>OX637896.1:0-9410304 GCA_951802675.2 Boloria euphrosyne
TAACCTAACCTAACCTAACCTAACCTAACCTAACCTAACCTAACCTAACCTAACCTAACCTAACCTAACCTAACCTAACCTAACCTAACCTAACCTAACCTAACCTAACCTAACCTAACCTAACCTAACCTAACCTAACCTAACCTAACCTAACCTAACCTAACCTAACCTAACCTAACCTAACCTAACCTAACCTAACCTAACCTAACCTAACCTAACCTAACCTAACCTAACCTAACCTAACCTAACCTAACCTAACCTAACCTAACCTAACCTAACCTAACCTAACCTAACCTAACCTAACCTAACCTAACCTAACCTAACCTAACCTAACCTAACCTAACCTAACCTAACCTAACCTAACCTAACCTAACCTAACCTAACCTAACCTAACCTAACCTAACCTAACCTAACCTAACCTAACCTAACCTAACCTAACCTAACCTAACCTAACCTAACCTAACCTAACCTAACCTAACCTAACCTAACCTAACCTAACCTAACCTAACCTAACCTAACCTAACCTAACCTAACCTAACCTAACCTAACCTAACCTAACCTAACCTAACCTAACCTAACCTAACCTAACCTAACCTAACCTAACCTAACCTAACCTAACCTAACCTAACCTAACCTAACCTAACCTAACCTAACCTAACCTAACCTAACCTAACCTAACCTAACCTAACCTAACCTAACCTAACCTAACCTAACCTAACCTAACCTAACCTAACCTAACCTAACCTAACCTAACCTAACCTAACCTAACCTAACCTAACCTAACCTAACCTAACCTAACCTAACCTAACCTAACCTAACCTAACCTAACCTAACCTAACCTAACCTAACCTAACCTAACCTAACCTAACCTAACCTAACCTAACCTAACCTAACCTAACCTAACCTAACCTAACCTAACCTAACCTAACCTAACCTAACCTAACCTAACCTAACCTAACCTAACCTAACCTAACCTAACCTAACCTAACCTAACCTAACCTAACCTAACCTAACCTAACCTAACCTAACCTAACCTAACCTAACCTAACCTAACCTAACCTAACCTAACCTAACCTAACCTAACCTAACCTAACCTAACCTAACCTAACCTAACCTAACCTAACCTAACCTAACCTAACCTAACCTAACCTAACCTAACCTAACCTAACCTAACCTAACCTAACCTAACCTAACCTAACCTAACCTAACCTAACCTAACCTAACCTAACCTAACCTAACCTAACCTAACCTAACCTAACCTAACCTAACCTAACCTAACCTAACCTAACCTAACCTAACCTAACCTAACCTAACCTAACCTAACCTAACCTAACCTAACCTAACCTAACCTAACCTAACCTAACCTAACCTAACCTAACCTAACCTAACCTAACCTAACCTAACCTAACCTAACCTAACCTAACCTAACCTAACCTAACCTAACCTAACCTAACCTAACCTAACCTAACCTAACCTAACCTAACCTAACCTAACCTAACCTAACCTAACCTAACCTAACCTAACCTAACCTAACCTAACCTAACCTAACCTAACCTAACCTAACCTAACCTAACCTAACCTAACCTAACCTAACCTAACCTAACCTAACCTAACCTAACCTAACCTAACCTAACCTAACCTAACCTAACCTAACCTAACCTAACCTAACCTAACCTAACCTAACCTAACCTAACCTAACCTAACCTAACCTAACCTAACCTAACCTAACCTAACCTAACCTAACCTAACCTAACCTAACCTAACCTAACCTAACCTAACCTAACCTAACCTAACCTAACCTAACCTAACCTAACCTAACCTAACCTAACCTAACCTAACCTAACCTAACCTAACCTAACCTAACCTAACCTAACCTAACCTAACCTAACCTAACCTAACCTAACCTAACCTAACCTAACCTAACCTAACCTAACCTAACCTAACCTAACCTAACCTAACCTAACCTAACCTAACCTAACCTAACCTAACCTAACCTAACCTAACCTAACCTAACCTAACCTAACCTAACCTAACCTAACCTAACCTAACCTAACCTAACCTAACCTAACCTAACCTAACCTAACCTAACCTAACCTAACCTAACCTAACCTAACCTAACCTAACCTAACCTAACCTAACCTAACCTAACCTAACCTAACCTAACCTAACCTAACCTAACCTAACCTAACCTAACCTAACCTAACCTAACCTAACCTAACCTAACCTAACCTAACCTAACCTAACCTAACCTAACCTAACCTAACCTAACCTAACCTAACCTAACCTAACCTAACCTAACCTAACCTAACCTAACCTAACCTAACCTAACCTAACCTAACCTAACCTAACCTAACCTAACCTAACCTAACCTAACCTAACCTAACCTAACCTAACCTAACCTAACCTAACCTAACCTAACCTAACCTAACCTAACCTAACCTAACCTAACCTAACCTAACCTAACCTAACCTAACCTAACCTAACCTAACCTAACCTAACCTAACCTAACCTAACCTAACCTAACCTAACCTAACCTAACCTAACCTAACCTAACCTAACCTAACCTAACCTAACCTAACCTAACCTAACCTAACCTAACCTAACCTAACCTAACCTAACCTAACCTAACCTAACCTAACCTAACCTAACCTAACCTAACCTAACCTAACCTAACCTAACCTAACCTAACCTAACCTAACCTAACCTAACCTAACCTAACCTAACCTAACCTAACCTAACCTAACCTAACCTAACCTAACCTAACCTAACCTAACCTAACCTAACCTAACCTAACCTAACCTAACCTAACCTAACCTAACCTAACCTAACCTAACCTAACCTAACCTAACCTAACCTAACCTAACCTAACCTAACCTAACCTAACCTAACCTAACCTAACCTAACCTAACCTAACCTAACCTAACCTAACCTAACCTAACCTAACCTAACCTAACCTAACCTAACCTAACCTAACCTAACCTAACCTAACCTAACCTAACCTAACCTAACCTAACCTAACCTAACCTAACCTAACCTAACCTAACCTAACCTAACCTAACCTAACCTAACCTAACCTAACCTAACCTAACCTAACCTAACCTAACCTAACCTAACCTAACCTAACCTAACCTAACCTAACCTAACCTAACCTAACCTAACCTAACCTAACCTAACCTAACCTAACCTAACCTAACCTAACCTAACCTAACCTAACCTAACCTAACCTAACCTAACCTAACCTAACCTAACCTAACCTAACCTAACCTAACCTAACCTAACCTAACCTAACCTAACCTAACCTAACCTAACCTAACCTAACCTAACCTAACCTAACCTAACCTAACCTAACCTAACCTAACCTAACCTAACCTAACCTAACCTAACCTAACCTAACCTAACCTAACCTAACCTAACCTAACCTAACCTAACCTAACCTAACCTAACCTAACCTAACCTAACCTAACCTAACCTAACCTAACCTAACCTAACCTAACCTAACCTAACCTAACCTAACCTAACCTAACCTAACCTAACCTAACCTAACCTAACCTAACCTAACCTAACCTAACCTAACCTAACCTAACCTAACCTAACCTAACCTAACCTAACCTAACCTAACCTAACCTAACCTAACCTAACCTAACCTAACCTAACCTAACCTAACCTAACCTAACCTAACCTAACCTAACCTAACCTAACCTAACCTAACCTAACCTAACCTAACCTAACCTAACCTAACCTAACCTAACCTAACCTAACCTAACCTAACCTAACCTAACCTAACCTAACCTAACCTAACCTAACCTAACCTAACCTAACCTAACCTAACCTAACCTAACCTAACCTAACCTAACCTAACCTAACCTAACCTAACCTAACCTAACCTAACCTAACCTAACCTAACCTAACCTAACCTAACCTAACCTAACCTAACCTAACCTAACCTAACCTAACCTAACCTAACCTAACCTAACCTAACCTAACCTAACCTAACCTAACCTAACCTAACCTAACCTAACCTAACCTAACCTAACCTAACCTAACCTAACCTAACCTAACCTAACCTAACCTAACCTAACCTAACCTAACCTAACCTAACCTAACCTAACCTAACCTAACCTAACCTAACCTAACCTAACCTAACCTAACCTAACCTAACCTAACCTAACCTAACCTAACCTAACCTAACCTAACCTAACCTAACCTAACCTAACTCTAACCTAACCTAACCTAACCTAACCTAACCTAACCTAACCTAACCTAACCTAACCTAACCTAACCTAACCTAACCTAACCTAACCTAACCTAACCTAACCTAACCTAACCTAACCTAACCTAACCTAACCTAACCTAACCTAACCTAACCTAACCTAACCTAACCTAACCTAACCTAACCTAACCTAACCTAACCTAACCTAACCTAACCTAACCTAACCTAACCTAACCTAACCTAACCTAACCTAACCTAACCTAACCTAACCTAACCTAACCTAACCTAACCTAACCTAACCTAACCTAACCTAACCTAACCTAACCTAACCTAACCTAACCTAACCTAACCTAACCTAACCTAACCTAACCTAACCTAACCTAACCTAACCTAACCTAACCTAACCTAACCTAACCTAACCTAACCTAACCTAACCTAACCTAACCTAACCTAACCTAACCTAACCTAACCTAACCTAACCTAACCTAACCTAACCTAACCTAACCTAACCTAACCTAACCTAACCTAACCTAACCTAACCTAACCTAACCTAACCTAACCTAACCTAACCTAACCTAACCTAACCTAACCTAACCTAACCTAACCTAACCTAACCTAACCTTTTTTTTTTTTTTTTTTTTTTTTTTTTTTTTTTTTTTTTTTTTTTTTTTTTTTTTTTTTTTTTTTTTTTTTTTTTTTTTTAACGTCAGGAAATGCATTTATCGCACTGACCCCCTGACCCCCAGGAGGCACTGTGTGGGACTCACAGGCCTAACACCCTTGTGAGAACAAGAGGCGGCCCGTACTACCCACTAAAACCTGACCCCAACCCTCATCCGCCATAGTGGGACGCCACGGGATCGCGTTAGCATACAACCGCGACGCCCCGGCGGCAGGCCAGATGGTCGGCCCGTCAGGTGAGGGGGCTGCTGAGAAACAGCCCCCTCTGTCCACCGAAGTGGACCCCCCAGAAAAAGTGAGGCTGCTCGCAAGTCCACTCTGCTGATCAGAGAAGTACCCGGAGCAGCCCCACACAACCCGAACACCGCCCACCGAAGTGGGCATCCTGCAAAAAAGAAGGGGTGTATACGTATATCAGTCTATACGCATACACCCAAAACCTCCCACCCAAACGAATTGGGCACACCGCAAAAACGCCCGAAGGCCCACCACTACGCCCGAAGGCCCCCCCAAACGGCAGCAGGAGAAGAGGATGCGACAACGCCGACACTCCCCTTCCCCTGCCGCCCCCTCACATGCCGCCATACAGCGGTGACGGCCCCGCTGGGACCGCGGAGAGCGGGGAGAAATATTTTGTTCTTCCCGCCCCCCGCGGCCCCCCCCGACAACCCCCCCAAAACGGTTGCAGAGGATAGGGAGTACGGCGCACCGTAATACCGTAGCTCCTCTTCCTCTGCATCCCCACCGCGTCCACCATCAAACGGTGGTGGCCCCGCTAGGCCGCGGGAGATAGGGACGAGCGGCGCACCGCAATACCGGCACTCCTCTTCCCCCGCGGCCCCCCTACCGTCGGCCCAGCTCCGACTGAGCTGGCTGCCGACACCCCTCGCTAGACACAGGACCACCGAAGTGGCCCCGCTCCAGCCGCCGCACCGACGGGCTAGTCCCGGCAGTGCGGCCCGCGCAGTGCCTCCTACCGTGAAAACGGCCAGAGACACCGCGCTACCTCCGGTGGGCCCGGGTGTCCGCCTGACACCCCACCCTGGCTGTTGGTCCGCGGCGGGTTTCCCCGCTACCACTCGCTCCCGTTTGGGGCCGGTTGCGAGTGGCACTCCCCCATCCGCCACCCGGGGACGCGTCCGGTAGGAGTCAGCCTCTCCCCCGGAAAAAAGAGATTCGAATTTTCCCACCGGCCTCCACCGGTGGTACTCATTCTACCATCTCTTTGGAGCTAGGCTCCACCGTCATACCTACTAATCCACCGCAACGTCCGTCCATTATGGGCCGTCTGCCTAGGACTTCTGAAGCAGTGAACTTTCGGTCACACACCACAGAGTTATGTTTATACTAACTCACCGCCCCGTCGGGCTTAGAGCTTTCTAAACATGCCTCCAATAGCTCATAGCCACCCCCAAATTATGCGGGGGTGGTTGTACTCGCTATAGACCACCGACCCCGAACATATATAAATTATTAAATTATGTTCGGACCGGGACACGAACCCGGGGACCAGTGCGTGGGTCGTACATTGCTCACCACTACGCCAACTGGCCCGTCAAAAGAGATTCGAATTTTCCCACCGGCCTCCACCGGTGGTACTCATTCTACCATCTCTTTGGAGCTAGGCTCCACCGTCATACCTACTAATCCACCGCAACGTCCGTCCATTATGGGCCGTCTGCCTAGGACTTCTGAAGCAGTGAACTTTCGGTCACACACCACAGAGTTATGTTTATACTAACTCACCGCCCCGTCGGGCTTAGAGCTTTCTAAACATGCCTCCAATAGCTCGTAGCCACCCCCAAATTATGCGGGGGTGGTTGTACTCGCTATAGACCACCGACCCCGAACATATATAAATTATTAAATTATGTTCGGACCGGGACACGAACCCGGGGACCAGTGCGTGGGTCGTACATTGCTCACCACTACGCCAACTGGCCCGTCAAAAAGAGATTCGAATTTTCCCACCGGCCTCCACCGGTGGTACTCATTCTACCATCTCTTTTTGGAGCTAGGCTCCACCGTCATACCTACTAATCCACCGCAACGTCCGTCCATTATGGGCCGTCTGCCTAGGACTTCTGAAGCAGTGAACTTTCGGTCACACACCACAGAGTTATGTTTATACTAACTCACCGCCCCGTCGGGCTTAGAGCTTTCTAAACATGCCTCCAATAGCTCGTAGCCACCCCCAAATTATGCGGGGGTGGTTGTACTCGCTATAGACCACCGACCCCGAACATATATAAATTATTAAATTATGTTCGGACCGGGACACGAACCCGGGGACCAGTGCGTGGGTCGTACATTGCTCACCACTACGCCAACTGGCCCGTCTAAAGAGATTCGAATTTTCCCACCGGCCTCCACCGGTGGTACTCATTCTACCATCTCTTTGGAACTACACGTTCCCAACCTCAGACCTACTAATTCTCCGCAACTTCCGTCCATTATGGGCCGTCTGCCTAGGACTTCAGAACCAGTGAACTTTCGGTCAACCGCCATGTATGTTATACTAACTCACAGTCCCCGTCGAGACTTTAGAGCTTTCTAACATGCCACCAATAGCTCGTAGCCACCCCCAAATTATGCGGGGGTGGTTGTACTCGCTATAGACCACCGACCCCGAACATATATAAATTATTAAATTATGTTCGGACCGGGACACGAACCCGGGGACCAGTGCGTGGGTCGTACATTGCTCACCACTACGCCAACTGGCCCGTAAAATGTGGGTCGAATTTTCCCACCGCCTTTCGACAGTAGTACTCATTCTTATACTGCCCCAGCAGTCTACACATCACAGTTGAACTTTCCGGCTAGTCTTACGAATTAGTGGAGTTTAAGGGTGGTCGTCCACCTCCGCGAGTGCCCGGCAGCCATCTAACACCCACTACAGGCCCATCTGATGCTGTCCCTTCGATGCTACCCGCACCGGTCCGATTTGGCAACCCCGGCGTCCCACCATCATGCGGTCCCCACCATCATTCCGGTACAGGCAGATCGAACAACAACAGCCTTCGATCCGAATTAGCAGGCGAATCTAGTTCCCGGCCAACCTTCGGCTTCCAACTACCCACCGACTTTCTCAGACTTATCGACCGGCCGTACTAGTTCGCCTGTCGTTCCTACTTGCCCACCGCAACGCGACGGAAGCGGCAGACTTTCGGAAACACCATACAAGTTGCTCTTACACCCGAAGGCGCAATCGCAATTATCGATCATACCTCGTGTCCAGGTTTACCCCGGTCACAAGTGTAATCTCGAACACGCCACAGTACGCTCTCACACCTCCCCCCCGGCCTGCGGAGGAAGGCGCAATCGCGTGAGTTGCCCGTTCCCGCACCCCTCTCCCCCGGCCTGCGGGGAGTGGGGCGCGTTCACAGACCCGACCCGCAGTCCGCGTCAGGGCGTCCCCCGTCGCGGTACTACGCTCGGCCACAGCGGTCCGCTATACTCACTCACTATTCTATCAGGCGTCCCCGACGGAGATAGTAAGCTTTCTAACATTCCACCAATGGCTCGTATCCCCCCCCAAATGTGCGGGAAGGGTTGTACTCGCCATTAACCACTGACCCCGAACACATATTAAATTATAAATTGCATTCGGACCGGGACGCGAACCCGGGACCTAGTGCGTGTGGTCGTACATTGCTCACCACTACGCCAACTAGGCCGTCTAATGTGGGTCGAATTTTCCCACCGCCTTTCGACAGTAGTACTCATTCTTATACTGCCCCAGCAGTCTACACATCACAGTTGAACTTTCCGGCTAGTCTTACGAATTAGTGGAGTTTAAGGGTGGTCGTCCACCTCCGCGAGTGCCCGGCAGCCATCTAACACCCACTACAGGCCCATCTGATGCTGTCCCTTCGATGCTACCCGCACCGGTCCGATTTGGCAACCCCGGCGTCCCACCATCATGCGGTCCCCACCATCATTCCGGTACAGGCAGATCGAACAACAACAGCCTTCGATCCGAATTAGCAGGCGAATCTAGTTCCCGGCCAACCTTCGGCTTCCAACTACCCACCGACTTTCTCAGACTTATCGACCGGCCGTACTAGTTCGCCTGTCGTTCCTACTTGCCCACCGCAACGCGACGGAAGCGGCAGACTTTCGGAAACACCATACAAGTTGCTCTTACACCCGAAGGCGCAATCGCAATTATCGATCATACCTCGTGTCCAGGTTTACCCCGGTCACAAGTGTAATCTCGAACACGCCACAGTACGCTCTCACACCTCCCCCCCGGCCTGCGGAGGAAGGCGCAATCGCGTGAGTTGCCCGTTCCCGCACCCCTCTCCCCCGGCCTGCGGGGAGTGGGGCGCGTTCACAGACCCGACCCGCAGTCCGCGTCAGGGCGTCCCCCGTCGCGGTACTACGCTCGGCCACAGCGGTCCGCTATACTCACTCACTATTCTATCAGGCGTCCCCGACGGAGATAGTAAGCTTTCTAACATTCCACCAATGGCTCGTATCCCCCCCCAAATGTGCGGGAAGGGTTGTACTCGCCATTAACCACTGACCCCGAACACATATTAAATTATAAATTGCATTCGGACCGGGACGCGAACCCGGGACCTAGTGCGTGTGGTCGTACATTGCTCACCACTACGCCAACTAGGCCGTCAAATGTGGGTCGAATTTTCCCACCGCCTTTCGACAGTAGTACTCATTCTTATACTGCCCCAGCAGTCTACACATCACAGTTGAACTTTCCGGCTAGTCTTACGAATTAGTGGAGTTTAAGGGTGGTCGTCCACCTCCGCGAGTGCCCGGCAGCCATCTAACACCCACTACAGGCCCATCTGATGCTGTCCCTTCGATGCTACCCGCACCGGTCCGATTTGGCAACCCCGGCGTCCCACCATCATGCGGTCCCCACCATCATTCCGGTACAGGCAGATCGAACAACAACAGCCTTCGATCCGAATTAGCAGGCGAATCTAGTTCCCGGCCAACCTTCGGCTTCCAACTACCCACCGACTTTCTCAGACTTATCGACCGGCCGTACTAGTTCGCCTGTCGTTCCTACTTGCCCACCGCAACGCGACGGAAGCGGCAGACTTTCGGAAACACCATACAAGTTGCTCTTACACCCGAAGGCGCAATCGCAATTATCGATCATACCTCGTGTCCAGGTTTACCCCGGTCACAAGTGTAATCTCGAACACGCCACAGTACGCTCTCACACCTCCCCCCCGGCCTGCGGAGGAAGGCGCAATCGCGTGAGTTGCCCGTTCCCGCACCCCTCTCCCCCGGCCTGCGGGGAGTGGGGCGCGTTCACAGACCCGACCCGCAGTCCGCGTCAGGGCGTCCCCCGTCGCGGTACTACGCTCGGCCACAGCGGTCCGCTATACTCACTCACTATTCTATCAGGCGTCCCCGACGGAGATAGTAAGCTTTCTAACATTCCACCAATGGCTCGTATCCCCCCCCAAATGTGCGGGAAGGGTTGTACTCGCCATTAACCACTGACCCCGAACACATATTAAATTATAAATTGCATTCGGACCGGGACGCGAACCCGGGACCTAGTGCGTGTGGTCGTACATTGCTCACCACTACGCCAACTAGGCCGTCGAAATGTGGGTCGAATTTTCCCACCGCCTTTCGACAGTAGTACTCATTCTTATACTGCCCCAGCAGTCTACACATCACAGTTGAACTTTCCGGCTAGTCTTACGAATTAGTGGAGTTTAAGGGTGGTCGTCCACCTCCGCGAGTGCCCGGCAGCCATCTAACACCCACTACAGGCCCATCTGATGCTGTCCCTTCGATGCTACCCGCACCGGTCCGATTTGGCAACCCCGGCGTCCCACCATCATGCGGTCCCCACCATCATTCCGGTACAGGCAGATCGAACAACAACAGCCTTCGATCCGAATTAGCAGGCGAATCTAGTTCCCGGCCAACCTTCGGCTTCCAACTACCCACCGACTTTCTCAGACTTATCGACCGGCCGTACTAGTTCGCCTGTCGTTCCTACTTGCCCACCGCAACGCGACGGAAGCGGCAGACTTTCGGAAACACCATACAAGTTGCTCTTACACCCGAAGGCGCAATCGCAATTATCGATCATACCTCGTGTCCAGGTTTACCCCGGTCACAAGTGTAATCTCGAACACGCCACAGTACGCTCTCACACCTCCCCCCCGGCCTGCGGAGGAAGGCGCAATCGCGTGAGTTGCCCGTTCCCGCACCCCTCTCCCCCGGCCTGCGGGGAGTGGGGCGCGTTCACAGACCCGACCCGCAGTCCGCGTCAGGGCGTCCCCCGTCGCGGTACTACGCTCGGCCACAGCGGTCCGCTATACTCACTCACTATTCTATCAGGCGTCCCCGACGGAGATAGTAAGCTTTCTAACATTCCACCAATGGCTCGTATCCCCCCCCAAATGTGCGGGAAGGGTTGTACTCGCCATTAACCACTGACCCCGAACACATATTAAATTATAAATTGCATTCGGACCGGGACGCGAACCCGGGACCTAGTGCGTGTGGTCGTACATTGCTCACCACTACGCCAACTAGGCCGTCTTAAGAGATTCGAATTTTCCCACCGGCCTCCACCGGTGGTACTCATTCTACCATCTCTTTGGAGCTAGGCTCCACCGTCATACCTACTAATCCACCGCAACGTCCGTCCATTATAGGCCGTCTGCCTAGGACTTCTGAAGCAGTGAACTTTCGGTCACACACCACAGAGTTATGTTTATACTAACTCACCGCCCCGTCAGGCTTAGAGCTTTCTAAACATGCCTCCAATAGCTCGTAGCCACCCCCAAATTATGCGGGGGTGGTTGTACTCGCTATAGACCACCGACCCCGAACATATATAAATTATTAAATTATGTTCGGACCGGGACACGAACCCGGGGACCAGTGCGTGGGTCGTACATTGCTCACCACTACGCCAACTGGCCCGTCCTAGAGAGATTCGAATTTTCCCACCGGCCTCCACCGGTGGTACTCATTCTACCATCTCTTTGGAGCTAGGCTCCACCGTCATACCTACTAATCCACCGCAACGTCCGTCCATTATAGGCCGTCTGCCTAGGACTTCTGAAGCAGTGAACTTTCGGTCACACACCACAGAGTTATGTTTATACTAACTCACCGCCCCGTCAGGCTTAGAGCTTTCTAAACATGCCTCCAATAGCTCGTAGCCACCCCCAAATTATGCGGGGGTGGTTGTACTCGCTATAGACCACCGACCCCGAACATATATAAATTATTAAATTATGTTCGGACCGGGACACGAACCCGGGGACCAGTGCGTGGGTCGTACATTGCTCACCACTACGCCAACTGGCCCGTCAAAAAGAGATTCGAATTTTCCCACCGGCCTCCACCGGTGGTACTCATTCTACCATCTCTTTGGAGCTAGGCTCCACCGTCATACCTACTAATCCACCGCAACGTCCGTCCATTATAGGCCGTCTGCCTAGGACTTCTGAAGCAGTGAACTTTCGGTCACACACCACAGAGTTATGTTTATACTAACTCACCGCCCCGTCGGGCTTAGAGCTTTCTAAACATGCCTCCAATAGCTCGTAGCCACCCCCAAATTATGCGGGGGTGGTTGTACTCGCTATAGACCACCGACCCCGAACATATATAAATTATTAAATTATGTTCGGACCGGGACACGAACCCGGGGACCAGTGCGTGGGTCGTACATTGCTCACCACTACGCCAACTGGCCCGTCAAAAAAGAGATTCGAATTTTCCCACCGGCCTCCACCGGTGGTACTCATTCTACCATCTCTTTTGGAGCTAGGCTCCACCGTCATACCTACTAATCCACCGCAACGTCCGTCCATTATAGGCCGTCTGCCTAGGACTTCTGAAGCAGTGAACTTTCGGTCACACACCACAGAGTTATGTTTATACTAACTCACCGCCCCGTCGGGCTTAGAGCTTTCTAAACATGCCTCCAATAGCTCGTAGCCACCCCCAAATTATGCGGGGGTGGTTGTACTCGCTATAGACCACCGACCCCGAACATATATAAATTATTAAATTATGTTCGGACCGGGACACGAACCCGGGGACCAGTGCGTGGGTCGTACATTGCTCACCACTACGCCAACTGGCCCGTCACATGTGGGTCGAATTTTCCCACCGCCTTTCGACAGTAGTACTCATTCTTATACTGCCCCAGCAGTCTACACATCACAGTTGAACTTTCCGGCTAGTCTTACGAATTAGTGGAGTTTAAGGGTGGTCGTCCACCTCCGCGAGTGCCCGGCAGCCATCTAACACCCACTACAGGCCCATCTGATGCTGTCCCTTCGATGCTACCCGCACCGGTCCGATTTGGCAACCCCGGCGTCCCACCATCATGCGGTCCCCACCATCATTCCGGTACAACCGACTTTCTCAGACTTATCGACCGGCCGTACTAGTTCGCCTGTCGTTCCTACTTGCCCACCGCAACGCGACGGAAGCGGCAGACTTTCGGAAACACCATACAAGTTGCTCTTACACCCGAAGGCGCAATCGCAATTATCGATCATACCTCGTGTCCAGGTTTACCCCGGTCACAAGTGTAATCTCGAACACGCCACAGTACGCTCTCGCACCTCCCCCCCGGCCTGCGGAGGAAGGCGCAATCGCGTGAGTTTTGCCCGTTCCCGCACCCCTCTCCCCCGGCCTGCGGGGAGTGGGGCGCGTTCACAGACCCGACCCGCAGTCCGCGTCAGGGCGTCCCCCGTCGCGGTACTACGCTCGGCCACAGCGGTCCGCTATACTCACTCACTATTCTATCAGGCGTCCCCGACGGAGATAGTAAGCTTTCTAACATTCCACCAATGGCTCGTATCCCCCCCCAAATGTGCGGGAAGGGTTGTACTCGCCATTAACCACTGACCCCGAACACATATTAAATTATAAATTGCATTCGGACCGGGACGCGAACCCGGGACCTAGTGCGTGTGGTCGTACATTGCTCACCACTACGCCAACTAGGCCGTCAAATGTGGGTCGAATTTTCCCACCGCCTTTCGACAGTAGTACTCATTCTTATACTGCCCCAGCAGTCTACACATCACAGTTGAACTTTCCGGCTAGTCTTACGAATTAGTGGAGTTTAAGGGTGGTCGTCCACCTCCGCGAGTGCCCGGCAGCCATCTAACACCCACTACAGGCCCATCTGATGCTGTCCCTTCGATGCTACCCGCACCGGTCCGATTTGGCAACCCCGGCGTCCCACCATCATGCGGTCCCCACCATCATTCCGGTACAGGCAGATCGAACAACAACAGCCTTCGATCCGAATTAGCAGGCGAATCTAGTTCCCGGCCAACCTTCGGCTTCCAACTACCCACCGACTTTCTCAGACTTATCGACCGGCCGTACTAGTTCGCCTGTCGTTCCTACTTGCCCACCGCAACGCGACGGAAGCGGCAGACTTTCGGAAACACCATACAAGTTGCTCTTACACCCGAAGGCGCAATCGCAATTATCGATCATACCTCGTGTCCAGGTTTACCCCGGTCACAAGTGTAATCTCGAACACGCCACAGTACGCTCTCGCACCTCCCCCCCGGCCTGCGGAGGAAGGCGCAATCGCGTGAGTTGCCCGTTCCCGCACCCCTCTCCCCCGGCCTGCGGGGAGTGGGGCGCGTTCACAGACCCGACCCGCAGTCCGCGTCAGGGCGTCCCCCGTCGCGGTACTACGCTCGGCCACAGCGGTCCGCTATACTCACTCACTATTCTATCAGGCGTCCCCGACGGAGATAGTAAGCTTTCTAACATTCCACCAATGGCTCGTATCCCCCCCCAAATGTGCGGGAAGGGTTGTACTCGCCATTAACCACTGACCCCGAACACATATTAAATTATAAATTGCATTCGGACCGGGACGCGAACCCGGGACCTAGTGCGTGTGGTCGTACATTGCTCACCACTACGCCAACTAGGCCGTCAAAATGTGGGTCGAATTTTCCCACCGCCTTTCGACAGTAGTACTCATTCTTATACTGCCCCAGCAGTCTACACATCACAGTTGAACTTTCCGGCTAGTCTTACGAATTAGTGGAGTTTAAGGGTGGTCGTCCACCTCCGCGAGTGCCCGGCAGCCATCTAACACCCACTACAGGCCCATCTGATGCTGTCCCTTCGATGCTACCCGCACCGGTCCGATTTGGCAACCCCGGCGTCCCACCATCATGCGGTCCCCACCATCATTCCGGTACAGGCAGATCGAACAACAACAGCCTTCGATCCGAATTAGCAGGCGAATCTAGTTCCCGGCCAACCTTCGGCTTCCAACTACCCACCGACTTTCTCAGACTTATCGACCGGCCGTACTAGTTCGCCTGTCGTTCCTACTTGCCCACCGCAACGCGACGGAAGCGGCAGACTTTCGGAAACACCATACAAGTTGCTCTTACACCCGAAGGCGCAATCGCAATTATCGATCATACCTCGTGTCCAGGTTTACCCCGGTCACAAGTGTAATCTCGAACACGCCACAGTACGCTCTCACACCTCCCCCCCGGCCTGCGGAGGAAGGCGCAATCGCGTGAGTTTGCCCGTTCCCACACCCCTCTCCCCCGGCCTGCGGGGAGTGGGGCGCGTTCACAGACCCGACCCGCAGTCCGCGTCAGGGCGTCCCCCGTCGCGGTACTACGCTCGGCCACAGCGGTCCGCTATACTCACTCACTATTCTATCAGGCGTCCCCGACGGAGATAGTAAGCTTTCTAACATTCCACCAATGGCTCGTATCCCCCCCCAAATGTGCGGGAAGGGTTGTACTCGCCATTAACCACTGACCCCGAACACATATTAAATTATAAATTGCATTCGGACCGGGACGCGAACCCGGGACCTAGTGCGTGTGGTCGTACATTGCTCACCACTACGCCAACTAGGCCGTCAAATGTGGGTCGAATTTTCCCACCGCCTTTCGACAGTAGTACTCATTCTTATACTGCCCCAGCAGTCTACACATCACAGTTGAACTTTCCGGCTAGTCTTACGAATTAGTGGAGTTTAAGGGTGGTCGTCCACCTCCGCGAGTGCCCGGCAGCCATCTAACACCCACTACAGGCCCATCTGATGCTGTCCCTTCGATGCTACCCGCACCGGTCCGATTTGGCAACCCCGGCGTCCCACCATCATGCGGTCCCCACCATCATTCCGGTACAGGCAGATCGAACAACAACAGCCTTCGATCCGAATTAGCAGGCGAATCTAGTTCCCGGCCAACCTTCGGCTTCCAACTACCCACCGACTTTCTCAGACTTATCGACCGGCCGTACTAGTTCGCCTGTCGTTCCTACTTGCCCACCGCAACGCGACGGAAGCGGCAGACTTTCGGAAACACCATACAAGTTGCTCTTACACCCGAAGGCGCAATCGCAATTATCGATCATACCTCGTGTCCAGGTTTACCCCGGTCACAAGTGTAATCTCGAACACGCCACAGTACGCTCTCGCACCTCCCCCCCGGCCTGCGGAGGAAGGCGCAATCGCGTGAGTTTTGCCCGTTCCCGCACCCCTCTCCCCCGGCCTGCGGGGAGTGGGGCGCGTTCACAGACCCGACCCGCAGTCCGCGTCAGGGCGTCCCCCGTCGCGGTACTACGCTCGGCCACAGCGGTCCGCTATACTCACTCACTATTCTATCAGGCGTCCCCGACGGAGATAGTAAGCTTTCTAACATTCCACCAATGGCTCGTATCCCCCCCCAAATGTGCGGGAAGGGTTGTACTCGCCATTAACCACTGACCCCGAACACATATTAAATTATAAATTGCATTCGGACCGGGACGCGAACCCGGGACCTAGTGCGTGTGGTCGTACATTGCTCACCACTACGCCAACTAGGCCGTCAACCTAACCTAACCTAACCTAACCTAACCTAACCTAACCTAACCTAACCTAACCTAACCTAACCTAACCTAACCTAACCTAACCTAACCTAACCTAACCTAACCTAACCTAACCTAACCTAACCTAACCTAACCTAACCTAACCTAACCTAACCTAACCTAACCTAACCTAACCTAACCTAACCTAACCTAACCTAACCTAACCTAACCTAACCTAACCTAACCTAACCTAACCTAACCTAACCTAACCTAACCTAACCTAACCTAACCTAACCTAACCTAACCTAACCTAACCTAACCTAACCTAACCTAACCTAACC
Source organism: Boloria euphrosyne (assembly GCA_951802675.2). Lineage (NCBI taxonomy): Eukaryota > Metazoa > Arthropoda > Insecta > Lepidoptera > Nymphalidae > Boloria > Boloria euphrosyne. The sequence goes on from OX637896.1 coordinate 17,056, forward strand.
TAACCTAACCTAACCTAACCTAACCTAACCTAACCTAACCTAACCTAACCTAACCTAACCTAACCTAACCTAACCTAACCTAACCTAACCTAACCTAACCTAACCTAACCTAACCTAACCTAACCTAACCTAACCTAACCTAACCTAACCTAACCTAACCTAACCTAACCTAACCTAACCTAACCTAACCTAACCTAACCTAACCTAACCTAACCTAACCTAACCTAACCTAACCTAACCTAACCTAACCTAACCTAACCTAACCTAACCTAACCTAACCTAACCTAACCTAACCTAACCTAACCTAACCTAACCTAACCTAACCTAACCTAACCTAACCTAACCTAACCTAACCTAACCTAACCTAACCTAACCTAACCTAACCTAACCTAACCTAACCTAACCTAACCTAACCTAACCTAACCTAACCTAACCTAACCTAACCTAACCTAACCTAACCTAACCTAACCTAACCTAACCTAACCTAACCTAACCTAACCTAACCTAACCTAACCTAACCTAACCTAACCTAACCTAACCTAACCTAACCTAACCTAACCTAACCTAACCTAACCTAACCTAACCTAACCTAACCTAACCTAACCTAACCTAACCTAACCTAACCTAACCTAACCTAACCTAACCTAACCTAACCTAACCTAACCTAACCTAACCTAACCTAACCTAACCTAACCTAACCTAACCTAACCTAACCTAACCTAACCTAACCTAACCTAACCTAACCTAACCTAACCTAACCTAACCTAACCTAACCTAACCTAACCTAACCTAACCTAACCTAACCTAACCTAACCTAACCTAACCTAACCTAACCTAACCTAACCTAACCTAACCTAACCTAACCTAACCTAACCTAACCTAACCTAACCTAACCTAACCTAACCTAACCTAACCTAACCTAACCTAACCTAACCTAACCTAACCTAACCTAACCTAACCTAACCTAACCTAACCTAACCTAACCTAACCTAACCTAACCTAACCTAACCTAACCTAACCTAACCTAACCTAACCTAACCTAACCTAACCTAACCTAACCTAACCTAACCTAACCTAACCTAACCTAACCTAACCTAACCTAACCTAACCTAACCTAACCTAACCTAACCTAACCTAACCTAACCTAACCTAACCTAACCTAACCTAACCTAACCTAACCTAACCTAACCTAACCTAACCTAACCTAACCTAACCTAACCTAACCTAACCTAACCTAACCTAACCTAACCTAACCTAACCTAACCTAACCTAACCTAACCTAACCTAACCTAACCTAACCTAACCTAACCTAACCTAACCTAACCTAACCTAACCTAACCTAACCTAACCTAACCTAACCTAACCTAACCTAACCTAACCTAACCTAACCTAACCTAACCTAACCTAACCTAACCTAACCTAACCTAACCTAACCTAACCTAACCTAACCTAACCTAACCTAACCTAACCTAACCTAACCTAACCTAACCTAACCTAACCTAACCTAACCTAACCTAACCTAACCTAACCTAACCTAACCTAACCTAACCTAACCTAACCTAACCTAACCTAACCTAACCTAACCTAACCTAACCTAACCTAACCTAACCTAACCTAACCTAACCTAACCTAACCTAACCTAACCTAACCTAACCTAACCTAACCTAACCTAACCTAACCTAACCTAACCTAACCTAACCTAACCTAACCTAACCTAACCTAACCTAACCTAACCTAACCTAACCTAACCTAACCTAACCTAACCTAACCTAACCTAACCTAACCTAACCTAACCTAACCTAACCTAACCTAACCTAACCTAACCTAACCTAACCTAACCTAACCTAACCTAACCTAACCTAACCTAACCTAACCTAACCTAACCTAACCTAACCTAACCTAACCTAACCTAACCTAACCTAACCTAACCTAACCTAACCTAACCTAACCTAACCTAACCTAACCTAACCTAACCTAACCTAACCTAACCTAACCTAACCTAACCTAACCTAACCTAACCTAACCTAACCTAACCTAACCTAACCTAACCTAACCTAACCTAACCTAACCTAACCTAACCTAACCTAACCTAACCTAACCTAACCTAACCTAACCTAACCTAACCTAACCTAACCTAACCTAACCTAACCTAACCTAACCTAACCTAACCTAACCTAACCTAACCTAACCTAACCTAACCTAACCTAACCTAACCTAACCTAACCTAACCTAACCTAACCTAACCTAACCTAACCTAACCTAACCTAACCTAACCTAACCTAACCTAACCTAACCTAACCTAACCTAACCTAACCTAACCTAACCTAACCTAACCTAACCTAACCTAACCTAACCTAACCTAACCTAACCTAACCTAACCTAACCTAACCTAACCTAACCTAACCTAACCTAACCTAACCTAACCTAACCTAACCTAACCTAACCTAACCTAACCTAACCTAACCTAACCTAACCTAACCTAACCTAACCTAACCTAACCTAACCTAACCTAACCTAACCTAACCTAACCTAACCTAACCTAACCTAACCTAACCTAACCTAACCTAACCTAACCTAACCTAACCTAACCTAACCTAACCTAACCTAACCTAACCTAACCTAACCTAACCTAACCTAACCTAACCTAACCTAACCTAACCTAACCTAACCTAACCTAACCTAACCTAACCTAACCTAACCTAACCTAACCTAACCTAACCTAACCTAACCTAACCTAACCTAACCTAACCTAACCTAACCTAACCTAACCTAACCTAACCTAACCTAACCTAACCTAACCTAACCTAACCTAACCTAACCTAACCTAACCTAACCTAACCTAACCTAACCTAACCTAACCTAACCTAACCTAACCTAACCTAACCTAACCTAACCTAACCTAACCTAACCTAACCTAACCTAACCTAACCTAACCTAACCTAACCTAACCTAACCTAACCTAACCTAACCTAACCTAACCTAACCTAACCTAACCTAACCTAACCTAACCTAACCTAACCTAACCTAACCTAACCTAACCTAACCTAACCTAACCTAACCTAACCTAACCTAACCTAACCTAACCTAACCTAACCTAACCTAACCTAACCTAACCTAACCTAACCTAACCTAACCTAACCTAACCTAACCTAACCTAACCTAACCTAACCTAACCTAACCTAACCTAACCTAACCTAACCTAACCTAACCTAACCTAACCTAACCTAACCTAACCTAACCTAACCTAACCTAACCTAACCTAACCTAACCTAACCTAACCTAACCTAACCTAACCTAACCTAACCTAACCTAACCTAACCTAACCTAACCTAACCTAACCTAACCTAACCTAACCTAACCTAACCTAACCTAACCTAACCTAACCTAACCTAACCTAACCTAACCTAACCTAACCTAACCTAACCTAACCTAACCTAACCTAACCTAACCTAACCTAACCTAACCTAACCTAACCTAACCTAACCTAACCTAACCTAACCTAACCTAACCTAACCTAACCTAACCTAACCTAACCTAACCTAACCTAACCTAACCTAACCTAACCTAACCTAACCTAACCTAACCTAACCTAACCTAACCTAACCTAACCTAACCTAACCTAACCTAACCTAACCTAACCTAACCTAACCTAACCTAACCTAACCTAACCTAACCTAACCTAACCTAACCTAACCTAACCTAACCTAACCTAACCTAACCTAACCTAACCTAACCTAACCTAACCTAACCTAACCTAACCTAACCTAACCTAACCTAACCTAACCTAACCTAACCTAACCTAACCTAACCTAACCTAACCTAACCTAACCTAACCTAACCTAACCTAACCTAACCTAACCTAACCTAACCTAACCTAACCTAACCTAACCTAACCTAACCTAACCTAACCTAACCTAACCTAACCTAACCTAACCTAACCTAACCTAACCTAACCTAACCTAACCTAACCTAACCTAACCTAACCTAACCTAACCTAACCTAACCTAACCTAACCTAACCTAACCTAACCTAACCTAACCTAACCTAACCTAACCTAACCTAACCTAACCTAACCTAACCTAACCTAACCTAACCTAACCTAACCTAACCTAACCTAACCTAACCTAACCTAACCTAACCTAACCTAACCTAACCTAACCTAACCTAACCTAACCTAACCTAACCTAACCTAACCTAACCTAACCTAACCTAACCTAACCTAACCTAACCTAACCTAACCTAACCTAACCTAACCTAACCTAACCTAACCTAACCTAACCTAACCTAACCTAACCTAACCTAACCTAACCTAACCTAACCTAACCTAACCTAACCTAACCTAACCTAACCTAACCTAACCTAACCTAACCTAACCTAACCTAACCTAACCTAACCTAACCTAACCTAACCTAACCTAACCTAACCTAACCTAACCTAACCTAACCTAACCTAACCTAACCTAACCTAACCTAACCTAACCTAACCTAACCTAACCTAACCTAACCTAACCTAACCTAACCTAACCTAACCTAACCTAACCTAACCTAACCTAACCTAACCTAACCTAACCTAACCTAACCTAACCTAACCTAACCTAACCTAACCTAACCTAACCTAACCTAACCTAACCTAACCTAACCTAACCTAACCTAACCTAACCTAACCTAACCTAACCTAACCTAACCTAACCTAACCTAACCTAACCTAACCTAACCTAACCTAACCTAACCTAACCTAACCTAACCTAACCTAACCTAACCTAACCTAACCTAACCTAACCTAACCTAACCTAACCTAACCTAACCTAACCTAACCTAACCTAACCTAACCTAACCTAACCTAACCTAACCTAACCTAACCTAACCTAACCTAACCTAACCTAACCTAACCTAACCTAACCTAACCTAACCTAACCTAACCTAACCTAACCTAACCTAACCTAACCTAACCTAACCTAACCTAACCTAACCTAACCTAACCTAACCTAACCTAACCTAACCTAACCTAACCTAACCTAACCTAACCTAACCTAACCTAACCTAACCTAACCTAACCTAACCTAACCTAACCTAACCTAACCTAACCTAACCTAACCTAACCTAACCTAACCTAACCTAACCTAACCTAACCTAACCTAACCTAACCTAACCTAACCTAACCTAACCTAACCTAACCTAACCTAACCTAACCTAACCTAACCTAACCTAACCTAACCTAACCTAACCTAACCTAACCTAACCTAACCTAACCTAACCTAACCTAACCTAACCTAACCTAACCTAACCTAACCTAACCTAACCTAACCTAACCTAACCTAACCTAACCTAACCTAACCTAACCTAACCTAACCTAACCTAACCTAACCTAACCTAACCTAACCTAACCTAACCTAACCTAACCTAACCTAACCTAACCTAACCTAACCTAACCTAACCTAACCTAACCTAACCTAACCTAACCTAACCTAACCTAACCTAACCTAACCTAACCTAACCTAACCTAACCTAACCTAACCTAACCTAACCTAACCTAACCTAACCTAACCTAACCTAACCTAACCTAACCTAACCTAACCTAACCTAACCTAACCTAACCTAACCTAACCTAACCTAACCTAACCTAACCTAACCTAACCTAACCTAACCTAACCTAACCTAACCTAACCTAACCTAACCTAACCTAACCTAACCTAACCTAACCTAACCTAACCTAACCTAACCTAACCTAACCTAACCTAACCTAACCTAACCTAACCTAACCTAACCTAACCTAACCTAACCTAACCTAACCTAACCTAACCTAACCTAACCTAACCTAACCTAACCTAACCTAACCTAACCTAACCTAACCTAACCTAACCTAACCTAACCTAACCTAACCTAACCTAACCTAACCTAACCTAACCTAACCTAACCTAACCTAACCTAACCTAACCTAACCTAACCTAACCTAACCTAACCTAACCTAACCTAACCTAACCTAACCTAACCTAACCTAACCTAACCTAACCTAACCTAACCTAACCTAACCTAACCTAACCTAACCTAACCTAACCTAACCTAACCTAACCTAACCTAACCTAACCTAACCTAACCTAACCTAACCTAACCTAACCTAACCTAACCTAACCTAACCTAACCTAACCTAACCTAACCTAACCTAACCTAACCTAACCTAACCTAACCTAACCTAACCTAACCTAACCTAACCTAACCTAACCTAACCTAACCTAACCTAACCTAACCTAACCTAACCTAACCTAACCTAACCTAACCTAACCTAACCTAACCTAACCTAACCTAACCTAACCTAACCTAACCTAACCTAACCTAACCTAACCTAACCTAACCTAACCTAACCTAACCTAACCTAACCTAACCTAACCTAACCTAACCTAACCTAACCTAACCTAACCTAACCTAACCTAACCTAACCTAACCTAACCTAACCTAACCTAACCTAACCTAACCTAACCTAACCTAACCTAACCTAACCTAACCTAACCTAACCTAACCTAACCTAACCTAACCTAACCTAACCTAACCTAACCTAACCTAACCTAACCTAACCTAACCTAACCTAACCTAACCTAACCTAACCTAACCTAACCTAACCTAACCTAACCTAACCTAACCTAACCTAACCTAACCTAACCTAACCTAACCTAACCTAACCTAACCTAACCTAACCTAACCTAACCTAACCTAACCTAACCTAACCTAACCTAACCTAACCTAACCTAACCTAACCTAACCTAACCTAACCTAACCTAACCTAACCTAACCTAACCTAACCTAACCTAACCTAACCTAACCTAACCTAACCTAACCTAACCTAACCTAACCTAACCTAACCTAACCTAACCTAACCTAACCTAACCTAACCTAACCTAACCTAACCTAACCTAACCTAACCTAACCTAACCTAACCTAACCTAACCTAACCTAACCTAACCTAACCTAACCTAACCTAACCTAACCTAACCTAACCTAACCTAACCTAACCTAACCTAACCTAACCTAACCTAACCTAACCTAACCTAACCTAACCTAACCTAACCTAACCTAACCTAACCTAACCTAACCTAACCTAACCTAACCTAACCTAACCTAACCTAACCTAACCTAACCTAACCTAACCTAACCTAACCTAACCTAACCTAACCTAACCTAACCTAACCTAACCTAACCTAACCTAACCTAACCTAACCTAACCTAACCTAACCTAACCTAACCTAACCTAACCTAACCTAACCTAACCTAACCTAACCTAACCTAACCTAACCTAACCTAACCTAACCTAACCTAACCTAACCTAACCTAACCTAACCTAACCTAACCTAACCTAACCTAACCTAACCTAACCTAACCTAACCTAACCTAACCTAACCTAACCTAACCTAACCTAACCTAACCTAACCTAACCTAACCTAACCTAACCTAACCTAACCTAACCTAACCTAACCTAACCTAACCTAACCTAACCTAACCTAACCTAACCTAACCTAACCTAACCTAACCTAACCTAACCTAACCTAACCTAACCTAACCTAACCTAACCTAACCTAACCTAACCTAACCTAACCTAACCTAACCTAACCTAACCTAACCTAACCTAACCTAACCTAACCTAACCTAACCTAACCTAACCTAACCTTTTTTTTTTTTTTTTTTTTTTTTTTTTTTTTTTTTTTTTTTATAGTTGGGAAACCCTGTTACGGGTACCCCCGACTTCCCCTGGGGGTTATGTGGCGACTCTCCGGACGCATCCGGCATACCCACTAAAACCCAACTCCCAAACCCCTGCCGCCATGAATGGGACGCCACGGGATCGCTTTCGCATACAACCGCGACGCCCCGACGGTTGGCCGAAGCCACCAACATGAGGCCGCCCTGAAAAGGGCAGCCTCAATATGGGAAGAATTTACAACCACAAAGGACTGCTCCGAAGTCCACCCCGACCATCCACAGGCCAGAGAGTCCCTGGAACAGCCCTAAAAACCGCGACAGCAGGAGAAGAGGATGCGGCAACGCCGACACTCCCCCTCCCCCGCTGAACTAGACCACAGAGGGCGGGGAGAATTGTGAATTCCACCCACCCCCCGCAGCCCAGCCCCACCAGCACCGAGTCCTCCCTGACCACCCACTGGCCAAAGAGTCCCCGGTGCGAACCTAACACCCACAAGTGGGCACCCCCCCGGCGCCGAAGGGAGGGGGGGTCCTACCCCTCCCAACGTGCCAAACCCCTCGCCAGACGCAGGACCACCAGAGTGGCCCCGCTCCAGCCGCCGTACCGACAGGCTAGTCCCGCCAGTACGGCCCGCACAGTGCCTAACCGCCGTTTACAGCGTAAACGACAGAGGCACCGGCTACCACCACGCGGGAGACTCGGCGCCCGCCTGACGCCGCTCCCTAAACCCCCTCCCCCCTGGCTGTTGGTCCGCGCCGGATTGCTCCGGTACCACCCCCGCCGCACTCAACCTAGAAGGTGCAGGCTGCCAGCGTGGCACAACTCAGGGCCGCACTCAATTAAGGTGCTTGCCACTGAGGAGTACCACCCCCGCCGCACTCGACTAGGAGGTGCAGGCTGCCGGTGTGGCATTCCCCTATCCGCCACCCGGGGACGCGTCCGGTAGGAGTCAGCCTCTCCCCCGGAAACCTAACCTAACCTAACCTAACCTAACCTAACCTAACCTAACCTAACCTAACCTAACCTAACCTAACCTAACCTAACCTAACCTAACCTAACCTAACCTAACCTAACCTAACCTAACCTAACCTAACCTAACCTAACCTAACCTAACCTAACCTAACCTAACCTAACCTAACCTAACCTAACCTAACCTAACCTAACCTAACCTAACCTAACCTAACCTAACCTAACCTAACCTAACCTAACCTAACCTAACCTAACCTAACCTAACCTAACCTAACCTAACCTAACCTAACCTAACCTAACCTAACCTAACCTAACCTAACCTAACCTAACCTTTTTTTTTTTTTTTTTTTTTTTATCGTTGGGAAATGCATTTCTCGCACGGGCCCCCTGCTAACCAGAGGGCACTGTGGGGGACTCGATGACATACCCCCTAAAACCCAACGCCTAACCCCCAATCCGCCATAGTGGGACGCCACGGGATCGCGTTAGCATACAACCGCGACGCCCCGGCGGTGGCCAGGAAGACCCCAACCCAAAAGTGAGGCTGCTCGCAAGTCCACTCTGCTGATCAGAGAAGTACCCGGAGCAGCCCCACACGATCCTAACACCGCCCACCGAAGTGGGCACTCTGCAAAAAAGAATGGGTATACGCATATATAGATCTATACACGTATACCCGATACCTCCCACCCAAACTGGGCAAACGTCCTAAACGCCCGAAGGCCCGTCCAACACGCCCGAAGGCCCCCCCAAACGGCCGCAGGAGAAGAGGATGCGACAACGCCGACACTCCCCTTCCCCTGCCGCCCCCTCACATGCCGCCATCAGCGGTGACGGCCCCGCTGGGACCGCGGAAGGCGGGGAGAAATATTTTGTTCTTCCCGCCCCCCGCGGCCCCCCCCAACCCACCCAAGACGGTTGCAGAGGATAGGGAGTACGGCGCACCGTAATACCGTAGCTCCTCTTCCTCTGCATCCCCACCGCGTCCACCATCAAACGGTGGTGGCCCCGCTAGGCCGCGGGAGATAGGGACGAGCGGCGCACCGCAATACCGGCACTCCTCTTCCCCCGCGGCCCCCCTACCGTCGGCCCAGCTCCGACTGAGCTGGCTGCCGACACCCCTCGCCAGACACAGGACCACCGAAGCGGCCCCGCTCCAGCCGCCGCACCGTCGGGCTAGCCCCGACAGCACGGCCCGCGCAGTGCCTCCTACCGTGAAAACGGCCAGAGACACCGCGCTACCCCCCGGTGGGCCCGGGTGTCCGCCTGACACCCCACCCTGGCTGTTGGTCCGCGGCGGGTTTCCCCGCTACCACCCGCAGTCGTCGGGTCCCAACTTGAGCTGACCAGGCTCGTCGTCGGGTCCCAACAGTCGCAGGTGGCATTCCCCCATCCGCCACCTGGGGACGCGCCCGGTAGGAGACAGCCTCTCCCCCGGGAAAGAGATTCGAATTTTCCCACCGGCCTCCACCGGTGGTACTCATTCTACCATCTCTTTGGAGCTAGGCTCCACCGTCATACCTACTAATCCACCGCAACGTCCGTCCATTATGGGCCGTCTGCCTAGGACTTCTGAAGCAGTGAACTTTCGGTCACACACCACAGAGTTATGTTTTATACTAACTCACCGCCCCGTCGGGCTTAGAGCTTTCTAAACATGCCTCCAATAGCTCGTAGCCACCCCCAAATTATGCGGGGGTGGTTGTACTCGCTATAGACCACCGACCCCGAACATATATAAATTATTAAATTATGTTCGGACCGGGACACGAACCCGGGGACCAGTGCGTGGGTCGTACATTGCTCACCACTACGCCAACTGGCCCGTCAAACAAAGAGATTCGAATTTTCCCACCGGCCTCCACCGGTGGTACTCATTCTACCATCTCTTTGGAGCTAGGCTCCACCGTCATACCTACTAATCCACCGCAACGTCCGTCCATTATAGGCCGTCTGCCTAGGACTTCTGAAGCAGTGAACTTTCGGTCACACACCACAGAGTTATGTTTATACTAACTCACCGCCCCGTCGGGCTTAGAGCTTTCTAAACATGCCTCCTAAAAAGAGATTCGAATTTTCCCACCGGCCCCTCAACCGGTGGTACTCATTCTACCATCTCTTCTGGAACTACACGTTCCCAACCTCAGACCTACTAATTCTCCGCAACTTCCGTCCATTATGGGCCGTCTGCCTAGGACTTCAGAAGCAGTGAACTTTCGGTCAACCGCCATGTATGTTATACTAACTCACAGTCCCCGTCGAGACTTTAGAGCTTTCTAACATGCCACCAATAGCTCGTAGCCACCCCCAAATTATGCGGGGGTGGTTGTACTCGCTATAGACCACCGACCCCGAACATATATAAATTATTAAATTATGTTCGGACCGGGACACGAACCCGGGGACCAGTGCGTGGGTCGTACATTGCTCACCACTACGCCAACTGGCCCGTCAAAAAGAGATTCGAATTTTCCCACCGGCCTCCACCGGTGGTACTCATTCTACCATCTCTTTGGAGCTAGGCTCCACCGTCATACCTACTAATCCACCGCAACGTCCGTCCATTATAGGCCGTCTGCCTAGGACTTCTGAAGCAGTGAACTTTCGGTCACACACCACAGAGTTATGTTTATACTAACTCACCGCCCCGTCGGGCTTAGAGCTTTCTAAACATGCCTCCAATAGCTCGTAGCCACCCCCAAATTATGCGGGGGTGGTTGTACTCGCTATAGACCACCGACCCCGAACATATATAAATTATTAAATTATGTTCGGACCGGGACACGAACCCGGGGACCAGTGCGTGGGTCGTACATTGCTCACCACTACGCCAACTGGCCCGTCAAAAAGAGATTCGAATTTTTCCCACCGGCCTCCACCGGTGGTACTCATTCTACCATCTCTTTGGAGCTAGGCTCCACCGTCATACCTACTAATCCACCGCAACGTCCGTCCATTATGGGCCGTCTGCCTAGGACTTCTGAAGCAGTGAACTTTCGGTCACACACCACAGAGTTATGTTTATACTAACTCACCGCCCCGTCAGGCTTAGAGCTTTCTAAACATGCCTCCAATAGCTCGTAGCCACCCCCAAATTATGCGGGGGTGGTTGTACTCGCTATAGACCACCGACCCCGAACATATATAAATTATTAAATTATGTTCGGACCGGGACACGAACCCGGGGACCAGTGCGTGGGTCGTACATTGCTCACCACTACGCCAACTGGCCCGTTTATTAAGAGATTCGAATTTTCCCACCCTAAGGTAGTACTCATTCTTCCATCTCTTTGGAACTACACGTTCCCAACCTCAGACCTACTAATTCTCCGCAACTTCCGTCCATTATGGGCCGTCTGCCTAGGACTTCAGAAGCAGTGAACTTTCGGTCAACCGCCATGTATGTTATACTAACTCACAGTCCCCGTCGAGACTTTAGAGCTTTCTAACATGCCACCAATAGCTCGTAGCCACCCCCAAATTATGCGGGGGTGGTTGTACTCGCTATAGACCACCGACCCCGAACATATATAAATTATTAAATTATGTTCGGACCGGGACACGAACCCGGGGACCAGTGCGTGGGTCGTACATTGCTCACCACTACGCCAACTGGCCCGTCAAAAGAGATTCGAATTTTCCCACCGGCCTCCACCGGTGGTACTCATTCTACCATCTCTTTGGAGCTAGGCTCCACCGTCATACCTACTAATCCACCGCAACGTCCGTCCATTATGGGCCGTCTGCCTAGGACTTCTGAAGCAGTGAACTTTCGGTCACACACCACAGAGTTATGTTTATACTAACTCACCGCCCCGTCGGGCTTAGAGCTTTCTAAACATGCCTCCAATAGCTCGTAGCCACCCCCAAATTATGCGGGGGTGGTTGTACTCGCTATAGACCACCGACCCCGAACATATATAAATTATTAAATTATGTTCGGACCGGGACACGAACCCGGGGACCAGTGCGTGGGTCGTACATTGCTCACCACTACGCCAACTGGCCCGTCAAAATGTAGTAATCGAATTTTCCCACCGGCCTCCACCGGTGGTACTCATTCTACCATCTCTTTGGAGCTAGGCTCCACCGTCATACCTACTAATCCACCGCAACGTCCGTCCATTATGGGCCGTCTGCCTAGGACTTCTGAAGCAGTGAACTTTCGGTCACACACCACAGAGTTATGTTTATACTAACTCACCGCCCCGTCGGGCTTAGAGCTTTCTAAACATGCCTCCAATAGCTCGTAGCCACCCCCAAATTATGCGGGGGTGGTTGTACTCGCTATAGACCACCGACCCCGAACATATATAAATTATTAAATTATGTTCGGACCGGGACACGAACCCGGGGACCAGTGCGTGGGTCGTACATTGCTCACCACTACGCCAACTGGCCCGTCAAAATCGAATTTTCCCACCGGCCTCCACCGGTGGTACTCATTCTACCATCTCTTTGGAGCTAGGCTCCACCGTCATACCTACTAATCCACCGCAACGTCCGTCCATTATGGGCCGTCTGCCTAGGACTTCTGAAGCAGTGAACTTTCGGTCACACACCACAGAGTTATGTTTTATACTAACTCACCGCCCCGTCGGGCTTAGAGCTTTCTAAACATGCCTCCAATAGCTCGTAGCCACCCCCAAATTATGCGGGGGTGGTTGTACTCGCTATAGACCACCGACCCCGAACATATATAAATTATTAAATTATGTTCGGACCGGGACACGAACCCGGGGACCAGTGCGTGGGTCGTACATTGCTCACCACTACGCCAACTGGCCCGTCAAAAGAGATTCGAATTTTCCCACCAGCCTCCACCGGTGGTACTCATTCTACCATCTCTTTGGAGCTAGGCTCCACCGTCATACCTACTAATCCACCGCAACGTCCGTCCATTATGGGCCGTCTGCCTAGGACTTCTGAAGCAGTGAACTTTCGGTCACACACCACAGAGTTATGTTTATACTAACTCACCGCCCCGTCAGGCTTAGAGCTTTCTAAACATGCCTCCAATAGCTCGTAGCCACCCCCAAATTATGCGGGGGTGGTTGTACTCGCTATAGACCACCGACCCCGAACATATATAAATTATTAAATTATGTTCGGACCGGGACACGAACCCGGGGACCAGTGCGTGGGTCGTACATTGCTCACCACTACGCCAACTGGCCCGTCTAAAAAAGAGATTCGAATTTTTCCCACCGGCCTCCACCGGTGGTACTCATTCTACCATCTCTTTGGAGCTAGGCTCCACCGTCATACCTACTAATCCACCGCAACGTCCGTCCATTATAGGCCGTCTGCCTAGGACTTCTGAAGCAGTGAACTTTCGGTCACACACCACAGAGTTATGTTTATACTAACTCACCGCCCCGTCAGGCTTAGAGCTTTCTAAACATGCCTCCAATAGCTCGTAGCCACCCCCAAATTATGCGGGGGTGGTTGTACTCGCTATAGACCACCGACCCCGAACATATATAAATTATTAAATTATGTTCGGACCGGGACACGAACCCGGGGACCAGTGCGTGGGTCGTACATTGCTCACCACTACGCCAACTGGCCCGTCAAATTAAGAGATTCGAATTTTCCCACCGGCCCCTCAACCGGTGGTACTCATTCTACCATCTCTTCTGGAACTACACGTTCCCAACCTCAGACCTACTAATTCTCCGCAACTTCCGTCCATTATGGGCCGTCTGCCTAGGACTTCAGAAGCAGTGAACTTTCGGTCAACCGCCATGTATGTTATACTAACTCACAGTCCCCGTCGAGACTTTAGAGCTTTCTAACATGCCACCAATAGCTCGTAGCCACCCCCAAATTATGCGGGGGTGGTTGTACTCGCTATAGACCACCGACCCCGAACATATATAAATTATTAAATTATGTTCGGACCGGGACACGAACCCGGGGACCAGTGCGTGGGTCGTACATTGCTCACCACTACGCCAACTGGCCCGTCAAAAAAGAGATTCGAATTTTCCCACCGGCCTCCACCGGTGGTACTCATTCTACCATCTCTTTGGAGCTAGGCTCCACCGTCATACCTACTAATCCACCGCAACGTCCGTCCATTATGGGCCGTCTGCCTAGGACTTCTGAAGCAGTGAACTTTCGGTCACACACCACAGAGTTATGTTTATACTAACTCACCGCCCCGTCGGGCTTAGAGCTTTCTAAACATGCCTCCAATAGCTCGTAGCCACCCCCAAATTATGCGGGGGTGGTTGTACTCGCTATAGACCACCGACCCCGAACATATATAAATTATTAAATTATGTTCGGACCGGGACACGAACCCGGGGACCAGTGCGTGGGTCGTACATTGCTCACCACTACGCCAACTGGCCCGTCAACCTAACCTAACCTAACCTAACCTAACCTAACCTAACCTAACCTAACCTTTTTTTTTTTTTTTTTTTTTTTTTTTTTTTTTTTTTTTTTTTTTTTTTTTTTTTGTTGTCGCTGGAGGAAACCCATCATGGGGACCCACCGGTCCGTCATAAACCGGTGGGTACTGTGAGACTCCTACTCACTAAAACCTCCAGCGGAACACGTCGCCGCAGTGCAATGGGACGTTACGGGGTCGCTTTCGCATTCAACCGTAACGTCCCTGCGGACGGCCCGAACCACGCGGGCCACTGCACCTAAATCAGGATGCCCTCTGTTCACAGAGCATCCCGACCGCCCCGATGATGTGCAGGAGAGTCAAGTGAGCGACTCCCCCGCTGTAGTTCCTCTAGGGTGGTGGGAGAAGATGCGCATAGCGGCGCCTCCTCCCCCCTAGCCGACGGCGACGAAGAGGGTGCGAAGTGTTAGCCTCGCGCTCCCTCTCCGCCGTCTCCTTCAGTGAGATGACGGTCTCACAAAAGGAGACCATCGCCGACCAGGACCTCTCGTCACGCAGCATGGCCCCAACCACGCTGCACAACGAAAGGTCCCCACCCACTACCATCATCAGGGCATGGCGCTGGGGAGACCAGGCGGCGCATTCCACGAGAGTGTGATGCGCTGTGTCCTCCACCGGCGGTACTCATTCTACCATCTCTTTGGAACTACACGTTCCCAACCTCAGACCTACTAATTCTCCGCAACTTCCGTCCATTATGGGCCGTCTGCCTAGGACTTCAGAAGCAGTGAACTTTCGGTCAACCGCCATGTATGTTATACTAACTCACAGTCACCGTCGAGACTTTAGAGCTTTCTAACATGCCACCAATAGCTCGTAGCCACCCCCAAATTATGCGGGGGTGGTTGTACTCGCTATAGACCACCGACCCCGAACATATATAAATTATTAAATTATGTTCGGACCGGGACGCGAACCCGGGGACCAGTGCGTGGGTCGTACATTGCTCACCACTACGCCAACTGGCCCGTCGCACGGACGCATCACACTCGTGACATGCGGGCGACGGTTCCCGACGCGCAATCCGACACAGATACTTCCCAAAGCAACCATGCCCGGTCAGCATCTGCGTCAGCCTGAACGTCAGGACGCCGTGTGGCCTCCTGACCCAGCGAGACAGGTGCGGAAGGATCGCACCCACCGTCACCAGGCCAGCCGCCGGAGTCCCCAACTCCTCCTCCCATCGCCGAATCAGAGCCTCGTCACACAGGCGTCTGATCCCGGCGATACCCTCCCCCGCTGGACGATCTCCCCTCGCCCGCTCGCGCGCCCGAAATTGATATACTTCGGCGAGCACTTCCGCCCTGAGATGCCAGGGCGGGTCGCCCGCCAGAAGTGTTGCCGCCGTGTAGGACACCGTACGGTACCCCCTCACCGCCCTCACCGCCAGGACCCGCTGCGCCTTGCGCAATTGGGCCCTGTTAGGTGCGGAGAGGGCGTCGAACCACACAGGAGCACCGTACAGTGCCATGGACCTCACTATGCCAGCATAGAGCCGCCGGCAGTGAGATCCAGGGCCCCCGACATTCGGCAGTAACCTGCCGAGGGCCGAGGCGGCGCTGATCAACTTCGGGGCGAGCTGGGCGAAATGGACACGGAACGTCCAGCGGCCGTCCAGGGTCAGGCCCAGATATTTCATCTGGGCCTTTACCTCCACCCTCCTCCCCTGGACGCACAGGCAGGCGTTACGGGGTAGTCTACGGCGTGGGCCGTGAAAAAGGAGGGCCTCCGTTTTAGAGACGGAGACCCTCAGGCCCAACATGCCAATCCGGTCGACGACCAACTCGGTGCCGACTGTGGCCAAGCGTGCCGCTTCGTCGTACGTACGACCCCGGGCTGTGACAAGGGTGTCATCCGCATACGCAATGACACCCAGCCCAGGAGGAAGCGGACACCGCAGGAGCCAATCATACCCGAGGTTCCACAGGACCGGGCCTAAAACCGCCCCCTGTGGAACCCCGCAGTCGACACGTCGTCGACCGACCACCCCGTTTACTCCCGTCCACACGACCTGCCTGTCGCGGAGGTACGCGTCCAACACCCGCCGGAGATAGAGAGGCACCTCATGGAAGCGAAGTGCCTCTCGTAAAGTCTCGAACGGCAGGGTGTTGAAGGCGTTGGCCACATCCAACGAGACGGCTAATAGCACGTCTCCCTCCTCCACTGCGGCCAAGGACCGCGCCTTCAGGGTGTTCAGGGCGTCAATGGTCGAGCGACCCGCCCTGAACCCATACTGGGCCTCCGAAAGGCCCGGTCCCACCTCTTCGAGATGCTGAGTAAGGCGGGCGGCAAGAATGCGCTCAAAGAGCTTGCCCACCTCACTCAGCATCACGATTGGCCTGTATGCCGAAGGGGAGTCCAGAGGACGACCCTCCTTGGGCAACAGGCACAACTTTCCCTCCTTCCAGATCTTCGGGAATTGCCCAGCGCGAAGGCATGCGTTGAACAACTCCCGAAGATCCCTACCCAGGTATTCCAGGGCGATAAAAACGATTCGCCCTGGAATACCATCCGGTCCCGGAGCCTTCCGCCTGGCCCGCAACTTGTCACAGGCCAGGAGAAATTCCCCCTCAGTGATTGGGGGGGCTTCCTCCACACCCTCAGTGGTAGAGGGAGAAGCCATCACTGGGGGGATATGCCCAGAGGACTCCGGGAACAACCCTCCCACCAGCCGTAGGAGGATGTCGGGAGGCGTGGTCTCCGTGATCGGGGCACCGTGCGCGCGGAGTTTATTCCGTGCGCCGATGAAAGGGCGCCCCCACGGATCCCGATCCAGGTCCGCCAGGAGCTCCTGGCGGGCCGCCTCTTTAGCCCGGCTGATGGCGAGCTGCAGGGCCTTCTTGGCAGAATTGTAGGCCAGCCGCAGCTCAGCCTCTAAAGCCGGGTTCACGCCATGCCTCCTACGGCACCGCACAAATTCTCTTCTCGCCCTGATGCTGGCCGCCCGAAGTTCCGCAATTTCGGGCGACCACCAATACACTTGACGCCTGCGGCCCCTTCGCCGCCTCCACCGCGGCATGGCCGCATCGCACACCCTTGTGAGGGTGTCACGCATGCGGCCAGCCAGCTCCTCTACATCGGAGCTGGCACCCACCACCATCCCCTGGGGATTACCCCAGACAGCAACGATGGTCGCCTCACGAGCCAGCTCAGCATCGAGCCGGCCGAGGGCCCATCTCGGGAGCGCTCGAGATGAGCCTCCGAGGCGATCCACCGGTACCGGACTGGTGGAGACCTCAAATCGGACGTACAAGTGGTCCGATAGGGTCTCCACCTCCTCCTCTACTCTCCAGTTTCTCACATCCCGTGCGACATCAGGGGTGGCGAACGACAGGTCCACCACAGACCCCCCCTGACGTCGCACGCATGTGAAGGCCGTCCCCTGATTCAACAGGGACAGACCGGAGAGCAGGGCCCACACCTGGACTTCACTCCCACGAGCGTCCGAGGTGGGGTTCCCCCAGGCTCGGGATTTCGCGTTAAAGTCGCCGAGGACGATAATCTTCCTCGGCGACTGCCGGCCCACCGCAGCCCTGACAGAGTCAAGGAAAATCTCGAACTCTGCCAGGGTGCGGTTGGGGGAGAAGTACACCCCAATAATAGCGTACTCCCCCCACCTTGCAACGACGAAGCCCGAGCCCCTCTCGATCTTCGAGAGGTGGGGGCCGGTACCACTCCTAATCATGATGGCCACAGAGCCCTCCAAGTCCCCCGCCCAGTGCGGATTCTGAGGGGGGACATAGTAGGGCTCGCAGGCCACCGCCACGTCAATTTCCCACTCGGCCATGGACTGCAACAGCAGGTCCTGCGCTCCGGCCGAGTGGTTGACATTCGCTTGAAGGAAGCGGGTTTGTCCTACCATTATGAGGACATCCCCGCCTCCTCCTCAGCAGCCCTATGGCTTTCCCCCCTTGTGGTGGCCCTGGTCTGCTGGGCCACCTTACCCCTTGTGGAGGGTGGCCGACAATTTCGGCCACCCATCATGTGCCCTGAGGGGCGTCCTGCATCCGCGCATACCCTGCAGCGCGGCTTCTTTGCCGCGCAGTCGGCAGCAAAGTGCCCCTCTTCACCACAGCGGTGGCACAGATGCCCTCTGACGGTGCCAGATGGGCACATGGGCCTAGTGTGCCCTAGCCCCATACATTTGTAGCACCGCATGGGGCGCGGCTCTAGCACCTCTACTTTGGCTGAATACCAGCCGACTTGGAGCCGGCCGGCATCAGCCACCTTCTTGGCTGCCGTGAGGGGGCACCGCACGACAGCCATACCCATGCCGCCCTTCCCGACCTGGATCTCAGTGACCCGGATGTCCTTTAGGGGGCAGCCCCCCACATCGGCGACCGCCAGGGCTACCCCCTCCTTAGTGGCGGAGTCATCCAGGCCAGTGAGCTTCAGGTCCCCATTTTTAATGGGGCGTGCCACATTCGCCAGGCCATCAAGGACCTGACGAATCCTCTCAGCCAAACGGTCCGCCACCTCTGAAGGGGTAGAGGAGGGGAGTTCGATAACCCGACCCCCCGTAGCGGCACGTCTGACTATGAGGCCACCACTGACCCCAACTTGAGCCAGGTCAATTTTGTTCTGCGCCCGCTCCAGAACTTGAGCATAAGTCACCCCCTTCGCCTCTGCCTCCGGCAGCAGGGTGATAGTGAGGGCCGACGTACGAGGTGGAGCCCCCACCTTGGGCTTAGAGCGCTGAGCCCTAGGCCTAGACTGCGCTCTCGGAGCCGAGGACCTTACCTGCACCGCCGGCGCAGCGGCCGAAGGGGGGTTAGACCTCTTGTCTTTCCCCTTCCCCTTCCCTTTTTTCACCACAGTGGCCCACGTATCCCCCTGTGGGTCCACCGCAGTGCTGGGCCCAGCGACCGCAGGAGGTGCAGAGGCGGACGCCGAAGCGCGAGCAACCGCCAGTGCCGGCCCAGCGGAACGAGGGCGAGGTGCCGACGCCTTCTTTTTCGAGGTCTGTTTTACAGCCCTCGAACTCCCCCTAGGTGCCTTAGCTGGTGTAGCCACCACTGAAGCCGGAGCCAAAGAAGCCGGAACCGGGGCAGCCTCCCTACGCTTATCCGCCGCCAAGGGCGGGCGAACTGGCGCTAAGGGCGGAAGTCTCGCCTCTATGCTGGATAGTCTGGCGTCCAGTTTCGCATCCATCATACTGCCCAGTGTGCCCACTAGGGAGGCTCGAATCTCCTCAAGCCAGTCCCCTCCAAACGCGTCCGAAGGCCCCGCCTTAGCATCCGCGAGCTCCTTCCGAAGCCCAGAGAACTCACGGCGGTATGCCTTGAGTTCCGCCTCCAGGCTTTCGTTACGCTTACGAAGGCGCTCCATCTCCATCTTAATATTTCGGGCCTCTTCCGCTGGAGTGCGTTCGGCCAAAGCCTCCACCACCATCTGTACCGCTGCAGCCGCCTCCTTCAACGTTTTCACGTATGGGCCTTTTAGGTTCCCGGAATAACGGGCAACCTGAAGCACATTCGATGCACTCTCCATTCCCAGCTTCCTTAACTGCTCCGCAGTTTGTTGAGCAGGATCTACAATGGCTGGGGTCTCCGATTCGGATAGTTCAGAGCCAAACGTAAAGACCAACTTATGCTGGTCTTTACGAAAGGCCCTGGCCTCCAAACAACGTCCAAATTCGGCCTCGCGGGCCTCCGCCTCCAACTCTTGCCTCGCAACCCGAGCACGAGCAGGCCCAGAGCCACCCCTACTACCGTAGGTACGACCCCGGCGCGCCTTCTGAATCCTCGCGCTAACGGTTTGATCCGTCTCCGCGTCCGAGCCTTCGCTCTGTAACGGAGGCGCGTCACTGGGACGCTTGCGCCCCACTGACACGTCCGTGCCCACACTGGCGTCCGAGTCCATGACTCATCTGCCAGGCGGCACAGACACAAACACACACGAAAACCACAAAATAACAATAATCCAAAACAAAAAACGCCAAAACGCTAAGAAAAATCAATAAACCGTTGAAAAACGCCAAAAAACCACATTTGCAGAAAGCACAAGCAAAGCCAGGAAACAGAAGCAAGTCGTATTTAAGTATCCAGATCAAAACATATACAAAAACAAACAAAAAGAACCGCCAAAACACCAAAAATCGCAAAAAACGCTCTAAAACGCTCGTTTTTTTCAAAATGTGGGTCGAATTTTCCCACCGCCTTTCGACAGTAGTACTCATTCTTATACTGCCCCAGCAGTCTACACATCACAGTTGAACTTTCCGGCTAGTCTTACGAATTAGTGGAGTTTAAGGGTGGTCGTCCACCTCCGCGAGTGCCCGGCAGCCATCTAACACCCACTACAGGCCCATCTGATGCTGTCCCTTCGATGCTACCCGCACCGGTCCGATTTGGCAACCCCGGCGTCCCACCATCATGCGGTCCCCACCATCATTCCGGTACAGGCAGATCGAACAACAACAGCCTTCGATCCGAATTAGCAGGCGAATCTAGTTCCCGGCCAACCTTCGGCTTCCAACTACCCACCGACTTTCTCAGACTTATCGACCGGCCGTACTAGTTCGCCTGTCGTTCCTACTTGCCCACCGCAACGCGACGGAAGCGGCAGACTTTCGGAAACACCATACAAGTTGCTCTTACACCCGAAGGCGCAATCGCAATTATCGATCATACCTCGTGTCCAGGTTTACCCCGGTCACAAGTGTAATCTCGAACACGCCACAGTACGCTCTCACACCTCCCCCCCGGCCTGCGGAGGAAGGCGCAATCGCGTGAGTTTGCCCGTTCCCGCACCCCTCTCCCCCGGCCTGCGGGGAGTGGGGCGCGTTCACAGACCCGACCCGCAGTCCGCGTCAGGGCGTCCCCCGTCGCGGTACTACGCTCGGCCACAGCGGTCCGCTATACTCACTCACTATTCTATCAGGCGTCCCCGACGGAGATAGTAAGCTTTCTAACATTCCACCAATGGCTCGTATCCCCCCCCAAATGTGCGGGAAGGGTTGTACTCGCCATTAACCACTGACCCCGAACACATATTAAATTATAAATTGCATTCGGACCGGGACGCGAACCCGGGACCTAGTGCGTGTGGTCGTACATTGCTCACCACTACGCCAACTAGGCCGTCAAATGTGGGTCGAATTTTCCCACCGCCTTTCGACAGTAGTACTCATTCTTATACTGCCCCAGCAGTCTACACATCACAGTTGAACTTTCCGGCTAGTCTTACGAATTAGTGGAGTTTAAGGGTGGTCGTCCACCTCCGCGAGTGCCCGGCAGCCATCTAACACCCACTACAGGCCCATCTGATGCTGTCCCTTCGATGCTACCCGCACCGGTCCGATTTGGCAACCCCGGCGTCCCACCATCATGCGGTCCCCACCATCATTCCGGTACAGGCAGATCGAACAACAACAGCCTTCGATCCGAATTAGCAGGCGAATCTAGTTCCCGGCCAACCTTCGGCTTCCAACTACCCACCGACTTTCTCAGACTTATCGACCGGCCGTACTAGTTCGCCTGTCGTTCCTACTTGCCCACCGCAACGCGACGGAAGCGGCAGACTTTCGGAAACACCATACAAGTTGCTCTTACACCCGAAGGCGCAATCGCAATTATCGATCATACCTCGTGTCCAGGTTTACCCCGGTCACAAGTGTAATCTCGAACACGCCACAGTACGCTCTCACACCTCCCCCCCGGCCTGCGGAGGAAGGCGCAATCGCGTGAGTTTGCCCGTTCCCGCACCCCTCTCCCCCGGCCTGCGGGGAGTGGGGCGCGTTCACAGACCCGACCCGCAGTCCGCGTCAGGGCGTCCCCCGTCGCGGTACTACGCTCGGCCACAGCGGTCCGCTATACTCACTCACTATTCTATCAGGCGTCCCCGACGGAGATAGTAAGCTTTCTAACATTCCACCAATGGCTCGTATCCCCCCCCAAATGTGCGGGAAGGGTTGTACTCGCCATTAACCACTGACCCCGAACACATATTAAATTATAAATTGCATTCGGACCGGGACGCGAACCCGGGACCTAGTGCGTGTGGTCGTACATTGCTCACCACTACGCCAACTAGGCCGTCTAATGTGGGTCGAATTTTCCCACCGCCTTTCGACAGTAGTACTCATTCTTATACTGCCCCAGCAGTCTACACATCACAGTTGAACTTTCCGGCTAGTCTTACGAATTAGTGGAGTTTAAGGGTGGTCGTCCACCTCCGCGAGTGCCCGGCAGCCATCTAACACCCACTACAGGCCCATCTGATGCTGTCCCTTCGATGCTACCCGCACCGGTCCGATTTGGCAACCCCGGCGTCCCACCATCATGCGGTCCCCACCATCATTCCGGTACAGGCAGATCGAACAACAACAGCCTTCGATCCGAATTAGCAGGCGAATCTAGTTCCCGGCCAACCTTCGGCTTCCAACTACCCACCGACTTTCTCAGACTTATCGACCGGCCGTACTAGTTCGCCTGTCGTTCCTACTTGCCCACCGCAACGCGACGGAAGCGGCAGACTTTCGGAAACACCATACAAGTTGCTCTTACACCCGAAGGCGCAATCGCAATTATCGATCATACCTCGTGTCCAGGTTTACCCCGGTCACAAGTGTAATCTCGAACACGCCACAGTACGCTCTCACACCTCCCCCCCGGCCTGCGGAGGAAGGCGCAATCGCGTGAGTTTGCCCGTTCCCGCACCCCTCTCCCCCGGCCTGCGGGGAGTGGGGCGCGTTCACAGACCCGACCCGCAGTCCGCGTCAGGGCGTCCCCCGTCGCGGTACTACGCTCGGCCACAGCGGTCCGCTATACTCACTCACTATTCTATCAGGCGTCCCCGACGGAGATAGTAAGCTTTCTAACATTCCACCAATGGCTCGTATCCCCCCCCAAATGTGCGGGAAGGGTTGTACTCGCCATTAACCACTGACCCCGAACACATATTAAATTATAAATTGCATTCGGACCGGGACGCGAACCCGGGACCTAGTGCGTGTGGTCGTACATTGCTCACCACTACGCCAACTAGGCCGTCATAAGAGATTCGAATTTTCCCACCGGCCTCCACCGGTGGTACTCATTCTACCATCTCTTTGGAGCTAGGCTCCACCGTCATACCTACTAATCCACCGCAACGTCCGTCCATTATGGGCCGTCTGCCTAGGACTTCTGAAGCAGTGAACTTTCGGTCACACACCACAGAGTTATGTTTATACTAACTCACCGCCCCGTCGGGCTTAGAGCTTTCTAAACATGCCTCCAATAGCTCGTAGCCACCCCCAAATTATGCGGGGGTGGTTGTACTCGCTATAGACCACCGACCCCGAACATATATAAATTATTAAATTATGTTCGGACCGGGACACGAACCCGGGGACCAGTGCGTGGGTCGTACATTGCTCACCACTACGCCAACTGGCCCGTCAAAATGTGGGTCGAATTTTCCCACCGCCTTTCGACAGTAGTACTCATTCTTATACTGCCCCAGCAGTCTACACATCACAGTTGAACTTTCCGGCTAGTCTTACGAATTAGTGGAGTTTAAGGGTGGTCGTCCACCTCCGCGAGTGCCCGGCAGCCATCTAACACCCACTACAGGCCCATCTGATGCTGTCCCTTCGATGCTACCCGCACCGGTCCGATTTGGCAACCCCGGCGTCCCACCATCATGCGGTCCCCACCATCATTCCGGTACAGGCAGATCGAACAACAACAGCCTTCGATCCGAATTAGCAGGCGAATCTAGTTCCCGGCCAACCTTCGGCTTCCAACTACCCACCGACTTTCTCAGACTTATCGACCGGCCGTACTAGTTCGCCTGTCGTTCCTACTTGCCCACCGCAACGCGACGGAAGCGGCAGACTTTCGGAAACACCATTCAGTTGCTCTTACACCCGAAGGCGCAATCGCAATTATCGATCATACCTCGTGTCCAGGTTTACCCCGGTCACAAGTGTAATCTCGAACACGCCACAATACGCTCTCACACCTCCCCCCCGGCCTGCGGAGGAAGGCGCAATCGCGTGAGTTGCCCGTTCCCGCACCCCTCTCCCCCGGCCTGCGGGGAGTGGGGCGCGTTCACAGACCCGACCCGCAGTCCGCGTCAGGGCGTCCCCCGTCGCGGTACTACGCTCGGCCACAGCGGTCCGCTATACTCACTCACTATTCTATCAGGCGTCCCCGACGGAGATAGTAAGCTTTCTAACATTCCACCAATGGCTCGTATCCCCCCCCAAATGTGCGGGAAGGGTTGTACTCGCCATTAACCACTGACCCCGAACACATATTAAATTATAAATTGCATTCGGACCGGGACGCGAACCCGGGACCTAGTGCGTGTGGTCGTACAAAAATGTGGGTCGAATTTTCCCACCGCCTTTCGACAGTAGTACTCATTCTTATACTGCCCCAGCAGTCTACACATCACAGTTGAACTTTCCGGCTAGTCTTACGAATTAGTGGAGTTTAAGGGTGGTCGTCCACCTCCGCGAGTGCCCGGCAGCCATCTAACACCCACTACAGGCCCATCTGATGCTGTCCCTTCGATGCTACCCGCACCGGTCCGATTTGGCAACCCCGGCGTCCCACCATCATGCGGTCCCCACCATCATTCCGGTACAGGCAGATCGAACAACAACAGCCTTCGATCCGAATTAGCAGGCGAATCTAGTTCCCGGCCAACCTTCGGCTTCCAACTACCCACCGACTTTCTCAGACTTATCGACCGGCCGTACTAGTTCGCCTGTCGTTCCTACTTGCCCACCGCAACGCGACGGAAGCGGCAGACTTTCGGAAACACCATTCAGTTGCTCTTACACCCGAAGGCGCAATCGCAATTATCGATCATACCTCGTGTCCAGGTTTACCCCGGTCACAAGTGTAATCTCGAACACGCCACAATACGCTCTCACACCTCCCCCCCGGCCTGCGGAGGAAGGCGCAATCGCGTGAGTTGCCCGTTCCCGCACCCCTCTCCCCCGGCCTGCGGGGAGTGGGGCGCGTTCACAGACCCGACCCGCAGTCCGCGTCAGGGCGTCCCCCGTCGCGGTACTACGCTCGGCCACAGCGGTCCGCTATACTCACTCACTATTCTATCAGGCGTCCCCGACGGAGATAGTAAGCTTTCTAACATTCCACCAATGGCTCGTATCCCCCCCCAAATGTGCGGGAAGGGTTGTACTCGCCATTAACCACTGACCCCGAACACATATTAAATTATAAATTGCATTCGGACCGGGACGCGAACCCGGGACCTAGTGCGTGTGGTCGTACATTGCTCACCACTACGCCAACTAGGCCGTCAAAATGTGGGTCGAATTTTCCCACCGCCTTTCGACAGTAGTACTCATTCTTATACTGCCCCAGCAGTCTACACATCACAGTTGAACTTTCCGGCTAGTCTTACGAATTAGTGGAGTTTAAGGGTGGTCGTCCACCTCCGCGAGTGCCCGGCAGCCATCTAACACCCACTACAGGCCCATCTGATGCTGTCCCTTCGATGCTACCCGCACCGGTCCGATTTGGCAACCCCGGCGTCCCACCATCATGCGGTCCCCACCATCATTCCGGTACAGGCAGATCGAACAACAACAGCCTTCGATCCGAATTAGCAGGCGAATCTAGTTCCCGGCCAACCTTCGGCTTCCAACTACCCACCGACTTTCTCAGACTTATCGACCGGCCGTACTAGTTCGCCTGTCGTTCCTACTTGCCCACCGCAACGCGACGGAAGCGGCAGACTTTCGGAAACACCATTCAGTTGCTCTTACACCCGAAGGCGCAATCGCAATTATCGATCATACCTCGTGTCCAGGTTTACCCCGGTCACAAGTGTAATCTCGAACACGCCACAATACGCTCTCACACCTCCCCCCCGGCCTGCGGAGGAAGGCGCAATCGCGTGAGTTGCCCGTTCCCGCACCCCTCTCCCCCGGCCTGCGGGGAGTGGGGCGCGTTCACAGACCCGACCCGCAGTCCGCGTCAGGGCGTCCCCCGTCGCGGTACTACGCTCGGCCACAGCGGTCCGCTATACTCACTCACTATTCTATCAGGCGTCCCCGACGGAGATAGTAAGCTTTCTAACATTCCACCAATGGCTCGTATCCCCCCCCAAATGTGCGGGAAGGGTTGTACTCGCCATTAACCACTGACCCCGAACACATATTAAATTATAAATTGCATTCGGACCGGGACGCGAACCCGGGACCTAGTGCGTGTGGTCGTACATTGCTCACCACTACGCCAACTAGGCCGTCAAAATGTGGGTCGAATTTTCCCACCGCCTTTCGACAGTAGTACTCATTCTTATACTGCCCCAGCAGTCTACACATCACAGTTGAACTTTCCGGCTAGTCTTACGAATTAGTGGAGTTTAAGGGTGGTCGTCCACCTCCGCGAGTGCCCGGCAGCCATCTAACACCCACTACAGGCCCATCTGATGCTGTCCCTTCGATGCTACCCGCACCGGTCCGATTTGGCAACCCCGGCGTCCCACCATCATGCGGTCCCCACCATCATTCCGGTACGGGCAGATCGAACAACAACAGCCTTCGATCCGAATTAGCAGGCGAATCTAGTTCCCGGCCAACCTTCGGCTTCCAACTACCCACCGACTTTCTCAGACTTATCGACCGGCCGTACTAGTTCGCCTGTCGTTCCTACTTGCCCACCGCAACGCGACGGAAGCGGCAGACTTTCGGAAACACCATACAAGTTGCTCTTACACCCGAAGGCGCAATCGCAATTATCGATCATACCTCGTGTCCAGGTTTACCCCGGTCACAAGTGTAATCTCGAACACGCCACAGTACGCTCTCACACCTCCCCCCCGGCCTGCGGAGGAAGGCGCAATCGCGTGAGTTTGCCCGTTCCCGCACCCCTCTCCCCCGGCCTGCGGGGAGTGGGGCGCGTTCACAGACCCGACCCGCAGTCCGCGTCAGGGCGTCCCCCGTCGCGGTACTACGCTCGGCCACAGCGGTCCGCTATACTCACTCACTATTCTATCAGGCGTCCCCGACGGAGATAGTAAGCTTTCTAACATTCCACCAATGGCTCGTATCCCCCCCCAAATGTGCGGGAAGGGTTGTACTCGCCATTAACCACTGACCCCGAACACATATTAAATTATAAATTGCATTCGGACCGGGACGCGAACCCGGGACCTAGTGCGTGTGGTCGTACATTGCTCACCACTACGCCAACTAGGCCGTCAAATGTGGGTCGAATTTTCCCACCGCCTTTCGACAGTAGTACTCATTCTTATACTGCCCCAGCAGTCTACACATCACAGTTGAACTTTCCGGCTAGTCTTACGAATTAGTGGAGTTTAAGGGTGGTCGTCCACCTCCGCGAGTGCCCGGCAGCCATCTAACACCCACTACAGGCCCATCTGATGCTGTCCCTTCGATGCTACCCGCACCGGTCCGATTTGGCAACCCCGGCGTCCCACCATCATGCGGTCCCCACCATCATTCCGGTACGGGCAGATCGAACAACAACAGCCTTCGATCCGAATTAGCAGGCGAATCTAGTTCCCGGCCAACCTTCGGCTTCCAACTACCCACCGACTTTCTCAGACTTATCGACCGGCCGTACTAGTTCGCCTGTCGTTCCTACTTGCCCACCGCAACGCGACGGAAGCGGCAGACTTTCGGAAACACCATACAAGTTGCTCTTACACCCGAAGGCGCAATCGCAATTATCGATCATACCTCGTGTCCAGGTTTACCCCGGTCACAAGTGTAATCTCGAACACGCCACAGTACGCTCTCACACCTCCCCCCCGGCCTGCGGAGGAAGGCGCAATCGCGTGAGTTTGCCCGTTCCCGCACCCCTCTCCCCCGGCCTGCGGGGAGTGGGGCGCGTTCACAGACCCGACCCGCAGTCCGCGTCAGGGCGTCCCCCGTCGCGGTACTACGCTCGGCCACAGCGGTCCGCTATACTCACTCACTATTCTATCAGGCGTCCCCGACGGAGATAGTAAGCTTTCTAACATTCCACCAATGGCTCGTATCCCCCCCCAAATGTGCGGGAAGGGTTGTACTCGCCATTAACCACTGACCCCGAACACATATTAAATTATAAATTGCATTCGGACCGGGACGCGAACCCGGGACCTAGTGCGTGTGGTCGTACATTGCTCACCACTACGCCAACTAGGCCGTCAAAATGTGGGTCGAATTTTCCCACCGCCTTTCGACAGTAGTACTCATTCTTATACTGCCCCAGCAGTCTACACATCACAGTTGAACTTTCCGGCTAGTCTTACGAATTAGTGGAGTTTAAGGGTGGTCGTCCACCTCCGCGAGTGCCCGGCAGCCATCTAACACCCACTACAGGCCCATCTGATGCTGTCCCTTCGATGCTACCCGCACCGGTCCGATTTGGCAACCCCGGCGTCCCACCATCATGCGGTCCCCACCATCATTCCGGTACAGGCAGATCGAACAACAACAGCCTTCGATCCGAATTAGCAGGCGAATCTAGTTCCCGGCCAACCTTCGGCTTCCAACTACCCACCGACTTTCTCAGACTTATCGACCGGCCGTACTAGTTCGCCTGTCGTTCCTACTTGCCCACCGCAACGCGACGGAAGCGGCAGACTTTCGGAAACACCATACAAGTTGCTCTTACACCCGAAGGCGCAATCGCAATTATCGATCATACCTCGTGTCCAGGTTTACCCCGGTCACAAGTGTAATCTCGAACACGCCACAGTACGCTCTCACACCTCCCCCCCGGCCTGCGGAGGAAGGCGCAATCGCGTGAGTTGCCCGTTCCCGCACCCCTCTCCCCCGGCCTGCGGGGAGTGGGGCGCGTTCACAGACCCGACCCGCAGTCCGCGTCAGGGCGTCCCCCGTCGCGGTACTACGCTCGGCCACAGCGGTCCGCTATACTCACTCACTATTCTATCAGGCGTCCCCGACGGAGATAGTAAGCTTTCTAACATTCCACCAATGGCTCGTATCCCCCCCCAAATGTGCGGGAAGGGTTGTACTCGCCATTAACCACTGACCCCGAACACATATTAAATTATAAATTGCATTCGGACCGGGACGCGAACCCGGGACCTAGTGCGTGTGGTCGTACATTGCTCACCACTACGCCAACTAGGCCGTCAAATGTGGGTCGAATTTTCCCACCGCCTTTCGACAGTAGTACTCATTCTTATACTGCCCCAGCAGTCTACACATCACAGTTGAACTTTCCGGCTAGTCTTACGAATTAGTGGAGTTTAAGGGTGGTCGTCCACCTCCGCGAGTGCCCGGCAGCCATCTAACACCCACTACAGGCCCATCTGATGCTGTCCCTTCGATGCTACCCGCACCGGTCCGATTTGGCAACCCCGGCGTCCCACCATCATGCGGTCCCCACCATCATTCCGGTACAGGCAGATCGAACAACAACAGCCTTCGATCCGAATTAGCAGGCGAATCTAGTTCCCGGCCAACCTTCGGCTTCCAACTACCCACCGACTTTCTCAGACTTATCGACCGGCCGTACTAGTTCGCCTGTCGTTCCTACTTGCCCACCGCAACGCGACGGAAGCGGCAGACTTTCGGAAACACCATACAAGTTGCTCTTACACCCGAAGGCGCAATCGCAATTATCGATCATACCTCGTGTCCAGGTTTACCCCGGTCACAAGTGTAATCTCGAACACGCCACAGTACGCTCTCACACCTCCCCCCCGGCCTGCGGAGGAAGGCGCAATCGCGTGAGTTGCCCGTTCCCGCACCCCTCTCCCCCGGCCTGCGGGGAGTGGGGCGCGTTCACAGACCCGACCCGCAGTCCGCGTCAGGGCGTCCCCCGTCGCGGTACTACGCTCGGCCACAGCGGTCCGCTATACTCACTCACTATTCTATCAGGCGTCCCCGACGGAGATAGTAAGCTTTCTAACATTCCACCAATGGCTCGTATCCCCCCCCAAATGTGCGGGAAGGGTTGTACTCGCCATTAACCACTGACCCCGAACACATATTAAATTATAAATTGCATTCGGACCGGGACGCGAACCCGGGACCTAGTGCGTGTGGTCGTACATTGCTCACCACTACGCCAACTAGGCCGTCAATGTGGGTCGAATTTTCCCACCGCCTTTCGACAGTAGTACTCATTCTTATACTGCCCCAGCAGTCTACACATCACAGTTGAACTTTCCGGCTAGTCTTACGAATTAGTGGAGTTTAAGGGTGGTCGTCCACCTCCGCGAGTGCCCGGCAGCCATCTAACACCCACTACAGGCCCATCTGATGCTGTCCCTTCGATGCTACCCGCACCGGTCCGATTTGGCAACCCCGGCGTCCCACCATCATGCGGTCCCCACCATCATTCCGGTACAGGCAGATCGAACAACAACAGCCTTCGATCCGAATTAGCAGGCGAATCTAGTTCCCGGCCAACCTTCGGCTTCCAACTACCCACCGACTTTCTCAGACTTATCGACCGGCCGTACTAGTTCGCCTGTCGTTCCTACTTGCCCACCGCAACACGACGGAAGCGGCAGACTTTCGGAAACACCATACAAGTTGCTCTTACACCCGAAGGCGCAATCGCAATTATCGATCATACCTCGTGTCCAGGTTTACCCCGGTCACAAGTGTAATCTCGAACACGCCACAGTACGCTCTCACACCTCCCCCCCGGCCTGCGGAGGAAGGCGCAATCGCGTGAGTTTGCCCGTTCCCGCACCCCTCTCCCCCGGCCTGCGGGGAGTGGGGCGCGTTCACAGACCCGACCCGCAGTCCGCGTCAGGGCGTCCCCCGTCGCGGTACTACGCTCGGCCACAGCGGTCCGCTATACTCACTCACTATTCTATCAGGCGTCCCCGACGGAGATAGTAAGCTTTCTAACATTCCACCAATGGCTCGTATCCCCCCCCAAATGTGCGGGAGGGGTTGTACTCGCCATTAACCACTGACCCCGAACACATATTAAATTATAAATTGCATTCGGACCGGGACGCGAACCCGGGACCTAGTGCGTGTGGTCGTACATTGCTCACCACTACGCCAACTAGGCCAAAATGTGGGTCGAATTTTCCCACCGCCTTTCGACAGTAGTACTCATTCTTATACTGCCCCAGCAGTCTACACATCACAGTTGAACTTTCCGGCTAGTCTTACGAATTAGTGGAGTTTAAGGGTGGTCGTCCACCTCCGCGAGTGCCCGGCAGCCATCTAACACCCACTACAGGCCCATCTGATGCTGTCCCTTCGATGCTACCCGCACCGGTCCGATTTGGCAACCCCGGCGTCCCACCATCATGCGGTCCCCACCATCATTCCGGTACAGGCAGATCGAACAACAACAGCCTTCGATCCGAATTAGCAGGCGAATCTAGTTCCCGGCCAACCTTCGGCTTCCAACTACCCACCGACTTTCTCAGACTTATCGACCGGCCGTACTAGTTCGCCTGTCGTTCCTACTTGCCCACCGCAACACGACGGAAGCGGCAGACTTTCGGAAACACCATACAAGTTGCTCTTACACCCGAAGGCGCAATCGCAATTATCGATCATACCTCGTGTCCAGGTTTACCCCGGTCACAAGTGTAATCTCGAACACGCCACAGTACGCTCTCACACCTCCCCCCCGGCCTGCGGAGGAAGGCGCAATCGCGTGAGTTTGCCCGTTCCCGCACCCCTCTCCCCCGGCCTGCGGGGAGTGGGGCGCGTTCACAGACCCGACCCGCAGTCCGCGTCAGGGCGTCCCCCGTCGCGGTACTACGCTCGGCCACAGCGGTCCGCTATACTCACTCACTATTCTATCAGGCGTCCCCGACGGAGATAGTAAGCTTTCTAACATTCCACCAATGGCTCGTATCCCCCCCCAAATGTGCGGGAGGGGTTGTACTCGCCATTAACCACTGACCCCGAACACATATTAAATTATAAATTGCATTCGGACCGGGACGCGAACCCGGGACCTAGTGCGTGTGGTCGTACATTGCTCACCACTACGCCAACTAGGCCGTCAAAAGAGATTCGAATTTTCCCACCGGCCTCCACCGGTGGTACTCATTCTACCATCTCTTTGGAGCTAGGCTCCACCGTCATACCTACTAATCCACCGCAACGTCCGTCCATTATGGGCCGTCTGCCTAGGACTTCTGAAGCAGTGAACTTTCGGTCACACACCACAGAGTTATGTTTATACTAACTCACCGCCCCGTCGGGCTTAGAGCTTTCTAAACATGCCTCCAATAGCTCGTAGCCACCCCCAAATTATGCGGGGGTGGTTGTACTCGCTATAGACCACCGACCCCGAACATATATAAATTATTAAATTATGTTCGGACCGGGACACGAACCCGGGGACCAGTGCGTGGGAAAAGAGATTCGAATTTTCCCACCGGCCTCCACCGGTGGTACTCATTCTACCATCTCTTTGGAGCTAGGCTCCACCGTCATACCTACTAATCCACCGCAACGTCCGTCCATTATAGGCCGTCTGCCTAGGACTTCTGAAGCAGTGAACTTTCGGTCACACACCACAGAGTTATGTTTATACTAACTCACCGCCCCGTCGGGCTTAGAGCTTTCTAAACATGCCTCCAATAGCTCGTAGCCACCCCCAAATTATGCGGGGGTGGTTGTACTCGCTATAGACCACCGACCCCGAACATATATAAATTATTAAATTATGTTCGGACCGGGACACGAACCCGGGGACCAGTGCGTGGGTCGTACATTGCTCACCACTACGCCAACTGGCCCGTCATAGAGATTCGAATTTTCCCACCGGCCTCCACCGGTGGTACTCATTCTACCATCTCTTTGGAACTACACGTTCCCAACCTCAGACCTACTAATTCTCCGCAACTTCCGTCCATTATGGGCCGTCTGCCTAGGACTTCAGAAGCAGTGAACTTTCGGTCAACCGCCATGTATGTTATACTAACTCACAGTCCCCGTCGAGACTTTAGAGCTTTCTAACATGCCACCAATAGCTCGTAGCCACCCCCAAATTATGCGGGGGTGGTTGTACTCGCTATAGACCACCGACCCCGAACATATATAAATTATTAAATTATGTTCGGACCGGGACGCGAACCCGGGGACCAGTGCGTGGGTCGTACATTGCTCACCACTACGCCAACTGGCCCGTCAACCTAACCTAACCTAACCTAACCTAACCTAACCTAACCTAACCTAACCTAACCTAACCTAACCTAACCTAACCTAACCTAACCTAACCTAACCTAACCTAACCTAACCTAACCTAACCTAACCTAACCTAACCTAACCTAACCTAACCTAACCTAACCTAACCTAACCTAACCTAACCTAACCTAACCTAACCTAACCTAACCTAACCTAACCTAACCTAACCTAACCTAACCTAACCTAACCTAACCTAACCTAACCTAACCTAACCTAACCTAACCTAACCTAACCTAACCTAACCTAACCTAACCTAACCTAACCTAACCTAACCTAACCTAACCTAACCTAACCTAACCTAACCTAACCTAACCTAACCTAACCTAACCTAACCTAACCTAACCTAACCTAACCTAACCTAACCTAACCTAACCTAACCTAACCTAACCTAACCTAACCTAACCTAACCTAACCTAACCTAACCTAACCTAACCTAACCTAACCTAACCTAACCTAACCTAACCTAACCTAACCTAACCTAACCTAACCTAACCTAACCTAACCTAACCTAACCTAACCTAACCTAACCTAACCTAACCTAACCTAACCTAACCTAACCTAACCTAACCTAACCTAACCTAACCTAACCTAACCTAACCTAACCTAACCTAACCTAACCTAACCTAACCTAACCTTTTTTTTTTTTTTTTTTTTTTTTTTTTTCGTCAGGAAACTCGTTACGAGTACCCGCCGCCTGGGGAAGAACGACGGGTTATGTGGGACTCCTGCCATGCTAGAGATGGTAAACGCACGGCAGTTTACCCACTAAAACCTGACGGTGTCCACCTTGATCGCCTTGGTGCCGGGGCCACGGGAACCAGAAATCATCCGCGACCCCGACGGCGATAGCCCAACGGCTCACCTCGGTGTCGGAGGGTGGAGGAGGCACCCTCGACGACCACCAACTAGAGTAGCGCGCGGCGGACACCGCGCGCGCCTACTCGGGCCAGGTTGTTAGGCGGCAGACTTCCCCAAGTCTACCGCCCTCTGGCTAGTGTTAGGGGGGGAGGCGGCGGTCTTGTGCCGCTCTCCGGCGCCCGGTCCTTCGACGGCGGATGGCGAGATCGGAAGTCGCCTCCCTCTCTCTCTCCGCCGCCTCCTTCTGCGACATGACGACCTCGCAGAAGGTCTGGACGGCGTCCCAGGACCTTTCGCTACCGACCATGGCAGAAATCACGGCCGGCAGCGTCAGGTCAGCCCCCACAACACTGCGGAGCGCCTCCCGCTCTGATGCCCACGCTGGACAGCTCTCTAGCACATGTTGGGCATCTTCATTACTGCAAGCGCTGCAATGATGGCAGCGCGCGTCCGGCTCTCTTCCGGCGACGCGACACAGGTAACCGCCGAAGCACCCATGCCCCGTGAGGATCTGCGTCAACCGGAAGGAGAGGGCGCCGTGACTTCTTGCCAACCACTGCCTTAGGACAGGATAAACAGCCTCAATAGTCCTTCGGCCGGCTGATACATGTTCCAACCTAGCAAGCCACGTTTCGATTGCGGCATCCCGCTCTTCGTTGATGTTAGGTGCTGGGCTTAGGTCCCCGGACACATGGCCTCGACGTCGACGATACACCGACGCCAAGGAAAGCGCGTCCAGGTCCCAGGGTAATACTCCAGCCAGCACGCACGCTACCTCTCCTGAGATGGTTCGGTAACCTCTCACTACCCTCAGAGCCAGCACTCTTTGCGACTGCCGCAGAACAGCCACATTTTCTCGGCTGAGAGCATCTATCCATACAGGCGCACCATACAGCGCCATGGACCTTAGTACACTGAGGTAAAGATGCCTGCTGGAACAACTCGGTCCTCTCAAATTTGGTAACAGTCTGCTAAGCGCACCAGCTGCCTTCATCAGTTTGGGCGCAAGCGAGTTAAAGTGCGCCTGAAAGTTCCACCGGCTGTCGAGCACGAGTCCTAGGTAACCTAACCTAACCTAACCTAACCTAACCTAACCTAACCTAACCTAACCTAACCTAACCTA
The DNA here is from genome assembly GCA_951802675.2 of Boloria euphrosyne. Taxonomy (NCBI): domain Eukaryota; kingdom Metazoa; phylum Arthropoda; class Insecta; order Lepidoptera; family Nymphalidae; genus Boloria; species Boloria euphrosyne. The sequence continues at coordinate 53,236 of OX637896.1, forward strand.
ACCTAACCTAACCTAACCTAACCTTTTTTTTTTTTTTTTTTTTTTTTTTTTTTTTTTTTAACGTCAGGAAACTCGTTACGAGTACCCGCCGCCTGGGGAAGAACGACGGGTTATGTGGGACTCCTGCCGTGCTAGAGATGGTAAAACGCACGGCAGTTTACCCACTAAAACCTGACGGTGTCCACCTTGATCGCCTTGATGCCGGGGCCACGGGAACCAGAAATCATCCGCGACCCCGACGGCGATAGCCCAACGGCTCACCTCGGTGTCGGAGGGTGGAGGAGGCACCCTCAACGACCACCAACTGGAGTAGCGCGCGGCGGACACCACGCGCGCCTACTCGGGCCAGGTTGTTAGGCGGCAGACTTCCCCAAGTCTACCGCCCTCTGGCTAGTGTTAGGGGGGGAGGCGGCGGTCTTGTGCCGCTCTCCGACGCCCAGTCCTTCGACGGCGGATGGCGAGATCGGAAGTCGCCTCCCTCTCTCTCTCCGCCGTCTCCTTCTGCGACATGACGACCTCGCAGAAGGTCTGGACGGCGTCCCAGGCCCGTTCGCTCTCGACCATGGCTCTGATCACAGCCGAGAGTGACAGGTCCGCCCCCACAACACTGCGGAGCGCCTCCCGCTCTGACGCCCATGCTGGGCAGAACTCCAACGTGTGTTGGGCGTCTTCATTTACACACTCACTACAATGGTGGCAGCGTGCGTCGGGCTCCCTTCCGGCGACGCGGCACAGGTAGCCGCCGAAGCACCCGTGCCCCGTGAGGACCTGCGTCAGCCGGAAGGTAAGAATGCCATGGCGTCTTTCCAACCACTGTTTTAGGATGGGACGTATAGCGCCGATCGTTCTACGACCAGCTGAGACTTGCTCTAATCTTTCGAGCCACACATCAATTACAGCATCCCGCTCTTCGTTACTGTGTGGTGCTGGACTAAGGTCCCTGGACACCGAGCCTCGACGCCGATGATAAGTCGACGCCAAGGAATATGCGTCCAGGTCCCAAGGTAGAACTCCAGCCAGCACACACGCCACTTCTCCAGCGATGGTGCGATATCCCCTTACCACTCTCAGTGCTAGAGCTCTTTGTGCCTGCCGCAGTACAGCCACGTTTTCTCGGCATAGAGCATCTGCCCATATAGGTGCACCGTAAAGCGCCATGGATCTTAACACACCGAGGTAAAGGCGTCTGCTGGTACAGCTTGGTCCATCTAAATTAGGCAAAAGTCTGCTAAGTGCGCCAGCCGTTTTCATCAATTTAGGTGCAAGTGTGTTAAAATGCGCCTGGAAGTTCCATCGGCTGTCGAGAACGAGACCAAGGTACTTCATCGTCCTCGACAGGCCGATGTGGGCTCCATCCACCGTAATATGGGTACCTGGTGTTGGTGCTCGTCGGGGGCCGTGGAAACATAATGCCTCCGATTTGTCTAACGCAACCACCAGCCCTAACCTGCGTATTCTGTCAACTATATGGGCCACCCCTGCTGTCGCTAACATTGCAGCTTCTGTAGGGTTTTTTGCCCGCGCTAATATTAGGGTGTCGTCTGCGTAGCAAACCACGCTTATCCCCCTCAGTGTACTTCCTCTCAAGACCCAGTCGTACCCAATGTTCCACAGGAGTGGTCCAAGGACTGATCCCTGTGGAACACCGCACGACACTTCGTGTCGTCCCCAGCCGTTTCGTTCAGGAAAGACCACAGATCTCGTGGATAGGTAAGCCCCGATAACGCGGCGCAGGTAGATTGGCACTCTATGATGGCCGAGTGCCTCTCTGATGCAAGGCCAGGGCAAAGAGTTAAAGGCGTTTGCGATGTCCAACGACACCGCAAAAACTACTTCCCCCTGGGAGACCGCATCCTGCGCGCGGGACTTAACCAACAGGATAGCATCGACCGTTGAGCGACCGGCACGGAAGCCGAATTGTAAATCCGATAAGTCGGGCCCGATCTCTTCCATATGTTTGATTAAGCGCCCAACAACAATGCGCTCAAACAACTTTGCCATCTCATTAAGTAAAACTATGGGGCGATATGCGGAGGGAGAGTCTGCCGGACGCCCTTCCTTTCTAAGGAGGACTAGTCTGCCTGTCTTCCACCTCTGTGGAATTATGGCTTCAGCCAGACAGGCAGTAAATAGTCCCCTTACACAAGGCCCTAAGGCGTCCATGGTTAGGGCTAAGATGCGACCTGGTATCCCATCCGGTCCCGGGGCAACGTTTTTACGCAAGCGTAAAATTGCGGCTGCCATTTCCTCCTCACTGACTTCAGGGACGTCCTCCTGGCTATTGTCTGTCCTATTGCGTGGGCACATCTGCGGTGGCACAAAACTGCTACGCCGTGGAAAGAGACTTTCCAAAACACCGTGCAGTACCTCGCGATTAAGTGTTTCGGTGAGTGGAGGGGCCCAGGGGCGGAGTTTGTCCATAACCATTCTGTAAGGTGTACCCCATGGGTCTCTGTTAAGCCCCTCCAGCATCTCTGCCCTGCCTTCGGATATGGCCCTAGCAATTTGGGTTTGGAGCCGTGTCTTTGCCTCCACATAACCGGTATATATACGGTCCTCCTCCGCCTGATTCCGGCGAGCCCTCCTTCGATAACGCAGGTATAGACGTCTGGCCGCCACACAGTCCTTACGCAGTTGACCGATTTCTGCAGACCACCACCATACCTGCTGTTTTTTAGGGCGACTTCTGGACCTAGGCATTGAGGCGTCGCAAATACGCCTCAGGAGTTCTTCCATGCGGTTCGCTGCTTCTTCCGGGGAAGCTATTTGTTGGGGCAGCCACGAGGCCACGATGGATGCCTCTTTTAAAGCCTCCGGGTTTAGACGCTTGATTTGCCACCGCGGACCCTTATCCCTAGGGGTTTGGCTATGGCTTGGCGGCACCGCTGGATGTGTGGAGATCTCGTATTGGATGTAGAGATGGTCCGAGAGAGTCTCCACTTCATCCAGCACTCGCCAGCCGTGTATGCGGCACGCTAAGGCAGGGCTTGCGAATGTTATGTCCACAATTGACCCGCCCTGCCGTCGCACGCAGGTGTTTGCTGTTCCCTGGTTTACTATCGTCAGGCCGATGGTGACCAGCCACTCTTCAAGTAATCGCCCTCGGGCGTCCGTAGCTGGGCAACCCCATGCAACTGACTTGGCGTTTAGATCGCCACCTATCAGCACGTAACGGTGTCTACCCCTAGTTATTAGTGCCCCCACGTTGTCAAGGAAATTGTCGAATTCGGCAATAGTTTTATTAGGGGAGAAGTAGACACCAACTACCAAGATATCGTCTTGCATGGCCATGACACAGCCGGAACTCTTCACCACCCCAGTGAACAACGGCGCGCCAGCCTGGGCGACCAAAGCCACCAACCCGTCACGGTCGCCGATCCAATTCTCCCTTTGTGGGACATAGTACGGCTCTGTAAGTACAGCCAACTGCGAGGACCACTGTACCATGCTTTGGACTAATAAGTCCTGAGCTCTGGCACAATGGTTTAAATTTGCCTGTAAGATCTTTAGGGCCATAATTATGGGTTTCTTTTCTGCACCTCCACAGGCGGCTTGGCTGCCGCAGGACGTTTGGTCTTCTTTTTCTTCCGAGCAGGTACTCTAGTGCAAGCTGTGCTGCCAACGATATGATTAGCTGGCCTTTTAGCAGACTCGCAGACTGGACAGTGCGGCGTTGCAGAGCATTGCCCGCGCTTATGTCCCAGTTGCCCGCATCTAAAGCATTGGCTGCTTCGGTCCACATCACCAGTGCATTTAGCCGCCACATGGCCTACCTCGTGGCAGCGAAAGCAGCGCTGTAGTCTGGGCTGCAACAGTTTTACTTGCGCTGAGGTGAGTCCGACCCATATTCTGCCCTCATCAGAGATTCTTTTCGCGGCCAGCACAGGGCATTTGACCCAGGCCGCACCTAATCCAAACCGGTTACGGTGTATATCTCCGGCCTTAACGTTTTCCTTAGCGCAGCCACCAGTCTTGCTGATTGCGTCGACTAGGTCTCCAGGTGTAACTGAGTCATCAAGACCCAGTATACGGAGCTCGACGCACTTCATGGGCCGGGATACGTGCACATCCTCACCGTCGAGGATTGAACCCAATTGCCGTGCTAGCGCATCAGCCTTTTCATCGTTATTTGTGCCAGGTAATTCCAGCATTCTGGCACCCGTGGCAGCCACCTTATATCTAAGATCCTTAATGCCCAGGCCATTGAGATCTAACTTTTGCTTGACCTGGGCAAATACCTCCCCGTATGTCAAGTTACGTTCGACGGCTGCGGGCTGGAGTTTTATTACAACCGCAGCAGAACGGGGTGGGCGCAGCTTAGTTGTTTTAAGCTCGTTTGATCCTACCTTCTTCTTAGGCCCTTGAGCTGCCCTTGCCTTCTTTCGAGCACCCTTTTTCACTACTAGGTTCCATCCTTCTGAGACGTTGGAAGTAGGTGGGGGTGGAGCCGGATTGTTGGGTGTCTTTGTGGACGTGTTTTTCCGATTCTTCGCCTTTTTCTTCTTCTTCTGGGCCTTAACGCCAGGATTGGCTGGGGCCATGAGTGTAGTTGCGGCGACCTCTGATCCCCGATTATCAGTTTCAATCTCGATACCATCGGGTACTGCTGGTCGTTGCTCTGGAAGCAACTTCATCTTTAATGCCTCAAATTGGGAGCTGACCATGGTGCCCACCTGCACCATTATGGATCGCACCATTTCCTCGCCGTCTAATGCTACTGGCCTTGGTGTTGGTGTAGCCATGACCGGCCGTTCTTGAGAAGCTGTACAAGGGGTAGTAGCGAGGGGCCCCTGCTGTTGTTGTTCCCTGAGCAACGCAATCTCCCTCCTGAGTTCCGCTACGTCTGCGTTTACCACCATATTTGTGGATTGTGCCCGGGCTTTTTCTAGTTCTGCTCTTAATGCAGCTACTTCCTTTCTTAATTCGCCCACTTCGGTTTGAAGCCTAGTGTTGTTGGCTTGAAGATGTAGCGCCTCCTCGGATGTTGTGCGCCGAGCAAGCTTGTCCACCGCGTACGCAATAGTTGTTGACGCATCCTTTAGGGCCTTGGTAAATGTGCCCTTCAGGTTCCCGGACTTAGTGGCCACCATCTCGATAACATCTAGGCTACTCTTAACCTTAGCTTGAAGCTCAGCTGCCGAGCTCGTCTCATTATTTAATGGGGTGCCAGCTGTAGGCCCAACCGTTGGTCGTGGGCTAACTTTGGTTTTAAGGGCCGACGCCATTTCTACTACCTCCTTTTGCGCAATAAGCCTGAGCTCCTCTTTTCTTGCTTCGTTGAGGGCTCGTTGAGCTGATGCAAGCCCCACGTATTGGCCTGTTGTAGGGGGTCGGCCTCTGCCACGATTAGTTGTTACAATCGTCTTCAGCATCTTGTCGTCCTCTGGGGACACCGACTGACTCCGGCAGCCTTGGACTGTCCCTCTTATGCTACGTACGCCCTTCGCGGGCCCCGCTCTTACTCCACTAGTTTCAGCCAAGACTACTTTTCTGCCCGTTGCAAGCCTCCCTTTACAAGGCGCCGCGCCTGCAACTCCTCCTCCTTTTGCATGCATATCTCCTGCACCTCCGCCAGTCCCTGGCACATTCTTCTCTCCGCCCGTCACAGGCACTACATCTTCACCGCCCATCTCAGGCTCTTCGTCAACTCCGCCCGTCTCAGGCTCAACGTCGTGTGGGTTTGTTTTATTATTATCTTCCATGCTGTTCCCACGAGCATGGGGGAAATAAAAGGTCCATCCGAGCGGTGCCCCCTGCACCCGGATAAGCCTAAGCGTAACCCGTTAGAGTGTCGGCCGGTACTCTAACGGGGGAAAGCAGTAGCGACTGAACTACCCATCAGCCATGCATCCCCTCGCGCTGCTCCGCCGCTTGGGATTCGGGGTAATTTTTTATAGAGGTTTTCTTCCTCGTAGCCCAGGCGGTTAAGCCGAGGCCCTCGGTCCCAGTTCCCGGCCGCTAGACATGACAACGGCACCGGTTACCGGGATTACGAGATTTGAGGAGGGCGTTGCACTGGAAAGTGCAGCCCGGCTGCGCAGTAAAGCACCCACCGGACCCGCCTCACCTCGGTGCTGATCCACAGCTTCGGCTTTGTTTACGGTGTGCTCCGCTAGGCCGTGGGGATAACAATCCCCTAAAGGTACGCCCATACCTGCTGGTTTTGGTCCGCGCCGGATTACTCCGGTACCACCCGCAAAATGCGAGTGGCGTTCCCCTATCCGCCACCGGGGGACGCGCCCGATAGAAGACCCAGCAACTCCCACGGGAACCTAACCTAACCTAACCTAACCTAACCTAACCTAACCTAACCTAACCTAACCTAACCTAACCTAACCTAACCTAACCTAACCTAACCTAACCTAACCTAACCTAACCTAACCTAACCTAACCTAACCTTTTTTTTTTTTTTTTTTTTTTTATAGTTGGGAAACCCTGTTACGGGTACCCCCGACTTCCCCTGGGGGTTATGTGGTGACTCTCCAGACGCATCCGGCATACCCACTAAAACCCAACTCCCAAACCCCTGCCGCCATGAATGGGACGCCACGGGATCGCTTTCGCATACAACCGCGACGCCCCGACGGTTGGCCGAAGCCACCAACATGAGGCCGCCCTGAAAAGGGCAGCCCCAATATGGGAAGAATTTACAACCAAAAAGGACTGCTCCGAAGTCCACCCCGACCATCCACAGGCCAGAGAGTCCCCGGAACAGCCCCAAAAAACCACGACAGCAGGAGAAGAGGATGCGGCAACGCCGACACTCCCCCTCCCCCGCCTGAACTCAACCACAGAGGGTGGGGAGAATTGCGAATTCCACCCACCCCCCGCAGCCCAGCCCCACCAGCACCGAGTCCTCCCCGACCACCCACTGGCCAAAGAGTCCCCGGTGCGAACCTAAACACCGCCCACAAGTGGGCCCCTGCAAAAATAAGCGGTGCCTAAGATCCTACTAAGCGCAGAACCCTAGGCACCTAAAACCTCCCGCCCAACAAGGTTGGGCAAACTACCCCAAAGGACCGCAGGGGGCAAGGATGCGACAACGCCGACACTCCCTGTCCCCCGCGACCCACCCCACCAGAATGGCCACCAAAGGCCCCCACCGGCGGGGCCGCTCCCAGTCCACTCTGATAACAGCAGAGAAGTACCCGGAGCGGCCCCGACCATACCCCAAGACACCGCCCACCGAAGTGGGCTACCACTACCAAACGGCTGCAGAGGACAGGGAGAACGGCGCACCGTAATACCGAGTCTCCTCTTCCTCTGCAGCCCCACCGCCTCCGCCATCTTACGCTGGCGGCCACGTCAGGCCGCGGGGGATAGGGCGAGCGGCGCACCGCAATACCGGCACTCCTCTCCCCCCGCGGTCTCCCTACCGTCGGCCCACCCTCTGCCAAAGATGGGCCGACCTACATCACCAGTTGCGGGACCGCCCTCCACACTAGACAGTCCCGCCCCCAGTCGCCTACCCGTCGAGCTAGTCCCGACGGGAGGCCCGCGCAGTGCCTCCAACCGGGGTCTGTCGGCCAGAGACACCACGCCTTCCACCAAACGGGCCGAGGTGCCCACCTGGCACCCCACCCTAAAAACCCCCCCACCCCTGGCTGTTGGTCCGCGGTGGGAAATAAATTTCCCACTACCACCTGCACTGCGTTGGGCCCAGCAGAGTAGGCAGCTCAGCTCTGCCCACTCCGCCGGACCCAACGCACCGCAGGTGGCGTCCCTCCCATCCGCCAACGGGAGGACGCGCCCGGTAGGAGTCAGCCTCTCCCCCGAGTAAATGTGGGTCAAATTTTCCCACCGCCTTTCGACAGTAGTACTCATTCTTATACTGCCCCAGCAGTCTACACATCACAGTTGAACTTTCCGGCTAGTCTTACGAATTAGTGGAGTTTAAGGGTGGTCGTCCACCTCCGCGAGTGCCCGGCAGCCATCTAACACCCACTACAGGCCCATCTGATGCTGTCCCTTCGATGCTACCCGCACCGGTCCGATTTGGCAACCCCGGCGTCCCACCATCATGCGGTCCCCACCATCATTCCGGTACAGGCAGATCGAACAACAACAGCCTTCGATCCGAATTAGCAGGCGAATCTAGTTCCCGGCCAACCTTCGGCTTCCAACTACCCACCGACTTTCTCAGACTTATCGACCGGCCGTACTAGTTCGCCTGTCGTTCCTACTTGCCCACCGCAACGCGACGGAAGCGGCAGACTTTCGGAAACACCATACAAGTTGCTCTTACACCCGAAGGCGCAATCGCAATTATCGATCATACCTCGTGTCCAGGTTTACCCCGGTCACAAGTGTAATCTCGAACACGCCACAGTACGCTTTCACACCTCCCCCCCGGCCTGCGGAGGAAGGCGCAATCGCGTGAGTTTGCCCGTTCCCGCACCCCTCTCCCCCGGCCTGCGGGGAGTGGGGCGCGTTCACAGACCCGACCCGCAGTCCGCGTCAGGGCGTCCCCCGTCGCGGTACTACGCTCGGCCACAGCGGTCCGCTATACTCACTCACTATTCTATCAGGCGTCCCCGACGGAGATAGTAAGCTTTCTAACATTCCACCAATGGCTCGTATCCCCCCCCAAATGTGCGGGAAGGGTTGTACTCGCCATTAACCACTGACCCCGAACACATATTAAATTATAAATTGCATTCGGACCGGGACGCGAACCCGGGACCTAGTGCGTGTGAACCTAACCTAACCTAACCTAACCTAACCTAACCTAACCTAACCTAACCTAACCTAACCTAACCTAACCTAACCTAACCTAACCTAACCTAACCTAACCTAACCTAACCTAACCTAACCTAACCTAACCTAACCTAACCTAACCTAACCTAACCTAACCTAACCTAACCTAACCTAACCTAACCTAACCTAACCTAACCTAACCTAACCTAACCTAACCTAACCTAACCTAACCTAACCTAACCTAACCTAACCTAACCTAACCTAACCTAACCTAACCTAACCTAACCTAACCTAACCTAACCTAACCTAACCTAACCTAACCTAACCTAACCTAACCTAACCTAACCTAACCTAACCTAACCTAACCTAACCTAACCTAACCTAACCTAACCTAACCTAACCTAACCTAACCTAACCTAACCTAACCTAACCTAACCTAACCTAACCTAACCTAACCTAACCTAACCTAACCTAACCTAACCTAACCTAACCTAACCTAACCTAACCTAACCTAACCTAACCTAACCTAACCTAACCTAACCTAACCTAACCTAACCTAACCTAACCTAACCTAACCTAACCTAACCTAACCTAACCTAACCTAACCTAACCTAACCTAACCTAACCTAACCTAACCTAACCTAACCTAACCTAACCTAACCTAACCTAACCTAACCTAACCTAACCTAACCTAACCTAACCTAACCTAACCTAACCTAACCTAACCTAACCTAACCTAACCTAACCTAACCTAACCTAACCTAACCTAACCTAACCTAACCTAACCTAACCTAACCTAACCTAACCTAACCTAACCTAACCTAACCTAACCTAACCTAACCTAACCTAACCTAACCTAACCTAACCTAACCTAACCTAACCTAACCTAACCTAACCTAACCTAACCTAACCTAACCTAACCTAACCTAACCTAACCTAACCTAACCTAACCTAACCTAACCTAACCTAACCTAACCTAACCTAACCTAACCTAACCTAACCTAACCTAACCTAACCTAACCTAACCTAACCTAACCTAACCTAACCTAACCTAACCTAACCTAACCTAACCTAACCTAACCTAACCTAACCTAACCTAACCTAACCTAACCTAACCTAACCTAACCTAACCTAACCTAACCTAACCTAACCTAACCTAACCTAACCTAACCTAACCTAACCTAACCTAACCTAACCTAACCTAACCTAACCTAACCTAACCTAACCTAACCTAACCTAACCTAACCTAACCTAACCTAACCTAACCTAACCTAACCTAACCTAACCTAACCTAACCTAACCTAACCTAACCTAACCTAACCTAACCTAACCTAACCTAACCTAACCTAACCTAACCTAACCTAACCTAACCTAACCTAACCTAACCTAACCTAACCTAACCTAACCTAACCTAACCTAACCTAACCTAACCTAACCTAACCTAACCTAACCTAACCTAACCTAACCTAACCTAACCTAACCTAACCTAACCTAACCTAACCTAACCTAACCTAACCTAACCTAACCTAACCTAACCTAACCTAACCTAACCTAACCTAACCTAACCTAACCTAACCTAACCTAACCTAACCTAACCTAACCTAACCTAACCTAACCTAACCTAACCTAACCTAACCTAACCTAACCTAACCTAACCTAACCTAACCTAACCTAACCTAACCTAACCTAACCTAACCTAACCTAACCTAACCTAACCTAACCTAACCTAACCTAACCTAACCTAACCTAACCTAACCTAACCTAACCTAACCTAACCTAACCTAACCTAACCTAACCTAACCTAACCTAACCTAACCTAACCTAACCTAACCTAACCTAACCTAACCTAACCTAACCTAACCTAACCTAACCTAACCTAACCTAACCTAACCTAACCTAACCTAACCTAACCTAACCTAACCTAACCTAACCTAACCTAACCTAACCTAACCTAACCTAACCTAACCTAACCTAACCTAACCTAACCTAACCTAACCTAACCTAACCTAACCTAACCTAACCTAACCTAACCTAACCTAACCTAACCTAACCTAACCTAACCTAACCTAACCTAACCTAACCTAACCTAACCTAACCTAACCTAACCTAACCTAACCTAACCTAACCTAACCTAACCTAACCTAACCTAACCTAACCTAACCTAACCTAACCTAACCTAACCTAACCTAACCTAACCTAACCTAACCTAACCTAACCTAACCTAACCTAACCTAACCTAACCTAACCTAACCTAACCTAACCTAACCTAACCTAACCTAACCTAACCTAACCTAACCTAACCTAACCTAACCTAACCTAACCTAACCTAACCTAACCTAACCTAACCTAACCTAACCTAACCTAACCTAACCTAACCTAACCTAACCTAACCTAACCTAACCTAACCTAACCTAACCTAACCTAACCTAACCTAACCTAACCTAACCTAACCTAACCTAACCTAACCTAACCTAACCTAACCTAACCTAACCTAACCTAACCTAACCTAACCTAACCTAACCTAACCTAACCTAACCTAACCTAACCTAACCTAACCTAACCTAACCTAACCTAACCTAACCTAACCTAACCTAACCTAACCTAACCTAACCTAACCTAACCTAACCTAACCTAACCTAACCTAACCTAACCTAACCTAACCTAACCTAACCTAACCTAACCTAACCTAACCTAACCTAACCTAACCTAACCTAACCTAACCTAACCTAACCTAACCTAACCTAACCTAACCTAACCTAACCTAACCTAACCTAACCTAACCTAACCTAACCTAACCTAACCTAACCTAACCTAACCTAACCTAACCTAACCTAACCTAACCTAACCTAACCTAACCTAACCTAACCTAACCTAACCTAACCTAACCTAACCTAACCTAACCTAACCTAACCTAACCTAACCTAACCTAACCTAACCTAACCTAACCTAACCTAACCTAACCTAACCTAACCTAACCTAACCTAACCTAACCTAACCTAACCTAACCTAACCTAACCTAACCTAACCTAACCTAACCTAACCTAACCTAACCTAACCTAACCTAACCTAACCTAACCTAACCTAACCTAACCTAACCTAACCTAACCTAACCTAACCTAACCTAACCTAACCTAACCTAACCTAACCTAACCTAACCTAACCTAACCTAACCTAACCTAACCTAACCTAACCTAACCTAACCTAACCTAACCTAACCTAACCTAACCTAACCTAACCTAACCTAACCTAACCTAACCTAACCTAACCTAACCTAACCTAACCTAACCTAACCTAACCTAACCTAACCTAACCTAACCTAACCTAACCTAACCTAACCTAACCTAACCTAACCTAACCTAACCTAACCTAACCTAACCTAACCTAACCTAACCTAACCTAACCTAACCTAACCTAACCTAACCTAACCTAACCTAACCTAACCTAACCTAACCTAACCTAACCTAACCTAACCTAACCTAACCTAACCTAACCTAACCTAACCTAACCTAACCTAACCTAACCTAACCTAACCTAACCTAACCTAACCTAACCTAACCTAACCTAACCTAACCTAACCTAACCTAACCTAACCTAACCTAACCTAACCTAACCTAACCTAACCTAACCTAACCTAACCTAACCTAACCTAACCTAACCTAACCTAACCTAACCTAACCTAACCTAACCTAACCTAACCTAACCTAACCTAACCTAACCTAACCTAACCTAACCTAACCTAACCTAACCTAACCTAACCTAACCTAACCTAACCTAACCTAACCTAACCTAACCTAACCTAACCTAACCTAACCTAACCTAACCTAACCTAACCTAACCTAACCTAACCTAACCTAACCTAACCTAACCTAACCTAACCTAACCTAACCTAACCTAACCTAACCTAACCTAACCTAACCTAACCTAACCTAACCTAACCTAACCTAACCTAACCTAACCTAACCTAACCTAACCTAACCTAACCTAACCTAACCTAACCTAACCTAACCTAACCTAACCTAACCTAACCTAACCTAACCTAACCTAACCTAACCTAACCTAACCTAACCTAACCTAACCTAACCTAACCTAACCTAACCTAACCTAACCTAACCTAACCTAACCTAACCTAACCTAACCTAACCTAACCTAACCTAACCTAACCTAACCTAACCTAACCTAACCTAACCTAACCTAACCTAACCTAACCTAACCTAACCTAACCTAACCTAACCTAACCTAACCTAACCTAACCTAACCTAACCTAACCTAACCTAACCTAACCTAACCTAACCTAACCTAACCTAACCTAACCTAACCTAACCTAACCTAACCTAACCTAACCTAACCTAACCTAACCTAACCTAACCTAACCTAACCTAACCTAACCTAACCTAACCTAACCTAACCTAACCTAACCTAACCTAACCTAACCTAACCTAACCTAACCTAACCTAACCTAACCTAACCTAACCTAACCTAACCTAACCTAACCTAACCTAACCTAACCTAACCTAACCTAACCTAACCTAACCTAACCTAACCTAACCTAACCTAACCTAACCTAACCTAACCTAACCTAACCTAACCTAACCTAACCTAACCTAACCTAACCTAACCTAACCTAACCTAACCTAACCTAACCTAACCTAACCTAACCTAACCTAACCTAACCTAACCTAACCTAACCTAACCTAACCTAACCTAACCTAACCTAACCTAACCTAACCTAACCTAACCTAACCTAACCTAACCTAACCTAACCTAACCTAACCTAACCTAACCTAACCTAACCTAACCTAACCTAACCTAACCTAACCTAACCTAACCTAACCTAACCTAACCTAACCTAACCTAACCTAACCTAACCTAACCTAACCTAACCTAACCTAACCTAACCTAACCTAACCTAACCTAACCTAACCTAACCTAACCTAACCTAACCTAACCTAACCTAACCTAACCTAACCTAACCTAACCTAACCTAACCTAACCTAACCTAACCTAACCTAACCTAACCTAACCTAACCTAACCTAACCTAACCTAACCTAACCTAACCTAACCTAACCTAACCTAACCTAACCTAACCTAACCTAACCTAACCTAACCTAACCTAACCTAACCTAACCTAACCTAACCTAACCTAACCTAACCTAACCTAACCTAACCTAACCTAACCTAACCTAACCTAACCTAACCTAACCTAACCTAACCTAACCTAACCTAACCTAACCTAACCTAACCTAACCTAACCTAACCTAACCTAACCTAACCTAACCTAACCTAACCTAACCTAACCTAACCTAACCTAACCTAACCTAACCTAACCTAACCTAACCTAACCTAACCTAACCTAACCTAACCTAACCTAACCTAACCTAACCTAACCTAACCTAACCTAACCTAACCTAACCTAACCTAACCTAACCTAACCTAACCTAACCTAACCTAACCTAACCTAACCTAACCTAACCTAACCTAACCTAACCTAACCTAACCTAACCTAACCTAACCTAACCTAACCTAACCTAACCTAACCTAACCTAACCTAACCTAACCTAACCTAACCTAACCTAACCTAACCTAACCTAACCTAACCTAACCTAACCTAACCTAACCTAACCTAACCTAACCTAACCTAACCTAACCTAACCTAACCTAACCTAACCTAACCTAACCTAACCTAACCTAACCTAACCTAACCTAACCTAACCTAACCTAACCTAACCTAACCTAACCTAACCTAACCTAACCTAACCTAACCTAACCTAACCTAACCTAACCTAACCTAACCTAACCTAACCTAACCTAACCTAACCTAACCTAACCTAACCTAACCTAACCTAACCTAACCTAACCTAACCTAACCTAACCTAACCTAACCTAACCTAACCTAACCTAACCTAACCTAACCTAACCTAACCTAACCTAACCTAACCTAACCTAACCTAACCTAACCTAACCTAACCTAACCTAACCTAACCTAACCTAACCTAACCTAACCTAACCTAACCTAACCTAACCTAACCTAACCTAACCTAACCTAACCTAACCTAACCTAACCTAACCTAACCTAACCTAACCTAACCTAACCTAACCTAACCTAACCTAACCTAACCTAACCTAACCTAACCTAACCTAACCTAACCTAACCTAACCTAACCTAACCTAACCTAACCTAACCTAACCTAACCTAACCTAACCTAACCTAACCTAACCTAACCTAACCTAACCTAACCTAACCTAACCTAACCTAACCTAACCTAACCTAACCTAACCTAACCTAACCTAACCTAACCTAACCTAACCTAACCTAACCTAACCTAACCTAACCTAACCTAACCTAACCTAACCTAACCTAACCTAACCTAACCTAACCTAACCTAACCTAACCTAACCTAACCTAACCTAACCTAACCTAACCTAACCTAACCTAACCTAACCTAACCTAACCTAACCTAACCTAACCTAACCTAACCTAACCTAACCTAACCTAACCTAACCTAACCTAACCTAACCTAACCTAACCTAACCTAACCTAACCTAACCTTTTTTTTTTTTTTTTTTTTTTTTTTTTTTTTTTTTTTTTTTTTTTTTTTTTTTTTTTTTTTTTTTTTTTTTAACGTCAGGAAATGCATTTATCGCACTGACCCCCTGACCCCCAGGAGGCACTGTGTGGGACTCACAGGCCTAACACCCTTGTGAGAACAAGAGGCGGCCCGTACTACCCACTAAAACCTGACCCCAACCCTCATCCGCCATAGTGGGGCGCCACGGGATCGCGTTAGCATACAACCGCGACGCCCCGGCGGCAGGCCAGATGGTCGGCCCGTCAGGTGAGGGGCCTGCTGAGAAACAGACCCCTCTGTCCACCGAAGTAGACCCCCCAGAAAAGTGAGGCTGCTCGCAAGTCCACTCTGCTGATCAGAGAAGTACCCGGAGCAGCCCCACACAACCTGAACACCGCCCACCGAAGTGGGCACACTGCAAAAAAGAAGGGGTGTATACGTATATAAGTCTATACGTATACACCCAAAACCTCCCACCCAAACGAGTTGGGCAAACCGCAAAACGCCCAAATGGGCCCACCCAAAAACGGCAGCAGGAGAAGAGGATGCGACAACGCCGACACTCCCCTTCCCCTGCCACCCCCTCACATGCCGCCATACAGCGGTGACGGCCCCGCTGGGACCGCGGAAGGCGGGGAGAAATATTTTGTTCTTCCCGCCCCCCGCGGCCCCCCCCGACAACCCCCCCAAAACGGTTGCAGAGGATAGGGAGTACGGCGCACCGTAATACCGTAGCTCCTCTTCCTCTGCATCCCCACCGCGTCCACCATCCAACGGTGGTGGCCCCGCTAGGCCGCGGGAGATAGGGACGAGCGGCGCACCGCAATACCGGCACTCCTCTTCCCCCGCGGCCCCCCTACCGTCGGCCCAGCTCCGACTGAGCTGGCTGCCGACACCCCTCGCTAGACACAGGACCACCGAAGTGGCCCCGCTCCAGCCGCCGCACCGACGGGCTAGTCCCGGCAGTGCGGCCCGCGCAGTGCCTCCTACCGTGAAAACGGCCAGAGACACCGCGCTACCTCCGGTGGGCCCGGGTGTCCGCCTGACACCCCACCCTGGCTGTTGGTCCGCGGCGGGTTTCCCCGCTACCACTCGCTCCCGTTTGGGGCCGGTTGCGAGTGGCACTCCCCCATCCGCCACCCGGGGACGCGTCCGGTAGGAGTCAGCCTCTCCCCCGGAAAATGTGGGTCGAATTTTCCCACCGCCTTTCGACAGTAGTACTCATTCTTATACTGCCCCAGCAGTCTACACATCACAGTTGAACTTTCCGGCTAGTCTTACGAATTAGTGGAGTTTAAGGGTGGTCGTCCACCTCCGCGAGTGCCCGGCAGCCATCTAACACCCACTACAGGCCCATCTGATGCTGTCCCTTCGATGCTACCCGCACCGGTCCGATTTGGCAACCCCGGCGTCCCACCATCATGCGGTCCCCACCATCATTCCGGTACAGGCAGATCGAACAACAACAGCCTTCGATCCGAATTAGCAGGCGAATCTAGTTCCCGGCCAACCTTCGGCTTCCAACTACCCACCGACTTTCTCAGACTTATCGACCGGCCGTACTAGTTCGCCTGTCGTTCCTACTTGCCCACCGCAACGCGACGGAAGCGGCAGACTTTCGGAAACACCATACAAGTTGCTCTTACACCCGAAGGCGCAATCGCAATTATCGATCATACATCGTGTCCAGGTTTACCCCGGTCACAAGTGTAATCTCGAACACGCCACAGTACGCTCTCACACCTCCCCCCCGGCCTGCGGAGGAAGGCGCAATCGCGTGAGTTGCCCGTTCCCGCACCCCTCTCCCCCGGCCTGCGGGGAGTGGGGCGCGTTCACAGACCCGACCCGCAGTCCGCGTCAGGGCGTCCCCCGTCGCGGTACTACGCTCGGCCACAGCGGTCCGCTATACTCACTCACTATTCTATCAGGCGTCCCCGACGGAGATAGTAAGCTTTCTAACATTCCACCAATGGCTCGTATCCCCCCCCAAATGTGCGGGAAGGGTTGTACTCGCCATTAACCACTGACCCCGAACACATATTAAATTATAAATTGCATTCGGACCGGGACGCGAACCCGGGACCTAGTGCGTGTGGTCGTACATTGCTCACCACTACGCCAACTAGGCCGTCAAATGTGGGTCGAATTTTCCCACCGCCTTTCGACAGTAGTACTCATTCTTATACTGCCCCAGCAGTCTACACATCACAGTTGAACTTTCCGGCTAGTCTTACGAATTAGTGGAGTTTAAGGGTGGTCGTCCACCTCCGCGAGTGCCCGGCAGCCATCTAACACCCACTACAGGCCCATCTGATGCTGTCCCTTCGATGCTACCCGCACCGGTCCGATTTGGCAACCCCGGCGTCCCACCATCATGCGGTCCCCACCATCATTCCGGTACAGGCAGATCGAACAACAACAGCCTTCGATCCGAATTAGCAGGCGAATCTAGTTCCCGGCCAACCTTCGGCTTCCAACTACCCACCGACTTTCTCAGACTTATCGACCGGCCGTACTAGTTCGCCTGTCGTTCCTACTTGCCCACCGCAACGCGACGGAAGCGGCAGACTTTCGGAAACACCATACAAGTTGCTCTTACACCCGAAGGCGCAATCGCAATTATCGATCATACATCGTGTCCAGGTTTACCCCGGTCAACACCTCCCCCCCGGCCTGCGGAGGAAGGCGCAATCGCGTGAGTTGCCCGTTCCCGCACCCCTCTCCCCCGGCCTGCGGGGAGTGGGGCGCGTTCACAGACCCGACCCGCAGTCCGCGTCAGGGCGTCCCCCGTCGCGGTACTACGCTCGGCCACAGCGGTCCGCTATACTCACTCACTATTCTATCAGGCGTCCCCGACGGAGATAGTAAGCTTTCTAACATTCCACCAATGGCTCGTATCCCCCCCCAAATGTGCGGGAAGGGTTGTACTCGCCATTAACCACTGACCCCGAACACATATTAAATTATAAATTGCATTCGGACCGGGACGCGAACCCGGGACCTAGTGCGTGTGGTCGTACATTGCTCACCACTACGCCAACTAGGCCGTCAAAAAGAGATTCGAATTTTCCCACCGGCCTCCACCGGTGGTACTCATTCTACCATCTCTTTGGAGCTAGGCTCCACCGTCATACCTACTAATCCACCGCAACGTCCGTCCATTATGGGCCGTCTGCCTAGGACTTCTGAAGCAGTGAACTTTCGGTCACACACCACAGAGTTATGTTTATACTAACTCACCGCCCCGTCGGGCTTAGAGCTTTCTAAACATGCCTCCAATAGCTCGTAGCCACCCCCAAATTATGCGGGGGTGGTTGTACTCGCTATAGACCACCGACCCCGAACATATATAAATTATTAAATTATGTTCGGACCGGGACACGAACCCGGGGACCAGTGCGTGGGTCGTACATTGCTCACCACTACGCCAACTGGCCCGTCAAAGAGATTCGAATTTTCCCACCGGCCTCCACCGGTGGTACTCATTCTACCATCTCTTTGGAGCTAGGCTCCACCGTCATACCTACTAATCCACCGCAACGTCCGTCCATTATAGGCCGTCTGCCTAGGACTTCTGAAGCAGTGAACTTTCGGTCACACACCACAGAGTTATGTTTATACTAACTCACCGCCCCGTCGGGCTTAGAGCTTTCTAAACATGCCTCCAATAGCTCGTAGCCACCCCCAAATTATGCGGGGGTGGTTGTACTCGCTATAGACCACCGACCCCGAACATATATAAATTATTAAATTATGTTCGGACCGGGACACGAACCCGGGGACCAGTGCGTGGGTCGTACATTGCTCACCACTACGCCAACTGGCCCGTCATAAAGAGATTCGAATTTTCCCACCCTAAGGTAGTACTCATTCTTCCATCTCTTTGGAACTACACGTTCCCAACCTCAGACCTACTAATTCTCCGCAACTTCCGTCCATTATGGGCCGTCTGCCTAGGACTTCAGAGGCAGTGAACTTTCGGTCAACCGCCATGTATGTTATACTAACTCACAGTCCCCGTCGAGACTTTAGCTTTCTAACATGCCACCAATAGCTCGTAGCCACCCCCAAATTATGCGGGGGTGGTTGTACTCGCTATAGACCACCGACCCCGAACATATATAAGTTATTAAATTATGTACGGACCAGGACACGAACCCGGGGACCAGTGCGTGGGTCGTACATTGCTCACCACTACGCCAACTGGCCCGTCTAAATGTGGGTCGAATTTTCCCACCGCCTTTCGACAGTAGTACTCATTCTTATACTGCCCCAGCAGTCTACACATCACAGTTGAACTTTCCGGCTAGTCTTACGAATTAGTGGAGTTTAAGGGTGGTCGTCCACCTCCGCGAGTGCCCGGCAGCCATCTAACACCCACTACAGGCCCATCTGATGCTGTCCCTTCGATGCTACCCGCACCGGTCCGATTTGGCAACCCCGGCGTCCCACCATCATGCGGTCCCCACCATCATTCCGGTACAGGCAGATCGAACAACAACAGCCTTCGATCCGAATTAGCAGGCGAATCTAGTTCCCGGCCAACCTTCGGCTTCCAACTACCCACCGACTTTCTCAGACTTATCGACCGGCCGTACTAGTTCGCCTGTCGTTCCTACTTGCCCACCGCAACGCGACGGAAGCGGCAGACTTTCGGAAACACCATACAAGTTGCTCTTACACCCGAAGGCGCAATCGCAATTATCGATCATACCTCGTGTCCAGGTTTACCCCGGTCACAAGTGTAATCTCGAACACGCCACAGTACGCTCTCACACCTCCCCCCCGGCCTGCGGAGGAAGGCGCAATCGCGTGAGTTTTGCCCGTTCCCGCACCCCTCTCCCCCGGCCTGCGGGGAGTGGGGCGCGTTCACAGACCCGACCCGCAGTCCGCGTCAGGGCGTCCCCCGTCGCGGTACTACGCTCGGCCACAGCGGTCCGCTATACTCACTCACTATTCTATCAGGCGTCCCCGACGGAGATAGTAAGCTTTCTAACATTCCACCAATGGCTCGTATCCCCCCCCAAATGTGCGGGAAGGGTTGTACTCGCCATTAACCACTGACCCCGAACACATATTAAATTATAAATTGCATTCGGACCGGGACGCGAACCCGGGACCTAGTGCGTGTGGTCGTACATTGCTCACCACTACGCCAACTAGGCCGTCAAATGTGGGTCGAATTTTCCCACCGCCTTTCGACAGTAGTACTCATTCTTATACTGCCCCAGCAGTCTACACATCACAGTTGAACTTTCCGGTAGTCTTACGTATAGTGGAGTTTAAGGGTGGTCCTCCACCTCCGCGAGTGCCCGGCAGCCATCTAACACCCACTACAGGCCCATCTGATGCTGTCCCTTCAATGCTACCCGCACCGGTCCGATTTGGCAACCCCGGCGTCCCACCATCATGCGGTCCCCACCATCATTCCGGTACAGGCAGATCGAACAACAACAGCCTTCGATCCGAATTAGCAGGCGAAGATAGTAACCGGCCAACCTTCAGCTTCCAACTACCCACCGACATTCTCAGACTTATCGACCGGCCGTACTAGTTCGCCTGTCGTTCCTACTTGCCCACCGCAACGCGACGGAAGCGGCAGACTTTCGGAAACACCATTCAGTTGCTCTTACACCCGAAGGCGCAATCGCAATTATCGATCATACATCGTGTCCAGGTTTACCCCGGTCACAAGTGTAATCTCGAACACGCCACAGTACGCTCTCACACCTCCCCCCCGGCCTGCGGAGGAAGGCGCAATCGCGTGAGTTGCCCGTTCCCGCACCCCTCTCCCCCGGCCTGCGGGGAGTGGGGCGCGTTCACAGACCCGACCCGCAGTCCGCGTCAGGGCGTCCCCCGTCGCGGTACTACGCTCGGCCACAGCGGTCCGCTATACTCACTCACTATTCTATCAGGCGTCCCCGACGGAGATAGTAAGCTTTCTAACATTCCACCAATGGCTCGTATCCCCCCCCAAATGTGCGGGAAGGGTTGTACTCGCCATTAACCACTGACCCCGAACACATATTAAATTATAAATTGCATTCGGACCGGGACGCGAACCCGGGACCTAGTGCGTGTGGTCGAAAATGTGGGTCGAATTTTCCCACCGCCTTTCGACAGTAGTACTCATTCTTATACTGCCCCAGCAGTCTACACATCACAGTTGAACTTTCCGGTTAGTCTTACGTATAGTGGAGTTTAAGGGTGGTCCTCCACCTCCGCGAGTGCCCGGCAGCCATCTAACACCCACTACAGGCCCATCTGATGCTGTCCCTTCAATGCTACCCGCACCGGTCCGATTTGGCAACCCCGGCGTCCCACCATCATGCGGTCCCCACCATCATTCCGGTACAGGCAGATCGAACAACAACAGCCTTCGATCCGAATTAGCAGGCGAAGATAGTAACCGGCCAACCTTCAGCTTCCAACTACCCACCGACATTCTCAGACTTATCGACCGGCCGTACTAGTTCGCCTGTCGTTCCTACTTGCCCACCGCAACGCGACGGAAGCGGCAGACTTTCGGAAACACCATTCAGTTGCTCTTACACCCGAAGGCGCAATCGCAATTATCGATCATACCTCGTGTCCGGGTTTACCCCGGTCACAAGTGTAATCTCGAACACGCCACAGTACGCTCTCACACCTCCCCCCCGGCCTGCGGAGGAAGGCGCAATCGCTTGAGTTGCCCGTTCCCGCACCCCTCTCCCCCGGCCTGCGGGGAGTGGGGCGCGTTCACAGACCCGACCCGCAGTCCGCGTCAGGGCGTCCCCCGTCGCGGTACTACGCTCGGCCACAGCGGTCCGCTATACTCACTCACTATTCTATCAGGCGTCCCCGACGGAGATAGTAAGCTTTCTAACATTCCACCAATGGCTCGTATCCCCCCCCAAATGTGCGGGAAGGGTTGTACTCGCCATTAACCACTGACCCCGAACACATATTAAATTATAAATTGCATTCGGACCGGGACGCGAACCCGGGACCTAGTGCGTGTGGTCGTACATTGCTCACCACTACGCCAACTAGGCCGTCAAAATGTGGGTCGAATTTTCCCACCGCCTTTCGACAGTAGTACTCATTCTTATACTGCCCCAGCAGTCTACACATCACAGTTGAACTTTCCGGTTAGTCTTACGTATAGTGGAGTTTAAGGGTGGTCCTCCACCTCCGCGAGTGCCCGGCAGCCATCTAACACCCACTACAGGCCCATCTGATGCTGTCCCTTCAATGCTACCCGCACCGGTCCGATTTGGCAACCCCGGCGTCCCACCATCATGCGGTCCCCACCATCATTCCGGTACAGGCAGATCGAACAACAACAGCCTTCGATCCGAATTAGCAGGCGAAGATAGTAACCGGCCAACCTTCAGCTTCCAACTACCCACCGACATTCTCAGACTTATCGACCGGCCGTACTAGTTCGCCTGTCGTTCCTACTTGCCCACCGCAACGCGACGGAAGCGGCAGACTTTCGGAAACACCATTCAGTTGCTCTTACACCCGAAGGCGCAATCGCAATTATCGATCATACCTCGTGTCCGGGTTTACCCCGGTCACAAGTGTAATCTCGAACACGCCACAGTACGCTCTCACACCTCCCCCCCGGCCTGCGGAGGAAGGCGCAATCGCTTGAGTTGCCCGTTCCCGCACCCCTCTCCCCCGGCCTGCGGGGAGTGGGGCGCGTTCACAGACCCGACCCGCAGTCCGCGTCAGGGCGTCCCCCGTCGCGGTACTACGCTCGGCCACAGCGGTCCGCTATACTCACTCACTATTCTATCAGGCGTCCCCGACGGAGATAGTAAGCTTTCTAACATTCCACCAATGGCTCGTATCCCCCCCCAAATGTGCGGGAAGGGTTGTACTCGCCATTAACCACTGACCCCGAACACATATTAAATTATAAATTGCATTCGGACCGGGACGCGAACCCGGGACCTAGTGCGTGTGGTCGTACATTGCTCACCACTACGCCAACTAGGCCGTCCAAATGTGGGTCGAATTTTCCCACCGCCTTTCGACAGTAGTACTCATTCTTATACTGCCCCAGCAGTCTACACATCACAGTTGAACTTTCCGGCTAGTCTTACGAATTAGTGGAGTTTAAGGGTGGTCGTCCACCTCCGCGAGTGCCCGGCAGCCATCTAACACCTACTACAGGCCCATCTGATGCTGTCCCTTCGATGCTACCCGCACCGGTCCGATTTGGCAACCCCGGCGTCCCACCATCATGCGGTCCCCACCATCATTCCGGTACAGGCAGATCGAACAACAACAGCCTTCGATCCGAATTAGCAGGCGAATCTAGTTCCCGGCCAACCTTCGGCTTCCAACTACCCACCGACTTTCTCAGACTTATCGACCGGCCGTACTAGTTCGCCTGTCGTTCCTACTTGCCCACCGCAACGCGACGGAAGCGGCAGACTTTCGGAAACACCATACAAGTTGCTCTTACACCCGAAGGCGCAATCGCAATTATCGATCATACCTCGTGTCCAGGTTTACCCCGGTCACAAGTGTAATCTCGAACACGCCACAGTACGCTCTCACACCTCCCCCCCGGCCTGCGGAGGAAGGCGCAATCGCGTGAGTTGCCCGTTCCCGCACCCCTCTCCCCCGGCCTGCGGGGAGTGGGGCGCGTTCACAGACCCGACCCGCAGTCCGCGTCAGGGCGTCCCCCGTCGCGGTACTACGCTCGGCCACAGCGGTCCGCTATACTCACTCACTATTCTATCAGGCGTCCCCGACGGAAATAGTAAGCTTTCTAACATTCCACCAATGGCTCGTATCCCCCCCCAAATGTGCGGGAAGGGTTGTACTCGCCATTAACCACTGACCCCGAACACATATTAAATTATAAATTGCATTCGGACCGGGACGCGAACCCGGGACCTAGTGCGTGTGGTCGTACATTGCTCACCACTACGCCAACTAGGCCGTCGACCTAACCTAACCTAACCTAACCTAACCTAACCTAACCTAACCTAACCTAACCTAACCTAACCTAACCTAACCTAACCTAACCTAACCTAACCTAACCTAACCTAACCTAACCTAACCTAACCTAACCTAACCTAACCTAACCTAACCTAACCTAACCTAACCTAACCTAACCTAACCTAACCTAACCTAACCTAACCTAACCTAACCTAACCTAACCTAACCTAACCTAACCTAACCTAACCTAACCTAACCTAACCTAACCTAACCTAACCTAACCTAACCTAACCTAACCTAACCTAACCTAACCTAACCTAACCTAACCTAACCTAACCTAACCTAACCTAACCTAACCTAACCTAACCTAACCTAACCTAACCTAACCTAACCTAACCTAACCTAACCTAACCTAACCTAACCTAACCTAACCTAACCTAACCTAACCTAACCTAACCTAACCTAACCTAACCTAACCTAACCTAACCTAACCTAACCTAACCTAACCTAACCTAACCTAACCTAACCTAACCTAACCTAACCTAACCTAACCTAACCTAACCTAACCTAACCTAACCTAACCTAACCTAACCTAACCTAACCTAACCTAACCTAACCTAACCTAACCTAACCTAACCTAACCTAACCTAACCTAACCTAACCTAACCTAACCTAACCTAACCTAACCTAACCTAACCTAACCTAACCTAACCTAACCTAACCTAACCTAACCTAACCTAACCTAACCTAACCTAACCTAACCTAACCTAACCTAACCTAACCTAACCTAACCTAACCTAACCTAACCTAACCTAACCTAACCTAACCTAACCTAACCTAACCTAACCTAACCTAACCTAACCTAACCTAACCTAACCTAACCTAACCTAACCTAACCTAACCTAACCTAACCTAACCTAACCTAACCTAACCTAACCTAACCTAACCTAACCTAACCTAACCTAACCTAACCTAACCTAACCTAACCTAACCTAACCTAACCTAACCTAACCTAACCTAACCTAACCTTTTTTTTTTTTTTTTTTTTTTTTTTTTTTTTTTTTTTTTTTTTTTTTTATTTTTTTTTTTTTTTTTTTTTTTTTTTTTTTTTTTTTTTAACGTCAGGAAATGCATTTATCGCACTGACCCCCTGACCCCCAGGAGGCACTGTGTGGGACTCACAGGCCTAACACCCTTGTGAGAACAAGAGGCGGCCCGTACTACCCACTAAAACCTGACCCCAACCCTCATCCGCCATAGTGGGGCGCCACGGGATCGCGTTAGCATACAACCGCGACGCCCCGGCGGCAGGCCAGATGGTCGGCCCGTCTGGTGAGGGGCCTGCTGAGAAACAGACCCCTCTGTCCACCGAAGTGGACCCCCCAGAAAAGTGAGGCTGCTCGCAAGTCCACTCTGCTGATCAGAGAAGTACCCGGAGCAGCCCCACACAACCTGAACACCGCCCACCGAAGTGGGCACACTGCAAAAAGAAGGGGTGTATACGTATATAAGTCTATACGTATACACCCAAAACCTCCCACCCAAACGAGTTGGGCAAACCGCAAAACGCCCGCAAACGGGCCCACCCAAAAACGGCAGCAGGAGAAGAGGATGCGACAACGCCGACACTCCCCTTCCCCTGCCGCCCCCTCACATGCCGCCATACAGCGGTGACGGCCCCGCTGGGGCCGCGGAGGGCGGTCAGAACTGTGAATTCTTTCCGCCCCCGCGGCCCCCCCCAACCCACCCAAGACGGTTGCAGAGGATAGGGAGTACGGCGCACCGTAATACCGTAGCTCCTCTTCCTCTGCATCCCCACCGCGTCCACCATCAAACGGTGGTGGCCCCGCTAGGCCGCGGGAGATAGGGCGAGCGGCGCACCGCAATACCGGCACTCCTCTTCCCCCGCGGCCCCCCTCGCTAGACGCAGGACCACCGAAGTGGTCCCGCTCCAGCCGCCGCACCGTCGGGCTAGCCCCGACAGCACGGCCCGCGCAGTGCCTCCTACCGTGAAAACGGCCAGAGACACCGCGCTACCCCCCGGTGGGCCCGGGTGTCCGCCTGACACCCCACCCTGGCTGTTGGTCCGCGGCGGGTTTCCCCGCTACCACCCGCTTGTGATGACGGCCACAAGCGAGTGGCGTTCCCCCATCCGCCACCTGGGGACGCGCCCGGTAGGAGACAGCCTCTCCCCCGGGTTAAGAGATTCGAATTTTCCCACCGGCCTCCACCGGTGGTACTCATTCTACCATCTCTTTGGAGCTAGGCTCCACCGTCATACCTACTAATCCACCGCAACGTCCGTCCATTATAGGCCGTCTGCCTAGGACTTCTGAAGCAGTGAACTTTCGGTCACACACCACAGAGTTATGTTTATACTAACTCACCGCCCCGTCAGGCTTAGAGCTTTCTAAACATGCCTCCAATAGCTCGTAGCCACCCCCAAATTATGCGGGGGTGGTTGTACTCGCTATAGACCACCGACCCCGAACATATATAAATTATTAAATTATGTTCGGACCGGGACACGAACCCGGGGACCAGTGCGTGGGTCGTACATTGCTCACCACTACGCCAACTGGCCCGTCAAAAGAGATTCGAATTTTCCCACCGGCCTCCACCGGTGGTACTCATTCTACCATCTCTTTGGAGCTAGGCTCCACCGTCATACCTACTAATCCACCGCAACGTCCGTCCATTATAGGCCGTCTGCCTAGGACTTCTGAAGCAGTGAACTTTCGGTCACACACCACAGAGTTATGTTTATACTAACTCACCGCCCCGTCAGGCTTAGAGCTTTCTAAACATGCCTCCAATAGCTCGTAGCCACCCCCAAATTATGCGGGGGTGGTTGTACTCGCTATAGACCACCGACCCCGAACATATATAAATTATTAAATTATGTTCGGACCGGGACACGAACCCGGAGACCAGTGCGTGGGTCGTACATTGCTCACCACTACGCCAACTGGCCCGTCAAAAGAGATTCGAATTTTCCCACCGGCCTCCACCGGTGGTACTCATTCTACCATCTCTTTGGAGCTAGGCTCCACCGTCATACCTACTAATCCACCGCAACGTCCGTCCATTATGGGCCGTCTGCCTAGGACTTCTGAAGCAGTGAACTTTCGGTCACACACCACAGAGTTATGTTTATACTAACTCACCGCCCCGTCAGGCTTAGAGCTTTCTAAACATGCCTCCAATAGCTCGTAGCCACCCCCAAATTATGCGGGGGTGGTTGTACTCGCTATAGACCACCGACCCCGAACATATATAAATTATTAAATTATGTTCGGACCGGGACACGAACCCGGGGACCAGTGCGTGGGTCGTACATTGCTCACCACTACGCCAACTGGCCCGTCAAAAAGAGATTCGAATTTTCCCACCGGCCTCCACCGGTGGTACTCATTCTACCATCTCTTTGGAGCTAGGCTCCACCGTCATACCTACTAATCCACCGCAACGTCCGTCCATTATGGGCCGTCTGCCTAGGACTTCTGAAGCAGTGAACTTTCGGTCACACACCACAGAGTTATGTTTATACTAACTCACCGCCCCGTCAGGCTTAGAGCTTTCTAAACATGCCTCCAATAGCTCGTAGCCACCCCCAAATTATGCGGGGGTGGTTGTACTCGCTATAGACCACCGACCCCGAACATATATAAATTATTAAATTATGTTCGGACCGGGACACGAACCCGGGGACCAGTGCGTGGGTTAAATGTGGGTCGAATTTTCCCACCGCCTTTCGACAGTAGTACTCATTCTTATACTGCCCCAGCAGTCTACACATCACAGTTGAACTTTCCGGCTAGTCTTACGAATTAGTGGAGTTTAAGGGTGGTCGTCCACCTCCGCGAGTGCCCGGCAGCCATCTAACACCCACTACAGGCCCATCTGATGCTGTCCCTTCGATGCTACCCGCACCGGTCCGATTTGGCAACCCCGGCGTCCCACCATCATGCGGTCCCCACCATCATTCCGGTACAGGCAGATCGAACAACAACAGCCTTCGATCCGAATTAGCAGGCGAATCTAGTTCCCGGCCAACCTTCGGCTTCCAACTACCCACCGACTTTCTCAGACTTATCGACCGGCCGTACTAGTTCGCCTGTCGTTCCTACTTGCCCACCGCAACACGACGGAAGCGGCAGACTTTCGGAAACACCATACAAGTTGCTCTTACACCCGAAGGCGCAATCGCAATTATCGATCATACCCCGTGTCCAGGTTTACCCCGGTCACAAGTGTAATCTCGAACACGCCACAGTACGCTCTCACACCTCCCCCCCGGCCTGCGGAGGAAGGCGCAATCGCGTGAGTTTGCCCGTTCCCGCACCCCTCTCCCCCGGCCTGCGGGGAGTGGGGCGCGTTCACAGACCCGACCCGCAGTCCGCGTCAGGGCGTCCCCCGTCGCGGTACTACGCTCGGCCACAGCGGTCCGCTATACTCACTCACTATTCTATCAGGCGTCCCCGACGGAGATAGTAAGCTTTCTAACATTCCACCAATGGCTCGTATCCCCCCCCAAATGTGCGGGAAGGGTTGTACTCGCCATTAACCACTGACCCCGAACACATATTAAATTATAAATTGCATTCGGACCGGGACGCGAACCCGGGACCTAGTGCGTGTGGTCGTACATTGCTCACCACTACGCCAACTAGGCCGTCAAATGTGGGTCGAATTTTCCCACCGCCTTTCGACAGTAGTACTCATTCTTATACTGCCCCAGCAGTCTACACATCACAGTTGAACTTTCCGGCTAGTCTTACGAATTAGTGGAGTTTAAGGGTGGTCGTCCACCTCCGCGAGTGCCCGGCAGCCATCTAACACCCACTACAGGCCCATCTGATGCTGTCCCTTCGATGCTACCCGCACCGGTCCGATTTGGCAACCCCGGCGTCCCACCATCATGCGGTCCCCACCATCATTCCGGTACAGGCAGATCGAACAACAACAGCCTTCGATCCGAATTAGCAGGCGAATCTAGTTCCCGGCCAACCTTCGGCTTCCAACTACCCACCGACTTTCTCAGACTTATCGACCGGCCGTACTAGTTCGCCTGTCGTTCCTACTTGCCCACCGCAACGCGACGGAAGCGGCAGACTTTCGGAAACACCATACAAGTTGCTCTTACACCCGAAGGCGCAATCGCAATTATCGATCATACCTCGTGTCCAGGTTTACCCCGGTCACAAGTGTAATCTCGAACACGCCACAGTACGCTCTCACACCTCCCCCCCGGCCTGCGGAGGAAGGCGCAATCGCGTGAGTTTTTGCCCGTTCCCGCACCCCTCTCCCCCGGCCTGCGGGGAGTGGGGCGCGTTCACAGACCCGACCCGCAGTCCGCGTCAGGGCGTCCCCCGTCGCGGTACTACGCTCGGCCACAGCGGTCCGCTATACTCACTCACTATTCTATCAGGCGTCCCCGACGGAGATAGTAAGCTTTCTAACATTCCACCAATGGCTCGTATCCCCCCCCAAATGTGCGGGAAGGGTTGTACTCGCCATTAACCACTGACCCCGAACACATATTAAATTATAAATTGCATTCGGACCGGGACGCGAACCCGGGACCTAGTGCGTGTGGTCGTACATTGCTCACCACTACGCCAACTAGGCCGTCAAAATGTGGGTCGAATTTTCCCACCGCCTTTCGACAGTAGTACTCATTCTTATACTGCCCCAGCAGTCTACACATCACAGTTGAACTTTCCGGCTAGTCTTACGAATTAGTGGAGTTTAAGGGTGGTCGTCCACCTCCGCGAGTGCCCGGCAGCCATCTAACACCCACTACAGGCCCATCTGATGCTGTCCCTTCGATGCTACCCGCACCGGTCCGATTTGGCAACCCCGGCGTCCCACCATCATGCGGTCCCCACCATCATTCCGGTACAGGCAGATCGAACAACAACAGCCTTCGATCCGAATTAGCAGGCGAATCTAGTTCCCGGCCAACCTTCGGCTTCCAACTACCCACCGACTTTCTCAGACTTATCGACCGGCCGTACTAGTTCGCCTGTCGTTCCTACTTGCCCACCGCAACGCGACGGAAGCGGCAGACTTTCGGAAACACCATACAAGTTGCTCTTACACCCGAAGGCGCAATCGCAATTATCGATCATACCTCGTGTCCAGGTTTACCCCGGTCACAAGTGTAATCTCGAACACGCCACAGTACGCTCTCACACCTCCCCCCCGGCCTGCGGAGGAAGGCGCAATCGCGTGAGTTTTTGCCCGTTCCCGCACCCCTCTCCCCCGGCCTGCGGGGAGTGGGGCGCGTTCACAGACCCGACCCGCAGTCCGCGTCAGGGCGTCCCCCGTCGCGGTACTACGCTCGGCCACAGCGGTCCGCTATACTCACTCACTATTCTATCAGGCGTCCCCGACGGAGATAGTAAGCTTTCTAACATTCCACCAATGGCTCGTATCCCCCCCCAAATGTGCGGGAAGGGTTGTACTCGCCATTAACCACTGACCCCGAACACATATTAAATTATAAATTGCATTCGGACCGGGACGCGAACCCGGGACCTAGTGCGTGTGGTCGTACATTGCTCACCACTACGCCAACTAGGCCGTCAAAATGTGGGTCGAATTTTCCCACCGCCTTTCGACAGTAGTACTCATTCTTATACTGCCCCAGCAGTCTACACATCACAGTTGAACTTTCCGGCTAGTCTTACGAATTAGTGGAGTTTAAGGGTGGTCGTCCACCTCCGCGAGTGCCCGGCAGCCATCTAACACCCACTACAGGCCCATCTGATGCTGTCCCTTCGATGCTACCCGCACCGGTCCGATTTGGCAACCCCGGCGTCCCACCATCATGCGGTCCCCACCATCATTCCGGTACAGGCAGATCGAACAACAACAGCCTTCGATCCGAATTAGCAGGCGAATCTAGTTCCCGGCCAACCTTCGGCTTCCAACTACCCACCGACTTTCTCAGACTTATCGACCGGCCGTACTAGTTCGCCTGTCGTTCCTACTTGCCCACCGCAACGCGACGGAAGCGGCAGACTTTCGGAAACACCATACAAGTTGCTCTTACACCCGAAGGCGCAATCGCAATTATCGATCATACCTCGTGTCCAGGTTTTACCCCGGTCACAAGTGTAATCTCGAACACGCCACAGTACGCTCTCACACCTCCCCCCCGGCCTGCGGAGGAAGGCGCAATCGCGTGAGTTTGCCCGTTCCCGCACCCCTCTCCCCCGGCCTGCGGGGAGTGGGGCGCGTTCACAGACCCGACCCGCAGTCCGCGTCAGGGCGTCCCCCGTCGCGGTACTACGCTCGGCCACAGCGGTCCGCTATACTCACTCACTATTCTATCAGGCGTCCCCGACGGAGATAGTAAGCTTTCTAACATTCCACCAATGGCTCGTATCCCCCCCCAAATGTGCGGGAAGGGTTGTACTCGCCATTAACCACTGACCCCGAACACATATTAAATTATAAATTGCATTCGGACCGGGACGCGAACCCGGGACCTAGTGCGTGTGGTCGTACATTGCTCACCACTACGCCAACTAGGCCGTCAAAATGTGGGTCGAATTTTCCCACCGCCTTTCGACAGTAGTACTCATTCTTATACTGCCCCAGCAGTCTACACGTCACAGTTGAACTTTCCGGCTAGTCTTACGAATTAGTGGAGTTTAAGGGTGGTCGTCCACCTCCGCGAGTGCCCGGCAGCCATCTAACACCCACTACAGGCCCATCTGATGCTGTCCCTTCGATGCTACCCGCACCGGTCCGATTTGGCAACCCCGGCGTCCCACCATCATGCGGTCCCCACCATCATTCCGGTACAGGCAGATCGAACAACAACAGCCTTCGATCCGAATTAGCAGGCGAATCTAGTTCCCGGCCAACCTTCGGCTTCCAACTACCCACCGACTTTCTCAGACTTATCGACCGGCCGTACTAGTTCGCCTGTTGTTCCTACTTGCCCACCGCAACGCGACGGAAGCGGCAGACTTTCGGAAACACCATACAAGTTGCTCTTACACCCGAAGGCGCAATCGCAATTATCGATCATACATCGTGTCCAGGTTTACCCCGGTCACAAGTGTAATCTCGAACACGCCACAGTACGCTCTCACACCTCCCCCCCGGCCTGCGGAGGAAGGCGCAATCGCGTGAGTTGCCCGTTCCCGCACCCCTCTCCCCCGGCCTGCGGGGAGTGGGGCGCGTTCACAGACCCGACCCGCAGTCCGCGTCAGGGCGTCCCCCGTCGCGGTACTACGCTCGGCCACAGCGGTCCGCTATACTCACTCACTATTCTATCAGGCGTCCCCGACGGAGATAGTAAGCTTTCTAACATTCCACCAATGGCTCGTATCCCCCCCCAAATGTGCGGGAGGGGTTGTACTCGCCATTAACCACTGACCCCGAACACATATTAAATTATAAATTGCATTCGGACCGGGACGCGAACCCGGGACCTAGTGCGTGTGGTCGAAATGTGGGTCGAATTTTCCCACCGCCTTTCGACAGTAGTACTCATTCTTATACTGCCCCAGCAGTCTACACATCACAGTTGAACTTTCCGGTAGTCTTACGTATAGTGGAGTTTAAGGGTGGTCCTCCACCTCCGCGAGTGCCCGGCAGCCATCTAACACCCACTACAGGCCCATCTGATGCTGTCCCTTCAATGCTACCCGCACCGGTCCGATTTGGCAACCCCGGCGTCCCACCATCATGCGGTCCCCACCATCATTCCGGTACAGGCAGATCGAACAACAACAGCCTTCGATCCGAATTAGCAGGCGAAGATAGTAACCGGCCAACCTTCAGCTTCCAACTACCCACCGACATTCTCAGACTTATCGACCGGCCGTACTAGTTCGCCTGTCGTTCCTACTTGCCCACCGCAACGCGACGGAAGCGGCAGACTTTCGGAAACACCATTCAGTTGCTCTTACACCCGAAGGCGCAATCGCAATTATCGATCATACATCGTGTCCAGGTTTACCCCGGTCACAAGTGTAATCTCGAACACGCCACAGTACGCTCTCACACCTCCCCCCCGGCCTGCGGAGGAAGGCGCAATCGCGTGAGTTTTGCCCGTTCCCGCACCCCTCTCCCCCGGCCTGCGGGGAGTGGGGCGCGTTCACAGACCCGACCCGCAGTCCGCGTCAGGGCGTCCCCCGTCGCGGTACTACGCTCGGCCACAGCGGTCCGCTATACTCACTCACTATTCTATCAGGCGTCCCCGACGGAGATAGTAAGCTTTCTAACATTCCACCAATGGCTCGTATCCCCCCCCAAATGTGCGGGAAGGGTTGTACTCGCCATTAACCACTGACCCCGAACACATATTAAATTATAAATTGCATTCGGACCGGGACGCGAACC
The DNA here is from genome assembly GCA_951802675.2 of Boloria euphrosyne. Classification (NCBI taxonomy): domain Eukaryota; kingdom Metazoa; phylum Arthropoda; class Insecta; order Lepidoptera; family Nymphalidae; genus Boloria; species Boloria euphrosyne. The sequence continues at coordinate 86,806 of OX637896.1, forward strand.
CGGGACCTAGTGCGTGTGGTCGTACATTGCTCACCACTACGCCAACTAGGCCGTCTAAATGTGGGTCGAATTTTCCCACCGCCTTTCGACAGTAGTACTCATTCTTATACTGCCCCAGCAGTCTACACGTCACAGTTGAACTTTCCGGCTAGTCTTACGAATTAGTGGAGTTTAAGGGTGGTCGTCCACCTCCGCGAGTGCCCGGCAGCCATCTAACACCCACTACAGGCCCATCTGATGCTGTCCCTTCGATGCTACCCGCACCGGTCCGATTTGGCAACCCCGGCGTCCCACCATCATGCGGTCCCCACCATCATTCCGGTACAGGCAGATCGAACAACAACAGCCTTCGATCCGAATTAGCAGGCGAATCTAGTTCCCGGCCAACCTTCGGCTTCCAACTACCCACCGACTTTCTCAGACTTATCGACCGGCCGTACTAGTTCGCCTGTTGTTCCTACTTGCCCACCGCAACGCGACGGAAGCGGCAGACTTTCGGAAACACCATACAAGTTGCTCTTACACCCGAAGGCGCAATCGCAATTATCGATCATACATCGTGTCCAGGTTTACCCCGGTCACAAGTGTAATCTCGAACACGCCACAGTACGCTCTCACACCTCCCCCCCGGCCTGCGGAGGAAGGCGCAATCGCGTGAGTTGCCCGTTCCCGCACCCCTCTCCCCCGGCCTGCGGGGAGTGGGGCGCGTTCACAGACCCGACCCGCAGTCCGCGTCAGGGCGTCCCCCGTCGCGGTACTACGCTCGGCCACAGCGGTCCGCTATACTCACTCACTATTCTATCAGGCGTCCCCGACGGAGATAGTAAGCTTTCTAACATTCCACCAATGGCTCGTATCCCCCCCCAAATGTGCGGGAGGGGTTGTACTCGCCATTAACCACTGACCCCGAACACATATTAAATTATAAATTGCATTCGGACCGGGACGCGAACCCGGGACCTAGTGCGTGTGGTCGTACATTGCTCACCACTACGCCAACTAGGCCGTCAAAAAGAGATTCGAATTTTTCCCACCGGCCTCCACCGGTGGTACTCATTCTACCATCTCTTTGGAGCTAGGCTCCACCGTCATACCTACTAATCCACCGCAACGTCCGTCCATTATAGGCCGTCTGCCTAGGACTTCTGAAGCAGTGAACTTTCGGTCACACACCACAGAGTTATGTTTATACTAACTCACCGCCCCGTCAGGCTTAGAGCTTTCTAAACATGCCTCCAATAGCTCGTAGCCACCCCCAAATTATGCGGGGGTGGTTGTACTCGCTATAGACCACCGACCCCGAACATATATAAATTATTAAATTATGTTCGGACCGGGACACGAACCCGGGGACCAGTGCGTGGGTCGTACATTGCTCACCACTACGCCAACTGGCCCGTCAAAAAGAGATTCGAATTTTCCCACCGGCCTCCACCGGTGGTACTCATTCTACCATCTCTTTGGAGCTAGGCTCCACCGTCATACCTACTAATCCACCGCAACGTCCGTCCATTATAGGCCGTCTGCCTAGGACTTCTGAAGCAGTGAACTTTCGGTCACACACCACAGAGTTATGTTTATACTAACTCACCGCCCCGTCAGGCTTAGAGCTTTCTAAACATGCCTCCAATAGCTCGTAGCCACCCCCAAATTATGCGGGGGTGGTTGTACTCGCTATAGACCACCGACCCCGAACATATATAAATTATTAAATTATGTTCGGACCGGGACACGAACCCGGAGACCAGTGCGTGGGTCGTACATTGCTCACAAAAAGAGATTCGAATTTTCCCACCGGCCTCCACCGGTGGTACTCATTCTACCATCTCTTTGGAGCTAGGCTCCACCGTCATACCTACTAATCCACCGCAACGTCCGTCCATTATAGGCCGTCTGCCTAGGACTTCTGAAGCAGTGAACTTTCGGTCACACACCACAGAGTTATGTTTATACTAACTCACCGCCCCGTCAGGCTTAGAGCTTTCTAAACATGCCTCCAATAGCTCGTAGCCACCCCCAAATTATGCGGGGGTGGTTGTACTCGCTATAGACCACCGACCCCGAACATATATAAATTATTAAATTATGTTCGGACCGGGACACGAACCCGGGGACCAGTGCGTGGGTCGTACATTGCTCACCACTACGCCAACTGGCCCGTCAAAAGAGATTCGAATTTTCCCACCGGCCTCCACCGGTGGTACTCATTCTACCATCTCTTTGGAGCTAGGCTCCACCGTCATACCTACTAATCCACCGCAACGTCCGTCCATTATGGGCCGTCTGCCTAGGACTTCTGAAGCAGTGAACTTTCGGTCACACACCACAGAGTTATGTTTATACTAACTCACCGCCCCGTCGGGCTTAGAGCTTTCTAAACATGCCTCCAATAGCTCGTAGCCACCCCCAAATTATGCGGGGGTGGTTGTACTCGCTATAGACCACCGACCCCGAACATATATAAATTATTAAATTATGTTCGGACCGGGACACGAACCCGGGGACCAGTGCGTGGGTCGTACATTGCTCACCACTACGCCAACTGGCCCGTCAAAAAGAGATTCGAATTTTCCCACCGGCCTCCACCGGTGGTACTCATTCTACCATCTCTTTGGAGCTAGGCTCCACCGTCATACCTACTAATCCACCGCAACGTCCGTCCATTATGGGCCGTCTGCCTAGGACTTCTGAAGCAGTGAACTTTCGGTCACACACCACAGAGTTATGTTTATACTAACTCACCGCCCCGTCGGGCTTAGAGCTTTCTAAACATGCCTCCAATAGCTCGTAGCCACCCCCAAATTATGCGGGGGTGGTTGTACTCGCTATAGACCACCGACCCCGAACATATATAAATTATTAAATTATGTTCGGACCGGGACACGAACCCGGGGACCAGTGCGTGGGTCGTACATTGCTCACCACTACGCCAACTGGCCCGTCATAAAGAGATTCGAATTTTCCCACCGGCCTCCACCGGTGGTACTCATTCTACCATCTCTTTGGAGCTAGGCTCCACCGTCATACCTACTAATCCACCGCAACGTCCGTCCATTATAGGCCGTCTGCCTAGGACTTCTGAAGCAGTGAACTTTCGGTCACACACCACAGAGTTATGTTTATACTAACTCACCGCCCCGTCAGGCTTAGAGCTTTCTAAACATGCCTCCAATAGCTCGTAGCCACCCCCAAATTATGCGGGGGTGGTTGTACTCGCTATAGACCACCGACCCCGAACATATATAAATTATTAAATTATGTTCGGACCGGGACACGAACCCGGGGACCAGTGCGTGGGAACCTAACCTAACCTAACCTAACCTAACCTAACCTAACCTAACCTAACCTAACCTAACCTAACCTAACCTAACCTAACCTAACCTAACCTAACCTAACCTAACCTAACCTAACCTAACCTAACCTAACCTAACCTAACCTAACCTAACCTAACCTAACCTAACCTAACCTAACCTAACCTAACCTAACCTAACCTAACCTAACCTAACCTAACCTAACCTAACCTAACCTAACCTAACCTAACCTAACCTAACCTAACCTAACCTAACCTAACCTAACCTAACCTAACCTAACCTAACCTAACCTAACCTAACCTAACCTAACCTAACCTAACCTAACCTAACCTAACCTAACCTAACCTAACCTAACCTAACCTAACCTAACCTAACCTAACCTAACCTAACCTAACCTAACCTAACCTAACCTAACCTAACCTAACCTAACCTAACCTAACCTAACCTAACCTAACCTAACCTAACCTAACCTAACCTAACCTAACCTAACCTAACCTAACCTAACCTAACCTAACCTAACCTAACCTAACCTAACCTAACCTAACCTAACCTAACCTAACCTAACCTAACCTAACCTAACCTAACCTAACCTAACCTAACCTAACCTAACCTAACCTAACCTAACCTTTTTTTTTTTTTTTTTTTTTTTTTTTTTTTTATAGTTGGGAAACCCTGTTACGGGTACCCCCGACTTCCCCTGGGGGTTATGTGGTGACTCTCCGGACGCATCCGGCATACCCACTAAAACCCAACTCCCGAACCCCTGCCGCCATGAATGGGACGCCACGGGATCGCTTTCGCATACAACCGTGACGCCCCGACGGTTGGCCGAAGCCACCAACATGAGGCCGCCCTGAAAAGGGCAGTCCCATTATGGGAAGAATTTACAACCACTAAGGATTGCTCCAAGTCCACCCCGACCATCCACAGGCCAGAGAGTCCCTGGAGCAGCCCAAAAAACCACGACAGCAGGAGAAGAGGATGCGGCAACGCCGACACTCCCCCTCCCCCGCTTGGCCACAACCACAGAGGGCGGGGAGAACTGTGAATTCCTCCCGCCCCCCGCAGCCCAGCCCCACCAGCACCGAGTCCTCCCCGACCACCCACTGGCCAAAGAGACCCCGGTGCAGACCTCACTCCGCCCACAAGTGGGCACCTGCCAAAATAAGCGGTGCCTAAAATCCTACCCTACGAGCAGAACCCTAGGCACCTATACCTCCCACCCAACAAGTTGGGTACCCGTCTATTGCCCAAAACTGAGCCCTCCCAGAAGCGGCTGCAGGAGAGGAAGATGTGACAAAACGCCAACAATCTCCCTCCCCCAAAGCCGCCCCTACACTACCCCAAAAGGATCGCAGGGGACAAGGATGCGACAACGCCGACTTCCCTGTCCCCCGCGACCCACCCCACCCGAATGGCCACCAAAGGCCCCCGCCGGCGGGGCCGCTCCCAGTCCACTCTGATAACAGCAGAGAAGTACCCGGAGCGGCCCCACCGACCACGCTACGCCCACCGAAGTAGGCCCGTCAAACCCAAACGGTTGCAGAGGATAGGGAGTACGGCGCATCGCAATACCGTAGCTCCTCTTCCTCTGCATCCCCACCGCGTCCACCATCAAAACGGTGGTGGCCCCGCTAGGCCGCGGGAGATAGGGACGAGCGGCGCACCGCAATACCGGCACTCCTCTTCCCCCGCGGCCCCCCTACCGTCGGCCCAGCTCCGACTGAGCTGGCTGCCGACACCCCTCGCTAGACGCAGGACCACCGAAGTGGCCCCGCTCCAGCCGCCGCACCGACGGGCTAGTCCCGGCAGTGCGGCCCGCGCAGTGCCTCCTACCGTGAAAACGGCCAGAGACACCGCGCTACCTCCGGTGGGCCCGGGTGTCCGCCTGACACCCCACCCTGGCTGTTGGTCCGCGGCGGGTTTCCCCGCTACCACTCGCTCCCGTTTGGGGCCAGGTGCGAGTGGCATTCCCCCATCCGCCACCCGGGGACGCGTCCGGTAGGAGTCAGCCTCTCCCCCGGAAAAAGAGATTCGAATTTTCCCACCGGCCTCCACCGGTGGTACTCATTCTACCATCTCTTTTGGAGCTAGGCTCCACCGTCATACCTACTAATCCACCGCAACGTCCGTCCATTATGGGCCGTCTGCCTAGGACTTCTGAAGCAGTGAACTTTCGGTCACACACCACAGAGTTATGTTTATACTAACTCACCGCCCCGTCGGGCTTAGAGCTTTCTAAACATGCCTCCAATAGCTCGTAGCCACCCCCAAATTATGCGGGGGTGGTTGTACTCGCTATAGACCACCGACCCCGAACATATATAAATTATTAAATTATGTTCGGACCGGGACACGAACCCGGGGACCAGTGCGTGGGTCGTACATTGCTCACCACTACGCCAACTGGCCCGTCAACCTAACCTAACCTAACCTAACCTAACCTAACCTAACCTAACCTAACCTAACCTAACCTAACCTAACCTTTTTTTTTTTTTTTTTTTTTTTTTTTTTTTTTATAGTTGGGAAACCCTGTTACGGGTACCCCCGACTTCCCCTGGGGGTTATGTGGTGACTCTCCGGACGCATCCGGCATACCCACTAAAACCCAACTCCCGAACCCCTGCCGCCATGAATGGGACGCCACGGGATCGCTTTCGCATACAACCGTGACGCCCCGACGGTTGGCCGAAGCCACCAACATGAGGCCGCTCTGAAAAGGGCAGCCCCATTATGGGAAGAATTTACAACCACTAAGGACTGCTCCAAGTCCACCCCGACCATCCACAGGCCAGAGAGTCCCTGGAGCAGCCCCAAAAACCCACGACAGCAGGAGAAGAGGATGCGGCAACGCCGACACTCCCCCTCCCCCGCTTGGCCACGACCACAGAGGGCGGGGAGAACTGTGAATTCCTCCCACCCCCCGCAGCCCAGCCCCACCAGCACCGAGTCCTCCCCGACCACCCACTGGCCAAAGAGACCCCGGTGCAGACCTCACACCGCCCACAAGTGGGCACCTGCTAAAATAAGCGGTGCCTAGAATCCTACAAACGCAGAACCCTAGGACACCTATACCTCCCACCCAACAAGTTGGGTAAACGTCTTTTGCCCAAAAATGAGCCCTCCCAGAGGCGGCTGCAGGAGAGGAAGATGTGACAAAACGCCAACAATCTCCCTCCCCCGAAGCCGCCCCTACACTACCCAAAAGGACCGCAGGGGACAAGGATGCGACAGCGCCGACACTCCCTGTCCCCCGCGACCCACCCCACCCGAATGGCCACCAAAGGCCCCCGCCGGCGGGGCCGCTCCCAGTCCACTCTGATAACAGCAGAGAAGTACCCGGAGCGGCCCCACCGACCACGCTACGCCCACCGATGTAGGCCCGTCAAACCCAAACGGCTGCAGAGGATAGGGAGTACGGCGCATCGCAATACCGTAGCTCCTCTTCCTCTGCATCCCCACCGCGTCCACCATCAAAACGGTGGTGGCCCCGCTAGGCCGCGGGAGATAGGGACGAGCGGCGCACCGCAATACCGGCACTCCTCTTCCCCCGCGGCCCCCCTACCGTCGGCCCAGCTCCGACTGAGCTGGCTGCCGACACCCCTCGCTAGACGCAGGACCACCGAAGTGGCCCCGCTCCAGCCGCCGCACCGACGGGCTAGTCCCGGCAGTGCGGCCCGCGCAGTGCCTCCTACCGTGAAAACGGCCAGAGACACCGCGCTACCTCCGGTGGGCCCGGGTGTCCGCCTGACACCCCACCCTGGCTGTTGGTCCGCGGCGGGTTTCCCCGCTACCACTCGCTCCCGTTTGGGGCCAGGTGCGAGTGGCATTCCCCCATCCGCCACCTGGGGACGCGCCCGGTAGGAGACAGCCTCTCCCCCGGGAACCTAACCTAACCTAACCTAACCTAACCTAACCTAACCTAACCTAACCTAACCTAACCTAACCTAACCTAACCTAACCTAACCTAACCTAACCTAACCTAACCTAACCTAACCTAACCTAACCTAACCTAACCTAACCTAACCGGAGTCCCGCTCGAGCCTCGGCGGCGTGCGGACGCGCCAAACGTCGAAAACCGCGCTCCGATACGACGAACGGAGCGGAAATTACAACTAAAATACGAAAAAGTGGTATAAGTGAAGGATTTCAGTGCAAAAAAGTGACCTATCTTATGTGAAAAGTGACACTGATCATCGTAGACTATTTTATTTTTCCGAAATCGGAAAATTCAAACTGTTTTTAGTGAAAAAACCATTTTTTGTGACAAACAATTTTAGTTTTTTGCGTGCGGCGCGCGCATATGATAGTGTTTTTATTAGTGCATCTTAAAGTGCTCAGTGACCTACATCTTTGACCAAAAAATCAGATTTTTTGGAACTCTCTAACTGTGTTAAAAGAGCAGAAAAACAATTTTGACACAATCGCTCTTTTCGCCGTCGAGCAAGCTAGGAGGCTGGAACAAAGACTAAAAGAAAGCCCTAGCTCTCCACATCACAGCAAAGCAACTCCCATCAAAATATCTTCACGGAATCCAAAGTTACACAACATACAAAAATTCAAAAAATTAGGCCTAACTTCGAAAAAATCTAGCTCCGAAATAAGATCTATGCCCCCTGCCGGAATTTATTAGATCAGAAGGGGCAACTCTTCAGCTTCACAACAGTGAAAACAGCACGAAAATCCGTTCAGGGGTTCGGAAGATACAGAAGAAAATTTAGACTAAGGTAAAATAAGCACATGTTTTTAAGGTTAAAATAAATGTTAATGTAGTTTACGTAAATTTTACATATTTCCATATATAAAAATTGTGTTCGTGAAATTGTTTGTTCGTTGATATTAAATATTAATTAAATCTGCATTGCTAAAATCAAAAATTTCTTCAAAAATCGTAAATCTAAATAGTGAAAATTGTTAATATTAAATAGTTAAAATTATTCAAAAAATTTTCATAGGATAAATTTTTCATTTTTCACAGTAAAATTCATTTTTCAAAAATTAAAAATTTTCAAAATTTTCTAAAAAAACCAAAATTAGACATTGTATCATATAAAGAATTCATAGTAAATATAAATAAATAATTTTAGATTAATAAAAAGTAAAAATTTTTCAAAATTCTATATAAAGTAATAATTAATATAAATTCAACGAACAGAAAATGTCCGACTACAAATCATATTAGTTAAATGGGAGGAGCCTATTTGTAGATTGCAAAATAAATGTGCCAAGATAGAGTGGGACTATAGATTTTAATATATTATAGAAACTTCTAGAACTTTTAGTAAGGACTTTGAACTCTATTGACTTTAATTAATTTAGATTTATTTGACAATAAAAAAGTGCCAAGACAGAGCGGTTTTCACTTCTCAATATTTAATTAATATTTAACTTAGAATATTCTAGAACCTCTGGCCTAAAGTGCCAAGAGCGAACTTTGGTAAAATAATATATTAATATAAAAATTTTTTTAGTAACAATTTAGACTTAAATGACATAGGATTTTTATCCTATTATTTTGTTAGGAAATTTATAACTTGTGTTTAGAACTTTCTAGAAGCCTTGGCTTATGAGCCAAGTCCGAACTTTTATAATATAAAATATTCATATTTTAATTAGTAATAAATTTAGACCTTAGTGACATAAGATTTTTATCTTATTTAGTTTGTTAGAAAAGGTGAAGTTTGAGAAGTTTTCTATTTTTATAAGTACTTTAGATATAAGATTTATATATTTTTATGATAGATATAGGTATTAGTCTGGGGCGGGAATCGAACCCGCATCTCGGTTTTTAAAAATATTTTCTCATTTTTATTTTATAACATTTTTCAAATTTGTGTTTTTGTCTAATAGTATACCTTCTCCCCACCCCTTTCCCGTTTTTATACCCAAAATCCCAAATTTTGCAGGAGCATCCCTTACCCAATTTCTAACACCCCCCAAAAACTCGACCCCGCCAAACGCCTCCCCACGAAAACCCCCCCCCCCAAAATCCACCAAAATCCCCCCCACACCCCCCACCAAAAATCCATCCCCCCCCTCAACTTTAAATCTAAATTACTCCTAAACTACTTAACCGATCTTCAAAATCCAGGTATCCGGTGGAAGGTATTAAAAAGCCGCACCCCATACACTGAGCACCACATTTTTAAATCAACCCCTTCAGGGTAAAATCTACCAAAATCCACGTTTTCAGGAAAACTAGCCCTACGATTTTCTGGTAAAAAATTTATATTGTTAAAAACACCTAATAAACACATTGTCAAAATTAAAAACCATAATTTTCCCAAAAACTACCCCTATAGAAGGCAAAAACACAAAAATTGTCATAACTTAGTCAAAAATTAAAGTAGCTACCCCGAGTTTGGGTTCATTGTAAAGAGCTCAACCAGACCCATCTCCCTTATACAGTTTTGGGTCCCCCAGATCAAATTAGTAATAAGTTAGATTTTAATTAGGCTAAAAACAGACAAAAAATATTCGAGTCCTATACACTCGAATATAAATTGTATATTATAATTGACGTAGACCGATTTCCAATATGTATCGCACACCAAAGACAACAAGGCCATCCACATCCACAGATACACGTATGTCGAGAACACCTACCGACACTCAGACACCACAATCAGCCACATACAAATCACCCAAGGAATCCTTAAAAGTGCTATCAGAACTAGATGTCCTATCAGCAAAAGAGATTGTGTCGGAGACCAAGAAACACGTGGCCCAGATCACTAATAACCTAAAATTATCTGGCAACCTGAAAAGATCTATCAAAGATGCAATCGCAGAGAGCACACAGGCACTGGAAAAAATGGTATTAGAGAGCCTTAAACACCAAGCCAAAGAATCTGCGATAAAAACCGAAAAAGCCCTCCAAGCGTCAGACTTACAACACGAGGCGCTAGTCAATCTAGCAGAAGTATCACGTAGCCATATAGATTTTCTTGAAAAAATTACATCTGACCAAGCGAACATAATAATACCAAAATTGGAAGAAAATAATGATATAGTAGAGGAAAGATGTAAAAAACTAGAGGAAGATATTCAGGAAATCAAACAAAAATTAGAAGACAAATTTCAGGAAACAGAAAAGAAAAATGTGGAGAATCAGCGATACATAGAAGAACTTAACAAGAAACTAGACAAAATTGTGGAAAACAGTAAACACCAAATTACACTAACAGAGAAGACCCAACATGAACTAGTAAACATGAAAGAAGACCTGAAGGAAGATAGGAACAGACTACAAACAGAAATTAGCAACCAAAATTTGACAAACCAAGCAATTATACCGCAAAAAACTTATGCAGAAATAACCGCGAAGGAAAGACCTAAACCTACCCAGTGCCTATTAATAGGCACTGAGGATCCTATTGATACGAGTGAAATGGTGATGACGAAAATAAGAGAAGTGCTAAAAGCCAAAGAATCAGGACTCCAGATCTCGAAGATAAGGAAAGTCAAGGACCAGAGAGTTCTTATAGGAACGGACAATGAAAAAGACTTCGAGACAATTAAAAGCACACTCCAGAAGAAGAAATTTAAAATAGAAGAAAGAGCCAACAAAGACCCTCTGATTATCATAAGAAATGTCATAAAAAGCAACACGGATGAAGAAATTATACAAGCAATTAAAACCCAGAACTACCACCTGATACAAGATATCCCTGAAGAGGAATACAGGGTTCAGATGCGGCACAGGAGGAAGGCAAGGGACCCTGCTGAGACCCACGTAGTTCTGCAAGTCTCCCCGTTGGTTTGGAAGAGCTTAACCACGGCGGGCAGAATCTATGTGGACATTCAGTACGTCCCTGTCTTTGACCTATCTCCACTGGTGCAATGTTCCAGGTGTTTGGCCTTTGGCCATGGGAAAAAATGGTGCACTGAGGCCATAGACCTCTGCAGTCACTGCGCGGGGCCGCACATGGTGCGGGAGTGCCCCAGCAAACTGGCAGGAGAGGTACCTCAGTGTAAAAACTGTAAAACAGCAAAACATGGCCATGACCATAATGCTTTCGACATGTCATGTCCCGTCAGGAAAAAATGGGACGCATTAGCGAGATCGAGTGTTGCCTATATTTAATTAGCATCAGACTCAAACAGCGCAGCGTATTCTGAGAATACCAGGAATAAAAGCAAAATTTTATATCCAGACGCACAAGTCGAAACAGCGTAAGAGAAAACCCTGAACACCAACACAACACTCATTACACATAACACAACACAAACAATCTGACTAAAGAGTATGTAAATGTAAATAAAGTACTGCAAAAAAAAAAAAAAAAAAAAAAAAAAAAAAAAAAAAAAAAAAAAAAAAAAAAAAAAAAAAAAAAAAAAAAAAAAAAAAAAAAAAAAAAAAAAAAACTAAGAAAATCCAGTACGTGAATAGTAGCAATAAGATAGTATAGAACTTAGTATATATGTATATTTTGAATAATATGCATTATATACAAATAGATAATTAATATAGCATTAATCTAAACTCTTGTAATAATCATAAGCCTATACAATGTTATAATCTAACAGCTTCATTGACAACATTCATCAGAAATGAAGTAACAATATACTATGTAATTTTAAAATAACTGTTGGCAAATTATGTAAATAAACACTCGTAGACATTAAGTTATAATCTAAGAAAAAATAACCTGTAAAATAGTATTAGTTATAAGAAAAGTAACAATGTGTAAAACAAATTGTTAATAATTACGATTATCCCTCTCAGTAAATGTAAAGTAAACATAGCAACAAATATAATTGTAAATCTTGGCACAAAGAAATGTATAAAATAAATAGAAAACACAATAATGTAAATAATCATAAAACCCTTCAGGTTTAAAAAATTAAAATGTAGTAAATCGAAATTGCAAACAAGGTCTCAGAACTCTTTTTGAGGAAAACGGTCTTTTAAAAAAAAAAAAAAAAAAAAAAAAAAAAAAAAAAAAAAAAAAAAAAAAAACCTAACCTAACCTAACCTAACCTTTTTTTTTTTTTTTTTTTTTTTTTTTTTTTTTTTTTTTTTTTTTTTTTTTTTTTTTTTTTTTTTTTTTTTTTTTTTTTTTTTTTTTTTTTTTTTTTTTTTTTTTTTTTAACGTCAGGAAACTCGTTACGAGTACCCGCCGCCTGGGGAAGAACGACGGGTTACGGGACTCCTGCCGTGCTAGAGATGGTAAATGCACGGCAGTTTACCCACTAAAACCTGACGGTGTCCACCTTGATCGCCTTGATGCCGGGGCCACGGGAACCAGAAATCATCCGCGACCCCGACGGCGATAGCCCAACGGCTCACCTCGGTGTCGGAGGGTGGAGGAGGCACCCTCTACGACCACCAACTAGAGTAGCGCGCGGCGGACACCGCGCGCGCCTACTCGGGCCAGGTTGTTAGGCGGCAGACTTCCCCAAGTCTACCGCCCTCTGGCTAGTGTTAGGGGGGGAGGCGGCGGTCTTGTGCCGCTCTCCGGCGCCCGGTCCTTCGACGGCGGATGGCGAGATCGGAAGTCGCCTCCCTCTCTCGCTCCGCCGCCTCCTTCTGCGACATCACGACCTCGCAGAAGGTCTGGACGGCGTCCCAGGCCCGTTCGCTCTCGACCATGGCTTTGATCACGGCCGAGAGCGACAGGTCCGCCCCCACAACACTGCGGAGCGCCTCCCGCTCTGATGCCCAGGCTGAGCAAAACTCCAGCGTGTGCTGGGCGTCCTCGTCCACGCAGTCGCTACAGTGGTGGCAGCGTGGGTCAGGCTCTCTTCCGGCGACGCGGCACAGGTAGCCACCAAAGCACCCGTGCCCCGAGAGGACCTGCGTCAGCCGGAAGGTAAGAAAGCCATGACGTCGCGCCAACCACTGCCTTATGACAGGTCGAACTGCCTGAATGATCCTTCGACCAGTCGCAACCTGCTCTATTCTGGTAATCCACTCTTCTAATGCGGCATCTCGCTCTTCGCTATCCTGCAATGCTGGGCTGAGGTCACCGGACGCGTAATCTCGACGTCGACGATATTTCGACGCCAAGGATAGCGCGTCCAGATCCCAGGGTAAAGCTCCTGCCAGCACGCACGCCGCCTCGCCTGAGATCGTACGATATCCTCTGACTACTCTACAAGCCATCACTCTCTGCGACTGTCGCAATACGGCCGTGTTCTCACGGCAGAGAGCATCCGCCCAAACGGGGGCACCGTAGAGCGCCATAGATCGTAGCACTTCAAGGTACAGGCGCCTGCTAGAATAACTCGGGCCGCTCAGGTTAGGCAGCAATCTGCTGAGTGCTCCAGCCGCCCTTGTCAGTTTTGGTGCGAGGGCTTCGAAGTGTGCCCGGAACTTCCACCGGCTGTCGAGCACGAGTCCCAGGTACTTCATCGTGCTCGACAGGGCGATGCAGACTCCATCCACCGCTATATGTGTGCCTGGTGGAGGTCCTCTTCGTGGGCCGTGGAAGCATATTGCTTGCGACTTTTCGAGGGCAACCCTTAGCCCCAGCCTTCTTATTTTTTTGACGATGTGTGTCACTCCTGCCGTCACTAAAATCGCAGTCTCCCTGTGGTCCTTTCCTCGTGCCAAGACCACTGTGTCGTCCGCATAACAGAGAACACTGACACCCCTAAGTGTGCTGCTTCTCAGCACCCAGTCGTAGCCGATGTTCCACAGGAGCGGTCCCAGAACCGAACCCTGTGGAACACCGCACGACACTTCCCATCTTTCCCAGCGGTTCTTAGCAGGGAAAACTATAGACCTCTCAGAGAGATAAGAACCTATAACGCGGCGCAGGTAGGTCGGCACTCTGTGGTAATGGAGCGCTTCCATTATGCAAACCCAAGGCAGGGAGTTGAAAGCGTTTACGATGTCCAAGGACACCGCAAAAACTACCTCACCTCGGGAGACCGCATCCTGCGCGTAGGTCTTGACCCTCAAGATGGCGTCTACAGTTGAGCGATGGCTACGAAAGCCATACTGCACGTCCGACAGATTTGGTCCCACCTCAGTCAAGTGCCGTAATAAGCGGTCAACGACGACGCGCTCAAATAACTTGGCCATCTCATTCAGCACTACAATAGGACGGTAGGCGGAGGGAGACTCCACTGGACGCCCTTCCTTCCTGATGAGGACTAGCCTGCCTGTCTTCCACCTCTGTGGAATTATGGCTTGAGCCAGACAGGCAGTGAAAAGTCCTCTCACACAAGGCTCTAAAGCGTCCATGGCCAAGGCTAGAGCGCGACCTGGTACTCCATCCGGCCCAGGAGCAACGGATTTTCCTCGCAGGCGTATTGTGGCTCCTGCCAGCTCCTCTTCGTCGACTTCCGGTACCATCTCTTGTACTTCGTGTTCATCGACTTCTCTACTAGGGGCGAACCGTGGTGGCACGAAGTTCTCCTGGTGCGGAAAAAGGGTTTCCAGCACACCCTGCAGCATTTCCGGGTCAAGTGTTTGAGTGATTGGAGGGGCCCATGGGCGAAGTTTATTCATCACCAACCTGTACGGGGTGCCCCAAGGATCTCGGCTAAGCCCCTCCAGCATCTTGGCCCTACCGTCAGCTATGGCCCTGGTAATCTGGGCATGGAGAAGCGCCTTCGCCTCCACATAACTGGCATATCTGCGATCCTCCTCTGCCCGGTCTCGGCGCACTCTTCGTCGATAGTGCGTGTAAAGGCGCCTAGCAGCGACGCAGTTCTCTCGCAGCTCCGCAATCTCTGTCGTCCACCACCACACTTGTTGTTTTGGGGGGCGACCCCGAGACCGAGGCATAGCAGCATCACAGATGCGCTTCATCAGCTTTTCTATGTTGTTAGCGGCCTGTTCTGGGTCTGTAGTGTTCTGAGGCAGCCAAGAAGCCACAACCGAAGCCTCCTTCAGCGCCTCTTGGTCGAGACGCTTGAGCTGCCACCTCGGCCCTTCCTCCCTCGGGGCTCGGATATGGGTTGGCGGCACCGCCGGATGTGTGGAGATCTCATACTGGATGTAGAGATGGTCCGAGAGAGTCTCCACATCCTCCAGCACTCGCCAACCGTGCACACGGCGTGCTAATGCAGGGTTCGCAAACGTTACGTCTACGATAGACCCGCCCTGCCGTCGCACGCACGTGTTGACCGATCCCCGATTCAGGACGGTCAATCCGGTGGCAACAGCCCATTCCTCTAGAAGGCGCCCGCGAGCGTCTGTCATTGGGCAACCCCATGTACCTGATTTTGCGTTAAGGTCGCCAGCCACCAGGATGTAGCGGTGCCTACTTCTTGATATTAGTTCCCCCAGACTATCCAAGAAGCTGTCAAATTCCACAAGGGTCTTGTTGGGGGAGAAGTAGACGCCCACTACATACACTTCGCTAAGTAGGGCCGCCACAAAACCGGATCCTTTAACTACATTTACGAACGCCGGTGCTCCTGTTCGTTCTTGGGTGACGAGCGCCACTAGTCCGTCGCTATCGCCGACCCAGTTATCCCTAGATGGAATGTAGTAAGGCTCCGATAATATTGCCAGCTGAGTAGACCACTGCACCAAGCTTTGGACTAAGAGGTCCTGGGCTCTGGCACAGTGGTTAAGGTTGGTCTGCACAGTTTTAACGGCCATTGTTAGTCCGTTATCTGTTCTGCGGACGGCTTGCTTGCATTAGCCGCAGGACGTTTACCTCCCCTTCTATTCCGAGCTGTGGACCGGGTACAGGCAGCACTACCAACTATATGATCTGCTGGTCTGTTCCTGGCTTCGCAGGGTGGGCAGTGAGGCGCAGCAGAACATTGCCCGCGCTTGTGTCCAGTCTGCCCACATCGGAAGCACTGACGGCTTCGGTCATCGCTGCCAGTGCATTTAGCTGCTACGTGGCCCGCCTCGTGACAGCGGTAGCAACGCTGTACTCTCGGCTGCAGGAGTTTGACTTGAGCAAACGCAACGCCTACTCGAATCCTTTTCTCATCAGCGACCTGTTTGGCAGCGACAACTGGACATTTAATCCAGGCTGCCCCTACTCCAAACCTAGTGCAGCGTATATCGCCGACCTTTACGGCTTCCTTGGTACAGCCGCCTGCCTTACTGATGGCTTCCGCTAAGTCTTCTGGGGTAGTTGAATCGTCCAGGCCCAGCACTCTAAGCTCTGCACACTTTACCGGTCTGGAGATCTGCACATCCCCCCCGGCTAGGATAGCACCCAACCGTTGAGCTAGGGCGTCGGCTTTCTCTTCATTTTTGGCGCCCGGAAGCTCCAGCATTCTGGCTCCAGTCGCAGCAACTTTGTACCTAAGATCCTTGATGCCCAGGTCGTTGAGATCAAGTTGGTGTTTGATCTGGGCAAACACCTCACCGTACGTTATATTGCGTTCAATTGCTGCAGGCTGGAGCCTGATAACCACTGCAGCAGAGCGAGGTGAGCGCAACTTAGGTGTTTTCGGCTTATGCGCTTGTGCCTTCTTCTTTGGCTGATGAGCCGCCTTCTTCTTTTTTGCACCCTTCTTGACTACCAGATTCCAACCTGGTTCCTCTGACACGTTGTTATCAGGGAGAGGTGGTGTGGCGTCAGTGCGAGCTTTTGACTGCGTCGCCTTTGGGAGCGTCTTCTTATTCTTCTTCTTTTTCTCCTTTTTATGTTGCGCCTTTGACCCGGGGTTGGCAGGGGCCATAAGGGTAGTAGGAGTGGCACCAGTTCTCGCACGAACTGCGTCCGAGACCAACGGAACTGGGACTCGTTGATCCCTTAACAGCCTCGCCTCCAAGGCTTCGACACGGTCGCTCAACATGGTGCCCACCTGCACTACTACAGAGCGAACCAGTTCGTCAGCATTTGCAAACTGTGAGGGAGGGGTTGATATCTCCTGTCCCACTGATGCCTGCGAGATAGCATTGCGAGACTTCTGAACCTCGAGTTCCGACCTCATCTCTGCAACTTCCTTCCTCAATTGGTCTACCTCTTTCTGCAGCTTCTGGTTGTTAGATTGTAGCTGCGCCACCTCATCAGATGCTGTACGCTTGGCCATCTGGTCTACTGCTGCGGCAATCGTACTCGCAGCATCCTTTAGGGCCTTTGAGAATGTGCCCTTTAGGTTACCAGATTTTGTGGCAACTTTTCCGATCACATCCAGGCTGGTTTTTATTTTAGCCTGGAGATCCGACACTAACTCCGACTCCTCTTCCCCTCTGATGTTGTTAGGGGATGTGTTAGCTTGGCGTTGTTCGGCTCTGGATCTTAATATCAACGCCATGTCCGCCACCTCTTTTTCGGCTCTAAGTTTGAGCTCTTCCTTCCTCGCTTCATTGAGAGCTTTTTGGGCTTCCGCCAGCCCAACGTACTGGCCTGTGGTAGGTGGGCGGCCTCTCCCGCGATTGACCTGATTTTTGGACTTAGGTCCTAAATCGTCTTCCGGCGACCCCGACTGACTACGAGATGTTGTGGTAGTTTTCACGGGTACGCCTGAGCGCTTATAAAGCCCAGCTCGGATTGTGCCTGGAGACCGCACTCGTCCTTTACTGGGTGCCGCGCTTGTAACTCCGCCTGTCCTAGGTCTTACTTTGTCTCCGCCACTCGCTGGCGACTCATCTTCCCCGCCCGTCTCGGGCCTCACATCATCACCTCCGCCCTTCTCGGGCACTACCCCTCTCCTTTCTCTACACATATTTTCTCCGCCCTTCCCGGGCTCCGACATCACCATGACCGTATTTGTCCCCCCCAGAATCTCGGGACAGCACGCCGTAGCGTGGAGGGATTCCCGACATTCGCCGGTACCCTCCTGGGGTAGTCCATCAGAAATCGTTTTAATAGCGGCCATAATGAAGGGGGGTGCTGATCCACAGCTTTGGCTTTGTGTACGGTGAGCTCCGCTAGGCCGTGGGGTTAACAAACCCCTAAAGGCACGCCCATGCCTGTTGGTTTTGGTTCGCGGCGGGTTTCCCCGCTACCACCCACTAAAAGCGGGTGGCATTCCCCTATCCACCACCTGGGGACGCGCCCGGTAGGAGGACCAACAACTCCCTCGGGAACCTAACCTAACCTAACCTAACCTAACCTAACCTAACCTAACCTAACCTAACCTAACCTAACCTAACCTAACCTAACCTAACCTAACCTAACCTTTTTTTTAGGTTAGGTTAGGTTAGGTTAGGTTAGGTTAGGTTAGGTTAACCTAACCTAACCTAACCTAACCTAACCTAACCTAACCTAACCTTTTTTTTTTTTTTTTTTTTTTTTTTTTAACGTGTGGAAACTCGTTACGAGTACCCGCCGCCTGGGGAAGCAGACGGGTTATGTGGGACTCCCGCCGCGCAAAGATGGTAAGCGCACGGCGGTATACCCACTAAAACCACACGGTGTTCCTCCTCATCGCATGAGGCCGGGGCACGGGTATCCAAATTCTTCCGCGACCCCGACGGCGAGAGCTGCTAGGCCCGTCTCAAGATGTCAAGGGGTATCACCCCCGACGGCCTTCTCGAGTAGCGTGCGTGAACTAACCAAGCGCAACGCTACTCCGCCAGATTCCGTGGACGGCCGACTTCCCCAAGTCGACCGCCCTCTGGCCTACCACGCGGGACTCGCCGGTTCCCGGCTTTCTTCTTCCGCCTGTTTGCCGCGAACTTAGAGCAGGCTGCACTCCCCACGGAATGATCCGCAGAGAGCCCCGCCGACTCGCAGACCGGGCAATGTGGAACCGCCTGACACTGGCCAATCTTATGCCCTTCTCCTCCGCAGCGGAAGCACTGGTTACTCCTGTCCGCGCTCTTACAACCGGCCGCCACGTGACCGGCTTCATGGCAGCGGAAGCATCTAAGAGGCCGATGGTCCAGCAGCGACACACGCGCCGTCACTAAGCCCACCGGCACTCTCCTCGTCTTCAAAAGTTTCTTCGCTGCCATGACAGGGCAGCGCACCCACACCGAATTCAGCCCACGATTTCGCCGAACATCTCCCACCCTGATGAGATCAGTGGGAGTGCCACCACCAACACGGCTAATCGCTTGGGCTACTTCCTCCCGCGTGGCCGAATCGTCCAGGCCACTGACACGCAACTCCACGCATCTCGTGGGCCTGGAGATCTGGACTTCTTGCGGATCAACGATCGCGGCTAATCGTTGCGCTAACGCGTCCGCTTTTGCCCCCTTGTCGCCGGGCAGCTCCAACATCCGGGCACCCGTTGCTGCCAACTTGAACCGGACGTCAGAGATACCCAACGTAGCCAGGTCCACTTTCCGCGTGAAGTCCGCGAGGACTCCCGCGTATGTGAGACCTCGATCCACGGCCTCCGGCTGCAGCTTGATGGAGATAGCCGCTGAGCTCGGAGGTCGTAGCCTCGGCTTCTTCACCATCTTTGGGGCAGCCTGTTTTTGCTTCCCCTTCCTCTTCTTTTTCCCCACCTTAGTCCAGGTCTCCTGTGCTTTGGCAGAGCTCGTTGGCGGCGGCTGTGCCTCGGCAGATGTTGTAGCCTGGACTGCACTCTTCTTTTTCTTTCTCGCCTTCTTTGTCACGTCCGGGTTATTAGCTGGAGCCATCAAGGTGGTAGCAGATGACTCCACCATAGTCTTCGTCCGGGTGGCGTCTGCCGCCAGGGGAGGACGAATCCGCCGCTCTGGCAGAAGACGCTCTTCTAGCGCTGTAAATCGAGCATTGATCATGGTCCCAACCTGAACCATGATCTTCCGGGCTAGCTCCTCGTCATCAGTCCTCGCCTGTTGTGCCGGACCGCTGACCGGAATCTGCGCCTGAGATGGTGTAGGACGCATGTCAGCCCGAGAGCGTTCAATCTCCTTCCTCATGTCCGCCATCTCATTCCTCAAATCTTGCAGCTCCGACCGCAGGCGCGCATTGCTCGCCCGCAAAAGCGCTACTTCGTCCGAAGCTGTTCTCTCCGCCAAGACGTCAAAGGCCGCCGAGATGTTATTGGCGGAGTCTTTAAGGGCCTTCGCAAAGGTACCCTTAAGATTCCCCGACGTCTTGGCCACCTTCAGTATTACCATGAGGCTGTCTGCCACCTGCGCATGAAGCTCTGGTGTCAAAGCAGCCTCTGCCTCTTTCTGTGTCACCGCCGGTGTATGTTCCGACATACGCGAATTGGCCCGGGTGGACACCGCCAATGACAACCCGGCCACCTCCTCTTCCGCGCGCAGTCGGATCTCCTCTTGTTTCGCCGCATTGAGGGCTCGCTTCGCCTCAGCCAAGCCCACGTATTCACCCGTTGTTGGCGGGCGCCCTCTTCCTTTGTTGGCCACAACCCTGGCCTTGGGCCTCCTCTCCTCATCCGAAGACCCAGACCGACTGTTCAGGTTGTCCCTCGGCCTCTTTCTCAGATGTTTTTGAGATCTCCCTACGCTCCCCAATGATCCTATCGAGAAACAACTATCTCCATCGGACTCCAAACCAAGCGAGGACACCGAACCTCTTCTCGACACCAGACCCTCAACTACGTCCATCCGAGTCAAGACGACTTTCGGCTGCCTCGCCGTACTAGCCACCGCTACTGCTGTACCCTTACAAGGCACGGCCCCTTCGACACCGCCCATCTCAGGCCCTACACTAACACCGCCAGTCTCTGGCATCTTTCCCCCGCCCATCGCAGGCACTTCGCCACCGCCCGTCTCAGGCACGTTTTCTCCATAATTTTCGCCGCCCATCGCAGGCCCATCGTCCACGCCCTTCTCGGGCACCTTCCCGGCATCACCATGGCAGTAAGTGTCCCCCCCAGAATTCAAGGGACAGCGCGCCGTAGCACGGAGGGATTCCCGGCGGATAGACACACCGGTACCCTCCTGGGGTAGTTCCGAATGAAATTTGTTACTTGCCATAGTGAAGGTGTGCTGATCCACAGCTTCGCCTTTGTATAGGGTGAGGTCCCATAGGCCGCAGGGCTAACAAGCCCCTAAAGGTGCGCCCACACCTGCTAGTTTTGGTCCGCGGCGGGTTTCCCCGCTACCACCCGCAAAATGCGAGTGGCATTCCCCTATCCGCCACCTGGGGACGCGCCCGATAGAAGGTCTAGCAACTCCCACGGGAACCTAACCTAACCTAACCTAACCTAACCTAACCTAACCTAACCTAACCTAACCTAACCTAACCTAACCTAACCTAACCTAACCTAACCTAACCTAACCTAACCTAACCTAACCTAACCTAACCTAACCTAACCTAACCTAACCTAACCTAACCTAACCTAACCTAACCTAACCTAACCTAACCTAACCTAACCTAACCTAACCTAACCTAACCTAACCTAACCTAACCTAACCTAACCTAACCTAACCTAAACGGTAAACCTAAACGGTAAACCTAAACGGTAAACCTAAACGGTAAACCTAAACGGTAAACCTAAACGGTAAACCTAAACGGTAAACCTAAACGGTAAACCTAAACGGTAAACCTAAACGGTAAACCTAAACGGTAAACCTAAACGGTAAACCTAAACGGTAAACCTAAACGGTAAACCTAAACGGTAAACCTAAACGGTAAACCTAAACGGTAAACCTAAACGGTAAACCTAAACGGTAAACCTAAACGGTAAACCTAAACGGTAAACCTAAACGGTAAAGTTCGCGAAACATAAGGAGGAACAAAGGCATATAGATGGACGCATTTCAGGCAAAAAGCAGAACTTTACTGATTTGACCTAACTTTTCTACAGTTTATACGTATATGTTACAGCTATAACCCGTTCTCAGTTACAACGCGTTTTAACGCGTAAAAAAAAAAAAAAAAAAAAAAAAAAAAAAAAAAAAAAAAAAAAAAAAAAAAAACGGGTTGACTCCGGGAGTGTCGGCAGAAGTGAAATTTTGATTATTAACTTTGTGCATTTTCCAGTCATATAACATACTCTCAAGCACATTAATTAATTAATAAATGAAAATTAATGAAACCTAATCTAACTGGAAGCATATAACATACTCTCAAGTAACAATGAATATGGAGATTTGGATTGTTTATAGTTGTTTGCAAAAATTAACAAAAATTTACTTGTATATTTATAAAATACTCATTTTCTTTCGCTACTTTTTTTCCTCACTTTTTTTTCATTAATGGATTCACTTTATTCAATTTCCATATTTTAAACAGTTTATATACACTAATTTTATGAATACACAGTAGTGTCACCACTACACAGACGATCGAGCCATCAGCTGTCACCATCGATGGATGAATCGATTTTTTAATTAATCGAAACCCTTACAATCGATTACAAAAAAAAAAAAAAAAAAAAAAAAAAAAAAAAAAAAAAAACCGGATATCCACCATCACCTCATTTTCGCAATCAGCACCCCGAGAAACCTCGAAAATGACACCCATGTCATTATTGAAAAAAAAAAAAAAAAAAAAAAAAAAAAAAAAAAATAAAAAAAAATATCGACAATCGAAAGAAAACAATCGATTGTTCGATTAATCGATTTCGAACTTACGAGTCTTATGAGTCTTACGAATTTTCGATCAGCCCACGTGTCCTGACGCGAGTTTCACAGTTTTTACCCACCCCACAAAAGTGCTCAACGCCGCTAAAGAAGTTTTCACTCCAAAAAAAAAAAAAAAAAAAGTCAAGAATACCATATTTTATTCCAATCTTCTTATCGTCTTCTTCGTATCTATTCGTGTACACTAGTTTTTTAAAACGCATTGTAACTGAGAACAGGTTTTAACTGTAACATATACATGAAACAACATTAAAATTCTTTTTATTGAAGTAAAATTTCTCATTCAAACGTTAGAGCCCAATAACTGGTTCTATTGAACGATAAGGATAAGGGCAACAAAATATGACTAACTCTTATCAAAACTTAAAAGATTACATCAAAATTATGTATTAATTTAGAGTATTGTGATCTTACAAGGTCTACCGAAATGTTTGTCTGTATCAAAAGAAAAAAAAAAAAAAAAAAAAAAAAAAAAAAAAAAAAAAAAAAAAAAAAAAAAAAAACAATAGCTGGTTGTATGCAGTAGTCTTCATAAAAGAGGGTGGACCTTTAAATGGCCATTCGTTGTTACATCATAAGTAATAGCATAAAACCAATTTTTTCCCGCTAGTAAATAAATAACATTTATTGTTAGGTTCCCAAAAGTTACGTTTCAACGGTTAGGTGAAAAGTTAGGTTTCGAAACGTTAGGTTTGAGAATGTTAGGTTTCAAACAGTTAGGTTTTGTGAAGTTAGGTTTCGAAACGTTGGGTTTGATAATGTTAGGTTTCAGACAGTTAGGTTTTGTAAAGTTAGGTTTCGAAACGTTGGGTTTGATAAAGTTAGGTTTCAAAACGTTAGGTTTCAGACAGTTACGTTTTAAAAATTAGATTTTAGTCATTTTGGTTTTAAATAGTTAGGTTCCAGACAGTTAGGTTTTGAAAAAGTTAGGTTTCGAAACGTTGAGTTTGATAAAGTTAGGTTTCAGAGTGTAAGGCTTAGAAAAGTTAGGTTTGAGATAATTAGGCTTCGAAAAGTTAGGTTTGGAAAAGTTAGGTTTCCAAAAGTTGGAAAAGAAAAGAGAAGTAAGAAAACGAAATAGGTGTCGGACATTGTTTTCCAGAGCAAGGAAAAGGAAAGATGTTTTGTAACATCTTATTAGGGGACAACTTTATCTCTTTAACTCTATTTGCTCGTGTTAAAAGGTAAGTAATATAAAAAAAAACCATACACATAAGTTACAAGTATAATAAAAGACAGAATAATATGATGTGAGGTAGTTTTTAATAAATACATAACGATATATTTGATATTGATAAATGGTTAACAAAAAAACAATAATTAATATCAATAAAAGATTACAATTTAATAGTCAATACCTACTATTAAAACTTAAACACATTAAAAACATTTTGCAATATTATTTAAAGTAACATTTTAAGAGAAGTAATTATTAATTTTTAAGAATGGTATATTTTTTTGTAAATCTTGTTACGTTTAGGTTACATGTACCTGCATATTATTCAAAATGTGGACCGCTCTCGTAGACAGAGTGCGTGTGTCGTTAGATGTAGAACAACATTTTTGACATCCGTTAGAACCTATCTCATAAGAGACAATATCCATAGACTCTACACTCTATAGACTTTTGTCCAGACTCGATCTTGACATTCGACGTTTCGCATGACATTAGATGTCAGTGATAATATTTTAAGTGTATTTTGTTGACGAAATAAAAGACAAGCGTTTAAATTGTTTATTGGTATATACATAAGAACTCGGTCAGACAATATTATTACAAAACAGAACAATATTATTTTAATATTAAATTAAGCTTATGTGCATAATAATGATTTTTTAAATACATTCAATATTTTAGTGACATTTTTAGGAATTGTGAATTGTTAATTTTCCGACTTTATTTTATAGCAGCAAGATAGCAAAGTTTCTGGAAAACAGACACACACTAGGGCTATGTAAAAAAAAATGTAATTTATCAAAATATTGATATAAATATAAAAATAAAACTTAATTATTAATCATAAACTAATAATTTGATTCCACATAGTGTTCACATTTCTTATAATTTAATAGTACTTATCACATATTTTTGTAGTATACAAGTATTTCTTACATATTTTTGATACACTTAATAATTAAATAGTTCTCAAACATTTGTGTACCTATATTTAAATATTTTATAATTTTGTACTTAATTACTTATTAAGATCAGATACATAAATACTATAATACATAAATTGATTTTAAAAATTAACACAATCTAAATAAAAACAAAATCTTTTCTTACAAAATGCCACAGAAAAATTGTTTACAGTACATACATCAATAATGTTTTTGCCAGCTTTGAATTACCTTCATATGACCTAGTAAAAAAAATAAAAATAAAAATTGGAATAATAATAGGTACGATATTGACATTTTTATTAACGCCACAAGTAGATCCAATGATATAACTAAGTATTCTGTATTTGATTTATACATAAGTTTGAATATGCATAAGTAAAAAATATAGTTTATAATATTATAGCTCTTAGGTTCTATATTTGTCTTCTTATTTAAATAAAGCAATAGATGACTGTTGTCTTTGTTGCTCGTTGAGATGAATCTGAAAAAAATTAAATACTTTAAATCTATTCCTATAGTTATAGTTTCTTTTAGATTAAACTTTAATATTTTTAGGAACTTAATTTGAAAAATGAAAAATAAAGGAAGTACCGAAATGTATAGCATGAGAAAATTTAAGGTAATCCACTTGGTGGATTTATTATTAAAAATATAAATATCACAACACTTCTAAGTTTCTATTTTGAATCTGAAACAATCTAAAATAAATGTTATTATTTATTTCTTGTGGTTATAGCTGCTTGCCATTAGTACATTATCAATAGGTAAATTGGTAAATTCTGTCATTTATAGTAATTATTTACATTGCTGTATTAGGAATATATTATCATTGTTGACTTTATTCTTTATAAAATAATATAAATAAATATGTTGGGACATTATTACAATAGGGCCATCTAGTTCGGTGGTAAGCTATGAGGCTTGTATTACGGATACTAATTAGTTCATATATTTCATATTACAAATATTAACACCCATGACTGGAGTACAAACATTTGTGCCAACAAATGAATGCACCCCGTGAAATTCGAACCTACCACCGCTGATGCAGAAAGTAGCACCACTACCAACTGAGCCATATGTGTCATCAAAATTTATGAGTATTGCATTATTTTAAAATTATAGGAAACTAAATCAACATAATTATTATGTACTTCTATTGTTTTTATACTTCTATTATTTTTATACTTCTATAATATGTATTAAAACAATAACTATAAAAATATTATATACTCAAATTCCCCTCACACCTACAGGCATAACATACGTCCATCCATAGAGTACTCATCATTTATTGTCTCATTAATTCAGCGTCTTAAAGTAGCACTATTTTAAAAAAATAAAAGAGTGTATTATTTTTATAAAATATACACCTTGTTTATTTATTTATTTACCACAGTTTGCAGTCCACAGATTACATTTATCTTGAAGTTTTTTGTGGAATACCATAGTCATACAATGAGTTATTCTTTACAACATTCAACTACCGGGCTTGGGCATATTCAATGTGGTAAGAATTAATTCATAATCCTCTGGTCTCTTGGTAATGTTATTTGTAAATTCATAGTTGCTTAGTAGATTCTCTAAACATGAAAAAAAGAAACAAATCATGAGTCACTCGTTTTATGAAATAACAGGTAAAAAGGTGAATAGTGTAACAATACTAAGGTAGTAGTAATTTACTTGCATAGTTTAGTAACAAATATGTGTCTACGACAGGAATGAACAGAGCCAGAGTTTCCACTTCATGTTGCGGGTATTATTCATCCAATATGGGTCAAATATTTAAATTAAAACACAATTTTAAATGTGTGACATAAATATGATGACTGAATTTATAATATTATGAATTTATTAACAGTGGCACGTGTAGCTAATCTCTTTTTAAAACGCCAACAAGGAAAAAGTGTAATCTTTCAAAATATATGTGTAATAGAAATTTGGAATATATGAGAATGAAAATAAATATACCAACTTACCTAAAGGCTAAAACCTAAGTAAACTTAAATACTGCGGTGTCTACATTACGAGCACATATAATTGTAAAACAACAACATTTATTTTACAGCTTTTTCATATAATAAATACTACATTCCATAAATGATTGCGATTTTGTTTTTATTATAAAAGTATAATTAAAAAATATCAAAACACCTTTAACAATTAACAAAAAATTGAAACATTGAAAAGTACTTCTCCGTCATTCACCGTCGTCCGTCACAGATAAAATCATAGAGTATATTGCTACATATATAAGATAAAATAATATTATTTAGATTTGAGAGTTGAGACCATAGGTTGAGACACTAACCCACAGATTAAGGAGATTACACACTAACCTTATATACTCGTACTACATAGTCTATGACCTCGACATTTACGTTTGGCTTTTTATTGATTAGGTTAGTTAGGTATTAGGTAATTCTGGAATTAAATTATTATAATCAAAGATTAAAAATCACAAAGTCATTATTAAAGTTGCACGAATAGTTTATGAATTTGATGTAATAAAATGTGTAACCGCCACTACATGTCACAATCAAATTAAAGGTAATCTCATTACATTGCTATTTATAATTAATTATTGCTTTTTTTTCCTCAGCGATAAAATATAGCAATAAAAAATAATAATAAATAAATACGTTGGGACATTATTACAACAGCGCCATCTAGTTCCGCAGTAAGCTACGTAACGTGCTTGTATTGCGGATACCAGATAGTTAATATACTACATATTATATAAATTTTAAATACATACATATTATAAATATAAACACCCATGACTGGAGTACAAACATTCGTGATTAGCAAATGAATGCCCCCAGCGGGACTCGAACCCGCGACCGCTGGCGCAGAAAGTAGGGTCACTACCAACTGAGCCAAACGTGTCGTCAAATAATTTTAAATACTGAAAATATTTTCAACGCCTAGTTGATAGATGGCGTTAGCGGAATATGTATCCGTGTGTAGGGATTGCAATCCCGCAGCCTATTCAATCATTGATATGCGGGATTGCTCAATCCCGCGCGGGATCCCGCATCTTTGAAATAATGTTATAAAACCACATTGAAACTATAGATTTTGTGTAAAAATTAACTTTTATCAAACACTAGCAGGATCCGCGGCTACGCTCGCGCTAAAAGTACAAAAAAACATGCTAGGTTTTATGCTATTAGAATGCGGGATCCCGTTTTGCGGGATTGAAATCCCTATCCGTGTGGTGTAGAGTGTAAGTTGTAGTTGTTACACTAATACCTCAATAGATGGCGATAGTAACACCTACACCTAGCTAAAGTTAAGTTTGCTTGTTAATTATCTATACATATAATAAAACTGTAGAAAAGTCGTTTTTGTACATCAAAAAAAATTACAAAAAAAATAGCCAGGGTGTTAAAGGACAACCAATAGAACCCATTTCCAGCATTTTTAGAATTTTTGTCTGTTTGTCGGTTTGTCGGTTTGTCTGTTTATTTATCCGGGCATCACGTAAAATGTACGTAACTTGAAGTAACATTGTCGCCAAATACCCTGGGCGCCGGGTACCCAGTTCGTTGGTATTGGACGAATATATCGAATATAACGACGTATCGCAATTATAAAGTAACTGATGGACGTAAGTACACATGATTTGCTGGTAATAAAAAAGAAACTGATTTATGAGGGTCTGGTACCCTCGCTAGTGGCCTCCAACCTCCCCTATAGCCACCCCGAGCCTCGCTAAACTGATTTACGAGCGACTGAACTCACGATACTGAATTCAACACTCTAGGATCTAATTTATGAGCAACAACGGCTCCCACGCAACTCCACTGAGTTGCTGATGATAATTTATGAGCAACGGCTCCCACGCAACTCCACTAGTTGCACTGCTGATAATTTATGAGCAACGGCTCCCACGCAACTCCACTAGTTGCACTGCTGATAATTTATGAGCAACGGCTCCCACGCAACTCCACTAGTTGCACTGCTGATAATTTATGAGCAACAACGGCTCTCACGCAACTCCGCTAGTTGCACTGAAACTCTAAATATAATTTATGAGCAACCACGGCTCCCACGCAACACCACTGCATTATCACACGCTGGTAAAATAAATTCACTTACTTGGCAAACACGGTGTTGCGCCTGATCTGCCTCGCACCCACAGAATACTTTCACTTGGGAGCTCGCACCTGATCTGGTCAGCGTCCGTACACGACCGCGTTTCGAACACGTCTGATTCAAATCTCAATCTATTCTATTTAGCTGTCATCGTTCTACCCTCACATTTATGACAAATAATATTTAAATATTTAAACACTTATTTCGCGACTACCCTACGGTATTCGCGACAAACATTTAGTTTTTGTTTCATTGCAATCGGTTCAGTCTATCAAAAGATATTTGAGTTTAAAGTGAAGAAGTAGAGAAATTTCAGAAGTAAAATTAGGTTTATGTGCATTTGGTCTCACAACTTCACGTAACTTTTTTAAACAACTATATGTGCATAAATTGAAGTAACATTAAGTTTTTTGTTTCATAGTAATCAGTTCACACCTTATAAAAAATGTAAATTAATAAAATTATAATAGTGTTTCCGAAGTAAAATATTAAAACAGCGCCATCTACGAGTATTCGAACTTAGACTGGACTATAACTAGAGATCAACTGCATGCAGTATTGTTCGATAGATGGCGTTGTGCGTGTGAAGTCATTTTCTGAATCGCGGTGTTAAGATTTTCCTTGAAAGAATGACCTTCGCCTACGTCTATGTCTACCGGCCTCCGCTTAGGAGTTAGGAGTAATTGTGTTCTGTGCCGCCGGCCATTTATGAGTTTTGTAGGAGTCTTTAAAGAGGTTTGTCTATGTAAATTGTAAACTTAAAGGTATTGAATTGAATTGATAGTATCGTAAATAGTTCGTTCGTTATTTTGTAATTCGTTTTATCTTTCAAAAAATTTTGGTTAGATTCTGTCTTAATTTCGAAGTGCGAAGTAAATATTAAATAATAACTTGCGATTTGAGTCAAGTAGTTTTTTTTACTTCGTAGTTTGATATTTTATTGCACAGACACATTGCTGATTGCATTATATGTTTTTAAAAACTTTTACCACTAAGGCTGATATTATGATTAAATTTGTGTTAATATTAAATTTCTAGATAAGAGATTTAAAATCATACGCAGTATTATTTTAAAGCTTAGTTTATCTTGCCTTATAATAAATTTATGTCCTCCCAAACTGTGTAACGGCACTCGGCTCAAAGTCACAAATCTGCAGCAAAACATAATCGAAGCTGAAATATTAACCGGTTGCGGCGCCGCCGGTGATATTGTTTTTATTCCAAGAATACCTATAATTCCCAAAAACTTTCCTTTCTCTTTCAAACGAGTGCAATTCCCAGTCAGTCTCTGTTATGCCATGACGATTAATAAAACTCAGGGCCAGACATTATCCGTTGCGGGGGTGGACCTAAGTATTGGATGCTTTTCTCATAGTCAACTATACGTAGCTCTTTCCCGCGTAAACAACCCCAATAACTTTTTTGTGTACGCTCCAGATGGTTCCACAGCTAATGTTGTTTATAAAGAAACACTAGCATAAATAAAAAAAATGATTTGTATCGGTATCCTTCAACAGCGCTTCGCACTAAAAAATACATTGTTAAGTTCCGACATCAACGCGAACGAAGTCGCGGGCACAGCTAGTATAACATAAAGTGGCAGGTAGCAAAGCGGGTGGAGGGAATAGGCTAAACGATCACAGCGCTCGCTA
Source organism: Boloria euphrosyne (assembly GCA_951802675.2). Taxonomy (NCBI): domain Eukaryota; kingdom Metazoa; phylum Arthropoda; class Insecta; order Lepidoptera; family Nymphalidae; genus Boloria; species Boloria euphrosyne. Next base: position 117,357 of record OX637896.1, read on the forward strand.
CGGCTAAAATTGATAATTTTGACGCTGACTTGAGCTGTCAAATCCATATTGCAGTAAACATTTACTAATCGTTTTTGAGATAAATTTAATATGGTCCTAATAAGATGTGTTAAAATAAAGGAGCATTTACAAGAGAGAAAACAGACGCCACTAATAAAATACCCAGAGCTAATCCATGTTGAGCGAATAATGCAGCGACTGAAGGTTTTTCACATCACATTTTAAATAAAATTCCTGAGAACTTATTTTATCACATTGATGATTTATAACATATTTTCTGGGTTTTGGTAAATCTTCAACCTTCAATATTTTCAAGTAAATGAAACAAGTTTTTGTAATGTATATTGTAAATTATTTAAAGTTATTACAATTTAGTATTTCAGTTTTTTTTTATTTTACCAATGAACCCTGTAAATGATATTTATAATATGAACTTATGAAAATAACATAGCAGTGAACAGTGAACAGTGATCAACAGTTTCATTAGCCCATTGTATTTATATATTTATGTTCTTACAATTGTCTTATACTTAGGTATAAATAATAGTCGGGTAAAATTAATAAATATTTTTATTTACTTACAACTAAAAAAATCAGACATTTAATTAAATAAGTATTAACAATCATCAACAACATAAACATGTGATATTCATTTTAACACATACATATTTAAATACATAAACAGAACAATACCATAGTCTTCAGGTTGACTATTCTTATTGGCATTTTGTAATACTTTTGTTACACGTACATATGTCAATAATCTCTATCTACAGTTTTTTTTTAAATTTTGGTATTCTTCCAATTTATTCATCGTCTCCGGTTGCAAAATAATTTCGTGGTAATGGCACGAAACCCCGTTTTAGTCACCAGTAGGCTTATTTCTCACTGAAAACAACAATTTTAATGTTATTGGCGATAATGTTACTGACTAAAATTTTTAGGCAGTCATTCTCAGGCTCCTGTCAAATTGGTACTCAGAACATGATACTGAGAACCATCCAGGATCCTGAGCAGATATCAAATTAAAAATTGTTTAATTTTAGCGTACTGACATATAGGACGCTAGCGCAGAGGCCTAGTAAAGGTTTCCTTAAAATTACAAAATTTTCAAGCGGTCATTCTGAGGCTCCTGTAAAATTGGTACTCAGAACATGATACTGAGAACCATCCAGGATCCTGAGCAGATATCAAATTAAAAATTGTTTAATTTTAGCGTACTGACATGTAGGATGCTAGCGCAGAGGCCTAGTAAAGGTTTCCTTAAAATTACAAAATTTTTAAGCGGTCATTCTGAGGCTCCTGTAAAATTGGTACTCAGAACATGATACTGAGAACCATCCAGGATCCTGAGCAGATATCAAATTAAAAATTGTTTAATTTTAGCGTACTGACATGTAGGATGCTAGCGCAGAGGCCTAGTAAAGGTTTCCTTAAAATTACAAAATTTTTAAGCGGTCATTCTGAGGCTCCTGTAAAATTGGTACTCAGAAATGATACTGAGAACCGTCCAGGATCCTGAGCTGATATCAAATTAAAAATTGTTTAATTTTAGCGTACTGACATGTAGCATGCTAGCGCAGAGGCCTAGTAAAGGTTTCCTTAAAATTACAAAATTTTTAAGCGGTCATTCTGAGGCTCCTGTAAAATTGGTACTCAGAACATGATACTGAGAACCATCCAGGATCCTGAGCAGATATCAAATTAAAAATTGTTTAATTTAAGCGTACTGACATGTAGGATGCTAGCGCAGAGGCCTAGTAAAGGTTTCCTTAAAATTACAAAATTTTTAAGCGGTCATTCTGAGGCTCCTGTAAAATTGGTACTCAGAACATGATACTGAGAACCATCCAGGATCCTGAGCAGATATCAAATTAAAAATTGTTTAATTTTAGCGTACTGACATGTAGGATGCTAGCGCAGAGGCCTAGTAAAGATTTCCTTAAAATTACAAAATTTTTAAGCGGTCATTCTGAGGCTCCTGTAAAATTGGTACTCAGAAATGATACTGAGAACCGTCCAGGATCCTGAGCAGATATCAAATTAAAAATTGTTTAATTTTAGCATACTGACATGTAGGATGCTAGCGCAGAGGCCTAGTAAAGGTTTCCTTAAAATTACAAAATTTTTAAGCGGTCATTCTGAGGCTCCTGTAAAATTGGTACTCAGAACATGATACTGAGAACCATCCAGGATCCTGAGCAGATATCAAATTAAGAATTGTTTAATTTTAGCGTACTGACATGTAGGATGCTAGCGCAGAGGCCTAGTAAAGGTTTCCTTAAAATTTCAAAATTTTTAAGCGGTCATTCTGAGGCTCCTGTAAAATTGGTACTCAGAACATGATACTGAGAACCATCCAGGATCCTGAGCAGATATCAAATTAAAAATTGTTTAATTTTAGCGTACTGACATATAGGACGCTAGCGCAGAGGCCTAGTAAAGGTTTCCTTAAAATTACAAAATTTTTACGCGGTCATTCTGAGGCTCCTGTAAAATTGGTACTCAGAACATGATACTGAGAACCATCCAGGATCCTGAGCAGATATCAAATTAAAAATTGTTTAATTTTAGCGTACTTACATATAGGATGCTAGCGCAGAGGCCTAGTAAAGGTTTCCTTAAAATTACAAAATTTTTAAGCGGTCATTCTGAGGCTCCTGTAAAATTGGTACTCAGAACATGATACTGAGAACCATCCAGGATCCTGAGCAGATATCAAATTAAAAATTGTTTAATTTTAGCGTACTGACATGTAGGATGCTAGCGCAGAGGCCTAGTAAAGGTTTCCTTAAAATTACAAAATTTTTAAGCGGTCATTCTGAGGCTCCTGTAAAATTGGTACTCAGAATATGATACTGAGAACCATCCAGGATCCTGAGCAGATATCAAATTAAAAATTGTTTAATTTTAGCGTACTGACATATAGGACGCTAGCGCAGAGGCCTAGTAAAGGTTTCCTTAAAATTACAAAATTTTTAAGCGGTCATTCTGAGGCTCCTGTAAAATTGGTACTCAGAACATGATACTGAGAACCATCCAGGATCCTGAGCAGATATCAAATTAAGAATTGTTTAATTTTAGCGTACTGATATGTAGGATGCTAGCGCAGAGGCCTAGTAAAGGTTTCCTTAAAATTTCAAAATATTTAAGCGGTCATTCTGAGGCTCCTGTAAAATTGGTACTCAGAATATGATACTGAGAACCATCCAGGATCCTGAGCAGATATCAAATTAAAAATTGTTTAATTTTAGCGTACTGACATGTAGGATGCTAGCGCAGAGGCCTAGTAAAGGTTTCCTTAAAATTACAAAATTTTTAAGCGGTCATTCTGAGGCTCCTGTAAAATTGGTACTCAGAATATGATACTGAGAACCATCCAGGATCCTGAGCAGATATCAAATTAAAAATTGTTTAATTTTAGCGTACTGACATGTAGGATGCTAGCGCAGAGGCCTAGTAAAGGTTTCCTTAAAATTACAAAATTTTTAAGCGGTCATTCTGAGGCTCCTGTAAAATTGGTACTCAGAACATGATACTGAGAACCATCCAGGATCCTGAGCAGATGTCAAATTAAAAATTGTATAATTTTAGCGTACTGACATGTAGGATGCTAGCGCAGAGGCCTAGTAAAGGTTTCCTTAAAATTACAAAATTTTTAAGCGGTCATTCTGAGGCTCCTGTAAAATTGGTACTCCGAACATGATACTGAGAACCATCCAGGATCCTGAGCAGATATCAAATTAAAAATTGTTTAATTTTAGCGTACTGACATGTAGGACGCTAGCGCAGAGGCCTAGTAAAGGTTTCCTTAAAATTACAAAATTTTTAAGAGGTCATTCTGAGGCTCCTGTAAAATTGGTACTCAGAATATGAAACTGAGAACCATCCAGGATCCTGAGCAGATATCAAATTAAAAATTGTTTAATTTTAGCGTACTGACATATAGGACGCTAGCGCAGAGGCCTCGTAAAGGTTTCCTTAAAATTACAAAATTTTTAAGCGGTCATTCTGAGGCTCCTGTAAAATTGGTACTCAGAACATGATACTGAGAACCATCCAGGATCCTGAGCAGATATCAAATTAAGAATTGTTTAATTTTAGCGTACTGACATGTAGGATGCTAGCGCAGAGGCCTAGTAAAGGTTTCCTTAAAATTTCAAAATTTTTAAGCGGTCATTCTGAGGCTCCTGTAAAATTGGTACTCAGAATATGATACTGAGAACCATCCAGGATCCTGAGCAGATATCAAATTAAAAATTGTTTAATTTTAGCGTACTGACATGTAGGATGCTAGCGCAGAGGCCTAGTAAAGGTTTCCTTAAAATTACAAAATTTTTAAGCGGTCATTCTGAGGCTCCTGTAAAATTGGTACTCAGAATATGATACTGAGAACCATCCAGGATCCTGAGCAGATATCAAATTAAAAATTGTTTAATTTTAGCGTACTGACATGTAGGATGCTAGCGCAGAGGCCTAGTAAAGGTTTCCTTAAAATTACAAAATTTTTAAGCGGTCATTCTAAGGCTCCTGTAAAATTGGTACTCAGAACATGATACTGAGAACCATCCAGGATCCTGAGCAGATATCAAATTAAAAATTGTTTAATTTTAGCGTACTGACATGTAGGACGCTAGCGCAGAGGCCTAGTAAAGGTTTCCTTAAAATTACAAAATTTTTAAGAGGTCATTCTGAGGCTCCTGTAAAATTGGTACTCAGAATATGATACTGAGAACCATCCAGGATCCTGAGCAGATATCAAATTATAAATTGTTTAATTTTAGCGTACTGACATATAGGACGCTAGCGCAGAGGCCTAGTAAAGGTTTCCTTAAAATTACAAAATTTTTAAGCGGTCATTCTGAGGCTCCTGTAAAATTGGTACTCAGAACATGATACTGAGAACCATCCAGGATCCTGAGCAGATATCAAATTAAGAATTGTTTAATTTTAGCGTACTGACATGTAGGACGCTAGCGCAGAGGCCTAGTAAAGGTTTCCTTAAAATTACAAAATTTTTAAGCGGTCATTCTGAGGCTCCTGTAAAATTGGTACTCAGAATATGATACTGAGAACCATCCAGGATCCTGAGCAGATATCAAATTAAAAATTGTTTAATTTTAGCGTACTGACATGTAGGATGCTAGCGCAGAGGCCTAGTAAAGGTTTCCTTAAAATTACAAAATTTTTAAGCGGTCATTCTGAGGCTCCTGTAAAATTGGTACTCAGAACATGATACTGAGAACCATCCAGGATCCTGAGCAGATATCAAATTAAAAATTGTTTAATTTTAGCGTACTGACATGTAGGACGCTAGCGCAGAGGCCTAGTAAAGGTTTCCTTAAAATTACAAAATTTTTAAGCGGTCATTCTGAGGCTCCTGTAAAATTGGTACTCAGAACATGATACTGAGAACCATCCAGGATCCTGAGCAGATATCAAATTAAGAATTGTTTAATTTTAGCGTACTGACATGTAGGATGCTAGCGCAGAGGCCTAGTAAAGGTTTCCTTAAAATTACAAAATTTTTAAGCGGTTGTAGGGATGGTGCGATGTAGAAATTATATCACACTACAGTATAAAGTATGTGCCTAGCAATAAGCAAATCGAAGTCCGTGGGCGTAGCGTAGTCGTAGAAGAGAGAAAGGAAATACCGGTTCACACAAACAGTTTAATACGGCACATACAAGAATACAGAAGGAGAGAAATGAGAAGTTGCAAAGTTTAGATAGAACACGTAATAAGATAATTAATTAATACAAAGCGGTAAGCGTCGGGCGTAGTTAGCGGTCGGAAGCGAACTGTGAGATGCCGCGGCTGCCGCGCCCGCGCCACTCGACGGCCGGTGCGCGCGGGGGTCATCGAACCGGTTGGCGGACCGATTGCGTCATCGCTAACGTCGCCCGACCGTATGCCTTCGTGATTCAAATATTAATTATTTAAACATGGTATATATTAAATTAATTATAAATAAACAAATTGTGGTATATTAATTATTATACGGTTTGAATATAGATAAATAGGACAGGTATATTAACATAATATTTAATACATTAAAATTCAAAACATTTAAGTACTATAGTAGTAGCTCCGCTACACCACCCCCCTCCTGATATCGCTCTATGGGCGATAATAATCGGGAAAATGTACTTTTCGTCCCGATCTGGTGGTTCTGATAATATTGTTATCAGCATTATGTGTGTTTGGGTGTGATGTATGTGTGGGAATGTTATTGTGTGTATGTGAAGTTTGAATTTTGTGTTTTGCGTGTGAGGTGTTAATCTTATTGTGTGTGATAGGTATTAGAGTGTTAGAGAGCGTGTCGCGTGTTATGTAGGCAGGTTTCAACCTGTCTATGGACACCGTAACTGTCTTACCGTTGACCACAATTTTAAAGACCTTGTCACCTCTTTGAAGAACTTCATGGGGTCCTGAGTATGCAGGCTTGAGCGAACCAGCTACAGTGTCGTCGCGAAGGAAAACATGTGAAGCTGTAGCCATATCCTTGAATATAAAAGGTGAACGTTTGTTAGTATGATGACGTGACGCTGGGACAGGTTTTAAACTATTCACGAACGAACGTAGGCGAGCTGCATAGTCAGTCAAGTCATATGTTTCACTCTCAGTTGGAAGAAACAAATCTCCTGGGAGGCGTAATGTCTCTCCGTAGACCAACTCAGCGGACGATGACTTGAGGTCTTCCTTAAAGGCTTTTCTTATCCCTAACAGAACCAAAGGGAGTGACTCTACCCAACAGCTATCTGCATGGCAGGTTATGGCAGCTTTCAGTTGCCGATGAAACCTTTCCACCATGCCATTTGATGCTGGATGGTATGCTGTCGTATGCTTGTGAATAAAACCTATGGTTTGTGACAAAGCTTTAAATAGTGAGGATTCGAACTGCCTACCTCTATCTGTAACAATGTTAGTAGGGCAGCCGAAACGCGAAATCCACCCATAAAGTAAGGCTTTAGCCACAGTTTCGGCAGTTATATCTGCTATTGGTATTGCCTCTGGCCACCGAGTAAAACGGTCGATGGCGGTGAGACAGTACCTGTATCCTTGAGAAAGCGGCAAGGGACCGATGAGGTCTATGTGGATGACTTGAAATCTACCCCGTGGCACATTGTAATTACCTAACGGGGCAGAAATATGCTTCGTCACTTTAGAGCGCTGGCACGCCAAGCAGCTGCGAGCCCATTCACGGCAATCCTTACGGATTCCCGGCCATATATAACGCTCAGACACTAACCTAATGGACGCCTTAGCTCCGGGATGACTAAGGCAGTGAAGCGACCCAAAAATTTGTCGCCTATAGATCTCGGGCACATAAGGTCGAGATGTAGCGCCACTTACGTCACAAAAAAGGGCTGTGTGCGTACCTGGCAGTTCAATTTTCGTAAGCTGCAAAGACGTGTTCCCATTGAGTAGAATCTTCAACTCAGGGTCACTAGCTTGAGAAGCAGCCAGCATTTCGGGGTTTATTGGCTGCACGATCTCCTGCACTCGAGACAGGGGATCGGCAACCACGTTATTCTTTCCTGAGATATGCCTTATGTCAGTTGAAAATTGAGATATAAAATCTAAATGGCGAAATTGTCTAGGCGAAGAATTTTCCTTCTTACATGTGAAGGCGAACGTAAGTGGCTCCGGCTAGGTCTCTCAGGTGCCTCAGAAATTGTGAAGGCTTCCTTTCGCCAAGCTCCTCGCGAGTCAGAAGTTGCATCACCTTTTTTTCGTGCGAATTAACTCCGCTTTCAGCTTTTCATACCTGTACCTAGCCGGAGGGTTGATAATAATGTCTTTTACAGCCTTCGCGTATTGGATGTCCAGGTTGTTGGTTACGTTGATGAATTTCACGTGGTCGTCGTGGATGTCGTTGCTCTCGAATTGGCCTTCCAAGAGCGCGAACCACAGTTCCGGGTCTTCTGGTGAAAACGGTGGCACCTTTATTTTAATGTTCCGCCCTGGTTTAGTGTCGCGGTCTGATGAAACGCGCACTCTTTGTGCTCGACGCATTGTTACGTGGCCGTGGCCGCCATTTTGTGAGCCGGCCGTTTTTGCAGAATCACCGCTATCACTCATTTCACGATTTAATTACTGTTCGTGTTCGATTAGGGGTCACCAGTGTAGGGATGGTGCGATGTAGAAATTATATCACACTACAGTATAAAGTATGTGCCTAGCAATAAGCAAATCGAAGTCCGTGGGCGTAGCGTAGTCGTAGAAGAGAGAAAGGAAATACCGGTTCACACAAACAGTTTAATACGGCACATACAAGAATACAGAAGGAGAGAAATGAGAAGTTGCAAAGTTTAGATAGAACACGTAATAAGATAATTAATTAATACAAAGCGGTAAGCGTCGGGCGTAGTTAGCGGTCGGAAGCGAACTGTGAGATGCCGCGGCTGCCGCGCCCGCGCCACTCGACGGCCGGTGCGCGCGGGGGTCATCGAACCGGTTGGCGGACCGATTGCGTCATCGCTAACGACGCCCGACCGTTTGCCTTCGTGATTCAAATATTAATTATTTAAACATGGTATATATTAAATTAATTATAAATAAACAAATTGTGGTATATTAATTATTATACGGTTTGAATATAGATAAATAGGACAGGTATATTAACATAATATTTAATACATTAAAATTCAAAACATTTAAGTACTATAGTAGTAGCTCCGCTACACGGTCATTCTGAGGCTCCTGTAAAATTGGTACTCAGAACATGATACTGAGAACCATCCAGGATCCTGAGCAGATGTCCAATTAAAAATTGTTTAATTTTAGCGTACTGACATGTAGGATGCTAGCGCAGAGGCCTAGTAAAGGTTTCCTTAAAATTACAAAATTTTTAAGCGGTCATTCTGAGGCTCCTGTAAAATTGGTACTCAGAACATGATACTGAGAACCATCCAGGATCCTGAGCAGATATTAAATTAAGAATTGTTTAATTTTAGCGTACTGACATGTAGGATGCTAGCGCAGAGGCCTAGTAAAGGTTTCCTTAAAATTTCAAAATTTTTAAGCGGTCATTCTGATGCTCCTGTAAAATTGGTACTCAGAATATGATACTGAGAACCATCCAGGATCCTGAGCAGATATCAAATTAAAAATTGTTTAATTTTAGCGTACTGACATGTAGGATGCTAGCGCAGAGGCCTAGTAAAGGTTTCCTTAAAATTACAAAATTTTTAAGCGGTCATTCTGAGGCTCCTGTAAAATTGGTACTCAGAATATGATACTGAGAACCATCCAGGATCCTGAGCAGATATCAAATTAAAAATTGTTTAATTTTAGCGTACTGACATGTAGGATGCTAGCGCAGAGGCCTAGTAAAGGTTTCCTTAAAATTACAAAATTTTTAAGCGGTCATTCTGAGGCTCCTGTAAAATTGGTACTCAGAACATGATACTGAGAACCATCCAGGATCCTGAGCAGATGTCAAATTAAAAATTGTTTAATTTTAGCGTACTGACATGTAGGATGCTAGCGCAGAGGCCTAGTAAAGGTTTCCTTAAAATTACAAAATTTTTAAGCGGTCATTCTGAGGCTCCTGTAAAATTGGTACTCAGAACATGATACTGAGAACCATCCAGGATCCTGAGCAGATATCAAATTAAAAATTGTTTAATTTTAGCGTACTGACATGTAGGATGCTAGCGCAGAGGCCTAGTAAAGGTTTCCTTAAAATTACAAAATTTTTAAGCGGTCATTCTGAGGCTCCTGAAAAATTGGTACTCAGAATATGATACTGAGAACCATCCAGGATCCTGAGCAGATATCAAATTAAAAATTGTTTAATTTTAGCGTACTGACATGTAGGATGCTAGCGCAGAGGCCTAGTAAAGGTTTCCTTAAAATTACAAAATTTTCAAGCGGTCATTCTGAGGCTCCTGTAAAATTGGTACTCAGAATATGATACTGAGAACCATCCAGGATCCTGAGCAGATATCAAATTAAAAATTGTTTAATTTTAGCGTACTGACATGTAGGATGCTAGCGCAGAGGCCTAGTAAAGGTTTCCTTAAAATTACAAAATTTTTAAGCGGTCATTCTGAGGCTCCTGTAAAATTGGTACTCAGAACATGATACTGAGAACCATCCAGGATCCTGAGCAGATGTCAAATTAAAAATTGTTTAATTTTAGCGTACTGACATGTAGGACGCTAGCGCAGAGGCCTAGTAAAGGTTTCCTTAAAATTACAAAATTTTCAAGCGGTCATTCTGAGGCTCCTGTAAAATTGGTACTCAGAACATGATACTGAGAACCATCCAGGATCCTGAGCAGATATCAAATTAAAAATTGTTTAATTTTAGCGTACTGACATGTAGGATGCTAGCGCAGAGGCCTAGTAAAGGTTTCCTTAAAATTACAAAATTTTTAAGCGGTCATTCTGAGGCTCCTGTAAAATTGGTACTCAGAACATGATACTGAGAACCATCCAGGATCCTGAGCAGATGTCAAATTAAAAATTGTTTAATTTTAGCGTACTGACATGTAGGACGCTAGCGCAGAGGCCTAGTAAAGGTTTCCTTAAAATTACAAAATTTTCAAGCGGTCATTCTGAGGCTCCTGTAAAATTGGTACTCAGAACATGATACTGAGAACCATCCAGGATCCTGAGCAGATATCAAATTAAAAATTGTTTAATTTTAGCGTACTGACATATAGGACGCTAGCGCAGAGGCCTAGTAAAGGTTTCCTTAAAATTACAAAATTTTTAAGCGGTCATTCTGAGGCTCTTGTAAAATTGGTACTCAGAACATGATACTGAGAACCATCCAGGATCCTGAGCAGATATCAAATTAAGAATTGTTTAATTTTAGCGTACTGACATGTAGGACGCTAGCGCAGAGGCCTAGTAAAGGTTTCCTTAAAATTACAAAATTTTCAAGCGGTCATTCTGAGGCTCCTGTAAAATTGGTACTCAGAACATGATACTGAGAACCATCCAGGATCCTGAGCAGATATCAAATTAAAAATTGTTTAATTTTAGCGTACTGACATATAGGACGCTAGCGCAGAGGCCTAGTAAAGGTTTCCTTAAAATTACAAAATTTTTAAGCGGTCATTCTGAGGCTCTTGTAAAATTGGTACTCAGAACATGATACTGAGAACCATCCAGGATCCTGAGCAGATATCAAATTAAAAATTGTTTAATTTTAGCGTACTGACATGTAGGATGCTAGCGCAGAGGCCTAGTAAAGGTTTCCTTAAAATTACAAAATTTTTAAGCGGTCATTCTGAGGCTCCTGTAAAATTGGTACTCAGAACATGATACTGAGAACCATCCAGGATCCTGAGCAGATGTCAAATTAAAAATTGTTTAATTTTAGCGTACTGACATGTAGGACGCTAGCGCAGAGGCCTAGTAAAGGTTTCCTTAAAATTACAAAATTTTCAAGCGGTCATTCTGAGGCTCCTGTAAAATTGGTACTCAGAACATGATACTGAGAACCATCCAGGATCCTGAGCAGATATCAAATTAAAAATTGTTTAATTTTAGCGTACTGACATGTAGGATGCTAGCGCAGAGGCCTAGTAAAGGTTTCCTTAAAATTACAAAATTTTTAAGCGGTCATTCTGAGGCTCCTGTAAAATTGGTACTCAGAACATGATACTGAGAACCATCCAGGATCCTGAGCAGATGTCAAATTAAAAATTGTTTAATTTTAGCGTACTGACATGTAGGACGCTAGCGCAGAGGCCTAGTAAAGGTTTCCTTAAAATTACAAAATTTTCAAGCGGTCATTCTGAGGCTCCTGTAAAATTGGTACTCAGAACATGATACTGAGAACCATCCAGGATCCTGAGCAGATATCAAATTAAAAATTGTTTAATTTTAGCGTACTGACATATAGGACGCTAGCGCAGAGGCCTAGTAAAGGTTTCCTTAAAATTACAAAATTTTTAAGCGGTCATTCTGAGGCTCTTGTAAAATTGGTACTCAGAACATGATACTGAGAACCATCCAGGATCCTGAGCAGATATCAAATTAAGAATTGTTTAATTTTAGCGTACTGACATGTAGGATGCTAGCGCAGAGGCCTAGTAAAGGTTTCCTTATAATTACAAAATTTTTAAGCGGTCATTCTGAGGCTCCTGTAAAATTGGTACTCAGAATATGATACTGAGAACCATCCAGGATCCTGAGCAGATATCAAATTAAAAATTGTTTAATTTTAGCGTACTGACATGTAGGATGCTAGCGCAGAGGCCTAGTAAAGGTTTCCTTAAAATTACAAAATTTTTAAGCTGTCATTCTGAGGCTCCTGTAAAATTGGTACTCAGAACATGATACTGAGAACCATCCAGGATCCTGAGCAGATGTCAAATTAAAAATTGTTTAATTTTAGCGTACTGACATGTAGGATGCTAGCGCAGAGGCCTAGTAAAGGTTTCCTTAAAATTACAAAATTTTTAAGCGGTCATTCTGAGGCTCCTGTAAAATTGGTACTCAGAACATGATACTGAGAACCATCCAGGATCCTGAGCAGATATCAAATTAAAAATTGTTTAATTTTAGCGTACTGACATGTAGGATGCTAGCGCAGAGGCCTAGTAAAGGTTTCCTTAAAATTACAAAATTTTTAAGCGGTCATTCTGAGGCTCCTGAAAAATTGGTACTCAGAATATGATACTGAGAACCATCCAGGATCCTGAGCAGATATCAAATTAAAAATTGTTTAATTTTAGCGTACTGACATGTAGGATGCTAGCGCAGAGGCCTAGTAAAGGTTTCCTTAAAATTACAAAATTTTTAAGCGGTCATTCTGAGGCTCCTGTAAAATTGGTACTCAGAACATGATACTGAGAACCATCCAGGATCCTGAGCAGATATCAAATTAAAAATTGTTTAATTTTAGCGTACTGACATGTAGGTTTAGGTTTAGGTTTAGGTTTAGACGGGCTGGTATCCGCAACTCGACGTCTAGCGCCTTTTTTGCGTGTGTGGGAACTCTGTAGTTATTCTTGCCACCCTAACTCCTCCAGGAATCCTAGCAGGCTCTTCGTCTTGCTGAAGACCTCCGGGAGTGTACGCGGGGTGCCAAGATGTTGTGCCCGGTATGCCGCTACACCAGTACACCGAAGAATAACATGTGCAGCCGTTTCTTCTGTCTCCATGCACGCTCTGCAAAGGGGACTGTTAGTGATACCTATATTAAATAGATGTTTGTTAAAAGGTCCGTGGCCGGTAAGGGCTGCGGTTATTTTCCTAAGCTTTGGTCTATCAAGGTTCAACAGGCGATTTGCCAATTTGGCATCGATTATGGGTAGCGATTCCTTCGCCTGTTTGCAGTCCTTGAGTTCGGACCATAACTTTTGGTGCTGCTTTTTTGAGTGTTCTCGGATTTGGCCTTTGAGCCAGCAAGAAGGTATCGGTATAATAGGTTCCGGCCCTATTGGTATCGTGTTTGATCCCATTCTTGCTAACTCATCGGCTTCATCGTTACCGTCTATGTTACTATGTCCTCTGATCCATTGCAGGGTGACTTGGTTCGTGTGACTTACCAGCGTCAGTGTGTTATGGCATTCGTATACCATGCTTGATGTGGTGCACTTATTGTTGAGTGCCTGTAGTACTAGCTTGCTGTCTGTTAAAATGCGGAATTGTTTTTGTGTCATATTCGTTTCCGCAATGGCTCTAGCCTTTATTTATATTTTTTATATTATCTTATCTTTTATATTATCTTACCTTTAAGGTTATTTAATCCTTGTATTGACCCTGACCGAGATAGCCAGGGTTCCTGGATAAAAGCAACAGCTGTTGTTTTAACCTCCAACCACTTACGCAGCTGTGCCGTGGCGGTGAGACTGTGGTGGAGGTTGATTTGGATGGCTCGACTACTTGGTAAAGGGGACTCCGTCATCAGAGTCATCTCCTGTACCAAGGTCGAGTTCTTGGATCCCCTGGGTCCAATCTCCGTCACTGTCTGCCACATCGCTGACGCTCGTCATCTCGACGTTTGCCAGGTCGTGCACAGTGTCGGAGAGATTATTCGGGGGATTGTTAGCGGCGCTTGTACTAGGCTGTGGTGTTGTTTCAGCCTCCTTTGTCCGGGTGTCTTTGTGTTGGTTGGTGTCGGCGCCGGTATTCTTGTTACCCTGTGGTGGTGTGTCTGAGAACTTCCCCTTCCTTTCTTCGAACTTAATATAGACAGCCCCCAGCAGGTAGCTGAGTTGCCGTCCTCGCTCTAAGATAGCCGGGATCAGGTCCTCTGGTAAGCTCACGACTATGAAGGTGCCGGTGGATTGTTTCTGGGCAGTGTGCAGTAGCCATCTCTCTACTCCCGCCCATGGGTTGAAATATCGGAGTGCCTCTCCAATCTGGCTTGGTTCGGCCTTACCGGGTATCAATATGGCGCACCTTACTTTTTTGGGTAGGTCTGCCTGCTTGCGAACTACTACTTTTGTTCCAGTTGTTAGAGTATGGCCGTCTATGGTTGATTTTAACCATTCCATGGCGTCTTTGTTTGCACACCATATTTGGAGGGATCCATTGATGTAGGTTGGCTTCCCTCGAAAGTTTGGTGGGTTGCTCGCTTTGGCTTGAACTAAAGCCCATAGCTTCGAGTTGAGCACCTCCTCGACATCTTCAGCCTGCTCTCTGTTTAGGTGCCCTGTATTGATGGCTGTGACGGCCGCTATTAGGTCTGATTTAGCGGCCGCTGCATAGCTCTTTGGTGTGGCGCTCATGCGGGCCTTTTTGTTGGCCCCGCTTGGCGTTGTTGCGTCTTCTGGTCGGTGCCTCTTGTTAGTTTTATCCCTCTGTGAGTCCGTTTCCGTTGGTACTCGTGGGTTGTTACCTTGCGTGAAATTAGGTTTCCCGGTCTTAGGTGGTTGGTTGCCGGTGTTGGTTTCGGTAGCAGACGCTGCCAAAGCTGCCTTCGCTCGCTCCCTGCGTTTCCATCTGTTGGCAGCGTTTGGTCTTGTTCTGCGTTTCTTCTCTGGCTCCTTACCCTCGGTGCCAGTGGTGTTGTCTTTAACCATACCTGTCAGGGGTGGTTTGTTTTGTTTTTTGGAGGTTATCACCGTCCACGGTCCTCCTGTATCTTCCAGGCTCATTTGGGTAGTTGCCGGAGCGCCCTTGGCCTCCACTCACACGGCGGTCTCGATTTCCATCGCGTCAGCCGACGGGGGCAAAACCATGTTCTTGGATGCCTCCACAGCGGCTTTCGCAGTGGTCCTCGTTCCCACCGTGGGGGGTACCAGTGGATCACCTGCAGCCACCTTTATGCCCGTACCAGTTGCCTCAACCGCCCCCAAAGTGGAAGGTGCCTCCAGTGACCTGGCTGCCTCCTCACCGCCCTTGTTTGCGGTCGCTGCAACTGGCTTGGGTTGGCCATGGAGAGATGAGGTACTGGGGCCTCTTGAGGCCTCCGCGTATCTCATCTGTTTGGTTTGTGTAGCATGTTGAGATGTAGGTTTAGGGACTTTAGGTTGCCCTTTAGTTTCCTTACCTGCTTTGGATTTCTTAATATGTTGTTGTTTATTTGCGTGGGAACCTCCCACAGGTAATCCCGTGTTTGGCTCACCAGACGCACTTGTTCTGGGTGATTTGTTTGGGGCTTCTTTGGAATGACCCTCCGATGCCTCCGGGTATTTAACGAATCCTGAAAAATCCATGGTTCGTTGAGAAGTTTCTCGTCTGCTGGGCTTCCCACCCGCCTCGGAGCCCTCACCTGGGAATGCTTATATACGCATTAGGACTACCCAGCAGATGTAGGTGAAGAGAGTTGACGTACAGCGCGACATCGGGAGCTCGGACGCACGTGCCCGGGGGCCGCGTGCTATGTGTGGCTGGTAGACCGGATTCAGATCTACCAGTTGTTCCACACACCCTTACTCCGTCAGCATGGCCTTCCGCTTCCCCCCCTCCACCTCACCTACGGCCCTCTGACGGGACGTATAACCATTTCCCCCGAGCTGGTTAGACTCAGAGGCTACTGTTTAGCACGAAATCGGGACCAAAGGGGCGTGTTGTCGGCTGGTCTGGCTCGACTCAACCTCCCAGGACTCCGTCATCCGCACGTACAGCGCTCAACTGCGCAGGCTCTACCGCAGGTAGGTGTAGTAAATAAATTTAATAGACTATATTACAATATACTTACTTATTATATAATAACAGGCTATACTACATTTGGTGCATGCCCAAGCACATAAATAATATGAATAATATAATGGTATAAACTTACATACTAAATATTGATAAAAATGCTATAATAACCACAGCCCACCTACGAAGTTGTGGTTTGGTGATGCTATATGATAGTAGGAAAGAAGAAGTGAATATATAAATATACTAAGTAGTAATATTTACACTTATTACATGTATCTATGCATATCAAAGCAGTGAAATTTGAAAAGCGTTCGGAGGTTTTAGTTGTATCTATTTCTGAAGGAAATAGATCTAAGAAACAGGGCTTGGCAACCTCGAGAAGGCTAGTCCACCGAACTTGCCTTGGGAGGTCTTTGCGACCTGCGCTACTCCCAAGACCAACGCCCCTCTACCACTTCAGAAGGAGGTGGTAGAGTAGGCCTGGACCTATACTACCATGCAAAGGCAAGGCAAAGCTAAGCAGAGCAGAGCAAAAGCATGTCGTAGAAGGGGAACCGCAAAAGCATAGACCCAGACCCGCCCCATGATCTGATGTCTGACATGTAGGATGCTAGCGCAGAGGCCTAGTAAAGGTTTCCTTAAAATTACAAAATTTTTAAGCGGTCATTCTGAGGCTCCTGTAAAATTGGTACTCAGAACATGATACTGAGAACCATCCAGGATCCTGAGCAGATATCAAATTAAAAATTGTTTAATTTTAGCGTACTGACATGTAGGATGCTAGCGCAGAGGCCTAGTAAAGGTTTCCTTAAAGTTACAAAATTTTTAAGCGGTCATTCTGAGGCTCCTGTAAAATTGGTACTCAGAATATGATACTGAGAACCATCCAGGATCCTGAGCAGATATCAAATTAAAAATTGTTTAATTTTAGCGTACTGACATGTAGGATGCTAGCGCAGAGGCCTAGTAAGGGTTTCCTTAAAATTTCAAAATTTTTAAGCGGTCATTCTGAGGCTCCTGTAAAATTGGTACTCAGAACATGATACTGAGAACCATCCAGGATCCTGAGCAGATATCAAATTCAAAATTGTTTAATTTTAGCGTACTGACATGTAGGACGCTAGCGCAGAGGCCTAGTAAAGGTTTCCTTAAAATTACAAAATTTTTAAGAGGTCATTCTGAGGCTCCTGTAAAATTGGTACTCAGAACATGATACTGAGAACCATCCAGGATCCTGAGCAGATATCAAATTAAGAATTGTTTAATTTTAGCGTACTGACATGTAGGATGCTAGCGCAGAGGCCTAGTAAAGGTTTCCTTAAAATTTCAAAATTTTTAAGCGGTCATTCTGAGGCTCCTGTAAAATTGGTACTCAGAACATGATACTGAGAACCATCCAGGATCCTGAGCAGATGTCAAATTAAAAATTGTTTAATTTTAGCGTACTGACATGTAGGATGCTAGCGCAGAGGCCTAGTAAAGGTTTCCTTAAAATTACAAAATTTTTAAGCGGTCATTCTGAGGCTCCTGTAAAATTGGTACTCAGAACATGTTACTGAGAACCATCCAGGATCCTGAGCAGATATCAAATTAAAAATTGTTTAATTTTAGCGTACTGACATGTAGGATGCTAGCGCAGAGGCCTAGTAAAGGTTTCCTTAAAATTACAAAATTTTTAAGCGGTCATTCTGAGGCTCCTGTAAAATTGGTACTCAGAACATGATACTGAGAACCATCCAGGATCCTGAGCAGATATCAAATTAAAAATTGTTTAATTTTAGCGTACTGACATGTAGGATGCTAGCGCAGAGGCCTAGTAAAGGTTTCCTTAAAATTACAAAATTTTTAAGCGGTAATTCTGAGGCTCCTGTAAAATTGGTACTCAGAACATGATACTGAGAACCATCCAGGATCCTGAGCAGATATCAAATTAAAAATTGTTTAATTTTAGCGTACTGACATGTAGGATGCTAGCGCAGAGGTCTAGTAAAGGTTTCCTTATAATTACAAAATTTTTAAGCGGTCATTCTGAGGCTCCTGTAAAATTGGTACTCAGAATATGATACTGAGAACCATCCAGGATCCTGAGCAGATATCAAATTAAAAATTGTTTAATTTTAGCGTACTGACACGTAGGATGCTAGCGCAGAGGCCTAGTAAAGGTTTCCTTAAAATTACAAAATTTTTAAGCGGGTATTCTGAGGCTCCTGTAAAATTGGTACTCAGAACATGATACTGAGAACCATCCAGGATCCTGAGCAGATGTCAAATTAAAAATTGTTTAATTTTAGCGTACTGACATGTAGGATGCTAGCGCAGAGGCCTAGTAAAGGTTTCCTTAAAATTACAAAATTTTTAAGCGGTCATTCTGAGGCTCCTGTAAAATTGGTACTCAGAACATGATACTGAGAACCATCCAGGATCCTGAGCAGATATCAAATTAAAAATTGTTTAATTTTAGCGTACTGACATGTAGGATGCTAGCGCAGAGGCCTAGTAAAGGTTTCCTTAAAATTACAAAATTTTTAAGCGGTCATTCTGAGGCTCCTGAAAAATTGGTACTCAGAATATGATACTGAGAACCATCCAGGATCCTGAGCAGATATCAAATTAAAAATTGTTTAATTTTAGCGTACTGACATGTAGGATGCTAGCGCAGAGGCCTAGTAAAGGTTTCCTTAAAATTACAAAATTTTTAAGCGGTCATTCTGAGGCTCCTGTAAAATTGGTACTCAGAATATGATACTGAGAACCATCCAGGATCCTGAGCAGATATCAAATTAAAAATTGTTTAATTTTAGCGTACTGACATGTAGGATGCTAGCGCAGAGGCCTAGTAAAGGTTTCCTTAAAATTACAAAATTTTTAAGCGGTCATTCTGAGGCTCCTGTAAAATTGGTACTCAGAATATGATACTGAGAACCATCCAGGATCCTGAGCAGATATCAAATTAAAAATTGTTTAATTTTAGCGTACTGACATGTAGGATGCTAGCGCAGAGGCCTAGTAAAGGTTTCCTTATAATTACAAAATTTTTAAGCGGTCATTCTGAGGCTCCTGTAAAATTGGTACTCAGAATATGATACTGAGAACCATCCAGGATCCTGAGCAGATATCAAATTAAAAATTGTTTGATTTTAGCGTACTGACATGTAGGATGCTAGCGCAGAGGCCTAGTAAAGGTTTCCTTAAAATTACAAAATTTTTAAGCGGTCATTCTGAGGCTCCTGTAAAATTGGTACTCAGAACATGATACTGAGAACCATCCAGGATCCTGAGCAGATATCAAATTCAAAATTGTTTAATTTTAGCGTACTGACATGTAGGACGCTAGCGCAGAGGCCTAGTAAAGGTTTCCTTAAAATTACAAAATTTTTAAGAGGTCATTCTGAGGCTCCTGTAAAATTGGTACTCAGAACATGATACTGAGAACCATCCATGATCCTGAGCAGATATCAAATTAAGAATTGTTTAATTTTAGCGTACTGACATGTAGGATGCTAGCGCAGAGGCCTAGTAAAGGTTTCCTTAAAATTTCAAAATTTTTAAGCGGTCATTCTGATGCTCCTGTAAAATTGGTATTCAGAATATGATACTGAGAACCATCCAGGATCCTGAGCAGATATCAAATTAAAAATTGTTTAATTTTAGCGTACTGACATGTAGGATGCTAGCGCAGAGGCCTAGTAAAGGTTTCCTTAAAATTACAAAATTTTCAAGCGGTCATTCTGAGGCTCCTGTAAAATTGGTACTCAGAACATGATACTGAGAACCATCCAGGATCCTGAGCAGATATCAAATTAAAAATTGTTTAATTTTAGCGTACTGACATATAGGATGCTAGCGCAGAGGCCTAGTAAAGGTTTCCTTAAAATTTCAAAATTTTTAAGCGGTCATTCTGAGGCTCCTGTAAAATTGGTACTCAGAACATGATACTGAGAACCATCCAGGATCCTGAGCAGATATCAAATTAAAAATTGTTTAATTTTAGCGTACTGACATGTAGGATGCTAGCGCAGAGGCTTAGTAAAGGTTTCCTTAAAATTACAAAATTTTTAAGCGGTCATTCTGAGGCTCCTGTAAAATTGGTACTCAGAATATGATACTGAGAACCATCCAGGATCCTGAGCAGATATCAAAATAAAAATTGTTTAATTTTAGCGTACTGACATGTAGGATGCTAGCGCAGAGGCCTAGTAAAGGTTTCCTTAAAATTACAAAATTTTTAAGCGGTCATTCTGAGGCTCCTGTAAAATTGGTACTCAGAACATGATACTGAGAACCATCCAGGATCCTGAGCAGATGTCAAATTAAAAATTGTTTAATTTTAGCGTACTGACATGTAGGACGCTAGCGCAGAGGCCTAGTAAAGGTTTCCTTAAAATTACAAAATTTTCAAGCGGTCATTCTGAGGCTCCTGTAAAATTGGTACTCAGAACATGATACTGAGAACCATCCAGGATCCTGAGCAGATATCAAATTAAAAATTGTTTAATTTTAGCGTACTGACATGTAGGATGCTAGCGCAGAGGCCTAGTAAAGGTTTCCTTAAAATTACAAAATTTTTAAGCGGCCATTCTGAGGCTCCTGTAAAATTGGTACTCAGAACATGATACTGAGAACCATCCAGGATCCTGAGCAGATATCAAATTAAAAATTGTTTAATTTTAGCGTACTGACATGTAGGATGCTAGCGCAGAGGCCTAGTAAAGGTTTCCTTAAAATTACAAAATTTTTAAGCGGTCATTCTGAGGCTCCTGTAAAATTTGTACTCAGAATATGATACTGAGAACCATCCAGGATCCTGAGCAGATATTAAATTAAAAATTGTTTAATTTTAGCGTACTGACATGTAGGATGCTAGCGCAGAGGCCTAGTAAAGGTTTCCTTAAAATTACAAAATTTTTAAGCGGTCATTCTGAGGCTCCTGTAAAATTGGTACTCAGAACATGATACTGAGAACCATCCAGGATCCTGAGCAGATATCAAATTAAAAATTGTTTAATTTTAGCGTACTGACATGTAGGATGCTAGCGCAGAGGCCTAGTAAAGGTTTCCTTAAAATTACAAAATTTTTAAGCGGTCATTCTGAGGCTCCTGTAAAATTGGGACTCAGAACATGATACTGAGAACCAGCCAGGATCCTGAGCAGATATCAAATTAAAAATTGTTTAATTTTAGCGTACTGACATGTAGGACGCTAGCGCAGAGGCCTAGTAAAGGTTTCCTTAAAATTACAAAATTTTTAAGAGGTCATTCTGAGGCTCCTGTAAAATTGGTACTCAGAATATGATACTGAGAACCATCCAGGATCCTGAGCAGATATCAAATTAAAAATTGTTTAATTTTAGCGTACTGACATGTAGGATGCTAGCGCAGAGGCCTAGTAAAGGTTTCCTTAAAATTACAAAATTTTTAAGCGGTCATTCTGAGGCTCCTGTAAAATTGGTACTCAGAATATGATACTGAGAACCATCCAGGATCCTAAGCAGATATCAAATTAAAAATTGTTTAATTTTAGCGTACTGACATGTAGGATGCTAGCGCAGAGGCCTAGTAAAGGTTTCCTTAAAATTACAAAATTTTTAAGCGGTCATTCTGAGGCTCCTGTAAAATTGGTACTCAGAACATGATACTGAGAACCATCCAGGATCCTGAGCAGATATCAAATTAAAAATTGTTTAATTTTAGCGTACTGACATGTAGGATGCTAGCGCAGAGGCCTAGTAAAGGTTTCCTTAAAATTACAAAATTTTTAAGCGGTCATTCTGAGGCTCCTGTAAAATTGGTACTCAGAATATGATACTGAGAACCATCCAGGATCCTGAGCAGATATCAAATTAAAAATTGTTTAATTTTAGCGTACTGACATGTAGGATGCTAGCGCAGAGGCCTAGTAAAGGTTTCCTTAAAATTACAAAATTTTTAAGCGGTCATTCTGAGGCTCCTGTAAAATTTGTACTCAGAATATGATACTGAGAACCATCCAGGATCCTGAGCAGATATTAAATTAAAAATTGTTTAATTTTAGCGTACTGACATGTAGGATGCTAGCGCAGAGGCCTAGTAAAGGTTTCCTTAAAATTACAAAATTTTTAAGCGGTCATTCTGAGGCTCCTGTAAAATTGGTACTCAGAACATGATACTGAGAACCATCCAGGATCCTGAGCAGATACCAAATTAAAAATTGTTTAATTTTAGCGTACTGACATGTAGGATGCTAGCGCAGAGGCCTAGTAAAGGTTTCCTTAAAATTACAAAATTTTTAAGCGGTCATTCTGAGGCTCCTGTAAAATTGGGACTCAGAACATGATACTGAGAACCAGCCAGGATCCTGAGCAGATATCAAATTAAAAATTGTTTAATTTTAGCGTACTGACATGTAGGATGCTAGCGCAGAGGCCTAGTAAAGGTTACCTTAAAATTACAAAATTTTTAAGCGGTCATTCTGAGGCTCCTGTAAAATTGGGACTCAGAACATGATACTGAGAACCAGCCAGGATCCTGAGCAGATATCAAATTAAAAATTGTTTAATTTTAGCGTACTGACATGTAGGACGCTAGCGCAGAGGCCTAGTAAAGGTTTCCTTAAAATAACAAAATTTTTAAGAGGTCATTCTGAGGCTCCTGTAAAATTGGTACTCAGAATATGATACTGAGAACCATCCAGGATCCTGAGCAGATATCAAATTAAAAATTGTTTAATTTTAGCGTACTGACATGTAGGATGCTAGCGCAGAGGCCTAGTAAAGGTTTCCTTAAAATTACAAAATTTTTAAGCGGTCATTCTGAGGCTCCTGTAAAATTGGTACTCAGAATATGATACTGAGAACCATCCAGGATCCTGAGCAGATATCAAATTAAAAATTGTTTAATTTTAGCGTACTGACATGTACGATGCTAGCGCAGAGGCCTAGTAAAGGTTTCCTTAAAATTACAAAATTTTTAAGCGGTCATTCTGAGGCTCCTGTAAAATTGGTACTCAGAACATGATACTGAGAACCATCCAGGATCCTGAGCAGATATCAAATTAAAAATTGTTTAATTTTAGCGTACTGACATGTAGGATGCTAGCGCAGAGGCCTAGTAAAGGTTTCCTTAAAATTACAAAATTTTTAAGCGGTCATTCTGAGGCTCCTGTAAAATTGGTACTCAGAATATGATACTGAGAACCATCCAGGATCCTGAGCAGATATTAAATTAAAAATTGTTTAATTTTAGCTTACTGACATGTAGGATGCTAGCGCAGAGGCCTAGTAAAGGTTTCCTTAAAATTACAAAATTTTTAAGCGGTCATTCTGAGGCTCCTGTAAAATTGGTACTCAGAACATGATACTGAGAACCATCCAGGATCCTGAGCAGATATCAAATTAAAAATTGTTTAATTTTAGCGTACTGACATGTAGGATGCTAGCGCAGAGGCCTAGTAGGGGTTTCCTTAAAATTACAAAATTTTTAAGCGGTCATTCTGAGGCTCCTGTAAAATTGGGACTCAGAACATGATACTGAGAACCAGCCAGGATCCTGAGCAGATATCAAATTAAAAATTGTTTAATTTTAGCGTACTGACATGTAGGACGCTAGCGCAGAGGCCTAGTAAAGGTTTCCTTAAAATTACAAAATTTTTAAGCGGTCATTCTGAGGCTCCTGTAAAATTGGTACTCAGAATATGATACTGAGAACCATCCAGGATCCTGAGCAGATATCAAATTAAAAATTGTTTAATTTTAGCGTACTGACATGTAGGATGCTAGCGCAGAGGCCTAGTAAAGGTTTCCTTAAAATTACAAAATTTTTAAGCGGTCATTCTGAGGCTCCTGTAAAATTTGTACTCAGAATATGATACTGAGAACCATCCAGGATCCTGAGCAGATATTAAATTAAAAATGGTTTAATTTTAGCGTACTGACATGTAGGATGCTAGCGCAGAGGCCTAGTAAAGGTTTCCTTAAAATTACAAAATTTTTAAGCGGTCATTCTGAGGCTCCTGTAAAATTGGTACTCAGAACATGATACTGAGAACCATCCAGGATCCTGAGCAGATATCAAATTAAAAATTGTTTAATTTTAGCGTACTGACATGTAGGATGCTAGCGCAGAGGCCTAGTAAAGGTTTCCTTAAAAGTACAAAATTTTTAAGCGGTCATTCTGAGGCTCCTGTAAAATTGGGACTCAGAACATGATACTGAGAACCAGCCAGGATCCTGAGCAGATATCAAATTAAAAATTGTTTAATTTTAGCGTACTGACATGTAGGACGCTAGCGCAGAGGCCTAGTAAAGGTTTCCTTAAAATTACAAAATTTTTAAGAGGTCATTCTGAGGCTCCTGTAAAATTGGTACTCAGAATATGATACTGAGAACCATCCAGGATCCTGAGCAGATATCAAATTAAAAATTGTTTAATTTTAGCGTACTGACATGTAGGATGCTAGCGCAGAGGCCTAGTAAAGGTTTCCTTAAAATAACAAAATTTTTAAGCGGTCATTCTGAGGCTCCTGTAAAATTGGTACTCAGAACATGATACTGAGAACCATCCAGGATCCTGAGCAGATATCAAATTAAGAATTGTTTAATTTTAGCGTACTGACATGTAGGATGCTAGCGCAGAGGCCTAGTAAAGGTTTCCTTAAAATTTCAAAATGTTTAAGCGGTCATTCTGAGGCTCCTGTAAAATTGGTACTCAGAATATGATACTGAGAACCATCCAGGATCCTGAGCAGATATCAAATTAAAAATTGTTTAATTTTAGCGTACTGACATGTAGAATGCTAGCGCAGAGGCCTAGTAAAGGTTTCCTTAAAATTACAAAATTTTTAAGCGGTCATTCTGAGGCTCCTGTAAAATTGGTACTCAGAATATGATACTGAGAACCATCCAGGATCCTGAGCAGATATCAAATTAAAAATTGTTTAATTTTAGCGTACTGACATGTAGGATGCTAGCGCAGAGGCCTAGTAAAGGTTTCCTTAAAATTACAAAATTTTTAAGCGGTCATTCTGAGGCTCCTGTAAAATTTGTACTCAGAATATGATACTGAGAACCATCCAGGATCCTGAGCAGATATTAAATTAAAAATTGTTTAATTTTAGCGTACTGACATGTAGGATGCTAGCGCAGAGGCCTAGTAAAGGTTTCCTTAAAATTACAAAATTTTTAAGCGGTCATTCTGAGGCTCCTGTAAAATTGGTACTCATAACATGATACTGAGAACCATCCAGGATCCTGAGCAGATATCAAATTAAAAATTGTTTAATTTTAGCGTACTGACATGTAGGATGCTAGCGCAGAGGCCTAGTAAAGGTTTCCTTAAAATTACAAAATTTTTAAGCGGTCATTCTGAGGCTCCTGTAAAATTGGGACTCAGAACATGATACTGAGAACCAGCCAGGATCCTGAGCAGATATCAAATTAAAAATTGTTTAATTTTAGCGTACTGACATGTAGGACGCTAGCGCAGAGGCCTAGTAAAGGTTTCCTTAAAATTACAAAATTTTTAAGAGGTCATTCTGAGGCTCCTGTAAAATTGGTACTCAGAATATGATACTGAGAACCATCCAGGATCCTGAGCAGATATCAAATTAAAAATTGTTTAATTTTAGCGTACTGACATGTAGGATGCTAGCGCAGAGGCCTAGTAAAGGTTTCCTTAAAATTACAAAATTTTTAAGCGGTCATTCTGAGGCTCCTGTAAAATTGGTACTCAGAATATGATACTGAGAACCATCCAGGATCCTGAGCAGATATCAAATTAAAAATTGTTTAATTTTAGCGTACTGACATGTAGGATGCTAGCGCAGAGGCCTAGTAAAGGTTTCCTTAAAATTACAAAATTTTTAAGCGGTCATTCTGAGGCTCCTGTTAAATTGGTACTCAGAACATGATACTGAGAACCATCCAGGATCCTGAGCAGATATCAAATTAAAAATTGTTTAATTTTAGCGTACTGACATGTAGGATGCTATCGCAGAGGCCTAGTAAAGGTTTCCTTAAAATTACAAAATTTTTAAGCGGTCATTCTGAGGCTCCTGTAAAATTGGTACTCAGAATATGATACTGAGAACCATCCAGGATCCTGAGCAGATATCAAATTAAAAATTGTTTAATTTTAGCGTACTGACATTTAGGATGCTAGCGCAGAGGCCTAGTAAAGGTTTCCTTAAAATTACAAAATTTTTAAGCGGTCATTCTGAGGCTCCTGTAAAATTTGTACTCAGAATATGATACTGAGAACCATCCAGGATCCTGAGCAGATATTAAATTAAAAATTGTTTAATTTTAGCGTACTGACATGTAGGATGCTAGCGCAGAGGCCTAGTAAAGGTTTCCTTAAAATTACAAAATTTTTAAGCGGTCATTCTGAGGCTCCTGTAAAATTGGTACTCAGAACATGATACTGAGAACCATCCAGGATCCTGAGCAGATATCAAATTAAAAATTGTTTAATTTTAGCGTACTGACATGTAGGATGCTAGCGCAGAGGCCTAGTAAAGGTTTCCTTAAAATTACAAAATTTTTAAGCGGTCATTCTGAGGCTCCTGTAAAATTGGGACTCAGAACATGATACTGAGAACCAGCCAGGATCCTGAGCAGATATCAAATTAAAAATTGTTTAATTTTAGCGTACTGACATGTAGGACGCTAGCGCAGAGGCCTAGTAAAGGTTTCCTTAAAATTACAAAATTTTTAAGAGGTCATTCTGAGGCTCCTGTAAAATTGGTACTCAGAATATGATACTGAGAACCATCCAGGATCCTGAGCAGATATCAAATTAAAAATTGTTTAATTTTAGCGTACTGACATGTAGGATGCTAGCGCAGAGGCCTAGTAAAGGTTTCCTTAAAATTACAAAATTTTTAAGCGGTCATTCTGAGGCTCCTGTAAAATTGGTACTCAGAACATGATACTGAGAACCATCCAGGATCCTGAGCAGATATCAAATTAAGAATTGTTTAATTTTAGCGTACTGACATGTAGGATGCTAGCGCAGAGGCCTAGTAAAGGTTTCCTTAAAATTTCAAAATGTTTAAGCGGTCATTCTGAGGCTCCTGTAAAATTGGTACTCAGAATATGATACTGAGAACCATCCAGGATCCTGAGCAGATATCAAATTAAAAATTGTTTAATTTTAGCGTACTGACATGTAGAATGCTAGCGCAGAGGCCTAGTAAAGGTTTCCTTAAAATTACAAAATTTTTAAGCGGTCATTCTGAGGCTCCTGTAAAATTGGTACTCAGAATATGATACTGAGAACCATCCAGGATCCTGAGCAGATATCAAATTAAAAATTGTTTAATTTTAGCGTACTGACATGTACGATGCTAGCGCAGAGGCCTAGTAAAGGTTTCCTTAAAATTACAAAATTTTTAAGCGGTCATTCTGAGGCTCCTGTAAAATTGGTACTCAGAATATGATACTGAGAACCATCCAGGATCCTGAGCAGATATCAAATTAAAAATTGTTTAATTTTAGCGTACTGACATGTACGATGCTAGCGCAGAGGCCTAGTAAAGGTTTCCTTAAAATTACAAAATTTTTAAGCGGTCATTCTGAGGCTCCTGTAAAATTGGGACTCAGAACATGATACTGAGAACCAGCCAGGATCCTGAGCAGATATCAAATTAAAAATTGTTTAATTTTAGCGTACTGACATGTAGGATGCTAGCGCAGAGGCCTAGTAAAGGTTTCCTTAAAATTACAAAATTTTTAAGCGGTCATTCTGAGGCTCCTGTAAAATTGGTACTCAGAACATGATACTGAGAACCATCCAGGATCCTGAGCAGATATCAAATTAAAAATTGTTTAATTTTAGCGTACTGACATGTAGGATGCTAGCGCAGAGGCCTAGTAAAGGTTTCCTTAAAATTACAAAATTTTTAAGCGGTCATTCTGAGGCTCCTGTAAAATTGGTACTCAGAATATGATACTGAGAACCATCCAGGATCCTGAGCAGAAATCAAATTAAAAATTGTTTAATTTTAGCGTACTGACATGTAGGATGCTAGCGCAGAGGCCTAGTAAAGGTTTCCTTAAAATTACAAAATTTTTAAGCGGTCATTCTGAGGCTCCTGTAAAATTTGTACTCAGAATATGATACTGAGAACCATCCAGGATCCTGAGCAGATATTAAATTAAAAATTGTTTAATTTTAGCGTACTGACATGTAGGATGCTAGCGCAGAGGCCTAGTAAAGATTTCCTTAAAATTACAAAATTTTTAAGCGGTCATTCTGAGGCTCCTGTAAAATTGGTACTCAGAACATGATACTGAGAACCATCCAGGATCCTGAGCAGATATCAAATTAAAAATTGTTTAATTTTAGCGTACTGACATGTAGGATGCTAGCGCAGAGGCCTAGTAAAGGTTTCCTTAAAATTACAAAATTTTTAAGCGGTCATTCTGAGGCTCCTGTAAAATTTGTACTCAGAATATGATACTGAGAACCATCCAGGATCCTGAGCAGATATTAAATTAAAAATTGTTTAATTTTAGCGTACTGACATGTAGGATGCTAGCGCAGAGGCCTAGTAAAGGTTTCCTTAAAATTACAAAATTTTTAAGCGGTCATTCTGAGGCTCCTGTAAAATTGGTACTCAGAACATGATACTGAGAACCATCCAGGATCCTGAGCAGATATCAAATTAAAAATTGTTTAATTTTAGCGTACTGACATGTAGGATGCTAGCGCAGAGGCCTAGTAAAGGTTTCCTTAAAATTACAAAATTTTTAAGCGGTCATTCTGAGGCTCCTGTAAAATTGGGACTCAGAACATGATACTGAGAACCAGCCAGGATCCTGAGCAGATATCAAATTAAAAATTGTTTAATTTTAGCGTACTGACATGTAGGATGCTAGCGCAGAGGCCTAGTAAAGGTTTCCTTAAAATTACAAAATTTTTAAGCGGTCATTCTGAGGCTCCTGTAAAATTGGGACTCAGAACATGATACTGAGAACCAGCCAGGATCCTGAGCAGATATCAAATTAAAAATTGTTTAATTTTAGCGTACTGACATGTAGGACGCTAGCGCAGAGGCCTAGTAAAGGTTTCCTTAAAATAACAAAATTTTTAAGAGGTCATTCTGAGGCTCCTGTAAAATTGGTACTCAGAATATGATACTGAGAACCATCCAGGATCCTGAGCAGATATCAAATTAAAAATTGTTTAATTTTAGCGTACTGACATGTAGGATGCTAGCGCAGAGGCCTAGTAAAGGTTTCCTTAAAATTACAAAATTTTTAAGCGGTCATTCTGAGGCTCCTGTAAAATTGGTACTCAGAATATGATACTGAGAACCATCCAGGATCCTGAGCAGATATCAAATTAAAAATTGTTTAATTTTAGCGTACTGACATGTACGATGCTAGCGCAGAGGCCTAGTAAAGGTTTCCTTAAAATTACAAAATTTTTAAGCGGTCATTCTGAGGCTCCTGTAAAATTGGTACTCAGAACATGATACTGAGAACCATCCAGGATCCTGAGCAGATATCAAATTAAAAATTGTTTAATTTTAGCGTACTGACATGTAGGATGCTAGCGCAGAGGCCTAGTAAAGGTTTCCTTAAAATTACAAAATTTTTAAGCGGTCATTCTGAGGCTCCTGTAAAATTGGTACTCAGAATATGATACTGAGAACCATCCAGGATCCTGAGCAGATATTAAATTAAAAATTGTTTAATTTTAGCTTACTGACATGTAGGATGCTAGCGCAGAGGCCTAGTAAAGGTTTCCTTAAAATTACAAAATTTTTAAGCGGTCATTCTGAGGCTCCTGTAAAATTGGTACTCAGAACATGATACTGAGAACCATCCAGGATCCTGAGCAGATATCAAATTAAAAATTGTTTAATTTTAGCGTACTGACATGTAGGATGCTAGCGCAGAGGCCTAGTAAAGGTTTCCTTAAAATTACAAAATTTTTAAGCGGTCATTCTGAGGCTCCTGTAAAATTGGGACTCAGAACATGATACTGAGAACCAGCCAGGATCCTGAGCAGATATCAAATTAAAAATTGTTTAATTTTAGCGTACTGACATGTAGGACGCTAGCGCAGAGGCCTAGTAAAGGTTTCCTTAAAATTACAAAATTTTTAAGAGGTCATTCTGAGGCTCCTGTAAAATTGGTACTCAGAATATGATACTGAGAACCATCCAGGATCCTGAGCAGATATCAAATTAAAAATTGTTTAATTTTAGCGTACTGACATGTAGGATGCTAGCGCAGAGGCCTAGTAAAGGTTTCCTTAAAATTACAAAATTTTTAAGCGGTCATTCTGAGGCTCCTGTAAAATTGGTACTCAGAACATGATACTGAGAACCATCCAGGATCCTGAGCAGATATCAAATTAAGAATTGTTTAATTTTAGCGTACTGACATGTAGGATGCTAGCGCAGAGGCCTAGTAAAGGTTTCCTTAAAATTACAAAATGTTTAAGCGGTCATTCTGAGGCTCCTGTAAAATTGGTACTCAGAATATGATACTGAGAACCATCCAGGATCCTGAGCAGATATCAAATTAAAAATTGTTTAATTTTAGCGTACTGACATGTAGAATGCTAGCGCAGAGGCCTAGTAAAGGTTTCCTTAAAATTACAAAATTTTTAAGCGGTCATTCTGAGGCTCCTGTAAAATTGGTACTCAGAATATGATACTGAGAACCATCCAGGATCCTGAGCAGATATCAAATTAAAAATTGTTTAATTTTAGCGTACTGACATGTACGATGCTAGCGCAGAGGCCTAGTAAAGGTTTCCTTAAAATTACAAAATTTTTAAGCGGTCATTCTGAGGCTCCTGTAAAATTGGTACTCAGAATATGATACTGAGAACCATCCAGGATCCTGAGCAGATATCAAATTAAAAATTGTTTAATTTTAGCGTACTGACATGTAGGATGCTAGCGCAGAGGCCTAGTAAAGGTTTCCTTAAAATTACAAAATTTTTAAGCGGTCATTCTGAGGCTCCTGTAAAATTGGTACTCAGAACATGATACTGAGAACCATCCAGGATCCTGAGCAGATATCAAATTAAAAATTGTTTAATTTTAGCGTACTGACATGTAGGATGCTAGCGCAGAGGCCTAGTAAAGGTTTCCTTAAAATTACAAAATTTTTAAGCGGTCATTCTGAGGCTCCTGTAAAATTGGTACTCAGAATATGATACTGAGAACCATCCAGGATCCTGAGCAGATATCAAATTAAAAATTGTTTAATTTTAGCGTACTGACATGTAGGATGCTAGCGCAGAGGCCTAGTAAAGGTTTCCTTAAAATTACAAAATTTTTAAGCGGTCATTCTGAGGCTCCTGTAAAATTTGTACTCAGAATATGATACTGAGAACCATCCAGGATCCTGAGCAGATATTAAATTAAAAATTGTTTAATTTTAGCGTACTGACATGTAGGATGCTAGCGCAGAGGCCTAGTAAAGGTTTCCTTAAAATTACAAAATTTTTAAGCGGTCATTCTGAGGCTCCTGTAAAATTGGTACTCAGAACATGATACTGAGAACCATCCAGGATCCTGAGCAGATATCAAATTAAAAATTGTTTAATTTTAGCGTACTGACATGTAGGATGCTAGCGCAGAGGCCTAGTAAAGGTTTCCTTAAAATTACAAAATTTTTAAGCGGTCATTCTGAGGCTCCTGTAAAATTGGGACTCAGAACATGATACTGAGAACCAGCCAGGATCCTGAGCAGATATCAAATTAAAAATTGTTTAATTTTAGCGTACTGACATGTAGGATGCTAGCGCAGAGGCCTAGTAAAGGTTTCCTTAAAATTACAAAATTTTTAAGCGGTCATTCTGAGGCTCCTGTAAAATTGGTACTCAGAACATGATACTGAGAACCATCCAGGATCCTGAGCAGATATCAAATTAAAAATTGTTTAATTTTAGCGTACTGACATGTAGGATGCTAGCGCAGAGGCCTAGTAAAGGTTTCCTTAAAATTACAAAATTTTTAAGCGGTCATTCTGAGGCTCCTGTAAAATTGGTACTCAGAATATGATACTGAGAACCATCCAGGATCCTGAGCAGATATCAAATTAAAAATTGTTTAATTTTAGCGTACTGACATGTAGGATGCTAGCGCAGAGGCCTAGTAAAGGTTTCCTTAAAATTACAAAATTTTTAAGCGGTCATTCTGAGGCTCCTGTAAAATTTGTACTCAGAATATGATACTGAGAACCATCCAGGATCCTGAGCAGATATTAAATTAAAAATTGTTTAATTTTAGCGTACTGACATGTAGGATGCTAGCGCAGAGGCCTAGTAAAGGTTTCCTTAAAATTACAAAATTTTTAAGCGGTCATTCTGAGGCTCCTGTAAAATTGGTACTCAGAACATGATACTGAGAACCATCCAGGATCCTGAGCAGATATCAAATTAAAAATTGTTTAATTTTAGCGTACTGACATGTAGGATGCTAGCGCAGAGGCCTAGTAAAGGTTTCCTTAAAATTACAAAATTTTTAAGCGGTCATTCTGAGGCTCCTGTAAAATTGGGACTCAGAACATGATACTGAGAACCAGCCAGGATCCAGAGCAGATATCAAATTAAAAATTGTTTAATTTTAGCGTACTGACATGTAGGACGCTAGCGCAGAGGCCTAGTAAAGGTTTCCTTAAAATTACAAAATTTTTAAGAGGTCATTCTGAGGCTCCTGTAAAATTGGTACTCAGAATATGATACTGAGAACCATCCAGGATCCTGAGCAGATATCAAATTAAAAATTGTTTAATTTTAGCGTACTGACATGTAGGATGCTAGCGCAGAGGCCTAGTAAAGGTTTCCTTAAAATTACAAAATTTTTAAGCGGTCATTCTGAGGCTCCTGTAAAATTGGTACTCAGAATATGATACTGAGAACCATCCAGGATCCTGAGCAGATATCAAATTAAAAATTGTTTAATTTTAGCGTACTGACATGTAGGACGCTAGCGCAGAGGCCTAGTAAAGGTTTCCTTAAAATTACAAAATTTTTAAGAGGTCATTCTGAGGCTCCTGTAAAATTTGTACTCAGAATATGATACTGAGAACCATCCAGGATCCTGAGCAGATATCAAATTAAAAATTGTTTAATTTTAGCGTACTGACATGTAGGATGCTAGCGCAGAGGCCTAGTAAAGGTTTCCTTAAAATTACAAAATTTTTAAGCGGTCATTCTGAGGCTCCTGTAAAATTGGTACTCAGAACATGATACTGAGAACCATCCAGGATCCTGAGCAGATATCAAATTAAGAATTGTTTAATTTTAGCGTACTGACATGTAGGATGCTAGCGCAGAGGCCTAGTAAAGGTTTCCTTAAAATTTCAAAATGTTTAAGCGGTCATTCTGAGGCTCCTGTAAAATTGGTACTCAGAATATGATACTGAGAACCATCCAGGATCCTGAGCAGATATCAAATTAAAAATTGTTTAATTTTAGCGTACTGACATGTAGAATGCTAGCGCAGAGGCCTAGTAAAGGTTTCCTTAAAATTACAAAATTTTTAAGCGGTCATTCTGAGGCTCCTGTAAAATTGGGACTCAGAACATGATACTGAGAACCAGCCAGGATCCTGAGCAGATATCAAATTAAAAATTGTTTAATTTTAGCGTACTGACATGTAGGATGCTAGCGCAGAGGCCTAGTAAAGGTTTCCTTAAAATTACAAAATTTTTAAGCGGTCATTCTGAGGCTCCTGTAAAATTGGTACTCAGAACATGATACTGAGAACCATCCAGGATCCTGAGCAGATATCAAATTAAAAATTGTTTAATTTTAGCGTACTGACATGTAGGATGCTAGCGCAGAGGCCTAGTAAAGGTTTCCTTAAAATTACAAAATTTTTAAGCGGTCATTCTGAGGCTCCTGTAAAATTGGTACTCAGAATATGATACTGAGAACCATCCAGGATCCTGAGCAGATATCAAATTAAAAATTGTTTAATTTTAGCGTACTGACATGTAGGATGCTAGCGCAGAGGCCTAGTAAAGGTTTCCTTAAAATTACAAAATTTTTAAGCGGTCATTCTGAGGCTCCTGTAAAATTTGTACTCAGAATATGATACTGAGAACCATCCAGGATCCTGAGCAGATATTAAATTAAAAATTGTTTAATTTTAGCGTACTGACATGTAGGATGCTAGCGCAGAGGCCTAGTAAAGGTTTCCTTAAAATTACAAAATTTTTAAGCGGTCATTCTGAGGCTCCTGTAAAATTGGTACTCAGAACATGATACTGAGAACCATCCAGGATCCTGAGCAGATATCAAATTAAAAATTGTTTAATTTTAGCGTACTGACATGTAGGATGCTAGCGCAGAGGCCTAGTAAAGGTTTCCTTAAAATTACAAAATTTTTAAGCGGTCATTCTGAGGCTCCTGTAAAATTGGGACTCAGAACATGATACTGAGAACCAGCCAGGATCCTGAGCAGATATCAAATTAAAAATTGTTTAATTTTAGCGTACTGACATGTAGGACGCTAGCGCAGAGGCCTAGTAAAGGTTTCCTTAAAATTACAAAATTTTTAAGCGGTCATTCTGAGGCTCCTGTAAAATTGGTACTCAGAACATGATACTGAGAACCATCCAGGATCCTGAGCAGATATCAAATTAAGAATTGTTTAATTTTAGCGTACTGACATGTAGGATGCTAGCGCAGAGGCCTAGTAAAGGTTTCCTTAAAATTTCAAAATGTTTAAGCGGTCATTCTGAGGCTCCTGTAAAATTGGTACTCAGAATATGATACTGAGAACCATCCAGGATCCTGAGCAGATATCAAATTAAAAATTGTTTAATTTTAGCGTACTGACATGTAGAATGCTAGCGCAGAGGCCTAGTAAAGGTTTCCTTAAAATTACAAAATTTTTAAGCGGTCATTCTGAGGCTCCTGTAAAATTGGTACTCAGAATATGATACTGAGAACCATCCAGGATCCTGAGCAGATATCAAATTAAAAATTGTTTAATTTTAGCGTACTGACATGTACGATGCTAGCGCAGAGGCCTAGTAAAGGTTTCCTTAAAATTACAAAATTTTTAAGCGGTCATTCTGAGGCTCCTGTAAAATTGGTACTCAGAATATGATACTGAGAACCATCCAGGATCCTGAGCAGATATCAAATTAAAAATTGTTTAATTTTAGCGTACTGACATGTACGATGCTAGCGCAGAGGCCTAGTAAAGGTTTCCTTAAAATTACAAAATTTTTAAGCGGTCATTCTGAGGCTCCTGTAAAATTGGGACTCAGAACATGATACTGAGAACCAGCCAGGATCCTGAGCAGATATCAAATTAAAAATTGTTTAATTTTAGCGTACTGACATGTAGGATGCTAGCGCAGAGGCCTAGTAAAGGTTTCCTTAAAATTACAAAATTTTTAAGCGGTCATTCTGAGGCTCCTGTAAAATTGGTACTCAGAACATGATACTGAGAACCATCCAGGATCCTGAGCAGATATCAAATTAAAAATTGTTTAATTTTAGCGTACTGACATGTAGGATGCTAGCGCAGAGGCCTAGTAAAGGTTTCCTTAAAATTACAAAATTTTTAAGCGGTCATTCTGAGGCTCCTGTAAAATTGGTACTCAGAATATGATACTGAGAACCATCCAGGATCCTGAGCAGAAATCAAATTAAAAATTGTTTAATTTTAGCGTACTGACATGTAGGATGCTAGCGCAGAGGCCTAGTAAAGGTTTCCTTAAAATTACAAAATTTTTAAGCGGTCATTCTGAGGCTCCTGTAAAATTTGTACTCAGAATATGATACTGAGAACCATCCAGGATCCTGAGCAGATATTAAATTAAAAATTGTTTAATTTTAGCGTACTGACATGTAGGATGCTAGCGCAGAGGCCTAGTAAAGATTTCCTTAAAATTACAAAATTTTTAAGCGGTCATTCTGAGGCTCCTGTAAAATTGGTACTCAGAACATGATACTGAGAACCATCCAGGATCCTGAGCAGATATCAAATTAAAAATTGTTTAATTTTAGCGTACTGACATGTAGGATGCTAGCGCAGAGGCCTAGTAAAGGTTTCCTTAAAATTACAAAATTTTTAAGCGGTCATTCTGAGGCTCCTGTAAAATTGGGACTCAGAACATGATACTGAGAACCAGCCAGGATCCTGAGCAGATATCAAATTAAAAATTGTTTAATTTTAGCGTACTGACATGTAGGACGCTAGCGCAGAGGCCTAGTAAAGGTTTCCTTAAAATTACAAAATTTTTAAGAGGTCATTCTGAGGCTCCTGTAAAATTGGTACTCAGAATATGATACTGAGAACCATCCAGGATCCTGAGCAGATATCAAATTAAAAATTGTTTAATTTTAGCGTACTGACATGTAGGATGCTAGCGCAGAGGCCTAGTAAAGGTTTCTTTAAAATTACAAAATTTTTAAGCGGTCATTCTGAGGCTCCTGTAAAATTGGTACTCAGAACATGATACTGAGAACCATCCAGGATCCTGAGCAGATATCAAATTAAGAATTGTTTAATTTTAGCGTACTGACATGTAGGATGCTAGCGCAGAGGCCTAGTAAAGGTTTCCTTAAAATTTCAAAATGTTTAAGCGGTCATTCTGAGGCTCCTGTAAAATTGGTACTCAGAATATGATACTGAGAACCATCCAGGATCCTGAGCAGATATCAAATTAAAAATTGTTTAATTTTAGCGTACTGACATGTAGAATGCTAGCGCAGAGGCCTAGTAAAGGTTTCCTTAAAATTACAAAATTTTTAAGCGGTCATTCTGAGGCTCCTGTAAAATTGGTACTCAGAATATGATACTGAGAACCATCCAGGATCCTGAGCAGATATCAAATTAAAAATTGTTTAATTTTAGCGTACTGACATGTACGATGCTAGCGCAGAGGCCTAGTAAAGGTTTCCTTAAAATTACAAAATTTTTAAGCGGTCATTCTGAGGCTCCTGTAAAATTGGTACTCAGAATATGATACTGAGAACCATCCAGGATCCTGAGCAGATATCAAATTAAAAATTGTTTAATTTTAGCGTACTGACATGTAGGATGCTAGCGCAGAGGCCTAGTAAAGGTTTCTTTAAAATTACAAAATTTTTAAGCGGTCATTCTGAGGCTCCTGTAAAATTGGTACTCAGAACATGATACTGAGAACCATCCAGGATCCTGAGCAGATATCAAATTAAGAATTGTTTAATTTTAGCGTACTGACATGTAGGATGCTAGCGCAGAGGCCTAGTAAAGGTTTCCTTAAAATTTCAAAATGTTTAAGCGGTCATTCTGAGGCTCCTGTAAAATTGGTACTCAGAATATGATACTGAGAACCATCCAGGATCCTGAGCAGATATCAAATTAAAAATTGTTTAATTTTAGCGTACTGACATGTAGAATGCTAGCGCAGAGGCCTAGTAAAGGTTTCCTTAAAATTACAAAATTTTTAAGCGGTCATTCTGAGGCTCCTGTAAAATTGGTACTCAGAATATGATACTGAGAACCATCCAGGATCCTGAGCAGATATCAAATTAAAAATTGTTTAATTTTAGCGTACTGACATGTACGATGCTAGCGCAGAGGCCTAGTAAAGGTTTCCTTAAAATTACAAAATTTTTAAGCGGTCATTCTGAGGCTCCTGTAAAATTGGTACTCAGAATATGATACTGAGAACCATCCAGGATCCTGAGCAGATATCAAATTAAAAATTGTTTAATTTTAGCGTACTGACATGTAGGATGCTAGCGCAGAGGCCTAGTAAAGGTTTCTTTAAAATTACAAAATTTTTAAGCGGTCATTCTGAGGCTCCTGTAAAATTGGTACTCAGAACATGATACTGAGAACCATCCAGGATCCTGAGCAGATATCAAATTAAGAATTGTTTAATTTTAGCGTACTGACATGTAGGATGCTAGCGCAGAGGCCTAGTAAAGGTTTCCTTAAAATTTCAAAATGTTTAAGCGGTCATTCTGAGGCTCCTGTAAAATTGGTACTCAGAATATGATACTGAGAACCATCCAGGATCCTGAGCAGATATCAAATTAAAAATTGTTTAATTTTAGCGTACTGACATGTAGAATGCTAGCGCAGAGGCCTAGTAAAGGTTTCCTTAAAATTACAAAATTTTTAAGCGGTCATTCTGAGGCTCCTGTAAAATTGGTACTCAGAATATGATACTGAGAACCATCCAGGATCCTGAGCAGATATCAAATTAAAAATTGTTTAATTTTAGCGTACTGACATGTACGATGCTAGCGCAGAGGCCTAGTAAAGGTTTCCTTAAAATTACAAAATTTTTAAGCGGTCATTCTGAGGCTCCTGTAAAATTGGTACTCAGAATATGATACTGAGAACCATCCAGGATCCTGAGCAGATATCAAATTAAAAATTGTTTAATTTTAGCGTACTGACATGTACGATGCTAGCGCAGAGGCCTAGTAAAGGTTTCCTTAAAATTACAAAATTTTTAAGCGGTCATTCTGAGGCTCCTGTAAAATTGGTACTCAGAATATGATACTGAGAACCATCCAGGATCCTGAGCAGATATCAAATTAAAAATTGTTTAATTTTAGCGTACTGACATGTAGGATGCTAGCGCAGAGGCCTAGTAAAGGTTTCTTTAAAATTACAAAATTTTTAAGCGGTCATTCTGAGGCTCCTGTAAAATTGGTACTCAGAACATGATACTGAGAACCATCCAGGATCCTGAGCAGATATCAAATTAAGAATTGTTTAATTTTAGCGTAC
Source organism: Boloria euphrosyne (assembly GCA_951802675.2). NCBI lineage: Eukaryota > Metazoa > Arthropoda > Insecta > Lepidoptera > Nymphalidae > Boloria > Boloria euphrosyne. Next base: position 156,117 of record OX637896.1, read on the forward strand.
TGACATGTAGGATGCTAGCGCAGAGGCCTAGTAAAGGTTTCCTTAAAATTTCAAAATGTTTAAGCGGTCATTCTGAGGCTCCTGTAAAATTGGTACTCAGAATATGATACTGAGAACCATCCAGGATCCTGAGCAGATATCAAATTAAAAATTGTTTAATTTTAGCGTACTGACATGTAGAATGCTAGCGCAGAGGCCTAGTAAAGGTTTCCTTAAAATTACAAAATTTTTAAGCGGTCATTCTGAGGCTCCTGTAAAATTGGTACTCAGAATATGATACTGAGAACCATCCAGGATCCTGAGCAGATATCAAATTAAAAATTGTTTAATTTTAGCGTACTGACATGTACGATGCTAGCGCAGAGGCCTAGTAAAGGTTTCCTTAAAATTACAAAATTTTTAAGCGGTCATTCTGAGGCTCCTGTAAAATTGGTACTCAGAATATGATACTGAGAACCATCCAGGATCCTGAGCAGATATCAAATTAAAAATTGTTTAATTTTAGCGTACTGACATGTAGGATGCTAGCGCAGAGGCCTAGTAAAGGTTTCTTTAAAATTACAAAATTTTTAAGCGGTCATTCTGAGGCTCCTGTAAAATTGGTGCTCAGAACATGATACTGAGAACCATCCAGGATCCTGAGCAGATATCAAATTAAGAATTGTTTAATTTTAGCGTACTGACATGTAGGATGCTAGCGCAGAGGCCTAGTAAAGGTTTCCTTAAAATTTCAAAATGTTTAAGCGGTCATTCTGAGGCTCCTGTAAAATTGGTACTCAGAATATGATACTGAGAACCATCCAGGATCCTGAGCAGATATCAAATTAAAAATTGTTTAATTTTAGCGTACTGACATGTAGAATGCTAGCGCAGAGGCCTAGTAAAGGTTTCCTTAAAATTACAAAATTTTTAAGCGGTCATTCTGAGGCTCCTGTAAAATTGGTACTCAGAATATGATACTGAGAACCATCCAGGATCCTGAGCAGATATCAAATTAAAAATTGTTTAATTTTAGCGTACTGACATGTACGATGCTAGCGCAGAGGCCTAGTAAAGGTTTCCTTAAAATTACAAAATTTTTAAGCGGTCATTCTGAGGCTCCTGTAAAATTGGTACTCAGAATATGATACTGAGAACCATCCAGGATCCTGAGCAGATATCAAATTAAAAATTGTTTAATTTTAGCGTACTGACATGTAGGATGCTAGCGCAGAGTGTAGTGTATCGTTAGGTTGAGAACAACATTTTTGAAATCCGTTAGAAACTATCTCATAAGAGACAATAATCCATAGACTTAAAACTCTTTAGACTTTTGACAAGATTCGATCTTGACATTTGACGTTTCGTACGTATACATCAATTATAGATGTCGCTGGTAAAGACCGACACAATTTTAGCACCCCATCGAAGGATTTTTGAAATCAATATGGCCTGAATCGATAGGTCTACGTTCGGTCAGGATAGGTCCACTATCATTTTTGTTAGGTCGCCTGTGATTTTTTAATAAATATTTTTTTAAATTTAACTATTATTTTAAAAAATTTTAGCACCCCATTGAAACTGAAACTGATTAATCTTTATATTTCTACATTCTTTATCGTTAGGACAGTTTTGGTCTCTATACGTTTTGCTTTTATATTATCCATTTAGTTTTTTTATTAACAATTATAAATAATTGACATTGACAATGTCATAAGTCATTTGACATCTCATTTATGTTACCTTTTGAGCATTAGCTTTTTGTATTTTGGCTATACATTTTTACAGTGCTACAAGGATCTTTTGGCGCGTGGCCGAAATCAGAACTAACACCGCCATCCGTCACTATTGACAGTCAGCTGGAGTGTTGACGTTGTTGTGAATATTTTGTGCTTTTATTTCATTAAAAATATCTCAAAATATGCCGAAAGTAATAAGAAGTGGTGATAGAGAGGTGGTGCTAAAAGTAAAGGATTATTTTATGAAAGAAAAGCAATCTAGCGCTCACTTGAAAGAGTGAAATATATATAAAATTTAATGTTTTATCTATTTATATTAAATAATTTATATATTAAATAATAAAATTTCATTTATTTTTAATTTTATTTTTTTCATTTCCTAAGTTTGAATTCAATTACGGATTATAAGAGATAGATTTTTAAAAACAATTCCCTAAAAGTAAGTAGATGTTGTTAGCTTGTAACCCTAATTTCACACCAGCGCCCTCATGTCAATGTCATATAAGTGCCAAAAGATCCTTGTAGCACTATATGTCATATTTAATATGTATTGTATAGTCTATATATAGTTATTTAATATTATTATTATTTTTGATTTGTTTTTAATTTATTGTTGTTGATTTTTGTGTTTTCTTTATTTATGTGTATCATTATTTTTTATGCCTTCATACTTTCTATTTTGTTTATATTCGTTTGTGTAACACTGAACATTCTCAATTTTTGTGTTATAAAAATTTTGTATTATCTTTCCTTGTAACTGGCGGGTGTTTAGGTATTATTATTATTTTAATTTAGGTATTATTAAATTTTAATAAATAATAATAATACCTAAACACCCGCCAGTTACAAGGAAAGATAATACAAAAATTTTATAACACAAAAATTGAGAATGTTCAGTGTTACACAAACGAATATAAACAAAATAGAAAGTATGAAGGCATAAAAAATAATGATACACATAAATAAAGAAAACACAAAAATCAACAACAATAAATTAAAAACAAATCAAAAATAATAATAATATTAAATAACTATATATAGACTATACAATACATATTAAATATGACATAAAAATGTATAGCCAAAATACAAAAAGCTAATGCTCAAAAGGTAACATAAATGAGATGTCAAATGACTTATGACATTGTCAATGTCAATTATTTATAATTGTTAATAAAAAAACTAAATGGATAATATAAAAGCAAAACGTATAGAGACCAAAACTGTCCTAACGATAAAGAATGTAGAAATATAAAGATTAATCAGTTTCAGTTTCAATGGGGTGCTAAAATTTTTTAAAATAATAGTTAAATTTAAAAAAATATTTATGAAAAAATCACAGGCGACCTAACAAAAATGATAGTGGACCTATACTGACCGAACGTAGACCTATCGATTCAGGCCATTTTGATTTCAAAAATCCTTCGATGGGGTGCTAAAATTGTGTCGGTCTGGTAAAGCCGGGTATCCACTTAGGTTCGCCGTGGTTTGCGAACACTGTGTGCTCCGCGAACGTGTACAGTGTACACACTTAGGCTGCAACATCAGTGCTCCTGTCGGAGCACTAACATTCCGCGCTCCGGTCTCCAGTCGACACACGACAGACGGTCGGTGCAAACATGCCGCCTTCAGAATTAGTAGGAAGTGCAGCTTATATTTTGATACATTATATTGTGATGGAATACAAACGACCTCCTCGATTTTGGCAAGCTAATATGTATAAGGGAAGAAAAAATAATGAAATAATGCATATATTAAAATCAAATTCTTTTTCTTGTAGTTTTCATATCGTGGGTCCCATAAAACATTATGTTTACGGTATTCTTCTATGAGCTGTAGACATTTTTCATCGGACCACTCCATGTTCGCGAACTTAACAAACACGTCGTGACACGCTCGCGTCCACGAACAAACTGCGCTCCCCTTTGATATCGCGCAAAAAACCGCTTCCCGAGCGCTCCGCCGTGCTCCAATCGTGCTCCAGTCACGCTCCGCGATCACGACGTATCCATTATGTTTGGTTTGCGGAGCGGGCGCATTCGCAAACCATGGCGAACCTAAGTGGATACCCGGCGTAAGATTCCACGTGTATTTTGTTGACGATGACGAAATAAAAGAGAAACATTTATAACTTTTATTGTAATAAAAAAAACAATAATAAATAAATAATAGCATATCTCTAAGGACTAAAGTTAACATTGTTTTTTCACGGTTTATATTGCTTTTAAAACATATTTAATAAACATTTTATTTTACAAAATTATCGATTGATAGACATTGCGAAGCTTGGAAATTCTGTAGTTTCTGACGGCGAACTGGCCAGTATAGGCAGGAGAGCTGGACGCTTCCGGTAGCTACATGAAATACAAAAGAAAGAAATTGAAAGCCATAAAATACAATCGTATTAAAATTAATGAAAATTACTTTTTTTGTCTTACTTAAAAAAACACTATAAATTTCATACTAATTCATACTCTCAGTGTATGTAATAATAATAATTATATGAATAATTTATTATAATTTCGTCAATACTGTTTTGTATACATTATAAAGAAAATACCACTAGTACTTGTGCAATGTACATCACTATATAGTATAAAACAAAGTCGCTTCCCGCTGTCGGTCTGTCCTTATGTATGCTTAAATCTTTAAACCTATGCAACGGGTTTCAATGCAATGGTTTTTAATAAATAGAGCGATTCAAGTGGAAGGTTTATAATATGTATAACGAATTATTAAAGTTTGTTAGCCAACCCTTATTTCAATACAATACTATTCTATATAATCTTTTTCGATTAGATAATTAATCATTATGGAAACTATACCTGTTTTTACCTTATGCTAATGCAATAATTATATAAACTGGTTTGTTGATAAAAAAAACTGGTCTAATTTTCTTTGTAGCAGTGGTAGCTTATTCACAGACTTACTGACTGACATTTAATTTAAATTCTATATTATAATGTAAAAGTGACGAAATGCTTGTCTATTTAAATAAAGGATTGGAGGATTGATTTGATTTGATTCTGTAATCTGTGTGTTTAATTTACACCTTTTTTGTTCTGATCCAAGCTAACTCCATCAAATGTGCCTGGAAAGTATAAATAAGTCGAATTAAAAAACTTTTTCATTAGAATAAGTAGCTGGAGTATTTTAAATTTTCTTTCAGTTTCAATTAAGACATCTCTTTTGTTTGTTAAAATGTAATTTTTGTGTGTAACTCAGACTAATATGGAGTCTGACAAAATAAATGTCAAAATAAAAATTAAAAAAGTGTATAATTTATGGTAGCATGATTTATAATAAGAAATATAATATAATCTAAGTTAATAGTTTATCATATAATGTTTTTGAATAAAATATGTAAAATGAAATATTACTACATATATATATATATATATATATATATATATATATATATATATATATATATATATATATATATATATATGTAGTAATATTTCTATTAGTCATACATAGTCTGTTTGTTCACAATAAACTCAAAAACTACTGCACCGATTTTTGTTTTATTTAACAGAATTTATATACTCCAAAATCTCATTTGTACACTATTATAAGACTTTGTTTGGTTTCATGTTAAGTTCATGGAGTCTTTGTCTATGCTGTTCTTTAGTCTGAATTTTTCAAGCCGTGGCACTACAGAATACAGATAAGTCTGAGAGGTACATACACCAGACAGAGACACCAGAGTACTAGTGAGTACTGTCATCAGACAAAAATTTATATAAAAAAAATATTTATTACATTGGTGCAAGCCAACAATTTGTGAAATAAGCTGTGATATAATTACCTGTATATGGATCTTGGCCAGAAGTGAATATTTGTTAAGTAAAGAATCAATATTTAAGGCTGTCTGTTAATGTGATGAATTAAATTTTCTTGTTATTGGCATCAAAGGACACCAGATGAGCATACATTGCTTTCATATGTGATATAGAAAACCAATGAATGTAAGGGATGGTTTGTGCTACTGCAATCTGAAACATTTATAACAAAAGTGGTATATGGAACCAATAAAATTATCCGTTTTAAGATAATGAGTATCTATTATTTAATGGTATATTAAGTGAAGGTAGATAGGTACATATTATTGAATTGACATCAGCCCGTTTTAACGTCCCCCTGCTGGGCACGGGTCTCCCACAGTACAAGGGAGATCAGGCCATAGTCCACTGCGCTGGCCTAGTGCGGGTTGGCAGACTACACATGTCTTTAGAAAACTTGCTAGGTTTTCTCAGACATACAGGTTTCCTCACGATGTTTTCCTTCATCATAGAAATCAGGATAGAAATGATTCGCACGTGTTCGACCACATATTATGGGGAGATGCCTGAGCTGTTTATATAAGGTAGACCTCACACTGGTGTTTATGCTATATTATTCTATATTCTACGCTATATATAATAACCATTTCACACTTCATTCCATTGCTATGATATACAGATGTATAAACGATTAAACGAATGAAGCGTGAAATTTAGTATAAGACTTCTAGTTAGAAATAGTAATAGTAAATGAATCGCTCAATAAAATCATCGAATATCTTTATCTGTATTAAATACTTTGTGTACCTATTAATAATATTATTTTGAATGTTGCGGTGTTCACGATTTGTTGATGTCATGGCACAATTTTTTTAATTTCATTTCTCTTACTGAGTACATACCTATATGGATCCAATGAAAATAATTATACGTAAATAGAATAATATAAAAGGAAACACACAAAGCGACACAAGTTTAAAATAAAATATCATATTTTTTCTTCTGCCACTAATTATCACAATATACTTAATGTTTTAATGAAAACCACATTTATACTACACTTTATTAATTATTACTTTTCATAAACAAAGCTAATACAAAATTAAAAAAAATTTAAACGTATGTAACAAAAAGTTTGCTGTGACGAGTAAGTACTAAGTGGTAGGTAAGGGTAACTAATAGATTTTTATTTTGTAGCAAGTAGAACTTAGAAGGTAAGTACTTCCCCGTCGTTGGTAGTTAGAACTTCGAAGTTGGTACACTGTGTAGCAATATACTCTATGTAATGTCTATGGCGTGAGAATGGCGCTACTAGCGTTGTCTGCAGTATTTCGAATTCTTTATTATTGACTATAACATAATCATATTTATCATCATATTTACTAATAATGATTGCAAAAAACGTGTACTTTAAATTTAATATTATTTTTATTTTTAAATAAAATTAGTTTGTGGTATTTAAAAACAGATAAAAAAAAACGTGTGGCACTCGGGGACTGCCGCGGTAAAGCTATTGCATAGCATTTTTTATCAACTTATGCAGTTATAATTATTTATGCAGTACTTTTTTTTGAAGTGGGAAGGTGTAAACTCCGTCGTCTTTGTTACCTATATCTTACACAAAATAAAACAAACAAAAAAAAATTTACAGAAAATAAACCTTATTACTAAAGACGTACAATCTAAACTTACTAATACTTCTCGAGTCTATTTAATTTAAACATTCCTAATATAATTTATAGTAAAAATTTACTATTTCTATAAGGTCCAAAAACATAAGTCGGAGTGGAGGGTGTTAGGTTTTATTTTCGTTACGTAATTTCTTGATTCGGTCGCCGCGCTCAAAGCCCGCGATAAAAGCTAAGCAATAGCTATGCTTAAAAAAACTGAAAACTTTGAATTAAATTTTAAAATTTACTTTGTTATTTTATGAACTAAAACCAACGTTTTCCGAATGTTTTTTGCCTAAGCTATCTTAATAATATATTTTTAGATTTGTTTTCATGTGGAGTAAAATACCCTATTAAAGACGATTTATGTGTCTTTTTTTAAATAGTGGCGTTTAAACTTTTAACAAGAGCACATGCTACATTTTTACGAAGAATTCACGATTTCTACAAGTGATAATCTTTCAATTTTTTTTATTTTGTATTTGGCCATATTTTACTTATTCTTCAAAAGACCGCCATCTATAGTTTAATAATTGTATCACGTAGAAAGATGTATTTCTTTGTGTTTTTACAATCAACGCTAGATGGCAGGGCTTAGGAGGTAAGGTACGACATAAAAGTATCTATAAATTAGATATTATTAGCGTAACTTATTACTAAAATAAACAATTATTTATAATAAATTTTCGAAAATACTCATATAAAATTTTGTCTCGTCTCTACTGTATGTGTATGTAGTAACGCGGATCTGATGAAGGAGTCGCAAGGAGAGTGAGGAAATCTTGGATGAATACTAATAGATCCTAATTAGTTTAGGTTTGATAGGGTTCGTTTGGTTCGGTTGGGTCTCTATTCATTTCCTTTTCTACCTTACTACGATGAAGCCCAAAGATATCCTCCTTGGGTATTTGAAATGTATGTATGTATAATGTAATATGTATTCCCACGTAATTACTTAATTATTCAACTGATTTTGATGTTTCATACTTCGTTAGATTCGTATTGAGCGGGAGTGTATCGGGGAATGCTACAATTTGCAAAAAAACACATTTAATGTCGAAAAACGCCATGCGAAGCTATTCAAAATGTTTTGTATGTTGCATTTTCAAAATAATGACTTTTCTAAATTATAATAAGTCGATTTTATATTCCGTAATAAAAATAAAAAATTTTATAAAAATATTAGTGAGGCGTGTGTGAGCAGGCAGGAGCTGTTGGGGATGCTTGCTCGTCTGTTGTCGGCTATGAAACAATTTGTGGCAGCCCAAAGGCCTGAATTTACATAATATCGGAAGGCGGAGATCTGAAACAGGCGTCGGTGCGCAGTGTGACCTGTGTGTACAGTGCGTACCTACAGTGGGTACAGTGTACACGTACCTGCAACTTACATATGCGATACATCATACATGCGATGTGCTCTCTTCCGCGTCCCGAATCACTTCTAAGTTTTAATTTATGTCGCTACGTCTATAAATATTTCAAACAAATTTTATATCTAGTTTTAAGTTTTGAATATTTTAGTAGTACCACAGTCACAGATAACATAATACTATAGTACCATGTAGCAGAAATTAGGATCTTAATAAAACATATTAAAGGCTTTGTTGTAGGCTAGCTTCGTTCGTGTTTGTTTTTATTTAAGACCATAACCATTAATCATAAAAATAATAATCAATTCATTATTATGATAAAATAAATTAACCAAACTCAAAATTTTTATACTAAATGTTAGTATTGATAAAAAACGGGCTTATAAGTTCAATAGGTGGTGTTCATTTAAACTGAATTTAAAATTGGAATAGGATCTGTGTACGTACTCGTAGGTATTATGTATGTAGAATCGAAAATAATGACGAAACACTATTTCTATTGTATTTTTAATTACAAATAATGTTTACGCTTATCGTCGTGTCGCCATAATGGCAACACATGACATCCTTATTTCCCTAATACTTTCATACTTTTCATACATTCCATTCTTAAAATCCTTCCATACGTCTCTTAAACATCATTACATGCATTATACTCATCTTACAAATCCCACATGTATGTTCACTAATTTCTCGAAAACTAAAAAGGGTTTTTTATTTACTATAATTAAAAAAGCAATCGATTTTAATATTAATGTATAAAAACAATACAAAAATTGATGTTTCATATTTAGACCATTTTTATTAAATTTTATACTTTAACTTATTTAGATAATTCAGAAAGCATTGTCAGCCGGTGACAGCACCGGATTCGTAAATGTCGAATTAGGTATCTACAAGGTATCTACAGGTATCTATATGTTATAATTTTTTATCTTTGTGCGGAAGTCGGCTTTTATTTTATTTTCTACAGTTTTTATGATAGTTTTGAAAATCTATTTTTTTTTCTTTGTTTTTTTTGATGCTTGAGATTCTATCTTAAGATCTATCGAGTGGTGTTAGCGGCAGACGTGCCCGCCGATTGCACTGTGCAGTGTGCACTGTGAACTGTGAAGTACAGGCACAGTTTAGAAAGCATTTCGCCGCACCGCGTCGGCTCTGAAAACTTAGCGAGCATTCGCGTTTAAAAATTGAGCTCTAAGTAATACATGAATATTTCACTATCTGCGGCGGCGTTTAACTTCCCGCAAGTTTTTATTACCAAAGTTAGTCCCGAGGCGTTCTACGCTTGAAAAACTAAGAGATACGTTGATGAAGTTTTTTAATCAGCCGCCTTAAGAGCGGGTGAGCTAGCGCGCTTAGCGCGGCTCTCCTTGCGACGCGTGTCTAATCGCTTAAACACGCTTCCTACTTTGTTGGAAAAATCTTCTTTGCCTGAGTCTAGTGATTAACATAATCATTAGCTGTACTTATAGAACTTGTTCTTTAACTTAATTTGTATAAGTATGACGTCGATGCTGCACATTGTAAATGTTGTTATTAAAATTGTAGTTTGAAAAGCAGGCTTATTTAATAAGCATAATATTTTTATAGCTCCGAGCCCGCTGCAGTCACGCGTCTACTCATTTATAATAGAAGATACCTACGAAAATATAATTTGAGAAGTCGGTACGGTATTGAAAGTGTTAAAAATTTATTCATTTCACGATCGCATTATTTTTCAGTGTCTGTTGTATAGGACTGCATTCATCAGAATCGTCAAAAGGCGCCTTTAAGAAATAAATACTGAGAGATTTGTTTGTTTATTTTTTATATAGTGGAGTATGAAAAGATTGTGAAAGCTGAACCGAGGACGCGTTGAGGGGAGACGCGGGCGCGGGCTCTGTTCAGGCGTAACTGTATCACATGTTATATACATAATATATATTAACATACAAGTGTTAGGCTTCCTTTTTTTAGATTTATTAGCCACCTGCTAACATAACAAAATAGAACATGGTTTTACTAATACTGTACATAATAATTTACTGTATATAAGTAGATACTTACGTCAATTTAATGTTAAAAATAAATACTTTTTTGTTTTTCTTGTACTGGCTGACGCGCACATTTTGACTAGGGTAATCGCATCGTGCTAAGAACGCCAACCGTTCCGTTTGTCACGTGAATTGTTTCAAAAGTATAAATGCTAGAGATCTTATATTCATTGGGGATAATATTATATTTGTGTGACTTTGGATGTATCAATGTCTCCCTGCATACATAATTTTTATGAATATTTTCGATTTTCTGCTCGGGCTGACTCTATCGGCGGCCGCTCGTCGCTGTGGTCTAGGTTTGTTTCCTGAAGAGATTTTTTCAGGAAATTGCCTCCGCGCGGCTCCAGCTCGGGGCTCGCGGCTTGCCTTCTTAATAAATTCGCACGACTCAGCATTCCATTGTATATTTTGATTTAAGCAGTCGTCTGTGCAACGCTCTGCAACCCCGCGAGCTGCATATTTTGCTCAATAAGCCGTTTTTTATCTTCTTGGTGTATACAAAACAAACTAACTTTATTATTCTCCAAGTGTCTGCAAATGTTGAATGGCTCAACGGTTTACAACTAAACTGTGCTGCTAAAATGAACTAATTCATGCTTCAGGTGAGCAGCTAACATTTCCATACGGCGCTGTGACGCGGGGTCGAGGCGACTCTGGTATTATTGTTTATGGGCTTAAAACTTGCGCAGAGTAATGGACAAGTTGATTTAAATTAGATGGCGCCGGGATATCAGCAGAGCTGTGCGCATAATTAGACTATATGTTTTAGTGCGCAGAGTTCAGATCGCGGCGCGGCGTGAACGGTGGTCGTGTGGATCAAAGGGACGCAATTAAGTAAGTGTAGAGTTGGCGCGTTAAGTGTGTCAGGTGGGGTTTACACTCTCGCATAAAGACGGAGATGTCTTTTAGAGGTGCTACAAGGGAATCAGTAACGTTTAATAGGGGAGAGTGTGCTCCAGCTTTGTTAGTCATAATTCTGAATATGTTTCTTTTTGATAAGGATATTGAATTACTCGCTAACCAAACGTTGTCGGCTTCTTGGACGAATTTTGTTTTTGCCTGTCAAAGATGTTTGAAACATAAGAAAGCGACTTTCAAGCACTGGTGAAATTATAATGACGCAGCTCTAGTCGGTAACTGGGTATGAAAAAACTTTTTATTGAGATGTTTTTGTCCTTCGCCATATTTTGCGTAATCTCTTAATATCGACATGTACGGCGACGAAACCGTCAAAAAAGTTTGGAATAATTTATATCAGGCGTGTTGTTTATGGTCCGCGTTTCCGAGGAAAAGTTTCAAGGGATTTACGTACTCGTGTGGGCTCGTGCGAGCTCGTGAGGCACAATTTATGCCGTGTGAGAATTTTCGACTGCTTTATTAATCTGTACCCAAAGTTGCTGAATTGTTCAACTCTTCGTCATGTCCGATGGATATTAAATAATTTGCACCGTTTAAAATAAGGTTGAACATTTTATAGTATTAAAACTCAACATGAAAATGATTTAACTTGCAAAGTTAAGCGGGATTCGTGTTTTACTGACATTTGAATGTGAGACCTCATAAATTTACACCGCGTCTAAAAACTATTCTTGCTTTCAATGTTTTTATAAACAAAATTATTGAAAATGCGTTCATTCAAGAAAGTTTAAGGTTGAGACTTTAACGTTCTGAGCGAAGTTATTCAGTAGCTGTAAAAATCCTCTAGAAATAGTTAATAACATCTCCAACATGAGCTCCAAAAGTAATTTCGTATGCTCCTTACTAGGCACGACAAAAGAATATAAAATGTCGCTTTGTACTCTCCCCGAGAGTTATAATGCACTTCGTTACAGTCCCGCGTGGCGCCGGCCGAGGGCGGGCGGGGGTGTGCGAGGGCGGGCGGGGCAGGTGAAGCGGCGGGCGGGGGCGGCGGTGCACCTCTAGCGCTGATTATACTTGTAAATGATTTCAGAGGGAAGATAATTTTCACTTTATTAAGAGAAGTCGACACAACGATCGCGATTATGATTGAAACACGAACTTTACGATGAACCATTATGTACAAATAAACTTTACTGATTTGTGCTAATAAAGTTTGATTTCATTTATGAGGATGTTTTACATTTTTCGATGGATCATAAAGAGTATTTCGTTCGCAGCTAATCCACCATAAATAGCTACGAGTACCTATTAAAAACATTGTGGGATAAAAATATTGAAAATACCTATTACTCTAGATTATACTTAATTACCATGTACATGTATGATAAAACCTTTAAATACCATGTAAAATAAAGTTTAAGTGATAACAATGATTTTAAAGCAAATAAATTCTTTCTCCAAAACAAGCATATAACCATATATCATTCGTTTTCTACATAAAAAATATATCAAAGAAGTTTCTGACTTAAGGCAGACACTAAAAATCGCTTCTCCTCAAGTCAAGTAGTTGCCTTTCCCAGTAAATATTATAGGTAAGTTAATCACTCCATTTCTTGCATTTCAGGTATGCTTATAGGCTGCTTATAAATTATAATTTAATAGAGATGGACTGTAAGGAAGAATATTTTTATTTCAGTTAGAAATGTGCAAGATGTTTTTTAAATAAATTATTTTGAACAAAAAAAAACAAAAAACGACTTTAAAAGTAAAAAAATCTAAACTAAAAAGTAGAAAATAATACTTTTGGGAACTTAGTTAATTTTGGAGTCTATAAAAGATTCCGCCGAGTATTGTTAATTTGCTCCTAAGAATTGAAGAGTTCCGTTTCTTTGTAATGGATCTCATGATCAATACCTAACCAAATTCTTATCGAACTACCATTGAAATACAAGCTTTCCAATAATAAAAGAACCATCAAAATCGGTTAGCGTGATATTGAGTTATTCGTTGATTAGTCGCGCACATACATGCCATTGTCAGAACTAGACAATATTAAAATGGGACCACACGGGAAGCACCACATTTCAAATAAAAAAAAACATCAAAATCCGTTCACCCAGTCAAGTTCTGAGGTAACAAACATAAAAAAATACAGACGAATTGAGAACCTCCTCCTTTCTGGAAGTCGGTTGAAAAGTGTTGATATTGTTGACAGGACATCCCATCGAGCTAATTGTTTTCTATATACTCACTTATTTGTGTAATATTATATATACTTATGTGTATTCCTCTTATTATTTATTCATTGTTGTTAAATAAATGTTTAAGAACTTTTTATGGCCGTATTATGAAAATGTAAGATGCTAAATATTAATAAAGTAATAACAAGACGTAGAAAGATTGGATAGTTGCATCTGTTGCAAGCTGCAAGTAAATATCCGAGCATCGTCGGACACTTACTTATGAGTGAAATTATTCAAAAAGAAAATTTCCTTTACCTTTTGTAAGTGTTCCATCAATTTCATATTTCTATCCGTGTTGTGGAAACTTATCGGAATACCGTTATGAGTGCGAAAGTTGTGAATAAATGTGTGTGTATGCTTGTTGCTTCACGTTGACACGATTTAGATGAATTTGAACATACAGATATACTACCTGAAGTAACTCCGGGACATTGTCAGAGACGAGGAGAGACGGAAAGTTTCTTTAGTTTATCAATAACTTTCTTATAGAAAGTCGTTTTTAAGTAAGTTTATTTTTAGATTCAGTTTTCACAGTATGCTCTTACATTTTCGTATATAAAAGAAGCTTATTTAGTTATATTCATAACTAAACATTGTTAAATACTAGTCGTAATATTTCAATTAAGTGACAGAATAGTGTTACCAACTTTAGATATTGTTAATATTTAATAACGAAACATGCAATATTTTAATAAGTAATGAAACTATTTAAATTTAAATATTTTAAGTATATCTTATTTTCTTTGTTTGACCATATACTAAAAGATGTCTATGGTCAAACCAAACGAAGGCGGGAAAAACGAGTGTTTTCGGGAGGAACTAATTGAGCGCGAAACACAGAAAATATATTATTTTAAAGTTGAATTGTACGAACGTATTAACAAAGTCTTTAATAATAAGTTGTTTGAACTAGTTTGTGTTAAATTTTGATATATTTGTACTAAATAACGCTGGTTTTTATTGAAGAGGCTTTTAATAGTTTCTGTTGCTATTATTTTCATAACAACATCTATCTAGCTGTCTCAGCGACGTCTGACATAATCTTAAGTAATAGAAGCATATGAAAGACAAACAGCTCGTAGGCACATGCGTGGGCACGCGGCCTCGGCGCGGCGCGCGGCAGACGACGCGGCGCCTCGCAGTTTAATAAGGCTAAGAGACCGCGGTGCCAACTTGTAGGCCTTGACTTCAGACTGTTACGTATGAGGAGTGATATCAACACCAATATGTTACGATTTACTCAAAGATATTCTGCCATTCTTATTATTTATGATAAATGAAAGATTTGGTCAATTTCGTTAAGATAATAATTACCTCTACGGCTTTTTTGCTGTATTAAGAACAACTGAATTGAAACGTTTTAAAAATGTATTTTTACATATCGCGTATTTTCGACTTTCATAATAACAACCAATACATTATAATTAAATAAAATATAAAAATAATAAAAAGATAAACGAATACGTGTAAAGCTCAATGTATATCACAGTAGGTAATTTACATAGCACAGTGAAAGAAAGGTGGCCGCGGGAGACGACGAGTCAATCAGAGCGGTTGCATGCGGGCTGTTTGCGGCAATCAGCGCCCGTATTTGAGTGCGCTCCGCCTCCGCGCCTCTCTCCGCATTGACGACGCTACGCTATCGATGATCAAGGCAACGTGAAAAGAAATTTGAATGAATGATGAAAATGTAATACAAACACCTTATAAAATTTACTGGACTGCTTGGAGATGCAAAACCAAGTGTCATATATTTGCGCTACGCATAGTTAAAGCGAACTTTTACACTCTTAATGCTTAAGCGCTGCTTCGACTCAAAGTTGTTCGATAAGCTGGCACAATGAAAATTATAATAAGTAAAAGCATGACTAAGTTAAGTACACTATAAAGAGGTCGAATAATTTTATTCAGTTTTATTCTATTCTTATTTTATTTTTAAGCTGTCTTATTCATAATTTACAATACGAATTACTTCAATACCACTTCTAGATCAGAGTTTCATGATGTAACAAGTTTAAACTTGTTGAATTTTTAACTTCACCATGCAAGACGCCAGGGCTTATCTAAATTAAGTTAATCAAGAGCCGAAGTAGCGTTGGCTTCGCGCCGGACGCAGGCGCGGCTGCGGGACTGCGCTCCTGTGATGATGGTCTCTGTGTCATTTTAAGCATACAGCGAGATAAAATGAAGCAAACTTTTATGAAAATATGTTTCGTGCTGATACATACTTTAGATAAGTAAGGATTATGATATTAGAAAGTGTTCAAGCGCATGTAGGTATAGTATGTGTGATGGGTGTGTTGAATGTTAACTAAGAGCTGGATATTAAATACATAACGTCCATAACTTTAGACGCAGTACTGAGGGTAAAAACAACAAATGATAACGATTAGGCGACCACCGTTTGAACAATGGCGTCGTTTATTGATCGTAACGTTTTAAGAACAAGAGTAATGAGAATGCACCGGGAGAGGACCACGCTGGAGGCTCATCAATAATCAATTGCTCGGATTGGTCCACTCGTTAGGAAGCTGGAGAGCTGCAGTTCGGAAATCCTTCCGCTCCATCCAATTTCTTTAAAACTGCGCCGCGTTTAATTCGATAATATTTCTCCATTTGTTCGAGATAGTCGGGTGTGGTGCAAAGTGGTGTGATATAAATTGTGCAGACACCAAATTGATAAAGTAAGCAAAATTTTGATTTCTATACATAATGACTCTCATTTTCTGTTGCCAAATGAAGCGGTTACTTTGAATAAGACATTGCGGCCGTATAGGTACACATAATATAGAATACATTTTACTGAACTTACTTAAAGCAGCAAAGCGCTTTAAAGGATTTTTTTGAGTAGAAATGAATTAAAATTTTTGTAAGATATTACTATATTGCAAGACTCATTAATTTATTGCTAGAGGGTTAACTTCGCTAGACAGGGGCAGTAGTAATGCCATGAAACCGTCGGTGTCTCGTGGCTTGCGGCGGCGGGTGTCGACTGTCCGCGGAACACCGACGCGCCTCGCAATGTATCGCCCACCGTCACATAATCATATATCCTGCGATGTAATGGAGCAGTGAGCGAGTCCGGCCAACTCGGTTAGAATAATTTGTCGATATTTTTGTTACTTGAGTTAAAAGCACAATACATTACAGCCTTTTACTTTGAGAGAATTTATTTAGAATTGTTGATACGAGACAATGTTTTTGTATTTTAAGTATTTACAGAAATCTTTCTCATAATTTTTTGGTGAAAACAAATCTTGTAAAACAGCTGCATTAATATTTTGTTTTATATTATTATTTAATATGATGTGAATTGTTTAAATATTACATACCTAAAGAACCGTGCCCCGCTTATAAGCGGTTTTGGGCCATGTGCGTAGGTTAAATTGTATACACAACGTATCTGGTGGTTTTAAAATATCATTCCGTTGAATTCATGAGGCCTTAGAAGAGATCAAAATCTATCACTCTGAGACACTCAAAATTATTTTTTATAAGAAAAAACAATTCAATTTAAATTATCAAGGCACCTTGAGTCTTCTCGCATCCAGAGCACCTCCGTGGTGACGGCGGTATTGGTCAGAATTATGAATTTAATCAGGCAAGTCCCTGGGGGGTGCGAGTGTACGGGGAACTCATAGCTTTTGATACGGTGAGTATATAGGTCTATTTAGAATTAAAATGTGAAAGAACTTGGATGCAGTTGATATTGCTTCCATTATTTATAACCGGACGAAAACAGTCTCTACATATTAATAAAACAAAATACCATGTCTTTGTGTTAGAAAAAAATCTTTGCTTAAAGATTCAATCAAGAGTAATTGAAGTGAAGAAGAGTAGTTGAACTGAAGTTGCAAAAATGGTGCACGAACCATCGGTACCTGTGTTCACGTGATAACTATAATTAGGATTTTTGGGTATGTTAAGCATCACGATGTGCAAATATTTCTATTATCTTAATCAAACGACCTACCTATAAGGAGATCCGTAGAAATATTAACGTAACTTGTATGTTAAGGCGAATTCGTTAAGTGGCGTCAAAAATAGGTTTCTGCTAATACACTTCTCTTAAATAAAACACTAATTGTTGACTGACTGATGTATGAATTATCGCTGCACGGCATATGGCCCAAATCGGTGCATGGTTCTTTTTATATTCGTTTGCTTAAACTAAATACATACACAGTTTATGATTTCATAATAAGTAACTACTTGAATTTTATTATAAAAGCTTTTTCTTATTTTATATCTAGGTAACATAAAAACGGTGCGAGCCTGTCTGGTATCCTGGTCGGCATGGTCGCCGAGGTGTCAGTGCGTCAATGAGATGTCGAATCAGTTGCCTGTCTTGCTGGTAGATGATAACTTTAGTCCGCAAAGTCCCCCGGACTGCGTCATGTTACATGCCACTCTGGCTTGAATCATTTACTAGTAGTGAATGAAAGTTACAAACCGACAAAGAAACTGTTGTTTGAGTTTGCACATATTGATTATCAAATTAATTAATTATGAAAACACGTCAATATTTATAAACAAATCTTAATCATAACCAATTAGGCATTCATGGACAGCCTTGGAGACAAAGCCTTCTGACAAAGACAACCATCTACTCTTTACGCTCTATCTGTGTTTTATATACGAGTGTCTAAAAATTAATTCAAAATAATTAAGATTAAAATTATTGATACAAAAATTATAAAGTAAAAGTGTTTAAGACTTCTTACGGAGAATAGATTGCATGGAAGTATTAACTTACGAGCATATGTTTTTAAAACAATGCGAATGTAGAAGTAGAACAAAACAAGTGCATTCGTAGTCAAAGTGAATTAATTAGACTTGAAAGAGCAGACGCGCGCTGATTGCGTCCGCCGGCCGACGGCTAATGAGCCCAGCCCACGGTCCTGCGGGATCTTGACCTCTATGAGTTAGCACATAAGAACTCGAATATATATTAGAACACTTGTGGTCGAATAAACGAATAGTAATTAAACAAATTGACACACCTAATGAGCCTCGTATTAAAACTTAGTTAATATTCCTTGGAGTAGATGTTGGTTTTGGTAAATATTAAGGCTTAGGTTTGTTCCACGGCGAAGAAATCTGTTAATGGATTGTTTTGAAAGATATTTTAAGTGATATTATTAATGGTTCAATAAATAATGGATTGCGTTATCAGCGCTCAATTTAAAATATGATTAAACGATTATTATAATAATGATAAGATGGTTCGCCGCAGTTCGGCGACGAGTGATTTCTGCAAGTAAAACTGCAGAATCAACCAAATATCAGTAGTTCATGAAAGAACAAGTAGGTATGTACTTTTACATATTTGTTCGTATGCCTTAAAAGTATAGAAACTTTTCTTAATTTAAAAAGTGGCTGATAATAATTTTCATTAAATAAACAAAAATTTTGTAGTGTCATACAAACTTTGAATTCAAAGAACATGGTGTACGCTTTAAAAATTCTCAATAGCACTAACGATATAAGTCCTGTAATAATTCCCTCTTTGAATTAACAAACACATGCGCGGGGTGACAGAGGGATGGAGAGAAGGGAAGGGTTAAAATGAAAAGCCTTATTAAAGTTAAGATCAATTTGACGCCGCGATGAATTCCACTACAAATATCCCATGAACTCGGTCAGCTTGTTACAGTTTTCTATACAATACCGCTAAGTTTTAATTTTTTTTTTTTGCTTAAATTAAGTCATTAATTGCTTTAGGCAAATCAAAGGATAATCAAAGGAATTTCTTAATGTCACGAGTTTAATAAGTTATATGTCAGTCTGTACTCGTATAAAACCGCTACAATATTTTTCATAGACCGAATTCGAAAAATTATCGATTCCCTTTACACACATTCATCCAGTTTGCATTCTAATATAGCCCTTGTAACAACATACCCATAACAAATAGACACAAAAAAAGACTTTCATTCATTTTATATAATTGAAATAATAAGTTATTAGAAATTAGGTATGTGTGAGGCTTTTGCCAGCCGTCAGCGAACATGGGCCGCAAGAGGCATCGATTGTACTGGAGTGATAGAAAGTGCGGTGTGTCTACAGTCTACACACTCCATCTCCGTGTAAGCACGTCTCGGTCAGGGATATTTGCATTTTTCCTTATTTTCGTACATTCCGGCTAATCTGCCATTTATATGCGAAACCACGGCGGGACGCGGCGAGCTTTTGGTTCCACGCCTTAATTAAGTTCACAATTCAACTGATCGCGACACCTTCGCGTTTGCTTTGCATCGCGCCACCCGAGAAGTGTCCTGCGATAGCTTGATCGCTGAGATACCTTTTGTTCCTGTATTAACATTAATTCGTAAGCAGCTTGACTTCGCTCATCTAAATAAGTAGTAAGATATTGCAAATTATATTTTAAACTATATTTTTTTGCGGTGCTTTGTATTTTTTGTTATATAATTTCATTTATTTAATTTATTAATATATTTCAGGAATTACTTAATAAAGACATAATTTATATAAATAACTTAGTTATATGCATAGAGACGGGTTACATCGAGAGAGGTTCGTGAATTAACATTAATATAATTGGCACTTTGTCATCTATCCGAGCTCAAAACTGCAATGTAAAGTGACGTAACTGCCAGTTATTACCATAATAAAAGGAAGAGACGGAAGGGAAGAGTCCCGGCAAAGTGTGATGTTGAATTGTAAGTGTAAGTGATGAAGCGGGCCGTTGATAGCGCCACGCGCAAACTTGCGCAGTAACTCAAGTCGAAATTTCATCTCCATCTCCTCATAACATGAAAACTTTTTTCACTGGCTTCGTCTGCAATGAATTATTGTGGAAGTTGGTTGGATAGATAATAAACCCGCGGTAACTTTTAATTGTGAAACTGGAATCCCCGTTTCATCCCGCGCCCGCTAATTGCGACCACTTATCGAGTTACCCGATGTTTTCGCGGGACTGACCTGCCTCCCCCCACTCGGCGCTGCCCCCCCTCCGACCCGAAGATGACTTCATTATAAGTTCACGCTCAGGTCGATGATAATCCACCGTCTAATGAGTTTGGCTTTTATACAAATTATTCGACATCACTCGAGGAACTCTGCAAACAGGAGGAGAACTAAAATATTATTTTAAATATTTTTGTAAATCTTACGTAAATAGTATATATATCAGCTACTTCATTTTACGTCATATGCCGTTGTCAAGAGACTGTGAGACAGACCAAAGTACTCTCGCCCTGAGCCGCTGCATCGCGGATTTTTTACATTTTTGTCTTTTGTTTTTTCGTGAATAAAAAAACAAATACTTATAACCAAATATTTTTTTATATTAGTGATAAAGTAATAGAAGAGAACGCTCCGAGTCAATTATACCTTTGATTTTAAGCTTAAAGTCGACGTTATCTTTTAAAATATTAAGTCATAATTGTATTCATCATTGCGACGAACTATAAAGTAGCACATTTACAAATAACACTATTTCCCTTTATAATGTCTGCCCTTTTACGTAACTCAAAAAGGAAGTAAAATATATTGTCCTGGGCTATAACAATACTAACAATCTGTTCCTTACCATAAACATTCTTTGTAATCTAAAATAAAATTCTACTATTAACAATTAATAAGTTAATACATAAATGAAAAAATATAAAATAAAAGAGAGTATTATAGTTGTACGTTTATTCTTAAATTGTATTGAAGTCAGAACAGTATATTAGTCCGACGCTGGCGGCGTCAGCGCTGGGAGGCGCAGCGCGCGCGGTACACTTGTATAGGGGTTTTACGATTTCCGGACCCGTTACTTTCCTTATATTTTTCCAGCACCGCTGGCTCTTCAAATATAGTACATTTAATCGGAATCCGCGGCTTTCTCTTAGGAGACAGTACGAAAATGTCAAATATTTCCATATTTTTGTCGAGGTTTCTCTTGGTCAAAGTCAAAGGTATATATTTTACTTTAGCTTTTACGTATCTTAAACTCGTGTTCCCAAACTGTATATTATCAGCCTCACACGTGTTCACTTCAGGACTGGCACACCTCAGGCGGTATGATGCTTCAACATTTTTCTTCGTTTTTTTAGATATACTCTTTTCATTATCAAGTCCACCTTCACTGTTCAGTTCACATCTAATAGAATGTTCGAGCTTTGCATTTCTAGTATACGTCACAATGTCGTATACCTCTACGTAGCGTTTTGAATCCAAAGACTTAGGTAATTCTTCTAATGGTAAAAGTACTTCGGTAGGTTTGGAACGAATTGGTTTCCTCTCGAAGTCACTTTCACTAAATGTGTAACAACTCGGACCATTGCAGGAGCCACATTGCGAGTCACTTCCTGGATAAGCCTCATCCGACCCAGAGTTTGCTGTATTACCTCCATCACTAGACTTGTCTTCATCGCTTATTTTGCTGTGATTTTCACCAGAATCTTGCTCAGAAGAATGTTTGCAGTTTGCTTGCGATAGATCTTTCGCAATTATGAAGAATACGAAGAATATCTGTGAGCAAATATTCATAATTTTATGTCATTTAACTAGAAATGTTTCGTAACAATGTTTTTGGAAATTTATTTTAGAATCACTTAATCACGACAGTAGTAGCTGTACATATCAGTGACTTACTTTTATATGTAAACCAATTATTTTAATTGTTTTATTATACCTATTTGTTACAATAATAATATTCTTAAAAAACAATTAAAAATTAAAAAGTTGTGCAGCTTGCATCTGGTCAATACTAAATTACTTTAAGATTACTGTACAAACAAAATATATTATTGTCAGCAATATCTTTAGCCCGGAAGTTGAATAGTGTCATGACAACTTAGCTGTCATCCCCCACCTTGATTACTCTCCATAAATACGAAGTTTGTCGTTAAGAGCGGGTTATTCCTGTGCGAGTTACGTTGTAGTGCTTTAGCTAAGTGACAGTGCGTGAAGTATTAAAGTAAAGTGAAGTGAACCAGTGAATTGTTATATAATTAAGTAATGTTATTAATGTTATTCGTTATTAATGGTATAAAGTAATATATGTGGTGTAACGACATAAGAAAGGGGGAAAAATTTAGTGTGTAACAGTTTGAGTGTTCATATATACACCCGTCGTTTACATTATTCAATAAAAAAGTAATTTTACAAGTAGTATATTGCAGAGACAAACGTAGTAAAAAGTTAAACAAACTTACCCACAAGCGCATCTTGACAACTAAAGTAGAATAATGTCGGTGTCTCGTCGCGGGGGCTTATATTCTATTTCATTAATGTAATCTCTTAATTAATTTTGATATCGAGTGCGCGGTAATAGCTATATAATGACCAATAACTTGACAACATGTTTGTCTTATTTTGTTGTGATTCAACTTGCTGCGCCAACGGTCGCGAGTTCGGACCCTTCGAGGAGAAATGTTTGTACCCAGTCATGGGAGTATAATATATTTATTATTTGTATGCATTTAAAGTCACATGTGTTGTATGTGTACTGTGTAGAATATGATCTATTTGCTAGGTATGTCCCACTGCTGGACCGTCGTTAAATACAAGAGTATCAGGCCAAAGTACACACGTTAGCCAAATGCAAGTTGGCGGACAACACAACTTGCTAGGTTCTCTCAAACAGGTCTTTTCGCGAATATTTCCTTTACATGGTAGTGTTAGTTATTTACAAAAAAGTGTTTAAAATAATATTTAATATTGTAAGATACTTTGGTGCCATATAAGTATTTTTTTAATTAATTGCAAACTTTGCGGATAGACAGAAACAGATTTATAATATAAAGCCTTTGAGATTAATGATTTGTTCTAAGTTATAAGGAATGAATCAAACTAATTTACCCACAGGCGCAATCCAAACACTAAGCTGACGAATAACATTGTTCTTTAGTCGAGTCAATTATATTATTTCCATTAATAAATAAAAAGTAATCTCTTAATGAGTTCTGATACCGAGTAATAGATATATAATAGCAGAAATTTCCTCGACGTAGGTATACGTTGACGTTGAACGACTTTAAACGGTTTTCTAAAGTGTCCAACAGTGAAATATTTTGTAGTTTGTACAGAATGACGCATATGACTTAAAATATTTAAAGGAAATGTTAGAGTAAAATGTTAATACTATTTATTCTTAAAGACGTGCTAATAAATTAATTAATAAAAATGTAAAAATTGAAAATACTACTCGTGAAATGTTACTAAGTTAATAAAATGATAATATTATTTCTAAATGACGAAAACTCTTACACACAATTTAATGTACCTACTCTAATATTTGGACTCGGGTCTGAGGTTTCTTTAAACGTAAAACCCGTATGCATGCTCTTATGTATATAAAAAATGTTTACTTAATCTTTTGTAGCTAATTGCCTATAAAAATCTATTAAAACTATCACTGTTTTGTTTTTAATTGCCTTCGTGATGTATCGCTAGGGTGTACAGATATTACCTCCTCCCACTCGATTGAGGTGAAACTTGGTTTGAGAATATTTGATTTAAATGAACATAATATAACAATTTTTATCCTTGAAATCATTTATTCAGGGAGATAAAAGACGTTTTAAGAAAGTATTTTTG
The DNA here is from genome assembly GCA_951802675.2 of Boloria euphrosyne. Lineage (NCBI taxonomy): Eukaryota > Metazoa > Arthropoda > Insecta > Lepidoptera > Nymphalidae > Boloria > Boloria euphrosyne. Next base: position 180,354 of record OX637896.1, read on the forward strand.
TTTTTTTTTTCGACATCTATGCGTCGTTACCGTTTAGTCGTTATAATAATAATTATATATATTATTATAACGACTAACGGTAAGCTCTTTCAGCATTTTCGTACTTACACGTACATTATATAATTAGTGTGAGCGAAGCGAGATCAACACTATCGCACAACCTGAGCATTTTGTGGTTCACTATACTGATAAACTATCACGCCTATAGATTTGGCCATAAAAAATAGTAATTTAACGATCTAGATGTATTATCTGTCTAAAAAAAATTTTATAACCATTAAAAAATGAACATTAACAATTTTGTGTTCCTTGTATAGAATGTTATTCTACTACTAACGCCGTCTATTAAAAAACCGAAGAGTTAACATGGCTGTGTCATTATTTTACCTGTTATAAAAATTACACGAGCCCTCACAAAGCTCAGCTTTTTGCTAGCAGTAATCAATGACAACAAAATTTATCGTAATACGTATATTAGAGTAACTAGCTGTGCCCGCGACTTCGTTCGCGTGGATGTCGGAACTTAACAATGTATTTTTTAGTGCGAAGCGCTGTTGGAGGATACCGATACAAATCATTTTTTTTATTTATTTATAAACAACATTAGCTGTGGAACCATCAATTCAAATCATTATCAATCAAAATAACTTTTCCATCTTCTTGTACGCAGTACGGGGTATGTGCCATCGCCTATTTGTAACAATAAATTGGAAAACTCCTGTGCATTTTCGCAGCCTCCTAACTGTGCACGCATATTTACATTCAGGTGTGTAAATGAGTGAGACCAAATTCACATAACCCAAATTTTACTTCTGGAATTTCTCTACTTCTTCATTTTAAACTCAAATATCTTTTGATAGACTGAACCGATTGCAATGAAACAAAAACTAAATGTTACTTCAAGTTACGTTCAATCGTTGTGTATAAAAGTTATCTGCATTGATTTCGTACATTTTACGTGATGTCCGGATAAATAAGCAGACAAACCGACAAACCGACAAACCGACAAACAGACAAACAGACACAAATTCTAAAAATGCTGGAAATGGATTCTATTGGTTGTCCTTTGACACCCTAGCTATTTTTTTCAATTTTTCTGGATGTACAAAAACGACTTTTCTACAGTTTTATTATATGTATAGATTGCTTCTGGATTTTTCAAACTTGTGAGCTTCAGTGTAATATGGCGATGTGCAGTTCTTTCTGTAACATGCGCTTATGTGTGTAATATATATATTATGTTTTTTATGGATCGTTACGGGACATCCAAGTATCATAAGATTAAATAAATAAATATATTTTTTATTAAGCCCGTAACCTTTTATACCTAACAAATTTTAATAATCAATCACATCCATCCTACAAATATACTCCAAGGTATATATCTGTTTCTGTTGTGAACACTGTACAAGATTTTTTGAAGTCCTTTATCAGAAGCGATATTCCGACAAATTCTAATAAATGCGGCGCCAATGTTCGCCAGACGTTGACGGATTTGATACATTCCTCCCATTTCTTCAGAAAAGACCTTCTTTTAAAACTCTCATATTGACTGTTGATTGATGACGCGAAATCGATACCGTACATATGAGGTAAGGTACATGCGCGATAGAGTAAAAAATATTTTGTTAGTTGCGTTAAAGCTTATTCAAATATTGGTTAGTCGGGAATGGAATGCCGGTTAGAAACGAACTAAAACAAACGCCTAGTTTCCAGAATAAAAAACGTGGAACTGCGAATCGAGGAGCTGATAGCGCATACATGTGTCCTCAAATATTTATGAAGCACTCAATAGGATCGGTTTCGGCGCTAGGCAGAGAGCCGGCGGCTGAAAAGACAAAGTAGTTATTCTATAAATAAACAGTCTCTGCTATATCTATCTAGATAATTATAAGAGAATTTCACTCATAATGTATAGTTCTCGTCAATTATTTGACCTTCCTAAAATTGGCGCTAGCCAAACTTATGACTTCGTTATTCGATTGGATAATAAATAGTTGAATATAATATGTCAATAAAGTATCATAATATTGTGAAAACTTGCTTGCTTGCTATTTCATATGTAAAGAGTTCTTATTAAGTTTTAATAAATACAATTATTGAGTTTGTGACCCTGCGACGACGCAAGACGAGGGATTCTTTTGAGTGAGTCCCACATGAACTGTAACTATGATGGTGGAATGCGTTCATTTTTTTTTTTCATAGTAAGAAAATAATGATTTGGTGTAATGATCGATCCAACGCTTCAATATTATTTATACTTATTTCTAATAAATAGATAGCTAATTTTAGAGTTATTCAACAAAAACAGTCGGACCCGGCCACCGGCTCTCGGCCTACGCAACTGAATTCCACAGCGGTTTATTTCGCGAGCGGAATCACGCGCGCACCCACACAGACAAACTCGTGTACGACATGCACACGCACATGCACACATCGATATTTGTATTGCTTAGATGATAAATGTTTCACTATCGCTCCAACACCGTGTATCTTTACGATCAGTGAGAGGCAATCTTACTTTTTCATGAACTGATTTATTAACACGGAATATGACAAAATAAAATTTCATTTCGTACGAACAATTCCTTTAATTGAATTAATTTCCACATGAATTTTATCAATGTTTGGGTTTTTTCCATATTTTATTCAGAAACTTTTACAGAAATTACCAAAAATATGAGTGTATAAAATATGTAAGAAATAAAAATATAGATGTATCTTTCGATATGAAATTGAAATAATAAAATCCGCATCTCAGTTGCGGAATGCCCAGAGTAATGTTATATATATATAAAATATCATGTACATCATTTTCGCACACAGTACATATATGTCGAGGCAATACGTATCAGAAGTTTACGTCGCATTTAGTACGACTTTTAATGACATTTGAGAAGGTATGTCGGCTATGACCTGCAAGCGTGTCATAGATCCCCATTGCAATCCATTTCGTCGTGACATAAAAAAGATTAAGCTTTGAAAGTCTTTGCTAATAATTATTGGTATACGAATTCTTCGAATTATATTAATACAGTAATATCTTTTGAACCATGATTAACACAAGAATTGCAAAATATGAAATAGAATTATTGCGGCAATTTACGGCCAAAATTACTTCAGAAGCACGGGATTTAAAAACCGCCAACCTTACAACTCTAGGCTCTAGACTAAACTGAGAGTCAACATGTCTGTCCAAACATAGTGAAGTATAATTAGGGATAGTTTATAATTAAACCCTTTAAAGCGAAACAATTTACATATTTTCAATACATCGTCTAGGTTTTAATACTAGAGTAATTGAAATTTCCAATTTACTTTAATAATATATACTTATAAACTAGCCATTCCCGCGACTCCGCCCGCGTTAAAAATAGGGATTGGTAGTAGAAGGATGAAAATTAAGGGTTATAAGTATTTTTTGATGCTAAATCATTCAAATCAAATTTGGTTTAAAAATAAAAAATCTGGATATCACCTAGGGGAATAAAAAAACCTACGATCTATGCTCAGACTTACAAATAGACACAAAAATATCATAAAAATCGGCCAAGCCGTTACGGAGGAGTTCGATAACAAACAATGTGATACGCGATTTTTATATATTAGATAAAGTGCCTATGATTTCAAAGTAGCTAGTCTTTTACATATATTATGTTTATATTGTTACAAATTACAAGAGTATAAGAATTAAATTGAAGGCATATATTACATATTTGAATGGTACAGGGGCAAAACAAGGAATGTCACAAAATTATATTTTTTTTAAAATTAACATTGCAATCTATAATACGTGGCGTAATCTTAATGTTCCCATACTTTTCAACATTTTTAATTTTATGTGACATTCCTTGGGGCAAGGGGCAAACCCCTGTACCCTTCACTTTCTTTAATTTATCCCATAATTATGTACCGCAAGACACTTCAATTTTTTTTTATATGTACTTATACTGATAGGTACATTATTTTCTCTAAATGAATATAAATTTGCATATGCATAAAATATAGTAAATGCGAAAGCTTGAAGTTATTAATATTGAAGTGCTAATAGATTATATATAGGTTACTTTTTACCCTGGAAAAATTCACGGCTCCCGTAGGATATATATTTTTTTATTTTTCACAAATTAATAGATTGACTATCTTAGACGAACCTGAGAAAGCGAGGGCGGACCGCAAGTTAGAAATTAAAACATAAGTAACGTTTAGTATTTAAGTGCTGTCATAATTTAACTACAGTTTTTCGTTTCAATGACTAAACTTATTCAAGTGTGTACTGAATGTTCATTCAAATCGGTTCAATTGCTTCAGCTTTGGCTTTCTGTAACAGTTAGCCTTACGTTTAAAAATACTAATATTACATAATGTAAGATTTTTTAAGTAAAATTCTGAGAAATGTAAGTTTTATCTGTGTATCATAGCCTCCGCGTGCCTGCATGTAATATGTACATTGTACACTGTATATACTTAAGCAGAGCGCGCTGAGAAATGAGACGCTTAATGTAGTTTTGTTTTGCGAAAACAATCGCCCCATTTAGTTCAGACTCGTCTCGGCCTTTCGCGACTGTAACTTAATCTATTTCACGTTTTGTTCCTCCTCCGCGCCGCCGACGGACGGACAGACTGCTCCAATATTATTAATATTAAAATTTAATAGGTAAATATTTCACTCGTGATCCTCAAAAAGTTACTGTGGGCTGTGAGTGACGAAAACATTTTTACATTATATTTTTTTTCTATTCCATTTTACTAAGGTACGTATTATATATTAAGGTACCTATATTATTGATGTATTTAAAAAGTATTCAATGCAAGAAAACAAATTTGTATGTTCTTTTTCGATGTAACTTTTATTTTCATCATGAAACACATCTACATCAAACTTGTGACCACCGACATTCGAGACAGAGGCCGCCTATTATCAAAAGTGGTGGCTAGATCCGTAACAAGGATCTGTTCAGTGCTTTTCTGTTGCTTCGTGACAGCTCGGTGCCCGGTAGCTAGGTTAGTTTACTAACCTGAAAATTTGGGATTATTAATTTACTTTATAATCCAAAAAATAAAGAAAAATGAAGGCATACGACAAATAAAGTAAGTCTCATAGAAGCAAAGCAGTAAGTACAAAGAGTCGCCGACAAATTGCCGCGAGCTATTTTTGCGGCGACGATCACTCATCGTATTACTCCGGTGCGGCCTTTATGTTACTGTCACTTACAATTTAAGCTATTTCTTGAACAAAAGATAATTATATTTAATATTATTATTCAACGAAAATTGTTGCAAGTAAATATCCTAAAACATTACTTGAGTTTGAAAGAATTTGCTGTTATTTATGTCATCGACACTGAGGTCGATCAATTCATTAACATTTTAGGCATCACTGGGGACAGGACGACAAAAATAAGGAGAGTCATAGGATATATCATTCAAAATTAAAATGACAGATCCTGGGCCATATAGCTCGAATTTTTTTTTTAGTACATGTAAGTTCATATTTTGATTTAGCTGCCAGTTTTCAGGTTTTGGTACGTGTATTGTATGTCTTCGATTGCCCTTGTTCCTGTTAGTTTATATCTTTACGTAGACCTATATATTTTTTATTTTCATATTAATTTTTTTATTTTATTCTGTTAAAGGTTCAAAAGAGTAACGTACGCCTGGAGGTAAAATAAGATATACTATATATTTACTTATATTTACTTAACTTGACAGCTCTTTATTATTCTAAAAGAAATAATAATTACTTAAGCTATTTTTGAGATCTGCTATTATAATGATATGTGGAAGTAACGGTAACTAACACTACTTTAACTCAACAATCAGTTACTCGCCGTATCTTGTAATTTTCACTCTTGATCGCAAACATTTCAGTAATTAGGGTGAGCGAAGCGAGACCTAATACTATCCCACAACCTGAGTATTTCGTGGTACACTTTAATAGAAATTTAAACGTGTTATCAGTCAAAAAAAATATATAATAATTTTATAACCATTAAAAATGAACATTAACAATTTCGTTTTCATTGGATAGAATGTTATTGTACTACTAACGCCATCTATTAGAAAACCACACGAGGCCTCTCATGAAATCACAAATGGATAGTGTTAATTTCTTACTTTAATTTAATTAATTATACTTATTTATCCGTGATGCAATAGTATTTTAATTCTTAGTGATTTTAAATAAGACTAAGAATTTCCGGTTCATTCATAGTCATTCATAGATATCTCAAAGTTGCTTAATTATAATATACTATATTGTTTCAGTAACGGCAACCACTGATATATATTAAGTTTAAGCGTTGTACGTACGATATTACATACGATTATCTATTGATAAGCATATATGGTTGGTGTCCCGAAATTAGGTTTTGAAATCAACACCTATCATATTTTGGAATACGAGTCTTCGCAATCTTCTACATAGTCTTCATCTTATAAAAAAATAATATTACACTAATTTAACTTGACTGAATCTAAGTATCTATCAATAACTTAACATGCACTTACAATTGTATAGGTACATCATTTTCTTATGGACCTGCTAAACTTTACTTAGAAGTAACGACATTATGATGATAGCAATACATTCATTAAAATATATTTACATGACACACTCCCGACGCGAAGTTTTACGTCACGATTTTACACTTTCCCACGTTCTAGAGCGTTCCATCTCGCAATTACATCTAACATCACTAGTGTGTACCCCGCAGCACACATCGGGATAAACAGTTGTTGCTATTTCAGTTTCTATGCCTACGTAATAAGGTGTATAAGAGAAAAACACCTGCGCGGCGGAGTGTACGCAATATATTTTTTCTCGTCGGTCATTTGTCTGGGACACGTGGGCTTTTTGTAGACATTAAGCGCCTTAAAAAGGTCATTTACCTTCGTAATTTTACGGGAAACTCAATTGTTTTTGTCTGAGTTCACGCGCTTTGTTGTGGAAAGAAGTATAAAGAATGAAACAAAACTTAAACATTTTATGAAATTGACGAAAGAATGAGGCAAGGCCTAACATTTTACTGTGTACTGGTGTTTTACGACGTACTATGTGCCTACGACCCGCTCAGGTGAAACAAATCATTTTTTCTCAATAGTTAATCAATAGTAATATATTTTGGTCCTGTACTATAAAAACTACGGTTAATAAAAAGAAAAAGTAGAAGCTTTCAAATAAATTACATTAACCGGGACGTTAATTGCTATGAAAAGGAAACAAATAAATACTTAAGTATATTTTTAATCTTACTTGTTGCTTTCTTTACTTTTTTAATTATCCGATGAATAACTTCAATCAGAGGAACGGCTGTCCGCAATTACACCGTAACAAATGTGTCCAGCGTGAGCTCGCTCGCTCGGTCGTCGCGCGGAGCACGCGATCTCGGAAGCGACCCGACCTGATCTTCGTATAATAACCATTTCTTAAATTACTTCGCTCAAATCTCTCCCCTGAATTTAATTGTTCATGCACGATAAAGCTTATAAGTTCCGTACGTTGAGTTCCTCCCCCTCCCCCTCCCTCCCTCTCTCACCGCGCCCCTATTTCTTGCAAAACGATTTGTCTCATATGCTTCATATTTTACTCTGCACTGACCGCAAGCAATAAAGCGATTTAAAGGATTTATTCAACGTTCTTACTTGATTTTCCTTCCCTCATACATTATAGTTTATATTGAAGCACCAAAGTGTATCTTTTTTATTCCATTTCTCAATTCAATCAATTATGTACAGATTATGCTTAGAAAAAAATTCAATATTTTAGATTTGCGCGAATAACTTTTAAATTTAATATTTAAAATATAGAAATATCTTTTCGGATTTTATTACGGTTTATTTGGATTTTTGGTTCCCGACGTTTTGAATGCTTTACAGCAATCACGGTCACGGGAGAATCAAGATACTCGTATATGACACTGGTCAGTAAAAAATAGTTACAATCAATTATAATCTACAAAATTGAGAACCTTATTACTAGTACAATGTATTCTGTTCTTGCCTTATGTATGCATAATATGTGGTCTCGTTTGCTTGTAGTTTTCTTCTAAATAATTATAATAAAATAATAATTGTATATTTTTCATAACCTCGTTCAATAAATAGGCAGTATATGAAGTAAAAACCTTTGCAAATAAAACTAGTATTTTCATAAATTAAGAAAAAAAGCTTCAGTTCAGTTTCATATACTCGTATTCTTTTTTTTACCTATTCCGTGCTCGTATTAGTAGATATAAGTGAGTAATTAGTAATTTTTGCGCGTAGTTTCCGCTTGTTATTCTATTTTATCTTACTAATATGAAACTACTGCGCAAGCACTTCAAGTTTTATCTTTATATCGGCTCGACTGATTCCAATGAAACTTCGGCCACGGTCCGGTCTACAATAATTCCGAGTATAAGTTGTACGATAACAAGTTCTATTGAAATTCCTCCAGCAAGCAGTCCTCTATTGATGTACGATTAAATAAGCAAACCGATAATAGTCGAGGAGCCCGCAGGTAAACTTCATCAATAAAAGTGTGATCTAAACCTATTTTTTATTACTTCAGCCTTATCTAAAGTCTTCTTTACTTTATAGCCCAAATATTTTGTGAGAATTTTGTGGCTCACACTTGCATCTTTGGAGTCTGAGATAATAAGTGCCAAAGTCATGAAAAGTAGTGTAATTTGGACGTAGTTAAGCAGAAAGGACTCAACCCACAAAAAGTAACTTTTGAGTTATCGGCATTTTAAGGTTGGATGAGAATTGCTGTCATGATGTTAGATTTGGAATATTTTGAAATATTGTAACGTATGGGTAAATATATTTATATTTTAATGAGTAAATTTGAATTGTAAATAATGATGTAGTTTTTTTTATTTTTGGAAAAAATGTGGGTTGAGTCGTTTTTGCTAAATTGAGTTTAATATGAGTAAGCGTTTATTTTAATTTCTCAAAAAGGACCTAAGTTACAAGACTTGTTAAAGAACTAATATTTAAAAACAAATGGATTGATTAATTTGTAAAGAGAATATTTATAAAAAAAGAACAAATTTCCTAAAAGATAGTTTCTATACGTCTCCGTGATTCTCATCACTCAGCTCCTTTGTTAAATGTCAGTACCACCCACTAAAAATTAACAAAACATCCCGTCTTCATGGAGCGTCGCAGGATCTTTACTGCATTCAACCACGTCGTCCCGACAAAGGTTTTAGCTAAGGGGTTACCCCACAGTATTGCTGAGGCACTCTGATATCAGAGAAGTAACTAAGAGTAGACAAGTAACCTGCATAACTGAGAGAACTGCGGAGCACATACCAACCCGCTTTTGGGCAGTGTGATGGACTATGACTTGATCCGTCTCGTATAACGGAGGCCCGTGCCCATTCCTGTGGGGCGTTGAATACATAAAAATATTCATAACATTTTTTTAAGGTTTCTAACGAAACAGGCTTCTTCGTCTTCGCCGTGCATACTTTTGTTTTCATCCAGATAATTCGTAAATTTCTTCTACAACTATCCCACTTTTACGTAACTGCCAGTCCCAACCACCCACGAAGCTAGCAGACGCACTTAGAGGTGGCCCACTTAGATGGTTGGTGTGTCGTGCAGGTTAATTCAGGTACTATGCGGACTATGGAGCAACCCCTTGGTTGTGATCTGCTTAAGCAAACCTGCCGTCGGGGTCTTCGGTTGAATGCGTAAGCGATCCTGCGACGCTCTATTAAGACGGAGGGATATTTAAATAATAAATAATAATAAATATGTTGGGACATAGCTAGCTTATTGCTAGCATCAACTCGATAGCATCAGACTCAATCAGCGCAGAGATATTATGATAATACTCAGATAGTAAGAGAAATACTTATATCCTGTCGCATAAGTCGGAAAAACTTCATGACAAAAATATGTTCCTACACTTCACATCACAAACACCATGTTAAATTTAGTTGTAATTACTAATTTTGTGAGGAGTTTAAAAGAAAGACAACGTGTTCGGCTGTGGCACAATGAAACAAGGAAGCGGAAGTAGTTTATTAAACAGATTAAAAACAACATACATACAACAGATAACATAATATAAACATTCACAGATTATTTTGTTAACCTATTTTAATTTATTATAACACCCTGACCTAACAAAATAATCTAATTTCCAAAAAAAATAATATTTTTAAACTGACATTAATATACATTAAACCATATTACTAAACTTCAGCCATACCTAATAAATTTAAAAACTTATAATGTTTATTTGCGCTTAAACTTTTTGTGAATATATCTGCTGGCATTTCCGAAGTTGACACATACTTAATTTCTACTTTCCCTTCTGAAACACATTCCCTAACAAAATGATGCCTTATGTCAATGTGTTTAGTGCGCTTATTATGAAATAATGGATTAGTTGCTAACTTAATAGAACTTTGATTATCACTATATAAACAAAGAGACATATTCTCATTCGATACAATCAATTCACTTAATACATTTTTCAAATATATAGCCTCTTTACATGATTCTGATAACGCCATGTACTCGGCTTCTGTACTGGACAAAGCAACTGTTTTCTGTTTTTTAGACTCATAAGAAATTACAGAACCTGACATTATAAAACAAAATCCAGTGTAAGACCTCCTATCTAAAGTGCAAGATGCCCAATCGGCATCAACAAAACCATAAAGATTACAATCTGTCTTTTTATATACTAAACTATAATTCTCAGTTTTCTTTAAGTACCTTAAAAGACGTTTCAAATGTTTCCAATGAGTTTCATTAAAGTAATTATTATACTGGCTTAGAAAGCTCACACTAAAAGAAATGTCTGGCCTGGTAAGTACAGACAAGTACATTAAACTACCAATCAAATGTTGATAAGGATATTTTTTATCATGTTTGTTTACTTCCTTATCCAATTTTAAGTTAATTTCCATTGGAGTGTCTGAACAAGAACAATCTGTCATACCAAATTTCTTTAAAATGCTTTCTATAAATTTCTTCTGATTAACAGTAATACAATCATTATGAATCTTAACATCCATTCCCAGACAATGGTTTAACTGACCTAAGTCTTTTATTCTAAATTTTGTTAGCAACTCATTTATCAATATGCTATAAGTATTCTGACAATTATAGAAAACAAAAAAATCATCTACAAATAGTGCTACATAAATCTTTACATTTTTCTTATTGTATATAAATAAACATGGTTCATAGTTAGACTTTTTGTATTCTAACTGTAAAAGACATTCTTCTACTCTAGTGTACCAGGCTCGGGCTGACTGCTTTAAGCCATAGACAGCCCTCTTTAATTTTAAGACTTTATTATTACAATTTTTGAAATCTGAGCACTCTGGTACTTCCATATAAACTGTTTCATGAAGAAAACCATTAAGAAATGCAGTGGGTACATCAAGGTGATTTGATTTTAAACCTAGTTCTACACTTAATGCTAACAATAACCTTAAAGTAGAATATTTTAACACTGGTGAAAATGTCTCATTGTAGTCTATCCCCTTTCTTTGTGTAAAGCCTTTCGCAACAAGCCTAGCTCTAAATCGCACTTCACCTTCACTGTTAAATTTTTTCTTAAACACCCACTTATTTTTCACAACCGTACAGTCCTTTGGCCTATCCACTAACTCCCAAGTGTCATTCTCATGAAATGATTTAAGTTCCTCTTTCATTGCACATTGCCACTGTTCTTTATCAGGTCCACTCATTGCATCACTAAGAGAAATAAGATCACTAGACAACTCCACACACATGTTCGCATTAATTCCATAATAGTCTGGTTTGCGTCTAACACGTTTTTCTGATACATTAATATCACACTGCCGATTAACATGATCCCTAACTTCTGGTGACAGAGACAAAGTGTCAGCATAACTGTCATCTGTGTCACTTGATGAATTATTAGGTACATATGTCTTATCATTTGGATTTTCATCATCTGAGTTGCTGGGAGACACCACATCATCAGCTGACCTGTCTGGTTGATTCTTCTCTTTGATTACAATAGATGTTGTTAAACTGTCATCTTTATTTTCTATGACAACAACATCTCTGGCCACTATGATTTTTAGATTTTAGGAAATATACAGTACACATTCTGCTGAAATCATCAACAAATAACAGATAGTATCTAGCTTTTCCAAGAGATATATTCTCCATTGGTCCACATATGTCAGTGTGAACTAGCTCTAAGACCTCCTGACTTCTGGTAGTACTGCAAGGAAATGGCAGCCTTGTTTGCTTACCTTCGCAACAAACTATGCAATTGGTCTTACTTATATCATATTTTTCTTCAAAACAAACCCCTTCAGCTGCTCCATTTTTCAATTTATTCAAATCATTAGCATTTATATGGCCAAGTCTTCGATGCCATATTGCATTCGATTCTATCGCTGCAGCTGATAAGTGTACTGGTGTATTTAGCTTATACACCCCATTCACCAAACTGGCTGTTGCTACTAAGACTCCTTCTTTGTTGTAAATGTCACAACCACTCTCTCTGAAAGTCACTTTGTTGCCTTTAGTAATAAGTCGACTCACTGACAAAAGGTTTGTGGTGAGGCTCGGTACACACATAACCTCTTCAACTGTCACATCAAAAATGCTTTTATCAGTACAAGTAGTGATCTGCACGTTTCCACAACATTTAACTAGCACTTTATTTTCGTTGGCAACAACAATCTCCTTGGTGTATGGCTCGTACGATACATTCCTCAGCCAATGTTCATTTGTAGTCAGGTGAACACTTGCGCCAGAGTCTATGTACCAGTCAGATTTACTGTAAGCGCCACTAAGAAATACAGCACTAAAAGCATTGGTGTGCTTTCGATCAACTTCTTTTGTATTCGTTAAACTTGGACATTGATTTCTATAATGGCCAGGTTGCTTACACTTATAACATCTTATTATTTTTGACCTTGACGGTTCGCCATCTTTGTTGCCTTTCTCTTTGGGTCTGCCATTTTTATTATTATGGCTCCACTGAGTTTTACGTTGTAAAACACCAAAGGCAGCACTGTCGCTATTAATTACTTCCGATTCCATATCTAATAATTTAGATTTAATGGCGTCCGTTGTAATCGACATTCCTGAATGCTCAATGGCCATTATCATTGGTGAAAATTTTTCTGTTAATCCAGCTAATAATAATGAGCCAATCCATTCGTCGCTAATATTAAATCCTGTTCCCGCTAGCTTCTGACCAGTTTCCACTAATTGAGTAACATATGAATTCATCGATACGCAATTTTCAAGTCGAATAGATATGAGATTCCTTAATAGACTTATCCGCCTAGTAAATCCCGAATCATCATATAAAGATTTCAATTTGCTCCATAGTTCTCTCGTGGTTTTCACTTCTTTAATATGAACATAGATGGAAGGATCTATTGTTAATAATAATTTTGCTTTGGTCTTGGCGTCTTCTGTAACTCTAACCTCTTGACCTTGCTCTGGCTTGATACATCCTAGCATACCTTCTAATACTAGAAAGTTCTCTGCCGCAAAGCACCATTCATTGTAGTTCTCACGTCCCTTAAGTTTAGGAACGTTTACAATATAGTTTGAGTTGGACGACGCCATGGCGGAAACTACCACAACTGCACGAAACACGCAAAACACAACTGACTGTTCTCTTACTGCTACGAATATAAATATTACACGCGAGAAACTAGTTGTATTAAACCAGGAATGGTCTGGGCCCATAACCTGTTAAATTTAGTTGTAATTACTAATTTTGTGAGGAGTTTAAAAGAAAGACAACGTGTTCGGCTGTGGCACAATGAAACAAGGAAGCGGAAGTAGTTTATTAAACAGATTAAAAACAACATACATACAACAGATAACATAATATAAACATTCACAGATTATTTTGTTAACCTATTTTAATTTATTATAACACACCACACATCAATATAGAACACCATTATACATAAGAGTATAGCATTAGTAAAAAATAGTACTGAAAAAATAAAATAAAAAATAACCATATGCGAAAACGCGTTCTGAAATCCCAACGTTAAATGAAAAAAAAGGAGACTGTCAGTTACCATTGTTCCCTATTGTATAATGACACTTGCATTTAGGTAAAGGTTTTAATAATTATTAAAAAACTCTACATCTCCTTCTAGTATTCTCTTTGAGCCACTCAGTTGTCTACCTTAATAGGTGTTTAAGGTTTTATAACTATTGCTTTACTTTAAAGCTCTGAGTAGGTAGCATTTGTTTTTGCAATGATTTTTTTTCAGAAGACATTTGAAAATATTATGTGAATATTGAATATTAATATGTCCTTACAAATTACCACTTAAATTTCTTTATCTATATGTCCTTGGTTCTTCACTGTTTTTAACGAAACGTATTAATATACGAGTTATAGAAGATATATAGCGTGAAAAATTTCAGCTGAATGCAAAAATTAACTTATTTCTTCCTTAATCAATTTATCAGAAATGATTCACATAGTTTGGGTCGTTATAATAAAACAATAAGAGTATCGATCGAACGATCCACATAGCTTGGGTCATTTTAGCTAAATACAAAATGGGCTTGCTTCATTGTAAATCAATTTATCAGAAATGACCCACACAGTTTGAGTCCTTTTAGTTGAATAAAATATGTACTAGTTTCTAAGTAAGGTAATATAACAGAAACGACTCAAGTGCTTTGGCACATATCTGTTCTTTAAAATTGGATTTATTAAAAATGACTCAAACAGTCTGGGTCATTACAGAGATTTATGGAGAGATACCTTTCTTATATGTGGGTTGGTTCCTATCATTAAAAAAACTATCTTATAGTTATAGAATCACGGATCTTTTTTGTTGAGTGATAGAACCAACTGTTAGGACCTGTTTGGCATAAATAACTCATTTTTGACCAAAGTGTGGGTTGAGTCCTTTCTGCTTAACTACGTCCATTTGCTGTTTATGATATGATATTATTTATTCAAATTCATAGAAAGATTTTAAGAACGATGAATGATAAAAATGTTACCTATTTTATTTATATTTTTCCAGCATTGGCTCTCATCCCCTTGAAACAGAAAAGCTTAATTTATTTTTATTTATAATAATGTCCCAACATATTATATATTATATATAAAAATTCTAAATTAAAAGTAGCCTATGTTACTTTTAATAACTTTAGCTATCTGCGAGTGAAAGTTTCGTTAAAATCGGTCCAGCCGTTGTTCCAGAGAATAGCTGGAACAAACAGACAAACAGACACACAGACAGTCAAAAACTTTAAATATTGATTTTTTGATGTTAGTACCTCATAAACTTTCATATGCTGTTAATTTGAAATTAAAAAAAGAAACTTCAATTTTATTTATATGTATAGATAAAAGCTACTTTAACTATTTTGGCCTTAAAACTATTTTAGTTATATATCACTCAGTACATAAATAGTCATTAGTTTGAAATAAATTAATAAATATTACGGTTTGGATTCTCGTGTCCTGTGACTCTCTGACTATATTTATTATTTGTTTGAGTTTGTATCGTATTATAAATAATACTATCTAATATCAGTGGTAGCCCAGCGGTAAAGCGTCGCTTGTATAACCGAGTGCTGTGGGTTCCAATCCGGGTCTCGCACCTCTGATATTTTCATGTGCGAATAATTTCTATCAAGATTACCGCTTGTCTTGCAGTGAAGGAAAACATCGCGAGGAAACCTGCATGTCTGAGAAAACCTAGCAAGTTTTCGTAAGACATTTATAGCCCAACACGCACTAGGCCAGCGGTGGACTATGGCCTGATCCCCCTCGTACTGAGGGAGGCCCGTGCCCAGCAGTGGGACGTTAAAAAGGGCTGATGACAATATATATATATATAAAAATGTATGTAAAATTATTTTGAAGTATCACTCTTAACTCTCTACTCTCATAATACCGGAGACTGCCTCCCGCTATAGATCACGGTCGCATGTAGGTACTCGTACACAAAGACTTCCTCCAATTCATATCGCTCGATCGAAATCGTATTTTTATGAGCACTTACCGAGCATTTAAACTCTAAAAGAGTTTGAAAATGCCTTATGTAGTTTTTAGTAGTCCAATTTACAAAATATTCCCACATTAAAATGTTATTACGTTTACTTGTTTTTAATACAAAACAGTGAGATCTCTTTCCAAACTCTACAACAACGACTGATGGAGCATCCAAATTAATTGGCAACCCATTTCCAGGCGAAAAATTACACTAACAACCTTAAACGCCATATAAACGATATACTGACACTGACTCAAAGAAAGTAGCTTATACCAAAAAATAGTGCTTTGAATGGAGTGCAAGCTCTCTACGCCAAAACATAATACTTATCCGCTTAAAGTTACTGACTGATTGCCGATTAATCGTGATAGAAATCGAAAAAGGAACTCAGCCCTAATATTTTATTGATAAATCTATAAATATAATAAAATTGTAACTGTGTCCAATCTGTACATTAATTTAAAAAAGCTTTTTGAAATAGTCATTAATATCGAAATCTATAGTTTTTCAATTTTTACTCACATGGTAGATTTATATATGAAATTTGGAATGAAGAAGCAAGTTTAGTATCTCGGTCAACATAATATAGGATACTTTCTACTGCGGGAAAACATCTCATCTTTGAGAAATCTAAAACAACCGTTAAACCGTAACTAGGAACAAATCCGAGCGAAGTGTGGGCGAGTCTATAGTATCATTAATATTATTCTAAGCACTTTCTCGCTTCACTCCGGCCTAAAAATATCTCATACTTTGTCACTAACTTTCAGATAGGTGATGTCTATTATATTGTGTAAAGGTGATATTTATTATCTGATTCACAAACACTGGAGCTAATTTTCCTTAAGTATTTCCCGTACAGTTTTGATCTTCCGTCAAATTTATTTTGAGTAAGCTTTTGGCTTCGGTTCCGCTCACGTATCGAGTAGTTTAATAATCCTTACCACTATGTGTAATGTAGTACGATGTTATATATAGCTTATTACTTTCATCCACAAAAAAGGGCGTAAATGCAAATATAATTTTCGTTTCGTTCGTTCGGTTCGAATGCTTTACAGCAATCGGGGCTACGGGAGAGAAAAGAAATCAAAATAAAGAAAGAAAAAGTATTATAAAAATGTATGGTTTTTTCTAACTTACTGACATCAATCTTTAGAGATTAACGCGTTTAACAAACTATCTCTTTGTCTTAAAAGTATAGTAATATTATATTAAATCATATTAAACTATGCTCCTGAGCTATTTCAGCGACTTTCAATGCCCAGGAAATATCACACAAGTGCTTTTTCATTCCACTGGAATGGATTATATAATATATAAAGGATCGAGCTCAGGACTTACTATCATGCCGTAATTTCTACAGCCACTGGACTAACCAGGCTATAAAACAAATATATGTAAATAAATATTATACATCTATATTAATTCAGTGTAATATACGTATTCATTAAAAGCTGAGAAGTTTTTCAGGGAAAGCGTTGTAATTTTATAAAAAAACAAAGCCACGAGAGACGACTAGTGTAAATTCAAAACGTCGATAGTATAAAGGCGTATAGTTCCGGCGCCATCGCTTTACGACGTGCGTTTATCTATTTTCATATGTATATGTGGATATTTCATATTTTTATTGCGAGTCGAATATATTCCGCGCGATTTGCGCCGTTTCTGTTCCGTTATTTGTCTCTTGTTTAGAGTTGTTGATGGAGAATGTTTTCGGAAATTACCCAATTGTTATATACTTACAAGCTCTTAGTTCCTAAGCTTGCTTACTACGAAGTACTTATACTTGTGTTACATCTTAGAATAAGTACTTCATAAAACCAATTATTCACTTTGAAAACATTAAGTAATGTTATATAATTGTAATGTATTGTATGTAATTAATACATGAACATTAGTACTACTATTTATAACTTCGTATGATCTTCCTCGAATGTTGAGTAACTTTCACTAGAATACATAAGTCGATTTTAAAAGACACTCAGCCAATAATTTTAATCGTAGATGAATTAACATTGGATCAAATAAATTTTGGAGTGAAGACCATGACTTGGCAGATTAATCCCATTATGTTTTTAACTTAAATTATTAATCTATAGCCATATCCTATTTTTGTTAATTGTTTTGTTTTTCCTTGTGACTGTTCTTACTTATGAAGCTTTTTTAAATGGAAACTTTGCTGGTTTGTGTCCAATCCAATCAAAACCTATATTATTTGTATAAGATTTAAAATCTACAAATTTTTTTAATGATCTATGCACGATAAGTGCACTGTCATATTAAAACTGTATCACGTTGGAAGTTACATTAAATTATTTTTACAAAAATAACTATCGCGAGGCGGCATACAGCGCCGGGCGTCGGGCCAACCACAGAACAGGCGTATGCAGCAGCCTCACCGGTTTCATTTCACTGAAATATTGATAATAATATTGGGTTATTATGGGTTCTTCCATCAATAAAAGAAACAGGATTTTTAAATATTTCAAGATATCTTCTTTAAAAGGCAAACAAAGAAACAAACGGATTTTCTTAAACAAATATAGGATATTATTCTATAGCAGTAAATTGATAGATCTAATAATTTTTGCATGGTTAATACCACATTCTTATTTTACGAAAATTGAACTCACGATTTAATTATCCACAAGAAAAACAGATAGAGGAACGGTATAAGTAACGAGTTCATCTAAATCAATTCATGGGTTTTCCAAGTTGATTACCTGAAGTTTATACGACAAGTAAAATAAAGAAAATTTATTAGAAATATAAGTGCTCCACTTCTGCGAAGTCTCTGCTCAGTGTCAGCGGTAGCGGCGTCAAAACAATATTTATTCCTCTATTTCTCCCAACTAAAAGGTTTCCTTTCAAAGTGTCCACAATGCGATTCTTTCTTAAAGCGGTAAACAGTTCTTTCTAAAGCTCTTCATAATTATACAGTTTCTATTGTACTAACTTATCTGTAATTAACGAACTTTTATATTTCTTATAAAATTCTTAACTGTTCGAGCTTTGAATTAAAAATTGCTATTTTAAAACTTAACTGCTTTTTCTGTTCCATCACTAGTATAAACTACCGACTTACGGAGTGATTAATTTTTAATTTTTAAGCGCGTTCTATACGATCGACGGCAGCCAGTGTTTGTCGACCTCCCGCTATACCCGCTCCGTTGCGAAAGAAAGCTCCGTTTTGAACAAAATGCTTTAGCATTACATTTCCCATGCAACAAAAGATATGAATAGGGCGCGAATATTTAAAATTGCAAGTCTCAGTTCCATCATGATGAAATGTTGCATAAAGAAACGCTCCCAAAACCCAACTCTATTAAAATAGATAAAGTCAGCAGTCACTGCAACTTTACGTAAACGATACAAAAGTGTGCCATTTCGTATCACAATTTAGTGATTTCAAATAAATTATCTAACACGAGTACCGTATGTAAGTCCAACTTTTAGTGTAATTGTGGAACAATTTTGAATGAGGTCATTCCGCCCTAGTTCCAGACGCTTCTAACGAAGAACTGAATGGATTGATAAATCTCCTGAAATGATCGGAGATGCAATCACGGCGTGAAGTATGACACTTACTTGTCACTTGTGCTCGACTCCGCGGTAAATGACTCTTGAGAGATAAAAGAAAATGATGAGTGGCTTCTGAAGAACTATATCAGATATTTACAGACACTGGTACAGTCGCGCGCGAATAAATAAAAATGTTAAAAAGTAAATTATGTTTAATTTGTTTTTCAACGAGACCAAAAGAATTCGAATCTTAATCTATAATCTCAAGAGATTCGAAATTGCCATAAATATTGAATACTAATTATCAAAATCTATGCTTAATATGGTACCGTTCAATTCTGTAGAATAAGGAGTATTTATTTTAATGATGTAGATTAATTTCTCCTAACACACATAATTTAAAGTAAATGCACAGTTTTATGACATCATTCATATAAAACATCGACCAATTAAATTCACATTATCAGTACCAGGATAAGTTGTTCATATGGTAGTAATATTTCGCTCAAAGTTCAAGACACGGGTGATACACATATTTTTTTGGCTATAGGACACAATTAATATCTTGTATACTGAAAATATAATACGATTGAACATACTACTCATACGTAACTATATCTATATTACATAAGTATATGCAAAAAATGCGCCAATACTTTGCGTCACTCTGACAGGCACTTTCGCATATAATATTTAAAAGGATTCAATAGATTTTACAGATAGCCTAGTATATAGCAATGTACTCTGTGACATAGCCGCAATAAAGGAGAACGACCCCCTAAAGTGTAGAGACAAACAAGGGCTGTATCACGTACATCAGCATTGATATAATTTGCCGCCGAAATCGTTCGTGATGTATGGCCGGAAAAATAACAGTCGGATTAAACGGCTACCATCTTTCATTTCTTATAACACAGCCGAAACGCGACTCTAGCGCTATAAAAATAGTTTATAGAATAGAATAATTGTGGGTTGATATGAACATTGGCGAGTGCAGACTTTAGATAATTTGAGCAGTTCGGTTTCCATTAGAGCAGTAGTTTCGTCTTTTTATATACGTACAAGTACATACATCCACTTTATACGCGGAGAGCAAATATTAAATAGTCATTATAAAATGTATCACGTACCTAGTGATTTTCACATTGTGTTATCAACAGTAATAATTTGTAACAATATTTTGATTACAACATACTTTCGACCATTGAGTCATGAGTGTCGCTGATATTAACTAAAAATTAACAAAGTAAGACGAATGCATAAAGTCAATTAAACTAAATGCATTTTTCTTCGAATAGTAGAACCACTAAACATTACTACTGCGACGGCAGCAGAGAAACCCGTCGGAGTCAAGAGTATGATCTAATTTAGACTAACAGAAAACTCTTATTCAATTTCAGCTCTCTCCTCCATTGGAGCTCGCTCATGGACGAAAAATAGTAAAAGATGTTAATTTAAAGTCTATTTTAACCATTACTCAAACATTTATACATATTTTAAAAAAAAATGTAAATAGTTCCTTTATGAGTTTTATTTATTTATTTATTTATTAGGTTTATTTACAATCACAATATTACACACAAATATAAAAAAAGTAGAATTAAAAAGTAGGAACTAAATGTAGTGATTACTTACAAATAAACACAGCATGCACAGAAATAAAGTTTGTTAAAGTATTATACAATGTATATTTAGAAGTAAAAGGCACATAGATTACATTAATTTAACAATTATAACATTATTTAAGACTACCAATTTTGATGCAAATGGATTTTCGGAATTTGGAGTTCGATTTTCGGAGTTCATATTATATATAAAAAATATTAATATTATTTGTAGACCTTACTGTGTAATGTTGGTAAATATTATTGTTTCTGTGACAATTAGGTGCTGTAATTAGCGATTATATTTGATCACCATTTAAGTGATTCTCATCACTAGTATCTCCTTTATCGATTAGAAACAAATTAGCTCTTGATATAATTAATATATAGTGTTAGTTAGTTATTAATTTAATTAAATTCATATCTCTGTCTGCACCAGACTATTCCATCAATAAGCTAAAATGAACTTTATCAAAAGAAAATAAGATTTATATTAGAACTGGATTTTTTTAAATATTTAACTCTAATATTGATACCCTCAAATTTACGGAGGTTTTGTCGGTAATATTGTGTGCAGCGGATTAAAGCAAAGCACTACTTCCTTATGTTCTTATATATAAGTTTCCGTGAACTTCTGGCACTTGGGGACATCCACCGCGGACTGCTTCTAAGTCACTTTCGTCGAAGATCGAACACGATATCTGTCGATGAGAATTAATTTGGATTAAGGAAGTAAACGGTAAAGATATAAAGACTGCCGAAAAATTTTAATTTATAAAGTTATTAGTAATTTCATATGATAATATTCTTTATTTATAAATAAACACTAAAGCTATTTATAAACACTAAAGCTCACTAGTTAAAAATCGCATTTATTATTTAAATATTTAATATAATACTTTAAAAAATGAGAAGATGCTTATTTCTCTATAGGTACAAAAGTTCGTCCAGCGATCACAAATCGACCTTTTAGTATTTTTATTAATATAGGTAAGCTAAATGTAAAGCTCGTCGGTACTTTTAAGCAAAGAACGAAATCCGTTGATAATGTGAAGAGAAAAAATCCGAAATTGTTTTGTCTTATTATTATCTGTAAATAAAAAAAAACTGTCTCATAAAAATAATATATCTAAAACTCTTTATAACTATTAGAGAAGAAAAAAAAACAAATTTGGTTTACAAACAGAAGAATAGTTTTTGCCTGTGTTTATGTATTTTAATACATAAATGTATGAATATTAGAAATATTTCTCATTCGCAGCCGCGTCGTAACAACTATAACATATAAGTACTACTGTATCGGTCAAATATGTTCATTCGTGTATGACAATTAAAATTCCAATACTTCACCGTAATTGAATCTTTCAGGCAAATAGAAATCCTCGTAGTTTTCCAAGCGAGTTATACGGTGCAGTACATTTATGTGATATGTGATAGTCTCTGAAAGGGTTTATGGTATATGAGATATAAGGACCCTAAAAAAGACGGCCTCAACAATTTACTGGAGAAACTGTTCCACCCTCTAAAGTGAATCACATAATTTTATGCACTGTTGAATATCTTTATAGACATTGTTATGGGGTTCACTTTGTCTCGCTGAAGTTTTATATTTTATTTCTTTCTTATATTTTTGTTCACATTATCCCGTTATTCAAATGGGGAAGACTTGAGTTACATTTCCAAATATTATGATGTTAATTTTGTGAATAAAATTTCGTACAATTCAATCAAGAACACAAAGGGTCGTGAAATATTTTGAATAAATTTATATAATATGAAATCAAATCTAACTACTATTATAAATATATTATTAGATAACTCTTTTAACCTGAATTGGCTCGAGGGATTTGTTTGAAATTACCTCAAAGGCCTAAAGGTATCTAAATATACAATTATATTTCCAACTCAAGAGGTACGCGGGACGAACTTGACTGAATCGAGAACAAGTCGTTCGTGGAGCATTATTTGTAACATAATTACTTTTTAAAACTCTTTGAGGAATTCATTCACCTTCCTGCAACGACCCAACACCGACTACTACGAGTAACTTACTAAGTAGAGTTGAGTGCTTCAAATGAGAACAGACTTTTGCTATAAAACCACATACTAATTTCGGCAGAACGTCTTCAGAACTATTACAACTTTATTTATTAGTAGTCGTTACCTGTGACTTTGCCCGCCAGCGTGTACGCGAAGTTTCAGCTCTCCAGCTATTCATTTTCATTTGGGTTTAAACGACGATGCAGGAGAGTTACTTAATTCCACCCACTTCTTTTTGTGCTCGATGTGTGAACACCCACCCGTTGTTAAGCCATTTTGATTTGATGACACGTGCGGCTGAGTTTGTAATGAACCTACTTGATGTGTAGGGATCATGGGTTCGAGTCCAACTGGGGCGTTCTTTTGCGTCATGAACACAAAAGCTTGTACAGTTTATAATAGCACCCCGAAGTGGTCTCAGCTGAATTAAATGAGCACTTTGTAGCTAATATAATTAATGTTGCCGTTGTTGAAGTCATCAAATGTAACACAATTTGTTAGGTAGCGGGAGTTGTTTTCGCGAATACCTTAATTAACGATGCCACTGACTGCGTCTTGCTAACGAATAGACGCTGACGTTCCGTTTAGAGATGTGTTTTATTCCATAATATCAAGTAAGTTACACATATAAATGTCAAGGCAGGTGTTGATATCGACCTTACGGTTAGCTGTTGCTTCTACAAATTTTATGTTATGTAAGTTTTCTCATTTACACAAACTTGCACAGACTGCACGTATTCATCGTATTGTTATTTACGTAACAATTATTGCGAATTGTTCCTACGTCACATCGAGGCCCGGCGTCAAGTGGGGACTCAAACCGGTTTGCCGACTGCAGCCGCGAACGCCGCGCGGCACTACGCCTACGGGGACTCTCGCTCGCCACCTCTCGCCGTGTACACACACGACTATCGAACCAAATCAATACAGTCTTTTTTATACTACCGAAGTATTTTATTTACTAGTCTAGACTCCCAGCATCACACCTGGAGCTAGGCATTCAACATAACAATTATTGCGAATTGACAGTTTAAGATTTATCAAAAAGGTAAATATTGTATGTATTATTTATGATATTCAGAATACTTACAGTGAAATTCTGTATTTTCAAAGCATTTCGAATTTCTATTGATTACTGCTGGTAGAATACATTTCTAAAGCATTCTCAATTATACTGGAGACGTAACATTCCACGTTCATACACTTTATTGTAATACGACAGCTGATACTTTATAAAGGCAAGGTTTAACATACATATTCACAACAACTAATGTAAGTTTTATCGCAATCGCACGAATGCTTTTTATGTATAGACTAGCTACTCACCCTCGCTTCGCTCGAGTTCGTCCGTAGATTTAGCGCGAGCAAAGCCGTGGGTTCCGCTAATTAAAATAAATGATATTTCTTAAAAAAATAGCCTAAGTTACTCCTTATAACATCAGCTATCTGCGACTGAAAGTCCCGTCAAAATCGATCAAGCCGTTTTAGAGATTATCCAGAACAACAAACAGACAAACATTATTTTTTTTTTATGTAAGTACCGTACTACCTATATATACTATATGAAAGGCATTTAGTGAAAAGTTGTTAATTTGAAAAACAGACACTTAATTTTTTTTTATATGTTTAGATTATTTGATATGTCAAGTCAGTGTCGAGGCGATACGAAGACATGGTCTCTGCCAACGCCCTGTTTCAGGCTTGATTTAATGAGTTCCAGTTCGGCCTTGCCAATAGTCTAGACGAGGCCGCCCACTCGCCGCAAGTCATACGAGATTCATATATTTATCGAGAGCCTACATCTGAATGTATTTGCATAGGATTGTAACACATTACCTAAATCATGCCAATATATACTCGTAATATGCTATTGAGTCAGAAATTTGAGGTCACCGTGTTTATTTTAATGGCTACGAGGTTTTGGGTGTATCGAAAAATTTATTAAAGAATTACAAAATGGGCTCAGAAAGATAGTTTTATTAAATTTTCTTATAAATTAAAACTGTTCTAAGTGTACGTATAGTCATCGAAAGAGACTTTGGTATAAAAAAACTTTGTTACTTTCTGATCATGTGGATTTTCAAGGGGATTACAGGGTAAATGTAAACAAAAATTCATGAACATGGTGCGGATTGAGGAAAACCTCAAGAGTTTCTCAAGTACTGGTGTTTATTTATTTAAGACGATTTCGCAATGAGTATTTCCTTATAAATCTCAAATAGTTGCAAGCAGAAATGTATGTACCATGTAGATATGTAGAGTTCCGTGGCGCGATGTAGGCGGGTGATTGAAAGAAATTCAAAATAAAAATGGCATCTTAAGCCCGAAGGCGGCGGCGAGCCAAACGACTGTACATTAATAATAAAATTATACCGACGAGTGCGAGTCGCGGAACGCTAATGGGATTACTTGCGCATTTCGCTTCAGCCAAATAAACATTTGACTGGGAACGATTTGGGCGAAAAATTACGTTCAAATCCATCCGAAGAATTTATACGTTCTCATCACCCTGGATACTGGTGATGGAACTTTTGCGATTAGTACCATTTATACTATGTTTGTGCTGCTTGATATATTTCTATTTTATCAAACTGTAAAAAAACAGAACATATTTTATTTCATGAAATCTATGGCCCCCTAAGACCACAGCCGCGAGGTGTTGACTCGGAACGACGCGGACGGACGCACGCGGACTGACTACTTTGCATTATTGTGTAAGGCACGACATCAAGGAGTTATGTGTTCGTCTTATTTTTGTTATTTTATATTAATATATTTCTTGAAATGTTTACAGTTATTCAGTTATAATTTTAATATTTTTTGCAGTTCTACCGCATTTTGTTATATTACATTTTATTGTATCAGGTAAGTTATATTTATGGGGCACAAAGGTTGTTATTGAAAAAATATCTAAATAATATCAGATATCCCGTGGGACGTTCGGGGTTTTATAACGAGCTCGTATTTAGTTGCAATACAATCAGTGCGCGTCACAGGACGGGGAATGTGAAAGGAGACAAATTACCCCAATTTTCATGTAGGTATATTTGAATTTCCCGTGATATTATAATAATTATTTAGGCAAAGCGCAAATCGTCTCGTCTCCGCGCCGCGTCGCAGGTGCGGCTGCTCTCGTATTTATGAGAATTGGTGCTCGCACGCGATACGCTTTATTTTTACGCAATTTCTGTAAAATGGTATGTGTTCTTTTCTAGATATCTATCCCCTGTAGTTTTTTTGACTTGTTTTTTAAGCAAGTTTAAAAACATTTGGCTAAGCTTTGGCTGAAGCCAAAATGAAACTTTTGGTCGGTCACAGACTATACCTTTATAGGGCAAAGATTTTTCAGAATCGATATTGGGCTGACCATTCTATTACATGATGATATGTATGTTTGGTCTGATGCGATTTTTATTCCGCTCTCTCGCGTAGTTAACGTGGCAAAGTTTTGCATTCGAATTTGGTGCTGTTAAGAACAAAAACACTTTTATATTTTTAATTTCTGTAAGTAGGTAATATTTATTTGTCAGCTCAACTAAATGTACAAAGAATTCGCGTTCCGTTAAATTTAGTAATTACCTTTGTATAATAATATAGCAGATACGTGGCCTTTGCAAATATGTTTGTCTTTCCTCAAGTACACACGACTTTCGGAGCAAAACATGTCATAGGAAATACGTTCTAAACATGTGTGAAATAGCTATCACTTTGGCGTGACGAAGTAAGTTGTGTAGAATGATAGAGCTGGAGTTTAAATTCGTAATTTATCATGCTGACGTGTAAGAATTTGTGAATAACGGTGGATTAACAGGATATTATAAAGGATGGAAATTCTTTGCGAGCTTTTACGAAATTGTTTTATTAAAATGGGATAATTTCGGTCGAAGCAGCGGATCGGCCTTGGTTTAATTAATATAAAACCGTATATTTCACATTTTTCTATAAATAAATTGAAAAAAAAAGAAGGAATTCATATAAGCTGAGATGAGATTGTAATACTTTTATTAAAACTTTTAATAATAAACTCTAACGTATATAATAATTTTTAAAAATACAAAACACTAGTAACTCACTCACCTTCACTTTGCTTGTTCGTCGTAAGCGAATTAAAATTATTTTTGGGCGGAACCATAATTCTTTTCTAAAATAAATAATTTTACGTTACTCCTTACAATATAAACCGTCTGCCAGTAAAAGTTATGCCAACATCTGCCCAGCCGTTTTGGATTACCTGAAACGGCTGTATTCTACCTGTTTGGTAGAGACGCATGACATAACATATTAAGGTGTTAAGACTTCGCCTCGACACTTGATCAAGATCTGCAACAATAAAAATTGCTCCAGTAAAACTCAGACATACAAAACGTCACGTAAAATCTTATATTTCTTTCATCTCCTACGGGCAAATTGATAAAGAAATTCAATTTAGATATTATAGTATAGCATTTTTATTATATTCATACTCTTTTTACGCTATCAAATGTAATATGTATTAAAGTTATTTATTGAAACTCGCTATTGCATATATTTTAAACTATTTTATTCGTAAAACGCTGTGTTTTTCTCAAATGCCTAATTACGTCAGTAGTCCACTCACTCAGGCGTTCGCGGTCGCAGGGCGAGACCGTCGAGTGCAACTATTGTTGTTGTCTGGATGTTGAAACGGAAACTTGAAGTCATCGTATATATTAAAGTCATATAATGTTTGACATTTTCTTTTTTTCTACTTTATGTTGTAAACCATGAAATATAGGTATTTATAAATCTATCTGAACGTCTTAAAAATTTACGTGCGCGCTAGGAAATGCTCTCCTAAGACTAGTGTTTACATCGAGGTCGATGTTAGACTAGAAATATTACTAGATAAAGTCAATCACTATCATCAAGTTTGAGGACTCGATAGTATATATGTATTATAAGCACTTATTAAGTTCTATTATTCATGCGGGTTGTGTCACGATATTTTCCTTTAATCGTAAGACAAGTAGCAATCATGGAAAGTTACGCACATAAAAATATAAGAGGTGCGAGACATGGGCTTTGAATCATTTTCACTTGGTTTCCAAAAGGGACGCGTTACGGCTAGGCTTTCAGCGTATTCAATATTAATTTATAGATGAACATAATGTAAATTAATGTACATTTAGTATCCCAGCATCACTGTTTATTCGCGGCGCCTTCGCGGCATGTTAGTAATCAATCCTGGATTTGGCCGCGCCATTGAGAGCGGGGTTGCGTAAATACTTACCCCTTTTCATTCTAAGTCCAGCTTCATGTATGACGAGTATATAAGAAAAAATATAGATATTTTTATTAACAATTTTTATTTACTAATAATGCTTTGGCATGACCATGGCGAGATGCAGTCATTACAAATGGCTTTGAAATTGACATTTTACTGTTTAAGTACCACTTATAGAAAACAGATCACTTTATAGCTATCTACCAGCGATATTTAAACGTTTATATACAACCTTAACTAAGCAATTGAACGTAAGCTTGTTTTTCATAACATTCTCCATATTATAGTTTGGACAATTGAACAAACTATTTTAGATAAGTACTTCGAATATTTGTTATCGAATCAAGTAACAATATCTTCTTGTAGATATTATTGATAGGATTTTGTATCAAACGTATAAAGCTTGAAAGCTCTTGACTCAAACTTCAATAATCAATATCTATATAATATAAACTATACTACTTTATAAATCTGTAGAGTCCGTCCGTACACTCATTTTTTTGTCGAATTTCTTCATAAATATTCGTTTCATGACTCACTGACATCAGTTTTACCATTTTTTAAATTTTTGTCTGTTTGTCTGTATATCCCGCTATAACTCAAGAACGGTTGAACTGATCTTTATAAAAATTGGTATACAGTAAGAACATGTGATTGCGCAAATGATAGACTTCATTTCAACATGGTTCGTGATGAACTTAAAGTTCTTGGCATGTATTTTTATTTTACGCGATCAGATTATCTTCTTCAAACACGTTCTGCGCGCGCAGATGAAGTAAATTCTTCCACTGGTCATCACTTCCTTTTAAATTTATTTTTTGTTGTTTTTGTATTTAGATTTCCGAAATTTCACGTGCCATGTGTTTTTATGGAAACTGTGTGGAGCTGGACCACGACATTTCGCCTTTCGACTTCGGGGTTTTCAACGTCGAAAATATTGAACGGGTGACAGTCGAGGCGGAGTCAGAGGCCGATTAAGTTTGTCGCGAAAATTCAATATCTTTTTTAATTTGGTGTTCCTGTTATTAATTTTATTATTTTCACTATTAATTATTATTTAATTACATATATTATTATTTTTATTATTATGTTCAATAAATATATTCAAAAAAAATAGGGCTTCCATTTATAATAATAACAATTATTATTATAAATTAGTAATTTTACATAAATTTTAAAACGCCCAGCGAAGCGAGCGGGTAACACCTAGTTAATTAATATGAATATAAGTAGAACATAGAAATGAGTAATCTTTATTTATAAGGCATCGCGTAGGAGGTAGTCGATACGCGTTATAATCAAATTATTTCCAATTTCTATATATGCCGGTTAAAGTTATTAAAATTCACAATGTAAAATTATAATAATGTCGTAATAAAAGGGTAATAAAATCTATATATATAAATTACAGAAAACAAGCAAGTATAAAATTAGAGGGTCCGTATTTATGTCTATTTACTCGACAGCGATGACGCCCAAATGAGGGTTGTGTTTGACATGTATGTGCGTTGTAGGATATGTATGTCCAAGCCTTTGTTCTCTTGTGATTACTAAACAGATTTAATTGATTCATACGTAGCAAAAGTCGACTTGATATTGTGAACGTGACTCTAAAACCATGATAAAAATGACTTGAAAAAGTTTATATTTGACTTGCAAACGATAAACATTTCGAGTTAGATATCAAAATGAACGTACTGAAGAGACCATTGCTAAGACAGATGTATAATTGGCCAATAATAAAATGCTATAAATAGAAAAAAAATATTACAATAAAAGGAAGCAAACAAGCCAATGAATATTAACCAATGAATATTACTATGCAGTCGGCGACATATTTCTTATCCTTACTTATGTGCATGTACATTGTACGTATCCGACTGCATTAAAGTATTTTCCTTTGTTAACTTGTTCCTTTCTTTTTAATTAGTTTTTAATTAGCATTTTTATTTAAAAAACGTCTTCAAATTATTCATAGAAGTATAAGAAGACTAGAAAACTAAACTAATTATAAGAAACGACTGATAACTAATAAGTAACTATTTACAACGAAATCGTGGAATATCAGAGAGAGAAAGTCAAGGGAAAACTGTAAAATCTGATTGCTAGCCTACGCGTAGTACAGGTAGGTTACAAATTTACAAAAGTTAAAAAATTTAGTATCCATTGTAATATAATAACAATTATAAAATTGTTTTAGTATTAAGCAGAATTGAAATCTACATTTTAATTATAATTTCATTAAATAAGTAATTGAGATTCACGTGACATGAGATCAATGCCCTGTAAAAATTGTTTCTTAATTAATATCTAACATATAGTTTCCTTCATTTCTTTATATGATGGCCTTTGCTGGCCTAGCTCTTTCGCATTTGGAGAGTGCAAGAGCTTTTGGGGTATCGGATGACGTCATTTCAAATTCAATAAACATATTCAAACTCGATCCCATTGTGAAAATTGAAAAATCCCGATATCAATAACAGCTCAATCGCGAGCAGCTTTACAGATTACGAGTTGATCAACAAAACGAATCCATTCGCCATGTCTTAATACGAAAACTACTTGTAATCCACTTTTATTAAATTTTCATGCACGTTTAATAGTGGACAGTATTTTTTGTTCGTGACTCTTAACGGAATGGGTATAAGGTCTAAAATGTAAATTCGCGATGAATATCGTTTGGTTCATATTATAATTGTTAATCTCGTGCACGTGCTGTCCAGTAATAACTTTGATACGTTTACGTTTTAATTTGATGGCGTCGTGTTGAAGTGTAGGTGTGTGAATGGGAGCTTTATGAGGCGACCTCTGTTGCCGGGCGGTGCTTAGGATACAACGCCTTTTACGCCATTGTCATGTTATGTGATGCTAAATTTAATGAAATTATCGAAGACTCGTAATATAAAAGATTTATACTTTGTATATGAGTGAGGCTTAATGTTACTTTATTTTGTTGTTGGACTGTAGCAGAGTTTTTTAAATATTTTTCAGTACCAACTGTATACTAAGTGACAAACAATTTGAAGACTATAGATTTTTATTTTTGTATCAATTTTTTTTAAATATCAATTTTGTTGTGACTTACGCGAACGGATTATTAATTTTTAACTAAAAGACTATTAGGAAAATAATATATTTTTTTATGTATTTCAATTTCTATCAAATTAGAGTAGGTATTTTTTTTATAAAACAAAAATGACTGAATTTCTCAATATAACATCAGCGCTGCGATATACCAGACTCAAAATCATTCCAGTCGCTTCGGATATTAGCCGGAATACACAGGCAGTCACAGAGATATCTTTAAACATTTTACAAATTATGTTTTCTTATATATTTACTTTTATATGCATTTAGGAAAAGGTTGTTATTTCGGCATTCAAAACAGATACTTCAATTTATATTTATTGTTATAGATAATAATTATTGTTCTGTAAAACGTTAATTTCATAATATTCAATAAAACATGGAAATAACCCAAATAAATTGTAGTTCGATTAATTCACTTGAAAACCGCGCAAGAGATAAATTTAATTTATATTGTAATACATAAGCCCATTGGTCGCGACCGGTCGCTGGCTAATGAACATGTCCATTTACGAATATTATCAACAATATTAGTACTGCATAAATTAATTAAAAATACGTTGTATTCTTGATCTGTTACTGGTCTGCAAGTTATATGAGTATGTAGAAAACGCTCTTTTTTCACAACACCTACACTTTTACTTATATTTAATTAAACTAACACATTTTCCACATTTACACCAAGTGATTAGTGAAATATGTTGAAAATACGACGACACTGGAATTTTGAATGTGAAAGTTTAGTTTTCTTGTAGCAAAACATCAAAGTCTTGTTAGCCTTTGTGATCCTTTGTGAGAATCTAGGTGGATGTAGGAGGTAAAACCTACCGGGCGAGTCCGGGACACATTCTAGTATATAATAAGTTAATTTACATTAGTTGCTTACGTAATTAAGAATCTCAGTACCTGGATGACCGAGCTTTGCTCGGTATTTTTAAGAAAAATGTTATTATTATTCGCCAATAGATGTCGGGAAGAGTAATATTTTTCTTGTCTTTTTGTTATTTTATTCCAATAAAAAAAAAACTTTATGTTTAAGTTGATTATCGATAAAGTTAATTATTGAAAACACGAATAAAACAACATTTTCTGAAAATGAATCCTAGCTAGATCGATTTATCGCCCCCGAAATCATATTATCGCAAAAAGACGTTACTTTTTAAGCACGCTCGAATTTTATTGCAGGCATGATATTTTCTAGAAATTTTTACAAAATATTTTCTTCCAAGCATTTCAATTGTAGACTGCATATGAAATGTGGAATATAAAATATAACGACATAGCAAATTCAAGACAAACGTGTATCTCCAGTAATCAAGAGGCCGGTGCCAAGCGTCGCGGCGGCCGCCGCGGGACGCCGCGGGGCGGCAGTATCTGCGACGCTACAATATTCTATTTGCTCGTGTGAACTCCGCAATTTAAATAAAAGATATGGCTTTTAATTTTTATTAACACCATCATTTTGTTCTTTTATATTTTGATATTTGCTTAAAAATTTTTAAATAAACAGTAAAATATAACAAGACCTATACAGTTAGTAGAAAACGTTGACAGTAGCTATATACTATTTAGTATTTAGTTTTTTTTAAAGTTTAGTATAGTACCTAAACTAAACTATAAAAACGAATTTTGATAAATCCTAAGAATCATAATTATTTAGAATCGTAAAGTAAGTTTATAACAGCTCTTATAAGAGACTCCAAGCACGAATGGAACAGGAATGGATTTTTAAAATATTTCTTTTTTTTAATAAAATATTAAATGACACAACGATTTAGTAAAATCAATTATACATTAAGAATTTCATGTATGTACATACTCGATAAATTTCGGAATCAAACTTAGCCACAAATCAACCAGGAATAAATAAAACATTTTTTTACAGATATTATTATTACATATATGACGACTCGTTTGGCTCAGTTGGTAGTGACCCTACTTTCTGCGCCATCGGTCGCGGGTTCGAGTCCCGCTGGGGGCATTCATTTGCTAATCACGAATGTTTGTATTCCAGTCATGTGTGTTTATATTTATAATATTATGTATGTATTTAAAATTTATATGTGTAATATATCAACTATCTGGTATCCGCAACACAAGCACGTTAAGTAGCTTACTGCGGAACTAGATGGCGCTGTTGTAATAATGTCCCAACATATAACATATTATAAAGTACTTGCTTTATTGCATTGTGGGTGGATTTAATAATTTTATTTAGCTAATATGAGATTAAGGAACTATAACTTTCCACTGTACTGACGCTAATGCTAAGCAAGATCTCCTAAATAAGTTTCAAAAATGGAGCCAAGTCTCTAGAATATTTGTACCACGTTAAAGTTAAGCCTAATGCGATATAAAACACATATCACGATAATCGGCAGGAGGTCAATATCGATTTCGCTTTAAAAGTCCCGTCGATGGCTGCCGGCGACGGATCTCCGCGTCGGTTAAGTATTGTGAAGGAAATATGCTCATCAAAAATTCTATGGAATTTCAGACAAAAGGAAGAATTATTGAAATATACCTATGTCTTTGTCAAAATGTGAATGTAATGTAAAATAAAAATATTTTTTTTACGTAAATTATTATTTTTGAATACTTTAAAAAGGAAAATAGTTAAACTTAATTTGTTAGTTTTTTAGAGGTTGAAACAGACAGGTTATACTTAAGTTGTTGAAAACGTTTCAATAAAATATTCCAAAACTCTTAGGTAATTGGTAAATTGTTAGTCATATATATGTATACGAGTATAAAGTAGTTTTGTAATCTTAAAACATTACTCTTGAAAAAATTTGCGAATATAGATATTGAAGTTAATTTAAATTTTGAAAGTTTAACCTGTACAATATGCGATACAAAAAATATATATATGAAGTAACTAGAAATTTACAAAAACTTAGCTTCATCCATGCTCTGTCGCTTGTTGTTTTTATATTTCATATCAGTCCACCTGGAAGCATTACAGATAGACTTTATTATATTATGTAATGAACTAAATTTAAATTACAGGTAATTTCCATGATAAATGATCAATACTTAAAGATGTAGTTTATCCCCAGCACCCTACAAGTTCCAATTTATGCCGCCCTTTTTTACGTCTCACTGTTGGGGGTGGGCTTCCCTTACACGTTCATGTTAAGTCGAATGCATGTGTTTTGGACGACCAAATCCACGAGGATTGAATCAGACGAAGTCAAAGGCAATAGTTAGTACTTAGTAGATATCGATTACAATCATTATTTCGTATCTACCTATCTCTCTATTGCGTATTATTAAAAATTTAATATTTCTATCTTATTTTAAATTACGTTGGTTTAACAAGAAACAATATAATAATGCGACATTTAAAAATGCTAAAAGTCAAGTAGGGCAATTACGCGTCTGTAGAACAGCAACTATGTAAATGAAAGCTGTTTAAAAGAGTAACCGTTGAGTTTTTCGCATACTTTCTTCCGCAGAATCTACATTTTGAATTCGCGCTAACATCGCTTGTGAAACATTAAATTAATAAGGAATATGTTAGTTTTGTAAAGTTCTAACTAGAGCTGTACTTAAAAATTTGAAAGAAAATAAAACGAAAATCTACTTGTAGGTAAATGTGCAGATCGTTATATGCGACTTTTGTAGCTCTACGCTTTATACGAATACTTAGTTAAAATTATTTTATCACTCTCCTATCTATAAATATTTAAAAAAAAACACAACAGCCTCTAACGTAATGTCACTTGAAAGAAAGAAACACACATAAAATACGAAAATAAGCTAGAGACAAAAAATCATTGGAAATATAAGTCACACATAATATAGGATAATAGTAAAAAATTGAAGAAAACTATTATTGGAATTCTTTATTAACGCAATGATTTATAGAATATTTGCTCTTTGTTTGTTTGTCGGCTTGTGCGATATAATTTAAGGAACGGCTTAACCAATGTGAGTGCTCTGATTAATTTCACTTAATATTTAGTATCGCAACACATTTCTAGCAGTTATGTCAAATTAAAGAATCTCCGCTAAGCGTAATAATGGAAGTATATACGAGTATCTGTACTTCAAACTAGCCGCAAAGTTCGACCAACAGTGCTGGGTGGGTGTTGAACAGACGCGAGTATTGACTGACAATCACTTACCGCAGTGGGTCACCGACTCCGGCACGATGACTCATATTCGGGCCGGAGCAGTCACTCATTAATCTCACTTTGCTACTTTCGACGGCGCCGAATGGAAAAGTTCCGACGATTCTTTGGAAACCCTTCTTAAGTAGTGCTGTTATTAATTGACTCGATGCGAGAAAGTGTGATAATATGTGACAATATACCAAGGGATTGTGTCTTTAAGTATTTCAATAACCTTTTGTGTTTATCTACTTCTTATGTTAGCTTTGCGAGTTCGTGCCAAGTGAAGTGGAAGAGCAATTTATTATTCAGTTATACTTATATTAAAACGCAAAAATTGTTCTTATAATTTTAGGTCATGGCTTTTAAGAGTATTATTGGAAAATCACGATTATGGAAGAAATTATACGAGATAGACAATTTTTGAGCTTTGATTCTTACATTTTCATTTTTAAGATCTTTAACTGCCTTTTTAAAAGATCGAATGTGACCAGTGATAGTTTATCGAACCTGGCAGTTGTAATAAAAGTCTAGGAAATAAAAGATGGCTACGTGCTAAGATTTCAAGAAGCCTAATAAATGGAGTTTCAAAATCTTGGGCTTTGTGCAGTATTTCCGCTACACGTATATTGTATAACAAGCTTTTACCCGCAGCGATGTCTATATCACAAGAACGTAGTAATTGAAAAGTACCTTTGAACTTGTTATATATGTGACTATGGTTTTTATATTTGTGTGTGGCAACAATCTCCTGTCCACACCTAAGTTGTATTTGTCATGTCTGTGTCATTAAGTTCCGTTATAAAATAAACGTTATATTGTGTTCTCGCTGTATTATTATTTATCAGAACTAACCCTTGATAATGAAAATGAAGGGTACAGGGGCAAAACAAGGAATATCATATAATATTAAAGAAGTTAAAAAGTATGGGAACAGTAAGATTTTCCCACGTGTTATAGAATGCAATATTAAATAAAAAATAATACTTTTGTGACATTCCCTGTTTTGTCCCTGTACCCTTCAAATGAACTAATATATTCAATGTAATTCAATATTAATATATAATAATTTAAGTTATCATATTTGCTTAAAATAAGTATATCTGTGGAATGTGTCATAGATTATAGACTAAAAGGACAGACTAAAAATCAATAGAAATTAAAAAATATTTAAATATTTGAGAACATGTTTTGTTAATTAAATATTAAATAATTCACTTCACGCTGAGTTTGTTCTAATTTGGAAGGTGAACTAATTTACTGCCTTATTTTCAAGAATAGCTTGCTAAGTAACTGTTAACATTATATTTTTCATTTCGACTGAACCTGATGGTTGCACCATATTATTTGTATATATACAAGTCGGTGTGAGTTATAACTCACACCGACTTCACCTGCTTTATT
This sequence comes from Boloria euphrosyne, assembly GCA_951802675.2. NCBI lineage: Eukaryota > Metazoa > Arthropoda > Insecta > Lepidoptera > Nymphalidae > Boloria > Boloria euphrosyne. The sequence goes on from OX637896.1 coordinate 217,357, forward strand.
TTTCTGTACAACAAAGGTAAGATCTACAAATTATTTAACATTTTCTCGTAAATGAAAGTGGTATCATATTTTATTTTAATTTCAGTATTTTGTGGGTTTTCCATTTTTAAAAGTATTCGTTATTCTTAATACGTTATAAGCATCAATATATAAGTTTATTCGAAGATAAAAATTAGAAAAAGAAATAAACTAAAAATGTACTCACTTTCGCTTGTTTCATACTAAAAAGCTTCTAACTAATAGTACTCTTAAGATAACCCATTTAAGCTCGAGAATTATTCACTAATGATTTAAACATTTCAGGTATTACCAACGATTACAAAGTCTAAATGGAGTGTTCAGGCTTCAGTATTGGCCGACGAGAATAGAGTGTACACTGTACAGTAACGTCATACACGTCCGCCTCGACGTACGTCAGGCCGCCGGCATGACATGACGCCGTGTCAGGACACTTCTGTGCAAATGGAACCTATCGATGATTACACTTACCACAGTAACTAGCAAACTTGTTTTCACTAAACATTCGGTTATTTCGTGGCTAATAGAGTTTTCTGTAAAATTCTTTTAGAATTTATCTTTACCTTTTAGGAAATAAAGCAAATAAATTGGTTTTAGTGTATTTGATTGACTTAAACCACTCAATACAGCCGTATTTTTGTGTAAACTATTACGTAGCACATTCATCTGTACAATTTTCACTAGTTTTGAAACCTTTTACTATATAATCTCCTTTTATTATTAAATGGAATAAAAATAATAGAAAACATTTTATAGAAAACATTTTAAGGCACAAAAGTTTATTTATATACAATATATTTTATTTACATACAAAAAAAAACATCTGGCGTTGCACAGCAGAAACTTGTCTCCATATGGGAGGCCAATCTCTGGGACTACTATAAAGATCGTTCAAGTTTCTTCATCCTGGCATTAATCCTGGCTAATCCAGTAATAATACTTTGCACAATCTTTAACGTCACGTACTGAATCAATACTCCCAATAAATATTATTAAATTAATCCTCAATATAAATTCAAATAAGGCAACCCCTATCACTGCACAAAATCTGGCAATTTGAGATAACAATAAACATGACGGCGCGCCGTGACGCGGTCTCGTCATAACGTATAACCTCTTAAGTCTACAGTGGAAATTAAAAATCGTCGTGGAGGAGCAAACATAATTTGAGAAGGCAAATAAGTCGTGTTAGGTTTGGCTTCCACCAATTTGTGATGCTTGGTGGGCTTGATCTGAGTATGGACAGCATCTCAAAATTTTATAATTTAAAGAATACAAAAAAATATTATTAGTTCTAGCCAATGCTTACAAGATTACTGTTTCATGAATTTTTATATTTGTTCATTAGTTGATTTTGAATAGTCTTGGGAAGTATTGAATACGTCTATGTATTATTTACAACGTATCTTGCGATAGTCGCGAGCGAAAACAAGTACTTACCTATATAGGAATCACAAAAAATACTTGCCAGTTTATTCTAGGATAAATATATTGACGTGAAATAACTATAGTTCAAAGCTTATAGTCCGGAGAGTAGGTGAGGACATATATTGGTACATAAACTGTTCATCCAGCATCATTTAAGATGCATAAAGTCACCGGGTCACGAGCACCGGTACGAGGAGCTCATAGAAACTAATTGCAGTAGACATCGCTCTCAATACGACTTTGTGTAAGCGCGGTTTTGTCTCGAGGTTAATTAATCTGTGGCATAAAGGAGTATCGCGCTTTAGTTTGTTCAAAAGCTCGGCATCAATAAAGCACACTTTCAGTATTGAATTGCTTTTTCATTTAAATGTTTTATGACTCTTTAATACGAGTCTAGTTAATATTACTATTGTTCCTGGATAAAGAAGAAAATAGAGCAAAATAGTCAATTATAATATATTTTCATATTGTACAGTGAAATTATGAAATAAGATCTATTCAATGCTAAAATTATGAATCGCAAACTTGTGTCTGGAGGACGTTTGATACATTTTGTCTTATATATAAACTGCCTACATATATATAATGTACTCGAATGATGTAAAACCAGGTAAAGCGAATTCAAAGTCACCTTTAAAATTGTACTAATTATTTTATGAATATTATCATGAATAACACTCTTACGGTAAATAAAAATATTGCGATGAAATCTTTGGTTCGTTTCAATGGGATGCGCAAAATTTGATACAATATAAGATTAAAAGAAAAATTAAAACTAATAATATTTCTAAATATTTACTAAGTATTATGTCAAGTGCACAGTGTTTATAATTTACATTAATAATGTAGATACTATTTAAATATAATTGAACCCAGATATTTTAACTTATTATATTATACTGCTGGGCACGGGCCTCCCTCTAACACGAGGCGGATCAGGCCATAGTCCACCGCGCTGGCCTAGTGCGTGTTGGCGGACTTCACATGTCTTACGAAAACTTGCTAGGTTTTTCTCAGACATGCAGGTTTCCTCACGATGTTTTCCTTCACCGCTATAATATGTAATGTCAATATAAATATTTAGTGCGAGAATTTATTTATTATTTATTTATACTGTAGTGCTCAGTGTCGACGAGCCTGCTCTGCATCACGACGTACATACTTAACTTCATACATTATTAGCATAATAGATGAGGTACAAGAGCGGAGGCCGCCGGGGCCGCCGGGACCGCCGGCGCCGGCCGACGCGTTACATGATGCATCTTAAGCAAAGTTCGTTTTCGGAAAACAATGTTTGTACATAAGGACATATTATGTAGAGTTGTTTTACTTTAAATTGATATCCTTTTAGCCTTTATATATTATATATTTATACTAATTTTACATGAAATTCTAGTGATAGAATGATAGCCTTGGTTCGGAGTCGAAACAAAAATTATTTATTGGGACTACTTATCAAGAAGTTATCAGTTTTACGTAGTATATTTTTGTTAAATAGCTAGTAGTATATTTGTAGCAAGAATATATCTCTATCTACATATTATAAAATAAAGTCCTCCATCGCGTCTGTCTGTCTGTTCACGATAAATTCAAAAAGTACTGCACCGATTCTTATGCTGTTTTCACTAGTGGATAGAGATATTCTCGAGGAAGTTTTTAGTATATAGAAAATTGATAAGTTTTTGTATACATTTACAAGTGCCACTCGCGGCTTCGCTCGCACTAAATCTAGGGACGACCCCGAGTTGCTAGTTGTTCTATAATAAGTAAGCTTTGCACAGCATAAGTCTGCGGGTTTGCTCGAAGATACACATAATATTATAAATTGATTAATTGAGGATATAGGATAGCCAGTACAATGATTAAATCCATAATATTTTTGCAAAATTTTAACGAAATTTGCTTAGTGCATTAAGTTTCAAAGTAAGAAACAGGCGGGCAAAGTAATTTCACGTTTATCTACACTTTGACTTCATATTATATTCTCACACCAATACATAGACGAGAAGGTGAATTAAAATGAAACGCCGTCGGTTCAGTATCACGACGCGCAGTCCTGAGCTTTATGAGAATTGTATGTATTCAATAAATTGAGAAATACTCAATTTTTCATCTGTTTGCGTACACCTGGCGACTGCAGTGATAATGGAAATGTCCGAAAATAATCCGTATTTATATAGCGACAGATATTAAAATCGCGTAGTAGAGTTTGAGAGATGGTAGGTGTAGTGCGTTCAATTTCGTCAGAGCATTTGAATTTTTTACGCGTGGAACGTGCGCCCACATAACTTACTCGATGCTTTCTAAAACAAACATCGCTTTACTGTTAATAACAATATGTAGGGAAATTTAGAAAATAGAAAAAAATGTGCTTAAAATACGTTAGTCTGTGTTAATTATAACCAGAACATTATTAAATGTTAAAATGAACTTAACTTCGACACTTTCAGATACTTTTTTGTATATTTTTACTCAGATTCTAACTTAAATAAATAAATTTAACAGGTCACAGTGCAAAGAGAGACGTCATTAGTGTTTGTTCGTATAAGAAAAATAAATATTTGGTTCATTTATTAGCGAAATTGTTTTTCCTTAATAGAGTCGCTCATTTTTATAGCATGTCTAAATGCTAATGTAGGGATATTTTCGCTAAAGGCTATTGACTTTACAAAAGACACTGAAAATGAAGCACCTAATTGTTAGCCAAATCGCAGCTCTTTAACACAACGTGTTACGAACAAAGATGAACACGGCTAAGCACTTCGCCTCCAACGCTTATTAAAAATAACGATAATCTTCCAGTTTTATGAAAATAGGAAATCGATAACATTGTTTTTATTTTTAGTTCAAGCTTGATCCTAATCTTGACTTGTCAGAATCGAACTTGTCAAAACTTTGCCTTTCTTATTTAACTTTCTAAGCTACTTTAAGGAAATTATAATTTATAGCTTTAGAATTTTTATGTGGATTATAAGTTTATTTTAAAGTAGAGTATAAGTGAGTTGGGTCGAATCTACACAGTTTTATGGAAATTTCTTTACAATTACTGTTTTTAAATACTACCCCTGTACGGTAAAGTTATTCATAATTTGGTTTTGAAATTAAAACAATACATAAATGACCAAAACCAAACTAACTCTTCCAATTTTTCGCGACTTTATTTTAATTTTTGGTTCTTGATTTTAAAATACTTTACACCACTGTAAAGTAGCTGGAAGCAAAATCTGAAATCACAGTTAGATTTTTATTACAGAAATCAAATATTGACATAAATAAAAAGTATTTTGTAAAAAACTAAATTAAAAACCGATTTCTCGACTCATTTAATGGTCTCTACCATCAAATGAGTCATAAGCATTCAACTGAATATAAAAAGAAAAAAAATATATATTAATAAAATGGGGACATAAAGATACTTTACAGCTTAAACACAAATAGATATACGTTGTTAACAATGTAGCAGATTTGTTTCAGACCATTAGGTCGTTTTGCTTGGATACGTCACACTGCCACTGCACCAGACGTACTTTTTTCATTTTAGGTAATAAGAAAACTCATCCTATTTACTTTTGTTAGCTTTGTCTCATTTCTTATGACGCTTATCCATAAAATCTTCGCATTCGAAGAAATATATAAGTAAGCAAACAGCTACAAACTATCGAGTAACGGCCCGCGGATAAATTGAGTAGATAAAAACAATACGAGGAAGTGCTATAAAAACGGTCGTTAGCAGTCGCACTATGTACCTACCTGCTGGATCTTTTTGCAAGTTTTGTACTACGATCGGGGGTTTCCAGTGTGACCTGACACCTGCATGCTTTAGTTCGGCTCTGTTTGGCCGTATATTGATTATTACTATTTCTCTCTCTCTCTCAGTCTGTCTATCTTTGTCTCTCTCTCAGACCACACAGCCGCGGGGTTGCTCTACAGCTACTCTGTTATCAAAGAAGTACCAGGAGCAATCCGCATGACACACCGAAGTTACCTACTCCCTCTCTGCGCGCTTCTTGGCTTCACTCCACAACGAGGAGGTGAACGCACGTTGGGGTATCTGACGCATTGCTTAGTATAACATTGACCGAAATTCTTAAACCATTAGCGACCGTTTTACCGATTAATTGGTGAAATAGTTGCAGTTAGAAGCTACTAGAAACGAGAGACGGAGAAACAGACATAATACGGATAAAAATAGTGATTATTTGAACTTTAGTCTTTATCCATGCATTTTAGAATTTATTGAGAAAAAAATATTCTATTTTATTTATAGTACTGCCTGCCTTGGTCAATATAAAAAAAACAATCAGCCTATTCGCTTAATAATTATATTAATACGGATATAAATACACTTTTACACAGCACAGTGTTATGTAAAGTCTTCTCATAATAGCTTTTTAGTTAAAAACGCAGGCGAAGCTGTAGGCTGAGGTAGTCTACAATACTAAAAAGTTTTGCTGTAAAAAGCACATTCCAATGTAAATATGCAGTAGTTTTTGGGTCATAAGCTAACGAGTAGACGAACAGTAATTAAGAGAATGGCTTGTTTTTGTATTTCCATAAAATTTGATATATTTTTAATAAAATCTTTTATGATATCGATAATGAAGTCCTCTCTCAATATTGAATGTAGTTCTTAAAAAATATTTAATTGTACTCAAAAATACCAATCTGAAATTTTAAAATATTGAGCTATACTCGTACTTGTGTAGATACACAAGGAAATTAAATAACATGATTATTTTTTAAAATTATTGAACTCAGTAATTACGGCTACTATACGCCGTTAAAAGCATAGTAGAAGTTTTAAATGGAAAGGTTATTTTATTCTTTTTAACGCATTTATTTAAATACTACTTACACACGGTTGTAAATTAAATTAATAAGAATCTTAGCATTAATCAAATTAAAGTCACTTCAGATAAGCTATTTTCATTCCTATCATTCAAATACGTTAACATATAAGGCGTGAAACAGTCATAAACACAGTCTCACTAATCCACAAGCTTTCGAATTTATGTGCGTCCCCAGGAACCGAACAGTAAGTTATGTACGCTATTTTATGCCTAACGCTCCAAGTCATAACCAGGTATAACCAGGTAGTCTATATGTGTACAAAATAATAATAATATAATAATAATAGCCTTTATTCAGACACGATTGTTAGAGTTTTAATCTTTACAAAATTTTAATTATTTTTTATTCTAATTCATAATCTATACTAATATTATAAAGAAGTAAAGTTTGTGTGTTTGTATATTTGTTAAATTGTAAGGGGTAATCTCGGGATCTACTGAACCGATTTTAAAAATTCTTTCACCAATAGAAAGCCACATTATTGCTGAGTGTCATAGGTTATATAAAAAACCGAAAAATAAAAAGGCTTTTACGTGGTAGTCCGTTTTGCATAGTGATTCGGAATGAAAGCGTTATATCTGGAAATTACGTCATTTTAAAACTATACTAAAGAGGTTACACCTGGGGACGAACCCGAGCGAAGCGAAGGTGAGTCGCTAGTATTTTATATTTGTATTTTAAGATTTGGGTGATTTGACATCGACAACTGTCTGTTTGCCACTATTGGCAAAGGCCTCCTCCATATGTTTCCATTCTTTTCTGTTATGTGCTATCCTGGTCCATGTTTTCCCTGCTGTTGCTTTTATTTCTTCTTCCCACCTTAAAAATTGTCTACCATATTTCCTTTTTGCGTTTCTCGGGTATAATAAATAATTAAATCTTGGTTCCATTTTGCTTTGCCTCTTATTATGTGGCCAGTCCATCTCCACTTTAGTTTCCGTATTCTAGATATTACAACGTCAACTTTTGTTCGTTTCTTAATTGTTTTGTTTCTTATTCTGTCGCTCTTCTTGATGTTAGGCATGCTCCTCTCCAACGCTGTTTGGCATGTCTGTATTTTAGAGTTTTGCTTTTTAGTAAGGGCCCAAGTTTGGCAACCGTAAGTAAGAACGGGTAGAACGCCTACTAATACTACCCTCCAAATCTGTGTACATATTTTCATCTAAATCCGTTTAGCTGTAATAATAGTAACGACTTTGGCCATGGCGGCCAATCTCAATGAGACTAGCGCAGGAGATATTATAGTGCACAAGTGTACGCGCAGACACAAGTGCACTCTTTGTTCCTATCACTCTCATACTCCGATGGGACGACTACTCGACACGACCAGTGAGAGTTAAGGCGCAGGATCGGCTTTACGTGCTCTCCGAGGCACGGGAGTGGCACACCGCCAAGTTCCCAACTCCGGGCTGTTACTGAGGCTTACTAAACAGCAAGACTCAATAACTAAACTTGGTCCGACCCGGGACACGAACCCAGGACCACTCGATAAGTGGCCGTACTTACTAGCCATTACACCAATGAGCCATAATAATAATACTTTAATTGCGAAACTTTTTATAAATATCAGTACGAGCAGATGTTTTTTTATTATTTGTACTTAAAAGAGATATTAAATTATTATCTAACCATACACAAATTCCGTAATTATTTCTCTCTACCGTTTTAACATAATATTCTCGCTGTATATTACCAGTTGCAGCTGATTTTGTAGGAAATAATGTGTGTTGTTTAATGAGCTATCTGATACGAAGGTAAGACTCAAATCGGTTCATCGATTGTCGATAAATTTAACCATAAACATGAAAACCTTTTAATCAACGAGAGGATTTATCAACTGAGGCTTTTTGCTATTATATTTTTAAAAGTAAGGGTTTCAAACGCAGTGAGAGTCTGGCGTCGAGTAAACAACAAATATTTGAATTCTTTTTACACACGTTTGTCTGTTGATTGTTGATGATAACGTAATTGCTATAGATTTAGCACGAAAAATACATATTGGCATAAACAAATGGGAAACAAAAATAAACACCTGAAATAAACAAATAAATCTATGATTTACACATTTAGTTTTAAAATAGCTTTGTAACTGTATCCCTCTCGTCACGTTTCGAATAACAAAATGATTGACATAATCCTAATACTCTGACTGACAGTATATTCTTGCTGATTATACTTTTATACTCGTAATATGTACTAAATGCAACATTGTATATTTCAGGTATAGTACCATTACTATTATGTTGTATTTGACAGGTTCGATTCCCACGTAAGACAAATATTTATTTTAAAATATCATAATATAGCGGTTTCTTGTACTCTCAGATAACTAAAATGCTCTTTTTATCTCGTGACTTAAATGAATCAGAATATTTGAGAAATTAATTTTTGTCTTTCTTAATTGTGCCGCAAAATGTTCTAATAAAGTGAAATGAGTAACAGAGTTTGTTTATGTCGTATGAAGTAAAGTTGTCTTGTTCATGCAATAATATTGTTTGATTAAGCGTTTCGTATCGCTGTTTATATTTATATATTATCGTCTTGTTATTTCCACTCCTAAATTGTTTTCGTATTCCAGATTCGTATTAAATTAATCATGTAGGCGTTATAAAAGCTCTTTTCGAGATAACAAGATTCTTAATAACCAAAGACTGATAAAAACCGATGGAATCTTCGTACGAAGGAAAATTTCAAAAATAAACTTTATAAACTCGTATTAATTTAAGCATAAAGAGTGCGCACACAACACCGTTACACAAAATGATAGAGAATGCGCGAACTCATAATAAGCGTCGTAGACACCACCGGAGTTACGCTACGTGCTACGCGGCGCCGGCAGTGCTTCGCGAGAGCGCGTGCAGGCGACACCTACGCCACGCCGCGCTACGACGCGCTACGCCGGTTACGATTATAATTGAATTGGAACTACGTGTTTGTTACCAGTTAATTGTTAATTATAAAAATATTATTACAATTGAAATTTTAAATAATCTTAATAGTGTCTTGTGCGTGGTTCATGTGGTCTTCGACACGTCACCGGGAAATTACTTCGCAAGTTAATTAGAAGAAGTAAATTAAATGATTAAGATGAAAAGGATTTGTCACCTCATCTTTCGTCTGCTGTTTCTCCTCGACGGTGAGTTTTTATAAATTATCTGAGTTTGTAATGAGGAGAATTTTTCATTCAAACTTCTTGTCACATTTTTCGTGGAATATCTCGGTTATTTCATTAAATACTTTGCAGGAATTATGTTCCAATTAACTGAATAAAAGTGTGCCAAGTTTTTTTCTATTTAATTATGTGTGACACAAAAGTAAAAGATTTACTTTAGTGTCAGATGAATTGCTACGTTTCATTTGCAAAATACTTTGAATGCGATAAAGTTGTTTACTATTTCAGATTAATTCTTAGAGTAAAAATTTCGTATCTAAAACAAAAATTATGTTACATCGTGAAATTAATAAAATGTGCGTTTCATGCGTGTGTTATATGAAATACCAAATTTACATTAAATAAAGAGGCGTCTCGTACGGCGGAGTCAACCCAATTGAATTATTTTTCCGCATCTGATATTACAAAAGTGTTCTGAAAATGTTTTTCCATCAGATATTATTATTTCTAACGAATTTATTGAATGTTTATCAAATATAACTTTTATATCCATTTATTCGTTATTGCGGACTTATGAATAAAAATTTGAACTTTATAGTAACAAAGGCAGGCTACAAAACATAAAAAGTACTTATTATTAAAACAAAAGTATTGATTAAGATAGTTTGTTTCATTTGAAGCGAGAGCGAAAATTGAGTATCGTGGGATGACTTCCATTATTTAGAAAGTCAATAAAGGGATTCGCCGGGAAGCTTCGGGAGGAAATTAAAACATAATAAATTATGTTCGGCTCATTTGCGAGGAACGCCGCGAGGCGCGCTTGTTGATAGCTATTGTTGGGAACAAAAGAGGAATTTCCAAATATTTCGTAAATGTTTTTGTTGTGAGTGGTATTTTACTAGGTAATTGACTACTGGAAATTGGTTTAACCATGCCTTCTAGCTAACTTGAATAAACAATGAAGCAATCACTAAGGGAAAGTAATTCGGTGTATATTAGCCTTTGTTAATTCACAATACATCTTAATTGGTATAGATTTCAATGTAACTTCTTGAACGAACATGGTCCTTACAAGGTTTAAAGCAATATCGACAAATTATATTATATGGTTAAAAATATTATATAAGGCAAGTTTTGTCCACAGATTGTTTCAAAAGTATCAGCTTTGCTAAAGTGTAATATAATATGCCATTCAATTAGATTATCACAAAAACTTAAAAAGTCACGTTAATTTATAGCGAGGCGAGTGTAGACACTCAAATAATTTAATTATACATACTTTCATTTAAAAGGAAACTCTCTCATTTTCGGTAGAGTGAGACAACGCCTTACTTAAAGAAATTATTATGTTTGAAATGGTAAATGTAAGCAAGCTTGGAGAATTACATATATTATAATATCATTATCACATATTCAGGCATATCAAAAATATTTTTTTCTTGCGTAACTAAAGCTGGCTAAGCTTATTTCTATTTCATATTTTACCGCATTTTGTAAAAGTTTTTCATAAAAGTATTTTTATCGTTTAATGATAATAATAACATAATATAATTTGTATCATAATTTATATAAAATTTGTAATTTTGAATAAAGTGGTGTCTGGCTTGAAGTTATTTTGTTCAAATACCTATAAGTATCTAATGATTCTACAACTTTGGTTATTAGTTAATTCATAACGAAGTCACGGAGATGAGTAACTTCAAGTATTAACAGATAATAATAATATGAACTTCAGTGGAGTTGAGAGGAGTCAGGTAAAATGGTGAAGTAGAAACTAAGCTCGTATAGTTTGTATACCTGCCTAAAGCTAATTATAAAGTTGGTCACAACTTCAGAACAGCGGCGGTAAGCGCATTTTGTTACCCGACCTACTCATACTCACTGTACGATACGTATAAATTAACTGTCGAAGCTAACGTAAGTGAAATGTAAACCGTTGACGTTGCGAGTAATGTCGCTCCGTGCATAACTTTGTTGCAACTTGTCAGTCGTCGGCCGAGAAGAGCCTCATTCAAGCGGTGCATGTACATTTGTACATCCTCAAAAAATGTCATATTATTGTCATTTAATTTAAATATATTATACATGCAGATATCGGTAAACTTAACACATAATATGGAATTTACATTTTTATTCAACTTTTGTGTTAAACTTTGTCATTTCTAGAGAAAAATAATAAAAAATGACTTTTATTTCGTATAATGTTTTTTTTTACATTCTTACAACATCGTCATCTAATTCCGTGGTAAGCGTAGTAGGCTTGTGCTAAGAATACCAGATAGTTGATACTACACATATAACTTTTAAATACATACATATTATAATTATAAGCACCCATGACGGGAGTACAAACATTCGTGCTCAACAAATGAACGCCCCCAGCGGGACTCGGACCCGCGACCCTACAAACTAAGCCAAACTGTCGTCGAATTTTGATTTTGTCCGCATAAGACAAGCTAAATTGCTGGAATATAAAACGTAATGAAGTCACCTATTCTCACTTATAATGAAATTAATTGCAATTGAGGACAGTTTCCTATCTTTCAAATATTGTATCTTGTATACGAACAACATTTTAGCTTTAATTTCTACTATGACGCTGTTTGTAAGTACTAGGTGAGGTGCAAATAGATCAATAAATATTATGTAAGGAACATTTTATAACTGCTTTTTTTATTTATTAATTACTATTTTTATAGTTGTAAAAAAGTAATTAAAAATATTGTAAGGGATACGTTATTTACACAAACTTTAAAAAACAACACGAATGATAATGGTGGGCTTCAAAACATGAAATAATACTTTTGTTTATTGTTTTCCCTTCTGAGCGAAATTTCAACGATAATAATCAAAAATGAAATCTGCCCTACGCGAGAATCGGACGCTAAAGCTCAAAAGCTTTTAGCAAAGAGCTTTACAATAAAATTCTAAGCAAGAACATTCGTTATTTACTCCTTTTCGTGCGTAATTATTATCAATATTGCTATTTAAATAGATAATAATATATTTAGGAGGTTTGTTTAAACCACAAATTATTTCCAAATGTAATTTATGATCGCTTCGACGCGACGCGACGGGACGCGACGGGACGCGACGTGTAAACGTTCACGCGTTCATTTACCGATTTAATTTATTTCATTTATATTGGATTGATTAATTATTCTAAGTTGTTAATCTATGGCGGGCATGTTGTATCGACAGCTCCCTACTTGTATTATTTGAACTAAAAAATATACATATTACATTTTAGACATTCTTAGACCTAAAGACATACATTGTAATGTTCAATGTTTATTGTAAATGTACGGCAATACATGCAGATCCGTAGTCCTGGGTTAGTCTCATGTCGAGCCAAGTAAATTTCTATGTTTTCATTATTATTATTATTATTTATAAAATAAAAATAGGATTTATACGTTTTAATCTTGCAGAATTATAGAAGCTAGTATATGAACGATGCGATATTGTGAAACAAATTTCGAAGTTTTTTGTAAACGTTCTCGTAATTCATATTATACTCGTATTTTAATATACATTTTGTTCGGATACAATGAGTAATTCATCGATTTAGAAACTAAAGCACGGTACCGGCAGCTACCGCCAATATTTGCTTACACGCTATAAACGAAGCCCTTAAGCGTTTCCACAGCACACACTGTCGTGTTCACGCTGAGGCGCACACTGTCGATTCTAGTGGGGATTGCGACATTAAAGGTTAAATTACGGTTAATCGCGATATAAACCGACTATCTGATACTCCTGTAGTCACGTATAGTTGAAATATTAAAGGAAATTGCACTAATAACTAAAACTTTATAGATTATGAATGTATGTTTCTTACTTCATTACACTGTAACGGGTCAATCTAATATATAAAAATCTCGTGTCACAGTGTTTGTTATCGAACTCCTCTGAAACGGATTGACCGATTTTTATGAAATTTTTGTGTATATTTGGTAGGTCTGAGAAAAGGTCGTAGGCTAGTTTTTATTCCTATAGGTGATAAGTGTGGCCCACTGCTGATATTTTATTTATTATTTTTAAACGAAACTATTTTTTATTTTTTTTAATGATTTGGCTTCAAAAAATTCTTAAAACCTTAAATTTTCATCCTTCCACCAATCCCTATATTTTCTAATAGTGATTAGAACGCGGGCGGAGCCGAGCGGAAATTGATAGTTGATTATAAAATTTAGGATAGCGATAGCTTATATCCTGGGTAAGCAGTATTTACTTAGATTACTAGTATTTCTAATACTAGTTAAAATAAATATGAAAAAAAAAACTTCAAACGTAGGTTTGATTTTTTATTGATTATATTTAGATCATACTGTAAGAATAAATAATTAATGTATCGGTTTATAAATTTAATCAGTTTAGCAAAAAAATTAATAATAATAGCTTTTTATTGACGAAGAGATGTTTCACATACATTTGTATCACGAAAATATCTGTATTATTACGTAATATGTTCTATAGAAATTAAAATGAACACAAATTATCTTGATCAAATAAATTTTATCTTGACCAAATAAATTTTATTTTGATAAATTATTTTTTATGTTATAAGCTTATAAATATAAAATTTATAAAGGGAACGTATTTGGTTTAGCAAATTTAACTGTCGAATATTTTAGAAATTTGTAAAAATATATTTATTTTTGAACGCTTTGAACATTAAAGCTTTTCATCGTCATCATAGTAAATAAAAAGTTATTATAATTTTCTTGTTTATTCTATACATAAGAAGAGTTAGTCTTTTTATTATTTATTTATTTAAGTACTCAGAAAAAACATATTATGACAACTTTTTATAGTGATCTCTATATTATATGCTTAAGACGTAAAATCCAACATCTATATCCAGATAAATAATGTACGGTACTTTTAAGAAAATATTATCTTTAATAATCTCTGTAACGGCTTGACAGATTTTAACGAAACTTACATTGGCAGATACCTGATTTTATAATAAGTAACCTAGGCTACTTTTATTACGGCAGAATTAGGGTTCCGCTTAAAAAATAACACGGTTCTGGAGACGCAGTGAGAGACGAAGTGAAAAAGTACTAGTATAAAATACAACTTTTACACCTAATATAGTCATTATCAAATTAAAAACTAAGCCAGTAATACTCCAAAGTCCAAGTATCTTTTGTTCTAATGGACCTTAACCTACCATTTTATCTTATCATGAAATAGATATATTTATCAACTTATTAAAACTTACGAAAAGTAGTATCCGGAATGTATGTACGTACATATATATTATATCTAATATATAAAAATCTCGTGTCACAGTGTTTGTTATCGAACTCCTCTCAAACGGCTTGACCGATTTTTATGATTTTTTTGTGTATATTTGGTAGGTATGAGAATAGGTCGTAGGCTATTTTTTATTCCCCTAGGTGATAAGAGTGGCACTCTGCAGATTTTTTATTTTTCATTTTTAGACCAATATTTTATTTTGTATTTTTTTATGATTTAGTATCAAAAAATATATATAAGCCTAAATTATTAGGCTTCTTCCACCAATCCCTATTTTTTAATATTAAGATTAGTATTTTGAATTAATTGAGTGCAGTCCATTATTATTCTCTGTGCATCGATCGTAGCATTGACGTTTTACTTTGTCAGTACAACTGTCATGTTTATTATATTATCATACAAAATTTATTATTAATTTGGAATGCTATTACTACTAATCTTAGCTTTATTTTGCAATTATAAAAATTGCTGGTGATTGTTCTCAGTTTTGGTTATTTTGTGACTTCAAAAAAATCAATAGTACTCAATTGAGTCAGGAGCTTCCGCCAACGAACCACCAGGTAGCTACTAAACAACCCGTTTAAATCATTCCAGAAAAATTTCATACATTTATCAATTAGTATGTAATTATTAATCTATATATTATATAAACGCGAAGAACACTCACTCACTCATCACGAAACCTCGAAAACCGCTGGACGTATAGAGATGAAAATTGGCAGGGAGGTAGTCTATAAATAGTACATGTCCGCTAAGAAAGAATTTTGCGACTGGGCCGCATTAAGGGCGTCTAAGGGCTCTTGCAAGTTTGTATGAAAGTCCTTCATTTTTGTGCTACAAATTGCAAACTTGGCAGAAAAGTAGTTGATAGTAGATATCCGCTAAGAATCAATTTTGAGCCAGGACCGAATAAAAGAGGTCTAAGAGCTCTCGCAAGTTTTTATGCAACACCTTAATTTTTTATGGTACAAACTTTAAATTTGGCAGTGAGGTAATGTGTAGTTAGGAGACATCCGCTAAGAACAGATTTTGCGAAAGGGCCGGATCAAGGTGGTCTAAAGGCTCTCGCAAATTTGTATGAAAGTCCTTCATGTTTTGTGCTACAAACTTTAAATTTGGCAAGGAGGTAATGTGTAGTAAGTAGACATCCGCTAAAAACGGATTTTGCGAAAGGGCCGGATCAAGGTGCTCTAAGGGCTCTAGCAAATTTGAATGAAAGTCCTTCATCTTTTGTGCTACATACTTTAAATTTGGCAGGGAGGTAGTTAATTGTTAGTAAACGTCCGCCAAGAACGAATTTTGCTACAGGGCCGGATTAAGGAGTTCTAAGGGCTCTCCCAGTTTGTATGAAAGTCCTTAATTTTTTGTGCTACAAACTATAAATTTTTCTGGGAGGAAGTTTATAGTTAGTATACGTCCGTTAAGAACGGATTTTGCGACTGGGTCGAATTGAGTTAGTCTAGGGGCTCTCGCAAGTTTGTATGAAAGTCCTTCACTTTTTGTGCTACAAACTTTAAACTTGGTAGGAAGTTACTTAATAGTTAGTAGAAGTCCGCTAAGAACGTTTTTTCGATATGGCCAGATTAAGGTGGTGTTAGTGCTCTCATTATTTTGTATGAATGTCTGAAAATAACTTGATATAACTTTAAGAATTATACAAATCGGACACTCCATTCAAAATATAATACGACTGTAAAAATGTTAATCTAAACAAAATACTAATGGAAAGATAAAGCGCAGTTCCGTGGGCAATTAGGAGAGGGAGGGGGCTCCAAGAACGGGCGAGGGACGTGCACATATAATATGAAATAGATAGCCGCGCGACTCAGGAGTATATTAATGATGGGTTCTGAAATAGCTGGAGTAATTTTAGAGAAATTTTCAGGTAATCTACAGATCAACCTAGCGAGTGACCAGTGAGTTAAAAAAATTAACGCGGGTGAAGCCGCGGGTACAGCTAGTATAATATAAATATATGCGATCCATCGCTGAGTGTACGAAGTGTGGTGTGTCGGGCACGTCAGGTGTGTCGGGCGCGTCAGGCGCGTCACCCCGAGCATTGTTCTAAAGCAAACTCCGTTCAGAAATCAACTTACAAAGGTATAGACCGTTGAATAATTTACTTGAATGTGAAGTGAAGCGCTCACTGGCTACAAGTAGTTAGTAGCTTAGATATTGGCTCTCTACGGCTGCTCCCAGACATTGTCAATATTGTAGGATGATATCTTTTTTTATTTTTTTATTCAAAACAGGTAGCAAGAACAGATCTTGATGTTTTATTTTATACAGTAAGTACTGTTACTTCCGGACATAATATACATAATTAGCAAATAAAGGATAAGGATGAAGTTTACACTCATCTAAAAAAATCTTGCACAGAGTATGAAAGTGATGTATTCATAGTTGTGTCTATGCTAAAAAATAATTGTATGCTCATATAAAAATAATTGTACGATATGATGTGTAATACGAGTATAATAGTTGTTGTTATTAAAACTATTTTCATTTTTTATTTTATTTATTTATTTCATATTTACGCTGCTATTTTACCTACGACTCTACATTCCGAGCGGGTGCTCTCTCTTCCTTACAAACTGACTACACTGACTTTCTTTAAGAGAAGTCACACATAAAGAAGTCACAATATTTTGCACTTTCAGATTTATAATAATATTTTTATGTGTATTTTGTGTGTCGGCACCGGGCGGAGGCAGCCCTGCCTGCCTGAAGCAGGCAATTCGATAAACAGCCTTTTTATTACAACGCCGGATTTCCGACCCGAGGACTTTACTTTCACTTCGAGAAACACCTTCAAAGTCGTCCCTGATATATGTGTTTTTCATGTTCTCGTCTAATATTGAGTGAGGGAGCTTCTCTGATAAATCTGTTGTGAGAAACATTATGTTTAATTTTCACTAACATTATTTTTGTTAACTGATATTTGAGTAGACAGTGTACTGTAGAAATATAGAGGCTTAAACAAGATGATTTTATTTCTTCCTTCATTTCTATTCTATTATTTTATAAGGAATTATAAAAATTTTTGGTTAATTTAAAAACTAATCTGTGAATTGCTGTAATCCAAATCCGTTCAGTCGTTTCAATGTGAAAGGTTAATAGACACACAATTTTATTACGAATTTATATCCGCTTTCCACTAATTTCTCTCCGTTTGTGACCTTTGCTTTTATAGTTACAATTTACAAAGCAGTTCTCTCAGCTCGGTGTAGCTAAATATATACTTCGTAAGAGAATCCATTGTATATCTTCGACGTTAAACGTTATATGTAAGTGAAATCAACGATCTCCCAGATTGAGACAGAGCCGAGAGAGTATCTGATATATCGTCTATAGAAATCAAATCTTTTGTGTAACACCAGTATATTACAGGTTGAATAAAAATATGAGATATTATCGATCCAACGCAAGTTCAAGGAAATCTAGCTCTATATTATTGCGACAAGTTCCTTCACTGAGTGAATATTGCGTCGAATTCTTAGTTATTTCTATTGGAAGCTATTGTTATGGAAAATGTTACGATCCTCACAGAGTTATGAAGTATATTGAGATATATTAAAGAAAAACGATTTATATCAATATTTTACGTATACTAACTGATGCCTGTGGTTTCACATGCGTTTGCAATCTAATTTAGCTGTAATAGTTAAAGATGACTCTTATTGTTGGTAATGTGGCATGTGTGACTGGCTGGCTGACTACTGAATACTGGCTGTGCGAACGGTCGCGGGTTCGAGTTCCGCTCAGGGCATGTATATCTTGAGCAAGATAACAGTCTATCTTTCAAAAACCATTTTGTTTACTGTACAATAAAATAATTTTATACTAAAAGCTCGCTGAATATCAAGTATTGAATTGAAAATATCTACAGAACGACTTGATGTCTGGAATTGTTTGTTATACTCTTAATAGTCTTGACTGAAGACTCTAGTCAATATTATTTTTATACTCATTAAGATTTAGCATAGACTGTTTATAATTCATACATTTTAATCAGAAATAGTAAATTATTAAAGTTAAGCTATTAAATAATAAATAAATGCTATGAATATCAATTTTGTTTAATATAAAAATGTTCAGAAAAGTATTTATCATTACACATTTTGATAATTGCCTATCTTCACCCACTAATATAATACAAAATCTAACACAATCAACTCCCTTTATATTATTAGAGGCTAAATTAATCAGTGTCTGGGCGTGATAATGAATTTATACTGTCATCAAGAATTTAATCGAGGATTTCAGTTCCTCTGTGTTAATGTCGGATCAAAAGAGTCATAAATCAAAACCTTCCAAAGGTAAAAATAAAATGAGATAAGACAAGAAAAATAATGGAAATTTGAATGAAACGTCATACGTCTGACTTCTAGCACTTTACTTTTGCGCGCTGTCGCGATCTTGAGACGTTTGTTTAAAAAGACATTATTTTGTTGGAGTGGAAGTTGATGTTGCTTTTATTAACAATAAAACGTACAATAAAATGAATCTACACTTAAATATTAAAAAAACACTTTTAAAGAATTATAAGAGTATTTATTTATTTAGTAATTTTAATTATTGAGTATTTATTTTAGTTATTCTTTTGAAGAATTATAATATCTTATAGGAGTTTCGCTCAAAACATATTATTTTATTAAATTCCATGATGTAGCAGATATAAAGTACCTATGTATTTAATATATGTTAGTATGAATAAAACAAATTTCAGAGCGGATAAATAGTTTCTGATATTAGCGCTGTAAAATTAACAAACAAAAACTGCTTCTTTATAATAAAATTATAGATAGGAAAAATGTTACAGTAATGACCTTTTTTAATGTAAATTTATATTTGCATTCAGTTTTCTAAAGGCTAACAAAGAATATAATATTTCAAATAATAAAAATAAAACAACATGCCTCTCCCTATAAATCCTTTCTTCTTTAGCTAAAGAAATCGTTTAATGTGTTTATGTTTGCATTAACAAGAGATAAAACTGAATTTACGAAGCGATTCCAACGAACACTCGGAGACACCGCGCGGTCCAAACCCCTTATTGTTGTTAACTTGTTTACTTTTCCGATTCTGCATCAAATATTCGTGGAGAGGCCTCAGACGGCCGACGCCGCCGAGCCCCGACGAGCCCGGACGAGCCCGGACTAGCAAAGTAACAAATAATTAAATACAAATACAAGATAAAAAGGGTCTAATACTATAGTCGGAATCTGTTTTCGTAGGAATTCTTGGATTCTTAAGGGCTTTACAAACAGCCGCTCTTGGCTGAAGAGCCCTCGCCGCGCTCCGCTCGGTGGCGATACGACAATTCATTTATTCTACAAATAAATGTAATGAAATGACGTATTACTTCGGCTTTTTATGTTTTTTAATGATTTCGTGCTTATTCAAATATTTGCGGGTTTATTTTGTAGATAAAACGAGTTTTCAACAAATTTTAGTGTTCAAGTTTTATAATTAATTAATGTTTGAACTGGGTTATAATTAATAAACTACTTCAAAATACACACTTTCAGTTTTCTCTTGCTACTTTATCATTTTATCTTACTTTGAGAAATTTGTCCTAAGCTTAAAAAGAATTGTAGCAAAATTGAACACATTGTTTCTTATCGTATTTAAAAAAAAACCCACAAGTTTAATGAGGAAAAGCTATCAAACAATTTAATTATTTGATATATTCATAAAATATACAAGTGTTACGTGATAGGTCTCTTACCTGTCACTGGGGTCAGACGCTCGTTAGAGAACTTGAGTAATCATGTAGTAATGATGTACTCGCACTTATATCGGCCTGATTTGGATATATCTAGAGCAATGTCTCGCCAACCTTGTTTTTGAAAGAGTAAAAACATAACTACAGAAAGGTATATTATTTTATATTAATATTAAACTTCTCGCTGTCCTTTCGGTTTCTCATTGAAACATTCCTTATTCCAAAAACACCTCAGACTCTTTCGAGTGCATAAATTGCATTTACAATTCATCTCGCGCTTCGCGTGGATGGAGGCTATGAAAAAATCTGACAAAAACTTCAAAGAAAATTCAAGCGTCCACCCGCAATGCAGCAAAATGGCGGGTAAATAGTTTGCGAAAGAAAAAGTTTATGTTAGAACTCGCGCGCGCTCATTAATTGTAGTAATTTTTAATACCAAGACGGATATCCGTTTCTGTCTTTAAATTGCTGAATTTCTCATCTGTTTGCCGGCGGCTGCGCTTACATAGCTTATTACACGTGCAATACTCCACACTTAGTTTTCACAAAGTGATCTTAGATGGTAGTTTCAATAAATAGGCTATTCTTTTGATCATACGGATAGTTGCAATAGAAAAATTTCAAACAAATCAACTCTTCACTTTATTTTTTCATATAATTTAATCTTTTATGTACTCTAAATGTAATAAATGCTAAAAACGCTTAAACTATTAGATATTGATTTGGAAAAATACTTTTGGGCATATTTCTGTAAAATTTAAGTCATTATTTACCGAATATCAAAGTTCATTGACAAACTGTCACTGTCAAACGCTCAGGTCCTATGACCCAAAGCCACGGGGAATAATAGATGCCTTAATTTGCTAACACAATTAATACATTTAATAAGGATATTTTCATTTACAGGAAACAAATGCTTTAACAGAGCAATTAGTAAAGCTTTTAACGATTGGACGGTGGAGCGTAAATCACTGCTCGCTCATTTCGTTACAGAACAGGATTGTTTAGAGGCACGGACTGAACCCATCCGACGGAAATCCTGCATATCGACTGCTGATCTAACGATGCAATGATTATATTTGTTGGCAGTCGGCAAATAATGGTTTTCGTTATTGGCAGCTTATTTGAGTTTTTTGCTTATTTACCTGTTGAACTGTTGAAGATCTATCTAGGAGTGCTGAGTTAAAATTCTGGCTTATTTCACATGTTTGCTGTAGATGTATAGGTTGGTAGCATTGCCCGCGGCACGCCCGCGCTCATACGACTGTAAGCCTTTCTGTTTATCCGTTCGAACTTCACAGGATTACCCGCTCGGCAAATCTGAAGATTATCTGAAAATTTCATCAAAATCAATTGGAGTCCATAGAAAACATATGTACTGTTAGGCGGCGCACCCCTTGTGTCTTTTTAAAAAAAAACTACTTTTAACCACACTGACTTTATTCAACCGAAATTACACTACCGATGTATATTTAAGGTCTTCCCAAATATACTTGTATTGCCGCGACCGCGTCCCGAGTCTAACTGACTTTATATATATTAAAATTATAAAGGAAGGCGTTTTGAAATATTGTTTCATTATTGTAAAAATACAATAACTAGAGTCTTCCCGTGTGAATTACTTAACTGCTGACTATTTTTATATAGAAAACTTGAAAAATAACAAAAGGTTCTAATGCGACTATTAAAAAGCTGATTCATTATTCTTTACGTGGGAAAATCGGATATAAC
This sequence comes from Boloria euphrosyne, assembly GCA_951802675.2. Lineage (NCBI taxonomy): Eukaryota > Metazoa > Arthropoda > Insecta > Lepidoptera > Nymphalidae > Boloria > Boloria euphrosyne. The sequence continues at coordinate 239,493 of OX637896.1, forward strand.
AGTACGCACATCGATTAGTATCTACAGATTTAGATTTTATATGTTATCACTTTTTGTGATTAAATCTGTACAGGAAACTTAAACAGTTATAAATCAAATCCTTTAAACACGAATACATTAACAACGTAGATTAAAATGCAGATAAATGCGAAAGTAGTAAACATCTCGGATAAGACGGCTATTAGTTAAGCTTTTAGCGAATGAACAGGGCGGGGCGAGGCCCATCAATCTGCGAGACAAAGAGATTTACAAATTATCACGGCGTTTGTGGGATACAACCTCCTCCAGTATTATGTGCTTAGATGTAGATGCGAGGGGACTGGCTTCATGTGAGGAGAGTAATGATACTGGTCTGTCCATTGCCCATGAAAATAATTGGACGTGCGTACAAAGTGGCAAAATAACTTTAAGCAATTATAACTCTTTCTACTGTTCTATAAGAACTTTTTGTACGGTTTTGCCGTAAATTAAAGAATATCGTCTTCCGTACATTGTATCGAGGAGTTTGCTACAGTGTAGTAAGTTTGAAATCAAAAATATTATATAACATTTAAGTATGTGACTGAACAAACAGGGGGGTTTCAATAATAAATGTTAAAGAATATTAGGCAGTGATAGGCCAGTGAGAACGTGCTCGCTAGGATAACCGGGTTTAAATCCGGGTCTCGCACCTTGTCATTTCACTTTTCACCTAATCATTTCTAACATGATTACTACTTGTCTTACGGTGAAGGACAACATCGTTAGGAAACCTGCATGTCTCAGAGAACCTAGCAAGTTTTCGAAAGGCATGTATATTGTATAGTCCGCCAACATGTACTTAACCAGCGTGGTGGACTATAGCCTGAATCCCTTCGTTATTATTAAAGCGAGGCCCGTTTCCAGCAGTGGGACGTCAAAAATGGCCGAATACTTATAATATGCCCTAATGTATTTTAATAATTTATTAGCTGTCCATGTCATTATAGTAAAAATATGACAACTCTTTAGTCTACGTAAGCAGGTCGGAATATGTGTTTTATAATATATTAAACGTATGTACACAGTGGAATTTCAAAATCTATCATATAATTCGTATTGCAGCGTATCCGAACAAAGTTATCACTCGAGCGTACTACAAGTACATACTCTATAGTGTATTGTAGAATATTATAGCTTGTTCAGTGTGTTACCGTACCAAGGAGGAACTATTCGATGGATTTTAATGAAGCATTGCAGTTCTAAACTATAGAGACTCAGTTAGTATCTGTGAAACTAGCCTCTATGTAATACTCGTACCACTAATAGGCACATGTCACGTGAGAACCGCTGCGTCGTGGCTAATTTGAATTAATAAAGTAGGCTTAATGAGAATAATTATGTTAGAATAATCCAGCGAGGAGATAATTATCAGACATTATTCAAAATAACGGGTTCATAAAGTTAGATACAAAATGTCAGATTTGAACCGTAATTGTGTTGTATTAATTTATAACTTTACTAGCAGTACCCGCGGCTTTGCCCGCGTTCATGGCTTCAAGCCCGATGAAAAAAAAGTAAAAAAGTATCCTATGTTACTTCTAATACTTCCAAGAATATGTGTACAAAGTTTAATGATGATCGGCTAAGTACTTTTCGCTTGAAAGCGCAACAAACTCACATTCACATTTATAATAGTATAGATATGCACCTGCATGGAATGGATATTACAGTGTAAATATATTAGAGAATGAATTTATACAGCTAATCTTATCATGAAACTAGAAGATGGATGGAACTTTTGATTCCCGACTACTGAATGGTGTCAAACCATAGTTTGGACTTATTGTTTTCTTATGCTTTTTTTTTTAAAAAAAGTGAATTATTCGAAAACTACTCAATGTACAACCGCTATAATTTTATTAATATAAATAGGCGCGATTCTTGATAATAATTTGAGATCAGATATAATTTTCAATTTGGATATTTCTAAACCGGAAGCTTTCGCGCAAATATTTTAAAACCGCTTAATTACGTGTTTCAATAAATTCTCGAAAGTCAACAAATTAACCCGGATGATTATTACAGTTAATTGATATGTAGATAAAAATGAGCTTTAAGGTTTTTCAGTTAGAGTTTATAATTGAATGTGGTTCTTTACCAATTTATCGGTAATTAATATTTTCGATTAGGACGTTTTAATTACAGGGTATCTTCGGTCGGAAGCTTTCGGAGCACTTTGCGAGTAAATTCAGAAACCGCAGAAATTAAGTGCGTTATAAAATAGTGAGGGTTAAGTTTGCTTATGAAATATATTTAGATTAGGAGCTAGACAAGGGGTAAAAGCTCCCATTACAATTGAAATTGTTATCGTTCCAACACTTGTTTAAATAATTAAGGGTTAAAGTAGAATAAGTGGGAGTGAATGTTTTGGTTAGTCGCCTAAAGAGGTGAAGCAATTAAGACCGGTTTTGGTTTAAATTATATTTGAATACAGTTTTACATTATATACTTAGTTTATTCTACTTCAAATAACTTTGGCAATTTTTTCATAGTAACTCGATATTTTAGTTTTAATAAAAAAATAGGTAAATCAATTCAAAATAAGGAAATTTCTCTTTTAAAGGCAAAATAATAACGATATAATATAAAGTGAATAAGAATTCACTACATCTGTCTACTAAAACAAAAAAATGAATAAAGTAGTTATAAATGATTAGCTAAGTAGTTTCCTTGCGATATCAGAACACTGCAAAAAGTACTATAGGATATAGCAGTTGTTAGTAAACTTTTTTTTGACTAGCAACTGACCCTCGTTCCACTCGGATTCCCAGCTGTCATTACACTTAATTCAATTCAATTCACTTATTAATGGCTTCAAGCGTGCCAGTTGAGCACAGATTACTTCACCAGTGTCACGTAGAATGGAGAAGACACGAAGGAGATTGGTCGGTAACATAGAGTCAATAAGTATATTTAAATTATAATCATCACACAAAATGTCATAAAAACTTTCTCGCCGGCTCTTCTCGGCTGAACAGCATTCTGAGTCGGTGGTAGCTTACTCCCAAGTCCCAGACTTACAGACTGACATTTGACATAATGTAAAAGTGACGATACAAAAGTGCTTGTAAAAGTCTATTTGAATAATGTATATTTTGATTTGATTTGATTTGACTATTTCATTGAGAAATTAAAAAAAAATGTATAGATTTGAGTCAGAATTTTATTACACCTAACTTCCTTCTCAGAATCGGTCACAGTAAAAATGAGTGGTCAAAATGATAAAAGTGTGCATAATGATATATGGTCTGTAAAGAAGGCAAGTGACAGCGCACAGCGACTATCAATTCATCAGAGCGTCACGTCCTGTCACATAAATCTGTAGCTTCTTAACATAACATAAAGGAATGGGTAACAACCCTCGACCCAGCGACACACCCTCCTCGATGTGAGGATAGAAAAGAAATACTGATCAATATCGTTATTGCTTAGAAACCCATTAATTATTCCACTTAATAGATATTTGATATATTTTGTAAAACTCCTGAAGGCTTTTTAAGAGATAAAGTAAAAGTTAACAAGCGAATTCGATATGAATCACGATCATAGATTCCAATGGTAATAATATTTATATCTATTTAAAACGGGTAAAATACGGATGAAACCAAGGACAACGAGGGTCGCTAATATTATATAGTTTTTTGAATAAATAAATGTCAATATACATCAGGACATTTGACAGTTTGACAGTGTATAACGTTACTGTTAATAGAAACTTAAAGGGCTCATTTTCATTAGTCGTTAACTCAGTCGTTACACCGCAAGCGGGGAATCCCCGAATACGGGCTGTCGACTAATGAAAATAGGCTATCTATATCTCGGTCGTTATACGGCATGCGGATATTCCCCGTACGTGGCCTAACAACCAATGAAATTCGTCGGTTGGTTTAAAGCATGCGTGGTGCGCCGTGCGGGGACTCAGTTTACGAATGTAATTGTCTAACTTCAGTGAAGTTAATAATTTCTTCTTCAGTAAATCACAAACAGATAACATTGCTCCACACAACAATAATTGTTGATCCATAGCAGGTACCTACGTGACCTATCAGTCCCACTCTTTCAAAATAAATGTGCAATGAAGAATATCAAACAATCCGCAAGCGGGCCCTATCGACTAATGAAAACGGTTATCGCATGCTGGCCCTATCGCATGCTTAACTAGAAATCTCCCGTACCTCGTATGCGAGCCCTATCGACTAATGAAAACGATTACAGCATGCGGTCCCTATGGCATGCGTGAACAGTAATCTCCCGCACCCCGAATGCGTGCTCTAACGACTAATGAAAATGAGCCCAAAAAATAGTAATAATACCTCTAAAAGCCGGGTCCCACGGCCCGTTTTCTCACAGATCAGTCCGCGCCGCGCCGGACCGACGGGCCGTGGGAACCGATGCATCCGATGACGCCCGTGGTGGCCTCTTGTCGCCCGTCCGATCCATCGGGAGTCGGTAAGTTCAAAGGCGTGGAGCGGCGCGGCGCGTCGGCGCCCGTCGCGGCCTGTATGGGCGCGTCTACGTTGCTTGTGAACCCTTAACTAACATAGTGAAGTAAATTAATACCCCAGTCGTATATTTTTGATTATATTTCCTTAACCTTTTGTATTAGCGACTTCCACGGTCAGGTATTCTCAGTCGAGCACATGCGCTAGGAACAGGAACAGGTGGATGCGCAGCACGCATCGTTGGATGGTTTTCGTGCTATTAGCCTTTGGGGTAAGTTTTTACCCCACTATGTTATTAGTGTAACATATTTTTTTTCGAACAAGTTCTTGTTTTTTTAATATTTTTAACATATTTTTGCCACAAAATGTTAAAATATTTGAATGAAGAACAAATAATGACCATGTTCAATGATTTAGAGGAAGATGAGCTTACAAATCTGCCACTAAATCAATTTGAGAGTGATTATGAAGATGGCGTAACTGCTGAAAGTGATCATGACACAGAAAGTGAGATGGAAATTGAAAGCGATGCAGAAGCATCATCAGATGAATATTTCAACAGTAATCAGTTTTCATATTCAGAGCTTGCAAACTTGAATCAAAAATGAAACGGCGAATCTTCATCAAAGATCTTGGTCCTTCTTTGATTAAACTTCATGTCAAAAAGAGAAAACATGATGCTTTCAGGTATCCGAAAGAGCTAAGAGAACAAATTTATAATTTTCTTGGATGTTGATTAACGATGGCGAACCACCAGCAAAGAGAGTGAAATCTGGACACTGTCACCTCTGTACGTAAAGATGATCGAAAGTGAACAAAAACGAATAAGTAACATTTATAGTCCTGAAAAAAAACTAAAACCAAAGTCAAAGTAAAATTGTCCTTTTTTGTATAATATATGTATTTAAATAAAAATGATGAAATTAACTACAAAAAGTTATCAAGCAATGATATGAATATTATTTTGTAATATATATAGCTCTGAAATTGGGGTGGATTTTTACCCCACGATGTTGGTTATGTAACAAAAAGTCACTATGTTAGTTAGGGGTTAATCGTTCATTTCGCCTGCGGCGGCGCATGCGCGTACACGCACTTGATGGAGTGGAGAATGTCAGACAACAGACCGCACCAGGCGGGCACGGGCCGTGGGAACGCTCAAAACGGGCCGCGACGGGCGTACACGGACGGAGCAACGCCTGGCGCGGCCCGTCGCCCGGCGCGCCGTGGGACCGCACCGTAAGAGTAATATCACGCTGTCACATGATACCATTTTGATAATAATGATTTTAATGAATAAACTTTTATAAGTTCCACTCTTCTAATTAACAAACTTATTAACTAAGTAATCAAAGTAAACAACTAAAATTGCAAAAACTTGGAAGTTAATGCTAATCTTTTTCAAATAAGCGTATCTATTTGGAGCTGAAATCTAGACAATACTTCAATATATTTTGTTACCATCTGACTGTTTGGTACAGTGGCTAGTGAAAAAATTCTCAGTTATACCGATGTTTGAAAAGTTATAGGTGTTCACCCTCATACCTCGTAAGTCGTAGATCATTAATTAAGTAAGCTCTCACCGGTCGTGGCGTATTACCCGTTCATCGGAATTTCAGAGCCCATTGGACTTGTCAAACGCCTACGCACTGGACTATAATATCTCCTGCAATAGTCCCAAGGAGACCAGCCACAGCGGTAGCCGGAATCAAAGTGGAGGATATCGCTAATAATAAAACAAGAATGTGGATAGTCCACAGATTACAACTTCGAATTTTAACTCATTTCATTGTTTTGGAGTACACACATTAATAGTAATTGTTTACAATCATTAAAAAAATTAAAATTGATAATTTGCCTTTCCGTACACCCCTTTGTAATATATTCCTTGTCAAAAAAAAAGCAAATGCATCCCACGGGAATCGTTCATTTTTCCAGAAAAAAACGATATTTGTAGAAAAATTTAAACATAATTAAACAATTAACAAATTTAAGAAAGTTCTCAACAATATAGAATATGATGTGAGTGATATATCTAATTTTGACAAATGTACTTTTAGTATGCGGTTAGACCATTTGCCAAAAACAAAGTACGACGCAGTTGCGGTCGGAAGCTTTCATGATTGCTTAAAAGCCTTTTAAATGCATATATTTAATTCGGTTCTGTTGTTGTAAAGTATAGTAACTTTATAACATTTTATATATTATTATCATTTGTTTTATACACATAGACAAATATCAGAAGTCTAATCTTTATATATAATAATAATTCTTCTGTGAATGTGTATATCACTGAACTTCTCTCAAACGACTGGACCGATTTTGATGAAATTTTTTGTGTGTGTTCAAGGGGATCTGGGAATGGTTTATATTCACAATTTTGTCCGCTGGACAATGTTTTTTTAATTGCTGTTCGTTAGTCTCGCTAAAACTCGAGAACGGCTGGACCGATTTGGCTAATTTTGGTCTTGAATTATTTGTGGAAGCCCAGAAAAGGTTTAAAAGGTAAATAAATATGAAAAAAAAGTTTCGGTCTTTTATTTATCGATTGAGGCAGTACGAAGTCTGCCGGGTCAGCTAGTTGTTTAAATATATAATTTTTATTATCATAATATTAGTTTCTCTGTTCGCTTGTTACTTACTTTCATTTTACATTAGAAATAAAGTTAATACCATATTTAAACCCTCAAAGAGGGATACCCTGTTCTACCATTTGGGGGATCATTTCCGTAATAGAAAATATCCTATGTCCTTCTAGGGTCCCTAAATATGTTCGTACTTCGTCGAAATTTTGTTTCTCCGTTAACAACTTTTTAATATAATATAGAGTAAGTATACCAGCTACAAGTTACACCATTTTTTATTTACTTTGTGTTAAATTAGTAGCTTTAAATATGAACAAGACTTACTTATATAATATTATAAAATATTTGTAGAAAAGTTCCAGTCAATAACTGAACCTACTTATCCCAACATCCAACGTTTACTCCACTTTAACTCCTATTGGAGTATGTAAAAAACGGCACCCTCTAGTTAAATCAAGGCGTACTAAAAATGCAAATCATACAAAGGCACTTGACAAAACCTCTCGCAGAGGTCTAATTATACCGTACAATTGAGAGCGGACAAAAACGTGTGGCCTCTGCTTTGTCTGCGACTGCCGGAGAGCGAGCTTTGCCTCATATATACTGGAGGGGTGCTTTTGGATTGTTCATTTTTGATTTAATCTTAAATTATTATTTGTATAATCTCAATAACTGCAAAAAAAGTTCTTCATATAATGTTATATCTAATTATGTAAGACTGCCTCGGTGGTGTTGTGGCTAGCATGTACGGTCATACATCGAAAGGTTCTAGGTTCGAGTCCCGGGTCGGGCCAAGTTTAGTTATAGAGTCTTTCTGTTTATTAAGCCTCAGTAACAACCCGGAGTTAGGAAGTTGGAAGTGTGTCACCCCCGTGCCTCGGAGAGCACGTAAAGCCGTCGGTCCTGCGCCTTAACTCTCACTGGTCGTGTCGAGTAATCGTCCCACCGGAGTATGAGAGTGATAGGAACAGAGAGTGCACTTGTGCACTATAATATCTCCTGCGCAGTTGGCTGCCATATTATACAGTACAGTACAAACAATTCTGTATCTAAAACGCGCGAGCAAAGGTGCATCTAAAAATGAATACAAGTATTGAGAATAAGGAGGGCTTAAAAACTATCTTTGGCCTTAGTAAAGGTAAAACTTGACGTCACTTTTTCTGGACTTACTACATCTAAAAACATTATAGTACCATATTTACTATTTTTACAATACATAATATACTCTTAAATTACTTTATGCGATATCGATTAAAACTTCTTCTCTGTGGGGTCAGATATGCTAACAACGTTAAAATTCTATCTCACGATATTTTAAATATTAAAATTTTATAGTTCATCATAGAATCATAAAATTCGCCTCAATGTTGTCTACTTTTTACTGTGTCTTTTATTCAAAAGACTTCATCTACTCTTCATTCATAATTTATTAGACTGTTATAAAATTCTTACTTTGCTTATTGATAATTTTATATAAATAACACAGAAATCATGAACAAAACATTTGTGAGAACTAACATCTCTCCTGCATGTACGACGACAGATCGTACCGAATAGAACCACACAGCCAAGAGGTTGCTCCTCAACAGGCACGATTTGAAACTATTTAGAAAAAATTAAATTGAATTAAGCTCATTATTTGAATGTTTTTTTAGTTAATGTCCTTCCAACCAACCAATTTTATTGAGACTAGCCATCGATGAAGGAAATTTATAGGTAGTGTTTAAATATACGTGCCAATAATACAAGTGCATTATGTTTTAGTTTAAGACTTGCTGGCCTAGGCAACGCAAAAAGAGATAAAACATTGCTTTGTTCATGACTCCGGGCTGTTATTTGGCCAGACTTGAACCCAGGACTTCCAGATTTGCATGAAAAAATCTCTAGAAGATTAATAGCAACTACATTTTTTGAGAGATTTTTTAACTCATGTCTAGTTAGCGTTTAAAACCTTTTGATACTAAACATGTATAAACATGTCATTCAGAAACCGACAAAAAGTGAGCGACAAAATAAAGTTAGGGAGCTTTGAAAAGCGAGAGAGAAGCGAGTATTAACGAAGCAATCATTAAGACAACACTCGAGAAACCCGATAACCCTCGAGGCTCACGACCCAGAACTAAATACCAAATTATGAAGACAAGCAATGAATTAACCCTTCCCCGGCTCCCGCGGTGTCTCCGACTCTCCGCTCCGATATTATCCGTAATGGCAACATTAACATGATAACGGCATAACCTTTATAACATAATCGTTAAAGCATAAACGTTAATTCACTAAAACGCCGGGGCTTCAAGTGCCGATTAAAATAATTTGAATAATTTAGATATAAACTGCGTTGGAGGGTTAAATCAATATACGTAATGGAGTTTTATTTTTGAATTCTTACTTGGTGCTTATTTTTTATAAAATGTTGTAGTTTGAATACGGGTACAGGTTCGATGCTCATCGGAAGCATATTATTTATGTATAATGTAATGCATAATATTTTTATTTTGAACACCTATTATTATCAGAAAGAAAATATCTTTTTTGCTCTGTCTTAGACGCAATTGTGGAAGCTTAAAAAATTTATCATTAAAATCCATTCATCCAATTCATTTAGGATTTCGATGTGACCAGCGTTATTTGACAAAAATGAGTTTCATATTTTTAAATTACGTCCGAAATAATATGTTTTCACTACGTGAAGATGTCGTCAAGTGCCAGTAAACATACTCGTCGGTCGTAAGCTTGAGAAAGTTTTTCTTCGAAGTACCACTTGCTAGTAATACAATAGCTATATTATCACACAAATAATTATTAAAAATGTATATTTACATAAGTATAGTAACACTTACCCTGGCTTTGCTTGAACACGTCGTTAGGTAAATTTTATATAAATTGAAATAATTAAATAATAAAAACAAATATATTAAAAATTACAAACTACTATTAAAATGTTTTCTAGTTTACGTAAAATAAATCGTATGACAATTAATAACCTTAAGGGCCGATTCTGAATAAGACATATATACGGTACACTCAGTGTATACATCGAGTATCTCTGTGTGGATGCGAGTGACACTCGTTTTCAGTTCACACTGCTGCGTTTTTTTCACATTCAGCATTTTTATATCCATTGTTACTAAATAAAAGGTTCTATTCGAATAATTTAAAGTTCAATGTACGAAACTATTTGGTTAAATTAGGATTAATATAATGCCATAATTTCTTAGTTCTGCGCGTGTTTCAATTGACTAATTTGAACAAAAACGGCTACTGTGACTTAAGCATTGTTACTTAGTAAGACATCCATTGTCTCGCAGACTTTTTGTTGTGTATTCATCATACTATAAACACATAATATAGTAAATTAAGGATATACTACATTTCCTCTTGCTTTCCTGTGTTTTCCTGCAAACTTTGGGTGTAATGTCTTGAAAAGGGACGGAAGTATGTAACAGGAAGTCGGAAAAGTGCGCTATTTGATTTGACCAATGAGCGCGCGCGGTAGATGGTCGTCATATTAATAAGTGCTAATGTTGGTAATAAAAAAGGCAAGTCAGTAATAAACGATGATTTCAGGATTTAGCCTATTATTAAATTTTAAAGTTCTTTTGAAACAACCATCATCAACTGAGCTGTAAAAAAGATAATTAAAAAAAATGTTTCAGCCTTTTACAATAAAGGGAAAATATTCTTCACAGGGTTTTATTTGCCTCACTTGTTTATTGCATGTAATTGACAAATTGAGTTCGTAAAATGTAGGAAAGAATTTTAAACTACAGGTAGCGTCGCTTTTATTTTTATTACTTTTCATATTATATTTAATTGTATTTATTTAAAGTGTCATACTTTTGTTTTGACACTGTTATAATCATTGATATACTAGGAAAAAAGGTGTAGATAAGTCATACGCGCTCAAAAAGTGGCACACTAAAACTAGGCTATTGGCCTACCAACGCGTTGACGACGCACTGTCGAGAATTATATTTGTCTCTTTTTCACTGACGATACTTGAATCATGCCATCCTATTTTGACGACTAATCGTAATGTAGTGTGTTATTGCAATATTTTTAGTTATTCTGTATTCATGTGTGCGTTAGTGAGCCGTTTTTAAAGATAGAATGTCGTTTAGGTAACGTATCTACACCTTTTTACTTATAATATCATTGCTTATAATGAATTTTCTCTTCAGAACATGACTGTTATATTTTATACGAATGAAATATAACTTTGACGTTTACGACCTTGCCTTTGAGTAAAATATGTATGTTTATGTATAAGTAACATATCGACTTCTCGCTATAGCATGAATCTATAGTTGCTTTTACATTAAATATCATTATAACACATCTAATATCCTTGATTTCCCTAAATAATTATACAATTCAAAATACCTTAATAATCTTTTTCATGTTCTGAAATAGTACTCTAAATGTTAATGAGAACAATATCAAAATCTGTTGCGTAATAAGATGCAGATTGAAGACTTTTTTACGCCAGGGAAAAGTAAACTTGATTATTCTTATTTTAATCACATATACTTAGATATATACAATATACATACTATATACAAAAAACTTCTTTTTTTGTATATTGTATATATCTACAATCTACATACTTACGTAACTGTATTTAATCGTTGTGTTCTATAAGATAATCATGATTGTGGGAAGTCACTGTTTCTCGACACACGGTTAACGCTAGTTCGAGAAACAGGGATTATAAGTAACAGATTGTAACAACTTCTTGAATAATGAAAATATTATAAGGTAAATATAGGGATAAATGTGAATATGGCCTACACAATACTTTTAAATGCACGCGGACTGCGGGTTCGAGCCCTCGTCAAGGCAATTAATATAATAGCACTTTCAATATTTCTACCAATTATTTGTATACAAATTTAAATGACAAAACGCGTATCTCGGCCACGTCCGCTGTCGGACCGTCGTCACAACTATCAACTATTTCTAATATAAGCAACTTTGAGTTTCCGAACTTCAGGCGTTTGTCATTATAAGCTCTGATATGAATACGTCGGCTTTCTCTACACCCATTACTGCTACACTAGGTATTACTACCGGTTACACACGTTCAGTGAAGTACGATATTAGACTAATAATTCAGTGGTACCGTTCCAATACTGAGCTCCAGCTTACCTTTGATACAAGAGGGATCAGGCCCAGTCCATTATGTAAGACAAGTGCGGGTTGGCTTCACATGCCTTTCGAAACCTAGTTAGGTACTCTCAGACATGCAGATTTTCTCATCACGTTTAGAACACTAAAATAGATGAAAATTTTTGAGTTGTGAGGCTTGAAGTGTCGATCATTTGAACACTAAGCAATAGCTTTAATGCAAATATTATATTTTCTAAATCTATATTCTATATTTTGGCTAAGACTCATATTATGTAATAGCGATATTGTAAATGCGAAAGTTTGTGAGGGACAGAGTGAATTTGTTGCCTTTTCGTCTAATTCAAGAGATTTTAATCAATTTCGAGATGTAGATCCTCATCTATGCGTAATGTACTTTTATCAACGTATTTATCATGAGATCTCACTTACAGATCGAACTTGTTAAAATTAAAAATGTATCAATATAATTAACAATAACCTAGTGTGTAATAAAATGATAAATTATTGGATCATGGGATGATGATGACGAGATGGTAGATAGTTGATACACCACACATAATATATAACTTAAAATATATACATACTATATATAATACTATAAATATAAACATCTATAACTAGAGTACAAAATTATTCATGCTCAACAAATGAATGTCGCCAGCGGAACTCGAATCCGCGACCGCTGACACAGCAAGTAGGATGTGTTTTCAATGAACCCAGAAGAAAGATCCTGCAAAAAAAGGTTCACACGCTTTTAAGATAACGAAGATGGCTAGAACTCTCTGAAGCCGCAATGCCGCTTCACAAGCCTTAAATTATGTTAATATTTCGCATTGGATGGCGTCCAAGCACGTGACGCTGATACATTAGGCTCAGTATTCCCATGGCCATTCACAGTTAGGGCGGAGGCAGAGTGCTGAAGATCATCGAACTACTTTTTCTGGTTTTGACCTACTTCAAAAAAGAAAGTACTCAATTATTTTATGTATATATGTATACATAAATATATCCGTTTATATTGTCTCTTAATGTAACGCAATATTTTTACAAAATTGGAACCAATTTTCTTGATTGTATTTTAATGAATGAGTTACACCTTGATAAATTGATTATACCTTCAAATCTAAAACGAGCTACCAAAAGTAACTCGATGTAAATTCCAAGAACAACGTCGTTCGCTTAGTGCGGAATAATTACTTTGAAAGTGATTTGAAATAGGCAGCTTTGTTGGTAAAAGGTAAATTATGACATGACATTTGATGTTTATTGCGGACAAACAAAATGTTTACCGACAAACTGAGTCAATTTATTATTTATGAATAAATGAATAATATTGCTGAATATTATTATATAAATTATAGGAAGGCGTAGCCTAGATGAAAACGTTTGCTTTGGAAGCTGAGTGAAGCGGGTTCAAATCCCGTTTTTAGTTTACGGATTCAAAGAGTTCAAGAGTTCAATTCAAAGAGTGAAGTCCACTAACCCTTTCGTGGCTACTGTGGCACTGGCCTATTCCACTTTGTATTGAAGTGACCCCGAAGGGCAATGATATGTCAGAAAAGGGTTTAATGTTTGTCAAAATTACACTATTTTCCTTACTCTGGTAACAAGGATAACGCTACATATTACCGTATACAAGTTCGCAATTATATGTTTAGTAAAGTAATAGTAATATTTTTTGAAATTATTGGCAAAATTATACGTGAAAATTCTGTTATTACAAAAATAATGTTCGCTCTTAAATGTTCACTTACAAATTTCACCTGTTTGTGGTGTATTGTTTAATTAACTTTCAATCCACACTCGAAAGTTTTACCGTATAATATCGAGCTTTGGAAGGGATCCAAAACTAATAAGGTGCTTATTTCAAAGTAAAGCTGTGTGTTGTCAAGGTCACAATGTCGAAAGATAGAAGGAAAAGGTTACTCAGAACAAAAGGCAACGCTTCAGTAAAGTGGAGTCTTATGTACTTATCTCTTATAAGCTCTCAGTTTACACTTTAAAGTAAGGGACAGTCAAATTTACACAAACTCTGCATATTTTTGTGGAAGTTGATGTTCCAGAATATTTTATTTGTAACTTTATATTTAATAAGATAGGACTGTTTGTACTTTCCTTTTTATATTATAACCAAGATTACCAAGAAGAAATTATATGCGATATGGAAATAAAAATGAAATATTACGAGTACACTAATAGATTTTATAAAGAGGGAGATGTTTGTTTCGACTACTAATTCGATGTGAAAATTCTTTTATGCTTTTAGTAGCCCCGTTTACTGAAAAAGGCTATATCATCTATATATGTGTATAATATGTAATAAATAGATTATATCTACGTTTTTATTTCATACTGATCGTTAACATGTATCAAAGGATGAACCTTATTTTTATCCTTGGGAAATGCATTGTACCACCTATACCCAAGCCCCATATCTTTGATCGCTTGCGCATTGAACTACGATGCCCCGTCGCGCGTTGGCCCAGCAGTAGACAGCCAAGGGGTTGCTCCAAAGTCCACTTTGCTATCAAGACAAGTACCAGAGGCAAACCGCATGACAGACTGCCCACCGAAGTGGGCGGCGCGTTTTTTTGCTTCGCGCCCGGCCGTATTGCCGGACACTACTGAGAAAAGAGAAGATACCCCCCTTGGGGTTGTAACCAAAGGATGGACTTCAGCAAAGCGAGAGTAAGTCGTTAGATGCTATTATAAAATTAAAAAACTGAATTCTGACACTATAACATTTATTTATGTTATTATCATTTATATTATACGTTAATTAAAAAATATAAGCTGAACAGGTCATCATCATGTCCTTTGGGAGCCAGGTTGGGTAGCTAATAAAAATGCCGTAAAGTTTATATGGTTACTTTTTATCCGATAAACCAAATACTTTTGAATATTATCATCCATATTGAAAAAAAAATGTGTAGGTATTAGGTATATGAACGAAATTATTGGAGCAAAGCAGGGATAGATCGCTAGTATCGCTATATTTCCACTATCACTCTAATATCGGACGACGCATGAGAGTGGAAGAACATGTAATTTATTTCCCTTGTCGTGATAACGTCGGTGTATTGGAAAACGTCCAAACGGGTGATGATAATGCGTGAGGACGGCGCGAGGAGGCGCTGCTGTGAGAGCGTCGATTCACAATTCAATTATTTCATGATAACTGGTTATATTTAATTAGATATTCAATTAAATCAAAAATATTCTTGTATTCTTCTTCTTTATTTTAAAAAGCATAACGTTAATACGTATTGTAACGTTTAAGTCGACACGACTGGTGAGAGTGAAGGCCCAGGACAAGCGGCTTTCCCACCGGAGTATGAGAGTGATAGGAATAGAGAGTGCACTTGCACTATAATATCTCCTGCGCAGTTTGCTAGTCTCAATGAGAATAACCGCCGTCACCGGAATCGGTCAGGAGGATATTAATACTCAAGTATAAAGTTTCTTGTTTTGAGATAAAAGATGGCGCTTGTAGTAAATTAAGTCACGCGATTTCTTATTTTTTTGTATTCTATAGAATGACAATTATTATTTTTTATATGGTATTATAGTTACTTAGTGCTAGTGCAGACGTTGACAAGAACAGCTATTTTTTTTTGTAAAAATACAAAAATATACTGTATTATTACATATTATTCAAACTAATAAGTTATTATTCATATTTTATTCCCAAAAATTTGTATACTAACTTAAATAATATATATCAAATCCCTTAAATGTCTTTTTAAGTATGGCAATATATATTATATATATATATGGCAAAATCGAATAGAAGCATATACACCAAACTATTCTTGGCTGACGTTCCGTCTACATAATTCTTTAGCCTGAGTTACGTACATACTTATATTATTATTATTTATTATGTTGAGACGTTATTACAACAGCGCCATCTAGTTCCGTGCTAAGCTACGAAGCTTGTGTTACGGATACCAGATAGTTGATATACTACACAAATAATTTTTAAATACATACATATTATAAATATAAACACCCATGACTGGAGTACAAACATTTGTGTTCAACAAATGGATGCCCCCAGCGGGACTCGAACCCGCGACCGCTGGCGCAGAAAGTAGGGTCACTACCAACTGAGCCAAACTTATATATTATGTTATTCTTGTGTTTTGTCTAAATTCGTTAATTTATTGTTTCATTGTAGAGAGCAAATATTCTTATGTATATGTAAAAATGTGGATTTGCACGTTTTGTTTTAAAAACATTTTCAGAACAAGTTTCATAGTCTCATCAAGACTAGAGAAGGTAATCATTTGATTTAAAAGAAAGTTTCATTCTTGAATTGAAATATGAAAAATGTATATGCGGAATTTTAAAACAACAAGAAATTGTAGAAGTTGCGTTCCAAGAATTGACGTCACGACGGCGGTGAATATCAAAGAAAAGTCAAAGTCTTTTGAGGAAGAAGAATAATTATTTTTAACAAAAAACAAAAACCGACTTCAAAACTAAACAAATCTAAACTAAAAAGTAGAAAATAATACTTTTAAGAACTTCGTTAATTTAGAAGTCGGTGCCAGCCAGGACGGATAGACTTATCTTGCCTTTGCAAGGAACTTTCGAACGGTATTTTGATTATGTTTACAAATATTATAGATATAGATTAATCGAATACTTATGTGTCTATTTAAGGTTATTTTGCTTTGGCTGGCACCGACTTCTAAATTAACGAAGTTCTTAAAAGTATTATTTTCTACTTTTTAGTTTAGATTTGTTTAGTTTTGAAGTCGGTTTTTGTTTTTTGTTAAAAATAATTTATTTTCAAATTTTTAGCGGAAAGTAGATACTTATTTTGTTTATGTACAAAAAAGAATTTTCCAAATCGGTCCAGCCATCTTCGAGTAATGGGGAACATACATAAAAAAAAGTCCCCAACGAATTGAGAACCTCCTCCTTTTTTTAGAGTCGGTTAATAAGAGCCTGAAAGAATTTAACTATCGGTCTATAATTACGTATAATATTGAAAGAATTTTCTTTTAACTCCTAACCGTTGAGGAGTTGTACCTTCCATCATTAGCTCAACCACAGGAGATGATGATTATCAGACGCAAATACTTGAACAGCTTTAGAAAATATATGAAAAACGTAATAAGTGCCTATAAAATTTGAGAGTTGTCTTCGATTTCCCTGGGATCCCATCATCAGATCGTGACTTGGTGACTATGGGACCAACTAGAAACTATACCCTTTCAAACAAAAAAAGAATTTTCCAAATCGGTCCAGCCATCGTCGAGTAATCAATTTTCCATAGCCGGGTAAGAACTTATTCTAAAATTTTTAAAAATGTTTGTCTCCAAGCTAAGTCTATTCACATTAGAAATAAAATCTTAAATTCTGATAATAAAATTAAAGCAACTTGGGACGTGATTACTCGTACGGCTGGAAGATCAAAGCCCGCCAGCGAACCTGTCCAACTTTTAATTGATAATGTTACAGTAAGTTCCGATGAAGATGTCGCAAATACATTTGAGAGTTATTTTTCGAAAATCCCAGAAGTGGTCACATCTTCTCTAAGATCTTCCCCTATAGAGGCAGTCAAATTCTTGAGAAATCATACAAGGCACTGTAATCACCAATTTAAATTTTTATATGTAGATGCACATGAGATAATTAAAATATTTAAAACTCTTAATGTAAAGAAAACTGGTGATTTGTGGGGCATGTCTGTTAAATTACTTAATACAATAATAACAAACATTGCACCTTATTTAGCTCTTATATTCAATAAATGCATAGACACTGGTATATTCCCTGATCTCATGAAAATTAGTAAAGTAATACCTCTTTTTAAAAATGGCGTTAAAAATGATCCTGGCAACTATAGACCTATTTCTATATTGCCATGTATGAGTAAAATCTTTGAGAAACTTATGTTAAGTCAACTATTGAACCATTTTAACATAAATAATATTTTCCATAGTGAACAGTATGGGTTCACTAAAGGTAGGTCTACAGCTGATGCGGGGATAGCACTTCTTAGACATATTTATGACGCTTGGGAAAAATCACAGAATGCAATTGGTGTTTTCTGTGACTTATCTAAAGCTTTTGATTGTGTAGAGCATGAAACTCTTCTGCTTAAATTTGCTCATTACGGAGTTCGTGGTATTGCCCTTGATCTCATTGCATCGTATCTTAGTGGTAGGGTTCAGAAGGTCGCGGTAAATAATGTTAATTCTTTTGGATCTCCTATTAAGATGGGTGTTCCACAGGGATCTATTTTGGGTCCATTTTTGTTCTTAGTTTATATTAATGATCTCCCATTTTATGCCGACAAGTTTTGTGATATTGTACTCTTTGCGGATGATACGTCCTTAATTTTTAAAGTTGATAGAAAGTCAAATAATTACGACGAAGTGAATAGTGCATTATCGCATATACTTCATTGGTTTAACATTAATAATCTGGCTTTAAATGCCAAGAAGACAAAATATATTCAGTTTTTATTACCTAATGTAAAAAGGCAAAATTTCAACTTGTATCTTAATAACGACATATTAAATACGGTAGACTCCACGGTTTTCTTGGGATTGACATTAGATTCGGGTTTGCAATGGGGTCCCCATCTCTCGTCTCTTGCGAGTAGACTAAGCTCCGCTGTTTTCGCTGTCAGAAGAGTCAGGCAGCTGACAGACGTTGACACTGCCAGACTTGTTTACTTTAGCTACTTCCATAGCATTTTGTCGTATGGCATTTTGTTGTGGGGTAATGCAGCGGATATTAAATCCATATTTATAATTCAAAAAAGGGCCATTCGGGCCATTTATAACATTGGCGCTCGGGATACTCTCCGCGAACTTTTTAAAGAAATTGGTATACTTACGGTTGCTTCGCAATATATATATTGTAACATTATATTTGTGCGACAAAATATTAATTGCTACTCAAAACACAGCGACAAACACGGTATAAATACTAGAAATAAGGATAAACTTATAACACCCAGTATTCGCCTTCAAAAAGTAAATAGATCGTTTATGGGGCAAGGTGTACGCATGTATAATAAAATTCCACAGTCCATATTGAGCTTGCCTTTAAAACAATTTAAATCTAAAATTAAAAATACATTATTGAATAAAGCTTATTACACCATCACGGAATACTTAGAAGATGTAAATGTGTGGGATTAATGTCTTGTTGTGTCTCACGTAGGATAAATAGATAAATATTGTAATGCAATAAATATTGTAATCAAATATTTTTTTGAAAAGAGCAACTGCTGAGTTTCTCGCCGGCTCTTCTCGGCAGAACAGCTTTCCGAGTCGGTGGTAGTTTACTCCCAAGTCCCAGACTTACAGACTGACACTTGATTTAAATTCGTATAATAATGTAAAAGTGACGATTCAAAAGTGCTTGTAAAAGTCTATTTGAATAAAGTATATTTTGACTTTGACTTTGACTTTGACTTTGAATCGGGGAACATACATAGAAAAAAAAAAAAAAAAAAAAAAAAAAAAAGTCCCCGACGAATTGATAACCTCCTCCTTTTTTTGAAGTCGGTTAAAAAACCATATAAAATGTTATACACATGTATAATTTTTTTCAGTCCACGTCAAAATTATCTTGACGTCACTGATAATACGAGTATGACCTCGCATCGAGAGAGAAGTGGTGAATTTTCGGTAAATAGGCGCCTTTGAATAGAAGTGCTGATTTAAGTATTAAGTGCTGATCAGAATTTCCGATAATGTGTAATTTTGTAATAAATTATTTTTATATCAAATTATTTCATTTATTAGGGTTCTGTAGCCGAATGGCTAAAGGGGTCCGTTTCTTTGTATGTCACAACGATTTTACTCGAATATTATTGAAGCTAAATGGCTGATATACTATAAGTATGCATAGTTAACCGTTAGGCAGGAGTAGTGTAGTAAGAATGGTTGTTTATTTTTAATAAAATTTGAAGGTACTTTGAAAAGTTTTCAACATCGGCGACATAATCGAGCATTTGGTCCCAAACGAGATGTAACAAACTTATTAACGCCGTTAATTCAGTTCGTTAAAATAAAATATATATGTTAAAAAGTTTCATACTCAGAACCCTGAGTGTTTGAATCAGGCTTAGACTTGTCCGCTTATCTTAACTTTGATGATTTAACCCCATTGACCAGTTACAGTGACAACAAACGACAAACATATTTACAAGCTCTTCGACTCACTCACTTGTACCAGCATATAATATGTACAAATATATAATATTAAAATTATTAAAATCAACAAAAAAAATTTATGGATCATGTAAAACTTTATCTCATATTGTAAATTTGGTAGAATTTGCTTTCTTCACGTTACATTGAATCTTATTTCGACGAGACACCTTCATTAAGATTGCTTACTCAAGTTTGTTTTTCAACAGAAGCTCACAGAATACACACTTCGCTAATTTAACAACATCAAAAAATAAGAAATTTACGTTTATTTCCAATTATTCTTAAAATTGCTCAAAGTCATGTACAAGTAAGGGCTGTTGTTTTTGTAATTTTAAATTTATTATATTATTAATATTTGTTTCGAATTAATTAGGATTTGCATGAACGCGCAAATTATGTTCTAAGAATTTGACTAAATGATATAATAATTTTGTGACTTTGACCTTGAAAGAGTATTACATATTTAACTAAATGCCGTAACTAAAGTAGCCCTAACGAGTATATTATACTAGCCTATCCCGCGGTTTCGCTCGCATTCTAAAGGCTTGAAACCAAATTTTTTCGTACTTCCGCCCATCTTGCATGTGGTGATCATTATTTTGCTGCGAAGTTATGTTAAAACTATAATATCTCGTAAGATATTGATTGAAATCAAATGATGCCAAAAGCAATTTTGTTAAAATAAATTTAAATAGGTACTTGTGATGAATAACTTATTTATTTGGATAAGGATTAATATCATATTTATTAAACACCTTCGCAAATAATGCATTGTCTTAAAACAAATTTGATTACCATAAAAAAAGGTTACAGCGACTCAACCTTAAAAGATAGACATATACTACCGCGGACTTATTTTTAGAACTTTTAAGGGAATAATTCCGTCATACATGACTTTTGCATAACTTTAACCGTTTACGCAGCGCATGCAACGGAAGCTCTCAAAAGGAATATTTTTCTCCCGTTTTTGCAACATTTTTCATTGATGCTCTGCTCCTATATAGGTCGTAACGGGATATTATATAATCTATAGCCTTTCTCGATAAACGGGCTATCCAACACAAAAAGAATTTTTTAAATCGAACCAGTAGTTTCTGAGATTGGCGTGTTCAAACAAACAAACAAACTTTTCAGCTTTATAAATAAAGTATATAGATTAATAGATTTGCAGGAGTCACTTACAATAAGTAAGGGAACTTGTGTTTTTGAATTCTTCGCACTGTAATACTTTCTAACTCTACTTTCTTACATTTGAAATTTTCAGTATGTATATTTGCAGACTTTTAAGTCGATTTATAATGTTTCAAATGCATACTGTAAAGAATAATAAGATGGATTCATGGGGAATCTGACATGAGCATAGCTTATACTCTAACATTACTACTTTTTATTGACTTCACGCCGCGAGCGGTGACGAAGGCTACTACTAGTAATATTATAAAAGTAATAATATAAAATACATATATATTTTACTATATAATAAAAAAAATCAGGACATTTACGAGCAGAAAATATAATCCACTATAGAAAATCAACTCCCACACATGACATCAAAGCTAGAGCATATCTCTTAAAGAGTAATACGTATTATTATTATTATTATTATTTTTTATTTTTTACTCTCGGCTTTGTTGCCGGTCAAAACTAATGTCACGGGCCTAAGCCAAGTGTACATCAGGAGGACTTTATGAATAGGGATAGTGATTAGGTGTCTGTGGCATTAAATACGAGTGTGTTATCTTTATCGGTCTGAAGGAATTTTCTTACTATTCTGCATGTGTTTAGGATTATTGCTTTTTGTAAGAGACAATATGTTTTAGGCGGTAAATTTAAGCTAATAAGGGATTGATGTAGTTGTTTTGGTATAACTCCTGTTGTAGAAATTACTATGGGGACTAGACAAACTTTTTGTAAATGCCAAATTCGGGTTATTTCATCTTTAAGATCAGTGTATTTAGATAGTTTTTCTGCTATGGTATTTTGCAAGTTGTGTGTGTTCGGTACTGCGATGTCAATAAGGTATCCTGTTTTGGTTATTTTATTTATTAAAGTTATATCTGGTCTATTGTAATGAATGGTTCGATCTGTAAGGATGGCCCGATCAAAATAAAGTTTAGTTGTTTTGTTTTCTAAAACAGATTGTGAACTATATTTATAGTAAGGCGTGAATGTGTCTATGAGTTTAAATTGATGTGCAAGTTTCTGGTGTATGATTTTAGCTACTTGATCGTGTCTATATTTATAATCGGTCTGAGCGATTGATTTACATGCACCTGTGATGTGTTGGATGGTTTCTGGAGCGCTATTACATTTTCTGCAAGTATCTACTGTTAGATTTTTAATTATATATTTTCTGTAGTTTCTGGTTTCAACTACTTGGTCCTGGATTGCGATTATAAAACCTTCTGTTTCAGGAAAGAGTTCACCACCAGTTAGCCATGCGTTCGACGCCTCTTTATCGACATTTTGTTGACACAAATCTTGGCGGTGTCTCCCGTGTAGAGATTTTTGAGCCCACTCAACGATTTTATGTTTATCATCAATCAATTTGTAATTTACTTGTTCTGTTGTAGCTTTCAGATTAAGAGGGGTTAATTTGTTATCATTCTGTACTATTAATTTATGTAGTGTAGATGATTCGGTCCTATGAAAAAAGTATTGCCTAAGATTTGTAACTTGTCCATTGTGCAGGTTAATAATGTCAATGAGCCCCCTACCTCCTTCTGCCCTAGGTAGGGTTAATCTTTGTAAACATGATCTTGGGTGATGTTTGCGAAACTTAGTCATCGATGTATTAATTTTCCGTTGTAAGTTTTTGAGCTCTGTTTTATTCCAGTTTATTACGCCAAAAGAGTAAGTTAATAGAGGTATAACGAAGGTATTAATTGCTTTTATTGTATTCTTAGAGTTAAGCTGTGTCTTCAGTATCATGTTTAGTCGGTGTTGGAATTGTTGTGTCAGTTTCTGCTTTGTCTGTTTATGATGTATTTGTAATGATTGGTTGTACCCTAAATATTTATAAGTATCTTGTTCATCTAATGGGTGTATCTGTTCTCCTGATTCTAAAGTATAATTGTGTTGATAGTTCTGGCCTGCTTTAATTGAATTGATTCGGCACTTGTCAATACCAAATTCCATTCGAATGTCTATACTAAATCGCTCTGTTATAAAAGCTAACCTATTTAATTGATTTTCATTTTCTGCGTACAGTTTAATGTCGTCCATATAAAGCAGATGACTTAGCATGTATTTCTGTAAATAAATCTGTTCACTAATTTCTGTTTCATTTAATGGGTATCCTATTTGCGTTGAATTAAGTAAATTCGAAAGGGGATTAATCGCAATGCAGAACCATAACGGACTTAGTGAGTCTCCCTGAAAAAGGCCTCTTTGTATTTTAATCGGGTTTGTTTCTAATATTGATGTTGATGTGTTAAGTGTAAGTATAGTCGTCCATTTTGTCATTATTGTTTTCAAAAAAGTTACAATTACGGGATGTATTTTGTAAATTTCCAGTACTTTAACTAACCAGGAATGAGGGACAGAATCATATGCTTTTTTGTAATCTATGTACATGCTGAATAAATCTGATTTACTTTTCTGGACTTGCTTAAGTATAACAGAGTCAATGATTAATTGTTCTTTGCAACCATGATTAAATTTACGACATCCTTTCTGCTGTTCTGTAAGGATGTTATTGGAGTTTACATGTTGATATATTAGTTCAGAAATGGTGGATGTCATAATTTTATACAGAGTTTGCAAGCACGTGATTGGTCTATATTTTGCGGGGTTAGAAACGTCATCACGGTCTTTTAATATCATATAAGTTTTACCTGATGTTAAATAAGAAGGCATTGAATTAGGATCCTGAATGAAAACATTAATATATTTATGTATATGACTATGAACTGTTGTGAATTTTTTATACCAGAAACTATGAATGTAATCTGAACCTGGGGATTTCCAATTGTGTAAATTTTTAATAGTTTTTTGCAATGCTTCTAGGGAGATTGGCTCAAACTTCATATTTTGTGTGTTTGTTATATTATTCGTAGTTTCCGTTTTTATCCATTCAGCTTGTGTGTTATGTTGAACGGGATTTGACCATATTCCTTCCCAGAAACTCTGCAACAGCTCTGGAGTAAGTTTTTCATTTGAGTGATTAATCATAGTATTGGCCTGAATATTGGCGGTAGCCTTTTTAATATTACGATAGAATTGCTTTTCATTATGAGTGAATTGGGTATTCTGTTGTTTTCGTAATGTGCATGCTTTATATCTCTTAAGTCTACCAGTAGCTACAGCTAATTTCTGTTTGAGTGTGTCCAGAGTGTGTGTGACTTGTGTATTTGTTTCTTCGTGTACAGTGTGAATTTTATATTGTTCTATAATTTTGTTTACGTGTTTAAGAATGTTTCTACTTCTATTACCGTTAATAAATTGTGTTAGCCTACCTATCTTAGCTCGTAAATCTTCGATTTTCCGTTCAATTCGTTTTTGCCAGTTAGGTGTGTATTCTTTTTTGGTCTGTTGCTGATTTTGCCTCGTTTTAAGTTCTATTTTAGCTCCATTAGCTTTAGCTGCTGTCCAAGCTGCACAATATATAACGGTTTGTAATGTGAAAAAGTCTATGTCTTTGGTAGTGTTCTCTACTAAAATTATTTTATTAATATAATTAACAATATTTGCAAATTTTTTGGATGGTTTTTGTATGGGTATATAGGTTCTATTAGTAGGTTCAGTGTCTTTATAAAACTTAAACGCGTGTTGAAAAGTTTCGTCTATATGTGGCTGTCTTTCTAAAACTATGTCAGAATTAAATGGCAATTCTTGTAGCGAGCTAATGTCATTAATATTTGGAGTATCCTTTACAATATTATCATTATGAATTTCAATGGTATCCATTAATTTTTTGGGGTCACAATTAACACTACTAGTTTTATTTAATTTTAATTCAACAGCTATTTCTTGTTTTAATGTTTCCAGTCTATCTGACTTAATATATTTATTGTTTATAATTGCTCTCCTCTGATCCGCAATTCGTTGTTCACTAAGGTAAGCTAATGATGGAAATCTGTCGGTAAAATCTTTATGTAACGGTCTTCTATATGCAGTTTCGTTGGTGCCTAGGTTTGTAATGCGGTAGTATGATTTTATTAAAGCTTCATTCTGTTCATTCGTCCATCGCATTCGGGATTGTGCTGAAGTTTGAGTGTTAAGTGTGAAGTTATGAGGTGTGTTATGATAATGAATTTGACTAAAAAGTGTTTGTCTATGTTGGGTACATGAGTCTACTTTATTAAGTTCTTCTTTCACTTCATTGTAAATTAGATCTATGGTTTCTTGGGGTAATAATTTGTTACGGATTATTGCTCTTCTTTGATCACCTAATCTTTGTCGGCTTACTTCCGTATTGGGATATTTTTCTATGAACTTGAGATGGAGGGGTTCTAGATATGTTTTTGTATCAGTATCAAGTGCTGTTAATTGAAGGTAAGTGCGCAGTATGAACTTATTCATTTCAGGTGTCCATCGTCTACGCATGGAAGAAGTGTCCGCGGTGGGTACAAGTTCTGCGTCACTATTGACTTCTTGTACAACACTGTTGGACGTATTACTAGACAGAGTAGATGTTCTTCTTGTCATGTATGAAGGGCGAGTTGAAAGGCTCGATGAGTATAATGAATCTGTATCATCGCCCGAAAACTCGGCTGTAGCATCAACACCGTGAGCCCGCCTGCTCAACTCCCGGCGACCGGCTGTAGTACTTTTATCGATGGGAGCCCGCCTGTTCAACTCCACATCGCCGATGGTCCGTATGCTGTGACACCCAGCACCGGCTCCAGGTGTGCCCCGGCGACCCCCGGGTAGCGGCCTCAAATTGTAAAATTTCTTATTCATCTCCATTAAAAGGGTTACCTTTACCTTGTTTGCAACATAAGTTTAATAAGTATGCGTGTCCGCCCCCCACGTGGTCTGATGTTCGACACGGACGTAAGGTAGGATTTTGGGGGGCTTATTATTATTATTATTATGATAATATTTTTAGGTTTCATTATTTTTGCTGAAGGTCCAAAGCTTAACATAAGTCCGTCGTAAATTGAACCTCCAAAGAAGCTGACACGTAAAAAGCCGCCATCTATCACCAACTCTTAGGCATCGTAGTCTGACATTTTCGATAAGTTGGTTCTTAGGTGTTAGATAGGCATACTAGAGGTGGGTTGTGTAGCAACATCGACCGATCTAGTTACATAAAATCTTTTGTTAATGTCATTATCTTATCATAAAGAAGATGATTAATGGATGCAATGTTGCTCAGTTGGTACTGACCCTACTTTTTGCGCCAGCGGTCGCGGGTTCGAGTCCCGCTGGGGACTTTATTTTTTTGAGCACGAATGTTTATACTCCAGTCATGGGTGTTTAAGTTTATATTAATAATATGTATGTATTTAAAATGTATATATGTGTAGTATATCAACTATCTGGTATCCGTAATACAAGCTTCGTGGCTTACCACGGAACTAGATGGCGCTGTTGTAATAATGTCCCAACATAATTAAATTTTCAGAATGCTTGAAAAATAAAAACTACAGAAAAAAAGTAACTTTGGAGAATATTTTTGGACAAATAGTTTATGTATGTTAGATATGTCATATACCTACTTAAAATCATCTTCAAAATTGATTTTTCTTTGCTTCTTTTGCCCTTAGGTTTTATTTTGACTTGATTCTTTGGAACGTAGCTTGAGGCGCCTGCCACTAAAAACAAAAGAAAAATGTCGTCATCAATCGACGTATATTTCTATAGTATATAAGCAAAACCACCAAACTAAATGGATATTACTTTATTTGTAATTGAATTTTTAGTCAGTTTAGTTACTTAACACAAATACATAAACTTACACTCAAAATTGAAAACCTCTCTTTTTTATAAGTTGGTTAAATAGTGCGTCGTCATAATGCACGTATACCGGTAGTACTAATATCAACAGTAATATTGTCTCTAATGGATCTCGCAATAGTTTTATTTAGTCCGGAACAATGGAGACGGAACAAAGGCAGTGTCTATCACGAGATGAGTCGGTCCTGATGAATGACCTCCTTATATTTTGAACAGTTTTAGTCACTTTTGTGACAAAGTTGAAATAATGAATATTTTATAATTAATGGAAAAACTACAAGAGACTGTTTCAAAATAAAGTTTCATACTTCGCAACAATACAACGCTCGAGAGTTTACTATCGCCCATCGTTATATATATTTTTAATTACTTGCTGTACCGATATTAAAAAATCATGATTTATCCTCTTTTAACTACTGCTTTCCTTTCTATCTATTAATATTATTTATTAATTAATCCTTAGCTTATACATATTGACTTTAGGGGAACCTGGAAAGTTTTTAAAGGACATGTGAAGTCCGCCTCACACATGGGCATCGTGATGTACGAACAGGCTCAAAAATAGACCATATCCTAGATAATTCATTCTCGTGGTGAAAGCAAGAACGTGGGCAGAAAAAACTAGTAGTTATAATTGCCAAATTTTATAAACAAACATTGATGCATATGTATATTTGTATAATATATGCGTGTATATTTTTTACACAATAATTTCTGGGATATTTAGTGCATAAATAGTCTATGACCAATACATGGGCTACTATTAGGTACCTCGGGACGAACTCAAGCGTGGGCTTGCCGTTGATGCAGTACTGCGTTGATACGCTTCCCAAGCCTGTCGTTAAAACTATTTCTAGCCGAGCGGAAGCAATGGACGTGTAAGCTGATAATGCAAGCAGACTCAGTGAACATATAGTCTACATGAAAAAAATCACAAGGCATGAAATGCAAATGATGAAGAATTAATGAGGTAATTATTCTTGTTATAAATTACATTTTAATATTTTTTGATTCTGTAATTTTTTATGTGAATTTATACTATAATTGATGTTAAATTAAATCTTTATTTTCGTCCGTTTGCTTGTTTCACGTCTAAAACTCACTTTGTTTGTATAGAAAACTTGACATTTCTAAGCTCAAGTGTCAGAGAGATTGAGTAAGACATGCTATCGTTTACCTAAGGACGAGCTCGGGTCTTCACCCGAAAGAGATTCACTACATAATTTATGTAACGGAACGTAATAATTCACTTTAGACTCTATTTTGTTAGTCCTAAATCTAGATTCATACTAACCTCAAGCTTTTCCCCAAACACAAAATAGCATTCGATACGGTCAATAGTTTCCAAAATCGAAATGAATTTCACTCAAGCGACCTGGTAGCTAGTTATAGTGCCTCGCAGGAATGCGACCACAATTAGTCTGACCGCAGACCACGACCCGTTTAGGAAGACCTCCGATAGGGTAATTAGGATTGAGAAGCCCTTGGGATTGTATTGACGTTATTTGTTAGATGTGATTAAGTCTACAATAGCTTGAACTAACATCATTATATATTATATAAAATTCCTAAAATGCCTAATTTGGCAACTTGCATCCGATTCGCTCGAATACACCCCTAAGTGCTTTTTGTATTTATAATGTATAAGCAGGCAGCAGTGTGCTTCGCTAGTTATTCAAGATACTCTTTGACACCTATCCAAAGGAAATATACTTATCAAATGACCGCATTTTTGACACTGTTGACAAAATCATCTAGTTAAGACATTATTATACTTTCTTTTACCTACTATCAATTTTCTTATCAAACAAATTATTGTTTGTTTTATACAATATATTTACAATCACTATCGAGTTTAGGAGTCCGAGTCTAAGTTGATAGTATGGCGTCGGTGACAAAGTAGTAAACTAATATTTAGTGAACATTGTGTACCGTTGTACAGAGTAATGTGAGACCAGACCACTAAATGTACGTGTAGATGATTAAATAAATCGGTGCTATCCACATATTGGCAGCTCATTTATGCGAATTTGACATTTTACTGTTATTAACTATGACTATGCCAAATTGGGTAATAAGAGATCGTTCCATGAATTTATAGTATGCATGGCACAAAAACACACTTAGAGAATGATTGAGTAGGTACATGTATGTTCTAGTAAATATTGTTTATTGAACTGACTACCAGTCCAAATTTGTTGTTTTAAGAAAGAAAATACTTGTTTGGCATCCCCGTGTGTACACACTCTAAGCAAAATGTCTCCGAATCCCGAAAAGAAGAATTTATATCTTCACTGGTTTTACATTTACTTCAGTGATAGTACTTTGAGTTATACCTTTAATCGCTTCCATAATATATGTATAAGCAATAATCTTCGAACCTGCCCACCACCTTTCTTAGATCGTCGCCGCATAGTGCTTCAAGACGTTCTATGTTTACTGTTCCCAAAACACGACTTCTACACTACCAAATATAGATTCCATCAATCATTTGTGTTTTCTAGAAGGAGGTATACTACCTATCCCATTTTAACTTTAACGAGCGGATTCTGTATGTAGCTGCTTACAAAATACCTATATTAATACAAAAGGGTATAAAAAATGAGACAAACGAATAATGGAAATACATTCCCCTAATGCACTACGCCAATTATTTTAAAAGAATCGCTGTTCATTAATGAAAAAGCAGTGTTATTTGTATGAAGAAAATAAAATAATTTTATCAGTTCCGGAATTTCAAATGAACTATACGAGTGTGCATTTTTGTTTTTTGAATCAATTAAACGATTTTTATACGTGGTGTCTACACAATAAGGAGTACTTTGCAAAATACAGTTAATATTACTTTAAATCGCAAGTTTGCATTATCGGATTCACGAAATAATTGACAATAAATTGTAAACCGTAAGTCTTGCAACTTCTTTGTTTCCGCTGTTCGAAGTATCGCTGATAAATTTTGCTGTTTTAAATTTTGAGCCATCTATCTTGTCGTTTCTCCAACAATACGAGGAAGAGAATTGGATATACAGATACTTATATTCAGGATAGTTGTTATGTTAAGGGATATTCATTAGTGTGATGAGCACGTATGTTTGTACTCCAGTTATTAACATTTATAAATTAAGTGTGTAATTGAAGTCATAATGTAAAGTGTATTAACTAATTGATATCTATAACACAAGCCTCGTAGCTTACCATGGAACTAAAAGTTGTTGTGTGTTATTGTCCCAAATTCGTTGAAGTCAGAAATTTCATTGATTTATGATGAAAAACTAATATTATTAAGACACTCACCACCTAAAAATACGTTTCCGTTAAAAGGAGCACTTTTAATTTTAACTCAATCATATTTTTATCATTGCTAAATAATTAAGATAATATGTTTTCATTCACCTATTTGCATGATTAGATATTGCCTATTAAGATTTCCAGATTATGATAATATAAGCACATTTCTCTCTCCTGTCAACAGACCGAAAAAATATAACCAATCTTGGTAATGGTCGCAACGGTTTGTTGTGGAAGTAAAAGTTTTTATGGCGTCATAGAAACGTTTAGTACTCCTCGTATCATATGAATGTTAGAAGTTCTGGCTTGTTTTTATATTTAATGATTAATTAAGATTTTATCTTATTTTTTACGGTCAGCGAATTTTAAGTCGAATTTTAACTTTAAACAAGAATAATGTCTGTGATCGCCTCCAAGCTATTTTAATGTCGAATAAAATGTATCAATGTATAATTTTAAATAGAAAAGTTCAGTAGAAAAGTTTTCACGAAGGTCTCGCTGAGTTGTTCCATGGATTCAGGCGTTTGGTCGGAACTACTGGCAGGCGTTTCTTAACAATCAATAGAAGTAATTTTTGAGTATCAATATTTTATAAAGATTATATTTAAAGTGAATAATTTGTTAAAAAATTGTTATAATCATTTTTAATCGTAGGTATAATCCTTGGCACTTGACTATTTTTTTATTATAATAATATGTAACTGTAAATGTTCTATTTTAATTCTAAAACATTTTAAAAGTATGTATTATACATTCCTACGTACATACATACATACAAACATACATGTACTTTGTATAGATCAATAGTTTCATTTTTATTGTCCGGCCGCTCAGAGAATGCGTTTCTGACAGATCGTGATCGACTGGGTGATGTAACTTGGAACTGGCGTACAATTTACGGCAAATTTTTAAATATCTTTTATTTACCTTATTAACGAGTGATAAGTACTAGTACTAAGTACTTAAGTAATAATTCGAATAATTATGCCGACTTACAATAAATGTATTAATTTTGGGCTAAAATTATTACAATTACTTAATTAACAAATATAAAAATAAACGTCAAACGACGTTGTTTCAAGGTTATGTCAACTGTTTGTTTTTGTAGTGATGTGACAAAATAACGAGGCAATTGTATTCGAATATTTTTGTAATCTTAATATAATCTGTCGGTATGATATAAATAATATAATATTTAATGTACTTAGGTACATTCCGTCTATTACAAATTCTAATGTGTCTGAGAGAGACAAAGCATTGTCGAGAAAGGATTCGAAATTACTAGAAACATTTTGAATTTTCGATACTAGAATGTTCTAATATTTACACATATAAAAAGGCCTGCAGTGTGTCGAGAGTTCAGTAGACATTCGAAGTTGAGTGATCTTCACTTCACAAGAAGCGATACAAAATAGTGGAAAAGTGAAGAGTTGGTTAAAGTATTAGTGAAGAAGTATTGAGAAGAGAAATACAGTGTTCAGAGACTAGTGTTGTGTACAGACTGTGCGTGTATTCATAGTGAAATAGAACATCCTTAGTGCAAGTGCAACGCTTATAATTTCCGAACCCGTAGAACGTAACAATACATTTTCCAATAAATAAAGCATATATTTTTTTCCCTTCGTTACATTCAGAAATTACGATTCAATTCAAGTAATTGATTCATTAAAAATGTATTTACATTGTGAATATTTATTGAAATATAATTCCTATAAAAAATAACAACATATAAATTAAATTGAATAAATATGCATAATGAATGCAATAAATAACGTTACTAAATTATTGTACATCACTAGTCATGACGAATTGACAGGTGTCAGAAACGCATTCTTTGAGCGGCCGAACTGTAGTCAGCTAAGATGGCAGATAGGCGCGACAGAGACAAAAAGAATCTGAGACCAGCAGTTTCCTGTTTTTATGACCGTAGATATTTATGATCAATTTACATTGTAATATTATAATATTATAATATACTTAGCATATTTTCTTGTAATGTGGGTGCAAATGAAAGACCTGTTTGGCTCCAAGGTTCGTTTATTACTGTCGCTAATAATCTAAGTTTTACAATATATAGGTAGATACGAGAAGGCTTTCACATACATTGTTGTTACGTTCCACTTACAAATTAGATATAAAAGACCGATATTGGTCATTCGCTTTCTCTCTTACTAGAGAGTGGTTAATTTCGTGAGAGTATCGCTTAGTCTACTCTTTTCGTTTTTGGTCTTGCTCTACCACATTGAATGCTCAATGCGTCTCTGTCGCACATCTTGCCGTTCCAATTTTTAAATTTCAGAAGCTTTCAAACCGTGATGAACCGTGAACCAACTTCTGCGTGCTCTCTATAAGTACTTTACATTTTCTATATGATTTAGATCAAGTTCCTTTGATAAGCAAGTAGATTAAGTTTTGAAATAAAAGGCTTATTATAAATTAAGGATAACGTTGACATATGTCAGATATCTATTGTTTCTTTAACTAATTTGATATTAAACCTATTTACTATTAAATACAATAATATTATTTTGGTAACTGACAACGTTACTCCGAATCATCTAATAAGTATATGGAAAAAAGTGGTCTTTCCTAATTATTTTTAAAATATCATTGGATGTAGCTGTGAGTACAAGCCAGAGTTGGTAAAGGTATTCTAATTGGAAATATTAGGATGGTTAAACGAAAAACATAAATTTATTAATATTTTAAACTTACAAAATGTTTAATTTCTCTGCAAACATTCAATTTCCTATTATACCTTTAGAGGGTAAATTTTCAAATTCTCACTCCTCTTTGTTTCAAATTCAATTAAAGATTAAAGTTCTCTTGAAATATTTAAAGACTTTCCACAGTTTTGCAGTTTATTTTCAATGCCAAGTATTTCTTCCATAACAACGACGGTCGATATGATTAACAATGTCACTCCCAGTTTTTGGCGATTTATCGACAATTCACGCTGAGCTATCGCTTCACTTAATTCACTTTCGAATTCTGATGTTTTCGTCCTCATTTAGAAGTCAAAGACCACTGTCTTAAAATAAGAATGTTGAATATTAAATACTACCTATTATTATACGCTACCTCGTATTCGCTAATTCTTATTTTTCTGAACAAGCAATTTGAATATTAAGACTATTTTTATTATAAATCTAAAAATTATTGAAAATATTTGCATAAAACTTTTCATGTTACTGTTTCGATATAAACAAGCTTTAGTGTTATTAATATAAAACATTAGAAACATTTTTTATAACATGATTGTGAAAGTGATCGATCGAATGTGGTCCAGTGATCGATTGAATTTCGATCACTAGGCAATTACTAGTTTACATGGAAACTAAACGATATAAGTTAGCGACAACAGTTCAGAGAGAATATGGCGTTCAAGAATATGAAAAAAGAAACCGCTGGCGGTGGAGTAGTAATATTTCAAGAGTATCCTTAAGTTAACTTTGTACCCAAATAGAAGCACTATTTGGATAAACTCGTAAGTCTCGTAGGTCTTTCATTTATGCGAGTATATACATAAATGGTAACGAAGCAAATATCACTCGTTATTGCTTCAATTTATTAATTTTCTAACAATTGATATAAATCAAAGGTATCTCTACCAACACTCCATTCCTTAAGACTACTCAGCCAGTGATAAAACAAATCAAAGTTTAAAATACGAAATAAATGCAAACACCAATGTAGTCTATCGGAAATTTAAAAACCTTTCAATAACAATTTAAAATCTATCAAAAATTTGCACTAAATGCTTGTTTTTGTATAACAATTTTTGTGTTACTACAACTCATTTGCATATTCGCGGACATTTTATAAAGATTTTAGTCATTTAAAATAGAACCTCAATTAATGTAGACTTTACCTTCAATTACTTAATTTGACGGTTATAAATTCTTCGTTGTTTCGATATAAATATAACAGTTCTCTCATCAGTTATTCATTTAGGGATTGCAATAATAATTGTTTGATACAAATCGCGTGACGACGTCCTCGGCCGGCGGTCGATGGAGCGCGGTGATACATCGATACACCGAGACAGAGGTAATAAATCGTTCACTTTACCATAGGGCTGTACCGTTGGCAGAAAAAAATATCTTTTAAAAATAATATTGATTGTATTTTTGCAAGGTATATAAGACGTAAATTTTTTATACCATACTTAAAATTATAGAGAGGCACATATTTCCTCCCTATAGTGTATGAGAAAACTAGAATACAAAACACATTGTTTTTAATATTATTAAATAAAAATACTCTCTGAGATTAAAATATTTCGCAATAATTTGGACTTATTACAATTTTCTGTAGTTGTAAAAAAATAAAACAAAAGTGTTGCTATTATTACTCATTAACAAAACAGATTATAAATAACGTAACATTTCTTTAAAGGTTTTTATTTAATTTAATTTTAAACTGATCTTCGTTTTAACAAAACTACACTCATTTAACCAGCTCTTTAGCACAGCTCTATGTCACATTTATATTTTTACCTGCTCTCTACTGTACCGCAATCTGTTACATCTGAGAAGGATCAGTCGCAGCACTGGTAGCATTACGTTCTCTCACACCCGAGTGCAACATCAACGTGAGGTCGGAAATACTGAGCGAAACACTAAATTATTCTTTAAGAAAACTAGGATTCATGTCTGGGGCCTTACGATTGTCATATGTTAGTCATATTACTTTCCTTTCTCATTCTGTACTTACTACAAACTTTCATGAACAAAAATTTAAAATGAAATCTTTAGTAGCAATACCTTTCATTGCTATAAGCATGCTGTCTGTACGCGGAAACGGAAAGGGGAAATTGGATTTTTTGATAAAACTGCCGATTCTCGACCGTTGACGGGTCGAGATATTTGTGGCCTGATGTATCTCGCCGATGAATTAAAACTTGAGTGCGACGTTTGAAAGCGACTTTCGACTCCTGACATCTATTAAATGATGGTGGTTTACCTACCGGCTTATTTATATGGTGGCTCTGCCTTGTGGTTTTGGTTAGACTTATCTTAGAATATTTAGAGTGGAAACATGGAAAAGTTTAGTTTGTTAGTTTATCATAGTTTGTTACATTACATCTATTTGGACGAGAAACAAATACGAAAATATGTTTGTGACCTCTTTCTCGTATGCTGTAACTAGAAAATTAATCTACGAATATCTTGCGCTGAGAAAGTTCATCTATAATTTTTTTTATAATTTCTACTTTAACGCGACAAATTATTTTATTTTTCTATTTATTTATTCGTCTACTTTATCTTCGCCCAAAATAATCATTAAAAAAATGGAAAATTCACGATAAAAATTTGCATAGCTTACGAGAGCTAATAACTTTTTAACATTTTTATCTATTTTAAACGTACCTGGGGTCGGACTCGAGTGAAGCGAGTGTAGGGGGCTAATTACATATTTATTTATTTATTTATTTATTTATTAGGTTTACCAGCGAGTTTACATTAGAACTTCCTATACTTACAATAATTACATTACATGCCTAGCTAATGTAAAATCATTTAAAGGTAAACACTACATGCTAAATTCTCTTATTACTTGCTAAATTAATATTAAAAGTGAATAACAAAACCAAAACATTTTGTAGTACTTGGATTAATGCATCAACTAAAACTATATGTAAATTAAAACTATGAATTTAGCTTAACAACTATTACTATTATTACTAGATTTAACATTTATTATTAATATATAGACAGTATGTGAATTAATATCGTAATAAAAATAATAAAACTTAGCATGCGACTTATAGTCACATAAAATATGTGAATCTAATTAATAAATGCAACTTTGAGTCAAACTCGCTACATTT
Organism: Boloria euphrosyne; assembly: GCA_951802675.2. Lineage (NCBI taxonomy): Eukaryota > Metazoa > Arthropoda > Insecta > Lepidoptera > Nymphalidae > Boloria > Boloria euphrosyne. The sequence continues at coordinate 275,881 of OX637896.1, forward strand.
TATATTGTATTTTATTGTACAATAATAAGTACTTGTTTTGTCAGATGCTAAATGAGTCGTCGCACGTGACACGTGAACCGCGGGGAATGACGTGACATATTAAGCTCCGCGTTTCCTCGAATAAGAAAAAGCCACACCATTATTACACAACAATGTATCGTTCAAGGAAGACGACTCAATGAATTGCAAATTAGGATCATTAGCTTTGTTTATACAATCTATTTTCAAATTACAGTGACTTATAAACTATGTCCTCCTTTCTAAGTGTTATTTGCGAAAAACCGATGTTACTAAGTTTAAAAAGGCAGTGATAGCCCAGCGGTAATGCGCTCGCTTGGATAACCGAGTGATGCGGGTTCAAATCCGGGTCTCGCACCTCTGATATTTGCAATCATAGAAACCTATGTTTAGTTTGAGTAAAGAAAATAAAGCAAAGTTAATTGAAACTGAAAAGTTAGTTAATATGAGTTCAGAAACTTTAAATCACTCTGCTGCAACTCTAAATATGAAATTTTGTGTGTATGTTTGTTTACGCTGATATAACGAATTTAAGCAAATTTAGCATTAGCCTGGAATTATTCTAGACTGTAATAATAAATTTTGCTAAAAGATGATGCGTCCTACATATTATTATGAACAAAAAAAGGCACCTAACTTAGATGTTAGAGGGTAGTGTAAGCTATAAACTATGCAGTACGTGTATATGTGAGGAAATATAAATAAGTATCATAATGAAAGTTTTAAAGAGTAACTTAATATACTTGTAATAGTCTTTATACTATAGAGCTGATATACAATTAAGTTCGAGTTACAATGGATGTTGTCGCTAGGATGTTTTTTTTTTCCTAAAGCTGATATCCTCTAACTGCTAACAGACAATATACCATGACGACACGATTGGCTCACCCTACATTCTGCGCCAGCGGTCGCGGGTTCGAGTCGCGCTGGGGGCATTCATTTGTTAATCACGAATGTTTGTACTCCAGTCATGGGTGTTAATATATTTTATAATATTTATGTATTTAAAATTTATAAGTGTAGTATATCAACTATCTGGTATCCGTAACACAAGCGCGTAACGTAGCTTAGGTACCACGAAACTAGATGGCGCTGATGTAATAATGTAAAAAAGAAAACATTATCAGAGATAGATTTAATAAGTTACTTAAGGTTCTTATAAAGCGAATCAACCAATTAAGTCAAATCTAAATCGTACTACTAGGCTACCTGTATTAAATTTTTATATGTATATACTAGCTGACCCGGTAAACGTTGTTTTGCCATATAAATATTTTTTTATTACTTAGGGGACAACCCTTATTACTTAGGGGTATGAAAAATAGATGTTGGCCGATTCTCAGACTTACTCAATATGCTCACAAAATTTCATGAGAATCGGTCAAGCCGTTTCGGAGGAGTACGGGAACGAACATTGTGACACGAGAATTTTATATATTATAAGATAATGAATACGTATTTCAAATCAACAGCTCGTAACATGTTATGAAAAAGTAACATAGCAATACCTGTACATGAAATATTGAAAAATAATGACATTTACGTGTTGTTGAAAAATTTAGATCCCAAACAATAGTTGTCGAACTTTGTTCTGTATATCTGTACGTACTCGTAGTATCAAACAATCACGGATTGCCTTTGGCTATTCTCCGCGTGAAATACGCGGCCCCATAGCATTGCAATTTGCAATGGATTTCGATACGATTTTCAGGTTGGTAATATAAATATAATAATAAAGCAATGAAAAAAAAACGTAGTTTTGTCAAAAAAACCTGTTAAACTGTTAAATACGCTTATTCTACTATAGGTATAATTTAACTATTTTACTCTTAAGTTTAAATGTTATGTTTTTGAAATTTGATCAGTCCAGATCAATTTCAGATCAGATTTTATTTATTTATACAAGCACACTAACAATATGCATATCATTTCAGGTAATCTTATCACAATATAAAGCAAGAGTCTGATATGTATATCTATTACTAGTGTACATAGCGGTCACTGTATTTGTATACAATAGTTAAAAGTATAAATATTTGTTAAAAATCTGTTACAATCCTAAAATTAAACTATGCTACATTTTGTTGAAGTGATCTAATAGCTTACGTGTAAAAACAGAGTAGGGATCATGAAAAATGTCAATGCCAGGAATCGATTTCTGTAAATTAACGAATTGATTTTGACTTAAGCTTTACTAGTGAAGAACAAGATAACAGGAAAAGATAAGAAAGTAATCATATTGTGTTCCTACTCGAGGTTATACGAGGCAAGACGAGACCAGACGAGGCCAGTTGAGGCCAAATAGCAACATGGAGTTAAATATTTCATTTAAAATAACAGGGCGGGAAACTTTTGCAATATTCATTCTAACAAACATCTTAATAATATAATAATGCATTTAAATATTTAAACACATGGAAGTGGCACTATTATGAATACAATATTATGAATTTGTTACAAAACATCAAATAATAAGCTTAACTGGTTCTTGACGCGGTGCTGCTCGTGATAAATCTACAATAAACTATTATTTACCTAATAAATGAAACTACCTTTTCGGATTTTGTCGCGGATTTATTTTGATTTTTTTTAGTTCCCGACGTTTCGAATGCTTTACAGCAATCATGGTCACGGGAGAGACTAAGGTATTTGACGTCTCATAGGTTTATATACTTGTTACAGACAGTGCCTACCCACAATTTACAAAAAATTTGAAAATGGCATCAGAGTACCTTATAAAATTTTAATTCTAAACATTTATATTTAAATTTAAATAATTTAAAAATAATTTATAATTATGGCAATATTATTAACTTATTTTTAGCTAGTATTATTATAATTATTATAATTTTTATTTTAATATTAGTTATTCAAAAGTATTATGTAGTGTTGCTATTCTAATAATATGTATATTTTCTTACCTATAAATTGTTTATGCTAAGTTGCATTTTATTATTTAAATTAAGTATTAATTTGATATAAGAAAATTAAGTTAAAATATAAATTGAATTTTGATTATTTTAAAGTATTAAGCAACACTACTGCAAATTAAAAATAATTTAATCAAATTAAAATATGCTTAGATTTGATAGATTCTTTTGAATTATAATTTTTAAAAAAATTTTTTTGAATTTAGATTGAAAGAAAGCTACTGCACGGTTCGGAAGGCAGTTTGTGCAGAGAAGAACCGGCAAGAAACTCTACACTTGCTCTTTGAGCAAGTGTAGAGTTTCTTGCCGGTTCTTCTTAGTGTTGCTTAATACTTTAAAATAATCAAAATTCAATTTATATTTTAACTTAATTTTCTTATATCAAATTAATACTTAATTTAAATAATAGAATGCAACTTAGCATAAACAATTTATAGGTAAGAAAATATACATAATTATTAGAATAGCAACACTACATAATACTTTTGAATAACTAATATTAAAATAAAAATTATAATAATTATAATAATACTAGCTAAAAATAAGTTAATAATATTGCCATAATTATAAATTATTTTTAAATTATTTAAATTTAAATATAAATGTTTAGAATTAAAATTTTATAAGGTACTCTGATGCCATTTTCAAATTTTTTGTAAATTGTGGGTAGGCACTGTCTGTAACAAGTATATAAACCTATGAGACGTCAAATACCTTAGTCTCTCCCGTGACCATGATTGCTGTAAAGCATTCGAAACGTCGGGAACTAAAAAAATCAAAATAAATCCGCGACAAAATCCGAAAAGGTAGTTTCATTTATTATGTCGAATATTCGCGTAAATCTAAGAAAGTATTATTATTTACCTTATAATATAGATTTAAAATAAATAATTTATAGAATCAACTCAGTATTTTATTCTTTTTCACTAACATACAGACATTTTAACACTTTTTCTTATATTTTGATAAACTGTAAAGATCATAAGCATACAATAAGTAACATGCTTTTTCTGAAAATATTCGTATTTTTAGGCAATAAATATGATTTACAGAAAGCTATTTCAAAATGTTTTATTCATTTTCTTTAACGTTTTTCTAATATCACTAATAGATTTTCGCCATAAAAAACACGAATCGGCTTCTCTTCGTTCGTAAAAAAGTAGGTCATGGGAATATACTTAAATATTTTTGTTAAACATATTTGTAACGTGAGTTGTGAACCTACCTGTTTTGTAAGTTTCTTATAATATTTAGGGCCGATTTTTCATTCCTCAGATAAACAGTTAGATAGTACTTATTAGACAGATAACAAAATATTGCCATTATGGTGCCAATCTGGTCATTAACGGCCCTAACTGAGGAATAAATCTATCTGCCTCTATAACGGCCAGATAAACGGTTATTCCATAGATACAACTAGATCCATTTATGTTTAGTTTAAGGTTATTTCTTCTTTTTCCAAAGTAAAATCAAATTAAAGAAGAGGCTATAGTGTATATTTAAATACTGAAAAGAACAAAGAGTAATCAAACCACGGCCGACTTTTAAAAGAATCTGTACTATATATGCTTCCCCTAATAAGTGATAAAATTAAGCACGAAACACAAAGGTAAGTTCCAGTTAGTTTTTACAATAAATTATAGTGATCTAAGTAGCTGGTAGGTATCTATACCTTCATAAAAATAACGAGCAATTCTACTTTGGCAGTATTGAAATTAGAAGCGCGCTCTTTTTTCTTTGATTTCATTATTATCAAAATAATAACAACTTACTAACAATAAATCAAACTACAAAATCACAACACAAAAAAATAACAGATGTGCGGGATGCACCATGCATATAAATAATAAGTAAACGGTTAACGAATGTCAAAGCATTTGCTATCCTCTTCTAACACACATTACACCGCATGCGTGTTTCACGCTCCCACAATATTACAGTGAAGTTAGCAACTTAAATCTACAGATAGCATGGCCATTGAAAAATGCAACAATTTTATTTGTCCTTTTAACAGTCAGTTAAGTTAATTCGCTAGTTAGTTATTTGGTCAGTTATTCGATGATTGAACAATCGGCCCTAAGAATGATAAATAATGACAATACAAATCCTACGGTAAAATTAAACATTTATGTTTCTGACTAGCGACTCACCCTAACTTCGCTCGTCCCTAGATTTAGCGCGAGCGAAACCGCAGGTTCCGTTAGTATCTTTATAAATTATAGCCTATAGCCTATGTGTTATTCTGATGTGTAAGCTATATTATAAAAATCCATTCATTACTTTTGCTTGAAAGAGAAACAAACATACCAGATATACTTACAAACTTTTGCGTTTATAATGTTTGTTTATGATTCAGAATTTATTTATATTGGAAGTAAGATTTTGGGTGTTAAAGTAAATAAACAAAAAATATATATAACATCACATCACACTATTTTTTATTGCAACAAAGTTTGCGTTACGTGTTTTAAGCTGTACTGGCTCAATAGATTTGAAGGTTGTTTGACTGGAGATAGCTCATATTGTAAATAAACACAGGTTATTTTTATGGGTATTGTTGTAAAGTGAAGAAAAACTTGTCAGCGCGTCTTTCTTTTACGCCCTTGAGAATGACAGGGTCATTCTTGACACAGGCTTTGAACCCCGGAACGAAACTACTACATTACATTAAATTATTAATATTGTGTGACAAAAGTGTATTTTAATTATGAACTCCAAAACGGCGGCCGAAAGCGATTTTGATGAAATTTTCAGAAAATAATGCGAAATTTGGTAGCTATTGGAAGTCTGAACACGAGAGAAGCCGCGCTTACTGCTACGAGGTTAATAAATATATTATAAGAAAGCTTTTTTTTCGTGTCACAGATACGTTATTTCCGAAGGACACGCGGAAAAGTTATTTCTAGTTATTAGACATAATGGCATGAAACAAAGCCAAGTTGATATTTTCCTTATACAATAAAGATATTATAGATACGACACATATTAAGTAGTCAGTGTAGTTACTAAGGTGGAGTGAGCTTTTATCTACGAAGCTTTTATGAAGCAAATATACACAAGTTAAGTATTTAACTGAGACCAGCAATTCCCTTAATCATATAGTTATTGTACCTCAAATACAATCGTGTTCCGATAAGCTGGTATCGGAGCCGTTGCGTTGGCGTTATGACGCCGGCGAGCAAACTTTACAGCAATCGTATGAAGTTTTCCTAGAGCTAAACAAATTCTATATGAATACAACGTAGATTTCTTATCTGATAGTTACAGTAAAATATCTAATGAGTAGTAATAGCATTTATTCAAAGTACTATTTGCGAGTTTCTTTCTTTCGGCGGCTTAGTTAAGTCTTATTCAATAATTTTCCCAATATTTTTTAAATGATAAGTAAATTTCAAAAATTTGTTAACTAATTGAAATAATTAACTTAAATAATTTATTAAATAAGGATATTGATATGCAACTTTATAAGGACATAAAAAAGATTAAGTATTAGTTATAGTATTTTTTTATCTTCTTTTTTTAACTACGTATTTATTCGCACATTATGCAGAAATGTCATGTGAGTTCAAAAGAGATCTCTTTCTTTTTCTTTACGAAGAAGATAAGGTTTTATTTGAATTTCAGCCGACCAAGTGAAATACGATACACTATTTAACAGTTACAGAATAAGAAATATAATACACAGTGCAAACAGACAAAGCTATATACACAAAAGTAGTTATTGTCACAGACTATTAATATCAATCTTAGTTAATTTATGTACATAGCACTTTACAAATGTTTTCATATATCTTTCTTAGATTTACGCGAATATTCGACATTATAAATGAAACTACCTTTTCGGATTTTGTCGCGGATTTATTTTGATTTTTAGTTCCCGACGTTTCGAATGCTTTACAGCAATCATGGTCACGGGAGAGACTAAGGTATTTGACGTCTCATAGGTTTATATACTTGTTACAGACAGTGCCTACCCACAATTTACAAAAATTTTGAAAATGGCATCAGAGTACCTTATAAAATTTTAATTCTAAACATTTATATTTAAATTTTAATAATTTAAAAATAATTTATAATTATGGCAATATTATTAACTTATTTTTAGCTAGTATTATTATAATTATTATAATTTTTATTTTAATATTAGTTATTCAAAAGTATTATGTAGTGTTGCTATTCTAATAATTATGTATATTTTCTTACCTATAAATTGTTTATGCTAAGTTGCATTTTATTATTTAAATTAAGTATTAATTTGATATAAGAAAACTAAGTTAAAATATAAATTGAAACAACAATAATATAATTATTGTATGTATTGCAATATTGTTAAAATATTTTTTAAAAAGAGCAAGTGTAGAGTTTCTTGCCGGTTCTTCTCTGCACAAACTGCCTTCCGAACCGTGCAGTAGCTTTCTTTCAATCTAAATTCAAAAAAATTTTAAAAATTATAATTTAAAAGAATCTGTCAAATCTAAGCATATTTTGATTTGATTAAATTATTTTTAATTTGCAGTAGTGTTGCTTAATACTTTAAAATAATCAAAATTCAATTTATATTTTAACTTAATTTTCTTATATCAAATTATTTTTAACAAAAAACAAAAACCGACTTCAAAACTAAACAAATCTAAACTAAAAAGTAGAAAATAATACTTTTAAGAACTTCGTTAATTTAGAAGTCGGTGCCAGCCAGGACGGATAGACTTATCTTGCCTTTGCAAGGAACTTTCGAACGGTATTTTGATTATGTTTACAAATATTATAGATATAGATTAATCGAATACTTATGTCTATTTAAGGTTATTTTGCTTTGGCTGGCACCGACTTCTAAATTAACGAAGTTCTTAAAAGTATTATTTTCTACTTTTTAGTTTAGATTTGTTTAGTTTTGAAGTCGGTTTTTGTTTTTTGTTAAAAATAATTTATTTTCAAATTTTTAGCGGAAAGTAGATACTTATTTTGTTTATGTACAAAAAAGAATTTTCCAAATCGGTCCAGCCATTTTCGAGTAATGGGGAACATACATAAAAAAAGTCCCCAACGAATTGAGAACCTCCTCCTTTTTTTAGAGTCGGTTAATAAGAGCCTGAAAGAATTTAACAATCGGTCTATAATTACGTATAATATTGAAAGAATTTTCTTTTAACTCCTAACCGTTGAGGAGTTGTACCTTCCATCATTAGCTCAACCACAGGAGATGATGATTATCAGACGCAAATACTTGAACAGCTTTAGAAAATATATGAAAAACGTAATAAGTGCCTATAAAATTTGAGAGTTGTCTTCGATTTCCCTGGGATCCCATCATCAGATCGTGACTTGGTGACTATGGGACCAACTAGAAACTATACCCTTTCAAACAAAAAAAGAATTTGCCAAATCGGTCCAGCCATCGTCGAGTAATCGGGGAACATACATAGAAAAAAAAAAAAAAAAAAAAAAAAAAAGTCCCCGACGAATTGATAACCTCCTCCTTTTTTTGAAGTCGGTTAATTAATACTTAATTTAAATAATAGAATGCAACTTAGCATAAACAATTTATAGGTAAGAAAATATACATAATTATTAGAATAGCAACACTACATAATACTTTTGAATAACTAATATTAAAATAAAAATTATAATAATTATAATAATACTAGCTAAAAATAAGTTAATAATATTGCCATAATTATAAATTATTTTTAAATTATTTAAATTTAAATATAAATGTTTAGAATTAAAATTTTATAAGGTACTCTGATGCCATTTTCAAATTTTTTGTAAATTGTGGGTAGGCACTGTCTGTAACAAGTATATAAACCTATGAGACGTCAAATACCTTAGTCTCTCCCGTGACCATGATTGCTGTAAAGCATTCGAAACGTCGGGAACTAAAAATCAAAATAAATCCGCGACAAAATCCGAAAAGGTAGTTTCATTTATAATGTTTTCATATATCTTTAATTAATTAAACATTGAAAAAAATATAAGTATTATACATAACTTCTATTATTTCAGTAACTTTACCAAAAAGCTTCATTCGACATAATGTGAAAGCTGAAAGAGCTTATATAATGAACATGAAACGACAGCAATATGTCCTACACTGTAAGCCGGTGTGGATATTTATACGTATTATACGTAAGGGCGGTGAAATTACGGTACATATTATTCGGACGATGAGACTGACAGACGGGGAGCGTTGCTGCTATTATGATTAGAGTATATAAGAACGTTAGGAACCATTTTGATGTCATAATATTATTATTATTGCAATGCTGCTTGATACTAAATGTAATAATAAAATTAGGTACTTACGTATTAACGCCACCGCACCTACAGATGTACTACAGCTACAATCTTTTGGCAGGATGAAAGTGATGAGAAGGGGAAGGGCAAGGGGGTACGTTCCCTATTGTTCCTATACTACTCCCATTACAAGGTAATACATATTTCCTGAGAACATAGCCTTAGATTATGGAACTCACCGACCGCTGCCGAGGCACGCTCGCTCCGCTCGCTCGGCTCGTGCGATTGTGGTCATGTTCTAACCTCGGGCTTACTCTTGAATTTAATTCCGATCGATCGACATTGGAATTGTGACGTTTCGTACTCTTGAGTTGGACGCTAGCGCCACATTGTTTTTAAATTGCGTGTCCATTTTGGGGAACTAAGTGAAATCGGGATCGGGCTTGGCGCACCGTAAACGCTACTCTTGAGTGAGAGTACTTTTTTTGAAAGGATAAAGCATTTTAAAGCCATATTACTGGTTTATCGTAATAAGAAGAACGACACTATTGCGGCCCGTAACATAGCTAACTTCACTCTTAACAAAATAATCGCGGGGCAATCCCAATTTCAATCCAATGTTGACAATATTGTTTTCAAGAGTACCGAATCACGTGACTTCAAAATTGACATTGGAATCGTATTGACATTAGATTAGAATTGAAATTAGTTTGAAGAGTAAGCACACAGATCTAACTAACTTAGAAAGAAAGAAAGTTTCTTAAGATTAACCTTATGGTTATATAATATATTTGAAATACATAAGAAATACATATTATGTTTCCGTATATTTTTGGAACAGTAAAATCAATTATTTCACCGGCGGTAATATTAAGACAAGGATGATTTGTGAAAATTATAATTGACAATAAATGACTAATAATTATTATTACTACCTTTATGTGATAATTTTGATTATATCATTTTGTTTTATTTGACACATTCTCACTTACTTACTTACTTACACTTGGAAATCTATGTCAACTGGGAATTCAAATAATGAACTTTTAATTTTACGGCTTTTAGACACTAGTTCTTGTTAAGACTAAATAGTTAACTAGGTGACCGATCCGGAAATCAAACCCAAAACCAAACATGTTATATACCGTAAAACTTTACAAATATTTAAATTCGTATTTTGTTGGACTCTAAGTGAATAAAGCAATTATAACACAACTATGTGTCGTACACAGCTTTCCGCTCCCTACAAAAAGCTAAGCAACGTTGGTGTCTTGCCAAAAGTGTCGCGTGAAGCGAGTTTGAGTCTTCATTGCTATGAAAAACCCGATTTGGCCGCATAATGCCTCAGACGGATGGGCGCGATGTCCGCTTCCGCACAAACTTGTCCTTGGATGACGTTCAAATCTTATTGCAATTTATGTCCCACCGACTTTTTCTTGAGCTTTTCACGTTATTTTAGGAAAATGTAGACGAAGTGCTTTCTTCTACCTGTGGAATAATAATGTGTTGGCGCTTCTCTGTATAGGTTTATTTTTCTTGATATATTTTTACACAAAATTGTGATAGGATATCGCTTGTTATCGGACTTTTGGAAAATATAAGTTACTGTTTATGTATCTTTCCTCATACGAATGTACCTATATTTAATTCATTTGCATAGTAAAATTTTATAAATTCATCCATCCGCCTTCCAGTACTGTACCATTAAATAGACTTATATACGTTTCTAACAAATATCGGTACATTTTCAACATAAATTACATTTTAAAGTTGTCATTTATATAATCTAGTTATTTTAAACAAACTTTTATTGAGGTAAATGTCTGAGGACGTTAGAATGTTATACACTTACCTTACACAGTTTACGGTGAACTAAAAAGTCTGTAATTAAAACGCGATCGTAAAACATTTCGTATATTTTAAATATTTAGAAATATAAAATTATCTTTGCCGTTATTCCTTTAAACAGATTGAGATCTTATGAATTCAACCTTCTCTGCTGAATTCTAAATAAAATCGTTCTAAATTTGTATCGGAGACAATGTACTGAATTTCGGTTGTAATTATAACCAATAATAAAATAAATACAAAAATGTAACACTTTTAATGAGCTCTTTCTATTCACAGAGAACCCGGTACGATTAAAAATTGTTTTGTTTAATGTTATTACATTTAGTGATAGGTTCTATCCTATAAAATTTTCACGATTGTATGATAAATACGAAACATTTTTAAAAAGAAAATGTCACCCATCAATATTTTGTTGTTCTTCAATAAATGCGCCATTTGTATTTGAAATTACGTTACAATATAATACCTACTAATACCTACCTACCTAACTAATACGAATTAATATTATGTTAAAGTTATGGTTTGTACTTGTACAGTTAAAACTATCTCACGTTGAAACGACTTGAATATTTTGAAAATCATAATTGAAATTGTCATTATTAAAGATTTTATATCGAATCCATAGTTTTTAGGTTTTTTGCCTGTCTGTCTGTCTGTTACCCGTGTCACGAGATAATTACTGGACAAATTTGGATCCGGGTCAACATATTGGGTACTTTTTACTGAAGGAAAATATTTCATTTCTGAGGAATCTATGTAATCAGCCCTTTTTGTGTCCCACTGCTGGGCACGGGCCTCCCTTAGTACGAGGGAGATCAGGCCATAGTCCACCGCGCTGGCCTAGTGCGTGTTGGCGGACTTCACATGTCTTACGAAAACTTGCTAGGTTTTTTTTAAGATATGCTGGTTTCCTCACGATGTTTTCCTTCACCGTTATCATGTTAGAAAATGATCCGCACATGAAAACAGCAGAGGTGCGAGACACGGATTTGTACCCGCATCACTCGGTTATACAAGCGAGCGCGTTACCACTGGGCCACCACTGCCTTCTATACTAACAGTTAAGACGTATTTTTTAGTAACGTAAAACGTAAATCTAAGACTTTGGTTTTCGGTCTTTATAACGCGGGCGAAACCGCGATAAATGGTAGTTTAATATAAAATGTGAGCATCCTTTGAGCAGCACACTAAAGGCGCCAGTCTTACCGTTCGTTAGCAAATCCGAATTAACTATGACACCAAACAGATATGTATTCAGTCCAACAACTACACTTGTTAAAGTTTCACTATCGATGTGTACGCGAAGTTATACAGCGTTGTGATCAAAGCGATTGCTTTAATATTATGAACAGGTACGCTCTACTACTTTGAATTAATGAAAATATATGTACATACATACATATTACACGTGACGTATGTACTGTCACGTCGCGTTTCTGCTGCCAAAACTATAGCAAATTAACGTTTAAAATTATTAACTGCGTAATGAATAGACGACACGTTTGGCTCAGTTGGTAGTGACCCTACTTTCTGCGTCAGCAGTCGCGGGTTCGAGTCCCGCTGGGCGCATTCATTTGTTGAGCACGAATGAATTTATATGTGTAGTATATCAATTATCTGGTATTCGTAACACAAGGTTCGTAGCTTACCACGGAACTAGATGGCGCTGTAATAATAATGTCCCAACATATTTATTTATTTAATGAATCAACATATTTATATATTTATTTAATGAATAACATTTGTTATAAAAAGACATCGGATAAAAAGATGTTTTGTGCCGAATGTTAATTTTTATAAGGAGACCACACAACCAATGGTTTTACCCACAGTCAGCTCTACTTTCAGAGAAGTACCTGTGCAGTACTGACGGAGGCGGGCCAGCCAATACATTTATATTTCTTATACTATACCAATGCATGATTTATGGAAATGGAAAATATATAACTATTTAAGTGTCACATTTACTTTTGATAAAACTGAACTTAATGAAATAATATTTTAAAAATTTATAGTAAATATTACTTCATTTATCCTGCAAAAGTTTTTAAAATATGGTCAATTGTGCAATCTCAGTCCGTCGTCTAAGTTTTAAAGATGTAACATAAAGTGATATCAAAATTATTCCCTCATTAAAAGTCATGTCTCTTGCGCTATCACTCAGAGATAAGGGTATTAAGCCCACTTCTGCAGTGGACATGGTTATTTGGATTTAATGATCGAGTAAGAACTTTTGAAATTAAACTATGTTTTTGGATTTATTTAAACGTTTCGAACACTTTACTAAAGTTATAGAGTCAAAGATTGTCTCAAAGTGCAGGTAAATAATACAATGATTTTTAAAATTCTGAATGACATCAATTTACATTATAATATTTGTTAATTTTAGTTAGTGTATAAGTTTTTCTGTTAAGAAATTCTCAGTACCAGACCGGTGTGAAGTTAGCGGTGTGGATCCGCGTGCCGTGTGTATTGTCCCATTGAATTTTGAAAACGAAAAGCGAGTGTGCTTTTGTGAATATGAGTACAAGGAAATACTCAAGAAAATATGATATTATCATTGTCGTTTGATACTTTCGAGTAAATTACGTATAGTAAGTGTACATAGCATATTAATTAGTGTCGCTGTGATCAAGTCAGCATACTATTCAGCTTCTTCTAATGGCAATTAATCCCGGCCTTATTTCGTCCAATGAATTTCATCCAAATTTCGTATTATAGCAATCTCTCCATATTATCTTATAAGCAAATAAAAAATTTTTTACATGATGAATGATTATACAGTTGCTTCAATAAAAACCCTCCGACTTAAAACTTTTCTGGATCAGCGTTTGAAAATATAGAAAATCACATCAAAGGACCTTTAGAATACAATTTTAACTTCACAATTTTTTGTACAAATACTCTACAATTTTGAGTTGAAAAGTTTCTCTTATGCTTTTTGGCTTGCACTAAAACTTTTCATTCGTATTTTTTACTATCTATATTTATCAACACACTGTGTTGAAAATAAAACTTAAGAGATATTTCGAATGCGATAAAGGGCAAATATAACATATTTCAATTTAATAAAGATATGATGTATGTATGTTTGAGAGTTTAATAACAAGACTTAGGTTGTGTAATAAACACAAGTAAGTCGTGTTCTTACAAACAACAACATGGTGGGCTTTGGCTTTACATCTCTCTTGTAAAATCATTGAATCTCACGTCTAGTTGTTGGTCGTTAATAAGAGCTTACTGAACAACGACAACCAAATTTATAAATCTATAAATTTGGTTCAATCCAAATTTATAAATGTTATAAATCTTTTCATTATATTCATTTGAAAAATCAGTTACAATATCCGCTTTACAATTAGAATAAAACAAAGGTTTGATCTTTTATTGTATATATATTATATAATTCTAAAATTAACTATAGTATTATGAATGATTAAACAACCTTAACAGAATCTCGATGATAACAATAAACATAGTAGTTTGTCAGGAAACATTAACCGCTTATCATAACCTTGGAAGTCAACATTTGAACCTACTTCTAACTATCGTATTGGTTTTAAGTTTTGTAAAGATACAACAGAACAATTTGAAGTCATCGAGCTGATTAAGCTGATTAAAGCTTCTCAGCCAAGAGATGGAGATAAAATCCCTGTTATTGTTCCTAGTAAAAGTACCGACCGTGAAGTTCGACTTATATGTTTACGTATATATTTTTACAATTGGTCAAAAAGTACAAATATTTAATAAAAAAAATCTTAGATATATTTATTACTACAAATATTAATTTTAAACTTAAAATAACAAGCGCAAAACAGCAAGCTTTCAAATGTAACTATTAGGAACGTTGCCACGACGAGGACTGAAGCAAGCATTTGCTACGCGATGTAATAAATTTATTTTTTATTAGCGATCCGAACCAGCTATACTTAAGATTCTGCATAATGTGTGGGAACTGAGATGAGTCGTGGCCTACTTCCGGCGCTCCCAGACTTCACGAAATGTAACTCTTAACGTGCTTTAAAAAATCAATGAGATTTTCCAAAAACGTGTTCATAGTATAAAAGCTTGTATAAACTTATTGTTAGCCGAATGTATGCATTAAACATTATTTTGGAATATCTTACTGAAAGAGTAATTATTATCGATACAGAGGCCGTATCTAGAACTATTAGAGTTTTTGTCTGTCTGTCGCATCACGAAAAAACTTGACAGAATTTGGTATGATGATAATTGTTTATCCAGGTTAACATAATTAATATAATAATAATTTACAGCCAAAATGTGGAACACCCTTCCAGCATCCGTCTTTCCTGCCACTTACAATGTCAGTACTTTCAAAGCAAGAGTGAATAGGCACCTTCTAGGCAAGCGCGCTCCAACCTAGACCTCATCAGTGCTTTCCAGCACTGATCGTCGTCAAGCGCAAGCCTATCTAATAATAAAAAAAAAAAAAAAAAAAAAAAAAATATATTGTTATTAGTATCTGTGACTTTTAGGATTCTTATACATTGACAGATATACAGTGGATTATGATAATTAATTATTTTTCAAATTAAGTATGTTGCGAACTGAATTTTCAATAATACAATTTGTTCCTTTGATCGTATTTGAAACGAGCTTTTTAGTAAAACTTTTATTTTGATTCATTTCTACAAATTAATTCAATTACAAGAAATTTTGTGGAAACATGTCGGTTGTTTTTAACTACCTGATATTGAACAAATCAAATTTCATATGAACATACTGAAACAGAAACGTAGTATGCTTTTATAATTAACACCAATTTTAATTTATTGACTTTTATGATACAATAATTAAAATCGATTTAAAAAAAAAAGTTCTCAATTGGATTCAATTTTTTATTATTGTTACCTCAGAACTCCATCATTTATGATCCGATTTGGAAATTAAAAAATACCTTTTTTCTTATAAATGAAAATATCTTTTCGGATTTTGTCGCGGAATCATATAATAGATTCGAAAAGTTAATTTCATTTATAATGTCAAATATTCGCGTAAACATAAGAAAGTATTAAGTTATTTTCTCTATGAAAGCATTTGTTTCCATTTGTTTGTTTGTTTTTTGTTTCTTATATATAATAGAAAATAGAAGGCGATGGAACTTATACTTAATTCATTTTTTTAATACTTCTTTTATTCTTATATGTACTGTTTAGTGTGCTTACATTAAAAATGTAGAAATAAGAACCGACTTCGGCTTTTTCTCTCAGATTCGTTTTTATTGTGAGAGTAAATTAATTCGCATTTTATCTCAATAAACGCATCTATTCCAGTTGTATGTAAGTCAGACGTAAAAAAAGCATAACAATGTAACGAAATGTGCAAGGATCGCGAGCGCTCACTGCAGCAGTATTCATTTTAGTACTGCGACCAAAAATATGCATTTGTGTCAGGTTTAATAAAATGTAAACGTTCTTTTATAATGTCAATACTATGCGGACTGTCATGAAGACTGTCATATCTAATATATAAAAATCTCGTGTCACAGTGTTTGTTATCGAACTCCTCCGAAACGGCTTGACCGATTTTTATGAAATTTTCTGTGTATATTTGGTAGGTATGAGAATAGGTCGTAGGCTATTTTTTATTCCCCTAGGTGATAAGAGTGGCGCTCTGCAGATTTTTTATTTTTCATTTTTAGACCAATATTTTATTCTGTATTTTTTTATGATTTAGTATCAAAAAATACATCTAACCCTAAATTATTAGGCTTCTACCACCAATCCCTATTTTTTAATATTAAGATTAGTATTTTGAATTAATTGAGTGTCGTCCATTATTATTCTCTGTGCATCGATCGTAGCATTGACGTTTTACTTTGTCAGTACAACTGTCATGTTTATTATATTATTATACAAAATTTATTATTAATTTGGAATGCTATTACTACTAATCTTAGCTTTATTTTGCAATTATAAAAATTGCGTGTGATTGTTCTCAGTTTTAGTTATTTAGTGACTACATAAAAATCAATAGTACTCAATTGAGTCAGGAGCTTCCGCCAACGAACCACCAGGTAGCTACTAAACAACCCGTTTAAATCATTCCAGAAAATGTTTTATATAATATATAAACGCGAAAAGCACTCACTCACTCATCACGAAACCTCGAAAACCGCTGGACGTATAGAGATAAAAATTGGCAGGGAGGTAGTCTATAAATAGTAGATGTCCGCTAAGAAAGAATTTCGCGACTGGGCCGTATTAAGGTGGTCTAAGGGCTCTTGCAAGTTTGTATGAAAGTCCATCATTTTTTGTGCTACAAATTTTAAACTTGGCAGAAAAGTAGTTGATAGTTAGTAGATATCCTCTAAGAATCAATTTTGAACCAGGACCGGATAAAGGAGGTCTAAGAGCTCTCGCAAGTTTTTATGCAACTCCTTAATTTTTATGATACAAACTTTAAATTTGGCAGGGAGGTAATGTGTAGTTGGTAGACATCCGCTAAGAACGGATTTTGCGAAAGGGCCTGATCAAGGTGATCTAAGGGCTCTCGCAAATTTGTATGAAAGTCCTTCATGTTTTGTGCTACAAACTTTAAATTTGGCAAGGAGGTAATGTGTAGTAAGTAGACATCCGCTAAGAACGGATTTTGCATAAGGGCCGCATCAAGGTGCTCTATGGGCTCTAGCAAATTTGTATGAAAGTCCTTCATCTTTTGTGCTACATAATTTAAATTTGGCAGGGAGGTAGTTAATTGTTAGTAAACGTCCGCCAATAACGAATTTTGCTACAGGTCCGGATTAAGGAAGTCTAAGGGCTCTCCGAGTTTGTATGAAAGTCCTTAACTTTTTGTGCTACAAACTATAAATTTTCCTGGGAGGAAGTTTATAGTTAGTAGACGTCCGTTAAGAACGGATTTTGCGACTGGGTCGAATTGAGTTAATCTAAGGGCTCTCGCAAGTTTGTATGAAAGTCCTTCACTTTCTGTGCTACAAACATTAAACTTGGTAGGGAGTTACTTAATAGTTAGTAGAAGTCCGCTAAGAACGGTTTTCGATATGGACAGATTAAGGTGGTGTTAGTGCTTTCATTATTTCGTATGAATGTCTGAAAATAACTTGATATTACTTTAAGAATTATACAAATCGGACACTCCATTCAAAATATAATAGCTAGAGGTAGCTACTAAACAACCCGTTTAAATCATTCCAGAAAATGTTTTATATATATAAACGCGAAAAGCACTCACTCACTCATCACGAAACCTCGAAAACCGCTGGACGTATAGAGATAAAAATTGGCAGGGAGGTAGTCTATAAATAGTAGATGCCCGCTAAGAAAGAATTTTGCGACTGGGCCGTATTAAGGTGGTCTAAGGGCTTTTGCAAGTTTGTATGAAAGTCCTTCATCTTTTGTGCTACATACTTTAAATTTGGCAGGGAGGTAGTTAATTGTTAGTAAACGTCCGCCAATAACGAATTTTGCTACAGGTCCGGATTAAGGAAGTCTAAGGGCTCTCCCAGTTTGTATGAAAGTCCTTAATTTTTTGTGCTACAAACTAAAAATTTTACTGGGAGGAAGTTTATAGTTAGTAGACGTCCGTTAAGAACGGATTTTGCGACTGGGTCGAATTGAGTTAGTCTAAGGGCTCTCGCAAGTTTGTATGAAAGTCCTTCACTTTCTGTGCTACAAACTTTAAACTTGGTAGGGAGTTACTTAATAGTTAGTAGAAGTCCGCTAAGAACGGTTTTCGATATGGCCAGATTAAGGTGGTGTTAGTGCTCTAATTATTTCGTATGAATGTCTGAAAATAACTTGATATAACTTTAAGAATTATACAAATCGGACACTCCATTCAAAATATAATACGACTGTAAAAATGTTAATCTAAACAAAATACTAATGGAAAGATAAAGCGCAGCTCAATGGGCAATTAGGAGAGGGAGGGGGTCCCAAGAACGGGCGAGGGACGTGCACATATTATATGAAACAGATAGCCGCGCGACTCAGGAGTATATTAACGATGGGTTGTGAAGTAGGAGTAATTTTGGACAAATTTTCAGGTAATCTACAGATCAACCTAGCGAGTGATCGAATGAAGTTCAGTAGCGATTAAAAAAATAACGCGGGCGAAGCCGCGGGTACAGCTAGTTTTTTATTTTATTTTTTATTTATTTTATTTATTTATTAAGGTCTACCAGCAGTTTACAATTAGATACACGTATAATATGTATTATACGTGTATCTAATACACTCAACATAATTACACTGAATCAAGCTATTACTGAAGCAGAAATCAAGAAAAGTTTGACATATAGAAGGCAATTGTTGTAATTCTGTACAAGATGTATATGACCAATTTATCGGTCCAAGATTGAAGTCACCTATCAAACAAGTGTTTAACTCATGTTGTTCAGATACTTTATAAAAGTTTGTCAAAAAATTTTCTAGATTTTTTTTATCAACTGGAGGTGGCAAATACACGCCGCAAATTACAAGTTCACAATATTTATTATTAATTACAGTATCAACAACAACCCACACATCTTCACATTCACTTTGCCAACTCTTCATATGTTTAGAGCTGAGTTTTTTCGATACAGCCACAAGAACACCTCCACCATCCTTCTTTTTAGATAAATTATTAATAGCTCGATCTCTCCTGTAGACGTTATAACCATCACCAAATAATTCAGTGCTATTAATACTATCATTTAGCCAAGTTTCAGTCAGTACAATTATATCAGCGCCGCAATTAGCTAAGCTACAGAGAAAGTCATGTGTTTTAGTTCTGAGCCCTCTAACGTTTTGATAATACAAATTTATGGATGAGAATTTTAAGCATTAATGGTTCCATTATAAAAAGCTAATAACTTATAACATCAAGGACTAAGTCAACTTTTGTAAGTATTCTAAGTTTTTAATTAATTTATAATCAGCATTATCATTGTTATAAACCAAACTATATACTCTGTGTCACATCATTTTGACAGTGACAGTTTGCCTTGTCTATGCGCCGGAGTCGATCCGCCGGCAGTCTGCCTCCGCTTGTTTTGCTCTTCGAATAAGAATTGAAATATATGCCGTGTTGTGTTCGTCTCGGCATGATTTGCCCTTTTGTGACGGTATTGTGTACGGCATACCTAAATTGGACTGTTTAATACAATTGTAAATAATATATTTGTTGATTGTACTTTGATGGACATGTGGCCCTTTGTTGAGTACATAAGTGCATCGCCCACGTGTCAGTTGTATTAATTTATAGTGAATAACTTTACGAACTAACGTTTACATATACTTAGTGACAATTTGTGAAATTGTGTATTGACATTGTGTACCTACGCCGGTCATCAGACCGCATCTTGGAGCATCTTCATCCTGCCGCCTTCAGTTAAGTATAATCTATTAGCATTAGACGTTATGATTGGCCAATTGTAGTTTGATGTTAATTAGATTTATACATCAGGCAGCGTCGTCGAAGAAGAACGCGAGGTACCTATATTTATTATGTTCTATGGTTAAGCTCTGTGTATCGCAGACATAATGTTCATCCCGTTTGAACCTGAGACATTTCACGCTTCCACTCATTACTCTGCTAAAACCCCAGGTCGGATGTAACATAATTGTTTTGGTAGCCGGAGCGTAGTTTTGGTTATAGATATTAAATGTATTGTATACGCTTGCTACTTTGTGTAAAATTAATTACTAGTTATTGTTACTAAACTATTTAAGATGTCCATTTTATATGAAACAATTCATATTCTTTACATATTGTAAAAGCTCAAACATAAAGTTATTATTAAACTTACATAATTGTTTGTATTAATGATTTAAAGTTAACTTGTTGTTGACAAAATACTTTAATTTGATTCATACATCTATCCAGTATTTGGGTTACTTCAAAACCAACTTAGTATTTTGCTACTTTAAACATAGTTTTGTTATAAATTGTTTAGTATAATTTAAATAATTAATTTAAGGGTTCAGTATATTAATAATTAAACTTTAAAGGTTTAGTATTATTGTGTTGTACTTTGTTGCCCAGTTTATTATAAAATATAAGTAGGATATACTTAAAATAAATATAAATATAAGTAATTTAGATCATAATTTGTTTGAACATTTGCCTCAAAGATTTGTTTTGTTCTTTGTACTCATATTTAGGTATCTATTTGAGATTTGATATTTATGTTTAAAGTGATAACACTCTATTGTCTCATTTGAAAGTTATACTTTTTTTTTGTTGTTGTTATTACAATATTATTTTGTTTTGTTTGCTTGTGTCCTTTGTGCTTGAAGATGGCTGCCGCCGCATTCACTATTGTCCGTGACTCATATTCCGGGATTGTTGCTCACCTGAGATGGTTCACTTCTGCTGCCGCATTGGTGAATAGGGAGGATCGCATAGAGGCATTGTTGGATAGGCATGAGAAATGCCCTACACGTCTTAAGGAGGTGGAGGAGCATTATCAGCGCTTCATCTCACATCTAGATGATGTACCTGTGGAGTCATTCCCGGAGCACCGACGGGAACAAGTCCATGAGGACTACGCCCAGATTATAAACCTGGCCGACGACATCGCCCAACGCGCGCGGGAGGTTCTAGCCTCGCGCGCCGGAGTACCGCCTCACAGCGCCCCTTTGAAAACTCCCGTGGGCCTTTTGACCAAACTACCCAATTTGGATCTTCCACGTTTTGATGGTCGGTTAGACACGTGGCTGGGATTTATCGGATTGTTCGAGAGCCTTGTAGACTCGAGGGACGATTTGGGCCCGTCTCAAAAGCTGGCATATCTGCTCTCCGTGCTTGATGGAGAGGCGAGGGGCTTAGTGCAGCACCTCCCAATACGAGACGGGAGCTATGAAGTCGCGCGGTCATTGCTCACCAAGCGCTACCACAATGAGCGCTGCCTGGCCGATGCCCATATCGACCAGATTATGGACCTTCCCGTAGTGAGCAATGCCACCCAGTTGAGGACCGAGCTGCTCAACCCCCTCCTAATAGCCACTAACGCTCTCCACCGTTTGGGACTGCCGGTTGCCCAGTGGTCTTACCTACTGGTGCGTATTGTGCTTAAGCGATTGCCGGTGTCCTTGAGGGCACGCTTTGAACAGGGGCACGCTAGGGATGAGGCTTCCCCTCTCCCTACTTTTGAACAGCTCCTGACATTCCTGGAGGACGAGTGTCGCATGGGTGACGTCATGGTCGCCTATACACCGGTGGGAGCATCAAGTCCCAGACCCACCAACCAACGGCGCACTGCTCAAACTGCGCCAAGGGGAAGGACGGCTCCCCGCTTTGCTGTCGCTCAGGCCGCACGACCGGACTGCCGATATTGTAAGTCCCAGGGGCACCAAACGGCGAAGTGCCCGGATTTTGCAGCGCTGCATGTGGCCGCTCGTAGGCGGATTGCCCAGGCCCGAGGATGGTGTTTCTCCTGCCTGGGGGACCACTATCAGCGCGCCTGCCCCGACACGCATCCGTGTCCTATTTGTCGAGGGCAGCACTTGAAACTGCTGTGTGCTAACGCGAATGGCCGCCGCGACCACGCAGGGTCGCCTTCGGGCGGGTATGTGAGCGGACGCCGGGACCAGTCCCGCAGTTTGGAGTCCGGCTCACCCCCCCCACGCCGCGCCGATTGTGCTGCCATTGATCGCCGACATGGTTCGGCGCGCAGCCCCACGGGCGGGTATGAAAGCGGGCCTCGGGTTCAATCCCGCACCTTTGTGCCCCGCTCGCCCCCCTTGCTCCCGCGTGACCAATCAAGGTCACCTCCGGTCGTGTACCACGATTACCGTGATGCACGTCCGGCACGATTGCCATCCCCCCCTCTGGCGGAGCGTCCCCGTTTGGAATCGCGCAACCCTCGTTACGGACGCTCCAGGGGCTACGAACCGCCGACTATGGCTCGTGGCAGTCGTCACCGAGAGGAGGCTGACTTCAAACCGTTCCCTCGTTTTGATGTGCCGTCCCGGGACAGCGGCGCTCGATCGCCGCCACGCGACCATTAGGACGTTGGCGTCTGCCCCCGCTATGCACCGCCCCCTTTTGAGACCGTCCTCTTGCCCACGGCCTATGTCAGGGTCTGGGGACGGACGGGTGCCTCGGTTGTAGTCCGAGCGATATTGGACACAGGCTCACAAGGTTGCATAGCCTCGTCTTGGTTGGTAGGGCAGACTGGCCAGACTATTAAAAGATATTCAGATGTAATAAGAGGTGTCGGCAACGCCCCTGTGGCCACAGTTGAGGGCCGCGTTTGGCTTGATTTCTCCCCCTCAAATTCTCCACGCCCGACGTTGGGATCGTCGGCCATTGTGATGGAGAATATTTTGGGCAGTCACCCGCAAGTTCGATTGTCTGCGGATGCGGTAAAATTGACCGCTGATTTGAACTTGGCTGACCCTAAATTTGACCTACCTGGCACGGTAGATTTGTTGCTTGGTGCCGATGTTCTGGGCAAAATATTACGTGGCAAGGATCGTGTTTTGCAGCCAGGTGGCCTAGTGGCCCTCCGGACCATATTTGGGTTCGCATTGATGGGGCCTGTATTGAGGGCTCCTCCCCCGGCTGAACTTGGAACGGCCTTGATGGTGGGCTCCGCCCTGTCTGACGCCGTGCAGAGATTTTGGGAAGTGGAAGAGCCACCACAAGCGCCCCGCTCTGATCCGGAACATGAGGAGTGTGAACGGTTCTATAATAGCAACACCACTTACCTCCGTTCTGGCCGGATCATGACAAGATTGCCATTTCTTGCCGTACGTCCGCCCCTTGGCGACTCGCGGGCTACCGCAGAGAAGCGTTTGCTGGCAATGGAGCGCCGCATGAACAGGGACCCGCTACTCAAGGAGAAGTATATTGACTTCATGCGGGAGTATGGGGATTTGGGACACATGTCCGTGTCAAAATTTGACTGGCGCTCGACGGAGCATTTCTTTCTCCCGCATCATGCCGTAATAAAACCATCAAGTGGCAAGTTGCGCACAGTATTTGATGGTTCTGCGCAGACCACATCGGGAGTGTCCTTGAACCAGTGTCTTCATTCTGGTCCCAAATTGCTTAAGGACCTTTGTGACGTCATCACGCGGTTTCGGCGTCATCAATTTGTTTTTGTGACTGACATCAAGATGATGTTCAGGCAAACGGTCATTCACCCTGATGATCGCCGATACCAGTTGATATTGTGGCGGGAAAACCCGAAGGACCCCATGCTTGTTTACGAGCTCAACACGAACACATACGGGCTACGGTCTAGCCCCTTTTTGGCCATACGCTCGCTTTGGGAGCTCGCGGATCGAGAGCGTATGTCGTTTCCTCGCGCAGCCGCCATTTTGAAGGAGGACCTATATGTTGATGACATATGCACTGGCGCGTCCACGGAGAGAGAGGCTCTCCTCTTGCGCGATGAATTGATTGGCTTACTAGCCTCCGCAGGATATGAGTTGCGTAAATGGATCTCCAACTTGCCTGCGCTCTTGGAAGGTCTACCGGATGATCACCAGCAAGATCTTCACCTTTTTGAGAACCGTGACAATCCTGCCATGATGACTGTACTTGGAATCCAGTACAGACCAGTCCAGGACATCTTCACATTTAACGTTGATTTGGATTCGCCTCATACTTGGACGAAACGACTGGTTCTGTCGACTGTCGCTAGAACGTTTGATCCCAATGGCTGGATATGCCCGGTCATATTCTGGGCCAAATGCTTTCTGCAGAGACTTTGGATTGCTGGTCTCGGATGGGACGAGCCACTCCGCGAAGCTGTTTTGGAGGACTGGCTCCTATTTGCTTCCTCATTGCCTGCCATCAATAGGATATCGTTACCCCGTGCTATGCTTCCGCCAGGGAAGTATACAGCGTCCCTTCATGGGTTCTCGGACGCTTCGGAACGTGGGTACGCAGCAGCCGTATATTTGCGCACCGTGACCATAGATGGTCAGGTGAAAGTGTCGTTAGTTATGGCGAAGAGCAAGGTCGCGCCTCTCCGAACTGCGTTGACAATTCCTAAGTTAGAATTGTCGGGAGCGGCCCTTCTTGCTCGCCTCTTGAACCATGTCATGTCCACCTTGAGCCCGTCAGTTAACATTGCCACAGTCTATGCATGGACCGACAGTCAAATTGTTCTGTGTTGGCTGAAGACGTCGGTCCACACTTTAGAGGTGTTTGTAGCAAACCGTGTCTCTCAGATCCAGAAATCGGAGACACCGTTGATTTGGAGACATGTACCTGGCGAAATGAACCCTGCTGATTGTGCGTCACGGGGATGCATGGCCCCCCTGTTGGTTGAGCACTCCTTGTGGTGGGGACCTAAGTGGTTGACTAGATCAGAATCTAATTGGCCACGAACACCAGCCTTGGATGCTGTCGCCTTGCCTGGGCTGCGAACGCTGGCGGTTGAACGACAGGACCGTTTGTTCGACCCAGATTTTCTAATGAATCGCTACAGCTCATTGGATAAATTGCTTAGTGTCACCGCTTGGATCAAGCGCTTCATCAGAAATTGTAGACACCCACAGGACAAACGTTTGGAGGCGTTCTTATCGCCACAAGAGCTCCAGAAGGCTCTTCTTCATTGGGTTCGTTCTGTGCAACAAGCACACTTTGAGAACGAGATTGACATCTTGAGGAAGGGCAAATCCAAGTTGTCTGGAGCCATTTGCAAACTGAACCCCTTCTTGGATAGTGAGGGTCTTTTACGTGTCGGAGGGCGTCTTAGGAACGCAAATCTCCCTTATGGAGCTCGTCACCCCCTCCTGTTGCCCAAGAGCGGTCATTTGGTGAATTTGTTGGTGACTGACCGTCACATCAAGAACTCCCACGCCGGCTGTAATGCTTTATTGGCCATTTTACAGCGAGAATTTTGGATTTTATCGGCCCGAAGGACGATCCGTAGTGTGGTCTTTCGCTGCATGCCTTGCTATAGGCTCAAGGCCTCTACCATGCAGCCTATTATGGGTGACCTGCCCTCGGATCGGGTCTCTGAGATAAGGCCCTTTGCTGGAGTTGGTACGGACTTTGCAGGTCCCTTTTCAGTTAAGACCTCGACGCTCAGGAACAGTAAAACGGTCAAGGCTTATCTGTGCGTCTTTGTCTGTCTGTCCACCAAGGCGGTACATTTGGAACTCGTCTCAGCCCTCTCGACAGAAGCCTTTGTTGCAACGTTAGATAGATTCGTTTCACGACGAGGACTACCGTCCTTGATTCGGTCGGATTGCGGCACCAACTTCAAAGGCACAAACAACTACTTAAAAGATATATGTGATTTTTTGGCGTCTAACGAGACTGAAATTGCGTCTAGACTAGCTAGTCGCAGAATAACTTGGAAGTTCAGTCCCGCGTCATGTCCCCACTGGGGAGGAATATTTGAAAGCGTGGTAAAGGTTGCCAAGACACATTTGCGACGAGTTATTGGCGAGTCTGTATTGACATTTGAAGAGCTCGCAACTGTGTTTTGCAAAATTGAAGCCGTTTTGAATTCACGTCCGTTGTGCCCGGTCTCTTCAGACCCTAATGATTTGGAAGCCCTCACGCCGGGCCATTTTTTGATTGGACAGCCACTAAACGCCCTGCCGGAATACCCCTTTGTTGATATGAGACCCAATCGTCTCTCGCGGTTTGAATTGGTCCAACAACTCACTCAGAGCTTTTGGAAGCGTTGGAATTTAGAATACTTGCACATTCTCCAGCAGCGCGTTAAGTGGACTGAAAAGACTGATCCACCTCATGTTGGTGACCTCGTTCTGGTTAAGGACGCTAACTCACCGCCACTGTGTTGGCGCAGAGGGCGCATTCTTAACCTCGTCTTTGGAGCAGATGGAGTGCCCCGTTTTGCTGAGGTTCGGGTGGACGGTTCTGTTCTGAAGAGAGCGGTATCAACCTTGTCACGACTGCCAGTAAATTAGCGGCCAGGTAGTCCTGGCCGAGGCGGGTAGATGTTATAAACCAAACTATATACTCTGTGTCACATCATTTTGACAGTGACAGTTTGCCTTGTCTATGCGCCGGAGTCGATCCGCCGGCAGTCTGCCTCCGCTTGTTTTGCTCTTCGAATAAGAATTGAAATATATGCCGTGTTGTGTTCGTCTCGGCATGATTTGCCCTTTTGTGACGGTATTGTGTACGGCATACCTAAATTGGACTGTTTAATACAATTGTAAATAATATATTTGTTGATTGTACTTTGATGGACATGTGGCCCTTTGTTGAGTACATAAGTGCATCGCCCACGTGTCAGTTGTATTAATTTATCTATAATAAGTACTAATAGTGAATAACTTTACGAACTAACGTTTACATATACTTAGTGACAATTTGTGAAATTGTGTATTGACATTGTGTACCTACGCCGGTCATCAGACCGCATCTTGGAGCATCTTCATCCTGCCGCCTTCAGTTAAGTATAATCTATTAGCATTAGACGTTATGATTGGCCAATTGTAGTTTGATGTTAATTAGATTTATACATCAGGCAGCGTCGTCGAAGAAGAACGCGAGGTACCTATATTTATTATGTTCTATGGTTAAGCTCTGTGTATCGCAGACATAATGTTCATCCCGTTTGAACCTGAGACATTTCACGCTTCCACTCATTACTCTGCTAAAACCCCAGGTCGGATGTAACAATCATTTTTACGCATATAAATTTTGCCATTTCTAACCCAAACATACTTATAATTAAGTTCTTTCGATTTAATCCTTGCTGCTGCATGCAGTGCCTTATTGGCCGGTGACAAATGCTCCGAAACATAAATAGGTAAGGGTGTGCTACCAATTTGTAAATGAGTGGTATTGAGCTTATTATTGTGGTTCATTTTGTTAAATTTATTACATGCTGCAAGCAGGCGATCTCTAGTATTCTGTGTGGCAAATTGAACCACAATAGCACGGGGGCGCGGACTAGATCGATTGTACTTTGCTGTTCGTGTGCAACCAACGATGCTATTTTCTGGAATATCGCATCCTACAGTGGTACCTAGCTGATTCACAATTTTTAACAAATTTTCATTATTGCTTTCTGGTACGCATTGGATCTCAACGTTGTTAGTGCGTGCTCGTTGTTCCATTTCATCGATTCGGTTGGTAAGAATTTTCATTGTAGTATGTAATGCTTGACTTTCATCCTCTAGACTTTTAACTTTGGCAGCGGTATTCTTTTGGGCTTTCATTATATCTTCGTACTGTTCGCTTAAGAAGGATAAAGAATTTTTAATATCTTTCATTTCTTCGCGAATAGGCTGTAACTCTATATTCAAAAGATGCGATACAGTTGATTTTAGTTCTCCAATTAATTCATTAAAACGAGAATCAATAACTTCTGCAACGATTTTTCGAACATCATCTGCACATATATGTGCGCTAAAACATTCACTAGGTGGTGAAGATGTCGCGGCTCTTTTGGTTGATCGTTTTGTAACATTAGCGTCGTTTATGCTTTTAGTACTATAGCCATCCTTAGGTTTTACAGGTGTCGAGTCGCTGACAATCCCTCGCGGTTTTTTAGATTTACATAACGGGCACTTCCAGGGCTGTTCCGATTCATTGTTGGAGTCCTTTCGCTCATTTCCAAATAAACATTTATAGTGGTAGGCTTTGTTGCATATACTACAACATCTAAAAGCTTCGGTTATAGACCCACTTTCACAACAACCCCAAAATATACTTGAAGCCATTATAAAATGTAAAAAAAAAAAATAACAATGAGGAAAAAAAAAAAAATTTTTTTTTTGTAGTCAGAGTTAGATTAGAACTCGGAATCAACGATTATTTAACGTCGACCGTCACCTCTACGCCAACGGCACGTTAGTACGTGATGTGAAATATTGAGACAGCTCTCACAACATGCGTGACCAAGTTCAATGACCCTCAGTAAGCGTCGTTGTAGTTATATTACATTCACTGCCACTATACGCTGCGTTTGAATCACTCAACGGTTAGATTGTTTATCATAATTTCTTGATTTAACTCACTTTTCGTAGAATTTTACAAAATTTATACTGTTGTTGAGATTAACACTTCACTGTGTATAAATGTATGTAATTCTTAACTTTGAATCAACACATTTTACCACTTAAGTTCATTAAATTTAACGGAGCATAGAAACACACGTCTTGCATTGATGAACGCGCGATGAAAGGTCCTCTTACGATTCCTCCTTACGGAGTCGTCGTTTTTAGTTATTATCTTCGTGATTCGTGATACGTTTCGCGCTATCGCGACGAAAGCACACGCAACACGTTAATGATCCTTCCGCTTTTTACTATATTTTTGTAGTATCTTCATAGTCCTATTCTACCTGGAGGACCGAGTTCTGTTTTGCATGCAAAATGTTCTATTTGCGGAGTAAATACGATTATATATTTTTTTCAGAAAATATAATATCTATACAGATAACCTTAAAGAGCAAAATCTTATTTTCTTTACCGTAACGAAAGTGGCAATAATATTAAAAATAAAATTATTCGGGATTTAAAAGAAAAGCGAGTGAAGTCGCTAGATCTGCAAATTTCCTGCTTTGGAAATCATTATGCATAAGAGCAATAGATCTTACTGAAATGGTAGAAGACAATTTACGAGTATCTTCTGAAATTGAACATTGAGACGAATCACAGCTATAGTATATTAGATGATGAGAAACAAAAGCAGTTTCTATGTGTTTCGTCCATTTTCGAAAAGAGAAGATAAAGTTTATTCAGAAGTTTTTATAATATCACATACTTATATATTTTTATAGACTTATAGGTTTACACTACTTCAATATACATAATAAAAAAAATATTTGAGATTTTGTTTCTCCCAATCTCCAAAAGCTAATATCTGCGAGTATATATATTATATACATACGATTATGTAAATATCTGAGCACTCAAAGCACAGCGTGTCAGATAATAATCGAAGCAAGACGACATCGCCCGGCGGCCATCGGCACACTCGCGTGTTCCGGCTGTCGATTGATAGCAGCTAAGCTACTCAAATAAACTGACAAACTAACACTAGGCCACATGCGAGGGATACTTTATTAATATTGACACTTTAAATGACGATATCCCTACTACATACCTACTATCATTTTCATGTATGTATTTATAAGCACGCGACGTAGTTGTTTTATTTTAATTAATATTGTTATTAGCATACCTGACGTTGCCTTCAGTCCTTTTAACGTCCCACTACTGGGCACAGGCCTCCCTCAGTACGAGGGGGATCAGGGTATAGTCCACTACGCTGGTCTAGTGCGTGTTAGCGGACATCACATGTCTTTCGGAAACTTGCTAGGTTCTGTTAAACATGCAGGTTTCCTCATAATGTTTTCCTTTACAGTAAGACAAGTAGTAATCATTATAGAAATGATGCGTACATGAAAATATCAGAAGTGAGAGAGAAGTGAGAGATTCAGATTTGAAACCGCATCACCCGGCGTTATCCAAGCGCGTTAACACTGGGCTGCTACTGCCTTCACCTGACATTACTTCGTAGAAAATTTAATAAATATCAATATACCAACACCACGATTTTTTAAATTACTTTCTTTATTTTTCGTTGTTTGATAAACTAAGCAATGTAAAACAATATATTAACACGTTTCTAAAGAACCATCAACCAGGCTTTTGCAAAAGTTAACAGCAATTAATCGCAGTGGCAAAGTTTCCAAAACTGAACTTCCACAAAGAGTGAGAGTAAGTCAGTCGCAAACTTTGATGCGAACAGCAAATTAGAAATCGCCCTAAAACTACATTTCATTAAAAAGCTGGGAACAAAGCGTTTTCCTCAATGGCGTAGGTTGTGACGTTTTATATTGAGGAGTATCCTGCTAAACTATCCGTCTATCCTAAAAAAGAAAGATAAAGGATTTTTGTAGTACGACATCGGTCAAATAGTATTAGTTTATATTAATGTGATTTACAACATAACTATTACTCGTGACTGCTACCTCGGTGGTGTAGTGTCTAGCATTTACGGGCATACATCAAGAGGTCCTGGGTTCGAGTCCCGGGTCGGGCCAAGTTTAATTATTGATTCTTCCTGTTTAGTAAGTCTCAGTAACAGCCCAAGTTGGGAAGTTGGTGGTGTGTCACCCCCGTGCCTTGGAGAGCACGTAAAGCCGTCGGTCCTGCACCTTAGCTCTCACTGGTGGTGTCGAGCAGTCGTCCCACCGGAGTAAGAGAGTGATAGGAACAGAGAGTGCACTTGTGTCAGCACGTACACTTGTGCACACTCTTGTCTCCTGCGTAGTTGGCTAGTCTGAATGAGATTGGCCGCCGTGGCCGCAATCGGTCGGAGATTATTATTACTCGTGGCAGTAATAAATGATATTGTCTATCTCATAAACGTACAAGATAATGCTTCAACATTTAAGATTTGACATTATATTATAATATATAGACCGATGTAGACTACTTTAATAATGGTACATGAAGAGGTCGTCCTAAGATATCTGTGGCAAACCAACTGTACATTGACTACAACACATATTAAAAGCGTGAACCATTCACGTTCCAAGATTTTATCATAAAAAAATATATATTAATATTTTTTCTTTTATTAATTCTTAACTCTTATTTAAATGCAAACATTAACTTTAATTCTCAACTGTCGTAGATAAAAACACATGGTCCGTCCAAATTTAGATTTTTTTATTCATACAAGGCTTGACTAGGAAATCGAACTTGCTTCCTCTTGGCAAACCATCAGTGAGCCGGAGGGCGGTTTTAATCTACATTTGATAGAACCATTGCATTAATTGCTTTCAAAACGGGTATAATCGAATTAATTTCACTTCGAAGTTGGACGGTTAGCTAATTTGTATTGTTAATTGGTTGGAGAGTTTGCTCATTCTTTTCGTTGTTCAAACTTTTCTGGTATTTAGGCTGTTCAAGTTGTTTGGTTCTTGGAAACAAATGTTTATTGCGATTATGAGATTTTCTTTGCAGTTTGTAGTGGCTCTACTTGCTGCGCCAGCGGTCGTGGGTTCGAGTCCCGCTAAGAAAAATACCAAGACGAGCAATGCGAGAGCTAGATAGTAGCTTATTTTAACGTGAATGTAATCGTTATTCGAGTCGCTCGTAATACAAGTGTCACTTAGTACGAGTGTCTTACAACTGTTTATTGATTTTTGTCTTTGCTAATAATTATAAGTAAATAAAAAATTAAAAAAAAAACTTGGCTTATTAGATATAAGTTCTTATATTAACAATGTTTTAATTAATATTAAATATTTAAGTTTCAAAGTTTGTACATTCTACATTTTCTATAATGTAGTCTCTAGTATCTTAAACTCGTTAAAGTTAATTTTAACTATCTTTTTGGATCCGGTTAAACAAAGCGTTCCGTTTAAACCATATTGTTTAACATATTGCTGAACAGCGAAATAAAGTAAAGGAAGAGCTTTCCTTTGCCACTTTTATCGTACGAAATCGAGTTGCGTCAAGTCACTGTATCTCTGATAGATAAAAATTCAAATAAGCTTTAAAAGCTTGTATTTTGGTAACATTGAATTAAAAAGTTACCGGCGTTTTTTTTCTGGAAAGATGCATGCTACAGCCAGCTGTATGTGTAAAGAAGTACAAAGTATAAAGAAGAATTGAATAAAGAAGAATTGAACAATTATATTATGTAGTGTACGAAATGCTGAGACACTATTAGTTTTAAATATTTGTCTTCATTTTATTATGATTAATTTTAACGATACATTTGACGTCTCAAAAGTCATAGTTATTACAGATGATGTGAATAGGCAATCTGAGCACTCCATGAAAAAAACCGACAATACTGATTTTATGATACTAGATTAAGTTAACAATTACAGTTAGATAATGAGAGTATTTCCATCTCGTATGACACACAATTGTACGGAATGTGACCGCGGACGGTGTTAGTAACATGAAATATGTAATATTTGAACTCTATATTAGGCATAAACTGAAACATATTATATTATAATTATATAATATAAAAAATATATATAACATTAAAATATTATAAGGTAGTAAAAAATAAGCAAATAAAAAAATAACAGGACCGTGCTAAAAAGACTTTGATAAAAATTTGCCAGAACAAAAAACATCCTCATAGGGACGCATATTTTTATCGCTTAGTGTAACCAAAGATGGGAGCAAAAATTAGTGAAAAATAAACCCTGAACACATAATTAAAACAAAAAGTCCATAAACCATAAAAATTCTAGTAATTCTATACCCGCATTATTCGATTTAATCATATTTCCGCGCCGCAAAGGTTTCAGCAAAAAAGTTTGGGCGTTCATCGCCGCATAACTCGAGCACTGTGTTTTTCGCTCCCACGTGCGACAGTAATTAGGGTGACTAATTGCTTGGGCAACGGAAGGACGACGAGAATTTTTTCATATATAAAATACGGTTTTGGTTTCCGTTTCGTTGTTTAATTGGATATTTATATTTTTTGACCTGATTCTTCTAGTTTTTTCATTAGGGAAAAACCCAAGCAGTCATATCCATTAGTAGTCCAATAATATTTTTGTCAATCATGTTGTTTATTGCTTCATAATCCTAAAAAGATTAAAAATCCGACTGAATCTATCTTTATTTAATTGGTATGTTTTTTTTTGTTATCTTGGCCTTTGTCGTTAATTGATATACCCATATC
The DNA here is from genome assembly GCA_951802675.2 of Boloria euphrosyne. Taxonomy (NCBI): domain Eukaryota; kingdom Metazoa; phylum Arthropoda; class Insecta; order Lepidoptera; family Nymphalidae; genus Boloria; species Boloria euphrosyne. Next base: position 309,498 of record OX637896.1, read on the forward strand.
TTATGTTTAATTATTCAATAAGATAAGGTATACTTCCTCTCCAATTTTTAAATTGTTCAAAAATACTTTTAAGTCTTTTTTAACCTTCTCCGCTTATACAATGGAAAATAAATATTAACGTTTGGAATTTCATTTATTTTAGTAAATTAAAGCGATCTTACTTTACACGGTGTAGTTCCGAGCGCCGATAACATTCTCGTTCTCCAACTTTTTCTGACCTAACTTGAATTTTCAGCTGTTCGTTTCGAATAAATTTCAGCAAAAGCTTGTTTTTCAGTTAATTTCTAAATTTACTTAAACCAACAGTTACCACTAACCATCCAACATACCAACACTGTACTAAAACATAGTATTTTGGAGTTTACTTTGAGTTAACTAAACTGGTTGGATATATTATTATATAATTATAATATTATTATATAATTATAATATTATTATATAATTATAATATTAACATAATATGAGTATTTATTATGCATGTTTCATATTTTACACTAAATATTGTAAAAGTGAAAATTTTTTAGTCTGCTGGCTGTCTGTTCGTTTCTATGCACGCAAACACCGATTTTTATATAGTATCTCGAGTATATGGGTGGTTGGGATTTTTTTCATATTTAGATTATATTTATAATATAATGTATATCTATGTTCTAGAATTTTGCTTCTGTTATTAATACCTACTTAACATGAGTTTATTACCGCGCATAGAATGATTAGTTAGTAGACGTAAATATTGATACGTCATCAGCAAATCGAACCAGTGACCTTCGGTGTTATAGGCAGTGTCTGTATCAATTAACCTTAGCTAAGCCGATTGATGTTTATTTTCTTTCTACCCATGAAACACAAAGTAAACATCGTGAAGTCTTACGACAGGCTGACATTTCTCGACGTATTCTGTGATTTCAAAGCTGTATTATTTTCTTAATGCTTTTCGACTATTCCAAATATTTGTGTAAGTTATAGAACTAATTTAATCCTATTTACTACGAGTATGTCAGCGATCGCGGGTTCGAGTCTCGCTGGGGACATTCATGTGTTGAGTACGAATGTTTGCACTCCATCTATCGCATCATCATCATGGGTGCTTATATTTATAATATGTTTGTATTAAAATTTATATATGTGTAGTATATCAACTATCTGGTATCCGTAACACAAGCCTCGTAGCTTACCACGGAACTAGATGGCGCAGTGTAAAATAATGTTCCAATGTCCCAATAAACAAAACAAGCAATGCGTCTAGCTTTAATACATTCTTATATACTGTGCGGGCATATCAATGCAATAATACCAGAAATATTTGAAAAACAAAATTTACCTACATTTGTTATGATTTAAAAATTAATAAAAGGATACTAATTGTAATGTCGGTATTTTTAATATAAGCAAGATTAACACAAACTGGAGTATCGGTAAATTTATTTATTTATTTATTTATTTATTTATTTAATATTTAATACATGTATAATAGAAACAACTTAACGATAATAACTGCATTAGTATAAAACTGTGTCGCAGTTATTAACGCCCACCTCGCAAGCGTCGTGGATGACTACAGTTTTTTACACATATTAAACAAAGCAAAAAAACAAAACATAACAAACGAACAATTTTACAAAAAAAAAAAAAAGAAAAGTTGTATTTATCTATAACAATTTCAAAAACTGCTGGCAACATTAGCGTCGACCGCCGCGATTGCTTCCGAGAAGGTAGTTAGCAGTTAACGTCTTAATTAATTTCACTTTAGATTTGTTCGAGAGTAAATTCTCAGCTAATTTGTTTTATATTGTAATTACATTATGATAATATTAATTTATTCATACATTAGTACGTAATAACGTGTTTTTGTTCCCTAATTTCAATAGAATTGGCCACATGCCACATTAGGTGTTAAAGGCCAAGTCGGTATCGGTTGCAAAATAAAAATTGTAAATTTTCTTAATTAAATTCTTTTAGGAAATACGACTTCAACAATTATATTATATTCAAAGTTTTCTTTTTAACAATTCATGGTATACATAAACGTTCAAACAAATTGACGACACTTTTGGCTCAGTTTATAGTGGTACTTACTATGTCAGCGATCGCGGGTTCGAGTCCTGCTGGGGACATTCATATGTGCGTTGAGCTCGAACGCTTGTACTCCATCTATCGTATCATCATCATGGGTGTTTATATTTATAACATGTATGAATTTAAGTTATAATATGTGTAGTATATCAACTATCTGGTATCCGTAACACAAGCCTCGTAGCTTACCACGGACGTAGATGGTGAGGTGTGTTAATGTTCTAATATATATATTATATTTTTTAATAGTAAGACGATCCAATTTATTAATTCGATACAATAAAAACAATTATATCAATTTTTGGAATTAAAACATGACCAAGCTAAATTGAATTGATATTTTCGCCAGTAGTATATAAATTGTGACGATAAAACGGCAGTGTTCTATATAATTGAATTATTAACATCTTAATAGAATAGAATTGATTATATCAAAGAAACAAAGAAATCCGGACTCCTTTATCCAGAACTTTCACAAAACATAATAATAAATACTAAAATTATCTACTTTTAAAACTCTAATTCTATAGATCTCTTACAAAAGGCTAGGCGTTTAATTAGAGCAGATTTTAATAAATTAATAAGGTAGAATTTAGAAAATAATTTACAAGGTAGAATAATTACGTAATCTTATTTTCATTTGACGTGAATTTAGCTTAAGATATCGTATAGAAAATATTAAAACAAGCTTTATTAAATTATCAAGTGTCGGCATCGGGAAGCCATGCTTCGAACGTGCGAGGGATAGGAGCAGTGGCCTTAATACTTTCTTAGATTAACGCGAACATTCGACATCTATTACAAATATTTGAAATTGAAGTCTCTGTTTGAAACATCTACATAACAGGTTTATACTGTCAGTTTGTATTTTTTCTGTCTATCTCTCCGTCTATCTGTCTGTTTACTCCGGCTTATCTCTAAAACGGCTAAACAGGGTTCTCAGTCTTCCGTAATCATGTTTGTTCCGTAATCCGAAATGTACTTTTATTTATAAAAGTGTCATTTTTTGGTTCCTCTCAGTGGCAAATCCTTGTCACTAAATATGTAGGTAACTTAAAACGCCATCCTTTTGTTTTTATAATACCCGCATATTACTGTAAAAATAAACATTTTTTGTAAATTGAAATTAAACTCAAAGGCTGGTAGAGTAAAGTTTGGGCTTATTCCAACGTAACTTCACTGGAGGCAATTTGGATAGAACTTTTTATGTCCTGCATCCCGACATATGTAATGAGGGTGGCTAATTTGCCGCTGGAAATGAAATGAAAGGGCGCATAAAAGTTGGGAGAGGCGTTAAGGGATGACAATGGGTTGCTTTAGACAGTTGGTCAGTTAAACAATATTTAATATCTTTATTATTACCCGACTCTGTTGAAGTTCAAACGAAGAGGTTATATGTTTTACCTTGTTGTATGTACGTTGATACTGTTAGGATATCTGTAGAAGTGCATACTATTATCTATATTACTATTTTTGTACGTAACGTATCCTTTATTATATCCGTAGCAATTCCTGCGGCTTCGCTTCTTCGCGAAAAATTTCTTTGCTTCTTGTAAGAGCTATTAGCTAAACAGTAGGCAAGACGGTGCGGGGTAGGGCGATTGCATCAATCGAAGCGGCGCTTGAAGCAGCTCTTGCATTTTATTCTCGTGTTCGTATTTTTTTTGCGACATTTTAGCCAACGTATACAAAATAAATTAAAATACTTGACAAATTATATACTAAGAACGAGAACCACTCTTTCCATTGGTGAAAACAGCATGAAAATCGGTGCAGTAGTTTTGTAGTTTAGCGCGAACAGACAAACAGACAGACAGACAGACAGACAGACGCGGTGAAGGACTTTCTTTTATAATATGTATAGAAGATTATATACTAGTGACTCTGACCTCTGTAACTCAGACAGAAAAAATACAAAAACTATAGATTCGGCCTCTGTATCGCCAATAATGACTACTTCATTAAGGTTTCCCAAAAACATATTCAATGTATACCGATTCGAATTTCCCAAAATATATTATTTTATCCTTGGGAAATGCAATGACGCATACCACCTGTAGGAAACAAGTGGTTATGTGAGACTCACCGGCAATCCAGTACTACCCACTAAAACTTAAGCACACATCACGTCTTAATGGGACGTCGCAGGATCGCTTGAGCATTCTACTACGACGTCCCGATGGTCCGGCAGGTCTGCAGAAGTAGACCATACAGCCAAGAGGGTTGCTCCACAGGCCCTTCCTATACCGCCCACTGAAGTGGACCCTCCCTGCACATTTCTTGGCCGCCCGGCTTGCCGGACACTACTGAGCCCCCCCACCACGACAAGGTAAACGCACGTTGGGAGGGATCACCTTTATCACCTAGGAGAATATTTTTTTACTACACCCTACAACCGATTTTCGACCCTACCAAATATCCACAAAAACATCCATAAAAATCGGTCAAGCCCATTCGGAGGAGTTCGATAACAAATTCTGTGACACGAGATTTTTTATGTTTTTATGATAAAAGCATAAAGTAACATACAAAATGTTCAAACAAATAAATAAAAAGAAAAATATTCGCATTTAGATTTTGTTAACTTTGATTTTATTAGAAAAAGTTTGTGTTTCGTTTACTTTATTCTTTTATTGTTTTATTTCGCGTAAAACTTCTGGTACTGTTTCTAAAAGTGCCATTTATGACTTTATTGGTAGCTGTTATAATGTTACGAATGACGTTGGATATAAATCTGTATCTAGTTATTATTAAAGCAATAATGTCACTTATAATTTAACAAATATTTCCTTAACGTTGGTATTATAAATGTATTAACGCATACCATGTGGTTATGTGGAACTTACCAGCTCAAAAAGCCATTTCTACCCATTAAAACCCAGGGGAACCAACCCTGCAGCGCTCCATTAGGAGCGCTCCATTAGGAGCGCTGCAGTGTTGCTTACACATCCCGACATCAGGTCTGAATTAAGTAGAGCACAAAACCCGCAAAATAAATAATAATAATAAATAAATATGTTGGGACATTATTACAACAGCGCCATCTAGTTCCGTTGTAAGCGTACGAAGCTTGTGTTACGGATACCAGATAGTTGATATATTACACATATACATTTTAAATACATACATATTATAAATATAAACACCCATGACTGGAGTACAAGCATTCGTGCTTAACAAATGAATGTCCCCAGCGGGACTCGAACCCGCGACCGCTCGCGCAGAAAGTAGGGTCACTACCAACTGAGCCAAACGTGTCGTCAAGTGGTCTACTCTGTTGTCAGAGTGTAACAAACTACCGCCAAACGAGATGGGATGCCACTCAGTACGTTTCTTGGCTTAGCGCGGGGCTGGATTACCGCACGCTAATAGGCCTTTTTACCACAACAAGATAATATCCAACGGGGTTACAAAACTTTAGACTAACTGACCACGGGTAATGGTAATACTCGTAGTAAAACTTCAATAGAATAATAATTTCTTCAAGCAACCAAATTAGTATTCTTCTAAGTTTTTCACTAACACTCAGCAATACCTATAATAATTCATGATAAGTACGTCTCAAAAATACTTAAATAAAATATGTTTGAATTTATGCTATAACACGCATAATCTGTAATCGAATTACAAATGTATCGTACAATTTGTAGAAATGACACAATTAGGATTACAAGTGCTCAAACCAGAAGCGCAAAATCGAAACCTCTAATATAATTTGAAAATCCTCAACCATCATCCAAACTTTACAATTGGTTCCGGATATCAATTACAGTTAGTGGTCATAATTGGCATAGTTAATGTTGATTATTTGCCAGAGACCCGGAATTAAATGTTGATCCTTCGAGCCGGATGCGGTCGTAGTCCGATGTCAATGATCTTTGTGAAGCGTTACATGAGGGTTGAAATTGTTTGATGATAGAACTACTATTTAGTACTATACAGTCCAAGCTTAGACGAGGGTTTTTACTTGCTTATTATACTTTGGAACTTTATTACGATACGATATACGATACCTATAGGGGACCTAATAATTTAAGGAATTTGCTACTTATTTTTTTAAAAACCAATCATTATATAATTTATATTTAAAATTTGTCAAAATATAGTAATATATATAGTATAGTAGTTTTTTGGTGTTAAAGATATTAATAGTATTCTACAACTACAAAACCATTGAAATAACAAACGTTCATAAAATAATGAAACCATTAACAAGAAATGCTTAAAAGTTAGAGTTAAATGGTAGCAGTTTATTCACATAACAAAGAAATATAGCGCTGCATCTGCACCAGACGCTCGTTCCATACTGAAATGTTAAATTATTAGCTGAATAGAGAAAAGTGTGGTTTCTTGAACGTTTTCAATCAATATTTGTTTAGTTACTTAGTTCTTTACAATAGTTCTATAGAAAATATTATTCATGTCAATATAATAGAATTTGTTTCTAAAGTTTGAAGTTTGTATTTGTGGGTGTTGTAGCAAGAAACAACATAGTCATCAAGTTAACCTTATATTTAATATCAACCTTATATTTTCCTTTTATTTTCAAATTAAATATATTTTACGTATGACTCATATTATATAATATGACTTACCAACTTTGCTAGTTTCGGAAGCACGTATATTTCCATTAGGTGAACTACTAGTTAACACTACCTTCCCATAAGACTGCTTTATGTGTTCAATCTCTAGTTGTAGGTGTATTCAATCGATTGTTCTAAAGCTTACGTATTATTTTATTACTAGCGACTCGCTATTACATTTTGAGGGTTATATAGATTTTTAAAAAATTAGATAATTTATTATCCCGCAGTAAAAACTATTCTATACATTGACAAGGCTAACCAGCTATCATTATACAAAATTTCATCCAATTCCGTCCAGTGCTTTTCTCGTGATGCGGTCACAGACAAACAGACAGACAAAAAATCTAAAAATAATAAATTTGGCCTCAGTATCGATAATAATGTCTATTTCAATTAGATTTTCCAAAAGATACTTAATTTTTAGATTTGGCTCAGTTAGAATTTTATAGATGTAATAACAATATATAGATAGATATAGATTTTCTAGTCTATCGCAAATATTCTTCGGTACTCTTTTAAATCGCCATTCGTCATAAAAAAGGTTAAAGTAGGTTCTAAAATATTTTTATAGATTGGCTGAAAACTCGAAGCAAACATAATGCAAAGCTAAAGTCAACTTAAGAGTTACATGAGCATACATAATTAAACTATAATAATACATTATATTGTCCTTTGCTTGTAACGTACAATTGAAGTTAACAATGCGAATAAAAAGTTATGAAAAAAAAACGTTTTAATAAAAATGTATCATACAAGGAATAAATAGGTAAAACTGTTTTAATACTACATTGAAACTTGCTCAGATCTGATCTATTGGGATTTGTAGCACGAGTCCGGTAACTTCGTGTACACTTGCTTGCACTATAGGATGACCTTTCAATCACGTTCTAACTTTGCTTTCAAAGCTGTATAGTTGCAAAAGTTTAGCAATATCTTGCAAATTCCGAAATTATTAATTAATAATTGTTATTAATTTCTACTTTCCACCAATTACTCTATTTTAACATTTTTTTAGAATACAGTATTAAAGTACAAGTGGCATAAAACATTAGAACGTTAGTGGACTTCTGGATGCTGAAACGAAATGGAAATTTAACAAAGTATATACGGGGATTTCAAATGAAATGAAACTCTGCAGTTTTAATAAAATTCCTGCTTTTATTCCGCTAAAAGATAAATGGATCAAGCATTCGAAGTCAAGGACGACTGATACATACTCGTATGAATGAAAATGGTAAAAGATACGTAACCATAATTCAATTGTTAAATGTAGAATTTAAAATCTAGATTTAAACTACTTTTTATGACAAGAGAGAGAATTGTAAAACCTTCAATAAAAAGGAATCTGCCAGAAATCAAAATGATATATTATATATTTAATATCTTAAGCATCCAAAATGGAGTAAATTTAAGAAAGTATTATAATGTTACTAGCAATTCCCGCGGCTCCGCCCGCGTTCTTATCAATATCGAAAATGAGAATTGGAGGTAGAAGGATGAAAATTTTGGGCTATAAGAATTTTAGATGCCAAACCAAAAAAAAAAAGAAATAAAGAGTTAATAATAAAATAAATATTATTAATAAAAATTAAGAATAAAATTCTGGAGAGGGTCACCCTTATCACCTAGCAGAATAAGTAATAGCCTATGACCTATTTTCAGACAAAAAACTTTCATAAAAATCGGTCAAATCGTATCGGAGAAGTTTGATTACAAACACTGTGACACGAGATTTTTATATATGACAAATATAGTTACATTATTTAACAGTTAATTTATTTTAACACTTAGCATGTGAATTAGTTAGACTTATTCATTTTAACACTAACACTAATGCAACAAGTACACTAATTGCGTAAACATCAAAACTTGAATTGCTTTGGGATCAAAATCTCTTGCCTCCGACGATGTAATCTACATAATACTGTGTTACGTATTAACTTGGTTATTACATAACTGAATGAGCATATTATCATTTGGATAAGTGAAAAATACTGGCATTAAATATTACTACGTGCCGTGTTTTTAGAGAAATAAAAAATACATAAACAAACATACATTCAATTTCTGCATTAATAACTCTAGTCCGATGTCAAATCTATGAATTTAATTTTTCAGTTCATTTCAAATTTTTGCTTCACCAAACTATAGCGAAATTAGTTGCCGAGAACAATAAAAATGATTTCCTACCCAGAAAATATTTCAATTCAAGCCAGCTTTATGGATTTTATTCATAACCGGCCTCTGAGGCCTGTTAGAAAACACTGATATGTATGTCTATTTCTATTGCCCGACCGCTCTCTATACCAACTTCTTTAAATCCAGTCATCCATACAACGCGAGTATTGTGATTCACTGATGCGTAAATACTTGCTTATACTCGTATGCTATGAATTTCTTTGAGTTAAGTAAAATGTGCGTTACAATGAAGTCTTTCTAGTACGGTGGCAGCGTATTTGCCCGCTTACTTGATAGTCATGGGTTTGATAACTCTTATATTATTATCAACCTGATTACACTATTATTATAAACGAAAAAGTTTGGGTCAGTATGTGCGTTCATTGCTCCTTAATGTTGTAACTGTTCATTTTTTTTGAATGCGATTCGAAATAGAGACAACTGTATATATTAAAACTTTTGTTAAATAGCTTGATTCGCATATACTATTAAATCTTTTAAGTAACTTTTTGCAATCTATACATATAACAAAATTTAACCGAGTCGAATCTGTATATTGTTTTTTTTCCCATTACGAGAAACCCATTGGAAAAATTTTGTTGTTTTGAAAAGAAAATGTCATACTCTCAAAAATCTACACCAAAAGTTAAAATGTTCCTAGCAAACGAACCCGAATGAACTCATATGAGTAGTAATACTAATTTTACTATGTTCAGATCAATGAACTTTTTATAAACATCCTAACAAAATAAAATTTAGGTAATCATGAAAACTAAACAATCTTAACAAATATTGTTCGTCATAATAAATGCAAACATTTATTTTCATCAACTTTCAACATTAATTATTTAAATTACCGAGACGAAGTCGCAAACTATGAACAGGGAATGAATTCACTGAATTGAAAAATGGTAATTAATAATCTTATTTAAATGTAAGAAATGGCTCGGACTGATAATTTAATTATCCCCTGCTCCGCTGCATCAAATGAAACAAAGGGAGTTAAAGCAAACCATACGGGCTCTTCACTGAATGAAGTCCGACAATGGCTTTAAAAAATACTTGCAAAAAAACTGTAGAGTGCACTTTTCAAACAACCGAGAGCATTATTTGAGTCATTTATAACGAGCGGATTATTCTCTTTGAGATTAGTAATAACTCTGTAACTGACTGTGTACTGCAGCGAACAGATAATATGTGTTTTTAGCTCTTTAAAAACTTTGATATGAAGATCACCATGTCAATAATGTTTATCGATTTCGGTCATAGCGGTCAATCTCATTGTGAGTGCCAACTGCCAACGTTGTTCAAGAGGTATCATAAGGCTTAACTTGACGCACAGATTCAAGTGAATTCCCTATCATTGTCACTTTCGTACTTCAATGGGACGACTACTCGACACGACCAGTAAAAGTTACACAGGACCGATGCTTTAACGTGTAAGATAGATCCATAATAATGGTAGATTTTATGTTTTGTTTTTCTTTCTATAAATTGTTTTTATTTGTTACAAATAAATATAGAAGCCATAATCAGCGATATCGTCATACATTTTTCGTACTTTTTTGTTTTTAAAGTCGGCCAAAATTTGTTTTAGTATAATTTTGAACCAACAGTGTTGGGGCAAATGTCAAAGTAAATAGCACTGAAATAAAGTTTTTGTATCACGTTATATAATTAAGATGCCTCATTCACCAAAATGAAAATAAAGGGGCAATTTAAAAGTTAGAAGGGTATTTAGGGTGCTGTTTTTGTGAGGACAGTCTTTCTAAAAAATAATGAAACGTTGTGTCTGACATGTTGCTCAAAGGATTCGTTTTAAATTTACTTTTACGTTATATTTTTCGTAATGTGTTAAATTATACATTTATAATTGTTATAATAGAATTAGGAAAATTTTTAACCTTTTGGTTAAATTTGAATTCAAAACAGTTTTATTATGTATTAAAAAATATATTTTACTGAGCCTTATGAGTTACTAGTTAGTAAAACCAGTTCGGAAGGACATAATCCCGGTTGTCAGAAAAACTGACGAAAGAAACTTTTTAATTTGATTCTTGTAACAGTTATAAAAATCTTTTGTAAGTATGTATAATATACATACATATTATTATGTAATTAATATTGTTGAATAAATAACAAATATTTATGTAACTGTCACTCAGAACACATAGTATTTTAGTATTTTTTGTACATGTTAGAAATATCGACATATAAAAACCATCTCATTGTTATTGTTACTCGTTCAAGTGACATGGGATTGAACACAAAAGCAGATAAAAAATTGCATTCTATGGGATCCGTATCATTTTTCAAAATACATTTTTTCAGAAAATCTACACATTTTAAAATTGAAATATCTGTCTGTGATATTAGTATTTTTGTTCGTCTGGGGAATCCTATAAAACGGCTAATTAAATTATAATGTGACTTCTACTGGAACATTGACAGATAGGGCTACATATTATAGGATATTTTTTGTTTTGAAAATATGAAGGGTTCCACTTCAAAAATATAAAATCTTTAAAATATTTATTATAAATTCAAATATAATTTATATCATATTACGCAATATACTATTTTACGAGGACGGAAAAACGCCAAAGCATGCGTGTGTCACCTGAGGTAGATTTATAATAACTATTTAGAACCTTGATGATGTCCCTAGCCCCGAGTCCGAATGCACATGAGCGAAGCGACAATTTTGCTATATTTCAATATATAGTACGAGTTATTATACAAACTAAACAATAGCACCAGCCGCAGTTGGATTTAGAAAACGCTTATTCCCGAGTTATACTATCGGCCGGGTTTCAATTACGGCTAGCGGTCACAATTGGCATAGTTTGTGTTGATTATTTGCTAAGCGCGCGACCCTGCATTAAATGTTGATCCTTCGAGCCGGATGCGGTCGTTCCGACCCTCCGCGATCCGCTACATGGCACTCGAATTTGTTAAATACGGGCTGTAAACTAGTATTATTTTAGTTTAGTTACTTAAATTAGGGTTTTGGTAAATACATCAAGTATTTTAATATTTCTTTATAAATGTTTGATTTTATTAATGATTTTCCATATTAATTTTAAAATTAGTTACGTAGAAGGTACCGGTCCTTTTTACGTTAGAAAATGCATTTACGAATACTACCTGTTGGTAACTATTGGTGATGTGGGGTTCACCAGTAGAAGACCAGTACTACCTACTTTAAACCAACGAAACCTCCCCCGTCTTGATGGAGCCGTCACAGGAACGTTTACGAATTCAACCACGACACCGTGACGGCAGGTCTGCCGAAGCAAAGCACAGCCAAGAGGTTTCAACTTGCAACACAGTCTGTTTTGACGCTCTGGCAGTCCTTATAAACGTATCAGGGAATCTGGATATATCTATCTGCGTTTCTAACTATATCTTGCGTAGAATCAGGGTTCTTTGACCATGACTTTTTGATGAAGGTCCCAACCCAATTTCCAACGCCTGCAAAAACATATCTCATGCAGTATATCTTTCTCTTCTGCTATAAATTTAAAATGATCGAGCTGTGATCGTATACTGCACAGTCTAGACATACGAAGTATTTCGTAGATTGAATTAAAAGATCTCGAATTTTTCAAATAAAAACTGTATCCAATCAGTCATTGAATTTTTCAGTTTTGAATCACGTTTACGACAAAGCTATACTGAGTACCTATTTACCCTTTGCATACGTCCCAAGATACCTAAATATAGCATAACTTTTCTAACTTTGGGAAATGCATTTACGCATATCTTTTTATTATAATATTTAATAATTAGTTGTTGGCGTCTTGCCGGTAGTTCCTAAAAGCCTGTGTGATAGAGTAGAACTTACAGAGTAGGATAGTAAAGTTATAGATATAACTTAATTATTTCAGGAATTTATTTTACAAATAAATTCAAATTACTATCAGCGTTTCTATTTGCATTATATTGAAATTTTAGTGCTGTAATTTGTTCATAATTGAACTATTTGTAATATAGATTAAATAATATTATTATTTACTCCACCAAATATTCAGCAAAAACTACTCGCAGTTATCTCATTATAATATTCTGTTAATTGCCTATTTAAAATATGGTTTGAAATCATTTAAATGGTAGAAAGGAGTTTATGATATTGACTTTTTTACTTGATGATGTTTGATTGATGTTTCATTTTATCTCTGTTTGATTGCCACATTTAGAAGGCATTTACAATAGAATTGAATTTTTTAAAATCAGAAAAAGGGATTAAATGAGGATTAAAGAACAATTTATAAGAAAAGTCTACCAAATTCTACATGAAAGGTAAGCCTTTCCTTAGTTGCATTTCTACAATAAAAAAGAACTTACAAACAAACCGACAGACATTCACAATCTACATGAAGTAAAGCAATAAAGATGAAGTCGAAAGCAACAGCAACTAACGCGATAAAATTACATTTCTCATGTACAGGTAAGTTCGATATTGGATTGGATTCCTTGCTCCGATGGCTCCGAAGGGATTGGCGCCGCGCCGCGCCGCGCGGTGTCAACTTATATATATACAAAACTTAACTTATATACTAAGCCAAATAACTTGCCGCATACATCGCAACTATTACAATATTATACATTACTAGATCTGATTTCAAAGACTATGTAACTGTTATTTCTAATTTTAATATTGCTATATATTGCTATTAAAATTGAATTACTATTCATTCAAGTATTTTTGTATTGTGTAATAGACTCACCGTCGCTTAGCTTGGTTTCGTTTCTACTTAAGTTTTAACAGTTAATATGGAATAGAAAATATAGATAATATTAATATTATATACATAAATTTGAAAAAAGCTAAACTCTTTATACAAACATCCATTCTCATTTTTACCTTCTCAAGGACAGAATTCCGGGATAGTAACGGGATTCCGGAATGAAAAATGATTAAACAAAACGTAATAGAGTTCAAACATTATAACCAACCACTATATAAGTAATGGAAAGATTTACTACACCCTCGTCCTGGTAACTGATTGTTAAACAATAGAACATTATTAATCTCGCAACAAACGTGCTTACAAGTAGATACAATTCTACAGGGGTCGTAAATCATAGAGATGTTTCCTTCAAGAGCAACCAAATGTGCATCTAAGCTTACAAATACACTCAGCTAATATTCCTGACGCTACGGTGTGGGACATTGAAGACATTTTAGTTGTGCTTAATACTTTCTTAGATTTACCACATTTGATATTTTAGAATCTGTAAAAGAATCTTAGATTTTTGGTTCCCTATGTTTTGATTGCATTACATCAATCATGGTTACGGGATAGTCAAGGATTACAAACGTCTCAAAAAGTCTCCAGAGATTAGTTCCTCTGGTGACCATGATTGCTGTAAAGCAGTTAATTATGCCTAGAACAAAATATTATAGATATTATTTTCTCGTATATTTCAACAAATAATGAAACACCGCAAATACTCGTTTAGAAACTAACCGTTCATTCAAAAGCCAGTTCGACTAAACCCACTCGTGTGAACATGCCTCTTGATTAAAATCTACAACTGTTGACAGTTAAATTCATATCAATAAGCGATTGAAATTTATTGTGAAATAATCGTTGAAAATCCCGCTACAGGAGCGTGAATAATGAAACGTCAATAAATGTGAACGTTAGGGCGGCAGTTTCGTGTGAGTGGCGCTGTGGAATTATATTGAGTACTAGCGACACATCTTCGCTTCGCTCGGGAACGTTAGTGATTCCCATACCAAATAAGCACTTCTGAACGCTTCGATTCTCCAATTTTTTTACTAAAACCAACGCCACCCTGATAATACCCTGAACATTAACAAAAATTATTCAAATGAACATACAGTACACGAACAATAATTAATAAGGTTATTTTACAATTTTTTATAAAATAAAAAAATTAAACTTCTAAACTAGCACACACATTCATATACCACATAAATTAGTTTTTAAAATGAAACAACGTGTGTTTTAAGTTTGTAATTTAAAAATCGCAGGATAATTTTTTTAAGCGCACAATTTCGAATTATGTACATCGATTTGAGAAAACTTTTGAAACTTTGTATATTAAGTTCTAAATGTTTAAATCATACTTGCATCAAACAAATACGTTCTAGATTTGCACCATAGCTACACTCTGTGCACAATTTCTTACTTGGAATCGCTTTGACCAATTAAATGTAAGCATTTTGAACTCATTCATGAATATATGAAATCATTGCACAGAATTCGACCACAGATGATACTGTCCTATGCAGTACACGTCTCGCTTGAATTTAGGAGAAGGTAATTCATATTTAGAAACATCCCATTTGACATAATCATATTTTACTTTTTAAGTATTATACAACTGTTGAACTTCACTTGTGTTATAATTAAAGCCTAACGTGTTTTGTGATCATCCATTTTCAAATAAAGCAACGGTTATCATTTACTAATAGCCTCTGTAAACAATATATCGTCCCATTTTTTATTAATATCTTTAAAATTGACAGAAAAGTATAATTGGTTATTTAATTGCTGCAATAGATAAAAAATACCAAACTACTTAAAAATTTCAATATTAAAATAATGATAATCACAAGTAGGTACATAATATTTAATACATATAATATGAAAATAAGTTAGTGTGTAGTCTGCCTTAACATCAATTAATTTTACAGTCATTGATTCGTTCCTAATTCCAATACTATTTTAATTTACGCCGAATTGAGAAGGATAGGCGAATAATAATTTAACACTCTGAAATTTGTTATTACACGAACGAGGAAAAAAAGGGCTTTTTGGTTTCAGTATTTTTAACTCGCTGATATTTTAAGGAAGAGTGTTCTTTTTGGCATTTCTTTATAAAATAAGTATTTTATAAAAAAGTGCCTGTTATGAATGAATAAGCTATGGTAACCCAGTGGTAAAGTACTCGTCTAGTCAAATAATTCGAGTTCAAGCCTCATCCTACGATGCTTGTATATTTTCATTCATGACAGTCATTTTCAATATGATGACTTGCCTGACAGGGAAGAAAAACGAAAAGTTAAAAAAATATTAAGACATTTGAGTTCTAACAACCCGTCTGTCAATCAATCTCGATAAGTGGTAGAGGACTGTGGCCTGATCCCCCTCGCGTTGTTAAAAGGCTTATGCGGCAGCGGGACGTTAAAAAGGGCTAAATGATATTTAATAACAAAAAACCCACTTGGTTCAGAATATAACTACACTAGCAACTCACTTCGCTTCGCTCGTTTTTGTTCTGGTATGAAAAAGTTAGAACCACCTATCCATCCATAATTCTCACCAACCTTCACATTTATAATAATAGTTATAAAAATAATATTTGACGGTTAAAACTGCTAAGTAATAAAAAAGAGATATCCTACAGGATATCTAGTTTTTCAAATTCATTTGGTTCTTTTACATTCAAATATAGAATTTGAGAGTTTAATAAATGCATATTTTATTTCTATTTTCCGCCGTTCGCCGAAATCGAATGTATTGACATATGAATGCTTACGGGTAAACAAATACGTACCTGATTAGTTCCGGCGTTTGGGTAACTCTATCTGTTTTGGTAAAGACATGAGTAAACAGTAGAGTGATTAATATTTGATAGAGCTTGTTTATTGGAAATATCAGTGCTTAACTATTTAATAGGGCCCTTTTTTAAATGACAGTTAGCCCACATCATCCCACAGCTGAACAAATTTTCCAGCCTTTAAATTAAAGCTAAAATAGACTTTAGAACAAAGATAATCATGATCTTGAATCCTTGTAGACCTTAAATGCTTCATCATCAGAACAATAATTACATGCTATACTTTTTTAGGTTTGCGCAAATATTTGACATTATAAATGAACTATCTTTTCGTTTGTACACCTTAGTCCTATACCTATACCTTAGTCTCGCCCGTGACTATGATAGCTGTCTGTCTTTTTGTATTTAGCAACAATCAAATTAAACCCACGAAATTACAGCGTTTAAATATCTTCCATGATTTGATTATAATGAAGATAGTTAAAATTGATTAAAACGTATATAAATGTGTTAAAAATGTATGTACTTGTAGACGACTCGTTTGGCTCAGTGGGTAGCGACCCTACTTTCTGCGACAGTGGTTGCGGGTTCGAATCCCGCTGGGGGCATTCATTTGCTAATCAGGAATGTTTGTACTCCAGTCATGGGTGTTTATATTTATAATATGTATGTATTTAAAATTTATATATGTAGTATATCAACTATCTGGTATCCGCAACACAAGCACGTTACGTAGCTTACTGCGGAACTAGATGGCGCTGTTGTAATAATGTCCCAACATATTTATTTATTTATATTTATTGTACTTTAGTAAAAATGTTACATTATTAAGACAAATTTAGTGTCATAAATTCTGTCGAGTGTCTTTTCGTTCCAAAGTACAGCTTCGGCTCCAGCAATTTCGGTTTGACTCAGAAGTCCCCGAACAGAGACACTAACTAGCTGAAACATCAAACAAGAGTATGTTAACTATGAGCAAGGATCAAAGGAGGCGTTCATTACATTAATACCTGTTTTCAACACAAATTATAAACTACCCTTTGTGGGTACACAATAATAGTAAAATACGCGGTGGTCTTATCTAAATCCGACCAATTTTACCTAAAGCCCATTAAGATATATATTTTTTTATCTGTCAAATGTTCATGTGTTTTTTTAAATTACAATCACATCAAATAAGGATGATATATAATTTTTTGTCTTAATGAATAAAAATCTATTAGGTATATCTTAATTAATATAGGAGTTAATAATGTTTATTTTAAAACTAAAGTGTGAAGTTATTTTAAAAGTGGTGTTATCACCTCTTAAGTAAAAATATTAGACCATACTCCAACATGCCGTCCAATGTGGGCTGGCTTTGTTTTCTCACGATATTTTTCTTTATTCTAATAAAATTAGAAATCATACTGAAAAGTAATTCTTACTTAAAATATTAGACATTTACCCGGGATTCGAACCCGCTTCACTCAGTTATCCAATCGACTACCAGTCTATCACTCTATAAATACTGACAATTTAATGTAATAATAGCTAAAATTGAAATATTTCAGCCTCAAAAAGTTGGATTCTCGAAATGATTTTGTGAGGCATTATAGGACATACTTCGTTAAAATAGAAACGTTCCAGCGTACGTGCTGATGAATGAAATCCGGGTTATTAGTACATAGATTTTAGTTTACATACAAATGTGTCGATAGAATTGGGTTCAAAGTGATAAAACTGTTTGCGAAATTCATGAATAGAAAAATTATATATCTTTAGATTTTACTAATACTAATAATTATAAATTCATTTATTTAATGTATCAATTGACTCATTTTTGTTGTTATATTGACGACACGTTTGGCTCAGTTGGTAGTGACCCTACTTTCTGCGCCAGCGGTCGCGGGTTCGAGTCCCGCTGGGGGCATTCATTTGATGACCGAATGTTTGTACTCCAGTCACGGGTGTTAATATTTATAATATGTATGTATTTAAAATGTATATGAGTAGTATAATCAACTATCTGGTATCCGTAATACAAGCATGTAACGTAGCTTACCACGGCACTAGATTGCGCTGTTGTAATAATGTCTCAACATATTATATTTAAAAATTATTTCTTGGCATGATTGCGAAGATATTTGACTGTTTGCAAATGAAAATTATTGTTGTATTATACATTATTCGAAAATAACTGCACATCTTTAGATATTTTTAGGAAAAAACATGTGGAGATGTTTAATTTTATCCTCCCGAGAATCTGAATGAGTGAATATCGACGTCGCGTCGAAGAATTTTATCGATCATTTTTACTTGAATTTTTGAAACTCAAACTCAGTTGTGTTATATTGCATATGTATATGGTATGTTTGTTCTTATCCTCTCTGTTTCCCTACATGGTAGTTTTTTTTTTTATGTGACAAAGGGGGCAAACGGGCAGGAGGCTCACCTGATGGGAAGTGATCACCTCCGCCCATGGACATCTGCAAGACCTGCAACACCGCAGGGCTTGCAGATGCGTTGCCGGCCTTTCAGGAAAGGGAGGGAGGAGGGAGAAGGACGGGAAGAGGGATGGGGAGTGGGCCTCCCGGAACCTCTCGGGTAGTCGCGTGACTTTCTCTCATTTTTGTTCTCCACATCACTCTCTGTATGTTTCTTTGTGTCCCAACTTGATACATTTCTTCGTAGTTCAGTTCTTCGTAGATGTCAGAGCATAGCTAATTTTAGTACTAACTAGCGACATAGAGTTCATCTCTCAATAAGTCTTAACTATTACTGATTTCTCAGGAATGAGATATTTTCCTGCATTAAAGAATATATTTTATGTTGACTCAGATAACCAACTATCATCAGAACAAATTTCATCAATTGGTCGTGATGCGGTTACAGACAAAAAAATTAAAGACTATAATTTCGGCTTTTCTATCGTATATTATATAGTCATGAATGTTTCAATAAGTTTTTTCAAAAAATATTTATTGTACGGATTCGAGTCCATTAAAATTTTACTAAATGTTTTAGACCCCATATTATTTCAGTCTAACTAATATGTCAAAACGTTCGTGTAACGATATTGTCACCAACAGCAGAACACTGCACCAACTCTGGCAGCTCGTTACGAATGCAAATTACATTTTTATCTTTGCACACCCCATAAAGCTGTCGACTGTTTTTCATTTGTGTCGCATTTTAATTGTTTTGTTGTTGGCTGCTGCTTGTTAGGTTTAGTTTTAGAAAGTTTATGCCGGAATAAAAGAATTCTTTGCACTCTTTGCTTGCTTTAGTTAAGGGGCCAATCTGCTCTAATTTAATAAAAAGTTAAGAGTTTTTAAGTTTGTTTGTTAAAAAAAAAATCAGTATCGGATAATAAAATCTCGCAGTAATATGTTTTTTCTAGTGAGAAATACACATATACAGTTCCTATATAATAAGCTTATCAAAAATACGCTTGGTTTTAGACAATGTAATGCAAAGTGAATGTACTAATAAGGCGCACTTACATAAACGTAATCGGACATTAGCACTTATATTATGGCATAGATGTTTCCATTTTCAGTATGTTTCTATTAATCCACCGCTTAACTCCGATCGAGGCGCAATCACTGCCAGCACTACAGCCTTTCAATATACATACTCTATTCAATATAATACTAACTTATTATAAAATTTCAAAGGGAATAATTATAAAATATAGGATGATTAACTTAATTATAAAAAAAATATTGCATATATTATGTACTAGCCTTTCCCGCGGCTTCGCTCGCGTTCTAAAGGCTGGAAACCAAGTTCTTTTTGCATCCCTTGCCACCGCCGTCTTGCACGCGGTGATTATTATTTTGTTGCGGAGTTATGTTAAAACTATGATATCTCGTAAGATCTTTATTGAAATTAAATGATGCCAAGAGAAATTTTGTTCAGAATTAAATACTTATGATGAGTAACTTATTTACTTAGATAAGGAATAATATCAGGGTAATAAAAACACCTTCGCAAAATATTATGCATTGTCTGTAAACAAATTTAGTTACCATAAAAAGGTTATAGCGAATTAACCTTAAAAGATAGGCATATGCTATTGCGGACTTTTTTTTTAGAACTTTTAAAGGGAAACATTTGCGTCAAACATGATTTTTGCATAGCTTTAACCGGTTAAAGCTATGCAAAAAAATGCTTATGGTCGTGCAAATGCTAATGATCGTAGCGTATATTACGTTACGCTAGCCTATCCTTCCTCGATAAACGGACTATCCAACACAAAAATATTAATTAATTTTTGAATTCGGGCTGTAGTTCTTGAGATTAGCGCGTTCAAACAAACGAACAAACAAACAATCAGCTTTATAAAATTAGTATAGATTCGTTTATACACACTTCGATACAATGAAAGCAATCATTGATTATAAGTTTTCATTACACTAAAAGACAAAGTCCTGTAAATTGTTTATACTCTCATACTGTACATTCCCAGGACACCAGAGTCTTTTTTTTAAGGCTTCGATTAATCTGAATCTGAGTAGCCTATATATCTCTCTCTTCTACATTATTATCAGATTTATTTCATAAATAAGACGTCCCAGGGTCAAAAAGTGATAAAGAGGCACTAATATTAGGTAAAAAATTTTATTAAATAACAAGTAGACACTTAAACTATGCTTCAAATTTTAATAGTTTTGTGATAATTGTATATAATAAATGGTTAATAATGGTATGTAAGAATAGGTCGTCTTTAGAAACATGAGAATTTCTCTGAAAATATAATTAAATAGATCTAAATTTACCTCCACGTCAAAGTCAACGCTCCGACATGTTATAAAATATTTGTATACTCGTTCTCTGAATATGGAAAACCGATATCTCAATGTATGTGGCAATTTTGACTGGCAATATTTTATACAGGTGAATAAATAGGTCGGTAAATGTAAACAGAAGTATAGGTTTAGTTTACACTTTGTGCCAATATGGTGAAATTAACTCATCAAGTATTTTAGGATACTAGCGGCTTACCTTCGCTTCGTTTGGGTTCGCAAGGTAAGTGTTGAATCTTGGTACGAAATAGATTTATTACATTGTACACCTAATTACGTTAATTTTATTCATTTTTTTAATTTTCAAATTTTTCGCACAACTTTTTATTTAAAAAGCGAAATCAGTCCAGCCGCTCCCGCGGGATGATCAAAGGAAATATATAATTTATTTTTATTTATATTTAAATAATATGTACTAGTAAGATAATAGGTACAGTATTAAACGCTCATGCTAGAAAATACTATAAATATAAATACTCAAGAATACTTAGAAAAGGAATGATTTCTTGAAGATATAACAAAATAATCAAAAAATTACGTTGAAAATTGGTTAACAAGTTACAAATATACACAAAACATACATCTAAATCGAGTATATCTTTCCTGAAGTCGGTCCAAAAATACATGCTGAAGAAAAAAAGAACAAAATTCGTAATATTCAGGAACAAGTACGAAAATACGGGAAAATAAGTAAGAGGATTCACATTCTTAGTTTTAAAGTGTACATTCTACTCTAAACGAATGAGTGCAAGTTCATCGCAGTTTATATCCGAAGTGATGGAACACAAACAAATGTAAAGTTTTAACAAGCGGGGCGTCAGTGTCACAGAGGCTGCGAACTTCCTAACACGACACAGATATTTAATATTGAATGTGCGTCTTAAGTTCTCGACTGTGTTCTGGCTGTTTTTATAAGCTTTTACTAAACTTTCTTCTTTAGTATTCCTTCTGATTGTAAATACTAAAGCCTTATTAAACTCGACTATTTGGTACGTCAATTACCTGTAAAGCAATATATTTTTTGGGATATTATAATACAATATCGTCTCGTTCCATGGTAAGCTACGAGACTTATGTTATCGATACCATATAGTTAATACACTACACGTAAATAAATTACGTATTATAAACTTAAATACCAATAATTGGAGTACATACGTATATTTGTGCTCACTGAAATGAAAGCCACAAGTGGGACTTGAACCCGTGACCGCTGCAGCTGGCACGGCAAGTACTACAACTGAGTCAAACGTATTATAGTATGTCAAACTGCAATAACAATATTATACAATGGCAACACCGTTTCATTAATTCGTTATAGTCTCTAAAATAGGTTGTAGATGGCTATGATTTTTAATATTTATTTTATGAATTGCCATAAAGAAGCTATAAGTATACTGTGCTTCTTATTTGCTATAAGAACAAAAATAATTCTATTTATCCTTTAACCCTTAACATCATTAAAAAGAAGAGAATGTTTTGACCATCCTGTGAAAATATTACACAAATCATATAAGATGTCGCATCTACGGAGATAAAAGTGAAGAGGGAGAATGTCAAAAACGAAATAAACCGCGTGAAACGAACAAAGGGATCTGAAGAAAAGCGCAAAGAAAACAATGGGTTGGCTTTGTGCCTCAACAATCCAATTAGCCGGGAAGGTGACAACTAAAAACGGATCTTTGAGAATAATCAATCTAATGAAATGGCTTAGCGACCCTACTTCTAGAATTTGTCCTCTTAAGATAACAAAATTCAACTAATTAACTTGGTCTTGTAACTTTAATGAGCTTTTTACTATGACCTTGGGGACGTCTTCTATTACAAGACGCATATTAAAATATTTTTTCTAGTTGAACGCATAATATTGAATTTTAGTCGTTTTAATTTAACTCATTTTTTTGACCAGTCCCTGAAAAAAACTGTAAAAACGATTTAGCTCTTCTGTTGTGTGTACAAACAAACAATCAGCTATACAAACTGTATTTTATAAGTACTCGTAGTGGCAGTCCGTCGTACCAAAAGAAAAAATATTAAAAAAAAAAACACTTTGGGTTCGTCCCTAACGAAAAAAAAGGACGATTTCTTTATGAATTATATTCTATGTACTACTCCGATGTATGAGCTATAATATTTCATAGTTTCATTAAAATCTATTTAGCAGTTTTGGTGTGACAGAGAAACAAAGATCTATACACCTAGACATCCTCACTAATTTTCGTAGATTAATAAAGCTGTTCTTATATAGTGCTTATATTAAAAAAAATTGAAAATTAAACACACATTGTTTGTTTTATAATACAAAAAAGTAATTCGGTGCCCACAGTTTGCAACATAGCTATAACGTTTATAAAAAGTGATAGGAGCTTTTCATCCACTCGCGTCAAGAGAAATTCGATCAGCAAACCCATTTACCTATCACAACGTTTATCCTCATCGGAGGCAAAATGTAATTCTTATCACATGGCGTGTAATGTTGTTACAATTTTAGTTTATATTAACACTAGCTTCCTTCCCTGGTTTTGCACGGAGTTATAAAATATGGATAAGGTATGACCTTAGATATTATTTCAGCACATGTACATATGTATTCTGCGCTTTTTACCTTCCCACTGCTGGGCACGGGATAATGTGTGATATAGTGCACCAAGCTGGTGGGCTGGTCTGGCTGGTCTTCCAAAAACTTGCTAGGTTTTCTTAGACATGTAGGTCTCCTCACGATGTTTTCCTTCACCGTAAGACAAGTAGTAATCATGATGGAAGTGATTTACGCATGAGAATATCACAGCTGCTAAACCCGGGATTTGAACCCGCTTCACTCGTTTCGTTTTCTCGTTTTCCAAGCGAGCGCGTTAGTCCTACCACGGTTTGCTGCTTCATATATGTACGAGTATAATATTATGTGAGCATGATCGATGTTATTAAACAATGGAATTCCATCCAAATCTACACAGCATTTTTAGAAAAAAAAAGCATACATACAAACATTTGCAAATATATTTAAAATTAGGTTTTTGCGACGTTATATATCTCAAAGTATTATTTAATCTCAACAGTTAAAGTTGAGCTCAACCAATAAGCAAATTAAGCATTTTAAAATCAAGCTATTTGTCCACAGAACTTTGTCTCTCCGGACGTATTTCTCGCGAACTTTTTAATTTCCCTAACTGCAGCTTTGTCTCGCTTCAGTTCCCGCGGGATACATTACACTTCTGTTTCAGATCTCACTGAGACTGCTAATTAGCGTAATTATCGGGCTTTTAAGAAAATTGTGCAAATGTATTATGTTTAAATACATTTAATACTAGTTTTAGCTTTTGGGTTTGCTCGTGTATTTATTTTAATTGGTCCTTAATATTTGGATTTGGATCCATGGATTTTTTTTTTATGGGACAAAGGAGGCAAACGGGCAGGAGGCTCACCTGATGGTAAGTGATCACCTCCGCCCATGGACATCTGCAACACCACAGGGCTTGCAGATGCGTTGCCGGCCTTTCAGGAAAGGGAGGGATGGAGGAGGGAGAAGGACGGGAGGAGGGATGGGGAGTGGGCCTCCCGGACTCTCACTTACCGGACGAAACGCGACAGCACAGCTGCCACTTCACGCCGGTCTCCTGTGAGAGAGTGGTACTATACGGGGCGTGCCGGCCCATTCGGCTGCTACCCGAAGGTAACAAGCATGGCACTACCACTTGAAAAGTACATGTGCTTAACCAAATCATAGTATACACTTGGATTAATATATCGACTTTTATCACTTATTTTGCCATTATATCCTTAAAATTCAAAAATACGGGGAAAAAATCAAAATAAATAAGCGAATACATTTGAAAAACAATTTTATTTATAATATTGACTACTGTAAATCTAGAGAGCTCAATAAAATTGGTTTTTTACAAAGAATTCTATCAAGTATTTAAAATAAATTTACTTAATAAACTACATATTTAAGTTCACAGTGAACAGATAACTCAAAGTTTAACTGGTAAATACAGTTGCATGAAATATTTTATAGTTTACTAACAAGGGATACGTTTTCTGTCTTTTTTCATCGAAAAAAGTTTAAATTGAGGAATTCAAATAATATAATTTAAGTTTTTATACAATCCATTAATAATAATATAAATGCCATAGTTCAATGGAAGTTTGAAATTAAATACGTAACTAGGTATAAGCGAAGTGAGGGCGAGCCGCCAGTGTTATGATAATAAGCACAATTCATCATTCTATCTAGAAACATAACTGAATTTGTAAACACTTTATATAATTTATATACTACTTTCCTTTGTATATGCGCAGTAAAAATCGTGACACAATTTTCGCTACCTGATTTTAGGGTTCCGTAGCCAAACAGCATCTATAAACCCCTTATAGAATCGATTTCGTTTCGAAATTTTATCTTTTACATAGATTTAAGTCAAAAAGTAGAGATGGGTCAAAGAAGTAATTTAACAGGGTCAAAAATATTAAATCAGACTCGAAATTATCTGATTTTTAATGAGTAAGTGATATCTTAATAATCTCTCCTTTTCAAAAACGAAGTCCACTCTTAAAGTTAGTTAATAACTGTTAAATTAGTTTTTAAGTGGTTGTATAATGTATAGGTATTTTTAAAGCTGCGAATATGAAAACTTGTGATGCGACTTCCTTTATATTGTCGAAGGGGAATCCCCTCGAGCATACTTTTACTTATCAATAATCATGCATTGAGTTATTATTACTAGAGTAGACGCCGCGAACAAAATCCGTTCGCCACAAGCGGCCGCCCGGGGCGCGGGGGAGGAGGCGACCGCATCATAGATTGCAAGATTACTATGCAGAAGGGACACGGACACTTTGTTTATATTCTGCCTAATGAGCATACAACTAATTATTTTAATTACAATTACGTTTTAAGCTATTGCATAGCTTCTATCGCGGGCTTTGAGCGCGGCGACCGAATCGAGAAATTCCGTAACGAAAAAACCTAACACCAATAAGCACTTATAACCCACTTTACATCCACTGAGCCACAAGATCCTAAATTTTTTTTTAATAATGACATGGGTCTCATTTTCGAGGTTTCTCGGGGTGCAGATTGCGAAAATGAGGACCATTTTCAAATCCAAGATGGCGGACATCCGGTTTTTTTTCAATAATGACATGGGTGTCATTTTCGAGGTTTCTCGGGGTGCTGATTGCGAAAATGAGGTCCATTTTCAAATCCAAGATGGCGGACATCCGGGTTTTTTTCAATAATGACATGGGTGTCATTTTCGAGGTTTCTCGGGGTGCTGATTACGAAAATGAGGTCCATTTTCAAATCCAAGATGGCGGACATCCGGGTTTTTTTTCAATAGATAGTAAAAATATTTTGAACAATATTAACTTCTCATTTATTTAATAAAAGAAAAAAAATGTTTTCTTATCGGTCACCACGCTTAAAAACTAAAAAGTGTCACTTGAATTAATGTCAAAGAAAAAAAAACAAAGGAAAAAAATACTGCATAAATAAAATAAATAAATAATTATAATTGCATAAGTTGATAAAAATTTGTACTAGATCGATTTGCGTAAGATTGTCCTATAATATACAAAAAAAGACGTGTGGCACTCGGAGACTGCCGCGGTAAAGCTATTGCATAGCTGTTTTTATCAACTTATGCAATTATAATTATTTATTTATTTTATTTATGCAGTATTTTTTCCTTTGTTTTTTTTTCTTTGATATTAATTCAAGTTACACTTTTTAAGCGTGGTGACCGATAAGAAAACATTTTTTTTCTTACATTAAATAAATGAGAAGTTAATATTGTTCAAAATATTTTTACTATCTATTGAAAAAAAACCCGGATGTCGGCCATCTTGGATTTGAAAATGGACCTCATTTTCGCAATCAGCACCCCGAGAAACCTCGAAAATGACACCCATGTCATTATTGAAAAAAAACGGATGTCCGCCATCTTGGATTTGAAAATGGACCTAATTTTCGCAATCAGCACCCCGTGAAACCTCGAAAATGACACCCATGTCATTATTGAAAAAAACCAGATGTCCGCCATCTTGGATTTGAAAATGGACCTCATTATTTAAACCTTATTGGTGTTAGGTAATAGGTTTTTTCGTTACGGAATTTCTTGATTCGGTCGCCGCGCTCAAAGCCCGCGATAGAAGCTATGCAATAGCTTAATAAAAAAGTATATATATAATAATATAAAATGTTTTATCTGATAGGGAACTACAAAATAATTTCATTATCTGTATTAATTAACATAGCAACTCGATATTGTCACTTCTGCGTAGACCTTTTTTTACTCTTTGATTTCAACAATCATGGCCGCCGCCGCATGGCGCGTCGGCATGACTTTAAAATTATACAAAATTATTAAATTAAGCGTGATTAAACGAAAATGCAGTAAACTTACGCGTGAAAAGTCACTCCTTGACTTTTATTTGATTTTCCTGAACGGTGTACAGTACCTCACTACACATGACGGCACATTTAGACGTAATAATTTTTACTCCAATGCGTCAAGCTACCGCAGCCGCTCGGCACAGACTAAACGCGTATATGCCGATCGGCCTATACAGGTGTTTGAATAAATCTAGTTGAGGCGCCCACTCTATACGTAGTAATAATAACTCAATGTAATCATGGGACAATTTTAAAGATGAAGGCAGTTTAAAAAGAAGCATTTTAGTGCCATGCTTGTTACCTTCGGGTAGCAGCCGAATGGGCCGGCACGCCCCGTATAGTACCACTCTCTCACAGGAGACCGGCGTGAAGTGGCAGCTATGCTGTCGCGTTTCGTCCGGTAAGTGAGAGTCCGGGAGGCCCACTCCCCATCCCTAATCCTGTCCTTCTCCCTCCTCCCTCCCTCCCTTTCCTGAAAGGCCGGCAACGCATCTGCAAGCCCTGTGGTGTTGCAGATGTCCATGGGCGGAGGTGATCACTTACCATCAGGTGAGCCTCCTGCCCGTTTTCCCCCTTTGTCCCATAAAAAAAAAAAGTAAGAATGAGAAATTTCAAACAAATCTTGGACTTAATTTTAGATGGACACAAAATTTACAAAATAATTGATCATTTATATAATTTTCTATGGCTTGGTTATAATAAGTACTTAACCACCTAAAAATATTATAATCAGAAGTATTCTTTACATTAAGGCGTTTAAAGGTGTAGGATTAAAGTTACTAACGATCTGCGCTACTTTCGAACAGTTCCGTCGTGTAGTAACTGCAATTTTAAAATATAAAAAATAATGAGGCTCAGTGAGGCGCTGTCTATTTGTATACGCACATACGAGCTTATCTCGACTAATGAAAGTTACCTTAAAAATACGTTTCACTGTTAAATTTCTAATTTGAAATATACAAGATTAGTCCTGAATAAGTAATGTCACAACTATTACCACTTTGCAAACTTGAAATTTGCCATTTAGTACTGAGTACGTCGTTAGATTATATAAGGTTTGAGACAATGAAAAATTAAACGAAAAATGTGACTCTTGCACATTTATCTAATGACGTGTTTTATATGCTACAAACTAATCTACCGAATAAAATGATTTTTACTTATAACATCTAAACACCAAATTTTATCATCACTACATAGTATAAAGTCGTTTCCCGCTGTCTGTCTGTCCGTATGTATGCTTAGATCTTTAAAACTACGCAACGGGTTTTTTAAAAGAAGTGTTTCAAGAGAAGGGCTTATATGTGTAACTAGCGGAACCCGTGGCTTCGCTCGCGCTAAAACTAGGGACAAACCCGAGCAAAGCAAGCGCGAGTCGCTTGTAAAGTGAAGTATAAAGTAACCAAAGTTACATAGTGTGTCATAGATATCATGCGTACTATATAACATGTATGTAGAATCATAGTATATACAGTTCTATACATATATGTTGCATTACGTATTCATATTGTGTACATACTGATTATAAAGTCTGAGGAAAGTTGCGGGTCGGCGCTAGTTTGATAAATAACTAACGAGAGAATCCCTAGAGCGGTATCCGTTAGCTTACATAATGTTGCCAGCTAATTAATTTAAATAACCCAAATTAATAACTTGTTATCGCTGTGTCGAAACTTCTAGCCTTGAACAGGGCTTCTTTAAGAAAGTGTTTGGGAATCCACAATTCATTGTTGGAAATAAATAATAATTGAAATTTGAAAGCAACTGAAAACCAAGTTGGAATTTTCCGATCCCGTGTAGATCGAAATTGTACACGAACTTTGCGTGTCCGAATTAAAAGTATTTTATTATAGTAGAGCTTTATTTAATATTTTACGAAGCGAAAAGAGTTGTATGTATTGAGCCCTTTTCTGAGAGCCTCCCTTCAATACAAGGATGAACGGTCCATAGTCTACGACGCTGGTCAAGTGCGAGTTGCTGAATTTCACATATCTTTTGAAAAATTGTTAAGTTCTCTCAGACATGCAGGTTTCCTTACGATGTTTACCTTCACCGTAAGACAATTGTAATCTATAATTTCCACATGAAAAAATCAGAGGTGTGAGACCTGGATTGAACCCGAAACACTCTGTTAATCAAGCGAGCGCGACACCACTGGGTTACAACCCTCTAGTCAGTAGTTAGTATTTATAGTAGCTGGCTATAAAAATATTAAACAATTATGATAATTTTAATTTCCGTAATAATTAAGTGTGCTTTCCTTTATCGTAAATAAAGTATCCACATGCTATTTCCGTATATTGCAGTTGGCTTCTTTAAAAGCTTCACATATTAAAGCTTTGGGTACAAAGCTGAAGTGAGTCGTGACGGTGCGTCGGCTTAAAGGATAAACTTAAATTGCTTCGCGCAAATTAAACGTTATTATTTATCGATCGCCGACAGTTAAGTAGTAGACGGTTACGTATTATAAAAATGTATAGGAAGCACTAACAAGGAATTAATATCATGGGATATTGAATAGGGAGCGTTTTGCTCTTGTCTTGCGCCGGTCTATAATACTCATAAGGTATTTTTTTTGGATTTGTACCTACCACTGTAAATGCTAAAATTTGTATGTACGTATCAGTTTTTTGTTATTCCTTGATTTTTAGTATACCTATAGATATAACATACGTCTAATACGTAAGTGTTTAGTGTTTAGCCAAAAACTTCTTACTCTAGATTTGTTTGCAGATTTTTGCCAATGTCAGGTTTTACAATATTTTCCGTTACTATTTCGTTAATCCTATATTGAAGTTCACCCTCAGTTAATCCACTACACAGATAGATTCAACAGATTCTTACTTCAAAAACTATTATTTCTATTATTATTTTTTAACTTCCCAATAAATCCCGCGGGGTGTGTGTAATGGGATAGACATGACTCGCCCTTTTCGGTGGGATTTACAAATACTGTCCGTCAACACATCTACATGCATGGCGTCGCATCGCACATTTTAGAGAATACGTTTCGAGGACGACCGGAACTGACATAAAATCACGTGACCTGCAAAAAATCTGTCATTTTGGGACTCGTTCACCTCAGTATCGCCACCACTGAAGCAATTTAAAATATTTTTTGTTGATATGTTGCCGAAAAAAATACTACAAGATAGATTGTTGTGAATTAATTGTTATTTAACCTTTAAGATCAACTTTGTCTTCTATATTTATGTCATTTAAAAATATTTTATATGTTTCTTTGTAACGGATGAACTAAAAATCCACTGAACCCATTTTGATTGGTATGTAAATAGTTCGAGACTTTGGAAGGAAAAGGGGACAGCTGTCCGAAAATCATCCCTTAAGGTTGTTTTAAGGGTGAAAGGGAACATAAAAGTTTATTTGTAATATCAATTATCTCTCAAGGGATACTGATATACAGGTTCATAGTTTCTATTTCAAACTAAGTATTAAAAACGTACCTACGGACGAATCCAAACGAAGTAAGGGCGATGCACTAGTGTATAATAATAATATATTCTTGAGAATAGTAATAATACTATCAAGGAAATCTTATTTAAATACTATAAAATACCGACAATTCTAGAAAGTTCCTAAAGACATAAAATCTAAAAGCTCCCAAACGTTTATTTGATAGCTTCTTAGTTATTTTACAGTCGTCGTCAATTTTAATTACAATATTATCTAACTGATATAAAATTAGTAATAACTGTTTCTTCCTTCTCAATAAAACGTTATTTTAGTAGATATAACCCAAATAAAGCCTTTTAATGCTAAGCTTTGCATGGGTGACTACTTATAAAAAAAATTGCGAATGAGAATAAAAATTGTATTTTTGTCTGTAATTAATAATATAGCGTTAAAAGTACCTCCCAATGAGAGTCAATTTATACGAAAACTATAACTAACTAACTAACTTTCTATATAAATAATGTCTATAATAGAAAATCTTACACAAGAACACTTACCGCATAAGTAGGTTAAAATTGTCCCATGTAGATGCACACTTTTTGAGTCGAAGTTTATTTAAAACCGTTTATCGTAAATAACTTAAAGAGCACAATCGTACGTCAATCGCGTAGGAGTGGGGGGTGGGGGATGGCTGGTCGATGGGGAAGGGGGTGTCGAAGGAAGTGGGGTTGTAGGAATTGTAAAAAGCGACCGAACCACGAATATCTTCGATAATTGTTGCATAGAAAAGATCGTGCTAACGAGCCGCCGGGAAATAAAATGATTGTAGCCATTAAAACAGCGGTGATTTTTCGTGTTTAATGTTTATTTCTTATGTTTTGGCGATTGCAATTTTTTATTATATTATATTTTTCTTTCAGAATGAAACTGATAAATTATAAAACATCTGAATCATAACGAATTTCTATTTTCAACTGAAGTGAAAATAATTAAGAATAATGTTACGTACAGAAAATAAAATATAATGATAAAAGATTAATTAGAAGTTATAAGAATTAAACTTAAGTAGAATTTCACTTTATTTCAAATTAAATGTACTTTTATTTCAGACAACTCAATTGCACAACAAATAATCATTCATAACTTTTATACATATTTTCAACACTCAAAACACAAATATCCCTTATGGAACTCGAACCCGCGACCAGTGACATAACAAGTAGAGTCACTACAAACTGAGCCAATCGTTTCATCATGATAGTATTTAAAATAATTTTAATAGCTTTTATGCGATCGCTAATTGCGTGGCCGCACTGCGGCGGAATAAAACTTACAAAAAGTATAAAGATCCGTTTCCTTTGATGAGAATAAAGCACCGTTCATTACCAGAACTTGCAGCTGATTTATTAAATTTCTTTGCGAATTATTTCTGCATTTTGAATATATTACCAACTTTCGAGTCGTCTTTTTGATTTCTTTTGTCGCTCGCTATTTATTCTCCTTTGAATTGTAAATAGCGTTAACGATTAAAGCTTACGTTTTATAGTTCGTGGTAAGCAGGATCGTTACGAGGTCGTCGGTATGAAATATGTATGCAAAATGAGTATTGAAAATATTTTCTTACATATTATATGCGAATATTTGACATTTTAGAAACATGACATTTTGTGGTTTTATTTCACTCTCAAAAGCTTGTATTTTGGACACCCAAGCGCTTTAAATTTTTCGAATTATTTGGAAATAGCGCTGCATATCGTGAAATAAAGTCACACGCCGCGTCTGTCTGTCTGTGTGTTCGCTATAAACACAAAAACGAATAAATCTTTTCTTTGCTGTATACAAGTACTCCCATTTTTGCTTTCCTGTAAAATCTCCTCAAGCATTATATTATGGCTATCACTTTACCTTTTCATACACTGGAATTGAAATCGAATATCTGACTTCTGTCAAAGTAATAAAAATCAAACGAATATACACTAATCTTATTATAGTTGCTACAAATGTTATTTGCAATAAAGCCTTTTAATTTCTTTTAAGTCTCGAAAGTATGGCTTTACGTTAATTTGGGTAAAAATATAAATGTATTCTGGGAAAAAACTAAAAGACGCGAAACAGCATTGCTATAAATCAAAACTTTCTTGTTCGTTATTTTACACTGGTATTAACGAGATCCAAAGAAAAATAAAATTACGAACGAGTAGAAACAATAAATACTTAATCTTACATTTCTTCTCGCAAGTAAATTGTACAGTGAGGCAACAGTAGTAGTAACATGCTCGTCTGGATAATTTCTTGGATTGATGCGGGTTCAAGTCCGGATCACGCACCTCGGAGAGTTTCGTGAGCGAATCATTTCTAACATGATTACATACATTACAATTAAACATCGTGAGGAAACCTGCATATCTGAAAGAACCTAGCAAATTTTCCAAAGGCATGTGTGGTCCGCCAACCTGCACTTGGCCAGCGGACTATAGCTATGGTCTGATTCTCCTAGTATGGTAGAGATGCCCAGCAGTGGGACGATAAAAAGGGCTAAATAAAAACTGTACATGAAAGATTTTTTTCTGTCTGTCTATCTGTCTGTCTGGACAGATTTTGATGATATATTGATAAGTAAGAGCTGGTGATTAGACTCAACATATACTACACTTTTTACTGCAAAAAAAATATCACATCTCTGAGAGTTCTAGACTAACAATTAAATCGTATCTACTGTACGAGTACGAGTTGCTAGTTTTAATATTATTACTTTATTATTAGTGTTGTTGTTGATAAAGTGTTGATTAAAACTAAATGGTTTAGAACAAATTAATTATTGTTTATAAACTATTATAACAACCCAATGTTTAAATAATCATATAATTTAATAACGATGCAATAAGTACCCTTAATTAATTTGTTTTCATAACTAAACGATATATTGAATTACTCTTTTTTTTACTACGAATTCGAAACTTTTGAAGTTGTTAACGGCTTACCTAATAAAAAATGGAACGTCTGAAGCACGCTTAATACATCCTACGACAGTTGTTCATTATGACAATTGAAAGACAAGTATTCAAATTACTAGAAAAGTTATGAATAATTTTCAAATGTTTGAAATATTGTGTTTTGACTAATTTTGTAAATTATGAAAAGATTAAGGTGATATGTAAAAAAGTTCAAACACGCACAGACACACACACACACACACACACACTCACACACACACACACACACACACACACTTTTGTATATAATAATATGACAAATGCCTACAGAATATGTACCCAGAACGATGGCAAAGCAGGAATTAATTTCGAAGAGTTCCATTCTCATTTGGTTTGTTTTTGTGTTTTTATGCAAATACCAGTGTTTATGGAGCTCGCCGTTGTTGATGATATAAACAGCGGGCCCATTTGCCGGCTAATTTATGGATTGCATTATTGTCTTTAATTACAGAAGTATTTAAGTATTTTTATATTACTAATAATATTTTGTTTGTATTTTTTTTGTATCCCTTAAAATATAATATGTCAACTGCATATCATGAATTTTGCTTCAGTTAATAAGTATATTATGAAATAATAGCGACTCACTCACTTAAGGGATGATTTCCAGGATAAAAACTATCATATATCAGACTCAAATTATCTTCATTTACCTTAACCGGTTTAACGGGTTATAAGTTTATTCATTACAACAAAATACACAGTAAAGTAGTATAGTAGACAAAATTAAACAAAATAGCTTATGAACTTAATAATAATTCTACTAATATTATACATATGAAAGTTTGTCACTAGTAGTTTGTATAAAATGTGTATTCAGTAAGTTTGTTTTTTTAACTCTGCATGTTTTTCTAAAACCTTCTTCTAATCGCCGCCACGCGATTGGACTTGTAATTAAAAACGAGCATTACTATTCAATATTTCTTTAGATTTACAGGAATATTTGACATCTACAACTACATATAAATAAAATAAATAAATATGTTGGGACATTATTACAACAGTGCCATCTAGTTTCGTGGTAAGCTACGAGGCTTGTGTTACGGATACCAGATAGTTGATATACTACGCATATAAATTTTAAATACATACATATTATAAATATAAACACCCATGACTGGAGTACAAACATTCGTGCTCAACAAATGAATGACCCCAGCGGGACTCGGACCCGCGACCGCTGGCACAGAAAGTAGGGTCACTACCAACTGAGCCAAACGTGTCGTCACATATAATTACTTAGTCGGTCCAAATTACATATTTTCGTGGAAAATCTAATAGAAATAGTAATTATAAACGAAACAGAGGCCGAATATCAGTCTGTGACCGCGCCACGAGAAAACTCCTTCACAGATTTTGATGAAATTTGGTACAATTATAGCTTTTTATTATCGTGTGTTGACCACTGTATATTTTAAGGAATTTAGGAAAATATCTGATTTCTCAGAAATAGATACACTTAATCACACACAACACAGCACTTAATCAAAACTATACTCTTGGATGTTTTTTCGACGTTTCTAATATTTTACAACGATAACGGCGATGAGAGAAAATCATTCGGCAGTCAGCTTCATTTAAAATAGTATTAACATATTATATGCGCATAAAAATATGCGTACTGTCATTTTATATTGGGTTCCGTTCTCGTTTATATGATTTTGATTAAGTATATACTTATTATATACTGTATAATGTACATGGTACATAATATATTAATATAGCTATTCTTTTTTCCAGGTAAGTGGACGCAGCAAATAACAAAATCGCTGAAATGTACATGAAAGTTAGGATTCAGTGATCACTGGGAACGAGCCGGTAATTCGTTGAGAAACATTAATTATACACATTGGTTAATTAATTATCTGCTTTTGACTTTGAATTTGTATAAATTATAAGAGAAATAAGATTGAATGATTATTTATTAAAATACTGATTAAATCTTTAGATTTGTTTGAACAGTTTTATATTTTTTTAATGTTGTATATAATTTAGAATATAGTTAGGAAACTCTTATGTAGAGAGAATATGAAGTCAGCCAACCTAGTCACTAGGCCAGGGAGGTGGACTATAGCCTGATCCCCCTCTTAGTGAAGGGAGGACCAACTGGTGTGATGATAGAGTGGATAAGAAAATTTGGAGTTTTAAGGACTTACTCTTAGTGCACATCGCGATTAGATGTGTGATTATGTGTTCAAAGTTTTTTACTAGTATTGATCTTTATAAATTGTTCGTAGTTAAAATGAAAAAATATTATAAAAATCAATTCATCGTCAATTTATTTGGGACTCAGGTACAAACATACAAAAAAATTAAACGTTTTTCTTAAACAACTAGAATTTACAAAACTAGTTTAGACAATACAGAAATCAATTTAAATAATTCCAGTAAATCTGAGCTTCGGTTAACTTAGTGGAGCTTTAAGCTAAATACACGTAACGGCTGGTCGGAGGTGTTTTTGACTTGTTCCTCACTCCTAACGGCTGGTGGTCTCGGGGATCACACTGTGAGTTATTCTCTAATCTATGGCTAACATTATAATATACAAGTAATTTCATTACATTTTCCCCGGTTTTCTTTGGACTTTGTGTATTTTCAAGCTCTTATGTGAGAATGAGGAAAGTAATTTAGGAAACGTATTTCATTTCATATGGAAACTTGCATTGAGCTACTCGTGTACTAATAAGACCGAAATAATGACACTATGATTTTTTTCTTGTTGTAAAGGTAATAGTTTTCTTTTACCAGAAGAAAAAGTAGTGAAGAAATAATACAAATTTTTTGGGGTGTTGTGGACGATAAAGCTTGGGCGTGGCGCTAGCATTAAAGTTCTTAATTGATTTTGATGTCAATTCTACTTCGCGAGGGGTTGCGGTCGGGGATGTGAACCCCCTCTAATGATAATTTGTCACTAAGTTTAACTTTCAATTTGAAAACGACACATATTACAGAATATATTAAATGAACTACTTCGCTTCTGATACGCCCTTATCGGAACGCAAGCTAACCCCTTCATTATATGTTGCGAAATGCATTCACACATACCTTAGGCTATTAATTCTACACTAAGTTGCCTAGCTTTTAACTGAATTTTAAGTTCTTCTACATTTGTTTTATTTAATAAGAATAAAATACCGAGCAAAGCTCGGTATTTTTAAGAAAAATGTTATTATTATTCGCCAATAGATGTCGGGAAGAGTCATATTTTTCTGTTTAAGTGACAATATTGGGCTACCCAAACGCCACCTTTTTGTTATTGTCTTTCAATAAAAAAATAAGTTTATGTTTATGTTAATTATCGATAAAGTTGATTATTGAAAAAACGAATAAAACAACATTTTCTGAAAATGAATCCTAGCTAATATATATATATATATATATATTGCTCGTTTAGTTTAAATATATAAGATAGAGATACATTAAAAGTGCCTATTTTTTCATAGAAAAACATAGTCGAATGATGGCTACAGTACACGTAAAAGTCTTTTATAATATACTATACTCTGGATAAAACGCATTAACTCTGGTCATTGTATAACACTAAAAAGATATTTTAGAAGACCATTATATGAAGTTTTTGCTCGAGCAGAAATATAAAAGTCACATTACATTATATCAGACTTAGCAAGTACGGCGAATTAACATCAGTGTTTTGAAGTTAGAGAGCGAAATGGTTGTGACAATTTGAAAACCGTACTGTTGCTGCCAAAAGTATTCGCCAGGTTAAAACTTTTATGAATAGAATATTATTAATGCTTAAATTTTCTTGTCAAGAAAGTAATTGGAATGGTTTTGTGAAATTTCCATTACATATAATAATGTAGTAAGCTTTTACCCGACTGCGACAGAAGAAAGATGAGTTATGTTTTTTGAGTGTATGTTTATGTATTGGCTCGTTCTATTTTGTATTTGAAACGTAACGTTAGTTTCATATATAATTGTAAGAGTAACACTGGGTATATCAAAATTATAAAAAAATTATTTTTTGTGCCATATTTTATGCCTTTAAAATATTTTGTATAAATATTTTTTCCTAAAGTACTTAGTTCTTATTCAAGCTAATTATTAATTTTAAAGGTATCGGTGTAAAAGGTAACGTATTAGTGGTAGCAATAAAATAATCACAATTTTAACTAACCATTTTTTTTATCTAAAACAAAGCGTACCGACTTAGAAAATATTCTAGGAAGTAGCCAGGAGCGTTATGTGTCCAAATCTTGTAATTTTGCTTTACACCAAATATATCACTGTAACAAAAGGTTGGCTGAGATATTTACTTTCGAATAAATCCTTTTAATGATCCGTGGATTTTATAAAGCATAAATCTACATAGTAATTGCGCTACCTGCAGTCAAATAAAGAGATATTTGAAACTAAATTTATTCTGACATAAATACCTCAAAAATATATGATATTGTTAAAATTGGACTATCCACGCTACTAATACCGGTTTCCTGCCTCATTGGTGTAGTGGCTAGCATGTACGGCCACACATCAAGAGGTCCTGTGTTCGAGTCCAGTCAGGCCGAAAGTTATTGAGTCTTTCTGTTTAGAAAGTCTCAGTAACAGCTCGGAGTTGGGAAGTAGGCGATGTTTCACCCTCATACCTCGGAGAGCACGGAAAGTCGTCGGTCCTGCACTTTAACTCTAACTGGTTGTGTCGAGTAAACATTTCACCGGAGTATGAGAGTGATAGGAATATAGACTGCACTTGTGTCAGCGCGTACACTTTCTCTTGAGTAGTTGGCCAGTCTCAATAAGATTGGCCGCCATGGCCGGAATCGGTCGCACAACATTACCGTAGTAGGTATTGCGAAATTTTTATATGTCCCAAAAATTACTTTAATATTTAACATTTTAAATAAATTACGAAATTATACAATTTAGGTATATAATTTTTAATTAATTCTATTATATATATTTAAATCGCCTCTCTGTCGCCGCCTGTACTCGCACGTACTCACACGACAGAACGAGCTGGTAATTGTGTCGCAGCTCCGCCGTAACGTCCCTACGTACATTCTCAATTTAATGCAACTAGTATGGGCAATGGAAATTTTTACTTCTATTTTTTTGGAAAAGTTCACTTAAAATTTTAAGAGTAAAAAAGTTTTGAAGCTTAACTGACATATATATGCATAAATATTACACAGAACATTTTATTGTAATTTTAATGTAGATACGCCAGTGTCTTTGACAAGGACTCGTATACATTAATTATTTCAAAATATATCTTCATTAATGAGATATACATCTCATACAATCAGATCAATTCATCAATAATCATCAATCAATATCAGAAAAAAACGTGCATCTGTTTGTACCCACTAGACCATGAAACAGTTAAACAGATTTTAACTTAATCTTGTTAATCACTAAAAGGGTCTAAAGGTCATAAAGGTTAAAGAAAGCAAGTGAATGAGATAGATTTAATAAAAGGTACAAAAACTTAAAAAAAATGTTTTTTTTCGGCGACCTATGAATCAAAATATTATGTGTGTACGAAATAAAAATACTAATATTTTACTTAAAATTTTATTTAAACAAATATTTTAACTTCATGAGCTTCGCATGGCGGAATTCAAGATTCCGCCACCTACCTCATGACCTTGTTCCTTCCGGGTTTCATAACCTTTCAACGCTGTGATCGTTATGATAATGTGAAATAGGTCAAACTTGACATCAAATATTAATTGATTACAAATGAATTTACAAGTACGAGTAAATCTTGTTAAACCATTGATATATACCGTTTTATCAAAAAGAAGCAAATGATTCAAAATTAGGCGTTTTTTCAAATAGTTTTTCGATTGACATATTTAAAATGAAGTTATTTCATTCAAAAAACTTTTTGGTGTGCGATAGTTTAAATTTGTATGACAATTAGAACTTTGGATTTTTAAATTATATGCTTTGGTTTGACTTAACATCATACGTCGACGCCACTTTTGTAAAATATATTTGGTAGTAAAAGTATACAATGTTTTTATATCAAATAGCATTTCCGGTGACTCCGCCCGCGTTCTAAAGATCAGAAACCAAATTCTTAGATTTCACATACCGTGTGATGTTTTATAACGATTTGTAACGGTTAATTGTGATTTCTCAGAAATTAGATATTTTCCAGCAGTAAAAAGAATCCTATTAACGACTTGAATAACCAGCAATTATCATACCACATTTCATCAATTTCTGTACAGTTCTTCTTGTGATGCGGTCACAGAGAGATAGGCAGAGAAAAATCTAAAGACTATAAATCTAAAAACTATAAATTTGACGACTCGTTTGGC
This sequence comes from Boloria euphrosyne, assembly GCA_951802675.2. Classification (NCBI taxonomy): domain Eukaryota; kingdom Metazoa; phylum Arthropoda; class Insecta; order Lepidoptera; family Nymphalidae; genus Boloria; species Boloria euphrosyne. Next base: position 349,752 of record OX637896.1, read on the forward strand.
TCAGTTGGTAGTGAACCTACTTTCTGCGCCAGCGGTCGCGGGTTCGAGTCCCGCTGGGGCATTCATTTGCTAATCACGAATGTTTGTACTCCAGTCATGGGTGTTTATATTAATAATATGTATGTATTTAAAATGTATATGTGTAGTATATCAACTATCTGGTATCCGTAACACAAGCACGTAACGTAGCTTACTACGGAACTAAATGGCGCTGTTGTAATAATGTCCCAACATATTTATTTATATTTAATTCGACCTCTGTATCGATAAAAATGACTGTTACAGTATGATTTTTCAAAACGTATTCAATCTACAGATTTGACTAAGTTTGAATTTTATTATATTTATAGATGTTAAAGCCCCTTATATTCACATTCGTAGGATCAAACGAAATTTTTGATGTATCTGTATTAACTGCCGTACCTTACGAGGTTGAAAACATATAAAATATTTATCTATTTAAAATATTAGTAAAGTTACAAAGGGAATATTTAAAAATATCCGCTCCATGCTCCATCAAAAACTACCCAACATAATAGGTAACTACAATACGTATACATTATTAATTTTTATATTGTACTTTCAGAACCAACAGGTTTTGAACCAGTATTTTCCTTTTACCTAGGAAACCTACCTATATGAGAAAGGTCTATCCAAAACTGAAAGAAAAAGTCAGCTATAGTATATCGTTATACGCGAGTGAAGCCGTATAACCAAGCTAGTTGGCGATATACGAGTATATGATACTTCAATGTATTTTAAAACAATGGTTTTAATATTTTTGCTAAGTCTGTTTATGAGAGCGACGCGAAAAATATCCATTTAGGATTCAAAAAGCTTACCATATTCTTGTTTTAATTGAGTCAACAGGACCGCGGCATAAGCTTAATGTGAAATGCTTTTTGTACCTGCTTTTAAGCTTTAGAAAAGCAAAATAAGTAATTTAAAGGACGTCTCGCTTTTATACACTAGTGATGTGTCCCAGCGTTACTCGGGAAATTCTAGATGTTTTTGTATGTTTATCTTTATTTTATTATTCCAATATTTTGATTACGCCTAAACTAAAAAAAATATTATGAAAAATATGAAATCTTATAACAGACCTAAATGTTAGTTCTCATTACATACACGATTTTTCAGAAGAACCATCTTAATTTCAGCGCGAGAGGTGAACTAAGAGCTTTAATTGCATCAAGCTCTAAACACCCTCACTCTGACCCGTCTCAAACAATTTAGAAGCTTTTAAGGCCCCACATGAGTTAAATTGAAATTATCTTGCGGCACTGCCGGCGCGAACTTACACTGGATTATTTTGAAATATATCAACGTTTGAAATAATAAAACTATATTTCAAGAAATCTCTATCTATATATTAATACGTGAAGAAAAACTTTGTGAGGGGTATGAAATTTCGGACACTTATAGTTTATAATATTATAGAGAAGAATTAATTTTTTTTAAATTATGTATAAAATTACATTAAATCAATAAAAGAAAACATAACATACACTACCATGTATTTGACACACTGAACATCAAACATAGCCATAATAAATTAATTTATTACAATACATAATATTATATTAGTTATTAATTATGATCGAATTTCGACCACAGAGCGACCACTAGTATTAATAAAGTCGCTAATACTGCAAAAAATACAAAACTGGTAGACATTTTCATAGGATTCAGCGTGTTACAGAAAAGTTTTCAGTACATCTAAAATAAAAGAATTCGGTTTTCGGTCTTTACAACGCGGACGGAGATGCGCGAAATGATAGTATAATATTATAAAGTAATAATACGACGTTGATAAATTAAAATTATTATTAGTATTAGTAGTCTGTGTATCCGTCTGTTTGGATGATTTATTTAAATTTTCAATATCTTCAAACTGTTTCTAACTCCTCGACTATATTAAAGTTCTCGTCTGAAGGCAAGTTTAAATTCATTTGTATATTAGATCTATTCTCTTTCCAATAAGTCCTGAATGTTAATTACAAACTTTTAATTACAAACGACTTATAAATTTTAATAATATTTATTTTTAGTAAACCCGTAGCTTTTTAATAAAAAAAAATACGTTTATTTCAATTAATGAATTGAACGTTCAAGGATAATTTTTGATTAATAATTAAGGACTTACATAGACATTACTGTAATGAATTTTCCGAATATATTATAATAATTTATCCTTATATTCTGTTCAGCGAAAGCTTTCAAAGTTACTATAATATGCTTATTCGTCTCATCAGTCTATTAACAGCTAACTATAGTTCTACTTGTAACTAGTACTAACTACTTGTTCGTAAGTAGAACTTACGCAATAAAAGCTTCGTAATTTGAGTTATCTATTTTACTTAATTTATACCAGAAGTCGAGAAATAATTTTAAATGGAGTACAGAAAGCTCCAATATTTTAATTTAAGCTGCCGAAAATTAAAATCAAACATTTAAATACGAACTTGGTTAACATAGCGTATAATAATATTCGACTTATTAAGCTATACGTAATTAAACAAATACATCATCATCTTTATCCCTTTTAACGTCCCACTGCTGGGCACATGCTGGGCACGGGTCTTTCTCTCTATTAAATACATATTACTCAAATTAATGAGCTGATTAATTTTATGTAATGTTTATAAAATTAAAGTAAAATGTCTAAAGGACTTACTTCTAATTATAGACCTTTACGTTCTTTGATCTCTATTCTCTATAGATTTGCTTCACTTCAGATTATCCTGATTTTAAAACTATCACTCATTGTAGTAATTAATTAACCTTACTTACTTGGTACTACATGTTTGTTACTCAATCATACTAAGTACTTCATGATATTTGCACGTAAAACCAAACAAACAAATTCTTCAGCTTTATAAAATTAATAAAGATTACTAACTAGAGCCGGATGATATTAGAAGATAATCAAGACTTTAAACCACATCCAGATCAAATCTCAGAATTCAACTGTCTTCATCTAATATAAAACAAAAAGTTTTAAATTAACCAAACTAATTACTTATTTACCTTATTAAGAAGTGTTCTGGGAATTCCATTTACAGTATAAATGCTTACGTAACTGTATATTATGTGTCAGCTTGAGTGTTAATGTGAAATGTAAGTCCCCAGGCAACTGTATCATGATCTAACTTGCATTATCCTAGCTATAATACTTATCTTGTGTCTTTGTAAGATACTACATCATTTGTAGATAAATGACATATCAGATATAAGTATCCCTTTGAAAATTTACTTATCCTATCCTGTATCCCATCGAATAATATATTTTTACCATGAACAAAATGTAGCCGTAGTTATTAACATATTAAAATAAACCATAACATAGTAAACAGCGCCATTGAGAGACATTTATAACAAAATTATTTCAGTTTCGACGTTTTGCTAAAGTAGAAAGTACTATAATAACTTCACAGTATAACAAAATATTCTTAGTAAAAATTTTAATTCTTTTAATAAAGCATAAGAATGTTCTTCTAAAGAAAATTAAATTGTTGAAGTAAAAATTATGGCACGTATATTTGAAGTGGTGAACTCCATTATCGTCATGATGTTAAGCCATACTGAAGTTAACAAAGCACTGTAAAACTAACTATTTAATATACAACAAGCAGTATCAACGGTCTCGTACCTTTAATATTTTCATGTGCGAATCATTTTTCTTATTATTACCACTTGTTTTACGGTGAAAGAAAACATTGTGAAGAAAGCTGCATGTCTGAGAGAACCTGGCAAGATTTAGAAAGACGTGTGAAGTCCGCCAACCCGCACTTGCCCAGCGTGGTGGACTACGGCCTGATCCCCCTCAAATTGAAGGGAGGCCCATCCCCAGCAGTGGGACGTTAAAAGTGACTGAATACAATACATATATATGTATATAATAGTGGTATAAAGACTAAGGTGTTGGCTGTAGGTGCGTCGTAATCCCGCGATTGATCACCGCGTGATGGATGGTACGATCAATCGCTTATAACTGCGATGTCGGTTACGCCTGATTTATGTACAATTACCTTATCTGGCGAGCTGTGACGAGATCCTAGTTTATTATTGTTTTAACATTATGAGAATACTCGATTAAATACTGCTTATTTGTGAATTACAACGTTTAACAGATTGGTACGATTGCATGTAATTTTTAACTTGAAACTTGCAATTTTCCTCGACTCGCGTTTTCGTTTCGTTTTCAAAATAACGCAGGTATATGTAAGATACAATCTCCTTACCGCTATTAAGCCAGCTCCATATAGAAAATTTACTTAATTTTTGAGTTTTACTTAGCTTTACGCAGATATTTGAGAGTAGTATAATTAGAGCAATCATAGCTCCACGGGAAGCTACCGTCACCATGACAAGTTTCCAACTCCTAAGCTCTTATGGAGACTTTTTAAAGTGAAAAACAAATCTGTACCCATATATACCAGCGACTCGAACATCAAGATCTAAAAAAGACTAGAAACTGAAATAAAATGAATTTATTATTCAAAGAACAAAGGCCGCAGAATGAATATATTTAGTTACATCTGCTCGGCAAAAGACTTCGTCAGCACAACTTAAAGAATCCGTCTAAAAGTTATCGAGTAATTGAAATTCAATTTTATTCAAATCAAATAAAAAAAAATTGAATGTAGTATAATTTTCAACATTCATTGTAAAAATCTATGTGATATTATCGACACGTTTTGCTCAGTTTGTAGTGATCCTGCTTTCTATGCCAGCGGTCGCGGGTTTGAGTTCCGCTGGAGGCATTCATTTGTTGAGCACGAATGTTTATATTCCAGTAATTGGTGTTAATATTTATAATAATATATATGTATTTAAAAAAATATATATATAAATTTTTATTATAAAGGAAATTACAAGTAAACTTATGTAACTATATTATATACAAAGCAAATGTACACTTAATTATTACTGTACAAGTCGTGTCCGCGTGGAATAGTGGCAAGAATGCTAGCTGCATTCCCCCGTTGAATGGCAATGCCGTTTCTTTGGGCGAAAACTGATCCAGTATCTGGTATCCGTAACAAAAGCCTTGTAACTTACCACGGCTAGATGGCAATGTTGTAATAAAGTCTCAACATATTTAAATTTAAAAAAAAATATCAGAATTGTGATATGTGACATCATCACAATCATTACTTAACGTAACTTCTCTGAAGCAATTTCTGTTGAAAGTTTATCTGAAAATATTCTTCTTTTTTAACCATTGACAAAAGAAAATAAGTATAATAAAAGATGACTCTATACAACTATTTTCATTAATCAAAATATTAAAAACAAAATAAACGACAGCCAGTTAATGAAACGAATGAGAAAACCCGCTTATAAAGATCCCTCATTTAAAACGAAACGAATTGAAAGCAAACTATCGAAATTATTAAAGGCAATAAATCAACCTGTCTACAATAATGATCATAAGAAATGATGAATGCTATGGAAATGTGAATCGAAATTAAAAGTCGATTGCGAATTTCAAAAGCTTAATATGAATAATAAATAATGAAAATTGTGTACAAAAAAGGGTTTTGGAGTAAAACGAAGAAGCTTTTTGCTTAATGCTGTGTTTGCCAGGATTTGTGCCAGACGCAATTATGGGCTTACGGTGAGAGCGAAGTGGGTCGAGGTGGCAACGGGAAAATGTATACTGTTTTAAAATTAACTTATTTTCGCATATTGATTTAGTAAGATATTACCATATTACGATGTTAACCAGAATTTAGAAACTTAAAAAGTAGTTCTAATATTCAAAGGTTAGGTGATTATCGTATATTTCTAAGTAGAATTTCTTAGAAATCAATTTCATTATATATTTATATTATCTGTATAAATCTTTAATTAAAAACGTTCTTGATTTTGAAAGTTTTGATTTATTCTAAAGACTTGTAAAAAGCTTAAAAGCTTCTTTATAAAAAGGATTTTTGTGTTAAACATATTTTTTTACATTTTATTGTGTGGTTAAGTACTAACCAAAGCTATTATGAGTATCAAAAAGGTTAGTGCGGCTGTTTGCATGTGAGTGTAGCTTGTAATCACTTTAAATTAATATTAAAAAATACCGCGAAAGTAAGCTTTTAAAAGATATGAATATAATTAAGAAATCAAAAATTAGAAATACTAGTTGCGGGTGCCCACCCTGGGGTCCTCCAAAACGAGATTTCAGGCCATTTCTTCTGTAAAACTATAATACAAAAAAATTCCCAGAAGTGCTCGTTGTTTGACCTCATTGCACTTGGCTTTCCAACTGACCACTTTATCACTGGACTCCTACTTTAAGCTCTTAAACGTTGAACGATAATTTATTGTTTTGATCTTTTAGCGATCAGTTCATAAATCCAGACATAATAAAATATTCGACTAACTTATGTCATCCTAAGGGGCTATACATCGAAGCTAAGTCACCCAAAATCTGCTTAGTTGGGGTTTGGGAAAACGGTTTTCGGGAATACAAGTGGTAGTGCCATGCTTGTTACCTTCGGGTAGCAGCCGAACGGGCCGGCACGCCCCGTATAGTACCACTCTCTCACAGAAGACCGGCGTGAAGTGGCAGCTATGCTGTCGCGTTTCGTCCGGTGAGTGAGAGTCCGGGAAGCCCACTTCCCATCCCTTCCCCCATCCTTATCCCTCCTCCCTCCCTCCCTTTCCTGAAAGGCCGGCAACGCATCTGCAAGCCCTGTGGTGTTGCAGATGTCCATGGGCGGAGGTATTCACTTACCATCAGGTGAGCCTCCTGCCTGTTATAGATTATCAAAATAACAATATGTGTATTGTGTACTACTAGTTCTATTAGATGCGATATGGCAATACTCATGTTTACTCTGTTTACTCTGTGGAAATGTAGAATGACTTACACCTTTTTTATATAATAAAAAACTGACAGTCTTGTTACAACTACTACCGTGTTTTAATAGGTTATGGGCCCAGTCCCGCATTTTTAGAGTCAATAAGTATTTAAAGTAGTGTTTTATCCTACGTATTTTATTTTTGGAAACCATGTCATCATCCAGTTATTTATTAAGTGTTCCAAAGTTGAAAGGACGCGAAAATTATGATGACTGGGCGTTTGCCGTAAAAAACTTTATGGTGTTAGAAGGCGTTGATTTAGACAATATTTCACCGGATTTGAGTGCAAGTGAGCAAGTGAAGGCCAAAGCTAAGCTGATTATGACCATCGACCCTTCGTTGTACGCTCATATCAAGACGGAGACAACTGTAAACGCGTTGTGGAACAAGTTACGGCAGCTATTTGATGACACTGGATTCACTAGGAAAATCAGTCTACTGCGAACATTAATATCCATCCGCTTAGAAAATAGTGAATCCATGACAAGCTACGTGTCTCAAGTGGTTGAAACGGCACAGCGTTTAAAGGGAACCGGGTTTGAAATCAATCAAGAGTGGATTGCATCATTGCTTTTAGCCGGGCTTCCAGAAAGGTTCGAGCCAATGATAATGGCGATCGAACACTCCGGTTTGGCCGTTAGTGCAGACGTCATCAAAACAAAGCTTCTGGATATGTCTTGTGATGTTGGCAACAGTGGACCAGAGACAGCGTTTTGGACGAATCGTCGAACGAAAGGCAGCACTGTTCATTCCAAGCAAAGACAAACGTCAACGTCAAAGTCAGATAAAAAGTCATCAGAAAGTAAACAAATTAAGTGTTATAAATGCAAAAAAATTGGACACTATAAAAACCAATGTCCCGAATTGAAAATTAAGGAAGCAGGTGCTTTTAGTGTAGCATTTCTTAATGGAGAATTCAGCACTGAAGATTGGTATATTGACTCTGGTGCCAGTGTCCATATGACGGCGAACCGCGACAGTTTACGGAATATGCGGAAACACGAGATAAATGAAATAGTTGTGGCGAATAAAACATCTATGCCAGTTATGTGTGCCGGCGATACACTATTAACTACATGTGTAAACAATGATCAGTTTGACATTCGTGTGAGAAATGTGTTGTACATACCCAACCTCACAACTAACCTCCTATCTGTTAGCCAGCTTATAGCAAACGGAAATACAGTTTCATTTGAGAAGAATTGTTGTAATATCCGTAATAAGCAGAATGAGCTGATTGGAGTAGCAAGTTTAAAAAATGGAGTGTACAAACTAAACACAGTAAAGTCAGTGGGGTTAGCAGCTTCGGCAGTACACACATCAGAAGCAAGACTGTGGCATAGGCGACTCGGGCACATCAACAGTAGTGATTTAGAGAAAATGAAGAATGGTGCAGTGGAGGGTGTATCCTATAAAGATAAAGCGAACATCCAGAAATCCAACTGCATTGTGTGTTGTGAGGGTAAGCAGTCTCGCTTGCCTTTCCCATCAGCCAATCATAGGAGTGAATTCCTGTTAGAAGTGGTGCACTCAGATTTATGTGGGCCTATGGAGTCGAAATCTTTTGGTGGGGCTAGATATTATCTTCTTTTTGTTGATGATGCCAGTCGAATGTCGTTTGTATATTTTTTAAGAGAAAAGAATCAAGCATTGAAGTACTTTAAGGAATACAAAAGTTTGGTGGAGAACCAAACGGGAAATAAAATTAAAGTGCTCAGAACAGATAATGGAGGAGAATTTTGCTCCCAAGAGATGGAAAATTATTTGAAAACTGAAGGGATAGTTCATCAAAAGACCAACCCGTACACTCCGGAGCAAAATGGTCTCTGTGAGCGCTTCAACAGGACAATAGTTGAACGTGCTAAATGCTTACTCTTTGAGGCTAAATTAGAAAAAAAATTTTGGGCAGAGGCAGTGAACTCGGCAGTTTACCTTAAAAATAGGACGCCGGCCTCAGGTCTAGGAGATATTACACCATTTGAGAAATGGACATGCAGAAAACCTGATTTAAGTCACATCAGAGTGTTTGGTAGTCCTGTAATGGTACATATACCAAAGAATAAGAGACTTAAATGGGACAAAAAGGCTGTCAAGTATATCTTAGTTGGTTACCCAGACAATGTAAAAGGGTACAGATTATTCAACTTAGAAACTAAACAAGTTACTATGAGCCGGGATGTGACCATCATGGAAATACAAGAAACCCCAGATAATGCTCAGATAATAGTGCAGGAATATAAGACAGATATACAGGATTCTCAATTAGTGGAGGAAGAAACACAAAAGGAAAGTAGTAGTGCTTCAGACTTGAATGATCTGACCTATGTTCCGGAATCTTCCAGTTTGTCCTTAACATCAGAAGACTCATACCATACATTTGGTGAGGTAGAAGATTGTGAATTAAGTGCAGAAGAAGAGTTACCATGCAGACGCACAAGAAAACCAGTTGAGAGGTATGGTTTCTCAAATCTTAGCATAGCTGACAAGCAGAAATCTTTTAATGATGATTTGACATATGAGGAGGCAATGAAAGGGCCAGATAAAGAAATGTGGAAACAAGCAATGGAGCAGGAACTCAAAGCTTTTGAAGAAAGCCAGGCTTGGGAACTGGTGGATGAAAAAGAGGCAGACAGAGTGGTTCAGTGCAGGTGGGTGTTTAAAGTGAAACATGAAAGTGACAACAAAGTGCGATTCAGAGCTCGTTTAGTTGCAAAGGGCTTCACCCAAAAGGAAGGTGTAGACTATAGTGATACTTACTCTCCTGTTCTTAGATACTCAACTCTGAGGTTGTTATTTGCAATAAGTGTTAAATTTAATTTTAAAGTCACCCATCTAGATGTAACAACTGCATTCTTGAATGGCTGTTTAACTGAAAATGTGTACATGCAAGTTCCTCCTAACTTAAAATGTAAAAGTAATACTGTTTTGAAATTGAAACGTGCTATATATGGGCTGAAACAATCTGCCAGAGCCTGGAATCAACGACTTAATGATTGTTTACTAGCATTGGGTTATGTAAAGTCAAAACTAGAACCATGTTTGTATAGTAAAAAGGTAAACAAGGAGCAGATTTTTGTAACTGTGTTTGTCGATGATTTTTTCATATTTTCTAATAGTAGCACTATGACAGATAAATTAAAAAAAAATTTAATGTTAAATTTCAAAATTAAAGACTTAGGGCTTGTAAAAAATTGTTTAGGTATGAGGGTTAGGATGTATAAAGATGGCAGCATATCTTTGGATCAAGAGCAGTTTGTTGATAATGTTCTTAAGAAATTTGATATGTTAGATTGCAATGGTGTAGATACCCCAATTGAAATTAATTTGAAGTTAGATAAGTCCAGTAATGTTAGCTCACAATATCCTTATCAGCAGCTAATTGGAAGCTTAATGTATCTATCTATCCTAACGCGCCCAGATATTAGTTTTAGTATCAGTTATTTAAGTCAATTTAATAATTGTTTTACAACAGTTCATTGGAGACATGCAAAGCGAATATTAAAATACTTAAAGAAAACTAAATCATATGGTTTAATGTATACTAAAGATAATAAAAATTTGGAAGGCTTTGTAGATGCTGACTGGGGTTCTAATAATATTGATAGAAAGTCTTATACAGGTTTCTGTTTTAAATTATCTGGAGCTGTAATATCATATGAGTGCAAAAAACAGCAAACTGTTGCACTGTCAAGCACAGAAAGTGAGTACATGGCAATATCAGAAGCCTGTAAGGAGGCTATTTATTTAAAAAACTTAATGTACGAAATTGTTGGCTGTAATTATACAATTATCCTGTACAATGACAATCAAGGCGCTCAGAAGTTGACGGAGAACCCTTTATTCCATAGGAGAACAAAACATATTGACATTCGTCACCATTTTGTTAGAGAGGCTGTTGCTAATAATATTGTTAAAATAGTTTATCTGTCTACTTCTGAAATGCCAGCAGACCTTTTAACCAAAGGATTAAGTAGTAATAAACACAACCAATTTGTTAAACAATTAGGCATGCAAAACATTGTTTGATGTTTATGTATTTATTTATTTATTTTTCAATATAGTAGATGAGTTGTGTACCTATTTAGGTTAATATAATATACAAGTTCTGTAAAAATAATTTATACCATGTTTGGATTATTTTGATAAGTGGAGGTGTTATAGATTATCAAAATAACAATATGTGTATTGTGTACTACTAGTTCTATTAGATGCGATATGGCAATACTCATGTTTACTCTGTTTACTCTGTGGAAATGTAGAATGACTTACACCTTTTTTATATAATAAAAAACTGACAGTCTTGTTACAACTACTACCGTGTTTTAATACTGCCCGTTTGCCCCTTTGTCCCATAAAAAAAAAAAAAAAAAAAAAAAAAAAAAAAAAAAAAAAAAAAAAAAAAAAAAAAAAAAAAAATATTAGATTGCGTTTTTTTTCTGCTACAAGCAGAACATTATTTAAAAAAAAAATTAATCTAAAAATCAAAAATCGTTTGTCCCGTTTCCGAGATACACAAAATGTTATCCTATATAGATAATATTATACAAGATAATATTAATAGGGCCTATTAGGCCTGAGCATTTTGTGGTACACTTTACTGAAAAACTTTCACGCCTATACATTTGTGCTTTAACATAGTATTTCAACTTCAAATTTAGATGTGTTATCTGTCAAAAAATATAATTTTATAACCATTAAAAAATACACATTAACAATTTTTTGTTCATTGGATAGAATTGTGCTATTAACGCCATCTGTTAGAAAACCAAAGAGTTAATATTGCATTGAGTTAACATCATTATTACCCGTTAGCGAGCCTATGCTATGCGTCATGCGAGCCCTCACAAAGCTCAGCTTTAGCTAGCTTATAACTATCGAAGTTTTCAGGTACTATTTTAAACCCTTTAAACTAGTTTTTAAGTAAGATAGTCGAGAAGTGGTAACTGTAAGCCGAGATGAACCTCAGTCACTTGATAGCGGGCAATGTGACGGAGCTAATCACGATTTATGTTCTCGTTAATTACACTAAGTTAGATGCTATGGATAAATACGACGACGTATAGATTTGCTTGGTTAGTTAGTTTGTTTGTTCGTTTATTTATCTGAGAAAGACAGAGTATGGAATGAAGTGAAAACCGAAGCGGGATAAATATAGATAGGATCTAATACTATATTAAAAAATTTAAAGCTTATTAAAATCTGAAAATTTGCTCATTGATGGGATACTCCAGTAGATACTTTTTAATACACATGTTTGACTTTGGAAAATGTCTTGATTATTAAACACATGACGTGTTGTACATATTTTCTTTGAACCACGAAGTTCATTGAAATAAAGACCTTAAGATATCATTGTTTCATTTGCTTGTTTATATATTTTGACACAAATTAAATGAACGGCTAGAAATATTCGTATGTTCGCGAACAATGCTCGTGATACTCGAGTATAAACTTTCCAAATTAATTAAAACCTCGCTTGATTGAGGAAATGCTAACGTTTTCCTTCGCTTCGTTCCGACGCAATCTAATAAAATACTTTTGGAACTTTTGTATTAAATCACAAATTTAATTTGAATTTGTAAATCATTGTGGCACTTTAAAATATTTTGCTCGAGCTTTTTAATATGTAGTGGGGACGAGTTAACATTTTTATATATTAAACTAATTGTAATTGTGTTTCATTTCAAAAAAAATATTAATTATTCAATTATAATTATAATTAATACCCTACTGTGTATTTGCCCTGTATGTCCGACCTATTTCCTTTTTCGTAATTATTAAACGGCTAAACTGATTTTAAGAATACGTTAGTCGTATGTATGTATGTTGATAACTTAATAAGGTATATATGTAGATATCATTAAAAACCAAAATGGTGGACTGATGAGACTGAGGATGAGACTGAGGCATTACTGAACATTCCTAGGTAGTACACACACACTCACACACACACACATACACACACACACACACACACACACACACACACACACACACACACACACACACACACACACAAACAAACAAACAAACGAACACTATTAATGTTATTTTATAAAACTTTTAAAAATAGTATTTTTTGCATTGTTGTTTTTTTCTCTTTAAGTAATTGATATGAAATACTTTTGTGAGAGGAGGAGCCAGGAGACTCATATTACAGGGTTAACCTAGTTTGAGCTCCTGTCTCCCACTTATATAGACTAACTACATAGTAAATGTATATTTAAGTATCTAATGTATATGTGGGAGAAATAAATAAATTATTATTATTATTATATTATTATTATTAAAGCTGAAGAGTTTGTTTGTTTGTTTGTTTGTTTGTTTGTTTGTTTGTTTGTTTATTTGTTTGTTTGTTTGAACGCGCTAATCTCAGGAACTACTGGTTCAATTTGAAAAGTTCTTTTTGTGTTGGAAAGTCCATTTATCGAGAAGGCTACATTACATCCCGCTACGATCAATCAATGAAAAATGTTGCAAAAACGGGAGGAAAATATTCTTTTTGGGAGCTTCCGTTGCGTGCGCTGCGTAAACGGTTAAAGTTATGCAAAAATTATGTATGACGGAATTGTTCCCCGTTATAAAAAAAATCCGCAATAGCATATGTCTATCTTTAAAGGTGGACTCGCTATAAACTTTTTTTTATGGTAATCAAATTTGTTTTAAGATAATGCCTTATTTGCGAAGGTTAATAAACATGATATTGATCCTTATCCAAATAAATAAGTTATCCATCACAAGTATTTATGTTTAAACAAAATTGTTATTGGCATTATTTGATTTCAATAAATATCTTACGAGATATCACAGTTTTTAACATAACTTCTCAAAATCACCGCGTGCAAGACGTGACGTGCGGGACGAAAGAATTTGGTTTCCAGCCTTTAGAACGCAAGCGTAGCCGCGGGAAAGGCTAGTATAAAACTACGAATGTCCAACAAAAACTAAAAAGAAATAAAAAGTAATAATTAAAAACTCGACTGGGTAAAAATGAACTAAAAAGTTGACGAAGAAGCATAGTTTTATAAACACCTTCGTGAAACTAAATAGTAATTCTTTTTAATTTGAGCTTATCCTGAAGATATCGTATTTAGTTATAGTGGAAGAATACTTTCTTAGTGTTTCGTTGTACCAACTGTAACGACTACAAAATAACTTTAAGGCAAAGTATTACTAATATATAATAACATATGTATGAATGTATCTTGATTTTTGGTTCCCAACGTTTCGAACGCTTTAAAGCAATCATGGTCACGAGAGAGAGTCATAATAATTATATTTTCTTATTTATACTATAAGAAAGAACATACTGAAATTAATTTTTAAATATTTAAAGTAAATGATAATTATTTAGACATAGATACGAGATTCATCTCGCCCTCATTCCAATTCTACTGGTTTCAAGTTCGCACTTCGATGGCTCCGACAAAAACATTCGTATAAAGGTTATTAAATATTCCGATCGATAGTTCCCAAGTGAAAACGATATATCATTCGAATCATAGAAGAGTGAAGTTGATGTATACAACAAACAAAATGCAAAGTAATAAATCATATTTCATATATTATCCACTGCTTTAGCCTTTTACTTTATACTTATCGACTGTTTCTTTAAAAGAGAGGCCCTTTATTCTTGTGTATGTAGCTTTGTTAAGTACATAATACATTATATCTTTTCATATTTGTAAATAGACAAAAATGAAACTGTTCGGTTTTTCTCCTGTTTTTTTACTTAGATTTTCTTTTTTATTTTCTTAGTAGTTTTTGACAAACTTTAGTGTTATAAAATAAAAAGTTTTAGAAATGGTATAAATAGTTAATTTTATATCTATTATGTATTTTTCAAATTTTCAAGAATGATCTTAGTCTAGTTTCGACCACTGGGCAACCACTAGTTACGTTAAATGCGAAACAAATTTACGGATTTTTAAGAAGCTTTATAGCTCAAAAAATATATAAGAATATGCTATTTTATAGTGTAAATTCCCCCGTAAGAAAGTTTCCAAAGGCATTTTTAGGGATATTTATACAAATTCTACATATAAGACTATATCTGACCAACCTAAGAGTTACAAAACCTGCTTCTTAAGATTTTTTGATAAATCAGTGAGTTAAGTCACATTTCTTTTTATACAACACATAAATTACTTAAAAAATAACACTAATTCACATATTCTCTCTCTGGCATTCGGACTTACGTATAGACAGCGCCCAAGAAAATTCTAATTCAATACTGTAGATACACTATCACGAAACCGTGTAATGGAGGCGAAAACACCAAATGAAGACAGCCGGAAACATTCCCGTCTGCAAGTGACGGCGAAACAATCAGATAGCTACTATTGAAACAAATTACATTTCCCGAGAAACCGTGTGGAGTAAATAATACACTCTGTCGTTTGAACGTGAAAATGATTAGAACGTGCTCTTGATAAATATGTTATATAATAATAACAATATTAACATGCTCTTCATGGCATGAGGGTGTCACATCGTCAACTTCCCAACTCCCGGCTGTTACTGAGGTTTCATAAACAGAAGGACTCAATAATTAAATTTGAACCGACCCGGGACTCGAACCCAGGAACTCTTGATATATGGCCGTACTATGTTCATGCTAGCAGTTATATAAAAGTGTTGCGTACGAAAAAATGCTGGCCAATATCACGTAGAATGGTCTTCTCCATTTTAACGATTGGTCGATAAATTGATAAACTATAACAAGCAGTTTTATCGTATCAGATAGTAATAAGTCTATGAAAAAAGACCACTCGGCAGAAAGAATTGAGAAATTTTAACGGCAAATTCTAAAAGAAATTTAGTACGAAAAAGATTATTTTTTACGTTATATAAAGACAAAAAATCAATCCGCTACCAGCTTTACCTCGTACCAAGCAAAATCTTAACAACAAAAGGTCCATTGAAACTATTTCTGACGTGAAACGTATTTTCTCGTAAAATCTGATAAATTATATTAGAATTTGCCATGTATTTATTATATTGTGAGTTTTTCGGGCGTTTTTAGGATTTTGTTCGCAAAGAATCGAGGCCTTATTATAAACCTGGGTTTTATGCTTTTTGTCGTGCGTCAAACTTTTAAAAGTTAAGTTTTAAGCCGTCAATATTCGATAAGAATGTCTATGTAATCTAAATATAATTATCTACTGGTAATTACGAGATCTCCTATCTCCTTATAAAAGGTAAATATTCATACATTATTTATTACTGAGAGCGATCGCTTGTGGACGCTAGTGGGAAGCAGGGTATGTGAGAAGGTACCCTATATTTTTATCTATTCGAGCTGCAGTAGCTCGATATTTTACTATTGACATATAATAACGTGACATAACTCTAAAAATATATATTATCTTCTCATAATATAAAACAAAGTTGCTTAACGCTTTTACTCTTAGATTTTTTAAATTACATAGCGATTTTAGTGCGATTTTCATCAATATATAGACTGATAAAAGAATCTCATTGCAGTGAAATTTATAGTAATTAAAACGTTTCTAGGGACGAACCTGAGCAAAGCAAAGGTAAGTCGCTAGATTTCTTATATATATCAATATTCTATTAACGACATCGATAATACCCTGAACCTGATTCTTGTTTTTCGCTTTTACCATTAAAAAGAAGTCACCACCCTAGTGATAAGAATTTATAGATCACACGGCTTAATTTGAACAATCTATGGGTTTTTAATGGGTGGGTCGTAATCTTGACTAATCGCATTAGGACTTAATCTGCTTCAGATCGCTTCACGTGTCTTAATCCTTGACACACTCATACGTTCAAGCCCTCGAGTTTTTCACTATAACATAAAAAGTTTGACAATAAAAAAAATAGGCGCCGTTTTCATTTATTAAAATATTATACTTTTTATTTTTAGGCTCTACTAATATAGTATTTTGTGCCTTAAAATCTAATGATTTGTATGGTCTTAGGAAATTAGTTTTTGCTTTTTCTAAAATATACGCATTGGCGTGCTTCTCAAATAATATTAATGCGTTGTTGTCTAGTGTCGTGTCTAGTGGATTCTGCCGCCGAATTGAAATCGGTAAGAAGGACATTAATCTTATTTATCATTTAGAAATTCCTGAAGGGTAACTAATTAATTAAAAGAGATGATACTAATGCTCTCGAGCGTAGTGAGTGTATCTCTCTAGCTAAATTATTGTATAATAAATAGTAATAAGCGTGTTGGTAAGCTACGAGGCTTTTGTTATGGATTCCATTTCCAGATAGTTTATTTAGGATAGTTTTAGGGATAAGTCCACCCTTGCCAACTAAGTTTATTGTTTATATTTTTTCTGTATCTGTTTTAATGTGCAATAAAGGATATAATATAGTTTATACACTATACATAATATAAACTAAGATTTAAATACGTAGATATTATAAGTAAATTGGAGCTTATCACTAAATGAATGCCCTCAGCAGGACTCGAACCCGCGACCGCTAGCACGCAGAGCCAAACGTGTCGTTAAATAATAGTTATATGATTTTAAAAATAAAATATTTGTTTTTTCCAAATTAGAGAAGATACCAAGACACCTTCCCTTAATTCAAGTTAAAGCTCGCGGTGAAGTAACACGATTTGACGCGTTTCGGAAGCAAAGAAAATAAATTAAATTTTTCCTCCGCGTCATACCTCATAAGCATTATTTGGTATTATTATGATCTCGTTAAATTATACTTATTACTTATTTTTAAATAAATAAAATACCGTTATATTCACGTATTTTTCTAGTAGTGATGAAACTTTCAATTAACTTAAATTGAAGAGGCCGAGTTTGTTTGTTCGAACGCGCTAATCTTAGGAACTACTAATGCGATTTGAAAAATTGTTTTTGTATAAGATAACGTGTTTATTGAGAAAGGCTGTAAGGTATATATCATCTTGCTACTACCCTAAAGAGAGGAGCAGTAATCATAAATATCAACAAAATATATAATAGAAACGAACGATAAAATAGATAAAGTTTTATTTGTAAGTATCGACTGGCATCACCTTTCAAACGATTTAGCACCCCATTGAAAGGGGAAAGATTCCGTCAGTTCTCAACACATACCACTTTTATGCACATTTTCAAGTTATCTCTCTGTGTACTAGATTTTAGTAACAAACAAACAAACAAACACACAATTTTGTTTTGTAATTATGATTGTATGGAAAAGCTCATTTCGTACTAACTTCAGTACTTAATAAATTACCAGCATTAAACATTAAGATTATTTGATATTAGAGATTTTTCTAATTCTCTAGTTTATTTCTTCGCTTTTCACAAGTGATAAATTACGAAAGCAGTTAAGTTTTATAAAAACTTAGAAATTAGTTAGGAAATGACCTGTCTGAGACTCGGAAAGGCTTTAACTAAGAGCTAAGACAACTTTACTTCGTTCTTGAAAATCCTTTAACAAGGAAAGTACTAAATCTATGGATTTTATAATTTTAATTTTTACGTTAAAATTTGTAACTATAAAAAAATGTGTATAAGTGTACATCTGCACTTAAATATATACGAAACAAATTTATGCCTAATAAACACTGCACAGAGGAGCCTTGTCCGCGTGAAATGGTGGCAAGAACAATTGCTGCATTTTAAGGCGGTATGCTTTTTCTACTTTTTTCTTCATTTCTGTATTAAAATAGTCAATTCAGCTTAGTCTCACTCGATTCGGTCAACTACCAAATTTGAAATCTTTTGATTTGAGATTTGATTCGTGCTTGAAAACAACAATAGCTTAAAAAGCTTAGATTCTTAAAAGATTAAGTAAAAGCTTTAACTTGCTGTCCTATAAGCACAAACGCGAAACAAATGCTTCAACAGCGCGTTAAAAGTTCACAGTGTACATACACCTTAACATCTAAAAGGAAGATTAGTTCCTGTAATTTCATAAGCCCGGCACCAGCGGGCAGCTGCGCCTTGAATAAAATCATTTCGCTTATAACATACGTTCCAACGACAATTCTACGTAATGACCCCAACAAGTCAACTTGAATGGTAGCAATTCGCGCCTTGCACACGCACTAAAATGCATGCATATGTTCTAAATGAAAATAGACTTTACGACTTCTAGTTTTAAGTTTAAATTCGTTTGTGGGCTAGAGCTAGATTCCTGGGGCAATTTGGCAAACAACATTGACATGGAGTTACAAAGAGGTATTTCGCGCGGTTAGATTTATCGTACAGTGTGTCTTATTTTGTGTTCTGGCGGTGTTTTGGGGTTAATGGGGATAATTCGTTATATTTGTATTGTTGAATGTTTGCTCGAAGCTATTTTGAAGGCGCGGTCGCTGGAACATTGTAAGCTATAATGTATGTGGTAATTAGATGTAGCTTGTTTAATTTTTAATGAATTCTCGCCTGCGATTTTGCTTGCGTTATTACTGATTTTATCTACAGTGGAAATCTTGTTGAAGTTAGTTTAACTGTTTAAGGTTCAGCACAAACGATTTTTTTTTATTTAGGGTTTAGTCATTTGAAAGTACTATGAGTTTTGTATATTGTAAACAAATTAAGCTAATATGGATGTAAGCTTCGTTCTCTGGGTATTCATAATAACTAGAAGCATAGTTTTTTTTTCGATTATTAAAAATAAAATATTAGCAACATATGAGAATTAACCTGCGACATTTGTCAATATAATTAAAATTAAAAAAAATATATATTTTGTGCGTACCAATCTTGAAGCAAATTCACCAATTAAGAATGTGTTATTTATATAATATGTTAAATAAAGTAATTTTAACATAGATAATATTATATTTAACGATTCTTTATCTAAATTAAAAAAAATCAAACGTACGCTTTTCCTTAAAAAATAATTATTATTTAATCATTTAATTTTTATTGTTTAAATTATATAATATGTTTTCTTACAATCAATAAATTATTTTATCATGTTTAGTCTAGCTTATTATTATTATTAAATTAGGATTATTTTGTTCTTTTTTTTTGGTTTTGTTTAATGTTACTCACAATTTTGTGTTCACCTGTTATTGGTGTACTTAAGATGATCTCTATTATAATAATTATTATTTTTTATAACAAAAAACTTTTGTATACTGTTGGTAAGCCTGTGTAAATAAATAAATAAATAAATATCAAACAACACGCAGAACAAAATTTTTACGATCTTAAATACTGACCTATTTTTCTTACTTATAATTATAAAAATATGAATGTATATTGTTGAATTATCTTGTTTTCACTGTAATTAAGCATAGATTAAGAAAGATTTACGACTACTTTTTTAAGGCAATTTTTTGACCGGTTTTCTTTCTTAAATTGTTTGAATTTCTCCGTAAATATGTAACGCAATATTATCATAACATCTATTATAACTTCACAGCACATAATGGTGCCATACTTATAAGAAAATTACTTTTAAATAACTTTGACGGTGTACTGATTAAGATTAAAATAAAAAAATATATATTCACATATTATAATAAAGTTATGTATATAATTAAACTAACGGTTAAGATAGAAATGAAGTCACATCGATGTTCCTCGAAACAATAGTGCAGACACTTCTTCTACAACTGTGCATTATTCGCCTACGTGACTTTACGTTGCGTAACGTATATACGATGAACTTTTATTGCAGAACTTTGCAACTTTAGCTTCAGTGCCGTTGAAATTATAGCTCGGAAGCTTAAAGTTCTATCGCTATGGTACAGGAAGAGATGGTTATGTTATGCCCTATGAAAGCTGTACATTCCGTATAATACTAACGAACTCTTCTGGCTTAAGTTAGATTAGATTTTAGTAATATACATATTAATATCTCGTATAACTGAAGAAAAAGCTACGTCGCATGCCGTGTCTTAAACTTCGAAGCTAACTTCAAAAATGACAGTCTGTTGTGTAAAAGAAAGACAAAGTTTTGTTTACATTAATATATGGATTTAGTATTAATAGCTTGTTTAGAACAATTTTTACAATTTGAAAACCAAAAAATATTTTGGATAGAAATATCGTTATGTTTCTACGAGTATCTTAAAATTATGTTTTACATGTCACCTGTCGTTTTAGGAGTAACCTGTCAAAATTACAATTCAATTCAATTCTCTTGTTAATGGCTTCAAACCGTGCCAGTTGAGTCAAAACTACACTGTCTTGACAGGACTTGGGTGCTTGTGGTAATTATTTTAAAACCTAATCTAATACATAATAATATTCTAAATAGTGTCTTTATCTTATAATTCATCTCAATTCTAATATTTAATAATTCAGTTGGTGGAAAAAGGGGGTGGTGGTCTTGATATTTCTGCTATTTTAAAAAAGGAAAAAATGTGTTTGCCAGTAAAGATTTCAATTAAAATCCGCTGAACCGATTTGAATGATTTGGTTTACTTAAAGTTAGTGCCAATGGAGGACATAGGACAGTTTTTATCCTGGGAATCAGGCATTCCTTAAAGGAGTGAACAGGAGGATGAAAATTGTTTGTGGAATCAATAATTACTCAAGTTAGGGATATTATCTATCAATGTATGTTATTCTAATCGATAAAACATATAAAGCTTCTCCTAAGCACGATCCAGAGCAAAGCAAGGGTGAGTTCTCTATTCACCTTAAGATGCAAACTATCACTTAAACAATCTAAAATGAAATAAATTACAACGAATATTCTTTAATCTCCTAAAAACTCTACTTTCCATGAAATTACTTTACAAATTTAAAATATTCACTGCATTGAACTACAATACGATGGCACATCTCTATGAAATCGATTACATCTGCATTGCTCCTTTCAGTTCTCTGTCACATATTATCTTGATTAGTCAACGCTAATATCCTGTTTTGACGTAATTAATATATATTGATATATTGATAGTGATGTGCACGATAGAACATTACCCGTGTTTTAAGTCAAGTATTGAATATTACTATTTGTGTGTCCATCTCATCATTTTTTACTAGTGCTAATGTTAAATTGCTATATAAATTAGCAAAGATATGTACAGATTTTAGAAAGTATTTTTTGTTTAACTTACAGAGCGACAGTCAACATATCTTTAAATAAAGAGAAAAAAAAAATCAAGACGACATATTCCCGCTTCGCCAGAATAGCTTTCGCAGGGTCGAGAGGTTTTCGTAACCATTTTTTACCATTTTTATTTCAACGCAATAAACATTACACAATGAGACACATTTATTTTTATTATATACTAGCTGTGCCCGCGACTTCGTTCGCGTGGATGTCGGAACTTAACAATATATTTTTTAGTGCGAAACGCTGTTGGAGGATACCGATACAAATCATTTTTTTTTTATTTATGCCCTGAGCTTTATTGATCGTCATGGCATAACAGAGACTGACTGGGAATAGCACTCGTTTGAAAGAGAAAGGAAGTTGTTGGGAATTATAGGTATTTTTGGAATAAAAACAATATCACCGGCGCCGCAAACGGTTAATATTTCAGTATTAACTCAATATTTTTAAATTAATTGCCGCTGCTTGGTCATTGCGGGGAGTCAAAATAGCTCGCTGATATAGCCAAGAACCGGCTTGATTTCCCATGTTTGTGGAATCTCCGTACACAGAAGAATTAGCTCCTGTTATGATGTAACGCAAGAACAGAGATTATCAATCAAATTAACTTTTCCGTCTTCTTGTACGGGGTATGTCGCCTATTTGTAACAATAAATTGGAAAACTCCTGTGCATTTTCGCAGCCTCCTAACTGTGCACTAAAAACTTAATGTTACTTCAATTTACGCACATATTGTTGTGTATAAAAGTTACGTGAAGTTGTGAGACCAAATGCACATAACCTTAATTTTACTACTGGAATTTCTCTATTTTTTTATTTTAAACTCAAATATCTTTTGATAGACTGAACCGATTGCAATGAAACAAAAACTAAATATTACTTCAAGTTATATTCAATCGTTGTGTATAAGTTATCTACATTGCTTTCGTACATTTTACGTGATGCCCGGATAAATAAACAGACAAACCGACAAACAGACAAAAATTCTAAAAATGCTGGAAATGGGTTCTATTGGTTGTCCCTTAACACCCTGGCTATTTTTTTTTGTAAATTTTTTTGATGTACAAAAACGACTTTTCTACAGTTTTATTATATGTCTAGAAGATAAAAAAGACGTGTGGCACTCTGAGACTGCCGCGGTAAAGCTATTGCATAGCTGTTTTTATCAACTTACGCAATTATAATTATTTATTTATTTTATTTATGCAGTATTTTTTTCCTTTGTTTTTTTTCTTTGATATTAATTCAAGTTACACTTTTTGAGCGTGGTGCCCGATAAGAAAACATTTTTTTTTCTCTTATTAAATAAATGAGAAGTTAATGTTGTTCAAAATATTTTTATCATCTATTGAAAAAAACCCGATGTTCGCCATCTTGGATTTGAAAATGGACCTCATTTTTGCAATCAGCACCCCGAAAAACCTCGAAAATGACACCCATGTCATTATTGAAAAAAAAACCGGATGTGCGCCATCTTGGATTTGAAAATGGACCTCAGTTTTGCAATCAGCATCCCGAGAAACCTCGAAAATGATACCCATGTCATTATTGAAAAAAAACCGGATGTCCGCTATCTTGGATTTAAAAATGGACCTCATTTTCGCAATCAGCACCCCGAGAAACCTCGAAAATGACACCCATGTCATTATTGAAAAAAACCCGGATGTCCGCCATCTTGGATTTGAAAATGGACCTCATTTTCGCAATCAGCACCCTGAGAAACCTCGAAAATGACACCCATGTCATTATTGAAAAAAAAACGGATATCCACCATCTTGGATTTGAAAACGGACCTCATTTGCGCAATCAGCACCACGAGAAACCTCGAAAATGACATTCATGTCATTATTGAAAAAAAACCGGATGTCCGCCATCTTGGATTTGAAAATGGACCTCATTTTCGCAATCAGCACCCTGAGAAACCTCGAAAATGACACCCATGTCATTATTGAAAAAAAAACCGGATGTCCGCCATCTTGGATTTGAAAATGGACCTCATTTGCGCAATCAGCACCCCGAGAAACCTCGAAAATGACATCCATGTCATTATTGAAAAAAACCGTATGTCCGCCATCTTGGATTTGAAAATGGACCTCATTTTCGCAATCAGCAACTCGAGAAACCTTTTATTATTGAAACCAAAGCCTTAACCATTATTGAAAAAAAACTGTCGATCTAAAATCGATTTAGTAATCTACAGCGCCATCTATGTTATTAATTATGAGTAACGTCAGACCTAAACAATACCTACAAGTAAACTAAAAGATAAACCATAGATGTCGCTACTCGTCGCATCACGCATGACAGGTGTTAGGTTTTTTCGTTACGGAATTTCTGGATTCGGTCTCCACGCTCAAGGCCCGCGATAGAAGCTATGCAATAGCTTAAAATTTAATGTTACTTCAATTTACGCACATATTGTTGTGTATAAAAGTTACGTAAAGTTGTGAGACCAAATGCACATAACCTTAAATTTACTTCTGGAATTTCTCTACTTCTTCACTTTAAACTCAAATATCTTTTGATAGACTGAACCGATTGCAATGAAACAAAAACTAAATGTTACTTCAAGTTACATTCAATCGTTGTGTATAAAAGTTATCTACATTGCTTTCGTACATTTTACGTGATGCCCGGATAAATAAACAGACAAACCGACAAACCGACAAACAGACAAACAGACAAACAGACAAACAGACAAACAGACAAACAGACAAAAATTCTAAAAATGCTGGAAATGGGTTCTATTGGTTGTCCTTTAACACCCTGGCTATTTTTTTTGTAATTTTTTTTGATGTACAAAAACGACTTTTCTACAATTTTATTATATGTATAGATAGTTTATCTATCAACTTCATCAACATAAGTAGTGACTTAACGTGGATAGGTCCCCCATTTGGTGATTGGTTGATGGATTGGAAAAGCGAAAGAAGGCAAAAAAAGGACTTATGCGGAGTTGAACCAAATCAAAATAGTAACAGTGTAACAAATAAATAAATAAATAAATATGTTGGGACATTATTACAACAGCGCCATCTAGTTCCGCAGTAAGCTATGTAACGTGCTTGTGTTGCGGATACCAGATAGTTGATAAACTACACATATAAATTTTAAATACATACATATTATAAATATAAACACCCATGACTGGAGTACAAACATTCGTGATTAGCAAATGAATGCCCCCAGCGGGACTCGAACCCGCGACCGCTGGCGCAGAAAGTAGGGTCACTACCAACTGAGCCAAACGTCGTCAATAACAGTTTAATTAAGTGTTAGTGCACACTTTTTAAATAAATAAAGCTGGTAGTAGCTTCCTTACAGACTTACATACAAACATTTAAATTTATTCTTCTAATTAATGTTAAAATGACGATTTAAAATAACTTGTAAAAGTCTATTTGATTAAAGTATATTTTGATTTTATAAGCTCTAAAAATGTGTACCACAAGTATCACATGCTACTAGCAAATTCTATTTTAGATACGAATAATGAAAGTGTTTGTTTTTTGTATTTATACGATTAAAGAAAAATCAATTGATAGATCCATTTTTTATAACTGATATTAAGTTTTCTTGATCGAGTTCATGTCAATTCAACGCACTTATATGCATGTCTAAGGCCGATTTGCTCTATTTTACGAAACGGTTCCCTTTATAACAAATTATATTACATAATAAATGTTTTAACTTAACTCCATTTATAACTTTATAAAACTTATTAGTTGAAACGAAATATCCAATGTAACTTACCCTCATCACCCTAAAAGGACTTCCGTAAGCCGTCACAGCGGATCAAAAAGTTGTCGCCAAAACTAGTTCTAATTTCACCATGGGAGTACCACCATATTCATTCATTTTCTTCCATAATATTTTCTATATGTATCTATCTTTAAACTGAAATTTAAAATATAATCCATAAAAATGACGTCAATAAAAAAAATGCTTATTCTACGAAAAAAAAAACACATTGAATACTAATAACTAATATCCCTTAATTTCGAAATTCATTTTCTATGTGATATCGGAATAAGATCGGAATTAGGCTATGAATAAATTAAAGCCAAAAATAATACTAAGTTTGCGTTTGTACATTTTACAACAGGTTGTACAATATTTTGAGTTCGACTCAAAATTATCAAAACGACTGAAGATGATATAAACTATATTTTCGGATTTTTTTGCGGATTTATTTTGATATTTGATTTCCGACGTTTCACATTTTTACAGATTGCAAAATAAATTAAAAAAAAACGACACTAAAGTACAACCTTACAGTATTTTTAGGCTATTACGCGAAACATTACACGAGTAAGTAACAATATTAATAGTGGATCTATTATGGTTTCCGACATTAAGCATGCATTTTTACTTTACGAGCCTTGAGGAAAGTTCTCATGACTTTTATTTAAGACAGAAATTGTCATTAAAACAAAAAATAATTAATATTTTTAAGTCAATTTTACAATGTTTTAAGCCGACGGAATAAATTGCAACGTTTATATAATTTAAAGCCAAATAAATGGTGAAGTCGAAATCCTACTTTCAATGATTTTCGTGTGGCGTCGGCGATTTACGCTTGCTCTACTATATCGAATGAATTATGGGTTGCTCCATGAAGGCTTTATATTGGTCGAATTTGGCCTAAATTTGACATTTATGTTTAAATTATGCGGAATCGTATCTAATATAATGATGTGGCGGACTTATTATAGTTTTAGGAAGTTTCAGTTACTGCCTCTAGGAGTTTTAAACGAGTTTAAGCTAACTTTCTACAAAAATTACTATGAGTATTTATAATTATTCATATAAAATAAACTAAATACAAAAAAAAAATATTCTTTAATTTATAACATTGGTACGTAAAGAAAAACAGTAATATTTACAGAATTCAATTTAGCATTTATGATAAACAAAGTCCAAGTAAAGCTTAAAAAGCTCAGTGTCTAAAAGTTTCCTTCTATTTATATGAAAACTTCCTTTCCCAATTCGTGTAGATAATGACAAGATAAAAAATGAAAAATGTGTGCCTGAAAATATCGAAGAGCCCAAAGCTGTTGTATTTGATGCTCCACTTCTCAGCCTAATAAACTAACGCCAGAAAAAGGACAAGACCCTCAATTTGGCGGCTTGCGTATAATTTATGTAATTATATACAACACAACTTTGTCGAAAAATTTATATATGTATATATTTTGTTCGCTTGGTCGATTTTAGGTGGAGAGATAACTTTAGCATGTTGATTCTGTGTAATTTGGTACTAAATATCAATATGCTTTTTCCAAGAATCTAGTATACAGTATTTAATATATTCGATGTGTTATTATGAAATAAATTTTCTTCACTTTTGGTGCAAATAATGGTGCAGACTGTTTAAATGCGATAATTTTTAATACTATCTTTTTTAATTTTTTAATAAGAATACTGCATACCTGAACCTGATCCGAACTGGGACTCGTATTCAGGGCCTCCAGATCTGCATCTGTAAGTATTATATGAAATAGTTTTGTTAAAAAGTACAACGAGTTAATTAACAAAGTTAGTGAAAATTATACTTGATTAGGGGCTCACCCTCGCTTCGCTCGGGTTCGTCCCTAGGTACGTGTTGTATATATTTACTTCGCACCACCCGGTATATATTTGCTGATTTAATTACCATTACACGCACCATGGCAACGGTTATAATTGATACGTCAAATCAAGCTTCTAGCTTTAAATATTAATTTCCATACAAACTTTCAGCCCTTTAAAGCCCTATATAGTAGCCTATGTCCTTCTCCTGGCTCTAAGCTACCTCCCCACCAATTTTCAGCCAAATCGGTACAGCCGTTGTTGAGTTATAAATAGTGTAACTAACACGACTTTCTTTTATATATATAGAAGAAGATATAGATGGAGCAACATAATTTACATTATTTAATAATAAGAACATGTCCATCACAATGGAATATGATGGAGCAACAAATCAACAAAGTAAGCTTTATGTAAGTTCTAAGGAATTTTGTCTTCTGACATTGTATCAAAGTTGTCTCGTTCGAGGTAATTGTAGCGGAATATGCTCGTACATTAGACATTTCAATGTAAATATTTGAGACAAGTCACGTCGCTTGTGATAAATAATAAATACTTAATGTTAGTAAATTAATTTAATATCAAAATTCTATTACTAAATGTAAACTGTTACTTAATTAAGAAGGCTAGATTCTTCTATAGAGAAGAAAGCAGTATTCTTCTGAAGAGAAGATGTTACTTTCCTAACGTAGTGGTTTCACCTGAAAAAGTTTTTCTCCCTTCAATACGAAGGGGATCAGGCCATGGTCCATCGCTAAGCAGACGGCAGACTTCACATGTCTTACGAAAACTTGCAAAGTTCTCTCAGACATGCAGGTTTCCTCACTACCCACATTACCGCAGGTAATCTAGTTAGAAATGATTCGCATATGAAAATATTTGGGATGCGACCCGGATTTGAACCCGCTCCATTCGGTTATTCAAGCTAGCGCCATAAGTAATAAGTAGAGTACCTAAATAATAAAAGCAAGGAAACCAAAATGCAAGAGGTAGATTCGCACATCATTTATGTATCAACATCCGAGTTACTAACGTGAACTGTTCGTACATTTTTACATCCCATAAACGTTTTATGATATTACAGCGTACACATGTTTTCGTTATATTCCGGTAAGGGCACCGGCAGGTGAGCTTAGGTCAAAGCATTATACGAGAATAAAAACTAAAAGTAGTGCTAATATTATGACGGAGATCGTATGTTTTGTTCTCGCGCGATGTAAATGCTAGAATTGATTGCACGATTTTCTTGTATTATTTTTGATTTGTAATAGAATATAGGTAGTAGGTACTCGTCTTCCTATCACTTCTATTATATAAAATGGAACTATCCATTCTTATTTTCTTTCCAAAAACAATAAAATAAAAACCTATAAAAAAGATTAAAAAAGATATCTTATTAATTAATTTATTAAATGGACACACATTTGTTAAATAAAATATGTTGCCACGGTAAAAGTATCCGATACATTGACCTGAATGACCAGATAATAACATTATATTAAATTTTATCAAAATCTGTTCAGGTGTTTCTGGTACTGCGCTCACAGACAAAAATTAAGAAAAAATAGATTCGGCTTCAGTATCGATGATAGACTATTTCAATAATATTTTCCAAAATGTATTTAATGTTATCAGATTTGACTCAGAATTTTATTTATTTTAAATCAATCTAATCAATAGATTCGTACTATATAGAAGAAAATATAACATAATATTAATAAATTAATTCTGCCTAAATAATAGAAAGCATTCACATTGGATAGATGAAACACCTGGGGACTAACAATCGATGAGAAATAGCCAAAATTTTACGAAATGACAAAATTAATCGTTATCTTACAGATCAGTCTTTCCAGTATATTTTTTGATTTTTATTCTTCAAAGATAATAGAAGGACCTGTCATGGCATTTTTTGTACAAAATGTCATAGTCCCACGAGACCACCGAAATATCTCGTCCGCCAAAGCCGCTCAATCGATCCTAATTAAATTTTGTATAAATTCTTTTAATATCAAAATACAATGAAAATTCTTTCCACAAAGTTATGTTTGATATTAATAGGCATATCATATTTACATGGAAATAGAAAATCTGTTTTTTTTTATTTTTATCGTTATACTGTAAGGCTTTAATAAGAAGTAAAATAACGGATCTGTACAAAAAAAGTTCATGAAAGCGTGTATAAAGTACCTAGAAAGTACCTTGGAGCACATCGGTAAAGCAAGGGTGAGTCACTAGTGCAAAGTAATATAGCTGATATAAGCGACATAACATGATTGACATAATTATGGTAGTTATAAAGATACCCGTCAAATCAGATATGATAGTGACGGGCGGTTCTCACAAAGCGCACGGAATAAGAGCAACTTTATGCAAATGCCGGGTCTCGAACCCGCTAACCGCAACCGTTGTAACTCCGCGATAAATAATTGTTCGTATGCATGCTGAAATTTATGTACCGTTTGGACATTTACTCCGATATTGTTCTCAGAGTTGGTTTCAGCGAACTTCACTGTTTGAATTTGTTTGGAACGAATATTTTGATTTACGCTCCTCCAAAAGATTTATTGTAGTTTCGGTGTTTATTTTAAAAACACTAGGGAAAAGAGTCTACAAATTAATGAAGTTTCATCATTCCACAACAAAAATAATGAATCGCCCAGGGTTAAAAGTTCGTTATTAAAATAATTTTCATTTATTCGTATATAAGCGGAAGCTGCTAAGTGCGTAATTCGACATAATCAGTCCTGAGGACTTAGCTTTTTAATTTTATTCCAAACTAGCAAATCTACATCTGCTTCGCTCGGGTTCATGTCTAGATATTATTTAAGTTTTTTGAACGGAAGTTTAATTCTTTAACTAATATCAAAGTTCCCTATAACTGCAGTTTCAGCCATTTCCATGGTAAGCTATGGAAATGGATTGATGGGACTGTGTTATGGATACCAGATAGTTAATATGTATATCAGATAGATGTACTACACATTACACAGTACACATAATATATAACTTTAATTACATACATAATCTTTTAAATATAACTTCTATCCCATAAATGACATATAAACACCCATGACTGGAATATAAAAATTTATGCTCAACAAAGAAATGGCGTCAGCGGGACTCGAACTCGCTACTGCTGGTACTGCAAATAAAAGTCACTACGAATTAATAATTTTAAGCATGAATATGTTTTTATCGACATTATAAAACAATTAACAATAATTTTAAAGTTATAGTCGCTAAGAAGAACAAAAACATCATTTTATTTGGAATAATTTTCAGCTACAGCAACTGTACATTGGATATAAACGAGAAAGGTGCAGTACAATTGTCGACATTAGTTGTCTAAGTGTCACTAGCAGTTACCTCCTCGAGGCCGGCTCTTACCGCTCTTCGTTATTTTAAAATTTCAACATCCCAGCGTGAAACTTGTTGGTTTCGTTACAAATAAAAATAAGCTTTTAAACTAATCTAATTGAAGTTAATTTAGAATGACTAACCACTAGCTAAAAATCCTTTTGATTGTTATGGAACTATAAGTTGTGTAATAAAATGATCATGAATCTGATTTTTAAGCCTATCTTTAGGGAAATCCATAACAATAGATAAAATTGGTTTTCCACAGACGTAAATTAAGCGTTAATTCTTATTATATTATTGATAGAAGTTTGCGGCTACAGGAGTACAGTATCTTTTATATTCACCAACTGTTTTTATATGAATCGGATATCTCATGAGTGATTATAAAATGATATTATTAAATATTTGTAATTTAGTGATTAACGCTACAACGCGCATTCAAACGTATTTCTATACCTTAACAAGAGGAATATTGAAAACAAAACTTAATTGTATCAAAGATTCGTGGTGATACCGCCATCTATACTATTAATAGTGATAATGGTCGACATTTAGTATCAACAATAAACACTATAAAGCTGTCAAACCGTCAGTTTCGTATCGGCCAACTTTAGTGATCACTTTAAACACATTGGACGGTACCCCAGTAATTGCACTGACAGGCTGATATTCATCATTAGCCACTGAAAACTGATTTTCTTTCAATGCTCTATGCAACGTCAGTGGCGTACAATTTCAACCGACCACAAATAACGGTGTTCTACTTAGAGGACTACATTGGGACATATTTGTTTCGCACATTCAAAGAATTTTTCACTCATGAGAGTCGAATCGAAAGTATCTCAGCAAACTTGGAAAAGCTAAATAAAGCCACTGCACTATTAAGCTTATGAAATGTACCGTTGAAATTAATTGAAAGATGATTTGATTCGTCTTCAATGTTGTTTGTCAATACATTTTTAGAATAAAGGAAACCATCTTGCAAACTTCAAGATTCTATTCCGAGGAGGGGACAGAAATCCATTGGCGATAGCTTCAAACGGTGACACCCCACGCCCGCTGGTGTAAGGCTAAGTTTAGATACAGATTTCTCAGTAGATAGTTATTTATTATTTTGTATAATGTAATTTTGCACTATATTGAATTCTTTACTAGTTTTGTAGCTACGAGTAGCTTACACGATAGGGATCTCCGGATTATGTGGACCAAAACGTTATTGTTGAAGGAAAATACACACTTTTTGAGTCCAAAGTTTATATTTATATAATAATATTATTTATAGCCCGAAATTCACAAGATTTTTTTTTGTACCTCCACGTCTGTGCCTTGGATACCTTATAATATAAATGTAATCTTTCGTATTAGAATGGCGTACCATTGGATTTTGATTTTCCATCACGAATAAGATAAGATAAAAGAGAAAATTTGAAGGAATTTAAGCCTTACAGAAGAACAAGTATGTTGTGAATAAAGGTTCCTCCCAATCTAACCCCTGAGAAATCCCTGAATTAAGCGGAATATTTAACTAAGAACTGCATATAATATGCAAGACACTACAAATAAGACAAATTTATAGATCCATTTTCTATTCTAGAGAAACATTTCAATTGGTCGTACAAGTCATAGCCGACAGTAGACAAGGAAAGGGAAAATAATATAGTTTTCTGATACCAAAAAAATGAAGTGGATATTATCGTATCATCACGTTCTCTCAATTATCCAAAAGCTCACTGACCGGAATCGATTAAGATACATCACGTACAAGTGGACTAGACATAGGATCGTTATAATCAGCGATAAATGATTAACTAACAAGAGAGAGGCATGATGCCTTTAGCACTATAATTATTAATTATTATTATAATTTTGCTAAATCATGTGATTACCCCTAATTATGAGCACTTTGCGATACAATTGTATTATTTATGCACAATATTTATCATAAATATAAGACATCACTATTCTTCGACGCAATATATTTCTTTCTCTTCTTTCTCATCAAATAATATTTAAAGACGATGTAGTTTATGATAATTCAATAAATCAATGTACCTAATTATTAAATATTAATATTATATCAATATGTTGAAACAGCATCTAGTAGTACCACGATAGAATGGCTACCAGATATTTGATACACTACACAATATATTCAAACTATGCATATTATAAATAAATATAAACACCCAGTCATAGAAGTACAAATATTCGTGCTCATCACATCTTAATGCCGCTAGCGGGACTCGAACTCGCGACCGCTGTCACAGCAAGTAGAATCACTCTAAACTGAGTCAAAAGTGTCGTTAATCGTATCAAAAATATGTTCGTTTTATACTGTATTGCTCGATGTTAGTATAAACGCAGGAAGAGCTAAACCAATCTAGAGTTCATAAATTGCAATTCTCGCAGGAATATATCGGCGGCTGTCGTCGTGTGTACGTCCCCTGGCTCCGC
Source organism: Boloria euphrosyne (assembly GCA_951802675.2). Taxonomy (NCBI): domain Eukaryota; kingdom Metazoa; phylum Arthropoda; class Insecta; order Lepidoptera; family Nymphalidae; genus Boloria; species Boloria euphrosyne. Next base: position 383,007 of record OX637896.1, read on the forward strand.
CCAGCCAAACTGAAAAATTCACGCTCAATACTAGACCGTGAATAGAAATCGAAAGGTGTTCGAGTTTATTTAATACAAATTCCGAAGCTTGGCGCAAACCTAAAAATACTTGGCTGGAATTTTGAATAATAATTTATAGAACGGAAAGTTTGGTCGCTTTAAAAATCTATTGACTATAAACTGGTTTAATGGTTTGAAGAACGCGAAATGTAGCTTTGTTGTTTAAAAACTTGCTCTAATTTGTGTTTCCTGATTTTGTGTTTAAACTGTCTTAACAGAAATATAAAAAAAAAACAAAAGATATAATATTTATAATTATCATTATATTTATCATATTTTAACTTTTGAAACTTTAGCATTTCATAATTATATATGTATATCGTACAACGGTACTTAAAAGTGTTTAGTTTTAATGATAGAATACATTATACCCATCCCTGATGTTTCAACTGGGTTGCACCAGCCGTAGTTACGGACAGACTATATTGTCTACTGTAAAATATTTTTTTCTTGAAAAAGTCCGTATAATATATTTTTAATAGAAGGTGGATTAATATATAATATAACAAGCGGAGCCACGGACATTTATTAGTGCTTAGAATATAATTGTAAACATAAAATAAACCATGAATATTAGAAGAATAACAGAAAACTACTTTATGAAGCAACACTTTAATTATATTCTGCGGAACGGTTAAACTAGTTTGCATAGGATTGAATTCAGTCATCAAATTCCAAGTAAAATTTACATGTCACGACCAACTTTTAACTGTGTTTCCTGGCCTATGCAGCTTCAATATCGAACGCTTTAAAATACAATTTTATCTACAAAGTTTTGTAGAGCTTCGTACTAGTTGGTATATTTAAAAATATTATCTATATCAGATAATCGAAAATCATTTAAGCTAGCTATAGAATTTACGTTAAGTTATGAATAAGTTTATAGTATGATTGTAAATTTGAGATATACAATGGAATCCAAAATTTTGTTCTAACTAGCAATTCTCGATCGCATATTTGTTTAAAGCGCAATGAATAGGCTTCAGAGAATAGCACGTTCAAATAAACAAAAAAAAACTTTATTATTAGTATAGCTGTATTCTTATATAGTTATATTACGTTTGCATTTAGGCCATAAACGTCAATACGTTCAGTAAACTTAGTGCCTCATTAATATGAACATTGGTGACTAAATAAAACAATTGCATTGGAGCAATCTTATTTCAGGCACTAATTTTACAAAATATCGAACCCACTACTATTAACTGGGTAAAGAAGAAGACCATACCATCAATGTGCTTTTATTCTTAGAATCTGATCCAGAAACCTCAAAAGTTTGCGCTGTTTCAAAGCAAACCGAGACACAACAAGGTGCAATCAATTAAATTTATATTTAGCTCGAGCAAAGTTCAGTTTGCAAGTGACGCGAAGTACTCAGAAGTTGTTACAACCCTCCCAATTGAATGCAAGCGACAAACTCCTACAACCACTTCTAACTGGGCTTAGTGGATGAAGAGTGCTGAGAACTCCTCTGTTTGTCTTTTATAGAAAACTTAATATAGATTGCGCATTTTAAGGCCATTTTATTATATAATAGATAAGAACTCTGTACAAGATTAATTAATAGATTTAATGACCTTCAATGTGTAGTGAATAATTAATAATTAATCTTTTTACATCCAGACAATGCATAGTTAAACTTAAAGTTAAACCATAGTTACGGGACTTACTAGTAAAATCATTGATTTAGGCTTAACATCTGTTTTAACGCGTTTTATACAAGTAGTTGTTAATCAGTCAAAGTTATGTTAGTTACATACAACACATTCGTTTTTAAAATTTTAATTATTTATTGACTGCTGTTGGAAATAACATAAGATCTGCTTCAAAATATTTAAAACCACTGTATAAATATATTAAAGCGAAAGGTCATTAAGTTATAACGAAATTTTTAAAACAAAGTCCTTCATTTTTTGTTTTGCAAACTTTAAATTTGGCAGAAACCGCCTTTGGATAAACCCGAGTGAAGCAAGTGTAAGTCCCTAGTATAATACAAAATAATCAGATTCTATAATGAAACAATACAATTTCTGTCATTCCCACGAAAATTTCATGAAGTAAAAGATGAAAACTAAGTAAATTTGTTTTTAATTGAAACTAACAAAGTTCCCAACACAATTTGACTTTCAAATTATGTAATTTGACTGGAACTATGAAAAGGCTATCATAAAACAGCAATTGTTCCCAACTCCGAAATGTTTACACCAAAAATGGACTAACAGCAAACAACCCTTTATTAACTGTCCCGTTAATAGCTATGGGTGTAATTACAATTGAAACTCCCGGTTAATGTGACAAGGTTGTTTCATAAAAGCGGGGATATGAAGTTGGGACTTTGTGAAAATTAGGATATTATAAAAGGTACCCTCTAATTACAGGTGTTTCGAGCAGAGCTTATGTCCAGGGTACAGTAATGAAATGGTTCTAACATTGAAAAGCCATTAGGGAGGCTCTTAACGACGTAATTGGGTGTGAAAGAAATCTGCTTCGATATAACAGTTCATATTTTAATAAGTCATTTTTATAGCGATTACTAAAGTAAATTCCTTTGTTTATAAATAAGCTTATGGTGTTATTCAAAAAAGTATCAAAAGATAATAAAACAAAAACAAAGGTAAAAAAAAAATGATACAAAATATTATGTATCAACCTTCATTTTTTACAAAATATACTGTAAATTTCGTCGTTAAAGTTTTAAGACTACATATCTTTTGATCTTTTTTAATAAATGTCTAATATTTTTTTCATGAAATTTGAATAGCTACCGTAATGTATTTACTTATTTTATTTATAATTCAAACAACTGTTAAACAGTGTTTATGGCATTGGTAGCCCAGTGGTAACGCGCTCACTTCGGACACCGAGTAAAACGGGTTCAAATGTCGAATATCGTATGTCTCATAATTTCATGTTCGAATCATTTCTAACATGATTACTACTTGTCTTACGGTGAAAGAAAATATCGTAAGGAAATTTGAAGCGATTACAATAGACCTAATAAATGGTCGCAGTGATATTATAGCCTCTAATAGGGAAAAAAAGGAAATTTGAATGTCAGAGAGAACATAGCGAGTTCTCGAAAGACACGTGAATTCCACCAACCCACACTAGGCCAGCGTGGTGGACTATGGCCTGATCTCCCTCGTATTGAAGTGCACAGCAGTGGGAAGTTAAAAAAGGCTGATTACATACACTATTAACTAATTATTGTAGATATACCGTAAAAGAAAGCAATCTTAAAAAATATGCTGCCTACAGTACGGTTAAAATTATAAGTAAGGACCTAAAGCAGATTTTGGTAAATATCCAATACAAAATATGAGAAAATATTATAAAACAAAACACATTGCTATGAATGCCGCGCCATGATTTATCGCAATTATTAGTCCACGGCGAAGCCATTACGTTCGGATTCCTTGCAAAACACGAAAAAATAAGAAAGAATTACTTAATTTGTTGGAACAAAGGGTTTTGTTAAACAAAACGTGTATTTTTTTGGCCAATTGGAGCAATCGATATGTATGCGTAGCATCATTGGTTTCAATCCGCGTCGACACTTTGAAGTGAAGACGTTATCGCTCGTTAGTAATGCTCATTTTGAATTTTCTTGTTGGGTTTAAGTCATAAGACATGCAATGTTGAAAAATGGTGTTACGAGCAGTTACATACGCTTTACTTCACAGTTCTTCATAAATATTTACTGACTCCACTGTGTTTATACGAACAAACTTCTGGCTGTCAGGTTTTAAATTATTGTATAATTACATAAAACAAAATAAAATATTAATTTATTAATTTATGTTAGATAGACTGCTAAAAATATGCTTATTGAAAATATATATTTTTTTGTGTCAAGCTTTTTTTTCGTCTTTGCCCGAAATGTTTAAAAAATTTTAAATAATTGTGCAAGAATTTAAGGAGATTAAAACGATTGAAGAGGGTCTCAGAATAGGCCTTTCATGCTATATTTGCTATATGGCTATAAATAGTCAAATAAATGTTATTTTGCTTCCTAACTCAAACTAACTGGCTTAAAGTTTAAAGTAAATTGGCAAGAAAATAGGTTTATTTAATAATATTATAAAATAATTTTAAAAATAATTAATTAGAACCGCTACATTCTCTAAATTATCACGCTGCAGACATCGCTCAAGTAATTTAGAAAACCTTTCAAACTTCTGCCGTTCAAACAATGGATGCGTAACTGAAGTTTCCAGTGTAAAGATCAATGGCAAGGGATATTATCCTTATTTTATGGGGAATCTTCATTTGTTTGTTGATCACTCAATAACCTCAGGTTGAAGAGGGCGGAGGAAATCGCGTTGTAGGCACTTCGTCGTAACTACACTTGGATTTTGACCACGATTCTTTTTTCTAATTTGTTTGACCTAGAGAGGGAGGTAGAGTTTGTTAGTGCAAATAGAGTGGTTTTTTGTATACGTATGAATTTTTATTCATGATTCCTTTATTTTGATTGTTAATACAATACTTTAGTAGGAAAAAAATAGATAACTTTGAAATTGGTTGGCAGTTTACTTTAAGTGAGAAAAAAAGAAATATGAAAATGGTTTTGTTTAAAATGACAAATATTTGTGTTAATCTTAGAATTTTGTGACAAAGCCTTTCGTGGAAGACTTCGCATACTAAATATAAACTTTTACTATCAATTAACAATTAAATACGATTATTAGAGTCATATCATCATACATATTCTTTCATATCGGTTCACTATTAATCATTTGAAAATATATATGTGTGTATGTTTGTAAATCTTTTGCACTGAAACTGGTACAACTGGCTACTACTATTTGTATAAAATTAAGAAACTAGATGGTCTCTAGTTTCTTAATGCTATAGACGGTTCACTCGAATGATTATTCAATCGGGTGAATGCTTAATTTTTTCTTCATTCTATGTAAATGAACGTTCTCTCAGTGTTCAGACCGTTTTTTCTCGTTCATTGGGAGTGGGAGTGGGAGTGAAAGATACCCGATGCCAATATCCAACACTGTTTATTGTTGAAGCGGTTCACTAATGAATTCATTCGGCACTAATGTCTCATTTTATGTTCAGATGTGTCACTTTAAGTGAAATATGCAAAATGAAGACGAAAGTGACGAAAAAAATGACCCATCTAATATCACCTTTATATTATATTAAAGAACGTGCGTAAGTAAAGCGAGGGAACATCACTAGTTTAAAATATTACTGAGGATTAGTAGGGAAGGATAGAAAGCGCTTAACCCATGTTGGATTATACTTGTTATAATGAACTTATGCATAATTTAAAACACGTTTCAGATATAAAATAATGAGGTTTGTAAATTGAAACCTATGTAAAAAATGATATGTTTTTGGTAAAATATTGACGATGGAAGCTCATTGGCTATTCAGTATACATTGAATATGAATTGTTTGATATGGGAAGGTACTAGCTCCTGAAACACAGGTTTCTAGTTCAGGAGCTAGGGCTGTATGAAATTGTACCAATGTATTTTGTTTTTAATAAAGTCCTTTTTTTTTTTTTAAAGTCCTTTTTTAGTATATGTAAGTACAGAGTTTAAAGTTAGACTTAGGATCTTTGAGATTTTCATTCGCAGATTGATTGATTTTAAAAATTATCTTTTCCTAATACGGTCCAATAAAGCATTGGGAAGAAACCTGTACCCAATCTGAGAGAACTTTAGTTTATAAAGAGACTTTGCCTATCGCAGGAAACTCATGTTAAGGAAAACCCAATAAAAAGATTTAACGTACTAATATCACTTTTAAGAAATTCTGCAAAGATAAAAAAAGTTCTAATATTACACTTATAAAAGCAACTAACTAAATATAACAAGTTATTTAATAATATGTTTTATTAGTTTCACTAGTTACCGTGTAATCATAGTCGATAGAAGCCACTTCTATATCGATTTAACACTGAATATGGACTAACATGGATTCCAAAGTATAAAGGATCAAATCCGGGCTTCGCACCTCTGATATTTTCATGTGCGAATCATTTCTATCATGATTACCACTTGTCTTACGGTGAAGGAAACATCGTGAGGAAACCTGCATGTCTGAGAGAACCTAGCAAGTTTTCGGAAGACATGTGAAGTCTGCCAACACGCACTAGGTCAGCGAGGTGGACTATGGCCTGATCCCCCTCGTACTGAGGGAGGCCTGTGCCTAGCAGTGGGATGTAAAAAGGGCTGATGACACAATCATAAATAATAAGTAGAAGAATTATAATGAGTCAAAGTTAAAATTCAATACATCCCAAAACCAGTCCACATTCCAGTCACGCTACAGGCTAATAACATCCCATAAAACAATTTATATAATAAATAACCTAAATTCCGCAGTAAACAGCAGTTACTTGCCGCGAACTTCGGAGACCCTTTAATTAAACTAAACGAAGGAAAATATACGTCGGTTAGTTCACGAATCGCGTGCCCCGAGTTTGCTTAGTTCCTAATATAATTAAGATCATCCCCCCTTCCCCCCAATTTCACTCAAACTATCCAAGAACTTGTACTCTCTCAACTCAGTAAGCTCTCGAACTTGTAAAAATATTAGTTTAATACTAATTTCTACTTGAATATTGTTTTATATTTATTAACTGACTTAAGCCCGCGACTTTGCTTGTGTTGTATTTAGATTTTCTTGAATATACAACTGCTGGGAACGAATCTTTCTCTATAAGGAGGATGTTCCACCTTGCTGGCCAAACGCGGGTTGGTGGACTTCACATGTCTTTCGAACTTGTCTTTGAACGCACTTTACTCGGTTTGTCAATCGAGCATTAATACTGGGCTATAACTAACTCTTAATAATATTATGGTTACTTAAACTTTCTTTACTTCAAGCCTAGTCCCCTATCAATCCATCTCCTGGAATGAAAAAAATAATTTGTTTGTTTATTTTACTTTATTTAATTATAAATAGTCAAGTTAAAAAGCTCAACGTAAAGTTCATGAATAGAAAATGTAATTTAGCTTATGTTATATATTATGCTATCCAAAAAGCTACAAAAGCTTCTCTTATACAAAGATCTTGAAAACAGACTTATATAATAATAAAAATAGATTTACATGCAGATAGTAACTCTGGAGGACGACGTGTGATATGATTTGCCTCGTAACGTACACCTGCTCGCTGCTTCCTACAATAGAAACATCCACAAAAATATATTTATGTTGCTTTGTTCGGAAAAAATATAACAATTTTCTTGCTAAAAAGCAAAATTATTGTTGAATTAAGTAAGAATAAAATAATCTGTGTATGCAAAAGCTTAACTAAAGTTGATTATTTAACTTCGAAGTCCAAAAATATTTTTAATTTTAATCACAGTCCTTTCAGGGTTAGGGTGCCTTCGAACTCAAACCGGTTGTCTGTCAACGGGCTTGTATCTCATAAACCGTAATAGGTAGAGGGTTGATTTTTTTACAGAGCGTGTATTGCGATTACCGCTATAATAACAAATAACAAAAAATGAAAGTACTGAATTTCAAACTGGTTGGCATGCAAATATATTGCACAATAGCACGGAACCCTTCAGGCGCGAGTCATACTCACACTTGACCCACAACTTAAAATTTTAAAATTTGTGTTCCCTAACGTTTATGCTACATTATTATTTTTAGCACTTTCAAAGCTAAAAGCCAGCAAGTGTATAATTCGCCATCAGCACACAATATAAGCAATTACGAAGTATAAAATCTCATTAAATGTAATGTACAGCCATCTTTCGTGGAGATTTACCGGTGATTTTTCCCGTAACGCACACCTGCGCCCTCGTTACCGCTACCTGTACCATTGTACTGCTCTTGTTAGCCCTCACTTCACATATTTTATTAAAATTATGAGTTTCTCCCAATAATTTTATTTCTTTGTTATTTGTTACACTAGTTTTTGCCCGCGATCATTCTTACAAGTATACGCATTTCGGCTATATAATATCAAATCTTATGAAGCATATAGGCGGCCAACGGACGTGACAGGACGGCACATGCATCCATATACTCGCTTGGGAATGTATGTGTTTTTAGTGTATGGCAGCTTGGGCTGTCACCACTGTTTGCCGACTATATGTTTCACAGGCTTTGATTATGTCAGTCGCCTATTTGTTTGGCTTAGTTTTTAGTGACTACATGCTGTGCTAGCGGTCGCGGGTATGAGTCCCGCTGAGGCATATTATAGTGGATCATGTTAATGTTCCAGTCATGTTTATATTTGTAAAATGTATGTATATAAAGTAATAATATATTTAATAATATATTTTAGTTATTATATTATATTTTAAGTTTTAGGTTCATTCTTTTAGTACATATTTTTATATTTAGTTGAATTTTAATTTAGTCAATACCTAAATAGGATATTGTTTTCATTTTAGCGTTAGATTAATTTTATTTAAACAATATCTTTTGAATTTAATATACATATTGTGTATATATAAAGTTATGTTATGTACGTATATGTTCATTGTATCAACTATCTGCAGTTATTCCGAAGCACAAACCTCGCCACTCACCACAGAACTAGATGGCGCTGTGTGTAATAATATCCCAACATATTTATTTGTTTAATATTTACCTCAAACGCAGGTCAATAAATCTATTGAGCCGTAATAGAGTGTAGAAGTAAGAACCATACTAGGACTAGGAATAGAAAAATTGTAAAATAGAAAAATGTTATAGTATAACATTAAATTATAATATTATTTGAGTGAGCCGCGAAAAGAATGTCCCAGTTGTCCCTTGTGAGAGCTTTGCCAATATCATAATAAATTGCGAAGGGCCCCTAGAGACCCAAGTTTTTAATATTAGTATGTTTACTTGTATACACTGCGCTCATACACTAATTGTACTCTGTGGAGCTTTAAGTGTTTTTCCAATCTACAAATACTCTAAGAAAACAATTTTGATAACCGATAATATTGTAATAAATAAAAATAATGTAGGTCTGTCCTTATACATACACATACATATACATACATGGAATAGGTTACGTGGGTTGCAAATTTTATTATGATTGGTGGAAATGTTGGGACTTAATATTAATGGCAGAGACACTTGATATAATAATGTTTATAAGACAAATATTGTTAAATTCTTGTAGTTTTTTCATATTTTCCAGGTGCAATTCCATTTTTAATAGAGTTGTTCAATAAAAGTCTTGCTGATTCATATTAGTTAATGATTCACGTTCAAATACTCTATTCAGTCATTTAATTATCTTGTATATTATAGTAATAATAATGATAAACAAGCTTAATAAATAACAACAAACAATTCTCCTTAATATCCCTTTTCTTCGTAGATATATAAATCCCAAATCTCTAAACACGCCATTAACTCGAAACTACCGGCGGTATCCAGTTGGAACCGGTTTGAGGCGGTTCGAGCCGGCTCGATCCGGAAAAAATTGCACGTACGCTCCACTGAGACGCAAGACGTATTGAAGTGGACTCACTTATTCCAGATATGTATAGGATTGTAATTTCTGAGCTGCGGAATAAAACTCAGCATTTAAAAGAAGATTCTCAAACTGAAATAAGCCTCAAGTTGACTTTTTTTAGGATTCTATCGTTTGATTCTAACATATAAAGCTACAAAATTAATAATTATAGGCATGCAATTTTTTCAAAATCATGTAATATCTATCTTTTACGGTAATATTTTTAATGTTTTAGTTTTTATAAACACACAAATTCCAAGGTGGTGTGTACTAGTTGTATAATGTGTAAAAAGTGAAATAAAAGACTCTTTTTATTTCGCAAAAGCATTCCAGCTCTAAACCGGTCAATTTCCAAGCGAAGGTGCAGACATGTCGGTGTAGAGTTACTTTTTTATTACCTTTTATTGCAAGCATTGTGAATTTTATTCCTATATAAATATTGCTAGCATCGTATCGGTGGAAAATTATTTATGAAACATTATTTTATAGCAACTTCGATATAGAAGATTACTATTAGAGAATACGTTGAAAACCTTTTTAATAATATACTTTTTTAAAGAAAAACTTTTAAATATACAAAAGTTTAGTAGCTTAAAGTTAGTAAGTAGTTTCTGTTTCTCTATCATATTCGTAGATTTTGCTGTTGTAAATGCTTGTTTTAAGTAAATGCTGGGTAGTTTTCTCGCTTGCCCAGTTTTCCCTCACACAGGTTTGATTGTATATATTGTATTTCCTGAATACACTCTTACTTTAATCACTGAACGTTAAAATTATCTTTTATACTTTTGTAAAACGCAAGCGATGTTATACCCCTTACTTGAGAAATGAGTGATTTCCCATTTCACAAACATTCCAGACCTTTGACACCCCTTAAGTGTTGACTTCCGGGATAAAAACTATCCTATGGCTAAAACTAGCTTCATACCATATTTGATCTAAATTAACTTAGCGTTCTTTTAATTTATCCATAACAAACAGACTAAAAAAATACAAATCTTTTTTCTTCATAGTAGTATAGATTGCACATAATTATTTATATATTACATATTCGTTCTAATACGTTACGACATGCTTTTATTGAAATATATATAAATATATATAAATATTATAAAGTTAACCTTTGCGAGCACAAAAAGGGTCTCAGATTCCGAGAATTCTTTCGCTAATAGGAAAGTATATTATTTCTAAGGCTTACGATTATTTTTCATTTAGAAAAAAATAGTATTTTTGTAATTTTTATCGGAATTTTACGAATATACTGAAGAAAGAATAAATCAAATATTGAATATGAAAAAAATTATGTTAGGGAAGTTGGAGGAAACGTTTAGTTATTTAATATTATATAACATTACAATATTTATGTAGTACCTGATATATTTGGAGCACAAATTAATTCGTTATTCGAGTCCATACACGTAAAGCAATTCCGTATAATGATAACACGAAATTTAGTTTATTTTAAACGCTTTGATCATTCCCTTTCAAGTGTGTTTTAATGGGACTCGGTTTAAACAAGATCTCAAACAGAATTCGCATTTACTAAATATTTTATATAACCACATACTTATGAATGAATTTTGTGTTTCGGGTATAAGCGTTTACACTGTGTAATTGAAATCACACTCGAATTTACTACTTTATAATTTCCAGATTGATTTAATATGCGAATAGACAGAAAATCAGTGTAGTTCGTCTAAGGAAAAGTTACCAACGACTGTTTGTGTTCACATTTGTTTACTATTCCTCGTGCAGACAGTAGAAGAAAAATATACTAGCAGCAACTAACTACTATAGTTCCCGCTGGTTTCTTTCGCCAGTTCTTCTCAGGTTAGCGGTTTCTACTTTCCGAACTGGTAGAAGAGTGCAGACTCGTGACGTGCAGTAAAAAATTGTAATATTTTTATGCTGAATAAAATATTTTGAATTTGAATTTGAATATAATAACAGCATTCCTGCTTTAGATCCAGCCTCAAAATGAATCAATAACGCTGTAAAGTATGTCAAATGCTTTACTTATTTTACTTTTTTAGTTAAAAATGTAATTATTTCTTAAATTAATTAATATAATATATAAATGAGTAAGTCTAGATAGTTATGTAAGTTTTGTTCTTGCAAGTCTCATATTTTCTCTTTCTTAAAAAAATATTTTTTCAGAAATGAATGTCATCATACTTGTGATGACATTCATAGGTAAGTGGTAGCCCAGCGGCAACGCGCTCGCTTGTATAACCGAGTGATGCGGGTTCAAATCCGGGTCTCGCGCCTCTGATATATATATGCGCGAATCATTTCTATCCTGATTACCACTTGTCTTACGGTGAAGGAAATCATCGTGAGGAAACCTGCATGTCTGAGAAAACCTAGCAAGTTTTCGTAAGGCATGTGAACACGCACTAGGCCAGCGAGGATATTTTTTTTTTTATTTTCTATTTGTTCTTATTAAACCTGGCTTATATGAATTACATAATTTGTTAAAATTTAATATAATACATTGTTTTCAATCTCTTCATAAACAATGAGACCATAAATTTGATAAATCTGAAACAAAAATTTGAAAATATGCAAAAACTCGCAGCCTAAATACTAAATCATAAATAAATAAGTTACGTTTCATACATCTCTTGGATGTAGCAAAAATTGTTATTTCGTACAAAAATACTGTTTGGAGACAGGCCAATTTATTTCGTAACGAACTCGAGCTTACTGGACGCGGCGAGAGGAAGCTGATGTCGTATTATCGTCATACGCTACTAATATAAATCTGGCTTATACGTCTGTGTGTCGCATTTTGAGAATTAAATAAAGCTTTACTTATAAATTATTTGATATAATTATTAATTAGTTGTTGTTTTTTCACTGTAATGTCTAGTCAATCGGTGGTCTGAAGGTAGCCTTGTTTCATAATTTGTATCATTAATTTGAGAGTTTAGATTGTTAATAATTGCTATAAAATAGATCATCAGATTCATAAGATTTTTTATGCTTTTTATCTTTTTTTGACCCACTTCAAAAAATAATGTTACTGAATTGAAGTGTATTATTCTTAAGTGTATTGTGGAAAAAAATCTTAAACCATTTACTAATTCAGGTGATTATTTTTTTTGTGTGAAATGACTGCCAAATCCATAGTTTTATAGTTATGTATTTCCAAAAATATAATTAAGTGTTGAATCTCATTATTATATATTTCAACAAAGCTGTCTCTCGCCCGCAGTATGACCGCACCCCACTTATAAATATACATGCTCGGACAAGGGCGAGACATTGTTACGGACATCAGATGCCATCGCGTCATATCCGCATTATTACAAACGTTCCCTTTTGTTAAATTTTATAACTTTACTAATATACTTTGGCTTGCGCTTTATATTATAAAGCTTTTGTCTGTGATTTTCATTAAAATACTAGGTAATAAAGCAGTAGTAGCCCAGCGGTAACGCGCTCGCTTGTATAACCGAGAGATGCGGGTTCAAATCCGGGTCTCGCACTTTTTTCATGTGCGAATAATTTATATCCTGATTACTAATTGTCTTACGGTGAAGGAAAACATCGTGAGGAAACCTGCATGTCTGAGAAAACCTAGCAAGAAGTTTTCGTAAGACATGTGAAGTCCGCCAACCCGCACTAGGTCAGCGCGGTGGACTATGGCCTGATCTCCCTCGTACAGAGGGAGGCCCGTGCCCAGCAGTGGGACGTTTCAAAATGGCTGATGACATGATATGACTAGGTAATAGTCCTCGCTTTGCTGGGTATCTTTCAATAGCCTTAGTTAGTCTATTCTATTTACTAAGAATTTCTTCGATATCCGTTTGGCTATTTAATCATAATAAAGAAAGAAACATACAAACAAAACACATAACATGACAAAAATAAAGATTTTCACAATTATTATAGTAGTAAGAAATATTTACATTGTACTAGCAAATTCCCGCGGCTCCGCCCGCGTTCTAATCACTATTAAAAATAGGAATCGGTGGTAGAAGGATGAAAATTGAGGGTTATAAGTATTTTTAATGCCAAATTATAAAAAAAGTTAAAAATTAAAATTTGGTCAAGAAATAAAAAAAAATATCTATAGAGGGTCTCCCTTAGCATCTAGACGAATAAAAAAGCCTACGACCTATTCTCGGACCTACCAAATATACAAAAAAAAATCATAAGAATCGGTCAAGCCGTTTCAGATGAGTTCTATGACAAACACTGTGACACGAGATTTTTATATATTAGATATACTGCACACATAGTGTATAATATAGTAATCGGCTCTTTTTAGCGTCTCATTGTAGGGCGCGGTCCTCCCTTCAATACGCGGGACACGGATCAAACAATGTCATACGCGGCATATATACATAGGTATCACTTTTTTACTGGAACACAACTTATTTATTATTTATCCTTATGGAATAAAATGTTGCTTTGTTGTATAAACGTACTTTGTTTGAAATATGTATGGTACATAATATCAAATCAAATTAAAATATACTTTATTCAAATAGACTTTTACAAGTACTTTTGAATCGTCACTTTTACATTATTATATAGAATTTAAAGTAAATGTCAGTCTATAAGTCTGGGACGTGGGAGTAAGCTACCACCGACTCGGAATGCTGTTCTGCCGAGAAGAGCCGGCGAGAAACTCAACAGTTGCTCTTTTAATATAATCTGTAAGTTACCTTTTGTCATTAATATTGGTGAAACAATACTTTATTAGATACACAATATACACATAAACGCAGACAAACGTACAAAAACAAAATTACACTATTAATAAATGATACTAGCGACTCACCCTCACTCTACTCGAGTTCGTCTTGAGGTACGTTATAACGGGAATTCTCAGAGATGTGATACTTTTCCACAGTTAAAAATGTTCTATATATGCTAAACTGAATAGCTATCAACATTCTAAATTCCATCAAAATCTGTCTAGTAGTTTTCTCATGATACGTTCCCAGACAGAGAGAAGAAAAAAAAATCATAAATACGGCGATTGTTTTAATTAAAATGACAATTTCAATCGGATTTAAAAAAATATATTAAAAAATATAATGATTAACTTTCATAAGTGAAAACTGTAGTAATGCAATCACATTAACAAATGATGTAGTGTAAGTGTAACTTTCCGTTATGCAAATTGATATTGAATTTCCTCTTTACAAATGTTATTCATCTCGCTGTAAACGAGGGAAAAAAATTAATAAAACGTTGTAAAACAATCGATAGCCGAAATTTCGTACATTTGTCGGGTTTTATTAAAAAATCCGAAGCGGTCATAAATTTCTAGCAGCAGAGTGCTGCGAGTTGCTGTGTACTGGCTTAAAGCTTGCCTTATTGAGTACTTACTAAGTTGAGTTTAATTCATGTTTTGTAAATCAATAGCTGACATTATTCAAATATGTTGTGAAAAATCTTTCTCATTCACCAAAGGTAGTAACAACAGCTTATTTTTTAAAGAAATAATCACAATAAATATTATATTGTGTTTTAGTATGTATTGTATAATGTATTCAGCTTCAGGACATCGTGGTAGGGGTTAAAGAAGTTAGTCCGAAATACAGATTTATTTCGGACTAACTTTTCAAACCTTCCGAAAAATCTATATTGAGTACCGTTATGTTACTCTCGCATCCTCTCATATTATATAGGTCATTTCTATACGCAATGATGTGTCCGTGAAGTGTTTGGAGATACAAAGAAGTATTGAGGCCATTACGGTGCGTCTTGTCCATAAAAAGGACAGGATGTAGCGGCAGCAGACATCCTATTGTATGAACGTGTGATAAAGGCGAATATCTATAGTCAAGTTAGAAAATGAAAATATAGATCGCCTGACGTTAAAAGGGCACACGATTAGTTATTCAACATTGAAACGACTAAAACGAAGTAGTACACTAAACTTGCAGTATATAATTTTATAAGGTATACTTTGGTTTCGTTTTGAAATTTGTTTGTAAATTGTGGGTAGGCACTGTCTGTAACAAGTATTTAAACCTCCGAGACGTCAAATACCAAAGTCCTTAGGTATTTGACGTCTTAGGTATTGCCGTAAAGCATTCGAAACGTCAGGAACCAAAAATCTAAATAAATCCGCGACAAAATCCGAAAATATAGTGTCGTTTATAATTCAATCTTTTTGAATATTTGGTCATGAAGGAAAATCAACTCAGAAAATCTAAAATCAACTTAGAAGGCAGGTACTTGTGAAAACATCCACTTCAAAAGGTTTATTTTTAGGAACAGTTTGAAAGAAACAATTTTCCCCGTTAATAAAACGAAGAAAACATCACTAATCCATCCAAAGCGCCAACAAGCGGCGCAATCTAAACAACATGCGCGATTTAACGTTTTAATTATTTCGAGCGCAAATATACTCAGAGTGGAGAATTCAGTTAAGACTTTTTTCACTTTTTCACTGACTTTATATTATTTTTTATTAAATACGACATGTATCTAGTACTGAATGTGTGAATTTATTAATTCTACCGCACATTCATTGTAAATGAAGTTTTAAAATGAATTATAGAATTTTTAAACTTTGTGATATGAAATAGGATATGCGCTTCACAAAATAGAAAAAAACTATAAGTATTGAAGTATTTCATTGTTTTGCACAAGTTTATGTTTGACTTCATTTTATTCATTTAGTATGTATAGTATGAAGTTAGCTATAAAATAAAATACAGAACTAAGTTCTCAACTAAAAGCTAGCAGTTTTGAACTTTTTTTTTTATTACTTTATCGTTCATAATAGTAGCGTTTCAATTTATGAAAAAGGCAAAGGTATTCATGATCCATTTTAAAAAAAGATTATAATATATTGATGCATAACCTCAAAATGCTTTTAACAGTAAAAATATCTATATTTACAACTGGAGCTATAAGTGTTTTTCCCATAGTTTATAGTTTTTTCAAACAATATTCCATTTTGGACGTAAAACTGTCCATTTCCTGAGTTTTTATTGGAGCAGTAGTTTGACGTATAATACAATTTTCCAATTCAATGCTTCTGATACGGTAATTGCTAGTCAATATTTGCCGAGTATCAATTGTTTTAGAACAAAAGTAGGATGTAACAGAATTCGACATTTAGTTCTCGGTTTTGCAAAAAAATTAATAGAAAAATTTGTGTAGATTAAAATAACGAGGTAGAATGCAACATTGTTGTTAAATTATTATTATTTGTTCAGTCAGTTTACACTCCCATCATGTAAACATAATTTTCCATATTGAAATTTAATATTGTGGCTTTAAAAATGAAAGTCCAATGCACTCAGGCGATGCAAAGTTATTCCTATTCAAAGCTTACAATGTAGTGCCATGTAATGAGGTCAGGATAGAGTGATAAAAATATGTCGTTTTAGTCCGCTTGATATTGAATATTGAATTCTATGTATTAATAAATAAATATATTGAGACATTAACACTCAGCACCATCTAGTTTCACGGTAAACTACGAGGCTTGTGTTACGGATAACAAATAGTTCATATATTTTTGAATGCATATAATATTATAATCTTAATGTAAGCTATTATAAAAGGAGTTTAAACATTCGTGCCCATTACACAAAACAATGCCCCAGTGAGACTCGAACCTGCGACCGCTAGCATAGCAAGTGTAGTCACTAGAAACTGAGCTAAAATGAGCGAATTTCAAAATAATTGACGCAATATTATTATGTAGTCTAAACCATAATAACAATCATTCTAATATTCCCTGAATGTTTAAATAAAATGTTTTCGGTGTACATAATATATTTTTTCACAATATTACACAAGTACTTGAAGTGAATATAAAAACAGCAATTTGACTCAATTCCCAAAGCATAAAGTTCTGGTGTTCTAATTTCTAGAGTACTCATTACTTTGAGAGGGAACTTAATGGCGAGAACTAATATTACTTAGCAAGTAATATATGAAGTATTAATTTTAAATATTACCGTGAAATTATAAATCTGGCTCGAAGGACCAAGTTTTATGAAAATATTTTGTGTTTCCGTATTACGATTTAACGAAATTAGTAAGTGAATTTGTGTATTTTAAATGTTTAACTGTTTTTAGTTAGAAACGTTGAAACCTCTTATAGTAATTTTTGTAATGCCATTCATCTAGCTAAATTAAAAAAAATATATATATTAATTCAGAAGAGAAAACTATTAATGTTTTATTTTAAGGTCTTGGTTTGAAGTTTTGCACGAAATACTATTGTCGTCGATATTTTTTAAACCCAGAGTAACAAAAGAACATTCGCAAAAGGTAGATTTATAGCCAAATCAATTGCAGATCCTTAATGAAGGGTTGCGAGTGAGTGTTAATTACAATGAGAGTCCAATTTACAGAAAATGCTTGACGAGATTTTACAACGCTTCCAACTTTTGCATAAATTGTATGATTTTTTATTTAATAATCCTTCTACCCTTTTACATTCTTGATGAAGACACAAATTAATTTTTATACTTTGACTGACGTAAAATGTCTTAATTATGATGAACTTGGCAATTGATATAAGGAATCTAGGAATCTTACAATCTTTTAGCGATTACTAGCGACTCACCTTCGCTTCGCTCGGGTTCGTTCTTAGATTTAGTGCGACCGAAGCCGCGAGTTCCGCTAGTTATATACCAAAACCTTTCTCGAGAACCACTGTATCCATTGGTGTAAGCATCATGATAATCAGCGCAGTAGTTTTTAGTTTATCGCGAACAGACAGACGTGGCGGAGGACTTCATTTTATATCTATGCTGTGATACAAAACGTGTTCTGGGATTTTTTATACTAATTATTATAATAAAATCTTCACTTATTATTTATATCCTGGCAGGATCTAGGCAGGAATATCCGTCTCTTATAAAACCTATAACATCAACACATATACTCATTAAATCACACCTATGAATAGATAGTACAACCTTTTCAAGTGGTAGAGCCATGCTTGTTACCTTCGGGTAGCAACCGAATGGGCCGGCACGCCCCGTATAGTACCACTCTCTCACAGAAGACCGGCGTGAAGTGGCAGCTATGCTGTCGCGTTTCGTCCGGTAAGTGAAAGTCCGGGGGGCCCACTTCCCATGCCTCTTCCCGTCCTTCTCTCTTGTCCCGTCCTTTTCCCTCCTCCCTTCCTCCCTTTCCTAAAAGGCCGGCAACGCATCTGCAAGACTGCACGCATCTGCAAGCCCTGAAGTCTTGCAGATGTCCATGGGAGGAGGTGATCACTTCCCATCAGGTGAGCCTCCTGCGCGTTTGCCCCCTTTGTCGCATAAAAAAAAATAATAACCCTCCTTTTGGCGCAGTCGAGTTTTAATGAAGTGTAACTGTAAGTGTAACATCAACATAACTACATCTTTTTAATGTATTAAATATACATTATACATAATATTTATAGTAAATACAATTATATTACTTTTCTGTTTGTTTGTCTGTTAACTTGTCTGTCTGTTTGTTTGTTCCCGCTAATCTCTAAACAAACTAAAATGACTGAGTAGTTTTTGACGGGACTTTTACTGGCAGATTGTTGATTTTATAACTATCTTAGGCTTCTTTTATTTTAGATAAAGAATTAGGATCCCACTTTAGAAAACTTAAGCGTAAATCGCGTTTAATGAACGAGCTTAAGTAATAAATCATGATATAATATGAAGTAACATTTAGTTATAGAATAATATCAAAAAAAGGCTGACAGTCTAAATAAAATTGTTATATATACATTATACATTACATTTGAATTATAAAAGGCAAAGAAGAAAATATTTTTTATTAATTTACATAATAAATGTACACAACTCTGGAGACATCAAGTTAAAGCAAAATTAGTGATAACATGAAGGGGTTATTTGTATTTGAAGAGGAATTCAGCTTATGCCTAGCTTCAGTGCTGTCGTCGAATTGCGAGAATTTCATTTTACGAACACTGTGTTTTGTAATGCTTTTAATAAATATTAGGCGTTTTGTTCCTTTTCTTATAACGATATATTATACCTGTATTATTAATTATTATTTACTAGCAACTCACCCTCGCTTCGCTCGGGTTTGTCCCCAGATGCTCTCTGCCAAATTTAAATTTCTAAACTTTGAATGTCTTATTCATTTATATTTAATCAAAATCCTAAAAATTAAGCTTCAAGCTTCTAACCTTAAAAATGACGTAATTTCCATAAAAACTTTTATTACCTTTTTTTCGCCTTGAGCCTATGTGCTTTCTTAGGCTCTAGACTATCTGTGTACCAAATTTCATATAAATCGGTTCAGTAGTTTTGGTGTAAAACCGCAATGGACAGACAGACAGAGTTACTTACGCATTTACAGAAAAAAACCATATAACTAAAATAATAACAATTTTAATAAGATTTTACAAAATACTGATACATACATAATGTATAGATTATTTGGACCTGGAAGGCTGTTTTAGGGTAAATTTCGTGTTTGTCTTCGCAGTTTAAAGAAAAATATTAAAAATATGAAAAACAAAAAATATGAACATTTCGAATGAAATTTAGGTCAAAATGCTAAAGATCATTTATATGAGCAGATTCTTACTAACATATAGGATTATATACGTAGGTAATGTATTGCTTATAAGAAAAACAAAATTTTATCTTATTTTTTCGGCCATTTCCAAGACGCCTGGGCTGATTTTGATGGGACTTTCACTGGTAGATAGCTAATGTTATGAGGAGTAACGTATTTTTATATAAGGAAATGAGGTTTTATCAAAGTGGCCAAGCGGAATTGCTAGCGTGACAATAGATTAAGCAAGTTCAAAGAAGCTATTAGCGTTTCAACAAGAATTCTCATAACAGAGAGCGCTGCGTACGCAGTGTCCTATAAATGTCGAGCAAATTGTTGTGCGCTCGCAAATTACTCTTCCGGTTTTATGGAAAAACGAGTCCACTTTATTTCAAATAAACAAATTAAGTACCTACATAATGTATTAAAAGTATACCTACATAATGTAGTAAATAATATTAGTTATTCAATAGTGAATAACTAATATTAAAATAAAAATTATAATAATTATAATAATACTAGCTAAAAATAAGTTAATAATATTGCCATAATTATAAATTATTTTTAAATTATTTAAATTTAAATATAAATGTTTAGAATTAAAATTTTATAAGGTACTCTGATGCCATTTTCAAAATTTTTATAAATTGTGGGTAGGCACTGTCTGTAACAAGTATATAAACCTATGAGACGTCAAATACCTTAGTCTCTCCCGTGACCATGATTGCTGTAAAGCATTCGAAACGTCGGGAACTAAAAATCAAAATAAATCCGCGACAAAATCCGAAAAGGTAGTTTCATTTATAATGTCGAATATTCGCGTAAATCTAAGAAAGTATTATTGTATTAAAAGCTATTAAAATAAATGAGAAGCATTATATTTAGTATCATGATATATAGGATCCCACTCCTGGGCACTAGCTTTCGATTACAATTCCACGGCGCTTATAATTGAGTGATGTATTTACGTAATATAATATAACTGACGAATTTAACATACTATTTTATTATATACTCCAAAACAGTACTGTGAATGTTTCTATTTACTTTTCGCAAATATCATACAGCAAATAATATCGAGTGAAAATTAAATTCCGATTCCGAAAAGATTGATTTATTTAAAGTGAACAATAAATAAACTAATGATAATTTGGATAGAATTTTTGAGTTTGAAAGCTCGTTTGTAAACACGCTTTAAAAAAAGCACTATCTAAAAAATAATTGATAAAATTTAATCTACGATCAACTTAAAAAAAAGCTGTACATGTAAACTCATTTAGTAACTTGTACAAATCTGTTTCATCATATTACGGCTAAAGACAAAACAGCTTTTGCGAAATTAGTTATAACGTGAAAGGGTTATTTGCATATGAAAAGGAATTTTGTATATGTACAGTACAGAGTGTTGGAAATGTTCTAATAACGAAAAATTTAACTTAAGTGTTTTAAAAGCAATATATCTTTTTTATAATAATTAACAGAGTACTATAAAAATATCATGTTTATTACCACTCTGGTACATAACCTTAAAATGAGTTTGAATTAGAATTTTGAATCATACATTGAGTATTAAATTCGTTTTAATAAAAAATGTACTACGTTGGGTCCTCCCTCCTACACACCCCCTTCTCCCTAACGTGTATTCACCTTGTCGTTGGTTTGGTCTCAAAAGCCTACTGCCTATGGCCTAGTGTACCATGCACATGGTACTTTTCTGACGGCAGAATGGACAGTTGATGGGATGCAACTTCATGATTGTGGTCTGGTGACAAGTCCCACATAACCTGTAGGTGGTATGCTTACAAGTGGTATGCGTAAAACATTTCCCTAAGTTAAAATAAAGGTTGTGTATATCATATTATAAATTAATATCTTTTAGATAAGCATATAATCACTTCTAATTATCATTCTCCTTAAAATTTATGAAGGTTGGATATTATAAGAGCTAGTTTTCAGAAAAGAGTCATTGATTAAACTAGGAATATAATTACAGAAATGAATAAATAGAGCGTAATCACATTCTCGAAGCGGCGCATTTCAGGGAGCTCCAGGGGATATTTGTAACAAGCTGTGTGACGGCGCCGCGCTGGCTTTACATAACAAGTCATTTTAATTCCATGGTTTGTATACAAGTGGTATCATTTGAATTGTAAATGAAAATATTTTTATTATTATTTATATGCATTTTGTGACAGTGATAGTCTGTTGGTAACGCGCTTGTTCGGGTAACCAAGAGAAGCGCGTTCAAATCCGGATCTCGCATCTCTGATATTATTAGGTGCGAATCATTTCTTACACGATTATCACTTGTCTTAGGTGAAGGTAAACATGATGAGGAAACCTGCATGTCTCAGAGAACATATCAATCGTCAACCCACACAAGGCCAGCGTGGTGGACTACGGCCTAATCTCCTTCGTATTGAAGGGAGTCCCTTGCACAGCTGTGGGACGTTAAAAAGGACTGATTACATATGTATTTTTTTATAGAAATATCGCTTTTAATTTCTCAGGAAGCAGAAAAGTAAAAAAATGAGAAATTCTTGATTTAAATGTTAAGTAAATTGAGTGTTGTGTGTCTTAATTTTTTTTTGTTAAAATACATAAAAACACTTCTAATAACGAAAATTAAAGTAAAGCTTTTTAATATTACATACTAAGCTCCTAAACTGATGTGTGATGAATAGACCATGTGTCCGTTGAATTGAATTATTAATCAACAAAGTTTAAATGGATAAAACTACCCTCGGTTCATGTTTCTTTTAACATCATTGGTTAAAATTGAAAAATAAACGATGACATTTCTGAATCGAAAAATCTTAATTATTATCACACATCAGTTATGACAAAATAAAGTCATTAAATATAGAGATGCGAAAGGAAAAGAGGATGGTACAACATTCCTGATGTTTTCAGAGAATTTGTTTTATTAAATGCAAGAAAATTAAATACATTTAACTCGGGATGGTATCCAGCCATGGCAAAGGAATTTCGGGTACAATGTCACATGGTAACCCAAATATTAATATTTTAATATTAACTTTAATATTTCATATATTCCGCTTCATTGTATGATTAAGTTGAAATGTACAGTAAATATTCGCTGGAAAACTCCTGAAGTTTTGAATAGTCAATAAACCATAAAAATATGTATTACAATGTAGCTTAAAAATCATAAAGGTTATAAAAGCTATGATTGAAGAAGAAGAACGTGTATCACGTGACCAATGGGACGATGAATAGGGTGTACACCACCAACCAGCACTTGACCACCGTGGACTATGGCGTGATCTTATTAAAGAGAGGCCTTTGTCCAGCTCTGGGAAGATAAACAAAACTAAATACAATTCAAATATCCAATTAAAACCTCGTCTCGTTGTTCTCTTCGGAATGCCAAAATGATGCCCATAAATTGACTTCTGTGTTAATTTTATTTTTTTACATAGATAAAAAAACCAATCAATTTATTCGACGTTTTAAAATTAATTAAATATATCCCTAGAAGTGAACATTTTATTAAAAAAGTCTCTAAAACTTTTACATTCTTCACGCGCGTTCGTCCTAAGTTTCCTTATATTGTTTCCTAGCTTGCTAGGTCCTTCTACTGTAAATTTTATTTTTAATCGGAACTCTTTTTTTAAAATATAAGTATTACCTATTTGCCAGTAAAAGCCCCGTCAAAATTGTCCAGCCATTTTGGAGAACAGTGGGAACAAACAGACAGATAGACAAATATTATATAAAAGTTGTTATCACATGGATTAAGACAAAACTTTTATATAGACATAGCAAATTGTCAGTTACTATATAACTAACAGTAGCCTTTGTATATCTCCAAGATGTATTTGTGTACTAATTTCCGTTTAAATCTGTCTATTATTTGCAACGTGAAGCAGTTAATTTAATACGAAGTCTAAAAAATGGCTCGGTTCTTAGTAACCATCTTGTGCCAGTGGTTGCAGGTTCAAGTCCCGCTGGAGGCATTCATTTGTAGAGCACGAATGTTTGTACTCCAGTCATGGGTGTTTATATTTTTATAATAATTATAATATAAAAGTGACATATATGTAGTGTATTAACTATCTGGTATCCGTAACACAAGCCTCGTAGCTTACTACGGAACTAGATAGAACTGTGTGTAATAATGCCCTAACATATTTAAGTATCATTATGATGTCGAACAATAAGAACTTAAAATGTCTATTACAAATTCAATTTTTTAAAGCAGATTCCAGTTCTACGTCAAATATGATAGCATTCACAACCCGGAACTTTATTTTCCAGAGTTTCTTGTACATTGAATTTTTAAATGAGCTGGCACGCGGCCACAGACCTCGCATTAATTGATTCGGAATCGTAGTTTCGTTGCAACGAGTATGATAATGCGATACGATTTGCTGCCAACGTGTCAGGCTGACTAGGAACCAAAAACGCCCAAGACTATATTGTCTAAGTTATAAGGTATGATTTTCATTTATTAAAAGAAATAAGGTAGGGCTCTCTCAAAAAAAAAACTTATTGAAATAGTAATTATTATTGATACAGAAGCCGAATCTATACTTTTACTTACCTACTTTTAGAAATTTTGACGGTCTGTCGGGGACCACAGACAGATGGACAAACAACGATGTTACTCCAGATCATATCCTTGCAATAAATCGTCATCTAAACAGTACTATTTCAAAACATTTTACAAAAAATATGTAATATACAAGTTTGTCACATTATAAATGAAACTACCTTTTCGGATTTTGTCGCGGATTTATTTTGATTTTTAGTTCCCGACGTTTCGAATGCTTTACAGCAATCATGGTCACGGGAGAGACTACGGAACTAAAAATCAAAATAAATCCGCGACAAAATCCGAAAAGGTAGTTTCATTTATAATATCGAATATTCGCGTAAATCTAAGAAAGTATTAAGTTTGTCACAGTTAGAATTTTATTATATAATATATAGATAATAAATTTGAGTTCAGGAAACATTACGATATTTGACGCCACTTTCATTATTATTTGTCATTGAGGATGTCAGAGTAGAAAAATAAGGCACTTGTGAATTCTGCCCGCGGACTGATTTTAAGGGCTCTCTCCACTCGTATTTTCGAATGCACGCCTCTCATCCGATTCAGATTATTCCTGTTCTGTTTCAGAGAAAATCAATTTGAGACTTTGGTTTAATACAATTGGCTTTATTAAAACTTTTGCTTTTATACAAAATCCAATACAAATGTATTACATATAAGTTTGTCTGTGATTTAGGAATGCTGTAGTACTTAGTTTTTTATATTATAATAGTACGTAGTACAAGAGAAATAGTAGTATTTCATGAGAATACGTAAACACTGGGCTATCTCTACCTACAAACGCTTAATATTTGTTCTGGAGAAAAACGATACAATAAAGGGTCAAGGCATGTTTTTTTTCTATAAAATAATAATTCCTAGATTTTAACTCTACATTGTAAAAAACATCAAAAGATAATATATTTTAAAAAAAATCCTTTTAGAAATTGGAGTTATTTTGGCAGAAATAAATTAGTTTATTAATTTAGAAAGGTCAACTACATCTCTATTACAGAAATACGAGGGCTTAAAAATTCCTAGAATAAAGGCAGCTTTGGTGACAAAGAAAATTGACAGTGGTTAAGTACCACTTTATCGCGTTATTATTTTTAATTACTTTACATTTTAGAGCTTTTTAAAAGCCTATATAAAGAGCTTTAATTATTTATCATTATCATTTCCAGAACACAAATCAAAAATAAGACCAATTATTGTGAAGACTCATCGTTTGTTGAAAATTGCTTAAACATGGCATATTGTTTTTTGTATTTTAAGACGGGTAAAGAATACTTAAGCACTAGAAGCCTTTGACTCGCTAAAGGCTCATTTACATTCTGTTACTGATTCGATAGCGGCTCAATCTCAATCCTGTAAACAATTTTGTTTACTGAAACACAATGGTTACTCAGCACTCACTTTCTTCTAAGAATGACTTAATGACGTAATAATGTCTAAATTGTAAACTACTTTGTTTCAATTATGGAAATCATTAATTTTATGCTCTAAGCTTTATTAAAAAAATAACATCTTTTGGGCTCACGTTAAAATATTCATGGTCGGAGTCCCTTTAACTTGTTGTAAAAAAATTTTTCAATGTACATATCTTTTTTCTCTGTTAAGAGCTTTAGTTTAAACTGTAACTTTTAAAACACTTAAAAATAAACCCAATGCTATCAACACCTTATTTCTTTTTATATTGTATCAAATTTGCATCTTACTGAATTATATTAAGTCCTGGTCCTAAATAAAGAACCTTTGGAACACCAAATGCTGAATCTAATTTCTGAAGACCGTCAGCCGATTACTATTCTACAGACACTCCCAGTATTGGTTGTGTCACCTTAAAAAAGAAACGGTTTTTATTTTGACCTTTTTGTGGTGTTTATATTTTAAGAAAGCTATATTTAGCGAGTATTTATATTTTTAATAGCTTTAATTTTTTTTGTATGCGAAAGTTTCTATGTTCGCATATTTTTTTATAATGACTGTACTACGGATTAGGTGTTTAGTACGCAGACCAAGGCCTAAACCATTTCTTACCATTTTTTGGTCATCCTTAAGAAATGTACTAACGCATACAACTTGTAGAAAACAAGTTACTACCCAATAAAACCCAAGCACCCATCATAATCATCATTCAACCACGACGCCACAACGGCCCGGCAGGTCTGCCGAAACAGACCACAGAGCTAAGGGAATGCCTCACTGTCCACTTTGCTAAAAGAGAAGTACCAGGAGCAACCCGCATAACAAACCGCCCACCGGAGTGGGCCCTCCCTGCGCGTTTCTTGGCTTCACGACCGACCAGATTGCTGGTCGCTACTGAGCACAACGAAAAGGTGAACGCACGTTTGAAGGAAGACCTAAAGTACTGGTAGTAACAAAATTTGTCGAAAGGTAGCGTTGTATGTAATATTATTATTAAAAATTCACTCAAGCGTTGCAAAAAGTCCTTCGTATTTAAAAAATTGCGAAATATCACAACAATTTTTCCCTTTAACTTTCCAAAGCCCATTAAAAGTCCAATTTGAAAATATTCTGCAAACATTGATCACACTCAGAAAAGGTTTCCATAATTTAATGACATATTTTCTCAATCGCCTTTAATAAAATTACACGAAAAAATCGTTTATCGTTCGATCAGCACAAATCGTATTATGTGGTTAATAAAGGTCGGAGGAGCCATAAATTAGCATTAGAAGGAAATCGTTTGATGGCCAGCGGTGATCAAACGATGTTTTTTCCACGGCCTCCTTTTCGTATCAGATGAACTGCGGTAAGTATATTCGTTATCTGGATATATATTTTTACTTTATTGTGCTTAATTTATTTATTTTTGTTCTATTAATGGATGAAAGTAGCTTATTATTGCAAAATACTCTATGTAAAAAGTATTTTCGAGTATGATCGAGGAATTTCTAAGAATAATACCCATTTAATAAACCTTTCAATATTATTCAAACATAAGATTTTCATCGTACATCGATGCTTTGTTGGCTTTTATCAATTTCAATAAGGGCTTACAATTTCTGGTATATTTCGCCAAAAAATCTTGTACGTATTTTCTCATTTGTAATTAAATTTGTTTAATAATACGAAGCAAATGTTCTTTTTTTACAGATTTTTGTTAAATCATTTTCTTTTTCATACTGTAGAAGAGAACAATTCTTAAAAAAACCTTTAACGTTTAAAAATAGAAACGACTTACAGTTTTAACTTATGTTATACAAGGCTTTCGTTAATTACACTAATTAATATTTGTACTTCAAATTAAAAAATAATATTGAAAAGGCACAATTATAATTTTAAATGATGTAATTATAATATTAAATCCTCACTTCGTGTTTAATGAATGTTTTCGGGCATCAGATAAAGGTTCATTTCACAAATTATCGTTTAATATGAATGATTTACATGATAATGATCGTTTTGAAAATTGTATCATTTTAAAATGTATTTTATTTCATTAATGTTAAGCGAGCTGACTTTATTTAATATCGATGTGATTATTTGTTAAGTTAAATATATTTGTCCATGGTATAGTACAGCGAACATGGAACCCCATGAAGCACCAAGAAACGTTCAATTTTGGGACCCTTAGAAACGTTGACGTTACTAAGGGTCCCAATATAAAAAAAACCGCGAAAAGAATCCGAAAAAGAGTTTTGGGTAAAAATAATAGTATTGGCGTAAATCTAAGAAAAAATTAAAAGAGAGTAAGCAACTAGTTTATAATATCACCTGTGACACGATATTCAGTCTGTATAAAATATAAAAATTAACAATAACAATATAAATATTATCGTAACAAAACACGAGTAAAACACCTTAAAAACCACTTTACAGAAATTAACGAAAGCTTTGATGTAGGATAAAGCTTTTACTTTCCTTTTTGATAGAAACATGCGGGTTGGAATGAAACTGTTGCGTGGAAGCGGTCTTTCTTTTGCTTATTTTGCCGATGCGGTGACGTACGCTTCAAAATTGGCGCAAAATAGAAAAATCACGTGGTTTTCGGTTGAACGTGTTTATTGCTATCGTTTTAGGCGTTCACTGTGGCGTCACAACAATGTCGATAGATAGGTTTACGCGAAAAATAAGTAAAAATCTCACAACTTCATGTAAATAATCGATAAATTTTTTGAACCGATGTTAAAGAAAAAGTAATACATACATTAATTAAGTTTTAATTTATAAATAGATTTAGCTCCTGATAAGGTACTTAATTGTGATATAAAATTAACGAATATTAAAGATAAAAGAGAGAAATTTTTGCAAGCTTTACATTTTATTACGATTCAACTATTTCTTAAAAGTACTTCATAAGTTAGCTTTTAAGCTTCCAAATAAGATAATAGAAGAAAAATTTTCAGTAATTGAATAAGTTTATTTGAAAATTACGAAAATATTTTATTCAGTACAAAACCTACTTTGCTAAAACATTTCACAACAAGAGGAGAATTCCAAGAAACACATGGCGATTGATTAAAATTCTTTCAGTTAAATCGAACAAGAAAAAGAACACTTCATTTTCTTGGAGTGCATTTCTCAGTCAATTTGAGGTTTTCTCAAATTCTAGCACTTCCATTTATTACTCATAGCTTGATCAAATAGCAGAATGTTAAAAAAGTGGGCCCTCGAGGGTTCAGGACATACCAATGATTTTAAAATTCCTTTAGCATTCATATTGGAGTATTATTTGCAAATAATTCAATATTTTTACATTTATGATGATACGAGTTAATACCAATATTTAGGAGAGTTGTTGCTTTGATGGCAATTTCTATTTTCCGAATAAAATTAGTCATTATAATGTAATAGTTAACATAGAAATGATAAATGTTACCTATCTTATTTAGAGGTTTGATGTCATTTTACGATACATGATGTGTATAACGCAGCCATTGCGATGTCGAATATTTTGGTTTTTGCAGTAGATGTAGCTGAAAAAAAAACAATTATTTGGAGAAATATGGTGAATATTTCAAATGTAAAAGATACGATTGATTGATTGTTTTCACTTACTTACTATAAATACCTAATAAGATATTTTCGATTTTACTTTTTAAGAACTTATTTTAATATTTTTAGCGTACATAGTAGCAAAGTAAGAAGAAAATATTTTAAAAATTCAATAGGTGAAAAATTAATCATACATTTATTTTCTACACTTAGGGGTAAAGTAAGCTTTCAAACAAAAATGAAAAAAATTGAGAACCTCCTCCTTTTTGAAGTCGGTTGAGAACTACTTTAAAATTTATTACATGTATGGTATAAGGTACGAGGTGCGTCCTATACATAAGTTAAACTAATAGTATGTAAAATTGAATAACAAAAATGTACTTGGTAATAATCCTAATTTCCAGAAAATATTAGTTCACGAAACACTCAAATATGAAATAAACATTAAACACAATATGGAATTACTCAAATGAACCAAAAAAATGAATAAAATGAATAGAATTTTCAAATAAATTCAACTTAGTGCCTCGAAGAGTAAACATTCCGGTCCAATGTTTCAACATGCTAATAAACGATGGAGTGAGGTTTTAAAACGCAAACGTTGTCAGAGCGTATGCGGAACGTAAGTACAAACATGCACTAATTTCTCAAGTTTCACAGTATATTATTAACTATTCATGAACTTTCGGCTTAAAATTTCAGTCCGCTATCTCGTATGAGATGCGGTTGCGAGCGAGTTTGTTTAACTGGCCTCATTAAAAGGGGACTACGAACATGAATAATGTTGAAGGTTAAGTCGTTCCTTCCATTGTATATTCTTCTACAGTTTGCGTTGCTCTTGAGATTTTTTCATATACGTGCTGTAATGTCTTACGTGTGTTACATTGAGCTGAATAATTCTGGCTTAAATTTAGTATTATACTGGTATAATCATCCTAAAGACCTGGTTTATCCAGGTCTTTAGGCAAACAAAAATACAGCTAGTGTCATTTATTATTTTTAAGGATTAGGTACGAGTATTATTTTGTCGTCTGAAAAGTTTTTACTACAATAGAATGATTAAACATGCCTTAGAAATATGACCCTAAAATAATGTTTGCCTCTAAATTATGTTAATGTTTGATAATTTATAAACTTTAATTAATAAAGTAAAGTAATTTATAAAGACATGCGTCGTTCAAATACTTTTGGCAGTTTTGATCAGGATTATTTTAACTAGTGGTAGCTTGTCTACGTCCCCGTACACGCACGTAGCGTTGCTACTGTTAAATATTTAAAAGTAATAATTATGTAATAACTGTGGCGGGGCACGCCAATAAAGCTCCAATTCGTCATGATTTTTTTCGCCATTTTCAACAATCAGCCTTCTATCTTCTATCTTAGAGAACAGACAGACCCGGCGTGGGAGTTTGTTGTTTAATATGTAGTGATGATTTCCCATACTACATGTTTTTGACATAATTAAGTAAAGAGTTGATATTTTTTATTATTATTATTTTAATTCAATAATAAAAATATAAACTTCATTTTGATAATTGATTACCTCACGTGAGCAACTTAGTTATTTAAATATATTGTATTTCAAATATAATCCAGTATTTTTCATCACTCGTCATTCTAATAACGGAGAGGCGAGAATAAAAAAAATACCAAAAGTGCCTTTATTTAAAACAACACCGCAATTTATGCCAATGAATCATAAAACAGCGGCCCGAAAATCGAACCTTGCGGCACGCTTATTGCGAAACATAATTCGTAAAATCGTATCTGTCAGCTCATTGTTATTCCGCACTCGAACCCGCACCTTCAAAAGAAATGTGAATTCACTCGCCTCCCTTATTTTATTGTAAATCTGTGACCGCAATGTTGACGGACCCTTTAGAGGCTCAGAATTGAAAACGGTAGTGACACTAAATGTGAAAGTGACACTTTAAGACTTTAGTTGTTTTGTGGTGGCGCTTTGCAACTTCTGGGATCTACGGTTTAGAATGACACAATGTTCATTTATTTATATAAAATATACATACAATTACATACTAAGTAAGTGTTTTAAAATGACTTTTACGTGTAAAAATATTATATTATATAACAAGCAATTCCCGCGGCTCTGCCCGCGACTCACTTATAAGAAGAAGGTAGAAGGTTAAACATTTAGGGGTTATGAGGATTTTTTGATGCCAAATCATAAAAAATAAAAATTTGTTCAAAAAATATCTATGTGCATTTTACGCAAGAATGTTAAATCAATTTTAACAAAACTTTGTGTTGCGATAATTTTTTACTCGGGTTACTATTTAGGGTACCTTTTACTATATGATAATTATCAATTGCTAAGGGAAAACAAAATTTTAGATTCAACCGAGTTGTTTTCGTTGTGAGTGAATTAACAAGACTAACACTGGTTTAGCCATAAGACATAAAAGATGTATTAAAAAATTGTAGGCCTTAAAGGCCTACAGACAAGTCTACAAAAGTAAGTGTCTTTCTCCTAATGTACACTCACGATTACTATTATTATAAAACGGTTTTATATCTATTTAAAACGTACTCGAAGACGCACACGAGAAAAACAAGCATCTTCGTGTATAGCTTGTAGCTATAAAATAATGCTAAAGAATAGCTTAAAACACTTCGATGCCTTACTTCTTTACATACTTCTAACAAAATATGTAAGTCAAATTGGCTTACTAGTGAAATGAGACGACGAGGACAATGTATGCAGATTATTTCGTCCCAAACAATAACTGGATATCTTAAGACTCCTAACTTGAAGTTAAAGTAAAATGAAAAAACAAATTACTCGAGAAAAAACCACAAGCCACAGTGAATAATGCGACAGTCCAATTTGAGCGTTTCATCCGGAAGCGGGTATTTTTTGCGGAACGCGCACATTCTTTGATGAAACTTGTTGTTCGTTTCAGCGCCGTCAACTTCAGCTGCATTATAATAGAAATTCGGATCCTATTATATTATTCTCTACCTTAATTCTTATGCTTTTACATGGTTTTTACAGTTTACGTCGACTTTATGCGAGAATTTTCAGGCATTTTTGCTTTAAAAATATTTTTCATGGTTAAAGTTCTATGAATTATGCTTAAGTTGGCAATAAAGAGGTTAACACATATAAGAATAAATTGAAATATAGAGATTTGATGAGAAATCTCTATATTTCCTTTAAATCCGACGACTTACGAGCCTCCTACTTTTTTGAAATTGGTAAAAATTCGAAGAAAACATAATGTGTGATGAATGAAATTTACTTAGCTGTATAACATATTTTTTTTCAAAATTCGTTGATTTAACATCAAACCTCGTCAAAAGTTACTAAACTAAAACGAAAATCGATCAAGAAACTGGGGAGTAAGAGTTCTGAATTATTTTATATACTGAATTGTATTTGTCCATTTATATATATAGATATGAAATGTAAGCTTCTTAGCTTTATAGTTAGAAAAACATAAATATTATTTTCCTTTATATTTCCCTCTAATATTAGTACAATAGGTGCTCTGTGGATCTCAGTTAAGGTGCCAAAATGGGATTTGCGAGATATCTTTTTATAACATTTCTTATTTTTTCTCTAGTATTTTAGGAGAATGATTATTATTTTACTTCCTTAATCTCATTTTAAACATCAAATATTTTTGTATTCGCCTGCATATATAATATATTTTTTATATTTAAATTGTATACAGTCAGTTTTAAGTGTCCCAGAGCTGGGCACGGGCCTCTCTTCAATACGAGGGGATCTAGCCATAGTCTATCACGCTGGTCTAGTGCTGGTTTATTTATATTTATCTTTGATTTAATTCAAAATAATAAAAAGTAAAATAACAAGTCCTTCTATTCACAAATGGTATAAAAAGAGAAATAGTATATAAAGGTTTCATTTTCTTAGAGATTCCAAGAAAGATGTGTTGACGCGTAGCTTCTGGCCTCACTTCACCTTTGAGCCACGAACGATTTCACTCGACCTATGCCAACTTAATAACACGGACAAAACATCTATATCTATATTATATAAATGGACAAAGTCTAAATAGTTCAATGCCTTTTATATCTGTTATTTGTCAACTATTTTTTTTCAGAGGCTATTGACAAACTTGAAAATTATCAATAATTGAAATATTTATTTAAACATTTCCTGTTGGTACATAATTTTCAATATCGCAAAAATGATCGACCAATTCCCGGACACAGGTATCGTCATATTATTAGAGCGAAGTACGATTCTCAGATTGACTCCGTTTGTTTAAGTTTTTTATAAGTATTAAAAATTTGGGACAAATAGATTACTCCATACGCAAAGTTCTAGAGTGGCGGCCACGTACCGGAAAGCGAAGCGTGGGCAGGCCTTCCGCAAGGTGGACCGACGACTTTGTTAGTCATTAAACCCCACTGGATGCAGAGGGCGCAAGATCGTTTGTCATGAGAATCTTTGTAGGAGCCCTATGTCCAGCAGTGGACGTGTATGGACGGGTATGACTGAGAAGAAGAAGAAGATTAACCCCATATACGACGTTTCTACGCATCATCTTAGAAAGGATTTAAAGAAATTCAATTGCAAAGAATTTAAGAGGGGGTTGAAAGTATGTGTGAAAATTGTGTCAAATCAATAAGACATGTTACCACTGACTTCGTTACTGATGTATAAAAACCGGGAGCAACCCCAAGCAGCTAACCCAAAATCTGTTATCTAGTCGGCAAAGTTAGCGAGACATGTATATTCAGTGCCGCATAAAGCGCAAAGTGAATCACGGAAGCCGGTAAAAGTTATCCGAGATAAAGTTAAATGGCCCTTGAATTGTGCCTTCCACCCCTCGCCTTATCTCTCACTGAGACTACCCGAAAATAAAAATACAGTGTTCATATATTTCTGTGGTCTGAATAGTTTTTATAAACAACCACTTCTGATTTAATGATTGCTTTACTAAGTTTTCACACTACCCTTCATCTTTATTTTTATATTTAGTTTAAATGTATGCTAAAATTGTAACTAATGTGTATATTATATTTTTTAATTCTTATCGAAATAGTCATTATTATTGATACATAGGCCTAATTCAATTTTTTTTTAATTTTTGTCTGACTGTCTGAGACAGCATCACTAGTAAACCATGTGATAACTGGTCGATAATATGTAGGGTACTTTTTATGTTTGGAAAGTATCTCATTTCCAAGTAATCTATATTAACCGTTAAAACGTATCTCAGTCTCTTGTTTGATAAAAAATCTACTGTGTACATTGGACAACCGTAAGAGTATTATAAATATTAAACTTCGAGTTCTATTAATATGGAGATTAATGCTGTCTGTCTGACCGTTCAGATTATTTGATCATTTATAATAATAATAATAATATCATTTCTGATGAAACTTAGATATAATTAATTCACAAAAACACCTATTAAATTATAGTCTCTAAAATATATTCCTACTGCTTTAGCTTGTAACAAATCACTGCCACAAGAAACGTTACATATTTTTTAATTTTTCTTTTCATTTCTTTTACATGAAAAGTTGATTAAATTTTAAAGGTAAATATTTTTTTAATTTCGAAATCATAATAAGCAATAAGCAATTCAAAGAAATTGCTGTTCGAAGAGTAATTGAATTTTATAATATCGTTGAGTTATTTCTTTAGAGCTAATAATTTTGCTAAAAGATATTTGTAACTTTTGCGATTAATTTTCGTCATGATTAATTTCCAGAGATCAAATAAACAAACACGCCCCTATTGCTTCGGCAAACTAGTGAAACACGTATATTATGAACCATTATCTGTTGATAATGGTTTTTTTTAGAAGCAGAGTAATGAGACCTTTCTTTAAACGTTTGGAAATGCATTTACGCATGTGTACCTGTACAAGTATAGGTGGTAATGTGGAACAAACTTCCAAGGAAAGACTGTCCACTAACTAAAACCCTGTAGGACCTACTCTGTCTTAATAGGGTGCAGGATCCAACCATAATGACCCGTCAGAAAATCTGGCAAGGCCTACCCCAACAAGTGCGTAATAATAATAATAATAATAATAATAATAAATGCCGTGTGGCACCGGCAGAGTAGAATGTTGCCACCCCTTCCTACCCCATGGGTGTCGTAAGAGGCGACTAAGGGAACTGGGGAACCGTTGATCAGCTTATTTGGTTCCCCGAAGTATGGCTAGCTGACCTTAGAAGCAGCCTCCTCAGGGACTTGAGTGGACCCTGAGTGATGTAACAACCACTCACCCCCCCCCCTTTTTAATGATGGAAAGGAACAAAAATAATGTGCGATTAGGGCCGCTACCTGGGGGTCGCCAGGGCGCGCCTGGAGCTGGCGCTGGGCGTGACAGCATACGGGCCGCCAGTACCACCAGTCGGCCGGCACTACCACCTCGCCGGCCGGCACATCCATCATCATCCCCACCAGAGGGCTTGGCACCGACGGGATCCTCTAGGACCCAATCATCGGGGCCCGCCGCTGGTGGTGTACGCCGCATGAGATGGACATCTCAAATGAACGAAAATGTCATGCGTGCGTACTACAGGGCAACAGGAGGGGAAACCGGACGGACTGGCTACCGAGCGGCAATGCATCGCGAGTTCCTGCTGCTTGAGCCGACTTTAACTGTCACGGAACAAAACCTGGCAGATCGGGCTCGGTTTATTCAGCGTTCGAACATCTTTAACGTTACCGAGCTCGAACGATTACGACGTGAGGCTGTTCCTGAGGTGATTTCAACAACAGAACAAATCGTGCCTCCAACTGTTTCTACCCGGGAGGACCTAGTTACCACCATCCACGATTTGCCTGTCGAGGAAAGCACCCAGGGAACAGTCTCCCTTGATTTAGAGCGGATGAGAGGGATTCTAGAAGAGGCGATTTCTGAGATTCGGAGCACTCCTCTGGAGAATCGTATGCGACTCTCCCGCCTCACATTGAATGTGGCGACGCGGGATGTCATTGAGGCCATTAACCAAATGCTGCCGCAACATCTAGAGAGCAGCACTGGTTTGGATGATACGGCTTCTATCCTCTTTGGTGCGGCCTTAGCCGTACACCGATTTATCGGAGCTGGGACCCCGGGTCCGGGAAGCGATGCTGCTACAAGGCGCAAAGCGGAACCGGCCTGGAAGAGGAGGATAGAACGCCGTATCAACCAAACCAGAGGTCTCATTGGCAGACTGCATAGCTTCAGGTCGGGCAATACCAGGCCAAGGATTGTGCGCTCCGTTAGAATTGCCTTCAACGGGCTTGGAGTTAGGTTGGATCAGCCCGACATAACTCAAAAACTAACGGAGCGCATCGACGACCTGAAGCAGAAAATCGCCGCATGGGGGAACCGCATTCGACGATACTCGGAAAGAGTCGAGCGCTTCCAACAAAATCGTCTCTTCTCGAGTGATCAGAAAAGGTTCTATAAAAGATTGGAGTGTCCGGCAGTCTGCTCTACCTCTCAACGGCCGAGTCCGGCCGACCTCGTCGCCTTCTGGCGAAATGTATGGTCACAAGAGGTAGAGCATGAAGAGGGCCCTTGGATTGCGGCGGTAGAGGAAGCATGTGCCGTTATTGAACCGATGAGCCCGATAGCCATCTCTTCGGAGGATGTAGCTGATGCAGTACGGCGGGCCCCGAACTGGAAAAGTCCGGGTCCTGATGGGCTGCATCACTACTGGCTTAAGGGCTTTTCGGTTTGCCATGCGACCTTGGCTCGACAATTCCAAGAAGCTCTCGAGCAGAGGACGCTTCCGAACCTTTTCACAACTGGGATCACTCACCTAGCTCCAAAGTCCACGGATGCCGCTGATCCGGCTAAGTACCGCCCCATTACGTGTCTTACGACCATCTATAAGACACTGACATCTGTTCTGAGCCTCAAGATATCTCGTCATGTAGACGACAATAACATCATATCTGGGGCTCAGAACGGATGTCGGGGTGGTAGCCGTGGCACTAAAGAGCTCCTTCTCATCGACTCCGTTGCGGGGCAATTGGTCAAGCGAAACCGCCGAAACTTCTCCGCCGCCTGGATCGACTATAAGAAGGCATTCGACTCGGTGCCCCATTCATGGCTCTTGAGGGTCCTTGAGCTGTACAAAGTTGACGGTACAGTTCGAGACTTCCTCGAGAAATGCATGGGGCAATGGAGTACGATTCTTTGTCTCCATGGTGAGCGGATGGCGGCTGCTGATGACCGAATAAGGATACGGCGGGGTATCTTCCAGGGTGATTGTCTGAGCCCGCTTTGGTTTTGCCTGTCTCTAAACCCGCTCAGCTTATTGCTGGAGAGTTCGGGGACGGGCTTTCAGTTTCGGAGAGGAGGGACAAGAGTACCTCACCTTCTCTACATGGATGACCTCAAACTGCTGGCACCCAACGCCACCCGCCTGCAGGAATTACTGAAGATCACCACTGAGTTCAGTAATTCTATCAGGATGGGGCTTGGGCTGGACAAGTGTGCGGTCTTGCATGTGGTGAGGGGGCAGGTTACTCATTCGGCCGAGATGAATCTCGAGCCATCGAACATAAGAACCCTTTCTGAGGCTGAATCGTACCGGTATCTGGGTATGTCGCAATCGATAGGGGTGAATGAGGCGGACATGAAACAGTCTGTTTGCGAAGCCTTTTTTGGCCGTCTGACAAAAATCTGTAAAAGCTTTTTGTCGGGTGCCAATAAGGTCCGAGCCTATAACGGCTGGGTTATGCCCGTTCTCATGTACACCTTCGGCGTGCTCAGATGGACTCAGACCGAACTTGACACCCTGGACAGAAGGGTCCGCACGACTATGACTCTCTATCGCATGCACCACCCAAAATCGTCTGTAATGAGGTTGTATATCCCCCGGAAATGCGGTGGTCGAGGCCTTTTGAGCGTCAAGACCATGCATAACCGGGAGATAGCCAACCTCAGAACATACTTCGAGACGAAGAGGGAGTCGCCCATGCATAGAGAGATCATAGAATGTGATAAAGGAGTCACCCCCCTATCCTTAGCCAAAACCGAGTGGCAGGCCCCGGTGGTGCTTAGCACCTCTGACCGGGAGACCGTGTGGAAGGAGAAGGAGTTGCACGGACGCTTTTTTAAAGCTCTTAATGAGCCTCACGTAGATAAGAAAGCGTCCGTGCAATGGCTGCGCTTCGGTGATCTCTTTGGGGAAACCGAGGGTTTTGTCTGTGCGATACAGGATCAGGTAGTTAAGACGCGAAACTACCGAAAGTACATTCTGAAGGATGGCACTCACGACATCTGTCGAGCCTGTCGCCATCCCGGTGAGTCACTCAGACATGTGCTTTCGGGATGTTCCGCGCTTGCTAACACTGAGTATCTGCACAGGCACAATCAAGCAGCCAAAATACTTCACCAGGAGCTTGCTCTGAAACACGGTCTCCTGGATGAGAGGCTGCCGTATTACAAGTACACGCCGATGCCTGTACTCGA
Organism: Boloria euphrosyne; assembly: GCA_951802675.2. Taxonomy (NCBI): domain Eukaryota; kingdom Metazoa; phylum Arthropoda; class Insecta; order Lepidoptera; family Nymphalidae; genus Boloria; species Boloria euphrosyne. The sequence goes on from OX637896.1 coordinate 421,959, forward strand.
GCGTGACGGAGTCCGGCTCTATTGGGACCGGTCCATCATCACGGACAGGACTATTCTAGCGAATAAGCCTGACATCGTGCTGATGGACCGGGCACAGTCGCGGGTGTTTTTGGTGGACATTACTATTCCATATGACGAAAACCTTGTGAGAGCTGAGACGGAGAAAAAACGTAAGTATCTAGATCTGGCTCACGAGGTTTCCGCCATGTGGCATGTGGAGTCCACTGAAACCATCCCTATCGTCATATCTGCCAATGGTTTAATCCCAGTTAGCCTCGCTCACCATCTGAGGCGACTGGGGTTCCGTGACAGTTCGCTCGCAGCTAGGATGCAAAAAGCGGTGCTGCTAGACTCGGCTAGGATAGTCCGCCGGTTTCTCAACCTGTCGCCCTGACCCCCGGCCGTTTGGTCTCCCCTGCCGGGGTGTAATCCTCCGCCCGGTACAATATTTAATTTATGTAATGTCTAAGTATGTTTATTTATTTGTATGTATAATGTATGTAAGTTTATTATATCTATTTTCGGCTTTTATATATATTTATTTTGTACGCGGGCGTGAGAGTAAAATTTCATAATAATAATAATAAGCAGAGTCAAGGGTAGAAAATATAAGTAGTAATATTGACGAAACAAATGTTACATAATCTGTGAACATTAATCTCAAATTACAAACTCACGCCTGAATTTCAATTACATGTTTTATGTTAGTATGACGAACGTAATTTATGTCAAAACATGCCGCACTTAAATATCTCAAATCGAGCCAACCTCTAGAGAATGCAATTTTACGCACCTTGACTTATAAAAGCCATCAAATGAAACATTACAGCTTCCTTTTTACAACCAGAAGCTTTTTTACGAGCACCGCTGCTTTATTGTCGAAGAATTTAATTAAGGCATAAAAAAATATGAACTTTAAAACCACTTTAAATAATAACGCAAATATACTATTTGATGACAACTTAAAACGTTTATGTTAGATGTTTACTAATACTTAAGTATTATTTTGAAAATCTTAAGAACACACTGTTCACTTATACAGAGATTAGAGTGGAAAAACATATTGACAATATTCACGCGGTAGCATGCATTATACAATTTTATATATTTTTTTCTTATTTTAACTTAATTAATATGTTAAACATTACAATATGGATTTATGTAATAATTTTAGTATTGTAAATGTACAATACTAAAATTATTACATAAAAAGCAGTGGTAGCGCAGCGGTAACGCGTCGCTTGTATCAAAGCGAGTTTTCGGGTTCAAATCCGGGTCTCGCACCTTTGATATTTTCATGTGCGAATCATTTCTATCCTGAATACCACTTGTCTTACGGTGAAGGAAAACATCGTGAGGAAACCTGCATGTCTGAGAAAACCTAGCAAGTTTTCGTAAGACGTGTGAATTCCGCCAACACGCACTAGGCCAGCGCGGCGGACTATGGCCTGATCCCCCTCGTACTGAGGGAGGCCCGTGCCCAGCAGTGGGACATTAAAAAGGGCTGATGATGAAATGTACAATGTTAGAATTTATTTAAAGGAAGATATTATGCACTTATGAAATCTCACTTATCCAAAATATCTTACTAATGTTAAAATTATATGTTTGGAGATTTTTGCTTCTCTTTTCCAGCGAGAGTATAACCGATTAATTTTTTTACAGTGTATTTATATGGTTCAATGGTTATCGTGACCGAAATGTATGTGGAGAACACTCATATATAAAGGCCAACAGGAGAGACCCATCTCTACTCCATGTCTCTGCTGTGATCTTGATTGCTGTAAAGCATTCAAAACTACGAAAACTAAAAATGGAAAAAATGTAAAACTCTGAATGGATACTAATATCGATAATTTCCAACATTCGCGAAAGTCTTAGAAAGAAATATTTTTTATCTTCTTTTTAATGGATGAAAAATAACATAAAATAATATGTTAAGATAAAATAGACATTTTTCGCACCTTTGAGTGAACTCATAATAGTTGGTATTAGTTCTAGATAAATATTACTTCAATCGCATTATTCCTGTAAAGATTTCTGTAATTATTTGATTGAAATAAATAAATAAATAAATAATATATACCGGAATAGTAGCTGTTGCTATATTTAAAAGCTTTTGTGGTGTCAAAATAGTGATTGTTTAAGATCTGATCTGGTTAGTTTTATCAAAAATTATATAAGCTCTACGGAGCTTACGAGTATAGTCGGAAATTATTACCTCTATAAAAAAAATATTAAAATATCGAGATGCTACATACAATCGTTTACAAGTTACACCCTGCCTTATCACTCATTTATAGGTGTTGACTTCCACCTAGTTTAAAGAACGTGCCCTCGTCTTTAGAACAATACGATAAGACGCTCCATACTTTCTTTGTTTCCAAGATTAACCGAACACTCAAGTACTTGAATTCTGCTAAAGGCGGACTTGAGGAGGCGATTCGGAGATGAAAAGAAAGATTTCGAGATAAAGGTGTTTGAAAATTTTAAGCTAAGGTTAAACGAGAAATGTTCGGGTGCTTTCGTTTTATATCCGTCAATACTGAAGTTTTGACTATTTTATTTATGTAAACTGTGATCTATTCGTAAAATAATAGCATTAAATCTCCCATTGTTCTTGCTGTAGTTACCTTATACTGAACTCTAAAATAAATATGTTAACGATAATCAAATTATAGCATCAATGTAAATGAGTGACATAAGATTAATACATCTTTGATATAGTAGTATGTAATAAGTCGCAAAAGGCACGTAGGGACGCACCCGAGCGAATCATAATAAGAATTTAGTAATTCCACATGTACCAAAGAAATCCCAACAACTATCAAAGCGATATTAAAAATTCCTTCAATGAAATTTTATTCACATATTTTATACGCCACGTTCTGATGTATGCAACATTTGACATCGATTGGGAATTTTATAAGGTAGATATTATGATCATGTTATTTTTCTTTCAATTAACCGTTTTTTCCCACATAATTCAAATGCCTTAACTATTCTGTATTTTTGTGAAAATTTTAAATGTAATTTTACATTATTTTTTAGGTATAAGCGGTTTTACATTTTAAATAAAGCTATCTTTACATAATTTTTTCGCGGATTTACTTTGAACGCTTTACAGCACTTATGGCCGCAAAAGAGACTAGATCTAGGTTTTTGTCGTCTCGAAGGGCATCATATTATTATACTGTAACACATTCGAATCTTCGAGACGTAATAAATCTAAATAAAACCGCGAAAATCTTCGAAACGATAATTCTTTTAGCAATCGTGATTCGATGTGCAAATACATATTCTACACGCAATACACTTAAACTATCTCTGACTCGCAGAACTATGCAATGCAATATTAATCTAAATCATGGCAATAGTGTAATGGCCTGATGATGATCCTCTAACAGTGCAAGATGCATAATGAATGGCCGTCACTCAGCTGTCCATCCGTGCGTCTGTCTGTCCACTGACGGAATACATTACACTATCAACATCACGCATGCAAATTGTCGAAATGAGATCTAGAGCCGGGGTAAGTAATATTTAATGGTATCCTAATACTAATTCATATTATATTGGAGACTAAAGTCACTCCGCTCAGGTTTGTTCCGCACGATTGTATACATTTTTAAGAGATGACATTTTCACGCTGTAACAAGTACCATAATATATGTTGATTTGGATAACCAGCTATCATCATACCAAACTTGATCAAAATATGTCTTTTGGTTTCCTTGTAATTCGGTCACAGACTCACTACAGACTAAATTCTAAACACTATAGATTTGGCGTATGTATCGATAATAATAAATATTTCAGTAATATTCTCAAATATTTTTTTATGTACAGATTTGACTTAGAACGATGCGGATTCAATTCAATTCGCACCTCTGATACTTTCATGTACGAATCATTTTCTATCATGATTACCACTTGTCTTACGGTGAAGGAAAACGTCGTGAGGAAACCTGCATGTCTGAGAAAAACCTAGCAAGTTTTCGAAAGACATGTGAAGTCCACCAACACGCACTAGGCCAGCGCGGTGGACTATGGCCTGATCCCCCTCGTACTGAGGGAGACCCGTGCCCAGCAGTGGGACGTTAAAAAGGGCTGAAGAAGTAGGAGAAGAATTTTATTATTTGTATACGAGTATAGATATAGGACAGTCATGTAAGATGTGGGCAAAGTAATTATGGGAGTAGAAGAGTTATAGAACAAAATGTTTAAACATAGATCATTTTAAACTTTGAAAGTCAGCTTTATACATTTCATTTTAGTATTGGCACTATTGGTGAGTACTCGTAAGAGATAAGATGATCAAGATACATAATATACTTGTCTCGGTACTCTTATAACGTTTTTAATGGCATGCCATTAAAATGCAACAATATTATGATTTCTTGCTGTATATTATATGAAAGTCTTTAGTTCTTCCCTGATTCCATCAAGGTTAAGCATTCAGTCTGTAGAAATTTTTATTTTAAAAACTCATAAAGGCTAATAAAATGCAATATTCCTCCAGCTATAGCTTAGTATCAAAGGTCCGAAACCAGATCAAACATCATTGCAATCTGTCGGTGAATTCAGCAAAATTTCAGAGTTCTTCATTCAAGATCAAATCGAATTTTAGAACAAAGAATAGATTCGAGTGGATTTAATATTAAAGAAAGGATATCTATTGAGTTGATTTAGAACGCAAATACTCTCTAAGTTTGCACGGTTTAATAGGAATTACCAGGTACTTGACTCTTATTAACTTTCTTCTTTTTCTCTCTATACACTTTTTATATTTAAAAGGTACTTTAACAGAACTAAGGCAATAGTAGCACAGTGGTACCGCTCTCAATTGAGAAAAGGAGTGAAACGGGTTCAAATTCTGTATCTGGCTCATCTAAAATTATCATGCGCGAATTATTTTCCAATATGATTACTTGCCCTAACAAGCAAGATTTAGAAAGACATGGGAAGTCCGCCAAGCTACACTTACCAAGTGTCGTGGTTAGTGGTCTGATCCGTACCCAGCTTTGGGACAAAGTTCGATCTGTTACGTATCGAATGTTATCTAAATTTTGATACAAAATATCTATCTACTATAGATGCAGCATAATTTTATAATTGAAAATAAGAAGCTGCCATCATTTTGGTTTAACGTTGCGCTGAATTATTTGGCCACAATATTGAGATTATTCAAAAATACGTATCTTACATTTTCTAAAAGTTCAAAACGAGTCCAAAGCTTTAGTAATTTAGGCCAACTCATAACGTAATTTAAGGACGAAAATATTATATCAGCGGCAAAATAAGAAGGAATTCGGAACATAATGTTTTCAAAGGGAAAAACAAAAGCTGGCTCGTTAGCAATGATCATACTAACAAATGCGATCTTTTGAATATTTTTATTCGAGCCTCATTAAGATTTCGACCTTACATCCATTGTTCTAGAGCACAAAATTAATTTCAAACTTCTTTATCTTAATGTTACAGCGTCTTAGTAATGAGCTAATACACTTACCTACTTTTCCGATTCCAAATAATTTCTTAATTCATTTGAATAATATTCTGCAGAAAACTTCAACAACCAAAGAAAGAAAACAAAGAATACATAAATATATGAAATTTATAGTAGCTTCAGAAGATGAATGTATAAAAATACTTCCTAGAATTAACCCCATGGTGCGGTTATTGTATATAAATGCCTAGTATTATCATTATTCATAATTTGTAATAGCGGTTAAGCGTGAGCGAAGTCGCGGGTTCCGATAGTTAAAACAAATAAAATTTCTAAAATTAGGGTGGCCTAAGTTATTTCTTATAACATTAAATGCAAGTGAAAGTCCCGTGAAAATCGGCCCGGCCGTTCCAGAGATTAGCCGGAACAAACAGGCAGATAAAAATTAAAAAAAAAAATGATTTTTTGATATCAATACCGTATATACTCGTTCTTTCAAATGCATTTAGTGAAAAGCTGTTAATTTGAAATTAAAAACGGACACTTTTATTTTGTTTATATGACATATAGATGTATACATTATGAAAAATTTAATGCTGAAAGAATATGCTTTTATCTGAATGTAATGTATTGTTTATTTAAATCAAAACTTAAACGTGTTCACTGGTAGCTTCAACAGTTTGTTTAACTTCCAAACTCAATCAGTAATAGTTCCATAATATATGTTGGGACATTATTACAATCTTATAATCTTATCTAGTTCCGCAGTAAGCTACGTAACGTGCTTGTGTTGCGAATACCAGATTGTTGATATACTACACTGTATATAAATTTTAAATACATACATATTATAAATATAAACACCCATGACTGGAGTACAAACATTCGTGATTAGCAAATGAATGCCCCCAGCGGGACTCGAACCCGCGATCGCTGGCGCAGAAAGCAGGGTCACTACCAACTGAGCCAAACGAGTCGTCAATGTTAGATGTAAATTAAAATCGATATATTAAAATACACTTCCAAAGTTTAATTACACAAGCTTTTAAAGCCGAACTAATTACGAGTAGATGCAAAATATGAATGTTGCTCTCAAGAAAAATAATCTAAGAATAGGTATTGCAATTTGTAAAGAAATAATTTCGCAATATCTTTTACACAAGCAATATCAAATCAACCTGTGAATACAAAATGAAGAATTTTCTATTATTATTTGCTACTCGAATGGTTTTTATTTACTTCTTTGCACACCTACTACGAGTTTGATTTCACAATTATGAATGACAGATTGACATGTTATCCGTAATTTAAGTGGTCTGAGTTAACGGTATATCTGTACGTTATATCCTAAATATCCTATAGGATATTAACAAGCGATTTACCCCGGCTTCGCTCGGGTTCTTACCAAGGTTTTACAGTCGTTTAACCGGTCAGTCTGGATTAGATATATAGTCTATAATATATTCTTCAACAAACGGGCTATCTAATGTACATTCGTTGTTTTATAGTATTTTTTCTTCTTTATACTGTAAAAGTTTAGCTGATTTGAGTGTTTAGATTTCTCTAATATTAATAATTTTGTTAGTTTGTTTATACAAAGGTAAGTTTGGTGTCTTTTTTATTTGGTTTTAATATTTATTTGCAAAGAAATTGGCGAGTCTAAGTAAGACTGGTAATCTTTAACGAATTCAGTGAAGATCTTGTGAATAAAATTCCGACAGCTCGTGGTAGGGGAGCTATTTTTTCACCAAGTACTTGATCCGTGTAATGATGTTTTATGGCTGCTTTAAGGAGATTAATAGGCCGTTTCGTGTTTCCTTATTAAACATAATTATAATCCAATAAGTTTTGAAACTAAAAATTATATTTGTAGTGGAAGAGAATTTAAGGGTATAGAAATCATTACATGTTGTAAAATTATATATATCTCTGTCTGTCTGTCTAAACGTGATAAATCAAACTTCACCGAACGAGATTTCTTACGGTTTTCAACATGGAACCAATAATCAGGAAGCATTGTACTGGGGGTATAAATTCAAATTATTATTATTTAAAGTGTTGTGTATAAATATGAAAATGATAAAAGGCAGGGAGGACTATCAAAATCAAAAAATCAAAATCAAAATATTCTTTATTCAAATAGACTTTAACAAACTCTTTTGAATCGTCATTTTTACATTTTTAAATTTTAAATTAAAAGTCACTGTATAAGCCTGTGAGTAAGCTACCAACGACTTGGAATGCTGATCTGCTGAGAAGAGCCGGCGAGAAACTCAGCAGTAGCTCGTTTCAAAAAATATTTGATTACAATATTTATTGCATTACAATATTTATGTATTTATCCTACGTGAGACACAACAAGACATTAATCCCATAGATTTACTTTATTATTCTTTTTCTTCTAAGTATTCGCTGATGGTGTAAAAAGCTATATTCAATAATGTATTTTTAATTTTAGACTTGAAATGCTTCAAAGGCAAGCTCAACATGGACTGTGGAATTTTATTATACCTTGCCCCATAAATGATCTATTTACTTTTTGAAGGCGAAAACTGGGTGTTACAAGTTTATTTACTCTTAGTAGCCACTGAACAAAAGAATTGAATTGAACTTTTAGTTTGAGGATTATTACAAATAACTATAACATAGTTTGTTTTGACAACTTATGTATATAAATCAAATATATGACAATAAGAAAAACAACAGAGTAAATGCTGTTTCCTATGGATTTGCTCTATCTTAAAGTTTATGCAAAAAACTTAGTGTAATTACACTTGTAGTTCAAGCTTTTAATTTAACTTTCGTAGTCCAATTCTAAAAACTGTGATTTAATTCGATTTTCTCAAAAATATTTAATGTAGAGATTAGGGATGTGCTTTGGAGGAATGTCACATGTCAAAGACAACAGAGAAAAGAAGGGAGAGTTCCCAATTATACATTACATACATATAAAATATATAATCGACGACACGTTTGGCTCAGTTGGTAGTGACCCTACTTTCTGCGCCAGCGGTCGCGGGTTCTAGTCCCGCTGGGGGCATCCATTTGTTGAGCACGAATGTTTGTACTCCAGTCATGGGTGTTATATTTATAATATGTATGTATTTAAAAAAATATATGTGTAGTATATCAAGTATCTGGTATCCGTAATACAAGCTTCATAGCTTACCACGGAACTAGATGGCGCTGTTATAATAATGTCCCAACATATTTATTTATTTAATCAATGTAAATAAGTTATTTTCTATTACAAACACATTTTACTTATTACCACAGTCGTGGCTAAACGTAAAAAAACGAAAATGAAATAACTAGACTTCTAGTTACGCTTGAAGAATTAGCACTCATAAAAATATTTCTATTCATGAAATAAAATTCAATATTTATTTCTTGTATAACTTTATAACTTTGTTTAAAATAATCTAAGAACATATTTCTAAGTAATAAAGAAAAAGTTACCTAAGAAGAATCAATGGCAGTACTTAGAAAGTTTTAGTGTTCGCCGTCACTACGACGCCGTGTAACTTAGAAACAAGTTCAAATAAAAAGATACTTATTCTTCTAAACGTAGACAGTCTAATGGTGAAAATTTATGGAATATCTTAAAAGTCCATCATATTCTATTATACTAGATTAATTCAGTGGCTTTGTACGTGTATATGTTCCTTCTGTATGAAATCTGGTAATAAATAATCATTTTGGGATATTATAGCACGCGGTGCTATCTAGTTCCGTGGTAAGCTACGTTACGGATACCAGATAGTTGGTACACTACACATATTATTTAACCTTAAATACGTACATATTAAAAATATAAACACCCATGAATGGAACGAGCATCCGTGATCAACTAAGGAATGCCCTCAGCGAGACTCGAACCCGCGACCGCTAGCCAGCAAGTATAGTCACTACAAACAGCTAAATGCGTTGTGATATTTTTGGAACCATTTTATTAGACTTTTATAATAAAAAATCACTTATAGAAATTCATCCAGATGTTCGTTCTCACATCTCTTAGTTAAATATAAAATGTCAATTAAAATAAATTGAATTCAATTAACATTTATTATTCATGCTTGTTTAAGGTTTTTTATATCACTAATAACTGGCACTCTCCACCACTTTACTTACATAATAATCTGAATGATAAAATCGAGAGGCTTGTAAGTAGTCAACAAAAAGTTTCTCTATCCATCTTCCGACACAATCGGATCAGTTCTATAATACCAAATTCTATCTTAAATTGATTTGCGTACAAGTGACGACAGACAGTAGTTGCCCAGTGGTAACGCAGTCGCTTGGACAACCGAGTGATGTGTGTTCAAATCCGGGTCTCGCATTTCTGATAATTTCATGTGCGAATCTTTTCTATCATGATTACCACTTGTCTTGCGGTGAAGGAAAACATCGTGATTAAATCTGCATGTCTGAGAAAACCTAGCAAGTTTACGAAAGACCATGTGAAGTCCGCCAATTCACACTTGGCTGGCGTGGTGGACTATGGTCTGGTCTCCCTCGTATTGAAGGGAGGCCCGTGCCAAGCAGTGGGACGTGCTGAATAATACTCGTACATACAACGTTATAAGTTAATCTAACTATCGTACCCTAGCGTCAGAGTTTCATACAATGTTTTGTTATTGGCAAGAAGAACGAGATGAGTGGGTCAGTCCGCTTAATCTATATTATACAGTTGTTTCTGTGAACAAACTTTCATCCCTTATAAGTAGTCCTTTATAGATAACCTGTAAAAATCAGGCTTATGTTTATGAATGTAGAGTTCCTATAATAATGTATACGTTTGTGGCTATTTCAGCTTTAATGGCTGGACGGATTTGAATGAAGTTTAGTAGAAAGATAAATTATGATATGGAGTAACACATAGTTGAAGATAACCAAGCCTAAGTTGCCAGTTGACAATTATAATTATATTATCATCGATCTAATTATATCGGTTTTTTTATCATCTTTATTATGCTTTCGCACATCAATTAAATTAAAAAATATCTCGTAGTGTTTGGGGTAATATGCACTGAACTTAAAAATACATTTAAATTTTAAATAAGTCATTTGTTTCGGATTTTTATACTTTAATTCTTTTTATTTACCAAAAAACTAAAGTAAGCTAGTTTTAGTTTTTTTGTTTACTTAAGAAACCATTTCAAGAAATAACCGTATTATTACTTATAAACACAATATATATATATTACTTATAAATACTTCTTAATACGATTGATAATACTCTCATAATTTAATTGACTATGAAATGTCAGTGCTTTACAATCCTATCGATATCTATTAATAGTAGAATAGTTTGATTGAAATTTGCGTATTAATAATAGATCTCATTGGCCTTAGTATAGCATTGACGGTATTCCAGTTAGATACAGTTTAAATTAATGCTACGTGATAATGTAATGTGCTCGAACGTATCTGCTATAATACGAGTAATGAGTAGATATAGGGTTGCTAATTTGTAGGTAATTTGGGCTTCTGTCTGTATATTGAAGGTTACAGCTTCGAATTTGATTTGATATTTATAGTTTGGGATTTTTGTATTTAGCCATTTTTAATGTCCCACTGCTGGGCAACGGTCCCTCTCAATAATAGGTCTTAGCCCACCACCTTGACCAAGTATGGACTTTTTATATTGACTATTTTGTGTACTACTTTTTTCCACTGTTTCACTCGCCTTGCAAGTGGAGTCAAATTTGTATTAAATCCGTTCTCATGAAATTTACTTCCTTGACTAATTTTATCGTGAACGGGAAAACAGCTAAAACTAACAAGCGATTTAGTATAAGTTTGAATTAAGCATGACGATAATGAAGCATGCAGTTGCCACACCTTCTCGTGGCTTGATAATGTTTACTTGACAATATCTTTGTTTTAAGCCCGTTGAAAATACAAAAGCAAAGAGAAGGTTAGCATATTTTTCTGTATCGCAAGTGAAGGGTACAGGGGCAAAACAAGGAATGTCACAATTTTTTTTTAATTAACATTGCAATCTATATACGTGGCAAAATCTTTATGTTCCCATTTCAACTTTTTTAATTTTATGTGACATTCCTTGTTTTGCCCCAATACCCTTCAAGTTATCCGTATTTTCTACGACTTTCAAGGCAAGTTTTTTGCGATTCCTCGAAGTACTGACTACTTCGAGGGATCGAAAAAAACTTTGAGGGAATTGCCTAAAGATTACCCAAAAGAGTTGGGAGTAGCCTTAAGGATTTTCTACGTTGTACACCAGTCCAGAAATACATACAACTTTCTTAAAACAATCCTTGGACAGAAATACATTATTGTTACAGTGTTCCGCTATACAATTTAAAAAAGGTTTTTTAATCACTAGTACAAGCATACTTGTTCAATACACAAATGCATGCTCCCAGCGGGACTCGAACCCGCGGCCGCTGACGCAGCAAGAAGGGTAACTAGAAATTAAGCCAAACGTGTCATCATAATAATTTACAAGTTTCAGCAATATAATTAACAGCAAAAAACGGACAAAAAATCTATCACGTTACTGATTAACTAGAAAAATATTGAATATTAACAATTATGTTATTAAATTGTAACATTATTCTCTAAAGCTAGTTTTACACGAGTAAGGTTATCGTTGAATTAAGATTTTTTCAAGATCCTCTCACCTTTTAACTCTTCACTATTTATTGTCTTCTGGTTCGATCTCAAAGGAGATTAAATTCCGCTTTAAGACCTTTAGACAAAGGAATTTACTGATATTGATTAGAAGTACTGTTCTTTTTCGATAGGAAGCGTCGGGTTTATACGTAATTAAAATATCTCGCGCTTAAAACTTCATGTAAATAAGTTTGTTTCAGATAAAATCCAAGCTAATTATCGCTATTTCAACGTAACAATGTATTACAAATATAATATTACATTAGCCATTGTTGCAAAAATTTATTTCGTGTATCTTGAAAACTCTTGTGATTAGGATCAAATTTTGTATTTATAAGATTTTGCTTATTCGTATATATATGTTTATTTGTATCTTTTAATTTGTGATAAACTTGTAAAATGGTGGGCAGTGTAGTGACTAGCGTATACTGCACATCGGGAATTCTAAGGTTCGAGTCCCGGGCCAAGTTTAGTTATTGAGTCTTTCAGTTTAGTAAGATGCAACAGCCCTGAGTTTTAAAGTTGGCAGTGTGGCTCTTCGTGAACTCGAAAATGTAAAGCTTGTCCTGCGACTTAACTCCCACGCGCTATTAAGTACTTTTGGATATTTCTGAATTTAATTAAACATCACTTTAATCCAAACCAACAAACATTAGTAACATGAAAATAATATTGGAAAAAGTAGTTCAATCAATTATTGATCTTAATATCAATTACACGTGGGCATCATTCTATTTTTCAAAATTAATATTAGAAACTAATGTTTCTTAATAATTACAATAAACATACTACGAAAAAGGGTAGGTACTCTTTAAATAATTTTAAAGAGTACCTACCCTTTTTCGTAGTATGTTTATTGTAATTGTATGACGGAATAATTATTCAAAGTTTTTTCAATACAATTTGTCCTATCATTCCAGTTTTACGAATAATTGAAAATAATTGGATGAGATAGAAAAATAAAGAAAAATAAAATTTTAATAACTAATATTAACATCTTTGAAAACGCCTAATTAAATTTATTTTTGTGTAAAATGCGAATCATTTTTGTATCTTACTTTTCATCCTAAATAAACATCGATTAAGTGAACCAAGAATTTGTCTAGATAAAAAAATTATAGCTAAATTGCAAAAGTTATTTTGTATATATTCTTTCAGACTCGATAACCTCTCTTTAAATTTAAATTTTATTATTTTTTTACAGAGAAATACCAATAGAAGAGAGAGAAAGTACGACACACACATAGAGAGAGAGAGAGAGAGTTGGGACATTAACATACAACACCTTCTAGTTTCATGTTAAAGATTGTACCTTATGTCATGGATATCAGATAGTTGATCTATTACATACTATGAATTGAAATTCATAGTATTTCTACAGAGTACTGTTCAGTTTCCTACCATTAAACATGATCCGTCATAAAAAAGTTCGTAAACATAAAATAGTAATAGCCATTTAGCTCCTTTAACGTCCCACTACTTAGCACCAGGCTCCTTTTAGTTCCCACTAAGACAAAGAAGACCTAGTCGCAGTTCATCACGTTGGCTAAACAAGAGTTTTCACAATTATACATATTGGTTCCAGCTAAGCTCTGAAACGGCTTAGACGTGACTTTCACTGCCAGATAACTGATGCTGTAAAATGATAGGCTCCTGCAAAGAAAAAAAAATAACGCAATTACAACAAAATTAAAGCAAAAGAAATTAAAGCAACCCCGTGAAGCGAGGGAAAGTCGATTATTTCACACATAGTACCCGCGGTGTGCTATTATTCCTTTAAAATATTTATTATAAATTTTCACATGCTGTATACGTGTCAATTATTCACATGGAATTATTAACTTATTTTATAACAATGAAATATCCAATCTATGGTCCGTTATTATTTTGTTAAATATTTAAGTATTTCCATTAAACATTATGAAGTTCTCCATTAGCGGTGTCTCGCAGACTCAATTAAAACGCTGGACACTTAATGAGCTTTTCTAAAGCTTTGCTATTATTTCCTTTTGTTAAATTGTTAAGAATTATCAAGTTTTTATTTAAGGTAAGTAAAATTGATATTTTCATTAAAAAACCTGTACCAGAGATCCTTAGTTTTATTACAGTTAAAAGTTATATATCTAACTAGCGACTCACGCTTGCTCCGCTCGTGTACATTTGTCAGAGGTGATTATTCTATCTGTTGACCGGCGGATAACCGGCTATTTTCACGTGATACAGTCTTTTTTATTATTATTAGATAGGCTTACGCTTGACGACAGTCAACGCTGGAAAGCACTGATGAGGTCTAGGTTGGAGCGCGCTTGTCTAGAAGATGCCTATTCACTCTTGCTTTGAAAGTACTAGTCGCAGACAGACAGATATAAATAATAAAAACTATAGATTTGGCCTCTGTATCAAAAGTATTTCTTTTAAATCCCCAAAATATTCAATGTGCAGATTCAATTCAGTTAGAATTTTATTTTATTATGTATATATACATTATAAATCTATGTACTTTAAGAGATACATAGAGGTTAACTTCTTTTCCTAATTAGTATTGATCTCGACTTAACCAGGTCAGTAACGAAACGTTAATATCTATTGTTGAATGTAAATAACAAAACGATCCCACTAATACTAAACACGCTTCATTTGAAACGACGATTCAAACCGAGAATAACCAAACTTGTGCTAAGCCTTAATAGCCCAATAAAGGTCCCATTGCACGGTCTTTACACCGAATTAACCTTTCCATTTAATTGTGCTGCCGCAAATAAAGAGGACTAGTGGTAGTGTGCCACAAGGCTGGTTATTAGAACCTAGATTTTATAAAAAACATTTACTTGTAATTTTAATGACTTAATGATTTATGCTCATATGTAAAGAATATTTATTCCTTAGAATAAGAAGAAATAGACATCCTTGTGAGAATATTTATTTTACTAAAATGATTACCATTTTTTTACTTGCTTATCTGAACCTCATAACTAGTCGAAATCGGCCAATATAGTGGACTATTATTATTATATTTAGTTGGTGTGATGCTGAGGTCGGCCCTAGCTACGTCAACCAGTGTTGCTTCATTGTAGCTTAATATGATTGACTATGGCCTGGTCCCGCTTGTATCACAAGTTATAAAGAACTAAATTATACATCATAATTAAAAAAATAACAAATAAAAATTACCACAAAATTAATAGCAAATTATCCAAATTCATTCAAAAATTCAGATTCGTCAGTGAAACATGAAGCTAATAACAAAGTAGCCACCGACATAAATTAAATACGGTGAAACAAATACATTATCGTTGTGGGCGTTAAATTCGTAATGACTTTGTCAGATAATTTGAAACTGCCATATTTATTATAATTTTAATTCGCTCAATACTTTCATTGTTTAAAATTTCACGCACCGTTAGTTCGGATAGGCCTAACATTATTTTTGATATAAATGTGTATATATGTTTTTTTTATCACTGCAGCATCCATTATCTCGACACACAAAGCTATATAACAAAAAACAGTTTTAAAACTAGCTTTCAGTGTTAATCCGACGGTCAAAGCTTTATATTATGTACGTCTTAAATATAAATAAATTTTTATGATACATAGTGTACATTTTTTTTTCAATCACCGTTTGCCGTTTTTTTGGGTGTGGCTTATGTAGATAAAATTACTTATTCCGAATGTACCTTAAGAGTTAGAAATATGGTATTGTAAAACATTTCTTTAGGCCCTTTAAGACCGACGATTTTCTAATACATTCTTTAATCGTATCTCTGAAATTAGCTAGTTTTAGCTATTTATATTTTTAACAACACCTCGAAAAAATCGGTCATTGTGGTTTTCCTTGGAAATTCATGTAGAAGTAATCCTAAATGTTTACTCAAGTAATAAGTTATCACTACACAGTTACTTCAATCAGTTTTAAAATCTCGATTTGGAAATGTAAATACGTGTGTAAAATAAACAGCTTCATTCTTTGTCTACTCGTACGCTTCATTTGTACTAACCAACACCCAATCCACCCTCATCAACAAAAGTGTTAATCACATCTCCTAACGAACGGCCGACATCGCTAATACTAACATTGTCAGCGGTCGCAATCACCGATAACATCGACGCTGACAGAGCGATTGGTTTAGTGGATTCATTAACATTGCTTTACTTTACGCTCCCTTCTCTGGAAATACGATTCACGCCCTTTGTTTGTACTCGAGTGCTACGAAATAACATTTCTGTTATCATTTTTGGAACAAAAGCAATATTTATGGAATCTGGACATCTCTGTACATTTGTAACAGGGTTTTTTATGAAATCGGTACTGTTTTAATCTAGTAATATGTTCATGTTGACATTAAACACGCAGTGTCATCGAGTTTCATGGTTAGCTTGTGTAACCCGGTAATTGACTTCATCACAAAAAAGAATGCTCTCAGCGGGACTCGAACTCGCGACCGCTGGCACAGCAAGTATGGTCACTAAAAACTATGCCAAACCTCGTTAATAAGTGAAAGTATGTTTCTCGATGTGTTCTTCCTTTACCTGAAAATGAACGAATGAATCATTCATGTAAAAAATGAATATCTATTTTTCATTTTCATATAAATATAAAGTGAAATATCAGGTTGAAGTAAAAAGTCATATTGTCGTGTACAGATCACTAATTCATAAAGATTAATAGTTTTTGTACGCGGCCCTCGCATGTGTTTTAACCAGGACTAGTTCGCTCCTGCGGCATTACTCGCGTCATAATCAGGGTGGGGAACAATCGAAGCCAGAGGATCGGGCCATAGTCCACCGCGCTGGCCCGATCCTCATCCGCTGGAGATGGCGGACTTTACAGGTTTTCGATTTTTTTCTTTGAAGTGCAAAACCCGGAATTCTCGAATCTGCTTCACGCCGTTTTTATAGCGAGTGCTTAACCACGAAGCTACCACTGCTTTGACAAACAAAACACATTTAATTACAAAATTTTTTTACGATTAGCGTCAAATTTACATATTTTTCCAATATTTTCTGCTACTATTTTGAAAAGATCAAAAAATTTTCTAAAATGACATTCAAGTTATTCAATAAACTGACCAGTCATAAGTATCTCGCCTATTTTCATCATCGAGTCATCCAGTCTAAGCTTACCGTCAACTTGATTTATTCGTTGCGTCCGTTTGCTAATACTCTTAGTCTGCAGCTTATTGAGGATTAAACTTCAGGCCTAAATTAGATTTTCGGTAACTTATGTTAGAGAACCTGCGCTTAACTTGTAAAGGTAGGTTCTGTTTATGGCCCACTTACAAAACTTATATATTACGTGATATCTTTTTATATTGAATATGTTATAAACATAATATTAATTCTTGAATAGCCTCTGTAGTTAAAAGATAAATGCAAAATATTTCTGAAGGGATATCAATTCTGATATCAATTTCATTTTTGATTAAAATGAATTATAATCAAAAAATTAATATAAAATTCAATTTAATCAAATAATGAATGTATGACCTGTAATAGAGACTACGTGTATCAATTTAAACACTTGATCGATTTTGAAAACTTAGGCATTCATTCGTTTCATAGACAGTCATAGAGTTCTTAATTTATATTTTTAATATTATTTAAAGACTCCGTGTACATGATTGCTACAATGAATTTCAAACGTTAGGGATCAAAAGTCTAAATAAATTGAGCAAAATCGTTCTTAAATATGGAGATTCTCGACTTAATTGTTCATTAAGTGACTATGAGTGCGGCGGTAAATTTATTATTTTAGAACTTTAGATACACATATCACAAGTCTACTAAAGCTCGAATCAGTCTATAAATCTGATCATATGACCGAATATAATTCAGTATAAACTGTTAAACAAGCAATCAATAGTATTCAGTCAAATAGGATGAAATACTGAAGGGAAATGGTGCAATCAATTCATGATAATATATGAATATAAATCAATAGGTACTAAGGTGATGTCATAGCTTCTGGATAATAAAGCATATTCTAGATCGCTCCCGTGACCATGATTGCTGTAAAGCATTCGAAACGTCGGGAACTAAAAAAGCAAAATAAATCCGCGACAAAATCCGAAAAGATAGTTTCATTTATAATGTCGAATATTCGCGTAAACCTAAGAAAGTATCAAAGCATTTTCTGTTAAATATCTCCTAATATTATAAATGATATTTTGTAGTTTTGCGTATTCATAACCCCCAAATCATTAATAATAAAAAAATATGTAAGCTGCTTTTTACACCAAGATCTCACGAGATTTTTGTAATAAGTTAACTTTTTAATGTAGAAAGCCCAATTTCTACCCATAAAATATTTACAACATATTCGTTATTTTCTATATCTAATGATAGTATTATACCAAATTTATAAGGAGTGATAGAGTCTTCTCTGTAACATCTTATATTATATCCAAATAATTTCAAACTAAATACAGTTTCAAAATAGCATAAGTTTAACGAAAAAAATATTAAAAATATGAAGTCTAGAAATACCAAAGGTAGTGAATCGCTACTACCTACACAATATGCATAGAAACGCATAACTAGAAATTGCATAGGAAGTGTCGCAACATAATATATGTCAGTATCTCAACTCAGTACTGCGGAGCTTAATCGCGTATAACAGCTAATTAACCGCAAGCTCTAATTGATGTAACAATACGTAAAGCAGACGAGACCGCACTTGACACACAGACCGACAAATTATGATGGCTTTACATTGTGTGCAGACTGGTATATTAAATCTTTTATTATATTGTTACGTTCTACGGTTTCGGCGTCGCAAATTAATAACGTCTCTTGCGCTATAGATTTTGTAATTTCTTATGTAAGAATACAAGTTATCCACTACTTTTGACGACACGTTTGGCTCAGTTGGTAGTGACCCTACTTTCTGCGCCAGCGGTCGCGGGTTCAAGTCCCGCTGTGGGCATTCATTTGTTGAACACGAATATTTAAATATTCATATGTGTATTGTATCAACTAACTGGTATCCGTAACACAAGCACGTAACGTAGCTTACCATGGAACTAGATGGCGCTGTTGTAATAATGTCCTAACATATTTATTTATTATTTACTAACATTTCCACTTTATCGTATTTCTTCATAATCTTCACTAAACCCCAAAAGTCAACTGATCTCTGGACAATACGTATATTTTAAAATAATTTAATCCTTAAAAATGTTTGTCGCTTCCTCTAGTTTTAAGTTAAATTCAATCATAATTGTGGAAATTCGCCATAATGTAACTTAAAACTAGTTGGTTGATTGTTTTATGCACCCCCATGATATGTATATAAAATGAAAGGCGTTGACAAATTAAGTATTTGACGATTTTTGTCTATTTGTTATATATTAATAATCCTTTGGAGCTCTGAAATTCTACTGTTGGGCACGCATTGCAAAGCAGCCATAGTTCACCATACTGGCTAAATCTAGAGCGTAATTTTTATGCGATTTTTAAAAACTCATTCGGGTTTATCTAAATTTAGATTTTCTCGTGATGCTTTTCATGTTGAAATGTAATGAATAAAATTTAATATACAACATTTTACTGTAGTCAACTCCTAAAAGAAATTCAAAAACTATGAGAGCTTACTAAAAAATAGAAACAAATCCATTTTTCTTTTCCGCATAGAAAAATTGCTTCACAACAATTTCGACGTTCAGCGCTTATTGTCCCCACATCTTAAGCACACGCTTTTGTAAAGACAGTATTTTCTAAAGCTCTTACGATTTCCAGAGAACCTAATTCCAACATTTCTAACACACAACTGATTTCAACTTGCTAAGCTTTATTTATATTTTAAATAAAATGTAATATTTTTAGCAGTTTTATTTTGCTTTTACCACAGTCTTTGGTAGAAACTTTTAATACAAATTAAAACCTTAAGAAATACTCATTTATTCAACAATAGAATTAAATTAAATTTGTATTCTAAGGAGTATAAAGAATAGTCCATTTCCATCCATGTATTGAAAGTATAATTTAAGTATTTTATTACATTTATGCGAGTACTCCACATTTTTAATAATACTGCCAATTTGGTATTTTTTGCGGATATATTTTGTCGTCTCATTGGTCATCAAAAATTCATAAAGAAATGATTGACTAAGAACTAACTTAAACACATAAAAAAACATGTGAAAAAGTAACATTTGACCGTTTTAATAACCTAATACAAAATAACGAGGTCGTACATGCAAATGATTCTTAACAATTTTTACATTTCTATTGCTTCATCAAAAACAGATTGCAGTTTCCTTGAATTTCAGAGAACAAATACGCTTGTCAGTATAAATTTCCAACCCTCTGGGACTCATTTCCGTTACACCACGACAAAGGCATTCGTTTGCTATGACGGCCTCAAACATATTGGTTTCAAATACATCGTTAAAGGCCTTACTCTTCAAGTCTTAAAGGCTAAAATTGAAAATTTCTTCTCGGAACTCTCTAATGAGTTTATTTTTTTATTTGTTGAGCGGAAATTTCGTTGCAATTTTCATTTGCGACCGAAAATGGGTTTATTTTGGTAATAAGTGCTTTGGAAGTTAAAGTTTTTGAAGATCCATTTAGCTTTTAAGCTAAATAATCCTAGGTAATACGTTTTTAGATAACTAAACATTACGAAAATTCGAATTAGTTTCTCTCAAAACTAGAATCTTTAAATAATATTGATAAAATCCATAGTAAATCTTTATTTTATTGATTATTTTATATATATATATATATATATATATATATATATATATATATATATATATATATATATATATATATATATATATATATATATATATATATATATATATATATATATATATATATATATATATATATATATATATATATATATAGTTTACACAACACTGTTTTGTCTTAGCCTAATTATAACATAATATTTTTTAATTCACAGTAACCAATATTACAAGTTATTTTCACTTTGACACGATACACGCTTATTTAAGTTACAATATAATAAATGTTTATTAAAGAAAAGTTACATCATAATTAGCTATTTTGAATTTTCAAAAACACTTGCTGCATCCGGCCCTTGAGTTACAATCCATCATAAATAATGAGATGAAATATTTTAAACAACATGATTTATAAAATTAATTAAATTTACGTGAAATAAATTAATGCTTTAATAACGATCTAAAGTACATAATACATTACGTTGCATAATACGTAATATTATAATTTATGATTTATAATATTTTCTGCTATATTTCCTTGCCCTTGCTTCGCTTGGGTTGAAAATATATGTGAATCCCATAGAAACCGCAGCTTTTTGCGAGACGAATTTTAGCCTATGTGCTTTCATTAAAGATTATACGAGTATATCTATCTTTGTAACAAATTTCATCAAAATCCGTTGTGATTATTAGTAATTCATTCAAAAGGTTTAAAAAAGAAATACTATGGGGTATTAATAATGGATAGTATTTTTACTGGAAAATCGAACTTAAACCTTCGCGATCCAATAACGCACTAGTAACCTTAAATTTTCATCATAAAATTAAGTAACAAAAAAAATACGTATATTTAGAACACAATAATTTGAAATTATTATTTACGGCTTTGGACAAAACCCATCAGTAAGTAGATCCAGAGGGAATAGGAATCTGTTATAGCATTAATCTTTCAATCGTTAATATTTACCGCTACCATAATTTGCCTCGCTTTATTCGCATAAAGCGTTCACCTGCGGTCGCGTACGTAATGCAACGTCAATAATATAATTGGTTTGGCTAATTATTTGTTACACGTGATTAACTCTGGTTAACTCATTGATATGGATATTTCGAATTCATTTTGGTTTCAATTTTGAAAGTGAGATTGCTTTCTGTTAGGCTTGAATTGCGCAGATGACGCTAGACCAGTTTTCGTGGGGATCTTTGGGGGAGGCCTATGTCCAGCAGTGGACGTTTATGTGCTGAGAAGAAGAAAAACGATTGATACATAGAATAAAAGTACGTAGTATTTTTTCAAAAGCATTGTATCCATATTTTCTTGTTTCTTCTTCTATAAAAGAAAAGAAGTCATCTTCTAATATCATTCCTTCTACTAGAATAGGGATTAGCTTCCTATGTCAAATATTTTGATAAATTGTCATTACAATAAATAAACAAATATGTAACAAAAAATAATAATATTAAATTATCATGCATAGTGTCACACTTAATATAAGTAATACTGATAAAGTTATAAATTATACAACACTTAAGGACCGACGTTCTGCTAAATATAAATATCTATCACACCAAAGAGCTATGGACCTAATCACCATGGATGCCAGACCACCATCCATCACATCAGTAAAACAACAACAGTATTCCATGGACATATCGAAGGCATTATCAGACTATTCCCTTATTGCCAGCGTCATTATCTCAATGGCATCTATACATCGCCGCTCGCACGAACATGTGAGAACATTTATTACCTTCATTAGATACAAGCGAACGTGCAATGATAGAATGGGTCGATCTGAAATAAGGAAATTGCAAACATCAAAGTGTTTCAAGATTGTTGAATCAATTTGCCATGAATGGTATGAGATAAAAATGAATGTAGATCGTTTGCGGTTTTATTGGAACTTGTGGTGATTGATACTTGACTTTTCAGGTAACTTTTAACAAGTATTTTACTAGCATTTGTTACAAGACAGAATTGCGATACATCCATCAGTAAAGCCTTATTGAATTTTAATGATTTTAGTTATACATAACTTATACTTCATAATATACAGTTGTGACCCTACCCAATACTACATATTAGAGTACTACTATATATTAGAGTAAAATACGATACTTAGCATATCAAACTGCCAAGAGAATACAGAAAATGACTATGCTTCAGTGACTAAATGATTAATAGGTCAGTATACGTCTGGTATTCCAAATTACACGCAATCCATTTACACTTGCCGTGAATACAGATCAAAACAAAATCAATCACGTCAATGCAATCACAATGGCCTTATTACGATATCCACAATCACGTCCCAAACAACAAGCATCACATTTACATATTAATACACACAAAGCGTTCTAGACCTTATGACGTCTGTATTAAGGCTAAAGTTCTGTGAAGTAATATCTCTTATGAGAGAAGAAGGCGTGCATAATTTGGTCGTGGGTGAAGAACAATACACTTGCGGTCATCCTGAACTGTATTAAGTCCTTTGTAAGACGTTTCCATACTTGGTGATGTGGTAACGGCTAGAATTACAATCTTAACGTGGTTTATACGTTACAATGTTAACAGTTCGTTTTACAGTTTCACACTATTTCCCTTGCAAAAAGTTTGAAACATTATAAATCATATTAGCAACATAAATACGAAAGTATGTTTCTCGTGACAAGGTGACATGGTGACCTTGTGTGCATATTAGCTACCTGTTAGTAATAGCCAAAAGGTAGTGTCGCTTAAGGATGGATCCGAGACATCTAGGGATACGTCACTAGATGATAAATTATAATAATGAATGATAGATGGCTTTGTGTTTGGTTAACAAAGACTCGATTCGCGTTAGATTTTAGATAACTTCTCGCTTTAAAATATCGCATGGTCATTTTAATCGATTTTAAAACGTACCAGATCTTTACCATGCAACGTAAAGTGACTTTGACGATAGTTTTAAGTGAAGTTTACTGGCTTATTCAGTAAATTAAAAGGAGAAAAATTTAATGTAACATTCATTATAAATGTAAGGTAGACAAAAGACAAACTGCTTAGTATTTGTATTATTCGTATGACTAACAAATATCGATAAAACTTTGATGGACGAGTAAACTTTTAATGTAAGTATTTTTATAGGAATCTGTACAAAAGTTTCTCGTCTAGTAGTTTCTCAAGGGTCGTCCCTCAAAGGGCAGGTGTCCAGTGATTAAGTGTCCAAACCTTTGTCCTCTTGTAACATGTGTGAAAATTTACGTTCATCCTCGTGACGGCTCGAAAAGATTTCATTCTGGACAAAAGGGTTTCATTATTATAATAATTTATATCATTTGTTTTACTCATTGTATTTATATTGATCTCTTATTTAAGTCTGTAGAAATGTGCTTTGAATGTATCGCTGATTTATAAATAACAAAGTTAAATAAAGGGAACTACCTTTTCGGATTTTGTCGCGGATTTATTTTGATTTTTAGTTCCCGACGTTTCGAATGCTTTACAGCAATCATGGTCACGGGAGAGACTAAGGTATTTGACGTCTCATAGGTTTATATACTTGTTACAGACAGTGCCTACCCACAATTTACAAAAATTTTGAAAATGGCATCAGAGTACCTTATAAAATTTTAATTCTAAACATTTATATTTAAATTTAAATAATTTAAAAATAATTTATAATTATGGCAATATTATTAACTTATTTTTAGCTAGTATTGTTATAATTATTATAATTTTTATTTTAATATTAGTTATTCAAAAGTATTATGTAGTGTTGCTATTCTAATAATATGTATATTTTCTTACCTATAAATTGTTTATGCTAAGATTTAATTAATTTTCTTATATCAAATTAATACTTAATTTAAATAATAGAATGCAACTTAGCATAAACAATTTATAGGTAAGAAAATATACATATTATTAGAATAGCAACACTACATAATACTTTTGAATAACTAGTATTAAAATAAAAATTATAATAATTATAATAATACTAGCTAAAAATAAGTTAATAATATTGCCATAATTATAAATTATTTTTAAATTATTTAAATTTAAATATAAATGTTTAGAATTAAAATTTTATAAGGTACTCTGATGCCATTTTCAAAATTTTTGTAAATTGTGGGTAGGCACTGTCTGTAACAAGTATATAAACCTATGAGACGTCAAATACCTTAGTCTCTCCCGTGACCATGATTGCTGTAAAGCATTCGAAACGTCGGGAACTAAAAATCAAAATAAATCCGCGACAAAATCCGAAAAGGTAGTTTCATTTATAATGTCGAATATTCGCGTAAATCTAAGAAAGTATTAAATAAAGGGGTTAAAAAAAGTAAAAAGTTAAAAAAAATCGCATCGTTTTTCAAGGTTAAGGACAGTTCTATACAAATTGTTTATAAAAAATGATTGTCTTTTAAATTAAAACTTGTTAGTTGTTAGTTTTCTTTAAAAGTCTTAAAAAATCTAACCCTTCTTCTAAATTAAAACACACAACCGTTGATTAGAAACATTACCGTAAAACCAAAACCATTGAAAATTAATAAAGAATAATAAAACTTTCTTAATAGGCAGTAATAAAGATTACCTGCTTTGCTCATTAAAAAGAAAGTAAATATTTGAAATGAGGTCTCCTTACTCTATAATATTTTCATCACAATGACTAAAATGAGGACTTTTAACAAAGACAACTTGAAATTAAGATGATTCTCTAAAGTCTAATTTAAGTAATGTCTTAACCAGACCTTTGAAGTAGCTGTACTTAGTTAATACATTTGTGGAATCTTTTTCTTTATTTTAGACCTATTTTTTATTTATGTATGTAGATATTTATATATATTTAATACTAGAAAATTATCCTCGCTTTGCTTGGATGCAGCGTTAGATTCGTTTTTATTTTTTGATCCGAACCCTAATTGTTTTACGGCTTTAAAGTGGTAGTGCCATGATTGTTACCTTCGAGTAACAGCCGAATGGGCCGGCACGCCCCGTATAGTACCACTCTCTCACAGAAGACCGGCGTGAAGTGCCAGCTGTGCTGTCGCGTTTCGTCCGGTAAGTGAGTCCGGGAGGCCCACTCCCCATCCCTCTTCCCGTCCTTCTCCCTCCTCCCTCCCTCCCTTTCCTGAAAGGCCGGCAACGCATCTGCAAGCCCTGCGGTGTTGCAGGGCTTGCAGATGTCCATGGGCGAAGGTGATCACTTCCCATCAGGTGAGCCTCCTGCCCGTTTGCCCCCTTTGTGACATAAACAAAAAAAAAACGTATAATTAAAATAGTCAAAATCCTGACAGCTGTTTCGGAGGTTAGTAGGAGTAACTTAGGCTACTTTTATTTTATTAGAAGAAAATTATACAAACCCATCGATCAATAATTATACTATTATAGATACTATTATTGATCGAAGTAAAAACCGTTTAATTTATTTTGACTAAGGCTCACGGCCCTCGTCGCGGCGCGTTTGCTAGTATGAGTATGTAATATAGATATAGCCAAAAATATTAAAATGGAACATGACTTAGTACTTAATTCATATGAAATATTTAACCAAGCCAGCTCTGGCAGATTGACATGTCATCACTTGACACTTGATTATTTCGTCGTTACAGCCCCGTTTTCGTCACAAGCCACTCCCCTCACTGGTAGGATGTACTCGTATTTGGAGTTTTTTTGCACATCCCTTGTTGTAATGTCGAATTTCCGCCCCTTAGATGTACGTCACCACTATACCACACACTTGTATATTAATATATTTTTTTCCAACGTATGTATTTAAAGTTATATAATATGTATGGTGTATAGAATATCTGGTATCCGTAACACAAGCCTCGTAGCCTACTACGGAACTAGATGGCGCTGTGTCTAATAATGTTCCAACATATTTATTATTATAATATGTACTAGCGGACGCGACAAATATTGTCCTGTACACACGTCTTAATCCGAAAATGTCAAACTTTTGAACAAGTTTAGATTGTTTAGATGATTATTTAAAAAAAAAGTTATGTTAATTAAAATAAATATTTTGTAGTGGACCAAATTGTAAATCTAAACCAGGCCATTCTCGAATCCACTTGAATACACATTTGTTTTTATTAAAATCGGTCCAGCCGTTAAGGAGTAGTTCAGGCACATACACACGCACAGAATAAAGAAGACATTATAAAGAGAAAATAATTTTATTAATCTGTATACAGATATTACACACGGTCTTGTTTACAGTTTGGAAAACACCTGGTAAAAACAATATTGATGCTCGCCTAACAAATATTGTTCTTAACGTTCCTCCTTAGGGAAGTCCCTAAAGATTTTTTTGTTTTAGAAGAAACTTTAGTAAATAATTTACAGGCGTTTTTTACGCTTACGGAACAAAGTTTCTTTATACCGCCCAAGGGATGAAGACAAATTGTCTGTGATTTAAACAATTTTAGGGTAGAAGTTTCGATATTTTCGGTGTAGTGTAGTGCTTGTAAACAATATAACCAATTATTTTTAACTATTAACCCTCGTTTCATTTTAGTGTATCCCAAGGTGTTTTTTTATATTCGTAATATAGAAGCAATTCACCCACTCTTCCCTCGAGTTTGTCATTAGGTAACTTTTGACATTTTGTATATTGTACAATATATACATAATATTATGTATGATGATTTATATGAGCGGAAACTCGATGAAAGGGCTATCTAATGCAAAAATAATTTTTGCAAATCATATAAGTAGTTCCTAAAATTAGCGTTTTCAAACAGACGAAAAACGCAAATTTTATTGCTAAGCCTATATTCAAATTCAAAAGGTACTAGTCTATCTGTGCACCGAATTTAATCAAAAACCGCTTAGCCATTTTTCTCGTATTTGCAATAGTAGTCTTACTTAGACAAATGAATTTAATATGCGTAACTAATAACGTGTACTTATATCATATATGTAAGCATAACATTATGTGTGAGAAAATCGTGTAATTTGGTTAATCTGCCCCTCACGGAAGGACAGTGAGATGAGAGTGTCAATTACAGGCCCGGCATATCATTATTTTCATCACGTACCCTACGGTTCTTAAATAAAATAAAAGGATCTGTGCTTAAGCGTCTTTCCTATTGATCCGTACTCGATCGAATACAGTTATATTATAAATTAAACTACCTTGTCCGATTTTGTCGCGGATTTATTTTAATTTTTAGTTCCCGAGGTTTCGAATGCTTTACAGCAGAAATTTGTGATTTGTGGGTAGGCTCTGTCTGTAACAAGTATATAAACCTCTGAGACGTCAAATACCTTAGTCTCTCCCGTGACCATGATTGCTGTAAAGCATTCGAAACGTCGGAAACTAAAAATTACAATAAATCCGCGACAAAATCCAAAAAGGTAGTTTCATTTATAATGTCGAATATTCGCGTAAACCTAATTGAATTCAGGCTCACCCCTAGTAGTGGGACATTAAAAAAGGGCAAATAGCCGGTAAAAAATTCGCATAAATGTAAAGCCTTGTTTGGACTATGGCACATTTCTATTATTTTTTAAATATGTACACGATTTATAATACGGCTAAGTCGAGATTGAGCATTATACAGTAAATCAAGCTACTATTTTTGCTTCAAAGGCCGAGCTTTAATAGATAGGCTGGCGGGCTTGGCGGACTCCATCTTTATAATTAGTATGTTTGACACTTGCAAGTAGCTGGTGTACCCTAATAAGCTGAAAGGTATTAAAATGTTCCATCATAAAACTTCTGGTTCCCAGATCGAAGAAACCAGATGGTTTCATATTTCCATAATATTAATTACAATACACAATATGTATGTACGTATAGATTGTACATAAACAGTTTCAAACTAATAACTCTTAGAATTAGGTTTAAATCCATTTCCAAGACTTGATTACATAGAAACAAGAGAAGCTAAGGTTTAATAAATAGAAACCTAATTAATATTACAATTCTATTTATAATATTACATTCAGTATTTCCAATATTGACTTATACATTGTTCAAACATACAATCTTTGATACTACAGTATAAGCATTAATTAATTGATTACAACTTGCCTTAAAGTAAAAGGAAACTTCGTGAACTACTTCATTCCGGTATATCTTTTGAGGTACGGAACCATTAAATTGATATTTCATATCTGTTTTCTTCTACAGGTGGCGTCTGGTCCCTCAGAAATCTATCCATCTCAGTACCTCGAGCAGTCAGGTCTGGTGAGGGAGAGTCAGCGTTACTTCAATGCTCCTACGATCTTGAAGGTGCAGCGTTATACTCCATACGATGGTATCGAGCTGAAACAGAGTTCTACAGATACGTGCCTCGAGAAATGCCTCCAACCATGGTCTTCCCGTTGCCAGGTGCTTCAGTTGACGTGAGTATCAAAAATGTCTCAAATTTTTTTTTAATTGCCATATTCGTTTAGTAATAAATTTAATCCAATTCTAGTTTTAATATTAAGATTGTGTATCGATTTAATTTACCCTAAATGGCTTTCGATAATACTATTTATTTATTAATTAGGAACTTTAACTTTTAAATATTTATTTATGATCGGTAATTAAGTTGTAACATAGCGGTAAGTAAATGTATCATAATTGTAAATTATGAGCTTACCTAAATAAATATATGATTTTAATTATATTATTATACATTTACTGTTTCGAGAAAACAAATACTTATAAAATATCTTGTTTAATTGTAATTGAAATTATTGTAAACATAATACGGTACTTCAGTAACAAAAGTATGTACTTGAGTATTCATAGTTATTTTCAAACCATGTTTGTAAGATAATAATTCGTTATGTGTCAGTCTTATAATATTAAATAAGTATTTTTATTGTACATATATATTTATTTTATGTATACTTGCAAACGGCCATAACTATTTTTATAAAATTTTATTTTTATACTACCCTCCTACTTAAACCTCGCTTCGCTCGGGTTCATCCTCAGGTACGTTTATGATTGATACCCTATTTTTTCTAAAATAAAAGTAGTCTATTATGTATTATTCTTATAACAGCAGCTATCTATCAGTTAAAATTTCGTCAAAATTTGTCTAGCTATTTGGAGATTAGTCGGATGTTTATCTTGTATGTGCATTTGTACTATACCTACATACACTACATACTATGTATTAAAATCATTCATTAAAATAAGTACTTTATTACTTTCACTGACCTAAGTATATTATAATAGGAATTCGTAAAATACTATTATGTAATATTGTAATATTACGAATATATAATAAGCTTTATGTACTAGCTTTTCCAAGTAGAAAAATACTCAAGGAAAAATCTAATATATAAACATCTCGTGTCACAGTGTTTGTTATCGAACTTCTCCGAAACGGCTTGACCGATTTTTATGAAATTTAATAATTTGTATATTTGGTAGGTCTGAGAATAGGTAGGAAATTATTTATTCCCCTAGGGAATCTCCAGATTTTAATTTTTTTATTATTAGACCTAATTTAGATTTTTTATTATTAACCCTCAATTTTTATCCTTCTACCAACGCGGGCGGAGCCGCGGGAATTGCTAGTAATATTATAAGGAGAGATTAATTTACATAACTTCTTACCAGTAGTAGGATTCTGTCAAGCCTGAGGAGTCCGACTGGATGGGTACCACCCCCTTATCTATTTCTACTGCCAAACAACAATGATCACATTGTTGTGTTCCGATTTGAAGGATAAGGTAGCCAGCGCAATTACAGGCAAGAGGCATATCATCTTAGTCCACATAGTGACAACGCACCTACGGTTCTGCATTTTTGTTAAACAAAACATAAGTGTATTAACCGTAAGTGTTATGGGCGACAGGTACTGGTTTCCATCAGGTGGTCTGTCTGCTCGTTTGTTACTAAATACCATAAAAAAAACATAAGCTGTCGTGACTTTTAATACAAGGTCGATGTTCATAATAATTTAAACAAAATTTTTCGCCCCTCAGCTAGCACAATCGGACCATCAACAAGTACGAATAGTGAATCTCAACAGACGCCTCAGTGGGGACTACCAGTGTGAAGTATCAGCAGACGCGCCGCTCTTCCACACAGACATACGAACAGCCCCTTTAACTGTAGTAGGTAAGTTGGACCATTATTTTGATGACTACGATGTAACACTGTTTACGCAAATATTCGGCTTTTTAAATCAACTACCATTTTGGATTTTTTCACGGATTATTGGCTTACAACGTTTCGAATCGGTATACATAGTATGTCATTTTATCAATACACAAACTTTGAGACTTGTAACACCTTAGTCTCTAAGCATGTGAAACGTCGGAAGCAAAAATAAAAATAAATCCGTGAAATTATCCTATATATCCTAAGACAGTTTTCTTATCGAGTTATTATATAAAGTTTACATTTAAAATGTACGAATTATAAGCCATATGGTTCAATTTTGTACCGTCTTTCAATAATTTCAATATTATTGCTTCAGATCCACCATTCCGTGCACCACGACTGACTGTTTCTCACAGAAGTTATTCGAGAGGAGACGTCATTCGTGCCAATTGTTCTGTTGATGAAGCATACCCTGCACCAAATATTACGTGGACACTAGACGATAATAAGGTTGGTGCTTTTCTTAACATCATTACGATCTTATTTCATTTCTCTATATATATTATAAGGCTATAAATATATTTTAACATAATGTCTTAAATCGTTAATGAGGATACTTGTATTAAAATTTTTTATTAAAACATATTTTCAAAATGGTTGCATGACTAATTTTTGAAAGTTATTTCATAAATTATTGACCAAGTAAGCAAAACCTTTAGAAATGTCTATAGTTATCGCATGAAATGTATTGTTAGAACACAATGTACAATATGTAAATATATAACTTCGCAACATTGAAACTGTATCAACATCAAAAGCAAACTTGCTCGGAACCTTAAAAAATAGTCAGAACAAGTTTCCTCATTTCCATAAAATCACACTCCATCCCCAAGAGTGCTACGGACATATAAATAGATTTTGCTTCACTCTTGGAAGCTACAAATTGTCTGAACGACGCTGCTCTCTAAGGACCTGGTCCAAAGAACCTGCAAGGAATTTAATTCAAAAGTGTAAAATCGCAGACTCTCGTGTAAATCGTAATAAGTGGGTAGTAAAAATATATGTTACGGCTGGAGTTGAGAGCGAGATGTTTTTAACCGGAGATGCCATTTACCTGAGTATACGAGCTAAGTTATTTTTAAAGGGCGATGATAATTGAACTTTACGGCATGCTTTTAGCAGATTTTGTATGAAGTTGAGATACCTAACATTTTTGGCTCTTCTGGAATATTCCACTATCCATAGATTTTCAAATACTTATAATATTTTTACGGTGAAGGGCTTTATGGCATCTAATAGGATATTTAGTTTAAAAAAAACAGTCTGTATGTCTGTTAGAATGTCATAAGTTAAGTGATAACGATGAAAATTAATTTTTAAAAAGATATTACATACAAAAAAATAAACAAGAAATTTACAATTCTAAGTTACAAGTGTAGGAATTTAGTAGCTGGTGTTAATAGTAAGATCTCGAGCAGGAGGAGACCGGCTCAAGGAGGAACGTCTCGCGGGAAATCTCGAATTGTCTTGCCAGGACTTGAAGTTGTTGAGCTTTAGTGAAATGAAATGCGCAACTACCTACGAAAGTACATTGCAAATATAACGCGTTGTTTTATTTACATTCATTTGATATGTCTGTTGGTTAAGAATCATATTCGAACAAAGTAACCCAAAAAGTTCTTACGAATGGGGAACATTACTAATCTTTTTGATTACGGTGCAAACTTTTTTTGATCTGAAGAAAATCTGTAAGTATTGCATTGTACCCCTAACAATCTCCGAAGATGTCTAAAATGAAGCTGAGACATATTTCAAGGGAAATCGAAGCAGTTTAAAGTTTCATAAAATTATTTGTCAAACCAATTATAATTTGAATTTCTATCTAAGTAGAAGCGTTAAAGGTTTTCTTAGGTAAATATTATTTACGTAAATATTAGTCATTTTTTTTTAGATTTTGTCGCGGATTAATTTTGATTTTCGGTTCCCGACGTTTTGAATGCTTTAACAGCAATCATGGTCACAGGCTGGAGAGACTAAGATTTTAGAGGCTTCAAAGCCATTATATACAGTCTACACACAAAATTTGTAAATATTTAAGAGAAGTTATTGAACTTACTTAAACAAATTAAATGCTCAAAATTATTGATATTTTAGATTAAATTAGAATACTTATAATTTAAATTACTATAATTTTATAACCAAAATAACTTGTAGTGGAGTTTAGATGAAATACTATCAAATAAAAGACGTACGTGCGGTGAATACAAATGGAACATTCGCTAACGCTTCATTCTTACACAAATTCATATTTCTTTGTAAGTAATTCTGGATTGTATAATAAATGGCTCTTAGTCTATGTTGTTGTCTTGAACTGGATATTTATATTTTCTTTCGAACTTTTAACAGATGTACTTATTTCATTATTTTATGAGGAATTGAATTAAATGTTTTTTTAAACACTGTTTAAATAGACGTTTAGCATTTTTTGTAAGCGTGAAAGTTGGTTCCTTCTTAATTTTTGCAATAATTGCTGGACCGATTTGAATGGATTTGTATAATATATGCCTTAAAGCAATAGAGAAAGCCACGAATTATAGTTCCAATAAATATCCAAACCCGAACGAATTGAGTTGGAATATCTAGTTATTTGGAGAAATAAAGAAAAATATGGTACTTAGTTATCCAAGTGAGCGCGTTACCACTGGGTTACCATTGCCTTCTATCTCTAATATATAAAAATCTCGTGTCACAATGTTTGTTATCGAACTCCTTCGAAACGTCTTAACCGATTTTTATGATTTTTTTTTGTGTATATTTGGTAGGTCTGAGAATAGGTCGTAGGCTATTTTTTATTCCTCTAAGTGATAAAGGTGGCCCTCTCCAGGTTTTTATTTTTATTTTTTGTTTCTTATGATTTGGCATCATAAAATAACCATAAATTTTCAACCTTTTACATCCAATTCTTACTTTTAATAGTTATTAGAACGCGGGTGGAGCCACGAGAATTGCTACTATAATATAATATAGACCGTGATTGACAGCAACTGCTACGGCTCAATCTGGATTGGACGAGTGCCACTCGTCGTAAAAACAAATTAGAAACATATAAAATACGCGAATTATGTATACAAATAAACATATTGTAAGAAATATACGAGCGTATTCTTTTTTATTGAACTATTAATGAAATAATTGTATTATACGAATAAAGTACAGCGCGTATTGTTAGAGTATTACTTGGTTTTGTTGGTCGGTTGTTTTGTTGAAAGAGATTTGTATTGTGACGTGAAGATTTTTACCTTGTTTTTAGATTTGTCAATATAAAAATACATGTTTTAATACTAAAGACATAATAATTTGGAAAATATGAGTTTGGCCAGCTACATAGTAATACTTTCCAATCAAAAGAATATCTATAATGTGCAAACTTGTGTATAAAGGTTCCAAACCTTACACCTCTATATGGTCATTGATTTCACTTAACCTAGCGCAGAAAGACAAAATCACGAAAGTATAAGTATAGCCCTCTTCTATCTCCCTTTCATATACCCAACATCAAAACACCTAAAGGAAAATTTCATCAAAAAGAAATTTTAAATGAAAAATCAAAGCAAGTCGATATAAAATACAGTCTTAATAAAAGAACGAAAAGCTGTTGAGAAAATAAAAACTATCCAACAGTTCGAATAACAAAGGCCGATAACTTTTTCTCTAAGCGTCTACTTGGTAGTTAAAAATTCCAAAGTAGTCCCGTCTTTTAAATTATACAAAAACACGGCGTACTTAAAATTCATGAACAATCAGAAGTTGGCCGGCATCGGTGATTCAGAGACATTAGCATACCGAGAGCCCGTTTTTGAGATGAGGAAGACGAATCGGACGGTCAAAATAAACATCCCTGCTAAGTATTTAGATCTTTTTGTCCGTGCCATCATTCCTATGGTAAGTTGGCTGGTTGATGTCTAAACTCATAATGTTATAGCAATGTTTTCGCTTAATTCCATTGGAATCTGTTCAGCACTTTAAGTGTAAAAATAACTGACAGATAAACATATTCTATGAGTCTTGTGAGTCTTACTAATGCCATTATGTTATGGTATACATTATGTTCTTACATCAATTTGTTTGTTGTTGCACTTTACGCTGTGCGCCGTCCAATTGTTTTTGTAATTCAATTTTAATACATTATTGACTGCCTCGGTGGTGTAGTGGCTAGCATGTACGGTCACACACCGAGAGGTCCTGGGCTCGAGTCCCGGGTCGGGCCAAGTTTAGTTATTGAATCTTTCTGTTTCGTTAGCCTCAGTAACAGCCCGGAGTTGGGAAGTTGGTGGTGGTTCACCCCCGTGCCTCGGAGAGCACGTAAAGCCGTCGGTCCTACGCCTTAGCTCTCACTGGTCGTTTCGAGTAGTCGTCCCACCGGAGTATGAGAGTGATAGGAATAGAGAGTGCACTTGTGTCTGCACGTACACTTGTGCACTATAATATCTCCTGCGTACTTGGCCAGTCTCAATGAGATTGGCCGCCATGGTCGGAATCGGTCGGAGAACATTATTATTAATACATTATTATTATTAATTATAACAATTATTGTACATATTATTGTACATGTCACTTTGGTGCCTCGTTGGTGTAGTGGCTAGCAAGTACGGCCACTCATCGAGAGGCCCTGGGTTCGATGCCCGAGTCGGGCCAAGTTAAGTTATTCAGTCTTGCTGTTTAGTGAGCCTCAGTAACAGCCCGGAGTTGGGAAGTTGGTGGTGTGTTACCCCCGTGCCTCGGAGAGCACGTAATGCTGGTCAGTCCTGCCCCTTAACTCTCACTGGTCGTGTCGAGTAGTCGTCCCACCAGAGTATGAGAGTGATAGGAACAGAGAGTGCAGTTGTGTCTGCGCGTACACTTGTGCACTAAAATATCTCCTGCGCAGTTGGCTTGTCTCATTGAGATTGGCCGCCATGGCCGAAGTCGGTCGGAGAACATTACATGTCACTTCATAAATTAGTAAGAAACTCCAGTAAATTGACAGTATCATAATATATACTTGTATACTTAAAGAAATATGTATAGGAAAAATACAAAAACTATATGAATTCATTTAAATCAGAATCAAATAAAAAGCCTACAATATAGCTTTCCACTTTTATTCCGTACCTACTTGTGTTTGCATTTCGCTTTGCCCTGAAACTCGTCCACTCGTTAGCAGCGGAAAGGTTTCTTTTTTCTTCAATTTGGTTCGAATAAACAGACTGATTTATCCTTTTTATTACTATTGCATCAACTGTTCTAATGATCTTGGAGGGTTTACCTTTGATTCCCTTTCATTTGATTCTGCATGAATATTTTAAAATGTATGAAGTTTTATTGAAACCAATCAGTTACGGTTTTTATTTGAATTTTCTATTTTTTTTAAATATAGGATCTTTATTGAAACAGTGATATCTCAGTGGCAACGCGTTGGCTTGGCTATCCGAGCGAAGCGGGTTCAACTCCGGGAATCACAACTATTTTCATGTGCGAATCATTTCTACCACTTGTCTTACGGTGAATGAAAACTTTGTGAGAAAACCTGATGTCTGAAAGTCCCTAACAAGTTTTAGAAAGACTTGTGAATTTAGCTAACTCGCACTTGGTCTACGTTTTGGACTATATAGCCCGCATATTAGCCCGCGATAAAACCTGTGCCCAGGAGTGACATTAAAAAAAGACTGAATACGTAGAACTTTTCCCTTGTATTCTTTACATTTTTCTTCCTGCAAATAAACAAAATTCATCATAAATTTTACAAAAACAGTTCCTCTAGCAAAATGTTCTCATTAATCATTGTAAGTCTGTAATAAAAACAGTATTAATTTATTCGCCATTTAATTGACACGACTTAACATGCAATTCTGATTTATACGACATAAAATAAATCAAACATAACTGTATTAATTGACCTATATATCAATATACATCAATGATTCAATCAGAATACTGAATCGATTATAACCAATACGTACCTATGTTATTTGAATATTATGTAAATATTTACAACGATATAAAGCAGTAGGTAAGTCCATTGGTAATGCGCTCACTTGGAAAATGAAGAGTGGGTTCAAATCTAGAGTCATCGAATGATTGCTAATACGGTGAAAATACAACTTGAGGAAGTCTAAGATAATAATCTAGCAAGTTCGAAACATCTCTTAAATAAAAACACGCACATGGACAGCGTAGTGGACTATGGCCTGATCCCCCTTGTATGCAAGGGTGCTTGTATGCACACCCCCACTGGTTAGACAATAATTAATATCACATTACAATATAATTATTATCTACTAAAAACGATTTTTTTAATAAAAAGATAAATAACTCCAAGATCTTTTTTCGTAACTATTCTGACCTTTACGATTTCTTTTTAAGAATATTTAGGTATCATAATAGTAAATAAATATAAAAATTATTAAAAGGATTATGATATTTAATTAGATTTACTTGAATATTTGACATTTTATTTATAAAAAATATTTTTATGATTTTTCCTTTACAGCAAATATACTTAGTTTAGATAGAACGAAAAAATCTACATTGAACCACGAAAAAATCCAAAAAGTAGTTAAATACAAAACATTAACTGCATGAAAATTTTCTAACAGATTGCAGAAACAGTATCGTGGAGGACACCAGAGCTGGACTTCAAAGAACGAGGGGCCTTCAGCGAGTTGGAGCTGACCATTTTAGAAGCGGAGAATTATAAAGTTGGTCTCACATACACCAGTGCCAGTCTCAACAGAGTGTACCAAGACCATTATGTATACGATCATGATGTGGATGATGACAGAAACGTTGTTAGGTAAGTTATTGTTACAAAATATTATTTTATTATATTTAATTTTTTAGCTACAGAAACAGATAATACTCGTAAATAAGAAATTACAAGTTTGCTAAGTTATCATATCAACTGGCTCGGTGTTAGTGGCTAGCGTATACGGCTGCACATGAGGTTCTAGGTTTGAGCCCCGGGTCTGTCCAATTTTATTTATTTAGTTTTTCTGAAATTTTAGTTAGTAAGTGTCAGTAAGAGTCTGGAGTTGGCGGTCATCCCCTTGCTTCGAAGAGCACATGATGCGGCGTTCCTACACCTTATCTCACTGGTCGTGTGGAGTGTCGTCCCACCGTAATATAAGTGTGAATAGATAGTGTGAATCTACACTACAATTACAATTTTATATGTTTCTGTTTGAAAATGGTTGGATAAAGCCTATAATATACGAGTATATAGAAAAACTTTGACCTTTACTAAATATGATAGTGATAAGTTGCTGTTAGTAATAAAGTTCTAAGTCTGTATGTGAGCGAAGCGGAAATATATTGCTAGATATTTAAAATATACAAGTTAGAAATAAAATTTATATTAATCACTCTATTACTTCCACTAGAAAGAGTACAAATTACATAACATCCCTCTCCCAAGGCTACAACACTATCTCGATATTGGAGTGATTCTTATTTATTTTCCTTTCGCCGATATTTATAAGGGTAGCTAGCAGCAGCCATTCATCATACTAGGCTTCTATCGATAACAATTTACAAGATAATGTCGACTTTTTGATAAAATGGCGCAAAATAATTTCTGGAAACCTATATGTAGTAATCGGATCAAAATATTTCGTAGCTAGCCTATTACGTCTCCCTTGTATTTACACATATGTTAACAAATTTAATTTTGTGAATAAAATTAAAAGTACTAGTTGCTCCATGTCAAATGTAAAGTTCAACACAAAAAGAAGGACTTTCATATAAACTTGCGACCGCCTTAATCCGGCGCTGTCGTAAAATCTGTTCTTAGCGGACGTCTACTAATTACAAACTAACTCCCTGACCAATTTCATCTTAATACGTAAAGTGGTTTTCTATATTTAGTGATGAATAAGTGGCTTTAAGAGGCAGCATGCAG
Organism: Boloria euphrosyne; assembly: GCA_951802675.2. Classification (NCBI taxonomy): domain Eukaryota; kingdom Metazoa; phylum Arthropoda; class Insecta; order Lepidoptera; family Nymphalidae; genus Boloria; species Boloria euphrosyne. The sequence goes on from OX637896.1 coordinate 460,719, forward strand.
TGGTAGCCCAGCGGTAACGCGTCGCTTGTATAACCGAGTGATGCGGGTTCAAATCCGTCTCGCGCCTCTGACATTTTTATGTGCGAATCATTTCTATCATGATTACCACTTGTCTTAGGTCGTACTTGTAAGATATGTGAAGTCCGCCAACTCGCACTAGGCCAGCGCGATGGACTATGACCTGATCCCCCTCGTACTGAGAGAGGGCCGTGCCCAGCAGGGGGACGTTAAAAAGGGCTGAATACAGAGTGACTAAAGTTTTTTTTTTTTTTATGGGACAAAGGGGGCAAACGGGCAGGAGGCTCACCTGATGGTAAGTGATCACCTCCGCCCATGGACATCTGCAACACCACAGGGCTTGCAGATGCGTTGCCGGCCTTTCAGGAAAGGGAGGGAGGGAGGAGGGAGAAGGACGGGAGTAGGGATGGGGAGTGGGCCTCCCGGACTCTCACTTACCGGACGAAACGCGACAGCATAGCTGCCACTTCACGCCGGTCTTCTGTGAGAGAGTGGTACTATACGGGGCGTGCCGGCCCATTCGGCTGCTACCCGAAGGTAACAAGCATGGCACTACCACATATAAAATTTTTATGTATTTAGGTATAAAAAATAATAAATAAGAACTTTATTGCTTTATATACATACTCGTACATTATCATAATTTTGTTTTCTACAGATACACTATAGTCCCTCCTCACAACGGCCAGTTTGTCCTCGGCTGCGAGGCAACAATATTTGACATTTATAAACGAAAAAGCGATCTTGTCTACATGAGAGAAGATGCCCCGCACCCAGCCTCAGTCACCGGTGAAGATTCTTTGGGTAAACAAGTATTAATATTTTTAAAATATAATATGTTTTAAAATATATTATATTTAAAGAAAAATATGCTTCTACTAAAGATGTTCAAATCAAATATTTTTTTTTTGGTTGTGGCTTCAATTGATTCATTACGTCGGCAATGTCTCGTTAAATGGAGAAGACACGATGAAACCAAATATTCTTGACTCTTCGCAAGACTTTTTCTAAATTTCCTCAAATTAAATTTACATTATAATTCTAAAAATATATAGTTGAACTTATTTATTGGTACGTTACAAAAACATGAAAACTTAGCTATTATTCAAATATAAGTAATTATAATTAAGTTTAAGCTTACCAAATAGTATTTATTATTAGTAATATTAATTTTAATTTCAGGTACAATCGCAAATTACAACATGTTGTTAACAGTCGTCTGTATCCTCGCCGTGATGCTGCACCAATTATGATCATACTAGAGAACTATAACATCTTAAGGAAACTGAATGTTGTGATAGACCCTAAGGACCTTTTAGAAATCAGGCCATATTTGTAATTTAATATAAGAATGATAAGGATTCTAAATCGTCTTATGTTTCAAGAGATGGATAAAGTGGTAAACTCAAAAATTGAAAGAGAGAAAAGTTTTAGGATCGAGCGTTGTTATGATGTAAATTTGCGGTCGCATCAGACGGCACAAAATACTAGTAGGTACTCGTACTACTACCCTACAGCATTTAGATATTTACACATTACTATAGAACTATTTTACACATTTAACAACAATGCTGTAATCTAGCCTTAGAGTAATTACTGTGACATACAATTAGACGGGAATAACGGAAATGTTTACATTTTTGAATTTAGCCTATAAAACTCTAAAAATATTTATCGTTATAAAAATTACTTTGGCATTTCAAAATTTTGCATCATATTGAGGAAAGCACAGCACTGAAAAAAACGTGTTATATTAGATATCTAAAACCAATATTTTTCCTAAATAGTTAATAAATCTAACTTATAGATAGAAACAAAAAAATTCTAAGAGAGCATTTTAAATATCAGACTCCGAGTTTTCTAATCATTTGATTACTTTATAAATTGGGGCAAGTGGGTCGGCAATTGGAACGATGTCTAAGTAAATGCGGGCTTAATTTAAGTGCTAGAAAAACCGAAATTTCTTAGGTAAACGCTTTTTAGAATTGAATATGTTTTTGTAACTACAGTGTAAACTCTATATAACGACACTCAAGGGACCGTGCATATTTTGACGTTATAGAGAGTTGTCGTTAAATAGAGAGAAGAAAAATCTGTATAAAAATGAAAATCTGAAAAGGAAAATGCTTTCAGACTAGTGTTAGTAATTACGTACATAAAAACAATACTTATTAAAACGCTATTTCGTATAGTTTGTTAAATTTCGTCGTTCGTAATTTTCGAAGTTTTTTGCTGCACTAGTAATTTTGATGTATTTTTTACTTATTTTCTTAATATCTTACGATATTTTTTTTTTATGGGACAAAGGGGGCAAACGGGCAGGAGGCTCACCTGATGGTAAGTGATCACCTCCGCCCATGGACATCTGCAACACCACAGGGCTTGCAGATGCGTTGCCGGCCTTTCAGGAAAGGGAGGGAGGGAGGAGGGAGAAGGACGGGAGTAGGGATGGGGAGTGGGCCTCCCGGACTCTCACTTACCGTACGAAACGCGACAGCATAGCTGCCACTTCACGCCGGTCTCCTGTGAGAGAGTGGTACAATACGGGGCGTGCCGGCCCTTTCGGCGGCTACCCGAAGGTAACAAGCGTGGCACTACCACTTGGAAACATCTTATTGATGCATCTTGATGATAAAGAAAGTACTTTGTCATTAATTTTGCTGCTTCCAGGACTTCTTTAATGCACAGCACAATTTTTACTTATTTTGACAACTTAAAAAGTACTATTTATTATTTTATTGTTGTCGTTATTGAGAGTGAGTGCAATGTTAAATAGAGTGTATCATTGTATGGAAAACAAGCTAAGCCAACCAAAGCAAAGTAATTTTAACGGGAGTTTGTCGTTAAATCGAGTTACGTTACATAGAGTTTAAACTGTATAAGGTTTTTTGTTGTTAGTCAGAGTTCTACGGCATTGTTGCGTATTGGCTAATATGGCCATTTTCAGAGCAAATATATGCATTTGATTCATGTACGAGTATTTGTGCGAAGTCGAGCTCTGGCACAGGGTACCTTAGTGGAAACTATAGTAAAGTCAAAAATCATTAATTTTTCAGCTCGCAAAGTTCAATGATCCCTGGAACTATAGTCTCAAACCTATCTCTCGAAACATAAGACGTCAAAGTAATTTAAACATTACAAACAATTGGCTTGATTCTCCACGGTCTTGCTAATAGTTGATATTATGTACAATCGGCAACCAAAGTTTATACGTAAAGTGATGCAATTTGTTTTTAATTGTCATGTAAATAAATGACAATAGTGTCAATTTGATGATTGATGTGTTACATGAGCTGTGTTGCCGTGTGTACTAGATGTAAGTTATTATGAACTTATTTCAATGTTAAAGATACTATATGTGAATATGTAAATAAATTTATTAGTTACTAAATGTTTTGTTTGTTTTAATCCTTAAAGTATATATTACTGATCCTACTTACTAATATTATATGCGAAAGTAACTCTGTCTGTCTGTCGCGTTTTTACGCCAAAACTACTGAACCGATTTAAATTAAATTTAATACACAGATAGTCTAAAGCCTGAGAAAGGATATCTAAGGTTACTTCAAGGCGAAGAAAGGACTGGGGTTGAAATAGGGGATGAAAGTTTGTATGGAAATTATGTCATTTTTAAGCTAGAAGCTTGACACTTATTATTTAGGCTTTTTAAAAATAAACAAGCTGTAAGACATTCAAAGTTTGTAAAAATTATATTTCTAACTTAAGAAAATTGAGAAAATTATAAATTGGAATACTTACTAAGGAAAATGTTTAATATTCAAAATTAATTTCAAACAGAAAAGAGGAAAATTTGTTTTAGGAAAAAAAAATACTTGTACTTTACAAAATAATAATTAGAATTTCAAAAACTACTGTACCGATTTCCATAAAATTTTCACTAAATGAACCAGGTATATTTCGTAGAAACAATCTAAAGATATGATAATTATAACAATTGTCACAAAAAAATCTTTTGCACACCTAAATATGGTGTCAATTCAATTACCAAAATTTGACTTACATAAGATATTAACTATTTTTCTACCAATATTTCTAGAATACTTTTCAGTTCTCTAAATAAATGTGATCCAGTATATTTCAAAGCCGACACTTTCAAGTGTAATAATGAAATGAACGTCTGAAACAGAGATAACTTGATACGAGGAAAATATACCGGTGGAGTTAGTTCATAAAAATGTAAAGTAGAACCTAGATTTCACGCTGAGCTGTCTTCGAACCTGAAGGTATAAACGAATCTTTATGTAAAAGATATGCTATATTAAGTACTGAATAAGTTCTGAAGCATTTAGTAAGTCAAGAAATAGAATTTTATTTTTTATTTTTTATCCTTATTTTTTTTTTCTCTTTATTAGGTTTACCAACAACTTTACATTTCACAATTACACAAGACATTACATATTATAAAAATATAGATCTAAAAATGTAAAGCCACTTACAGGTAAACACAGCATGCATTATTTAAAAATATAATTAGACAGTAAAAGCTTAACATAAAATTTTACATTTTTAGTGTATCTGCCAAGACAAAGAAAACGTTATACCTTATATGCTATAATAATTACAATAGAGTTGCTTTCATTATTACTTTCTTAAATTTAACTATTGACTGGTGAAAAATATCCAACCCACCAAAATTGTTATATAGACGACACATTCTTGGAATAGGTGAATTAGCACCCATAGCTGTAGTACGACGAGGGCATAGGAGAAGTTTAATAGCCTTTCTAGGATACCTCGCAGGTGCATATACTTGAAAGAGAGTTAGTAGTTCTGGACACTGAATTTGGTTGTTAAGTAATTTATGTAATAATACTAGGTCTAAGATGTTCCTTCGGTCTTCAAGAGAATTTATTTTAAAGTTCTGAAGTCTTTCTTTATATCCCTTTAGTGAGCTGGACATTCCCGATGTGAAGGCGAGGTATCGAAGGAAGCGTTTTTGTACTCGTTCGATTCTTAACATATGCGTAGCAAAATGAGGTCTCCATACAGTAGAACAGTATTCCAAGATAGTGCGTACTAAGACGTTATACAGAATAATTTTGGTCTTGATACTGGTAAACTCTCTTCCATTGCGCATAATAAACCCTAGCATTTTCATCGCTCTTTTAACCACGTGGTCTATTTGTGGAATAAACGTTAATTTGCGATCGAAAATGACGCCTAAGTCTCTTACTTCATTAACCTCACGTAGAATATTGTTGCCAGTGGAGTAAACAGAGGGCAAAACATTGACTCTTCTAGTAAATTTAATATGAGAACACTTATTGTTATTTATTTGAACGTTATTATTAGAACACCATTGCATGATCCTGCTAACATCATCTTGTAAAAGCTGTACATCTGTAATGTCATGTATTATTTTTATGAGCTTAAGATCGTCAGCGTACATAAAAGGTGCAGAATTCTTAATACAATTGACAATATCATTAATAAATATGTTAAAAAGAATAGGCCCCAAGTGAGATCCCTGGGGTACACCGGATTTCACTGTTTTAATAGCCGATTCATACCCTCCTACCGCCACAAAAAACAATCTATTAGTTAAGTATGATCTAAACCATTGCAGTAGGGGACCAGAGATGCCGTACATAGATAACTTATATAAAAGTATTTTATGGGAAACTGTGTCGAAAGCCCTACTAAAATCAACATACACAGCATCAACCTGTTTGTGTTTATCAATCGCATCCGATATCATTTCTGTATAAGTGACGAGGTTGGTTGCAGTAGATCTAGACCTGACAAAACCATGTTGAAATTCTGTGATATATTTTTGAAAATAATGATTCTCTTATATCTCCCTCATAGGATGTCGAAGGTGTAATGTACCTAATAGAGGTATGGGGCTCAGCCGCACAAACACACATAAATAAATTACAACGAGCACAGAATAAACTAATCAAAACACTATTCCACTACAATTACCTTACACCAACTAAAGAGCTGTACAAAAAAACCAAACTCTTCAACGCTAAACAACTTTATACTTACAATACATGCCTTACTATAAAAAAAATAATAACAAAAAATCTACATTCTACTATAACATTTACACCGAAACCTATTACACATGCACTTAGAAACAAAATTAAACTCCAAATTTGGCAACCCCGGACGAGATCTTATGGCAATAAAAATATAATGTGTGAAGGTGTACTTTTATATAATAATTTACCAGATAATATCAAAGAATGTAATAACATTAATCATTTTAAAAGTAAGCTAAAGTCATATATCCTGGATAAAATTTCATAACTGTATATTTTACAATACTAGAATTAACACAAAATCAATATGTAAATTTTAATATATATAAGTTAAAATAAGAAAAAAAAAATATCTTTAAAATTATATAATGCATGCATATACTCTAATCTCTGTAAAAGTGAACAGTGTGTTCTTATGAGAATAAATGTCTTTAACCACCTAATAACGAAATAAGGGAACAGAAAATGAAGAATATTTTTCTCTATGCTCTACAACAAATTAATAAATATGGAACATTTGTTATTATAATATATTTCAAAAATAACTTTGCTCTTATATATTTTAACTAGCGAGCTGGCAGCGAGATGCTATAAAAATCCGTTCAATGAAATTAAATAAAAATTTTAAAATAATAGTAGCCTAAGTTACCTCTTAACATTAGCTATATACAAATGAAAGTCCTATCAAAATTGGTCCAGCCGTTTTAGAGGTTAGCCACAGCAAACAGACAGACAGACAAAAAATTTAAAAATATATTTTTTGATGTTAGTACCTACCTTATATTATACTTTCATATTATGCATTAAGTGAAAAGCTATTAATTTGAAATTAAAAACAGATAATTAAATTTTATTTATATGACGTATAGATAATTTAAGTTACCTTTAAACTTGTTTTGATACGGTTATAATATCTTTAAACTGAAAATTTATGTTTTTTTCTCTACTGCTTCATTAATATTCAAAGAAGTTCAAGCCTAATATATATTTCTACAGCTGTAGGTACCATGTCGCATTCTGAATATTTACCTCATAACCAATGCTACAATCAACATTCATCAACAATAAATGCTTAAGATATACGACTTAGTGGACAAACTATTTTACTATTAAGTTGTAAAACTTAACAAGTATTCTTCTAAAAGATTGTTGTAATCTATAACAAAAGTTATTACTAAAAGAAGAAACACATTTGCAGAAAAGTTTATTAAGATTAATATCTTTACTAAGTAGGGTAGATACAAACAGTAGACGAAAGCAAGTAGAACGCCACAATCAAACGTACCAATCTAGACCAGTATCGAGGAAATACAAAATGAATTTGTTCCAAACGATTTGTCGTTGAAATGCAAAATACACCTTCAACTAAAAAACTTTCCAGTGTCGTAATACAATCCGCGATAACTCCACTCAGATCGAATTCTCTTATTCAATTTTGATTACGACTTCAAAGGAATTTCAATTCTAAATCAATCTAATAAGTTACAATTTTGCCTAACGTCATAAAGTTAAGCAAGTCTTCGAAAATTATTCCTGATAAGCGTCGCTTGCGAATGTTATAGCTTTTATATCTTTGAGAACAAGGTTTAGTTTCGGGTAAATTTGTAGGAAGGCTGAGGTCGTTATTTCTCAAGAGGTGGAAGGGTCCTACAATGAAGCATCGGATTGGAGCGAAGCCAGGAACGAGCGGCTAGTCCATGTTACTGATAAGGTTAACTGTGGGAGAAAGTTATTTTGCATTCTATAGTCTTAAGAAGATGTTTGGTGTGGAGACATCGCGTCTTCTGACTACATACATACGTTAAGTATTAGTATGTCTACTGTTGACCTATTTCCGCAAATTTGGGATATTGTGGACAAAAATATATCTTATTACTTACTACTAAATGTTGTATACAATATAGAACACAGGACTTCTAAAACCTACCGAGATTTCAAATATCGCTTCAGCAAAATCAAATATTTGCCTAAATCTCTTTCATTAAAAGCTCTCCAAATTTGCACGGGTCGCTAATTTCTTTCATACGTCCATAAGAATCGAAAAGGCAGTAGTTGCGTATCTGCTGAAAATTGTAGCGAAATCCGAAGTAATATATTCATTGGGATACCTAATAAAATTGCCATCGGCCCCGCTATTCACATATCATTTGATCGGTCCGTAAGAGCTTCTTTATAAAGAAATCTATTATGCCCATTCTATATCTATAGATTTTTTCATTATATTTTATTGGGAATTTTGTACTATACATATGATTTACGTCGCAGAACTGTTAACCTTTTATGACGATTTGGAGTCTACTAAAAGCCTCATACAAGTCGAGTTAACAACTATACATATTATTATAAATTTCTGAGTCGAATCTGGGCATTAAATATTTTTTGGATAATATTATAGAATTAGTCACTATTATCGATATTATCGATGATCTAAGGAAGGTGGCAGGCAGCGGATGGATGCGGACTACCTAGAACCGGTATGGTTGGCGCATAAGGGCGCATAAAGGCCTTCGTTCAGCAGTGGACGGCAATATCCTGATATATGTATGTATGTATATCGATACAAAAGCCGAATTTATAACTTTTTAGTATTTTTGCCTGTTTGTCTATGTGTTTGAGAATGCAATACTAGGAAACCACTACGGATTAGTAACGAACCACTACGGACGGACTGATTTTCATGAAATTTATATGATGATAGTCGGCTATCCGGTCAGTAGTATACTTTTTACTTCAGAATAAGTGCTATTTGAGAAATCTTTACAAACCGTTGAACTTTCAAACTGAATTAAATATCTTTATAGATTTGTCCTGGGCCTATAGCCAACCGGCATTCGTTATGAAGCGATTCGATTTCTACAATCGTCATCGCTTAAACGCAGCGTATGCATCTTGCACTTTAAACCACTAATAATTGAAATGAATGTACATTGTCTAGCATCATCTATTCGTTGACAACAGATCACGTGACATATCTAAGTCATATGTCAAACCCATACATTTTGGACTTTTCTACTATCGCTTTCGCTAATCGATTGTTACTTTGTCTAGGCCCTCTGTACATCGTGTCCATCCGTTATAGATTGGTCCTTTGTTCTTTTTTAAACTTACTTATTATTGTCACCTATTTTCGTAAATCTAAAAAAGTTATTTTAAAGTTAGTTTATTAGTTATTGTTTACCGTCTTAAAAAAATATTTTTTGAACCCTATATATAAAATCTAAAAACAATTAGGTAAATAAGGAAGTAGATAATAGTTCACAATGAAAGACGTACTAGAAACGTATTTTTATTCTATATAAAAGAGTTGAATTGTAAATCAATGCATTATTTTGAAAAATCAGCTTTTTTGTATTATATTATTAAAATTAAAATATATCCTTTAAAAACTAACTAACTAAACTCTAAACTATGAATAAAATTAAAGCCTCCGTCCGCAACATCGATTCTTTTTGCGACATTAGCTCCGGATATCGAACTCATACGATAATTTTTCTATAACACTGCTAGAACTACTAAAATCTTAATGGGATTTTCAATAGCGAGTGATCGTAGAATCACCGGATCGAAAGTAATAGTATTTTTATCTCTAAAAATTTTTATAAGTGCAAAATATTATGAAGAGTATGAAGTCATTTTAGTCCATTGAAAAGTTACATTAGTTACGTTTTTCAGACGACGAAATTTTAATTTTTTGATATTTAGGGGGGTCAATATAAGTTTAAGTTCAAGTTTGTGGGGTCGCCGCCTTTGTCACACGGCTGCCATTTTGGAAAATTGAGTGCAAAGGTTTACGCGCCATATCTCATAAACTAGCAACCCTACAAAAAAATTACAAATCATTATTTGTATCAAGTTATATTGTCTACTATATTATATTGGAATAAGTTATAAACCAAAATTTTTAACAAATATTCTTTCAGGCGTTGTAACTTTTTTTTCTGGTCATTTTACAATAAATTATAGATATATAAATAAGATATCAGAGTACCTAATCTTATAGAGGGTTTTTTAAGGAATAATTTCCATCATATATTTTTTTTTATTTTATTAATTTATCTGAGTTGAAGTTGACCGGGTTCTCTAATACTCGTAAAAGTACAATAAAGACGAACCATAATAATTAGGTTTAGTTTTCTGTTATATAATTTTTTTTATCCATATAGTTCATTATTTTCTTAACATTCTTATGTTATTATTTATTAAGTATTGTACAAAGATCCCAATTAATCTTTAATATAAACACATATAAGTAATTTATAGTTTTCCTTCAAGTAAATATTTTAAAGCGAAAATCAAATTCTCTACACGTGGAGGCTCGTTAGGTTCGCAACGAGTGAAACATTTGTGATATTAACGCCAAACGACATTCGGATCACGTGACCCGGTCACATTCAGACTATGAAGTGCTTCACCTCGCACATCGTGTCAATACTTGCTAACACTTGCTGTACAATGTACATATTTAAAAAGATTTAAAGATTATTCGATATTTAGGTAGTAGTTTTCAGTTTTTTTATTTCTGTATTTTGCCCTTATAAATGGTCCACTGCTGGGCACGGGCCTCTATCAGTACGAGGGGGATCAGGTCATAGTCCACCGCGCTGGCCTAGTGCGGGTTAGCGGACTTCACATGTCTTTCGAAAACTTGCTAGGTTTCCTCACAATGTTTTCCTTTTTCGTCAGACAAGTAGTAATCATGTTGGAAATGATTCGCACATGAAAATGTCAGAGGTGCGAGACCCAGCATTTGAACCCGCGTCACTCGGTTTCACATGAGAGCATGTATTAATATTATATTATAACGACATATCAAGTATGTACGAGTATATCTTTTATTTTTACCGAATTTAAGAATTAGTAAGTTAAAAAAACTCAAATCAGTTCAGTTTTTTGTGTGTTTATTACGCAATAATATATAAGAATATTTAAAAAAGCAAATCATCTTAAAATCTCCTAGATTGGTCTAAAATATTATCCTTTTTTAAAGTTGGTTAAGAAGCTAAAATTATAAAATAAGAATTTTCCTTATCTATTCATATAATATTTAAAAATAACTTTCGTATACAAAAATATAAATAGCCGATACGTTTCCAAGAAGGCTTCAGACGCTCCATGATAGTTGGTGTCACATTCAAACTCGGTTTGATACTTTATGTGGCTTTTAGCCAAGAAATGTAAGCAAATAGGTTATGCTCGTTTCTTTTAGAGATATTTTTATATTTTCCTTAAGAACTATATCCTTATAACGGAAAATTTTAACGGGACTCAAACCCGCGAATGCCGACACACAAGTAGAGCCAAACGTGTTGTCCAATTAAAAACAGTTTTTTTCTCCTCATATAATATGATGTTTTCCTATAAATTTTAAAAAATAATTATATTCGCACGTCGACCGCCGTGCGAATACAAGTATGTTTAAATCAGCTTCAATTTTAACGTAATTAAGTTTCAATGTAACTTTAGAATTACTAGCAGTCACCTGAAGCCCGTGCTATTTTAATTAGCATATTATAATAGTGCCTAATTAATCTCTCAATTAACTTAAATTCAATCTTAAAACGTAGTAAGTTAATCATATTAATCTACTTATAGTGCTTCTATTAATTAACTATTTTGAATAATAATTTTATCGATTACCTAACAAGTTATATATTAGACTAGTGCGTCGCTCTTGCTTCGGTCGCTCGGGTTCGTTTCTAGTACTAAGTACGTGGTAACGGTTAGCGTAGATTTCTAAGAGATGACATTCTTTGCACAGTAAAAAATATTCTATAAGTAGACCCGGATAGCCAGTTTTATCTTGATAGTTGAACAGACAGGCAACAAAATTTTTAAAAACTATAGATTTTGCCACTGTATTGATAATAATGCAAATTGCAATAGGATATCCCAAGAAATATTTATTATAGATAGAAATATATATGTATTATTTTACGTAAAAAAGATATTATAAGCTAGGGCCTGGTGTTAGTTAGTTCTTGTATGAAATTATTAATACAATTAATAGCGTCTAGGATAAAATATCTAGGCCATCGCAACATCTATACATATTATATTATAAAAAACTCCTCCGCCGCGTCTGTCTGTCTGTCTGTTTGCGGAAAACTCAAAAACTACTGCACCGATTTTCATGCTGTTTTCACCAATGGAAAGAGTGGTTTTTCGACGAAGGTTTTAGTATATAATTTTTCAAGTATTTTAATTTATTTTGTATACATTGGCTAAAATGTCGCAAAATATACGGACGCGAGAATAAAATGCAAGCGCTGCTCGCTTCGCTTGATGCAATCGCCGATCTTACCCCTCACCGTCTTGCGTACCTATTGTTTAGCTAATTGCTCTTACAAGAAGCGAAGAATTTTCAACGTTCTACCACCAATTTCTATTTTTTAGTAGCGACTAGAACGCGGGCGAAGCCGCGGGAATTGCTAGTATTATAACAGAAACAAAGTCCTCCGCCACGTCTGTCTGTCTGTCTGTTCGCTATAAACTCAAAAACAACTGCACCGATTTTCATGTTGTTTTCACCAATGGATAGAGTGGTTTTTGAGGAAGGTTTTAGTATATAAACTAAGACTAAGACAAACCCGAGTAAAGCGAGGCTGTTTCGCTAGTTTACCATATTTTGGTTAGAAAGAAGTTTCAAAGTCGGTTAAGTGATAAGAAGTTCACTCGTTCCGATGCGAACCGGCATGATAACGTGTATCATCTTTGTGTGTCGGCTTTGTCTGGCGTCTCGCCAGGCGATGCCAACTAATGGCCCGCACTCGGGATATTGAGTCGAATTCTTTCATGAAATTTAAATGTCTATGATACGGTCGGCGACGGAAGTTTAGAGTTGGGACTTGTTTACTTGAATACTGATTTCTGCTTTTTGCACTCGAAATGTGATTTTCGTTTGAATTTATGTGGATTTAACTTGTGCTGTTCGATTTACTTTACGTATACAAATTGTGATTTATTTATATATCTAGTTTTATATTATATTTAACGCAAAAATAATCTTGTTTAACTCGATTTATCAAATTATTTATAAAAGGAAAGCAGAAATGATAATACAGCTGTGAGGTTCAGAAAACAGAAAACTTGTAGAAGAAACAGTTGCTTACTTCCGGTTTGTAACGCTCAAGTAATTGTAGTAGTTCAATTTTTATGTAATTCTTTTAAAAAAATCAAAATATAGTAATAAAAAATATAAAGTTTAGGACATTATTTTTGTTTTAAGTTTTAAGTTTTATTTATGTAAATATTTGCAACAATTTTTTTCTTTAGGTATTTAAAAAAAAAGTTTGTATTTGAAAAGCATTAACAAGAAACTACTTTTATTTTTACTGTAAACGAAAATTCTGTTTGGAAATTATGCCTACATACAAATAATAATTTAATAATAATAATAATAATTTATAGAATTATTTTTAGTATATATATGAAGCAAAAAAATATATACAATGATGATAATTGCAAAAGTTAAAAGACTATGTCACAATTATCAACGCCCTCCACCAACAGAAAAAATATGTATATTCATCAAAACAAACAAAAAGAGAGAGAGAGGCAAAAAATAAAAAAAGTGTGTGTGCGATTCACACACGATAGAAGTGAAACTTCAGTAAATCGACAAAAGAATGAGATGAATATATATAAAAAAAGAAATGTCAAAAAATAAACAACGGTTACCATGGCAACATGGGAATGTATTCTATCTCATTCTCTCCGACTTAATCCTAAACTTTTATGTTTTTATTTCTTTATCGTGACGCATTTTCGTTTCATCGAGTTTCAAATCACAACGATTCTGAAGAAGTTTCACTTCAAAAATAAAATAGGAACATTAAAGATAAAAAAATTAATAAACAAACAATTTTTGAATGATAAAGGAAAATAATACAAAAAAATAAAGGTAGTAGGCTATAGTCCACCAAGCTGGTCTATTGCTGCGTGGTTTGCTTCACGTCTTTTGTAAACTAGGTTGGTTCTCTCAAAGGACGTACAAGTTTCATTACTACGATTTCCTTCACCATAAGACAAGTGGTAACTACGATGAAAATGATTCGCACAATGAAATATCAAAGGTGCAAGACCTGGGATATGAATCCGTTACACTCGGTTTCCTAAGCAAGTGCGATACCACTAAGCTACCGCTACTTGAAAAACTAATATGCTTATATAAAGCTATTTACACATAATATATTTAGCAAGAAATAACTCACATATTTAAAAATGATTTTTTCTAATATTTAGAGATGTGAGACTTAAGGTACAGAGTGTACGCTCGTATTTTATTGAAAATGGTGGAATTGCTAAGGTCTTATTTATTTTTCCTCTAAAGCTTAGCCAATGTTTTAGTACAATAATTTATGGGTCACTGAAACATGCAAAATTAATTTGGAAGGGAACTTCAAAGCATTCAAATTATTAACAACATGTAATTAATTTACAGAAAATATACTAAAAAAATATCAAATTATGGCATAATATTAACGGTAAAAACACTTTTTAGGTAAAAATACGTAGGTATAATTGATTAAAAAAAAATTAAACTGGAAACTTCACGTTCTCGTAAGTCTTAAATTTTAAACCTATATACCAAAGCCTATGAAACATATAGTCGGCCAACGGACGTGACAGCTCAACCTGCCATACACTAACGTCCCAAGCGAGTGTATGGCAGCTTGGGCTAATTGTCACGTCCGTTGGCCGACTATATGATTTTGGCTTTGGTATATAATATATCCCATGACCACCATGATCTTTTGAACTTTATCTTAGAGAGAAGTGGCTTTAAGATTTTCCATGTTTCGAAATGTAGTCCTGTTAAAATATTATATCAAGTTGTTTACCTATAGAATACTTTTCGATAAAAAAAATATAGAAATAATTAGCACTCTAAAGTATAATTAGCCTACGAGTATGTGTTTTTGTCTTATCAAAGATATTATGATGTCACCAATGGCATAAAAATGATATAGGAATAAATAAATTTGGACAGCAATTAGACGCTGAAGAAGAGTAAGCGTGAGGAATGGCTTGCTTAATATTTCTATAGGCTTATATAGGCTTTCTTCAAGAAATAGAGGCCATTAGCTTTAAAAAATCATAATTATGAACAAATAAATAATAAGAACGAATTAAAAAATCTGTTACACATTTTATGGTGTGTCTTATGCACACTTAACTCATTTAAATTCATGCTGTATTATAAAGCTTTCATCTCATCTTCTAACATTAACTTCGAAGTGAAATTGTCAAATTATTCATTCCAACGGTTTAATGCCCGTAATAATAATGTTGAGTTTTCCGTGTTTTAGCTAAATTAACAGTCGAAATGGGAGTAGAAGAGAATCTACTCTAGCGGTTAGGTTGGTTGGTTAAGTTGGCTGCACGTTATGTCCAAAAACGTATAATTTATTTATTAACTGGCAATTCCCGCGG
Organism: Boloria euphrosyne; assembly: GCA_951802675.2. NCBI lineage: Eukaryota > Metazoa > Arthropoda > Insecta > Lepidoptera > Nymphalidae > Boloria > Boloria euphrosyne. The sequence goes on from OX637896.1 coordinate 476,177, forward strand.
CTTCGCTCGCGTTCTAATCACTATTAAAAATAGGAATTATTAAATCAAGCGAAGCGGCGCTTGACGCAGCGCTCCAATTACCGCTTTATAATTGGTCATTTTTAAACTATTAAAATATATAGTCTGTTATCCTTAAGACATAGACATATGCCATCGGGGTTTCTTTTGTATACCTATATAAGATACATCATCTCATTATACTTCATTTTGTTATATATCATAAAAAATTTAAAGAGTTTAGGTAGCGTTTTCGTTGAAAGCTTCCAGACGGCTTATTTTTTCCGACATTTGAGCCAATGTATACAAAATAAATAAAAAAAAATGACATTTATGTACTAAAACCTTCCTCGAGAATCACTTTTTCTATTAGTGAAAACAACATGACAATCAGAGCAGTAGTTTATGAGTTTATCGCGGACAGACAGACATACAGAAAGACACGGCGGAGGACTTTGTTTTATAATAAGTATAGAAAAAATGTATGTACGTAATACATATACAAAAAGTAACATTGTAATTTATAGCTCAGTAACGTAATAAAAACATAACATTTTATTTTTTATATTTCCTTTTATTTTTTATTTATAACATTAATATTTATTTTTAACATATTCTGAACCTACAAACCGAACGATGAACCATCGAACCTACAAACTTCAGTAAAGGCAAAAAAGCCATATCCATATTTCGTATGGTTATTTGCTAAACAAGTATTGTAATACTTTTATAGAACAAAGCATTTAAGAAGAAGTGGTAGTGCCAATCTTGTTATCTTCGGGTATCAGCCAAATGGGCCGGCACGCCCCGTATAGTACCACTCTCTCACAGAAGACCGGCGTGAAGTGGCAGCTATGCTGTCGCGTTTCGTCCGGTGAGTGAGAGTCCGGGAGCCCCACTAACCATCCCTCCTCCCGTCCTTCTCCCTCCTCCCTCCCTCCCTTTCCTGAAAGGCCGGCAACGCATCTGCAAGCCCTGTGGTGTTGCAGATGTCCATGGGCAGAGGTGATCACTTACCATCAGGTGAGCCTCCTGCCTGTTTGCCCCCTTTGTCCCATAAAAAAAAAAGAAAACAAAGGATTTATAAATCATGAAACTAAAATTAAATGATTTACGAAAGTCCCATCAATTACGATAATGCCACTTCAGCTACAAGAAAGACTAAGTCGGTAATTGACTTCAAAATAAAAGTAAAGTTTTTAAGCTCCTTCATAACTGGAATCCTATTAACGCCTTTTGTTCTGCATATCTCGCTCTGGAGTTGGGAAATTTTTAAAATGCTTAAATTACTTCGGTTGGCTATTTCTTGTATTTATGTACAGGCTCTTGCCCGCATATTCCCTCACGTTATAGACAATAATCATGTCAACATTGATGATATTTAATAACTCACCCCGTTCTAGATTAATGTCGATATGAGAAATGAGATATCCTATATATTGATTCGTGTATCCAGCTATCATACATAAGTTTAATCGAAATCTGCCAAGTGGTTTACTCGTGATTCGATCACAGACAGGCAGACTCTCTTAAATTTAAAAATTTGGGCCCTGTAACTATTTCAATAACATTTTTCGATATAATTTATTCTGTTAGAATTATATATTTACAAATTTTCCGAATAAAAACTATTAATATTCAATGTATATCTCCTTAAGGTAAAATATATCATCGCTTTTTAAGCATTATCTTTCACCTGAGTCATAGCTTTTCTTCGCCCAGACGTATATAATATTATGATATATTTTATAGCGACACTAAATTGTTTTGTTCGATAACGCTGTTTATGTACTTGTTTGTCACAAAACGTGATTTTAGATCTGATTCTCGTAGTTTTACGAGTGTTACGGGAGGGGGAATATATTTTTTATGGGTTATCCTTGAACAGTTAACTTGTCCCTTACAAACATTCTAGCATATAGCTACGAGTATATATCGATGAATATCTTATCTAACTTTTGTATATATTATATATTTTAATATTACTTATTTTTATTTAAACAATAACACACACAGAACTTAAATTTTATTTTAATAATTATATATTAGACCCTTGGTTCGTTTTAACTGTTGCTATGGATTTCTCAGAGATATATATTTCGTTATTGATGCCGGATAACCAGCTATAATAATACTAATGTTCATCAAAATCTATCCAGTAGATTTTCGAGTATACGCGCAAACACAAGTGCACTCTCTGTTTCTTATCACTCTCATATTCCGGTGGGACGACTGCTCGACACGACCAGTGAGAGTTAAGGCGCAGGACCGACGGCTTCACGTGCTCTCCGAGGCAAGGAGTGAAACACCGTCAACTTCCCAACTCCGGGCTGTTATTGAGGCTTACGAAACAGAAAGACTCAATAACTAAACGTGGCCCCACCCGGGACTCTAACCCAGGACTCCTGTGCGACTGTACAGCCAGCCACTACACGAAGCAGTTAACCTTTGTATAATGACTATTTCAATAAGATTAAATTTTAACCTGAAGATTAAATAATATTTAATGTTCAGGTTAGAATTTTATTATACGAGTTTGTAATATGTATAGATTTTCTAAAAAAAAAGTATAAAAAAAACCTCTTAACGATTATACAAAACAAAGTTCACAATAATTTACATTCCATACTGTTGCATCGTCAATATAATCATTGGAATGGATTCATTTGCAGGTGGAAATTTTCATTTTCCATCAATCATTACTGAGTGAGTGATCGGAATTCACAAATAGATGGACTATTGTATGGAATAACGACACGATTTGCATTTTAGTGACATTTAAAAAGAGCTTTAGGTTAAACGAAGCTTTTTTTTTAAACTAAGCTTACTTAACCCTCGTCGAATATTTAGTTAGCAATTTTGTGTATTTATTTATTTTGTGTTAGTCGGACATGGTTTTTTCTTGTTTGTATCAAATTTTGTATTTAGGTAAGGTTTTACATTTGAAGTTTTTCAACGTTATTCAAAAACAGCTGCCTAATAAACTGTACCTAATAGATTTAAAAATCGCTTCTAAGATTTTTTTTTACTTTTGGGGCTGATTTTTTATACATAAACACTGTAGAAAAAGATATGTAAATGAACACAAGATTGCCATTAAAGGTTAAAAAATCACTGATCATATTGTTTTTTTTTAGCCATTATATTTCATTTTATTCTATACATAACTATTATATAATGTTGATATGCTATAGGAATTAAAAAAATCTAACGATATTCATCAGAATTAATTTTAAAAGTCGCTATTATATTAATTACATAAAGTTTCAAAACCCTAATGTATAGAAAGACAAAGAAAATGTACATTGTTTTATCTTCGTATTGTAGGTAATACGAATAGGGCTAAAGAAAAATAGGGCTTTATTAATTTTTAAACATAATATACATACGTGAATTCTTCTGCTTTTTATGATTCATTTTTAATCTTTTAATATGCTAACCAGCAATTTGGTGAGTCGCGGAAAAACACTTGCAATTTACTACTATAACTCACACTCGTTTCGCTCGAATTCGTCCCTGGTACGTTTTAATTTTCTTAATTATTTTACTAAATTTGAAAATTCCGCCAAAATCGGTCTAGCTGTTTCTAAGGTTAGCTAACTTATAATATATTATACATTAATAATAAATATTTTTGAAGTTTTTGGAAAAAATTGTTAAATTCTATTACTTGCTATGCTATAATAATAATAATTGTTAACGAGAGAAACTCTTTTAACTATTATCCGCAAATAAAGAAGAAAATGGAAAAACAATAATATTAGTAGAGCTGTTTGAAAGAAAATAATTTAACTAGCAAACATTTTTTAAAGACTTCACCTAGAACGGGAAAGTTAAAACATTCTGATATTATAAAGTAGTATGAAATTTAAGTTTTAATTTTTTCATTCTTTTCTATTTCAGTTTTAAGAAAGCTTCTAAGTGAATTTGGGTGATCATCGAAATAAACAAAGAATGTGTTGTGAGTTTTAGAAATATGTTTCTTCTAAGCTCATAAGCTCTTTGTTATGTTTAAACTATTGAAGTAACTCTAAAGTTAGTAAACTATAGTAACTCAAGTAACAGTTAAAAACCAGCTGTAAAACATCACACGCTATATGAAATCTAAGAATTCAGTTTTCGGTCTTTAAAACGCGGGCCGCGGCTCTGCCAGAAATGCTAATACTAAATAAAAAACAGCTAGACAATCTAACTTCATATAACTTTTACTTTAAATTTATTTTGCTTTATGTAGTATTATTATGTTTTAATATTTTACTTTCTAATGGTAAAATAAAGTCAAACAATAAATAATTCCTAGTTAACAATAAATTTTGAAACACGACAATGACGAACAAATAAACAATCATGTATACATATAATAAAATTCTAAGTCAAATCTGCACATTAAACATGTTTTAGAATATCTTATCGAAATATTCATTATTTTCGATATAGAGACCAAATTCTCCATCTCCTTTCCATCATCGGACGACCTGACGAACTGCTGGTCTCCGTCCTTCTGTCGTGGACATTCCACCCGTCCGCGTCCGGACGAAGCGTTTTTCTACGTCATTTATTATACACGCGGCTAAGGATTGGAACAGCCTGCCTGCGTCAGTGTTTTCGTCCGATTTCAATATGGGTGTCTTCAAGGCAAGAGTGAATAGGTGGCTACTGAATTAGTGCGACTTACCATCTACGACTGCGTTACCACTTACCATCAGGTGGAACGTACTCAAATATTCGAAGTATATCTATTGAAATGTAATTATTTTTGTCTTTTAAACCTATCATACCTCCTAGCCCACGACGCGATTCTAGTACACTAAAACTTAAGATCCACAGCGGAAACCAGGGAAATAGATTTCCATAGAGCATATATAGAAAAGCTGTCGGAAATCTGCATTTTTTCAAGTTTTATTTAAATAAAAATGTAGTTATATATATATATATATATATATATATATATATATATATATATATATATATATATATATATATATATATATATATATATATATATATATATATATATATATATATATATATATATATATATATATATATATATATATATATATATATATATATATATATATATATAGTTATAGTATAGTTATACTATAGTTCATTTTACCAATCGTATTTGCTTACTCTTTTGTAAATTACGAAAGTAATAAATAAAATAAATTATGTTCAAACAATAAATTTGCAAACCAATAGAAGTAATTAAGGCAAATCCGAGTACTGAGCGTTAACGAATAGCTAATGATATGAACGCTCCTTTATTGCATTGTACTGCGGTCGCGTGTTAGGATTGCTCTCCAATTGAGAAGCGAAACTCTATTTTTGATCACGTTGTACATACATTATTAATTTGTACCAGCTGAGTCCTGTAGCCATGTTTGCAGTAAAACAAAGATCGAAGAAGAATTCAAAATTCTTTTCTTATCATTCTCTTTTATTTTTTTGAATTATTTGTGCTAGTTTATTTTCCTTAGGTCTAGTATAAGCTGTTTATTTTCTTATTCAAGTATTAAATTTATAATTTTTAACTATAAGCCTAAAGCCAAATTTTTGTATTGTTTGATTTACATTTATAAAAAAGGATTTAGGTATACATCATTTCTAGAAGATAACCTGTTACTTTTTTATTCATAATACTTATATATTTAAAATTATATAATAAGTTCATTGTATCAACTATGTACTTGATATCCATAACACAAGCCTCGTAACTCATCATGGAATTAGCTGGTGCTCTATGTTAAGTCCTAACATATTTATTTATTCAATATATTTTAATTTTATTTCGAAACTAAAGACAAGCTATGTACGTCACTGTCATCTAAGAAAACCAAGTAAAAAAAGCCCTTTCAACTATCCAAACCATCGTAGGAAAACGATTTTTTTTATTCTAATGGAAAGCAGCCCTAAGCTCATAGACATAAATAATATTAAGGGGACAGAGCAATTATGCGCGCAGTCAGACCGCGGTGATTTAGTTATTATTGTTAATATCAAGTAATATTAATATACATATATATGTACATATATATGTGTGTTCATTGTACATACGAATATTATGTTTATTGCATCCTATCTGTTGGTATTAATCCCAAAAAAATAAGATAAGTGTAGGAATACTTACCTTATCTTGCAAAACTTATTTAAATATTCGCAAAATCATCCATAGTAGTTTTTGTTAGTATTCGCTAAAGGAAACAATTATAAGAAGAAATATTAAAGTCACGGTTTATTAAAAAGTTGTATTTAGTAAAAGCTCACCCCAAAGTTATTATAAAATAAGGCACGGAATAAACTATATTTAGCCTCAAAGTCGTCGGGTTTCTTCTCATTAAAGCAGTTACTCGAGACCTCCGCGGTCAAGTTTTAACAATCTGAAGTATCGATATCAATTGTTGTTTCGTCCTTAGTTTATTCGACGAATTACGTCTTAGAGCTTTTTGATGAAATAAAAAGCTCGAAACTGTTTGTATGGCTTTACAATATTTGATAACATCTTATTTACTAAGCTTTTTAGGTGGTTTTAATTGCGTGTTTTATTAATCTTATGTTCTAACTTCCTTGACCTAAAATGGCTGAATAGATTTGAATGAAATTTAGTATAGAGATAGACTTATAAAAGGACTAGTATAGATTTGATAGAAGCAAAAGCGTGTATTTTTAATGACATATTTATGGTGAAAGTACAAAATGCAAAGCATATAATTATAATTGAATCTTAAAAATATTGCCTCAATTTCTGTTTTATTTCGTACCAAAATGTACTATGATATTATTATTAAGTATCTATAAAAAATCAAATAATCCTTACTTCCTTACTAATACTATAAATGCGAAAGTAGCTCTGTCTGTCCGTCTATCTGTCTGTCGCACTTTCACGCCAAAACTACTAAACCAATTAAAATGAAATTTGGTACACAGATAGTTTATAGCCTGAGACAGGACATAGGCTGTTCAAGGCGAAAAAAGGGCAGTAAGGGGTTGAAATAAGGGATGAAATTTTGTATGGAAACTATTTGTAAAGCTAGAAGCTTGGTACTTATTTTTAAGGCTTTTGATTACAAATAAGTAAGTAGTAGGCTTTCAAAGTTTGTAAAAATTTTATCCTAAAGGGGTACCTAGGGACGAACCCGAGCGAAGTAAGGGTGACTTGCTAGTCTTATATAATATGTCCAATATTTGAAATTTGGATATACAGTACCCAGAGTACGTTTTATGAAGGAATATATAAAAAATAATTGGCTTTTACCAAGAATGGCAACCGATATCGTAAAGAGTAATAATCCCATACAAAGAACATACTCGTAAAATTTTCTAAGTACTCTCAAATACTGTGAAATCTATCGAAAGGCGTTTACGAAGGGTCGAGGCAATAAAACAGTTAGTGTAGATGTTCTTAATAACTAAAACACTTTATTGTTCATTTATAGGAATAAGAACCCCTTGATTTTAACTTCACTTATAAATAAAAATATAAATTGTCAAGACAGTTAAATATCATCGAGGTTAGAGAAGAGGAGGACGATCGGCCTAGATTGCAGTGTCTCAGAAATATAAATATATTAATAAATATATTGGGACATTATTACAACAGCGCCATCTAGTTCCGTAGTAAGCTACATTACGTGCTTGTGTTGCGGATACCAGATAGTTGATATACTACACATATAAATTTTAAATACATACATATTATAAATATAAACACCCATGACTAGAGTACAAACATTCGTGATTAGCAAATGAATGCCCCCAGCGGGACTCGAACTCGCGACCGCTGGCGCAGAAAGTAGGGTCACTACGAACTGAGTCAAACGTGTCGTCAATATAAACAAACTAAGGAGGCGCTGCGATCGCTAAGTTGTCTCAATGCCTAACTTCGGCAGCGCGTTATAAATTCTAAATAAAATTTCAAGGACAAGCGGGTAATGCTTTAGTATGTAGCGATCGTTCTCCTCGTCTCTAACCTCCACGGTTAAATATGATCATCAATGTCAAATATTGTCGTGAAAATAAAAAAAAACATTAAATATACCAACAGTACTTCATACAAATTCCCTTCATTTCATATAAAAGCCAAATTGCCCACTTTTTGAGGATTATAATAAATTTCATATTATTAAATATATTTCTATAATAAGTTAACTATTAGACACTATCAAGCATTGTGTGATTCTGATTTTAGTATTGAAGCAAAGCTAGCTGTGGGATGTTAAAAAGGAATGAATACAATTTCCAAAAAAAAAGTCATCTGAATTTGGTACCGTCTGTTTTAAAACCAGCCAAAATAACTTCACTGATTCAATAAAATTATCATTTTCCATAGCGCTAAAGGAGATTTGAGATTGTATTTGTAAATAAGACCCTAAAATCCATTGAGGAGCGTTTACGAAGGGTCGTAGCTATAAAGCAGATAGAATGCGAGGAGGTACTTTCATCAACGTAAACTGTTTGCTTCAAAGCTCAATAAAATAGCAGTTAAGACCCATTCGATGTAACCAAAATGATGGGAATAAGATGTAGCGTAATTGATTAAGAAATAAAAGGTTTAGGTTATTAGTTATTCAGATACTAGCGACTGACCCGAATTCTGCTCGGATTTTTCCCTATATACATCAGCTTCTCAGAAATGATATTTTTTCCAGTCATATCCGAATTAAACAACTATTGTCGTACCAAATCTCATCATAATCTGTCTAGTGGTTTTCTTGTAATACAAAAAGACAGACAGACAATAAAATTTTAAAAACTATAGATTCTACCTTAGTAAGATTTATCAAAAACATGTTTAATAATATAGATTCAACTCAGAATGTCTTAATACTTTCTTAGATTTACGCGAATATTCGACTTTATAAATGAAACTACCTTTTCGGATTTTGTCGCGGCTTTATTTTGATTTTTAGTTCCCGACGTTTCGAATGCTTTACAGCAATCATGGTCACGGGAGACACTGAGGTATTTGACGTCTCATAGGTTTATATACTTGTTACAGACAGTGCCTACCCACAATTTAGAAAAAAATTTTGAAAATGGCATCAGAGTACCTTATAAAATTTTAATTCTAAGCATTTATATTTAAATTTAAATAATTTAAAAATTCTGGACTGGAAATCGCAAACAAGATTCGCCGGTTAGAAGATCTAAAGACAAAGCGTGCAAGATTATTAACATCCCTAACATTCTTGAAAAGATGTCGTGATCATCGTCTCATTCCTACGTGTGTCAAAATATCCACTAAAAAGAACATTCGAGGAAGCGCTAAGATTCATTTATAATCAGAATGTCTTTTTTAATGTCCCACAGCTAGGCAAGCGCTTTCCCTTAATAACAGGACGATAAGACCATCGCACAAAAGTAAACCCTCGGGTCTAAAAACTACTGATCCTTTTAGACACACTGAGTTTTCTACCTTATGCCTTTGCCGCAAAACAAGTTATTATTTTAAAAATAATGCGCAAATAAAATTACTACAGGTTTTAACTCATTATGTAAGCCCAATGAAAAATTTGCTGTTAGAGTACCGTGACCTTATATTGCTTATTAAAATGATTGAAATAAAGCACAAGCATTTGTTTTTAGTTTACTTATTTATTGAAACTAGATAAAAACAAAAAAAAATTCTAAAAGGACAAGTATTATTAAGTATACTCGAACATACTAATGTCCTCCTCCCGGCCGTATACGGCCACGGCGGCCAATCACATTGAGACTAGCTAACGGCGCGGGAGATATTATAGTGCACGAGCGTATGCGCAAACACAAGCACTCTCTGTTTCTTATCACTCTCATATTACGGTGGGACGAATGCTCGACACGACCAGTGCGAGTTAAGGCGCAGGATCGACGGCTTTACGTGCTCTCCGAGGCACGGGGGTGATACACCGCCAACTTCCCAACTCCGGGCTCTTCTTAGTGAAGCTAACGAAACAAAAAGACTCAATAACTAAACTTGACCCGACCCGGAACTCGAACCCAGGACCTCCCGACACGTACGTGTGCGACAGTACATGCTAGCCGTCACACCACCGAACCAGTTACGAGTTACAAGGTTACGAGGCAGTTACTTCGTAAATATTACGAGTATAACGAAATGTAATCCAAACAAAATAAATTTAAAGAAAAATCCGATTACATTTATTCTAGCTTAGAATTAAGCTCACTATTTAAGAATCATATTCGTAAAAGTTCCAACATCAAGCTTTGACAAGCTTTAAAATGGCTTTTGATAAAGTTTTCAAACCATTAATGCTAAATTAATAATTTTCCACTTTCAATGGTTTTATTAGGTTGCTTTGAACACTATACTAGGATATAATACTTTCTTAGATTTACGCGAATATTTGACATTTTAAACAAAACTATTTTTTCTTCACAGATTTATTTGATTTCTGGATTCCGTTTCGAATTCTTTACACGGTTAAAATAAAGACTTACTGCCGCACTCAAAGTTACTTTTTAGTATATAGATTCTCGATTTAATAGTTCATTAAGTGACTCTGAGTGCGGCGGTAAGACACAAAGGTTTAGTTAAATAAATAAATATGTTGAGACAAATAATTAATTGTAAGTATTAAAAAAAGACTCCTAAGTACCTTAAAAAAATGTTATTTTTTTAAGATTTTAATATTATATAGAATATAAATATAATAATATTTTTTATTGTGTCAGTTGGTTTCAAAACTCTAACCTTTTTATCCTCCTATAAAGTACAAATTCAACAAAAAAGCTACACTTGATAGCTTTTAAGAATTAAATTTTTAAATAAACCGTTTAAAGCTCAGGCAAAAGCTATAACAGTCTGTAAATAAGACCCTAAAATCATTGAGAGACCGTTGCGAGGGTCGCGCCAATAAAGCAGTTAGATTGACGGTATTTTCATCAACATAATCGTTTTTTTTCACTGCCTAATGGATAGCTTTCGAATTTCTTACACTTTTAAAACTAATTTGATCGTCGAAATATTTTGCGTTTTATAGCCTTGAAGTTTCTTTAGAGGCCCTTGTTATCCACAAGGGCTTTTTATCTTATAATACTATACTAGCGACTCACCCTTGCGTCCCTAAATGCTTCTTGCCAAGTTTAAAGTTTGCAGCACATAAATCCGTCCCGTAATTAAAATAAATAGGATTTTTTAAATAAAAGTAGCCTAAGTTACTCCTTATAATACAAGCTATCTGCGTGTGAAAGTCCTGTCAAAATCGGTGCAGCCGTTACAGAGATTAGCTGGGACAAACAGACAGACAAAAATTTTAATAATTGCTTTTATGATGTAAGTATCGTATATACTTTCTAATATATTTGGTGAAAAGATGTTAGTGTGAAATTAAAAGAGACACTTTTATTTTATTTATAATATACAGTATAGACTATCGAGTCTAAATAATCATCCTCGCTCTATTTTGAATTCGTCCAGTTTTTGTTAGTACAGTTTCTCAAAGATGTGGTATTTTCCCGCAGTAAAAATATCCTATACCTTGACCCCGGATAACCGGCTATCATTATACCGAATTTCATCAAAATCTATACAGTGCATTTCTCCTAATATATTCCCAAACACACAGAAATAAAGTCTAAAAACTGTAGATTCGAAGACTATAACAATAATATTTCCCTAAAAATATTTAATTTCGTTGATCGATCGACTAGAAAAGAAAGTAAATTGATTAAGTTACCCGTTTCTTTAATGGTCTCTACGTAGAGATAATTTTATTCAGTGCATTCATCCTATTTGTAGGTTACAGTCAGTAAAATGCACTGAAATGAATGGATCGTCAAATATAAACATGATTCAAAACGCTATCAAAGGGAAATTCTACTAAGGAATATTCTGAATAGCATGTACGGGATGTGTTGGATTAGTTCGTGATATGGGTTTAGTGTTTGATAATCTGTTAGACTTTAACAACTAGTGTCGAAATCCTAATTGAAGTCTAAGTAATAGTCCAGATCAAAGTATCTATATTAATAAAATTCAAATCTGTTCAGCCGTTTTAGTATAAGGAAGCAGCAACAATCAGAAACTTAAACTTTTGCATTTAAAATAGTGATTATACCATGAAATAGTATGTAACATGTGCTATATATTTTATGAACGACCAGGGCTTCACTTTTTGTAGATATTAAAGAAATGAAAAAGATACTTATTATAAAACTAGTTGAATTTCAATTTTCTTATTAGATTAAGTAAAGAGTCTTTGGAGTTAAGAGAAAGAAAAATTCAACTGCTTTAAAATAATTCGAAAGTATTTTGATAATAATATGACGTGAATCCCAAAAAAAGGAAAAGTGAAAGCGATATCTCAGCAATTATTAAAATCGTGATATAAAATATATAAATATAACTTGCAAGAAGCTGAGCTTTAGTAAGTAGTTTATCTAACGGGTAATAATGTTACAGCGATGTTAACTCTTTGGTTTTCTAACAAAGTGCGTTAGTAGTATAACATTATATCCAATGAACACAAAATTGTTATTTTCATATTTTAATGGTTATAAAATTTATATATTTTTTGACCGATAACACATCTGAATATAAAGTTAAATTACTATGTTGAAGCACAAATCTATAGACGTGACAGTTTTTCAGTAAACTGTACCACAAAATGCTCAGGTTGTGGGATAGTGTAAGGGCTCGCTTTGCTCGAACTAATTATTCCAGTTTTAAAGCCTACCCATTTTAACGGACAGACGATAAAAATATAATAAAGAACTGATATATTATAACGATAAAAACGAGGTGTTATAAGATTTTTTACCTTACAAAATTAACAAATTCATGCTAAGGTATTGACGAATTTTTTATAAACGCATAATTTTTGTTCTTTTTTTGTGTTATGGGTGAAGATGCTAAGTTTCTAATGAAAAAGTTGCATTGTAATATTTTTTATAAAATCTAAAGAAATACCAATCTTGGATAAATTGAATGTAATTTCCAAGTGGCCCATTCGATACTTAATTTAAAGGGTTGAAAAGTAAGCAATGAATTTATTATGTACTGCGGAACCAATAAACTTCTCGATTGATTTTGGGTCGGCTTATCTAAAAGCTTTGTGGAAAGTAATTTGATCACTTTATGGGGATTAAAGTTTATAAAAACATGGTATATAATATTTTTTATTTATGGTTATTACCACTACATAGTACGAGTATAAAATAAAGTCACCTCGCTGTATGTCTGTCTCTATGTATGCTTAGATTTTTAAAACTACGCAACGGATTTTGATGCGGTTTTTTTAATAGATAGAGTGATTCAAGATGAAGGTTTATATTATGTATTACTAGCGGAACCCGCGGCTTTGCTCGCGCTGAATCGCGCTATGAGGAAATAAGCGTGTGAAAGCTGTTTATTAAATACTACTACCAAACCTAAGGGTTCGCTTCGCCTGTCCCCAAATACATACATATGTGTTATTCGAGGTCATAGTCTATCTATGAATTGAATGTCATTCAAATCTATTCAGCCGTTTTTACATAAAGGAAGAACACAACAAATACACAAAAAAACCTGCACATTTTAATTTTTTTTATTTATTTAATTCATTATTACAAAAAATATCCAAACATTCTCCTAAAAACTAATAATAACAATTACAATGTAACAAAACATAGGCAAATGGAGTGTTGAGACGCACGCAGCCACGCACTAGGATACCCTGTGTCGCGTACGTCTAACCTTCCACAGGACCATCTTATCTAATAGACTAAGCTTAAGGTGACAAGTATTATAAAGAAAAAAAATATGTTAAAAATATAATAATCACATTGATATTATTAAGTTATACTCGTACATTTTATTTTTTTCTTTTATTAATTAACTTAAACTTAAAGCGACTTGCCCTCGCTTCACTCGTGCTCGTCCATATATTTGACGCGAGCGAAGCCGCGGGTTCTGCTAGTAAATGTATACTAAAACTATTATTAACTATTATGACCTTAAATCTTCCTCGAGAACCACTCTATAAATTTGGTGAAATCAGCATGAAAATCGGTGCAGTAGTTTTTGAGTTTATCGCAAACAGACAGACAGACGCGGCGGAGGACTTTGTTTTATAATATGTAGTGAAGATCAAAACGATTATATAATAAACGATAATATAAAAAGTGTGAATAATTTAATAACGATTTTAGAATAAACATTATTGTTTTCCAAATAGTTTGGATTGTAATAGAAATCAAATAGTTTTGGGGTTTCGTCTACATATTTGCACGAGCTCGCTCGTCGACGACGCGAACGGCTGGATAGATTTAAATTGGATTTTTTATAAAACAAATTGGTGATAAGTAAATTCAAAATAACCATAAGTTTTTTTAACCGACTTCCAAAAGGAGGAGGTTATCAATTCGTCTCTTTTTTTTTCTTTTTTTTTTATTGTTTGTTAGCTCAGCACTTTGAACTGGGTGAACGATTTTGATGATTCTTTTTTTATTTGAAAGGTAGTGCTTCCCGTGTGGTCCCATTTCAATATTTTTCAGTTCTGACCATGGCATCCATGAGAAAACCATAAAAGTCTTAAATTTACATTAAGTGTGTGCGCGACAAATGGACGAATAACTCAATATCACGCCAAGCGGTTTCGATGATTTTTTTTTGTTGGAAAGGATGTACTTTAAGGGTAGTTTGATGAGAGTTAGGTAAGGTTCTGATCATGGGATCCATGACAAAGTAACGGAACTCTTTAATTCTTAGGAGCAAATTAACGATGCTGGTCCGAGTCTTTTATCAATCAGTAGAAACGATTCAATAAGTAGGTACATTTTAACTAAATAGAGTATATCTTTGGATGCTCATTCAATAAAATCACCCACATCGTTCCACAATACTAGATATTTCTAGTATTGTGGAACGATGTGGCAAAATATAGCATTCAAAGAAAAAAATCTTATTAAGTATTCTACTTTTCTCATAGATACATACAAGGTACATTCAAAAACACATTACTCTCTTTTAAAGACAGTTGCGTAAATAAACATAGCAAGATAATCCCTCAATACGAAGAGTTATAAACAAACGCTTATTAAGCTCAAGCATTTGAAATTGCAAAAATGCTCCAAAGAATAAAAGTACCGCACAGTGAAGGATGCCAAGAGGATACGATAAAGTCGGTATTCCAAAAACAAACGGTACTTCATTTGATAGTTTGGCGCGGGTGGGAATAGTACCCCCGACCCCTCGAGTTCAGGACTCCTGGCTTCTATTGAAGGAGTCGTAAAGGCTGGAATGCCAAGATTGTAAACCCTGCAAAGCTGACCACTGTACGCCAAGTGCAACTGTGTCGCACTTCGATAAATAATACCATTAAACTCGGTACCCATTGTACTATTTGTGATACTTAACTAATGTTATTCTACGACTTGGCTTGTTCATGATTGTTTTTTAACAATGCATTATATTATAGCAAATATTTTATTTTATTATATATTTTTACTTTTTTGGTTATGGTATGGTAATATGTATACCAAAAAGGGATGTTTGTTAGCTATAGAATCTATATACAGCAGGAACGATTTTAATGAAATTTTCAGTTATTTTCAGACAAGCTGATCGTAAGCAGTAAGAATCTACTTTCTCTGGACAAGTCCCTAAGTCAACGCGGGCCAGAGATATTGAGTACAAAATTCGAAGTCAAATACGAAGAAAAACTATCTGTTTTTAAATTTGAGAAATAATAATAAGTGGTGAAAATGTTTAATATAAATGCCTAAAGACAGAAATCATTTGAAATAGCATTTACATTTACATTAAATCAAACAAAATTATAAGAAACAAAAATTAAAATTGGTACGGTCTGGAAAAAAATTTTTTGTTACTTTTATGAGTGATAGTGCTAGTTTTGTTGGCTAGTTTCAACCACTTTGAAACTTCTTATGGCAGTGCGTTCTTACGGCTGGATCCACACTAGATACGGTCGATCGCGGTTCGTTCGTACATATTTTGTTTTGATATTTATAAGTTATTTACAAACCATTCACGGGCCGCGCGTTGCCAACCCCAGGTGTAGATGATAGTACTCAGTCGAAGTTCTTATTTAGCCATTCGTTTTTATTTTATTTCCTAATGCAATGGTTAATTTTTAAATACCTTAATTCAAGAGCTTTAGATAGCTAAACTAAAGATCCTAAAAATCTTTCATTTAAAGCCAGATAAAACATTATTTTCCACGCACAATGGAAACGCGCTCCAGTAAATTCTTATTCCGCTGGTATCATGAGGGGTTGCGTGTTGACTCAGTGTCCTCTGCTAATTTACATTACACTCCTTACGAAAATGCTTTGAGGATTGTCAATTTAAAAAGTTTAGTTAAGCAATAAACATTTCGTTTATTTGTTTACAAATCAAATCCAATTATACTTCTTTTAAATAGACATTTTTATACGTAATATAACAAAATTCTAAATGAGTCGAATCTGTATATTTAATATTTTTAAGAAAACTTATTGAAATGAATATCAAAGTGAGATTATCGTCGTCTCTGCAAATACAAATCCTCAAGTTCTTCGGACATATCACCCGTAACGAGAACTCTATGGAACGTTTGGTGGTGCAAGAGAAAGTGGAAGGCAAAAGACCCCGTGGGCGCTGTCAAACACAGTGGAAATACCTCATAAAATCTGTGACACCGGTGTGTGTCATGATAACACCCAAGCCGCCAAACAGAGATACGTGGCGTCGCATCACGAAAGAAGCGGTGGCGACCGAGACGTGATGGTGTGGCAAGCACTTGCCTTGAATTGTCCTTTTTTAAAGTTTTTGGTAAGGATAGTCTATAGCGTTTGACTAGCGGGTAGCTGTCGCAATTACGGCGGGGGGCGCTACTCGCTACTACCCGCACACGCCGCTCATTACGTATATAAATGCCTGCACTGACACGGCGGGCCACTACTCCTTTTATTCTCCTATCGAAAACTCCACGGTGAAGTGCTAGTAAGCTGTCAAGGTGGCCACCAAGTAGACTAGCGAGCTGCACCAGGTAAGCGACTTTTATCCCGCATAGTTGTAAGCTATTTCATCATCCGCCATATACTTTATTAAAGATTTTTTAAGGATAGTGTTGGGTCCACGCGTCTCCACGCGCTGGATCATAATTTTGTTCCCACACCGCAAGGAGTGCACGGCTATCGAAAACGACTAAGAAGAAGAAGAATTGAAATGATCATCTATAGTTTTTAGATATTTACATCTATCTCTCTGTAACCGTATCAAGAATCAAGAAAACCACTGGACAGATTTTGATAAAGTTTCGTATGTTGATAGGTTATCTCAATATATACGTTTTACTATGGAAACAAAACCTAATATTGGGAATTCTATATACTATTTGCGTTACTAGTAATATCAAAGCCTATGAAACATATAGTCGGCCAACGGACGGACGTGACAGCCCAAGCTGCCATACACTCGCTTGGGATTTTAGCGTCCGTTGGCCGACTATATGTTTTCGATTCATAAGAATACTTATTCGTGAATTTTGTCATTTTATGAAATAAAGCTTCAGATATTACACAGCACTATCTAGTTCTGTGGTTCTTTTGTTGCTTCGGGATACGTTACGGATACCAGAGAGTTGATACACTACACATAATATAATTTTAAATACATACATATTATAAATATAAACAAACACCCATGACTAAAAAAAAAGTCGTATTCAACAAATTAATGCCCCGGACTGGACTCGAACTTGCGACCGTTGGTGCAGCAAGTAAGGCACTAATAACTGAGCGAAACGTGTTGTCAAAAAATAACGACATAACAGAAATATCACGGCATTTGGAAAATATAACTTCACAGATAAAAGATCTAAATTGCTTCAACTCTGTTGCACTACAAGCTAATTCGAAGCGCAAATCTTCAACAGTACATTACCATCGTGAGTGACGACTGCGAAGTTGTACGGTAGCGTTAGCGACGGGTTCTGTTCATTGTTGCCGAGGTAATTTTGGGAAATCCTTTGTATATTAATTTCTTTGACACCTTTGGCTTATTTTGTAATCCGTGCTGTGCCAGCGGTGGCGGGTTCGAATCCCGCTGGTGGCATTCATTTGTTTGATGAGTACGAATGTTTATATATGTCATGGGTGTTTATATTTATAATATGTATGTATTTAAAGCTTTATGAGTAAAGTATATCAACTACTACTAGAGCTGTGTGTTATTGTTCTAACATATTTACATTTAATTATTCTCACGTCAAGGTCATAGACGAAGTCCTGAAGTGAGGTCGGGCCTAAAGTTTGCATAGTACATTTTCATAGTGGTAGTGCCATGCTTGCTACTTTCGGGTAGCAGCCGAATGGGCCGGCACGCCCCGTATAGTACCACTCTCTTACAGGAGACCGGCGGAAGTGGCAGCTATGCTGTCGCGTTTCGTCCGGTAAGTGAGAGTCCGGGAGGCCCACTTCCCATCCCTCCTCCCGTCCTTATCCCTCCTCTCTCCCTCCCTTTCCTGAAAGGCCGGCAACGCATCTGCAAGCCCTATAGTGTTGCAGATGTCCATGGGCGGAGGTAATCACTTTCCATCAGGTGAGCCTCTTGCCCGTTTGCCCCCTTTATCCCATAAAAAAAAATCACGAATAGCGAAACTTTTCTGTTGATAAGCTTAGCTGCTCTAGCATGCCTTGTTTGGTTTTTACTTTAAGAACATTATCATTTAAACTAGCTCGTATTTTTTTTTAAATTAGTTTTTTTTACGACTGCTATTTAAAAATCTACAAAATCTATACATGTAATAAAATTCTAACTTAGTTCAATGTTTTTTTTAAAATTCTAATTTAAATAGACATTATTAACGATACAGAGGCTGAATCTATCGTTTTTAGAATCTTTGTCTGTCTGTCTGTGACCGCATCACGAGACAACCACTGGACGGATTTTGATGAAATTTGGTGTGGTGGTAGCTGGTTCTTCGGGTCAATATATAGGATACTTTCTACTGCAAGAAAATATCTCATTTCTAAGAAATATAACCTTTATAACGTTTCTAGGGTCGAGCCCGAGTGGAGTAAGAACGAGTCTCTAGTTAAAATATAAAGACAAACACTACATAATTTTTATATATAGTTCATATCAATTTTCGTTTTCATTTACTTACGATGGAAGAACCATGATTTTATTTCATAAAGTTGAAAATATGACATGATTTTCTTTGAAACATCGGATCCCTAAATGCATTTAAATGGTTGCGGAACTTCGACGCGGTGACATTTAGATTTCAATAGCAGATAAAGCACACATCTCGTATAAAGCTTCAAATGGAATATGGGTTTTTGTTAGTTGCATGTGATCATAGTTTTATGTATTACTAGAAATTCGACCTCATTTGCTTGGTTCGTATCGACTATCAAAAAATTTGATATTTACACGCAGAATAAAGTACCTTAATAACCAGCTATCATCTTACAAAATTGCATCTGTACAAAATCTGTCTAGCGGTGCGGTCAAAAATATTACAGATAGACAATTATTTTAAAAAAAAAATTAAACCGACTTCAAAAAATCTGAAGAAGAGAAAAATCTAAACTAAAAAGTAGAAAATAATACTTTTAAGAACTTTGTTAATTTTGGAGTCGGTGCCAGCTAGGACGGATAGATTTATCTTGCGTTTGCAATGGGCTTTCGAACGGTATTTTGATTATGTTTACAAATTGATAAATTAATCGAATATGTATATATTAAGGGTTATTTTGCTTTGGCCTCCTCCTTTTTTGAAGTCGGTTAAAATTTATCGAAGAAAGTAAATAGTACTTCAGTCCTTTTTAACGTCCCACTGCTGGGCACGGGCCTCCCGCAGTACGAGGGGGATCAGGCAATAGTCCACCGCGCTGGCCTACTGCGTGTTGGCGGACTTCATAAGGCAAGTGGTGATCATGATAGATCAGAGGTGCCCAAGCAAGCGCCTTACCGTTGGACTACCACTGCCAACAGTAATAACTCTTTCAATAAAATTTTCTAAAAAATATATTGAATATTTTTTACAGATTAGAATTTTATTATAATATGAATAGATATGTACATAGGCATTGTTTGAAATATAATAGAAGCAAATTAACATGGACGGATGCAGATCAATGTTTTTGTACGTATTGTAAAAGTTGTTTATTGTTCGAACTAAATCGTTGACAAGTGTTGTTTTAGAGAACTACATCCAAATTAAATTGAAAAATAAAATATTAAGTAATATTTGCATGAAAACCTTGGTACGTGCATATAAATCTCAGCAAAAGTAAATTAGTTATTGGTAGTGTAACATTGATGATTCAAAAGTGTATTTGAATAAAATGTATTTTGACTAGAGTTACAGACATACAAAAACTGCAAAATCTATAGATTTGGCTTCTATATCGATAATAATTACTATTCCACTAAGGTTTCTCAAGAAATATTTTGTATAAAGATTCGACTAACTTAAAATTAACGTCATTTATAATGAATAGTGTCACGAGAATATAACTTAGCTTTTGAAAATTCGGACTTCAACAAAGGAAATAGCACAAAAACGAAACAATACAGTAACATAAATTCCGCCCAAATATGTATGTAGGAAAACATTCCAATAATACTCTCTTTCCGGCCAATTTACGTGATGCGATAGAATCCCCTCTAACTGTTATTGCGGCGGAGATAAATATTGTACACTGACTTTTTATTATATGAAATAGATGTTTGCAGGACCGAGATAATTGTTAAGGGAATTCGTAGATGCGATTCTGCTTTGTAACAAATGGTTAATCGATTAGTTAAGGATTACGGTCCAGTAATTAAAATAAATGATCAAGTTTGTATGTAAATGAAAAGCATTTGTTATACTTTAAATAGAAGGTGTTATTTAAAAATAAACGAGTTTCTAATACTGAAAAAATATTCTTTCATTAATTCTCAAACGTATCTTTGATCTTAACGTTTTGTCAGTTACAGACTAGTACCAAAGCCTATGAAACATAATATAGTCGGCCAACGGACGTGAAAGCCAGCCCAAGCTGCCATACACTCGCTTGGGACATTAGTGTATGGCAGCTTGGGCTGTCACGTCCGTTGGCCGTACATACGAGTATATTATGTATATTGTATATAGATAAAAATTCGCGCGAAAAATGTTGTTGCCTATAAATCATAGCATAGATAAGCGAAAAATAATCACGATAAAAGGTGAGGTAGTTCCTTACATCAGGAGTTTAAGTGAACATAATAACTTCTATATAATAGAAGAGAAGAATTTGGTTGCATTATAATCATCCAACATCCATCTCTGTTTTGACATAAAAAAAGAACAAACAAACACACTCACATTTATCATATTAAGTATAGGTGACCATTGACCTGTATTCATGAAGAACTTTCTACCCTCATATAGAATATTGAAGACTAGTATTTCTGCGTTGCCCAGAATGTATAATTCGGTCAATAAGTACCACCCAATAGACCCCAGCCTATATTTTCCATCCTGTATCCCTTTTCCTTTTCACCCTTTTGTCTATGTTCTCACCCTTGCCTATCAACCCATCAAATGTTAACGCACGAGAAATTTCGTTGATTACCACTTAAAAGCTGGTAGTCTGAATGTTTGCTTACCACATATCCAAATGTGGTCACTTCTCTTTTCTTTTAACTAAATATTTAAATTACATATTAATATAAATTATGAAGGAAGCTATCTTTTCGGATTTTGTCCTGAATGTATTCAGATTTTTGTTTCTCGATGTTTCCAATGCTTTACAGCAATTACGCTCACAGGGAAGACTCTCTCCAAACGAAAGTTTCATTTATGATATCATACATTCGCGTAAATTCAAATTCAATTTTTTGATAAAATATTTCAATACTAGCTTTCCCCAGCTTTATTATTATGCTTTAGCTTTATATTAATTATGTTATGATCTACTTTTTTCTACGTAACGCACTTATTAAGTACAATTATATATATGCAAATGAACAGACAGCCAAATATTACTTATATATTTACAGACAGTCCGGATTTGATCCCATGTCAGTTTATTTATATTAAAATAGATTTCAAAATACCCTCACTTGAGATGGGTATCACCCACGGACAGACCAACAGGTCACATTGCATTAATTATACCAAAATCTGACAAGACAAGTCTCAACACGACAAGACAAGTTACAATACCGTCACGTTACATGCAAACTGTCACATGGACTGACGATACCCTTTTAATTGTTGACTGAACATATTTTCAGTTCTAAGTTTTAGCATTTAGGGTCTAATTTTATATGAGAGGCACCAAAATGTTGATAGTGACGAGGGTACCGTGGCCTACGAACTGTCCAGTGGACAGTGTTATGCAGAAAGAAGGAACTATCTTAGCATTTTTATAACCAAATTCGTTTTTTATTCGTTGCTTTAATTATTATGTAGGTAAAATATTTAGTTTTAAAAATAACTTTGATAACATTTTGTCAAGGTTTATGTCTAAAAAAATTTAGAAGAGACATTTTCTTACAAAAAAAAATCTCGAGTACAACCGACTGATAACACCACTCTACTTTTGCTAACCAGTATAGAGTGCCTCATAAAAAAATATAATTTAACTTTTACTTTCTAGTAAGTATAAATTTCTCCATTCTTCAAAATAAACGATTAATCAGTATTGAAATGAACCAATTAAGCTATTAAACAGAAATTGTTAGTAAAAAGAAAATGGCGATGATTACATAACACAGTCACAATGTAAACATGTCCAGACAAGTGTATGTGACACACTGATGTATCAGCCTTTTCAGAGAGCGGACGATTTTATTATTTCCACGTCCGTAACAACATTATTTAGAAGAATGTGGGGTCTGAATGTCGAGAGCGAAGAGGGAGCGGTCAATCATAATAAAAGAATAAGTAAATTACGCAACTTTGTTATTTTTGATTTCTGGTTCGTTTTGATGCATGTGACTTATGACTGACTTACAGAAAAACAATATTTGTGTACTTTATCTTATTTTTAGTATCAAAAATTATGAAAAGTTTAATATTATTTATTTATAATATTTTAATAATATACTCAACCCTTTTTTATAGTACCACAGCTGGGCACGGGCTTACCTTCAATACAAGTTAATAAGCTTGCCCAATTTAGGTTGGCAGATTTCACTTCGTTCATATTCTAAGCTTTCTCGCGTAAGCAGGTTTCCTTACAATGTTTTTCTTCACCGCATGATAGTGCAAGGCCCGGGATTTGAACTCGCATTTGCTTCTTTAAGCGGTATCGTTCTCACTGGTATAACACAGCCTTAATAATATTAAAAATCGCTTATGCCTACATTTACGGTGCCAAGAAATTTGAAAACATTTCTTTAAATTCAAATATTATTTAAGAAGGAAATATCTTAACATTTTTATAACCAAATTCTTTTTTTTTATTCGTTGCTTTAATTATTATGTAGGTAACATATTTGGTTTTAAAAATAACTTTGATACTTCTTTACTTAAGCATCAAGAAAAATTTCGTGTGATTCAAGCCATAAAATATATGAGCAATATTTCATAAACTTTTTATGTACTTGCGTGGCAAAAGTTCTAGGTACGTATTCTAAGAATATAAGGAGAATATATCGTCAGTATTGATCGAGCTGTAAAAACAATAACGAACTATCCATTTGTGTTTTTTAAATATATAAATATTTCAAATAATTAAGAAATATAATAAGATATAAAATTAACTAAATTCGATTTCTGAAAATGAAAGTTTATCTCCCGTGTTAAAAAAACACAGTATTTTTAAAAGTCCGCAGACAATAAGCCATGACCGGTATCAAACCTGTCAACTTAGGGAGCAAGAGCAAACGCACTGACTTTTGATATATCAATGTACGCTTTTCGGCTATTTCTTCAAAAACCTAATTCATCTTAATCACTGTAAAAGAGCAATAAATGTCGGACTGTCGGTCCGTTCACTGAAGGGTCTGAACGTTTATTAGATCTTCACTCGGCAAAGACAGGTATTGAGATCTTGCTGCTTGAGGATGTTTTTTTAAACAGCATTCTTCGCCTTCGTTATTTCCTTTGGCTTTTATATAATATCGTACGGATTTGCTTGTACGTTTATGTTATATTTTAAAATTGAAAAAAAAAGTATCATCAGAGTAAAGATTTACTTCCTTTATACAATTATAATTCAAATAATAATTGACTCCATGTTACCGACCAATCTCCTTCGTGTCTTCTCTATTCTACGTGACATTGCCGAAGTAATATGTGCTCAACTGGCACGCTTTAAAGCCATTAACTAGAGAATTGAATTGAAATATCAGTCATAAATGTAAGCTAATCCATTTTGAAAATCGGTTAAAAACTTAAGTCTTGTTAATGAAACTTTTATACTTCTTAATATGGTACCAAAAATCGGATTATTCAATCACACTATCCCTTAGGAAATTGAAATTGGATTTAAGAGCGTACATAGTTCCAGCTTCTGTTCGAGAATTTTGGAATCATATGCACGTTACGTGACTTATAATTAGCTAGGGCACTGTGAGCGTGCTACTGACCTGAATGTCGAACCGGTAATCTTTAATTAGCAATTTTCAATTAAATTTTTTAATGAACAGTTGTTAGTGACCCTACTTTCTGCGTTTGCATTTGTTGAGCATGAATGTTTGTACTCCAGTCATGGGTGTTTATATTTATAATATGTATCTATTTAAAATTTATATGTGTATTATATCAACTATCTGGTATCCGTAACACAAGCTTCGTAGCTTAGCATGGTACTAGATGGCGCTGTTGTAATAATGTCATTTATTTATTTATTTAAGGGTCGAGTAAAGCGAGGACGAGTCGCTAGTTTTTTCATAAAATGTTTTTTAGATTAAAAATATGTTCATAGTGTTGCGTGTTAGGGTTCGAACGATTTGGAGAGAAAGACCTGCTGACTCTTTCAGAGACTTTATTCACTAGCACTAGGTCCGACACAAGCACTAGGTACACTCACTAAGCACTAGGTACACTCACTAAGCACTAACGATGTCCGAGGTCGTAGCCAATATCGTAGATTTCCGCTGGTATCACTCTTGATCACTAGTCTTCACTTCGAAGTCGCTTTGTTGATCGCTCAAACTGAACTGCCTCGCTCGGCCACCCGCGGCCTATTTATACCGGCCGAGTCTAGTCCCAGACCATTCTGGAATGTTCGCGCGTGTACTTCGATTTTCGAGTGTATTCCTCTATATAGCTCCTCTAGCGCCATCTAGTATTGAGCGGAGGTTTCACGTTGTATTAGTAATGAAGTGGTTTGTACAGCACACAAAGTAGTTCCCTCGCTCCACGCTAGATGGCGCAGGCTCCTTTACTTGTGTATTCGTAACACTACTCCCCTCTTAGAGATGCTCGTCCCGAGCATCGTTGTTACTGCCATGGTAACGCGCCAGACGGTCTATGTGTACCACTTTGAATGTCCCTCTTGGTTGCTTTTGAATCCTGTAAGTCACATCATTCATTCGGGTAACCACTTTGTATGGACCGTCCCAGTTGGTCTGCAACTTTGGAGATTTCCCTTTCCGGCGGGTTGGGTTATGCAGCCACACCAGTGACCCTTCCTCGAATCCTCTCGTGTTCGATTTCCGGTCGTATCTGGTTTTCATGTTCTCACTTGACTGTAACCCATTTTCCCGAACCAACGCGTGTATATAGCGCATTTTCTCCCTTAAATTGCTGACATAGTCTTGTACGGTCTCTGGTTCCTCCGGTGACCCTCCTGTCAATAGGTCTACTGGTATTCGTAGTTCTCTACCGTAATTGACATATGCCGGGGTAGCTTTTATGCTCTCATGCTCGGCGGTTCGGTACGACAGAAGGAAGAGTGGTATATACTTGTCCCAATCCTTTTGTTTTTCGTCTACCAATTTCGCCAAATGCCTCTCAAGAGTCTGGTTAAATCTCTCAACCATTCCATCGGACTGTGGGTGGTACGCGGTGGTCCTCGTCTTATGCATGCCCAAAATTCTGCACACTTCCTGGAACACTTGCGATTCGAAGTTCCTTCCCTGATCAGAATGGATTTCTAGAGGCACACCAAAGCGACATATCACTTCTTCGACTAGCTTAGAAGCGACTGTTGTAGCTTCTTGGTTTGGTATGGCGAACACTTCGGGCCATTTGGTGAAGTAGTCAATGACGACCATAAAATACTTGTTTCCCGATTCCGTTACAGGAAATGGCCCGGCTACGTCAACAGCAATTCGTTCCCACGGTGCACCGACGTTATACAGCCGCAGCTTCCCACGGCTCCTGGTCTGTGGTCCTTTTACAGCAGCGCAAGTAGTACATTTGTGACACCAATCCTGTACATCATCTCGACAATGCAACCAGTAGAATCGTTCTCGCACTTTTGTTAACGTCCTCTTGACACCTAAATGACCTCCTGATACGCCATCATGTACTTCACGGAGAACATCTGGTACTCTCGCTCTTGGTACAATTATCTGAAGATGGAACTCTCTGCCGTTAGTCTTCTCCCATTTCCGGTAGAGTATTCCGTTCTGAAGTATCAGACTGTCCCATTGCGCCCAGTACGACTTAGTGACAGCGCCAGTGGGTGCAACCTCACTCCAGATTGGTTTTACTTCACCCCGTTTCTTCCATGTGATGATGTGCCGAAGGTCGTCATCTGTTTCTTGAGCCTCCCTCATAGCATCATTCTCCCAGCGACCCAAAGGACTTGTTCTCGTTAGCTTTAATGTTACTTCATTAGATTCCTGCTTAACACAATGTTTGCAGTCTTCCGAACACGGCCTTCGTGAGAGTGCGTCAGCGTTCCCATGCATCTTTCCGCTGCGGTGTTCCGTCTTGAAGTCATATTCCTGAAGCTGTTCAATCCATCGAGCTACTTGACCTTCTGGGTTCTTGAATTGCAGTAACCACTTCAAGGCTGCGTGATCAGTTCGCAGTAAAAACTGTCTGCCGATGAGATATTTGTTGAAATGTTGTAGCGTCTTTACAACAGCCAAGAGTTCTCTCCTTGTTACACAGTAGTTTCTCTCTGGCTTGGATAAAGATTTGCTGAAATATGCAATAACAACTTCTCTTTCACCCTGTTTTTGAGATAACACCCCTCCAATGGCCGTGTTGCTTGCATCCGTGTCGACTATAAACTGACCTTCAGTTTGTGGATAGCCCAGGATTGGTGTTTCACACAGATGTTTCTTCAGTTTCTGAAAAGAATCTTCACAAGTCCCATCCCAACTAAATTGTCGTTTATCTTCGGTCAGCCGGCTTGGCTATCTCTGAGAATCCCTTAACAAAACGCCTGTAGTATGAGCATAGGCCGAGGAATGCCCGCACTTCGGTTTTGTCCTTAGGGGTAGGCCATTTTTGAACTGATTCCAGTTTCTCCGGGTCTGTCTGGATTCCATCACTGGAGATAACATGGCCGAGATAATTGACCTTATTCCTGAATAAATGACACTTTTTCGGGTTCAACTTTAATTTAGCTCCCTCTATTTTTGCGAAAACTCGCTCCAAGTTTTGCAAATGGTCCTCGAAGTCACGGCCGATAATGATGACGTCATCTAAGTAGACTAAGCAAGCCTCTCCAACTAAACCTGCTAGTACACACTCCATGAGTCGCTCGAATGTGGCAGGTGCGTTGCACAATCCGAAGGGCATGACGTTAAATTGCCATAAACCTTTACCGGTCGAGAAAGCTGTCTTCTCCTTGTCTTCTGGATGAATTTCCACCTGCCAGTATCCAGATTTCAGGTCTAGGGTCGAAAACCATTTCATGCCACTCAAGATATCCAAAGTGTCGTCGATTCGAGGTAACGGATAACTGTCCTTCTTAGAGACATCATTGAGACGCCTATAGTCCACACAAAATCTAGTGCTACCATCTTTCTTCTTCACTAATACAAAAGGTGAGCACCACGGACTTGCAGACGGTTCAATAATCTTATTCCTTCTCATGTCCTCCAAAAGGCCTTCAACTTCTTTTTCCTTAGCAATTGGTATCCGTCTTGCTCGTTGACGAATTGGTCTCTCGCTTCCGGTATCTATCCTGTGCTGAACCACCGACGTTCTTCCAAGGTCCCCATCGTGACTGGAGAAGATATTCGCGTAGCGCTGTAAAAACTTCTTAGCTTTCATGCCTTGCGAATACGTTAGGTTCCTCTTGCAGTCATCGAGCAGCTCCGTCACTATTCCGTAGTTGTTACTGTTTACAAAGTCTGTGCCTGTTATCGAACTACACTTTTTCATCCAGACAACTTCCTCGCACTTTCCAATGACGTCACCTTTGTTCAAGCAGATCTCGCGATCACCAAGATTAACAACCTTGACCACAGCGTTACTGCTTCCACTAACAAGGGTTCTCGCCGTCATCAGTTTTTGCGCCGATGTCTTCGTAGGTGTGTCTTCTATCAACACGCATCTGTTTGACTTTTGCTTTCCAGCTGGCGGCAGTTTCACCAGCACCTGAGCTTCCGCTCGTCCAGGTATAATGACTTTCTTTATACATGCGACTTTCCCGCAGGCACCTCCGAGAATGAAGATTTCTTCTTCACCACATCTGAAAACTCCGTCAGCAACGTTAATTCTGCAGTTGTGTTTCTTCATAAAATCCAAACCCAAGATGCAATCATCCATAATCTCAGCTACGATAACGTTATGGGAGTATGAGGACCCCCCTACCTCCATCGTAACTGATGTTTCTCCCAGGACGGGTATTGGCTGACCGGAGGCCGTAAGAAGCTGACAGTTAATTCTCCTCTTGTGTCCCCTTGCTGCTTTTACCAGGTTTGGGTTCACTATTGTTCTAGAGGCTCCTGTGTCTAGGGTCATTTTGCAATCCTTCCCGTTAATAGTCCCCTGAATCACAAGACTATTCCCGCTGCATGCCTGGGAGATAATGGTTATCGGAGCTTCCTCCGCGTCAGCCAGTACTCGCCCCATAGTCCTGGCTTTTATTCGTTTTCCCTGATCCCGGGCAGGGGACGAAGCCCCTTGCTTATTCAGCTCCTCTATTTGATCCTCGATCCTTTTCATCCTTGTCAGATGGGTCTCCTTTTGCGGGCAGTTGAGCTGAAGATGCCCCCTCTCGCCGCACTTGTAGCACATGACTCCATAAATTCTCTTCGTAGGAGCCTTAACCTGCTTGGCTTCCTCAGAGACCTCACGGACCTTATGGGTCTGCCGTACGTCATGGCGAACAGCCTCGACCTCCAAAGCATGCGCCAATGCTTCCTTTAGCGAGGTATGGTGACGAAGCCTCACTGCAGCTCTGACCTCCAGGTCTTTGATTCCGTCGACAAATGCTTGAACAATGTTCGTGTCTACCATCTTAGTCTCGGCTCCTGGGTGTGCCTTCCTGACGAGTTTTTCAATTTCCAGCGCCCATTGTTGAAGTCCTTCTCCTGAGCGTTGGACTCTGTCACGCAGTTGGGCACGGAACACGTGTTCCAGGTGTCGCTCCCCGTATCTGGATTCAAGGGCCTCCATCAGGTCTTGGAACCCGTTTCCTGAATGTGGCAGTGCTTCCAAGACAGACAAGGCTTGCCCTCTGAGCGCAACAGTGAGAGCGGTCAGACATTGTTCTTCCGTCCATCCATTGGCAGTGGCAACAGTCTGGAATTGCTGACGATAAGCGTTCCACGAAGTAGTACCGTCGTATGGCGGCACTTTCACTCTTGGTCCTTGCGCCCCTCCGGTAGTTCCACTAGACATCGCAACTCCCGTGGTTTCAAGGCGCACTACTTTCTTCTGTAGTTCAGCGAGACCGGTTTTCACATTTTCAACATCCAATCCTAACCCGATAACTCGTTCTTCCACTTCGTCGACATCTTTTCGAAGCTTACCCACCGTGTCACTAACATCTTTTATAGCCAAAAGCGCTTTTTCTTGGAGGTCTTTTTGTTGCTCTTGTGATTCTTGCATTGCCTCTTGTGATTCTCTCATTGCCTTCATTAATTCAAATAAACTTCCTAATTGAAGTGCCACTTGAGGGTCTGTAGAAGCTACGGTGCCGCTGGTGGGCGTGGCCTGTCCGATGGGCGTGGCAAGGTGGGTGGAGCCAGTGGGCGTGGCTTGAGCCAAAGTGGGCGGGGCCTGAGTCAAAGTGGGCGGGGCCTGAGGGGCGTGGTCAGTGGGCGGGGCCTGGTAGGCGGGGCCAGTGGGCGGGGCCTGAGGGGCGTGGCCAGTGGGCGTGGCCTGGTAGGCGGGGCCAGTGGGCGGAGCTTGGCCCCCAGTGGCATCCGGAGCTCGTTGTGCCCTCGTCCTGACCCCCTCCTTGGGGTTCTCTCTCGGAGTCAATGGCATCTCCAAATCCCACTTCTGACACCAGTTGTTGCGTGTTAGGGTTCGAACGATTTGGAGAGAAAGACCTGCTGACTCTTTCAGAGACTTTATTCACTAGCACTAGGTCCGACACAAGCACTAGGTACACTCACTAAGCACTAGGTACACTCACTAAGCACTAACGATGTCCGAGGTCGTAGCCAATATCGTAGATTTCCGCTGGTATCACTCTTGATCACTAGTCTTCACTTCGAAGTCGCTTTGTTGATCGCTCAAACTGAACTGCCTCGCTCGGCCACCCGCGGCCTATTTATACCGGCCGAGTCTAGTCCCAGACCATTCTGGAATGTTCGCGCGTGTACTTCGATTTTCGAGTGTATTCCTCTATATAGCTCCTCTAGCGCCATCTAGTATTGAGCGGAGGTTTCACGTTGTATTAGTAATGAAGTGGTTTGTACAGCACACAAAGTAGTTCCCTCGCTCCACGCTAGATGGCGCAGGCTCCTTTACTTGTGTATTCGTAACAATAGGATAGGGAGCTTTTGACAAATGATACAGTACTTGCATAATAGATATATAAATACTTTATACCCAGATTTAGTAATTACGAAATACAGAATTGGAAACCGCAACCCGGCAAGCACCCTTTGTTCGAAATTGACAAAATTAGTGGAAATCAGTGAGAACCTATTATGGTATTAATGTTTAGATTTAATTATATGTGTGACAGCATTGAATTAATATTGAAATTTAAATTAATTTCCATGTCACATGTGTTTCACTTAGCTATTTTTAATGTTTCATAGCTGGGCAAAGGTCTACCTTTACTGTAAGGGGAAGGAGGCCAAAGTTCCACCACGTTAGCCAAACCAAGTACTTAGCGGACTTGGCATATCTTTGTAAAAGTTGCTAGGATTTCTCACACGTGCAGGTTTCCTCATGAGATTTTGATTCACCATCATAAAATATGTAAATATAGGTAATAGTATTGAAGTGAGACCCGGGTATTGTACCTGCTTTACTTGTAATAGAGGTATTTCTACTGAGATGATAATGAAGAGTAGAACTCTTACAAGCTGTTAAAGTTATAGAAAATTCCAAATCATTTCAAAATCAGTCCTTTTATTTTACAGTACTAGTATTAGTAGAAATATAGATCATTTTCTGTTAAAACAAGGAAAAAGCAAATATCAAATTCCACGTTTACCTAACAACAATAATACTGACGAAGCATATTATTTTTGTTTGGAAAATTGTCCTGTTTATGCCTCATGAGGAAATGACATGGATATTAAATATGCTTCTCAATACCGAATAGATTTTCGTAAGATGAAGATTTATGGAAAGTAAAGAGCATGATTTTACGCAGATAATCTTCTGAGGCAAATAATGGCAATATTTTTTATCTTTATTTAATATAAAAGCCTTTTTCGCGACTCCGCTTGCGTAATTGATTTTTTATAGATTACATTTTATGTTTTTTCCACTCCTTATGTCCCACTGCCAGGCCTCCGTTCAATATGAACGGATTCAGATCATAATCCACCGCGCTGGCCCAGTACGGGTTGGCGGACTTCACATGTCATTTGAAAACTTGCTAGGTTCTCTCAGTCATGAGGTTTTTTCACGAACTTTTTCTTCACAGACAAGTGATATTCATGTTGTAATTGAATAGCATATGAAAATATCAAATATGCGTCACCCGGGAGAGGTACTCACTTCCCTTAGTTACCCGTAAAAACACCATGTAACCACTTGGCTATTGCCATGACTCTATAATACTAAAATAGTTTTGCTAATGGCTTCCCCTAGTTTTATTAAAATACGTTATTAGTAATTCAGTATTATAATATTTTCTTTTACAGTATATTTCAATAAAGCTTACGTGGAAGCGAGTTCTTTCAACAAAGAAACTTTCTAGAAATACTCAGCCTTTTAATTTAATATGAACTAATGTGTTAAGAGAAATAAAGTAAAGAAAAAAGTCCTTTTTATATGAGATATTGTGTAATCCCTTTATAGCGACACAACAAATACATGCATATGAAAATATACTCGTATATTACGAGTTTTACTGTGTTAAATGTACTGTAGTACTTAAATAACTTAATGGAATCTGTACATTACATATTTTTGCACAATTTTATTATTGGTATTCTTTCACGCTCTCGCGAACCCCCAGCGGGACTCGAACCCGCAACCGCTGTCACAGCAAGTACACACTACAAACTAAGCCAAACGTGTCATCGAAAAAATAAAAGATCCTGCTCATTTTTAAATTCTATTGTAGTGTTTCTATTTTTAAATAAGCCATAATTGAGAGGTCAATTTGTTGCGTCACGATAACAAATGTATGTTATTAGATAAAGTGCTGTGTGAGTCTGGAACTAAGTTATTTGTGGGCTTACAGCATTCCCGCTGAGTTATTAGCGAGGAACATTGAAGAGGAAAAATAGTATTTATTAAAGAACCTCTTACAATTTTCCCATAATATTGTATCGTCCTCGTGCCTTTTTATGGGTTAGAAAAGAATTATGACATATTTTTGTATTCGATATTTCAGTTTATGGACTTGAATTGAATTGCTAAAATGGTCATTCACGGGTAGAATTTTTTTAAAACATAAATGATGTACTTATCTCTACTTGTTGTATATAGCTAGACTCTAGAGCGTTAGTACATGACAATTAGTAATGTATATGTAATATCGATTATTTAACTTATATTGTTTTTTAATATGTTACGAAACACAAAACAATACAAACCTCGCGTAGTGACAACGAGACGAACTTTATTAAAACTAAATAAACTAATAATATAAACGAATACATTAATTTATTTATTTCTCTGTATCCCCTAGTGTTACGAAACCCAAACCGATGCATCAGCATCAGCCTAAAAACCTCGCTCGGCGACGACGAGATGAGTCCAACCTTAGGTGCAAGCGCAGCAATCACCTAAATTCAATCGATGTCATTAATGTAACTTCCTACAATAAATCTAATAAAGGGCATTATTTGCCTGCCTCCTCACTCATTAACATGTAGTCAACTAGTCATGTATAGTAGTTTAGTTATAATTATAGTTAATAAATTAATAATAAGTAAATTTGTATTTCTCTGCATCCCCTGGTTGCCTCCAAACGTAACTCTAGCTGCACCCAACGTGATCATCATTCATTCATTGATTTTTTTGTGAATCTGTTTTGAGTTTGGCTCCGGATGTTTCGAATCTTTTGCAGTATTATATAAGACAAGTATTTAATGACAGTCGAGACGTTTTAAACCTTAGTCACTCCCGTGACCATGATTAATCCCTGACGCAAAAACGACGGGTGTTATAAGTACGACATGTCTGTAGCGCCCGAACGGGTGAACGGATTTTGATTTTGTTTTTTTTTATTTGGTAGCTGATTAGTCGGGAGTGTTCTTAGCTATGTTTAATGAAAATGGCGGATTACATATCTTTTCACAATTCCCTCAATATAGGTATTAAATTAAAGGTTTTTACTAGTAGAATACAATTTTTATTATATAGATGACTCGTTTGGCTCAGTGGGTAGCGACCCTACTTTCTGCGCTAGCGGTCGCGGGTTCGAGTCTCGCTGGGGGCATTCATTTGCTAATCACTAATGCTTGTACTCCAGTCATGGGTGTTTATATTTATAATATGTATGTATTTAAAATTTATATATGTAGTATATCAACTATCTGAT
Source organism: Boloria euphrosyne (assembly GCA_951802675.2). Lineage (NCBI taxonomy): Eukaryota > Metazoa > Arthropoda > Insecta > Lepidoptera > Nymphalidae > Boloria > Boloria euphrosyne. The sequence continues at coordinate 510,131 of OX637896.1, forward strand.
ATCCGCAACACAAGCACGTTAAGTAGCTTACTGCGGAACTAGATGGCGCTGTTGTAATAATGCCCCAATATATTATTATTATTAAATTATCGTCGGGAGTTTCTTAACACTTTTAATTTTATAATTGCTGTAAAGCATTCGAAACGTCGGGAACTAAAAATGTAACCAAATCCACAAAAAATCTGAAAAGGTAGTTTTATTTAAATGTCAAATATTCGTGTAAATGTAAGAAAGCACAGCAACCTTTGATAAAAGTTAGCATTATTTTATTTTATAGGGTTATATAATATTAGTTCTCACTTTGCTTCTAATTAGTCATCCCATTCCTCGCGGAGATGAAAAGGAAATGTATTTGGGAGTCTATTGAGCGTGCCGCGCTGAGGCGTTTATTACTTACGATATTATTTCAAAAGCTCGTTGAATACGTCTCCTTAGATGTGTTTCAATATCTGTAGCTAAATAGGTAAAATACTTCTATAACTTATTCTCTATTTTTCAAAACCGATTTTCTCTTTTTTTGGACGAGTTCCAGTATTATCAATATAAACACTACAAAAATTTAATTGTTAGTTTTTTATATAGAAACGTAAAGTCTATTGATAACTACATAGTCTTGGTTATGGTTGAATTTCGACCATTGTCTCTCACATATTTTATATATATATATATATATATATATATATATATATATATATATATATATATATATATATATATATATATATATATATATATATATATATATATATATATATATATATATATATATATATATATATATATATATATATATATATGTCGGAGAAGCATCGTCTCCGCTGACATCGTCATTAGTGGTTGCGTGCTTAGTGGGCGTCATCAGGGTGAATGCGAGCACAAAACACACTTGTCACTGTTTCACACTATTTTAATTACGTATTCACAAAAGTGTACAATAATTTCGATACAGAAATTAATTAAACCGAGCAGCGAGTTCAAGGCACCAATCTCACTTCAACCAACTCGCTCCACTGCTCCGACTCAAATGTCCCCTCCAAACAGTCAACCTCGCTTAAGTAAAGTTAAGATGGCGCCTCGACCCCGCTCGAGGCAATGCTCTGCTCCGATTGGTCATTATGTGAATTACAATATTCATAACTTTTATTAGATAATAAAGTTTTTAAACTTAAGAAAAATGTAAAAAAATAAAATAAAATTACAGTAACATTTTTAGAAGTAACTAAAATGTAAACAAATCATATTATGAATTAAGCATGAGAGCAATAATCAACTTGATTCATAGCTTCCTCCGACACGGCCGTCCTGACGTATCACACGCCCTCGTGTGATGTTGAAGGCCGTGCATCATCGTTATCTGCAAAAAATGAGATATAATTGTATAGCTCGGCCGCTCCTGACCAGACCATAGAAATCTTGTAACTTGTCTCTCAGTTTCCACCTTCCCCTGTGTATGGCCACCTCGCCTGTTTATGGCCGCCTCGCCTATAAATGGCCACCTCGCCTGTTAATGGCCACCTCGCCTGTTAATGGCCACCTCGCCTGTTAATGGCCACCTCGCCCGTTTATGGCCACCTCGCCTTTAAATGGTCACTTAACCTTTCAATGGCTACCTCACCTTTTAATTGTCACTTAACCTTTCAATGGCCACCTCGCTTTAACTTAACCTTAACAACCACCACGTTGTTAGGAAATCTTATAAGGAGACTTTAATATTCACCACATACACGTACACAGACCGATAACTAATCTTTTTAAGCAAAAGAAAATTAGTACGACGATCTTACCATCAGTGTCATCCGATAGACACGGATCCAGCTCAGTAGGAACATAGGATTGCGGTAGTGGACGTAAGCGGTCTCTCGCATACTTATAAGTACGATTACAATTCAAACTCTTGAGATGATACCTGTCACCGTCTAGTATTTCAATGATTTCATAAGGTCCTCTAAATTTAGGATCCAATTTTGTTTGATTCCGTTCGTGATTTTCGATTAGAACGTAATCGCCTACAGAAAACGAAGTTACTTTTGCCTTACTTTTATCGAACCGTGCTTTATCAAGATATGCGTTTTTTTTCATTAACCTATTAGCTTGTTCTCTAATTTCTTCTACATCTACCTCGACCTCGTGGTCGTCTACGCTTAATAAATTTAAGGGTCTAGCTACTCTACCTATAAGCAATTCTAGGGGGCTTGCTTTAGTAACTCTATGAATTGTGCTATTTATAGAGAGTTGGACATCATCTAATGCATCTTGCCAGGACCTACTTTGGTTTGTTTCTACTACAGTTAACATGTTTTTAAGCGTACTCATAATCCTCTCTACTTGACCATTGGCACGACAAGAGCCGGTTGCTATTAAATGTAATTGGATATTATGAGTGGCACAAAAATCTTTAAAATCCTTATTCGCAAAACATCTACCCTGATCTGCAATAACACGCACAGGGGATCCAAAAAGAGATATGGACGCTTTGAGAGCGCTGATCGCACTTTCAGTATTAATTCTGGTGGAATGCCTCAGTAACACATATTTAGTGAAAGCGTCTACGAGAACAAAAACATATTCCTTTTGGTCATTCTTGCCGCTCAGCTTACCTGTGACATCAATATGGATTGTATGCCAAGGAATATTAGCTTTCGGTATGGGGTGTAACTCTATCTGTTGTTTACCACTTCGCGACTTGGCTACCCTACATGTAATACAATTTTCAACGAATTTTCTGACATATTTAGACATATTAGGAAACCAATAATGCTGATATGCCTTTTCTAAAGTTGTGTCCCAGCCCAAATGGAGAATTGACTCATGAATATGATTTATAACTGACCAACGAAAAGCTCTAGGTACAATTGGTAGCCAAATGTTGCGATTGTTCCTTTGGATTTTTCTATAGAGCACATTAGATCGCAATTCATAGATTCTACAACTCTCCAAGTCGAGATCATCACTCTCAAGCTTGCTAATAATTTCTCTGTATTCGGGGTCTTGTCGTTGTTCCACTTGTAACCAATTTGAAGATAACTCAGCAATATTGACACGTCTCTCTTCTACACATGGCTCTCTACCTAAGGTGGGAGTATCACTAACTGCTGTGCTGTGTGCCTTGGGCAAGTGATTTCTCGAGAAAAAGTCAACATGAGCCATTTTCCTACCCTCTCTGTACACTATGTCAAAATCGAAAGCCTGGAGGAAAGCCCACCAGCGATGTACCCTAGGGGTTAAGTCTACTTTATTTCTCGAGGCTTTCAGAGAATTGCAGTCAGTAACGACTGTGAAATTCCTGCCATACAAATAGTGGCGGAAATGCTTAACCGAGTTAACAACTGCTAGCGTCTCTAACTCATAGGAGTGGTATCGAGACTCGGCCTGAGTAGTGCGTTTACTGTAGTACTCTACGGGATGCAATTTTCCATCAGCTTTTTGGAAGAGGATCGCGCCGTAACCTTCACTACTAGCATCCGTATGTAACTCTATAGGTAGTTCAGGATCAAAAAGCATCAAAACCGGGGATGCAGTCAATACCGATATTATGTCTTGTCTTATTGTTTCGTACTCTGTGGTCCAATTTATTAACCGACTTCCAAAAAGGAGGAGGTTATATGTTCCGATGTATGTATTTTTTTTTTTTTTTATGTATGTTCACCGATTTCTCCGTCAACTGTGGGAGCCATTTTCCTACCCTCTCTGTACACTATGTCAAAATCGAAAGCCTGGAGGAAAGCCCACCAGCGATGTACCCTAGGGGTTAAGTCTACTTTATTTCTCGAGGCTTTCAGAGAATTGCAGTCAGTAACGACTGTGAAATTCCTGCCATACAAATAGTGGCGGAAATGCTTAACCGAGTTAACAACTGCTAGCGTCTCTAACTCATAGGAGTGGTATCGAGACTCGGCCTGAGTAGTGCGTTTACTGTAGTACTCTACGGGATGCAATTTTCCATCAGCTTTTTGGAAGAGGATCGCGCCGTAACCTTCACTACTAGCATCCGTATGTAACTCTATAGGTAGTTCAGGATCAAAAAGCATCAAAACCGGGGATGCAGTCAATACCGATATTATGTCTTGTCTTATTGTTTCGTACTCTGTGGTCCAATTTATTAACCGACTTCCAAAAAGGAGGAGGTTATATGTTCCGATGTATGTATTTTTTTTTTTTTTTATGTATGTTCACCGATTTCTCCGTCAACTGTGGGCCGATTTCAAAAATTTTTCTTTTGTTCGGTAGGGTATAGTTCTGAGGGGGTCCCATTATCACAAAATCAGGATCTGATGATGGGATCTCAGGGAAATCCAGGGCAACTTTCAAAATTTATAGGCACCTATTATGTTTTTTATATATTTTCTAAAGCTGTTCAAGCATTTGCGTCTGAAAATCGTCATCTCATGTGATGAGCTGATGATGGAAGGTAGAATTCTTCAAATGTTATTTTTTATCTGTGTTCACCGATTTATGCGTCAATTGTGGGCCGATTTCAAAAATTTATTTTTTGTTTGGTAGGGTATACTTCCAAGATATTCCCATTGTCACCAAGTTAGGATCTGATAATGGGATCCTAGGGAAATCGATGGCACCTCTTAAATTTTATAGGCACTTAGTACATTTTTCAAATATTTTCTAAAGTTTTTTAAGGATTTGCATTTGATAATTACCATCTCATGTGGATAAGCTGATGATGGAAGGTACAACTCCTCAACGGCTAGGAGTTGAAAGGAAATTCCTTTAAAATTATACATACATATAGATTGATAGTTGTGTTCTTCCAGGCTATTACGTTAATATGATAATAGAAGGTAAATCTCATTAACATCTAGGAGTTAGGTGGAATAATGGACGTGGTTTATTTAAAATATTTCGTATGGGGAATGTAAACATAAAGATGAGCTCGTAGTTTAGTTACAGCTACAGTAGTCTTAGATCGAGTACTCTTTGGACAACAAACCCCCCCCCCCCTTTCGGCAGACCCGATAATTACTATTTTCGTCGTTAATGGGTATGCTCGTTGTTTAATATAAAGCTTAAACAGATTTTAAATTAGTGACATATAGTAAGTCACTATAATTAAATCAGCTAAATAAAAGGCACACTAAAAATGTAAAAATAAGTTATTTTTAAAAAAAAAATTAAACCGACTTCAAAAAATCTGCACTAAAAAGAGAAAAATAAAAAGTAGAAAATATTACTTTAAAGAACTATGTTAATTTTGGAGTCGGTGCCAGCCAAAGAAAAATAACCGTATATTCGATTAATCTATCAATTTGTAAACATAATCAAAATACCTGGCTGGCACAGACTCCAAAATTAACATAGTTCTTTAAAGTAATATTTTCTACTTTTTATTTTTCTCTTTTTAGTGCAGATTTTTTTTTTAGAATTGTTGTTAGCTAATAGACGGTAGAGTGGTGCCATTTTGAGTGAGAAATTATTAATAAACTGCCTAAAGTAGGACGCTAAACCTAAAAACTGTCTGAGCTGAGTGATGGTTTGGGGTGGTAGGGAACTAGTCAACGCGATGATTTTACGGGGGTTAGGCCTAATTTTACCTTCAGATATTTCGTACCCTAAAAACTGTACCTGTTTCTTTAGAAAGACACATTTTTTCATATTAAACGAAAAACCAGCGTCACTGAGAGTTTTCAGTACTACGTGTAACCTTTCTAACCCTTGCTCTTCATTATTCGAAGGTATTACTAGGTCATCCATGTAGACAATTGCGTAAGAGTGTGCCAGATCACCTAGAGCTGTATTAATAGCTCTCTGATAAACAGACGGAGCATTTCTTAGGCCAAACGGCATGGCAGTAAACTCATAATGAGCATCTGGGGTAATAAATGCGGTTTTCTCTATCGAATTCGACCCTGCATGTATGGGAACTTGATAGAATCCACTAGCCATGTCGAGACACGTATAAAATCGCGCGCCTGATAACCGTTGAACTTGATCACCGATTAGAGGTAAGGGGTACCGGTCGGGAACTGTATTAGAGTTCAATTCTCGGTAGTCTACGCACATTCGGTCTGTGCCATCGCGCTTCTTCACTAAGAGTACGGGGCTAGAGAAAGGCGATTTACTAGGTCTAATAACACCGGCAGATAATAATTCACTACACTTATTACGTATTATCTCTCGCTCTTCAGGGCTCAAGTGATAAGGCCGCCGTTGCACTATTTTGCTAGGATCTATTAAATTAATTTCTAATTCGCCTGTTTTTACTCTACTAATAGGCGTGCCTTCAATAAATGAGTCTTTAAAACAGCTAAGAAGTTTTATTAATTGCGGCTTAAGGTCATCGGATATATCGGTATCCACGTCGTGAAAGTCAGTCACCGTGCTACCTACGTTGCAAATATTAACCAGAGAGGGTTTCTCAACTATACATAATTTATCACTTGATATGTGCACTGACAATCCTAAGGCCAACAAATCGCGTCCAATCAAAATGTCGTTATTAAGATATTCATCAGGTATAATGTGAAATAAAATCTCAACGTCATGTCCACTAAGAGTGACCCTACTTAAAATTTGCGAGTCGCACAATACACTAGATTTTCCTACACCAGTTAAAGTAACAATTGCATGCTGCAATGTACCAATGAGCTTACGAGAGACGCTTTCTTTAATTAACGAACAATCGGCACCGGAATCAAAACAAAATAAGAACTGCTCACCAAATTGCGTAATTACTCCAGTGACAGGTTTCAAACCGCACACGTCCACTCGCTTAACAACACCGGGTGCGGCGGCGGGCTGTACGCTGTTGTTCACAGCTGGCCATGTTTTTGAGCACCGCGATGCCACATGACCTTCAACACCACACTTGTAGCAAGTCACAGGGGCCCGCGTAGCAACGGCCGTGTTGGGGCGCTCAGAAGTCATAGTTGTTTGCTGCTTGTCATGCGATCGACTGAAACATTCAAAAGATTTATGACCAAGCTTTCCACATGCGTAACATTTTGATGAAACAGAACTTAATCGAGGACGTTTATTATCTTGGATAGTGCTTGCAGGGGTCTTCATTATCTCTTGGTAACTTCGCTTACGATAAGAAAAAGCCATTAATTCACGTTGCATTTTACACCGGGTAGTTATTTCTTCAGAAAAAATATTGCGTTGTAACCGTGGCTCGATTTGCCCCATATGTGCAAGTATTATAGATACCACTATTTCTTCCTTCCCTAAATTACCCCATCGTGACATGAGTAGAGTAAATAAGCGGCTCGCATATGCAGCAAGACATTCACCTTCTTGTGGTTTACCCGTAAATAATTTTAATACCGTCGCTGCACATGTCTCTAATGTATCGAAACGAGAAAGAAAAATTTCCTTAAATTCTACCTATCTCATATTAGGAAAAGCTATCTGAGAAAACCATGTTGCAGCGGAGCCTCTCATGGCCTTACTAAGTATAAGAATTAATTTACTTCCCTGAATATCGCAATCCGATAAGCAGATGTCCGCCGTTGCCAGCCAGGCCCGGGCGTCAGTGTCAGTATCTTCCGGTCGAAATTTGGGCAGCGTGATGCTTTTATTCTCGATATTCGGTGGGTTGGTTAGCGCCTCCACGAGTAGCTTCATGCTGTTTTGTTGCGCTTCGAATAATGCGCGCCATCCGTCATTTGCCGCTGTCAGTTCGCTCACGTTTTGTGCCTGCACCGATCCCACTTCTGATGTCGGAGAAGCATCGTCTCCGCTGACATCGTCATTAGTGGTTGCGTGCTTAGTGGGCGTCATCAGGGTGAATGCGAGCACAAAACACACTTGTCACTGTTTCACACTATTTTAATTACGTATTCACAAAAGTGTACAATAATTTCGATACAGAAATTAATTAAACCGAGCAGCGAGTTCAAGGCACCAATCTCACTTCAACCAACTCGCTCCACTGCTCCGACTCAAATGTCCCCTCCAAACAGTCAACCTCGCTTAAGTAAAGTTAAGATGGCGCCTCGACCCCGCTCGAGGCAATGCTCTGCTCCGATTGGTCATTATGTGAATTACAATATTCATAACTTTTATTAGATAATAAAGTTTTTAAACTTAAGAAAAATGTAAAAAAATAAAATAAAATTACAGTAACATTTTTAGAAGTAACTAAAATGTAAACAAATCATATTATGAATTAAGCATGAGAGCAATAATCAACTTGATTCATAGCTTCCTCCGACATATATATATATATATATATATATATATATATATATATATATATATAATATATTTTGTACTTTGTAATATGAAATCTTAAATGCAATTTCTAAAAAACTATTCTAAAAAACCAGCATATGTATAAAATAAATAAATTATATAACAAGCACATATCCAGATAAAAAATAAACAAATTATATGTTACATTTTAAGACGAATTAGATTGTATGTTTGTTCTTATTTAACTACGATGTATACATTGGATTTATCTTCATTTTTACACTTCCAGAAAATTTAATAAGTTTCTTCCATATTCATAGTAAATAAATAAATATCCATGATAAGCTGCGAGGCTACGGATATAGTTATACATATATAACTTTAAATACATACATATTAAAATATAAACACTCATGACTAGAATAAAAACATTCGTCCTCCACAAATGTACGATGCCGGGACTCGAACCCGAGACCGCCGGCACAACAAGTAGGTTCACTACAAACTGAGCTAAACATGTGATAGTCACATACTATTATAATACAAAAATATTGTTGATAAAATTAAAATATCGTGAGTTATAAGAAGTCGTAGCTGAATAATTTAGCGAGGACCGACGGAAGCTGAGATTTGAGTCATGCACTGTTTTACAGTTCCTCAGTTATTATTCACAGTGAACTCTGGCACGGTTAGTTCTATAATGGAGGAATTAATGTGCGTTTTTAATATTTCGCTTAATAATATTTTAATAGAATTCTACTTTTATACTGTGTTGTATACTAATTCATAATTAGTTACTTTTTCGATACTGGTGGCTCTACATCGATTCACTTTTCGCATCCCTTTTATATTTAATTAATTTTAAATTTTATACTTTATATACGTATACTTCTTTGGCAAATACTTATTTCTTTAAATTCTTCCCCAATACCAGAAACTCTACCAACATTTAGGAAAGAATTAAACTATGTTTCGCTCGATTATTTGAATTTTTGCTCACGACGTTTTGGATCATTTACAGCAAGCATCGTCAAGATAGATCTTTTAAAGAAAAGTAATATCTAAATAGTTTAAAATTAGCTTAAGAAAATTAAGAAGAATAATATTTAAAATGTTTAAAATTAGCGTAAAATAAAATAAAATATGTCCAAATACGTAGCACTAATCACTAGTAAAGTTAGTTGAAAACTGCCATAGCATACTGGTATCGTGGCTCTAGAAAAGGCCAAGATTCGATTTTCGATTATCATAAATATAATTTCTTAATCTTATTTAGATTTACTATAAACATAAGATATATATAAAAGTGTTCTTTTTCTTTTATATTTTTTTCTCTGTTCATATTAACACTACATCTACTACTCTATATTATTAAGTAAATAATGTTAATCCGATAAATGGTTTTCGTTAAAAAATCTATCCCTTTGTATTAATTATGTAAGGACTTTGTGTATTTTGTGAACCAAATAAATAAAGATATAAGCTAAGATGTTCGAAAACCTCAACACTTCCTTTTCCTGAAAACTAGAGAACAGAGTGTAATTTATTACATTCCCACCTTTCCTGGGTTATTTCTAGGATAATATAATGTGTTAAATAATTTATTTGTAGGTTTGTATTTCTGGAACTATTAAAGTGTCAAAAAAATTTACAACATTTGATTCTACAGTCATTGAAAAGTAGAAATAATGACGTGAAAAACTTAATCGTTATAATAAAATTTCTTAATATATAAAAAAATTATAATGAAAAAAAAAAAGAATATTTCAAGCCGATTTTTTAGATGTTTTCATTAATAAAAAAGTTTCATATAACTCATAAAAGTCACAGGCGAAAACTAGGCCACCCCGAGTATCGACATTGATGCAAAGCAAGCAGCGGAGAGATGCGGATAGCTTTCTTACCACTTTACACATACATTACTGTTTATATACATTTGAATTGTATATTATTGTATTATCACTACATAATATAATAAAATAAAGTCCTCCGCTGCGTCTATCTGTTCGCGATAACCTCTATAACTACTGTACCGATTTTCACGCAGTTTTTTTTTATTTATTTTTTTTTTTAATTTTAGGCGCAAATTTCTTAATTTTTTCTTACATAACAACCTTCTCGTAGCAATAACAGACATAATGAAAAAAGGATAAGCAAAGCACTTAAGCGTGATGCCATGACCATGGGAAATAATATAATAAAATATAGATGAGTCTCTTATTTCTAAATAAGTTAAACTATAAAATCATAAATTAAGATATCCTGATAAGTCGTCATAAAACGATTTCGTCGTAGAGAATTATTTATTGGGTCGGATGGAAACAGATTTGCCTCATGCAGTTAGAGCTCTTTAGCTATTATTCAGAGCCGACCATGGGGTAGTTTGTAACGAGTTGAGATTAAAACTTATTATTTATTATCATTGTTTGCATTGATGTTGGGAAAAGGTATTTTAGAACACATTGAAGTATTTAATTCAATGGGTGTAACCAGGCTTGCAGTTTGTATATACTTTATTTATTTATTTATTTATTTAAACAAAATCCACAGCTACATACAAAAAAAAATTGTAAGTACAAAAATAAAACCTTACATAAGCCAATTACGGATTTTCATTATTTAGGCAATATAGAAAGGTAGACTAAGTTTACATTTGATATATATTCTATATACGATCTTATAATATTAATTGAACTGTTCTTGTAGGTATACTCGTATATTAAAATTTGCTTCATGTTTCTGGGAAACGGCTCTAAACATTTTGGTCAACCTCTGCCTTGCTTTAGCATTCGAAACGTTAAGAACCAAATATTAACATTTTGCCTAATAATCGGAAAAATCTTTCCTTAAAATATTTAGTTTAGGGTTGAATTTTATCTGTGTAAGTTATAAACGTTCTTAATTCTTAATTTTTAAAGAAAAATCATTTTTAAGGCTTAAACGAAATAAACTACACGAAAGGTATATTGATAATATTATGATTAGGACGAGAACATGTAAAAGTTTCGATACCCGGATGTATCCCTTCACTTATATTTCAAAAAAGAGTAATGTTAATTTTATCGTCCGTTTCCATTGAAATACTTTCTATATAAACCTTTGTAGTAATTCAATAGCTCTCTGTAAGTTTGTGATTGTTCTATTGTCCTGCACTTCATAACGCTATAAAATATGACATTCATACAAAAAATATGACATTCATACACTATTGAAATATGAAAGTTTCCGCACCAATATACTTCCGGTACCAAAAAGGAACCACAAAGCTTTTCCACGTCAAAAGTTATCCAAAAGCTCAGTATGGTATTGTTATCGGTTCTTTGTGACTCCATAATTTCCGGTCGGACCGCATTTTATCACGTAAGTAACTAAGCAACGGTCTCGCCTTTGAAGTCCGTAGTTTGAGAATAAGCTACTAGTTTGCAGGTTACTTCAAGTGGTTAAAAATTCATATTGTTGCCACGTCGAAATTAACTGTGAATGGTTAAAAATGTATTACGAATCTACTCCAGTCGTTATTTTACTTAAGACGATAAATACTTACTTTCATTTTATCTAGTTTTGCCTGCATTTATTTATAGTATTCACTCACAGTACAAACTTTTAATGAGTAAATAAGCACTATAAATTAAAAAAAGCGTTTTTAAAGTCCCACTGCTGGGCGTAGGAATCCTCGATGTGGGTGATCATACTACACACACCTATATACGAGTATATACTTCTTTTCATGCGAATAAATTTATACTGCTTGCTTAATGAAGCCAAAAGTCCAAAGTGCAAAATTAAACTTATAATTAGACACAAAAGCTTTCCAGGTATTGTATTATTAGCTAATTTCAATTTCAACTTGAAAATTTTGTGTTTTAGTTGTTTAAATGTTGGATGGAGTTCGCGTCTCGGGGGTGGAAAGTTAAAATGAACAATGAACCAAGTTTCTCTGCCTACACGAGTGTATTGCCTATGCTTAACTTCATTAAAAGAAAATAATTAAGTAGTCTACAATGTCGAAGATACTTGTACCTTGTAGAGCTTAAGTTACCACAGTTGCCATAGTAATTTTAGTCCTTTTTTTTGGTTTGCATGCTTCGTAATTTTTCTCCTCTAAAAATTTTTGTATGCATATTTCTTATCTATAGGTGATACCTGTAAGTAGCGCTGTCAGAATCAAGATTTATTTTTAATTTAAGTATATTGAATCCCTCGTACTGAGGGAGGCCCGTGCCCAGCAGTGGGTTGAAAAGGGCTGTTGTTGATGATGATGATGATATTGTCAATTTTCATACCTACTTAAACATCACTAATATAATATTTATTATTATTCAAATAAAGTAACTTGTATTTACTTTACTTTCTAATAAATCTTAAGCTAACATTCATCTACGTTGATTCTCTTCACAACATTAGGATCAAGTCAATTAAATAGACTATCAAAGTATTTCCGAAATAACTTTCTAAATAACATTGAAGTATGTGATGACGGGCTAAAGTAAAGTATCGTAATGTGAAAACTATCTCATTTAAGTTAAACGTATTATAGACGTCTGTAAATAAAATTAAAATACCGTAATTTTTTTTTAAATTAATTTTATATAATCTTTATTTGCATAATTAGGCAGACACGAATCAGTTTACCAACATTTTTATCAATAAATAGGTACATTAGAAACAGTTTTTATCCAAATATACCTATTATACTTATTACTATATATTGATAAAAATGATGTTTTTTTTCCATTCACATATTATTATGTTTTCCGTAAATTTTCAATAATGATTATTGTCGAATTTCGATTACATAAGGGCACTATTATATTCAAAAAACGAGACTGTTGAATTAAAAATATACGGAATTGAAAAATAACAAAAGTATAATTTATTTAACTACATTTTAGCACTTTAGGTTATATTACTTAGCAAATAATTAATTATAAGAATGAAGTGTAGCATCTCGTAGCGCATTGCTACGACGTAGCTTTTAATGCCACTTGCTAGGATCCTTGATTCGGTACATGTTGTTATCATAATATTGGTTCAGTGCATTTTGAGCTCCTCGTCAGCTCTTCTCAAGAAAACCGCATTTCAAAACAGTGGAATAAACTTCACACTTTTAGATATGATAAATTATTAATAATACTATTTTTTAGATTTACGTGAATATTTGACACTTTAAAAAATGTTTTCGGATTTCTTTGTGGATTTGTTTTGAATTTTAGTTTATTTTACATTTCGAGTTCCTTAAAAACCCGGGGTGAGTTACTAATATTGTAATATCTACGTAAAAGTTCATAATAACAAATTTATTATTCTAGTGTATACGAAAATTTTCAACGCCATCTGTACCAAAAATTAACATGACTTCTTATTTCAATCCTTACATTATACTGTACTATGAACTTTTCCTCGCTTCGCTTGGGTAGGTATGGCACACGTAGGTTTTAAATAGACGTAAATAATTAAACCTAAAGCCATATTTTCCTAAATTTTAATAGTAGCACAGTTCAGTGCGTCAAATACAAGAAATCAAACATCATAAAAATCGGTTCAGTTATTCTTGAGTCAGAAATGCTGTAACTAACTCAACTTTTATATTAACAGAATGTTTGTCTGTACACCAATAAGTGAAAAACAGCGCGTTACATATGTATACATCTCTAACTAATAACGAGTGTCTTGTCGGGGCTCATTTGTGCACTCCCTAATTGCAGCTTTTGTGTTATTGTGTAATTAAGTCGGTGTTCCGACGCGAAAAATAATGAGTCTATTGTTCCATCGCGACCTACATCCATTGTTCGTGCGAGTGCTAACTGATTTTACTTGTTATGTTAATAAAGTATGATTTACTTTTATACTAGCTTGTTGCCCTTATTTTACTCATGTTTTAGACATTTGAAATAGAACAATATACACAGACTGACTTATGAACTTGATTTACCAACAAAATACACTAAATTAAAGGGCTTAAAGCTAAATTTGGTTATTGGTTAGTCAGAAAACTCAATAAATGTAAAAGCAAATGTATATGGAAAATATAATAACTATGTTAGTTGGAAATCAATGATCGATTTTCGGCGGAATTAACAAGCATTGTCAAAGTCAAGTGTTGGTTTGTATAGTTTAAACGGTATTTATAAAAAGATTTTTACAAATTTTGTTCGTGTCTGTCGCGTCTACCTTTTTATTTGTTCCGGTTAGTTGTAAGGAGTAACTTTGTTTACTTTTACTTTTTTAAATATATAGTGAAAAAATTTCAAAACCTACCTATGTACCTAGAACCGAGCGGACTGAGGATAAGTTATTAGTACATTATGTATATAAAAGAAACTTATATCCTTAAATCGCCATCTTTATAACACTGCAATGGGGCTTAGCAATATAATGTTTTCTGGTAACCAAAAAAGACAAACTTATGTATTACCTATTAAGACCAATATTGGCTTATTGATGTAGATCCGGATATCTCTTTACGAATTCCAGGTCTGACTCGTAGTTGTGATAGAATAATTAGTTTGTGTGTAATTATTGGATTTACTTGTTAGGAACTTCATGGTGTTACACTCTCGAAACTCCATCAACTTTCTAACAAGCTTCGTCACGTTGAAGCAGAACTCGTGAAGCTGTCGCTCCTGCGTCTGATCCACTCTCAAATCGGATTCCTTCAAGAGTATAAAAAAATACAAAAGGGTTTAAATTATATTACGGAGCCAAAAATCAAAACACGTCCACGACAAAATCCGAAAACATAGTTATATGTATAAAATGTCAAATATTCGTGTAAATTTAATAATTAAGAAATATAATTTACTCGTATTTCACTTTAAACTGACCGATAGTGTTCTATACACTATCGGTTATATTAATATGGTAATATTAATATAGTTTAAAATTTAAAACCACGCTTTTCGCATTGAAGCAGTTTATTATGAAACGTAAACAAAATAGGCGTTTGGAATTTTAGTAATAAATTAGTGATTTTGACTTAATTCTTGATAATATTTCAAAACGTTATGACGTTATGTATATGAAAATTTGTTAGCACATTGTTTGCTTCCCAAATACATATTCAAAATGAGTTTTAATATACCGACCAATCTCTTCTGTGTTTTCTCTATTGTACGTAAAATTAGAGAAGTACCTAATGCCTTTATATTCTGTGCTACTGTGTAAGTGATGTACTTTGAATTCTTTAACAGATACAACAATTGAATTGAATCGATCTCTTGACCTCCAGGTACGCGTTGGCAGATTTCACATGTCGTTAAAAACTTGCTAGGTTCTCTCAGACATGCAGGTTTCGTCATTATATTTTACTTCCAAGTAAGTAAGCTAACTTTTTGTAAGACAAAGTTGTAATCTTATTAGAAATGATTCGCACATAAAATATCAGAGATGCGAGAACTGGATTTGTACCTGCATCACTCGGTTATACAAGCAATTGCGCTACTACTGGGCTACCACTCTCTAAGATAATAATTACCTAATAATGTTATTATTTTTAAAACAAAGAAATGAGTTAATATAGTAGGTAATGTTATTTACTTTTTATTACTTAATATTGTCTATAAACTTATGCGGTGGTTGATGGAAGTACACTTTGTAGTGTCGAGTAATAAAAAAAAATATGTTTGGACATTATTACACACAGCATCATCTAGTTCCGTGATAAGCTACGAGGCTTGTGTTACGGATTACAGATAATTGATATACTACACATGTATAATTTTCATACATACATGTTATAAATATAATCACCCATGACTGGAATACAAACATTCGTGCTCAACAAATGAATGCCCCCAACGGGACTTGAAACCGCGACCGCTAGCGCAGCAAGTAGAGTCACTCTGCCAAACGTGTCGTCGATAGTAATGTCACTGGCTTTAGCTTTGTTAAAAATAAATATTTCAATTCATCTTCTTTTATTGGTCTTTAGGTAAACTTGATTAAAAGGGTCGTTTAACGGACCGCAAATGAAAAAAGTTGTGAACAAACGAATTACAGATGAAGTTCATTTCGACTCTTTTCATTAGGCCTTAAATACTCAACTAGCGTAGTAAATTTTATACTATTTTTCCTAGTTTACGTTCAGGATTGTACTTTGGTTAACTTATATTCTATGAATTCAGTGAAAATAAGCTTTAAAATTAAATTGTAAAAATAATAGTAGCGTCATCCAATTATTCAACCTCACGGAGCCCGAGACCTTTCCAACGAATGCAAAACCGTGGAAATCGGTTCGTGCGTTCTGGAGTTATAGCGTCAGGAAGGAAACCCCGACTTATTTTTATATAGTAGAAGAATAATACCTGTGTGTATTTAACACATTTATATACTTTTACTTTGTAAGCATTTTCATAGTTTGAAATACTTTATATCTTTCTTTACAGTTACATATGCAGCTGTAACATACGAAATGTTGGTACTCGTAATGTGGCTGCGAGTGAGACTGCACTGTTGCAAATTATGTGCCCTTGCCGGAAATAAGCTCTATTTTGAATTTACCAAAATATACAAGGAAATACCCGTATTTAAGCAAAACAAAATGGCTACTTTTTAACGGGGGTGATTGCTGTAAGGTTTTCAAATACCTTTTGGGTCAATTAAAATAAATTATCGAAAATTTCGAAAAGATACTATTTTAACACAGTTTTTTTAACAGCCATTGACGAAGTTAAGTACTATCAAAAACGTAGGAAACACTTATAAAGTAGATTCTAGATATCTATATAACATATGACATTTTCATATTGAAAATAGCCTGCTCGAGTAGTTCCAAAAGCAATCACTGAGATTTATTTACACCTCAAATATTTCTTTTAAAAATATTTTGGACTGTATTTTTAAATTTCAGCTTATTTCTTATTAAAGTCAACAGAATTTCTATTTGAAAATATGCTTCATATACTGCATTCAACTTAAATAAGGGGAAAAAATAGAATCAATATTTAGCAGGCTTTGTTGTCCGGAAAACCAAAGTTACCGCGGTTTAGTGCTATAAAGTTTATAATATGGTCTGTACAAAAGGTTATATATTGTATTTTATAAAAAATCAACAAAAAATTATATAGCACTTGTCATTTAATATAATTTCGAATACAGCGCTTTTTAACGTCCCACTGCTGGGCACGACTCTCCCTTTAATACGAGAGAGAGGTTGTGCATAGTCCACCACGCTGGCCTAGTGCGTGTTGGCGGACTTCACATGTCTTACGAAAACTTGCTAGGTTCTCTCAGACATGCAGGTTTCCTCATGATGTTATTCGTCACCGTACGGCATCATATTGGCAATTATTAGATTTCAAGACGAGGGATTTGAACCCGCTTTAATCGTTTTCTTGAGCTGGTGCGTAACCACTGGGTTACCATTACGTTAATATAATTTCGTTAGCAATATGTATTAGCATTTTTTTTTATTTCCAATGTCCGAATGCCTTGTAGCATACATTCATGATTACGGGGAAATATTTAATCGTCTCTAAAGACATAGAATCATTACTTATTCCTACATTACTACAGTATTAATACAATAATACCTTAAAATGTTAAAAAAAAACCAATTATGAGATTTTTGCTTCCGCCAATAAAGTAGCGGGCTTCGGCGTGCTCTCAATAAATATTCACTTTTCTGAATTTTCCTGGATATACGTTCAAACCCATATTAAAATATGAAGTAAACAAGTCTCTCGTTTCCATTGAATGCCATTTATATCTCCATCGTAGTATTCGGTATGTTATTGGTTTCTCCGAGCAATTTTGATATTATTTCCCTACCACGCTATTGTGGACTGAACAATACTAAGCGCTGTAATTTAAAATCTAACGTTACTACTGTATTAGCGTTTATTTATAAGTATTGTAGTCGAAGCGGTTTTATATATTGAAAATCAATTATTGAGATCATTATAGTTTGTTTATCCTAGATTTGAGTGAATATTTAATACTAGCTTCTACCCGCGGCTTCGCTCGCATTAAAGCTATTAAAAAAGATCAGAGATCAATATAATAGAAATGAATCAAAATGATAACTATATTTTATTGTTGGCTGGGATAATCAATTTTCAAAAATTACTAAATACAATGAAGTATAAAAAGACTTCATTACTGGAATGCTAAATGGAAGTAGCTAAATTATGTGATTTTTTGACAAACAATGTTTTTATCTTTCGTAAATAATATTTTATTTTAATAAAAAGTATCCTTTCTTACTTCGTATACCTCCAAGAATATGTGTACAAAGTTTTAAGATGATCGGTTAAGTAGTTTTACAAACGTAACAAACAAACTTACATAATACATTCACATATTATTTATTAGTAGGGATCTGTTTTTACATTTTTTTTTTTTTTTTATGGGACAAAGGGGGCAAACGGGCATGAGGCTCACCTGATGGTAAGTGATCACCTCCGCCCATGGACATCTGCAACACCACAGGGTTTGCAGATGCGTTGCCGGCCTTTCAGGAAAGGGAGGGAGGGAGGAGGGAGAAGGACGGGAGTAGGGATGGGGAGTGGGCCTCCCGGACTCTCACTTACCGGACGAAACGCGACAGCATAGCTGCCACTTTACGCCGGTCTTCTGTGAGAGAGTGGTACTATACGGGGCGTGCCGGCCCATTCGGCTGCTACCCGAAGGTAACAAGCATGGCACTACCACTTGAAAATTCTAAGATCTACTTAAATAACTAAAGAAAATAAGTAATAACTCAATATACCTACGTATGAAAAATGTTCATTGAAAATTCACAAACGAAAACTTCAAAGTGTCACTTCAATATAATGTTTTAAATGAGTCGTCTAATTTCTTTCACGCTTTATTCATTTTCACGCTATTATTAACTTACGTGTTACTAACTTACAACTAAATTTTCGAAGTGGTATTTAAATAAAAAAACATTAAGATGATATCATGGCAGTAAAAATTATTAGTATAAAATTATTAGTGAGGACAAGACGACACGTTTGGCTCAGTTGGTAGTTACCGTACTTTCTGCGCCAGCGGTCGCGGGTTCGAGTCCCGCTGGGGGCATTCATTTGTTGAGCACGAATGTTTGTACTCCAGCCGGTGTTAATATTTATAATGTATGCATTTAAAAATTTATATGTGTTGTATATCAAGTAGTAGCTTACCACGGAACTAGATGGTGCTGTTGTAATAATGTCCCAACATATTATTATATTAATATTATTAATTAATTCAAAAACGAAAACTTTAAACTATCATATCAATATAGTGTTTTAAAATGAGTCATCTAATTTCTTTCACGCTTTCTCATTTTCACGCTTTTAGTAACTTACGTGCTTGTCGTAGTAAGTATCGAGGTGGTATTTAAATTAAAAAAAATATTTAGCTAAGATGATAATATCATGGTAGTAAAAATTATTAGTGACGTGCATTTTTTTTTACTTTTTATTTCAATTTTAGTACACGAGGCTGTACAATCTTAAAATTGTAGGCAAGAATTCAAATTTGACTACTATGAACTTAAATGTTATTCCAGAAACTTAAGAACTAAGAACACACATAAACATTTACACATTATTTTAGTACTCTCGTGAATTTAGATTTTCTCGCATGATTTATTTACGTAATGAAATACGACAATGTTTTGTTTGAAAATGTTAAATAGGCAACTAAGAAGGTATCGAGTTTAGTTTATTAATCAAGTTGTCTTAAGCGAAGACTAACAACGCCTAACACGCTCCTCGCACACATTATATGAGGATTTAATCAGATTAGTTTCCGTTGTCGTCTACCTATACACGGTATAAGTACACTAAAGCTGTTTATACATTATTTTTTTAAATTAATACTATTTTAAATATGCAGTTTTACAGAACATACATAATATGAGATTTTTTTTATTTTTGTCTATCTGTCTCTTGGTTACGACTAATCTCTTAAATGGCTGGACAGATTTTGAACGGAACGTTCTTTGGGCAGATAGTTGATGTTATAAGGCCAAGAATAATTCTACGCAAAATAATTAAACAAATGAATTTGTAAATAAAATTCGCGTACCGTACCGAACAGGGCCGTACCCTGATCATTTGTAAGTCGCTAGTGTATGTTAATAGTTGTAGTATGATATGTTAAAAATCTCATGTCATTATGTGAATGTCTGTTTATTAACTTTTAAGCTTAAAAAAGGACAGAGATGGATTACATCGGGACAGATATAGGCCCAATCATCCTGCCTATAAAAGCCAATCCATGAAACTACTAACTAACTAACTACTAAGTAACTAGTTTTATTATAAATTTATAGTGTTTAGTAGATTTTTTAAGAAATTAAATAAGATCGATAAAGTTTACAAAATTATAAGAAGTCTGACTGTTGTAGCAGTTTTTAGGGTTCCGTAGCCAAATTGCTAAAAACGGAACCCTTATAGATTCGTCATGTCTGTCTGTCTGTCCGTCCGT
Source organism: Boloria euphrosyne (assembly GCA_951802675.2). Classification (NCBI taxonomy): domain Eukaryota; kingdom Metazoa; phylum Arthropoda; class Insecta; order Lepidoptera; family Nymphalidae; genus Boloria; species Boloria euphrosyne. The sequence goes on from OX637896.1 coordinate 530,693, forward strand.
ATGTCACAGCCACTTTTTTAAACTATAAGAACTATACTGTTGAAACTTGGTAAGTAGATGTAAACTGAATAGTTTGCGCGAGAGACACTTCCAAAGTGGTAAAATGTGTGTTTAATTTTTGATGTCTTCGTTTGATTCGAACTTTATTCGTGACAAGAAAATAAAGTATCATTTTTCAAGTATTGTATGCATGCCAATGACATGTTAAAAATGCGCATATTTAGAAGAATATTTGAACTTTAAAATCGCTATACTCAGGTATTCTAAAGTATCTTGTAGATGATTGCATGATCTATGACTTTTGTACAAACTATTTTTTTTCTCTGTATTTAAAGAGCTTAGTCAAAAGTAAACAAAAACAAAAATTAATTTGCGAACTATTTTGTAATAGCATGTACAAGAAGAAACAAAAATGAAAGCATTAAAAATATTATTTTTGATCTTTGTCCTTGCTCAATTATGTTCTTGTCCTTGTTTAACAAAATGGCTTAAACGAAACGTCAATCTAACAATTATTATAAAGATTAGCAAGGAACAAAATAACATTTTTATTTATGTTATACGTAAAACTAATAAATACATGATATAAACATCATAAGACCTGTCAATAGTAATAAACAGAGACCCTTTTATTTCAAAGTTGGTTAATAAAATATAAGTGTTTAGAGGAGCTTGTCAAGATAACATTAAGGCAATAAAGTGGACTCAGCGAGCATTGTAGGACACATGGGGCTTATCCTAAACTGCAATAACTTATACTCCAGGAGACGATGGCTACTTCATCTCTGTATCCGTATACTGTGATATACTCTTATTGAAATTATTATTGTTATAAACATATTATTCATTTTACATACAGAGTTTTTTTTTAATAATTAAAACAATTGCACTTGGCCAGCTTGGTTTTTTTTTATGTGACAAAGGGGGCAAACGGGCAGGAGGCTCACCTGATGGGAAGTGATCACCTCCGCCCATGGACATCTTCAAGACTGCAGGGCTTGCAGTTTTGCAAATGCGTTGCCGGCCTTTTAGGAAAGGGAGGGAGGGGGAGAGAGGAGGGAGAAGGACAGGAAGAGGGATGGGGAGTGGGCCTCCCGGACTCTCACTTACCGGACGAAACGTGACAGCATAGCTGTCACTTCACGCCGGTCTCCTGTGAGAGAGTGGTACTATACGGGGCGTGCCGGCCCATTCGGCTGCTACCCGAAGGTAACAAGCATGGCACTACTGCTTGGTGGACTATGGCCTGATCCCCTTCGTATGAAGGGAGGGGCCTCCCTCAGCAGTGAGACGCTAAAAAGGGCCGAATGTATACTAACATATTAGGTAATATTTTTATCAGTTAAATTTCGTTAGATAGAACGTAAAACGAAAAAAAAAGACGGAGGGTGTTTTAAGACGTTTAAAAAAATTGTTCTAGTAGTACTTCTGTACTAAACATAATTTTTAATAATATATATTTAAAATCAAATCCCACATGTAAATTTTTCCTCGTCCATATATTATATAAAGAGGTTATAATCTTTTGAGCTCTATACTACAGTCTATTATTTTAGTCATAGCGTATATTTCTACATATATATAAAATTTTAGTTCTATTGACTTATTACGCAACTAGACTCGCGGTGGAACGCTATAATAAGAAATAAATAAATATGTTGGGACATTATTACACACAGCGCCATCTAGTTCCGTGGCAAGCTACTAGGCTTGTGTTACGGATACACATATATAACTTTAAATACATTCATATTATAGATATATAATTTAATGCTAATGTGATAATGTAAGAGAAAATAAACATACTTGTTCAAAGAATTAGATAAACCACTAACCATACTAAACTGTACGTGTAAAGTGACGTAACAATGTAAGATTGTAAACGGTTTAATGAAACGTGAACAAAATTGAGTGTTCTTCATTGGTGGTCTAAAAGCTATTGTACACCGAATAAATTGGAATGGACGTGCATTTGTCGCTCCTAGTCGATGTTTTAAGGGAGAATTTACACTCAGTCGCTTTTAGTAATTATTTTTATATTAATTTTGGCATTACTTCATTTTCTTAATTCTATAACTAGGGGCTTACCCTCGATTCGCTCGGGTTCGTCCCTAGGTACGTGTTATATATTTACTTCGCACCGCCCGGTATATATTTGACTTGATTATATGAATTACCATTGCACGCACCATGGCAACGGTCATAACATGATATGTCAAACACCGTTAATTCTGTAAAGTTTATTTAAATTTCCTAACTTTTTTCGATATAATATGTTATCCTTAAGAGATAGACATTGCCATCGCGGACTTTTTTGTAGACCTATATAAGATACACTTATATCTCAAAGGGTTTAGACAGCGTTTTCGTTGAAAGCTCCCAGACGGCTTATTTTTTCCGACACTTCCAAAAGATATCATTATATTTTAGGCAATGTATACAAAAACTTAAAAAATTATATACTAAAACCATTCTGAAGAACCATTCTATCCATTTGTGAAAACTGAATGAAAATCGGTGCTGTAGTTTTTGAGTTTATCGCGAACAGACAGACATACAGACATACGCGGCGGATGACATTGTTTTATAATATGTATAGATGAAGTACGAACTTAAATATAAAAATTGTAATATATGTAAATTGACACTCTTCTTCTATTGTAAATTCACGATGAAGGACTGATTTTTATGAAATTTTGCTCATTAATAGACTATGATTGAGAGTAATAGGCTACTCTAACAAATTATTCCTAAAATATGTTATTATTATTGTATTTTAATATATTATATCGGACAGATCTAAATAAATTACTTATGACTGCAATCTATTTCTTATTCATAATCCCGACCTACATAACTCTATCAGTATAAGTAATGCACATATAATACCAAAAAGCATTTTTAAATTATATATATTTTTTTGAAATATGTTTCTACACAATATTCTTTTACGATTATTAAAATAATATGTAAAGATAAAATTTAATATTATTTTTTTAATAATGGCATCACTATGAAACGTTTTCCTGTCAAATGTGACATCTCCCACATACAACAGATGTTAGGTCGAACTAGAAGGCAAGCAATTCCTCTAACGAAGAACAATCGACGCGCTGTCGTCACATCGCGTGCAACACATACTCGTAGCTCACAGTCACGAGTTACTACTATACGTTTAGATGTTTTTCAATTGTATAAAACTTTTTCTATGAAAATATCTCGAAAATACCCTTTTTATCAATATATAAAATGTGGCCTAAGTGATGTTAAATATGAAACTACTATAATTGTTAATTAAAAAAAATATACATGTGTTTACTTTTCCTTCGCCAAAATGACTGAAAGAAATGTGGAGAATATAAAGTAAAGAAATTCATTAGAATATTTGATCAAAGAATATTTATTGGGAAACAGCATTGAGGGCTGCAGAAAGCTTTAAAATTTATTGACTTGCTCTTGCCCGCGGATTTACCTACTATAAATAAAATCTTCAGTTTAGGGTCTAGGGTGTTCGCGCAGGTAAAGCAAGGCAGCGTGCTAGAAATGATATACATTATTATTATTACTTCCATGGGAAAATACAATCGTGAATAGTAGAAAAACATATTTTTTATCCAGTAGAAACCTTTAGCCTCCATTGATTTATAAATAGGAATCCTCATTTCTCACAAAACAAAAGCTGGATTTAGCTTTGAAGTTACATTCAATGGTTAAAGAGTATTTTTTATATTAATACACATTAGCGCCCTCTGACTCGCGTTACTCTGTAAAGGCCATGATGAATAGAATGTATTTGAGGTTTAAATTATAAGAGAAATTTTATAGTAAAGAAAAAACTGATATAATTAATCCAAACTTCATTAATGCAAAAGTACTTACAATTTATTATAACAATGCGTATATTACAACAGTTTGAATAAAATTAAATTATCGAATGTTAATACGGATTTATTTTAGTTTTAGTTTAACCACATATCTTTCATGTTATAGTCCACCACGCTGGTCAATTGTGAGGACTTCACTTGTCTTTCAAAAACTTTCTAGATATACAAATATTAGAAATAACAAGAACTGGGATTAGAACCTGCTTCACCTGGTTTCCTAACTAAAGATGTTACTACTGGGCTACCGCTGATTAGAAAGTGTAGTTATTTTGCATACCATACTTACATTAAAAGATTTAAAAAAAACCAAGCGCATGCCTTGTGGCACACCCCACGTGTCCCTACAAGCGGCTGCCAGCAATGCGATACACATATGCTAATGTCGAGCGATACGAGGTACTAGACGCGCCAATCTCTTAGATATGACTTTAAAATTCATTTGCAAAAGGCTTTTATACAAATTTTAGATTTTCATTATTTTACAATGAGCTTTCAGCTTTTAGTAAGTTTAAGTACATCTTTAATATAAAATTTACATTATACATATTTATCTAGAACTGTATCTTTTTTTTTTTAAACGTTGTATTTTATGACAAATTCAATTAACAACAAAGTTGATAATAAATAAATAATGAAATAATTTAATTAAAACTTCTGAAAGTGGTAAAGAAAATATTTATATTTAAAAGAATTCTTCTCTTTTTGCTGCTATATTGCTAGGCTAGGCTTTTTTTCCTACATTCCTAGGTCTTTTCTGGTCCTCCCTAGGGAGGACCTTTGTCGTGGTGAGGTGTCTTTAGCGACCGGCAGCCGGACCCGGAACCTAAAACGCATATGAAGGTGGCCCACTTCGTTGGGCGGATTACCATGCGGAATGCTCCAGGTACTTCTCTGATAGTAGTGTGGACTGTGAGGCAACCCCTAGGCTGTGTGACGTTGAAACATCGTGGTTGAATGCATAAACGATCCTGCAACGCCCTATTAAGTTATAGGAGAATTCGTTGGGTTTTAGTGGGTAGGACTGGCTTTTCTAGCCGATTAGCCCAACCTTACCACTTGTTTCCTATAAGTGGCATGGTTATATTATATTAGTCGTGTTTGGTAGTTTTTATCACAATTGATAAATTTTTGGGTGATATATATGGAAGTGAAACTCTTTTTATTACATGAATAACTAAGAATGATTTTGCTAAGAGAAAACTTTTAACTTAAAAGTTTATGTAAGCGAACAGCATCTAATTCTTCTTCAGGCAAAAGTAATAGTATCATATTCGTTCATACATCACGGAGTTTCGCGTACCGAGGTCGGTGATATTAGCGAGCGAGAACAAAGTCTAACAAGTGGGGATATACGGGGCAGTAGTCGGAACGTTTTCGCTCAGATACTATCAGTTATAGAAGAAACAACAATATTTGTATGATCTACTTGTTTAAAAATATTTAAAATCTCAAAGATCGTAGTAGTACCTATAGGTACAGGTATAGGTATAGGTAGGTAGGTCGCTTTTACAGCTTCTTCGCGTACCTATTGTTTTATAACGAAAAAAATCACTTTCATGCATCTCTTGTATGTAGTTAGTATTCACATAAATATATACAAAACAACTCTCTTTTTATAGTTAATTTAAACACCACGTTAATATAATTTCTATTAATCAATTCACCCTTACTTTAAATAAAAGATGTGACACAAAAACAAAAGATTCTATCTTTAAAGCAGTAAAAATCAAAACATTTTTCGAAACAAGACGTTTTCAATCCAATTACAGATCCGTATATGAAATATGTTGTCAAGTTGCTCGGTTTGATTCCATTGTACGTCGCAACTTGCCATAACTTAATAAATACGGGGAGTTCCCGGATATTGGGGCACGTATAGACTGAGAGCGTCGCGCAACTGCTATGTATACTTTATAAGTTAGCGCTAATTCGGCCAAGTTAAGAGCTTTGTTGGAGCTTATTTTCCCTTGACGTTGATAAGTTTTAGTATATCAGTGTGCACTTGGCATGTTCATAAGATATTTTGACTTGTGCCGTTTTGATGTCCTTTCTTCTTAGTCTTCATGGCAGATTTTTTATGTTTAATATAACAACTAAAAAAAATAAGAAAGATATGATTGCTGATGATTCCAAACGCCGTTATACAGATATCAATTTGAATCTGCGAAAAAGTCCGAAATTGCTCTATTTAAAAAGCCTTAAAGAAAATGTGCAATTCGTATTTAAGTTGTAAAATATATTTACCATAGAGTAAGCCTAGAATGTAAACCTATTTCAAATAACCTCCCTAAATGGTAAACTCAATTTGCCCCGTGAGTGCACGAGGGTAGGCTCGCGTATTGTTTTATAACGAAGTAAATCACTCTCATACATCTTCTTGTATGTAGTTTGTGTAAAGTTGAAATTGATTTAGTTGCATAGGAACTTGCAATCAGTCTCTTATGCAGTAAACAAAAGCTTTTACTTCCGTTTTCCGTGTGTTGGACATTATTACACACAGCGCCATCTAGTTCCGTGGTAAGCTACGAAGCTTGTGTTACGGATACCAGATAGTTGATATCCTACATATTATATAAAACTTTAAATACATACATATTATAAATATAAACACCCATGACTGGAGTACAAACATCCGTGTTTAATAAATGAATACCCCCAGCGGGACTCGAACTCGCGATCGCTGGCGCAGCAGGTAGGGTCATTACAAACTGAGCCAAACGTGTCGTCGAAATATGAATATAAATATCTAATGAATATTACCTATATAGTATTTATACAGATATTGAAAACAACGATTTTAGAAATCCTAAGATGCGTTAAAAGCGAGATATCCATACATTTGCCTATAATTTTGCTTTCACTCATAACACACGTCTTATTTATAATTCTATATTTTTATAACTTATATAATAACATTTATTAATTAATAACACGCCAATCCCTAGGTTATTTTTGCCCCAAAAAACCTTCAAAAGAGAAAAAAAAGGTTCTTAAGAAAAACAAACTCACAAACAAAAACTAATTTTAATAAAGAAAATCAATAAATATTTTTATCCCAGCCATTTCTATACCTTTCATCGATCTATATTTGATTTTTCCGGCTTTATTGGTGCATTGCGATGCCGATAGCGAATTAGATTTCAATGCAACGATACGGCGCGGCGTATGTCCGTCTGCAAACGCTTGTTATTACGCGATACGAGCTTTTACTGTGTAGTAAATCCTGAGAAGATTTACAAAAGAACCTATGTAAAAATATTTTATGTAGTACTCACTACTGTCTTCTTCAAATTCAAATTCAAAATATTTTATTCAGCATGTACAATTTTACTGAACGTCATGAGTCTACTACCAGTTCGGAAGGAAGAAACCACTGACCTGAGAAGAACTGGCGAAAGAAACTCAGCGGGACTAATATATATTTTTTGTCTTAGTGTTTTTTTTTCTTTTTTTTAATTAAATTGAAATTAACAATAATTCTATAGGTTATGTACTATCTTCTAAAAAATCGTTAATCGTATAATATCCTTTGGTACACAAACGTTCTTTCACAATTTTTTTAAATTTAAATTAAATTCTGCATAACAGTAAGTATATACACAAAAAATCTTACGTATATAAATAGTAGTAGTCATATATTTTAGTTTATGTTAAAGCCTAATACGGTGATTAGAAAAAAATATTTTTCACAACTACAAATTAAGACCTCCCTCCTTGCCCAATAAAATTGCTAACTCGCACTTGGCTATCGGCCTTTGCTCTGATCTTCATCGTTTTGAATGTTCTTAATTTAACAAGGTTTACCTCAGGTTCTACATAGTTCGAATATTTAACACGTGTAGTTTGTTACGTTTCATTATCATGAAGAAGCTCGTGAGCTGGTTTCTTATTTCGTAGATTAAGTATTTCCTTCCTCACTCTAAAAAATCAATAGGGTAATCTCTACTCTCTCTATTACTATTATTAAGAAATAAGTTTTTTTTTTTTTTTTTTTTTTTTTTATTATAATGAAAACATCCACAGGCGTTAAGCGCCCGTGCCTTTTTTTTTTAAAATTTAAATTTGATTTGGCGTATTACATTTGCAAAGACTTAAAACTAGCGATACATGCTACGAACTTATACTAAAGGAAACGTGGTCCGAGACTGACATAATAAAATTCATTATTAATAAAATAAAATTAAAAATTATTATACACTATATTGGGACTTTAGGACCCCGCCCCATTCCGCAGTTGGGAAAACACAGCCTCCGCGATTTTCGTGTCGCGTTTTTGGATGGACATTTTGAGGCTGTGAAGAAATAAGTTGTAGCAATCATAAAAAAATAAATAATGACAACTTAATTTAAAAATAAAAAAAAATGTAGCGGGCCACCCTTATCACCTAGGGAAATAAAAAATAGCCTACGACCTATTCTCAGACCTACCAAATACATACGAAAAAATCATAAAAATCGGTCAAGCCGTTCGGAGGAGTTCGATAACAAACACTGTGACACAAGATTTTTATATATTAGATTTGTATGTAGATAATAATCGAAAGATTGATTGTCTTGTCTCTTTTAAAGTCACCTCTATATAATTCATAACATATAACTTACAATATAATATTCGTAATAAAACCCTTATGTTTAAAAATGTTTATTTACTTTTATAAGCTTCTAGTTTTGTTACGTTCGTGAGCTCATTAGTACGTATTTATCTTACTGTTCGGAGGTCGGCGGGAGTTTATTTCGCTGTTTTGCGTTTATAATTTAAATTAAATAACGAAACTTATTTTGAAAAGTATAAAATATTTCTATAAGTAATAAATAACTAGGTCATTTATTACATATCATTGTCAATTATTTTTAAGTCGCTACTTGCCCTCTTTCCGCTCAGGCTCGTCCCTAGGTACATTTTGAGGGTTATATAGATTTCTTAGAAATTAGATATTTTCCCGCAGTAAAAACTATCCTATATATTGACCCGGCTAACCAGCTATCATCATACAAAATTTCATCAAAATTCATCCAGTGGTTTTCTCTTGATGCGGTCACACATTTTACCACTTTGGAAGTCTCTCTCGCGCAAACTACTCAGTTTAGAAAAAAATTATATTAAAAACCTCAATATCGTAATGGTTTTATGAAAAATATTTTTTTAGTTTCAGTTCTAAGTATGGGGAACCCCCAAAATTTATTGTTTTTTTTTCTATTTTTGTGTGAAAATCTTAATGCGGTTCACAGAATACATCTACTTACCAAGTTTCAACAGTATAGTTCTTATAGTTTCGGAAAAAAGTAGCTGTGATGACATAAGGACAGACAGACAGACATGACGAATCTATAAGGGTTCCGTTTTTTGCCATTTGGCTACGGAACCCTAAAGAGTGTGTAAATAAAAGTATTTTTACCTCAAAATATTAAACACATGCTAACTTGTTTAGAAATATTTTATTCAACAAAATAGAGATAAATGAAAACGTTATTTAAACACCTCTATCTTATAATAAGATACCTATCCAAAGGTACACAGTTATATAACTTAATTAATAATTAGCCTAGCTGTTCCCATGAGATGCAAAGTTTCAAAATGTCTCTTACAAAATATATAGAGTGAGGGATATCACCAAATTAAGATTCCGTTTTTGTTAACCGTAGCATCCTAAAAATGCTTAAATATATTTACATTTTATCCTTATAATACTGCGACTGAAAACGAATGAGAAAATGAAAAAAAAGATAATGGTTCAAATACATATTTGAACCATTATATTTTTTCTTTAATTCCTCGGAATTCTTTTTAATATTTTCTAAATCTGCTTTGTTTATTTTTATTGGATATTGAATATTATTGAAACATGTTTGGTTTTTACAACGTATGAAAGTAACGGAAGCCTAATCGATAATTTCTCTAAATAAATCGGAAATCATTCAACCATTTATTACTTCAAGTACTAAAGTATATGACTTTAAATATTCAAACACGAGCGGTTTTGTTTTATAGGGACATTATTACACACAGCGCCATCTAGTTCCGTGGTATCCGTAACACAAGCTACGAGGCTTGTGTTACGGATACCAGATACTTGATACACTACACTTTTTTTATTTTACATATCTATATATAAATAAAATGAAATAAAGTGTCTGTTTTTCATTTAAAATTAACAGCTTTTCACTAAATGCATAGGACAGTATATACTATACTAACAACAAAAAACCATTTTATAAATTATTTTGTCTGTCTGCTTGTTCCGGGTAATCTCCTAAACGGCTGATTTTGTTTTGATTCTGAATGATGTAAAGAGTAACTTAGGCTTCTTTTAACCGACTTCAAAAAAGAGGAGGTTACATTTAGAAATATATTTATTTTAACTAGCGAAAACCGTGGCATCGCTGACGTTAAACCTAGGGATGATCCCGAGCGAATCGAGGGTGAAAACCATGACTAGAGATCAAACATTCGGGCACAACAAAAGAAAGCCCTCAACGGGACTCGATTTCGTATCCACTGATACAGCAAGTAGGGTTACAAACTGAGCCAAAAGTGTCTAGTACAAAAATATGAAATTTAAAAGCAATCCATATTTACATTTTATTAAAATTTTCAATATTATAATAAGATATGGTAACTAAAACAACAATTTCATCTCAACTTACGACCAACAAGGAAATATAAAGAAAACAGTTCAGTCTTAGCGTCTGTTTGTTAACAGAGATTGAGCAAACTTTGTTCAGTCATTTATTGACATTGGATAGTTTGTAGAAACGTTAACTTTATACTTAACCCGCGGCTTGCTTTGTAAGGATCAATGTACATACTTACATAGTTTATATTATATGCTAGCGAATTTTTTTGAGTTCGGTTATTAGTACGAAAAATATATTAATACGTAAGAACATAAGTAAAATAAAGCCGTCAGTCCTGCGCCTTAACTTTCACTGGTCGTGTCGAATAGTCGCCCTATCGGAGTATGAGAGTGGTAGGAATAGAGAGGGCACTTGTGTCTGCGAGTACACTTGTGCATTATAATAACCAATGTCATCGAAACTAGGCAACTACGCAGGGTAGTTGCCTAGTTTCAATACATTTGCCGCCATGAAATCGTTTAGAGAATATTATTATAGAAAAGTAGGTAAGTACTTTAAAATTAAAAAAAATATATCCCCGAAACAAATATCTAACTCTAATCCCATTTTTACACAGTTCAGCCGTTCAGCGGATTAGGTGTTAAAAGGTAATAATCAAACAGATGAATTTATTTTTACATTTATAATAGCAATATGAATTTTAAGAATACGAGTATGATAATAAAATAAAGTAAAAAAAAAAACATCAAACCAAAAATAATTGCCACGATCGAGAATCGAATAGGCAACATAGATTTTTAAACTGCTGCCTGGCGCCAGACGACTTCAGCTTCGACCCTGCCATTACATCAAGCAACCGATTCCAAGAACAGTATAAGAGATAGCAAAACAAATTAGTCTCCTCGTTTTACTGCTATTTTACAACCATACTTTATGTCGTTTTGGTCTGTTCTCAGATGGTTGACATGGAGGCGTTGTCTGATTGACAGCGAGCTGAAATGCTCCTTATATTTCCCCTTTTTTTAATATTTCAGGTATAATATTTTTAAAACCCTTTTTTATTTAAAGCAGATTAAAGTATGCATAGAAAAATAATGTTTATCTCTACAGAAGAAAGCTTCCAAAATCGTAGAAGAAACTTTTTAATTATGCAAAATACCTCAATGGAGGTGCCATTCCTTAGTGAACTTCTAATTTTGTTTACTATACATTAAATAAAGAACTTATTTCATTGAAATCATTCATTCATCCACTTATTTCATCAATCATCATTTCATGAATGATTAATAATTAATCAAAGAATTTTAGGATATTCTTTTAACAAAAAAAACAATACAAGCAAATATAGATATATTATATAATGTAAAAATGAGAACTTCTATAATGAAAATGGACGGTCATATAAGTAAAGGTAGTTTTCATCCAAAATCTGCCTGAAATAGTTATAAAAAATATTAAAAATAAATAATACTTCACGTCTAGATATCCGCTGTAATCTTATACCTCATACCTTTAGCTGACATGTATTCAGGCTGTCATAATGTATTCATGGGATTAAGAGATATTGCTCACGCCAGTCTACACGTATCGTGGTTTTGTTCAAAGTTCAAACCGTGCGGGGAAAATATGTCTTTTCACGTCCTTCATTAAATAAATATCACTGTTTTGATGTCACCGAGAATATATTGGCGAGTACGCGTTGGATTTTTTCAGAAAATAAGGCTTTCGGCAAAAGATGATAATAATTTATAACTTAATTTTGTACTCATATTAAAGTTAGTTTATTAAAATATTTTTTTTCAATACTCGCTTTATATCCAAAGGATCAAGAAAAATTCGATTAAGCTTAGATTTTTTTATAACATTCGTATATCTCAATAGCTCAAACGGATAAAGGCGAATGTAAAGGGAAGAAAGGATAAAGGCTTACCTATTTGATCCAAACTATATTTTAACGACCTTCAGAAAACCACTTTTTGTATTCAAATAATTCCTCAAGCTTTTCAGCTTTTTTCAGCAACGGTCGAAAAGGCAAAAGCCTTAAAATCTTCTAAAACCCTCGAAAACTGTCACATACAGTCAACATTTACACACTTTTCCCAAACCCACACCTTATACAAGGTAAACTAACATATTCCTTAGAAACGGTAAAATTCCTCTACATCAGGTCTATTCAATTTCGCCCTCACATCAACGGCGGGACAATCGCGGCTAAAACATTAACGATGTCCCGAGATCCCGATGAGACGAATAATTGATGCCTGCCACAAAGAAACTCTTCAATACTTGCCTCGGCTTTTGTCGGGTTTTTATAAATCTTTTGTGCCCGAATCAAGGGGCAGCTTAATAATGTCGTGAAAGTTTCATGTCTTACTCCGTCGGAAGGAACTTATTACAGCTATATGTTCGTACATGTCGTAAATATTTTTGCGTAAACCTTGAAACTACTGTACGTATTCTATTAGATATTACCTAATACTGACTTATTCCAGTTGAAATACGACTATAATAATATATAATTATTTGTCTAATTTTTTTTATTGTAATTTTGATAGATGTTCTTAGTGTTTGGATGAAAAATATTTGGCGTGTGAAATTTAGTTTTTAATTATTAACAGGCTTTCACAACACGCTCTAATTTTTGAACCATGAGAACATACTAAATCTACACATCATAAAATGCTGGATCGACTCACCGTGCCCGCAAGCAGGTATGCATTTATCAGCGTATTATTGCAGTAAAAAAGTATGCTATAAAATTTGTCCAGTGGTGTTCATAATGCGGTCAGAAACAGACAAAAATTCTAAAAACTATATTCAGATTCAGCATCTGTATCGATAATAACAAGTATTTCAATAAGATTTTGATATGCACTTATAGATTCGACTTCTAAAAAAATGTGTGTAGATTCTATTACTTCATTTAAGCTAGATCACCGTTAGGAGCTATGCTACTATTGATTTACTCTGTGCATGGTGCAGTGTGTGACAATCAAACCATAAATTTTTATAGCAATCGCCATAAAAGCTGAAGTTTTTATTTATTTGGCTCTGTCAACACATTACTCTCGCAATCACGTTTGCATGTTCAAGAGTATCCAGTATTTACATATTGGCCTTCCGTGCGGTGTGAAGTAATTGACTTTATAAAACAAACCGTCTGAAAATTACATTGGTTAAATTAAAAATATTTGAATTGGTTAATATCGATATCATTCTATATTATAGGTCTGTGGTTATGGAAAACGGAGTAATACGGGTTCAAATCTCGGGTCTTGCACCTCTGATATTTTCATGTGCCAATCATTTCCGATAAATAAATACCACATGCCTTATGGTAAAGGAAAACATCCTGGGGAAACCTGTATGCCTGAAAAAACGTAGCAAGTTTTTGAAAAACGTGAAATCTACGGCCTGATCCACCTCGTATAGAAAGAAGGGTCTTGCCCAGCACGGGCACATTATAAAGGGCTGAATACAAAATAAATGATCAATATAGGTAACTATTGACTATTTACTTTGCAATCATTAAATCTATAGAATATACCCACAGACATGTAGTAAGAATAATGTTTTCGGACTGACTTCGGCCACGGCGGCCAATCTCAATGAGACTAGCCAACTACGCAGGAGTAATTATAATTCACAAGTGTACTCGCAGACACAAGTGCACTCTCTGTTCCTATCACTCATACTCCTGTGGGACGAATACTCGACACGATCAGTGAGAGTCAAGGCGCAGCACTGACGGCTTTATGTGCTCTTCGAGGTGTTACTGAGGCATACTAAATAGAAAGACTCAATAACTAAACTTTACCCGATCCGGGACTAGAACCCACGACCTCTCGATGAGTGGCCGTACTTGCTAGCCACTACACCAACGAGGCAGTTGGTAGAATGATAGTAATATAATATGCATTATGCATGTCTGTGTGTATCATTTAAAACAATCCAATAAAAGGCAATTTAAAAATTTTGTCCCAATTACATCAATGATCAGATACATTTCAAAAGAAAATTTTTGAGAAGTTTATTTCGTTATTTGACAACCAAATTATATGAACTTTGTTATAATATTGTTACAACGTTTTCCGCTTATCCGTTACCATGGTACTTGTAGCGAAATATCGGTAAAATATAAAATTAAGTTAAAAACATGGTAAACATCCCGTTTTATGACATAAACATATGTTCAGTAACCTTGAGAACTTGAAGGCTGATAATTTTGTTATACTTGTGAATTTATTTCAATATAAATATGTTGGTATATTATCACACAGCGCCAACCAGTGATATGGTAAGCTACGAGACTTGTGTTTTGGACACAAGATACTTGACATGAGTGCTCATCACTTTAACGCCCCGGAGGATTAGAACCCGCGACCGCTGCCACAGCAAGTACTATCATTACCAAATTGCCGCGTACTCGATGCGTCAAAAGCTTGTATTTTGATTTCTTGTGTTTGTGTATCTTTAAAATACGAGTAGTATAAAAATACAAATCTGTGTCACTTTTGTACTAGGTTTGATTTAGGTATCTGAGCTACCTGCAAATGATTAAGTGAACCCAAGAGCTTTCATATAAAGTGGATCTGTGGAGCTGAAGTTCATTCAAAATTATACTTCGACTTTCATTAAAAGCACTTCTTCGTATCAAAGAGAGACCAAAG
Source organism: Boloria euphrosyne (assembly GCA_951802675.2). NCBI lineage: Eukaryota > Metazoa > Arthropoda > Insecta > Lepidoptera > Nymphalidae > Boloria > Boloria euphrosyne. The sequence continues at coordinate 545,823 of OX637896.1, forward strand.
CGTAGTTAATTGATAGCCACGCTTATTGTTTCTGTTATATTTATTTATAATTAAGTTTTAGATGTTTGAGAAACGTACTGAAAGAATTAGAATTTAAGAGAGAATTTAATATGGAGTAGTAGTATCCAAAGATACTTTTTTGTAATTTAGTAAGAAATATTACCCGACTTCGACGAAGCTGACGAGAGTTGTGTATTTGACCTGGATGTATGTAAAATTGGAGTATGTATGTCTAATTCTGTTCCCAAGTTCCCTTTAAGCTCTACCGGTTAAGCTCTTCAATACGAATTAAGCGGCTTAACTTAACCGATTTTGATTATTCATACGTCATTATTAATATTGTGCACAGTTTTAAGAGGCGATTACAAAAATGCAGTAATTTAGAAAATATAGCTTTAAATACAAATGTAACCCATTTTTTACAATTATTTTTCTTTTCACTTTTAGAAAACGAATAGTTATTGATTTTTATTTGCGTGCTCTGAATGTAAGATAAAATATCCTACAAATATTTTGACATGTAGATCAATACGGATCAATTAGCTAAAGTTGTTTTAAGAAAACCAATCAAATGTTTAAGAATTTTTCGCCTTTCTATTTTATTCTTCAGTTAATAAGCGTATAATAGTTGCTTTTGTAGACGATTAAGAATAGCTTTAACGACGTCCCTTTGACTATATATCATAGAATATCGCAATTCACGCTCTTCTCACATACTAATCCATTGAGGGATGAATAATTTATATTCCCATCTGATTAAACATTGATGTAACATCGATGTTTTCGCGTAAATCTAGTTCGATTTTAGAAAACATACCTAAAATATTTTTGGTGTATATATGTATTGTATATACATAAAAATCTTTACTTTGTATGAAACAAGAATTGAACCTAGAACCATTATAAAAACAATTAGTGATGGCGAAGGTTAGTTCGTTAGATGTACCTAGCATTTTTTGTAAAACTCCCTTTACCATGTAAAGTAAACTCCTATAGATGCAATCTCTGGCCTATGACTGAAAAGCTCTGCGAGTCCAACTTTCGCTTCAGATCAGATTAAGTTATGAATTATTTATTTTAAGCTTTGACGGCTTTTAAGCTTTAAACATCAAGTACTTATTGTTGCATGGCAAGTATTCTTGTACAATATAGAAGTAACTAGACAGAATCAGTGTTTTTGTTATCCAAATACCTTACCAGATAGAAAATTTTATAAAATAAATGTAGCCTAATTTACTTATTATAACATAAGCTATCTGCGAGTAAAAGTCCCGTCAAATCGGTCCAGCCGTTTCAGAGAATAGCCGACACAAGCAGACAGACATTCATTTATGCATTTAGTGTTAATTTTAAAGAGACACTTAAATTTTATTTATGTCTAGATTAGATAGCGGGTGAAGTACGTAGATATAGTAATATAGATAGAGTAATATAGAAAAAAATACATCATTTTTTTTCTGTTTTATTTCATTTTTTCGGGCAACATTTTTAATTTTCATCCCTAAAAACTTCACGCACAGAACGTGTTGACTGAAGAAGTTCTCAAGTTCGCTTACCAACGAACATTTCATATTTGTTACATAGATTTTTTTTATTTAAATAAAATATTCAAATTTTTTTAAGCAACCATAAATCTTAAAAAAAAGTAAAGCTTTTACAATATATGCCTACTATACTTAACTATACTTAACTGCCTCGTTGGTGTAGTGGCTAGCATGTACGGTCGCACACCGGGAGGTCCTGGGTTCGAGTCCCGGGTCGGGCCAAGTTTAGTTATTGAGTCTTTCTGTTTCGCAAGCCTCAGTAACAGCCCGGAGTTGGGAAGTTGGCGGTGTTTCACCCCCGTGCCTCGGGAACACGTAAAGCCGTCGGTCCTGCGCCTTAACTCTCACTGGTCGTGTCGAGCAGTCGTCCCACTGGAATATGAGAGTGATAAGGAATAGAGAGTGCACTTGTGTTTGCGCATACACTCGTGCACTATAATATGTCCCGCGCCGTTGGCTAGTCTCAATGAGATTGGCCGCCGTGGCCGGAATCGGTCAGGAGGACATCATCATGTTGCTGAGAAATGGGATTATGTCTTTAAAGGTTACTTTGTGGGAAGCATTAGGTACAAAATATAATATTATTTTTGAACATTACAAATAGATTTCATTGAAAATATATTAACGTTATTAAGTACTTATCTTACAGAGGCAGTAAGTGGGATCAAACCATCATGCTTCTAATGGACGAAATCACTTTTAGCAAGCTTTTATTGGGTTATTATACTTAAGAATCTGTGTAATTTAATTTTCATATCAAATTTAAAATTTATTTTTAGCGGTTAGTTTACATTAATCAGAAATTAGATGTTTTCTAACAAAAAAAAGTATCCTATATCTTATCCTTCTTATATTCTTATCCTGATCCTTCAGACAGAAATTCTAAAACTATAGATTCAGCCTCTGTAGCTATATAATATTACTATTTTAATAAGGTTTTCCACAAAATATTGAAAGTACAGATACGACGAGACTAGATTTTATTATAATATGTATATTGTATAGTGTATACATGTTGAAGCTGACCTGGGCCTATAGACAATGAAGAATGAATCGTTATGAAGCGATTCGATTTCTACAATCGTCATGGCTTTTAAGCCATGCACCTTGAACTTTAAATCACTTATAATTGAAATGAATATACATTGCCTACCATCATCTACTCGTTGACAATAGATCACGTGACATATCTAAGGCATATGTCAAACCCATACATTTTGAACTTTTCTACTATCGCTTTCGCTAATCGATTATTACATTGCCTAGGCCCTCTGTTGATGTAATCAGATGTAAAGTAAAACTTTGAAAACTTTTGAGTTTTCCTGTTATTTAAATCCCATGTAGTTTTCATATAAAGGTATTTTACTTTAAATTAAAGTCCAAGCTCTCAACACCAGAAACAGTAAGTTAGTGTTAGTGCACACTCTCCAAAACATTACAGGCACAATATTTAACTAAAAAGTTAGCAGTGGTCATGAACTACCAACTCCCTACTCATTTGGTGTGACAACTTAAATATAAATTTTGGGTCGCTTTTATAGCTCTTATCACATTGGTTTAAGCATCATTTTCCCGTAAAATCCATTCGTATGTAATGCATTTTGCTAATGCATACTGCTACCTTTGGTTAATTTAATATGAACGCAATCAGCATGTCAAACGGGTACAAATTAGACTGGAGTATCTGTAATCATTTGTATAGTTTATAAGATACTAACATGAGCATGTGATTTTGTCTGTTTTCTTAGGAATTTTCTTAGGAACATACAAAATATAATATGTGATACAAAAGTTAAATGAAAATTTCCTTCGATTCATTTTTCTTGAGTCACCCACCTGCTGTTCCTGAAATGAAAAGTATCATATATGTTGAATCGGATAACCAACTATCACCATACAGAATTTCATCAAAATCCGTTCATTCGTCTTCTCGTGATGTGCTCACATACAGACAAAAATTCTTAAAACTATCGGTCTTTGCATCGTTAATATTAACTATTTCATTTCAATTTTCCAAGAAATATTCAATTTACAGATTCAACTTACTTAAAATTCTATAATATTACTACTCTATATTACTACTATAGATTTAGCGCAAGCGGAGCCGCGAGTTCCGCTAGTTATAAACCAAAACCTTTCTCGAGAACCATTCTATCTATTGGTAAAAAAGGCATGAAAACCGGTGCAGTTTTTGAGTTTATCGCGAACAGACAGACATACAGACGCAGTGGAAGATTTTGTTTTATAATTCGTAGTGATGTATAGATAAACTATGCAAGCAGAGCAGAAAGGCACACACTAGTGTTGAATATTCCATATCTCTGCTATTAATGGTCTAGTAATTTACATTTTCAACTCCAATTGATACGAAACGAGGCGTGTAACAGAGGTGCCCAGTTAGCCAATTATCACATAAGCACACGACTTCACGCCACCGCGCTTGATGAGCCGTGACAAGTGCCGCCACTGAGATGTACGAAGCTGAACTATTAAAGTGTATCAAGAATTTATTACTTTTTACTCAGAAAACGATTATTCAGGTGATAGTTTTAAGAAATTCAAAATTATACTTTTACGCATACATACTTTTGACGCATTAGTCAAATCTTTGATTACAAAACAAAGCTTATTTATGTTCGACTTCAATACATACTTTATTGTCATATTCGAAATTGTTCGATTAAAATGGTTTAAAATAAGGGTAGGTTAAAAAAGGGTTGTGTTTATTGTTTAGTAAGTACGAGAGAGAGGCCATTGCCCGATGGCCAGTAGTATTCTCAGAATAGGCTAAATAGGGTTCCGTTTTTGCCTTTTGTAAATAAATTATTTTACTTATAATACAACAATGTACAGTATTTACAAGAATATATTTCACTCGATATATACAAATATTATGGATTTTGTGTAAAACTTGTTAATATTATGTATTAATAATTTTATATAATAAAACTAGCAATTCAAGAAGCCCGCGTTGATTTAGGATTGTAGGTATTATTTGATGCCAAAATCATAAGAAAAACAAAATAATAAAATGTGGTCGACAGATAAGGAATAAAAAATCTGGAGAGAACCTTATAACCTAGGGGAATAAAAAATAACCTACGATCTATTCTCAGACCTACCAAATATACATAAAAAATTTCATAAACATCCGTCAAGCCGTTTCGGAGAAGTTTGATAACAAACACGTGACACGAGATTTTTAGAGATGTACTCAAAAAAATGTACATCGAAACTGTTTAAAGTACCGAATCAATTGCTTCGTATATCAGCCATGTTGTCAAAGTGTCGTAGCCACCGCTTGCGACTTACTACGCGTTGGTACTACGGTTTAGTTCCTGGTATTGGTAATTGGAACATTCTATTAACCTCACAGGCAAGTTGTTCCAAAATTGGCACTCGTCTTTAAATACCTATGTTATTAAGACTATATTAGTATTAGTGCTTTACACTACTTGTCTTCAGCCCTTTTATCGTCCCACTGCTGGGCACGGGCCCCCTTAGTGCGAGAGGGATCAGGCCATAGTCCACCACGCTGGCCTAATGCTTGTTGGCGGACTTCACATGTCTTTCGAAGGTTTCCTCACGATGTTTTTCTTCACCGTAAATGGTAATCATGATAGAAATGATTCGCACATGAAATTATAAGAGGTGCGAGCCCCGGATTTGAACCTGCATCGCTCGGTTTCCCAAACGAGCGCGTTACCGCTGTTCTACCACTGCCCCTTGTCTTGATTTGGTACTTTAAACTTGCCACAATAGGACAATAAGTTCGACGTATATAACAAGACTCGTTTGGCTCAGTTTGTAGTGACCCTTGCCCGAAAGATCGCGAGTTTGAATCCCACTGGGGGCATTCATTTGTTGAGCACGAATGGTTGTACTCCAGTCATGGGTGTATACGAGTATATTTATAATAAGTATGTATATACATGTAACTGTAGTGAATCAACTATCTGGTACTAGTAACACAAGCCACGTAGCTTACCTCTAGATAATATATAAACTACATATTTCTATAATAAAAAAATACATCGTGTGATAATCAAATGTTGCTTGCTAGGAATAATTATACTTAAAATTATAATATGTGAAATGAAAGCCTTTTTAATCTCTAAAAGAAAGGAAGAAACAAACCAAGCATACCGAAAAACTGAAGGTTTTAATACGATAATAATAATTTGATGTCGTGAAACGCCGCCAAAATCTTTATTACATAATTAATTAGAAAAGCTTATATTTAGTAGGTTATTAAATATTAGATGAGGATTAATCAAGATGCCGTCAAATATTGTGGAACATAAGACGATTAGAATAACAATTATATTACTGCGAGTACTTAAAATTTAATATTACTCAAACAACTAATATTATAAATTCAAAAGCAACTCTGTCTGTTTGTCTGTCACGGTTTCACGACCAAATCTCTGAACCAATTTTGGTGAAATCGGAGATATAATAAGTATAATGAACATTTTAAGTGAAACTAATGGGGTTGAACTTTAGTAAGGAATTTAAAAATATATTTTTAAATATGAAAAAACATTATCAACTCGTGTCAGTTTTTCTCATGGCATTCGTTTACCAAAAAAAAATTTGGCCTTTGAAAATATACAAAAAAGAAGTTAGCCAGCTTGTGAATTAAGGAATCCGTAAAGACTTTTATACCTCACTATTATCTTAAAATTGGTCTGACATCGCAATTTAATTAAAGATATCTAATCTATTCATACTCTGCCTACATAATTATGTCGCCTTTGCATGTAGCTTTCCAGAAGTTCGAGCATTCTTTACAAGTGTAGGTACCGGAAAGTTTCACCGAAGTTTAGAACCGTTAATAAAAGTGTCAATAATGTGCGAGAGTATAATCGGAAAATTTCTTACATATTTTAATATCGTACTAATATTGCAAAGGATAAAGTTTTTAGTGAATTTGTTTGTCACTTTACGCAGCAAACCCTCAATACTTTCAAAAGTTTGAAGAAGCTTATATTCCGGATTAGTATATTGCACGTACCTTTTGTAAAAATGATTTTATGGAAGAACAAGAACCTTTTTAAAATGCTTAGAATTAAAATCAGTATGGAGTAATGTACTTTGATACCATTATCAGATATTATCATCATCATCATCATCCGAGCGTTTGTCCCGGTTGCTGCCGTGGCTTTCACCTCAGAGCCCGGGGTCCGCTTTACACGTCATCCGCCTCCACTTCGGCCGATCTTGCGCATCCATGTGAGTTAGACCATTGGCACGCATGTCAGCCATTACGACGTCAAGCCAGCACTTCTTGGGCCTGCCCCTCTTTCGAGGTCCCGGCGGGGGTGCCATGGCTAGACATCTGTTACCCACGTAGCTTGCCGGTCTACGCGTTACGTGGCCGTACCAACGTAAGCGACATTCCTGCAATTTGTCTGCTATGTCACGGACATGAAGGCTACCACGGATGCGGGAATTACGCACGCGGTCTTTCCGCGTGACCCCACACGTCCATCGCAGCATCTTCATCTCCGTGACACGCAGTTCTTGCTTGTGTCGCTCAAGCACGGGCCACGCTTCGCTGCCATATAAAAGAACAGGTCTAATGATGGTTTTATAGACCTGTCCCTTCAGTTTGACCGGCATTTTGGGGTCGCAGATGACACCACTCACCTCACGCCATTTAGCCCAAGCTGCTGAAATGCGTGCCTTGACGTCGCAATCGATGTCACCCGACGCATGAAGTATGGACCCTAAGTATTTAAACTGGTCCGTGCGCTCGACCATGTTTTCGCCTATGCGAACGGACAAGGGGTCGTTGGAGTTGCAGGCCAGGTACTTGGTCTTCGCTACATTCAGTCTAAGACCACCGTTCTTAAGCGAGCTCTCCCAACCCTTTACGCGTCTCTCAAGGCGGTTCCTGTCCGAGTCTGCCAGTGCAATATCGTCCGCGTACATGAGCAACCACGGGGGTTGCTCATGTGCATCTCTGATGCTGGCGGATAATTTGTCCAATATCACACTGAACAGAAACGGACTGAGAACCGAGCCTTGATGTACTCCGACGGTGATGGGAAAGGGAGTCGTATCGCCAACAGCCGTCCTGACCACAGACTCGGAATTCAGGTACATGTCTCGGACTATATCAATATAAATTTCTGGTACCCCTTTGGACCTCAGTGCCCACCAGATCATCACGCGAGGAACACAGTCGAAGGCCTTCTGCATATCTAAAAAGAGGAGGTGCAGAGGCGTATTCTTCGATCTGTATTTCTCCATGACGGTCCTTAGGGCAAAAACAGGGTCCATGGTGCCGCACCCAGGGCGAAATCCATATTGACAATCCGAGACCGTGCACTCCTGCCGGATCCGGGAGTCCACAATCCGCTCAAAGAGCTTCATAGTGTGGGACATGACCTTAATGCCCCTATAACCGCTACACTCCTGCACCGATCCCTTGCCTTTGTAGACTGGAGTAATAATACTCAGCCTCCATTGGTTTGGGATTTTACCGGTCAGAAGTGCGCGGTTAAAGAGGTCAGTAAGGACGCCCACACCACGCAGGCCTAAGGTCTTCCAGGCCTCAATTGGGACTCCGTCGGCACCGACAGCTTTCCGATTCTTCATGTAGCGAAGAGCTAGCTGCACTTCTTCAGGCGTTATCGGGGGCACGAGTCCTTGGTTCGGAGGGAGATCAGGTGGGCTCACTTCTTCGTGCTGCTGGTTAAGCAGCTCGTGGAAGTATGAGCGCCATCTCCCCTTCACCGCGAGGTCCTCGCATAACAGGTCACCGCTAGAGTCCTTTACACAGCGGCACTTGGAAATATCCAGTGCCGCTTTGACTCGGGACCGTGCCAATTTGTAGACGAGCTTCTGCCCCTCAGACGATTCCAACTTGTCGTATAACGGTTGCAAGTTATCTCGTCTGGCTCTGGCTACAGCTCTCTTGGCGGCCCTTTTCGCGGTCCTGTATGCGTCGCGGTCTTCAGGGGATCTGGACGCTTGCCACTTTTTGAAGAGCGTCTTTTTCACTCTGACCTCCCCCTGGACTGTGTCGTTCCACCACCACGTCTCCTTGTCACACTTGCGCCCGCCCTTGGACGTGCCAAGCACCGCCTTCGCCGCCTCCGTGATAGCCGCCTGAATCCTATCCCAGTGTTGCTGGGTCGATTCGCCATCATTCGCGGTGCACTTGTCACCAACGGCTGAGGCGAACTCCTGGGCCCTTGATTCAAGCCGCCACCACCGAGTCTGGCGTCGGCAGCGCTCGGCACGTTTCTCCACGGGCTTCACGCAGAGGTCCATGACAAGGAGGCGGTGTTGTGCAGAAAGACTCTCACCGGGTATGACCTTGCAGTTGGCTACTCTGCTGATGTGGTGCCTCCTAGTTAACAGGAAGTCGATCTGAGTGGCGTGCCTCCCGCTCTTGTAGGTGATGAGGTGCTCCGGTTTCTTTTTGAAAAACGTGTTCACGACAGCCAGGTCGCTGGCCGCACACGTCGTCAGGATTTCATTTCCTTCCGCGTTGCGGCTCCCGTACCCAAAACCACCGTGAACACGCTCAAAGCCCCCGCTCACCTCGCCCACATGACCGTTCAGATCACCACCCAGTACAACTCCCTGGGACAACGGTATGTCGCGTAGCACATCTCCGAGTCGATTCCAAAACGACGCCTTTTCAGTGTCACTACAACCAGCCTGTGGCGCATAGGCACTTATGAGGTAAGTTACCACCCCCTCGATAAGAGCCTTTACCACCATAAGCCGGTCGCTGATGCGGTTAACCTCCAGGACGCCGTCTTGTATCTCCTCAGAGAGCACTACTGCCACCCCGCCCTGCCCACTAGGTGCACCGGTGTAGATCAGTTTGTAGCCATTCCCAATGAACCGGGATCTGCTGCCTTTCCACCGAGTCTCCTGCAGGAACGCCACGGCCACCCTCCGCCTGGCGAGTACATCGGCCAACTCTCTTCCACGTCCGGTTAGCGTGCCAATATTCCACGTGCCGAAGCGTATCTTGCGGGTTTGGGCTCGCGTCGTTAGCCGCGCCCGCCCCTGGCGCGGTAGCCCTTGCCCATTTGTCGCAGGAGTCGGGCGGGGCTCCTGCGCGCCGTTTTGCGGCGGCGCCCTATCCCTGCGAAAATTCCTGTTCTTACTTAGTTCCATTTTTTTGTGGCAGTGTGTGCTAATTACGGGAGCGACTGCCGTCTGACCTCCCAACCCCGAATGGAAAGCTTAACTACAAAGATGATGTAGTAGTGAGTTCCCTTTGTCGCCTCGTACGACACCCACGGGATGATATGGGGTGGCGACATTTGTATTCTAAACGCCGTCGCCACACGGCGAAATCAGATATTATAATGACTTCAAATACCTTAGTCTCTCCCGTGACCATGACTACTGTAAAGCATTCGAAACGTCGGGAACCAAAAATCAAAATAAATTCGTGACAAAATCCGAAAAGATTGTTTCATTTATAAAAAGAATAAAATAGCGTAATTTGAAAGATTCTAGTAAACGTGTATTAAAATTTAACCAATACCAAAATTGATTCCGTAATTACCAACAAAATTAACCAAAACTAAACTAAACTGAAACAAAATATTATCAATATTGAAATAACAACAGATTTTCATAAACCAAATTTTAACACATCGCTTTAAAACCTGATGGCTGAGCGATTGGCTCTCGACCGGTCTGTCTAAATAAAATAAATCTACATTCATACAGCTTAAATGTAACAGTTCAGCGATACGAATAGAAACACGCTCGGTAAAAATTCCGAATACCTGCCGATTCTCTAAAAAAATAGCTTTAACTCAAAAGTTCAACAGTTAAAAGGCTAAATGTAACAAAAGCTCGGTGAAAGCTTTAGGAGTGCATATTTAAATAACCTTATATCCTGAGATAGTTTCGGCTAAATTTATGCAAATTATAAAAAATATCTAAATAACTAAAAATAAATGTGAATAATATATCTCTGTTTGTATCTTCAAAACGTTTAAGTTAGTTTCTATGAAACTGGTTTAAGCAATAGTGACGTAGGATACTTTCGTCCCGAAGTTCAGTTCGCACAGTATAAAAAAAAAACAGAACATTAACGGAAGTTGCTCTGACAAGTAGACTTCCTATTTATTTTGTCTAACCAGTGCTGCCTCTACTGTAGATTGATGGTTTGAATCTAATTCACGAACATAGAATAACCCATATTGCAAAGAGGTAATCTTATGTACCTTTTTTATGGGTTACTGGCCTTAAACTAACTGGTTCAGCTGGAGATTAATGAAGAGTAAAGAGTTTTGTCCACAATTAATTACTTAAATTTCTTAAGTGGACTAAACTGTATTATATTTTAGACATAAAATCAGCTAAAAGACAGACTTAGACAAAACATCTTCTATTTTGAACCAAAAATACCTCAATCACTTTCCAAAGCTATTAACTAAAATGAGCGGAGCAAACAGCAAGCAAACGAGATTTGGTATATCCTTTTCAAATTTATCGAATCATTCCAGATAAAATATAGAGAATATAATATGTGCCCAGAAATATTTTCATGCAAACGGCCGAAACGGTCCCATGGAGTAACGAGAGCAAAGGAAAACACCGTAGTTAGGCATGTCGCCAGTCCAATATTCCAGATTTATGGACGATTTCATTAGAGGACTGTAGTTGGCTGAGTGTTACACTGTACGGGAATTTCCCATTGGTAAAATTAATCAGATCGGTACTTATCATTTTGTAATTAACAGAGCGATTCGTTTGTCAATACAGTCAGTTTGTGTATCCTTTTTTAGTGTTAAAATTGTAAAAATTAAATAGAAATATCTAAATGGAGATGGAAACCCAAAATATTCATCAAAATACTTTATAAATGTAGTTTTTGTTATTTAATCTATATTCAATTAATTTGGGACATGAATACACCGTCTAGTTCCATCGTAAGCTACGAGGCTTGTTTTATGGATACCGCATAGTTGATAGACTACGTGTACATAACTTTGAATACATACCTTCGTATTATAAATATAAACAGCTGTGACTAGGGAAAGCAGTAGGGTTCCTAGGCCAAACGTATCGTCAAATATTTAACATACAAAATTAACCAGGTCGATTTAATATTATAGAAACTAGTAATAATTAAAAACAAATTGGTATAAGTAAAGCTTTTAGCAAATTAGCTAACCAGATTTGTTAGAATGTATCCACATACTATGTAAGATGAGCATTTTCCTCATTTTGTCCCTAAAATTTTCATTTCGGTGTAATAAAATCCGATGGCGTCATACCGCGCAGGCGTCTTGCATAATGCATGACGGTATATTTTTACTGGTCTGCTGTAAGACTGCAATCACTTAGCTCCAACTCGGAAATAATCGACAATCCTCGTTATAAGTGGACGAAAATCTGCTGATGGCTTCTCATATCATGCCTAATATTCAGGTGCAAGAGTGGAATACTAAGTGTTTTAGGTATGGCTTTTCACCATTAACAGTGCTGAGACCACTGCCTGCTTTCGATGTACTCAATTTGAAAAGATTTTTACATGCACTTTTAAATCGTTACTTTGTAGATATTTTAAATATTTAAAAAAAAATATCAGGATGCAAATCCGTATGGAATGTCACCGGTTTTATAACGAACTGACGACTCTCACTTTGCTTGGGTTCGGACGTAGGCATATTTCTTTTTAAGCGAAACCCTAATTCATTTCTTAAATAGATATCTTAAGATATCTGCTATATGTCACTGAAATTCCTGTCAAAATCTGTCCAGAAGTTTCAAGTTTCCAGATCAACGCGAACAAACAGACAGATAGATAAAAAAAAACAAAAATATGTGTTTTTCATGCTTACGTGTCATCATATTTAAGCGTAAGTGCCACTTTTCCTAGATGTAGTTTATGACACGCGTTTGAGCAAATAATAATTTTATTTCGGTGACGTACATTGTATCATAATGGTTTAGTCGAGTGGCATTATGTATTTCGAAAGATGCATAATATAGGTTAGGTTATATCCTATAACAGAATTTTACATATACTGAACGTAGTATAAAATTAACCAAGTTACTAGTTACTTGGTAACCTAGTGAAGTGCGTTCAAATCCGGGTCAAATTTATGATATTTTCATTCATTTCTAACATGATTACCGCTAACGATGACAAAAAATATCTTAAGAAATCCTGCATGTCTCAGAAAACCTATCAAGTTTTTTCGAAAGTTATGTGAAGTCCTCCAACCCGCACTAGGCCAGCGTGGTGGACTATGGCCTGATCTGCCTTGTATTGAATTACTGTTCCCAGTAGGACATAAGAAAGGGCTGATAAAACATTCTCGTAAATACACATTTTACAATTAAATAAGAAATGACAGCTTATTAAAAGTTTTCAACAATGTCTTTTAAATAGAAGAACGAGTACAATGTAATCGTATCAATTATCCGCGCACATTTTGCTTATATTTTTTGTCAGTGTTGTCATTATCGTGTTTGCCTGCGTTATAAATAATAATTTAACATACTATATTATATTGTGTACATTATACATATATATTTTCTTAGATTTAGGCGAATATTTGATATTATAAATTATGATACATCTCTTCCGTGACCGTATATTAGACTATGTGTGTACGAAATTTCATTTAAATCGGTTCAATAGTTTTGGCGTAAAAGCGCGACAGACGGACAGACAGACAGAGTTACTTTCGCATTTATAATATTAGCAAGGATTTACTTTAAATTAAAAATATCCAAACTTTACACCAGTAAAAAATAAATTTGTTCTTGCAAGATTGACCTAACTAAATACATAAAGAAAGTTCCATAAAGGTAACATAATACGTACTTACTGACCTTCCTTGTACATCAACCGATCATATAAGGAAATAGCTGGAATCATTTGGAACGAGGGCTTCCTTCGCCGGTCAATCCAATATTTGCGGCAAATACTCGTCTGGCGAACTGCCAATACATTTCAAGGATGGATGAAATGGACAAGTGTAGTGTGTTATGAGACAATAAATTTGTTTAATTAAATCAGAGTATCCTTATTAGAGTGACTTTTCGCCATATAATATTCTGTGTGAAATACGAAAGCGTCAAACAGCTTTACGAGCGTTATTATTATTTTTATAAAAGCTTTTGTAGTTAACCACTAGACGCCCGCGCATTATGACATGCAACACCGAATAATCACCGAGCCCGTTTGACATTTTTCGCCGATTCTACCATAACTTAAAAAAACATTTACAATTTAAAATATACAGCAGCGATTTTAAATGTTTCAGTTGTTTTGGATTCTTAAATAATTTGAGCATTTATGAGAGTATATAAAATGTACTTTAAACTATTGATAAATCATAAATAAGCTTGTAAAATATTAACGTTGGCTAAAAATATTCTACTTTTTGTATTACAATGATTTCTGATAATACCAGGGTTTATATTTACACTAATTTTGAAAAACTACTTTGTGAATAAACATGTAGTCACACAAAACCATTCATTGAATTATTTTCATTAGTTGTAAGTAACAATCACATTCAAAACTTTATAAATATCGCGGCTCGTTCGATGTATTTACACAGCTTACCGCGCAATTTTAAAAGCAATCATCAGAGTAGATTCTTAGCAAAAGTTACACTTAAATACATATTAGTTCTTACTTTAAAAACATACACCAATAAATCTTGAACACAATCCACTGTGATTAGAATTCAGTTGGTTTTATTATAAAAGGGAAAAATTGAGGTTATTTTTAAAAACACTCGTATTTCAATATAATTCACATTTTTGTATTTATTATTTAGCTTAAATTTTAAATATACAAGCTAACTATATCACTTATATTATGAAACCTTTATACTTTTCATTCAAGAATCTAAATATTTAAACATGTAAAGTTGTCCAAATTATTGTACTGATAATAATAATTTTAAATATTTTGATGCGTAGTAATGCTGTACCCCTCAACAGTCAACACAAAAATTATCGATAATTGTTGTGAACGGCGAAACAAATATAAACAAAATAATAAATTTTATATTTATGTACAGCAATTGAAATCAGATATTTTATTTTTATGCATATATATACGAGATTTAAAATATTACTATATTGAGCATTCAAATTTTCATAAAATATAAAATAAAAAATATTATAATTATCTCATAAATGCAAGAGTCAGAAATCTGGCTATCATGTTAAGTATTTCGTAATATGAATATTATTTATGGAATAAATTATTGTATTTTATTATATTATGTAATTTTTTTTGACAAAACTATATTATTTTCGAATCTTCAATAATCTAATCATAAGTTGTATAATTTAAATTGTCCATAATATAGTATTTTCATGAGAAATAACGTCAATTTTGCATTAAAATTTGTAACTGCAAACGCTCAAAAACTAATAACATATCTTGCTAAAGTAATAATTCTCATTGAAACTAAAATATTGGAGGCAAGTTTTATATAAAAAGTTCAGTTAAAGTTTTAATTATTTAAATAATATAATAAAAATTATTCCGCTTATATGGTACAAAATTTTTATTTTGCAATTCAATAATATCGCTCTTATAGTTTTTGATGACTAAAATTGATAACAAAAAGACCATTACGTACAGTATTTAGTTTAACGTAATTGGCCTCAAAGATCCTTACTTCTAAAATTTTCTGATCTCATCTTTTAATCCAGATAATCCTTTAGGTATTCAAAAGCAAACTAATAATTTACTCTAGATGATTGTCTTTTTCTTATCCAGTATTCAAAGCAGCAATAAATTTACAAAAAAGGAATTTTATACATTAATATTATAAAAAGAAAAGAGATTTCACTTGTTTCATTGTAATGTATAGGCTCCGAAAGTCCAAAACCAATTTATAAATTCACCTAGAGAAAGCTTTATTTTCAGCGAGCAGCATAGACTTTATTTTATTTACAAAAAAAAATGATTAATTTACTATAAAAATGACAATATTTTGAAGCAAGCTATAACCAGGTCTTGATGAAATTATTTTGTAAAAATGTATCATATGTATCAGAAAAAGTGATTTTATCAGTTTCATGACATTAATCCTTTTCTTCTTTATTTGTTTTGTCGTATTTGTCTTCGCTCCGAATTCTGTTAGAATTACTTGGAAAAATTCATGTTCTATTGACTATTTTGGAACATTTTGAATACTTGTTTTTGTTTTGTTGGGAACTCTCCATAAGTTTATCTATAAAAAATATCTGAATAATAAAAGTATATAACCGTTTATTTTATATGGAAATCATCAAAATGTAAATACAAACACTATCGTCCGAAGGGGACGATAGTTTGTATATAAGTTATCTAGGTATATAGTACGTGTTGTACTCGTACACCCATTTCAAGCTACTATAAACACTCGAGATCGTCAAGAAAAAAATATTTTATTTTAGAAGGTCTTTGTATTGCTATTATAATAATATAGTATATTATGTTAGACTTTGTATTGAAACTCTTATGTATACTTGATTTAATTTGAAATACATAAGAATATTTAAATTTTATATAACATTTTATTCTAGAACGAGCTAACACATATTTCTTCACTATACATTTTTTATATTAAAATATCGATATCATCGATAGCATAATATATCGACATGTGTCAATGTCTAGCTCAAATTTGAGGAAAGTCAAATATGTCACATTTGACAGCTTATAGGCTTATATTATTATTATTTATAAATAAACACATTTTATATTATAAAACTATTGAAATATGCTACAAAAAACTGAAAATATGAAATTATATTTATTTTTCTACAGTAATTTACCTTTATCAGATACTAAATAAGTGAGTAATAGTCCAAATTCATGTAAAATAATGGCGACTTTATTTACAAATTTCAATACATCAGAATTACTGTTAACCAAAAAACTAACATTATAACGTAAATATAAATTAATTAGTATATCAATAGTAGCAAAGAATATTAACAATTAATATGCCTGCGTTTAAGGCACAAATTCACTTGTTTTCAATTTTTAAATCTCACTAAACCAATAGCGAGTCGCGCGCGCTTTACTTTAAATTTTAACAACTTTTGGCGCATTTGTTTTTAATGTTGCCGGAATCTGATTAAAATAATATTTCATTATATATGTAATAAAATTTCTAAAGGTAGCGTGCATTACTTATTTAGCAAAAAATATAGCGATTTCGTTGTGTAATAAGTGATAAAAGCGCAGAGGGCGAGGTGGTACACATAGGTACCAGCGGGGATCTACGGTAACGCCGGAAGTGGTACACATAGGTACCGGCGGGGATCAAGTGGTTAACTAGCGATTCTCGCGGCTCCGCCCGCGTTCTAATGACTATTAAAAAATTGGGATTGGTGGTAGAAGGATGAAAATGTTGGGATATAAGTATTTTTTGATTCCAAAGCATAAAATAATAAAAATAAAAATTTGGTCTAAGCAAAACATAAAAAATCTGGAGAGGGTCACCCTTATCCCATAGAAGAATAAAAAATAGTCTACGACCTAAATTGTCAGATCTACCAAATATACACAAAAAAAACATTAAAATCGGTAAGGCCGTTTCAGAGGAGTTCGATAACAAACACTGTGATACGAGATTTTTATATATAAATATATATATATAAAATATTTTTATATATAAATTTTTTATATATTAGATATTAGGTAACATTTGCTTTTTTTCGTAAAGTTTTGAATCCAAAGCACGAATTTAAATTAAGTTGGTTGGAAAAATGTATAATAGATATCTAAGCATCTATTGTACTCAATTTTCAACGTAACTTATATTTGAAGCATTGAACTATTATAATTTGGTTATTTAGTTACAGTGTTTTAAGGCAGCTAAACTATTACTATAGGAAATTAAACATGGCAATTAAGTATTTACTGGACGATTTAACTGTTGAGTTGTTTTGTGACAAACAATAATATGGTTAAGTATCATAAAATGCAACGGTAGTGTAGTGGTAAAACACTCGCTTGGGTGAGTGAAGTGAGTTCAAATTCGGGTCTAGCACCTTTAATATTATCAAATTTGAATTTCTAACATGATTACCACCTGTCTGACGGTGAAGGAAAACATCGTGAGGAAACCTGCATGTCTGATAGAACCTAGCAAGTTTTTGTAAGACATAATATACCAAGATCCCAGAGCGTTCTGACATAACTTATTTTTACATGGATGAAACCTTCACGACTTAGTAGCGTCTAGTATACTTTAAATACCTGCCAACTTGTGAAGCTTGTCCTGTGACACCTGGGCAGCTACCAGGTGAGAAAGGTAACTAAAAATATGAGTTATCTAACTTAAATTTGTATGGCTGATTTTTATATATATTTTGTAGAATATTATTCTAAACTAGAATTATAAAGTGTCAGACACTTTTCATGGACCAGAGCTTTTGTCAGACGCTTTAAAGCTCGACAAAAAATTAATGAACTTTACTTATTTTTTCATGTCTGACTTTTAAATATGTTATTCAAGTAATAAGTATTACAAAGTTATATTTCATCAGTCAGACAAATTCGAGTGACCAAACATCCCCTAAACACAAAAATATATACACACCTGAAGTACCTACAGAATATAAATTAATAAAAATATTCGTAAAGTAAATCACCTACTGATATGTGCATTGTGTAAATATAGCGGAAACAATAGTAGATTAGAGAATAGGAAGTTAGAATTTAGCTTAAAATTAACACCTATGTTACTATTACTATAAAACTATATTCCTACCAACATATTCCCTCAATGCTATTAAATAACTACATGTAAATTAAAAACAAAATTAAAAAATTAAAAAACCTGTGCAAATTCTTATATTTACTTGATACACACAAAGCTAATTTTTTTTGGTCAATAACCCCCGGCGTCCTTAGAAGACCTTACCAAAATTTCATCAGATAGAATATATAGTTTAGAAATGCATAAAGAACAAACATACAATCTTTTATTTATTAGGGCGAGCGAAGCGAGACCAAACACTATCCCACAACCACTTGTGTGGTACACTTTACTGAAAAACAGTCACGCCTATAGATTTATGCTTTAACATAGTAATCTAACTTCACATCTAGATGTGTTATCTGTCAAAAGAATATATATATCTGAAATGGCTGGACCGATTTTGATGATTTGCTAGTATTATAATAAAATTCTAATTTATTCGAATCTGTACATTAAAGATTTAAATTAAAAATCTTATTATATTATTCTTTTATCCATTACATAAATAAGTAAATAAATAAATAGTCATTATTATCGATACAGAGGCCAAATATGTAGTTTTTAGAATTTTTGTCTGTTTGTCTGTCTGTGACGAGAAAATCACTGGACACGTTATGATGAAATTTGGTATAATCATAGTTGGTTATTCGGGTCAATATATAGGATTCTCGTTACTTCAGGTAAATATCTCAGTTGTCAGAAATATATACTATGAGTTATAACGTATCCAGTCATATATTTAATTTCAATCTAAGAATTTGGTTTCCGGTGTGTAGAATGCGTTTTTAGAACATTTTTTTACATAATAATTGTTGAGTACTGATATTATTTCTCAGCAATAACAAATCCTGCAGTACTGATACCCCCTATGACCATACTCAATTTCATAGAAATTTGTCTATTGGTTTTCTTGCGAAACAGTCACAGTCAAACTGACATTTTTTTTAAAGAAAAAAAGATTCAACTTGATAAATATATAGATATACATTTTGCATGGGTTGAATCTTTTTAAATCTTTTTTAGATTTTTCATTTATTTTAACAGTGAACAGAATGCATTATGTTCTAACATGACTTAAGTATTCAAAGCGAACTGAGTCATAAAGTTATATGCAGGGAAGGAAAACCTAGTGTTCACGTTAAATGGCTTTAAATTTATTATTCATAGATTTTCTTCAAAATTTCCATGTCATTTAGTTTTTTGGATGCGATATTTTTATGTTAAAAATAGCCATTTTACACTGTAATAATCTGCTTTATAATATGTTGGTAATTATAAAACTACTAAAGGGATTAAAAAAATATACACTGATAAAAAGCTAATCACTGAATTATTTACGTATTCAATTGTAAAACATTAAAATTATAAATATGCATAAAAATAAAATTTACAAAATTATAAGATACTAGCATTTCCCGCGGCTCCGCCTGCGATTAAAGACCGAAAACTAAATTCTTAGAATTCACATACCGTCTAATGTTTTACACCCAGTTTTTAACAGTTACTTGAGATTTCTAGGATATATTATAAGATGTTATACAGCAATTAAAAGTATCTCATGTCCTGACCAGGATAACCGGCTATCATCGTACCAAATTTCATCAAAATCTGTATAGTAGTTTTCTCATAATGCGGTCACAGACAAACAGACAAAAATTCTAAAAACTATAGACTTTGGTATTTTAGTACCGTTTTGGCATTTTTGACATTATTTTGTAATTTTATGGATAAACACTTTGTAATAACTATGTATATAGCTTTAAAGCGTCTAAAATTATATTCTCTTCCGTACCATGATTTACAACGTCGGGAGTTAAATCACCGTGAACCATGCGAGATCTGCCATCAGTAGTACCAACATAACAGTAGCGAGACCATCCTCATAGACTCCTAAATTTCTAAAAGCCAAGATTATAATGCCAGTTTTAATACCCTTCAATCACTTAATCTCCAAACACGTTGGCAACACGCCAGTGCCTCACGATCATCACGTCGGATGGCCGACACGAGGATTTATGAAACTTACTTTAGACTCTGGTCTTCCTGTTTGATCATTATCATATTACCGCTACGGGATAGAGCTTTGAAATAGGTAATAAAGCTGGTCTTAAACTTAAACTTGTACCTAACTTCTGACTTCTTGGTATTACTTTTGTCATAATTTCCAACGAAAGTAAAAAAAAAAATATTTACTCTATTGAAGAGTAACAAGTAATTTTGACGAGTAAATTCGCCATATTGGATTTAGAATGACGTCTCTTTACTTTTTCTGGTAATTCTCCCATCAAGCCCTTAGATCCGTATCATAGAGTTGCCAAAAATCCTTTATTTTAAATAGCTAAAAGCAAAATCATAACTATTTACATTAAACGTACAAGTTATTTGAAGAATATTTACAAAATGAATGGATTTTTAACTAATAGAGTATACTGTATTGGCCTTCATCTTTAATAGATCCAAAGCTTTGCCTGATGTAGTCAGTAAATCAAGTTCAATATAATATTTATTTTTCGATGCAATTCGATCGGAGGTGCGAGTGTGTACTCAAGTAATGAAAACGCAAATACGACGAGGATTTGTTTGCTTCCTTATTTATAGGTTAAAGGAATTTAGCATTTTCTCCGTGCTTTATACGAATATATCTCTCTATTTTCAGCTTTACCCTCTTTTCCTTATGTGATATATTGAAGTAATGAATGTTGAGTTTTGGATGTTATTTTTAAATTTGTTTATTTTATTTATTAAGATTAATTTTTTTATACAACTAGCATCCAGCCTATATATTTGTCTTTTACTATAGAAATTTAACATAATATTTAGATGTGTTTTCTGTAAAAAAAATATAAATATTAAAAAAAAATGAAAATTAACGTGTTCGTGTTCATTGGATAGAATGTTATTGTACTACTAACGCCATCTGTTAGAAAACCAAAGAGTTAACATCGTTGTAACATTATTACCTGTTAGAAAAATTACGCCAGCCCTCACAAAGCTTTTTGCTAGCTTATTTCCATTTTTAATACTTAAAAAATATAAAACATAAAAGTAATCAAAAATATTTATTTAAATTTATATAATATGTGGAGTATACCAACTATCAGGTATCTGTTATAAATCCTCGTAGCTCACCATACCGCGGTCCTATGTGCTTATGTTCTAACTTACTTACTTCTTATTTTTTATATATATCCTACTTAGAAGCAGGAAAAAACTAAAAAGAAACAGATCATAACATCAAATAATACAAATCCGTAAATCAGCTTACGCTTAAGTGGGTATCAAATATTTTTTCAAAGTAACAATATTATTATAAGATAACAGTTTATATTTTTAGTCCTCATATAGAGGTGTTTCGGTTCGTTTAATAATTAATATGGTGATGATCTGCTTGAGACATGTTTTCTACTCTTCTAGATAGAACCCTAAAATTAACATTTATCGATATCGATATTAGACTGAGGCCCAAAAACCCTTTAAGTAGACCTTAGACTGCTCGTCGCGTCGTCTTTCTACAAAAAAAAATTCGCTAAATAATTCATGTTGCAAGGATCATAGTAGAAAATATACTATGGAAAATAAAGGGGAAGCCCAAAATCCTCGAGAGTCTCTATAACTTGCTTTGAATGTACAGAATCCCTAAATATTCTAAAACCCTTAAAATATTAAGCCCTAACTTGAAATATTGTAACAAACTTGAGCCACACGATACAAACACAAGTTAATTCAACCTCTATAATAAAAGTTTGATAGAAATATATGGTCACTATCTGTCTCCTAATTTTAATTAACATCGCTTTGCTTCAAGTATTAGCACTTATATCAAAGGCTACACAAACAATTTATCAGCCGCTAAGCTGGTTGGCGGCTCGCCAGCCACGACTGGAACAACCGACAGACGTATTATATATTCGCTTATGTATTGCAAATCTCTTTGATTAAATTCCCAGATTGTTATATGTGATGATGTACTCAATGTATTAAGTATCTTGCTACTTTAATTAATCTATATAATAAAATTCGAACTTTGTCGTATCTGTACATTGAATATTTTTTGAAAGTTCTTATTGGAATAGTAATTATTATTATAATATATTAACGTAATTATTATTATTATATACAGAGGCCGAATGTATAGTTTCTAGAATTTTTGTCCGTCTGTCTGTCTGTCTGTGACCGCATCACGACAAAACACTGGACGGATTATGATGAAATTTAGTACGGTGATAGCTGTCTATCCGGATCAGGATATAGGATACTTTTTACTGCTGGAAAATATCTCATTTCTTAGAAGTCTCAAGTGACCGTTAAAAACTTGCTGGAAAACATCACACAGTATGTGAAATCTAAGAATTTAGTTTTTGATTTTTAAAACGCGGGCGGAGCCGCGGGAAATGCTATTTAGATAATGTTTCTTTAATATACTGATATTTGTTGTTCTAGTCGTTAGATTGTGTATGTTTAGGTCCTAAGTTTGAATCTTGGGTGAGACTTTAAACCAGAACTCAGTTTTGAATTATAGAAGCACAGTAGTAGGTAATATTATGTGGTAGTTAATGAAGAATTATATAATTTTTCTTTTTGTCATTAGAAATATTTTTTAACTTGTAATGATTAAATTAAATTGAGATAAATACCTACATGATTGCATATTTTTTACAACATGAAAAATTGTAAAAAATATGCTGAAATCCATTTCAAAAGTAAAATAATATTATTCAGATCCGTGAGTAGAACACCGACAGGCGACATTCACATATACGAGATTAGAGAATGGAAATAAAAAAAACATGATAAAAGTGCAAGAAGTCAGTGCAATGGACGGATGTTCCGTTTTCGATGAGCAAAAACAAAAAAAAGCCTTGCAATGATCTTAATGCAGGGAGGGGACTCCCAGGAGACAGCGTTTGTTTTGCGGGATCCGCAGGGAAATATGAAAATGTTTCAATTTCACACCGAAATTACTATTTTTCCAAACATATCCGTATATTGGATTTTTTATTGGTCGAATATTTTTATTTATCAGTTATGAATATACACTTTAAACTCTATATTTTAACGGATTTCTTAGTTATGTTGCTGTACTTTGTAAATATGTTGCATATGTTTATTTGTCCCTGCTAAAATACGAATGTGTCTCGAATTATAAGCAACTTAGTGTGAAAATTCCAAATATCTAAAAATCTAATTAATTTGTGATTTACAGAAATTTAATTTCGTTTTTTGTGAAAATCTGTAAATAATATTACCTAATTCAAATATCATTTTTGAATAACAAAGGAATTTTCGTGATACACAGATTTAGTATTCGCGTAAACTCTTTGTGGATTAACTTTAATAAAACTAAAAAACGTGTGTAATAATAGTAATTCAATTAAAACATAACTAAGACTCTTGACTTAACTTGTGAAGTCCACCAACCAGCACTTGGCTGTTATGGCGGACTATGGAAAGATCCTCTTTTAAAAAGCAGTCTTGTGCCCAGTAGTGGGACGTTAAAAACTCTACAGAATACATACAAAAACTAATCCTCAAGCAGCATTACAAGACGAATATTTTTCTTCCATTAATAATAATTGTCAACTAAATTGAAACAAGTGTTAAACAGATTAATTTAAGTTTAAATATGTCCTGGCGATAAAGCTAATACTGATTTATGACAAAAGTTTTGTAAGTGTAAACTTTTAATATAGAAAGTTGGCATCGTTTAATTACCTAGATTTTCGCTCCGTAATAACTCGCAATTCTTAATAACTGAAAATTTTTGTATATACTTGGCATGGTAAATTGTGTAATATTTTTTTTTTACTTTTAATGATATTTTAATACTACTTGTTTGATAGAAAATGTATAATCTAAATATAAAACCGTGTTTGTGTGTTTAGGCAGTGGTAGCCCAGCGGTAGCGCACTCGCTTGGATAACCGAGTGATGCGGGTTCAAATTCGGGTCTCGCACCTCTGATATTTTCATTTGCGAATCATTTCCATCATGATTACCACTTGTCTTACGTTGAAGGAAAACATCGTGAGGAAACCTGCATGTCTGAGAAAACCTAGCAAGTTTTCGTAAGACATGTGAAGTCCGCCAACACGCACTGGGCCAGCGCGGTGGACTATGGCCTGATCCCCCTCGTACTGAGGGAGTCCCACTCCCAGCAGTGGGACTTTAAAAAGGGCTGATGTTGTTTGTGTGTTTGTGTGTGTGTGTGTGTGCGTGTGTGTATATATTCATTAGACTACAATAATTATACATTCGAGTACGTTTAATAATATTATACAGAACCAACGCATATTTAAACCCTGTCGTTTCAAATTTTAGAAGATTCGAACTATCATTAAATGGGAAAGCAAGTAATGAATGCGATACACTTCTACACTTCGAGCAATATGTTCTTATGGAGATTGGAGTGAAGTACGGAAGGTGTTTTTAATGATAAATGTAAGGCTAAAAAATAGACTTTAAGATATCATTTTTTACATCGTTTTTACCTTTATTATAAGGTATTTTATCTAGACACAAGATAAAATTGATGTGTCTGTTTGTAATTTCTTATCAATAGCTTTTCACTAAATGCATATGAAAGTATAAACGGTACTTACACCAAAAAACATTTTTTTTAATTTTAGTTTGTCTGCCTGTTTGTTCCGGCTAATCTCTGAAACGACTAGAGCGATTTTGACGGTACTTTAAGCTAATATTATAAGGAGTAACTTAGGCTACTCATATTTAAAAAAAAATCATTTTAATCACGAGACGGATTTATATTGTACAGCTTTAAATTTGGCAGGGAGCACCGCATATAAATAGGCAAAGATGTTATAACTTAGAACATTTTTTTCGTCTGTTTGTCAATCAATTTTCCTTTTTTGGTTTAAAAGCTATTGACGAGCTTTATTTATCTTCTTCTATATCTATATACTGTACATTGAATATATTATGGAAATTCTAATTTAAATAGTCATTATTATCGATACAGAGACCAAATCTAAAGTTCTTAGAATTTTTGTCTGTCTGTCTGTCTGTGACCGCAACACTAGAAAACCACTGGACGAATTTTGATGAAATTCGGTGTGGTGATAGCTGGTTATCCGAGTCAATATATAGGATAGGTTTTACTGCAGAAAAGTATCTAATTTCTGAAAAATCTTAAATATAACACTAAAACGTACTCAGGACGAGCTCAAGCGGAGCGAGGGCGAGTCACTAGTATAATATAAAAGCTTGTCGCAATATTTTAGTAGCCATAATTACTTATTTCGATAATTTTAAAAATTAAAATTGATCAGATCAAGTTATTTAATTTACTTGTTTATACACAGGTAAATCTAACAAAATAAATAAATATGTTCGGACATTATTACAACAGCGCCACCTGGTTCTGTGATAAGGTACGTTACGTGCTTGTGTTACGGATACCAGATAGTGGATATACTACACATATAAATTTTAAATACATACATATTATAAATATAAATATAAACACCCATGACTGGAGTACAAACATTCGTGATTAGCAAATGAATGCCCCCAGCGGGACTCGAACCCGCGACCGCTGGCGCAGAAAGTAGGGTCACTACCAACTGAGCCAAACGAGTCGTCAAATACAAACATATATTGCAAGTATAATAAAAGCCTTAACCCCTTTAGAAAAGCTTAATCCTGAAATATTTACTCGAATAATTATTTTATATCTCATACTCACTTCCATTCTTTATCTATGTCCAGTTATAGTCCGGTCAAATTAGGTCAAAAAATAACAATGAAGGTACTTTTCCAACTTTTTTAATTAAAATAACTCAGAAACCGTGGTTCATAGGAAAAGTAGTATTTTGTCATTTTTTATAGATAATTATCTGATATACAATTCTCTACTGAACTAATTTTATGATGAAACTTACCGTTTTGCTGAATATCGCGAAAAAGCCGCGTTTTTGTGACCTTTAATCTTGAGTAATTTTTTCCAGATATTATAATTATGTTTTGAACAATTTTACAACATTCCAGCTTGTTGTACATTTATGGACCTACCCTTGGATGTCTAAATTGACTCGACTACAGTGCTTTTTTCAAATACTATTTTTCAAAAGTAGACATTTATTAATATAGTGTAGGTCGTCAATCTACGACCGCGCGCTTATTGGTCAAATAAGATATCCGCTCGCTTCTTCGACTTCATGTTACACACTTCCGTACCTTTTCTCAAAATCACTCCTCTAGGATGACAGGTAAGATGTTACACATCAAAAATTAAAAACATATTTCTTTATAGAGTCATATATTTTTACACATATTTCTTTATAATAAGTATATATGGATGCTTATTTTATTAAGTCTCAAATATTCATTAATAATATAACACAACTAAACAAATATTTATTAATAGGTCATTGCGGTGGCTAAGATCCAGATAATTTTTATAAATTATTCATACTTCATTACCTGAAACTACGTTTTCTTTTTACTTTGAAAGTTTGTGTTAATTCTTGCCTTAATCTCTTTCGCTGAATTTGACGATTTGGCTAAGTTTTAGGGACCTATTTGCTGTGATAGTGATCGCAGGTTCGAGTCCCACTGGGGGCATTTTTCACTATCAATGTTTTTACTCCAAACATGGATGCTAACATTTAGATTATATCAACTATCTGGTATCCGTAAAATGAGCCTCGTAGCTTGGCATGGAACGATAGTGCTGTGTGTAAATGTCATAACATAGGTATTTATGTGTTTTAATTTTAACTACATAATATAACCATAGCCAGGTTGAAAAGTAATCTAAACATTGTATAACAAACTTTGTCTAACAATAGTTTATAGATAATTTAGCCGCAAACATCCAAAAGGTAAAAAAAAATTGCATAATTAACTTCAGGTTTTAACCAATGTCTGTGCATAAAGGTGGTATACATATTATTTATTTTACTCCCTCTTTTTTATTGTAAATTTCATGTAAATTCGCGCAAATTCTTCAACCAGCCATAAAACAAACATAATTACAAACTCTTATATTAAAAATAGTATTACGATACTAAATTGACTCAAAATGTCGCTCTTTGATGAAATGAAATATAAAAAGTCAACTAAATTCATGAAGGCTCCAAGGTAAGTCTCCACAAATTGCCTTTCAGTACGCACGACTGAGGCTATTGCCATAATACATACCGTATTTGCTAGTAGACGAGTTTCTTCGAACTACTTGGACCATTTTTATTATTATAATATTCTATTACATAGATTTTTATTGGCAAGTCTTAAGTGTAAGAAAACTGTGCTAGAAACTTCGTTTAACATAAATATTTTTTGGAGTATCTTTGAAATAGGCATAATTATCGATATAGAGGCCGAATCTATAATGTTTAGAATGTTTGTCTGTCTTACAGTTTGTCTGTCTGTCAAAAAAGTAAAATGTACTGGAGATTTTTATGATATCACACCTCTGAGAAATCTATATTAACTGTTAAAAGTACCTAGGGGACGAACCCGAGCGGAACAAGGGTGGGTTTTGGCACTTCTAAATCTTATCAATGCATGTTTTTATAGTTTATTTATTTATTTATTAACATAAGTGGAAGCAAACAGCATTTATAGTACCGAAGTGTCTAGTCGTCCGCTAATCGGATGAATAAAAAAATTTTATTCGTCCGACAGCCGACTGTTGGTGTATGATTTTTTGCGACTGAGACTTTTGTGTTTCTTATATTTTGTTGAAATAGTTTTATTAACGTGTGATAAAGGATAAAAATAATTTTGAGGGTGTTATGTTAAAAGTTATTTAAATAATAAATTTTCAGCTCGGTAGGTTAAGGTTATTTTCTTTTTATATTCTGTATATATCCTGCACCTAAAACTCACTTATTTTTTATTAGAAAGCAAAAAAAGTTATAGATATTCGTATAAACCGACAATTGTCGGGCGTATAATATATATTTTCTTTATTCATCCGATTAGCGGACGACTAGCAACAGCCTAATAGTACGGATAAAAATACAAAATACTTTCTACATTAGCTAATAAAGTTTCCACTTATAAGTAAACATGAAGTGAAAGTACATAATATCATAAGTTTCGTTGAGTGATACATAATATTATATCAAGGATGATCGAGCTTGCTTAATGTTTTAAGAAAATCTGATGATGTTATTATCGAATATGTCAATTTGATTATAATATGTATTGTGCGATCTACAAGCTCTAATTACAAAACAATTACTGGCATAATTTGTTCTACACTTAGAAATATAAAAGGTGTCTTTAGAACGGGCATTGAAATAATCTTAAGTTTTTCAACAACCCACTTATATTCTACGAAAACAATAATAATGATCCGATATAATAATAATACTTCTGAGACAGCCTACTTCTCTGCGGCCACTATAGGTACCTGTTGTAATACACTATTCATTATACAAGCATTTCATCTTCTATGACATAAATTAAATTAATTTTTCTACGATATCTTAAAAACTTAGAAAACAAAACATAAGAATAATATTTTACACTAATATTTAATTTCTTTTTACAGAATAGTTCTCAGTAAATCGATTTTATTTACTAAACTCTGTTTCTTTACTCGATGTAATTAAGTTTCAACCAAACGAAAGCGATCGCAAACTCATTAACCGATGCAGATTTTCCAACTGTTACACAAATACTTAATTTGTTAGACAGAAATACACATAACGACCTTAAAATGAAAGTAGTTCCATACAGATGCATGTTTTACATATATTTTACCGATTCATTCGTCCTTAGGTACGTTTTATTTTTTCTTAAGCAGAACCCTTCTTTTTCTAAAATAAAGGCCTTAGTTAATCTTAACAAAATTATCTACGTGCCAGTTAAAGTCGCTTTAAAATCGGTCCAGCCATTTCAGAGCTGATTAGCGGAACCGTAACCATACTGTAGTTAAGTTTCCTATAATATGCATTTTAATTCAATTTATCTATACAAATAATAATTAATTATATAACCTGACATCACTTAGCACATCTATAAAGGCCACTAAACCTTTACCTGAATAGTGTACTATCGCATTGCTTAATTTAATAAAATAAGTACCTAGTGGTATACTAAAAAGTACTGATGCTTAAAAGCTCTAGATTCTTGCACACGCAAATAGACAAGAAATTTGAAACTTTCTATAAATTTCACAATCACATTGACAATCTAATATTTTGAAGTTTAGAAACAAGTCCGAACACATATTACTCGAAAGCTATCTTTAGTTGTATTTTGTTGGAAATTCTCAAGTAGTTCAGTTGCAATTCAACTAAGATTACTTTGGAAAGAACGTGTCGAGCGCTAGAATTGAACTTCAGACCGTTCAACGTTCACACCGGTCTTAAAGAAATTGAAATATCTACTTGTTTCGATTGAGCTTTTAAAATAAACACCTACCTTTGTATATCGAGTTCAGTTCAATTTATTGGAGGTGAATAAAGGCTATAACACAATATTTTTTTCTTTGTATGCTATAGTTTTAAGCCCATATTTTGTTTATCGATCAAGCCATTTCAGAACAAATAATTTGACTTGAACTTTTTAAAACTTTATTTAAAACACAACACTATCTAATTCCAGGGAAAGCTACGAAGCTTGTATTATGGATACCAGACATATGTAACTTTAAATATCTAATCTACGTAATATAAATAACCATGACAAGAGTACAAACGAAGTGTTCATCATACAAATGAAGGCACTCATTCAGTAGGACTCAAACCCACGACCATAGACACAGCAAGTACTTAACTACCAACTGACCCAAACGTGTCGTTAATGTATGTAAATGTATGTATTAATAGTTTTTAAAAACTGGCATACAATTATAGTATTAATTTTCTTATAAGTAAGCTTTTTTACAAGTTTTGAATACTAAAATTTTGCTTTGTTTGATAGGTTTATAATAATAATTGTTGTCAAGTTTGACGCACTACCTCGTGTAAATGAGCCTTAATATAAGATGGAAGAGGTTGGTATTTGTTGGGACTTTCTATTAAATAATTAAGTAATACAAATTTCAACTAATAATTGAAATAAACTAACATTTTCACTTTATATTTATTTCGGAAAGTTAAAAGAAATTCTTTCATATAAAACTCTGCCTGAATGTATACTATTATATATTTATTAGTTACTAGCTGACCCGTGCCCACTTCGTTAGGCATAATGTTAATAATCCTTTTTTAGTACCAAGTGTTATGTTTTAATTTCTAAATTAATTGTCTATACTAATATTAAAAAAACTACTTTTTGTAACTTAAATATAAAAGTAAGACATATTATGCTGTCGTTGACTTTTTTGTAGGCATTTTTAAGCTCCACATCTTTTATCTAGAACTCAAAAATATATCTCTCATAGTTAAGGCAGCGTTCGTGAGAAACGCTTTCATTCGACCGTTTTTTCTCCGATTCACTTTGCAAAACGGACTACCACGTAAAAGCCTTTTTATTTTTCGGTTTTTTATATAACCTATGACACTCAGCAATAATGTGGCTTTCTATTGGTGAAAGAATTTTTAAAATCGGTTCAGTAGATCCCGAGATTACCCCTTACAATTTAACAAATACAAACACACAAACTTTACTTCTTTAATATAATATTAGTATAGACTACCAGTACCCGCGGCTTCACCCGCGTTTATGAAGTCCGCGTGAGAGAAGCCGCGGGTTCCGCTAGAGAAAAAAAAGTATCCTATGTTACTTCTCATACCTCCAAGAATATGTGTACAAAGTTTCATGATTATCGATTAATAAGTTTTCGCGTGAAAGCGTAACAAGCAAACTAACACTCACATTTATAACAAGTATAGGAAGAATATAGGATAGGTTATCCTATATATTTCTAATATTATTAAAATCACTACAAATTAGAAAACAAAGTCCTCCGCTGCGTCTGTCTGTCTGTTCGCGATTAACTCAAAAACTACTGCACCGATTTTCATGCGGTTTTCACCAATGAATAGTGTTGTTCCGAGGAAGTTTCAAGTATATAATTTGTCAAGTTTTTATATACATTTACTAGTGGAACCTGCGGCTTTGCTCGCGCTAAATCTAGGGACGAGCCCGAGCGAAACGAGGGCGCGTCGCTAATAAGCGATGTAAAACTCATACTTAACTAATCATAAATAACCTATGTAAATATATAAAGTAGTGTACCTATAATACATTAATGTACCTATAATATAATTTAATTGTCTATCCATTCGTTATAAGCTGTTAAAACGTACCTAGTTTTAAAATAATGATAATATCATACCAGTACTGTTTATAAATTTTGCCGTCACAGGTTGTCGACGCCGCGCCGCGAGCCACTGTGGACCCATACATTATTCTACACACCGTATGGTAATGAACAAACCGAATATCGTTTGTCAAGAGTTTTTAAAAATAAAAATTGTACCAACAGTTTAGAAAAAATATTTCATTTAGGTACTATTAAAGATCTATAAGAATCTATTTTATATACTAAATAAGAAAGTGTCTTTACAATTTGTAACATTTTAACGTTAACAAATCAACATTACTTTAGTACTTAAAAAAATCAATCTCTCTTTTTCAGATGAAGGAATGAATTTAGTTATTACATTGTGATATTTTGCAAAAACCTGGTATGATTACCCTAACAAAATACTTTTTCCCAATTATAATGTACTGAGTTTCTCCAAAATAATTAAATAAGCTAATAAGCTTATATCCGAGCATGTTACTAGCCATTTAAAAGCTCCGCTATCCACCTCGTAGCTTGCAGATTAGCCCATTACTATAGTTAGTTAAGTATGCTTCTGAATGCTGAAAACGACAAGTGGACGTAATTAAAATCGACTAAATTGACTACATTGACAAGACTAAATTGACTGAAAAGTTGACTAGAAACGCTTTATATACAAAATGTTTGTAAATCATGAAATATATTTTTTTTTATTAATTAAATTCATTGTTATTAACTTAGATTACTTAACACAACCCTGTTGAATCGAGTGGTGGCTGTTATATACTAATTCCACCGAAAATAGCATTCCCAAAGAGGGTTAACGTCAGGCAGACTTGTAAAATTTCTTGCCAAACCAATTACAACATGTATAAGAGTGTCAAAGAATGACAGAGGAGAGTGGAAGAAGAAGACATGTTGTGTCGATCCCACGTAGTGTGGGATAAGGAAAGGAAGAAGAAGAATAAATTAAATTCACTGTTATTAGATCAGCCGAAACACGTCCACTGGATTGAGACCTCCTATAAAGATATAGCAGCCGATCCTATTCCATCCACATTCAGTGGGCTATAGCGACTTCGACCAAAGCGTCAGTCCCCCTTGTGGGAATTATCCACGATATCTGTACATAATATTATATAACGTTATATGATAATTATTAAATCATTTTAAGAAACTGATCAATATCTCGTTTTGTGGCCCACTCATATATTAATTTGTACGTATGTCATAGTTTTTAAGCCCGCCCTCTGTGTCTGTCAACTGCAGGCGAGACGGATAGCGACCATTTAATATACGTATAATTAGATAGTATCGTCTGTGGTGGTAAAAATGCCTTTTGTTGTGGACATTTGTGGCTTTTCGTCTGATTTCATATATTGTTACTTATGAATGAATAAATAATACCTAGTCATTTTATAACTAACACAAGCATATGGATTTTATCATGACACCCAGAACTCTTTTTATATGTGGTTTAGCAATACATTATAGATATAATTCTCTA
Source organism: Boloria euphrosyne (assembly GCA_951802675.2). Classification (NCBI taxonomy): domain Eukaryota; kingdom Metazoa; phylum Arthropoda; class Insecta; order Lepidoptera; family Nymphalidae; genus Boloria; species Boloria euphrosyne. The sequence continues at coordinate 578,807 of OX637896.1, forward strand.
TTATACATGCGTTTTAACAGTGAGTATAAATTTCTCAGAAATTAGAGATATTCCTGCAGTAACAGCATTTTATATATTGACCCGGATAAAAAATTTGATATTTGGATTATACAGATTGTTATAAACCAAACTATATACTCTGTGTCACATCATTTTGACAGTGACAGTTTGTCTTGTCTATGCGCAGGAGTCGATCCGCCGGCTGTCTCCTCCGCTTGTTTTGCTCTTCGAATAAGAATTGAAATATATGCCGTGTTGTGTTCGTCTCGGCATTATTTGCCCTTTTGTGACGGTATTGTGTACGGCATACCTAAATTGGACTGTTTAATACAATTGTAAATAATATATTTGTTGATTGTACTTTGATGGACATGTGGCCCTTTGTTGAGTACATAAGTGCATCGCCCACGTGTCAGTTGTATTAATTTATCTATAATAAGTACTAACAGTGAACTACTTTACGAACTAACGTTTATATATACTTAGTGACAATTTGTGAAATTGTGTATTGACATTGTGTACCTACGCCGGTCATCAGACCGCATCTTGGAGCATCTTCATCCTGCCGCCTTCAGTTAAGTATAATCTATTAGCATTAGACGTTATGATTGGCCAATTGTAGTTTGATGTTAATTAGATTTATGCATAAGGCAGCGTCGTCGAAGAAGAACGCGAGGTACCTACATTTACTATGTTCTATATGGTTAAGCTCTGTGTATCGCAGACATAATGTTCATCCCGTTTGAACCTGAGACATTTCACGCTTCCACTCAACTCTGCTAAAACCCCAGGTCGGATGTAACATAATTGTTTGGTAGCAGAGCGTAGTTTTGGTTATATATATTAAATGTATTGTATACGCTTGCTACTTTGTGTAAAATTAATTACTAGTTATTGTTACTAAACTACTTAAGATTTCCATTTTGTATGAAACAATTCATATTCTTTAAATGTGTATTGTAAAAGCTCAAACATAAAGTTATAATTAAACTTAAATAATTGTTTGTATTAATGATTTTAAAGTTAACTTGTTGTTGATAAAATACTTTAATTTGATTCCATACATCTATGCAGTATTTGGGTTACTTTAAAACCAACTAAGTATTTTGCTACTTTAAACATAGTTTTGTTATAAATTGTTTAGTATAGTTTAAATAATTAATTAAGGGTTCAGTATATTAATAATTAAACTTTAAAGGTTTAGTATTGTTTTGTGTTGTACTTGTTGCCCAGTTTATTATAAAAATATAAATATGATATACTTAAAACAATTAATATAAATATAAGTAATTTAGATTATAATTTGTTTGAACATTTGCCTCAAAGATTTGTTTGTTCTTTGTACTCGTATTTAGGTATCTATTTGAGATTTGATATTTATGTTTATAGCGATAACACCCTATTGTCTCATTTGAAAGTTATACCCTTTTGTTGTTGTTATTACAATATTATTTTGTTTTGTTTGCTTGTGTCTTTGTGCTTGAAGATGGCTGCCGCCGCATTCACTATTGTCCGTGACTCATATTCCGGGATTGTGGCCCACCTGAGATGGTTCACTTCTGCTGCCGCATTGGTGAATAGGGAGGATCGTATAGAGGCATTGTTGGATAGGCATGAGAAATGCCCTACACGACTCAAGGAGGTGGAGGAGCATTATCAGCGCTTCATCTCACATCTAGATGATGTACCTGTGGAGTCATTCCCGGAGTACCGACGGGAACAAGTCCATGAGGACTACGCCCAGATTATGAACCTGGACGACGACATCGCCCAACGCGCGCGGGAGGTTCTAGCCTCGCGCGCCGGAGTACCGCCTCACAGCGCCCCTTTGAAAACTCCCGTGGGCCTTTTGACCAAACTACCCAATTTGGATCTTCCACGTTTTGATGGTCGGTTAGACACGTGGCTGGGATTTATCGGATTGTTCGAGAGCCTTGTAGACTCGAGGGACGATTTGGGCCCGTCTCAAAAGCTGGCATATCTGCTCTCCGTGCTTGATGGAGAGGCGAGGGGCTTAGTGCAGCACCTCCCAATACGAGACGGGAGCTATGAAGTCGCGCGGTCATTGCTCACCAAGCGCTACCACAATGAGCGCTGCCTGGCCGATGCCCATATCGACCAGATTATGGACCTTCCCGTAGTGAGCAATGCCACCCAGTTGAGGACCGAGCTGCTCAACCCCCTCCTAATAGCCACTAACGCTCTCCACCGTTTGGGACTGCCGGTTGCCCAGTGGTCTTACCTACTGGTGCGTATTGTGCTTAAGCGATTGCCGGTGTCCTTGAGGGCACGCTTTGAACAGGGGCACGCTAGGGATGAGGCTTCCCCTCTCCCTACTTTTGAACAGCTCCTGACATTCCTGGAGGACGAGTGTCGCATGGGTGACGTCATGGTCGCCTATACACCGGTGGGAGCATCAAGTCCCAGACCCACCAACCAACGGCGCACTGCTCAAACTGCGCCAAGGGGAAGGACGGCTCCCCGGTTTGCTGTCGCTCAGGCCGCACGACCGGACTGCCGATATTGTAAGTCCCAGGGGCACCAAACGGCGAAGTGCCCGGATTTTGCAGCGCTGCATGTGTCCGCTCGTAGGCGGATTGCCCAGGCCCGAGGATGGTGTTTCTCCTGCCTGGGGGACCACTATCAGCGCGCCTGCCCCGACACGCATCCGTGTCCTATTTGTGGAGGGCAGCACCTGAAACTGCTGTGTGCCAACGCGAATGGCCGCCGCGACCACGCGGGGTCGCCTTCGGGCGGGTATGTGAGCGGACGCCGGGACCAGTCCCGCAGTTTGGAGTCCGGCTCACGCCCCCCACGCCGCGCCGATTGTGCTGCCATTGATCGCCGACATGGTTCGGCGCGCAGCCCCACGGGCGGGTATGAAAGCGGGCCTCGGGTCCAATCCCGCACCTTTGTGCCCCGTTCGCCCCCCTTGCTCCCGCGTGACCAATCAAGGTCACTTCCGGCCGTGTACCACGATTACCGTGATGCACGTCCGGCACGATTGCCATCCCCCCCTCTGGCGGAGCGTCCCCGTTTGGAATCGCGCAACCCTCGTTACGGACGCTCCAGGGGCTACGAACCGCCGACTATGGCTCGTGGCAGTCGTCACCGAGAGGAAGCAGACTTCAAACCCTTCCCTCATTTTGACGTGCCGTCCCGGGACAGCGGCGCTCGATCGCCGCCACGCGACCGTTAGGACGTTGGCGTCTGCCCCCGCTATGCACCGCCCCCTTTTGAGACCGTCCTCTTGCCCACGGCCTATGTCAGGGTCTGGGGACGGACGGGTGCCTCGGTTGTAGTCCGAGCGATATTGGACACAGGCTCACAAGGTTGCATAGCCTCGTCTTGGTTGGTAGGGCAGACTGGCCAGACTATTAAAAGATATTCAGATGTAATAAGAGGTGTCGGGAACGCCCCTGTGGCCACAGTTGAGGGCCGCGTTTGGCTTGATTTCTCCCCCTCAAATTCTCCACGCCCGACGTTGGGATCATCGGCCATTGTGATGGAGAATATCCTGGGCAGTCACCCGCAAGTTCGATTGTCTGCGGATGCGGTAAAATTGACCGCTGATTTGAACTTGGCTGACCCTAAATTTGACCTACCTGGCACGGTAGATTTGTTGCTTGGTGCCGATGTTCTGGGCAAAATATTACTTGGCAAGGATCGTGTTTTGCAGCCAGGTGGCCTAGTGGCCCTCCGGACCATATTTGGGTTCGCATTGATGGGGCCTGTATTGAGGGCTCCTCCCCCTGCTGAACTTGGAACGGCCTTGATGGTGGGCTCCGCCCTGTCTGACGCCGTGCAGAGATTTTGGGAAGTGGAAGAGCCACCACAGGCGCCCCGCTCTGATCCGGAACATGAGGAGTGTGAACGGTTCTATAATAGCAACACCACTTACCTCCGTTCTGGCCAGATAATGACAAGATTGCCATTTCTCGCCGTACGTCCGCCCCTTGGCGACTCGCGGGCTACCGCAGAGAAGCGTTTGCTGGCAATGGAGCGCCGCATGAGCAGGGACCCGCTACTCAAGGAGAAGTATATTGACTTCATGCGGGAATATGAGGATTTGGGACACATGTCCGTGTCAAAATTTGACTGGCGCTCGACGGAGCATTTCTTTCTCCCGCATCATGCCGTAATAAAACAATCAAGTGGCAAGTTGCGCACAGTATTTGATGGTTCTGCGCAGACCACATCGGGAGTGTCCTTGAACCAGTGTCTTCATCCTGGTCCCAAATTGCTTAAGGACCTTTGTGACGTCATCACGCGGTTTCGGCGTCATCAATTTGTCTTTGTGACTGACATCAAGATGATGTTCAGGCAAACGGTCATTCACCCTGATGATCGCCGATACCAGTTGATATTGTGGCGGGAAAACCCTAGGGACCCCATGCTTGTTTACGAGCTCAACACGAACACATACGGGCTACGGTCTAGCCCCTTTTTGGCCATACGCTCGCTTTGGGAGCTCGCGGATCGAGAGCGTATGTCGTTTCCTCGCGCAGCCGCCATTTTGAAGGAGGACCTATATGTTGATGACATATGCACTGGTGCGTCCACAGAGAGAGAGGCTCTCCTCTTGCGTGATGAGTTGATTGGCATACTAGCCTCCGCAGGATATGAGTTGCGTAAATGGATCTCCAACTTGCCTGCACTCTTGGAAGGGCTACCGGATGACCACCAGCAAGATCCTCACCTTTTTGAGAACCGTGACAATCCTGCCATGATGACAGTACTTGGAATCCAGTACAGACCAGTCCAGGACATCTTCACATTTAACGTCGACTTGGATTCGCCTCATACTTGGACGAAACTACTGGTTCTCTCGACTGTCGCGAGAACGTTTGATCCCAATGGCTGGATATGCCCGGTCATATTCTGGGCCAAATGCTTCCTGCAGAGACTTTGGACTGCTGGTCTCGGATGGGACGAGCCACTCCGCGAAGCTGTTTTGAAGGACTGGCTCCTATTTGCTTCCTCATTGCCTGCCATCAATAGGATATCGTTACCCCGTGCTATGCTTCCGCCAGGGAAGTATACAACGTCCCTTCATGGATTTTCGGACGCTTCGGAACGTGGGTACGCAGCAGCCGTATATTTGCGCACCGTGACCATAGATGGTCAGGTGAAGGTGTCGTTAGTTATGGCGAAGAGCAAGGTCGCGCCTCTCCGAACTGCGTTGACAATTCCTAAGTTAGAATTGTCGGGAGCGGCCCTTCTTGCTCGCCTCTTGAACCATGTCATGTCCACCTTGAGCCCGTCAGTTAACATTGCCACAGTCTATGCATGGACCGACAGTCAAATTGTTCTGTGTTGGCTGAAGACGTCGGTCCACACTTTAGAGGTGTTTGTAGCAAACCGTGTCTCTCAGATCCAGAAATCGGAGACCCCGTTGATTTGGAGGCATGTGCCTGGCGAAATGAACCCTGCTGATTGTGCGTCACGGGGATGCATGGCCCCCCTGTTGGTTGAGCACTCCTTGTGGTGGGGACCTAAGTGGTTGACTAGATCAGAATCTAATTGGCCACGAACACCAGCCTTGGATGCTGTCGCCTTGCCTGGGCTGCGAACGCTGGCGGTTGAACGACAGGACCGTTTGTTCGACCCAGATTTTCTAATGAATTGCTACAGCTCATTGGATAAATTGCTTAGTGTCACCGCTTGGATCAAGCGCTTCATCAGAAATTGTAGACACCCACAGGACAAACGTTTGGAGGCGTTCTTATCGCCACAAGAGCTCCAGGAGGCTCTTCTTCATTGGGTTCGTTCTGTGCAACAAGCACACTTTGAGAACGAGATTGACATCTTGAGGAAGGGCAAATCCAAGTTGTCTGGAGCCATTCGCAAACTGAACCCCTTCTTGGATAGTGAGGGTCTTTTACGTGTCGGAGGGCGTCTTAGGAACGCAAATCTCCCTTATGGAGCTCGTCACCCCCTCCTGTTGCCCAAGAGTGGTCACTTGGTGAATTTGTTGGTGACTGACCGTCACATAAAGAACTCCCACGCCGGCTGTAATGCTTTATTGGCCATTTTACAGCGAGAATTTTGGATTTTATCGGCCCGAAGGACGATCCGTAGTGTGGTCTTTCGCTGCATGCCTTGCTATAGGCTCAAGGCCTCTACCATGCAGCCTATTATGGGTGACCTGCCCTCGGATCGGGTCTCTGAGATAAGGCCCTTTGCTGGAGTTGGTACGGACTTTGCAGGTCCCTTTTCAGTTAAGACCTCGACCCTCAGGAACAGTAAAACGGTCAAGGCTTATCTGTGCGTCTTTGTCTGTCTATCCACCAAGGCGGTACATTTGGAACTCGTCTCAGCCCTCTCGACAGAGGCCTTTATTGCAACGTTAGATAGATTCGTTTCACGACGAGGACTACCGTCCTTGATTCGGTCGGATTGCGGCACCAACTTCAAAGGTACAAACAACTACTTAAAGAGATATGTGATTTTTTGGCATCTAACGAGACTGAAATTGCGTCTAGACTAGCTAGTCGCAGAATAACTTGGAAGTTCAGTCCTGCGTCATGTCCCCACTGGGGAGGAATATTTGAAAGCGTGGTAAAGGTTGCCAAGACACATTTGCGACGAGTAATTGGCGAGTCTGTATTGACATTTGAAGAGCTCGCAACTGTGTTTTGCAAAATTGAAACCGTTTTGAATTCACGCCCGTTGTGCCCGGTCTCTTCAGACCCTAATGATTTGGAAGCCCTCACACCGGGCCATTTTTTGATTGGACAGCCACTAAACGCCCTGCCGGAATACCCCTTTGTTGATGTGAGACCCAATCGTCTCTCGCGGTTTGAATTAGTCCAACAACTCACTCAGAGCTTTTGGAAGCGTTGGAATTTAGAATACTTGCACATTCTCCAGCAGCGCGTTAAATGGACTGAAAAGACTGATCCACCTCATGTTGGTGACCTCGTTCTGGTTAAGGACGCTAACTCACCGCCACTGTGTTGGCGCAGAGGGCGCATTCTTAACCTCGTCTTTGGAACAGATGGAGTGCCCCGTTTTGCTGAGGTCCGGGTGGACGGTTCTGTTCTGAAGAGAGCGGTATCAACCTTGTCACGACTGCCAGTAAATTAGCGGCCAGGTAGTCCTGGCCGAGGCGGGTAGATGTTATAAACCAAACTATATACTCTGTGTCACATCATTTTGACAGTGACAGTTTGTCTTGTCTATGCGCAGGAGTCGATCCGCCGGCTGTCTCCTCCGCTTGTTTTGCTCTTCGAATAAGAATTGAAATATATGCCGTGTTGTGTTCGTCTCGGCATTATTTGCCCTTTTGTGACGGTATTGTGTACGGCATACCTAAATTGGACTGTTTAATACAATTGTAAATAATATATTTGTTGATTGTACTTTGATGGACATGTGGCCCTTTGTTGAGTACATAAGTGCATCGCCCACGTGTCAGTTGTATTAATTTATCTATAATAAGTACTAACAGTGAACTACTTTACGAACTAACGTTTATATATACTTAGTGACAATTTGTGAAATTGTGTATTGACATTGTGTACCTACGCCGGTCATCAGACCGCATCTTGGAGCATCTTCATCCTGCCGCCTTCAGTTAAGTATAATCTATTAGCATTAGACGTTATGATTGGCCAATTGTAGTTTGATGTTAATTAGATTTATGCATAAGGCAGCGTCGTCGAAGAAGAACGCGAGGTACCTACATTTACTATGTTCTATATGGTTAAGCTCTGTGTATCGCAGACATAATGTTCATCCCGTTTGAACCTGAGACATTTCACGCTTCCACTCAACTCTGCTAAAACCCCAGGTCGGATGTAACACAGATCGATAGAGATTGATTGATTGATTTCAAGATTCTTTATTTAACACATAAGTTACAAGCTGTTTACAAATGATCTTATTCTATTTGTATACAAAACATGAATAATTATGCACATTTAGACTAAGAACGTCTTTAGAACATTTATTTTCTTGATTAGACCACAGTTGAATTTCATCTATATCAAACAAATAAAATTGTGACAAAATAAACATAAAGAATGTGCATGTCTTCGTAAGAACTCACATTATAATTGATAGGTATAGACTATAGGTAGATATTATATTGCATTGCCATAAAGTAATTGGTACAATAATGTATATGAGTTATCGAATAGTTAATGGTTAATTTAGCATTATGTTACTATATTTTATTTTATAATACCTATTGTGGGTATACGAATAATAAAAAAACAAGCGGCTCGAACTAAGACCGCGTCCTCCAGTAAGCAAGCTGACGTCATGATGCATCGAGGAAATAGTGATGCGGTAACCGGTGTCGATATTTTGTCGAGTATGGGAGTGTACATAATCTGCTTTTGCCGATATTTGAGATTAATGCATTTTTATTTTGTGGATTTTTATATAAGTAAAATTTTTGGCTTAATTTTAATACGTATTCTTTAAGTAAAGGGAATTTTATATGCCTATGAAGTTTGCATAGATTTGTACGGAGACGGGTATTGTAGGATATCTTTAAAGCCTTGTTTTGGATAACCTGCAGTTTTTTAAAGTTAGTATCAGATATGCTGCACCAAGCAGGTGCAGCATAGGTTAGACATGGTCTCACGAGAGTCGAGTAAATTCGAAGTTTTGTATATGGACTGAGGGATGATTTGCGATTCATAATAGGTTTAAGCGAATTCAGGGCTTTGGTACTTTTTAATATTAGTGTATCAGTATTTTTATTCCAGTTTAATCTGTTATCTAATACAAGTCCCAGATATTTAACTGATCGACGCCATGGAATATGGAAATTATTTATTGTAACTAAATTTTTAGGGAGAGAACGTTTTGTTGTAAATAAAATAGCTTCGGTTTTTGTAGAATTTAGTTTTAGTTTCCATGTGGTGAAGTAATTATTAAGTAGTTCTAACGATAGTTTTAATCTGCCAGTAATTATATGCACATCTAGATCACTAGTGTAAGTAGCTGTGTCATCTGCGTAAATAGCGAGGTGACAGCGAGGTTGTTTAGGTATATCATTTAAATATAAGATAAATAGAAAGGGACCAAGAATTGAGCCTTGCGGCACACCGGCTGGCATGGTTTTTGGTGCAGAATGGGTTTTATCAATATAAACAGAAAAGGTGCGATTTTGCAGGTAGTTTTGTATAAGTTTTACCAACGAAAGAGGAACGTTACTAACTATTAGTTTGTGTAGGAGACCTTGATGCCAGACGGTGTCGAAGGCTTTTTCAATGTCTAAAAGTACCATACCCGTAGAGAGTCCTAGATTCAGATTGTGCGTTATGTGCTCAGCCACTCTGGCTAATTGTTGTGTAGTCGAATGGGAACTTCTAAATCCAAATTGTTCAGGAATAAGTAATGGGTGAATAGTTTTAGAAAGACGGGACAAAATAACGGACTCGAGGAGCTTGCCAATACTAGGTAATAAACTTATAGGACGATAGCTGATTGGTATGGTTGGGTCTTTTCCGGGTTTCTTGATGGCAATGACTTTGGCATTTTTGAGAGATGTAGGAAAATAGCCAATTCGTAAGCATCCATTAAAAATTTTAGTGATTTGAACCAACATCTTTTGGGGTAGGTTTTTAAGTAATACGTTTCCAATTTCATCGTATCCAGGAGCTTTATTAGGTTTTAATTTGTTCAAAAGTTTCCGAATTTCCTTGGGTCTAACTAGTTGCACAAAATCTGTCTTTGAATAACTATCAAGATATTTAATTGAGTTATTTACAGCAGACTCTGTATCATCGTCACTAGCCCATTGCGCTGTTAAATTCATATTCTGCAAGAAAGCTTCTGATAGCACTTCACACTTATCAACGACTGAGGAGGTGAATTGTGTATTTGATATTTTGAGTGGGGGAATAGAAGAGGACTGCTGGTTAACAGATCTGACTACGCGCCATAAATCAGAAGTAGGGTTGTCAACTTTAGATAATTTTTTATTCCAAATACTGTCGTTAAATGCTTGCATTTCAAGCTTAATGGTCTTTTGTAAGCTACGAACATTTGAGTACAAAACTTTTCTGTAACTTGGTCTTTGTTCCCGAAGAGCTAAGTTTTTAAGAGAATTTTTTATTTTAATATGATTACGTATACGCCGAGGGAGTTTAGTTTTACCAACATCACTTAATTTAGGAATGGCTACATCACGTGCATGAATAATTAAGCTTACGAGATGTTCCAAAGACTGGTTAATAGCGTGAACATTATCAAAAGTTTTGGTGGTAAGACAAAGATTATTATTTATGGTGGTTCTATAAATATTCCAGTCAGCCTTATGATAATTGAATATTACTCGTTCTTGTCTAGACACACTACCAATAATGTTAAAGGTGACCGGTAAATGATTTGAGGACAACTCAGTTAAGGTACGAAGCTCGGTTAGATATTTAACATCTTTGGAAATGACAACATCGGGTGTAGTTGGTGTACTAGTGCTACTATAGTGGACAAGAGTGGGGTTAATTGGAGCAAGAACTTCGTAATCATTATCGATCGATAGAGAGAAAAAATCTGAGAAGAATGATATATATAACTCATTTTGGCCCAAAATGGTTAATACACCAATTGAATCCAAAGGTATCGATATGTATAAAGTTTTAAAAAAAGTAGAAAAGATAACCATACCTCAATTTTTAATAAGTACCTACTGGACAAAAGATTAAGTCAGGAATTGTAAAGTCCAAGTTTTACTCTGGTCAAGATATGCACTTGCATCATAATATGGTGGATGGAGGATTATAGAAATTTTAAGAATTTAAAATCTTCTAAGTTATTCCTTTTACTTATTTCCTTTAAATGCTTAGTTCTATACTATTTTCCAAACGACGGTCGGAGAAGTTGTTAGGACGACTGTAGACTATTTATTGATTATCATAATTAAATATATGTAAATATATGAAGCACTAGAGATACATTTTGAGGATTTAGTATAGATATCTCCAAAATTAGATATTTTTCTGCAGTAAAAAGTATCCTATATATTGACCCGGAGAACCAACTATCACCACACGAAATTTCATCAAAATCCGTTCAGTGGTTTTTTCATGATGCGGTCACAGACAGACAGACCGACAGACAAAAATCAAAAAACGATATATTCGGCCTCTGTATAATTAAAAATGACTATCTCGATTAGAACTTCCAAGAAATAATCAATGCACAGATTTAACTAAGTTAGAATTTTATTATATGTATAGTTAACGGGGTCTTAGTACTCACTCGCAAAGTCAATTTTTTTACTCATTTCAATTTACTTAGTCAGTCACGTAAACTAAGCTTAGTATTATATAAAATTATTTTTAACAAAAAAACAAAAACCGACTTCCAAACCTAATAAATCTAAACTAAAAAGTAGAAAATAATACTTTTAAGGACTTTGTTAATTTTGGAGTCGGTGCCAGCCAGGTATTTTGATTATGTTTACAAATTGATAGATTAATCAAATATGTATCTATTTAGGGTTATTTTGCTTTGGCTGGCACCGACTTCAAAATTAACAAAGTCCTTAAAAGTATTATTTTCTACTTTTTAGTTTAGATTTATTAAGTTTGGAAGTCGGTTTTAGTTTTTTTGTTAAAAATAATTTATTTTAAAATTTTTAGCGGAAAGTAGATATACGTATTGTGTTAATGACTATAAAAATTTACCTTCTATTATGAGGTAAACCTAATAACCTGAAAGTATACAACCATCGGTCCATAATTGCGTATTATATTGAAAAAATTTTCTTTAAACTGCTAACCGTTGAGGAGTTGTACCTTCCATCATCAGTTACGGTACGTGACTCAAATATCCATATAGCCCATAAAAGATTCGGCCGAGCATCGTTAATTTGCTCCTAAAAATTGAAGAGTTCCGATACTTTGTCATGGATCCCATCTTCTGAACCTTACCAAACTCTCGTCAAACTACCCTTAAAGTATATCCTTTCCATTAAAAAAATAATCATCGAAATCAGTTGGCGTGATATTGAGTTATTCGTCCATTTGTCGCGCAAATACTTAATGCAAATTTAAGTCTTTTATGGTTTTGTCATGGGTGCCATTATCAGAACTGGAAAATATTAAAATGGGACCACATGGGAAGCACTACCTTTTAAATAAAAAAAGAATCATCAAAATCGGTTCACCCAGTTCAAAGTTATGAGCTAACAAACATAAAAAAAAATACAGACGAATTGATAACCTCCTCCTTTTGGAAGTCGGTTGATAAGCCTAAGATCTTGATTTGAGCATGACTTTAGTTCGCTTACTAAGCCTAAGTACGATACCCTAAAAACTAACAAACTTTTTAAAAACTTAAACTGCCACTTTAAAGTATCTGTAGGCAATTCTATCCAAACGTGAATGTGAAAACAGTTATTCATTGAAGCATTCTCACAATTTGCCGTAAACAGAAAAGCAGTAAACCAGTCAATGGATGCTATTTAATTGATTTATACGGCACTAAGCTTTTAAAGTGCCATTAAAGAAACTTTATAATTTATTACACCTGGTGTAATGGGTTCATTTCTAGGTATTTGGTTATAAAAATTGCTTTGCTTTATTTTTATAGTATTCTATTTTCCTCTTAAAATTTGACTGATTTAATACGAAGGTACCATCAAACAAACAAACATAAAACTACAAAATTATATAAATAAATATGTTGAGACATGACCTACAGCGCCATCTAGTTCTACTTCACATAATAATATTACTTTAAATACATGATTATAAATATAAACACCCATACGTACAAACGTACGCGCCTACAAATTAATGCCTCCAGCGGGACTCGAACCCGCGACCGCTGGCACAGCAAGCTAACTACAAACTAAGCCAAAGGTGTCGTCTTAACTTACCCAATTAAAATACGGGTGAAAAATATCATACTTCTAAGAAAATAACTTTTTGTTTTTTCTAAGTAATTTTTTAAGTTTTTGGAATGCACTTTTCCTTAGCTCTGGAATCGGCGACACGCTCGGCGTGACAGCGTTCCTCGAGCCACTACTCCGTGAAATTTCATGCTTTCCATACAGACCTACTTGATCCTGCTCACCTATTTATATCTTATATATCTCATATATCTTTTTAGATTGGGCTTTGATTCCCAGTAGAGATATTCGAATTCGAGTGATATGAATGTTATACTGTGTATATGAAAATGTTTTTTTACATTTTATATTAATTGTATTTGTAGTACTATAATTTTGGAGTTAATTCAAAGTTCTTGAAATTATCACTTCAAATAACATCTATTTTGATTTTAAAACACACATTTTAAGATAGAAATAATAATAATCAGCCCTTTTTTTTAACGTCCCACTGCTGGGCACGAACCTCCCTCTAACACGAGGGGGATCAGGCCATAGTCCACCGCGCTGGCCTAGTGCGTGTTGGCGGACTTCACATGTCTTTCGAAAACTTGTTAGGTTTTTCTCAGACATGCAGGTTTGCTCACGATGTTTTCCTTCACCGTAAGACAAGTGGTGATCATATTAGAAAATGATTCGCACATGATCGAAATATCAGAGGTGCGAGACACGGATTTGAACCCGCATCACTCCGTTATCCAAGCGAGCGCGTTACCACTGGGCCACCACTGCCCTAAGATAGAAATACTAAAATAAAATTGAACGTTATATATAGAGAAGTAAATTATGTGTAAATTATTATTTATTTATTTATTATTATTATTAGAGTACTATGCCATTACGAATTAGTTACAAGTGAAAGCTTGTCGTTATCAAGTGAATATTATAAAGTCATTCATAGAAAACAATGAAGCTTACTTATATTACGAGTATAATTGACAACCAAACCTGGCCCGTTTCGGGTCGTAAGTTTATTAAACGGTTCTCATAATTTTCTTATTAGATAAAAGTACCGAAGTTACTCCTTATAATATTAGCTATCTGCTATCTATCTGCTTATTAGCCGAAAGAAACATACAAATAGATAGACAAATGTATAAAATTAGTTATACGGATGCAGGTACAGTTCTGAGTTGACTTCTGAATTTTCATTAGATGGTGCAAAAGAGCCCAGTAGTAACATGCTTGTGTGGGAAAACAAGTAAAGAGTTCAATTCCCGGGTCTCAGACTTATTCTCATGTGGGAATCATTTTCAACATGATTACCACTTATCTTACAATGAAAGACAATTAAACGAAAAACCTAGTGCATGTTGACGGACTTCACATGACTTTGAAGTCTTGGAAGGAAAACTTGCTAGGTTTTCTCAGACATGCAGGTATCCTTACGATGTTTTCCTTCACCGTAAGATAAGTGGTAATCATGATAGTAAGATTCGCACATAAAAATATCAGAAGTGCGAGACCCGGATTTGAACCCGCATCATTCGGTTATCCAAGCGAGCGCGTTACCGCTGGGCTACTGCCACTGGACATACAGTAGTATAAAATTACGAATTTGAATTTAGATGAAGATAGAAGTTTAGGTAGATCGAGAAGAGTATGTATGGACTATAATATGTTGATAAGAAATTGGAAGAAAAAACCTATTGACGTCAGATAGTTATAAGAATCAGGAATGGTTGAGAGCTTGGCATGAAATAATTATTTTGTATGCAAAGAGTTCCATCATTTCTTAGTCCACATTCACCCTCTAACTACCTACTTTTAATTGTGTCCAAATTTCAAAATTAGAATCAAGGGGCAGAAAATCTTCAGGTAACCACTTAAAAGGGATGTTTTCGAAATTCAATCCCTAAAGAGTGAAAAGGGCGTCGAAGTTTCTGTGAAAAATAATATTTGGGCCAAAATTACTTCAAACTTGATATTTATAGTCTTTAGCCAAATTAATGAAGCACGTGTTTCACAAACAATTTGAGAGGGGTTTATTTCGCAATTTATATAGAATACTAGCGTAGCAAATCTGAAATTAGGTACTACTACTTAATAAACTGTACCTTTCAAATATAAATATTCGTTGATACTCGTGAACACTTATGTTATTATGAATAGTTTTTATAATTTTGCTGGTATTACGACTTATATTATTATTCAAAAATTAAACTTAATTAATTAGTTCGTGTTATCACGAAAATGAACTAGTGAAGTGGGATTGAGGATGCCAGCAATGAAACTATGTACTGCCTTAATACGTTTATTTAAATTCTATGTATATTCACCGTGCACTTAGCACTCGCTCACTCGTTCCTTCTTTCTAACTCAAATTAATCATGGCCGAACACGTTTTATCCCTTTCACTTATTCTTCCTTTCATTCATACAATCATTCATCGCAAATATATTATATACATATAAACTGTGATGCTTTTTTTTATACTTATAGCGAGCAAACTAGCAGGCGGGTCACCTGATGGTGAGTGATTACCGCCGCCCATAAACATTTGTAGTACCAGAGGCACCACCAATGCGTTGCCGGCTTTTTAGGTATTTGTTGGTCCGCCCTTTGAATGACCCCATGTTGTAATTAAGCGGGAACACCGTCGATGGGAGTTGGTTCCACAGTTTGGTAGTGCGTGGAAGAAAAGACCTGGCATAGCGAACGGTAGAAGTACTCCAGGTACCCAGGTGGTGAGGGTGAAAAAGCTTTCGATGGTGTGCGGTGCGATTGTAGAAGAGAGAAGGTGGGATAAGGTTGAATAGCTCGTCAGAACACTCGCCGTTATATAGCTGATAGAGTACGCAGAGAGAGAAAAGAAAAAAAAGGTTTCTACGCGTATTTTAACCGCTACTCTCTATTATCTCCTGTCTTTCTAAGTTAACTTTCGTACCGCCTTATAGTACTTTATACCTTATTAGTGCTCATTATAAGAATGAATATAAAAGTTATAAAGTATAATAGCGTTCAGTTTTGTTTATTAAGTCCTTTTTTTAAGTCCATAGCCCGATAATTTTAATTATATCGTATCATTTCAATTCTTTTGTATTTTTTTTTTGTTGCTTTTTTTAATCATTTTTTTAATTTATTTAGTGCTTGACTACGCTCCACCTGATGATGATGGTAAGTGATAACGCAGTCGTAGTAATAAGTCGCACTAATTCAGTAGTCACCTATTCACTCTTGCCTTATTAAGTGTGCGTGAAAAATTTTTCTTATTTATTTTAATCCGCCATTTTTACCAAAATCTATCTATCTTTAATATAGCCATCTGTAAGAAATTCTTAAAATATTCATCTTGCAACATTAATATATAAAACCCGAGACATTAATACGTCGCGGTATTTCCCCGGGGCCGCGACTCGCCGCTAAATTAAAAACTTCGCTATGTTAATAACGACCACCGTCTTTAACATTATTGCTTTAAAATATCCATATTATATTCATATTTAAGGTTCTGAGCCCATATCATATGGGTCTGTATTTACATTGTACTATCGACCCTCGTGGCGGAGGAGTCAGAGAGTCCTCGTCAGAGGAGTGTCTTTTTTTTATAAATAAATATGGGACATTATTACAACAGCTCCATCTAGTTCCATAGTAAGCTACGTAACGTGCTTGTGTTACGGATACCAGATAGTTGATATACTACACATATAAATTGTTAAATACATACATATTATAAATAGTAACACCCACTGGAGTACAAACATTCGTGCTCAAAAAATGAATGCCCCCAGCGAGACTCGAACCCGCGTAAACCATCCTGCGATGACCCAAAATGACTCCCGCCTTTTTAGGACAGGGTATATAAGAAAAGGGCGAAATGCAACAAATACTTATATAAAATATCCTAAAACATTATTGCGTTAAAGTATTGTAAATATTAATTTGTTGAAGTCCCAAATTGTAACTATTGACCTTCATTTTGGCTCCTGTCAAAATCGAAATAGTTCTATCAGGGACTAAGAATATTAACATTCAATTACAAGTGACAACTAGTCCTAATATTCTTTAAAACATTTAATCTATAAATTTATTAAAAGACGAAACCGTACACAGAAACTAGTCTATTTAACTCAATAGATACAAGATATCTTATTATTTATTGTACATGAATATATTTTACTTCTATTGTTACTGAAATAGAAAGCCAATTATCTTTCAACGAGGCATATTGAAGGAATCTCGTAAACATCTCATATTAGCTATGATATGAGACTGGCCTGAGGCGACTCCTTACAAACTTAGCAAGAATCTCCGATATTTCATGGGTATTGTTGAATTAGAATCCTATATATAAATAGAAGCGGTACGTCATCCCTCTCTAAATAAATCATAGTCACGTTTCCCATACGAAGTAGTGTTCGAAGGAAAACGTTCGGAAAACACTCGCTGCGACTCGACGTGAATGCAGATTGAAGTTTGGAGATATACGGATTTTATATCTGGATTGAACAGTCGATTCAAAGCAAGAAGTTAAATTATTTATAAAAGCTTTTAAACTCGCGAACAAAATATCTCGTTTATTTTTATCTACACATATTATAAAACAAAATACTCCGCCGCGTCTTTCTGTCTGTCTGTCTGTTCGCGATAAACTCAAAAACTACTGCACCGATTTTCATGCAGGTCACCAATGGATAGAATGGTTCTCGAGGAAGGTTTTAGTATATAATTTGTCAGGTTTTTGTATACATTGGCTGCAATATAATGATATCTGTTGGAGGTGTCGGAAAAAAATAAGTCATCTAGGAGCTTTCAACGAAAACGGTGCCTAAAACAGTGGAAAACGGTGCCCTTTGAGATATAACAAAATGATGTATGGTGGAATTGTGTATCTTATATACTCGTAGGTCTACAAAAAAGTCCGCGATGGAATATGTCTATCTCTTAAGGATAACATACTATATCAAAAAAAGTTAGGAAATTTAAAAAAGAACTTTATAAAATTAACGTTTATTAACGTTTGACGTATCATGTTATGACCGTTGCCATGGTGCGTGCAATGGTAATTCATATAATCAAGTCAAATATATACCGGGCGGTGTGAAGTAAATATATACCCGAGCGAAGCGAGGGTGAGCCCCTAGTATATAATAAAATTCAAACTTAGTCGAATCTGTACATTGAATATTTTTTGGAAAAGCTAATAAATAAAATTGAATTGCTGTTCGTTAGTCTCGCTAAAACTAGAGAACGGCTGGACCGATTTGACCAATTTTGGTCTTAAATTATTTGTGAAACCCAGAGAAGATTTAAAAGGTACTTATACTAATTTAAGGTAAAGTATCTGTCTGTTGACGCATCACGAGAAAACTATTGGACAGATTTTAATCAAATTTGGTATTATGATAGTTGGTTATCCGGGTCAACATAAAGGATACTTTTTACTTTAGAAAAATATCTCAATTCTGAAAGTTACTAACCGATAAATCTTATCTAGGGATGTACCTACTCAAGCGGAGTGAGGTCAAGTTGCTAGTGTTAAATAAAATATCTAATAATAATGATAACAATAATCAAGAGCAATTTACACAGAAGATGTTATTGTGCTCAAGTACCAAATGAACAATTGCATTCATCCTTCACTGTCAAACTCCGTTGGGACAAAATTCAATTTTAACACTCGCGAAGATCAGACCTTTGGCGCAGTACAACCAGCTTTACAACCTCTCAGAGGCAAGAGGTTGAAACACTGCTATCATCCCGTTGGATGTTACTAAACAGAAAAACAGCAACAGACACGGTTACTGTAAAGCTTTCGAAACTTTGGAACTAAAAATGTAAAATCCGCAAAAATATCCGAAAATAGAGAATAATCTAAGAAAGAATTACATATGTAAAAAAAATCGGTAACTATACTAGATCCGACTCCGACCCGTAATCAAATTGAATCCAAGCAATCAATATCACCGTTAAAAGTCAATCAAAACGGCAAAGCAAAAACTATAAACCGATCTGGTTAAAATATAGGCCCGTGTGTTTCATAACCTAGAATAGGCAAGGATGTGAATACTCGAATATGTGAATAAGGGGTGTGTAATACGAAATATCAACTTTTGATCGGCCCAGCATAGCGATGAAATCGAGTTAGTTATGAGAAAACAAACAAAATTTACTATTCTTTTAGGATTTGTTCTTTTGTAATATATTTTAGGCATTTTTATATAGAATAATATATTTTATTCAAATTTTCTAGTACTAATACTCTTTGAGGCAGTGGTAGCACATTAGTAACACGTTCGCCTCTGACCTTTACTAACACGATTACCACTTGTCTTACGGCGAAATAAAACATCGTGAGGAAACCTGCAAGTCTTAGAGAACCTAGCATGTTTTGATAAAGACATGTGTAGTCCGCCAACCCACACTTGGTCAACGTGGTGGACTATGGCGTCATCCCCCTAATTTTGGAGGGGGGCCCGTGCCCAGCAGTGGGACGTTAAAAACCGCTGAATATAATACAAAGAGTATTATAACAGAGTTTACCTTCGCGTATCATAAATCAAAGTCATAAACCGCCAACTTACACTAGGCTGGCGTGGTGTACTATGGCCTGATCCTCCTCGTATGAAAGACAGGTCCATCCCCAGGAGTAGGGCTTTAAAAATAACAATACACATCGTCATAATGAGAATCATTCTATTTTCACAACTTCTCTTCTCCAAATCTATTACATTTTTCATTTTGGCTTAATACAGTAACTATAAATACAAGCAAAGCAAAATATTAATAAATTATTCGCATTTTATGAGCCTTAAGATTATCTACTAATTATATTGAATATAACATTTATTGATCTAATCAACGTCTTTGTTCAACCACAAAGAAATGTTTACTGAGAAAACTCATCGACAGAAATATCGAAGGCAATTAAAATTAATACGACTTGTTCGTACGAAAAAAGTTAATAGCTTTTCCAATTAAGTATCGAATCCGCGGAGAAATGCGGAAGACGATTAAATTCTTAAGTATTAGTAAAAATAATATTCACTTCAACTAATAGCTATAGTACGTTTTTATAGGTAAACAGGAAAATTGCACAGAAGTTTAACATGTTCTATAGTGTTCTACAGCGGTCGCGGGTTCGAGTTCCGCTGGGGCATTTATTTGTTAAGCACGAATGTTTGTACTCCAGTCATGGGTGCTTATGCTTATAATATGTTTGTATTTAAAGTTATATATAATTATGTAGTGTTTCTGGTATTCGTAACACAAGTCTCGTAGCTTACTACGAAACTAGATGGCGCTGTGTGTAATAATGTCCTAACACTTATTTTATCTGCCTGTTGCATCGTAACGCCTAAATGGATGAACTGATTTTAATATAGTTTTTGTTTGCAAGGTGACTTATCGTAAGCGTTTTATGCTGTGCATTTTTAAAAGCAATTTACCCGTTTCGTTATTTAATCTTTTCTAGACGTTTAAAATTAACGGTTAATTTATTTTTAACGATTTTCGATATTAAAGACACAATACATATAGCACGTTAACGCTTCGTCATAAAGATATATAATCTGTCGAAGTAAAACAAGTAGGGTACGTAACAAGTTGAGAATTAAATAAATCATTACTTGA
This sequence comes from Boloria euphrosyne, assembly GCA_951802675.2. Lineage (NCBI taxonomy): Eukaryota > Metazoa > Arthropoda > Insecta > Lepidoptera > Nymphalidae > Boloria > Boloria euphrosyne. Next base: position 599,238 of record OX637896.1, read on the forward strand.
CTAATATCCTAATTATAATTAATATCTAATATAATATAAATGTTATAACACAATGAACGTACCTAAATTCTCTCGAGAATCTTTTATAATTAATGCAATATTTTTATATCTCACAAACTTTCAAAGCATAAAGTTTAAAGCACACCTTTTTGTGGGCTAAAATATAAACTAACCTGTAAAATAGTTAATTTTCTTATAATTTTTCTTCCTCATAGAAGATTTTGGCACAAAATGCCTAAATTCATATAAACAAGCCTCTATTAATTTCTATTACAAAAAAGGAGAGCTAATAGGATTTGGTCCGAGAAAAATTAATACATCGTCTGGGGAGCTCGACCGCCTTCATTAAGAGTAAAAGCCTTTTAAAATTTTCCTTCAAACTTGACATAATTCCTAGTAAAAACGATCATAGTGGTTCGGTGGAACACGTGTCTGAATACTTTGCTAGAAGTCCGGTGTTCACATCTTATATATAGAGTAATATTTTTTTAGATTGCATATTTGGCATGTTGAGAGATGTCTTTCTCTGAACATGTTGTAAAGCATTTGAAACGTCGTGTCAGTCGCGCAAACAAATAGACAAAAATTCTAAAAACTATAGATTCGTAACTATATCATCATCATCATCATCATCAGCCCTTTTTAACGTCCCACTGCTGGGCACGGGCCTCCCTCAGCACGAGGGGGAGCCATAGTCCACCACGCTGGCCTAGTACGTGTTGGCGGACTTCACATGTCTTTTGAAAACTTGCTAGGTTCTCTCAGACATGCAGGTTTCCTCACGATGTTTTCCTTCACCGTAATACAAGTGGTAATCATGATAGAAATGATTCGCACATGTAAATATCAGAGGTGCGAGACCCGGACTTGAACCCGCATCACTCGGTTATCCAAGCGAGCGCGTTACCACTGCCACTATATAATAATGACTATTTAAATAAGATTTTTCCTACAATTTTAATGTACAGACACCATTCCGTTATAATTTTGTTATACGTATAGATTTTATGATGACGCAATCACGATTTATGACAAATGACAGGGAACGCGCCATACAATTTCATATGACGTACTTGTCAAGTTGTCATTCGTATAGTACATTCGCGTACATGATTCATGCTCAAAGCTCATACATGCCTTTGTAAACGAGGAGTTTAACCTTCACTTTTGCAAGTTAGATAGATACATGAAAACTATTCTTTCCTTTGATCATTTTACATAAAATGTCTTCTTTCTGATGTTTGCAGAACTCTCTGTTATTGTTGGTTTTCAATATCGATATACAGTAATATCGATAAGTAATTAAAGATAGAAATAATTTAATCTCATGGTTGATTGACGACTCGTTTGGCTCAGTTGGTAGTGACCCTACTTTCTGCGCCAGCGGTCGCGGGTTCGAGTCCCGCTGGGGGCATGCATTTGCTAATCACGAATGTTTGTACTCCAGTCATGGGTGTTTATATTTATAATATGTATGTATTTAAAATGTATATGTGTAGTATATCAACTATCTGGTATCCGCACAAGACACAAGAACGTTACGTAGCTTACTACGGAACTAGATGACGCTGTTGTAATAATGTTCCAACATATTTATATTTTTATTATATTTATATTTGATTTTTTTGACAGGATCGATGGCTACCACTATTGGTTATTATTAACGACTAGTGTCTTAAGTGAATTGAGTATATGGTTAAAAAAATCTTGAAGTCTATAACTCAGTTTGAGTTCAATTTTATATTAAAAAACGAAATGATTGTAAATATTTAATAATGATTATACTTTCTATTACTTATAATGGTAAAGCAGTGACAGATCTAATCCAACCACGAACGCTTGGTACATTCGCGTACACTCCGGGGTGGTCTGGTAGAGCGCACTCCAAACCAAATGACACCAGTCCTAGCAGCTTGCCTTGGTACACCGCTGGACTTCCAGAATCACCCTGTAAATGTGATTTAATTGATCGAAACTAGTTTATTTCTATGGCTGTCCCTTTCAATTTATGATAAATATACGGGGGGGGGGGGGGGGGGTGTTGTACACGAAAACGACGTACTTAAAAGAACAATTATGTTAATTTAATACTTGCTTGTTATTGCTACATATGCCCTATATGTCAGTTCAGCCAATTTTGATATTGGCGTATAATTTAATAAAGCCTTTTTTAATCATTTTTTATAAAGATTTAGTGTTAACAGACATACATTCTAAAAAAATGTCGAATATACATATCTAAACATAATATAAAACAAAGTCGCTTGCCGCTGTTTGCACTCTAAGATCTTTTAAACTACGCAACAGATTTTAATGCGGTTTTCGTCAATAGAATTCGTAATCCAAGAGGAAATTTTACATAATATAATACATGCATATTATAGTAAAAAAAATCTGAGAATTTCAAAGATACATTATAAGATCTTACATTGAAAACACTGGCTTTATCTTGCGACATACTCGTACATCAAAATAATTAATGTGTATAATAAACTTTACCTGACATGCGTCTTTAGTACCATTAGGGTATCCTGCACAAAACATTCTTGGTGTAATGATGTCATAAATGCCGTCTTTCGTATTTTTACACTTTTCTTTATTAATTATAGGCACGTATATGCGTCGAAGAATATCTTGCATTTTGTTTGCCTGAAATAAAAAAAAGAGAAATTACTTAGAACGTATAAGAAAAACTAAAAAATACCGGCAGTACAATGTGACGTAATGGACATGATAGAACGAATTAATTGTTAACAAACATTAACGGTAAAACTAGTGAATATTTTTATAGCAAATATGTTTTAAAAGTTCTCCACCCATATCTCATATTTGACGACACTTTGGCTCAGTTGGTAGTGACCCTTCTTTCTGCGCAAGCGATTGCGGGTTCGAGTCCCGCTGGGGGCATTCATTTCTTGAATCAACGATGTGTCCCATCAATACTTGGTATCAAACCATCAAAACTATGAATAATTAAAAAATAATCCAGAAAATCTACTTAATTTTGAATAGATATTTACAAGGTATTTATAATATAAATGTATTTAAAATTTATATATATATATATATATGTAAGTATCAACTATCTGGTATCTGTAGCACAAGCCTCGTAGCTTACCACGGAACTAGATGGCGCTGTTGTAATAATGACCCAACATATTTATATAATATATTTATCTTACTTTAAACTTCACATAGCCCCATCCGGTGACAGAAACCATGTTGCCATCTTTAATGTCATAAGCAGATCCTATCGCAATCGGTCGACTTGCAGAAGTAACTGGTATCGGTCTCTCGAGAAGTAAAAGCTGATAATCATAGTCCTTAGTCTGCTGCTCTGAACTGTTCCAGTATGGGTGTATGAAGTGCGCGCAGATGCGATATTCATTGAGTTCACTCCGCGAAGTAGTACCAGCGTATACGTGTTCATGCTTGTTGCTTATGAAAAGAAAAAATGTCAATATTATCGACTTTGTTTTTTTATTTATTTATTCACTAGCAATTACTGCGGCTCTGCCCGTGCTAGAAGGATGAAAACTTAGAGTTATAAGAATTGTTTGTTGCCAAATCGGAAAAAAGAAAAATAAAAATTTGGTCTTAAAATAAAAATAAAATATCTGGAGAGGGCCACCCATATCACCTAGGGGAATAAAAATAGCCTACGACCTATTCTTATGCCTACCAAATATACACAAAAAAAACATAAAAATCGGTCAAGCCGTTTCGGAGGAGTTTGATAACAAACACTGTGACACGAGATTTTTATATTTTACATTTTCTTACTAAAATTTCTTATATAACTTATCAAAATATTCTAATATTCCATGAAATTCATTTTGAATAAAACCAACTAACATATTACTTTCGCACTTATATTTTTTATTTTTGTGATAAATGAAACCTAGAACTCTAAATCTTTTTCTCAAATATTTCTTTATAATATCAACTATTTTTCAGTGAAATTAAATAAAAGTATTGAAATAATGTGTAAAAATAAATATCATAATGTGTAAATATAAAATATTTTTGTCTCTATATTTGTTCCATCTAATCTCTGGAACGGCTGGACTGATTTTGACGGCATTTTCACTGGTAGATAGTCCATTTTATAGAGAGTAACTTAGGTAACTATTATAAAAAAGTGAGAATTAGTGAGCAAAATCAAGCAAAGCGATAATTACTCGCTATCAAATCGTTTATCAAACATCAATTACAAGCACGATAAGGTACATGCACAAGCCAACGTAACAAGCAATGCGAAGTCCCAAATATGACAGTGATCAATCGCGACCAATGTTTCATCGTTAGCCGTTAATTAGCAGAGTAATAACTGATTACTAGGGCTAATTAAACAGCTTTGCGTTGGGGTTGCGGGATCGGTTCCCGCTCGTTACATATTTGCAGGATTAGTGGTAACGGATTATATTAATTAAACGGATAACTAACGTAATGTTTGTTCGAACCGAGGCATTAAATGATTTACATGTTCATTGCATTGTTTTGTGAAAATAAATGTAATATTAAAAAAAAATGTTTAAAATTTAGTTGAAATCAAGGAATTCCTTTATATTACTATTAAAAATGAGAAAAAAAAGTTTATTCGTTTTCTAATGTAACGTAGCAACGAAGTTTTATAGGATCAGACATGTAAGTAACATGACAGGACATGGTACAGTTGTCAAGTGTTTATATTTATTTAATCGCAAAACTTTCGTCAGTCTAGTATCTAGGTACTATGGTAAGAAAATGTTCTATCTCACAAGAATATTAATAATAATTACAAAAGTGATTCAAGTGAAAATAAAAAATACAAAAGTGGGTTTTAATCTGGGTCACGCACTTCTATTCTAATGTTTTCATGTGTGAATTAATACTAACATGATGATACTATTACGAGTATAATATTTTGTATTTCGGTGAACGAAAATATCGCGAGGAAACCTGCATGTCTGAGATAACTTAACAAGAAATTATTAAATATTACGACAACACATTTGGCTCAGTCGGAAGTGATTCTACTTTATACGCCAGCTGTCGCGGGTTTGAGTCCCGCTGGGGGCATTAATTTGTTGAGCACGAATGTTTGTACTCCAGTTATGGGTTTTTATAAATTATATGTGTAGTACATAAACTATCTGGTTTCCGTAACACAAGCCTCGTAGCTTACCACGGTACAAGATGGCGCTGTTGTAATAATGTCCTAACATATTATTGAAGGGCCTAGCACTGGCACGATAAAGTGCTGAATACAATTATAAATGGTCACGATAGTTATAATCTAGAATCTGTCAAAATTCAACTAAACATGAAGAAGTAATAAGCGAACAAACTTTTACAATTATATTAATTAATATCACTTTAATAACTCTGAGTTATCCATCTCTACAACCTTAATATAATATAAGTAATACGAGTATATCATTCAGTCATGTCATGCAGAAGTTACATGATCTATAATTGACGCACCGATGATTATATTTATACCGATGATTATGTAAGCTTTATAATTATAATTTATAAGATATAATATATAAGATGGAACAATCATTAAAGTTTCAAAATTTGTCCGTTTGTTGTTACACAGTAACCTCAGTAAAGACTAAATCGATTTTAATGAGTTTCATTGACGAGTGGATAGAATAATAATTATTTTATTAGTAAGAGAAAAAATGAGATTATGGCGAAAATTAAAATTTAGTAGCTTTTATGGATAAGTATGATAGATTTTTTAAACGTCGCACATAATATGTACGTATTCAGCCTTTCCACCCACTGCTGAGCTCGAACCTGTCTTCCAACGAGAGTGATTATTATTGAATACATAAAAAAAGTTAAAAGAAAAAAAACACATCTTAAAAGCCTAAGTTTAGGAATATAAATAATAATTTCATATATAAAATTTCAGAATTTTACTGATAATTGAAAAATAATCCATCAAGCAACACTTAGTACTCGTAGTAGGTACTCACTCATAGATGGCGCTCTTTACATAAAAAAAATTGCCTTTACATACTTTAACACATGTTATATACGTATTCATAAAATCAGAAAGTACAAAAAAAATTTGCAATTTTGATTTGCATCAACGCCATCTACCGATAAGAACATGCAACCGCACTTAGTAAGGCTTTTGAACCTATATGTATTGGATCCGTAGTTTACTTTCTATAATATTACTTACTCACAGTGAGCCGCCGTCAGAACCCAGTCGGGAGCGATGAGAGTACCGCCGCAGTATTTCCCATATAACACCTGGTAAGGCGCATCCTGGATAGTTATGCTGTTACCACCTACTATCCTCCAACGAATCTGTTAAATATAATTAATTAGTTTTTTCTTCGCATCCATAGAATACTAAGAAAGGCTACCCAGATAATTAATACAAGTTTTTTCTTCATCCATAGAATGGTAAGAAAGGCTACCTAGGATTTCATTTATGCTCCCGTTTAATGGTTTAAGCATGATAGGGTTAAACATATATGTCTATATATTAAAATATATATAATAGTCCGTGAACCCGCACTTGGCTAGCGCGGTGGACTATGGCCTGATCCCTTTTGCATTGAAGGGAGGCCCACCCCCAGCAGTGGGACGTTTAAAAGGGCTGATTAGATTCAGTTGAAAAAGGTGTAGATAAATATTGTGAATGACATGAATACACTCAGTTATAGCAATGATAAAGGTATTCTTAAATATTCATCAGTACCTCAACTTACTACAGGGACGTATTTTATATTTTTAGTGTCGAACTAGTTTACTTGAAAAATGTTAAGACAAAGGTTAAAAAAATTTTTTAGTACAATTTAATTTAAAAAAAATTAATTAAATTGTCCTTGTCCTTCTTGAATGTTATTCTACTTATATTAGACCTTGCAGCAATACTTACATCATCTTGCATTTCTTGTAGAGTCGAGTTTCCAGCGAGATACTCGTGGTAGTAATAAAAGTCCCTCGGAGGTACGTTGCGGGTTAACACTATCCTGTCATATTGTTGTACACACTCTGGAGTTAGGAGACCTTTGGGTATTTTATCTACAATTATATTTTATGTAGTACAATACGCACAATATTTATTTAAAAAGAAATCGACTAAGTGTTCAAGTAAGTTACACATAATTAGAGTAGAAGAAAAAACAAAAAAGATAACTCTAGTAATAATAATTATTTATTAATTATTATTGCAGATTTGCTTTTGCTAGAGAATGTAAAATTTAAGAAAGTGGTATCGTAATTAATGAAATTATAATCATTGAGAACACGTATCACGTAACTTCTTATAACAAAAGATGTCCATTTATTTATCAACGAATTTTCCCGTAGGAAATATAATATGTTGGTAAATAGATTGAGAAAACGTGATTATTCCAAAAAAGTGTAGATATCACAAACTATTACTATTGAAGACAATGATTACATCATTCTTTTTTAATGAAGGTATAAAACGAATATTAGAGTGGTTTTTTTACGCCAGGAATGAGGTATGTATTTTCTTTCCTAATTGATAGATTCGTTAACAATTATTGCTGTAATATAATAAAATATCTATTTCTATAGAAGGTACAGAAAGTCACAACAAAATTCAAAAGGGAAACAAAGTTACGACAATTTCAAAAGAGTAGAGTCGAACAGGAACAAACTACTTTTCTTAACGGTTAATAACGACTTAGGTGTTGTAAAACAAAAATTTACTCTTAGTATTGTAATAATTAAATCGCAAACGGATATTGAAATATCAAAAGTACATTATTAAAAACTTTAGTTGCATTAAAGCTTACGTGTACTTTAGTTTTCAGGTCAATGAGGGTATCTTATCGAATGCGACGAGGCTGCCAAAATCTAAAATTCACTTTGTAAAGTCGAATCTTTTTATTCTATTGAGTTAACAATTTTATAATAAATACTAACGAAGTAGACTACAATATATAAACTAGTAAAGTAACAACAAAATGATAGTGTTAAGTTGATAGCGCCGTCGTTCGGGAAATCGTGTGAAGGGGATTCAAATCCCGGGTCAGTCTGATATTTTCATGAGCAAATTATATCCAACATGATCACCAATTATTATCTTACGGTGAAGGAAAGTCTGAAAAAACCTAGGTTGTCCAAAGACGTGTGATGTTCGCAAACCCACACTTGGCCAGCGCTAAATCTTGATGCCCTCCATATTAAAGGCCAAGCAGTGAAACTTTATTTATCGTTAAATAAAATCGACTGAATAAAATATATACAAAATAACATGTGCATATAATTATAAAATATTCTTAAAAGTGACGAGTTGTAAAAATATATTGGAAACTGACACTCTTTATAATACTCTTTTCAATGTTAGAAAATGCATTTGCATGCCACCTGAATACGGCACCTGTAGGCCTAGGCCTACATGTGCCGTATTCAGGTGGCATGGCAATGTAACAATCGACTAGCGAAAGCGATAGTAGAAAAGTCCAAAATGTATGGGTTTGACATATGCCTTAGATATGTCACGTGATCTGTTGTCAACGAATAGATGATGGTAGACAATGTACATTCATTTCAATTATTAGTGATTTAAAGTTCAAGATGCATATGCTGCGTTTAAGCGATGACGATTTCGACGACGCTTCATAACGAATGCCGGTTGGCTATAGGCCCTGAATACAGGCTAGAAAAGCCAGTAGTACGCGATAAGCCAAACGCTTCCAAGGCAACAAAAGCAGACCACAAGAATCAAGGCGTTGCTCCTTCAGTCCACTATGCTATCAGTGAAGTACCAAGAAAAACCTACATAGCACACCGTCCACGGAATTCAGGTACCTCCTAGTATGTCCCTTGGCTTCACACTTATCCGGGCCCTTAATAGATGAGCGACACAACATAATATCAAGTACCTTATATAAAAAGGATGGAAAGAGCCTAATAAGGAACCGCACACTCAAATGATACTGCACTATCAATATTGTTACTCTGTAACTTAATACTTGTATCAGCGCGCAGAGAACAGCTTCTACTGTATTTTTTTATATTTACATATAAATTACAATTTGAAAAGAAAACGTTCCGAATGTACATTTATTATAATATGTTTGTATTTAAAGTTATATATGTGTAGTGTAACACAAGCCTCGTAACTTACCACGGAACTAGATGTGTGTAATAATGTCCCAACATAATTATTTATTATTCTATTTACTTATAACATTTTAAAGCAAAACCAAAGGCTCTAACTCGTATTGAACACGCTCGCTCAAAGTTTTTACAACACTCGTAAGCTTAAATGTGTTAAATTTTTAAAATCTAGTTTACATTCGAAGCCATTTTATTTACAGAAATGTTCGTTTAGAAAATATAGATCCAAATAAAAACAATGAAATACGTTGGAATCGTTCAATCCAATTAAGTTCGTCACAACTTGACTTTAGTCATTTAAATGTCAACATTTTTGTTTTCCATTCGAATATTGTAAATTATATTTCTTTGTGTTTGCAACATTGTCTTGATTTTGGTGACATTTCACTAGATTTCATATTATGATGATTTACATAAAACTAACTTCATCACCTTTATTTTACCATTAGGTTATATCAATCTATTACAAACCTATCGGTAAGGAAAATAAAAAATATAATATTTTCGATTTAAAATAATGATAAATTATATTAAAAAGATATATTAGACACCGATGTCTTCGTTTTTTTCGTGGCAATCCCACAGTAATACCAACTTATCCAACTTTCAAGTTCTTGTGTAGAGTATGGATCTACACCTACACAAAACTCATTAAGCAATCCATTGAGTTATTATTAAGTAATAATAACTCAATGAAGCAATCACAGACTGAATTGGACTTGATATTTGACTTTATGGCACTCCTTATATCCCATTTTAGTTTGCAGGCTTAGTACATGAAAATGTACAATTGGTTCTCACACAATAAATACATATTTTATTCTTTAGTTTACGCGAAAATCTTTTCAGATTTTGTCGCGGATTGATTTTAATTTTTGGTTCCCGAGTCCCGACCTTTCGAATACTTTACAGCAATCATGGTCACTTTGAAATCCTTGAAGCAATATTAAAGTCATTTATAACAATAAATACAGTTTCGTATATAAACCATATAAAATGTAACAAACAATGTACTGATGCATTTTATTTAAAAAAAATAGGACTAAATAATAAAAATCTTACCAGCATTTTCTAATGAAGTTAACCAGAATCCATTTAAACTCACTAAAACCACTAGAGTGATTCTATACATGACTTCATGGGTTCGTAAACATATAGAACTCGGTCTTGGATCTGAACACTGATGTACTATACAAGTTTGTCTAATCGTATTACCACGGTCTTGATAAGAAACTACCTCGATTTCGATAAGAGACCTTATTTCTATGTAATAATACATATTTTATTGAAAAATATATTGTACATTTTTTTAACACATTTTTTTGCACGTGGACAATAGTTATTCAAGTTAAATTGATTATTTTGAATCTTTCTCGTAATACACGTTACAGATTAATATTTTAATAGAAAAAAAACTCTATGTTTGATACACGGGTACTAGAGGGTCGGGTTTTTGCCTAGGTTTTATCGATTGTCTCAAAGATATGATATTCTTCACGTAGCAATAAGTATATTACTAGTAAAAAGCTAAGCTTTGTGAGGGCTCGCGTAGTTTTTCGGGTAATAATGTTACAGCGATGTTAGCTCTTTGGTTTTCTAACAGGTTAGTAGTAAGTACAATAACATTCTATCCAATAAACACGAAATTGTTAATGTTTATTTTTTTAAAGGTATAAAATTATATTTCTTTTGACAGACAACACATCTAAATATGAAGTTAAATTACTATGTTAAAGTACAAATCTATAGGCGTGATAGTTTTTCAGTAAAGTGTACAGTAAAATGCTCAGGTTGTGGGATAATGTTAGGTATCGCTTCGCTCTCCCTAATAATATTTTAAGCCGGATAAGCTGTCAGACAGACAAAAATTCTCTTAAAAACGGTGGATCCGATCTCTATTAAAAATAACTATTTTAATGATTTGAGATTTTCAAAAAAAAAATTAATGAATAGATACAATATTTTAAATATTTTGAAATAAATGATAAAAATTGTTTAAGTTTAGTTTTTATAAACATATTGAATTTTTATCATATCCAAATGTAATGTAATATAAGATATGGAATATACCAAGCCCACCGCCCACCACTTCTATCACACTTTGTCTTGCCTGGTAGTCGGTTGCCTGGAAGAGATCGCTTTAAGCGATAAGGCCGCCTGCTGTGCATGTTTGTTTGTGTGTAGTTATAATTTTTATGTTATATTTTTTCTAATGGTGTACAATAAAGAGTATTTATTATTGTTATTATAAATAATAATTTATCTATAATAATTTTACTTAATAACATATTTTAAATAATCAAACAAATTTTAGTGGTAGTGCCATGCTTGTTACCTTCGGGTAGCAGCCGAATGGGCCGGCACGCCCCGTATAGTACCACTCTCTCACAGAAGACCGGCGTGAAGTGGCAGCTATGCTGTCGCGTTTCGTTCGGTAAGTGAGAGTCCGGGAGGCCCACTTCCCATCCCTCCTCCCGTCCTTCTCCCTCCTCCTTCCCCCCTCCCTCCCTTTCCTAAAAGGCCGGCAACGCATCTGCAAAACTGCAAGACCTGCAGTCTTGCAGATGTCCATGGGCGGAGGTGATCACTTCCCATCAGGTGAGCCTCCTGCCCGTTTGCCCCCTTTGTCACATAAAAAAAAACATTCTTAGTAAGCTCCAGTACTGCGTCAGTGTATTTTATAATTACAATACGAATTTCCAACAAAATATTCAATGATTCTAGAATTTTATTATACATATATAGAGAAGATGAATAGTCGCGTCTGTCAATACTTTTAATAAAATCGTAGAGGTCAAATCTGTACATTTATTATAGCTTCCGCAATAAAACATGTACCTACATAATACATATAATGAGTACGTCATAAATTTTTCCCCTTTCATAGAATAAAGAAATATTTACGGCACTTGTAATTTGTATTACTATTGTTTCGATTAAAGTACCTTTATCATCATTTCTTGCACGAATCGTTTAAAACTTATACACACACGGACATACATTTAAAAAAAGCTATAATTTTTTTTTATAATCATAGCCTATACCACTCTTTCATAGATAATATATAGAGAATTATAGTGTAAGTAAAATAAGTAAAATTAATTGTGAAAACTGAATTATTTTTGACTTGATTATCACTTGCTTTACGGTGCAAGAAAACACTGAAAAAATGAAATTATTTGAATGACATAAGGTTTTCGAAGAACATGTGAAGTCCTCCAACGCAAATTTTGACTGACCTAATCCTTCTTATTAAAAGTTCTTAGGTTTACACGAATATTCGACATTATAAATGAAACCACCTTTTCGGATTTTGTCGCCGATTTATTTTGATTTTTAGTTCCCGACGTTGAAATTTGATGTTAAAAAAGGCTGAATACATCCAAACGTACACACTTAACTTATATAAAAACAACAGGTACAGAAATGTAAAAAAGTGTTTTTCAAGTGGTAGTGCAATGCTTGTTACCTTCGGGTAGCAGTCGAATGGGCCGGCACGCCCCGTATAGTACCACTCTCTCACAGGAGACCGGCGTGAAGTGGCAGCTATGCTGTCGCGTTTCGTCCGGTAAGTGAGAGTCCGGGAGGCCCACTCCCCATCCCTACTCCCGTACTTCTACCTCCTCCCTCCCTCCCTCCCTTTCCTAAAAGGCCGGCAACGCATCTGCAAGCCCTGTGGTGTTGCAGATGTCCATGGGCGGAGGTGATCACTTACCATCAGGTGAGCCTCCTGCCCGTTTGCCCCCTAAGTCCCATAAAAAAAAAAGTTGCTATCAAATCCTTAAAAATATAGTATTTACACGCGTAAGTATATTCGCATACATAAGTTAAAAAGAAAAATAACATAAATTGATTAAATGTGTAATTATTATTACACACGAACACTTCATAAATCCCTGTAACATAAAAGGCCTACAATATTTTACAACACGAAAATGTCACAAGTTTCATCCAAAAACACTTTCCGTTATAATGAAAAAGGGGTTTATAGCGCACTATCAGTTATATACTGATAAGAACGATTTGTTCGAACCCTCGTAAACTGGAAAGGTTTTCAATAAAACCAAAAACTAAAAGTATTATGCTAATATGTAGCCATTTTCATTGGTTCAGGCGATGAATGGGGTGTGCATATCTGCTCAGTCGACGGGTATTTTTGTTTATTTTTTGTACTAGTTTTATCACACAGTACTGTTTATGTTATGTACTCGGTGGTGTAGTGGCTAGCATGTACGGTCATACATCGAGAGGTCCTCGGTTCGTGTCCCGGGTCGGGCCAATCTTAATGATTGAGTCTTTCTGTTTAGTAAGTCTCAGTAACAGCCCGGAGTTGGGAAGTTAGTGGCGTGTCACCCCCGTGCATCGGAGAGCACGTGAAGCGTCGGTCCCGCGGCGTAACTCTCACTGGTTGACGGTCGTGTCGAGTAATCGTCCCACCGGAGTATGAGAGTGATAGGAACAGAGAGTGCACTTGTGTCTGCGTGTACACTCGTGCACTATAATATCTCCTGCGTAGTTGGCTACTTTCAATGACATTGACCGGAATCGGTAGGAGAACATTATACTTATCGATACAGAGGCCGAATATAATAAAGTTTTTAGATTTTTTGTCTGTCTGTCTGTCTGTGACTGCAATACGAGAAACCACAGGACGGATTTAGATACAATTTAGTATAATGATACAGCAATTATCAGCAAGCGGTCACTCGTGGCCATGATTGCTGTAAGCATTCGAAACGTCGGGAATCATAAATCAAAATAAATCCGCGACAAAATCCGAAAATATAGTTTCATTTCTATTTGGGTATGAGATTTAAAAAAATTAAATACACGGATAGACCTTTCATTGCAAAGCAATTTAATTTTTTGTTATTTTTAAACGATTATAAAAGCGTTTACTGTCTAAGCCTAGTGATACGATTACGATGAGTTCAATAGTTACAAAGATATTAAGATACAACAAGAAAAATGCTGTATGTAATAACGTAGGATTACACAGTATTTCACTCTTGGCTCGTATTACAAAACACTACACTGTTTGCTACAGAACAGTTAAGCTCGCAGACATAATGTCGATTGCCAGTATATGAAGATGTGCCTTTGATATTAAATTACAACATAACTTAAAATTTAGAAGATTTCTATTAGAAGATTCTTCTAGAATTATTAGGACTTAACTTAAAAAAGATATATCCGTCTATGATAAATAAATATGTTGAGACATTATTACAAACAGCGCCATCTAGTTGCATGGTAAGCTACGAGATTTGTGTTAAGGAAACCAGATAGTTGATACAATACACATATATAACTTTTAAATACATACATATTATAAATATAAACACCCATGACTGGAGTACAAACATTCGTGCTCAACAAATGAATGCCCCCAGCGGGACTCGAACCCGCTAACGCTAGCACAGCAAGTAGAGTCAGTACATACTGGTTGTTGTTTCCACTTAAAAGCAAGTCGACCACACCACAATCACATACGAAAAGTTAACGACGCGATTGAAATTTGAACGATACAGTAAAATAACACAAAATAATCTTGCCAGCGAGCATATTAAAATGAAATATAATAACGTTTCCAAACAAAGGAAGCTTTCATCACAGTGACATCCCTTAAAGTCCTTCTTAGTATTTTATTGGAGATCCGCAAGAAAATGCTATAAATGGATAAAATACTTTAAAGAATAATACTTTCTTAGGTTTACGCGAATATTCGACATTAGGACATTAGGAGAGTCTCTCCCGTGACCATGATTGCTGTAAAGCATTCGAAACGTCGGGAAATAAAAATTAAAATAAAGCCGCGACAAAATCCGAAAAGGTAGTTTCATTTATAATACTTTAAAGAAATTCAATTTTCTATATTTTTACTAGTTTCTATCTAGCTTCGTTTGTGTAGGTTATTTTGTTTTTATTTATTTCTTAAACTTAGTAGGTGGGTTAAATAAAATCTCCTCTGTAAATATATCAAAGTATAATTTCATGACAAGTGTCAGACAGGGTTGTATCCACCACTGACTTAAGTCTAAAATGCTATGTGTTTCGTAACGGCAAGTTTCAGTAAATTGTTTGGACCGGGACGAGATTTGAACTAGGTCTCAAGATCTACAATCACACATGCTAGTCACTAGACCAACGAAGCAGTTTGTTTTTCAGTTGTAATCATGAACATTACCACTGAGCTACAAACATATTACCAGTATATCACAACAATCATAGATATATAACACCTAGATGGAGTGTAGGTCCAAGCGAATTGTAACCACTTTTTTTGGCTAGACTTCGAGATATGGCTAGATACGTTTCCCGTCGTGTCAATGTCAATTGTCAAGTTACACAACTACATACGTACAACTTAGGTACTTACTTATTCTTAGCTCTCGCTTTATCACATCACATTCACATTTTACAGGTAGGTACTATTTGGCAACTTATAATTTAAAGTAAAACATTCGTCTATACAGAAAATTAATTTGTAAACAAATCAAATCAGACGCCATTAGATTGTGACACTTACGCACACATTCATACTAATGCTACTTCAATATTGAGCGGAATTATGTATGAAACTATCAGTCTAGGTATTATTAGTCTAAGACAACAATATATTATTTAAATCCAAAAGCTTCTTAATATAATTTCAAAGCGAAACAAAACAAAAAATGTCCGTTAAAACAAGTTTAATGTCACAACATTAAAAACAACGTCTCATTTAAAAAGCCAGGACAAAGCCGACCGATCCCTCTCCAGAGAAAAGATATTATAAGATTTATCAAAGTCAGCTATAACCCTCAGAAACTGTCACACCATTACCCCGCACCCCGCACCCCCACCCGGGGGATGAGTGAATTCTAATGGCAATTATTTATATTATAAGGTAATATTTAAAATAAATATTATGTACTGACTTAATTTAATTCGTAATTAAAAAAGAGTTATAGGCACTTAAGGCGGGTTACCGCCCACATGAGTCTCTAGACAATATTAAGTCAAATTACATTACAAACAAAAAATAGAGATGGTAATTATAGAACTTAACATAGGCCTGTTTCTCAATCAAAACTGAATAGCATAAGGCATAACTGTATTATTATATGGTCTGCGGCAACTATAATGATTTTGATGAAATATTATATTATGATTCTTAAAATGTACCGTGATATGGAAAACAATTTATTTACAGAATTTAAAATTCGTATCCACCATATATTTCTAACAAAAGTACATAAATTGTGCTCGATTATCGATTTTTCGCAGGAATTTTTCCTTTAATCTTTCGAAATTCAAGGACAAAAAATATTCAAAAGGCATCTTCATTCAACGATAAAATCATGTCAAAATTATATTCTTAAAAATGTAAATGAAGTAAAAATAACTATTCCATATTGGCCTCATGAGCTTATTTAATTGTCTTTCTTTGTTGGGTTAAGACGTGGAGTTTTATTAATGACAATGAGAATGACATAGTCTTTTTTTAAATCCTCGTTGCAAAAAGAGGGTAGTAAGTTTAACGTGTTAATCTAGGTCTGTTTGTGGCTGTGTAGCGCCCAAACGTAGGAACTGATTTTAATTTGGTTTTATTAAAAATGTGACTTGATCGAAAGTGTTCTATAAATCAAAGAAATCCGTTCAGCCGTATCCGTCCGTAAAAATATATGAGTAAATTGTACAGATTTAATTGATCCGAAACTTAGTAACATTAGCCTGGTGGCTGAAGCGTTATCTGAATTCTGAACGATATTTAACTCTCTACAAAAATACTACAGAGAAATGTAGGTTTAGGGCTTAGGCTGTCGTTTAAGAACATAAAAATAATCACATTGAATTAAGTATTGTGTTATTTGGTAAATTATTAATTTTATTTCTTGTATCGTATTAGGAACCACGGACACAAGCTTTATATACTTTATAACTCATACTAAATTTTGAAGAATTTTAACCATCCAACTAAGGATATAATATTATGATATAAGTGAAGTCAAGGGTAACATGAAAAATAAATTTAACTTGTTTTTTCTTTAAAGGGGTTAAACGCTGAAATTAACATTCGATCGATTTAATTTTTTTTTTGTATTGTTCCTATATCTAACATGGCATAGTAGCAAAGTAATTGAACATTTATACTAGTTTTATGCGATGGTGCATTATAACACTGACAACACCCATTTAAGATAACTGGAGGACCTGAAGCTATGGCGGTGAGAAAATACATGTCCAAAAGAGAAAAAAATGTCAGTTAGTAGAAAATAAAGATGGTTTAAGCCGTCGTCATAAAAGCGTCGTTAAAATTCGACCCGTGCTATTCAATATTCAGATGCAAATGGATTTTATAAGCTCGTGGTTTTAAAAAGGTTACTTAATTAAAAGAGAGGTTCTGCTAAATGAGTACACTACATATTAAAATGAATATAATATATTGATGTTTTTTTGGTTTTTCGTTTGATAATACCTTGTAGCAATTCGTGAAACCCAATGGTTACATTGTTTAACCATGTTTGTCAATAGATAAAGGTTCAATTCAATTCTCTTATTAATGGCTTCAAGCGTGCCAGTTGAGCACAGTTTACTTCGCCAGTGTCACGTGGAATGGAGAAGACACGAAGGAGATTGGTCGGTAGCATAGAGTCAATAAGTATATTTAAATTATAATTGTATAAGGGAAGTAAATCCTTACTAAGCCTACAAAAACCTGACCCAGGAACACAGATTAATCAATTGTTACATAACTAAAGCGTCAAGTTCTTACAGGTTTTTTTTGAACAAAAGAAAAAATAAATTTACTCACTGTGTTTCTACAAAAAGTTTCGCAATCGATATCCATAAAATATTTCTAGATAATAACACTTAGTTCATCTATAAGTACACCTATTCGTTAATTTGCTCTATTAACTAATAGCTTTACGCTAAGGTATAGATAAGGTATAGAATTTGAAAAATGCGAGTATGGAATAATGGTCTGGCATTCATTGACAATTCAAAGACAAATCGATATAGTATCACATTACTACTTCTAACTTAACAGTCACTTGACTCACAAAATTGCCAAGTTGCTATAAAAAGTTCTTAAAAAGCCAAGGGTTTCGCCCCCAGGGGTAGGTCTTTGAAGGGCTCTTCGCAATTATTTCTATGAGAGCTTAGTGCCACGGGACCAGAAGGGTTGTGTAATTAAAATGAAACGACTAGTAATTTAAAGCTTTTACTGCTGAGTGGAAAATACGTGAAAATATATTTTATTTTGTAACTTTTGGGTGTTACCGTCTCTTTCTCACCCGTTCTTTGCTTAAACTAGTAATTTGTAAAACAAAGCCGGGATGAACATTTTTATACATGAATAGAAACAAATAATTGTTCACTTCTTATATTTTGTATTATGCTGATACTTTATATTGTTATACCATTAAGTTAAAAAGTATTGTAAATTATAATATCATAAGTTCAAAACCCAGCCCAGCGGTAACGCGTCGCTTGTATAACCGAGTGATGCGGGTTCAAATCCGGGTTTCGCACCTCTGATATTTCCTTGTGCGAATCATTTCTATCATGATCACCACTTGTCTTACGGTGAAGGAAAACATCGTGAGGAAACCTGCATGTCTGAGAGAACCTGCATGTCTGTGGACTATGGCCTGATCCCCCTCGTACTGAGGGAGGCTCGTGCCCAGCAGTGGGACGTTAAAAGGGCTGAAGACAAGTTCATAATTAAAGTTTTTCAAAGCTAGAAAACAAAAACTTTGTATTTTGTAAAAGAGCTTATGTTTTCTATTTATAGATTTAGTAAATACGTAAGTATAACCGATAAATAGCCGATAAATAGTGGCGAGGCCGATATCCATGGGCTTACCTTACGATCGATTCTAGTAATCCACCATACTAAAACAGCGACGATTTACAATCATAAACACAGTTTTAGACGTACGTGTGAAACGAAATATTCAGAATAATAATAATAATAATATATTAATAGTATGTAAGCTCACATAAGTTGTCCATTGAAACGTTATGAATAACTAAACAGCGTTACAAGAGGCGTGATCAGCACTTAATATGTAAATAGGTACCTTTGCCACTCCAAAATTGGATTCTACTGCGGTGTATGATCGAGATACGCTCGCTGTGCTTTCAATATACTAGAATGGTATGTGTATGGGAGTCTGTATCATCTACATGTAATATTTTAGTTTTTATTATTTTATTAACTGTCTCGGTGGTGTAGTAGCTAGCATATACGGTCATACATCGAGAGGTCCTGGGTTCGAGTCAAGGGTCGGGCCAGTTTCAGTTATTGAGTCTCTCTGTTTAGTGAGCCTCAGTAATAGAGCGGAGTTGGGAAGTTGGCGGTGTTTCACCTTCGTGCCTCGGAGAGCACGTAAAGCAGTCGGTCCTGCGCCTTACTCTCACTGGTCGTGATGAGCGGTTGTTCCACCGGAATATGATAGCGATAGGAATAGAGAGTGCATTTGTGTTTGTGCGTACACTTCATACACTTCACATTATAGTATCTCCTGCGCAGTTGGCTAGTCTCAAATCTCTCATTAAAACTAGCCGGCCATTCAGAGAACACATTATATTTTAATATACATAATGTTTTATGTAATAAGTGTATTGTATCTAACTATCAAATAACCTAGCCTCAGCATATGGTGTGACTATGTGTGACAAAACACAAAAAAAACTATGGTGTGACTCATGATGCCATAATATGTGTTAGGTTATAGACTTCCTGTATAGAAAATTTTATCTAAATTGGTCCAGCCATAATCATGAAAGAGAATCAAATTTAACACAAAATTAATTAAACTAAAAAGCTTTATAATGCCTTATATTTTAAATTTTAAAATGTTTTAAATATTTAAATATAAATATAATACACATCACCATCTAGTTCCGTGGTAAGCTACGAGGCTTGTGTTACAGATACCACATAGTTGATACACTACACATGTATAATTTTAAATACATACATATTATAAATATAAACACCCATGACTGGACCACAAACATGCCCCCAGCCAATGATATCATAAGTAAAAAGGTGTAGATACGTTACCTAAACGACATTCTATCTTCAAAAACGGCACACTAACGCACACATGAATAACTAAAAATATTGCAATAACACTGAACACACTACATTACGATTAGTTGTCAAAATAGGATGGCATGATTCAAGTATAGCCAGTGAAAAAGAGACAAATATAATTCTCGACAGTGCGTCGTCAACGCGTTGGTAGGCCAATAGCCTAGTTTTAGTGTGCCACTTTTTGAGCGCGTATGACTTATCTACACCTTTTTTACTAGTATATCAATGCCCCCAGCGGTACTCGAAGCCGCGACCGATGGCAAAGCAAGTAGGATCACTACAAACTGAGCCAAACATGTTTTAAGCAATAGCTTGATACAAAAGAATAATGTCTCTGAGACAAAATACGATGAATGAACAACCATAACATAAAACACATAATTTAACTCAAAACATTTTTCTACTACATGTAAAAATTAAAAAATTTTTGCAAAATTAAATTCCAAGAATACGTTCTTTCAAGGTATTCGCAACCAAACTGAATGGGGCCTCGTTAAGTAAAAAAATGGCTTTAATTCCATTAGAAAATGCGAGCGGCAGCAAAATGTAGAGTGTAATTATTATAAATTACATCAGAGTATAGAGTGAGAAACTAGTTTTGTGACAAATAATTTTGCAGGCTTTTTAAACAGCAAGCTTTTTGTTTAAGAGGAAAAGTTTATAACAATCACTCATTAGCCTTTTGTAATTGGGTAATTACAAAAGGCTAATGAGTGATTGTTATAAACTTTGGTCGTAAAGTCCTGTATAAAATATAAATATGTTGGGTCATCAGCACACAGCACTATCTAGTTCCATGGTAAGCTACGAGGCTGATGCTACGGATACCTAATATTTGATACACTACACATATATAACTTTAAATACATACATATTTTATATAAACACCAATGACTGGAGAACAAACATTCGTGCTCTACAAACGAAAGCCTCAGCGGAACTCGAACCCGCGACCGCTGGCACAGCAAGTACAAACTGAGCCATGCGTGCCGTCAAAATCCAAAAAATATAATTCCTGGCTTAATAAGTAGTTGAATTCTTTCGCTAAAAAGTTCTATCTGTACCAGATAGACATAGGTTTTATAGGAGTCTTATTCTCCTAAGCTTTTAAAAGCACATAATTCTATTCCGAATGTTTTCATACAATAATCGGATGCCAATGAGCTGGTGATACCTCGTTTAAAATAATAAAAATAATGCTAATTACAATGAAACGTGACTTATACCTTCATATTATCATAGAAATAGCGATAAATGTCAAACACTACATAAGGAAAAGCGTATTTTTACTATTTTATACATAAATTATTATTGACCTGCCTTGTTATAATTATAGTTAAAACTAGCTGACCCGGCAGACTTCATACTGCCTCAATCGATAAATAGAAGACCTAAACCACACCACAAATAATTCAAGACCAAAATTAGCCAAATCGGTCCAGCCGTTCTCGAGTTTTAGCGAGACTAACGAACAGCAATTCATTTTTATTTATATAGATATCAATCCTCGGAATCAATGTCTCTTTCAATCGAAAAGTATCCGAACTGGCTCGTAGCGTAGGTATTAAATAAAAAATAAAATTTTGCGGAAAAGCTCTCATGACTGTTTGAACACTGAACTAACTGTTAGGGCGGGATCTAAAGGCATCAAACAAGGATAAAAAAGAGAAAATCATAGCGAACCCAAACATGAATGGATTCCAACTTTTTTGTTTCCACCCGAACTTTTATATCTATTTCAAAAAAGTTTTTATTCAGTCATCTTGCTAAAGGAAAAATTTGGAAGCTAGGCGTTACTTGAGTAGTACTTGAGAGAGTACTCGAGTATGGGTTTTGTGGTAGTTTTTTTAAGCTAAGCATATTATAATATATAATAGTTATTTTAGATGAATACTATGTAGATTGGGCTTTGACATTAAAACACGATTGACGAAAAAATTAACGACACTTTTGACTCAGTTTATTTAGTTTACCCTTCTTGCTGTGCCAGCGTTCGGGTTCGAATCCCGCTGGGGGCATTCATTTATTTGAAGAGCATTTCGTTTTTACTCCGGTTATGGGTGATTGATTATATTTATAATATGTATGTATTTAAAGTTGTATATGTGTAGTATATCAACTATCTGGTATCCGTAACATAAGCCTCGTAGCTTACCACGGAACTAGATGGTGCTGGTTTTAAGTCCCAACAGAAGTGTCTTTGAAGTACATATGTTTATAAGTCAGATTTTTAATTGAAAATATGTTGAGTTAGAAATATTAAATTAATTACAAAATGTATAAAATTGACATCCGTCAAATCAATAAATCACATCACATAAGAAACTGTAACTAATCGTAGGTAATATATTATGTTTTAGACACACTCGGAGATTGATTAATGCAATCGGAACAATAATAAAGCCCAACGCAGATAAGCGATTTGAACACTATTTTTGACAACTCCTTAATAATTTTACTACGACTTTATTAACTTCTTCAAATTTTTCGTATTTCTTCTCAATCTTCACTTAGCTTAGAATAAATAAATGTATGTTGGGACATTATTACACACAGCTTTATATAGTTCCGTAGTAAGCTACTAGGCTTGTGTTACATATACCAGATAGTTGTTATAGTTTATAGTGACCCTATTTTCTGCGTCAGCGGTCGCGGGTTCGAGTCCCGCTGGGGAAATTCATTTGTTGACCACAAATGCTTGTACTGCAGTCATGTATGTTTATATTTATATTATGAATGTAATTAAAAGTTATATACGTGTAGTATATCAACTATCTGGTATCCGTAACACAAGCCTCGTAGCTTACCACGGAACTGCTTAAAAATTCTACTGCATTATCTACTTCTTATATCTGAACATGATAAAGAAAAATGGTCTAAACACAAAATTATATGTAGGAATGCAAAAGTCCTAGTAACATGTGCAACATTTCAAGGCGACTTCTTAATATACTGTATTAAAATCCTTTGACGTTCTTAGAGGTGACGCTATTTTTATAAATACAAAAACATCTATGTGTGTTTGTTTGTTACTCCTTAAAGCTAAAACGGTTAAACGGTTTTTGATAAAACTCTATATTATACAAATATTCTATAGTAACACTTAAGTATATAGAGACATGCCTAAACGACGATGCAAGAATAAGATACCAGGAGTTAAAATTATTGCACAAATCTTATATAAATTCATTTATTTATAGGGATCTCCAACAGTATACATATTTTACATAAACAATTTGCTTGAATATAACAATTGTTGATATAACATTCTATATATATATCGACATACATTATATATACTATATTACCCGTTTGGGGCTCAATTTGAGTGTACGGCTGTGATTCCAGGCAGCGAGTAAGCTAAACTAATTTCCTTTAAACCTACGTGACACGTGTTAGTTCAAAACAAGTACCTAATACTCCTTGCTTCATAATATTAAGATATGACGATCGTATGTTTATACCCTACCCTTTGACTTGTCTGTCTGTTTGTTCCGGCTAATCTCTGAAACGAATGTTCCGATTTTGACGAGACTTTCACTTGCAGATAGCTAATGTTATAAAAAGTAACTTAGGTTACTTTCATTCTAGAAATTTTATTTATTTTGAACTAGACGCTACGCTAAATCTAGAGGGTAAGTCTCTAGTCTAGCAAATATAAGAACGATCCAAAGTGATGTCACAAAATAATGGCTCTACATTTCTCAAGAGGTTACTTTACTAGTCTTATAATAATGATTGAGGGTTTGAGACCTACATACGAGTAATTCCTCCGGTCGTCATCGCCACCGCCGCCAGCTGCACGATGCATCGTGTCTAATGAGGCGTACGAGATCCGATAACGCTTATCCCTCCCTATAATAGTTTCCGTTACACTTACCCATAATTTTCGTGAAACATTGATGGAAAATAAATTATATCGTGAAAAAGTAGCTTTAAATATCGTAGTAGGGTTAGTTAGAATCGTGCTTTTTTCACGGATTCTGTGTGATCTCATCTCTTTCATATCAAAAAGAGTCTATGAGAATCTAAAGATTCTAAGTGGAATGTTGAATAAGGGTGAATACTAAATATATAGAAATATACGTATTACGTAGTGCTACTGAATATCGTTGTTTCTGACATAAACAATTAATGCTTTCTTAGATTTACGCAAATATTCGACATTATTTTTTTCTTTTTTTTTTTCTTTTGAGTTCTGTGACATGGCAATCTGTTAATAACAATAAGCCACTCCTGTGTCAGAATTTAAATTCGACATTATAAATGAAACTACCTTTTCGGATTTTGTCGCGGATTTATTTTGATTTTTAATTCCCGACGTTTCGAATGCTTTACAGCAATCATGGTCACGGGAGAGCATTCGAAACGTCGGGAATTAAAAATCAAAATAAATCCGCGACAAAATCCGAAAAGGTAGTTTCACATAAACAAATTTTGGAATTAAAGGTAGTATTTTGTATGTTATGAGTATTTCTAAGGCATGAAACCTTGAGTAGTTGAATTAGTCATGGAATAATAAACAAAGGTCTTTTAAATCTATACATACATGTAAATAAAATTAAAAGGTCTGTCTGTAACATCAAAATAATAGCTTTTACTAATTGCATACGTAATTAAATACACGATAGGCATATTTAAACAAAATTTTACACATATCCGTTTGTCTTTCTGTCTGTCTGCTTGTTCCTGCTAATTTCTGATAGTGCTGGCAGCTGGACCGGCTTTGACGGGACTTTCACTAGCAAAATAACTAACTTTACATGAAGTAACTTGGACTAGTTTTTTTTTACTATTATTACTAGAAAAAATAGGGTTCCGCTAAAAAATGTAGTCCAAAGAACCCGAGCAAAGCCAGGGTGAGTCGCTAAATACATACCTAGTATATACATAATTATCGACTTCATTACCCATCCCCTCTCACACTTGCTCCCCTCCCCAACCCCCGCGCGTCCTGCCACTGTTACACGGAACAACGTTAATAAGTTAACATCAGCGAAATGTGAAACGTACAAACAGAATTACCGCTTTTGATCAATTAAGTATGGCGTAGAATCAAATATGGCGTTTGCTAACTGCGTGTGCAGGGCGGTTCAAACCCAGGACCACAATAATATAAACATCATATTTTAAAATAAAGTATAGCGTATAAGAATACCTAGTCTAGACTCTTGACTTTATGACCTATAAAGTTTACCGTTTGGCTCAGTTTGTAGTGACTTTCTGCGCCAGCGGTCGCGGGTTCGAGTCCCGCTGGAGGCATTAATTTGTTGAGGACGAATGTTTGTACTCCACTCATGGGTGTTTATAATTATAATATGTATGTATTTAAAATTAATATGTGTAGTATATCAACTATCTGGTATCCATAACATAAGCCTCGTAGCTTACTACGGTACTAGATGGTGTTGTGTATTATAATGTCCCAACATATATTTTGTTTACGTTGGAGGAAAATATTGTGAGGAAACCAGTATGTACGAGAGAACCTAACAAGTTCTTGAAAGACAACGTGAAGCCGCCAACCCGCACTAGATCAGCGTGGTGGACTATGGCTTGATCCCCTCGTATTGAAGGGAGGCCTGTGCCCAGCAGTGGGACGTTAAAAAGGGCTAAACACACATTATCATTTACCTATGAATACGATTTGCCTTATTAAGTTTATATGGAGCAACCCCACAACTTTACATATTTTGGTGCTCCCTGCAAAGAAACGGGATCAGCGAATATTTGAACACACATTCATAACTGTTGTTTCCAGGTAATTGCTTTAATCGGGACTGTCTCGGGATTTTGTTTACGAAAGTAAGTTGATCGACTTTGTAATTAAAGGTTATTATAATTTTGAATTCCATTTACAAAATATTTTTAAATTCAATAATTTTCCTATGAAATATATTAAAGTTGAATTTGTTTATCATTATTAATAGGAAGATGAAATAAACGCAACAGCAGGGAAAACATGGACCAGGATAGCACATAACAGAAAAGAATGGAAAGACATGGAGGAGGCTTTGCCAATAGTGGCAAGGACACCGATGTCGATGTCAACTTACCCAAATCATAAAATACTTGTGTGAATCCAGTCTTTTTGTGGTATATATTAAAATTTCACCGGCCAATCTCGAATGTGTCTCCTCCATTCAACGTGACATTGGCGAAATAATTTGTGCTCAACTGGCACGCATTGAAGCCAACAAACCAAAGTGATATAATCAATAAATAAAGTTTTGTAAAGATTGTAACAATCGTGTCTGAATAAAGGCTATTATTTTTATTTTAAATAGAAACGTTTGTTCCATCATTTGTTATTGTCCTGTTCCGTGAACCTGCATATTGCGAAACGACTGGACCAATTTTGATAAAATTTATTAGGTAGGGAAATATGTAGATAAACTATGCACTTAGACACATCTGAGCAAAGAAAAACAAGAGAACTAGTGATGTAATTATATGATTATTTTTAACAGATTATACCAAACATAATCAAAGTTAGTTCAGAGCGGTTTAAAAACATTACAGACTGACTGATATTTAGTTTTGCATTTATAATTTTAGTATGGATGCGAGTTGAATACTCGTACTTTAGTTTAGTCCATTAGTACCAATTATCAGGAAGATATATTTA
The DNA here is from genome assembly GCA_951802675.2 of Boloria euphrosyne. Lineage (NCBI taxonomy): Eukaryota > Metazoa > Arthropoda > Insecta > Lepidoptera > Nymphalidae > Boloria > Boloria euphrosyne. Next base: position 626,063 of record OX637896.1, read on the forward strand.
TATTCATTGCTTTTGTATGAGCCTTTACTATAGAGAAACTAAGTAAATAGACAAACTCAGGTCTAGTGCGAGTACGAGTTGTAACATTATTTTTTACATGACGTCTATCTTAAAATTGGCCATCGTAGTTATTTATTTGATTTTACATACTGTGAAAATTTCAACTCTCTACCTAATGCGGTTCATGAGATACAATCTGCTGACAGACAGTTAGTGTTTAATAATATATCTAGTGTTAATAAGGTGCCAACCTTTCGGTTACGGAACCCTAAAAACGAACTAACAATTTATATTACTCTTATAATATGCTTATATTCTACATTCTCCCAATAAGATAAAGTTCTCACACAATTGAGAGTAAATTACTGCGGTAATCATCGAATTTTCGACGTCGGAGAGCTTATGCGATTAGATTGTGGGTGTCCCGCGACGGTGTCCTAATAACTAAACGTTCACACTAGTTTGGGTGGATTTTCATCGTATATATTGTTATTGTCTATTAATATAGAAATATTTTAAGGCAAATTAAATTGTATGAATATTTAACGAATTTAAATAAATACTAACCGTGTTAAGGTGCTTGAAAGGCTTCGTATTTTTTTTTGGTGGTTTTCATGTATAGTAAAACTAGTGACCTACCCTCGTTTTGCTTGGACTCGTCTTTAGGTGTCAATCGATAGTCTGTATATATTATACTCTGTGCTCCGTAATAAATTTTATTCCAATCCCTCCAGCTCCGCTAAACATACACACTACAAACTTTCGTTTATATTAGTAGTCTGAAAACATTATTTTGTTTGAGATTCACACCAGCACCATCTAGTTCCGTGGTAAGCTACGAGCCTTGTGTTATGGATACCAAATACTTGATACATGACTGAAGTGCAAACATTCCTGTCCATTGTCCATCACACAAATAATTGCCTAGAGTAAGACTTGAACCTGCGACCGCTGGCACAACAAGTAGTTTGTACCCACTACAAACTAAGCCAAACGAAACAGTTATCTAGCCAATAGTAAACTGGCAACAACACCAAAATTACAATTCACTACTGAATTAATAAGGACCATAAAACTCAATAGAAATATTTTTCGTCAACAAAACCTAGATTTTTCATTAAATATATCAAAGTAATTTGCATGCATTATGAAGCAAGTCGCGGCGTGTGAGAGAATCCAAATACGAATATTATGTAAATGCGTCCTCTCCGACTCCTGATATTCGTCACGAATGGGGACCTATTGAGGAAATGTCCGATTTAGGCCCTCTTAATTTTCTAAGTGCTTAAATACATTTGCTTATTTTTTCATCTGTATATATTTATTGTAAATTTTAAAACTGAAATAACTAACATAATATAATACATTATAATATAACGGTTATCTGTCTGTACATGGAAGGTTCTTGAGATAACCTCCTCCTTTTGGAAGTCGGTTGAAAAACTATTATTGGGGGTATTTATCATCGCATTGAACCCAAAACGATGATTTTTTGGGCTGTGCTTTTGTGCACGATAATCTCAGAAATGGTCAAATTTAGGTGCGGTTTTCACATAAGCATGTGTAGTATCTAGATGTTATGATACAAAAAAGAAATCACAGGGCAAGGAATTACGAGTATCAGAAGTGCGTAATATCTTTATTGATGAACAGAGGTTTTGGACTGTTAACATCTGTAGCTAAACAAATCATTCTTAAGCTCTGTCATAAAATAAAATAACCCTCATACATAAAATACAAACGTACAAAAAAAAATCCGATCCTACATGATGTGTTGTGGTAATCTTCACATAACATTTAGTATTTGTTTTTTTTTTTTCAATCGGTAATAAATTAAAAAGTTATTATATCTAGTTATTTTTGGTTAGTATAGTCAAGTACTTATGAGTCACAGAATTGTTTCATATATTACTTATTTAAAATAATACAAAGCTTGTACCTATTTATACTTCCTTAAATTCGAGCATCATCGAGAAAGCATCGAACATTTCACTTAACCGGGCATCAAACCTAATACTTCCAGAGGCACTAAACTGAGCATGTACACCAATAATTTCATTTATTTATTAAATGTGTAACAAAACATCACGAAACGACCGTCATGGACATCCCTTGGGCTTTAAGATCTGTTTATTACATTCTGCGATAACTTATTCTAAACCTTATTACAAGGGATTAGGGTGTATTTTTGTACTGGACACATGGTTTAGGAGACAAAATTAGCATAATACTCGTTTATAGACGAACGACTTCGGATGTCCATATTAAATGTAACGGCCTGAAAGTAATAATTATGGAAATGTTCTGACGTCACTTTATGATTCTTGTCGTAATTGAACTAACTCCTAGCCTTCATGTGAGCTATATTTTTACTAACAACTTACCCTGGCTTTGCTCGGGTTCGTCCTTCAGGAGGTACGTCATGGCTTTGCTCGGGTTCGTCCTTCAGGAGGTACGTCATCACTACATAGTATTAAACAAAGTCGTTTCCCGCTGTCTGTCCCTATGTATGCTTAGATCTTTAAAACTACGCAACGGATTTTGATGCGGTTTTGTATACTGTATAGTCTGTATCTACATATTATAAAACAAAGTCCTCCGCCGCGTCTGTCTGTCTGTTCGCGATAAACTCAAAAACTACTGCGCCGGTTTTCATGCTGTTTGCACCAATGGATAGAGTGGTTATCGAGGAAGGCTTAAGTATATAATTTGTCAAGTTTTTGTATACATTTACTAGCTGAACTGGCAACTTCGCTCGTGCTAAATCTAGGGACGAGCCCGAGCAAAGCAAGTGCGACTCGCTAGTTTAAAATAAATATGTAAATATTTATTAGCTTTCGTAAGCTATGTTTTTTTTTTAGTTTTTTTTCCGATGTTTTGTAGATATTTTGCTATGATCTGTTATAGCGTTAATATATAAAGAAATACTTAATTGCTAAACTTGTACCGACTCAGGACTCGAACTTCAGGACCTCATCAGCCAATCATTACTATACCACCGAGACAGTTATTGAACTGGTACAAAATGAAAGAAATGAGTAAATATATAAATCTTATTTATTTATGAGATATGACTTACGAGACAATTCATAATTGCCAACAATCAATAGTTATAACTTTAGTCTTACTTAACTCCTTATACTAAACAGGTTTAGGAAGAAAAATGTAATATTAAAATATTTTCATAATATCAATGCTTAGGTACGTTATCTTTTGGAGTAATCAGAGAAGATTTTCAGTAAACGCGACTTCGCTTGCTTGGAATGTTTAAATCATATTATGTATTGCAAAATATGTAGTAAATACCGTCGCGTGATAAGCTACGAGGCTTGTGTTACGGATACCAGATAGTTGATATACTACACATATATAACTTTAAATACATACATTTTATAAATATAAATTATAAAAACCCATGACTGGAGTACAAACATTCGTGCTCATTAGACGAATTATGCACATAGCAAGACTCGAACCCGCGACCGCTAGACAGCAAGTAGTGCCACTACAAACTAACTCAAACGCACGACGCACAATGAAACTGGTATATACGATTAAAATGCATTAAAATTACTATCAGTATTATAGTGTCAAGTTTCTGAGATATGAATACGAAAGTAACTGTACATTTTAGTATTTACGACGATTTTTTACATAAGTTTTAAAAAATACAGTCAAAGCCATTATAAAAAAAAAAAAAAACTCGATCATTTACATGAAAATATTCTTAGAAATAGATAATAATTAATAAGCCTTAATATAATTTTTCTTAGTTTGAATTCTAGCTAAGTTTTATCGAAAAATAATAGTTTAAAAAAACTAAAAAACACGCTTTTTATAGAAAACCGAACTAAAAAATAGAAAATAAATTTTAAAAATTATTTGATTTTAAAAAAAGCATGGGGTGCATGGTGTAAATAGTTATAAATATTTTATTGACAGATATGAGTAGAGTGATTATCATTTTGATAATATCTTAAAAAGCATCTTTATTTTATCAAATTAGTGTATTGTCATCGGTCCTCGATAAATCTACAAAGTTTGAACGAAATCTGGCCGTTTGAAGTGGGTCAAAATCGCGCCCAAAGAAGTAGGTTACAAACATACAAACAAACAGGTGAAGCTAATAAAAAGCGTGTAAAAAAGACGAATATCTTCTCCATTTACTCTACAAGATACATACATAAGTACATCCAAAACTTATTGCTTGAGATCTATAGAATTATAAATAATATTATTTTTTCTGTACAATTTTGACTTTATCCATAGAAATATTTACTTTTAACTTTGACCTTTAAATACGCGTGTATGATGAATTAACAGATTCAATAAAATAACTAATAACAAATACAAATCACAGATAATCAAAATATACATACTTAAAATTTACGATAGTTTCTAAATCCTTAATAATATTAATTATTAATTTGAAATTTTAGAAATCTCAATTTCATTATGACGCTATAAACATGTTTTATTGGCAAATAAAAGTTATATAATAAAGCTGTATAAAAGTAAATTAAAAATTTCTGTACAAAATGTCTTTTTAACGAACACTAGGTTTACGCGAATATTCGACATTATAAATGAAACTACCTTTTCGGATTTTGTCGCGGATTTATTTAGATTTTTAGTTCCCGACGTATCGAATGCTTTACAGCAATCATGGTCACGGGAGAGACTAACCAAAGTAATTCCGCGAAATACCCAAAAATATAGTTTTAATTAAAATGTCATAAATTTTTTCCAACAATCTGTTACTAACATATAATTGAATCACATCAAAATCTGCCCCTCTTACATATATCTAGTAATTTGCAACTTATCCTTTCAGATCTTAAATTCTCTCTATGCATTATTTTGTCTTTCTGTCACAACTTTATACCAGTAAATTTCTCAGTCTAAAACTATAAATATGTTAGAATATTACTACACTCAGCGCCATCTAGTTCCGTGGTAAGCTACGAGGCTTGTGTTACGGATACTAGATAGTTGATACAATACAACGATATAACATTAAATATAATATATTATAAATATTGCGATAAATATTTAAAATTTATATAAAAATGGTAAGAAGTCTTAAAAAATAACAGCTTAGAATTAATTATGTCTAAAATAAGATAATTTTCGCACTGTTTATAGTTATCATAAGGTAATACTAGCATATACTGCGACTCTGCTCGCGTAATATAGCAGTTTTCCATACAAATTCCCAACCCCTATGTTATCTCTTTAGGGGTTGAATTATCGAATATCATTAATTTATAAGTGAACATTTAGTTACTGTAAAAATCTATCAGTTAAATTCCAAGTTTGTAGCATTTTCAATGCTTTTTGATATTTTATGCCTATTGAGTGGTTTTTCGTTTTTATATAAATAGTTATTGCGAATATAAATTAGAAGATAGATATATTATAAATTGAACATTTCTGTCGGTCTTTTTAAGACCTAAAATTTTCTACTACAATGTATTGACGTATCTCTTAAGATTTCGCCAGCGTTAGCCATATCTATTTCTAAGGACTCAATAGAACCAGTTATTGTATTTTCCCGTAGGAATCAAAGATTTTGTCACTACAAAAAATTTAGTTAAAATCCGTTCAGTACTTTTTGCGTAAAAAGTAAATGGATAAATGAACAAACAGATATACACTATTTTTAGGGACGATTACTTTTTTTTATTGTGTACGTTACAGTCATTGTTTTTGAAAAATATTTCATATTATATGTTTGTTTTATTATATGTAGAGAAATCGAACATTTCAAACCCTGTTAAAAAATTTAGTCGAAACTGTTGTTTGAACACTTTTTTTCTTACAGTAAAGTCTTACGATGATTTCTAAAATAGATTATTAATACCAAACATACTTTAAATTTGTGATAGTTCGTCTAATTGTTAACTAAATAAATAAAAAAATTCTGTCTTTCAAGAGTATCAAAATGTAACATTGCCTTAATCAATATTTAACAAAAATATCTCAGCGCTTCTCAAACTGTTCTTAATATCTATCAGTAGAAGATGACATTCTACAATATATATCTCTAATAGAACACTAACATGTAACTTGTAAGTGACATTTTAAATCCGTGTTATACTTCCTTCCTTAAATTTCTGCAAATATTAGATTTTTTTATTGTAAGTTGCTGATGCTTTGTAGCAATCATGCCATGTAAGTAAATTTTGAGGTCACCTTAGAAACTTCTTAAAAACTTCTTAGAAGGCATCCATTAATTACGTAAGGTTTTCTTTTAATTTCAACCTGTCCCCCTTTGGTGAGATTTAATGAGATTTGGTTGGGCCCCCGTAACGTTACGTGATATTTACGTTCTTGTTATACTTTTTTATTGTTTTTAACAGCCACGAGTTTCTTTAACGTACAAAATAGGATACTTTTAGATCAATACAAGCATTAAAAAAATATATCGCGTATAATATATATTTTTTAAAGTTCAATTATAACCAGGGGGGTAAACCCCCACAGTTTAAATGAGATTTGACGAGATTTTACTGTACCCCTCCCTCCATTTTGAGCCCACGTAATTAATGGATATCCTTAGATCATTATTATATATCGCTTCGATATATGTTAGTTTTCTATTAGTGATAACAGTTACTGAATATCATCAATCATATTTTAAACCTATACAATCATTTCGTATACAAATATTACAAATTGTTTCCATCATGCAATCCAGTCATATCCAAACTATCGTCTGACAGATCGTTCCTTTCGAAGGCGACATGGCCTTGGTCTTCTTTAAGGGTTTGCTCCAATATCCTCTCCAGTTTTGGTTGAATGTCACCAAGTAAAGCCCTCTGCGAGGGCTCGGAGGCCCAACACGACTCCATAACTTCCCAACATTCGTCACTAAATTGCGGGAGACGCTCGGGGCGAAGTCCTAAAACAATTGTATAGATAAAATATTGATACGAATACGCGCCCTAATTGAAAATTTAGGGCTATAAGTAACTTTTGATGCAAAATCATAAAAAAATAAAAGAAAAATTTGGTTTACCAATAAAAAATAAAAAATCTGGATAAAGCCATCCTCATCACCTACCTGAATTAAAAATAGGCTACGATCTATTCTCAGACCTACCAAATGTACTCAAAAAAAATTATAAAAATCGGTCAAGCCGTTTCGAAGAAGTTCGGTAACAAACACTGACACGAGATTGAGAAAAAAGGAAACAAAATAATATTGAACAGTCCAGGTGACATTTAAACGTACAGTACTAGTAAGTTTTTTTTCATGAAGTGAATGTTTCTTTAGAGAAACCATCAATAAATCGAAAAATATAATATAATATGTACGTAAAAAATTTATGTGACTGATTTGCAATTGTTCTAAGATAAGTATTATTTTAGACCGATTGCAAAAAAAAAGCAAACCTTTTTTAACTTTGCTCCAAAGCTGTTCTTTATTCTGGAAAGTTTCAAAGGCGGACGGAAGTTGGACGTGCCCTGCACAGAGGTACCTGGGAACAGATGAAATTGCGTTTATCTATGTTATATTTGTATCTCTGATGATGTAAGCTTCAAGTACCTATAGATGATCCAGTAAAGTCACATTGGCAGTCGCATTCACGTGAAGTGCGAGTACATTAGAGTGACATTTATTCTTTAATGTTTTTTTTTTCTATGAATGTACATACTGGTTTTTTGTACTTTGCTGGTGGAGGGCGTTGATACTTGCGACACTGTTTTAACTTTGTAATTGTCATCGTTGACTCTGCTTTTTGTTACATGTGTACTGAAATATCAATAAGGATTTTTTATCCTATCCTCACCAGAAGAGTATCCCGAAGGCGTACACGTCGACGGCGGCGTGGTACCGGCCGGCCAGCAGCTCGGGCGCCATGTGCACGGGCGTGCCCACCAGCGAGCCCGACAGCAGCGCCGCCGCCGCGCAGAACCCCAGGTCCGACAGCGCGGCGCGGTCGCGCTCGTCCAGCAGCACGTTCTTCAGCTTTATGTCGCGGTGGACCAGGCCCAGGGAGTGCAGGTAGCGGATTCCTGGTTTGATTGACTATGTGAGAACTATTGCAATGGGAAAAATTGAAAAGATGGTCTTCTTCATGTCAAGAACAGAGCCTCTTCAAAGCAAGCCCACACTCATCATTCACTATATTACTTTTTTTTTTTAAATATATAACATTTTCCATGAACAAGTCCCTACACTCACTAATACTTAAAGCGACACTCCTATAAGTCCCATAAGGACAACACTCATGCTACCAAATCTGAGGCGACCTACACCTTATAACTTTTACGTTATTTTGTCATATTTTCTAACCCTAATTAGATCAACAACCCTCTATAACTATTTCGCTACCATCTACAATATCACAAGCCACCTGCAAACATTATTTCTATTGCCACCAAGAACAAATCCCTTTTATCCCAACCCCAGTAAAACCACCATACTCGCTCTCCGCTTTTAGGTTGGAGGATGACTATGGACACCTAGATCCCTATAGTAGGCAATATATCCTCAACAATATCAAGAAATCTGCATACGTCATTTATCACATACAGTCGCCAAGTCTGCACACTCACTCTCCACCTAATAGGGAACATGCACAACGAAGGTGCTGCCAACTGGCGTCGCCACTCCGAATCTTGTAATCTATTAATAGTAGATATCGACGTTTGTAACAAGTTAACAGAATTAACTTTATTAGTGAAAAATATTATTCTCGCTAATCATAATGTATTGCTGCATTTCTGAACAATACATCAATTCCAATACATCCACAAAAAATAAAAATAATTAAAATAGCGTGAAGTTTTATAACTTCTCAAAGTGTTATTATGTTTTCAGTATAACTGCACAAACGCAGAAATTCAGATAATTATTTACAATTATTTTCACGTCGTAAACATTGTATATTATAGTTTGTGCGACAATTTTGTCAGTTATCGCAGTCTCATTTTCTTTATTTATTATCTCTTCCACCAATACAGGGCCGGCCTCGAAGAGCTTTTGAACTTTTGACCTTTTGGCCGCGCTGATGATTATTACTGATAGACTGGAACCCATATAATATATAATTGAAGAGATAATTTTGTTTACATAATTGAAAGTACGATGACAGGTTTTATAAGTTTCCTTTACTGTCCGCATAGTGTCTCTTTTGTCGATTTAGTGCTGCCATCTATAGTTTGTGCACGTTCCTTATAAGTGGAGATCCAGCTTCTTATGTAAGCCACTCACTCTCCACCTAATAAGTGGAGATCCAGTGTCTTATGTAAGTACACTCACTCTCCACCTAGTAAGTGGAGACCCAGTGTCTTATGTAAGTACACTCACTCTCCACCTAGTAAGTGGAGATCCAGTATCTTATGTAAGTGCACTCACTCTCCACCTAGTAAGTGGAGATCCAGTGTCTTATGTAAGTACACTCACCCTCCACCTAATAAGTAGAGATTCAGTGTCTTATGTAAGTACACTCACTCTCCACCTAATAAGTGGAGACCCAGTGGCTTATGCAGCACACTCACCCTCCACGATGTCCGCGGCGACGCGCATGCGGCGCGCGCGCGGCAACCCGGCGCGCACGGCGGCGTGCAGGTCGCGCGCGCGCCGCTCCGACACCAGCAGCACGCCCGGCGCGCCCCCTCCCCCGCCCCCTCCCCCGCCGCGCTGCACCAGCGACCCCAGCAGCCGCACGATGCGCGGGTGCGGGGGGATGCTCCTGGTTACAGGTTTAGGACTTAGTATTTCCCCCTATTTTTAACCTTCTACTGCTAAGTCTGCTTTGAGGTATGATTATGTGAGGTGATAGACCATAACGTTGGATAAATAGGGGTAGTGGTTGTATTTAATAATGTTTTTCTTCAGATACAAAAGGTAATCATATTGAAAATGATTCGCAGATGAGAATATCAGATATATTATATATTATACCGATTACTTCATTTTATAAAAGAAATATTGATTAAATAAGCCTTAACACACATGTATTTAGCCTTTTTTAACGTCCCACTGCTAGGCACGAGCCTTTCTTTAATGCAGTTGGGATCAGGCTAAAATCCAAAACGCCATTTTAAGACACATATACCTTACCTTTATCTACCTAACTTAACTTTAACGAAAAATGAAAACAAAAAAAAAGTGTAAAAGAGAGAAAGACACACAGATACAGAAGAGAGTGAGAGTGAGTGCAGACCTGGTGTAGAAGAACTCCATGGCGAGCTCGTGGTAGTGGCGCTCGTCGGCCGGCAGCACGGACTTGACGGCGGCGCGGCGGCCGCGCCACGCGCCGCGCGACACGTACACCACGCCGTACTGCCCGCGCCCTGCACACACACGCGGACAGACTTATTAATATTCGTAGTGTAATACGAATCCTCAAGTTCTTCGGACATATCACCCTTAACGAGGACTCTATTGAACGTTTGTTAGTGCAAGAGAAAGTGGAAGGCAAAAGATCCCGTGAGCGCTGTCTAAAACGGTGGAAAGACCTCATAAAATCTGTGACACACTCCACCATATATGACAACACCCAAGCCGCCAAACAGAGATACGTGGCGTCGCATCACGAAAGAAGCGGTGGCGCAAGATTCGACCGAGACTTGACCACGATCACTCTGTAAAGAGTGAACGACTAAGAAGAAGTGTAATATATATTCAGTCCCTTTAACATTCCGCTGCTAGGAGCAGACCTCCCTTCAATATGAGAGGGATCAGGCCATAATCCACCAGGCTGGCCTAGTGCGAGTTGGCGGATTTCACATGTCTTTAGAAAACTTTCTGAGTTCTCTAAGATATGAAGATTTCCTCACGATGTTTTCCTTTACCGTAGGACAAGTGGTAATCATGTTAGAAATGATTCGCACATGAAAATATCAGAGGCGCGAGACCCGGATTTGATCCCTCATGTCTCGCTTAACCAAGCGAGCGTACATATGATATTATATAACCTATCTCAGAAAACAAATCAGTTAGTCAAGAGAGTTCAATCAGCTAGTTTGCTTTACTTAGCTTTCCCGTCAATTCGAAAAATCCGAAAGTATAATTGTAATTAAAGTGTCAAATTCGTAAAACTAAGAAAGTATCAAAATCGATATTAATTACCTATCTCTCGGCCCAGCTCGGGGGTCCCATACATGAGGAGGTCGCACATCGAAGTACTCTCTAGGCAAAGGCGCGCAAACGCTGGGGCATATCTGGAAGGAAAAATATTGTTGCGTAATAGTGTAAACCCGTCATAATAGCACGTTTGTACCATGCTTTACAAAAGTGAATGTTAATTTGGAACTTGACAAATAGATGACAAGAACAGTTTATGGCAAATTCTAATGTGTCAGAGAGAGACAAAGTATTTCCGAGAAAATTTCGAAATTACTAGAAACGTTTTGAATTTTCAATACAATGTGCAAGAACGCTATTAATTTCCGATCCCGAACCCGTAGTACGTAACAATATTTAACTTAAAACCCCGAGGTTGCGTTAAACGTTTAACGCAACCTTGTTGGAAGTCGCATAAGAAGTTTCACTTCAAAAAGGATTATATAATGTAGGTTAGTACTTCTTGCGTATGGCGAGCTTGACGTCCTCCGTGTGGTGGAGGCGGCCGGCCAGCGCCGCTTGCAGCGCGCTCAGCGCTGACTGGTAGCGCTCGTGCGCTGACATCAGGCGCTCCAGGATCTGAGGGTGAGGTTATTTTATTAATTATTATTGGTTTAGTTAGGGTTCTGCTGCCAAAAAAAAACCTGGCATGATTGAGTAAAAAATACCTAGAACTTTTAAATTTATAATCTGTACATGTGAATGTAAAATTTTGGTTTAGTTATAAATTAAAAATTTACAACCGAATTAAATCTAAAAATTAAATATTTTAGGAAAAAATTACAGCAATATTCATTACTAGCAGTACCCGCGGCTTCGCCCGCGTTAATTTTTTAAATATTAGGAGTCAATCCTGCGAGAACTCCGGGATAAAAAGTAGCATATATGTTATTCTGGGTCTTCAGCTACCTACATACCAAATTTCATCGTAATCGGTTCAGTAGTATTTGCGTGAAAGAGTAACAAACATCCATACTCACAAACTTTCGCATTTATAATATTAGTAGGATTATCGATATAGTTAAATCAACAGATAAGTTTCATAGTTTTTTATTTTATTTAAAAGGATGTATATTTTGATGGAATTTGATATAATGATATCTGGTAATAATCAGATCGTCAATATGGTCGATTATTCCTGGAAAAGAGTATAAACGAACAAGCAGTGGTTTCCTAGTGTTAACGTGCCGTTTGGATAACCGAGTTCAAGTTCGGTGATATTTTCATGTGCGAATCATTTTTAACATGATTACTAGTCTTACAGTAAAGGAAAACATCGTAAGGGAATCTGCATTTCTTAGAAAACCTAACAAGTTTTCGAAGACGTGAAGTCCGCTAACCCGCACTTGGCCAATGTGTTGGACTATTGCCTGATCTCCCTTATATTGAAGGGAGGTCCGTGCCCAGCAGTGGGATGCTGAATACAATAAGAGAGCAGAAGAGAAGAGATAAGAAGAGACTCTTGACCTGCAGCGAGATGAGCCGGGCGAGGCGCGCGGGCGACAGCGAGTGCGCGGCGGCGAGCGCGGCGCGCCGCCGCCACGCCGGCGCCAGCGCGCAGCACGCGCCCGCGCCGCCGCGCGACAGCCGCAGTCTGCGGACACGCGGTAAACCTTATTATATTATATATTTAGATAAATTTAAAATCATGAGTGAAATAAAAAACAAATTTTGAGAAGTCAGGCGAATCTTAAAACTCTTTCAAACCAATCAACAGAATTAAAGACATACTGCTTAATTCCAAGTCCCAAAACTGAACAACAGAAGTACTGGTTCACCCCAAGTGATTGGAAATTGAACAGGAAGATGTATGTTTTTATTTATTTATTTATTAGATTCACCAGTGGTAATTACAATGCATTACCTTTTAAGGTGAATGCTGCATACAATAAATGTAGAGATTTTATAAAATATTTAAACACAATACTCAATACATAATTAATCAAAAGAACAGGAATAGGCAAAGAGAAAACTTAGGTAAAAAGTCTCCGAAAAATATGAAGGTACCTGCAGAAGAGCCTGCGCAAGGAGTCGAGCAGGTCGTCCAGCAGCGAGCTGCCGGCGCAGGGCGTGAGGTCGACGTGGCGCGCCACCGACAGCAGCTGGCGCACCGCCTCGCTGGCGGGCCGCCCGCCCAGCTCGCGCCGGCACGAGCCCTCCAGCGACTCCAGGCATCTGCAACGCACATCTTCAGCTCTATACACACTTTCTGGCTTACTTTCCACTCTTCCCTATTAATTGTCATATTACGTCTTCACTCCCTGCCCACTTTCCAAATTACTTTCCACTCTTCCCTTTTAATCGTCCACCCATGTCTTCATCTCCCTACCCACTTTCCCAATTACCTTCCATTCTTCCCTTTTTATCGCCCACCTGTCTTCACCTTCTTACCAACTTTCCAAATTACGTTCCAGTCTGCCCTTTAATTCGTCAACTTAAATCATTCATCTCTTTCGTATTCTCAAGCAATAGGTCCATATTTTGTTATGTCTATGTCTGCCTCTCCACACACACAAAATCTAATTAATGGTTTTGGACCGGATAGAGGACGAATTTACAAACATTTATTTTCATTTGTATAAATAAAAAAAAACATAAAAGAAGCAGAAGTATCCTTACCTTTGCAACGTACCGAAATATGAGTCTTTTAAGCAATCCACGAACTTGACCAGCCTAAGGCTGATTTTTCGACTCAGTTTAGATAAAACTGTGAAACAAAATATATTTGTAAATATTTCAGAATTTCAAAAAAAAAACGCAAAATCCAGGGTATTCTTTTTAATTGACATGGTTTGAGTTCTTAGATTAATGACTATTTATTTTTACAGAAAAAAAGGAACATCATAAAAATCATGAAAAATTCTATCCAACAATATAAAATAAATTTATTTTAACAATTAGGTACATTTCAGATTTTTATTCATATCTCACTGCTGGGCATGGGAGCCTTCTCTTCAACATAATTTTCTTAGGCCATATATGGATTCCTGCCGGGGTTAATGTTCAAACATATTTATATTTATTTACAACATGGTCCATCACGTTGGCCAAGTAACACAGCAACGGTTACGACGTTTCTCTCCATTATAAAACCAATTGTATTAAATCTGATTCGCACACAAAAACTTTTGAAACTGGATGACCTTGGAAACTTTTGACCCTAGATTTGATTCACTTTCCTCGATTTCTTAAGAAAGCGCAATATCATTGCGTGTTACCACTGCTTAGTCTTTCATGCTATTGTATTTCCCCTCACTAGTACGTTAATTCGACTTTGAAGAAAACAAACCTTCGTTCCTAGGTACTAGGTGTAAAATATAAGTTGCCTAAGTTACTCCTTATAACATTAGCTATCTGTTAGCGAAAGTCTCGTCAGGATTAGTGCAGCCGTTTCAGAGATTAGCCAGAACAAACAGATGGACAAGATTTTAAAAATTATTTTTTTTGTGTTAGTACCGTATATACCTTCATTTGTGTATAGTGTTACAAGCTGTTAATTTGAAATTAAAAACAGACAATTCAATTTTATTTACATGTATATATAATAAGTAATCCTCACCAGTGCGCTGTACGTCGAGCGAGGCCTGCCGCGCGGACACGGCGCGCGGGCACGCCGCCGAGCTGCGCGCGACCGAGAGGGAGTATAGCTCCGACTCGTTCTCTATGGGGATGTTGGTGGACTCCGAGAGCGGGGATTTCGACTGAAGAAGGAGAAGCATTAAAGTCGGATTTTGGTGAAAAGTTTGTATCAAAAAATTCTAAGTCAAATCTATACATTTCTAGTCTAATCAACCAGTGCCTTTTTGGTTAACTTTTTTCAGGAGACTCGGAAATATATAAACGAATGAAATTGAATCGATTGAAACCTTCATTCGTTTCGAAATTTCATGTAGATTTTTTTAAAAAAAAACAAATTCGGCGCAAAAACTACAAAAGATATAAACAATTAACTAAAACAAAAATAAGGGAATTTAGTTTTTTGCAATTGAAATTAATGAAGTCTAAAATGCGAAAACCAGAGCACACTTATTCAGCCGTAAGTCAATGGAATTATTGGTCCAACATTCCAAGAGGTGAAACTGATTGGGAATTTTCCTCCTCTTTTTGAATATTTTATTAAATTTTGAAATTTTACAATTACATAAATAAAGTAATAATATATTTTTTCTATTTCTATTGAAAATACTAAAAACTTACTGTAATTGGTTCAAATTCACTATTACACATGCTTTCTTCATTCGAATGAATAATCTCATAATCATCGAAATTGTAACTCTCGTACGACTCCGCCTCTTCCACATTCTCGGGGTCAGAATCATTCGAGTCCACATTTTGATTGAGACTGAGTGAGATCGTGGGACTGCTTCGAGTTGAGTAGAAGATTGAGTTGGAGATAGAGAATCTTTTGTCTTGATGACAAGGGAGATCTGAAAAAAACTGTCAAGTGTGAGACGGACACGTCAATAAGGGCTCTGTATCATTTTACAAAATAAAACATTGTAATAATTTTTTTACTTGGATGTCGGCCATTTAAAATTCAATATACTGTTTTAAGCTGTTGTAACGACAATATCCAATCAAAACCTTGATCTCTATCTACCTATTACGGTTAATGAGGTACAGCCCAGTGACAGGGTTCTGTTGGTTCTTTTCGGGCGCGGAACCCTTTTGGTTTTAACCAACTTGAACAAAGGAGGTTGTTAATTCATGTAGTCAAATTAACATGAACAAAATGTTATATATTACATCTGACAAATACAAGCACTCAAACCATCATCCACCCATCTCAGTTATATAATGTTTTAAAGCTAATTTAGTGATTTCAAACAGCGATAATAAAACCATTGATAATAAATTTTACTAACATTAATTATTTTTTTTATGGGACAAAGGGGGCAAACGGGCAGGAGGCTCACCTGATGGTAAGTGATCACCTCCGCCCATGGACATCTGCAACACCACAGGGCTTGCAGATGCGTTGCCGGCCTTTCAGGAAAGGGAGGGAGGGAGGAGGGAGAAGGACGGGAGTAGGGATGGGGAGTGGGCCTCCCGGACTCTCACTTACCGGACGAAACGCGACAGCATAGCTGCCACTTCACGCCGGTCTCCTGTGAGAGAGTGGTACTATACGGGGCGTGCCGGCCCATTCGGCTGCTACCCGAAGGTAGCAAGCATGGCACTACCACTTAAAAAATAATAATAATTTTTAATAATAATTTCCATAATATGCTCTATTTACATATGTGATGAAAATTACTAAGGAGTTTAATTATCTCCATCAGTAATAAAGTAAAGTAAGTTAATTAATTAATGCATACACAAAACTATTTTTTTAAATAATCCAACGCTTACCATCGACACTCCAGTCCATGTTGTTAATTTCAGATTTCATCTCCTGCAGCACTTCTTGCATTATCTGTACCAACTCTTTTTTCTTCTCGCCTTGAGAGAATTTCTCATTCATTGTCTATAGAAATGATGTGAAAAATAAATCAATATATAAATAAGTTCAAAATTTTTTTACCTCAATATTGTTCAACAAAAATATTTTATAATAATAATACCTATAATATTTTGCCATTTAACATTTATTCATACAGGTATAGAAACGAATAGTAGTGACGCGCTCGCTTGAATGTCAAAACAAACTTTTTGACAAATTAATATGAAAGTACTGTTTAATACATGTTTATACGAAAAACCTCCATTTTTTAATTTTTGTTTATCTTTCTTGTGCGTGTGTGTGTGTGTGTGTGTGTGTGTATGTATGTATGTATGTATGTATGTATGTGTGTGTGTGTATGTATGTGTGTATGTATGTATGTATGTATGTATGTATGTATGTATGTATGTATGTATGTTTGTGTGTATGTATGTATGTGTGTGTGTGTATGTATGTATGAACTAACTTCATACAGCTGCTGCTCCTGGCGCGCCACGTACTGTATCTTTTTGGGTACGATTTGCAGCTCCCGCGCCATGTCGAATGATGCTAAGATGAACTGCTGGAGTAACTTATTGTGAATCTAAAAACACAAAATTAAAAAAAATTAACATAATTATATTAACTCTACATACAAGTTATTTAGTGTAGTGCACTCATTTAGAAAAACAAAAAATCCCGAGTTAAAAACCTTTTAGTCTTATGTAAAAAAATAATAATTTACTAGCAACTAACGCTTGCTTGGCCCGTGTTCATACCTAAGTATTTTATAACGATCTGTATAGAAAAGATATATAGTCTCTGTTATATAACTAGGGGCTCACTCTAGATCGCTCGGGTTCATCCCTAGGTACGTGTTGTATATATTTACTTCGCACCGCCCGGTATATATTTGACTTGATTATTATATGAATTGCACGCACCATGGCAACGGTCATAACATGATATAGTGCTACAAGGATCTTTTGGCACTTATATGACATTGACATGAGGGCGTTGGTGTGACATTAGGGTTACAAGCTAACAACATCTACTTACTTTTAGGGAATTGTTTTTAAAAATCTATCTCTTATAATCTGTAATTGAATTCAAACTTAGGAAATGAAAAAAATAAAATTAAAAATAAATGAAATTTTATTATTTAATATAAAAATTATTTAATATAAATAAATAAAACATTAATTTTTTTAATATATATTTAGCTCTTTCAAATAGAATAATCGGAGCGCTTGATTGCTTTTCTTTCATAAAATAATCCTTTACTTTTAGCACCACCTCTCTATCACCACTTCTTATTACTTTCGGCATATTTTGAAATATTTTTAATGAAATAAAAGCACAAAATATTCACAACAACGTCAACACTCTAGCTGTCTGTCAATAGTGACAGATGGCGGTGTTAGTTCTGATTTCGGCCATGCGCCAAAAGATCCTTGTAGCACTGTACGTCAAACGCCGTTAATTTTTTACAGATTTTTAAATTTTCTAATTTTCCACACAACTTTCTTAATTTTTTTATTTCATAAGAACCTTCTCCTGACAATAACAAACACAACAAAAAAAGAATTAGCGAAAGCGCCTCCAAAACAGCTTGACCAATTTTTATGTTTTTTTTGTGTATATTTGATAGGTCTGAGGTACGTTATTTTTTATTCCTCTAGGTGATAAAGGTGGCCCTTGTCAGATGTTTTATTTTTATATCAAATACTTATTTTTTTTAATTTAAGATTTGACATCAAAAAACACTTATAACCCTCAATACAACCTCACATACAACCAATACCTATTTTTAATAGTAATTACAACGCGAGCGGAGCCGTATGAATTATTAGTATTAGTTTATATTTTAATGACTATAAACACACCTCACTCAGTCTTTTACACTGATCCAACAAGTAGCTCTGCGAGCATTCTGTGGCGAACTTCAGCACGATGTTCAGCAACACGCTGCGACTTCGCACTGTTCTGTCATTGTCTGTGTCCTTCTTCTTTTTATGTTCTGCATCTCTTTCTGAATTCTTCAATATTTCTACATCGTCTACAATCGACCATTGACTCTTTACGTGATGTTTTTGAGGAGGACTCGCTGTAAATGAGATATGAAATATGTTTAAACAGAAGGACAGACTATAAATAACATTTACAACTTTTTCAGTGTAAAACATCCAAAACGGAGTTAAGGTAAAAGAAAATTTAGTTAAACTGTATTAGTTTTCAATATCTAATTACATAAAATCGGTTAAACATACACAAAAAATACAAGAAACAAGTTTATTATATTTTTTAGTTAGTAAAAAAATAGCAAAAAATTCGTACTGATCAACTCCCACTGATCTAATAACTCGTTCATGAACGCAATCTGCTCCTCCTGACGTCTTCTGTTACCGTTCTGTAGTGCATTAACATTTTCCCTGTAATATTAAAAAGCTTTGAAATATAATAGTTTTCGATCTTAGAGAAACCTGAAAACTATGAAGACTCTTGATAAATGTTATTGTTTCATTTATTTTTTATTTTAATGTATATATTAAATGCATCCAGTTCTTTTTAACGTCCCATTACATAGCACAGGCACAGGCAAAGTCTGAGTGGATTTCACATGTCTGCCGTTTGAAAACTTGTTAGGTTCTCTCAGATATATAGGTTTCCTCACGATGTTTTCTTTCACCATTAAAGGCAAGTGGTGACCTTGTTACAAATGGTTCGCACATGAAAATATCAGAGGTGTGAGGCCCAGACTTGAACCTGCTTCAATGGGTTAGCCGAGAAAATGAGTCTCCACTGGCATGAAATATGAATTAAATATAAATACTGTTGAGTGTTGTCGTATCAAAAAACTAACTAAATAAATTATGCAATTTTCTGAGTATAAAAAATCGCTACAAAATCTAAAAAGAGAGTTTATAGAAGTATTAGATAGTTATACCTCAAATGATGCTTCAGCCCTTGGTCAGACTCCGGCAGTTCCTCAGTGTGGCACAGCTCCGTGGACTCGGTGGCGTCGCTGGGCTGCGGCCGGGACCGCTCTTGCGCCTCGCTGTTGGAGAACAGTATGAAGAGAACTTGGGAGTTGGCATCGATTTCCTTGATTTGGTGCAAGTCGAGACAATTCTGTGGAAACGTTGAAAGGTTTTATTCTTTATGCATCATAATAAATAATGTGTAAGTACAAAAAAGTAACAAAAGTGGTTCGAATATTTGTCTGAGACGCAAAAGCATTTTATTTTTTACCAAAGTAAGTTGAACGCAAAGACCTGTTAGATATTAATATTATATGCTGATATGGTCTTAGTACGGATACATGTACAGACTACCTTCCTTTTATTTTTTATTCTTATGTAATTAGACTACAGTATTGTAAACTAGGCCTAGATGACCAGTCTTACAAAAGAGCTTTCTGATATCATAAAACGGTAAGGGTTCCGTAGTAGCCTCTTGGCTATAAAACCCAAATAAAAATGAAAATGCTACAAAAGTTTCATTTACTTAATCGTGCTATGCTTCTATGAACATGGCATATAAAAAAAAATCAAAATATATTCACCTCTGAACTGATGACTGATTGTTCACAACTCTCCTTCCAATCATCATTTCCATCTCTATCTCCCCCTTCATTCTCATCTTCTTCTCTTTCTTTGTACAAATCAAAAGTCGACCAAAACTTGCTAGAAGATGTCACTTTAGAAATGTTATCGCAAAAAATATTTCGTCCATACTTATTTAAAGCGAACAAATAAATTGGGGTGAAGTTTTGCAAAATGGCTGACTTTTTGGAATACAAATCTGAATGTAACTGTTTTAAGGATACGTAACTTCCTGGCTCACATTCGGTTACGTCTGGTGGTATGATTATTTTCAGACCGTCTCTTAGAAAGGAGTTATTAAGTTCGATTTCAAGAGTAGTTCCTAGATCTGTTTCTTGACGGAGAAGATCCTAAAATACAAAAATAGTAAAACTGATTAAGCATTCAGCACGCGAATGTCTGGCATTTAAAATAATCTTTTTTAGGGATTTTTCGACGGTTCCAATGTTCGTTCACAGCAAATATCGTCACTGAAAGTTATTTGACATCTCAATGGTTTTTATACAATAATTTTGAACATGAATATTATACAATAGTACAATCGCAATATTATTTTATTATGACAAGTTACTGCCACATTATGTTATGTTTATGGGAATAACCCATAGTATTTCAAAACATCAAGTACCCCCCCTACTTTAAAGTCATAAATAATACAATACGCTACAAAATAATGGCAACCCGTAACAAAATTCAGGGTAAAGCCAAGTTACCTCTAACGGTAATGTATCCCACGGCTGTCGGTTGCACTCCAACTCCTCCACGAGCTCAAACTCGGAGTTGCCTACGGTTAAGTGCACTTGTGTCGAGACGCCATATTGTATCCGGATCTGGAAACGCAGAAGAAAATATTATTTTTTTTATTATAAAGGAAATTACAAGTAAGCTTAACTATAATATATACAAAGCAAATGTACACTTAACTATTACTGTACAAGTCGTGTTCGCGTGGAATAGTGGCAAGAATGCTAGCTGCATTCCCCCGTTGAATGGCAATGCCGATTCTTTGGGCGAAAAAGTAAAGTATTTGTGTAATTGTATATTTTTAAGCCCCAAGTGATTAACTAAAGCAAAACACTATGTAGAAGTAAATTTTACAAACACTGTTGAACTTTTAAACAATTTAATAATCCTTTAGTTGTCAGTAGAAGTTATACTGAACCACTAGATGAGAAAGACAAAACCTCTACCTCAAAACGGGACTTTTCTATATATTTCTTTTGAAGTAACTTTTAAGTACCATGAAGCCGATGACGCCATCCCCGATCATTTAATCGATAGATATACTAATAGTGAATGTCAGAAATCGTAAATCCAAGAAGAAGCCTACTTCATCTAATCTAAATTGAATTATAAATATAAATACATATTATATTTTTTCTTAGGTTCAATGCACACACCACATTTAACACAGTGTCGACACGTGCTCGTCACACGTTTATCTTTATACGATCATCAGTAATCTACATCAGTACATTGCATATATATATTTATTGCATTCCTAATATGATTACCACTTATCTTACGGTGAAAGAAAACGTCGTAAGGAAACCTGCATGCTTTAAAGAACTTGGCAAGTGTCTTTAATTCGAGTCCCAAGTCGAGTCAAGTTCTTTGAAACAGCCTGTGTCATAGCCCCGAGCCTTGGAGAGCACGTGTCGCGTCGGTCCTGCGACTCAACTCCTACTGCTAATTTCGAAACCTCATGAAAGTATGAGAGTGTCAGGAATATTGACTGCACTTGTGTTTTCGCACACATTTAAGCACTATAATATTTCAGATTATTATTATTAATTTATAATACCTCACACGACGCGAGCGCAGCATAAAAACTAGCGAAAAATATATACTTACCCATCTACAACCCCTTGGTAAAGACTCCGGTAGAAGATTTCTTCCAAGAATACAGTTTAATAGCCGAGCTCGTGCAGACGAAGAGCTACCAAGTATAACCAGAGCCGTCGGTCGACAACACTGATTTGTTATTTCTTGTACGATTTGTGAAACATCTGAATCTGGAATTAAAGATAAATAAGTTATTTGCTATCAGACTAATAATATAAATGCGACAATCCGTCTGTTTGCGTTACATTTATTATTCCTTCATTTATGCGAATATTCGACATTAAAACATTTTTTTGTGTTTTTTTTTTATTTTTTGTGCCCGACGTTTCGAATGCTTTACAGCGCACATGGTCACGGGAGAGACTAAGGTATTTGACGTCTCAAAGGTTTATATACTTGCTACACACAGTGCCTACGGCCTACCTACAATTTACAAAAAATTCTAAATGGCGCCAAAGCCCCTTATAAAATTATATATTTTAATCCTAAACATTTAACTTTTTTTTAAATATATTATAAATATGGCAATATTATAAAGGGTTGAATACATAGTAATTTCTTACGTGACCGTACCAACAGTGAGTATTTCCTGCACATCTTGCAGCGCGCGCGCAGTGTCCCGCAGCAGCAGGCGCAGCGTGCGCACGCGCGACGCGGTCCGTTTCCACGCGCCGCCCGCCATACGCGCCCATGTGCTGGCTAATATTGACAAAAAAACACAAAATTAGTATCAATATATTCTACACAAATGTATATACATCTAAATTTATAAACTAATAACAATACATAATGTCGGTGTGTCTATTTATAATGTTAACAACTTTTTATTAAATTCATATGAAAATATGTATGGTGCTTGTAAGAAAAAAAAAAGAAATTCTCTTCTTTCTTTCTGTTTGTTCCAGCTAATCTCCGAAACATCGATTTTGATGGATCTTTCAATAGTA
This sequence comes from Boloria euphrosyne, assembly GCA_951802675.2. NCBI lineage: Eukaryota > Metazoa > Arthropoda > Insecta > Lepidoptera > Nymphalidae > Boloria > Boloria euphrosyne. Next base: position 648,962 of record OX637896.1, read on the forward strand.
TAACTTAAAAAAAGATTTAGGTTTCTGCGCAAAAAAATACAACCCTTTAAATCGTGAACAAACCCGCATATTTAGCAACGCTTTCAAGCAAAAGGGTATATAACTAGAACATTAATTTTTAAAATAAAAATGACTTGCTTAACTATGCGCTCGCGCAGGCAGGGGCCTAAACCCGGCCGCACGAGTTATGTTAATGTTACAAACAGACACTTCAATTTTATTTTCTGTATAAATATTTTTATAATCACTCATCCAAACATAGAACCCATGTCTGATCAATCTCAAGTGGACCTAAGGCTCCTCTGTTGAACTCTCACATAATGTTGTAACTAAAATATGCGTAAGTACAGTATGCTTTTGTGATTTCGCTTAGGAACTTTCTCTAAATACATTTGCGTAAGCACTTAGCAGTAAGATAATGCAAGTGACATAATTTTATAATTCATCCCACTGTGTTAACGTCCCACAGCTGGGACACAGACCTCTCAATGCTAGTGGCCCAGATTATAGTCCACCGTGCGGATTGGTTTACTGTTAATATTATGAACTTTTACCTATTACTTAGTCCAGTCAAATAAGGTCTGAAATCAAAATTTTATAACAATACTTGGCAACTTGTTTGGGGACCTTAGACCTTATTTGATTGGACTATACGTTAATATTGTTACAATACGCTGTATTGTTCCTTGCAAGTGTGGTGAAAGTATAACTTTTTTAAATATAATATATACAAAAAATATCTACGACAAAATAATACACAAGAATATAAACAATTCAAAAATCACAGCAGATTGAAATGATGTCATCTCGTGACTGTGAATGACGCAGTATCCAGAGCCGATTTAAAATTGTAAAATACATGCTGATATTATGCAAATAATTTTTATAGCTCTTAAAAAACCATAAATCTACTACTATTATAAAGAGGCAGAGTTCGTTTGTTTGTTTGAACACGCTAATCTTAGGAACTAAATCGATTTGAAATTATTTTTTATTAGATAGCCGGTTAGTTGCGGATGACTAGGCTATATTACATCATAATAATAACTTAAAAGACTATTTATAATAGAAGGCGAAGCCGCGGGTCCCGCTAGTAAATGTATACAAAAACTTGACAAATTATATACTAAAACCTTCGAGAACCACTCTATCCATTGGTGCAAATACCATGAAAACCAGTGCAGTAGTTTTTGAGTTTATCGCGAACACACAGACAGACGCGGCGAAGGACGTTTTATAATATGTAGTGATAAATACAGACTATATAGTTTACATGTCTATTTTATATAGGTCATTAAAAAGTACCTAGGGAGAAACCCGCGCAAAGCGAGAGTGAGTCACGTAGTATGTAGTTTATCTAGTTATAGGCACCTACCATCATTTTAAATTATTATGCATACAGTTTTAATAAAAATGTGGTGGAAAAATATGTTGTAGGTAGGTACCTACCTAGAATATAAAAAAGGAAAAAAATTTATTAATGTTTATCCTTTACAGAAATAAACACGCTATGTTTATAGTTTATACGTAAGTATAGGCCAGCGATATCGTGAGGAACCGTAATAGAGTAGGCGCATACCTGCCAGTGGCTTGGAGAAATATAATATCGGTATTGGGTATCTAGCGGCGTTCGATTGAACTTATCATATCATGCATAGTAAAATGGAATAAATTAAAAATATATATAGAATTTAAATTAAGATTTAGACTTAAGCAGTAGAAACTCAAAAAAACTGTCGTTAGTTTGTAATCTCTAATATTATAAATGTGAATATAAGTTGTTTGTTACGCTATCACGCGAAAACTATGTCAATCGTCTCAACTCGTCTCTTAAATTTTAATTAACGGTTTTTTAGAATTTCCTAGCAAAGAAAAATACATGAAATGACATTTTTTTAATATTTTAGGTAAAATGGCAAATTTTACGTAAAAATCGGGAGAGTAGAAACCTAATAAACTATGTACAACTGCTGTAACTTGATAAATGCTTGTGCACTTTCATTTATTTATTACATTCTTATCGATATTACAATAAAATGATTTAATTGAGGGCCGGAGGGTCAGTTGTTCTTTGATTGCAAACAATAAGTACTTTAAATAATAAAATATATGTATTATATTAGGAGCACTTTTTTATATTCTGAACTAGTGATTCAATTTTGCTCCGCGCGGGTTCTGCTCTCAGAGATGAGGTACTTTCTCGGAGAAAACTACAGTCGATGCAATGTAAGCGCACAAAAATATATGTTATGTTTTCTTACGACATCACAATACAAATTCTCTTTTTTCTACTATAATATACATGTATGTATTAAGTTTAACAAGCGTTAAATGGTTGAGAGACGGTTCGATAAGATCTAAAAAACGCAGGAAAAAATTGGCCGGAAAAAACAAAGGACAGAATTAAACGAAGAATCATGTAAAAATGACGATTCAAAACAACTTGTAAAAGTCTATTTGAATAAAGAATATTTTGATTTGATTTGAAGTACTACTATAATATGTAAACGTTCCTCTTGAATTACCCTGTTTATTGGTGAAAACCGCACTAAATCAATTGTATATGGTTTAAAAGATAACGTACAAACGCGGGAAGCGACTTTGTTTTATAGTTGCTTGAGACCTTACTTAGATTTCGATTCTATTTAATTACAGCTATAGAATATTCTTGCTTAAAATTTAGAAGCTGGAATATACAATATCTCGATAGAAAAATTTTATTAAAACCGTTCAACCTTTTCGAATGTTCCGCAATTAAGTAGATAAACGACAAAAAGCCTTTTCATTTCAGTCAATCTTTTTTTTTTTATGGGACAAAGGGGGCAAACGGGCAGGAGGCTCACCTGATGGTAAGTGATCACCGCCGCCCATGGACATCTGCAACACCACAGGGCTAGCAGATGCGTTGCCGGCCTTTCAGGAAAGGGAGGAAGGGAGGAGGGAGAAGGACGGGAGGAGGGAGGGGGAGTGGGCCTCCCGGACTCTCACTTACCGGACGAAACGCGACAGCATAGCTGCCACTTCACGCCGGTCTTCTGTGAGAGAGTGGTACTATACGGGGCGTGCCGGCCCATTCGGCTGTTACCCGAAGGTAACAAGCATGGCACTACCACTTTGAAAATTCAGTCAATCTCTTAATCTCACGTCACAAACAGCTTAAACAATTAAAAAATATTCTCTTTTTAGTTTTGCATACAATGTGTGAAAGCAAAATGATGTGGCTATAAGTATTTTTTTCTTTACTATGTAACTGCTCAACAGATTTAAATTCGGAATAATTTTTTTTCTTCATTTAACACACGAGTGAAGTTATCGCACAAACTAGTGCAACTAATTTTATTTATTTTTTATTTTATTATATTCGGGAAACATTTAGGTAAATAAAATTCGTTATAAATATTACAAAGAGAATAAACCAGCAAAGTTTCTTATAAATGCTACATAAATAAGAGACAAGGAAGATAAAATAAATTAACAAAATGGCAAATTCATATACATAGATAAGTATATTTATCTCAACGCACTTTCCATTGCGAGATACTCAGAGTAGCATTAAGTTAGATGACGTTACCCAATCCTAACTAGACCGCGTCGGACATCTGCACTATCATAGAATATCCTTACAGGGCATCGAACCGACGATCTCTAGCCTATAAAGCGGTGCCATGCAAATGTTTAAAATTGTCTGAAGCAAATTTACCCGTTAATCTCCAAAACGACTAAGCCGATTGTAATAGGACTTTTAATGACAGATATGTAAACCATTGGACATAATTTATACTGAACCATGGAAAAAGAGTGAGTTCTGTTAGGACAAATAATATAAATAACCTGACTTTTAAGCAATTTTTTTTGACATTACTATACTTTGAAAGAAATTCGAAAACAGAAATGACGACGCGGCATCATGACTCCAATGAATAATATACCTAAATGCAAAGTAGCATTCATATAGGTTTGGCAATTTCCACGACACGTATGGCTCAGTTTGTAGTGATCCTACTTCCTGAGTCAGCGGACGCGCTGGTGATGGTTCGAGACCCAGGCCACTGGGGACTGTCATATTTGTGATGAACACGTACGTTTCTACTCCAGTCATGGGTGTTTATATTTATAATATGTCTTCAGCCCTTTTAGCCGTTTTCTCAGACATGCAGGTTTCCTCACGATGTTTTCCTTCACCGTAAGATAGGGTCAATCATGATAGAAATGATTCGCACTTGAAAATATCAGAGGTGCGAGACCCGCATTTGAACCCACATCACTCGATTATCTAAGCGAGCGCGTTACCGCTGGGCTACCGTTGCGTTTATTATAATATAGCGTATTTTAAAATATGTAAAGCAACAGGCTTTGCTTGAGATATAAATATATCCAAACTTAAAGGAACTCACAATCGACAAGGTTGTATGGAGATAACCCTAGTACAAAGTAAACAGTTTATATTTACTGCCTTGTTTACGACCGGTCCTTGATGTGGGGAATGTGGGGATATCGGATTTATATGCAAGAGTTTACAGGTTATAAAATTTTTATAAAACAAAATACATATAGGTATGTGGAAATTGCGGTTTCGATTCCTTTATAGGATGAATATTTGTTTAAAGTTTTAAACTTTTAAACATAAATTTTTTAATGTATCATACATACAGCATAAGTAGAGCATTTTTACATAAAATAACTCTTACCGCCGCACTCAGAGTTACTTAAAGAACCATTAAGCCGTTCTTTAGTATGGAGATTCTAGATTGAATGGTCCATTAAGTGACTCTGGGTGCGGCGGTTAAATATTACAGCGACACGCCCCGCTACGCTCAGGTTAGCCGTTAGTCCCTACAAACCTTAATATACAAATCTTAGATATAAGATATTTTTCTGGAATAAAGAGTATACTAAGATGTCGATCCAGAGAAACAGCCGTCATCTTACCAAATGACATTAAAATCTGTTAATTTGTTTTCTCGTGATGTAGTCACAGATAGAAGAGATAAAAATTCTTAAAACTATACATTAGAAATCTACTAATTCCTTTTAAACTCTTGTTGTTTAAACTGACCAACTGTGATTTTTGTCGTGAACTAAAGCTAAATATTTTTTGTATTTAAATTTAACTAATTTAAAGTAATTAACCAAGGCACTTACTGGAAGAAATTATAATATTTGAACTTTCTAAATATTAAATGATGCAAATGTATAAATACTTATAAGAAAAAAACTACTTACACTTATGTCACCAAAATTTAACTTTAACGCACAGCCAGAAATTATGTATTTTTTTCTTACAGAACCAAGCTTCAGAATAGCAGGGAAGAATTGTGTTAAAACGCAAGGTTATTAAATTAACAGCTAATTAGGTTTATTAGGTTATTTAGGTCAAAAAGTTACCCAGTTACTACTCATTATACATAATATTTATTTTCTTTTCAGCCTTAAGTTCTTTACATAGCCATGTAAACACTTGATTACAACCTGTTTAACAGTCTGTAAGCTTCTCGATGCTATATTTAGAACAAACAAATGTGACAAGATAATGAAAAAACAATACTACCTACTTTTATCAAGTAAAAGTAAGTTGGTAGGTGGCGAAAATATAAAAGCAATGTTCCACTCTAGTACACAAATATAGTTGAATAACCAATTTTGTTAACTTCCTTGATAATTGCAAAATGATATTGGTACGTACTCACTGCGGTGTTATTATTTACAGATGTACAGCACAGTCCAGTTTGAAAAATGTTGATACACTGTTTTACATTAAATATTTATCACAGTTAAAATATTTAGCACTAAGTAGGAAATATAACACTTCTTTGCCATTAATATATTTAAACATTAAATAAACAATAAAGATATTCCAAAGGTAGGTCGCTTCTCATTCGCACACATCTGACATCAACAGTTGTTGACTGTTGTCAAAATTTTCTGTTTTGAAGTGTCTGTCACATTGACAGTTATAGTGTTGCCAGTAAAATGAATCTACCCTTTCACGTATTATTTTTTGAAAATCAACAGTATTTTTTTATAAAAAATGTGGTCCTATTATTATAAATATAATATCGTCAAAGTGTATATTGATATATTTATCAAAATGGCTTGCACTAAATCAAATATTCGTCCGGCGAAAACGAGCGATTTTACCGCACATAATTGTTAAATGTGGCAATTAAATTACTAACCGTACTGCAAATTTTTTGTATCATGTAAATCTTTGGAATATCGTTTATTTGTTTGAAAAATAATAAGGTTCAATTACCTATAGATTTTCCCCAGAAAATGTTTTTTTTCTGTACTTAACTATGCTAAATGCTGACCCAATTTTTTAAAACATTCAGCGTTGAGAACTATATTATGGTTATGGGTTCTATAATATTCTGTACGCAAAAAAAAAACTAATTTAGTATACTAGATAAGTACCTAATAACAGTTTACACCACTTTGTGAGGGCTCGCATAGTTTTTCTAACGGGTTATAAGATGATAGCGTTAGTAGTACAATAACATTCTATCCAATGAACACAAAATCGTTAATGTTCATTTTTTTAATGATTTATAATTCTATTTTTTGACAGATAACACATTAAGATATGAAGTTTAATCAGTATATAACAGCACAAATCTATAGGCGTGACAGTTTTTCAATAAAGTGTACCACAAAATGCTCAGGTTGTAGGATAGTGGAAGGTCTCGCTTCGCTCGCCCTAATACCTAACTGCTTTTCTTAAAAATAACGGTTGTAATAATTAAATAATTTCGCTTGGTAGGAAATATAACAAGGAAAAATAATTAAATTTAATTCTTTCCTTTACATAATGGCTTCCAGAAACAAGGAAAAATAATTAACTTGCTAGCAGCATTGGAAAACTAATGTCAAATCAAGCGTTTCGTTATTCCACACTAAATTCATTTTGTTTACAATTATTAAATTTTATAGACCTAAAATAAAAACATTACCTGAATGTAAATGTATACCTAGTATTCATATTTTTAATTTCAAAGCAAACTAAGTCATTAATCTTAAAATTGTATAATGTAAACTGTACCTACCTACGTACATCACGTGCCGAAGATTCCAAAGACGGTAATTAAAAAAATTATGATTAGTTCAGAAAATGTAGGTCATTACTCATTTTAATAATATTAAAAACAAAGACTTGAATAAATTATATAAGAATTAATAATACCTACATCACAATTACTTAATTACCACTTACATAATACTTAATTTCAATAATATTCATTTAAATAATTAAGCATACTTAACTTACTCTTACTTATTATATTATATCTTAATAATTAATTTCAAACTCCGAAACATTTCGGTTAATTATTATTATTAATATGCTATGTTAATAAGAACAACGTTGTATTCAAAGGAATCGAATCATTTATTAATTGTCATTTAATTTACGAGAAAATCGTAATGATTTCTGTAATTTTTTTATTTTTTCTTAACGTTACCATAAGAAAGTATTGATATATTTTTTTTCATCCATAGCAAACAGCGCCATCTGCTATCAGCAACATCAAATAACCGCCAAGATAAGAACCCATCTAACCGAGATCTGATGACCTACTTACCTCGACCATTAAAAATAGCAGTCGACAATAGCTCAAACACTATTTATAGTGCGTATCACTAAAATATAAAATACACAGCCTTATCTTTAAATTCTTTCTTTGGGTACCGAAGTAAAAACGTCAGTCGGAACGCGAGGTACCGCGCAACTCATGACATCTACCTATATCGTTCTACCGTCAAAATCAATATTCCACTACGAGCCAGTACACGCCGTGTCGAGTAAATTAGTGCCCGTTTAGTTATCGCTAGAGTTTTTTTTAGTGTAGTAAACAAGGGAACATGTTCAATTAAATAAAGACAAAATGATGGAAGCTAGTGTTAAACGGTATATACGTAGCGATTCAGCGAGCTGTGCCCACATGGTGGAAGAAAACACCGTGAACAATAGAAAGAGTGCTGATCCTCATGAGAAGTTGAAGGCACTACTCAATTCCCCCGAAGAAGACACAGACGATACTCTCCCGCCGTCTGATGCACCAAAATTCGGCACAGTCATTCATAATAGGATTTTTGTTGGGGGTTTCTCGTTGACCACTACTGATGAAGATCTGTGGAAGTTCTTCTCGGGCTTCGCCACTGTCACCGCGGCGAGGGTCATCTATGATAGAGCAGGTGTTTCAAAATGCTACGGCTTCGTAACGTTTGCCAGCCCTCGAGTAGCAAGATTGATAGTCAAGCAGGTTAGTCCTTTGTTGTAATGTTGCTAATTTCTGACATAAAATGGGTGTTACTGCCGCCTTTGTCTCTCCGCGCTGTAGCATCTATAATTGATCATACATTTTCATAAATTAATGGATACTTGATGACATTGAACTTGGTCATTTTGAGATTTTCTTGTGCGTTCAATAGATTGTTTTATATCTAATCTAATTTCGTTATCAATGATAAGTGCTCTTCCATGACGCCTGAGCTCGTCGACTAACAATTTCCAGTTTTCACTAAATTTTATTAACTTATTTTAATAAAGTATTAAGTAAAAAAAATTCCGAAAATAGTCGGGGTTCTTTCTTAACCCTGTTTCGAAGTATCAAGTACCTATAAATATTTTTTTATGTGAAAGACCCCTTTTTGGCTAAATTATTTCTTGATAAATTATAGTTAAAGTTAAATGAACTTTCTAAATTAAATATAATAGAAATATCACGACATAATTAAACCTGTCTGTTAAATGAGACAAAGGAAAGTACATGATATATAAGTATTAAGTAGAATGACTATTTGTTAGCGTATACGTAGTGGCAGTTGCATAGGGGCTAATATTTCGTCCATATTTTCCTTTGTTGTAACAATTTATTCACGTTATAGGTACATATTATAGTATATTATCTAAAGTCAATTTAATATTTCAAGGGATGTTTACTCAGAAAATTTGGTAAGATAATTTGTAAGTTGTTTGATGATGTTTTAAAATATTTTGCGTAAAGCACAGATAAATAATGCCCTTTTTGGATATATTTTTTATCTTTAGTAAACCCTATTAAGCCTACGCGAACTTTCGCATATTTGGCAGTGCCACACAGACCAGACGTGCCGCCATTTCGCCAGTCAAATATATTTCGAAGAAGCACAATGAGTTGTGTATGGAAATAACCGTTTTATTATTCCATCGTCACATAAAACTTGTACAATATAGAGCCTAAGGTCTCATAACCAACTGAATAAACAGTGTGGTTACCACTGGCCCAGTGGCATAATATGCTCGTCAGGGGAACAGAGTGAAGCGGGTTCAAAACCAGGGTCTCGCTCTCACCTCTGATATTTTCACGTTCGAATAATTTTCAACACGATTACCACTTGTCTTTCGGTGAACGAAAAACATCGTGAGGAAACCTGTTGGTCTTGTCTTCAGCCCTTTTAGCGTCCCACTGCTGGGCACGGGCCTCCCTCAGTACGAGGGGATCAGGCCATAGTCCACCGCGCTGGCCTAGTGCGTGATAGCGAACTTCACATGTCTTTCGAAAACTTGCTAGTTTTCTCAGACCTGTTTGTCTGTCTTAACATGTTTTCAAAACTTGTGCAAAGTCTGCCAACCCAAACTCACCAGCGTGGTGGACCATGACCTAATCCCCCTCGTATTGAAGGGAGGCTTGAGCCCAGCAGTGGGACGCTAAAAAAGGCTGAGTACAGAATTACGCGATTGTCTTTAAGGGGTAGAATTATTCTTTTTTTTTTTTAAATTAGACTTGAGATTGTAGGTGTTGGACTTTATTAATATTATTCCTAATGTTAAATCTTATTTTCATGTAAATTTTACATATAAAATGATAAATATGTTGCAAAATTAGCACGATATGTTATCACCATGCAGTTCTATGGTAAGTTACGAGTCTTGTGTTACGGATACTAGACACACTACACTTATATAATAGCAAAAACATACAGAGTACAAATAATTGTGCTCATCACACAAAGCAATGCCCTCAGCGGGACTCAAACCCGGCGACCGCTGGCACAGCTAGCAGGTCACTACTACAAACTGAGCCAAACGTGTCGTCAATTTCAATTCTATTCTATTCTATTTCAATACTATTCGATATAATTTACGTTTAAGAACTCAGTGAGTAGTGACCTGTAGCAAGCTTCGTGTAACTGGACGAGATTAACAATAGCACCATCATTTTAAGAACAGCTGCAGGACATCGAATCTTCGATTTTCCCTAAAAGTCCACTCCAATATCATTTGGTGGTCCAGATTTTGAAAATAATTTGAAAAATCAAAAATTTTATTTAATCACAGAAGTAAATTGTGCTCTTGAAATATCTCGCAACAAAGGCTAAGTGGCGTCCACACTCGGCTCCGTTAGGTGCTCTTCACTACGAGCATGCACGTTTTTTACAAGTCAGACGTTGCCGTAAACGTTTTAGAAAATGATTTTATTCTAAGTTTTAAGATAAAACTTTTATTTTTCTTTAAAATATTTCTTATACGGAGGAAGTTGTTTGTACATGGATGGGAAAAAACTTTCCTTATTTTTTAATATACTCGATGCTGTTATGTTAAGAGCTTATAGTTTGTTTGCTGGATGGAAAATTAATAAGTTCTTTAATACTTTAATCGATATTTAAGTCGATAAACTTTATAATATACTAGCGGTGTAACCTCTTTAGTATAGCTTAAAAATAACGTAATTTCCATATATAATCGCGTAAGAAACGCTTTCATTCGACCGTTTTTTCTCCGATTCACTTTGCAAAACGGACTACCACGTAAAAGCCTTTTTATTTTTCGGTTTTTTATATAACCTATGACACTCAGCAATAATGTGGCTTTCTATTGGTGAAAGAATTTTTAAAATCGGTTCAGTAGATCCCGAGATTACCCCTTACAATTTAACAAACACACAAACTTTACTTCTTTATAATATTAAAGTAAGTATAGATTACTATTAGCTATTCAGATAAATAAAATTGATGTACCTGTTTCTAATGTCAAAATAGTAGCTTTTTTATAAATGTATATGAAAGCATATGCGGTATATAATATTATTATAATTTGTTTGTCTGTTTATTCCGGCTAATAGATATATCGGCTGGACCATGTTTGACGGGACTTATGACAGATAGCTTTGCTAGTGCTTTAAAAAAATTGTAGTCCGCTCAAAAAGAAATATAAAGCTCCTAATTTTAACTCTCTAGCTTTCAATATGTCTACTGAGTAAATTGTATCCGTTTTTCGTTCTCCGATGGAATTGTAACTAATATAGTAGTTGTGGGAGGATTTTAATGTCAGAATGTCTTCTATATTATAATAAGAGAATAAGATTGATGTAGAAAAAAAAGGAGAAAAATCGTTAAGCTCGGCATTTTATTTTAAGTACGCAAGGGACACACCGCTCAAATATTTTTGTAATAGTATCATTAAAAATAATGGATGCGGCCATTTTTATTAGAGTAACGGGGACAAATCTGTAGGATTAATGAAAATTCACATCGATCATATCTAAAACTGCTGTTTGAGTAAGTAAGGAGATTAGTTACGATTGATAAAATGCTAGTCATCTATATATAATATAAAAATGAATTGCTGTTCGTTAGTCTCGCCGAAACTCAAGAACGGCTGGACCGATTTGGCTAATTTTGGTCATGAATTATTTGTGGAAGTCCAGGTTTAAAAGGTGAAATACCTATGGACGAACCCGCGAAGCGAGGGTGAATCGCTAGTATAATATAAGCTTAATAAACTTATACTACGGCCTTAAAATATTTCTGTTAAAAAATCAACGTATCCTCTATTAAGCAAAAAGCTCAAAAGCTTCATCTCCAAAAACGTCCAAGTTTAGACTAAATGAATGGGACTAGTTAGAAGCATTCAATTTGAAAATGCCAGCAAAAGACATTCGCGTTTTCATGAAACGTAAAGCACTCGTCCGAAGAGCTCTCTACCCGCTCCGGAATTCTATTTCAAATAAAAAATATCACGTTAGCTCATACACAGATGTATTTTTAAATATTTTAGATACAAAAACTTAACTCTAATTAAAAGTTGTTTTAAAGTAGTATTTTGTTTGAAATAATTATCATATTTTTTTAGTTTTAAAAATCCTAAATAACGGACTATCATATCTTGAGCAGTTACACTTCTTGCTTATCATATCATACAGTTATTGGTTTAAAAGGAATAAGTGTGTGAACTTCCCGTATTTTTTATGTACCCTCAATTGTTTTGGCGACAAAACCGCCTACTGTTTTTCCACCACTCATGGTATTTTTAAGTTGCTAATTATCCTGGATGAGGATAATGATGTACAATAAAAAGTACTTTATCTTTTTAATTAGACCGAAAGCTCTCCCACTATGACCTCCCTTTTATACGAGACGCAAAGAACGGGAATATCCACTTTTTTTATCTTTGGATCTATTCGGCCGATTTAATGAAACGAGCTAGACTCAGACCATGATCAATTATATTCGTTCAACTGTTTTCAATTCAATTCAAGCTTCCAGGAGTTTCAACTGTTTTTGCATGAAATATGAATTAGATGGCGGAAAGTTATAATTAAAAAAAAAGTACAAAACGTCATTAAATTTTGCCTTAATATTATTTCACCCTTACAGAGAGAATTTTATCGTGAAATTCTGTCACCCAATCAATAAAAGTATTAGTAGTTAAGAAAACATGAAAAAATTTGACAATTATTAGCGAATTCGAATTGAAACCTTCTTTTTTATGAAGCCTATCAAAAATAAAGCAAAGATCGTCTTAAGGTAACTTGCAAATATTTCCTGAGCACCATCTTATAACCCTTCGAATAATCAAAGAGGATATAGCAACAATCATCGTTAAAGCAAGGAAATTTAAATTTTAAGTGCCTTTGTAATATGCGACGGAACCCCAAGATTTTAGGAGACCAAAACTTTGTCTAGACTAATTGTTTTATGGAAGAAGTTTGCCGTTCGTCGGCTGTAGGGAAATGTGATCAAATTGATACGTTTAAGGATCAATGGTGGAAAGTTTTGACACGAAATGTGAAGGAGGACAAATATTTCATTACGAATTTAGTTTTGTGGAAAATATTAATAGTAGACATATCAACTTGAGGATGAAAATGACCATAATATATATCACTAGCATTTCCCGTGGCTCTGCCCGCGTTTTAAAGACTGGAAACTAACTTCTTAGATTTTATATACCGTGTGATGTTTTACAGATGGTTTTTAAACGGTTACTTGAGATTTCTCAGAAATGAGATATTTTCCAGCAGTAAAAAGTATTCTACACTGCCGGGTAACCAGCTATCATCGCACCAAATTTCATCACAATCTGTCCAGTGGCTTTCTCGTGATGCGGTCACAGACAGACAGACAGACAAAAATCTAAAGATTTGGTCTCTGTATACATAATAATGACTATTTCAATAAGAATTTCCAAAAATTATTCTATGTATATTATTTGACTAAGTTCATCATCAGCTCCTTTTAACGTCCCACTGCTGGGCACAGGTCTCCCTCAGTACGAGAGGAATCAGGCCATAGTTCACCACGCTGGCCTAAGTGCGTGTTGGCGGACTTCACATGTCTTACGAAAACTTGCTAGGTTTTCTCAGACATGCAGGTTTCCTCACGATGTTTTCCTTCACCGTAAGACAAGTGGTAATCAGGATAGAAATGATTCGCATGAAAATATCAGAGGTGCGAGACCCGGATTTGAACCCGTATCACTCGGTTATACAAGCGATGCGTTACCGCTGGGCTACCACTGCCTTTTACTAAGTTAAAATTTTATAATAAGTATGTATAGATTATAATAGGTACTAATGCCGTGGTTATGTATGAATACAATATAATTAAGTATAATTTCTATGTGTAGCTCCATTTTTTATAAGATAAGCTATTTATAATTATTAGGCTTGAGAATACTCTTTAGAAAGTAAAACTTATTTTTTTAGAATCATATTTTTAGCGGGTGTTGTTGTTTGTGACGAGAGAAAACACGAATGAAAGTCTAAATATCGTCACTTGATAAAATAATATATTGCAAAAGTCAACACACACGTAAAAATAGTTCAGAAGGAGAAGTTTAAGGAGATACACAATAATACACAAGTTCACAGTACAAATACGAGAAGTCCACATACAAAAACTAACGAAAACGATTAAATAATGTAAAACAAGTGAGTAGCATCAGCTGGTAAGGCGTCGACTACCGTATCTCAGAAAAATCATTATTGGCCGGTAGGAGACAAATAAATTCCGTTCCGCCGTATACTACGGGTTTCGCGCGGCTATGCTTGTGAATAAATATTAATATGAATAAATATTAATTTATAAATATAAATAATTAAATATACGTATTGTATGTATGTAGGTGAGTGTATATATGATATTAATACGTAAATTAAATATTAAATAAATTATAAATATTATGTAATGTAAAGTTAAATGTATAAATATGATAAACTAAATATATTACGTATAAGTCACCTACAATATTAGCAGAAGCTAGGTTAGAAAAAATTTAAGGCTTACGATCTCAAGGGACATTTTACCACCTTCGTGATTTCTCCAACACGCACGCCTAATGCCTATAATACAAATATCTTTTCACCCTATTGTTAAACCAATAAAGGCTTGTTTGCGTCCGCAGGCACTCACATGCTTATCGATCCCTCTCACTATGTACTAATGTATTTATAATGTATTTAAACTGCCTCGTTGGTGTAGGTGTAGGGTTCGAGTCCCGGGTCGGGCCGAGTTTAGTTATTGAGTCTTTCTGTTTCGTAAGCCACAGTAACAGCCCGGAGTTGGGAGTTGGCGGTGTTTTACCCCCGTGCTTCGGAGAGCACGCAAAGCCGTCGGTCTTGCGCCTTAACTCTCAGTCGTGTCGAGCGGTCGTCCCACTGGAATATGAGAGTGATAAGGAATAGAGAGTGCACTTGTGTTTGCGCGTACACTTGTGCACTATAATATGTCCCGCGCAGATGGCTAGTCTCAACGAGACTGGCCTCCGTGGCCGGAATCGGTCTGGAGGACATCATCATCATTTCTCGTAAGCTGTACAAATAATAAAATTTAGAATTGAATGTGTATTTATTTACATTAAATATTTTTTGGAAAAACTTATGGAAATAGTCGTTATTATACATACAAAAACCGAATAAACTTTGATTTTTTGTATTTTGTTTGTCTGTCTGGTGCGCAACACAAGGGAGATTTTGGTACGTCCATAGCTGGATATCTGGGTATAGAGGATGCTTTACTTCTGGAAAATATGTAATCTCTGACAAATCTATACATATAAATAAAATTTAAGTGTCTTTTTTTTAATTTAACAGCTTTTCACTAAATGCATATGAAAGTATATAGGTTCTGTACAAACATCAAAAACAATTTTTAAAATTTTTATCTGGCTGGACTAATTTTGATGGGACTTTCACTCGCAGATAGCTAATGTTATAAGAAGTAACTTAGACTACTTTTATTTTAGATATTTTATCTATTTTAACTAGCAGAACTAAGTCTTAAAATGTTCCTATAAACGTTCGAGCATAGCGAGAGCGCGTCTCTCATAATATGTCTAAGTCACGCATTATCAAATATTATTTGTTAGACATTTTTTTGAATTCCAATCGATTAAGCCTCAAAATTACACACATCGAGGAACTTCTTCTAGATTTTTAAAAGTTTTGCCACATCGGTAGCTCAGGTAGCCCCGAATCTGCAGGAGTAACCTAGTTTTAAACAATGTTTAAACCAGCGTATCGTAGAATGGAACGTTGCATAGCGATGACTGAAGCTTTGTCGGTGGAAAAAATTTTTCGCATTAAAATTTACTTTTTGTCCTAAATACGGAATGTTCGAGATTTTTTTTACTATTATAAAAATGTCAATGGGAAGGTTTCTCGCTAATGACTTTGAAACCTTTTAATGTGAAGATTTATGTTACAGCATCTGCAACCTCTAGGGTTAACTGTGTCAGGGCTACAGAAATACTGAACTGTGAAGAAAAGTAGAGTTTGTTAGAAGTAAAGCCTTTTTGTCGTTTGAGATACATTTCACTTTCCGTTTTGTAAATTTGAAGACTATACATATTGTAGCTGCTATAGTTGTGATTTAATTAAACAACAGACCCTGAACAACTGTATGCCTAGCAGACTATGCTTCAATATAAATAAAACAAGAAAAAAACGTTTTTAAGCATTTTTGTCTGTCTGTTTGTTTGTTGCTACTAATCATTAAAATTGCAAGACAGATTTTGACGGGACTTTACGGGACGAACTAGAAGAGAAGAAGAAGAACCGTAACTTAGATTACTTTTATTTTAGAAAAACAATTAGGGTTCCTCTCAAAAAATAACCTATGGGCGAACCCAAGAAAAGCCTTTCGGTATTATTATGATAAAATTAAAAGTATAAGTCAACGTCATGTAATACTGAATACATTATAAATAACCTATCTGTTGTCAATTTTACCTCAAAAAATTGTCAAAATTAACTTTGAGTCTTTAAATCTATGCTTATGACCCATTTCAACACTTTCGTTTAAAAGTTAAAAATATCTGTTATAATGGATAAACTAAAAAAGATTACATTTGCAACCACTGAAGAAGAAAACAAGAATTGAACCCGGAACCAGTCTGACACAAGTTGGTGAAACAAATAGGTCAAGAGGCTCTACTTATATAAAAGACTGCTTTTCAACAAAGTACTAGAGGAAAAAGCGTTTTAATTCATACCTAAGTATGATAAGAGGAATGTTGAAGATGGAAAATATGTAATAACTAAGTATATAATATAAAACAAGATGCTTTCGACCTTTCTAATTAATTTCAATGAAACGATTCGACTTTTACTATGTTTTTAACATTAAATTGTAATAAATTTTAATATTTAAATGATGTTTCGTTAGTTATTGCCTTTTTTGTTTGTAAGACTCATAAAAACTTAGACTGCTATACTTATTTTAAAATACTTTATTTTTTCTATTAAATGTTTTTTGTTTGTCTGTCTCTTTCTCGCTCTCTCTCTCTCTCTCTCTCTCTCTTTCGCTCTGATTACCCTCTGATAAATGGATACCTTTAGAAAATATTATTAGTTAGTATTGGGTTCATGAAAAATAAAATTATCAACGATCCGTCCCTAGACGTCCTTCGCATTTATAATATGACAAACTTCTCAGAAGGGACGATTTTAATTCAGCTTAATACAACAAACCGTGTTTTTTTTAAATTGATACAAATATTTTACATAATATTATTTTTTCTGATTTAATTAAACCTAATATGGTAAATGCAAAGTAAGTTTGTTAGTTTGGTTTTCATCAATGCCCGATATGGTATGTTAATTATGTTCGTAAAATATATTTTGGATAATACTGTCTTACTCGTAGGTTTACGGAAATATTTAACTTTTTTTTTCAAAAGTAATTTTGTAAACGCCTGGAAAATCGATTTATTTAATGAATAACACTAACCGTTTAAACTTACGTAGGGACGAACCCGAGCGAAGCGATGTTGAATCCTTAGTATTAAATAAAAATCGCAATATAAAACGAATCGTCTTACATGTATGCTACAATAAATTTTGAGTTCAAATAAAAGAAGTTCAACAAGAGGTACAAATCTCTTGACCGATTTTCTTTAAAGTATTTTGGCTAAACGTCAAGCTTTGAGTGGATGTTTACCGCATGCATCGTAATATATGTATTTTATTGACAAGTTATCGAGCAAATGGCCAGAATGGGGGAGATTGACATATTTTTCAAAGCATTAATATCTTTTCAATGTTATAAAATACTTATATAAAAATAATCAGCTTACATGACTTCGCATCAGTGACCTTCACTTGCTTTTATGATTTTTACGTAATTCAATTCAATTCAATTATTTCATTTAATGCCTTCCAGGAGTGCCAGTTGGTCACAGTTGCCTTCGCAAATGTCGCGTAGAATGGAGAATACACGATTTATTATAGATTGATCAGTGAATACGGAAAAAAACAGACACTAAGACTGATTACATGTAGAAGCGGAGCAAGCATACATTGTAAACCTATATTTTGTTGACGACAACTCGCGGATGGCAAAATTCTGAACAAAAATAGGCCTGTTGCTGTTGAGACCTAGTCTTCTATGTCCGACGCTGATTTTTAGTAGCTGTCTCGTCAGTAAGCTTTTAATTAGACAGTAAGATTAGTTAAAAAAAGTGCGAGTCGGACTCGCGCATGAAGGGTTCCGTACCATTATCTATAATAATGGTTCACGGTTTATGCATAAGGTTTATGTTTATGAAATTATTATTATTTTTTTACATTTGAGTTGATTGAATGAAAGGTTAATTGCGGTTTACGATTTATGACATATTAAAAAAAACTACTTACTAGATTTCGTTCAAACCAATTTTCCACTTTGGAAGTGTATCTCGTGCAAACTATTCAGCTTAGAAAAAAAATGATATTAGAAACCTCAATATCATTTTTGAAGACCTATCCATAGATACCCCACACGTAATGGTTTGATGGAAAATATTTTTAAGTTTCAGTTTTAAGTATGAGGAACCCTCAAATTTATTGTTTTTTTTTTATTTTTATGTAAAAATCTTAATGCGGTTCACAGAATACATCTACTTACCAAGTTTCAACAGTATAGTTCTTATAGTTTCGGAAAAAAGTGGCTGTGACATACGGACGGACTGACAGACAGACAGACATGACGAATCTTTCCGTTCCGTTCCGGTTCCGTTTTTTGCCATTTGGCTGCGGAACCCTAAAAAGGAATTTATTATATTTCCCGTACCTATTCTTACAAAAATAAGTGAATATACCTCACTTAAGCTAATTAGTATTTAACCCTTATCACTAATTCTTAATTACTGCTTCTGTAGCAGATGTTTTAACTTTGGTATCTAATAAATACCGAAAACATGAACAAAAAGTTTCAAATCATTTTTCAGATCAAAAATGAGAATTAATAATGAATCTTGATTAAAATAACCTTAAAAGCGTTCCTCCACACGCGAGCTTACATTCCTAATTATACCCTTTGAAGTGAGTTATTCAGGTTTTGACGGACAGTTCTTTAGAAATGTGAAGGGTTTAACGTACTTTGTTTGACATAAAATATTATTGTAATTTGTAGGAGTAAATTCTAATATATAAAAATCTCGTGTCACAATGTTTGTTATCGACCTCCTCCGAAACGGCTTGATCGATTTTTATGATTTTTTTTTTGTGTATACTTAGTAGATCTGAGAATAGGTCGTAGGCTATTCCCATAGTTGATAAGGGTGGCCCTCTCCACATATTATTTTTTATTTTTATGCCAAATTTTATTTTTTTACGATTTGGCATCATTAAATAATAACTATAACCATATATTTTTATCCTCCTACCAACGCGGGCGGAGCCTCAGGAATTGCTAGTTAATTATATATAATTAGACGTTAGTAATTAGTTAGATGTTTTCCGTCTTCAGTTTACTCTAACTAACAAGACAAAATGTATACCATAGGTGATTCCTTAAAATTGGTTACTTAACCAGTGATTTACCCTTCTTTTTTGTGTTTTCCTTCAAAGCCAAAGCCATAATCTATTTCGTATTTAAAGTTATATATGCGTAGTGTATAAACTATCTCGTATTCGTAACACAAGAGTCGTAGCTCACCACGGAACTGAAGGGCGCTAAAACCAATTCAACGTGATGGAGTAAAATATCAAAAAAATATACATATTCAAACTTTTAAATTTATATTAATCATCCAATTTTTATTTTACAGCTTATAATATATCGTAATAAGAAACCTGGACTTATGAAATTTATGTGCCGGTTTTTTAACTATTAATCGTATTTTACTATATAAAAAAGAAAATGAATGTCTGCAAGTTTGTCCTCCGTGTGTTCTTGAACAATTGATTTGATTGTGATAAAACTTTAGTGGTTATGACTCTGTATACGTCTGTTGCATTGCACATCCAAATGAAACGGAAAAAAGTCACTAGTTTATTATAATAAAAAAAAACTGTTTTAGCTATAAAAAATCTTAATTAACCTTCATCACTAAAAGATAAATCCTGATAAAAGGACAAAGGGATCAGTTCAAATAAGCATCTACTTGTTAAATTACATTACAAGGACCACAATCTGGTATTCCTTCGAACGTTCTTTTGAAGGTACGATTTAATTGGACCAGTTCTTTGTTGTACCGATATTACAGCATGTTTTGGGGTTTACATTATGTGAAATTGTATTTTGGGCAATCTGATGACATTCAAACTTTTTTATCTATACTATACATAAATTGTAGGTATTTATAATATGTATGTATTTAAAGTTATATATGTGTATTGTGTAGTGTATCAACTACCTGGTATCCGTAACACAAGCCTCGTAGCTTAACACGGAACTAGATGGTGCTGTGTGTATTAATGTCCTAATATTTTTTTATAATATTATCAATCGCTATTTAATAAAAATCTGCTAACGAATAAAGGAGTAAAATGTTCTAAATTATTTTAAACTAGTGACTCACTCTCGCTTCGCCCGGGTTCGTCCCTAGTATTTTCTTACAAACTTTGAATGTCTAATCAAAAAAAAATAGTTTCAAGCTTCTAGCTTTAAACATGACGTAATTTCCATACAAACTTCATCCCCTATTTCAACCCTTTACAGCTCTTTTTTCGCCTTGAATAGCAGCCTTTGTCTTTTCTCAGGCTCTAGACTATCTGTGTACCAAATTTCATTTAAATCGGTCAGTAGTTTTGGCGTGAAAGCGCGACAGACAGACAGACAGACATTTCTTGTTACTTCCGCATTTATAATATGATTATAAGGATTATTTGCAAGATAAAACGGACAAATGACGTCTAATTTCTTAATTTCTCGCCTAACCTTTATTATTATAGTTATAACAATTCTTAAATAAGCCAAGTATTTAAATATGTAAGTCAATCAGATGTGAAAGATCAATATGGCGTAGTTATTTTCACATAGCACCTATACATCTCAACGTGACTCCTAAATATAGATTTTCACATTAATAGCACAGAAGTTACAAAGTAGATATGTACAATTACTCGAGAGCTGTACAGATAACATTGACAGATTGTCCCACTTTGAAGTGATAAGTTAGGGTTTAGTTCGAATTCATGCAATTTCGGTTTTATAGTTATAAACATTATAAATAAAATATTTTGGTAAGTATATTACTTTTAAGACACCTGAAAACTTAGTCTCTCCCGTGACCATTATTGCTGTAAATCATTCGAAACATCGAGAACAAAAAATTAAAATAAATCTGCGACAAAATCCGAAGAAATATTGCACAAGTGAACCTTCACTTGTACAATATTATTCAAGAAGATAATAAGCTATGTGAATATTTGATGTTTACGATGTTTTCCTTCACTGTAAGACAAGTGATTAACGTATTACTTAGAAATGATTTGCACATAGACCACTGTAGAGCCTAACCGCTTAAATTATCGTAAGAAACCAAAAAAATCTTAGCAGGATACGAGTGGTCGGAAAATTTAACTGATGATACCATTAACGTGATGTTTCTATCTCCAATCTGTAGCTGTTAATTGAACACCAAGCCAACTTTGTATTTGAAAATAAACCCTGTAACAAAGTTGCTTTGCTGCTCCTTTAGTTGGGGACAATTTTTTCAAATAAAATTAGGATTGGATAGGCTACCGCTAGCCTATAATATAGAATAATTGTATTTAGAAAAGTAGTATTTTCGATTGCTTGTTATTTAAATTTTTGTACATATGCTAATCAAATTTTTTAATTGGAATTAAGGTATTTTTTCTTTTTGTATTGTCTTCATAAAACATAGAAAAATAAAAATTTCGGCTTGTTTGAAACACAAAAAAAAAATGTTTTTACCAATTTTCATGAAAACGAAAAAGTTTTTGCCAGAGTTATAAAATAAAAACTAAAAAAACAGTTTTTCTCAATACTTTTGAGGTTATGGGTAATGTGCGAAAAGAAAGATTTAGATTTCTTTATTATCTACCATTATTACATTCAACTTTTTTCGATAGGATTCATAGTTTAGCCGTAAATCACAAAAAACGAGTACAAACTCCTAAAAACCCAGCCTCCTTCCATAATTTTTCCGAGTCTGGCCTATTTTTCCGATCACTCGTATGCTGCTAAGATTTTTTTTCCCACAAACTGGATTGGCACTGGTCTATTATGAAAAAATTATAGGTGCTTTACCCGGATTTGAACCAGCATAACTCGGTTATCCAAGCGAACCCGTTACCTCTGGACTTTCACTATCTATCAAAAAACATAAGCGTTTTAAATTTCTACGAACAATTAGATTTTAAAACCTTCCTTAGGGATAGGATATTTGATGTAAATAACTAAATACGTATCTCCATAACTTTTCCCATTAACAAATCATTAAGCATGTTAACTATTGGTGAGTTCTCGCGTTATATTACACACAAAAGATAAGCACTAAAATGAGAACCTTCTATTCGACGTCGGTTAAAAATAATATGTAAGCAAAATGTAAGCATGCATACTTGCTATTCTGATGCAGACCGTCCACGCGACGCGAGCTTTGAAAGGTCAAAAATCTGTAAAGCTCTCACCTGTGACATTTCAAGTTTCTTGAATACTTGGAATCTTTTGCATATTCGCGTTTTGAAACTTAAATAGAATGTAAAACAAAGTCTCTGTGTTACATTTAAGATTTTTTCAACCGTCGAGTATTTATACCAATAGCACAGTGCATGAGAGGCTGTAGGTTCGATTATGGTTAGGCCTAAAAGCTTATTATTCTTCCTTGCGTATCTGGCTCTGTAACAATTAATATATGCCAGTATAGCCCTCAGGGTAATATAATCTCCCCTTTTTATTACCAAGTTTTCCCTCCCCTTTGGCTATGGTGCCTACCATCAAAATACCATGACTTTTAAGAGGAAACCACCACTTTAATGGAGAAAGTAGTGGAAAATATCATTAAGTTCTCTTTTAACAATACTTGAAAACCCCACATTAAATAAACGGTTTCAATTCGACCCACAAGTTTTTAAAGTTGAAAAATAATTGAGAGAAAATTTTATGTAACTTCAATGAAAATTTCATACTATATTTCATGATTGCTGACGTTTTTAATGCAGGTATAATAAATTATGCATTTAAATCCCTCTGCGACTCCATACTATTAAACCGGGTGTAGGCGTTACTCGTGGGCTTCATTTATAAATGCAAATCGTATTCATAACTGGCAACATTAAATGTGAAAAATCATAGGTCACCATGGGTTTGATATCTGCTTGAAACATTAGTCGTATTTGTTGTTACTACGTTGTCAAAAATAAACAATTTTACTCTGAATGATGTTATTATGTTTTTCCATAATAGTAGAAAAGTAAGGCTAATAGAAAAAATAAAGAAAATTTTATTAGTACGAATACTAAGAGACTAGCTGGGCCTCAAGTCTGCTATTACAATTGTGTCACAGTTGTCTTTCAATGACATTGTAATTGCTATTTTTTGCAATTTTTGCAGTCTACTAATTCAATGGTTTTCCGATGGTTTGTCACTGACACTTCAACGACACTTCAATGATACATTTCCAAACAATTGGTAGTCCCGTACATAATGACAAGTCAATGATCGGATGAATTGCGTAGTTTGTTAATATTTTGACAGTTCTAATGACCACTGGAACGCCACTGAACTACCATTGATGTGCAATTGTGCTGTCATTGTGATTGCATTAAAGCCGATGGAACGCCACTGAACTACCATTGATGCGCAATTGTGCTGTCATTGCATATTTGTCACCTAAACCAATATTATCACGGTCTCGTTAAAATAATATGATTATAATTGTTTAAGTAGTTATAAATGCAAGAAAAGTGTATAAAAATGATAAAAATACTTTACTACGTCTACGTCCAAAGAAATATCATCTCTTGCCATGAATGAAGAAGATATGCAAAAAAAGTTCAAAAGTACGAACCTACTGTCAAGTGAATAGTGATAAGTGAAATTAAAGCGAAAGTGATTAATATAAGAAACTAATAAGTGATAAGTGAATCAATGGAAATACAGTATAACAACAATGATATAGAATTAGTGAAAAGATTGGGGAAGAGGGATAAGAATGTACGACCTATATTAGTAACTTTTACTATACTAGGCCGAAAATTAGCCCTACTAGAGAGCAAGAAGGAGCTAAACAACTCCTCATCAATCTACATAAATGAAGATATTCCACCAGATATACTAGAAAAAAGGAAGCTACTACTAGAAGAATACAGAGAAGGGAACAAGGAGAGAAAGTAATCCTAAAATATGATAAAATTGTATCTCTAAACCCAAACAGAAACAAAGGTCAATTACCCAAAATATACTATGAACTTAGCAGTAAAGAGAAAGGATATGGTACAAACCCTTCAGCCCGATACAAGAAAAGAAAACCTGAATCCCCACCATTAGCTCAACACTCAAGTGACCAAGTAAATTTATCTAAAGCAGTTAAAAAGAATAAGACTACAATGTATGCATTTATAAATAGAACAGAGGAAATCAACAGAAATAAGCACCGTAAGAAAGCTTAGTAATGGCTGCCTCCTTTAAACATCCCAATACGGCTGGTCACCGCGGAACGTCCAGACCAACACCCTCTAGCAATAAAAGACACAGCAGGATCATAATGGTGAAGAGTAGAACACAACACAACAGACAACAATGGTAGGAGCTAGAGGAGGCCTTTGCCCATAGGCAAACTGAAAAAAATAGAGAAACACTAAAAGTTAAAAAAAAATAGATACATACATAAAATTAAACTACTAATAAAATTATTAATAATGAAATCTTATAATTTAATCTAATAACTAAATTGATTAGTAACATTAATTACCTTTAATAATAAAAATTTATTTCTACTTTATATTATTGTAATTTATAATCAACTTATTATAATGAGGAAATTGTTATTTAATTGTAATATCTTATTTACATAAATAAGTTAAGTAATTACATAAGTACTTGAATAAACTTAAAGATGTTTCTTAAAGAAAAAATTTTTTTCTTAATTTTCAATTAACAAGTTGTAAACAAAAACACATAGGTTCCTATAATTAATATAATATTCCTAATAATTATAACAAAAAGAACTGACCTATTTAATTTAATAAAATAAGTTTAGCATTATTATCCTATTTATAAATACTATGTAAACAAGAGTTGTGAATTAATGTTAATAATAGTTATAGACAAATTAATAATGTAAGGTAAATTAATGTGAAATGTTGTGAATTAATATTAAAAAAGAATTTAGTTGAATCAAAAATACAATGAATGAATGTATAAATGTCAATTTTTTTCAGTAATAAAAGGCTATTTTTATTTATTTATTTTATTTATTAACCAATATTCTTAAGTTGTGAAGTGTGTGAACCATTGCTTCAATTACTTTACTTATCCCTAAAGGCATAGCTATAGTCTAAGTATACTTGATTTTCATATTAATCTATACTAATCTATAATAATATTATAAAGAGGATAGATTTGTATTTTTGTATGAAATGAATAAACTCAAAAATTACTATTATTAGTTTTATTTTTTAGATTGCACTTAAAATTTATCTTTTTGGCTTTTTATGATCATTTTACATAATATTTAGTCTTTAAAACATAAACTAATAACATATAATATTATAATCGAAACTAGCTTAAAATTAATTTCGGCGAACGCTTTTTGCTAATGGCAATACCGATTCCCTTTCTACTACAATTCAACTACAATCCAATGACAAGACCATTGATCGACCATTGTAAATTTAGTAGACTACCAAATTTTGGACCAATGGTAATTGAATTAAAATTGCATTGTAATTCAATGACAATTGCATGTAAAATAGCAGACTTGAGGCCCTGTAATAAAACCTAGATAAATAGCACAATAAACTAGTGTTGCTCATCGATGTTCGACTATCGATAGCCTATCGATAATAATTAATCTATAGTGACCGATAGAATATCGGTAGTTTATCGATAATATCAATAGTATTCTTGTATGGATTTTCGCTCATTGTTATCGTTATTTTTTTATCGATAGTATCATAAATAAAATGAAAGAAATACGTTGGGATATTATACATATAGTATCGATAGTATTGTTTTTAATAAGCTTATAATAATATCGATACTATCAAATATCAATAGTTTATGATTTGTTAGCACCAATACTATTGATATAGCTGTCGGTAGTAGGGCTGTTTTAAATGCAAGGTATCGATGGTGAAATTATCGATACTTTAGCAACACTACAATAAATAGCCTATAAAGTAATAAAAAACAACATTCAAATCGTTAGTTTCAGAGAGAAAATCCAATCTCATCAACTCTTAAATATAAGTATACATTATAATTCATAATTAATACTGGTATTACATAATTTCTAATATAAAAAGCTATTGTTATCATAAGCCAATAGTACCTTTCAATACAAAAGTAATATATTACAGTGTATTGCATTCACTGAAACTATTACTTGCTGGAGTTTTAACAACGAACACTTTTACGCGGCCTATTGTTTTAATTCTATTGTTTAAACAGAAGCAAATATGATACTAGAGCTGCGGGTGAATGTAGGCTTGTACTAGTTTGTGGGTGTCGACTTTCCCTGGGGTATTATTTCCGTCTGAAATTCCTTGATGCGGGTTCAAATCCGGGTCTTGTACCTCTGATATTTTCATGTGCTAATCATTTTTAACATGATTACCACTTGTCTTACGGTGAAGGAAAACATCGTGAGGAAACCATCATGTCTAAACCTAGTTCGACACTTTATGAGACGTTTTATACGTCAGAAATGTAATAAAATTATAATAATTCTAATGTGGTAAAATTACAATATCTCCAATACTGATAAATTTTGATCAATCACTATTTCGAAACGTTACGTCATCAATCTACAATTTTACTTACCATTATCAAACCTTTACTAAAAAGAAAAAAATTGTATCATTTTTTAATTGATAAGTTTCTGATCGCTTTATTTTAAATATTTTATCGGTGACTTAAAGACGTTATATTTTCTAAATTACAAGGATTTTATTGAATTTTATATATAATCAAATCAAGACCTAATCCAATGTTGCCATAACGGTCCATCAAATTAGAGAAATTGGAAGTAATGTGAACCACAGGAATGAGTCTACGATACTCTAAGGTAGCATATTTGAGCAATTTCCCACCTTCGTAACATTCTGAAAATTCAGTAGATTATATGGCTCGTAATTTACAGCATCAAATTGATATTCGATCATAAACTGATGTAGAAATTCCGAAGAACCTCCTTGGTTCGTCGGAATTTGTATCAGAAACTTACGCTTAGAAATACTTACTATAAATATTAATATTTTCTTCATCTCAGTTTAACTAAACATAAGTACGTGTAATATTACATACTTATTCTTAGATTTGCGCGAATAATTAATATATTTTTTACGTTTGATTGTCTAATTGGAAGTAGAACTGTTTCTACTTCCAATTAGAAAATCTAGAAATTAGTGAAAACCTTATCAAAATCGATACTTAGCTTATAAATTTAGCTTATGGAAGCGTTCAAATAAACTCAATTTCGTATTATTATGTATGTAAAGATCATTACACAAACATAAGTATTGATTACATGGAAAATAATACCTTGCAAAAGCTACAGGCAAATTAAAGTAGAGCATTACTAGGCTGTACCGTAGGTACTCGAGCCGAACTCAACGGCCGGGAAAGGTTAAAAGGTGAAGGATTCAGACTCCGCCCTGTGCGTCGTCTTTGTGTTCGAATAATGTACATATTATATACAATGACGATGATCTACGACCCCAAAACGTAATATAGATTTATGTAAAAAATGTATATCGGATATAGGGAACTACCTTTTTATTTTATTTTAAAATATTCATGGTCACGGGCGCGTCTAAGATTTTAAATATAATATTATAATCAATCAAATCAAAATATTCTTTATTCAAATTAACTTTTAAAAGTTCTCTTGAATCGTCATTTTAACATTATTAAACTTTAAATTAAATGTAAGTCTGTAAGTCTGTGAGCTAATATAACAAATGCTTAAAATACCAATACTTTATATTCACGATATTTATTAAAACAATTTAGAAAACAAGTAGATTTAACCTAAAATTACATATTATTTATTTTATTTGGCAACACTACCGAAATTTTGTTAGCCATCTATTTAAAAAAAGGCAAAATACAACCACTAAAAAAACTCATTAACCCCTAATTTAGTTTATTCATAAGAATATTTTAGTTGAAACAAATATTATAAGTATACATGTAACGATATTAAATTTCCTTTGTAACAAACTTCAGTTTCAAAGTGTCTACAAAGACACTATTATTTAAGTAATATAACGCGCTAAAACTTTATATTTAATGCAAGCTTTGATGTAGCCCTCGGCTGCTTACTTTATTAAAAGTATCTCATAACATTTATTTAAACTTCTTTAAAATCTTCTTCTTCTACCTGTCATTAATCCCGGGTAATGTTGCCAGGGTCTGCTTTCCGACTAAACCACTCCACCTTGCACGATCTTTAGCGTAATCCAGGATAAGTCCGTTGGCTCTCATGTCCTGCTTCATGACGTTCAGACCATCGCTTCCTTGCGCATCCAGGAGGTTTAGCACCTGGAACAGATTGAACTTGCTTAAAATCTATACATATAATAAAATTCTGAGTGGAGTCTGTGCCTTAAATATTTTTTGGAATAACTGAAATGGTTATTTTTGTCGGTCTTTCTGTCTGGGAGCATATCACGAAAAAATCGCCAGACAGATTTCTGACAGACTCATGACGTTCAATAAAAATTGTTACAATTTAATGCTGAATAAATATTTTGAATTGAATTCAATTGTAGACAGTAAAAATATGTCTGTAAAAATGAAGCTTCGAGAGTCAAAAATCTAAGCTATTATTACTGTGACAAAGTTTTCTGTGAGTTTCTCTTGCATACGTCTTTTAGTGCCTTTTTTTCATATGTTATCTATAAATCATTTTTTAACTCCAAGTTCTTACAAAAAATGAACATGAACTGTAAAACCCCGAAAAAAATACGTACATTTTATGATATTACTTCATCAATAAACCAATTCAAATCAATAAAGCTTAGTCTTGCTTCACTAAATATTAAAGTAGTCATTTACTTTGAAACTAGCACTAGTATTGATCGGAAGCTCATATTTGCTAGATCTGTGAGTCACCGCCCTTTGTAGATATGTTATAGCTAGAAAGCCATTCTTAGCTCGTCTAGAATAAACGAACCGTAGAGTTCAATGACTTTGGGATGAACCTAAAAACGATAGGATAACATCACTTCTGTTACATTATTATATAAGTATGCCACTTCCTTCTGTCTGATCGGAATTAAAGCTCATAAAATACCGAACGGATTTTCAACAATAAACTGAGTGTGATGCATTAAGATATGTATATATTTCAGCTTCGGTAGTAACCACTTGCTGTCTACTCGCTGTGCCAGGTCACAGTTTTGAGTCCCGCTGGGGACATCCATTTGTATGATGAGCACGATGTTTGAACTCCAGTCATGTCATTAGCCCTTTTTGTAAACATCCCACTGCTGGGCACGGGCCTCCCTCAGTACGAGGGGGATCAGGCCATAGTCCACCGCGCTGGTCTAGTAGTGGCGGACTGCACTCATGTCTTACGAAAACTTGCTAGGTTTTCTCAGACATGCAGGAGTCCTCACGATATTTTCATTTACCGTAAGGTAAGTAGTAATCAGGATAGAAATGATTCGCACATGAAAATATCAGTGGTGCGAGACCCGAATTTGAACCCGTATCACTCGGCTATGCCTCGAGCGCGTTACCGCTGGGCTACCTCTGCCTTACCTCCAGTCATGGGTGTTTGTTATTTGTAATACGTAACATTTAAAACTTATATATAACAATAATATAACATCTATATTGTTGTATGTGTTAAAGTGCCAAAAATTTTTTTTTTCATTCATTATATTTAATACATCGGAAACTGATTTCGGTTACGCGTCGCAATTTTACGTTGACTTTTTTATTATACTGTGTTGTTGAGGTTGAACAACAAAAGGTATTAATTTAAAAGGTATTTCAATTTTCCCAAGTTCCCCTCGTCTTTTCCTGATCCAAGATTGTTAACTCGTATTTCCCGCAAAAACATTACAATTCTTTACTGTATTGCAGCTAACATTCTTCAGCTTCTTGCTGGTATTCCTCACTGGAATGACTTTTACTCTTGTAATGTTCTTATTATGTGTATACTTTTCTTGAAGCCCGGAAAAAGCTTAATTTGCCATATGGGATCAAAAATGAAACAATTTTTAAATGTTTTCTTTAATTAAGCAAATTACTATTGATTTATTTCAATGGTTTTTTGCCATGAAATTTCAGTAACATGTATAAAAATCGGTATATGTTTCTTATGGGCTTGAAGATAGCTGGAGCAATTTTGATGTAATTTTTGTGCAATCACAATTTTTTTTGATGTAATTTTTGTGCAATCACAAAATTTTTGTGCAAACCAGCGGATGGTAGTCTGAAGTTTGTTAAAAATTTATAGTTTGAACACGGGTAAAGATGCAGCTACGAATATTATGTAGGTCGAATGATTTACAAATGCATTAACTACGAGCATAAAATGACGAATGTATAACATACATGACGAATTTATGTCAGAATCTTGAAAATACTGAGCACACGAAGCAAGATCTACACATCATATTCAATATCGCAGAGACTGCTAAAATCTAAATATCTTGAAAAATCGTTAATTAACAATAAAGTAAATTACAAAAGATAAATTATTAATAAGACGCCTGAAGTATTTTACAAAAGGAAGTTCTTTCCAGTCTGACCCGATTTTCAATTTGACACGTAAATCTGAAGAACCTTTGGAAATATAATCTTTTGCATTCACAAGGGTAGCGATCCCATCCTCTTGTTTGTGGGGAAAGGAAATCATTAGAGCCCTTTAAAGTTTAACTCAACTCACTTTTTAAGTAAAAATTTTTAGATTATCTCTTTAGCTCTTTTATTAATGAAAATTTTTTAAAGTACTTTTATTTTTACTAGCGATTCACCCTCACTTTGCTCGAGTTCATCCCTAGCTCCTTTAGCATGATTTTTTTTAAACTTTTTATGTCTTACGTATTTAAATCTAATCAAAAGCCTAAAAAATAAGTTTCAAGCTTCTAGCTTTAAAAATGACGACGAATTATGTTTTTTTCCATACAAACTTTCCTCTCCTATTTTATCCCGTTACAGCCCTCTTTTCTCTGGACTGTCTATGTAGTAAATTTCATTTAAATTGCTTCGGTAGTTATGGCGTTAAAGCGTGACAGACAGATGGAGCTACTTTCGCATTTATAATATTAGTAAGGATAGATACGTTAAAGAGAGATTTTATAGGCATTTTTCGAATATATTGTGCATGTATTACATATTATTATAAACCATATTAAAAACTTCTATGGATGAAAACCGCATTGAAATCCGTTGAGTACTTTAAAAGATAAGAGCGACTTTATAGGTATGAAAAGTGAACAGGCTGTAGTAGCCCAGCGGTAACGCGTTGCTTGTATAACCGAGTGATGCGGGTTCAAATCTGGGTCTCGCACCTCTGATATTTTCATGTGCGAACCATTTCTATCATGATTACCACTTGTCTTACGGTGAAGGAAAACATCGTGAGGAAACCTGCATATCTGAGAAAACCTAGCAAGTTTTCGTAAGACATGTGAAGTCCGCCAACACGCGCTAGGCCAGCGCGGTGGACTATGGCCTGATCCCCTCGTACTGAGGGAGGCCCGTGCCCAGCAGTGGGACGTTAAAAAGGGCTGATGATGATGAAAAATGAAAGTACTTTAAAAATAATAGATTAATAAATTGTTGATCACCCATATAAACTGTCATTCCCTTTTTCACCCGCCTTGAGAGATGCATTCCGGCATAAAAACTAGTCTATGTCCAACCCAGGGCGTTAAACTATCTCCACACCCGGTCCCAGACTCAGCGGACTAGGTGTGAAAAGTCAGACAGACAAACTAAGTGACTCTCATATAAATGCTAATGAAAATATTTATTATATACTTAGATAGATTCGTTTAGTTTTTCTGAATATCTAATGATGTAAGCGGAGCTGGCGTAAAGTTTCATAAGAATTTTTGCGTTAATTACTTCAGCTCAGCTGTGAGATTTAAGTACTTGACCGACTTTAAAAAGGAAGAGGTACTTATTTCTTTTTGAAATACTTTCGTCAATTGCAACTAGATTATTTTAAAAATAATAAAATGTAAATGGGAAATTACTTTTTTAGACGAGTTCTAGCATTGCAGTACTATAAAAAGAATCAGTTAACACATTTGGTAGTGACTCTACTTGCTGCGGCAGCGGTCGCAGGTTTGAGTCCCGCTAGGGCATTCATTTGTTGAGTACTCTAGTCATGGGTGCTTTTATTTACAATATGTATATTGTATGATAATGAAATTAATCAATGAAATTACCAATAAAAATATTAAGGCAAAACTAAAACATTATTTCTTTTCTATTATTAATTAGATTAAATTATTTAATATGTAATATTCATAAAAATATAATATTCTAGATTATAACAATATTGTATTTAATAATATAATATATTTAATATTAATATAATGAATTATGTAAGTAACATTATACAAATCTAAGAGATTTACAATGTTACATTTAACAAAAAAAAAATGTAAACTTTAATAATAATAAATAAATAATAATAATGTATTTAAAGTTGTATATGTGTAGTGTATCAACTTTCAGGAATCCGTAACACGAGCCTCGTAGCATGGCGCTGTGTGTAATAATGTCCCGACACAGTTATATCTATTTAATAATATTGTAGGTACTCAACATATTAAAGTAAAGATTTTTAGACATTCGTTTTCTCGAAGATCATCGTTTTTATCTTAATACGTAAAATTTCCGTATCTCGATATTGGACCTCGATGAAATCCGAAACATCTTATCTTAACTGTTTAGGTTCTCTTAGAGATACTAATCTCGGACATATTTTAGTTTTTTGTTAGTTGATCTTTCTAAGTTTTATCTATTCGTGTAAACAGCTAGAAAGTTACAAAATTTATGAGAGTGATTCAGCTATTATTTTTTTCATAAAAATAAACCTTATTTTACTGTTAGCTGTAAAATTATGTAATGATTCAAATCCCTAGTCTCGTACCTCTGATATATTATTATTAGAATCATGTTCAACATGATTAACACTTGTCTTTCGATGGAAAATCATAGTGGGGAAACCCTGTCTGAGAGGACGTAATAGATTTCGCAAACCACATTCGCCCAGCAGTATACACTATGACCTGATCTTTACAAATAATAAATACATATTTATAAGTAACTAGCAACTCACCCCGCTGCGCTTAGGTTCGTACCTAAAATCATTTTGAAGGTTAGTATGGATTTTTTTAGAAATGAGATATTTTCCAGCATTAAAAAGTATCTTATGTGGATCCGGATAACCAGCTATGTCCTGTGTGTTTATGATGCGGTGACAAACAGACAGACAAAAATTCTCAAAATTGTTGATTCCGCCTCTGTATCGTTACTTATGACTTATGAAATATTTAATGTACAGATACGACTGTTAGTATTTTATTATAATACTAGCAATACCCGCGGCTCCGCCCGCATCCGAGGGATGAAAATACAGGGTTATGAGAATTGTTTAATGCAAATCATAAAACATTGCAAAATAAACATTTGGCCTAAAAATTATAAGTAAAATATTTGGAGAGGGCCACCCTTATCATCTTAAGGGAATAAAAAATAGCCTACGTCCTATTCTCAGACCTATCATATAAACACAAAAAAACCATAAAAATCGGTCAAGCCTTTTCTAAAGAGCTTGATAACAAACACTGTGATACGAGATTTTTATTTATTAGATATACGAGCAAAGAGCAAGAGTAAGAGCAAACGCAAGTTATATATCTCGAAACACGGTTAGATGAATTTGTCGCAATATGTATATAGGCCTGCTTATTAGTTTCTATCCGTACAGACGCCCTTTCTTATTTGACATGGAGCTTATCCATCACGCTTTACATGACGGTTGACGGGTATGAAATATCTCCGTATAGTGTCACAACAATCTGTTTCACGGATATTTATTCAATAATAAATATTTGATATTGGATTTAGATCCTACTAAACCCGCAATAAACTAGAAATATAACATTAAAATATATCGAAAAATAACCTAAAGAATATATTTTTGTAGTAGTAATTGTTGGCATGAAGGTGATGTGGGCATTTTGTGACTTCGATCTTCACTTAAATGAGTATTTTTTCTCTTGTTTTTTTTATTTTATTATACATTAACGACAATATGAGAGAGAGAGAGAGGAGAGAGAGAGGAGAGAGAGAGGAGAGAGAGGAGAGAGAGATAGAGAGAGTAGAGAGGGGGGGGGGGAGAAAGAGAAAGGAGAGAGATATAGAGAGAGGAGAGAGAGAGAGATAGGAGAGAGAGAGAGAGAGGAGAGACCTAGTACAGAATTTCATTTATTGAAAGGAAATGATTACTTTGCTTAATTCAAAAAATATTTGTAGCGAATTGCTATTTTACTATGTTATAAAACGAGTATATTTGAACTAGTGACTCACCCTCGCTTTGCTCCGGTTAGTATGTTTTATTTTCTTCGTGCGGAACCCTATTATTTTTTCTATAAAAGTAGCCTAAATTACTCCTTACAATATAGGCAATCTGCAAGTGAAAGTCCCGTCAAAATCTTTTACGCCATTTCTGACAATTACCGGAACAAACAGACACACAGACAGACAGACAGATAAAAGTGGTAAAAATTGTCTAAACTTCAATTATATTTAATATTTATCTATTATCTATATACGAACATACGTACGAACATACGTACGCACTTACGTACGAATTGATGTGTATTTATGCAATATAGATTACGTAAGGACTTCAATTACAAAAAATCCATTATAGCTAGTTACAATAAAACTCGTTATAAGTAGATGAAAGGATCTTTGAAAATGCAAATGATTTGTTAAAATTTTAGAAAAAAAAGGTCTAAAAATAGGGGAGATTACTGAAACAATGGGTGCTCACAAAAGACTTGAAAAGGAAAGTGTTCCACAAAGAAACCTTGAGTACTGCACTTCTACGCTTTGTTGAAAAGTGGTAAAGATGTGTCTACAATTTTATGGCCTATGGGTATTTTTCATACTTGTGTTTATTTTTTCTTTAAAAATGAGGATGCGAACTAACACACGAATAATTTTCGTTTTTGACATAATACTATAGATAAGTATGGTAAATGGATGTGTTTTTTCAAATTACTTTTGACCCTATACCTTAATAGTTAGTTTCGAGAAAAGCCTTTTTTCTGTACAATTATATTAAGATTAAATTATAGGTTATTTGATTCTTCTACACTTATTATTATTATTATATCTATTAAAGCTCAGAAGCGAAAGCCTATGAAACATATAGTCGGCCAACGGACGTGACAGCCCAAGCTGCCATACACTAATGTCCCAAGCGACTGTATGGCAGCTTGGGCTGGCTTTCTCATCCGTTGGCCGACTATAGGCTTTGATATAAGTTTGTTAAAGTTCACCTCAACATAACTCAAGAATCTCTGATGACATTAACATTATTTTGGATATGAAAATGAAGTATTAGTTAGAATTTGGTCAATTTTGGTTATATTTTAAAATAACTACTTTGACAACAATAAGTATCCTAGAACAAGAAGAGGAAGAAGATGAAGAAGAAGAAAAAGTATCCTACCGTAAAATTACTTATAAAGGTAGTGCTCCTAGTACTTGAAGTAAAGAACTGAGTGAAATGAGGGCAGATTGCTAGTGCTATATATAGTAAAAACCTATGACTTTTATTATAAAATAAGCAGTACTTGAATACTAAGAATAAAGTAAAACAGCGGTCGCAATAATTGAAAGACGAAAAAGTGTTTCGGAACATTTGTGATGAGGGTACTTTTTTCCTTTGTCAAAAGACGTCTAACTTCTAATACATCACGAGTTTTCCATGTCACTATAAACTGAGTGACACGAACGACATTGCCATATCCCAATTTTAATTATATTTTCGATATTTAAGCTTATACAAAAAATAATTTATTTCCTAACTTTCCCCGTATTCCTGATTAAATATGAACCCAGTCGCTCTTGGTTTTTTTATTTATACTTTTACCTACTTTATTTCTTTCTACCATAAACCTATTCTAGTTTTCATCAATTCCGGGCCAGTAGTGAAGTATTGCACTTACAGATAAACAACCTTTTCATTTTTCGAATTTCTAATTCTGGACAAACAAAACACCTATTTTACGTATTTCTAAAATGTATGTAAAGTCATCAAATCGGTTGTGTAACTGTTGCAAAAAAGTCATGGGGGTGTAGGAATGTTTATTTAGGACACCTATGGGGCATCCCCATCAACAGGGTAACTATTGGGCGGACCAATATTTACGCAACAAATTTTCGACTCCTTAAAAAGCAATATAGGACGAGGAAAATCCCAAAAAGCTTCCAAAGAAATTTAATAGAACCATTTTATTTGTATATTTCATTTAAGGCAGTTCAACAGAAAAGGTCGGATATTGCGTGCATGAAAAACCACTTAGGTCCTTTACGTAAAATGGCTGCGCCTCAGCCGGACGTGAGTAACAATAAGTTCAAAATTATACGTCTCTCACTTGTTCTATTTAAAATATTATTCATCCGTCCTTATACTATGAAATAAATCAAATCAAATTTAACAAAAATTGTGTGAAAAAGTAAACACTTCTTTCATATTAATAGCTGTAATTGTCAACATTTTTTTAATTTTGCCAGCGCCGCGTTTTGTGAGGAAGGCACGAATTTAGAAATGTAAAGTGAAAATAAAAGAATGTATGAATGAACAGTTTACAAGAGCTACCTACACTAATATAAAATAATTACTTGATACAAAATAGCACAATGATTGCTAAAAATGACAATAATAAGAACAACGTTGTCCGTCCCTAGGTACTTACTCACCTTATAAATCTTCTCTGGACTCCCACAAATAATTCAAGACCAAAATTAGTCAAATTGGTCCAGCCGTTATGTGAGCCGTTATCGAATTTTAGCGAGACTAACGAACACCAATTCATTTTTATATATATAGACTAGAATTTTCCGAGGCTCCGCCCGCGTTGGAAAAATCGGAAACCAAACACGTATTATTATACCGTGTGATGTTTAATGGATATATTTTAACGGTAAGTTCTCTCACAAATTAGATATTTTCCAGACGTAAAAAGTATCCTATATACCCTGACCTGGATAACCTGCTATCATCATGCCAAATTTCATCAAAATCTGTCCTGGTTTTCTCGTGATGCGGTCACAGACAGATAGACAAAAAATCTAAAAATAATAGATTAGGCCTGTGTATTGTTAATAATGTCTATTTCAATTAGATTTTACAAAAAATATTCAATATACAAATTTAACTAAGTTAGAATTTTATTATAATATGTAATTATAAACTAAAAAACTATTTTTTTAACAAATTCGCTAAGCACAAGAGCTCCATAATTTATTAAACTTTAATATAGCAAAAGAAAATCATACGTCGTCATACTTTCTTGCCTGCCTGGCATCTGCATAGACCACACCACAGATCTTGTACGAAACAGTATTTTTAAAATTTCATTTTTTTAATATAAATTTAACTGACCAGATAAAAAATCATACGAACGCGAATGTGATAAATTGATATGTACGCTAAGAATTCTATGTCACCAATTAGTGCTATATTTTTACTACATGGATAATTTGTTAGTTTACAAGTTAAATATCTATAGTCAGGTCCGTGGAGATTAGATACCAGGAGGACCATCGCCCTAGAATGTAGTTTCTCAGAAATATTGTCGAACTAAGGAGGCGCTGAGATTGCTATGTTGTCTCAATGCCTAACTTCACGTTGTCACAATAGTGACAATACTCATAAACAGCTAACTTCACAAATACTACTTACCGACGACAGCACGTTATATATTCTACAAATTTTCAGGGACAGGCGGGTAATGCTTTAGTATGAAGCGATGGTTCTCCTGGTCTCTAACCTCCATGATATTTTCACCTACATAAAAGTATTATTGTCAAAACGTGTAAAACAAAGTCATTTTACTGGCGACTAAAGTAAAAAAAGCGCCTATAGAAAATATCCTTATATGATAACTTAAAACTATTTAACATATTCTGTTATTTAAAATTCTTGGTTAACCGTAAATTGTTATATAGTTTCTACCAATAGTTCCCAAAATGTCTAGATAAAAACAGGATTAAAGGACAGACTGACAAATGGCTCTACTATAGTCATGGGTGTTTAATTTTATAATATATATTATGTATCTAAAATTATATATATGTAGTATATCAATTATCTGGTATCCGTAACACAAGCCTCGTAGCTTACCACGGAACTAGATGGCGCTCTGTGCAATAATGTCCCAAAATTACTCCATCGTATGTTATTTATCTTAATATGTCATTCATGAAGCTCGAACGTGTCTTATATATATATATATATATATATATATATATAAATATATCATTCCATCATACATACGAGTACATAAATAAATTATCCAAAAGCATTTCTTTCCTTATAAATAATTTGAAAACTTATTCCGACATTACAAAAGTTAAGCGTTATAACGTCATAAACCAAGTACCCTTTAAGAATTTTATATCCTCAGGTGTATTTTCCTTCTTTGACTTTCGTGTGAACGCAGTAATTAACTACTGAAACCTGCTCGTACCTACAGCTTAAGCTTGCAGGAAATTCCTTCAAGGCAAGCTTTTAGGTGCTACTCGCACTAATAAAATCTCGAGTAAACTTACGTTAAGTTCCTATCGGTCAATTAACGGAACTACTACTACTACTATTAGCAATATAGTAGTAGTCTTAGGTAATTTTTAGAAAATGAATACTTTCGACATATTTCGTTAGGGAATTATAGTTTTAGTTATTAACCGACTTCAAAAAAAGGAGGAGGTTCTCAATTCGTTGGGGACTTTGTTTTTTTTTTATATGTATGTTCCCCGATTACTCGACGATGGCTGGACCGATTTGGAAAATTCTTTTTTTGTTTGAAAGGGTATAGTTTCCAGTTGGTTCCATAGTCACCAAGTCACGATCTGATGATGGAATCCCAGGGAAATCGAAGGCAACTCTCAAATTTTATAGGCACTTATTGCGTTTTTCATATAATTCCTAAAGCTGTTCAAGTATTTGCGTCTGATAATCATCATCTCCTGTGGTTGAGCTAATGATGATACAATAATAACAAACATTGCACCTTATTTAGCTCTAATATTCAATAAATGTATAGACACTGGTATATTCCCTGATCTCATGAAAATTAGTAAAGTAATACCTCTTTTTAAAAATGGCGTTAAAAACGATCCTGGCAACTATAGACCTATTTCTATATTGCCATGTATGAGTAAAATCTTTGGGAAACTTATGTTAAGTCAACTATTGAATCATTTTAACATAAATAATATTTTCCATAGTGAACAGTATGGGTTCACGAGAGGTAGGTCTACAGCTGATGCGGGGATAGCACTTCTTAGACATATTTATGACGCTTGGGAAAAATCACAGAATGCAATTGGTGTTTTCTGTGACTTATCTAAAGCTTTTGATTGTGTAGAGCATGAAACTCTTCTGCTTAAATTTGCTCATTACGGAGTTCATGGTATTGCCCTTGATCTCATTGCATCGTATCTTAGTGGTAGGGTTCAGAAGGTCGCGGTAAATAATGTTAATTCTTTTGGATCTCCTATTAAGATGGGTGTTCCACAGGGATCTATCTTGGGTCCATTTTTGTTCTTAGTTTATATTAATGATCTCCCATTTTATGCCGACAAGTTTTGTGATATTGTACTCTTTGCGGATGATACGTCCTTAATTTTTAAAGTTGATAGAAAGTCAAATAATTACGACGAAGTGAATAGTGCATTATCGCATATACTTCATTGGTTTAACATTAATAATCTGGCTTTAAATGCCAAGAAGACAAAATATATGCAGTTTTTATTACCTAATGTAAAAAGGCAAAATTTCAACTTGTATCTTAATAACGACATATTAAACACGGTAGATTCCACGGTTTTCTTGAGATTGACATTAGATTCGGGTTTGCAATGGGGTCCCCATCTCTCGTCTCTTGCGAGTAGACTAAGCTCCGCTGTTTTCGCTGTCAGAAGAGTCAGGCAGCTGACAGACGTTGACACTGCCAGACTTGTTTACTTTAGCTACTTCCATAGCATTTTGTCGTATTGCGTTTTGTTGTGGGGTAATGCAGCGGACATTAAATCCATATTTATAATTCAAAAAAGGGCCATTCGGGCCATTTATAACATTGGTGCTCGGGATACTCTCCGCGAACTTTTTAAAGAAATTGGTATACTTACGGTTGCTTCGCAATATATATATTGTAACATTATATTTGTGCGACAAAATATTAATTGCTACTCAAAACACAGCGACAAACACGGTATAAATACTAGAAATAAGGATAAACTTATAACACCCAGTATTCGCCTTCAAAAAGTTAATAGATCGTTTATGGGGCAAGGTGTACGCATGTATAATAAAATTCCACAGTCCATATTGAGCTTGCCTTTAAAACAATTTAAATCTAAAATTAAAAATACATTATTGAATAAAGCTTATTACACCATCAGTGAATACTTAGAAGATGTAAATGTGTGGGATTAATGTCTTGTTGTGTCTCACGTAGGATAAATAGATAAATATTGTAATGAAATAAATATTGTAATCAAATATTTTTTTTGAAAAGAGCAACTGCTGAGTTTCTCGCCGGCTCTTCTCGGCAGAACGGCATTCCGAGTCGGTGGTAGTTTACTCCCAAGCCCCAGACTTACAGACTGACACTTGATTTAAATTCGTATAATAATGTAAAAGTGACGATTCAAAAGTGCTTGTAAAAGTCTATTTGAATAAAGTATATTTTGACTTTGACTTTGACTTTGATGGAAGGTACAACTCCTCAACGGTTAGGAGTTAAAAGAAAATTCTTTCAATATTATACGTAATTATAGACCGATAGTTAAATTCTTTCAGGCTCTTTTAACCGACTCTAAAAAAAGGAGGAGGTTCTCAATTCGTTGGGGACTTTTTTTATGTATGTTCCCCATTACTCGAAGATTGCTGGACCGATTTGGAAAATTCTTTTTTTTACATAAACAATATAAGTATCTACTTTCCGCTAAAAATTTGAAAATAAATTATTTTTAACAAAAAACAAAAACCGACTTCAAAACTAAACAAATCTAAACTAAAAAGTAGAAAATAATACTTTTAAGAACTTCGTTAATTCTACAGTCGGTGCCAGCCAAAGCAAAATAACCTTAAATAGACACATTCGATTAATCTATAAATTTGTAAATAATAATCAAAATACCGTTCGAAAGTTCCTTGCAAAGGCAAGATAAGTCTATCCGTCCTGGCTGGCACCGACCTCAAAATTAACGAAGTTCTTAAAAGTATTAGTTTCTACTTTTTAGTTTAGATTTGTTTAGTTTTGAAGTCGGTTTTTGTTTTTTGTTAAAAATAATTAAAAAAAAAAACATTTTGTTACTGAATGATCAATTAGTTTAAATATATTCTAAAGAGGATCTTTAAATAAAACCTGTTTATAAAAAAGAGATGAAAATAGATTTACAATCGTGTAACAATCTAAAATAATTTATAACTAAAAGGAGCGTATTATTTAGTTTTTCTTCATTGGATATTATAAGCAATAAGCATGTTCTAATTGATTCGCACATGATAACGCGTTAAAGATGCGCGACGCGTAATTGTAATCCAAATGAATGCATAGTCATTGAGTTACACCAGTCTTAAACTCGAATAATAGGTCTAACAATCCTTAGAACAGGGTTTTCCGACCTTAAAATAGGTATAGCTTAAAACATGTTAAATATTCATATATAAAGTGTAATTAGAAACCCTTTTTACATCCAATTAATCCGGCGGTAGACGGGTTGTAAAAGGGTTCTTATTAGACCCATTCGGTTCGAAACCTTAACAAATCGACACAAGCATTTTATACTAAGCTAACTCATAAAAGTGAACTTCACAGTAAAGGCTTATTAAGGGAAAAACATGATAACTTTTATATTAATTAATATACTTATTTGAAATTTAGTATACTTCATAGTTAATTTATTCATTATAATTTCCCATATACAGTTTTTCTTAATTATTATTCTTTTTTAATATGGCGTAAGTTAGCTGTACACGTAATTCTTCAATAAGACTTGTTAGCACAAAACCATATAATTTACACTATACGATATTGTTCATGTACACAAGTGTCGAAACTTTCGTGTTTTTCACCTGAATCCATCTAAATGAATTAGACTTTGGTATGAAATGTATGCTTTGCTAATAGAAATACTTGTTGTTTCAGAGTGGAGGAGTCATGTTCTCACCGTTAGGCCGCCTCAGAGTTGCTCAAGCTGTGAGAAAGCAGGTAAAAAAAAAACTATTATCAAATTAGCGGTCGCGGGTTCGAGTCCCGCTGGGGGCATTCATTTGCTAATCACGAATGTTTGTACTCCAGTCATGGGTGTTGATATTTATAATATGTATGTATTTAAAATTTATATGTGTAGTATATCAACTATCTGGTATCCGCAACACAAGCACGTTACGTAGCTTACTGCGGAACTAGATGGCGCTGTTGTGATAATGTCTCAACATATTTAATTTATTTAATTTATTCCAATAAAAGCTTTGATTGAACAAAGAAAAATTTAATTATCTTAGTATTATAAAAACTTTAGTTAAGTGGAGAATATAGTAGGAACATGGTAATACCAAAGCCTATGAAACATGTAGTCGGCCAACGGAAGTGACAGCCGAAACTGCACTACACTAATGTCCCAAGCGAGTGTATGGCAGCTTGGGCTCGTTGTTACGTCCGTTGGCTAATTATATGTTTCATAGGCTTTGGTAATACTTTAACAAAGTAAACATTTGAAATTTGTTATAAATAGTTATTGGTATTCTTATAATTAATTTAACAATAGTTGATTATTAAGAAATTAGTATGAAAATATTGACGAAATAGTTTCAATAATTTGAAACAATAGTAATAGAATGTGTGCGGTAATTATTCTCGGAGAACCATTTAAGGCGAATTTGTATATATAAGTTCATGATATCGTATTTATTCTCCTAAAATTGCAATCAAATAAGTATATTTTCATATATTTTAACAATCAATCAATATCTTCTAAATCATTTAGTGTTTTTTCGTTTTACTTCCATGTTCTTGCAATTAAATAACTGGTACTTTAACAAATACGGTAAAGGCAAACAAACTCAAATTTTAAAGCTTACTTATCGATGCATCGAGGCCATACGTTAAAGGTGAAGCTGTAGTCTTATATTGATTTAGCTTCCAATACTGGATTGGATGGAGATGATATTATGATGGGCTAAGATTTTATTTGTTATCTACCGTTTAATTGTTAGACTATTAAAAGTTGGGTTCCATAATAGGTTTAACGATTTGGGACTTAACTTGGTAAATAATTCGATATTATCAAAAAAATTGCGTTAGAAATAGTCTAAGGATGTTATAACTGATGATAAACGATTTATTTATTTATATGTTTCTTGTTTGTTCGTTTGTTCTTTCATTCATTCAATTATTCATAGAATCATTCATTCACTCATTTATTTATTTATTAAGAAAACAGAAAATGTCACAAAATAAATATTAAATAACAAACAATTAATATTGCACAACCAATAAAAGTTTCCGTTGTTAAAATAACAATTATAACTAAGAAATTGATACAGATGCAAAATATTAATATTAGATTTAAAGACAATTCGTCTCCTTAGTCATTATTATTTGTTCAAATAACCAATACTTATGGTACTTTGTTTTGGTTTGGTTTCGTTTTGTATATTTACATTCAGGATGGCCCATGTTTTGTACATCGCTGTGTGGCTACGGCAAGTAGAATATGGCCACCCCATATCTTCCCATGGGTGTCGTAAAAGGCGACTAAGGGACAAACTACCGAACACCATGGTAGTCGTGGTGGTAGGCTCCAACATCAGCCGACGGCAGAGTTACCACCCATCAGCAGAAGTCGTGCCGCCAAGCGCCTAACAGCGTGTTCCGGCATGTAGGGGCTGATGAAGCCGTATGGGGAATGGGTCTGAACAGTTGTGTTGCACAGTAGCCGTGTTGGTGGTGGATCGTTGCTTGTTGTGTCGGGAGCTTAGTCATGGAGGGTAGCGGGATCCGAAGCACGGCATGCCGCTGGCCGACCGCAGACAGTTGGGAGCCCAACTAGTGGGCTAGCCACCCATGAAAGGCTGCCCCGCCATCTGTGAAAAATCCCAGGGTGGCTCCATCGTGCTGGTTGGCGACCAGAAGAGGGGGCCCGATGGCGATCCTTGGGGGGGTTCGGGCGTCCCCGCAGTCTCCAGACTAAGCCCTCTATGACATGACAGCATCAATATCGCTGCCGGGCTCGTGCAACACCTCGTTCA
The DNA here is from genome assembly GCA_951802675.2 of Boloria euphrosyne. Classification (NCBI taxonomy): domain Eukaryota; kingdom Metazoa; phylum Arthropoda; class Insecta; order Lepidoptera; family Nymphalidae; genus Boloria; species Boloria euphrosyne. The sequence goes on from OX637896.1 coordinate 693,645, forward strand.
ACTGCCGTTCTCCATCCTATTCACTCTTCAGTTATATATTTAAATGACAAGGCACAAAAAGAGTAAAGTTTTTAAGCGGCTGCACTCCCCCTCACTTAACGTGCATCTCACGAATATCCGTGGATTGCACACTAACCTCTCATCAGTCCACTACCACCTCGAGACTGCGCAGCCGCACATGCTCTTTTTAACGGAGACGCAGATTCAATGTCCATTGAACGCTGCGTACCTGGACTATCCCGGCTACACGTTGGAGCATAATTTTAGCTCGCGGGCCGGAGTCTGCTTGTACGTGCGAAATGACCTCTGTTTCCAGCGTCTCCGCCACCTTGAAGACCCCATATTTTCTATGATTTGGGTTATTGTAGACACAGGAATCGAAAAGATCCTGTATTCCTGTGTCTACCGATCGCACACTGGTGACCAGGAGACAACTCGATTGTTTGAACATCTTAGTGAGGGCGCTGATGTGGCTATGCAACGGTACCCTTCCGCACAGCTTGTCTTTCTGGGGGACTTTAACGCCCATCATGAAGATTGGCTGTTCCCATACCAGAAGACGGACCATGCTGGGAGAGAAGCGTGGAAGTTTGCGGTATCACTTGGACTCTCCCAGCTAGTTGAACAAGCGACGAGGGTTTCCGATGTAGACGGCCACTCAGCTAATTGTCTGGACCTTCTGCTGACAACTGATCCAGACAGATATAACATCAAGGTTTCATCCCCACTGGGTAGCTCTGACCACTGTCTGGTAAAATCTTTATCGTCTTACTCTCCACCAGATAACGACCCTATTGGTGTTAGACGAGTATGGCAATACAAGTCAGCAGATTGGGATGAGATGCGACACTTCTTCGCATCCTTTCCTTGGCGGCAGGTCTGCTTCTCTTCTTCCGATCCGTCGAGCTGTGCGGATGCTATAACCGATGTGGTGCATCAAGCGATGGAATATTTTATCCCGTTCTCTGATGTACCCGTCGGTGGCAAAGCTCACCCATGGTTTAATGCCGAATGTACATTTGCTGAAAAGCGTAAGCATTCGGCTTACCTTGCCTGGGTTGATGCTCGAGACCGCAAAGCTCCGGATGTAAGATCCAAGAAGAGAGCCTTTAACTTAGCCGCCAAGTCCTACAAAAAGACATTAAAGAAGGCTCGTCTTGACCGAATTACACATATTGGCGCAAAGCTCTCTGCCCAACCATCTGGCAGCAGAGCTTTTTGGTCCCTTGCCAAAGCGGTCGAGACGAACTTCTGTCGGCCCTCACTGCCACCGCTGGTAAAACCTGACGGATCCCTGGCTCATACGGCAAAGGAAAAGGCGACTTTGCTTGCTTCTCTTTTTGCCCAAAATTCATGTCTAGACACTGGCAATGCTACTCCACCACATCTACCTCACTGCGGAATCTCAATGGCAGATATCCCTATAACTAATAAGGAGGTCAAGAGAGTATTGTGTCGTCTAGTTGTAAATAAAGCCAGTGGTCCTGATGGTATACCAGCGATAGTGCTAAAAACATGTGCTCCCGAGTTGTCTCCGATATTGACTCGTCTGTACCGCCTTTCTCTAAGGACTGGAATAGTGCCTAAATCCTGGAAGCTTGCCAACGTGCAACCAGTGCCCAAAAAAGGTAGCCGTGCCGACCCTGCCAATTATCGTCCGATTTCAATCACCTCCATACTCTGCAAGATTATGGAGCGTGTATTGAATAGTCGTCTAATGGCATACCTAGAACAGAATGATCTCCTCAGTGATCGACAATATGGGTTTCGCCGGAATCGGTCGACTGGGGATCTTCTAGTGTATGCCAATCACACCTTTGGCGAAGCTCTTGAGCGAAGCGGGGAGGCGATTGCCGTCTCCCTCGATGTCTCAAAGGCCTTTGACAGGGTTTGGCACGCTAGCCTTATACGCAAGCTTTCAGCCTACGGTATATCTCCTGGCCTGATCGGCTGGATTAAAGACTTCCTGACCGACCGATCACTTAGAGTTGTGGTTGAGGGTTATTCATCACAACCCTTAAAGACCAACTCAGGGGTTCCTCAGGGGTCTGTTCTCTCTGCAACCTTGTTCTTGCTGCATATCAACGATCTGCTTATACCCGGTATCTATGGGTACGCAGACGACAGCACTGTTGTAGAGAGATACCTGCCGAATCCTCGGGCTAGTAGAGATCAAATTCAGTCCGAAAGAGAGGCCATGGTAGAGCGTTTGAATCTCACACTCAGGGCAGTCTCCACTTGGGGCGATGCCAATCTTGTGAGTTTCAACGCCACCAAAACACAGGCGTGTCTGTTCACCACAAAAAGGAGTCCTTTCACCTTGACTCCTACTTTTCGAAATGTGCCTCTGGAATACACTGACCGCCTGCAGTTACTGGGAATGGACATTACCCCCAACTTGAACTACGGGCGGTTCATCGAGTCTAAGGCTAACGTAGCAGCGAGGAAAGTTGGCATCCTTGCAAAGGTCCGACAGTATTTCACGCCGGGACAGCTTCTAGATTTATATAAAGCTCAAGTCCGGTCGTGCGTGGAATACTGTAGTCACATTTGGGCTGGTGCTGCGAAATGCCATCTGTCAGCCTTGGACTCGATTGAGAGGCGTGCCCAGAGACTTATAGGTGATCCTACGCTGGTAAAAGCCAAGCTACACAGCCTCGATCACCGACGTAGGGTTGCCAGCCTCTGTGTATTCTATAGGTTACATTTCGGAGAGTGTGCGCAGGAATTACACGATTTAATTCCCCCATCCCCCTTCCATCATCGGACGACCCGACGAACGGCTGGTCTCCATCCTTACGTCGTGGACATTCCACCCGTCCGGACGAAGCGTTTCGCTTCGTCATTTATTATACGTGCAGCAATGGATTGGAACAATCTGCCTGCGTCTGTGTTTCCGTCCGGTTACAATATGGGTGTCTTCAAGGCAAGAGTGAATAGGTGGCTACTGAATTAGTGCGACTTACCATCTACGACTACGTTACCACTTACCATCAGGTGGAACGTAGTCAAGCACTAATTCAGAATGAAATAAAAAAAAAAAAAAAACATCAATAAATCCCGTTCCTAATTTCTTCAAACATTTTAAATCGTTAAAGACAATAATGATAACAAATTGTCTGTTTTTACCTAAAAAATCATTATTCTAATTTCAGATAAGCCAAATCCCACTCTTAGTTTCCGAGGCGGCTCCGCTCCAAGCGCCACTGTGTTACCAGCTCATCTGCCCGCCTCTCGCACCTCTGCCTACTTGCGCTCCGTGTGAGATGCCGCCGCCGCCGTACGCTATGTATCAGTTACCGTATGATAGTAAGTTATAATCGTACATTATAAATCTCTTTGAATTTTTTCGCAATTTATTTTGATTTTTGTTTACTGAATTTTGAACGCCAAACACACAGGTAGAGCCCTTAACACGAAAGAAAGGTTCATTTAAAATGTTAAATATTTGCGTAAATCTATGAAGACTTTATATTCTTTTCAGTATGTTTATATCCAAATTTATTATATGGACGATTAACTGTGTGACTTTAAAAAAAGTAGTTTCTACTAGAATCAAATTGTAAATAACATCATTAACGATTAAATAAAAAAAACTTTTGTTGTTCTGATGAAACTAATAATAATCGTTTTCCTTATTCGTATCCAATACCAACACCTACTTTTTTAAAAAACAAACATATTATAACATGTAGGAACTTATATACTAAAATTTTAGATTTTTTTGTCTATAGCCTATTAATTATGTTATAATTTCTTTTAGCTACACCAGCTATCTACGCTCCTCCAACTCAGTACGCACTGCTGCCAGCGCCGTACAGCACGGCTTGCTGCGAGCCTACCTGCTGCGCGCCCTTGGACAAGCAGCCCCGTGTGCCCGCGCCACCACTTCACCCTGCATTCATTTATTAACACAGACCACTTAACGGATACTTATTAAAGAACTACAAATAATTTGTTTTAACATATCTGGATATAACCTTCATTTGATTTGTTATTTATCATGTCGATTATAGTCCATACCAGAAAAATTGAATTTTTTCGCTTTCTGTACATATGTGTCGTTGTTCTATAATACGTATCCGTTGGGTTTTAGATAAGGCTTCGTTTGATCGACTTTAATTTACAGTCTGTAACGCCTCTTTCAGGACTTTCATTTTTTTTAGTTTTTTAGGACTGATTAGATTTGTGCTCAAAATTTTAATTTTCTATAAATATTTCATTGATTTATAAAGTCAATAGAAAGATCAGGAAGATTATTTTAAATAAAAATGTGTAAGTTAATAAATTTAATCGTTACTTAATAAGATATTTATAATTGCAATGTAAGCTGCTTTTTAGAGATACTTTTAGATTCTGCAAAACCATTCCTTTCGCTCGAGTCTTCCAATGTTTATTGTGCTCAATCGATTTCTTCATTTCTGTGTAGGGGTGGATAATTACGAATGATTATTGTTTTTTTTTATAAAAAATACAAATAGGGGTGAGAATTGTGGCTGTAGGAAAGAACGTCAATGATATCATTCTAAGGCCTGACTTTACTATATAAGAATGTTTTATATTCTCTGAACTCGAATACGAAATAACTAATGCTATGATCAAAATCGTTAGTAATTATTCACTATTTCTAAATTCCGTATTAAGTTTCATGATATCTGGGAGTGTAGTGAAGGAAGAAGTGCAAATGTCATTAACGTGATGCAAAAGAAGTGTTCAAGATATTAGACTCTCGTCTATTTGGGTGTGTTTTTGACAATTTTGTCTATATCTGGTTGTACCTATATCTTAGATAAATAAAATGTTATACAATAATTAGCTTCGAAAGAATATTATAAGTATTGTGGATTCATGCAATCATTAATTTAAGGATATTAGATTCATTAAAATGCGTTATATTTTTTAAATAATGATTACAAACGTTGTATATTATATTGAACATACATTAGATTGAACAAAAGATTTTGTCATAATTGTTGTTTTACTAATTGAATATATTTATTTTTGTTATTGTAATCTTATTAAAGTAACGCATTCTAATGGTGTAGAGCTATCTTTTATAACTAATGATGTCGTAAATGTTATAGCACAAAACGGATAAGTTGCTAGCGTTAGAATATATTATTACCTCAAAAAAAAAAAGACATTTGTTGATATTGCTTGTTATCCTTCTAAAGGATTTTTGTTCATCCATAGAATAAGATTGCGTTGTTGCCCTAAGACCTAGACCAGAGAGATCTATTTTTTAACAATTTAGTTATTGCTATTGACGAGATAAATCTGGGGTCCAAGAAGTCATAGTTATTCCAAATTTGAGAACTCGCATTAGTCTTTGAACTGTGTGCGATATCAACATTGGAGTATCTACAATCATTGTTAACTGTTATCTTGGAAGGATTTTAGTAAATAGAATCATAACATCAGGACCTAAGAATAATAACGCTTAGAACGACAGTTTCATACATAATTCCGCTCAATATTGAAGCATCATTAAGAATGAATATGTGCGTAAATGTCACGTAATTACAACCAAAAGCACGCTACAAACAGCCAAGTTGTTGTGTACTTTATCGAGATGGGAAACATATTCGGCCTTAAGGCTTAATTGAAATTGTTTCAATTCGTTTGGGCCTACTCACCTTCTATGCGGTATTATTCTAAGCTCAGAACAATCTGAAGCACAGTCAGTCAACTTCATCTCCTCTAGAGAACCTCTCGTGATCTTATAAGTATAGAATATATTCTTGTTTATGCGTTTAATAATAATTATTAGACATTACTTCATTGTTGATCAAGAATTTAACGAGAATTGATGCATCGAGATATTTTAAATGAAGATTGTGATATCACATTGTTGTTTTGTAGGTTAGATCGTAGATTTATTTTAAACTACGGCACTATTGAAGTCATCACACAATAAATAGGACCAAGAAGCAACGCAATTTACATAGGTTGCTCTGTTTAACATTTCAAAATATTTTGTTAAAAGTGACATTCATTTAGAATCATAAACTTAGGGCATATTATAGCACTATATTTTATATCGGTTTTTGCATAAGGTATATCCCTAAAATAAACAATTGTTGTAACTGTTCCGTGTGCTAATATTATAAAGTCTAAAGCCTGCTAAATATTTATATAGCTAAAAACTATCAAAGACTAATAATTCGTATTCCCTATTTCATTCATAGATTAATATCATAAAAAGATAGTTTTAAATAAATTTTATCAAATTTATATGTAATGTTATAGCATTCTTAATTTTATGTCATTCACAAATTAGTCCTTCTGATATGAAGTCAAACTAATTTTTTATAATTATATCGATGTTATAAGTATATGTAGGCTCTGATATAATGTTGATCGGTCTGTGTACTTATTATTCTGCCTTTGAATGTGTAAGCTTGGTCTCAATTACTCCAAATTCAACAACTGTTTCCATTTCATTTCATGTGTTGATCTTATTATAATATAAACGTAAAAGTTCATAGGAATCTACTGGTTCATTGGGAAGATAATTAAAAGATATTAACATTTTTTTAAACGTAAACAGTTGTTGAATGCACGTAAATTTTTTATAACGTAACGGAAAACGCTGTCAATTTAATAACTTGGACTTTTACTATTAGGCCGTAAGCCGTTGCTACGTTTTTCTTGATTGCTCAATTTATTTCATTATTAAATAATTTACCTATATACTTTTCCTTTTTGGCATAAATTTAACTTATGCAAAATTATTTATGATGAGATGTGGAAAAGTTGACATTGATTATATCTACTTTACTGCTTGGCTTGATTATTGTCCAAGTCGTATATAGAAGCTAGAAATATAGTACTATCTTAAGCTAAATCTGGCAATCACGTATCACTGCTTATAAGATTAGTGTCATAAATGTAAGTGTTGTTATTGTTTCAAAGTTAAGTTCAAATTTTGTGAAAATTTTGAACGTACTTTTCGTTACATTTGATGAAATACAATCACATTGATGTAGAAATCAAATGGTGTTTGCCACCAAAAATATATAATCAGAAATTTATTTTAATATTTTCAATAGCAACACTTAAATTTACGTCATTAACTAATGTATCATTCTGTGGCCTAGACTCAACTGCCTGACATATCGGAGAAATTGAAGATCACTACGCTATAGAAACTTTTATTGTATATGTTGTGGGCGTATTTGTGACTACTAAGCGATGTAATTTAGACAATATTACGTTAAACGAAATTAGATTTAATTAATGTATATTTAAGTAATATATTTAATTAGATTATCTGCTTAATGTGTAATGTGAAACGTCTGATGTATATGATATTGCTCCATCAAACTCAGCAAGAGCCTCTTTCATAATATTTACTTACAAAAAATATACCTTGAAATTCCTCCTTCCATAATTTCCATCAACTATAATCAATATTTTCTTTTATTAATACGCTTTGGTCTTAAGTTCAGAAATAATTATCTTTTTTATCTATTTGTTCAATAACCCCAATAACATTTCCAAATTTAGTATTAGATTTAAGTTTAGATTGCATGATGTAGCCGTCCTCTTTCTTTGATCTTCAAACGTTAATTAGGAAAGATGTCCAGATGCGGAATATTGAAATCCGTCGAAATAATATAACAGGGACTAAGACAATATCTCGTTAGAATGTTCTGTAGATGAAAGGATATTCGTTTCATTTCTGTTTTCCTTTGAAAGTAAGAAAGCATAAAATTCTATTAATTGATTTTTTTCAGTATTTTTGCGGATACAATAAAAAAAATTATTTAAAATTTGAGGGATAGTGAAATAAAAAGTACGCAAATTGAATTATATTTACAATCATAACAGTACTGCGTGTTTTGTAATTTTATTGATTGCATTTTATTATCAAAGAGTAACTCATCTCCATCTTGTTGAAATGTATTGAATAATCGTTGCGCTTCACTTGATGTTCGCATTGTTTAATCAACTAGTAATAGAACTTTTACAGGTTCTCTAATACTGCCATACATTACATATTCCAATACATTGGTGTTATCCCCATTAGGTACTAGTTAAAATCTTAGAGCTAAATTTCTATCTTTTGCTATCCAGAATTATCAAAATTAAAAGGCTTTTCTCGTAACTTAGTGAAGTTTTCGATATCTTTACAAGTCTATTCTGAACTCATTGTCCTTGTCTTTTAGATATTTGTATTTGTATCGCGAACTTTTCTGTTGTAGATGTACCCGTATATTCCTATAATGTTTTAAACGTTAACTACTTTTAAGACTTTATGCTATACTTCCGATTTTACCTGTGTGACCTGTACGTGTGAATGCTTTACCTTCAAAATTAGATCAACTTAGTATTTACCCCTAAATAAATATCAATAATAAATAACATATTTGAAAATCAGATTTATAAATATAAAATAAATATAAAAATCACGATATCAAATGAAGAACGAAACCATATTTCTGATTAAAACAATAATCTTATCAATGTCACATGAAAAAGTCGCTTCTGTGTGAAATAGTGGAAACTTTTATAGTATCGAATATAATTTAAAAAAATAAGTCCGAGCTTTATGTGGTGTTTAAGTTAACTTCTCTTTAAAAGATAGCTTTTCTTGATAAAACAAAAGTCAAATATATAAATGTATATTACATATAAGCTATGAGTATATACGTAATGATTCTCCTACTATTAAAACTATGTGTTGTAGAAACTATCAGATGTAGATCAAAAAATATATTCCCATATTTGTCTGTGTGTCTAAATCTAAATAGTTTTCTTGGATGATGTTAAATATTGTAATATTATTATAGATAAAAATTATCAGAATAGCACAAAAGTAAAATAACTCTAAGTGCAAAACGCTTCATCAAATATTACAAGCCAATAACAGTCAACAGATGTTATTACGCTGTAACATTGCAATAACATTATAAATGAAACTACCTTTTTGGATTTTGTCGCGGATTTATTTTGATTTATTTCGAAACGTCGGGAATTAAAAATCAAAATAAATCCGCGACAAAATCCGAAAAGGTAGTTTCATTTATAATGTCGAATATTCGCGTAAATCTAAGAAAGTATTATTGCAATAACAAATTATTATTGCAATAATACTTTCTTAGATTTACGCAATTATTTGCCTATCAAACAAGTAGAGTTATATCACTTTTGGTCTATCTAATAAACATCAACGTGATCATATTCAGTCACTACGCACATTATTAATAATATACGAATTAACTAAGAAACGTATTTTATAAATAAGTCATCGAATGTATGTAGATGATTGTTGATTGTTATTCTAATGTAATATTAATTATTGTCTAGTTATATATGTGATATTGTTATTGGAATAATAGATATTTTAAACTAACTTAAATTACGTCTATATTCTTCTTGTTGACTTTTGTGTAATAGGATAATTTCAAGTAAGTTAAGGGAGTAAGACAGAATTTTAAAGATGTTACGTGTTATAGAAATAGTTATTAGTACGTAATGTCAGTAAAAGAAAAAAAAGCACTTGCGTAAAAAATAATGATCTGTAGCTGGGGTCGATGTTGTTTTCAAGTTTGTATTAGTTTTTTTCGTTTATTTTTTATTTTTTCTTGTATTTAAATATATTGTGTGTCAGTCATAACAGTTACTGTGCCATCACTAAAAAGTATGTAAAATACAAAAGCACAAGTATTTATTTAGCTGGCAAGTAATTATTGTTGTGAATGTTGTTTGAGTTAAAAATTGCATCAATATCACACTATATATTCAAGTGAGCTTTTCAGCTTATTCAAAAATTTCATAATAATATGCAACTTAACTTTCTAACTTGCTTAATTTCTTTGATTTAAAAATACATTAGATTTCTACTTAAGAGAAGACCACTGAAATCATTAGTGAATAGAAATGACTGAATTTAAAACTGATCCGAATGGAATTGAACTGAACAACGGTCTGAGTGTATCAAATTAAACGGACTATTAGGATAGATGGCTTTTGTAGAAATCTAAAGCAGACCCTAGCTACTTACGTATTTAAACACATGGCTATCTCGTATCAGGAAAGATAACCAAAGGTCATATTGTAAAGGAGGCTTGTGTGATTATTTCATTTTAAGCTATTTTTATAGTATATATTTTTCAGTGAAGTGTTAAAATGTTGTTAAATAAGATATGACTCGCATATTTTTGTCTAGTATCTTTACATTACCGTAAAATGGGCCGTAATTTTGGTATTTTTTCGGCACAGCATTCAGTCGGCATTGATCGACTCGCTTCTAAAGCCAAGTGAAGCAGACTTCAACCTATGTGAAATAATTTTGAAATGTCAATATCCGGATCTTTTCTCCAATATTATTAAAAATACAGACAATAAAATATGAAAAACAACTTGACTGTCCCTCGAATTAAAAGATCATCAGATAAAATCTAAATATAATATGTAGAAAAATAAAATTAAAGTATTGGTTTGTAATGTTAAGCAAATAGTTTTTTACTATATTTAGCTATGTACGGTAATATTTTGTTTGTTCGTTAATGTTTTTGTTCGTTAATATCCGAAACAGTTAACGTACGTAAGTTAGCGGAATTTTTACAGCTAAGCCAATCTTACTTTTGACAAAGAATTAGGGATCCACTCAAAAAAAACGACAGTCAGACGATCAGTGACACACTAGTCTGTCATAATTTTAGAATACAACATTAAACTTTATGGATTCATTAATAGAATCGCTTTTAGTCTGAGTCTTATATCTTATTAAACAACGTACTAAATGCGGTATACCACAATGAAATTCTCCTCTATTTTATAGACATAAGTACAATAAATAAAAAAAGCAATAACAAATAACTATATTTAAGTCAAGTATAATAAATTAATTGTAATGTATGTGTATTTTATTTTTACCTGTTCCTTAATTATATTAAAATACGTAATAGCAGTATTAACTTATTTCTTTTGCTAGTAATTTTTATAATCTAAAGAAATAGCAGACAGTTAAAGCCCATTAAACCACTCTCTTGGGTTCAAATCCCAGCTCTCGCACATATGATATTTTCATATGCTATCATTTCTAACACCGTGAGGAAACCTGCATGTCTGAGAGAACCTTTGAAGTTTTCGAAAGACATGTGAAGTCCGCCAACACGCACTGGGCCAGCGCGGTGGACGATCCCCCTCGTACTGAGGGAGGCCCACGCCCAGCAGTGGGACGTTCGGTTAAAAAGGACTAAATACATACATACACATAAATTAGAAGAGACACGTCAGTTCAGTACTTTATCTCCTCTAATTATCAAATGATTTTCATTCTTTGGTTTAGTAGCTTTTGACGAGATTTATCTTTAAAATTGGGAAACAATTTTTTTATATTGATAGGTAAATCTTATCCATAATAGGCAGTATTCGCCAAATTGCCATTCAGCGCTACCTAGCTGATCTGACTGTATACGGTACTACTCCTGCTTTAAAAATTTTAACAATACATCACGATGACGACGAAATAGTTACTGTGGGTTATCCCTAAAAGATAGACATATGCCTCCGCGGACTTTTTTGTAGAACTTTTTAAGGTGTACAATACTGTAGCACATTATTTTGATCTATCTCGTTGAGTTTAGCCAGCGTTTGCAATTTAAGCGCAAAAAAGTGTTAATTTACGACATCACATTACAAACCTCTAAAATTATCAGTGTCTCTCTACTATATTATGCATGTATTATACATAAGCCTTCCTTTTAAATCATTCTTTCTATTTAAAAAAACCGCATCAAAATCCGTTACGTAGTTTTAAAGATCTAAGCATACATAGGGACAGACAGACAGCGAGGCGACTGTATTTTATACTATAATAAATAAATAAATATGTTGGGACATTATTACAACAGCGCCATCTAGTTCCGCAGTAAGCTACGTAACGTGCTTGTGTTGCGGATACCAGATACTTGATATACTACACATATACATTTTAAATACATACATATTATAAATATAAACAGCCATGACTGGAGTAAAACATTCGTGATTAGCAAATGAATGCCCCCAGCGGGACTCGAATCCACAACCGCTGGCGCAGAAAGTAGTCACTACCAACTGAGCCAAACGAATACTATGCGGTAATGATGATAAATTTGTAAAATACATAGTATGGTTAATACAATTTCAATTAACACCAGTCAGTAAAATAATTTACTATCTATATAAAAACTGATTATTTAGGATTTTTATGTAACTACAGTTCATTAAATAATATTACTAAGAAGAAAAAAAAAGAAAAAAAAAACACTTGGCAAGCAAAAAAAAATGATATAGGCACTAAACAGTTTTACCTACCTATTTGATGTATAAAATTTAAAGTCGTCTTACTTATTACGGTTGAATCGATGCAACCCTTAACGGTATAGGATTAGTAAAGTATACATTGTCCCGACAACGGTGTTAAGTTACTATAAGTACATACAGTGAGGTGGTGCGGCGTTAATACTGAAGCTACCTTATTGTTCTAGTGGCTAGCATGTACGACTGCAGATTTGGAGGTCCTAGGTTTGAGTCATGAGCCGGAAAAAGGTTACTGGACAATATTAACTAATTGTTACCGTTGTGTTATTAAAATAAATTTAAAAAAACATGTTTAAATATCAATCATTCCGATCTAATTCGCAACAACTAGGATTTGCGTGAATAAATCTAGTTAGAAAGCTTGAGATATTGCATTGCCTGAGCGTGTTAATACAATTAGAAAGTTAACACTTTATGTAAATCGTTATATGGAAAATGGTTGTTAAAATTGTTTAAAATCAGATAAGCAAAGAAATGGTAGCATTTACGAGTAAGTTAAGCTCTACATGTTCAAGTTTTACTTGGGAAAGACTGTAGTAATTATTTTTTTAAAAGAATAAAAATGTGGGCGAATTTTGGGCACTTTATAATAGTATCAATTTTCGTTTTACCGTATAGGTGTTTGTATTGTTCATATTCATACATACGTACATCTTATATGTTACACTATAAATTGGGAATTATTATTGTAAAAAAGATTTTAAAATATTACATAATATTCGTCTAATGACTATTCAGAAAATTAGCTATATGTCTTCAGCCCTTTTAACGTCCCACTGCTGGGTACGGCCCTCCCTTCAATATGAGCGGAATCAGGTCATAGTCCACCGCGCTGGCCTAGTGCGGGTTGGCGGACTTTACATGTCTTCCAAAAAGTGCTAGGTTTTCTCAGACATGCAGATTTTCTCGCGATGTTTTCCTTCACCGTAAGACAAGTGGTAATCATGATAGAAATGATTCGCACATGATATATCAGAGGTGCGAGACCCGGGTTTGAACCCGCATCACTCGGTTATCCAAGCGAGCGCGTTACCGCTGGGCTACCACTGTTAAAAAACTATATTGAAATAAAAATATAATAACATTAATACTATTACTACTATTACTATTACTACTATTACTATTACTACTAATATTCATTTGTCGTCTTTGTCGTCTGTGTAAAATAGAGAACAATACCGAAAAAAAATTTGTATACAAAAATCACTTACCAAACCTAAATGAAGTTGGAACTCACGACCTGCAAGCCCAATGTATTCCAACACATTATATTCCTAGAAATATTAAAAAAAAACATGTTAACCAAAGGAAAAAAATTACAAAAGCTACTGTAAGCGTTAAAAAGGCAAATCTTTAAACTGATACAATCTGGAGGATCATAAAAGCCAAAATAACTCAGGCTGGTCACCCTCGTAAATTAAAAACATTATTTTTGACAATTTACATTGCTACTCGCCTCGATTCTAATAATTTCTTATACTAGGTTGAGACGCTATCCCGACGTGGAAAACTAAGTATGGATATGGCATAAAATAAGTGAACAATAAGTTATTCTTTGATATTATTTAGGTTTGTCTGTATTTCTTGGAAGTGAGTTATTTCCTCATAGTAAAAGTATTGTATATATTGAACCGGACTTAGTTATCATGAGATCAAAATCTATCTAGTGTTTATCTAATATCTCTTGATGTGATCCCGTAATTTTAAATGAATAAAAACTTTTATGGAGTTATAAAGTTAGCAATATTCATCTACATCGTTGTTTATTAATGTCTTGAGCCTAGATTTGACTCTTTAGTAGTATTTGTGTTTCAACTACACATAATAATTATGCACAAGTAAAGCAAGTAAAAGACAGTGGTAGCCCAGCGGTAACGCGTTGCTTGTATAACCGAGTGATGCGGGTTCAAATCCGGGTTTCGCACCTCTGATATTTTCATGTGCGAATCATTTCTATCATGAATACCACTTGTCTTTCGGTGAAGGAAAACATCGTGAGGAAACCTGCATGTCTGAGAAAACCTAGCAAGTTTTCGTAAGACATGTGAAGTCCGCCAACACGCACTGGCCCAGCGCGGCGGACTATGGCCTGATCCCCCTCCTACTGAGGGAGGCCCGTGCCCAGCAGTGGGACGTTAAAAAGGGCTGATGATGAAAGCAAGTAAACGTGATGGTTTGGAATGGAAGGGTTTATGCCGACAACTGCTGTTTGGCGATCGACGCGTCAGTACCTGGGTGCTAAGATTAGATTCAAATTAATTCAACTTAATACTCATAACTAAGTGTCATTCAACATCCATTTCTTGTGTACTTTCCTACGTATTACGCTCATAAAATACATAAAATTTAAAGTAAAAACTAGATAGGCGATAAAAATATGCTAACCTGCAACAGAAAATACTCAGTAATTAACATTAAATCAATATAGAATCAGCAAAAGTACCATATCAAAAAATTCGTACATCCCATCCTCTTGGATGTTGGCCAATGAATGGGCAAGTGGTGGATAAGTTGTCACTAGCGCTGGCTGAGATGCATCGCCCTCATGACACATTAGCTTAGTTCATTAAGACGTTATAACTACCAAATAAATTCTTTTAAACTAATATAAGGTCATTGAACTTTATTTACTTATAGATTATTAATTTGGTTATGTTGTACTTGAGTTGTTTTTTCACTCCTATATTAATATAAAAGTTTGTATGTGCCTATGTTTCACTCCTTAACGCTAAAAAATAACTGGTTTAATTAAAATCTGAAATAGTGGTAAGTTCAAATTAAGCTTTAACATGAGCTTTCAGCGTTTAGTTCATAAATATGTTATTATGTAACTAATCTATATATATAAAAGAAAGTCGCGTTAGTTACACTAATTATAACTCAACAACGGCTGTACCGATTTGGCTGAAAATTGGTGGGGATGTAGCTTAGAGCCAGGAGACGGACATAGGCTACATTTAAAGGCGAAAAAAAGGCTGTAAGAGGTTGAAATAGGGGATGATAGTTTGTATGGAAATTACGTCATTTTTAAAGCTAGAAACTTGAAAATTATTATTTGGCCTTTTGATTAGATATAAATAAGTAAGACATTTAAAGTTTGTAAAAATTGTACGCTAAAAGGGGGTACGAGCTAGGGACGAACCCGAGCGAAGCGAGGGTGAGTCGCTAGTTAATAATTATAACAAGCGACTCTTCGTGAATTTAAACGGTATGGAATAAGTAAATACTTATTATAAATAATATGTATGATGAGTATTTATAATAGGTTATAATATTTCGGGTTGTAGCGTTCCTATGTACTCTCCAGTCCTCCAACTTTATCTCAACATATAAAAATATGCCAATTTTTCACTCTGATTCAACATAAAAGAAAGACAAATAAAGAAAAAAACTTTTACATTTATAGTATCAATATAATACGAGTAAATAACTATGTTGGGACATTATTACACACAGGTCCATCTAGTTCCGTGGTAAGCTACGAGACGTGTGCTACGGATACCAGATACTTGATACACTACACATATATAACTTTAAATACACACACATTATGAATAAAAATTGACTGAAACCCATGACATGAGTACAAACATTCATGCTCAACAAATAAATTGCCCCAGCAGAACTCGAACCCGTGATCGCAGGCACAGCCAGCAGGGTCTTTACAGACTGAACCAAACGTGTCATCAATAAATATGGACAACGATTTAAAAACTAGATATAAGAACAAAATTTCTTCCCTAAAAATGTGCATACCCAACATAGAAATTTTAAATGCAGATTTTAGTTTAAACAGTCTTACAACTAAATAGTTTCCAAATAAAAATCCTATTAGTATCGACAACGTATGCACTCTAACTGCACTTCTTACTGGACCAAATATACGTATAAAAAACTAGACTGGACGAAAAGAGATAGTCGATAGAAACGTTTAAAGATAGAGCAAGATAAAGAACGATCGTCTAAATTATTGTATTATACATAATAATATTTGTGACGGAGTGTAGTGTATGCAAAATGTAGAGTAAGCGTCTGTGTTTGATAAAAGCTTATAGAATTATTATTGTTTTCAATATTTTCTTATTTTTCAACAGCAATATTAACTAACTAGAATTACAGATTTAATGTTTATTCTAAGCAATAACAAATATCTTGTTTTTTTGAAGTGAAACTTCTTTAGAATCGTTGTGATTTGAAACTCGATGAAACGAAAATGCGTCACGATAAAGAAAGAAATACATAAAAGTATAGGATTAAGTCGGAGAGAATGAGATAGAATACATTCCCATGTCGCCATGGTAACCGTTGTTTATTTTTTGACATTTCTTTTTTATATATAATATTCATCTCATTCTTTTGTCGATTTACTGAAGTTTCACTTCTATCGTGTGTGAATAGCACATACACCTTTTTTTTAGTAAACTGCATACAACAGCCTTAAATAACTTAGAGATATTCTTTAATATTAATGATTGTTGCTTACCATCATTTGTTTTGTTATGTAGTATTTACTGCGTGGCCGCGTATGATCAATACATTATAATTATTTATGAAATCATTTAATATTGAAATCATTTTACACCGTGTTAAATATAAATTTTGGCCTATATAGTTTATTTCTTTTTTTAGTATCTTGATAGATAAATTTAATTCCCTTAAAAAATCTGTTCCATCTAAAATTTTTTGGTATACTACTATACTATAATCGTATTGTCTCCATTTTCTTAGAGGACGCAGCAACCGAGCCCTCACACACCCCTTCAGAGCTCTGCTAAGCAAAACAAAACTGTGTTAACAGGAGATGGAACACAATATTGCAAATTTTCCTTCGTTCCTTACAACATTTAGTACTAACTTCATTGGAGACGCGACGGCGCTAAAGAAACTCACTTAATTTAAGGCTGAGATATTCTTCACCCGGTTTCGTATGTTCAAGGTCATGTAGAGCCGTCAGATGACATGACGGCTTCAGTTTGTAGTGAAAGTTACATGGAAATTAACTTAGTTTGTAAATTTTAAATTAGTTATAGGATATAGAATATAAAGGAAGACAGATACAATTTTTTTATTATTACTAATAAATAAGTATTTTTGGTAAATGCAAGAAAAAAAGTTATTTTATATTACGTATATCCATATACTTATATTCTGCTCTATGTCTTCCACATTACGTGTTTTTAAGAGGTTGTATAATACAATGTATTCTGATTCTATTGATTGAGTAACTGACCACTGCGCATTCATAAGATCATATCTAGACGTCGATTATAAGGATAAAGTAGAAAATCTTTACTGAGAAGGAACAGTATGACTAATAGAAACGTATCATCTGAATGCGAATTTAACTGAGACGTTTTTGCATATTTGTTTACATAATTTAAATATTAAATTTAACTTGATTTAAAATTTAAAATGTTATATTCAAAATTAAGAACAAGAAGTGTGAGAATAGGATAAAGTTAAGTTATATAATCTTTTTTTTTGTTTTATGGCACTTTTTGAACTTTTCATTTTTTGAACGTATTCCGATTTTAAATATAATTTTCTATTTATTAAATAATTCAATGATTTAATGAAATTTTAATAAAGTTCTAGGAATAAAAGAAAATATTTTTTTTAAGATGGCAAAAAACAAAAACATATTTTTTAATGCTATGCTTTACTCGTAAGACTAAAGAACTTTGCAAAATATTTATTGCTGTTTAAGTGCTTGGACTACAGATAACAGCAGCATTCAATCTTTTAAGTAGAGACAGCTCTACCATAAATATTTTTTAGTATTTTAATCAACTTGTATGTAATTGCATGCAGTCAAATACATTTACATTGTAGAAAAGTTAAAATTTGTTCACATGTACAAAAAAAAATTCGAATCCTTACATATTATTTTGTGTTATAAGTTATTTTTATTTTTTTTTATAAGTTAAGCTTTAAATTCAGCGTAACTCCATTTTTTTATAAAAAAGCTAATTAAAAAATAATATACTCTAATTGCCAACTTAAAAATACTTCGTTAAAACAGTTTCTGTGTGAATACGCCGTTACATGTAAATATATTAAGAGCATTACTTTACTTGACTTTGTTCCAAAATTGTATCGTATTTTTTTAAAGTGCATTTCGATAATATATAGCTTGAGTTGCCTAATCCACCATTTTTATTGCACTGACACAGTTAAGTTCTGTATGCTGTGTTTCCGCTACTACGAATAGATTACTGCAATCGTTACCGTAATTTTTTGACGACACGTTTAGATCGGTTTGTAGTGATCCTACTTGCTGCTCCAGCTGTCGCGGGTACGAGTCCCGAACTAGATGGGTACGGCGTGTAATAATGTCCCAACATTTATATTTATTTATTTACACCTTTATAAGCAAAAAAGCTATTTTTTGGTTCGTCTCTACTATAAATCCTTAATTCTGTTTTTCATATTTTTGTAATGAAAATGTTTAACTTAAAGTATACTATAGAGCTACTATAGAGCTCACATTAAAAAGTTGTAGAGCTTTGAAAAATAAATATAAAACGCCTTTCCCACATCGAGTATGAGACATATGGTAGAGATAGTAAACTACTATAAAGTTATAGATGATGCAATGTTACGACAGTTGAGTTAAAACTTTTTATTGAAGCGTTGTTTTCATCAATATGTTTATTAGCTATATGATTTATTTCGTTACTTTTTAGAGCCGTAAGCAAAAAATAATACATAAATTAAGTTAAAAGGCCTTCCTCCTGCTCCTTGATGAATCGAAATGCTTAGGACTTGTAAAGACAAATCGTATGAGCTAAATTCGAAAGGCTTACTAGTAGCTACTGAAGAGTTCCATATTCACCTCCTAGCTGGACCATCAATCCATCCAACATGCCATCCAAGATGCCATATTATACTACTGTAATTGGAACTTCATGTACCTTTAAAGATTCATTTTGATTAGACAATTCTAACAAAATTGACTTTTAAGATTTGATTATGATTACATTGTATGTTGGTTAGTTAGTGGTAAAGCTGATAAAAAGTTTTAATAGAATGACTGTGTCATTAAATCTTCTGTACGTCTTATCTTTTTCATTGTATTCTCTAAATTTATATAAATGAACGAAATATTTATGATAATATATACAATACATAACATATTTCCATACCTTTTTTTGATTTGGAATGTGATTTATTTTGTTTATTTTAAAGGTTGATAATAATTATTGGCACTACTTTAACTGGCTAAAAAAGGTAATTTTTAGTAGCGTACTAACTATACTAAATGCCTGTGAAATTTTAAATCTATAAAATTCTAACTGAGTTTTTGTAAATTAATTTTTTTTTTTGAAAATCTTATGAAAATAGTCATCATTATCGATACAGGGTTATCGGTACAAATTTTTGTCTGTTTGCCTGTGTACTGTGTACCCCACCACGAGAAAATGACTCGAAAAATTTTGAAGTCTTTGTTATCCAGGTCAATATATAGAATAGTTTTTACTTCAGGAAAATATCTTATTTCTGACAAATCTTTACTAACCGTTAAGACATATCTATTATCCACGGACGAACACGAACGGAGCCAGGTTGAATCGCTTGTTTTGTTTAAAATCAAGTTTCTAAAGCACATTTTAATTATGAAAGTAAAAATAAAAAACTGAAATTTGTAATAGACTGTCTATTACAAATAAATCAAATCTTATTTCATTTGATGAGAAGATAAGAAAATGTTTAAAAGAAACTGGTATCGGTTCTTGAAATTTATAACAAATCACGTACTGTCTGACACGAATTGATGGCTATACAATAGCGTCTGTTCCGCAACAAAAAACTAAGCGAGTATTGATATTGTGCTTTAGTAGAGCACGACATAGAGCACGTGTGCGTCTATCGAAGGTCAGATGGCAATCTCTCTGCATAAAATTGGAAACTTATCAAAAGTATGGTGAAGAAAGTGATTCTTGCCAGAAAAAATATGGCACGATAAATAATAAATCTTACGACTTCTAGGGATAGCTAGATGCAGGCGAAATGCGGGTAATGACGGGTCTCAGAAGAATTTAGGTCAGTTCTGTCTGGGATTCTGATATAGTAATCATTTGTATAAGTCTCGTTATTTGTACGCCATTCGTCTTATTATTTAGAAGGATTACAATGGAAATAGTTTTTGGTAGACAGCTTAAGATCTAGTTCTATACGTATGTATACTAACACCCTCGCTTCGCTTAAGTTCGTCCTTCTTAACTCCATTGGGTGAAATTATTTAAAGTTTAATTTTTTTATGTGTAGAATATTCCTTTTTTGTTGTACTTATTTCTAAAAGTTGATCAAAAGTAGTTTACCAATTTTTAACACTACTACGCTTAGTTAACCCTTGCGTCGCTTCGGGTTTGTCCCTAGTGAAAAACAAAAACTGACTATATCTGTGCCTAATTTCATCTGGATTGGTTTAGCCTCGATTTAATAACAAACATCCATCCATCCGCTCAAGCTTATTATGAACTACGAAGCTTAACCGCTTATTTTTAAGATATTTAACGATGTTTTAATGATACTATAATTAATAATAAATAATGAAATGAAAACAATGTGGTATTTTTGCCTATAGTATAGATAGAAAGTACAGTACTTACATAGCAATTTCTTTCGTACGCAGGTCAAAAGTTTAAAACTTTTTGACAATATTTAGGATAATTCATTAGCATAATACTTTAAAAGCATTGAATGACAGTAATTTTAATGAATTAGATCGAAGAAACGCATATAATGTAAGTTATGGTTGTGAAGACATGGACCGTCTATTTTCATGGTTGAACCAATCACATACCGCAGAATAGTAGCAATAAAAGTTGGTCTTAGGAAAATTAAAAAGCTTTTTAAGAATTTTAAAAATCTTTAAACCAGAGTTCTTAAAAGTAATTAGTTTCTTATTAGAGTCGACCTTTATATAAAATATATACTTCAACCTCTCTTCTCTCTGGTTCATCCCCAGGGAGGTAGGGAGAAAAGCCTGCCAAAGTTAAAGTTTGTACCACAAAAATGAAGGACGTCCATACAAAATCCCGAGAGGTCTCAGACCTCCTTAATCCGGGCCTGTCACAAATTCCGTTCTTAGCGGATTAATGGCCAAATTTCATCTTTATATGTCAAAGGGTTTTGATATTTCGAGTAAATTTCGCTTTTATATTTCCTTTTCGGGTTTTTCGGTATTTCATTTTGAAATATAAATCAAAGTATATTAGTATAATGCTCTTAAGAGGCCTTAGAGCTTAGTCCGTGACAATGATTGTTGTAAAGTAGTTGAAACATCAATCGAAAAATTAAAGTAAATCCGCGAAAAAAATTATAAAAATAATTAAAACAAGATATTAGGGCAATGAAACATAACTATAATGTTTAAAAAAGACGAGAGAATGATTTTTACTAAATGAAATTGTTAATTAATTAATCCTTAATAATTTAATTTAATCCTTTTCAATAAATATAGATGTAAATACGCATTTTTTATTGCTTTACAGCTTACGAAAATATTAAGTTAAGAACGTTTCGGACATTACGATACTGTCAAGTAGCATATAAATGGCTAAAAAGTAGATAAGCAAAGTGGATATTTAAAGGGAATGTTAGGATATTAGTGCGTGTCGCGGAAACTCTACAACCAGTACATTTCACTGAACAAGTGCTTGGACAATTACGAATATCAGTTAGTGAATTAATATTTTTCTATTTCTAGTTAATTATAATAATTAATAATAATATTTGTAAATTGTAAAAAACATTACCTACTTTGTTATATAGTTCAAGCTATCTGTCTGTCTGCACACACGTTCAAATAAAATAAAACCAAGATTATCATTTTAACAAAAAAAAATATGGCCGAACGCATGACCTTCTTAATTTTGAATGCTAAATTTGAATGATTGCCTTTACTTAAATGCATAATATACAATTATATACGGAACTTATAAGAAAAAACTATTTGAAAATTTTTGTTTGCCTGTTTGTTTCGGCTAATTTATACAACGGCTGGACAGATTTTGACTAAACTTGTAATGGAAATCTGATGTTATAAGAACTAACAGAGGTTACATTTGTTTTAGAAAATTGATAACATCAGTCAAATGTTGATAAATTAGGTGAACATATGTATTTAATAATGAAAGAAACAGATACTTGGCTATGTAAGTAGTGGGCAATAGGCGGTAAACGTAGCGATGCGTGTCGCTTCGAAACTGAGTTTGCCTTTTAAATACACCGTATATTTACTTAGAATATTAGGGTATTCTGTATATTTACGACTACTTGAGAATGAATAAAGAAGCTTCCCTAATAAGTACTTTCATAAAGTTTAAAGTCGTTTCCGTTTCAACGACACGTTTAGCTCAGTTTGTAATAATCCTACTTGCGTGCCAGCGGTCACAGATTCGAGTCCCGTTGAGGGCATTATGTGTTATAAGCATGGTTGCTTGTTCTCTATCTATGTTTATATTTATAATAATGTATATTGTACTGTGTATTTAAAGATATGTATGTACAGTATAACAACTATCTGGTATCCATGACATAAGCCTCGTAGCTTACCATGGAAGTAATACTGTTCCAACATATTTATTTATTAACAAGGTACTCGCCCTCGCTTCGCTCGGGCTCGTCCTCGTAATTTTTTTGCGATACTTAAAGCCTTTAACTTATTTAATATTATAATGATTAATACCATATTTATGTAAATAGCTTTTCAATAAAATCCGTAAAAAAAAAATTAAAATCCGTTGCGTAGTTTTAAAGATCTAAGGATATATAGGGACAGACAGCGGGAAGTGATTTTGTTTTATACTATGCAGTAAAAAGTCAATATTGACGAATATATACTATATTATATTAAATATACCGAAAAGGCTGTTAAACGACCTAGGTTTTTTTTAATTTTCCAGTTTTTTTGTAAATATTTTTTGACAGTACTTTTCTTCACAAATGTACACAACGTCTCTACTGTATACTGAAAATGTAATGTAACGCGCCGTCCTTCAAATGAGTTATGCTAACACTCACCCAGCCAAATAGAACTCAATCTTAAATGCGTACAGTCCATTTTGTATTGTTTCTCAAAGCAATTTGGATTTTCAAATTAATCTGATAAAAGTTTAAACTAAAAACGAGATGGGCACAAGCGCCCAGTTTTTGTTAAGAATGCTGTAATAATTGCAATTTGTATAGCTTTTAGTGCGTTCAATTTAGATATTAAGATGCATTGTGGTAAGTAATTATCCTGGATTGGACAGTTATGTGACTTCGAGGGTAAAAAAGTGCATAATTTTGTCAGAAGTTACATCTTGATGTAATATCAAGTATGAAATACTAGGTTATGGAAAATTTATATGTTTTTTAAGTTAGCTTATACTTTCGTTAGTCAATGCTAAAATATACGATTTTTTTTTAACTTAAAATTATGGTTGCTTAAAGTTTATTTAAAATAACGATAACTTTGAACCAAAATGTTTTAAAATTTTATTAGGAAATAATAATATAATGCATACTAAATTAATTATAACGAAAGCAACATGCACTATATACTGTTTTCTAAATAAAGTTGTTGAATTTATCTATTGTACTTAAAGTTACGATGCTCTTATCAAAGTACAAACTTGGCCCTAACGTAGCGCTACGTCACATGGCTGTGCTACGACGCTACGACACTACAGCGTAGCATGCAAAGAAAAGTTCTGATTATGCAAATATTCTCACGCTAGCTAGCTAATTAGCATTAAACCAAACTTTTTTAATTTTTATATTTTCTAAAATTTACAGAAATATTTTTAATTAGGGAAACCGAACAGATCGAGGTTTTTTGTTTTTGATTACTCTTTAATGAGAAGCAAACGACGTGAAACAAAAATCCACAATAAAATCAGAAAAAATTGTTTTAATGACTTAATAAAAAACACGTTTCAAGAATCACATAATACTTTCTTAGATTTACGCGAATATTAGTAATTTTAAATAAAACTATCTTTTGGAGTTTTTAGCGGATTCATTCATTATTAATTTCTAACGTTTGGGATGCTTTACAGATATCAAGATCACGGGAAAAATTATGGTTTTAGAGGTCTCATTAAAGGTGTTAAAGGCACAGATAATTACTAAAGTTACAAAATATTTGTAATTTAAATTTTAAACATTTTTATAAGTTAAATAAGTTTTATAAATGAATATGGAAATATTAAGAATATAATATTGGTTATTATTGTTTTCACAATCATTTTAAATCTTTATTAATAACTAATCTAGGTTAAATCCGTGAATAACCCTAAGAAGGTTCCGGCATTGAGTTTAGTTCCGCTGAAATAAAAAAGAAATATCTGATTGGAGCTAGTCACAAATAATTATGTTTGTAGTACAAAGTCGACTTTATTATCTTCTTTATGTAGTTGCTAGCTGAGAATAATCAGTGTGAAGCGTTTACTGTTGCTTATAAAAAATCTAGGGTGATAAGATTTATTTAACTACATATAAAGATATTTTATGTTTCTGCGCACTGCATTAAATATTTTATTACCTCGATTATGACAAAATACAAATATTTATTTGTTATAGTATAGTTGTTGGAATTTGTAGAATAAAGACAGTTCCTTTTTACAGTATGGTATATGGAAGGAGGCTTCTTATCTAACAAAATGTAAAATTAATAATAGTACAAAAAAGTAACAAAAAATGAAATAAATGTAAAAGTTTAGATGTTTACATGTTTGGATGTATGTGTGACTCATTCCAGAAAGGATGAACTGATTTGGATGAAATTTGGCAAGTGATAGAGATAGATAGTACAGGAATAGCCTGAAATAGCACATAGCTTACTTTTTATGCCTGAAAATTTTTCGGTTTGAATGGGATAGTTTTTTTTTACTAGAAATGAACCTAGATTTAAGTAGCTTATTTATTTATTATAGTATTTTTATAAATAAAGTAAAAAGTTTAATTATAATAAGTTTATTTCCGCATTTTGCATTTTAAAATTAATTAAATAAATTTATTTTAAATTTGGTTGTAAAGAAGAATAAATTTAGATACAATAAAATTATTGATATTCGATTTGCAAGTAATCCAGCCAGTCGTGATAGAAAAAATACTTTGTCTAATACAAAATGTTAAATCAGACTAGACGCTGACAATAACCCGTCTCGTCGTCAAACCATCATAATTCACATCAAAACGCCTTAGAAAATGAAACATCTATATTCATAGTTATCCTCTAAAATACGACCGGTCACGCCTAAAAAATTCTGATTAAAATATTCCTTGCATCCAGTTCAAGGAACCTTCGAATGAAGGCACGCAATTACCGACTGAGTCATGGCCAAAACTAGTATGCGGCGTTCCAATTGCAACTCTGTTGTATTTTCTCCCGATTATCAGCCTGCCTTAAAGATGCAGCCGAGGGGTGTGCCAGGGGGTGAAGCATGGCGGCGCCTCAGTCTACCCGTGGCAGCCGCGCTGGACACACGCGAACTTATGTGCTAGGCTACACAAATGAACACTACGCGGTGTAACATTTCGCGAACGACGTGCATTTGTTACGGAAAACCAGCAAGTTTCTGTTAACAGTGATACTCTACCGCCGTAGAGACTCTTTAGGACTGTTCCCGTTTGTGGCCAAGTGAGTTGATATTTTGCAGACTGCCTGCAAATCACGTGCCCTAGATTTGGGGTGTCGTCGTTGGACTGCACGTTTGCTACTTTTACATTTATTTACAGGCAATGCTTTTTTTATTTTTTGTATTATATTTAGTTTATAGCTCTAGAGAGAGTCCCTATCACATATTCGATTTTGTACTTAATGTGTGAAATTTCAAGTTTTTTTTTCTATTTCTACGTATTTTTTTATATTCTTGTAAGTATTCTTTTTACTACTATTACGTGTTATGTTGTAGTATGCAGTACTTTACGAGCGTGCGATTTGGCAAAGCAATTTTCACTTATATTATCCAACTTTTTGACTTTTTTCTTCTGTCATATATAAAAATTTCAGCCACTAAATGCATGGTATATATAAATCATTCTATTACAATTAAATTTGAGAAATAATCTTAAAACCCACAGCGATTTAACAGAATGCCATAGAGTCTACTGTCGCGCTTGACATTCTTATATCGTTATGCATGGCGTGGTGCATTTTGAACCGTATTTCTATACAATAGAATTGCTTTTCAAATATAGAGAATCAAGTAGAAACATTAAACCCGACTGTAAATTTACTATCTTATTTCTTCATTTTTAGTTAGCTCCTCTGCAATGCCCCGCTACTCGCTATACTTTTCCGTAGACAGATGGATATGCGTACTGTAGGTCTAGACGAGTACGTAACGTGGTATTATTGCTTGTAACCGATTGGTTTATGACAAATGTATACGAAGGGTTTGAAGGGCGCCTTACGCACGTGAAAGTTAAGGTTGATATAGTAGGTAAATAATTGCTTCCACGTGGTTCAATTAGCCTCCCCTACAGGGGTCGTCGTGTTTCCGCTTACGTTGAACCTTTACAGCTGTTACAAATATTACGATACAGTATCAATATTTAAGCTCAGATAACCCCAAAAAATTAACTTAAGTTGTTAAATCGAAAAAATACTGACTCTACATTTTTATGGAAATATCTCGATTTTTTTTTAATTTCTATCAGCAATGACTATCAGTTTTGAACTATATTGACGGCTTAATATTCCAAACGGATCATTTGGCAGAACACATTAGATGAGGCTGTGTGCGTGTAAGGCGGTGGTGTGGGGAGTTGCGGGTGTAAGGCACATGACGATCGATGCGGCGTCGTCGTATCATTTGCGTTCCTCCCCCCACTCCCCGCGCCCCGGCGAGCCACTGACACCTTGTTTTTAAGGCATGAGAGTCACATGGTCTAATTATAACGTCATCTGATCATTTATTAGTTGACATTAAGTGATTTTAGTTGAATATTAAAAAAGAAGATTTCTAAGACATGTTTCAAATTGTAGAGTTTTAAATTCTACATAACTCTACAATATCATGTAACTCTAGATGAAAACATTAATAACTTTTGTAACAAAATTATGGCAATTAGATGTTTGAATTTGTGCTTAAAGTATTGATAAATTTTTTTAAAGCAAAATAATTTTTATATTTTTAAAATACATGTTCTTACTGAAGCAGAAGCAAACCGATCAATTTGATTTGACATCTGTCTGGTGAAGTGCTCACTGTTGATAGATTTCATCCTAGATTTAAGGAGTTTCGAGCTTTCGTGTAAATATTTATATATTTACATCGCAGTATTTAATTTTGTGAGCTTTTATTATTCGTTAGAGATATGTATAAGATGATATAGGAAGAAAGGAGTCTAATCTATGATTTCTTTTAAAATCAGAGGATTGAATAGTAACATATAGTGCCACAAATCAAGAGTTCCTTAGTTCGACTCCCGGGCCAGGCTAAATTATACAGATATTTTCAATTTAGTTCGGAGTTGGAAAGTTGGCGGTATTTCACTCACTGCCTCGGAGATCATGTGAATGTGAAATAAGGTGAGAAGCTTAACTCTCACTGGTCGTGTTAAGTAGTCCTTTTTTCGGAGTACAAAAGTGTGAGGAATAGGGAGTGCACTTGTGACTACGCGCTGCACACTGCATAGATAGGTCCCAATGAGATTGGTCGCCGTAGCCAAAATCGGTTTTGAGGAAAGTATTATTAATAATTATTTAATAAAATATTTCCGCTACATCAATCGCCATAAGAATTTTTTACGTTTGGCTCAGTTGGTAGTGACTCTACTTTCTGCGCCAGCGGTCGCGGGTTCGAGTCCCGCTGGGGGCATTCATTTGTTGAGCACTTATGTTTGTACTCCAATCATGGGTGTTAATATTTATAATATTTATGTATTTAAAATTTATATGTGTATTGTGTAGTATATCAACTATCTAGTATCCGTAACACAAGCCTCGTAGCTTACCACGGAACTAGATGGTGCTGTTGTAATAATGTTCCAACATATTTTATTATAATTTTCAGCCGCTTTTACACGAGCTTTTATTGTTCAGTCCTAACTAGATTCTTAGATTGTAAAACTATTTACTTAATTCATATTTTTGACCAGTACATAAGTAGTTTGGCAAGAACTTAAAACAATAATTGTTGCATTTTAAGAAATCCTTTGGCCATGGCTTGTCATAAGGTTCCCGATCTCATTAATTTGTTCTGTAATCTATAATCTACGTATTAACTAAAAAAGAACCTTAAATATCTCACTATGCTCGATAAGCACCTCCTGACTATCCTGCAGAATTGTACTGACTTCTACGTTTTAAAATTTAACAGATTTTAATGTAACTAAATATCATGGAAACTAATTGAAAAATCCAAACGTACATTAAATTAAGTAGATTTTTAAGAAATATGTTTTTTTGCTGTGTTGTTACGAAGAAATAAATATCAAATATTAGTCATAAGATCAAAAATCAAATTCCAGACAGCTACGTCCATGTCGTCTATACAAGTCGTTAAATTTTTCAAACCAGACGTCGCGTCATTATAACATATTACTTTCCTCCCAATCGTAATAGTAAGGTTGCTATAGAAATCGAATAGTCATTTTACGGTTATAGCATACATTTACGAGAGCTTAATACTGTTCATAATATAATATTGTAATACAGAACGTTGATATCTCTAGGGTTAAGTACAGGTGAAGATAATTTTTTCGTTAGTAGTAATTATAACTTTTATATCCGTCGATTCGTCTGACTAATATCTGAAACGGCTGGACCAATTTTGAAATGACTTTCATAGGCAAATTATGTTATAACAATAATGATGTTGTTAAAATAAGGAATTTGGCGAAACTCAAAACTAATGTAATAATATGAAAAAAATAATATTTCTATATTTATATTTAAAAACAAATACGTTAATAGATTCTTAAAAAAATGTCTATGCTTAGACTAGCGAGTCACTCTCATTTTGCTCGGCTTCGTTTTGACGCTTATATGTATATAGGTATGACAAGTTATATATTGTTTTAATTTATAATATATATCCTCCGTGAAAAAAAAATCAGATATTGCTTTTCTCCACGCAAAAAATGACGCCTTTGGAATCACGAAGAAATGCAGCTCTCTGCCTTTTTACGCTGAAAGATAAATTGCTAGGCTATTTGTTAAACAAGTGCACTTTTACTTAATAAGGGGTTATCAAGGGGTGGGTCCTGAAGCCATAGTCTAATAGTTCTCGCATTAACAGTCACCCCTCTATTCACCCCTTGAAGGATTTTTTCTTTTAATGTCAACCTTCCGGAACGATTTCGTAATTTGTGGATAGGAAACTATTACAATTTCCACCCTTTTCTTCTAGATATTAATGTAAATTGCCAGACAAAGTGGTATACAACACTTCAATATTTTTTTTTGTTTACTAACCACTGTCCTCAGTGTTGCTTGCTTATTGTAGTTGATTTAGATTATTATTATTTTTTATTAGATGCAATATTTATCTTAAATTATTTAATTTTAATAAAAAAATAAAAATCCACCCTTAAGTGTAGAAAAAAATCGTAGTAACAAATTTTTTAGTTCATTTTTCACTTACAAAATAAATTAAAAAAACACAAAAGTAATAAAAAATACATTCCTAACTGTTATTAATTACATAATACTTAATCAGATATTTAAGAAGTCAGTGTGCTTTAATTTGTATCGGCTGACACCGACTACGGAGATAAAATATGGATTTAGGCAGTGTGATAGCTCTGGCTTATTGCACCTCTGATTTTTTCATGTGCGAATCATTTCTAACGCTTGTCTTGATAGAAAACAATTTGTGAGGAAACCTGCAAATCTGAGAGTATTTAACAGGTTTTCAAAAGATAAGTGAAGAGATATGTGATCTCCAGCAGCTTTAAAAAAGGCTTGTACTCACAAGTGAGTAACAACTACCGATTACTTTTTTACGATTTTGTGTTTTTTATAATTATACTATCGACTTACCCTTGCTTCGCTCGAGTTCGTCCTTTGAAGCCGAGGGTTCCGCTATTTATATACCAAAACCTTCCTCGAGAACCACTCTATCCATTGGTGAAAACAAATGAAAAACGGTGCAATAGTTCTTGAGTTTATCGCGAACAGACAGACAGACGCGACAAAGGACTTTCTTTTATAATATGTAGTGACTATGCTGTTAATTAGTCAACTTCAAATGAAGAGGAGTTCCATCTTTCCTTCCGATTTGGCAGTATTTTTCTAGCTATTACGTGATGTTATCTTCGATTGTCGATAAAGGAATGATT
Source organism: Boloria euphrosyne (assembly GCA_951802675.2). Taxonomy (NCBI): domain Eukaryota; kingdom Metazoa; phylum Arthropoda; class Insecta; order Lepidoptera; family Nymphalidae; genus Boloria; species Boloria euphrosyne. The sequence goes on from OX637896.1 coordinate 724,239, forward strand.
TTATCAAATTTCTCATGTTTCTGTACCTTGAAGGTAGGCATATAGCAGTATAAACATTTTTTTAGGTTATTCATTTATTTTTTAAGTAAAAATATTCCATACGCTCCTTTAAAGAGAGTTCTGAAAAATGTTTTTATACCGTTTTCCTTCTTGTTTTGGGAATTCTAATATATTTTTATTTTAATGCGATATGAGTGAAATTTGATTTATCAGGACTCAGCTTTTTAAGGTCCTGTTGCTGCGCACGGGCCTCCTTAAATGTAAGGAGAGTTTGGGTCATTGTCCACTATGATAGCCTAGTGCGTGTTGGCGTACTTCACATATCTTTCGAAAACTTGCTAGGTTTTCTCAGACATGCAGATTTCCTCATGATCTTTTCTTTCACCACCAGACAAATTGTAAAATGTTGAAATAAATCACACATAACCATATCAGAGATGCGAGACTCGGATTCAAACCCGCTTCATTCGATATACCCAGTTACCACTGGGCTACCACTGCTCTATGCTTGATTTTAGTTATATAATAAATATTTTTACTGGCATGGAGAACAAGCTCAAACAACATGAATATACAAAGTACTAATTAAAATGAAACTTTTTAGTGACATTTAGTTGCTGTGTCATTCCCCATAACTATTTTATTACGCATATGCATAGAACATGTTCATTGTTCACTAAATGCGAAATTCAAACATGTTATATTAAGTAGTTATCATCGAAGTACGAAAAAGCGCGCGTGAACTTAACGATTGGAAATTACGATTGTTTTACATCAGTCGCAGTTCGTCTAACTGTATTATTACTTTTTGAAATGTGTAAGTGAATTTTGTTTCCGAATACTTTTCCGAATTTTTTACGGCTTTTTCTGGAATATCGAGTTGCATAATGTATATATTGTTAGATTTTTCACGTAATTTTATTAATTCATTGGACTGAGGTTTCTTTTTTTAAGCAAATGTTTTTAGTAAATAGTAAAAAATATTAAAAAAATATAAAAAGTGTTGCTATTTTTCGAGTTATGATTAAATTATCGAAATTAAATCACCTTTATATAATTTGTTTGAATGCTTACTACGGTACTTATTACCTATTAATATAATTTCAAGCTATAATTTCTACGGATCTTGGTTTATATAATAGTATACTAGCGATTCCCGCGGCTCCGCCTGCGCCCGAGGGATAAAAATTTAGGGTTATAAGTAATTTTTCATGGCAAATTATAAAAAAATAAAAATTTGGTCTAAAAATATAAACTAAAAAATTTGGAGAGGGCCACCCTTATCACCTAGGGGAATAAAAATAGCCTACGATCTATTCTCTGACCTACCTAATACGCACAAAAAATTTCATAAAAATCGGTCAAGCCGTTTCGCAGGAGTTCGATAACAAACACTTGTGATTAGTACAGTTATAAAGGTATGGGCATTTTAATTTTTTTTTACTTATTTTGTTAAAAAGCAAAGTAAACACAATGAACAAAGAGTATAATCTGTATAAATAATAATGAATATCGGTAAGCGCATAACTCAAGAATGGCTGGACCAATTCGGCTAATTTTTTGTATGTTCCTTAAGGTCCACTGAAGGTTTTATTAATAAAAAAAAAGAAAAAAAAATATGTGGGCAAGGGCAAAACTTGATAATGGCTCGACCAATTCGGCAAACTTTTTATTTTGTTTATTCCGTAAGTCACACGGAAGGATTTAATAATAATAATAAAAAAAAACAAAGTTTGAAGAAAAAAATATACTAAAGGGGGTACCTAGGGAAGAACTCGGAAGTGAGTCGCAAGGGTTAAAAAAATAGTGAATAATTAAATATAACCCTTCAATTCTCATCACACTTTATATTTTTATGTAATTTGGCTTGCACTAATAATAAAGAATAGTCATGTAATAAAAACTGAAAATTTAAAATTAGTTATTTCGCCATCATTATTGTACGGTCATTACGACTGGGATTTTTTGGCACCAAAGTGAGCATCTTGGACTCTACTTTTGCGTTGTTTCTTTTGTTGCATTGCATTTTATAATCTCTATTTTTATACCTAAAATTGCTTGTAGTGTCGTATTTTATTTTTTTTTACTAACTATATTATTATATGACGATACATTTGGCTCAGTTTGAAGTGACCCTATTTACTGCGAGAGCGGTCGCGAGTTCGAGTCCCGATGATGTCCCCTGCATTCATTTGTTAAACACGGTTGTTTGTTCCTACTCGAGTTCAGTATTTATATCTATAATATATATGGATTTATAGTTATGTATATGTAGTATATAAACTATCAGGTATCCGTTACAGAAGCCTCATAGCTTACCACGGAACTAGATGGCATTGTATAATAATGTCCCCAACATAAGTTTTTTTTTAATTCTATTTAGCTTTCTGGTACTTAAATTTGATTGCTTTTACTCCTATATAATGCTAGTTTGACATTTTATGGTAATGAAGTAGTTTTACATACTTTTACAAGCATTCTACTCGTAATCAGGCAGATAAAATTGAAGTTTAAAAGTGGTAGTGCCATGCTTGTTACCTTCGGGTAGCAGCCGAATGGGCAGGCACGCCCCGTATAGTACCACTCTCTCACAGAAGACCGGCGTGAAGTGGCAGCTATGCTGTCGCGTTTCGTCCGGTGAGTGAGAGTCCGGGAGGCCCACTTCCCATCCCTACTCCCGTCCTTCTCCCTCCTCCCTCCCTCCCTTTCCTGAAAGGCCGGCAACGCATCTGCAAGCCCTGTGGTGTTGCAGATGTCCATGGGCGGAGGTGATCACTTACCATCAGGTGAGCCTCCTGCCCGTTTGCCCCCTTTGTCCCATAAAAAAAAAAAAAAACTCCTTTTGTAATCTCGATACAATGGCTGTGAACTAAACGCGAGTCCGTAAGATTTTTTCCAAATTTTGTTTATTTTTCTGTTTGTACCGGGTAACCTACGAAATGGCTGGACTGCTTTTGATGGTATTTTCAATAGAAGATAGATGATGTAATAAGGACGAATTAGGATTACGCAAAAAAATTAAAAAGTGACCCGGGCGAAGCGTGGGTAAGACGTTAGTAATAATTAAATTTGATGAAAAATCAGTGTTTCTCTTAAACTTAGTAAAAATACAACCTGTTTCTTTTATATTCAGTAAATAAACGGAATTCCAAAAGACTTTTTGATTTAACGATATTTACAAAGGGCAATAAAAGTACAAACGTTTAACCTTTCTTGGGTTACAATTCTTCTTCTGACGAGTAAGTTCGCACACAATTTTATACCTTATCTCAACAAGTTTAGGTAAAAAATTACTTAGCTTGAATACTATTGTAGATAAACCTTATTTGATACAATTTCGTGAAATTGTTAAAAGTTTATTCGTATGAGGATTTTTATGTAGTCGTTTCAAAGGGGAGTTCGCGGGTTCGAATTTGCGTAAAATTTACCGACGACACGTTTGGCTTACACTGTCTCAAAAATAATAAACATAGACTTTTATAAACGTTCGCATGTATAGTAGTCTTGGGTTTCAATATATTATTTGGACAAAGCGCCATCTAGTTCCATGGCAACGCTACGAGGCTTGTGTTATGAATACCAGATAGTTGATACACTACATATTATTTATAAGTTTTAGTACATTCATATTATAAATATGACCGGAATACAAACATTCGTAGACATGACACAAATGAATGCCTCCAGTGGGAATGAAACCTGCAACCGTTGACACAGCAAGTAGAGTAACTACAAATTGAGCCAAGCATACCATAGATTTTTTTAATTAAAATAAACATGTTATTACTTTAGAGAATCGAAGCATTTTTTTTAATTCAAATTTATAATTGAATCTTTATGCAAAAAACATACCAAAACATCGCGTGTGTGTCAAATTCAAATCTAAAATTATTCCAAAGCCGTACTCAAATGTAGACTTGCGTGCCTTCGAAGTGATACCGGTAACATTTACCGAACTTATTTCGTTAATGATTTCCACAAAATCGTTTGGAAAACCCAATAAAAACAGTATTTTAACGAAAACCCTTATTAAGATAGATTGGATTCAGCCATTTTTACCGTCCTACTGTTGGGTACAGTCCTCCCTTCAATACGAGGGGAAATTTCAGGCCATAGTCCACCATGTTGAGCAAATGCGGGTTGGCAGGCTTCACATGTCTTTCGAAAACGTGCTAGGTTCTCTCAGACATGTAGTTTTCCACAATATGTGTTCCTTTACCATAAGACAATGTTGCTCATGTTAGAAATCATTCGCATATGAAAATATCAGGTGCGACTCGGATTTAAACCCACACCACTCTATTATCCAATTGAGTGCGTTACCACTATCACAGGTCTAAGGAAATTATTATAATTTTATTTTCACATAAGTGCTTGTCCCTTGTTATGAACGAACATAATAATTTCCTACCGACCGATTACGACCACGGCGGCCAATCTCATTGAGACTAGCCAACGGCGCGGGACATATTATAGTGCACAAGTGTACGCGCAAACACAAGTGCACTCTCTGTTCCTTATCACTCTCATATTCTGGTGGGACGACTGCTCGACACGACCAGTGAGAGTTAAGGGGCAGGACCGACGGCTTTACGTGCTCTCCGAGGCACGGGGGTGAACACAGCCAACTTCCCAACTCCGGGCTGTTACTGAAGCTTATGAAACAGAAAGACTCAATAACTAAACTTGGCCCGACCCGGAACTCGAACCCAGGACCTCCCAGTGCGCGACCGTACATGCTAACCACTATACCACCGAGGCAGTTAAACAATACTACGTAACTAATACAAGTATGTATGTCTAATACTAGATTACACTCGGCTCAGATTCGTTCCTATTCCTAGCATAGGCTTCTCAGATGAGACCGACAACTAACTACTATCATGTAAAATTTAATCAAAATCAGTCCAGTTCTTTTAACCATTTTATAAAAGATAAACCTTAACTTTGGCCCCGTTACAATTTTATTCTAATAAGTACAGATTTATTTCACTGTTGTGAACCTTTTACCTTTTTATACGTCTTTAGCCCCAAGGCCTCTGTTGGATGCCAGAGATATATAATCAGTGGCCTTCTGATTCATTGATTTCTAGTTGTTTTAGTACGAAGTAAAATGTAGGTACGAAGTTAAAATACTGTTTTTTAATAAAAAATCGATTTCCACTCGTATAGATACTATGGCGTGGCCTTAGCATGTGTTTCTCTATAATATTATGTTATAAATGCTTCAAGTGGTGTAATAGCTAATATATGTACGGATACACATCCAGAGGTCGCGGGTTCGATTATAGATAGATATTTAGCCTTTCTGTTTAGTAAGCCTCAATAATAGCCCGGAGTTGGGAAGTTGGCGGTATGTCACCCCATAAAATTGGTCGTAGATTGTGATGTTATTAAGAGGAAGTTTGTGTGTTTGTATGTACACATTAATCTCAGGAACTACTAGTCCGATTTATAAAATAACCCTATTATTCACTCAAACACTTTATCCTTTTAATGTAGCCTTTACCGACTTTTACGATTAGATTACATCTAAATATGAATCCATCTCGTCATCATCGCTCGTCTGCACTGCGCAGAATAATAACAATTTTTGATTTCAGATTGAAATTATATTTTCCAATAATTCATCCAAACTTGGATTTTCCAATAATTCATCCAAACTTGGTAAATCTATTGAAAACTATCATAGCTTATGTTTGACTCATTTTTGTATATTACGTAATAAATTATTTAGCGATGATAGCCTAGAGTTAGAAAAAGAGCCGTGAGCTTAACATCCTTTTTAACGTCCCACTGCTGGGCACGGGCCTCCCTTCAATACGAGGGGGATCAGGCCACCGCGCTGGTCAAGTGCGTGTTGGCGGACTTTACATGTCTTTCAAAAACTTGCTTGTTCTTCCAGAGAAAAAGGTTTCCTCACGATATTTTCCTTCATCGTAAGACAAATGATTCGCATATAAGAGGTGAGAGACCTGGCTTTGAACCCACATCACTCGGATATGCGAACGAGCGCGTTACCACTGGGCTACCACTATCACAGTATAAAACTTCACTTCAAATTCACTAAAGTAGATAAAAATATCTTTAACGTCGATTAAAAATATAGTACGGGTCGAAGCAAAGTGAAGGCACATCACTAGTTTCTCATAAATTAGGTCACGTTAGATAAAACTTACATTACCTATTCAGCGATATTGTAGTTTGAAGAAGTCTTGTTGAAAGTATTTCTAGATTTCTATATTTCTTGAGATATAAGTTGTTTTGAAACTATCTAAATTGATTTGATTTTTGATGCTATGTTATTGTGAGAATCTTTGCATGTGAAAATTATTAGTTATTTGCTACATTATTTTTGAGCTTAATTTAATATTTAAGTTATTTAGACTATGTATAATTTTAAATAAAGCAACAGAAAAAAAGTATACTTTTGGGACCTTTTTTCGCTTTCCAGCAATCATGGTCATAGTAGAGACTATAGTTTAAGGCAGTTCTGTCTGTCTGTTGAGATATTTTTTACTATAATAAGGTCGTATTATACACTAGTGACTCATCCTCGCTTCACTCGGGTTTGTTCCTAGGTAGAAGTTAGTATAAGTTTTTCACAAACTTTGAATTTTTTTTTACTATTATTAAATTCTTCCGTGTGACTTACGGAACATACAAAATAAAAAATGGCCGAATTGGTCGAGCCATTATCGAGTTTTGCATACCAACATTCTTTTTTTTTTGCGTTAAAGCCTTTCGTGGACCTTTAAGAAACATGCAGAAAAATAAATTAGCCGAATCCAGCCATTCTTGATTCATTTTTATTTATATACAAGACAGATATAAACCTTCCTCTTGAATCACTCTATCTATTAACGAAAACCGCTTTTAAATACGTTGAGTAGTTTAAAAGACGGTGCGCCGTAAGTTACTCTATTTTTTTCTACGAGTATGTAATGATATCGAATATTTGCGTGAATCTAGTGTTGTTTATGTATAACGTATACCTGAAATTGATACATAATCTAAGAATTTGTTTTAGATAAGATTTTAAAAATAGTCTCTTTCTCACATAGATTAGGATTTTGAAAAGAAAAAATATAATTTAATAAATTACTGTACCTACTACTTGTGGTAAAATTTTAGCCATTGAATCACAACATTTTTTTTTAATATGTTGGGCTTGGGTTTATTACAAAAGCGCCATCTAGTTCCGTGGTAAGCTACGAGGCTTGTATTACGAATACTAGACAGTTGATATACTACACATATAAAATATATTAAATACATACTCGTATTATAAATATAAACACCCATGACTGGAGTACAAACATTCGTGATCAATACATGAATGTCCCCAGCGGGACTCGAACCCGCGACCGCTGGCGCAGAAGGTAGTGTCACTAGCAACCGAGCCAAACGTCAAATTCGTAAATGATTAAAAAAAAATCTAGCATTTAAACCGACCAAAACTAGACATCAAATAGATTTTTCCAAACGATTTGCTTTCAGCTAACATTAATTTGGTAGAAAAAATATATTCGTTTAGACGTTCTAGAGGTGACCTTCTTGACATTGCTTAGTCCGATACCGCTAGTAATTGACGATTTACCCCAACGATAACAAATTGTCTACAATACAGCAAAAAACTGTGATTTCGTTTAAGATATATATTATGTTTACTGCAAGTGAAGGCAGAATTTTATTACTTTTTCAACATTCAATTTAAGGCTTGTACCGACAAGTGCTTTGAAGAATTTCTTAGCAATGAAAATGAAATTACCTATACATATAACCCGTAAATGGGCAAAAACAAAACAGTTTAGTACCTTTTTCTACTCTGGATGTAAACCAATTTTATTTTTTCTTTCTTTTGTAGCTTTTGACGAGCTTTAGTGTTATCAATAAAAATTGGGAATAGTTAGTGTTTTATATACGAGTATTCTATTCATATTTCATTGAAATATTCTATAGTGATTATGGATTGTTATGGCCACTTTTTTGTTTTTGTAAAATTCTTTAAAGCACGCCACCTGCTGGTTATATAGGGATCATAAATAAATAAATAAATATGTTAGGACATTATTACAAGAGCGCCATCTAATTTTGTGGTAAGCTACGTTACGTGCTTGTGTTACGGATACCAGATAGTTGATACACTACACATATAAATTTTAAATATTATTATAAATATTAACACCCATGACTGGAGTACAAATATTCGTGATCAACAAATGAATGTCCCCCGCGAAACTCGAACCCACGACCGCTGCGGCAGAAAGTAGGGTCACTACCGACTGAGCCAGACGTGTCAGTACTACCCATTAAAAACCACCAGACCTCCTCTATCTTAATGGGGTATCTAAGGATCGCTTATGTATGAACCACGATGCCCCGACGGCAGGTCTGACGAACACATCCAAAGGCTACAGTCCACTCTGCCATCAGAAAAGTACCCGGAGTAACCCGCATGACACACCACCCACCAATGTGGGTTTCTTGTGCGTTTCTTGGCTTCACGCCCGGCTGGCTTGACGGAAGTTAAGTATGAACAAAAGGCAAACACTACTTTTTTATAATATGTAACTGTTTCTGAGTTATGAGCAATAAAGTTGGATGTGACTGGCGACACGTTTGGCTCAGTTGGTAGTAACCCTACTTTCCGCGCCTGCGGTCGCGGTTTCGAGTCCCGCTGGGGGCATTCATTTGTTGAGCACGAATGTTTGTACTCCAATCATGGGTGTTTAAATTTATAATATGTATGTATTTATAAATTATATGTGTAATATATCAACTATCTGGTATCCGTAACACAAGCCTCGTAGCTTAATGTCGGGTACGGTTGTAATAATGTCGGGTACGGGTAGTACCAACTAAGCGAAAAGTGTCGTCAATATATATCTGAATAAATCGTTATAAATTTAGATAAGCCATCATTTATTACTCTCCCCCAATTAAAATGGGGTTCTAAATCTCGTAAATGTGACCGCGAACATTTGGGATTCCATTAAATAAATTAAATTTTCAACGTATGAGTAATGATATTATGTTCTTTGCTTTGGTATTTACGAATTATTCCTTATATTTAGTAAAACTATGTTCATACTTACTGTCACTAGTTTTATGCAAAAACGTGTTCGTTCCTTAGTTACGTTTTAACTGTTAGTATACATTGACGACGCGTTTGGCTCAGTTGGTAGTGACCCTACTTTCTGCGCCAGCGGTCGCGGGTTCGAGTCCCGCTGGGGGCATTCATTTGCTAATCACGAATGTTTGTACTCCAGTCATGGGTGTTTTAATTAATATATTTATAATGTGTACGTATTTAAAATTTATATGTGTAGTATATCAACTATCTGGTATCCGCAACACAAGCACGTTACGTAGCTTACTGCGGAATTAGATGGCGCTGTTGTAATAATATCCCAACATATATACTATGCTAACGTGGATTTCTTGTGGGCATTTTTGTAGCTTGTAGGTACCTTATTGTTTTGATGTGTCTCTTAAGTTATCGCTAAACAAAATTGTATTAAAATAACTTTAGTAATAAGAAGAAGTAGACGTAATATAAAAAATGCTTCTAAAACTCATTTTTGGGGTCTACACTGAGTGTAATATGTAACAGTCATTGTTTTTAAAGATAATATTCTATTAAATGTACGTATTGATTGAGTACTCATCAATAAAAATTAGCAACTTTTTTATCAACTTTCATTTAAGGTTTCTCATAATTTTTTTATTGTTATAGATAAAGAAGAAATAACAAAAGAAGACTCAAGCCGCTGTCTCTAGAAAAATATATTTACAAGACTCCTTTTTTACGCCGTAAGTACCTATTTTTTAGATCTTAGACTTGAAAAACTTTTAATGAAACTAAAAGCTTATTTACAAACAAGCTTTATAACAATCCGAGAGAAGTGAGTCGATAGTCTATAATGAATAAAAATACGAATATCTACATTGGTCTGTTATCCTTTCTAATTTTAGAGAAATAAATATTGTATCTTGGGGATAGAGATATGCTTCTTCGCCCGTTTATGCGAGATGTGACGGAATGCTTCCTAATAATTTTAAAATTCTTCAACATAAAACAAAGTCAACTAGAACTCTAAAGAAAATTCCAAATATACTAATAATATAATAATAATACCAAACATATAACTACATCTATACATATAACAAAATTGAAGTGTCTGTTTTTAATTAATTTCAAATTAACAGCTTTTTACTAAATACATATGAAAGTATAATATATAGTACTAACAACAAAAAACCAATTTTTAGTATTTTTGTCTGTCTGTCTGTCCATATGTTTGTTCCGGCTAATCTTTGAAAGGGCTGGACCAATTTTGACAGGACTTTCACTCGCAGATAGCTAATGTTATAAGTAGTAACTTAGGTTACTTTTATTTTAGAAATTTTATTTTATGGGACCATTTTTTGTGTTACAACTTTAAAACTAAACCTACTGAACTGAAAACCATCTATGTAGCCTACTAAGTATACAAAAACTTATCAAAATCGGTCAATCTATTTGCAAGAGGAATTGCGAACACTGCCATTTTACATGGGAGTGTAATATAGCAAGTGTCTTGGTAACTCAACTGAGGAAAGAAACTTAGCTAAGTGGTATGTTTAAAGATGAAAAAACTTATTATTTATTATTACTTTACTCGTACATTATTACAGCCGTTAGTATGTGGCGCACGCGCTAACTATAATTCCTAACAATGTCGTCGACTTCCTCTACAAAACAAATATTACGTAATATTATGACGAGTAAACATAACTTTAAGGCAGTGATAGCCCAATGATAACGCACTCGCTTTGGCGAAAGAGTGAAGCGGGTTCAAATCCCGGGTCATCTCGGGTCAGGGCGGACACGTTTGACTCAGTTGGTAGTGACCCTACTTTCTGCGCCAGCGGTCGCGGGTTCGAGTCCCGCTGGGGGCATTCATTTGTTGACCGTGGATGTTAATTGTACTCCAGTCACGGGTGTTCATATTTATAATATGTATGTAATAAAACTGTATATGTGTAGTTTATCAACTATCTGGTATCCGTAACACAAGCCTCGTAGCTTACCACGAAACTAGATGGTGCTGTTGTAATAATAAATGAAGGAAAATACCGTAAGGAAAACTGCATGTCTGAGAAAACTGAGCTACTTTTTATACAACATTTGAACTCTTAATACATGACTATGTATCTATTCTAATATATAAAAATTTCGTGTCACAGTGTTTGTTACCGAACTCCTCCGAAACGGCTTGACCGTTTTTTTTTGTGTATATTTGGCAGGTCTGAGAATAGGTCGTAGGCTAATTTTTATTCCCCTAGGTGGTAATGGTGGCCCTCTCCAGATATTATATTTTATATTTTTAGACCAAACTTTTAATTTTCGCTTTTTTATGATTTGGCATTAATAAATTGTTACAACAATAAATTTTTATCCCACGGGCGCGGGCGGAACCGCGGGAATTGTTAGTAATATTTATATATAAATGCAAAAAACACTCAGTGATTGACTAATTACAATATCTCGAAAACCTAAAACTAAAAATTAGCAGGGAGGTAGTTTATAAATAGTAGACGTCTGCTAAGAACGGATTTTGCGACAGGGCCGTATTAAGGTGGTCTAAGCGCTCTCGCAAGTTTGTATGGAAGTCCTTCATCTTTTGTAATACTAACTTCAAATTTCGCAGGGAGGTAGTTAATTGCTAGTAAACGTCCGCTACGATCGAATTTTGCACCAGGGCCGAATTAAGGAGGTCTCTCGCAAGTTTTTACTAAATTTCTTCATTTTTGTGCTAGAAACTTAAAATTTTGCATATTTGAGTATATTAACGATGGGTTCTGAAATAGCTGAAATTGATTTTGATGAAGTTTCAGGCAATCTATAGATCGACCCAGCGAGTTATCGAGTGAAGTTTAGTTTGCGATTAATAACATGAACGCAGGCGAAGCCGCGGGTATTGCTAGTAATGTATATATACCTATGCTTACATAACGTTTGAAATAATGCAACGTTCATACTGAAACGGTTTTAAATCAAAAATATTTTATAGCGGATAAAAGTTAGTAAGGTTATAGTCGTTAAACTTATAATAACTTTTCGTATTAGTAATTTTAAATAACTCTATTTAACAACTTATATATGAGTTTCAGTAGTAACCATTAAAACTTAATATCGATCTTTCCGATTCCTTCATTAGAAATGGAGATCATTTTGATCGGAACTTATTTAATTGTTATATTTACCCATATTTTATAAAAAAAATGAAATTTTATTGTTTTGATGTCCTCCGAACGAAACCGGCCACGGCGGCCAATCTCATTGATACTAGCTATCTGCGTGGGAGATATTATAGTACACGAGTGCACGCGCAGACACAAGTGCATTCCTCATCATCTCATATTCCGGTGGGATGAATTCTCGACATGACCAGTGAGTGTTAATGCGCAGGACGGACGACTTTACGTGCTCTCCGAAGCATGGGTGTGAAACAACGCCCACTTCCCAACTCCTAGCTGTTACTGACACTTACGAAATAGAAATACTCAATAACTAAACTTTGACCGAGCCGGGACTCGAACCCAGGTCCCGATGTGCGACCGTACATGCTAGCCACTACACCACCGAGGCAGTTACAAACAAATACAGTGGTGTAGGAAGCTTAATCGGTAAACACAGATTTCTCCAGGCAATTGTTTGGTGTAGGAATTGCCAATTGTGAAATGTAAGGGGCGTGAACATATTACATAGTTATGGTACTGCAAAGATTTAAACCGATATCCAATTTAACCTTTTTAATAGTAAAAATTAAAAAATCATTAATTGCCATAAAATAAACAGTAAACATAAAACAGAACCAATAAAAACTTAACTGAACCTAATACTTCCTTACATTTACGCGATACTTGACATTTTAAATGAAACTATGTTTTCGTATTTTATCGCGTATTTATTAAAAAATTTGGTTCCCGACATTTAGAATGCCTTACAGAAATCATGGTCACGGAAGAGACGGCTCTCCAACGACAAAATCCGAAAAGATAGGTTTATTGAACTGAACCAACCAACTGTCTAAAGCTTATGTAACTCCTCCAGTTTACTTCAACAAAAGGTAGAAAAACTAATAGAAAACAAAAGAAAAAATCGATTACCAAGATTATAATACAATTTTACGATTTAAAATTTTGGCTATCCAAGCTGCTATTTGCTAAAATTTTTGACCACAACTTAACGGCTTTAAGTCTAGCCTTCTAACTTATTACTAGCGATACATAAAACAGTTATATACGACCGACTACGATTTGTTCGGAGGCCATTAAATTCACAATATTACTGCACAATTGCATAGCCTTTACGTCCCAAATCTAGGGCTGGCACTGAAAAGAAAAAATACTGTACAATTTTTTTTATGGGTATAATTACTCAAAGTTAAGGATAACTAGCGCAATAAATCTGACACGTTGATATTTTTTTTAAATATAGCATGTACATTTGCATTTTTAAACCGTTCTGTTGTATTAGCATATGTAATTTATTGTTTAGCTTAATGCCAAATTTGTTCGTGTTTTTACTGTAAATGTAAAGCCAGAGAAATCTAGATTGAACTTTTTAGTGTTTATTAGAGGTATAAAGGTTTAAACAGAACGTTAGACGACGAATAGTGTTATTTTACTAAGATTAACTGATTTCATTATGTATCCATATCGCAGACTTACATACTGACATTTAATTTAAAGTTTAAAAATGTATAAATGACGATTCAAAGAGCTTTTAAAAGTCTATTTGAATAAAGAATATTTTGATTTGATTTTATTTGATATATTTACAAAATATTATCGATTAATAATATTTGACGCTAATTACTTATTGTTACTATTATCAAAGCATATTGGAGATGCTTTACAATAATATATAATTTAGTTAAGTCAAAATAATATTAAAAAAGAACTTGTAGATACAATTATTTAACGTATCTACGAGTGTAACAACATGGGCGTGTACCGCCAACTTTTAAGGCGCATTTAATTCGAAAATATGAAAATTGGTCGCATATCACAGCCCTAACGCGATGCTTATAAAACGATAGGAGGTTTCCCCCCTTGGCAGAGACTCAACGAATACTATGGCTTGCGTTTATTTTTACCAAAACTTAAAACGCGTTGACCGATTTGGCATAATACTGCGCGTTGAGTGGTATGTGATTTATTAATTCTTATATTTTCTTAAATATATATGTATAGCATAGCTTACCACTGTCATAGAGAGCCCTTTGAATTGTTTTCGGTTTAAGTGAGAGAAAGATACGTTTTCTCTCCCTCTCACGCTTTCATAATCGGGTAAGTGCTAAGATCTCTACATACTGTAAGATTTCGAAGTTCCACAAATTTTTAATATGGTTATGTTTAAATAAAACGATTTTTTCGAATTTTTTCTCTGATTTGTTAAGATTTTTGGTTTCCAATGATTAAAATGCTTTACAGTAGTAATAGTGATGATGGAAGAGATTTGTGACTGATGAAAGTAAATTGTTTTTTTTAATATAATAAATCGTTTTTATTCAAATATAATAATATATTTTGTATTTTAAAAATAACTTTAAAGTCCTTATTTCAATGGGTTTTCTCTTCAAAATATAAGACCATCATTAGGATTTTACTTATTATTTTAAATCCGTAATAATATTATATTGCATAGATGTTTGTAACTCAATCACGTCAGAGCGGATAGGATTCGTCAGAAGAACAGATCTGGATAAGATTCCCGCGGAATAGTTTTATTTTTGTTTTATAAAAACTAACCTAAGAGGCAGTGGTAGCCCAGCGGTAATGCGCTCGCTTGGATAACCGAGTGATGCGATTTCAAATCCGGGTCTCGCACTTCTGATATTTGCAAGTGCTGCTGCTGCACTCTTTGCATGTCTGAGAAAAACCTAGCAAGTTTTTGAAAGACATGTGAAGTCCGCCAACACGCACTAGGCCAGCGCGGTGGACTATGGCCTGATCCCCTAAGGACAGGGCTGTTAAAAAAGAGCTGAAGCGAGTGTGAGTAGTTTGTAATATAATAAATGTGAATATCACTGCCTTTTACATTTTCACGCCGTTGAACAAATTTTGATAGAACTCGCATGAACATAAACTATGTCCTGTATTAGACATTGGCAATAAGCCTTGTCCCGTCCCGATTATCCCGCGAAATATAGAAAATAACTATGAGAATCGGTTCGCTGATGGCGATGGAAAAAAGTTATAAGCAAATATTTTCCTAATTTGAAAATTACATATTCGCTCCGATTTTATGGAACATTCATTCGGTACATATGAGATGTCAACCGCAGGAAAATGTTTGTTTATGTTATAGCCAAAGGCTTCCGTAGAGGAAGTTAATTGAAACGTTGAATTTACGAATTTTCATGGATATATTGTACATACAATTTTTATACTATCATTGTAAAATCAAGTGTAAATTTTAGTTATATTTTTTTGCCAAAATACGCACTTTACAGTTCAAGAAAAGTAAAGTCAGGGAAAGTAAATAGTACTTCAAATTTTTAGAACTTCTTCAACTATTATATAATAGACCTCATGGTCTAAGTATAAAAAATCCTGAAATTCTACATAATAATAACGTATAAATAAATGTGTTTTTATATTTACAATAATTTTCAACTATTTTTTGTCATTCATAAAACCATTTTTTAACTAAAATAGCTTTATTTAAAATATCAAATTTAAATAATAGATCTAACACAGTTCAATAGATCATTTATAAAAAGCTTAAAAAGTTAAAAAATCAACGCTTACCACAACTAGCTTAGCCTTGCAAGTGCACGACAGACGGACAGATAAAATAGACTTAGTAGCCCTCAAACTTTTAGTTCACAGACTAAAAGAGCATCGAATTGAAAAATAACCCCCTATTAAAGAAAGCAGGTACAATACCACTGTACCATATAGTCTTTGACAACAAGGTAAAGTGAAACTTACGGTTTCACGCTCGATTAACTAGATAGAATAACGATGAAGCCTTAAAGATGGCGTTCTTAGACCCCCTGAAACGTACTGATGCGTTGAAGACAAGAGTATTAACGAAACAAAACTAAGCGTTCATCACGCGAACTATATCATTTCTGAAACCAAAAAGTTGACATGGATTATCCTTAAATATCTTTTAGACAGACCTGGTAGTATAGTGGTAGTGCACTTGCCTAAGAAACCCAGTGGAGCGGGTTCAAATCCTGAGTCTTGCATCCCTGATATGTGTGAATCGTTTCCAATATGATTACCAATTTTCGGCGTTAGAACATCGTGGGTTTACAAAGTCAAACGCTCTCATAGGTGATCTGTAAGTCTTAAATAAATAGTATCTAATATTAATTCTAAGCTGTTCTTTTTTCGGTGCGATAAGGGAAATTCAAAATAATTTCTTTGTTTTTTAATTTTCAACGACATTTAGCTTAGTTTTGTAAACACATAAAATAAACAGATATACACTACATATATTTATTCTATATACATATATTATAAGCGTAAACATTAAACATCCATGATGGAAATACAAACATTTGTGCTCACAAATGGATGCCCAGTGGGACTCGAACTCGCGACCGCTGTCACAGCAAGTAGGGGCACTACAAACTAAGCTCCAGTCTATTTCGTATTTTCACCAAGAAATTACTTTTTGTCTTTAAAATTGTACAGTAATTTTGTTAAGTAACTTTGCTGGCACTTAGCAATAATAAGCTCTACCTTCTAACTATAGTATTTTTCTTCTCATACCATTTTTACTAAAGCTTATTTAAACCTTTTTCATACACCATTGAATACATATAGTATTTTATATGCTTCACAACATATTTCAAAACAAAAAAATACAGTCGAATTAAGAACCTCCCCCTTTTTGAAGTCGACTTACAACAAAGTTCTCTGCCGCGTCTGTCTGTCTGTCTGTTCGCGATAAACTTAAAAACTACTGCACCGATTTTCATGCTGTTTTCACCAATAGATAGAGTGGTTCTTGAGAAAAGTCTTCGTATATAATTTGTCAAGTTTTTGTATATATTTACTAGCGGGACTCGTGGCTTCGCTC
This sequence comes from Boloria euphrosyne, assembly GCA_951802675.2. Taxonomy (NCBI): domain Eukaryota; kingdom Metazoa; phylum Arthropoda; class Insecta; order Lepidoptera; family Nymphalidae; genus Boloria; species Boloria euphrosyne. The sequence goes on from OX637896.1 coordinate 741,331, forward strand.
GCGCTAAATCTAATAATTATAATTAATTATTACAAGCGTACGTTTTAGTTTCAGTTCTTAATAACAATATAGTCTCAAATAAATTTCATGTGGAAAGCTCTGTTATAATCATTATAAATAACATTAAAACATGTATTTTATATGTAAGAAGAAAGGAGAACTTTGTTCGTCTGTCAGTTTGTTGAGTCTCTTTCATTCTGTTGAATATACTCATATAAAAACCAGCATAAATATACAAAAAAATACATTAAAAATAAAAGCAATTCGTAAACTTTAATTTCCGAACATCGTGATCATCTTAAAACGTAATCGTTTTTTTAGAGTTCCACTCCACTCCTTTTTTTTCATTCTCTCTTTCTCTCATCTTTGTAGACATGAGACGAGATCTTTTGATTGAGAAATTACGAACAAGTCTACGAGCCTACAGTCTTTATAAATAAGTATGTCGGGACATTATTACACATAGCGCCATCTAGTTCCGTGGTAAGCTACGAGGCTTGTGTTACGGATACTAGATAGTTGATATACATTATATTAACTTTAAATACAAACAAATATTCGTGCTCAGCAAATGAATGCCCCTAGCGGGACTTGAACCCGCGACTGCAGACGTAGAATGTAGAGTACAAATCAAACGTGTCGCCGTACTCAATATATTGTAACATGTATCGTATATTTCTGCTGCGTCAAGTATTTGTTTATGATATCTCGCTTTATGTGCATCTGCGTGATGATGCTGATCCATTACAGCGGTTATCGGAATTGTAAGAATAAAAATACCGTAAAATAATCATAAAGTTCGCTTCCTCGTAAATACGAGACAAAATGTAGGGAGACTTTATTATTTATCAATGTTCAAAATATTTGTAGAATTTCATAGCTTATGCTCGCTCGATTTCAGATTTTGTGCATGGGGTAGTTTTTTTATTGTATCTGGCGGTATTAAAATGATTTTTACTACCTAATATTAGACGATAGAGATATACCGTATAGATAGATACTTGCCGTACCAGCCGTCGTGGGTTCGTGTCCCGCTGGGGGCATTATTTTCTATGAACACGAATGTTTGTACTCCAGAATATATTTTTTTAGTTTGGTCTAAGTGTTGGTTCATCCCCCGCAACAAATGAATGTGGTATACAAGCTACTTTATAGGTTATGGTACTAACTTTTGCCTTGAACTTATCGTCTTCTATATATTTAAAAAAGCCTCGGTTGTGTAGTGGCTAGCATGTACGGTCGCACAGGTCCTGGGCTCGAGTCCCGGGTTGGGTCAAGTTTCTCTTAACAGCCGGGAGTTAATAAGTTGGCGGTGTTTTGCCCACGTGCCTCGGAGAGCACGTAAAGTCGTCGGTCCTGCGCTTTAACTCTTACTGGTCGTATCGAGCAGTCATCCCACCGAAATATGAGAGTGTTAAGGAACAAAGGGTCGGGAGGACATTACTATTATTATTTATTTACTAATCACCGGTTTATTTCCCTTTGAGGCAATCGTTAACCGACTTTAAAGTATTAGCTTAATTAATATGTATGCGTTTAAGCCTAAAAGTAACTTTTCTTGTTTTTTTGAAATCTTCAAAAGAGTTTTAGGAAGTAATGGTTAAAATTAGTCACTAAAGTGTGTATGAAAAGTAGTATTTTATTTAGCAACAAACAGACAGACGACCAAAGTGATTCTATGAGGGGTTGTTCCTTTTTTTCTATAAGGGTTCTAGTTTTTTTTGAGGTACGGAACCCTACTACATTACATATACATTTATATATCATTAATAATATATAAACACAATTACGTTACATTAACACCACACAGACTCTACTCGGCCAGTCCACACGCCGTCTCGCCGCAGTATTCAAGACGACTTTTCTAGTTATAGCTTCTAGGCCAGACAAATTGTAGACATTTATTAGGATATTTAGGACTAAATACGTTTTAGTATAACAACTTTTATGAACGAAGAGTGATGGCTGATAGCATAAAACATGTTTGTTTTCGTTTTAACTTAAAGGTCGATTTTTTTTAATTCTAGTTAAACCCTTACTCGTAGATGACTTTTTATAAACTAATCTCTTCTGTTTAATAATAACCTCGTGTCACAATGTTTGGTATCGAACTCCTCCGAAACGGTTTGACCGATTTTTATGATTTTTTGTGTATATTTGGTAGGTATGATAGGATGATATGATAGTATGGTAGGATACCTAGGTCGTCCTCTCCAGATTTTATTTTTTTTATTTTTGGACCAAATTATTATTGTTTTATAATTTTGCATCCTTCTATCATTCATCCTTCTACCAGCCTAGCCAAACTGCCTTTAGAGCTGGTGGTAGCTTTCTTACGGACTTACATACTGACATGCTTTTTAAAAGTATATTAATAACGCCCATATAAATTTCAGTCACGTTTAATATCATTTTACTAGCTAGTATTCTAGGGCCAAAAATTTGATTTATGATATAGATGCCCTGTTTTACCTAGGGGACATAGAAGCATTACGCATTTGAAATATACTTTCGAGTACATATTATTATCTGGCCTTATATTTTCAAAGCCAATAGTAACAGCCTAAATCCACAGCATTCGCGCAAAAATTTTGCGTATAGTCATCGAGTACCAGCAACCGCCATTGGTGCCAGTGGCGTTCACCAATTTTAATTTTAATACTTTCTTAGGTTTACGCGAATATTTGATTTGATTATAAATGAAACTATCTTTTCGGATTTTGTCACTGATTTATTTTGATTCTTGGTTTTCGACGTTTCGAATGCTTTACAGCAATCATGGTTACGGGAGAGACCGTCTGTCCAAAAATAAAAATTAATCCGCGGCAAAATTCGAAAAGATATTTTCATTGATAATTTTAATTTTCTTTTTAGCTTCTGTTTTTCTCTCCGCAATCTTCACTTAACTTTTAACCTGTACCAATCACTCGATATTTTATATAATTTTTACTGTTTGTGTTTTGTTTATTACTATTTGTGACGCGTTGTTTTGAAATACATTAAATTATTTTAAAGAGCCCGTTTCTTTTATGAAAGTGTATCTGATTGATTGACTCTATACTTATTGGTAGAACTAAAAATTGAAATTGGCTATTTTTACTAACATCTTTTGCTGTTTAAGAAATCCTACTAAAATACGACTTTTTTACAAATAAATATAGTCCAAGTAGAGAACGGTCATCTCATCGCCTGTAAAAAATATCTTGTCTGAACTTCAAAAACGTTGTATGTATCACTGATAAGAAAAGCTTGATAAGAAGGTATAACAAAATATTCATGTTCTCTATGAAAAATAAAAAATATTCACACTCGACAGTGGAACCTATAACCGATAACGGAACCTGGCATTAGATAAAAGATAAAAAACGTCAAGTCCTTAGCCTCTGTTCTAGACAGCCTTGGCCGGCGCCGCCCTGTCTGGGGGAGGGGGTGACTACGTGGTACCTACAAAACCATGTAACATGTGTTTTCTGAAAAATCTAAAAAGTTATAGGAAAAAATATTTAAAATATTCAAAATATTTAACTTTTTTTACTCAACGGCATTTCTTATTCAATACAGTCGTACGAAGAACTTCAAAGTGCCTGAGTAGTATACTTATCATAATTTATCATTATTACACACTATCTAGTTCCGTGGTAAGCTACGAGGCTTGTGTTACGGATACCAGATAGTTGATAAACTACACATATAAAGTTTTAAATTTACCACATATTATAAATATAAACACCCATGACTGTTGTGCAAACATTCGTGCTCAACAAATGAATGCTCGGGACTCAAACCCGGGACCGCTGGCGCAGCAAGTAGGGTCACTACCAACTGAACCAAACGTGCCATCGTATTTAACATGACTTTCTAGTATTACGGTTTTTATCAGAAAAAATATATGTCTGAGAGCACAGCTACTTAGTTTTTGAGAGTTATGTGAAGCCAAGCAACCCTCACTTGGCCAGTATGATCGACTGTACTGATCAAGGGGCGGACTAGTCTGAAAGGCTAGAAAGGCTAAAACTCATGCCCAGCGATGGGAAATGAAAAAGGTATATCAAGGATACCAAAAATACTACTTTTTCGTAAAAAAAAACTCCTTTATATTCCTATTATATAATACAAAGTGTTACAAAGTAAAGTACTAAAGTTAAAGAAATTCAAAACAGTAGTATCTAAGAGACTGTAAGACAAACTGCTTAAACTTAGGTCATCGAGGTCTAGACCGAATTCTAGATATTATCTAAATATGACTTCTCAGAGCAATTACCATTATTATTTCACCTCTTTTCTTCAGTAATACTTCTGAAGACATCTTTTTTGTAACTAGAAAAAGTTGCTGAATTAAATTATATTCATATAAAATCAATTAAAGTAAATAAAATTTCATAATGTCGGAAGTGCTTACTTATCCAATATTGTTGGCACCTTTTATATTTTTAATGGAACTTAGCTGTGTTGTCATCTCACGTGATGTCAAATGGTGATGATCACCATTTGACATCACGTTTTGCGTTGCGGGTTCGTGTCCGTTGGGGGCATTTATTTACTGAGCACGGATGTTTGCACTCCAGGCATGGGTGTTTATATTTATAATGAGTATGTATTTAAATTTATACGTATAGTTTATCTGCTATCTGGTATCCGTAACATAAGACTCGTAGCTTACCATGGAATAAAAAAATGTAAGTAATGTTTGTATGAGGAACATATTATTACTAGCGACTCACCCCACTTCGCTCAGGTCGTCGTTCCGGCCGTCGTTCGTCCCTAGGTGCACCCTGCTAAATTTAAAGTTTGTAGCACAAAAAAAGAAGGAATTTCATACCAACTTGCCAGAGCCCTTAGACCTCCTCAATCCGGCCCTGTCGCAAAATGTCGATATAAACTGCCAGCTCCCTTCAAATTTCATCCTTATACGACCATCAGTTTTCGATATTTCGTGATGAACCTTTCGCTTTTATATATTTAAATCATATTTATATAATTAATAAATAAATTAATTTTTAGGTATAAAATTACTAAAAACCTCACAAGTACAAACAAAACCAAATTTAGACCAAATTTTTATTTTTTTATGATTTTGCATCCTTCTACCATTCATCCTTCTACCACCAATCCCAATTCTTTAAAATATTATAGCTAGTAAATATGTAGTAACTGTTGAGTTTCTCGAGAGTTCTTCTCAGCCAAACTCCCTTTCGAGCTGGTGATAGCTTTCTTACGGACTTACATACTGACATGCTTTTTAAACCTATATTAATATCGCCCATATATATTAGAGTCACGTTTAATGTCATTTTACTAGTTAGTATTCTAGGGCCAAAAATTTGATTTATGATATAGATGCCCTGTTTCACCTAGAGGACATAGAAGCATTACGCATTTGATATACTTTCGAGTATTATTATCTGGCTTTATATTTGCAAAGTCAATAGTAACAGCCTAAATCCACAGCTTTCGCGCAAAAATTTTGCGTATAGTCATCGAGTACCAGCAACCGCCATTGGTGCCAGTGGCGTTCACCAATTTTAATTTTAATACTTTCTTAGGTTTACGCGAATATTTTACATTATAAAAGAAACTATATGCCAGAGACCGTCTTTCTAATAATCAAAATAAATCTCGAACAAAATTCTAAAAGATAGTTTCATTGATAATTTTAATTTTCTTTTTACCTATTGTTTTTCTCTCCGCAATTTTCACTTAACTAAACCTGTACTAATCACTCGATATTTAATAGTATTATTTACTATTTGTGTTTTGGTTAGTCTAAATTGTGAATCGTTTTTTGAAATAAGTACATAAAATTATTTTAAACAGAACCAGTTCGTTTATGAAAGTGCATCTGATTGACCCAATACTTATTGGAAGAGGGAGACTAAAGAGTGAGCTTGGCCATTTTTACTAACACCTTTTGCTGTTTAAGAAATCCTACTAAAATACGACTTTTTTTACAAATAAATATAGTCCAAGTAGAGAACGGTCATCTCATCGCCTGTAAAAAATATCTTGTGTGAACTTCAAAAACGTTATAAAACAAGTATATTATATTACTGATAAGAAAAGCTTGATAAGAAGGTATAACAAAATATTCATGTTCTCTATGAAAAATAAAAAATATTCACACTCTCGATAGTGGAACCTATAACCGATAACGGAACCTGGCATTAGATAAAAGATAAAAAACGTCAAGCCTCTGTTCTAGACAGCCTTGGCCGGCGCCGCCCTGTCTGGGGGAGGGGGTGACTACGTGGTACCTACAAAACCATGTAACATGTGTTTTCTGAAAAATCTAAAAAGTTATAGGAAAAAATATTTAAAATATTCAAAATATTTAACTTTTTTTACTCAACTGCATTTCTTATTCAATACAGTCCTACGAAGAACTTCAAAGTGCCTGAGTAGTATACTTATCATAATTTATCATTATTACACACTATCTAGTTCCGTGGTAAGCTACGAGGCTTGTGTTACGGATACCAGATAGTTGATAAACTACACATATAAATTTTTAAATTTACCACATATTATAAATATAAACACCCATGACTGTTGTGCAAACATTCGTGCTCAACAAATGAATGCTCGGGACTCAAACCCGGGACCGCTGGCGCAGCAAGTAGGGTCACTACCAACTGAACCAAACGTGCCATCGTATTTAACATGACTTTCTAGTATTACGGTTTTTATCAGAAAAAATATATGTCTGAGAGCACAGCTACTTAGTTTTTGAGAGTTATGTGAAGCCAAGCAACCCTCACTTGGCCAGTATGATCGACTGTACTGATCAAGGGGCGGACTAGTCTGAAAGGCTAGAAAGGCTAAAACTCATGCCCAGCGATGGGAAATGAAAAAGGTATATCAAGGATACCAAAAATACTACTTTTTCGTAAAAAAAAACTCCTTTATATTCCTATTATATAATACAAAGTGTTACAAAGTAAAGTACTAAAGTTAAAGAAATTCAAAACAGTAGTATCTAAGAGACTGTAAGACAAACTGCTTAAACTTAGGTCATCGAGGTCTAGACCGAATTCTAGATATTATCTAAATATGACTTCTCAGAGCAATTACCATTATTATTTCACCTCTTTTCTTCAGTAATACTTCTGAAGACATCTTTTTTGTAACTAGAAAAAGTTGCTGAATTAAATTATATTCATATAAAATCAATTAAAGTAAATAAAATTTCATAATGTCGGAAGTGCTTACTTATCCAATATTGTTGGCACCTTTTATATTTTTAATGGAACTTAGCTGTGTTGTCATCTCACGTGATGTCAAATGGTGATGATCACCATTTGACATCACGTTTTGCGTTGCGGGTTCGTGTCCGTTGGGGGCATTTATTTACTGAGCACGGATGTTTGCACTCCAGGCATGGGTGTTTATATTTATAATGAGTATGTATTTAAATTTATACGTATAGTTTATCTGCTATCTGGTATCCGTAACATAAGACTCGTAGCTTACCATGGAATAAAAAAATGTAAGTAATGTTTGTATGAGGAACATATTATTACTAGCGACTCACCCCACTTCGCTCAGGTCGTCGTTCCGGCCGTCGTTCGTCCCTAGGTGCACCCTGCTAAATTTAAAGTTTGTAGCACAAAAAAAGAAGGAATTTCATACCAACTTGCCAGAGCCCTTAGACCTCCTCAATCCGGCCCTGTCGCAAAATGTCGATATAAACTGCCAGCTCCCTTCAAATTTCATCCTTATACGACCATCAGTTTTCGATATTTCGTGATGAACCTTTCGCTTTTATATATTTAAATCATATTTATATAATTAATAAATAAATTAATTTTTAGGTATAAAATTACTAAAAACCTCACAAGTACAAACAAAACCAAAAATAATAAGCCAAACGCTAACAAATAAAGCTACTTGTCTTGCCTTATTTATCACTTACATCATCTTATTGATCAATGCTGAACTTAGCTTAAATGTAGGGTCCATTCTTATACTGACGTAGATGGAGATGAATGGTTTAATTAATGGGTAAAAATTGATAACATTTTAAATAAATGTCTGTCTTTCTATCAATAATAATGAATATTTAAATAATATTTACCAAAAAAATATGTGATGTACAGATTCGGCTCAGTTAGAATTTTATTATAATACTTATAGCTTGTATAACCGAGTGATGCGAGTTCAAATCCGGGTCTCGCACCTCTGATATTTTCATGTGCGAATCATTCACCTCACCCTTACTTTGGTCGGGTTCGTACCTAGGTGCTTTCTGCCAAATTTAAAGTTTGTAGCATAAAAGTCCGTTCCGTAATTAAAATAAATTAAATTCCTAAAATAAAAGTAGCCTAAGTTACTCCTTATAACATTAGCTATCTGCGTGTGAAAGTCTCGTCAAAATCGGCCTAGCCGTTTCAGAAATTAGCTGGAACAAACAGACAAACAGACTGACACTTACACATTGTTTTTTTATTTAAGTACCGTATATATACTTGTTTGGCTCAGTGGGTAGCGACCCTACTTTCTGCGCCAGCGGTCGCGGGTTCGAGTCCCGCTGGGGGCATTCATTTGCTAATCACGAATGTTTGTACTCCAGTCATGGGTGTTTATATTTATAATATGTATGTATTTAAAATTTATATATGTCAACTATCTGGTATCCGTAACACAAGCACGTAACGTAGCTTACTGCGGAACTAGATGGCGCTGATGTAATAATGTCCCATCATAATGTCCCATCATACTTACTTTCATATGCGTTTAGTGAAAAGCTGTTAGTTTGAACTAACTAATTAAAAACAGACACTACAATTTTATTTATAATATATCAAATACTCAGCTAAGAGTGTGGAGTTAGGGCAACTTACTTTCTAGGTCATCGGTGAGTTAAACCAATCAATAGAATCTAGAAAAATCTTTCTCGATGGACTGCGTAAGTGTCTATAAATGAGTTATGTTTAAAGGAAAATGCTAAAGCAAATGTTATATACGACTTAAGTATACATAATGTATATTGTACATTTTTATGTAATTACCAGTAACGATTCAATATAAATAGTAAGGTTTTGTAAGAAAAATATTTAGTAGTTACTTACTGATATTATAAATAGGAAAGTAACTCTGGCCGTCTGTCTGTCTGTTTGTCTGTACTGAACTGCTTTAAATGAAATTTGGTACACAGATAGTCTAGAGCCTGAGAAAGGACATAGGTTACTTTTCAAGGCGAAAAAAGGGTTGAAATAGGGGATGAAAGTTTGTATGGAAATCACGTCATTTTTAAAGCTAGAAGCTTGAAACTTATTTTTAGGCTTTTGATTAGATATAAATGAGTAAGACATTCAAAGTTTGTTTCTGTTTGTTTTTTTTATACTAAAGGTTTTTTTTATACCTAGGGGCAAACCCGAGCGAAGCGAGGATGAGTCGCAAGTATAGAAAATAATTATGATAACATCCGATCACTAATTTCGGAAAAATTCGTGGACAAACATACATCCACATATATATACATACTTTATTTCCTTTCGTTGAAGTCTGTTTAAAAACTTATTGACAAAGAAGGAAAAAAAATATTATTATCTAGAACGTTCGATTTAACTAAACATAATTTTTAAATACCGCCTCCAAAAAAGAAAGAAATAACTACTTCTTTTATATATTACTAACAATTCCCGCGGTTTACGGTTTACGTTTACTCCTTAAATAGGGATTGGTGGTAGAAGGATGAAAATTACAAGGGTTACAAGTATTTTTTGATGCCAAATCATAAAAAAATTAAAAGTTAGTCTTAAAATAAATAACAAAAATCTGGAGATGTCCACCCTTATAACCTAGCAGAATAAAAATAGCATACGACCTATTCTCAGACCTACCAAATAAATATACACAAAAAAAACATAAAAATCGGTCAAACGATTTTGGAGGAGTTCGACAATAAACACTGTGACATGAGATTTTAGAAAAAAAAATAATAATTATATATCAGTATGTAAATAGGCAAAGACGAACAGTTCTGTATTATTTGTCTACTATTTGGCAACTTATATTATTACTAGCGGTGCCCGCGGCTTCGCTCGCGCTAAGAGTGAATAAAATAAACATTTTTGCTTATATACTGTTACTTATAATGTACCAAGGACTGATTCCCCATTTAAAGTTCTGGCCCTCTTTTCTGAAAACTACTGTGTAGCATCCTGCCGTGCCGCCACTGCTGCGCTTTCTAAAACTTATTTCCTATTTTTAACCAATTTTGCTACTATGTGTATCATAATTTCTTTGTGTGTTTTTCGTTAATGATAAACTGATGTACGTGGTTCATTGTTTTGGACTTATGGTAAAAATTACTGTTAAATATTTTTTCTACGCAAATTGTGCCACCCCCGTTAACCCCCATAGGGGTTGATTTTCAAAAATCGCTTAGATATGTATCTCATAATTTGTATTGCAGAGCATTATTTCAGTGTAACGCAAAATATTTCAATAGAATTAAATTTCCCATACAAACTTAGCCACCCCCTTTAACCCCCAATGGGGGTGAATTTCGAAAAACCCTGAAATACGTGTTTCATCATTTGTACTAAAAAGCATTAATTCAAAGATTCATGTAAAAATGTGCAATAAAAATATTTTTCTCATACAAACTTTGCCACCCCTTTTAACCCTTTTAGGGGTTGAATTTCCAAAAAATAATATGCCTATTTCCTTCTCATGAATGTAAAATATCTACATACCAAATTTCAGCAAAATCGGTTGGGTGGTTTAGGCGTGAAAAGGTAACAGACAGACAGACAGACAGACAGAAAGACAGAGTTACTTTCGCATTTATAATATTAGTATGGATTAGTATGGATATCTTTTTTTTAGGGATCGGTGCCTCAAAAGGAAAAAAAACGAACCCTTATATGATCACTTGGTTGTCCATCTGTCTGTCAAGAACCTTTTTCTCAGTAACTCGTGGAGGTATCAAGCTGAAATTCATATCAAATACTCAGGTCTACTGTCCCTTGAAGCTGTGACAATTAGAATTTAAAAAATATCTGTGAAAAATAAAGGCTGTCCTCATACATGATATATAGTTGACGCCAATTAAGATGTCCTCTGAGTTGTATGGGTTCTGGTTGTATATATGCTCATACATTTAGAAGACTATCTTAATTGTTATAGATAATAATGGTACGGTACGGAACCCTTCGTGTGCGAGCCCGACTCGCACTTGACGAGATTTCTTTAATTTAGTAGTTCAGGAGTTATCAATAAAAATATAGGTTTTCAATTATAAAATTTTATATACAACTTTAAACAAATGTAACTTATAGACGATTATTTACCATCTAGGCATTCCTTAGCTTACCCTCCCGCCATCCCTTAAATCGGGCCGGGAGAAACAATAGCAAAGCGAGGAAAAGACGGTTTTAAATATATACATATTATTATTACAAATATAAGCACCCATGACTGGAGTACAAACATTCGTGCTCAACAAATGAATGCCCCCAGCGGGACTCGAACCCGCGACCGCTGGCACACAAAGTAGGGTTACTACAAACTGAGCCAAACGTGTCATCAACAATGCTTCAAGAATATCAATACACGTGTATGAAGATTCAGATTGATAAACAAATTGGGTTAATACATCACGCGAACCTTGAACTGTCTAAAACCATTAGAAACGTTTTGATTTCATGTCTTCTTAGTCTAAATAGTACCTATATCACTGTTATTTCACTTTTGAAGTACATATTTATAATCTTATCCGGTAAGCTCGACGTCTTTTTGGAAGCTCTGGCGTGCTTTAACGAAAGCTTACATGTAAGTGTGCTTATAGATACACTCTCGTTTACTCTTCTACGGTTGCAAATGTTATAACATCGCGTGTGTATATTTCTATAAATTGGGGTGGGTTCATGACGTTAAGTAAATAATTGTTATGTTTTTTTAAATCCTATACAAAAAAAAAAAAAAAATATTCTTGCTGTAAGTCCCTACATAGGCTTGTAGAACAGTATATTCATCATCAGCCCTTTTTAACGTCCCACTGCTGGGCACGGGCCTCCTTCAGTACGGGGGGATCAGGCCATAGTCCACCACGCTGGCCCAGTGCGTGTTGGCGGACTTCACATGTCTTATGAAAACTTGCTAGGTTTTCTCAGACATGCAGGTTTCCTCACTATTGTAGTTCCACGTTCCACGCTATTGTAGTCGTGGTCAGTACCTAGTACCTATGTACATAAAAATATAACCTACCCAAAACGATAATCAAACATGTGACATCATAGTATATTAGCCGAGACATTGATGGTTGAAGAAATAAGCCCTAAATAATCGTTCATTTATTATTTATAAATGCAAAACATCGTATGTTCGTTAAAACGGCTGAACAGATTTAGATGAAATTTTGTACACAGATAGACAAAAACTTGGAGCATACGCTGCAAGAGTAAGAACCCGAGCAAAGCTAGGGTATGTCACTAGTATACACATAATATAAACAATTTCGATCTTTACGTGTATAATCATTACCCCAGACGACCTCGTAAGCATGTCTAATAAGTTTATAAGGCCAAACATGGGAAGTCTTAACTTCGTAATTACCATGTTACTTGATACTCCATTAACTTACGATAAGTTTGCAGACGGTTTACTTTATATAGGAGAGTATACATCATAACCGTTCCATTTGACTACTATATCATTTTTTACATTTGTATTTAGTAGAGTACATTTGACGGAGTAACGTATTGTATTTCGTTAACGAAAATTATAATACTTACTACTAACCAGAGAATTTTAACTGTATTATTATTTCGAGAAAGGTCTCAGATTCGATTGTTGACACTAGCTCTACTCATAATCAAACAAAAAACATGTGATATAAATGTGAAAATATATCTTTTGTTAGAAAGACCTTAGTCTAGATTGTTCACGCTATCGTAAAGTCTTTAATAAAATTAAAAAAAAACTAACCTTAAATGAACTAATCTTAAACAGAAATGAATAAAACTATTCAAATCTTACTGGTATTTTCAAATTTGTTGTATAAAATTAGTGCAGATTGTTGAAGTCAGAAAAAATTAAAAAAAATAAAAATATAAAGGTCACGACTCACGACACGTTTGGATCAGTTGGTAGTGACCCTATTTTCTGCGCCAACGGTCGCGGGTTAGAGTTCCTCTGAGACGAATGTTTGTACTCCAGTCATGGGTGTTTATATTTATATGTAATATGAATATAGTATTTAAATTTATATGTGTAGTACTATATAACTATGTGGTATCCGTAACATCCATAACACAAGCCTCGTAGCTAACCACGGAACTAGATGGCGCTGTTGTAATAATGTCCCAACATACATATCAATATGCAAAATTATTAAAAAATGGTATTCAGGTAATACGTTATACCAGCAGTTTAGAAAAAAATATATCTCACTGTTGAATGAAAACAACTGTAAAAAAATATAAAAAGCTCTTTTGAACCTTAATTTTTACATTATTAAACGTTAAATTAAATGTCAGCCTAAGTAACTAAGTAGTCAAAATGTATTATTAATTTTTTTATAAACTTAAAAATATGTAGCAGCAAAAGAATTGGATAATATTTGAAAAACCAACACTTCTTTTTTAATCTCGCCAAATGTTTGTCTTGGAAGATAATCGAAAGCACTAGATCGCTTATGAACGTCATCTATCAGTGTCGAGGGTTTTCTGAGAAAGAATTTCTAATTCCCTGAAAATTAGTGTTAAAGGTTAACGGTGTACTACTTAGTAGTCTCAAAATGGTGAAAATTAGCGAAAATCGTTTATTATAATTTCTATGAATTTATATGTAGTGAATATTTCTACAAGATATAACGTTTATAGAAATCTTCGAAAAATGCATACTTTTTAATTGTTTATACGAGTATCTTATCTAACCCCTGACTTCTGCTTCTCTTCGAATGCTTCTACCTTTTGCAAAAAATTGAGAAAATCAATCTAAAGTAGGTACATTATATTTCAAAGTAATGCCTTGATTTTGTGAAAAATAGATACTTTCATACATTTTTACCGACTTGAATATCGCCAGCCTAAAAATATTTATAAGACGACTTCATAACTTCAATACTACTAAAAAGGCATTATTCCGGGCTTTTTATGATTCAATTTTTAATTAGGTACCAACCAACGTACCATATATATTGATACTAAAAAAATATTAATAATTGGCTTAGCTATCGTGAGCAGACAATAATCCAGACGAATTAACTACCTCCTCCATTCCTTCCTTAAAGTCGATTAAAACTAGCTTTATGACGAATAAAAATATTTATATAGAAAACCAATAATTTTAAAACTCTTCCAGAGATGAAAGTAAATAATTTTTTTAACAATAATTATTGTTTTTATTTCTTCAGCCATTACCCTAGTTTGAAAACAAAACTTTTCACTCACTGAATTATTCGCTAACTTTGAAGTCGCTGTGTATTGATGGCTTGTTTTAAATACAAATGGATACTCTAGAATTGGTTGATATTGTTTATTTTTTCCAAGTCAATATTTTTCACTTCCTTTCGATTGAAAAAATGAAGGTTGTGTTTCCGTATAAAGATCTGATTTTTAAGTCGGCCTTTTTTAACGTCCCACTGCTGGGGATAGGCCACCCTTTAGTACGAGTATCAAGCCATAGTCCACCACGCTGGACAAGTGCAGGCTGGCGGACTTCACATGTTTCTCGAAAACTTGCTAGGTTCTCTTAGATATGCAAGATTTCTCACGATGTTTCAATTGAATTTGGACTTTCTAGTTCTAGAAAAGAAGATGCTACTCATAATAATCAGAATTGTATTAAGTCATATAATTATTTAATCAGTATAATAAATTAAACAGATGTCGATGTGCTTCTCTAGGTTAGTCTATGTTCAATGTAGGTACTATTTATTCCCACAATTTGTCTTTCTACTAACACGCCAAGGCTTGGTCTTTTCTGTGATATATTATATAGCGAAAAAATCTTAAAACGTTAGTTCTAGCTAAAGCCTGAGCGAAATGAGGTCAAGTCGTTAATAAATAATAATTTCTTTAGTATCTAATGTTAATAAAATAAGCCCCAAAATAGAGTCCACTGACCCATTCAGTGAATACGTATCGACAAACGTGGGTGCTTTGATTGAGAAAATGTTGTATGAGATACTCGTATGTTATCTAATAATAGAATCAATTCAATTCAAAATATATTAGACATCAATTTTTGACGTATTCTATTATTATAGTTAATATTTATAATAAACTACGATATTGTGTTCCTTCTGAATTATTGTGAGGATATAATGTAAGGCTAATAGGGTCATGGTTGGGTGGATTTTGTAGTATATTAATCACTAATATATGATATCTCGTGTCACAGTGTTTGTTATCGAACTCCTCCGAAACGGCTTAATCGATTTTTATGAATTTTTTGTGTATATTTAGCAGGTCTGAGAATAGGTCGTAGGCTATTTTTTATTACCCTACGTGATAAGGGTAGTCCTCGCCAGATTTTTTATTTTTTATTTTAGACCGAATTTTTGTTTTATTTTTTTATGATTTGGCATCAAAAATACTTATTGTCCTTCTAAGACTAATCCCTATTTTAATAGTTATTAGGACGCAGACGGAGCGAAAGAGACGGAGGAAAAAAAAAAAGTTAAACAAATATATATGTCAGTCTCGGACCACGTTTCCTTTAGTATAAGTTCGTAGCATGTATCGCTAGTTTTAAGTCTTTGTAAATGTAATACGCCAAATCAAATTTAAATTTAAAAAAAAAGGCACGGGCGCGATGTTTTCATTATAATAAAAAAAAAAAAAAATATAGGGTCATGGTTGGGTTGATTTTGTACTATATTAATCAGATGTGCCGGCCTTAATACTATAGGATATGTTTGTATGTATGTATAGTGGTAGCCCAGTCCTACCACGGTTAGGCGGGTTCAAATACGGGTCTCACACCTCTGGTATATTCATATGCGAATCATTTGTAACATGACTACTCTCGACTTCGCTGGGCGAAAGTTAAAATAAATTAAACGGTTTTATAATCTTTATATATATAAAAATGAAACCCGTTTTCCGTTGTCACGACATAGCATGAAAACGGCTTGACCGATTTGGCTAATTTTGGTCTTGAATTATTTGTGGAAGTCCAGGGAAGGTTTTAAAGGTGAATAAATATGAAAGTTGTGCGGAAAAAAAGGAAATTAAAAAAAAAATCTTTATAACATTAATGGCGTTTGACGTATCATGTTATTACCGTTGCCATGGTGCGTGCAATGGTAATTAAATCAGCGAATACATACTGGGAGGTGTAAAGTAAATGTTGTTTTGCGAATACATAATAAAACATTTCACCGGGAGGAAAAGTTTATAAAAAATTTATATGTGGACAGAGCAACGTCTGTCGGGTCCGCTAGTTTTATAATAAAATAAAATTACTGTAAGTTACTCTTTTTAATATTACCTATCCTTGAGTGAAAGTTCCGTCAAAATCAGTCTAGCCGTTTCAGATCTTAGCCGGAACAAACAGACAGACAAACAAACATTTTAATAATTCATTTTTGATGTAAGAACTGTATAAGCTTTCATATGCATTCAGTGAAAAGCTGTTAATCTTGTATATATAAAAGAAAGTCGTGTTAGTTACACTATTTATAACTCAACAACGGCTGTACGGATTTGGCTGAAAATTGGTGGGGAGGTAGCTTAGAGTCAGGAAACGGACATAGGCTTATACTTTTAAAGGCGAAAAAAAGGCTGTAAGAGGTTGAAATAGGGGATGACAGTTTGTATGAAAATTACGTTATTTTTAAAGCTAGAAGCTTGAAACTTATTATTTGGACTTTTGATTAGATATAAATAAGTAAGACATTTAAAGTTTGTAAAAATTGTACGCTAAAAACGGTACGAGCGGGGCAATTTGAAATTAAAAACTGACTTCAATTTTATTTATAAAGAGATAATAAATTAACTAATTAAAAAAAATACGAAAACATAGCATACAAACTTAAGGTCAAAGCAAATTAAGAAAGCCCTTACATTCAGTAACACAGATTTCTTCAATTCTTAGAGGACAATTGTACCTTTATCGATTCATCGTGATTTTATTTATAGACTCTTTGTGAGTGGGCTCGTGATAGTATATAACGGAGCCTCACGCAATTTTTTGACAGTCTTCATCTTATATTTGATACAAATTGGTCGAAAATACCTCACTTATACATTATATATTAAATAAAGCATTACTTATTGTAATATATTAAATAAGAAGTTTTTTAATAAAGCAGTTGTTTTAAAACTAGGTAAGTGTTCTTAGATTATTTTAAATTTTATTTTATTTATTACCCTACTTGCTTATAATATGGTTGAAAATAATAAAAATTAATATTTTTACTGGAATTATACTTAATATTCAAATGTGACGATGTATTTCTACAATCACTGAAAAGTAAAATTAAAAAAAAAACATTTTGTCTTTGGACAAAGTTCCTATGTGTAAAGGCAGTGATGGCAAAAGATAAGTGATAATGCGCTTTTTTGGGAAACAAGGAAACGAAGTGGAGCGGGTTCGATTTCCAATTTTTACTTTCTTACCAAACCTTACCTTACATTTTACAGTAATTAGTAATTTATATTGCTTATAAATACATTTTATTATACATTGTTCTCCAAATTAAATCATAAAAAATATGTATTCAATAAAACGTTAAAGGTTAACGTATTCCTTAAATATAAATATTTCTATTTAAGTTTTAAGGAAAATTTATAAAAATATTTGAGTCTCTACTTAATCATAGTTAATGTTTTTAGAAAACACCATAGAATTGCCATGCTTGTGCTACAACATTCGGAATACTTTATATATGTAAATGTGTGGGATTAACGTCTGGTTGTGTCTCACGTAGGATAAATAAATAAATTGATTTGTGCTAGCAATATAATATTCAATTTTATAATAACAAAATTATAACTACGCATTAAAACAATTTTTAAATAATTACTAACTAGTATCTATTAAGGGGTTGTAGCTTGCAACAGTGCCATCCATTTTTATGTTACACAATTTATGATCAGAATTTTTATGAATTGTTTCATTTTTTGGCTTTAAAAAAACAATTAGAACTACAAAATCCGATTTTTTTTTGACATTGACCCGGATTTCAAGCTATAATCACCAAATTTCATCTAACTCAGTCTCATGATTCGATCTTAGTTAGACAGACAGACTGACAGACAAACATTCTGAAAATATAGATTCGACCTCGGTATCGAAAATAATTTTAAAAATAAATGATAATTTTATTTTATGTATACTGTATAAATTATTATTCCAGACGATTTTGATTCCATTTTATTAAACAAAATGTAAGGTGAGCAAAAATTAATAAAATATTAATATAACAATGAGAATAACGTTATACCATAAGTATTCACATAAGAATGACACAAGGGATGTAAATTAGGGTAGTGGGTCTCCTTTGCATCCCCTTATCATCCCCTGTTGTACATCACTAGTATCAGTGCCATCAATCATTGCATAAACCCCTTACATGCTACCAACCTACATGACGCGGTGAGAATTTACACCATTGTGGCTGTGAGTGCTTGGAATATAGAAAATCGGTCAAGCTTGAGCTGGAATTGTACAATAATTTTATATCACCATTCATATTATCTGTAATATATTTGCAGAATAACAAATAAAAAAAATATTTACCTGCCCCTGGACCGTTTTTGACGAGTATTCAGATTGCTTATGTTATAAATAGTTCATCTAATTCAATTTTGCGAATATAATGATTAAAATTATCACATGTAAATGTTCGATTTACAAAAATATTTGGCATTTTAAGTAAATCTTTTCGCGTATTTACTTTGTTTTTTGGTTCCGAACGTTTTCAATTCCTTACAGCAAGATCATAGTGACGGGAGAGATTGAAACGTCAGAAACTAAGTCGAAAAAATCCTTGATAATATCATAAAAGATAGTCTTATATAATATGTCTAAAATACCGAAAATATACTGACAGATTTATTTTACGATATGAGTGAATATTTTAAATGAAATCTAAACTTGAACATCTGGTGTAACCACAAGTTATTAGCAAAGACCTAACTTAACCGGTGAGCTTCATAATTCATATGAACCATGAACACGGGCGGAAGTTCTGTGGTTTGTCGAAAGCTATGAGTGACGAGCGATTTATTATTTATTGACTCGGTGGTGTAGTGGCAGGACCTGTCGATGTGTGGCATGTACGGCCACACATCGACAGGTCCTGGGTTCGAGTCCCGTGTCGGGACAAGTTTAGTTATTTAGTCTTTCTGTTTAGTAAGCCTCAATAACAGCCCGGAGTTGGGAAATTAGCGGTGCATCACCTCCGTGCCTCGGAGATGACGTAAAGTCGTCGGTCCGTGGCCTCAGCTCTCACTGGTCGTGTTGAGTAGTCGTCCCACCGGAGTATAAGAGTGATAGGAATAAAGAGTGCACTTGTGTCTGCGCGTACACTTGTGCACTATAATATCTCCTGCGTAGTTGGCCAGTCCCAATGAGATTGTCTACAATGGCTGGAATTCCGTATATTGTTTCTTTCTTTCATCTATTCAGACAAGTAACATTTTATAAAAACACATGGGTATGATGAATTGCTGTGGGTTACATTATAACGTGGTTTTCACAATCCATCCAACCTATAATGCATCGTAGTGGTATTATTGGTTAAAATTGTATAAACCAAAATTTAAGTCGGTATATTCACGTGTCTGTCTCTGAATAGGTCTTTAAATTCCTGAGAGATGATTTTAAATATTCTCCTCTGAAATCAAACAGTAGCCAAAATAGTATGCTTCTTAATATACGATCGAGAAAATTTTATACTAAATATTATTTAAGTTTATATTTACAAATAATTGCGCACTGATGAACGCAACCACTACCGCCATCCAGATATCCCGTATGATGTCCGAGAGAGTGTGAGAAATAGCATATCTAAACACTGGCCTTACTTAAGTGCTCTCTCGAAAACGTTGGTAGCTCTTAAGCTATAACTACATTAAGGGTTCAAGAATATTATATTAAAAAATTGAAAAATTGTATAAAATTCTTTTATAGTGGCTTAAAAAAGTTGCCAGTTGATCGCTCTTCACTTGTACCACACGTACTAAGGTTAACTTCCCCCAACCCCACGTAATAATAAATGTCAGTTTTATTGTAAATTGTAACGGAAACCATTGTAAAAATTGTTTTGCCGTACTTAGGAATTTAGTGAAAGAAATCTTTATTTCAAATCTTAGATAACACAGAAATAATATTCTGGTAAAGTGGCGGTAACGTAAGCAGTATTAATACCGTTGGTAGTTCGGGGTTCGATTTTTGTTTTGTCAAAATACATTTTTAATAAATTCATAAATAGATTTTTTGTTTAGCTAGCATGTGAAGTTGCACTTCCGAAAATCCTAGGTTCCTAGTCCTAGTCCATGTTTTAAAAAGGAGAATAACTAATGTACTAAATTATTTGTAACAAAAGTGATATATTTTTAAATGGTATGTGAATAAATATTAATGTTACCAAGTTAAATAATAAAGATACATTATAAAATAAAATCTCCCTATCTAAAAAAAATATTTATTGCGTTTGCGATCATAAAGAATCTGGGTTAAAGCATTTTATTGAAGTAATTGCAAACTTCTTAGTTTACAGTCGATCCATCTGTTAACTTTTTAACGGTTCAGAGATACGTACTTGTTCCTATTAACATTCGTTTTATGATTTGATCGTCCTCAAACTGTGTATACTCGTAAATCCTTTCCGGTACTATTTGTTTTATTAGTGTACTAGCAAGCCCGGCCCGTTTCGGCGCGTTAAAATAAATTAAACGGTTTTATTATTTTCTTATAAAATTAAAGTGGCCTAAGTTACTCCTTATAACATTAGCTATCTGAGAGTGAAAGGCCCGTCAAGATTGGTCCAGCCGTTTTAGAGATTAGCTGGAACAAACAAATAGACTGATAAAAATGTTAAAATTTTTGTTTTCCTTATAAAAACTATAACTATACTTTATTTATGACAATTATTAAAATATTCTCCTCTAGATGATATCCACCTCTTGAAAAACAGAATGTCACCAATTTACGTTTTCGTATTATATTATAAAAGTGTCAATCTTTTTTTTATGGGACAAAGGGGGCAAACGGGCAGGAGGCTCACCTGATGGTAAGTGATCACCTCCGCCCATGGACATCTGCAGCACCACAGGGCTTGCAGATGCGTTGCCGGCCTTTCAGGAAAGGGAGGGAGGGAGGAGGGAGAAGGATGGGAGGAGGGATGGGGAGTGGGCCTCCCGGACTCTCACTTACCGGACGAAACGCGACAGCATAGCTGCCACTTCACGCCGGTCTTCTGTGAGAGAGTGGTAGGTACTATACGGGGCGTGCCGGCCCATTCGGCTGCTACCCGAAGGTAACAAGCATGGCACTACCACTATACAATCTTAGGAAAACTAGTGATTTAATTACTTAATCTATTTCTAATAATTGTAGATATTTTGAAATATAGTATGTTAAACATAAGAAAGCAAAAAAAAGGCTCTTTTTGATTTTAAAATAAAGTGGACGCGAATTAGATTAAGCATCTTTCTAACGTGTAGCATGACTCGACCCTCAGTTTTAGGTCTATTAAGTGTAATACGATTTTGCGACAGCAATTATTATACAATTATCGATATCGGTGGATTGCTTGATACGTAATCAGGCTGCCGTTCAGCAGTTCTGGCGTTATTGAGTAACAAACATGCATCCACCCAAACTTTCGCATTTTCATGGGATATTTATGGGTCTGCTATTAATTTGTCTGCAGGCACGGAGATGTTGCTCAGGCACGGTGCAGATGGCGCCGGCTGAGCGCGCCTGGCTAGGCGCCCATGCGCGCCTGCCTCCTCCTGTGTGCGGCGCTCGCGCTCGCCGGCCGGCCGCGAGCCGCCTCGCACAGACCCGACCCACGGCTAGACCACATCAAAACACAAATATTAGCCAAGGTAATATCATAAATGTAGCCGCGTCAGTGGTAAGGCCAGTGATGTATGAATTATTTTCAAAGTGATTATCGTTTTTTACGGTAAAGAAACCTGTAGGTCTCTAGTAGGTAACTCGAAAAGCAGGTCAGGAAAATAAAGAGTTTATATTTATTTTCCATTCATTAAAATCTACATTTACATAGAAGGGGTTTGTCAGAACGTAATGTTATGATTCTTTTCCTCACTGTAACGTTAAGAAAGTTATTGTTAAAGGGTCTAGCCGGATAAGCATAACGAATCTGCCCCCAAATGGGAACCTTTATCGAACCTTATGTTTTAATATCTACTTGATTTATAAATACGATTGATGTACATATCGCGACCAGATTCCGTTTTGAACCTGAGATATGGGAAAAAATAACCTTTCGCATGACTATTTTTCAAAGTAATATATCTCAAAAACTGATTACGCTAGAGAAGTGAGACTAATGCGAGGCTTTAGGTTACATTGCATACTATATCATATATTTTTTATAAATTTTTAGAGCCATTTTTTTCTAAAAAAAATGAAAAAATAAACAAAAAATATTTTTTATTTTTGTGTTTTCTGAGAGTTACAATCACAGAAAAAATATATGTTGTGCTTCTTTATGTGCACTATTACTCATAAAAATTACGTACCAAAAAAGTTGGTGTAACACTTCGAAAAAAAATTAAATGTGATGTACGCCTTATAGTACACCGTTGTAGTATAAGGCCCACAACAATGCACAAGGCACCAACTTATTTTAGAACATAGGTAATCATTTTTAAAAGATAGAATAATTGTTCAGAAAGAGAAGAAAAGACAACCAGTATACATTTTTAGTATTAACACCACTTATATTCCTTTACGTGTATAATCAAAATATAAGAAACAAAAAATATAGACAATCGTCATTGTTGTAATTAATTTGAACTCGAATACTTTTAGTTGCAAATAATTTGGGTAAGCCTCACCATAACGCACAATTTAGGATAAAGTTCGTCCTTATGACAAATCTTCTAATATGTACATATGAATGGTGATTATATTGAAATTCAATTTCAATAATTAAGTGTACATTCGCTTTGTATATATAGTTAAGTTTACTTGTAATTTCCTTTATTGTTAATTAAATTAAAATAAAATAAATACTTAAGGGGGGTTCCCATATATGTGAAGTAAAATTAAGGCATGTGATTACAACAATATTCTCCGTTATTGCTGTTATTGCCAAAAGACAACAGCTTAGTAGGATGCTGTTCTCATACAGCAGCTATTATTATTTATTATTTGTCATAAGGACGAACTTTGTCCTAAATTGTGCGTTCTGGTGAGGTCTACGCAAATTATTTGCAACTAAAAGTATTCGAGTTGAAATTAATTACAACAATGACGATTGTCTATTTTTTTTTGTTTCTTATATTTTGATTATACACGTAAAGGAATATAAGTGGTGTTAATACTAAAAATGTATACTGGTTGTCTTTTCTTCTCTTTCTGAACAATTATTCTATCTTTTAAAAATGATTACCTATGTTCTAAAATAAGTTGGTGCCTTGTGCATTGTTGTGGGCCTTATACTAGAATGGCGTACTATAAGGCGTACATCACATTTAATTTTTTTTTGAAGTGTTACACCAATTTTTTTCATACGTAATTTTTATGAGTAATAGTGCACATAAAGAAGCACAACATATATTTTTTCTGTGATTGTAACTCTCAGAAAACACAAAAATAAAAAATATTTTTTGTTTATTTTTTCATTTTTTTTAGAAAAAAATGGCTCTAAAAATTTATAAAAAATATATGATATAGTATGCAATGTAACCTAAAGCCTCGCATTAGTCTCACTTCTCTAGCGTAATCAGTTTTTGAGATATATTACTTTGAAAAATAGTCATGCGAAAGGTTATTTTTTCCCATATCTCAGGTTCAAAACGGAATCTGGTCGCGATATGTACATCAATCGTATTTATAAATCAAGTAGATATTAAAACATAAGGTTCTATAAAGGTTCCCATTTGGGGGCAGATTCGTTATGCTTATCCGGCTAGACCCTTTAATAAATTTCTAGAATATTTATCGTTTGGAATGTTTTACATGGTCACGGAAGAGACTAACATTCAAAATATTCTCTAAGGGCCATTAAAAAGCTGTTAAACAAAATCCGCAAAGAAAACCATATATTTAATATACCTTTATTTAAAAGATTTAGCGCGAGCAAAGCCGCGGTTCTGCTAGTAAATGTATACAAAAACTTGACAACTTATACATATACTAAAAAATTCCATTAGTGAAAACAACATCAAAATCGCTGTAGTAGTTTTTGAGTTTATCGCGAACAAACAGACAGACAGACACAGCGGAGGATTTTTATAATATGTAGTGATATCAAATATTCACGAAAATCGAAGGAAGTTCGTTACATGAAGTATTCAAAACTAACATTACATTAAAAAATAGTATTCATTGTTCTAAATATTTTTCTGCCGTTAGCTCTCAGCAGCGTAGGACATAAATTTTTATTCTATTCTATGTAGACAGAATTGTATGTAGTTGGTCGCCCGTATTTTATTCGTCGATCTATACACGATATAACGACACATATTTCCTTTGAACGAAGCTATTACTTATAAATACTATAAATGTTTACGGCTGTGGCTTTCCATTACTTCGATTATTGCTTAAATATATTTTATCTACAATTTTTACTAACGAAAATGTTATTTACTTATATTTCAAGACAAATTCTCAGAAGACGTGTACGGATTATATTACTGTTTTGTTGATATAATGGTTAGTTGATTTTTGGATGTTTTCACAATTTATTTAGGCTTTTAGTTCAAATCAAAGTATGCTTAGATTTTGACAGATTCTTTTTAAATTATAATTTATATTTAGATTGAATGACTTTAGAATGAAAGTATGAAACTACTGCACGGTTCGGAATGAAGTTTGTGCAGAGAAGAAACTGGCAAGAAACTCTACACTTGCTCTTTTTAAAAATATTTTAACAATATTGCAATACAATGATTAGGTACTGTATATTATCTCCCATGACCATGATTGCTGTAAAGCATTCGAAACGTCGGGAACTAAAAATCAAAATAAATCCGCGACAAAATCCGAAAAGGTAGTTTCATTTATAATGTCCTAAAACTATATCAATTTAAACTTTGGCCACCTGAAAGTGAAGGTCTCTATCTCCCACTGATCTCCATCTCCTTTCAGCTGGGGCTATCATCCCGACCTATGCCTCTGGGGGCTCCCCCTCGTGACGTCGTGCGGCAGATACTGGCGAGAGCGGCCGACCCGCGGCCCGAGCGCTTGCCGGAAGTAGAGGAAAGCATGCGAGAAATTATCGCTATTGCACAAACAGGTATTGCTAAGAAGATATGAAAAATGTTCTCATTGTACAATTCAACCAAAGCCACTAGGGTTCCGTAGTTGTCCATAATTCTTAGTCATTATGGACACCTACGGAACCCTACAGTGTACGTTATCTGAGACGCTCTTGGCCGATTTTACTGTATTTAAATATTTTAACAGATACTACAGGTAGTTAACATTTTAAGATGAATAATATTATTTTTACTTGAAAAGAAATATTTATCATGATTCTATCATAATAATTGTAATTTAGTGTACTTGCTACGTATTTAGCTAAAATATTGATAGCACGAAAAAACCTGAAAAGCATGGTAAATTTCTCTTTCACGTCATAAAAAAAATGATTTAATATCTGGGTTGTGAAGTACAGGTTTGATCCCTGCCCTACACAAAAAGCCACCTAAAAGCCCTATTCGAATTTGCTATTAAAGCAGATAAACGGCATTATAAAAATATTCTTTTTATTTACATTTTTCAGTAATATTTTTTTTCTTCAATAGTTGCTGCAATTGATATAATTACAACACTGTAATAAGTTAAGAACAAATGTTTAGAGCTAAGAACGGAATGAAGTTAAAACCTCGACTAACTTGTATGAAAATGAACGGAAAGTCTAAAATACAAGTTTCAAGAAAATTTCTACACCAACCAAATATATATTAAATAATAAAAATGTATGTAAATCTATATATATAATAAAATTCTAAGTTCGTAAATCTGTACATTGATTATTTTTTGGAAATTCCAATTAAAATAGTCATTATTATCGATACAGAGGACGAATCTATCGCTTTTAGAATTTTTGTCTGTCTGTATGTGACCGCATCACTAGAAACCCACTGGACGGATTTTGATAAAATTTCGTGTGGTGATAGTTGGTTCTCCGGGTCAATATATAGGATACTTTTTGCAGAAAAATATTTCAGAGATATCCATAGTAACCTTCAAAACGTATCTAGTATATAATAAATCCAAATATACAGACTCGTAACGTTAACGATATCGATAGTGACAGTAGAGCTAATGTAAAAAACTGTCAACCCATCACTACAAATAATCATATTATTTCATCAGATATTTTCGTCGACCTAAATGTACTGAGAATACACGCGTAAAAGATATTACACTCATGTTAGGCTTGCCTAGCTTTTATGACCTAAATTGTGACAGGGTTGCCACCACCAAAAATTATTATCTGTTAGTATTAAAACTCACTTAAAAAAACCGTATAAACCAATTTCATGTACAATTTTTCAGCAGGATGAATAGTTATTTTGGAAAATACAAACTTTTTTTAATTTACTGAAGATAGTTGTCATATACGAGTATGTGAAATCTTAAGGTCTTAAGGTCGCGACCTTTGTTAACTTCAGCTTGGCAACCTTGCTCGTTTCGAATTTGCAAGATCATCGTCTACGAAATTTTAAGTCTAGGCACTGGCAAATGATGAATGTTAATATTATTTATTACTAGGCTTAGCTCGCGGTTTTACGCACAATTTATTAAGTAAGTCAGTAAGTTAGTAAAATATATATAAATATTGTTTAAATCTCATTAGGCTATGAATTTGCGTTTACCGAATATTTTTCTTTGAAATAATTTAGTGTTAAATATAAAAATGTACGGACAAACAGACATTGTCTAGCATGAAAATAAGTTTTAAATATGACTAATGTAACAATTTCTTCCCTATAGATAAAAATATAGGCAATTCTATCTAGGAAAAAATCGATACTTATTTTTTGTTTTTTTTTATTACTAATTTTTCGGTTTTCTGATGATTATTTATGTTTTTTTTAATGAAATTATGTTATAACTTTATAACATAGTTTTTTTATCAATATCCTTTGAATTAGTGGCTGCTTATTCATTGGGTATTGTTTTTTTAGAGTATTTACGATTTTTACTTTCATTTTTTCCAGTGTTTTTAATTTACGATATTTTAAGTTTATTTAGAAAAGGAAGTAAAAATTTACAAAGAAACATATATATCGGAAAAATAAAAGTTTAGTCGAGAGCTTTCTTCACTAGGTATTTATATTTAAATACACTAAATTATGCTTTTCGTTAATGGAATAATTGATTTTTTTTTATATTTTTTCGATTGATATAATCTAAATTAATTGCAGCGACTATTGAAATTATAAAAAATATAAGTATTCACAGACACGTTTTATTAATTAGTTTAAAGGCGAAATGACTCATTTAGACATAGAATAACAATTTATTGTACTTTTATATGCAGCTATACTATATTATATATTAACTTTATTATACGAATTCGTAATAAGTATGATTTCAGATGGATTTTTTAGCTTTTGCGAACATATTTTGGATTTAATGTAAGTATAACATTTGATTATTTAAGTTTTCATAGCTTAGAATTCATCTACAGTTCAACAATTTAAAGCAAATATTTAAAAAGCGAGAATTGATCTAGAAGGTTTATTAACTATCTTTTTACCTTGTTTTCTCTCGAAGCATGCCTTTTAGGCTAATAATGAATAGTATAAATTTAAACAATTAATCAATAACCGATTCCACACTTCATGTAAATATATAAAATAACGTGCAAAATAAACTCCCAATTAGTATTTTCCAATTTACAATATAAAAAAACAATTTCAATCACATTATCTACCACAAAAATATTATACGAGACCTTTTCGACGCGTTTAATGCAAGGTGTATTTAAATCTATTATGCATTATATGAGAACTATTATCGTAAGATGTGTATGTTGGTCGGTTAGAATTATTGTCGGTGAATACATTTTGATAAAATTTGACAGGAATAGATAGTTATTATTATTTACTTTACAAGCAAAGTCACAGGCCTATGCAAGTATTTAATAAATACAAGTAACTTACAACACAATATTCTTCAGTTCATCATAAATTTACCAAAATTCCCAACAATCTGACGTAAATTATGCTTACGACATAGTTTTCCTTGATATACAATGACAACAAGCACCCTTCTACAGAAATATAATAATAAAAAATAACCAAACGTTATACGTTTGAAATATCTAGTTTATAAACATATCATCATTTCTTTCAAAAATATGATTTCGAAAATTATCCTTGTTGTAAAAATAACTATTACTAGATTATGTTATTAAGCTTAGATGTTTCCGTAAAATGCACTAATAGGTCTTATACAAAGCTTTCTAGCTTTATTAGGGCAAGCGAAGCGAGACCTAACACTATCCCACAACCTGAGCATTTTGTGGTACACTTTACTAAAAAACTGTCACGTCTATAGATTTGTGCTTTAACATTGTAATTTAACTTCATATCTAGATGTGTTATCTGTAGAAAATATATAATTTTATTAGCATTAAAAATGAACAATAACCATTTTGTGTTCATTGGATAGAATGCTATTGTTCTACTAACGCTATCTGTAAGGAAACCGAACAGTTAACATCGCTGTAACATTATTACCCGTAAGAAAAACTACGCAAGCTCTCGACTCACAAAGCTTAGCTTTTTGCTAGTAAATAGACAAAGATAAAAAAGCTCAGTGCTTTTTTCTTCTCTGTCAACCGATTTTTTAAGCATAGTGGCTTTAGTATCATCATAAATAGGTAAATTCTAATCATATTTTCATTAAATTTTCTATCATTATCATAATTGAATTTAGATCACTGGGAGAATACTAGTTTTTTTTTAATAACATAAACGTACTTCTAAGGACACAAGTGTGTTTAAGCTTTATAATTTATTATTTATACTTTTTTTTAACTTCATTTACTTAATAATACAAACCAAAACCACCTTCAATTACTTTAAATTACAACCGTATATTTTACAAACCATACATATAGAAGATTCTCTAATATTCTTCATATACAATTTTTATGTACTCTATTTAACTTTCGTAATTTACAGGAATCCGTGCTAAAACTTCGATTTTATGAAGAAAACTTGGTGACGTCATGAAAATGTAAGTAGCACTTGTATATTATATTTACTTATATTTATTTTATTCTAATATTTTGTATAAAATATTTTTTTGGAATGAAAAGGTACATTTTTATCAATATGTTCCTTATCAGCACAAAATGTTATCTATTACTATCAAATTTTTCTGAAACAGAAAAATTGGGCGTTTTTATCAAAACGAAGCTAATCGTAAAGTTTCAGCTAAAATTAGTATTGTTCATTTGATTTAATTAAACGAAACGTTTGACTGAGTTTGTAGTGTCATACTATAGGTACTCGCTTTTCTAATAATCACGGGTTCGAGTCCCGCTAGGGATATCCATTTGTGCGATGAGCACCAATGCTTGTACTTGAGTCATTGGTGTTTATATTTATAATAATATGTATACAGTATTAAAGTTATGTATGTGTAGTGTATCAAGTATCTGTTATCCGTAACACAAGCCTCGTAGCTTACCACAGAACTAGATGGTGCTGTGTTAATGAAAAAATACTCGTTTTTACATATTTATTTATATCTATTTAAATATCTGAAATTTTTGATTTGTAAAACTGAATTTACTTCTTACTATGGCAATAACACTAAGCTTCAACAAAAAAACCTTATACCTTAAGGCGTTCAGACCAAGTTTTAGTAATGTCTACTTAATCTACTCCTTCATATAAAACCTATACTAGGGACTCACCTTGGAATTCGTTCCCTAGATACGATTTAATAGTAAGTATATATCAGCGGTAACACGCTCGCTTGTATAATCGAGTGCTGCGGGTTCGAATCCGGGTCTCGCACCTCTGACATTTTCACGTGTGAATCATTTTCTATCCTGATGACCACTTGTCTTACGGCGAAGGAAAACATCGTGAGGAAACCACTAAATTAACTTAAACTATTACGTTATTCTGTTGGTTAAAAGGATATAAAAATCCGTACAGTACTTTTTAGAGTTGTATCTTAATTTATAATTAACACTTTAACTTTAATTTATAATTATAATTATTAATATAATTATATTATTATAATATTATATTCATCTCATGTGCAAATCATTTCTATCATGTTTTTCAAATGTTTTACTTAAAAAATAACGATTAATCCTTACATACTCGTAGATGTATTTCACTGAACTCTTACGGCTAAGGCTTGACCGATTTTGATGAAATGATTTGTTGAGATATGTTTGAGAAATTCCCGTGAAAGTTTCTAAGATTCTAGATTTTTTTCAAGCTTCTATTTAAATTGCAATATATTTATTAAACCATATTTGTTGTCTGTAGATATCTAAAAAATAGACCAAATTGTTCGAACCGATGTGTCATAGCTACAAGGAATATTTCCCATAATTTCGTACGTCTACAACTTCGTCTAAACTCGTAAAAAACCAAATATGAAATAACAACTAAATATAAATGTTCATTTCCTGAAACAAGCATTATTCTGTCGGATCTCCATTAAAGTATCATTTTAAAATACTAACATATACTTATAATGGGACAAAAAACCCCATAAAAACAATCCATGCCAAGTATTTTTATGGAATCATTTAATTTTAAATAGGCCAGAGGACAAGTTGGCTTAGCAATAATCATGTACATATGTATAACATCCTTAAATTGTTATGCAACATAACGTTTGGGCAGTTGCCAAGGTGTAGACCGAGAGGCTCTTGCCAGACATAGTCCGAGAGCCGGCAGGCGGAATTTACGAGTACGTTCTAGAGAACGTACTACGTTCATAGATGAATCGCTGTGAATACTTTTCACGATATTATAATTTCACGACAATGATAATATAAGGGAGTACATATTTGTGAAGGATTTTGTATTATAACTAGTAAAAGATAAAGTGATTAAATATATTTTTTATTTTACAGTAATTAAGTTTCGTA
Source organism: Boloria euphrosyne (assembly GCA_951802675.2). Classification (NCBI taxonomy): domain Eukaryota; kingdom Metazoa; phylum Arthropoda; class Insecta; order Lepidoptera; family Nymphalidae; genus Boloria; species Boloria euphrosyne. The sequence continues at coordinate 772,571 of OX637896.1, forward strand.
GCACTTAGTGTTTAAGAACGAGATGCAAAAGCCACTTACTCCGTAAAAGGCCACATTCATTTCTAAATATTGTAAATAAATCTTTCTTTTAAAAATAAATCGCCTTGACCCACATGAGAAATTGATATGAAAACTACGTCAAATTTATATCCCTAAAAATTGGGTTGCCTGTTCTGTGTAATTTTGCGGTTCGGTTCAACAATCACGTTCATTCTCACAATTTATTACTGCAGCCAAGTTTCAGTTAAAAATACAACGCTTCAAGGACTGCATATTTATTGTTTCTGGTTATCCTACTTGGCAATCAGCTCTATGTTTATTATGTGCGTTTATAATCTGTGACATTTTTTCAACATTAATCCTTGAAACTGACGCAGCCAAGACGTAAAACTCTCAAAATGTAAGATTTAAGAGTAGAATATATTCTCGCTTGACAAAGTGCATCGCTATTTCAAATTTATTGTTTGTAGGCTGAGTAATGCGGATGGAGGCAGGGTAATGACTTGGGGAGGCTGGCATGCACAAATGTTTTCTACATACTTATTTTTACTATTAGCTTAGAGAAATTTCTTATTGAATTTCTTGCCAAAGTGATTAATTGTTCCTAAGTTTGAAAAATCCATACTAATAATAAAAATATTTATAATATGGATTGATTAATATGAAAAACACAAGAAAAAAAAGTAGAAAAGACTAAGCAGACTACAGTTATTCTTTATTTACAGGAATTTTAGTTACAAAGCTAAATGCTCATCCTATCATTCCCTTGACTGTTATAAAGTTTCTAAATCTGTTTATTCTTTGCCTTAAAAATACTAATAGATTTGAATTATAATAATATATAGCATACAAATACATTATGACCTTAAGTAATTCATAGGCTGCTGTAGGCACGTGTCTAACAGTAGCCTATGTACGGCACAGGTACTCCAGTCATGGCTTTATATTATAAATATAAATCCATGACTGGAGTACAACAATCGTACTCATCACACAAACGAATGTCCCCAGCGGGACTCGATCCCGGGACCATAGTCTATAAAAAAAAGAAATGTGAGACATAATAGAAAGCAATAACTCATCATGTCAATTATAATAAAATACTTTGCTATTAGATAATTATATGAAAACCAGCTTTTATTACTTCACTAAACTTTACAATTATTGGTCGTATATCAAATTTGTGCGTTTAGGAGACAATAAAATTTTAAACTTAAAAATGCACTAGCATTATTGTTGAATCGCTTCTATTAATGTGGAAGTATAACGGCTTCTCGGCCATTTACGTCGGACTCGAATTAAAAATATAAATCACAGAATTGCATTTGGCTGTGCGTCGAACAAAAAAATAAATGCATCCAGAAATACCTACTTAGGGGTAATTTAAATTCTTATAATAGTTTATAGCAGTAGTGCTCAATTTTAAACGCAATACATCTTCAAATTTAATTTAAAACAAAAATACGCATTGAACATACAAGTAATTATTTTTTTATATTTTTAATACATAATTTAAGTTTGCGTAAAGTATTTTTTTACTGCAAGCCCTAACCTAAAAAGAAAAACATTTGGATAAATGCGTCGGGCGTCGAAAATCGTAAATTGGATCTTTTAAAGACCTAAAATAATACGTTCCGGGGTTTTCGAGCAGTAAATTTTGAAGAGAAAGGAGAAACGGCGACCGCCGCTTGGTCTATAGTGTATTGACATGCCCAGACTGTACAATGACCTTTGATTTTAAATAGCTTTAAATGTTTATACTTATAATATAAGTACATAATTACTATTTTGAGTCATCGAATGTCGACTAGTAACTTACCTTTGTTTCGCTTGGGTGCGTCCCCTATGTACATTTTAATTTTTTTGAGCGGAACCCTAATTCTTTTTTAAATAAAATTAGCCTAAGATATTCCTATGACGTCAGCTATCTGCCAGTGAAACTCCCGTCAAAATCAGTCCAGCCGTTTCGAGGATTATCCGTAACAAGCAGACGGACCGAAGAATAGATAGTTAAGTACGGGGAAAATTACTAAAATATTTTAAGCATTCACGTTTTGCTCAGTTTCGATTTGTTGAAAAAAAAAAATTACATTTGTGGAATTTACTGTTTCTCGCTAATTCGAATCTTCCTTCGAGCATGAGCAGTTTAAGGGTTCCTCTTAACTAAATATTTTTTAACTTTAAAACGAATTCCTTTAACTTTTACCTACTATTTGAATTAAACTACTTCTTCGAGTTTTATAACGGTTTTATTTTACTTCCCAACACTTCTAATGCTTAAGAGATATCAAAACGTCAGTCTTTTCTGTGACCCTGTATTTGAAATATAATTTTTTTTTTCAATATTTTCGTATTCGTATGCCTTTTAATCTATATAGATAAAAGAAATAGATATTTAAGTAATTAATTTTATATTAAATTCATTTGTTTTAACTGACTATATAGTCATAAGCGAGCTCGTGTTTCGTAACTGAGGGGGTAACACTTGAATGACACATGCGATCCGCGATTACCACTTATGTTACGGTGAAGGAAAACATCGTGAGGAAACCACGTGTGAGAGAATCTACTTAGTGGATTTTTGAAAGACATGTAAAGTCAACCCATACTTGACCAGCGTGGTAGAGTATGCAGTACAGTTGGACGTTAAAAGCGCGGCTGAATACCATTAGCTAATATATAAAAATCTCGTGTCATAGTGTTTGTTATCGAACTCCTCCCAAACGGCTTCACTGATTATCATAAAATTATGTGTGTATATTTGGTAGGCCTGAGAATTATAGGTCGCAGGCTTTTTGAAGTTATACTTCTTTAGACGCGTTATGAAAAATTGATGAGAGTGAATTTTTACGATGCGTGACACAAAATTAACAGTGTGAAGTTGCCCACTAAATCGCTGATTGTGAAAATGAGGTACATTTTCAAATCCAAGATGGCGGATATCCGGTTTTTTTTCAATAATGACATGGGTGTCATTTTCGAGGTTTCTCGGGGTGCTGATTGCGAAAATGAGGTCCATTTTAAAATCCAAGATGGTGGAAATCTGGTTTTTTTATTTGTAGTATTTTTATTTGTAGACAGTTTAATTTATGATTTCTACCACCAATTTCTATTTCAAATAGTGATTAGAACGCATGCGGAGCCGCGGGAATCGCTAGTTCATTGTATTATTTTATTATGTCATGTTACTTACTACCTTGTACAATAACAATTTTAATTTTCAGAAGCGATAACTTTCTCTGCTATATCCTGATTGAAACATGAAAAAGACGGTCTATATTCCAAAGTAATAAAATATATTTTTCCTTACTTAAGTTACATATAATTATTATCGATTGAGAAACTGCAATTAGTGACTAGAAATCATCAATTTAATTGAGTTTTAAAGAAAATACCTATTTGAAAGGCCTAGGACATATAATATATTGAGGCATTATGACACACAGCGCCATCTAGTACCATGGTAAGCTACGAGGCTTGTGTTACGAATACCAAATACTTGATACACTACACATATATAATATAATTTTAAATACATACATATTATACATATAAACACTCATGATTGAAGCACAAACATTCGTGTTCAACAAATGAATGCCCCCAGCAGGACTCGAACCTGCGAATGCTGGCGCAGCACGTAGTGTCACTACAAAGTATCACTTGTAAAGCCTCCTTTGTACGTAAAGCCATATTGAAAGATAACTAAATATATTATTATCAATACCAATAACTTAAATATTACCACCAACAAACATTACTGTTCTATATATCTATATATTTTGAGATAAACGCACTATCGCTGCTATCCTCGTGAGTGCAACGCGAGGACTTGTGCCCTCTATAACTCACAGAAGTTTAAAGTTTGTAGAACATGTCGAATTAGTATTAAATTACACACCTAATTATCTATACTATATAATATTATGAAGAAGTAAAGTTTGTGTGTTTGTTAAATTGTAAGGGGTAATCTCGGGATCTACTGAACCGATTTTAAAAATTCTTTCACCAATAAATAGCCACATTATTGCTGAGTGTCATAGGTTATATAAAAAACCGAAAAATAAAAAGGCTTTTACGTGGTAGTCCGTTTTGCAAAGTGAATCGGAGAAAAAACGGTCGAATGAAAGCGTTTATTACGAAAGCTGCCTTAACTATGAAAGATATATTTTTGAGTTCTAGAGAAAAGATGTGGAGCTTGAAAATGCCTACAAAAAAGTCAACGACAGCATATGTCTAACTTTTATATTTAACCCTCCTTTTGGCAGTTAGAAATTAAAACATAACTCTGTACTAAAAAAGGATTATTAACATTATGCCCAACGAAGTGGGCACGGGTCAGCTAGTATTTAATAAAATTAGTCAAATTAAAAAAAATGTGCATTGTAAACTGAAACGTATGCTTTTTTTAATTTATGAGTACATAGATCTAATCTTTTCCGACTATTTTTATGGATTTTTATTAGTTTTTTAGCTACAAATATTTCAAATGCTTTACAAAAAGCATGGTTTAGGAAGAGACTCAATGCAGGCCGCATGTAGTATTGTATAATAATTACATTACAAGTATATACGGAAAAATTTTCAATCGTAGTCAAGATAAGATAATATCATACATTTTGTTTAATACTATCATGTTTTACAATAATATATCGATATAATATCAAAATCAATTATACCTTCGAAATTCACACCCCATTTACCCGCTATCCTCTTACCAAATTTTCATTTAAATCTGTCAAGTGGTTTTCGCTCAAAACGGTTACGCTGCAACGGACAGACACACAAAATGTCTGTCAGACAGGCCAAAATTATAAAAAACCATAGATTGGGCCTCTGTATCGATAATAATGACCATTTTAATAAGTTTTTCAAGAAAAATTGACTGTACAGACTCTTATTCTTAAATTATAATTCTACTATATGTATAGATGTAAAATATTTTCGTCTAAAAAATGTAGGTATATGTTGGGACATTATTACACACAGCGCCATCTAGTTCCGTGGTAAGCTACGAGGCTTGTGTTTCGGATATCAGATACTTGATACGCACATATATAACTTAATAATAATACAAACTGAGCCAAACGCTATATTATTTGAATGAAGTTAATTTTAATTTAATTTAAATAATTTTAAGAAAGCTTGCCTCCACAACGAGCACTGTTTACCTACAGAGAGCGTTTACCCTATTATCGCTCGGTAAACTTTGAACTTGCCTTATTTGCTCCTGTTTCCAAGATAACGGCCGTGACTGATTAGGAGTAATTTGTAATTGACATTAACATTTATTTGTCAAGAATTATTGCAAACTTCATATTATATTTTAAATAAAGTTAAGTTTAATACGCTTTACTAAAATCATTAATGTTATAAAGTATAAACGCTTTATTTTATAAAGCGAATTAAAGAACGAAGCGAAATTAAAAATATATTATAGATTTAGCGAGCGAAGCCGCAGGTTTCGCTACTAAATGTATACAAAAACTTGACAAATTATATTGAACTTTTATTGAGAACCGATCTATCCATTGGTGAAAACTTGAAAAAAGGCCTGAAAACCGTTGCAGTAGTTTTTGAGTTTATCGCGATCAGACAGACAGATAGACGCGGCGGAGAACTTTGTTTTATATTCAAAACTTAAATTCAAAATATTTTATTCAGCATAAAATTATTACAATTTTTACTGAACGTCATGAGTCTACTACCAGTTCGGAAAGAAGAAGCCGCTGACCTGAGAAGAACTGGCAGAAGAAACTCAGCGGGACTAATATATATTTTTTGTTTCTCAATATGGAGATCCCACTGCAATTTCGAATCTATGATAATACCTAGGAATTTAGTAGACTGTACCGGTTTTAACATTTCCTCGCCTAATACTACATCATTATCAAGAAGCTTAACATTAGGTGTTGTAAATTTTATTATAATGACCTAACTTTAAATACAAAAAAATGTTAAAAAATATATATTTCTATACTTATAGATAGGCCTCAAACATGGACAACGCTTTGTCCATGGTCCTAAAGGCAATATTATATTACTTGTTAGAGCCTTTTCGCACGATCCGGTTGCCGGATATCCGGCGGCGAAGTGTATGGCAACGTAGCTTTCACACGTGCCGGCGTAATTTGCCCGACACATTACGGCAACCGGCTCGTGTGAGAAGGCACTAAGTTTTTAAAAAAAGAAAAGAAAATTTTATCCATTTTCATCATTACAAATATTATATTTCTTGTTTCAGGTGACAATAAAAAAAAGAAGAAGAAGAAAAAGAAGAATGGAGAATGGAGATTCATTAGATTTTGCCTATTTGTGCCTTAAGACGAACCTTATTAATTGTAATATTTACAATAATTTAAAATAAATTTCACATTATGTATATGTGTTTCATTAAGTTTCCAAACAAGTGATAGAACAGAAATCTTCTAAGCATATATAAATATATAAATATTTGACATCAAATTGCAACTGTCTTACGGATTTTTTGAGTTCTTTTGCTTTTTGATTTCTGATCCCATGATGAAACGTGTAGGTACGGATAGGGCTTAGAAAATTGCCTTTGATGTCAGGAAACAAAAATCGAATTACAAACGCGAAAATATTCCTAAAAAAAGTTATTACATATTTGAATTACGTTTATTAAGTAATTTTTATATTATATTATATAATGTTTATATTTATTAATTGTTATTATTATTAAGTTATATTTTGAATTTGAAATTTGAATTTAAATATTCGTTAGTAAATTATCCGTGTATAGGATACTTTTTACTACAGAGAATATATCATCTCGTAGAAGTTTATACTAACCGTTGAAACACCTAAGGAACAAACCTGAGTGGATCGAGGGTGACGCTAGTGTGCATATAATCATTTGTTATATAATATTTTTTTATCTATATGTTTGACAGTGGTAGCCCAGAGGTAACGCATTCGTTTATATAACCGAGTTATGTAGATTCAAATCCGGGTCTCGCACCTCTGATATCCAAGTGCGAATCATTTCTAATACGATTACCACTTGCCTTATGGTGAAGGAAAACACGAGGAAACCTGCATATCTGAGAGAACCTAGAAAGTTTTAAAAGACTTATTTCTTTATTCGCAATTGTACCTCTCAGGATAATGTCCAGATCCTGGTCTCGTACTTTTAATTTTACACATGCCAATATTACCTGTCACAAGTGTACTGAAGAAAAATATAAAAAATAAACTACTTAAGAAATATATTATGACGACTCGTTTGGCTCAGTTGGTAGTGACCCTACTTTCTGCGCCAGCGGTCGCGGGTTCGAGTCCCGCTGGGGGCAATCATTTGTTGAGCACGAATGTTTGTACTCCAGTCGTGTAGTAAGTATATCAACAATCTGGTATCCGTAATACAAGCACGTTACGTAGCTTACTGCGAAACTAGATGGCGCTGTTGTAATAATGTCTCAACATATTTATTTATTTATTTATTTTATTTATTTATTATTATGTATGTGCGTTCATATTAAATATATGCACATTTTTAGGCCTAAAACACTTTTCGCCAAACAGATTGTTTTGTTTTCATAAAAATTCTATCAAATATTAAATACTCAATAGTTATTATAATTTACTTGATAAAATGATTCACTGAAGCAAATCAATACACGTGGAAGATATCACATCCGTTTGATAATTTGTTGCAAACGTTCATACAATGTAATAATTGGTCGTAACTATGCCTTAGCAGTTCATGGGTTAGATATTGGCCTTGACTCTGTTAGGTATGATAAGCTTTTCAGAGGCAAGATGTAACATTAAAGATTGTCATGATGCAGTGTTATTTTCATTGCTATTCACTAAAATGCTTAATTTTCACAGTTGGTAAATATTTATATACAAAGGTTCCAAAAAATAAATATATTATTATAGGACTAAAACTACCCCATGTACCAACTCCTATGTGACCTACAAGTTAATTGCAATAAATCGATTTTATGAGAAAAATATATTTTTTTTTACTTTAAAACTGCATTAATGCATACCACCTGCATAATGACAGTCAGTACCACCTATTAAAAGTCAACGGTACCTCTGTCTAAATGGGACTTCGCTACGCTCCAACGTTTCTTGACTTTGCATCTGGTTTGATTGCTGGACATCAATGACCCACCACAAGGTGCTATGTCATGTCAATGCATATAAAATGCATTTTTTTGTGTACATGTTCCATTGCGTTTATGCTAATGGCTAAGAAAAGATGTTATTCTATGATCTTTAAATATGTTGCTGTAAAGCATTCGAAACCTAGGAATCTGACAACATAGTTTCTTTTACAAAAAAAAAGATGTCTAAATAACAATTTTAATTATTTTCATAGAATCTATTTTTGATAAACATCATGTTTGGACATTATAAAAACAGCACCATCTTGTTTCGTGGTAAGCTACGAGGTTTGTGTAACGGATACCAGATAGTGATATACTACACATATATTTTTTAAATACATACATATTATAAATATAAACACCCATGACTGGAGTACAAAGATTCGTGCTTATCAAATGAATGCCCCCAGCGGGACTCGAACCCGCGTCCCGCGACCGCTGGTGCAGCAAGTAGGGTCACTACAAACTGCGCCAAACGTGTCTTCAAACATACATCCATTATTACAATCATATACAAAAACTCCAATAATTAGAGTTATCTTTAATTTGAAAAATACTTCAGACTATTAAGTCTTCTCTTTATTCTTTAAATATTTATGACTTTTCTAACCCAATATGAGATTTCCATAATCTCGTAATTTACTAAAACTATGACACAAACTATGTAAAAATCAAGGAACCAAACTAACCAAACAAAAGGGTAAATAAATATAATTTATTTACTACTAAGTACTAATTAACTAATGTGAATATATATTATATTATATTCTTCTTTTATTTTCTCTAGGCATTTCATTATTTTTCATAACTTCACTTAGAAACCAATCTTTTCAAGGTAATTGTCACTTTTAAGGATAAGGATGAATTAATATTTATAATTAATCCCGTTATCCTCCTTTTGATATAGAATAATTATAATACGAGTTATAATCAAACAACATAGTAGTTATCAAATATGCAAAATAAGCGCTTCTTGAGATAACGTTTGATCTTTACATCTCAGTTTCTAGGATCTGCACGTTTCGGTAACGTGTCGCAGTAAACAATATACTTAAAAGTGATACACTAGATCAGCGATTTTCAAACTTATTGGCCACGGAACCATAATTTTTTTTTTACTGATCTCCATTTTGATAATAACTACAGTGATTCAGCTAAAATATGAAAATATGTAAATGTAAAAAAAACAAATAAAATAAAACCTAACTATTTAATATGATAAATGATTTTTTCACGTATTTTAAAAATAGTAGGTTCTTAATTTTCGCTTCATACATGAACTTTTCTGTGAAACGGATGTTTCCACGAATCCGCAATTTGGGAACCACTGCTCTAGATATTTGGAGCAGTTCCGGATCTGAGTAATGACGCACGTGGTCAAAGTCGAATCTCGGATTTGTTTTGTTATTAATCTTACAGTAAGTAATTCTATTACTAGTTGAGAAAGGACTGTACTTTACTTTTAAAATCCAAATTTTCTATATCTACAAAATTATGTTTAATGTAAAACGCCAACAATTTCATTTTAAAAATTAAAATTAGTTTTTCGTTTAACGAAATAAAAATGTTTTTTTTAATGTATAGTTTGAATACTTTAACTTAATTTAAAAATTATATTAATGTGTATTACTGTATTATAACTCGAATATTTGAAATTTTAAATAAAATTTACAATCTAATATCTATCTTTTTTTTGATCAGATAATTTTTGAAAGTCAGAAGGCAGATGGCTGATGCAAATCAAAGAAAGCTTACATCACAAATTATTCTATAGTATTACAAACCATAGTTGATAAAATCATACCTTGTTATATTTACCTATTAGATATTAATATCTCAACACATTGTCAGTTATTGACTTCAACTCTCTTTTTTTAATTTTTAGTGTTTTGAAGACAGATTTTAGTTTTTTTTAAATATAGTAACAAAATGTCGACAAAAGATAACTTATCTTTTTAAGAGCTTTCTTTCAGAACATTTTACTTATATTGTTATAAACATAGTCTATTATTTCACTGGTTTTTAATTTGCTATACAAAACTCTCAAAATAAGTAGAGTCGTTAAAAGCCTGAACCCATAAGAAATCATTGATAAGGATTTAGTATCTCAGAAAGGAACATATTATTCGCTTAGTGAAGTGGTTATTTTGACACAATTACATCGAATCATAAATGTAGTTTTACAAGAAAATACTCTCTAGAACAAACAGCTATACATTGTAATACCTACACAATTAGAAACTATAAGCTTTAAAAAAATGAGGGTGATATATTCGCTTTGTAAAAAAGCCCTCAGTTAAATTTAAACAGAAAATAACTTTAATGAAACTTTACAATAAACAAAGTAATAAAATCATTAGTTACTTTTGAGGTTAATTCCTAATTACCTCCATTACATTGTGTAGTTAAGATTAGAACTATTGTTTTGTATTCTTTAGTATTGTTATCTATACATACATACAAAATTGAAGTGTCTATCTGTACCTGAACTACATTGCTATTTACTAAATGAATCTAAAATTATATGTAATCTGTGCCCAACCGGCCAACCCAATGCTTTGCCATTAAGAAGAGAAATGAATCGAATTAAAATTAAGTATATATGGAACTTTTAATAAAGAACATAACTTTTGATAGCTTTGTCAACCTGTCTATCTGTTTGTCTCACTTAATCTCCGAAACGGCTGGACTGATTTTGACGGACTGACTTTCACTGGTAACGTTAAAGCATAGATAATTTAATAACATTACCTATCTGCCAGTAATTAACTTGTAGTAACTTAGGCTACTTTTGTATTAGAAAAATAATTAGAGTTCAGTTAATAACTATACTTACTTACTTATCGTAATTTTATGAAAAAAATGCCACTGCAAATTTCGATTACAATTTTAAAGATAACCGTATTATTAACCTGCAGATGCAGACTTCATGGTCTAACAGACACCACGATTAATTTTAAGATAAAATTATCTACAAAAAAAATAGAAACTACGAGTAACAAGTCGTAATTAGTAGCTCTGTGTTAACACCTCTTAATGCCTCACGGTGAAGGCTTTCAGATATGCAGGTTTCCTCACGATATTTTCCTTCACCGCAAGACAAGGTGGTCATGTTAGAAATAATTCGCACATGAATATATTAGAGATGCGAGACCCGGATTTGAAACCTCATCACTCGTACATCATATACAATATATCACTCGTGACTGGAGTACAAACATTCGTAACCATCACACAAACAACTGTCCCCAGCGTCTCCCAAACCCGCAACTATTGACACAGCAATTATAATCACTACAAACTGAAAAAAATGTATCGCTGAATGCATAATATAATATTGTTAGTTTACCGTAAGAAGAAGAAGAAGAAATTACATTTTTTTATAATATACAAAAACTAGACGATAGCTTTAGAAACCCTTAATATAAGGTTAATTAATTATTTTTTACATACTTTAAATATAATTTTGTATTATGTTACACCATTGGAATTTTGTATGAATATCAAGCCAGTATTTGTCGGTTAAAATGTGTAAAGCCAAAAATAAATCGGTTACATCACTATGGATACAGCATCTATCGACCTGTTGACTACTGTAGACGTAAGTTGTAGCCGAGATAATGTTATAAAATTATTTATACATAAAGTTCATTCATCTCATATTACTTGCCTACCGGAATAAGGTACTTATAGTCTGTATAATATAAATTGAAACCAAAGCATTAAAAATAGTGAGAGCATCAGTTGAATTTTGCAAGAGGATATTTCAAGTAATCTTTTTTCAAGTTGAAAAATTCTTTTACTTATTTATTAATAAATATGTTGGGACATTATTACACAGCGCCATCTAGTTCCGTGGTAACCTACGAGGCTTGTATTACAGATACCAGATAGTTTATCCACTACACATATATAGACTTAAATGCATACATATTATAATTATAGTGATTATGAGGTACTCGTGAGTTATAAAAGCTAGTACTCCCCACTAAAATCCCTCCCCCATGCAGGATCTCCGACGGTAGGTCAACCAATAACCGAGCGGTTACTACCACGGTCCACTCTGTAGTAGGAACTACTCACAACAAACTGTAATGAACAAGTTAGTTTACTTTTTTTATATTTTACTTTATAGGTGATTATACATAATATATTATGATTATAGTTTGCATCGGTACGTCCTAGGAACGTTGAACGGCTACACGTTACAACGTTCCTGTTGTTACGATAATTTCTAATTAAAAAAATTATTCTATATGTTGACCTTCATAACCATCTATCATCATACTAAATTCCATCAAAGTTTGACCAGTGGCTTCCTCGTGATGCGTTCTCAGACAAACAGACAGCTAGACAAAAATTATAAAAACTAAAGATTCGATATCGATAATAATAAATATTTCAATAAGATTTTCCCAAAAATATTTGATGCACAGATTCAGCTCAGAAATTTAATTCAAGATTATAAATTTTAATAAGAATACACTGAGTAGAATTAATTTTAAAATTAATGTACTCGTATTTATCAATAAAACAATATGAAATCACAAAATCATTATCACGATATAGTACATAGTAAAAAACAAAGTCGCTTCCCCCTGTCTGTCTGTCCCTTTGTACGCTTAGATCTTTAAAACTACGCAACGGATTTTGATGCGGTTTTGTAATAGATAGAATAGTTCAAGAGGAAGGTTTATATGTATAATACATGCATAATATTGTAGAGAAACACTGATAATTTTAGGGGTTTCTAATATGATGTAAATAAACACATTTTTTTGCGCTTACATTGCAAGTGCTGGCTAAACTCTACGAGATAGATCAAAATAATGTACCACTAGCAAGGAGTGGTAACCCAGCGATAACGCGTCGCTTGTATAACCGAGTGATGCGGGTTCAAATCCGGGTCTCGTACCTCTGATATTTTCATCTATCCTGATTACCACCTTGTCTTATGGTGAAGGAAAACATCGTGAGGAAACCTGCATGTCTGAGAAAACCTAGCAAGTTTTCCTAAAACATGTGAAGTCCGCCAACACGCACTAGGCCAGCGCGGTGGACTGCCTAGCCTGGACTGCCTAGCCTGGTCCCCCTCGTACTGAGGTAGGCCCGTGCCCAGATTGGGACGCTAAAAAGGGCTGATGATGATGATGATAAATGTACTACAGTATTGGACACCTTAAAAAGGTTTACAAAAAAGTCCGTGATGGTATAAACCTATCTCTTAGGGATAATCTGCAACAACCATTCCTTATCCTTTACCAGCGGAACCCGCGGCTTAAATCTAGGGAAGAGCCCGAGCGAAGCGAGGGCGAGTCGCTAGTTAAATAAAGAAAATAATGTCTAATAAAAACATTTTAAGAACTAAGTATATTTATCTCATTAACTAGCTATTAACAAAGACGAACAGTTATTAGCGTTAAAAAGGATTTATTTACCTTCCTGAAGTAATAAAGATAAGATTCATCGTTAAAGTAAACTATAATAATAATAATAACGACTTGTATTATTTTTCTAAACAATAATGTAATTATATATACTCTGCTTTTGTTCTTAAAGCTCTTTAGTCTTGACTTTTTAGTTCTTTCGTTTTACGTTAAGATTTATCTTATTATTCATAACCATATTAAAAAATAGAGATTGGTGGTAGAAGGATGAAAATTTAGGGTAATAAGTATTTTTTGATAATCTAAAAAAAAATTAAGGATTTGCAAAAAAATAAAAATTAAAAAGGTCCAGATTTTTGAGGGCTACCTAAAGGTACCACGACGTAGGATGATATAGCCTACGATCTATTCTCAGACGTACCAAATATACACAAAAATCGGTCAAGCCATTTAGGAGGAGTTCGATAACAAACACTGTGACATGAGATTTTTTTATATATTAGATAGAAGATAATCAAAAACTGTGACGTATAAAGACGTTAGAAAAGTTTAATAATGATTTATAATTACAATCCCGCTCTAATCAATTTAACCATCCAATGTAATAGGTCTAACTCTAAGTATTGATAATGCATTGAGATGACATTCTTAGTTATTGAATCTAACCATCACTTTTCTAATTTATCACTCTCTATAGAATAATCTGATCGACCTTTGCTATGCCTAAATGGTTATTATCGAGCAGTAAACATTATTCTGTTAAACAAATCACTGCGCGTGACTTCTATTCATACGAGTTAGTATAATGAAATGCTAACTTAGTTGAACATTACATTGGATATTTTTTGGAAAATCTAATTGAAATATACATTATTAACTATGTATATAGAGGCCGAATATGTAGCTTTTAAAATTTTTGTCTGTCTGTCTGTGATCGCATCACATAATCATTGGATAGATTTTTATGAAATTTAGTTTAATGGTAGCTGGTCATCTGGGAAAATATCTCATTTCTGAATAACCTCCAAAAAACCAGTTAAAATTAACTGATTAGTTATGTATAATAGTTATTTCTTTAAATTGACAGTCACTACACATTTTAAAACAAATTCCTCCGCCGCGTTTGACTGTCTGTTTGTCCCCGATAAACTCAAAAACTACTGCACCGATTTTCATGCCATTTTCATCAATAGATAGTGTGGTTCTCGAGAATGGTTTAAGTGTATAATTTGTCAAGTTTTTGTATACATTTACTAGGGAACCCGCGGGTTCACTCACGCTAAATCTAGGAACGAGCCTAAGCTGAGCGAAGGAGAGTCGCTTTTTTTATATATATACTGGTGACTTGTCCTGACCTCGCTCGCTCGGGTCTCTGGGAATTTTCGAAATTTTTATAACAACTGATATCGTTATCGTCTTAAGTATAGTTACATACACATTTATATTAGTATAGTAATGGCAATAATGTACTTAACTATTACTTAAAAAATCTGTGAGTATAAACCCATGTAGTCAGAATTTTTAGTTAATTTCCATGTTTTTATTTTAAAACTAGCTACTGCTACTCCCTTTAGCATAAAATTAAAAAAACTTTGAATATCTTACTTATTTATATTTAATCAAAAGCCAAAGAAATAAGTTTCAAGCTTCTAGCTTTAAAAATGACGTAATTTCCATACAAACTGTCATCCTCTTACAGCCTTATTTCACCTTGAAGAGTTACCTATGTCCTTTCTCAGGCTCTAGACTATATGTTTACTAATTTTCATTTAAATCGGTTCAATAGTTTTGGCGTGAAAGCGCGACAGACAGACAGACAGAGTTACTTTCGCATTCATAATATTAGTATTTAACTGCCTCGTTGGTGTAGTGGCTAGCATGTACGGTCACACACCAGGAGGTCCTGGGTTCGAGTCCCGGGTCGGGCCAAGTTTGGTTATTGAGTCTTTCTGTTTCGTAAGCCTCAGTAACAGCCCGGAGTTGGGAAGTTGGCGGTGTTTCACCCCCGTGCCTCGGAGAGCACGTAAAGCCGTCGGTCCTGCGCCTTAACTCTCACTGGTCGTGTCGAGCATTCGTCCCACCGGAATATGAGAGTGATAAGGAACAGAGAGTGCACTTGTGTTTGCGCGTACACTCGTGCACTATAATATGTCCCGCGCCGTTGGCTAGTCTCAATGAGATTGGCCGCCGTGGCCGTAATCGGCCGGGAGGACATTATTATTAGTATGGATTTTTTATATTAGTAAGTAAGTAAGGATTTTTACCTATGTACCTCTAGAATAGATTTTGGTCCAAAATGTTGGTTCATAGATATATTTTCGATGACAGAAGCTTTCCAATAATAGAAGAAACATTATAATCTGTTAAGGAATTTCAGAGTTTACTGATTACAATCAAATATTTTTACTCTTTAGATTACATATTCAAAGTCAAAATGTAAACTAATATTATATTTATTATTTATGCTTAAACATTAGGTTACAAAAATATACTCTTTACATAACTGTTTTATGTACAAGGATAGAATATCCAGAAAGAGTGCTTAGGAGCTCGTACTAGGAAATACATACATAATTATATTGAACTAGTATTTCCCACGGCTCCGCCCGCATTTAAAGACTGGAAACCAAGTTATTAGATTTTACATCCCGTGTGATGTTTTACGGCCGGTTTTTAACAGTTACTTGAGATTTTTAGATTTGAGAGTAATCTTTCAGCAGCTATCATCATACCACATTTCTTCAAAATCCGTCCAGTGGTTTCCTCGTGATGCGATCACAGACAGACAGACAGACAGAAATTCTAAAAATAATAGATTTGGTCTCTATACCGATTATAATGTCCATTTCAATAAGAATTTCCAAAAAATATTCAATGTAAAGATTCAACTAAGTTAGAATTTTATTATATTATGTATATATTAAAAAGAAGTATTGTGATATAAATTATTATTTATTCATACGGAACTCCAACAGTATACATATTTTACATTAAAAATCTACTTAAATCTAACATTTTTTATATATAACCAATTACAGGAGCACACATCATTCGCATACAAATCACTATAACTCATATAATACAATGTACATACTGACATATTTATTTCGAAATACCACTTTTACTATATTAAAACAATTGATACAAACGTACGGAACGTTCATATCTTATTAGTAGATAGCCGATTGGTGGGAAGCTCGTATTGCATCTATATAAGGGGTAGATGGGAGCAAAATACTGCATTTGCCATCAAGCCGTGGTGGTAGCTCGACGGTCTTCAAGTATTCTTAGTAATAAGTTAAGAGAGACTGATTTAAGTGTTTACCCCCCGCAAACATGGGGTCCTATAGCATAAGTTTGATTAGTGTTATATTTTTTACATTTTTGTGGACTCCAGCGCTTTCTAACGGTAAGTTATTGGTTTAATTATTTCCTTATAAAATGAAGGAAGTTACATTAAAATCAGTTCAGCAGCTGTAATATATTAAATAGTATCTTTTTCATATGACTTAAATGTAAACATGAAAAAAATGTCAAGTATAATTATGTATATTATACTACTACAGGGGCGGATTGTACTACTCTCAATATTTAAAACTATCTTTTTATTATTATTTATTATTTTAACCACTTCATGAAAAGTTTCATCAAAATCAATTTGCTTATTTTAGTTTCAATAGAAATTAAAAAAATTGAAACGGCGAAATTATCATGAAGTTATTGCAAATAATTTAAAGATGAAAGTAAATAAAAAAATCTAATATTTTTTTTATTTAAAAAGGTATTAAATAAATATCTTTAATATAGTAATGTATATATAATTCTGATATATAAGAATAACTATACATGTTTATATTATTTTAAAAAAATGATATACCTACGACCGTATAATATGTAACGTGACGACATACATACGTCCTCCTCTTCTTTGTAAGATTTAAACGTCCACCGTAAAAATTCATTATATACACAGAAATTGCTGTACATAATTTTTTTATAGCCATAAAGGTTTATTAGTTGTAGAAAGAACTAAATAATCTACTATTACCTAATATTTAAACGCTGGTAAAGGAAATTTTCATACATACTTTCGTAATATAATATCTTAATAACAATTTTTACTACCCTTGCTTCGTTTAAGTACACTTTAATGGAAAAATAAGCAGTTTTTAAGCATGTCCACATGTATTATTGGTAAGGTAGAGCAAAACAATATTGTATTATTTTAGGCATTTTATGTCTTAAGGATCAAAAAAATCACAAAAAGATATCATTTCAGTGACGACGTGTTTCTATTAATTAATTCAATTTTTAATATTTTAAAATTAAAAAAATATTAAATACGAAAAAAAACATTAAAGATTCTAAGTTTCTTTGTCAATAAACTACTGATCTATGTAGGTTATTTACCCGTCTTACTGCCGCGCTCAGAGTCACTTAATGAACCATTAAGTCTAGAATGTCCATACTAAAGAACGACTTAATGTTTCATTTAGTGACTCTGAGTACGGGCTTAGCCTGGATAAATACCTTAAACTCAAATCGGTCTCGTAGACCCAGAAGTTAGAACTTACAGACAAGCAAAATGGAAACTTTAGTATATTCTGTAATCAGTATCCATACAAATATTATAAAGCTGAAAAGTTTGTTTGGTTGAGCGCGCTAATCTCAGGAACTACTGGTTCAAATTTCATTCGGATTGAAAAAAATATTTTTATAGACTTGGATAGCGCATTTATCAAGGAAGGAAGGAATATCACAAATCTAGGAATTAGGTTTCTGGTCTACAAAACACGGATAGAGCCACGAGAAATACTAGTAAGAAATTAAAAAAAAATGTCATACACAATAATATGCATAGATAAAATAAATTAGTTATAGTTAGCAAATATACTGTTAATTAGCGAAAATTCATATTGAAAGCGTTCATACACACGTATGTGATAAAATAATCTCAGGTTATAGGTGACTCGTATCACTCGTGTTTACTGCTAATTTATCACTTTGTTGCCAACAACGATATCTGTTAGTGGAAAGAATGAAAGATTCTTCTTAATAATATATATTAATTTATAAATATTTTGTATATTATGATAAGTCGTTATCAAAAGTGCTTCTTTAAAGTACTTTTTTACTAAAAATGTTGATGGATGGATGTATCTTTTGATTGCGTTGGCTTTAGAAATTTGATTTTTGACAGCTCCAAGGGACTGTAGACCTGAGTATTTGATATGAATTTCAGCTTGATACCTCCACGCGTTACTGAGAAAAAGGGTCTTGATAGACAGACAGACGGACAGACAACAAACTAATCTTATAAGGGTTCTGTTTTTCCTTTTGAGGTATGGAACCCTAAAAATAAGCTATGTTTGTCGTTTAAAAAAAATAATGTTAGTATGTTGTGATATTTACATAGCACTAGTAGATATTACTAGTTAGGTACATCAAAGCTTACCTTTTGTGATTACAATATGATAATATGATACTTAATATTATAAAGAAGTAAAGTTTGTGTGTTTGTTAAATTGTAAGGGGTAATCTCGGGATCTACTGAACCGATTTTAAAAATTCTTTTACCAATAGAAAGCCACATTATTGCTGAGTGTCATAGGTTATATAAAAAACCGAAAAATAAACAAAGTTCGTTTTGCAAAGTGAATCGGAGAAAAAACGGTCGAATGAAAGTGTTTCTTACGCGGTTATATATGGAAATTACGTCATTTTAAAACTATACTAAAGAGGTTATACCTGGGTACGAACCCGAGCGAAGCGAGGGTGAGTCGCTAGTATTCAATACTTTGCTTAATTTTAAGTAACAGATTTTTTAATTTACTTTAAAAAATCTTAGTTTCTCAAAGAAATCTTGCAAATATCGTAAAAAAATATGATTTTATACATTAACCTTCTAAATATGAAGTTCAAATACCCTAAATACAGATTAGATTGAGTACACTATTCGCCTTGGCAATGAACATTCGCGATGATAACTGTTAACCTTTACAAAACTGTGACCCCTTTATCGAGTGTTTTCGTTGTCCTTTGTTTTAAAATACATTATCGGGAACTGAACAGAGCTATAAACTGAAACATTTAATTTAATTTAAGTGACAATAAAAAAATGTAGTTAAATCTGACTGACTGACTAATATTATTTTGCTGTAGTAAATCTAATACATAAAAATCTCGTGTCACAGTGTTTGTTATCGAACTCCTCCGAAACGGCTTGATCGATTTTTATGATTTTTTGTGTATATTTGGTAGGTCTGAGAATATGTCGTAGGCTATTTTTTATTCCACTAGGTGATAAGGTGGCCCTCTTCAGATTTCTTATTTTCAATTTTTATTTCATACTGAGCACGCGGGCGGAGCCGCGGGTATTACTAGTCAGTATATAAAATAATGAAATAGGTAATTCAAGTAGATTTGAAGTTCAATTATTTGGACAATTATTAATATGCCTAAATATATTTATTTTCAAATAAATCTAAAGCCTCGTATTTCTATAAAAGGTATAATTTAGCATTTTTATTACCTTAGAGAGGCTTATATTAATCTATTTATGTACCAAATTTCATCAAAAATGGTCGCGGTGATTCAGGAACGAATAACAAAAACCCATACAGTATACAAGCAAGTTATGACAGTACTATTAGAATTGTGAATTCTAATAGTACTGTCATAACAAAAAAAGCATATGGTAAGGCATATACGAGTATAAACGAAAAATTCCCACGTTTAATAAAGTTAATACGAGAACGGATGGCGTGTGTAAGCTAATTTGTAGCCTCCAATCTACTAAACTGCTACATCCGTACATCAGATGGAATGAAAATAAAAAATATATTAAAATAATCTATACACATGGGCATTGGTAGCCTAGTGGCGATGCGTTCGCTTAGAATAAGCCAGATAGAGCAAGTTCGATTCTAGGATTTCGACACCTCTAGGATTTTATGAACAAGCCATTTCCAAACATAATAATCACTTTGGTTACGGAGAAGGTAAATGAAACGTGCATCTGTAAGAAAAACAAAGAACAGAAAAACTTGTAAGGACAAGCTTATGAAAGGCAGCGTTGCTAATTATGTGCTATTTCGTGGTATTTCGAACAATAGATATTTTCACAGAGGATAAATACAATGAGGGTCCAGCAGAGAGGAATTTAAAAGGGGAAGAATTGTTTTGAAATTTAACCTTTAGCGCGAACACGGATACTAAAGGTTTCTTTTACGTCCGTCCATTTATATCTCTCGCGATTGAATGTGTGACCACTTGAAGAGTTTAAAAAACTAAAATGGATATGTGGAAACACCGATCGTATATAGAATTACCCCGGTACAACCATCATTAAAGTAATGGATGGTGAAATCATTACACCATATGAGTTCGCACAAGCACGGGTGTAGGTATTATATTACCATGGTTAATAGTTATTTGTTATGGTAGATTTGAGTGGACCTACTTAGTGGAAATAAATTTTGATGACAGTTTAATATATAAAAATCTCGTGTCACAGTGTTTGTTATCGAACTCCTCCGAAGCGGCTTGACCGAATTTTATGATTTTTTTTGTGTATATTGGTAGGTCTGAGAATAGGTAGTTGACTATTTTTTATTCCTCTAGGTGTAAGGTGGCTCTCTCCAGATTTTTATTTATTTTTAGACCAAATTTTTATTTTTTTTATGATTTGGCATCTAATTCTTATAACCCAAAATTTTCAACTTTTTACCATGAATCCCTATTTTAATAGTGATTAGAACGCAGACAGAGCCGCGGGAATTGCTGGTTTATTATATTTTTTAAACTATGTATACGTTTGTATATATTTATCAGAGATGAGATATTTTCCTGCAGTAAAAACTATCCTATATGACTTTACAGAATTTCATCAAAATCTATTCATTGGTTTTCTCATGATGTGTTCCCAGAGAAACACACAATTAGAGAAAAGAAATTTGTAAAAACGGTCTCTGTATCGATAATAACGAATATTTTAATAAGATTTTCCAAAAAATATTGAATGCACAGATTATCTGTTAGAATTTTATTATGTACCTATATATTATTCAAAATACAATTCATCTAGAAGTAACCACAGCACCCAAGCCCCAAATAAAGCTATAAAGACAATCGGACCCCAGCTATTTGAATAAATTGGGTAATTGACTTCAAGTACTGGATGATCACGAGACTGACTGAGTGATGAGACAGAACTGATAGGTCGAAACAACTTTCTTTTTTGTTTTATATGTTGCAATGGACATATAATATGTAATATAATGTAGGTAAGGTATTAATTTCACGTTTTCAAAAAAAATCGGTTTATATTTAGGAAAAATATCGCAAAATTAAAAAAAAATATTAAGTCACACCGAATTTTTACGTCGATTACAAAATATATAAGGTACTTAGTGAAGTCTAATTATTACTTATACATATGAGATTAGTGGCAATAGTACACGAATTCATACTTAAAAAAGTATCCTTGATAGGATAGATCCTAGACCTAGATCTGAATATTACACTGAAGTATTTTAAAACTCCTTCAGTTGATTTGTATTAGAGTATCAAGTATATCAGTCGTCACCCTGTTCCAATATCAACAAATTATTCGTAACATTTGAGATAATAGCAACAATCTTACAAAAGATCTATAGAAAGAACGGCTTCTCCTGATTTATCCTTTTTTCCGAGAAATTTCCAAGCTTTTCCCTAAAATGCTTACTCGACCTATAAAAACATTTTGTTTAGAGATGCATAATCATTACATATTATAAAACTAAGTCCTCCGCCGCGTCTGTCTGTATGTTCGCGATTAACTTAACTAATATACCGATTTTCATGTTGTTTTCACCAATAGATAGAGTGGTTCTCGAGGAAGGTTTTAGTATATAATCTGTCAAATTTTTGTAAACATTTACTAGCGGAAGCCGCTACGTCGCTCACGCTAAATCTAGAGACGAGCCCGAGAGAAGCGAGGGCGTGTCGCTAGTGCATATATAAAACCTTTTGTACTTCATCAAATACAAACTAACATTATATAGAGATAACTGAGTGAATCACTTGTTTATGAACTGATCTAATTAACCCAGGATCTAAAACTGTTACTAAGTATCCTATCTCTCGTACCTTGAACTTTGCATTAGGGTTGTTTACTGACAGATAAATAATAAATAGAATAATTAGTTTATTCTAGTCCATATGGAACTTTACAGTTAGTTTGTTTGCATATTTGACGTTTGTCTTAAATTTTGATACCGGTATCATTTGTAGAGTTTCTTTCTAATATAATCAAAAATGAATATCTTAGATGTTTACACAAGAATACTGTGATAGACCGTCAATAGTACATCGGTACTGAATAAAAACATCTTGTAGGTCTTTGTGCTGTTTATTATACCTTCAAAAATTATATAATATAAGTTATGCTTATCAATCTCATTAAAAATTCCATAATAATTGTGTAATTAATTAAAGCTAATTATATAACTTTCTTTGTTTCAGATCAATGCGAGATATCCTGCCAAGGGTGTAAGTGATAAAAAGAAATTGCTTTTATTACAATTTAATAGTATTTATTCATAATATTCCAGTAATAACAGATAAAAATTAAGTATTAATATAGATTTTATTGTGTAATAAAATATTTTTATCAAACGATTTTGAGAGTCTGTGTGATAAATAAATAAAAATCACAACATTTGGACATTATTACACACAGCGCCATCTAGTTCCTTGGTAAGCTACTAGTAGGCTTGTGCTACGGATACCAGATAGACTCACTACACATATATAACTTTTAAATACATACATATTATAAATATAAACACCCATGACTGGAGTACAAACATTCGCGCCCAACAAATGAATGCCCCCAGCGCTACTCGAACCCGCGATCGCTGGCGCAGGAAGTAAGGTCACTACAAACTGTGCCAAGCATGTCGTCAAGTATATGTAATAAGCCTTTTTTACTTTCCAGCATCATCAGCCCCAACGTTCCTCACTGGACATTTATATAACTATGGTGTAGAAGGAACAGTGTCCATTTATCTGAATGGAGCAGATAAACAGGAGACCAACGTTAAGATCTCCGGTCAGGTATCGGTTTCTGCACATGGAAACTGTGCTCTGTCTTTGAAGGTCAACTCTTTGGGCATCGTTGGTCCTGATGGCAAGGTAATAGAAAAAAAAATTGAAGGTTTTCAGTAGAATTTGAAGTAATGGGTGATTCCTTGCTGTGATTGTTTATGTCTTGTATTATTTGTTCTCGCTGGTCATTACTTGGCAACCTATTTATAACATTTTCGTGTTAATTAGATATTTACAAACATATTTCATCGCTTGTTTTGTACAATATAACTTGTTATTCAGAGAACATATCAATTAAATATCAGTGTCGTGTCATGTCCATTTCTAGAATTTACCTATAAATTGCTTAATTTTTTTGTCGCAATCAAGTGCTTAATAATAAATATAAAAGAGTTCAAAAGTATTATGATATAATGAATAAATGAATTTGATAATTTTTCTAAAGAATGCCTACCAAATTTATTTTATGTCAGTACCCTGGGGGAAATGAGTCAGTACCGTGGAACCAAAAATTTGAAATTTGATTCTCATTCTCGGCGATTTAAAGTTGTAGCAAAATCCTCTCAGGCTGCTATTTTTACATTAAAATAGAGCAATAATATGCGTCAAAAACTTGAAAAAATTTAATTTTTCAATCTCGACATTTTTAATCAAAATAGTAACAGTTAGAACAGAATCACCCATATTTATCTTAAGAAACATGCAGCAATTTAAATACAATTTTTCCATAGCAGTTTATTCCAAAAATAATAATATACGTACATATTATTTATCCAAAAGATTTTTTTATTTAAGATAATTTTCAAATAAGCTAAAATTCTATGATCATACTTTGATTCAACATTAAATTTTGTTTACAGCGCCATCAACAGTTTGTTTTTAAAAGAACAAATCACAATGTTATCGATATATATAATGATGGAGTTTAAAATATTAATAATAGTACAAAAATAATAAATCTTTTGCAGAAATATTCATCACCAAGGGGTATCGAGAAGCTTGTGAGATTCAGTCTTGAAGATGGCAGAATTGGATCTGAAATTTGCAGTGAGGCAGATGACACCCGCGCGTCTCTCAACATCAAGAGGGCTATTATTTCTCTGTTGCAAACAGAACAGAAGTCTTCCACACAGGTATGAAAAATATTTAGAATAATTTTTGAATTAACCTTAAACTAGCGACTCACCTTCGATTCGCTCGGGTTCGGATTTAGATTTAGCGCGCTGGTTCCCTTAGTTATATACCAAAACCTTCCTCAAGAACTACTCTATCCATTGGTGAAAACAGTATGAAAATTGGTGCAGCAGTTATTGAGTTTATCGCGAACAGATAGACAGACACGGCGGAGAACTTTGTTCTATTATAGTATATTATAGTATGTAGTGATGATACTTAAGAATGCGAAAAAAAGATCTGTAAGAACGTTAATTAGGAATTTATTATTTTAACAAAGATCTATTTAAATTATTTATCATTTTGAAATAAAACTACAAATTATTATTAATTATTATTTATTCAACGAGCTCTCTTACTTCTAGCACCGTTATTTCCGCAGTTATATCCACGCCACGTGATCCTAAAGTATTTTATATTCTTACCCAGATTGATGTGTTCGGTGCCTGTCCCACGGAGATATCTTCATCACAAGAAGGTTCCTCAATGCTAGTCCATAGAAGCCGAGACCTGAGCAGATGTGCCCACCGAGAACAAACTAAGAATGAGCTTATCACCGCAATCTACAGCCCTAATGCTGTAAGTATATTATATTAGTTACTAGTAGACCGACAAATTTCGTAGAGCAATTAAACGCTAGGAAATAACTCTTATATTTACAAACATTTTTAAGTGAGTGCCAAAGTAAGATAAAAAATCTTACCAGATAAATTTACTGGATAACATAAAAATGGGAAAAACGATTTAAAAATATGAAAAATTGATACTATTATTAGTTAGTAAATTAGTAAAAAATAAATTATTATTTTTTTAGGAAATTAAAGACACTCAGCTACTTAGATCCACATTGACTGTAGAATCGAAGGTGAAAAATGGAGTACCAGAAAAGGTATCCGCGGTTGAACAGTACTTGTACAGACCCTTCTCCGTCGGAGAGAATGGTGCGAGAGCTGAGGTCAACACGAAACTCACTTTGACCGGAACTAGTGTGGGAGGAGCTGCAGGTACTAACAACATGATGCAAATAATTTTATTTATAATCATTGAATCGATTTTTTGCAGAAATAATTAAAATAATAACGATCAATTTAAGAAAATCCTATGCTACTTTTATTTTTTAGGCATCTGCCCCGTTAGCCGCACAATCATCTTCGAGAACCCTCACCAAGGAAAAGAAAGTCATAGCAATTATCAAAATATCTTCAATGCAGTTAAGGAAACCTGTAAAGTCCTTAATACTGAAGCTAGTTCCAAATCAGCTGGATCGTTTGCTCAACTTGTCAGGGTAAGAAATATATCATATTAAATAGATGATAGCGATTCTTTTGTTTTGTATATCGGTCTTTATAAGAAAATTATTCCTAATTGTTCATCAAACGTTTTCAGATTTTACGTTCCGGCACCAAAGCTGACTTACTTAAAGTATTTGGACAAATCAAGGGCAACAGTTTGGAGAAGTAAATATTCTTTTTTAATAAATTGCTTCTTTTATGACAAAACTCCTTTATTAAAACAACTATTATTAATATTATTTTTATGATTTTACTATTATTAATATTATTTTTATGATTTTACTATTATAATTTACGAATATGAACTTGACAACTTGACTACATTAAATGATAAAGTAATTCGAAGCTAAAAGTTTATAAAAACTTACGTTACAATTTTTGTAACTTATATTTTATAACTTTAAATACATACTTTAAATATATTAGAATTATAAATGCCCAATTCTGGAGTACAAAAATTGCTCATAACATATGTGCCTCGAACGGGACTCGAACCCGCGACCACTGGCCAACAACTCTATGTACCTACTATGTATGACGTCCGTACTTTTTATATGTATTAGTTGTTTAAAAAAATACCTTTTTAAGGCGAGTATTCCTCGACGGTCTCCTGCGAGCTGGAACTGGCTACAGCATTGAAGCTTCCATTCAAATCTTGAAGAGCAAAGAGTTGTCACCTCTAGAAGAGAAAATCGTATTTTTGTCATTGGGAAATGCCAAACATGTCACCAGCGATGCAATTAAAGCTGCTGCAGTAAGTAACATGAAAAAAAAAATTCATTCATAAAAATAAAAAAAGTACTCGTATCCAACATAAAATTAAAAACCACAAATATTAAATAAATTAAACCCTATAACTTTGTTAATATTTTTGACCCATTCATCTGCCTTAAAACCATATATGCAAACATAATAATTAAATATATTATAATTAATTTTTAGGGTCTTCTCGATCTTCCAAACTTGCCGATAAATGTGTACTTGGGAGTAGGAGCCCTTGCTGGCATCTATTGCCGTGACCACAACTGCCATATTGAAAAGAATGAAGGTATCATCACATTGAGCAAGAAGTTGGGCGCTAAGTTGCAGAACTGCAAA
Source organism: Boloria euphrosyne (assembly GCA_951802675.2). Lineage (NCBI taxonomy): Eukaryota > Metazoa > Arthropoda > Insecta > Lepidoptera > Nymphalidae > Boloria > Boloria euphrosyne. Next base: position 799,751 of record OX637896.1, read on the forward strand.
CCCAAGACTAAGGTTGAGGAAGATGCTGTAAGTAGCTAACATTAAAGCTGCACTTAAACTTAAAAATAAATATTAAAAAATTGTAAAACTTATGATTAACTTCACTAATAATTTTTATTTCTAATCACCATTTTTTCCCAGGTGGTAGCAGTGCTAAAAGGAATCCGTAATATCAGACATTTGGAAGACACTCTGATCGACCGCTTGGTGCGTTGTGCCAGTGACAATAGCGTTAAGGCGAGAGTGAGAGTCAACGCTCTAGAAGCTTTCCAAGGAGATGCTTGCGCCGCCAAAGTAAGGCTTATTTTTTTATTTACAAGAAACAAGTTTTTATTTGCTAAGTAAAAAGCGATATGGTAAAAATAACATTATTTTTGCTTCATTGCAAATCGGGGAACTACAAGAGAGCTAGATAAGCAATTAAGCTCTTTCATAGCTCCCCCTTTAAAAAGTATGCTTATATAGTATATAGGAATATATACTTTATATATTTACTTATATTATTATTTTTCCAATTATAGATAAAGAAGACCGCTATTGATATCATGAAGAACCGTCAGTTAGACTCTGAAATCCGTATCAAGGCTTACCTCGCTGTCATCAAATGCCCCTGCGGAAAGACTGCCAATGAGATTAAGAATTTACTCGATTCTGAGCCAGTTCATCAAGGTATGAAACCGGTTAAAACCTAAAATTAATTATTTTTATTAGATCTTAGCTATAAATTATATATTACGTGAGGTATATCCTTTCTTGAATATTTGCAGTGGGACGTTTTATCTCGACATCTCTCCGTGCCATTCGTGCATCCGCCAACCCTGATAAACAACTTGCACGCCAACACTACGGCCTTATTGGTATCCCCACTAGATTCAATATCGATGACAGGTATGTGATAATTGCTGATTTTTTTCTTTTTATAAATATTGTAGATAAAACTATTTGAAAACATATTCAACCATTTCTCAAAATATCTTTATTATTGGAACTATACATTGAATCGACCCTGTAATAAAATTCTGTGCGATAAGATGTATGATACTTTAACGTACTTAGACCAGATGGTACAAATGTACACAGTACATGATATATTTGAAAATATAATATTCAGTGGTAGTCCAGAGTAATAAAATAAGGGTAATATACCAACTTACATAAATTATATTCCAGGAAATACTCGTTCTATCGCGAGATGAGCTACAACGTAGACGCACTCGGCGTCGGTGGTAATGTCGAGTCCTCGGTTATTTATTCTCAAGACTCCTTCTTACCGAGATCGGTCAATATGAATGTAACTGCTGAAGTTTTTGGACACAATGTTAACGTTTTTGAGGTTGGTACTTTTTAATATCATACATAATTTGTATGTATTTCTTAAAAAAATAGAAACAAGGAAGAGCATAAAGCTATATTTTCAGAGTTGAGAATTATTTTTTTGAACATTTGGTAAAATTTTGGCACTAAAAATGTAACTTTTGAAATACTTATATTTATTAACTAACTTAAATGGTAATATCATGATATAAATTTTAATGTTACCCTCAGGTTGGAGGTCGTCAAGGCAACTTAGACCGTGTGCTGGAACATTTCCTCGGTCCAAAGAGCTTTTTGCGTACACAGAAGCCCCAGGAAGTATATGATACCATTCGTCAAAAGTTTGATGAATCATACAACAAGGTAGAGAAAAGTGTGCGTGGACGTCGTTCAATCAAGAGCGAAGTGGACAATTTCGACAAACAAGTTAGTATATTAAAATAATAATATATCTATAGTTATCGTCACAATCATATTATTGATCGATAATATTAACAATTTATATTATAACAGTGTGAAAGTTACCTGATATTTACGTTTAGACTTATTCACTTCATCTTTTTTAGGTAAAAGCAGAATCCATACAGTACAACAATGAATTAGACCTTGATATTTACATTAAACTATTCGGAACTGACGCAGTTTTCCTTTCCCTTGGAGATGGCAAAGGATACGATTTTAACAGCTTTCTAGACGAGACCTTAAAGACCATAAACGAGGGCATGGACAAAATGAAACACTTCCAGGTAATGTGATTTTAATTTAGCAGAAAGAAAAAAAAAATAAAATTAAAAATTAACTAAATTTAAAGTTAATTTCTTATAGTAATAGTTTGTTTGTTCTCATAAACAGCAAGAGCTCCGCGGACATGTTCTGTTCTTGGACGCAGAACTGGCATACCCCACATCGACTGGTCTTCCTCTTAAACTTGACGCTGTTGGATCTGCAACTGGTCGCTTTGAAGTATCCTCAAGTGTAGACATTCGCCAAATCCTTCGGACTCCTGAAGCTTCAAAAATTGATTTCAAATTAGTACCAAGTACCGATATTGAAGTATCTCTCGTTATGATGGTAGACACCGGAAGTCTTTCAACTGGTCTCAAAGTAGTGACTAACCTCCATTCTTCCACCGGCGGACACGTCATTTTTAAAGTTATTGAAAATGGCAAAGGATTTGATCTTCAAGTGGGTCTTCCCATCGAGAAACAGGAAATTTTGACCGCTTCCAATGAGCTTGTATTCTTTACCGCTGAAAGGGGGCAGATGGAGAAGTTAACGCCAATAAAATCAGAGAAGAATGAATATTCTGGGTGCTTTGATCAACTCTCTGGAATGTTGGGTGTAACTTTCTGTGGAAAACTAACATTACCCTTCTCAATAACTGGTAATTTTAATTAATAGTTATACCAAATATATTCTTAAGTAGTAGACCTTGTATCAGTAAACCTTGTATGAGTTGCAAAAATAAATGAGTAGTTTAATTATTCATTAACATTTATTATACCTTATATCCTTGCAGGTCAGAAATCAGACAACGCAATTTCAGCATACTTGTCCCGCTTCCCACTCGTAGGATCGTCCAAGGTGAATGTTGTGTTAGAAAAGAATGATATCCGTGGCTACCACATTAAGGGTGTTTTCCATCGTGAGAGCTCTCCCAACCGTCGTTATGGAATGGAACTTTTATTCGATGCTGAAGGTACATAAAAAATCAAAAACTTTATTTTGCGTAACATTATTTAGTTAATAATAAAATATTGGTTATTGGTCATCTGTTAGTCATCTCATAATTAACAATATTTTCGCAGGAAAACAAAACCGCCGCACTCAATTTATTGGCGAAATCATAGATAATGACCAAGAAAAAACTATTAAAGCCAGCCTGGACTCTCCTATTAAAAAATTAAATGGACAATTCTCGATTTACACTAAGTCTAATGAATATGCCTTGATGATGAAAGCTCAGATGGATGAAGCCATCTACTATGGACGTGCTGGACTCAACATCGCTGGAAACGAGAGGCGTTCAGTTTATAAACCAATTTTGGAATACCAACTTCCTGGGGATAATGGAAAGAAGACCATCACTGTTGACGGTCAAATCACTAGAGATAATAACGGTGACAATGTTAAATATACGCTTGATGGTGTCAAGGTAATTTATACGAATTAAATTATAATTTACTTATGTCTGTGTCATTTAATACGCATAATTTAAAAAAAATAATAATATTAAAATCATAAAATTCTCTTTTTTCAGTTCAATATTCCCAACTCTAACGAGCCAGTCAATCTTGAAGGTCACTTTAACAGTGGACAAAGGATGGTAGAAACAGACTTGAAGATAAAAAAGGGTCAACAAAATATGCTGTTTAGTGGTTCCATTAAAGGCAATGACTGCAAGCTCGAGTTCATGAACACTCTTAACCCATACATCAACTTTAAATTGAACGGTCACATTGAGAATACAAATGACGTAAGTAATAAAACTATCTACTAACATAAAAAATAGGTATTTTCCAAATCAAATCTGTTTTTCTTAAAATGTCTAGTAATTATTGAATACATTATTAATAATATGTGTAATATTTTCAACAGAACCTACACAACGACATCGACCTGTACTACGGCGGAGACTGTCGTAACCCACAGAACCGCGTCACCATCAACCAGCTCTACAAACGACACTACGTTTCTATTGAAGATTATAACATTATCACCAAAAACAAGAGTAGGTTTTCCTTTAATATAATTTATAAGCTGTTTGTTGTACTTGGCATGACATATCTAGTAAATTCAAAAATTATATCCTTGCATTTCATTATTTATCTATTTCAGTTGAAATCCATGCATTACCACTTAAAGCACAATTAAACATTGAATCTGATCCAAAGAAATTCGATTTGGATGTTGGTGGTGTCTACTTTGACAGAAACGCTAACTTAAACCTCGATGCTCGTACTCACTTGAAGAAAGCTGGTGATTACCGTGTTAAAATGGTAGTAAACGTTGACAAGCAATCAGTAGAAGCCTTGGTTAAGAGAGACATTGTTTCACCTGATAAATCTAACGTAGAAAACTACATTGATTTCAAGAACATTGGCAAATATGAACTATCTGGTGTAGTACTTCATAAACTAAAGGAACATGATACCAATATTGGAGCTGTTGGTCACTTGAAAATTTCAGGAAGTCAAAAAGATGAAGAAATCAAGTAAGTTACAAGTTCTCTTCTATAAATATTTATATTTTACTACAAACATTAGATCTCTTATAGAGATGAGTCGAACTTTGTCCAGGCTACTTCCAATGTATTTTAATAAAGAATATATAGGTATACAATTTACATTAATCAACTAAACAGTAAAACTTTAAAATTCTTTACTTTCTAAAAGCTAAGGTGCTGGTTTTCAACTTTCCATCTAATTTCAAGAGGTTAATTAAATATCTTATTCTTTTTTTACCAGATTCGACGTTGGAGTCATTGAAACTGCCAACCAGTATTCCTCCCACGCGACTATATCCAGCTCAAAGGGAGAGCTCCTGAACTATCTTCTGAAGTTAAACTGTGGCAACAACCCCAACGGTCAGTTGAAGTTTAATTTGAAAGACGCTATTGCTGCAAACGGACAGTACCAAGTTACTGATAGTGATGGAAAAGGAAACGGCAACATCATGATTCACTTTAAGAAGGTAAATAAATTATTTATTTTAATATTTCTTAAAATCTATAAAAATACAATATGAAATAATTGTTATTAAAGAAATAATCAAGGCAAATATAGAGAAAACAGTGCAGTACCTTTTCATCCTCTGTTTGCCAATCGATTTTCTTTTCATTTTATATCCATAGATGTTATCAATTTTAAAAATGGAATTAGTAAACTTTTTATATTTTTCCGTTCATATATTATGTATGTTTTCTTCATAATTATCAATAATAATTAGAGTCGTCTCTATTTCTATTTCGAACACTTTGGTATAGTTTAGTAATTATATACATTAAATAAACCAACCATAAAATATAATATTTTTATCTATCAGGTGGAACGTATAATCAAAGCAGATGTGAAATTCGTCGCCAAAGAACCAGTGTTCAATGCTGAAGTCGACCTTTACTTGAACTTTGAGAAGGACAACAATGATAAAGTGCACCTCAGCACAAACAACAAGAAAACTGATAGACTACTTGACAGCAAGTTAGTATTATTTTTGTTGATAACATATACAAATTTTAAATAAGAATATATTTGGTTTTTTTCACAGATTTATTGACTTTCCCGTGATCGTGATTGCTGTAAAAAAGCATTCGAAACTTTGGGAACCGACAATAAAAAAAACTGTGAAAAAATCCGATAAGATATCTGAATATTCTATTTTTTTTTACTGTTACTAGTACTACATATTTTTATTATAGAAACTAATTACAGCAGAGGAAAGATATTTAAAACAGGCTGATATACAACTAATTATATCAGCCTGTTTTAAATTTATCTGCCCTCGCAACACAGTATACAATGTGATACACTTCTAAAAGGATGGGGTATTAAAATTTATTTTTATATTAATTAACCAGGAACAAGATCGAATATGCCGGAAAATCCTCTGAAATTAACATTCACAAGGATGGTATCTTCACTGGACTGGGAAAAGATAGTGTCAACATTGAGGTCGTTCTTCCCGATGAGAGATGCTTGAACTTTAAGGTTGACAGGGATGTCAATCTTAACGATAACGTAAGTTCTAATAATTTTGTATTCAGACGGATAAACAAAAAAGCTCCCGTCCCCAATCATTTCTTTACCATTTCTAAAATCAAACATTTTATACAGGTATACAAAGGGCACGCCCAGTTATTGTTCTCTGATGCCACCAAGCGCGGAGGACCCGCTTCTATCATTAGCTACAAAGGAAAATTAGCTAAAGCTAACATAGATAAAGAGGAAATCGATTACGAAGGCCAGGTCGAACTGAAACTGAAGGATGGCAAGAACCTTCTCAACACTTTCTCATTTAAGAACATACCAAAGGGAGATAAAAGCGATATGGCTTTCAAGGTTAGTAAATATTTGACACATACATCAGTTTATTTTTATTCTTATTTTTTCTTAAGTTTAACTTTTTCTACTAATATGCATTGTTAGTAGATCTATTTTTTCTCTGGGTTATACCATTTAAGTAAAATAGTGGAATCAATACTTATCATTACACATCCTATATATCCCATATACTTTTATCATTCATATATTATATGGTGTTTTCATTGATTGGCAATTTGAAATACGCAAAAAAAAATCAAACTTATAAAATTTATATTACTCACTACCATTCAGACTGAAGTCAGCGGCAGCATGTTACCAAAGAGGGCAGTCCTTGACGCAAGCGCAACTTACACACAGCAAGACCACGTCAAAGAGAACTACCGTGTGAAGGCAAGCTACGGAGATGATTTGGCAGCAGAGCTAGTCGGTGATTTCGAAGCTAACATACCTGATAAGGGAGAAATGAAGTAAGTATTTTATGAACTACGAGCAAATCATCCTTACTTCGCCAATCTATTATGTATAATTATTATTCTGTTTCGACAAGAAAGAAGAAAAAAAAAACAAAATCAATTTTGTAAAAATTTTAGAAAGAAAACGTGTCAAATCAACAAATGCATTTTTAACATTTAGAAACAAAATACTGCCGAACTGTTTCAATAATTCTCGACTTTTGCATTTTGGAACAAAAACTATTCGTCTTTATTTATAAGCTTAAATATGAATATGTTAAAAGTAAAGAAATTAAACGTATAATAAAAACTTAAGGGGAAATAGAAATTCAAATAACAGAATAATATTACTTATTTTTCAGATATGTGAACGACTATACTATGACTCTGCGACTTCCTTTCGAACAAGCTCACGACATTAAATTAGTGTCCACCTTCATGTTCTTACAACCAGAGAACAAAGCTGCAGAGGTAAGAAACTATTATAAATAATGTAATAATTAACGTTATATCCTTGAATATACTTAAACAAATAGTAACCTTGACATTTAATCAATTAAATTCGTCTCAAATTTGTTTGTTTTGTTGTTTACAAAGTAAAGTAAGCATTATAAAGCTATTTTTTTTTCTTTTTACAATATATTAATACCCCAACTGATTAAACATAAGGAAATCTACAATCATTGAACCGAAATACAAAAATAGGTAGATATGTCATATCATTTTTGCAAGTCAATTGACTTAAAAGTTAATTGACTAAAAAGACAGACTGATAGTATAGGAAACAAGTATCCATCAGACCTAATAATAAAAACCATGGTCTCATTTAGGTAACAATCATAGAATCAGTGCAAGTGAACGCTGATCTATATAAACTGGAGTCAAACGGCAAGTACCAAGAGACCAGTGGTAACAACAAAGTGAAAGTGATCGTCCCACACGTGGAGCCCATCATATTGGATGTCAACTACAAAATTGATGAAAACAGTAAGTTCAACCTCAATTTGTTATAAATATATCAGGCTAATGTTGTTTTTGTACTTACACTTCTTTTATCGCGTCAGGTTAAAATGATGAGAGTGAATTTTCATGATGCAACAGATTTAAACTACAATATTAAGTTATTCCCTATAGTATGAAGGTATTTATTAAATCTCCCTTTAGTATAGTGTAATGTTGATGTTTTTATTAAAGATATTTATTCCGATCTTTCACCATGAAAAACCGAAGGTGGATAGATCTATATGGTTTTGTAGAGTACATTAAGAAATGAAAAGTGAAAAAAGGTAGAAAAAGTCTCACAGGACAAGGGTTTCGTACTCAAAATGGGCAAAAGTTTCAATAATTTTATTTTATTTTAACAGAAGACAAGACATCTGGCCTTGTGAACCTCAAAGCTCAATACGGAAAGGGCAAAACCACTTCTCTTTCCCTTCAAGGAGCGTCATCAGCAAACGACATCGAGCTGAAAATCGTGACCAACTCTCCCCAAAATGAAAAACTTAAGAAATTCGAATTAAGCCTACACGCAAAGGTGTTACTTACACTTCTTATGTTTTGCTTTCAATTTACGTACAAACATATTTACATAAATATTCTCGATTAAATCATAAAAAAATCTTTTTCAATAAGCAACGTGTACTAACGACTTGCGTGCTCCTAACAGAACCCATCTCCAGACACCTACAATGCTCTTATTGTGGTGGATGCGGACGGCCGCGTGTACAAGGTAGATGGTCTCACGGTCTACTCCACCTCGCAACCAGTATTCGACCTCAAGTACTCTAGTCCTTCTACACCTAAGAGCAGGTAATGAAAAACTACATATTTTTCCAATGATATTTTAAGTGGTATACCTAGTTAAAAGAAGAAATCTAGTAGCCTAATTTGTCAATCCAGTTTTCTCTTCGCATTATTAACAATGGTCTTTATCATTAAAATAATAAACCATAAAAAATTAATAATTTTAATTTAATATAAATAATGTTACATACAATTATAGTTTTTTTTAATGTACCTTTTCCGTTTAGGTTCTATTTCAAAGGTGTTCAAATCCGCACAAAAGAAGGACGTAGTGAAATAAAAATTGAGAATATCAAAGATTTCAATTTGGACTCATCTGTAGAGTACGACTTTGAAAAAGATTTCACTATCAAGTACCAGGGTAATTCTGAGAAACTTGGAATGAAGAACTACAAGATGGAGATCACCAGCAAAGACGCAGGAAGTGGAAAGCGATTGGAGTTCGAAGCAGTTAATGACGGCAAGAACGTACTAAGTGGAAGGTAAAGATAAATATTTTCTAAAAATAAATAATTTTTTTTAAGATTTGATATTTAATTTTTTGACCAAAATTGTAAAGTTCCATATTAATCAATTATTTTAATCTTATAATCGAAATATAAAATAATCGAAGTGCATACGTAAGCATATCAGCATAATATTATGACACATTGCAGAAATGAAAAGGGCAAAATACAAAATAATAAAACATAATACTCTTTTATTCGCAGTACTTCGTTCATCAGTAAACAAGAAGGACCTAAAACCATAATTGAAGGTTCTGGAACTTTGAAGTTCAAGGACGAGCAGAAACCCGCCAGCTTTAAATACATTCGCACCATTCTTACTGAAGGAAACGAGCAAGGAATGGAGGTAGTTTATCATAATGATCTTAATTACAATGCAATATACAAATTAAAGTAATTGGTAGAATAACCTAAGTAAACACGACTTGTACAGTAATAATTAAGTGTACATTTGCTTTGTATATATAGTTAAGTTTACTTGTATTTTCCTTTATTGTAAATAAATAATGCTTATATTTAATTAAACCGAAGTATAATACAGATTTTCTTAATTTATTTAATTATTGTTTTAAGACTTTCATCAACTTTGCTTTTGGTGAGCGCAACCACGTCGCCGAGTCACGCATCACAAATATGGAATATAAAGCATCATACGTTTACTGCGAAGAGAAGAAGCAATGTGCTCACGCTGAAGTTAACTCCAAATTTATTACAAGCAGTAAGTGTTTAAAACTTAAATACGTTTGGTTATATTATACATAAAAGTAACTAAATAATTAATAATAAAAGTTTATTAGTCGTAAAATAAAACAGATAAATGAAAGAAATTCTCTAAAGAATTTGAATGACTCAAACAAAATTGTTTTTCCTGAAAAAATATATAAAACTACCTATCTTTCTCAGAACCTGGAAGCCTTCAACATCAGTTCAACATGGGCTATGACCTTCGCAAGTTAGGCTTGAACACCGAATTTGGTCTCCAAATCAACAACGAATTCTCAGAAAAGAACTTGCCTCAATACGACATGAACCTCCACGTTAACCGTGAAAGTGACAAATTCCACTTCCATGTCTACAGTCAACCGGAGCATGGCAGTACGTATTATAATAATATGATAAATACTATACTCAAACCTATCACTATGAAAAGGCTTGGTATATCTCATGAAAAATTTGGTCAGTTTCTGTACTATTCTCTACAATGTATGTCGCTGTAAGCAATACAGATCCATAAAAAATATTATTAACTTCCCTGCTCTTTCTGTTAAAAACAATATTAACGCTTTTTATTATATAGAATAAGTAATTAAGTCTAAAAATTTTACATAGCAAGTAGTCTCTGGGACTAACTTCTATTAAGCAATTACTTTTAAAACAAAACAAAAATGGATCAGTAGATTTCTTCATTACTCAATTTTTTTCAGAATTCCCAGCGGGTATCGTCTTGACATTCCCTAAAAGAGTCGTAGCTATCGAAGCATTAGTCCAATACCCTACTGACAAGGCTATACCTTTCCCTATCAAAGCCGAGCTTAACATGTACCCAGATAAAAACAGGCCTCAATCTAAAACTTGTTTACGATTCAACATGGACGCTTCGATGGTTCGCGACGAACAAGGAGAGATATCTGCACTTATTGGATTTAGTCACCCTAGAATTGGAAGAGTGAGTTATTTTCATTAGATATCTTAAAAATAAGCCTTTTGATGCCTCTATATTTACCAAAAATATTAAATATCTGTATCTTTAACAAATGAACTAAACTGCTAAATAATAATAATTGATTAATATTTTTATAGGAAGCTTTAGTCAAGTTCCATGGATCAGTTAAGAGGCCTAGTGAAAACAGCATCGTCATTGACACATCTAGTGCTATTTCTCATAGTAGCCTTGGAAAAGTAGGTGTTTTTAGACATTATTTTTCGTTTATTATTGTTAATTAATATTTTTAATGCATTTGTTCTTTACTTTTTTATTTTACAGGACCGTGAAGTTAAATTCCATTTCGAAGGTAGTCCCACTGCCATTAAACTATTGGTAAGTGCATGGAACTGAGATTTGTAGTTCTTACTATTTGTACTTAAAAAATAGGTGTCAGATTTGAAACGAAATTATTAAAAAAAGAGGAAATAGAAAAGTATAAGTATGTCACGAAATAGTTAATTAGCTTGTCTTATAAATCAACCTATTTGTTTATCTTTAGATCGATACTCCAGTCGTCAAAATAATTCAAATAGAAGGAAGTGCGGCTATTAAAGAAGATATTCAAAATGGAGAACTGAAGTTTAGTCTTCTTGAAGGCAAACCGGTTGAAGTCCACGTACTTGTAAATGATTACAAATACTACGAATTCTCTACAGGCTACAGTGGTAAGTACATTGGGCTTTATAATCATATTATTTGAAAAATATGTAAGCAAGGGTTTTTCTAAGGTCAAACCAAAAACCTACTTTATTAAAACCCAACTTGATAAAATACGTAACAACTCTCTCATTTCTTTATTCTATACTATCTATGTAATTTTACGGAGGCCAACTTTACTCAAACGCTAACAGATTGAGCTTTGTATACTGTAATAAATGTATTACATACATTAATAAAAAAAAACTTTTCTGCAGGTGATTCTGGAAACAAGCTATCTATAACAGGTCACTTAGACCCTGAGAAGCGCGTTGATGCCTCCATTGATATTGTCCTACCTGGAAAGAAAACCCACAACATTGCCCATGGAGCCCTGTTTATTGAGAACAACTTGATAAAGAGTGACTATGGAATGTCTAAGGATAACTACAACAACTTTGTGGTAGGTTATGATTTATTAAAATCTTAAATAAAATCAAAATTTACATATAATTATGAATAATAAGGTTCTATGATTAAGTTTCAACAAAAAATTATAATCACAATATTTCAATAACAGAAAGCACTGCAGAAAGACATGGCTGACTTAGAAAAGCGAGTAAAAGACGTTGGCGAGAAGTCCAACAACGATTTCAAACAAACAATGAAGAAGGTTGAACCAACTTACAAGAAGTTGAAGGAAGCTTACGAAGCTGACTTAAACAGCTTCCGCAACGACCTTGAGGAGATCACGAAGTCCATGCAAGAGTCTTATGAATCAATGTATGTATCATAATAACCTTACAATGTTAATATTTGTACATTAAAGACCCGTCTTAATTTAAGTAACAGTTTTACTTTAATGACATAGATGAGTACTATTTTACTTCGAAAAATTTGTAATATATTGCAAAACTTTAAATTTAACTTGTGTTCGATGGATCACTAAAAATATAGAATAGTTTGTCAATTTATTTTATTTTTTTGTTACAGCCGTCACATTATCCAGGCCATCTTGAAGATATTTGACGATATTGTGGAATTAGTTAAACCAGTAGCTGATCAGATTGCTGAAACTGTCACCTCAATCACCAATAAGGTCATGCAAATGTATGAAAAACAGGTAAATATTAAAACACATAAGAACTTTATCTCGCCGCCATTTCTTTTTTCAAACCAACATGTTGTTGCTAATACAATATCTTCTCGTGTCCTAAAAAAATTGGTAGAGCATGTTTTAACTTACAAGTCATAAAAACGTCCAGTAGACTAACATAACAAGCATATCACTTTTTCTAGTCCATTTCTAAACGCAAACAAACAAATAATTAATTTGTGTTATTTACTCCTTACTTAACAGGTGGAGCCTCAACTGATGAAACTGTACGAGAACCTCGCAGCTGTAATGAAAGAATTTACCGAGGGTATCATCGACGTAGCCGCCCACTTTGCCGCCATTGCCATAGACTTCTTCGAGAAGCACAAGGATGAAATTCGGGAACTCGCTAATGTATTCACTGAAATCTTCAAAGGTATATTTACTTAGAATTAGGGTTTTTATATATTTTTCTTATGATTACAAAGTCAATTATTAATTAGTAATTTAGTAGTTCCAAACGTACAATCGTTGAAAATATATTTCTTTAAAATTTCAACTTGTAATACTCAATTCTATGTACAAGTTTTGTAGCCACACACTAAGCCCTTTTTGTGTTATAAAATAACGATCACAAAAATAACTAAATTTCAAACAAATAAAATATCTTAACTGAGTAAAATAAATCTTTTTACTTTAGATCTGACACGTATCATCGTTGCTCAACTCAAGGAATGGCGCGTAAAGTCCAACCAGTTCTTCTCTGAGCTTATCGAACAAATCAAGAACATGCCTATCATTGGACTTATCAAAGAAAAGGTAAATAAAACATCCAAATTAACTAGTAATCAATAATATTTAACAATATAACTTAATTGGCTAATTTGATTAATACAATTGATCTAAATCTGTTAGTGTTAACCCAGTTGAAGAATAATTTTTAAGAATCATCTTCCCCAAATTTCATACTCGTATTTACATTATAATAGGATTTAGCTTATAATGTGTTTTTTTTTTGTATATCAGTATGAAGAGTTGGCCGTGCCAGAGCAGTTCCTGGGTCTGATGAAGGAGGCACACCAGACAGTGCGCGCCGTCATGCCCACGGAGGAGATTAGGCTTTTCCTCGATGCTCTCGACAGTTACGCGCAGAAGGTTTGACATTTTACTTACAATCATCAGTTTAAATATTTAGTTAAACCCTAATACGCTGAGTTCTAGAATTTAAAAACAAAACCGATGTGTACTAAATCAATGATATAAGCGGTCTTAACAAAATGCCCTAAAGATATATAAAATTATGTGTTTTACTTGCCGAGAATATTTAAAAAAAATATACCAACACATTTTTACGAGTAATAACATTCTCTTATTAAAATAAACAGAAACTACGCCAAGAGAAGTTCGACGAAAGCGCAGAGCTCCGCACACTGTATGAACGTCTTGCGGCCGCGGCTGCGTCGCTGATCCGCCTCGTGCGCCAACACGTCGGCCAGCTCGGCATCACCTTCCCGATGATCTCTGAAGTATGTTATTTAATACTTTATTTGTTATTGTACCTTAAATGTATTAATCTTAAAATTATATGGAGTATTATTTGTAGATATTTATGATTTTATGCCTAATATAGATAATAAGTTCTTAACTGCCCAGTGGTTTGCATATATGGCTGCAGAAACAGATTGTTTAAAAAATATACCAAGTAACATTTATCTGACTGTCATTAGAAAACTCGGTTTAATTTAATTTTTGACGTTATAGGGTGGCCTTCCTGGAATTACTCCGGTATCCATTCCACCATTCAGGGGATCAGCAGCCTTGAGCTTCATCACACAACTGATTGAAGGAGACATTCCCAGCCCCTTGAAACTTATCCAAGCTTACAGACCTCGCAGCTTCAACCCTCTCGATGAAATACCATCTAAATGTAAGTATAATGATACAAGAAAATAAAATGTTTTAAATATACCCTAAATATTGCGAAATGCTTTTAGACATACAATGTTTTTTCACCACTTTTATTGCTTACATCTGTACTTGATATCTACTTCTGAGCCATACAAGCACAATTTTAAAGGGTATTTACAAATAATATTTTTACTATTTATAAACAATCCTTCTAACTCGCTTACCCCTTCACAGTGCGCGCAGTCATCGTCAACGGTCAACACATCTTCACGTTCGACGGCCGTCACTTGACCTTCCCAGGAACATGCCGCTATGTCCTCGCTCACGACCACGTTGACAGGAACTTCACTCTGATCATGCAACTTGCTAACGGCAGTCCTAAATCACTCATCTTGGAAGACAAGAGTGGTGTCACCATCGAACTCAAAGAAAATGGACAGGTAAGATAATTTACTTGTTATAAATATTTTGTTATTTAATTTTTAATTTGACGATGGTTGAATATTGCTAGAACGTTTGTCGAATGAGATAACTTTTTGTGAATCATCCAAGTATTGGTTAATTAATTTAAACTGGCTGTTTAGCACATTTATCTGTATTATAGCTATAAGTTTTCTTTCTCTGTGCTAAGTAAATAAAAAAAGATCCACTCTATATATCTTTTAATTTACGATTTTTACTATCTCTAAATAAATATTGCGAACATGTTACCAGGCGGCTTTGAATGGTGCTGCACATGGCTACCCCATCATCGAGGAAGACGTGTTCGCGTTCAGGGAGGCCAACGGACGCATCGGCCTCGGCTCGCGCTACGGCCTTATGGCATTCTGTACTAGCAAACTCGAGGTATGTTTCTTATGATTATTTTAAAATTATTGCTATTAAAATTAAAATGTAATATGTAAGTTACATACATTTATATGGAGTATTTTAACATTAAAAAAAATGTCATAATTTAATTTTTAAACTTAATTTGTTATTTGAAATTTTTACCGATTTAAGTAAAATAATTATGACCTTTTAATACTAAATACCATAAAAACATTGGATATTTTAGTAAGTACTTAAAGGCTTAAAGTGTACTTTTAGTTAAGCTAACATACTTTTTTATAATTATGTAGGTGTGCTACATCGATGTTAATGGTTTCTACCTTGGTAAATTGCGCGGTCTTCTTGGAGACGGCAACAATGAGCCTTTCGATGACTTCAGGCTGCCAAATGGAAAGGTAAACAAAACATTTTTAATTAATTAGTCAATACGCTTTAAAGTTATTAATTAAAATAATTGAAATAAATTACACAAAAATCTATGTTATAATGTAAATATCTATCTTTATCATAATAATGTATCTTATTACATTAACTATACTATCCTTCTAAATCTGATTAAATCTGAGTACATCTGGTTGTCCAACAGATCGCCAACTCTGAGAGCGACTTCGGCAACGCGTACCGTCTTGCCGGCAGCTGCGCCATCGTGAAGACGCCCGAGCACAATCACGCGCAGATGCACCAAACGATGCCACCTGCTTGCGAAACTGTATTCGGAGGCAGTTCACCCCTCAGGCCTTTGGGCTTGGTTCTGGATGTTATGCCATTCAGGTAAAACTTTTTATATATTATCATATTGTTGAGTGTAGAGGTTTTTGAAGTTTTACGATTTTTTAACTAAATAATATCGAAGATATTAATTTTCCAACTTTTCGGGAATTATAACTCTTTAACATACAAGTATATTGCCTTAATGTACGAGTATAATGTTATAGACCTATTAATAACAATACAGTACAAACAACTAAATTAAAACAATGACATCATATACATAAATAAAATAAATAACAACACAAAAACATTTTATATTACAGGCAAGCCTGCGTCCACGCATGTACCGGCGCCGAAGACGCTCTCGCCCAAGCCTGCGACCTCGCGCGAGGCTACGCCGCGCTCGCGCAGGCCACGCTGCTGCCCGCCGTGCTGCCGCCGGAGTGCGTCAAGTGCACGGACTCGGACAAGCCACGAGAACTTGGCGAAGTGTTCGAAGTGAAGCTACCCGCGAAGCAGGCAGACATTATCGTTTCTGTTGAAGTTACTACTGTAAGTGTGCGAAATATTTTAGTATTATCTATTGAGATTGATGCTTGAGACATGAAATTGATTGACTTGACTTGAATGTGGGTTGTTTTGGAAATGAAAAATAATCATTTTTTAAATGCTATAGGTTTATAAGATAAATATTCTAATTTTGGTAGTATTTATAATATAAAAGATATATCTAAAATTCTTATCAGCAATTATATACATATTTAAAAGCTTACATGTTATTATAAAGAACAATTTATGTTTAGGCCAACGAAAAGAACTATAAGGACATTGTAGTGCCGCTAGTGTCTCAAATTATCGACCAGCTCAAGAGCAAGCGCATCACCGACGTGAAGGTGTACTTATTCGGAGTCACCTCCAAGTACCCGTACCCCATCCTCTACGATACTGATTGTAAGTATAGATACATTTTTATATCGACCTTACATACAAATATGAACGTTATATATCTTAATATATATATTTCTTGTGTGCGTGTGTATGTGACTGAACTCCTCCTAAACGACTGGACCGATTTTGATGAAATGTTTTGTGCGTGTTCGAGTGCATTCGAGAATGGTTTAGATTCACAATTCGGTCCACTACAACATGTATTTTTTGAATTAATTAGCTATTTATACATTTACACAATAAATGAAATATCCAATTATAAACAAGTCGTTGCTAGGCAACGTTGTTTTGCGCATGCGGACAGGACAACGTCTGTCGGGTCCGCTAGTATTATATAGTATACATTACATTTTATAAGGTTTTCGTAATTTCGCTTTCCCTACTTGTGTTATTGTGAAATCTGGTGGTCTGCATTAGGTACATTGACATCTATCATTTTAAAAGACAGTACGTCTTGGGAATGATGTGATCACCTCCAAGATATTTTAACCCTATAGAACTTTGGTAATTATAATTTAATTTATAAAAAAGGGAGTTTCTTTTGCCAGTTCTTCTCAGGTCAGGCTTCTTCTTTCTGAACTGGTAGTAGACTCATGACGTTCGGTAAAAAAATGTAATCACTTTATGCTGAGTGAAATATTTTCAAGTTGAATTCCATTTATATTATACCTAGTAACAAAAGAAAAAAACTAGAAAGAATAAGAGTTTGAGAAGTAATATAATAAAGTTATTTTATTCTTTTTATAGTGAGGTTAAAGAGCGCTAAGGTGACGTTCGATGACCAAAGCCGCTACAACTTGATCGAGCCTATCAACTTCAAGAACCCATACATCGATAACTACGAGACGGCCTTCGTTGATATCGTCAACAGACTTAGGATCGCATTTGGTATGTTACTCGTACATTCTATTACTCTTTATTAACGATTCTTTTTTGTATCACTGTGTTGTATTTAATTAATTGACAGTTTTGGGTAAAAAGTACCCAACTGCGTCAGAAGGAGGGTTATGTTTTTCGAGCTTGAGAGGTTAGAGGCTCGTTAGATTCGTATTTATTGTGGGAGTGACACTAGGTATATCAAAAAAATAGCTGATTTTTGGCGCCAAATTCAAATATTTGGCACGCTCCACAGCCTGAATGGCTCGATGTATTTTAGCTTCAAAAGTGTCGTTAGATTTATATTAATCGTGAAAGTGGCATCGGGTGTTGAATCAGAACACAACATATTTTAGGGTTTTTTTTATTTCCAAATTACACAGAAAGAAGCCAGGAGTTTTTTTAATTACACTGACTTGTTGAAGGAGTTACTTACCGGGAACTTTTAAGAAAGTATAATAATTAAAAAAACAATACACTAGCTTTTACAATTGTACAAAATTTTGCTTTATTATAAATAGTAGGCGCAAAAATTAAAAGTAGCTAAATATTACAAATGCAACATAAGTGAATTTAATTGTTGGTGTTCAGGAATCCAAAACGTCGTAGTTACGTACCACTCTATCTTCGATCTTCCTCTGAGACCCGCAGCCGTCAAGCACTTCATCAGCTCAATCGGTACCAAGTGCGAGCCACAGCTGTTCTTAGTAAGTATATCAAATGATACAATAATTATAATTCTTGATTCGTACTTCTTCTCTGTGACCATATATTTTAATGTTCGAACGACATCATTAAAAAATCAAATGTTCGTGTTAAATTAATGAGTATCTACTCGTATTTTGAATAATACAAGCCACTTATCTTCTTTATTTCGTCGGCTTCGTTTCCAGTTATAGAAAATAAATCTATCCCACGGAAATCTTACATTTTTTCGAAATAAAAAGTAACCTAAGTCTTACAGTCTATAAACTATGTTATAATAGTGATCCATACTCGCTTCGCTCGGGTTCGTTCCTTAGGTACGTTTTAACGGTTAGTATTTCTCAGATATGGAATATTATATCGCAGTAAAATGCATCCTATATGTTGACTCGGATAAGCTATGATCATACCAAATTTCATAAAAGATAGACGTATAGACAGACAGAAAGACATATACACAAAAAGACCAAAAATTCGTCAAACGGTAGATTCGACCTCTGTATCTATAATAATGACTAGTGGAATGACATTTACCAGAAAATTTTTAATGTACAGAATCTCTGACACATTAAATTTTACAATGAACTGTTCTTGTCATCTAATTGCCATTATGTAAAAATTGACATTCGCAATTGTAAAACATGATACAAACGTGCTGTTATAACGGGTTCACACTTTTACGCGACATCAATCTCATAAGAGTTCAGTTTTGATTAATTTCTTTTCATTAACAGTTGAACGCCGCCCGCTCTGTCTTAATGGATGAGACGTTCAAGAAAATGGGTCTGACCCATTCCCTCATCACAGATGTTGATGGCCTTAAGATTGGTGGAGGCAAGTCTGCTGAACAAGTTGTTGGTAAGAATCTATTGTTTTATGTTTTATTTCAATATTCGCAAAATCATCTGTATCTATTTAAACCCATAAGTACTAAACAAAAATAAACTTCGTTTGAAATATTAAAATAACTCTTAAATATTCAAATTTATTTAAATTTAAGCTTGTACATTGATTTACTAGTTTTATAATAATGAAAATCTTATCTTAAAACCTGTCCAGTCACTTTTCGTTATTATAGACCAAACTATTAGTACTATCATCTCACTAACACTTGTTAAATGATTTTCGAAATTCGCCTCTATATTCTACCTTTGTTATTGTAATAAAATTTAATACTGATTTATTTTTTAGGTTTCTCTCAGTCAAGTGTGCTGATGCTTGGTGATAAGAAGCACAAGGACACAGAAACTCTGAGAGCATCTCTGGAGTTACCTTACGAAGATAATTGCGTTGACTTCACTGAAGAAGTGAGTGAAACTCTGCTTATGAATTTAATAGCACAAATTGGTATACTCCAAACATATTTTCTAGTCAAGGTCTGACAAACAAACATATTGAATATAAATAAACCCATAACTGGAGTGCAAAAATCAATACCCCACAAATGAATGCCCCACATCGGAACCCGAACCCTCGACCGCTGGCACATTAACTAGGATAGTACTACAAACTGAGCCAAACGTGTCGTCAAATATACTACTGTGTTCTTCATATAACCAATTCTCTTCCAGACCGGTGGCGTCACATTCTCAGCAAGCAACTTCCGTAAGCTGAACCCTCAACAGCAGAAGCAGTTCATCACCACCGCAGCATCCTCCGTCACCTCTCGTCTGCTGCAGGACTCTCTCACCATGCGTTGTTCTTGCGTCGCCACCAATCCCTTCAGCGTTCGCTCGCTGTGTGCTGTCACTGATAGAAAGGAAGTGGTAAGTTTTTTTTTTCTATCCTTTCTTATCCTACGTTCTGCTGTGTAAGATAATTAAAAACCAATAAAATATCCTTCTAACTCTAATAGATTTTTATAAGAACAAAAAATTTTTAATTGTTGCATTCTTATCAGTGCGGAAAAGTATTGCCTTAAATATCATATCTGTATGAAATGAATTAATCAATTGACAGACTAATCTTCTGTCGGTTTGTGTCAGTTAATCTCCGGAACCCAACAGTATATGATTTTTAAGTCTTAGTTTACTAGTGGGTAGGATATCGAGTGACTGCGAGTAGTTTGTAGTTTTCAAAAATTAAATAAATTCATATTGAAAAATTAAATAAATCTATTATCTACTAAAAGTACAAAATATATTGTAGAAATTATTAATTATATGATAAAAAAATATATAAATACCTCTATTAAAAGATGTTATGTGTGCTTATACAGTTTTTTTTTGTTTACAGGCTCGTAAAAAGAAGTGATTCTACCCAACTGTGATTCTCGCCACATCACCAAATACTCTTAGTTTTTACTCTATCGAGCTTTTAGTGTATTAGGCTGAGAACAAACTAGAACTTCAAAATTTGTTATTTATATTTTCCATAGTTAAAAGGTAAATTCGTCTGCCTCTAGTTTGTTACCAGCCTAATCTCGAATAAGCTCGTATAATATAGACACTGAATAGCAATTTATTTATAAATCGGCGATTCTTATAAAGTTTTAATAAATCGCTGTATTAAGACATTAAAATGTAATAAAAATATATTATTTACATTTGTTTTTCATTTATTTTTTCGTTAAGTTGATAAAGCTCACCATGACATGACACCGTCATGGAATGCTTAGTAGATGTAAACGTGTAGGATTAATGTCTGGTTTTGTCTCACGTAGCATAAATATTGTAATTGCAATATTGTAATCAAATATTAAAAAAAAGAACAACTGTTGAGTCTCTCGCCGGCTCTTCTCAGCAGAAAAGCCTCCCGAGTCGGTGGTAGTTTCCTCACAGACTAATTCGTCTATACACACTGACATACTGACATTTAATTTTAATTCTATATTTTTATAATGTAAAAATGACGATTCAAAAGAGCTGCGAGCTCTTGAAAGCTTGGTTCGATTTGATCCAAACAGTTACATACAGTCAAACTTAGAAATAAAATATACTGTATATGAATACTAGTATTGTATCCCGAACAACACCTTTTTAAAAAACACTTTCTCTTAGAATGATATCTCACTTCATTCGAATTAAAATTAATATTTTATTCAGCATTATTTTTTTAATTTTTGTCGCATTTTTTAGATCTACCAGATCCGTATTTTGAACCCTATTACAATTATTTAGACATGATCACGTAAAAAATTGATATTATATATTTGAAGTAATACGTTAAATTCAAGTATTTAGTTTAGAAAAAAGAAGATACATAATTGAACATCTTCGGATATTTTTTTCTTTTTGACGTTTGACCCATCCGATTTATAGTGACCGCGTATGCTATATCAGTAGTCGCGGGTCCGAGTCTTGCTGGAGGCAGTCATTTCTGTAATGATCATAAATGTTTGTACCAACCATAAGTATTTATATTTAAAACTAGCTGACCCGGCACACTTCGTACTGCCTCAATTAATTAATAAAAGACCTAAACTTTTTTTTCATATTTATTCACCTTTTAAACCTTCTCTGGACTTCCACAAATAATTCGAGACCAAAATTAGCCAAATCGGTCCAGCCGTTCTCGAGTTTTAGCGAGACTAACGAACAGCAGTTCATTTTTATATATATTAGATTAGATATGTATGTATTTAAATTAATATGGTGTAGTTAATCTATTATCAGGTATTCATGACATAAGCCTCGTAACTTAACCATGGAACCAGATCACGGGCGTAGCCAGGTTTTAATTTCGGGGGGGGTTCAAGAAAATAAAACTACTAAATATGCATGAAAAAAATGTAATATACTGTCGCGTAATATAGTGTGAACTTCTTCTTCGTGTGAACTGAATTTTCGATACTAGAATGTTCTTAAATTTACCCGGAGGTACGTGCAACTGTGCGCTTAAGACACTATACTAGTTTTAAGGAAGCCGTCGCTCATGCTCTAGAGGTTGAAGCTGTGCGTCATGACTCTAGACCTTGGAAGGTGCGGGAAGTAAGTACAGAAGGAGCATCGGCCCGAGAACGTAAGTTAAGCCCAAGTTGCTACGAGTGCGGCGGTCGGGGCCGAAGTAACTGCCCTTCAAGGAAGAACGGTCGACGACAGTCAGATGTTGGTATATCAACTTATAATCAAGCCAGAGGAAAACTGATCTCTGCCAGGGCTAGGACTTGGGCACTGACCGGGGAATCTATAACCCCAGCGATAAAAGTAAAACATCAATAGATGGAAACACCTTGGTTATACTTGGCGCTATTAATGGAATAGCATGTAAACTCACGCTGGATACCGGAGCATCACGAACTGTCATTAATAACCGAAGATTGAGACACATTGCAGACAATAATTTGCATGATAGAAAACACATTACTCTTACGACAGCCACCGGCGAGCGCATACCTGTTTGGGGGGGGAAGGAAAATCGCTATCAAAATTGGGGACTACATCTATTGGCATAACGCAATATTTGCAGATATCGTGGATGATTGCATCATTGGATTGGACTTTCTTCAAAATCACCAGTGTACGATTGACATGAAACATGGAGTTTTACGATGCAGAAATAGAGAAGTGCCGATAAGTGGCGGAATTCATGGAAAAGTTCGTTGCTTGAAAGACACCGCTCTTCCACCAAGATCGCAGACTAGTACCTGTCTCTTTACCTCAAAACAAGTCAGGCTGTCCATGGTCATGTGCTATTATAGAGAAGTTGGAAGATGAGAGCTCATGGATCTCGGCAAGAGTTGTTGTAGGTAAAGCTTCGACATCTATGGTTCCAGTTCTGAATCTTCTGAATTCTGATGTGGGGAGTTGTGAAGAGATAGCCTGGTTAAGCAGATGTCAACCGAAAGAGTAGGTGTTGAACAAGGACAAAGAGCAAGCAATGAAACTTTTGAAAGATTGTAAAGAAGATCTCATGAGTTCACAGAAGATAAAAGCTGAAAATTTAATGTACCGACATTCAGATTTGTTCTCTAAACATGCCGGCTATAATATAGGAAGAACTAGATTAGTTAAGCATAAAATTAATACTGGGGACGTAGCGCCTATTCGACAACGACCTAGGACCAATACCTTGGGCTAAGAAAAAGGAAGTTGACGAAATGATCCAAGACATGAGAAAGAATAACATCATTGAACACTCCACTAGTCCTTGGTGTTCACTAGTACTAGTGAGGAAGAAGGATGGATCTACAAGGTTTTGCATCGATTACCGCAGGCTCAACGATGTTACTAAAAAGGATTGCTATCCCCTGCCCCGAATCGACGACACCCTAGACACTCAGCGGTATGAAATGGTTTTCAACTCTCGACTTGAAGAGTGGCTACTGGCAAGTGGACATGGACCCCGTGGATAAGGAGAAAACTGCGTTTTCAACTGGGAAAGGGTTGTGGCAGTTTAAGGTTATACCGTTCGGGTTATGCAATGCACCAGCCACATTCTTAATTTTTCGGGGGGGGGTTTAAACCCCCTAAACCCTCCCCCTGGCTACGCCCGTGAACCAGATGGATGCTATATGAAATTATTTTTTTAAATATATTTTGATTTTCATTAAGAATTCAAAATATATCAGGATCAATCAAAATAAAGTTTCGTCCGACATAACTTTTAGGTAGACCATAAAAATTGTAGCAATTAAAAGCAAATTAATTTGTTTTAAAGCTTACATAACTTTGGTGTTAAAAAACATTATAGTAACTGAATGCATATAGAGTGCTCGTGATGACGCACTGGTCAATGCTCCCGTTTAAGATTACACGGGTTCGAATTTTTGAGGCATAAGTTTACAAAAATGCGAATGGAATGTGTTTTATGAATCCTTGACCCACTATTATTGCGTTGTATTTGTGTATGTTTGTTTATCTATGAGACAGAAATTGCTGAACGGATTCGGATAAAATTGTGTATACAGGTAGACTATTTATTACCTGGAGCATGATAGGCATAGCACATGCCGAAACGTTGGCAGCTTGTAAAAGGTAAAAAAAAAGAGTTCCTTGTTAAAAAATATTTTTTTAATAGCCGTCGGGGGCGCATGCGCAGCCCCATGGAGAACCACGACGACCAGTACATGACAGAGAGCCCACTTGCATATTAGAGCAAAACGTATTTAATGAAGTGGTCGGTAAATGTATGATCATAGCTGGTTACCAAGGAATATTATAGGAAACTTTTTACTACAAGAAAATATCTTACTTCTGAGAAATTTTTGCTATATAATATACATAAATCGACAAAGACAAAAAAATGGACTATTTCTCGATTTATTTCTTTTTTTTTTTGTATTAAGCTTTTAACGGGTTTAACCGCCAACACGCACTAGGCCAGCGCGGTGGACTATGGCCTGATCCCCCTCGTACTGAAGGAGGCCCGTGCCCAGCAGTAGGACTTTAAAAGGGCTGAATACAATGAGCTTTAATATTATTAATAAAAACATTAGCGAAACAATGTAGTTAATTTTAGATATAAATAGGTAAATTCTTGACATAATCTTTTTCCTCAAATGATGAATAATAATTAATTATTGTCATCGACCACTTGACGAACGCTAGCCATAATAAATACGAATATTTTACATTTTGTTATGTTTGTATGTCTGTACATGTTCGCGTCTAAACTCTAAACTTTCTTGCTTGAAGAGAAATAGATCCATAAGATCCAATTCCACTTCCACATCAATGTACCTTTTATAATTAATGTAATTGCATTGAATAGCAGTATCAGTATGTATAAAATTAAAGTGCTTTTATTTCAAGTAACAATTTTTCACTAAATGCTTATAAAAGTATATACGATACTTACATTAATAATCAATTTTTAATTTTTTTGTCTATCTGTCCCGACTAATCTCCGAAACGGCTGGACCGATTTTAACGGGACTTACACTCACAGATAGCTAATGTTAGAAGGCTTAATTTAGGCTACTTTTAATTTATAATAAAATTATAAAATGCGATTAATTTGTGTTACGCCCAGCTAAGTTCGCTAGTGATTTATGCTAATAAAGTCGATACTCGAACGAAAAACCGATAGATATCTGACCGCAGTGAGTCAGTGTTCGCAACAGGATAACTTAGTTCTGTGCTGACGACCTAACAAACAAGTTGTCGTGTTGAGAATAAGGTGTGACCCGTTATATTATGTGTTGGGAGAGAACCATTATTATTAATTAAGGTAGGCTTGTGTTATTTTATGCTAATATTTTAATTATTTTCCATAGTTATATCACTTTTAAGTCAATTTTAGTTTACTTTTAGTTTTTATGTCGATTTAAGGCTTTGTTTTTTATGGATTTAAAGTTTGATTCGTATGATAATATAATGTAAAACTCTTTAAAGACTCAAGTTAAGCTCTAACTTTGATTCTTTCTAACGAGTTTCGTATAATTATTGAGTTAATTAAAAACATGCTTTTTATTTTTTTTAATTGAGTATGTATTTCCTACTATTTTTTTTTATGTAGATAAGTAGAGCTCTAAATTATTGGTATTTAACATTATATTGTAACTTAATTTTGAATAAATCCGATTTATAAATATTAAGAAAGCCGCGATACTTTTTTACTTTACATAGCGCGCATTTTTTGTGTTCGCTTAAAGAGTCGATATACTTGTTTATTGTTTTTGTTATGTTAGATTGATTTTTTGTATATATATAGTATACTAGCGTCTTATCCTCACTTTGCTCGCATTCCCTACACGCTACTCTCGAGGTTTTAACGTTAGTATTCAACTTCTGCGCCAGCGGTCGCGGGTTCGAGTCCCGCTGGGGGTATCCATTTGTTGAGCACGAATGCTTGTACTCCAGTCATGGGTGTTTATATTTATAATATGTAATATTAAAAATTATATATGTATAGTATATCAACTATCTGGTATCCGTAACACAAGCCTCGTAGCTTACCACGGAACTAGATGGCGCTGTTGTAAAAATGTCCCAACATATTTATATTTATAGATTTCTTTAGAGATAAGATATTTTTCAGCAGTAAAATGTTACTTTTGCGTTGACCCAGATAATAATCAGTTATCATCATACCAAATCGCATCATATTCTATCCAGTGATTTTCTCTGGATGTATTAAAAATTATGAAAATACAGATTCGGGATACGGAGGTTTCAATAATAATTACTATATGAATAAGATTTTTCAAAAATTATTGTAACTAATGTACAGTTTCAACTCAGAATTTCATTATATCGGCGCCTCCGAAGAATAAAATGATAACTGCTATTACCATAGTTGTAGTGTTATCCCATATTTGAAGTGTACGGTGCCAAATACATCTACCCAATTTCTTTCGTGAAGCCATAATTCAAAAAGTTATAGAATATTGCAATAATATTCGTCATTGTTTCAAACACACAAGGCTTTTTTAAAAAAAATATTATAAGTGACGAGAATAAAATGCTAAGTGCTTAAATTTAAATTAGTACTTAAATAAAATCAACACCAGAATTCTCGTAACTTTTTAAATTCTAAACATATTCCGAATAATCTTAGCATAACATATTTTAAAGCATTATAAGCGCTAAAAAATTAGCTCTCATTGAGCTTTTTTTATCTCTCTACATCTATTTGTTAGCAAGTTATAGTAAAAATAGATTTTATGACAAATTGTGTTTTTACAGTTATCATTTTATTCTCCGGGGACGGCGATGTATGGATTATAGATAAAGATTATTGGTGCATTTGTACCGCTTTTTATAAACAATATCTCTTATGCCTCCAGGGCCTATAGCCAACCGGCATTCGTTATGAAGCGATTCGATTTCTACAATCGTCATCGCTTAAACGCAGCGTATGCATCTTGAACTTTAAATCACTAATAATTGAAATGAATGTACATTGTCAAGCATCATCTATTCGTTGACAACAGATCATGTGACATATCTAAGTCATATGTCAAACCCATACATTTTGGACTTTTCTACTATCGCTTTCGCTAATCGATTGTTACTTTGTCTAGGCCCTCTTTTATCTGGAATCTCACTAATGTCAGGATAACTACCTACTTGATATTAAATTATATATATTCTTGAATATATTGTTACTAATATTAGAAACGCAAAAATGAGTACATATATATGATCGAGAACATATAGTAAAAATAAGTTTGTGTCTGGGCAGTAGTAGCCCAGTGGTAACGCGCTCGCTTACTACTTGTCTTATAGTGAAAAAAAAACATCGTGAGGATACCTGCATGTCTGAGAGAACTTAGCAAGTTTTCGAAAGACATTTGTAGTCCGCCAACCCGCACTAAGTCAGCGTGGTGGACTATGGCCTGATCCCACTCGTATTTAAGGGCCCAGCAGTGGGACGTTAAAATGGGCTGAATACAAAGTCTGAATTGAAATTTCAATTCCAAACAAATATTAAAAGTAAAGTCAATAAATCCAATGATATTGAGCTCTCAGTCTGCACATTCACATATAAAATAGAGGTCATGTTTACTGGACGGATAATACGCAAATATAAGGTAAATATGCTTATGATCATACGTGACTAGTACTAGTGAGTAACGCGAAGTCGCATCATATTGTAATAATACCTTCTATATTTGTAAAACACTGTGAGGCACGTTTTGTTTGTATTATGTGATTAATCTTTACTATTACTACAGTTATAATATAGCCAAAGCCTATGAAACATGTAGTTGGCCAACGGACGTGACAGCCCAAGCTGCCATACACTAATGTCCCAAGCGAGTGTATGGCAGCTTGGGCTAGCTGTCACATCCGTTGGCCGTATATGTGTTTCATAGGTTTTGATATAGCGCCACTGGTAACGCGCATGCTTAGGAAGCCGAGTGAGCGGGTTCAAAACCTCGATAACTCACTTTTGATATTTTCTTAGGAATTATTTGCAACTTCATTATTGAATACTAGTTGTCGTACGGCGAAGAAAAATTTCGTGAAGAAGCTTGCATGTCTCACAAGACTACTAGGTTTTTGAAAGTTAGGTGGAATAAGCAAACTTAAAACAGTTTGGTGCCTTTTTGTCCTCGGCTTGTCCATCGATTTTCTTTTTGTTTAACTAAAAAGTATTGACGAGCTTTTGTGGTAAATATCAAATTTAGTATCAATGAGAAAAGAAAAGAATATTCTAGACTGGAGATGCCTTTTAAAACGCAGTAAGGATACATTAAATAGGATATTTAAAGGTTAAAATAAATACTTAAATAAATAAATAAACAGACTCGGCGACAGTCTCGTTAAAGTAAAAGGCATTTACAATTACCGTTATCGTAAATACTTATTTATAGTACAATATCATTTATTCTTATAAAGTAAATAGTCAAGTATATAACGACATAAATTATCTTCTCCACATTATTTTCCTTTTTGTTGTCACATTCTGAACGGATGTTAGCTTTATCACAGGTTTTAAATCTGTACTAATATTATAAAGAGGAAAGAT
Organism: Boloria euphrosyne; assembly: GCA_951802675.2. Lineage (NCBI taxonomy): Eukaryota > Metazoa > Arthropoda > Insecta > Lepidoptera > Nymphalidae > Boloria > Boloria euphrosyne. The sequence continues at coordinate 828,640 of OX637896.1, forward strand.
TTTTGTATGTAACGAATAAACTCAAAAACTTATAATAAAATTTAGTACACATGTAGTCTAGAGCCTGAAAAAGAACATAGACTACTTTTTAAGGCGTAAAAAGGCGTACCTAGAGACGAACCCGAGCGAAGCGAGGGTGAGTCGCTAGTATATAAATATATAAAATTAGCCATTTTTGCAATGTCTCTTACGAACTTCCCTACGCTATGAGGATCAGGCTTAGTCACGCTGGCCAAATACGAATTAGCGGACTGCACGTGTATTTGATTTTAACGTTCCACTGCTGGCCATAGGCCTGACTTTAATACGAGAAAAATCAGACTATTACCATACACAGACCAAGTGAAGGTTGATGCACTTCACATATTTTTCGAAAACTTCCTAGGTTCTCTCAGAGCGCTCACCATGTTGGTTATGATTCACACATTTAGTAATTAAAGATGCGATACCCGGGATTTTAACTTCTTCACTCGATTTCTTAAGCAAGTGCGTTACCACTAGACTAACACTACCATTCGTACCATTTTTCTTTAAAAACACTTGTACACAAAGTATAACAATCTAACAAGATATATCAATACTCTACACAGGATGGCACCGCTATCCCTGAAGATAATCCTGGATGAGGGAGCAGTCACCAGGACGTTGATGTTCGATACAACGACCAAAGTTTGGGACGCTCATTGCATCGTGAAAGAGAAGATACTTACTTTAGACCCTGATAAAGGTGATTAAACTTAATTTATTTAAGGAACTGTACAGTACAATGTAAGTCTAGTTGCAGAATTTTAGTGTTAAAAGACTTTGGGACGTGCAAATTCTTAGTGTATCCTGTAGTCAGGCTCAATCTATAGTGAACTTGCTCTGCCAGAGGTCGCGGGTTCGAGTCCCGGATAGTCCTGGGGGCATTCGATACTGAGATGAGCTTGAATGTTTTTACCCCATTTAAGGGTATTTGTTTCAGAATATGGCTTCTTCCTTACATCAGCTGATGATGACAATTCTGGCGTGTGGTTAAGTAATGATAAAACGTTGGAATATTATATGCTCAGAGATGGAGACTCGGTGCAATTTCTCACTAAGATGCGAAATATTAGGCTGCGGATGTTAGATGGTGAGTACTTCATTACATATTATAAAACAAAGTCCTTCGCCGAGTCTGTCTGTCTGTTCGCGATAAACTCAAAACTACTGTACCGATTTTTATGCTATTTTCACCAGTGGATGACGGTTCTTGATGAAGGCTTAAGTATACAATTTGTCAAGTTTTTATATATATACATTTACTAGCGAAACCCGTCGCTTCACTCGTGCTAAATCTAGACGAACCCCAGTGAAGCGAGGACGAGTCGCTAATATAACAATAAACAAATACAATATGTATCTAATTCTTGTTAAAGATTGACAAATTAACTTATAACACTTTCCTTATTTACTTAAAACACAAATAGCAGACATAACGGGGAAATAGACGGAGCCATAAGTAGATTAATTTATTCTCGTAATAATTAGTATCCGTATGCAATTTATGACATTTGAAAACTGTTTAAAACTTACTGATAAAAATAAATGCATATATATTCTTATTTCTACTATTAAAGTAGCAAGTTAGTTGTTTAGCTAGTTAGTTAGTGTTATTAGTATAACGTTATATAGCTTTGCGCGTACGCATATTATAGATACATATTTTAACCTTCAAAAAGGTCTAATTAATAAATTGTTATATGTCATTGTGTTCTAATAAATACATTAAAATATGTATATACTTACCCTTCTTTTTTATTGAAATGCATTATTTTATACCAAAATTTTCTTCAAAATCATTTCAGTAGGTAGTTCTGTTCGATGTATATAACCAACAACAAACAAAATCCCTAAATAAAATAGAGGTCAGTGATTCATAAAAAATTTAATGACAAAGTGCAAAAAAATCTAATTTTATTACCATAGCTAATTGAAGTGTTTACTGCTTAGATAAAGAATTACATCTTAGGTTTACTGCGAATATATTTCTATTATGACGTCATTTTACGACGCGTGCGCTTCTATACTAACCTACTATTGCGTTTGCTTTGTGGTAGGTTATGGGTTCAAATCTCACTTAAATTAAATAAATAATAAATAAATTTGTTGGGACATTGAAACAAAACACCATCTAGATCAATAGTAAGCTTCGTGTATTATAAGTATAAGCACTCATGGCTATAATATAAAAATTCTTACTCAACACCCAAATTAATGCCCTCAGCGAGACTAGAACCCACGACCGCATCACTACAAGCATAGCCAAATTAATGTTAATTATTTCGATCATTGTATACACTTTATATTTAAGTTAATATGACAGATGTTAAGAACCGTGACCTTGCTCTACCAAATATGGTAATGATTTAGATTCTTAACCCTTTAAAAGGCACTGATCGATAAATCACGTTCATCGTCCTCTGTAATCATCGACCTAAGACTTACTCGTATATGAATAAAAATTTCTTAAAATAGAATGACTAACATCTTTGTTCAAAGATCGTGACTTATTGCTAACAATTTTACGAGCGGCTGGGAAGTGACACATCGACTCTCCAAATAAAATACAAGCGATACAATCGTCTTTATATGAATTAGTTAATTATAATTACTAATATCGTATGACAAGTTTTAAATATGAAATTATATGCATCATACACGAATGTTTGAATATATGTAGGTCATGTATCTAAAGTTATATATGTGTAGTGCATCAACTATGTACGTAACACAAGCCTCGTAGCTTACCACAGAACTAGATGGCGCTGTGTATAATAATGTCCTAACATATTTATTTAAATAATGGTGGATTTTTTATAAAATCGGAACACTATTTTAAATATGAAAGTTTGTGTGTTTGTTCGTTTGTATGTTTGTTTCAATATAATAATGTCCCAACATATTATTTTATTATGCTTAAAACGTACGTAATTTTTTTCATTGTTTTTAGTTACAATTATAAGTATATTAAGCTTTGAGACGTCTAAAAGCTTAGTCCCTCCCGTGACCAAAATTATTTGTAAACATTCAAAATGTGAACTTAAAATCAAAATAAATGCTAAAAAAAATAAAAAAAGTTGAAGACATTCTAAGAACAACGCTTATCGGAGTCACCGCTTACAGAACATCTGTTACATGGTCAGTTTAGTCCACAGATTTGGAGTATATAATACATCTGAGGCAAAATCATACGCCATCATGATTTTTACCCTTCCAAAAATTCTTAATTACCAATAAAAAGTATTTTTTCTGCCATAAATATAGCATGAACATAAAATATTTAATGAGTCACATTATTAAACCCATATTATGTCCTTTAAATATTATAAATGCGAAAGTTTTAAGATTGTTTGCTATTCAATCACGCCAGAACATATTTGGATCAAATTGGAACAGAGATAGATTATGTTCTGAGATTGAGATTTTTTATTTGAGACAATTTATATTCAACGTGATGAAGATATGATCATTCATCATGTCTTAAATCAAACTCACTACCATATCCGGTCCATATGCAGATACTTCTGTGCTAAGTGGTTACTACGACAATTATAGTAGAGTTCATTATGTAAATTAAATAATTATGATATTACATAATTAAATATGAGAATGTAGCTAAATGGCCAAGCCGCATAATAGCTTGGCTCTACATGAGATTTATAAATTTTTGGAAGTGCGATCCATATGCTCTTGTCTTGTCAATAATTTACACGTTTTTAGTTGAAATTGGTCTTATGTACTCGTAAAAGCTAAGTTATTATTGTAATGAGATTTACAGTTCCCGTGAAATAGATTTGTTTTTTCTTCACAATTACGTGTTTACAATTACTTGTCAGATAAATACTACTTTATAAAAAAAACGAACTTAATGTTATATTTCTTTAAAAATATTTATACTAACTTTATTTCCTAAAATAAAATACATTATTCACTTATTACTAAAATAAAAAGTTTGAAGCGTGTCCCTGTAGAATAAGATCGTTTATACGTACATTATTGGGACCATTGATTAACATTGACGACATGTCGTAAAAAACAAAATAACAAATTAATTATTCTTCTTAAATGTTCTTAGTTTTCTTTATTTATACACCATTTTATTTTCTTTTTGTGATTGTTATTTTAACATTTATTAATACTTTATTCTTTTAGGAAGTGTCAAAACCCTTCAAGTGGACGAATCCAAAATAATTGAACAGCTACTTGTACACATTTGCAGTAAAATTGGCATTACCAATTATGAAGAGTATGGTTTAGTAAGTAGCATTTTATACGTTTAATATAGATTTCTCAGATATAAGATATTTTTTAATAGTAAAAAATACCCTTTTCAAAGTTTCAAAAAAAACCTGTACAGTGTTTTTCTCGTCATACTGTCACAGAGAGGAAGACAGACAAACTTTCAAAAAACTGTAGATTCAGCTTGCATCTATAATAATGAGCATGCAATTAAATTTTCTCAAGAAATATAATTAGAAAAATAGCTAAAACTTCATTGAAATGAAGCTGTGCAATCAATTAGTTAATACATTATTGTTACAAGTTATTAAGTAATTGATTCTAATGGTCTAAATTCCTCTATTTGTCGTGACAGATACTACGAGTACATTCAAATACGTTATAGTTATATGGCAACAATAAGAAAAGATAATTTTAATATATAAAAATCTCACAGTATTCGTTATTGAACTCCTCCGAAACGACTTGACCGATTTTTATGAAATTTTGTGTTGTATTGGTAGGTCTAAGAATAGGTCGTAGGCTATTTTTTATTCACCTAGGTGATAAGGGTTGCCACCTCCAGATTTTTTTATTATTTGACCGAAATTTTATGTTTTAATGATTTGGGATCAAAAATACCTCCAATCCCTATTTTAATAGTGATAAGACCGCGGGCGGAGCCGCGGGAAATGCTAGTTTATTTATAATTATATTAAACTCGGCAGGTAATAAATATTAAATTAAAGTTATTCGCTTAACTTCTTGGTCCTTAATTTTAAATGTATTTAAAATTAAGGACCAATACACAAAATACACAAAATCATTGTATAGTAGTAGTAGTAGATATAATTATATTTTTAGTGTCGCGAAGAAGACTCACAGAGTGTGGACGAGGCGAAATCAAACACCGGTACATTGACTTTGAAAAAGAAGTCGAAGATTAAAGATAAGGATGTCCAGCTCGAACAATTGAGCAAGAAACTGAAAACTGATGATAACGGTAAATATTTTTTTTCATAAATTAATCCTAAACGGTAAAGGTTAATACCACACAAATGTTTACCTATCAAATAAGTAAAGGCTTTAAGATTTAAAGCCTTTGAACAGTTCTTGAATAGCCTTGCCAACATTATAACTAAATAAATATGCTTGGACATTATTACAACAGCGCCATCTAGTACCGTGGTAAGCTACGAAGCTTGTATTACGGATAGCAGAGAGTTGATATACTACACATATAAATTTTAAATACATACATATTATACATACACTCTCATGACTGGAGTACAATCATTCATGCTTAACAAATGAATGCCCCCAGCAGAACTCGATCCCGCGAACGCTGGCGCAGAAAGTAGAGTCACTACCAACTGAGCCAAACGTATCTCAGTACAATCAATGCATATAAACTATAAAATATCTATATTAATAAAATACATTTTCATAGTGGTATGTGGGATATTTTATTTATTTATTTTATGTGCTATGCACCATATGGTACATAATGAGGTGGTTGTGGTACATCAATTAATAATGCCCCGACGGCCCGGCAGGTCTGCTGAAGCAGACCACACAGCCAAGGGGCTGCTCCACAGTCCACTCTGCTATCAAAGAAGTACCTGGAGCAATCCACATGGTACACCGCCAATGATGATCCACCTCTTTGTGCACTAATATCATAAATGAGGAAATATGAACATTGGGATTATCCATTAAATTGGCTAAAAATACCCAATCTCATTGACTCGTCATCTGTACAGGAAATATCAAAATATAAACAAACAATTCATAAACCGTTAGGAAAATAATCGGAAATACACAGCCGGAGAGATATTAACTATTACAGAAGAACCTACGTATAATCCAAAACTCTACAAAATAAATTATTAATGGAGGTGATGTGTTAGTTTAATACAAATTTTGTTATTCCAGTGGAATGGCTCGACCAGCACAGGACATTGAGGGAGTGTGGAGTCGACACAAACGAAACGTTACTCTTCAAACGCCGCCTGTTCTATTCAGACCGCAACATAGATTCTCGGGATCCGGTGCAACTGAACTTGCTGTACGTTCAAACTAGAGACGCTATTTTGAACGGAAAACAAGTTGTTACTGAAGATAAAGGTAAATTTTTTTATATGCGAAATATTTAAAATATAATTTTTCATAAGCTTTGGCGCAAAATTTTAGTTTTTTGAGATTGAGTTATGAGTTAGGTTATCTTGGTGATTATCAATGACGTAAGCATATGAAAAAAATATAAAAAAAATAGAATATTAGTTACAAATAATAATAGACTTTAATAATGTTCTTCATCTTATTCTGTACTAATATTATATACCTACATAGGCTTGATTCACATTAATTTATATTGACTAAATTATTTCCTCATACATTTTTAGTAATACTGAGAGAATGCTTACATATAACTTTAATATGTCCGTACATAATTTGTATTGTTTTGAATCGATTCGTTTTCTTATAAATCAACTGTAGAAAGAATCATATTCGGCAGACGACCAGCTGTCGGATAGTTGTAGTTGAAAGCCTTTGATGCTGTGATGCGGGGGAGATGCTGATGTTAAGACGTAAATAATTTTAACGTGCTGAGCTTAATTGCCTATTTCGTAGGAACTCATAACTGTTCCGTAGGAACACCATCATCATATGATTGGTGTGGTTCTGTTTCACAAAATGTAACAAGTAGAACAGATAAGTAAACTAAAAATTAAAATATTACTGAACAGGGATTCCCATTTCCTGTATAGTAGATAACTAATGAGATAATTTTGAAATACGTGTTTTTAGCCAAAAATGTTATGCTATAATATGATAATAGTTGAAATATGAATATATTATGTCTAATATTGAATAAATAAAAATTTTAAAATTGAAAAGTTACATGTGAAATATTATCTAATACAATGTCCCTACACATTAATCTGTCATGTACTAATTATAAAGTTTTGCAAATTGAAAATGTTTAATTAGATATATGTCTACGTCTAGTTAATATTCAGTTTTTTACTTTTTTGAAAAGATTTTTCTTTATTTATCCATTTTTAGCATGGTACCTAGTAGATTTATTTGTAAGTAGAATGTTTTTGAATAATATATTAAATTAATCTAGTAACTCTTTATGCTGCCAATTAAAGACTAATCTAATCTAATATATAATTAAAAAAAAAGCCCCCGACGACATAAAATAATAAAAATACTATTCTACTCGTAAAACCCTTTCATTTGATACACATATTGAGGGAGTTGTGTAAAAAATATGTTACCCGCCATTCTGTAGCGGCGGCCATATTGGACAGATTTTCATCAAACATAGCTAAGAACACTCCCGATTGAATCACCTTTCAAACAAAAAAAAAACAAAATCAAAATTTCATTTCTTATTCCCGAACTGACGGGCGTTGGAATAGTTGACTGACCATTTTATTTATTAATAATATAGTCAGTAGTAGTTACTAAAAAAATTCACGTTTAATAAACTAATTGCACCCTTATAAACCTCGCTACGTACATTACAGCTGACTGACCAGCTGTATCCCCATAGGACGTTACCCGACTATCATACTTTTGATTTACATATAAAAAAAAACAAAAGTACAAAAGTTTCAGCCTTAGAAATTGATTTTATTATGTCGGTGGTCACGACATGTTTGACCGCGCACCTGACACACCTGTTCTAATATACGCTTGACTGATCGTAGTATTTTATTTTAAATTATGATTATAATCACCTGAGAAAAAAACCAGGCTTAATAAACTCAGACACTTTTTTTAGGGTCTGCCTCTTGGACCATTGTATGAAGTTGATAAAAGTATTAAAAACAAAATTAATTGGGAGTTTCTAAAACCTTAACAAAACCACAGATTACGATTATTAAAATTAAAATAATGGTTCAAATTTTAATATGATGTATTAGTAAACAATATTTTATAGTATAGTGATTTTAAATATTTTATAATATTTCCCTTCCTGAGTGTAACAATTTACATGTATCGTGTATAACTGAATTGTAAGCGGAAACAGTTGATTTTCGTTGTTATATTTATACCAATTAATAATATTTTCCTTATAATATATTGTTTTTCGCAAATAATTGTTTGTTATACTTTTAACATTATTGAACTAATAATAATAACAAACGGCTTTACGCTCGCTTCGCTCTGATGTGTCCTTGTTTACATCTTCACAGATTTACATTTTCTTTTGCGGAACCTTAATTATTTTTCTTAAATTAAAGTAGTTAAAGTAAATTACTCTAGGACATGAGCTTGTTGCCTCTAAAAGTTTCGCTAAAACCTGTCCAGCCGTTTCAGAGATTATCCGGGAAAAAGAGACATGGAAAAATATTATATTTATTATTTTTTCTTATCAATATTGCAGTTTCATATCGTTACAAACCAACACTTCAATTATATTATATATAGATTATTTTCAAGTGGTAGTGCCATGCTTGTTACCTTCGGGTAGCAGCCGAATGGGCCGGCACGCCCCGTATAGTACCACTCTCTCACAGGAGACCGGCGTGAAGTGGCAGCTATGCTGTCGCGTTTCGTCCGGTAAGTGAGAGTCTGGGAGGGCCACTCCCCATCCCTACTCCCGTCCTTCTCCCTCCTCCCTCTAAAATTAAAAAAAAAATAATAGATATATAGAGATAGTATAGAGTATTAATTATAGCTTAGTTCATTAAAATCAAATGAAAGCATGTCTTTCTTATTTTAGCGGCTGAATTTGCTGGGATTCAATGTCAAATACAGTATGGAGATTTTCAAGAAGAGAAACACAAGCCTGGCTTTATAGAGAAGTAAGTATTTGTTAAAATTGTAAAATATACATAAAAATTTAATGTTAATGATAGTTTAATATTCATTTAATTAATGAAATTGTTAAATAAGGAACTGTAGAGAAAAATTAGATTAGATTTAAAAGTGTAATAACAGCTGATTTTGCGGTTTTACCTGCGTGTATATTTTAGTTCAGTCCACGTGGAAATTATTGATGATAATTTAAGAATTGGGGATAGGAAAAAAATACGCTTACATCTGTCAGAATTAGGTGGTAGTTTAAGAAAGTCAGTTAGTCAAAGATCATCAAAAGATTATAAAAATGTTACAAAATAGAAAAATACTATCCAGACTTTAAAGTAACAACTTATTTAAAATAAGCGTTTAAAATTGTATAATCTTCCAGTTTAAAAGAGTTTCTGCCCGAGCAATACGCAAGTTCTTGGAGCGTAGAAAAAAAAATTATAAAAGAGCACCGAAAACATAATGGTTTAAGTCAGATCGAGGCAAAGCACCTTTATACCAAAACCGCAAGAGAACTACCGACTTATGGAGTGACTTTCTTCTTAGTTAAGGTATTGATTGTAATTTCTGTTATTCTTCTTTAACCTTTTAAATGAATCTTCTCTCTTTTCTGCATTTTTCATTTGACTAAGCATAATATTAGACAAATCTCCGCTAATTTAACTACGAGAAAATTATAAATCAAACATTTACACCCTAAAGAAATTAGCCATCGCCTTAAACTATGGAATAAAATGTATAGTATTCAGAAACCATAATTTTCCGTAAAGTCGGTTAAAGTTGTCGATTTCATAGTGGGAAATGTACGATACTTTCTATAAAATAATACTTCCGCCATTCTACTATTTAGATGGATTTTTTGTTAAATCACTTTAAATTTTAAAAATATTTGTTAAAATTTTCGGAATATTCTAAACTTTTAAAAAGTTTTACAATCAATAGAGCCAACATAAAATTAGTCTGTTATTACCGTATCGTGGTGCTTAAATTATTTTTTATAAAATGTATACAGGAGAAACAAAAAGGAAAAAAGAAGCTAGTACCAAGATTGTTGGGAATCAACTCAGAGTCGATCTTACGCCTGGACGAGGAAACCAAAGAGATCTTGCAAGTGTGGCTTCTAACTCAAGTGAAATCGTATAGAGCTGGTAGTGAATCCTTCACTTTGAATTTTGGTGACTACAGGTATACTGTTTTTTGCCATCAAATACTTGTATTCAGCACTTTTTCTCCTCAATACGAGACCAGACCATAGTTCACCACTCTGGATTAGTGCGTGTTGGCCGACTTCACATGTCTTTCGAAAACTTGCTAGGTTCTCTCAGACATGCAGGTTTCCTCACGATGTTTTCCTTCACCGTAAGATAAGTGGTAATCATGATCAAACACTTAGTTTCATGAATATTAATATTTTAACATATTCTAATGAATATAATTGAATCAGGATATTGTGACAGAGCCCTATTTAAACCCTTCCATTGCTCTATATTGGAGTAAAAAAAAAGATCAACTAGGATAGGTCATGTCATTTCCTATATTCAACCACATGCTTGACTCAGTAGTGTTTTTTTCTTAACAGATAAGAAAATAAAACAAACACGTATAAAAATATAATTTGTACTTTTTAGCGAAAAGGAATACGCAGTGAAGACCAACGACGCTTATCGTATCAGAGACATCTTGCAGGGATACATCGATATTATTCGCAAACGCTTGGCCGCGCCCTACAACGTGTCTTTTACTGAAGGAGAAGCAATGCTTGAAGATCTGGTGGAATCTTCACGGTATACGCCCTATATTTCTAGTTCATACACGTGTGACGACTGGCTTAGTTTATAGTGGCCCTACTTGCTGTTCGAGCAGTTTCGAGTCAGATTCCATTCATTTGTGTGATGAGCACGAATGTTATTGTACTCCAGTCATGGATGTTTCATATTTTTAATACATATGTACTTATAATATGTATTTAAGTTAAAAAAAATCTTTTTTTATTTAGAGGCACAATAACGCAAACCGTGGTTCCTCGTAAGGTGCAAGAAGAATCACTTGTTGGACCGAGTCAAATAATATCAGTGGACCAAAGTGAGTTATAAACATCATTCTTATTTCTACTTCTCTTTCTCCTTCTTTGTGAATTAGTTATCTTTAAATCTCTCATAAGTGTTAAAATGGTTCATGCAAATGTTTTAGACATTAGCCAAAAAGCTTAACGTTGAACCTAACATATTTTTATCACAATTCACATTTTATTTCAAAAAATTCCTGTCACGTGTATTTGTTATCGAACTCCTCCGAAACGGCTTGACCGATTTTTATGATTTTTTGTGTATATTTGGTAGGTCTGAGAATAGGTCGTAGGCTATTTTTAATTTCTCTAGGTGATAAGGGTGGGGCCACACTTTTCACCTAGACTCACTCCAGAATTTTTATTGTTTATTTTAGACCAAATTTTTATTTTTTTATGATTTGGTATCAAAAATTTATATATTTTCTGAAACTGCTAGTAATTATATAACAATAAAAAGTTTTATGCAACTCAGCAGTTGTAAGTTTGAATTCTTTTTTTAGGTTATCAGTCCCAACAAGGTACTAGAATAGTGACTGTCCATGAGATAATTACAACAACCAGGACAGACAAGACGCAACAAGCAATGGTAAGTAAAATATAGCTGCCTCTTCTTCTATGAGATCTATTACCGGAAATCGATGTACGTTTTTGCACTATCACTATTATAATACAAAGTTATCCGCCGTGTGTGTCTGTTTGTCTGTTCGCAATAAACTCAAAACTACTGCACCCATTTTCATGCTGTTTTCACCAATAAATAGAGTGGTTCTCGAGGTATAAAATAGTTGTATACATTTACTAGCGAAACCCGCGACTTCGCTCGCGCTAAATCTAGGGACAAACCCGAGCGAAGCGAGAGTCGGTCGCTACGAGTAGTAGTTATTTAATGGGTTATAATTTATGGGAGTCACAAAAGCTATAAGTATCCTTATTGGCGTAGCTTGCTTTAGAGATCCCTTTTGATTGTTTTTAGTGTAAGTTTTAGAAATTAGGCTCTTTTCACTAAACTTTTTTTATTATAAGATATACTATACGCAATATAATTTTTTTTATAAAAAACAAAAAAAAAATTATTTATTGAAATATTATGTTGAGAATGTCACTTAAAATACTTATTAAGATAACATTATTTCAGCGCGGTGAATTTGGGAGTAGCAACGCACCGCAGGACTTCGGCAAGAAGTTAAACCGTCTTAACTCAGAGGCAGTTAAGGCCGTAGTTTTACTCTCAGGTATAGCAATTATATTTATTGATATTAGAAATTAGAAAAATATCTCAAATATCTTAAAAATTATAAAAATAACATTTTCTGTTTATTTTAGATCCTACCAACGAAAATCTTCAAACAGTTAGAAAGATTGTTGCTGGTTTTGAAGATGATCTTCCCGGTATTATTAAAGGTAAAATATAAACTACTAAAGAAAGAACTTTAAATCATTTTAAGAATTAATAATTTCATTATTAAATCTCTAGGGGAGATTTTATATATTTTTTTATAAGCCCATACGATTAACTAGAAACAGAATTATAAAAATGGATCCACCATTGGTGAAGATATCAACTACTAAATAAACAGATAAAAAAGATGCACAACGATTCTCCTTAAGATGTCCTCTTTTTCTCCCGATTTGTAGATAAGATAATATAATATATTGCTTATGTCTAAGTCTATGGCTATGTCTATATGGCTAAGTGACCCAAAGTGACAAGTGACTCCAACTTTGACTTTTTAACTTTGACCCAGCGATACTTAAGACGGCCAAAAGAGTGATCACTCTAATTTCATAATATTTTTTTAATTGAAAAATAGGTGCCAATGAAGCTGCTATAGGATTAAAGGAAGAAGATTCTAAAAAACTTCTTGATGACTTGGACGAGCTATGCGCCTTCATGAACACATTAGCCGCTACCACTAAAAGGAGTGACCTGGTATGTTAAATTTTCATACTAAAAAAATCTATGTATTGTATGTATTCAGCCTTTTTTAACGTTGCACTGCTGGGCGCGGGCCTACCTTCAATATGAATGGGAGCAGGCCATGTTCTTTCACGCTGGACAAGAGCGGGTTAACAGGTTTCATATGTCTTTCGAAAACTTGCTAGGTTCTCCCAGACAGGCAGGTTTCCTCACAATGTTTTTCTTCACCCTACGACTGGTATTAAGTGGTAATCATGTTAGAAATAATTCATACATGAAAACATCAGAAGTGCTAGTCCCTGTTTTGAATATATATTTCATTGGTTTTATTCGTCGTCATAAGTTTTGAAGTTCAAAATATAAAAATTGAGGAAATCTGTTTAATTTGTCAATGAATAATCTCATCGATTCATATACTTGCCATTATACAAATTAGAATGGAAATATTTTAGCATGAACAGGATAACCTGATGACGGCTCAAGATGCCGCCAGAAAGATCGCCGAGCTCTCCACTCAAATGTGCTTCTCTTTGGACCCGAAAATTAAAAGATGTAGTAAAATCTTATCTGTAAGTTATTTACCTAATTACAATTTTTGCTAATATTTTAATTTTTGTATTAAAATGCCTCAATTTTTTAATTCATATTTTTAAAATAAATTGATTGTTTCTACTGCGCTCTTAAATCTCGGAACTGTCAGATATATTTTATTGGGATTACGCAAAAATCTTAAGAAACAGGACATTCATAAAGAAATAATTCGAGCAAATATGTAATGTATGTTAAAAACTAAATATATTGCATTAACTGCAGCTTTAGGAATATATACTATGTGAATCATTTTATTGGCTACTTTAACTATCTCTTATTTTACTTTTGATAGTAAAATGCAATGAAACAATATACGTATAAGTGATTATTGAACTAACAAATTTCATTTATTTTGAAAGCGATCCCGCAAAAGCTTTATCTTGGATGAGAAAACAGAAGCTTCTCTCAGACGAGCTTCATTCCTCAACGCAACTGATAGCGCGTGTCGGGCAGTGGAAGAGGCGCAAAATGATTTAGATGAAGTAAGATCATTTAATACATAATTTTAAATATTTAGCATAGACTAAAAGAACGGTGCGAATTAAATATCTTTGGAAATACACAGCCTAAAAATCGATGATAAATTTTAAATAGTTAAAGTACTTGATTGTATAACCGATGTGGGACCAATAGATAGAAATTTCAAATAATCATACTTTGAAAACATTAAAAAATAGAAAAACTAGAAGGAAGTATTTTACAAAAATGGAACGATCATAAAACATCTATACACCTGTATATATGTTTACTTGATGAACCTCTCATGTCGCATGTTTTCGAATGTTAGTGTAGGTCTCACGATATTTTTTTTAGCATATGAAAATATGAACGGAGAGAGACCCCTTGTTTCAATCCACGTTATCAATAACCTGACATATCTACCTGTGAAAACTTAGATTTATATTTTGTACTTCTAGGAGTATCATGGACCTCGACTAACTGAAGATCAAATACGAGATTTAGAGAGAAAAACTACTGCTCGAATGGGGAAGTTAAATGCAGCCATCGCTTTACTTATGAATGCTCATGCTGGTACATTACAAACATATTTATCTTTTGAATTTTGAATCAATTTTAAGATTAATATTTCAACTAGTTTTGTAAATATTTCATATAGCTTTTTTAACTTTTCAGATCCAAGAAACATTGATTATGAAATGGCTGTAAACTCAATGAAAACAATTAATGAAATAATGCCGGGTTTGATCAAAGGTATTGTTTTGTAAGAATATTTCCTATCTAATATCTTTTATAGTACATTATACAGTACACATTTACACAAATTCTAACGTTTCCCACGGCTCCGTCTGCTTAATTAAATTCAAAATTATACATATTTATCTCTTTAGCAGAAAAATATAGGTTAGACTTTAACACGTCATTAATTACATATATTGGTACTATTTTAGATGCTAAACCACTTATTGCGAATGGAGACGAAACCACTAAAAGAAAGCTTCGAGATCAAATAATTCAACTGCTTGGTGGTACTCGGGCTATATGCATGCTTACTGGATCTGATGATATTAGTGTGAGTATAAACACTACATAGTGATATGGCATAACTATTTTCCTATGGCCTCCAGAAAATAAGAGAGGGTGAATTTCTGTACAGAGAAACCTAATAACTTAGCCCCGAAATTAGAACCCCTACTCTTCTTGTGCTGCTAATATATTATTATTATTTTCTCTTAATTGCTCCTCGTAATAAATTAACTTTTTATACGATTTTAGAAAATGCATGATATCGGAAATGATTACGCTGAAGTATCTAAAAAGCTTATATTTACATTTAATCGCCCAAATCGTGCCAACCCTGAAGTCAGTGCTATGCACGATATGGAAAATGAGGTAAGACCTGTTACTTAACTGTTATTTTTTATAAGTTTAAATCCGCAATAAGATTGTTTTTTTTTTTACTCAAAACAAATTGTACGGTTTGTCGATTTTATTGTTCTATTGACGATGAATGAATAATATTCATTCTCTAAGCTTGAAAATTTTAATTACCAACTAAAACATCATACTGTTGATATCGTAGAATCTATACGTTTTCATGTTGGAAATCTAAAAGAATATAATACTTTATTAAAATACGAATATTAATGAATAGTTTTTCTAATAATCTAAGATCGTGCAGTTGGCCAAAGATGTTGGAGAAAAGGTATCATCTCTTCTGACTCTAACAAGCGAAGTCGCAAATTACGATCCTGAGGATCCTCAAGCTATGGACTTGTGTACTGCAAGTGCTAAATGTGCTGACGCCACCCAAGGACTTTTAGCATGTACCAAAGTATGTTGTCAATATGTAATTCTTTTCTTTTTTAGTCAATTTCTGCAGTCTTAACTAGAATACTAAAACTTAATAAATAAATTTATTAACACAGCTTACAGCACCTTTGATCCAAGAACCCCATTGCCAGAGTGCACTAACAGCAGCCGCAGAAAACCTTTCATCATCAGTTCAAAATCTAGCATTGGCTTGCAAACCATTAGTGGAGAAACCTGGAAGACTCGGATTAGCAAAGTCATTAGCTGATAAGTCATTCGACCTTGCAAAAGCTTTGGATAAGTTGAAGAGATCCTATGCCCACTTAAATAGTATGTAACTATTGCAGAAAATATATTATTTAAAATATTAAGTAATACTTTTTAATAATAATCGTTTAAATTCGCTTATTTTAGCTGATATGCAAACTGTTGAAGAAGATGATTCAGACATGCAAGACCAAAAACGTCTCAAATTCATAATCAGGCCCAAAATGACACAGGATTCTTTAACGGATGCCCACAACCAATTACAAGAACTAATAAATACCTCGACCATAATGGTAATTATAAACAAGGAAAATATTAAATTTGTTAATCATAGACTTATGTTTTAACTTTATTTATTTATTTTAGGCACAGGATCCAATCAATAATAAGAAATCGAAAAACTTAGACGCTCAACGATTATTATCTCAAAAAATGGCTGAATTGAATGGTGCTATTGCATCTTTGTTGCAATCTACGACTGGTAATATAATCTTTTTAATGATATAATATTTCTTTTATAATATATCTAAAGCTCTGGCTATAACTAGTAGGTCTGGTAGGTGAGTATGCCTATATGACATCATATCTCATCCAGTAATATTAATTAGAGAATAATAATTAATATTTTTTTCAAAATTCAAAATTTAGTTTGGATTAATGCGATATGTTCAGATGTTTCTCGGTTTTAGTATATATTTAGTGTTAGCCTGAAGTGCTTCTTTTGAAGGTTTTGATCGTTAATAAAGTGTTATTTATTGCATTCTGTTTCTTAAAAAGTGAGCCAAAAGTTTGAGTAATTCTGTGATTACTGTTGACTCATTTTTTGCTAAATAATCATATTTTTTTAAGATCCAGAAAATCCTGACACTGATAGGGCTATTGCTGCTATTGAAGCAATTACAACATTGACACCGAATATAATTAACGGTAAGAATTGTAAAAATAGCTTTTGAAAAGCCTTTCTGTTATTAAAACTTAATATTTTTATAATTAAATTCAATAACTCTGATAATTTACTAACTATTTTAGACGCAAAAGATTTACAAGGGACTGTTAATGAAAACGAATGGAATAATATACTGAAATATCTGAAAGACATTCTGGATACAACTCAAGATATTTGTGCAGAGGCTGAAAATGGCAATATTGAGGTGAAAAAAATAACATTTTATTTCGCATTAATCGTCTTTTTTAACTAAATACACACATTTCTAAATACGGTTCTCCCTTCAATATGAGAGAATCAGGCCAAAGTCCTGGCCAAGTGCGGGTTGTGGATATCACTTGGATATCACACATTTATCTTCACCGTATAATAAAAATTGCAATAATATTGGAATTTTTTATATCTATTTACTTCAAATACTTTTAGTATTATTTTTTTACTAAAAGATTACTTTAAATAATATTTTATAATTATTAACCAGGGACTGAACGATGCTGCATCTAAAATGGGGAAATCTTCTGGAAGATTAACATTTGTATTCAATCCTCGCAGTAATTCAAAGAAGAAAGATGAGGTTTGTATTTAAATAGATTTACTTAAATAGATTAATAAATACAATGAAAGTTTTTAATAATTATCAGACAAATTCGTACCAAGAGTTTCGTACTCAACACTACCACACCACATAATAATACGTCAAACATCAATTTTGTGACAAAAACTGTTATTAATTTATTTAGTATTAACTAAATGTTGCATAATATAAGGTATTAGTGATATTTATTTTTATTGATAGCATAATAAGAAAATATATTTGTATATAAATATATACACATTTCATAGTATCTTAACAATTTACAATAAAAATTACTTAATTTATTTTATTCAAGAAAACTTTTCGTCGAAAGTAGTTTAGTTCTTTAAGACAAAAATAAAAAATTTAGGACATGGAACTCTAAAATATATTAATAACTCTTATATAAGGGATTAAAATGTTTATTTAAATATTTTACTACTCAGATTTTAGATTTATCAAAATTAGCGGTTAAAACAGCTTCAGAATTACAACCTAAATTAGAGAATCTTGCTAAATGTATTGATCGAGAGGAAGGTCACTTGTTAAAATCCACTGGTGCTAAGATAGAAGATGCAGCAGAGGATCTTTTGAAAACTGCGGAGGTAACATTTATTTTCGTATGTTCATTTAAATAACACTTAACGTCTCATTTTCGGGTCCAGTATGGTAAGATTGCAAGAAGGTATTACATGTAAAACAATAAAATAGAATACAACTGCTATATTGTAAGCAATACGTTTCTATTTTCTTTCTTTGCTTTGATTTGCGTCAAGAGTCAGTAAAAAACTCTTAATCAACGCGCTTATAAAATATTAGCGAGAATTTACAAGATTATGTTAGAACCATTAAGTCAGTCACCATCTGTTAATGATTTGATATTACAAAATTATCATAATTTTTAGGTTATAGCACCAAGTATTGAAGACTCTAGATGTCAAGCTGCATTATTATCTGCAATAGATCGCCTTTCAGAACGCACTCAGCAATTACACAATTCGTTGGAGCTTCCATCTCAGACTTCTCAGCATGGCCAATCTGGAAAAGATATCAAACATGACCTGAAGCACATTCAATCTACTCTTGACAAATTGCAACAAGCAGTGCAGAATAAAAGTGGTACTTAAAACGAATATATTTAACTCGTTATTTAATCAGCAGTTGTTGTGCGATAAGTATAATTAAATAATACCGTGTCACTATTTAAATTCATTATATAAATTCGCATTACAATACATTTATTAGTTTTAATCATTCATTCATCCCATTGAAATAATTAAAACCTTCAACTTGTACGTAATATTATGTAAAAAAACTTTTTTAAGGAAATGGAAAAGATAGTCATCATGACGATAAACAACGACTTCATTTCATTACTGCATTATCTAGAGCTAAGAATGCTGTGATTGATGCAGAGAACGCATTGAAACAAGCTAATAATAAACCATTCGTTAAGGTAAGAAGATTTTTATTTCAGTTTATAGCATTTTGCAAAATATCTAAGCAAACAGATAAATAAAATTGAAGTGTCCCTTTGGAACATTAACATAACAGCTTTTTAGTAAACGCCATATGCATTGCCTATATAGGGTAATCGAAAGATTTTTAACATTTTTGTCTGTCTCTCTATTTGACTATTCGTTCCCGCTAATCTCTAAAACGACACGACAAATTTTGACGTACTTACTTTCACTGGCATATAGCTGATGGTATAAGAAACAAAATATTCAACAAATTATTTTTACAGGCGAAACAAATTGACAAGCTTAACGTACTAGAACCTAGGAATTTACTGTCAGAAAGATTGGCACGGCTCAATGGCGCAATAGCAAATCTGATGCAAGCAACTTCAGGTAAGAGGTTCAAATATTTTTAAACAGTGAAAAATTGATTTTGTTAATTAATATATTCTAGACTCTGTTTCTGTTCGACGTTTTCATATTATATATCTTGTTATTATGTGACTTATAGATGAACGACCCAATTTCGAAGTGGCTGCAGCGGCTCTGAATACTATCTCCAGTGTTACTCCAGACATTATAAAAGGTTAGTATTTCTTCAGAAACTCAAATCTTAATATAATATGTATTATGTACACATAATTCCCGTTACACGATGTTTTTCCACAAAGAACTCCTAAAATACTAATCCGACATTTGTTTTATACAAGTTATCGACAAATGGAAAAATGTACGATTTTTCTTCTGGGAAAGGAGACGACTTTAGTAACGGCTTATCTAAGCTACTAATACTAAGCTAAAGCCAAAAAATAATTCAATTGTGTCACAGCAACGCGGAGCCGTGTCTGCTGTTGAAATTACAGATATAAGAAATATAAAATATTGCCTATATTAGTTCAATTTATAGAGAACCTAGTGTCTGTGTAATGCGGAATGCCACGTGTAATACAATATGTATTACACGTGGCATTTACTTTTATAGAAATTATTGAGTCTTGAAATAATAATTATTATTTTTTATTTTGTTAATACAATTTAGACGCCAGTGCTCTACAAGGTTCGGTCGGTGATAAATCATGGCATGAGATTATGGAAAGCCTCAAATCTATTTTGGATGCGACTAAAGATATGTGTTCCAATGATGAAGATCCACAGGTAAGAAACATAGTAAAAAAGGAAAATTATAATTAAGCTACTATTGAGGTTCTCTTGGGCTCTACTTAGCAAAATGCCTTCCAAGCCGACAGTAGATTCCGCAAGGACTTTTTAAAGTATATTTTAATAAAATATAATTTGATTTAATTTGTAGGATAAGTTTTATAGTAACTTTAAAGTTTTATCATACAAATATGAGCAAATTTTTACTTTTTAATTCATTTCATTTTACCGTTTAAGGATATACATAATTTAAAGTGCTTTTGATTGATGAGGTGGTTAATAACCCATTTTTTATCATAATAATACTGTCAGTGTCCATGAAAGAATAAAGAAATATAATTTTTGATGTCGAAATACTAATATAGATACGTTTTCCAAAACTTAGGTTACAAGTGAAGCGGCAATGAAGCTTGCCAATTCTGTTGGACGCCTAACATATGTAGTAAACCCACGTAAAAACGTAGACAAGGAAAATCAAGTAAGTTTTCTTTTTCAATTATTTTATTATTGTAACACGTGTTACAAAAAGATATATTGTATGTAGTTAAGAGGCAAGCAACAGACTGTTGTGGTATGGACATGTTTCGCAAGTGTATTGCTTATAACAAATAATGTTATGAATAAAAAAGAAATATAAAAGTATAACTTGCAAAAAAATATAGATAAATTGTAAAAGCAAAGAAAAAGAGTGGGCTTCAGCCCTTTCATTTCAGTGAAATATGATGGATGTTATAGAGGAATAGAGCAAGTGTATATGCTAGTATATATACTACTCTTAGGTGATCTTAACTAATAACAAGCATACTAAATGAATTAATTTCCTTACATAAATTATATTTTATAGATTTTAGATTTATCAAAGAGTGCTGTAGAACAAACGTCAGCAATGTTATCTAATGTTTACCAACTCATAGAAGAAGTTGGTGGAGATGATGGGGAGAAATTGGATAAAGCCGGAGTCAAAGTCGTGGACACTGCACAAATGCTGCTAAAAACAGCTGAGGTATACTATTAGTTAAAAAATTACGTTCCTGACGATACGTTCGTCATATTATTTTACGTTCTATACTAATATTTTTTATTTTATTATTTCTCAGATAACTGCACCAAGTATGGAAGACCATCTTTGTCAGAAAGCGTTACTGTCTGCAATAGATCGTCTTTCCGGTCGAGCCAGGAACTTGCAGAGCGCTTGGAAACCTCTAGCCGCTTCCCAAAAGTATCATCGAACAGGAGAAAATCTTGATCAAAACTTGAAAGAAGTTGAAACCACTTTAGATAAGTTAAGAGAAGCATGTAAAGATGTCGGTGGTATGTAAAAAGGATATTATTAACCTTATACTGCTCTCTCAAACATTCATTTTTAAATTATATTTTTTTTGACAATTTTTTTATTTAATATAGTATTTATATTATGACTAGTACACTTGAGGGCCTTCACCATACGAGTATTTTTTCCCAATCCTTGTTTTCATTATTTTAAAACATAACTGCTTTAATTTAAAAAGGAAAAGACAGTGAAAGTCAGCAACGAACCCAAGAACTGGACAAAAAACGACTTCATTTCAATGCCACCCTGTCAAGGACTAAAGATGCTATGATTGATGCGGATAAGGAATTAAAGGACTTAACTAACAAACCTTTTGATGAGGTAAATACATAATCTATTAAATAGAATATTCTTAGTGACTAGAAGCATTTATGAAAGAATAAAAAAATATTTTTTCAGTCTAAGCCACTGCCGAAACATGATGTGCCAGCTACTAGGAACTTATTGTCGGAGAGGTTGGCAAAGCTCAATGCTGCAATAGCCAATCTATTACAAGCAACTTCAGGTAATACACATATTACTCGTAATAATAATATGTCTAACCCCTGCTACACACGTTACGATATATCGTAGCGATAAAACTGCGCAAACTGGTTTGCGTCGATTTATCGTGTGTATGGTAAATCGTTGCAGTTTATCGTTCATCGGTGGCAGTTGCAATTTCTATCCAATAAATCGTTGTCGATTGCGTTTGCACAGTTTTATCGTCACGTGTGGATGGAGATCGCTCAGTTCGCGCAAGTATTCAAGGTGCTCGCTTGTTGCTATATACTTTCCCGCCGCGTCAATTATAAAGTTTCTTCTCCCGCTTTATATAAAAACTAGCCTTTCCGGCGGCTTCGCTTGCGTTCTAAAGTCTGGAAATCAAATTCTTTCGCCCGTCCGCCCATATTCAACGCGATGATAATTATTTTGTTGCGGAGTTATTTTAAAACTATGATATCTCATAAGATATTCATTGAAATCAAATGATTCCAAGAGCAATTTTATTCAAAATTAAATACTTGTGATGAATATCTTATTTATTTGGATAAGGATTAATATCATGTTTATTAAACACCATCGCAAATAATGCATTATCTTAAAACAAATTTTATAACAATAAAAAATATTATAGCGAGTCAAGCTTAAAAGATAGACATATGCTATTGCGGACTTTTTTTAGAACTTTTAAAGAGAAACCATTCCGTCATACATAATTTGTGCATAACTTTAACCGTTTACGCAACACACGCAACGGAAATGGCGGCTCTCAAAAGGAATATTTTTCTCCCGTTTTGGCAACATTTTTCATTGGTGCTCCGCTCCTATTGATCATAGCGGGATGTAATATAGCGTATAGCCTTCCTCGATAAACGGACTATCCAACACAATAAGAATTTTTAATTCGGACCAGTAGTTCCTGAGATTAGCGCGTTCAACCAAACAAACAAATAAACAAACTCTTCAGCTTTATAAATAGTGTATATGACTTGCTGTGCAGGAAAGGGTATCACAACACGTCTCATAAAGAAAAATAAGAAAAAGAAACTCATATTTCACAAGTTATACTCATAATTTTAAGTAAAACATTCGCCTATACAGAAAATTAATTTGTAATCAAATCAGACGCCATTACAATAAAAAAGTCTCCAGCTATAATAGTAATTTTTTAAATCTCCGTTTAAAGAGCTTAGACGTTAAATATACGACTATGACGCTCTAAAAATATTATATTTTATTTTATTAAATCTTCCATCGACGACGACGATCGACGTCGATATCGGAGGCGTGTGGAGACACTATGAACGTTCGATTTATCTGCACAGTTTGAAATCGCTACGATATATCGTTACGTGTGTAGCGGGGGTTAGTTGACTTGCAAGATAAACTCTAAACGGTGATTACAAATGTTTTGCTGTAAATTAGATGTTTTGAAAACATTTTCATGTTATATTTATATTGTGACTTATAGATAATGAAAGACCCGATTTGGAAGCAGCTGCGGCGGCTATAAATACAATCTCCACTGTTACTCCAGATGTAATAAAAGGTAAGTTGATGTAGCTTTGGAATCTCATATTGTACAAACTATAAAAAAAGGCCTTATAGAGCAATATATTACGGAACCTAGCCTCGTGTCGTATGTGTGTTTTCATTTTCTACCACAATCCACATGGTATCAACTTTCAAAAATACTATTGAGTGTGTGTGTCTTTTAATGATTTATTTCTTCATAACTTCACACATTTTTAGATGTCAAGAAACTTCAAGGCTCTGTTGAAGATAAATCATGGGCTGAAATTATAGAAAACCTCAAATCTATATTAGATGCCACTAATGATATGTGTTCCAATGAAGAAGATCCACAGGTAAGAAACATAGATAATTGAAGGACAATTTATTAATAAATAATTTATTAATTTACAGTAATGTTATTTTTCACACAATAAAGATAAAAAATTTACGTTTAAGGCGATATTAGTGTGGAAAGCTTTCCGTATGGTCTTATTTCCGTATAATATTTATACTTTATGGATTAATGGTACTACTTTTAAACACAAGAAAATAAATTAATATAATCAATTTCTTAATATTCAGGCTACAAGTGAAGCATCACTTAGACTTGCTAATTCTGTTGGACGCCTAACATATGTAGTGAACCCACGTAAAAACGCAAATAAAGAAAATCAGGTAAGTTCTATTTTTAATCATCTTTTATTGGACTAAATGTTAGAAAAGGACATTATATATATAGTTAAGGGGAAAGCATGTAGTGGTATAAGAATTTATAACAAAGTATGTGATAATGACGTCCTCCTGACCGATTCTGCGCGGGACATATTATAGTCGTGCACTATATGTGTATGCGCAAACACTCCTCCCGGTGTGTGACCATACATGCTAGCCACTGCACCAACGAGGCAGTTGCAAAGGATGTGATATATAAGAGTTAAAAAAAGAAGACGATCGTAACAGATATATTTTTTTAAAAAAGAATATTAAAAAAAGGGGAGTGAGTTCAAATGTGATAAATGTTAGAGATAACATACGAAGCGTACGTAATACGTACGTACGCACGTACTGTGGCTTCTCCACATACATCATATTAATGAAACATATTAAATAAATGACCTTCATTAATTCATTAGATAATTTACATTTATAGATACTGGATTTATCAAAGTGTGCTGTAGAACAAACGTCAGCAATGTTATCTAATGTTTACCAACTCATAGAAGAAGTTGGTGGAGATGATGGGGAGAAATTGGATAAAGCCGGAGTCAAAGTCGTGGACACTGCACAAATGCTGCTAAAAACAGCTGAGGTATATATAATTTCATTAAGTGAAAATTAGTTAAAAAAATTACGTTCCTGACGATACGTTTGCCATATTATTCTACGTTCTATACTTATATTTTTATTTTATTATTTCTCAGATAACTGCACCAAGTATGGAAGACGATCTGTGTCAGAAAGTATTACTGTCCGCAATAGATTGTCTTTCTGATCGAGCGAGTGATTTGCAGAGTGCTTGGAAACCTCTAGCCGTGTCCCCAAAATATCATCAAACTGGAGAAGATCTTGATCAAAACTTAAAAGAAGTTGAATCTACTCTAGATAAGTTAAGAAAAGCTTGTAAAGATGTTGGTGGTACGTAAGAAAGATATTTTTTTATCCTGATACTGTAAAGGCAAAATATTTATTTTTAAGTATTATTTTTATTTGAACTTAAAAATATTCTTTTCATTAATTATGTTCGAGAAATCTTAAATAATATTACGATTTAAGTTTTACGGTCTTTATCAAACTATCGCTTTTAACACCCTTTTCTCATCGTGTTATAATTTAACTTGTTTTGACTTTAAAAGGAAAAGAAAACGAAAGTCACCAACAAACTCAAGAACAGAAGAAGCAACGAC
Source organism: Boloria euphrosyne (assembly GCA_951802675.2). Taxonomy (NCBI): domain Eukaryota; kingdom Metazoa; phylum Arthropoda; class Insecta; order Lepidoptera; family Nymphalidae; genus Boloria; species Boloria euphrosyne. Next base: position 854,194 of record OX637896.1, read on the forward strand.
TTCATTATAATGATACATTTTCAAGAGCTAAGAATACTGTGATCGATGCCGATAAGGAATTGAAGGAATTAATGAATAAACCGCGCAATAAGGTAAAATAAACTATTCTATGATTCAAACATTTAATAAAATATCTCTAATAAACAGAAATATTTATGAAAGTATGATAAATTGTTTTTTTTTTCAGACTAAGCAATTTGAGGATCATAATGTGCCATCAACTCGGAAATTACTGTCGGAGAGGTTGGCACGACTCAATGCTACAATAGCAAATCTGCTGCTAGCAACTTCAGGTATACATATATAATAATATTTTATAATAATTAAAATTAAAATATATTTACACAAATAATATCTGATATTTAAAAAAATATTTTATTTTAAAACATCAATTTTAGAAAAATAAGAGCTCTCTTAATTTATTCTTAAATGTTGTTATAGATAATGAAAGACCCAATTTGGAAGTAGTTGCAGTAGCGGTGGAGACTATCTCCAATGAAACTCCAGGTGTTATAAACAGTAAGTTGAGAAAACTACTTACGGTTTTTTATCAATATTATGTTATCATTTTCTAACTCATCGCTGCCTCACTTCATTCGTTACTCAGTGCCACACTATAAATATAGTGTCAAACTATAAATATTTTTAATGACTTTCCATGGTTTTTTACGAAAATTTACTCATTCGCCTTCAAGCGAAATAACTTTTATATATTATATTATTTTAGATGTCAAAACTCTACAAGGTTCTGTTGACGATAAAGCATGGGCTGAGATTATGGAAGGTCTGAAATCTATACTGGAGGCCACAAAAGCTATGTGTTCTAGTAGTGACGACCCTCAGGTAATAAAAATAGAAATATCCCCCCGACCGATTACGGCCACGGCGGCCAATCTCATTGAGACTAGCCAACGGCGCGGGACATATTATAGTGCACAAGTGTACGCGCAGACACAAGTGCACTCTCTGTTCCTTATCACTCTCATATTCCGAATTCCGAATTGAATAATTCCGAATTGTCATAATATATTTATTCTATGCACGACCTAAAGCAAAATCTCCATTTAAATTGTATTGTATTCAGCCTTTTTTTAGGACATAGAAATGCAGTTTTCCTCACGATGTTTACCTATAACGTAAGATAAATGGTAATCATTTTAGAAATGATTCACACATGAAAATATCAGAAGTGCGAGACCCGGATTTGAACCCGCATCTCTCAGTTATCGGGCTACCGCTGACTTTTAAAATAAATAAATATTATATAAAAATTGAAATTATTTTAGGCTATCACTGATTCGTCAATGAACCTTGCGAAATCTGTTGGACGCCTTACATACGTGATCAACCCACGCAAAAACGTAGAAAAGGAAAATCAGGTACGGCTTATTTAAATTTTTAATAACTAGATGTTTCAATACAAATATTTATATATTAACTAGAAATTATTTTCGACACTAACTCCTTTTTAAATGAATAAAAAAAACAAAACTACTAAATAATGGTTTTATAATTTTTTGTATAGATTTTGGATTTATCAAAGAGTGCTGTGGAAAAAACGTCGGGAATGCTGTCTAATGTATACCAAATGATAGAAGACGTTGGAGGAGCCGAGGGTTATAAATTAGATGATGTTGGAGTCAAAGTTGTGGACTCAGCGCAAAAACTTTTGAAAACAGCTGAGGTACATATATAGAAACTTACTATAAATTTACTACATAAATATATAATTGAATTAATTATTTTAACAATATCCTAAGAAAATTTAACATCTCTTTTACGTCAATAGAATTTAAACAAATATGTTTTACTCGTATCACGATATTGTAACAATTAACTTTAAAATATTGATATTATACTACCCCTGGCGGGACTCGAACCTGCAAGGAGCTTAGGAGGCAGATGTCTTCTAAATAAAATATTATCTATAGCAACTAATGAGAATAAGTTAAAAGCAAGTGAGCGCGCTAACAATGGGCTACCAATACCTCCCTAAATGGATATGTCGATCAAATCCGTGTTTATGCTGATAGAATTCATAAATAATGTTGGTAGAATAACCTCTGTAAATTCTTCTCTTCCTTTTTTTGACTTAACCACTGCAATAATATTTACAAACCCTAAAAATATACAAAGTTTTATATAATTAATTTAACTATTTCTCAGATAACTGCGCCTAGTATGGAAAACAGCTTGTGTCAGGAGACATTACTATCAGCCATAGATCGTCTTTCTGGTCAAGCGAGGGATTTGCAGAGTGCTTGGAAGCCTTTAGCCGCGACCCCAAAATATCATCAAACTGGGCAACACCTAGACAAGGATTTAAGAGAAGTTCAGTCAACCTTAGATAAGTTAAGAGAGGCTTGCCAAGCAGTAGATGGTACGAAATTTTTTATAAAATTGTTTAGTTACCAATACCAATATTATAATGGGCAGAGTTTGTTTGTTAATTTTAACGCGCTCAAGAACTACTAGTTCAATGTCTCAAGAACTAGTAGTATGTGAATAATAATTTCTCTTTGCCCCAGTTACGTAATTTAATATTTTGAAGACGTGTTTGGCTCAGTTTGTAGTGGCCATACATGCTGTGCGGGCGGTCGCGGGTTTGAGTCTCGCTAGAAGCGAGGTAATATGTATGTATTTAAAGTCATATATATGTAGTGTATCAACTATATGTTATCCAAAACACAAGCATCGTAGCTTACAAATGAACTAAATGATGCTGAGTGTTTGTATCCCAACGTATATTTTTTTTATTAATTTAGTTAATAATATAGACTATATATCTGTTCCATACTGACCGTTAAACCATGGACGAGGGAGGGTGAGGTGAGCGCTAGTTGTATATAATAAAGGTTTTTATTGGAATTTGTCCTGGAATTCAATATATGAATATTTGGATCATTGAACAATGTTTATTATCTATAACAGTTTTTTTGGTTATAAGATATTGCACGGTTAAAAATAATTTGAAATTATTCAAGAAATAAGAATTAATTAACGTCTTTGGAAGGGCAAAATACTTAGACGAGATTTTTTTTTTACATAATGAGCCGGTTTTGTAACAGTGTATTTCAAATACTTTGAAAACATAATATAAGACTTTCTTTTTTAATTTAAAAGGTTCTCTTAAAGATGATGAGACTGAGAAAGAAATTGAAGAACAAAAGAAACAACGACTCCACTTCGTCTCAACCCTATCTAAGGCTAAGAATGCAATGATTCAGGCAAATAAGGAATTACAAGATGTTGCTTATACTGCGCCGAAAGTAAAGGTAAAACAAAAAAATATATATACTACTACTATACTAATGTTAGTATTTATCTTTCTTGGTTTAGTTAATAGCGATTTCAAAAACTGTTTTTTTGACAAAAGTAGAAAAATGATAAAGATACTTGTAATATAAGTATTATTTTAAAAAATGCCCATTCTAAAATAACTACATTATGTTGTTGTTCAATAACTCTTTACATAAGAATATTAAAAACATTCAAGTCGTTGATCTCAAACTTTTTGCTTCATCTTAATCGAACCGGTTGAAATACCTCAAGTTGTCTTTAGAGGTCAAGGTTCTTAGGTATGTGAAAGAATATATTTTTATCATTTTCAGTCTGTTGATGACAAAAACAATGCTCCTGCGATAAGGAATGTATTATCACAGCGACTTGCAGAATTGAATGCTGCTATAGCCAACTTATTACAAGCAACATCAGGTGATTAAAAATTATTGTTAAATTAATTAATATTCAAATTACATTCTAAAGTATTTCTTGCAATTGAATTTTGTTTATACCTTTGTTATGTTAGTGATTCACTAAACTAATATTTTACTGAGAAGTAAAAACTTGTATATCATGATGACATCATTGTTTTGTAAGAAACGTCAACGTTTGAATTACGTACACATACATTAGTAAGACCATTATATTATTTTAGACAAACAAGACATTTAAAAAGTCTGTCTGTCTGTTCGCGATAAACTCAAAAACTACTGCCCGATTGTCATGCTGTTTTCACCAATGGATAGAGTAGTTTTCGAGGAAGGTTTTAATAGTGGAACCCGCTAAATCTTAAAATAAAGTTAAAATATAATAATAAATATAAAATATATTTTTATTTAGATCGTGATAAGCCGCATTATGAAGATGCTGCTGCATCGATAAATACAATCTCGTACTTGGCTCCAGCTATCATTAAAGGTAAACAGCACAAATAAACACAAGAATTTTTTTTTGATATATGGATGTTGAAATATATTATGACTTATCGACTGTACCATCAAAAGTCTTATATAACCACTTACTCTCGTTGGCTCACTCGTTCGGGTGTGTTTTTATAAAAAGGCAGTAGTAGATCAGTTGTAATGCACTCGGTTGGGAAACTAAGTGAAGCGGGTTCAAATTCTTCTGTATTCTCGCACCTCTTATAACTCTCTCATGTGAGAATCATTTCTAATTTGAAGGAAAAGATTGTCATCTGTATGTCTAAGAAAGTTTTCGAAAAATATGGGAAGTCCGCCAGCTCACAACTTACCAAACTGATAGAGAATAATGGCCTGATCCTCTTGCTCAATAAAAAGACATCAATAAGGGCTTAACAGAAACAGGCATCGCCACTTATTTACAAATGTTATTACTGCTGTGTATATTTTCATCCAAATTAATTCAGGCGCTTAAGATTATTGGTGCGTGTAGTTGGCGGGAATATCGCCACTAATAATATGGCACTCTGACTTAAAATTTAATAAATCAACTTATTTGTCTCCATTTTCATTAATTTTTACAAATTCTAAAGTACCTATGTTATAATCTTAGTAATATCTGTTGTAATTTAGTAAGTACTGACAGACGTAGTTTTATTGAATTATTGAAAAAAGAAAAATTCACTTAGCATTTCAAGTAAAGGTTACCATTTATGAGGATACTATCACTAAGCCGTTAACAGCAAGAAATTATTTAGAAATAATTAACATACATAAGTATGATTTTAAACCGTATAAAGATAGGTAGCGTATACTAACATAACAATATAAAAAGGTGGTATATTTGTTTTTAGATGCAAAGGGTCTTCAAGGTTGTGTAGACGATAAGTCATGGAAGGTCATAATGGATAATCTAAAATCCCTAATCGATTCGACAAGTGATCTTTGTGTTAATAGTGAAAACCCAAAGGTATAATTTATTGTTATTATTATTTTTAAAGATGTTTTTATGTTTACAGACTGTTGTCATTTTGATTTTCTTATCATTATTAGATCTTTTTTTGAAGTGAAGGCTCATTCATTTGTTTCCTTAATTTCCTTATTTCCTTAATTAAAAATAGAGTATTTTTATTATATACCTTCATGTTTACTTTAGTTAACATGTTTACTTTACTACGAAATACATATATAAAAGATACAAATTTATTTCTTTGTCAAACGTTGTGGTTAAAATTAATACATAATGTACAATTGGATTAGTACACAACTTTTCAGTAATTTTATCATTTTTAGGAGCTATCAGATACAGCGACGAAATTTGCGAACTCCGCTGGGCGTCTCACGTATGTTCTTAATCCACGAAAGAGTACAAAAAAGGAAAATCAGGTATTGTTAAAAATTATGATCTACCAATAATATAAACACTATATCCTATTACTAATACATTGCAGCTTGTTAAAGTAGGTAAAATTTGGCCGCTTATCAAATATGCTTTTAAAGTTGACTAAAAACAACTTCATCATCATCATCATCATAAGAATTGAGATAAACAGTTAATAACTGCGAATCCAACAAACATTTACCGTTGATACACGATACTTTTTTATAATAATGTAATTAGTGAAAAAAATCAAATTTTCTTTGCAGATTATAAATTTAGCAAAGAGTGCAGTAGAGGACACTTCAATCCTATTGTCAAATGTATATCAACTAACAGAGACTATTGGTGGAAAAGATGGAGAGAAATTAGACACAGCTGGAGTCAAAGTTGTTGATTCTGCAAAAATTTTGCTTAAAACTGCTGAGGTATGTAAAAATAATACTTTCTAAATAGGACATAGCCATAACTCAAACGTGTAAATCTCGGTTTAGGAAACTAATCTCTTACAACTATATTAGACGCCAGGAGCCTGCTATGATTAATAATAGAAATATTCGTATAATATTCACATTAAAATCTACTTACTTCTTGTATAGAATTGTTATAATTACAAACTAGGCTAGAATTAGAATTTTACGAGGGTAGAAATTTTAAAAGAAAATCTTGAATATTTTATTTAGTATATATTTTCATGTCATAAGAAAACTAAATCGCAAGCTATTTACAAGGTATAGTTGCAAATTATTTAGAATGATTGAAGAATGATATCATTTATAACATACCTATTTTGGTAAAATTTTATAAACAGGTCACAGCATCGAGTGTAGAAGAGCCTCGTTGCCAACAAGCACTTCTACGAGCTATAGACCATCTCTCCGACCGAGCTGATGATTTACAAACTACATGGGACTCCTTAACTGAATCTCCTGAGCATCAAAACGCTAGAAGAGAGCTTAGTAATAAATTGAAGCAGGTCCAAACAACTCTTAACAATTTAAGACAGGCGTGTCAAGAAAAGGGTAAGTTATAACTTACTTAAAAATTATTACTATATACGTATTTACTGTTCGATAACTAATAAGTAAGAAATTAATATGTGTATTTGTCAAATATTTTCCAAATTTTAAATCAGGCTGATGGGTTCACTTTCACCTATAAATAAAATATAGATTACATAATAACTCCTATAAATGGAGTACGTTCATTTGTGCTTATCATACAAATAAATGTCCCTAAGGGCACTCCAAACCGCGGCCGCTGGCACAGCAAGTACGTAACGTACGTACTACAAAATGAGCCAAATTTGTTACCAAACCTATGGAATCATAACATAAAAAAACAATATTCAAATCTCCTTAAATATTTAAATAAAGTAAATCGTAATTTTTAGTAAAACAAATTTAGAAGGTAGTTCAGTTTAAGTTTCAGGAACTTTATTTTATTGATTTTCAGACCTAGAATCTGACGATCAAGAAAAACAGCATCTTGAACTTATTTCTACTCTATCCGATGCTAAGAGGGCTCTAAAAGATGCACAAGATGATTTAAAAAAAGTTAACAATGCACCGGTAACTATGAGCACTTTTTTAAACATATTGAAAACTTTGTATTATTGTTTGTTATAACTATTTAGTCCTTCATTATAACAAAATCTGAACAAAACCCTGGTAATATTTTAGCCTTCTAGCGTTATGGATAAGAGTAATGTTCCGGCTGCGAAAATGCTGTTATCTAAAAAACTGGCGCAATTAAATGCAGGAATGGCCGAGCTTCTTCAGGCTACTTCAGGTATCATTTATTGATTATTTCAAATAGAGGCCAACGAACTCGCTTAGAAAACCGATTAGTATAGCTGGTTCGGATTCAAATCTCGGGTCTCGTAATTTTTATGTGTGAATAATTCCTCCATGCTTATCTACTTGTCTTACGATGATCTTGTTGAAAATATCGTTAGTGTTGAATTTTATTGGACTGAACGTTAAGCTTAAACGTTTGAATGTATTTTTAAGTTAGACATTAAATAATTTTATTTTTTAGATACTGTGAAACCGGACTACAAAGCGGCCGCAAAAGCAATCAATACCATTTCTAATCTTACTCCACAAATAGTAAAAGGTAATCCATCTGCTATTTTTTTTTAATAATAATAAGTATGTAAGTAAAGGCAATGGTAGCCCAGCGGTAACGCGCTCGCTTGAATAACCGAGTGATGCGGGTTCAAATTATAACATGATTACCACTTGTCTTACGGTGAAGGAAAACATCGTGAGGAAACCTGCATGTCTGAGAAAACCTGGCAAGTTTTCGTAAGACATGTGAAGTCCGCCAACAAGCACTGGGCCAGCGCGGTGGACTATGGCCTGATCCCCCTCGTACTGAGGGAGGCCCGTGCCCAGCTGTGGGACATTAAAAAAGGGCTAAAGACAAGCATGTACTTTATATAATGACAGCAATGTTATTTTATACTGGGAATATTTTTTTTAATATTTAATATACTTTATAGATACCCAGAACCTACATGGTGCTGTGAAAGATAAATCTTGGAAGAACTTAATTGACAATCTGAAAGCTCTGCTCGATTCGACTAATGATGTCTGTAACAACGTCGAAGATCCTCAGGTACAGTTGAAATTGTACAGATATAAAGTACTTATATTAACTAATCAATCAGATAATATTTATTAGATTTACATGAATTCACTTTTTCGGTTTTTTTCGCGTATTAGTTTTGATTTTGGTTCCATAGTACATACATTTATTACACATTTTTCTCTTTTTGTAAAAGATATTCGTGTTTTAAATACGATTAATATTAATTCTCGTGTGTGATAATTATTCTTTTAAAACTAAGTCGCACATAAACAAAACAAATCGAACCAAACGAAGAAAATATATTTGTCAAATTTTTTACTTACGCATCACGTTATGGCTTACTTACTATGTTGTTGTATACAATAAAAGCTATTATATTGATCTAAAAATATTTATTAATTCAGGCTTTAAAGAACTCTGCATCGAAATTCGCGAACGCTGCAGGACGACTCACATATGTCTTCAATCCACATAGCAACGTAAAAAAAGAGAATCAGGTAAAGTACCAAAACTTGATCAAAAAATGTTAGAGCAAAGACCGAAAAAATAATATAAAAAATATTAACATTATAATTTTCGCAATTAATATTTATATTATAAACCTTTTTCTATACAGTGATCTGTTTAACCGTTGGCATGTAAGTGGTATGAGTTGCTTTAAAGCTTTACTGCAACTATAGTCTTCGCTACGTATTATAAAACAAAGTCCTCCGCTGCGTCTGTCTGTCTGTTCGTGATAAACTCAAAAACTACTGCACCGATTTTCATGCTGGTTAAAGTGTTTCTCGTATATAACTAGCGGGACTTGCGGCTTCGCTCGCGCTAAAGCTAGGGACGAATCCAAGCGAAGTGAGGGTGAGTTGCTAGTTTAAAATAAGAGTTTATTTTTTAGATTCAAGATCTATCGAGATGTGCCCTAGAGCAGACATCTCTACTTCTGTCCAACGTGTACAATCTAACAGAAAAAGTAGGTGGAGAAGACGCAGAGAGATTAGATCAAGCTGGGGTTAGAGTCGTTGATTCCGCGCAAACCCTATTAAGAACTGCTGAAGTAAGCTAACTTTCGGCATATATTATGCTTCGCTTGATATTTTTAGTATGTATGAATAATATAATGTGGAACATAACTAAGTAAAAAAGTTGGTTACATTATCAACAAAATAGTATGGTTTGGATTTTTTATACCCCTGGTGGGACTCGAACCCACAATCCCCGGCTTAGGAGGCCGATGCCTTGTCCATTAGGCCACAGGGGCTTGTAACATGACAGACTTAAAACTTCTATTCAATTAATTATTTTTTTAAGCGAATTTCTTCACTGTGCCAAACTATCGTAGAACAGTAAATAAAACTAAAAGTCGTATACATTTTTCCAACAGTAATAAATAATATCAATAATTGTAATAAGATTAGGAAACCATTATCCTTCTAATACTTACTAATGGCGGTAAATGTAATGAAATAAAACAAAAATCTCTAACAGATAACTTCACCGAGTATAAGTGACGTGCACTGCCAAAACGCTCTCCTAGCTTCTATAGACAAGTTAGCAGACCATACGAAAGTACTTAAGAACACATGGATGCCATTGGTACAGACACCACAATATCATTCTACTGGAGACCAGCTCGATCAAAACGTAAAGATAGTTCATGCTACGTTAGATAAATTAAGGAAAGCCTGTCAAGATACGGGTATGTATTTTTAGTATGCTTAATTCATTTCTTATCTTTTAAATATTTCATCGGCCTAAAAATTTACGCAAGATAATTAAAAATTTGCTAAAGTTTTTAGGAAATTAAAGTAATATAATTATTTTGTATCGAACAAATTTAATTATAATTATGATGTAGCGGTCATCAATTTGACTATTAAAATATATCGTAAAATGCCTATCAAACCGTGTACCATTGTCTGGTAAATTTTAATAGATACGGTTTTCATTAGCGTACAAATCTTGATTTACAAATAAAAGAATATATTAAACTAACAAATTTACGTTCTTAAAACGTTTCTTCCTAAAAATGTTTTCCGTACAGATGATTCGAAGGACGCAAAACCAGATCGTTTACTTACGAATATATCCAAAGCAAAAGAAAGTATAAGAGCACAAGAAAAGCTGTTCTCAGAAGATAACATGGCTCAACGTGCTGCAGAAGCAAGGAGTCAGGTTTGTAGCTTAATTACGTCAATTAGAACACAAGTCAATAGCTTATAATTAGTCTATTCCATTCATACTCGTATATTTTAGTCCAAATATTCGTAGATCAATAATTAACCTCCTCTTTACCCGACTAGGGCGAAGTCTAATGGTTTATATGTTATAATTTTATATACATACATTGTACCTACATATCATGTAAGTCTGTTATTATGATTTATACGTCAATCGATTCGATTCTTGATAACGCGTAATTATTTGTCCTTACAATTTGTTTGATTCTAATTGTTGTTTTTTTTATTTGAAATATGTTTAATGATGTCTATTTTTTTAATGTTAGGGTGCTGGAAAAGACAAACCAATAATGGCGAGACGAATTGACCTCTCGCAGAAACTTGCGAAGCTGAATGAAGCTGTAGCACGTCTTTTACAAGCTATGCTAGGTAAGCTTTGGCAGACAATTAACAAAGAATAATCTTTGAAAACAAGTTTGTCTCAGTTTCGAGTCCTGCTAGGGGCATTCATTTGTGCGATTCGTGGGACAAACATATGTACAATATTTTTGTATTTAAAGTATATTAGGTAAGTATTATTTGACGACACGTTTGGCTCAGTTGGTAGTGACCCTACGCTCTGCGCCAGCGTTCGCGGGTTCGAGTCCTGCTGGGGACATTCATTATTTGAGCACGAATGTTTGTACTACAGTCATGGGTGTTTATATTTATAATATGTGTGTATTAAAAATTTTTATGTGTATAGTATATCAACTATCCGGTATCCGTTACATAAGCCTTGTACCTTACCACGGATTACGGAACTAGATAGCGCTGTTGTAATAACATCTCAACATATTTATTATACTTTAATTATAATATAGTTCATTTGTTTATTTAATACATATATTACTATGAAAGGTCAAGAAGAGAAAGATTTAGTGGAATGATGATGACTGGTTATTATACCTGGTTTAACTTGTAACTTTATGTACAGTTTACTTATTATTTACAGACCGCGAGTCCCCTGACTATAAGAGTGCTGAGATCACTGTTGACGTCATATCGAAGTTAACTCCAGAAATTATTCAAGGTATTCCTTAGTCTATTTCTTGATACATATTTCTTCTTTCTTCGTTTTAATAGTTTAGTTTTAGTTTATTTTCTTATTAAATTTACTAAAAGAGTTTGAAATGCAGAATTATTGTTTAAAGTTTGGTTATATTAGTTATTAATACACATTTAATTAAATGTAAAAACGACAATATTTTGCTCAGTTGGGCTCTTTGCTGGGCCAGCAGTTTCGGGTTTGATTCTCGCTGGGGGCAATCATTTGTGTGACGAGCAGTTAGAGCCTGACTTATAAAAACGTCATAGAATTTCATTTTGAGCAGTAGTTTCCATACTTTCATACTAAAAGTTATTTTATTAAATAAGGGAAACCCGTCAACTTTTACTCAAACATGTACTTACACTGTTTTACTCTACTGTTGTAAGCCCCTGTGGCCTAATGGATAAGGCATCGGCCTCCTAAGCCGGGGACTGTGGGTTCGAGTCCCACCAGGGGTAAAATTTTCTTTTAACATTCACAAAACTTTTTTATAGAAACAATGGCTTTACAAAGCAATTTAGACGACAATTCCGGCAGAATAATATTCGAAGAGGCTAGAAATATTTGCGATGCAAGCCAGGCCATATGCACTAGCGTCGAAAATAATAGTTTAGAGGTAAGTATCATGAGTTGTGCATAATATACACACTTTAAAGTATATATTTTTTTATTTTATAATAGATGTTTTCACTTCCTCCTTGCAACTTAAGTAAGGTCAATTTGCTTATTATTTAATAGCTTAGTATTCTTTTAAGAGCTGAATCAAGCTAAAGCTTTATTAAATTATTTGATAAATGATTATTAACCTAGCACTTTCCTAACACATATATTTGAGTATTTAAAAAGATAAGGTTTTAGGTGTTTTTCGCGGAATTATTTTGATTTTTAGTTCCCGACGTTTAGAATTCTTTTATTTACAGCAATACAAGTTAGGAACCAAAAATTAAAATAAATCCGCGAAAAAATCCTAATTATGGTAGTTTTATTAAAAATAATATTAACATTTAACATTTTGAATCAATTAATCACACAATTGATGTAAAATAATAATAGTGTGATGTAAAAGAAGAGCTTAAAGATCTAATATTTGTTTCAATTATTTAAATATGCCAATATAATATTAAAATGAAACCGTTGTGTTTTTTAGGAATTAAACAAAGCTGCAATTAAGTATGCACAGTCGTCAGGAAAATTGCGTTATGTTGTCAGCCCACGTTCTTATCCAAATAAACAAAAAACAGTAAGTTTTGCGTATTAAAATTTATACATTTATTTTTAAACTAGCGACGAGCGAGCATTCTTAAAAGTCTTATTACTCTTATGATAGTTGAACATGGACGCTTATTATTCTTCCAGATCTTGGATATTAGTCGTTCGGTGTGCGAAAGGACGTCGCTAATGTTATCTCGGGTGTCTCGCCTGGCGGAGAATGTTGGCGGAAATGAAGGAGAAAATATGGGTATATCTGGTGCCAAACTTGGTGATGCTGCACATGCGTTGTTCACTAACGTTCAGGTATTTATAGTGACATGAAATAAAACTAAACTTTATTCAAATAGACCTATTACAAACATTTCTGCGTTGTTAATTTAACTAACTAAGCGTCAGTGAGATCAGTCCGTGAGGAAGCTACCACCAGCTTGCAAAACAGTTTTGCAGAGAAAGCTGTAACAGTACATAATATCCATACGATGTTCTTGAATGTTTGCACCAGTTTTGAAATGAATTGTTAAAGTATATAGTTCAACCTTATCAATTTTTTAATAGGTATTAAGCTCATCGATAGAAGATCAAAACTGCCAATCAGCGTTATCAAGCTCAGCTGACAGACTCTCAAAATGTGCTCAAGATCTTGAATCATTTTGGAAACCAGTTATACAGCATCCGCAACATCTTCAAATTGGAGAACAACTAACGAGAGATTCAAATCTTCTAAATTCTGAAGTTGATAAACTGAAAGAAATCTGTCACGACAATTCAGGTATTTCATAAGATCTATAACTCAGTCAATTGCTATACACGACGATAATGCAAATCAGATATTTTAATAAAATAAATATAACATTAATTAATTTTATTTAGATATCAACAACGAGCTAGATGTGGCGCAGCAACAACAAGTAAGCGCGAAACCACTAACAAAACCAGTAAGCATATTTTTCATAATTTCCTCCCTCAGTAAACAAGAATTCATCTTAATATTACAATCGATGACTCTAAAACAGTGTATTTAGGATTGATGCTAAGTTTTGAAGAATTCACGTATTGGGGATGGAATCTACAATAATAGCCTACCCTCAATAAATTCATTAACATTTTTTGATATTAGTATATAATATGTGTGTATGAATGTTTGTATGTAGTTCTTATCTAAACTATATTTAACCTAATAAATAAAGACTAAAGAATATGCCAGGTCTTTCCTATTATTATTTCATGAAATGAATTAATTCAACTCCAAATGTGTCAGAAACCTCCGCCACGAATGGAAGATCTTGATAACCTGTTAGAAAATATTCAAAAAACCGTTGCAGCTGATTCCAAGAAAAATAAAGTTGAGGAGCGTTTACTTATAGAAGATACCCCTCTCCGACAACTTGCTTCAAAGATCATGGAGTCTGCTAAGGTTTGTATTACAGCTTCAGTAACCAAGTTTATTATTTTGTTTAGACTTTAAGAAGACACAGAAAAGAAAAAGGGTCAGTTGTAAATGTTCAATATCATCAGAAATAGACTAAATTAAACAAGTTCTTAGGTAAAATAAGAAAAAAAAATGAATTCAAGCTATTCATTTTTTTAATGTAAAATAAAAATGCGTAGTTTTTCGACATTGAAGATTTTCTAACCGGCCCTGTTTCTTTGCCGGTCGGTTTATTTGATGTAAAATTTTCAAATTATATCCTACCCGAGAATATCATGGCATGTTATTTCTTAAATATTTTTTTTTGTCTTATTCAGTATCTCCGTAGCAGAAAAAGCAGAAGTTTCAAATATTAATTGTTTTTATTTATTTTTTATTTTCAGACAAAAGCAGAATCTAATAACTACTCTCCAAAAGAAAGAGAAAAATATTCCCGTTTTGCCAACGAATTGGCGAATGCTATAAACAGGCTCGATATCACCAACGCTAAATGTCGAGATACACCATTTGTAAGTTTAATAAAACTAAACCTGTACATTTTTTTGATTAGCTAAGTGGTTTAAGTTTTAGACTCAGCATAATTATGTGACAAAAGGGTCTAGCCGGATAAGCATAACGAATCTGCCCCCAAATGGGAACCTATATCGAACCTTATGTTTTAATATCTGCTTGATGTACAAATACGATTTATGTACACATCGCGACCAGATTCCGTTTTGAACCTGAGATATGGGAAAAAATAACCGTACGCATGTCTATTATTCAAAGTAGTATATCTCAAAAACTAATTACGTTAGATCAGTGAGACTAATGCGAAGCTTTAGAGTACATTACATACTATAACATATATTTTTTATAATTTTTTAGAATAAATTTTTCCTAAAAAAAAATGAAAAAATAAACAAAAAATGTTTTTTATTTTTGTGTTTTCTGAGACTTACAATCACAGAAATAATATATGTTGTGCTCCTTTGTGTGCACTATTACTCATAAAAATCACGTACGTAAAATCTTGGTGTAACACTTCGAAAAAAAATTAAATGTGATTTACGCCTTTTGGTGTACCGTTGTAGTATAAGGCCCACAACAACGCACGAGGCACCAACTTATTTTAGAACATAGGTAATTATTTTTAAAAGATGGAATAATTGTTCAGAAAGAGAAGAAAAGACAACCAGTATTAATTTTTATTATTAACCCCACTTTTATTCCTTTACGAGTTTAATCAAAATATAAAAACAAGAAAAAAAAACAATCGTCATTGTTGTAATTAATTTCAACTCGAATACTTTCAGTTGCAAACAATTTGGGTAGACCTCACCAGAAAGCACAATTTTGGACAAAGTTTGTCCTTATGACAAATAATAAATAATAGCTGCTGTATGAGAACAGCGTCCCATTAAGCAGTTGTCATTGGGGGCAATAACGGACAATATTGTTGTAATCACATGCCTTGATTTTACTTCACATTGAAATGGAATTTCAATATAATCACCATTCATATATTTCATATATACTCGTAAAATCACTATCACTAAGTACAAATATGCAAAGTCTATCGTATTTACATTCACTATATCTCCGATGGTAATAATTACGACAGTATTCTCTGTCATTGCTGTTATTGCCCCAATGACAACTGCTGCTGTTCTCATATAGCAGCGCAATTCCCGCGGCTCCGCCCGCGTTCTAATAACTATTAAAAATAGGGATGGTGGTAGAAAACATAAAAAAAAAATAAAAACTTGGTCTTTAAATAAATAAGGGTTCCGTTTTTTCCTTTTGAGGTACAGAACCCTAAAAAAAAGATCTGGAGAAGGTCACCTATATCGCCTAGGGGATTAAAAAATAGTCTAAGACTTATTCTGAGACCTACCAAATATACACAGACGATTTCATAAAAAATGGTCAAGCCGTTTTGGAAGAGTTCGATAACAAAGACCGTGACACGAGATTTTTATATATTAGAAGAAGAAGATTTGTCATAAAGACGAACATTGTCCAAAATTGTGCATTCTGGTGAGGTCTACTTAAATTATTTGCAGCTGAAAGTATTCGAGTTGAAATTAATTACAACAATGACGATTGTTTATTTTTTTTTTGTTTTTATATTTTGATTAAACTCGTAAAGGAATAAAAGTGGGGTTAATAATAAAAATTAATACTGGTTGTCTTTTCTTCTCTTTCTGAACAATTATTCCATCTTTTAAAAATAATTACCTATGTTCTAAAATAAGTTGGTGCCTCGTGCGTTGTTGTGGGCCTTATACTACAACGGTACACCATAAGGCGTAAATCACATTTAATTTTTTTTCGAAGTGTTACACCAACATTTTACGTACGTGATTTTTATGAGTAATAGTGCACATAAAGGAGCACAACATATATTATTTCTGTGATTGTAAGTCTCAGAAAACACAAAAATAAAAAATATTTTTTGTTTATTTTTTCATTTTTTTTAGGAAAAAATTATTCTAAAAAATTATAAAAAATATATGTTATAGTATGTAATGTACTCTAAAGCTTCGCATTAGTCTCACTGATCTAACGTAATTAGTTTTTGAGATATACTACTTTGAATAATAGTCATGCGTACGGTTATTTTTTCCCATATCTCAGGTTCAAAACGGAATCTGGTCGCGATGTGTACATAAATCGTATTTGTACATCAAGCAGATATTAAAACATAAGGTTCGATATAGGCTCCCATTTGGGGGCAGATTCGTTATGCTTATCCGGCTAGACCCTTTGTTGACCTAACTTCAAACAAAACAATCTGAAAACGAACCGTTTTAAAACAATAAAAAAAATTGTAACCATATTTGACAATTAGATTGAACCCTATAGGAAGTTATAATATTTTAATATTGTATTTTGACCATTTTAGGATGCAAAGGATAAAAATGAAAAAGCTTTACAATTAGAGAACGCTATATTAAACTTACAAGTAATGTGCATCCAGTCCCGGCAACAAGAAGGTCAACAGAGTAAAATTGTTGATTTAATGGTAAGTTGGAATTTATGTAATAATTTCTGTTAAATTTTAGTAATTTAATTAACATACCTAATTAAATTTAACAACATATTGGGCTCAATTTGTGACTTGCTGTGTCGGTCGCAGGTTCGACTTCCGCTGGATATTCATTTGTGTCATCACTTTTAAGCTTCATTTTTTCTTTGATCACTACTTTTTTTACGTAAAACATTTACTTATATTAAAAATAATAATCAGTAAAACAGTTTACATGTTTTTTTTTTATTTTTTTAAAGGAATTTGTCGAAGATGTTACGTCTGCTGCTGATGCATTAGCAAATACTATTAAGGATGTCAAACACAACGAAAAAGACGCGTTACTGGTAATGTTAAATAATAATAAAATTTGTTATGTTTAGAATAAATAAAGTCAAGTCGATTTTATTTGATGTCTTTTTTATAGGAAATTAAAAATAAATGCCAAAAAATACAAGACGCTGCAACGAAACTTACACAGCCACAAGACTTAGGAACTGATGGAAATATGTTTGAAGATACGCTTTTAATAGATCAATTCAATAAGGTTTGTGACATTTAATATTTCATGGATAATATGATGTATCTGTTCTGTGGTCGAAATTCTTCTTTAATATAGCTATTGTGGAGTGTAGAGATATAAGAAAAAGTAACAGTGTATAAATAGGTATGTAAGGCGTCCAATAAGCGTGGCGCTGAGCAACATAAGATAAATTAAATAGGGAAATAAGCAGGGACCGATCAAATTCTGCTTGGTTTTGGCGCACTTTTCAAACAAAAAATACGGTTGGATGACTCTCAATTATGATATATATTTGACTCGGCACACTTCACTCCGCCTACAACTACGCTCATATCATACAAATGAACACTTTATCAACTTATCTCCCGCATAAGATTGTACTGCTCTATATCTCTACCCTCCATAAGAGCTGCAAAAAAAAAAGATTCTATTAATTTCAAATCTTATTTAAATAAGTCATTAGAGCCGTTTCCGACATTGACGAAATAATGTACTATGTACTAAACTGTTAAATCTTTATACATAATATAATATTATCTATAAAATTAGCAAGATTTAAAAAAATATATTTTCAGAATTGTGATGCTGATATTAAAGAAATAACTGCTGTGATTAACAATATTGCTGATGAGCCTTTAAAGAAAAGCCTATTACATAAGCTGCAAACACTATCGGACAGCTGTGATCTGTTAAGGTTTGTAGAATATAGAAGGAAAACCTTATACTTAATGTATACATATAATCAGACAGTGGTGGCCCAGTGGTAACGCGCTCGCTTGGATAACCGAGTGATGCAGGTTCGAATCCGGGTCCCACACCTCTGATATTTTCATGTGCGAATCTTTTCTAACATGCTTACCACTTGTACTCTACTTCTTTCTTTTTTAATTATTTCCGTAGCTTAGTCATCTATGGTCTATAAAATGTATAAAATATATATTTTATATATTATTTTTATATTTTTTTTAGCTTTGCGACAAAAAGCAGCATCTCTAACACTGAAAGCACAACGCTCGAAGAAAGTTTACAAAATCTTGAACTTGTGGAGCAGAAGTTAGAAGATATTCTAAAACCTGTCGAAGAACTTCAGCCTGTAAGTATTATTTTGATCAAGTTAATCACAAATATGTTGTGGCAATGGTAGTCCAGCGGTGACGCGCTTGATAATATAACCGAGTGAAGCGAGTTAAATCCGAGTTTCGCACGTGATGATACGTTCATGTGCGAATCATTTGCAATATCACTACTTGTCTTCTGGTGAAGGAAAATATTGTGAAACCTGCATGTCTCAAAAAACCAAGCAAGTTTTTGAAGGACAGTGTCATCCACCAGCCCGCATTGGGTCAGTGTAATGGACTATGGCCTGATCCACCTCGTAATGAGGGAAAGGAACAAAAGGGAGGGAAGTTAGTAGTCACAAAGCAAAACCTTATCTAAATGAAAATCCATCTATTTCTTTTTTCCTTTTCTATTTATAATGATCTTTATACGATTTTAAACGATTAAATCATGCCCGATGAACTGTAATTAAATTAGTATGGAGAGACATAAAAACTATCTTTTACACTAAATTTTTTCCATTACGCAAGGTTCAAGACGCCGCAGATAGTGTCCACGCAGTACACGCGGCGCAGGCGGCGCTGGCGGCGGCGGCGGCGGGCGGCGCCGGCGACCTGCCGCGCGCCCTCACGTGCTACGCCGTGCAGATGCGGGGACTCACTAGTCACAAAGATGGACATCACAAGTGAGTTAATTGTGAAAAAAATATTGTAAATGTGAAATTTTTGTGATTTTTTTAAATTGAATTTAACATAATATTTTTTGAAAAATCTCTTTGAAGTAGTTATTATTATCGATACACAAATCGAATCAATAGTTTTTGTTGTTTTATTATAGTTTTATTTAAAATGTCCAATATCCGCCTACATCTGAAAAAGTATTACATATTTTTTTTTTAATTACACAAGTATTGATCTTTTTTTCAGACTAAAAGAACATTTGAAAAAGCTCACTGATATACTGAAGATGCAGATAGCTGCAAAGAACAGGCGCGTGGTGACGTGGCAAGAGGATAAAGATGGAGAGTTATCTACTATAACTGAAAATATTTTAGAGGTAACAACATACATGTACAACTAAATCCTAGAAAAAAATATAAAAATAACTTATATGCTTTGTCCTCCTAAAATAAGTATTAATAGTGTAAGTATAACATTTTCGAAGACATGTGAAGTCCATCAATAAACTTGACCAGCGTGGTAGACTATAACCTGATACTCCTCGTATGAAGGGAAGCCCACCCCCAGCTGTGAGATGTTAATAAGGGCTGAATATATATAATCAAAAGATTTTATTTCAGGAGCTCCAACGCTTTATTCATGACAAAGAAGCGTCAGAAAAAGGCGGAGTCAAATCAAGCGATCCTCTAACAACTACTCAATTGATAAAGAATAGCGACATTAGACGATTGCTTTCGCCAAATAAGTCGCCGGAACTGGGCGATGAGAAGTGAGTATTTATCTACATAATACCATCATACTATGCTGTTAATTTTTTTTTTAAGTTTTTGGATATGTCAAATATTTAAGGATATCTATGACAGTATTGCTTTAACTACTTATCGTACCATAGATTTTTCTTCTTTTTCTTTTATTAATTTTATTAAAGTAATAAAAAAAGATATTTTTAAATATTATAATAATATTTTTTCTAATTAATAACAGGCATTTGAAAGAAAAATTCAATCAGCAAATACAAAAGCTGAACTCTACAACTGGTACCATAGCTCTAAGTGTACACAAGCCGGAGTCTCTCGCCAGGAGTCTTCACACTGCGTCCGAGGCTGCTATACAGTTAGCTTCAATTGCACATGGACTGAAAAATCAGGTTAATAAGATAATTATTAACAATTTAATTTACTTTGATTCAAATTGCTAGACATTCTGAAGACTTTTGCTTGGACAATATATACGAAAATTATTTTCAAAACCAAAGCCAATGTAAATGTTATTCGTAATTTTAATACTATATCGTATCCAAATAACATTCTATTCCAAATCCTACCAATATTATAAATGTGAAGAGGGATTGATGTTTGTTATTCCATCACGCATGAACGACTGAAGAACAGATGTGGATGCACTTTGGTCCAAATAGATAGTCTTTAATAAGACATTTACTCTTCCCTCCCTCGAAAAAATGTACAGTTCTCGTGTTATAGATTGTTCTCACGTGGGTGTCGAACCGAGATTTGACTTTTTAGTAATGATACATTGCGTTATATTCTCATTGTCATTAAATTTTATTGCTATGGTCTTTTACAGGATGCTGTTCAAAGTAAGAGAATAGAAAAAACTGCTCAGGAAATGAGTGTTGCTACATACAATCTTCTAAAGACTGCAGAATCAGTGTGTCATGTAAGAAATAACTTTATTGTTATTTGATCGGAAACTAAATTAAATAAACAGCAATTAAATATGATGAAGTTCGATGAACTATTTCACGATTTTTTTTTTCATTTCAGTCATCACATCTGCCAGAATCCAGGAGAAGATTATTGGATGCATGTAGACTGCTAAATGATTCTCTAAATAATCTAGTAAGTAGTCTTGCACTAAGAACGAAAATTCTAAATCTTCTGTTTTATTTAGTTTTTTAACTTTTTCACTTCTATAGGCTCGAGCAACGACACCTGCAAATATGCAACGGGATTGTAACGAAATGTCTCGTAATTTGCAACTTCAGCAGAGTTTCCTGACCTTCGAGCATCCCTCTTGCTCGCTCAACTACGCTCAATGTCTCGATGCCTTACAGAGCCAACAAGAAGTTTTAGGTATACTGTTTTCACACCTTGATTTAAATCATCAAGTTTTTTCTAAAGATATAAATTATCAGTTATATTTTTCAAAATGAAATTTGTGATTCTTGAAGTAATACTACAAGTTTTATCAATAACCTATGTGTTACACCAGATGTCTAATCTAGTAGTCTATCTGTGTTCTAAATTTCATTCATAGTAGTATATAATATATTTTTTTTATTATTAATTAAAAT
Source organism: Boloria euphrosyne (assembly GCA_951802675.2). Lineage (NCBI taxonomy): Eukaryota > Metazoa > Arthropoda > Insecta > Lepidoptera > Nymphalidae > Boloria > Boloria euphrosyne. Next base: position 875,860 of record OX637896.1, read on the forward strand.
GGATATTCAGCTGATTATAAATATTTTTTAATAAATTAATACGTAGTCTATACTGTATGTCATCATCATCAGCCCTTTTTAACGTCCCACTGCTGGGCACGGGCCTCCCTCAGTACGAGGGGGATCAGGCCATAGTCCACCGCGCTGGCCCAGTGCGTGTTGGCGGACTTCACATGTCTTACGAAAACTTGCTAAGTTTTCTCAGAAATGCAGGTTTCCACACGATATTTTCCTTCACCATAAGACAAGTGGTAATCAGGATAGAAATGATTCGCACATGAAAATATCAGAGGTGCGAGACCCGGATTTGAACCCGCATCACTCGGTTATACAAGCAACGCTTACCGTTACCGCTGGGCTACCACTGTCTCATACTGTATGTATTTCATCCAAATTTGTCCAGCCGTTCCGGTGTAAAGGATGAACAAACATAGATGAAAATTTTATAGTAGTGTGATGATATTTATATGTATGTGCTTTATATTACAGAAAAACTTCGATCTGAAAAGACAATGTCACGGACAGAATGCAGCAGTGAACTACGTTTCGTTACATCTGCAATCTGTAACAGCACTGAATCCGCAACGCAAAGTGCTTATCTGGTAATTTTTACTTTACCAACTGTAAATTAGTCATTCAACTTATAATTTTTTCAGATTTTGTAGTTTTGAAATGTATTGTTTTATTTATTATTGTCTTTCTTTTTGTGTTTTAGTTGACACTGTCCAATAAAGATAAAGACAATGTTTCCAAGCAAGGCATGGTGGATGTCAGTCGCATCAAGGATTTGGCAGATTCGGTCAACAAAACCTGCCTGCAGATAATTTGCAACGATGGAGAAAAAGAGGTAGGACCTTAAGATTAACAAGATATAAAATATTTTTGGTTTTATCTCTGATCTCTGTTAATTTACAAGTTTTATTTAATATTTAAACTGTTTACTATAGCTTCAAGAATATTTTATGAACTAAAACCAATAATATGACAATTTTTGGTAATTATAATCAGATTGTTTGACCACATTTTAATACTAGCTACTGTAATTTTTAGATAAGTGATCAACAAAGCACTCTGAAGAAACAAGTGGACCAGTTGCAAGAGGCTGTAGATGAAGCCTGTACCAAAATAAAAGAAGATCAAAAAGAAGAATTGTCAGCGAACGCTCATCAACTAAAGGCTGCGTTAAAAGAACTTAATAATGAGATTAAGACCCACGTTTTCGAACATGAGGTTAGTTAACCTTTTTTAAAGAAATAATTATTATATCTATAGGAGAATAGTTTATAGAAGATTTATATAAATTTTCCTAAACTTTTTTTTTTGTTTAGGAGAATCGAATTTTACCAAAAACTATAAAACTTATGGATGCAATCAATAAGCTGAACTACACAGTAGGAAGGATTTCACAACCAAATGTGGACAAGGATCCGAAGAAAGCAGCCATGGCGAAGGAGGTTATTGATAATAATAGGTACTTATTATTAAATAGGTTTTTAATTCACCTAAAAAGATTGTGTTGCTTTAAGCACTACCTTTCTGAGAAGGATGATCCTCCTTCTAAGAAATGTAGATTTCCTCACGATGTTTTCCTTCGCCGTAAAACAAGTGCAAATGATGCAATATATATCAAATAATACAAACATAATAATTAGTTTTGGTTGTAACAGAAATAACGCTTTTTTAATGAAAAAATTAAAAAAAGCTTAGGTGTGAAAATGATATTTTAACAAATTATTGTTATTGTTTCAAAATTTAATGAACCGACACATTTTTTAACTTTGAAAATATATACCAGACTATCAAATAGTATTGTAACTTATCTTGTGCCGCTAAAACTTAAAAATATATTAATAAAATGCTTAAAATATCTCGTTAGTAATAATAATTCACACAATCTGTAAGTAATATAATTAAATTAAAAATATTTTTGAGGCATGGGAGAGGTCGCAGGATGCTCTTGGGATATTCTGTGACTTATCCAAGGCCTTTGATTGTGTGCATCACGTGACGTTGATCAGGAAACTGCATCATTATGGGATTAGAAATTAGGCACTCAACCTTCTGAATTCCTTTCTGAGTAATAGAATACAGAGGGTTGACGTAAATGGTAAGAGATCTCCTGGGGCTCCGTTAGATATGGGGGTTCCACAAGGCTCTATTCTTGGTCCATTTCTCTTTCTAGTTTACATAAATGATTTGCCATTTTTTGTGCAGGACAAACATGAGATAGTATTGTTCGCTGATGACACTTCACTTATTTTTAAGGTAAAACGTAATTTACTTGTGTATGACGATGTTAACGATGCTCTCTCAAAGGTTGTCTATTGGTTTGATTCGAATAATTTATTATTAAATAACAAAAAAACAAAATTAATAAAATTCACAACACCTAATGTTAAACTTGTTGATAATGGTGTAGTATTAGGCGGGGAAATATTAAAACCGGTACAGTCTACTAAGTTCCTAGGTATTATCATAGATTCGAAATTGCGGTGGGATCTCCATATTGAGGAGCTAGCGAATAGGCTTAGCTCTGCAGCGTTCGCGGTTAAAAAAATTAGACTTCTTACTGACGTAGATACAGCTCGCATAGTATACTTTAGTTATTTTCATAGTATTATGTCATATGGAATCTTATTATGGGGACATGCAGCTACCGTTAATACAATTTTTGTCCTGCAGAAAAGAGCTATTCGTGCAATTTATAGTTGAGGTCCTAGAATATCATTAAGAGATAAGTTTAAAGAAATAAAAATATTGACTGTTGCTTCTCAATACGTGTATGAAAATGTTATGTATGTTCATAAAAATATACACGAATTTCCCAGGAATTGCCACATGCATACCATTAATACTAGGAGTAAACATAAACTTGTAATGCCTGTGACTCGTTTACGCCGAGTCAGTAATTCTTTTTATGGACAATGTATACGCTTATACAACAGGATCCCAGAAAACGTTCAACAAGCTCCTATTGCCAAATTTAAAAAAATTGTGAAAGAACGTTTGTGTAGTAAAGGATATTATTCGATTAACGATTTTTTAGAAGACAGTACGCCTTGGGAATGATGTGATCGCCTCCAGGCTATTTCAACCCATAGAATTATTGTTCATTTCGATTTTCATTAAAAAAAATATTAAAACAGACAAAAAAAAATTTGTCCCGCTGAGTTTCTTTCGCCAGTTCTTCTCAGGTCAGTGGCTTCTTCTTTCCGAACTGGTAGTAGACTCATGACGTTCAGTAAAAAATTTGTAATAATTTTATGCTGAATAAAATATTTTGAATTTGAATTTGAAATAATATTTATTATTAGGAATCTACTAAGCAATACATTGATGATGTTAAAGAAGGCTTCTCTAACTCAAGAAGACACGATTACTTGGACGAAGATCGGGAGCATTGATGTCATCAAGGCCTTTGAAACTTTACTAAAGTGCATCAGGTATGGTGAAGATTTTCTAAAGCACAGTTGCTATGATAAGCTCTTATTTAACTTTAACAAATTCCCGTCTCTCCGCGAGAATATTTGTTTAGGCAATTTTCAAACGCTGGTTTTACTAAAGCTAGGTTCGACAAACGAGAAAGCTTACGGAGCTTTTCTTATGACAGAGTAGTGTAGGAATGACTTATTTTTAAGATTCTCTGATTACGTTTAAAAACTAAAACACATGATTTGAAGAGTAGCACTTTCTTTTTTATTTACAGAGAGAAAGGTGCTGAAGCTGGGTATATCGAGGCTATAAATTTGGTACGTACAATTCTATACAATATTTCCCCTTAGTTTTTCTTACTAAAACTTCCTTATAGTATATATGCGCATGCGCATTCATATTAAAAATATATTTAATTTCAGGATTCTGAAGTACCTACAAAGAGCTTTATTCAAACACAGTGAGTAAAACGATTCGAATTAATATCTAAAACGAAAATTATAATAATATCTTTTATAAGAGACATATGTGTATGTTTATATAACCCGTAAGTTTTTAATAAACGTAGTTTTTTTAATTATTAACTTCTTTATTTTTCTTCTTTCTATGCAGTATTTAATTAATTAGAATGAATATTCAGTTGATTGTAAATACTTATTTTTAATAAATTATAGAGTTGACTTAGCGTGTCAATGGCTGCGAAGACCAGTGGCTAAGGAAAGCGACAAAAAAGCAGGAGTTGAAGGTGCAGAAAATGTAGTCCGAATGGCGGAACAGGTAAAACTCATCGAATCGTCATTTTTACATTAATCAAAAAAAGAATGTAACTTAAATGTCAGTCTATGAGAAAGCTAGCACCGGCTGGGAAGGCAGATCTGATGAGAAGAGCCGGCGAGAAACACAACAATTACTTTTTGTTTTAAATATTTGATAACAATATTGTATTACAATAATCCTATCTATATTTATCCTAAGTGAGACCCGAATAATAATATTCATTGCAGATGTATGATGACCTCAAAGGCTCTGAGAAAGAAGAGATGAAGCATGTGATTGTTGAAACTAAGCAACTGCTGAACGATTGTACTGTTAAATATAACAGCGAGAAAGCGAGGTAAATCGTAGATTTTTTTATTTATTTATACTCGAATGTGTCAAATGTCTACCGTAAGTGTTACTCCATGGTTATAGCTTATATCTGAACAGAACTTTAACCAAATCGATCAAGCCATTTCTGGGGAAAGCGGTTACAGACATATTTATGAATTTTCGCATTTATAATTATAGTGGTCTATAGTATTTAAAGTACATATAATTTCTTAGATTTACGCGAATATTCGACATTATAAATGAAACGTGGTTTCGTGGTTTCATTGTCATGGATTGCTGTAAAGCATTCAAAACATCGGGAACTAAAAATCAAAATAAATCCGCGACAAAATCCAAAAAGGTAGTTTCATTTATAATACAGATAATTTAATTAAAGTTATATTTTAAACCAGTCTTCTAAGAGAGCGACTGAAGGAACTTCTCAAGATGTTGGAGCGCGGCGTCGTCACGAGGGTTATTGAAGATTTCTTAGAAGAAGAACCTCTTCCTAACCTGGAAGCTTTGCATAAAGAAAAGGGTAAGCGATCTTTTTGAAATACAATATTATTTAATTATTAAGTAAATAATTTTATTACATGTAATTCAATTTTTATTTTTCTCGCTAATAAAGATATATTTTAATACAAAAAGTATTATAAATATTTATGTTAAATAATTATGAAAAACTTAAGTGTATTCAACTTGCTTAATGAACAAATTCAATATTTTTTTAGTTAGTAATTAGAGTCACATATTTTAAAATAAAAATGGAAAACATATCGTAAATTACCCTTTTTTTAATTATAGCTAAGTAGGTAAAAACATATTTTACCCCTGGTGGGACTCGAACCCACAGTCCCCGGCTTAGGAGGCCGATGCCTTATCCATTAGGCCACAGGGGCTCTGACAACAGTGGTAGAATTGTTAATCAATATACAATACACGTTTATTTTTCGTGTGTAAAATGTACCAGTTTTACATAATATTGAAGGCCAATTCAAATCTCTTCATAATGAATAAATAGAATTGTATGAGAAAAAGCGATATATTATAGAAAATTATTAAAAAAGCTTTAATGTTGTTTAGACGAAAAGAAACGTAAGTTCTTATTGGAGAAGAAGATAGCAGAGCTTTTAGCTCAACTCGGTAGAGTCACTAAGACTGCGAGGTTTGTGGCCGACACCGGAGTTGCTCCGAGGCAAGAACTATTGAAAACTAGTGATCAGGTAAGTTTTTATAACAAAATTGTCTTGAATTTACAGTAAAATAGTAAAATTGCAAAGCTTTATATAAATTATAAATATATTGTAGATATTAACCACACACAAGTGCTTTTTTACATAGCAAATTAGATCTAGGATAGCAAGGATGACTTTTGAAAAGTTATTTAATGAAAAGAAACCCTTGGCCCATGGAGTCTAAGTGCTAAGCACTTTTTAAAAGACTTAACACCTCGTATTATCGTCTCCACTGGTGACAGGAGAGCTGGCTCATTTTTCGCCCAAAGAATCGGCTTTGCCATTCAACGGGGGAATGCAGCTAGCATTCTTGCCACTATTCCACGCGGACACGACTTGTACAGTAATAATTAAGTGTACATTTGCTTTGTATATATAGTTAAGTTTACTTGTAATTTCCTTTATTGTAAATAAATATTTATTACAAATTAAAAAAAATAATAATGGAAAGTTTATATTTTATATCGATTTTATGTGGATCGTGCTATATACTTACCGGATTACAACGTACATGAGTTACATTTATGAAAAAAATAAATATAATTGTGTGTACTTAGGTGGAGCTTTTAGCCCCTGCACTAGTTAAAGCAGCAGAACAAAGGATCCATCGTCCAGATGATCAGGTAATTAATTAATAAAAAAAAATAGTTTCTTAAATTATAAATTACTAAACTAATTACTATACACTGTATACTAGTAATAATATTCATAAATAGAAATTAAATTTATTATCTTGGAACAATTCTTATAATAATAAAGCAGATTTTTATTCGAAGTATTTAACTTTACTGATCATCTTACTAATATTATAAAGACGGTTTAGAAATTTGGTTGTTAGGTTCGATGTTTGTTCGTCAATCTCGCCAGAACGGCTAAACTTATATCGATGAAATTTGTCTCAGAGATTTACAATTCCTGTGGGATAGTACTGTTTTTGTATTTCACTAGAAATAAAGTTAGTTAGTTGATTAATAACTACGATTTGTAATACTGTATACATATTTTTTTAAGAACTTGTTTTAATATTTTTTAGTCATTTTTTTAATAAACCTTTCAGGCCGCCATAGAGCACTACCAGAAGTTGCTGGCGCAGTACGCAGACTCCTTGTCTCGAGTGCGCGAGCTCTGCGACCGCGCGGTGGACCCCATCGACTTCTCCCAGGCCGCGGGTGAGTTCTACATTTCCCACTGCTGGGCATAAGCTTCTCTTTCATGCTACAACTAAGTGCGAAAAGCACTGTAATATAAAAAAATATATTGAAAACTAGCAAACCGATCGCAGATATTATATTGAATATAATATAATATATTTAAAGGCCCGCTCCGTTAGGCGTATATTAAAATAAATTGAATAAAATAAAAGTAGCCTAAGTTACTCCATATAACATAGCTATTTGGGAATGAAAGTCCCGTCAAAATCGTTCTAGTCGTTTCAGAGATTAGCCGGAACAGACGGACTATAATTTTAAAAATTGTGTTGTTGATGTTAGTACCGTATATACTTTCATAATATGCATTTAGTGAAAAACTCTTAATTTGAAATTAAAAAAGACAATTCAATTTTATTTATATAATAATATGTATCGGATAGATGATTATGAGAATAGTAGAGATGCAAGAGCCAGATATTGACCCCATACAATTTTTTTAACCAAACTAAACTTAACTAAAGCATTTACTATCAGTGAATAGCTTTAATATCAGAGAGTTAATTAAGTCCTCATATTTTGTAAAGCAATTTTAATAGATTATTCTCAGTGTAGTAATATTATCAGATTCATATTGCCTATAACTTAAAATATATTTATGGTCTGTTTAGGAGAAACAATGCATCGTATTAAGGAAGAAACTATGAACGAGCCACACAAAAGCGTCCATACATCTAAAATCATTATGACGTAAGTTTTAACTGTCAAATCTTAAATGTGTAAAGTTTAATTTAGATATATATTATAAACCATGGCATCCAATTTTAAATGTATCCTCTTTGTCTTGAAAATACCTACATACATGTTGTGGCACACAGCGCCATCTTGTGTTATGGATACCAAATTATAAATATTAACACCCATGACTGGACACAGATGAATGTTCACAACGGGACTCGAACCCACGACAAATAATCTCGAAAGAATACATAGCTATTTGATATATTTTTTCTATTATATATAGGCTATGAATTTTGGGCAATGAGATTATATAGAAAAATTTTACCTTAAGATTCATGTTTTAGTTATCTCCTTACTCGTTCACCATTTGTCAAAGATTAAAAAAAAACAATATTGACGAGTAATTTTAATGTTGCCAGGCTTTGCAATAGAGTAATAGATGTGGGAATGAATTCCCAAAATGTGAAGAAAGATCCAGAGCTGAAGAAAACGCTCATAGACATAAAGCGCGCGGTCGATGCCAAGTGCGAAGTTAAGAAAGCCGACTGGAGAGATGTTACTGCTGAGGTAATATCTTTTGTACTAAGATTTACATTGCTTTAATTATCTATTTAAAGCATGTAGATATGATGATGATGATGACAATAATGATGATGATGATGTAGCTTGATAAAATCACTGCCAAATTTTCCGAACAGCCCTTAATTTCTTGAACCACCCTTAAATCGATTATTGAATTATAATGCTTTGTTCCTAATACAGTTGCAATGAAACAAAATTAATTATCTCTTCTCAGCTTCATGACATAGACTTTTTTTAATTTTGATAAAATCATACAATATAGTCTAAGTAAACACTATTAACCAAATATTAGAAATTTTGTTGAGTTGAGTTTAAAATGTTTGAAATGTTGAAATTTCAATAATTATTTATATTATTGGAGTAAACATAGTTGTTTTTTGCAGTTCATGCGAAGAACTGGTGAGGTAGAGTCTGTTCTGGGCGGAGAAAATATATTCTTGAAGCAACCAGAACCAGATCAGCCAATTTATGTAAGTAGATAGAACACAAAAACATAATTTATAGAGGAAAGATGTGCAGCAGACGTCCGTGTCGCTAAATGTGAAGCAACCTTGGGGTTGAGAAGAAATTGTGTTTACGCAGAAATGTTAGGCGGTGTGCAGATCAGCCATTACTCTTGTATAAATACATACAAAAATACATATATACAAGGTTATTGGATAATAAGACCTCATGAATAAGTATATGAATACTTATACTTTAGTGCTTGTAATGACGCCACGGAGTCCTCTTGGATCATAACAAAAAGTGTCATGACGGTCGAAATATTACACTTATTTTAGATTATTTAGATATTATAGATATTACACCTATACACCTTTTATTCGCATTTCGATAAAGAACTTTAGTATTAATTTTCTTCTTCCCTCCGCAGGCGGCCGCGCTGCACCTGCACGCGGCGGTGCGCGACTGGTCCGCGCGCGACAACGACATGGTGGCCGTCGCCAAGCGCATGGCCGTGCTCATGGCCAAGCTCTCCGACTACATGAACACTGGTATGTTGTAGAAAGCTTTCTATTCTACTTTTTGTTATATGAACCGGTTAGATTTTTTACCAGCCCCAAACAATTATTCAAATTCGTCAAACTTAATACAGCCGTTTTATAGCCCATAGAGAACATAATTGTTATACATCGATTTTTATAAAGGTATATATACTTAATGAATCTGGCTGGCCTTTTTAGTATAAATTATGTAAAAATAATCTTCTTTAATTCAGGTCGGAAGCAAGAATTGATATACACGTCTAACTCTATCGTCAACGAATCGAAGGAAGTCGCGGCTCTTGCGAAGAAAATGGCTTTGGAGTGTTCCGATATAAGAATTAGAAATGTACGTCTTCTATTTAAATTATTATTTCAAACACATACCAGATTTTTACCAACGTCTTTATTTCATTTTTATAATAATTGCGTCCCCTCAATAAATTTAAAATTTGTATAAAATTAATATTTTTTAGTTATCCTTTGATTGTGAACTCAAAACAACAAACTAAATTAATAATGAAGGGTCATAACGCTTTTTTATTTCATTAGAGCCTGAAAGATTTTTAAGGTATCATACCGTAAAAGGAAAATAGGAACCCCTATACTCTTAGGCACACTTCGTTGTCCGTCACAGCATGTCTCCAATAACAATATAAACTTAAATACCTTCTATCTATACATATAATAAAACTGTAGAAAAGTCGTTTTTGTACATCAAAAAAATTACAAAAAAATAGCCAGGGTGTTAAAGGACAACCAATAGAACCCATTTCCAGCATTTTTAGAATTTTTGTCTGTTTTTCTGTTTGTCGGTTTGTCTGTTTATTTATCCGGGCATCACGTAAAATGTACGAAAGCAATGTAGATAACTTTTATACACAACGATTGAACGTAACTTGAAGTAACATTTAGTTTTTGTTTCAATGCAATCGGTTTAGTCTATCAAAAGATATTTGAGTTTAAAGTGAAGAAGTAGAGAAATTCCAGAAGTAAAATTTGGGTTAGGTAAATTTGGTCTCACTCATCTACACACCTGCGTGTAAATATGCGTGCACAGTTAGGAGGCTGCGAAAATGCACAGGAGTTTTCCAATTTATTGTTACAAATAGGCGGTGGCACATACCCCGTACAAGAAGATGGAAAAGTTATTTTTATTGATAATGATTTGAATTGATGGTTCCACAGCTAATGTTGTTTATAAAGAAGCACTAGCATAAATAAAAAAAAATGATTTGTATCGGTATCCTCCAACAGCGCTTCGCACTAAAAAATACATTGTTAAGTTCCGACATCCACGCGAACGAAGTCGCGGGCACAGCTAGTGTTAAATAATTGTCTTTCCACAGAATCTTCTGCAAGTGTGCGACCAGATTCCTACGATCAGTGGGCAGTTGAAGATGTTGACCACCGTCAAGAGTTCCTCTCTAGGTCACCAAGGTATAGTAATACGATAAAAAATCCATCAATATTACATGAAATTGTTTTTGAATTAAATTAAGATTAAAATGAAACAAATATAATATACATATTTTTTTAAATAAATAATATATGTAATTGAAAAAATATAGAATCTATTTCTTAATATCATATTATGATTTTATTTCAAAAAAGTATTAAGTAGCAGTAAGTTTTTATTTTAACGTGAGAGTAATAGAAAACATCTGGACTAACATACAATTTAAGAATAATACTAATCTAAGCATACAATCTTCTTTTTTTAAACAGATAGCACAGAAGATAAGGAAGCGATGAACATGTTGGTGGGCAACGCTCAGAATCTCATGATCAGCGTGAGTATAAACACTTACTGTATTATTACAAACCTGTGTCACTACCGTCAAAAAGTTTAGAAGCACTTATTACTGCTTAGAACTATTCCGAAAAATTTCAGATATGTTTAGAATATTTTGGTATTTTAAAAATTATCAAACGGATTACCAAATAAAAGATAAATTTCACAATTTTTTGTTTTTTTCCGAGATTTTATAAATACTTTTATTTCATTACCTCTTTTTTTCTTTTTTATCAACTGATTATTTTTTCATTTAGCAACCAGCTATTGTTGAGCTTTAGTGTTATCACTAAAAAAATGTCGAATTTTGACCACTCATATACTGGTTAGTTAATATATGGCTAACATAAACCTAAGGTGTCTGTAGAATAAGTATTATACAAAAATTTGTGAAATTGATATCAAGTACTTTTTGAACAGAGAAAATTTGAAAATAAATAAATTATTATTGAAAATAGCCGCAAAGACGGTGATGGCTTAGAAATGTTTAGATTTCATATCTGGGCCGAAAATGATAACATTTAAAGTTTTCAAGGGTTGAGATATAGAAAAACTTCTTATTTCTTGCAGTCAAATACTTACGTAATAAATCAGTATTTGTTTTTCAAAAATATATTATGAAAATTAAATAATTTGACCAGACGCACTATGACATAATATTAAGAAAATAAATTATTTGCATATTTTAGCTAATAATTGTTACATTTTTTTTGCTTTTTTTTGTGGGAAGACATGCAATAGATATAATTTTATTTTTGTCTACTCCAAAGGTCCAAGAAGTCGTGAAGGCTGCTGCGAGTGCATCAGTTAAGATAATGTCCCAAAGAGGATACAGAATGAAGTGGAGAAGAAGAAACTATTATTGATAGGAAGATGAAAAAGAAGAAATCTTCTTTTAGTTTTAAAATTAAAAAATCATTTCAAAGGTTGTAAAATTATATTTTTAGTACTAAAGGAAATTGTTCTCATAAAAATATTTTATTTCTATTTTCTAACTATTTTATAAAATAAGAACAACATGTAACCTTTTAAGGTTTTTAATAAATTTTGCAAGCAATACTTTTTGTAATTCACTTTGCCTTAACCACTAATATATAAAAGTATGACAATTAACAATTTTTAAGTTCTATACAGTAAAGTAAACATATTCATGTGTACAGCTGCAATTCCTAAAAACTAAATATTTAATAATGGCAACATTAACATAAAAAAAAGAATAATTCAAAAAAGTCCTATGACTTAAGCAGTAAAGCACCCTTTGAGCTTTTTTAACAATTTAAAAAATTAACAGTCCTACTTTGAAATAAGTTTAAATAGCGTTTCAGTAAAAAAATCCTCACAAATTGTTATAGGTAAGTATAGCACCAAGGCATATTCCATGAATTATAGCAGTAAAGTACAGCGTACCAAAACTTTCATTTAATATAAACCTTATAATATTTATATATTTAAGATTTATATTATAATTCTAAATACTATCTTTTACTATCACTGCCCCCGGGCTGGCTGTCCTTATTTACAATTTGCTGCAGCTCATAATCTTGTACCACTTGGAATATTTTACTCTTTGCCTGATTCAAGTAATACGGACTGAACTTTCTAAGTGTAGAACCTATGGTTATCAGAAAAACATCTAAAGGATCTGTTGGGTTAAGTTCTTGGAATTCAGTATAGGAAGAAGGATTGGTACCTTCTGGACGTTTCTGGAAGGTCACATTTGGCTTTATTTCTCCGTTATCTCGATATTCTTCACCAAAAGATTCCGTTAGCTCACAGTGCGGAGAATCGTCAAAAAAGTCCGCGTATTCATCGTTTGGGGTGTTTAAATTACTTTCTTTGAAGTAGGGAAGCATAAATGCCAGTTCTTCCTCGTATTTATAGTTGTAGCTCCTATGATTTGGGTTCCGAAGACGATCTCTGATCTTCCGGCGCATCATGTCCCGGATGTTCACCCATCTTGTCTTGCAAATTGTCGCTGAAGAAGAAAAAATGAACATTAAAAAAATGTAAGATTCGATTTGATTTGTGGAAAAATTTCCAATTGTCCATACAAAATTGGACAAGGATTGTTATCTGGGTTACGCATTACCATGGTAATTTATTTACAAAGATTAAATCACTAAAAAAAATAAAAAGCCCCCCGAACCAAAGATCGTACAGCAAATTGAGATGACTGACTTAATCACTTAGCTGTTAATAAATAGAATCGAATACTAGGTATTTCCTAATACAATTTCAATTCTACGCTAATTTGTTCTCATTTTTTTTTTAAATATAAACGAGATAACACAAGAATTTCTTCATTGCTAACAATTTCTCAATAACGGAAATGAATGAAAAATAAATTTTTCAATAACGGAAAGTTGTTACTTAATCTCGCAATTGAGAATCCATCGAGACCGAGATATCTGAAAACTACACTCAACGTATTTTATTCTTTGTCCCTCTCTACTATAAATGTATAGTGTCACATCTTCTAATATTCTAAATAACGCCGAATACAATTTTCACTCATAAGAAATTATAACAGCTTTTTTGCCTATAGCTATTGAACCCTATTATAAAAAACCATGGTCCATGACAGAGAAAGAGACTGTATAATCTTCACTATGAGTGAGCGAGACGTGCTATATTTTGGGTGACAAATGGCACGCGTTGCCATGGCAACGCATAAATGAGTAAATTACGAAAACATGATGTGGATACGACAGAGTGTAACAATTTTAAATGTGCATAAAATTAATATTTATATTGCAATTGAAACTTCATAGTTTGAATACATACATACAGTATTACTACGTATTATATAGGTACTTAATACATATTTTATTATTATCGCTTACCGCGTGTGTACGCTAAGATCTTTTACACTTCACAACGGATTTTGATGCAGTTTTCATCAATAAATAGAGTGATTCAAGAGGAAGGTTTATGTATATTACACATGCATATTATAGTAGAAAAAAAACAATAAAATACCTACTTTCAGTGAAATCTATACTAATGGTTAAACCGCATCACGGACAAACCCGAGCGAAGCGAGGAAGAGTCGCTAGTTTTTTTAATGAATGGGCGATGATTAGAATTAGTAGCGAGATTGCCGTAGATACTTAAAATTACGATAGTTTAAACTCCTTGCTTAATATAAGTGACAGTTTTAATTTACTTTATCATTGAAGTTAACTTTGCGACTAGCTTTTTTACTTCTCCGTATGTTTGTAACTTTGTATTTTTTTATATTTTTATTATCTAATAACTTATACTGCTGGGCTGGAGATCGGTGGTGGATTCGAGTCCCACGTTAATTAAAGATAATGAGTTTTTCTATCAAAAATTCTTATCAGTTTGCGGTGAATCAACCAAAACCAAACAAAACAAATAATTAACTTAGCAACTGACTAAACGATCATTGATAAAAATATAGTTATACTTAATAATAGGATAGATAGGTATACTTCACATTCGTCATAAGCACTTCATTCAATAAAATATTTAGTCAATATGCAATAACGAAACATACATACATACATACATAATACTTATAATATAAAATACAATATATTTTAATGTGCATCGATGATTACAAAAAAACTTTATTTATATGTACCTAATGTTAATATCCTTCTTATCAGAACACTCTTATTCAAAGTCGGCTAATATTTTTACACGAACGACTATCAATACTTATAATATAACAAAAACATACCAGGTCTGTTTAAAGTATCGCCAATTTTCTGCCAAACAACTTCTCTAGTGTCGAAATCTAAGTACTTTGGATCTTTTGAATTGTAAATTATGGGATTGTCTTTCACTAAAGCTAGCAATTTGAGGTCGAGAGTCTTGTTAAAAGGCAACGGCATGGCGGCGCGTGACGGGCGTGAGACGACTGCGATGCGGTGAGGTCATGAGGTGTTGCCTGATAAGGAAATATAACTCCCTAATTGAATATGTTAGTATTTAATTGTTTAGCATATTATGTTTAGCATAAATGAAGGGTACAGGGGCAAAACAAGGAATCAAAAAAAATCAAATGACTTAACCCAAAAAAGTCAGTTTTTAGTTAAGATTTTAAGTTAGGATGACAATTTCTGCTATAATGTTGTATTTAGAAGATTTGAAACATTTTCACGTGTAGGCAAATATACTAATATTGTTATATATTTGAATGTATACCTGCTTTTTAAAAGTTAGATTTATTAACAACCAGCAGTCTGGATGAGGTTCGTAAAAAGATACCTATCTTTATATGGGTTTGGTTCCCATCAATAAGAATCAATCTTATCGTTATACTCTCTTATAGTTTCACGCACAGTTTTTGCTGAGTGAAAGAACCAACTGATAGGACCTTTTTTGCATAAAATACTAATTTTTGACCATAGAGTGGCTGGTTATTTCTAAACTACGTCTAAATTAATTTATAAAATTTATTCATTTGCTAAAAAACTAAATGGTGAAATGTTATAAAATTATTATAAAATTTAATTTGTTTATTAATTTAATTTATATTGTTACATATAACTTTTTCATATTATAAGAATATTTTACTCCTGTACTTATAATATATGTAAGTTTGTAAAATAAAATTATTATTATTTGTCTAATACTTTTGACTTATATAAATTCTTAAACTCTACTTATTCAAACAAATTTAATTAACAATCAAAACAAAGAATGCGAACATTTGCCGTATTTTATCTAAACTGTCCTACAAGTAGCAACACTGTTCCGACACGAGCGAGGCACGGGACGGCAACATCGCGCGCCGTCTCCGACGACCGACGACGCTCGACTGTACTATTATTTATTCAACAAACACAATTAAACCAACTGATATGCATTTACTTCCTTTACTTTAAACATTTTCATTTATATTGATAACTAACAGCGCGACAACGTGACAAACTTTATAGTATCCGGATTTTATTACTTTCATATTTATTAAAACCTTATTGAACTAGAACATAGTACGATTTAAAAAAGAAGTCATCCAAATCGGACCGATTCGACCGAGTCGACAGTATTCTAATAAGATATTAACTTTAAAATGTCTCGGTCACTGCGTCAGATAGGTATGTGGAAAAAGCTCAAAGCTGGCTGAAGAAATTTAAGATAACTAGCCTTTCCCGCGGCTTCGCTCGCGTTCTAAAGGATGGAAACCAAATTCTTTCGTCCCGCCCATCCGTCCATCTTGCACGCGGTGATCATTATTTTGTCGTGAAGTTATGTTAAAACTATGATATCTCGTAAGATATTAATTAAAATCAAATGATGCGAAGAGCAATTTTGTTCAAAATTAAATACTTCTGCCGGGATGCCCGTTAAAAAAGGCTAATGAAAATCTTGATATGTTAAAAAATGTAATTCACTTACATTTTACATCATTATACAATTAAAAATAATATTAGAGGTAACGATTCGGGTCAGCGGCAATACCTATCAAAGTTCAAAGACGGTTATCGTTTTGCCCACAGAAAACGCTGGTCATAAATAAATTATGCAGATTTAATTTATAGATATTTCAAACGAATAAACACCAGTTCAAGAGTTAAAGGTTATTTAAATAATTGATAAAACTAACATTTTTTTTAACTAAAAAAACAACTGCTTATGACATTACTAGTGACTTACACTCTCCTGTCTATACATATAATAAAATTTAAATTTAGTCGAATCTGCACATTGAATATTTATAGGAAAGTAATTGAAATAAGTAGTCATTATTAACGAAAGAGGCTGAATTAATAGTTTTTAGATCTTTTGTTTGTCTGTCTGTCTGATTTTGATGAAATTTTTTATCATGATTGCTGGTTATCTGAATCAACATAATTATTATACTTAGAATACTTTTAACTGTAGGGAAATATATTATTTCTTAGAAATCCATACTATCAGTTAAATAAGTTCTTAAGTAATCTAATATATTATTATAAAAAACTCGTGTCAAAGTGTTTGTTATCGAACTCCTCCGAAACGGCTAAACTGATTTTTAAGATTTATTTGTATATTTGGTAGGTCTGAGAATAGTTCGTAAATTGTAGGCCAGTCTTCATTTCCCTGGGAGATAAGGCTGACCCTCTCCAGATTTTTTATTTTTTATTTTTGGTCCAAAATTTTTTTTTTTATGATTTGGCAACAAGAAATACTCGTACTTATAACTCTAAATTTTCAACCTTCTACCACCAATCCCTCTTTTTATCCTTTTTATTTTTTATTTTTTTTTAGAACGCGGGCGGAGCCGCGGAAATTACTACTTGTTAGTAAGTATTTAAAATCTACCAAATACGTATCCGGTCTTTAGAATGCGGGTGATGCAACGCGTGAAATGCTAGTTCAATTATAGTTATATTGTTTTCGTATATTTCGGATTGTAGTCGAAGAAGGCAATGCATCTTATTGGCTTACGCGAAGGCTCGGAAACGTTATTTAAAATACCGTTTTTAAAATGTTCCGAACAGTTCTTTGAATTTTTTATACAACATTTTGTTCGGAACGAAACCGATACGAGAACATTTTCAAAAACCGGTTTATTCCGCAGGACGCGACCGCGCATGGACAAAATATTTATTATGAACTCGTTTAGTAATTAAGTACATATATTATATAGCGCCACCGTATTAGACCAGTGCCAATCCTGTTTGAAGGAAAAAAAATCTTATCAGTATACGAGTGGTCGGAAAATTGAGTTGATGATGTAAATAACGAAGGAAAAATAGTCCAGACTCAGAAAAAGTTCTGGCTAGAGGGTGGGGGTGGTAATATACATGTTATTAGGGGCTTGTACTCGTTTTTTGAGATTTTATTTACGATATTTTGAATGGTTTGGCACTGGTCTTTATGCCGTATTTATTAAAGTGAAAAAAAAAACGTTTAAAAAAGGTTAAAAACGTTATATTAACCGAAAACGATTTAAATTTTGTTTCTCTTCAAAAACGTTTTATATAGCGTTCTGTTCAAACGAAACCATTACTAATCCGTTCTTAGGTTTTTAAGTCGAAAACATTTCGAAAAATATACCGGTATCCGAGCCCAGTCTCATCGAGCACTCTAGGAAAACTCCCAGTCGGTACGACTTTTTCGACATCATCTACAATAATGTTTAAGTCAATTTACTCAAAGCCTTAATGACTTGTTCATGTAAACCTATGGAAAGAAATTCAATTTCCATTGACAAAAATCGTATCAAAATCGTTTAGTAGTTTATCGCTCAATAGAGAGCGCAGAAATTTTGTTTTATATTAGGTATGTAATCATGTAGTTAGGTAGGTAAGTACTTATTATAATAACAGTTCTACAGATTATTTTTTTTTATTTTTAGTACGCCACAAATCTTGATCGATGACATCGGGGTGAAGGCTGCGTTAAAGAAATGCCTATAAAACAGCACCCAAGTTTTACGCACTTAATTCGTACTTACTAGTAAAAAATGCTGGCTTTTATTATACTTACATTTGTTTCATTATTGCGATTTAAATTTGTTAAGTAATTAATTATTTAAATTCGCCACTAACATCAAGTCATCAACACACTGTACATCAATTAATTATTGTGTAAAAAACTCTAAGTCTACTTCCTATGTTAAAATAAGCATTAGAATCTTCCATAAATTATAAAGTTTTATTAAAATGGGCATTGCAAAATATAAATAATACGATAAGCGATTTACGAATACAAGACTTATTACTTATACGTTATATCTTTAGCTCGTCGAATCGATCGTGTCGTCGCGTCACGTTCCTAAACCACTACCATGTGTGCCACTACCAACTCATTTTTTATTATTTATAATACTAAAATTTATTTTCGTTATCTTTTATATATTACACATATGTGTATAGGTACTATTAACATTTCATAAGGAATCGGTTGTATTTTCATTTACATATTATCTGTTTAGCTTAATTTTTTTTTATTTATTTAACAATCCAAACTCGCAAAAAAAATTAGTAAGACCTTACACTCACTATAACTTTTTTTTATTCTGTCTCTCTAAAAATATATTAAATAAGTTCAAGCTTATTTTATTTTTTGTTAGTTTATGAGATTAGGTAAAACAAAACATGCGTAAAAGTTTTTAATCTTTATTAAAAAGTATCATCCTAAGTATTTCTAATATAATAATTTAACTAAAGTAACAGTATCATATAATTAATAATAAATTTAACAACCAAATTGCCTTCGACTCCATAAAAACTTTTAGTAAATCTAAATCTATTCCATATAAATCGCTTCTGAAGAACCTTGGATTTCGTGTGGTGCGACTTCATTATTGTGCTGTTTTTGTACTATTTGCTGTAAATCATGTTCTTGTACTACAGAAAATATCTTGCTTTTCGCGAGATTCAAATGATAGGGCGAAAGAGTTTTTAAAGTTGCACCGATGCTTAAAAGAAATGCGTCTATAGGATCGGCAGAATCAAATTCAGCCGGCTGTTCCGACTCATTGAATGTAGAAGTACTTATAGGATCAACTACTTCCACAAACGATTCTCGTCTTTTCTTCTTTTTCTTAACGTTAGCGAGATGATATTCTTTTCTAATTGTAATCTTCTTAATTGGTTCGTTTGAACTGTCATCAGTAGGCTCGTCATCACATTCGTCGTTTGCTTCATCAATACTTCTGTCATCGGACTCGAATTCTTCATTCTGAATTGTAACATCTTTATAAAAAGGTCGCAAAAACGATATTTCGTTTTCATATTTGTACATTTTCGTGCGCCGGTTTTTTTCTAAATTTTTTTTTAAAATACGCCGATATACGTCGCGTATGTTGATCCATCTCACTTTACAGTCTGCCGCTGCAACAAAATAATTTACATAAAACTTATAAAAATTGATAATTTGGATTTAATTGCTACCAAACAATAACAAAGTCAAATCTGTACATAAAATATTTTTCGTTTTAAATGTTTAAAAATAAGGACATTTAACAATTTCATTGTGCAAGAATATCTCACGTTACTAGTAAAATACAAAATTTAATGTACCTGATTAAAAAATTGCGGTCTGCTTGTGTTTATTAATAAAAGTTTTTTATTAAAAAAAATTACATTAAAGTTTAAATATTTTATACCAGCTGGTCGAGTCTAGTGTTTTTAGTGAAAAAAACAATGCTAAAAACTATTTTTGTGACTGTCGTTGGCTGACTCTTTTGCCATCGAAACAAATAGGTATAAGGTAACTACTTAAAACAGTATGAACATTGACCTTATTAATAATATTATTAGTACTTGCAGACATCACATAAAAAAAAAAAAAAAAAAAAAACATCACCATTTATAATAAATAAATTACACACAATATTACTTTAGAACGAAAACCCGCTTATATACTTATTCACTTCGATGACTTGCGAGTGAGTAAATTTCGAGTTCCACAAGTAAGCAAAACAAGTAATCGTAAATTATAAAGTCAACTCACCGGGTCGTTTCAACTCGTCGCCAATCTTCTGCCACGCCACCTCCCGCGCATTGAAGTCCATATACTTTACATTATTGTGATCGTACAAAACTGGGTTTTCTCGCACTAATCTTATTAGAGCTATATCTAATTTCTCATGGAAGAGCATGACGTCGTGTCGGACGCGTCGTTTCAGTCTGGTCGCAATCGATTGGAGCCGAGGAGCTCGCAAGTCGCATCCAATGTTGCTATATCAAATTACTGTTCAAGTTTTTTGTCATACTTACTAAGAATGTTCTTGTTTGTTTTTAAGGTAATTATATTATTTAATTAAACTATTTATTTTATATAAAATAATGTATAGTTTTAACATTTTGATGTTATTCAATAATAGTTTTTAGGCATAGATTATTATTTCCTCCAGTTTTTGAATTTTGAGTATGTCATAAATGACAAATGTCACAACAACATTATCACGAAAGTCCAATCAAAATTCAAGAATTATCAATTAAAACCAACAAAAAAGTGTTAAATACATAAAGGGCATGAAAATCAAAAGCAAATTCTTCCGTACATATGTACTTAATAATATTATTATTTGATGTGATGAGTGATAAAAGCTATCATACATTGTACCTTGTTCAAAAATGGAAATCTTCATATAAATTAAAAATTAGATATTTCTTCCCGAATAAACAACTGATCGTTATGTATCTAATTCTGCTTTAAAATATAGAGTTAGCTAGAAACAATAAAATTTACTTTAATTTAAAAAGCTATGCATAGAACAATTGGAATTTTATCTTGATCAGAAAAATGTTATAATAATATTGCACAAAATGGAAATTTTGTTGTCAGTGCTTTTTGTTTTGCTGCAGTGGCCTAGTCCGGATTGTTAATCATATGATGTAGATGTGTAGATAGCCCATCTATCTTTTTGTTGTTTTTAACTACTTGGGTAAATAAAAGGCAAATATGTATAAGAATAATTATTTATTTTTTATCATAAATATTGCATTTCCTATAGCTTGTCATCTACTCAGCTATATTAGTAAGTCTAGTATATCACTCTCACATTTTTGGGCTCATGGGGCTACTTGCTAATGCCATTAAAGCTAAATGGATGAATCTGAATGAATCTATAAATATATAAATATGTATTCTACATAATTCTCTACTGTTTATGCCGAATAGAAATAAGATGATTGATGACTATTAAAAAAACTTCACAGCCTAAAAATGGACTAATAAAAAAAATATAAAAAAATCAATGTATGTAAATAAATAAAAAAAAGAAACATTGTAAAATAAAAAGCTTTATTAAAATAAATAAAACTATAATAGCTAGAAACAAGGTTAAAATGTAGTAAATAAAAAAAAAGAAGAAACAAATGTAAGACATTTTTTCCTTATTTATAAATATAAAAAGCAAAATGCTACATTTATAATCATTATTTTCTCTAGTGTAATGTCTACATGCACACATAAAAATATTATGTCAAAACACTTATTCCGCTTGATTATTTCGGACACAACCAATTTTTTTCACATTATTGATCGCTCTTTTGACAAACATATATATTATGTGGAAGAAATAAGTTAAATGTATATGTATCCAGTTTAATATGTTATAGTAAATTATAGACTTAAATGTACAGTTGCAATAAAAAATTAAATGAATACAAACATATCATAATTGCAAATCAATGTGTCAATCAATATCCATTTAACAATCCAGATTCTTTATCTTCTATGACAATATAAACTTTTCCTCTCTCAACTTTGTGGAAGGCATTCATAAATCATGCAAGAGTTGTAGCGGTAAAATGGCTACTAGTAAGTTCTTACAATAAGCTCATTTCATTTGTATAAAACTATACTATATGAATTTTTAAAATTAATTCAATACAGGAATGGAACTTAAAATTGCATGACTGAAATATGAATAGCCCCAAATTATAGTTAAGAAATGTAAACAAAATTGCTTACTTTCATTGAACTAAATGCACAAAAAGATAATTTATTGTTGTATATATATTTAAGTGGTATGCCACTAGCACGCTTTCAATGAAGATTTAATTATTCTTTACAATATATCATTTTGTGACGGACAGAAGGCAAAAAATATTTTTTTATATATTTTGCAAAAAATCCAGTATTTCTTCAAATTCAATGCATATGACATAATATAATTTTGCCCAGTGGCATACCACAGTCATATTATGTATAAATATATTTCTTTGTTTAGTCACCATTTTTATTGCTATGTTTATATAAATATATGTATATATGATATATACTACTTAATCTATAATATATAACCTATAAAGCACTAACCGATGGCACTTTCTTTATAAAATCACACTCATTTCCACAATTAGTTCTAAACTTTTGTTGCAAAATAAAATATAAACAAACAATATTATAAACTATTGTTGTTAAGAATACATCTACTGTCTAAAATTGTAAAGATAATTTTAATAAGAACAATATGTAGGCAGAATGATATAATTATTGTGATAATAATAATTAGCATTATTTTTAAGGTGTAAAATTTTCATTGATATAAAATAAGTAGGTATGTTTAAAGGTTAGTATACATTACTCATAGATGAGATATTTCCCCGCACTAAAAAGTATCATCCTATATATTGACCCAGACAATCAGTTATCATTATACCAAATTTCATCAAAATGTTTTGAGTGACCTGTGATGCTTTCGCATGCAGACAAACAGAAATATAAAAAAATGATGTGGTGTCGTGGGACACCAGGTAGGAACGAAGTTCCTTCGGCTAATGTAGAATCGACACAAATTGCAAAAAAAATCGTGCTCAATTTTATGTAGGTTTTCTTGATTTTTCTCTTAAATTTTGCTGATTAGTTTTTATTTAAGTACAAGACAATAATTAGGAAATTCAGTATTTTCGGAAATAATAAATTACTATAAATAATAAAAAAACATCGTAAATCAAATTATCGGTGGAGTGGTAATAGAAAGAGAAGGGATGAGAGAACGAAAAGAAAGAGGGAGAAAGAGAAAGGTATTATACACTACTCGCTTGTGTATGCGACTGTCGCGCATGCGCACGTCTCATTTAACGATTTTATTCCACGCACTTTTTCTTACGGTTTTACTATCACATTTTTTTCAGTTCGGTCGCGCAGCAAAATCCCTATCCCCTCCAAGCCTGCCGTAAGGAACTTCGTTCCAAAAAAGTATAGATCCGGACTCTGTTGTTGTTGGAATCATATTGGAATTTCCAACGCACATATTATCACCGATTTTTAAAAAAGAACACATAATATATTGTGATGAAGTTTAAAGTAAAATAATTTTATAACACATGTTACACTGTATTTCAAAAGAAAATGATAGTAATTTGTTGTCCCTTTAAAATGTCAAATATTGCAGACACAATTTAATAAAAATCTCTTTAAAAAGTGGTGTCAACATAATATTATAACAATAGCGTCTTAACATTAAGACATTGTCAAAACACAAATTCGAAGTTACGCACAGCACATAAAGTTCTTTTTTGAACGACACAACGTAAACAAAAGAGATTTTGACAGTGCACAATTCTAAATTCTGCGATTTTTTGTGTTGTAAGACGCCAATTGTGTATAACATTGTTTTTTTATCATATTTTGTTGTTACACAAATATGTAAAGCTTAGAGTCACTTACACATTATAACAAAATATGCAGGGCTGCTTGCCACAAATCAATGAACGGTTGCTTATTCAATATTTGCCGTGTTGTTATACTCCGTTCGCGTTAAGAGTTAAAAACATTTTTTTTTTATTTGCGTATCTTTTTAAAAGACCAGGGGCGATACTACATATTTATTTCGCTTTTTGGGCTATTGAGATATCTCAATATTACGGCCTAATCTTATCTTGAGAACAATTGATGATTTAAAAAATAAATAAGGTATGCTGGTCTTATAACCCTGAGATTAATTAAATCTAAATTTCGTCTAGTACTATTATATCAGTATAGGTTTTATAGCGACTAGTAAAAGTATTAGTTCAGGGCCCCCTAAATGTACAGTCCGCCCCTGTTTAAGGCAACAGTTCCTACTTTTTCTTACTGATCTTAGTGAAGTTAAATATGTATGTGTTTACGAATAAAATATTTTGTGTAGTTTTTGTGATTTTTGTAACTTATTATTTTTTGTTCTTTAAATCTGGTACCAGGGCGACCGACGCACCCAGCGCAGGCGGTAGGCCCCTTGCTCTGTCCTTATCTTGATTGAGGCTCCTTCAGCAGCTTTCACTGTTTCTTTCACCTATTAATAATATAAATACAATTAACTTTATATATAACACAAAAAATGCATAATTGTCAGTGGTAGCCCAATGGTCCCTCGATTGCATAACGGAGAGATACGGGTTCAAATCCGGGTCTCGCACCTCTGATATTTTCATGTGCGAATCATTTTTATCATGATTACCACTTGTCTTACGGTGAAGGAAAACATCGTGAGGCAACCTGCATTTCTGACAAAACCTAGCAAGTTTTCGTAAGACATGCTCAGACCGCCAACACGCACTGGGCTAGCGCGGTGGACTATGACCTGATCCCCCTCGTACTGAGGGAGGCCCACCCCCAGCAGTGGCACGTTGAAAAGGGCTGATGACATAACACAAAAAAGTTACATTCAATGAAAATTTTGTGATCACACAAAATACTCAAAATGTATGTTTATGTTGTGAAAATATATGTATATCTATTGTGTAATTTTGTTGTGTATGTATGTAATACATCCATTTGTAGAGTCTTATACTACAAATTAAACAAAAACATATTATCTTTTATTATTTATGATAAAGTTAAACTTACACTCTGCATCAAGTTTTGTGCGTTGCCCACCAACATCTCAGTAGCCTCTTGATCTTCTTCACTACCTGTATATAAGTAAGTGAATATTAAAAGTAAGAATAAAAAATGTTTTAAATAGATTGATTAAGAATGAAGTTTCTTCTGAATTCTTAAATTTGAATTCTCCTCAATTTATAAAACTATGGATAAAATTACAGAAAATAGTAAGAACAAAATTTCAAAAAAATGAAGTACATAGTACATATTAATATAGTTTTTTTTATAACAGACAGATATTTAATTCTTTATTTGTATGATCTTGTAGAAAAGATTTCTCTATGAGCTACTAAGATAATACAGTTCACAGACTAACTAGTTGTCTGTGGATGCTGGCAATAAAGTACTTACACTATTTGCGCTGTAGCATGGTGCGGGTGACAGTTTCAGTAACGATGGAACGTTACTCTTGAAAATTGCCGCGATTTATAAATTATGACTTAGTATTTCAGCTGTACCACATTCGTAATATATTAAATCATTATTTACTGTAGTAAATTAAATTAAACCCAACCAGAATGTTCTAGTCTGCAAATAAAATCTAATGAAAAGAAAAATTAAGCAAAGTGCTATGCGTATAACGTAACTCCATAGACGTAAGCTAGTGATGGGATGTACTGCTACGATGGATAGTCGATGTTTTTTTATAATAAAAAACGTATATTGGGAGTAGTTCAATTATAGTCTATACTTATATTAATGAAACAACAGAACATATATATAAAAAAATGATTTTATTCGTCTAAACTCATATCAAGCTCCCTGGCCTGACTACCAAAAACAGTTTTTTTGTACGCTTAGGCATCGTAATAATAACAAAATCAACAAACTTTAGCAAATAAAGCAAAAAAATAACTTGAACACTGGGGAAGCTGCGGATACTGCTAGTTTTATGTAAGAACAAAGATATTATTATGTAGCCATAAAATAATTGAAGTTTATACACGTAGTTACACTGCGCAACTGCATAACACAGTAATTTTCATAACACTTTTAATGAGAATTAGATTTATGCTGCGAGTATCGTTAGCGATAAAAATGAATTGCATAACGTCACATCCCTAGTCATGTGGTACTGACAGATGACAACGTCATATAGGACACTGTCACCCGCACCATGCTACAGCGCAAATAGTATAGTACCTAATTTTTATAATTTTGCCACCTAAATTATACCATACATATAATAGCGAGTTTTATGCTTCTTGGCCTTGCCAGTAGAGAAATTGCTCCGTCAATAATTATGATAAAATGACTTATATGCATTTATAGTTTTAAGTGTTGCTATATAAATATGTTAGAATACATTTTAAAATATTTAGATAGATTAAAAAACATATTATTATTAGGCTGTAGATAGAAAGCTGAAAGAAGATAGAAATAGTAAGAAGAGCACAGAGATATATTATTGCAATACGAAATATAACATCAAGATATTTAAAGTTGAAGTATTAAAATAGAAAATATACTATTGTCGTTTAAAAGTGTTTCATACAAAAAACTGAATTTAGTACTCAAAAGGTCTACTGAAAGCATCTAGTTCAGTGGCATGTTTGACAAGTTTTTGATCAACACAATCTTGCAATTCCACAGATAAAAAAATATATTTTATTCTAAACTATTAAAATTAAAAATAACTATCTATGTAATTATAAATCAATATATATATATATATATATATATATATATATATATATATATATATATATATATATATATATATATATGTAGTAAGTAACTATATCACCAATTTTAAATCCCCCCAACAACCCCCTGACATTTTTCTTTTAATAATAACTAATAATTCAAAAAATTAGATGATCAAAAAGTATATCTATTTTATTTAAGAATATTTATAAATTTACTGTTTCTTTTCAGAATGAATTAATAAATAAAAAAATCTTTTAAATATTAACTTCAAGATTTCCCCTTAATTCATTTTAATACACTGGCAACATCTAATTAAAAATAAAATAAATATAAGACACTTTTAAACAAAAATAGTTTGTTACTAGAGATTATTAAGCAAAGCTGTACCTTTATAGTCCGGCATACCCACTGGTTGCGACGCGATAAGCATTAACAAAATATCGCTTATTATAGCATTGGTATAGCATAGAAGCCTTTTGATATACAAATTAGTTTAAAAAAAGTTAAAATATACGTAATAACATTATACTGATATATTATTAAATTAAAAAAATATAAAGCACTGCAATTTAAAAAAATATTTTTTTTAGTATAATTTTATAAACAAAGGAAAACTCGATTTCAAAAAAATATATATATGTAGCGTAATATTTATTTTTAGTGAAGGACAATCTAGATCTAAAAGTCAAATTTAAATACTTATTTTTGAAATCGGTTAAATATAACATTTATTATAAAAATGATAAATTTCTTAGATAATTAAAAGAATAATTATAATATGATAGAAAAACATACCTTGTGCACCCAACATGGTCGCTTTGACAGTAGATAGGATTTTGAGCTGAGTCCCGATAGTGGGGATTCTCTCGCACACTTGGAGCAAGTTCTAAAACACATCAAAAAATAAATATATACATAGTTAAATCAAAGCCTATGAAACATATAGTCGGCCAACGGACGTGACAGCTGGCCCAAGCTGCCATACACTCGCTTGGGACATTAGTGTATGGCAGCTTGCACTGTCACGTCCGTTGGCCGACTATTATGTTTCATAGGCTTTGGTTAACTTATTACATATACACTTATATTTCCTACAATAAGGTATATAATATAACATACCTATAAATAATATGACACATATATTTTTACATATACATCTCAGGAACTTAATTCTTTAGTGAGTGAAGTGAAGAGTAGAAGAGTCTTTAGTGGGTTCAAATCCGGATCTAGCACCTCTTGATATGCTCATGTGCAAATCCACTTGTCTTACGGTGAAGGAAAACATTGTGAGGAAACCAGCATGTCTGAGGGAACCTAGCAAATTTTCAAAAGACAAGTAATAGTAAAGTCCATATGCAATTGGCAATTGGCTAGCACTGGACTATAACTTGATCCTCATGATATTATAGGAAGACCCAGCCCCAGCAGTGTGACGTGATTAAGAGCTGTATCCCACTATAATAATTTCAGATTCGTCATATACTACCTTTTAAAAATATTATATTTGACGACTCGTTTGGCTCAGTTGGTAGTGACCCTACTTTCTGCGCCAGCGGTCGCGGGTTCGAGTCCCGCTAGGGGCATCCATTTGTTGAACACAAATGTTTATACTCCAGTTATGGGTGTTTATATTTATAATATGTATGTATTTAAAATTTATATGTGTAGTATATCAACTATCTGGTATCCGTAACACAAGCACTTAACACGTAGCTTACTACGGAACTAGATGGCGCTGTTGTAATAATGTCCCATCATATTATATATTATATTATATATTTAATATATAATATCTTACAGTACGGATCCTCTTGTCGGTACATTCCAAGGCAAGTTTCTTGGCGAGGCGAGTCACTTCCTCAGACGCCTCAGCGATAGCTTTGGCTGTAGCGATCAGCTCACGTTTACTGCCTGAAAGCAGAAAATAAATATTCTATATTGATATTTTATCGTTTTGTTGGTTGATCATGCAAATTATATACTTTTTTTTTTTTTTTATGAGACAAAGGGGGCAAACGGGCAGGAGGCTCACCTGATGGTAAGTGATCACCTCCGCCCATGAACATCTGCAACACCACAGGGCTTGCAGATGCGTTGCCGGCCTTTTAGGAAAGGGAGGGAGGGTGGAGGGAGAAGGACGGGAGGAGGGATGGGGAGTGGGCCTCCCGGACTCTCACTCACCGGACGAAACGCGACAGCATAGCTGCCACTTCACGCCGGTCTTCTGTGAGAGAGTGGTACTATACGGGGCGTGCCGGCCCATTCGGCTGCTACCCGAAGGTAACAAGCATGGCACTACCACTTCAGAACATACTATATAGATTAAAAAATAAAGTAAATTGTATGTGACCTTAGAATAAAAAAATGAACCCAAAAAATATTATGTACATCTATGCTTTAATATAGTCTTAAAGTTATCCAAGTTTACTAGTTCTGATAGTTTTCATATATTTTAGTTCAAACCAATTATTTTAATACAGATTATATCGCCAATATCATGTGAGACACAGATTAAATATTTTGTCTTGTTTTTTTTTTTGTTTTGACATGTGTTTTTTTAAATAAGTTGGTAACACTTACAGAGGGTGCCAATGTAAGGGTAAAGATTTTAGTCAACTATCTAGTTGACTAGACAAAAAAAATAAAAAATAAATTAAGAAAACTCCCAATCTAAGAAACGATTTTAAATATTGCAATCAACATGCATAAGGTGTTACAGAAAAATAATTGAAGAGATAATAATATGCTCTGTCAACACCACAATGAAAAATTCAAAACATGAACATTTCAAATCTTCAAAACAATAATACTACTAAAAATTACTATATATTTTTTTTTCTCAAATTAAACTAAGTACTCATGCTGATTTTTTATAATTAAATAAATATATATTTTTTACACAGATGATAAATACTAAAAAAAAAAAAATTTTTTGTAGACTACCCTAGAAAACTGCAATAAAAATGGTATTTCTATAACACTAAATACAAAATACGAGCAAGCACTATTTACATTTATATACAACTTACCACTGAGATTCAAAGCCACTTCTATCCACGAAGCAACGGACAGACAATATGGTCACAGCTTTTTATATATAGGCAAAAAAATATAATGTATATTTATAATTATGTCCTAAGTAGCCTTCAAAACGAGGGGGATCAGACCATAATCCACCACACCGGTCAAGTGCAAGTGAACGGATTCATGTCTTCCGATAACTTGCTAGGTTCTATTAAATATGCATTATTAAAGTAGTATAAAAATGAATTATGTATTAAAAATGTTATATTTACAATTTACATTCAAACAAAGAAGAATTATTTTAATTTTAATTTTTTTTTATAAATATAAGAAAATATTATGTAAGAGAAAATAGCGTTTGACAACTTACTGTAATTATAATTATTTCTTTTTTTTAATATTAATCTTTTAGCTCAAATATAAATATAGTTAGTGTTTGTGTATGTACTTCGTTTTGTACATATCGTGATGTTTCATACAATTAATATTAATAATTAATAATATAATATAAATCAAATAATAATAGCTTAGCATTGCTTTAAGCAGTTTATTATTAATAATAATTACAGACATTGTGGGTAGGCACTGTCTGTAACAAGTATATAAACCTCTGAGACGTCAAATACCTTAGTCTCTCCCGTGACCATTAGCGCTGTAAAGCATTCGGAACGTCGGGAACCAAAAATCTAAATAAATCCGCGACAAAATAAGAAAACGTAATTTCATTTATAAAAAACCATTTTAATATTTTTCTAAATTAAGAAAAATATTAATAAATAATATTTTGAAAAAAAAAAATAATATTAGACCAGCTTTCTATGTGCTATATACATATAATTAGATAATTAGACATCAAAAGCAACATGAAAACCAAATATGATGAGATGAAAATGTTATAGTAAAAAAGTGTACATTTAAAAACACAAATGATTTTATTCACAAAATAAATATAATATTTTGTTCACATAACGTGACCCATTCTTACCTTTAACAGACGTATTTGTATAATAATATTCTAGCGTTTATACTAACGACTTATCATCGCTTTATGCTGTTACCCTTAGGCATATTTTATATTATATACAGGTACCTTCACTTTGAGGGAAATGTTTTTAAAAACAATACCCTATGTACTCTAAATGTATTGAGTAAAAATACGTTCCTAGAAAATGTCATGACAAAATATTGATGATGAAAGACCTAGGACCTTAGGATATATGATTATATAACACCAAGTGAAGAACCGTGAAGTGGCGCCCAATGTGGGACTGGAGACAACGATATGGCATCCAGTAGAAGATCCCAAAAGGTGTTTACCATTCATTAAATGACTCTAATAAATGGCATTGCGTCTTACATGGATCCCCAGATGGTATATCAGTCTTGGTTATTGTTTAAACAACCAATTTACCGAAATAGTAAAATATGCAGAATGATTGACTTTTAAATGTTAATTCTATAGGTCTTTGGCTATTTCGTTTCGTTTTTCAAACAGAGAAAATACGAGCGACTCATACTCGCTGGACAGTAACAAAACTATGGTAAATGCTAAACGGGTATGAAAAGTTTTCCAGGATAAAATTACCCTTGTGTTATTCCAAACTTTAAGCTCTGTATCGAATTTCTTCCAGATCCGTTCTGACATGATTGTGTGACAAAGATCCATCCGAAAAATTAGCATTAACAATACTTATGGAATCGGTCGTGTAAACAATGACTTAAGAAGTAGTATGCAAGTTGCACGTACCCTTGGAGTCGGAGCGCACGAGGTCGGAGAGGCGCGCCATGAGGATGGCCATGCGCTTGGCGGCCGCGATGATCTCGTTGTCCTTGGACGACCACTCGCGCACCGCCTTGTGCAGGTTGTGCGCCGCCACCTGTGGACATGGGGACAATGGCTTTATTGATGAACATCCTTCTGGTTGAATACCTAAAAGGTGCTAGTTTCAACGGGACTTAATAGAGGCTGTCCATTTGCCATCTGGTGGGAAGGACGAAGGATTTTGTAAATTGGATGATGAATATTTTAATAAAAGTTGTTCATTTCATTCTTTGAATGCTAAATGATAATGAAAAAATTACAAAATAGCAAAGCCGAGATTATTTAAATAATTATATAAGGATTGTAACTAAACGGTTTAGGTGTCAATTTAATAATATACAGATATATCAAAAAACGCAATAGGGTTGGTATTTAGACCCTGCCTCAACTTTGTGTGTGGATAACATTTTAAAAAAAACATCCACTTGGATCCATTATGATATAATCAGATTCGACACTTAGATCACATTTTCGTAAAAATATTGCCTTTTGAATTTTTGGCACTTTTTAACCTTTCAATTAACCATGGAGATTAGAAACCAGGAGGACCATCGCTTCATACTAAAGCATTATCCGCCTGTCTCTGAAAATGTGTAGAATTTACAACGCACTGCCGGCGGTAAGTAGTATCTGTGAAGTTAGCTATTTATGAGTACTGTCACTGTTGTGACAACGTGAAGTTAGGCATTGAGACAACATAGCGATCGCAGCGCCTCCTTGGTTTGACAATATTTCTGAGACACTACATTGTAGGGCCTTGGTTCTCCTGGTTTCTAATCTCCATGCAATTAACAATGAGAGGTCTCACTGCGAGTTTTAGCCGTTGGTGGCGCTTCAAGCGCATAACGTAAACAACGTCAAGAATG
The DNA here is from genome assembly GCA_951802675.2 of Boloria euphrosyne. Classification (NCBI taxonomy): domain Eukaryota; kingdom Metazoa; phylum Arthropoda; class Insecta; order Lepidoptera; family Nymphalidae; genus Boloria; species Boloria euphrosyne. The sequence continues at coordinate 908,510 of OX637896.1, forward strand.
TATGTAGTGTCATGTCAAATTACTTTATGTCATTTTTTTTAATTCAGCAATAGTTAAAACACCGTATTTTTCCATCTTATATTTGATTTTACAAAACTTAACTAAACTATTCTATAATAATAAGCGCGTCTGTCAAAATAGGTGGCATTGAGGTTTTCGTTGTGACGTTATGCGCTGGTAGCGCCATCCGAGCCGAGCCTGGCGTGCAACCTGCCATTAACAATGAACACTAGTATCTGACACGTCCTCACCAGAATGGGCTGGCTGGGGTGCGGCTGCCTCTGGAAGATGTCCTCGCCCTCGTCGTCGGTGTCGGGCGGCGGCGGGCGCGGCGGCGCCGCGGGCGCGGGCGGCGGCGGGCGCGGGGGCGGGGACAGCTGCAGCGCCGCCAGCGGCAGCGCGGGCGGCGGCGGCAGGTGCTGGCGGGAGAGCGTCTCCTCCACGTTGGCGGCTGCTTGGATTATCTGTGGAGGATGTGGGACGATTGCAGTGACGTCTTTTTTGTTTTTGATAGTGGCCAGTATTTTTTTTTAATTTTTTTATAGATATTACGAATTTATTAAGGCTAAAATTAAAAATAAAATCAAGGTGGTCTCATATACCTCTATAGCAGTCTTCATCTACACCAACATTGCATTAACATTAGTTAAATTGCCACACACTTATCATTACTGACTTCCTGCATCATTGAACTATCTAGGCTGTCTAATATACTTAGTTTAGTGAGAAAACTAGAGTAGACCGACAGTAGACCACAGTAGACCAACAGAAGACCGAGTAGACCGACAGTAGACCAGAGTAGACCGACAGTAGACCACGGTCCCTACCTCAGCATTGGCCTTCCTCCAGGCGGGCGGGGCGGAGGCGTCTGCCAGCGCCACGCGCTTGGCTTGGCGCACGGCGGGCGCGATGGCGGCCTGCAGGCGCGCGTGCGCCGCCGCCAGCGCCGCCGCGAACTCGCCGTCCTCCGTGTTGTCGCGCTCCGCGCCGCCCACCAGCAGCACGCGGTTGGCCAGTCTGTGGGGCAGGGAGGGATAGATCTTATCAACATTAAGGAGTCGACATTATATGTTAAAAGTTATTTCAATCTGGAATGGCTATGTTTCAAGAGAAAGAGAGAGAAATTCTCGGTATTTTCAAATATACTCTAATAATTTTTTTTATGCGTGAAGTGGTAGAAAAATATGTAGCTTATAAAAAATTTATTCCATAATAAAAGCATTTAAATCTGAACCTATGAAATATTCAATTTACTTACCTAGCGATGGCAGAAGTGTTGTCAACCATTTTTTGAGAATCATTGTTTCTAATTGCGTCTTCACACAAGTAAGTGTGTTTTTGCATTAATTCACCTAAAAATAAAAATAGAAAATATTATCATTTTTTTTTAATTTTAATGCCATTTCTATATTTTTTAAATTATTGTGTAATTTTTTTGGATAGCTCCTACCTTTAATAATAAATACTAGCCTTTGAAAGTGGATACTTTTAAAATCTTTCCTATGTGCTATTCCAGACTATAATCTATACCTGTGCTAAATTTCATCCACATTCATTCAGCAATTCTGGAGTGATTAAATAATAAATATACAAACACTTAAACTTTCATTTTATAATATAAGTTTGAAGTAAGAAGTAAGATTGTGCTATTTGTTTCCCGAATAAAAAAATAAGAAAAAGAAACTTATTCAGCAATTTTTTTGCAAAAAAATACCGAAATTCCTATAAAAATGAACCAAGTCATGATGCTAAATCCATTTCAACCCATCAAAAAAAATGAAATGAAAGAAAATAAAGATGGAGACACACCGGCGGTGCGCACGAAGTCGAGCGGGTCCACGGCCTGGTCGCACAGGTCGCGGCAGCGCAGCACCGCCTCCGCGTACTGGCTCTTCAGGTTGTTGAAGTGTTCCTCCGCCACCTGCCGATGGTCATATACGAGTCAGCCTACCATTGACAATATTTTCATGAATTTTGTCTAGGGTATTGATTGTTAGTGTTAACTTATGTAAATCGATTAAACACATTTTAAACATTCAAAACGTCAGGAACCAAAAATCAAAATAAATTCGCAACAAAATCTAAAAAGATATATTTAAAATGTCAAATAAATCTAAGGAAGTTAACATTGTTATTACGCATGTAACTTAGAAGATGTTGTCACGGACTTTTTAGTTCGTGAAATTTTGTGTATTTTTATCGGTATCCGCTTTTCGCACTAGAACCTTATATTAACTATGGTTTATCAACTACATAGATTTATTGACATTCTTTAAAACCACAGACGGACAATAATATTTCAATGTGTATGTATAGATGTAAACGGTTACAGATGTATGTATAAACACTCACTTTGCTATCGGGATAGTGCAGACGGATCTTGCCGGCGCAGATCAGTTGCGGAGACAGCTTTTCTACCTGTAATATTACAATTAATTATAATATAATAATATTTATATAAGTATTTATTTCTTTTTATTTGTGGGATAATATTCAAAAAATCGTAAAGTCAATCAGTACCTACACATCTTATAAGATTTTGGTGTAAAACACGCATAAAACACAGTAAAGCAAGTGACGTCATTATACATCTAATATGACGGATTGCTAAAGATGGTGGGTTGTTTTTTATAGTACAATTGAGTTTGAAACCAAAAAGATATATGTATGCTCAATGTTAATTTGACAGTGATAACAGTCCTCCAATTAGGACGCGATATAACATTAATTTTAGATTAATTATTTATAAGTTATGAGATAAAACAATGCAACAGGGTAATGGAACATACAGTAGTGTCAAAGCCTATAAAACATAGACGGCCAACGGACGTGACAACCAGCCCCAGCTGCCATACACTCGATAGGGACATTAGTGTATGGCAGCTTGGACTGACACGTCTGTTGGCCGACTATATGTTTCTTGTTAAGGTTTGGTAGTGTACTGTACAATAGTGCAGCGTAGGGTAGTGTGGGGTAGTGTGGGGTAGTGTGGGGTAGTGTGGGGTAGTGTAGGGTAGTGTGGGGTAGGGAGGGGTAGTGTGGGGTAGCGAAGGGTAGTGTGGGGTAGCGAAGGGTAGTGTGGAGTAGGGAGGGGTAGAGTGGGGTACTGTGGGGCAGTGTGGGGTATTGTGGGATAGCGTCGGGTAGTGTGAGGTAGTGTGGGGTAGAGTGGGCACCTCCTGCGCGCTGTGCAGCAGCTGGTCGGCGAGGCGCTTGCGGTGGGCGAGGCCGGCGGCCACGGAGCCGGCGGCGGCGGCGGCGCGCGCGCTGAACCCCGCCAGCGCCGCCGCGCGCGCGTGCAGCGTCGCCTCGCGCCCCGGCGTGCCTTGTGGACATTGAAACCATGGCAAATTCTATAGTGTTTTACGTAATTGATCTATCATGTCATGGTGAGAATTACGAGCGTCCGGCAACCCGGTCAAAACAAGAAGCTATGAGACACTCAACTCACTTTGTCGTTTGTTTTACAATAGGAAATGAAATACCCAGTAATTATTTTCACTGTTAACTATTTTATTTAAATACTACATATTGTATCTGACTGCGAGTTGCTTTGGTATCATCCATCACTACTAAATATTGTAGCATTTTAGATTGTAACTGAAACCAGATAGGATGTACACGTTGTGTTTGCATGCATACTTGCACACAATAATTTAATAAGATAGACCAGTATCGGTCAGAAGAAAATTATGAAGACAGTGGCCTAACTGTAGCATGATTACTACTTGTCTTACAGTGAACAAAGGCTCAACTTATACCGACGCAGGCCAGCAGTGGGCCGCCAGGTAGGTACCCACCTTCTGGCGCGTTGACGGCGTCGGTGAAGTGCCGCAGCGGCGCCGCCACGTCGATGAAGTCCTCCACCACGCGGTTGACCACCGCGCGCTCCACGCCGCGCCGCAGCGCGTGCAGCTTCTCCGTCAGCTCCCTGCGCACGCGCATACAGTGAGAGTGTGAGAGAGAGAGAGAAAGAGAAAGAGAGAGAGAGAGAGTTGTGCATGCGTCTATAATGTGAAGGAGTAACACTCTTTTGCGTATATAACAATAGAATTATGCAGGAAAAACTAATCAATTTTATTACTTTAATTAAAACAAACATTAAGTTTTATTTACTATTTCTTCTTTTATTAACTTACCCAATTATATTTATATTTATTTTTAATCCAAATACAAAAAACTAATTATAAGCATAATGTGTGAATCCAAACTCTAAAATATCTATCACAGGCAGATCGTAATGATCAAACGGATTCTTTAACTAAAACCCTACAGAAATATCACGGTTCGGCTCATTGAAATGACGCTGATGCCCACAAGTGAAGTGGGTTGTCCACCCACCTGGTGACGCCCCTGGCGAGGTCGGAGTCGGCGCGGCCCGCCGCGCACGTGTCGGCGAGCTGGTCGGCCAGGCGCCGCGTCTCCGCGCACAGCTGCATCACCTCCGCCTTCTCGCGCCCCACCAGCTTGTCCGCCACCTGGCGCAACATGTCTGAATGAAACCCTTTCGGATAAAATGTTAACAAATTTTGGATGTCTATGTACTTATTTAAATCTAATCAAAAACTTAAATAATAAGTTTCAAGCTTATAGCTTTAAAAATTCGTAATTTCCATTCAAACTTTCATCTTTTCTTCCATTTTTTAAAAGTAGTCTCCTTCTCAAGCTCTAGAATATCTAGTAGTACTAGTGTACCAAATTTCATTAGTTTTTGTGTTTATTCGTTACATACAAAAATACAAAAATGCAAATCTTTCCTCTTTATAATACTAATAAGGATAGATAAACTAGACTAAACTATAGACTATTTCAATAAGATTTTCCAAAAAATGTTAAATTCGACTAAATAAGTAATAAGTAGCAGTGGTAGCCCAGCGGTAACGCGTCGCTTGTAGAACCGAGTGATGCGAGTTCAAATCCGGGTCTCGCACCTCTGATATTTTCATGTGCGAATCATTTCTATCATGATTACCACTTGTCTTACGGTGAAGGAAAACATCGTGAGGAAACCTGCATGTCTGAGAAAAACCTAGAAGTTTTCGTAAGACATGTGAAGTCCGCCAACACGCACTGGGCCAGCGCGGTGGACTATGGCCTGATCCCCCTCGTACTGAGGGAGGCCCGTGCCCAGCAGTGGGACGTTAAAAAAGGGCTGATGATGAAGTAACTAAGTAGGAGGATAGTCCAACTCACCAGGTGTCCCTGCGACACGATGCTGTTGATGGCCTTGAGTCCCTCGGCGCGGGTGGCGGGGTCCGCCGCCGGGTGCACCAGCCACTTGTGCGCTGCCTCCAGCCTGCGTGATTGGTGGAAAACACATTGCAAAATAAAAGAGTATTCATTTCAATAGACGCGAATATTTGACATTACGATAGAAACTATTTTTCCAGACTTTGTCTTGGTTTAGCTTATTTTTTTATCCAATGATTTAAAAATGTTACAATATGGCAACGGGAGAGAATCAAGGTTTATTAAAAACTAAGAAATGATAGTTTGATTAAAATTTCTTTTGAATTTACAGCAAGTAAGACGTCTTCTTCATTTTATTCATTTTATTAAATAAGACCTATAGAAAAGTATATAATTCGCGGCGCTTGACTTTCAGACTTTTTGAAATAATAATAATATGAGTTTGACGACACACTTGGTTCAGTTCGTAGTGACCCTACTTTCTTTCGAGTCCCGCTGGGGGCATTTATTTGTAGAACACGAATGTTTGTACTCTAATCATTATTAATAATATCTATTTAAAGTTATATTATATGTAAAGTGTATCAACTATCTGATAACCATAATCTGAGCCTCGTAGCTTACCACGGAACTAGATGGCGCTGTGTGTAATAATGCCCAACATATTTATTTATTTAATGTACACTCACTTAGCCGCTATAGTCTTGCCGCCCTGCTTCTCCGCCTCGCGCACGCCTTCATTGACGACGTCGTCCACTTCGTTGATTTGGTTCCTCAGCTCAGAAGCGAGACCCAGAGCCTGGTTTAAAGTATCACAGATTATAAAATCTTTATACTGATCACTTACATTCACTTTAAAATAGCTAACGCGAAATCACTTTGTGTTATAATGTTATTTATAGTTACAAATTCAGAATTATTATGAAAGTGTCTTTTAAAAGAATTATAAGTTATTATTACATCATATTAAAATTTAATAAGCTTTAAAGACACTTAATAGTAATATGGATACATTAAAATCTCATTAGAAGCATGATTTGTTGAAATAATTATAAATTGCTTCAAATACAGAAACAAATTATGTTTTTAGTTAAGTAGGTTAAAAGTACTAATAGGCCTACCTTCGACTCCAAGCCACGCCCGTACTGCCGCTCGTCGCATAACTGATCCGCGTTGTTGCCACCAGATCTGAAATTAAACAGGAATTTGTGAAACAAACGTTTATAAAACGTTTATAAAATTTACAAAATAAACTAAGTAAAAAATTTACAAAATAAGCTTAGTTACTCTTTATAACACAAACTATCTATCAGTGAAAGTCTTATCAAAATTAGACCAGCCGTTTAGGAAAATAGCCGGAACCAACATACAGTTTATTTTTTATTGTGAATATTATATATATTTTAAGTACCGCATATAATTTCACATGTTTTAGTAAAAACTTGTTTTTCTGACATTAAAACACACTTTTGAAAAATCTCCAAAACTAAATTCAAACTAGTTCAAACTACTTTCAATATTTTATTTAACGGAACGTTATCAAACGAACGTTAAAATATTTGATTTGATAGAACAAGGATCAATGATGATTATGACACTGGTAATAAGCAACACACGATAGAACGGGACAACGAGACACGAGAGATGGGTGGGGGCAGTGCGTGACCATGTGGGGCTGTACATGACATGTGGGTCTGTGTGGGATATAGGGGACTATTCTTGACATGTGTGACAGTGTGGAACATGTAGCGCTGTGTGGGATATACGGGGCCGTTTGAGACATGTGGGGCTGTGTAGAATATATGGGGTTATGCGTGACATGTGGAGCAGTGTGGGTTTATATAGGGCTATTCGTGACACGTGGGGCTGTGTGGGATATAGGGGGCCGGGCGCGACCTGGCGGCGCGGCGCAGCGCGGCGGCGCGCGCGGGCTGCACGTGCTCGGCGGCGCGCTGCGCGGACACCAGCACGGAGCGCAGCGCGCGCTCGCCCGCGCTGTTGCGCAGCGCCGTCGGCTCCTGCACAACACATACATTTTACCTCCATGTATGTAAAGAAATGCATTTCACTGCATTTCTCTAATAAATAATAGGTTATATTTGATTTGACACTATATTATATTAAAGCTTCCATAATAAACATTATAAAAATTATATTATTATTTTTAAAACGTCAATTGTAATGTGAGAGAATTTTTCAATTATTAATTTCTTTTATAATTATTTTATAATTATTTATCTCTCAACATAATACCTGAAATAGACTTTAAATGTTGTTTCTTAAATTGTCTTACAGGTTAGAGAATCTTTTGTAAATAAAGCTTTTGTCTTACAGAGAAACGCAATTAAGTCTTAGTTTATTTCCTCTCAATATTATTAAAGAATAAAATATCATATTATAATTAACTATATGTTTTAGAAGAATCAGCACAAAATTGGTCAAAAGTTTACATTTCTAATATATTTGAATGTACAATATCACTACGTGAATACATTATATGTTAAAATTATAGACCTTATCATCTTTACTTGCATAGTTCTATCTAAGTGATAAATTTCAAAATTGGGGCACTTTAAAACATTGTTTCAACATTCTTCTATCCATTTGTATATGACCAGATTGACCACGTGCTTTAAGAACTTCCCAAAAAAGACCTATTTTACTATATATATGACTGACATTGAGGAAGTCGTGCGCGGCGGGCGCCTTGCTGTGTATGACGCTCTGCAGCGCCTTCAGCACCGCGATGTTGTCCTTCTCGCCGCCGTCCTCCACGTACGACGTCAGCTGCAGCACCCTGCGGAACACACACTTTAGCGGATTCCACTAGTAAATGTATACGAAAACTTTACAAATTATATACTAAAACCTTCCTCGAGAACCACTCTATCTAATGGTTATGACAGCATGAAAATCGGTGCAGTAGTTTTTGAGTTTACCGCTAACAGACAGATGGATAAGGATTTTGTTTTATAATATGTAGTGATATTTAATAAGAAAAAAAAGAGTCTGATGATATTCGATTAATGAAATATTAATATTAAACTCGAAAGTGCAAGGAAAAGAGAAAATTGCTCGAATAACCGCGAATGAGATTTCGTCTTAAAGTATCGTACCGTATAATCTCGTGTATCTCATCCGCCATGCGCTGCGCCAAGTAATTTCTATTTTCTGCTGCATCTTCAATACCTTTACCTCCTACAAAAAAAAATAGTTTTATAATACAAGATCTAAACAACAACATAAACAAAAAACATATTAGCTTTAAATCGAATCACTTCTTGAATCTACGGCCAGATTCAATCCAGTAAATTATGCGATATGTAAAAAAAATCTAATATGTTTATATGTTTGTTTGTGATGGCTAAACTTCAAAACCAGTTAACCAATTTGAAAAAAAATGAGTATTGACTTTAAACTCTTGCATTAGACAGTATAAATAATAAATAAATATGTTGGGACAACAGGGCCATCTGTGGTAAGCTACGAGGCTTGTGTTACGGATACCAGATAGTTGATATACTACACATATACATTTTAAATACATACATATTATAAATATAAACACCCATGACTGGAGTACAAACATTCGTGCTCAACAAATGAATACCCCCAGCGGGACTCGAACCCGCGACCGCTGGCGCAGAAAGTAGGGTCACTACCAACTGAGCCAAACGTGTCGTTTCCGGTAAAAGCTAAAAGCTATAGTGTATGTGATGGCAACCTTCAGCGAGGATGTGTATGTATATCTTCATGGCGCAGATGAGCACGGGCGCGAGGCGCTTGACGCTGTCGAGGCAGCGCGCGAGCGTCTCCGCGTGCGGCGGGTGCGTCAGCTCCGACGCGCGCGACGCCACCTGCACGCCGGGCGGTCATGGTTTATAGATGTTACTTTATTAACCTTCAGTCATTTAAAAGATAAAAATTATAGCTATATAATATTATATTACTTAAAAAATAAATATTATTGAAAAATAATTATTCCCCGTACAAACTTTCACCCCCCTTTATATTGTAATCAGTCATAACATCCCACAGCTATGTGATGACGGAAATTAGGTAAAATGACACACAACCGAATCCGTCGAGTTATTCTTTATTACTGCCCATACTTAATTATATTGTAAGCTTACACACACTATACAATATACATGTAATCATAATTCATTACTACAGCTCGGCCTCCGTTCAATATGAGGTACTGGCCATACTCCACCACGCAGGCTCAGTGCGTGTTGGCGGACTTCACATGTCTTTTGAAAACATGCTAGGTTCTCTCAGACATGAAGTTTGTTCACAATGTTTTCCATCATCGTGAGACAAATGGTAACAATATCAGAGGTACGAGACCCAGCTTTAGGCCCACATTACTCGGTTATCCAACCGAGCGTGCCTTATACCCCTTTATATACATAAGGATTAAGGAATAATAAAAGGAATTAAATTATTCCATGTTCCACGACAGTTCAAGGTCCATAAATTATCTCCATGCCAATTTTCACATAAATCGGTTCACAAGATTAAAAGTAAAAAGGAGAGAACAGACAGACAGACAAAATTACACGAGCGGTGGGAGAGTAAGTGTAAGTAGGTAGTGAAGATTACTAGTGTAGATTACCTCTCTGGCAGCTTTGGATAAAGCTGGAGAAATGTCCCTCAGGAACTGGACCAGATCTTCCATCGTGTCTATTACTTCTGCCACACCCAAATAATCTAATACCTGGAAAAGAAAAAACCATTTGAAAAAAAAAAATTGGTGACATTTTACCTTAAAGAGGTGATGAACAACAGATATGCACTAACTGATTAGCTTTGATGACAACTTTAGATCAAAGTAATTTCACTAGTGTTACAAGTTATAATTTAGAATTAATTTTGTTTATTGAAACACAAAAAAAATCATTAATTTTACCTTTTTACATTCTTTTACAATTTTTCGTACTTCAGATTCATCAAAACACAAAAGTAGCGCTGATGTTCCTTGAAGGATCCCACGAGAACCTTCGATGAGTTTCTTTCTGAAATATAATTCAAAGTGACTTATGCCGCAATAATAAAAAAACCGGTTTAAATCAATCTCGCAATAGCCAAAGTTCTTACGGAAAAAAAATAATCTCTGAGTGCAGACACACACTAACATTTAGAATGCACATAGAGACGAACCCGAGCGGATCGAGGCTGATTTACTAGTTTAAAATAAAATTGTTCTCAATTCGCTCGTGCTGAATATTGAAAAAAATACTTTTTATGAACTAGTAGGCTCTAAAGCTATTAATTATTATCACATCAACTATAAAATTGGCAAACTATTCCAATTGGAAATCTCATCATTTTATCATAGTCCAAATGCAAACTACAACATAACACCCATATTCTTATCACTAAAGATAAAACATTCTTTTCTCACCTAGCAGGTCCTGAATAGGGGTCAGCCCGCAACATATCAGAGGCCTGCTGGAGCAGAGTGGCCGCGCCCTCCACTCTCCGCAACGCGCCCGGCATGTCTGCTCGGAGCACTGCATCATCAGACGACTCTATCGTCTCATGCCCGACCTGCGCACCGTTTGGTATTCGACTCGATTTAATTATTTTTTTCCTAGATATCATTATTTTAGTCTACACAAATAACATTCGTTTAAAACAAGTGCATGTTATATAACACGGATTTTTGTACATTTTCAAGTTCACTTTGTTCAGCTTTTTTTTTAATATTTATCTTCTAAGTACTATTGAAAAATAAAACTGTCTTAAACAGAAAAAGAGCAGCGCTTCTCAATAGATTCATGACAGTTTGTAAAGAATCTTGAACTGTATTAAACAAATCCTATTTATTTCTTATACGTCACATTTACTATTAGAAATTATAAGGGTTAGCGCACATTGAAGTAAATATAAATCATTAAAGAAGATTATCATTTAAGTACGATTAACTGGTTTTCTTCAAAAAACAAAAATATCTTGTTATCTCCCATTATATCAAAGAATAAAAGATTATTATATTAATTATTAATAAATAAATATGTTCAGACCTTTACACGCAGCACCATCTAGTTCCACTTCCATGGTAAGCTCATGTTATAGATACCAGATAGTTACACATATATAACTTTAAATACATAAATATTATTAATACAAACTCTAATCCAAAAGTTTGTGCTCATAACACAAAGAAATGCTCCCAACGAGACTTGAACCCGCGACCACTGGCACAACAAGTACTACAAGTACTATAAACTGAGGCAAACTTGTCGTCAAAACAGAACAGTTGTCCATCCATCGTCTTCATAACACAACATTATTTTCTTAGATATAGGCCGAGTTATTTTTTCCCAAACATTCTGCACTAGAGCTTCGTATCAGTCATAACTGGCAGTGTAAACAAATCCCATCACACGCGCGGATGAGTATGAAAATGTTATTACAGTGTAATACTTCTTGCAAAATAAAATGAAACAAATATGTTCTGGTTTATATAAAAGAAATTAGAAATACCGAGTCTTGAAGGGAATAATAGATTTGCATTATTAAAGAAAACCGTATCATTAAAAACTCTTTTCCTATAAAATTTAAAAAATTGCGATTGAACCTCGCAGGTAGGTGTTAAGTGCCATATAATCAGATAACTATTAAAAATGACACAACTATTAAAAAAAATGTCTATGTGTGTATAAGTTTTTTACTCTTTCAAGCTAAAATGACTGAACTGATTTGGATGATGTTTTGTAAACAGATAAATTACTTATGAATTTACTACTCATAGTAATGCAATTGGAAAAAGGCACCTTTGAATCAATTAAAGCGAAGCTAGGATAATTCATTAATATGTACCTTAACTAAGTTGTTAACAGCTAGCGACACGGCCTGCACTGGCCGTGCCAGGTCCGGCATAGCGTTGCCATCTTCTGCTTCTTCATGGAGGATCACTAGACGTGAAACCTGGAAAAAAGAGATTGAGTTATATTTAAATTATTTTTGAGATTCGATATCATCTGTGACAAATTTATAATAAATTTTGAACATTTTAAGTCTCTCCTGGGCCCAGCTGTAAACTGTAATGCATTTGGAACCTCGAGAGACAAGAAGTAAGAACCAAAATAAGTATGTAGAATTTTCACATGAAAACATAATAATATTATGGTAAATTCAATTGGTAGTAGGTACATTTTCTGTTTCCATACAATACAAGCAACATTAGGGTTTACAGCTATAAAATATAGATTTTAGGTAATAGACCTAAACCAGTATCTAATAGGATTTCTATTTTCCATATTATATATACTTAATATTGTTATAAAAAGAACTTTTAGGCATAAGTATAACAAAATATAGGCCAAAGCGTAAATGACTTTTACTTTGAAAAAAAAAATAAATTCTAGCCCAAATTGGCTACACCAAATTTAGATACAGTATCTCAACGTCACAAATTACGCTTCTTGAAAATGTCTAAGGGACGACAAAAATACCTTCCATTAAGAGCAGTTGCCAGAGTCTTTATTTATGCTCTTTCCCTGTTTCACCAAATTTACTTCAAAAGAGTAAAACTTTATAATAGTAAAACTTTTCAAGTTTACTGATAAAAGTTAAAAAATGAGACTTCTATTTTTAGAAAATATTAGAATTTAGACACCCATTATTATTATCGACTAGTGACTCGCCCTCGCTTCGCTCGGGTTCCGGGAGTTAAAATAAAAATAAAATGTCTAAAATAATAGTAGCCTAAGTTACTCCTTATAACATTTGGCTATCTGCGAGTGAAAGTCCCGTCAAAATCAAGTTTTAGAGATTAGCCGGAACAGACAGACAGACAAAAATTTTAAAAATTGATTTTTTGATGTTAGTACCGCGTATATCTTTCATATGCATTTAGTAAAAAACTAATGATTTGAAATTAAAAACAGACACTTCAATTTTCTTCAATTTTCATTTATATGTATAGAATATAGAAAGTTCTCTTGTATAGGTAGTCCCAATGTTTAAATTTAGACATTATTAAGCGTTAAAGCTAATGAGTCATTCACTTTAGAACAGTGCTGACCCCGCTATCAGCTGAGGACATTCTTTGCATCGCACACGATAACATCTTTGAAAATAGAAACAAATGATACTGTTATTAAATCATGTGTTTTAAATATAACTACTCTTTATAGCTCGCATGATTTAAGAACTTAAAATGATTTTTCAAAATTCAGTTTAAACTATAGGGTGAAAATCGGATCGGAAAATTTTAAAGTATCAAGAAATGAGTTGAAAACAACTGTATTTCTATTAAACCCTAAGCACAATGTGGCACTGTGCAAATACCATGTGTAATGTCCGCTAAGAACGACAAATAGATTCAAAGATCTAGATTTTCTCGGGAAACAGATTCCTAATATGTGCTATGCTATAGATTGGCTAAGAAAAGTAGATGTTGCCTTGAGTTTGAAGACATTCTTTTAAATAAATAAAATAAAATTGAAATTATATTGCTCAATTGATAAAAATCTCTTAGTCTAGATCAGGGTTTCCCAACCTTCATTTCGCCAAGCCTCCCCGAGCTAAAAACAATATTTTCATGCCCCCCTTAGGTAAGTATCAACAAAAATTAGGAACGCACATTTTATTTATTAATTAAATTATTTATTTTTAGGTATTTTAAATAGGTTAAAAACAGATACAATATATTAATTAAGGATAATGAACGAAAGAATGAATATTTGAATCATTAAGTAGTTTTACAAGAATCTAAATAACCGACATTTTGGGTTTTTTATTTTTCTCTCACACAAAGCAAATCGGGTTTTCATGAAACTTTGTGAAAATATTCGTTTTTATGTCACAAATGCACTGTAATTGGCACATTGGATTTTTTGCAGAATCGTGATAAACCCGTTTTAAACCTACAAAGCCCACATCCTCCCACTTCCCGACCTCAAATCACCCGTAATTATTTTTTTCTGTTATTTTAATTTTTTTTTCTTTTTTAGATAGGTTTCATCCTGTGACTTTTTTTTTAAATTATCTGTACTGGCCTACCATGCATTATTACTTGCTAGAATAGTTTTTTTTATCTTTCACGTTCTTTTGTTATTTTAAATTATATTTTTATAAATATATGATTTTTAAACAACTTTTAATATAAAGTAATATTAAAACAAATAAATAAAATCTTCTAAAGTACTAGTTAATTAGATACTTGAGCTTGCATGCTCTGTACCAGTTGGTCGATTCTGGGTTCAGTCTTTGCTAAAGCTATGGTTAAATCGCTATCGACGGCAAGGCGATTTCGCTGCTTAGTTTTTATTAAAACTAGAGCTGAAAAACCTGCCTCGCATAAATAAGTGGACGAAAATTGAATAAGTATTTTTAAAGCAAGAGAAGCAACTTTCGGATTAACAACGAATCGTTTGATCCAAAAATTTTTTAATGTCAAGAGATGAAAGTCATCTTTCATGGTCGAATCAGCCTTCATTTCTAGAAGTTCTTCTTGAACTTCTTCAGGTAGTTGTAAGACATCGACAACTAACGGGTTTCTAGTCATGTGCCATATTGGTGACTCGGAATTGATATCTCGATAGTATCGATTAAATTCATTTTCCAACGCTTTTTAAATATAATATATTAATATAATACATTAAAAAATATATTGTACACAGAAAAGTCAATATTTATTTTAAACTAGATATTAAAAACTGTAATGACTGTTTTTTTTGGCAATGTAATCTTACATATTACGTACTTACGACGCCCCCCCTAACATTTCTCTACGCCTCCCTAGTGGGGCGTGCCCCCCTGGTTGGGAAGTCCTGGTCTAGATCCTTTATATCCTATAAAGAATAGTTATCTATATATTATATACTATTTATAAAACTAGGTCGACGTGAAAAATTAATTAGACTCTACTCTTTCAAATTTTATAGGTGAAGTTTTATTTCGTGGCCTTATTTCGCATATGATTTTCCTTAAAGAAAATTAGTCAATTGGGACGTCTTCAAAAACTGAGACAAGTAGATGGAGGAACATATCTTATCAAGACGATTTACCAAGCCTAGCTTAAATAAAAAGGAATACAAAATGCTTAGCTTAAGCAAAGTCTATGAAACATATAGTCGAACAACGGACATGCATGTCCGTTGTTCTGACTATATGACTGAGACGAGAGACGAGAATGTTTATTCGATGACATCAAAAGCTGCCATACACTCGCTTGGGACATAAGTGTATGGCAGCTTGGACCGTCACGTCCGTTGGACGACTATATGTTTTATAGGCTTTGGCTTAAGATTGCAAATAATCAAGGTATAATATGAAATCGAATATCTACATTGTATAAAACAGTCGCTTGACGCTTCCCGCCGTCTGTACGCTTCGATCTCTTAAAATGCGCGACGGATTTTAATGCGGTTTTCATCAATTCAAATTCAGACAGAGAGTTTTATCAAACGGAAGATTTATATATTTATATTATACATACTATATATAAGTTGTGTATGACTGGAATTTTTAATATAATACATGCATATTATAATAGAAGAGCAGGTGAGTCGCCACTCGCTAGTAGGTATATATATCTATGTATATTATACATAATATAAAAAAATTCTATCAAAGTCGAATCTGTACATTGAATATTTTTTGGAAATTATTTTCGAAATAAGTAGTCATTATTATCTATACAGAGGCCGAATCTATAGTTTTTAGAATTTTTGTCTGTCCGTCTGTCTGTGACCGCACCACGAGAAAACCACTGAACAGATTTTAATGAAATTTGGTATGATGATAGCTGGTTACCCGGGTCAGGATATAGGATACTTTTTACTACTGGAACATATCTCATTTCTGAGAGATCTCAAGTAACCGTTAAAAAGTTATTAAAACAAGCACATTCTTTTAAATAGGATTACCCAAAAAAGATTTTTGCACAAAACCTTTACGCAAAAAACAGTTTTCAAATTGCCTTTACCTTGAAATATCTAGAAGAAAATATTTGATAATAAATAAGCATTGGTGATGTAATCGCTGTGCTATTTGCTCTCATATTAATTATGATAATATTAACCTAGCGACCGCTATGACGTTGTCATTTAAATATACAATATAAACTACCATTGTAGTGCTATTTCTGAAGATTTCTTCATCAGATCACTATTAAGACGGTAATGAACAGTTTAATCTATGAATAAATTACCTACATAAGGTGAACGATTACAGTTAGTCCACGTAATCCCACAGCTGGGCAAAGACCTCAACTCTGTTTCCAGGTCTGCGACCTCACTATATTAGGAAATGTACCTAATATTTAAATTTTATCCATATACAGTATAGATTATCACTATCACATACAGTAAGGACCTATCATTGCTTTTTTTTATTTTATTTATATACGAAGCCCACATAGTATAATTAACATTCATATGTGTAGGACGTAGGTAACATATTTTACTTCTTCTTCTTAGGGTGCCACTTCTTTACGAAGATTGGCGACCATCATGGCTTTCTTTATCTTTAAAGCTGCCGCATGGAAGAGAGAGCGAGTGCTTAGACTAAACCATTCACGGAGGTTCTTCAGCCAGGATGTTTTTCTTCTGCCAGGTCGGCGTTTTACCTCGATTTTCCTCTGGATTATCATTATGTGTCCAAAATACTGCAGCTTCCTCTTCTTCGCGATCCTCATTATGACCAACTTCTTATATATTCTACTACACTTAAAAGCTAACTCAACATGCAGTATAAACAGTTGTTCCGAAACTTATGCTAAGTAGGTATCAACTATTAACTAGATAAAAAATAAATTACCTATTTAAATTAATATACCTTCAAACTTGGA
The DNA here is from genome assembly GCA_951802675.2 of Boloria euphrosyne. Taxonomy (NCBI): domain Eukaryota; kingdom Metazoa; phylum Arthropoda; class Insecta; order Lepidoptera; family Nymphalidae; genus Boloria; species Boloria euphrosyne. The sequence goes on from OX637896.1 coordinate 925,506, forward strand.
CCTTAGTCAAGATAACATTCCACGGTCTTTGAAGAATAGATATTAGGCAAAAGTATGATTCTATGACAAAACGATTTTTGATTCGATTTTTGATCATTTCAATACAATTTTCATTTTTATTCTTTTCTTCAAAAGCGATAGTAGTTATATGAAGATGCTTATATTATAGATTCCAATGCTGGAAACTAACACCTACATACATATTACATACCTTGAACAATATTCATAATCGTCACCCAAGTTAACCGCAAATCATGTCATGGGCGACACCTAACTACGTGCTTAATGTGATACCTCATATGACACTTTATTTATTATTATAAGTACTTTAAAACCAAAGTAACGTAACAAAAATAAAACAGAACTTGTCAGCGAAGGCGAAACCAAAAAAATGATATAGGTACAAAAATTTTGCTTTGACTTACCCTTGCTTGGCTTGGGTTAATAAGGTCTTGTGAAGAGAAATAATTCTATTTTTTTTTTCATACATGTTTATTACTTAACGAGGCGCACGCCATTAGAGCTTCATTCTAGAATCTAGAATGATTTTTTCTGTTTTTTTTTTTCTTCAATAATCATCTTTATTATATATCAGCGAAATAACCCAAAAACTTGACGAATTATATAACTATTGGTGAAAACAACATGACAATTTGTTCGGTAGTTTTTAAGTTAATTGCGAACTGACAAACGGACGTATGCTAGCAAAAATGATAGCCACATTTTCTTAGTTTTATACGTATATAGATATACTTTGTGATATTCCGAAATTATATGCTAAAAACCCTTTCTATGAGACAGTGCAAAGGTTGCTATTAAACGAACCCCAAGCAATCTCCTCATGTTTACCGTTCCTCGATCTGTCTGATGGATGTTGTGTGTCGTAAAAATTTTACTTAGAAACCCCTTTTTATTTGCTTTATATTATTGCAACTTTTTTTGTAACTGTAAAGGCCTAAGTGCAACAAACTGATAAATTAGTTGACAATATTCAAGGCATAATTAGTTAAAAAAATATATTTACTGAAAAGCACCATCATTTATAATTTATCTGGCTTACCACTAGAATTTTGTTTATTATCTATAGGTATAGTGAATACATTAATCAAAATCAAAATAATCCAGTATTTTTTTCTTTATTTAGCTTCAGTGTTACCGATAAAAAAAAATTAAAATATTTGTTTTTTTTTAAATAGCTCAAGATCAGACAAAACAGCCCAAGAACCTTTTTCTCTATTAATTGTCAACCTTATATTTTCTGCAAATAATAATTATTTATTATGGTTGAATTTTGACCTCTGAGCGAAACACTAGTTACTATAATGAATTTAATTATTGAAAATTTGCTTTCGCATTCGTGAATTGTTTACTTAATTGTAAGAGGGTCAATCAAACCATGAGAAAGCGAAGATACGGTGAGGCTAAGCATCGGATATCAGGGATTGAAGATATCTTCTAAATCACATCGAAATCAGGACAGCAACATAACCATATTCGTTTTTCCAATATGGGCTCATACTTTTTCGCTTCACAAAAGTAAAGTAATATGGCCGGATGTAGATTACCCCACTTAAATACACTCGAGTTATTTGAGAGCACGCTTTCGCAAACACGAGGAGAACTTTATAGTAACATATTCTTTACAGCTTGTTTGATGTCAGAAAGACAAGACGTGACACCAAAAATGTTTTACCGACTTCAAAAAAGAATTTTAAAACTTCCACGGAATAGGTAAAAAAAGATGGAACGGTAATGTAAGCGTAACGGCCGCGCCGCAAGTATGATTAAACAATCATACTTCAACCGATTCAGGCGCTCACCGCTTGTAGTCCGCGTTTAGAGTGCGTCGAGAACGGAGCTCCGATAAATAGTGTTATAATGCCGTGTTGTGCTATTATTACTTGTAAGACTAAATGTCAGACTTCGAGTATCGACCAAGGAGTACATAACCCTTTCATCGATAGGTCAAAAATATCAATAATATACCTTTAGTTACAAAAATATAACAACGACTACCAAATTCATTACAAACGATATTATTACAATAAGCTAAAACAAACAATATACATTGCTTGCTTTGCATGCGCATATTCAAAGCAACGCGCCATCGTTGTCCGCAATGAATAGCGTCCTTTACGAAACCCACACAGCTTCACCTTCATTCGCATTTGCCTATTATAATTAGTGTTGTGCTTTTGTTGTAAGACAAAATAATCGATAAGAAAATGTTTTTTTTTGTATGTAATTGATTAATAATGTAATTGACCGCTTTCTATGACCAATATAAAATAATATACAGGGTAATTTAGAAATAAAAATAAATAAACTTATATATGCCTATAATACCTAAAAATATCTCCTGAACATTTGGTAATATAAAAGTCACTATTAGGTTCCCAAAAATCTAAGCTAAAAGTTGTTTTCTTAAAAGAAAACATATTGCTAAAATAATAAATTGGTGGGCGATTGCATATTTCATTTTTTTTATAAAACGTAATTAAGAATTCACCTACTACATATTATGTAACATAAAAAAATATTTATTATTATATTATTAGAAGTTAAACGTTGTTTTATTTTATTTATAATTGAACTAATCTAATTCATTTATAATATAAATTTATAAAATAAACAAATATTATATAAATATTTTAAATAAATTATCGACAAAAATATCGATAACATAATATTTCTTCATTTGTCAACCACTAACGTTTGTTGCTTATGTGTGTGTTGACCAATCAGAGGGCTGCGTTAGAAGCTGCGTATGTGTGTTTATTTGAAAAGTGGCGACAGTGGTTCCCATACAAATTACCCGTTTGGGCCAATCTATTCTCTTTATCTAATCTGTGAAAACTTCAACAAACTTGAAAATAAAATTTAGTTTGTTTTAATGTACCTATATTATGCGACATATTCGTTAATGTAGACTGACTTACGTTTCGTCTCACATTTAAGTAGCTTATGGAATATTGTGAATTGCTTGTCGTACCTACTAAGAAATAAATTATTTATTGCACTTTTTTGCTACAAGTCAATAAAAAAAATTACTTAGTTAAAACTTTAAAGCTATTATTTATTATATAATGAACAGGCGACTTGCCTACTTCTCCCTTCAAGTGTCATAAGTTTTATCTAAACCTGTCCAGCCGCGTGAAAAAGTTACGAACATCCACACGAACACTACCTAACAAAAACATCATGAGCACAGTCACCTTTGTATCCTTGATTCACTTCTTTTGAACCACGACATTCTTTTTCTACATTTACTTTTGTCTCTGAAATGCCTACCGAGAGCTTTTAAGTATTAAATTATTTCAAATCTGACTAAAGCTTTCTAATCCATGGAGAACTTATTTAAACCACCCTTAACACATTGTGGCAGTGGCAGTGTTTCGCAATAAGTAGAGCTAACCTAATTTTTGACCACTTTCATATTAACAATGTGCAGGCTTAGCTAGCACTTTGCCGCTGGCTGGATGCCAGATTTGCACAGCGATAAGCACACTGTGTAGAATGCTACAAAAGGTGTTTATTTTATGTCCATACAAACTGAGCGACAGCTCTTATTTAAAATAGTGATTTAAAAAGTTTTTTCTCATAGTTTTAAATTAAAATGCGAAAGTATCTATATTATGTTTGTTGATGTTAAGAGGATGTTACACGTATACTGTAATCATGTTGATTTTTTTTAGTCTGTATTTATAATTTAAACCTTTTTGTCACTACTTCTTCAACGTCCCACTGCTGGGCACGTGCCTCCCTCCAAAAGGAGGGGGATGGCCCATAATACCACGCTGGCCAAGTGCGTGTTGGCGGACTTCACATGTCTTTCGAAAACTTGCTAGGCTATTTTCAAAATGCTAGTTTCCTCACGATGTTTTTCTTCATTCCACGTTGAAGAAAAGCAATCATCTAATATGTACAATAAAAAAATTATGAGGACCAAATAACAGTATCTCTAGCATACTGCATACTATATTTTGAACTTGACTTGTACTTTTCTGCTTTATTTTCCAATCTCATTGTTGACATTCGCCGTGATGAGAACAACTCTTGAGTAAGTACGTTTTGAAATGCGGCCGACCGCTTCTAGTGCATAATTAAGACACAAATTGCTCTATATACTCATTAAATTAAAATTTTGCTACGACCGCGACATAAGTATAGTGACATTTTACTCTTACCGCCGCACTCATAGTCACTAATTATGAAGCATTAAGTCGAGAATGTCCATACCAAAGAACGACATTTCAGTAATGTTTTCTTTAAATGATAATTAATTACCATTTAAGGAAAGAAACATTAATGAAATTACATTTTGTTCATATCTAAGACTAGCAAAAACAAAAAATAATAATTCTATGTACTATAATACAATATTCAATGTTAAATTGCTCCATATTACATTGGGTATTTACATTTATTATAAGTCCTTAGCAACAAATTTAGTCGATAAAATAATTTTACATCCAAAAAATTTATATTAAAAAAAAACCTACTCAAATAAGTTTCGTCAAAGTATATATTTAAAGCATCCCACGTGTGTAGGTTATCGACAGTTGCGCAGGCGCCACCATATACGGTGCGCGTACGCAACACGCCGTATACAGTCTGACACATTCATTCACAAGTTTTTATGCCACATGCCATCACGTCATATTCCTATTTTGATCCACATTTACTACTTACAAGAAAACAAGATAGATTTTCTAGTATTGTTACTTATTGTAGTCAACAGGTGTTATGACTTAGAAATAAATTACTTAATAATAATTAATATTAATATTAATTTCAGTATATCCACTTACTTAGTAATGTTTTTTTTATTGATTGATGATCATGATTCATGAAGTATTCTTATATGAAATGGCTACGTCTGATTGTAAATATAAGCGATACGAAAGGCAAGGTGTTATAATTTCGTTTTTAAAAATTTGCTACAGAGCTTTTTAAGAGTTTTAGGTTTTCAAAAGCTATGTAGTAAAATACCAAAGATATGTAACACTTCGAGTACGTTGTACTAAATTCACATTAAAAAAAACTTAAGAAAAAAGAAATCAAACGAATAAAGTAGGTAATTCTATATGGCCTCAGCTAGTCATCAAAACCGAACGTAAAATTGCATGTCATCATCATTCATCTTACTAACAGGAAAGTATTAGATTCCACGAGCTTGCAGCATCCGCAGAGGACATGTTCCAATGAACTAATTCCTAAACTAGCTTTGATCAATTGCTTTTGTAGTTTGCGACCTAAGTACATAGGAAATAAGAGTTTTTAATCTGTACATCTTTTTGAAATCTAAATAAATATTATCAGTAGAGAAGCAGAATTTTCAAATTTTTTTGTATCTATCTGTCTGGGAACGTATCACAATTAAACAGCTGGATATTCTTTAAAAAAATAATCATGAAAATCGGTTTCTATTGGCAAAGAAATCATCCGCTTTACCTATTAAAATTTACACATTTTAACGTGCTCTGTGATTTTAACTCCTAAATAATATCTATAACAATACAACTGCATTAAAAATTTTAATTTAAATCAGCCCCAATGTGACATAACAAAACGGAAAATGGATGAAGGTCACGAATTGTTTTCATTTCAAGAGATAACAGAAGTGAATCTCTTAAACCAATAATAATAATAATAACATATAAACAAAATAAAATAATAACATACGTGCAATCTTGAAGTAGGTACTAGGTACCTACTCTGAGTAAGAGGGTACTTTTATTGACCTACTAACAACCTATATACCGTCAAATTCGAGTCGAAAATCGTATCGCCGTGTTCAAATAAACTATAAGTAAAGGATTTTTAAAAACAAGTTGCTTTCTTCCAGCATCTTTTTATCATCTCATACAGTGGAAAGTATCTACTCATAATAACAAAACAAGCTAGGCTAAGTTCATCTGTCCTACCATACGCCATTAGAGTTCCAATTGCTGCATCCCAATTCTGATTAGATCAGCTAGGTACCATAATATGTCACCATAACTACAAAAATATATCAAATCAATACAGGGGTGTGACTGTAAAATATGTAGTATTTGCAAATTTTAAAACGGCTAAATTACAAATCAAGTAAGTAGTATAAAAGCTTATAAATTATATTCTTATTATATTCTTCTCTACTGAAACTAGCGTACCAATATGACAACGCAAGGTCTATGAGACCGAGAATTTTAAATGCATGCATTTTTTTCCACTATACTTTCATTTACTATTCCCCCTACACAACCATCTCTCGTATGAAGAAGTGCTCGAAATAATTACACTAACAATACTGTACACAGTGTGACGTACTTGTCTGAGTACCCGAGCTTTCGCTTTCGATACGTAAGCTTTGTCTTTAAATTTAATACAGTAGAGTTGGCCCAGAGGTCGATATATATTTTTTTAATAACACTAAAGCTCATCAAGAGCTACTTAACAAAAAATGGTAGACTGAACAGAAAAGTAAAAGTTACAACTGTTTTGTATTGCCTATTTAGATGTAGATAAAATTATTACAATGATATTCATATAATTTTTCTAGAACTTCAACAATTATTCAATTCATTTATTGTGTTGTGGTTATTCATTTAATTAATTCAATTCAATGGCTGATATGGCTTATAATCTAAACATAGGTTAAACAATTACATATTTTTCAAATAATAAAAACATGCTTATTAACCGACTTTACGGCAAGGGAACGTCAAAATGGAAATCGGGAATCAATGAAGCCAAAAAAAAAATTACTGACACTGTGAGAAACGAAATGCATATTTACTTAAACTACCTTAACCGACCTTCTTTAACTTACACTTCTTTCCCCTGAAGGAAAACTCAGGAATTTCCACTGAAATCATTTTATTAGTAATCTTTATGCAATTGACTAGTTATATTAGCTAGTTTACATACTTTATATACAAACATTTCCTTCAAAGAGAATAGAAGTCATAACCAAAACCATATATGTATAAGCAATATCAATTAGACGCCAGTACACCAGACGTCTAACATTGTTCATATACTATATAAGGCAGCACTGTACGTGTGCAAGTATCCGAGCTTTCACTTTCATAGAGCTTCTAGAACTCGATAAACATTCGCTACAAGACAGTACGCTCTTACGAGTAGCTTTTGCATATAATTCTAACTTAGTCGAATTTGTACATTAAATATTTTATGGGAATTCTTATTGAAATAGTCATTAATATCGAAACCGAGGCCGAATTATGGACTCGTTTTTAGAATTTATTTCTGTCTGTCCGCATGTTTGGAACCGCATCGTGAAAAAACCACTAAACTGATTTGATGATATTCTATATAATTGATTAAGGGTAGATTTTTAAAGAATATTACTAATTTTTATTGTTTTGTTAACCATAGTGTTTTATTTTATATTGAAGCATTGACATTTGACATCAAAATGGAATTGAAAAATAAATGAATTTTACTATTGAAACGTCCTCAGTTATATTTAAATGACCATGACTCAATCATACTCTAAACACCATTCATTGATGATTCAAACAGATTCGTAGTAAAAAAGTTAGTAAAGTTGGTTGCATTACATAAACAACAAAATCATAATTCTCCTTATTTATTACTATCGTAATATTGAGACGACAGTGTCGTGTCGGGTCAGTGTCGTTCTAAGAGTTAAAATTCGATTCAATTTTATTATATAATATGCAGTATGCATATTATGTATAGGTTATTAAAGAATTTGTGAGCACTAGAGTATAGAGCCTATAGTTCGTGGAGTTAGACGAATAGTTTGTTAAAATATTAGGCTGTTTTTGAAATTAAATCGATAAACGTAAAGCTATTTGGCAAATGTTCAAGACATTCTTTTTGAAAACTATGCAGCAAAAGTAAATATTTAATTTCAATGCAGATATATTTCCAGATACATTTTAAAAACGTAATGAATAAAGATCCACGAATAACTGATGTGCTCTGAAAACAGTTTTTTACTCTACAATTCTATTAGAGAATCAACATCCATACTAATATTATAAATGCGAAAGTAACTCTGTCTGTCTGTCTGTCTGTTACCTTTTCACGCCTAAACCACCCAACCGATTTTGCTGAAATTTGGTATGTAGATAGTTTGCATTCATGAGAAGGAAATAGGCATATTATTTTTTGGAAATTCAACCCCTAAAAGGGTTAAAGGGGGTGGCAAAGTTTGTATGAGAAAAATATTTTTATTGCACATTTTTGCATGAAACTTTGAATTATTGCTTTTTAGTACAAATGATGAAACACGTATTTCAGGGTTTTTCGAAATTCACCCCCATTGGGGGTTAAAGGGGGTGGCTAAGTTTGTATGGGAAATTTAATTCTATTGAAATATTTTGCGTGACACTGAAATAATGCTCTGCAATACAAATTAAGAGGGCCAGGCACCGCTAGTAATATTATAAATGCGAAAGTTTGTGAGTATGGATGTTTGTTACTCTTTCACGCAAATACTACTGAACCGATTACGATGAAATTTGGTATGTAGGTAGCTGAAGACCCAGAATAACATATAGGATTTTTATCCCGGAGTTCCCGCAAGATTGACTCCTAATATTTAAAAAATTAACGCGGGCGAAGCCGCGGGTACTGCTAGTATTAAATAAGAACAATGGCTTACGGTGAAAAAAAATATCGTGAGCAAATCTGCATATCCGAGAAAACCTCGAAATTTTCGAAAGAAATGTGAAATTCGCCAACCTGCACTTTGCCAGCGTGGTGGATTATAATATCCTTTTCCTCCTCATTTGAAGGCCGCCCCGTGCTCAACATTAGGACGGACGTTAAAAAAAAACTATAAGTAGGTAGGTATATAATTAGAATCTTTAAGTTATTTAAATGAGATAGTTAACTCAGCAGTTAAAAAAAATATGTAAGTAGCTAATTAACCATCCTTGTTTTCTCTCATTGATTCACTGTTAGGAAAACATTCATAAAATTACTATGTATTAAAATGAAGATTTTTTATATAGGTAACACTCTACACTTTTCTATACACTATATGAGACTATTTCCTAGATCTAAATAAACGAAATTTAGCCCATAATTAACATAGTATTTTTAATTCACTAATATTTTAAGAAGCCAAACCGGTTATTAATGACTGCAATACCCGATGACCTTGAATCCAGACGCAAAGGTAGGGCTGGCGCAGTAATAAGGCGCGCCTACCCTTATACTTGACATTTATAAGACCCCGATTTGTTAAATCATTTTACTTTCCAGACGTGTGATAAAACTTCTATAGTAAAAAGTAGACGATATATTAATTGAAAATATTTCTATAAGGGTTTCGTGGTTCACATCATTATTATGGTGTAAAACGGGAAAAAAATTGCAATCATGTTCCAAAAATTTAATATTAACGGATCAAAGCTTTTAGAAGTATATAGACGTAACCGTGGCGCTTGTAAAAGTGTCGAAATATCGGCAGATCTCAAAAGTAATTGAAAAACTTGGTAAATATCAATTTTTATATTGGCAGTGACAAGGAAAGTTTAAAGAAAATAGACTTCATTCAATTTTGATGTTTAATACTCACTGATCTAAGCCTACTGACTACTTATAGCTTGCAAGTGAACAGTTGCAATAATTTAACCTTGTGCTATATAAAATTAAATATCGACTTATGCAGAAGGTGAATCACGGTTATAAGAAATACTGCAGTCTGCCAGCGAAGGAGGGGTGGAGGAAAGGGCGTTCCTCCCCTTGTCTAACCAAAGTCATGGCACCCATTATTAGTTCTTCCGGCGTTTGACTTATTGAGTTGTAGGCATTGTTTCGCTGAGTGACAGTGTTGTCAGTTAGAAATGAATGTGAAGTTTTGTTATTTACATTTCATTACAATCTCATCAGCCATTAGCGTCTTAAGAAGTTAACATGGTTTTACTTTGTCGATATATTTGTATTACGTATCATTCACAAGTGACTTAACCTGGTTTCACTTGGGTACGTCCTTTGGTGCATAGCGTTGCTAACTAAAAATAATCTTAACTACTCATCAAAAAAAAATATATACACTTTTAAAAAAGTATCACTTATTTGTTGCCACTTTTCCTTTTACATTTTTAGTAAAAGCTATAGCACTTTTAAAGGTCACTTGGCTATAAAGATAAAAGGCCCGCAATGAAAGGGCTTAGCATTTGCTTTGCAAAACAGTATTTTCGTTGTCTATTATATAAGTCGAATGTGACATTCAAATGTTTTATACTAGTTGTCATAATACCAATTTAGGTCCGATATTTCGTCTTCATTCAATGGTTAATACACTATACCTAATATCTATATCTTTACGAATTGATTTGATAAAAATAAAATTTAAATCCAAGACCGATCGTAGATATGAGCTTTTCAACTTTTCATGTGAACGAAAATAGGTTGCCCAAATAACTTAAAAAAATTGCAGGTTTTGAGATCAGGTCAAGGGCATATTACTAGAAATGCCTACAAATCAATGTCTCATTCAATTCAAAGGAAGGTGTCATAGACAACTAATAGATGTCTCTCTGTCTGATCTCTCTCTCTCTCTCTGTCTGATGATGTCTGATCTAATCATCAATATTTCGCATTCAACTGTCAAATTATGCAAAACTTACTGACTAATAGTAGTAGTAGTACTTCTATACACAACTACGCTTTTTCAAACTCTATTACCTACGAGATAGTATTATAATTTATAACTAACTAGCGACTCCCGTTGCTTCGCTCGGGTTTGTCCCTAGGCTCCTTTCCAAATTTTAAGTTTGTAGCACAAAAAATTAAGGACTTTCATACAAACTTGCGAGAGCCCTTAGACCTTAATCCGGCCCTGTCGCAAAATTCTTAGCAGACGTCTACTAACTTATTAACTACCTCCATACCAAACATCTTTGTACGTGAAGCGGTTTTTGTGATCATATTTCGTGATGAGCGAGTGAATTTAGTGATATCTTATATATCTACTAATATTAATACGAAATAACAATCATAGTAGTGTGACACAACCCCTTGTACGCCAACATTACGACATCTCACGAGTGTCACAAAGCGGCGACGTGACGAGACAAAGGCGTTATTTTCACAAGAACATAAGCGCGTGGGTGCTTTACGTTGCGGCCATATGGCGGAGATACTGTCATTGAGATCAGGTGTTTACAAGTCAAGGTGGCAATGATATGGGACAAGTGAACATTTTTGCTTAAAAAATAATTGTTATATTCTATTGACCATGAGTAACGGATTAGTAGAATATATTTTAATGTACTTATTAATTATTATGTTTCATAACCTAATTTAAATTTTCGGACTTTGTTCCAATTTTAATTTATACTAGGTACCTACCCCTTTTAGCATAAAATTTTTAGAAACTTTGAATGCCATTCTTATATATTATAATTTATATATATGTTACTGTAAAAGCCCGAACTACGGTAAATCCTAAGATTTACCAACTCTTAATGGTAAAAGTCAGAACCGTTCTATAATCATCGTATATTTCGGATTTTTACCACCATTCACTTGGTAAAGGCTAAGGCTATTCGGACACTAGCGTGACTACAGCGGTAATTTAGCGTGACTGGCACTCGAGATAAATTATCTAAAGAATTAGCGTTAACATTTAATTATTGGCACACGCCGGCCGCTGCCGCGGCACGCTTCGCTCGGCTCGTACGATTTGGTCATATATCTAACCTAACCTAACCAACCTAGAAAGAAAGAAAAGTTTTTAAAATTAACCTTTTGAACCTATGTTATCTACATCGAAAGAAAATAATCTTTGTGCCAGTCACGCTAAATTACCGCTGTAGTCACGCTAGTGTCCGAATAGCCTTACCCATGTACTAAATTCTAATGGTAAAAGCCCGATAAAGTCGTTTCTTTTTTTCATATTCTTACATTTACCGACACATGTTGATAAACCTTAAGATTTACTGGTAAAACCTAGGATTTACCAATATTCGGGCTTTTACAGTAACATATATAATCAAAAGCCTAAAAAATAATTTTCAAGCTTATAGCTTTAAAAATGACGTAATTTCCATACAAACTTTCATCCCATTTTAACATCTTAGAGACATTTTTTTATGTTCTTTCTCGGGCTCTAGACTATCTGTGTACCAAATTTCATTAAAATCGGTTCAGTAGTTTCGAGTTTATTAATTACATACAAAAATACAAATCTTTCCTCTTTATAATATTAGTATAGATAAGTATATTATATAGTATAGACTACCAACACTTATTCCTAGCGTATAATAACTAAAAGATATGTATCATGATCACACCATGTATTACAGGCCTTTGCTTTCTAAAAACATAAAATAAAAAAAATACTTAAGGAAAACAATCGTAAAATCACGTAACAGACACACGTGAATTACTTAATGGGAATAGAAACTGCAATGGACAGGCTAGATGCGATGCAACAAGAATTTAAATAACTTCACTATTGTTAGAGATTCCCATGAAACGATACAATCCATCTAACTTTATATGCTTCCGTGATTTTGTAAATTCTAGTTACATAGATATTTGTTTATTTTTCTACCTTATGTGAATGATAATAATTAATCAATCCTTTAGGCTTGACTTTTGTATTTATATTTAGGAGCTAGCAACTCGCCCTCGCTTCGCTCGGGTTCGTCCCTAGGTGCTTCCTGCCATATCATTTTTTTTTCTTTTTTTAGAATTAGAACCGTGAACCTTAAGGAACATGCAAAAAATAAATTAGTCGAATTGGTCTAGCCATTAGTTATGTGCTCACCAACATTCATTTTTATTTTTCAGGAAAGAGATAGGTTACATTATTATTATATTTAGTTACAATTTCACTTTTTAAGATAAAAGATAAAAGTATACCGATTTGAAAATGATTTTTATAAAATGATAAGAATTTTATAAAAAATGTTATTTTATAGGTAGTACAATGTCATTATAACAGAAACAATCATGAATATTGTTCTCTAGCGACTCACCCACGCTTTTCTCAGGTTTATCCCTAGGTTCACTAATATACATTTCTATCCTATAGCCTTCCTGAATAAAAGTGCTACCTAATGCAAAAAGATTTTTTCAATTCGGATTAATATGATTATCGCATTCAAACAAAACTTATATCTTTACAATATTAGGTACATTTTAACAGGAAGTATGATTTTCTTCGAGGTGCTATATTTTTTCGCAATAAAAAGACTCATATTTATAAGTTGGCTCACATAACTGGCTATTACAATAACAAATTTCATTAAAATCTGTCTAGTAGTCTTCTGGTGGTGGGATGCTGTCACAGACAAAATACAAGCAAAAAGTCTATATAATGAAAAAAAAAAGTTATTGAAATCGATAATATTTAATACTAGCGGAACCCGCGGCTTCGCTCGCGCTAAATCTAGGAATGAACCCAAGCGAAGCGAGGGTGAGTCGCTAGTACAAAATATTTAACAGGGGCTGCAGTGTATAATTAAATTTATTTAAAATTTAATTATCTTCTTTATCCACCAAAAATATTAAATAAATATTCAAATAATAATAAGTATTGTATATCAGTGGCGAAGAATGAAATTTTAGCAGAGGCCTACAGTTTAACCTACAGTTTTATAAAACAATTCACAAAAATAAAGAACGTAATCGTGATAATTTTTCCTTTTCATATTAAGGCAATTATCATTTTTTTTTAAATATATATAATATATATATATATATATATATAAAATATTATAGCAAAATACAATTAACACTCACTCAAATTGAATAATAAAAATATTATTATTTTTAACAGTATATTTTACAAACGAAGTACGTTTTAAGGATTTTTTATAAATAAAAAAATTTTATTTTAATTTTTTTTATTTTAAGGATTTTTTATATATAAAATACCGCCATCTGCTAACATCTGTTTGAACGACTTCATCTTACTGAAGAGATTGATTTATTATTTATTTATCAAGTGAACTACTAAATTAAACGTAAAATATGTAGATAGGGGGGTTTATTTATTATATTTCAAATTATATTGGTTGTTAAATTACCTAACGCTTTTAAAATAACTTAAGCATAATTTCACTTGAAACACAAATTAAGGAATAATAAACATAAAAAACAAACTGAATTATTACATTATTAATTATTACATAAAATGTATTAAGTCAAATTCTAAATATTTTTATTAAAATATGTGACCTGCACTTTATTAGTTTATTAAAAATTACGTAAAATGTAAGAAATGTAACCTTCTGGCAACACAGGACTGTCATCCGATGTCAGTGACGTTTCGCTTGGCGCTTGAGTGGCCAATATGGCGACTGCGATTTGTCTGTTATCACCATTAGAATTAAACGAAATACTCGACAATCCGAATTTTGCGGATATATGTTGTCGACTCGAAATGTTTATTTTTTTATGTTTTATTATTCAGCTAAGGTTTCGATCGAGTCTACCGTACCCCTTCACGGAATTATTAATATAGATTTAATGTACAGATATATAGAATAGAGATAATTGATTACCTGTTGATGTTTATAACAGAGTTTTGTTTAACTACGATACCTACTTACTTTATACGAACCTAGTAACAGTATTTCACTTGATCTATTTTTTTTTTGCGTGCAAGCAGCATCCTCGGCAACACGTGACGAGTCATAAGTAATATGATTCTTTAAAATTTCTTTCAGCTTAGTTGCTAGCGGGTGTCGTGTCTCGTTCATTAAAAATTGTGACTCGCGCACGAAAAAACTTCTGGACAGGTTTTGATGAAATTTTCAATGGTTATCCGGATCAAATATAGTATAATTTTTACTGCGGGGAAATATACCAGTAATATATCAGTAGGGACGAACTAACTTGCGGTATACTTTTAAGACACACTATTATCTGATCAAAATCACACTTGTGTCAATGACATACAATTACAAACATATACACAACTATAGAGCGAAAATACGAACAAACGCCGTCAATCTATTCGCCATTTTCAATTAAGTCCGTATCCTGACTGCAGCGAGATCGTATATTTTCAATTATTTAGCACGCGGATATATGCAGTTCTATTCTTGGGCAGTTCCCGGTGAATCCGACCGGTTTGCGAGCGGTCTCAGATAATTGGTCTTGTCGGCGTCTAAACTGTCGCGACAGCGAAGATGAAACGTTTCAGGCAATATCAGAATATGATCAGTTTCTTTTTAGCATTCATTTCTCCATAACATAACAGTTATTTAAACTGCCTTAGAATAGTAGTTTATATGATACACGAGTTAAATATTACTACGAGTAGTACGACTCTCGCTAGACTTTGCGTAATTCTTCTTTGTTTATGGCTACACTGAACAGATCTTAGACTCTACTTTATCCCAGTCCATTTTAGAATGTTGCAGAGCCAGAAGTAAAGATTAAAACGTAAAACTATTAAAAACTCAAAACCCATGGCATTCTCATGGTGAAATAACATAAGCCATTATAATCTATTGATATTATCAGTGAAAAATAGCCCAGCAGATTGCGAAAGTTTACAACTCCAGTTTTAAAATTAGGCGCCGCTGGTCGGTGGGAAAACGCTGAAAGCAAGAGGCCAGTGGTGAGTCAGAGCTTAAAATTAGCAATGTTATGAATTGTACCACCTGCTCTTTGTTTTGAATAAATGAGTGATGTGATCAATGACTGAATTGACAAGTTTTGGAATATTCATAATTCAATGTCAATCGTGGCGTTTTAAAAATATATTTCTGTAAAGATATTTCTAGATGTGAATGTAGATAGCGTATTCTTTAAAGGAATCGACGATCTCGTCTTCTGTTTTGTTTCATCCAGAATATCTTTTAAGTAGGTATGTTTACGCCTAGTAATATTTTGCGCCTTGCAATGACTGTGGACTATTCCTCTGTTAAATAAAGGGAAGTGTACCAAATATATACCAAATATACCTTTGAGACATCTGAAACTTTCCCTCATCCTTGACCATAATTGATGTAAAGCATTCGAAACGTCGGGCACCAAACACCAAAATAAAACCGCGAAAAATCCGAAAAGATAGTATATAGTATATATTTAGAATTACTCAAATTAACGAGTTCAAAACTAGCACCAGTGTGTTAATTTTGTTAATAACCCTCTCATGGAAGCGTTATTTACTTATTAATTAATATTCCTAAGTATTGTAAAACTCAAGCTGTTCTCTTTGAAATTATCGTATTTATATGGGATGATGGTTATGAACACTTTGACCCATATGTGTATAATTTGGTCAGTTTTTTTAATTTTTGTGACAGATAGTATCGGTTTTAGCTCTTTTTCTCTAAGAGGAACGCCACGCTAGCCAAGTGCGAATTGGTCGACTCGACACTATTATTTTTTTTCTTTTTTTACTTTTATTTTTTTTTTTATCTTTTTTTTTATACTATCTTTCGACATCTTGCCGCGATGTTTCTTTCACCGTGAGACAAGTGGTAATCAAGTTAAAAATGATTCGCACATGAATATACCAGAGGTGCGAATCCGGATTTCAACATTGAACTCGGTTATCCAAGTGAGTACGTTACCGCTGGGCTACTACTGACTTGTATTTAAATGATATGGTGGTATATAAATGTATTTAATTGGTGGTCTGCAACTTCTTATTTTAGCTTTAATTAGGAGTAATTGAAATAACTTAGAAGGTCAGCACGAACTGCTTTGCAGTTTCGTTGCAAACTTTTAATTAGACTGTTGTTTATAATGCAGTGACTCGAAAGACCATCCATTTTTATTATACTAAAATGTAAAAAAAGTGAGAAGGATATAGCAGAATACTTATATGCGTTGATCTAACAATTTACATTTTCAGATTGTAATAAATAAATGTTATCAATATTATGTAGCAGTTTTGAATTCATCTGTAATTTTACCTGTTTTTAAATATATTATAAACGACCTCACATTCGACACACGAAGGGCGTCGCAGAAATAGCGTGGTCAGTTTTAAAGCGGATGTGTCCGCCGACCGTAGTAGCTTCATGGGCCTAATTACTGTTGAAACTATAGATTATGAAATGTTTCTTTATGCTAATGGATGATGTAACTCTTTATATAGGTACTGCCTTGTTTTTGATGAGCACGTAAAGTATTATAGGTCATTGTGTATGGATTTACGTATTTTCGAAATGCGTTCTTATGCCAAGAGCAGATCCATCTTGATCATAAGGACACAAGGGGGTCAATACTTACGAGGGCTCCGAAAAGTATAAGTTCTCATGTAAACATTTTCGTTTACATGGAAAACAGAGAAACTCTATGTTTTAGTTTATAATACATTTGACTGCATTTTTTTTCATAATCTAATGTTTTGCCACTTTTTTCCCCTACTTATGCACTTTACTAGACAACACTAAGAGAAATATTCTGGAATTTTGAAAAAGCATAGACTATGATAAGATAAATGAATGCGGGTTTCTTAACAGTATTTCTCTATTTTTTGTTTAAATCAATCTGCCAGACTCAAGTACTAAAGTACTTGATTGCTATAAATTAAATTGGCTATGTTGCGGCTCATAAAATATTACCCATTATGCTGATATGACTTCATTTGCTAACAGCTGCCGCACTTCCTGTCTACACTCACTAATAAGTTTGTTTTTACTCTTGGTTCTAACAATAAATACAACTTATCAGATGATTTTAAAGATTATCAAATAGAAATTGATATAAAATAATTATAGCATCACAATTGTTTGAATAATTTGGTATTTCAAACTAAAAAATTATGGTACACCCCACAAAGCCAATTTTTGTATTTATTATATTATATATAATAAATATAGAGGAAAATAAATGGGGCAGAAATTTATCTAAAAGGTAATAACAAAAGATTAGACTCCCATCACTACCTACATAACTTCTACTTTAACTATATTTAAATATCTTTCATAGAAAAAAATAATTGAAGTAAAATTGTACATTTACTCAGGAAAATATAAAAATATATATTTATAGTATATCTTGATTCAATATTTTGTTCTCATTTAAATTACTTGCCTACTAAATCTAAAACATCTCACTTGTCAGCAGTAGAAATAAAAAACAGTACTGAATATTCAAGGCACTGTAGTATATTACATTGTAAAAATAGAATATAGTGATTTCATAGCAAAGCAACTTGTAGCTAAAATATAAATAGGAGTTGTAATATTTAAGTAGCAGTTTATACCAATTCTTTATCAGGAGATAATTACAAAATTACTCAAACACCTAATAATTTGTTGTATTACATATTTTTATATATATTAATAATTTAAGTAAATTTATTTGAATTAAAAACAAAGAAAGTAACAGATAAATTTTAATGCGAGCTGCATTTCTCAATCTCAATTTTTCTATTTCATTCTCATTTCAATTTCATTCTCAATTTTTCTCAATAAATCATGAATGAAGTTATTAATCTAAATAAACTGAGCATGAGTACACTAATAATCACTTTTTAACTAAATTTACAATTATATGAAGTTAATTATTTATGTAAACTTCTAGTAAAATATAATCTGGTAATTAAAAAACACCTTTAGAATAGTGTCAATGCCAAATATAGTGGTTTCGATATGTTCGAGATAACTTTACGACGATGACATAATGCAGGAACGCGATAATGTGAGCAAACATAAACAGTGGGCAAAATTTAGTTTACACCTACGTAAATTTAGAATAGAAAGTTAAAACACAATATTTCCCTTTTTAATTGTCTTGTTTACATACTTCTAATAATGTAGATTTAGCAGCACGTTTCCAAATAAAACTTCGGCGTTCTGTTTTAAATAATGTAGATTGTAGGTAGTTGAATTAAGGTATCATTGCCTATTAAATATTGAAAAAATATTATAAATGTATATTTAAGATAAAGTTCCAATACTAAAGCAGGTTAATTGGAATAAAATTGAAAGTCAAACTTCTATAAATAGTATGACTCACCTGTTGAGCCACCGGCTCCAAAATGCTTTCAATGATCTTTGTGTGGAAGACCGGCATGATTGTCGTCGCTAGCACATGAATATCATCAGAAAGTAACACAACACGACATTCACGATATTATTAATAACACAAAAACCAAAAGCACAACCAAACCGCGCGAACAACAGAAAAATACAAACTCCAAAGAGTATAGATAATATACTTGACAAACTCCTTTACATTCTCTTTGAAAAATACTGTGACAATTATTGTCAAAGATGAAAGAGAACGACAAAATTCTAACACGATTGACAATATGGCTGTCACTGTCACTGTTGAATGTCATACTAAAGGTTCGTTCGGTTTAACGATCGCAGTGTTTTTCATATCTATTGAACGTTTTTAATTTATACAAAACTAAAATTGAAGATATTTACAAATGAATTTTACAATATAGTTACTGAAACTGTATTTGTATCTTCATGTGAAATAGGGTGACAAATTGTAAAAATAAGTAAAAAAACAATTGCATTAGTGTAATAACTTGAAAAAATATATATGCGAGAGTACCTCCCTCCGCTACACGGAATGTGTTATTGGATAGGTATATTAAAAATATAACTTTAAACTTAAAGTGTTTTTGTTAGAGATTTTTGGTAGAGTCCAGTGACTTGGGACATTTAAAATTTTATGTATTGAAATGTACATGTTTATATTTACATTGATATCAATGATTACTCTATCAATTTTTTCTTGTTAATGGCTATCGACACGCTCAATAGTTAACTATGAAAATTATTAATTATTTTATTTATTAGCCATTATATTATGTAATTTCAGTTGGTCAAGTAGATGACATCTTGGAACTTTGGTGGATCGTGTATAGAGCGGTTATTGTAATTGACTGCATATCATTAAATTATTTTATTTGTTTTAAATGGATTGTGATTTATGAAATTAAAAAAATAAGATGTAATTTAATATTTTATTATGAGAATCTTATATCTATCATTTTATAATATCTATTAAGTCTTTAATACGTGCGAAAAGTAGCATACATACATAGTACATATTTAAATAACGTTTATAAATAAATTCTTAAGCCTTGAAGTTTAGACTATTTTTAAAAAAACTTATAATTACCAATTACTTTACAATAACGTTAAAATTATACTACAAATTGACCTATAGATATTCTCAGTATATACAATATTCTGTGTAAATATATAACGTAGGTACTTATTAACATAGTGCAGTCGAACTAAAGGTCTTGTTTAATTAAAAAAAAATACAACTGTTTACTATGAAAGGTACCTTATAAATTATGCTAAAATAAGCAAATGTTAAATTATTTTCTTTACCTAAAGTACAACACTTAGATTTTTTCTATCAATAATATGTTACCATTGCAATAACAATAAAATTCAGTTGGTGCTAACCACTGACCTCTATAATACCACTGGCAGTATATTATCTATACTCTTTGACCACTGGACTGGCTGTTCCGAGCGTTTGACAGCAATTTTTTTGTCTCCATTTGAAGCGCCACTAGCGAGAGTCCCGAGAACTAATTTTGACGTATATTGCAAAAGACAGCGAGAAGTGTTTGTTTACTGTAAAGTAATTTTGCATTTTCGTTGTTAATATAACATAAGTAGTAATTATGATGATACGGTTATTGATTAATAAAATAAAAAAATAAAAATCTTTATATCGACATCATTAGTTTTAGTACCACGAACTCTCGCTACGTCGGACAGCGCCAAAATGGCGAATATCAAGCAGCCACAAAAGCACGTTAACAACAGCCAGTCCAGTGGTATTATAGAGGTCAGTGGTGCTAACAGAATCTATCAGCATGCTGTGATGATTTAAAGTTAACCAGAATTAAAATGCCAATTTGAATTTGAAAATTGCAGCTCATATCAGACGTCAATGATTGTAATAACCATAACTTTGGGGAATGCCTCACAGTCACTGGGTGCTATAAGTTACAAGATAGGTTTCAAATTAGGTACGATTCTACCGCATTTTCATCTACACAGATCGTATACTTATACTACTAAAAAATGTTTTAACAATTTAATAAACAATTGTGCATTGGAATTCAATAAATTTTAAGATTAAACCCCTAAAACTTTAATAGTAGTAATACCTCAACGTTAATTACAATAAAAGCTAACACTTCTAAAATCGCAATGTAGGTACAATGTCGTATAATTTTTAGAACATTTCTATTTTACTTTATATAAAAAAACCCGTGACCGAACTTGATTTCTCATCGTCAATTATGAGATAATTATAATTACTTATCTATAATCTATTAATTTATTTTTAAATTACTGGTTCGTCAAGAACATAGCCTTTCACTTACCGGAACTTTTTTTTTAAAATATAACCTATGTTAAAAGTAACGGTACAACGTGTTCTCATTTATATATAAGATTTACCAAGGTTTATTACAAATCTGCATTACTTATAAAATTACTAAATTCAATCAAATACTTCAAAGATTCACTTGACTTGATGGCAAATGTTCCCTTATCATTCCAGTGAAGTCCAAATTAACTAACCATTAAAGTACACTTAAGTACTCGCACAATTGACTACCAAATCTAGCAGCACTTTTCACAAATGCATCACTCACTATATCACCAAAAGGATTATTGTTCACAGTTTATGGAATACGACAAAAACTTACAAATATTCCACGATATCACATTTAATGGATATATTTGGGCAGCTTACCCCATAGCTTAGGTTGAGGCCATGGGGTTGGCTCTTATGCCGCTCCGTCAGCAGTTTTTGGAAGATTGGTAATATAGCGCATTCGAACAATTCTGACTCAGAGCTCGCGGTGTACATCTTCCTGTCCACTGACTCCTGACGCTTGGACTCGCTCCGAGAGTACGTTGCGGATTTACGCTCTTCACGTTTGTTGGGAGATTCTGGAAATTTCAATTATTATTAAAGCCTCACTTAAGTTGGTTCTACGGATTTTATAAATGTCACGATGAACACAAAAAAGAGATTAGTTTTATTATATGAGTAATAACCTAATAACTTAGCAATTACATAATACTGACCAGTTTTATGTCTAGATGCGACGTTGGGACTACTTTTATGATGGTCGGGCTTTGTTTGCGCCTGACTTAGTCTCGGGGAGTCCCCGGCACCCTTCGCCCTCTTCAACGGCTCAGCTTCTTGCCTCAACCTCTTTGACGGCGAGTCTTGACCTTTACTTACTCTTATCGTATCTGGATCCTGAATTCTTTTCACAGGAGATTCAGATTTTTTCGAAATCCTTATAATATCTGGATCTGGTTTGAAATCTTTTGTTTCTCTTGGCTCTTCCATTTTTTCTGGTACTAGTTTAGGCAGATCCTCAAGTCTACGTTGAGTTTGCTCTGCTTTGCTTTCTCTTTCCTCCTGGTATGTCCTCATCTGAAATAGCGAGTGAGAATGTTAATGTTATATTAATTTATATGAGCGATAAAGTTTGTTTGTTGTTTAACTTTTGCTATAATATCACCTGAGCAGCGGACTGTCTTCTCTTCATTTGTATTTGATGAGGAGGAGTGCTCACTGGTTGAGGGAATTCTGAGCCTCGACGCTGTAAAAGACATTATGTATATTATGGTTAAAAAAATGCTCTAAGATGCCCATAAGTTAAAATATAGCTCAACTATGACAATTTTATGGTTAAGTATCGTTCATTTGAATAAAATAAAACTCGGGTATTCTAATAGGAATTAAAACTTAATTATATTGTTAATCTAATAAATTATTGTTCTCATTATGTTACGTAAATACAACTTACTTTGGATAGTCGATCAGTCATCCGGAGAGTTTCAGAATCTCGGTAGCCCTCCGGTGTCCCGACGCGTCCCGAACCCACTGCATATAATAATAAACAAACACAACAATTAGTTCATTCATATATAACTCATGCAAAAACTGTAGTATCTATGTATAAATAATTATATGTTATCAAAAACGCATTTTCCTGCATACGATTCGTTTTTTAACGAACTTTGTCGAACTCACCGTGGTTGATAGAAGCATTTGATGCCCTTCTATCCATACTTCTTGTATCACTTTCCCTAAAACATTTATATAATTAAAACTAAGTGTTAATAAATTAATTATTCAATTAAAATGAGGCCATTCTTAAGACTCTACAAGTTGATTTTTAAATAGTAGTTAAGAGTACCTAAGTAAAAAGAAATCGGTACATTATTTACGAAATACGTTCATATTTCACTCAGACTATTGTACAATACAAACAATATTGTAATATTTAAATACTATTACTTATTAAATTATTAAATTAGTTACATTACATGTTATTAAAATTTCTAATATTTTTTTAGGATAGGTACCTATGGTGGTGAGGAGACGACTGCTGCTGTCGACTCTTCTCTGAAACACTTCGCTGCATTGGAGAATGAGCGTGGCCTGTAATAAAAGAAAAATGTTAAGGAATAACCATAATAAGCATGGAAAATATAAGAAAATCACATATTATAAAACAAAGTCCTCCACCGCGTCTGCTTGTTTGTCTGTTCGCGATAAACTCAAAAACTACTGCACCGATTTTCATGCTGTTTTCACCAATGCATAGAGTGGTTCTCGATGAAGGTTTTACTACATAACTAACGGAACTCGCGGCGTCGCTCTCGCTAAATATTCTTGTAAAATGTTAATAAAATATAAAATGCTATAAAATCATAAAAATTTTGGGAAGAAATATGTACTAGTCGGTGGTGATTTCTGGCAAGTGTACTGGAATGTGTTTGTGTCCCACAAATCGCTCTGCACTACGATGAAATTTTCCTTTTTCCTTTTCTCCGAATCTTTTCGTTGGCCTGAAAGCAAAGTAAAGGTATATTATTCACAATCTAAAGTTATAAAGAGGTAAAGTTTGTATGTATGGGACAATGTCTGAAATAACCGATCCGATTCCTAAAATTCTTTTACTTATAAGTACTTATGTACTCCTTTCTTCGATAAAGACCTACCGACTATCAGAAATCGTCCTAGCTAACTTAATTTTGAAAAAAATTGTTATTGGCTTGAATTATGCACAAGAAGCTGGGATAAGCTGTTGTTTATTGCATAATTTTCTTTTTAAATATATATTTTCCTACTGCTTACACGTCTTCTTCCTTTCCGTAGAAGAGTAGTCGTGGTCAATGTCTAAAATATCTTCAAGCTCTTGTTTCGGTTTGTATGGAGGTGGTGGTTCGCGTTCTTGACCTGGAAGAAATGAAAACTTTTTAATATCTCGACTGAAGTGCGTATTGTCAGTGACTACCTACGGAATTTAACTGCCTCTTTGGTGTAGTGGCCAGCAAGTACGGCCACTCATCGAGAGTTCCGGGGTTCGAGTTCCGGGGTTCGAGTCCCGGGTGGAGCCAAGTTTAGTTATTGAGTCTTGCTGTTTTGTAAGCCTCAGTAACAGCCCGGGAGTTGGGAAGTTGACGGTGTTTCACCCCCCTGCCTCGGAGAGCACGTAAAGCCGTCGGTCCTGCGTCTTAACTCATGTGGTTGTTACGCATAAAGTACCCTTAAGTAAAATGGAGCTATCATTGGTGATCCCCTGCTAGATCAAATTATAAAAAATTATGAGTTACATACTCGTAGACTTCCGATTTTCCTTTCACCCCCATGTTCACAGAGAGTTTTTTTGCAGTGATGAAACAGTTACTTCAAGATAACAAGTAATAATATACGAATTCATAATTTAGTACTTTTTTTTAATGTTGGGAAAGGCATTTACGCATATCACCTGTAGGTAAGAAGAATATTTAATCTAGCTTTATTTCAGCTCGGAGTTTGGAAGTAGAGCGATTTTGTCTGTAGTACCCCTAGGCCTAGGGTAAGAGTCACAGGAATAGAAAGTTCACTCATGCACGGCTTGTGCACGATAACATCAAATATATCTAACTTTTGCGATGGCTTGTCTCAAGAGATTTGCCAGCATCGGTGTGTAGTGTACTCACCAACGCCACTGGTCCTCTCGAGCGGCGGCTCGCGCGGCTCGGCGCCGAGCGCGAGCACGTCGGCGAGCAGCGCGCCGGCGCCGCTGGACACGCGGCGGTGCGCGCGCGGCGCTGACTTCACCGGCTTGGCCTCTTGCTTGCTTATCTTCTTTTGCGTTTCTGGGGTCTGTTGGTATTGGGCATACTTAGTTGATAGTGACAATTAAACGACAAGCATTAATAAATTAATGGCGGCGAAAAATATCTTTATGATATTGGTTTTCTAGTTTGTAAAAGTGTTCATATCGTATTACAATATTAAATTTAATTTCACGAAACTCACTTTGTATTGTGTGAACAATACATACAATGCTAAACTAGTTTTGCGAATAAGTATTTTTAGGTTTCTTCCTCTGCAGTCAAGCTTTAAAGAGTAAATAAAAGAAATTCCATATTTTCCGCAAATAAAAAAATAGATAATACCTTTATGTCACCTTTATGCCACCATACCTTATTGACCTTAAGTGTGGCAGCCTTTGTGTACAAGGGCTCCTGCACGCGCGCCGGCACCGACTTGGCCGTGGGCGTGTCGCTCGACTTCAGCGCAGGGATTGTTTTAGCTTCGGCTTTAGCTACTTCAGATTTAAGCTTTGGCGGTTCTGATGGTTCCTGATTTGGAGATCTTTTGTTATTTTACGTAAGTAGATTATTAAATATATAAATAAATATGTTGGGACATTATACACACAGCACCATCTAGTTCCGTGGTAAGCTACGAGGCTTGTGTTACGGAGACCAGATAGTCGATATACTACACATATAAATTTTAAATACATACATATCATAAATATAAGCACACATGACTGGAGTACAAACATTAGTGCTCTACAAATGCCCCCAGCGGGACTCGAACCCGCGAACGCTGGCCCAGAAAGTAGGAAATACACTACACTACAAACTGAGCCAACACGGTGTCGTCATAGTAAAGGCTATGTAGACGTATAGAAACGAAATATAATACCTATATTTATTTGTTTCGTTAAATCTTAATAAAGTAAAGGCTCGAGAGATTAGAGTGAAAATTATAAATACCTGCTCGTCCTGGACTCACCTCAGCCGACCACCCATACGGTAACTTCGCAAGTTGATCTTTCTCAGGCACGGCTTTAGAAGATGGGGGACTGGTGTAGTCCAAGTGGTTCTTAAAGGAAACGTTCTTTGTTTGTTCTTTTTTAGGTTCTTTTAATACTTCTTTCACCGGTTCGGGCGCTGAAGGTTTTGGTCTGGAAATGATTTAGCATTCATAGTATATACTCAGTAATATCTACATAGCTTTTGACTTAAAGTGTTCATGGATTTCAAAATCAATGACCAATTTGTTCATATACCACCCAAATTTCTATACCTAATATTAATTCAAATAACAATTTCTTTTGAAAACTTCTAATTACACATACCTACCTATGTACATTCATACTCGTATTACTAACGTAAATTTTCGTCAACTAAGTTTGGTTTGATTATTATGATTAGTTACTTATAAAGATTTTCTTTGTTCATTTTCAAATTCACATGCTTTTATATTAATCGCTATTATCATTCGAAATAGCGAAGTGTTCGCACGATATATTTAAGTATTCTTTTTGCTGTTCAAAAGACGTGACGTGATAGACGTGTGAAATGTTATACGAGTATGTACGAGTATTTAAATGCATTGACGACGCCACGATTAATTGATACGCCACGACTTAAATTTTCTGGATTGATAGTAATTTTTTGTACCGATATTAATTTCTAAAAAATATTTAAGTACAGATTTGACTCAGTTAGAATTTTATAATATGAATAATTTTATATCAGTTGTAGCCCAGAAATAACGTGCTCGCTTGCATAACCGAGTGATGCGGATTCAAATCCGGGTCTCGCACCTCTGCTATTTTCATGTGCGAATTATTTCTATCATGATTATCACTTATTTAATGGTGAAGGAAGACATCGTGAGGAATACTGCACGTCTTAAAAAAGCTAGCAAGTTTGAAGTTTCCGAAAGATATGTGAAGTCCGCCAACACGCACTAGACCAGCGCGGTGGACTATAGCCTGACCCCTTTCGTGCTGAAGGAGGCCCGTGCCCAGCAGTGGGACGTTAAAAAAGGGCTGAAGATGATGATAGATGAATAGATAGAAAACTTCACGTCTCAATCCTGTAGAAGACTTACTTCTCAGTGTGGGTTTGCATGCCGATGTACTCGGGCTCGGCGCCGGCGGACGCGCTGAGGCTGCACACGGACGTGATGTCACTCGTCTCTGCAACGGGGTACAAATCTATACAAAATAAATTACTCGATAATATCGAAATATATCTTATACATTATACATATAACATAGCCCACTAACGCGATCAGTTTTGCATCAATATTTTCATTGCGAATAATTTCCAACATTACTATTTTAACTTTCCCGGAATAAAAATAAGCGTAAGAATATCCCGTTAACGGCGCTTGTGAAGAAAGATGTGGCCAATGTCAATTCTTTACTCTAAAATGACTCGCTGAATTTGGATTAAATATTGTACACAGATAGACTATTATCTAGGAATGCATCAGAATTCAGAACTCAAAAGAGTGGGTAAATTGCTGGAAGTAAATAATTTTATTAATTTACCAGGATGACTGAGGTTCTCCCGCGGTACTGGTAGACGAGTTCTTTGAGTGGCTGGTGACTTGGAGTCCCGTGTTGATGACTCTGAACTTACATCATTGCCCAGTTTACTTAACAGCATCTATAACCAGACAAGTATGAGAAGATATATAAAAATGAAATCTGAAATATAAAAAAATAGAGGTTGCCTGTAAGAGATTACTTCTAGCAATAAGACTGCCTTTACATGGCTTTTAATCATTAATCTTTTTGTCTTCAGTACTCTTCTTATTGGTGTGCAATAAAGTATATCTCTATTTATAAATAATATGTATGTACATGTATGTATGTATGTACAGCATACCTGCAGCTCGTTGTCCTTGGCCTGCAGCGTGCGGCGGTAGCGGTTGTTGTACTGGCGCAGCTCCTTGAGGCGGCGCTCGAGCTCGGGCCCCGGCGAGCGGCACTCGTGCGGCGCCGCCGGCCGCAGCGTGGCGCGGATGCGCGCGCCGCCCGCGCCGCCCGACCCGTTGCGCCGCAGCTCCACCAGCTGGGTAGACATTATGTGAAGATTTAATTCTAATTCTATAGGTTTGCCGCCTTGCCGTTGCGAAGGAGCTCCACTACGTGAAATTAGGTTATAGTAGTCATTAATACGAATTAATGAGATAAATAATGGGACTTTTGGTTTGCGTCGGACAAGTCGCTACTGAAGTACTTACTTATTAAATCTTACCTTAGGAACAAAAACTAGACATAAAGTAGCAGTTGTGCAGAAAATGATGAATATTGCGATCAACACGAACAAGGCGTCTTTATGATCAGCCAGTACCTGAAAATGGAGAACAAATATAAGAAAATCTATTAGGTTTAATTAAAATATTTAATTTAGAAAAAGAAGAAAGTTCTCTTCTAATATAAAAAACATGTTAGTAAATATAGTAGTTATTGACCAAAAATAATGTAATAATAAAGAGAATTTTACCAAAGCGATTGGAGCACCCATGATGCACATAATGAGGACGTTGTAGACTGAGAGCCCGATGTGCTTGGAGTCGTTCAAAGCAGGAATAGACACATGTCTTGTTTCCCACGCGAGAAATGCTCCGAAAACCTGGATGGAATTTCATTTTCAGTCAATATTTGTTTAAAACAGAAAAGATCAGATCAGAGATATCAAATTTATTAACTAAACGTTAAAATATACCACAACAAAATCCGTCCAGTGGTTTTCTCATCACTTTGTGACCCCGTCGACCGCGTTAGACAGACAAAAATATCAAACACTGTAGAACCGACCTGTGTATCGATAACAATTACTATTTTAATAATAAGGTTTTCCAAAAAAAATTTAGATATATATCATTGATAATACTTACTTATATTTTTTAAAAAAAACCAAGTTATATTATTAATTATATCAAGAATCCCATACCAGTAAAAGTCCTTTGTAAGCGTAAATAACCCCAATAAATATGGGCATCCGCTCAGACTGGCAGTACTCATTCTCTTGTACTATGACAATATCTTCACTTGTAGGATGCGGCTGAAAAATACATTAGAAATAAGATAAATAAATAAACTAATAAAAAATAATATTTATCGTATGTTATTTTTCTTCATAAATTAGTTTATTAATTTCACAACAAACTTTTCGCGTTTCAGTTTTTGGCAACACTAAAGAATTAGGCTGAGGAACTAACTTATAACATCGTGTTCTATGTGAACGTATAATTTTAGGGCATAATACAAATAATACTCACATATGCTTCCATTTGCTTCGTTGCTCTATAAAATGGGTCGGAAACCTGCCAAGTCGTCATTATGGCGAAGTCGATGCAAAGCAAAACACCCACTACCATGAATAGCTGATAATCTTTTATGACCTAAAACAAAAAAATGGTTCTTAATATGCTTCGTCCAAGTCGTAAAAGAATCTAAATTATGTGTTGATATCATAAATAAATCGACTGCGTTTTTTTGAATTTCTTCCAAAAGCGCTCCAGCGCTTGATCCGTGCACGTGAACTAGAAACTCCTAAACACAAACACCCTAAAGCGCGTTTTCATATAGAAGAATTTAAAGAAATAAAATCGCACGAAGAAAACCCTGTGTAAATTGAGATATCTTCGAAGAAAAGGCTATAAATAAGACATGAATAAAAATTGTAAAGTTAATAATTTAGAGATAAGTAGTTCGTTAAGAAGCAGAATCACCTCTCTGAAAATAATTCTGCCACCACCATTATTGTGTCTTTGCAAAAAAAATTTTATTTTTAAGCCATTTCCCAATTGATCTTAGCGTTTAATCTCTGTGCTACAAAAATCTATTGGTCCGAAAAACAATTATGTGGGTACCTTTTTATTTAGTTTAACATCAGTGAAGATGGAGTGAACCCGCCAAGTCTTCGAGAACATTGCCCCGAATGCCAAGCTGAAGCCTGCCATCAGCAGCCAAGCTCTCGCGGTACAGATGTACGGGAATGCGGCTGATGAGATATTCATGATATTAGTTTATGGCTTCCAAGTTGCAATGATAAAATATTTTTATGTATTCATAAAAGTTCCTTTGAATTCTTTAACTGAGATTGTGAATCTTCTTTAAAATTCTTGCTAAAAAAATAATACTTAACAAGTTTATCATAACTGTTTTTTTTTTCTAGAAATGACTATAGTACATATATTATTATGTACTTATTTGCTTGTAAAATACATATTAAAATGCATTTAAGCATGAGAGTCAAGGACTATTTACTCTTTAGATACTTAACAGGAACACTTCTGGGAATAACAAGTTTTATTGGAAAACAGTATCAAAATCAATATTGCATAATTAGGAAAATGAAAAAAAATTAGGAACGTTCATGAATAAGAAAATAAGGATATACGGTGAAAATATTCAAGAAATTATCTAATTTTGAGTCTAACACTTCAAATATTTTATTAAACAGTACCTGATACCTAGGTACCTATGATATATAGTAGTCTAGTTCAAAGATTAGTATTATGAAAAGCATGCATTAAATAAAATAGCGTTAAGCTATTCGCGGGTGATTCGAATGATTTAAAATATGAATGCAGAATTGAATAAAATAAATTACCAAAGAAGCGAAAACGTCCAAGTACTCACAAGCGCTGGATCGTAAAGCTTGAAAGAACAAATGAAAATCAATAAAAGCAATGCAAAGGAGAGTAAACCAAAACTTGGAAACATGCTGTCGACTCCGATGACCTAGATACTGCCTAGGCCTTTCTCAGAATCTAAAACAGGAAGGGGTTCCCAAAGTTTGGTTACAGGTTCAATTCTGCACGGGAAGCTAAAGCTGGGGTTGCAAGCTATTACCTCCACGTGGAACTTCCTGAGAAAGACCTAAGAATTAATGAACTCGATGAGATGACGTGCCAGCGGCATGCGAGTTAAAAGTGCTAACTATCAGAGTTACTTTTAACCAGTCGATCATTTAGCAAAATTACCTTTAATCCGAAAGATAGAAAGAACAAAGATATTTATGAATGATCATAAAACACACATATAGGATATAAAGATGAATGTTAATGGTATTACCGATGCTGCTGAGGCTGGAGTCCAGTCCGAGGAAGATGACGCTGAGGTACGTGAGCATGCAGCCCACGATGATCAGGTTGTTAAGGTGCGGAGATGACATTTTTATGTATCTAAAATAAGATATTTGCATCTTAATAAATATTAACATATTTTTATTTAATAATTTCTTTTACTTTAGATAGTTCGGAGGATTATCATGTTAATGCACATTGAACAGCAGGAAAAAGCTTTACTTTTACAGAGTACGTTTTTTTGTAACGTATGTTTTCAAGTCTGTTGGACTTTTTAGAATTGATTCACCTTTTTTGGGGTTGAATACCTCTTTCTCTTTTCAAGTGGTCCAAAGTACCTACAAAGTAAAACATAGTCCTACCTCTGATTCCTGTAGTGAATGTTCATAGCGAGGAAGCCGGTAGCGAGCAGGATGCCGAGCACGGAGCACGACACCAACACCGAGTAGATAGTGATGTTCACTTGCGTGTGCTCGATTAGGCGCAGAGTGCGGTCTTTTGGGGGGTTCCTAGGGTTTAACAATAATAAAAATTCGTTTTATTGTACACCTAGAGAAATATACAGTAAAAATATATAAAACACAAAGAAATATGTAAATTTTCAATAAAGCAAAATTAATACCTTCAGAATTAATTAAGACGATTGGATGTAAGAAGTAAAAAGAAAAATAAATAAAATAGGTATGCACTTCATAACCAATAAGTCCATTATCCATATCATTTTGTTCCTCCTGAGCACTTAAAGAAGTTTGTTTTTTTCTTAATTGGGAATTTATCCTCGCTTCATTCGGGCAATATCGAAATATTCAATAGAAATAATTTTAACATTTAAAACATCCAATACAAACAATAAAAACCTACTTTCCAATCCACTTAAAAGGTTCCCCGCTTCTGAGGTCCAGCCGGTCCCTCTCTGCACAGTACTCTCCCACCTTTACTTCACCCACCATCTCCCCCTGGAACTGCTTGAGTAGGATTGATGCTTTGCGCTCGTTGTCATAAAATCGTACTGGACCCTGGGAAATGAAATTAAGTTACAATTTTCTGAAATTTCGACTTTTTATTTTTGCTTACTGCCTATTTTAATTTTGGTACTCTTTAAAATAATCTACCAAAATTCATATTGTGTACTCACAGTAACTCCTTCAAAGGTAACGTTGCTCAGTGCATCTAGGAATAGCTGCTCCCATTCCTTATCACGGTATCTGAAGTCTTGTACTGTCTTTTCCTTGTATTTCAACTTTACTCGATGTGCTACGGTCTGAATAGCTAGTGCCATTGCCCAAATACCTTAAAATTATACAAAATATTATTAAAAAAAAAAAAGCCTCTACTTTTAAGAACATCTCCTTATTATTTGTCTTAAGAGGATGAATTTATAAGTCCAAAATGTTTCATATGTATCTTGAATTTTTGTTTATTTTTTATCATTCGTTTGTAGAACACACAAGTGATCCAAAGGGCGATAACACTTGCTTTAAATAACCGTAAAAAAATGTTGAATTATTATAATAACCCACCATCGTAAGTATACCCGTGGAACCGGGAATACTCTACGCCACGTCTTCGGTCGTATTCCACTTGATAATCTTTAGCCGTCTGAAGTAACAAAAAATCTAATCAGTATTTTCAATATTAAAAATATAGTAAATTAAGTTACGTATGAAAATCATATCACAGAATGTTTAAAATAATAAGTGCGAAAAATTAAAGGAGAGAGGAAGGTGTCATTTTTTCGAGCTTTCCACCAAGGAATTTAAATTTTTATTTTAGATGTACTTTGCGCAAGAATTTTCATTAAAAAAAAAATTGGGGAAGCTATAGCTGGGCCTGCCACGATAAAGGGTTCGGTACACTTTTGGATTTCAACGACAAAAATTATTGACTTGACAGCACTTACAATGCCAGAGACAGTAGTCTCTCCGGTGGTAGACAGCGGTAACAGATCAGTGAGGATGGTGGTATCCAAGGCGGTGCTGAGCTCGCGCCGGGAGCACGGCGCGCGGCGTGTCCACCACTTGTTGCTGTACGTGCCCAGCAATAGCCATGTGTACGCACGCCCGTACATTTCTAACCTAAAAATGAAACATAATATGAAATTGTATACTTGTGTGTAAGTTTGTCACTGCTTTACTCAATAAGCTCAAATAGCAAATTTAGATTAAACTTAATACACAAATAGACTGTTATCCCTCTGTCAATAGAAATCAAGTCTATCCGTCTAGAAAAGTAAAAAGTAAAAGTAAAATACAATGTTGATTTCAGTTTTTACTGTATTGGGTGTTAAAATGGATTTTCTTAGCATTTGTGCTTAAGCATTGCAATTCAAATTATCTAAAAGTCGTTAAGTAAGTAAATGGCTCTGTGGGTTAATTATAATTTATACAATTCATATTTATACATATCTCCAGAGAGTATAAATATTTAAACGCATCATTCAGTCATGTGATAATAATTAACGATTGCAATTATATATTTCTGTATTTAAAACTTTAGAAATACAATGAAGTACTTACTTATACGCTTCGCAAAATATATTTAATGCCCAAGTTTCATTAAAGTTTCCGAGAATTATCCTGATGTCCTTCTCTTTCAGTTTGGATAGTGCTGTCTTGACTTCAGTTGCAAAGCTCTGAGATTCGTCTACTAAAAAGTTTGCCGAATCTAAGTCCGCTAATAAGCGATTATGGGCCTGAAATAATGTTTTTTAAATGTTACTTTTATTCCAACAGATTATCTATTAAAGATGTTTGAGCAGTTCCTTGATAAAAGAAATCAAGTTTTAAGTATACAGGGCACTTGGACAAGTATGATTATTCATGACTCCATATTCTCCACTCACCAAAGCATATCGAGGTTCATTCTGGTAGATCGTTCCAACTCTTGTCCAGTTGAAATGTTCCAAGAGCCGAATACGAGGCATGTTGAATGCATTCTCCGAGGGCACGATTCGAAAGAAATTGGGAAAAGCTTCCTTCGTAAACATCGGGTGAGTATCAGCGTATGATAGCTAAAATAAATAAATACTAATTCATATCTCTGATGAGATAGAAATTGATTAAATTATGTAATCAACGAGTATGAAGCTTGTAAGTTCTTTTACTATTTAAAAATTTGCTGTACTATAATCCTTTTCTGTTGAAAATTTTGGACAACTAGAATTTCTCTTAGCTGGGTCTAAATAACTATTGCCATTTTGAACAAAATTTCAAGCGATTTTTAATGATGCGCAATATATATTGTGGTTACCTGAGTAAGATGCCAATGCTTTGATGCTTTAGCGATGGGGTCAGTCACGTGCGTGCAGGCTGCGCCGAACAGCATCAGCTTGTGTGGCCCGCTATGCATCATGTCGAAAAATGACTTCACACCCACCGCTGCATTGCACTAATAAAAAAAATTTTGAAGTATGTAATTTTTCCACAAACTTACCATTATAGAACAGTTCTTGCGAAGTCGTGTTCAATGATCTAAGTTAGCGGATATAACAGTTTGGTTTCTCGATGCAGATTTTCATGTCAAACTTTAAAATCCCGAGAGGGTTTTTTTGGATCTACTTAAAAACGCGGCAGAATAACATAAGCTAGGATACCTTTTACTCTTTCTGTATGGGGTCGCCCGTCTAGGGATTCCCCTATTCCCTTCCCTTCCCATCTACTAATGGTTATGAATACTTTGGGAAACACGTGAAAGAGCTGCTCTATCTATATTTAAATTCATTAATTTAGCGTTATTTAAGTCATACGTACCTAGAAGTATTAATCATAATACAATATAGTACATATAAATAAACGGCAGTAGCCTTATAAGTATCAAAGACAATAAAATAAGGTAATGGTACATTCGCACGATACATTTTATTGCCTTTCTGTAGTACCTAACTACAGTCTACCTTATATGGAAATCTAATCGATTTTCTAAAAGCCTAAATTCTCTCAGTAACAATAAATTATATGAGGATGGCGACTTCGATTTCCACAAAATTTTGTGTTTGTATTTTTCTCAATTTAATGTTCGCTTGGATTCCTCTGCACATCTTTCTTCAAATGAGAAAAAGATTGAGGCATTACCCATACTTTCTCTAGCCATAAGCATCGAAGGAAAAATGATGTAGGTAGATACATCATACACTTGAGTAGTAACATATTTGTTAGAGTTCTAGGTTCCACTTTTCATAATAGCGAACATGTTCTTAAAGACTTTTCCATCATCAGTACAGAGCCTCACCTCAGTGTCATTCCACCACATGTGGAGCCTGTAGTTCCTCAACACGGAGTCGTGTTCGTTGACGTGGTCCAGGGCCAGCTTGACGCTTGGCATCACGCCTCGACCTACAGCGGTTTTAGCATATCTTTGGTACTTAGCACTTTAAGAAATTGTATAAACTACGAAATAATTTCCTGTGTAAAATAAAAGTGTATATATATATATATACATTTAAGTTGATACAGTTTAAAGGCTTAGCATTAAATATTAGGCAGATTCCCAAGTCACTGTTATCGGAAAGACGTAAGAGAGTTTCAGCACATAATAAAACTTCTTTAGATACTTTTTAGATCTTTGTTTCAGTATTGCAATTTTGGAATAATAACAATATTATATTACAGAATGACTGAAGAAGAAATCTTATAGGTTATCACGGTTAAGCGTTTAGCGCGAGGTATGATTAAGAATTTAGGATCGATTTTTCAGAGATAAAATATTTACCCGCCGTAAAAAATATCCTAAATGTTGACTAGGACAACCAGCAATCATCTTGCCAAATTTCATCAAAAACTATTCTGTAGTTTTCTGGTCATGTTTTCCAGGACAGACAGAGAGACGAACAGACAGACAGATAGACAGACTGACAAACAATTAAAAAGCATTTATTTTTAAAATCTATTTAGTCTCTGTATCGATAGGTTTATTACTTTAATACATTTATTACTTATATCAATAAGATTTTCAAAAAAATATTTATCTGATGTTCTTAGCATTCATTTCAACTCAGTTAATTTTACTGTCAATACATAGAAGATAAATAAATCTAAACAATAATTATTCAAATCTTCTAAAAGCATTTTCTAAAGATACCAGTGTTCGAGTTCTCCACTCCCTTCCCGAAGGGGAAGAAGCCGGCGATGTAGACATCCGACCGACGGTTGAGGATCGCATCCAAATTTGGTTTTTGAGGTACCCCCATCACCACACTCAGCGAGAGGAGGATAATCAGAGCTTTCATTCTGGTGTCTATATGAACAAATTATGACTTTAAGAAGTAGTTTAAAATTAATTTCTTTTTATTTATTTAAGTTTATTTATAAGTGAATTATAAACTATCTTTTCGGATTTTGTCACGAATTTATTTTGATTTTACCTTTCCGATGTTTCGAATGCTTTACAGCAATAGTCACGGGAGATACTTATCAACCGACTTCCAAAAGGAGGAGGTTATCAATTCGTCTGTATTTTTTTTTTTTTTTTTTTTTTATGTTTGTTAGCTCATAACTTTGAGCTGGGTGAACCGATTTCGATGATTCTTTTTTTATTTGAAAGGTAGTGCTTCCCATGTGGTCCCATTTTAATATTTTCCAGTTCTGATAATGGCATCCATAAGAAAACCATAAAAGTCTTAAATTTGCATTAAGTATTTGCGCGACAAATGGACGAATAACTCAATATCACGCCAACCGATTTTGATGATTCTTTTTTTAATGGAAAGGGTATACTTCAAGGGTAGTTTGATGAGAGTTTAGTAAGGTTCTGATGATGGGATCCATGACAAAGTATCGGAACTCTTCAATTCTTAGGAGCAAATTAACGATGCTCGGCCGAATCTTTTATAGGCTATATGGATATTTGAGTCACGTACCGTAACTGATGATGGAAGGTACAACTCCTCAACGGTTAGCAGTTTAAGGAAAATTCTTTCAATATAATACGCAATCATGAACCGATAGTTGTATACTTTCAGGCTATTAGGTTTACCTCATAATAGAAGGTAAATTTTTATAGTCATTAACACAATACGTATCTACTTTCCGCTAAAAATTTAAAAATAAATTATTTTTAACAAAAAAACAAAAACCGACTTCCAAACTTAATAAATCTAAACTAAAAAGTAGAAAATAATACTTTTAAGGACTTTGTTAATTTTGAAGTCGGTGCCAGCCAGAGCAAAATAACCCTAAATAGATACATATTTTACATATATTTATTTATACATATTTTCATATTCGAATTGACAGTTCGAGCGTACAGACGTGTGTCAAAGTAAAAAAATATTTATTTAATCAAATTAACATATCTTTTGGATAAATTTCGTCAAAATTATTGTTTTTGTTAGTTGTTTTGGTGACCTACGCTGTAATTCATCACTAATTATGAGCATCAAGCATTCTCAGTCAAAAAAATACTCGAGTCCTACACTCGCCAGTTCACGTTCTGATCACACGGATTATGACTCTGCAACCTCAGACTCTCGAATAACTAAAAGGAAGCATAAACAATCTGATAATGACCATGTTCGGAGGGCTGACTTTGAAGATTTTAGGAAGGAAATAATATCTTACCTTGAAAATATAAAACATTCTAATAATGAGTTTATACACATTATTAAATCTGAAATTACCGAAATTAAAACTCAAGTAAGTACTGTAACAAAAACTATTGATATATTATCGCAGCAACAATTTCAATTTAAAAATGACCTTGCTGACCTTTCTAAATCATTGGACTTTCATACAAAATCATTCGACGATCTGAAAATTAAAACGCACGCAATATCTAAGGAAATTACTGAAATGAAAAAACTAGAAAATGAAATTGAGACGTACAAATGCCGTCTCTTATACGTTGAACGAGAGTTTAATATTCAACAGCAGCGTGACCGCCTGTGTAATATCGAAATATCTGGATTACCTGAGAAAAAAAATGAGGACCTTCCACAGATACTTTTATCCATATGCAAAGTTTTAGATGTTCAGGCAACGAAACAAGATATCATAAGTATATACCGCATACCACAAAAAATTACTAACTCGAAATTACCTAAAAATATTGTAGCCAAAATGGGTAGTCAGCTACTGAAAGATAAAATCATATCAGCTATCCGAAGAAAAAAAGGGCTCACCACTGCAGAATTGGGACTTATCACATCCAAAGAGCCTAAAAAAATTTATATAAACGAGCACCTAACTCCATTTTACAAAACTCTACTTAAAAAAACACGTGAAGCTGCAGCCATCGCCGCTTTCCAACACGTTTGGATCCGTAACGGAAAAATTTTTGTACGAAAAAACGATACATCATCTTCTTTAAACATCATGGATACAAAGGACTTAGGAAAGATAAAATGATTGTTTTCGTTATATTTCTTTTCTCAGAACATACTCGTATAATTGTGTTACCCAAGGGAAGTATTAATTTATATATCTATATCTCATATTATGTTTTTAATCATTATCTACTATTAAATATTTATATATTATACTCGATACATAAATATATACATTTAATATATGCATATACTTTTTACTACATCTCTCTGCTATACTTATACACAAATGTTTTTATTAATCCTACAACATTAAATTGTCTACACTATTATATATTATTATTAATATATAATGTCTTTGAATGTATATATATTTATATGTACGAATATTTAATAATTAAAAATATTTCTTACACCTTAAAATGGCTAATAATAACAATTTTTTGAATAATTTATACCTAAATATCTACTATCAGAATGTTCGTGGCCTACGAACCAAATGTTTACAATTATATAATAATATACTAAATAATGATTATGATATCTTATCATTCACAGAAACGTGGTTGCAAAGCGATATTTTAGACAGTGAGTTGTGTGACAGTAGGTATATTATATTTCGTTCCGATCGTGATGGCTTAACAACAAACAAAAGTAGAGGAGGTGGTGTCATGTTATGTGTGAGACGTGAGCTAGCTCCAGCACCGTGTGTGGAGTGGCGAAGCACCCGAGCCACTGAGTCACTGTGTATATCTATACCAGCACATGCAATAAACTCACGCCGCACACTACGTATTATTCTGGTTTATCTGCCACCTGACTTAATCGATTTTAATATTCGTTACGAAGAACTTGAAAAAAGTGTACAACACATAATTGATACGTTTCCTCTCGATAACTTATTATTGCTCGGTGATTTTAACTTACCTTGCTTATCCTGGACCAACAATAACGAGTATATAAACCTTTATTCGGGCTCTAAAATTGTATCCGACAGTGCTAACTCGTTTGTAGACCTCATGTACTTTCTAGGGTTGAAACAATATAATTTAGTTCATAATGATTATGGGAAAGTATTAGATTTATGCTTTAGCAACACTCCGTGCTCC
Organism: Boloria euphrosyne; assembly: GCA_951802675.2. Classification (NCBI taxonomy): domain Eukaryota; kingdom Metazoa; phylum Arthropoda; class Insecta; order Lepidoptera; family Nymphalidae; genus Boloria; species Boloria euphrosyne. The sequence goes on from OX637896.1 coordinate 964,977, forward strand.
GTATCACGTATAGTATCTAGTACAATCGTCGAGATAGATAGATATCACCCAGCGTTAAATATAGATGTATTAGACTTACAGGTATCCCATTTACTTGAGAACAAAGTACAATTTCCCAATTTCTATAAATGTAATTATGATGACATCAATACTTACCTCAAAAATGTCGATTGGAAAGATTTAATAGCCTGCGATTCGGTTAATGACTCTGTTAAAATATTTTATAGTATCATTAGATCATGTATTTCTTTATTAGTACCAGTAAAAAAATCTAAAAAAACTTCATATCCTTCGTGGTATAGTCGAGCCCTAATAAAAATTAGTAAAGAAAAGATGAAACTTCATAAGCGGTGGAAAAAATATGGTAACCCCAGAGACTATGATGAGTTCAGTATACTAAGAGAAAGACAGCACCGAGTGCAAAAAACCTGTTTCGATCTATTTACAAGCTCGTCTGAAAAACTCATTAAAAAATCACCTAAATACTTTTGGAAATATATTAAAAACAAATTGGGATCTACAAGCTATCCTTCTAAATTCTCACACAATAACAATGACTTTGTCAAGGGCGATGATATTTGTAATGCATTTAACAAATTTTTTGAAAGTGTCTTTTTAAAACCTCAGGGAGCAAGTTCTGCAACACACATTAACTTCACTCACACTTGTAGTGATTGTTTGTCTATGATTAATATCAACGAACATGATGTATTCAATTTTTTACGAACTCTAGACAAAAATAAAGGTGCAGGAAGTGACGGTATCCCACCATTGTTTTTCTCCTCTTGTGCTGACAGCCTCAGTTATCCTATTGCAATTTTGTTTAACAGGTCACTACAAGAAGGAATATTTCCTGATGCTTGGAAAATAGCTCAAATTGTCCCCATCCATAAAAAAGGATCTAAATCTTTAATTGCTAACTATCGTCCAATTTCCATACTCAATACTCTCGGTAAATTGTTTGAAAAGGTAGTGTACGAAGATATCTACTCAGTTATTGCAAAGAGCATTACAGGATCACAACACGGATTCCTACGCGGTAAATCAACCTTATCTAATTTAACTTTGTTCTCTGATTTTGTCCTAAAATCTATGGAGAAGGGTGGACAAGTTGACGTGGTCTATACAGATTTTGAAAAAGCTTTTGACCGTGTAGACCATGTCATACTTCTTCAAAAGCTACAACGTCTCGGAATTCATGGTGACTTGTTACGTTGGGTGCGGTCATATCTTACTAACCGTGCCCAAACTGTTGTTCTTGGAGGTTATAGGTCTGACTTTATTCATGTATCCTCTGGTATACCCCAGGGATCCCATCTCGGCCCTCTCTTCTATAGCGCATATATTTATGACATAAATACAGTTATTGTAAACTCAAAACACTTACTCTATGCTGACGATAAAAAAGTGTACATGAGTGTGCGCACGATTGATGATTGCAAGCGGCTACAACATGATCTTAACAATCTATTTAATTATTATACAAAGAATAATATAAATATTAGTATTCAAAAATGTCAATGTATTAGTTTCACTCGCAAAAAAAATCCTATTGTATTTAAATATAATTTTAATGATATTGAAATTGGTAGAGCAAAAATGGTCCGTGATTTAGGTGTATACTTTGACTGCAAAATGTTAATGTCTTCTCATATTGACATAATTAGATCCAAAGCACTCAAAAATCTTGGTTTTGTAATGCGAACATGTAGTCCATTTAAAAATCCTCTGACCTTCAAAATAGTTTATTACGCATATGTCCGAAGCATCCTAGAATATGCTGCTCCTGTTTGGTCCCCACGGTACGATGTTTATATTAAACGCATCGAAAGTGTACAGAAGAAATTTATTCATCACCTAAATTTTAAATGCAGAAAAGCTGACATTGGTGATGATTACATAGATATCTGCCGAGCATATAACCTTTTGACATTAACGGAACGCAGAGAGGTGTTAGACATGGGATTATTGTATGATATAATTCGTGGCCGCCTAGACTGTCCGGAGCTAGCTGAACATATTGTGCTGAATATCCCTTCACGCCGAATGAGACACGCTCCCTTATTGTATGTCCCGAAATGCCACACAAACTATGTGCAGAATTCTGTTCTTATAAGATTACCCAACACCTATAACTTGAAATTTAAAAGCATAGATATTTTCAATGGATCTAAAAATATATTTATAAATAAAATCAAACGCAAGTTCTTTAACATACATATTCAAAAAAACAAATTATAATATATTTATATAATATTATTTGTATACATTTTATAAATATTTATGTCTAATTTATTATTATTATTATTTTCAAATATTATGTATTAAAAACTTTTTACATATAGACAATATTACGAGTATTTATAATCTTAATTTATACTTCCTAAGGGTATTTAGTTTAGTTTAATATGATAATGAGTTCTTCTTCTTCTTTTTTTTTTTTTGTTTCATCACATTATTTGTTTTTCCTTTCTTTATTTACACATTTGTTTGACATTCTTAATTTTAATAAGTTGGATGTTCATAATTGGCCTTCATAATTTTATATAACTTTTTTTTAACAACTTTTTCTGTGCTGTGCATCATCCCTTATAATAAATAAATAAATAAATAAATAAATATTTGATTAATCTTTCAATTTGTAAACATAATCAAAATACCTGGCTGGCACCGACTGCAAAATTAACAAAGTCCTTAAAAGTATTATTTTCTACTTTTTAGTTTAGATTTATTAAGTTTGGAAGTCGGTTTTTGTTTTTTTGTTAATTTATAAGCTCATATACACAGAATCATATTGCATTCAGCCTCTTTAAACTTCGAAAGTTGGGCGCGGGCTTTCCTTTATGGGCTTTAACCCAGAACTACAACTCCATTGATTAGTAAATATTTTAATTATTTAACATAAATTATACGCATTGTCACTTATTATACACCTTTATTATAAAAACATGCCTATCCGATTAAAGTAAAAATATTTTTTGCTTTAAGCTCATAAAGTTAACTTTTTTTATATCCTCATACCACTATGACAACTTTCATGACATACTCTCGTATTTCTAAGAAAAAATAACTTAGTTATCTACGGGACCTAATATTATAAATCACAGAAACTTTACTAATCAATAACCATTATAAATATTAACTAGATGTAATCATATTTGGACGGCATTTTATTTGTTTATTTAAGGAATAATATCTAAAAGAGAATTAGGCTGTATTTAATACATAATAATAACAGAATTTATTAATATCTATGACCCGTTTGTATGAGAAAATTTTTCATAATTAATCAAAATTCTAAATTCTCACCTTCCATTACGATTAAGAGTAGGTACCTAAACTATTAATATTCTATTATATACACGAAATACCACTGTCCGTTCGTCACAAAACCTTCATTGAACTGGTTTTTAGAACACTCGGTGTAAATTTGTACTTGTTAGAACTCATTTCATCAGTGAGACGCCTTACTGAAACCACAGTTTCAGGGTGAACAAGATTTAACTACCCTTACATCACTTACACAAGAATATGAACTTTATTTCATCACCTTATGGCGTATTTTTGCTTATCCCGTGGAGCTTTGAATAAATTGAAAACGTCGTATCTTAAATTGGTGTAACAAGAGAAATTATATTATATTTTAAAGAAATAAGGTTTGTTTTGGAATAAATGCGATATTACATAAGGTAGAGTTGCGTGAATAAGGTTGTGCAAATAGACAGAATTAGGCTTTGCCGGGGCGAATCGATAGAGGGTGGGCTTTTAGGGTAGTGTTGTTAACAACTAATATCGATATAATTTTAAATTGTAATATTTTTTTTTAATTTACTTTAATCTATATCAGCTGTTCTACTATTGTATTTGAATACGTATTCAAAGAACATTATTTTTAATAATTTTTTCATACTGGTGACATTAATTGTGACAATTGTTAAAGATATATTATTTTTAAGACATTTCGTATGTTTACCAATACATCTTACTACTCGTTGTTAAACAAAAAAGTAACTTTTAAAGTCGCATCTATACATATTATAAAACAAAGTCCTCCGCCGCGTCTGTCTGTCTGTTCGCGATAAACTCAAAATCTACTGCACCAATTTTCATGCAGTTTTCACCAATGGATAGAATGGTTCTCCAGGAAGGTTTTAATATATAATTTGTCAAGTTTTTGTATAAATGGCTAAAATATAATGATATCTGTTGGAGGTGTCGGAAAAATATAAGCCGTCTGGGAGCTTTCAACGAAAACGCTGACTAAACCTTTTGAGATATAACTAAATGATGTATGGTGGAATTGTGTATCTTATATAGGTCTACAAAAAAGTCCGCGATGGCATATGTCTATCTCTTAAGGATAACATACTATATCGAAAAAAGTTAGGAAATTTAAAACAACATTATACAATTAACGGCGTTTGACGTATCATGTTATGACCGTTGCCATGGTGCATGCAATTCATATAATCAACTCAAATATATACCGGGCGGTGTGAAGTAAATATATACAACACGTACCTAGGGGCGAACTCGAGCGAAGCGAGGGTGGGTCGCTAGTTAATTATAAAAATGACTACATTTATTTGATTATTTTACCGAAATATTACGTATTGAGTATCTTCTATTAGAGACCTACTTAACCGCTTTCCTATTAAATATGTCATAGCATATACCTACAAACTTTCTCATTATTTAAACTAAACAAGCTATAAAATAAAAAATACATTATTATACATATGTATATGAACAGACGTAGAAACTCTTTATCTTCATATTACGCTATACACGTATCTAAATGTGGGTCATTCTAATTGTTGAGTTTATATCAATTGATTGGTGACTAGTGTGTTATTGACAATACCTACTACTTTCTTATGTATTGGAATTATATTACTAAAATGAGCGACTCAATTTCGCTTCACTCGAGTTCTTCAGTAAGTATAGCACCCCTGACACACCTCCAATAAAAGAAAAATGGTTTATCAAATCGTGTCCAAGTGTTCTTGAGTAAAATAGTAAAATTTGAGCCTATAACGAACAGCAAATGAGTTTATAAATAGGTATTATTATTATTAATTATTATTATATTTATTATATTATATAAAGAGTATCGACTCGTCCCATCTCTAAAAAAAGTTTCGTTGCGCATGCGTATATCTCAAGTTAAATCTACGCAAGACTGGAAACAAGTCCCAGGACGTCAGTGTCATAGTATCAAAAATTCATACTGATTTAATTAAAAGTTTTATTATTCATTTTTTTTATATATTATATTTGATCACATACGTTGAAAAGGGCTGAGAAATCTATTTATTTATTTTATTATTTTTTTTTATACATTTGGTTAATTTTCAGCCGTTCATAAACTTGATAGACTTTAAAAATTTATTTCATTTAAAAATAAATTACTTCTGCATTTTTGGTGTCATCATTTTAAATTGCAATCTAATTCACTGTGAATAAGCAAAAGCTAGCCGTGAGTTCATTGCAGTAAGATTTAAATTCAAAAAAATTGTACCTAACATAATTGACATTTCTAATTGGACGTTGCCAGTTAGCAATTACGTTCCATTTAAAGCAGTATTTTCTAGCGGTATTTATTCAAGATATTACGCAAAATAATTTAATTATTTTAAATTATATTTTGAATCGTGCAGGATTTAGTTTTTGAGATAATATTTTAGACTAATTTCAATTTCCAAACGTTAAAAAAACTCCAAAAGCAAAGACAATTATACTTCATTTCACGCAAAAACATAGTTATTTGAAAAGTTCCACATAAGCGAAGTAACGCTGACAGCACCGTCAGAATACGTGGCCCGTGGTTCTGTGCGATAGATGTGCATTGTTTATATTTTTTATAATAAAATTTCGCTCGAAAATATACTGGAAGCCGTAAGTACATATTATTTCATAATTAATGGGTATTTCTGTTTAAAAATCTTTAGTAACATCATTGTTGATCTAGACAAAATGAATCATAAAAACGGAGACAGCAGCTGTCAAAGTAATATTCAGATGATTTTTAGGCAATTTTGTTGCATTTAGAAAACGTTTTCTGCATTTTTAATTATCTAAAATAAAGGGTTATTGAACCACACCTATATTAAAAGAAAAATATGTGAAGAAGTGGATGGAAGTGTGAGGTAATAATAGTCCAGAATTATTAGTTTTTATTAACTAGATGTATACAATTAGACAATATCATGTAATAATGAAGATTTTCTGCAAATATCATCCTATATAACAGTGTTCCTATATAAGTGAAATATTCCTACATAAGAAATGAATAAGTGACCCATATTCTTATCAAAAAATATATCAAACCAAATTTTTATTGCATATTATATTAACAAGAGTGTCATTTGGCATATTATAATAAAAAGAGTATCATTTTTTCCATTTGAAAGTTGTCTCTTTCATATGTTTTCTCCTAAAGTAAGACTTAATATTTTTTTAATATTTGTATCACAATATGAAATGTAAACATTAAAATACTTCTCCATTTTAATTTCTCAAGATCAGTTATTATAATGAAGTCATATAATTTATATTTACATAAAATATTTTAATGATTAAGGTGTATCAACTAAGTGCTTGTTGGGTACATGAATTCTAGTTTGCTAACATATTATGTTTACAAAAATTGTAGATTATTACAAGTTTCGCTACTCACCTTAAATTATACCTATTTATCTGTTAAGACTTAGAATTATGGTTTAAAAAGATTTTATCTTCTTCTTCCTACATTCCTTCATTTGCTTAGTAAAAGTGAAAGAAATTGTGAAACTTATTTCATTCCTTGTATGACATTTCAAATAAAAAAAATCATTATGTGTGAGTGAGTGTGAGTGATAATTATTAAAACATAATATATTTTTTAATTCTTCATTAAACATTATTTTTGTGGCTTTTTTAGCAATGAAGAGTTGTATAGAAGTACTCATAAATAAATGGATATTGGTGGGATAAAGGTCTATCTTATGTGGGTCCCGCTTTTAAAATTTAAGTAATTTATAACCTAAGTTGGTCAAAGTAATTCACTGGTGTGTTATTATGGCTTTCTAAGAAGACACTTATAATATCTTTAACAACATTGTGACTGTTTGGCTATCATCTTTATAATTGTAACAATACAAATTAATACTTGAAATGAAAAGTTTTTGAAAAGATTTTATGGTTAAGTATTCTTTTTTTCAGAATACTTGGCTTCAATCAAGATGATGAATCCACAGTATCCACCTCCTGGGCAAAATAACAATGCGCCAAACAATCCATCGGGCTTCCCACCAACATCACAGGAATATAATGGTGTTCAAAATGCTAATATTTTCAACCAAATGCCTCCAAATGGGCCCCAGTCAGATGTGTCTCAAAAGATGCAAGGTCTTAATTTGAATGGACAACAAACTCCAAATATCCCTTCATCTCAATTGCCACCTGGACAGTTTCCAACTTCAAATTTTGGTCCAACTTCCAATTACAGCGGCCAGTTACCCCCTGGTGTGAAACCTCCATTCCAGCAAGGCAGACCACCTGTAAGCAGTGCACCTCAACAATTTTCACCTCTAAATCAAAACTTTTTACCTCCTTCTTCTGCCCCAGGATCTGCGTCTCAAGCACAAGGCTTTCCACCAAACCAACAATTTCAACCTCCTAATTCCATGCAGCAAGCACCGCCGAAACCTCAACCAGGTCAAGGCCCGCAGTCACAACTTGGACCACCAACTTCAATGGCACGATCTGGACCTACTGATCCATCAAAGCCTGGCATGCTCCCTCAAATGGGACCTCCGCAAAGTTTTCAAGGTCCCCCTGGTATGCAACAACCTCAAATGAGAGGTCCAGAACAACAAGGAATCCAACAACCTGGACCTACATCAAATTTCCCCGGTCGTATGCCACAAGGGCCTGGTCAGCAACCACAACCAGGTCAAACATCAAATTTACCTCCTCAATCCATGTCAGGCCAAGGGCCTCCTTCTAATCCACCAAACTTTTCTCAATCTGGCCAAATGCCTAGTCAGCCTGGTTTTCCACCTCAACCTGGTATGCCACCACAGCCAAAATTACAGCAATCTACCCAACCTGGTATGCCACCTCAACCAAGCAATATAAACCAATCTGGGCAACCTGGTATTCCACAACAGTCAGGTCTGAGTCAACCTGGCTTACCACCAAACCAATTACAACAATCTTCTGGTTTGAGGCCACAAACTGGACTGCCACCTCAACCTAACCAAACGCAACCAGGTTTTAGCCAACCTGGAAAGCCAGCCCAATCCGGCATGCAACCTCAGCCAGGTATGCCGCCTCAGCCTGGTATGGCTTTGAATCATGGAATGCCGCCCCAACCTGGTATGCTATCCCAACCCGCTATGCCACCTCAACCTGGTATGCCACCTCAACCTGGTATGCCACCTCAACCTGGTATGCCACCTCAACCTGGTATGCAATCTCAACCTGGTATGCCACAACATCCTGGTATGCCACCTCAACAAGGTTTACCTTCACAACCTGGCCTTCCTCCACAACCAGGTATGCCGCCTCAACCTGGACTACCGCCACAACCTGGCATGCAACCGCAACCTGGTATGCCACCGCAACCTGGAATGCAGCAATCGCAATTTACCAACCAATACCCTTCAATGCCTGGCTTACCACACATGCCACCACCACTAAGCCAACAACAGAGACAGTTTCAAGCACCCCCTGGAAACCAACCAGGATATGGAGCACCACCTGGACAGCCACCTAACGCGCAATATCCTGGTGATTATATCATTTTTTACATATATTAAACACAATTGAGTCTAATATACTCGAAGATAAGTAGATTTATATATTATATGTACTATGGTATAATTTTTTTTCCATTGATATAGTAGTTACAGTTTTAAAGAACTACGTAAATACTAAGTGAAATAGTTCAATTCTCTTTTAAGATTTTTTACAAAATATTAATATTTATATAAGCTAAGTAAAAATAAGCTAAGTATGTTTAAAAAGTTTCATCTAAATTTACTTAAACATTATCAAAAGGTGCTTGATCAAACATAAAATTATTAGCATTTTTAATAATAATAAAATATACATTATAGTATTATATTCTTTGAATGAAAGGCAGTGACAGTAAAAGCTCGGATGTTGGATGATCGAGTGGCGTGGATTCGACTTCGGGTCTCGCACCTCTGATATTTTCATATGCAAATCATGTTCACCACGGTATTACGGTGAAGGAAAACATCGTGAGGAAGCTTGTATGTCTGAGAGAACTTAGCAAGTTTTTGAAAGACTTGTAACAACATAAAGACATGTAACCATGTGGACTTAAAATCTCTTTGAATAAAAAGAATTACATTTTCATTTTCTCGAAATATCAAAATAATATGATCATCTCTATATTTAAGGTATGCCGCCCCAACCCCAGACACAAGCTGGTTATGGACAAGGCCCGGGATACCCACCATTCCCTGGACAACAACCCAGCTACAACACGCAGTACCAACAGCAACCACCTCAAAAGAGACTGGATCCTGATCAAATGCCTAGTCCTGTGAGTATGGAAAGCTTTTAAGCTATATATTGTGATCTTACTTTTGCCAAACTTTGCTCGGGTATGTCTCTTGATACATTATGTACATCTTTATATATATAATTCTTCTGTGAGTGTGTATGTCACTGAACTTCTCTCAAACGACTGGACCGATTTTGATGAAATTTTTTGTGTGTGTTCAAGGGATCTGGGAATGGTTTAGATTCACAATTTTGTCCGCTGAACAATGTTTTTTTAATTAATTTTTAATTTATTAGTAGTTGTTGATTTTGGAATGTTTTACATTGGATCCGACAGACGGCGCTACCATCGCAGTGTCAAATTTTAAATAATACTAGCGACTCACTCTCGCTTCGCTCGGGTTCGTCCCTAGATTCAGCGCGAGCGAAGCCGTGGGTTCCGCTAGTATTAGATAAAGCCAAAGTCTTTTAAAATTTATCATATATAAAACACTTTTTAAATTACAGTTGGTATGAAGAATGAAGTTTATACGTTTCTTATATTAATTATTTTAGTTAACGATAAAAATTCACTCTTAAAGTGCAATATAAGTGTTTAAGATATTTTCTCAACAGATCCAAGTAATGGCCGACGACCAACAAAACCGTGGAGGAGTGTTCGTAACAAACGAAAAAGGACAGGTGCCGCCGCTGGTCACGACGGACTTTATTGTGGACGACAAAGGAAACTCGAGTGCGTATTACAAAACAGTAAACATATATCTTGTATATTACTAAACCTTATTTTTTACGCTAAATACTAGGTATTTTGCAAGTATTGTGATCTCTAAAATATTTGTCTATCCCGTCACCATGATTGCTGTAAAGCATTCGAAACGTCGGGAACCGAAAATCAAAATAAATATGCGAAAAATCCAAAATAAGATATGTATAAAGATAGCTTTATTTTAAAAATGTACATGACTAAATTTGTGTTTTAGGTCCTAGATACATAAGAAGTTCAATGTACAGTGTGCCTGTGACCGCGGACCTCCTCAAGCAGACCTCAATGCCATTCTGTTTAGTTGTAAGTACTAAATTTTTATTTTTGGTATCAGGTTAAGTTGTATCTATTTTGTTGGTGGTCAAGTTTGTGTTATTACAAATTAAAAAAAAACATGGATGGTGGAATATGTCCTGATCCCCTTCATACTGTATGGAGATCTGTGCCCAGCAGTGGATCGTTAAAAAGGGCTGATTAGATGTCATAAAAATAGCTTTTTGAAGTGATACTTCTTATGCGACTTCCAACAAGGTTGCGTTAAACGTTTAACGCAACCTTGTTGAAAGCTTTAGATTAGTATAAATATAAACGAGTACCAGTACAAGTACCAGGCACTCAGAGACGGGGAAGAGTTAGCGCCGCCACCCCTCAGACGGTCAAGATGCGCAGGTCGGGGGTCTCGCCCACCGCAAGTCGGTGATTTTTAATGTGACGTTATGTGTAACAAAAGTATTACAATATACAGCCTAACTTATGACGTGGCTGCTCATGCTGGTAATCGTGAGGAATTCTTTTTGAAGTAAAACTACAATATCATTAGTATTTATACAGTGTGTAAACAGTGAGTTAAATGTATGAAAGGGCACGAGGCCATTCACCAGAACTGATTTTATTATTAAAATGCGGGTAGATGGGCGTGGGAGAATAGTAGATCGCGTCCGAGATACAATTGACGTAATTCGGTATGTACAGAAATATTACGATGTTTATGCAATTAGGAAACACTTCGAAATAAAGTCGACTTTTAATAATCAAATAGCGGTATTCAGCGATTCGTCACAAGCGTGGCGCGCGGGCGCCGTCTCGTTCGAGAGTGCCTTTGGAGATGGCTGCCCGCCCTGCCATCGACAAATGACGCTTCGCTAGGTTGACAGCTTGTCAACATGACATCTGACGGAAACGCCGTCACGTATAAACAAAGAAGTTTCATTTCTGACATGTGTACTTTGTACGCACGCACCAGATATCCCCGATGGCGGAGACGGTGGGGGCGGAGCCCGAGCCGCCGCTGCTGGACTTCGCGGCGCTGACGGGCGCGCCGGCGCTGGGCCCCGTGCGCTGCTCGCGCTGCAAGGCCTACATGTGCCCCAACATGAAGTTCATCGACGCCGGCCGCCACTTCAAGTGCGCCTTCTGCAAAGCTACCACCGAGGGTGAGTTGGGTTCTGCTATAATGTCTCTATGGAGTAATCCCATTGTGGTGGGCTGCTTTGGCAACTGCCGGGCCGTCGGGGCTGAGTTTCATTAATTGTTTTATAGCCGCTCAGTGTTACTCGAGAATTTCATTCAAATCAAAATAAAAAATTAGATTAATAATAAATAAATAAATGAATCGGTCAAGCCGTTACACTGATGTAAAGAATATGCATACAAAATGTATTTATAAGTCCATTTAAAACTGCGTCGTTGATCACTGAATGATGATAATGAAAGCAGAATAGCTGGAGGTTCTATATTAGAATCTCGGATCGGATTGAATTTATTTATTACGTTTTACCACAAATTAAAGTGACTTTAAATGTAATTTATGTTATTCCACTAATAGCGGTGTAATGTGTTTTTGAAATTTGCAAGGGACCTTCGATATTGGGCTCATTATAATATTATATTTCAGTGCCAATGGAGTACACGCAGTACATCAACAGCATGCAGCAGTACGGGCGCGTGCCAGCTGAGATGGCGCTCGGCACCTACGAGATCGTGGCCACCAAGGAGTACTGTCGGGTGAGCGAGAGTCGACCTTATGTGCTTAAATTTAGAGCTGGTTTTTGTGTGTACTAAAATACGGTGACAAAATGTATATATACATAGACTCATTACTTTAATTTCTTCTGTTTGTATACCCAGTTATAGCTTTAACATGAAATAAAATGGCAACAGTTATTTTTGTACTAGTAACTCAGCCTTGATTTGTCCAGGTTCATCCCTAGGACGAATTCCTTTTTTTATATGTTTCTATATATAATGTCCCAACATATTAATCAATTTATTTATTTATTTATTTTATTCGTGTAGACTAGCGACTCACCCTCGCTTCGTCCGAGTTTTTAATAGACACGGGTGCTCCCTGCCAAATCTTAAGTCTAAAACCAATGATGTTATACAGGACTAGATACGCAATGTACGGCGTCGGTACGTGAAAAGCTTGGATATGTCCGCTGACATAGAAAACCTCAGTTGTCAGCTTGATGTCATAAGAGTTATTGCTTGGCAATAAAAAAATACAAAATGGTGAAATGTGTAGTTAAAGTGTGCCAATCAAGGTCTGAAAAGATAAATAAAGCAAGTGGTGTTACTTTTCACAAGTAAGTTTGTTAAATTTTCTTTAGATTATCCATAAAAACATTATAAGACGAAATGAATTTTTCAAACATCGTTTTGTCATTGATGACACATTAATATGACCAGAATATTCGAATTTGAATTTCCCGGATTGTTGGGAGTTTAGTGAATAACGTATGTACTCGTATGTATGTTAGTGTAAGTGTAAATTTATTATTAAAGCCTTTTGTGTTAAACGCACTGTAGTATCATACTTACTCATTGAAAGAAAAAATAACACACTCACGTTCACAGTTTACTTTACCTTAATTTAGACAGACATATTTTCTTAAATATAAACACCTAAGCAGAAAAATATATATATATATATATATGTAAGCGACGCGATATATTATCTGTAATGTTCTTATATAATTTTTTATGTTGGTAATACTTTCAAATATTAATGTAAAGTTTAGTGTACTGTGTAAGGTAGTGAGAGAGTCGTCCATTAACCGCCGCTGCGATCGGCACGTTTAAAGTCATATCTATTTTTAAATAAATCTATTCTCATCCACAAGTGTGTTTTCATATTAGAACATCAGATCGTCTACAATTTTGGTCACTTCGAGCGGATCTTTAAATGTTCCACACGCCAAAAAGGATGGTGAACACCCGTAAGAAAAGTATGGTAAAGAAGGATGAGGAGCATCAGGAGTCCAAGTTATCCGTACAAGAGGTTCCAGTACAACTAATTAACGATGAAAAATGCGTAAAAGAGGATAATACACAACAAGATAAAACATTTTTGCTCAACAAAAATAAAAATGAAGGTAGTAATGTAAAAACGGAATCGGAACCCTTAATGGCCGTTAAAAATATTCCTTCAACGTCTCGACAAGTGTTCAGTGCGAAGTCTAAGAGGTCATCGTCGTCCTCTGCGCTTGCACGTAAGAAGAAGCTAGAACTGGAGGCAGCAGAAGCGAGAGCAAAAATTGAATTGGACCTAATTAATAAACGTTTGGCGGCGGACCTAGCGGAGATTGACGACGAGTGTAGTGTGCAATCAGACCACACTAACAAGGATGTAGAAGATTGGTTGGAGCGCAGCCATCGAGAACTGGAAGCACAGCCCGTCCACGACAAGGGTCAAAATACGGACGCGCCGTGCCCACCGATCACGCAGGATATCGGTACTGATGGGACAGTTCACCTTCTGGCCAGCGCACTGAAAGATCTTGCAGCCGCTTCTACCAACAACATAAATAGCAACTTGTTGAGTCGAATATGTACACCAAAAGATTTACCAGTATTTACTGGTGACCCCATGGAATGGCTTCAATTTAAACAGGCATACGAAGAATCGTCTAAGGTGTGTAATTTCAAAGATAGTGAAAATATGTGGCGCCTAAGAAAGTGTCTAAGAGGTCCAGCTCGCGAAGCTGTCTCGGCCCTGCTGATAAGTGCTTCGTCACCCGAGATGGTAATGTCCACACTTGAGCTACAGTTTGGTAATCCTGACCTTATAATGTCACGCATCATGGTAGATATAAAGAAATTGCATCCAGTGCCGCAAGAATATCACAAGGATATTGTACCATTTTCTGTTAAAGTGCGAAATTGTGTAGCAGCCGTAAAAGTAATCGGTCAATATGAATACCTAAACGGAATCAATTTAATAACATTTATACTTTCAAAGTTGCCACCCGTTCTACTCTCAAAGTGGGCAGATTACAGTTACCCGTTCATCAAGCAAGGTAAAAGACCGACATGTATCGATATTTCCGAATTTTTAAACGAAGAAGCTGCAAAAGTGTCTTCTATGGCTTTATTGACTATTAAAAATAATTCTGATAATTATTATAATAACAAGAAAAAATACACAGAGGGTATGCATACAATTTTATTAAATAATAAATACAATAATAAAGAAAAATGTCAATATTGCCGCTTATCAATTCATAAATTACAGGATTGTAAGAAATTCCGCAAAGCATTACGTAAGGATCGTTGGTGTTTTGTTAAACGAAACCGGTTATGTTACAAATGCATAGATGCAACGCACAATAAATCGACCTGTCCAGCGGCGGCTTGTGACGTCGATAACTGTGGACAGGCCCATCACAAGTTATTGCATTTTACTATACGTCAAACAAAGCATAATGACAATCAGTGTATTAGTGATAGTAACGCGGAACTGTCGTCGGTGAGTCCTGAAAGTGAAACAGTAATTAATCATATAAAAAGCAATAAGTGTAAAGTGTTACTAAAAGTGGTACCTATTACTGTGCACGGTCCTAACGGTGTTTTTACTACGAGTGCGTTGTTAGACGACGGATCTACCGTGTCTCTTATTAGTGCATCACTCGCCACTCGTGCGGGCCTCCGCGGCCGCCGGGAGACGATCCGTGTGCGCGGCGCATGGGACAGCAGCGCGTTGGTGTGCGACACCGACGTTCTCACAGTTTGTATAGCAAACAACAACGGTGAGCAATTTAAAACATTACTTCGCAGTATTGAGAACTTTAGTGTACCTGTGCAAAATTTACATTTAATTAATTTTAATAACTATGCTCATTTATGTAATATTAAAGATGAAATTTGTTGTATTAATACTGAGCCTGAAATATTAATTGGTCAAGACAATTATAATTTAATGTTACCATTAGAAATTAAAGTAGGAAAATGTAACGAACCTTGTGCCACTCGTACTCCGCTGGGATGGTGCGTCCATGGGCTGGTGCCCGCATCACTCTCGTCGCGCGCGAGTTCGTACATAAACCACGTTACCGAGGTTCAATTGGGGTCGGCTAAACCTTCGCTGGATGACCTGCACGAGATGGTCAAAAGGTCATTTACTATCGAATTTATGGGAATATCCGAGAAACCACGTCAGAACGCTGATGATCTTCGTGCTCTGGAACACCTGGAACAAACGGCAAAATTAATCGATGGTCAATGGCACGTGGGTCTGCCATGGAAGGATAGTTTCTGTAAAATGCCTGATTCTGAACGTACGGCACATATTAGGTTACGTAACTTGGAAAGAAAAATGTCTCGTAATACACAATACGCTCAAAGGTACCGCGATCGTATTAAGCATTTATTAGATAATAATTTTGCTAAGGAAATTTTAGATAAAACAAAAGTAAACAAAACATGGTACTTACCTCATTTTGGGGTGGACAACCCTAATAAAAAGAAGTTACGGCTTGTCTTTGACGCCGCGGCTAAAACGCATGGTGTATCACTTAATGATTATTTATTAACTGGTCCCGATCTGTTGATGTCACTGTTAGGTATCATGCTGCGCTTCCGAGAACACGAAATAGCAGTAGTAGCCGACATCAAAGATATGTTTTTAAAGGTTAAAATCTTACCTACCGACCAGGACGCTCTTAGATTTCTGTGGCGTGATAATCCTAGCCAGCCTATAAGAACATACAGAATGACATCGCTAATATTTGGTGCGAACTGTGCGCCGTTCATTGCACAGTTCATTAAAAATAAAAACGCAATGCGTTATGAATCGTCAAAGCCCATGGCAGTTCAAGCTATTCGCGAACAGCACTATATGGATGATTACATAGATAGTCAACCAAATGAAAATACATGTACTCGATTGGCGCACGATATCATTCATATACATAAACAGGGGGGCTTTGAGATTCGTAACTGGCTGAGTAATAGCAAGACTTTGTTGAATAACTTGCCTAAGCAATCGCTATCCACTACGGCCGCTACTGTGACGATAGGAACGCGTCATAACGATGATGAAGGCGAGCGCGCTTTGGGGGTTATTTGGTATCCCGACACCGACACCCTGGGTTTTGTCACCTCGTTTAAACGCATATCCAAAGAAATAATGGATGGTACAAAATGGCCTACGAAACGCGAGTTATTAAAAGTGATTATGTCACTGTTCGATGTTTATGGTTTTCTTTCGCCGTTCACTATAAATGGAAAATTATTACTTCAGGAAACGTGGAAGTCGAACGTCGATTGGGACGAATTAATAACGAAGGATATTCATAAAAAATGGTGTAGATGGTTAAAGTTGTTAAAATCAATAAGTAGCATACGAATACCCAGATGTTATCAACGAGTGAATGCATCGACGATACGTCACACTAACGCCACTTCATTCAATAACTTAGCTGGGTCTACGCACACTTATGCGCCGACCGACGACGGACGAGTAAACGAATGTTATAATTGTTTACAACTTCACATTTTTTGCGATGCATCAAAACAAGCTATGTGCTCGGTCGCTTACTGGCGTTGGGTGGATAATAATAAACACATAAGAGTTTGTTTCGTGGCGAGTAAATGTCGAGTTAGCCCTGTAAAACCGGTTACAATACCTAGATTGGAATTGCAAGCAGCTGTAATGGCTGCACGATTAGCAAACACACTACAGTCCACACATCGAATAAAAACAGCTGATCGATACTTTTGGTGTGATTCCACGACGGTGTTGCATTGGATACACAACAACAAAAGGTCTTACAAACCTTATGTAGCTCACCGCTTGGGCGAGATCGACGAATTGACTCAAAATAATGAATGGAGATACGTACCTACTTCAATAAATGTTGCAGACAGAGGCACACGGGAGAACTACGACAGTCTACATCTGGATGGTGAGTGGTTTAATGGACCTACCTTTCTGTACGAGGCGGAGAGTTCATGGCCTACAAGTCCCGTTATACCTACCGTCGATGAGTATGACCTGGAATGTGTAACTAATATTTTACAAGTAGATCACTTACCTGAACACGCGGCTGTACCCGATCCGATGCGGTTTTCTTCTTGGATTCGTCTCTTAAGAAGTATGTCTGCTGTTCTGAAATTTATAAGTAAATCTCAAAAAAGGGAACTTGATGAGTGCACTATCATGAAGCGCGCTGAAACTCAGCTTCTACGATATGCACAAACGCAATCTTTTAGTACAGAAATAAATTTAATAAAAAGTGGAAGATGTTTAAATAAAAATAGTAAGCTACTTACGCTATCGCCATTTCTGGATGAAGATGGTGTGCTTCGTGTGGGTGGCCGCATAGATGTCGCTGCTTACGTTACCTACAGCATGAAGCATCCTGTAATATTAGATGGACGGAGCAGAGTAGCCAGGTTAATAGTGCAGTATTACCATGTGAACGCAGGCCACGGCAACCAGGAGATGGTAGTAAACAACCTGAAACAAAAATATTGGTTAATACGAATGAGACCTACAGTGAAAGATATATCAAAAAAATGTATGCTCTGTAGATTAAGAAGAGTGAAACCTCAGATACCGAAAATGGGTGACTTACCTTCTGCGAGAGTAGCTCATCATCAACGGCCTTTCACTCACTGCGGGACTGACCTTTTCGGACCTATGGAGGTTACAATAGGCAGACGAAGAGAGAAGCGGTATGGTGTTATTTTTACCTGTCTCACTATAAGAGCAATTCATTTGGAGACAGTGTCTTCCCTCAGTACCGATTCCTTCATAATGGCTCTTCGTAGGATGGCTTCGAGGCGTGGTTGGCCTGCATATCTGTATTCTGACAATGGGACAAATTTGAGAGGGGCAGATGCTGAGCTTAAGAAGGCAGTAGCAGAGCTCGATGAACAAACTCTGAAAACTACAGCAAGCATCCACGGCACACAATGGACCTTCATACCACCAGCCAGCCCTCACTGGGGTGGGGCGTGGGAACGCTTAATTCGAAGCGTCAAGGTTGCACTGAAGGTGGTCCTCAAGGAACGAGCACCCAGAGAGGAGGTTCTTAACACTCTGATGGCAGAAGTGGAAGCCATGGTGAATGGACGTCCGCTGAGTCACGTGTCAGTAGAAGTTGACAGTAAGGAGTCTTTAACACCCAATCACTTTTTGCTCGGCTCATCATCACACTCACCACAAATGGGCAACTTCGACGATTCCGATTTGTTTCTAAGACGGCAATGGAGGATAGCACAAAGATTGGCAGATATGTTTTGGAGAAGATGGGTAATCGAGGTGCTACCAGAGCTAATACCACGCCAAAAGTGGACTACCGAATTACGTAAACCCCTTCAAGTAGGGGACCTAGTGCTGGATGTCGACCCTAATGCCCCGCGTAACGTTTGGCCGCGAGGTATAGTCGAGGAAGTTTTCACTGGCAAAGACGGTTGTGTGCGAGTGGTACAAGTTCGATCTCAGTTAGGTAGTCTTAAGAGATCTGCTGCTCGCGTCGCTAAAATCCCTTTGGATGTATGAGTGCTGCGGTAGCCGCACTGAGGTGGGGCTGTGTAAGCGACGCGATATATTATCTGTAATGTTCTTATATAATTTTTTATGTTGGTAATACTTTCAAATATTAATGTAAAGTTTAGTGTACTGTGTAAGGTAGTGAGAGAGTCGTCCATTAACCGCCGCTGCGATCGGCACGTTTAAAGTCATATCTATTTTTAAATAAATCTATTCTCATCCACAAGTGTGTTTTCATATTAGAACATCAGATATATATATATATATATATATACGATGCCGGAAGTTCAGTTCCGGCAAAGTGCAGTTCGCAAAGCACTCCTTTTCTTGGACATTCATAAGTCGAATGGGCCCGATGGCATCCCTCCGATCGTGTTGAAGACATGTGCTCCGGAGTTGACACCGGTCTTAACGCTTCTTTTCCGGCACTCCTATTCATCAGGCGTAGTCCCGAAATCCTGGAAGGCCGCTTTAGTGCACCCGATCCCAAAAAAAGGCAACCGCTCGGATCCGTCCAATTACAGGCCTATAGCAATTACCTCCTTGTTCTCCAAGATAATGGAGTCCATTATCAACTGCCAGCTCCTGCGGTACCTAGAGGAACACCGGCTGATTAGTAACCGCCAGTACGGCTTTCGTCGAGGTCGCTCAGCCGGTGATCTTCTAGTTTACCTGACACATAGATGGGCAGAAGCAGTTGAGACCAAGGGGGAGGCGCTTGCGGCCAGTCTGGACATAGCGAAGGCCTTTGATCGGGTATGGCACAAAGCGCTTCTTTCGAAGCTGCCTTCCTATGGGCTTCCCGAGAAATTGTGCAACTGGATCACCAGCTTTTTGGCAGATCGGAGCATCAAGGTCGTTGTCGACGGTGCCTGCTCTGATCCTAAATATGTCAACGCTGGTGTTCCACAAGGCTGTGTACTGTCTCCTACTCTGTTCCTTCTGCATATCAATGACATGCTGCAAATCAGCAACATTCATTGCTATGCAGATGATAGCACTGTAGATGCACTGTACACTGGCCGCGCTAATATTTCTCGGGAGTACGTCGACGAGTGCCGGAACAAACTTGTGTCTGAAGTCGAAACCTTGTTAACCAAAGTCTCGAATTGGGGTCGACTAAACTTAGTCCAATTTAACCCCAAAAAGACACAAGTTTGCGCGTTGACTGCTAAAAAGTCGCCGTTTGTCGTAACTCCTCAATTTGCGGGCACTCCCCTGTCTGCCACAGCCAGTATCGGGATACTTGGCGTCGATATTTTGAGCAACGTCCAGTTTCGTGGTCACTTGGAAGGTAAGGCCAAATTGGCCTCTAAGAAGCTTGGTGTGCTCAGTAAGGCGAGACAGTACTTCACGTCGGGTCAGCGTCTTAATCTCTATAAGGCGCAAATCCGGCCCCACATGGAATACTGTTCTCATCTCTGGGCGGGAGCTCCCCAGTACCAGCTACTTCCATTTGACCGCATTCAACATAGGGCGGTTCGAATTATCAACGATCAAGCTCTTTCCGATCGGCTTGATCCTTTAGCTCTGCGTAGAGATGTTGGATCACTCTGCATCTTCTACCGCATTTATCACGGGGAGTGTTCTGAGGAATTGTTCGGACTGATCCCGGCCGCAGAATTTCATCATCGGACATCGCGCCAAAACCGAAAATTCCATCCTCACCACCTCGATGTCCAGCGTTCCACAACAGTGCGATTTCTAAGACATTTTTTGCCCCGCACAACCACTCTGTGGAACCAGCTGTCGCCTGCGGTCTTTCCGAACCGTTACGACCTGGCAACCTTTAAGAAGAGAGCGTATTCTTTCTTGAAAGGCCGGCAACGCATCTGCAAGCCCTGTGGTGTTGCAGTTGTCCATGGGCGGCGGTGATCACTTACCATCAGGTGAGCCTCCTGCCCGTTTGCCCCCTTTGTCCCATAAAATATATATATATGTTATTTATATTTTAATGTAAAATTTTTCTTATTACTTATGATATGTGTGCAATAGTGTTGTGCAGTATGAAGAAAAAAATCGGTTCACTTTTAATTGAAGTACCTAAATTATTATTAATCGATTATTTAATAAAATTGTTAAATTAGGTACAATCAAATAGAATTTTTAAAGTACATTTACGAAGATTCGACGGATCGGTGCAGTTTTAAATAGAGTTAGGTATATCTTATTTGTGTTCCAGGATACCTAAAGAGTAAAGATCGTAAGCGTATGGAGGAGTGGACAAAAGTTATAAGACTTTTGCGTAAAGAAACCGAGTGGATACCATCTTCAGCAACCGTCATATGCTCGAAGCACTTCAGAGATGGAGATAAAATTTTATGAATTTGCAATACATCCAGCGGATGATCATTCATTAATGACAGATCATTCTCTTTTGTTGATAAATGCTATCATTCATAAATATATGAAAATAAGATTGTATCATGAAAGTAAAATGTTTACTTTAATGAAAAAACAAGAGAGTAAAAGGCAACTTTATAACATACTTATGTTACACAGTGGTGTTTAATTTTTTTATAATATAAAACAATAATATTAAAACAGCTTTGGTGCAAAAACGCTTATAATTTCGGATCCCGAGCCCGTAGTATTTCATGATTTTACAGTTTTGAAATACATAATATAAATGTATATTACATACATTTACGCATTTTTTTAATCATCCTAATCTACCTAGTCATCCTTATCAACTTTTCTAATTCTTTAAATCTATTAAAAGATCCATCGAACAATATTTCATAGTAATTAATTCAAGCCTTGTGCAGCAAGAAAAAAAATCAAACCTTCATTCATGCTGGGGAAATTATGTTGATTAATGACAACACCTGACCGTTTGTCGATGACAATGTCTTGTCTCTTTCCAACGTAATTAGCTTGGCGTTAGAAAAAAATGAGACAAGCATACATTATTTGGTCGGATTGACATATTTATGTATCAGTTTCAAAGCTACGACTTTAAACTCGTAAGTTGACACGTTTTTTTGCAATATTTTTGTTAGACATTGCTACTCTAGTCTTTTATAACTCAATGTCTATAACACAAAAAATATCTCTCATACAAACTTAGACGACAGCCTTTAGACCTCCTCAAACCGCTTTTGTCACAAAATCCATACTTAGCGGACCTCTTCTAAGTATAAACTACCTTCCTGCCAATTTTCATCTTTATATTATAATTTTAAGCGGTTTTCGATATTTCAAGATGAGTGAGTGAGTAACTTTCTCTTCAACCGACTTTTTATTTATTTAGATAGGTAAAAACAAAATTGTTCATTGACTTTTATTTCTCTAAGTTTAGTATAATAATAATTTTTATTCTAGGCAAAAAAATATGTATTATTTTAAAAAGTGAAGAGTTTAACTTGAAAGAAATCAATTTGAAATTTATGTTTCAGAACAACACCCTGCCAAACCCTCCAGCGGTAGTGTTTGTTATCGACGTCTCCTACAACTCCATCAAGAGTGGTCTGCTGCAGACCATCTGTGATAACATCATGGATATTCTTCAGGTAAACCAAATGAACTGTCTCCTTGGTCATCGGTTCGATTACCGATAGTAATAAACTTTTATAGATTTATGTAAGTAAAATGTCAAACATTTTAATATTAAATGTAACTTGCAATGTTAAAGTTAAGTTGTTAAGTGCTTGATCTTCCAAACTATTATTAATACACCTATCTAAGGAATATGTTCAATATATTTACTTGTATGGTTTTGTTTCAGGCAATGCCGAAAGACGAACAAACTGGCAAGAGCTACACGCGAGTGGGCTTCATCACATACAGCACTACTGTCCACTTTTATAACATTAAGGTGTGGAACAAACTATTATATAATTCATAATTTATTAAGAAATAATATTATTATTAAGTACAAAAATAGAGTTGTTGATTGTTTTCCTTAAAAATAATAATAATAATGTTCTCCGACCGATTGCGGCCATGGCGGCCAATCTCATTGAGACTGGCCAACTACGCAGGAGATATTATAGTGCAATAAACTAGTGTACGCGCAGACACAAGTGCACTCTCTGTTCTCTCATACTCCCGGCGGGACGACACGAGACACCACCAGTGAGAGCTAAGGCGTAGGACCGACGGCTTTACGTTCTCTCCGAGGCCTTTAAATATATTAGGGTAGCGACAGTATCGTTTATTATTTTCGATATTTAGTGATGAATGGATTTCGCTTTTATAAATATAGATTTATCGAAATATCTAAAAATTGTTTTTTTCCATGATTAACATAATTACTTAAAACCATCTTTTTTGTCACAGGGCACTCTGGCTCAACCACAGATGTTGTCAGTGGGTGATGTAGGAGACATGTTCGTGCCATTACTGGAGGGCTTCTTGGAGAGGCCCGAGGACTCTGGGCAGGTGCTGGAGTCCCTCCTACAACAGCTCCCAGTCATGTTCCAGAACAACAAGGAGACGGAGACCATATTGTTGCCTGCTGTGCAGGTGTGTAGACTGTTCATATAAATTCAATTCATTGCAAGCCTTTAGCAATTAGACATTGTAATCAGTTTTATTTTTCCACTAGTGGATAAATTTGTCCCTACAAGATCATGTCAAGTGTGGGTTGGCGGACTTAAGGTCTTAAGAAAACTTCTAGCCTTATCTAGAAGAGAACCTATTCTCTCACTTTCCGAACGATGTTTCCCTTCAACGAAATACACTACTAGAATCTAAATATAATTATTTTTAATTTAAATAAGCTAATTGGTAATTCCAGGCGGGTTACGAAGCCCTCAAAGCAGCAGACACGTCCGGACAGCTGTTTGTGTTCCACACATCTTTGCCCACTTTCAATGCTCCGGGCAAACTCATCAATAGAGAAGACAGAAAGTTATTAGGCACTGATAAGGAGAAACAGATTTTGGGTAAGCTTATTTCTTTATAGTTTTTTTTTTTGGGTTTTTGATAATGTAGGTTTGATAACTTTTTGGTTTCTAGTAAGACTTTGAGGTTATTTTGCAAAGCAGTACAGATTTTTTGCGCGATTACATAAATAAATTAATATATTGAGACATTGACACAGCGCCATCTACTTCAGTGGTAAGTTACGAGTCTTGTGTTACAGATACCAGATAGTTGAGACACTACATGTACATAACTTTAAATACATACATATTATAAATAAAAACATGAATGTTTGTACCAGTCATGGGACTGGTACAAACATTCATGCTCAACAAATTAATGCCTCCAGCTTGACGCGAACCTGCGACCGCTGACACAGTAAACTACAAACTGAGCCAAGCGTGATTATAACTCATACTAGTCCTTCTAAAGCCAAAATATTATTACTATGTATTTAATTTTTTTTAAAATCTCGGTCCCGTTAAGAATGCAGTAAATGACACATTGTTTACCGGCTTAGCAACGCCCCTTAACCAATGAAATCTTCTCAAATTAGAAAGTCGCGTCCACAATGACCAGTTGAAGGCACAGACATTTCGAACGCAACATTGTGCCTGTCCTTTGATTGTTAATAAATTTACATTTTTAAAATGAATACCTCACCCATTCGTCAAAATAAGTGGTTCGGTAATTCAGTGGAGAAAGAAAACTAATTTACAATGTTTTTAAGTACTTTAAACAGTGTGATTTAAATTTGACTGCGAACAGTATAGTTGTAGTAATTTTGAGACCACTGAATTATGGAGGGTAGAGATAAGGGGAACCGTCTCATATGGGGGGAAAGTTGAAAACGTGTCCAGCTGTATACTGAAAATAAAGTTTCCATTACCTACCACAATAGCGCTGGCGTGCGAATAGTATTAATCTGAACATAGCTGTTATAATTAGAGTGAAGTTAGCTGAGTTCAAATATTTAAAAATTTTAATGACTCAAGTAGTTAGTAAAATGCTAGTATACAAAACCTCAACTATTTACGTCGTCTAAAAAATGTTTTAGTAAATATAAACAAAATACTGCAGAGAGAAAGCATAATTTTATTCTAATTACGTTTGGCGCTTTCTTTAAAATTTATCGACTGCTACTGCAGCGCCACTCTTACTGGACGCGTTTTTACTGCCACTTTTTCGTGTACGAGTTGGTCCTCCTTATCTCTACCCTCCATACACTGAATGCACCTTTTCCCTGTAGTTTCACTGACAACTTAGTGCATTCTTAACGCGAACAGATTATAGATGTTTCGTAAAGTAATATTAGACGTGGTCATACATGATTGGGTGTCCAGGCCCGCAGACCACGGCGTACAACGAGCTGGGGCAGGCGTGCGCGGGCGCCGGCGTGTGCGTGCAGCTGTTCCTGGCGCACAACGCGTACGTGGACGCCGCCACGCTGGGCCAGCTGCCGCGCCTCACCGGCGGCGCCACCTACAAGTACACCTACTTCACTGTGAGCACTAACTCATGTCTTTCTTTGTTATTTTATAGTTTTTCACAGAATATGCTATTAGATGATTGGTTTTGAGCGGCAGATGTAAGACATTTAACATAGGTTGTACGGTGCAATCGTACATGTTGCAACGACACACGTATTCATTATTATATTTTATTCATAAAAATCAGTTCAGTTAGCGTATCGCTAGCAAGTAAGCCGCGCGTGCTCACTATTACCTATCAAATGGTAATTATAGCATTTATCAGTTATCAATCTAATAGTGTATTAAGTTAGCAAGAACTGGTACATAGGTGTTATACATCTTCTGGCAATATTAGAATTAGTATAAAAAGTTTATAGCGAAAAATACAGTGAAATAAAGAAATAACACATTTATGTTAGTGATCTTTTTTGTTGTTTTTGTAAAAATAATAATTATACACAATATGATAGATTCGTAAATAGAATAGGCAATTTGCAAGTATTTTTAAATGGAGTGTGCATAATATAAAAACTGAGAGCGATGTTGTAGGTCACGCCGCCCTTTTGCATATTACGAGTCTGTTTAACCATGTTGCAGTATCAGATTTGTTACGTCACAAATCTCACATCAAATATGTCCCAACATATTTATTTATTCAATGTGTTGTTCCCCGCAGGCGGAGACGGACGGGTCGCGGCTGGCGTGGGACGTGCGGCGCGCGCTGCTGCGGCGCGCGGCGCACGACGCCGTGATGCGCGTGCGCACCTCCACCGGCGTGCGCGCCACCGACTTCTACGGGCACTTCTTCATGTCCAACACCACCGACGTCGAGCTCGCCGCCATCGGTGAGGCCCTTATATATAGAGAATATGCGAGAATACGAGGATAGGATATTTTAACACATTCAGAGCCACCGTCACGCACAGCGTGCTCACATTAAATTTCTCAGCCACGCCGCGGACACGCTAGGCGTGTTCTGAGTGTTTATGTGATATTTCGAAAAATATGCTGTATTTTTATTCAAATTTTTAAGCATATAATCATTATGTGATAAACTACGCATAGTTTAAATGGTTCGAGAAAATAAAGAACTTTTTTGAGTGCGAAAAAAAAGTTATTATACTATGCCGAGAACACACCAAGCGTGAACACTTAAAAATTGTAATCATAGATTCTCAACATTTTTTTAAAATGAAACTAAGCGTTTTAGAATTTTCTCAGCCACATCAGTTTTTCAAATATTAGGGTTTTTTTTCAAAGAATGGATTTGAAAGCGGTTTGGTGGTTGACTAGTGTTTAAGAAATTATATATCTAATCTTATAATATAACACATACTTGCGTATGCTTGTCGTCTAACTTCTAAATGGCTGCACTGATTTGGATGAAACTATTTGGTTGTATATTGTAATGTGTTGTATACTGTATGGTTTACAAACACATTTGTAAATATTAGTTGTCAATGTGATCGTGTTTTCATGCATGCATAGTACTGTAAACAATATAGCTTATTATTATAAATAAGTCGTTGTTAAGTAACTTATTAAAAAAAAAGATAAGTTCGCATGCGCAAGTAAAATTGAAGCACGCGTACTTTTTATGAAAACACTAGCATTCTCCGAGATTTTTTATAATGTACAACTTCTATTGCTCATTGAATGTCTAAGGTGTCGTCGATTTGAGGCATAGGATAACAGCTATTGTGTATGTTTCTCACCTAACTCCTAAATGGCTGGATCGAATTGGATGACATTATTGTTACTTTGGAACGTTTTATTATAATAGGTTTCTGGATAGATTAAAAGCACAATTGGACTCCGTAGGTATCAATGTGATCAAGTTTTCATGAATTGTCTTATTATATTTTGGTATACAGAATACATAAAAAAATCTGAATTGTCGTTTATATTTTTTTACTTTAAAAATATTTATTTATTGCAATATATTTAAAGGGACGCGACGTCATGTATGGTGCCCTTTATCATTTACTTCCATATTCCAACTTTGAGTAGACGTGGGTAATCTGGAGAGGAATATCACATGTTACTTTATATTACAGAATATTACTACAGGACTCTTATGCACGAATTTGGCAATGATAGTCCTACAATGCTCTATACGTGAGTAAATCACATTCAACTACACAACTACACCTTCCTTTATCAAAAGATACTCCACCACTCACGTAACGCGTTACAAAGAGATGTTAACCGCTTGCCGACTTTAATCTTGATTCTGGCTACAATCCCTCGCCACGCTAGCATTTTTAGTATTGCATCAAGATTCATCGTTTAACGCTACCATGGAGGGGGTATGAAAGCACTGTTAAACGTACACGTAAATCGAGTACCAGGCCCTCAGGGACGGGGAAGAGTTAGTGCCACCACCCCTCAGACGGTCAAGATGCGCAGGTCGGGGATCTTGCCCACCGCAAGTCGATGATTTTTTATGTGACGTTATGTGTAGTAAAAGTATTACAATATACATCCTAACTTATGACGTGGCTGCTCATGCTGGTAATCGTGAGGAATTGTTTTTGAAGTGAAATAACAATATCATTAGAATTTATACAGTGTGTAAACAGTGAGTTAAATTTATAAATAAATAAGCTTCTGACATGTGTACTTTGTTCGCACGTACTTTTTTTTTATATAGGTTTACCAACATTATACAAACGTTTTTTTTTAAAAAAGAATCATTCTTATAAAAATAATCATTTTTATATCACAGCTGTATACAAATGAATAAAATGTTGACAATCTATTACCAAATGTCAATATTTACGATTTTCTTATAGCGGTGCCGCGGTCACGCCCAGCGTGCTTGAGTAATTTTTGGGCGGCATCCCTACGAACTCTTAGAAAATAGTAGTGGCGTTGAATGTGTTAACTAACATTTCTCGGGTCCTAAAGATTGGAAACCAAAATCTTAGATTTAGTTTTTTATATATTACTCGATTATACGTGTTAATTGTAAATGTGGATTTTTTAAAAATGAAATATTTTCTTTAGTAAAAAGTATCTGATTCGTATAACTAGCTGTTATCATAGCAAATTTTATTAAAGTCTGTCCAGTGGTTTTTCGTGATACAGTCATAGACCATCAAACAGACAAAATAAAATAATGAATAATCGAATTACGCAGGAACCGTGAGGAAAATTAAGTTAATCAAAAACATAGAGACAAGGCGATTCACTCCCTTGGCTTATAGAAACCATTTCCTGTGTATTAGGTTAAACTTTTTACACAGGAGTTGTTCTTTTAAATAATATTTTCTTTCATCAACATATACTTATCTGAACTCCATTAGACCCAATTATTCTATGAATAAGCTACCATTTACGGTTTACCATATCTAACCCAACAGATTCAGACAAAGCAATCGGGGTAGAGATCAAGCACGACGACAAGCTGACGGCGGAGGACGGCGTGTACATCCAGGCGGCGCTGCTGTACACGCACGCCAGCGGGCAGCGCCGCCTGCGCGTGCTCAACCTGGCGCTGGCGGTGGCGCACCAGCTGGCCGACGTGTTCCGGTCCGCCGAGCTGGACACCGCCGTCAACTTCTTGACCAAGCAAGGTGAGCTGGTTGGTTGGTGACTCCAGGGTGGGTTGAAAGTGGGATTGTTGTAATGAGCTAGGTTAAGACCATAGATAATTAGGATATACGGAGCGGATTATTTCAAAGGTTATTATTGTATTTGTAGCGTAATAGCTATATTTTTTTTTTTGGAATTTTGTATTATATGAAACAGGAATATTTCTTTGTAAAATGAAGTAAATTAATTTAACTTTAATATTTAAGTCGGCAACTGTAATTGAATACTTTACAGTAGAAATGTTTTCGAACTGATGAAAGATTCGTTACGAACTGACAACACTAACACTTTAAATTATATTGATTACTCAAAACTGCTTAATTTAATGCTTTTGCAGCGACGCAAACGCTACAGTGGAAAGCAAAACTTGTACATATAAAAATAATTTTGTAGATTTTTTAATGAAGTGAAACTTCTTTAGAATCGTTGTGATTTCAAACTCGATGAAACGAAAAAGTAAGTCCATAGACACACAACGTGAATCAAATACCAGGCGCTCAGAGACGGGGAAGAGTTAGCGCCACCACATTAGTATTTATACAGTGTGTAGACAGTGAGTTAAATTTATAAATAAAGAAGTTCCACTTCTGACATGTGTACATTGTACGCACGTTCTTTCTTATCTACTTTCTATGGTAAGTTTTTTGCAAAAAGTCCTAAAACAAAGTTGTATTGAACGTGTACTGTATTTCAGCGGTGTGGGCGCTGCGCGAGGCGACGCCGCGCGCCGTGCGCGAGGGCCTGACGCAGCGCTGCGCGCGCTCGCTGGCCGCCTACCGCCGGCACTGCGCCTCGCCCTCCTCCGCCGGCCAGCTCGTGCTGCCCGAGTCCATGAAGCTGCTGCCGCTCTACACCAGCTGCGTGCTGCGCTCCGACGCCGTCGCCGGCGGTAACCGCCCTCTCTCACACACTTCACATTGTAGATGTACTCCAGCTGCGTGCTCCCTCACTCTTAAATATAGGCCTCATTGTGTTGTCATCCGTTTCATACTTCACGTGTTGCATGTAGCTTACTCCTGCTGTATAGCCTTTGCTCTCCTATCATAAATATTGCCATCACTTTATTTTACATGTCCACTTGCCATTTTTTACGTGGTGCATATACTCTGAGGCAGTGGTAGCCCAGCGGTAACGCGTTGCTTGTATAACCGAGTGATGCGGGTTCAAATCCGGGTCTCGCACCTCTGATATTTTCATGTGCGAATCATTTCTATCATGATTACCACTTGTCTTACGGTGAAGGAAAACATCGTGAGGAAACCTGCATGTCTGAGAAAACCTAGCAAGTTTTCGTAAGACATGTGAAGTCCGCCAACACGCACTGGGCCAGCGCGATGGACTATGGCCTGATCCTCCTCGTACTGAGGGAGGCCCGTGCCTAGCAGTGGGATGTTAAAAAGAGCTGATGATGATGATGATGATGATGATGATATACTCTGTATTTTGCTATATACTTGTGAAATGATATCGGCTTCATGAATACTTGAAAAAGCAAATATGAATGTTAATTATTACACACTGTGCAGGGCCGGACATGACGTGCGACGACCGGTCGTGCGCGATGTACCGCGCGCTGACGGCGGACGTGGCGCAGTCGCTGGCCTACACGTACCCGCGCCTGCTGCCGCTGCACGCGCTGCCCGGCGCCGCGCCCGCGCCGCTGCGCGCCTCCGTCGACAAGATGAGCGACCACGGCGTCTACCTGCTGGGTGAGTGCTCACACATATACACGAACACACTGAGAGAGACGTGACCACGTACGCATGTACGCACGTGTACGCAGCGCACGTGTGCGTGCGTGCGCGTGTTTTTTTTTAATGTTGTATATACATGTATTATATACTTAAGTATGTGTCCGTGATATAATTTATAGGTTTAATAGATAATATTATAAATATTCATTTTTTTGAAAATAATTTTTATTTGGTTTAATTAATATTATAATGAAATTGTTGATTTTATAGTGAAGTTTTTCAATAAAATTAAAAAATTTTAATGTTAATATATTCTAACAATTTCAATCGCCACATCCATTTTGTAAGCAAAACCCTATAAAAATCCATCCATTCTGCAGAGAACGGCGTGCACATGCTCATCTGGATCGGGTCGAACGCGCCGGCGGAGTTCGTGCAGGACGTGTTCGGGGCGCCCCCGCAGCTCGTAGACACGTGCGTGTGCGAGCTGCCGGCGCGGGACTCCCCCGCCTCGCGCGCCGTGCGCCAGCTGGTGGAGGACGCGCGGAGGCTGCGACGCAACGCTATGCGGGTGAGTTGGGGGTTCGAATCCGGGTCTCGCACCTCTGTTCAATTATCACTTGTCGTACGATGAAGACAAACATCGTGAGGAAGCCTTCATGTTTGAGAAAACCTAGGAAGTTTCTTTAGAAGAAAGACTAGACTAGACTTAAGTCCGCCAATCCGCACTTGGCCAGGCGTATGAACTGTATTAAAGTAGGGTAGTTAAAAAAATATGTATAAAAAAAAATATAAAATGTTTTTTTTTAAGTAACGCATGCACTTTTCTATTGTTTTTATCTTTTTCTAGTGTGTTGTGATATTGTAGTGTTATTCAAATAAGGTCCGATATAGCGGTAATTTTTCTTCATAGTTTTATAGTGCAACGCCATCTATGATCAATTTACGTAACTATTATAACTAAATCAAGCAATGAGGATGTGATTAAAAAAAAATAACTTATCTTCAAATATTATTAATGATTTATACAATCTATAGATTTTAGAAATTTTGTCCAATTTGCTTGAATACCGCTACAATGTTTTTTGCATGCCATAAGATATGGCGGTTTTCACTATTGCTTTAAATGGCACATGTATATAGCATGGTATATTTCTCGCCCAGCTTACTGTAGTGCACCAGTTCGGCAAACAGGAGTCAGAGCTCAGGAAAATGCTAGTGGAAGACAAGGGTATCCATGGAGAAGAGTCCTATGTGGAAAATCTTATGACTGTACATAAGGCGGTGCAGAAGTTACTGTAGGTTCTATATCTATGGGGCTTTAAAGGGAATTGGCTTTTGTGTTATGGGGTTGCCATTATTAAATGGATGATCACAGTTTTTTAATTTATTTTAAATTTTTTATATACATACTTCTCATAAACTAAGGTACCGTCACAATCATTTCTGAATAATTTTATTATATCGAAAGTGGGTAAAATCTTTTTGTTTTATTTATCTGGATTTTTTCTAAAAAAATGATTTTAAAGCTGCTTTTTTTTGTTTGGGCATTAATTTTTTGGGATTTTAAATGAAAGTATTTTTCGCTTTTTCACTTAATTTTATTTTTTGCTATAGCAAATTATTATAGTATTCAGGACTTAAACTCACTCTCTCTCGCTCTCTCACTCTCTCTATCTCTCCCCCTCTCGCTCTCCCTCTCTCGCTCTCCCTCTCTCTCCTCTTTCTCTTTCATTAATTATGGAATAATCTGAAAGAATAGTTTTATTTAAAAGTAGAAGTTACACATATTTTTTTGACCGAAACCTACTTTTGCCAAGATAAAAGTAACCCAAGTTACACATTATGAAATCAGCTATCTGCCAGTGAGAGTTTTATCAAAATCCAGGTGTTTCAGACTCTTAATAAAAAGTAGTCTGTTAATTTAAAAAATATGTTCGCTTTATTACATATGCATATGTAAAAAGCTGTTGTGTTGATGTAACAAACAGACACTTTCATTTTATTTATTTTTAAAAGTATTATTTTTGTTTAAAGATTCAAAATTTATATAAGTATTATTTTTGTTCAAAGAGTGTTGCTTTTTATTCCTGCATGATTGGTTATTTTTATTTGCTAAAATGCTTGCAATTATTTTCACACGGCTTTCTCAATAATTATAGATCTCATTCATAAACCTAATAGGTCTAACTAGGAACCATCCAGATAGCCCATAAGTAAACAAAAAAGTCATCAAAATCGGTCAAGCTAAAAGGAAATAATTACGAACACGTATACCGAGATTTTATATAATTCCATATAAATATTATAAGTGCGAAAGTTTGGATGGATGTTTGTTGCACAACCACGCCAGAAAGGCTGAACGGATATGGATGAAAATTTGCACAGTGATAGATTGTAGTCTAGAAAAGCACGTAGGGGTACCTTTTATCCCCTAAAAATGGATAGATTTGTTTTTGTTTTCACTAGAAACGAATAAAAACCTAGCGAAAGGGGAATTGCTAGAACATTTAAATGTACATGGTATTTATGTATGATGTATAAATTATTATATACGATATATTGATTACGTCGGGATAGTCTTTTAATTTTAAAAAATGTTTTTTTTGTTATGTAAATATTTTGGGATTTGATTATTTCAATTTGAAAAACCAGCTAAGTACGAGTTGGGCTTGTGTACATAGATTCTATATACATAATTCATATATTATATATTAGAAGAATATTGTCATGTTGTCGAATTGTCAAAAAGACTGATTGTATTGCAAGGAAACTTTATTTTAGTTGTTAATTACTGTTAATAATAGTAAAAAAAGAAAATAAAATCAAACCAAAAAAGTATATAATGACTCATTTTCTTTTTTAATATTGGATAGAACATATGCCATACTAGATCAAACTCTGTAAATAACTTAGCCATGATACTGATAAAAAAACCAGTTCTTTCAAAGTACTTCACCTATTGTATCCCAAAACAGCACTGCCGAAATCATTTAATTACATCCAAATTGTTCCAGCTAACGGTGATGCGACAACACGACAAGCTCGAGACGGTGTTACGCCACTTCTTAGTAGAAGACCGTGGAATAGACGGAAGTTCTTCCTACGTAGATTATCTCTGCCATATACACAAGGAGATCCGAGCACTGCTATAGCATTTGTACTACTAACGTGAAACGACGATCTTGTCTATGCTCCTTTGGTATTGTCTATGCCTCAAGATTGTCTATGACACGATAAAGACTGTATGCGTAGTCGTGGTTAATACACGTTTATTATCTATGGTTTATATGGAAAATTTCAAAAAGCAAACGAAAATTCAACTAGAGTTATATAAAAGACAGCCTGATTTAGAGCAATTTTATTTATTATGACAAAGAATGTGATCAAATCGGTTACTTGATGGATCTATGAAAACATTACATTTATTAATTTACACTATGTATATCTACATGTTATAAACTACATGTTGAATGAGTGTCACTTTCCTTCTTTTATTATAAATAGAACTAAATAAGACAGTTTTCAGTATTGTATTTTGTCAGCCCTTTTTAAGTCCCACTGCTGGGCGTGGGACTCCTTCAATATGAGAGGGATTAAGCCATAGTCTACCAAGCTGGCCAAGTGCGAGTTGGTGGGCAATTTTCAATATTCACTAATAAAATATAGACTATAACAGAATTTATGAAAGACTACAAGTCTGTGACACTTCTCAAATAATGTTCAAGTTTCAGATAACGATAATATGCTAACTAGGTTTTATTGTATTTGATTTTTTCAAACTTAACTTATCAATTTAAAAAGTCGCTGTCAATGAGGGAGGCTTCATCAGCTCGAAAGTTCATGTTGAGAGGAGAGCCGAAGGAAAATAGTGAGTGGCCTTGGTAATGTCCGACGTAGACTGCTATTTTAAGTAAAATTACTTAAGAACATATTATTATGCATTTTATTATGTAGCGTTTAATATATAATGGTAAACTATGTACATATATATTAAGTGCTTTACATATATCTCTAATGCTGTTTGAGATTTTCTATATAAATTTTGTTTTTGAAGGGCTCCCCATAAAATTCTGTAGTGTATTATAGTCCATAGATTATAGCAATAACTGTTGAAATTGTTTCTGTTAAAATAATGCTAATAAATAATAGATTAGATATTTTATTTATCACATAAGGACTTAAAAACCTAAGTTTCTAGGTTTTGCGCTAGAAATAATGTAACTTGTAAAAAAGGGGATTTCGTACATATATCAAGGTTGTTATGAAAATAATAGTCGGGGAACCCAAGATGAGACTTTTTGAATTTACTCGAGCACGGCAGATTAATACGAGGGGGGATACTGAGACCATATATAGTTGCGCGTCTAGTAAATATTTTTTATGTAAATATTTAAAAATATTTCGGTAAGGTACAGGTAAAAATATTTTGGTAGGCTACTTGAAATCATCTTCATTATGTCATGGTGGGTTACTCACATGCTGAAAAGCATGCATTTCAATAGTCTGTTGACTTCAACAAGACAAAATCGTCCATAAAGTTTATGGATTTTTCTTTCTTACTTATGCAAAAATCGGCAGTTTTGAAAATCAATTCATTTAACACGTAATTAGGCCATCACAGCTTCATTTGACGTGCTCGAATATTTTTAACTTGTCAAAATAATTCCCATCATGGGGTCCAGCCGGCCATCAACCAAAAGGGTCTGTGAGACTCCTACTAACTAAAACCCACAGTGGAACCCTTCGCTGCAGTGCAATGGGGCATATTCTCCTTGTGTTAATCTGCCACGCTTAAGTTAATCCAAAAATCCTCTAGGGCGTCCCTATTATAACTTGGTGTAAGGAGTTTAACATTCGTCTCTTAGTCTATAAAGTCGTTTCACACATTACTATTTTTAAATAATTCCGTATAAATGATAATGAATGGGTGGTGAGGCTTGTTACTGTTTTATATCCTTGAGATTTATTATAACGGTGTTCATAAATATGTCTATCAGTCTGTATGGGACCATCTATCTCGTAAATTTTACAGCTAAGTCATTTTTTTAGAACTTCAATATTTTGTATCTGTGGCTTTCATTTTTTTATTTTAAACCTAATTGCTGTACTTATTTCAGGATAAGGATATTATAAACTATATCGATATTATTTAATTACTTCATATTGATATTAAGTAAGCTACATTATAATATTTAAAATAAATTTTTTTGTCTATACTTATGAACATCCTTATAATGTGTGCTATTTTATTAAAAGATCAATGAGTAGTTAAAACTTATTTAAAAAGTATTTTTTTTGTGTCAAATTAAATATTTTAGCTTTTTATAATTAAAATATTTTTTTAACTGTCAACACTGAACCGACCTGATAATTTGTCATTTTCGAAAAATGTACCATTTAAATTTTATTTACATATAAATGAGATTGAAGTCGTTTAAAACAAAATTTTGTTTAACCTTTTATTAAACATGAAGTTTGCGGATAAAAATATTAAATCTATACCTTTAATTGCAAGTCGGCTAACTCCGTGCACTTCTCAGGGGACATTAGAAGCTTTATTATTTTAGTAGTAAAAAAATGAATTATCTAGTGTTTCGAATTTATAATAAATACTTTTGAATTAAATAAGATTTTGGTAACCTTTGAAAAATTTACTGAAACGGAGTTAGCCGACTTGCGAGTTAAGGTATGGAAGTGATATTTTTTTTATAAACGTATTTTGTTTTCAAGTAACAAATGTTACAGTTACAATTCGTAACCGGTCAAACGAAATCTTGATCCGTTAATATTTTCTAGATTTAACTGTAACATAGATGTCAATTGTCTTATACCATAAAACTTTTAATTTATTCAACTTGATATGGCCACTATTTAGTTTAAATAACATTGTCAAAAAAGGCATTTTTGACTTTTTCCATATAATTTGTTAATATATATATTTTTATTTGTGTGTCAGTTTATGAAATATAATGTACGCAGATTAGTTCGATAGGATGTATCTAATTAGTTTTAATTTTCTAGTTAATCGACAAGAATGTAACGGAGTGTAAATAAAGTATATTGGCCTTATTATACCTTGTAGTTTCATTTTAGAATTTGTTTATAAAGTGAAAAAAAATATTTACCGGCTTAGCCACGCCCCTTAACCAATGAGAACTTTTCAAATTAGAAAGTCGCGTCCACAATGACCAGTGGAATGAAAGCATAGACATTTCGAACGCAACATTGTGTCTGTCCTTTGATTGTTAGAAAATTACATTTTTAAAATGAATACCTCACCTATTCGTCAAAATAAATGTGGTTTGGTAATTCATAGCGAAGAAAGAAAACGAATTTATAAAGTTTTTAAGTACTTTAAACAGTGTGATTTAAATTTGATTGTGCCCACAGTATAGTAGAAGTAATTTTGAACTGTGAATACACCTTTACCACAGGGTACACTACAGAGTTGCACTGACTCACTGCACTCTTAACGCGAAGGGACTATAGTTCTAAAGCCCAGCCCCTCTAGACAAATGGCAAACGCTCCGTACCGATTCTATTTCGATAAACGCTAACGCCTAAGGAGGACCATCTCGTGTACGAAAAAGTGTCCAGTAAGGGTGGCGCTGCAGTAGCAGTCGATAAATTTTAAAGAAAGCGCCAAACGTAATTAGAAAAAAATTACGCTTTCTCTCTGCAGTATTTTGTTTATATTTACTAAAACATTTTTAGACTACGTAAATAGTTGAGGTTTTGTATACTAGCATTTTTCTAACTACTTGAGTCATTAAAATTTTTAAATATTTGAACTCAGCAAACTTCACTCCATTTATAACAGCTATGTTCATATTGAAACTATTCGAACGCCAGCGCTATTCTGGTAGGTATAAGGTAATGGAAACTTTATTTTCAGTATACAGCTGGACACTTTTTCAACTTTCCCCCCATATGAGATGGTTCTCCTTATCTCTACCCATAGTTGAATCTAATCACTAGTCGTAAGCTTATGTCAATCCCATACATTGATTATTCTATTCTACTAGCGTTTTGCCACTTGTCTAGAGGGGCAGATATTATGTATTTAATTTTTTATAGCAAAGAAATAAATGTCCATATATATTAACTTGTAATCAGTTTTTAGATAAAATTGAGATAACAAAAAAAAATAGTTTTCAGTTTGCGGATCTACTTGCGGATACTTTGTAAAAAAACTTGTTTTAGTGATGGACATCTATTTTTACAGGATTTTCACTGGCAGACATGAGACAGCTGTTATAAAGAGCAATTAAGACTTACTTTTCAGAAAAAAATGGATGCGCTCAAAAATTAAAACGTCCCTTGGGACAAATTCACGAGGAACGAGGATGAGTCGCTTGTTCTTATAGAATACAATAGTAGTTATGGTTAGAAATCAAAAAAAAAATTACACTAAAAACATTTTATTTAAGTAAGATGTCTAAAGATACAACAAATTAATAACACTTAAAAAATATTCAATTTCTTTCCGTTTCCTAAAGCATTCGTTTCATTTTTCTGAAAGAAGAGAAAATTATTAGAATAAATATCGCAACTCCATTACAAAACAGGGAAAGCGCAAAATTTAATTTATGATTTTAAAAATAAAGTATTTTTTTATTTTTGGTTAATTTTGGGTATACCTATACTATATAATAATGACAAACGTTCACGGTTATCAGATCTTGACTTTCCACAGACCCTATAATAATCTATATTATATCGATACATATTATAAAACAAAGTCCTCCGCCGCGTCTGTCTGTCTGTCTGTTCGCGATAAACTCAAAAACCACTGCACCGATTTTCATGCAGTTTTCACCAATGGATAGAATGGTTCTCCAGGAAGGTTTTAGTGTATAATTTGTCAAGTTTTTATAAACATTGGCTAAAATATAATGATATCTGTTGGAGGTATCGAAAAAAATAAGCCGTCTGGGAGCTTTCAACGAAAACGCTGCCTAAACCCTTTGAGATGTAAAAAATGATGTATGGTGGAATTGTGTATCTTATATAGGTCTACAAAAAAGTCCGCGATGGCATATGTCTATCTCTTAAGGATAACATACTATATCGAAAAAAGTTAGGAAATTCTCTGAAACTCTCGTCAAATCTGTACATTAAATATTTATTTGGAAAATCTAATTGAAATAGACATTAATATCGATACTGAGGCCAAATCTATTGTTTTTAGAATTTTTGTCTGTCTGTCTGTCTGTCTGTCTGTCTGTGACCGTATTACGAGGAAACCACTGGACGGATTTGGATGAAATTTGTTATGATGATAGCTGGTTAGCCGGGTCAATATATTATACGATAGTCATGGGCGTACCCAGCTTTTGGCCTAGGGGGGGGGCAAATCTAAAATTTATTAAATCGGCCCCCGCACTTGTTTTACTCTACATACTAGACAAAAACACTACACGCAACGTTAGGATTTAGGTGTATATATTGTGGAATATAAACAGAAAAGAGGATGTTGGAGTGGGGAAAAAACTATAAAAGTCGATGCATAACGGCATCGGGGGGTAGTTGTATCTTGACGCTTGTCGCGGTAGCATTGTTAGGTCGTTACTCTGTTGGTTTATTTCTTTAAAATATCATTGTTGGTAGCTTAGTTGTCTTTTTGGTTAGTTTAATTGTGTTGTAGCGTTTTCAAATACTTACAATAAATTGAGGTCGATTTAGTATGCTTGTTTTTTTAAAAATAGCTCACTTCTGGTCTAAATTCACAAGAATATTATTATTATTATGCTGGTCACTTATTCTTCTTCCGAGAAGGGCACCAACCATCCCAAGGTGGTGTTGGATTTTTAATACATAAGTCACTCAAAAACAACGTCGTAGAGGTTGGCAGTGTGTCGGCGAGGGTAGCGTACCTTGTATTGAAAATAACCGAAAGATACTTCTTGAAGGTTATACAAGTGTATGCTCCTACGTCTTCACATTCTGACGACGATGTCGAAGCCATGTACGAAGACATAGCTAAGGCTATGTCTCGTACCAACACCTACTACACTGTTGTTATCGGCGACTTCAATGCCAAAGTGGGAGTACAAGAAGATGGCGAATAGGGAATATGCATGATTTTTTTTTATGACTTAAATCCATCCTTTACATCATTATAAAGTAGAAAAATATATAAATAGTCTTGAAAATATATAATTTTTTATGCAAAGTGAAATTTAAAACATTGACTGAATTTAAGCCGTTCAAACGCCACCAGTAGCGCCGCCACGTCGATGACGTCATTTGTCACACGAATGTCTTTTTTACTTTAAGCTTTTTAGTTACTTCTTATATATCTTCCGTTTTAATTGCTATACACAACATTGAGGAAATTAAAAAACCTTCTTACAAGTATTGTAAGTACAAAAACATTATTAGAAATACACCCGATAAAGTGTTTTTTCGTATTCCAAGCGATGCGAAAGTAAAAGAAAGAAAGATGAAAAGATGTTTTTCGTTCGTTCAAAGCTTTGATAAAACCAGTTTAAGTCACCTTGCTTGATTCACTATTAATATTGATTCACTAGAAAACACCACAGGAACACAGTTTTAAATTTTTTCTAACATATACTACTTTTTAGTAGTATAGACCAGTGTCGATAATTTTTGAAACCAAAAAAATAATAGTAGAATAAAACCCACTAGAAAAGAATAAAACCCACTAATATTATAAAAATGAAAGGAAAAATAAATTACGGGCGATCTGAGGTCGGGAAGGGGGAAGGGGGGTGTTTTAAGGGTAAAAATCTGTTTAACTCGATTTCCGGCAAAACTACAAGTCCTATGGAAAAAAGTTAAATGGCAATGTTGTAGGTAATAAAAAGATCTAAAACTTTTGTATTCACACTTTTTTCACATAACCTCAAAATTTATGTAAAAAATAAAAAAAAACAAATTTTGGGCTTTTTATTTTTATCTTTTACAAAAAGAAAATATTTTTCACGAAATTTTGTGAAAACTTACCTTTTTATGTTCTAAATACACTGTATTTTTATTGATTTAAAATATTTATTTTTTTCACCTTATTTTGACTTAATATCGAAAAAGCACCCTAGTTTTCCATCGAAAGTTCTCACGTCAAAATATTTGCTTTCTTAAAAAAATTTGTAGGCTTTTTGTTTGTTAAAATCTCTACTTTGTGATGGTGTAAAAATATATATACATTATCATAGTAAATTTTCTCAGAAAAGCTGCCTAAACCTGGTCTAGTATGAATATCGACGCCGATAAATCCAATGTTTTGACAACTGACGTCATTTTGCTTTCAACCAATGGTGGCGCGTTTAAGAAGTTTCGATTTCCCGCCGTTAATATTCACTTTTTATACAATATTTTAAGGGTTTAAATAATAACTAAATTAAAAAAATACCTTTTAATCATAATGTGACGATAATAAAGATTGGAAAAAAAGATATTTGAAGCAAAATTAAATTTTATGCATATTCCCTATTGAGGGTTGGATCATTTGGTTATGGACTGAGGAACCATTCAAGTGGTAGTGCCATGCTTGTTACCTTCGGGTAGCAGCCGAATGGGCCGGCACGCCCCGTATAGTACCACTCTCTCATAGAAGACCGGCGTGAAGTGGCAGCTATGCTGTCGCGTTTCGTCCGGTAAGTGAAAGTCCGGGAGGCCCACTTTCCATCCCTCCTCCAGTCCTTCTCCCTCCTCCCTCCCTCCCTTTCCTGAAAGGCCGGCAACGCATCTGTAAGCCCTGTGGTGTTGCAGATGTCCATGGGCGGCGGTGATCACTTACCACCAGGTGAGCCTCCTGCCCGTTTGCCCCCTTTGTCCCATAAAAAAAAAAGTGGACCTGGCAAAGCCCCGATAATACTACAAAGAACGAGATCGACTTCATTATATCCAACAAGCGCTACATATTCAGGGATGTCTCAGTGATTAACAGGCTTAAAACCGGCAGTGATCACCGACTTGTAAGGGGAACCCTGAATATGAACATCGAAATAGAACTTGCGCGGCTAATGAAGTCGACTCTTAGACCTACACCACTTTAGATGAAAGCTGGCTGCGAAAGCTTCCAGCTAGAACTACAGAACCGATTCGCCATGTTGGAAACCACTCAGGATATCGATGACACCATCAATAGTCTGATTCGTGTGATCCGTGAGGTGGAACAAAAACATTTTCGACCTAAGAGAGATAGACAAAATTCGAAACTCTCAAGCGAGACTCTGAACGAGATGGCGAAGCAACGCGAGACTGTAAATACCACTCAGTCTAAGCGCCAGGTACTAGACAGGAATATGAGAAACCTAATAAGGCGTGATCTAAGACGAGCGAATACCCGAACTATTGAAGATGCTATAACACTCAATAGGGGCTCGAAAGTCTTTGCCAACTCTCACAATTCCCGTTGTCAACTGACAAAGCTTAGAACCGCACAAGGTACAACCGCCTCCTCCAAACCAGAGATTCTCGCTGATGTCGAAAGATTCTACAGGGATCTTTACACCTCACATACACTTCCACCTGAGTCCCACCACGTGGAGGATCCACAAGCCAGACTTGTACGCCACCAAACAGATGAGCTTCCCGACATCGACGTGGGCGAGATTAGTATAGTTCTTGGACAACTAGGAAACAACAAAGCTCCGGGTGAGGATGGAATTAGCGCAGAGCTCCTCTGAGCGACAGGAACACAGGTTCTATCAGAGCTCTCAAATCTCTTTAATTCTGTCCTTCACAATGGCACTACACCGGAGGCATGGAGTAGGAGCTTTGTGGTATTGTTTTTTAAGAAGGGGGATAAAGCCCTTTTAAGGAACTGCCAACCTGTGTCTCTTCTGAGCCATGTGTATAAGTTGTTTTCAAGAGTTATCACGAACCATCTCGCCCAAAAATTCGATAACTTCGAAAAGGCTTCAGTACTGTAGACCATATACACACATTAAGGCAAATTATTCAAAAGACCGAGGAATATGATCAGCCTCTATGCCTAGGTTTTGTGGACTATGAAAAAGCCTTCGACACCATCGAAACCTGGGCTTTTCTACAATCCATGCAGAGATGCCTTATTGACTATCGGTATATCTAAATACTACGGTGTTTATACCAGTCTGCAACGATGACCATCCAAGTACAAAGGCAGAGCACAAGACCAATCCGATTGCACCGCGGGGTAAGACAGGGGGATGTTATCTCCCCGAAACTGTTTACCTGTGCATTGGAGGACGTCTTTAAAACGCTCGATTGGAACGGACGAGGCATCAATATCAATAGAGAGTATATAACACACCTGCGATTTGCCGATGACATAGTCGTCATAGCAGAGACTCTGATGGATTTGGAACAAATGCTAAACAGCCTTAGTGATTCTTCAAGACGAGTGGGTCTCGGGATAAGTCTAGACAAGACCAAAATCATGTCGAATTTTCATGTATCCCCGAGACCAGTGATCGTGAATGACGCTGTTCTTGAAGTTATGCAGGAATATGTATGCCTTGGCCAAACTAGAAAACTCGGCCGGCACAACTTTGAGAAGGAGGCCAACCGAAGAGTACGCTTGGGCTGGACTGCTTTTGGGAAGCTACGTCATATTCTACAGTCGTCGATCCCAAAATCCCTTAAGACCAAGGTAAGGTAGCTCGCTGAAGTTGAAGCGGGCCGGTCATGTCTCCAGGCGAACTGATGGTCGATGGAGCCGAAAAGTGCTAGAGTGGAGACCACGTTTAGTCAAGCTTAGTGTAGGACGCCCTGTAGCACGATGGACCGATGACTTAAGAAAGGTAGCGGGCAGTGGATGGATGCGGACTGCCCAAGACCGGGATGGTTGGCGTTCATTGGGGGAGGCGTTTGTTCAGCAGTGGACGATGATAGGCTGATTGATTGAATTAATCATAGAAAATTCTCACAAAAAAAATTTCGTATTTCCATTTTTATTTAACGGACGCTTTTTGTTATTGTTCAACACAATGATCAACCAGATTTTTTTAAAATAGTGTATGATATAATTGATAGATATTATGGACATTGAATTACTCGATACAATTATTTTATTAGAAATTAAATACCGTATTTGTGTAAAGAGCTTTTACATTACCGCCTTATAATTGCCAATTTTTTAAAGTATTAAAATGGATATAGTATGTTATCCTTAAGAGATAGACGCGAATTTTTTTATAGACCTTTTTAATGTGTACAATACTGTAGTACATTATTTTGATCTATCTCGTAAGGTTCAGCGAGCGTTTGCAATGTAAGCGCAAAAAAATGTGTTTATTTACCACATCACATTAGAAACCTCTAAAATTATCAGTGTTTCTCTACTATATTATGCATGTATTATACATATAAACCTTCCTCTTGAATCACTCTATCTATTAAAAAAACCGCATCAAAATCCGTTGCGTAGTTTTAAAGATCTAAGCTTATATAGGGACAGAAAGACAGCGGGAAGCGACTTTGTTTTATACTAGGTAGTGATAGTGCATTCTCTAACGACAAATATTGTTAGAACATAAACATTATGTCTTTCGTCATTATGTGATTAACATGATCTAGATGAGGTACTAAATAAATAAATAAATAAAATAATAATAAAATATTTTTGTTTCGGTTCACCGGTGAATATTACACTAAATCCAGGGGGGGGGCAGCGGCCCCCCC
Organism: Boloria euphrosyne; assembly: GCA_951802675.2. Lineage (NCBI taxonomy): Eukaryota > Metazoa > Arthropoda > Insecta > Lepidoptera > Nymphalidae > Boloria > Boloria euphrosyne. The sequence continues at coordinate 1,009,302 of OX637896.1, forward strand.
CTGGATTTAGTGTAACCCCCCTACCTGGGTACGCCCATGACGATAGTTTTTACTGCGGAATAATATCTAATTTCTGAAAAAACTCTATATAACCATCAAAATGTACCAATAAAAATGGGTATTAAAAAAAGACAACAGCACTATCTACCGAACGCATTTACAGCAAAGAACCGTCCAACAACGTAGACAAAAAATCATCAAAATCGGTTAAGCCCTTTAGAAGAAGAATACCTAAAAGAGTAGTAAGAGTAAAAATAACAAAAAAAGCTTATCAAAATCATCTACAGTTTATAACATTTTGTAGGTATAATACCTGTTTCGGATATAAAACTTCAATGATAGGTCCCTTGTAAGTGCACGGCAGACAGTACTCGGGGCAGTTGCGCCTGTGCTTGCAACACGAGACAAACGCACTCACCAATATGAGCAGGAGTACAACGCACTTCTTGTATTGCATTATTAAACCTTACTGTTCACTGAAAATTAAAAAAAAATACGTTATTTATGCCAGCTGGGTATAAAATTACTAAGCGATATAACAGGCTCAATTTTGTTTAATACATTTATACTACTTATACTTTTAACTATTAAAGGCAAACATTTTTTGTCAACTACTCAACACCTTTCCTTATTGCCATACGCTGCCAGCAAAAAAATCTCACCTTCATTCCGCTCTTTGCACGCACTTTAGGTCCTCCGAATTGATTACAGGGTTGACATCTACCGTCTTTACAATGTCGTCTGTCGCGCTTGCAGCCGCTGGAGAGGTGGAACACCGACACGACGATGTGCAGAAACACCAGGACGAACGCATTGAGATATTGCATCGTGATCACTTAACTTTGTCTAACAAAATAGAATTAATATATTGTTAGGAATTAATAGTAAGGAACGGTAGCAAGTTGCATGATGCATCGCATCTATAAAAGGAAGTGTCAAACCGATGACAGGGCTTTTTGCTTGTCAAACGTCAAAGCGTTCACACGTGTTCTTAGTCGTTATTTTTTTTTTATTTATAAAATCCACTTCTGGTTCCTAAAATCAGAAGTGGGATCGGATCTGCACATAGCATGACCGTTTGGACTATCCATTTTTTTAAATTTAACGCTTAACCAGTACGCGACTCGTTAAATATGTAATTTTTTTGTACCGTGCGTTATTTTGCTAAAAATAATGAGTAGATCGCAGCGTCTTTATTCTCGTGGTGGATCATGTGATTTTCATAGACAGGAAGACATTCCAGTGATAGTGATAGGTGTCGTTCGCGAACTAGGTCACGGTCGCATCCCCGCGTTATGCATATGTCCCGTGATAGGCATAGTACTAGTCGCTACCTGCAAACGTTCTAAGGATCTTTACACGTATTGAAATGAAAGACCAGTAGTCGCGTTGAGTGTCAAATGTGGAATGTCTTTATTTAAAACGTCTGGCTTCTTTTATACATATTTGCTCGCGCGGTTTCTGAGAATTGTCGGCCATGCGTGAGGTCGTGACTCGGCGGCGGCCGGCTGCGCTTTTGATATGGCGGCCGCGGTGCCGGCGGCGGCTTTATGACGAGGCGGCGGTGCCAGTTACAAAGTCGCGGCAATGACGGCGACGGCGACAGCGAGTCAGCTCGGTATGTACTTCTGAAAGCGCGCGCCACGGAGTGGCGGCAGCGGCTACAGATCAAAAGTTACCGAAGTATCCGAGGGCTGGATGGTGAGTCGGTGTCAGGTGAGGCCGAGCCCTCGCAAATTAGAAGCATTGGTAAGCATCCGTTTGCCACAAAACGTCAAGCCCGGCAGTTCTTAGGACTCGCTGGATATAGGTGGTGGCTGAGTATATGGTGCCCCAGCGAGGGGAGTGGTACCATGAAACGTGTGTAGCGTTCTTTTAAAGTGAGTATTTTGCACACACTTATGTTGTGTGGTTGGTTAAGTCTGATGGTTATCCATTTGACTGTGTTACTTATATCGACCCGATGTAGTTGTTACTGGGTCCGTGTCGATAGATGATCCGATGTAGTTGTTACTGGATCTATGTCGATAGATGATCCGATGTAGATGTTACTGGATCTATGCTGATAGGTGATCCGATGTAGATGTTACTGGATCTATGCCTATAGATGATCCGATGTAGATGTTACTGGATCTATGCTGATAGGTGATCCGATGTAGATGTTACTGGATCTATGCTGATAGGTGATCCGATGTAGATGTTACTGGATCTATGCCTATAGATGATCCGATGTAGATGTTACTGGATCTATGCCGATAGATGATCCGATGTAGTTGTTACTGGATCAATATCGTTGGAAACCCGATGTAGCTGTTACTGGGTTGTTGTGTATTGGTCCGATGTAGATGCTACTGGACCACTGAACTGACACACTGAGGCAAGTTTATTCTGTAAGGCCTGTGGCAGTGTGTAGAGGAACTTGTCCTAAAAGTAAAAGGTTACTAAAACACGCGCAACGTTGATTTTAACTCTGTATGGTTTGTATATGCAAGTGAGACATCTCACTAGGTAGTGATTTATTGTTGAGGTTGGTTAAAGAACTAAACGGTAAACTTGATGCGCTGCCTTTACCAGGAACCAGCAACAGACTAGGTCGAGGACGACGCACAATCAGGAGAGGCCGTGTTAGGAATTAATAGTAAGGAACGGTAGCAAGTTGCATCGCATCTATAAAAGGAAGTGTCAAACCGATGACAGGGCTTTTTGCTTGTCAAACGTCAAAGCGTTCACACGTGTTCTTAGTCGTTATTTCTTTTTTATTTATAAAATCCACTTCTGGTTCCTAAAAATATACTATCATTGGCTTATTAAAATTTGTTACATTATCGAAATTTAAAGTTGCAATGGAAAAAATATTGTCGTGATTTAATAGTCCTTGGTACTTTCTTAGATTTACGCGAATATTTGACATTTTAAATAAAATTATCTTTACAGATTTTGTCGCGGCTTTATTTTTATTTTTGTTTCCCGACGTTAGGAATGCTTTACAACAATCATGGTCACGGTGGAGACTTGAATATTATTGTTGTAAAGCATTCAAAATTTAGACAAAATGCGAAAAGAAAGTTATATTTAAAATTGTTGTGAACACATATGGAATGTATCGGCTTCGAGTGTCACATAGGATGCTTTTTATCTGTTTATATAAAGGTATTATGTTCCACTAAGTTATCACTATGGGAACTCTAAACACATAAGAGCTTACGAGCCGTTTCCCTCCCGTTAATCCAACTCTGTGAATACTATTCTGGCAATCTACTTAGCAGCTTTTTCAGAACTTAATCAAAATTATAAAATTTAAACACGTTATGACATTTTAATCACAAAGTGATAATGATTTCAGCTTTCACTTTGTCGCCATTTACGCAATTCCTTGAGATATAGGTATATTATATAACACTAAGACACAATTTCTAAGAACGACTATTCTCTGTGAAACAACGCCGGATGCGCGCATTACACGTGAAGCGTGTCGCTTGCTGCGAAATCAACTATCGATATGTGTGTATGTAGGTATACATACTACGTCCTTACATAATATGTATATAAATACGTATGAGGGGGAAATTGAATTTTTTTTTCTGGATAAACTTTGGCTGTGGTAAAAAGTAAATTAACATAATATAAAAGTTCTTGTAGTTCATTGTAGATTGAATGAAATGTAAATTGCGGTTTACGATTTATGACTTATTAAAAAAAACTACTTACTAGATCTCGTTCAAACCAATTTTCGGTAGAAGTTTGCATTTCAGTTTTATCATTCTATTATTTTAGAAGTTTTTAACGTACTTTTTTTCGCACTTAGGTTGGTTTTCGTTGCAAGTGACGTAATTGTGGCGCACGCAGGCGTAACACGACTCGAGGTAGGAGAGGAGCAGGGTCACTATCAGCACTATTACTTCTTGGACAAGATCTTTGTCCATAGCACGGGGAAACTCTCTGGAAAATATATTTTGCTTTAATAGGACTACTATTGCAATCAACTGCCTCGTTGGTGTAGCGGCTAGCATGTACGTCTGTTTATCCGGAGGTCCTGGGTTCAAATCTTGTTTAAGGCCAAATTTTGCTAAGTACATGTTTCTACCATGCCTTGGAGGTCGTAAAGACGTCGTTCGGTCGCCTTATGTCTCACTAATTGTGTCGAGTATTTGTCTCACTAGAGTATACCTATTACAAGAACACGTACACTTAAGCACTATATCTGCGCATCTGACTCGTTTCAATCTCGATGGACATAGCCAAAATGGTTTGTGAAGACATTATTATCTATGGATGTGTATTACGAGTATTACATTTACATATATGTTCGTGTGCGTGATTGTTAGCCCTTCACACAGAGGCGGTCTTGAATACAGTTCTGTACACCCATTGGTACACAAGATATACGCTACAACATATTATATGGCCTATTGTAAAAATTGACTTAATACAAAAATTATTCTAAAGTACAAAATGAGTATTTGGTTCCTCCAGCGACTGGTCGGTCGACCAGATGAGTAAGGCTAGCCAGATGTGCAGGACGTTCAAATGTTGCAATCCCCATTTCTTTGTTTTTCAAAAACAAATAAAAAGTATTAACATATGTACCTATCGCTTGCAGGCCGGGTTACCAGGTTTGCAAATCACGCGCTTTTTACAGCCACAGACCGCTTGCACAAAAGTTAAAAGGAACAACCACACTGCCCCTAGATATTGCCTGTTCATCATACGTTAGCAGCCACCATCTGCTGAGATATTTACCAACTTAATACATCTTCTCAATAACTTTATTTATATATATTTAACTAATAACATTAAATCAAGCTAATAATATTAAATCAAGCTAATAACATTAAATCAAAAAGGCAGTGGTAGCCCAGCGGTAACGTGCTCGCTTGTATAACTGAGTGATGCGGGTTCAAATCCGGGTCTCGCACCTCTGATATTTTTATGAGCGAATCATTTCTATCATATTATCACTTCTTTCGGTGAAGGAAAACACCGTGAGTAAACCTGCATGTGAATCTGAGAAAACCTAGCAAGTTTTCGAAAGACATGTGAAGTCCGCCAACACGCACTAGGCCTGCGCTACTTCTAATATCTTCAGATCAGCTCGATGTTACATTCTTAGATACCTACCATATAATATGTGCGACAATTATCAATGCAATATTTAATTTTATAATAAGTTGCTAAAATAGAAAAAGACCAGCCATTTCATGAAATTTTAAATAATATAAATAAAGTTACATGCTACTTACTTAAAAAATGTTCATATTACGTATTCTGAATTTTATTTTTGCAAATTATGGATATTTTCCTACAAAGTTTCCTTTTTTTCCACTCGTCAAATTTTGATGTTAATTGGGAGTTCCTGTAAAAGAGAAGTGATGTATTGAGTCAGACCACCGAAAATATCTGCAAGTGTAAAATATATTCAGAATCTATTATTTTATTAATATTAGTTATCGCATTGATATGTAAGAATCTACAAAAGGTGAGGCTTGAGTCTTGACCCAAAACAACATTTCCCTACTACAGACAAAAAACCGGAGAAAAAGAAACACAAAAATGTTCAAAAAATTTATTTACATATAATCATGACGACAAACTATAAAAATATATAAAGTTAACACATTAACAAAAATATAGTTTTCCCATATTTTTCCGTTTTCCAATTCCCTTACGACCAAAGGTTATTTGGACTTATTTTGTTTGCGTAAGTTCCGATTCAATTTTATTTTCTATCGTAAGATTTTTTGGTCGAAATTGCCCAATAAAAATGTATTTATCATGTAAATATTCTTACAGATTTCTAGTTTCTAAAAGGGCCTCTCCTGCACGGAGCCCGACCTGAACAAGTTATGGGTTTCTTGCAACAAGCATTTCCTAGAGCGAAAGCTGTGAATAAGACTATCAGCATCGCATACAGCATCGTCCAATTAATTTTGGCCATTTTGTACCTAAAATTGTTAACAGAATAAATCTACATAAATAAATTTGCAAACATTATATAAAAATAATTTTAACTTCAAAACGCTTAAAAATAATAAATTTTAGTGGGAATATTTATCAGAGCATTACCATTTACTTCTATTTACTTCTTGCTACAAGGCGCAGGCGACCTACACGCTATGTACACTTTTCTAGTGCACCCTTCGACTCTGGATAGCAAGGAGAGGAACATGGAGAGCAGACACAGGGTACTTTGGATCAGGCCCATGGTCTTTTAGGAACCATTGCGGTCATCTGCGAAAAATCCTACCTTTTGTACTTCTCTAACCATATAAGCCCAGCCAACCATTACTGTTTATTCGAGCTTACATAGTAACTAAGGGCAGTTTTAACGTAACTTTGACAAAAAGACTGGTCGTTAGTTAATAATTAATTGTTAGAAAATATTGTTTTGGGTCTTTATATACTTATACTTAGTGATAAATTAAAACTCTATAGTCACCAGCAAAAGCTGATAGAGCCAATTATTTTTATGTACACCTTAAATTCAATAAGGAGGAATCTATTTATTTAATAAGGTAGTGCTTCTATGGATTTTATATGAAAATAGTGATTTTCTTAGTAGATATCATTCCACATAATAATTGTTAATGAAATTATTAGGTCGGTACCTACATTAAACTTAGCCCAGCGGTAACGCGCTCGCTTGGATAACCGAGTGACGCGGGTTCAAATTCGTGTCTCGCACCTCTGATATTTTCACGTGCGAATCATTTTCTATTTTGATTACCACTCGTCTTACGGTGAAGGATAACATCGTGAGGAAACCTTCATGTTTGAGAAAACCTAGCAAGTTTTCGGAGGACATGTAAAGTCCGCTAACACGCAGTAGGCCAACGCGGTAGACTATGGCCTGATCCCCCTCGTACTAAGAGAGGCCCGTGCCCAGCTGCGGGACGTTAAAAAACGACAAGAAGAGACAGAGAGACAATTCCTTAATTCTTCAGATCATTTTTACTTGATCTGAACTTAATTCATTTAAAAATGACTACTGTAACGTTGTGACAAAATATTGAATAGATGTGTGTAGGGATTTATGGTAATTGTTATGGAATATGTACTTTGAATTATTACAAAAACATTAAATTATTATTATTACTTAGCATCAAGCATAGAATATCAAACTACTACCTAAGATATGGACATATGATATTATTTTCTAATTTGTCATAATTATTACTTGTTGTTGATGAAAACTCGTGAAAAGTATCTCAGAAGAAACATACATTGTTTGAAAATCGACATTATGAATTTTATAAATATTAAAACTACTTACCTGTTTTTTTTGGGTTTTATGTAACTTGACAGAAATTTTGATTTGACTGATTTGCTTAAAGGAACATCTAGCAGTTTGAAATTAAGTGACAAATATCACAGCTTCCAAGATACTAAAGAGGTTTGTATTGATAAAAATAGAACGAACACTCTTAAACTCATTAGTTCTTTAGCTTATACCTATCATGATATTTCACACGGGCTTTTTTGGAATTCGAGTGAAATTGCTGATTACGCTATATTACTAAGTTTGTTTCTATTCAGCCCTTTTTAACGTTTCACTGCTGGGCATAGGTCTCCCTTCAACACGAAGGGAGGGAGGAAGGCCCGTAACCCACCATGCTGGACGAGTGCGGGTTGGCGGACTTCACATGTCTTTCGACAACTTGCTAGTTTCTCTCAGACATACACGTTTCCTCACGATGTTTTCCTTCACCGTAAGACAAGTGGTAATCATGTTAGAAATGATTCGCATATTAAAATATCAGAGTTGAAGACCTGAATTTGAATCCGCATCACTCGGTTATACAAGCGAGCGCGTCACTACTAGACTACCACTGTCTTCACATAAATATCATAATTTTGAAAATGAATAATTTGATATTTTCACATTATATTGATCTCTTTGATTGAGTATAGTGAACTTTGGTTACAACCTAATAGCAGCATATTAAGTCGTAAGGTTTACGAGCTAGCGGAGCTGAGTGTGGAAGAGTTTATTTTGGACGCTGAAACTTGTGTTTCGGGCTAGTGACGATTGACACACGAGTAGGTATTACTGCGATAAACCGAAAATCGCAAAATTGCAGTTTACATTTTTTTATTTTGCACATGTATTGTTCAATAGCATAACTTATACATAATATATACATATACATATTATATACATTTTTGATAAAATTAGGAGAACTTTGCAATAATGAATCGTTCTTTATATATTAATACATAAATAATCTGACACCTAGATCCAAGAGCAAGATAATTAATCTATCTCTAAATCGCCAGGAAGTGCCATTAGTATAAAAATGTGATAACTAAATATGTGTTTAACATGTTATGTCTGTCTGCACTGGCGTCTCAAACCTATAAACCTTTCATCAGTAGGCAAGTAGCGGGCGGACAGGCGACGTTCCCACTGTCATTAAAATTTATTTTCTAATATTAGTTTTCACTTGAAATTCATTCTGTTTCACAAGGATTTTTACAAATCACACGGCATGAAGCTTTCCGTGTGAAACTTTTACTTTCTTCGAGGTAAAAGTAAATTAAAATAAGAAACTTAAGTGAAAAACTTAGCATTTTCATTAATAAGCTCATTTTTATCTATGTATAGGTACTAGGTATATATAGCTCGTAAACTTGGTAGCCCAGCGGTAACGCGCTCGCTTGGATAACCGTAAACCGAGTGATGCGAGTTCAAATCCGAGTCTCGCACCTTTGATATTTTCTTGTGCGAATCATTTCTATCCTGATTACCACTTGTCTTACGGTGAAGGAAAACATCGTGAGGAAACCTGCATGTCTGAGAAAACCTCTGAAACTTAAAACCTCCCTAACTCGGTAATATATTTTATGTAAGATTTTAAGCTCTACAAATTTTTATTTGAATTTTTGTCTAATTTATATCGTTTTCGAGTAATTGCAAAAAAAAATGTTGACCAATTTTTTTCCACTCTTGCCGGGGGTTGCTCCCACTAAAATTTTTACACAATGTTTTTGTATCATTTCAACTACAACATATCAAAAATGCCAAATTTTGATTTCACACCTTATTTGATTAGACTATAATTGTAACGATCGTGATGCGATGAAGCCTAGACTCAATGCCAAAGAATACAATGATTGAATAGGAAATTTTTCTCGGAAAACTTTTTTGGTTTGCTAGTTTGTAGGGAAAACACGCTATTTATGTTATGACTTATTAATAAACTTTACTTTTACTGACTTTACTTTTAAAAAATAATCATGAAGTACGCCATTTTGGCTGAGCACGAGAAATGTCAGGAATAATAAACGCGCTAAGCTACTCAAAAAAATTAAAATTGGTGATGAATGGACTATATTGCAAGATTGAGTGACAATCGCTGGACGATTCGGCTGACGTCCGGGGGTCACATCACAGGTGATACAAATAGAGAAAACCTAGCTACAAAAATCGACGGATATTGAGCATTATTATGGGACGATTGGGCATCTCTAGATGAGGCTGTTGGGTACGGCGCGGGGATGTTAAATAATTGTATTTTGAATAATTACACTGCTTTATATACCTATGCTAATTACATGTGTGTGCACGCGTGTTCCCACAAGACCTTCAATCTTAAATGAGAACCTAACAATCTAAAAACTAAAACGTACACAAAATCGTGTGAATTATGAAACACGAAATAAGAACTAATTTAAGAAGTAGTAATTCAAAATTAAGAAATAATTCAATTAATATTTATTGTATGTAATAAAATATGGTACTTTTTATGTCTATCTGTCTGACACGTTTCTGTGACCGCGTGTGGAATCACGTGTAAGCCACTGAATAGATTTTGGTGATATTTAGTATGATGATAGTTGGTTTTCCGGAGCAATATATAGAATACTTTTTGCTACAGGACGATGAGAAACGACTTGTCTTACGCCATGTAGAGATGAACAAATAGCTTTTTATCCCACTGCTGGGCATGTGCTCAATGCCACGCTGGTCAAGTACGTTGGCACATAACTAAAGTGCACATTCAAAATACATCGAGAGCGATAAAGCTCGACGTGCCATATAAATTAAAAGTCAATCATCCAAATTTCAAATGTCTGTACGAATTGCGTCGAATGATTTATTGCACTATAAAAATCTATTTTTTCTATAAATATGTTTAGCACTGTACAGTGTACGGTAGGTTATGTTATAGATTATACGCCGTGAGATTTGAAGCTTTCACAAATAGTGTTGGACAATTATCGAAAAATTGATTAACGATCGATATTTTTCCAATTTTTCATTTGATTGTTGTAATTTTCAATCAAAAAAGTGTTATTGTGTATCTGGCGATATATTGTAAAATTATTTTTTTGGTAAAAAAAAAAATAAATAAATATGTTGGGACATTATTACAACAGCGCCATCTAGTTCCGTAGTAAGCTAAGCTTGTGTTACGGATAACATATAGTTGATATACTACACATATACATTTTAAATACATATATATTATAAATATAAACACCCATGACTGGAGTACAAACATTCGTGATTAGCAAATGAATGCCCCCAGCGGGATTCGAACCCGCGACCGCTGGCGTAGAAAGTAGGGTCACTACCAACTGAGCCAAACGAGTCGTCAAATGACGAGTCAAATGTATATTGGAAAATGGTGACTCATGAATGATCTTATCTACTCTATAACTTCTGATTTTGAATGTCCATAGAATTGAAAGTTATATACGAAAAAACAGTACATTATTAAATATTTCCTATAAAACCCGCAATAATAAATATTTCTTCAAAAGTATTTCGGTTCACGACTGACACATATTTATATCATGACTAAATGCAACTATCGAACTGATCTCGTTCCAGCATCCCTAGCGGACCATCTGGACGTTCACTCGCGTGCGCTCGCGCCGCCACGCGCCCGTTTATTTTTACCGATCGACCATCCAACGATATATATTTCTAAATCATCATAAATAACTATGTATTGAACTATAAATATCACGGGTTCAAATTCTTCTTCAAAAGTGCAAGTGACAAAGTGCTTCGGAATGCTCGGGACAATTTGGGAACGAATTTTTGGCGTTTTCCTCTAAATGATGAATCAGGGTACAGTGCTTTTAAAAGTGTTTTCAGTTGAAATACACTCAGTTCCGACGGGATTCAGGAAGTGATCGCTGTGTTGTGTTCAGTGAAGTTTGAGAAGTCGAAGGTATTTTTATTATTTATAATTTTTCTAATTATTTTCTATTATTTTGTACAGGATATGCATAAAGTTAATATTAAGAAGTGAAAAAAAAAAATTTTTTTTATTGGGCAGTTTGCGAAATAAACCACGTTATGTTCGAATAAATTAAACTTTATTTAACTTTATTAAATTTAGGATATATTATGAAAACTTTTAAGGTTTATTAACCTCGTGTTTACAAACTCTGGCTTTATTATAATTTACTAATCAATGTTTCTGCGAGTTATTCTACTGTTGCAAATTTTAAGGCACTTTTTTAAGGCAATTTTTTAATTTTAAGGCAATTTTAAGGCACAGAATAAAAGCGTTTTTACTCTAAGCCTAACTACATATTTTACAGTAGACAAAGTGACAAAATCATATTATTTTCTTGCGTGCAATGGAAAGCGATGCTTTATTGCGAGAGTATTAACGAACATATGATTTTATATTGAAAATATTTGATTGTAGCACGTGGAGAGAGCGTGAGTATCTAGATTTTTTTAGCTCGATCAGTATGAATAGTTCTTAGCAAATCGACTAAAATTTAATTTTGAATCATTTTCAACCAACTTCAAAAAGAAGGAGATACTCAATTCAGTTGTTGTTTATTGTGTTTGTTTTTTTAGAACTCTGTTATTTAAAAACTTTCTCTGTAAATGATTAGGCATATATATATTAAGGTATAACTTATTTAGTAAAAGAAAAACTTATATTCAGTTATTTTTTATTATAGTCTTTTAAGTCGGTTTTTTGTTAACATTTTACATAAAAGTACCTTTTACAAACATACGTATAGGCAAAAAATTTAATAAATTTTGTTCTAATATCCATATCCTGTATAAGTTACAGAAATTGTTTTTAAAAATATTTTATGACGACAGACAGTCACAGATTTCTCGAAGTTACTGTTTTATACATTGATATAAAACCATTTTAGTGAAGGATTTTAACTTAAACTTGTTTATCATTTTTCTTTTATCATTTGTATATTATAAATTATATTATAATGTTATGGTTAAACCGTTATAAACAGACGCGTACAGATGTTATTTTCATTTCCCAACAAAGTTCATCGTTCAATATTTTTTACCATGGAAATATTCCATGTGATTATTTATATAAGTCATTCATGTTATTAATATGTAAAAACGGCCTCAGTGGTGTAGTGGTTAGCATGTTCGGCTGCATATCGAGAGGTCCTGGGTTTAAGTCTCGGCTCGGTTCAAATTTAGTCATCGAATCTTTCAGTAAAGGAAGTTGACGGTATTTCGTCCCGTCCATCCCCGATAGCTCGTAATGCCGTCGCTCCTGGGTCGTAACTCTCACTTGTCGAGTCCAGTAATCGTCCCATCGCAGTATGAGATTAACAGGAATAGAGAGTGCACTTGAATCTGCGCGTACACTTGTGAAGTATAATATATCTTGACATTTCTTAGATTTAATATAATATTTGGTATTTTAAAAAAAAATCAGACAAATTTTGAGGAAAAGCATGATGATGGCTGGTTATTCAGATCAACAAAAAGGATAGTCATTTTCATCACTAAGAAATGTATACTAAAATACGAAGGGAAGAACCCAAACAGAGCAAGGGCCACTCGCTAGTATATTATAAAGCGAAATAGGAAAGAAAAGTTAGTTCATCTCAGTCGTTCAACCATTTATTATGTTTACACATATAGCTTCAACAGGTGGCACAAGTTGTTGTTTTAAACAATATTACTCATAAATATGTAAAATAAATAATCCATAGTAAAAATAATGATCGCCAAAATTTATTCTTATTTGAAGCTGCCAACGTAAAGTACAACATCTGTGAGCTAATTCCAGTTACTTTCTTATAAGCCGTCACTCGGCTTTCTGGAATTATGAACCTTTGCTAGTATCTTGTTGGTATATTTTTGATCGATTGTATTGAAGAAAAAATAAATACTTTGTTATAATGCAAATATTCGACATTTTAAATGAAACAATATTTTTGGACTTTGTCGCGGCTTTGTTATACTCGTATTTACTTTTACATGCAAATGTCGTGGTACTCGATGTTTGCTAGAAAGTATTTGAAACGTTAAAAAACCAAATGTGAAATATTAGTGATTGATTCCTCACGCCACTGGGTTTGTTTTATATGTAGGTTTTTGTGGTTAATATAGATTTCACAGACATGATATTTTCCCACAGTAAAGTATCCTTTATGTTAAACCGTTCAGACTACAGACAAAAATTCTTAAAAACTATAGAATCTGTCTTACTAAAAATATTCATTGTACAAATTAGACTTATAGCTTTATTATATGTAGTAGGTGTCTTCATTCTATTTTTTAACGTCTCACTGCTGGGCACGGGCCTCCCTCAGTACGAGGGGGATCAGGCTATAGTCCACCGCGCTGGCCCAGTGCGTGTTGGCGGACTTTACATGCCTTTCGAAAACTTGCAAAGTTTTCTCAGATATGCAGGTTTCCTCACGATGTTTTCCTTCACCGTAAGACATCATGATAGAAATGATTCGCACATGAAAATATCAGTGGTGCGAGACCCGGAACCCGCATCACTCGGATATCCAGGCGTACGCGTTACCACTGCCTTGTAGTAGGTATATTTGCTGAAGGAAAACAGTGCAAAATCCGAAAGTATAGATTTATTTAAAAAAACAATATACTATGTAATTATTATATTTAAACCCTCTGGGTTTTCCAGCTTAAGCTTTAGCCGATTTTATTTTATTTAGACCAACACGATACGTTATACATAATATTATATACTCGTTATTTTCATTCACATTACTTCATTCGTATCTTATTTTCATTTACATTACTTCATTTCAAAAATATAAATGGGGATAGTCTGAATGTAAGATAAAAGCTGCTTTTTTTATTCACTTAGCTTTACTTATAGGTACATTTCGAAATTAACATACCTAAGTGAATAAAAAATGTAACCTAAATTATTCAGTAAAACGCTATTTGTTAACTAAATTATTTAGTTAATAGTTAGTAAACGTAACTCATTATTTCGTGTTTATTATACTTGTTCAATTAACAGTTTATTACGGTTAAAAGTTATTTTATAGCGTGTTAATATAACTGATGGTTTTCGTTAAAGTATTTTAACATGCTTTTAAGCGTACTTCACTATGATGTAGCGTACTAACTATTTACATGCAGGTACTTTTTAATTTTTATGAACTACTGGAGTACCCTTACTTCGATCTGATGCGTCCTTTATAACTTAGGGTACTGTAAGGTAATAGGTAAGTATCAGGTAGATCATAGTTACCTTTGTTTTACATCAGATATTATATCTATATTATAAGTCTCAATTCGTTACATGTGCGAATCATTCCCAACATGATTACTACTTGTCTAACGATGAAAGAAAACATCGCGAGGAAACTCATACAAAACATGTATGAGAGAACCCAACAAGTTTTCGAAAGACATGTAAAGTACGCCAACCCGCACTAGGCCAGCGTGGTGGAATATGGCCTGATACCTCTATTATTGGAAGGGAGGCCCGTGCTCAGCAGTGAGATGTTAAAATGGACTGAATATTTACTAAGTCTAATTCAATTTTATCAAGCACGTGCAAAGTAATGAAGTAACAAAATACAAATATTTTTTTAATTTAATATCAATTTTTTTTTGAAAATTTATTTTCACATTTTGTATAGTAGGTAAGTAATAAGTATGTATTATGAGTAAAAAGTTCCCATACATCTGTTGATGAAGTCAGAAGTACTTACTGTCTGTGTGTCTAATCTTTAATGTCTTATTTTTGTAATGTGAAACGGGATATTTACCAGGCTTTTCGTTTTGATTTACTACTTCCCGATATTTCAGCAGTGTTGTGAGCGCCATTACTCATTAACGTCTAATGCTGAAATTACTGGAGTTGATTTTGCTTAGTTTATTTTGACATGGCACATACATATGGCAATGATACGTTAATTTTAATAAATGCCATCTAGGGCAGTATATCATGCAACCTGAGGAGATACAGAAGCTCTCTGCTCAGAAAATCTGGAAGTTCCTGGAGGCAACAGGACTAAGCAGAGAACTGTAAATACACTTAAAGGGAGCTACAATGGATCATCACTGGTCGACGTAGCTAGGGCCGACCTCGGCACCATACCCAAAAATGCAAATAATAATAGAGGACCTTGAATAAAGAAAATAATAATGATTATGGTTGAATTTTGACCTTTTGATTTTGATTGACGACTAGTGGCATAAATTAATAGGCAGGATTAGCATAACTTTGAAACTTGTGACAGTTTAAAGTGAACAATTGAAGTAATAAAACTTAGTTTACAAACGCGATTGACGCTGTCTACGATAACTACTATGCATACTAATTTTTAATTATTATTTTTAATGACACAGTTTCAAAACGTTAACGAAAAGTGCAAACGAACTCAAATTATAGTTGCTATCATCAGTAAATGCCATAAAACGAGTTTGACTTTCTATTACAGGTTACATCTATGTAGTATTCTGTACTTTTGTAGGTCCTCTACGAAATTCGCGTAGAGCTGCTACACAAGCTAAATCGTAGCAAGTTCTTTCTATCATTACTCAAATTTATTTGTTTAAAAATCATTATATTAGTGATATGATAATAATAAATATATCATATTACAATGTATCATACGTTAAGGAACATAGCATTCAAAATAACTTTACTTTCTTTGTATTTTCCTTTACCGTAATAGCAAAACAGAGCTTCGACCTCAACTTCAAACTTACCCCGCGTGCGTCCACACTTTTTTAAGCGTATTTATTCCATTTAAAAAAAACATCAAAAGGGTATGATAATCAGTTTAGAAATAATCAGCAACTACATAATTACAATCTAAAAGTTTTATTATCAGTACCTACATCGCATTTCTCTACGTACTAATAAGTATGTTGTATTCATATGTCTTAAGCCCTTTTAACGTCCCACTGCTAGGCAGAGACCTCCCTCCCTTGTATTCATATACTAGATTCATTTCTACAAAACATGTATTTAATTACAAAGCCATACCTACAAAAGTTATTTATTTTTTAAAGAACTTGTAACAAAAACATCCTAATACAGTGTTCGTTACAACTTTAAAAAGTAATTCGAGTATTGCACTATAAATCAATTATGAAGTACTAATGAAATATAAGAGAACGTAAATCTCAATCTCATCAAGTTAAAACATACATTATTCAAAACAAGGCTTAAAAAACGCAGTGCGTTGCCATTTCGAAAATAATTCATTACGTTCCGAAATGAGGTCAACTTAGCGACTGAAGTTGCAGCGATGCGCACGCCTGTACTCGCCTGAAGTTAGTCACATCTACGTCTGCGCTGTGTACCGCCCAGCCTTCGCCCAGCACGAACATCGCATCTCAAAATTAAAAAAAAATACATTAAAAAAATATAAAAAAATATTTTTAAAGGCGTATTAAGGCAATATGGCGCGCTCTACGCGGTCGCGTAAAAAATTTCAGTGATTACATCAATATGTTCATCGAAGACTGGACTTAAAGTGTGGTGTTTTTGTGTGGATAGTGTGTACGTGTTTTCTTAATTGATTTTAAATTAACCCTATGTAAGTATATAGTATACTTGTTTAAAAATAAATTTTCTAGATGCACCATTAATTATATAAATAGTAATTGTGACGCAAATAATATTGTAGCCAAATTATTTCATCAGAACAATTGTCTGACGTCGTCTAATCATTAGATGGGAATGATTAATGTACAAATTTCTAATGAGCTTTGGCACTTAATGATCATTTTAATTGAACTATCATTATTTTGAAAAATTGTATTGAAAATTTGTTAGTTACATTTACTAACAATATTGACAAAAAAAAGAAACCTTCATACTCTATATTTACCTATTTTGTAATAAAACGAAACATAAAATTAAACTAAACGTAAAATAAATTAGATAAATGAAAAATATAACATTATTTTTTATATCAAATTATAAAAACAAGATTTATAACAAATAATTGCTATTTACACATTAATTGATGCAAAATTTAAGTGCTAGAGCACTATAGCCTTACATCCACCTGTTGTAAGTAGGCAGTAAGTTTACGTAAAAATACAAACAAATCAAGAGAAGTACTAAAATACTGCAATTTGATAGCCATTTGTTATCTATTATGTTATGTTATCATCACTACATATTATAAAAATAAAGTCCTCCGCCGCGTCTGTCTGTCTGTTCGCGATAAACTCAAAAATTACTGCACCGATTTTTAAGTCTTTTCACCAATAGATAGTGGCTCTCGAGGAATATTTTAGTATATAATTAGTGGAATTCGCGGCTTCGCTTGCCATAAATCTAGGGACAAGCCCGAGCGGAACGAGGGTGAATCGCTAGTCATATAATAAATTCAGTGTCAAATCTGCACTAAGATTTTCCAGAAAATCTTATTGAAATTCTCAATATTATCGAAACAGAGTCCGAATGTATAATTTTTAGATTTTTTGTCTGATTGTCTGTCCGTGACCGTATCATAAGAAAACCTTTCTGATGCTTTTTACTGTTGGAACATATTATATTTTATCTCAGAGTAATGTATACTAAACTAAAGCATAAATTCTAAAGCATATTATGTCAGTTTTCATTCATAGGTATGTGCATTGCGAAATACGTACACTGTCTGAATTGTGATCAGAGTTTTTATTAACCTATATTATAAAATTTACACAACATTTTTCAAAAATCTCTAGAAACCTTTTCTAAATAAATATTCCTTTTGACGAATTTGCTTTCTTATTTTAAATTTATAGTATTATAATGTACTAACTCCAAAGGTACCTATAAATATGTTAACATCAATTACTTTAAAAAAACCTAATTTATAACAATACAAGATCGCTTGGTGGTTAAAAAACCATAATCATAAGAAAATCGAGAAAAACTAGAATTTCAACTAATAATTAAAAAACTACTGTTTCCATTTTATATAAATACTAAAGCTCTTCAATAGAACAGCTTTTACTAGTAAACAAAAAAAATAAAATCAGTCAGAAACAAGTGAAAACGTACTCTACTGTTTCCGTTTCGCGAGATAAAAGATAGAACTTGAGTGGCTTGATTGGATTATTCGTTCGACAGTAACATAATATCGGTTGTTCTTAAAACAGTAGGGCTATTTTGTAAGAACTTGTGTTATACGATAGTTGAATTGACGACTATACTTCATACAGTTTAATCTTCTCTAATATATAAAAATCTCGTGGCACAGTGTTTGTTATCGAACTCTTCCGAAACGGCTTGACCGATTTGTATGAAATTTGTTTGTGTATATTTAGTAGGACTGAGAATAGGTCGTAGGCTATTTTTATTTCCCTAGGTGATAAGGGTGGTCAATCCAGATTTTTTATATTTATTTTAAGATCAAATTGTATTTTTTTATTTTTTTATTTGGTTTCAAAAATACTTTTGTATACAAAAAATACCCTTTTTCATCCTTCTAATATCAATCCCTAGCTTTTAATATTGATTTGAACACGGGCGGAGCCGCGGGAATTATAGTATCTCTACACTGATATATGGTGAGGCTTATTTTTTGTTCGCTCTAACTGCAATAACTACGAAACTCATAGACATAGAATTTATTTCATAGGATACAGTGTGTTCCATTGAAGGTTTTAGTATATGAAAATATTAGAAGTTGGTTTCCGGTCCTTAGAACGCGGGCGGAGCCGCGCGTAATGCTAGTATGCATATAAAGGGCTTGAGGACGAAAAGCACTAAGAAGGCGGACTTGTGAATTAATATAATTAAAATATCTAATGTACCATTATCAATAATTCATATTACCATTAATATGTTTGTCGAGACTATTTAGTTTGCTTGAGTAAATAATCCATGACTCAAATACTATGTACCAGACAGCCAGAATTTTTTTTGGTTACTATTTGTTAACGTTATGTAAGTTAAAAATCAATTTTAATTACAACTATATTCATATTCTTTTTATTCTTTCTCAAAATAACTAGTTATTTTTCTGAAATATTATGAGCAATGTATTTTATTTAGGTCGACATCTGAAGTGAGTTGACAGCCAAAAAAACACTGATTTTCTTTATATCTCACTATATCTACACAATTTTAACTAACATCAAAAAAAGGGAATATAATAAAATAGAGAGTGTTTTTCTTTATTTCTTACGTATAATTATTAAGTTTAATTAGTAAATTTCGTCAAAGGTGGCCATCTTATATTCCTGCCTCAATTACCTCGCCAGTGAACCCACAAATAAAAGTTAAATAAATTGCGTACATTTAAATAAAACTAAATGAAACTTAACAGATAATAATACAGTAAATAGAATGTTAAAGAATCAATATCGCTTATCATCGAAAGCTCGCCTGTAATCGTTAACACCTTGCCTCATTTATTGATCTAACCTGATTTTGTTGGTTCGAATGAAGGGATCAATCTTAGTGGGAAGAAAAGGCGGCACTTTATCATCGAGCTGCGCACTAATAAATATTTTTTACTGATTGATTGGTTTGAAGTGGGATTATTTCTTGTTTTTATGGTATCATCGAATTTTATAGGAAAAATGTAAAAACTGAGTTCTAAGTGCAAGAATATTTTCTAAAATAATAATTTCTTTTAATATATTATATATTTAAAAATAATAATTCCATAAACATAGGATGGCATTTAGTTGGCGTCCGACTTCAATACAGATATGTATTGAAGTCAATCGAAATATAAATTAGTTTTTTTTCAAATAAACTCTTTAGGTAATAATTTGCCTTTTAGTTATATAAAAAATCATAACTATCAAACAGACGTACTAGTTGCCAACAATACAAGCATAAGCTCAAGCGACTAATAATGCCGTCTCGAGGGCCCTCCGCCTAATGAGAGCGTGGCCCTCGCAACTCTACTGATGCGAGACCTCTTTACAATGATATTTTTCTCGTGCCACAAATATAATACTAAATTGCGATTTTCTTCATACATATGCAATTCAATTTTTTAAGTAGCTACTTAATCTGATTAATAAATATTTTTAGAGTAACACCTTCCACAGAAATAAAAAATACACGGAACCTACATGTCTTTCGAAAACTTAGGTTCTCGCAGACATGCAGGTTTCCTCACGACGTTTGACTTCACCATAAGAGAAGTGGTCACATTAGAAATGATTCTCACATGAAAATATGTCCGGTACGAAATACGGATTTGAACCGCGTCACTCGGTTATCCAAGCCAGCGCGTTAACTGAGCTACCACTGTCTATTAGGATATTACAAAGTGATTTTCCGTGTGAATATCATCCAAAAATTTTGTCAACCTAGACGATATTGGTCACGCTAGTGGGTCTTAAAATAAAATGCTAAGTGTTAAGATCTCTACACAGCTCTGTGTCGTCTTTATAGTCATCAGTCGCGTTGAGTAAGCTCGTTGAGGTGTCCTAAGAGTTTTGACCTAAATTTTCTTAAGCGTAGTAAATATTGCTTGAATTTTTTCTTCACACCCTGTACTACAAAAACTTTTAAGAGGTATGCCACCTTATCCATTTTATCTTATCCATCATCAGGAACAATGGCTGGCTCGATTATCACTCAGGCTACTCGGTTACTGTTCCTCAGGAGAAAAACTTGTATTGTTGTACAGTAAAATTATCAGCCTTAAAATTATTAAGTTTATACGTGTATTAAAGAACACCTTCTATAGGTATTATTCTTATGCCTAATGCCTTTTTGAAGTTTTCTAAGTTCTCTTGTATCTGAGCACAAGATATTTATGTAGGTTTGAATCTTATTTTCAATATAATATTATGACACTTGTGGTGAAAGAAACATAGCGCATGTTTTTGGAACATAATAGGCCAAGAGTTGCATGCTCAATCGCTTTCGAAAAAAAGGCCTTTGCTTAGAATTAGGACCATCGAAAAATTACTTAGTTGTTAAATAAACACTTTATTACTATGCTTTAACTATAACCAAATCACGATTTTAAACATTTTATTGAAGCATAACTAAAATTTTGTAGAAATTGTTGTAAAATTTTATTACATTCACTGTCGCTACAAGCCCAAACACCCTGTCAACAGATTCTTTACGGTAAATGGAATGTGTCACCGACCTCGCAGCGTACTGCAAAAAGGATCATTTGTTTGTGAAACGATAATTGAATTCTGACAGCGGGTAAATTCTTTTATAATATAATATTACTAAGTATATAAGGCAGTGCTAGCCCAGTGGTAACGTTTAGAAAACATAGTAAAGCGGGTTCAAATCAATCATATTTAAAATTATCGTACAACTATATAACATGTGATCAGCCCTTTTTAACGTGCCACTGCTGGGCCTTCGAGAAGAAAAGTCCACGTCTCTCTTGAAATGAGGAGATTCATTGCGTAGTCTCCCACGCTGATCAAGTAATTGTTGGCAAAATTCACGTCTTTTGAAAATGTAATAGGGTCTCCCATGTGCAGGTTTCTTCACGATTATTTACTATTATATTAATAAGGTTGACTGGTGACCGAATGTAATCGCAATTTCAGATATATTCTAAGTCAAGAACTCTACATTACATCAGCGGCAGTAAAATAAATTTACTGATATTAGCAAGTAAAGATGACATAGAAAGCTAGAACAATAAAATTGTTATCACTCACTTGAGTCCTTGTGAGAGTGCATAAAAAGTGCAATAAAGCTCGCACTGTACTCCTTGAACCGGGTCACGGAAACACACGGGAGGAGTTTGTGGGCGGGCGCGATTGGATAGGTAATTAAAAGTTCTATCTTTTTTTCATTTTTATGGCCGACAGACAGTACTATCATATTATAATCTTATTACAACTGCCTCGTTGGTGTAGTGGTTAGCATGTACGGTCGCATACCGAGAGGTACTGGGTTCGAGTCCCGGGTCGGGCCAAGTTTAGTTATTGAGTCTTTCTGTTTCGTAAGTCTCAGTAACAGCCCGGAGTTGGGAAGTTGATGGTGTGTCACCCCCGTGCCTCGGAGAGCACGTAAAGTCGTCGGTCCTGTGTCTGCAGTCGTACCACCGGAATATGATAGTGATAAGGAATAGAGAGTGCACTTGTGTCTGCGCATTCACTCGTGCACTATAATATCTCCCGCGCAGATGGCTGGCTATTCTCAATAAAATTGGCCGCCGTGGCCGGAATCGGTCAGGAGGACATCATCTTATTACAAATTAATACTTTCATTGGTTAAGTGAATAGCATGTATTTGCGTATTACAAGGTTCGAGTCCCGAGTTGAATTGTAGTTTTTCGTTTCTATAAAGACACTCAGTGGTGCTCTAAAGGCTTGTAGAGTTGTTGAATGTCGTTCCCTTATAAGAAATCAGTGGTCCTACCCTGTACCTTACCTAGGTATCGTTGAAGCGTCATGTCATGCAGCGACTACTGAAACCAATTAAAAACTACGTTTTACTTCTTTGTCTTGTGGTCGAAATTTTCATACCTTGACACAGATTAGGATTTTTAGCTAACAGAAGAAAGCTAAACAATATTTTATATCCCGCTGGTCTATTTTCGTAAATTTTAACAGAAATACAGCTTCTCGAACTAATAGAAAACTAACGGTTCTTAGAAAATTTGTAAAACTTCAATGTTAAATAAAGATTTTAGAATTACATTCTAAGGGACTCAACCTTGCAATTTCTACTTGGCAAATACGCAGACTGCTTACATACTAATAAAAAGAAACCTTAGTGGCAATTTGTTTGTTTAGTACCACGTGCTGATATTTCAAAATGTTTTTAATCTCGCTCTCCTTTACAACAAAAAATTCTTGGAACGAAGCCATCTTATGACTCCTATTCTTAAGAATCCTTTATAATTTACTTCAAATATATTATTTTATAAGATTTTTCGATTTACTTTATTCTAAAACCTTATCTACATATTTATGCACATTATTTGACATTTTAAATAAGCAATATTATTTGCTTTATTATACTGTGCTTAAGTTCGAATTGAGTATCTACCTATTTAAATTAAGAAAAAAACATCGTAGAGATTGGGTCTATATTTGTGGAGTTCTAAAATAAATATTAAATAAAAATACAATAAAAAGCCATAATATATTTTATAATGTTAGCAATTAAATTCTTCTCAAATTATAAAACTAATGTAACCTTAATCAGATTTATTTACTTTTTTTTCTAATTTATGAAGTTGCAAATAATTTTAATTTCAATTACTATGGCAAAATCTTAGTCTGCCTCGTGACCGAGTTTAATAAGGAACATAAACTCGCGGAAAAATTTGAAAAAATAAGGAAGCTTTATATAAAACTTTAACACTTTATTATATGTAGCTGCGAACTACACTAAATAATTTACGATGATTATAAAAATAATAGCGTAGGAAACCTCAGATCAGTAATGGCCCAAGCCTTACTAATACCCCGTTAACGGCTGACTGACAACGAACCGAGATGTAAAATATTTATGTATGAACAGCGGTAAAACTTCAAAGGCAATTGAATGCCCCAGCAAGTGTGAACAGCGCGGAAAATAGATTTACAAGAGTGTCAAAATTCCTGTCATAGTTTTATAATTTTATATAATTACGTGTCAACGATATTTATTTGATAGTTTGTTCGTTTACAATTTGCTTTGCTTTTTATATATTTTTAATATTGATTAAAAATATCGTTAGATCGTTTAATTTAACTCTTACATTAATAAAATAGCTTCATACGTTCGTTATCGATCAACCTAAATCCTAACAATCGTGTGTTACCGATTACCGTTAGTCGTCTGTCTAAAACTTTCACATTTGTCTTATTATCTTTCCTTGACCTTTTAACATTTCAATGTTCGTTGATGTTTGTGTTTAGTCCCCCATGTACATTTTTATGTAAATATAATAAAATTAAGTTTTAATACACTTACTACAAGTTGGGAAGTAGTAGTTTTAGTTCTTTAAAATGTGTTTTTTATCTAACATTTGTGCCGTTTATATGTTTTTAGGTGGAGGTATTATTGTAAAAATAAAATCCTACTACTGTGAGTCCAGTCTTTTAGTGGAATACATTAAAATTTCACCGGCCAATCTCGAATGTGACTCCTCCATTCAACGTGACATTGGCGAAATAATCTGTGCTCGACTGGCACGCATTGAAGCCAACAAACCAAACAATTGAATCTTTTAGCATTATGTTATTTTTTGTTTTAGGTTATATTATAACGTACTTTCTCATGACATTGTAATAATCTCTCGCGGTAAAACGTTACCTATGTCTCTCAAGCTCTCTAAATATCTCCACAAGTCACGCCAATCGGTCACTCTGTTTTGACGTGAAAGAAGAATAAAACACGAAATAAATACTTTTATCTTTTTAAAGATATTGTAGTAAGAAAGCATTTACTGGCTGCGAAAACCGGGACTAATTTCTTGATCTCAAAATCTTGCAGCTTAAAGATAGCTATAGCCTTACTGTACGGTAAATATTTTACTTATAATAGTAAAAATATTAGCGCAATATACTATTGTGTCATTAATGATATGAGTTAAGTTGCTTTTAATCAAAGCTTCACTTGCGTCGTTTATTGTTTTACATACGACTATGTGTATGATAGCGAATCACTTTTGCTTCGGTCGTCTTTAGTTACGTTTTAAGGACTAGTATAAAACGAAAAAAATCGACTTTTTTTTGTTATTCCATAAATTAATTTATCCGAATAAACAAGCAAGCAACTTTATAATATTATGATGATACAAAAATACCACCCGTATGTTTCCGCACACCCCCACAGCTACGTATCGCCGTATCCTGTTACAAAGAATCAATTTCCCTTGCAAATGCATGAGCGTGAAGGAAGAAGAGCTTTTACTTTGATGCCTCAGATTTTATAAAGAATAAAAATAAGAAAAGCACGGTGTATTACACTCATTTTATAAGTAACTTGTAGTAAAATATAAAATATAAATTTTAATATCTCAAGCAATGGCTTGAAATGAATTGTATAAATACACATACAATGTTGCGTACATTGTACGTATTGACTATTGTGGAATGTAAAACCTAAAATCTTGTGGACTACTCTGAATTACCTACATTAAGCATTTATTTAAGTATTTGAAACGAAATATGGAACAGCATAGGCAAAATTATAATTATTCCATTAGATTACATTAAAACACTTACCACCGCACAAGTCGTTCTTTAGTATGATGATTCTCGACTTAGTGGTTCATTAAGTGACTATGAGTGCGGTCGTTACAAACAATGTAGTCAGTCGTGAGGAAGTACTGCCGGACAACCAGAAACACAAACAGAATGCTGAGAAGAGTCGGAAGATAACTAAATTATTTTTATCGTACTATCTGGATCGATGTTTGTTATTCGATCACACCAAAATGGCTAAACAGATATGAATGAAATTTGATAAAGAGATAGATTGTAGTCTAATTATAGCATATAAGCTTTACTTTTTAACCGAAAAATGCACGGTTTCCGTGAGAAAGATTTGTTTTTGTTTTTAATTAGGTCGAATTCGAGACGATTTCGATGAATGATACAAAACTCAAGAGCGTCTTTTTTTATTTTACAGTGACGACTATTCAGTTATTAACCTCCTATATACGAATTTCGAATGGAATAAGTCCACTATGATGGCCAAACATTAACAGTTTTCAAATTTTGTTCGAAACTAATCCGGTTTTTTCAGGATTTCAGATTTTTCTGAATTCCAGGATTCCTCACAATATTCCGTCTACATTTCAGTAATTAACGCGAAAATCTCAAAGGTTTTAGAGGTCAGATGCATTTTTAGATTATTAGAACTTCCCTTTACACAGTCATATTTGAAACGTAGTAAAAACTATGCTGTATTAATTGCTTTTTCTCGTATATATTGGTTTTGTTAGTAGTGACGTTATATATATTAATAAAAGTATGTGAGTGTCAGTAGTAGTGTTATATAGAAAAACCAGCAGTTACAAAGCAAAAGAACAAAAAGTGTAATACTACTGGGTAAGCAGAAAAAGAAATATGGGACTGACAATGTTAATCGATGGAGCTTACGTTGATCAAACAATTACTAGTTTATATCTCAAGCAATTTTAGTAGCACTAAAGCTCGTCAATAGCTTTAAGCAAAGAAAGAAGGAGAAAAAGGCAATACAAAGGTTTTGTCTTCATCTATTACATAGATAAACGATTAACGAACGAAATTTTATATTATATACCTTTAATTGCGTATAATTCAGGGTAGTTTTTCTCCTGTATTCAGACTTCGTCATTGTCATGACATGAAACACACCTTTCAGATATAATGGGTACCGATTGGTTTCGAATAATATGCCTGTCACAACAAACACGATGAAAGCGTCCACTTTTCGCTTTTGTCTGCGAAAACCTAAAGATATTTTGGGAAAAATACTTAAGAGAACAATAATATCTATACAATATACATATAATAAAATCATATATGTATATCATATAACCAAATTGTAACTTGTCGATACTGTGCATTAAAATTTTTTGGGTAATTCTAATTGCAATAGTCATTACTATGGATACAGAGACCATATCTATAGTTTTAAGAATTCTTGTCGGTCTGTCTGTGACCGCATTACAAGAAAACCGTTACAAGATTTTGATGAAATTTTGATGATAGCTGGTTATCTGGATCAACATACAGGATACTTTGCCCTTCGTGAAAATATCTTATCTCTGAGAAATGTATATTGTATAATATACATTTCTCGATTTTTTTTTCGACGTTTTCGAAGACTCGTTTGGCTCAGTTGGTAGTGACCCTAATTTCTGCGCCAGCGGTCGCGGGTTCGAGTCCCGCTGGGGGCATTCATTTTCTAATCACGAATATTTGTATAGTTGAATTCATATGTGTAGTATATCAACTATCTGGTATCCGCAACACAAGCACGTTACGTAGCTTACTGCGGAACTAGATGGCGCTGTTGTAATAATGTCCCAACATATTTATATTTATTTATATAATACGTATGTACGTTACGTCTCTGATAAATAAATATATTGAAACATTAACACAGCACCTACTAATTTCACGGTTAACTACGAGACATGTGTTATGGATACCAGGTAGTTGATACGTTACACATAATATATAAATTTAAATACATACATATTATAAATTACCATCTTAACACAAGCTAACAACTGTTTCCATAGTAATTTATCTCATAATAGATCTATTGCGTCAATTATACATATTATATTCACGTGCGAACGCAACAGAACATTCATACATACTCGTATCGCTGTACATCGCTATATTTAAGTCTCAGGAATTATAATAATCGTGTTCATGTAATCGGCTGTTAACCTTGAATTTGCATTAGCTTATCGCCTTCTTTGTACAAATTACTTGCAAAACAAGCTAATTTGTGCATTACTGGTCGTGGGTTTGATTCTTGTAGTGGGTTTATTTCTCTATTTTTTGGTTTGGTTAATAAATAAAACTAGTCTTTTATAAAGCCTAAAATATTTTAAGGTTATACCAAATATTATATTTTATCGACGGCAAAACGAAGAAAGTACTCAATTCATATGTACCTACGTTTTTACGAGTGTTAAAGTTATAATGACCTATTAAAATGGCTCGTTCTGTTCAGCATTTACTGTTTCTAGCGATATGTTTATATTCGAGACCAGCGACCTAACGTGTTGACTGGCGGTTCAAAGCAAAGCTTTCATCTACAAAATGTCGAGAATAACATGTGTTCGACGAATACAGACATCGCTATTAGAACTTGCGGTATTTGACGAAATAAGCAATAATAACATTAAAAAAAACGGCGTAATATAATTAAAATAAATCATAAATTAGTTAATCTACGATATGATTACCATTTGTCTTACGGTGAAAGAAATACCGTAGAAAAAAAAACTCTAAACCTTGTTGTATTACAGCGTGGCTCGCGATTAACAGAGGGACGTAAAAAAGGACTAAAGACTTATGAAATCATAAATTGAATTTTTGATGCAAACGCACAGCGTAAGCTGCTGAGTGTTCAAACGTAAAATTTTGAAAGAAATCCTTTCTAAAGAAGTCAAATATTTAAGTAGCACTTTTAAGTCAAATAGTGTTTAATTTGGCAAAACTTTTTATAACTTAAAACCATTTTATAACTTAAACGCGGTGGTTAGTAAACTATAATTTTTTTACTTGAAATCAGACCAATGGTAGGGCCATTTAAGAAAATTGAAAAAATAGAAATCGGCAGTTATTTATGCCTTGAAAAGCTACTTAAATGCTTGAGACAAACATCAAACAATGTCTAGACCGACCTGGGACTTGAACCCATGACTTCTACATCTTTGGCGGTCCAACTGAGATCAACAAGGCAGATATAATTAATCATCTTGTTCTATCACAAAAAAATCAGAAAATCCTTTTTGAAATGCATTTTATTAGCGACATAAATATATTTTTCAGTAATTAATATCATAAAACATTGTCTTAAAAAACTGAAACACTAATTAGTGAGCACAGAGATAGGAAATGTAAAACTTAATTGAAATTCGCCGCAAGTGTCGAGAGCGGTCTTAACTTAGTTTGTACAACACAGCAAATATTTGGGCGAGCGTTTCTGCGAAGATTTTAAGAAAATAGAGATTCTGTTAGTTAATAAAACTTATTATTAAATATCATAGATGACACTTTTGTCTCAGTTGGTAGTGACCCTACTTTCTGCGGTCGCGGGTTCGAGTCCTGCTGGGGGCACGCATTTGTTGAGCACGAATGTTTGTACTCCAGTCATGGGTGTTTATATTTATAATATGTACCTATGTATTTAAAATTTATATATTTAGTATATCAACTATCTGGTATCTGTAGCACAAGCCTCGTAGCTTAACACGGAACTAGATGGCGCTGTTGTGATAATGTCCCAACATATTTACTTATTTGTTTATCAGAAAACTTCTATTGAAAATTGCCTGTTAAGGAGAAGAATAATGATCTCATACCTTCTATATCCAAGAATTTGACATTACCTATTTGAAACCTTATGTAAACATTGCTTTATCTCCTATACAAACTTACTGGCAGGTTCATTGAATGTGCTTATATTTGCGCATTATCACTGAAAGGTGTTGGGAGCGGATATGACACTATCTATCTCTAGGTAGGGTTTGTTCGTGTCATACATAACATGTAGCCCGTAGGAGATAGAATATATCACTTGTAACGAAGCAACGTATTGAAGTGATTGTAATCATAGGATACTTATTGTTCCAGAAGGAGATATTCTTGTAAGATTTATTCAGATTGCTTATAATTGCGAATTTTGTTATGTCTACGTTACTACTTCACTTTGAATTTGGATGAACTTAAATACAATAGGCAAGTCTATGAGAAAGATGTAACACATATAATAAGGACGTAATATAAGGTACGTAACAATAATTACATTTTTAAAAACTAAAAACTCGCTTATGGGCGTTCTAATATATAATTTCTTAAAAATAAGTCGTATATTTATAATAATAAGCTCCACGCCCCAATCATCGGATCAATATACTGTAGTGTCTACCATTTACATATTTACGACAATAGAGTTCTAAGGTTTAATTATAAAGTCAGTGACCTGTTAGTTCAATTCAAGAATTTACCTCAAATATTGATTTCTAATTTAATACTCTGAATTTCCCACCGCTCAGCTGGATGGTGTCAAGTTATTGTAATTGAATCTTGACAGTATAGAACTAGTCTAAATCGATTTTCAAGATTTACTTACAGTGAAGCTAATATAAGAATGTTAAAGAGATTAATGGTAATAACTAGTAAATTAGTCTGAAGAGAACGCCAAGTGGTGTTTTTGTAACCTAGGAAAAAAAAAGATATGTAGCATTGTCATATTTAGTTTCAGTGTTTTTTACCATTTCTAGATTAAAATATTAATTCTGACATTGAAGTCAAATAACCAAAATTTTCTAAACTTTTACTATATCATTCCAAATCCATTTATGAATAGGCAGAACCAAAACAGTTTAATACTTTCTTCTTTTTTTCTTTTTGTAAACGATTTTTAGTACCTAATCACGAGCTTTAGTTCTAACTAAATTTTTTAGTAAAAATTTGCAAATATTTTTCCTCATATTTTCAATAATGATTATAGTTGAGATTACATCTTTGGGAGAACAAAGTTCCCAATTTATATGGTGGACGGTGGACCCCTCACTCTCACTCAATATTAAAAATCACGACCAGAGGATTCACCAAAAATAGCTTCAGACATTTTTTAAGTATATTGGATCAACCACATAGATTGGGATCTGAAAGTTTAATCTTTTGCCAATAGAGCTTACTCTAGTCTTATACGCTACAGAAATAGCGGACATTGTGAACTTTTCGCTTAAAAGTTTAAAGTGAAAGATACTAATCGTCGGCCATTACATTCTGTCGTTAACCTACTTTCGAAATTAAGACTGTTAGGTCTTGATTGATTAAATTGATATAGAATAGCGTTTACTTAATGTATTGTCTTGTCTTAGATTTTTACTTTGTTTAAGGATGCTGTTCTTTACAATATACACTGAACAGATATCTTAAATAAATTCATTTTGGATTTTTTGTAGATTTTTGCATCCTGATATTTCGAACACTTTATGACAGTATGCAATAAACCTACTGTTTTGTTTAACAGCTATTTACGAGCTCGAGAAATGTTTGGAAACAATTTTAATATAGATGAGACGTTTGGCTTATTTGTAGCGACCCTACTTATGTGCCAGGGGTCGCGGGTTTCAATCCCCGCTGGGTATTCACTTGTGTGATGAACACGAATGTTTGTACTTCAGTCATGAGTGTTTATATAAAAAAAAAGTATAAGTCCCAATATATTTATATTTTATTACATTAGTTTATTTGGTATTTCTATTCATAGGTATAGAGATATATTTTTTTCAGATTATCGATAATGATTACAGTCAAAAACTTTAACTAACTACTTTTTCTGTGTTTTGAGTTCTCGTCACAACATAATTCTAATTTAAAAGAAAGTAAACACGTGTACTGACATAGTAATAACGTAAAGCCTTCAAATCCCATTAATTTCTCCATAAAAGTAATAACATTATCACCACCAATTTTATAAACAAAATGAAAGCTACGTTAACTCTGCCTAATTAAGTTTCAGCCTTCACGCGATCTACCGGTAATGTCGTCGGGCCTTCAATTACCGGTAATAATCACGTCCTTACAATGTTAAATAAACCACCGGTAAATGTACTTTTTACATTCAATTAACAAAGATTTTTTCATATACTGTCTTATAGAATTAGTACTTAATTGAAATTTTGGTTAAACATAAAACCCTCCTTTGAGCTTAACCGCAGTTCAGCCACCGGCGTAATAAGATAAGCTAAAAGAAAGTAAATATTCTGTGTAAAAACAATATTTACATAAAAAAGGGTTTATTGGCCTCAGCTCTATCATGTTTTTATAGATACTTATAATAGAATGTACTCCATTAAAATATTTTTTTAAAAATCTCATATTTTATGTACCTACGACAACGACATTTTTCTATCAATCCTGTTATTCGTTAAATTCTATCGGGATATTTAAAGGTAAATGACAGTAGATTACAACGTGGGTTTTACATTGAAAAGTTTCTTAGTCTGGAACCCTTATGAATGCTCATGCCCGTCTGTCTAGTCGTTAATGTTAAATTACAAAAAATAACGATTACTGATGGCACACCATATGTATCACCGATGGTTTAAAAAACTAGTGAACATAAGCGGGTAAAACTTGTGTCAGTGTAAAAGTCTTAAAAATTGTAAAAAAATGTTAAGTCACATTTTTGCACTGTGGTATTGTTATATAAGAGGTATAATTTTTTTACTATATTACTTAAAATCTTATCAACCATTTTCTTTTATAATAAAAGAGCTCGTAAAACCAAAGCCTATGAAACATATAGTCGGCCAACGGACGTGACAGCCAGCCCAAGCTGCCGTACAATTATGTCCCAAGCGAGTGTATGGCAAAACCATGTAGAAACTTATATATTTTAACAAAATCACAAACGAACAGTCCGTGGAATTTAGGATATAACCCAATAACGATTGGAACTCGTGCAGTCGCTGACCTCCCGAGCTGCCGACCTATTTGCGCATTCAATTGCATCTTATAGTTTCAGCGAGTTTTTACCGTCTAGATCTAGATATGACCTAGCGATGGCACGTGCAAGTGATGTATCCTTCTTCCTTCTGTCGTACAATCGTTTTGACCTCAAACTAAGTAGAGTAATACGGCTTTACAGCGCGCCAGTTAAGCACAAATACGTAGAATAGAGGAGAGTAGAATAAAATAAAACAAAATAAATTGACTCGTTATAAATTGATTCGTACTAATGCTTGAAAGTCGTACATAAATTATATATCGAATATTATCTTATAATGCTGGCTGACCTCACGACCTACATGCGTATTCAATTACAGCTTCAGTGAGGACTGAGGGCGCCCATATTAAGCTGTTTAAAACATTCAATAAAAATACCTTTATTTGTTCGTACTCTTAATAATGTACTGAAATATTATCTATAACACAATATTTTTATTAAGCAGGGTATAATTTGTTAAGCTTTTAATTTTACGAGAGCTTTTGTATAAAAATTGCTATTTCTTATTTTTATTATCTTCTAATATATAAAAATCTCGTGTCAGTGTTTGTTATCGAACTCCTCCGAAACGGCTTGACCGATTTTTATGATTCATAAGTTCATACATATTTAGTAAATTTTACTTTTAACTACTTTTTTTGGATTATATTCGCATTTTTGCATTGAAACAACTACTGCTTCAACTAATTAGAATAAAGTCTGTAGTGTACCGCTTGACATTGACATTAATATTTTTTCCATCTAGATACACTTTGAGCAAAAATATAAAAATATAAATCCATTGAGCACGTAATTAACTTGATTTAATTTTTATTCTATAGTAGTATTTCGATTTCATCATTTACTCTAAAAATGATTGAGAAACCTTATTATATTAGTACTTTTTCCCGCAGTGAAAAGTATTTTTAGCCCGGAAATTACCAGATATCATTATACCGATTCAAAATCTGTCCAGGAGTTCTTTCGTAACTCTGGACAGTTCTAAGAACTATGAATTCGGCCTAATAATTAAGTCCTGCGTCCATAATTATTAATATTTCAAGAAAAATTATCCATTTTTAACGCCCGACGCAAAAACGACTGGGTGATATAAGCTTGACGTGTCTCTGTGTGTGTGTGTGTGTGTGTGTGTGTGTGTGTGTGTGTGTGTGTGTTTTTTGTTTCAAAGGTTAATTAGTCGGGAGGGTCCAATATGGCCGGCGCAACATAATAGTGGATTACATATTTTTTCATAACTCCCTCAAGATGGGTATCAAATGAAAGTATTTTACTAGTAGAATACTATTTTCATTATTTTATGTCGTCGGTGGCTTAAAATTTATAATTTTATAAATACACAGAATTTAGAAAGAAGAAGAAAAAGTAAATTTTAAATTAGAATTTAATTATATGTGTAGAGTTTTCACGTAAAATCCTCTGAATGTAATGTATACGAAAACCAATGAAGATTGGAACGGACGAGGCATGAACATCAATGGAGAGTATATAACACACCTGCGATTTGCCGATGAAATTGTCGTCATAGCAGAGACTCGGATGGATTTGGAAGAAATGCTAAGCAGCCTTAGTGAGTCTTCAAGACAAGTGGGTCTCGGGATGAATCTCGACAAGACCAAAATCATGTCGAATTGTCATGTATCCCCGAGACCAGTGATCGTGAATTGAAGTTGTGCAGGAATACGTATACCTTGGCCAAACTATACAACTCGGCTGGCACAACTTTGAGAAAGAGGCCAGCCGAAGAATTTGCTTGGGCTGGGCTGCTTTTGGGAAGCTACGTCATATTCTACAGTCGTCGATCCCACAATCCCTTAATACCCGGTTATTTAACCAGTGCGTCCTATCAGTAATGATATACGGAGCCGAAACGTAGACACTCACCGTAGGCCTGGTCCGAAAATTCAAAGTCGCTCAGCGAGCAATGGAACGCGCGATGCTTGGTGTTTCTCTGGCAGACAGAATTCAAAATGAAGTTATTCGCCGGAGAACTAAAGTAACCGGCATGCCCAAGACCGGGATGGTTGGCGCTTATTGGGGGAGGCCTTTGTTCAGCAGTGGACGATGATAGGCTGATTGATTGATAGACCAATGAAGAAAATCAAAGTTTAGATTTAGATAAGGTGAACAAAGTCGCGATCTTAAGAACAATTAATACGATGATTGCAACGACGGGCGCTTGATCTATTTTTGCGTCTCATATAGGTCATGCGGCGGCAATTGGAGTGCAATTGTACCTTCTATTATTATCTGTACAGCAAATATAATAGTCTGTTCATTATTTTACCTTTCATTTATGACAATACTTTGCTTAATTCTTCTGCAATTTATACAATATCTCATGGCATATCCTAATAATAATAACATTATAAATATAAAAGTTTGTGAGTATGGACTGATGGATGTTTGTTACTTAATCGTACCAGAATGTCTAAACGGATCTGAATGAAATTTGACTCAGAGATAGATTATAGGTAGTCTGGAACAGCACATAAGTTACTTTTTATGCCGGAAAATCTACGGTTTCAGATATTTATTACAAAAAATATAGCGAAACTTTATAAAAGTTTAAAATTGAAATGTTCACTTCACTTAGCTAAATGGCTGCTTCGTTTACATTTACTACAACATTGTATGATCAGTTCGCGGTGTGGCTCTGGAGTAGGCTTGAGTCTCGTTCAATACAACAGTACCAAAAAATTGATCTAGTCGTTAACTATATTGTTATAGAGAGGCAGAGTTTGTTTGTTCGAACTAATTTAAGGAACTACTCATCAAATTTTAAAAAATTCTTTGCATTATATAGTCCATTCTATTCTTATTATTTAAAACAAACGAAGACACAGTGAAGCCGCGGTTAGTTAATAAATTTAACGTTTTATTTTCTACTTGCGCTAAGTTTTTTAATAAAAAATCAAAGCAAGAAAAATATATAACTATAACGAGAAAGAATAATCTGTTCCGCGTGTAAGAACGCTTTCTCACAATTTGGCAGTCACTACGAAATAAATATGCCGCTGTTATTCTTTTATCAACTAGTTCAGTGTAGTAACCTTTTGGCTAACGGTTTAAACTTTAAACTGTATGTATAGAAGTAGTATTATGCTATGTTACTAACCCAAAGTCAAACCCAAATGATCGGAACAATCTTGCACCTTCAACACCTCTCATATGAAATTTAATGAAAAATCATTTTTTTAAAAATAATTAAAAATATTCTGTCCAGGATTTTTTTAGCCAACCCATTTTTATTATATTTTCTAATATACTAAATTTATATTAAAATAAGATTTATTCTATTATCACTGAAGGTCGATGTAGGCTCGGATCTTAGACCATTAATTAGATTCTGAAACATTTGTGAAGCGGAACTACCTGTATCCCAAGTTATAGCCACTAACATCTGACCCTTCTTCTATTTTTTTATTTAACACGACTCATCTAAAACTAGGTATATTGTACTTTTATTAACGTAACATTTTATGTGGAATCTCACTAGCTACAATAAGCCAGTGCTATTTACTTAAACCCAAAGAAACCTTCCACATTCTAATTGGGTGTTGCATCAATACTTACTCAACCACAATATCCCGACGGCTGGTTTCCTGGGGTTGCTCCCACGGTCCACTCTGTTATCAGAGAAGTACCAGGAGCAACCTGCACGGTTTACTACCCAACAATGTGGCCCCTAAACTTCGAACTGGTGGACATGATATTACCTCCTTTATCTGTTAGGCTATCACAAAAATATTTGACAATGACTATTAGATTTGTCCAATTTCTCTCGAGTTATGAATTGAAGCTTTTAATACATAAAAAATATACAAATAATTACCAAAAACACGCACAAGTTTGAACTAAGAAAAATTATTAAATTTAAGGAACGGAAACACGAATTACTAAAAACTTTGTATGACATTAATTAAATTCAATAGCTATAAATAGGTACTAATTACAATCAAATAAATTTTGTAATTAGAGAGTAGATTTTGAATTTTATCATGCTAAATATTTCATCACAATTCATTTCCAAGTTAAGACGAGCCAAGTAAAATTTTTTATTAACTTCATTGACGAAACATTTGGCTCAGTTTGTAGTGTAAAACTTCTAATATTTTCTATTTGGATATTATTATATAAATAAAAAAACCTCGGTTCACTATAATTTTGTACTAAAATCCCCATACAAATATAATCAATAGGTATAAAGTTTTAACGTTACCCGTCTCAGTATGACGTCGTTTATAGCAACGCTTAACGTTTATGATACTCTTCAAGGACTATTCTTATTGAGACTTGAGTAAACCTACTAAATGCTAGTATTATTACTGCCTAGCGACTCAGAGTTGTCTAGCTTTTAGATTAGATTCTTTGACCGGAACCGGAAATTCTTTTTTTGAACTGTAAGGCACTTATAATCATCAGCAGCATCAGACAGTGAAAGTTTCATCAAAATCGGTTCAACCATATGTTAGTCAGAACAAACAGACCGACCAAAAATGAGTTTTTCTTATAAGTATACTAGCAATTCCCGCGGCTCCGCCCGTACCCGAAAGATGAAAATTTAGGGTTGTAAGAATTTTTGGATGCCAAAGCATAAAAAAGTGAAAAATAAAAATTTGGTCTA
Source organism: Boloria euphrosyne (assembly GCA_951802675.2). Lineage (NCBI taxonomy): Eukaryota > Metazoa > Arthropoda > Insecta > Lepidoptera > Nymphalidae > Boloria > Boloria euphrosyne. The sequence goes on from OX637896.1 coordinate 1,046,241, forward strand.
AAAATAAAAATTAAAATATCTGGAGAGGGCCACCCTTATCACTTATAGGGGGGAAAAAATAGTCTATGACCTATTCTCAGACCTACCACATAGTATACATAAAAATTTTCATATAAATCGTTAAAACCGTTTCGTAGGAGTTCGAAAACAAGCACTGTGACACGAGATTTTTATATATTAAAAGAAGATTAGATTATTCCATATGTGTAACATGCTGTTGTTTTTACAAACTACACAAAGACACTTCAATTTTATTTATCTGTATAGATTTTAACTGACTTCGTCCATAGACGCTTAAGCACTATACCTCCTCGATACCCGACGATTGTGAAAGTAATCTAGGATATACGACCTAGAACAGGCGAATGACTATTTCGATTTAAATTTTTCAAAAATATACTAATTACGTCCCACAGCTGGGCACGAGCTTCCCTTCAATACGAAGGGGATCAGACCATAGCCCACCACGCTGGACAAGCTGACCTTTATTATTATATAATAATAAAATAATAAATATGTTGGGACATTTTTACAACAGCGCCATCTAGTTCCGTGCTAAGCTACGAGGCTTGTATTACGGATACCAGATAGTTGATATACTACACATATATAACTTTAAATACATACCTATTATAAATATAAATAGCCATGACTGGAGTACAAACATTCATGCTCAAGAAATAAATGCCTCGAGCGGGACTCGAACCCGCGACCGCTAGCGCAGTAAGTAGGGCCACTACCAACTGAGCCAAATGTGTCGTCATCACTGACCTCTATAATACCACTGGACTGGCTGTTGTCAACTTGCTTTTGTGGCTGCTTGATATTCGCCATTTTGGCGCTGTCCGCCGCTGTCGGCCGTAGCGCGAGTTCGTGGTACTAAAACTAATGATGTCGATATAAAGATTTTTATTTTTAATAATCAATAACCGTATCATCATAATTACTACTTATGTTATATTAACAACGAAAATGCAAAATTACTTTACAGTAAACAAACACTTCTCTTGGAACAGCCAGTCCAGTGGTATTATAGAGGTCAGTGGTCGTCATAGTATATGTATAGTTAATATATTTTTTTATTGTTTCAGGGGACCAACCAGCAACATTGTCAAACTTATATAGCCTCAATTAAATTAACCAATTAAATCCCTAAATTTTCCCATAGCTCTTAAATAAAGCAAAGCTCCTAAATACCTATGTAATAAATTTTCTAAACTAGATAGACCCGTATTTGCAATTAGAATAGTGATTGAGTTGGATAGGCGTATGGAATTGATACCGGATGCAAGTTTGATTCTCCGCTTGAGAAGATCGAATATAAATAGGTAAGTGACATTTTTTGTTTTTTTTTTTTTTAATATGAACATTGCCTATAAATAAATATACAAAAAACATTCTACAACAACTACAACGACCAAACGGAAACAGACTCAATTAACTATCAAAAAATTATCATAGAAGTCATTTTTTTTTCTACAAATTTCGATAGTAAAAAGAGAACTTAAAATAACAAAAAATACCATCAAATCGCACTTATTTTCTAGCTTGTATTTCATAGCCAAATAGTTATGATAGCATGGAAATGTTTTTATTTCCTCTCCCTTTTTGTATTGCAGACATCGCATCTGTCATTTAAATCGACGGAATCAATCAAAAGAACTTGTGATCCCTTCAGAACTGCGAAGTTCATGAGTGATCAGTGATATTATTACAGAACAAAAACTATGTATGCGTATAAATAAACTAGAGAAATAACCTAGAGTTATTTTTATGATATTAGTGTTTAAAGGGTAGTTCCTATTTTAAAAATTCGATTCGTGTTTCTGTTTGTTCGAGGTAATCTGTGAAACGACTTATCGATTGTACTCGTACACTTTTACTGCAAATAGAAATACTTAGTTTTTCAGTACGCAATTCTAATACCCTTAAAATATTTTATTTTATAATTATTTAAAATAAAATAATAGATAATAATTATAATATGATCTATTGAAAATTGTAAGAAATTTGAAAGTGACGAAGAAGATGTAGCTGCCTAGTAGTAGGTATGCCTAGTAGTAGTATGATTAGGTATGAATTAATTCGATCTTTTAACAAAGGAGATGTACATGTGACGGTACATTTCATTCGAAAATAAAAATAATTCGAGAAAAATTCAACAATCATGCGAATTTTTAAATTCGTAGAGTTAATAGAAACTAGTAATAAAAAAACTCTTTGACAATATCATAAGATATTCAATTTCACAACTTAAGCTAACCGCCATGAAACGTCCCGTCTCCACTGATCAGTGACGCACACTCTCTAGTGGCCACTCGTTATATTACACAGGCTTTATAGTATTGCCTTATTCACATCGATCTTTAATAATGCTGAGATGTTTCCAGAAACAAAATAAAATGTATCTTCGTCACATTATAAAATTTATAACATTTTTAAAAGAAGTTAATACATTGTCTAGGCTTTTCTTTGTATAAAAATTGTTAATAAGTGGCGCTGTCTGCACATGCATACGTAGGAAATGAAAAAATGAAAGAACATATGTTGAAAAATGCATTTACGCATACCACCCGTAAGTAACAGGTTGTGTGGCTCACCAGCTAGAATAGCCAGTACTACCCACTAAAAACCAATAAAACCTTTCCCGTCTTAATGCGACATCGCCCACCAAAGTGAGCCACCTGCCATGTGTATCTTGGCTGCGCGCTCGGCTGGTTTGCCGGACGATAATGAGCCCCCCACCACGACAAGAACGCACATTGGGGGATATAGTACAAAGGACCTAAGGCAATCAGTATTTTTTATATATGGATTACATGCTGTATACAAAAAGAAAATATAAGATGGTATAAATATTTCGATGCTGCTTGACTTATAAAATATTGTCGATAGAATATACGAGCATGGTCAGCCCTGACTGAACATTAGCTCTACGTCGTAATTGATGCTCAGCAGACCGCAAAAAGGTCACATACGGCCCTCATTTGAGTTGAGACGCTTAACCAAAGGCCGTAATATTAAGATTTGTGATCAAAGCCATCTTCTTTTGTTACTTCTGTAAGAATAAATAAGTAGTCTGGTTATCATGACTATGTACACTTCCCAACTATACATACTTATGTGTGTAAAGTGTGGGTGTAAAATTCCCCTGGAATATATGGATTAAATTCTTCTCTAATTAATGGGTTAGATTCCTTTGGATATAAATATTTTATAGTGAAGTGCCCGAATAGTGTCGATCACCCATCTGCTGATCATACAAAAAGAATGTTTAATAAATGTTGATTTCATATAAGAGTTTATTTTTCGTTTTACCCAGTGGTTTGCGTTAGCGTTATTGTATACTATAAAATAAAATTGAACACCTTCTATTTCAAGTGGGTTAAAAGACCCGAGTTTAATATTTCGGTTAGTGGCCGGAGCCAGACAACCATTACCACAAACAAGTCAATATCGATACAACAAATTGATACTATCGCGTGTTGAACGATATCGCTAACATATAGGTACTAGTATAACAATGCCCAGTATACGAGTATGTACTTTATACTACTTAACTGTACTAGTTTAGTGTTGATCGAAAATCATTTACTTTTTGTTATTTTAACCATTGAATCAAAACCAGTGGAGTTATAAGCTTCAAATTTAACGCCTAGATGTGTCTACGGCATCGTAACGCCCAAACAACTCTTTTACTCTATCAGCTCTTTTCTGGATAGTAGGATATGAGCAGGTTTGACAGATCTAATAGATTTGAAACTTGGTATCCCATTACTTTAATGATATTCCAGCGTCACCTGGAATCTTCAGGATACTAAAATAATGCAAAGAGATCGTGGCTGGTTTTTTTTTAAAAAACCTCAATGAATAGGTTATTGTAAAGTTGTTTTTTTTTTAACTTTAACCTATCAACGGGCGCGCGGTCAATATAGATTTATAACAATTGAAAATCTATTGTGTCTCGTTTGTTCGCGTTGACGGGTTAATTTCAGTTTTCTTAATGCTCATAAATTCGGTTTCGTATATTTTACTATTGAAGGGTCATAGATAAATATAGCTTTAGTAGTATTTACATAAAAGCAGCCACTTCATAAAAGTACCATAGAATATTGACGAAACGTAGTGCAAATACTATTCCGATTAATTCGTGAATGCACCATGTACCCGTACAAACTAATTTAAATTTCAATTTTGCTAGCTAGCAGAATTTACTATGCTAAAATTCATGCAGAATAGAAGAGACACGATAGACGCTGATGTTTATTTCTTAATATCTAAATGTTTTCGATCGTAATTCCAAAGCCAGACTTGACTTAAATGTCATAACATTTTACGGCGAAAGATATGTGAGGTGAGTCTTGGCATATATATATTTTTTCACAAATTTAATGTAAAATCGAATTTGCTGATAAAATTACGTTTATAAATAAGTAATTTTGAAAATATTTCTGTTGGCATGCTTTTTTTTTCGGAAAAATTGGACCATATGACTTGAATGATATTTGCGCATAGATGTTTGACAGCCGCCACCTATCTACTAAAATCTTAATATGCTTGTTGGTCTAATGGCACGTACGTACGACAAATCAGGAAGTCCTAGATTCGAGGACCGAGTCAGAACAAAAGATATTAAGTTTCCCTATCAAGAAATTATCACTATTTATTCAGAGTTGGTTAATAGGTGGTTTAACAACCCTGTGTCTCCCATAGCACGTGTCAACGCTGTGACTTGGATAGTCGGGACTGGCCCTGATCTCTAATCGAATTAATTGTAATCGTTTCATCAGACTGAGAAAGTGAAGAAAATAGAGTGCTGTATTGCATTTTAATATCTTTGTTCTTCATTAGGTAGATATTATTATAAGACATATTTTGTGATTTAAACTATGTAAGCCTCTCCCGCGACCATGATTGCTATAAAGAATTCGAAACGTCGGAAACCAAAAATTTAAATAAATCCGCTGCAAAATCAGAAAAGATAGTTTCATTTATAATACCTAGTGGATAGCTGAGGTAACTAAATTCCCAATTAGTGGAAGAAACTCTATATCCTCGTAAAAGCAAAACACTTATAAAAGAGACGAATAAAATAAGTTATTTACAAATAAAGTTAATTACCCGTAACAGGCAAAGACTAAACAGTACCTTTTTTGTTGTTTGTTTGTCAACCATTTTTTTTATTTAATAGCTTTAACGAGCTTTAGTGTTATTAGTGGAAGTGTTTTAGGAACAGTTATATTTTCCTCTATTGGATTATTATAAGGATTGTGAACTGCGATGCGATTTTGATCACTGCACGAATTTAGTTAATTTAACCGCGCCATTATACGCGACTCAATAGATCGATAACGTAGGTATAAAATATTCTCCAGTGGTGTGTCGCTATAGTTGCACAAATTACAGGGTACAAATGCTTTTTTTACATGTTTTGTATTATTTAGTTATAATAAATTATTATTACACAATTCAATGTTAAGAGTTAGCATTTTTGAGGTTCCGTAGCCAAAAGATAAAAACGGAATCCTTGTTCCTCATGTCCGTGTGCCACAGCCCTTTCACTCGAAGACTAATAGGGCTAAATAGTTCAAATTAGATAAATTGGTATCTCACATGAACTGTTAATAATTGTGCTGTTTGCTGCAAATAAGAAACAAATATTTATATATGTAATTGATGAGTGTAAAGAAAATGAGTCCACAAAAGCCTATGGTATCTTTTGATAGACTTTAAAAATGATTTTATCTTTTATTTACCGCTAAAGATATATAATATTGATAAAATAAACATATGTTCTTTGGCATCAAAGTAGATACGTGGTGAATGGATTTGAATCTAGCGAGAGCTTGCTCGCTTCATTGCTTCCATCGTGGACTGTGCGATTGATATTTTTTCTTTGTAATCTGTTATATAAAAACCTATTGAACAAACTGAAATCAAAGGCGATGTCGTTATTACACTACCATCTAGAATAGATCACCATTTAAAAAATCAAACACGAGACGAACCCGAGCAAAGCTAGGTTAAGTTGCTAGTTTAAAAAATTAAAAAACCAGAAGTAGCGTAAAACAACATAGGTAGTCGACTAGCAAATGCATAATTTATTTTTATTTCAATGAGTCGGTGAAACGAAAGCCAATTACAACAAACATCCAATGTTTACATTAAATAATAGTTTTATAGTCAGACCGTAAATTATTATGAAATAATTCTTTTAACTAACTTTTAGCTGTTGTAATAAACGTTTTATACTGGTACCATTTATTTTTAAAACTACTTTTTGTCCGCGGCTTCACTTAAGCAAAGTTTTTATATTTGGACAACTTACCTCAACGATTAGTACATTTGTTATATAATACTTTCTTAGGTTTACGCGAATATTCGACATTATAAATGAAACTACCTTTTACTTACTTACCGAAAAGGTAGTTTCATTTATATCTCTTTTATATTATTTCTCCACTCTCTTTTAAGGGTGGAATTTTTTGAACTTTATTAGCTTAATAATAACTATCTGTGTGTCAAATTACAAATTAATTCGTTCATCAGTTTGTGCTATGAATTGATAGATCAGTCAGTGAGTCACAGTTTCTTTTTATGTATTTAATACATTTAACTTAATTACTCATATTCAACTAAATATATCTACCTCAATAGGTAAAATTATTTAAATGTCATTGTAACTTTTAAGTTAAAAAATAATTATTGCTCCCTCGTCTGACAGGTTCCGGTAACTTTATTACTACGCCGTCAACAAAAATAATAATTGCATTAAGTGAAAGTTACTTCTGAAATTCTACTTAAATATTAGCCATAATAACTAAAAACTTACCCTCACTAACTAGTGACTTACTCGAATTTCACTATTTTTTTAAATTTCATCCAAATCTTTTCGAAGTTAATATGTTGGGACATTCACAGCACCATCTAGTTCTATGGTAACGAGCCTGTGTAATAGATACCAGATATTTCATACACTACACATGTACCTATAATTTTAAATATGAGTACATACATATTATACATATAAACACCTACGACTGGAGTACAAACATTCGTGTTCATCACATGAATTTATGCCCCTAGCGGGACTCAAACCCGCGACCGTCGGCACAGCAAACAGTGTCACTACATACTGAGCCATATGTGTCGTGAAATAACAACATAAGTTCAAGGTTTTGTATTCGATGCAAAAAGAGCTGCATTAAAATAAAAATATTCTCGTATCTAGTTACTGTAGTATTTTTCTTGAAACTTGAAATGTTTTCAGTGATTATTCTTGTTGAAATTTAAAAAGTTTTAAATCAACAGTCTTACACTTTTGGATCCAGTTTCGAGTATGATTCATGTGGGCATTGCGTTAGTGGCCTACATTCTGCTCTTCTTATGTATACTGCATCGACAAATAAAACGCGTGCGTTATAGTCCGAGAGACCACTTTTGAAGTAAATAAAATTTCTGAATCTTTGTTGTTGTCGAGTGATTTAAATGTGTTTCTGATAAAGATATACTTATTGACTGAAAAATTGTTATGATTTTTGAAATTAATTGAAGTTAGTTTGAAATCAAGCGGCATGCTAAGTGAAATGTGAGATAAAACGAATTCTGAAATATTTATAGACGTTGTCGTAATTATTGTAAAACGCTCGAAAAATCAAGTCAAATAAATAAGTAAATCCGTGATAAAAATCAGTTAATCATTGGTCACCTATGGATGCCATTTTCTGTGAATCTGTAGGTATTACAGGCACGTCGTAGAGTGCTGGGTTTATACTTTATAGTGGTCAAATGAATGTGGAACAATAAAGGATTTAAAAACATGGAATGTCACACAATATATAAACTAAATAACTCCATAAATAATCTGTACAGTTCTTATTGTACACTACTATCTATATGCACTTAAATAATGTCAGTACTTTTCTGAACATTGTCATTTCAGTTAACATTCGCACATCACACAATCGGCTCCCGGACTACAAAACTTCTAATGTTTGTATTCTTATTGACTAACATACGTACGAGTATTGTACAGTGCTACTTGACATTACCTATAGAGTATATAGAGTTAAACTACGAGTAAATTATTAAAAAAACTTGCAATGTTTTTTTACCCTAGAACAATTCAATACATATTATGTGTACATAATATAATATAGGTTCTACTTATTTCTAAGAAGAAGATGGTGTTTTTGCAACGAACGTTTGTCTTACAACATCACCAAATTTTTAACATCTTTATTTGCTAGATTTTTTGGAAACATCTGTTTATTTATTAGAGTGTAAATCTTCATTCAGGCATTAAATCTCTAACATTTATCTCGCTTTGCGAGCCAGTAATATGAGCAATTTAGCATGTAATTTCATTCAGTTTTGTTAGTGTAAACCGAGTTTAAAAGGAATCGTTGCATAAGATTTGTATAAATATTATGACTGGACGTGTCGGAAGCGCGGAATTACAAAGTATATCGGTTTCAACTGTTATACATATTGTTTTTAGATATATACTCGTAAGTACTTATATCATTTCAATTTATCTCTCGCCGACATATTGATATTATGTTCATCGCGATGGCGAATCCTCTTAAAGACATTTTTTTATTGTTGTTGGGAAATGTATTAACGCATTTCACCTGATTACTAAGAGGTTGTAATGTAGGACTCCTGTGGGACCTGCTTGAAGACCAGAATTACCCACTAAAACATAACAGAAATTTCCCAGTCTTAGTGAGACGTTGTAGGAGTTCTCACGTCTATAATCACGCTCGATCAACCACGAAACGACGGAAGGTCTGCCAAAGCAGACCGCATAGCCAAGAGATTACTTACCGAGGATCGCCACCCATTACGTTCCTTTATTTCGCACGCGGCTGGATTGCCAGACGCCAATGAACCCCTTCACCACGACAAGGTGAACGCACGTAGGGTGAAAATACGAAATGTACCTGGATGAAGCCAAGTCACTAGTATTATATGTATTTACACTTCGTTCGCCTTGACTCAGATGCGATGACCCGAGCCGTCTAAAACCATGAATCGTAATAAACATTTGATGGTCTTACAGTATCATTACGCTACATTTAAACTGGCAATCATTTTGAATTGATATCAGTAGAATCCATAATAATGTTTTATGCGAAAGTGGATGGGAGTGTCTTTTTGTTTATCCAATATTATTAGGTACTGTGGTTATTTTTAACAGTATTTAGTCCCTAAAAATCTCTTTCTGGGAAACTGACCTATATTTTACTTATAGAATTATTAAAATTGGTTCAGTTGTTTTTAATTTATGTTGAATAGTAAAAATAATTAATAATTTTTAAAAAACAATCGAACAAAAGAATGAAGCAGCAAACCAATACATTTCAGAAGTTACATACTTTGAACAATAGGAAAATAAAATCCCAATTAGTCGAATATGTAAAAGTACCTGTTTACTTGCATAATTAATGCTTTAATATGTTATTCGATTTTGTTTTTGACTATAGGTATATTATCTAATACAGTGTTTGTTATCGAACTCCTCCGAGACAGCTTGGCCGATTTTATGTAATTTTTTGTTTATAATTGGTAGGTCTGAGAAAAAGTCGTAGGCTATTTTTTGATGAGGGTGGCCTTCTCCAGATATTTTATTTTTTATATTTAGACCATTTTTTTGTTATGATTTGGCATCAAAAAATACTTATAAGCCTAAATTTTTAACCTTCTACGACCAATTCCCATTTTTAATAGTAATTAGAACGCGGGCGGAGCCGCGGGAATTGCTAGTTTACCTACCTATAAAATATAACATTAATAAAATTTAATTTGTTTCGAGTCAGTTACTATCTAACAAATACTTATCCTTAACATAAAAAAACGTACATACTTATAGTTTATAAACAATGTTAGTAGTTTTTTTGCAAGCTTGGGATACGTTTGATGGAAAACTCAACGGTGCTATCACTCTTTGATGATCGCTCCCCACTTGACCCCCTCGATGGCACTTGCTAATTAGCGAAATCAAATGATTGCTTTTGATTGAATGAAGCTTTGTTATAAAACTTAACAAATAACCAACTTTTACTCGTTCCGAAAACAACTTCTCTTACTATCTTTATTCATAAGCAAACAAAATATCTTTACGAGTATATATTTTCAAGCATATCGTGAGTTTGAAAGAACTTGAGCTTTTTTGGCATATTTAGAGTTTGTATGGGGGAGATTGTAACTGCTAAAAATTACTGACTTAATTTTACCCACGGATTGCCTCACGTAGTTTATTTGAAGACGTGAATGGATGAAGGTTTTAATCTTAACACGGCCATATTCGTGACTATCACAGTTCAGTCCATGACAACTGAAATTAAAATTTTACGACATATAACCTCCGTCATAGTAATCTAATATAAAAAAATCTCGTGTCACAGTGTTTGTCATCGACCTCCTCCGAAATTGCTTGACCGATTTTTATGATTTTTTTGTGTATATTTGGTAGGTATGAGAATAAATACTTATAACCCTGAATTCTCATCCTTATGGCGAATTCGAGGGGGCGAATAATATAATATAATAAATAAGCAAGGACAAAACTGTATAATACCTCTATTTGTAATATGATTTTTTTTACCAAGCTTTAGTGTTACCAATAAAAAACAAATAGTTATTTTTTTTATAAATATAGGTAATTTCTATCCATATATGGTTTGTACTTAAAATGTTTAATAATGTTACTTTATTTAAACACCACACAAGTAAACCCTCGTAGTAAAAGCGAGTATACGTTAAATATCGATGATTACAATGCAGATTGTATAACCAAGACGCAAATGTCCCAGTCTAGACGTATTCAGCAATAACGAAGTATTTAATCTTATAGAACAAAGCAAGCTTTTTCTTCGACACTTTTCTACTTTAGCCAAAGATTTGCATATAAATGCCTTTAGAGCTTTTTATTTTTTACTGACTTTAAAAAAATAATGTTCTCTTTGATTAATTTGTTTCTATGTAAGCTCCCTTTTTAGGGTTCTGTACCTCATAAATAATAAACGAAACCTTAATATAATCACTATATTTTCCGTTGCTATGTAAACACTATGGATTTTAAAATAAGTAAATGATCACTATTGATTCAACAAAAATTAGAATTTATTAAAGTATCCTATATGTTGTATAGGATACTTTTTACTGCGGGAAAATTAATAAAAGTAATGGGATAAAATGAAGTTCCTTCAGAGCTTCCTCACATTTAACTGTAGTTGTTTGTTGTTGAGTCGTCTCTGCCATAACTGAAAAGTTAAAAAATTCTCAGTTAGTATTTTGTAAAAACTTTTCTGTAACTCGATAGCTGAAACCGCGATCATACTTCATACAATTATACGAAATAGAGTAGCGGATTCGGCAGTCTCTCAACCTGTGTGGGAGACGAGTAATTTAAAAACTTTATAGAAGTAACAAACTTCATTAGCTTACATAAGCTTATAGGGATCATCCTGTTTATGGAGTACGAAACAAAATGTTCAAGCATTAATGCTTTTGATTTTGCGTAGGGTATATTAAAATTGTTGTTGCATTATTTCCTTACATTCATTAGCGTTTCATAAAGGTTTGTAGAGTCACGTTTATTATATTGTCCAATGTCCAAGACCCCATGACATCAAGATAGAGACCATTTTGGATAATAATTTAAACTTTTTTCTATCCGCAAAACAAAAATCGATCAAAATAAATATAAAATATTTAACTTTTTTCAGGAACACGTGTTCAGTTCCGCGTTATGATTCATCTTTCAGATTACAACGTTTCTGCTAAGTGTATATTTGGACATCCCTCAATGTCGATAAACGTTTAAGAGATTTTTAAAAGCTTGCGCTGATTTAATGAATCTGTTGCTATATATAAATCTTTTCAAAGTTTATATTATCTAGATTTTTATATAACAGAATATTTTAATTTAGTACATGAGTATTACACTTTCGGTTTATTTTGATGCTTGTATAGAGTTCCTAAGCGTATCATAAAATGTATGGATTAAAGTGAAGTAGAATTTTTTACAAGTGACACGGGTGACTTTTTGACTGATTTAGAAAAATGCTGGTATGCATTTTGACTAGATTTATGTTTATTTTTTTATTTATTTAAATAGGCTCAGTGAGTATAGCCGCGATTGCTAAAACTGGTCAGGCCAGTAATATCCTTAACACGATCAATGAAACTTTTCGTTAATGTACTTCTATTGATTCCTTCAAACCCACGTAATCTAAACAATCGCATGAAATGACACAATAAAACTTCAAAGCTTTTGTTATTTACAATGTTTCCTTAGTTAAACTCTTTGTAACGAGAGCGAAATGTTGATAGATAGGAAATAAATTGAGTTAAAACAAAAATGTTGTTGCATCAGCACTATATTCACTAACTATATTATGTATTAACGTAAAATTGAAAAATTCGTTTATGTATTTTTTTTTTGCTGTGCTTATTTCTGAAATTATTATTATCAGAGTGATGTACAATTTGAAAATCTTTTTTTAAATTTCTATTTACATAGGGGCTTTTTTAATTTGATTAAAAACCACAGAAAAAAAAGACAGCGAAATAAAAATATTCACTAGCAGCAATTTCGTAAATGTTAAAATTTTGAATATTGCTTATTTTTCACGGTGCAAAACATGCAAAATGTTAACAAAATCAAAAGTGAATGTGAAGAAGAATAAAGTATTCCGTTTTAAACATATTTTGCTCGCGAATACGGCCGTCTCTGATATAAAATAGCTTTATAACACATCTTTATGGAAATTTACAAAGATGTTTCGACAAACAGCACTTTCAGAAAAGTATTTTTTTATTACGAGAGCAATTTTTAACCTTTCTAAAATTTAAATGTGTTTAAAAAACAGTTTTTATATTATTTTAAAACATCATGGGAAAATGTAGACATATCGCAAAAAATAAACCGGCTAGTTCGCTATCGACCAGTCAAGCATAATTTTAAATTAAGCTTTACTAAAAAGTTAAATATATGGTGGATTACTTGAATTTGTAAGTAAACGGATGTCACATTACTTATTCTATCTTGTAAAAACAATTCCAAATTGTATTTGCAAGATAGATTAGGCCCGACCTAGGCCAAACAGTATTGCACGTAACGTCCACTCATGGACGCATTGTTCTAAGATTTAGTATTTGCATGGATATTCGATATACTTAACCGATTAAATTCTGTTATATAAATATCTCGTGTCAAAGTGTTTTGTTATCGAATTCCTCCGAAACGGTTTGACCGATTTTCATGAAATTTTTGTGTATATTTGGTAGGTTTGAAAATAGGTCGTAGGCTATTTTTCATGCCGCGAGGTGATAAGGGTGGTTTTCTCCAAATATTTTATTTTTAATTTTTAAACCAAATTTAATTTTTACTTTTTTATGATTTGGCATCAAAAAAATCATATAACCCTAAATTTTCATCCTTCGGGCGCGGGCCGCGGGCAGAGCAGTGGGAATTGCTAGTAGTCTTATAAAATTAAATTTCATCTTCCATAAAACTAGTAGGTCTCTACATCACTAGTTTTATTGTGTATATTTGGTAGGTCTGAATTAAAAAGTCGCTGTAATATGTTTTTTTTTAATTTTCAGGTTTTTTAACAGCTGTATCGATTTAAGTATTATTTAAATTTAAAATTATAAAGTTTGTACAAACTTTGGTTTAAGCTAACGCATACATTTTATGACGCACTAAACTTGCATAATAATATATTTTTCAAACCGCTTTAACGTAGCACCTACATCACAGGATATAACACCGAAAGTTTATAAATCAATATGAATTTCAACACAAACGAAAACACTATGTACGTAACCTAACTCTTAAATGCAAGAAGGTTATGCGTCATATTGATATTTATTGTTACTTAGTAGTAGTACTAGAATCTACAAATGATTTACATTTATATGCGATTTTTATCTTACGACTTAACTCTCTTCCACGCGAAAGAATTCTGTTTATAATTTTTAACAAAAACTATGCAAATTGCACCATGAGACATGAAACCACTTACCTTAACGTCAAGGAAACCATCGTAAAGAAACCTGCATGTCTGAGAGAACCTAGCTAGTCCTCTAACCCGCATTTGGCTAACGTGGTGTTATGGTCTGATCGATTTATTATTATTATTGTGTTGTTGGGTGTGGTGCCGAGGACGGCCCTGGCTACGTCGACCAGTTCTGGTCCATTGTAGCTCCCTTCATAAAATATATTTAGAGTTCTCCGCTTAGTCCTGTTGATTCCAGGAACTTCCAGATTTTCTGAGCAGAGAGCTTCTGTATCTCTTCTGGTTGCATGATATGCTGCCCTAGGTAGATACTTCTGCGGTGCATGAGTGGTCCGCACGAGCAGAGGATGTGCATAGCAGATTCCTCTGACTCATGGCATAGTCTGCACATTGCGGACTGACTTAGGCCGAGGGTAAACATATGTTTATTGAGTTTGCAGTGGCCGGTTAGTATTCTGGTTACTGCACTGGTTTTGTACTTGTTGAGTTGAAGCAGCTCTTTTGTAAAAGTTTTGCAATACCCCTTAATTAGCGCTTTGGAGTGAGTTTGTCCAGTGGTGGATTGCCACTCTTGAAGTGCTTTGCGATTGCAGTGGTTTTTGAGAATTGAATAGGCATGTTGTTTGGCAATACCACAAAAAGGCTCGGGACCGCATTGTGGGGTTTCAGCACCCATCCTAGCCAATGTATCTGCCTTTTCATTCCCATCTATACCTGAGTGACCTGGGACCCATCTGAGGGTAACTCTGTTGGATGTGCCCAGGACATTCAGATTATCCATGCAGTTCTTAACCAACTTAGAGTTGGTTTCAAGAGAATCTATAGCCAATATTGCTGCTTGGCTATCGGAGTTGATGTAGATATTTTGGTTTCTAAGTTTTCTCTCCAGGATGACTTCAGCACATTTATTGATGGCGAAGACTTCAGCCTGAAAGATAGTGGCCTCCTTACCTAGATTGACACTCATGTCAAACCTAGGCTTAAGGCCATAGATTCCGCACCCTACATCAGACCCTTTCTTGGATCCGTCCGTAAACCATACATGACTTCCCTTCTTGTGTGACTCTTGGCCGTTTAGCCACTTGTCCCGGTTGGGAAGATCTATCGTCTGATCGATGATCTCTTTAGGTCTAAAAGAAGGTCTGGTCTAAAACGGTACAATATATATTCCAATATATTACATATTAAAGTAAGTGATATTTTTATACTAGGGTCCAATAAAAATTGTTAACTGGTTTTATTTAAAGAGAGTTCTAATGTGGTAGTGCCATGCTTGTTACCTTCGGGTAGCAGCCGAATGGGCCGGCACGCCCCGTATAGTACCACTCTCTCACAGGAGACCGGCGTGAAGTGGCAGCTATGCTGTCGCGTTTCGTCCGGTAAGTGAGAGTCCGGGAGGCCCACTTCCCATCCCTACTCCCGTCCTTCTCCCTCCTCCCTCCTCCCTTTCCTGAAAGGCCGGCAACGCATCTGCAAGCCATGTGGTGTTGCAGATGTCCATGGGCGGAGGTGATCACTTACCATCAGGTGAGCCTCCTGCCCGTTTGCCCCCTTCGTCCCATAAAAAAAAAAAGAGTTATCTCAAGTAAAAAAATGAAGTTTCTTAATAAATAATCCCAAGGAATATAGTCTATACTCGCGCGTACTTCGGTAACTTCTTCCATTAAAGTAATATCCAATTACCACTTAATACACTTCCAGCTCATAAATTTTCACTAAACACAAATTCATTCTATATAAACAAAAATGAATGTTACTCTGTACATTTATACTTTATGCGTTGTTAAACCATTAAGTCGATTGTGATAAAACTTTGGTGAGTTGTTACATGTTGTCCCTAGTTTCGCGAAGGTTCTGAAGGTCTTCCCAACCGATTTGCGCCACGACGGCCAATCTCATAGAGACAAGCTATCTGCACATGAAGTAAAATAATGCTCAAGTTTGCGTTCCGATACAACGTGCACTCTTCATTTCTGTCACTCTCATAATTTAAGCCTTCTTTATGTGATTTTACGATTTGGGTCGGACTATAGTCCATGAAAACGCATGTCAAGTGCAAGTAGGCATACTTCACATGACTTTCAAAAACGTGCTAGGTTCGCTAAGTCTTACAATTTTTCTTAAGATGTTTTCTATCCCGCTAGTGGAGATCATATTGAAAGTGGTTGGCTTATTACACCAGAGGTGCGAGAGTCAAAATTTGAACCCGCAACATTTGGTTTCTCAATTGAAGACATTACTACTGGACTACTACTACCTCCTTATAACTCATTTATTAGCTGCCGTAAATTTCAGAAATGCTTACCGCCCATGTTACAATTGAGTTTGTTTTATTATTATCGTTGAGTATTTTGTAGCCAATAAAAACAATACATGTTCTGAATGTCGAGTTTCCGCGTGGGTGGTAATCATTTGAGTACATCCGCTTAGTGAGTAATCATAACTTTAAATTTATTAAGAAAATCAATCGCAATATACAAATATTTGGAGTCTGTGATTTGAAAATAGCTGTTCGAAATTGAGACGCCATTTGCAAATTTTGCAAAGCAAAGTTTGAATAACTATCCGATAGTAATTTTGTATGCCTGTTCTTGAACACTTAACCCCTGTTAAGTGGGTTATTAAACTATATAATGTGAATAACCACTCATAATTAAATCAAATCAATTGACATTGGACTTTACTAACACTTTAAATCATCCTCATTTTATTAATATTTTACTAAATGTTCATTCACTTTACGTACTATAAGAAAACTTTAAAATTCGATTACCAAATAAATACTCACGTATGTTCAGTATAATATGTAAAAAATAAATATATTTACAAAACAAATATTAAAGAATTAGATAGGTATATTTGGAGTTTTAAAGAATCGCTTTAAAATTAATTTAAGACCTCAATAAATCAAATGTGACATTTATGAAGAAGCGGCACATGTTCCCGCCAAAAGTTGACATTACGCCATTCATCATGTTCTCGCATATTTTTATGCGACACTGACTTAACCGCATTCAGCCAGTTACTTAAAAATAGGTCAAGTCGAAGTAATAATATTTTACCATAGCAATTTTTAATCACTTTTATTAATTCACATTCGTGTATCGTGTTCGTGTAAAAAATATTGTAATGACAATAGTTAGCTATCATTATAATATTTTATAGGAAACTTAACAGGTATTTCCATAAGTAATGAACGAAATTTACAAAATAAAGCAATAACCCATTCACGTTTTAGTTATTTTACTTTTTACGCTTACAAACACTTTAATGCCTCTCATAACGTACAAACGTACCATGTAAATGAGCCCTAGACACGCAATGGGTAATTAAAGTTTCAGAAATAGCTGGCCCACCCTTATTAGTCATACCAGAAATAGATAGTAGAAAAATTGGGGAAATATTCTTTTTTTTTTCTAAAAATATTATAGTAAGGTTATTCTTAAATACAAAATATAAACATTTATCTTTTTTCGTTTCTATAATTTAACATTTATAAAGAAAAATTAATTTCGAATAGTTTAGAGATCAGTTTATTCCTTGGATTTACTTTATTGGAACACCATATTCTCTCTTTCTCTCTCTCTCTCTCTCTCTCGACTCTTAACTGCATTAAACTTTGCAAAGTAAATGGGCAAGTAAAGGCACAGACGTAAGATATTTAATTAAAATATATAATATCTTCTATATGTTTAACAATAATGATTATGGCTGATTATTGGCCCCTGAAGCTACAAGATATTCGACGGTACATTAAATGTTTTAATAGAAAATTTGGTAAATATAATTATTTCTGACATTCTTTTAAAGGGTAAAGTATAGTCCAGCAATAAAACAAATTACAATTTCCCACTAATACGTATTGTGACAAACACAATAATCCGGTGACCTACATTCGCTAGGTTATTAGTCACTCTACGTAATTTAGATTAACAGCTTATTTTTTTACAAGACAGCTAACTGCCTTAGCCCGTGACTGTCTTTCTTTTATATATGAGTACCTTTTAGTTTTCTGCGAATTAAGAACTTTAAAGTTTGAGGTTCATTGAATAATTAGTTTATTTATTAATGAATTAATTAATATGGTAACATTACAAACAATTCGAAGACTATTTTTGATAGTTTTCATATTTTAGCACTGTTACCAGCGCCAGGCCATGGGTTTGCCTATAGTGCCGATTACGTCATAGCCCCGCTTTAGGTATGTATTCAAAATTCCGTTACACATCATAATAATATAATCGATGACTGCGAATGCTTGAAGACTGAGCTTACGCGTTTTCATGAAACTCAACATGGTGTATTATGGCTTACACGTAGAAGTTAATAATAAGAATAAAAGACGCGAATCATCAGACTCAAGTTGAAAGTGAATCAGATCTTCGCCTTTGTCATAGACAAAACTTTCCCGATTGTACATTTTAGTCCAAAGGCGCGTCATTTACAGGAAATATAAGCTTTTATCCCAAAAATGTTTTCCGAATTTATATCATCACTACGTATTATAAAACAAAGTCATCCACCGCGTCTGTCTGTCTGTTCGCGATAAACTCAAAAACTACTGCACCGATTTTGATGCTGTTTTCACCAATGAATAGAGTGATTCATGAGAAAGGTTTTAGTATATAATTTAAGTTTTTGTATACATTTACTAGCGGAACGCGCGGCTTCGCTCGCGCTAAATCTAGGGACGAACCCGAGTGAAAAGGGTAAGTCCTAGCGACTTATAAAATAATGTGTTCGACCTAATTCCTAGATATTAGTCACAAACAATGATTGATATGACTTGTGAAACTAATGGCGTATTCCGCTTACGACTAGTCGTTTCACTGTTGATTAATGCAGCAATTTGCAATCAAGAGTGTTTCCATTTGTTAAATACGAAAACAAATTTAACATAATATTTAGTTAGAGATATTTTAATTTTATATTTTTAATGTTTGGTCCGAAACATGTAAATATTTTCATTTAGCCTTGATTTCACTAAAACTTCAAACAACTAAAATTATGAACCTATAGAGAAGAACCTATCAACATATTTCATATTTATCGGCATGAAATTAATTATATTAAATATAAAAAGCCGTTTTTCAAGAACAAAATATAATGTCTTTATTCCACTTAAGCTTATTCGAACGACTTAAATTATGTACAGAGTATCAATATAATTCATATTTATCGACAATGAATTAATAATAGAAATAATATTATAAGTCTTTGGAATAGATGAAAAAGATATTATTAAATAAAGTTCTCGTATCACTTACTATTATTGGTAGAATTAATTTTCCAATTGACATCATTTTTATCATTCATATTCATTCACATTTTTCATCATTCACATTTTTTCACTATAAGTACGTAGTCATCCGCTTTAGTCAGAATTGATTTTTTTTTGAACTTTTCTACCACTACTTAGAACTACTGCTGTCGCGAATACCGTAGGGTAGTCGCGAAATAAGTGTTTAAATATTTAAATATTATTTGTCATAAACGTGAGGGTAGATCGATGACAGCTAAATAGAATAGATTGAGATTTGAAACAGACGTGTTCGAAACGCGGTCGTGTACGGTACGCTGACCAGATCAGGTGCGAGCTCCCAAGTGAAAGTATTCTGTGGGTGCGAGGCAGATCAGGCGCAACACCGTGTTTGCCAAGTAAGTGAATTTATTTTACCAGCGTGTGATAATGCAGTGGTGTTGCGTGGGAGCCGTGGTTGCTCATAAATTATATTTAGAGTTTCAGTGCAACTAGTGGAGTTGCGTGAGAGCCGTTGTTGCTCATAAATTATCAGCAGTGCAACTAGTGGAGTTGCGTGGGAGCCGTTGCTCATAAATTATCAGCAGTGCAACTAGTGGAGTTGCGTGGGAGCCGTTGCTCATAAATTATCAGCAGTGCAACTAGTGGAGTTGCGTGGGAGCCGTTGCTCATAAATTATCAGCAGTGCAACTAGTGGAGTTGCGTGGGAGCCGTTGCTCATAAATTATCAGCAGTGCAACTAGTGGAGTTGCGTGGGAGCCGTTGCTCATAAATTATCAGCAGTGCAACTAGTGGAGTTGCGTGGGAGCCGTTGCTCATAAATTATCAGCAGCAACTCAGTGGAGTTGCGTGGGAGCCGTTGTTGCTCATAAATTAGATCCTAGAGTGTTGAATTCAGTATCGTGAGTTCAGTCGCTCGTAAATCAGTTTAGCGAGGCTCGGGGTGGCTATAGGGGAGGTTGGAGGCCACTAGCGAGGGTACCAGACCCTCATAAATAAGTTTTTTTAATTACCAGCAAATCATGTGTACTTACGTCCATCAGTTACATTATAATTGCGATACGTCGTTATATTCGAGATATTCGTCTAATACCAACGAACTGGGTACCCGGCGCCCAGGGTATTTGGCGACATGGTGGAGGTGCTGGGATATTTGCATTTAGTTTTATTTAAAACTATGCATTTAAATTTTAAAAGTAAATCGGTAAAATGTTATATTCTAATTTTTACTGCTAAAAACCAGATATATCGGTTTTTAAATATAATATAAAGCGTGAGGCTTATAGGTAAATCAGTACACCCGTATCATATCGAATGAATAGATTTTTTATTAGGTTACCATTGTTTTGTATTACCTAATAAAATGTTAATATATTGTTGCTGACTTTAGAGATTATTATTGACTTATTATTATTATTATTTAATGAAGCGAAAACGTGCAATATTTTAATAATACATAAAAGTGTGTCTTATAAATAATGTAGTATGTCAATTAAATGAAATTTAATTATTTCCTTTAAAGAATATAGACATGTTTTGACTCCAAAAGGATATAAATTAATAATGGTTCATGAGTTAGATATTAGCAAGGAAAGTATCTAAAACGTTAAGGAAGTAAAGTGAAGTGCTAGAAAAAACGTTAGGTTGATAAGTTAGTTATTTAAATTGAACAGAGAAGTTACAGTTTAGTTTTGTGTGGCGTTAACAATGTCTAATTTGTATTGAAATAAGGAAGTGATAATAATGTATATTTTATACTTACACGTAGTGATGGGTAACTAGCCAAAATCTCAATAACTTAGCTAGCCGGTTATTTGTGGTTAAATAACTAGCTATATAACCAGCTATTCAGCTATTTGGCTATTTGGGTAACTCACTAACCGACTGATAGTACGTTAGCTCCGCAGCCGCGACAACGTTCGAATCCCGCTACGGAACATATTATTATCGTTTTTTATTTTTTTATTTTATTTTATTTTATACTTCCTTGAAAAGTAATGAATTTCTATTATACGTATTATTAAATTATTTTATTAAAAACTGTCAATCTAAAATCAATCTATCTTTAATCTACAGCGCCATCTATATTATATATGGGTAACGTCAGACCTAAACAACACACACCAGTACAAGTAAACTAAAAGTTTAACCATAGATGTCGCGCTACTTCATTTTTTTATTTCTAATGACGCATAAAATAATTATTCCACCCTCAAATATTCTACTGACCCTTTTTTTTATTACAATATTGCTGTTAATTTTTAATATAATAATAAAAAATATATAAATAAATTATATAAATAAAATTTTAGAATCTGTGTATAATACTAGAGGGCGCTGTTCGTAAAAAAACAAATACTTTGTGTCGATGTTTTTTTATTCGTTTGCCTAATAAGGCAATAAATAAAAATAAATATATTTATATATTTATTATTATATTAAATTAATGGTAATGTCATAATAAAAGAAAGGGTCAGCAGAATATTTGAGGGTGGAAAATTCTTTTTCATATATCGCAATGAAATTAAAACAAATCAATAATAATAATTAAATAAGGCTGATTTCAATCATGTTTCTATAGAATATCTTAGACGAAAAGAATGTAATATTATTATATATTTGTCAGAAAATAGCAAAGCACAAAAGAAATCCAAAAATAGAAAGTATGAAGGCATAAAAAAATAATGATAATACATATAAGTAAAGAAAACACAAAAATCAAAACAATAAATTAAAAACAAATCAAAAATAATAATAATATTAAATAACTATAGACTATACAATACATATTATATGACATAAAAATGTACAGCCAAAATACAAGAAGCTAATGCTCAAAAGGTAACATAAATGAGATGACAAATGACTTATGACATTGTCAATGTCAATTATTTATAATTGTTAATAAAAAAAATTAAATGGATAATATAAAAGCAAAAACTATAGAGATCGATACTGACCTAACGATAAAGAATGTAGAAATATAAAGATTAATCAGTTTCCGTTTCAATGAGGTGCTAAATTTTTTTTAAAGTAATAGTAAATTTAAAAAATTATTTATTAAAAAACCACAGGTGACCTACCAAAAATGATAAGAGACCTATACAGACCGAACGTAGACCTATCCATTCAGATCATTTTGATTTCAAAAATCCTTCGATGGGGTGCTAAAATTGTGCAGCTCACTTTTTGACTAGTATATAATAGTAATCTGTGAACTGTGCTCCATTTCGAATATCATCACAGAGTACATACTACATTGGTATTTGGTACACAAAAAAATAATTAATAATTGGGAATTTAATTGTTTTTATAATCGAACAATCACCAATAGTCGTCGAACAAACGATGATTGATCAAAATTAATTAATCTGAGCGATAAAAATAAAGATATCTAGTAAGGGTGTCCAACTTAAGGGTGAACATTTGTTTAATTAATTATAAATAAATAAAAGACGAACTAACAATTTTTACATTCGAACATTGACGAACAAACGACGAACAGACAATTAAAAATAAAAAAAATCCGAAAATCAAAACAAGTTGGGTCAACTTCAGTGAGCCCTACTCGCTAGGCTAAATAGCTATTAGCTACGTCCGTCGCGTTGGCTATAGAGACGCTACGGCTACCTACCGGCTACTCGCTAGCTATAGCTACTAGCTACTAGACTAGTATAGTATTATGTTATCTATGCTACTAGCTAGTCAGCTATGCCTGCATGGAACGGCTGCATAACGTAGTGTTTATATGTAATCTGTGGCAGCTGTCCGCTATAGCTATTTGTATTTATCAGTATATTATCTATACTCTTTGAGACTTTGGCTATTTAGCTAAATAGCTAGTTATTGTATTGACGAATATCATAGCCGTGGCTATTTTGAGAATAGCCGCTATTTAGCTAGTTAGTTAAATAGCTACCCATCTCTACTTACACGTCAATTAGTAATCATTAGTTGAAGTTTTAAAGCTAAAAATTATGAAGCATTAAATAAGTAATTTCAAAGGCATCTATGATTCAAAAGAAATACTTATAAGTTTTTAGTAATATTAAATCATCTCGTCTTTATGTTAAGAAGGTGATCAGTATAAGAAAAAATATTTAGTTCATATTATGTATTATGATTAATAGCAGTGGGTACTTATTTGACTGACATTTTTATTTCATATTTTAATATTCATGAATTTTATATATGGATACAAATTAAATTAAACAGTGCTTGCAGTAAATGAAGGATCAATATTTCTCAGAGTTTGCAACTGTAGTAATTTAAAGAAATATTTAAAAAAGACTTTGCAAATGTACTAAAGTTTTATTATGAAATATAAGAACTATTTTTATAATTCTTGAATAAATTAGTGAACAAAGTCAATTAGTTTTAAAAAATATTTAGTGTTGTTTGGTATTTATAATACAGTTTGAATATAGAATTACAATTAATTATTGTTACAGAGTACAGTATGATACAGTACATTGTTACAGTATATGGTTATTGCAGTTCTAATGTAGTATACTGAATTTAAAATTTGAAGTACTGTATAGTGGAAAGGTGTCATCATAACCCGACTTGAACTTATTTATAATTTTTTTTTTCTTACATATATATGAATTCAGCTCAGTTTGCGTGTACAAGAGGAATGGACTGTCATTTTAATTTTGATGAATAAAAGTTTATTGAATCTAAATTAAAGGAATCAGTTGATAGATTTTTTATAGATATTCATAATTATTGTAAATCGGTTATCAAACGCAACTCGGAAGAGATTAGTGAATAGACATTATAATGAGTCACAAATTCAGACTCAAGTTCTGATAGCAGAAATGAATGTTTGTTTAAACAATAAGTAAAGAACCAGTATCCCGCAGTCTTGTCGCAGTTGATAATCGAAATATAGTAAGATACCTCAAATGAAACTAGCTAAATTCGATGGTAATTTTAAGTACATTGTGTACAGTAGTATAATTTTTTGAATCAATTTTCATCTAACGGTGATACTAGGAATATTAGTGATGTTGATAAGTTATTATTTACAATCGCCTCTAGAAGGTTACGCTAAGCAGACAATTTAAGGATTAAATGCAATTAATAAATACTATTAGATAGCCTGTCTTAATCAGATATTTTATGAACGCTGTGGAAAACCAAGCGTTTTTATTGAATGGCATTATGTTGCACCATATTATGTGGTATTAAATAATCGAGTAAAGCAGTTGAAGCGTGTAGTCGAGTATTAAATCAAAGGCATCTGAGAAATATCAGTTCCTTGAGCGAAGATATTAATTATATTAACCACCTATGATGGTTATAGTTTAAATAAAACTTTTATTTGAGTTTCGTTTAAAATGACTTATGAAAATGAATCTGTTGATAACATAAGAAAGTAATTTAGTGTATTTTATAATATTTACAAATATTATGAGAGAAGCTTCTTATATATAGAAGGTAGTAACAATAAAAATAAAGTTTAAATGCAGAACAATTTACATTCGGTTCATTACATCGGTTTTGACTATGAATTCAGAAAGAATCAAAGTAGAACATGGACTTTAACATGAATTTAAATCATTCACATGAACCGTGATTCAGTAAATCAAACCGATGAGCCACCTAAAATGAAGTTCATGTAAGAGTGTGTAATCGAAATAATGTTAATGGTGTACTAATTTTAAAACTATGCAGAAATCATATTTAGGTAACCGTTGTTGTTACAATTGCTTTGGTGGTTACAAGTCTGAAAGACATAAATCTAAGCTGTTTTTCTAATCGAAAATGTACGCATGGCAATGAAGTCGGTCTGACTAATCGTGTTTTATACCGCAGTAGATCAGCCCCTCTAATGAAATCGACGCATACTGTTACTTCAGACTTGTTAAAATAAGAGGTTTGTGTGACCAGGCTAAAGAGAAACGTTGTAGATCATTACTTGACTCTGGTAGTCAACGTTCGTATGTAAAGTTATTAAATTCAACTTATTTAAACCTTAAATTTGCTAGTAGGCAGTAGAAAGGTAAATTTATTATTTTTACATGCGGTAAAAAATCTCCATATATACCTATAAAAGGTCGTGTTGTTAATTTTGATTGCGCGATAGACGAGAACTAATAGCGATCTACGAGTACATATGCGAATCAAAATAAATCAAAATATATATACTTTATTCGAATGGACTTTTGCAAGCACTTTTGAATCGTCACTTTGTATATTATGAAAATATAGAATTTAAATTAAATGTCAGTATGTAAGTCTGTAACCGCATATTATGATTTGCGTACAAGCACGAGTGAGTATTAAATAGTTTAGCGAAAATATTACAGTACAGGTAGAAGTAGAAACTTATTTTAGCAGATGACTGTTCTTGTAAGGAAAAGGGCAATGATTATTATTCATACATTTTATATCAAATATAAAGTCATGTTTCTCTGGTAATATTTTTAGCCAATTCAGATTTTAGTTGAATATGGTCACGTATAGTAAATGAAATATATTCAGTTGATCCACTATCAGTTTTATCCTATTTCCAATAAGAAGGATGTTGTGATGGTAAATAATACATGAACTAGATTTTATACATGAACCAGATCTTTCATTCAATTATTTCCGTGATTCTCCAAACTATCCTCGTGATGAGTAACGGATTGAACAGTTTAATAATACTAATTAGTACAAAGGTAAATTCGTCTGGTTGGTCTAAGTAATTTAGTAAAACTTTTGGATAATTTACTATTAAATCATATCATAGTGATTAAAGAACAGTTACAGAATATTGTGATAGCCAAAACAGTTTCTATTTACTAAGTCAAGCTTTTCGCTATTAACCACATCACGTTATTTTTAATAGATACAAGTTTAGTCTGGTATATAATGTATCTAGTATTACAATTGGAAGTAACAGTTTAAACAAATATTTGTATAAAAGTCCTTAATGTGATAACATCTTAAGGCATTATTGATGAAACATGCGGTTGGCCTTAAAGCATTCGTTGGAAAGGTATTTTTACAGATAGGCCTTAAAGGAAAGCGTGATAAAGAAATATAATCTAAGTTCTAGTCGAGTTGAACTTGCAGTTATATCTAGTACATTTTCCCTATATGCTACTATAAAATTAAATGTAATATGTATATCCCTAGTGAAATGTAATAGTTAAATTCTAAATCAGATAGTTGATGATACTTATGTAGAAATATATTACTGGTGCTACAACAGTTTTAGAGCCAAAACACTTATACAACAATTCAAAATAAGGTTTTAACGATTTGTCTATGTATTCGACCAAGTGTATTTCCAATTCAAAGAAATTTCTTTCATGATTACTTGATAAATTTTGAACATATAATGAAAGTTAGTTTTATGTTTTACATGAAATACGTGACATTATAAATGATATTTAAATAGGACATTGGTCAAACAGATTTACATTCAATTTGTATAAAACGTGGTTTGGTATCATAAAAGTAATAGTTTCAGTTTATGATCCTTGCGGTTATACTATTCTCATATTGTTTCGAATAAAAGAAGGTTCCTTTTCCAGAAGTTTAATATTGATTTACTCAGTAAAGTGAGACAAATAATAGCAAAGTTTGGTTATCTTAAGAATATAAGCATTGACTTAAAAGGTATACGTGATATGAAAGGAAATGAACAAATGAGACATGAATTACATTGTTTTACTAGTGCTTCTATGGAAGCATACGCTGCCTGGCTATATTTACATAGTTGTTAAATTACTAGTAATATTATTATTGATTGAATTATAGTCACTTTTATTATTGACAGGTCTAGATTAGTGTCTTTTAAAGAGCAAGTTAACAATTAACAGAAAATATATGCTATTAAAGTTTGTAAATAAATATTTAAGGCAAAGTATATAGTAGTATTAACGATCAGGTTTTGTGGACTGATAGTCAGGTAATTTTTGTTTGGTATCATTTCAGTAGGCTGTTACTGCCTTTAGCGAATCTTTAATAAAATTAAGCAAAGTGAAATTTGGTACAAGATATGACCGAATAGATCATTATGAAGCTCAAAAATTCTGACTTTTATTTAATAATTATTCTAATAATTAGTTTTTTATCCTGATAATTGTGCATATCAAGTTGAGACACCCGCTTCTATTGGGGAGGGTCTCACGAATGAGAATATTATTAATAAACATAATCCTGTTAGCAATGAAATTAACATAAATAATTATGATGTGTAAAGTAGGTACAACAGAAATAGATAAAGACGTAATTAATAATGGTGACATGGATTTAGAAATAATTTTGGAAATATTAGCTACATATTTTCCTATAGAAGTTTGACTTCTTACTTTGGTATTATAACGGATTTAAGATCACTTGGCCTTTATAAGAATGTTAATAGGATATTGAGATTTAGTCGCTTTATGTAATCAAGGAGAGTAAGGAAAATTGAAATGGATTGTTTATTTAATATAAATACTTGTTTTTAAGTTTTTATCATAAGAAAAGTGTCTGTTAGTAAATTGGAAGATTTGTTGCAATCTGAACCTTACCCAAACTTATTATTTTCGATAGCACCACGCATTTCAAACTTACGTTGGAAGTATTATTGTAAATTAAATAGAATACGTATAAAATACATACGCTTATACCTGAGTTAGCTCCATGGCTTGGAGGCTTTTATGAACACTTAATAGTTTTGGTAAATCATTGTCTTAAAAGAACGATGGATCAGCATTTGCTTAACTATAATCAGTTAAGTACAGTTAGTTATAAAAGAAATTGAAGCGATTATTAATACAAGACCTTTATACATTAGTAGGAGCAGAGCTAGAGTTAGAGCTATGTTTAAAGGCCATCAGATTACTTACGAATATTCGTGAAAACTACGACCGAGATATCGGATCGTTTCTAGAGTCAGCTTAAAATATTAAATATAACATAATTGATAGTGAGAAACTTGGCCAGATTCAGAATTCAGCAGTTTGTTTAAATATATGGCAATCAGTATCAGTGTTTAAATGTGACAGTATACCGCGGACCGATGAAATAGGTCAGATTCAAAGCGTTCTAAGCAGTAGACTAAAGTTGGCCAGATTAATGAACTGACTGAGTGTTCAGATGGATATATCAAAGTTACATAATTAGTGCGTTGAGAGTAAAGTGAATATTTAATGTAGTATCGGTCCCTGAATAGAAAACCCGAAATAAGTAAAATAGTAACCAGTGAAATAAAGATTCAGCGACCATTAATCCCAAACGACCTAGCAGAATGTCAGCTACAAAGGTTAGGGATAGAGTTACTAATTCTCAACTAATCAAATGTTGTTTGATAGATTATAACTTGTTGTTTTAAATCAGATGGTTGTTCTAACGGATTGCGATTTATAATCAGTGTCACATGAAAGTCTTATAGAAATCAGTTAAATTGTTTTCGGCGGGGAGTGTCGCGAATACCGTAGGGTAGTCGCGAAATAAGTGTTTAAATATTTAAATATTATTTGTCATAAACGTGAGGGTAGATCGATGACAGCTAAATAGAATAGATTGAGATTTGAAACAGACGTGTTCGAAACGCGGTCGTGTACGGTACGCTGACCAGATCAGGTGCGAGCTCCCAAGTGAAAGTATTCTGTGGGTGCGAGGCAGATCAGGCGCAACACCGTGTTTGCCAAGTAAGTGAATTTATTTTACCAGCGTGTGATAATGCAGTGGTGTTGCGTGGGAGCCGTGGTTGCTCATAAATTATATTTAGAGTTTCAGTGCAACTAGTGGAGTTGCGTGAGAGCCGTTGTTGCTCATAAATTATCAGCAGTGCAACTAGTGGAGTTGCGTGGGAGCCGTTGCTCATAAATTATCAGCAGTGCAACTAGTGGAGTTGCGTGGGAGCCGTTGCTCATAAATTATCAGCAGTGCAACTAGTGGAGTTGCGTGGGAGCCGTTGCTCATAAATTATCAGCAGTGCAACTAGTGGAGTTGCGTGGGAGCCGTTGCTCATAAATTATCAGCAGTGCAACTAGTGGAGTTGCGTGGGAGCCGTTGCTCATAAATTATCAGCAGTGCAACTAGTGGAGTTGCGTGGGAGCCGTTGCTCATAAATTATCAGCAGCAACTCAGTGGAGTTGCGTGGGAGCCGTTGTTGCTCATAAATTAGATCCTAGAGTGTTGAATTCAGTATCGTGAGTTCAGTCGCTCGTAAATCAGTTTAGCGAGGCTCGGGGTGGCTATAGGGGAGGTTGGAGGCCACTAGCGAGGGTACCAGACCCTCATAAATAAGTTTTTTTAATTACCAGCAAATCATGTGTACTTACGTCCATCAGTTACATTATAATTGCGATACGTCGTTATATTCGAGATATTCGTCTAATACCAACGAACTGGGTACCCGGCGCCCAGGGTATTTGGCGACAACTGCATGTCCTTTACCAACAGAAATGAAAGATAAGCCTAAGTTCTGAGAAAAATTTGGATGGAAAAAGTATATCTATTAAGAAACTAGACGCTAGCTCTACATAATTTGACCCTCTCTTCCTTACTGTACTCAGCATACTAATGAGTTCAAAGAAATAAAGTATGCTCTGAATACCTATAAGTATCTTAACCTCATTAGCAGAGCATCGATGTTGTGACAATCTCTTGAAGTATACGAAGTGCTGAATAAAATACAATACCTAATGAAATGTCGATGGTATAAGCGTTAAAATTTGTATGCCGTGAAGAGTTCGTCTAGAATGCTCTTATATAATTGGCTTGAATAACGTTTTTTGTTTTGTAGATTTTGGATATTGTTCAAATCTTTTGTTTTTTAATTACTTAAATATAAACAAATAAAGCAAAAAGAATTTAATTTAAAGAATGTAGAACGGTTCGAGAGTGGTACTCGTCTTAAGTACATCAAATCCAGTATAATTCAACCACTTGCAGTGAGTGAGCGGATGTATGAATCTTATGTTCATTCACTGCTGGGCACCAGCCGCTCCTTCTTGTTGCTTTAATCCATTACACGAACCATGTATTTTTCCTCATCGATCTTTTGCATCATAACGACCGCTCGTCTTTTAGCAATAATTGATAAAGATCATATACAAAATTAGACGCACAAGAAGTGCAAGACTCGGGTTTGAGCCCGCTTCATTAAACCTAGCCAAAACATTATGTCTCTAGAAAGACGCCTTAGCTTCGCTTCAAGTTGGTCCCTAGTAAAAATAGTCACAATGGAAACCGTACATTTATCCGGGATACAACGTAATCTATGTGCTATTCCAGTTTATATTTATAATTATTATGATATCACTTTACTTTTACTGTTTATTGGCATATCGTACTTTCAATTGATTAACTTACAAGATGTAAAATGATATAATTATGAAGATATAAAAAAATATTCGTAAAATACTAAACACGTAGCAATAGCTAGACCTCTGATTAACTTCTACTTAGTTTTTTATTGATTTCTTATGTTTTATTAGCAAAATAAAAATTTGTTTTCGGTAAAAACTGTTATTATAATCTAACTATAATGGAATCGTCTTGACGCTTAGCCATATGTTGATGACAAATATAAAACTTACTTTACATTAAAAATATGACATAATTGACCTTCAACACTCAAACACAAATATTTACTTCTAAGGACTTCGTTAAGTGATCTTACTGAAATTTCTAACCACATCTATAATAATTAATTTAATGGGACCCTTCCAGAAATAGATAAATGTAAGACCGTCGAAGCTACGCTACAAGTCTTTAGGCAAAATATACTTAACTAGCTGTGCCCGCGACTTCGTTCGCGTGGATGTCGGAACTTAACAATGTATTTTTTAGTGCGAAGCGCTGTTGGAGGATACCGATACAAATATTTTTTTTTTATTTATGCTAGTGCTTCTTTATAAACAACATTAGCTGTGGAACCATCTGGAGCGTACACAAAAAGGTTATTGGGGTTGTTTACGCGGGAAAGAGCTACGTATAGTTGACCATGGGAAAAGCATCCAATACTTAGGCCCACCTTATCAATCAAAATAACTTTTCCATCTTCTTGTACGGGGTATGTGCTATCTCCTATTTGTAACAATAAATTGGAAAACTCCTGTGCATTTTCGCAGCCTCCTAACTGTGCACGCATATTAACACGCAGGTGTGTAGATGAGTGAGACCAAATTCACATAACCCTAATTTTACTTCTGGAATTTCTCTACTTCTTAACTTTAAACCCAAATATCTTTTGATAGACTGAACCGATTGCAATGAAACAAAAACTAAATGTTACTTCAAGCTACGTTCAATCGTTGTGTATAAAAGTTAGTTCCATTGCTTTCGTACATTTTACGTGATGCCCGCATAAATAAACAGACAAACAGACAAAAATTCTAAAAATGCTGGAAATGGGTTCTATTGGTTGTCCTTTAACACCCTGGCTATTTTTTTTGTATTTTTTTTTTGATGTACAAAAACGACTTTTCTACAGTTTTGTTATATGTATAGATTGTTATTAATTACATTTACAGTATAATCTTAAAAAACAATAAATATTTTTTTGGAAAATCTTATTGATATAATCATAATTATTTAAGTTAATTTGTAGAATTTTGTCGGTCTGTCTGTCTGTGAACATATCACGAGAAAACTACTGTAAGGATTTTGATAATAGCTTATCCGGTTCGATAGCTCTGGCGGGACTCAAACCGATGACCGCTGGCACAGATAGTAGGGTCACTAGAGACTGCGCCAAACGTTTCGTAATGTATGCTTATAACACGCGGTCTTGCCAATTTATCCATAAAGGCGTCATAAAATAGATACAACCCATGTCTCGAGCGGCGAAGGGCGAACCAGCTATTAATATCAAATTATGAGCTATTGAACTCTAAACACTTGAGGTTTTGTTTATATACTACATAAATGCTAGTCCACCTTACTACTAAATACCTAAATTTGTAAGACCTACCTATACCTTTCTTTCTATGTTTAGGTTTATCATTTTTGTCGAATAATATTCGTAGAGAGAATTTATCTCCACCCTACGGATTTTCGTACCACTTGTATCAAAATATGTGTTATAGGGCTATTGCAGACATCAGTTTAGATAACAATACACATAAGCGAGTGTAGAATTTTTTTACCCTTTTGCTGATCATTTTCATATTTTAACTGACCGATTTTGTAGTTTATACTTTTGCAGTTGCATCGTAAATTATAAAATGTTCTCAGAAACTTTTACTCCATTGGTCTCTCATTTATGTATTCTCAAAGTTTTGATGGAATTATAGACAGAGAGATAACAATGACAAAACAATAATATCTTCTTTTGTTATTATTAACAATTATAAGCTATAACGCGTAAATATCCTTGCTAAAAACACAGTTGTGTTTTTAAAAGTTTTATAAAAACTAGCTTTATCAAAAACTTGCGCATATAAAATATAGAGCAAACTTTACTGAGCTTTTAAACAAGCATGAAATATTTACCTTTCTGCTCTACCTTTCTATTAAAATACTCATAGCTGACTTCCTAAAGCTCTTAAAAACCAACTTTTATCTTAAATAGCGGTTAAAGTTAGTTATAATTCTTTTGCAAAAATGAAATAAAAATTGTACATTATCCATTATGGTTCCGTACAATTGAAATTTTCCTTAGAGTATAAAGCCACTTTATATGAAAAACTAACCGAGCGTGTATCCCTAGCAGTTATAGTTTAGAAATGTAATTTAAAAAATCTTATAATGATTTTTAAATCTAGATTTTTGGAAATATTATGAAACTGTTGAGGAACTAAATAGATGTTGTATTAAATTCTTATAATACGTTAAAATTACAGCTTAAATTAAAATGTAGTCTGCCTAATAACACCGCAATCATGAGTTATTAGTACGCCAGTTTGTAGCTTGTATTATAAAACGCGCTGTAGATTAATTGGGTAATACTCGTACATAATATTATATTCATAATATATAACCTAGAAATACTATTCTTATATTACCTAGAAATATCCTATAATAATTCTAAACTTTATAATTTTTTTAAGGTTAAGATGAATACAACGGAAGGCGGCGAAGAGGCCGCAACAACACCAGCCAACCCGCCAGAAGGTCCTCTCATCCCCGTGCCGGTGCCCCCCCGCAAGCCCCCGCGGAGGGGGCCCAAAGTTCAACAAGAAAGGCCTAAACGAGCACTCTTCTGCCTCACGTTAAAGAACCCGCTAAGAAAACTATGTATTGATATTGTTGAATGGAAGTATCCTTTTTTATATAAAGTATGAACAAAAATAGTACATTTTACATATTACTTAGTAGATGTTTATAAGTCATTTTTACTCAAGATAGCATTCTCTCTCTCTCTCTCTCTCTCTCTCTCACACTCTCTTTTTCTCTGTCCCAGAAATTAAATACGTTATATATATTGATACTTTAAATTCATGATATTGAAAACCTGACATTTTTAGTTATTGGAAGTTTCTGAATATAGTATGCGATGTCATGAAAAGTTAAATTCACACCTTCCGGAGCTAACAGGGAAATAATGTCGTAATGCCATCTGATTGTAATTTTTTACTAAAAATTCGAACTTTCTTTTTTTTACTAAAGATTTCTTGCTGTTTAAATTAATTCATCACTTCGCCTTTTTACAACCTTATTTAGAGAGGCTATTTCCTAATAAATATCTTACGAGTTGTGCATCGGACTATAGAATACATCTTATAACTGATATTGTCTCAATGTTTTTTTTAAATCTTTTATTTTCTCAATATAGAAACGACTATGACTCAGATTATAAGTTCAACAAACATTTTAGAGAATTCTATACGTCAATATCATCTAGTGCCATCTTTGCATATTAAAGCCAATACTGAAAAATGCAGTACCTGGTTCGATGGCACGCGGCCAACAAGCCAAGCGTGATACAAGCTCTTCAATCATACTTCCGGATTGCCAACTTTGCAACAAACAGTCTCTGGGAAAACAAATTTGAATTCTAAAATATTTTATCGAATTGCATTTCAGCTTTAAATTTCCGTATTTTTAAATATCAAGTTGACATCTGATCAGATATTCCTCGAGGTCACTAAAGTGCTGACAGTGGGAGCTGAACACGAGGCAGCTACTTTCACTTTTGTAAAATATTTCACGGAAATCAATGACTAACACTAAAAAACAGAACACATTTTAATATCAGAATTATTTATGTATTTCTTTGATATCGTTTAATTTTCTGTATCTTTTTTTGCGTTTCTTTAAAAATTTGTTTTTAATACTTATAAATCATTGCAACTGTATATTAGTGAATATTATACGAATTAATCACAATTAATCTAAATGCCATGCGGAGAAACGCTTATTCCTTAAAGAAAGGGAATCCTTGCTGGTTTTTTAACCGAGTAAGCCTTATGTATAGATATAAAACATACAGTCAACCTCAATAAATTCTTTTCAAAGCCATTACTCCCTGCCCACTGCAAAGATAAATGTGGTTCATTAACTAAAAAAGCCAATAGCACTCAGCTGAACTAAGCAGTGACAGATGGCTTAAGTATTCTCCGACGATTTAAAAATCAATTCTAAACTCAAGAAACTCTCTAAATTAAGAAAACCTCCGTATACTTTTGATCGAGAAAAGTTCTAGATCGATAAAGTAGGGTCTTAGTTAACACACAAAAGAATGCAATACTTTAATTCGAGAATAAATAAAATCCGGTGAATTGGGTAGCTGGCTGGCTTCACGCCAAACAATACGGCTGGATGAATGAAAGAACAAATATTTGGAGATTGCCCTTCAGGAAATACCTTGCTATTTCAATGAAAATGCGAATATCAAACGAAATGATTGTACTACTTTGGTTTTTATAGAAGAAACGAGAAACGATTTCGAATGTAAAGAAGTCTTTGTAACTAATCTCACCCATTTAAGATACAACTTTAAGTTTAAAATATTTTTGTTTTATAATGACATTTAATGTTCTAAAAACTATCTTTTCGGATATTTTCGCGGATATACATATTTTGATATACAACATTTATATTTTAAGAAATCTTTACATGTCAAAAATGAAAAGTGATGCTCTAAACTTTAAACGTAGCTTCAAATAGTTTTACATTCTCCCAGCTCTGTCCTTAGATTATGTTGATGTTTTAAAACGATTGCACATCATCAAATACCAAAACCTCCAAATTAAAGAAAAAGGTTAAAATTTCCGCCTATAGATTGGAAAAGAACATTAAGCTATAAAAAAGGCGTTTTAAGAGAGAAACATTCATTATACCATTGATTAAATTATGCTCAAATGGCATGTCTATTGTCTAAGAGCTTTATCAAACAAAGTGAAATTCAAATTGAGTTAAGAATGTCCATTACATCGGCTAAATCAACGTAATTTACGCAGGTTTAAGCGTTTTTTCAGTATTACAGCTAATTGAGTAGCAAATTGCTGTTAATATAAACATACAAACGCGAAGTAATTAGATTAGTCACGGCAGCTTGGCATTCGAAGCGATATCGCGAGTTGACGCCTTCGGCACAATGATTATAATTTTATATAAATAGCTTACGAGTACACTTAGAATGTATAAGATAATAAATTAATTTGTTCTGGTGAAAGAATATTGTATTAGACTGTACATTTGATAGTTCTATTTTCACAATTATTTGTGTAAAGTAACATCTCGCCCAAATCGATTTTGTATCGACTGATTTAGTCCGTTGCGTTAGTTATAAATTATTTTTAACAAAAACACAAAAACCGACTTCAAAACTAAACAAATCTAAACTAAAAAGTAGAAAATAATACTTTTAAGAGCTTAGTTAATTTTGGAGTCGGTGCCAGCCAGGTCAGACAGATTTGTCTTGCCTTTGCAATGGACTTTCGAACGGTATTTTGATTATGTTGACAAATTGATAGATTAATCGAATATGTATCTACGAGTATTTAAGGTTATAATGCTTTGGCAAGCCAGGTGAAACCATTAGAAAAAAAATCATATGAATTTTTTTCTTCAACTAATTTTCTAAGACACAAATTATTCTCAAAACGAATACTTTACTTAATCAGATATTCTTTTTAAACCCATAACTTCTAATAATACATAAAGGTCTTCAGTCAAGAGTCTACTATACGAGTAGGTTTCAATGCAATCCAATATAACCGTAACTCAGAATGCAGACCGTTCGAGTGGATGATCCTCACGACGATATTTGCCAACTGCATCGCGCTCGCCGTCTACACCCCCTACCCGGCGAGCGACTCCAACTATACCAACTGGGTTTTAGTATGTATTTGTTATTCCACATTCATATCTAATGGCTTAGTTTTGATAGTAATAGATATATAAGTAAACAAATAATAAATAAACATGTTGAGACATTATTACACACAGCGTCCTCTGCTTCCGTGGAAAGCTACGAGGCTTGTGTTACGGATACCATATAGTTAATACATATATAACTTTAAATACACACATATGATAAATATTAACACCCATGACTGGAGTACAAACATCCGTGTTCAACAAATGAATGGCCCCAGCGGGACTCGAACCCGCGACCGCTGGTGCAGCAAGTAGGATCACTACAAACTGAGCCAAACGTGTCATCAATATATAACATGTATGTATAAAATAAATATACATAAATATGTCGGGAGTTATGTTATGGATACCAGATGATTGATAGACTTCATACCTATATATACCAACTTCAAACTTGAACACATTAAGTTTTACTGTTATTGTTTTTAAGGCAATAATTTTTATTTTAAATACATACATGTATTTGCATTGGAAATATAAATACCCATGGCAGGAGTTTAAAATTCGTGCCTATCACCCATAGAATAACCCTAGCGAAAAATAAACATGTTGGTACATTATTACACACAGCGCCCTCTGCTTCCGTGGTAAGCTACGAGGCTTGTGTTACGGATACCATATAGTTAATACACAATACATATAAAACTTTAAATACACACATATGATAAATATTAACACCTATGACTGGAGTACAAACATCCGTGTTCAACAAATGAATGGCCCCAGCGGGACTCGAACCCGCGACCGCTGGTGCAGCAAGTGGGATCACTACAAACCGAGCCAAATGTGTCATCAATATATTATAACTCGTATGTATTAAATAAATATACATAAATATGTCGGGACTTATGTTATGGATACCAGATGATTGATAGACTTCATACATATATATACCAACTTCAAACTTGAACACATTAAGTTTTACTGGTATTTTTAGTTAGTTTTTAAGGCAATAATTTTTATTTTAAATACATACATGTATTTGCATTGGAAATATAAATACCCATGGCAGGAGTTAAAAATTCGTGCCTATCACCCATAGAATAACCCTAGCGAAACAGCAAGACACCGCTGGCACACCAAGTAGAGTCGCTACAAACTGAGGCAAACGTGTCATCAAACGGTAAACGAATAGATCGTGAGTTTTGTGTGTCTGAGTGTATCTTGGAGGTTTAGACAAAAGGTCAATCTACAATTGTTGAAGTAAGTCCTTACTTATGAGTATCATTTCAAATTATTTATAAGCTTTATACTTATTTACCAACGATTGAATGATGTCCTGTTTAAGTCCCAAGTTTCGAAGATATGTGAAGAAACCTTGAGCAATTTTAGCTTTGACCTTCCATTTGCAATAAAATGTGAGCTGTACAAGCAATGTTAAAAGGAATTGAATCAAAGCCTATGAAACATAGTCGGCCAACGGACGTGACATCCCAAGCTGCCATACACTAATGACCCAAACGAATGTATGGCAGCTTGAGCTGGCTGTCGCGTCTGTTGGCTGACTATATGTTTCATTGGCTTAGATTAAATATAATACTAGTTTACCTTTACTTAATCAATCTATCTTATGCGTAATATACTTTACATCTTTTCGATGACGACTCGTTTGGCTCAGTTGGTAGTGACCCTACTTTCTGCGCCAGCGGTCGCGGGTTCGAGTCCCGCTGGGGGCATTCATTTGCTAATCACGAATGTTTGTACTCCAGTCATGGGTGTTTTAATTAATATATTATTTATAAAATGTATATATTTAAAAAAATTATATGTGTAGTATATCAACTATCTGTTATCCGCAACACAAGCACGTTAAGTAGCTTACTGCGGAACTAGATGGCGCTGTTGTAATTATGTCCCAACATATTTATATTTATCTTAAATACACCGCGTTCTCTGTCTGTATTTCAGTAGGTAGTTAACTTAATATTCAAATAACACAAAATGCGATATACGATATTATTGGATTATTGGTTATTGATAACTGATATGATATGATGGTCCACTCTCAGATAGAGGCCGATGTTTGAGCTTTGATATTGGTTTGATTATCCCCATTGAAACTATCAACGTTATATGAGAATCAATTGTAAATGACTTGAATTTGACGACAATGATGACTTACTCTGTAACGAAAGTGGGACCAGCGCGGCGGTCGTGGGTTCGAGTCCCGCTGATGTATTAGTTTTATATAGTCATGAGTGTTTATTTATTTACAATAATATTACGTATATATTTAAAGATATATATTTGAAGTATATCAACTATCTAGTACCCATAACTGGTGCTGTGTGTTAATATACCAACATACAAAAGTTTCAAAATTAGCACAATTCTGTCCGTTCTACTCTACTATTGCGTAGAAGATAGCAGATTCAATCTCTGTTCGTGATATTATACAAAACTTTGAATTCTAATTGTATCTTTACGCAGTAAGTACTATGTAAAAAAATGGCACATCTTTTAATTTTATTTCACTACTCGACTATAATTTTCAACGGATTTACAAATTCTGTTTGCAGGAAAAAATCGAATATATCTTCCTGGTTATTTTCACGGGGGAGTGTGTGATGAAGATCATAGCGTACGGTTTCGTGATGCACCCGGGCTCGTACCTCCGAAACGGGTGGAATTTACTCGATTTTACTATAGTAGTAATAGGGTAAGTTTAGATTTTTCCTAATTGTTATATTTATAAAAATAGCTACCTCGAAAGTGATGTTCCTATTTTAATTTTATTGATAGCTAGTAGATACTACTCTCCTATAAAAAAATAGCATTTCCCGTGGCTCTGCCCGCGTTCTATAGACTGGAAAACGGAATCACTGTGTGATGTTTTAGGGTCGGTCTCGGTTTGTAACGGTTAGTTGAAATTTCTCAGAAATTAGATATTTTCCAGCAATAAAAGTATCCTATATCCTGTCCCGGATAACCAGCTATCATCACAATTCTAAATTTCATCAAAATATGACAAGTGGTTTTCTCGTCGATGCGGTCACAGACAGACAGACAAAAATTCTGAAAACTATAGATTCGGCCTCTGTTTCGATTATAATGCCTATTTCAATAAGATTTAAATATTTAATGTTCAGATTGGACTTAGTTAGAATTTTATTATGTATACAATATACCAATACAAACATTCACCCCCTTATAATTCCCTAAGGGGATGATGTCGAGGATACAAACTATCCCATCCTACTTCAATCTATCCAGTCCTTCCCAGGCTCTCAAGCTGTCTTAATACCTCATCTAAATGGGTTCAAGTTTAAACAGATGGGAACGGACTGACAGTTACTTTGGCATTTATTATATTAACATGGAGACTTGAAGACTTACAGAAATTGTATAAAAATAAACTTAGCTTAATCTAGAAGTTTTCTTGCAATGTTTTATCCTTTAAACCTTAAACCTTTTTGAAAAAATATAGATAAATCAGTTTCCTTCAAGTAATACATACTTATCAACAAGCAACATTTAATGCATTTTTATTGTATAGACGGTTATTTATTCACACTAGAAGTAAAGTTTAATAACAAGATTATGATTTACGAGTATATCGAATGTTTGAATCTGAACACAACAATATTTTCTGAATATTTTATATATAATATAAAATATAAAGGGAAACAAAAAGGCTTGCGACAAACAGTAAGTAACATGTACATTTCTACAAAGTAGGTTGCCGTTGAACGACCGTTTTGGGACGGCCTGAATAAGTTAGGAGCGTCACGTTGATAAGTAACATCTGCCGGGAAGGAAAGTGTTGATTTCAAGACAGACAACTGTTGAAGTTTCAAATGAACATGTAAATTTAGATTGCCTAGGACAAGATTTAATAGAATAGTTAGTCTTAGTTCCTCTTTCACAAATGAACCAAAACTTTTCCACAGTAATGAGGTTAATTATATTTTTTATAGAAATACTAGTGAGTGATCCTCACTTCGCTCGAGTTTGGAATATACAAAAACAATCTATATGAGAGAAGGCGTTTATTTTCCGACATAAAAATTGCTATAGTCGCCCGCTATAATCTATAACCTATCTCTGTGCCTTTCATTCAGACCCATTCAACCGTTCTGGCGTGATCGAGTAGCAAACAACCATCCATCATAACTTACACATTTATAATATTTATGAGATTTATTGAATTGTTTACCCCACTATTACAAACATTATATGTGATCAAACTTTGGTCGAAGTAGGTAAATGTATTTTTTTCGAAGAAAATATTTGTCTTAAAACCATATTCTTGCAATGGAAACCGTCTCTATGTCTCTCTATGTTTGAACCACTCAGTAAAAGTGATCTTATCTTACCTACACTTAAAATGTATCAACCTAGCCAATCTTCCAAAAATTGAATTCAAACGCAAAAAACTTTCAAGCTAATTCAATTTAAAAAATTATGACTATGTTTTTAAGATATAAAAGGTGGTACAAAAATATTATCAGTGTTATTTTTATTTTATATAAATTTATTTATTGCATTTTTATTTTTCGGATATTATTTTGATTTTTTGTTCCCGACGTTTCAAATACTTTATAGCAAATTATGGTTACGTCAGAGAGACGTGGGAGAATCTTCTGTAGCTATTCAATCCATCTGTGTATACGTTTTTTAGTTAATGTTTATTAGTTAATCTATTACTTATAGTACTTACTTCTAGTTGTTATATAGTTAGATTTTCACAAAAAAAATTGTTTCCAGCATGGTGAGCACTGTACTGTCGAGTATATTTAAGGACGCGTTCGACGTGAAAGCTCTAAGAGCGTTCAGGGTGTTACGGCCCTTGAGGCTCGTGTCCGGCGTACCGAGTAAGTACTGAAATATGTATATTTTGTAATATATTTTTTAAATAAAGGCTAGCACTTTTTATATATATTATTTATTAAGATATATTTAAAACTCACACCTTGTTTATATTTATATATAAATGCATTGTTGTTTATTTTGTTCGTGTCAGTAATATTTGTTTGCAAACTTAATTTAAGGTGCTTTGAAGTCAACGTAGCTTTTATTATTTAATTTTCTAAAAAAACTTTTTAAATATACTATTGGATCAAAAGTGAAATATCAATTTAAAAAAATATTTTATTAACACAACTTTCAGTATTTAGCATTCATTTTACAAATTATTACAAATTAATCACAAATAGTTAATTTATCACTAGTACATTAGAGGAATTCATACAATGTAAAGAAACAATTCAACAAATAATTATTATTAACACTCACAAATCACGCCGATACACAGACTGACATAGCTACCGCACGCAAAGGTAGATGCAAAAGAATGAGACTGACAGTATAGAAGCGTAGATATAGATATAGGAATTACCCCTACTCCTTTTACAGAAACCCTCTTGATATCTTACAATACAATATACATATTGATGCATAGTAATCACGTGATTGTACTTAAATGTTTTTCTAATAAACGTTTTAGTAAGTATAAAATATCCATAGATTCAAAACAACAAAGTTGGGTTATAGCTCGTTTTTAGTAACCTCATGGCAATAAATTAAGTTCTAATCTATTAGAGTTTAAACGACAACATGACTTTCCCTCGAGTATTAAAGTAAAGGTTAAAAACCTAAAGCACTGTTTTAGGCATCATAAATTAACTTTAAAATGTAATATATGTTAATTAAAATAAGCACCGTGTAATGTAAAAGCTGTATGAAGTTCCGGGAGTAAAATTAGCTAAGAGTCATTATGAAGAGGTCTGGAGACTCTAAATTAACAAACTTTACTGAAATGCTGCAATAAAATACATTTAAAATGAGCTTTTTAGATTTCGATTTGTTTAATGAATTGCACTAATGAATTTCCTACTAAATAAAAAATAAAGTTTCCTTTCACTTCAATTGGATACATCATAATATAATTTTGTTAAATACTTTCTTAGATTTACGAAAATATTTAAAATTTTAAATAAAACTTTATTTAAAAAAAAAACGGTTTTTATTGCCCTTGAGAGTTTCGAAACCGTAATCTCTCCCGGAACCATGATGCTGTAAAGCATTCAAGCAAGGAGAGGCCAGTCTAAGCTCGAGTTATGTCTCGAACCCACGACCTCTTAGTCTACAGTCATTGTATGCTAGTGACTAGAGCAACAGACCCATAAACAAAATCTTAGGTTTTGCAATACAATATTACTAGTGATGTAGATAATATTATGTTGCCTACATATCTCCTTCACTACATCACTATCATCAATACATATTATAAAACAAAGTCCTCCGCCACGTCTGTCTGTCTGTCTGTTCGCGATAAACTCAAAAACTACTTCACCGATTTTTATGCTGTTTTCACTAATGGATAGAGTGATTCTCGAGGAAGGCTTTGGTATATGATTTGTCAAGTTTTCGGCTTTGCTCGCGCTAAATCTAGGAACGAACCCGAGCGAAGCGAGGATTAGTAATATCTATAAAGAGCCCTACTTTTCCACAGATAAAGTGGTGGTCGTTGATCTAATTCAGAGCTGATATAATATAATAATAGAGTAATGTATGACATAAATTGCATATTTGTATCGATTTACGAACCCAGCGTCAATTGGCTTTCAATATTTATTACTCAGAATACGTATAGTCTGTATATAAGTTAATGAACATCATATTGAATGGAAATTTACCAAAATGAAACTGTTCTATCCGATGTATTAACACTATAATATCTAAAAATAACAGCGGATTCCTATGTTTTCGCTATCGACAAGAGTTATTTTTTAATTTTAATTTGGATTGTTTAGCTATGCTTATTATAACAGATATCTGTTCACTGTATGTCACTGTTTCCTGTAAGTCATATTTCCTAGATCAGTAAATGCTAAATTCATTGATATGTTTTAATTATTGTACACAGGGCCGGATTTAGAGGTCCAGAGGCCTCGGGCCAACAAAGGAGCGGAGGCCCCCTCGTCCCAAATTATTTTCCAAATAAAGTAAACAATTTTTTTCAGTCGAGTTTTTCAATAAATAATTTATTGTGAAACACATATTAATATAAACGGAAACAAGAAATATCTTAAATTTTAGGGTTAACGAAGCGAACCTTTCGAGCTTTTTTGGCCGAAAAATCATTGATGATTTCGTTGAAATCCAGTTCTCGCAGTAAATCGCTTTCAATGCTCAGGAGAGAAAGCTTCGATAGACGGTTTTGTCCCATCGTGGTTCGAAGCCTATTTTTTATAATTTTCATTTTTGAAAATGAGCGCTCTCCAGTGCAATTGGTTACCATCAAAACCAAATACATTCTCAATACAATTTCGAGGTTTGGGAATGTAGCTTTGAAATGTAGATTTTCGAGAATTTGGTAATAAAATAGTTCCGGCGATTGATCTGTTCCATTATAGTCCTTTTCCTTTTTGTATGAGTCAATCAAAGACACAAATTGAACCAACTCATTACTAAGACTAGGCTCTAAATCATCAGGATACACTTTCACCAATGCCTCTGCTGCAGCGTGCAAATCTACAGCATCCATCTTCTCGATGTGATTCAGGAATCCAAATCTCGAACGTACAGCTTCATAGGCATGCAATCTTTCAGTAAGAGAAACAGATAGCCTGTCAACCACTGGGATGAAGGCGAATACTTTGTATTTCTCCTTGGGTGACAGATTTGCTTCTTGTGCTTTCTCGTAATCGAGCGGATTCAACCTCACATTTCTCATTCTGGTGCGGGTGCGTGATTGTACATATTCATCAGTATGCGATATTTTTTTGGCTGCTTCCTCGTATTTATCAAAATCATTACGTTTGGATTCCACGAATGATTTCAATGATTCTAGCGCACGCATTGCCGATTCAAGAATCATTTTCGGGTCTTGCAACATCTTGTTAGTAGCGTTGAATCGCTCCAAGATATCGTTCCAAAATGTTGCAAACAAAGCGGTTTCGAGAC
Organism: Boloria euphrosyne; assembly: GCA_951802675.2. Lineage (NCBI taxonomy): Eukaryota > Metazoa > Arthropoda > Insecta > Lepidoptera > Nymphalidae > Boloria > Boloria euphrosyne. The sequence continues at coordinate 1,090,698 of OX637896.1, forward strand.
CACTCATCTTCTGTAGAAGGTGCGTTGCTTCATTCCTCACGATGTCTTTTTCCTCTTTATTGGAAGAAATGCTGATTAGAGCTTCTTCGATTTCCGAATAGCCGTTGACTAAGGCTTTCATAGCTTCAGCTCGACAAGACCAACGAGTATCGCTGAGCTTTTTCAAGACTAAAAACTGGCCGCTTTTCTTCTCCGATAATTTCTCGATCAGAATTCGGTGTCGCTCTGTAGTGGCTGTGAAAAACGTGTACAAATTCTGCACGAAATCAAAGAATTGAACAGCCGATGGACAAGAGTTAGCAGCTGCCTTTCCCACTAAATTCAGAGAATGACCACAACAAGGTACAAACGCCGATAAATGATTTTTCTCCAAAATAAGAGCCTGCATCCCCTTGTATTTGCCACTCATGTTTGCAGCATTGTCATATGATTGGCCGCGGCAATCCATGATGTCTATTTGATGGTTACCTAAAAATTTGAGCAGAGCGTTTGCTGTGGCTTCGCCAGTATGACCGCAGTTTGGTAAAAAGGTGAGAAACCTTTCTTTTGGCGTCGATCCTTCCATATATCGAACAACTATAGTTAGTTGATCGATGTGAGCTTCGTCGGGAGTAGAGTCCACTGATACGGAATAATATTTCGATTTTTTAATCCTGGATACTATTTCAGTTAGTACTTTATCACCCATAGAACCGATAAGTTCTTCGCAAATCGTGGACGAAAGGTAACTGACATGACCACACCCTTTGTTTGCATGCTCTTTCAAATGGGTTGCCAGGATTGGTTCATACTCGGCTAGCAATTCCAAAATGCCCAGGAAATTTCCATTTCTTGGTGAGCCAACAATTTCATTGTCACCTCGAAAGGCTAATCCGCGTTCAGCAATGAATTTAATGGTACTAACGATAATTCTCAGGATTTTTCGCCAATACTCGATTTGTTGAGCCTCTTGCATCGCTAGCTCTTGATCAATGCGTCCTGTGACTTTTCCCCGTTGCACTAAACTCATTACTGATTCCAAATGAGTTTTCGAAATCTCATGTTCATAGAGACGATCGGATGCATGCTTCCAGTCACTGAAACCTTCTCCACTGAGTTTGTTGTTTTGAGGGGCAGGGGACATCAATTTACACGCATAACAATATATTTTCCCCGTAGTTGGAGAAAAGCAAAGCCAGAATCGATTGACGGTCTCTTGATTTTTATTGCGGCGTGTAAACATGTTCTTCGTGCATTTCCGAACAAATTTGAAATTATCTCGCGGCTGATCTTGATGAACTGAATTTTGCAGAGATACTTGATCGCAATTTTGAAGGTCTGTCGAACCTTTTTTTGCCCAATATTCGATCATTTCCTTTGTTATATTAGCAGGCCAAAGACCGATGTCATTTTGGAGACCGCAAAATTTTGCTTCCTCTTGGGTCTGATATTCGCTTATAGAAAATTGTGTGGTGTTGCCTGATGAAACCTCAACCTCAGAATGATTTTGAATATTATCGACGACATCTCCATCTACTGTTGAATCTCCTGCTTTTGTGTTAGGATTCTGAGCGATTTCTTCTTTACTTGACGACGTAAAAAAACTGGTCAATTTGGGTGTTTTAGATAAAGTTTCTTCGGATTTCTTTATACGTTCTGCTTGCAATTTCCTCTTCTGAGAGCCACTAGCAAAAACTCGAGGAGTTTTGTGACGATCACTCATGATGCCGCTATAAAATTAAGAAAACATGCGTCTGAAAAAGCCCTTCACCAATAGGAACATAGTCATGGAGCTGATAGAATCAAGAAAAATAAAATATTAGCAGAAACACCAAAAAGAGTTACGACCAGTGCACATGGAAAATGAAAAGAATAGAGAAGCTGCAAGCAATGTACTGAAACCTGTCAAATGTGCATGCACTCAAAAAATAAAAGACAAAAACAGAAGTGAATTGAGAAAAAAATATTTCAAAATTAAATAAGGAAACGTCAATTTACCTATTAAATGTGATCACGATATTTCAGTCGCCTTAATGATTAAATAATTAACTAAAAACGTAACCGTTTTTTATGTTCTTTTGTTCTCTGCGTATATATTCTATTATATGTTAAGAGAAAAAAAACACGTTTTCGTAATTGCACAATCAAATATGACATTCGGTTTATATTGTAGATTACAAGATAACAGTGGCGAAGGGTGAAATTTTAGCAAAGGTAAGCTGTCCAAAAAAATGAGAAAAACAGACTGCAAATCAATGCGATGCAAAAGTACCTAGTAGGTACTAGTAGCCTCTTTGCGATAACACCCTTGTGTTGTAGTGAAGATTATATTTTTTTTCTTAATAATCAATGATATTTTAACTATAGATATGTTATGAGCGCGCAATCGTGAAAACTCGAAAACATCCTAATTAGGACGTATTGCCTTTAGTCAGTGTCACCGCATGGCGACGAGTGGTACGCTGCTACAAAATTTAAAAAATGCCATCCTGTGTATTTAGGAAATGCACCAATTATGATACCAAAGTTAATAAAACACAAGGGATCTCATACCACATGTAAGAACGCAGAATACTTCGATTTATTAATATATTTCAATTATTTGCCTAATATTCTGATATGTCATCGGTCGCTAGACTAATGTTTGTTTACATTGACGCGCAATTGACAACATTAGCTGTCTCTTTTTTTCTTATTGATTTTATCGACTATCCCCTTTCTATCATTTTGACATGTACCTTGAATGAAAAGTGTGTATGTGTGCAGCGCGGAACACTTTTTTCGGTTGTTTAGTGAGCGTATAACATATCTATAGTTAAAATATCATTGTTAATAATTAATAAAGAAAAAAAATCTTAAGAAGACCATGGTTTTTTTTAATTTATGTAAAATGTAATAGCAAAATAGTCATTGTTACATTTAATATTTATTAAAATAATATAAAAATATTAATGACGCCATCTATGAGAAATCATTACGCATCATTTATGAAATGAAAGTACAGAGATTTGATTTAAAACCGCATTATTTTATTTTGTATTCATTATAAATATAATTAATTTCAACCTAAGCATAATTTTGTGAGATTTAAATATTCTTTTTTTTTCTTTTGTTAATTTTACATTAGTATTATTTTTAAATATAAACACCGCCATTTACTGACATCTGTTTGAACAACTTCGTCTATCTTACTGAAGAGATTGATTGATTCATTATTTATTTATCAAACCAAATTAAATAAAATTATGAAATATTAAGATATGTTTTATACTAGTTTAAAAATTTAATTATTATATCCTATAACGATACTTGCTTCCAGATCGAATAACCTGTTTAGTGTTTAAGCTAATACACGTAAAATAATTTGTTAAAGTAACGCATTTAATATAACATAAAACATATTTCACTACAACATAAATGAAATCAAAGAATAAACAAGGAAAACAAACATAATGCTTTTCTAATTCAGCACGTACGCACAATTTTAATAGAAAGTTTTATTACAAATTTGAAATTACTTCATTATAATACGCAAATTAATAATGGCTAACAGAACTCACCGTAAGTAAGAAATATGTGAAATATACACGAACTATACTATATTAATACTAAACAAACACAACAAAAAATGTCTATATTACGCTAAAATTGAGTAAAACTCAATAAAAGAAAACAAAACTATAATGCACTTGTACGCAGTCGCCATATTAATTTGTTTAAAATAATGACAAAGTTCGCGTCGTCGTCGTCGCTTGTCATTGGTCAATCATACTCGTAGTCTTAGACTAATAATACCTCGTAGTGACGTTTTGTACTTTTCACCAATCACATGCAAAATAAGTTGCTTAGGACCGTCTTGTCCGCGACCAACAATCTGAGTAGATAATGAATGAAGTACCGTGACCATGTTCCAATACAAAAGTTGTTACAATTCGTATGGAAACGGTAGGCTGCAATACTATGTCTTATCGCGGCATTTCTATGAAGATGATGATTTCTATGAGAATGACTTTGACTCTTTGTAGGTGTTATGTTATTTAAAAAAAATATATTATAGTAAATTTATTATTATTTTAATTAGTAATCAATAATCACGTTAATTAAAAAAATAAATAAATATGTAGAATGGATGAGGCATTCGTCTTGAGGAAATCGTGTTGTATGCACCCTTCGCCTTCGCCTTTAATTATGAATATTAGCGTTTGACTCCTTGTCTCGATGAGGTGGGTTTTGTATGACAATCGAAATCAATATTCTTCAATAATTATATACATATATTGAGATTTTGATATTATTATATACATATATTGAGATTTTGATATTTCACTGATTGCCTGTTTGGAGTGAAGAAATATAGATCAATGATTTCTGTTATTTAAGATTAATATAATCAAATAATCATGTATGTACAAAGTACTGTAGGCAGATTTTTTTTTCCGAAGTCTCTATTGTGGGGGCCCCCCGTTTGTGGAGGCCCCGGGGCCATCGCCCCGGTTGCCCTCCCCTTAATCCGGCCCTGATTGTACAGTAAAAACATTTAAATGAACTATATAATCGAAATCAACTGTGTCATTTAACATGCGTTTTTCACAAAACAATCCTCTTTTTAGGGTTCCGTATCTCAAAAGAATAAAACGGAACTATTATAGGATCACTTTATTGTCCGTTTGTCTGTCTGTCAATACCCTCTTACTCAGGAACGCGGTGAGGTATCTAGCTGATATTTATATAAAATACTCAGGTCTACTGTCCCATAGAGCTGTAAAAAAATCAAACTTCTAAATCAAAATATACAGTCGTTTATTCTGTAAATTTTCGACTCTCGTGAGGGAATTAAAACCTACAGGGTACTTCCCGCGAACTTAGAATCTAGAAATTTGGTACGTAGCAACGTCTTATAGCACAGATAAAAGAAAAATTGCGAAAATCATAAATTTTTGTTACATCATATACTTAATAAAAATATATTTAATAGTTTTAAGCTTACTACTCCTTTCCTCATGAACGCATAATATAAATACATTGAAACTCATATCAAATACTCAAGTCTATAATACCTTCAAGATGTAACAAAATCAAACTTTTATGTCAACGCAATCAAAAGAAACAACAATTTTAACCGAATATTTTGAAACACGCAACTACTCGCAAGGGAATCAAAACCTAAAGGATACATTTAGTCGACCTAGAATCTTGAAATTTGGCATGAAGCAACGTTTTGTACAACACAAAGGAGTTGTATGGGCACTCATACAATTTAGAGGACTAGTTTATTGTTATAGATAATGATACGTACGTACGCAAATCCGACTCGCACTTGGCGAAATTTTTTATACATCTCATCTTTCTTTGTGGTTAAGATTTTGTTTCGCCTGCGCGTTATTAGAGACATTAAAATCTTCACTTGAATCGAAGGTTCGGTTGCTGACGTTTTGAAGCGTGAAAGACCAGCATCCCTACAATGAATCCATGGAATAATCCTTAGTTTTCCATTCCATCTTTATATTTTCAGTCATAAATATTGTACTTATTTTTTATTAATTACTCTTCATAATCGAATGTTTTATTCCAGGTTTGCAAATCGTTTTAAATTCCATTCTGAAGGCAATGGTGCCGTTGTTACACATCGCACTACTTGTCATCTTCGTCATCATCATCTACGCGATCATCGGCCTCGAGCTGTTCTCGGGGAAGATGCATAAGTCCTGCTATAATAAGCGGACAGGTTAATATTTTTACTGATTTTATTTAGAAGTCGATGTGTTCGTCATATTATCACGGAGCTATCATAAAGTGTTTTAGTTGCGTCTATGTTTTTGTCAAGTTTTATTACTATCGCTTAAAATACTTTTTTTTTTGTTTCAATAAGATGATTTTTCATTACTGCTAGCTTGATTTAAAATGAATTATTGCAATTTTCAACTTATTTATTTAGAAAATGCTTGAACATGATAACATTAACCATTTAAACTGTCAATGTATAAAATGTAAGAAATACAAATTATGTTTGCACGAAGACGAGATCATGGACAATCCGCACCCGTGCGACTTGGACAACGGGTTCAACTGCTCCAGCCTCGGCGAGCACATGGAGTGCCGCGAGGGCTGGATCGGCCCCAACTTCGGCATCACCAACTTCGACAACTTCGGCCTCTCCATGCTCACCGTGTTCCAGTGCATCACGCTCGAGGGCTGGACCGATGTTATGTACAATGTGAGATGGAGACTTTATTACGTTTTGATATAACTGTTAATGTATGGTTTATTTTATTTTTAATTTTCTGCTATGAAAGCTATAATGTTATGTATAATTAGGATATCTCAAAAACTAAATCTGATTAATTGATACTATTCTAAATATATACTACTAGAAAATGTAGTTTACCCATTTGTTTAAAAAAAACAATTCCTTTGGACAAAGAGAGAAACATTATCAAATTTTCTTCTTATAATAAGCTCGGGTTCTTTCCGTTTAAATGATAGAACCTTAGTGAAATGCTTATTTGAAATTTCAATACGTTACTAAAGTGTAAAAGTGCTCGTGCTCCGTTCGACTAGGGTAGACATACCTTTATAAATAATGAATTGTTTTAAAATATATGTAATTTATTGTTTATTTGTAATTTTAGATACAGGACGCAATGGGTAATAGCTGGGAGTGGATCTACTTCATATCGATGGTGATATTGGGTGCTTTTTTCGTTATGAATCTTATTCTCGGTGTGTTATCTGGGTGAGTACTTGTAACAAGAGAGACTTGAGATATATCTCTTACTCATTTTTATGTTCCTAGTAACACTAAAGTCAAAATAAACCTTAAAGATTCTTTGTAAATTTTCTTCTGCAGAGAGTTCTCAAAAGAAAGGGAAAAAGCGAAAAACAGAGGAGATTTCCAAAAACTAAGGGAGAAGCAGCAGTTAGAAGAAGATTTGAAAGGCTACCTGGACTGGATCACGCAAGCCGAGTACTTGGAGCCGCTGGCGGACCAGCACGAGGCCGTCGACCTCAAAGGGGACTATGGCATTGGGATAGGTATCTCATTGAAGATTTCAAATTAATATCTAATCAAATTTATATTATTCATTATTTAAAGTTCTATGCAAACGAATACTTTTGACGTACGGTTGTCGTCACCGCGTTTATTTCTAAAGCTGAAGTTTGTTTAATTGAACGAATAACATATTTAACATTTAGCTTTAAAGTCCTTAAAAATCATATGTACAACTAACAAATGACAGGTCAAAATCAAAGCGACCACGACTCTACGGACCACCTCGGCATCGAGCCGACGGAGCAGCAGAAGGTGCCAATTGGGAAAATGTGGAAAAAAGATTTTGATAAGGTAATAAAAATAACAATTTAGTACTAAAAATATGATTATCTTAATATAGAATATTCGCTTGTCACGATGTCGGCCCAAGATAAACCTCGAAACCACTTATCCGCTTTTAACGATTTTTTTCTAAATGTCTGACCTTCCCACCATATATTTTTGGGAAATGCATTTACGCATCCCACCTGTAGGGCACATGTGCTTATGTGGGACTCTCCGGCTTAAACTACCCACTTAAACCTAACAAACCCTACTCCATCTTGTTACGACATCGCAGGATCGCTTACGTAATCAACCACGACGCCCCGACAGTAGTTCTGCCGAAGCAGACCACAGAGCTAAGTGATTGCTCTACAGTCAATCTGCGGTCAGAGAAGTATCTGGATACATTTACAAACAAAAAACGGACTTCATCTATATGAAATAATAGCACTTTATAGCATATGAAGTAGATATATTAAAGATTGTCCGTGTGTCCTGCAGGTGAACCGGCGCATGAAGCGCGCGTGCCGCCGCGCCGTGAAGTCGCAGACCTTCTACTGGCTCATCATCGTGCTCGTGTTCCTCAACACCGTCGTGCTCGCCAGCGAACACTACCAGTCAGTGCTGACCTTGTATCTTACTCCAACCCATTTTCTGTAAACTATTACATCTAAATCTGTTCAACCGTTGATTAAATGACAAACATACACATACGAGTATATGTATATTATATATACATATCACATTATAATAGTTATTGATAACTTTATACATTTTAAAGATTTAACTGTTCAGAGGTGAGATATTTCAGTAAAGAGTATCCTATATGTTGACTCTGGTAACTATCATCATACCAAATTTCATCAAGATCAATGGTTTTGTCGTATCACGAGAAATAGAATTTACAGACAGATGAAACGTCTAGAAACTGTAGATTGAGCCTCCTTCGATAATAATGACTATTTCAATGATATTATCCAAGAAATGTTTTAGACAGATTCAACTCAGAATTTTATAATAATACTATATATGGATAAATTATTTATTCTAGATTATGAAATATTTGTAGATTTTGCTTTGTTATACTTCTGCCCTCTGCCCACAGACAGCCGCCGTGGCTCGACTACTTCCAAGAGTACGGGAATGCGATCTTCGTGGCGCTCTTCACGCTCGAGATGTTGGTCAAGATGTACAGCTTAGGGTTACAGGTGAGATATCTGGAAGCGAACAATACAAAATATTTGTTGAAACCAAAAGTACACTACTACAAAAGGATTTTTATAAGATTTAATGTTTGTGTTTGTTCCACAACTTTCAAATATTGGTAAAATAGGCCAATAGCTGCTGCTGAAAATTAAGGCAACTTATTTATGATAAGTAAAATGAAAAATACGTGGAATACTAAGTTTCAAACATAGATAACGTAAAAACAAATTAACATTCTATATATATTATATACCTTTATATTCATATAATCCTCTTTCACAAAACCCCAAACCAATATAAATGTTATCAACAAAAAACTCTCACGAGATGTCCATTGTCACCAGGGCTACTTCGTGTCGCTGTTCAACCGCTTCGACTGCTTCGTGGTGGTGGGCTCCATCAGCGAGATGGTGCTGACCAAGACGGAGCTGATGCCGCCGCTGGGCGTGTCCGTGCTGCGCTGCGTGCGCCTGCTCAGGGTGTTCAAGGTCACCAAGTATGTATGACACTTTCTTACCTTAACTCCTTCTTGAACCAGAAGTTATTGGTCCTTTGAGCATTAGATAAAAAAATAAAAATGAAAAAAATATATCTCATATTATTGTCAGTATCACGACACTACATAAATAATTAATAATTACAAATTGACGATAATTTTCCGCGCGTTTGAAAAATTTAAAACACGCATACCAGGTACTGGCGGTCGCTGTCCAATCTGGTAGCGTCGTTGCTGAACTCGATTCAATCCATCGCCTCGCTGCTGCTGTTGCTGTTCCTCTTCATCATGATTTTCGCCTTGTTGGGCATGCAGGTTTGTTATATTGAAAATATTTACATTATTTCAATCATTTAATTTTTGGCTGACTTTGTAAATTACCCATTTTCGAACGCATTTCTAAATTATAGTTGATGTTAATGTACCTTTTTAAATTGCACCCAGAATATAATGCTATAATATGCAAATTACACTTTGTTGGTGGTAGGTGTTCGGTGGCAAGTTCAACTACGACCCTGAGGAGGAGAAGGATCGGCACAACTTCGATTGTTTTTGGCAAGCTTTGCTTACTGTATTTCAGGTACTTACATATTATTTACATTTAATCTTAAAAATAACAAACCAAAGTAATGATTTTAAAAACTAATTTCAATTAGAAAAAGAACGCACTACACTTCAAAGTTGGTGAAACCCTGGTATGGTACATGGTAAGATTTTACATAACCCAGTGTCAATATACTTAATTTGCTCTAAGTGTTAAATTTTAAATCAACATTCATTTAACCCATAGGAATTCGAACCCTCGACCGCTGGTACAATATCTCACTATTAATTAATCCAAAGGCTTCGTCAGATTTATAATATTGGGAGTCGTGTCCAGATCCTGACGGGCGAGGACTGGAACGCGGTGATGTACGAGGGCATCAAGGCGTACGGCGGCGTCGGCACCGTCGGCATCCTCGCCTGCGTCTACTTCATCATCCTCTTCATCTGCGGCAACTGTATCCTTAGCAATGCTAGTGCTTCTTACTTCTGCCGCTAACACAACATCTACATTCTAAAAAGTATTTAAAGAAGTTAATTAGAAATACCATAAAATATTTTTTTTTATTTATTCTTAAAAATGGAAATTTGTTTCCTGGTCATATTGTCTTTTTTCACGCGACAAAGTGTTGACGGATAATTTTTGCATGCAGGAAAGTATGATAGTATATTTCTTTTAGACGAAAAATTTTTCACATTAACATTCAAATAAAATATTTTCCTGGCCATCAATTTTAAATTACCCTATTTCACCACATGCCATACATTTCTTTAGTCGTAAACCAGATATTCTTCTAAACGTCTTCTTGGCCATCGCCGTCGACAACTTGGCTGACGCTGAGTCTTTGACCAACATAGAAAAGGAAGAAGAAGTGAGTACTGCTAATAAGAATATCTTACTAATTATAATGCACAAGAGTCAAATAAAAAGAAGTATAATATTAAACGACATCAATTAATTTTTGAGTGTTTTATAGTCATATCAAAAAAACATCTCACTTTCGAAATATAATTAATTTAATTAAACGTGTCCAGCAAGCTCCAGACGAGATTCAAGGAGAGGAGCAAGCGGGAATTGAAGCCGCGCTCGCCGACACCGACGACGAGTACATCCAAGACGACGATGTCTACACTAGTGATAAGTACGCACCGAATGTATAATTTGAAAGGCTTATTCATAATTTGAAAGTATGGAGTCTGTAGTTTGAAATATACATTATGTTATAGGGTTCTACAGTTTTAAAATTATCTTGTCCGGATTTTTAGCAGATTCATTTTGATTTTTGGTCCTCAATATTTCGAAGATCATTATACAGTTGTTACAGTTTGTGGGTGTGGGATGGTACTGTCTGTAGGAACTAAATAACCCTTGAGACATTTAAGCACTAATCTCTCCTGTGACCATGATTACTGTAAAATATTTAAATTTTAAAACTTGGAAATTTCAAATTTCAAAATAAACCTTCCAAAATACATGAAAATTATTAGTAATTACGAATATTATTAGCATAATTATAAGACAGTAATATAGCTTAAATTCAAAAATGAAGTTCTTATGATTTAAGATAAAAAGTATTATTTCTATTTAATTAGTTCTGAAAGAGAATATGAAGGAGAAGAAACTGGATCAGAAGGTGGGCATCAAGACGAAATAGATGGGGAAATAGAAGAACCAGGTATTGATGAAGAAAACGATGAGAGAATTGAAGAAGAACAAGAGAGAGATGAAATGGAGAGTCATCAGAGAAATCATATTGGTGAGATTAATCTAAAGTATCTTTTGAAATTTGTACTATATTTTAGAAAAAAAAAATTATACTCAATATGAAATTAAGATAAAAATATTATAAATTTATTTTAATATATTAAACAAATGTATAAGATTATTATAATCTTATACACACATTGGTACATAAATGCGAGTTTTTTTTTAACATAAAAAGCAATTTCTGCGTGATCATATGTAATAAAGTTAGATTTAGTGAATGGACCAAAGTATCTTAAGGGGAAATAATTCCGGTCAAAAATAACAACAATCCATAGCATAGCTAAGATTATTATCTAACACTAATCAAATAGAGATGAGTGTATAATAATTGTGCGATCGGGGAGAAGCGAGGCTAACACCCCAAACAGTGAACACAGAGCTGTCGGGCGCGCCGCGCTTGCGCCGCAAGCCCACCACGTCGTCGGCGCGGCCGCGGCGCCTGTCCGAGGTCGACATCCGGGACTCGGCCAAGCCCATCCCCGATTCTTCCTCCTTCTTCATATTTTCCAAACACAACAGGTCAGCGACGTCGCGGCCCGGCGCTTCTGTTAGATGTTTTCTTCTCTGCCTTTCTTTTTGTTTCTTATCGCTCCGGTGGCCACCGTTCTTTAAACGTGGACTGACCGGACCACTTTCTTTTCAGTATTTATGCCTTTTAATCAGTTTTAATACTTTCAGCTGTTCATTTTATGTTATATTGTACTTAATTTACTCTCACGTTTTAGCTAATCACTTCTGTTCTTTGCATTTAATTTTAATTTTTAAAACGTATGCGTTAGGGACGTCACGATTCGGCATGAACACGTACTATTATAATTAGGTGAGAAGGTTATTTATAAGTAATTGTAGCTAGAATTGAATGAAAGGAATATCATATCTTTCTATCACAAAGATGACGGCGAGTTAGAAGAGGAGGGAACGCTCGTAACCGCTAGACCGAGGCGGATCTCTGAGCTGAATATGCCAAATCAGACGCCGCCAATACCGAACGCTAGTAGTTTCTTCATATTCTCACCAACAAACAGGTGATCGGTCGCTCGGTACCCGTGACTCATTGTGTTATTGGCGTATCCCTTATTGGTTCAACTCCGCTCATTTTGTCTATGTCTGTATGTATCATTTCACCTTCTCTGCACGAGTGCTGTCCTCAACCCCTTAAAAATTCTAATTATTCAAAATTTTTACAATGAGATTACAGGGTACCTTTAAATTCTGATGTTAGAAGTTAGGTTTGTTTGTAGCATTCAGCTTTCTTGACTAGAAGCATGTAATAGAGGACAGTGACCATAGAAGTAAAATTTAGAAGATTTACATTATAGATATTTCCGTATTTGGACATGCCGAAACTTAGAGCATGATTTTAGTTCATAGGTGCTGTTTTAAAAGCATGTGCTCATTTTAAAACTTTTATTTAAAATATACTTTTTAATATTGCATGAATTAGCTTTGTTTGTGTTAGTTTTAAAATAAAATAAAAATTATAAAAATTGGTGTGTAATAAATGTATCATTTATGTTGCTTTGTGTTGAATTTTTGGTTAGTTTTTTGTATGTTTCTTAAGAATAAACATCCATTTCAGTGTTCAAAAATCAAAGATATATGAATTTTACCGGATTTTTTATACTTTATCATAAACAAGTAAAAGCGAAATCTATAGCTTTTCCAATATATTAGGTTTCGAGTATTCTGCTACAAGATGTCATCGTCGTCAACTTTCGGGAACATCATCCTGGTGTGCATCATGTTCTCATCTGCTATGTTAGCTGCAGAGGACCCATTGGATGCTGCCCAAAAAGGCTTTCGAAATTGGGTAAATTTTATTTTTATTAAAAATTCTTTACTTTAATTCTCTCAGTTTTTGCTAGCGTTGCGAAGGAGTGACGAGAGATGGACAAAATATGAAATAAGTCCAGTAGAAAAACCGAAGAAAAGATAGATTGTATGAAATAGGGTGTAAAAGAGAAAAAGGTAGTGAACGAAAAGCTTATGAAAAATCAGTGTCACATAATATTTCAGAATGGACAGAGAGACCATTGTTATTTTCATCTCTATTTGGCAGTTAGGATTGGATATTTTACTCAAATTGATTCTTAATAGATATTGCTAAGTACTTATTTAAGAGAAGAAAAATAAAAAAATCTCCCTTTACAAACCCGCCAGCTACTGAGCCAGTTCGACATGTTCTTTACGGGTATCTTCACGCTGGAGCTGTTCCTGAAGCTGGTGACGTACGGGCTGGTGCTGCACCGCGGCGCCTTCCTGCGCTCCGCCTTCAACGTGCTCGACATGCTCGTTGTCTGCGTCTCTCTCATATCCATGAGCTTCAAGTACGTGTCTTCATTTCTTATTGTATCTTACTCCTAATACTTTTCAACTAATTTAAGTTTGAAATTAATCAGAAATGCAAATATAGTTCTTTTTATAACCCCGAAGTTCGAAGAATCTATAAGAGATTATTTTTACCTCATAATATACTATAACAAGTGGTTTAATGTTTTCTGACGATAGGTCTGGGAGTATATCTGTTGTGAAAATATTGCGAGTATTCAGGGTTCTGAGGCCTCTTAGGGCTATCAACAGGGCCAAAGGCCTTAAGGTCAGTTACATAAATTGTCCATCTAAAATACATTTTTTTTAATATTGATTATTGCACTGTGTATAAAGGAATATTTAAATAATGATATTTTAAATAAAACGATATTTTGGCTATTGTCGCAGATTTTGGTTAGTTTTTTGATTTTAAAACTTTAACGGGTATTATGGCCCCGAGAGTGACATATTTATCCACCAAAGATAGTTTTATTTAAAACGTCACATATTTGAGTAAATCTAAGAAAGTATTAAAATAATGATAACCGCAAGTGAATATTGAAAGTAATTTTTCCCTGATTATAGCACGTTGTTCAGTGCGTGATCGTTGCCATCAAAACGATCGGCAACATTTTGTTGGTAACGTCCTTGCTACAGTTCATGTTCGCGGTCATGGGAGTGCAAATGTTCAAGGTAGGGGGCAGTGCCCGCGGAGTGACCACACTTTACTCTCTCCTAAACTTACACCTTTGGGTAACTTGTCAAGTTTTGTCTCTCGTCTCAATCTGACTTTTCTCGCTCATTTCTCATGATTATTCTTTTCTTTTCTTATTTATATATGTATATTGTATATTTCTTGTGCTTTGCTTTGTGCTTTGTTTTCTTCGCTCCATCACTTGCTAACACGCCCTTGTACCTATATCTAAATCTAACACCTTCTTACTTTCCTTATTTAATTATTTGTTTATTATGTTCTGTATTTTCACTATCACAATGGAAAATCAAAATTGGGAAGCTAAAAATTCTTAGAGAATATTAAGTATAGTAAAAGTATATCATTAATTGGCATGACTCTTTAAATTAACGAAAAGTAAGAAATTAGGCTTCGATTTGTCAAATGTTGTATTATATTAGTTAAAATACAAAGTATCACTAACATTGATGTAGCATGAGTAGATCGACCCAAAGGTGTAGATTGATAATCCAGATCATCTAGAGGACTAATGTCATAGATAACCATACCCCCTACCTTGGCGTTGTCGCCAACCCCATCTGAAAACGTCTAACAAATCGCAATATATTCTTAACAAAGTACGTAGAACCCCGTGTTCAATACCCCATAATAAAGTGTTTGCTTTCCCGTATGTCCCGACGCCGCGGCCGCCCGGACTGGACACTGCACTAACTGCACCCCTCCATACAGTATGTAGTAAAATGTGTGATAGTAGCCATTAAGACTATAGGAAACATAATGCTAGTTACGTATTTGTTACAATTTATGTTCGCGGTCGTCGGTGTACAGTTGTTTAAGGTGAGCTACTGATACTAATGTCTATAGTTTTATTGCTTACTTGTTGGTTTGCAAATTAAATTTAAATTAGCAATCGGTTTTGCTAAAAAAAATTATTTTACCTTAATTTGCAAGTTGGTTAACGGTGGTTAAGTGCATATCGCAAGGGACACTAAAACGTTTTCTTATCAATAATATTATAAATTCGATAACAAGAAATTTTAGATTATTTAAAAATATATCGTTATTAAACAATTGGATCTTACATTATATTGTTCCGAATAGATAATTAAATTAACTGATGATTTTGGTAGCCTTTGAAAATTTTACTGAGACGGATTTAGCACACTTGTGAATTAAGGTATACCGATGTAAGATATTTTTTTATTAAATGGCTTTAAATAATTAAATGATGGCAATGTTTTTGATTGTGACAATAATGAAAATTAATTTAAATGTAACAAGAGCGTAATAATACATTCGAAATCTATGGAAAAAAAGACACTTTGACAAGAAAAAAAAGACACTAATAATATTGTTTTATTACTTCGTTAGTTATCTTTATTGTATGTTAGATGAATTAATTTCTAACGTACATTCAATACTAGAAGAGTCAATTCGACTTTAAACATTACAGCATGTTTTATAAAACCTAAGCATGAAAAACCTAAAACATAACTTTTCAAAATAATTGTAAACGGTATGAAAATTGAATGAAATTTGAAACCATTTTTGACAGATCATGAGAAATGGGTTTCAGTAACAGCTTCAGCAACTTGTTCAGAGTACCTGCTTTTGTAATTTGTTACGTCAAAAACATTTTTTTTTAATTTTTCTTGTCTAATCACATAAGTTTTGTTCCAGGGTAAATTTTTTAGATGTAATGATATTTCAAAAATGACAAAAGAAGAGTGTCAGTAAGTATTATTACTGATTTAATTTGTTAATACTCCTTTTAAATGTTTACTTAAGTCAATTTTTATTTCAGGGGGACTTATTTAGTGTTCGAAAATCCTAATTATGTAGTTAGAGATAGAGTTTGGAAGAGGAATGACTTTCATTTCGATAATGTTATGAAAGGGATGCTTACGCTTTTCACTGTATCTACTTTTGAAGGATGGCCAGGGTGAGTCTGGTTTGAAACTAAACATTATAGGCATTTTTGGATTATTATAAGTGAGAAAACCTCGGTCAGTAACACGACTTTAAAGATTTCGTAAAAGTAGGTCTTAGAAGGTGTGACTTATTTTTTGTAACTTAAGGGTAATTCTAGTGGTATAGGATGAACTAATTGGTCTATAATACTCAAAAATATATTTTAATAGATACCGATTATATGGAATTTGTGTTATATAAACATTGTTATAGTGCCACGAAATCAGCTCAACTCATAACCGAGACTTGTAGAAGTATAATTCAAAGTGATTTAAGGCAATCCCTACTAATGTTATAAATATTAAAGTAGCTTTGCCCGCATTTACCATTTTATTCCTAAACTGCTAAAGTAATTACGATGAAAATATCAGCATGCATATCTGCTTCCTAAACGAGGATCCAGATCAAAAACCAGTAAGGATATAAATACACGTATATGAATTGAACAATAATTTGCAGGTTATTGTACGTGTCTATAGACTCGAACGCTGAGGATCGTGGTCCCATCACTAACTTCCGTCCAATCGTAGCAGCATACTATATTATTTATATTATTATAATTGCCTTCTTTATGGTAAGTCACCTCTCATATGACTTTTATAAACTATTGTACTACAATATTTTATTTATTATTTTTCCAAAGCCAGCATTATTTTCCCATAAAAATTGAGTAATATTCTCAATTATAACTAAGTATTTCATGATAAAGTATATCTAAAAACACCACGTGTAATTTAATTATTTATGAAAACTTACTCCACCAACAACTGTATCGACATAGTTAACGATAATTTATCGATTCTTGCCGCTAAATCATTACGACACCGATACTATTTACAATTCGATTTAGTATTATTCCTTTAGAATCGATAAAATAGCGATCGCTAACTTTATCGACACTGACGGCCCTAAAAGAGATGGCGATCATAAAATCGCCTTCTGTACCGTTCCGTTTCTTGTTTTCCAATAAAATATATTTGAATTAATGCAACGTTATGCTTTTAGGTAAACATATTCGTCGGTTTCGTCATAGTGACATTCCAGAACGAGGGCGAGCAGGAGTACAAAAACTGCGAACTGGATAAGAACCAAAGGAACTGTATAGAATTCGCTCTTAAAGCTAAACCTATTAGAAGGTAAGATTTTTTTAGTGATTTTAAATATTATATATTTATCAAGGAATTTTTATTTCTATAATATTTATAAATCAATACATTAATAAGATAACAATTGTGTGATTATTATTTATTTTTTCAAATTCCAATATTTTGAGAGATAGAGAGAGAGAGATTTTAAGACTTAGAATGGACTAAGCTCTACTGTAACGTGCTGCTAATATTTGTCATCTGCTGCAAAAAACACTCAGTCGAGGCGTTCCTGAATGGCAGGTACATCCCGAAGCACCGCATCCAGTACAAGGTGTGGTGGTTCGTGACGTCGCAGCCCTTCGAGTACGCCATCTTCGTGCTCATCATGATCAACACCATCACGCTGGCCATGAAGTACCACAACCAGTCGCCGGAGTACAGCAAAGTACTGGACATGCTCAACATGATCTTCACGGCCGTCTTCGCGCTCGAGTTCATATTCAAACTCGCCGCTTTTAGGTTCAAGGTAAGTTGGACTTTTTATGCGATTTTTTTTTATTTGTATTAAATCTGTTTTTTCGTTCTTTATTACTTTAATATCTAGCATTTTAGTTATTTCCGTCACGGCACCGGTTTAAAGATGAAAATTACAAAAACTTACTTTTCAACCGACTTCCAAAAGGAGGAGGTTATCAATTCGTCTATATTTTTTTTTTTTTTTTTTTTTTTTATGTTTGTTAGCTCATAACTTTGAACTGGGTGAACCGATTTTGATGATTCTTTTTTTATTTGAAAGGTAGTGCTTCCCATGTGGTGCCATTTTAATATTTTCCAGTTCTGACAATGGCATCCATGAGAAAACCATAAAAGTCTCAAATTTGCATTAAGTATTTGCGAGACAAATGGACGAATAACTCAATATCACGCCAACCGATTTCGATGATTCTTTTTTTAATGGAAAGGATATACTTCAAGGGTAGTTTGATGAGAGTTTGGTAAGGTTCTGATGATGGGATCCATGACAAAGTATCGGAACTCTTCAATTCTTAGGAGCAAATTAACTATGCTCGGCCGAATCTTTTATAGGCTATATGGATATTTGAGTCACGTACCGTAACTGATGATGGAAGGTACAACTCCTCAACGGTTAGCAGTTTAAAGATATAATACGCAATTATTGACCGATAGTTGTATACTTTCAGGCTTTTAGGTTTACCTCATAATAGAAGGTAAATTTTTATAGTCATTACACAATACGTATCTACTTTCCGCTAAAAAGTTAGAAATAAATTATTTTTAACAAAAAAACAAAAACCGACTTCTAAACTTAATAACTCTAAACTAAAAAGTAGAAAATAATACTTTTAAGGACTTTGTTAATTTTGAAGTCGGTGCCAGCCAAAGAAAAATAACCCTAAATAGATACATATTTGATTAATCTATCAATTTGTAAACTTAATCAAAATACCTGGCTGGCACCGACTCCAAAATTAACAAAGTCCTTAAAAGTATTATTTTCTACTTTTTAGTTTAGAGTTATTAAGTTTGGAAGTCGGTTTTTGTTTTTTTGTTAATCAATTAAAGCTATCACATTTTTAAGGTTTGAAAGAAGAAATTAATAAAAAACTTACATATTTTAACATACGAATAAAGGTTCCCTGCATTTCAGAACTACTTCGGCGACGCGTGGAACACATTCGATTTCATCATCGTGCTGGGCAGCATCATCGACATCGTTGTCTCACAAGTAAACGAACTCAAGAATCAGGTAAAATCACTCCGCACGCTTCCATCGATATTCTATTATATTATATTATTTAGTCACACACTTCTTACACTGCCTAAGATTAAAAATCCATTTGAATCGTAATTTTTAAACGTTTAATTGAAAAGATAGTGTCAGTCTTCATTACTAACTTTGACTATGGTTTAGAAAACATCATATTTTGTTTCTTTTTTTTATCTTTTTACTATCTTTAATAATAATAAAATTAACATTAAAAAGTCCTTTAGGGGCTTAAATAGATTTTTAATCTAGGCAGTGTAGTTACTGTCCCGAGCATGGACATCGATGTTGTAATAACAGCAAGCTCTCACATAGCATCTATTAGATCATTGAAGCATACTGTTTCTTTCAGGGAAGTGGTCTGCCAAGAGCCCACGTTGTGAAGGTGAGTGCACGCTTAAGCTATGAGAGATGATGATGATGAAAGATGATGATTATGACAATGAGAGATAATGAGATGTCGTTCATGTCTGTAGCAGACAAGAAAATACAAAATAAAAAAGATTAATATATGTATAAATATTTTCTAAAATATTAGATAATTAGATATAATTAGCATTTAATTGCAATACAATTGTATTTTAACACTTTATTATACACTTAAAAATAGGAAACAGAATAATGAGTAAGTGTAAAGGCACGGTTGAAGTAAGACTACTTAGGCGCTGACAGCTATCGTAATGAATAATAATATGTTTTATGAACAATATGTTTTTAACAATAATAATAATTATTATATAAATTATACCATACGCACCCTCAGTCACGTTTGAAGAAGTTTTACTTCAAAAATAGAATAAATAGTTAATACTAATAATAATAGACATCCAAATAAACTCGATAAAAACTAATAGATGTAGGTAAATGTAAAATTTTAAGTATACCTACTTCCACAATCGGTGCCACTAATATTATAGCTTTAGATGTTGTCGAGCAAATTAATGATGAGGTTAGCTTTTGATGTACAGTACTGCATCTGGGACAGTAACCTGCAATAGATCTATCTATATGTATCCAAGAAGAAAATAGAGCAAAACAGCACACAGCACATTACACATAGGACCTACATGAGACCAATAGAATGTATCTTTTTGTAAATTAGACTCTGTACATACACATACTCGTAAATAAAAGGAATTGAAAGCACTAGACACACACTTAGTAATAATAGATGAAGTTATTAAATATAAATTTATTGAAACAACTAATATTGTTTATATATACAGTCACATACTAATTTTTTTTAGGTGATATAGGCGTATACTCGTAGAATACTAACTCTGCTAAAATATACAGTACAATGGTATGAAAATCACACAATACAGAGTGAATAATATATCAATTAAATCTTTAAAATTTAACATCTTTCAATTTAGTGATACTAAAATCTAATATGGGTATTAACTGGTACAGGAAAGTTCGATCCCTTCCATCAATTTCTTCCGACTGTTCCGTGTGATGAGGCTCGTGAAGTTGCTCTCCCGCGGGGAAGGCATCCGGACGCTTCTCTGGACCTTCATCAAGTCCTTCCAAGCCTTGCCTTACGTCGCGCTACTCATTTTGATGCTGTTTTTTATCTATGCAGTGGTTGGGATGCAAGTGAGTATGTTACTGTCACTTATATAGAAAGAAAACTTGGAAAATCATGTTAATCTTTTTTAAAAGACAACTGAAACAAACATATGTTTTTCTTTATTGTTATAGGTATTTGGAAAGATAGCGATAAATGATGATACCCCCATCACGAGAAACAATCATTTTCAGACGTTTCCACAAGCTATTTTAGTGTTATTTCGATCAGCAACTGGTAAGTTGACTTAGTTTACTCCTTTTAGTCCTTTTAACAATCAACTACAAAGTGAGGACTTCAGTTTAATTATAACATGCGGTTTTGCGGACTTCACTCTGATTTCAATAAAATACGGGAAGTTCTCTGGTTTCCTTTCTACGTTTTCCTTTAGCAGGTAAAATTTTGAAAGCGTTCAACGCTTTCAAAATGCAATACTGCAATACTGTCGCTTTTTATTTATAGGTTTCAATGAAAATAGGCTTAACCTTACATTATGCACTCTGTGGAAAACTTTTTTATGATTAAATTTTAAAGGATATCCAAAAATCCAACAAGAATTAATTTTTCAGTATATTTTAAGTTAATTTATAAGGCAATATTATAAATGTACTTTGAAATACTCTTTCTCTAATCTTTAAAGTAGCAGTTTAATTTAAAGTTTTTATTTCTTTTATATCCCCAATATTGAAAACCCTAGCTATCTAACACATAAATAAAGTACTTATGTACACTTATGTCGCAGGCGAGGCGTGGCAGGACATCATGATGGGCGTGTCGCCGGAGCCGGAAGTGCGCTGCGACGACAAATACGACGAGGAGGGCGAGGACAACGCCGGCTCCTGCGGCTCCGTGCTCGCCTTCCCCTACTTCATCTCCTTCTACGTGCTCTGCTCCTTTCTTGTCAGTGCTCTCTTTCTCCCTCTCTCTCTTGGAAAAACTCCACTTTCAAAAACATCAAAACATTTAAAAAGAACTTTGGTAGTTCGCGTTTGGTACTTAGTCAAATCTGTGTGTACATTAAATATTGTTTGAAAAATCTTATTGAAGTAGTCATTGTTATTAAACAGAAGTCGAATCTATAGTTTTAGAAATAGTTTTTAGAATTTTTGTGTATCTGCCTGTCCGTTTGTCTGCCTGTGGCCGCATCAAGGGAAAACCATTGGACAGATTTTGATGAAATTTGATATTATGCCAGGTAGTTACCCGGGTCAACATATACTATCTACTTGGGAAATATCTAAATTTCTGAGAAATCCATACTAATTTTTAAACTCGTAGTATTTTCTGTATTATAAGCTTGACAAATTATTGATATTAATTACTGTTTGCTTCTTCTTTCAGATCATTAACCTTTTTGTCGCTGTCATTATGGATAACTTCGACTACTTAACCAGAGACTGGTCAATATTGGGACCACACCACTTAGATGAATTTATAAGGTGATATTTTTGTTTTGAAAGAAATTATTTTCTATGATATACCTAATTAATGTATTCATATCCTTTGCCTCCAGAAAGTTAAGTCACATTATAATTTTTATATACAATATATTTTTACAGATTATGGAGTGAATATGATCCTGACGCAAAGGGACGGATAAAACACTTAGATGTAGTTACTTTGTTAAGAAAAATTAGTCCGCCGTTAGGTAAGTAATATTATTGCCGTATCTAAATGTATTTGTGTCTACGTGTGTGGTGTCAAGGTTACCTAAGCTAAGTCATTCAGTTTTTATCTTAGGAAAGTCCTAAGAGCTTCCAAAATCTGGACCGTAGGAACTTGATGATGTTTCACGTATTTTTTCAATATTAGATATAGATATGTCTACGTGCATACTTGTATATCTCCTGTAGTTATGGTCCGGCCGCTCAAAGAATGCGTTTCTGACACCTGTCAATTCGTCATGACTAGTGATGTACACAATAATTTAGTAACGTTATTTATTCATTATGCATTTTTATTCAATTTAATTAATATGTTCTTATTTTTTATAGGAATTATATTTCAATAAATATTCACAATGTAAATACATTTTTAATGAGTCAATTACTTGAATAGAATCGTAATTTCTGAATGTTACGAAGGGGGAAAAAAATAAAAATGCTTTGTTTATTGGAAAATGTACGTTCTACGGGTTCGGGATCGGAAATTATAAGCGTTCTTGCACTAAGGATGTTTTATTTCACTATGAATACACGCACAGTCTGTACTTCTACAGTACTTCTTCACTAATACTTTAACCAACTCTTCACTTTTCACTATTTTGTATCGCTTCTTATCTTCACTCAACTTCGAATGTCAACTGAACTCTCGACACAGTGCCGGCCTTTTTATATGTATAAATATTAGAACATTCTAATATCGAAAATTCAAAATGTTACTAGTAATTACGAATCCTTTCTCGGCAATGCTTTAGAAATATAAAGTAGTAAGTCATTTTATTTTCAACGTTTTTTTTAATTCATCTGACTGATATTATGACACTAATTTTCTTAAGTTTTGTTTGGGCGTACCTTTAATATATTATTAACTTTATTAAATACTAAGTACATTAAATATTATATTATTTATATCATACCGACAGATTATATTAAGAATACAAAAATATTCGAATACAATTGCCTCGTTATTTTGTCACATCACTACAAAAACAAACAGTTGACATAACCTTGAAACAGCGTCGTTTGACGTGGTTTGACTTTTAATAGCTATTATTTTTATATTTGTTAATTAAGTAATTGTAATAATTTTAGCCCAAAATTAATACATTTATTGTAAGTCGGCATAATTATTCGAATTATTACTTAAGTACTTAGTACTAGTACTTATCACTCGTTAATAAGGTAAATGAAAGATATTTAAAAATTTGCCGTAAATTGTACGCCAGTTCCAAGTTACATCGCCCAGTCGATCACGATCTGTCAGAAACGCATTCTCTGAGCGGCCGGACAATAAGTTTGGCTGTCATTTATTCATTTGTGTGATGAGCACGAAAGTTTGTACTCCAGTCATATCCATAACACAAGCCTCGTAGCTTACCATGGAACACGATAGTGCCATTTATTTATATCCCAACATATTTATTTATTATGATCACAGATGACATGGTATTATAGTGATTATGTGGCAGGTTTCGGCAAGCTGTGCCCGCACCGCGTGGCGTGCAAGCGCCTGGTGTCCATGAACATGCCGCTGAACTCGGACGGGACGGTGCTCTTTAACGCGACGCTCTTCGCCGTCGTCCGCACTTCCCTCAAGATCAAAACCGATGGTGACTCATATAATGATTTTTTTTAAGCTTATCGCTGTTTTACCGCTGGATCAAAGTCCCATGGAGTCCCAGCAAGTTATCCGAATTTTAGGCAGCGCATCCTACTACTTGTCATTGTTGTTTGACGTAGATTATCAGTTCAGGTTTAAATAGTGGAATGAATAGGCAGAGACTTAAATTGATTATGATAAATATCTGGTTTCAAACCTAATAATCTCCCATAAATCACCGTCAGAATAATGGCTTTAAAATGATTTTAATCTGTATTATCGAACTACCCTCGCAGGCAACATAGACGACTGCAACACCGAGCTGAGAGCAGTCATCAAAAAGATCTGGAAGCGCACGTCCCCCAAGCTGCTGGACCAGGTGGTGCCGCCGCCCGGAGACCCCAACGAGATCACTGTGGGCAAGTTCTACGCCACCTTCCTCATACAGGACTACTTCAGGAGGTATGGTGACAAAATATTGCCAATATTCTTAATTTAGTAAAATGTCAACAGTTATTTCTAATTTCTATACTAATATTAAGAAAGAAATATAAATCATAATTTTTTAATAAAATGCGGAGTCTTAATTATGTGTTTCAGTAGGTTTTCTTTAATAAACAATGAATTTTAAAGTTGTACTATTTTAAGTTTATTATTATTTTAAAATGCTTTAATAAATACTATTTAATGACAGGGTAATTGACAGAAGTACAGGTGAAGTGACAGATTTGGTCTATGACCTACTAGCACTATGAAAAAAAATATATGTAGAGTAATTGTGTATTATGTTTTATTTATATAATTAATATTATTTGTTTATTTATACCAAGTTCGGTGTAACACTGACACTATATTTCTGTTCCATAGGAATCACGCGTAAGTAACGCATCTAAAACGTATGTTGTTTAGGAGAGAGAATGTTGCCCTTTAGTGTTTTATCAAAGCTCAGAGATATAGATAGTTACCGAATCAAAAGATAGCAGGTTCAATTCTAGCTGTTTTCGGTTGTACCCCGCATGGTCCTTCGAGACTTCCGCCCGAGCCCGATCCTCACTATAATGCCGTTCACAGTTTGTTCTCGGTCTGATCTCGGTATGGTGAAATATTATGAAGTATAAATTTTTTTTATTTAATGTGTACATTCAATATGAATGCTATCAAATAATCGCTAACAGTTAAGTTTCGCTCCATCACAATCCAGTCACGATCAATTTTGAAGAAATTTTACTCCAATCTATTCTATATCATTAACGAATCGTGAACTGAGTCAGGTTGTATAATTGAAACATGATATGATTTTATCAGACCGAGATCGGACCGACGACAGACTGTGAACGGCATTATAGTGAGGATTGGCCCTTAATATTCCATAAACATTAAACGGTTTGAAATACTCTTTCAATGTACCCACACCACAGTCTAATCACGACATTGAGCATGCATTGACAAAGAGCTCATTTAATCGTCTTGACCCACCCAAAATCCGAATATTAATGTTGTGTTTTTGTGTTTTGTCCGCGTTTATAAACAGATACATATTATAATACAAAAATTCGATACATAGCCACATCAAAGATATTTAAGAGTTTTGAAGTTTACAATGTATTTAGAAGACGCTAGAAAGATCAAGTAGCTTAAAATGAGACAATAGAATAGATCATTGGATATAAATTAGAGTAAATCGTAAAAATTTAAATAAATTTTAGTACATCGCAATAGCATAGCTAAAAAATAGTTGCACTCACAAGACATTGATTTTGAATCTGTGGCTCCAAAATTTCACTTATTAAAAGCGTAGCTACTGTACATATGCTGTATAGCATTATGTAGAAAAGTAGCCGGAGTGGCACTGAGCGTGGTTGTGCGAAGGTTCAAGAAGCGCAAGGAGCAGGAGCAGCGCGCGGAGGCGGGCGGCGGCGGCGCGGGGGGCGCGGGGGGCGCGGCCACGCTGCAGGCGGGGCTGCGCACGCTGCACGACGCCGGGCCCGAGCTGCGCCGCGCCATCTCCGGCGCGCTCGACGCCGCGCCGCAGGACGCCGACGTGCCCATGCACCGGGTGAGACGCACATGACTGTTACACATATACAATACTGACTTAAATCGAACATTGCTTTTTAAAATAGACATTATTTTCGATACAGAGCCGATTTCATAGTTTTTACAATGTTGTACAAAGCGTTGTCTCATCCGCGTATTGTAAGTTAGAGATTTTCACACCTTTAAACTCTCTCCTCTCCGAGTCTAGTCTTATTATTTGCTCTGTCTAGATAATAAATAGAAGTGAGGACATGATACATTCTTGACTAATGCCAGGACAGTCAGGATGGTAATGATTACTTGCCGTCTGTTTTTATGGTTGCATTACCACCCTCATACAGACGCCTAAGCTGCTGCTGAGATGAAACAGTTTTTTTTACGTGTCCATTTTTAACAAAGTTAATCAAACTGTTAAATGGTTACTTTAAAATTTTAAAATTTGATTGTACTTACAGAGAAATCACTCGTTGTTCGGTGGAGTATGGTCCAGCATCCGCAGACACGGTCCCAACAGAAACTTCCACAGGCCTCGAAAACATGGGGAAGGCCCACCAGGTATCTATTTCTGGATTAGTGCCACGGGCCACCTGAGTCTCCTAAAGCTGAATTTAGACTACGACGAAAATCATGACATAAATGTCAGACATAATTTTCTATAGTGCTCACAATTTACGAAGTTTTAGTGTTTTAGTAGCGTCTTTAAATCATTACAAGTTACGACCCACAGAGATGCTCGGTGTATACACGAGTGTGTGACTGTAGTGTCTTAAATGGTAGGTTTGAGGTAATTAATTAATGTTTTTCTTCAGAAGCCGTCGGTAATCACTTGAGTTCGATGATGCAGCGCGAGTACGGAGTGGGACCATTGCCGATGGCGCCAATCCCTACCAATCTGTAAGTGTACTTTTATTTTACTTATTTTACTTTTAACCAGAAAAGAGTGTAGAATTATCTAAAATGTCAGTATAAGCTATCAAAATTTGTCATCTTATTACATGTACAGTTTATCTTGTTACTTGGAAGCTGTTTTACGGTTCGGTCGTATCGACGAATTTATGATTGATTTGATTTTCGTTCTAATATAAACCAAAATATTTTTTTTACTCTGATAGAGCCAACGGTCAGCCGAAAGAGCAGATACCACTAAGACCTCTGATATTCAACGGGGAGTCGGAAAAAATATACCAAGTTTTAGAGTAAGTAATTACCGTAGATTGGCAACATCATGCTCATGGTAGCTTAATGTTTAATACATAATATACGTTCCGAATAGTCAATAAACCTGTCTCGCCTTATTGCAGAGCTACAACAAACGATCTTAAGAACGCTATTTACAAAGGTAGTTAAAAGTGTGAACGAGTGGTTTGACAAACACACACCCATCCCCACCACTAACGACTAACCTCACTCACCCATTCGCCTTGCGAGACTAACACTAACACTAACCTCCCGCGGCGACAGCAGCCAGAAGTCCAACTACCCGGAGATGCTCGGGCAGATCGGGCTGGCCTTCGGCTGCGTCAACTACCTGTCGACGCCCGCGGCCTCGGGCCCGGCGCCGGCCTCGGCCTCGTCGCGCCAGCGCGTGAGGCCCGCGGCCTCGCCCGAGGCCCGCGCCGACACCATCGCGCCCAAGATCTCGGCGCGGTTGACGGCGGCGTGCGCGCCGGCGGAGTCGCGGCCCATGACGCTGTACGGGTACAACGCGGCGGCGCGCCTGCCCTTCGCCTTCTCGCACGCGCGCGAGCGCCGCAGCCTGCGCGCGCCGCCGCCCGCGCCGCGCGCCGCAGGTCGGATGGTCCGCAGCGCGTCCT
The DNA here is from genome assembly GCA_951802675.2 of Boloria euphrosyne. NCBI lineage: Eukaryota > Metazoa > Arthropoda > Insecta > Lepidoptera > Nymphalidae > Boloria > Boloria euphrosyne. The sequence continues at coordinate 1,118,536 of OX637896.1, forward strand.
CGGGCGCCGCCCCCGCGCCCGCCCCCGCGCCCGCCCCCGCCCCCGCGCCCGCGCACGCGCACGCGCACGCCGCGCTTGTAGAAGGTCTGCACGCGGGAAGTTTCCTTCTTATTGGCTAGTCAAGATTGATTATTAAATTATTCAGATTGATGAGTTTTAGGTTTATTGAGATTAGTGTTCAATTTTTTATATTTGATAACTTTTTATTCTTACTTTCTACCTTTGTATGTAACTTTTTACGAGTTTAAAGTTTAGTTCAAGAGTTTAAACGTCAATAGCTTTTATAAAATATTTTAATTGTTTTGACATAGTACCTTGTGTTTCGTAGGTATTGGAATAAGTAACAGTTGGGATTGATATTCATTGGTTGATAGTTACTACTACAATTTTTATATAAGTGAAATAATATACTTTTACTGAGTTGTATTAGGTGTCGCGGGATATGAAGGAAACTTCTTACAACAAGCATCATGCACTTACAACTCAAGCTTTAAGAAATTAAGTGTCAATAAAGGGATATGACGTTCCGATTAAATGGTATAAAACACGAATCAAACAAAATTCTCACATCGCAAACTGCATTTCATTTATCATCAACACGAAACACTTCACCAGTTTTGCAAATTTTGAAATTATTATAACGCCAATGACCTTGAGCTTTCAATATACAAGTAAAACAATCTCAAAAACAATATGCAAACAAAAGTTCAATCAAAAGAAGCACAGTAAATTCAAACGGCATGAACTAACGCATCATTCGAGCGGCTGAAAACGCATTTAGTATAGAATCTAAAATAGTAGCCATAGATAATGTTGAGGACTTGCACGAATGTTAAATATCACAAATTTTCACGAGAACCCATTGATGATTAGTTAGAACCGATCCTTACCAAAATACCGTTCACAGTTCCATTCTCAGTCGGATCTCGGTCTGGTAAAGTCATATCATGTTTCAATTATAGATACATCTGACTCAGTCCACAATTTATTAATAATGAAGAAAATTTCTTACAATGCTGTCGAATAGATGGAGTAAAATTTCTTCCATAGAAAGATCGCGGCTGGAACCTGATTGAGTGATTCTTGACTGTTACCGATAGTATGAATGCACACATATATTTCTTACTTGATTATATTTTACCATACCAAGATCGGACCGAGAACAAACTGTGAAGGGCATGATAGTTTGGATCTGGCATTAAAATGTAGAGTTGCAACCGCTTCAGAGTGCAGAGTTCACAGCTAACACAAGCTTAACAAATTAGTACTAACTATATATAATGTAAACGATAGTACGTAGTGCCTGAAATAGACGGATTGGGGCAAATGTTTAATTTTGATAGAAAAGATTTAAGTACTTAATATAATCAAAGTTTTGTTCAAAGAATAGTTGATAAATTATTTGTTTTTTTTTTTAACTGTAATTTTCAATCTATTTGAGTATTTAAATACATTTTGTAAACTTAATATAACTTATAGTGAAATATTTTTCGAGAACTATTTTGATATTTGGTTTCCAACGTTTCAAATTGCTCTTCATCAATTTTGGTCACGGGAGGGGAGGTCTAAAAACTTCGTCTTTCTTGAGCCTATAATTACTGTAAAGCATTCGAAACGCTTACCGACGTTTTCAAAGATCAAAATAAATCAGCGGAAAAATCCAAAAAGATAATTTTATTTAAAATGTCAAATATTCGCGTAAATCCAAGAAAGTTTTGAGTATAAGACTACTTATGGTAGCGAGCAAGCTGCATACTGACGTTCGCTCTGCGCAGGCGGCGCTAGCGCGCGCGGCGCGGCGTCGCTGCCGGGGAGCCCCCGCGCCGGCGCCGTGCCGGTGCTCGGCTCCGCGGAGAGCCTCGTGTCCAGGGTATGGGGTTTCATCATTTCTTACAATAACTTATTATTATTATTCTTTTCAGAGACCTTTATTTCTTAGTACCTACCTAATATTTGCAAGGAATAATTAAATACTGTTTGTAGTATAAATTAGCAAAAAGTATCAGGAGGGCCGACCCCAAATAGGGAAAACGCCAGGGGAATGATGATAATAAATTAAATACTGTTTCCAAACTTTTGAGACCATGTCGATTAATTTTAACACTGTACATTTGAATAAAAAGAGTTTCCTTGGAAAAGTGAAAAGAAATGACGTGAAAAATTTTAAAGGTGTGACAAAATGTGTGGAGTGATGTTCGGTAACTCCGACATCTTGACATCATTAAGGATTTACACGGTGCTTGCGGAAACAACGGTGTATGAAATTGCCTATAACTGTTACTTTTTTAACAGGTCCTAGCTGAACAAGGTTTGGCAAAATATTGTGACCCGGAATTCGTGAGGAATACTTCGAGGGAAATGCAGGAGGCACTTGACATGACTCAAGAGCAGATGGACAGGTAACGAGGAGAATATTTTATCTCGTTTAAATTTTTTAAAATCACTAAAATCTTTTTTTATTCGAATGCAAGATAAAACAATATATAACTTTGTTACTTTTCGAATCAACAACATCTATGTATTCGAGCAAACCAATCTATCCCTCAGGATATCCCGAACTTGCTTTATACAATTTCTTATTATGTGGTCTATCAAAATTAAACCACGGTTAAAAATTATTTATAGTAGTAATAAAAATGTAATTTCCCAGAGCGGCGCACCAACTTATGATAAAGGAGAGGGACTTGAAGCAAGTTCAAAACCAACAACCCCCCGTGGTAAGTATTTAATTTGCCTAGTAAGGTTAATTTCACCACTTTAACTTGAGAAATACATATTTTACTGAAATATATACAAAATTTGGCGCGTGAGTTTAAAATTCTTGCCTTAAAAGTTTGATGCACATTATTTTTTTGTTTAGGTACATATTGCTAGTCCCACAATCCAGTAGAATTTCCTATATTTCTTAGCTATATTTAGATCCAGTAGGTGTATGTTGTCAATCTCAACAGATTCAGTTTTTTGTACAATCAAATGAAAGCAACGTTTCCCTACGGTCTTAATGTTAATAAACATAATTTTAATGGAATAAAACGTTCCTAAAGACATGTTCGAATTCCATTCAAAATAATAGCTGATTGAGTATGTATGAGACTCTTATGTATTTGTATATAGGAACCTGTTTATTTAATGATAAATAAGTATATGAAAATCGGAAGGAATATCAAGTAAGTAATTATAAGTAAGGTTTATCGAGTATTTTAAACATTGGTAAAAATTGGTTTGGATATTTCAAATTGAACAAAAATGAAAAGGGTGGTGAAATTAACTATAAAGGTACCGTAGTGCGATCCCACACCGACCACGAGAGTACAATGGAGGTATAGGGCAATATTTGGGATGATGCAGGGCGGGATGATGCAGGGCGGGATGCCGCTGGGCGCGTTATAGCAGCGCCGGCGCGCGCTCGCCGCCGCCCCGTGCTCGTTTAGGCACCTCACCCCGCGCCTGCTCGACTTTACACTTTGATCAATGCTCAAGCCTATTGGCGGACACGACCACTACTAGTTGGTAGATAGATACCCCGACTCATATGATATACTGCTACGAATTGCCAAACTTGCCTGTTTTTCATTACTATTTTTCTTAATGATTGTTTTTTTTAATGGCAATAATATGATTCGTAACAGCACTTCATATTCGGTCGGCTAATTTCAATGACTGTCACAGTCACAGTGAGATCAGTACTGTAGATTTTATAGTTATAGAGTTTAGTGTTCGTCTTCTAACAGATATAGCCTTCTGTTTATTGTATTTCGGAATTGTTATACGATTGTACCTTTAATTCTTAATATTTAATTACAATTTTGCTGATTAAATAAATTTTAATACTTATAATATTGCATTCGAAATTTCGAGAGAGACCTACTTTTTGTACAAATATTAGGGATAGGTTTTAATTTGTTGTTTATTATGAATGTCTTAAATAAATTATCGTTTTACAATAGTTATTGATAAAGTGACATTTTATGACTTAATAATATTTTAAAGCTATATTTTGGCTTTGGCTAATGTTCGAGTTCACGTTGACAAGATACCGATAAGAGCTTACACACAACACTAGATCTTAATCGGTATTTTGTCTGTCGGCTCAAATCGTAATAATTTAAAAACTTAAAAATCTAAAGTTTGTTCGAGCTTTAAGAATGTTCTTTAAATGTAAAAAATTGTGTGAAACATTATTAAAATTCCAGTATTAATAGTAATTACTAGTTCGTAAGTAGACGATTCCTTTGTGAAAATGGACCATTTGATATACTTTCTATTTATTTGGCATTGAAACCTGACTGAACGATTCGCTAGTTTTCGTGATAGATAATCTAATTTTACTCGTAAAATTTTCTACCAATTATATTCAACACAATTTTTGCATTTACACTCACGTATCTTTAATGAAACCGATTTACTTACATGAGAGTGACAATACCGCACTTTTAAAGACTTGACAAACTTTACAATTTAGTATACTAATTCATTCTAAAAGGTCTGCGGACTTTCAGGAATTGATATAAGTAGTCTGACTTTCCACAATCAATGGATTTAATCTCATCATAGAACATCATAATGCCTATAGACCTACCAACATCCATGAAGCGTTGACTGAGCTATGAAGTGACAGGAATTGGAACTACGGTCGCCATATTGGAAATATATTCTACTAACATGCTTGCGTTATATTTACCTACTATTTCGGCAAGGACTAGCCGATTGTCTATATAATCAAAGGCCGATGTTTGAATTACCAGTTAAATTTTACTCGAGACCGAGATATAATTAGTAGTCTGTTTTCATCTGTATTGGAAACGTTAGTAGCGACAGTTCACAGATATATTGGTGGGTTTATACTTCATTCGCATACGAAATCATAACAAAAGCATAGCGATATCGCTATTTCATCGACAATCGCCAGTCATTTTCTTAAAAGACACTAGACAAATATTAGTACCTGTATACTTGATAGGAAACGGCATTTATGACGAGACACAAGACGAGTTTCAACAGTTTCGACTGCTTATTTCATCGTCATTTTTTAAATGAAGAGAGACCAGTACCAAAAACGAATAGAAAATATTTACCATCTTAAACTTACTAATGCCTTATTTTCCTAAAGTTAATCGAGTATTAAGAAGATAAAAATCTTCTTAATACTCGATTATCACTTTCTAACGCACAAGTCTTAAAATTGTAAGCCCAATCATATAAAAAGGTCAGACCAAAAATGTTTGTAATAAAAAATTATAAGTTTATATTAACTAAGCACACTTCGTTTTTGGTACTCAATGGACATTTCGTAACGTAGCGTAGGGATTCCCCGAGTAAGTGCCCTTGTACTCTCAGGCCTCAGCAAAATTAGAATAGATGTGAGTCCTCCCCGAACAATCACAAACCACATTCCTCTAGAATTAAGGAACATTCTACTGCATATACTTGCAGCTCTCATTTTTCTACTCTATGAATAAGATCTACGGAAATTATCGTGATTTAAAATTCTAAATTTTATAGTAACTTCGCCAATAAAACAAACTTGTATCATCAACCTATTAATGTTTTATTTATTTTTTTTACTTTAATTTTTAATAGTAATAATAAAAGAAAAGTTATTCTTCCGGATCCTACTTCTTATTTAACTATCTAGTGCCAATTCTACATTATTAAATTATACTACTTTTTTTTAATATATACATTTCAAAATAAATATATATTTTCTTCCAATGTATGTTGTCGTGTCTTATTATTATATGCATGTAGTTTATGTTACTCATTTAGATTTGATAAAAAAAAGCGATGAAAATTCTAAATATTGTTACTGGTTACAGCTATATTATTGAGTAAAAACAAAGTATAAACCATTGTAAAATGTTTAAGTGTACGAAATAAAATGTAAATAATGTACAAATTATGAAATCTGTATTCTAAATTTTGTCTTTTTAAGTAAATTTTTTATATTCTAGCTACGCAGCTAGTCGTAACGGACTTTTGACTGTACATATTTGTGTAAATAAAAATTATAAATAAAAAATATATTTATTCCGTCAGTCATAAAATTGAAGCATTAATTATCATCTATATTTATTGTTTAAAAAACATTGTAAAATTGTTTTCATATGAATTAAAAATGTGAAAATTATAGACTTTGTTTTATTTCCTTTTGTGTTCTGAAGCCAAATGATTTAAACAGAACACTTGTAATATCGCTTTCCACCCTCTATCGGTATGTCACAACTCAACAGCTGAATACAATTAATGGAATTAAATTGCTGACATTTAGTAGGTAGATGTTTCATGTATTAGCTGATGTCATATTGTCGCCATTTATAACTATTTAACTCAAGAACGGTAGGACTGATTTTTATAATCTTTGATTTGGTTGATTTGTCGCTGCCTCGAATAGCAGAATAGGTAATTATGAAATAAGCATCGGGAATAACATATCTTACGATGGCTTACTATTTTGTATTTGTACATATTTTATCTATATAAAAAATAAAATATACCTAGGGATGCACCCAAGCCGCGAGTTCGGTATTTATTCATATTGTAAATGCAAAAGTAACTGTCTGTCAGTCTAATAAGTAATACGTTTCTATGCGTAAACCACTGAACTATGGCACGCCTAGTAGTATTAGTTCTACACTCTGCCTAATAGCCTCAGAATACAAAACAAAACAGAACTTTCATGAATTTTGGTATTGAGAGAGATAGAACCCTATCTATTTGTATGTATGGACAAAAATGAGAGTTGAAGAGGTTGAAATAGAGATTGCTCTATTAGGAACGAATCATCTCTTTAGCTAAGGACATTAAAATTCATTAATCGTGTCATTTTTGTAAGTAGTACAGAATGTTTTGGTGTTTATTACAAAATAAGGTTTAAATAAGACGGCAGTGGTATCCCAGCGGTAACGCGTCGCTTGTATAACCGAATGATGCCGGTTCAAATCCGTGTCTCGCACCTCTGATATTTTCATGTGCGAATCATTTCTAACACGATTACCACTTGTCTTACGGTGAAGGAAAACATGGTGAGGAAACGTGCATGTCTGAGAAAACCTAGCAAGTTTTCGTAAGACATATTGTGAAGTCCGCCAACTCGCACTGGGCCAGCGCGGTTGGCTATGGCCTGAGGCTCGTGCCCAGCAGTGGGACGTTAAAAAGGGCTGATGATGAAGGTTAAATAAATAGGAGATAATAAATAAAACTACTTAGTGATTTTTTTTATGCCTTACAAGCATAAAACAGAGGTTAAAAGTAAGTTTGATGGACATAACAAGTATGTTATTGTTTTTGATTGTTTTGTTAAGCAACAAGGTCTTTCACTTTTTAAATATTACAACAAACCACCCAATGATTGTATTCAATTTAGATTTGTCAATGGAATTTGACTGTAACTGATAGAGAATTTGGTATTAAGTATTAACAGATGTACACTTGTCACTTCTTGGCTTGAAAAATAAAAGTATTAATCGAGTTATAAAAATATAATTTATAAATATATAAATATTGCTTTTATAGGTCCACTTTTAGTTGCAATAGATATTAAACTACTTGTTTTCTGAATATACATAAAGAAAAAAATTAAATATTTTGAATGAGCTCCCTTTTTAAGAATGCAAATAGCCAAATACTACAAAATATGAAATCATATCTTAGACAAACTAACAATTACTTTCCATCAATTATTAATTTCTAATGAATATTACTAGGATACATTTTACTGTTATAATAAAATTAAATGAATTATATAATATTTCAATAATTTATTTAACAAATATTTTTATTTATCTATTAAAGTCCCTCGTACTCGTTTTTCTGCAACATTATGAGCTGGTGTTTCAGCTTGCCTCTTATTCATACCCTTTCTTTCTAGTTGCTTTTCTATGATTCTAGCATTGTTTGCATAACTGTCTGCAACCTCTCTAGCCTCAATCTCATCCTCTTCTTCATCAATTGTGGACACTGTGACTGAACTGAATTTACCCATGTTTTTCGTATGTTTCGTTACCATAATTTTCTTAGGTTGTGCTAATGCCACTTGTTTAGATATATCAGCCAGCGAACCTTCAGCTGACTGCACTAGTGCCCCATTCATAATGAAAACCACATTGCTATTCTGGTCATGTTTGTAATATAAAGGTATACCACATTTTCTACACTTCTGTCTAAATTGTCTTTCAATACCTTTGTCGCGTTTTAAATGGACTGTTTCATCTTGATCTGACGTCAGTTTATGAGCGTGTTTGGAACCATCTATTACTCTGGCCCCGTCAGTGGGTCTTAGCGGTAATCTGTCTAAAGTGCAATCCAAAATAAGGGACATTTGACCACAAATGCAGTAATAAATATGGAGAGGTTTCGTTTCATTGTATTCTTCTTGATCCTTTGTGTCGGAGCACACAATACTTCTTGACACTACTTTCGGCATTGTGAAAGTACTGTATTAATTAAATCAGAATAGACTTTTTCAGTGAATACAAAATAATATGAATTACATGAAGTCTTGTTTTACTTTAATTTTCTGTGTTTTTCATCAAGTCATTTGTCAAATGTCAACAACAGTCAACAAATGTCACAAGCTAGAGTCATAGAGTATATTGCTACATCTAGAGTATTTTTGTTCTGTGGTCACAAGTCATTAGTATTTTTTAGATAATGTTGGCAACAGGCGAAATAACAGATAATATATTCCCATAAGTTTGTATTATTTGCATTCGTACTTTTTTGTCATTACCTTTTTGTCTGTGCCTAGTTCCAACAAATTGAAAAATACTCGATTTTTCATATTAAAAGACACGCAAACGTTTTAAAACGTTACGATTTGATAGGATGTGTATTCCCACCTTTAGAGACAAACTGTGGACTGTGTAGATATGGTTTATGATTCTATAGTCTATGATTAGTATCATTTTCTGTCAACTTCACATCGATTGTCTTTTATTCTGCCGATTTGTGTTTCACGGCACATGTTCATCGATTTTCGTGAAAATTTTAAAAAATAGTGTATATTCGTAATTAAAATGGGTGCTATAGCCAGTAGGTACCGTGTCTCGAATACAGCTCTCAGTAGCACCGATGTACAGAATATAGAAAATGCAAACAAACGCGAAAATCCCGGGACTTTGGATGAACTGCACAAAAAGACCAAAGGTAAGCTTTGCAAAGGTTTAATATTGTTAAATAAATACGTAAAATGTAAAACGTCTACAATTACATGTTAATAAAGTGTTGTATTTATTTCTTCATTCAGAAATACATAAAAATATTTATGTAGGCTAGCTGAAAAAGTTTGGTTACCTGTGATGTAATGCAATGATTTTCAGAATAGTCTTCAAATTGTGTGATTAAGTTATAATATATAATATGGCAATTGATATTTAGTTAAAATATAAATAGCAAGTAATTTGAATAGTATTGTAAAAAATGTATAAATCTCAAATAAATCTAAGTATTTTTTCCAATAGATTGGCTTGTTTTCTGTTAAGATAATTTTAATCAGCTATCTAGTCAAAACTAGAGTACAATAATTTAAAATTTAAACCTGTTGGCTTCTTTAAACTTTTTTAACTGTATTTAAATATGTATCTTGTTGCAAGTCCTTAATTTTTTTATTTCACTATCAATTTTATATTAGAAAACTATATTAAATATATTTATATTAAATGGAATTTGTTAACATAAATTATTTGATCGATTTACAGAGGTAATGCCAGTAAACTTTGAAGGTGGTAAGCTTATGGTTAACAAAGGAATTTCAAATCATTTCCAGGTAATTGTTGGACTGTTATTTTAAAGTTTTATTATTTATTTAAACTAATCAGACATTGCATATTTCTATAAATTACAATAAAAAACATTATATAGAAATATCAATTTCAATTATCATTTCTAATGAATTATTGACTTTTGAGCAAGATATGTTTTAATTAATAAACACTGACTATTAATGTTTATATTTCAATAAAAATATCTTCAATGTTTTTAGATGTCCCACACTTTAACAATGAGTTCAATGCAAAATGGCTATAAACTGGGAGGAACTTACATTGGTACAAAGCAAATATCTCCAACAGAGGCATTTCCAGTTATTTTAGGAGATGTGGATCCTGCGGGGAATGTTAATCTTAATCTTATACACCAGCTCACACCAGAAGTTAGATTTAAAGGAGCTGCACAGGTTTGTTTTTATTAATTATACTATATACTATTATCTATACAAATAAATATAATTCTAAAAATGTGATGAAAAACAATTTTTAGGTCCAAGAATGCAAATTGACAGCAACACAAGGCACAGTTGAATACAAAGGCTCTGATTACACACTGGCTCTAGCCATCGGAAAGCCTGACTGCAGTGAAAAGTCCTCAGTTTATGTTGGACATTACTTACAGGTATGTAATTAACATATGAAATACTTAAAAATCTAATGCTCAAACGCAAGGAATCTTTAATAACTAGTACGAACTGTATACTCTAAATAATATATTAAAGCAAAAGGTCATTCACTCATCATTGAAAACCACTTGATGTATAAAGATGAATCTGGCAGGACTGTAGTTTGGAGTTAGTATAACGTATATTGCAATACTATGATATACTTTTGTAACATGATGGCTTCTAAATAATTTACTTCTACTCATTGATATACTAGGAAAAAAGGTGTAGATAAGTCATACGCGCTCAAAAAGCGGCACACCAAAACTAGGCTAATTGGCCCACCTGAACATAGTCACGCGTTGACGACGCACTGTCGCGAATTATATTTGTCTCTTTTTCACTGGCGATACTTGAATCATGCCATCCTATTTTGACAACTAATCGTAATGTAGTGTGTTCAGTGTTATTGCAATATTTTTAGTTATTCATGTGTGCGTTAGTGTGCCGTTTTTGAAGGTAGAATGTCGTTTAGGTAACGTATCTACACCTTTTTACTTATAATATCATTGCTTCTACTTTAATAACTCACAAGTAGATTTCCTCAGTCTTTACTAACAATTAAATTTTTTTTTTGTTCCTATAGCAGATACACTGCAATCAGTGTCTACTTTTAGCAGATTTTTTGAGTGTACTTAATTGTCATTGCGAGTGTGTCTTCCAGTGAAGACATCTTCTCATGCAGTCACAATTAAATGAAATAAATATTATGTATGGTAATGTAAAACAATATCTGTTTCCAGGCAGTGACCCGCAGACTGACGTTGGGAGCTGAGCTGGTGTACCAGACCAGCCCGCGCATCCCCGGCGGCGAGGTGGCCGTGGCGTCCGCCGCCGCGCGGTACACTATGGACGGTAAAATAAAATTTCAAAATAATACCACTAGATAGCAATGGCCAATTTTATAATGAATTATTGAAACCTGGTTAAAGATTGAATTTGATAACAACTCACACAAATGCAGCTTTTAATCCCAAATTTTTTATTTTATTAATTACTAGCTGACCCATTGGGCATAATGTTAATAATCCTTTTTTAGTACAGAGTGTTGTTTTAATTTCTAACTGCCAAAAGGAGGTTTATACGTAGATATAGTTTGTATTTGCATGCTAATACAAAATTCGAAAGTAACTCTGTCCGAAAGAAAAAACATTTTCTGCGGAATTTGCGATTTAAAACGAATTCCATGAGGACCAAGTCACGGGAAAAGTTAGTTTGGTTATGGTAATTTTAATTGTTCAAAACTTCTCTGTAAACTATATTGGATGTAATGTTATCATTTGGTAGCAAAAAGATTCATAATTTTTGGTAATATGACTAATAAATATGACCTAACGATTTAAATTATTTTATTAATATTAAAAATTAAATTATCTATACTAATATTAAAAAAAACTACTTTTTTTAACTAAATATAAAAGTTAGACATATGCTGTCGTTGACTTTTTTGTAGGCTTCAAGCTCCACATCTTTTCTCTAGATCTCAAAAATATATCTTTCATGGTTAAGGCAGCGTTCGTAGAAACGCTTTCATTCGACCGTTTTTTCTCCGATTCACTTTGCAAATCGGACTACCACGTAAAAGCCTTTTTATTTTTCGGTTCTTTATATAACCTATGACACTCAGCAATAATGTGGCTTTCTATTGGTGAAAAATTTTTAAAATCGGTTCAGTAGATCCCGAGATTACCCCTTACAATTTAACAAACACACAAACTTTACTTCTTTATAATATTAGTATAGATTATAATGGGGTTTTAGCATTCATAGAACTGTTCAAATAGAAACTGAGTGTATATGAAATGAATTTTAAATTATATATAGGTACACCTATATCTCTCTAGTCCAGCGTTAGATGGTCAGACCAAATTTTTTGACTAGACATGACTGTTGTCACTATTTCAATTTTATTTTCATGCTATTACGTGACTTTTATTAACATCCTATATATTATTGTTCAAAGACAGTAACTTTGTCATATTCCAGATTCTGAAGTGTCAGCGACACTGGGAGCGGCCAGCTTCCATGTGTGCTACTTCAAACAAGCGAGTGAACAATTACAGGTACATACATATTTTTATGTATGTTAGAAACTTACTTATTTTTCAATTAGTAATGCTCCTAAATAGCTGGAGGATAGGAATAGTTACTATTATTAACTAGCGACTCGTCGTCGCTCTGCTCGGGCTCGTCCCTAGATTTTGTACAAACGAAGCCGCGGGTTCCGCAAGTAAACATATGCAAAAACTTGACAAATTATATACTAAAACCTTCCTCGAGAACCACTCTATCCATTAGTGAAAACAGCATGAAAATCAGAGTAGCAGTTTTTGAGTTTATTGCAAACAGGCAGACAGACAGACGCAGCGGATACTTTTTTGTAATATGTTGTTTTTATGTATTAAAGATAGATTATATAATATGTACTTTAACATAGTTTCAAAATTTTCAAAATAATTGTAGCATTATATTTATTGCAGGTGGTAGCGGAGATGGAAACATCCTTCCGAGGAATGGAGTCAACAGGCACTATCGGCTACCAAGTTACTATTCCAAAGGCAGACCTTGTATTCAGAGGTAATATATTTACTTTATATATTTATTTCAACAATTAATACTCAAAATAGATGCTAGTGCTATGTAAAGCTCAAGTTTTTATTTTTGAGTCCCCTATATTAAGGTTGGCTAAAGCATTTCACATGTCTATTGAATTAGTCTATTGCAAACAAATATTGATCGATTTTCAGTATTAAAATATGAAATATTATTAAATTATTAATAACACTGTATGATTTTATGTAAAATTTTTTTAAGTCATTGTCCAATTAATGAATGTAATGACTAATGATATTCTTGGCTAGTCTTATTAATGATAGGAGACTGTCAATAATTAATGAAACAAAATTTTAACTTTTTTATCATTTCCAGGTATGATAGACTCCAATTGGAATATCGGAGCTGTTTTAGAGAAGAAGCTACAACCCTTGCCATTCACATTTGCCCTCTCCGGCATGGCCAACCAGGCCAAGCAGCAGTTCAAGTTTGGCTGCGGACTCATCATCGGCTAGTCTCAGTGATAGTGTTTGTACAGTGTAGTGATGCAAAGTGATATAGTGAATTCAAGATTAAAGGCAATATAAGGTATATTTTCTTTATTTCCTACATAACATCGGCATTGAGGGACAGTTTTCTTCGAAATAACGGCAGTTTTTGGTCATTGAATGTGTAAAGAAGGTAATATAAACTGGCGAAATCTATTACTTAATGAATGATATGTGACTTTTTTATATATGGTATAGTTTGCATGTCAGTTTGTAAATGTAGACTTAGAATCATATTTAATTCATCTGAATTTTATAGGTAATGTTAGAAAACACATGTTTTAATAGCAAAAGGCTTTTCTCAAACTCTAAAAATACACTATTTAAATAGAAATTATAATTTTTCTGGGTGATAGATATTACAATTGAGTTTTAAGAGATGGAGACATTCTTTAAATTAAATCTCTTCTCTATACTAATAAATGGCGAGACGTTTTGTTTGTTCGCTCTAACTGCAAGAACTTTAAACAGATATACATGGAACTTATTTCGTAGGATGCAGCGTGTTTCGGTGAAGGTTTTAGTACATGAAAATATAAGAACTTGGTTTAGGGCCTTTACAACGCGGACGGAGTCGTGCGAATTGCTAGTATGTAATGTTTAAATAGTAAATGTAAACCAATCCTACTAATATTATAAATGTGAAAGTTTGTGAGTATGGATGTTTGTTACTCTTTCACGCAAATACTACTGAACCGATTACGATGAAATTTGGTATGTAGATAGCTGAATACCCAGAATAACATATAGGCTACTTTTTATCCCGGAGTTCCCGCGGGATTGACTCCTAATATTTAAAAAATTAACGCGGGCGAAGCCGCGGGTACTGCTATTTGTATTAATTATGCAATTTATTACTAAACACTAAAAAGGTTTTTTGTATATTATGTGTGTATAAAAAATTTTAATTTTTCCTTCTGTTTATTACACAAAACATTTTTTAATACATAATGTAACTGCTAAGGTACCAAAGATATCCCATTTTTGAACAAATACATACAATGACATAGACAAAGTAGACATTTCTACTCCTTATTAAATAACAATACAACTTTTTAGAGTTTTTAGAGCTCTTTTTTTTCAACAGATTAACAATTAAATGTAGAAATTATATCAAAATGCTTTTTTTCTTATTTTATATCATGATGCATCACTAATTTAAGCAACAATGTATGGAATCAGTGTTTAGTTTCTTGTATTTTGGATTCACTTTCTAGTTTTATCAAATATAGTCAGTACCCGTAAGTTGTACAAAGTATTGACTTGGTAATTTAAATAAAAAATACATTAATATAGATATGAAGCCAGTGGTAGCCTAGTGGCAACATACTCGCATGGATAACCGAGTGATGCCGTTCAAATCCCTGGTCTCACCTCTGATATTTTAATGTGCAAATCATTTCTCTCATGATTAGTATTTGTATGATGAAGGAAAACATTGTGAAGAAACCTGCATGTCTGAAGAACGTAGCAAGTTTTCCAAAGACATGCGAAGTCTGCCAACCTGCACTTGGCCAGCAAGGTGGACTATGGCCTGATGGGACGCCCACGCCCAGCTGTGGGAAGTTAAAAGGGCTAAATACAATACATTAATATAGATACATACTCGAATTGTTAACATTTTATTTATACAATGCAAGCAACTTATTAGGTACTGAAGAAACAATGACCTTGCTTATTACTGCTGGTAATGCTAAGTGACATTTGAGAAATAAAGAGTTTCATATTGAATCTAATTATTTTAAATCCAAAATACAAAATATGACTATATCTAGTTATTTTAAATGGTTGAATCCTAAATATCACAAAGAGTATGTATGGCGAAGCTACCATTTTCACAATTTTTTTATTTGTACAGCTGTGTTTTATTGATTTCTATAAAATTATTATAATAAGTGGTATTTGCGAGTGAAAGATAAGCCACAGCCATTTGCAAAATAATTTATAATAGAAATGCGATAGTCTTCTTCTTCCTAATATATAAGATTCTTTTATAATTTAAGAATTTTATTTTTTTTACAATTTACATTTTAATATTTGTTTTAAATATGTTCCAATATATATTAATTCCTCATTGGTCTGGTAAAACTGCCATGGTCATAGATCCTGAAACTCTAGGTTCAACTTTCATGTTGGGTTACAGTTATTGGGTTTTTTTCAAGATTGTCTATGATTGTAAAAAGTATGGAAAATATCTGTGGAAGAAGAAGAAAAAGGAATGGAGAGTGTACTATGCACGCACACAACTGTCACTTGCTTCCACTATAATCATAATTACTCAGTTTATAACAGATGTATCAATAAAAAAATGTGAAAATGGTAGCTCTTATTGTTTCCTTGATATTATGGAGGGTAGAGATAAGGAGGACCAACTCGTACTTGAACAAGTGGCAGTAAAAACGCGTTCAGTAAGAGTGGCGCTGCAGTAGCAGTCGATAAATTTTAAAGAAAGCGCCAAATGTAATTAGAAAAAAATTACGCTTTCTCTCTGCAGTATTTTGTTTATATTTACTAAAACATTTTTTAGACTACGTAATTGTTGAGGTTTTGTATAGTAGCATTTTACTAACTAGGTACTTGAGTCTGACAACTTCCCCTCATATGAGTCAGTTCTCCTTATCTCTACCTTAGTTACTTAGTTAGTACTTGATATGTATTATTGACATAATGTTTCTCGCTACTTCTACCAGAATAGCATTTATGACTGACACTTTAGGGCTTTTGCATCTGCATTTTAAATACCATTTATGTAATACAATTTAACAATAACAATTTTTTATTGCCTATCATACAGCTGTACTTCAAATGTAAAGTAATTTTTAATTGAAATAATTTGGTGACACTCTGCTTTTTAAATGAAGCTATTATGTATTTATAGTTCTTATTAGTTATAAATGTGAGTTTGTTTGTTGGTATGTCCTTCTGTAACACAGCAACTGTTCGATCAATGGTTATTTTTTTTCATAATTTCTCTAGAGACACAAGCTGCTTTTTATTATATATCTCGTTTATTACCCACATTTAATTTGAATGTATTGAAGTTACATAGATTTACTATGAGAATAGTATATTTTATACAATTTACATCTGGCTCTAGGTTTTATAATTGAAGACAAATGGATGGAGGTTATGTGTCGCAAAGTTCTAATTTCGTGAAAATTGAGTGTAATCTGTGTAATGTGTAAGTGTATGTATATAAAATGACTGGCAAGTGTCGTACACTGAACTATAATAATCATAAATAAATATGGCTGTTAAAATTTAAAACTGTTTATAAACTGTTAACACCATCTATGCATATGACAGGGAAAATTTAAAAAAGCGATGTTTCACCTTCATCCATTCAAGTCTTGATTATGCTCACTGATACAGGGAAGCTCATTGCTTCAACTTGTGTATAAGTATTAGGTATGTCCCGTAGAGTGCAGTCTGCAAGACGTCCCGCAGTGAATGTGTGTAGATAGATGGTGACTGTACATAGCCTGTTGTTGAACTGTTTATTTTTAATAGAGTTATGTTGATAAATCATGTGGCCTTTTATTTTTCAACCTTTCCTTTTATATTGAAATTCTATTTTCTTTTGGTTCCTTACTTTCACCAAACAACCAATAATTTAAAAAAGACATTTCACAACAATTATCAAAAATTATTTACATTCTGTAAGATTTTACCAATACATGAAAAAACTGAACTAACACTTCTGAAAGAACACTTTTTTAATGACAATTTAAAAAAATTAAATACCGAGATCCAAACCTAAACCTAACTACTCGTAGCATGGTCATTCCAAATCTTTTATTACCGGAATATTGTAACATGTACGGAAAAAGATCATTAAGATATATTATACCTAAACTTATAAACGAATTACCAATATCAGTAAAAAACACAATCACACAAAAAAATATAAAATCTAAATTAAAGCAATATCATGAACGAGTAAATTCACAATATGGTTGAAGTCTATATTATTGGCCTACTCAATAATGCATACTTAACTAACTGCTTATTATCAAAGTACATCAATAATAAAAATAAATAAATAATAAAAAATAAAATTAAAATGAAAATAAAACGCAATATATACAAATCGAATCACCCTATAGTGCAGAAACAATTAGTGTAATTAACTAATGACCGCAGCAAGGTACTTGAACTCCGTCAACAAAATCTTTACTTTGTAAATGTAAAATTAAATCTACCTTCATCTTATTTAATATTACTTGATTGTAGTCAACAAACTATTGCGTAATAATGTTTGTAACATTAAATCTTTGTAAAATTGTAAACATAGTGATTTTGTAGTTACTTAATGTTTGTCCATTCTCGACGACACTGGTGCACGGTAAAACTCGAATGAGTTTATGATTGCACCTTTAAATCCCAATCCTTTTAGTATTGTAATTTGTGAACTATTTAAATAAATAAAAAAAAAAACCAAATTTTCATTTTATTTATAAATAACTTTGTACAAATTTATCCTAGGAAATAATCACCTAAACATTTTGATGCATTTAAATGCATCAAAAATTTAAACTATAGTATTATGGAACAGACATTCACATATTTATATAAAATAATAAAATTCAAGTTTTTTAAGTTTTTAGAAAATCTTATTGAAATAGCTTCATATTTGGTAAGACGGACTGCTAACAGATAATACATTTAGAACATCAATTTTAAGTGAAAAGAAACTTAAAATATATTATTGTCAATATATAAAAAAATAATCGATTTTAAAAATAAGTACCATTAACTTATTTTAATTAAATTAACCATTGTGCTAAAGCAGATTGCAATTATACTATTTCAATAAGATTTTCTAAAATATTCAATAAGATTTTTATTATTGATACAAAATCGAATATAGATTTTGGAATTTGTGTTTGTTTGTCTGACTGGGAACGCATCACTCGAACTGGACAGATTTTGATTAAAGGTATTATTGCCATCCGCTGTTGCTATTCAATTACTGGTTTTCTGGATTAACTTAGAAGATATTTTAACTTCAAGCAGGAATCTCGTCAGACATGGGGTGTGGAAAATAAACCAACTTTTCTATACCTACGTACTTAGAATAATAACACAGAACGATAGTTTTATACATAATTCCGCTCAATATTGAAGCAGCATTAGTATGAATGTGTGCGTAAGTGTCACGTAATTGCAACCGAAGGCACGAACACATACAGCCAAATAATGTTGCAAGTAATTTCTTCCAAAAAAATTGATACACTTACAATTTTGAATATATTATGGAGTAGAGAGAAAATAAAAAACCAAATATAGTTTAAAAATAACGTAAGTTTATTACATGTAATGAAATAAAAATATACTATAAACTTTTATTCTTTTACATGTAACTGATTTCACATCCAGCCATAAACATCTTATTAGAATCAATTTGGTACAACAACCGATTGACGATTCGAGTAACAATAGTGATGGGACATCGATTATTCATCACATCACTATTGTTTTGGCTAACACTTTCAAATGCACGAATTGGGAGATATAATCAGATTAAAAGTCAATGGTTAAAAAATTTAAAATGCATTTGAAAATTTTCACCACGAAACACTAAACATTAAGTGATGTGCGATTATGAATGCTTATACACAGATTATAAAGGGAAAGTGAAGTTATGACAAAATCGATTATTCGTACTATTTTAGAATGTGGGTATCGATTAGTAATCATTCATAATAGCTCATCGGCACGCGATACCTGAAGCTGGGTGGACTTAAGACTCGAAGAAATCCAAGAAAAAATCAACCCAACTTTAACTTAAAAAAACCGTTAATTTCCTTATACCAAAATATATTATTATGGCTTGTTATCATTTCAAAGTTACATATAGGTTCTATATATAATATTTTTCGTGTTAAATTCTATCGTAACCTAGACTTAACTATACGACGATTGCAACACTTTTAGGATCGCAAAATGTCATTTTTAGAGATCTGAATCTTATTCGTTTGTAATGCTGTTCTGAAAAAACAAAGTTCAAAAACAACTGAACTTTGAATTGCTACATTATAAGAAGTACCATTAAAAGGGAGCCAAAACTTGATTAGCAAAACATTGCCTCGGAGTCATCAAAGATAAAAATGCTTCATATTTGGTAAGACGGACTGCTAACAGATAATACATTTAGAACATCAATTATTTTAAGTGAAAAGAAACTTTAAATATATTATTGTCAATATATAAAAAAATAATCGATTTTAAAATAAGTAATATACGAATTCATAATAAACAAGTCCGTGGAGTAAAACCATTGTGCTAAAGCAGATTGTCTGCAATTATACTAAGTACACGTAACATTACTCTCAATGTTATAAGCAAATTGAAATTATCCTCGTGATTGATCACAGTATGACATTAAAACAACAGCTATGTTAAGACAAACGATTATTAATTAATAATTATTAGAAATCAAAGAAATGGGTCTATAAATTTTAATAATTCTTAAAGCATGGAATTTTAATATGAAATATTGTAAAATTATGAACCAATTTTTGATTAAATCATTAATAATCGTTCAATCCTAATCGTTACCAAAATTTCCATTCCCAACTCATCTTTAGTGTTGCCATATAAAAACTACAAAGCGTGTAGTTAGAGGGAGATGGACGAACAGACAAGACACAATTATAAAAAAATTAACACTAATGAAAATATTAAATACCTATGAGATATAGCGATGACTGTAGTCCGACAACGGGCTCATAAGTTGGTTTATGCTATGGGGACAGATTAAAAAGATATTTACAAAATCACTCATCCGCTGTGTTGCCAGTACAATAGTAGTAATAGTGTAAAATATTAAGTTACTTTTATATAATTCAAATATATTTAAGCATTTTTATTACAATACTCAGAATATTTCGAATATAGATAATAAATGTCCATACAATGAACATACATCAATTTTCCATCGAGCTTGACATCACGTTAATCAACGTCACTTACAATATTCCTTAAGCGTAAATTAACGAACTTTAGACACTTTAAAAAGTATTCAAAAATGAAGGAAATACAGCACATTACATCATTAATTTTTACGGCAGTGACGTGGAGTCCAATCATACAAGCCATAGACAATTTAAAGACTTTCCAATATGACAGTTTTTTTTTATTTTAAAGCACTTTTGCCATAATGTATTCTGAGCATTTTCGATCTAGAATCCTAAAAATTGGCATATTATGGTCCATAGATTAAACAGATTGTAGACAGCGGACAGTACACTACATAACTGGCGTACACTCTGTGATCGACATTATGTTACTACCTCGTTTTAATTTTCCCACAATACAACTAAAAATTTTAAAACTTATCGATCTAACGTCAGAAGATAAAAACTAATAAACTCATTTCTAAAGATATGTAAAGTTTTGTTAGATTTTTACGACACATTTTTGAATTTTTTAAGTTTTTTTTTAATTATAATTGTTTGAGGTAGTAAGATAATTTCTTTGTTTATGGGCGCCCTGCCTTAAGAGTAATGTAAGAAATATAGTGAATTATTTTACATTGAGGGTATCCATGTTATTATATTATAACAATAGTCTATGACAAATTCTTACAAGTTAACATTTCAATCCACATTCAATTAATATTAGTTTAATGGGGACTTTCGAACATTTACCATCGAAAATATAAAAAAATATATTTATCACACGGAAAGTGAACGCACAACCATAACTAGATACAGTACCATTCAAAATAACTATAAATTTTAGTTTGGCATATTTAAGCAAAATTTCAGTTTTAAAACTATTAAAAATTACACAGTCTAATGGAGTTCTGCCATACTTTTTATTAGGAGTGACACAAAATCATTCAATTATTTATCAAAGACCGAATCTTAAAAAAACTGAAGCAACAAACCATTATAAAAAAAATTACCATGGCTCAAACAAAATCTAAATCATCCAATACAATACAACCAAAAAAAAGTACAGCAGACAATCATCCATAGACAACACCCAAAAAATAAATCAACCCTCAATCAACCAAAACAAAAAAAAAAGTGACAGTGACAGCAACTGAAATGACAGAAAACATAGCCTACAAAACCCGATGCAAACGTTCAGGGCGCCCCAAAATTTGACAAAACGTTTAGCACACGTATTCCGTGCGTTATAACTCCATGTCGTGCGCTTCGTCGTCGCTGAACTCGGACATGGACGATTCTGTGTCGGAATTGGCGCCATTTTGTTTCGACGCGGCACCGACGCCCGTAATGGCGTCCTTTTCTAACAGAGCCTCTTCCGTTGCGAATCTGCGGACGTAGTCTGGAAGGAAAGAGTAGTTTCTAATAATGTTTAAATTATATTATAGTTCCCTAGCAGTAGCTTGTGTTAATCAAGGTTATAGTCTATCTGTCTCAGAAGAGAGTCTGACATCAGACACCATAGACAGAGCCGCGGTCGAATGCGAAAGCGACACCGTGGCCCGTCGCTTGCGTAACGGGATCACCGTGGTGGTTCTAGTGGGTAGGCAGCTGTGCTTGTCACGGCAGGAGTCCCACATAGCCGCGCTCCCCCCACGCATGGCACCCGTAACGTTTGGTTTCTCCGCGAATCAAAAAAAAGGGTATAGTCTATCCATGTCTGCACTCAATTTCATCTAAATCCGTCAAGCTATTTTGATATTAATAGTAATCTGATTCGTTTATCAATGATATGACTGCCTTGGAGGTCA
Organism: Boloria euphrosyne; assembly: GCA_951802675.2. Classification (NCBI taxonomy): domain Eukaryota; kingdom Metazoa; phylum Arthropoda; class Insecta; order Lepidoptera; family Nymphalidae; genus Boloria; species Boloria euphrosyne. The sequence goes on from OX637896.1 coordinate 1,140,776, forward strand.
TGTGGTCAATCTTAACGGAAAAACTAAGTTTAACTATTGAGTTTTTCTGTCAAGATTGTTATTGCCCAGAGTTAATAAGTTGGCGATGTTGCACTTCCGTGTCTCAGAAAGTCACGTATAGTCGTCAGTCCTGCGCTTTATTTACTTTCACCGGCCGTGTCGAAGTAATGACCCATCTGTGCCACAGTGGCCGCAAACGTTTGGGAGGACATTTTGATATAAGTTTTTGTTCTCATAGTATAAGTACTTAAACAGAGCCAAGACGAGTCGCTAATTCGTAATATTAAAAATAACAATCACACAAATCCCATTCTCAAATAAAATAAAACACAGTATTGCCATATGTGCCTTTTTACGTTCACTGCTGGCACGGTGTTGCCATATAAAACCTACAAAATCTATAAAACATTTGAATGAGCTCACCTGACACCTTCTTCTTGTACTCCTCCGGCTTGTGCAGGTACATGGCGGCCGCGTCGCCGTTGAGGGGGTCGATGGGGTTGGGGTACGTGAGCAACTGGGGCAGGAACGACTCGAATATGTTCGATAAGTCTGGAATTTTATTTATAATACTATTAATTTACGTAGTTTTTTGTTGAAACTCTTCCCTGATACAGCGGAACTGATTTTTAGTTTTAATTAGTAAAACAATCAAGATTTTTTCATCATTTCATTTTCAAACTACTATTTGGCTTCATGCTTAGTTCTATGACACTTTATTATTATTCCTTAGTCAAAGATCTTATTTTACCGACCCCTCTTCCTATCTTCTCTTCTGCGTGACATTGGCGAAGTAACTTGAATTCAAGTTACTTCATTCTCAACTGGCACGCTTTGAAGCCATTAATAAGAGAACTGAATCGAATATTGTTAATCTATTAATTTTCTCAGCTGGCTTCTACGAGTATATAAACAGTGTTCAGAACAAAAATCAATGCATTCAGATTTCAGCCATTTAAATACCCCAATGCTGGTCAGGGGATTCCCTTTAATACGAGGCGTGCCAGACCATAGTCCACCACACTGGTCAAGGGCGGGTTGGCGGACTTCACATGTGTTCCAACACCTTGCTAGGTTCTTCAAACATGTAGGTTTCCTCACGATGTTTCCTTCACCGTAAAACCAGAGATAATCATGTTTGATGACCCGGATTTGAACCCGCTTCACACGGTTATCTAAGCGAGCACGTTACCACTGGGCTAACACTGCCTGAAAGGTGGCAATATTTACCATATAAAGCAGTCCAGGCCTGGTTGATAACGTCGAGACACACGGTGCCGGAGACCTCGTCGATGTTGGGATGGTATACTTTGTTCATGAAACCGATGGATGGCGACTTGAAGGGATAGTGGTCGGGCAAGTGCACTCGCACGCGCCACACACCACCCTCGTAGGGGGCTGGAAAAAATTAAAGATAGATTTAAAATATTACATTATGTGATTATTGCTATTTATTTTAGTTGTAGGGTGAAAAGGAATAAGAGGAATACCTTATTAATATCGAGGCATATATATAAATAATCGATACATAAATTATTATTTAATAATAACTTAGGGAAATCTGTAAACGAAATATTTTTAAAAACAATGACTGTTATTGTGTATACAATATAGACGGGAAAACAAGATGACTGGTTTTGTTGATTCGTCTTTTGAAAACTAAACTTCAGCTTAAGAGATACATCAAAACAATGCAGAAGGAACTTGTAGGTCTTGAAAAGGCCTACAAAAAAGCTTACAATATTATATGTCTATCTCCTAAGGAACACTCGCAATTACTATTTTTATCCATACATAATATAATAATTAGTAAGCTAACCAATGGACGAGCGTGTTTTACGCAAAAAGTACTGAATCGATTTTATCTAAAATGTTTATAGTGATAGCTCATTACTAGGGTCAATATTTAGGATATTTTATACTACAGGAAAATCTTTTATTGTCACGAGAAAACACAATAATTTGTTCCATAGAAGTTTAGACTGGGACTTAATGATTTGATTCTCTATTTAAACTTCAACTCTTTTCTAAGAGATTGGCGAGATTGGGCTATGTGAACTCGGCACCCGACTTTGGAAAAATTGAGTTTTTTTTCGGTTCTTTTGGAAGATTTGGGTTAGTAGTGGATAGTAGTGAAGCTAACTTCGTTTGTAGTTTTGCCAAAAAAAATAGATGACAGAAAAAAATGTCATCCCCCGACTTTGAAGAAAAAAAAATTTTTTTTTTGCAGTTTCTTATAAAGAAGCGTTAGGCGTGGTTTGTAGTAATTTTTTTTTTTCATTTTTCGTAAAATAAAAAAAAATTAAAATTAAAAAAAAATATCGAATTAATTTTTCCTTAACGATATTTACTAAATAAATTCAATTTAAAAGGCTACGCAACTACTATTACCGATGGAAATGATTAAGAAACGTTCGTAGAGGTTAATAGTAAAGAAATCTTTATATTTAGTGGAACAGAAGTTAAGATAGCGGTCCAACATTAGTGGTCTTTTGTAGTAGCGATCATTTCGTTAGTAGTACAATAATTTCGTTTGTAGTAACGTTAATTTCGATTGTAGTAACTTTTCTTCGTTTGTAATTGTTTGTAGTAAGGTTATTTTTTTTGTAGTTACTTGTCTTCGTTTGTAGTGTTTTGTAGTATGTTAAAATCGTTTGTAGTACCACAATTTCGTTTATAGTAACGTTAATTTCGTTTGTAGTAACTTTTCTTCGTTTGTAGTAACGTTAATTTCGTTTGTAGTACCATAATTTCGTTTGTAGTAACGTTAATTTCATTTATAGTAACTTTTCTTCGTTTGTAGTAACTTTTATTTCGTTTGTAGTACCATAATTTCGTTTGTAGTAACTTTTGTACGTTTGTAGTAACGTTTATTTCGTTTGTAGTACCACAATTTCGTTTGTAGTATCATAATTTCGGTTGTAGTATCATAATTTCATTTGTAGTACCTGAATTCATTTTGTATTAATGTACATTTTTTTAGTAACTACTTGTCTTTGTTTGTAGTTGTTTGTAGTATGTTAAAATGTTGTCAGGTACTACAAATGAAATTATGATACTACAAACGAAATAAACGTTACTACAAACGTACAAAAGTTACTACAAACGAAATTAACGTTACTACAAACGAAGAAAAGTTACTACAAACGAAATTATCGTTACTATAAACTAAATTGTGGTACTACAAACAATTTTAACATACTACAAAACACTACAAACGAAGACAAGTAACTACAAACAAAATTAACATTACTACAAACGAAATTGTGGTACTACAAACGAAATTATGATACTACAAACGAAATTGTGGTACTACAAACGAAATAAACGTTACTACAAACGTACAAAAGTTACTACAAACGAAATTATGGTACTACAAACGAAATAAAAGTTACTACAAACGAAGAAAAGTTACTACAAACGAAATTAACGTTACTACAAACGAAATTGTGGTATTACAAACAATTTTAACATACTACAAACAACTACAAACGAAAAAAGTTACTACAAACAACTACTAACGAAGAAAAGTTACTACAAACGAAATTAACGTTTCTACAAACGAAATTGTGGTACTACAAACGATTTTAATATACTACAAAACACTACAAAGGAAGACAAGTAACTACAAAAAAATAACCTTACTACAAACAACTACAAACGAAGAAAAGTTACTACAAACGAAATTAACGTTACTATAAACGAAATTGCGGTACTACAAACGATTTTAACATACTACAAAACACTACAAACGAAGACAAGTAACTACAAACAAAATTAACATTACTACAAACGAAATTATGATACTACAAACGAAATTAAATTACTACAAACAACTACAAACGAAGATAAATTACTACATATGAATTTAACGTTACTACAAATGAAATTGTGGTACTACAAACGGAATTATGGTACTACAAACGTGATTAATGTCACTACAAACGAAATTGTGGTACTACAAACGAGTTTAACATACTACAAACAACTACAAACGAAGAAAAGTTACTACAATCGAAATTAACGTTACTACAAATGAAATTATTCTACTACTAACGAAATGATCGATACTACAAGAGACCACTAATGTTTGACCGCTATCTTAACTTCTGTTCCACTAAACATAAAGATTTCTTTACTATTAACCTCTACGAACGTTTCTTAATCATTTCCATCGGTAATAGTAGTTGCGTAGCCTTTTAAATTGAATTTATTTAGAAAATATCGTTAAGGAAAATTTATTTAGATATTTTTTTTTAATTTTATTTTTTTTTTTTACGAAAAACGAAAAAAAAATTACTACAAACCACTACTACCGCTTCTTTATAAGAAACTGCAAAAAAAATTTTTTTTCTTCAAAGTCGGGGGATGACATTTTTTTCTGTCATCTATTTTTTTTTGGCAAAACTACAAATGAAGTTAGCTTCACTACTATCCACTACTAACCCAAATCTTCCAAAAGAACCGAAAAAAATACAATTTTTCCAAAGTCGGGTTCCAAGTTCACATAGCCGCGAGATTGTTACAAATCCTTACAGTAGGCATAGAATAATCTATTAATAATAGAACTTAATAAATTAAATTATTAATATAATTAAATGGACTAATGTCAAAACAATTTCTATGAATAGAGAATGCCGCAGTGGCGTAACTTTCATGACACTCGGGGATGATCGATGCTGTCACCCCTAAAAAAAGAATGTATGTGAAATCTAATTGTACTATATTCGAAGTACATATAATGTTACTCCCAAACAAAAAGCACCCGTTAAATAATAAAGGAATGGAGGCTCTATTGTCTAATTATTATTTTTAGTTATTGAAGGTAAGACAGGTATCACCTGCCTTCTTGCGAAACCCCGACGCGGGGGAACCCCCTTGCCCCCTAGCTACACCTCTGGCTGGGTATCGTAGGTTCGATACCCGGATCAACGACCTTCGAGATTATAGAATTGTCTCGATTCTGCCGACAGTAGAGAACAGAATGGGTTATCACTGTTCTTTCTGAATAAAGGTCATAGGTTGAATCTATACATATAATAAAATTGTGACGGTCAAGTTAATTATTTTTTTGGAAAATCTTATTGAAAAATTATTAATATCGGTACAGGGCCGATTCGATTATATTAAGATGAACTTTTTATTTTTTATAACTATGAACAATTTGATCTTACGTTTAATTGAAACAGCTATTGCCTAAATCCAGACGTTTATAAAGGGACAAAATTGTGAAACCTTGATCTATATGACAAACGTGAAACGTCAACATTCGCCCTGCAACCAACGACGTCGTAAGCATATTCCTTGACCTCGGAAATCGAATTCACAACCTCCAGTGAAGCAGGCAAAGTCAACTGGATAATAGTGAAATTCATTTTCCGTCCGTAAAGTCCTTACGAAGTATTCTTCCGGTAGAAAATGTAAATAACCAAGATAACTACCTAATTTATCTTATCTGTTGATATAAATATATACAAATATGCTATTAGACTATGGTCTTGTATTGTATTTAGCCCTTTTTATCATCCCACTGCTGGGCACGGGTTGGGAAGGGAATTAGTCACCACGGTGGGCAAGTGCGGGTTGACGGACTTCACATGTCTTTCAAAATCTTGCTAGGGTCTCTCAGACATGCAGGTTTCCTCACGATATTTTCCTTCACCGTAAGACAAGTGGTAACCATGATAGAAATGATTTGCACACGAAAATATCAGAGGTGCGAGACCGAATTTGAACCCGCATCACTCGGTTATCGAATCGAGCGCGTCACCACTGGGCTACCACTGTCTATGGTTTTACATACTAATAATAGACATTCGACCTACATTTTTATGTCGCTTATGTTGAACGGCTATCTTTCGGAAAGAAAATCACGATTTGTTAAGTCATTGGGAACCGCCGTTGTTGACAAAAAAATTATCTATCAGATAAAATTGAGCTGTCATCTATAAGGTAAATACAAGTTTTTACTGAATGCGAATCTCCGAAACGGCTAGACCTAACTTGATGGAACATTTACTGGCATATAGCTGGTATTATGATATAATTCTTGATACTATAAACTATAATATAGGCTACTTTTTAATTAAGAAAATGAACAGACAGACAATAACTTTAAAAATTGTGTTTTTTTTTAATATATACCGTAGGCACATAATGTGCTATGTACGGTACTACATAACAAACACTCCAAATTTATTTCTCTATATATTATATATTATGTAATGTTATGTTCATAAAATTATATTCGAAAGCTATAAAAAATATATTTAAATGAATAAAAATGGCGTTTGTTTTTTTTAAACCAATATAGAATGTTAATTACGTTTCATGAATAACAATAAACGCTAATGTTAAAAAAATAAATTGTTTATGGGATTAACATGTTTACAAATACCTCTGAAGTACGCAATTCAAACATTTGCGTAATATATTCTATTTATAAAACATTTTTAAATAACATTATCCGGAAGTATCTATGTTTAATTTTACTCATAGAACTGGGTGTATTTACTATTTAGCCCTTTCTATAATCGTACAAGATCAGCGAGCTGAGAACTTCCCGTCCTTTAAAAACTTTGTAGGTTCGTTCATTATTTGTTGACGTTACGTGTATTTGGCAATCGCGAACCAATTTCACGTTCACGTTCGATACTTTATTTAACAACAAAATTCCACAGGTTGAACAACACTAACTTATGTGTAGGTATGTAATAAATCACAAAGAAATTGAAATAATTAATTAGGTACCTAGTTAATGAGTAAAAACAAAATGACGGACTTCTGTGGTAACAAAAATAAAAAAAAAAACAATCAAATTGAGAACCACCACCATTTAAAACGGTTAATAAACACTAATTTATGACCACCACAGCTATAAATAAATAAAAAATATACAAAAAACAGAATCAAAAGAAAAATATGAATAAAAGTTTACAACACAACAAGAATTATTATACCAATAATTAATAATTATTGACATCAAATATTACATGTAAAAAAAATTAAAGATAAAACAAGAAGAAGACAAAAAAATATCAGTGTCAGTGTCATTCAGTGTACATCAAAAAGAGAGGTCATTAAACTCAGCCTATGTAAAACCCGGGAGCGCACGTAACGATCCCGAAGGCTGAATGCTGATTTTGAATAATTAAAAAGAATAATTTATACTTTTTTAATGTATTGTAGTTAAAAGTTATTAGTAATTAATAAAGTAGCATATGTACTCACTACCAGGAGGTCCGAAGAACTTAACGCAGAACTCGTTCAGGCCACCAAGAATTGTGACCTCATGCTTACTTTCAATGCTAATGGTACAGTTTAGGAACAATATGCTGTAATTATGTTATAAATACACAACGATTTATACCTAATTTAGATTATTTATATTGCTATTTGCACAAAATCCGGACTGTAAGGCATCAATATCAATATATCAAGGCAGAAAATCTAGTAACTGTTTTGACCTGATCAGGGAATCGAAACCTGAGATCTCAGGCATAAGTCAGCTCAACCACTAGACCAACAAGGTATACTAAATACATAATATTAACAATAGTATATAATAATAACATCCATTTAGCTGTTGTCAATAAATAAACGTCTATAAACACAGAAACCGTGAAAACTGTTGACCGAAAAGCACTACAAAAAATTATTATTTATTATCTGGTACATAAAAATCTCGTGTCACAGTGTTTATTATTGAACTCCTTCGAAACGGCTTGACCGAATTCTATGACATTTTTTTGTGTATATTTGGTATGTCTGAGAATAAGACTAGTCCGTAACGTACTAAAAGTAGACTACTTATTTTTTATTGCCCTAGGTGACAAGGAAGGCATTGCAATTAAGGTACGGCTTTTTTTCATCATTGCAGTGAGCAGTAAAAGTGCAAAAAGTACACGTGTAATTTATAAATATGTAAGACAATTAGGAACTGCTGGTTTATACGATAAAACTACGTAGGTAGATACTTGAAGTATGTACACGATATGACCATTTCTATAATAATAACGTGTGATATCAAGATAGCAACACTATTAAAGCAAAGAAAATTTCCAAAAAGGTATTGCCTAGTAGAATATGTGTTAGATCTAGGAATTGCCGCATTGCAATTTACGATATAAGCCTATAAAAGCAGTTAACGTATTTATTTAGTCACGATTGCTAGTCTTCCATATTTTGTAAAACTAGTACCTATATGAGTTAGTTTGAACAAAATAATGTTTTTACATGACTTGTGATATCACTTATTAGCACTCAATTACCTACCTATTTATTATAAATAAATATCAACATATTTTACTTAAGAAAACATTTTAGTTTATATTAATAATAATTGTTGGAAAGATGGCTGTCTGAAATGATCATTTGAAACACAGTCATCAACATTCACTAAGAATTTCTCTTTTGTGATGACATTCTCTAATGTGAGTTTGATTAAAGGAAACATAGCTGGCCTATGATAGAAAACACATAGCTACAAGCTGGCTTCACACGTAGCGTGATTATAAACATGGAGGCATGTAATAAAAATGAATAATCTTTCTATATAAATGCAAAAATTTGGATGGATGGATGTTTGTTAGTCAATGAGACCATAGTGGCTGTACAATTATTTTGTATAGAAAAAATTTGGTGTATAGTTTCTAGATAGATTTGTTTTTTTTTACTAGGGATTTTACTAAGCCAAACAAAGTGAGGGGAAGGACATAATTAAACCATATTTCCAAGTGTTTAATAATCAAAATGTAATATAGATCTTATAATTAATTATACTTGTACTGTTAATTTAATTATGCTGATATAAGCTACTAATTGTAGGTTTAATCTATTTAATTTATAGTATGGGGAATCCTTTAATAAAATTGTAAGTCTAGTAAGCATAGATTTCACAGTCTTAATTTGCTATGTTTTATCTTAGAATTCAATGAAAATATTTTTAAACACAAGCTATTTTGTGGATTGTCATAGTTGTGATAAAACTTCTTATCAAAATGTGTTGACACAGTGTGGGAAATGTGTGTTTTACTTAGTTATTTTTTTTATGACTTGGCATATTTAAACAAAAATATTGACTTTGTAGATTTTAAAATATTAAATTATAATAATTAATAAAAAAAATATTTTCCATAATCAAAATTTAAATAAAAAATAGACTATTTATTAAATAAAATTAATTAAAAACAATTAAAACTTATGTCATGGTAATAAATTAATATTGAAAAAGATGTAGGTATCTAAGGACGGGTGTGTTAAACCTAAACTTGTAAATTATTTAAAATATAATGAAAACTACTGAGTCATAGATAATATTATCTAGAATGGTCTGATGTTATTAAATATATAGGTACATGCTTAAGTACTAAGTACCTAACTTTAACTAGGTATTTTAATGTTGAACAATATGTAATAATCAGTCTTATACCCCAATGATGCAAATCTGTCGAATAATTACTAATCAATATTAACAATATTTCACTATATCAAATTAAATTATCAATGAAATGAAATGATAATTATATTATATTTTTTATTATTTTTGTTATCTCTTATATAAATTATATAAAGCTTTGCTATTTATGTCTGTTGAAGTTACTAACATTTGGCAAAATACCAAAAGTAATATTTTGACTGAAACCAACTCAATATTCAATTATGCATCTGTAATAATTGTATCTTATAATTGTTTTTGTTTTTGACGTCATAAAGGACCTTTTTAACAATGGAACAATAACATGCAACCTTTGCATACTAATAAAAAAACATGTATTGATTATTATATCACATCTGTTTATTCTTTTATCAAAGAGAATAAATTAAGGTCTACTCAGTTAATTGCTAATACGAACGAAGTGAGAAAAATGCGCAATTGAGACCGTGGCCTACATACAAATTACGAAATATTACAATCTAAATACACGGAAGAACACCGTTCGCTAACGTATCGTGCTTTATCTACGTGTTATATATAGATACATTGGCCCACGGACCTACACAAAGCACCGTTGATCAGCCCTTTAAAACTAATTTTCTAAATAAAATTACATCCTATACGTTCAAACGAGAAATGTTTAACGTCGATAGACTAAAATGTTAATACACAAATGGCCTGTATCGATTTTATATTGAGTCGTGACAATCAGCTGATGGCCCTTCAGCTACCTACTTATTTACATGGTGGCTCAACGCAGTACCTGCTTTGTATGGAATATAACAAAGGATACAGTTTTATGACGTCCGTGTCCATGCGACGTTTCCCAGCGCTCGGTGACGACATCTTCGTGATCTATTACTAATAAATCACTGTATCGAACACGAACACTAGCACAAACCCACACTGGACGCAGCGAGATAAATTTTTCGTCCACCAGCAGCAGTCAGAAAAATAACATTGTAGAAAAACAATGGACACACACCATAGACTAAAATTTCGAAGGTGATGTGTAATGAAGTCGGTGTTGTCATTTAAAAATACAAAAGTTTCAATAATATTGCAATAAAAAAAGTTCTAGTACGTTCCTCAATTGAATTTGCTTAAAAAATATTAAAAAGAAAATTACTTGGTACCTTGTAATTTGTATTCAAATTTCAAATATATTAGAGGTAGTAAGTAATGTTCATAAAAATATAAAAATTAGAATAATTTAGCCACAAAGCCACGTTTTTAACATATTTTTGTAAATGTAAATCGAAAATATAAATTAGCATAACTTTATTATATCATTTATTATTTACATATAAATGACCACAAACAATAGCTCATTAAGAAAGTATTATGCGTCAAAATAAAAAAAGCCCAGACTTTGTCTACGCCCTATCGTATGAAACTTCGCGTGTGTGACCCGTGGAACATTATTTATAATTTGATCTAATTATAGATTTATTTTACTTATTTCATCCCAAAGTTAGTGAGAAAAGTGCGCGTATGTGCGGTGAATCTGTACCAGTGCATGAGAATAGCAAAAACATGTGTTTCGATGTGAATATATCTTGGTGATTTACCAGAAGATAGATGTCAACAAATTGTAATTATTTCTTGCAACGAATGGCAAATTGTTGTTAGATTACTGCAGATATTTGCAGAAACGTTGTTGAGTTTTTTAAATTGTATGCATGAGTCTGGGAGCTGTGATATCGACAGTGTAATGAACTTGATTCCACTTCCGGTGTTTTCGTGATGGTGTATCGGTAATCGTGATCAGTCTCGTACATTTGAAACGGCGGGATGGCGAACCCTACTATCGGGGCCTCGTTTGATCATAATGATATGACCAGGTAAATAGTGCTCTAGAAGAATATAATCTGCTCTAATTAATAAAAAAAAAATTGCTTACCATTATGAAACTTTTAATTATTATTCAATATTCATTCACTAAACAACTACTTCATTCCAATTATAAGTGATTTGTATTTGTATTGCAAGAATGTAAATAGAATATATTTTAGAACAGCACATTAAAGTGTCTCTAATCCTACAATAGTGATTAGAATCATAAGTATTTTATATTGTTCAACAAATTAACTAACTTTAATTAAGTAATGCTGTCAACACTGTTCCGGTGCATGTTGTGTTCTCCAGTAATTGGGGGTACATTTTAAGCAATGTTTAAAGGAGACTATTATTATTTTTGTATTTTAATATGTACTTCTGTTGGAGATCCTTAATAAATAAATAATAAATAAATAAATTATGTTAATTATTTTAATCTCTTGAAAATCATAACAAACACTTGTCTTAATGTTTGAATTGGTTACAAGGCACTAACATGAGATGAATTTTATCACAATTTTGTTCATGTTAGTATGTTGATGTTAATAATTCATCAATTCATTATTGGCATTTTATAAATATGTAGTTACAATTCTAAAATTTATTAGTATTGATTGTGAAGATTAGCATTAAGAATTTCACCATTGTCTTAGAGGTTCTAAGTGTAGGTGACTGTTTCATAATATATTTAAAGTATCATATTTATTTCTCATATTGAACTTTTATTTAATAATATTTATGTTTTATTCATAACAATTAAGTAACTGAATATATATTATGTAATTGAAAGTATGTATTGGACTTTTTTCAATTTTTCACTTTTTTTTTGGCCATAGAAAGGCCAGAATGGAGAAGATTGGGGGAGACCTTTGCCTGGCAAACAAATTTACAAAATAGAAAGAAAAATATATAAATAACAAAGAAAAAAATGCCTTGCCCAATTAAAGACTTAAAAAAATGTGATGTGTATTTGTAGGTATATACATATAAAATACATAAATAAACTTTAAGCAAAATATAATAATTATCAAAGTGTTATTATATATAAATGATAAATTAAATATTTCACTCTTTCAGTTACTAAATTTTTCCCCAACGTTTGTATGAAAAAACATATCAAAAACAGTAGTAGGTATGTGAGTAATTACGCTTCTGTTTATTGTAATTCTAATAACAGATTGTAGTTTCAGTGATGTTTTATGACTGTCCTGATTTCGGAAGGTGGGTTAACTGCCTTGTTATACTGACACAAATTATATTTCATATACAAGATGTTATTTATCATATATTTTACTACTAGCAAACCCTATATCAAAATAAACGGGTCTATTATTTTCTAATAAAATAAAAGTAGTAGTAGTAGTAGAGTAACTTAGGCTAAGTTACTCTTTATAACATTAGCTATCTGCAAACAGACGACTCGTTTGGCTCTGTTGGTAGTGACCCGACTTTTGCACCAGCGGTCGCAGGTTCGAGTCTCGCTGGGGGCATTCATTTGCTAATCACAAATGTTTGTACTCCAGTCATGGGTGTATATATTTATAATATGTATGTATTTAAAATTTATATGTGTAGTATATCAACTTTCTGGTATCCGCAACACAAGCACGTAACGTAGCTTACTGCGGAACTAGATGGCGCTGTTGTAATAATGTCCCAACATATTTATTTATTTATTTAAATGTATGTCCTTTCCAAATCGGTCCAGCCGTTATTTATATGTACTGATTAAGAGTATAGAGAACATTTGTGTAATAAAAACCGATTTGATTCATTGTAATCAGAGAAGATGGTAAACTATTTTGAGTCTTTTTTTATATACTAAATTTGTAAAAAGCATTTATCAATGTCAAGTTTTATATATTATATCGGTTCAGAATATAAATATAGATGGAATTACCCATATGTTTCTATATATCTTAATTTGTTTAATCTATGCTATTAATAGATGGCAATCAAAGGTAATGTTTCTAAAAAATAATTGATAATGTTTTTGGCAAAATTCCAAACAAGTGTTATTTTAAAATAAATGTATCAATAAAACAATTTTACTGTCTATATTTGACTATTAATTTATAAACTTTTTATTTCAGCTGGTATTTCGGCGGTCTGTCTAGAGCCGAGGCATCTAAACTACTGCTCAATGAGACTGAAAGTGGAGTATTCCTTGTCCGGGATTCAAAGACTATACATGGCGATTATGTGCTATGTGTCAGGTTTGTTTTATGATTTAAATTATATTCATACTACTCGTTAATATTTTTTTGGCCTACTGAATTTCTGCCCATTTTACGAATTGCTTGCTCTCTATATAGGTATGATATAATATCCCGTGCAAAGGCTTCAATATTAAAATCCATACTAATATTATAAATGCGAAAGTAACTCTGTCTGTCTGTCTGTTACCTTTTCACGCCTAAACCACCCAACCGATTTTGCTGAAATTTGGTATGTAGATAGTTTGCATTCATGAGAAGGAAATAGGCATATTATTTTTTGGAAATTCAACCCCTAAAAGGGTTAAAAGGGGTGGCAAAGTTTGTATGAGAAAAATATTTTTATTGCACATTTTTGCATGAAACTTTGAATTAGTGCTTTTTAGTACAAATGATGAAACAAGTATTTCAGGGTTTTTCGAAATTCACCCCCATTGGGGCTTAAAGGGGGTGGGTAAGTTTGTATGGGAAATTTTATTCTATTGAAATATTTTGCGTGAAACTGAAATAACGCTCTGCAATACAAATTATGAGATATGTATCTAAGCGTTTTTTGAAAATCAACCCCTATGGGGGTTAACGGGGGTGGCACAATTTGCGTAGGAGAAATATTTAACAGTAATTTTTACCATAAGTCCATAACAATGAACCACGTACATCAGTTTATCATTAACGAAAAACACACAAAGAAATTATGATACACATAGTAGCAAAATTGGTTAAAAATAGGAAATAAGTTTTAGAAAGCGCAGCAGTGGCGGCACGGCAGGATGCTACACAGTAGTTTTCAGAAAAGAGGGCCAGAACTTTAAATGGGGAATCAGTCCTTGGTACATACATAACAGTATAAAAGCAAAAAATTTTATTTTATTCACTCTTAGCGCGAGCGAAGCCGCGGGCACCGCTAGTGATATAATAATAAGTTACTAGCGACTCACTCTCGCTTCGATCGGCTTCGTCCGGTGCTCCTGGTGTGTAATTTAAAATTTGTAGTACAAAAAATGAAGAACTTTCACAGAAACTTGCGTGAGCACTAAGACCTCCTTAATCCGGCCCTTTCGCAAAATCTGTTCTTAGCGGACGTGTACTAACTATAAACTACCACCCTGAAGAATTTGATATGTATACGACTGATTGATTGTGTGACCTTTCGCTTTTAATATATTTAAATTTATAATCGTAATTAACCCTTACAACATCTGTTGTGTTGCATCACCGACTTCAAAATTAACAAAGTTCTTAAAAGTATTATTTTCTACTTTTTAGTTTAGATTTATTTAGTTTGGAAGTCGGGTTTTGTTTTTTTGTTAAAAATAATTTATTTTTAAATTTTTAGCGGAAAGTAGATACGTATTGTGTTATTTAATAATTATAAACATTTACCTTCTATTATGAGGTAAACCTAATAGCCTGAAAGTATACAACTATCCGTTCATAGTTGCGTATTATATTGAAAGAATTTTCTTTAAACTGCTAACCGTTGAGGAGTTGTACCTTCCATCATCAGTTACGTAACGTGACTCAAATATCCGAATAGCCTTTAAAAGTTTCGGCCGAGCATCGTTAATTTCCGTTAGAGCCGGTCCACACGGCGCGTTGCGTCGCCGCAACGCAAATATTTTGACGCATAGCCGGCCACACTGGCGCTGCGACATCGCAGCGTTACTACGACGCAGTCGCAACGTTCCGCTGTCGGAGCAGCGACACTCAGTAGCGGCGAGCATTTTGTAAAAAAACTACACGTGACGTGACGACCATGTGTCCCATATAAATTCTCTTTCCTAAATTAATGTAATGCAGTAATCCATGTCAATTCCTTCAAAAGAAAAAACGAAATGAGCTTGATCTTGAAAATGATCCTCCCCATCAACGCACAAACAACTGAACGTTGCCGCTCCGGCGTCGCAAGGAGTTCACCACCGCCCGCTTCGTCGCGGGGGCTGCAGTTCAGTCGTGTGTGCGTTGCGTCGACGCAGCGCACCGTGTGTGCACTATGATTATTAGTATGGAAAACGACGCAGCGACAGCGCTACGTCGACGCAACGCTGACGCAACGCGCCGTGTGGACCGGCCCTTACTTTGTCATGGATCCCGTAATCAGAACCTTACCTAACTCTCATCAAACTACCCTTAAAGTACATCCTTTCCAATAAAAAAAGGAATCATCGAAATCTGTAAGCGTGATATTGAGTTATTCGTCCATTTATCGCGCACACACTTAATGCAAATTATAGACTTTTATGGTTTTCTCATGGATGCCATTGTCAGAACTAGAAAATATTATTATTTTTAACAAAAAACAAAAACCGACTTCAAAACTAAACAAATCTAAACTAAAAAGTCGAAAATAATACTTTTAAGAAATTCGTTAATTTAGAAGTCGGTGCCAGCCAAGACCGATAGACTTATATTGCCTTTGCAAGGAACTTTCGAACGGTATTTTGATTATGTTTACAAATATTATAAACATAGATTAATCGAATATGTGTCTATTTAAGGTTATTTTGCTTTGGCTGGCACCGACTTCTAAATTAACGAATTTCTTAAAAGTATTATTTTCGACTTTTTAGTTTAGATTTGTTTAGTTTTGAAGTCGGTTTTTGTTTTTTGTTAAAAATAATTTATTTTCAAATTTTTAACGGAAAGTAGATACTTATTTTGTTTATGTACAAAAAAGAATTTTCCAAATCGGTCCAGCCATCTTCGAGTATGGGGAACATACATAAAAAAGTCCCCAACGAATTGAGAACCTCCTCCTTTTTTTAGAGTCGGTTAATAAGAGCCTGAAAGAATTTAACTATCGGTCTATAATTACGTATAATATTGAAAGAATTTTCTTTTAACTCCTAACCGTTGAGGAGTTGTACCTTCCATCATTAGCTCAACCACAGGAGATGATGATTATCAGACGCAAATACTTGAACAGCTTTAGAAAATATATGAAAAACGTAATAAGTGCCTATAAAATTTGAGAGTTATCTTCGATTTCCCTGGGATCCCATCATCAAATCGTGACTTGGTGACTATGGGACCAACTAGAAACTATACCCTTTCAAACAAAAAAAGAATTTTCCAAATCGGTCCAGCCATCGTCGAGTAATCGGGGAACATACATAGAAAAAAAAAAAAAAAAAAAGTCCCCGACGAATTGAGAACCTCCTCCTTTTTTTGAAGTCGGTTAAAAATGGGACCACACGGGAAGCACTACCTTTCAAATAAAAAAAGAATCATCAAAATCGGTTCACCCAGTTCAAAGTTCTGAGCTAACAAACAAAAGAAAACGAACAGACGAATTGATAACCTTTTCCTTTTGGAAGTCGATTGAAAAGATTTTAAATATGACAACACGTTTGGGTCAGGTGGTAGTGACCCTACTTTCTGCGTCAGCGGTCGCGGGTTCGAGTCCCGCTGGACGCATTTATTTCTACAGCACGAATGTTTGTGCTCTAGTCATGGGTATTTACTGTTTATATTTATTATATGTATGTATTTAAAATTTATGTGTAGTATATCAACTATCTGATATCCGTAACACAAGCCTCGTAGCTTACCACGGAACTAGATGGCGTTGATGTAATAAGGTCCCAACATATTTATTTATTTATCTACTTGATACTTCAATGACATAATATGTTTAATGCATGAAGTGGTAGGAATGTTCCAGATATCTATTTTAAAATTTATATTTATGCGTAATACTTTCTTAGATTTGTCTAAAATGTAACATTTCAAAATAAAAAAATGTTTTATATTTGGTTTTTTATTTTCGTTGTTTCAAACGAGAGATAATGGTAGTTTGATAATATTGTGTTGCATTTTCCATTTGCAGAGAAGACGATCGAGTATCCCACTACATAATCAACCGAGTGGTGTCAGCAGATGGTACAACCAGGTTCAGGATTGGTACCCAGTTGTTTGCGGACATGCCAGCACTGCTAGCCTTCTACCGGCTGCACTACTTGGACACGACGCCGCTGGTGCGGCCGCTGCCGCAGGCGAGCGCGCAGGCGACGCCGGCCGCCACCCCCCACTTGTACCACGTGTTGGAGGTCGTTATCGCCAAATTCGACTTTGTTGGTAGTGTAAGTATCGATTTTTTTTTTACTTATTTGCAGATATTTTGTTTAAGTGTTTGCTCCTTCGTTTGTCTTGAAGCAGAGTTGTTCCTAATAAAAGCAGCTATGTGCTAGTGAAAGTTCCGTCAGAATCGGTCCTTGCGTTTTGGAGATTACAAAAACTTTTTTTTAAATATTTGAATAGAGAAGATATTAAGATAGTCAGTGAAAAATGCACTCCTATTGAGTCAATTACTTGTACGACCAATACAAATATTTCTCTAACGGTATTCGAATCTGCTACTTTTGGCGTCGAGCCAACTGCTCTATGTACGTCAGATAACTGTCATGTGTAATGTTTTGTTAATCGAAAAAAATGGCAGTGATGTTCTGATAAAATCACTTATAACCAACTTTGAAAAGGAGTTGCTCAGCTTTTCTCTCTGAATATTTAATACCTCCGGCTTTCGGCTTCGTAATAGTTTTTTTTTTAATTTACTCGCTTGAGAAAAAGTAGTGGATTCAGATTTCCCGTCTTACCAAACCGGAAACCATGTCTGACTGAACCTAGAAAGCTTTCTTAAGATTTGAACAGATTGGTGAACTTTTACCAAATCCTTCTCGCATTGAAATTGTCTTTATTCTTTCTTTTAAACTTAACTAGGGCGTTTTATTGAATATAATGTTTCTGATATGATCTAGTTTCTTACGAGGAAGTGAACTCATAACTCCCAAAATAGATGCCTTAACTATGGCACTGGGTTGATGGCGATGACTAAATATCTAATAGACGCATTCCTGATTATAAATAAGTTTTAAACGAGTTACCATACCGTGGTAGTTTTTTTACAAGCTATTAGTAATAAAAGTGGTAGCCCAGTTACGTACTCGCTTGGCAAGCTGAGTGAGGCGGGTTCAAATCCCGGGTCTGTATCTAGAAAGTTTGTATCTAGAAAGCAGTTTGAGTTTCAATAGAATAGACATTAATAATACTACTGAATCTCTTCGTTGAGGTTAACTCGAATGTTTTAATAGTAAGGTTTTAGTAAGGATCGCTCAGATGTGATTTTTTCAGGCAGTACATTAGGCTACTACTAATAATACCAGCTATCATCGTACAGAATTTCATCAAAATCTGCCCAGTAGTTTTCACAGACGGACAAATATTCTAGAAACTATAAATGTAACCTCTGTATCGATAATAATTACTATTAGATTTTTCAAAAAAATATTTAATGTACATATTCGGCTCGATTTATTTTTATTATATGTTGACGGCACCTTGGCTCAGTTTGTAGTGACACTACTTGCAGGTCGCGGGTTCGAGTCCCGCCTAGAGGCATTCATTTGTTGAGCACGAATGTTTGTACTCCAGTCATGGGTCTTTATATTTATTATATGTATGTATTTAAAGTTATATATGTCTAGTGTATCAACTATATAAGTATCTAGTCCGTAACACAAGCCTTACCAGGCTTACCATGGAACTAGACGGTGCTGTGTGTAATAATGTCCCAACATATTCCCAACATAAATAAATCCACTAATAATAATCGTTGTTAAGTTTTTAGTTTAAATGTAAATACAGGAAAATTTTGAAAAAATTTAATAATCTTACATATTATTGTAATAATTATTTATAATAAACATGGATTTCACGCTTTCTACGTCATTGCGGTTTTTGAACCAAGTTTTGAGAAATGTATGATTCGTTATCTATGTATGACTTCTTATGCAACTGCCTCGGTGGTGTAGTGGTTAGCATGGACGGCCACACGTAGAGTCCCGGACTCGTACCCAGGACCTCGGTCCGGTCGGGACAAGTTTAGTTATTAAGTCTTTCTGTTTAGTAAGCCTCAGTAACAGTCTGGAGTTGGAGGTGTGTTATCCATGTGCCTCGGTCTTGCGCCGTAACTCTCACTGGTCGTGTCGAGCAGTCCTCCCACGGGAAAATGAGAGTGACAGGAACAGAGAGTGCACTTTTGTCTGCGCGTACACTTGTGCACTATAATCTCCTGCGCAGTTGGCCAGTCTCAATGAGATTGGTCGCCATGGCCGGAATCGGTCGGAGAACATCATTGTTATTATGTATCTATTCCATACCAAGAGTTAACACGTACCTAGGGACGAAACTGAGCGAAGCGAGGGAGGATCCCTAGTTTTAAAAATGTTTATGACTGTTATATTTCCAGGACGCAGACGACCTGCCCTTCTGCCGCGGGGAGAAGCTGATGGTGATCAACCGCGACGAGGAGCAGTGGTGGACCGCCAGGAACGCGCAGGGCCGCATCGGCTCCATCCCCGTGCCCTATGTGCAGAGGGTACGTGGCTTATGTTGCTTGTGGTACACAGGTCTCAGGTTCCAGTCTTGGGTCAGGACATTTTCATACACTTCATAGGTCTAGATTTTTTAGAAATGAGATATCCAAGAAATGCAGTAAAAAGTATCCTTATTTTGACCCAGCTATCATCATGCCAAATTTCATTAAAACCTATTAAATGGTTTTCTCATGATGCAGTCCTGGACAGACAGACAAAAAAATTAAAAACTATAGTTTTGGACTTTGTATCGTTAAATGACCATTTTAATTAGATTTTCCAACAAATATTCAATTTACAAATTCGCATAAGTTATAATTTTATTATAGTATGTATTTATAGACCAGTCTTATTTTGATATATTGTAGGCGTAACGCCGACATAATATTCGTTAGAGATTCGTTTTAGACGCCATTTATTGTATTAACACGTCAAAAGCTACTGTATCTATAAGTATTTGTTCTATTCCAGTTACTAGACCCGACGGGCGTGCCCTACCCGCCCACGGAGGCGTTGACCCAGCTGGAGCCGCCCAGCCCGCCCAGCAACAAACAGCCGCAGAAGGGCACTAACATGCAGGTAGCCAGTGTTGCTATAATATTAAATATATTTTTGTTTTTTTTACGGTTTTGTGGAGTTAATCAATTATGAAAATGAGGTCGAAAACTTTAGTGTCTTTATATTTGCACAAAAATATGTATGAATATATGTTTCGTACATCTGATGTTTTGTCTTACGGTAAAGGAAAATGTTGTGAGGATTCTTAGTCTGAGAAGTTAGAAAGACATTTATGCCCCGTCAACTCGCACTTAACCAGCTCTGTGGACTATATCTGTCCCCTTCGTACTGAAGCTAGGTCACTGACCTCTATAATACCACTCGAGAGGCTGTTACAAGTGTTTGACAGCAATTTTTTGTGTCCATTTGAAGCGCCACTAGCGAATATCCAGAGAACTAATTTGACGTATATTGCAAATGACTAGGGTTGATACCATTGAGGTATCGATACTGTATCGGTCGTCAAGTATCGTACTCGGTATCAATTAAAAAGTATCGATACTTACTCGTATCAAATAGTTTATGGAAAATTTAGAGCAAAATCTCTAAAAAGTATTGGCATTCTTCATTTTATAAATACAAAATTATTAGAATTTATAATACTTGGCATCGGAGAAAAGTATCGAGTATGTATTTGTGTTTACTGTAAAGTAATTTTATCGATATTGGTTCGCTGATATCAACATCACTAGTTTTAGTGCCACAGACACTCGCTACGTCCGACAGCGCCAAAATGGCGAATATCAAACAAGCACAAAAGCACGTTGACAACAGCCAGTCCAGTGGTATTGATAGAGGTCAGTGAGCTAGGCCCACGCCCAGCAGTGGGACTGCAAAATGGACATAGTTATGCAGACCAGAAGCAACCCACAATCGGGGTGAAATTGAGTTAAGTACACAGATAGGTCCAAAATTGCGTTGTTTTATATATGAAAAAATATCTAAGCTATTTAACGATTTATTGAATGCAAAAGACACTGTCAACAAAGATGCCAACCTACATTTCGTTATGAAAATCGATCATATGTCAAAACAAAATCGATCATATCTCAAAACAGTCATTCTGTGGGTTGGTTCTGGTCTGCATAACCTTAGACTAATAATACCTAGACTGATAGTTTCATACATAATTCCGCTCAATATTGAAGTAGCATTAGTATGAATGTGTGCGTAAGTGTCACGTAATTGCAACCGAAGTTGTACGTATGTAGTTGTGTAACTTGACAATTGACATTGACACGACGGGAAACGTATTTAGCCACATCTCGAAATCTAGCCAAAAAAAGTGGTTACAATTCGCTTGGACCTACACTCCATCTAGGTGTTATATATCTATGTGCATAACTATGTCCTTAATGTATGGCGTGTGGTGTTGCAGCGCTCGCTGCCGGCGCTGGCGCGCGTGCGGCAGTCGCGCGTGCCCAACGCGTACGACAAGACCGCGCTCAAGCTGCAGGAGGGCGACATACTCAAGGTGATCTACTTCTTACTTTATATTCAACGAAATGTTTGGCTCAGTAGTGACCATACTTCTGCGCCTGCGGTCGCGGGTTCGAGTCCTGGGGCATTCATTTTTTGATTACGAAAAATGCCCTTTAAGATTGAAATGTCAAATATTTTAATCGGATTGAGTTTTGAGACGTGTCAAAATAAAATGTCATTAAAATCAAATTCACTAAGGAGTATTAATGTCAATTAATCCCAAAAATAACTTTTTACCCCTTTTTAACCCCATTAGGCGATGAGTTTCAATAAAATATGAATCACGTCTTCAAACAATTCTGTTAAAGAATGTTTATGCAAAATTTGAAGCAGATTGGACCAAAGAATCACGTTGTCCCATACAAAGTTTGACCCCCGTTTTTACCTCCTTAGGGATAGAATTTCGTAAATTCCGTTCTTAGATGATCTCTACTCGGCGAAAGGAATATCCCTACCAAATTTCAAGTCTCTACGGCTTATGGTTCCAGAGATATCGTGATGAGTCAATCTATCTATAGATTATATATTTTGAGATCACGTCAATGAAGCTTAAAATTAATAATAATTAGTGGAATTACACTAACGAAAATCGCAATTTTTCGCATTTTGTGAGACATAATAGACTTTTTTTAACTTTCTTTGGTGTATTTATCTTTTGTTTTATAGCTTGGTACCTTCTTTCATGGCATATCTAATAAGTAATAGTGTGTTAAACTAGTTCTAGGTATATGCTAACTTCTTCTCATTCAATAAACTAATTACATTGTCAATTTTATTAGTGTCTAATGTGTAAGGTTTAGCTATTTTAATGTATAATAAAATAGTTATTATATATTTATTTATGCAATTTTCTTGAATGATATTGTGCAATTAAAACATAATGTAAGCAAGATGCAATATCAAATAGAGATGTATAAATTAACATTTATATGACATTTGTGATGTTTATTGAAAAATAATTATATATTATTGTTACAATGCTATATATTATTGTTTTTTTTTATGGGACAAAGGGGGCAAACGGGCAAGAGGCTCACCTGATGGAAAGTGATTACCTCCTCCCATGGACATCTGCAACTGCTTGCAGATGCGTTGCCGGCCTTTCAGGAAAGGGAGGGAGGGAGAGGAAGGGAGGAGGGAGTAAGGGGGGAGGTAGGAGGGATGGGAAGTAGGCCTCCCGGACTCTCACTTACCGGACGAAACGCGACAGCATAGCTGCCACACCACGCCGGTCTACTGTGAGAGAGTGGTACTAATTAGTGTATATTTATTTTATTTAACATCATTAATTAATTGATTATTATATTTATATATTTTCAGGTGACAAAAATGAACATAAACGGTCAATGGGAGGGCGAACTCAACGGCAAAGTGGGGCACTTTCCCTTCACATATGTGGAATTTCTCGACGATCTGCCCAGCTAAATACACCGAATATCTACATCAGTCCATAGACAAATCGATTTTCTACACTCGATATCGCTAGTAGAAAACGACATGTATGAAAGTGACATTTCTGACAAGTGACATAACTCACAGATAAATAATTTCCATAAATTTTTAGTTGTCTATTAACGTTAGCGATTATAGAGAATCGTCTTGTCTAAGCTAAGCTTAGAGTGCAAATTGTAAAATGTAAAAACTCATCTGACAACAATTTTTAATTATCTTTTTGTACTTTAAGCTAATGTGTGACAAATGTAATTTATGAAATAAATTATAAATTTTAAAGTGACGGAAGTGACGTGATATTGTTATCTGCAGAAAATGGACGACTTCATCTTCATTTGTTTTAAGTTTGTGTCACACTTATTTAAAACTATTGATAGAGGGATATTGGAATTGAGAATTTTTATTTATGGTTATTTGATTTTTTTTATTTACTATTTTTTATTTACATATTTATAAATTCTTACAACAGCTCAAAATTTTATTGGTCCAGTCTAAAGAGAAATTCTTAAAGAGTAAAAAAATTGGCCTAAACACTAGGTGTTTATATAGTAATGGTATTCTTTACGGAAAGGGACTATGGAGTTATAATTCTGTAACTGGCTAAAAAATAATTACTACAAGATTTTAAGATTTTTTTAACTTCTACTATTTCTAGAAAATATCGTATTGATATGTGGACAAACTGACGCATATATAATATTACGTCGATATGTGACATACACTCTGACACATATATAATATTAGCAAGGCTTATTTTTTGTATATAAATAAACAACCAGTAAACGCAGTACATTATAAAATATATGAATAAATGAATTACTAATGGTATATATTTTTATATATAAGTGTGATACAACTTATCCAATTGAGCCCACCGATAAGGGCTATGGTATATATAATACTATTAAAATATCAGCTTATCTAAAACTACGCTATCTCATACAAAATTACGCACAAGCCATAAATAAAACTACTGCTTTTAAATACTTTGCACTAACTAATAAAGACCAATTTTCAATTTCTATATATTTTTATTATCTATGTTTTTTAATTTCATAGACTAAGAACTACACTATTTCTATCTTTCTATCTTTAAACTCGCTCATACTTGAATTGAAATGGACATCTATATCTTAAAGGTCAAATGATTCACTTTAGTTAGAAGTAAGATATATAATTGCATTTATAAAGACATAAAATAAATGAAACTGGGCATATTTATTAATTTAATTAATACATAAACAAAGTATGGCGGTCAAATATTCAGTGTGAAAGGACTTTTCTATTTTGCTTACCACTCAAAATATTAAATTCATCTTGGAAAGTATAGTAACTTGTTGGTTATAGTTCGTGCTTTAACAATACCAAAAGGAACTAAGTTTCACTTAAATGTATGTTTGTCTAATTCTAATCTTAAATATAAATGCTGTAAATTAAAGCAATAAGGGCGCGTACAAACACAAAGTAAAATGTCCCACCTGATACCGTTGTTCCATAATAAGGAATTGACAAAGTTACATCGAAATAGTTATAACTGCTATACACAAGTTTACATTTTTCACTGTTATATCTATAATTGTTGTAGAATACTCTGATAATGATAGTTGATAATTGAGATTAAGGATTGCATTACAAATTTAAAACGTGAGAACACTAATAAAATTTATAAAATAACTTAAACTATGTGAGATGACACCAATCACCATATCTTTGCTTTTCACATTTATGAATATTTAAAACAACACCGTTTTTGAATTTATTGAAACACATTTTCCATACGCAAAAAGGGTCTCATAGCATAAGGTTTATTGCAAATGCAATATTCTGTTTGTTGATATAAATATTTTAAGATTATAGGCTTAGCTTTTATAAACTCTAATTTTTGGAGGTTATTTATAAAATTACGTTCGCGCCATAATCATTGTATTTCATAACCATAGTGTACTTGCATTTTTAATATACTAATTTTTAACTGGCAAAAGTGTAACACTATTCAGCTATCTTTCTGACTTAAAAGCACAAATATAATTTTTCTTCTAAATTAAATAATGTTCTAATTTAGCGTTAATCTATGTATTTAAAATACATTAACAGCACAATATCGCTGTTGCGTTACATTTCGCCATAAGACTCGTTTGAAGAACACGGAATTCTTCTGACATATGATAGTCAATATTTTTATAATTATTGCAGGTGCAAGAAAGTATTTAGATTAGTATTAACCAATGACTGGACAAGTTCAATGACATTTCTTTTTAGACATCAAATTGAATTATTAACATCTATATAATTACAGTAGTGACTTGTTTTTGTTACTAATATCAAATGATAAGTTTTTTTTTAAAACAAAATGTCGTTTTACTTGGCCAGTGAAAAGTATTGATAAAAATTGCTCTTCATAAAATATGTACCTAATATTACCTGTCTGACCGAAAAGAAATACCAAATGTTATTCATTGTATAAAATCGCTAAGTAAATATATTTTGAGATTACGAATCGTATAATGAATGTATTGTAAACTTTAAGGCGCGTAAATCAAAATTTGTCTAATTTTTTTATAATGTTATGTGTAACATTTTAGTAATAATAAAATTTAGGAAAGAGTATTCATTTGTTTTCTTTAATATTCCCTATTTTCTTATTCATCTATTCATTCGTTTTGATTACATCTACCCTCCATATTTAGTTACGGATTGATCCTATATTTTAATATTATATAGTTGTTAATAGTTGGTCGAAGCATGGTGTCCATGTTTTTATATATCTGTTTAACCCTAAAGAAATGCATAAAGCGATCAATGCTTTCATAATGTTATTAAATAATTGATTACCCTTACAACATAGGTATTTTTTGTTTTTAACCGACTTCAAAAAAGGAGGAGGTTATATGTTCCGATGTATGTATTTTTTTTAATGTATGTTCACCGATTTCTCCGTCAACTGTGAGCCGATTTCAAAAATTTTTCTTTTGTTCGGTAGGGTATAGTTCTGAGGGGGTCCCATTATCACAAAATCAGGATCTGATGATGGAATCTCAGGGAAATCAAGGGCAACTTTCAAAATTTATAGGCACCTATTATGTTTTTTATATATTTCCTCAAGCATTTGCGTCTGAAAATTGTCATTTCATGTGATGAGCTGATGATGGAAGGTAGAATTCTTCAAATGTTATTTTTTATCTGTGTTCACCGATTTATGCGTCAATTGTGGGCCGATTTCAAAAATTTATTTTTTGTTTGGTAGGGTATACTTCCAAGATATTCCCATTGTCACCAAGTTAGGATCTGATAATGGGATCCTAGGGAAATCGATGGCAACTCTTAAATTTTATAGGCACTTAGTACATTTTTCATATATTTTCTCCATCTCATGTGGATAAGCTGATGATGGAAGGTACAACTCCTCAACGGCTAGTAGTTGAAAGGAAATTCCTTTAAAATTATACATACATATATATTGATAGTTGTGTTCTTCCAGGCTATTACGTTAATATGATAATAGAAGGTAAATCTCATTAACCTCTAGGAGTTAGGTGGAATAATGGACGTGGTTTATTTAAACTATTTCGTATGGGGAATGTAAACATAAAGATGAGCTCGTAGTTTAGTTACAGCTACAGTAGTCGTAGATCGAGTACTCTTTGGACAGACCCCCCCCCCCCTTTCGGCAGACCCGATAATTTAATTACTATTTTCGTTAATAGGTATGCTCGTTGTTTAATATAAAGCTTAAACAGATTTTAAATTAGTGACATATAAGTGACATATAGTAAGTCACCATAATTAAATTAGCTAAATAAAAGGCACACTAAAAATGAAAAATAAGTTATTTTAAAAAAAAATTAAACCAACTTCAAAAAATCTGCACTAAAAAGAGAAAAATCTAAACTAAAAAGTAGAAAATAATACTTTAAAGAACTTTGTTAATTTTGGAGTCGGTGCCAGCCAAAGCAAAATAACCGTATATTCGATTAATCTATCAATTTGTAAACATAATCAAAATACCTGGCTGGCACCGACTCCAAAATTAACAAAGTTCTTTAAAGTATTATTTTCTACTTTTTAGTTTAGATTCATTCTCTTTTTAGTGCAGATTTTTTGAAGTCGGTTTATTTTTTTTTTTTATATAAGTTGTGTTCATGATGAAAATGCATGTACTTAGAAAGTCTAGTGACGAAATGACTACTGAATAATAAAGAATTCTTACCAGTTAGGAAGGCATGCCATCTTTGATTATATATAATATAATTATATTTTTTATACATGCCTAATGAATAATGATACCAGATACAGCAATGCAAGCAAATGACGCTCAAAAACTGTCCTCACTTTACGTGATATGTGTGAGTACCGCTCGTGTACTTATTGTAGTGTAACTGTCAAGGTGTGCGTATTTAGGGATACCTGTTCTAAACCTTTCTCCCATTATTTAATAAAATGAAGGTTAAATAAATTGATTGTTGATTAATGATTAGTGTTTTATTAAATAAAAAAACTAGAAATACAATAAAAATGCAGTGATTTATAGATCAACACCCATCTCGTTGTGTTTATTTTCGGAATAGTTTTTTTCTTTGATTATATAAATAAACAATAAAACGTAAAAAATAAATTATTGGTAGTTTTCATTTACTATATATAGGTATACGCCTAATCATATTTTCGAAGTCGGTGCCAGCCAATACAAATCAAAGCACATCGACTATTTTACACCAATAAGTTGTTAATTGTAGTGTTTCTTTTTAAAGTCGGTTCTTGTAACAAACCTAATCTAACAAATACTTTTGCATCATTTTATGATTTACGAAGATGTAATGGTGTTTATTTTAGCGCCGCCTAAAATAAAAATAAGTGGTTTGCTTTGGAGGAGACTTTTACCCATATAAAAAAATAAATAAATAATATAATTAAGAATTTATATATTAAATATATTGAATAAAAAAACATCTTCTAATTAATGAATTACTTATTTTAAATTAATTCTCATTATCTTAGTAAACTACTTCTAATTATGTGTTCTTTGCATGGAATTAAATAAAGCTATATTATTGTTATTCTTAATACTAAAATTTATAACTTGTCTCCAATAGTTTCGCTATGTCTCCCTAGTAATAAGCTAGCAACACTGGCTTATCAAATTTACCAGTAACAAATTAAAAATCCATGTTTTCTTACAAAATAGTAGTTAAATAAAATAACTAACCGATGAAAAGTGGTCTTAGTATTATTATACGGTTTTCCCACATAATAATGATTCAGTTTGACAGCAAAAACAGGCATAACTAATTATTTTTCGCGAGCTCGTTATCCACTCGTGACTCAAATGACCACAGAACCACAGAACACTTTTACTCAGGAGCAAATGACACAGGCGTAGGTGAGAGCGAGTCTACCAATTTTAGTAGACTTTATTTGGGCCGTTCGGTTGTTGTCAATGCGGTATCTAGCATGTATATAATCAAAGCATGCCATAATATTATAAAAGCACAAAATTTCTAGTACAGGTAGGTAGGTGACGGTCCTAATTTTCTGACTCCCTATTGAACATTTTAATTTACGAAGGTGCTTAACAAACTTAAGCTATAATAAGATATAAATTAACAAGTCAAAGTCAAAAGAAATAACTACATCTCGTTAGACAAATAGTAGAATATTCGTTTATAATGTAGAATATATTTTACCCTTAAAAGTTCTATCAAAATCAGTCAATATAAGGTGTATTATTGAACACTAGATAGATCCAGTACTGATAAATATCTAGTACAGGATTTTAACTTGATATGTTGTGTTATGTTAATAAAATAGATGTGTTTTATATATATTTGAGCGTCATTGTATAATTCTATATTATATAGTTATTGACCATTGTATATTGTATAATTGTTCTACACTTGAGTAAAGCCTAGCGACTTATTATCATGTAAGTTGTATTAAATGGTATATTTTTTTAATTTTACAATTTTTCTACAATCTACAGTAGCGACAATAAAAACATCCTATAATCCTTATATTATAATTAGTTATTATATTTTTTTTATAAAATCTTAATTTTAAAAAAAACTTTATTATTTTATTTTTTATGAAAAAAGGAAAACTCATAAAATTATTAAAAACAATATTGCATGCTTGCAACACAAAGATTCGGTAGTTTTGACATTTTGCATCAGATTTGGGATTATCGGCTAATTTGTAGATTCTCGTGATAATTATCTTACTTTTCAATAATACAATTGTCTCTATTATCATTTAAAAAGACATAATAATTACCTTTGAAAATATTATCAATGTCCGTTCTGTGACAGCTTTGAATATCACAAATGTTTTATAGTAATGCGATGGAAGCCATACATACATCGTCACCTACAGTTATAATTCTCCAGTGAACGGTTTACGGTACTTGTTAATCACGTTTACGTATACAAGTTATGAATAAAGATATACCATAATATTTTTACCAAACAAATTTATTTTAATCGTTGGCGTAAGAAATGTACCTATAGTTTTTACTTTTTTATTATATCCATGAATTTCTACGCTTTTATCCATATGAAAGATAAACAACTTCTATCAAGTGAGTTCGTGATTTGTACATGACTTTTAGTGAAGTAAACATTGTTGTGATGGTTATTTAAAGTGATTGATTTGTCATTAAAAATGGAGGCATTAATTGAAATAAAAGTTGAGCCACAGGATCCTGAGTTTGAGGTAGAAGTGAACTTAAAAGCAGGATCAAATGAAGAACACCACCATAATGATAAAGATTCTTCATACAATTTTGTTGGAATAAAGCAGGAGATGCCAGATATAGATATTAAAATAGAACCTGATGATAGTTATGAAACTCCCGATGAGTATAGTGAACATGATGAACATATATTACCAGACATATCTATGGAGATTGGCTCACCTACATATGAAAATTCAAGAGGTAATTTTAGTCCTTATTTTTATATATGGATATGCTGTTTTACAGCTATCATCGATAAGATCTGTACATAGTGTTTACAGGTAATTGCAATTAGTTTTTGTTATTTATACAACATTTAATACAATAAAACAGTGATTATTTAAGATGGAGTGGCCTTGCCTTTACTTAACTCAAGACCTAGAAATAGAGAGAAAAATAAAGATGACAACTCTGATGATGAATATTTACCTTCAAAAACAAAAAAGAAGGTAAGTTATAATCTTTTATATACATATTCAATGTAATAGATAAAGGATATGTATGTTAATTTCACATTATGCTCATAGTCACAAATAATGTTAGTACTACCTTTTTACAAAACTGTATATAATATTTTTTTTGGTACTTACGTACTAATGATGACACACTTTTATTTTTTCTATAGATTTGTGTGAATGTGCTTATATCGTAAAATCTTAAATCGAAAATTAATAATAGGTTCATAAAGTTAATTTTAAGAATGTTTCTTTCTAGGTTGGTTAGGTTAGGTTAGGTTAGGTTAGAGATATATGACCACAATATCGCACGAGCCGAGCGAGCGCAGCGAGCGTGCCGCGGCAGCGGCCGGCGAGTGCCATAGTCAAAAATTAATAATAGGTTCATAAGGTTAATTTTAAGAATCTTTCTTTCTAGGTTGGTTAGGTTAGGAATGTAGATGCAAATTGGCGGCATTTAGAAATTGCCGCCATATTTATGACATGTCTATGGCACTCGCCGGCCGCTGCCGCGGCACGCTCGCTGCGCTCGCTCGGCTCGTGCGATATTGTGGTCATATATCTAACCTAACCTAACCAACCTAGAAAGAAAGAGTCATAAAATTAACCTTATGAACCTATTATATGAAAACCCAAAGAAAATAGTTTTTTACGATATAAGCACATTAAAAATAAAAGCAAAATAAAAGTGTGTCATCATTAGTACGTAAGTACCTTTTTTTTAAATAAACAGAGGCCCAATGATTATATATTGTTAAATGCATACTTTGATTTCAGAAATATCTTGTCTTATATATATTATTTTTGTGTACATACTACATATTATCATTTTTCTTATAAATTTTATTTTATTTCTAGCAAATTTGTGTGAGAAAGAGGTTTTTAGTTTAGTATTGAAAGGGTCTTATACTTTATATTAACTCAATTGACAAAATTTATTTTTAGTTCAAATTATTTTGTAGAAAAATAGTAATTTTAAATATTATATTTACTGAACAATACTAAAGCTTATTCCTTCATAATATTTTTGACTTTTATCAATTTATCCAATACAAATATTTCAAATAGTAAAAAATATAGTTTCTTTGATGTATAATTTTTTTTTCAAGTCACAAAATCACTCAAGTTGTTTTTAACATAGTTGTTTAATCAAAAATTAAAGAAAGGTTTCAATTAAGTCGTATTAAAAACACATGTTTAAAATGTTAACTTTTTTTTCAGAAAAAGCAGCCTAATGTGAAACCTATATTCAAAGGAAAACCTAAATGTGGACGTAAGTAGTAGTAACTTAGTAACATTATAAGTAGTGTCAGAAAATTAATTATCCATACTGATATTAGAAACAAAATTTATTTTTATGTTTATTGCTTGGTTCTCTTATCTTTAGCAATATGATAAAGTGATTTTACCTTAGTAGATTTCATTAAACTGTTCAGGTTTAAAATATTTATTATTAAATGGTTGTTTGGTTCTTGTCAGTTTTTTTTTTGGTCTAACTGCAAAAGGGAGAGACATGGTACTTATTTCATAGGATTCAGCGTTTCAGTAAAAATTATAGTATATGTAAAATATAAGAAGTTGGTTTTGGGTAACTTTAATATTTTAGCAATTAATATAGTTGCTTTGTGTTGCCTGAAAGGTTTTTATTGACAAACTAATGCCTAGTTTATTATTTACTATAAAAATTTATTATTAATAAAAATGAATTATTGCGCATCACAGATACACTCTTTCTGTAGTTGACACTTTAACAAGAATGAAAAACTACTATTAAAAATTGGGTCATGGTCAATATTTGGTCAAACCCTTCTTGAGTCTTCTCGAGTCCCAGGGTCACTCAAATCAAACCAAATCAGATCAAAATATTCTTTATTCAAATAGACTCTTACAAGTTCTTTTGAATCGTCATTTTTACATGATTAAACTTTAAATAAAATGTCAGTGTGTAAGTCTGGGACTTATGAGTAAGCTACCACCGACTCGGAATGTTGTTTTTTTTTTTTTTTTTTATTTCATTCTGAATTAGTGCTTGACTACGTTCCACCTGATGGTAAGTGGTAACGTAGTCGTAGATGGTAAGTCGCACTAATTCAGTAGCCACCTATTCACTCTTGCCTTGAAGACACCCATATTGTAACCGGACGGAAACACAGACGCAGGCAGATTGTTCCAATCCTTTGCTGCACGTATAATAAATGACGAAGCGAAACGCTTCGTCCGGACGGGTGGAATGTCCACGACGTAAGGATGGAGACCAGCCGTTCGTCGGGTCGTCCGATGATGGAAGGGGGATGGGGGAATTAAATCGTGTAATTCCTGCGCACACTCTCCGAAATGTAACCTATAGAATACACAGAGGCTGGCAACCCTACGTCGGTGATCGAGGCTGTGTAGCTTGGCTTTTACCAGCGTAGGGTCACCTATAAGTCTCTGGGCACGCCTCTCAATCGAGTCCAAGGCTGACAGATGGCATTTCGCAGCACCAGCCCAAATGTGACTACAGTATTCCACGCACGACCGGACTTGAGCTTTATATAAATCTAGAAGCTGTCCCGGCGTGAAATACTGTCGGACCTTTGCAAGGATGCCAACTTTCCTCGCTGCTACGTTAGCCTTAGACTCGATGAACCGCCCGTAGTTCATGTTGGGGGTAATGTCCATCCCAAGTAACTGCAGGCGGTCAGTGTATTCCAGAGGCACATTTCGGAAAGTAGGAGTCAAGGTGAAAGGACTCCTTTTTGTGGTGAACAGACACGCCTGTGTTTTGGTGGCGTTGAAACTCACAAGATTGGCATCGCCCCAAGTGGAGACTGCCCTGAGTGTGAGATTCAACCGCTCTACCATGGCCTCTCTTTCAGACTGAATTTGATCTCTACTAGCCCGAGGATTCGGCAGGTATCTCTCTACAACAGTGCTGTCGTCTGCGTACCCATAGATACCGGGTATAAGCAGATCGTTGATATGCAGCAAGAACAAGGTTGCAGAGAGAACAGACCCCTGAGGAACCCCTGAGTTGGTCTTTAAGGGTTGTGATGAATAACCCTCAACCACAACTCTAAGTGATCGGTCGGTCAGGAAGTCTTTAATCCAGCCGATCAGGCCAGGAGATATACCGTAGGCTGAAAGCTTGCGTATAAGGCTAGCGTGCCAAACCCTGTCAAAGGCCTTTGAGACATCGAGGGAAACGGAAATCGCCTCCCCGCTTCGCTCAAGAGCTTCGCCAAAGGTGTGATTGGCATACACTAGAAGATCCCCAGTCGACCGATTCCGGCGAAACCCATATTCTCGATCACTGAGGAGATCATTCTGTTCTAGGTATGCCATTAGACGACTATTCAATACACGCTCCATAATCTTGCAGAGTATGGAGGTGATTGAAATCGGACGATAATTGGCAGGGTCGGCACGGCTACCTTTTTTGGGCACTGGTTGCACGTTGGCAAGCTTCCAGGATTTAGGCACTATTCTAGTCCTTAGAGAAAGGCGGTACAGACGAGTCAATATCGGAGACAACTCGGGAGCACATGTTTTTAGCACTATCGCTGGTATACCATCAGGACCACTGGTTTTATTCACATCTAGACGACACAATACTCTCTTGACCTCCTTATTAGTTATAGGGATATCTGCCATTGAGATTCCGCAGTGAGGTAGATGTGGTGGAGTAGCATTGCTAGTGTCTAGACATGAATTTTGGGCAAAAAGAGAAGCAAGCAAAGTTGCCTTTTCCTTTGCCGTATGAGCCAGGGATCCGTCAGGTTTTACCAGCGGTGGCAGTGAGGGCCGACAGAAGTTCGTCTCGACCGCTTTGGCAAGGGACCAAAAAGCTCTGCTGCCAGATGGTTGGGCAGAGAGCTTTGCGCCAATATGTGTAATTCGGTCAAGACGAGCCTTCTTTAATGTCTTTTTGTAGGACTTGGCGGCTAAGTTAAAGGCTCTCTTCTTGGATCTTACATCCGGAGCTTTGCGGTCTCGAGCATCAACCCAGGCAAGGTAAGCCGAATGCTTACGCTTTTCAGCAAATGTACATTCGGCATTAAACCATGGGTGAGCTTTGCCACCGACGGGTACATCAGAGAACGGGATAAAATATTCCATCGCTTGATGCACCACATCGGTTATAGCATCCGCACAGCTCGACGGATCAGAAGAAGAGAAGCAGACCTGCCGCCAAGGAAAGGATGCGAAAAAGTGTCGCATCTCATCCCAATCTGCTGACTTGTATTGCCATACTCGTCTAACACCAATAGGGTCGTTATCTGGTGGAGAGTAAGACGATACAGATTTTACCAGACAGTGGTCAGAGCTACCCAGTGGGGATGAAACCTGGATGTTATATCTGTCTGGATCAGTTGTCAGCAGAAGGTCCAGACAATTAGCTGAGTGGCCGTCTACATCGGGAACCCTCGTCGCTTGTTCAACTAGCTGGGAGAGTCCAAGTGATACCGCAAACTTCCACGCTTCTCTCCCAGCATGGTCCGTCTTCTGGTATGGGAACAGCCAATCTTCATGATGGGCGTTAAAATCCCCCAGAAAGACAAGCTGCGCGGAAGGGTACCGTTGCATAGCCACATCAGCGCCCTCACTAAGATGTTCAAACAATCGAGTTGTCTCCTGGTCACCAGTGTGCGCTCGGTAGACACAGGAATACAGGATCTTTTCGATTCCTGTGTCTACAATAACCCAAATCATAGATAATGTGGGGTCTTCAAGGTGGCGGAGACGCTGGAAACAGAGGTCATTTCGCACGTACAAGCAGACTCCGGCCCGCGAGCTAAAATTATGCTCCAACGTGTAGCTGGGATAGTCCAGGTACGCACCGTTCAATGGACATTGAATCTGCGTCTCCGTTAAAAAGAGCATGTGCGGCTGCGCAGTCTCGAGGTGGTAGTGGACTGATGAGAGGTTAGTGTGCAATCCACGGATATTCGTGAGATGCACGTTAAGTGAGGGGGAGTGCAGCCGCTTAAAAACTTTACCCTTTTTGTGCCTTGACATTTAAATATTATAACTGAAGAGTGAATAGGATGGAGAACGGCAGTTGAACGAGGTGTTGCACGAGCCCGGCAGCGATATTGATGCTGTCATGTCATAGAGGGCTTAGTCTGGAGACTGCGGGGACGCCCGAACCCCCCCAAGGATCGCCATCGGGCCCCCTCCTCTGGTCGCCAACCAGCACGATGGAGCCACCCTGGGATTTTTCACAGATGGTAGGGCAGCCTTTCATGGGTGGCTAGCCCACTAGTTGGGCCCCCAACTGTCTGCGGTCGGCCAGCGGCATGCCGTGCTTCGGATCCCGCTACCCTCCACGACTAAGCTCCCGATACAACAAGCAACGATCCATCACCAACACGGCTACTGTGCAACACAACTGTTCAGACCCATTCCCCATACGGCTTCATCAGCCCCTACATGCCGGAACACGCTGTTAGGCGCTTGGCGGCACGACTTCTGCTGATGGGTGGTAACTCTGCCGTCGGCTGATGTTGGAGCCTACCACCACGACTACCATGGTGTTCGGTAGTTTGTCCCTTAGTCGCCTTTTACGACACCCATGGGAAGATATGGGGTGGCCATATTCTACTTGCCGTAGCCACACAGCGTAAATTATGTTATGCCGAGAAGAGCCGGCGAGAAACTCAGCAGTTGCTCTTTTCAAAAAAATATTTGATTACAATATTTATTGCATTACAATATTTATCTATTTATCCTACGTGAGACACAACAACACATTAATCCCACACATTTATATCTTCTAAGTACTAACTAGATTCTGATAACTTATATAGCATAAAGTTCTTTGCTATTAGATTTAAATCTTGATTACAGACCTAATAAATTTTTGGAATAATATATTTTTTCCTTTCAGCCGATGACCAAAAGTATTCAGACGAAATAACGAAGCACATAGAAATAGTGACTATAGACGAACCGGCGCGTCTGTTGGAGCACCACGCCATCTTCAGCAGTAGACGACACATGAACTACACGTGCGAGCCCTGCGCCCTGGGCTTCGTGGTGGAGGAGGCCTACCACATGCACATGAGGATTCACTCCCCTGTACGTCTTGAGATATATCTTTTTAATTTGGATTTGAAGTTTAGCTAAAATGACTTAAACCAAAAAAGTATCTTTTGTTATTATTAAGGGTTTAAGATTAGATTATAATTTCTGAATTATTTTCACGTGTAGGCAAATATATTAGTATTGTTATGTGAAAAGATGAATTACAGACATATTTTTTTGATTATGTAAACTAGTTTTTACCGAGGTTTGTAAAGAGATACCTAACATTATGAGCCTTGGATCCCATCTTTAAAAAATCAATTGCATCTTTATAGTTTTTCGTACCTGTTTTGTAGAGTGAAAGAACCAACTGTAAAGACTTGTTTGGCATAAACAAAATTTATTTTCGATCATTATATGGATTGTGTCCTTTTTGCTTTATTTTTAAATGTCTTTTTATAGCTTTGCCAACATATAGGATAATTTTTCATCAGATGTATCTTAAGTTTAGGCCAGACTAGAATCTCATTTAGTGGCTACTCGCTAGCATGTAAGGTTCCAAATCTGCAAGTCCTGGGTTCACATCTCAAGTCAAGCTAAGTATAGTGATTGGGTTATTTTTCTGTTGTTAAATATCAGTAATGGTTTTATATCAGGAAAACAATACCCCAGTTATACTGTACCTAAAAATGTCCATACCACATGTCAATACATGTTGTTACCACTGTCTTCAATAATTTACATAGTACTTACAAAATGCTTGTTATTCAGGAGAATGGTGACCACCAATGCGACATATGCCAGGCTCGCGTGAAGACGGCCGACGTACTGTACCGCCACAAGCTACGACACTACCGACGGTATATTTTTTTAATATTTCAAACGGATTTAATGCACTTTAATATATAAGTAACAATCAAAGATCGGAAATCCGGTCAATCTTTTAACCGGTTTTGGTTTTAGAGATTAGCTGTAACAAACAGACAGACAAACAAAAAAAATTAATTTTTATTGATATGACACTTCAATTTTATTTATATTAACTGATGTATTGTTAAATAAACAGGTATCGTTGCGCCATCTGTCTAATTCAGCTACGTGATAAGGACACGGTGGCGGCGCACGTGATGCGCGAGCACCTCGGTGCTGCCTTCATCTGCACGCACTGTGGGAGGGACTTTAAGTGAGTAGATTTAGACATTTTATAGTGTTTTTGCCAGTTAATAATAATATATTTATTGACTTAATAACAAAAGTTACAGTACACTTCCTTAAACAGCTATATCATTAGTTAATTTTTTGTTAAAGTACTCGTACTAACGTCTGAACTAGGCCTAGTCTGTGTCATAAACGCTAGCCTCTTCCTAAATTACACAATTTATTTATTAATTTATTTAACAAGTAAAGTAAAATACAAATATTAAAGATATAAAATGTTTACTTTAAACAATTTTGAGATACATTAATGTAGGTAGTTGTTTAATATAGTACAAAAGTCTACCGTCATATTGCTTACTTTAATTTCTTTTTTAAGTTCCTCTTAGTTTTGAGGCTTCTTTTCGAATTGGTAGTAGACATGTTAGTTAGTACAAAATTACAAATTAGTTTTATCTCTGGATTTACATCCAGTTCCATTTCATCCATATTTTGTGTTTGTATTTCTGAGTCTCTTTATACTGTAACAGGCAGCGGTAGCTCCTTGGTTAATGTATTGAGCCTTTTATTTTTTTTTTGGAGAAATATGACTTGTGGATGACTTCAAATTATATCTATAGTGTATAGAGTCCTCAGTTTTTAAGTAAAATAGGTTAAGGGCCAGTTCTCACTATAATATTCAACATTCAACTGTTCAACAACTGTTCGTTCTGTAAAGAAGGATCGGGTCCTAATTGTAGTGAATGATGAATATGATGAAATTAGAAGATGATATAGATATTAAAAAATCATTATTATTACTTTACTAAATGTTTGTTTGTATTCAGCCCTTTTTAATGTCCTATAGCTGGGCGTGGGCCTCCCTCAGTACAAGGGGATCAGGTCCAGGCCTAGTGCGTGTTGGTGGACTATACTAAACAAAATGTATTATTTCCAGACGTCCTCAGTACCTGAAAAGGCATGTGGAACAAATGCACACCCGCCCCCTGCACCTGGAGTGCCCGGTGTGCGGCCGGGTGTTCTACGAGAGGGGCTGGTTCAGGTGTCATGTTCGGTGAGTTGAAATATTGTGTTTTCTGAGTACGGTTTTTATTGAATAGCGGTGATAGCAATGACCTTATTAAAAATTCATTGATCACTTGCTATTAATTTTTTTTTGAAGTTATACTTCTTTTGGCTCACCGCCACGAAAAACCGACACCCTGAAGTTAGCTATAGTCAACTTTTTAGTTTTTTAAGAATCGTGTCTCTTTTAATTTATAAATGTTAAAATTGCCTGTGAATTACGACTTAGTATGCTTTATGATTATCCTTTAATTTGTGTTTATTTATATTTTTAAACAAGCTGTTAGTTTTATTTTTAACACATTTTTTATTTTCTATTGTTAGTGTAGTTTTTTTCTACAAACGTAGTATAAGACGAAAGATAAAATTTTTGAAAAGATTTTTATCTTGTTACGCCAAAGAAGTATACCTTCTTACGCGTGTACATAAGTACACACAAACTTTTTTATTTTTAAATTAAGTTAAGAATACTTATTTTTGAAATTACCAACTAATTAGAGCTTTATTCAGATGTTAGTAAATAGCTAGATATTATTTTATGACTTCAATGTAAATGGGCAATGGCATAATTTGTTATTGTTAATAATGTATAAAGTTAAACAATAATATTTTAAAATGAAATGTTGTATAGTAGCACTGTAAACATCAATAGTCATAATAATACAACCTTTTTCTTTACTTTATTATACAATAAATCGTCTAAAAAACCATATCTGTGTGTAACATCCAGCACGCACAACGAGGAGGTGCGCAAGAACGTGGACCGCAAGGCGATCTGCTCGGAGTGCGGGCGCGAGTTCCGCAACAAGGCGTACCTGGTGCGGCACCTGCACACGCACGAGGACCGCCGCCGCGCCGCCTGCCCGCACTGCGCGCGCGCCTTCAAGAACGCGGAGGTGCTGCGCGTGCACCTGCGCCAGCACCACGCGCAGCAGCGTCTGTGAGTTAGCTACTCTGTGCCGCAGTCACTGACCTCTATAATACCACTGGACCGGCTGTTCCAAACGTTTGACAGCAATTTTTTTGTGTCCATTTGAAGCGCCACTAGCGAGAGTCCCGAGAACTAATTTTGACGTATATTGCAAAAGACAGCGAGAAGTGTTTGTTTACTGTAAAGTAATTTTGCATTTTCGTTGTTAATATAACATAAGTAGTAATTATGATGCTACGGTTATTGATTAATAAAAATAAAAATCTTTATATCGACATCATTAGTTTTAGTACCACGAACTCTCGCTACGTCCGACAGCGCCAAAATGGCGAATATCAAGCAGCTACAAAAGCGCGTTGACAACAGCCAGTCCAGTGGTATTATAGAGGTCAGTGTGTGCACATACAAACGCACACGCACACACGCAAACGTCGTGCATGGTCAGAAAGGGATGGTACGATGTTGCGCGTGAATCTGTGACAGCATCACGCGCAAGACCGTCTTTGAGTGCTCTACCGCAGTACACTGCTCTGTGCCTCAGTGTACTACTCTATGCTGCTCGCGCTGCTCTGTGCCACAGTACACTCTACTATTTTATACACGCTGCTCTATTCCGCAGAACAGTAT
The DNA here is from genome assembly GCA_951802675.2 of Boloria euphrosyne. Lineage (NCBI taxonomy): Eukaryota > Metazoa > Arthropoda > Insecta > Lepidoptera > Nymphalidae > Boloria > Boloria euphrosyne. Next base: position 1,181,099 of record OX637896.1, read on the forward strand.
TCTGTGCTGCTCACGCTGCTCTGTACCACAGTTCACTGCTCTATCACACTAATACACTATGCGTCAACTGCTAACATACACACACGAGCACGCATGCACGCACGCACACGTCAAGCATCGCTTTGAAAAAGGGATTGTACGCTGAGGTGCAGCGAGTGCACCTCGTGCTGGACCGTCTGTAAGTACACTACTCTGTGCTGCTTACGCTGTGTACATCTGTGCTATGGTACATAGTTGAACCATACCAAACAGTGGGGCGATAATATGGAGTCATATCCGACACGATGACGACACGTTTAACTCAGTTGGTAGTGATCCTACTTTCTTCACCAGCAGTCGCGGGTTCGAGTCCCGCTGGGGGCATTTTGTTGAGCGCGAATATTTGAACAACAGTCATGGGTGTTTAAATTTATAATATGTATGTATTTAAAAAAAAAGTTTATAAATGTATCAACTATCTGATATCTGTAACACAAGCCTACTACGCTTATCACGGAAGTAGTAAGCGTAGTAGGCTTGTGTTATTTAGCTCTAGTTATTTATTATTATTTATCTCGCTGCATCTGCCGAATATGTTAAGTCATGGTTGGAGACATTTTTTTTCAGAAATGAAGACGGCACTGTCGTACCGAATCTCGCCGGGCGCAGCTACGCTGGTTCACTGCGAGAGAGGGGGTATGTTCAAACGTTGATATTGAAATACACTTGATACTTAGACGATGTAATATAGTATTTACCTTATGCATGCATAGTAAATCATTTCACCGAGAACAAAGTCATAAAATATTCATGTGTATGAGTCTGCTAGTAATGTAATATAATAATAATATTAGTACATGTATATATTATATAGTGTAATGTTTGGCTCAGTTGGTAGTGACCCTACTTTCTGCGCCAGCGGTCGCGGGTTCGAGTCCCGCTGGGGGCATTCGTTTGCTAATCACGAATGTTTGTACTCCAGTCATGGGTGTTTTTTTTTTATAATATGTATGTATTTAAAATTTATATGTGTAGTATATCAACTATCTGGTATCCGTAACACAAGCACGTTAGTAGCTTACCACGGAACTAGGTGGCGCTGTTGTAATAATGTCCCAACATATTTATTTATTTATATACTATAATGTGTTGTCTGTGGGCAGCGCGCAGAGCAACACGACGTGCCTGCAGTGCGGGCGCGTGCTCACCACGCGCGCCATGCTCATGCGCCACACGCAGCGCATGCACACCGACCACACGCGCAAGTGAGTAGGGGGAGGGGGGGGGGGGTCTGTGATGATTATGACCTTATTACTCCTATTATGGGTAAATGGGGAGAATGGGGACCCTATTTCTTCCTGACTGACTTCGTCGAAGATGATCGATTTCATTGAAAGTAGACAACTGTGTAGGATGAGCTATCTCGCCAGAAAAAATATGTATTTTCGATTTTTGCTCACAAGTCGTGGTTTTTCGATTTTTTCTCCTAAACCACTGATCTGACACCAGAATTACAAAGGAATTTTTTTGTGAAGAATTCAATTTTCTACAAGATAAATTGATAAGCGAACTCTTCAAATGAATTGGATCTGAGATGCATTAAATTAATTACAAGAAAACAATTAATGAATTTTTTTTATTGTAATTTTTATATATTAATTTTTAATTTATTTTATAAATGGAAATGAGCTCTTTTTAAAGAGGAAGGATCCCTCTATAACTTCCGCCCATTGTCGAATGAATATCGTGAAGTGTCATTTAAGCAAAAAAAAAATTTAAATGGGTTAATTGTATGGGGAAACTTTAAATACATTCAGCGAGTACTTAAAATGCAAATTAAAAGCTATTCGGTGAGAATTTTTTTCTGTTTTGAATAATATTTCGTCAATGGAGTGAGAAAAAATAATAGTCGTTCCAAATGAAGTACCCTAGTGTATGTGTGTAAACAGATTCCAATGCGACTACTGCAAGAAGTGGTACTTCACGAAGGCGGAGGTGCGGTCGCACATCGAGTGGACGCACCTGCAGCAGCGGCGCCACGCGTGCGCGTGCGGCCGCGTGTTCCGCACGCCGGCGCGCCTGCGCGCGCACGCCTGCGCGCTGCGCCTGCGCACGCCGCCGCCGCGCGACAAGACCTGCCCCGTCTGCGGGAAGTGCTTCGCGGTCAGTGCTCTGTGACGCGTTACACTACTCTGTGGCATGTTACACTACTCTGTGCCATGTTACACTACTCTGTGGCACGAAGGTTAGAGACCAGAGGGCCTAGACAATGTAACAATCGATTAGCGAAAGCGATAGTAGAAAAGTCCAAAATGTATGGGTTTGACATATGCCTTAGATATGTCACGTGATCTGTTGTCAACGAATAGATGATGGTAGACAATGTACATTCATTTCAATTATTAGTGATGTAAAGTTCAAAATGCATACGCTGCGTTTAAGCGATGACGATTGTAGAAATCGAATCGCTTCATAACGAATGCCGGTTGGCTATAGGCCCAGGTTATTTCAATGCCAGGTTATTTCAATCGCTATGTTATTTCAATGCCTAACTTCACGTTGTCACAATAGTGACAATACTCATAAACAGCTAACTTCACAGATACTGCTTGCCGACGGCAGCGCGTTATAAATTCTATAACTTTTCAGGGACAGGCGGGTAATGCTTTAGTATGAAGGGATCGTCCTCCTGTTCTCTAACCTCCATGCCGCTACTCCGTGGCATAATACACTGTCACACGCTACTCTGTAATACAATAAATTTTGTGTCACTACACCACTCAATATTACATTATACTCGGGGCAACTCTCAGTATAATACAGGATGTTTAATTTCATTGTATTGTAGTGTATTACAGTTATGGAATCTGTGACCCACAACTCTGCTGCACTACATCCTGTCAGCCATCTTGTAAGAACAAGAGCTTCAGTTAGTTCTGCACCACACTAAAGCGAAATCTACAATTTGCATAAATTTAAATTGATTTTCAGACATTTCATGGATACCATTCATACCATGCTACATGAACTCCTTACATATTGTTTTACAATACATGTTTTTTAATATATTACAGAATCGTCAAGTCCTCACCCGTCACATCCGAGGCCACTCCGGAGAGACCTACCCCTGCACGGAATGCGGGCAGAAGTTCAAAACACAATCCTACGTAAAAGTTCACTACAAACTAAAACATCTTAACATGACCCGTGCTGAGATCAAAGCTCAAACAAAAAGAAAGTTGATAATGGTGAATAATGCCGACGAAATAATGAATGCGAAGGTCAAAAAAGTAAGTAAAAACACCAATGAGGACCCCTTGAATGTGGGCAATGAAGGGTTAGAAATTAAAAAGGAACCAGATTTCGAAGTACCCTCCTTTGAAACGTTTTTGGGGATACCGCGCGAGTATTGATGTAGCTAATTGTTTGTGTGTGCATTGTTTTTTGGTTGTTGTGGGAAGAACTCTGATAGTGGGTTCAATTTTTTTAGTTTTTATGAGGCAGTGGTTGCACAGTAACCTGCTCGTTTAGGAAAATGAGTGAGGCGTATTCAAATCTCGAGTAGCGAGTAAATTTCATGTGCGAATCGTTTCCAACATGATTGCCACTTGTCTTACGATGAAGGAAAACATCGTGAGGAAACCTGCATGTCTATAGCTTACCGAGGCCAAACCATATTTAACCAACGTGATGGATTATGACTAGAGCTCCCACGTTTTGGAGGGTTATTAAGAAGCCCAACAGTGGGACATTAAAAATGGTTGATAACAACTAAGGTAGAAAACTAATAAAGAGTAAACTGAAACTAGAATGAATGAATTTTAAAGAATTAGAATGTATTGTAATTAGTCTAGTGGAGCATCTTTAAAGTAAATAATATAATATTTATTCAAATTCAAAATATTTTTAATCTGCATAAAATTATTACAATTTTTTACTGAACGTACTATTATGAATGGGTTAAATTAAATAACACTAATTATTGCCCGCGGCTTTACACGCGTGATGTTACGTATTTAAAATATAACCTATGTTATTAAGGCGTCGAATTTTTTGAAGTTATACTATTTTTTTTTATTACAACAGAGTCTTCCTCCGACAATCGAATTAAATTAGAATAATGATTAAAGGGTATTGATTTATTTATAAATAAATTTAAGTTATTTGCTAATAACGGGTAAACGAATGGCCGCTATAGACACTTAAATATAGGTCAGAGCTTAAATGGCCCAACTCAAAAATATTTTTTATTTTAATTTTTGAAACTTGCAAATATTAAAATATCAAAGTGATTAGATATTCATACATCCATATTATTTTACATAGATTAAAAAGAACTATTGATATATTATATTTTTTGGTTAAACTTCGTTATTACATTAATAAAAAATCTTATAGTTAGGCCACTTTTGCTCCGACCAAATCTATTGCCTTCAAACATTGTCACTGCCAGACAAACTATTATAATATAAAAACACGCAATAAAACGAAGTGATTTAAGTAAAATTTAAGAAATTTAAATTTAAATTAGGCTGTTAATATAATAAAATATGTCGAGTAGATGTTTAGTGAAATTGTGAATTAACTTTTATCTTGTTATAATTCGCGTCACGTAAAAAGAATGCTGGAAGATAGTGGTGGGGGTGTGTTTGCGCATGGGTACATTCGCGCACGAAAGTACTAGGCCTATTCTTTTGTTTTTGAACTAGCCTTTCGCTAGCGACGTATATTGGTTATTGGTAGGTACATTGAGAAATATATTAGATGGAATATATTTAAATAGAATTCTATTAAAATATGTTTGATTCAGTGTAGAATGTTCAATCTACTTTCAAAAAATTAAATTAATTCCTTTAAAACATTTTTTAAAATTGTTAACTGCATAATTATCAGACTTTCTTTATAAAACAATATACGTCAAAAATAATATTTCTCTCTTTTCTATGTAAAATAATTTCGTAATTAAAAACTTTTGTGCACGCGATGGTATTTTGAACTGACGAACCAATAGCGAGCCGGACCTCCCCCCGCCCCCCGCGCCTCGCTTCATACCACCAAATTGATCGATAAATCGTCTCTGCGCAGCTTGACAGCCAGCGTCAATGATATTATAAGTAAAAAGGTGTAGATACGTTACCTAAACGACATTCTATCTTCAAAAACGGCACACTAACGCACACATGAATACAGAATAACTAAAAATATTGCAATAACACACTACATTACGATTAGTCGTCAAAATAGGATGGCATGATTCAAGTATCGCCAGTGAAAAAGAGACAAATATAATTCTCGACAGTGCGTCGGCAACGCGTTGGTAGGCCAATAGCCTAGTTTTAGTGTGCCACTTTTTGAGCGCGTATGACTTATCTACACCTTTTTTCCTAGTATATCAATGGCCAGCGTTCTTTTCACATGACGCGAACTCTAGAATGATAATAGTTTGATGTTAGTTTTATATTATTTTACCTGTTTTAGGGCTTATATAAAAACCGCTAATGGGAAGGGTCAAGCGCTAGACGGACTTGCGCACGAAGGGTTCCGTACTATCGTACAAGGTACAACACTACATTTCATTTTTTTAATTTGCATGGCGTGGCATGCCATTCTAAAGTTCGCCATCTTGCTTCTTATTATATTTATTTTAAATTACATCAGTGTCTTCCTCCAACAATCGAACTAAATTAGAATAAACATTAAAGTATTGTTTTGTTTATAAATAATTTAAGTTATATGCTTAACGGGTAAACAAATGGCTGCTATAGAACACTTAAATATAGGTCAGAACTAAAATGGCCTAACTCAAAAATATTGTTTATTTTATTTTTTGAAACTTTTTATTTTATTTATTACAGCAGCAATAGAAATACTTTAAAATTTTTAACTCCTTATTACATGAACCGTTATGGGTTACATGTCACTGATAGACAGACGGACGGACAACGTGGCTTAATAATACGGTCTTCTGGTACGGAACCCTATAAATTGTGTTACGAGAATCGAACTGGCTACTTTTGGCCCAATACTTAAATAGATATAGATATGACTCTTTAATTATTTATTGTAAACGTTGTGATAAATTTTAGATTCTAGGAACAAAGTTATTTTAACTTAATCTTTAAGACCATTAAAATGTTGTCTATATTTTCTTGAACAATGCTTATTATTGTAGTGTATTCCTATATGAATTTCTGAACATAAACCTGTGTCTTACTTTTTTTTAAACGTTTTCAGTTTTTTTTTTTTCAACACACGAAAATTCTAACAATCATAGAAAAATTAATTAAAAATTATACTCTGTGACTATAAATGAAATAAAACTATTTTTCGAGTTTTTCGTGGGTTTTTTTATAAGACCGCCAACATTAAAATTGTTTAAAGTTCGCATAAATCGTAGTAAGCTTTTTTTGCCAATACTTTTATGTGCCTCCGTTTAGTAAAAAAAAATAAAGGCGGAATGTTGGCAATACCACGAAGGTTCGTGTCGTTTCAACTTTTGTTTTAATTGTGTCACTACTGTTGGAGCTCTAATGTTCCGTATTTGCAAAAAGTTACGTCTAATCGCAAATTATGCTGTATTGTGTAGTTTTTGTAATATGTAGTTTATTAGTCAAATAAATTCTTAAAAAGTTAACGTATGTCTAATACATGTATTGTTTTAGTGCAGATACAAATCGAAGACGAATGGATGAAAGTGATATGTCGCATTTTCGAATGTTTACATAGATTTTGGTGTTGTTGGATTATTAACCAGTTTTAAACCTTAAGACCGACAATTTATGACTATTATAGTTCAATTAACGCCAATTGACAGCCATTTTATTCATGCAATTACATGAATCAATCTTCAAACTCAATTTTCTCGACATATCATCTTCATCCAATCATGTCTTCAATAATTTACATAATTTGGCTTTCTCAGTTGTTCTTATAGTAAGAACAGAGATAGAGATATTGGCTGTCTCTTTCTACGCTTCTTAGAGCGCTAAAATATAGCAGTATTAGATATATAATTAATAATTATACATCACAATATGATATGTTAATGATCTCTAAGAAATAGTAAGGTTTTTGTTATTTATTTCAATTACCAACAAATATGTATTAAGGGTCAATTTTTATGTAATAATAAAATTAATATTAATTATACTCTACAGTGTTTCTTATTTCTTGCTCAGTTTTAATATCTTCTGGCGCAGTTTGCTAGCGATCAGTGAGATTGGTCGCCATGGCCGACTCACATAATAACGTACAAACACACTTAAGTTATTTTTCAAGGCTAAAATATAAAATGGCTAGACTGATTTGGATAAAATTTATGACGTATAGACTGATATCCTCAAAAAGTCCCGAAGTCCGATTTTACAATATTTAGATACAATTGAGGGGCCAGAAGCCTACGTAGAGTTTAAGGGGGCACTGCCGATAGGACAATACTCGTACTTCGACACGATCGATGAGAGTTAAGCTGGGACTCGAACCCAGCACCTCAGAAGCTGCGGCCGTTGCCATTGTTGCGTAAACTAAATTTAGTTTTGTAAATTTCATACTGATCTAAATAATACAAAAATCAAAGAAACCAATGATATTATAAGTAAAAAGGTGTAGATACGTTACCTAAATGACATTCTATCTTCAAAAACGGCACACTAACGCACACATGAATACAGAATAACTAAAAATATTGCAATAACACACTACATTACGATTAGTCGTCAAAATAGGATGGCATGATTCAAGTATCGCCAGTGAAAAAGAGACGAATATAATTCTCGACAGTGCGTCGTCAACGCGTTGGTAGGCCAATAGCCTAGTTTTAGTGTGCCACTTTTTGAGCGCGTATGACTTATCTACACCTTTTTTCCTATTATATCAATGAAAGAAACAATTTGTGTTTTAGGGTTCACGCACAAAATTCTAGCAATCACAAAACGATAAAAATAAATTTCTGCGAACAACGCAGGTGTAGCTTTGAATTTCAACTGTACAGTCCACTACATCCACACTTTGTCGTAATGCGTCCAGCAATCCCGCCGGGCGCGACGCAAAGAAGCGCACAGGGAGATGACCCATTTCGGTGGGCGGATGTGTCATGCGGGTTGCTCCTGGTACTTCTCTGATAGTAGAATGGATGTGGAGCACCCAGAGGTGAGCGGTCTGCTTCGACTGACCTGCGTCGGGGCGTCGTAGTTGAATGCATAAGCGATCCCGCGACGCCTTACTAAGATGGAGGAGAATAAAATGTTAATTGTTGGGTTTTAGTGGGTAGTACTGGCTTTTAGCCGAAAAATATTCTCTAAACAATAAAAAAATTCAAAAATTACTTTTGACGACTCGTTTGGCTCAGTTGGTAGTGACCCTATTTTCTGCGCCAGCGGTCGCGGGTTCGAGTCCCGCTGGGGGCATTCATTTGTTGAGCACGAATGTTTGTACTCCAGTAATGGGTGTCTATATTTATAATATGTATTTAAAAAATGTATATGTGTAGTATATCATCTATCCGGTGTCCGTAACACACACAAGCTTAGCTTACCACGGAACTAGATGGCGCTGTTGTAATAATGTCCCAAAATATTTATTATTATATTTATATTATTTAGCCGGTAAGCCCTATGTGTCCTACAGGTGGTGTGTGTAAATGCCTTTCCCAACATTAAAAAAAGGATAAATCTTCGTTCTTCGAGAGGCGGGAACGCTCGAGGTATCTTTGCAATGTCCTTGTAGTTATCTCCAAAATGGTAAGTATCCATTAATGATTAACCCTGTAACTTTTGTAATATGATATTTTAATAAATGACATTTTGTACAACTGACTGCAACATGCAATTATATAAATGCAATTATGTATTGTAACTACGCAAAGTACAGGGCAGTAGTGTTTATGTTACGGTGAAGGAAAATTTCGTGAGGAAACGTGCATGTCTGCAATATTTCGAGAGACACGTGAAAGTCCGCCAACCCGCACATGTGATGGCCTGCGTGGTGGACTATGGCCAAGTCCCCTCATAATGAAGGGAGGCTCATGCCCAGCAGTGGAACATTAAAAAATGCCGAATACAATATGTAGATGAGGCAGCCCAGATGTGTCTTCAGTCATCCAGCCCAGTCGGCTAGTCCAACCACCAAGGCAAGCAGGTAGACTTATAACGAGAGAGCTATACAAACAGAGCTGCGTGTTTGCTTAAGAAAGTTGTTAGTAGGTATCTTGTAACTAAGATTTTGAACGGTTTTCATAAAAAACAAAAGAAAAATAAAAAAATATTTATTTAGTGAATAAATAAAAATATTCTCTAAACAAATGAAGTTCAAACAAATTTTAAGCACTTTCACTTAATTCTTAATAACACTTTATAAATGTAATAATAATTTAAAAGTTACGTGAAACTGAGAATCAGACACTTTAATTAACTTTTTATAGTATGATGTAGGAACTTTTTCAAAATCAGTAACAAAACTGTTTTCTTTTAAAACCATAATCGTTTAAATTTGTACATAAATAATTATTTCCTTAGTTAAAAACTGCCTCGTTAAAAGCGACTATCCCTAGCTTTTCTTCGGTACATCCCTACGATATATAGATACATCCCTAAGATACGTTTTTCTAGATAAGGCTAGAAAAACGTATCTTAGGTATCCTATTGACCCAGGTAACCTGCTATCATCATACCAAATTTATTCAAAATCTGTCCATTTCTTTTATTTATACGATTAAAAACACTCGGACAGACAAAAATACTAAAAACTTAGATGCCGCCTCTATATCGTTAATATTAAATATTTCTATATTTTTCAACTTATTATTTTTGTACAGTACCTACATACTTATTTAAAATACAGATTAAACTCGAAATGTAATAATAAATATGTATAGGTTATAATTTATGTACACCTTTTCTATATCATAAAATAATATTCTATATAATAAAATTCTAACTAAGTAGAATCTACATATTGAATATTTTTTGAAATATCTGTGTTCCATGTTGTTTATTCTGTGGTTTCCAGTCGTGCTATTTGGGCACAAATTATTGAAAAATCTAATTAAAATAATCAATATTTGCGATGTTGATGCCGAATCTATAGTTTTTAAAATCTTTGTCTGTCTGTCTGTGATGGTGTCACGAAAAAACCATTAACAGATTTTGATAAAATTTAGTTAGATACTTTTTACTATGGGAAAATATCTCATTTTTGAGAAATTTCCAATGATATTTTAACTATAGATATGTTATGAGCGCGCAATCGTGAAAACTCGAAAACATCCTAATTAGGATGTATTGCCTTTAGTCTGTGTCACCGCATGGCGACGAGTGGTACGCTGCTACAAAATTAAAAAAATGCCATCCTGTGTATTTAGGAAATGCACCAATTATGATACCAAAGTTAATAAAACACAAGGGATCTCATACCACATGTAAGAACGCAGTATACTTCGATTTATTAATATATTTCAATTATTTGCCTAATATTCTGATATGTCATCGGTCGCTAGACTAATGTTTGTTTACAATTTACATTGACGCGCAATTGACAACATTAGCTGTCTCTTTTTTTCTTATTGATTTTATCGACTATCCCCTTTCTATCATTTTGACATGTACCTTGAATGAAAAGTGTGTATGTGTGCAGCGCAGAACACTTTTTTCGGTTGTTTAGTGAGCGTATAACATATCTATAGTTAAAATATCATTGGAAATTTCTATTAAACGTTAACGTAACGTATATACGAGGGAGTCTCTCTTAAGAGAGAAAACCTATGAAGTTAGTCTGAACTCTCACCCCAAATATTCTGAATGGTTGGTTCGATTGGCATAAATTCATCAAGACATTGTAAAGCATCACTTAGACAAGGAAAAGAATAATTTGATATATGATCAGTGACATTCCTATCTATTGGGACCATTACCCCATTAGTTTCACCAGCTCTATTTATTGCCTCATTGGGTTCATTACTAAAGCCTGTGCTTGTGATAAATCTGATGGTAATCTCACCTATCGAAAAGTGTATCTGTCGTCTACGAATCATAATTTTAGGCACATCGTCCAACGGTATGCTTAGCTTTAGAAATATTCCAGGGGGGTTGTGTGTTGTAGTCCGTTCAAAGCTGCATAGACTCCACAATTTCATATCACACCAACGATTTTGTGCAATAAGAACCTTTTGTAAAAACTCTAAATCTCCATCGTAATCAGGTACAAATAAAGCTACTTTTACTTTTCCTGGTATATCTCTCTGATCAATCACAGTGAGATTGCATCCTTCTCTTGGTAAATGTAATTTTGAAATAATATCTGTTAGCCATGTTAAAGTTTCATCATCGTCACACCAAAGCTTAAGCACACCTTCACTATAACATGGATTTTTGCTGAAGACAGGACATATTTTACTGGCAAGTTCTGGTTGGGCGCAAGTGGCTAAAATTATTTTATGTAACTCATCCTTTACATAATTTGCCTCCTCTTGTGTTAGGTCTCTTTTGGTTTTGGTAGATATAGCTATATTTAAATGTGCCTGAGAACTAGTCCAGTTACTTTGGTTTGTTGTACATAAAGAGTTTGCGCATAGCTTTTTGATGTTTTCTTGGGTCTCGGTACTATCATGTCTGGCACGCTTCCTAGTATTTGCTGGAATATTTGTTTTCTTGATTACGCTTCCAGTCCCTCCATTTTGATTACTTATCATAGTTTCTAAGTTATGTTGCACAGTGACACCTTGTTGCATTTCAAAGTCAATAATGCCAGACAAATTATCAAGAAAAAATGGACCGTTTTCCTCACTCAGGATGCGAGTTTGGCCATGCAAGCGGTAGGGGTCTAAGCTAACATTGATTCCAAAGTCACAAAATATTTTTATACCTGAAATAGGATGATAATGATAATTTTTTAGATAAATCTAAAGGCTTAGTTATTAAATTAGGTATATACTAACAACCCACCCTATGCTTGGGTTTATCCCCAGATACATTTTAACAGTTAATATAGATTTCTCAGAAATAAGATATTTTCCTGCAGTAAAAAGAATTCTATCTTCACAACACAACACAAAATCTTTCCGGCTTTTTCTTTATGCGGTCACAGACAGACAGACAAATATTCTAAAAACTAAACAACTCATACTACTGTTCAGGATGAATATTATACTTGCTCTAAATACTTCCCATAAAAATAGAATAACATTGAAAACTAACCTTTAATATTAAGGATATTTCTATGTAAATTTTTCATAGCAATAAAGCCAGCTCTAGACACTGCATATGGAGAGCTTCCCCACTTTGCCTCATAACTCCCCTGTTTAGTTGCTTTTACGTACAGATGCATCCACAACTTGATCTTGGTAAAAGTCAACTTTGAATCCTCAAAACGATGCTGTAATCTATGTGATATAATATGATTATAGTTGTATTTTAACGTGCAGTAAATCACAGAACTACCGTTTCGCAAGATGGGAAACAGTTGAGCACATATTGTCATAACGGCTAAGCAATTGAAATACGCTGCTGTTCTAGCTTGAATATGCACAGAGATATTCGGATTAAAATCACAACTATATGTAGCAGTATTAATCAATACATCTATACCTCCATAAATGCGTTCTATATCATTTCGCATATTACAGGCTTTTTTGGACAATTGGTCTAGTTTTTTGAAGTTAGCGTTTAGGTGGTTTACAAGGAGACCTCTTTGTTTAAGTGCAGCGACGTTTTTTACTTGTAACCGGCCTTGTGATACAATGTACACAGTTCCTTTACAATGATTCGCAACAGGGGCGAAACCATCCCCTACCTGGCCAATTATAACGGTAACTAAAGAACTCATTTTTTAAATAAGCTCAAGTAAACTATAAATTGTTTAGACCAAAAAAACTTATAACTACATCACGACAATAAAATAAAAGAAAACATAAAACGTTAAACTGCCTTTTTAAAAAATTCAACCTACCCACTTTTTCCTCAATAGTCAATTCCAATATTATCTATACTCTTTGGTCCAGTATATTATCTATACTCTTTGCTTTGGTCAATTCAATTCAATTTTCTTATTATTGGATTGGCTTCAAGAATCAAGCGTGCCATACACTTTTTCCTAACTTTAAAAAAATCTCTATGGATATCATTGATATACTAGGAAAAAAGGTGTACTACACATTTTTACTTATAATATCATTGATGGATATCATATGTCATTGCAGTAACTTGATAGAATTTGAATGAGCAACGCTTAAATTTTTTTTTCAGATTTTAAATTCCATTTAAAATAACAAAATTTAGAACCCTTGACAACAGCCCACTGACACAGTAAAAATATCAACCAGTATGGAAACTAGGCCTAGTTGTTAAAATAAATACCTACGCTCCATTGGAGTGTTAGGGTTGTCGCTCTTAATGTTTTTGAAATTGTTTATTTATTAAACCATTTTGTTTTCTGTAGTGATCTAACAATCGAGTTGAAATACATATAACGTAGTGGCACCATTGATCGACACTTTAAGGAGATAGTGGGCTTCTTTATAAAATTAAAGGTCGTGTAGTCATCTTTAAATCAAAAGTAACAATTGAGTATGGTAAGGTATATTCTTGAGATAAGAATAGGATATATTATTTTTATTAACTATACACAGACTAGAGAAAAATACCAAAAAAGGAAAAAGTGTATAATCCTCCAATCATCGACACCGAATCTCCAGTAATCAACACCCAGTCATCGACAGTCACCAGTTACCGACACCCAGTTATCGACTATTACCTATAATGTGTATCTGCCAAATCACCACCCCCTTAGTAGGTCATGAAAATAAAATTAACTATTTAATAAGTATTCATTTATTGTCCTCAGTTATATAATGTCCATATTTTTCTTTCTAAAATGTATTAATCATTCAAATACACACATAGGTACACACTTTTGAAAATATAATAAAAAAGGTCAATATAAATAACAAACAATTGTCAAAAAGTTTGAATTGCAAAAATCAACAATATTTACTGTAAAGTTATTCTTACTTAACTAATTATTAAATATTTATTAGTAATCAAATCACTCTTTTAGTTCGTAATCAAATATAGTAATAAATTATTAAAACTATATAACAATTAACAATCTCTAGGTAAGTACCTTGTACTAATATAATTTCTGCAGTCTATCTTAACTTGTAGTAAATTCAATCAAAAACATAACAGACAACGTAAATGAGATCTTTATTCAATTTCTAAATATTATTTAGTTACTTTTTATTAATTATAAGAGATCCTTTTTATAAAGATTAACTACCTAAGTTCCTATTATATGAGATCTGTTTTAAAAGCCATACATATTTGGCAAATATTTATCCATTTCTGGAATTCTATAAAACCCTCTCTTGTTTAAACATATAGGTTCCTTTATCACTTCCATTATTTCCTTGAGCTTATAGAAAATTTTATCGGGCGGGTTAGGCCATTTAAAAGAATTTCCAGTAGTCAATGTCATTGTGCTTATTTCGTACTCGTTCTTTCTCAAGCTTTCTATTTTACCAGGAAAATACTCCCCTTCATACTTAATAATTACGAAATTTCCTATCGAAAACTTAATGTTTTTATTTGGTTTAGTTGCTTTTAAAGATGCAATTTTACTTAAGGGCAAATTCTCTAAATCCGAGTCTATAGAATCACAGTCTATCTGATTCTTCGTATTAGTTATTTTTTCTCTTTCTGGTTCATTGTCTTCGTCATCTTCTAAATTATAACTAATAACACTTTCAGCGTATGAAATCTCCATATCTGACTCTTCTGAAGTCGAATCTTTTTGAACAGTTTTCTTATTTTTCTTAATATTGCTTTTATTGTTCTTTTCATTGGTTAACTGTTCTTTTAATTTCTTTTTTTCTATTCTCTGTCTAGCTCTTTCGTCTTTTTCTTGCTGTTTTCTATTTTTCTCGTGATACTCTTTCCAAGCTTTACTTGTTACTGTTGATGGAATTTTCTCTCGTTTCACTCTCTTCTTATTACTATCCATCCAATTTTCCGGCCAAAACAGACTCCTCTTAAAAGGAGATGGAACAATCACTCCCAAAACTTTTTCCAAAGACTTTTGTGGTGTTGTGTACTGCGGTTCCATAGTACTAATGATAGGTTGTTGAGATAGGTTATTTCCTATTACTTCAGGGAAACTGGATGAAGATGAAGGATTCGGTTGTGGAAGTGCTTGATCGAGTAATGTATTAACTGTGGAGCTATTATCAGGTTGTTGCCTTTGAGGATCTCCTGTTACTTCAGCTGAACCAATGGGTGAAGTAAGTTCCGGTATTAAAACAGGTTGGTTTGTAACAGTATCAGTCTTGGGGACATTGTTAGGTTGTTGCATTAGAGGATCTTTAGATAAATCGGTTGGTAAAGAACGTGCCGACGGTGGAAGAGGTTGGATAACAGCATCATGCCTGACGTTATAGTTTACTTGTTGGGGAAGATATTCTACTATCACTTTAGGCAAATTAGTTGAGGATATGGACTCAGATGGAAATGTTTCATCATCAGTGGTGAACTTTTTTGCTACAAGAAAACTGTGAGTAACGTCGATGTTATAATCTTCTGACTTCTTTGAGTTATGTGCTGATGAATCAGTTTCTATTAAGTCATTGAAATTGCCATCTTTTAGTGTTAGTTTTTTAGTGTTGCAGTTATTACTTTTTAGTGGATTTTTCCATCTGCATGCTGTTAAAGTGCATTTCTTCAGTGCTTGTAGGCACAGCGTCACCAGCATCTGATGGTATAACCATTACTTCATCGGTTACAACAACATCATTCGTTTGAGCAGTGGTTACATCATTTGACGGATACCTCGCCTGTTCGTTTGTGTCTGACGTTGTAGGAGCATCCGACGAACTTGAATGACACAACGCGTCTTCGGATTTGTTTTTGGCCCAAATCAAATATAAAGCCTCGTCTTCATTAGGGATTTCTCTTTCCAGTGTGTTTCTATTTTCGGTTTTAGATATTTTAGACATATCGATGTAATCAGGACCAAACGGAAAAAGACCTCCCGCTCGGAATCCGTTTTGGATACAATCTTTTGTTATATTTGTGAGAGCTTTTTGCAACACTGGGGCAAAGTTCTCTTTTCGAAGAATTTTGCCAAGGTTCTCCATTTTCCATTGCGTCACGGCTTTTTTCCAATGAGCTTTGAGTGGTCTGAATACTGACAAGTCCATTGGTTGTAGAATATGCGTAGAATTGGGGTACAAAGCAACGACTACAATACCATTTTCGGAGCAAAAATTTGATAAATGAAGCGTTAAGTGTGATTTGTGGCCATCCACAAAGAACAAGACCGGTTTTTCAATATTATTTTGCTCTAACCAAGGATTGAATACATTAGTCATATATTCATAGAACGTGCTGCTACACATCCACCCACTCTCCGATTTACCTATTGCCCATTCATCGGGAACACTCACAGCGATAGTCGAAGGAATTCGTTCATAATTAAATATGATCATTGGAGGGGCTAGGTCTCCAGCTGCATTTCCAGTTATTAGGACAGTAAGATTGTCCTTTTCATCACCGCAGCTACTGTATGGGTGTTTATCTCCTTTTTTGGCGAGTACACGACCAGGTTTAGGTGACAAGAAGAACGCGGTCTCGTCTGCGTTGAATATTCTGTGTGGGTCGTTTAAAATAGTTTTATAGTTATTTTCATCCAAATAATTTTCGATCTCATTAAACCAAGTCCTAATATTATTTTCAGACACATTATCTCGAGCTCTTGACAAGTTGTCTGGCACTCTTTGTGTCAAGTTTGGATGTCTCTTCATGAACGACTGAAACCACTTGCTTTCTTGCTGGGCCTATTGTTTGTAAAAGGATTTGGTCTGTTTTGATCAATTATTATTTTTTGCACGCTATCTAGTAACGCAACTTTTGTCAGTGGAATATGTCTTTCAGATAACGCTAATATCCACTTTTCCAAAATGTCTTCTTCCCCTTTAGTTAAGACTGTGCTCGGCCCCATAGCACAACCCATTGTTGTTTTTCCCGAAATTTTATCATGGAGCGTAATCCTAGGTACTCCGAAACGTTTCGCAGCAACTGCAATCTTTTCGCCATTTTTTACAGCTTCTACGGCTTTTTCTAACTGGTCGGGAGTATAATTTTTTCTCTGAGCCATCTGTAAGAACCAATCATCGACATATATTATTCCCCAATAATCGTCACTTGTCGATTACTGGTAGCTCGACTTTGATTAGTTTACTTCAAATATCTACCAAATACGCAAAGTAAGAAGAACTATATTCGCTTGTCAAATGAAAAATGTTTCAAAAAATTACTATCGACACGTGTCGATTATTGGAAAAGTCAGTTTGTGAGAACCAGTGATCGACACCAACATTTTACTAATATCAAAATAACCTTAAACTTTCGTTATAACAAAAATCGATCCAATAGTTCTTATAATAACCCGTGAAAAACCTAAAATTCAAATAAGTTTCAACACATTAATATAATTTACATAAAAATATACTCACTTCCTTAAGGATTTCACTAGGAAATGTTGTTATTTTCACCGGTACTCCAGCCGCAATCAGTTGTCACACCACCATTTTCAAAACAAAATGGCAGATTTCACTCAAATGTCAATGGGAGCCAGTCAAATGTGTACTATCTATGGTACAGTGTTGCCATATTCAGAAATCGGTTTCCTACTCTTATTTTATTGAATCAAAAAATAAAGTGTCGGTTATTGGTTCTTGTCGGTCATTGGGGAAAGGACGTTAAGTAGTTTACAAATAAAATATAAATCTCATGGTGTTAATATCAGTAAAAGATGATAGTTTGTAAAGCGGAACAGTTTAATATCAAGAGTTGTATCTCAAAAAAAATATATATCATTTAATAAAATAATAACCGGTTATGATCGTGATCGTTACTGGCAAAAATAGAAAAATTACAGTTTCATAATTCAGGTGTCGATTTAAAAAAAAGATTAATTATTTTAATTACTTTATTAACTTATAATTATTGTTGACTATTTTTTTATATCGATTAAAACAATAAATCATTCTTACCTTTCAAAAGGGAGTTTAAAAAATGAAATCTCCGGTTTTGATGAAGCAGAGTTCAAACAGCCGTATACTACGCAATAAGTTCGTGGCATCTTTAAAAAGATCGCGGTGTTACTCTCAACGCGGCAAACACGACTGACAGCACCGCAGGGTCCGCTAAGGGGCCTCGTTGATGCGCATATTTGTGTAAGTGTGCTGTTTCGAACGTTAAGTATGCAGTTTCCGTACTGTTGATATTTTTACTGTGCCACTGACCTCTATAATACCACTGGACTGGCTGTTGTCAACGTGCTTTTGATATTCGCCATTTTGGCGCTGTCCGCCACTGTCGGACGTAGCGAGAGTTCGTGGTACTAAAACTAATGATGTCGATATAAAGATTTTTTTTATATTTTTATTAATCAATAACCGTATCATCATAATTACTACTTATGATATATTAACAACGAAAATGCAAAATTACTTTACAGTAAACAATCACTTCTCGCTGTCATTTGCAATATACATCAAAATTAGTTCTCGGGACTCTCGCTAGTGGCGCTTCAAATGGACACAAATAAATTGCTGTCAAACGCTTGGAACAGCCAGTCCAGTGGTATCATAGAGTATATTGCTACATATATAAAGTATTCACTATTCCGATTCGGATTTTGGAGGGAAGTGGGAACTGGGAACTCATAGAGAAAAGTAATATATACCTAAATATAGAGAGCCCACTCTACCGTTTTTTTTGCCAACACGACATTAACGCCATCTGGAAATCTGGACCCTATACTATTGTCTATTTGACCCTATACTATTAAATAGATTTAAAGTCAATCGATTCCAAATTTGTAAATATAGTGATGATAATTATTATATTACATAAAAATATATAATTAACATCACTATACTTAAAAATTTAAAATCGATCTACTTAAATTATCATGTAGTGGTGATGACTGTCGTACTATGTGATAAATAAAACAAGAAAATTATTTTTTTACTTTATTGTGTCTATTTTTAGCGTAATACAGTTGAGCGCTCATTTTGCAGAAACCGTCCTCATCATAAGAAACTTTGTCACATAATATTCGATTGATTATCCGACACCAACTATAAATTAATAAATTTATAAAAATGTCATCAAAGTGTTTTTCGCAAGTACATATAGCACAGATCAACTTATGAAGTAAAACGTCCTTTTCACTGCTTATTTAAAATAGTATCATTATCACAACACAAAAATAAACCCAACAGAATTTTAAAATAATAATTTAACTATTCAAAATAATGATGTCTTTTATAACTCAATGATTCAAAATAATAAAATTGAAACCATAGAAACGTTAAAAAACAAAATTAAAAATCTTGAAAAAACCCACGACGGTTATTAAAAAAGGATAAAATAATCAAAAAAACCCCCGACTTAAAAATAAACGTAATGCGAGATAAAAAAAACAAGAATATCCGTCACAGTGTCGTGTCGTCACAGTGAGTGAATTTAAGATGATTCTGTGGGTTTAAAGGCTTGGAGTCAAAAGGCTATTAAGAACCGCGGACAAAAAAACTGCGAATGTCGTAAAAAAATACCGTTAAACCAACGACACGAATTTAAGTCCTCGTCGACGCTTCAATTTTTATCCTTATGTCTATTAACTTAGAGCATATTTTTCTCTATCTCTTTTGCGTAAACCATAGACTAGGCTGAATCTTTTTAGTTTTTTTGCACTCGGTTTACTACAACAATAACAATAAACTTAGTTAATTTCTCTTGGCACTTGCCACGGGCCACCTTGGCCTTGCGGCCTGCTTGCGACGGACGTGTGTTGACTGTTGTGAATGTGAACAAATTGTGATTTTAATTCATCAATTTAATTGTGAATAATAACGGTAAGTTGTGTTAATTATCTTTACTAGACTATATTTGTATCTCCAACTTCAACAGAGATTTTCGTATTTTAATTGATAAAAATTAAAAAGTTGAAAAATCGTTACAGTCCTGTCTTCTGATAAAATAAAAAACTATCAGTTGTTTTTGTTAAAAGTTCATATTTTTAGTTATTTTCATCGAAAACTGCAAATTACACGCATATTCGAAATGTTCTTTTGCACACACGCATTTCAAAATGGCGATTTAGTATCAGTCAATGATATTATAAGTAAAAAGGTGTAGATACGTTACCTAAACGACATTCTACCTTCAAAAACGGCACACTAACGCACACATGAATAACTAAAAATATTGCAATAACACTGAACTCACTACATTACGATTAGTTGTCAAAATAGAATGGCATGATTCAAGTATCGCCAGTGAAAAAGAGACAAATATAATTCGCGACAGTGCGTCGTCAACGCGTGACTATGTTCAGGTGGGCCAATTAGCCTAGTTTTGGTGTGCCGCTTTTTGAGCGCATATGACTTATCTACACCTTTTTTCCTAGTATATCAATGGTATCAGTACTTTTAAAAGACCGTTGATTGATTATTTTTTGTTTGCTCGAAGTAAAAGTTTACTTTACCATATTTTGAAAAAATATATTCTATTTTGTTATAAGACAAAAATATCTTAATTAAAATTCCTACTTATAATAAAAGATGATTAGTATGTAAATATTTTTTATTTTATAAGATACTTGATAATAATAGAGCCTATCAATTAAGTGCACTGACCACTGGACTGGCTGTTCCAAGCGTTTGACAGCAATTTATTTGTGTCCATTTGAAGCGCCACTAGCGAGAATCCTGAGAACTAATTTTGAGTTATATTGCAAAAGACAGCGAGAAGTGTTTGCTTACTGTAAAGTAATTTTGCATTTTCGTTGTTAATATAACATAAGTAGTAATTATGATGATACGGTTATTAATTAATAAAAATAAATAAATAAAAATCTTTATATCGACATCATTAGTTTTAGTACCATAAACTCTCGCTACGTCCGACAGCGGCGGACAGCGCCAAAATGGCGAATATCAAGCAGCCACAAAAGCACGTTGACAACAGCAAGTCCAGTGGTCTCTAATCTCCATGGGTATTATAGAGGTCAGTGTCAAGCAGCCACAAAAGCATGGAGATTAGAGACCAGGAGGACCATCGCTTCATACTAAAGCATTACCAGCCTGTCCTTGAAAATTTGAAGAATTTACAACGCGCTGTCGTCGGTAAGTAGTATTTGTGAAGTTAGCTGTTTATGAGTATTGTCACTATTGTGACAACGTGAAGTTAGGCATTGAGACAACATAGCGATCGCAGCGCCTCCTTGGTTTGACAATATTTCTGAGACACTACATTCTAGGGCGATGGTCCTCCTTATGTCTAACCTCCATGCACAAAAGCACGTTGACAACAGCCAGTCCAGTGGTATAAGGTATTATAGAATATAGAGGTCAGTGATTAAGTGCCAAAAATAAAAAAAATAAAATATTTACACGAAAAATATTTTTTACACGCATAGACGACAACGCTACGTATAGCGGATCGTCAAAGCACAAACAGCTGTTACATGTAGCAATATACTCTATGAACAGTGCGCAAGCGACTCGGTCGCGTTCAGAAGATCGTGTTACCAACCTTAGATATTGTTAATATAATAAGTAATGAAACTATATAGCGTAAATATTTAAATTATATCTTTACTTTAAAAAAAGTAAATAATTGTTTTCTCATTATATTCGAACTTTGCTTTGACCATAGACTAAAAGATTAAAGAAGTCTATGGTCAAACAAAACGAAGGCCGAACTCGAAGGCGGGAAAAAGTTAAAAACGTTAAAAACGATGGTATTCGATTCGGACTTCGGAGGTAACTGATAGAGCACGAATTACGAAACACAAAGAAAATATTATATTAAAAAGTAGAATTGTACGAACTACGAACATACTAACAAAGTGTTGAACGATTATTAAGTTGTTTTAACTAGTTTTTGTTAAATTTTAATATATTTGTCATAAATAACGCGGTTTTTATCGAAGTGATTATTATATTTGAAGATTTCTTTCAAATTATGAATACACTTTTCAATATACCTCATAAATAAGGTAACTATGACTCTAAATTGTAATTATTAGAATAAGCGAATTATATACAAAAAAAAAAAAACGTTTATTAAGTATGGTGTAAAAAATAAAGCCAAGCTTTTGTAATAAGCCTTATTGTAACCCGAGGCCTTAGGAGAGTCTGTTAAATTTTAACTCTTTCATCATCATCATCGTCTACAGATTAACTTAGAAGAAATCATCTAAAAATTTGTGGTTTCCACAAAAAATTGTGAAATGAAATATTTCTGATGTTAAAAATGATTCAAATGACTTTGAGCTTCATCAGATTGCATTTTGTAACTAATATAACATTGTCAATAATGGTTTTGTTTGTCATTATTTGTTTTTACAACAAAATCCAGATTTAGTAAAACTAAAGACACAAATTCTTAACCCTGCACAAGCCCAAAAATTAAATAAAACTTAATAGTTTGATGTAGTTTGTGAGCTCTCTGTTGCTGATCTCCGAATATTTTCATGTTAATTAATTATCAGGATAATAGATTTTTGATTACATGTACTAGTATTGTCAGTAAGGCAGATTAATGTTCTGCAAGTTATGCTATTATATTCCAGGCCTTATTTAGTTAACTTCTTCACTTCTTCAAAGTATAATATTATTTAAATACCTATTTTGTATTATTTCTGAGATAATATGTTAATTTACTAAATTTCATCAGTGCTTCTTATTAATATGTGACTTGAAGTGTTACTAGCGATTGAAGCATAAATTAATAAAATCTTAAATAAATTAACCCAGAAAGTAAAACAAGGATCTCATGGAAACAATTGATAAAAGTTCCAAAACTACATTTTTTTATAAAATTCATACTCCAGTAGCAACATTTCTAAAAATTATAGGCTTTGTCACTGTGTTTGAAACAGGCTGAACACTAAGATTTCAGAATTACCTGTATTTATGTGGTTTTTAATAAAATATTATTTTTTTTTCCTAGTTAATTAAAATTTATAATCCAAACATCTCTCAACTTGAAGATGCGAATATAATAATATTTATTAAGATGATAGTATTTGAAATTAAGGTAGCCCTTCGCCGTTGATCTTATAATAATAATTCTACACTGATTTCTTTGTCACTTGTTATTGTTGCTAACTGAGGAGGGGCTAAACCTATAAATGTATAACTGTAAGAATAAAAAATGTGTAACAAAGAACAAATAATTATTTATTGTGAGGGCACAATGAAAATCCAAGATATCAGTCGCGAAAATTTTCAAATATTTCTTTACGGGTGTCGTTTTGTCAAAATGTAAACCCAAGATGGCCGCTTCAATTTTTCCCCTATTTCTTATGATGGGGTCATTTTATTAGTTTTCAAGGGTGCTGTAGCCCATAGTGAGGTCAAACTTAAAATCCAAGTTGGTAGCTGCGAAAAAAGATATAACGAAATGAATTCCGATTACAACCAGGTGTGCACAAGGCACTTCTCTAATTCCTTTTAAAACTTTTTTACTCTAATATTTTAAAAGTAGGAGTCAAACTTTTTGTAAACAAATCTTGATCCCTAAAACCGTCACTTTATTACGACCGATACCTTAAGTGAAATATGACAACTGACCCCATTTTGATTTTGCGTTACTTATTCTCGCTCCTTGTAGAATTATCATTATACATGTCTTGCTTTTCATTATAGAATCATGTCGAAGGAAGAAATAAATCCTACTGAGATAAGCTGGTTAGATGGTCGCCTTTTGTCGGGCTTTCCCAGCACGATAACTTCAGGAGGCACGCTACAGTTAGAAGGTGATTCAACTATTGACAAAGTGACCGAAAGTGCACGCACTCGTGTAAGTACAAAAGAACCAAGTTGTGCGTTTTACATATTTGTAAAACTATTGTATTCTAATGTGCTTCAATGTTCTTTTTAGCCTCGGATAACAGCCACTAAGCTAGCGATTGCGTCTCCGGCGTCATCTTCACACTCGTCGCAGGAGCGGAGAAAGCGGAACCACCCTCCTGTAGTTGTTAGTGCACCTAAAAAGAGTCGTTATCCTAAGGATTCTGAAGTTTTCAACATTAACGACGACTACTACGACGATAAGGATGATGATGACATCGACGATGCCGTGGATTTCCGATTTCTCCGTCACGTCACACGCAAACTGCGTGACCGAACCGTGGATCAGGAAAGTGTGGGAGTTCGTGAACGACAGAAAAAGGTAACAGGGAGAGGAGCTCAAAAATTGAGTGCACTGGAAGGAAATAGAGGAACGGATGGAAGGATCTCCACAGCAGCTGCACCAATGGATAAAGATTTCGTCTGGTCGGATGATTTTACATGTTTCACCGGCCAAAAGGAATCTTATCTACGCGATCCTGGCCCAAGTTTTTCTTCCCAAGATCCAGAGTACATCTTTTCGAAGATATGGGATCATGAATTTATGGCGGCGGTTGTCAGTCAGACTAACGATAACGCATGGGGGTTAATCAGTCAGTTATCAGACCCTGATATGGGCAACAGAATTCCAAATTACTTGGAATGCTGGACCGATGTCACGGTCGAAGAGCTGTACAGATTTTTCGCCGTGCTTATTCTGATGTCTTTCTGTCATCATCCCAAAATTTCTGATTACTGGCATACTGGAATCTTGGGAATGCCGGAATTTCGCGAAATTATGTCGCGAAATAGATTCCTGCTGCTTAACAAATTTTTGCACTTCGTGTGTAAAGAAAATTTGGTAGGCAAGGGGAACGACCGTCGAATTAAAGAGATTGCGCCTGTAGTGGACCACTGCAATAAAAAGTTTGCAGAATTGTATACACCATCGCAATACCTCAGCTTAGACGAGTCCTTGCTTTTATGGAAGGGTCGTCTAAGCTGGAAGCAGAATATACAGTCACAAGTACCTCAAATCGGAATCAAATCTTTTGAGCTCTGTGAAGCTGAAACCGGTTACTTGCTGCAATATCGTCTTTACACGGGCAAAGGTACTGAAATGCATTCAGAATCCTTACATGGGTTCCAAGATTATTCCGCTAAGGTTGTCTTGGATCTCATGGAGGGATATCTGAATGTAGGTCATGTCGTCGTTATGGACAATTGGTACAACCAATTGGCCTTAACGAGACACCTTAAAAGCCGGCGTACAGACGTGTTGGGCACATTGCACCGCCAGCGGGTAGGAATGCCGCAAGTGATAAAAGATTTGAATCCGAATCAAGTGGAGCGTGGATGGTCTGTAAGTAGACATAGCGGTGACATAGCGTTGGTGGCGTGGAAAGACGTCAAACTTGTCACTATTATGTCTACTTACCACCAACATGAGATGGTTACGGAGAATCGCGCGGGACAGGGGATTCTAAAGCCAGTGGCGATTCAGGAGTACCACAAATATATGGGAGGTGTCAACTTAAAAGATCAAAAGTTATCAATGTTTCTGATGGAGCGAAAACGAAAGCATATGTGGTACATGAAAGTGTTTAACAGACTGCTTAATGCCAGTCTCTTAAATGCTTACATAATTTATACCAGAAACCCCATGTATCGGTACTCCCACCGTCAGTTCCGAATGAAGGTCGCCGAAGCGCTATTGACCCGATACCCGCGCGCTTCCTCGATGCCACCCAGAGTATCGAACATGACGCAAAATCAATCTCTTCGTCTCCAACCGGGGAGGCACTTTCCGATGCACACGGAAGCTTCTTCGTCGAGTAGTAGAAAGGGGAAACGGCAATTGCGTTGTGTCCGGTGCACTGCCCTAAACAAACGGGTCTTGGTCACATCAATGTGCAAATTGTGCATGGCCCCGTTATGCTTAGGGAAATGTTGGGAGGACTACCACACCCTGATAAATTTATAATTTCTTTATAAGAAGAAAATACAAAACGCGGTAGCGTGAGAGAGCCTTCCCTGGATCTCAAACTATCTCTATATCAAATTTCATCAAAATCGGTTAAGTAATTGGTTTGTTTGCACGCGCTAATCTGAAGAACTACTGGATTGATTTGAAAAAATATTTTTGTGTATATATGCCATTTAACGAGCAAGGCGCTATATTATAACATGCTACGATCAATTTAAGTGGAGTATCAATGAAAAATTAATTTATTCCCCTCCCGTTGAATGAGCTGTGTTTAAAAGACAGAATTGTTCCCCTTTAAAAGTTCTATTAAAAAGTCTGCTATCTTGTAAGACCGACTTACCATTACATTTAAATGGTAAATAAATTTGTTATAAAATAATAGTATGTCCATTATTGCAACTTTCTTTCTTTCTCTTTTTTACTACTCTCACTTTTAATCAATTCAATCCTTATTTTAAACCAAACTTCACAATAAATAATTTATAAAATTTAAGAATTTGGTTTCCGATCCATAAAAAACTGGCTAAGCCGCGGGAACAACTAGTTTATAATATTAGTTTAGCAGGTTTGGGTTCTGAATGTCCCTTAATCGTGTTGGAAATAAACAGTGTAATTTTAATTATAATTAGGTTTCCCTTTTCTACTTTTTGAGGTACGGAACTCTAAAATTTTGTTAATAATACTTATTTTTGTATATAAAGAAAATTTGTTTTAAAAATAAAATGTATATTTAGAGAAGATTTTTATGACTACTTTACCCATACACATTTCCTGCATTCAACTATCTATGATAATATGTACTAGGATATGTTTTGTTAATTATAACAACACGTCATAATATGAGGTATCTCGGGGTATAGCTATAGAATTTTTGCAATCTGCAAGACTATTTAAAAAACCTCAACCTATTTCATTATATTATTACATTCCGAACAAACAGATCTACTTTACATTGAAAAAATAAATATCGCTCTTGCAAAACAAAACACCTTCCAAAACCAATCTAATAATATATAATTAAGATAGCTTAGGCAAAAACATTCGGAAAATATTAGTTTTAGTTCATAAAATAACAAAAAAAATGTTAAAATTAAATTCAAAGTTTTCAGATTTTTTAATCTGTTTAGAATCATATTTAAGATCGTAGGACCTATGTACCAAATTTTCAAAAAATTAATCAAGCCGTTTCATTGGAGTTCGATTACAAACACTGTGACACGAGATTTTTATAAATAGAGCTTGGTACGGATTCTGATTCTGATGGATATTTTTATTATAAAATTATAAAAGTAGCATATAATTTTGTCAATGAAACCCTCAAATTAGGTTTTTTTACTTGATCTATGATGAAACCCGTCATTTTTGTAATGAAAATAATATTTGTTTTAATAAAGATAAAACTTATATTTGGTGAAGATTTTTTGTTATTACTCATCCACTTAACCCGCATTCAACTAACTATGAAAATATTTTATATTACCTTTTTATGTAGTGGTAAAATGGGTTCAAAATCACATCTTCTAATTGAGAAAAAAATTAGTTGACCGATAAATATCTTTCAGCAATCAGCATACACTTTGATCGATACTAAACCTTCAATAGTTTCATATGGAATTATTAACCTTTTACTTCTCTACCTTCTGAAATGATAGTTTTTATGAATATACTAGCAAGTTGCGGCTTGGCCCGCGTTCTAATAGCTATTTTAAATAGGGAATGGTGGTACAAAGAAAATTAAGGAAACAAAAAAGAAATTAGTCTAAAAATATAAACTATAAAATCAGAAGGACCACTCTTATCACCTAGGGGAATAATAAATAGTCTACGACCTATTTTCAGACCTACCAAAATATACACAAAAAATAAATAAAAACCGGTTAAGCCGATTCGGAGAAGTTCGATAACAAACTGTGACACGAGATTTTTATATATTATAAGATAAGATATATTTTTTTACCTAGACATTGTTACATCATAAAAATAATAAATCTTGAAATGTAATATGTAAGGTATCCTACCTTATATTAATCTGAAGCTCTCCAGTAAAGCCCAAAATCTCCTCTTGGGCTCCCCTACCACTATGCTAAACATTTTCATGATGTCTTTACAGACATCATGAAAATGTTTAGCATAGTGGTACATACATAAAGTGAAACTGTTTCATTTATGCAAAATGAAATATTTTCTATAAACAGTGACTTTAATGTATTGTGTATTGAATGTAGATAGACCCCTAAAGGATAATTATTAAAATTTTTATGTTACATATAGTTAGTTAGTTTTTTTAATACAAAAAGTACTGGACAAATATTCAAATTTTGTATAGTGATGATAACTTATTACTCGGGTCATGTCTTAGGCCCAGACCAAATTGGTCTGGGGTCTTAGGATACTTTTTATTTTAGAAAAATATTTCATTTTCACAGGAAAATAAATGGTTTTATTAAGTCGTCCTTGGAAAGCTAGTGGTGGCTAAATCTTAAGAGATACATAAAATGCCTACAGAAAACTACAATATCATATATCTATCTAAGTATCTCATAAAGTAAGATAAAAACAGTAACTTAGTGAATCTAGAAGTATGTACAAAAAAATTAATTTAAATTTTGTGTCGCACGTTGATAGATTTTTTCTTGTGTATGGTTACTAACATCCTAATAATGGTAAGAACACTCTTTTATACTTACAAGAAGGCATTGCGGATTTTGAAACTCCTACTGTATACACTAAAACTCATAGGTTTATTATTTATGAGAAATAAAAAATATCATCATCATCATCATCATCAGCCCTTTTTAACGTCCCATTGCTGGGCACGGGCCTTCCCTCAGTACGAGGGGGATCAGGCCATAGTCCACCGCGCTGACCCAGTGCGTGTTGGCGGACTTCGCATGTCTTACGAAAACTTGCTAGGTTTTCTCAGACATGCAGGTTTCCTCACGATGTTTTCCTTCACCGTACGACAAGTGGTAATCATGATAGAAATGATTCGCACATGAAAATATCAGAGGTGCGAGACCCGGATTTGAACCCGCATCACTCGGTTATACAAGCGACGCGTTACCGCTGGGCTACCACTGCCTTAATAAAAAATATATACTTTATCAAATATAAAACCTTTATTTTTCAATAATAGTTTTACTTATATCATGTTTAAACCAAGAACTCGAAGAAAAAGAATGGATATGCATCATGACTATCATTTTTTAAATCAAAGTTAAAATGCAAAATGACTTTTAATGTAATAAATAAGCTGTATAAGAAATATGGATCAATATTTGTGTAAATACATCACAAATGTAGTTCACAAACTCACAAATCTCTATAAAAATTGGCTTGCAAACTTAAAATAAGAAAATTCTTCAAAAAATATAACACCTCATATCACAAGTTATTTTCAAAAAATGGCCATCACATTTTTCAATATAGGTACAATCTTCTAAACCAATTTGTATATCATCGATATTTTAATATTTTTATTCAGGTTTATCTCCATTCCAGCTAACAATTCTTTTGTCGAACCATACATATTCTCCTCTGACTGAGTCTGGGGCATCCAAAGCTAAGAAAAGTGGTGCTTGAGCCCCTTCATCTATAGATAGCACACCTTTGTGCGAAGACATATCAGTATCCACATAGCCAGGGTGAACAGCATTCACTTTTATATCTGAAATATTTTATTTTATTTTTAAATACATGGTTATATTGTAAGGTTCAATTTTTTACAATTAATGAAGAAATGACTTAGGAACAATTATTTCATTATAGTAGCTATATGTAAAAATGCTTACAATGTACAGCAGGACAATAGATTTTTTGAATATTGTACCATTGTAGATTTTGTAAATTGTTTTGATTTTAATAATGCTGATGTACCTACAACTATTAAATGGATTGATTCACCAACAATGATGAGAGAGAGTGCAAGTTTTAACATTATTATTCAAATATTCTTTTGGTACTTCATTTAACACTTACCCCTATCATTGAGCAATCTCTGTTGTATTTTAGTTAACGCTGTTAAGCCGACTTTAGAAACAACATATGACGAGTTTCCCCATTCTGCAGCATGAGTGCCTTCTTTAGCTGCTTCAATATACTGATTCATCAATTTAGAAAGTTCTGGAATGGTCAGGTTAGGGTCTTGGAGGCGTTTTCTTAGTGCCTCGCTAGGAATAAGGCTCAAGTGACCAGCTGAACTAGAAATGTTGACAACACGACCTCCATCACGAATAATAGGGAATAAAATTTCACAAGTCGAAAGCACTGAGAAGTAATTGACAAACAGCGTTTGTTCTGCTTGAACTGCTACTGGTTCGGGCGCTTTGGTTTTAAAAGCGATAGCGGCGTTATTAACTAGAATATCTATAAATCCATATTTTTCTTTTATATAGTCTCGAAATGTTATAACGCTTCTCTCATCTGTTATGTCTAATTGGTGATAATGAGGATTTAAGCCTTCTTGGTTGAGAGCGGCGACTGCAGCGGCACCTCGCGTTTCATCCCGTGATGTGAGGTACACTATCCCTTCAAATCGTTTACAAAGGCCTCGGACTATCGCAAAACCGATACCTTTATTAGAACCGGTCACGACAGCTATTTTGGTCATTTTTTAAATAATTAATTTCACTTTTAAGCTATATACCAACAGGAATGCGATTTGCGAATTTGTTATCATAAATCTACACGGTGACACAGGACACTTGCTACTTGACAGAATCACTCAAAGAGTATAGATATTAGATAAGAATCACTCATGACTCAATGAATTATGGAATCACTTATCACTGAACTGAGTCAGAGTGACAGCTTATCTCGTAAAGTAAATAATAATAAATAATAATGATTACAGTAGGGAGTAGGTACAGTTTTGAGAAAAATAACGTATCGCCGTTCTAAAATGGTTCTAAATAAGGAACAAATAAAGTTTAAGGTAGTCAATAAGGTAGTGAATATTGACCCTAGTAATAATAAATAATAATCTATCGCTACTCGAAGATTAGTTAAAATCGTTTCAGTACTTATAAGTTATAGTACATACTTCTTTTAAAAAACTTATCCCTTTATTAACTAGCTTAACATTAGGCTTTGGGAATTAAATTTTTTGTTATATAATAATAAATTATTCGAATCAAACCAATAGACCTTTGAGAGAATATCGTTCATATAGTCGTACATAAGTAAATTACGCTTTACTTTAAAAATAAGTGAAATATCATCAGCGAACAGTACTATCTCATGTTTGTCCTGCACAAAAAATGGCAAATCATTTACATAAATTAGGAAGAGACATGGGCCAAGTATAGAGACTTGAGAAACCCCCATATCTAACGAAGCCCCAGGAGATCTCTTACCATATACATCAATCGGCAATCCTTTGTATTCTATTACTCAAGCCAGGAGTTGCCCATTCACTAAATGTCAACAGCCGATTCAGGGATTGACTGTTTTAGAGGTGAATATTGCAGACGTTAATTAAGTTTTTAATAATTTAAATAAAGAGTTATATATCTAGTTGGGGTCATCAATGCAAGTGAATAAGTAAATTTTGCCACAATATTATCTCTGAACTTTTCCATACGTTCAGTATACTTATAGGTACTAAAGTCTTATTTAAAATATTTTGGTTGACATTTAAAAAATAAGAAAAGGCCACAGTGATCTTTTAGTGAGTAGTGAGTTTGAGTTTAACATATTAATAATAGCTTAGTGTGGTTTACAGCTTGTAAATATGTTATCAATACACGTACCTAGCACTGGCAGCAGTGTTTCTAGTTGGTTCAGTGAATTAGTTATTGAGGTTATATTATAGAAGCATAGATTTAAATCTGAGACTCATAATGATACCAATAATATATAATAAATTAAATACAAATATCTAATAAATTAATAATAAAATCTCCACATACAATAATAACCTTATTAGAAATATAAAATTTTAATAAAGCTACTTCTAATAAGTACTTTCTCAAAGTACTCTTAACACCCACTAGGAGGTCTGTATAACTCTGTATATGCAGACAACAATGAATTTCAATAGTTTGCTCACAGAAGACAGAGAGGCTCACAATGTCCTTACATTCTGTTTATTTTAAAAGTTTACTTATAATTATTAAAAGAGCCACCACCCACCGCGTTTAGCTTTGTCTCTGTTGAAGATACTAGCTACCCGGTGACCGCTGAAGTTAAATGTGGACTGAGAAATACAAAGCCAGTGTTCTATTAAACGTAGAACTTGAATATTTTCACCATAATAAATGTAACTACCTGTTCGGATTCTGTCGTGGATTCAGCAATCATGGTCGCGTGACCATATCAAAAGATAGTTTCATTTATAATGTCGAATATTCGCGTATACCTGAGTATTATAAATTAAATTTTCACCATTCATAAAAAAACTCTAGTACAATACTTTTCATGTCCTGTATATTTTGGTGCACCAGGTTTAGAATATTTAAATTTTACAAATTTGGGAATTTCTTGCTAAGTTACTGTGACATTTATCTGATTTAATGTCATGAATTATTAATATGCAAGAGGTATCCTCCTTGAATAGTCCCCGACCGCGATAGCCAGGGTTCTTGAGTGAAGGTGAAGGCTATAGCTGTTTTGTTTATCTCCAATCACTTATGAAGCTGTGTCGTAGCGTTAAAGCTGTGGTAGAGATTGATTTGTAGAGTACTACCTGGTAAAAGGGACTCCATCATCAGAGTCATATCCTATCCCAATGTCGAGTATTTCCATCCCTTGGGTCCACTCCCCAATGCCCTGCGCCTCGAATGTTGAGTCCAAGAGGGTTTTTTGGAGTGTGTTGTTTTTCCCACGACTACTGCTAGGTTGTGGTGTAGTCTCTTCTACTGTCATTTTCACTGTTTTTATTTGTGGCGGTACCTTAGAAAACCGCCCCTTATGTTCCTCGAACATAACCTTAACGGAGCCGAGCATATAGCAAAGCTGTTGTCCACGCTCCAGGATGCCAGGAATTAAATCCTCTGGTATACTGACTACTACGAAAGTGTCAGTAGTTTGTATTCGAGT
Source organism: Boloria euphrosyne (assembly GCA_951802675.2). Lineage (NCBI taxonomy): Eukaryota > Metazoa > Arthropoda > Insecta > Lepidoptera > Nymphalidae > Boloria > Boloria euphrosyne. The sequence goes on from OX637896.1 coordinate 1,213,993, forward strand.
GGCGTGTAGCAACCATCGATCTACTCCAGCCCAGGGGTTGAAGTATCGAAGCGCTTTCCCTATTTGGCTTGTGTCGGTTTTCCCAGGTATGAGGATGCCACACATGTGTTTTTTCGGTAAGTCAGATTGCCTCCAGACTTCTACGTTGACCCCGGAAGTCAGTGTGTGGCCGTGAATATTAGATTTTAACCACTCCATGACCTCTACGTTCATGCACCACAGCTGGAGTGATCCATTCACGTAGATAGGTTTGCCCTGGAATGTAGGTGGGTTACTAGCTTTAGCTTCTACCAAGTCCCAGAGTTTGCTATTAAGCGTCTCCCGGACCTCTTCCGCTTGTTCCTCGTGCAGAGGTCCTGCGTTAGTTGCTGTGACGGCTACTATAAGATCGGATTTAGGGGCCACTGCATAGGTTTTAAGTGTAGCACCAGCGCGAGCCTTCTTGTTGGCTCCGCTAGGCATTGTAACGTCGTCTTGATTGGTCGTTGGTGCTCGTGATTGCGTTCTCACGTTGCCTTCATTCGTGGACTTGGAAGTTTTTACCGATGGAGTCTGTCCTGCACTGGTGCCTGGTTTGGAATTTGTTATTGTTGTCGGGACGATTGGCACTGCTGAGGTCTGTACGTTCTTGCGCTTTCGTCTCTTAATATCTGAAATATTTTATTATACAATTAAATACATAGTCATCAATCTGAGCAAGGATCGGCGTCAGAGGTGTTTCAAATTTAAACTGCAGTCCTTCCCTACCAATCGATCCGGACCCCGATGAACATCGAAGATCCAAAATGGATGAGGTTAACATTCACAACGACACAGTCACCGGCCACCAGCGGCCAAGTTTTTTAATTGGTAAGATTACTTAAAGGTTTTTGGTTCTGATCTCCATATTACAATCATATCTGATAGATTGGACAACGAAAATTTTACGTTAGCATTAAAAGGCCTTATCCTTTTTTCTTTTTAACATTGAAATCCACATTGAAATCATAACCTTAATAATTACAGACATATCGATATACTTATTCATGTTTATTGTAGGTGTAAAACTAGCAAATGGATGAATTCAACAACGATCATGACTGATGAGAGAGATAGTGCAAGTTTTAACATTGCTAAAAATCATATATTTATTAGCTAGTATATTTAACACTTACCACTTTCATTGAGCGATCTCTGTAGTATACTAGTTAACGTTGTTAAGCCGACTTTAGTAACAACACATAACGAGTTTCCCCATTCTGCTGCATGAGTGCCTTCTTTAGCTGCTTCAATATACTCATTCATCAATTTGGATAGTTCTGGAACAGTCAAGTTAGGGTCTGCGAAGCGTTTTCTTAGTGTCTCGCTAGGAATACGGCTTAAGTTACTATATGAATTAGAAATGCAAACCACACTACCTCCATCACGAATAAGAGGTAATAAAATTTCACATGTTGAAAGCACTGAGAAGTAATTGATGAAAAGCGTTGGTTCTGCATGGACTGCTACTGGTTCTAGTGCATTGTTTTTAGAAGTGATAACGACGTCATTATATAAAATATCTATAAACCCATATTTTTGTTTTAAATAGTTTCGAAATGTTTTAATGCTTTCCTTATTTGTTATGTCTAATTGATGATAGCGTGGATGTAAGCCTTCTTTATTGAGAGCGGCGACTGCAGCGACTCCTTGGTTTTTATCCAGCGATGTAAGGTATACTATCCCTTCAGTTCGTTTAATAAGGTCTCGGACTGTATTAAAATCAATACTTTCATTAGAACCGATAACGACAGCTATTTTAGGCATTTTTTAAATAATAAATTAAACTTTTTAAATGTGGTTCACTTGCGTGTCAAGACTCACAGACATTTCAATCAGAACTCACACTTCACAGAACTTATCTTGTAAAGTTAATTATAAAGACAATTATATAGATTACAGGCAACAGAAACCATTCAAACTTGTTATCGTGGACTAGCGGGACCCGCGGCTTTGCTCGCGCTATAAGTACAAATAATATCTTTGGCTTTATGCTATTATTTATAATGTACCTACGCATCACGAATAATAATTCCCCATTTAAAGGTCACCCCCTTTTATGAGGACTAACTTTTAGGTAGTCTAAATATTGACCCTATAGTTATCATAGATAACTAATGATAAATGATAATTTTTATTAACTGTGTGTTAATTTTTGTTTACTGTGTGCTTATTATCAAAACTTGTTATTGATATAGCATTGTCAAAACAAATTTAAAAAAAAACAAGAAAATCTACCTACTTCCCCAAATTCTCGAAATTATCTTAAGAAGCGAAAAGTGTCACGTCTCAACTGTTTATAACTGGGCGCTCAGACCAAATAAAAAGTAAAGACGGAACTCTGCGAACAGAAAAGTGAGGCCACCTTTTTAAACATGTGTTGCGTGGGCCGGTGTTGCCATGATAATTCAAATTACCCTAAAATTACAAAAATAACGTTACTAATTGATAACGTCATAACATGATATATAAAGTGTCTTGGTGAGTTGTCGGTATAAAGTAGTGATGGTAGGAGAAAGTAAATGGAAAAAGTGGTTCAGAAATAAAATTCGTTATGATTATCCAATTTATTTTATTTAAAAACCTTTATGCTGAATTAATTATTAATAATACACATAGGTACTATTAAGCTTGAAAGGGTAGTAAACGCCTTTAAAATATTAATTAATACATATTATTATGGATATAATTGAAACCCGTTAAAAACAACTGACTTAATAACGTAACGAATAAAAGTTTAGTAAATTTTTTTATTTTGCTATTAAATTATTGTTCGAGCCGATTTTGATAACATGGATATATAATATTGTGAAAACCGTTAGATAAGAATCTATCTCGATAGATTGTAATCCATCCAAATAGGGTAAACAAAAACACTTTATACTGGCAACATTTGTGTTCCAAGCAATAATCTTAAAATTTTATTTTGATTTATTGAAAATTATTGGTTTTCAAATTACTTACGTGTGAAATGTGATTCCATCCCGCTTTTTATCTTTTGAGGATTGATTCTTACACCCTTTCACAACACAATTCGGCATTTCCGCTTGTAAATTAATATTATCTCAAAACGTGTTGCTCCCACGAACCGCGATATATAGACTGACAAGGCAAGGCGTAGTTTCGTTGTACGAGTGTGCGTGTAATTGTGTATGTACACGGCGAGGCGTAGTTTGACCGGCCTCACTTTGCTGTTCGCAGAGTTCCGTCTATACTTTTTATTTGGTCTGAGACTGGGCGACGATATTTTTTAGAAGGAACTTTGAAAAAATAGGGAAAAATTTAATCGGACTGGAGGAGCTTGTAGAAGGTGACGAAATTTACCTACGTATTCTAATGATTTTGTTACAGTATTTCTTTACCCGAAAACACGGATAAAACGATGTTTTCTAAAAATGAAACCTAGCTAGATCGATTTATCATGCAAATCGTTGGAGCCATTGCCGAGATTCATATATATATATATATATTGAATTGCGCTATTTTCAAATCGCTTTTATAACTTTTCGGATTCAAATTAAAACGTTTTTTGCTTAAAAAAAAGTAATAATCGAAGTGTTTAAAATAAGGAAGGAAAATATTAAATAATCTAAGATACTTCATTTATATCTCTAGTTACTCATATCATAATAATTAATACCGTTTCCGATAATTTTTCAAGTGTTTTATTTGTAGTCGACTTTGTTTACAAATTATCTGCGTGGAGTCGTATTATGTTATAATATTGAAGGAAAAACAAGAAATTATAATATTTTGCTGGCATTGAACAGAATATATAATAATTCTTGGGCAAGGGACATTTCTTAGGACATTATTACAATCCCGCCATCAAGTTCCGTGGTAAACTACGACTTATAAATTTTAAATACATAGATATTATAAATTCAAACACCCATGACTGGAGTACAAACATTTGTGCTCAACAAATGAATGCTCCTAGCGGGACTCCAACCCGCGACCGCTGGCGCAGAAAGTAGGATCACTATCAACTGAGCCAAACGTGTCCTCTTTTGATTTTCGCAGATTCAAATGTTTAAGTTTGTTATACGAGATCGATTTTGTAATGCAGTACAGACTACAGCGGTAGTGCGGTACATGTATACATGATTAGAATTTGCCTATTGTTCTACATCCCATACAAAAGTATCGATGAATCTAACACTATACATCATGGACTAATAAAACTATAGAGTACATTTAGATTCTCTCTGGATATACTTAAAGTTTTTTTTTCGTTTTTTTGTTACGATCAAATTGTGTTAAAACGTATTCTTCGTTATACATTGAATATGTATTGTTTGATATTGGAAGGAACTAGCACATGAAACACAGGTTTCTAGTAGGAGAAGAAGAAGAAAGAAGAAAAGCTAGGGCTGTATGAAATTGTACCAATGATTTTGTTTTTAATAAAGTCCTTTTTTATTATATTTTAGGAACTTATACACATACTTTATAATCGACTTATTGCAGGTGACGCAAAAACTAAAATTTGCGTAATCTTTATTTACAATAGATACATTTTACATTTTTCAGTAATAATAAAAATAAAATGTTGATCCGGAAAACTTGCTATCATCATATAAAATTTCATAATTTGTCTAATGGTTTTCTCATCATGTGGTCACAGACGGACAGACAAAACCTTAAAAACTAGAAATTCGACCTCTGTATCGATAATAATAACTATTTGAATTAGATTTACAAAAAAATATTCAGTCCTACAGATTCGACTTTGTTAGAATTTTGTTATATGCATAAATTTAGATCAAGGCAACCGCTTTTACTTATTACTATTCCTTATAAAAAAAGGATTCACTTTCAAAATATTTTTATTTCTGAAAAACAAAAAAAGCAATAAACAATCGGCACAATGGCAGAGTTTCAGGATAAATGGCTAATACAAAATAGATTCTTGGAGATTTAAAAAAAAAAACAAAAGAAAAGTTACATTTTATTTATTTATTAAGGCACTTATTCTATTATTTTAATTAAAATACAAATATAATATGAAAGGATACTTAAAAACTTTTAACAGTAACATAATTTCACAGAGATCCTTACTAATGGACGGTTGTTTATAATTGTCACATTGCAACCTATAACATAACATTGAAACTAACTATCAAGTCTTATTAAACTACTAGCTTTCCCGCGGCTCCGCCCGCGTTCTAAACACCGGACACATTCTTATACCGCATTTACATTCAGCCGTAGTGAGCAGGGAAGTGGGCAGGGAAGTGGGCAGGACGAGTGTGTAAACGCGATACTTCTCATGCCACTGCCATTGCCACTCGCGCTGCCCGGCGCTCCCCAAAATGGCGGTTTTTTGTGCGGAAGTCAAAGGACCGGCAGCGCGAGCGGCAGTGCGTGTTTACATTCTGCTCCGACGTTCAGTACTCGCCGAGCGCCTGTATCTTTTTAAATATCGAACATAATTATGTATCGCAAAAAGAGACAGCGCGGCCGCTGTAATTATTTCGACATCTGCCATTGCCGAAACTTGAAAGCGAAGTGAGTGGTAGGGCAGTATGTAAACACACACTCCTCTCGATCCTGCTGCAGCAATATTTAGGGAATTAACACCGGCAGCGCGAGGGGCAGCGGCAGGGGCTGAATGTAAATGAGGTATTAGATTGCACATACCATATCCCGTTTGTAACGATTGTTTGAGATTTTTCATAAATTACATATTTTCCAACAATAAAAAGTATGATATATCCTGACCGGGAAAACCAGCTATCATCATATCAAAATAGGCCAGTAGTTTCCTCGTGATGCGGTCACAGACAGACAGACAAAAATTCTAAAAACTATATATTCGGCATCTATATCATTAATAATGACAATTCCAATAAGAATTTGCAAAACATATTCAATGTACAGATTCAATGTTAGAATTTTATTATATTATGTGTAGATTATTACATATATTAAGAGGGAAGACTTGGAAGTGAGAGGGAGGAGTTGTGTATATGAAGAGTACAGGGGCAAAAACAAGGAATGTCACAAATTTTTTTTTTTAATTAACATTGCATTCTATAATACGTGGCAAAATCTTAATGTTACCACACTTTTCAACTTTTTTTAATTTTATGTGACATTTCTTGTTTTGCCCCTGTATCCTTCATATGAGAGGGGAAGTGGATAAGGAGGGATATGGCAGAGTAAGTAGTTTTATGGCCAGGGATGGTTTAAGGTGGATAATTATAATCCAGGGGTGCCAAACCATAACATTTTAAGTACTTTGCTTTTTATTTTTCCGTTAAACATTTTTCGTGTCTCCTGAAAATTTCACTTCCTGACACTTCTAACGTTATGGTTTGACACCCTAATTAATTATTTATAAAAAATTAAAGCTAGTGCTATAGTCTTTGACAATCATTTTTCAGTCATCGTCAATTGCTAATTTTGCATATCATTTCAATTTAAAGAAAACATATTAGCCTTACAATTACAAAAATATACTTCTAAATCATACATTTTATTATATTTTTATAGATATTTAAAATACTTTTATTGTAACAAAAATATTTCTTTTTACATTCAAAGTTAAAATCATATTTCAAAAATTACACAAATATAATTTACATACTTATGTATTATTTCAACAATTGTAAAGCCCATAATAATATGGGGGAAAATTTTAAGTAAATCAATATTTAAAACTGCCTATCATGTGACTTAAGTACAAACAATTTAATTCCGCATTATATGTAAAAAACCCATGGTATTGGCCAATAAGGTACCACAACCAATAACAATAATCAGGTTTCCGTATCATACATGATGTTTATGGTATTCATTTCATAACTTTATTGGGCTGGACTTTGTTAAATAAAAATTTTTAGAATGTTTAATTAATTATCTTTGCTTGCAATTTATAAAAAAAAGATATTGTTTCTGCTTGTTGTTGCTTGGTGCTTTATATTTGTTATCTGTCATTCTCTGTCTTCCTTAAAATTTGAAAGTTGTCATTGCTTTTATATAATAAAGCGATAGAAATCTAGGAAATCTTATTCAATTATATATATTATAACCCAAAATATAATAGACTTCAATAAATAGCTGCCAAAAATACAATGAGTACTTATTTAGGAGATAAAATAAAATTACATATTATTAGTGACACTAACCGCCGCACTCAGAGTCACTTAATGAAACATTAAATCGTTCTTTATTATGGAGATTCTTGACTTAATGGTTCATTAAGTGACTTTGAGTGCGGCGGTCTTCTGTATCAATGCATAAAATATGTGAACATAGAACCTCTTTCGTTTTGGAAGTCGGTTAGAAGGACCAACAACACAGTCTACTAATCTATACAGTCGTCTAACGAAGGAAGACCTATGCGGCAACAGGAGCACCCAACTGCCATATGATATACTTTTGTATGACAGTCGGGAATCGACATTAAGGTTGACATCTTATGATAACTGAGACCTACTACCATGCTTTACTTTACATAAAAATAAGTATTATTTCACAACCCTTACATTTAATGGAGAATTTCCTTCAAATAAAATACAACGATATTTTTTAAAATGGCAACACCAATAATATGTAGGATTTTTTTAAAATGGCAATACCAATAATGAAAATCATATCCAGTGGGATCACACACAAACAGCACCAAGTATAATAACATTATAACAACTAATACCTAGCGTTCTGCATTAAGCAGGTATGGAAGTACATCATCAATGCTGACATCTCCGACAAAGCCCACAAAGAAGACATCCTCTATGAACGAAGCAGAGAAGCCCCGGAGAGGAGCCAGCTGCAGGAGGAGGGCGGCGGCTCGTTCCCCCGCGGGTGCTGCGAGGGACCGGAGCACCTTGGACTGGTACTCTTGTAGTTTGCGTGTTAAGAACTCCGGTGCACCATCTGTGAAGTTAAAGGATATTGGTTATGGCGGTGTTGTATATACATTTTTTAAACAAAGTATAAAATTCTAAGTTGTATCTGTAGATTATAGATAATATTTAATTATAAAAAAAATCTGAATGAAGTGATCATTATTATCAATAGTGGCAGAAGTTATAGGTTTATTTTTTGTCCGTCTGTCTGTGACTAAATAACGAGGAAACCATTGGATACATATTGATGAAATGTTGTATGATGGTCGACATTTAGCTTACTTTTCACAGCGGGAAAATATTTAATTTCTACGAAATCTCAACCAATGTTACAAGACGACTATAAAACATTAAAAGGTATAATAATACGTGAAACCTAATAATTGGGTTTAACAAGCGGAGCCGCGGGAAATGCTAACGCAGATGACGAATCGTTTGGCTCAGTTGGTAGTGACCCTACTTTCTGCGCCAGCGGTCGCGGGTTCGAGTCCCGCTGGGGGCATTCATTTGTTGAGCACAAATGTTTGTACTCCAGTCATGGGTGTTAATATTTATAATATGTATTTATTTAAAATTTATATGTGTAGTTTATCAACTATCTGGTATCCGTAACACAAGCACGTCACGTAGCTTACCACGGAACTAGATGGCACTGTTGTAATATAAAAAAAAAAAAAGATAAAATTCTATCATATATATGTATAGAAAAGCAAAAACCAGCTCCTCAACACCCATGCGAGCCTGGTACCCCTCTCTCAACATACCAGGCGAGAACAGGCACAGCGCGCGCAGGTGCGCGTGCTCGCGCTCCGACACGTGCAGCTGGTCCATGGTCGCGAGGAACTGGTGCAGCCGGCGCAGCGTCGCCGACACCTCCGCCACGCGCTCGTCCGAGTAGTCCGATGTTGTTATCTGTTGGTACATCATTTATTGATAGACTATGGAGCACTGACCTCTATAATACCACTGGACTGGCTGTTCCAAGCGTTTGACAGCAATTTTTTTGTGTCCATTTGAAGCGCCACTAGCGAGAGTCTCGAGAACTAATTTTGACGTATATTGCAAAAGACAGCGAGAAGTGTTTGTTTACTGTAAAGTAATTTTGCATTTTCGTTGTTAATATAACATAAGTAGTAATTATGATGATACGGTTATTGATTAATAAAAATAAAAAAATAATAATCTTTATATCGACATCATTACTTTTAGTACCACGAACTCTCGCTACGTCCGACAGCGGCGGACAGCGCCAAAATGGCGAATATCAAGCAGCCACAACAGCACGTTGACAACAGCCAGTCCAGTGGTATTATAGAGGTCAGTGGATCATATGGGGGGAAAGTTGAAAACGTGTCCAGCTGTATACTGAAAATAAAGTTTCCATTACCTACCACAATAGCGCTGGCGTGCGAATAGTTTCAATATGAACATAGCAGCGGTAAACTGAGTGAAGTGTGTTTAGCCCACTTCCACCGTGGCGCCCGCGCCACCACGAATAAGATTTTAAAATTTATCCATCAGCAATGTGGCGCCACCCTAATTTACCACGTTTTTACTGCCACTTTTTCGTGTACGCTTCGCTTGGGCTCATCCCTAGGCGGTGCGGTAGGCGATTCGTAAGTCGGCGGTCGCGTCCGTAATTTTTTTAAATTATTTGATCCGTCCGTTTAAATTATTTGATGTGAAAGAGTAATATAATGTGTATGAAATGCTTAAAGCCTCTAACTTATTTATAAACCTTCCTCTTGAATCAGTCTATCTATTAAAAAAACCGCATCAAAATCCGTTGCGCAGTTTTAAGAATTAAGCATACATAGGGACAGAGAAAGCGACTTTGTTTTATACTATTCGTCCCTAGGTTTAACGTCAGCGAAGCCACGGGTTCCGCTAGTTAATAAATAAATTTTCTAAAATGTAATCTCCTCCTTTTCTGAAGTCGGTTAAAAAGTAGCCTAAAGTTACTCCTTACATCATTAGCTATCTGCCAGTGAAAGTCCCGTCAAAATCGGTCCAGCCGTTTCAGAGATTACCCGGAACAAACTGACAGACAGACAGGCAGACAGACGGACAAAAATTTCAAAAATTGTTTTTTTATTGTTAGAATCGTATATACTTTCATATGCATTTAGTGAAAAGCTGTTAATTTGAAATGAAAAACAGACACTTCAATTTTATTTTTATGGTATAGAGGTATAGATAATGTATTAAAAACCTTCTTTAGACCCGTTGTGATTTAGAAGTTCGATGAAACGAAAACGCGACACCAAAGAGAGACAAACATATTTATAAATAGGACTTAGCCTGCGAGAGAATGAGATAGAATTTCATGTATTTGGACAACTATGAGGCCTTGATTTAATGCGTTATTTTCCGGCATGCAGGTTTCCTCACAATGTTTTCCTTCACTGCAAGACAAGTTTAATCATGTTGAAAATGATTCACAGATGAAAATAATAGAGGGTCACCTGCGAGGGAGCCGGTATTTTTCTCATCTTCACATGAAACTAATGCTACAGTTGTGAAAAATTATATAATTTTACCTTTTTATCTTATAAATAATAAGCTAATGTATTTAAATAATTAAAATCAACTTGGTTCTTATATAAAATAAGCTTATAAATCGAAGGCCCACCTCAGGATGTGTGATATCAGGAGTGGGTTCAGGCTGATGCCTTGTTTCAGCTCGTTCCCTTAGTTCAGACTGTAGGTGGTTGTACAGCATCGGCAGTAGAGTGGACAGTTCCAGAGCTTGAGACCAGCGGGAGAGTCCCAACACAAAGAGCTCAGGCCAGCATTTGCGGAGAAGGGTCACTTGGATTTCGAATCTGTTGGTTGTTAATGAATTACATTATAATAATTTATCCATTACAAACAAATGTACATGCCAATGGAAAATTAAAGACTTTTTTTAATTTATTTCATAATATTAAATTAATATTTATTATATTATTTGCTGCTTTATGTATCTCTTTTAAACTCCGCACGCAACTATCTATCCCACTCACATATAAATACATATATCTTTCTCCGTTACACACATAAGATGCTACTATCTCTATCCCACTCATACATGTACGCAGTGCATCCGACCTGACTTTACATACACATATTTGACAACACTTTTGGCTCAGTCTGTTGTGCCAGTGGTCAGGGGTTCAAGTCCTGCTAGGGGCATTCTTTAGTTGAGCATAAATGCTTGTATTCAGGTCATGGGTGGTAATATTTATAATAATATGTATAAATTTACACAAATATGTGAAGTGTATCAACTATCTGGTATCCATAACACAAGCCTAGTAGCTAACTACAGAACATACAGCCCAACATTTATTATCCCTCTCGCTCTCTCGCACAACACATCACTGCTTGTTACCTTCGGGTAGCAGCCGAATGGGCCGGCACGCCCCGTATAGTACCACTCTCTCACAGGAGACCGGCGTGAAGTGGCAGCTATGCTGTCGCGTTTCGTCCGGTGAGTGAGAGTCCGGGAGGCCCACTCCCCATCCCTCCTCCCGTCCTTCTCCCTCCTCCCTCCCTCCCTTTCCTGAAAGGCCGGCAACGCATCTGCAAGCCCTGTGGTGTTGCAGATGTCCATGGGCGGATGTGATCACTTACCATCAGGTGAGCCTCCTGCCCGTTTGCCCCCTTTGTCCCATAAATAAAAAAAAAAAAAACTATCTCCATCTCAGTCGCACTCACGTCTGCGCAGCTACGACGGGCAGGGACAGCGTCCAGCGCGCTAAGGCAGCCAGCAGCCGGGCGGCGGCTTCGCAGGCGGCGTGCAGACGCAGCGGCGGCGGGGCGCAGCCCGCGGGCAGGGACAGCGGTAGTTGTAGGCTCTCCGCTGTCAGTATACATGCTTCCTCTGCTGATATAAGCAAATTGTTATCAATATATATGACGACACGTTTGGCTCAGTTGGTAGTGACCCTACGTTCTGCGCCAGCGGTCGCGGGTTCGAGTCCCGCTGGGGGGCATTCATTTTTTACCACGAATGTTTGTTCTCCAGTTGTGGGTGTTGATATTATGTATGTATTTAAAATTAAAATGTGTAGTATATCAACTATCTGGTATCCGTAACACAAGCACGTAACGTAGCTTACCAAGGAACTAGATGACGCTGTTGTAATAATATCCCAACATATTTATTATAAAAAATAATTTGATAATAGGCGGTAATAGCCCAGTGGTGACGCTTGCTTTGATATCCGAGTGAAGTGAGTCTAAATCCAGGTTAGATATTTGTGAAACATTGCTAACATAAACACCACTTGTCTTACGGTGAAGGAAAACATTGTGAGGAAACCTGTGCATCTGAGAGAACCAAGTTTTCGAAAGACATGTTAAGTGAGTGATCCCCCTCATATTGAAAGAAGGCCCGTGCCCAGCAGTGGGATGTTGAAAAAAGGTCTGAATAAAATATTATAATAAAACTAAGCACTTTTTGTATATGTCTTATTTGTACATACCATCATTTTGGGGTGTCTCCGCAGCGTGTAGGGCTCCTAAAGGCACTTCTGGTGGCGTCGCACCATACGCAGACTGTAAGTATTCGTTAATTGCACCTGGAAAGATAAAGATAAGAGTAAAAAATATATTTCAAATAACTATTACTCTTTCAAAACGAAGAACTCATAACACCACATATCTAAATATTAACAAACTAGCAAACCTGACAAACTGTCTGTTTGTTCCGGCTAACAAAAATTTTACAAATTGATTTTTTGATGTCTGTATATACTTTAATATGAGACACTTCATGATGAAACACTTTTCTGGAGGAAACATGCTTTTCTGTTGGTTTTAGAGGCATTGTGTACATAATAACGACTATTTTAATAATATTTCGATGACGTTTCTTTCGCAAGTTCTTCCCAGGTCAGTGGTTTCTTCCTTCCGAACTGGTAGTAGACTCATGACGTTCAGTAAAAAATTGTAATAAATTGTAATGTAAATTGTAATTGAATTGAATTTGACACATTTGGCTGTTTGTAGTGTAAATGTATATGTAGTTCATCAACTATCTGGTATACTCAACTTCGCCAAGTAGTTCCGTGGTAACGCAACGCCTCGTAGCTTACCACGGAACTAGATGGCACTATGCCGTTCGTTCGTAAAAATATGATTTGTACCGTAATAATTAGTAGACTGAAACTAAGTTCATAGACATACAATATTGTACTTATATATTTTATCATATAATCTGTATACACAACTTTGCAACTTTTAAAATATTATTATAATTATTACTAAAATTACATACCAAACTGTCCCATTTTGAACAAATTCTTAGCGAGCTGTGTTTGCAGCATCAGCTGTTGTCGTCTAGCGCCCTCCACATCTCCAGGAGTTCCGGCACCCAGGTACGGAGATACTGTAGGAAGTACATACATTTCATTTGTTTGATACACTAAAAGAAACTCTTTACAGGATGAAATATATTATATTTTATTATTTATACGTATGTAGGAACTAAATTACCATAAAGTGGAACGTGTAGCAAAGTTTATTAATACTTTTAACAAAATTCTTTATAGAATTGGTCATAGTATTAAACCATCTTTGCATACCTTCTTGTCATAATTTACGTGGATTTCGGGTATAACGACGACGAAGAGACCATTCTAGTTTTGTCGTTATATCCGGAAGTCATTACAAGCAAAGGTAAAGAGATACAGACACGTACACATGTACAGTTTATATTCATTTATTATTGATAATTTGCACACATAGTTATTCACTGGTACATTTCAAAAAATGTGTAATATTAGTTTGCTTCAATTTATTTTTTTGTGCTAGTGTACGCTGTAGGATGTATTCTAATTTCATTACTTCTTCAATATCTATAATATCCTTTCCATCACCAAATAAACAGTATCTTTTAAGCTTAGCTTACAACACCTAACACATCCTTAGTTGTAGGAATCTCACCTTCCTTGCAACCTTCTTCTTCCTCCTCATTTTCTTCATCTTGTGTCGTATGTGATGGAACAACTGTTTCAACAATTTCACTGTCGGACAAATTGCTAGTAGTGATAAGTTCATTGTCAATATCAACATATGTTTCCCAGTCTGCAACATTTGTTCCGCTTAATGATGCTGTAGTCAGTTGTGCCAATGGTATGTTCAATTCATCATCGGAGTCGTCGTCAATTGTTGTGATAGCCGAAGATATACGGAACCCAGCATGTAGAAAACACTTTTTGATCGTATCCGGAGTCACCCGAACCCATGCTGTAGTTACCATTTCAATGGCATCTAAAATATTAACGGAAAATGGGCCTGCCGTGTTTTCAATGTCGTTCATCATTTTCTGTACTAAAATCTTCCTATAATGACTTTTCAAGGTTTTAATTATCCCTTGATTAATCGGTTGAATCACTGATGTAGTGTTTGGTGGTAAAAATGCCAGTTTTATATTGGTCAAATTCTCTATTTTAGGATGAGCTGGGCGATTATCAATAAATAAAATGATCTTCTTTTTGTTATTCCTTAACTGGGAGTCCCATTTGCGTAGAACTTTTTCAAAAATCTCTGAAGTCATCCAGGCCTTTTTGTTTGCTTCGTAATCAACTGGCAAAGATTTAACATTTTTGAAACATCTGGGATTTTTTTCCTTGCCTATGACCAATAATTTTCTTTTTTCCCCTGCCATATTTGATGCAACAAGCACGGTAATTCTATCTTTTGATAATTTTCCACCAACACACTTTTCCCCATTAAATTTCAAGGTTTTATCAGGAGTTAACTTAAAAAACAAACCTGTCTCGTCAGCGTTCCATATTTGGCTATCAGTATAATCTTCAATCAATTTTGGGAAAACTGTTTTTAGCCAGTTGTCACAGTCACTTTGCGATACACTAGCAGCTTCTCCACAAACTTTACTCACTACAATATCGTGTCGTTGACGAAATCGGTATATCCAGCTTTCTGAACACTCAAAATCCATTTTTCCAAACTGTTTGGCAAAATGATTAGCCTTTTCTTGCAGCAGGCGACCGCTCAAAGGTACGTTTCGGCTTCTTTGGGCTTTGAACCACATTAGAAGGGCACTTTCGACATCTTGATGCATCGGTTTGCGAATTTTCTTAATTTTTAAGGATTTGGATTCAAAGCATTCTAATATTTTATCACGGTTTTTCCACATCGTAGATATTGTTGAATGGGAAACTTTGTATTCTTTGCACAAATCAGCATTGTTTCCACCGTTTTTCAATTTTGAAATGATTTCCGCCTTCTCTTTAACAGTGAATGTGCGTCTAGCGCCCATACTTATTCGAAAGTTTACTAAACCCAGTTGCTACTCAGAATATCACTTTGTGACTGAATCATAAATTTAACTCCGAAACGTACACGCTTCCCTACCTACTTAGCTGATATCTATATAAACAAAAGGTAAAGGTCTCCACACTTGCTGACCATCTGTGTCGATGTAAACAAAAGATATGAAATGTTTGTGAAAGAAAGAAATCTTTGCGTCTTTGGTAGCCGACTCCGGTCGCAATATCTGCAAGGGATTTCTAGGAATTTGTTACAAATGATTCATTAAAAATAGTCGTAACACCCGCACTCGGCGTTACATCCGAAGGCGCTATAGCCACATGAATTTTGTACTAAAATATGCTTTAAATTCAAGGGACTTAGATTTAACGTCGCTATAGGTAAATGGTCGCTACAACCAAGGTCGTAATAAATGAAATCCACTGTATTTATAAGTATTTATATATCTATTTATTTTTAACCTTTTATAAGTAGTTTTATATAAATACTAGCGGACCCGACAGACGTTGTCCTGTGCGCATGCGCAAAACAACGTTGCCTAGCAACGACTTGTTTATAATTGGATATTTCATTTATTGTGTAAATGTATAAATAGCTAATTAATTCAAAAAATACATGTTGTAGTGGACTGAATTGTGAATCTAAACCATTCTCGAATCCACTCGAACACGCACAAAACATTTCATCAAAATCGGTCCAGTCGTTTAGGAGGAGTTCAATTACATACACACTCACAGAAGAATTATATATATAAAGATATTCAGGAATATAATTTCAAGCATGTTCTTATTATTTTTAATATTACATTTTTTAAAATTATCAGAATATAATTTTCTGAAAGGACATGCAAATGCTTGGCCTTAGATATGGCAATGTGGATAGTGCCAAATGATCAACAAAACCGACCCAACGTCACGGAAAGAGAGAGGGAAGGCAAAGAAGAAGACATTAATACTTTCTTAGATTTACGCGAATATTCGACATTATAAATGAAACTACCTTTTCGGATTTTGTCATGTCATTTCGGATCATGGTTGCTGTAAAGCATTCGAAACGTCGGGAACTAAAAATCAAAATAAATCCGCGACAAAATCCGAAAAGGTAGTTTCATTTATAAGAAGAAGACATTTTTAAAATTATCTCATAAATACAAGACATCGTTAAAATATTATTTACATCAATTCAATTATATAAAAAAATATTTAAATATGTATAATATGTAATGGGTATCAAATTATTTTGGTGTACCTGGATTGCCTTTATTGAATGCAACAGCAGCGGCCAAAGCAAAGTTGAGAGCTGGAGCAGCTGGGGATACCGCACCGAAAGCGTCGTTTGGCTCCTCTTTAGGATTAATCTGTACATAAAAATATAGTATTAGAAGAATAAACTAGTAAAAAAACAGTATTAAATCAAACTAAATGTTAGAATTTTGATTCTTTTTTTACTCTAGACCAAATTAAAAATTCACTTGTTTTTTGCTTTTCCTTATTTTCTAGCTAGAAAGTTACATACAAAACCAATACTTAATTTTACAAGTTCAAATACAGTAACATAATTCTACAATAATTCTAATAATTATGAAGCCATTTGAATATATGTCATTTGAATATATGTCTCAATTTAAAATTATATATTTTTTTGAAACATCAAACTAAAATAAAAATACAAAAAAAAAGTAATTACTATAAGTAATTAAAACAAACTTTTACTAACAAAACCCATCAATTTACATACCTGTGCATTCTGCGCTTGTCCGGCGAGTCCCAATAGCTTAGAATATGCAGCCTGTCGCTCGTGCACGTCTCGTGCTTCGCCCTTCACTTTGTCCACTATCGGCTTCCTTTCATGTTGAACCGCTGTCCATACAGAGCAAGAATTACTGCTCGTCGAGTGTTTTTATTTAAACTTATATACAAGTACAAAAGCCTTTATTGCTGATAAAAAAATAGTTTTTTTTTTATAATTATTGAAATGGCACATGACTAACTGTATCAGTGTGATTAGTTAACACCAGTTTCCACTTTAGGATGATATTGGTATAAAGATATTTTGAGACCTTTGAAAGAACCATTTTATCTAGAAAGTGTGGTGGTGGTATATCAAAGGTATGTTGCAAAAATTTTATAGATAAAATATTAGTTACTTACGTACTAACACCACCGCACTTTCGTTTTTCTATAGATTTGTGTGAATGTGCTTATATTGTAACTATTTTCTTGGGTTTGGATATGCTTGCTTTGGCCTTTGCGTTTATTCCATACAATCTTTATTTGAGCGACGGGTTTGGATATAATAGGTTCATAAGGTTAAGTTTAAGAATCTTTCTTTCTGGGTTGGTTAGGTTAGATATATGACCACATCGTAGCCGAGCAAGCGTAGCGAGCGTTACGTGGCAGCGGCCAGCGAGTGCCATCGAAAACTATTATAAAATATAACACTTAACAAAGCTAAAAAATGGCGTCAAAAATTAATTAAACACTTAAAAATAACCACCGTATTTCTAGCTGCAGTGGCGTTAGTACGTAAGTACCAAATATTATTACTATTACTTAATATTTATTGATTTTTAACCCATCAACGGGCGCGGGGACAATATAGATTTATAACAATTGAAAATCTATTGTGTCTCGTATGTTCGCGTTGACGGGTTAATATTTCAAACTCAGCTGATACTCACAGTCGCTTCTCATCCCACACGCTAAACACTTCTGTAGTCTACAGTACTGACAGCGGTTACGGTGATGCTTTGTCACTTCACAATTCATACTGCCTCTGCACTGATAGCCTAATTTCTTTCTTATTGACCGCTTGAAGAAACCTTTGCAGCCTGGAATTTTTGATTTTATGAGCATCAAGTGATGTTAGCAAAGTTGTTTATTATAACACAAAAAATTATAATGTTAAAAAAAACAACAATTTCATGTGGAAATTGCATAATTATTCAAAATATAATATTATTTAAGCCATATTCATTTAAAAAAATAAATTAAATGAATATGGCTATATATTCAAAATAAAAAACTATAATAATTATATTTTATGGCACAAATTGAAGATATTAACAATGATAATGAAATTTAAGTTATAATTACCTTCACAACTAATAGCACCATAATGTCTCCCAGAAGCCCTATCACCACATACAATACACAGCTCCAAACCACCAACTTCATTACCCGCACTGTACTTCATTTCCATTTGATCTTGTGCCTCCATATTGACTGAAATTAATGTGAAAAAAAAAATTGAAATAAAGTATGAAGCTCAATTATAACTATATAGGTTAAGCATTTTAACTTTTTCTAATATTAGAAATATAAGTTTTATATTTACCACAAAAATTATGAGGCATATCTTTTAAAAACATTGAATTTACAAAAGAGAGGTACTCCGCTACCATGTGATATAATAATCAACCCGTGTGATTCCTTCCTCTAAAATGCTAATATCGTCGATACACATCTTTCGAAAACTGTTACACCGCCCTACATGCACTAATGTTTTTTCATTTTTCTATGGATAATTTATCATATAGCAGTACATGGCAATCTTCATTTGTCACTAAAGATAACTTACCTACAAATTGCCTTTCACTTTGATTATTATAAAAGTGCTTGGCATTTATAGCAAGTTCGCTATACGTAGGCGGAAGACTGAGTTCAATGAAAAAATGAGATCGTGATGATCACTGTTGTAGAAAAATTTGGCCTTAGCAGATTGCTTATAGAACAGTTATGTTCTTACCTTTTATAGTCCACAAACAGATTATTTCTTTCAATACGACGATAATAAACGTAGGATTGGATAAATCATACGAACATACTCTAAAATATATAGGAAAAAAATAAAAAAAATAAATAAACACGTTACATGACAAATTGATTACTGTAAAATTGAAAACGGCAAACAACTTGTTCTCTTGGTAGTCTGTGCGGCAAACGCTGCGCTGACAAAGATAAACAAAGATGGCCGACGCGAGAATCGAGATTAAACAGTAAACTCTTTGATCGAGATTATATTTTATGAGCATAGAGAAGAATTTTTATATCTGTATTTATGAGTATGACAGCCAGCAATATAGAACAATAGAAGTTCCTCTCATTTCTTTTACAAAAGCTTAATTTTTTTTTTGCGAAAATGCAACCAGGTTACTATTAATATCTGGTATGCAGCTGCATAAATTGACATAATTTAATAGAAACTAAAAAGTCATTATTTGTTAAAATTCAAATCTTCTTATTTTAAATAATAATGTTGATAAAATGATTTAATATTCTTTTCCAGTTTTAGGAACATTTGCTTTTTTGATTGAAAGGTGTATTTTATTAATTATAGTGCTATTAGGCTATATAAAATATACCTAATTAAAGCAAATCCGATACAAGTAAAAAAATATATATTTTTTCTTTTTTTTTTATAATGACTTAGATTTGCGTTAATAGACGTAAGCTATTTTAACATTGCAACATTGAAATCATGAAATGTCATTATCACACCTTCCTTAGATGTCAAGATTTATGTCAAAGTCAAACATCTACACCTCGTGTGTTTGTGATTATTTGTAATAACCAAATTTTTTGTATAAATGTTTTCTAAATAAGGTATCATCATAAAAATGGCTAGCGCTAAGATGGAGAATATGATTGAAAAATTCACTGCATTAACTGAAAAACCAGTGAAATATTTAGAGGTGCAAAAGAATATAAAAGAGGATATTCAGAACTTAGTTAAATCGCTCTATGATTTCACGAAATCGCAAGAGCAAAATGGTAAGTCCAAAACAAATCAAGCATTATCAGAGATAATTGTAAAAGATTTCGATGAAGAACAAATATGGCAGCAAATTGAACTACAAAATTCACAGTGCTGGGATCATCTAGTATGGGAAGTAGCTAACTGTTTATCAACTAAAAATGATTTGACATTCCCAGTTAAGATTGTTGAAGATGATAATACGGAGGTTTCAAATAATGAGGAGGAGACGGAAGAGGTTATTTCTGAGAATATGTCAGCTACAGACCATATTGAAAAGAAAAGTAAAACAAAGATTAAAAAACATGAAAATAAACTTAACTCTAGAAACAAAACATCTGTAGTAGATGACAAATTTTTCAAATTGCAAGATATGGAAAAATTTTTAATAAATGAAGAGAAGATGGAGGAAAAGGGTAAGAAAGATACAGAAGATGATGAGGGATCCATAGATATGTTTGAAGAGATAGATAGTGAAGGATCAGAAGATGAAGGCGGCAAGGAAATGATGTATTCAGATTTTTTTAATGATGACAATGGTGAAGAATTTGATGAAAATAATGAAAATGATGACTTCAATGAAGATAATGAAGCTACAATTAGTGAAAAAAAAGTTAGATTTGCAGAACCTGAATCTGATGACGGAAGTCAGTCAGATGATGAGGATACACATGTGGATAAGGAAGTCAGATTTGCACAACCAGATTCTGATGACACTGATTCTGATGATAGCATGGAACAGATCTCCAATAAGCAAATAAATGGAGACAGTGAAAAAGATGAAAAGAAATCTGAGTTTGAGATGAGACAACAAAGATTAAAACAGCAAATATCTAAATTAGAGGAAAAAACACTCACTGAAGCTCCTTGGCAATTAAAAGGAGAAATTGATGCAAGTAAGAGACCTCAGAATTCATTGCTTGAAGAAGTTTTGGACTTTGATCTTACAACAAGGCCACCCCCTACAATTACTGAACAAACAACTGTCACTTTAGAAGGTTTGATAAAACAGAGGATCAAAGATAAGGCCTGGGATGATGTTGTAAGAAAAGAGAAACCAGTAGATGATCAGCTGCTATTTAAAAAGCCCGAAGTACTTGACCACTCAAAGAGCAAGCTAAGTTTGGCTCAAGTTTATGAAACTGAATATTTAAAGCAAAAGCAAGCTCAATCAGGCGACATTGAAGATGAAAAAGAACCAGAAAGTCATACTGAAATCCGTAATGCTATGAGTAAGCTATTTGCACAACTAGATGCATTATGTCATTATCATTACACTCCTAAACCACCTCAAGCGGAAGTCAAAATTGTAAGTAATACTCCAGCTATATCTATGGAAGAAGTAGCACCAGTAGCTACAAGTGATGCGGCATTATTAGCTCCTGAAGAAGTTAAGAGAAAACGTAAAGGAGAGTTGTTGAGTAAAGAAGAAAGAACACAAACAGACAAAAATAGAGAAAGAAGAAAAAAGAAGGTCTTACAACGTAAGAAGGGACATCCTACTGATGTAACAAATCACAGAAATACAACAAAAGGCTCTGAGAGTAATGACAAAACCTTAAAAACCTCAAAAGCTTTCTTCCAACAGTTAAATGACGATTCAAATAGTTTAATTAAATCTAAGAAAAAGAATGTAAAAAATAAGTAATAAATTGTTTATTTTTTGTGTGTTTATTACATAGGGGGTTTCTTTAAATGCATTTGATCCGTACTAATATATTTTGTTTGCTTTTTCATTTTAATTATTTGGTTAAATATAAGCATATTATTATAATATCTCCAATATTGGTCATGTTTAACAAGTTTGTGGCTTATTTGTTAAGGACGGTTTTTCAAGTAACATGATAATATAAAGTTTAAAATAATGTTTTATAGATTTATAATAATCTTTCATAATATTATTTTTTCAATGTAATAGGAGCCGTTAAATGCAACTATTATATTGTCACTTAAATTTTTTTACCCAGTTTTTTTTAATGTATATTAACTTTTATTATTAATTGCAATTTAAATACATAATTTTATTATTATAAAGAAGCAGAGTTCATTTGTTTAAAAGTGCTTACTGCAAGAACTTCTATCCAATGAAAATAAACTTAGTATTTGATAACCCGTAAATAAAGGAAGGATAGGCTTCATTCTAATATATAAAAATCTCGTGTCACAGTGTTTGTTATCGAACTCCTCCGAAACGGCTTGTTTTGTTTTGTGTAACTTTGGTAGGTCTGAGAATAGGTCGTAAGTGATATAATATTCATCTTGGAGGTAAGGGATTTTTATTTTTTAAAGAATTTGAAGAATTTACTCCAGAATTTTTATTTTTTAAATATTAGACCAAGTTTTTATTTATTATTTTTTATAATTTGGCATCAAAAATACTTATAAACCTACATTTTCAACCACCAATCCCTATTTTTTAATATGGATTATAATTTTAAAATAATATGGTTAAGTACCTATAATACCACTTTTGGCTTCAAATTATTATTGTCGGCATATCTGTTTCGTCTTTTTCTTTAAGTTTGAGCATGAGCCATTACAGTACATGAAACGATCCCTTGGGGGTCTTAGAGCATTGCAAGAAGCTACTAAGCCCAGGATTTGTTCGACTCGGACTAATAATTACGTACAATATTTAGTAATATTGTACGTAATAAGTATATTTAGTAAGTATTTTACACTTTTTATAACTAAAACCATGAATGGTTTCTAATTTCTATACTTTTATTTTTTTATTTAACAATATTTTATAACAAGTTTTCATATTTCAACGCTTTATTTTATACCTTAGGCTAAAACGTAGGTTTTGATACCGAAAAAAATCGATTTATTCATAAATAAAAAAAAATGTTTTCACTATAATGCACAGCACGCCAAATGTAATAATATGTAAATGTACAAAAAAATTTTTATCGGTCAATTTCGATTGTGGAACCTAAATTCGACCTAATCGTTTTCCGAATTATAACCGGTTAAAAGAACGCAACCGGAACCTTAAATCGAAAATCCTTTCGGTTACTGGACTAAAACCGATTCAAAAAATTAAACCAAAAGCCCTTATTTTTAAATTAAGTTTATGTTAACTGAGACAATCAAGTACCTAGTATTAACTTTAAAATTTAAAGTTTACCCCAAAGCTATACCAGTATCCTAAGCATGGTATTTTGTTAATAACAAAAGCGATTCTCTTTAGACGTTAGGTCCGTCATTAAAATAGATAGTTGTGTGTAATCTTACAAAAGTGCGATTAGCCGTCGGGACTCGGGTCGCGCCGCAAACGGCGTTGGCGTTGGTACGGCGTAATTAGCGAGGAAAAACTCGGCGATATGGCGCGAAACGAATCTGTATTTGAGGATTGGTAAATTTGGAGGCGGCAGTTTAATATTTATCTATTGTTGAAAGTGACTTGAAATGTCAATTTAAGTAGGTATTTTTGGTTGTTGTTTTATTCGTTGTGTTTATTATTGTGCGAGTCGTTTTGGATAGAAGCTATATAATTTATTTTTAAGACGTAAAGTTTTCGAGTAAGTTAGCAAAAAGTGAAGTCCGACTTAGTTTTTCTCAAAGAAATCTCTAAATAATAGTAAATAATAGTATAAGCAAAATTTTTGGATAATTAATTTGCACTTGATGTACATCAATTAATTTGCGGTATGTTAGAGATTCTGAATACGATTTCGTTTAGAATTTACTATCTTAATAATATTATTTAAACCTAAATTCCAAATAGACCTTACAAAAAAATATTTATTTTACACCCTTAAAAGGTAAAGATCTAAAGGGTGCATCTGAACTTCGTAACTCTGAGCTCACGTCTATAGCAGTTAGTGCCCGCCTAGGAAGTTACATAACGACGCCGTTACTTTTTAGCTTCAGAGTCCAAATGCTAAACGCCTATGCACTTCTATATGACTGTACTGTGGTTTGTTAGAATACAATATATGTAAATGTATTTACATTTTAATTTTATAATGGCTGTATTTATTTTATATTTCAGCTGTTTCGGTTTAGTTAAGTTGCAATAATAAGTGAAGAATACTTTCTTTATATGTTTATAATCTATTAAAAAATAACATTAGGTACAAGTTGTTGAACTCCTAAGGAAAAATAAAGTGCCACGCTGCTTCTGTCTGTCTTTTTGTGATAAACTCAAAAACTACTGATGCTTATGCATTCATTCAATAAATGTTGTGATTCATAAGTTAGGTTTAATATCCTAATTCATCAAGGTTTCGTGTTAATTGACTGAAATATATGTAGATGATTGTGGAAGAAGTCTGAAAAATCATGCTCATTGGGAGCTTTTTTGGCGTTTTACTCCCGTTTGAAAGATCTTCTTATTAAACTGTAGCAATGCTACTTGCACGAAACTTTTTTTTTGGGATAAGTAATAAAAAAAATCTTAAAATTTTTATATTATTTGTTGGTATACTAAGCATAAAAGGCACTTTAAATACAAAATTAAAATACTAAAGACCCAGATCTCCTTCACTTCTTAATAAAAAATAGCAATATGTTGCAAGTGCGCTGGAGAGCAAACATTAGGCGTCTATTCCGTCAATTATTGCATTTATTGACCGGGTCTTCGCAATTTTCCATTTCACAACCACCAATTTTGTCCCCAATTAGATTTTTTGTTACTGTTTGCAATCATGCCGATATTTGACTTTGTATTTTAGGGTTCCATTTCTGAAGGTCAATTCTGGACCCTACTAATAACCCTTTTTTAATGTAGGAAAGAGCATTTACGCATATCACGTGTGGTGGTTATCTGGGGCTAGAAAAACCAGTACTACCCAGTAAAACCAACAAATTCTCCCTCCATCTTAATGGTGCGTCGCAGGATCGCTTACAAATTCAACCACGACGCCCCGACGGCAGGTCTACAAAAGGAGACAACACAGCCAAGAGATTGCTCCATAGGGATTGCTTGCCATAGTCCACTCTGCGATCACAGCCTGAAGTGGGCCTCCTTGTGGTTTTAGGTTCCACGCAAGTTTGGGTTGATGGTGCTGGATGATTCTATGAGCTAACTATCTATCAAGATAATCCCTAATACGTAATAATAAATAATATTTTTATGAATTAATGAATACTTTACCACACAGGAAATATCTAGGTAAAGAAGAGGCCTTATCACCAGAAGCGATCTCTTTCAGGCAATCTTAGGGTAGAGGAGTCAGTATACAAAATGGTAGACAGTATACATATATACATAATTATACTCCTAATTGTTTATAGCTACAACACGATAACGTCGACACCCCAAATATTCAGCACCGTTTACACTATAAAGTAATAAATAAAGTAAATTTAACAGTAGTCTGGATCGCGGCGGTAATCCGCGTCAGTCGCGCACTCGGTCACATGTTTATAATTTGTGCAATTACCACGCTCGAGACTACTGCGCGTAGAGCTACGAACTTTTAGATATGCGGTAATGGCGTGGTATTCTGGCCTTTTTCGTCCCACTGCTGGGCACTTCTCTTCAATACGAGGAGGATCAGATGGACATGTGAACATGTCTTTTGAAAACCTGCTAGATTCTCAGACATACAGGTTCCTCCACGATGTTTTCCTTCACAGCGCGACTTCGATGGTAATGAAAGTATTAGAGGTGAAGCTGGAGATTTAAACCAGCTTCATTATATTTCTCTTGAGAGCGTTGACTCGTAGTAGCGGTGACTGCAATTGCAGCGGCAGAATTTTTTCCAGGGGGGTGCATAAAGTTTAATAATACAAACCAAACTATCTGCCTGGATGATACGTGATACGAATTTTTTGACTAAGATCAAAAACTATTTTACTCTATCTCAAAGATTAAATAAGTAAAAAAATCATATCAATCGATTATTTTGTTGTCGTATGAAAAAGCTTACACCAATACATTTTTACATAATAACAACAATTAGGCCATGCGAGAATAGAACCTACGACCTACTGAGTATTAAACTGAAATGAAATACATAGTTGTACTTATTTAGTATATAATATTATATAAATATGTAACTTCACATCTGTTATCTTTATAGCTCAATCCAAAAGCCACCAATGGTGCGCTGCAGCGCGCAGACAAATAAATTCAGAGGCGCGATAAGCGTAGTATAAATCAGTAGGGAAAAAACACTGTGCGCAGGCTTTATGATAGTAGGCTGCGGTCTTTAAGAGATAAGATAGAGTTCCTAAAATGCCTTACTCGTTAAGATTGAATGTGAGGGCCCTTTGTTAATAATATAATTCAGAGTTGCGGAATATGTTTTGTTGATTCTGGTATTATGTTTAGTAGATGTGAGGGAAACGATTTAATTTCCGTTAAGAGTGGTGAAAACTATGAGTGGTTTATAATTCGATGTTTTGGCGATGGATTGACCGACATAATGCCTTGGCCTCCGTATTTTCTAGTACTACTAGTTTACGTTCGATAATTTTTAAGATTGTACTATATAAATTAATATGTTGAGTTGCGACTTTTTTAGTTTATTTTACTTAAATAAACAAAAACATAAAAACACAACACTTTCTAGTTTCATTAAACTACGGGCTGAATATAGAAATATTAAATGCAATAAAATTAGCTTGCAAAGTTTAACAATGTTACGATAACATTGAAAATAATATTTATGATGTATTTTTAATCATTTATTTATCAATAACATAAGACAGACTTGAAAGGAACCCTAGAACTTACCATCACTACAAAAAGTAAGTTTTAATAAACAAGCTTTTTAAAGCTTCTTTAATGGCTTTCGTCGTATATTCTGTTCCTCTAGAGCTTTAAGCTCTGAATAAACAGAAATTATCTTTTTGGACCATTTTGTATTTTCATTTGTTAATTTAAAACAAATCGGAAGAGTAGGAAGCTGAGTCTCGTACTTATACTGTGTTATATTTGTCCTTCAACAATATACTGTATACATATACAGCAAACAAATAATAAATGTTAAATTAACAAAGCGTGGAACCGAAACTATCCCACATATCAATGACAAACAGTTATGCCTAACTACACTGTGTTGTTTTTCTAAATAAATAATAAGGTCAAGTGTAATTTATAAAAAAATAAAAGGAATTTGAAGAAGAGTCACATAAGCGTTAAGTATCTCTCGTGTCCTTCTAATTTTGTAAACTACACTTGGGTCGACTAGAGGGTCGAACCCAGAACCTCCGAATTTGAAACCGTACGTTCTAACCACTTAACCAACGAGGCAGTTTTTAAAGTATACTGTTATAAAATACCTAAACAAGCTTTTAATTACAAAAATAATTAATAAATTATATATCCAACTATTACATGGAACGTTTTAACACTATTAATTGGTTCACTTTAAAAAATATAGTATTCTAAAACCTATAATTATTTTGCGTGATATAGTAATCGGCGCGGTCAACTTGCGGTAGCTACGACTTCGCTACGAAAGTTCGTAGACGTTTCTTTGAAGTGTCAAAGATAGTAACGTCCGCACTCAAAGTCACTTAATGAACCATTAAGTCGTTCTTTAGTATGGAGATTTTCGATTTAATGGTTCATTAAGTGACTTTGAGTGCGGCGGTAAAACATTATTTTAAAATATTCTATAGTCTATACAAATTCTAAGTCAAATCTTTGCAGCAAATAGTTTAGGATTTAATTCATTACTTAATAAAATAGTCTAGTTTTTTTAGAATTTTTGTGTGTCGGTTTGTCTGTGACCGCATCATGAGAAAACCAATAGATAAATTTTGTAGACATTTATGTACACAACATTACAACTACAAAAGGCTGCCCGCAGGTGATTGTGGAAACATTGAATGAATAGCGTTTTCAAATTAATTTAAATTTTTATTTAATTTCTTTTTTATGGGTTTATTACGAAGCACATTTACTAACTAAATTCTCCAAATAACATACTTAATATATCGGTATTTAATACAGCATTTCTCGATGAAACTTTAAGTAAGATTTTTAAGTTTAACCAATGTAACACTGATAGGTAATGTGTTTGCGTCACTGGTATAAACGATAAATTGCAAAGTTTGCACTGCGCCGCTACATCAAAAGATAATCTCGTGTGAAGAAGGCTTTACAATATGTAGACACACCAGTTTAAATATTTATGTGTATATTTCAATATTTTTTATTTTAAAGCTTTTGCAACATTCGTTCTTGTCACACAAATGAATGACCCCAGCAGGACTCGAACCCGCGACTGTTGTTATGTAGTCCCGACAACTTTAGCCAAACATGGCAATATTATTATGTTACGTTCAAAAAGAATATGATTTTTGGTAATTAATGATGTGAGCAATAATAAATAATACAGTGTTTTGATAAACATATATTTATTTAATTCAATCAACTCAAATTTTGAGGGTTAGTCTAGAAGTTATATATTCCCGTAGTAAAAAGTATCCCATATTATTTTGACCCGGATAACAATAAGTGATCGTGATAAGTGAACGATAAGTGAAGTGATTTTCTCGTGATGCGATCGCAGATA
Organism: Boloria euphrosyne; assembly: GCA_951802675.2. Taxonomy (NCBI): domain Eukaryota; kingdom Metazoa; phylum Arthropoda; class Insecta; order Lepidoptera; family Nymphalidae; genus Boloria; species Boloria euphrosyne. Next base: position 1,242,380 of record OX637896.1, read on the forward strand.
AACAGAAAAAAATTAAAAAGTATAGATTCAGCCTCTGTATCGTTAATAATAACTATTTCAATATCATTTTCCCAAAAAATATTTAATATACATCTCTAAGTTAAACTAACACATACGATTTACTCACCAGCCCACTTCTACCACTTTCCAATCCCCGCAGCAGGCTCGGTCCGCGAGGTTACATCTAATATAAATTCCTATCCAATATTCACAAATTCTTAGCCATTTTAATGCGGACCAAATTGCAATCTTCTGCTCCGTGTCGCCGCGTTAAATAAAAGTGGGGGGATATATCTTCACCGTAAGTGAAAGACTTTTGAACAAATTTTTGTATGAATTTTTAGACTGATGTATAGCATTTTATGAGTATAATTTGTTATTAGATATTAAAGTGGTTTAAATGTGTGGTTGGAGTATAGATTTGGCATCCTTAAAATGTAAAAAAGGCTTAGGAGTATTTCTTAGAGTATTTATTAAATTGCTTTGCAGTTAGAGTATTTATTAAATTGCTTTGCAGTTTGAACACAAATTCAACGCCATAATTATTCACTACACTTTTTGTGAATTATTTTGTGTATTTTCAATCTATACCTAAATAACTCTTTTGCATCATGAACCTTTGCATGCGTATAGAGAATAGTCCACCACAGTTTTGTAACAATGGGATCAATGGTTTAGGTACACACGGATGACAAACATATTTACAAGTTTTTTTATTTATATATGTATAAGGCAGTAGTGGCCAAGTGGTAACGCGCTCGCTTGGATAATCGAGTGATGTGGGCTCAAATTCGTGTCGCACCTCTGATATTTTTATTTTCCAATCTGATCACCACTTGTATTACGGTGAAGGAAAACATCGTGAGGAAACCTGCATGAAAGACATGTGTAGTCCGCTAATACGCTCTAGGCCAGCGCGGTGGACTATGGCCTAATCTCCCTCTTATTGAAGGGAGGCCCACCCCCAGCAGTGGGACGTCAAAAAGGACATGTAGTTGCGTACATACATCTTTTTAACAGTAACTAGTGTACAGTAAGAATGATATTCCCCATTTTAATATAATATACAAATATATAAAAGCTATAAACGTATGGTGTAATTTACAACAATTTCCAAATAGTCATAACCGATACGTCCGCAATAGATAGCGGTCTATCGCGGAACATAACGCGGACGGGGAGTTATTCACACGCTCGGGGCGCGCGTTTTATTTAATCATCGTATGATTTTATGTTTTATATTATATTTGTTTTTAATAAAAAAAACATTATTTATTCATCTCGCTATACCAAGGCAGTGGTGGCCGAGCGGTAACGCGCTCATTTGGATAACCGAGTGATGCGGGTTCAAATCCGGGTCTAGGACCTCTGATATTATCATGTGCGAATCATTTCTATCCTGATTTCCACTTGTCTTGCGGTGAAGGAAAACATCGTGAGGAAACCTGCATGTCTGAAAAAACCCAGCATGTTTTCGAAAGACATGTGAAGTCTACTAACACGCACTAAGCCAGCACGGTGGGCTATGACCTGATCCCCATTGTACTAATGGAGGCCCGTGCCTAGCAGTGGCACATTAAAAAGGGCTGAAAATATTAATTTCGCTTTGTTTTGGTTCATCCTTATACATTTTAAAATTGGTATGGATTTCGCTGAAATATGATATTTTATTAGCTTTTTTCTACTATAATATACATGTATTATATAAACCTTCCTCTTGAATCACTCTATCTATTGATGAAAACCACATTAAAATCTGTAAATTTGAAACGCGAGAAGCGACTTTGTTTTATTATACGAGTACTATGTAAAGAAGTTATCAACTTTTCTCCGCTCATACCAAAGTTCAAAAAAATCTGTACAATGACCTCTTGATGTAATCATAACCAGGTATTTCTATTTCTTTGCTTATTGAAAAAATATATAGAGATGTGCTGAGTGAGTAAAATTTTGCAACAAAAAAGATCTAAACTACAACTCCACTTACTGTTTAAGTATAAGTATAAACTATAAAATCAATCAAAATAGGTCAAGCCATTTGACTAGGAAATTTTCGAATATACTCGTACATGCAATTATATTTTATATATTAAGAAGATTAGTATCTTTTTAATAGTTATAATGTTCTCCGACCGCCTTCGACCATGGCGGCCAATCACAATCAGACTAGCCAACTGCGCAGGAGATATTATAGTGCACGAGTGTACACGCAGACACAAGTGCACTCTCTATTCCTATCACTCTCATACTCCGGTGGGACGACTACTCGACACGACCAGTGAGAGTTAAGGCGGAGGACCGGCGGCTTTACGTGCTCTTTGAGGCACGGGGATGTCACACCACCAACTTCCCAACTCCGGACTGCTTCTGAGGCTTACTATACAGAAAGACTCAATAACTAAATCTGGCCCGACCCGGGACTCAAACCCAGGACCTCTCGATGAGTGGCCGTACTTGCTAGCTACTACACCAACGAGGTATATGTATATCGTAACATATATAATGTTTTATAACATATTTTTATTTCGCAATCCAATAAATTACAGCCGACATCGTCATTTACAGCAATTCTCAAACAACCAATAGATAGCGCACGTTCCCGAGCTATCGCGGGACATAAAGTCGGACAGGCGAAATTAAAAAGACTAACTGCATCGACGCCGCGGGCGAGATACTGGCCTTTTATTTTCATTCGTAATTAGTTGGAAAGTAATACTGTAAGGTTTTAACCGATTTTTATTAAAGATTTTTGTAACCACTTTTAACAAATGGAAATGTGTGCTGGGGTTTTATTTTCTTTCATGGGTTTTTGTTTTATGATGTAGGTTGTGTTTAGGGATTCTTATGGGGTTATAGTTATAATATGTCACAAAAAAAGTTTGATTGTGTAAAACAAAAATAATCACGCAATAGTAAGCTATAGGCAGTGGTAGCTTAGTGGTAACGTGCTCGTTAAAGGAACCGAGTGATGCGCTTTCAAATCCCTGTCCTCGCACCTCTGATATAGTGAAAGTATCGTGAGGTAATCTGCATGTCTGAGAGAACCTAGTAAGTTTTCGAAAGACATGTGAAGTCCGCCAACCAGCACTCGGCCAGTGTTTTGGATTATGGCAATGGCTTTACCCCTCCCGTATTGAATAAAGGCACGTGCCCAGCATAAGGAGATTTTTGTGTTTATATAGTATAAGATTACGTAAAGAAGTCGATCTTGTGACCTCCAAAGAAGTCAAGATATCAATAAGGAACCTGCAACACTTAGTTGTCATTTTTGTATTGTTCCTAAATAAACTAGTAGGTGTAGATAGCTTAGTATGTAGCTATAGTCTAAGAAATTGATAAAAATGATACTTGTAATTTTACGTAACTGCATATAATCAAACAAACAGACAGACTGACAGCCTTTTTGATTATATCCTAAAAATACATCATCATCTTAAGTCCAACGCTCTTATGTAAATTTGTTTAAGTAAAAGTTTTGTAAAGCATATTCAAAATTAATAAAGTCGGTATCGGATGAAAATATTTTTTTTAATGAGACTGCATTCCAGAGATTAGTGCATACTATAGCCTCCTATATATTATAGTACCTATATAGTAACAGTATATATGTCATTAATTTGTTACTCTATCAAAATATATATCTGAATTATGCCAATAATAATATTACAACGGTTACCCATCCACTAAATAACTACATTGATCGTCACTTAACCCCACCAATACCCTTATATATCTATTGTAGATTTCATTTTTGCTTAGTTCTGCAATTTAGAAACTTTTATTATTCTTCGCGTACGCTCAAGGAACGTGTAGTGAAAATCAAATCTGTATTTAAGCCGAGTGCACACGAGCACGTGAATAATTTAGCCGGTCTGTTCCGGGCCTAATATAATATACGACCCTGGATTTTGAGTCTCTTAGTTGTGTTATATTAGATTTACTGCTCTGTGATTATTCACAGAGTAATTACGTGATAGAGACGTAAGAAATATTTTTAATTTATAATCATCATTTTCGTCATAGTGCTATGGGCATGCCGCATGTGGGTGAATAAAATGTTAAATGTAGTAAATAAAACGAAAAAATATAAAAAGTGTAGGCAACGAAGTGAGAAAATGCTGTAAATCGCTTAGACCCGATAACGATATTAAGTAAATTATTTTGAATATAATTTAATGAATACTATCGAAAATCTTATTTTTCGTTACGAATTTGGTCTTGTGTGAAATGTGCTTTCTTTATTTATCCTTAACTTTATTTGCAGCGCCTTGTATGAAATGTTTTGATGTAAAGTGTTCGAAACATGGTAATCAAGAAGCAAACAAAGCGAAAAAATCCAAAAAGTTAGTTTTATTTAAATTGTAAAAATATTTATCTATAAACTTAGAATACATAAATATTTTAAATTATAAGATATGGCTTCATTTGAATTGGCAAGCTGAATATTTTTGAGTGATGACACGTTTTGCTCAGTTTGTAGTGATCCTACCTGCTATGCCAGGGCTCGCAGTTTCGTGTTCTGCTGGAGGTCTTCATTTGTGTATGGAGCACGAATGTTGAATGACTCAAATCCGCAACTGCTGGCACTACAAGCTAGACTTTAAAAACCTTTGGTCTTCGAACGAAATTCAAAATAGAGCCGCGACAAATCCAACTAGAGAACGCATAAAATTAATATTATTTAATCAACAGTATCTAGTCTGTTTAGTCATTAAAAAGGACTGAAAAGAAAGTGAAATACATGATTTTACATTTTTTGTAAGACTGTGTCACATTGTTCAAAGTTTTACTATATACGGTCAATTTAGTAAAGCCTTGAAAATCTAACAACCCAATTTACTTCAATTCTCCGCAGCTTCTGCCAAATTCTACTCTACGTCACAAAAGTACTGGCGTAATATTCTTGCTCTTTACATCCCTAGTACTAATCAGCTTCGAATAAATTATTATCAGTACTTAACTCAATGCGCTAAGTGCAGCCGCATTCATATATCCTTCTAGTTAATTAATTGTAGGAAAATAATAAATGTCGGTGCATGAGTCGTTTGTTTCGGTGAGACAAATTAAAACCTTTGATTTATTTGTACTTTATTTGTTAGAATGTATGAGGCTATGCATTTTTAAATCATATAATAAATTATAAGAGATAAAAAAAAACCCGGATACGTGCGAGTTTCACACGCACAGTGACGGTTCCGTACTATTTAACTAAAATTTAAAAATTGTAGTAATTTATTAATTATCGACATTCATTTTAGTGACTGCAATATATATTTTTTTGGGAAATCGAAAATATCTTATATCTTAAAATCCACTTAAAAGATCTTTTTTCCAAATAATTAAAGTTAAGTGCACATAATGTTTACGACTATAGAAGCTCGTTATTTGGCACTTCTGGTTTAAAAAAGACACCAGTAAAATTTAAACGCATATTACTAATAATATCTGATTTTCCTTCTTGGTTGATAAGATTGAGGGTATATAAAAGAGAATGCATATTTAGTTATATATGCAGGAGAAAATATTATGGGAATAACTAAGCACATGAACGACTTTGAAATCTTGGCTTGATTAATGTCATCTTCAGCCCTTTTAATTAACGTCCCACTGCTGGGGTTGGGCATCCCTCAGTACGAGGGGGATCGGGCCATAGTCCACCGCGTTGGCCTAGTGCGTGTTGGCAGATTAATGTACTGTCTTCAAAACCTCAGAAACAGAATCAAAACAGTATTAGAAGAGTCATCGTGAGTTTGTTTAAATACTTCATATAAGCCAAAAAGTGGGATATTGAAGCGTATGAAAGTTACGGGAGAAGCATTCTTATCTGATGGTGGGCTTTTAACCTAGATGTAGTTTGCAAATTCAAGGCACTGTTCTTCTCTCTGCATAGTCATGGAATTGACACCCGCTCAACGAAACCATGAAACGCTTAAAGGTAGTATAGTATATATATTCTACAAATAAATAATTTTCGGACACGACTTGTACCTACAGGTATGATAATAAAGTGTATATTTGCTTTGTATATATTGTTAAGTTTGCTTGTAATTTCCTTCATTGTAAATAAAATGTATATTGTGATTAAATACTTCTATAATTTACGAAATAACTATTTATGTTGGTCCATAAATATCATCATCATCATCCGAGCGTTTGTCCCGGTTACTGCCGTGGCTTTCACCTCAGAGCCCGGGGTCCGCTTTACTTGTAATCCGTCTCCACTTCGGCCGATCTTGTGCATCCATGTGAGTTAGTCCATTGGCACGCATGTCAGCCATTACGACGTCAAGCCAGCACTTCTTGGGCCTGCCCCTCTATCGAGGTCCCGGCGGGGGTGCCATGGCTAGACATCTGTTACCCACGTAGCTTGCCGGTCTACGCGTTACGTGGCCGTACCAACGTAAGCGACATTCCTGCAATTTGTCTGCTATGTCACGGACATGAAGGCTACCACGGATGCGGGAATTACGCACGCGGTCTTTCCGCGTGACCCCACATATCCATCGCAGTATCTTCATCTCCGTGACGCGCAGTTCTTGCTTGTGTCGCTCAAGCACGGGCCACGCTTCGCTGCCATATAAAAGGACAGGTCTAATGATGGTTTTATAGACCTGTCCCTTCAGTTTGACCGGCATTTTGGGGTCGCAGATGATATAAATATGTTGGGACATTATTACAACAGCGCCATTTAGTTCCGTGGTAAGCTAAGCTTGTGTTACGGATACCAAATAGTTGATATACTACACATATAAATTTTAAATACATACAAATTATAAATATAAACACCCATGACTGGAGTACAAATATTCGTGCTCAACAAATGTATGCCCCCAGCGGGACTCGGACCCGCGACCGCTGGCGCAGAAAGTAGGTTCTCTACCCACTGAGCCAAACGTGTCGTCATAATTGGCATAGTTCGTCAAACAGACAGATATTAAAAAAATCTAAAATCTAAAATCTGTGAGTTGAGCTCTGTGTCGATAACAATTACTATTCCGATGAGATTTCCCTAAAAATACATATACTCGTACATAATATATCTCTTAGGTAAATAATGTGTAAATAGACAAAAAGGTAAGATTAATGAGTAAAATCCAAGTAAAGACACAAGTAGCTTCTAGTAAAACACTTTTTTTATTGCATTGCATGCATAAACGTACATTTTTCCGTGGTCTTCATAAATGCCATACATTCTTAGCATTAATATTCGAACCGTGAAGCAATTGCATCGTGGCCCGACTATAAAGAATTATATGAGAACGAGTCCTACGAGGGATCAATGTATAATGTACTGAGCTATTTTTGATTAAACTTTTAAATTGCTATTAAAAGTTTGTTTGTTTTTAAGGAGGTGAAGTTAAATCGGTTAAGTACCATTCACATCTGCTTTCTTTTAGTATTTAATATCTTTTCACTAGTTATTTTTTTTAAATATATATTTTGATATACAGTATTTATTTTTAACTTTTTACTTTATTTATTCTAAGAGAAACAAACAGTGATATAAAACAAACAGTAAAAATACAATAATAATAGTAGTACTACACCAATAAAGTTTCTACAGACAAACAATACACATAGTATTAGAGTAGATACTAGAGCAAAATATAATATAAATATATCTAACTAAGGTTTTAATACGCGATTATATTATAAGACTAGCGATAAATATTATAAGACTAGCGATATACTCTCGTTCCGCTTGGGTTCGTCCCCACATACATTTTAACAGTATTTTAGAGATGATATAATTTCCCGTTTCCGTACTACAACAGCTATTGTTATACATAATTTTATAAAAAATCGTCGAGTTGACTTCAAGCTTTCAGTTACAGACAGACATGTATTAAGAATATTTTGTTAATATTTTCAAAAAAATATTTAATTTATTATCAAGGTCTAAAAATAATTTGAAAATAAAAATAAAAGATAACACCAACCTATTTTTCCTCCCTTATTTAATTTTCAATATAACTTCTATTTCACATTGCTCTAAAAACTTGTAATATCGGTTTCCCGAAACAAAAAGCCGCCCGCCCGCGGCATCGATGCAATTACTCTTTTTAATTTCGCATGTCCGGCTTTATGTTCTGCGATAGCTCGGGGAAGGGGCTATCTATTGGTTATTTCAAATTGCTACATAGTCTATTGGCCTATTTATCATTTATGTTTTTACTGTCACGTTCCGTGGTTTATCATAATTAGAAGGACGTTAGACCAATTATTATTATTTGAGACAATTTTATAAATATGTTGGGACATTATTACCACAGCGCCATCTGAATTCGTGGTAAGTTACGAGGCTTGTGTTACGGATACCAGATAGGTGATACACTAGCACTACACATATATTAAATACATACATATTATAAATATAAACACCCATGACTGGAGCACTTCATTCTTGCTCAACAAATGAACGCCCCCAGCAGGACTCGAGCCCGCGACTGCTGCGCAGACAGTAGAGTTACTACAAACTGAGCCAAGCGTGTCAAATTTGTATGGTGATTACTACATATATTGGCTTAAACAGAATCAAAGGAAAGTACGAATGTCTCTTGGCATTTTCTTCATAAACTGTAAAGATTAAATATGTTATAAAAAACTGTTTTTATATTATCGATACCATGTCTAAAATGTTAAAACTGGAATACTGAATAGTATCTTATTTTTCAATCGGTCTGACATTCTATACATCGGATAAATGCAATAAATAATAATCAGCCTAATTATAAAATAGTGACTTGTTATGAAAAGCCTAGGCGGATTACTATTCGGCGAATTTAACGATCGGACTTTGACATATATAAGCTAGTGACGCACCCTCTCACTTCACTCCGATCCTCGCTTTATACTGGCGTTTTTTTTTATATTTTTCATCTAGAAATATCTCAATTCCATTCTCTTTTATAAATTTCAACGGAACCACCTAATTTTTAACGATACAAAGAACTTCAAAAATCACTCTTTTGACATTTTACTATGTATCATAAAATAACATCGATTCATAGGTATGAAATAAAGTAGGGACAAACTTACAGGAATAAATTATATTAGTAAAAGTCATTTTTATAAAGCAAAATTTTCATTACTTGGTGATTCGCTGGGCAATACGTGTTAATAAGCAATTTTTACCAATATTTTTTAAAATTACATAGGTATATTGTTGAAATTTTAACTATCATTTGATCTATATATATTTAAACGTTCTAATATTCTAAAATATTCTCCATATCTAACTTTTATTTACCGTAAAATTAGTTATAAAAACACCTTTTTATTCATACTTAGCATATTACATTACTAATATGCACATTTCTGTAAATTTAACTAAAAATGTAAATATGGAAGTAGATAAATTAAAAAATCTTGTAAAATAAAACCAATTCAAAACATTTTCCTTTAAAAACGACTGTAAAACTTAAAATCTTCATTGCAGAACCATTTTCAAGGTTCAGTAAATATCTGCAGTAAAAATCATAAAGTATCTATGTTACAGCAAAGCAATAACATAAATGAGGTAAGACGTGCTTTAATTTCGACAGTAATTTCCAAACGTGCAGCTCTATATTCTAATTTTAGCACTACAGACCAATTAGTGGTACAATTAATTAACTCCAATGGGGAATCGAACTTGCGATTATTGCGCAAGGCGCAGCAATACGCATCTGCATCGTACCATTAATGTATGTATGTACTATTTTTGGAATCAACTTCTAACTAATACACTGTTATTGTTAGAATATAATGTAGAGTTCATGTCATAGAGAAATAGAATTACGAATGTGTTTATTCGAAAAGAAATGTGTTTTTTAATCTAATATAAAAAAACATTAAACTAAATCAAAAATTGTGTGTTTATGAACTAATAAAAATATAAGCTTAGAAATAAATTAATAAGTAATAAGTCATTTTTAATAACATTTTAGATGTTACAAAAACGTGAAATATTAGATTAGCCGAGCAAAAAAAACTGCCCAACGCTACGATCCGCCCAAGATGTGTTTTCAACGCGCACACACACATCCACGCACACATATGCAATACGTGACATTTATAGACGCGTCAGCTGAAAAGTATTTGCAAGCGAAAATCACCCGTAAAACCCTAAAAATAAGAGCGCATACTATTGCTAGTGAGTTCGATAAATTAGGATATTTCAAAAGTCGAATACAACACTTGAACGTTTATTAGGGTTGAGCAATTTTTTTCTCTATTTAAACGGATTAAAGTCGAATATTATGTGGCTGTGTATAAAAGATATGTCATGTCTATGTTCCGAATGCGAAAGAGCTTTCCGAATGGAGCCGAACGCGTACCGATCGAGTCCGAACGGCGCCGAGACGCAGCGAGCGCCGAATGCATTACGACGCTGTTAGGGCTGGTGGGGCGGAAAATGTTTTATTAATGTTACGATGTAAAATAAAAGTATTTTGTTTAAATGCAATATTATTTTTACTTTAAAGTATTAACTACTAGTAGCAGTTGTATTTTTATAACAGTTTTTTTTAAATATTCAATTAAAATAATATAATAGCGCTACGCAAGCGCTGTATAACGTTATATATTGATAATCAGATATAATCATAGTCTATAATGACGCAGCTTATTATAGTCTGTGTTATTTAAAACATGGATTATAATTTGAATTAATTCTCATAAGTACTAAGGTGACGTTAGTCTTGTACATATCTATTTTCATCATGAGATCTAAATAGTATACCAATCAAAACTTGTTTTATATATAGATGATTTATTCGTCATCATGTGCTAATGAGCCATTCTTCTCTAACAATAAATCAATATAATGTGTTTTTAACGCTTGTGTTTGTGCTAACGTTTTATTCAAATATTAATTTTTACTTTTTCGTATTTATTTCTTTATTATATTATAATAACAAAGAAAAATAGTAATCGTGTTAAATGATATAAAAGGCATAAAAACTACTAGGTAAACATTTTGTAAAATACAAATTAGCTTAATTTCAACATACCAATATCGAATAACAGAAAAAATAAACAAAAAATATTAAATTATAATAATGCATACATTATTTTCCTACCCGGAAAACCCGCACAACCCTAAACCAGGGGGGGAGGGGAACGGGACGAGCAACCAGCGTCAGTCGGACGCGGCGCGCCGCGCAGCCCGCACGCGATGCGCGCCTTTTAGCGTATTATGTTCCTACCCGACCTCCCGCGAGCCTGCATGGTGGACGACGTAGCGACGTACCTGCAAGCGCCCTCCTCGGGACAGGTGCAAATATATTAACAACGCCCATATGTAATTAACAATGATCATATTAACAGATGTTGTGAGCTAATGTCGCTTACGGCCGCGACCGCCGCCCGAGTATTTTCGGCGCACGTGAAAAAAAATAACTGTCATCTGTCAAATTTACGCGCGAAGTCATTTTTTTGATTATAATAACAGTTTTATTGGTGAATGTGTTTGTGTATAGTTTGTAAACAGATCGATACTAATAAACACGCAGAAGTTAGCTTTCGGTAAGCTCCGGGCGCGATGTTTTCCCCAAAGTTACGTTTGTTTTTCACATCGGATCAACGTAAAATATGCGACTTTATTGCGGTAATTTACATTCGAGCTAAATAAAATAAGATGAACAAAAGAGCACTTTATTACGAGTAAGAGGTATAAATTCAAATAATTGAGTTTACTAAAAAGCTTTTTTTTACTTTAAAAAGAAAAATATACTCTGAAAAAAATATATAAAACATGGAATAATATAATTAGTATAAAGATTTTTTAATAACATTATATAAAAGACAAAATTTATGTGTTGTGACACATAGATAGTAGAGAATTAAAAAAAATAACCTCTACGAAAGCTCTACTGCCGTAGTAGTAAATATTGCTTAAAAATGACAATTTGTAAATTAAACTAAGAATTTCAGAAAGTATTTTTAAAATTAACAATACATAAATTATTAAAATAATTATACATTTTATGAATTATTTGCTAACATGTTAATAAATGTTATCAAACGATCACAGAAAACCGTACTTTTTATCGTTTCTATTATTTGAAATTATGCTGAGTTCGTTTTTATTTTTTTACTACAACATTTGTATAAATGATAGCACAAATATGTAAAGTAGGGTAATAGCTTTTTATAATGAACATTTTCATGAACTTATTTCGATGTAATGGCAAAACCTAGCATTACTAATGTACGTAGAGACTATCTTCTACAATATTTTCAACTATAATAACTGAACTGTCAAAGGTTTTATATCTTCTCTAGGCATAAACCAATCAAATTTTATTGTTTTCATTTAAAAATATAATAAGTCACATAAAATAAATTCAATAAAGTACACGTAAGTATTTTTTTTCTATCAGCTTTTAATAAAAAGCAAAGAAATACTACGTAAAGCCTAAAGCTCGTCTAATATTGGATAACCCTCCCCTATAAGGAAGTACATGTATTTTTAAGGTTATGCTAAAGTAGCCCTTATTGGTTTAATAGAGTGTAGTTATAAAGAAAAGTGATCGCATTTTAGGTTTGATTTTAATATATTTTCATTAATCAAATATCTTCGCATTTTCATACATGTGTAAATGTAGAGTAAATCGATATTGCGTACCACGTGCTTAATCAAACGTGCCAGGATAGTATTTTTTCATATATAAGTTCTGTACATTTTTTATAACATATTTTTATAACATCAAAACCATTTTGTTGTTTATGTTTTAAGCTAAATACTCGTATATAATAAAAAAATACTTGAGAAGATTCCAGAAAATTTCAAACCATGAATCAGATTATTTGCTTTTTAACGAAATATTGGTATTTTTATAGAAATTTATATTATTTCTATAATAAAAATACAAAAACGTATATTTTTACACAAAAATCAAGTCAAAATATAATTTTTAGTGCCTAAAAGCTCATCACGAGCTTTTTGTTAAAAAACCGATCCTGTAGTAAATATAAATCAATAGGGTGAGTAACTGCACTACGCCATAGTGCCGTGCTCTGCAGTGTCAGAATTCTTATAGGATTTTCTTATAGAAATTCAGTCTATCTCGCAATTTCATGGGGATGGGGTGGGTGTTATGGTTTTTGCTTATTGTGTTCTATTTTATGTATCATGTTATGTAAATGTTTATATTTTTTATGTTACAATTAACATATGTACATAGTATTCAATTTCATATATATACTTATATAGTACTTATATAGTACTTATAAAGCTTATATATTTTATAATATATATAAGGTTATATATAATATATAATTTATAGTAGATAAAAAACAAATGTATTTAACTATACATGATGGTTAAAAATATTAATAAAATAATTGAATACAATGATTAGTTTAGTTTTAGTTTCTAGAGATAAAGTCTAATTCCGGAACAATATCGCACTCTCATTTGAAATAAAAAAATATTAATATTTATTGATTAATTAAATACATAATGAAATTACAGATTATTAAACAATAATATAAAAAATATATATAAGTAATGGAAAATCAACTTTAAATACGCATACCTACATAATTATCAAAAAATAAAAGAGAACGTGATTTAACGCGTACTTTAGCGTGTCGAAAGTTATATGTCATTGTAAATAATTTTCAAACGATTTGAACAAATTTATATGCTATCAGTTGGATAGTTTGATAGCGGAGTGTTTGCCAAAGCACGCTCTATATACGTTACGTGTTAAAATTATATTTTTGTTATGGATATTAAAAAGAAATTAATAGGTTATAATAAAATTAAATGGTTTCTAAGTTTTAAGCCGTTTTTATGTAGGAAAGGCAATAAAAATTAATAATTTTGCCGAAATCCTCATTATTTTAAATTATTATTTATGTAAAAAAACAAAAAAAAGCATATAATATTATGCGAAATTACAAATTTTTACACGCTCTATTCTTCACGTCATATATTGTGTATATTATGATATGTTTTATGTTTTACTTCATATTTTAACTAATAATTTCATTTTCAACAAAGCGATAAAAATAATAGCTTCTTAAAAATAACAAAATCTTTTTCCACAGTCAACAAGGTTTCGTATCTATTTTTCTCGAATGAATGTCACCAAATGATTTCTTAGAATATCGTTTTGAATTCTAAAAGCTAAATAACAACGTATATGACAATTATAGAATTTTATACATCGGTCATATCGAATAGCCGTTTGTAAATACTTTTTATTATTATAGGACTGATGCTAGAAGTTAACTGACTTATTGTGACCCAGAAATCTCTACCATCTTTTTAAATATATATTTTATAATTGATTACGTAAGCCTATTTAACGTCGAATCTAATAGTACTCGTAGCTGAAATGAAATGTACTTACGTTTAGAATTTTCAAATCTCTTACAAAACGTGTTTTATACAAGAGTCTATAAGTAAAATTTTAAGAAAATTCTACGTATGATAGTACGAGTATACTTCTAAAAGCAGTTATGGAAACAATGTGAATTTGCTTAGTAAACTTGCTAGCTACAGGAATAATACAAATGCAAAGGTACACGAAAGTCTCAACGCTCTACCGCGTGCCAGAGTTTAGCTAACACTACAACTTTAACTAAAATACGTGATACTTAGAGGTTAATATACGTGATACTTTAAAATTTAACTCGACTTAAACCAAATTATTGTTATCTTTTGAGTTGTATGGTAATTTAACTTTTATTTGAGAATTTACTGTCAAATTAATACGAAATGTAGATAAAAAATCTATTTTCGCTATCGTAGAAATTTTCTATTTCCTTATTCTTATAATACTTACGATCACATTACGAAAAACATTATTTATGTACTTATAAATACTTAATTAATGTCATCGCATTCTGTACAGCATTTAGCTGTTAGTTGAGTTTAATTTAAGCTTTGCGAAAAGCTTTAATACTCGTATGTAATGTTTGAAGTAAAATGATTATTTTTCCTTGTTTAATATTGTGATATCGAAAGTACATATTATTGATGCCTTAAATATATTTAATAAACCCTATCGAAATGATTGTAAAAGAGTAAGATTTCGATAGAGATACAGTTAACCTAGAAAAGTGCTTTAAAAGAAAGAGAAAACGGAAAGCTCATTCTGGATATCCCAGTATTTTGTTATTTTGTTTATAGGAAGCTATTATTTCAATTATTATATTAGGTTTAATTTCAGATAAAGAAATAACGAAAATGAGATAAAAGCTCTTTCAAACTCAAAGCTAAGATGGAGAAAGTTTTAGATTAGTTTGTAAATTTCTTCTGAAAAAGTTACCACTTTTTTGGAAGGTTTATATTTGATACGATTAGAAATAATTAATTTGCTCCATTAATTCGTTATTGGGTTGTCTAACTCTACATATTTAATTTTATTTGTCTCGGTAAAGCCCAAAAAGTAACGGGCAACGCGATATGATAGTAATTTTGTTTAACGTCTATATTATACTAGCAGACTCGGCCACGCGTAGCTGTAGCTCCCTTATGAAGTAGTTTTTCTTTAACTTAGGGGTAGAATTTGTAGCTTAGAGTAACCATTTCTCACGTTCTGTCTCCGGAACGACTTCCCGGTTATAAAAATCGTTTATTTTACAATAAAAAAAACAATTGGGATAAAACTATCCTATATTTTAAGTTTGAAAAAAAAAACGTTAAAACCGGATAAGTACTCAGTAGTGTGACACAGGAACCTTATTTATTAATATGTTTTGCCTATTTATAAAACGTAAGATTGTTTGATCATATTCTAAATGGTATAGTAAAATAAGTTAATATTTTTTAGTATTTGATAATTTTATTATCATAGGTTATTTTTACGTCAAATTTCATTATCATCGATTATGTATATAGCAAAATTTTAACTTTGTTCGCGAAGAAAGTTTCGGATATGTTAGCAGTAGAACTTACACCTTACTTACTTACTTTTATAATAATATATACGGAACTCTAAAAAGAATTTCTTTAAAGGATACTAAAAGCAAATAGCATTAAACAGTTCTGCACAATAGAATTTAGCTAAAATTTCATTTCAACGCTCTGCTGGTCGCTGGGCGTCTTGCAACCCCAGCACTACGTCTGGATAAGATTGTTTAGATTTTTGTTTACTTTGAATTTAAAATATGTGAAGCTTATCGAACATTTTGTTTTTAGAGTACATACAGATATATTGTTCTTCATCCGGCTTTTTATTATTTGATAATTGAATACATTGTCTTACGTATAAAGTTATTCTCCAGTAAAAAGCTAGTAAATCTGATAAAAATACTGCAAATTTTTATCAATCTATAAAAATATCACCGTAAAAGCTCCTTGATAATGTGTATTACTACACATGATTGATGTTAATTAGTTTTACGGTTATTTCTACAAGTACACTAGTAAAAAAGTTTATTGACATATTTTATCAGTGTGTATGTATGTATACATATAATATATATGTATGTAGATATATATGTAGGTATCTTCACAAGTCTTTTTTATCACTTTTTTTGTCGAAAGTAGTAAGTCCATAATTTTTGTACAGTTTCCCCCACCCCTTGCTGTGTTTTGAGTTTTACTAATTTTTTTAATTCTTTAAATTTTTCAGTTTTTATAACTATTTTGATATTTTCGATATTCCCTTTGAGGCGAATACGTGTCCCCGCCCTCCAATAAAGTAATATTATTATTATTACTTTAAACACTTTCATATTATTTTCATCACTGCAAACAGAAAAACAGACATGATTTATAAAAATTTAAGAATAGTTCAGTATAATAATATTTTTTATTTTGAATTGAATAAATCGTCCCTCCGGTAGTCGTCCTGTAACTATCACTGAACACGCACAAATGAATTCCTTTTACATAAAATAGTAATGTAAATAAAAAGCAGGATCTTTCAATGCGCCGCAAAACGGTAGCGTTTAGCAACTAAGCACTACGCTACTTGAACAGGACTATGCATTTTGTTTAGTTTGAATAAAATTTTTCAAGGCAACTTTGAAAAAGCTATTATAGTTCTTATTTCAGTTGGTTTCAAACACTATTTTAGGGATAGAGCTTTTATTTAAGCTGTCTGTTTTCACGTTTGGTAAAAAAGTATGACCTTAAAAGTTATTGTGCTTTTTATTGAGGCCTAAGGGACTAACGCCCGCACTCAAAGTCACTTAATGAACCATTAAGTCGTTCTTTAGTATGGAGATTCTTGACTTAATAGTTCATTAAGTGACTCTGAGTGCGGTGGTAAGCTAATATTTATTTAAGTAATTAATGAGGTTGTATAGAACTATTTTGGTTAGAGATAAGCCAGAGGGAGGTAAAATGTGTTCATGAAAATGTTTTTTATACAGATATTGATTTTATATTCATTTTACATTAATATTTTATCTATAGTTTTTATTTTAACCGTAATGTTCCAACGGCAAAAAATAAAAGACCTATAAATTTATTCTCGAAAGTGATAACTGACTGTAAAAATACAATATATAATACGAAACTTTGATAAATCTCGTATAAACTAATTTAAAATTAAAAAATCAATACAAAACTAAAAATTATCTTTGAAACGAAAAAAATAATCGACGCAAAAATGACAAATACAAAAAAATAATCAAACAACAGATATATTATGTAAAAGACGATTTTTTTTAAATTCATAAGTCATGAAATATGTGGATCTCATACAAAAATGTTTAGAATGTTAAAAAAAAGCCAAAAATACCCGGCCGGTAGTCGCTCGGCGCCCGCGCATCGGTGTTTTAAAAAATATACTCGATGTTACCCCCGCCCCCCTCTCGTGTTGTTTTTTTCTCTTTCTATCACCCTTTCTTGCCACTTTCGGTGTTTGGATGTTTTCACTAACTGTTAATGTTGATGTCAAGTTAATTGTTCTAAGATTTTAACCGACGATTAAATCTAGTCCAATAAATTAGTTAAATTATGAATGAAATACTCATATTTTTAACTATATATATTATATTTTTAATAATCTATGAACCGTTCGGTTAAAGTCTAACTACTAACAATTAACTTTGTTGTACTTATATATTAGTTACTTTAAAAATCCTGTGCAAATCATTAATTAATTTTAATTTGCAATGACACATTTTATTCTTAAATAAAACATATGATGATTTACGCAAGAAACCTGTTTGTATATAATTTATGTGGATTTTGTTTTTTTTTAATTCGACTAGAATTACGAGCATCTTTGACAGTTATTTCATTTTAATACAGATTAAAAATAGCATAAAGTTGAATATAAAACTTGCATAAGTTGAACAGAAAACAGATATTTCTAGTCGAATTTCGAATTTTGTAAATGTGCATGATTCCTGCACTACCCTACAGCAAGAATGTTATGCACGTACCCTTTTAATTTTTTCTATTTTTTTTTAAATCAAAGGCAAAGGGAATTCCATTAGCGAATTGGTGTTTTTGGTATTGATGAAAAACTGTGGTTTAAGCTCTGATGGACAATCAATTATCCCTATGGATAGTTAATTTAATTATGTAATAGCTATCAGCTTACCGCCGGTTCGTTTATTATAGGCGTATAGCGCTCGTATTCGTAGCGTCTGCCTACGATAGTGAAATTCAATGAATATGTACAGACAAACCTTATTAAAGGTAAGTTTAGTTTTTCTATATATATGAATTGTTTATATGCCGTATATAGGGAAATTTAAAATTGTTTGTAGTATATTTTGTAGTTAAACAAAACGTTGATTTTCGGAATATTTTGGATTAAAAAATATATTATTCTTTAGGACTTGGGACTATAGAGATATAATGCTGTGTAAGTAAATATATGAAGTATACCAAGATCCCAGAGCGTTCTGACATAACTTATTTTCACATGGATGAAACCTTCACGACTTAGTAGCGTCTAGTATACTTTTAAATACCTGCCTACTTGTGAAGCTTGCCCTGTGACACCTGGGCAGGTACCAGGTGAGAAAGGTAACTAAAAATATGAGTTATCTTACTTAAATTTGTATGGCTGATTTTTATATATATTTTGTAGAATATTATTCTAAACTAGAATTATAAAGTGTCAGACACTTTTCATGGACCAGAGCTTTTGTCAGACGCTTTAAAGCTGGACAAAAAATTAATGAACTTTACTTATTTTTTCATGTCTGACTTTTAAATATGTTATTCAAGTAACTATTACAGAGTTATATTTCATCTGTCAGACAAATTCGAGTGACCAAACATCCCTTAAACACAAAAATATATACACACCTGAAGTACCTACAGAATATAAATTAATAAAAATATTCGTAAAGTATAGCACCTACTGATATGTGCATTGTGTAAATATAGCGGAAACAATAGTAGATTAGAGAATAGGAAGTTAGAATTTAGCTTAAAATGAACACCTATGTTACTATTACTATAAAACTATATTCCTACCAACATATTCCCTCAATGCTATTAAATAACTACATGTAAATTAAAAATAAAATTAAAAAACCTGTGCAAATTCTTATATTTATTTGATACACACAAAGTTAATTTTTTTTGGTCAATAACCCCCGGCGTCCTTAGAAGACCTTACCAAAATTTCATCAGATAGAATATATAGTTTAGAAATGCATAAAGAACAAACATACAATCTTTTATTTATATCATACAATCTTTTATTTATTATACAAACACTATCCCACAACCAGAGCGTTTTGTGGTACACTTTACTGAAAAACAGTCACGCCTATAGATTTATGCTTTAAAATAGTAATCTAAGTTCACATCTAGATGTGTTATCTGTCAAAAGAATATATATATCTGAAATGGCTGGACCGATTTTGATGATTTGCTAGTATTATAATAAAATTCTAATTTATTCGAATCTGTACATTAAATATTTAAATTAAAAATCTTATTATATTATTCTTTTATCCATTACATAAACAAGTAAATAAATAAATAAATAGTCATTATTATCGATACAGAGGCCAAATATATAGTTTTTAGAATTTTTGTCTGTTTGTCTGTCTGTGACGAGAAAATCACTGGACACGTTATGATGAAATTTGGTATAATCATAGTTGGTTATTCGGGTCAATATATAGGATTCTCGTTACTTCAGGTAAATATCTCAGTTGTCAGAAATATATACTATGAGTTATAACGTATCCAGTCGTATATTTAATTTCAATCTAAGAATTTGGTTTCCGGTGTGTAGAATGCGTTTTTAGAACATTTTTTTACATAATAATTGTTGAGTCCTGATATGATTTCTCAGAAATAACAAATCCTGCAGTACTGATACCCCCTATGACCATACTCAATTTCATAAAAATGTGTCTATTGGTTTTCTTGTGAAACAGTCACAGTCAAACTGACATTTTTTTTAAAAGAAAAAAAGATTCAACTTGATAAATATATAGATATACATTTTGCATGGGTTGAATCTTTTGTAAATCTTTTTTTTTATAAGGGATCTTATTGAAATAAGGATGCAAAAATCTTGGATTGAAATTAGTACCTAAGTATTTTCAATACATTTCAATTTTTTACTCTGAGACCCATGCACATAGTGCTCTCGCGCTCGCACTCCGGGCTGAATAATTTTGTGTTTAGGGGATGTTTGGTCACTCGAATTTGTCTGACTGATGAAATATAACTTTGTAATAGTTACTTGAATAACATATTTAAAAGTCAGACATGAAAAAATAAGTAAAGTTCATTAATTTTTTGTCCAGCTTTAACGCGTCTGACCTGAAAAGCTCTGGTCCATGAAAAGTGTCTGACACTTTATAATTCTAGTTTAGAATAATATTCTACAAAATATATATAAAAATCAGCCATACAAATTTAAGTAAGATAACTCATATTTTTAGTTACCTTTCTCACCTGGTACCTGCCCAGGTGTCACAGGGCAAGCTTCACAAGTAGGCAGGTATTTAAAAGTATACTAGACGCTACTAAGTCGTGAAGGTTTCATCCATGTGAAAATAAGTTATGTCAGAACGCTCTGGGATCTTAATCTAAAGCCTGTATGACATGACATTTTGACTATATTGTCATAGTTAGGCACTTACTCTTCTATCTTCTATATACATATAATAAAATTCTAACTTAGTTGAATCTGTACATTGAATATTATTTGGAAATTACAATTTAAATAGTCATTATTAAGGATACAGAGGCCAAATGTATACTTTTTAGAATTTTCGTCTGTCTGTCTGTCTGTCACGAGAAAACCACTAGACAGATTTTGATATAATTTGGTATGATGATAGCTGGTTATTCGGATAGTTTTTACTGCGGGAAAATATCATATTTCTGAGTAAAGTATATAATATAAAATTAAAAGTAAATTATTTTAAACAGAGACGTAAATATGATCTAACATACGAATATTTTCTTTCGTAATGTAAATACAACTATAATATCTATACGTTAATTTTTTAAACAATTTCAATTTAACAGAGTAAGCTGATATATTTTTGATACTTCTTAAGGCACATTTATTAAAGAGTAAGATTAGAAAGTTATTGCGTTATATACACAAAAATACATACATACATACATACATGTGTTGAGTATCCTCTCCTTGTGAAGTTGGAGAAATACAACAATATATTATTATTCAAGCTTTTTAAATGTGCACACAAAATATTTTACAATGTAACACGTATGTATTTTTTTCAGACATTATACTTTCTTTTTAACTATTAAATATTATGAACTTAAAAATTACATACTATTATTAAAGTATTTATTTTACGTATATTAAAAATACATTTTTTGATTTTATTTACGACAAATTGAATACCACTTGCGGTTTCTGTTTGTAGTCGGTCAAAAATAATATATAACATTACATTGTACATACAAACATACATAAATTGTAGTGACATATTAGTTCAATCTAATTAGATCTGACTCAGTGTTGGAGGCTAAATCCGTCTCTCATAATACAACGATTCATTTTTACGATTATAGAGCGATATAATGCGACGCTCTCGTTTAGCGACGTCCGGAAAACTCCATAGAATTAGGCATTCAGATATGTTAAAGAGACTTATGAAAAATAATAATAAGAAGAAAAATTAATACTAGCGACTTAATCTCGCTTCGCTTGGGTCCAACTTTCCTAGATAAGTTTTAGTGGTTAGTAAATGCTTAGAGATATTTTCCTACTGTAACTTTTTGACAAAGAATCCTAGCTATCATAGTACCAGATTTCTTCAAAATCTGTCTAGTGCAGGGGTCGGCAACCTTTTGAGTCGGAAGAGCCAAAAATTACAATTTACAAAATTTCAAAGTTTTTAAAGAGCCACAAAATTTTTTCTTGTCAACCATAAGTAGTACTTGTATAAATAAAGTTTGATAAAAAAAACTAATCAATTAATTCATAAAAAAAAATTCATATGAAAGCAGTGTTTTTTCACAACAAATTAGAACTAACGACTGTGACGACGCGTGTCACGGGGGAGGGTGCTGTGAAAAGCAAGTACATGTGGCTAAAAGATAGAAATGGTGCCTAATACTCGTTAATTCAGAACGATTTTTGAATGTTTTTTATTTATAAAATAAATATTATTTGCGCATGGAACTAAAGAGCCGCAGCTTCACATCCAAAGAGCCGCATGTGGTTCGCGAGCCGCAGGTTGCCGACCCCTGGTCTAGTGGCTTTTTCAAGATGCAGTCAGTTAGTCGCATCACGAGAAAACCACTGGATTTTGATTAAAGTTAGAATGACGATTGCTGTTTATCAGGGTTAACAGAGGATACTTTTTATGCGAGTTATACTTCATCTCTGATATTCTAACGCTGGTATTTTATAAGAGTGTGAGAATAACACATTGTTTTTTTTCGACTTCAATTACAGTTATCAAAATTTTTGATAATAGGTAATCTAATTTTTATTCGAATTAAAAATAGCCTATTATAGCACTCTTTTCAATAGCTTTCTATTACAGATGAGAAAATTTCTTAATCAGATCAATAGTTTCTGTAATCATACAAACTTCACACTTTACTCTCATATTAATGTTGAAAATATCTTAATATCCCGTTCTTTACACCCTTACTTCTCTCTTTCTTTCTTTCTCCCCATAGGTTGCCTGTTATATATAGATCGCTCTCAAGCCATAAGGTCGCCTATTGTACAATTTCTTTTAAATATGTTTCAACTATGTAATGTAACATAATGCTGTGCAATAGAGAAAGTTAGATTTGATTCGATATTAATATTTTCTGTTTAAATTGTTTATAAATAAATAAAGTACCGAAAATATTCTTTTACTAAGTGATTATTTACAAAAAAGGCAAATGCGCCGAACGTTATTGTTTTAGCGCCACCAGAAATACATCATCTGTGGAAATTTCAAATATCTATCACGGTTCATGAGATACAGCGTAGTGACAGACGGACAGACAGACGGACGGACAGCAGAGTTTTACTAATAGGGACCCGTTTTACCCTTTGGGTATGGAACCCTACTAATAAAATACCAGGAATAGCCTTTTACTAAGTTATTCAAAAACAGTAGCTTCTACATAATTATTATAACTATATACAGTAGAAAGTGGAAAATGAAGTCAGTTGAACTTCAATATGATTCATTTGCTAAGATTTATATCAACTAAGCTTTAATATACAACTTACTGCCGTGCTTGAGCTTACGTGCCTACAATGTGTGCGATAACTAAGAAGTCCACAGCACAACCTGTCAGCTGATATCTGAAGGAATGAAATATATCTTGAATGTATGCGGCCTAGTTATAATCTATTAAAGGTTGTTGATTTACAACATTTATGTAGTTTGCCGTGAAATTTATAAGAAGTTTAAACACAAAACAATTGTTTTGAAGATATAATGTTAAACAGTAAAGATACCAGGCACGACGATGATTGTTCAATAATTGTAACCTAATACTTTCTTAGGTTTACGTGAATATTAGACATTATAAATGAAACTATTTTTCTGGATTTGTGGCGGATTTATTTTGATTTTTAGTTCCCGATATTTTGAATGCTTTACAGCAATTATAGTAACGGGAGAGACTAACTGTATCCGTAACCTCGTAGCTTACTACTGAACTAGATGGTGCTATGTGTTAATTTCACCTTAGTTGTGACCTCTATAATGAGGTTTAGTAAAAATTCATATCAGGATAAGGACAAGTATTACAATTGTGAAAACTTGTTTCGTCCTTTGGCATTTATCCACTAGAAAGCTCGATGTGATTTTTTGCATAGAGATGGCTTATGAGACGCAGAATTGTTTAGGATTAGCATCTACCATTTTTAATTCTCATTTTAACATGATTTGCTAATACCATGAAAAAAACCATACCCATGTCTTAAGACCTTCTTTATTTTCGACTTTGATTCGTAGTGTGTATTATCCTGTTCTCTTTCGCATTGAGGCGAAGCTAATGCCCAACAGTGGGACGTTAAAAATGGCTGTTTTATTATTATTAAATGTAATTACATAATAATAATTACTGTGGTAAATTATTTGCATCAACAAAAGTTACTAGGAACGTGCTTAAGAGTTTTTAGTTTATGATTAAATAGATAAAACAACTATAAGATACTAATTACAAAAAGTATCTTTATAAAGGCTACTTTTATGCTTTAAAATTTAAAGTATATTCGATGTTTAAGCCTACCTTTCCACATATATTTTTGATGAATGACATTGACAGTGACCAGAGTCAAGGCTGATTCTTACATTAGTTGCCAGGAGTTGGCAAATGCTTCGTAGTAAATAAGAAATTTCACAATGGCGAAAATATTTCTTAACTAGTTTTGTTCTCTTCAACGTAACGGGTTTATATTATATTATATATTTTATATTTATTACATCTTTTTGATGTTTGAGTTGCAGGTTTTCATTTTAAAATTTAGTAATTGGTTGCCATTTCCATTAACATAATATTGTTGTAAATTTTGATTACATTTTTTTTCTTTGCTTGAATTTAAAATATCTATAAAGTTTTTTTGTTTGTTTAAATGTGCAGTTCTGACATTTTTCGGCGAACACAGCTATCAGAAAAAAGTAGTTAAATGTATAATATAAAAACACTAGCTACTAACCCTGGCTTCGCTTGAGTTCGGCAATAGGTTATGGGAATTGTTCAAATCATATAAAATGCCTAAGTACAACGTTTCATGGTTCCTTTGACATTGACGAATTTCATCCCGCATTTCAACCATTTCAAGCCTTTTTTTTGTGATAAAAAGTAGCCTGTGCCAATTTCTAGTCTATCTCTATACTAAATTTCATCAAATATGGTTCAGTGGTTTAGGCGTGAAAGCGTAACAGACAGACAAAAGAAGTAAAACTGTTACTTTCGCATTTATAATATTAGTGGGGACTTTAGTAAAAATTTAAGAATAATAATTTTGCTCCTAAGTAAATTTTAGAGATCTTAATATTTGTTTAAGTTGCCTGTAAGCTCGGAAGAGACATCAAAATCAGTTCAAACGTTGTTTCAATACTTAGCGGGTGAAGTTGGCAAGTTTCGAAGTTCACAAGATGGAATCAATGCAGGGAAACTTTGTGTCTACAGAATACGTATTACATGCTGTTTAGCACCTCGTCTGTTGATTTAAGATATTCTATCGATATATCTATCTTTGCTTTTACTTATGCAGTACGTTTTCTCAATTATGTTTTAATATTAACGTCGCAAGCTTACATTGTTTAGGCTTTTTATTATTGAGTAAATATTGTTTTAATAAAAAAAAAAAAAAATGTTTATATAGAATTAGTGACCAATCTCATGCAAAGATACACAAATATATATATTATTTCTACGTAATTCGACCGTTTGCTACGTTATTTTTGATTATATAATATAAAAGCCAGACTTATTATAAAGCGAGAATAACTATAAAATAGATTTTTTCATTACAATTATCGTAACAATATTATTATCACATAAATATAGGTGTTTAGGACTATTGGGTCCACTCTACATGGTTTTTGGTTATCAGCTTTCGTAATATTTTTTTTGTTATATTAATTGACATGATTTAAATGCAATCAAAACTAGCATCTTCACCCTACTTTGCGCAGGTGTGCCTCTACGTGCCCAGTAGTGCTACTTCAGATCTATTTATCTATTAAATTTAATCCAAATCCATAAAGTTATTTAGGAGCCAAGTCTAACAAACAAACACATATATAAAATTTCACTTTAATAATAGTAAGTTTAATAATAATCAAATGAAAAGTGCAGGAAAGGAGTTTTCTATTTGCTGCAAGTTGCCTTTACGTATCTCAGCGTGTAAGCGACAGATTGCGATAAGTACACAGTATCGACATAAGCTACCCTTGCACTGATAACGTCACAATACCCATACTTATCTGCCTGGAATAGAAAAGTTAATATTTTTTCTTATATAAGATTGATGTACTAGAAATATTTGTTTGATTTTAGAGACAATGTTTGGTTCAGTCTGTACTTACTGCGACAGCAGTCGCGGGTTCACGTCCCGCTGGAGGCATTCACTTATGTCATGAATGTATGTACCAGTATGTATCAACTATCTGGTAGCCATAGCACCCGTCACGTGTGGCTTAAGTATAAATAGAGAAAACAAACAAAAAACGGCTGATAAATCGGGAAAATCAGAACTGTTTAATTTTTATGGGAATTACTAACCTAATACTAACTCAAGCACACATTCAAGTTTTTTATGATTATGAATATATTGATATGTTGATCGTTCTCAGTAACTACGCGTTTTGACTAGTCAAAACTAGTTTAGACGAAATGCCTAAGTAAAAACTAGAATTGATTACTAAGGTGTTTCATCTAAACTAGTTTGGACTAGTTAAAATGCGTTGTAACTGAGAACGGGTTTTAACTGTAACATATATATTGAATATTATCTACGCAAGTGATGGTGGGTTCTGTATATACTAATTGTTCTTTAGAAAAAGTTATTTATCGTTAAATTGCTGCACCTCGAAATAACTTTAACTATTAATAGACTAAAGTAGTGACAATAAAACTTTATCTTTGGATAGGCTTCCCATATTTAGTCAAAAATTATGAGGAAAGTTCGAAAAGTCGTAAACCTTTGACTTCAAATAAGTGTTTGGAGAGCGGCTATTAATATGATGTACTATTTTTATTGTCCTTAAAACAATTGATTTGCAAATATCCTTGAATTTATATAAATTTATATAAATTTATATAATTTTATATAATAACATACCAATAAAATTCTGACTGACTTGAATCTATTACATTATATATTTTTGTAAATCTGATTGAAATAGTCATTATTAACGATACAGAGGTCGAATTTTATTCTTATCTTTTAGATTTTTTCCGTCTGTATGTATGTTTGTCTATCTACGACCAAATCTCGAGAAAAGTAATGGACAGATTTTGATAAGATAAATTTTTTAGATAAAATTAGATATTTTTTTTTGATAAGATAAGATTTTTTTTGTAGGATGACAGTAGGATGATGGTTATCCGGGACAACCTACTATAGTATAGGATACTTTTTACTGCTCATCTTTGAGAAATGTAGGAATACTAAAATACTATTAAGATCGAAGGGATCGATTTCCTTTTTTATTGTTTTAACTGTCGAATTTAGCACTCTGAAAACACAGATATACATAGATAATTAATTAATCTATTAATTCATATAAATAAGTTCTCACTTAATAGTGAATATATTATACTACCTACATCAAATCTTTAAAGAATCATCCTACATATATACATCCTACAACGAACTATGCCGGTTCATAAGGATACTCCAGTTACAGATTTCGTGATATGTTATCTCCATCATCCTTATATCGGCTACTTATTCTTCCCATGACTCCCTTTGTAGATGTTATTTGTAGATTATAAGAAGCCACGTCAGTGTAGTGGTTATACGAGATTAGTAGTGGGTTCGAATTTCATTCTGATTTTGGAGATTTTGAAATTTGAATGAACTAACTTGAATTCTATGTAAGAAATTCTTAACTCTAAGATGAGTGTGAGAACTTAACCTTTATTCATTTAAGTTAAAACAAAAATGATAAAAAACACGTAAAATAAAACAAAAACTCAAAAAAACATGGACATTATTAGTCTATAGTGTTCGTATGCTCATTTAAAAAAATCATTTTGTCCAAACAGTTAAAAAATCAGTATTTAAGTATTATTTTGAAGGTTATGAAATGAATGAAATTTAAAACACAGAGAACATTGAAGTATAGTATAGTAATAGTAAAAAGTAGGTAATAATCTATATTAATAGACAAAACGAGACAGAGGCCTAGTGGTAACGTGTTCGCTTTGATAACTGAGTGATGCGGGATCAAATCCGGGTCTCGCACCTCTGATATTTTCATGTGCGAATCGTTTCTAGCATTACTTGTCTAATGGTGAAAAAAAATATCGTAAGGAAATTTGCATGTTTGAAAGAACATAGCAAGTTTTCGAAAGACATGTGAAGTCCGCCCGCACCTGTCGAGCGTGGTGGGCTATGGCTTGATCCCTCGTATTGAAGGAAAGAACCGTGCCCAGCTGTGGCTCGTGAAAAAGGGCTAAATAAAATAGACAAAGCAATAGATTAGAAATAGTGTAGTAATTTTATTGCACAGTTTTCACTGTCTATATTGAGATATAATAACTCTTGTATCTGACGTAAACTTGTGGCTGTAAATATTTTGGTTAGGGATTAAGTGGCTTTGGATGTTTTGTAGGAAAATACACTCAGAAAATAAGCTTATGGAATAATATATTTAAATTTTACTATGGATAGTTTATAATTTCACTTAAATTATATTAATATAACGATCTTTTGAATAGAAGAGTAGAATTTATGGATTAAAAATGAAATTTTTCCTTAAAAAATAATTTTTTAAACAGGGTTTTTACCAACTCTAAGTTAAATAGAGTAAATCTTAGTAGTTATCAATAAAAGAACATTCTCTACATTCAAACAAAAATAATATAGGTACTTTTTATATGTATTAAAAAGCTATAGAAAATAATAAGGGTCAAAATTTTCGCTGAATTTTTGCCTATTATAACAATAGCAGCTTTTTATTACTTTGAAGCTTTTATTTTCTATTGTTTTTGCTATGAAATGGTACCTACTTACTTTATGAATTCTATTCTAAAAATCTTATCGATATGTTATATACTTTGATGACACGTTTGGCGCAGTTTGTAGCCTACTTGCTGCGCAGCGGTTGCGGGTTCGAATCCCGCTGGGGGCATTCATTTGTTAAGCACGAATATTTGTACTCCTGTCATGGGTGTTCATATTTATAATATGTATGTATTTAAAATGATATATGTGTAGTATATCCACTATCTAGTATACGTAATAAAACAAGCGTTCTAGCTTACCACGGAAGTAGATGGTCTGTGTGTAATAATGTCCCAACATATTTATTTCATTCTGCTTTTATATTGGTTAAAACAATCAGAATATTCAATTAAAATTTACAAAATACTGTTTACGATTTTACACTAAATAAGTTGTTAGTATATTGCACTACTCGATTTAATCTAATATACGGACATGTCGACTTACCATTATATATTTAACTAGCCGTTTGACCCGATTTTCGAATAGTTACAAACGTTATAAGTGGAATCTTGATTCTATCAACACGATTTATGTGTAATTAAAGTGTCTTCCCTCAAAAGAATTTTATATATAAATCTATTGTTGTTATGAAGATCTGAAAATTTCTAAGAATTTTGTAGGAGGCAGTAAAAGAGAGAAAATGACAATATTTCTCAACATATCGGTCCATTTTTCCGATAATAGAACGTGTCTCGTTCAGCAAGCGGCGAGGCGACGTTGCGCAAACGCTAAAGCCCAGAACTAAAACAGCTCGTCTATATTTAGTTCTGCAACACTGCATCGCATCGTGTCAAGCCCATAGAAAACATTAACACCGTTAGCCGTTATATATGGCCACCGCATACTCCCAGCCAGATTTTCGGCAACACAAATTGCTGTATAATATTCAATTAGGTCGGCTATATTGATGGTGGGTCGCCGGCAATTTCGGTCGGCGCATCTGCCGCCGGACACGCGCACGGTAATATACGATTAGTTTTCCGATGCTATCGAGCCCATTATGCGATAGGGCAGTGCCGATCCGCTCCGCTCGATCCCTCAAGGTGCGTCGGGGACGAGACTAAATATAGCCTAGCACGCGGGCGTCTCGACAATTTTTCTCGGTCCAACCGCCGTACGCGTCCGGCGAGCTGCCAAACCTACGTCACACCTCCATTACCTCATAAACGATAAACTTTAGGAAAGGACTTTAAAATTAGCAAGGACGCCGCTTCGGAACGACGCTCCGGCGATATTTCGGTGCGACACCGGAGCCCGAGCGTTACGCAAGCTCGCATCGAAGATGGCGGCTGAAGCGCGGCAGAACGCGGGAGAGAAGAGATGAGCTGTCACGGGATATTTATGAAATTCGAACTAAAATAGACACAGTAGTGGCTACGGACGAGTCACCTTGACGGAGCGTTATATAATGGACGCGTGCGAATCGATCGAGCGGGTTGAAATCGATTTCCAAAATATTGAAAATTCCACGCAATCGATGACGTATCGACGAGTGACGCGGCTTAGTGTTGCCACTCCTCCGTTCGGCTAATAAATTTATTGTTTGGCATGTAAACGGATGCGTTCGAGCCAAGAAATTACAGCGTTCGGTAAAAAAAATATTGAATGAACCGACGGAATGATGGCGCAGTCTAATCGGGAGCGCCTTGCAGCTTGCCAAACACTATCGTGTTTATAGTTCAACACTTGCACATTTTTTTGATTATGGATTGTTTACTAGCAATACTAGCCGCTTCCGCGCCCCCGCATCGAGAACGCCGACTTTTGTTCTTGAGATTTTTTATCGGACTTTTAATTACTTCTTTCTTCCTAATGACGTCGGGGGCTATTGAAACAGGCGGCACTTAAGTGTAGACGTGACTTTCCTTTCTTTATTTGCAGAAGTGCATTTTTGTCTAATTTTAATAAAGGGCAATGCGGAGCTGAATCGTACTCCGGCTGATTGCTATTCCGTAGGTGTATTAAGGACGGCGTAGAATTTCAAGTGTTTTCTCCGAGTGTGATCTATGTGATGAATTAATGATCAATATATGATTTGAATGTATTCTGCGTCTGGCGCCATCTTCATCTGTCTTTCATGTAACTAGCAATGTCTTATTAATAATGATTTATAGTCGGATACCATTATACGATTAGGTAATCATAATTTTATTGCTTTGCTGGAATATCGATAATGTGTTCCCGAAACCGGTACATCACTATCGACATGCTATACAGTGTTTATACAAACCGCGCACAGCAAATTATCGAGGCGATATTGTCATAACTCGGCGTCACTAGTGCATTTATCAGTCTATACATTAAACCAATATTCAAACATACGAGCCCAATATCTTACCCTAAGCCCCGACAACAGTGAGCTAACTTACTCGAGGATTAGTGATGTGGGTAGTTGTAATCCCGTAGTATCCCGGGACAGCACCGGGATGTATTTGCATACGATTGCCGTTAAACGTCATCCGTAGGTGTTCGAGACGTCGTCGTCTTAGCTGGATTTGGAGTTAGAATGTACGTGAATAATTTTCGCCGATTTTCGAGCTTGATTGCGGGATTTGCATGATTTTGGATGCTCAACGACTTCTATTACACTAATGGCCGCATTCTAAGTTATCTGCACGTTTTCAAGTGCAAGGTACATGATTGCTATCGTGAGGTACAGTTTTGTTCGAGTTATCTTCTAGTGATTGCGGCGGAACGTGCTATTATATAAATGTAGAGCAAATGCAGAATTTGTTTCATAAGTGGTCTCTATCATACGTTTTAATTACAACTAGAGACTTACCCTTGTTCCGCTCGGGTTCGTCCTAGGTACACTTTAACAATTAGTGTAGAATTCGTTAAAGAAAATTCACATTAAAAAATATCCTATATACTGACCCGAATACTCAGCTATCTTTATACAAAATTTCATCAAAATTGGTCAAAACTATAGATTCAATCTCTGTAGGGATATTTCAATAAAATTTAAAAAAATATTTAATTCACAGAATCAACTCAGTATGAATTTTGTTATAATAAGGTATATAAATAAATTGCAAATAATTATGTAATTTTTTTGAGTACATACTACAAGAAAATAAAAAGCGTGCTATTATGGAGATATTACATAGCCATATTAAGACAACTTAAATCATATTTCGAGAAAAACGAAACGAGACAATAGAATTAATAACCGATGACCCGAAATCGACGCGAAAAAAACGTCACTCGATCGTTACGCAATGACACACCACTAAACAATAGCAATTACAATGCGCTTATTAACATAACATTTATTATACAACAAGGCTGGCCATTGTAGAGAAAAAAAATTGTCGATCGTGATTAGAATGGTACGCAACCGGTGCATCGGCCTCTACTCACCTTGTATGACGCGGGGAGAATATAAAGCGGTGCAAGCTTTTGTTGATCCGCGTTTTTGAATAGCGGTACACGGATCCCGAAATGGTCACATCACTATTCATTTATTTTTTGGATTTTCAACCCCATTCCTATTTTTTTATTAAATTAGGGATATATACGTGGTAATTCATAAAACCATACTCCTGCCTTATACTTACTTAAAATGTGTAGAGTGCACTTACATAATACTACGTTCACGCGAATATTTGAAATTTATATAAATAAAAATGAATGCTGGTAAGCGCATAACTCAAGAATGGCTGGACCAATTCGGCTAATTTATTTTTTTGTATGTTCCTTAAGGGCCACTGAAGGTTTTAATACTAAATAAAGAAAAATATTTTAAGTTTGTAAAAAACTTATACTAACAGGGGTTGGGACGAACCCGAGCGAAGCGAGGGTGAGTCGCTAGTATTCAATAAAATTGCTGTAAACTTTCAATATCGTAAAAACAACGGAGTAAACTAAAAATTGAATAAAGCGGCGGAAAAGGGAAAAGCTTTCTAAGGGATGAATACAATTCATACAACTTAAATTTGACGTAATCTGACTTTTAACTATGTCATATTCATACATAATTCTTGTCTTTTTCAGAGCTTTAAGTTTTAACATTTAGGTGATTAATAATATATATTTCTCCATAGATTTGATTCTTATTTATGTATCTACGTTTATATCTAAGTTGTTTGATGGTAAATAATTAATAATTATATTAATGGTTACTTTAATACTTTATTTAAGGCACATTAAAAAAGAGATGAACTTGTTAATGGCCCACTATCGGACACGGTCCTCTCTATGGGGGATCAGGACAGAGTCCACCAAACTGGCCAAATGCGGGTTGGCAGTTGTCTTTTGAAAACTTTCAAGATTCTATCAAACACGTAGGTTTTCTAACGATTATTTCCTTCACCGTAAGACAAGTCATAATCATGTTAGAAATGATTCGTAAAAGAAAATATCAGAGCGAGACCCGAAATTGAACTCGCATTACTCCAAGCGAGCACGTTAACACTGCGCTACCATTGCATAATATGAAATTAAATATATAATATTATTAAATATACATAATCATCATCAGCCCTTTTTAACGTCCCACTGCTGGGCACGGGCCTCCCTCAGTACGAGGGGGATCAGGGCATAGTCCACCGCGCTGGCACGGTGCGTGTTGGCGGACCGGGATACATAAACGTAGGCATATTTAAATAAATATAAAATATACAAGCAGTACAGTAGTAATTGAAAAAATATATAAACATCGCTCAACTAAATTAATTGTTAGTGAAATCGCTTCCGACTCTATAATCTTTTGATCCGCTTAGTCTAACGTACGCTGAGCGCTTATGGTTGCATAGCATTGGATATTGCAGATGAAAAAATATCAATTCTATAATAATTGCAGTATTTTTTATTATAATATATGTTTTACAATAATTGTTATTGTTAATGAATGTTATTACTATAACTTTTATTAGTAATTAGCAAACGCTGGGCGTAAGTTAAAATAAATTAAACGGTTAAATAAAAACAGGCACATAGACAGACAAACATATTATAGACAAAAAAAAAATTGATGTAAGTACCGTATATACCTTCATATGAACTTAGTGAAAAGCTGTTAATTTGAAATTAAAAAAAGATACTACAAATTTATTTACATGTATAGACAAGGTATACTCTCTTCATATACGTTTTCGTATAAATTTCGATAATGGTTATGGTCGAAATTCAACTACTGGGAGAACATTACAATATTCAAATCAAAAACCAAACCTCAAAATTTTAATATTATCTATAAAATTAACTTAAACCCAATCAAAATCAGCACTTCTAAATATTTTCTTTACACGCCTTAAACTCATTACCCTCCCTCCAGTCAAACGTAACTGATGTCCCATTAGAGCGTTCTAAGTTTCCACTTAGTTAAGTAAAGAAGCCGGGCTTAAGCTGACTTATATTTGAGCTTTTGTGTTTCCTCATCAGCTAATGCAGATTGAACATTTCACTAATATATACTATGTATATATACACTTATTTATTTATGGCTTTTCTGAAGGACTTTTTTCGTTATATTAGTAAATATTTTTTTATTATAGTCTGTGTAAAGATGAAAATGTTTATACGGATGTTACATTCACTGTCAGTTCATAGCATATTCAGTTAGGTGTAGAAGTTTTTTTTGTAAAAAATTTTACAACATCGTTGTAAAGTTGAAAAGGGTTTCTTTTTATATTCAGCCCTTGTGAAAATTTAATAAGGGATGAAAGTGTAGTAATTATCAAGGTTCAAAAAAAAACAGATAGTAAATGTATCGAAATAAAACGTACAAGTAAGCACCTAAAGCTCCCTAGCGAGGTAAGAATAAGAAAAAGAGTAAGTAACTGTCTATACATAGATATAATTTTCTGAGTCGGATCTGTCATTAAATAATTTCTGTACATTAAATTTTTTCGGAAAATTTTATTGAAATATTTATTATTATCGATACAGAGGATGAATTTTGAATATATAGTTTTTTGTATGACTGTGACCAGAACACGAGAAAACCACTCGACAGATTGTGATTTGTGATGAAATTTGGTATGATTAAAGCTTGTTATGAGTTATCCAAGTCCACAGATACTAGAATACTTTTTACTGCGGGAAAATCTAATTTCTGGGAAAACTAATTGATAGTGTGTGAATGAAATCTAGGACTATAATTATTCTTTTCTAACCTTGAAATTTCATTTTGTTAGTTGCCAAATAATTCAGGAGTTTCTCTAACTCATGACTCACATGTCTCGATACTGTTGGCTAACGATTTCCTACAGGCCAACGTTACGGGATTGCTTTTGTAAGTTTTCGACGGGTCGTAAATAAGAAATTACCAATATTTTCCATTTAACTTAATTTTCTACATTGCATATACTATTACAAAGAAATAAAAATGTTTATTTGATATTTTGGGGTATCAAATCTGTTCTTTAAGTTTACGTTAAGTAACAACACATATTTTCGTATTTACATTTGTAATAGTAGTTCTTTGAAATATCAATTTTTGATATATTATGTGTTTGTAAAAAAAATTTTTCGCTAATACTAATGCGTTGTAACATTCTCACTATTGAGCATGGTATACCTTTATAATAAGAGGGGAAATCAGACCATAGTATATATGGTAATAAAACAAATTGACGTAACTAAATAAATAAAAACATAAAAAATTGTGATTAACAGCCAATTAACAGTACTTAGGAAATCTTAATACTTTTTTAATAAAAAAAATTGAATACCTAAAATATTTATAATACACGCATCTTCTTTTATTTTTATGCTACGCGCCATTGGTACACTAATCTGTACTTAAATGGCACGCGTTAAATTCATTACCCATTAGCTTTAATTACGAATCTTGCACCTTTTAGAGAATTATAAAATAATACCAAGTCATTCATAAAACTCAACTTTCCACCCATTATTTAGAAGATTAATTTAACCCGAACAGTCTCTTTAACAGTTAAATTACTTTACCCGTAACTTTAGCACCCGGACACAAACATTCAAAGTTTCAGTGCGGTTCCCGGATGTCTTGGGGTACTGATGTATGCCAGGAGGCACGTACGTACGGAGAGGAATTCTAATAAAGCTGATGTGTTTTAATGCGATCGCTGTCGCTTCTTGAAAGCAGATTTTATCTGTTTTACTCTGTGGTATTTTGACATATGTTTTGGCGGTATTTGGTTGTTATTTGACAGATGGTTTATCGAAATAATTTTGACATTCGCTTTACAATAATCAACTAATATAGGTAAAAGTTTTTAAATTTTCTTATCTTTTCTTACTGTTTTCGGAAATATAGTGTGTATTATTTCGTTAAATTGATTTTTCAATATAAATCTCTAAAATGTGTAACGAAAGAAAAGCTTTTTTTAAATTAATCCTCAAATAAAATAATTTAATACAAAATAATAATTATAACAAAAAAGCAGTAATTTTTTTTTTAATAATATTTTATTTTATTTTTGACCTAAAATACATAGATTGTACAATATATATAAACATTTAGTATATGGGCGGGCTACCTTTATCAGAGCTAGCGAGGTCGTTGGCGGAATTTAGTTATCTCTCGTCAATGTAATAGGAACTATTGACTATTGGGATTGGTCGGACATGACATGGGAGTTTCCGTGACCATGTTTACTATAAAGAATTCAAACGTCCGGAACTAAAAATCAAAATATATCCTAAAAATGCAAGATGATGGTTTGATTTAGCGCGAGTGAAGCCGCGGATTCCGTTAGTAAATGTATACAAAAACTTGCCAAATTATATACTAAAACCTTCCTCGAGAACCACTCTATCTATTGGTTATAACAGCATGAAAATCGGTGTAGTAGTTTTTAAATTTATCGCGAACAGACAGCATGAATTTGTTTTATGATATGTGTGATGTTATCAAATATTCGCGTAAATATAATTGTAATATTTCTTATCAGTAGGAACATGAATAAAGAATCGAATTCGCGATCTACCTAAAATACAAGCAAGGACCTAAAATTAGGTACCTTCTAAAATACCTCAAGTGTATTATAGTGATTTTGTGTATTCTAAATTGTTATACAATAAAATCTATTGAAATGCACGGTTTGTAAAACGTGTATAAATATAATATCAATCGTGTTGCATTAGAGTTTTAGCGCTGATATACTCGTAGCTAAGCTCTTACGAGGAAGGTCGCTGAGTGCATGTGTATGGCCATAGTGAAAGCGATCTGTGTTTAAGAAATAAAATGTTACAATGTTGAGGCATTAACACAACACCATCTAGTTTCATGGTAAGCTACATAGCTTGACGTGTTTTATTATACTAGATAGTTGATACACACAACTGTTACAGAGATTAGTCGGAACTAACAGACAGACGTATAGGTAGTTACAAAAGTTAAAAAATGTGTTTTTATAAGTGCCTACCATATACAATTCCATACGCATTTAACATTTATGAAACAAATTAACATAATTCGCTTCGCCATTTTATTAATAGTCATAGTATAATGAACCAAAAGTTTTTTTTAATAAAAACAATGGAATACTTATTCACTGTAAATTATTTTGTTAATATAATTTGTCCTTGCACTGCTGGGCACGGGCTTCCCTTCAATACGAGGACGATCAGACCATAGTCCACTACGCTGGCCAAGTGCGGGTTGGCGGACTTCATATGTCTTACGAAAACTTGCCAGGTTCTCTCAGACATGCAGATTTCCTTACGATGTTTTCCTTCATGTTAAGACAAGTAGTGATCAAGTTCAACATGATTTGCACGTGAAAATATCAGAGTTTGAGAACAGGGTTGGAACCCGCTTTACTCAGTATCCCAAGCGAGCGTGTTACCACTGGGCTGCTACTGCCTTTACGTTAATACATAATAGTTCGGTATAATCAGTACATCAGTATAAATAAAAAAATGAAGTGTCTGTTTTTAATTACGAATTAACAGCTTTTGACTAAATGCATATAAAAGTATATACGGTACTTATATCAAAAAAGCAATTTTTAAAATTTTTGTCTGTCTTTTTGTTCCGGCTAATCTTTGAACCGTTTTAAATTTTAGGGCGATTTTGATGGGACTTTCACTCGCAGATAGCTATTATTATAAGGAGTAACTTAGGCTACTTTTATTTTATTAGAAAATTATAAAAGTCTATATATACTCTATCAAGTGGTAGTGCCATGCTTGTTACCTTCGGGTAGCAGTCGAATGGGCCGCCACGCCCCGTATAGTACCACTCTCAGAAGACCGGCGTGAAGTGGCAGCTATGCTGTCGCGTTTCGTCCGGTAAGTGAGAGTCCGGGAGGCCCACTCCCCATCCCTACTCCCGTCCTTCTCCCTCCTCCCTCCCTCCCTTTCCTGAAAGGCCGGCAACGCATCTGCAAGCCCTGTGGTGTTGCAGATGTCCATGGGCGGAGGTGATCACTTACCATCAGGTGAGCCTCCTGCCCGTTTGCCCCCTTTGTCCCATAAAAAAAATAAAAAATAAAAAACGTTTATTTTAACTTTCGCCCAGTGAATAGGGCCGGGTGTACTAGTAAGTAATAACAAGACATTATTGTCTTTATATAATATTTTACTGATATCTAGATAAATAATGTACATCTACATGCTTTATTTATACGACTCGAGCTGCATCGGAAATAGATTGGCCTTTGGATTAGCGGACATTGTATAAAGTGAGTTCTATATGTTAGAACTCACTTTAGTTTATTTCAGCTTTGATTTTAGTTATATAAAAAAATAATGTTTAATTAAAACGACTGACTATCTGTACAAATAAATAAGATTGAAATGTCTGTAATAACAGCTTTTTACTAAATGGATATAAATTTATATAAGGAAGGAACTTATAAAAAAACCGTGTCTGTCTGTGTGCCTATTTGTTCCGCTTAATCTCCAAAAAGATGGCTGGTTTTGATGTGATTTTTACTGGCAGATAATTGATATTATAAGGTGTTAGGCTATTTTTATTTTAAAAAAGGATTAAGGTTCCACTCAAGAAACCGTACCTAACCGTAGCTAGCTACTAATTAATAATTAATATATCATTTAATATTAAAAAGTAAACATAGACAAATTTCTCTACACAATCTACATACTATAAAACAAAGTCCGCCGCCGCGTCTATCTGTCTGTCTGTTCGCGATAAACTCAAAAACGACTACACCGATTTTCATACTGTTTTCACCAATGTAGTAGTATTTAATTTGTCAAGTTTTATATACATTTATTTGCGGAACCCGCGGCTTCGTTCGCGCTAAATCTAGGGACGAACTGCAGCGACGCGAGGGCGCGATCTCTAGTTGTATATAATAATAGTTTATAAAAACTAAAAACACGCTTTTTATAGAAAACCAAACTAAAAAATAGAAAATAAATTTTAATGAATTTAAATTAATTATTTGATTTTAAAAAAAGCGTGGGGTGCATGGTGTCAATAGTTATAAATATTTTATTGACAGATATCAGTAGAGTGATTATCATTTTGATAATATCTTAAAAAGCACCCCACGCTTTTTTTAAAATCAAATAATTAATTTAAATTCATTAAAATTTATTTTCTATTTTTTAGTTTGGTTTTCAATAAAAAGCGTGTTTTTAGTTTTTTTTAACTATTATTTATTTTTTGCTTTTTAGTTTCTAAAAAGCGCCATCTATTGAACACAATATGTAATCTATATACAATACTAGAGGGAGCCGTTTGTAAATTAGTTTTTTAAACTATTATTTATTTTCTACTTTTTAGTTTGGTTTATATATCAAATTAGTGTATTGTCATCGGTCCTCGATAAATCTACAAAGTTTGAACGAAATCTGGCCGTTTGAAGTGGGTCAAAATCGCGCCCAAAGAAGTCGGTTACAAACATACAAACATACAAACATACAAATATACAGGTGAAGCTAATAAAAAGCGTGTAAAAAGAATTAAACTTCTAACCTCAATCAAATGCCTGAGCCAATCTTATTTGTATAGAAGTCTAGTTCCTATTAGTACTCCAGCCAACTCAAAATAATACTCTTGAATCGCTATCGCTGATATAAAATCAAAGGCAAAATTTTATATCCAAGCATTACAGCCCTTGTTTAGAAAATACGTTCTCATATAATCATTTTTAATTGTTTGTACAAAATAGTTGTCTAAGGAGAAAGTTTTATGAGCAACTAGCGACACATCCTCGCTTTGCTCGGGCTCGTCCCTAGATTTAGCGCGAGCGAAGCCGCGGATTCGGCTAGTAAATGTATGCAGAAACTTGACAAATTATATAGTAAAACCTGGCAGTGGTAGGTACCTGGTGGTGGTAGTGGTAGTGGTAGGTAGTGATAGGCAGTGGTAGCCCAGCGGTAACGGGTCACTTGTATAACCGAGTGATGCGGGTTCAAATCCGGGTCTCGCACCTCTGATATTTTCATGTGCGAATCATTCTATCATGATTACCACTTGTCTTACGGTGAAGGAAAACATCGTGAGGAAACCTGCATGTCTGGGAAAACCTAGCAAGTTTTCGAAAGACATGTGAAGTCCGCCAACACGCACTATGCCAGCGCGGTGGACTATGGCCTGATCCCCCTCGTACTGAGGGAGGCCCGTGCCCAGCAGTGGGACGTTAAAAAGGGCTGATGATGATAGTAAAACCTTCCTCGAAAACCACTTGATCCATTGGTTAAAACAGCATGAAGATTGGTGCAGTAGTGTTGAGTTTATCGCGAACACGCAAACAGACGCGGCGGAGGACTTTGTTTTATAGTGATTCATATTATACGGACAGTTTTACCCGGAAAATCTTGTTAAAATAGACTGTTTTAGCGGCACAGAGACCGGATCTATAGTTTTAGAATCTTTGTCTTTATCCGTCAATCTGTCTGTCTATCTCGGTCCCTCTCGGAATGTATGAGAAAACTGTACAGATTTTCGAGATCCGCGTTAACATTTTAACAATTTTGTTGGCTTAGATATTTAAATATTTTATAAAATGTATATATTTATTGCATGCGGTATTCACCTGAAAAAGTAATGCATTTAGCTTTAAGAAAATTTTAATTATCATTGGTGGAGCAAATAATAAACATAATGACGACTCGTTTGGCTCAGTTGGCAGTGAACCTACTTTCTGCGTCAGCGGTCGCGGGTTCGAGTCCCGCGGGAGGCATTCATTTGTTGATCACGAATGTTTGTACTCCAGTCATGGGTGTTTATATTTATAATATGTATTTATTTAAAATTTATATGTGTAGTATATCAACTATCTGGTATCCGTAACACAAGCACGTAACGTAGCTTACTGCGGAACTAGATGGCGCTGTTGTAATAATGTCCCAACATATTTATTACTTATTATTTTTATATTTAACAATTTTTCTGTGAAAAGATATTTCATCGTTGCGAAATCTAGTACCCGTTGAAACGTACATAGGGACGGGCCCGAGTAGAGCAAGGTCGAGAACGCTAGTTCGTTATATAAAATCGATATTTGATCTAACGTTTTAGTAATATAAATCAAATAGATAAACAGATGTAATTCCATGTTTATTATTTAAGTATTTAATGCGCTTTAAAGAGTCTTGTCTAGAGCAGATAATTTTAGTTGAAATAATATCAAACTGTAATGGGACTGGAATATTTGATACCAAGCTCTTATGAGAAAGGTTTACTCGAGTGCAGTTCGATGCATGGTCTTAGTGCCAGCGATTTCTAATATTCTACTAATATTGTAAACGCGAAAGTTTGTAAGAATGTATGGATGTATGCTTGTTACACTTTCACGCAAAAACTACTGAATAGATTTGAATGAAATTTTATAATAATATAGCTTATGCATCACATAGCATCACATAGGCTATAATATATAAAGATATACTAATGGAGCCAGCGGCTTTGCTCGCGCTAAAACTAGGGATGAACCTAAGCGAAGTGAGGGTCAGTCGCTAGTTTATCTATAAAAATAAATAAAATTGAAGTGTCTGTTGTTAATGTAAAAAAAGAAAAATACAGTTACAATATTTTTGTTTGTCTGTTAGTTTGTTCCGGCTAATCTACGAAACCAATTAATCGATTTTGACGGGACTTTCACTGGCAGATACCTGATGTCTATAAGGA
Organism: Boloria euphrosyne; assembly: GCA_951802675.2. Taxonomy (NCBI): domain Eukaryota; kingdom Metazoa; phylum Arthropoda; class Insecta; order Lepidoptera; family Nymphalidae; genus Boloria; species Boloria euphrosyne. The sequence continues at coordinate 1,284,470 of OX637896.1, forward strand.
GTAACTTAACTAATATATTTAATTTATAAACAGATAAATCTGTATTTCTGAGTTTTGTTATTTTTATTGTATTTGTTTTTTGAAATCATATTGAAGTCATTTTTTTATAGATTTATTTAATGACACAGGCGACTTTTTATATTTTAGTTAAAGTAGTTTTTAAAAGATATTGTTGATGTGATGCAAGGAGTTACTGGCGTTTAACTAACCTATAATCTCTAAACACATAAAAAAAAAGTCTTACTTTTAAATTTTAATCTTTTGACTTATATTTATTATTCAATTATGTTAAAAAGAAGAAAGCATATTTTTAAATAAACTTATACATTAAATAAGCATATTAAAATTATAGATAAACAACCAAAAAATGTAAATAACTTTGAAATAAAAAAAACACTACGTCAACATATCGACATCTTGTCGTAACTAACTATAAATACAAACCGCTATCACTACAAATGCGCGTTTAGTTCTTGAAACTATTTTCTATTTCTGCGCAAACCGTTCAGCTGCCGTTGGACTTCAACTTGTTGGTAAAACGATATAAATACACCTTCACTAGGATAATACTTTGATTGGATTTTAACTACGTTTGAATATAGGGCAGTTTCTGGCATGTCTGGTGTATAATTGACTAGTTTATGTATTTGGATTTGTCTATTTTAGTCCATGACTATAGTAGAACCCCGGTTTTATATTAGAATGTACTTTTTTTTTATACATTATTCGCGTATGCTTGACCACTATCACACCTGGTGAAAGGTGGTGATGCGGTCTAAGGTGGACTAAGGCGCGCACATAGAAAATGCCTTTCCACCCTAGCTTTAAAGACACCCAAGTTGTAAGTGTTAGGAGACACAGAACTTGGAAGAGCATTCCAGACCCTGGCTGTGCGAATTAGAAATGAAGACTTAAATCGCTTCATTTGCGTGGATGGTATATCAACCATATAGGGATGGAAGCCGATGTCTTGCAGTGCGGTGGTAGAAAGGTGAAGGGGGGACAAGGTCAAAGAGCTCCTGGGCACACTACCATACCGCTTGACCTTATTAAGGATGCCTAGCTTTTTGGCGGCAGTCTTGGCCTTGGCTTCAATGGCTCGTCCGAAGTTCATAGTAGCCGAGGTGTCGAGACCTAGGAGATCAATGTAGTCGTTGATTGGTATGGATACATTCCGGAAAGTGGAAGCCAAGGAAGAGAGCAGACACGCCTGTGTTTTTGTAGCGTTGAACTCTATCAAGTTGGCGACACCCCAATTAGAGACTTCTTTAAGGGCGGAGTTTACACGTTCTATCATTGACTCTCTGAATTTGTTGATCTCAGTGCTATTTGTACGCGGATTGGACATATATCTCTTCGTTACAGTGCTGTCATCTGCATACCCCAGGATGCCGGGTATCAGCAGATCATTGATGTGCAGCAAAAAAAGTGTAGCGGAGAGAACGAACCCCTGAGGAACTCCGGCATTAATGCCCATAAGATCAGAAGAGCAGCCATCGATGATTACTCGGAAGCACCGCTCACTCAGGAAGTCAGATATCCAGTCGCATAAGCTGGATGGAAGACCGTAAGCCGGCAGCTTACTAAGAGGGCTGTCATGCCAGACCCGGTTGAAAGCTTTGGATATATCAAGAGAGACAGTAAGGGCTCCGTGTTTTTCCACAGCTTCACCCCAAATATGTGTGGCATGCACAAGTAGATCTCCAGCAGACCGTTTTTGACGGAAACCATATTGACGATCTCAGAGAAGATCATTAGACTCAAGGTATGCCAGGAGCTTGGTATTTAAAATGCGCTCCATAGTCTTACAAAGTAAGGAGGTGAATGTGATAGACCTATAGTTCGCCGGGTCAGCACGACTACCTTTTTTAGGTATAGGTTGTACATTTGCCAGCTTCTAGGATTTAGGAACTCGAGCTTCACTGAGTGAGAGACGATACAGGCGAGTCAGAATAGGATATATGTAGTACGTAGTACGAAGCTCAAGGTAAATTATATTTGTTGTATTAAACTAATGTAAAGTACTTTTTTTTTGTTATTAAAATATTTTTCGAAATATTGAATATTTATAAAACTATGAAAACATGTTATTTTATGATTTCTTAATCTCACTCATAATTTAAAATTAGATGTGTTTTCGCATATAAAATACTAGCGACTTTACGCGACGCTACGCTTGCTTCAATCAGAATCGTCCTAACGGTTTATATATTTCTCAGACATGACATATTTTACAGCAGTAAAAAGTATTGTATATGTTGACCATATCATCTTAGCATACATTTCTCGTGATGCGGTCACAGAGAGACGGACAAAAATTCTAAAAACTATAGATAGATAGATAAAATAGATAAAAATCTTTCGTTTATTTATTAAGAAACTAGCGGACCCGACAGACGTTGTTCTGTCTACATACAAATTTTTTATAAACTTTTCCTCCCGGTGAAATGTTTTATTACGCATTCGCAAAACAACATTTACTTCGCACCTCCCAGTATGTATTCGCTGATTTAATTACCATTGCACGCACCATGGCAACGGTAATAACATGATACGTCAAACGCCATTAATGTTATAAAGATTTTTTTTATTTCCTTTTTTTCCGCAAACTTTCATATTTATTCACCTTTAAAACCTTCCCTGGACTTCCACAAATAATTCAAGACCAAAATTAGCCAAATCGGTGAAGCCGTTTTCATGCTATGTCGTGACAACGGAAAACGGGTTTCATTTTTATATATATAGATTAGATACTTAGAAAATTATTTATTTAGAAATATTTCACCTCAATTTTCATATGAACTTTTAAAAGTTTCAGTTGAATATATAAAAAATAAAATCAAGGCCGTCCATGTGTTCATTGCGTAAAAAGCTCTTTGATGGTCAGTTAGCGGATTGATTTCCGAGGTGTTTTTACAGCGGGCTTTACGACCGACCTGTCGTAAAGTTTGTATTCTTTCAGGGCGCGCTACGTTTTTGTATTTTTCAATTTTAGGACCTTTGAACTATCTCGCGACCTCGTTTCATTTCGCGGGATGGGATTTACTTGATTACTTAATCAGTCAGAGTATATTTTTGGATAACAGCAATAGATTACGAGAATATTTAATGTGAACTTTGAAATATTTATTCATAAAAGAATTTAAATGTTTTTGAATTTTGAATGGTCATCATATAAATTTTCATCATATTATGTTTCTAGTATGAATGTATTTAAAGTTATATATGTGTAGAGTATCAACAATCTGGTATCCGCAACACAAGCTTCGTATCTCACCAAGGAACTAGTTCTAAGTTCTAGTAAGTTCTGTACCTACAGTTTTTGCAAACAGAATTAGTTGGCACATTATAAGCCCCCGACATAAAATATTAACATTTCCTATTTACTTTGTTGGTTGTAATGTAGCGAATTTGTGTTCAAATGGGCTTTATAGAAATTCTTCGTTCAAAAGCTGCGGGTATTAGCATTCCCGATGCGTTGAGGCTAACTACCTAAATGCATATAATCGAATTTAGCATTCAGTTTGCAACAATGGGATTTATTGTAGAATTACGTGTCCTGTCCGCGAAGTGAACTTGTTGAGCCGACGCGTGGCTTTTTTCATGGCGTATACCTCGTGTAGCGTAAATTTGGCCAACGTTCCTGTGACGTCGTCGACCTAGTTAGTATCGCCAAGCCGTACCACGGCCAAGTCCACCCGGGAATCCCCTGTGAACCAACGCCAATATCTATAAAATAAATTCGGATGAGATGAAAAAATAATGGAGGAATCGGATTTGCCGCCAAAATGTTCAGGGTGAATGCACTCCAGCGTTTTGGCAGTGACGGTTGGAAGTTTTCCTAATAGTGCCAGTGATAAGAGATCGTTTACAAACATGCTAGGTGAGAGGACTTTCTGTTTTCTTTTATAGTGATAAGTTTTATTTAGAAAATATATCAATTTTTTTTGGGAATACAAGTTCATTAAGCTTTTAGTTAGAAACTTTGATAAATTGTTATACCGAAACATAGAATTTTCTATAGTCATGATATCATCCTATCATCATTCACGCAAATGTTAAACAAACATTCTATAGAAATATTAAACACTCCATATAAATTTTGGTTCTAAGTGTACTCTTCCTAAAATACTTACGGATACTTTAAAAGAATGAGCAAAGCAAGAAAATATTGATGCGTTGTGATTTATTCGTGTAGTAATTGTTAACGGAATATGACATCTTAACGTTCTTCGACAAGACGCCAACACTCAATACCAGCGGAATGATTCATTGGCCAACATTACAACACTAACCGCCGCACGCAGAGTCACTAAATGAACCATTAAGACGTTCTTTAGTATGGAGATTTTCGACTTAATGTTCATTAAGTGACTCTGGGTGCGGCGGTAAGAGACTAACTCGATCCGCTCGGGTTCGTCACTAAGATGCATTTTGGGTTAGTATAGATTTGTCAAGTGAAACATTTTTCTGCCGTAAAAAGTATCATATATATTGAAACGAATAACCAGCTATCATCATACTAAATTTCATCAAAATCTGACGAGTAGTTTTCTCGTGACTCGAAAACAGACAGACGAAATTTCAAAATTTCTAAAAATTGAAAGCCTTTATAATTTTGCCTCTGCATCGATAAAAATGACTATTTCGATTAGAATTTTCAAATAATATTGAATGAACAACTTCGACTCTTATATATTATGTATACCTGATCTAGGAAAAACGAAAATGTAATACTTATTAGAATTAATTCATTAGCTTAGTAGTTTAAGCTTATTAGCTTTTTACAAATTAAATGGGAACAGGAAAAGTTTTACCCCAAAATAATTTGTTTTGTTTATTGTTTTATATCGATTTAGTATTTCGTCGATCAATTGACGCAACTCTACCTATGTTAAATCTAGAAATGTTGAATAAAACTACATTTAAATAAATCTAGGGCGGAAAGTGTGAAGAATACATACAATTCTTAAAAATGACTGAAATTTCATGATTATTTTCGAATACGTTTCTAACTTTAGCAGTTGCCAACTCCTGTTTAGAATATGCTCTTCAAACGCGAAGTTCGCACTTTTTCGATAGTTTTACGACGCAATCTTTAGCCTCTCTATTTAATGTGATGTGTGTTTATGTTTCTAATAAAATACATCGTGTTTGCATTCAATGTAAAGGATGTTTATATATAATTTACATTTCTTATCGAATAAGCGATATTTTTTCTTGTTTCCTTTATTTTTTTACAAAAAAATTACGTACCGTGAACTATAATTTACACTATGGTACCGGCATTTCGTATAACATTGTACGCTAACATTATTGAGAATTTTTGTAATTAATATTCAATATTTATGTACATTTAGTGTTTTCTATTTAATGCCCTGAATGATTGTAAAAAATTACACTTTACTAAAAATATTATACTTTTACGCTAAGCTAGTATTAATATTACCTATTTACCTTTTATTGAGTTACGTTTAATGTTTTTCTGACATATTAAAAATATTATTTAAATGTACCAAATACATATATTTCGTACATTTAAATAAATAAAATAAAAATCATCCGAAACCTTTGCCCTGAAACCTAGACCTACTAAAAGCAAGATAACATTACATTACAAGAACTTTCTTATAAGATCATTGATAAGAGTGACACTCCTTGAAGAACGTTACTTCAGAACACTCGAGCAAAATCAGGACGAGTAACTAGTTTAGTACGAAATCCTTGAACTTCCTAATAAACCAGTACAATCACCTCAACATATGGTCAAGTTACTGGCAAGTTTGCCACGTGGCTTCAGGTGCCAACACTGCTTGGCAGAGCGGCGGTTCGTCTAGCGTCCTCGCCAATTCGATGTTTTGACTGGATCTTTTGTTTATACGTTGGAACGCTTGGTATTTTCCATATTTCATTGAGGTGTTGTGTGGGTGTTCGTAGTAAGCTTTGTATATTGAAATGATATGAAAATGGGAAATTTTATAGCAAGTGAACCAGTTTTATGGAGTTTTGATGGGCAGATTCGATTTGGACTCAGTTTTCAGCTGGGTTTTATGTTCGTTTCATATTGCATGAGCAAAATTAGAACAAATTTTAAATAATTATGTAATTATCTTACTGCGTAGCTAAGAATCTTTTAAAGATAATATCGTACAATCCCATACATTGCTTTGTTTTAATAATATTCATTATCGATTGTAAACCCTAAAATCATCATTTTTTTAATAATTCATCGATACAGATAAATAAAATGATCTGTCTGATTGTAATGTTAAAGCTACAGCTTTTTACTGAATCCATATAGAACTATATATGATAAACTGTCTTACAAGGAGCTTCTTATAAGGAGTAACTTGGGCTACTTTAATTTTAGAAAAAGAATAATGGTTTCGCTTAAAAACAAATAAAACATACTCTTGAGGCTGAGCGAAGCAACGGTAACTCACTAGTATTATTTAAAAATTTCCTAGCTGTGTCATGTAAAGGTGTCTACGAGTGCAAAGCATGTGATATCGCGTCATTAACTTTCATTCGAGTCATAGCAGCTACATGTTAGGTAATTTAAACAAATTCTTAACGTTTTATGCTAATGTTCTAACACGACCTTACCGTATGCACTTCTCTGAATGCAACGCCTCTTTCCAAGAATTTATTCTCCTCACTCATTGAATGACAAACAACACAATGGGTTTTACGATTTTTTACAGTTACGATTTTTGCTTTTCAACCAAATTCCATATAAATCAAGTCGACACCTTTGCATATATTATGTTATGAATCAAGAATCAACAACAATAGCCTCCTTACTCGATGAATACGTGATTAGCTCGAATTTTACTTATGACACACAATTGACTTGTCCGATTTTATTAGTAGCTTTATTTTATTAGACCCTATACTTTGTCGCCAAACTAAGATACATATGGGTATATTATAATATAAATAACTAGTGAAACCCGCGGCTCCACTCGCGTTCTAAAGAAGTAAACGTCTTTTTTATTATTTTTTCTCAGAAATGAATTATTTTCCTACAGTAAAAAGTATCCTAAATTTTAACCCGTAACCAGCTATTACCATACCAAATTTCATTCAAATCCGTCCAGTGGTTTTTCCGTGATGCGGTCACAGACAGACAGACAAACAGACAGACCAAAATTCTAAAAACAAAAGATTCGGCCTCAGTATCGATAATAATGTCTTTTTCAATTAGATTTTTCAAAAATATTTAATGTACAGATTTGATTCAGTTTCAATTTTAGTATATAATCATCAAAAAATTAAGTAGTAGGTACATACGTATTTTAATAATACAAATAAGGATTGTCCTGAAAGCTCAAGAAATCTATTACAAAAGACTTTAAAGTCGAGAAAGCATTGAATATTATTTTTGTATATAATTCTACATTGCCGTGAAAGTTTAGACATATGGATGGATGTTCGTTACTCTATCAAGCCGGCTGAACGGAATTGCATGAATTTTATCACAGAGATAGATTAAAATATGGAATAGCATATAGCTACTTTTTATCATGAAAAATGTACGGTTCCCATGGTATAGATTTGTTTTTGTTTTTCAATAAGGAGAAACCCGAGCAAAGTGAGGGTGAACCGCTAGTATGTATAAAAGTAACGTATGTTTTCTTTTACTTCATTGAACAAATAAAATGATTTGTGTATACTATGATGTTGATTCCTAGTAAAGAAATCTATTTTTGAAAGTTTCTAAATTTATCCACATCTCTGTATCTACATGTCATATTATTATGATTTAGGACTTACTTATTGCTCGAAGGGAGTTGATACGTGAGTGCTTCTTAGAACTCAGTTGACATATGGGAAGATTTCCTGAGCGACTTTTGTAACAGTTAGTGGCTTTGAGCATAATAACATTAATATATACACAAATGTATCGTAGTCAATATAATTTGGAACCTGTGTTGAGTTCCGTAAATATATTAACAAGTTGTTTAATATTTAAAAACACATACACGCATACACATACGCATATACACTCACATATACATAGATCTCCAAAAAGAACAAATGCAATATAGTCATTAAATTACTTTTATTCAGCAATTAAAGCTCTTTAAAAGTAACAAGCATAGTTCGTAGAGTTCCAAGAAGAATATATGATCGATCGTTTAACATAGAGATAGACATCGGTATTGTTTTATATGCATTGTAAAGCTTAGTAACCATCACGGTATAGAAAGTATTGATGGGAAACTCCCACTCTATTAAACTTCCTATTTGTATTAAATGTTTTAGAATATCATGTACATATAATAAAAACACCAATTCGTATGACACAAATGGATTTTTCAGTGCCTTCGATGATTTATGTTTCTTACTTTATGAATGCTTTGAATGTAAATACATGTTCGAGTGCAAGAACAATAGATGTAATTGTATATTTTAACAATGTGTTATTAATATCTTTTTAATAGAAATAGTTAATGTGTCAAGAATTTCTTGTGTGAATTAAAAGAAGTAATAGAAAACAAGTTTTGAAAGACTACCCCACATTGGGCGCCACATTTGCATTTTCAATAAACCTCTTTAAATGTTTTCGATTGTTTGAATGTTTCCAGGACGAGTTCCATCCGTTCATAGAGGCCCTGATGCCTTTTGTAAAGTCCTTTTCGTACACGTGGTTCAATTTACAAGCGGCCAAAAGGAAATATTACAAAAAACACGAAAAACGGATGAGTCTTGAGGAGGAGCGACACACTAAGTATGAATTGCAGGTAAATGTTTTTTTTAATTTATGTAAAATTAAGAACTATTATTTTAATTAGACAACATATTCAAGAAATCACTTGTTTTGGCTCAGTATTTCAGATTTCTATAAATTTTTTTCCAGTTATTTAAATTTGAATAACTATTTTCATAAATTACATGTATAGCGTCAAATACTCGGATGATCGTTAAATAATGCCGTATGGTATAACTCTTGAGATGCTTATTCGTCTTAACATATTTTTTTTCAAAATGTACGATTCGTTACAAGTCAAAAGATATTATAGAATACGAATAGGCAAATAAATATATAATACTTAAAAAAAATAATAATTAAATTAATACTTTCTTAGGTTTACGCGAATATTCGACATTATAAATGAAAATGTCGCGGATTTATTTAGATTTTTGGTTCCCGACGTTTCGAATGCTTTACAGCAATCATGGTCACGGGCGATACTAAGGTATTTGACGTCTCAGAGGTTTATATACTTGTTACAGATAGTGCCTACCCACAATTTCCAAAAAATGAATTTTTTTAGCAAATTTTTGTTAATTTAACTAACTTTCATTTTATATTCTGTTTTGAGAATATTTTTTTAAATTAAAACAGATCATTTTTTTGACCATACTTCAGAGTGGACTTTTTTTGTGACTTTTATTATAAAATAGAAATATTACACATACCAAGCTGTAGTTACGAGTACATCGCAATTTTTGTTTCGTAGTGAACGCAAAGCTTTGTACTATACTAGTTATATCTCACGCCCAGAAAATGAATTTGCCGGACATGCGTTCTCCACTAATAACTCTTTTTGCTTTTAAAATGTCAAAATTATATATTTTTGCTGCTTTACATGTATTTTAGGATTTAAAATAAAGATTTCGTGGAACACGTTTGTACAGTTTTTGAAATACGTACAAAAAAATGTCGCAATGTTCTACAACTAAGTTGAATATTTAAAAAACTTTATTTTTACACTACTATAATACACTAGCGACTCACCTTTGCTCTGCTCGGGTTTGTCCATAGATTAGTTTTAATTATTATTATAGATTACTTAAAATTGAGATAATTTTCTGATCCAGATAACCTCTTTAAATGTTTTTTTTTTAAATTATTTGGATGTTTCCAGGGGACCAGATAACCAGTTATCATAATTCAAAATTTGATTAAAATCTGTATAGTAGTTTTATTACAATGCGGTCACAGACAGGCAGACAAATAGAGGGAAATTCTAAAAACTATAGATTCTGTTGTATAATGTATAAGAAATAAAAAAAAATATTTAGTGACAAAAATACAGATATGACTTTAGTTAGAATTTTATTATAATTCTATGTATACAATAAAATCATACTGTAATCTGTAAGAAAATAACCAACTCTATATTAACAACAATAGTAATCTGAAGGAATATTTGATAGCCTCGCATGCTTCCTCGAGATATTTCTCAACCACAGACGTGATAAATGTACGCACTGAAACTTTTTGGATAAACTCATACATATTCGTCTCGGTCTATTCTTATTGATTCGCATCTGAACAAAGCTTACAAAATATATGGAGTCGTAAGGAAGTAATATATTGATAGAATTTATTTGCTTTATTATAAGGTAACATGATGTTCTTTTTAAAAAAAAATGTTGTAAGCCAGATGTTTGTGTAATACTTTCTTAGATTTACGCGATCTAAATTAGATTATTATAAAAAAAACTAAAAATCAAAATAAATCCGCGACAAAATCCGAAAAGGTAGTTCCGATGTTTGTGGTAAAATATTAATTTTTTAATTTATTTTTTGTTGACAACATATATTTATTTCTATTTAATCTTTAAGAGAGTACAAGTCAATTAAGTTTAAAGAAATAATGTATATTTTTTATTATTTTTTAATTAATTATTATATTACAACAAGCGACTCACCCTTGCTCTTTCCAGATTATTTCTAAATTCCAAAAAATGAGAAATTTTCCCGCAGTAAAAAGCATGCTATACGTAGACGTGGATAACCAATTATCATTGTAACAATTCGACCGTTTGGAATAAGATGGTTCCATCTGGATTTTAACATTCATGAGGCAGATGGAACTTTTTGAATCATTAATTTCACAAATAGAACTTTTTTATGCAGCTAATTCATTAAGGGTCAATAGATGACGTTCAAAGGTTTAGAGAACAAAGTTATGGTCACATGAAACATTTTTAAGTTAAAAAATCAAAATATAGAAAAATGTTGGATGGAACCCTTTTATTCCAAACGGTCGAATTATTAACAAAAACTGTCCAGTAGTTTTCTCGTGATGCAGTTACAAACAGTCAGAAAACAAAAAAGGTTAAAAAAATTGGTTGTGCTTCTTTATTAACTGAATACCAATTTCAAGAATAAGAATAAAAAAATATATTAAATGTATAGATTTGACGCAGTTAGAGTTGTAGGTATATGCAATATGCAAAGATAATTTTTAAGAGCTTTTTTTAGTGTTGAATATACTGGTAGAACCTTTGGTGAATGTCATTAAGCACGTGGCGTGCACTTAAAAGTTAATATCAAAATGTACCCAAACAAAAAAAAATATACAAAAATATAATGAATATAAACCCAAAAACTCTCCATCTTCAAATTTTTCCAACAAAAACATGACTTAACAGATTTTCGATGCGGAAGATACAAAACAAAGATGTCTGCATTTTCAGGCAGTCGCAATGCGTCTATCGGTAAAGATATTCTGAATGTAGGATTCCAACGTCGCAACTCATGATTTAAAGGCTAATTCACAAAATTAGTATTTAGTCCAGGCAGCATTTTACTTTAGAATTATTTGTTTTTACATTGAATTGTAGAATAGAGTCGGCTAGGGGTTACTTATATAAAGTGGTAATAATTTTGTGTACTATGAATAAAGGAATGGGTGCATTTTTTGAAAACTTTGCAGTTTAAAATGTAGAGCTGTGGTATATCTGCAGTGTAAATCATTTGGTTTGGGCCACGCGGAATTGTTTGTTCGGAATCGTAGATTTCCATAGAAGGCGTATATAATTATAATAAAAAGTTTAATTTTGAATGATTATTAGATATTTTTTAATATTTTCCTTATAATTATTTCTATATGTGGTTAAGATTATTTTATTGATGTTAAAGAGGAACTTTTATTAAACGAAATTATAGTAGCTAAAACCACAATGGATTATCTATAGTAATAAAATTATCGAATGTCGGTCTTTACGTATTTCCTATATTAAACCTAAGCTGTCAGCTAAGCTAAGGCTCTTAACAAATGGACCGTTTAATGAGAGTACATGAATACCATCGAGGTGATTAATTACTTGAACTAAATGAAGGATAAAAGCGTCATGTGTTACTATCAGGGCTTATAATATGGGTTTATAATATTATATACTTAGTCTAAAGTTTATTTTAAAGCATATCATTTTAAGATTTAGGCTATGGACTTACGACATGTGTAGCTTTGTTTGTCGTGACACTTATTCGTACTTGCTTTGTCAGCGGTCGCAGGCTTGATACCTACTGGGGGCATTAATTTGTGTGAAAAACACGAATGTTTTATTTATAATGTATGTAAGTACATATATTTGAAGTTTATTTGTGTAGTGTGCATACAATCTGGGATCTTTAACACAAGCTTTGTAGCTTACCACAGAACTAGATAGTGATGTGTGTTAATGGACCAACGTATTTATTTACTAGAACTGAATAATCTTAATTGATTGTATTTATACAATTTAATGTCGTTTTACATAAATTTTACGAGACCTTTATAATTTTTTAAATAAAACTATATTTTTGGATTTTTTCTCAATTTTATTTAGATTTTAACTCTGTTGTTTCTATTGCTTTGGTCACGGATCAACGAAACACTGAAATTCAAGACGTTTCAAAGTTCATTAAACAGTTGTTACAGACAGATACATAATAATTGACAATAATTTCAAAATTAATTTTTATTTTTTTTAATAATTTTATTAAGTTTTGTGATTGAATTTGATTAAATTATTAATGTGTATATGAGGAATTTAAAATATTTCAGAAAGGACATCAGTTCCACAGTAATTGTAATAATAAAATAGTTTTAAAAGTGCAATGAAGGCTATAGTACGAGGGCGCCGCGCTGTCCTCACCGTAGCACCAGAAAACGTCACTCTCCATTTTCTCTTACTCAGATGTCTTTGCCGCAATGCGATATTCTCTCATATACTTATTATAATTTATGTACCTATTTGTATAAATATTTTTTTGTTATTATTTATTACTATTAATAAATAAAGTTAAATTGACGACACGTTTGGCTCAGTTGGTAGTGACCCTGCTTTTTGCACCAGCGGTCGCGGGTTCGAGTCCCGCTGGGGGCATTCATTTGATGAGCACGAATGTTTGTAATCCAGTCATGGGTGTTTATATTTATAATATTATGTATGTATTTAAAATTTAGATTTAAAATGTAGTATATCAACTATCTGGTATCCGTAACACAAGCCTCGTAGATTACCACGGAACTAGATGGCGCTGTTGTAATAATGTCCTAAAAAAAATTTAAATTCGTTGTATAAACAATGTAACATGGAGTCAAAAAGAGTAAAGAAAATATGCAAGTACAAGGTTTCTTTCAGACAAACATTAGGTGTGAGAAATAATACCTACTTGTATTTATGACGACACGTTTGGCTCAGTTTGTAATGACCGTACGAGTACTTAATGCCAGCGGTCGCGGGTTTTAGTCCCGCTGGGTGCATTCATTTGCGAATGGGTGTTTACGTTAATAATATGTATGTATTTAAATTTAAACTATGTATGTTAAGTGTATTAACTATCTAATGTTAAGGAAACTACCCATAAACTTCGTAGCTTTCCATGGAACTAGAAAAACTAGGTACTACTGTGGTGTTTCTGTCTCAACTTAATAAAATATCTTATAATAATACATTAATCAAGACCTTGAAATGACAAAATACAATAATACTTTCTTAGGTTTACGCGAATATATATAATATTATTTATATATTAAATACATTATAAATGAAAGGACCTTTTCGGATTTTGTGGCGGATTTATTTTGATTTTTAGTTCCCGACGTTTCGAATGCTTTACAGCAATCATGCTGATATAAAATACAATAAATTGTATTGACATACGCACGTATAGGCCATGTTTAGCTCCTAAAGCAATTTCGATAACCCATATAGTAGCAAAACGAGATACACACTAATGAAATACAAGACTACGTGACGTGTAGATATATCAATTCCAAATATTTTCTAGCAGTCTATAGTCTTATGTAAGTCGACATATAAAATTGTTTTATAGGTATGTTTAAGCATCTAACGGTACAGGCTTCGCTTAAATACTTGTGGTCCATCACGATGACCAAATGCTGGTTGGTGGACTACGCATCAAAAATTTTTGTCTATTTTTATTAGGATCTCTAGAACATGCAGGTTTCTTCACGATGGGTTCCTTTGCCACATGGCACGCGGTAATCATGAAGAAATTAATACGCATAGGAGAATATCAAAGAAGCGAGGATCAAAATTTAAGAACGCTTGGATTTTCGTTTGCTTGGTTTTTCCATCAAACGAGGTAACACTGGGCTTCAACTGCTGTTTAGAATTTTAAAAAAATATTACTTTAAAAATTAATCTGCAAGTTGTTTCTGACAAAGCGTAATTATAATATTTAAAATTCAACAACAGAATATAAGTTATTACTTCTATAAATTCCAGAACGAAAAAGCAGAAGTGAAACAGAAATGGGCGTCTCGGTTACTCGGGAAGCTACGCAAGGACATCACGCAGGACTGCCGCGAAGACTTCGTGCTGAGCATCACGGGGAAGAGGCCGGCGGTGTGCGTGCTGTCCAACCCCGACCAAAAGGGCAAGATGAGGAGGATAGACTGCTTGAGACAAGCTGATAAGGTGAGGGTAATGTAGAACTGGAGATAATAAAGAATATGTGCTAACGTATGAGTATGCTACCTTACTTTAGTATGATTAGTAATGATTGAAATAGAATTTTTTAAATTGTAAATATTTAATGTAAAAAGGGCAATAACGTTTAAGTGTCTTAAATCAAGAAAGTAGTGTATATCATATAGTTATTTCTAAAAATTCCTTTCACGTCTACGTCTAGGAGATTAAAATACAATTTCTACTTTAAATTATGGAACAGTAGGCATAAGCTATGGCTCCGATACGATTCGATTTTTACGTTTTAGCTATATTAAAAATCGGACGATATTCTTGTATTGGAAGCCCATATTTCCCCTAAATGTTAATATTTTAAGTGTTAGCAAAATACCCGCATAGCTACGGGCCTAACAAGATCTAGAAAGAATTTGACTGTATCGAACTACTATTGTAATTGCGAAATTTTGTATGCGTACACTGTACGTACGTTTGTCACTCGTTTATGATAAACGGCTGGCTGAATTTGATTGAAATTTCATACACAGATAGATTACCGTTAGACACTTAGGCCAGTCTCTTATATGATAAATAATTTTCGTCCAAAATTCTTTCCAGGTGTGGCGTCTAGATCTAGTAATGGTGATCCTATTCAAAGCTATACCATTAGAAAGTACAGACGGAGAGCGCTTAGAAAAGCATCCAGAATGCACGCAACCGGGGCTGTGTGTGAATCCCTACCACATCAACGTGTCAGTTCGAGAGTTAGACTTGTATCTCGCGAACTTCATCAACAGCTATGGTAATGGGAGCGACGGTCTGCCAGGTCTCTCGCTCAATGATATTTGTAATGCTTTTATGGTTCTTTTTATGGTGTTGATGATTTCGGAGAGAATTTTTATTAATCTGTTTATTCTAGAATGGGAAATGCTTGGTCGTGTGGCACTATATCTTTGAGAATTCGCTTTCTTTAGTATAGATATTTATTTGGACGATACGATATCCTAGTATTAGTTTCTCTCTTTTAATATTTGCATAATGACAAAATACTGTTCTGTTGTGATTCATTATAGGGAAATTTTATTATACACTTTTGTTATTACTTAGGTGTCTGAAATCATCAACGCTTGCGTAGTTTTTGTTAGCTTTATTTTTAGTTCTTGCCCAAAATTAATCTAATTTTTTAAAAGCTTAAAAAGGAAGTATTAATTTGCAGTATTGCGAGTAATTCACGAAATATAATTTCATATACGTTGAAGATAAATTTCTTGAGCTTTTAAACGAAAAAAAAATATTATATTTGACATGCGAAGTTCTAAGAGACAAAAATAATGAAAATCTAAAAAAAATAATTACAAAAATATTAAGGAAAAAAATGAAGTAACACACTATCTATTCTTACTATTCTCTAATAAAAATAAGTACTCATTGTCTTAACAAAGTAAATAAATAGCTCAAAAAAATTCTCTCTCAACACACACAACCTATTTAAATTGACTTCAAAAATAGGGGATGTCCAAAAAAGGATGTTCACAAATATATTTAAAAAAATTTATATATAAGGGTAGTAAAATTTTTGTTAGAATTATTTTTGAAGTTACTTTAATTCATACAGTATAATGAGTATTTTCTAGATATTATAAGGGTTGTTAGCGTTAGTAGAGGTATTTAAAGTAGTACATATAATCGATATGTTTCAGATATTCTAAGCGGATCTCTCTCGCCACATCCCACTAGGGACAAAGAGAATGAACACGAGGCTAAAAACAAAGGTAACCTCGTGTCGGTGTCGTGTCGTGTCCGTAGACTAAGAATGGTGTTTCGTATTGAAATGCTAGCTTAAGATTTTGCGAAAGATCGCTTTTGTGATATTTTTGAGAATCGTTAATTTAAAATATTATAAATTGCATATATTTGCATAGTATTGAACTCAACATCTACTAGGTTTATTATAAAACTAAAGTATACTTGATACTAAACATTATCATAACCTCGAATAAATAATGATGAATTAACAGACAGCGCCATCTAGTTCCGTGGTAATCTACGAGGCTTGTGTTATGGATACTAAATAGTTGACATATGTAAATCTAAGTATATAACTACATGTTATACATATAAACCCCCACCGGGACTCAAACCCGCGATTGTTGGCACAGCAAATAGGGCCACTACAAACTACGCCAAACGTGTTGTCAAAATAAATAAGCTAGCATTTCATTCATATAGAAGGTATTATTCTAAAAAAAAAGTTTTCGTTTATTTTGCTTTTATGTGACATTTTTTTGCGTGTGATTTTAATTTTTTTTTCAATAAAAAATTTATATCTCGATTGTTTACGCAATGTACCCATATTTTATGTTGGAACTACTGAATCGATATTAAAAATGAGCATATACCTAACACTCCAGGCCTCTGTCGATGCGATTTCGAAAGCACCAGGTACGTTGGAGATTTTAAAGGCTATAAAAATGGCGGCTTTCTTCGAGATCAAAGGAGTGCACTCCTTTGTTAGTGCACTTCTGTTACTATTATATATTCTGTGCAAATAATAAAGAATAATTAATTCTAAAAAATTGCTTAAATTGGCTATATTTTCATTAAAGTAATAAATCGTACAGAGTTTTAAATAAGTGTACTTACATATTATGTCGTTTTTAATAAAAGATGTGTAAATATTTTTTTTTTATTTTCTTTTTTAAGAAAATATTGTATACAGCTATAGTTTCTAGTTTTTTTACAATAAACACCATTCTTAGTCCGTAAAACTGTGAGTTTTTGATTGGTTTTGCACAACTGTGGTCACCATTTTAGATTTGTGCATCTGGATTTGAACTTGTACTCGCTTGCACCTCATGCTTACTTCGTGTTGGAATTTGATGTTGCTCGTTTGTTATACTGTAGTCGGTGTTCCTTCTCTTTCTCACTATTTTAATTTGCGTGAAAAGCGAATTAAAAATATGGTAATATAATTACGTAGGAACATAGAACCACAGAATATAAATCCATTCAGTACGCTCATTGATTTTAATGGAATGCTGTTAAACGTTGCTTATATATTTTTTTTTTTATAATTTTGAAAAAGCACTGTGTTGTTGCCATCTCGAGGCAAGTTATAATTTAAACTTTTGGTACACGATGTTTCGTTTCATTTATAGTGTCGAATATTCGCGCAAACCTAAGTATTATATAACCTGTCATCCCTAACGTCTTTTTCTTAGAATCCTTAGAGTCTCTCCCGTAAGCCATTGCGATCCCTTTTTTTATTGTTAGGAAATGCATTTGCGTATACCACCAGTATACACACAGGCGGTGGTAAAGCCAGTACTACCAACTTAAACCCAACCAAACTTCTCCCATCTTTCTCTCTCTAGCGCCTTCGTTAGACGATGGTATTGATTTGTAGACTGTGATAATAATTAACAGTCATATATACATACAATACATAAAATATGTTTAATACTTACTGTGAGTCTTGTAATACCAAAGCCTATGAAACATATAGTCAGCCAACGTGACAGCCAGCCAAAGCTGCCATACACTCGCTTGGGACATTAGTGTATAATAGTGTAGCTTGGGCTGTCACGCCCGTTGGCCGACTATATGTTTCATAGGCTTTGATAATACTATGTTCCTTCGTCAACTTGTTTCCTTCATAGTTCGCTTTTAACGCAATCGGATTTTATTTGTTGTGATATTTTAACTTGTAACTATTAACAACTTTTTATAGTTATTGTGAACTTTAGAGCGTGATATTGCATTTTCTTATTAATTTTTGAAAGTTTTAGTTAGATCTAACGTTTATCATTAAAAAATATTTTAAAGTGTATACTTTTGTAAATATAATAAACAATTGCAATATAAATTAAGAAAAAATACGTTTAAAGTAAAGCGGAGCTTTTCTTAAACCGCTTTTTACTTCAAGATAAAGCTGTCAAAAGTTACATACAAGGTTATGAATTGATGGTATTTTAAAAGTGCATTTAGAATTTAGGTTACAAAGTTCAAGAGGTCATTGGTTACTATTGACGTATATCGCTGTTATAACATTCTATTTTTAACCGAGTAAATTATTCTATTTAGGAAAGCGCTTACTAAAAACTTATAAATATCGAAATTGACTCAAAGCGATTCTACATTATGTAAATGATAATAATATTATGTAAAATTTTACGTATTTAATTATATTATGTATTTTTTTTAATTGAGTTAACTTAAAACTATGCTTTAGTTCCGAAACTATTCATGTTTGATTTTTAATGTATTTACCATGGGATTACATGGCGTAGGAAGTCTTAAGAAAGCCTACATATCTAAAGAGACTAAGTAGTTCCCTTAAGATGTGAAGTCCGCTAACCCGTATTAAGCTACCAGGGCGGGCCATTATCTTTTTTTCTTTTATAAGCGTTCTGGATAAGCCCAACAGTGAGATGGTAATACCTATTTTTGAAATACAAGTTTTTAGAAGATCATCATATTATATTATAACGATTTATCCATAATCATTTTGTGCACTTTTAAAATAGCAAATTCGTAGATGACTGTACTTACATAGAAAATTAAAATGTCCGACCGTCACAAACATTGTGTAAATTCATCCTGTGTTTTCTGATTTATCTAGTGATAGTCTGGTCCCGTTTTTTTTTTATTGGGATTGCAATTGTTTTTTTATAATATATCGAATGGGTTACAGGATATACCCATAATCCATACAACGGTGTTATTTGCAACGATATCATTCTAGCGACCGGTGTCTTCTCTTCGAAGGAACTATGGAAGTTGTCGAAAGGTAATTGAAAATGCTTTTAGACTTTATATATTTTTTGTTTTGTGTATGTTATATTTTTTTATTTTTTGTGTATGTAATCTTAATTTTTTGTGTTTTTTGTGTTATGTGAAATAGGGTTGTCAACTGTCAGGCACAAATCTGAAATTTTGTTGTTATTTTAAAGTTATGTACAGACTATACAAAATGATTATTATATGTATAATTGCTTTGTATAATCTTATTTGGTGACCACATTTGCATGCTTTGTGTGTACAGTGTTTATATATTACATAATATCATTATTTAAGTATTTTTTTATTTATATTTTTGGTAAATATCGGGGTGTTGACAACCCTAATAGTTATAATTTAAAATTTATGGGATGCTTTTCTAAACAGAAGTACTTAATTACTGTCATACATTTGATAAAAAAAAATTTATGACAGTATCTTTAGTACTTCTGAAATAACTACAATTTCGTTCCAAAACGTAACGTTTTCGCTTAGACTATTAACATTCTTTATGGTTTCTACTCTCATAGTTTTTGAAATAATGAAAGCTTTCTTTCACTTTAAAAATTACTATTTGGGATAAGTTTAAATAGTTTTTGCATATCTATCTTAATACGAAGTGCAAAATCGGAATAAAAAATATTCAATAAAAAAAACATAGATTATACATAAAATACATAATATAATTTGTAAAAATGGTCCATCTATATCAGTTTCTTCGAAAAACAGCGTCAGTGAGTAATCCTACATTGTAGGGTACTTTGAGATAGTAGAGTCGCTGACTTCTGGCTAATTTCATGATGCATGCTTCTGGGTAATTGCATGATGATAGCATATACTTAATTACAGCGAGCGAAGGGAGACCTAAAACTATCCTACAACCTGAGCATTTTTTGGTACACTTTACTGAAAAACTATCACGTCTATAAATTTGTGCTTTAACATAGTATTTAACTTCATATCTGTCAAAAATATAATTTTATAACTATTCAAAATGAACATTAACAATTTTGTGTTCATTGGATAGAATGTTGTAATATTGGACTACTAACGCCATCTGTTAGAAAACCAAAGAGTTAAAATCGCAATAATATTATTACCCGTTAGAAAAACTACAAGAGTTCTCACAAAGCTTAGCTGTTTGCTAGTTAAATAAATAATTAATAATCGTTATCCCACCCAGCGTCTATACTTCAAGAGACGGGGTCAGAGTCGCCGGGCGGGTCGGGCATCAAGTTGGAGTCCGCGTACTACGGGTACAATAGCCCTGCGTCCTTCGAGCCGCCCGCGGACCGCGGCACGCCCTCGGCAATGCTGGTCGGACAGTGCTTCAGTGAGTTTAACTTAAAATTATTTTCTTATTCTTTTTAACGGCATTTTAAGAGGGAATAGTAATTAGTTTGATGATACGAGATAATTTTACTAATGAAAGGAGTATTCAATTCTCTTGTTAATGGCTTCAAAGCGTGCCAGTTGAGCACAGATTACTTCGCCAGTGTCACGTAGAATGGAGAAGACACGAAGGAGTTTGGTCGGTGAAACGAGTATTTTAAATTTTTTTATTTAATAAATTTCGTGAAGTAGGGTAGCTAATAGCTACATATACAAATACAAAATGTATTTTATGATGTGATTATAATTTCGTCATTCTACGATTATCAAGTGCCGTGACAGCAGGCACATATTCTGATATTTTTGATTTAAGCTAATAGTTAAGGGCAATAAAATAAATAAAATGTATATTTTATTATAACTTTATTTGAACAAATCATTGAAAATCTAAAGAATTCTTTAAAAACTAACGAATATTTCTAATAATTTAATATGAAATCAAATATTTATCTAGACTGTTCTATTTAGGTCAAATTTTCTTCATAACATCTAATAATCTTAAATCATTACAAGCACAATACAAACATAAATTTGCAAGTGCCCACTAAACAAAGGCCCAATACAAATTAAAACCTGTTTAGTATTCAGGGACTGCGCGGTGTTCGTACACGGCTCTCCTACTAAATGCGGTGCAAGATTATAATGTGAATCATCGATTTTATTCTGTTTAAGGTTCATTGTTGCGGTCACTGACTTGGTTTTTCTTTATTATTATTTATTGTAACGTTATTTTTATTATTTTGTGTGTAGTTACAGACATATATTACAAAAAGTGGTAGGCCAGTGGTAACGAGATCGCTTGGATAACATAGTGATACGGGTTCAAATACGGGTCTTGCAATATTTTCATGTGCGAATCTTTTCGAACATAATTACCGTCTTACGATGAAGGAATCGTGAAAAAACCTGCATGTCTGAGAGAACCTAGCAAGTTTTCGTAAGCCGCACTAGACCAGCGTGGTGGATATGGCCTGATCCCCTTCGTAATACATTAAAATATAGCTGAACTACTGACACACCCTCGTTCCTCTTGGGTTCGTTCTCTAGGTACATTTTAACGATTAGTATAAATTTCTTACAGATGTGATAAATTGATGCAGAAAAAAAATATTCTTTAGGCAATAGCCTTGGATAACCACTTATCGTACCAAATTTCATCAAAATTTGTCCAGTAGTTTTCTCGCGATGCGGTTGACAGACAAACAGACAAATAGATAAAAATTCTAAAAATTATAGTAAATTCGTTCTCTGTATCGTTAATGATTATTTCAGCGCGATTTTCCAAAAAATATTTAATGTACAGATTAAGTTAGAAGTTAGTTAGTTATACGACTAAGTTAGAATTTTATTACAATTTTGTATGAATTAAAATATCCTTTTGACTTTAAGTCAGTCAGATTCCCTTCTGCTGTCACGAAATTCTGACTTATCTTGCAATATAATTAGTCTAGGCTGATGAAAAATACTTGTAATCCTTTTCAAACTACTATTTCGTAAGTTTATTAATTCAAACATGAGCGAATGAAATTAACCCTGTAAACCTATAAACTTAGGGTTTATTGGGTAGTACTACCCTAAAAGTTATATGGTTTTATATTTTTTCAGGTATTCCCCACAGTTCTGCAGGTCTAAGCTCAGCGCAAGCGCCGCTAGTGCCGTCAAACACCATCTTCTACCAACACCCTCCCCCCACGGACACTCATCCCACTGGTAAAAAATATTGGAAGTACTTTTAAAAGGTTTTAATTCGTATTATCACTTTTACAACACTTCCAGTACTAAATTCAAGTTTGAATTCTTCAGAACAATTCAAAATGTTATGACAAATATTGAAACTGGTTAAATATTACGGATTGATTCGTTAAAAAGTAGTTTCACTTATGGGAGACTAGCGATTTACCCTCGAATCGCGTAACCGCTTTTTGTTCCTAGTGCATATATTTTATCCTTAATTTGAGTCCATTTTTAAGTAATTTCTTTTTAATCTTTCAAAGTTCTTGAATACCGGTTTATATTAAACTTTATTCATAAGATAGAGACGTTGACAATTAAGTTTCAGGGTTTGGATGTTTCAACCTATTAAACGTACTAATGCAAGTAATACAAGTTAAGAGAATAATAAGTTCAATAAACTGAGCCTTTCCTGTGACTTCGTCTGCAGCATTACAAGTTTATCGGAAAATCAGTAATATTAAGTATAAAAAATTAAAAAAATATAAAAATACGAACTAGTGATGTATATATTCGTTGTATAGTCCGTTTTCACCTAAATTCAACCGTTTCTGCATAAAGCATTTTCTGCATTTATATATTAATCCGTTTCTAAGTCTAAGATTTTATTCTCAGCATCTGACGCACTAACAAGCCAACATTCGAGTGGGAAGTACGACAGCGCGCAGCAGGACTCGCTCGGGGACTTCGTCACCTTCGTGTGCCAAGAACCACCCACAGACGTTCAACAGTTACAGGTATTTAAATAATAAATTAATTGAAAAAAATCTAGAAAAATGGTTTAAATCATAGCAGTGTAGAGCAAGTGTAGAGTTTCTTGCCGGTTCTTCTCTGCACAAACTGCCTTCCGAACCGTGCAGTAGCTTTCTTTCAATCTAAAATTTTTTTAAAAAATTATAATTCAAAAGAATCTGTCAAATCTAAGCATAATTTGATTTGATTAAATTATTTTTAATTTGCAGTAGTGTTGCTTAATTCTTTAAAATAATCAAAATTCAATTTATATTTTAACTTAATTTTCTTATATCAAATTAATACTTAATTTAAATAATAAAATGCAACTTAGCATAAACAATTTATAGGTAAGAAAATATACATATTATTATAATAGCAACACTACATAATACTTTTGAATAACTAATATTAAAATAAAAATTATAATAATTATAATAATACTAGCTAAAAATAAGTTAATAATATTGCCATAATTATAAATTATTTTTAAATTATTTAAATTTAAATATAAATGTTTAGAATTAAAATTTTATAAGGTACTCTGATGCCATTTTCAAAATTTTTGTAAATTGTGGGTAGGCACTGTCTGTAACAAGTATATAAACCTATGAGACGTCAAATACCTTAGTCTCTCCCGTGACCATGATTGCTGTAAAGCATTCGAAACGTCGGGAACTAAAAATCAAAATAAATCCGCGACAAAATCCGAAAAGGTAGTTTCATTTATAATGTCGAATATTCGCGTAAATCTAAGAAAGTATTATGGTTTAAATCATAGTCAAATCTAGATATTGAATTTGGTTGTCGAAAAATTCTCGTTAACCCAAACAAAAAGTAAAAAAAAGTGAAGTATCCAAATAATTATAAATCGATATTTATTTATTTATTTTTTATTTATTTATTTATTTAATTTTTGGGAAACAAACAGTGTATAAATCCTTATAAATAATTACAACTAATTAAAATCACACACCAGCAAAGTTTCCACTTAAAACTATAATTTATACAGCTAGAGTAAACAATATTATGTAAAAAATTGTAAAATTAATACTAAAAAGGCACAACAAAAAATAATCTACTAAAATTCACATGAAAAGAATGTGAAAACTTAAACTAAAGAAGTACATTAACTATAAATGTAATCAGAGATCTACTTACATAATATGAAAAGGCAGATTTAAATATGACACTTGCTATAAACATTTTAAAAACTCTTTTTTAATACTGTATACATCACGATGATTAAAAAGGTCTACATTAGTAAATTTTTCATTATAATTATTACATGCACGATTAATGATTGAATTTTGAGCAAATTTAGTACGAGTTAATTGAGGGTCAAAAAGCAACTTCTTACGAAAGGATAACCTGGGACACCTAATATTAATTTGGCTCAATAAGTATGGGGAATCAATAATATTGTTAGATAATTTAAACAAAAACAACTGTTTTCTCAGCAATCGTCGGTTAGACAATGATAGATATTTATTTAACGAACAGGACCTATAATTTAAATATTTAATAAATTTATCCTGAACTTTCTCAAGGTTATCACTGTGAATTTTGTAATGCGGATTCCACACTAATGATCCATAGTTAAGTATAGGAAGTACAAACGAGTTATACAGAAGTTTCAGAGTAGCAGAACTTTTAAAGTCCTTCCCTATACGCATGATGAAGCCAAGCATTCTATAAGCTTTAGACACTGATCGGTTTATATGGGGAACGAAAGTCAACTTACTGTCCAAGTAAATCCCCAGATCTCTAACTTCGGTTACACGGGAAACATTAGCTCCATCCAAATGATATTCAAAAATGATCTTGCGAGCTTTTCTCGTAAAAGATATAACACTGCATTTTTCAACATTCAGCTGTAAAAAGTTACTCTCACAATATTTGCAGAGTCTATCAAGATCATCCTGCAAAAGGGTGCAGTCAGTAACAGATGAAATTTTACGGCACAGTTTCATATCGTCTGCAAAGAGGAGTACTGTAGAATTAATTAGAACATCACAAATGTCATTGATATATAAGTTAAATAAGAGGGGGCCAAGATGGGAGCCTTGAGGCACGCCTGATGATACTGGCAGGAAAGTTGAACAGTGCCCCTTCACAGTGACAGCCTGACTACGATTATGCAGATATGAACTAAGCCAGCGGAGAAGATCACCGTGAAGATTTATTAACTTATCAATTCCATATAAACATGAAGAACATTATTAAAATTTTACTTCATATAGTTATTTGTAAATTTGCAGGTGCACAGTCTTTCGAGGAGCCCGAAGCCGTACTTCAGCAGCTCAATGCTGCCTCCACCCCCACTACCACCCATGGCCAGACCTGTCACCATTATCAGATCTACTGGTACGTGTTATACGAGTATGTATAGAGTATCATTGTTATCATTTTATTTATTGATACCAGATTTTGCACAAAATATATTATATACATAAAAATCAACTATATAGAAAGCTTTCAGCTGTTGTAATAAAAATCTAGAAAGGGCCTAATTTCTAATAAAGTTGTTCACAAAAGTCGTTTAAAGTCTAAAGTTTGTTCATTTGTTTTTAAGAAATGGCTATATCCGTATCTATTTTTTTTATGTACTCGTATATTATAAACAAGTGTTAGTTGAAAGTACTCTTTCAAGCACTTTTGTATAACTTCAAAACATTTTAATGATTAGTAAAGTGTTATAAATAAAAACTCACTTTTTAGCGAGCGAAGTGGGCGGCGTGGGCGTGGGCGTGGGCGGCGGGTCGCCGTCGTCGCCGGAGGTGCGCTCGCCGCCCGCGTCGCCGCGCCGCCGCTCGCCGCACTACCGCGACTGCCACCCCCCTATATCACACTTCAACCATTTTCACACACAGCCTCAACAAGTAAGTCTAAATGCACGTTCTATTCTATACTTCTACTTTATCTCTAATTCAATTCATTTCTCTTAGAGGAAGCCATATTGCTTTGCCAATGTCTCGTCGAATGGAAAAGACAGGTGGAAATGTAAACTTTAAGGACGTTTCAGGGTACTCCAGTGCAGGGTAATACCACCTCCTTCTCCACCAAATTATTATATAATAACTGTAAGATTCTACGTAAAGATATCTTAAAGCTTAGTTTCTGATGACAATATTATGATGATATGATGTGATTAAAAAATAAACGTATTGTTGAAATGAATTTAAATAAAGTAAGGTTTTTTTGTATTCTTATGACTACATTAAATTCATCTCTCATGGATTATTATTTTCCTTGGAATCCAAGGAGATTATAATACTATTTATTTTAACAATATATCTAATGTATTTACAGGTGTTTAGTTACGGACCAATGGGGGGAACTTCACCCCCGGGTGGGCTCGGACTCTACGCGCCTCGGGCTCCGCCA
Organism: Boloria euphrosyne; assembly: GCA_951802675.2. Taxonomy (NCBI): domain Eukaryota; kingdom Metazoa; phylum Arthropoda; class Insecta; order Lepidoptera; family Nymphalidae; genus Boloria; species Boloria euphrosyne. The sequence goes on from OX637896.1 coordinate 1,311,149, forward strand.
AGAGCACCTCCTAGGTAATACTCCAATATTAGTTCTATTTATTGCCATCTGCTTTTGTCTCAGGAATTATATTAATACTATAAAAAATAGCTCTACAATTTAACAAACAAAACTCCTATCACTTAGATATGCAGTTAACCTATCCATTACAAATATATTTTAATGTTATGTTTCATTTCGAATAATAATCATATTATGACTTTTTAAAAGGTTTTTATGCACCACTGTTGTTGAATGTTTGAGTGAAAATTTGAATTGATTGCTAATTTACGAATTATTATTAAAATCATCATGATTTTTCAGCAAACGGAAATATATCTAAATATATATATGAATAAAAGCAATTAATACAAGTATGTCTGAGCGTAACTCGAAATCTGACAATCGGTAATTGACCAGCTAGTGGGTCGGGGTCAAGGGCTGAACTATTAATAATTACTTCTTACTCCTGTTTTTGAAGATTTAATAATAATTAATTAATTAAGAAATATGCTACTGATAATTTAACGCTAATTTTTAATTACAAATATTTTAGGTGGAACGCTCCATTCCCAACTCTAGAGGAAGAATTTAATATAATGACAGCACCAGCGGGACCTGACCACGTCGTGCTATTAGACGATGGTAATTTTATATTATAGTTTCTACTAATATAAAAAATTGCAAATTACATGATGATAATTGGCGCCCAAAGTGGGATTATACAAATTCTTAACATACAAAATATTATTTATTTCACCTTTGAATTATGTACTATCAGTACATGTTATGGTGATAATATCTTACATATTATCTACATAAATATAGAATGTCCACTTATAAAAAACATATGGGAAAATCATAATTCCGAAGTCTTCTACATTCCAGAACGGTTCTTCCAATCGAACGTGATCACATCCGACGCGCCCATGGACACTGGCGCAAGCGTTGCGCAGGCCGTCGATGATGACATTGCGCCTGACAAGCCCGCACCCGACCTGCGCTCGCCGTGATCCTTGCACGCGTCCGACACGTCCGTCCCGCCCGACGGCTCGGACGCTACTGTGCTCAGGTGGACCCCCGCGCCTCTCCCTCACTGGCGCCCGGTCACGCATCGGACTGTTTAAACGTTCGAAATTCAAATTCGTAGTGTTCGTAATTTGATTTTTTATTATTTCAAATGTGATTTGTGTCAAGCATCGGACTGTTTTAATGTTCGAAATTCAAATTCGTGATGTTCGAAATTTGATTGTTTTTTTTGAATTGTGATTTGGATGGAAAGGTTAAGTCCGGTTGAATGGTGAGATTTATATTGTCTTTATTTTGTTGTTTATTGGCAAATTTGTGTTATTGGCAAACAGTTTGTAATTTATAAATTGTTTGGGTTTTAGGAGTTGACAGTTATCTGTTGAGTTTTTCCTAAATATATTATGAAATGTAATCTAAAAGACAATAATAATTGCTAAAACTTTATCGAACTTTGAATTTATATTTATTAGTTGCCATTAATTTATACCTTAAAAAATAAGTAATGTATGTAATATACATTTTAGTTACTCTATCGAAGTTTTTATATAAAACTTAAATTATACTTTTTATATAGTTATCAACATATAACTGTCAATGTTAAAACTGATAAATGAATGTTGAAAATATTATATTTTAAAGTTTTTCAAGTATGACTTTCGATAGCAGTTCACCGCTATTTTGCTACCATTTACGTATGGTAAAAGAAAGTTGTTTTATCACTTCTTTATATCAACATTTTAATTTAAAACTAGACAATTTTCCGTTAAATATATAATTATTTGCATAATTTGATTAACTTTTACTTACAATGCTTACATTTTAGATAAAATTTATTTTTTTTTAGATTTTTAATTATTCTTTGACACCATTTGGACTTGGAATGGGCGGTGTAAATATTATTGGACTCGGAAATGGTTGTAGTTGAATTTAAATTTGGAATTTGCTATTGATTGACGGTGTTCTGACGGCGTTCTTATTCTAGCAACGTTTTCTTAACGTTTTAGCGGCGTTCATGTGACGTTCATGTGACCTTTTTGTAACGAATTGTGACGTTTTTTTAAGACGTTTACGCGATGACTTTGTCACAACGTCTTTATGGACACCGTCAACCAATATTTCCATTATAGGTGATAACTCAATACTCCAATATATGTAAAAATATGACATTACGAAAAATAAAAAACAACATATTATATTCTAATATTTTTATAGAATATAAATCGAGTATAATATGATCGAGCCTTCCAGTAATTTAGTGAATTATATTAATAATATCGCAGCTTATAAATTATTCTTTGCTGACCTTTAAGGCAGTTAGCGATAATACGTGGCTTCCATAGCATCGAAAAATGTTAGATTGAAAGTGATATATAAGTTGTTTTTTGTTTTATTGTTGTGCGTTTTGTATTGAAAAAGAAATAAAATTTAAAAGTTAGATATTAAGCATAATGAAAATAGTCTACAGAGATTTTTTTAACTTATTGAACGAATATTTAAGAAAGACGAGCCTTGCTTAAAATAGCTTAGTTGTATAGAAAGCCGAGTGCTGTCAACTGAATTGCCTTTTCGATCCGAAATTTCAATACATTAAAATCTTGATAATATAGTTAAAAATTTAGTTTTTGCTTCAGTAGTCGTATTAAATGATCCTAATGGATATAAACAGATAACTAATATTAAATAAGATCGCCTTGTGTTGTCAATTATGAGAATTCGAATCGAAAGCAATAGTAGTTGATGAAGTAGGTAGTTAACTCGACGGTGGTCGGTGAACATTTTATAGGTGCCTTTTATAAATCGTATATAATTACGTAATAGGGACTGTGTAATTTTTCTTTTTTAAATCCATCCACTCAAAATAACCGTGGACTCATTGAAATATTTTGGAGCCAAAGAGGTTAGAGCTGAATTGAAACTTTTTGGTTGCAAAATATACTTTTTTTTTTCTAATCACATTTTTAGAAATCCGTGGCCATACGAGAAAAACTAGTCATTAGAGTTACAATGTAAATTTATTGTACTTAAAGAAAAAAATATTTACATATATACCCTTATTTTTTATTAAGGGATGAGAACTAAATTTGTGGCCAAATTACACTTAATGAGATCCAAATATATATACACGTTTTATAGAATTAGAGTAGGGTTTATCCTTCAGTTATTTTACTTTGACGTTTAACTTTTTATGTTTTACTTCAATGTCTTGCGATGGATTACAAAAAAAAAGGTTTAATATGTTCATTGTTTAATACTTAGGTAATATAGAACTTCTTTTAGTCATTAACTTGTATTTTGTATTTTCTTTATATGTATAAAAAAATCTAAACTATGCTTTTTATAAATATTTTTACCCACTTCTTCTACTATATATTTTCTACTACTTTAAAGAGCAAGACATTGACGTGAAATCTAACAACCATTGTTTAAAGTTATATTGTACGTTTAACTTTCGTTCTTCAATTTTAAAATTGCGTTCTAGAATTTTCATTTGAAATTTAATTTCAGTTGCACTATCCCCTAAATAAGTAGAAATTTTAGACAAATGACTTTCTACAAAAGTTATCGGTAGTAGAAAACTTGAAAATATACAAGAAATGACATATTTTGACCACGTGACATAACGATTCTATATGTCACCTCCATATTTTCTATTAGCGCTAGCGACTGTAGAAAGCCATCTCGTCTAAGCCCGTAGATTAGAGATAGGTAACGTAGCAATAAATGACGAGCAATAAATGAACAAAAATATATAAATACGGCTTTAGTAAAGCTAGTTATTGGTACTGAGGTAGAGATTCAAGTAACGGTCGACTCGCGATATTTTTTCTATAGACACTATGCCAGAGAACTATAAATTAAGCAGTTTGGTACAATTAAAATAGGTAACACATATAGTTATATACAGCTATAGTACGACTAGGGCGGAGTTAGTCAATTGCTAGCGATAGACATTAGACGATATAATATTAAATAGTCATCTAAAGGCTTCAAACCGAACCGACCCGTCGTCGACGGCACAACCTTGTAGCGACGGCCGATGACGAATTTAAAAGTTCATTGGTGCAGAAAATTCTTGACTGTGATTAAATTGTTCATTGGGACGTGTCTTATATTGAAATAGTGGTTTAGTATGATTGGCGTACACCATCGGTGTAGACGTTAGTATTCGTACATTGTTGACACGACGTTGTATGTAATGCATTTGTTTAATACAAATATAAGGAATTCACCAAGTTTAAAGATGAGAGGTAAAGTTTTTTATTGACAGCGTCAGTAGATCAGTAGTGTTTTTATTAATAGCTTTGCAATAGCTGGTGTGTTTGCGACAAACATGCTATTGTACGATGCCAAATTGAAAGTGATCGCTTGAAATTACTGAATCGATTATGATAAAGTTATAGATGGACGCGTTATATTTATCGGCTTTTGATAATGATGACTGCCTGCTTGGAAACGAATATAATATATGGATAGAGTGTTTGTCGCAACACAGTGTTGTTCTAAAATTTGATTAGCACCTTTATTACTATATGGAGTAATAATTGGAAGCCTAAACATTATGTGCCTTAGATACAACAATATTGTATATTTATGATGCGTTCTATACAACGTGCTAACTAGGAATAAATAATTATTGTTAATTTTCAAAGCCTTTTCCTCGTAACTTCATTGTTAGAATTGTTTTACGCGAAGGCTTGATATGGATCTCTTTCTCGATTCTTTATATCCCAATCGCTGATTTACTGTCATTTTAAATTTCTCCTGAGACTCTTCCTTGATGGATTTCTCCTCCTTTCTCCAGTCGCAAGTATACTTCGTATATTTGGGACATCTCTGGGCCAGCAGTCTAGAAATTGCATCCAGAATGCAAGATTGACCCCTCATCTTAACAATTATTGTACTATTAAGTAAGCTTTGATGCGTAGTTTTGCTGAAATATAAATACTTCTAATATATTCTATAATTTTAGTACTTACCTACATTATACCCACTTACGTACCTATTATGTACTTTACAGGCATGTATATCTTAATCTTCGCGAATTTTCGATTAGGCTCGCTTTTTGTTTGAATCTGTAGTTACGATCCTTGAATTCTGGCGATGCTTTTTAATATCTATTGTTCAAATGTTTTGTAATTTATAATCACGTTTTGTTTCTACCTAATATAATTAATTATATGATAATGTAACAAAAATCCGTCTTAAATTAAGTTTCTTTGGATTTCTGAATAACATACGTAAATATAATAAATGTAAAGATAATTATTATTAACCAATAGAAAAATACTTCTAGTGACGAGATTCTTAGTTCAACGAATTTGATGTGCAATTATAAATTATTTAGCGAATTTATTAATTATTTTATTGTATTAGTATATTATTTGATTGTCCACGTCATGGTTCTCTGTAAATATCTAATGATACATGTTTATAATTTTTGTATTTGTATTAAAGTAGTACACGTTTAAGAGTTATTTGTCCCTTTTTTACATTTTTCTATAGTTTTTTTTTTTAAGTTTTTTAGTATTATTTTGTGTTTTAAAGTCTTCAAATCTAATGGTACGCACTTTCAAGCAGACTGTGAATAACCAAACGCGACGTACCATTCGATTTCAACGATAACTAAAGATAGACTTGTAAAAATGTTATAACATGTATTTTTAACCTATACATAGTAAGATATTTATAGAATTTTAGTCGTTTAATTATTTCGAACGACTTGTTATAAAGAAAATTGGTGCTTACAGCTTAAACAAAATATGATCGGTATTCGTGCCGAGTGTGTATTGTCATGAGGGTTCGGAGCATTCGACATAGCATGCGTTGTTATCCCGACTTTGCCTGCGGAATCGTTTACATTTAACCGATAGCGTTACGACAATATTAGCCATAGTTTGTAAAACGTCAATTTTAATATATGTATATTTTTTTTTAATAATAACAATAGTTTGTTAAATACGTCCGTACAAGGTTATCATTGAACGCCCAATGGGAAACGATTCCGCACAAAATGACGGGCACTTATAATAATGTAGGTAAACTTTGCTCAATAACGATGAAAACTGAAAGTGTTACAGTTGATGCAATACAAAGAAACAAACATAGTTGAGTTTTATTTAATACCTCTAAAACTCTTTCGATTTACTTCTACATATCCAAATATGTAGACAGTGCCAAACCGCCTAAAATATCGTAAAATCAAAAAAATCTTAGCCATATACGAGTGGTGAGAAAATATAGTTGATGATGTAAATGTGGTAGGAAAGTTTCTTTGTTATTTACATCATTAACTAAATTTTGCGACCACTCGTATACTGCAAAGAATTTTTTTCCTTAAACAGAGAAATGACTAAGAAAAGTGTTAATTATAGGTTGAACCTACTACTCTTATAAAGAAAATTTTCCTCGGTGACGCTGTAAAGGCTAGTAGGGCCAATAGCATTCATTTAGAATATTTACATATTTATAAAAAAATATAAACAATTGTATGTTTGCTTGTAATGGATACATTAAAAATCTGCAGAATTAATGAAGATAAATTTGGTAAGAAAGAGAGTGGAAGAAAAATTGAGACCCTGGGAAGGGACATAGGATAGAACTTATCCCCCATTCTTCCTTAACGGGGTGAAAAGGACAGTTTGTATGGAGAATCAATCATGTATATAGTTTCTATATCATTTCTGTAAAACGGTACTCTACTTAGAAGCGAGGGTGAGTCGCTAAAAATCAATAAAGGTGAAAATCGTTAAAAATTGAAAATTTTAAAACGAAAATCTTACTACTTATAATATCGAATATGATCTAAAGATTACAGAATCACATCTTGTTTTGTCCGACTTTAAATAACTGTCTAAGGGTTTTTTTTAATTTTTGAAATTACCGTCATACAAAGATACAATATTATTCCAGCAATTTGTTGGTAGGTACATCAAAAGTGGTAATCATATATTTCTTAATTTTACTTTTTTTATTGATTTAATTAATCACTTAAACTTGGTTGATATACATCAGTAACTGGAGTACAAGCATTTGTGCTCATCTTATAAATAAATACCTCCAACGAGATTCGAACCCGTGACCGCTTAACAAACATGTTTATAATGATAATATAAAAACTTTTTCCTAAATGCTTAATATGATATGAATGTAACGGTACATTTAAGGAAAACACGTTACACGATTTATAAAATTTTCGTTTTCTTGCCTGTCTGTTTGTTACGAATAATCTCCGAAACGACCTTTCTCCCATCCTGTACCTACTTTTATAGGACTTTCACTGGCAGATAGTTAATGTCTTAACAATGGAAAGGAATACTTTCATTTACCAAAAATAATTAGATTTCCGTTCAAAAATTTTAAAGCCATCCGAGCGAAACGAAAATACATACGTATCATCATAAAATCAATAGCAAGTTTTCGCTAAGTCTTCATGAATAGGATATAGTCTATAAATAAGTCCTGTTTCTATTGGTGTAAATTGTATAGAGGTTGTTACACAAAGGTAAAGCTTAGTCACAAGGAATAAAGTAAACCAATGCGGCGGGGATTTTCCTTTTACATCAGGTATTATATTATGTTGAGATTAGAATATCTTCTTTTTAAAATACTCCATTTATACATTTCCCGCGGCTCCGTTCGTGTTTTAAAGAGAGTAAATTCTTAGATTTCACATACCTTGTATGACGACTCGTTTGGCTCAGCTGGTAGTGACCCTACTTTCTGCGCTAGCGGTCGCGGGTTCGAGTCCCGCTGGGGGCATTCATTTGCTAATCACGAATGCTTGTACTCCAGTCATGGGTGTTAATATTTATAATATATATGTATTTAAAATTTATATGTGTAGTATATCAACTATCTGGTATCCGCAACACAAGCACGTTACGTAGCTTACTGCGGAACTAGATGGCGCTGTTGTAATAATGTCCCAACATATTTATTTAATGTCCCAACATATTTATTTGTAATGTTTTACAGCCAGTTTTTAACGGTTAATTGAGATTTCTCAGATATAAGATATTTTCAGCAGTATAAGTATCCTATAACCTAACCCAGAGAACCAGCTATCATCGTACCAAATTTCATCAAAATCTGTCCAGTCGTTCTATCGTGGTGCGGTCACAGACAGACAGACGGACAAATATTCTAAAAACTATAGATTCGGCCTCTGTATCGATAATAATCACGTCTATTCCAATAAGAATTTCCAAAAAATATTCAATGTCTAATTTTTCGAATAACATAAGATTCCTAACTTATAATTTTTAATCTAAAAATTTTTAATAAAACTTAAGTTTTACTTAAAATGTTAACTATTCGCGTAAATCTAAATATGGATGTATATTGTATACGACAAAATTATAAAAACAAAAAACTTAGATAAACAGTACAGTCATTTAGTTGATTTATATAATTGTCAGTTCTAGCACAGTGGTAACGCGCTCGCTAGCGCAACCGTAGAAGCGAATTCAAATCCCGGACACCTCTGACCTATACGTGTGAGTCATTTCTCTAACATGACTACCTACCGTGCGTAAAACATCGTGAGGAAACCTGCATATCTGAGAGAACCTAGCAAGTTTTCGAAAGACATGTGAAGTTCGCTAGCCCGCACTAGACCAGCGTGGTGGACTATGGCCAGATCCACCTCGTATTGAAGGGAGGCCCGTGCCCAGCAATGGGACGTAAAAAAGGGCTGAATATACACATAGTTATTTCAATATTTGACCACTACAGTATTTTTTAAATAACCTAACATTGGAGGAGAGCACGCTCTTTGATAACTTAGGGGATGCAACCCCTCAAATAGGCACCCTATTACATTCTGATTTACTGTTCATAGAGCGCGTTTTAAATAACTTTTAATAATAAGGACTCATTATTCATTTCATCAAAGATATTTTAGCCAACTTTAGAAAAGAGAGGTGTGATGGACTTATATTTTTAGTTATAGTTGTTTTTACTTATTCAGCAAAAACTCATGTTATTTAGAATTCGACGTACGGTAGCCACTAGTATGCTTGTGTTTTAGTGATAGTAAAATGATTTGCTAAATCTATCAATTACGTTTAATAAGATTCTAATTGAGTCAAAGTATTTTTTTTGAGAATTCTAATTGAAATAGTTATTATTAGCGATACAGGGAGAATAGGAATTTTGTCCGTCTGTATGTGACCGCATCATGAGAAAAGGCATTGGACAGATTTTGATGAAATTTACTATGATGATAGCGCGGTATCAGGGTCAATATATAGAATATTTTTCTAATTTCTGAGAAATCTAAGCTAACCGTTGAATGCTACCTAGGGACGATCCCGTTAGGCGCGAGTGAGACTATTATATATTCACTAGCAATTCCCGCGGCTCCGCCCGCGTTACCAACGCGGAGGGAGCCGCGGGAATTGCCGCGGGAGCCGAAGGATGAAAATTTAGGGTTAAAAGTATTTTGATGCCAGATCATAAAAAAATTAAAAATAAAGATTTGGTCTAAAAATAAAAATCAACTAGCGTATTAAAAAATAGCTTACGACCAATTCTCTAAACTATCAAATGTACACAAAATTTAATAAAAATCGGTCAAGCCCTTTCGGAGGAGTTTGATAACAAACACTGTGACATGAGATTTTTATATATAAGATCTGTCACATATAATTTCGATGTATGTAGGTACTATATATATATATATATATATATATATATATATATATATATATATATATATATATATATATATATATATATATATATATATATATATATATATAAGCATAAAACTTTTTATCCAAATATAGTGTAGAGGTACTTGAGCGAAGCGGGGGTAAGGTCACTAGTGGCAAATAAATATACTTTCGTTAACAAGTATGTGATCTTTATAATTATATTTTCGGTAACAGCCATCTTTAAGTTAGAGGATCAATTTATACGTGGGTGGGTCACGTTTTTGATTTTCCATTTAGACCAGACTAGCGACGAGCGACGCATATCTGGAAGTGTACTCCTCGGAGATAAAGTGGAAAAGGGAAAAATCTACTCTTTATAAACATCCACAGGTAAAACATTAATTTAATACAATCGCTTAAAACAATTTATATAAGTATTATAAAGAAATAGTATTAAGTTGGAGTTTTGATTGCATCTAGTATATAATATATAATATATTTCCTGTTCAAAGGTTAAGATAAACTCTAAAAGGGTTTTTTATAAGTATATATTTACATACTACATTATCAGTAGTAACTATATAATGTTAAAGTATTGTCATTTAAAATAATTATTGAACATTTTAAAGTGAAAAGTAAAAATATTGAACGTAATGAAACACTCCACCGTCCAATAAATCGAAGTTATACTTGGAAGCGATCGCGAAAATCAATAGTCGATGTCGTGACATGCGGTGAGCCTACAAAACGTACACTGCGACTTAAATGCCTCAAAATTAATATATTTCATAGAAAAACCACCCTTACAATTTGAGCATAAAGGTTATTTTCCCCTACACTGTTAATGAACTTGAGGTCTTATGGATTCGATTTTGAATAGACCGGATAATCGACGCCTAGCCTTGTGCGATATCGATTTTACTAAGGGCTACTCGTTTTGAGCCAAACAGACGTAAATATACCTGTCTCTTTCATTCACAGAGCTCGTTTGTTCGTAGTGCATTAGATAGAGGGAAACGGGTATATGTTTGCAGTGTAGATTGAAAGGGGTTGTCATAGCAACGGTTACAGAGGGTAAAACCGATATGATCGTCGTAGTTATCAATTTTCGATATTTGTAGGTCATGAGGAATACAACATTAAATTTAATTATAAAAGGAGAAAATATTAACATTGTAATACAAAATGGCGATAATTTATTAGAAAATGAATTTATTGATTCGGTAAGATATTCTTTTTGGCGTAGAGATGACATTATTATGCGATCAATAATGTTGCGAATTTTTATTTAACAATTTGACGTTTAAAATTGAATTATTTATATATAATATTGGTCATATTATATTACTTCGATAAGTTTATGTTTTTATTTTTGAGAGTTGTATTTAAGTTATTATTACAAAAGCCGAACGAAAAAATTTTTTTATATTTTTTTTATTATGATAGGCCTATATATTATAAATGTGGAACACGATATATACTATGGAGTTAAAAAGAATTTGTAATTATTGTTTCATATTTTATTATGTACGCATATTATATATAGTTATTACGTGGGCAATGTGATAATGTGATAAAGGATTAAATTTTTTATAATATGTATAAAGTCGTCATAAAAACATTCTCGTAGCTACGTTTCACTGTACGAAAATTCCACACTAACCAAAATTTTGATGCAGGCACAGCTGTAAGTAAAAGCTAGAATAATATCATACTAGAAAGAATGCTTTAAAATACTAAACATCTTCTATTATCATTTGTATTATAAAATTCGTTATTTTTAATGCCGCAGCATTTAAGAGTGACTGAAAATGAAGAACATTATCGACATACCTAGGGACACAATGGATATTTAAGTAGAAATAGTATTACTTTTATTTTTCAAAACGTCCGGGTTCGATTCCTGGGCTGAGTACAAGTTTTTTTTAAATGTGTGAATGCAGTTTTTCTTGTTACTAAGATCGATGTCATAAGGTACCACCTTAAGACATATCTTTGTATATCTTACAGTTCCTTCCAGGCTTTACTATATTCAAATTCAAATTCAAATTCAAAATATTTTATTCAGCATAAAATTATTACAATTTTTTACTGAACGTCATGAGTCTACTACCAGTTCGGAAAGAAGAAGCCACTGACCTGAGAAGAACTGGCGAAAGAAACTCAGCGGGACTAATTTTTTTTTTGTCTGTTTTAATATTTTTTTAAATGGAAATCGAAATGAACAATAATTCTATTGGTTGAAATAGCCTGGAGGCGATCACATCATTCCCAAGGCGTACTGTCTTCTAAAAAATCGTTAATCGTATAATATCCTTTAGTACACAAACGTTCTTTCACAATTTTTTTAAATTTGGCAATAGGAGCTTTTTGAACGTTTTCTGGGATCCTGTTGTATAAGCGTATACATTGTCCATAAAAAGAATTACTGACTCGGCGTAAACGAGTCACAGGCATTACAAGTTTATGTTTACTCCTAGTATTAATGGTATGCATGTCGCAATTCCTGGGAAATTCGTGTATATTTTTATGAACATACATAACATTTTCGTACACGTATTGAGAAGCAACAGTCAATATTTTTATTTCTTTAAACTTATCTCTTAATGATATTCTAGGACCTAAACTATAAATTGCACGAATAGCTCTTTTCTGCAGGACAAAAATTGTATTAACGGTAGCTGCATTTCCCCATAATAAGATTCCATATGACATAATACTATGAAAATAACTAAAGTATACTATGCGAGCTGTATCTACGTCAGTAAGAAGTCTAATTTTTTTAACCGCGAACGCTGCAGAGCTAAGCCTATTCGCTAGCTCCTCAATATGGAGATCCCACCGCAATTTCGAATCTATGATAATACCTAGGAATTTGGTAGACTGTACCGGTTTTAATATTTCCCCGCCTAATACAACACCATTATCAACAAGTTTAACATTAGGTGTTGTGAATTTTATTAATTTTGTTTTTTTGTTATTTAATAATAAATTATTCGAATCAAACCAATAGACAACCTTTGAGAGAGCATCGTTTACATCGTCATACACAAGTAAATTACGTTTTACCTTAAAAATAAGTGAAGTATCATCAGCGAACAATACTATCTCATGTTTGTCCTGCACAAAAAATGGCAAATCATTTATGTAAACTAGAAAGAGAAATGGACCAAGAATAGAGCCTTGTGGAACCCCCATATCTAACGGAGCCCCAGGAGATCTCTTACCATTTACATCAACCCTCTGTATTCTATTACTCAGATAGGAATTCAGAAGGTTGAGTGCCTTATTTCTAATCCCATAATGATGCAGTTTCCTGATCAACGTCACGTGATGCACACAATCAAAGGCCTTGGATAAGTCACAGAATATCCCAAGAGCATCCTGCGACCTCTCCCATGCCTCAAAAATATTTTTAACTAGCTCAACACTAGCATCTGCTGTGGAGCGACCTTTTGTGAAGCCAAACTGTTTCTTATGAAGTAGATTGTGTGCATTAAAATGCAATAACATTTGCCCGAGTATGATTTTTTCAAAAATTTTACTAAATGTTGGGAGTACTGAAATTGGTCTAAAATTATTAGGGTCTAGGGTACTACCCGATTTAAAAATTGGAATAACTTTACTATGTTTCATTAGATCAGGAAACACACCACGTTCTATACAGTCATTAAATATAGTAGCTAAAAGAGGTGCAACAACATCGATTACCGAACTAACAACTTTTACAGATATACCCCATAAATCAGCTGTTTTCTTGACGTCCAGGCTTCTGAAGGCTACCATTATATCTTTGGGGCTTACAGGTTTAAATTTAAATATTTCATTACATTCTTTAATGTTTTCCTTTAGCAAAAATTCAGCAATGTCGGGAGATGAATTAAGTGATTGCGTCGTTGAAAGTGGAATGTCAGTGAAAAATTTTTCAAACTCAGACGCAACTTCTCGTTCTGAGGTAATATAATTATCATTAATATTTAACTTAAAATCGAAGCTGCGATCTGTGACTCTTCCACTTTCACAAGCAATTATGTTCCATGTCATTTTGATTTTATTTTGCGCATTTCTTATTTTGTCTTTAATATACAAGGATTTTGCCGTGGAACATACTCTTCTAAACATTTTTGAGTAGGCACTTACAAAAGAAGCAAAAGATACACTATGATTATAGGCTCTTTCACTGTACAATTCATATAGCCTTTGCCTGCTCTTACATATGCCAGGAGTTGCCCATTCACCAAATGTCAAGAGACCCCCTGAATTGACTGTTTTAGAAGTGAATACTGTAGAAAATTCAGTTTTTACTAATTTAAATAAAGAGTTATAGAAGTAGTTGGGGTCATTAATATAAGATAAATACGGAAGCTTAGCCACAATATTACCTCTAAACTTCTCCATACGTGTAGTATTTATAGGTACAAAAGTCTTTTTTGAAATATTTTTCTTGGCATTTAATAAAGAATAAGAAAAGGAAGCTAACTGGCCACAATGGTCTGAGCTTAATTTATTAATAATAGCTTTAGAATATGGTTTAAAATTTGTAAATATATTATCAATACATGTAGCACTAGTAGCAGTGATTCTAGTTGGTTCAGTAAATAAGTTATGTAGGTTATATGATAGAAGCATAGATTTAAATCTGAGACTTATATTAGAATTATCTGATAAATTAATATTAAAATCTCCACATACAATAATAACCTTTTTAGAAATATTTAATTTTAATAAAACTTCTTCCAATACTTTTTCAAAGTACTCATATAACCCACTAGGAGGTCTGTATACGCATACAACAATGAGGTGCTCAAGCTCTACGCAGGCTAGTTCAATAGTTTGCTCAACAGAGAGGCTCACAATATCTTTACGTTCTTTGTATTTAAAAAGTTTACTAATAATTATTAAAGAGCCACCGCGTATAGCTTTTTCTCTGTTGAACATACTAGCTACCCGGTGACCGCTGAAGTTAAAATAAATATACTGACCGATTTAAATGTTACGTTGTTAAACTATATTAATACGTGAAGCAAAAACTTTGTACCCCTTTTTACGAAAATTGCGCGGACGGAGGAGTATGAAATTTCGCACAGTTATAGTTTATATAGAGAAGGAGGGCAGAATGCTAATATTTAAAAAAAATCACACATAAAAATGCATTGAATAAATGATAAAAATACACACCATGTATTTGACACACTAAATGTAATAAATAACCATAATTAATAAATTTGTTTATTACAATTCACTATTTATATTAAGTTTATTAATTCTGGTCGAATTTTGACCACAGAGCGACCACTTACTGTAAATTTATTTTAACAAAATTCTGATTCTGAATCGGTACATTAAATATTTGTTGTAAAATCTTATTGGAAATAAGCATTAGTGAATCTGTAGCTTGTAGATTTTTCGTCAAAGGTTTGAAACTACTCGACAAAATTTGATGAAATTTTCTGTGATGATAGCTCTCTAGCTTTTTACATGATACTCGGCTCAATATAGCTATAGCTTACTTAATACTACGGGAAAATATCTCATCTCTGGGAAATCTATATTGACCGTTAAAATACCAAGCGCTTTGATTATAATATGCATATAATCAAAAACCTAGAGATGAACATAACCTACTAAGGGAGAGTGAGTCGCTAGTAAAAAAAAATATCTTCATACAAAATTGTACATTTTTACATGATTTTTTATATGATGGAATTATAGAGGAACAAAAAATCCAATTAATATTTACAATATTTTAATGCTCTAACATACCGTGTCCTTTTGACAATCAAAAAGCACATGTACAGATGTCAAATTAAGTTTTGCTTCTCTTTTTAAACGGCCAAAACAATATAATAATATAAAATATTATTATGTTTTACCACATCACCATATTCGGGTTATGCATACATTTATAGGGTTATATTTGTAGTAGTTTTATGTACAGTTTTAGCATATCTTGGATTTAAGTAAGGAACAAGTGGTCTTACATTGATAGATAAAGTATGTTTTAGGCAAATAAGTTAATGGTTTTTAAAAAGTATGTGAGTTACGATTAGATACTTCAAATAACGCGAGTAAACCCATAAATAATTGTTAATAGTAGTATAATAATTTATTTAATTAGTAATATAATAAATCATTTAGTATCTCTAATTTAGGGCTTCATTTGCTTATAATAAATAACAGGAGAAGTTAGGCAAGATCGTATTGCGAAAGAAATCGGAACGAAGAGGTTTGATATATTGAATTTCTTCATTACTTTGAAACCCTTTAAGTTTGTAAAAAAAACATATGGTGAGGTCAATGCACCCGGAAGATAGTGTGGGACAGGTGTGCGATCGATATCGTTCGAAAAAAATCGATGTGACGTCACTAAGAGGGTGCATGCGCAGCTGTTACATAGTAAAATGGGGTCCGAGACTAGGGGTATATATGCATATTAAGTTTTTTTTATAAAACGATTGTTATCATTGTCACTTTTGTGTTTTAGCAAATGTGTTTCATTTTTTTTAACTTTAGATTGAAATGCTGCTTTATGTACGAACTATTATTTTATAACAGTCATTTTTGGAAATAATTCAAATCTATTTTCTTTGTGTTTCCAATTTTGCTCCTGATATTGACTTCCTTAAATGACACGTTTAGAAACTATTAATAAAGTATTGAAAAGAGGTTTTCGTTTTAGCCATTGGCTGCGGAACCCTAGAATTATAACATAATTTTGTGTGTGGTAAGGTTTTTGCAATACATATTTTGGTACTATTATTTGAAGAGCTAATTTTGAATTGGTTCTTTACATTTACATATACCCGTTGTTTATATTATTGACATATCAAAAGAATTCTCTTTTTAGGTAAGCTAATAAGCTTTAATTTTTAGTAACATGTCTAGTATTTATTAAGAAATCAGATTTATAAGCACTATAGGTACATAGGTTTGCTCTAGACTCTAGTTGATGATAAATCATCGCCATGACTAATAATATTATGTACATACATAAAAAAAACTATGTTACATATTAGATTTTTTGAGTTTGTATGTAACATTTTATTTAAATAATGAATTGAGTGAATGTTATCGTGACGTAACTCGGGGCTCAGCGCTACTGCGGGCAGGACGTGGTAAGGTAAGGGCGGCGCGTGCCATATCCTTTGTGGGAAATGTCTCTATCGATACTTTGAATTAAACTTTTTTGAAATTTTATTATAGAAATATTTATAACATGGAATGAGTATAAAAACATGATTTTTAATGTTGATATGCCCCAAAAAAAATTTATTAAAAGAGGAATATGTTTTTTCAGAATTTTTACTGTTTATGATTATAACGTTATGCATATAATATAAACGTTACAATACCAACGGTGAAGAACTGCAAAAAGAATAGTTTATTTATAAGTATATGAAGTAATGAATTATGAGTATGAGTTTTTTATACTCAAACGAATCTAGAGGCTATTTATTTTAGTGCTCTTTAGAACTACGAGCCCGATTTGGACAAGTTTTATAGTCTATATTGCTAAGAGAGGTTTCAGGCTTTCTGTGTAATTTTGACAAAATAATCTAATTTACTTCCATAAAAAAAAATGATTTTCGACTAAAGTTCGATAAGTACTAGGATTTAATATCGATAAGCTACTAGTATAGTGTACAATGTACCTACATACATCACTATCCCCCTTTGTCGCGCGCCAGGTGTCGAGCGGGGTCAGGCGCGTGGCCGTCTGTGCATAGAGCTTACTTGTAGCGTTACTGTTTAATGTTTTACATTAGAATAATGTACGAAGTATTAATTTATGCATACAAGGCTTTTGTGTAGAGCTGGTTAGTTTTTATTCCAAGATGCTCTTTTATTCTAGTTGTATTGTTGTACTCGACTTTGCATGTTAATATTATAAAACGTTATATCAGCTTTTACTAAATTGTTTGTTTATGGTATATAGAGGAGGATTAATTTTGGAAAATACTAGTAACATCATCTTTTAGCCCTTCTTTCATGTTTTATTCACACCTTTTCAACGTTTCACTACTTGGCACGAGTCACCTGTCAATACGAGGAGATCATGGTCTACCACGCTGGGCAATTGCCGGTTGATGGATAGCTCAAATATTTCTAAATTTTCTCCAAGATACTGGTTTTCACATGATGTATTTGTTTACCAGAAGGCAAGCCGTTATCATGTTAGAAATAATTCACACATGAAAATATCAAAGGTTCTGAAAGAGACCCGGCACTTAACCCGCTTTAGTCGGTTTCCTAAGCTAGCATGTTAACACTGCTACCTCTGCCCTTCCATATTACTGGAGGTAAATAGGTCTAAAGTTTTTTTTTAATTAGTAAAAGGTTTATATAAAACTACTTCTTTACCCTGGATTTGTTATAGGTAAATTTGTCAGATATCCATCCCTAGAAAGAATGGCTTCAAGACGCATAGAAGCCAAACCTACAAAAAAAAATAAACAGCAAAAATGCTTTCGAGAACGTAGGCATCACAATCGGATAAATATATATAGTAAAGTATAGTATTAGTTTAGATAGTTGAGGCTAAAAAGAAATTTTATTTGTCATTGTTTTACTATCAAGCTTGCTTCTGTTATGAGTCCATGGCGAAATTACCAACTTACGATTCACTCTCGTTTCGTATGGAATAGAAAATATAATGTAAACGATAAATTATATATTTTTTTCGTTGTACCCTTGTGACACTCTTAACGATACAAAAAAGAATTACTCAAATCGGTCAAGCCGATTTTGAGTTTTATCGAACAAAAATTAGTTTTAATCTACTACTTAGTATTCTTTATTTTATAAACAATAAAATACTAAATTGTATCTGTACATTAAATATTTTTGGAAAATGTCATTGAAATAGTGATTATAATAACGCTAGCGTTATGACATCTAATATTATTTATTTTATACATTTAATTTACTTATTATTGTTATAATATACATGAAACAATGTGTTCTTACATATTAAAATTAATCCTCCTATATAAAATATGCGTGGGAAGTCTATTAGAGGAGCTTTTTTATTCATTACAAAAACGGAAATCTCAGGAGAGATTGATTGTATTTATGATATTTAGATACCATTTAGATTACCTGCGTATTCACGAAAATAGCGTACATTGAATATTATACTAATAATTAATAAAATATCTTTTTGCCCTATTGTTATACAAATATTATTAAGGAATATTGTAGAGCTAAGTATATTCACTCAGACTCTTACAAAATGTAAGTGTTATTGCTAGAGCATCTGTAATTATACTTCTTTATACCATTTATATAAATCATCATTAAAAATGAATTGGACCTAAATAAGACGGTTTTCCTTTGGTAGTTCCAGTACGAGGCAGCGCGTAGCCGAGTGACAGTACCTCGAACGAGGGCATACATTACTATCCCAAAACAAGTACATTTTACTCTCACTTACAATGCCTCTATGTGCTATCCATTGCTGTTTGAAAAACGCGTAAAGTTTCTTTAACAGACAGAAATCTGTAATGGACATTAAAGTATAAGAAAATGTAGTTATATGGATATTTCAGCGCCCCGGGGTAAGCTAAGGGTGCATTGTAGTGTTCACGTCATAAAACAGGACTGGATGTTATTGCTTATAGCAATACAAACTTTATTCAGATCGAATAAAGTTGTAATTTGAGGGATTTTAGTTGATATAGGACCTTTGGTAGCATTAGTAACAGAGTAGGGGTGTTTGCAGGCGGACCGAGGGGACGGAAGGGTGCGACGCGCAGGCGTGTTCCAGTCGCCCGCGCGACCCCGCCGCCGCCGGCCGCGCGCCATGGACGAGACTAGAGTTCGTGACCGAGCGCCACTCACCGTCATAGTTGCACCCAGCAACGCTTCACCCCCCAGACTATCTCCTGCGGACTTGCTTCCCGACGGAGATGCAGCCTTCCATCCCTTATCTGCTGTCAATGGACGCCTAACACCCCCAGGACTAGAACCAGCGTCGTACGCTACACTCACACCTCTTCTACCCTTACCCCCTATCAGTACAGTTTCAGACAAATTCGCATATCATGCTGGAGGTACCTTCACTGTTATTCAACAGCAACAGTCCTACGCTTCGTTATCCCCCGCGCCATATAATGAACCTTTGTCACCGCAATCAGCGTATAGCAGACGTAGTGCGTCTCCGAATTCGTTTGAAAGGCGCTCCCCCACCCCTCCGTTGCCCAGCCCGGGCTTGGACCTCAATGCGGCGCTTTTAGCGAGGGAGGAACAACAGGCTCAAGCACAGAATGACACTGAAGAGATTAATACAAAGGAGTTGGCTCAAAGGATAAGTGGCGAGTTGAAGAGGTACTCAATCCCTCAAGCGATATTCGCGCAGAGGGTACTCTGTCGGTCACAGGGGACGCTAAGTGACCTGCTACGGAATCCAAAGCCGTGGTCTAAGCTCAAGTCAGGCCGGGAGACGTTTAGGCGGATGTGGAAATGGCTCCAAGAACCAGAATTTCAAAGAATGTCCGCGTTGAGGCTAGCAGGTACGTTGTGCATGATTGTTAATAGGTTTAAGATTTAAATACTTTAAAAAATACAAATGATTTAAAGCTTTATACGTTTTAAGTTTTAGTTGAATACTGTTTTTATTTATTTTAAGGATGTATTATAATAAACTCATTAAAAAAATTCACACGATTACAACCAAGCGTCTACCTGTAGAAGCAGCCATATTTTTATTTTTATTCTTATAGGATTTTTTCATACATTTTTATCTACGTAAAAGGCTAGTCAGAATTTTAGCGCTTAATTTAATACACAGTGTTGCTAATGAATGAAATTTAATTCTAGATAATTAACTTCCATCGGGCATTTCGCTTCTGAAACATCTCAGATAGTTGAAAAATGGGGGCATTAGCATGAATTTGAATAAAATCGATACCTAAGTTTACAAACATCGCATCTGTCAGCTGTACGCATCGATTTGTCGACAATCGATGGCGGCGCGGTCGATGCACGTCACTATGACGGTGAAAACGAAGCTAGGGTTGTAAGCGGATTTGTTAGGGTTGTTTGGTACACTTTTGTGAACTCTGTAGAGGTCAACTATAGCTTATCTATACTATAGTATGCATACTATATATATGGAAGTTTTTTCAATTTGCGTAATACTGGAAACGATTTTTTTGGTTTTGGATTATATATAGTGGTGAATTATTTTTTATTGAATTTATGGATACTTTTATTAGTTTTATTTTCTACTAACAGTTAATCTAATATTTTGTTTAAAATAATAGGTGCAGAGTTTCATTACACCTATTCGTAGAACATATCAGTATATTATCATATTTTAAATCTGATTAACTTAACTGTTTATTTATACGAATGACTTTGGGATATTTTCTTTGAAAGATTTTTCAATTTTACAATGTTTTGGTTCCTAAGGTTCTTTATTTTTTTATTATCTCAGTAAATCGACTTTAAGTAACTAATATCATCAGAGTAGGAAAGACAGAAGTACATATTATATAGATCGAACCTATATTAATAACGTATGTCGTCCGAGATACCTTGGCCTATAACACCATTAAATAAATGAAATAAAAAAAAAAAACGATTTCAAAGGTTACAAACATCAGCTGCGGGTATCGATTTGTCGACAATCGATAGCGCGATCAATAAGAACGTCACTATGATGGCGAACCGACGATAGTAATTCTGCTAGGGGTGCTAATGGTTCATTGAAATAAAAAGGGGTGCATAATATTCTTATTATTATGCCATAGAAGTTAATAGTCAAGTCGAATTTTGGAATTTGGGTACATTTTTCACGTTATAACTACTTACTCCAAAATATTACGACGACGGGATTGGCTCAATTTGGTGTAATTCTACTTGCTGTGCTAGCGGTCACGGGTTCGTGTTTGCTAAGACATTTGTGTGATAAATGTTTGAATGTAATTAGAATTATATGTAGTGTATCAATATAATATCTGATATCCGTAACACAAATGGAACTAGATGGTGCTGTATGTTAATCTCTCAAAATATTTAGGTAATTATTATAATTGGTACATTAATATCAGAAATAACTCCTAAAAATTTCATAACTCAATTGTTTGTCTTCTGAAGACAAGCTTTTGTCAGTTCAAGTGGGAGGTGTTTTAAACATAATAAATTTCAAGGAAGTCCAAACTTTTTCAATTATCCTTTTAATTAATAATATGCTATGACAAGTTACAGTAATGAGCTGATTTAAGCGAGTTTTCAATTTTAGACTTTTAGAGGTGGTAGTGGAGGGCTCTATAGCGTCTGGCAATCCGACCGGCGTGAAGGTGACTTGGCGTGAAGCCAAGAAACGTAGTGGGCGGTGATCGGGTTACTCCTGGTACTTCTCTGATAGCAGAGTAAACTGTGGAGCAAAATCTTGGCTGTCTGCTTCGGCAGACCTATCGGGCCGTCGGGGCGTCATGGTCGAATGTGAAAGTGATCCTATGTTACCCCATTACGACCCATGATGGGTGCTTGGGTTTCAGTGGGGAGTACTGGCTTGCCGGTGAGACCCACACGACCACCTGTTTTCTAAAGGTGGTATGCGTTAAATCATTTTTCCCAAGGTTAAAAAATTGTTATTTACTATGAGGTCTGAAACTGGACATTAAAGTAGGTCTTAAGCATTGTAGATGTACTATTAGAAACTGTATTACTCTACAATTTTTATGGTATAAAAGTCTCTATCGATAAATTATTTTTGCTTTAGCTATATACAAATGAACCCACCCCATTAACTTAAAACGAGGCATATTATTTTTACGCTATCGTCAACTATCTACAATACGACTAGTGACTCTAATAAAATATTAAAATAATGTATCTAATGACGTTCAGCTTAAGGCGACATTAACTGCCCGCGCCCTTGAGCATACACTGCCGCCCATCGTCCGCCAGAGCCCCGCTTCAACGCGCACCAAGATTATTCGAAAAAACAACCCACCTTGATTTATCAAACACATTACAAATAAAAACTGTATACTAAAATATGGGTCATTAAATTGTCTTTTATATGAGTAAAGTTTTGTCCGCGTTAGACATTACTTTACAAATTAATTACACTATGTTATTAAAATATAATTTCACATTTTCACATATCAAATTATGAATAAAATTGTCTAGTATAACATATATATTTTTTAAAGAAATAAGACTAGAAGTTTAGACGTGATTTTCAATATAAAATCATTAAAAGTCGTTTATCTGCGCCTTAAGTAAACTTTAAGTACTAACTCATTTAGTGTGAGAAATATTGAAATTTTGGGAGGTAGATTAATTTTCATTTATACGTCAGTTTGCAACAAAGAAATGAATCCTTTCTTCACTCTATGCGACATTGGAGTAATAATTTGTGCTCAACTGGCACGCATTGATGCCATTAAACCAAAAAATTGAATGTATGTATCCTTTGCTGACTGTTGCGATTTATATCGCGGTTTTTTCGCAGACTGACTTAGATTCTTATTAATTGAGCTTACAACTCCGTAAGATCTGGTGGTTAATCAAGCTTCAATTTTAAAGAGTCCCTTTTGAAACAGAGATATTTCAATCTTGATTAATATCTTGTGACATCATACAGCCATTATAATTCCTAAACTTTATTTAACTTTACGAAAACGTATAACTAGAAAACTTATCAAACTAGAAATTACCTTATAGCCTTAACCTAAAAAGAAGTTTGCAATAAGGTCTACTTTTACTGTTATTTGTTTTTATTCGATTGGAACATTTTTTAATTCAAAGTATTTTTTTAGACTTCTTTTAAACATTATTAAAGTTGATCTATATATCTTTAACTAATCTAAATGACGGATCCAAGACTAATCTAACTTACTCTATTCTTTCTTCTTCATGGCTATACTTGAGGTCCACAGTGAACTCTTTACGATTCTGCAACGCCTGACTCAATAAAAGGCAGTCTCGTCTCTCTTTCTCTGTCGTCTTCTTTTGACAGAACTGGAATCTTGATACCATTGCCAAGTACTCTAGACAGTTCGACGGCTGACATTTAACCGCTGAGACACGTAAGTTTGCGAACAATCTTAAAAGCAAAATCTATACATATAGTAAAATTCTAACTTGTCAAATCTGTATATTAGATATTTTTTGGGAAATCTAATTAAAATAGTCATACTCGTATTATTTGCGATACAGACTTCAAGTCAATAACTTCGTCTCTCTCTTTCTCTCTTTCTGCATGTCGAGAATACTATGCTGATCATGATAAACAGATTTTGATAAAATTTGGTATGATGATAGTTGGTTATGCGGAAACAATACTTATTTTTAAGAAACCTACACTTACCGTTTAATCGTATCTATCGATAAACCGTTTCTAGGTACAAACTCGAGCGAAGCGAGTGTGAGTTACTAGTTCTAACTAAAATTCAAAATAACTAAGCACATATAAAACAATATTTTATATTGATATACAATTAAGTTTATAATTTCTTCTAACATAAGTTACTTGTTATTTTTAAAGTTTTAATAATGTTATTAATCAAATAAATTAAATGTTAAGAACTCAAATATAGGAAAAGATTAGTGACTCATACATAATAGATATTCTAAATATTCATTATGTGGGGAAGTGAACTCGTTACCTTCAACACAATAGTCATCTAATGAAGACTTACTACACTAAGAATAACTTTGAATTTAATATCACTGTCCACCTATGTACGTTCGTTAGTGTACATAGTTACATTAACTACGAGAACCACTACGAGAAACTAGTTTATATTTTGTTGTACAGAGCACAAACCAAAATTATGGAAAATTATCTCATATGTGTAACTTTGATAAATATTAAATAGGCACGTGTAACATTGGATATGCCTATTTAGTACATTTAAACTATAACTAGCAATTCAACATACTAATCACTATTAAAAAATAGGGATTGGTTGTAGAAGGATGAAAATTTAGGGTTATAAGTATTGATGCCTGATTTGGCAAAGATATTTAAAGAAATAAAAAAATAAAATTTGGTATAAAAATAAAAATTCTGGAGAGGGCCACCCTTATCACATAGGTTACAAAATAGACTACGACCTACTCTCAGACCTACTTTTATACAAAAAAAAACATAAAAAACGGTCAAGCCGTTTCGCAGGAGATAGGTAACAAACACTGTGATACGAGATTTTTATATATTAGATTTACATTACAAGCTTAAACCTACGTATTTCTGTTGGAATTAGTCTCAAGGCGTTAACGGTGGATGGATATCATACAAAATATGTTGGAAACGAAAACTCGATCTGCTTTATTTTCAAAAGGCAATGGAAGCCCAGTGAAGTGACGGTGACGCGCTC
Source organism: Boloria euphrosyne (assembly GCA_951802675.2). Lineage (NCBI taxonomy): Eukaryota > Metazoa > Arthropoda > Insecta > Lepidoptera > Nymphalidae > Boloria > Boloria euphrosyne. Next base: position 1,336,149 of record OX637896.1, read on the forward strand.
GGTTGGAAAACTGAGTGCTGTGGGTTCAAAACCCGGGTTTGACACTTCTGATATTTTCATGTGCGAATCATTTATAACATGATTACCACTGACGGTGAAGGAAAACATCGTGAGGAAACCTGGGCCTCAAGTCTGCTATTTTACATGCAATTGTCATTGAATTACAATGCAATTTTAATTCAATTACCATTGGTCCAAAATTTGACAAATTTACAATGGTCGATCAATGGTCTTGTCATTGGATTGTAGTTGAATTGTAGTTGAAAGGGAATCGGTATTGCCATTAGCAAAAAGCGTTCGCCGAAATTAATTTTAAGCTAGTTTCGATTATAATATTATATGTTATTAGTTTATGTTTTAAAGACTAAATATTATGTAAAATGATCATAAAAAGCCAAAAAGATAAATTTTAAGTGCAATCTAAAAAATAAAACTAATAATAGTAATTTTTGAGTTTATTCATTTCATACAAAAATACAAATCTATCCTCTTTATAATATTATTATAGATTAGTATAGATTAATATGAAAATCAAGTATACTTAGACTATAGCTATGCCTTTAGTGTTAAGTAATGAGTGAAGCAATGGTTCACACACTTCACAACTTAAGAATATTGGTTTATAAATAAAATAAATAAATAAAAATAGCCTTTTATTACTGAAAAAAATTAACATTTATAAATTCATTCATTGTATTTTTGATTCAACTAAATTCTTTTTTAATATTAATTCACAACATTTCACATTAATTTACCTTACATTATTTATTTGTCTATAACTATTATTAACATTAATTCACAACTCTTGTTTACATAGTAGGTATTTATAAATAGGATAATAATGCTAAACTTATTTTATTAAATTAAATACAATGTGGTCAGTTCTTTTTGTTATAATTATAGGAATATTATATTAATTATAGGAACCTATGTGTTTTTGTTTACAACTTGTTAATTGAAAATTAAGAAAAATTTTTTTTCTTTAAGAAACATCTTTAAGTTTATTCAAGTATGTAATTACTTAACTTATTTATGTAAATAAGATATTACAATTAAATAACAATTTCCTCATTATAATAAGTTGATTACTATTATTATTATTGATTCAGGTTTTCTTTTCTTGTATCGGGCTGAAGGGTTTGTACCATATCCTTTCTCTTTACTGCTAAGTTCATAGTATATTTTGGGTAATTGACCTTTGTTTCTGTTTGGGTTTAGAGATACAATTTTATCATATTTTAGGATTACTTTTTCTCCTTGTTCCCTTCTCTGTATTCGTCTAGTAGTAGCTTCCTTTTTTCTAGTATATCTGGTGGAATATCTTCATTTATGTAGATTTCGCTTTAATTTCACTTATCACTATTCACTTGACAGTAGGTTCGTACTTTTGAACTTTTTTTGCATATCTTCTTCATTCATGGCAAGAGATGATATTTCTTTGGACGTAGTAAAGTATTTTTATCATTTTTATACACTTTTCTTGCATTTATAACTACTTAAACAATTATAATCATATTCTTTTAACGAGACCGTGATAATATTGGTTTAGGTGACAATATGCAATGACAGCACAATTGCGCATCAATGGTAGTTCAGTGGCGTTCCATCGGCTTTAATGCAATCACAATGACAGCACAATTGCACATCAATGGTAGTTCAGTGGCGTTCCAGTGGTCATTAGAACTGTCAAAATATTAACAAACTACGCAATTCATCCGATCATTGACTTGTCATTATGTACGGGACTACCAATTGTTTGGAAATGTATCATTGAAGTGTCATTGAAGTGTCAGTGACAAACCATCGGAAAACCATTGAATTAGTAGACTGCAAAAATTGCAAAAAATAGCAATTACAATGTCATTGAAAGACAACTGTGACACAATTGTAATAGCAGACTTGAGGCCCTGCATGTCTGAGAGAACTAGCAACTTTCCGTGGTATACTATGGCCTGATGCCCTCGTATTGAAGGGATACCTATAAATCCAAAAAAAAAAAAAAAACAAAAAAAATATATATATTAGTCCCGCTGAGTTTCTTTCGCCAGTTCTTCTCAGGTCAGTGGTTTCTTCCTTCCGAACTGGTAGTAGACTCATGACGTTCAGTAAAAAATTGTAATAATTTCATGCTGAATAAAATATTTTGAATTTGAATTTGAATTTGAAAATACCCGTGCCCAGTAGTGGGCCGTAAAGAAGGGCTGAATACCTAAACACAACGTTTTTTATAAATATATTCCTATGTGAACATTAAAAACTTCTAAAATTGCCTGTCTAATTGTTCACTATGAATATTTAATTCATTGCATCCCTTGAGACCTATTCATTAAACAAAGAATTATTTAAATTACTGAATTATACAAAATTTTCTAAGGAATCGCATAACATTTAAAATACAACTATACCATAAAATTCTTACGTTTAAAATCTTATAGAAATAGTCATTATTATCGATACAAAGGCCCAATCTGTAGGTTTTAGGAGAAATTCAACGGGTAGATTTTGATGAAATTTGGTACCATGATAGCTCAACATATTATAAATAATAGTTTTTTCTGCGGCAAAATATCTTATTGCTTAGAAATCTATACTAACAATTAAAAAATCAATCGCTAGCACATAATAATAGTACGCCCAAAAGAATTTGCTTATCTTGAAGTTAAAAATAAAAAAAAAACTATTAATTTTTATAGCAGTTCTAATTCTAAAGATTCAGATGCTTTTATTTTTAAGGTTCCCCAAAAATTTTAGACTGGGAAAAGATATTTCGAATTGTTGCAAAATGGCGTTTTAGCATCATAATGTGTGACATTCGTTGTAAAAACCCAATCCACACCTTTCCTAAAACATACAAAGATTAAAACAGTAGTATTATAACGTTAGAGAACGGCACTGAGCACATGGTGTCCCCCTCACTCCTCCCCCTCCCTGTGACGTCACGCCCCGCCCGCTGTATCGATCGCGCGACCCCCTCGCAGACTATTCCAGTGTTATTTAGGTATCTCGGCTTCTTATGGTTTTTTTATTATTATTCATGGGTATTATATTTTATTGCTAGGAATATTTCAACCAATATTATGGAATCAGCATAACAGATTATATATCTTGCCATTTAAGATTTTCTTACTAAATCAATTTCTGCTATTATTGTTATTTTAAAATGTGATTTATCTACGATTGTTTTTTTATTAGTACCATACCACTGACGCTATTGATTTAAGTATAATTTTACAGATGCGCCCAACCAAACGATTAAAGGCGACAATGTAAACAACATGCAGCAGCAGGCATATCCCAGGGAGTATCAGGCTCCCCCCGTGCCCGGCCCCATGTACCCGCCCCCGCCATGGGAAACGCCGGCCTATGAGCCTGCTGGGGACGTGTCATGCTTGTGAGTCCTTCCCTGATTTGAATCCAGGATTGAGATCCAATAGATCCTATTCACCCCCTTTCCAATATATCCTCTACATATCCTTCTTAAGCTTATACATTCGATTTTAACCTGTAACGTTTATTTCTACAATATTTAAACTATTTATGTTTGCGAAATTTTGCTTCAGGTTTTTTTACGTCAAGTATGTTAATTTGAACTCCTCTTTATGTGATTCCGTATATCCTAATCCCTTGGCTGCGTAGCAGTGGACTTGGTTTCTAATAGGTATTACAAAGTCTGTGTAGCTTATTGCAAAGGTAATATCGTATATACGTATTGTATTTTATGAAAATTTTGTTATAGCAGTAAATATGTTACTCACTCAACATGCTTTGTGACAAACCTTTAGAGGAAGAAACGTCTTATGATTTTTTTTTGAAGTATTAAAATGTGTAAATTATAGAGATCCGCTCTTTATAGATGTTTACTTTTGAATAGGCAGTATCATTCCCCATGCTTTGATATATATTAATAGATGAATAGAATATTCCATAAAAGGCAATGATACTGCCTATGCAACGGGACTGTTATTGTTTTAGATTTTATAATATTTTTAGCATTAGGTAAGTGTATTTTGGTTGCTTCAAGAAGCCAAGATGTATGTTAGACTGCTACCGCTGCCCCTCTCCCTCCCTTTTTATTTTCCCCCGCGCCCGGGCTGCCATAGATTTTAAAATATGATTTTATAGGTGCCTGCGTGATTTCAGATCCTTTGTTAATGTTGTTTACATTGTCGCCAGGTAGGCATTTAATAATTTCATTATTAGACTATATTGAGCAGTTCGGAACAGTGAATAATTGATGTTCTGTTCCAAAATGTCTCAACAGATACGTTACTGTTGTATATATGACGTTACTTAATATTGATGAAATTGTCATATTGCATAGGGTACTGATTTCAAGGAAGCCAGATTCAAATTTTAAGTTACGTGTAATAGAATAATTAGAGTTTTGTGAATAGATTTCTTAGATTTATAATGGTACTTGAAAGTCTTCATTCGTATTTTTTCGTTAGCAGAATTTATTAAATGACATTGGAAATATGCATTTTTAGCAAAATTTGTGCGAATGAAGGTTTAAGAGTAGTCAATGTTTAGTGGCATGATTGTTGTCGATAGATTGCAAAGGCTTCAAATCGCCTAGAAAATAGGAGAAGTGGAAAAAAAAAAGAATTTATATGTATTAAAATTATATTCTTTGTTTGTTACAGCGGCCCAGATTCCGCAGAGAGGCAGTAAGTACCAACATATGGGTCACATTAAACAGTTTCTTTGTATGCCATAAAAGGCTTCATTCAGTTGTTTTCCTTGTTACTGTCGCGTTGCGCAACTGATATAAGCTTGAATCTGATTTAAAGTAGTGTTAAACAATATTTTCTTATTTTAACGACACTTTTGGCTCAGTAGTAGTAGTAGTATTGACCTTATTTGCTGTGCCAGCGCTTGCGGGTTCGAACCCCGTTTAAAGCTATATATTATGTGTAGTGTATTAACTATCTGGTATCCGTCACACAAGCCTCTTAGCTTATTACGAAACTAGACGGCGCTGTGTGCAATTTATTTATATTTATTTGTTTTTTACTATTTATCCAATTCTTAGCTTAGATCCGTATGGGTCCAAGCAAATCCGTTGGTAAAAAAGTCAGAGAAACTTTTTTTGTTAGTCGCAAAAATTTTAACCAAACTTTTGTATCGTGTACAATCTCAATCCCCTATTAGATAAGATATTAATGATTGCACTCTAGTTATGTCGTAAAAGTTTTCCATTTTAATCTGCAGTATTCACTAGATACGCTACTACATACTACTACATAATATAAACATTATTATAGAACATTGTTTTCTTATTCCAGGCTGCAAGCGCAGGGAGGATATGGGTTCGGATACTCTGCCTTCCCCGAAGAAGCCGCGTTTGGTTTTCACAGATCTCCAGCGGCGTACTCTGCAAGCTATTTTTAAGGTATATTATAAAGTATTTCATTTTTACATAACACTAAATATGTCGGTCGGATTGATACTTTTTTAATTTTTCGAATATTTAAAAAATTAGAATTTTTAGAGTTCGTAATACATTTAATTTTTAAATAAAAATTTCAGGAAACAAAGCGACCATCAAAAGAAATGCAAGTAACGATAGCAAGGCAACTCGGCTTAGAGCCGACTACAGTTGGAAATTTCTTTATGAACGCGCGAAGGAGATCTATGGACAAGTGGAAAGACGACGATGCACCATCAACAGAACTGGACCAGCATTGTGAGGTTCAAGACATGGATCACGTCCCAAGCTTAGATTCAGCAGAGTCAGAGGAAGACCATGATGATCACGATGATCATCTTTTGTGACGCCCTATACCCCAGCACCATTTGCTAGTGCTTTGAGATGAATATGGAGTTGTCTCGGATTTTATATGTTCTACTTAATTTTGCTATATAAAAGCTGTTGTATAACTGCGTTTGTTTATTTATAATATAAACTCTTGACAATGAAATCTCAATTAAAATCCGTCCAAGGTCAAAAGGGTTTTGTTACTTCAATCAATGTTACTTTGTTGGACTGGAAGTTTATACTATTTTGAATTAAAACTAAGCTTTTAAAAATGCTGTTGGTGTAATATTGGGTATTGGGTGGTAAGTTATCTCTTCGAAAATCCGAACGACAACTTCAAATTTAAGTGTACAGAACGGGACTCTAGTGAGATGGCGTTGGTAAATAAACTGATCTCTTAATATTTAATGTTTCTAGTCGAACGTAATCAAATAGCTATTTAGTTGTTCTTCAGTATTAGATAAAGGATATGTATGTATGTATGAGTTTTATTTATTTATAGCGTGTTACAATCGTTTGAATACATTTTATCATTAAACTTACCTTCGTCATGTTCGTGACTTGCAACTAACGTGACGTCTAAAATTTAATTTAAAATTTCTCTCTAGTTCACTATTTATACCAGATTTTATTATTTATATTAGTAGTTACTCTAATTAATCGTGTTCTTGAATTATTTTTGTTATTAATTTGAATGTGTTCAAACGATTTTTTGCTTTCATAGTTAGTAGTAAACGCAATAACAACGGTCAGGATATTAAAAGAACTGACCTAAAGCGGTTTAGTGCAAATATCCGATCAAATCGGATGACGGAGAACAATATACAATAAGTAAATGTTTTATTTTGTAAAAATAATTGTCGATCAACAAAATTTGATGCAACTGCTTTCTTAAACTGGATTTATTAAAAGTACCTTATACATTATCAGAATTTCAAGTATTTGCGTTTGTATGACTCCGTACAATATGTTATATTTTCATATAAACTCTAGTCCAAGCATCAAGCTTTGTACTTCGACATGTAGAATAATTTTATTTTCCTCTAGTCAAGGGATCTCAGTCACATTCCAAATCTTGAGAGTTGTGTAAGCAACAATGAAAGCAAATTCGTGCGTGATATTACTTAATGTTACTTAGACTTAACTTAATTAAGGCTTCACGTATTTATAAGAATTCTAGTCCGAGTTGTGCAAAATGTAGACTATTGAAGGATAATATCAATAAAAGCTTAAGTACCTATATTAGGCTGTAAATTCTTTTCAGTCTTGATATAACTTATTTACGTGGATAGTAGGTTGCCTATTTTTTTTAATTTATTTTTTATCTGTAGACATGTACTGTTTTTATGGGATTAGGACTTAGTATCTTCACCTAGTCCTTCGTGTATCCCTGATGGAGTCATTAATCTGTGTTTTTTTTTTATTTTTTAAGAAGAAACATGTTTAAGATTTTTATTTATACATTTTAACTTTTTATGTCTACCTAATCTATACCAAAGGAATAAGAAGTGCAATTGTCGTTGGACGCTTATTGTTTTTTTTTTTAATTGTAAGCGTCGACTATTATAATATGGATGAAAGTGTACAAAAATACTGATTTATAAAATATTATTATGTAGCGCATTTTCTTTAACATTTAAAGGGAAAGGGAGCTAAAATAAAATTATCGACATGAAAATGTTTTAGTGCTAATTTTTGTGTTGGTAACACTGCTTTTTTTATTGAATGACAAGGCGAAAGCTCAATATGATTAGTATTATTCTTACCAGTACTTGTTTGTTGCAAGGACTAATGTTGCAAATGTTGCCAGCATGAACAATAAAGTCAAATTTTTGGTAAATTTGATGTTCTGTAGTCTTAGTTTACATTTCCCATATCTTTAGCTCCCATTTGCGCACAAAGATTGTATCATTTTTAGAACCACTTCTTCAAACTAAAGTTAATGAACGTTATATTATTAGTGATCTTTGATTAAAATGATAATTATTTAATAATTAATCTTAAATTTTCATATAGTTTTTATAACATTAAATACATTTCTGAAAAATACCTGTATAACTATGTATAATAGTTATTTTTGAATTAATGGAATCTAATTTTACAGTTACAAAGATGTTTTGTCTTGACTAATAACCAACTTTTTTTGCAAATTACATTAGGAAGTGCATCAGAATATTATAGAAGGCGAACTACGAACGAACTAAAGAATTCGCGTATTTATCTATGTTAGTTATTAGGACTTATTAGGCAGCCATAAACAAAAATAACTAATTTATGCATTAACAAACACGTTATATCCACATTTTTGACGATTTCGCATGATTTTTCTTGAGGTTCCATCGTTTTATCCACACTCGGTGAAAATGACCATGTCAGATGCATACTCTTCCGAACAAGAAAAAAAAAAAGATTTGATCCATCATAAAATATTTTATTTACTTTATTTTTTTATTACACTTTAAAAACAAATCTCATTGTCAACTATTAATTATATTTTATAACAATTAGTATTATAATAATTAACGAACTCCCAAGTCCTGAGAAATGGAGAACTTAGCGAGATTATTAGCATCACTCTATCTCATACATATTTACGCGAAAAATCTACGAAATACCAACCAAAGTATTAGTTCAAAATTAGCATGAAAAGGAATAATGATTGATTTTGCTTAAAACCGTAGCTTATTATGATATTCTGATGCACTCAGTGTCTGAAACTTATGATATCTAATATATAGATAATGAAATATTTTTGTGCATGTATAGTGCGCTTTCTCTTTGTACATAGTACGTGGATATGTAAGATTAAATGTACATTTTATAAAGTGCTACAATTTTTATTATTATCCCTCGTCTACATACTTTACAGTTGATTTTTTCCAGCAATCGATTTTTTCCAGCATTCGATGTTTCGTTGGGAAATGATTTTAAATCTAGTATAATAATGTATAAGTGTATAAATACACCCTATAGATGGTTATGTGGGACTTATTGACTGAAAACGCTAGTAATACCCACTAAAACACAACACATTTCCCCACATATTAATAGGGGTCGCAGGAGCGCTTAAACACTCAACCACGATGTCCCGACGGCAGGTCTGCCGAAGCAGACAATACGACCAAGGGTTTGTTCACATGGAACACTGCTCTCAATTCAATCTCAATGACAAGAAAATTGCATTGAATTCGATTGGTACAATCGCTTCACAGATTTACATCAAGACCTTACGTTTTAATTTCCATTTCACAACAAATGCACGCCATCTATCGTACTTAGCAGGAAGTACGTACATACGTGCTTAATGTCATAGATAAGTTTTAGGGAAACTATCTGGGCCTAGACAATGTAACAATCGATTAGCGAAATCTATAGTAGAAAAGTCCAAAATGTATAGGTTTGACATATGCCTTAGATATGTCACGTGATACGTTGTCAACGAATAGATGATGGTAGACAATGTACATTCGTTCCAATTATTAGTGATTTAAAGTTCAAGATGCATACGCTGCATTTAAGCGATGACGATTGTAGAAATCGAATCGCTTCATTACGAATGCCGGTTGTCTATAGGCCCAGGGCCTATAGACAACCGGCTAGCTAGGCTACCCTTGCTAGGAACAGGGCTCCATACAAGGCCAATATTATAAATGAGTCATTGAACTGAAAACTAACGTTATGATTATCAAAATATCTGCTTATACTTAAACTACATTCAAAGATCTTTCATTATAACGTAACATTAAACGCTCAACATTACATATCCATTTATAAAATACTCAACGAAAATAACTTAATCACAATTGTCTAAGCTAGTATAGTATTATGTGATATGTGGTATAACTAAGAATCTTTTAGAAATTATAAGAAAGAAATCTTTTTAAAAGTAATACTTATGAGTTTTATATTGATAAAAAATAAGTTTTCAAGGACCTTAATAATAATAAATTAAAAAAATTAACTGACCTAGTTTGATAGGCCTTACAAGGAACCATTGACTTTTCTAGGAAAACTACCGATATTTTGACTAAAATCATAATAAAGTGGTAACTTTTTCTTTATTACTATAGCCAACCCCTATTACTAATTCAGAGTAACAAAAATTAATCAAAATAATAGGTTATTTACTTTAAAACTAAAATTTCTCTGTGGGCGCGACTTACAATTTTAACGTCGATAAGAGTAGTCATATCATGTTATATCAATGGACCGCATTGACATAATATCGGCGTGAGGGACTTGCCGCCGCGTCTATGTCCTTAAGATAGTTAGGTATTAGTGTAACTAAAAGGAATTTGTCATCACGTGGCAATAACTATGACTTTTTGATAATTGGCCTTCGAAGGAACATGGCCTTCCATGGTCCACCCAACTTACAATGTTTTTAGTCCGTTGAAAAGTTACATGCGCAGTGCGTTTTTCAGAGGAAGCAATTTTTTTTTATGTGTAGGGGGATCAGTATAAGCTTAAGTTCAAGTTTGTGGACTGCCGCCCTTGTCCCACGGCTGCCATTTTGGAAAAACGGGTGCAAAGGGTTTTCGCGCTATATCTCATAAACTAGCAACTGTACAAAAAAAAAATTATAGAACATTATTTGTATCAAATTTACATAAATTATTAATTGTCTACAACTTTAACTCTATTAGGTACTTTTTATCGTAAAATGGAAAATAAAAAAGTTAAAAACAAAAATACCTGAAAGTTTTTGAAAGGGGGAATCCCCCCTAAGCATTAAAAAATAAAATTGCGTCCTCTAAAAACGCACGCTAAGGCCTAAATATGTAACATTTCAATGGACTATTTCGATAGTACTGAAAGCAGTCCCTATGGAAATCTAAACATCGCCAATGTATAATCTATTTTTGACTTATTGACTATTGATTAACTAATTATAATGACTCCGATTTGATAGTTTTTATTAGTTAGTCAGATATTATTTGATACCACATATTAAACACACACTAGCTAATGTGACCCACATATGAAAATTGTTAATTTTGGAATTAAAAATGTAAATTATCGAGTAAAGCTATCCTATTATTAAGTTGGAATAAATCACATATGTTGAAGGTTGAACGTATTTTACGTTAAGATACTAGACTAACATTTTTTTTTATGGGACAAAGGGGGCAAACGGGCAGGAGGCTCATCTGATGGTAAGTGATCACCTCCGCCCATGGACATCTGCAACACCACAGTGCTTGCAGATGCGTAGCTGGCCTTTCAGGAAAGGGAGGGAGGGAGGAGGGAGAAGGACGGGAGGAGGTATGGGGAGTGGCAGCATATCTGCCACTTCACGCCTGTCTTCTGTGAGAGAGTGGTACTATACGGGGCGTGCCGGCCCATTCGGCTGCTACCCGAAGGTAACAAGCATGGCACTACCACTTAAAAAACACAACATTGTGGCAGGGGATTTTTAAATATAAAACTAGCTATTCTCGCGGCTCCGCCTGCGCCCGGAGGATTAAGGGTTATAAGAATTTTTGATGCCAAATCATAAAAAAGTAAAAATTAAAAATTAGTTCCTTATATAAAAAATAAAAATATCTGGCGAGGGTCACGCTTATTACCTAGGGGAATAAAAATTAGCCTACGACCTATTCTCAGACCTACCAAATACACACAAAAAAAATCATAACAATCGGTTACGACGTTTCGCAAACACTGTGACACGAGATTTTTACATATTAGATGAAGCTCACTAACATTTTTCAACGGCTCGCATGCATTATAGTACAATAACGTATATAAGCTTAAATATCATTTGAATTAGAGGCTATGTGTGATTAAAGCATATGTCAGTAACAATTGTAACAAACTGCCACCCATCTAACCATTTGTCTGTCTGTTTGTCCTTATAAACTCTCGCGTTTTAACATTACTAAGTAAAATTCACTATAAGAAGAGAATAGTATTTATAAATACTAAGAAAACCCACATAAATATAATTTGCTATTTGTGCATTTTCTTCGCATTGAGGCCTTAACTTTAACGAAATTATTCCCAAAGGAGACCTTTTTCCAGCTTCCGGTGGACCAGGGACTGAGTGAATTACTAACAAAAGGTAGTATAACTCAAGAACAAAAATAGAATGAAACCCATTTTTATGAGTGGTATTATTTTTTGGTTATTAATATTTCTCTTAGAAAATATAGGTACTGATTTTAATAGATCCTCTATGGTTAACAGTACGCGTTTACTAAAGGTAGGTATGATGCGGGGATAGCACTTAGACATATTTATAACGCATGGGAAAAATCACAGAATGCAATTGGAGTTTTCTGTGACTTATCTAAAGCTTTAGATTGTGTAGAGCATGAAACTCTTCTGCTTAAATTTGCTCATTATGGTGTTCGTGGTATTGCTCTTGATCTCATTGCATTCAGAAGGATAGTAAAAATAAAAATGTATTAACATTTTTATTAATCTGCCCCTATTAACATCCCACTGCTGGGCCTGCCTTCAGTACGAAGGGGTGATATCAGGCTATTGTCCACTTTGCTGGCCAAATGCGGGTTGGCGGACTTTACATGTCTTTCGAAAACTGCTTAGGTTCTCTCAGACATGCAGGTTTCTTCACTGTGTTTTTCCTTCACCGTAAGTCAAGCGGCAATCATGTTAGAAATAATTCGCACATGAAAATATCAGAGGTACGAGGCCCGCATTTGAACCCGCATCACTCGGTTATGCCAGCGAGCGTTACCACTGGGCTATCACTATCTTTTAATAAAAATAGCATTTTTAGATATAATTAACGTATAATTAAAAAGAAAACAGCCGACCACAGGCTTTGTGACATAAAGTACAGCGTTGATTGTAATAATTCGAGCACCTTTGCCAAAATGGTAAACGTTTAGTTACTGCGATGAAAATGTCTACGCTATTTACAAAGGCTCTATTGAAACTGAAAAGCTGAAATTAAAATCACCTAACGAATAACTGAATTTTTTAAAGAAAATCTGCTTATTATAATCATTTTCATTACAAATTTATCAAAATGTATGCATCTTGTTGTTTTAATCTTGTAATTACCTTTTTGCACGGTAATTTAACCTTTGACATATTAAGGACCAACTCTGAATTATCTGAGTATCTAAGTAAGGTAGTGGTAGCCTTTTGATTTGGGCACTCGTCCGAGTGAAGCGGGTTCAAATCCCGGTAATTGCAACTATGGTATCTTCACGTGCTATTCATTTCTCGCATGATTATCATTTGTCTTACGGTGAAAGGAAACATCATGAGTAATCTACATGTCTGAGGATTTTAGTAAGTTCTTGACATGTGACGCCCGCCAACCCACATTTGGGTAGGGTGCCGGTGGTGATATCCCCCTTGGATTGAAAGTAGGCCCGTGCCCAACAGTGAGTCTTTAAAAAGGGCTTAAAGCAATATTTCATTAAAATTCTTGATGAGTGTCATCACTCTTGAACAAAATTGATAAAAATAATATATTAATAGTCAAATTTTCCTAACTTTCAGAATTGAAATAAATTAATTAATCATATAGCAAAGGCAGTAGTAGCCCAGCGGTAATGGTTACTCGCTCGCTTGGATAACCGAGTGATGCGGGCTCAAATCCGGGTCTCGCACCTCTGATATTTTCATGTGCGAATCATTTTCCATCATGATTACCACTTGTCTTACGGTGAAGGAAAACATCGTGAGGAAACCTGCATATCTTAGAAAAACCTAGCAAGTTATCGAAATACATGACGTGAAGCCCGCCAACACGCACTAGGCCAGTGCGGTGGACTACGGCCTGATCCCCCTCGTACTGAGGTAGGCCCGTGCACAGCAGTGGGACGTTAAAAAGGGCTGAAGTTGAATAGCAAAGGTAAAATCTCAATAGAACCTAAGTAAATATAATTTTACCGAATATTTGTTTAAATTAATTATCAAAGCCACAGAGTTAAACGATGCCTATTTTCATTATAGTTCAAATAATGAAAATGAAATGTGTGTTATATTTATCTTGGACATACTTTATAACAATTATTAATAAGACCAGCTTTACCCATAAAGCTTTCATTCATCGCACGCGAAAAGCGCCTACGTCATGGCATCGAAGTCTTGACCCAGTTACGACAGGGATGCGGAAATGCAAATCGGTTATCTTTATATTTAAATAAATTTCACAATATATGTCATTAAACTCCTCTTGGCTGGACTGATTTTTGTATTTTCACTGACTTTTTTTTGTGTTTGAGTTAGATAGAATATATTCATAACTAGACCGAAAGATGGCGCTGTAGTCGTGTTCTAGAATTTCGAGGTTTTTTTCAAATACGTGCATAAATAATATTTTTTCTTTACGTGTGAATGTCAACTATCAATTAGGATAAGACAACGTCTGGCGAGTGGGCCAGTAATAATAACATAAAATTAAATCTGTCCATCTGTTTACATTTTGTCTAGATTAGATTTAGATCTTGAAATAAATAAAGTTTTGGACTTATACTTATGATTTTTATTTTGAAGAAAAATGCCAATTTTATTTTCATACACAAATTTAATATAAAAACTGACCTTTGTATGGTAATGATATCAATAATAATTAACTTATTATAATCGACGGAGCGGAAGAGACCAAACGTCGATAAATATTAATTATATGAAACTAAAGCAGTTATATTATTGATATATTATAATACATATTAATGTTTAAATTATATTATTATATTATTATATAATATTATTATAATATAATATATTATGCAGCATCTATTGATTAAAATGAATGAACCATTAATAGCAGTCCTAGATAGCTCGCGGGATTACCGTGTCGATAGTCTAAAAGCGTCAAATCAATGCGTACCAAACCTAACGTCATTAACCTGTTCTCAAGACCTATTTTTGACAGTATAAACGCCTCAAGAAAAGAGAAACTCATTTAAGAAATAGGCCCTAAGGCTTCAAGTCTTTTCACATGCAAAGACAAAGGCCTTTTAAAAAAAATCTCGGGAACTAAGAAAAACGTACAAAAGGTCACCCGCGCTTGCCAGGTGCGAGGTGGATAGCGAAATGGAGAGCAAGACGTGAGAAAAAGGGATGGGTAGCTGAAAATCAATTTATTAGATAGTGACGTCACGGTTCGCGCACGCGTGTTTCTATTTTACCCGGGGTGGGGTTGCTACGGGGTGCGTGTTTTGCTTTTTCATAGGGTATTAAAGTAATCAATGCCTAATGGTAAATGTCTACTAACATCTGCATATTTTGTAATCTTACAAGTAGTGCTATAATCGAAGGTTGAGTCAAGTTACTAGTGCGTAGATAGTAATAAAAAAGAGAAATGTTTACATAGTAATTAAAAAAAATTGGGTGTGAAAATATTTTATACACAAACTTTAATTTAACGTCTATAATAAAACCAATAGCAATAAAATTCAAACTTGTGTATGGGCTATTTCAGTTAAGAAGCTGGTAACACAGCGTCATCTGGGCGGGTAGCCCGAAATAGCGCGACGCGGGGGAGGGGCACGGCTACAGTCAGTATCGCGGCGACGGTGGCGCCGACAGCACGCGATGGCGTCCGTCGCCGCATGGCTACCGTTCGCGCGCGCCGCCGCCATCGGCTGGGTCCCTATTGCCACACACCCCCTGCCTCCCCCTCCCGTACCCAAAGACCGCCGACGTGCTGAAGACGAGAAGCTCCTCATCAATGTTTCAGGAAGACGATTCGAAACATGGAGGAACACCCTCGAGAAATACCCCGACTCTCTCCTCGGATCTTCGGAGCGCGAGTTTTTCTACGACGAGGACAGTCGGGAGTATTTCTTCGACAGAGATCCGGATATTTTCAGACATATACTCAATTACTACAGAACTGGAAAGCTTCACTACCCAAAACATGAGTGCTTAACCGGTTACGATGAGGAGCTCGCGTTTTTCGGTATTTTGCCAGATGTTATTGGCGATTGCTGTTATGAGGACTACAGGGATAGGAAACGTGAAAATGCGGAACGGTTAATGGATGATAAACTTAGCGAGGCGGGAGATCAGAGCCTGCCGCAATTGACTGACTTACGGCAAAAGATGTGGAGAGCTTTCGAAAATCCTCACACATCTACAGCCGCTTTAGTATTTTACTACGTGACTGGATTTTTTATCGCCGTCTCTGTGATGGCTAATGTTGTTGAAACTGTCCCGTGTGGGCACAGGCCTGGGCGGGCGGGCACTCTGCCTTGTGGCGAGAGATATAAAATAGTATTCTTCTGTCTAGACACAGCTTGTGTGATGATATTTACGGCTGAGTATTTGCTCCGATTATTCGCGGCACCAGATCGCTGCAAATTTGTTAGATCCGTTATGTCGATCATCGACGTGGTAGCCATCCTACCATATTACATTGGATTGGGAATCACTGACAACGACGACGTGTCAGGCGCATTCGTGACCTTGAGAGTGTTTAGAGTGTTCCGTATTTTCAAATTCTCCCGGCACTCGCAAGGACTTCGAATTCTGGGATATACATTGAAGTCATGCGCCAGTGAATTGGGTTTTCTGGTCTTCTCACTGGCGATGGCCATCATCATATTCGCCACTGTTATGTTCTACGCGGAGAAAAACGAACAGGACACAAACTTCACATCAATCCCTGCCGCGTTTTGGTACACCATCGTGACTATGACTACTTTGGGGTAAGTATTTTTACTACGATTTTTACCCCATGTTTTTAATTTTAACGCAGATAACATTAATTGTTAACTGTCACAGCGCAGAGTACTCGCCGTAAAGGTTTTAAAGCGTAAAAAATTGATGCTGAAACGTGTTTTAATTGACCCTTTTCATTTGTGAAACGAGTGTGAGCTCGTAAAATATTCTTTTAAGCACATTTGAGCTGTGACTTCGTTCCGGCGAAACGACACGCTGTAATATACTTTTTATTTAATTTATAAAACGATTATGCTACGTTGCTATTGTATCGATTTAATATTAATAATTAATCTTCGACTATGCTTTTTATTCGTCGATTTTATTCGTAACAATTTTTTTAAATCGATATTTTTACTTTACAATGTTTTTGTAATAGTAATTTAATAATTAGGTGTACATTTGTTTTAAATATATTAATAATAAGTATACTTTCAATATTTTTTGCATAAATTTTTTTTATTACATAGAAATATATAGGTACGTATATATACGTACACCCACATTATAATATAAGGATTGTTTTAGTATTTTGATCTTTTCTTACAATTTTTATTTTAAAATAAAATTAATAATTAATATTCAGGATTAATAAGAAAGAATTGACCAAAAAATTGGCGTAAGATATCTTCATTCTCTAATTTTATTGAAATTTATTCTTTAGGACTAAAGGAAGATGGAAAGCATTGTGAATTTAAGATATGCATTAAAAATAAGTATAAATGCTGAGATTGATATATAGAGAAGATATCGCGTAACATACACACCAACATACATACGAATCGTATACACAATACCTCTTCATTTTATAGTAATGTCAAATATAGAACGTATTTATATGTTTAATGGAAAATCACAATACTATTATTCTTTTTTGTTTATAGCTTTTGTGTGTGACAGTTGCGCACCGTTTACTTTGATACGATATTTTATAAATTATTTTTAACAAAAAACAAAAACCGACTTCAAAACTAAACAAATCTAAACTAAAAAGTAGAAAATAATACTTTTAAGAACTTCGTTAATTTTGAAGTCGGTGCCAGCCAAGACGGATAGACTTATCTTGCCTTTGCAAGGAACTTTCGAACGGTATTTTGATTATGTTTACAAATATTATAGATATAGATTAATCGAATATGTGTCTATTTAAGGTTATTTTGCTTTGGCTGGCACCGACTTCTAATTTAACGAAGTTCTTAAAAGTATTATTTTCTACTTTTTAGTTTAGATTTGTTTAGTTTTGAAGTCGGTTTTTGTTTTTTGTTAAAAATAATTTATTTTCAAATTTTTAACGGAAAGTAGATACTTATTTTGTTTATGTACAAAAAAGAATTTTCCAAATCGGTCCAGCCATCTTCGAGTAATGGGGAACATACATAAAAAAAAGTTCCCAACGAATTGAGAACCTCCTCCTTTTTTTAGAGTCGGTTAATAAGAGCCTGAAAGAATTTAACTATCGGTCTATAATTACGTTTAATATTGAAAGAATTTTCTTTTAACTCCTAACCGTTGAGGAGTTGTACCTTCCATCATTAGCTCAAACACAGGAGATGATGATTATCAGACGCAAATACTTGAACAGCTTTAGAAAATATATGAAAAACGTAATAAGTGCCTATAAAATTTGAGAGTTGTCTTCGATTTCCCTGGGATCCCATCATCAGATCGTGACTTGGTGACTATGGGACCAACTAGAAACTATACCCTTTCAAACAAAAAAAGAATTTTCCAAATCGGTCCAGCCATCGTCGAGTAATCGGGGAACATACATAGAAAAAAAAAAAAAAAAGTCCCCGACGAATTGAGAACCTCCTCCTTTTTTTGAAGTCGGTTAAAAATAATAAGCAATATCTGTCACACAAATGCCCAATAAACTGTAAAAAAAAACAAAATGTCATTATTATCATAACGTTTCCTTTGTTTTGTATATAATCTGTGTAAAACTTATGTATAAATAGTACAGTGGTAACGAGCTCGATTGGGAAACCGATTGTAGTGGGTTCTAATCCCGCGTCTGGCATCTCTGACATTGTCATGTACGAATCATTAAACATGATTACTTCTTGTACGTGACGAAAAACATCGTAAAGAAATGTTGCGTGTCTGGGAAAACCTAGCTTTTCGAAAGACCCACACTCAAGCGTGGACTATGGCCTTATCCCTTCGTATTGAAGGGAAGCCCAGCAGTGGGACGTTGGAATAGGAATCATCTAGTACATTTATATATAAGTCAATAACTACGTCTATCTATTTGTATTTATAGCAATCTGTTGCTTGCGACTTTCGCGTGTTCAAATGTGTAGCATACTTCAGTCGATAAGATCGTTTAAATTTGACCTTCGCTGTATGGACGCGCCTAACTTTAAATCTTATAACAACGTATTTCCGACCTTTTCAATTTGTTGTTGTAAAAATATGGAGTTTTTGAAGCGATTAAGTGATTTTTGGTCACGAGTTATTAATTTCAAAGTAAGATCCAGATGTGTTGAAAGGAATTATTAAGAAACATTTTTAAAAACTGTAACATTTTATCAATTAATTGTATATTCTTTATAATTTTACTTATATTATTCTAAATTGGAATTTGAATCATAGCAAAAAATACAGTCCCTTCCAGTCCATTTCCCTAATTTACTACACTTACGATTCAATCAAATACAAATACTATGTTTTATCGGTTATTATACCTAGATTTCTTAGAGATGAGATACTTTCCCGCAGTAAAAAGTATCTTAACGTAAAATTATCTTAACGCTAATATCTCACATTTAGGTAACTAGTGGCTCTCCCTTGCTCTGTTTTGGCTTGTCTGTAGGTACGTTTTCAAGGGTTACTTATCTGAAATGAGATAATTTCCTGAAGTAAAAAGTATCCTAAATGTTGACCCGGATAAACACCTATCACCATACTTCCAAAATCTGTCTAGTGGTTTCTCTTGATGTGATCACAGACAGACAGACAAAAAATCTAAAAACTATAAATAAGGTCTATGTATCGTTAATAGTTACTATTTCAATTAGATTTCCCAAAAAATATTTAATGAACAGATTCAACTAAGTTAGAATTTTATATATGTAAAGTGCATACGAAAATTATAAAGTATAACTGACATAAATATTTCCCTCAAACGAGATTCAAACCCACAATCCCATTTAAAAGGCGACAATTCTAAAGAAAATTTACAAACTTTTCAACCTTTTAATACTTTTCATCGTTAGAAATCATAAATGGTTAGCCTGATTTTCATTACTACTGCGAGCAAAGTGAATTTCGCCATCTGCATAAATGAAGTGAAAAGCCTTTGATTATGACACTATTCAGCTCCCGCTTTCCTATTTAATCTGTTAACGGGTATTAAAAATGAAACTAACTTTTCTGATTTTGTCGCGGATTTAGTTTGATTTATGTTTCATTTCGAATACTTTACAGCAGTCATGGTCACGGGAGAGACCGTTAATGTCGAATATTCGCGTAAACCTAAGAAAGTATTCTGTTAACGGGGTAGTTAATTTAAATGTTAACTGCAGAAAGTAAAAATTAAAAATTAAGTTTTTCAATTTAGGGGATGGTATTTAAAAGTAAGTATATACGTAATTGGTTTTAGGTATTATTATTAAAGTTAGCACTTTTTAAAGTCCCACTGCTAGGCACGGGCCTCCCTTCAATACGAGGAGGATCAGCCCATAGTCCATGATGCTGGCCAAGTGCGGGTTGGTGGACTTTACATGTCTTTCGAAAACTAGCTAGATAGTAAGTCAAGTGGCAATCATGTTAGGTATGATTTGCACCTAAAATTATTATCAGAGGTACGAGACCCGGATTTGAACCCGCATCACTCGGTTATTCAAGCGAGCGCGTAACCACTGGGCTACCACTACCTACATTTTTAAATATAGCTAAAGCTTATTTATATCCCTTAGTAAACGTGACCATTTGCAAGGATATGAATAAATCCTTTCATCCCCACATATGAAAGGCTAAGATGGGTCGGAGATAAGAATGACCCAAAGGAAAAATCTTTTATAAATTCCCTACTTGCGTTTAATTATTATGTATGACGTAATACATTAATTATGACGTTTTTTCTTAGACCGTTTCGATGTAAATCGTACACATAGTAAAAGTTAACATTTTTTTATCTATTATGTTTTTGGCTGCATCTATTCATACGGTTACTGGACGAATAAAATATATATTATTCGTCCGACAATTGTCGGTTTATACGAATATCTATCACTTTTTTTGCTTTCTAATAAAAAATAAGTGAGTTTTAGGTGCAGGATATATGCAAAATATAAAAAGAAAATAACCTTAACCTACCGAGCTGAAAATTTATTATTTAAGGTCCCACAAACTTTTACCGCTAATCGGTTTAAAATATATAATTATCCGCCCGACTGTTGTCGGTTTATACGAATATCTATCACTTTTTTTGCTTTCTAATAAAAAGTAAGTGAGTTTTAGGTGCAGGGTATATCCTACTTCCTACTAATATTATAAATGCGAAAGTTTGTGAGTATGGATGTTTGTTACTCTTTCACGCAAATACTACTGAACCGATTACGATGAAATTTGGTATGTAGGTAGCTGAAGACCCAGAATAACATATAGGCTACTTTTTATCCCGGAGTTCCCGCGGGATTGACTCCTAATATTTAAAAAATTAACGCGGGCGAAGCCGCGGGTACTGCTAGTCCAAAATATAAAAAGAAAAAGCCTTAACCTACCGAGCTGAAAATTTATTATT
The DNA here is from genome assembly GCA_951802675.2 of Boloria euphrosyne. Lineage (NCBI taxonomy): Eukaryota > Metazoa > Arthropoda > Insecta > Lepidoptera > Nymphalidae > Boloria > Boloria euphrosyne. The sequence continues at coordinate 1,357,304 of OX637896.1, forward strand.
TAAAGAATCCTCCGACTTTTAACATTACATAAACATGACATTACACCCTCAAAATTATTTTTATCCTATATATTTATATCCTATAATAAAACTATTTCAAGCTAATCATCCGATAAATGTACGAATAAATATAATTTATTCGTCCAGTACCCGTACAAATAATCACTTCGTATGTTTTTTATATAGTAAAATTGTGACAGAGTCTAATATTTTCGGACTAAATTTTTATTTTTTTTTTCTGATTTGGCATCAAAAAATAATTATAACCTTAAATTTTCATCCTTCTACCTCCAATCCCTATTTTTTTAGTGATCAGAACGCGGGCGGAGCCGCGGGTATTGCTAGTAAATATATAAAATAAAGATGATTGAAAAATAGAAGAGAAAAGGGTACTGAACAATTTAGTTTTTACCTATTTATGTTGAGAAAATGAGCAATATTAGTAGGGGACTACTCCGTCGGGGAGGGACTCCCGACTATGACCCAAAAGAAATTGACAGCATAATTTTTTAAATACACTGTATGTACATAGAGATTAGAAACCAGGAGAACCAAGGCCCTACAATGTAGTGTCTCAGAAATATTGTCAAACCAAGGAGGCGCTGCGAACGCTATGTTGTCTCAATGCCTAACTTCACGTTGTCACAATAGTGACAGTACTCATAAATAGCTAACTTGACAGATACTACTTATTGACGGCAGCGCGCTATAAACTCTACAAATTTTCAGAGACAGACGGGTAATGATTTAGTATGAAGCGTTCTCCTGTATCTAACCTCCATGGTATGTAGATGGAAATATGAAATGATTTTAGTTTTGTAAATAAACTGTACCAAAAAGTTCCATTTAAATTCTTCTTAAATAAACACCGCAAAATTGGTGCTAGTTATTTCGAAATGACCCAAATTTTTAAAGTTTGCTTCACCCATTATTTACTAATATTATTATTTATTCCCTATCTTCCCATCTTTTTGAATTGTCAAAATAACAGCTTTTTACAAAATGTATATGGAATTATATTAGGTACTAACAAACCCGGCCCGCTTCGCTGGGCGTAAGTTAAAATAAATTAAACGGTTTTATAATTTTCTAATAAAATAAAGGTAGCCTAAGCTACTCCTTATAACATTAGCTTTCTGCGAGTGAAAGTCCTGTCCAAATTGGTCCAGCCGTTTCAGAGATTATCCGGAACAAACAGACAGACAGACAATTTCAAAAATTGACTTTTTGAAGTTGGTATCCTATATAAGTAGGTACTTTAATATGCATTTAGTTAAAAGTTTTTAATTTGAAATCAAAAACAGACACTAATTTTGTTTATAAGTATTTTATTTATACTCGTAGATAAGAAATTACGGTAAATGACACGATTTACAAAATTTTTTGAAGTTGTTGATAAGAGTAACTTAAGCTATTTCAATTTCGAAAAAGAATGAGGGTTAGCTTAAAACCAATGAAAAGTAGAGACCCCGAGCGAAGCAAGGGTGAGTCGCTACTTTATCAATGTATGGGATAAGGAACTTTATTCAATTTTATTTTATTAAGCTGTATATTAAGCTGTATCACGTGTAACTGCATAATATCTTTTTTGCCATGACTGATGGTATATGAGATTTTATGTTAATGAAATTAATCGGAAATTTATTTAATTTTAATTTAAAAAGAAACCTTGTTCCAGTAGATACGTATTTCTTGAATTCACTATTTATTTATTTTCTAACTCAAATTAAAATGACTTTAAACACGAATTTATTTGAACATCGATTTATCTACTTCTGAATATGATGAATTATCACGCTCATTACTTCGCAAAACATCCTGTTTGCTCTAGAAATTGGTTACGCTAATAATAAATTACCTAATAATATAGGAAATCATTTTGTCAGTTTGTGCAGTACGTCTACGAGTACTTCGATTTATTTTTGTTAAAACAGTAGTTTTTGTATTAAAGAAATTTGGATTAATTTCTTAAAAAGGCAAAGTCAATTTTAAATTATTGATATATTAAACTCGCTAGATACCCCATTTAGTATAAGTTTTTTTACAAACTGTGTTTTTTTTATTATTATTAAATCCTTCCGTGTGACTTACGGAACATACAAAATAAAATTACCATATATTTTATATTATTTGTAGATAGTGGCTCTAATAAGATTGATAAAAGAATAAGCTCATGTATATACATCCTTATGATGTACTTGATGATTATAATCTTGCCGAATATCATTGAAATCGGATAAGGGCTTTAAGTGTTATTGATTTTATCCCGGAATCTGACATGGGTTGCCATTGAATCCCGTTTATATTTTTTTATTTAAATTTGCTTATCTTCCACGTGAAGCAGCGAGCAAAAATCTGTCTATTATAAAATATAGTTATGTTTCTTACTAAAGTAAAGAAAGTTGTATCAAATTTTACCAAATAAACACGAAAATTTCACCTTACATCGTTACGCAACAAAGTTTTCTAGGTCAATGGGTTTGAACGTTAGATGTGACAGACAAACCGTCGCCGCTACCTCTTTATGACTGCCTTTTACAGTTTGTTCCAAAACAAAATAAAAATGAATGCTCTTTAAAGTTACCGTTTCGTTTTATTGAAGGTAACAACACTTTTGTGTGAAGGAACTTTATTTTATTTGAGTAATTTAAAAAAAAGTTTTGAATTCGTATTTATTTTTAATTAATTTTGATTCATGTATTCCTACTTTACTATAATGGACCTTTGAGACATCTAAAATCTTAGTCACTCCCGTGAGCATGATTACTGTAAAGTATTTGAACCGTTGGGAACCAAAAGTCAAAATTAATCGAGAAAAAAATCGAAAAAGATAATTTTATTGTAATTAGCAAATCCTCCCTGCTTCGCTGGGCGTAAGTTATAATAAATTACACGATTTTTATAATTCTCTAATAAAATAAAAGTTGCATATGTTACAACATTAGCTATCTACGAGTGAAAGAGTCGTCAAAATTAGTCCAGCCGTTTCAGAGATCAGCTGGAACAAGCAGACAGACAAAAAGTTTAAAGTTTATTTTCTAATGTACTGTATATACTTTCATATGCATTTAGTGAAAATCTGTTAATTTGAAATTAAAAACAGACACTTCAATTCAAATAATTACGTAAATCTTAGAAAGTATTAACTGCAGTAAGCTCAACTCAAATAACGTAAAACTAGAATCTCCACAGCTTTTACAATGTATAATGTGAATGTGTAATGTGTAAATGAGTAACAATGATCATGAAATAACATTTGCTTTAACACTCCGGAACATACATCCACATGATTAAAACGATTCGCATACTTAAATCGATTTAAAAATCGTATCGTATTTGTATTTATTGATATGTTAACTTCAAACATAGGGTAATAAAAACTAAATACATAATTAAAAAGAAATAAACTTGACTAATTTTCTCTAGTTCATAATTGAGAACTAAAGAATATCACGTCCGATCACGGACGGGATTGGTGAAACTCGCATGAATTTTTTTGAAAATATGTTGTTTTAGCGCGAGCGAAACCGCGGGTTCCGCAAGTTCCGCTAGTCTCTAAAAATTAGTCCAGCCGCTTCAGAGATTAGCCGGAACAAACAGACAGACAGACAAACATTTAAAAAATATATTTTTCATGTTAGTACCGTATAAACTTTCATATGCATTTAGTGAAAAGCTGTTAATTTGAAATTAAAAACAGACACTTCAATTATTATTTATAGATATTCAGTTGAGATGTATAGATACAAAAAGCCCAACAGCGTAAAAAGTAAACTAAAATATGAGAACAAGTAGACAAAGCTACATAGTGTTATGCAGTAAAAAGAAAAATGTCTCCAGTGGGACTCGTACCCACGATACCTGGCACAGTAAGTAGACTCAATACAAACTGAGCCAAATGTGACAAGTTGTTCTCAAGACTGAACGGATTCCTTTTAAATTTCAATTAATTAAAAAAAAGTTTATTATATAATACGTATTACTAAATAACTTTTTGAAGCTTTAAAGCATTTTATGTAATAAAAATGTTCAATTCCCTCACTTCTAGATGGCTATTTAATATTTTGTATGAATATGTAACGTTAATCTCATCCAAACTGCATATATGTATGGAAGCGACGTGTCATCTCGTAGCTAGCATGATAATTTAGTTTAGAGCCTGCGGCTGCCGTGAAATAACATTTTAGATATTGCTATAGTATTAAGACAGTGGTAGTTCAGTGGTAAGCCGCTCGCATAGTAAACCAGGTGAAGCGGGTTCAATTCAGTTCTCAACTCTTGTACCTGTGATTAGCGTATTATTTCCAACATTATTACAACGTGTCTACAACGTGTCAACGTAAAAAAATATCCTGAGGAAATATTAATGTCCAAGAGAACCTAAAAAGTTTTCGAATTATTGATGAATGAAGCTCAGCAGTGAAACATTAAAAATGGTAAAAATGGTCGCTTTTTGTATACTTGTAAATGTTTTACTCGAATATAATAAAAAAATAGCCTACAACACTTTCAGTCGCTTCTTTACCTGACCTTAGCTCATGAAAACCGCATCAAAATCAATTTAGGTTGATTCCTTGCTATATTCCATCTTTTACATATATATTATGAGTTAAAAATGTCTCTTCTCGCTCATTCTATTCGTGGGTGAAAGTTCCTTGAAAGCTATTTCAGTCGTTTCGGAGATATGTGGGTGGAAATAGATAGATATATTAGTTTATATATTATCTTTAATATAAAGTACGTTTCATTAATTCAGTGACAGTGGCAACGCGTGGATGCGGGTTCATACACGGATCTCGTACCTTCTTCTAAATCATTTCAAACATGATTGATTAACACTTGTCTTACGGTGAAGGAAAACATCGTGAGCAAACCTGCAAGCCTGAGATAGTCTAGCAAGTTTTTGAAACATGTGAAGTCCGCCAACCCGCAATTGGCCAGCGTCGTGGTCCGTGGAGTAGGCCATTGAAGGAATGCCCGTGCCCAGCAGTGGGACATTAAAAGGGGTTGAATACATACTCGTACATACACTTTTCATTCAGTAAAGAGATTTGTGAAAGGCGACATTACTTCTGATTTTAAGCTATAAATAAATAATCTGCTTATAAATTGAAGAAACCTTTTTAAGTCCTTATAGTATATATATACATATATACTATATATAGCGACCGTCATGCGAGATTATATCGTATGAAGCCCAGTTAAAGTTGAGAAATCCTTTGAAATAGGCTATTATCATAAAATTAGAATATAGGTGGAGTGGGCACTGAAAACCCTAAAGTAAGTCCAAATGTAAAGCAAAATTTAAAAAGTCAAATATCTTGACATAGTTTAAGAATTGTCAGTGACCACTCTACCTTTATTCTACATGGGGATGTAACGTATAATATAGAGGTAAAAAATTACCTTCCTTCTACGTATTATATAAAGGTAAAAAATTACCTTTCTTCCTTTAATTAAGTTTTTAGAATTCTTGCCTTACAGTCGGTCTGTCTAGTAACAGAAGAAAATCACTAAACAAATTTTGGCGAAATTTTAAAGGTTTTTAATAATAAAAATGTTTCACCTACGATGAAATCTACCCAGGGATGAACTCGAGCGGTACAATGTCGAGTTATACCTACTAGTTTTAAATATAATTTAAACCTGTGGGAAGTGGGAGTGAGATTAACAATTTTTTTCAACAACATCAACTTTTTGCATAGAGATGGCACATAAGGTGAAGGCTTTTCATTCAGGTACATTAAGATTTCCCTTGAAATATAAGTCCGTTATTAAAAGTTACGAGATCCTATATCGAAACTAATAATAACGTTCGGATGTATGTATAGTATGTGTTTGTTGCTTTTTCACGTCGAAGCTAACCATATTCTGGTGAAATTTAGTGCATAGATAGACTAAAGATTGTAGTACCACTGACAGTACTGTTACTGTTAGTGGTACTCCAATTTATAGTCGCGGTAGTAGCGGTAGTACTACCGCTCCCTGGAAAAGGCAGGGAAAGCCCTTAGTTATAATTCTTCTTAGATCTAAAACATAACTAAGAAATCTATTTCATTACAAAAGGTCTTTATCCAATGTTTTTAGAGACAGGACATTATAGTTATTGAATAGTTTGGCGTGAAGCCAATATTCTCAACGATGCAAGTGGCCCTTGGGAATCTTTTTGGCAAGTTCGCTTTATAACCCTTAAATGGCAGTAAATGTACTCATAACTTTTAGTGTATACACTATATTGTATTGTATTAGCTTTTGTGTTCAACTCTACACAAAATTCAAATTCAAATTTAAAATATTTTATTCAGCATCAAATTATTACAATTTTTTACTGAACGTCATGAGTCTACTACCAGTTCGGAAGGAAGAAACCACTGACCTGAGAAGAACTGGCGAAAGCAACTCAGCGGGAATAATATTTTTTGTTTTTTTTTTGTCTTAGTGTTTTTCTTTTTTTAATTAAATTGAAATTAACAATAATTCTATAGGTTGAAACAGCCTGGTGGCGAACACATCATTCCCAAGGCGTACTATCTTCTAAAAAATCGTTAATCGTATAATATCCTTTAGTACACAAACGTTCTTTCCCTTTTTTTTTTAATTTGGCAATAGAAACTTGTTGATCGTACATAATATAATACTTGAATCTGTACATTGAATATTTTTTGGAAATTAATGAATTTTCTCAATGAATTTGGTAATTATTATCGATACAGAGGCCATATCTATAGTTTTCAGAATTTTTGTTTGTCTATCTGTCTGTCTGTGATCGCATCACGAGAAAACCACTAAAAAGAATATGATCATATTTCGTATTATAATAGTTAGTTATCAATATACAGGATAATTTTTAGTGCGGGAAATTATCATCAAAGTATAATTGCGTTCAAAACTAGATTAAAAATAATAAATTCTACTGTTTATATAACATTGCATGGTAATTTTTTAATATATGATGGGACATTATTACACACAGCGCCATCTAGTTCCGTGGTAAGCTACTAGGCTTGTGTTACGGATACCAGATAGTTTATACACTACATATGTTATTTATAACTTTAAATATATACATTAATATTATTATACATAATTTTTTACAGATTTATTTTTATTTTTAGTTTCCGACGTTTCGTATATATTATAGAAATCACAGATAAAATCTCTAAAATACTTGGATAGTTTTATTTATATACGGCGCCAAATCTTTACGAGAGGCTCGTACGTGCTGTGCGAAGCGTAAACGTAAAATTGTCCGACTATTTTAACAAACTTTGACGCACGTTTGACTTAGTAGTGACCATATTTTCTGTGCCATCGGTCGCGGGTTCGAGTCCCCCTGGGGTATTCATTTGTTAAGCACGAATACTCATGTAGTCATGAGTCGGATTTGTAGTCATGGGTATTTATATTTATAGTATGTATATATTTCATTATCATCATCATCATCATCATCAGCCCTTTTTATCATCCCACTGTTGGGCAGTGGGCACGGGCCTCCCTCAGTACGAGGGGGATCAGGCAATAGTCCACCGCGCTGGCCTAGTGCGTGTTGGCGAACTTCACATTTCTTTCGAAAACTTGCTTGGTTTTTCTCAGACATGCAGGTTTAATCACGATGTTTTCCTTCACCGTAAGACAAGTGGTAATCATGATATAAATGATTAGCACATGAAAATATCAGAGATGCGATATTTTGAACCCGCATCACTCGGTTATACAAGCGAGCGCATTACCGCTGGGCTACCATTGCCTTATATATTTAAAGTTATATAATATGTGTAGTGTACCAACTATCTGGTATCCGTAGCACAAGCCTCGTAGCTTACCGCGGAACTAGATGGCGCTGTGTGTAATAATGCCCCAACACATTTATTTATTTATTTAAACTCAAGCAATCATCTACAAGAGAATTTCGTATATAAACAGCGTCTCGACGATACGATTCATGTTTAGTTTTTTACATATCTTCATTTATACATCCCATTAATAAAATTACGATGTAAATAATAATTTTAACGGCCGTAACTCAAATTGTTTTGTGGAAATCGAACCTTGGCCCATGACGTGTTTAAAGGCATTGACCCATTTGTTTTGATTCGACTTGTAACCGTTTAAAAAGTAATGATTTATTTAAAACATTTCTTGACAGCTGTTTATGTATTTTGAGTGAATGTGTCGAAATATGTAGTTTTTTGAAATATTTAGTTTAATATTTTGTTAACTATTCTTGAGAAGTGACTTTAGAATTATTTTTGTAATACATTTTTAAGAGAGCATTGACAGATGCATTGACTGTAAGAAGTTACTGATAATAATTTTGATTTTATTCTATTCTAGATATTTTTACATTTCTAACTCAAAACAAACGAAAATACAAGCATGAGCTAGATATATTATTATTTATAGTATTATCTTATCTCACATCTGAGAGGAATTTTGGCAGACGAAACTCAGATAGACGTGATATTCTTATTTTCCAAAGAAATAGTCTATAAATAATCATTCCATAAGTAAATTTTACTATATATTTTATAACTATACGGAGCAAAACTTTTTCTTAAGCTTATATTGAACTTAATTTTCACTTTGGAAAAAAATCTTTAAAGATATCGCAATATACAAAAAAACACTTATTGTCGTTGACGAAAAATGAAAATTTTCATGTTATTTATCTTATAGGTTCAGAATAATATGGTATTTTTAAAAAAAAACTGAAATGCGCACGCGCAATGCTAGGTGCTAAACCTAGTTAGACAAGAAGAACGTATCTACTTAGAAAAATCATCAAAGTGTGACCTTAACACCTAACAAATACTTAACCGATTTCCGTTGACTATATTTTACGACTGTAATCATTAAAGCTTGGGTAATTGCCAAAAATTTCAGTAGGGTGACAATATTTGATGTAAGATATTTAATTTTAAAACGTAAATAAAAAAATAAATAAATATTTTGCTGCCGTGGTAAGCTACGAGGCTTGTGTTACGGATACCAGATAGTTGATATACTACACATATATAAATTTTAAATACATATTATAAATATAAACACCCATGCTCAACAAATGAATGCTCCTAGCGGTTCTCGAACCTGCGACCGCTGGCGCAGAAAGTAGTGTCACTACCAACTGACAATGACCTCTCTATATTTTAGGTTCTTCTTCTTCTAGTGGTAGTGCCATGCTTGTTACCTTCGGGTAGCAGCCAAATGGGCCGGCACGCCCCGTATAGTACCACTCTCTCACAGGAGACCGGCGTGAAGTGGCAGCTATGCTGTCGCGTTTCGTCCGGTAAGTGAGAGTCCGGGAGGCCCACTCCTCATCCCTCCTCCCGTCCTTCTCCCTCCTCCCTCCCTCCCTTTCCTGAAAGGCCGGCAACGCATCTGCAAGCCCTATGGTGTTGCAGATGTCCATGGGCGGAGATGATCACTTACCATCAGGTGAGCCTCCTGCCCGTTTGCCCCCTTTGTCCCATAAAAAAAAAAAGAAAGGTTTTTATAAAAACTGAAGGCGAAAATGGTCTGGTCGTTGAAAACTGAATGGACAAGAAAAACACCCATGAAATTAATAAATCATGACATGGCCGCCCTACATATGTAACGTAAAAAAACATGATTCAATAGGAAAAATTGTAAACATAACGTCTGCTTTAACATTTGTATCGGAATTTTCATTAACATTTTACTGGCAAATATAACTTTATAGCTATTTTTGTAACAAATATGTAGATAATGGCGAAATTCTATGTCATAATATGGTATCGTTCCATGGTCGATAATCGATTCTATGTAATTCATTAAAGGTCGATCCACACTAGGTTCTTTAGCCAGATCTTCTGATCTTGGATTTCTTCTTTCCGAACTGATGCTAGGCTCATAAAGTTTAGTTAAAAAAAATTATCTATACATACAAATAAAATTGAAATGTCTGTTTTTAAATTCAAATTAACAGTTTTTCACTAAATGCATAAGAAAGTATGGTATTAACATAAAAACATCTTTTTTTTATTTTTGTCTGTCTACCTGTTTGTTCCAGCTAATCTCTGAAACAGCTGAACCAATTTTGACGGGACTTTCACTCGCAGATAGTTAATATTCTAATTATTTTTACTAGTGGAACCCTCGGCTTCGCTTGTGCTAAATCCAGGGACGACGGAAGCGAGGGTAGGTCTCTAGTACTCAATATAAAATATTTTGAATTGGAATTTAGAGTATAATATGATCACACATAGTTCTCGGTCCGATTGAAAACAAGAACAGAAACGTTGTTCGAGATTGTTGGAGATATTTGACTGAAATTCAAATTTTACAGATACTCGTACCTATGAATGTGAGTCTTTTGTAAAAAAATACTAGTACTTTTACTAGGTTTCAGACAGAATTTATCATAAGTTTGAATGTCATTGAAGTAAAAAGTGGTTTTGGTACATAGCTTATGTAAAATCTTGTTAATAAAACAATCTTCAACTTCCAATATTACATATATTTTCTATTGTTTTACAATTTATTCATCTTATACATTTTCCTTTATCTTATTATAACTCTCTTTAAACAACCCCCTTATACTATCCTTTCAACCACAATCAACATCTTTGCCTTTCAACTCCTCGCAGCTAATCCCTTGCAGCACAATCCCCCCATTCTTTCGTCCTGTCATTCTTTTTATATTAATTTGAATATTCTTTATTTTTCTAATAATTTTCATAATATTGACTGCCAGAGTTACAAAATGGCCAGTTTAACAAATTAAAAAATAGTGAAACCTTACACTTATAATCTTCTTCAGTAAATAGAATTTTATCTATTTAAAACGTATCTGGGGGAGCACCCGAGCGAAGTAGGAGCAAATTGTTAAATAAGTGTTCAATTTTATTACAAAATATATGTTATTTACATTGGTTCTGTATTCTACTTAGAAAGTTGCAAATTCGATTATCCCACAAAGCAAATATTCGCTTGATTGGATCTTAAGTACTTTTACTTTCGTAATAAAATGCTTACTGTCACTAGAGGTCGACATTATTTAAAAAGGTTAGGAATTTTCTTTTGGCAACGTAAGCTGTTTGTAAGTGCCACACTTAAAAATCGATAGTTAAGTAACAATATCTTGTTTCCAGCATCAGTTAGTATATAATTTATAATAACAGATTTTTATAATTTACTAGCAATTGCCGCGGCTCCGCCCGCGTTCTAATCACTATTTAAAAATAGGGATTCTTGGTAGAGACTTGAAAATTAAGGTTTATAAGTATTTTTTTTTGCGAAATCATAAAAAAATAAAAATTTGCTCTAAAATAAAAAAAATATATAAAATCTGGATAGGGGGCACACTTATCAGTTAAAATCTAGCGGAATAAAACAAAGCCTACGAACTATTCTCACACTTACAAAATATATATAAAAAATTTCAAAAAAATCAGTCAAGTTGATAACAAACACAGTGACACGAGATTTTTATATAAGTACTAGCTGTACTCAATTGAGTACTATTGATTTTTATGTAGTCACTAAATAACTAAAACTGAGAACAATCACACGCAATTTTTATAATTGCAAAATAAAGCTAAGATTAGTAGTAATAGCATTCCAAATTAATAATAAACTTTGTATAATAATATAATAAACATGACAGTTGTACTGACAAAGTAAAACGTCAATGCTACGATCGATGCACAGAGAATAATAATGGACGACACTCAATTAATTCAAAATACTAATCTTAATATTAAAAAATAGGGATTGGTGGTAGAAGCCTAATAATTTAGGGTTAGATGTATTTTTTGATACTAAATCATAAAAAAATACAGAATAAAATATTGGTCTAAAAATGAAAAATAAAAAATCTGCAGAGCGCCACTCTTATCACCTAGGGGAATAAAAAATAGCCTACGACCTATTCTCATACCTACCAAATATACACAGAAAATTTCATAAAAATCGGTCAAGCCGTTTCGGAGGAGTTCGATAACAAACACTGTGACACGAGATTTTTATATATTAGATTAGATTATTCTAAATATTGTATCTTTATTTTATCATAAAAAACTTATTGAAATAATAATTATTACCTATTAAGAGGCCGATTCTATGTTTGTTTTTTTTTGAATTTTTGTCTTTTTTTATGTAGGGACATTATTACAACAGCGCCATCTAGTTCCGTGGTAAGCTACGTTACGTGCTTGTGTTACGGATACCAGATAGTTGATATACTACACATATAAATTGTAAATACATACATATTATAAATATAAGCATCCATGACTGGACTACAAACATTCGTGCTCAACAAATGAATGCCCCCAGCGGGACTCGAACCCGCGACCGCTGGCGTAGAGAGTAGGGTCACTACCAACTGAGCCATACGTGTTGTCCTTGTGTCCGTTTGTTTGTAAATCTACACCTACTTACTATTAAACGTACCTAACGGACGAACTTGAGCGAATCGAGGATAGGTTACTAGTTTTTTTTTATAGTATATATCATCGTCATCATCGTCATATCAATCGTATGTTATGAAGAAAAAGATAAGTTTCTTTCGCAATTTTTCTCAGGTCTTCAGTTCTGTTTTGCGAACTGGTAGTAGACGCATGATGTTCAGTGAAAAATTGTTATAATTTATTGCTGAATTAAATATTTTAAAATATTAAATTATCATAAATACGACAAAGCGCCATATAACAATAACAATGTATAATTGCTACATTTTCAAGATTTCTTTAAGTACATATTAATTTTATTATTTTATTATATTATAAAGTGAACTTTTGTCTAAAGCACTATTTTGTAAACCAAGCACTTATAAATTATTTAATTTACAGATCTTTATCAGTGTTGTGAAATAGTCGGTCCATGACAACTTTACCACCAGCTCAAAAGGCAGTTCTGTAGGGTAGAGCAGTTGAAATATCAACAGATTGAAATTATGTTCTTATAAGCCTCAAAAATACACATTACTTGCGTTTTTATCGATAAAATCACATTATTATTAGAGATTTACAGAGTACCTTATTAAATACGGTAAAAAACCATGTAAAAATGAACTAAAAGCTTCCTAAAAGCAACGTTTATAACCAAATATTTATTCGTCCAAAAATCGTTTTGTTTACATATTGTCCATTGTGGCTAATACAGTATTGTGTTGAAGAAATGTATAGAGGATATTAGCTGTTTGTGTTTTAAGCGAAAACAAGTAATGTTTCGTATATAAGTAGATATTGAAAAAAACTCGTTTAAGGTTTTGTTGGATTGAGAATTCAATGCTTTTTGTGGATAAAATATATATATTAAATATATGTTGGGACATTATTACACACAGCGCCATCGAGTTCCGTGGTAAGCTAAGCTTGTGTTACGGATACCAGATAGTTGATATACACATATAAATTTTAAATAGAAACATATCATAAATATTAACACCTGGAGTACAAACATTCGTGCTCAATAAATGAATGCCGCCAGCGGGAGTCGAACCCGCAACCGCTGGCGCAGAAGCACAAAGTAGGGTCTTTACCGACTGAGCCAAACGTGTCATCGAAAATATCGTAGGTCCATAGTAGACTGATCTAATACATTTTTAGATATACGCGAATATTTGACATTTAAATTGAATTTTTGGTACCTATCTCATAGATGTATTTGCTGTTTTACATTTGCGAAGTAATCTTTGTTCAACTGGCAGGTTTTGGAGCCATTAACAACTGAAATTTTAATTCAGATGCAGTGTATTAAATAAATAAAGTTGGGAAAGCTACGAGAATTGTCGTTGAGTCTTGTGTCTTGCTTGCTACACAAATGCCGTTAGCGGAACTCAAATCTATGACCGCTACCAGAGCAAGTACACTGAACCAAACGTATCGTAAAAATATACAAACCTTTTTAAATTAAAATCATTAGAAAAGTAACGTATAAAGTACTCATTCTATAAAAAGAACACATACGTTGAGAACACTTGTGCGGAAATTAATCACTGCCATTAAATATATGCTTTCACCAGTTTCAATATCGAAAGCTTTAAAATTATGTGCGCTTTTAACCTGGAAGTTGCAAAACGTAAGAGCTTTAAAAGTTAACTTACTCATGCATTAGGTTTTGCTCTCTACATATACATACTTATACATACTTATATATTTTTCAAGTGGTAGTGCCATGCTTGTTACCTTCGGGTAGCAGCCGAATGGGCCGGCACGCCCCGTATAGTACCACTCTCTCACAGGAGACCGGCGTGAAGTGGCAGCTATGCTGTCGCGTTTCGTCCGGTAAGTGAGAGTCCGGGAGGCCCACTCCCCATCCCTACTCCCGTCCTTCTCCCTACTCCCTCCCTCCCTTTCCTGAAAGGCCGGCAACGCCTCTGCAAGCCCTGCAGTGTTGCAGATGTCCATGGGCGGAGGTGATCACTTACCATCAGGTGAGCCTCCTGCCCGTTTGCCCCCTTTGTCCCATAAAAAAAAATACATACATGAATACATACTTACATACATACATACATATGGATAGAATTTACGTATCTATATAAATATATATTTTTTAATATATTCAGAATTAGATTCAATAAATATTATAACGTACTTTGGTCTGTCCGGTGACAATGACTTGCTATTAATGCATCCGAAACGTTGGAAACCGAAAATCTAAATATATCTGCGAAAATAGTCCTGGAAGTTAGTTTTATTCAAATTTAGAAAAAACAGATTCCAAGCTGTTAAAACGTTCTTATCAATATAAATAAAAATGAATGTTGCTAAGCGCAAAACTCGAGAATGACTCCAATTCCAACACTAATTCGGCTATTTTGTATATTCCCTAAGGCAGTGTTCCGCAAACTTTTTGAATTTTTAAAAATTATAATTCAAAAGAATCTGTCAAATCTAAGCATAATTTGATTTGATTAAATTATTTTTAATTTGCAGTAGTGTTGCTTAATACTTTAAAATAATCAAAATTCAATTTATATTTTAACTTAATTTTCTTATATCAAATTAATACTTAATTTAAATAATAAAATGCAACTTAGCATAAACAATTTATAGGTAAGAAAATATACATATTATTAGAATAGCAATACTACATAATACTTTTGAATAACTAATATTAAAATAAAAATTATAATAATTATAATAATACTAGCTAAAAATAAGTTAATAATATTGCCATAATTATAAATTATTTTAAATTATTTAAATTTAAATATAAATGTTTAGAATTAAAAAATTTTATAAGGTACTCTGATGCCATTTTCAAAATTTTTGTAAATTGTGGGTAGGCACTGTCTGTAACAAGTATATAAACCTATGAGACGTCAAATATCTTAGTCTCTCCCGTGACCATGATTGCTGTAAAGCATTCGAAACGTCGGGAACTAAAAATCAAAATAAATCCGCGACAAAATCCGAAAAGGTAGTTTCATTTATAATGTCGAATATTCGCGTAAATCTAAGAAAGTATTATTGATAAGGTACACACAGAGCGTACACTCCCTCCTAAAGTATAGTTTGTTATATCCTACCATGCCTAGCACAAATAGGGTAGGGTACATCAAGGGGTAGAAAGGATATACACCATATAATCTGAGATACAAAAATCTGGTAAATTTATTTTGTACCTTTTCCAACATGTTAATATATTTGGTTTCATGTGGAGCCCAAATCACGGAGTTGCACTCGAGCTGGCTTCTAACCAAAGCATTGTAAAGTGATGTTATAGCCTCTATATTAGTAAATTCAGACGATTATATTATATGGAATATTTTTTTACCCTTACTTACTTACAAAAATTAAGTTTATAAGATAACCTTATTTTTCCGAGGCACACCAACTAGTGACCACGGTACACCAGTGTGCCGCGGTACACACTTTGCGGAACACTGCCCTAAGGTATATGGAAGGTTTTAGTAATAAAAAAAATAAATTATTTTTTTTGTAAAAAACTTAAACTAAAAGGGGTACCAAGAGAAGAAGGGTGAGTCGCTAATTTATAATATAAAACAGAGCTTGTCAATGGAGCAGAAAAATTTATATGATCTGAAAGCACTGAACCGTCTGTCTGTTTTAGACTGATACTCTACCTTTTAACCAATTCTGTCATAAATTTAGTACTTTAATATATATATTTTTTATTTTATTAAAAATAAACCCATTTTGCCTAGTGGTAGTGCCATGCTTGTTACCTTCGGGTAGCAGCCGAATGGGCCGGCACGCCCCGTATAGTACCACTCTCTCACAGAAGACCGGCGTGAAGTGGCAGCTATGCTGTCGCGTTTCGTCCGGTGAGTGAGAGTCCGGGAGGCCCACTCCCCATCCCCCCTCCCGTCCTTCTCCCTACTCCCTCCCTCCCTTTCCTGAAAGGCCGGCAACGCATCTGCAAGCCCTGTGGTGTTTGCAGATGTCCATGGGCGGAGGTGATCACTTACCATCAGGTGAGCCTCCTGCCCGTTTGCCCCCTTTGTCCCATAAAAAAAAAAAAAAAACCTTCAATGTTTAATATCAAATAAAAATCTAATCTAAGTTTACAAATCAGTGTAACTAAAAAAACTAAAAAACCAAAATACATATAGATACATATATATTTAGAGTTTCTAAAATAGTAATAGTATTTTGGAAACTCTAAAATATATTGTCTTTTGATTTAAAATTTATACCCGGTGTCACTTACACAATTAGTACCAATCTAACGACATCTTTGAAGCTAAAATCCATCGAGTTCAGGCTACAGAGCGAGCCAAACAATTATACATACATACTCTCAAAAAACATAACCCACCTTCTGGCGCAGTCGGGTAAAAATGTAATCGCTAGGTAAATAATAAATAAATATGTTGGGACATTATTACAACAGCGCCATCTAGTTCCGCAGTAAGCTACGTAACGTGCTTGTGTTGCGGATACCAGATAGTTGATATACTACACATATAAATTTTAAATACATACATATTATAAATGTAAACACCCATGACTGGAGTACACATAATGATTATATGTACTCCATTAAACATTCGTGATTAGCAAATGAATGCCCCCAGCGGGACTCGAACCCGCGATCGCTGGCGCAGAAAGTAGGGTCGCTACCCACTGAGCCAAACGAGTCGTCATAGGTTTTAGAATATTCTCAATCAGTACCCTTATTTCTGTACATTTGTTATTTACAAAGAGCTTACCACTGAATATTCTACAAAGACATAGTTTTCAAGGTGTTTAACTTTGAACTTTAGCTTTCATGCTTAAATTGTATAAAATATAAATGGTTTAGGAAAATATTTCTTGTAGTAAGAATAATTAATTGCAAGAATAAAGAATACTATGACGTTAAAATAAATGTGTAAGGTTTAATTTTGGACAAACAAACATATATGAGTATGCATTTAAGAAATATAATATAAATATATCATATACGCATACATATTATGTAAATATAAAAAGTACATACAAGGTACATTAAAAAAAATAAAAAAGTACGTCCCTTATTTGACGAAATATGATGTCCAATACAAACCATCTAACGCTTTTCGTCCCCCGAAGGTTCAATTTTTGGGTTAAAAAAACCCTGAGTGTCGTTCTCAGGATCTTGAATTTCTTCAAAATAAATTTCCGCTAAATCGATTAATCACGAAATATTGCCTGAGAAATTGAATCCATGTATCATAAATCATTAAAATTATACCACTCAGTCAATGTTTACGCGATTGTATACACAATGAGCATTTAGCGTCTACCTAACGACTGTTTGCAATCACATTAATATTTTAAAATAACGTTATGATTAAATAATTATGATATTTCGATGTTGAATGATGAATTGATTTAATTAATTGAACTGTTTGTTAATTAAAATATGAATTAATACAAACGCTCGTTTTTTTTAGTTCATGATATAAAGAGGGGGCTTAAGACGCCCATAACGCTGACATAATTTGGGTTGGAAGGCTTTCGAAAACTTGCTAAGTTCTCTCAGACGTGCGGGTGTTTTAAGATATTTTCCTTCATTTTCCACCATTTGGTCATTTTGAGAGAACATGAAAGTTTCAGGACTTCGGCGTGTAGTATAATATGATTTTATCTAGCACGTTATCAAATAGCTACGACTTCTTTCATATTCCACTATAGGTTTTCCACTTTGTAAATCAATTTGGTAGGATTTATACTCTTAAAGATTTTTTATAATAATCATAATAAAATATTTAACTAAGTACTTTTTGTTTTTTAAAAATATTAAATAAACATAGTTGGACATGAACTTTGGATTTTTTTATATTACAAAGGGGGCAAACGGGCAGGAGGCTCACCTGATGGGAAGTGATCACCTCCGCCCATGGACATCTGCAAGACTGCAGGTCTTGCAGTTTTGCAGATGCGTTGCCGGCCTTATAGGAAAGGGAGGGAGGGGGGAAGGAGGAGAGAGAAGGACGGGAGGAGGGATGGGGAGTGGGCCTCCCGGCCTCTCACTTACCGAACGAAACGCAACAGCATAGCTGCCACTTCACGCCGGTCTTCTGTGAGAGAGTGGTACTATACGGGGCGTGCCGGCCCATTCGGCTGCTACCCGAAGGTAACAAGCATGGCACTACCACTTTAAAATTTGGATGGATTATTATTATTATGGTTTTATTTTGATTTTTGGAACCAAATTCCCGACGTTTTAAATGCTTTACAACAATCATGGTCACGTTTCTCCCGTGGTAATAAAATAAGTCCGCAAACAATTTAAACAAAAATGCGTAAAACCCAAAAAACTAGTAACTTAAATCGAATATTCGTAAATCTAAGAAAATATACATAGTTTGTGAACTCAAAGCTGATTGAAAAACAAAATTTTTATCACGTCTTCTAGTTTTCACGATAGCTCAGATAAAAAGTTCATACATTGTAACGGTTATAAGCATCGTTGTCTGTTCGAGACTGAACGCGTATTGAATACGTATGCTTTGGCAAGACGCCATTTTGTATAGAAACTACGTAATATTTTTGTTTACGTTTTACATGAATAAGCTTAGTAATAGATTTCCTTTGCTATTTCCTAATTTTCGTTCCTTTCAAATCCCTTTTTTTCTTTCTATATGTAATAGTAAAAGTTTTAATTTATCGATGTACTTACTTTTACGTATAATAGAAATGCTTTTTATGACTTGATGAAAAACAATATTTTTCTTTCATATTCTATAATATATTATGTAAGTGTTTATTTATTTATTTAATTATTAGGCAAACCAACGCAACGTACAATGAGACATTAAATTAATAATATAAAAACAAATAGTAAAAAAAGTATTGCACTGTACATCACACTTACAGGCTAGCTCTACATGTAATTTTAAAGGGAGGTTCTCTACTGCCAACCCTATTACCCACACCAGAACAAAAAACAAAATTACTTAAAGATAAAAAAAAATAGTACAAAATTAAAAGAAAGAAATTACAGCAAAAAACAATAAAAAATCATAATAGAAATAAAAAAAAAAGTTTATCAATTGAAAAAAATCATCAAAATTTGTCCAGCCATTTCAGAGATTAGTGGGAGACATCCAGAAATGTTAGAAGATGTGTTTATCTTATAGTATCGTCGTATATAATTACATAATATGCATTGAGTAAAAAACTGTTAACAAACAAACACTTTAATTTTATTAGCTATATAGAAAATCTTACAAAAGTAAAGCCACTAACATTTTTTAATATTATTATTAAAAATGTTTGAAAACGCTCTACTAAAATTGCCAGTTAAGTGTCTAAACGGACTCTTTGTGACGTCACGTCGTCACGAGAGCTCTCTGCCGGGGCTTCCCCTTTTGTGTCCATTAGAGTGTTGTTTAAATATTGTATGAAAAAGTTAAAACTACGACATATTTTGTTACTTTGTTATATAGATTCTGTTTGAAAATTTGAATAACTATAGTTGTGTTTTTTTTCTGCGTTCATTCCATAAATATAAGTGCGAAAGTTTAGTTGGATGTTTGTTAATCGATCAGGACATAACGACTGAACAAATTAGGATGAAATTTAGTATTTAGTCTAGAATTTCTATCCTGGAAAAGCTAAATATTTTGAAACCTGGTACGGGTATATCTGAAAAATTTTGACTTCATAACCCTTTCAATTAACTCTATAGGATAATACATACTATCTTCTAATATATAAAAATCTCGTGTCATGTATTTGCTATCGAACTCTTCTGAAACGGTCTTCTGAAACCGATTTTTATGATTTTTTTGGGTATTGGTAGGTCTGAGAATTAGTTGCAGGACATTTTTTATTCCCCTAGGTAATAAGAGTAGGTAGAACGCGGGCGGAGTCGCGTGGGTTGCTAGTTATTTCTATAAAGGTATGTTGGGCTGTCAGGATAGGCATTTTTTCAAATAAGCAGTTTGGTTAAAATAAATGGTTTGGTTAAATGTCAGAGTATTATAATAAGTTCCGTTAAAATGTTAAGTATATACAATATTTATTTTAAATACTGTGTACGTTTTAAAAATAATTCATTTTATTATAAAAACTAATAATTGGTACATGTATTTTCCGTCTACATCGTCAATTCCATCAACTGATAATAAAATAAATCCCATTTAGAGCAGTTTATTGCACTGAGTCATTTTAATGTTGGCAACACTTATACAGTAAGTAGTAGAAACGAATGTGCATTCAATTTTTTAATAATTAAAGCAATATGCTTAAAAGCAACGTTTCGTGAAAGCAAAGTAAGAAATTAAATTAATTTGTCTGAATGCCAGAAAATAAATAATTAGTCATGGTATGGTTTTAATTAAGTATACGTCATCGAAAAAATACTTCCGTTATTTTTTTCAACTTTAATTTTTTCACATATATTACTTTCTTATACATATTATGAATATAAGCAACCATCACTGGAGTACAAACATTCGTGAATGTATGTCCCCAGCGGGACTCGAACCCGCGACCGCTTACACAGAAAGTAGAGTCACTACAAACTGAGCCAAACGTGTCGTAATATAGTGCATGAGTGTGCGGAAAGACACTAAGGCACTCTTTATTCTATAAACTTTCATATTCCAGTGGGACCAAAATTCGGCTCCGTAATAGATAGGACGCAATACCGACAGCTTAACGTGCTCTCGGGATGAAGGTGTAAATACCGTCAATTTCCCAACTGCGAACTGCTACTGAATATTTACTAATATTAGAGAGACTAGAGCAAAATTGGCTCTGTCTGTTTGTTCTTCACGCTTCATCCGCTGAACCGATTTAAATGAAATTTTGTGTGGAGATTGATTGAGATTCTGGAAAGGACTTATCCCGGAAATCATCCCGTAAACGGGTAAAAACGAGGGTGTAATTTTGTCATTTTTGTCACTGATTTCTCAAATAAATGAAAAAATACATTCAATTTAATTTTTAAAATACTTACCACAAATATGACAATTACTATTGTTTTGTTTTTACCTTTTTCAGCTTAACCTTAACGATTTTGAAAGAGAAATTGGCAAAGCATTTTCTCCCCAATCAATGCGAACTAAGCCGCGTGTAAGAACTAGTATTTCATAACACCCTATAACTAACATGCCCTGATCTGAGACTCGAACCCAGGACCTCGACATCAGTCAATATTCTTTACTTCTTTTCACAATATGTAGTTAATAGATGTATCATTACTAGCAAATAGGTTACTTAGTAGTCAGTTAACTCACATACTTTGAGTAGTTGTGAGACTAGAGCAAAGTTTACGCTGTCTCAAATCGCTATTGTTTTAATTGAAATTGGCGAGAACTTTAGCGTTCGTGGCGAAGGTTCAAAGTTCGGTAAATTTCAAAGCTTTGTACGTATTATGTGCTATTTTCTATCTAGCTTAAAAGCTTAGTTGATATTATTTTATTTAGTTGAATACATCTTACTTTATTTCTTACTAGCGACTCCCCCTCGCTTCGCTCGGTTTCGTCCCCGGTTTTAGCGCAGCGAAGCCGCGGGTTCAGCTTGTTAACATTTTTAAATTTAGGTAGCTTAAATTACTCCTTATTACTTCTTATATAACTCCTTATTAGCTATTTGCGAGTGAAAGTCCCGTCCAAATCGGTCTTGCCGTTTTTGAGATTAACTGGAACAAGCAGACGGACTGACAAATAAAAAATTTTAAAAATTGATTTTTACATATTTTTGAGTAAATTAGAGTAAATTGATTTTAAGAGTTAGTACCGTATAAACTTTCATATGCATTAAGCGAAAATCTGTTAATTTAAAATTAAAAACATACACTTCAATTTTATTATTAAGCTATTGCATAGCTTCTATCGCGGGCCTTGAGCGTGGAGACCGAATCCAGAAATTTCGTAACGAAAATAACCTAACACATTTTGTGCTGATTGCGAAAATGAGGTCCATTTTCAAATCCAAGATGGCGGACATCCGAGTTTTTTTCAATAGATAATAAAAATATTTGTTTTTACTATCGGTCACCACGCTCAAAAAGTGTAACTTGAATAATTATCAAAGACAAAAACAAAAGAAAAAAATACTGCATAAATAAAATAAATTAATAATTATTATTATGATTGCATAAGTTGATAAAAACAGCTATGCAATAGCTTTACCGCGGCAGTCTCCGAGTGCCACACGTCTTTTTTTATAATATGTAAAGATTCTGAAAGTCTCTACCTGTTACATTTAAAGTTCATTGTTACTTGTTATTTTATTGCATGAGTTTAAAAAAGTTCAACTCTTAAACTGCTTCACATATAAATTTAAAAACTTTTACGACTAATTGTTGTGTAGGTATATTAAGATAACTAAAATATTAATTTTTTTGATACAATTTTTTTTAGGATACGATCGACATGTTTAAATGTTATATACTATCGGAACCCGCGGCTTCGCTCGCGCTAAATCTAGGGATTTGAGTGACGTGATTCTAAACTTTCTGACATTAGCGTACACAAGCGCACAGACAAATAGACAAAAATTCTAAGAATCATTGTTTAGGGTGCTATTTGCGTTGATATAGGTCCCAATAATATTTTTTCTCATATATCTCCCATGTATAGACAGCGATCTGTTACATTTTTATTATATGTATACGGTGAGGCCGAATCTATAGTTTTGAATCCATCTAAGAAATGAATACTAAATATGCCTATGGAACAGGAGCAAGGTTGAATTTCTAATACAAACAAATAAACTACCTGACACGAGCGAAGTGAGGATAAATCGCTAGTTAAAAATAATCAAAATTCAATGCACTCTCATCCCAATGAAATATTAGTGTCGGTGTTGATCGATGCTTATTTACCGTTTGACTCGCGCATAGGAAGTTACATCAATTGACGTCACGTAGATGAAATCACTTTACTGTTAAATACAACTAGATTTATAGAATTATAGCATTTAAATGAATCGCATTTAAATGAATCTTGAAGTACTTGATTATGTGTATTCAGCCATTTTTGACGTCCCACTGCTGTGTATAGTCCACCACGCTGGCAAATAGCGTGTTGGCGGACTTCACATTTCTTTCAAAAACTTGCCAGGTTCTCTCAGACATGCAGGTTTCCTCACGATATTTTCTTTCACCGCCAGACAAGTGGTAATCATGTGCGAGACTCGGATTTGATCCCGCTTTACCGGGTTCTCCAAGCGAGCGCGTTATCTCTGGACCACCACTGTTCTAAGTACTTAATTAGATTTATGATATTGTTTGACATTTTAAATGAAAACCGTCTAGTGACCATTATTGCTGTAAAGCAATCTAGAAGTATCTAGAATAAAAATATACAAGAAATCGCTAAAAATCGATTGTATTGTACCTACTTGAAAAAAAAATTAGGTTCTGTAAATTAATAATAATGATTCTATTATAATTACTAGAAAATCTAAGTAAAATGAGTTAAAAACTTATACTCGCTGCTTTGATATTCTCAATAATCAAACATTTAAATATCAGAGCTACGACAATTTTGAGTAAGCTCAATTAGTATTTAATCAAGTTCGTATTTTAAAGTCATATGAAGTCCTCGCGTGGAAAGGAGGCTGTGATCAACAGTGACCAGCAAAGGGACTTTAAAAAGATTAAATACATGTAAAAATATAAAAATATGAAAACCATGAATTAAAGTTAAAAAAGTGTCTACAGATGAGCACTAGCTATAGACGACACGTTTGGCTCGTTCGGCAGTGACCCTATTTTCTGCGCCAGCGGTCGCGGGTTCGAGTTCCGCTGGGGGCATTCATTTGTTGAGAATGAATGTTTGTACTCCAGTCATGGGTGTTTATATTTATAACTTGTATGTATTAAAAATTTATATGTGTAGTATATCTACTATCTGCTATCCTTCTTTCACCAGTTCTTCTCAGGTCAATGGTTTCTTCCTTCCGAACTGGTAGTAGACTCCTGACGTTCAGTAAAAAATGGTAATAATTTCATGCTGAATAAAATATTTTGAATTTGAATATCCGTAACACAAGCTTAGCTTACCACGGAACTAGATGGCGCTGTGTGTAATAATGTCCCAACAAGTGTCCCAACAAGTTATGACTTGCTAATACATGTAGTATTCAGACAGAAATAAAGAGAACAAATCAATGTACACAACTAAACAGTACTTTATTAAATGGCAGGTCACTCAACCTATGTGGAACTCTGGGGACACCTGCAATGGCCGCCAGAATTTATTACTGAGTTTTAATAACCACGCAACAACGAAAGTTATAGATCTTAGTAATAAAATAAATTTATATATATAAAAATGTGTGTTTGTATGTTTATTTAAATGTGTTCAAGCTAAGCTAAGCAAAAATTATATATATGTCCTTCTGTACGTAATCCATTTAGTTTCTCTAATACTCAAATAAGTGTTTTTCTAGTAAAATTAAAAAAAAGTATCATTTAATTACAATTTAATAGGTGAAATTCACGCGTCACGATGTTGGTTCGCGATGAATTCTAAAACTACTTTTTTTTTTTATGGGACAAAGGGGGCAAACGGGCAGGAGGCTCACCTGATGGTAAGTGATCACCTCCGCCCATGGACATCTGCAACACCACAGGGCTTGCAGATGCGTTGCCGGCCTTTTAGGAAAGGGAGGGAGGGAGGAGGGAGAAGGACGGGAGTAGGGGTGGGGAGTGGGCCTCCCGGACTCTCACTTACCGGACGAAACGCGACAGCTGCCACTTCACGCCGGTCTTCTGTGAGAGAGTGGTACTATACGGGGCGTGCCGGCCCATTCGGCTGCTACCCGAAGGTAACAAGCATGGCACTACCACTGACAAAATTTCGATCGTCGTTGATTCGATCTCAACGTATTTTTCTTTTCATAAAACAAACTTATGTATATAACGCTATTTTTATTATTATACCTATTATAATTTTTTATAGAAATGAATCAATTGTATCTAAGCCAAAATCAATTGTATAAACAACAAACTCACACTTTTACGTTCGACATTTTTCCGGGTATATAAAGACGAAAATTTTCCTAACTTTAGATGTCAGCTACTTGCCCTCGCTCCGCTTGGATTCATCCCTACATGTTGACCCGGAAAACCAGCTATCATACTAGGTACTAAATTAATACTTAATTTAAATTATAAAATGTAACTTAGCATAAACAATTTATAGGTAAGAAAATATACATATTATTATAATAGCAACACTACATAATACTTTTGAATAACTAATATTAAAATAAAAAATTATAATAATTATAATAATACTAGCTAAAAATAAGTTAATAATATTGCCATACCTACTTATTAATTATTTTTAAATTATTAAAATTTAAATATAAATGCTTAGAATTAAATTTTTATAAGGTAGGTACTCTGATGCCATTTTCAAAATTTTTGTAAATTGTGGGTAGGCACTGTCTGTAACAAGTATATAAACCTATGAGACGTCAAATACCTTAGTCTCTCCCGTGACCATGATTGCTGTAAAGCATTCGAAACGTCAGGAACTAAAAATCAAAATAAATCCGCGACAAAATCTGAAAAGGTAGTTTCATTTATAATGTCGAATATTCGCGTAAATCTAAGAAAGTATTCTGTTCTGTGGTTTTCTCGTGATGCGGTAAAAAACAAACAGACAGACAAAAATTATAAATACTATAGATACGGCTTATGCATCGACAAAATGGCTATATCAATAAGATTTTTCAACAAGTATCTAGTTCAAAGCAGTTAAAATTTTATTATTATGTACAGATGATTCATTCAAGATATATTTTGTATCGAGGTAATGTATGGAGATGGCTTTTCAATTGATTAATATAATATAGGTTTCACCCATATACCTATCGGAGAGTGGAGACGCGGGCACACATTAGTATTTCCTTAAAATAAGTAATTATATAAGAAGTTTAGTTAAAATTAATTTTCAGCTTTTGAATACGAAACGTTGTGAGCAAACACTAAGGTATAAACTAACCTACTTTTAATTTTTCTATTTGTACTTGCTCCCTCATTCAAAGCAGAGGTCAAATTGTGAAAACTCAGATCTAGGTCATCTTAAGCTTTAGAAGTAAACGGTTATAGAAGACAAATTACTCGTATTTTAACAGTCTTATAATGTTTCTAATTATTTTTGTATAATTTAGGTATTTACGTGGTTTTGACGCTAGGAGATAGCAGTGTGTTAATCTATCTAGTCTCTAATATATAAAAAAATCGTGTCACAGTGTTTGTTATCGAACTCCTCCAAAACGGCTTGACCGGTTTTATGATATATTTGGTAGGTTTGAGAATAGGTCGTAGGCTATTTTTTATTCGCCTATCTGATAAGGGTAGTAATTTTTTTATTTGTAGACGAAATTTTAGTATTTTATTTTTTTCTGATTTA
Source organism: Boloria euphrosyne (assembly GCA_951802675.2). Lineage (NCBI taxonomy): Eukaryota > Metazoa > Arthropoda > Insecta > Lepidoptera > Nymphalidae > Boloria > Boloria euphrosyne. The sequence goes on from OX637896.1 coordinate 1,384,083, forward strand.
GCAACAAAAAATACTTAACCCTACATTTTCGTCATTGTACTACCAATCCCTATTTTTTATTATTATTGATTAGAATGTCGGTTTAGCCGCAAGAATTGTATTTTTTACGTATAAACAATATTTGTATATTAAATAATTTTTGAAAAAACTTTTTAAGTTAGTCACTATTATCGATACAGATGCTAAATTTACAGTTTTTAGAATAATATTTACGTCTGTCTGTCATCGCATCACGAGGAAATTGCTGAACTGATTTCGATTAAATTTGGTATGATGATAGCTGGTATCTAGATCAACATTTACTTGTTACGACGGGAAATTGTCTCATCTACGAACGAATCCGAGCGACTTACTCAAGGTAAGTCGCTATACTATATAAAAAAAGGTGTGTGTGCGATTCACACACGATAGAAGTGAAACTTCAGTAATTAGTGATTAAAATATTCACATTGAAAAAAGAAATGTCAAAAAATAAACAACGGTTACCATGGCAACATGGAAATGTATTCTATCTCATTCTCTCCGACTTAATCCTATACTTTTATGTATTTCTTTCTTTATCGTGACGCATTTTCGTTTCATCGATTGTTTCATCGTTTCAAATAACAACGATTCTAAAGAAGTTTCACTTTAAAATATCACAGTATATAATTTGTAAAATGAAAAGGCAATGTTTATAAGCTTTAAAATAGTACTTATTGTTATAGCAAAGAGGTTTCACGAAAATTAAAGTTATATTCAATTCATAGTGCCGCAGCAGCTGTCCGTACATTTGCTGCAGCATTCTAGACATTTTGATAAAATATAGCGCTGCAGTAACTTTGAAATAAATATGACTGAAATGGATTATTCAGTTTTAGATAACGTACAAACTTTTAAAAGGACGTTTTCGAGCAAGATACTGATTTATTGACGTAATAAATTTTTACGGTTTGTATGAATTTCTCAGAAATGAGATACTTTCTCGCAGTAAAAAGTAACATATATTGACTCAGGCATATAGGATAGGATATATAATAATCAGATAATTATACCAAATTTCATCAAAATCTGTCGAGTGGTTTTTGACGTACCTATAGATAGCGGTCGCAACCTAAAGCAGTGGTAGCCCAGCAATAAGCGCTCGCTTGTAATAACCGAGTGATGCAGGTTCAAATCCGGGTCTCGCACCTCTGATGTTTTCATGTGCGAATCATTTATATCATGATTACCGCTTACAGTGAAGGAAAACATCGTGAGGAAACCTGCATGTCTGAGAAAACCTAGCAAGTTTTCGTAAGACATGTGAAGTCCGCCAACACGCACTAGGCCAGCGCGGTGGACTATGGCCTGATCCCCCTCGTACTGAGGGAGGCCCGTGCCCAGCAGTGAGTCGTTAAAAAGGGCTGAAGACAACCAGACAGACAGACAAAAATTCTAAAAAAAACTAGACGGGCACTGTATCTATAGTTAAAATATTTCAATAAGTTTTCCAAAAAATATTTAATGTACAGATTTTACTCCTCACTTTTAAAGATCACGCCAATGACAAAAGTATTAATACAATTAATAAACACAGATATGAAGTATCATCTTATGTTACTAAACGTGAAAGTGATATAGACGAGATGGCGATTTGCCAGTAGTGGAAAGCTCGGACGGTCACTCAGATTCACAAGTATTTACTATGACACAAAACGAAATCGAAATTCTTTTTGCTACTTTTTCGTAGGATTTAGGCCTTTTCTTTCAAAACTAGTCCACCATCAAGTTATGATTTTAAGTAAAACCTATAATAATTTCTTAAAATGATTTGAATATAAGCTAAATTAAAAACGAGGCAGTGCGAGATCAATTGTAGCGCACTTCAAGTACCAAGTCGTCGCACTAAAATTTTCATGTGCGAATCATTGCTTCTTGTCTTACAATGAAGGAAAACACCTTGAGGAAACCTGCATGTCAGAGAAACTAGCAAATTTTCGAAAGACATGTGAAGCCCGCCAACCCGCACATGCCCAGCGTGGTGGACTATGACCTGATCACCCTGTGGTCAAATACGTACGTACAAACGTACACGTAATGTGTATTGATTTATTATAATATGCCTCTAACAAGAGCGGAGGTTAAAAGGCGATATTATATCAAGTTTATACTGCATATAATGTAGAAAGGTAAAAGCATTATAAAGGCCTGAAAATTTTTATTGTTAATACATTTTTTTCATATTTAAGTAGTAGTATTGATGTTCAGTAGAAATTTGTAATAATTTAATGCCAGATTATATTATTTGAATTAGAATTTGAGTTGTTTTGATTTGAAATAAATGTACTTATCATTTTAGTATGCTGTTTAGCTTTAATTGGAACTACTTATGTAATATATATTTTGACGACACGTTTGGCTCAGTTGGTAGTGACTACCCTACTTTCTGCGCCAGCGGTCGCGGGTTCGAGTCCAGCTGGGGGCATTCATTTGTTGAGCACGAATGTTTGTACTCCAGTCATGGGTGTTAATATTTATAATATGTATGTATTTAAAATTTATATGTGTAGTATATCAACTATCTGGTATCCGTAACACAAGCACGTAACATAGCTTACCACGGATAAATTTAATATGAAATATGTTACGACTTCGTGTAGCACCGTCTCAAGTCGTCGTCAAGTACCTTAAAAAGTAATTAAATTACAGTAATTTCAGTGTATGTAGTAAAATCTGGAGTGCATTTACAAAAAAATCTTCTTGATTATTATCAAGTTAATACAAAAACGTCACTATACTGGTATGTAACATAGCTTAAACCATAGATCTCGGTATGAGATGTTGAGTTTGATATAAATATGGGTGATACTTAAATATTAGAACTTTGATGGTTTTGCAATAAAAAACTTCGTCCTACATTCATCACCATTTTAATGAAACAGCAAAAATTTCACACCATAAAAAAACGAATAACAGTAATTTTTAAAAACTTAATACATATACGCTTTAAGATGCTACAATGTATGACATCCTCATTTCTCACTGGAATGAGAACACTTTACGCAGGAGAAAATATATAGCTGCATTTAAAAATTAAACAAGTTATTTTCGAACGTATCAGAACCAAAGAATAAGAAGATGGTGTACAGAAAAACAAGTCATACTTGTATTATAAATAATAATAATAAATATGTTGGGGCATTATTACAAAAGCGCCATCTAGTTCCGTGGTAAGCTACTAGGTTTGTGTTACGGATACTAGATAGTTGATATACTACACATATTATATAAGTTTTAAATACATACATATTATAAATATAAACACCCATGACTGGAGTACAAACATTCGTGCTCAACAAATGAATGGCCCCCAGCGGGACTTAAACCCGCGACCGCTGGCGCTGAAAGTAGCGTCGCTACCAACTGAGCCAAAAGTGTATTCAAGAGCCTATATAAGATTACATACATCTAAACTGTCGTGTAAAAATACTCCGATTAAATAATCCTATAATTAAATCAATACAAGTGACACAGTGATGAGATGATATGCACGTTAGCTTCACTACGTTTAATGCGATTTCTTATATTCACCATACTTCACCGGTTTGGTTTTACTGGAGGTTCTGAGTTCATTTCTCAGGTCGGGTAATACGAAAAATTCTTTTACATACTCAACTAGCGTTTAATTGCATCGTAATTTATTGCGAGCGAAGCTGCGGGTTCCGCTAGTAAATTGAAAAAAATAAAACTTGATAAATTATATACTAAAACCTTCCTCGAAAACCACTCTATCCATTGATTAAAACAGCATGAAAATCGGTGCAGTAGTTTTTGAGTTTATCGCGAACAGACAGACACGACGGAGTATTTTGTTTTATAATACGTAATGAAAACTGAGCTTTGCCTCACTCGGTACTCGACCGTCAAACCCATCCTGGGTTTGACAGATCTGAAGGCATACTTGTTAACCACTACGCTACCGAGTCAGTTACTGTTGTATACAAAATACTTAAGTTAAAAAAGATTGTATTACATTATGTATTCATGAATAATACATATTGTTATAAAAGACATCGTCGCCCTGATTGGCACTGACTTCTAAAAGCACATACTTAAAGCGTCTGTACAAACATCAATTTTAAGTGACATCACATTTATCTAGTGATGAGTTTATTAGACTCCATTTTTGGCGGCTATTATTCAAATTAAAATTATTAAATATTAAATGTAAAATAATAAAAAAATAAAGAAGTTAATTAAATAAAAAAATATTGATATTTCGAAATACACTTGTATATTTAAATCTCTATTAACAGTTTGAAAAAAAACCCTAAGATGTTCTTCTGAAAGAAATTTAGTGATGTTCAAGTTTTTACCCGACTACACCAGAAGGAGGGATATGTGTTTCGAGAGTATGTATGTATGTTTAATTGTTTGGCATGCTCGCGATTCGTATTTACTGTGAGAATGACACAAGGTATAATAACATAAAAAAAAAACAAAATGGCGGATTTTTTTTTCGCCAAATTCAAAAGTTGGGCTCGCTCTGCAGCCTGAATGGCTCGATGGATTTTGCTTCAAAGGTGTCGTTAGATTCGCATTAATTGTGAAAGTGACACCGGGTATGAATTTTGAATTAGAACAAAACATTTTCATTTTCAAATTACACAGAAACGCAGTCCCGACTACGTTTTTAGTTTTTTAAATTTTTAATTACACTGACTTGTTTACTATTCTTTTTTATATAGAATTTTGTCTGATGAGCAATAATGTACTCCATTCACTGTTTATATTTATACTATGTATGTGTGTAGTGAATCAACTATTTGGTATCCGTAACAGAAGCCTCGTACCTTACCATGGAACTAGATGGTGCTGTGTGTTAATGTATCAACATATTTATTTTATAAACAATACTGTCCATTTCCTAACCATGATTGCTGTAAAGCAGTCGAAACGTCGGGAAACAAAAATCAAAATAAATCCGCGACAAAACCCGAAAAGATAGTTTGATTTGTAATGTGAAATATTCGCGTAAACCTAAGAAAGTATACGAATATGTAGTGGTAGCAATATATAAACAAACTCTACCACGCTAATTTAATTTAAGTGCAGATTGAAGGAAATGCAACTCACGGGTTATATAAATTCTTTGAAGAAAGGAAGCCGGAAACGTTAGACGCTCATTTAAAGGTTTTAGTAAGTCATGCTTGCTTGCTTACTTTGTCTTCTTAATGCCTCCTTGTATTAGTGATATTCATATAATACATACAAGTTTTTAACGACTTTTTGTATTTATCACTACAGATTATAAAACAATGTCAGAAATTTGTCTGTCTGTTCGCGGTAAACTCAAAATTTAAACGTTTTAACTATTAAATACGATGCATAATAAAATTATGTGTCTAGGTATAACTACATAAGTGTGGGAAAATCGATATTTCTAATCTCGGTGTATTTTTCATGGTTTCAGTATAATTTTAGATCTCATGTTTCTTCTGTAAGCTTATTTTACTACTGGGGCCTTACACTCGCTTCGATCAGATGCGTTTTAGTTTTTGTGAGTTTCCCTAATACTTTTTGGGAAATAAAGATAGCCTAAGTTATTCTTTATCACATAAGCTATATGCCAGTGAAAGTCCTGTAAAAATCAGCCCAGCTGTTTCGATGATTACCTGGAACAAAAAGACACAAAAACTTTTAAAATAGTTTTTTTATTATAAGTTTTGGTGTTTATTTTGATGTCACAAACTGACGTAAAACTGTCTAAGCTTTTATCCGAATTGGTAGTAGAAAAAATTATAATAAATTAATGCTGAATAAATTATTAAATAAAAGCAGTGGTAGTCCAGCAGTAACGCGCTCGCTCATATCGGATATACAATTGTGTGTGTGACATCGGATATACAAGTGATGCGGGTTCAAATCCGGGTCTCGCACCTCTGATATTTTCATGTGCGAATCATTTCTATCATGATTACCACTTGTCTTACGGTGAAGGAAAACATCGTGAGGAAACCTGCATGTCTGAGAAAACCTAGCTAGTTTTCGTAAGACATGTGAAGTCCGCGACGCACTAGGCCAGCGCGGTGAACTATGGCACGTTAAAAAGGGCTGATGACAAATTATTAAATATTTTAAATTTGAATTAAGACTTTTTATTTTTCTCTATAGATAAAAGTTTTTACGAGTTCTTACTTGCTTTTTGTTTACAAGCTTTATTTAAGCACAATAAGTTACGATAATTTCACAGAAACTTACAAGATTTGATGTTAAAACAAAGTTATGAAAAGCAAAAGTTACCTATTATTCACGTTAAAGTTATTAATATTATGATAATATTTTGTAAAGCAGCGTTTATTTCTTAAAATATTATTTGTATTCAAATGATATTTAATTTTACATTTAATATAATTATATGAGGAAGTTATTTATAAACGATGACCTTCGCATTTTGTTACATTTAAAAAAATACACTCTGTTTTGTTTTAAGTAATGTTTTTTTTCATACTCGCATATTACCTTCGTTCGGGTCACTAGTACCTTTTCTATTAAAAGAAAATCTTAGAGTTTTAATCAATGTTAATAAACATGTACAAGCACGTATGAGAGAACCTAATTTTTTCTAAAGCTAAAGACGTATGAAGTCTACCGATACTTGGTGAATGGCATGAAATCATGATATTAATATGAGGAAGGCTCATGCTCAACAGTACCTAGTAAAAGAGGCTAGTTTTACATTTAGTGCGAACTCGCCCTTAGCTGTAGAGCCTATAGCTTAGAGGCAGGGGGCCTTGTAACCAAAGTATAATAAAATAAATTGAAACAATAAATTACAGCAACAAAACATGATGTTATTTCTAAATTCTGACCTAAATACCTATTTGCACGGTAGGGGTTTAGTTAAATCTAGTACAAACGCAAGCAGTCGTACTTCTAATTGTGCTTAAACATGTTTACGCTCGAAGTGTGTATGCTGAGCTATTTTTGTATTTACGCGAAATACGCAATGCTAACAATATTTAATGATATCTTAAAATAAGTAATGTTTCGTATATTACTAAGTACCTAGATATTGTTAGAAAATACTTGAAAGAAACTATTAATCGCTTAGCAGTCCTCATTTTTATAAAATGATTTAAATATTGAACTGCTTTCACAAAATTTTTTAATCGATTCGAAACTTCACAAAGTTCCCATTAGTAATGATATTGCAATGAAATGGTCAGTGGTCCTTGATATGATGCAGCATCACCTGTAATCTTAAAAATAATCAACTCATAACTAAAATACTCCTGAGATGGATATCTTAGCAGTATTTTTTTTTATTTTTTTATTTTTTATCTCTATTTACGAACAGGTTCAGCGGAATGACCTCAATGGATAGGTTATAAGTGTTTATATCATTTTAAGAATCGATAGAAAAACACTTGTCTATGTGTATGATCGAAAAATGCACACATTATATGGTGTAGAATTATTGGTTAACGTTTGGTTTCTGTTACTTTTAACTCTAAATAATTATCTTTTACTAAAGTTTGTCTATAACTATCGAGTAATTTAAGTATTGTATAATATAATGTCCTTCTGGTCGATTACGGCCACGGAGCGGCGGCCAATCTTATTGAGACTAGCCAACGGCGCGGGAGATATTATTGTGCACGAGTGTACGCGCAAACACAAGTGCACTCTCTGTTCCTCATCACTCTCATATTCCGGTGGAACGACTGCTCGACACGACCAGTGAGAGTTAAGGCGCAGGACCGACGGTTTCACGTGCTCTCTGAAGCACGGGGGTGAAACACCACTAACTTCCCAACTCCGGGCGGTTACTGAGGCTTATGAAACAGAAAGACTCGATAACTAAACTTGGCCCGACCCGGGACTCGAACCCAGGACCTCCCGGTGTGCGACCATACATGCTAGCCACTACACCACCGAGGAATAAACATGCATACATATAAAATATTGCATAATACATTAAGTCAGTCATTGGATATCGCATGTACCATGTATTGTTATTATAATCTACTAACCAGTGCGTTTACTTTAATTATTATATATGTTACATTTTCCATATTTTATGGGACAGATGTGTAAACAAATTTATTTATAAGGATTACTGCGGAATCCTTGAATACTGTTTACTTGTAGTTTAGAGTGTTTCTAAATGTGGAGTACTTGTTTGAGCTTAAAACAATTTTGGTTAGTTATTTGCTCTGTATATAAACTAGGTTTTGGCCGTGGTTTTGTCTCCAGCAAATCAAATTTCACTTCTAAGTAGTTTTGATTCATAACTTTTTATATTTTTGAAATTTAATTACAATTTACCTACTCGTAAGTCCGTGAAAATGCTACCACTTGTTCGGAAGGTAGCTTTGCTGAGAAGAGCAATAAACTCTAGTTTCTCTCATTTTAAATATTATATTACATAGATTATGATGAAATTCGGCATAATTATAGGTTATTTGGATAAACATAAAGGAGACTTTGCTAATTTACTGCACTTCTGGGGAATCTATTTTAACGGTTAAAACGAACCTCAGGAACAAACTCGACAGAAGCGAGGGTGTTTACGCGAATATTTGATATTATAAATGAAACTATCTTTTCCGATTTTCTCGCAGAGTTTATTTTAAAATTTTAAATATGTTGGGACATTATTACAACAGCACTATCTAGTTCCGTGGTAAGCTATGTTACGTGCTTGTGTTATGGATACCAGATTGTTGATATATTACACATATAAATTTTAAATACATATATTGTATTATAGATATAAACATCCATGACTGAAGTACAAACATTTGTGCTCAACAAATGAATGCACCCAGCGGGACTCGAACCCGCGACCGCTGGTGCAGAAAATAGGGTCAGTACCAACTGAGCCAAACGAGTCGTCATTATTTCGATTTTTGGTTCCCGACGTTTCAAATGTTTTAATTTTTATGTTTCGAATGGTCGCGGGAGAGACGGAACCAAAAGCTAAAATAAATTGAAACATAATATCCTATCTGTCATTAAACATGTTATTTAAACGAGCTTTTGCAGTATTTTAAGCACAATAAGCACACTATCAGTGCCATTCAATTTCCATACATATGTATTCATACTTGCTATGTATTGTGAATCAGACACGCGTGTCACAAGTGTCCTGAGAATAAATTATGTAGGCACGATGCGGTTCGAATAGATAATGCGTATTCGCTATCATAAATTCTAAATATTTGTCATAGATGTATGAATAGATTAAATTTTTGTGTTATTACTTTTTTGTGAGATCGATGTACGAGAGTTTTAAGCTATTTTTTGATTGATTCTAAAGTCGACGTACGGTTTTTGTTAAAATTTTGTAATAACGTTGTTATATTAATATTGTTTTCTTTTAAAATTTTCAAAGTCATTTATAGGGGTGTTTGAGAAATATAAGTTACATGTCTATTACTATATCGGATGTTATAATGTAGCCTATGCTTTTAAAAAGTTGGACTTGTTATATAATTAATGAAAATAACTCTAATAAAATCGTACATAATATACTACCGATTCACCCTCGCTTTGCTCGGGTTCGCCCCTATAGTGTAAAATTTTTATACATACCTAATTTTATATATACCTAATCAAAAGTCTATAAAAGCAGTAGTTTTTGCGTAAAAGCGCAACAAACAGACAGACAGAGTTACTTTCGCATTTGTAACATTAGTAGGTCAGGATATATTTAAAAAAATCAAGTATCTGTTTGCAATATCAAAATGACATGTTTTTACTTAATGCTTGAGAATATTTGAAAATATTAAAGGCACATATAAGAAAAACAATTAAAAAATATGTGTCCGTCTGTCTGGCTCTCCGTCTTTTTGTATTAATCTCACTAATCTCCAAAACGGCTGGACTGGTTTTAATGGCAATTTCACTGGCAGATAACTGAAGTTATAAGGAGTAACTTGGTTTACTTTTATTGAAGAAATATATTAGGGCTCCTTTCAAAATATTAAAACGTTCCGTCACTATTCTCTTATACATGATACTGTTACTGCTTAGAACCTCCGAAACTACACACGTTATCGAGAATATAACATCGAAAGTAACAGCTCGTCAGTTTTTACGCCGCCATTGCGTGATCGCAAACTGCATCGTAAACCGACTGTAATAAAACATGATATTACTGAAATATATCTATTTCTATTGGCTATTTATGTATAGAACTAGTAGTGTCCCGTGGTTTTACCTTTTAACGGTATTTCATTACACTATAGCTTATATTTCTTATATTCTTTTTATTTTGTTTCTATTTATTTTTTTGATAGGAATCCTACGTCATAGGTGAAGAATACGTTCTTAACTTTATATATTTATATATAAAGAAGTATAACAAAGTTTACACAATTGTAAGCTTATTTAGTATGCAAAATATATATAATAACTCCGCTCCGCCCGCGCCCGAGGGAAGAAAATTTAGGGTTATAACTTGAATTTTTCATGCCAAATCAAAGTGAAAAATAAAAATTTGGTCTAAAATTAAAAAATAAAATATCTGCAGAGGGCCACCGTATCACCATCACCTAGGGGAAAAATAGCCTACGACCTATCCTCAGACCTACCAAATACACACAAAAAATCATAAAAATCGGTCAAGCCGTTTCGAAGGAGTTCGATAACAAACACTGTAACATGAGAATTTTATATATTGGACTAAAAAAGGTGTGAATGCGTAAAATCGATCTAAAACATGATAGATTATGTAATCAAAGACACATGGAGTAATATGTATGTATGTTATAGATAGCTGCGAGTTCTGTTACGACTACTGTAAGTCTAGTAGTAATATCTGCATAAATCTCAGAAAGTACGCTATGATATATACTTCTGTCTGTATGTTCGTCTTTAAGTATCTGTCAAACTCGTGAAAGAAAAATTACTAATTAAATCGGCAATTTTTCGTTATAAATATTTTTCACTCGGTAAGTACCGTCTACAAAACTAATACTTATTGGAAAACTTTAGAAAACGATGAATAAAATCTATAAAGTAGCTCTCAAGTTATAGCGTCAACAAAGGAAAAGGCATTCATTTTTATATATAGAGAGATTCTCGTTCCATTACCATTAGACTAGTGGCTGGTATAAAAATTAACTGTAACAGCATTCCTACATAATATAAAATAATATTGCTTCCCGCCGTCGTATGCTTATGTTTTAAACTACTAAACCGATTTAAATGCGGTTTTAATCAATAGACAGATTCATTTAAGAGAAAGGTTTAAATGTATGGTACATACATATTATGGTAGAGGGAGAGGGAGGAAAAGCTGAGAAAATATCTCTTTTTAACCGACTTCAAAAAAAGGAGGAGGTTCTCAATTCGTCGGGGACTTTTTTTTTTTTTTCTTTGTATGTTCCCCGATTAGTCGACGATGGCTGGACCGATTTGGAAAATTCTTTTTTTGTTTGAAAGGGTATAGTTTCTTGTTGGTCCCATAGTCACCAAGTCACGATCTGATGATGGGATCCCAGGGAAATCGAAGACAACTCTCAAATTTTATAGGCACTTATTACGTTTTTCATATATTTTCTAAAGCTGTTCAAGTATTTGCGTCTGATAATCATCATCTCCTGTGGTTGAGCTAATGATGGAAGGTACAACTCCTCAACGGTTAGGAGTTAAAAGAAAATTCTTTCAATATTATACGTAATTATAGACCGATAGTTAAATTCTTTCAGGCTCTTATTAACCGACTCTAAAAAAAGGAGGAGGTTCTCAATTCGTTGGGGACTTTTTTTTATGTATGTTCCCCATTACTCGAAGATGGCTGGACCGATTTGGAAAATTCTTTTTTGTACATAAACAAAATAAGTATCTACTTTCCGTTAAAAATTTGAAAATAAATTATTTTTAACAAAAAACAAAAACCGACTTCAAAACTAAACAAATCTAAACTAAAAAGTAGAAAATAATACTTTTAAGAACTTCGTTAATTTAGAAGTCGGTGCCAGCCAAAGCAAAATAACCTTAAATAGACACATATTCGATTAATCTATATCTATAATATTTGTAAACATAATCAAAATACCGTTCGAAAGTTCCTTGCAAAGGCAAGATAAGTCTATCCGTCTTGGCTGGCACTGACTTCAAAATTAACGAAGTTCTTAAAAGTATTATTTTCTACTTTTTAGTTTAGATTTGTTTAGTTTTGAAGTCGGTTTTTGTTTTTTGTTAAAAATAATTCTCTGAGAAAGATAAGTGTTAAAATGAACCTGAGCGCTGAATAAATACATAGTGTGACTACAAATACTATGAACTTTGATAATTAATTTGTTTTAAACTAGTCACACACCGTCGTCGCTTCGCTCGGGTACGTCCTTAGATTCAGCGCGAGCGAAGCCGCGGTTTTCGTTAGTAAATGTATAAAAAACTTGACATATTATATACTTAAATTTTCCTCGAAAACAAGCATATCTATTGGTCAAAGCAGCATGAAAATCGGTGCAGTAGTTTTTGAGTTTATCGCGAACAGACAGACGGACACGATGAACGACTTTGTTTAAAGCCACATTAGTTGAACTATGTAAAATATTTAAAAAACAAGAATAAAATTACAAAGTTGAGTGGTAATAAGTTAGAGTGGATGAAGTATTTTATGCGGCAATTTATGAACCTACTTAATGCAACCCTTTGATAGCGTGGAGATAATTTGATTGATGGTGAAAGAATTTGCTCTAGATACAGCTGCTGTAGAGTTATAAAATTATGTTTGCTTTTAAATACCGCAATTGTGGTAAAAACCATTTTTATACCACAAAGGCGAACTGAAACAGAGATTTTATACCTCCGTCCTTCTCTTCCTTTAGGAGGATGAAGAAGACATCTGCAACACTGCAGGGTTTGCAGATGCGTTGCCGGCCTTTCAGGAAAGGGAGGGAGGGAGGAGGGAGAAGGACGGGAGGAGGGAGAAGGACGGGAGGAGGGATGGGGAGTGGGCATCCCGGACTCTCACTCATCGGACGAAACGCGACAGCATAGCTGCCACTTCACGCCGGTCTTCTGTGAGAGAGTGGTACTATACGGGGCGTGCCGGCCCATTCGGCTGCTAACCGAAGATAACAAGCATGGCACTACCACTTAAAAATTATTCAAATTGTAGCGTATAGGCTTACAATATTACATTGAAAGATTTTCCCAAACTAGACAGAATGTCCTAACATCAAAAACACTATGTACATCAAATCATAATATATTTTCAAAAATATTTTTCATTTCCAAGCACTTACTTTAAATTTAAATTAAATCCAACATGTAAGTCCGTTAGCAATCTACTACCAGCTTGGAAAACAGTTCAGCTGAAAAATACCCCAAAAGAAACTCAAAACCTGGCCTTTCTTAAAAATAATATAGACTTATTAGAATATTATAAATGGTACCAAGCGTAGTGCGCTCGTAACCCATTACATACGAGATATGGGTCAGTTCGTCAACACATTCACGATAATATCATAATTTTAGTTGGCAGTTAGATATGCCTGCATAAATTACCTGTCATTTTCATAAGTATTTCTATAATTAGCAAAGCCTGTGAGATATTTAGTGGGTCAACGGAAGTGATAGCCAGCCCAAGCTGCCATACACTCGCTTGGGACATTAGTGTATGGCAGCTTGGGCTGTCACGTCCGTTGGCCGACTATATGTTTCATAGACTTTGTTATTAGTATCAGGGATCTTCTAATAACTTTTTTACAAATTTTAAAACGGGTTTTATAGTTTGTAAGATAACAAATTTCAAATTAAAAAAATTTATTAAGGGACGGTCCGAAAGCATTTTATAATATATAACAATAATAAAAAAAGTAAAAATATTAAATAAAACTTAAAATTAAATCATACACATTTTTTATTATTAATCTATTAAATATAAGCTTTACTAGTATTACTAGCTGACCCGGCAAACGTTGTTTTGCCATATAAATATTTTTTTATTACTTAGGGGACAACCCTTATTACTTAGGGGTATGAAAAATAGATGTTGGCCGATTCTCAGACCTACTCAATATGCTAACAAAATTTCATGAGAATCGGTCAAGCCGTTTCGGAGGAGTACGGGAACGAACATTGTGACACGAGAATTTTATATATTATAAGATATAGTAGATTCGCTACGAATAGGAAAGTCGTATCCATATTCATTTTTCTGTACAACATTTTAACTTTGTATGGAGCTATTAATAACACTGAAATATTAAGTAAACCATTTTATTAAAGACCGCAATGCAGGCGGTGAAATCAATGTCACTCGAACTGCCGTCAAAATGCATGTGTAACGGATTGAATTCAAAAATCTCCCTTATTCCCATGAGTTAAAGCTTAAACTGCGAAAGCTATTCAGAATATTGCGTTTGAAAGCGTTAAAGAAAAAGATCTTTGAAATTAAGCTTCTAAATCTTTCAGCCTTATTAAAAATAACTTTAAGCTAACGTACGTGCTAATGATGTAGTAGCTAATTAACGAGTCAATTTATCATATAAAATGTTGCGTAATCATTTCTAAACTGAGGGCTTAGACAAAAGGCATTCTATTGATTTTATACCAACAAGCTGAATCTTGAGTGAGGATAGCGAGGCCCTCCCAACGTAGGTTCACCTGGTAGCTAGTACTCCATTTCGCAATGAGTCCCACATCCACCTGTATGAATTTAGCTGGTATGCCCAAATACATTAAAATAGGGGTTAGATAGGTAGATGGCACAATTCTTGAAAGGCTATGAGGAAAGCTTGCAAAGATTTCATTTATTTCATATACCTTGAAAGATGAACGCACATTGTGGGAGAAACATAGGCTAAATAACCTGGAATAATAACACTAATATAATCTAATGTAAGTAACAAAATTAACCAAAAAGTGGCGCTTCCTAAATACTATTTACCTATTTGTATAATACAAAAGACGCCTTAATAATATGATACTTTCGAACAAAACGAGGGTACATTGTCAGTAGAACATCATAAATCACACCTTGTCAAACTAGACACTTAATCTCACAGTAACGGCATTCAAAAACAAAGTAAACAGCCATTTCGCAACCATTCTTAACAATAAACGGCCTCGACAAAATAGTAACTGCTATTAAATGAGACAAGGTCGGAGGAACGTAAAAACTTTATACCGAAAATATTACAAGTGCCAATGAAACGATTGAGCATACATCAAATGGAGATTATGACGGCTGTATTATTTTTAAATATATGTATTCATTTATTAAGTAACAGATGGGTTTGTACGTAAAAAATTAATTGTGTTCTATTTTGCCCTTTTTTAACGTCCCACTGTTGGGTACGAGTCTCTCTTTAATACGAGTGTGATCAGCCCATAGTCCACGCTGGACATGTATGGATTGAGACTGCACATATTTAAATAAACATGTTGAGACATTATTACACACAGCGCCATCTAGTTCCTTAGTAAGCTACGAGGCTTGTGTTACGGATACCAGATAGTTGATAGCACTATACATATTGTTTATATATTTATAACTTACATAACACACCACATACGTATTGTAAATATAAACACTCATGATGAGTACAATCATTTGTGCTCAATAAATGAATACCCCAGCGGGACCCGAACCCGCGACCGTTGGCGCAGAATGTAGGGTCACTACAAACTGAGCTAAACGTGTTGAAAACATGCTAAGTTCTCTCGGACATGCAGGCTTCCTTACGATGTTTTCCTTCACTGTCGAATATTAGTGATCATATTTCTGCATTGTTAGTCTTGTGCCCAGTATGTATAGATAGTATTTCCTCTTGAGCTGAAAGTCTCAGGTTGGGCTAAGCATAGTTATTGAAGTTTCTATCAAGAAATTCTCGGTAGTTAATCCGCTGCCTGTCGAGAAATCGGAGTTGGAAAGTTAGCGGAGTTGTACTCCTTTGTTTTAGGGTATACGAATTTTTAGAAGAACACTATATAGCTTTTAAAAATAAAACCTTACCAATACATAATATTTTATCCAAAAGCCGTTTACGACACAACATTAAAAAAATTGCTTATTTAATATTAGATATAAGATATCATCAGTGTATAATAGTCTCAAAATGGCCACCATGGATGAATTCAGTTAAGAAGACATCATTTTTATCAGTCTCTAGCAAAAGCCTGAATAAAGCCTAGACCTAGGTCTAAAGCTTGAATAGAATCACCAAACAAATCTTTTATTCCTTAATACTTTCTTAGGCTTACGCGAATATTTGCCATTATAAATGAAACTATCGCGGATTTATTTTGATTTTTGGTTCCCGACGTTTCGAATGCTTTACAGCAGTCATGATCACGGGAGAGACTACGGTTTTTGACGTATCAGAGGTTTATGTGCTTGTTACAAATAGTGCTTACGTACAATTTACAATTTTTTTTTTCAAAATGGCATCTATTTCTATCATTCTTCTATCTATTTCATTTTTTTATCCCCTTCCATAATCTACGTCATCAGTCACGAGTGAAATAAAGTAACAAAATAAACTTCACTAAAATAATTCAAGTTCAAAATAGTAACGACGGTACAAAGTGGCGGTGTGAAACAATTGTTTATTATTTCTACGTTATTTATGCCTTGTTTACGATCTACCAACGACAAACAAACTGACAGAATTTATTTAACGCGTTAAATATGGAACTAGTATAGTTGTAACCAATTTTCTTTTGTTTATATTTCAACACTCCGCTGGAATGTTCGCTATTATATTTAACCACTAGCGACTCGCGCTCGGTTTCGTCCCTGGATTTAGCGCGGGTGAAGCCGCGGATGCTGCTAGTTGAAATTTCTAAGATAAAAGTAGCTTAAGTTACTCCTTATAACATTAGGTATCTGCGAGTGAAAGTCCTGGTCCAGCCGTTTCAGAGATTAGCCGGAACAAACAGACAGATAGACAAACATTTTAAAAATTGATAGATAAAACGTCTGAGAACATAATTCAATGCAGTAATACGGGGAATCGGTTTTAAGCTCATGTAATCTTATAAGTCCACACATAAATCGTACAACTAGTAGCTTGTAAGCTTACGGCTTATATCAAAGCTGAGATTATTCTTGATGACGTAACTTTAATATTTACATTTGTGACTTTGGATTTTGGATAAACGCTGTATTTGATGATGATAATTTTATTACGTGTTTAGTTCTAAAGTGCTTGTATAGGTCTGTTTTAATAAGGTTATTTTTCAGTAGCAAATACGGCCTGTTTTGCTGGGCGTTTTTAAAATAAATTAAACGGTTTTTATTATTTTGTAATAAAATAAAAGTAGACTAAGTTACTCCTTACAACATTAGCTATCTGTGAGTAAAAATCCCGTCAAAATCATTCCAGAGATTAACCTGAACAAACAGAGAGACAGACAAAAATTAATTTTTCGCTATAAGTACCGTATATACGTTCATATGTATTTAGTGACAAGCTGTTAATTTGAAATTAAAAATAGACACTTCAATTTTATTTATATGCACTGATTTAAATTAATTTAATTTCACTTTCTATACAATTTTTTCACTTATTGGTCAAGCGTGGTGAATTCAAGCAGCAAATGTCATTCATATCTCTACTTAATATAAGTAAGTAACTCGGACTGTTATATTATTGCGCATAAATAACTGATGATTTTGATAAAATTTGGCCAATATATACATTG
Source organism: Boloria euphrosyne (assembly GCA_951802675.2). Taxonomy (NCBI): domain Eukaryota; kingdom Metazoa; phylum Arthropoda; class Insecta; order Lepidoptera; family Nymphalidae; genus Boloria; species Boloria euphrosyne. Next base: position 1,401,717 of record OX637896.1, read on the forward strand.
TATCTTGGGGATGGACTTAGACAACCCTTCAACTTCGTCGCATTTACCACGCGAGCCATGGGTAAAAATTTGTAAATACAAATCGGAATTATGTCTATGGCAAAGTTTTTTTTTATGTTGGGACATTTACATACAGCACTTTCTAGTTCCATGGTAAGGTACGTTATGGGTACCAAATGGTTGATATAACATATATAATTTTAAATACATACATATTATAAATATTAACATCCATGACTGGAGTACAAGTTCGTGCGTAACAAATGAATGCCCCCAGCAGGACTCGAACCCGCGATCACTGGCATAGCAAGTAGAGTCACTACAAATTGCGCCACACGTGTCGTTGTGTCGTTTATACTACGTCTACACAAAGTTTGACATTTTATTACCAAAATTCCTAAGCAGTAATTTCAGAAACAGAATTACAGACGAACAAGTTTATCTATGCCCATTAACGTTCTATCTCAATTAGAAGGGCAAAACATTGCTAATGCAAAATATAACTTAGGGAATTACGAAACATTAATTATTTTAATGTGAATACCACATACACGTACGTTTGTAAAATTTCCTTTCCGAGAAAACCAATTTCGTGCATATTCTATGAGCATACTTTGTACGTTCAATATAATTTAAAATACTAAATTAACACTATCAAAAAAAAAGTTTCTTATTTACTTTGTACGGTTTGATGGATGAATTTTGATAAATATTCATTACGATTGATAAATATTTATGTTTATAATTATTAAGTTCAATTCCATTCAATTACACTACAATAACAGAATGGGATGCAAACTTTAAAGCTGAGCAAAAAGCTTTATTTCGGTCAAAGAATATGCAAAAGCAAAATAAACAACGACGCAAACAACAGAGCCTCATTGTTTTTTTTTGGCGCGACGACGTGATTACTTTAAAATTAAGATTTTCACATTAATGGCCGTAACTACATTTCTTTAGTTTACGTTTTATTCTGGAACGACGCCAGATGACCTGAGATCTGATTGAAAACTACGCAGTATATACAAAAGCTTATTAAGTTTTTGCGTTTGTTTGTTATATTTGAAGTTAATATTAGGTACTAATTATCGTTTTATTAGCTTATAATATGTTGGGACATATGCTGGGACTCCCCTAACGTGCGTTCACCTTGTCGTGGTGGAGAGTAGAGGAGAGGGTCCACTTCGGTGGGCGCTGCAGGGAGGGCTCACTTCGGTGGAAGATGTATCTTGCGGGTTTCTCAAGACTGGACTGGAAGTACCAGACTTCTCTGAGCAGCAGAGTGGACTGTGCAGCAACCCTCGTGGCTGTGTGTACATGATGGTGGCCCATGAGGGGAACCAACGAAAACGAACGAAGAACCAAGGTCAAGAAGAGGTCAGCAGTCAAAATTAAACCATAAGTTAATCTACGACCAAGCTCGTGGCAGGCACGCACATGCATATCTAAAGGAGTATATCACAGTTTCGACCGAGCACATGAGAGCAGGCAACATCACAATTTAATCTGCTTCAGCAGACCTGCCGGGTCTGAGTCCCGCGGTCGCGGGTTTGAGTCCCGCTGGGGACATTCATTTGTTGAGCACAAATGTTTGTACTCCTGTCACGGATGTTTATATTTATAATATGGAGGTATTTAAAATTATATATTATGTGTAATGTATCAACTATCTGGTATCGTAACAAGCTACGTATTTAGGCATCGACCTAGATGGCACCATGTGTAAATGTCCCAACATATTTTTTAATTTATTGTTATTTTTTGTCAATTTGTCATAGAACTGTAAATAAAAGTTCAATTTCAATTAAAATGTTATCTCCACTTCAAGTTAGCAGGAAAATTACTAGCAAGTTGCAGTAAGCAAAGCTGAAACGGTTTAATTACCTAACTGAGGTTACAATGTTTAATTTTGGTACACGTGTACGTAAATTGCTTGTACTAGACTAGTGCTTCTAAATAAGTCCTGGAGAGTCGACATTTGTTACCTAAAATGAAACAAAGATAATGTAAAGCTCGTTTTCAACCGACTTCTAAAAAGGAGGAAGTTCTCAATTCGACTGTATTTTTTTTGTTTTTTTTTATGTTTCTTACCTTATTAGTGATGTATTTATAAGATTCACTTTTTAGCAATTGAATTCGAGTTGTTCGAATGAAGTAGTGTAACGGAGAAACTGGACATGGTGAAATGTATATCAAAAAGTCAAACTCATTTTCGTGTCAAGGAATAGCTGGTGATATATTTAATACTAGTTTTAAATATACCACACACAGTTTAATACTAACCTTTCCTGCGGCTTTGCACGTGTTTTTTAGAAATTATAAAGGGAAACAATTACGTCATATATTATTTTTGCATAAATTTAACCGTTTACGCACCGAGAAGTTCTCAAAAGGAATATTTTTCTCCCGTTATTGCAACGTTTTCATTGATGCTTTGCTCCTATTGGTTGTAGCGTGATATATTAAAGCCTAACGCTTTCCTCGATAAACGGACTATCCTACACAAAAATAACTTTACAGTTTGAACCAGTAGTTCCTGAGATTAGCGCGTTCAACAAACAAACAAACAAACAAACAACCAAACTCTTCAGCTTTATAATATAATAAAGTTTAGATTAAATATTTTTCTTTTACTTTTTTGCTACTAAATCCGGACTGTTTCCCAAAAATCTTATCACAGACAACCCTACAGAAACAAAGTTCAATATTTCTAACCAATAACTTAAGCATTATTTAAAACTAAAGCGTATTATTTATAATATTTTACTATAAAAAGCTCAAGACAGCTTTTATACACTACTTTTAAAGGTTAAAGCTTATTTGATTTACAGAATATGAACATGAAGTTCTCAAATGATTTACTCATTCACGCGTACGTTAGTTTACATGAACGCCTTCGTAAACTAAACACCAAACATTTTATGACTACGCCACTTGCTATTAATAACCGATTGTAGTTTTCTATTCTATCTGTGCTTATGATATTATTTATATGCTTTTTTATGCAGTCGTTTCCTGTCATTTTTATGGGAAAAGCAAACAAATTTATCATATCAGCCACAACACGTGCACTGATAGGCCTCCCCCAAACGGTCTTTCGCCCTCCGCATCCAGTGGGCTCCAGTGACTTTGACCAAGTCGTCGGTCCACCTTGTAGAAGGCCTGCTTAAATTAGGTACTTTATAAATAATATACTATCGATTTAGCGCGAGCAAAGCCGCGGGTTCTGCTAGTATATCTTTATAAATTATAGCCTATGTGATGTGATATTCTGCTATGTAAGCAACATTATTGTCAACTTTTCAGTAGTTTTTGCGTGAAAGAGTAACAAACATACATGCATACGTTCTTACAAACTTTCGAGCTTATAATTTTAATTATAATAGGACAGGATATTATGTACAGCTATTCACTCTCGCTCTGCTCGGGTTCATTCCTTCGTGCATTTTAACTGTTAGTGTCCTAACGGTTCTCGGTGAAATAATATATTTTTCCGCAATAAGTATCCTATATGATGACTATGACAATCAGCTATTAGCATGCCAAGTTTTATCAAATTCTGTTATTTAATCTTGATGCGTTCTCATACGACAGACAAAAAATGTAGACAAAAATGGTAGAAAACTATAGATGTGGTCGTATATCGATAACAATGCCATTTCAAAAAGGTTTCCCTAAAATATATTATTCGAAAGATTCGACTGTTACACTTTAATTAATAAAATAAATAAATATGTTGGGACATTATTATACAAGCGCCATCTAGTTCCATGGTAAGCTACGAAGTTTGTGTTACGGATACCAGATAGTTGATATACTACACATATACTTACATTCTAAATACATACATATTATAAGTAATAGTACTACCCGTGACTGGAGTACAAACATTCGTGCTTAACAAATGAATGCCCCCAGCGTAGCGTAGAAAGTAGGGTCACTCACAGGGTAGTCACTACCAACTGAGCCAAACGTGTCGTCAATTATATGTATAAATGAAAGATAATTTTCGTACTGTAGGTATATAAAGAAATTGATTTTTGATTGTTTGTACGCACTAATATTTGAAACTACAAATCGGATTTGATATTATTTTAGCTATTTTATAGGCATTTTATAGCCTACTTATGTTGGCGAGTTAAAATTTAAGTTTTATAAGAGAAGTGAGAATTGTAGGTAATATATTAAATAAGTTCGAGCTAAATAGTTTTTTGAGGTGAAAATTTCTTATTTTTTCTAAGTCAGTTTAATCTAGCGTCTGCTCAGTGCTCTGTCATCGAATCGGCAAATTAAGTGAGGTTGTAAGAGTCTTGTCAAGCTAACAGCGTGTTTATCATTACATATAAAACAAAGTCCTCCGCCGCGTCTGTCTGTCTGTCTATTCGCGATAAACTCAAAAACTACTGCGCCAATTTTAATACTGTTTTCACCAATAGATAGAGTGGTTCTCGAGCAAGGTTTTAGTGTATAATTATTAAAGTATAAGTGTAGTGAATTGCTAGTTACAAATAAAAATATATTGGAAGTAAATGAGCGCTGAAATTTGTTGTTTTCTTTCGGAACAGAAATTATGTTTAGTTTGAGACAATCTCAAAAAAATTTTCCTTGTGTTTTATTTAATTATGACGCAAGTATACCAGCGTATCTCCTGTTTCTTCAATTAATTTTTCGCTAATATGGATATGAATAATGAACGGCAGATCTCATATCGGTCCTTAACGAGTGTGTACAGGAAGCTTTTGAGCTTTATAGAACCTATTACTTTGTAAATAATATTAAAACTAATTAATCAGGTGATGAATGACAGTTTGTATTCGTTAAACTGTGTTCTTGGTGTTTACTGTTATATAATAAGATACCATCGCTAATAAAAAACTGAAGGTTGTACGGAAACGATCTACTAAACGATTCAAAAGCTCAGAAAATGTCATTCTCATATATTTTCTGTTTTTATTAGGCACATCGTAGTAATTACTTTGATATCTTCAGTATTACCGAAAATGCATTCTCTCTAATGCTAAAAGAATTTTCTGTATCGGATGTATGGCTCAGGGATGACGTGAATAAACAAACACCTTTTCCGCTTTACACATAAGCATATTTGGCCGCCTGTTGCAGTGGCGGTGTGCCAGGTTATTGATTTAGGTTAACACCAGTTAGGTGAATAGTGCAGGTTTGATTATTTCTCGTGGATTTTTTAACTACTTACTCTTATAAATTTTGTCATTTGTTAGCAAGTTAGAACGCAGCCGTATTTATTATAAATTAGTAAAGTATTTTTTTAATCTGTCATATATCTGCTCTGTGGTAGACACGTAAGCTTGCCTCTACTTCCTTTTTTTCTTTTTGTAACCTGTGTGGCGTGTGCTTAGTTGGAACAATATACGTTGCATTTTTCATTAGATATCGTTTTTTATTTATTTCCACATAAATTAACATGGTAGCAGAGCGTGGTTGTTTGCTACTTGTGGAAATATAGTAAACGCAGTAAATACTACGAAAAACCGGCCAGCGTATATTGTCAGCCAACCATTGAGGTTAACCGCGTGGCGTGCTCGATCAGTCAAATTAGTAAAAAAATCTTAGATACGTTAAGAAGATGTCAAATTCAGGATACAATCCATTTCATATCGACAGACTAGTTGGAAGAGATAACTATGCTAGTTGGAAGTTTGCAGTCCAAGCATATTTCGAACTTGACGATATATGGAGTTGTGTCACAGGTACCAACAAAGATCAAAATAAAGAAACCAAGGCGAAATCTAAGTTAATTTTGTTACTGGACCCTATCATTTACGTACATGTTCAGAATGCAGCTACTTGTAAAGAAGTCTGGGAGAGCCTGGAACAGGATTTTGATGACAGCGGGTTGTACAGGAGAGTAGCCTTGTTGAGAGACCTGATAACAACCACATTAGAATCTTCTCGAAGCGTAGATGATTATGTGAATAAAATTATGTCGACCGCCCACAAGCTTAGGAATATTAAGTTTGACATTGATGATGAATGGCTCGGGACGTTGATGTTAGCTGGCCTCCCTGAAATTTATAAGCCCATGATCATGGGACTGGAGAGCTCTGGCATCAAGATAAGCGCTGATTCTATTAAATCTAAACTCCTGCAGGAAGTTCAATGCTCTGATAATTCAGCATTCTTCACAAGGAAAAAGGTCCTACAAAGAAATCAACATGATTCAACAAAGGCTAACAAAGGACCCCGATGTTATAATTGTAACAAGCATGGACACTTTGCTAAGAATTGTCGTGCTCCGAAAAAGAAAATTTTTGAAAATTCAGAAGCTAATAAAGGTTTTGTTGCAGCTTTTTCAGCATCTCCCCAGAAAATGAATCCGGACCTGTGGTATGTGGACTCGGGTGCCTCCATGCATATGACAAATAGATGTGACTGGATGTATGATGTTACAAGTGCACCAATACCTACCATAACTGTTGCCAGTAAGACACCGCTACCTGTGGAAAGTATGGGAAAGGTAAATTTATTTCTAAATGGTAATAAAGAAAGTAAAATTCAGGTAAGACAAGTTTTATACATACCTAAACTTGCTGCAAACCTCCTGTCAGTCAGTGCTATGGTGAAAAATGGCTGTAAAGTAAATTTTAGAGATAAAGGTTGTGATATCTATGATAAAAATGGCAAGCTCCTGTGCTCAGCTACACTAGTTAACAATTTATATATGTTAAACACACACAGAGAGATATTTTCTAACCTGTCTTGTTCAGATAACTTAAATGATTTTGTCCTGTGGCATAGGCGCATGGGACACCTGAATTTTTCAGATGTTAACAAGCTGCCAGAGTGTGCTGAAGGAGTTCAGCCATTCTCAGATAAAAGTAAAGGCTCTATTACTTGTACTACCTGCCTCTCTGGGAAACAGACCAGATTGCCCTTTAACAACATTGGTACAAGATCTTCACAACCACTGCAACTGGTCCACACTGATTTATGTGGACCAATGGAGCAAGAATCTTTGGGAGGTATGAAATATTTTATTACATTTATAGATGATTACACAAGACGAGTTCATGTATATTTTTTGAAAAATAAATTAAATATTCTAGAAGTTTTCAAAGATTATAAAAACAAAGTAGAGAATGAACTTGAGAGAAAAATAAAAGTAATTCGTTCTGATAATGGAAAAGAATACTGCAATAGAGAATTTGAAAACTTCTTGAACAAATATGGAATTGTACATCAAACAAGTGCTCCGTACTCACCCCAGCAGAATGGTCTTGCTGAACGGATGAACAGGACTCTGGTGGAAAGAGCAAAATGTATGTTGTTTGATGCTCAGCTTCCAAAACAGTTCTGGGCAGAGGCCCTTGCAACAGCAGCATATATAATTAACCGATCACCTACAAAATCAATTAATGGTAAAACTCCTATGTAGATGTGGACTGGTAAGAAACCTAACTTGTCTAATTTAAAGGTATTTGGCTGTGAAGTAATGACACAAGTTCCAGAAGAAAAACGCCAAAAATGGGACCCCAAATCTAGAAAGTTATTGTTAGTTGGTTATTGTGAATCTACCAAAGGTTACCGAATACTTGACCCAGATACCAATAAAATTATAAAAAGTAGAGATGTACTATTTTTAGAAAATGTGGAAAAATATAATAATAATATATACTTACCTTGTACATCCAATAGCAGCAGTCCAGAGACGAAGCCACTTGAAGAAACCTGTAAAGAAGAATTAGAGGAAAGCACAGATCATTTTACTGGTGAGTCAAGCGAGGAATACCAGTCTGGTGATAATGATGATCCTTCTTACATACCAAAGCAATCAATTGATCTCGAGTCATCAATAAGAAACATAAATTCACGTCCACGGAGAGCTGTTAAATATGCAGAAACAGATGACCATGATGTAAGTTACTTCTGTCCAATACTTAATTTAAATGATCCACAAACAGCAGACGAAGCTTTATCTTCATCTCATGCTGACCAATGGAAAAAGGCTATGCAAGAAGAGTATGACTCTCTGATTAAAAACAGAACTTGGTCACTGGTTGATGCACCATCTGGGAAAAGAGTCTTACCATGTAAGTGGGTCTATAAAACTAAAACTAATGAAAAAGGTGAGATCATCCGTTTTAAAGCAAGATTGGTTATCAAAGGGTATGCTCAGAGAAAAGGAAGTGACTATGATGAGACATATGCTCCTGTTGTAAGATATACATCTGTTCGATTCTTACTGTCACTGGCTGCAAAGTATGATTTAGAAATGTTCCAGATGGATGCCATAAGTGCTTTTCTTCAGGGTGACATAGATACTGAGATATATATGTCACAACCAGAATACTATAAAGTAAATAATCAAGTATGTATGTTACATAAATCAATTTATGGCCTAAAACAAGCTAGCCGGCAGTGGAATCTTAAATTAAATAATATTTTATTAAAAATTGGATTAAAAAGATCACATGTGGATCCCTGTATTTATTATTTAGTAAATGAGTCTACAACTATATTCATTGCAGTGTAGGTGGATGATCTTTTGATATTCACAAATAATAAGGATAAAACAACAGAGATTAAAAACAAGTTAAAGGCAGAATGTAGTATGAAATACCTAGGTGAAATGAAGAATTGTATTGGCATAAACATAAATCGGAACAGAGAGGCAGGTATGATTATGTTAGATCAAGAAAAATACATTAACCTAATATTAGAGCTCTTTAATATGTCCGAATGCAAACCAGTTTGTACCCCTATAGAGGTGAATGCAAAATTTGAGAAAAATCCAGAAGATGGAAACAAAAATATCCCATACAGGGAAGCGGTGGGATGTCTGATATATTTAGCACATGTTACGAGACCTGATATTACATATGCAGTTAATAAGTTGAGTCAGTACTGTAATAGTCCAGGAAATCAACACTGGCTTGGAATAAAAAGGATTATGAGGTATCTTCAAGGAACCAGGAACCTAAAGCTATGCTATGTTAAAGATGATTCAAGGGAAATAACTGGATATTGTGATGCTGACTGGGCGAGCGACCCAGTGGATAGACGATCGTGCACGGGTTATATTTTTCTGTTTCAGAATGCTTGCTTATCCTGGAATTCCTGTAAACAGCAAACAGTGGCACTCTCTACGGCGGAAGCCGAATACATGGCGATGGCTGCGGCGACCCAGGAGGCCCTGTGGCTGCGGCAACTGCAGGCCGAGCTTGGTCAAAGCGTGGACAACGCGCTACTCATCCACTGTGACAACCAAAGTGCAATTAGACTGGCATCAACAGACTGTTATAAACCAAAAACTAAACATATTGATATTCGTTTACATTTTCTTAGAGAAAACATTGTTAATTCTAAAGTTAAATTTAAATTTGTAAATGGTTGTAATATGGTAGCTGATAACTTAACTAAAGGTACGACTTTTGAAAAACATTTGTTCTGTATAAGTAAAATGGGTCTGCGTTCTGTGGGGAGTGTTAGCAAGTGAGAACGCAGCCGTATTTATTATAAATTAGTAAAGTATTTTTTTAATCTGTCATATATCTGCTCTGTGGTAGACACGTAAGCTTGCCTCTACTTCCTTTTTTTCTTTTTGTAACCTGTGTGGCGTGTGCTTAGTTGGAACAATATACGTTGCATTTTTCATTAGATATCGTTTTTTTTTTATTTCCACATAAATTAACATCATTCATTCCTTTTATACAGGTAACCAGTACCTTTAGGAATCATGCCTGAGTGAATACGCCTCCGACTAATTCCTTTTAAAAAAATAACTATCTGGCCAAGTGCAACTTGGCGGACTTCACATGACCTTAGAAAACTTACTAAGATTATTATTTTAAAAAGTTAACAATTTTATCACTTTTCGGTATTTTTATAACTATACATATAATAAAGTACTAACTAACATTATTACAACAGCGCCACCTTGTTCCATGGTAAGTTACGAAGCGTGTGTTACGGATACCAGATAGTTGATATACCTACACATATACATTTTAAATACATATACATTATAAATATAAACATCCATGATTGGAGTACAAACATTCGTGTTCAACAAATGAATGCCCCCAGCGGGACTCGAACCCGCGACCGCTGACGCAGAAAGTAGAGTGTCGTCAAATTTTTCAGTTACTTGAAGAAAATACTTACAACTTCGTCAATAATATTACTGTGACGATCAAAATCTTCTATTTTAAAGATTTTAGATTTTGTTCCGAAGTAATCTATATTTAATATCCGTCGAAGCATTTATCACTATTTTTATGCCTCGTACAAAGTTCGGTGTAAACGTCGTTATTAAAAGTAATGTTCGAAGTTGCATTTCTCGATCTAGTTTTAAGGTTCTGCCGCAAAATGGATGGAACTAATGATTAGACCATATATCACTGTCCCACTTTTTAAACTTTTAGCACAATTGTGAAGAAACTTTTACGTGGATAGATGCTTTTAGAAAGCGCTCTTCAATGCTTAAAGTCTTTAAATAGTTCTTAAGTTTAGATGAGACAATCACTACATATTATAAAACAATGTCCTCCGCCGCGTCTGTCTGTCTGTTCGCGATAAACTCAAAAACTACTGCACCGATTTTCATGATGTTTTCAGCAATGGATAGAGTGGTTCTGGAGGAAGGTTTTAATATATATTTTGTCAAGTTTTTGTATACATTTACTAGTGGAACACGCGGCATCGCTCGCGCTAAATAATTTGGGACGGGCCCGAGCGAAGGCGAGTCGCTAGTGGTAAAATAAAATGATTACTAACATATTTTTTATTTACTATATTTTACTATATTTTCTGTATAAGTATTTATATATATATATATATACTTACTAGCGGACCCAGCCACACGTTGCTGTGGCTCAGTAATTATAATAGATTGAATAATTTTTTTACAATTCTTTTAATACAATCAAAGTAAAAATTTCTTAAAAAAAATAGATTCATTTATATAGGATAGAAAATAAAACGTTCCGTCAAAATTTGAAAGTAATAGGTAAAGTATCGAAATGTTATAATTAGGCACAACCCAACATATTATACTTTTTGAACTTACATTTTATTCACATTAACTTTTATTATAGTTTGTAATCAGTGACTTACTTACAAAATATACTATATAATTATTAATACTATACTGAATATTATACTGAAATTGAAATAAAATGAAGAATTTATCTTTTGAATAAATAAATTAGATCAAAATTTACGGCTGAATAAATTAACAATTATCAAATTATCAGCATCAAAATAAAAAAATAAATAAAAGGCAATCAATCAAGAAATACTTACATGTCTTCGAGATGGTATGAAAATTAATAGACAACAGTAATCAATAAAATTTGTTTATGTTATTATTTATAATACTAAAAATATACAAACCGAACACTGCACAATAATAACACAATACAATGAACAATTATAAATCATTCACGAAAAATTGTAATAGTATGATTATTATACCGACATTATCCCGCCCAATATTTGAATGCGAGTTTTCTTAAAGTGTCACAGTGTAATTACTACCGAAGGTACGCACACATACGACCAAATAGATTACCTCGAAATTTATTAGTGTAAATAAATAAAATAATAAATTCAGAAGAAAAATATGTGATCTGTTCGTGATATGATCGGTCAAATATATTTTAAGCATGAAAATATATGTAAATTCTATATTCAAATGCGCCATCTATAATCTGTGCAACTTAGATACCAAGCCGCCATCTATAAACACTAAAGACCTATAATAAATATTTAATTTATAATAACAAATATTGAGATCAATAATTGAAATAAAAAGTACCCTATCTCGCAACTTAGACCAAATTACAGATGCTTACAAAATTTGATGAAAATTGGTTCAGTAGTTTAGGAGTCCATAGCGGACAAACAACGTGACACGTGATTTATATATATTGAGATTTTTAACACCCCATTGCTGGGCATGGTGTTGAAGGGTTCGACGCTATATGTGAATCAGGTCATAGTCTACCACGCTGCTACATGTCTTTCAAAAATTTGCTAGGTTCCTTTGACATGCAGGTTTCCTCAGGTTTTTCTGTCACCGTAATACAAGTGGTGATTGTGTGGTGATTTGGGAGATTTGGGACAGAGGTGCCTCCCAGGACTGAGGACCTTCCCGGGAATTGAACCCATTTCACCGGGTTTTCAAAGAAGTCCATTGCCACTGTACTACCACTGCCTTTCTATGTAATATTAACAAAAAATATTTCGTCTACTTTAATATGTCGTATGGAAACTGTTAAATAAATTAAAAAGGTGTCTTTATAATCTAATAATATTATGTAAGTGTCTTCGTAAACAGATTTTGTTTGTTTAATTTTCGGCCGTGCGTGGCGCTTTTATATTCTCTCTCTGATGTCAAGGCTGTTCAGTCATCTCGTGTTCGTAATAAGCCATTTATAAAATATCAAAAAATCTTAATATTATATTTTTTTGAAATATTGCTGCGATTCAAATAACTTATTACTGTAATATTTTTAATTTAAGTATATTTATTTAAATAACTCGTACAAAAATGTAATAAAGTAAAAACTATTATGAATTATATTACTATTAAAACTAAAATGTACATGAAATAAATTTTGGTTTACTCCAGAGAATATGTTTTCGAACAAAGCAATTTAAAGCTGCAAATGTTTGCTAACAAAAATGAAATAAAAGTTTATTGAATGCGGATATAACACTGTAGTTCAAGAGTTATATGATTTTTAATAACTAGAGTTCGTGCCTAGGTCTGATACATTATTTAACCTAAAACCCTCTTCAATAAAAAGGATAACTAAAGTAAAAAAAAAGTGAAATAAATGCAATCAAAAAATGCGAAAAAATTTCATCCAATTATTTATTTCTATTTATCGACGAGATAAGATTCTACAAGATTTTCATCATCGCTAATTTCTTAAACCTTTAATTGTATTTTATATGTTCAGGAGTTATATGAAACAGACAAAATATCTCTTATCTCATATCATTCAGAGCTTTTCTATGTCCTACTGCTAGGATGGGCTTCTCTGCAATGTGAGGCGGAACATTCTTGGTTCTCACAGATATTCAGGTTTAATCACGATACTTCAACATATTAAGTACTAACCATGCAAATATAAGGAGTGCGACATCAAGCGAGCGCGCTACCCCTTTTTTCTTAACGTTGGGAAATACATTTACGCATACAACCAGGGGGTTATGTGAGACTCACCGGCTTAAAAATGACAGTATTACCCACTAAAACTCAACAAATCACCCATCCAGGCATCCTCCTTAATGGGGCGTCGCAGAGTGCACTACCTCTAACCTAATACTACATTTTAGGCACTCTTATATTTTTGAGATTTTTACTAACGTAAAAGATCGTAGATTTTACTATAACGTTTAGTTTTCCTTACTAACGATACTATAGTTTTGGTCTTTAAATAGATAAAAACGATTTTCAAAAAAAATATGTACAGATTCAACTCATATTACTTGACCTCTTTTATCATCTATCGTAAATAATCTTTACATTATAATATTGTTTCATATATTATGTATATAACTTAAACAATTCATTAGAATTTTCCCTGAACTTGTAAAAAACCTTGAAAAAATACTAATTAGCATATGAAAATTCTCGGAAAGAATGTTATTTGAATATGTAAAAACTATTGAAAAACATAAAAGTTTTGTTCATTTAAAGAACTGTAGTACTATTCTTTAACTAACAACTTTTAACTCAGTAATTTAGTTTCATCATCATCATCAGCCCTTATTAACGTCCTACTGCTGGGCACGGGCCTCCCTCAGTACGAGGGGAATCAGGCCATAGTCCACCGCGCTGGCCCAGTGCGTGTTGGCGGACTTCACATGTCTTACGAAAACTTGCTAGGTTTTCTCAGACATGCAGGTTTTCTCACGATGTTTTCCTTCACCGTAAGACAAGTGGTAATCAGGATAGAAATGATTCGCACATGAAAATATCAGAGGTGCGAGACCCGGATTTGATCCCGCATCACTCGGTTATACAAGCGACGCGTTACCGCTGGGCTACCACTGCTTTTAAATTTAGTTTACTAAAGTAATATTATAATGACTTCAAAATTGTCAAAGCTACCAAAGCTATAATAAAAACTCATTTTTAAATATATTTTTCTGTCCGTCTGTTTGTTCCGGCTAATCTCTAAAACAGCTGGATAGATTTTGACGGGACTTTAACTGATAGATACCAGATGTTATAAGGAGTAACTGATTCTTCTTTTATTTTAAAATGATAATTAGGATTCTCCTTACTAATATTAACTAGAAGTAACACACATACATACATACACTAAATAGCATTTATACTAGTACTCCAATTTGTATTTATATTCAGTCGAAAGCAATTCTTAAGCACTACCCACGAGTATTTCTATTGAGAACATAAATAGTGCTGCAGTATCGCAATGCACAAAATGCTCGTAAAAGGCAATTCCATTTTGCAGTCTAATTTGTGTTTAGTTTTCAAGTCATTCTTGCGGCAAAACTGAAATAGTTCAAGGTAAAAATTTGTTTATTCGATGATTTTATTTGTACCAGTGATCCGTCGCAATTGTAGTAGCGTAGTTTTTGTAGTCAAAAGCTAGCCTATGTCAGTCCTCAGGGTGCATTCTACACGTAGGTATAGCATGTACCCTTGTCAATTGAAGGGTACAGAGGCAAAGCAAGGAATGTCACATAAAATTCAAAAAATTGAAAACTATGGCAACATGAAGATTTTGCCACGTATTATAGAATGCAATGTTAATTAAAAAATAATAATTTTGTGACATTCCTTGTTTTGCCCCTGTACCCTTCAATTTTTAACCTCCGTTGGACTTAGCCCTTTTTTAACTTTTCACTGGCACGAGTCCCCTTTCAATACGAGAGGGAAATCAGGTCATAGTCTACTACATACTATACTGACCATGTGGGAGTAGGCGGACTTCACATGTCTTTCAAAAACTTGCTAGGTTCTCTCAGACATGCAGGTTTCTTCACGATGTGTTCCTTTACCGTCAGACAAGTGGTGATCATGTTAGATACTATTCGCACATGAAAGCATCAGAAGTACTATATGACGACACGTTTGGCTCAGTTGGTTTACTACTTTCTGCGCCAGCGGTCGCGGGTTCGAGTCCCGATAGGGGCGTTCATTTGTTTAAACACGAATGTTTGTACTTCAGTCATTGATGGTTATATTTATAATACGTATTTAAAATTTATATGTGTAGTATATCAACTATCTCGTATCCGTTACACAAGCCTCGTAGCTTACCACGGAACTAGATGGCGCTGTCGTAATAATGTCCCAACATATTTATTTAAATATAAAATATTTACGAAACATGAGTCAGAACCCGTTTCACTCGCATAGCGTGTTAGCAAGCGTAAACCACTGAGCTACCACTACCTTTTGAGAGCTCGGGACCACCACACCACTCTTGACACACCCCCAACTAAACAAAAAAGTTTTATTGAAATCGGCCCAGTCGTTTTGGAGTTCTAGTGAGACTAACGAACAGCAGTCGATTTTTATATACATAGTTAACAATACTTGTGGCTAAAACTTTTATGAAGATACAAAAACAAACAAAGCAATAAGCACTATCATAATAATATATTTAGAAGCGACATTTAATAGCTGTTATAAAATTGCAATAAAATAAGTAAAATCTCTATTAAGAACGTAAAAACTGAGTATAAATTATTTTCTATTTTTAAAATTTTCACATATCATTAAAACAAACTTCCGGCACATATACAACAACTTCCGGTCATTATCGTAGCTTTATGTCAGAATGATGTTGAAGAGAAGTATGAAATGAAATATCTACTCGTTCAGTGTTATAATAGTTTTAGTTTTTTTTTTTAATTTGATTTATCTATACATATACGACTCACCCTCGCTATGTTCATCCCTAGATTTAACGCGAGAAAAGCCGTGGGTTCCGCTAGTAAATGTATACAAAAACTTGACAAATTGTATACTTAAACCTTCAACAAGAACCACTCTATATATTAGTGAGAACAGCATGAAAATCAATGCAGTAGTTTTTGAGTTTATCGCGAACAGACAGACAGACAGACATTAAATATGTTTTGGACAATCTTATTGAAATAGTCATAATTATCGATACAGAGGCCGAATCTATAGCTTTTAGAATTTTTGTTCGTGAGTGCTTCTAGAGAAAACCGCTGGACGGATTTTGATAAAATATGGTATGTTTGGTATCCATCCGGTTAGACGAGATATACTTACGATATATAAAATACTTTTGTAATGTTGCCAGAATCGTTTTTTTTAAGTTTAATCGAATTATGCTTCGTGTTTTAAAATTTAAATGGAGCCAAATTATATTAGAATTCGCTCATCCTCATTCGTCAAAATTCGACTAATTTTAGATATTATCATAATTGATATTGAAAAAGCAAGTGAACTATATTATTTTTGCCTATTTATATATAGATTTATATAGCACTGACCTAAAAGAACCGCATGAAGACTGAAACATTATTTTTCATTTTAATTTTCACATTATTAAAAGGAATTCGTCCGTAGAACGATTTCCGTCAGTATCATACTTATGTCAGTTGTTGAAGAAGAGTATGAAATGAAATACTTCATTTAGTATTTAATAAATTCATTTTAATTTTTTTATTTTATAACTTATATGAAGTGTTCTCATGTTGGTAGTTCCGTTTTCGGAATTGCGTAGAATTCTTTACTTATATATAAATTATAGTATTTCCCGCAGCTCCGCTCGCGTTCTAAAGACCGAAAACCAAACCATTTTATTATATTATTGTATGTATTTATTATTATATCTACCATGTGATATTATATAGCTTCATTTTTTTTCAATTCGAACCAGTACTTCTGATGTTCTGATGTTCTTGCCAAATAATAAAACGTAAAAAGAAGGTTTGAAATCGGACAAGCCAACTCAGCGATTAGCGTGTTCAAACAAACATACAAACTTTTCAGCTTTATATATTAGTTACATAAAGTGAGCGTATACAGCGTGACTTAATAATGTCCTCCCGACCGATTACGACCACGGTGGCCAATCTGATTGAGACTAGCTAACTGCACAGGAGATATATTGCACGAGTGTATGCGCAGTCAAAAGTGCACTTTCTGTTCCTTTTAACTCTCATATTCCGGTGGGACCACTGCTCGACACGACCAGTGAGAGTAGGCGCAGGACTGACGGCTTTACGTGCTCTTCGACGTACGGGGGTGAAAAACCGCCAACTCCCCAACTCCGGACTGTTACTGAGGCTTACGAAACAGAAAGACTCAATAACTAAACTTGGCCCGACCCGGAACTCGACTCGACTGTCTGTGTAGTGTGCGACCGTACATGCTAGCCACTACACCACCGAGGCAGTTAAAGTGACTAAATATAATCATGCATGATGATGATGATGAGCTTGTCGATCTTAACTCGCGTACATAATATTTGTATTTTTATCACGATTTTCCTGAAAACTTCTACTTTCTGAGATAATCTTCTAATTTAGAATACAATGGAAATGTAGTCAATCTGTTTTGCGTCTTATGATGTTTGAAGATCAAAGATAATACGTCAATTTTTATTTTGTTTACCTAATAACGATTTCCCTACAACATTCTTTAGTGAACTCGTAAAACGGCTTTTTAGTGAGTCTTAGAAAAAAGCAATTTTGTAGGGTTTTTGCTGATGTTTTATATTAATACTAGCAATTCCCGCAGCTTCGCTCGTGTTCTAATCACTATTAAAAAATAGGAATTGGTGGTAGAACGTTGAAAATTTAATAAGTACCTATTATATGATGCCAAATCAAAGCTATTTCTAACTTATACCTATATAAAAAAATAAAGATATGGCAACTGAACTACTATATTACATTGAAACTGAAAACCTCCTCAGTGTTCAGACATAAGAAAAATATAAAATATAGTGCCGATACATAAACACACGTACACTCATACACAAATTACACACTCCTCTCCTTTAACTCTCACACACATTACACTCATTACACAAACATTCTTACAGTCATGCATTACACGTGTTAAGAGAGAGGAACAACAACATTGTTTTAGGTTATTTTATGTAAAAGTAGTTTTTTTTTAATTTAAATAATTAACATTTATTTAATTAAATGCTAAAACTAAGTTAATTATCCGTGGGGATATGGCGCTGACAGCTGATGCACAGGCTTTCCTAGTTCGGCTGCGGATGCTATATTTCATATTATATAAGTATGCACATGAATGTTTTTAAGTAACTAGCAAATAAGTATACTTTTGTTACTACTTCTTATTGGAAATAAAGATATTATTATTATTATATTAAACTTGAATTATAGACTTAAAAACGAAAAGAAATTTAGACATGTCATCCAATTTTTGATTTTTTACCATTTTTTATTATAAAATTCAATTAATTTGAGCGTAAAATTCCGATATCACTTAGTATATTAAAGGTAACAACGTCAACGTTGGATTTTCCATTAAGCAGAGTAGGTCGGGCCTGAAATCAAGATGAAAATTACGAAATAATAACTCGCCTTGCTTGTTCCTAATAACACAAATTTAATTTTGCTTTGTACCTCTGTTATTGTCTGTTATAGGCTAAGTAAAGAATCTTATGACCACTTTATATATCTATGAATCGTCTAAGACTCAACACTTATTATTTACTTAATGCATAACATGAAACTTACAAAAATACGTCTGTCATACAATTCCTGCATCGTGTGTATCAGTTAATGTAATATTATGACGTTATGCGATTTACTGCAATCGTTGAAGAAAAGAAATTTATATACATTTTCTGAATCCCATAAATGTTATACTAACGAAAGTTTAGAGGAATGGATGTTTGATGGATCTGAATAAAATTTGTCACAGAGATACGAGTAGATTATAGTCTTGAAAAGCACATAGATTACTTTTTATTCCGAAAAAATGTAGGGTTCTCGTGGGATAGATTTGTTCTGTTGAGTCGCTAATGACCTATAAAAATGAATTTATGCAGTAAAATTCATAAAATAAAAGATTATATTTTATGGTCGTAAGTAACGAATATTTTCTTTCTATTAATCTTTTTAATATTTGGTCTAATATATTTAAAACACGTTATTAGTGCCCTTCTAGATAGGTTATTAATACGTTTTTTTTATGTTATAGAAAACAAATGCACACTTTATAATTACAATACAAATCTACTCTATTTTTTCCTTTGTATATACGACTATGTTAATTCTTCTTAAATTTTCAGTTACGGTGACATGGTACCAGGAACTATCGCGGGCAAGATAGTGGGCGGCGTGTGCTCTCTGTCCGGTGTGCTGGTGATCGCTCTGCCAGTGCCTGTCATCGTGTCCAACTTCTCTCGCATCTACCATCAGAACCAGCGAGCTGATAAGAGAAAGGCGCAAAGGGTATGATTGAAAAAAAAAACTGTTATATTTCATCTTTACGTTTTATTTAGTTTTTCCGAAATTATATTGATGATGCCAGATTCACTAAACGCATCTACAGGTTCAGGTAGCCAATTTTTATTATAAATGAAACTAAGTTTTCGGATTTTTTCGCGGATTTATTTGACGTCTCATAACTGAAAATCTGTGACCATGATTGCTGTAAGGCATTCGAAACATCGGGAACTAAAAATCTAAATAAATCCGCGACAAAATCCGAAAAGGTAGAATACATTTATAATGTCGAATATTCGCGTAAACCTAAGAAAGTATTTAGCCAATTATTATCAATGTTATAACTTATACCCCATATTGACCTCCAAAACGCTTGGCTTGGTGGCAAAAAAGTTGGGTCACAGTTAACAGGTTATTTTATCTCAAGGAAGAAGTTACGGCTTAGCTGAATTTAACTGATTTTCATAGAAAGTACATGATGGAAGTGATATTAATGTGAAATACCTATAACCTTTACATTACAGAAAGCCCGCCTGGCGCGCATACGTATTGCGAAAGCTTCGTCTGGTGCAGCGTTTGTGTCCAAGAAGAAAGCCGCCGAAGCTCGCCTCGCTGCGCAGGAGTCGGGCGTGGAGTTAGATGACGCGGGACGAGATGAAGATATTTTCGAATTGCAGCATCATCATCTGTTGAGGTGCTTGGAACGGACTACGGTATGTGTGGATTTTTTCTGTTATAATTTGTCTATTGAATTCAAAATAACTTTAAATGTTGGACTTCTTTTTGATATACGGCCGATTTCAATATTCAAAATTCGATCTAGAGATCCCGGCAATCCAAGTTGTTCTTCTTCTCCGATCTATGTTTTGTATCGCAAACTCTACAGATCGGTAAAAATTGATTGAGATCGCATATTGAAATCGACCAATAGAAAACCACTTCCTACTATTAATTTGTGAATATGCTAGCTAATTGATTTATATAATTAATTAAGGTATGGCGTTAAATATTCCCTTGAAATATTAGTTGATAGTTCGAGAATTTTTCTTACCATCAAATAGACCATATTCTTTTTTATGTAATATTATATAAGACAGATTTAAAATAATTTGCTAATAGGGAAATTTGATTTGTGTAGACGATGTTGCCATATCACCACCATGAAAGTCAGCCTGGCTTCGTCCACTGCGGGACATAGCTACTATGGCCACTCG
Source organism: Boloria euphrosyne (assembly GCA_951802675.2). Taxonomy (NCBI): domain Eukaryota; kingdom Metazoa; phylum Arthropoda; class Insecta; order Lepidoptera; family Nymphalidae; genus Boloria; species Boloria euphrosyne. The sequence continues at coordinate 1,422,359 of OX637896.1, forward strand.
ATCTCACGCATCCGACCGCTGCCATCAACTTTGCGTATATCGTCGCTCCTCTTAGCCGGAGGGCGTCCTACACGAAAATTGCTGAGAAGTGGCGTTTATAACTGTATTTCTACCAAACTTTAGTACCAACTGTGTTTGATTTTCAGTTTCGTCTTTATATTTATGTTGAAAATAAACAAGAAGTTATTATTTGCGACGACACGTTTGGCTCAGTTGGTAGTGAACCTACTTTCTGCGCCAGCTGTCGCGGGTTCGAGTCCCGTTGGTGGCATTCATTTGTTGAGCACGAATGTTTGTACTCCAGTTATGGGTGTTTATATTTATAATTTGACTTATTTTTAAGTTTATATTTATAAAGACTGACGGTTGCCGCGGTGTCATGGGAAGACACACGGACAGACTCTTGCTGACTCTCATTACACTACGCTAAATCTTTTGTAATAAGCCCTTGAATATTAATAGTTTATTTTTATTTTGATGGTCGTTCACATTGATTAGTTTCGATATAATAGAATTCAAAATCGAACAAAATATATCATATTTCCTTAGCATATTAAAGGAAAAATATACATATAAAGACAGTTAAAATATGAAAAATATAATGAAAAGCTATGATCAAACGTTTCAGGATCGAGAATTCGTAGAAATGGAAAATCCATACAATGGTGCAGTGAAGAGGCCTGGGTCGCCTTCTCCTCTCGCGTCGCCCGCTCACTCTGGTCGCGCCCCGGCGTTGCTTGCATGTTGCGCTCGCTGTGGTTGCTGTCCACAAAAATACCAGGTATAACTTTTATAGATGTCAAATGTGTATGTAGGACATTATCTGGGGTACTTAATTTCTCAGGTCTGAGGCTTCTTATTTCCGAACTAGTAGTAGAATTATGACGTTAAGTAAAAAAATGAAATAATTTTATGCTGTATAAAATATTTTGAATTTGAATTTACTATATATCTAAGTTTTACAATTAAATGACTAAGACAGACGGACAGATATTTAAATACGTATACATATTATATAAGTAAAAGTAATAATGTGTATTTGGTAATATTTTTGTATTTGCTTAAATCGAACCGACACTAATATAAAAGCAACTACTTCACAAAATCACAAATATCATTACTAACCAATCAATTTTATTTTTTAACAGAAAACACTATTAGGTAGTAATTTTACATCATTTTTTACTAATTTTACATCAATATATGTCACATGCCGGTGTTTTAAACAGAAACGCCGTCGTTCAGTACGATGCATCAGTCCGATCGGCCTCGCGTCGTGCCCCCGCCGTGAGGTATAAACGCACGCGCTGTGTCGCGTACCAATTACGTATTGTTTCTATGGCCAAAAAGTTTTACTATAAATGAAATAGTAATTAATATCTTAAATTTATGTTACCTTTCTTTTTATAATAAAATCTTATTTTTCTTCTTAAACGATATTAGTTTGATACAGTCCGCAAAAAAAATATAATTTTATTTTTTTTAATACAAAAATGAATTGAAATAATGTTAATGTTATTTTATATTTTAAACTTTTTTATTTTTTAATAAATATGAGATTAAAACTTAACGTTTGATTTAGTCAAAAATTTGGTCATAGAAACGAGGATTGACTGAATACGTGATGGCCCGTATGTTGCTTGTGTGGCTAGACCTCGTGTTTTGTCCCCTAAGTGCTTAAAAGAAAAATACAATATGTCTATAATATAGCTTCCGCCTTTTTCTTGTAAGCACAAAATGGCGCTCAATGTCCGCTAAGTCCACACAATCCGACGTACTCCTGATGTCAGGCGATCGGCCGAGCTTGCTATGTCCCGAACAAAAAAGCTGTACATTACTGAATTTGTAATATATTCCCCAAAAAAGCTAAATGAACTTTGTTGTTTATGTTATACGGTAAGTATGCCATTTCTACCTATACATCTAGACACTGCTGATGTTACCATTTTTACCCAAATTATTTTTACACACATGAATAATTAATACATATTTTGATGATATAAAAATTAAACACGCGAAAGCAAAAAAATAAATTCATCTAAAACAAGCGGGCATCAAATTGGCTGACAGGTCCTGCTTTTAGACTCAAGTAGAAAACGAGCGCGAGGCGCTAGGAGATATACGGCGACTTCTCGACCATCGGATACCTCTGTCTCAGCGGCCCCCAGTGAAGACCCCTTACCAGTACGTCTTTCGGTGTTGCTGCACAGCGATGTTCTATACGAAACTATCTTAAAGTTTCACATTTTGACGTGAATAAGTTTTTTAAATAAGCACTTGGATATACTTCAACTTTTCTATCAAAGTAATTTAAAGATCGATGTTAGTGTATATGTCAGGCATATTGCATAATTTAATTAGTCTGTTTGCAAAATGGCTAAGGCAAATTGTAAATTTGTGTGTCTAAAAGCCTTTACTGCGAGTAAAGGCGATTACAACAAATGGACGGATGAACAGGGCCGTTTGTAAAAAGACTAACAATACGATATGCTTGTAAAACAATATACAGAGTGTGATATTTTCGCAAAACATATTCGCGGTACACATTTCTTTAAGAAAGTTTATTAGTCGCTGTGTGGTATCTGAAATATAAGGCTTTCAATGTCTGCAGGGTGTTGGCTGCTGTAATGTCGCTTGATTGGTATCTATATATAGATATAAGTATTCTATGTAATAAGTGTCTGTATGTATTTTGTAAGCTTGTGCTGTGGTGCTATTGTCGTAATTTAATGTTACCCAAATATTGAAAATTTGTTTATTATATAAGTATTATAATATTCATTGTTAATAAATCGCAATATTATTAACAAAACCTTGAAATAATATTTTGAATGTTGCCAGTCATTTTCAAGATAAATAATAATGCGATTTTTGAAAGTAGATCCACAAGTGTTGTAATTGTTAAAAAGGATGTCGTAGTTATACTATTGTAGTTTGCAAATATTTATGTTAAAATAATGCTGCAGTCGCCAACACACTGCACACATTATGGCAAAGGAAGGAAATAAATATAGTACTGGTTTAATTTTTACTCAAAATGGCCGTAGGTATACGCACTAATACATACTTCACAATATAAACTTAAATATGACCTTTGAATCAACTTTATTTAATAATACAGCTAAATTTGAACTTACTCGACATCCACGACACGCACGATGACATAAAGGGCCAATATGTTTCTGTAATCTGATACAGTCAGATGCACTTTCATATCACAGAATTTTGCTAAACACTGATATTCATTACACACTAATGGGTCTACATAAAAAAAAATATTATTTACAAATCGGCATGCTTCCAGCACAACAATCATTGTACACTTTTTCCATACATTATGCGACTCGCTCTCACTTTATCGAAATATTTTTTTGGCGTATCTACCTTTATGTATATTCTATGGTCCTCTGTCTATCAATATACTCCTAAGCTTTTTCTCGATGTTGAATGCTTTATACAACACTTTTGTTATACTGTAGATGAATTGATTTTTGGCTTACAAATAAGTGTTTTGTGTTATTTTCATTTAAATAGTAAAATTAAAGTAAAAAAAAAACAATAAGAATTGAATAATATATTAATTATATAGATCTAAATGTTAAACCGCAAATATTATTTGTATTACATTGAAAAAGCGATTTTTTTCAGCAGTAAGTTTAAACGGTATCTTATTAAGTTCGTTATTTTTTGTAAAGATTACCTAATAATGAATATCGATCATTTTTTCTATATTTTCATTGAATCTTTATCATTACAGCAAGCATGCGGCAAGTACATTCCAGCAGGAAGCACAGTGCAAGGAAACCAAACTGGAGTAGCAATGGATGGGACTTATCTTGTGGAAGCGTCTTTCTAGGACCCGACTACTAGCGCTCATGTTGAGAGCTATGTGTGAAATGACGTTAATGTGTTCCCACGAATGGGTGTTTACTGTGTGAATGTTCCCATATACAAGTGCGGTAACCAAACGAATACGGCTAATGAAAGACAATCGCGCAAACAATTACTAGATTTTACTCTTAACACGATACTGCCTAAAATAAAATGTATATCATATTTGTATCGAGGATTTAAACATTTCCAATGGAGACTTAATAATACTCGTGTTATACTAAACTTCTTATGATAAAAGTTGATTAGTCCAAAGTGGGTCAATTTGAATATTTAATCAATGTTACCAAATGGACAATATTGGGGTGAAATGGTAACGTCTTCATGGATTCTTAAATAAATCCAAATTATAATTAATACTTTATCTAGTTATTATAATGTTGTAAACTATTTGAATTATCTGTATTTCTTAAGACATAGATAGTAAAATAAAATAAGCTGTTATGGATAGTATTTAGCTCTCTGGGATGATTCATAATTGCAAATCAAGCTCGTCGTCTAATTAATGATGTATTGTTAAGGTCTCCATAGGAACATAACATCTGTCCCAACCGTGATTTCTTTTACTCGTATAGTTATAAAGAGTATTGATAAGATTTTTAAATGTAAAATGAATGGTTGGAACCAATATTGCCCCATAACGAGGTTTTCGGACTTACAACTTCTGAAAATCGTTAGTAAAAGACAAATTAGGTTTTGAAATTTTCATTCTAGTCAATAGTTGAAGTCATATCAATATCGGTAACAAAAATTCTCTAGTAGCTATCCTTGTATTTGTTTAAATCCACTAGGTCACTAGTGCCTTCGTAATCCCAAGAGTAAAATTATTTATCTTCGTAAACTGTTACTCTGTGTTAGTGAATAATAGAGAATAGATATTCTTGTAATGATATTATTGTTTAATGGGGCGTTAGGCACGTAGCAGGATTTTATAGGAACTCGTGTTACTTGACATACCCAGTCAGGGTAAATTGGTAACGTCTCGTCGTTTCTCCATCGTAAAACAGCAACCGCAAAATGTTATTATAAATAGAGTTTAAAGCTCTTACACTATAAACATCATGCCTATCGCTACGTGTCATTTGATTGTAAATTGCAGTATCTAGTCAACTTTTTCATAATGCGACTGGTCGAACCACGCAATGAATTTTAAACAATGAAATTTTATGGTTGATTTTAAACTTAGGTCCCTTACTTAATCGTAGTTATTGACGTCTTATGATCACGCAGTTAAAGAATGTTATATATAGATAGATGAATTTATGTGGTGAAATAGAGATTTAATTGAGAATAAATGTTACATTTTAGAAGTAAGTTTGATTATGTGAGTGTCTATTGCATCGGATGCATGTTTTAGTAGAAAAAAAAGTTTTTCACAGATGGAGCGTAATGGAGTCAAAACGCAATGTTTGTCACAAATAAAATTACTTAAAATAAATTATTTAATATAGCAATACGTGTTTTTAAATAGGTATTTTTGACTTTATCTGTGAGAAACTTAATATTTTGTAGTTACATATTTGTATAAACCGAATTCGATGTTAAAATATCTCTTCCAAAATATTGCCATTTCTATTAAAGTTTAATGAAATAATCAGTAAATTTGGTAATTAATAAATCTTATTAAGAGTCGGTTAGATAGTAACTCTCTTCATTGTGTATTTAAAATGAAAATTTCCAATGTCCTTGAGATATATTAAACTATTTGCAATTATTTAGATATACTTCTAAAGCCTGTTTATTTTACATCTAATTAGTAGTATTAAAGTTCTTCTAACATGTCTTACGGTATTAAATATTTTGAGCTTATACTTTTGAACTGCCAAAGCAGTCGTTTAATATAAATCTTTTTCATATAAGTAATTATTAGTTAAATTACATTATCTGTCCATATTAAATTAAAGACGCAATATAATATTATGTTTATGTACCATTTTTGAACCACAGACAAAAAAAATATTTCGACATGACATTATATCATAATACATGACATTCCAAGCTGCTATACACTAATGTCCCAAGCGAGTGTATGGCAGCTTGGGCTTTGATAATACCCTATACCCTATGATACCACTTTTTCTGTCATTTAGTATCAATAACCTCTAATAATTATTCCTCCCTGTGATTCTATGGCTGTTTAATATATTATCTACATATTGTTACTTATACTTATATATAATTTAATTTTTTTATGCTATAGATGAAATACTTTTTGTATATATATTACGTGTATATTTTATCAAGTATCGTTATATTATGGCCTATCACTATAATTAACCTTGAAATTCTAATGCGTCTTTTTTATTAAATCTTGATTACTTTGTAATGTCAACTATAGTTATAATCATGGAGATTAGAGACCAGGAGAACCAAGGCCCTAGAATGTAGTGTCTCAGAAATATTGTCAAACCAAGGAGGCGCTGCGATCGCTATGTTGTCTCAATGCCTAACTTCACGTTGTCACAATAGTGACAATACTCATAAACAGCTATCTTCACAAATACTACTTACCAACGACAGCGCGTTATAAATTATACAAATTTTCAGGGACAGGCGGGTAATGCTTTAGTATGAAACGATGGTCCTCCTGGTCTTTAATCTCCATGGTTATAATGAAAAAATGACACCAATATGTTTGCCAAAATACTTCATGTTATCCTTCTCCTGTAATGGTAGCGACATCTGTTGTCATAAGTAGGAATGAAAATGAAATTTTTGTTATTGAATGCTTGGTCTAAAGTTTTTATCAGTTTTGGATCAGAGGTAATTAAAAAAATAAACATGTAATATACTATTTCAACTAAGTTACCCTGTCTTCCAGTCAAAGATCATCTCACTTTAAAGACACAAAATAATACTTTCTTAGATTTACGCGAATATTTGGCATACTTAAAACTATCTTTTCGGATGTTTTCGCGGATTTATTTCGATTTTTGCTTGCTCTTGTAACCATAAATGCGACAGAGCAATCATGATCACAGCAGAGACTCTAGATGTCTGAAAGATCATTATAATATACTGGTTACAGACAGTGCCTACCAACAATTTTAAAAAAGGATATTGAGTGAACCAAAAATTCTAATAAATCCGAAAAAAATACAAAAAAAGAGTTTTCTTTATAATAATGCTATGGAATATTTATAAAAGATTCTTTCATAAATAACGTTTTTAGGTAACATGGGTAATAATGGACAGTTGAAATGTTATACTTATACCTGAACCAAAACTGTTAAAACCATTTCGATCAAGTCAAAAACTTTACTGAGTTATAAATATAAATTATAATAATTTTTAAAGTTTATAGTAATAATAAATATTTATTGGTACAGTCATAGATTAATTGAAGGTTTTAAAATATCAATGTGTCAGTACTTAGACAGTATGTTAGTTAGTTTTGGAGATATGAGCGGTGATTTTCCAGTGAGATTGAATCGGCTGCTTGTGGCTGAAACGCATCTTATACTTTATCTTTCATGTGTAGTGGATGATTTACACCGTGTGGTGATATGGAAAAATATGTCCACTGTTTCTATGCTGGTTACAGGTTCAAATCTCTTTTTGTTATAATGTCATTTTTCATGATTATAATTATTTCTTCTTGAGTCTATTAAAGTAGAAGTTGCTCTATTTTCACTTTTACTATATTTTTTGCATACAACTATAGTGTGACAAAACTTAATATCAGTTTTAAGTACATTACTATCATAAACATCAGCACTTACGTCATCTGGCACTATCTGGTAATACCTATTACTATAGAGTTGCAAAATGAAATTTCTACCTAACAATGTCAAAATAGATAGAATCAGATAATTCGATGTCCTTTTAAATAAGAAAATATCTAAAATCGCTATCGCTAATAGAAATATAAAGAATATATGGAAAAAAATTATAAATGTTACGTCACATGATCAAGTCTTTCTTGTACGATTTGACGTTTCTATTAGCTATATTGATTCGATGGTAGTTCCTCTACATGTACTCAAAAACTGTAATAAGAAAGATATTATAAAGTAAAGTACGATATATAAATTATAAGATTGCGTTTTTGCTGCGAGAACGTCATAGAGTGTCGTTGGACCAAAGGAGTTCTGTAGTATTTGATGTGGTGCAATATGTGAAACTTTCAAAGTATATTATAAATGTTCAATGGACTATATTAGTTAAACTGTCGGTACTAACATTAGTTTTAACTAAACTAAGCTTATTACACTATTTAGTATCTTTGGAGCGTTCCATGCATGCGATATGAATAGTCAACGTATAGTTAGTCAAGGCCTTTTTACTGTTTTTGGCCAAGGCAGCCAATTTCATTAGTCAGCCATCTGCGAAAAAGATGTTTCAGTATGGGTACTATCACTCTTCTCACTCAGAGTCCGGTAGAATAATTCAGCAATCTGTAAAATATCAAGAGCAAAACCTGACTTACGCAGACAGTGTAAAACTACCACCTCCCCTTTTTGTACGTTGGGAAATGCATTTAAGATTACTACCTGCATCAGCAAAGCCACTATAACCCAACGGAACCTCCTTCGACTAAAAAGGCTACGCAGAATAACTTATGCACTCGACCATGACGCCTTGACGCCTGAAGCAGACCACAATAAGCGTGGGGTTGCTCCATCATTATGGCCCACTGTGTTCTCATATTGTACCAAGAGCAACCCGCGTGGTACACGGTGGAATTGGACTTTTCAGTGTGCTTTTTAGCGTCGTGTTCGGCTGAACTGCTGGAAGCTACTAAGCACCTATTATACTATTATATTTAGCCCTTTATTACATCCCACAGCTGGGGATGGGCTCCTTTCCACACGAGGGGAATTAGGCCATAGTCCACCACGCAGGTCAAGTGCGGGCGGCCTGAACTTTTCTTTCGAGAACTTGCTAGGTTATCTTAGCCATGCAGCTTCCCTCACGATGTGTTGATATTCACATATGCAAATATCAGAAGTGCGAGATCCTAGAGTTGAACCCACTTTACTCGGTTACCCAATTGAGCGCGTTACGCAATCAAAATTTGTTTTTTTTTTTCAAAACTTGATTGAGAACCGTACCTACTTATCAACTAATACTAAAAATTAAGTAAAAAAACCTACCAAGCCATAATTGTGTAAATAAGCTATACAATTAGTACCGACAGTGAAACTATAAGCAAAGCCTATGTAAAATATAGTCGGCCAACGGACGGAACGGCCCAAGCTGCGAGTGTATGGCAGCTTGGGTTGGCTGTCACGTCCGTTGGCCGACTATATGTTTCGGGTTTTGCTATAAGTATAGATATGTGTGAGTCGACGAGTATTAACTATGAATTAAATTAGCGATATACTTACATTTAAAAAGTACCTATATAAGTTTTATTGCGAAAATGAAGAATTACTTGGCTTTAGGACGTTTTCTTGACAATAGTGGAAAGATGGGATCAAAATAAGAATATTCTAGATTGAAAATCTTAATAATAAGAAGGAGCTTCTAGCAAAAAGTTGCGTTTAAGTATTTCTTTTGTCTCTTTTAAGTCTAATAAATTATTATATTAGCATATTTGACTACTGCTGAAGAGCAGTGCCTTTTAAGTAGTATAAGTACCATAATAATTACATATTATTACGGTACAATTTGTGTTCATTTATTTTTGTCGACACGTTTGGCTCAGTTTGTTACTTGATGTGTCAATAGTCGCGGGTTCGAGTCCCGCGTGGGGCATTCATTAGTTGAATACGAATGTGCTTGTACTCCAGTCATGGGTTGGGTTACAATATGTATGGCGTAAATATTTAAAGGAAATATAATATGGCGCTGTGTGTTGGTAATAATTTCCTAACATATTATTTACTTATAGAAAAGTTTTCTATTATCGATATCGGTGATCGAAAATTAAAAACTATAAGGTATTGATGATTGATTGTTTTTCATATAAGCTTAGTTTTGTATCATTAACAGTCTCTATAGAAAAGTTTTGGATAGGCTGGAGCTGGAGCATCCGTTACATCTTCTGAAATTTATGTAATTTCAGTATAATATTTTTCATTTTAAAACGTCATAATACCAAAATCAATCAGGATATGATTTCGGCCACTACTGCTTATCTCGGAAGACTAGATAAGTGCTGGAAATATGCTTAAGGGTTCGCGCAGACACCAGTGCACTCTCTATTTCTTTTACATCTAAAGTCCGATGGGGTCGATTAAGTGCGACCGGTGATTTACGGCACAAGATTGGCTTTACATGCTCTCCTAACTCGAGACTACTACTGAAAGTTTCTTGTTAGAAAAACTCAATGCTTACTTAACTTTGCCCGACCCGGAACTGGAACCTAGGACCTCCGGACGACAGACGTACGTGCAAGCCACTCCACCACCAAGGCATTTAAATTTAAAAGTGACGTACAGACTTAGTTAATATTATTATTTATTTGTAGTATTTAATATAAAAATAAACATATGGATACATAACGATATTATATCTGTATTTTGTCAGTAAAAGCTAAGTAAAGCTTTGATTTCGCTTTACAGTGAGTTGTGAGAGTGAAAGAATAGCATTAAGTGTAAGTATATCGCTAACATTGTAATGTCGTAAGGTCTTCGGTTTTGAACCTCTAGCTTAAATATTCTTTGTTATTTTGAAAAAAAACAAATAAACTTAATTGTATATAATGATATTATTGATTTTTATTTATTTTCCCTTGCAACCCTGTAGACATCCAGATAGAAGGTAAAGCACCCTTAAAATTATCCAATTTAACGCTGAAATTAAAATTGATTAAAAAAATCTGTTATGAACTTCTCTGATGATAGAATAAAATAAACTGAACAAAAACTATTATTAAAAATTACTTCAAGAAAAAGTGTAAAGTCCTTGTATTGAAGAATAAAAAGCACTGAATACAACAAAGAATATACAATTGAATATGAAAATTCTAGAGTTAATAATATCAAATTTTACATACAAAAAGACAAAAAACCTTTAAGTAATAGCGACATCTAGCTTTTGCTCACAGCAACAGATGCTCTACTAATGCACTCTATTGTAGTATTTCAACACTACTACTCAGTTTCCAAGTAACGAAAAAAGATAAAGATTTGTATACTTTTTATTAAGAGCTGATCGTTAAAATATTTTATATAAGGTAATTTATTACATAAAAATATTGATAATATAAAAAATTCGTTAGTAATTATATGAAAAATGTTTCACAGCTTACCTTATATTTTAACATTATGACTTAGTTAAGGACTTCTTCTTCTTCTAGAGTTTATTAAAAATTATTAAGTTTTGTTAAATTTTATTATAATGTTGAAATTGAATGTATGTAATGTCATTATTTTGCTTGTACGAAGTTTTAGATTTCTCTCCTCACATATCATGGGTTCTTTATAAGACAAATTAGTTCTAGTAATTGTCAATAGATGGCGTGCAATGTATGGAGTGTTATGTATCATGTTCATTTAAAATTATAATATATTTCTTTTTTGTATATATAATATAATGGGATGTTATATAATTTTAATGTTATATAATTATATCTTATTAGTTATTATTTTTTTGCAATAAAAGTTCATAATATACGTTTGTATGAAATATACAATGCCATCTTTTGACATTTATTGGAACTAATATGTTTGGTACCACAAAGTATTCGTAGGCAGCACTGTTTGAATTTTATCGTCCATTTATTTTAAAATCACTGCCAATGAGTATAGTTTGCTGTGTAATGTTTTAGTGTATATTCTTTCTCATCACGAAGAAGAAAAAGAAGAATGACTTTTAATAAAATATTAATCGTACTTAAGTAAAATGTTTATCACAAGTAGTCTATAGATGGCATTATTTGTTGAAAACGCTTCATTTATAATATATTTTGCGGAGAACACATTTCTTTCTGAAAGTATAAGGATTAACCATGTCCTGTTCACAATTAGGCTAGTGACCAACACCATTGACACATTAAAATATCAAAATTTACAACACCTGGGATTTGAACCCACATCACTTGGTTTTCCAATACAGCGCTTTATTACTGGGCTGTTGATAGCTCTACGAAATAAAACTGAAGAACTTTGAGATTGATAACCTTATATTAGAAATGTACATACATATTATAATGCGTGCCAGTTAGGAAGAGGTAAAAATCGCGTAATGTTAATAAATACACGCCCCAATGCGCAAGTGATGTATCACAACGTGTTTTTGCACGTCCACCTACTTAACAGGAATTGCATACTTAATTATATGAATAAAAAATGCTTTAATAGATGTAGTTGTAATTTATATGCTATAGCACAACATAACAGTTAGATCGATAATCTATTTTAGAAAATGGCTGTCCTGTTTTTATACGTTTATTTTACAGAAGAAGAAAACATTTTGAGTTGGTATGGTAAGCATGGGCTAGTTTCCGCAACTCAACTACTTTGCCCCTTATTTCGCGTGTGCAAGAGTATTCCATAGTTATTCTTACCACCCCCGTTCCTCCTGAAACTTTAGAAGCCTCTTTACCTTCTTGAAAATCTCCGGTAGTGTTCTAAAGGTGCCAAGATGCTGTGCCGCTACACCTGGACAGTTTCAGAAAGTGTTCGAGTAATGTTTGTGTATTTTTGTGTTGTGTTAAATATTTTTCTGTTTAAGTATAAAGTTAATTTAATAAAAATATTAGGACGTTAATGCACAACACCATTTTGTTCCATTGAGTCACTATAAACTGAGCCGAACATTTTTTTTTCATTCCAAAGTTTCTTGCAGGGTTATAGTTACTTTACATTTTTCTAAGTCATTTAAGGCTATTTCTAGTATATTTTTTCATACAAAGAAGTATATTATTTTGCGAGGAAGAGGATGACTATGCGACATCTGGTGGTCAATTAGGCAAAAAGAGATCTATAGAGACACTAGAAGGGGGTAGAATTCTATGGCCTACAAACCGTACAAAGAGACTCGACCTCATCTAAACTAGGAAAAGGTTCAACAAAGAAAAAGTAGAAGAATAGAGGTATTTTTCATTAAAAAAATAATGTATACGTTTTATACATATTTTTCTAAAATTTTCGTAAAACACCGTAATGTTCTTAATTCTTGCACTATGCATTTATTAACTCACGGTCGAGACGACACGTGCAACCTAACGAGACAACCAAGGTACTAAATACGATGTACTAAGTATATTTACGTATTTTTTTATAATATCCACGCCTAGAAAACAGCTCAGTTTTTACTTAGATATTATTACTAGAGCTTTATTCTAAGAAAACTTCTAAGTTACGAAAGTTAGTGTTGACTGTACGTCGATCGATCTACTTTTCAATCTAATGTGAATGATTTCTTGTGATAACCGAGTTGATGAGATCAATGAGGATCAAACAATAGAATTATTTTAATCTTAATCCAGTAAATTACTATTTACAATTTGAGGTCCTCAATAAGTACTCAGGGCCCCCTAATGTCACTTCTGCCCTCCTCAACCCTTTTATCAGTTAAAAATCATAATCTTTTTCATGATTTGGACCTATAACAATAATAACTAGATGAAGAGTGAATTCAAAATTATTTTACCGTTCAGAAAAATTGCATCGAAAATGAAGAAACACTAAAAAATATATACTTAACTTAATGTTGTAATTTACAGAGTTTTGCTAAAGACTAGGTTTGCTTTTAAGATAACATCAAATGTACAGAAATACGAATAATTAACTAGTAAATGAATGGATTACGATGAAGCAACAAAGTTAGGCTTTATCAGTACATATTATAAATAAAATTGAAGAGTTTTTTTTTAATTTCAGATTAACAGCTTTTCACTAAATGCATAGAACGTATATACGGTACTTATAACGAAAAATTAATTTTTAAATGTTTTGTCTGTCTGTATGTCTTTCTGTTTGTTCCGGCTAATCTCTGAAATGACTGGACCTACTTTGATAGGACTATCACTGTCAGATAGCTAATGTTATTAGGAGTATCTAAGGCAAACTTTTATTTTATTAGAAATTAATAACAACCTTTTAATTTATTTTAACTTGGTCCGGGTTTGCTTTTCATTTATAAAATCTATGATTGAGTCGTTTAAAAATATTTAAATTAACTCAAAATTACTATAAGATTATTTCTTCACTTATAACTTACCTTTTCTTTGCTTGGGTGCGTCGATAGGTGTCTTGTATGTATAATGTGAAACAGTGACACTTTTTTGCGGATTTTATTACTAATAGTAGCTTATTTTTATTTAAAGGTAACATTAATAAATAATAAATATGTTAGGACATTATTACAACAGCGCCATCTAGTTCCGTGGTAAGCTACGTTACGTACTTGTGTTGCGGATACCAGATAGTTGATATACTACACATATAAATTTTAAATACATACATATTATATATATAAACACCCAGTACTGGAGTACAAACATTCGTGATTAGCAAATGAATGCCCCCAGCGGGACTCGAACCCGCGACCGCTGGCGCAGAAAGTAAGGTCGCTACCCACTGAGCCAAACGAGTTTAAATCCGTTTAGCTGAAAAGATAACAAGCACATAAGATTTTTAGATTTAAATACGTTTATTTTTGTGAAAGATGGTAAAAAAATCATGTTTTAAGAATAATTGAATAAAAAAATAATAAGAAATATCGATATTCTTTAACGTGACAAACAGTACATATCACGTTCACCAGCTATACATTACAAGAAAATCACTGAAATTCATTTGTTTCAGTCAGTTTTCGCGAGAATATTTATAAAATAAATAAAAGTTGAAGCAACAGTTAACTGTTATTGCTATGATAATTTTATTTCTCAGTATAAAAAGGAGACAGAGTGTGGAAAATAAGTAATATTGAATTTAAAAGGTATTATAATTAGTACTTCTTTTATTCATTCCTGCTTACGTTTTTGCAGAGATATAAGAAAACTATTACGAAAATTATTATGAAATTCACGCCTTTTGTTATAAAAAAGCTTAAAAGCTCATAGACATAGATAAATTTGATTTAATTTACTTTTTAAAACCCTTTCTTCTTAATATTTTAGTCAAAATTTAATGATTTTTTTACAAAAGCACAAGGACTTTAAAAGCACAGAATTTCTAAAAAACTTATTTGATCGCCAAAGTGTATTATTTACATCCCTACAAAAATCTTAGTTAAAGTTAATTTAACTAAGTTAATAAATAAACCTTTTAACTCTTTATAAAGCAGGAAACAGTAATCTCATCATCAGAAAGTTTTAAGCTATAAAATCTCAGTTTTAACAGTTATATACATACACGTACACTTACATCCAGTAATTGTGGAGAGAATAAAAAATTGCGCTAAGTGTGCCTTACTTGTGCGGTGTACACCTGCAGGAGGTTTGTAGGAGCCATATTTTTTCTTTTTTGTTACATTTAATATTGTAATATGAAAAAATACTTAATTTAAAAATGCTTAAGCAAAACAAAAATATAAAGGTATAGTATAGTATAGCTTGGATATTACAAAAAGCTCAATAATCTATATATGTATATAATATACCTAAAAATAAATTGACATGCCTTTAGTCTCGCAAAAACGGTTAGACTGATATGAATAGTTCTTTTTGTAATTGTTTATGTACATGTTCGGTTAAGTACAAAAAAAAATTGAACATCTAATACGGAAGCTTAAAACATACCTTGAGTGTAAGTGGAAGTAGTTAGGGTTATAATAGTTTATTCGTTAAAATAAAATGAAGAAATCTAGATCTGTAATAAATGTTATCTAGAATTGGCGAACATATTGTATCACAAGCATAAAAAAATCACCTAAATCGAGTATAATCTTCTTTTAAAAGTTGGTGAATTTTTTTGTCTTAATAAGATTATAGAATTCATTTCAACTATATCCAGAGTGACGTTTCTTCTACATACTGCTGCTGCTGTGATGAAAAAGCATATAAAAAATAATTTTCAGCTGTACCAAGAAGGTTTAACCAATTAGTTTTGTAAGACATGTAAAAATTATTTACAGTAATGAAAAAAATATTAAACCAATAATAATCTTCTTCTAGGAGGAAATATTCAGGTAAAAAAACTCTAAGAAGAATAGATTTGTCTTGAAATACTAAGATAGTACTTTTACTGTACATAATAGGTAAATTAAAATAATAATAATACTACGTTGGTGAACACTCAATGGCTGCTAACGCGAATCGAATCTGTACTACAAGTTATAGTTACTAGTTAGTTTAGTTACTGAATAATACGAAAACGAAGAAAATATTGTGGTGAAAACACAAGCTCCTGCGACTGTACGTAGCGGGCTTGTTCCGAGCGGCCACAGTTGGGTGGTAGACCGAGAAGTTCAAATCTCCGCCGTAATTGATAAATAAACGACGCGTGCGCAACACAGGTCAACCAACTTCAGCATATTGCCATATTGTATGAGTTCCATTAATTAAAATATTTATTAATACAAAAAAATATATTAATATAATTATTCATGAATGCTACAAGTATTAATATTTCTCGGTATTTATTTCATTATTGCAAAAACTATTCGCCACAAACATAATAAGTTTTGAAATATATGAAGCTAGCGACTCACCCTCGTTCCGCTCGGGGTTCCTGCACTTTAACAATTAGTACCTGAGGGCCTAGACAATGTAACAATCGATTAGCGAAAGCGATAGTAGAAAAGTCCAAAATGTATGGGTTTGACATATGCCTTAGCTATGTCACGTGATCTGTTGTCAACGAATAGATGATGGTAGACAATGTACATTCACTTCAATTATTAGTGATTTAAATTTCAATATGCATACGCTGCGTTTAAGCGATGACGATTATAGAAATCGAATCGCTTCATAACGAATGCCGTTTGTCTATAGGCCCAGTACATTAAAAAAAAATAAAAAAAAAAAACTATATATGGATAGCCAGCTATTATTATACTAAATAACATCAAACTCTGTCTAGTGGTTTTTTCGTGATGGTAACAGATATACAAAAAGACAGACAAAAATTCTAAAATCTATAGATTTGGCCACTATATAAAAATGACTATTTAAAAATAAATAAATAAATGTAAAAATTCCACTAAGTTAGAATTTTATTATAAGTATGTATATAACATGTGCCAATTGTAAATAAAATATGTTATACCATTATATCATACGTAATAAATTTGCTCTAGGTCGAGTATTATCCAAATACATATTTATTATATTAACAAGCAATTTTCTCAGGTTTTACCTACAAATTTTCACATACGACTCCACTGTTATATGTACAGTGTGTATAATATACGTAGAAACATCTTTCCCAATCGTGCATATAGAAAATTTAAATATATATACAAATATACTTAGATGTACTGTACATCACAATTTCATTTAAAAATCACTTCGAACAGACAGATTGACAAATATTTATTCATTTATATATAGATAAAAGTATACATCATTAAAGTGACTACATATTATAAAACAAAGTCCTCCAACACGTCTGTTTATCTGTCTGTCTGTTCGCGATAAACTCAAAAACTGCTCCATCTATTTCCATGCTGTTTTCACCAATGGATAGAATGGTTCTTAAGGAAGGTTTTAGTACATAATTAATAAAACTTTTTGTATAAATTTACTAGATGAACCCGTGGCTTAGCTTGCGCTAAATCTAGGGACAAACCCGGGCAAAGCGAGGTTGATTCGCTAGTTTAATAATAAGTCAATAAGAAGGGTTTGATAAACAGGAAGCTAGCTAGCTAGCTAGTCTCCCTACAGATAATATATACTGTCTTCAGTCCTTTTTAACGTTCCACTGCTGGGCACGGGCCTCCCTTAGTACGAGGGGGATCAGGCCATAGTCCACCGCGCTGGCCTAGTGCGTGTTGGCGGACTTCACATGTCTTACGAACAATTGCTAGGTCTTTCTCAGACATGCAGGTTTCCTCACAATGTTTTCCTTCACCATAAAACAAGTGGTACTCATGATAGAAATGATTCGCACATGAAAATATCAGAGGTGCGAGAGCCGGACTTGAACCCGCAACACTCGGTTATCCAAGCGAGCACGTTACCGCTGGGCTACCACTGCCAGATAATATATTATCTTACTACAATAGAGTGTAACTGATTCTATTATCTCATATTACTACTTGTTGACCATCTGACTTAACCATAGGTACATAATCTATAAAGGACAGGTTCGTAGTGACCCTTCTTGCCGTACCAGCGGTCGCAGGTTCGAGTCCCGGAAGCATTCAAATGAGTGGTGAGCACGAATGTTTAATCTCATCATGGGTTTATATTTATATTACGAGTATTTAAAATTATATATGTGTAGTATATTAATCTAGTATCCTTAACAAAAGCCTCGTAGCTTACAATGGAACTAGATGGAAATGTGTGTTAATGTCGTCACATATATTAATAAAACACGTCTATCTTTTGTGCGTATACAATTTTTCCATTAGAGGAAATACGATTTCTTAGTTAATATTTATAGTAGGGTTAAAGAGAATTCATGGTCAGTAAAAAAATTAATGTTTATACGTGACCGTGATTGCTGTAAAGCATTCGAAAGTCGGGAACCAAAAAAATTGTTTTAAATATAAAATGTAATATAATGGCGTAGTTCTATAAAGTATTGATAGTGAACTTTTAAATTATATTAGTAACAAAGTACTATAATTTTTATAGCGGTTAAGAAAAGGTAAAGTCAGAGAAAAAGCTGTTTTTAACAATCAAAACAAATTATTTTAAAACTTTATATGGCAATAAAAACTTTTAAACACCATGCCATTTCTTACATTTCCCACAACTTGCCATATAGCATCTTAAGTAAAAAAATACCCCAATCGACCCCTACACCTGCGGGGTTCCACGCCTCAGTGCGCGAGACGTTAAGCCGTTGGTAATGTTCAGACTGACTTTGAAATTTACTTATTTTCTAACGATCTAAGCTCCTTGTAACAAGGATGTTATAAATTTTAAGCCTACCCAAAGGATTTCTTTCTAGAAGGTATAAGTTCTAAGCATTTAATCAAAGTACATATGAATCAAATCAAATCAAAATTTTTTTAATTAAAAATAGACTTTTTCAAGCCCTTTTGAATCGTAATTTTTACATTATTAAAATATAGACTTTAAATTAAATGTCAGTATGAAACCCGAAACAGTTGCTCTTTTAAAAAAAATATTCAATAACAATATTGCATTACAATATTTATCTATTTATCCTACGTGAGACACAACCAGAATTTAATCCCACATTTACATCTACTACGTATTCGTGATGGTGTAATAAACCTTATTCAATATTTTGATTTCAGATTTGAATTGTTTCATAGGTAAGCTTAATATGGACTGTGGAATAATGTAGAAGAACGAAGAAGATACGATTTAGAAAAGCTTAGGAGATTTACTGTACGTTATTTTATAAGCGCTGTAAAATGGTGATTTTCTAAAGACACCAATTTTTCAAACTAGACGGACTTTATCCATAAATTTAAAAGGCATAACCTTATCTAATTACAGATCCATATTGGAAGCCTTTTCTGAGTTACACAAAATAATTAATACAAAAGAATTGCTCATTTAAAATAATGAGAATAAAAATAGTGTTTTCTCAAAGCTTAAAGCTTCATATTAGAATTAGGTGGTTAGAAAAGTAGAGTGATAGATTATGTAGAGCTTTTGTTTTGTATTTGCTTAATTTGTCTTGGACTGTGGGTTAAATTTATATCCGCCCGCCCGCGGCTAAAGACAGAAACCTAATTGTCTTACATATTAATAAATTACTCGTATAAAACTTTCACTACTCACTACGATATTGAATTAAATGGCAGTACCTAAATTTAATTACCTAACTTATCAATCAGGAAAATAAAAATAGCCTACGAAATATTCTCAGACCTACGAAATATACACAAAAAATCATAGAAATCGGTCAAGCCGTTTCGGAGGAGTTCGTAAACGTGACACGAGATTTTAATATATTATTAGAAGATATTAAATATTACACGCCTATAATATACGTATAAGTAGGCTCAGACTTCATAATAACAGTATGTATAGCATCTTATCATTGCAAATGTCTATCAGACTCAGGGTTGCCATTATTACATTACTACCTACATTCCTTTATTTTGCGTAACTTTGGTGATTTTATTCGTTTGTAGAAAATTTTGTACTATAAAAACAAGTAGTAATAACAGAGTTTATGTAGGTAATGTTTGCTTGAAAATAAGAGCAAGTAGAATTTAAGCTTACTTGAAGTAAAATGACTGTGAAATTATATATCGTAACTTAAGTCAATTTTTTAAATACATTGTAAGTATATTGTACATAGAATCATAAAATACAGACATTTGTGCTTAATTATATTATAAGGTGAGAAAACTATAACCTTCATTTACTAAAACAAATTTAAAAAATAAAAAATAAATCGCCTTCTTCTTCCTGCCCTTATCCCACGCTATGTAGGGTCGACACAACATGTCATCTTCTTCCACTCACCTCTATTGTTCGTCAACGTAACATCTACCCCTTTTACTCCATGTATTCTCCTCTTTTACACGATCAAAAAAAAAATTAGTAGGAATTGTTTATATAAATATGTACAATGTACATATATTTAAACGAAGTTTTGTACAATCCTGTATGGGATATTTCAAGTATTTATTCAGAAATCTCAAGCAAAAACTTAAGGTTTTTAAAATATTTTTAAACACCATGCAACTAGCCTCTTTACTATAATATATCAACCCTGTATATCACATTAATCATAAGTTCTAGAAATTTCCGTTAAAATATATACACGCACACAAATAAACTAGTATGCGTATGTGTGCGTACGTTTGTGTGAGTATGAGTAAAAAGTCGGCGCATGCGACGACATATGAAACGTACAGCTGCCTCTCTCTAAGTTTATATACGTATATATTTCCATCTCCTTCGCACGTACAGGTCATATTAATTAATACGGCGTTCCGTTTGACCAATGTGATTTAGTATGTAATTTAGAAAGGAAATATTACTTCTGCAATTAAATTTAAAATGTTTTTATTAATTTTTTTGTTTATTTACGATTTAGTTATTAAAGTTTGAGTTAAAATAATCCATTCATGAATTGCTTACATTATTATATAGTCAGTATGGATATATAATCTATTTAGTTTAACTAATTTTGACAGTGCTCAGTATGTATTGATATATTATATGAAAAGGGAAAAAGTACTAAAATACAAGAATGTTTTTTTAAAGTTTATTTAAATATTTTAATATAAAAACGCCGAAATATATTAATATTCGCTTGTGATAACATTATGTAAGGTACTTACTCCGACTATCAGCTATCTTCTAAATTTCATCAAAATCTGTCCTTACTCACGATGCGTTCACAGACTGACAGAGATAAATTCTAACAGCTAAAAGTCAGACCTATATATCGAATCGATAATGACTGTTTCAATAAGATTTTAAAATAAAATGTAGAGATTCGAGAGAGAAGAGAGAAATATCAGAGATTTGGACTTGGTTAGAACTTTATAATATCCGTAAATGATAAAATGTATACCCTATAATTGCGTGGGGAAATTACCTTTATAACATAAACATGGATGACATATTTTTTTTATTGTTCGAGTAAACATAGTTGCAAGTTGCAACAAATAAGTATTTACATATAAAAATAATGAGTATAACTCTACACTACAAGTATTAATGACTTACGTCGAAGCCTTTTGTGACTTGATACAAAATATTGACTTGTTTACAGAACTGCTATTATAATTAATGTGAAAGGACGTGTGTGTTTGTTACTCCTTCATACTAGAGCGGCTGAACGGATTTTGATTGAAGTTAGTTCATAAATAGTGTATGATCTGGTATAACACATAGGCTTTTTCGAGACATCTAAGTAAACGCTATGCCATTCAATAATATTAAGAAATATTTTTCCAATTCATTCCATCAATGAGACTAGCCAACTGCAGAAGACACAAGTGCTCTCTCTATTCCTGCGACTCTCATGCTCCGGTGAGAGTTAAGGTGCAGGCTTTGCGTGGCTCCGAGGAACGGGACGTCCGTCAATCTCCCACTCTGGAATGTTACTGAGTCTGAATAAATAGAAAGACTTAATAACCAAACCTGGAATCGAACTCAGACCTCCAGATGCGCAGCCATCATGCTAGTTACTACACCACCGAGGCAGTTATATCTATGTATAATAATATATATAATACCTGTATCATATGCATTTAAAGTAACGTATGTGTAGTGTATCAACTATCTAGTAACCGTAACACAAGCCTCGTAGCTTACAATGGAACTAGATGGTGTTATATGTTAATGCTCTAACATTAATATTTAAATATGAATATATCTTCGAGTGAAGGCAGTTGGAACGGTTACCTTCATCCTCGACTTCCCCACGTGGCTCACATGTGTTGTTCGTAATTCATCGACATTTAAAAATAGACATTTAATATGTATTAGTAATTATATAGTGTTGATAAAAATAAGTATCGATTTTAGTGTCATTTTATTTTACAACTACATATTATTTATTAAAAGTTTCGTTGCTCATGAATGAAATATTTTGTTTTTTAAAATGCAATGTAATTAAGAATTTATGAAAAAAATTTACAATACCAGCTCTATATTATATTCAAAGAAATTATTAAATTACTTTATAAGGACTGTAGAAATTTTCATCAAAATTGAATCAGAATTTTAACTACCAGTAAGATACATATTATAAGAAGAAATGTATCAGTTATGATACAGCATTTTAGAGTTAGCATACAGATATAAGGATCTCTTGATATAGTAATATTCTGTGGACATTCGTATAATTTCTTCGAGTGTGGGCAGTTGGAACGGTTGTGTTTTCTTCGTTTCGCTCCGCCGCGTGCGCTGTCTGCGCTGCGCTAGTGATGTTGTGTATAATATCGACAAATCGAATTAAAAAAATATATGTATATGTTTTAAAATATATTAACGCAGCACCATCTAGTCCTAGTCTGTAGTAAGCTACGAGGCTTGTGTTGTGGATACCAGGTACACTACACATAATACATCCCTTATAAATATAAAATATTTTTAACAGTTTGTACTATTGCCAATTAATGAATTAATTAAATACTTTTTTGGGTACATAATATGAGTAGATGTATAAAAATCGACCTAGCCTTTTTTCGCTTTAGTAGCGGATTTTTTATTTAAGTTACTTTAACTTAACAAGAACTCTACATTTAATTTCACAGGATTCATTACAAAACTCATTATAAACGTATTGAATACATATAAATATTAATTTGATATAATAATTGGTCTGTTTAAAATTTTATGTATAAAGAAAGATTATATACAAATTTTGGGGCATTTAGGTTTAAATATGATGTAATAAAAATAAGTGATTTATACTAGTATAAAAAACATGCAAATTAAAAAAAAGTCTATATATTATTAAAAAAATAATGAAACAATTTTAATTCAAGCAGTATTAGTTAAAAATATCGATGAATTGAACCTAAGGTCACGGTCCCACCACTACAGTCCTGCAGCGGAAGTATGATAATTGTGCGACGTCTTCCCCTCACTAGCCCGACTCCTGATAGACAACTACGAATTCCTTTATTATTAAATGTTTTACTGGAAATAATGCTTTTAGAAGCTTTTAAGTAGATTTTTAAGGCAGCTTTCAATAAGTTTATATATTGCACCAGAGCTTCAATCGTATTGGCTAAAATTACATTTTATTTAAGTTTTATTACGTATATTATTATAAAATATATTCTATGCTGATTGCTGCTTTCTTTTTTACTGTTTTTTATGACAATGAATGAATTTTTATTTATGTATTTATTTTTTTTGTTTTAAAATGAATATTAAACTTACATAACCTTAAAATATATCGTACTGTTCATATGCCACCGACGTACCAAATTTATAAATGTAAAAAAAAATATTTTACATATTAAATTGAGTAGCCTAGTTCGAAATAATCTTAATTAACAAAATTTTTTGTAACCAATTTTTTTTATTGAAAAATATATGTTTTATTCTTGATATTTAAGTCTATACTAAAATGACGAGTTGCTGAAGAGTAACGCGTTGAAGTCTTTTTCTTAACAGCTTTACTTAAGTAACGCTGGCATAATAATCGTATGAAAATACCATATTAATAATATTATAATAAATGATAAAAAAAACAAAATTATATTTTAAAAATATTATTAGTTCTTATAAATGATACAAGTAAAGTCGAATAAAGACAATTATGAGCACGCAACTAGAACTATCATAATGAGAAGCGTTATGATTTACATATTAAAATGATATCAACACGTAGAGGGAAAAGAAATTTATTTTTCATTACGTGCCTTAAAGTAGGCAGAGAATGTTTTTTTTTAAGAATACTCTAATTTTTATGGTTACTAAGGCTTTTATGGGAACCCAAGACTTGTTGTTTGAAACTACAACGAAAGTTTACTAAAATGTTTTAAATTACTGTTAAAATTAAAATATAAAATTGACGACACGTTTGGCTCAGTTTGTAGTGACCTTACATGCTGCGCCGGCGGTCGC
The DNA here is from genome assembly GCA_951802675.2 of Boloria euphrosyne. NCBI lineage: Eukaryota > Metazoa > Arthropoda > Insecta > Lepidoptera > Nymphalidae > Boloria > Boloria euphrosyne. The sequence continues at coordinate 1,446,780 of OX637896.1, forward strand.
AGGTTTGAGTCCCACTGGAGGCATTCGTATCCGGATATCGACTATCCGGTATCCGTACCAGAAGCTTTGTACCTTACCACGGAACTAGATGGCGCTGTGTGTAATAAATATCCCAACATATTTATTATTTATTAAAAGTAATTTTAGTTAATCTCAAAGGAAAGGTGAAGTATGAGCTTCCTTATAATTTCCGTAGACGAATCGTGTCTAGCTGTTCTAGATAATACATAGAACAAAATTTCCTCAGGAGCTAAGGAATAATTTCCGAAAACGCAACTCTTGAATGAGTGAATGAAAGTTTGTGGTGGGTTTGATTATTGTCAAATTTACATACGAAATGGATTTTAATGTTTTAAAAGCTTATGTAGTAGATGACTATTGCTGTTGCTATTTTGTTAAATAGAGTAAGAAGTAAATTTCAATGTATGCATGTATTTAGCCTCTTTATCACTCTGGATCAAGAGCGGATTGGGTAGTTCACATGTCTTTCGAAAAATGACTCGGACATGCATGAGTAAATATAAAAAAATGATTTGCACAATTAACTTCAGAAGCACCAGATTTGAACCCACTTCACTCAATCTACCAACCGAAAGTGTTACCAATGAGCTACCGCTGCCTTGACTCTCAATAAGCGCTGCAAATATTACCCTTACAAGTAAAATGAACATACTTACTACCATTAAGCTAAGAAGGAACTGTTTTTTTTTGTAAATATTGCGTTCTGAGTAATGTGGTTATCTTAAAAAATCTAAAAGTGTTGCCAGTCTGCGCGTGCGCCGGTAGCATAGTTCTTTGTTATAATGTCACTGGTTTTCAAACTTTTCTTTACGTTGTCAGATGCTTATAAAATTACTAGAAAGATGAGTCAGTTAGAAATAAATTGATTTGAAAAATAAAAAGTTGAGCTAAAATATAACCTGTAACATTATATTTCTAGAATATATTCAAAATTGGATAAAAGGATATATTATTCTGTAAAAGTGTATTTATGTCTATGTATTTTAATATTAAAAATTCACCCAAATTTAGAATTATTTTAAAAATAATTACAACAATATATTAGCATTATTCTACTACACCATAAGTTTGAGGAACTCTACCAACAAAAGTCAGTTACGACATTCAGCCGTTACAATTTATTCATCAACTCACTCTTCCGGTAAGCGAGACAGCGATACCAATCAACAGTATATTAGAGCGAGACAACGCTACATCCACCTGCTGGAGCCATCTTTTTTTCTAGTTTTTTGTCTCTAATTACGATCGTAATGGTGCAATATTGACCACGATTCATGCTGTAATCTGTAATTTTTTTAACTTTTGCAATATATTACTAACTGTAGTTAAATTAATTGTATTTTATTTGATACAGAAATCGTTGCAAACCTAATTTAATTCATTTAGTTGAGATGCATTCAAATCTTAGACTCTACATTGTATGAAAACTGATCTTAAAGTATTATAAATAGTTGCCATGTCAATATTGTATCTACTTTAAAATGAATGGAGTGGACTACCTTTTTAGTCTTGAAGTTTAAGTTTTATAGGGTCTTATGTTTCTGCAGGAGGTGACGCTCTCAGTTAGGAAACCGAGTGAAGTGGGTTCAAATCCCGGTTCTCGTATATTTTTAGGTATACGAATCATTTTCAACATAATTACAACAGCTTGTCTTACGGTGAACACATCGGGGAACCTGCATGCCTGAGAGAACCTAACAAGTATTTGAAAGACGTATGAAGTCCACCCAATTGCACTTGGACAACGTGGTGGATTATGCTCTGACCTCCCTCTTATTGAAGACCTTGCCTGCTGGTCATTAAAAAGGGCTGAATCACTATTATTAGCACATGTAATATAGGTATAGGGTTTATTGTAACGATAGATAATTAAATTAAAAATATTATTATAATGTACTCATATAATTTATATTCAATTTTTTTTTTGTTATATTAAAATTCCAAGTATATATCATCATAAAATCTTTTTAGATCTATCTACATTTTACGTAAAAAAAGTTTTACCTAATTTTCGATTGTGTTAAGTTTTAAAACTTTAAAATTCTTCACCGATTTCGATGAAATTTGACACAATGCTTGTGTGTGTGTTTTTACAAAGAGTCAGTTTATAATACAACCCTGTTCAATTATGTGGAATATGGTTAGGTACAACATAAAGGCACTAGATGAAACTGTGACGCATTAACTGAATTGAAAATATCGTCTTATAAACCATTTCGGTTTTTCGCGGCTTTATTTTGAAGTTTGGTCACCGAAGTTTCGAGTGCATGTTTATATACAGCAAGTATGGTCATGGGAGAGACTAAGGGTTTAGATGTCTTAAAGGTCATTATATAATTATTACAGTGCCTACATACAATTTAAAAATATGATTTCAGAAAACAAAAAATAGCAAATGGAAGCAATCTAAAAAAAATATCTAGTCAATATTTGCGTAAGCCTTATAATTTTATTAGAATTCCTTTAATAAATTTGAATAGACAAAAACTAGTTTTATGTACACTCAAACCTATCATGACAATAGATGTCAATATAATGATAAGCATGGCGAAGAAAATGACAAGTACGATTAAAGAAAGTGGAACGATGAAAGTACATCGCTTCGAGCTAGGTGTCTTTGATTTAACCCATTTTAAATCACTTCTATAAATATTATAGATTATCTATTAAGTGTTGTCAGCGTTAAATTAAAAATGGTCAAGTGTGAGTCTTGCCATCATCAAACTCTACATACATGCAAAACTATAGGTATAAGTTTAATTTTTTTGTAAGCTTACTAATAAGTACTAAAAGGTAAAGCACCTGAAGCTTTTTCCCAAAAATATGTGATTCTACTTATGTTTTTTATTGTGGTTCGATAATTGTATTGTATTATAAAAACTTTTTATGTTTTGCTAGAAACCTTGGCTTACTCAGGCCCTAACTTTGCCCAAAGAGACCTTCAATAACTTTTCCTTGCAGATATCTAATAATTCATTGTCACCGTTAGTGTTCGTTAAGAGGTCTTATTTCATATTTTATTTACATATTACACTAAAATTACGCTCGTCAAAACTACTTACTTAACAAAAAAAAAGAAAATTGGTTGACGAACAGAGGAGGAAAACATTTATATATTATATTATATACTTTATACAACTATGTAGTACACAAGTACCAAAATCAGGAAACCATAGACTATACCAACTTAAAAATAAGATGATAATGGGGGTTAATAGATAACAAACAAAAGAACACACAAATAAGCGACATATTACAATTGATACATTTAATTGTAATACTATCATTAAATTATAATTAATGATAAAATCACTTGAACTTACTATTTTTTTATAATTAAATAATTATGATTTTTCAATTATATTAAATGTTGTCTCAGAAATATTGATTATTATTTTTTTCTTTGGTTTGTTTGGCTCAGTTTGTAGTGACTTGCTGGGCTAGCAATCGTAGGTTCGAGTCCCGCTGGGGTTATTCATGTTCAATTCAATTCAATGATTGTACTCCAGTCATGGGTGCTTATATTTATAATTTATATGTGTTTAAAGTTATATATGTAGTGTGTTAAATAGTACCCATAACACAAACCTCGGAGCTTAATATGAACTAAAAGCAGCTGTGTGTTGATGTCCTAATTTTTATACAGGTACTGTATCTGTACTAAAAGAAGCCTTACCTAGCCTAACTTTATTACTTTTTGTGTTAGATTCTAGTTCATTAAATAATGCTTGAGTAAAATAAAAATATCCATAGAAATCAACACTTTAATTGTATAAAAAATTAACTCTACCAAACGCCAACAATAAAGATTTGTATTTTATTCTCAAAAAAATATGTAGTTTTAAAATAGGCATTAAAACCTAAGAGCAATTAATTAAAGAGTCAACTGTCAACGTAATCACCAATCATGATATCCCTTTGCCGCTTTGAAATTATATGACTACATAAGTACGTTAGTGTGCGTTACATACAGGCTGCGCGGGAGTCGACTTGTTCCACTCAGTCGCATTTGAGTTGCGACCGTCGACGTGATTGGACGTGTTGTAAGGACAGTACCTAATAAAATATTTAAAGTGAGTGTAGTGTTGACTGTGATCAGTGATTATAAGTACTTTTTTTGAAAAGGTATGTTGAGGTTTTATATTTTACAGTTACTGATTGAGGCTATAAAAATAATCTATTCGGCAAGTAAACGTGTGAAACGCAAATGTTCTTATAAGATTTTTCAGTTTTAACTTTATGTTCACTTTAACTCTTTTAAAAATTATTATTATTACTTATAGCTCCACTTTTTTTAAAAAACGAGGAATCGAACTTTAATAAAAAAATGTGTAATGGACTTAATACGAAATATCAATTCAATCAATTCTGAGATCTGTGTATGTAAATACAAGCTTTAATTTACTTAAATTAGTTTACTTAAATTAAAAAAACCACTAAAATGTGAAACAGCTAGCTTAAATTTAGGTTATGCGAATATCGATTTCCAATACAAATTGAAAGAAAATCGCTGTAGTTTGTAACTAAATAAATTATATCTGTGGCAATGTACAATGAAATTGAAAACTTAATTACTAATAGTATTATGATTAGTAACGCTGTCTAGTAAAATATTAAAGCCCTTGACCACGAAGTGCTAAAATATATCGTATACGATATATACGTTAAAAATAATATTGTATGACTCTATGTACCCTTCGATTTTTTTTTATTTCCAATATATTTTTCAAAAAATTTAAATTACAATAAAGAAAAATTAAATAAGAAATAAACAGAAAAAGGAATTTTTTTGCTGTAAGTTATATTATATTTGCAATTAACGCCTATTACTTCATTTAAACTTAACACTTATTACTTTATTAACATAGATTATAATACATACTTTTATTGTACCAACTAATAATAAATGAATGAAAGGTTGTAAATAGAGATCTTACAGTGTTGAAGTATTTCAACTTTATATTAGATATTAAATATATTTGGTAGAGTCGATAATAAGTAAACGAAATTTTTATTAAAAGCTATCTAAATTTTTTTTTAAATTCTAATCGATAAGATTTAAATAAAATATTGTCATGCTCAAGAGTATTATCAAAGATCGCTCTCGTAGAGTCCGTCGGGAGTTGAATACTATGAAAATGACTGGAATGGTTGTTATTTAAGTTTTTTAAATAAATATGTTTATTTTTAAATATGTACTTTCTCGTAGTATTTTTTGTATAAAAGTATAATACTATCGATGAAAAATATATAAAATAAAATATATTCTCGTATATTCTGACAATGTCACAGTAACCGACCAACTTTTTAATTATTCATATATAAGCAATTTCGATAAGCACTCTTTAATTTTGTATTGAATTTTGTTTTGGCCGAATAAATAGTAGCTTTGAAGGTTAACTTATAAATTGATTCAAATGTTTTATTTTTAATTTAACGAACTCACCAAGTGAAGATATTATAACTTATTTTACTTTAAATATTTTTTCATATTGCATTTATCAAATTATATAAAAATGTCTTTACTTCTTTTCTGACATATTTCCAAAAATTTTACGGTGAAACATTTAGTTGTGATAATAGTATGTCGTATTCAATATAATATCATACTGAAACTCTACATAATATAATTTTTATACTATAGATATTTCTTAGATATACTCAAATATTTAGATTTTAACAATATACTTTGGTATTTTCTCTATATTATTATAAAATATTAATAGCTCTATGTAACAACTATATAAAAACTTTTTGGGAGTCGTTAAGCCTTATACCATGACCATGATTGCTGTAAAGTAATCGATCGAAACGTCTAGAATCAATAGTTAGAAAAATCCAAGAAAAGTTTCTTTAAAAATACGTTATTATATTAATAGTTGCCCGGACAGACTTCGTTTTTTTTACAATTAACACTTATATTTATATTTTTATTTTATTACTATTCAAACCTTTCGTGTGCCTTAAGGAACATACAAAAAATAGCCGAATTGGTCGAACCATTCTCGAGTTTTGCGCTTAGAAACATTCATTTTTATTATATTATAAATTATAGATATCTATAAAGCTCTAATAGGTCATTTCATGTCATATACAGCAGAGAAGTTAAAGTTAAATAATACAAAAAATTACATAAACCAGTGAAAACATTAAGACCCAAGTGTGTGAAGCATTGTATGGGGTCTAGGTTAGCTTTTGTTTAAATTTTCCCATAAGTTAACCTCTAATCGCCAGACATACAGCGTTGTTCTGTATCTATTAAGTAAGAGTTAAGTTATGAGTTTTATTAAAGTAACCATATCTTCTTCATTTCCTGCTAGAAATAAAAAAATATGTTAATTAGTTTTTAATTTAAATATGTAGTTAAAAATATTTAAACGCGGGATAATCCCACACTGTTCTTTGTCTTAATAATCTTTATACACGTATAGTAAGTACGAGTAATAGAACTATGCAGCACACGAAATCAAACAAAACTAATTCCTCTCTTAGAGCTAATATTTTGAAATAAATCTTAAGAACAATTTAAAAAAATGTGAAATCGGCTCACATTTTGCGCAGATATCGCGTAAATTATAAAATATATTAAGGAAGTATACGAACATTAATATAAACTTTTCTATATAGGTTTTTTCTTTTTTTATGGTTTGTTAGAACCGTGACAATGGTAACTTATATGAAAGATGTGAGATTCGCTGTCGTCACTCATATTTTGTACTACAAATATCAGTTAAATCGAATAACTATAAATTTGGTTAAACATATCAAAATCGGCGCATAAATATAAATTCAAACTATGAATAAGTAAAATATTTCAAAATTTAATCCAAGTGGCAACGCGGCACCTTTCTTACGCTTTTTGTTGGTAAAAAATGAACAAAACTGCTACAAAACGGTAGCACTTTCTAAACGTTCGTCAATACACGAACTGATCGAAGCGAAATTTAACTTTTAATACACTTGCTGTTATATGTTTTGCCACGATATGATTCTAATTTCTATTTAAAACAACATACATTCTATAGTTTTTCAAATTTAAAGTTCTTACTTCTTATAATAAAATATTCTTTTTAATAAAAATTCTTAACCTATGACATTTAGAAGACAAGTTTTAAAAATTTTAATTTATTCTAATAATTTTTAAATCAAAATTACTAAAGATAATACTCATCTTTTAGTAGATTTTTTATTTTAAATCCAAGTACCTATAGTTAAAATTTTATTAACCCCTTACATGGAAAGCTGTATAGTTTCTGAAATTAATCAATATTTAATGAAGTTTAATATACAATAGATTACTACAGTAATACCACTTCTAGTTTTTTTTTACTTTTTTTTCAAAACATATTACAAAAGTATGGTATAACATAAGGTTTAAATTAGCGGGGTTCAACAATTTGCACCCTTGACCTGTGGAACAAGGGGTTTATTTAAACAATTATTTCCGGTATCATCGGTACTATATTAGGTACTGTCATCTGTCAAAGAAGTAATAGTACAGCTAAATTATAATCTATAATATACATAATCTATACGCATAATAAAATTCAAACTTAGTCGAATCTGTACATTAAATATTCTTTGAAAATTCTTATTGTAATAGTCATTATTATCGATACAGAGGCCGAATCTATAGTTTTTTAGGATATTTGTTTGTTTGTCTGTCTGTCTGTCTGTGACCGCACCACGAGAAAACCACTGTAGATTTTGATGAAATTTGGTATGATGATAGCTGGTCCCTAGGTCAAGATATAGGATACTTTTTACTGCTAGAAAATATTTAATTTCTGAGAAATCTCAAATAACCGTTACAAACCAGCTATAAAACATCACACGGTATGTGAAATCTAAGAATTTAGTTTTTTGTCTTTAAAACGCGGGTGGAGCCGCGGGAAATGCTAGTAAATATAATAAATATATTACACTAGCACACAACACCATCTAGTTCCATGGTAAGCTACGAGACTTGTGTTATGGATGCCGAATAGTTGATAGACTACACATATAAAGCTTTAAATACATACATATTATAAGCACTTATGATTGTAGTACAAACATTCGTGCTCATCACAAAAATGAATGCCTCCAGCAGGACTCGAACCCGCGACCACTGGCACAGCAACTATGGTCACTACAAACTGAACCAAATCTATCGTCTTAGCTTTTAGTTTTAAAATATCAAAATTATATATGTGTATTCAATTCACCCTTAGCTAAAAACTACAACATTTTTTTTATTTGACTCTTAGATATTATAGTTAATATATTAACCGAAAAATGCAGAAATTCCCTCTATTTTAAGTCGGTTAAAAATTGATGGGACATTAGTCTTACACAGTCTAATACGCGGTCACGATATTGGTTCAAATCCGTGTGTTCATGGTCCGACGACGTCAGCTGGCTGGCCAGCGCTTGATTCGCTCTATGACTGCACATATTGTACTTCATTCATATCTTCATTTATTTATATCATTGATACACAAAAATTATTCATAATACGAGTATCAAAAGTATCCTGAATTAGTGAAAAATTCAAAATTATGCGCCTTTTTTGTGCTGCTTTTCAGATGACAATGTTATCTGGTGTCTGTAAATATTAATACGATTTTGCGTTTAAGCAAATGAAACTTTGATTTTTTTATATTACTAGCGATTCCCGCGACTCTGCTCGCGCCCAAGAGATGAAAATTTAGGCTTATAAGATTTTTTTAAGCCAAATCTAAAGCAGTGAAAATAAAAATTTGGTCTAAAAATAAAAAATATAATATCTGGAGTGGGTCTCCCTTATCACCTAGTCCTAGGGGAATAAAAAAAAGCCTACAACCTATTCTCAATAATCCATGAAAATCGGTCAAGCCGTTTTGGAGGAGTTCAATAGCAAACACTGTAACACAAGATTTTTATTTTATATTATTCTTAATTATTATTTAGTTTGGCTCCACGTAACACGTAAATTTTTTTACCCTTTATTTTTTAGGGATAAAGTTTCTATATTTTTATACATCAACTCTTCCAAAGTCTACTAAATATTACAACTATTTTTTTTAAGTTTTTTTCACAATATACTCAAAAATAGTGTGGGACAATACTCTATTATTGAAAAACTCCAGTCAACGTTAGTACTTTTTAATGATATAATCATTATAGCCCTCAAAAAATCCTTCCTACTATTTACCTTGAAGACCGATACATTAAAAACCTGTTTTGATATATGGTGGCGATCAAAAGACAATACGTACATATATATTAAACAACATAAAAAAGTGTCTTAACCAAAAAGCTAGGCTGTAAGTTTTCCGACATCACTAGTAATACAGTTATTCCACAAGGCGTGAAGCAACCAAAACGTGAAGTTACTCCATAGGTCATTTGACCATGAAGCAAGCACATGGCGCATGCTTCAGTGAAGGACGCAGGACTGTTTGATTCGCTCGATGATTGCGCACCCACTCATTGGGATGCGACGTAACGAAGTTAGACGACCTGCTATAGACAAGTGAATTTCTACAAGCGATATGCCTAACTTAGGCTATTTTAATTATTACTTTTTATTTTGATCAGTACATACTTATAAATAAAAATGAAGTGTCTGTACATATATATGGTACTTACATTAAATATCAAATTATAATTTTTTTTGTCTTCTGTGTGTTTGTTTGTTCCGGCTAATCTCTGAAACGGCGGGACCGATTTTGACGGAACTTTCACTCGCAGATAGCTTATGTTATAAGGACTAAGTAGGGCTTCTTTTGTTTTATTAGAGAATTATAAAAAACAATTTAATATATTATAACTTACACCCAGTAAAGCTGGCCGGGTTTGCTAGTAATGATAACATCAGTATGGCTGGTTTCTTCTGCAAGCAGTAGTAGTTCAGTAGGCAGTGTTAGTTCAGTGGTAGTGTGCTACGAGCAGCTTGTTAAGCCGAGTAAAGCAGGTTCAAATCTCGGGTCTCGCACCTCTAATTCCATATTTGAATCATTTTAACAACGTGGTTGTAGAGCTACAATATAAGAGCTAAATGCATACATACAGTTTTTTAAGCCTTTTCTCAGCTATTCTCAACAAAGGCGTTCTATTCAAACTAATAGGAAATTATAGTAAAAAAATGTAATAATATGAATTTTATTGTGAAAAAGAGAACGTGATTTAACGTTAGGTTGATAAATGCCTATATAATTGTAAATATTTCGTTTGATATATTAGCGATAGTCATCACCGGTCAATCATGATTCATGTCTACTGCATTTTAGGTGGAATTTGTGAAATAATCTGTGTTCAATTAAGAGATTTGAAGTGAAACTTCTTTGCGCGCATGAGGGTGGGTCATTTTTTACGGATGACACGCAATAATAATAATATTAGTAACATGAAAATGTGGGACGTTTTTGTCCAAGAAGAACGATTGAGAGTGAGAAAGGCCATTTGTATTAATTTTCGACACTTTTATTATTTTAATTACAATCAAATTCGTTATATCCCTAACATATCTTCCTTTTTCTCTCCTTCTAAGTCTCGGAAATCTAAAGCTTTTGATTAGTATAAATATAAACGAGATTTAAAAATTACTTTGCCAAAGAACCTTTACCTGTGACATGTGTACTTCGTATGCGCGCACTTTTATTTAAATGAGATTGTGTCGAATAAAAACAAACGATCATTCGAAGTAATCATTAAATGGTTAATTACAAACTACCTAGAAAAGTTAGTATTTACTGCCACTAATTAGGACCAAGATATCCTAATATTTTCCAGATTTTTCCAAATTTACATTATAATCACTTTCATTAATTTTGTACAACATTAAACTATGAAAACAGGATGTAGAGCGTAAAATATTTAAATTAATTACTTACAGTATCGTACTATAGCCTTCTAATTCTTTAAATCTCGCTTCTGTCCGTAGCTATTTATGCATAACTATACAGTTATCGTAGCTTTTCTTGGTATTGTCCTTGGGTACCTTTCAACAGTTAGTGTTGCCAATACAAAATCAACTCCTACATAAATTTTGGAAATTAGCGTATACTAAAAACACTTGCTTGAGCTTTATAATAAAAGTAAACTTTTAATGTTTTAATATTATATAATTTATGCACAATTAATAAAAGTCTAGTCTATTTGAGGCTGACTCACTTACACACATACTGCTAACATGAAACACGAAATTGTACTTTAAGATTCTCCATCCTTATATCTCCATCCTTATAAAGACGAAGTAAGGATTTCCGGTAAAGGAGTTAAATAAGGAGTTAAATCTGAATATGTGATTTATATTATGTATACGAGCCATAATTTTTTCAAGTTAGATATTAAAATTGATGTTTTAGTATTGACTGACGGGAGGTTAGTGATGTTGTTAAGGATTCAACCAGGAAAACATATACACACTGTTATATATAAACATATTGAGAGAAATATAGCCCTTTATAACGTCCAACGGATTAGGTCATAGTCCACCACGCTGGCCTAGTGCGGGTTGGCAGACTTTACATATCTTACGAACACTTGCTAGGTTCTCTCAGACATGCAGGTTTCCACACGATGTTTTCCTTCACCGTATGACAAGTGGTAATCACGTTAGAAAAGAGTTGCACATGAAAATATCAGAGGTGCGAGACACGGATTTGAACCCGCATCACTCGGTTATATAAGTGAGCGCGTTACTACCACTGGTTTAATATACATTGATATTTTTAATCCATAATAAAATAATTAATCTACACAAATAGTACCTATATCGTTATCGTTAACTGTTGGTGGGACAACACTACCGATGAACAGATAAGACTGATGTTTCTTAGGAAATGGTATAATAATATGATTTGTAAATATTTACTTCTAAAATACATAAATAGTGTCAACTAGAGATTTCGCAAACGCTCGATGCCCTTGCTAGTAATCGAGATAGATAAAAAATTGTTAGTCAACCTCGTTTTTTGCTAGGGATGTTCCGACGGCCATTTTTTGTTAGATTAAAAGATTATTCGGGTCATAGTATCTAGAGTAGAGTGGGAAGTCCTTGTCTTGGTAAAAATTAAGTTAATTCGTCACCAAAATTAATTCTATAATACATTTAACGATTCATCTCCGCTTTACTTAAATGCTTAATCTACGCATATATTTGTGTTTTAAATTTTATCAAAATTAATCAAGCCGCAGTCACAAATTATTATCATTTAAACTATCATTCAAAATTGTAGTGTAATAATTATACAAGTGTTTTTTTTTTACCTTATGCATAAAGAAGAATTTTCCTCCCTCGAAAGTTCGCTTTTTACTAGCAAGTGATTAATCAAGTCAAGAAAAAAAGGGATCTCTTGATCAAATTTCCGCTAAGGAATTAATTATCAGTAACCTGTCTACGCGGAAGATTATAATATTTTGCAAAAGTGTGTAGTGTAGGAGTACAAGTGTAAGATTATACAAGACACTTTAAATTCCTTCACTTTTATAAAATTTAGTATGTGTCAATAGATAATCACGAAACTGGTCATCAAATTGTTAAGGTTATGTTATTCGGGACATTAGGGAAAAACAACGCCTTCACTGTGTTCTATTAAACATTAGCTTGGCAGAAAACTGTATCACTTTAGCAGGATCCGGAACTCTGCAAACGATCACAGTAACAACATTTAATGTATCGGATATCATTATAGTCGAATTTTGAAAAATTTCAAAAATTATGATTTAAGAGGCTTAGCTAAAAGAAGCTTTACATCTTAATCATTAATTTGTAGTTAAGTCCATTGTCAAGTGTGATCTGTTGTTTAAATTCTTCGAGGCTAGGCCAAGTTCAAATAATTGTAAAGGTCGCACAATTGTTAACGGTCATTTTTTTAATTTTAGCTAATTTACGTTTAATTTTTTAAGTAAACTGACATTGATGTTTTTTAATCAATAATTAAACAATCAAGCTGCACAAATACTCATATCTAAATAGTTTTCTTGAATCATTTGTGCGATTTTACTACGTAAGTAAAGGTAAAAATTTAAGATTGAGTATTAGATTGGCTATTATACGTTCATATCAAATCTCTGGCCATTTAAAACTATTTTGTAAGTATTATATCGACTTTGAAATAATAAGTATCTTTTTAAAATGTAAAAGGTTTCAGTTTTTTCATTTCTTGAAATATTTTTTTTTAATTGTCCAGTATAATGATAAAAAACCTTTGAGGCACCTAATTTTAGTGTCGTCCGTGATAATGTTTGCTGTTGATATTGATTAAATTTAATTTATGTTAATTTTTCAAACACAGCTTTCTGGAGTCGAAATTAATAAATATTCGGATTTTACTGTAAATTTATTTTAATTATATTCAAGTCCAAAACGATTGAATTTTCTTAAATTCTACTAAAGTACAGTCCCATGTTTAAATTTAAGCGTATATAACACACATCGAAACAAGTTGAAACTCGTGAGTCACTCTAGGTATAAATCTTTTTGCTTAAAGTCATTATCTTCATTATAATCTAACCAAATCATTTTTGATGATCTAATTTTTAATATAAGGAGTAAAGAAAGAAGAAAAATATTTTAAATTTAAATTTAATGTTAAATATATTTTAAATAATCGTTTAAATATAAAATAAAATAACGTTGAAAATGTTATATTATATACTTTTAAATATTATATTACATATATATTTTAAAATCGCTATCGCTTACAGAAAGCTAAATGTGTTGGTTTTATAGTTTGAAGATTAAATCACTTAGAACGTCATTCCCATAATTTTAACTAAGTCGAGTTTCTTTTGTATGTGTTAAAATATAATATACATCATAATATGTACATGATATTCTATTGTGTTAATACCTCTTCCCTTCGGTTTGTTAATAATAAGCAGTGGTAGTCCAACGGTAACGAGCTCGTTTGGTTAACCGAGTGATGCGGGTTCGACTTCGGGTCTCTGCTATTTTCATGTGCGAATCATGCCATTCAATCATCATTTTCTATCATGATTACCACTTGTTTTACGGTGAAGAAAAACATCGTGAGGAAACTTGCATGTCTTAGAAAAACCTAGCAAGTTTTCGAAAGAAATGTGAAGTTCACCAACACGCACTAGGCCAGCGCGGTGGACTAAGGCCTGATCCCCTTGTATCGAGGGAGGCCCGTGCCCAGCAGTAGTGTATTAAATATACTAAAAAGTTTTTACTTATTTTCGACTAACGGATAGCTTCGCTCGAGTTCGTCCCTAGATGTAGCGTGAGCGAAGCTACTTACGGTTTCGCTAATTAAAATAAATGAAATTTCTACTATAAAAGTAAGTCTAAGTAACTCCTTATCAGCTATCTGCGAGTGAAATTCCCATTAAAATTGGTCCACCCGTCTCAGAGATTAGTCGGAACAAACAGACAGACAGACAAAAATTTTAAAAATTGTTGTTTTGATGTCAGTACCGTATATACTTTCATATGCAATTAGTAAAAATCTGGTAATTTGAAATTAAAAACAGACACTTCGATTTTATTTATATGAATAAATATAGTTATCGAAAACGACTACTGAATGTGATCTAATCAACTATTGTTGCATACGGTGTTTATATTCTGACCTTGAGAAAGGTGACGTAAATTGTATTCAGCAATCTCCTTGCAATATCTCTGTATACATTTACATTATTTTAATGCAGAATCGTCTGAATATTTAAAATATATATAAATATGTTGGAACATTAGTTGTCAAATTAAAGTATAGCAGTGATATCATTTTATCACTGCTATACTTTAATTTGACTATTTGGTTTATAAAGCATGGGTGTTCTTATAGGAATTGTTATACGCCCAACTAAGACGACCATACATGAGTGTGGTAAAAGAATATGTGTATGTATGTTCGTGTATCCATCTTTTACACAAAGTAAAATTAACAGTTTATGACTTTTTATCTGTAGCTTATTAGTGAATTCGAAATGTCTATAGAGTAACTATTAGTAAATAAAAAATAAATAAAATAAGAAAATCCCCCAACAATACTTGAAAACTAGATCAAATCAATACATAATCGATCTATAATTTTACCGTCGCGCGCGCACTCATTGTAACGTCTTCGCCGGATGTTCCGCCATTGCTCGCTCGACCGTCCCAAATTCAAAACGGAGCCGTTTCCGGTGACGTCACCACCCGCCATTTTGTCCTGCATTGTCAGTCCATGGGAAATGGGAGCGAGTAAAATGGATTTCCCTTAGGATGTTCCGGACCATGGTATTTTGGGGCCTGTTGATTCAGATTGAGGTAATTAGTTTTTTATTATAATTTTCTGTCTGTACTTATCATTGTTTTAATTAAAGAATTTTGATTAAATTTATATTCAATTACAGAGTTACACAATAACATATTTATTTATTATCTACTCGTACTCGTAGATACGTATACTTAATTTAGAATGTTATTATGAGCCTTGTTGATTTGAAAGTGGAAAAAAATATAGTGAATTTTAAAGCTACGATCAAAATATTTACGTATTAAGAAAACAACATTCATAAATTAAATATTTTGCAATATAGTATAATTTTGAATATCTTTAAAATTAGTGGTTGGTAAGTCCAAGGTGTAGGTAAAGCAAAAAAATAATACAAAAACTAATAACGTAAACATCAAACGTCATTGAAAACACTTGTGATTTTTAATGAGTGTCAGATTATTCTACACAGCACTTCTTGAAGTCACTAAATAAACGAATTGAATTAAGTTAGTTTGTAGTCCTTTTAAAGTACCACTGCTGGGCATGGGTATCCCTTCAATACGTGGAGGATCCCGCAGGCCTAGTGCGTGTTGGCGGACTTTACATGTCTTTCGAAAACTTGCTAGGTTCATTCAGATATGCAGGTTTTCTCACGATGTTTTCCTTCACCGTAAGACAAGTAGTAATCATGTTGTAAATGATTCGCACATGAAACATCAGAGATGCGAGACTCGGATTTGAACCCACTTCACTCTGTTATCCAAGCAAGTACTAAGACTGTTATTCAATTTCTTCAACTTTGAAGCAACTTAATTAGTTATAAATACTGTTGCTATTTAAATTTACTACTAATTTTTGCTTCACAACGCGTAATAAATTATGGATTTCCCTCAATTTCCTCGTGTATTTAAATTTCTAGAATCCTTACATTAAAACACAGTCTGTCTGATTATACCTCTGAAACTACTGGTTACATTTACATATTTTTTTTATTTTTTTTTCTATACGGCACTCTTAATGGCTAATTGGCTTGCTAAATAAACAAATTGAATTGAATTAAGTTAGTATTTAACCCTTTTTTTGTCCCACTGCTTGGCACGGGCTTTCCTTCAATACCAGGATCAGGTCATAGTTCATTACGCTAGCCAAATTACCGTTTCGTCTAGATCTGTTCAGTCGTTTCAGAGATTAAACGGATCAAACAAAGAAAACAGACAAAATTGTTATAAATTGAATTTTTCTTATAAGTAAATTAATAAATAAATAAACAAATATGTTGGGACGTTACAGATTTTTTTATGATTTCTACCACCAAATCTTTATTTCTAAGGGAATTGCTATTAATAAATAATAATCTTCCTACGTATTATAATACTCTATAATTGTTACGTTACTTCGAAATAAAATCAATCGATTTTTATTGATATAGTTTGTGCGAACATTCACTACAGGAGCAATAATAGTTGGTAATGGTAAACAGACCGCTAATCGCTGTGGTTAGCACTAGTGATGGCATTAATCGATTATCGGTGGATCCTTCTAATCTATCTAAAAGTGGTTTTCCTCACTATAAATAAATATTATTCTTTTGATTTTGTATAAGTTCCATACAATTTGTGTTGATTCTATTCTTACTAAAAAAGACAGCTGGGTTTTTAACATTGATTATTACTATATAAATTTATTGTAATTTTAACAGAAAATACTACTGATAATCAGTATTATTACGAAAAATGACCAATTACTTTATTAGTTAAATTCTAGATTGCCATGAAAATAATAATAAAACAATATTCTATAGTATAAATATTTAATATTTATGTAACAAAAAAATTCTAAATAGCGTAATTTTTTATTTATTTATAATAAAAGTGTCAAAAAAATGGATGATACTAATATTTTATCGATTTAAAATAAAATCGACTAACTTTATCAGCGCATCCCTTACCAATTGAAACGGCAGCTTCTACTTGGAATTAGAAAATACAATATTGGGTTTCGATTACATTGATTTTTTTTTTATTTTATTTGGATCTAGCCTTTAATGATATTATTATCTATAGTTTATGAACAACCATTAATTTCTTGGAATAAAAGTACGTTTTATGTCACTTTTAAACAACAAAAATGTACACTGACTTCAAAATGAAATATTAATTTACATTATAGGTTAGTATGGTTAATATGTACTTCAGTGTCCATTTCTCATGTGAGATATTTTACCCCAGCAAAGTATCCTATACGGTTCAGACCATCTGTCATCGTACCGGATTTCATCAAAATATTTTGATAGATAGACAGACAGACAAACCGCTTAAAAACTATAGATTTGGCCTTTGTATCGATAATTATTCAAAAAATATTTAATTTACACATTATTGCACTCAGAATTTTCTTATATTTTTAAAAACAACTATTGAGGCATATATTCATTAAAAACAGTTGGTATACTCATCAAGTTTCTTAAAAAAAATGTTACAACGAAAGAAAGAAATAATTGATAAATAATTATTTTGAAGTCGGTTAAATTTTACTTCTCTAAAATACGAACAGACATACATTTATCAATATATACTAACATCGATATTTTATAATATAATTTAGTATCGATTGTAAAAATGAAGTCTGAGATACCCCATTCATAACTGCGGTTAAGGGTAGGCCTTTGCAGGTGCATCGTGGTTTGACCTACTAACTGTAGCCTGACACGTAGACCGTACTTAAAAACTTTGAAAAATAATTTCTCTTGTATACCTTACATTTTATTATTTAGAATTGTTTTTATACTTATTTTGTTCTAACTATATTTTCAATATATTTTCACTCATTCATCATGAAATAACGAAAACCGCTTGACGTATGAAGAAGAAGACGTCTTTTAAAAATGGATTTTGCGACAGGACCGGATTAAGGCGGTCTACAAACATAAATTTGGAGCGAACCCGAGCAAAGCGAGGGAAAGTTGCTAGAATCTTATATAAAAAATTCCTTTATTGTTTAAAGAAAGGAACTTATCTACATATATCCATATAGCGAAATTGGAAATAGTATCATAAACAGCAAATCATACTATAATTATTTTTTAGCTGATTTCGTCTCTATAATTTTTTACTCTATGAACTTTGTTTACATCAAATTTTGTGCCTATTTATTCAAGAGGGAATCAAACCTACAACCTCAATTCATAAACATTGACATAAATCTTTCTATATTTTATAACGGTATTGTGAAGGTTTGAGTAACCTCAGGAACGCTGAGCGATCCTAGGCTGTAATTTAGCAAATCTAGGTTACGTTGAATCTGCCTGGAGCGAAAACGTCTGCTTTTAATATTATTATACATTTATTATTTGATCGAATAATATTTGATCTAGTACTTTATTAGGCTAACGCGAATAATTGACGTTGTAAATCAAAGATTATGTCGCGATTTTTTTTGGTCCACGACGTTTTGAATGCAATCATGCTCTCGGAAGAGGCTAAGGTTTTTTAAACGTTAATTTCAGAGGCTTATATAAAATATTGTAGGTAATTTTGGTTTATAAATTAGTATGCGTTAGGAAAAAAATCATTTAAAACAAGGACTTTGACTACTTTAAATGCGAAAGTATAGATTTCTGCTAGCTGCTTAATTAAAGCATACTTTTTATGTTGAAACGACTGTACAGAGGATGAAAAGTAAACAAAATATTTTTTTTTAATTAAGGCTAGCTTTAATTAATCAAATAACAAAAATAGAAAGCACAAACATTTCTAATTACGTTTTAACAAGAAAGTTTCACTGACACCGATTTAGTTTAAATATATAATTTTACTAGCAACTCACCCTTGCTTCACCTGGATTCGAATAGATACAAGGTATATATATTATGATGGTATATAGCCTTCCTTAAGATAAATACAACTCGCTACATCATAGAGCTTATCTATGCCTTCGAGCTAAGTTAAAGGTCAAGAGTAAGCCCATCTGTATTAATTAAAAAAATGCGAAAAGTTTTTTTAGTCACATTAGGGATTGGTAAGTCCTGATTGATAATTTATAAATGCCCGAATCCATAGTACGTTTCAACAAACAAACAAACACTACTTCTTTATAATATTAGTAAAGACAAAAACAATTATGAAAATAAGTTCATCATAATAATTGGCTAAAATATTGCGTGTCATATAATAATTGTAGCTTAAAAAACGTCTTGTAGGTAACTATATTCCTTTTAACTGTTTCCGGTCAGACAATTCCACAAGACCAGTCAAAGTTAAGGCACAGGACTGGTAATAACTACAGACTGCTAATAAATTTAAATGGCAGTAAAACATAACTATTTTTTCCTAAATAAATAACTAAATAACGGTAGTTGACAAAAAATCTAAAAAACAAACAATTACTTCCTTATTCGTCAACGGTTAAATTTAACTTTTATAAACTAAACCTTATAAGAAAGGTTTAAGGAATAACCGAGTTGTATAAGGGTTAAAGGGGGTTGCTTCGTAACGGACCTAGACACCTGTTGGCACTTGGCAGGTCATCTAAGTGTGATGACCTGTGTGGGAAAACACTTTGAACACATTACTTCGTTATAAATATACATAAATATTAAAAAAAAAACGAAATACTACTATTACTCTTGTATATTGGCTGCATATGATACGTACAGTATAATTTTATTTAATTATTATTAGTAAAACAAAAAAAAAATCTAACTGTCCAAAATTTCCCTCCAAAATTTTTTTTATAATTTTAATATAGTAGCAAACAAATATATAAGCAATGAAATATTTGGTTTACGAGTATAATTATAATAAAATAAGTTGCTTTATTATGATGATGAATATTATAACTTTATATGTGTAAATTATATTAAAAAATCCATTGTATTCTATCCACGACCTTCATCTAATCTTGGCATAAAAAACTAACAAAACCTGTCAATAGTTTCCCGCCAAATCCCCATTCCGTTACAAAGTGGTAATTACGTTTTTTTATATCTTTAATTGTCATCGCAGGAAGTGTCTGCCCTTATACACGTGCCGAGTATTTGAATAAAATATAAAAATGAACATATGTTTAATGTTTAACTTTATAACAAAAATTGTTCAAAATAAATTAAAAAAAAATGTAAATGACATTAGTGCAAATCACAATTATAATCTGTGGGTATCTTGAAAATAAAATATATTAGTTTAAAAATTACTTATAATGACGATACCGAATTAATAATAATTTAAAAATTCAGTCTGTTGCTGAGTTAGAAAAATAGTAAAAATTCTACTAATATTGTGTTGAACACTATGTGTTCTAATTATTATCGTGTTCTATTAAAAAATCATGAAAATCGGTCGAGCCGTTTCGGAGGAGTGCGACCACAAACACTGTAACACGAGATATTTAAATATTAGATTAGATTTTTGAAACCACAAAGATTATTCTAGATACATCATTATATCTGTCGGAAATTTAGTTTTTAATCTGCTTCCGTATTATTGTCATTGCAGGAAGTGAATGCCCTTATAATTGAGCGTGATAAACACGTGCCTTGTATTTGAATAAAAGAAAAAAGCCATTTCGATAGTAACATGTGCATTGACGGTTTAAGGGGATACTTCAGTTAATATAATACATATATTATCTACATAGTTAATAGTTATCGAATAGTACGTTTAACTGAGCACTTTGTATTGAGTTGAAATTGTAACAAAACTTGTTCTAGTGTTAAAAATTAATACTTATTTTCAAAAATTTGCATAAATAATCCCTTTTAAGAGTTCCATGGCTTGGATTTTATATAATAGTAAGTAGATACAATATTTGTATGAGCATTTCGCCGACTATAATTCAGAGTAGGTAATTATTTTATGATAAAAAGTAAAAGTTATTATACATAAATAATTCAAATAGTATAGTAAACCTGGAATAACTATTAAGTAAATTAAAGGTCAACTCAAACGTTTAAAAACAAACGAAGGTCAGATATGAAATATTTGACTTTTGGCATTTATTTTCCTACCCTTTTTAAAAAATCACGAAGCACGCCTGTACACTGTACAGTGTACGAGTAATATTCATACTATGAGTAAGTTCTGTTTCCTTCTAAGAAAAAAAAACTAGATTTTATAAGTGATATCTAGTATAGTATTATGTGATCTGTTGTGATGTGTTCCTGTTTTTGTCATATACTTTAATTTTAATACGCTTAAGAACATAAGTAAAGAAAATGGATGAGATTTCATTAATAAATACATTCTTTTAAAAATGTTACTAGTTACAACTTGTTGGACGGTGATGGAAAACATTTTGAGAAAACCTGCATGTCTGAGAGAACCTAGCAAGTTTTCAAAAGACATGTGAAGCTGGACAAACCCCACTTGGCCATGGTCACGGTAGACTATGACCTCGTATAGGGAAGGTCCATACCCAGCAGTGGGACGTCAGAAAGGGTTGAATGCAAGATCCAATATTAATTTTTTTTAAATACTTTCTCAATACGTTAAAATTGCTGTATACGTTTTGATGAATCTTAGTATTTTATACGTTAGAAATTATGAATTTCCGTTAAAATAACTTAATGTACAGTCGATTCAGATACATAAATAATGTATGATTATGGGAATCTACCCCTTAGGGCTGTCACTAAAACAATTTGAATATATTTAAATAATTTAACACACTGTATAACAGGTGCTAAATTTATGTGGGAAATAATTTGCATGTTATACTTTAGTTTTTTTTATAAATTAAATGCATAGATAGTACGTAGATGCAAAATATTTGACGACTTTTATCTCAGTTTGTAGTGATAGGGACACTGCTGTATCGATGTGTCGCGGGTTCAAGTCTCGCTAGAGGCATTCATTTTTGTCATGAGCACAAACGCTAATTGTACCCTAATCATGGATATATTATATTTATAATATGTGTGTATTTTAAGTTATATATGTGTAGTGTATTAAATATCTGTATCCGTAACACAAGCCTTGTGTATGTTAATGTCTCAACATATTATTATTGTCTTCAGCTCTTTTTAACGTCCCACTGCTGGGCACGGGCCTCTCTCAGTACGAGGGGATCAGGCCGTAGTCCAACGTGCTAGACTAGTGCGTGTTGGCGGACTTGACATGTCTTACGAAAACTTTCTAAGTTGCTAAGATATTCAGGTTTCCTCACGATGTTTTCCTTCACCGTAAGACAAGTGGTGATCATGTTAGAAAATGATTCACACATGAAAATATCAGAGGTGTAAGAGAGGTGCGAGACCCGGATTTGAACCCGCATTACTTTATCCAAGCGAGCGCGTTACCACTGGGCCACCACTGCCTAACATATTATTATAATTTATACTTAAAACTGGAGTTTTAATCAAGAAATATTTATATTGAGATATTAATGTAATACATGTAATGAAGGTATAATAGTTATTAATTAAAATGTCCTTATCCCTCCCTAGCAACCCTGTGGCGCGTGCGCGGATTCCGTTACGTCAGGTGTTGGTAATCGCTTTACATACTGTAGCATCTTAGGAAGTACTTAATAGGGCTAAGGAAAGATAAAGGACCTATAAGGGTAGCATGCTAATTTGAAATGACCTTTGTTTTAAATGAATGGGTTTTTAAACGATTTTATAATATTAACTGAGGTTAACGGCTATATACAGATGATATTAGATATTACCGTGGCTTCACTTGCATGTTAGTTTTAGACCTAACTAGGTAATAGTAAAATGAATCTAAAATAATATGCTTAGTAATTATTCCAAAATATATTTCACATAGATACATCATAATATATCCGTATTAATTAATAATGTATAAAAATGTAAAGCGCTAACTAAAACAACAAATAAACGCAAAGTGCCAAAAACAAACAGTAAAGAAAACTTTATCATCTTAGAAAAAAATATTAATATTTTTAATCTGTGAAAGTGATCACAGATAATGATGGATTAAGATAATCCCGTTTTGGCGCGAACACGTGTCCGTTACGTCAGGTGCCACCCCCGTGCCGCAGGTGGGTGTAACGACCTACAAGTTCAACGACTGCGTTTTTTATTTATCAAGCTTTTGTGTCTTGGGGTAGGTTGGATTTGACATTTGGTGCTTTAACGGTTAAGAAGAAAGTTCAGAAAAAGTTATTTTTAGGTCTTCTACCTAGAAATAGTAATTTTAACGCATATAATAACAAATTCGCTTTTCTAAATAAGTACGTATTAGGGCTAGTTAATTTTATTGGAATTTCAACACTTATTAAGTAAAAAAGATGTTTGTTCGAATGCGCTAATCTCAAAAACTAGTCCGACTTGAAAATTCTTTTGGGTTATTTATATTTTTAATAATAATAATAATAATAATAATAAACTCTTTATTGTACACCAGAAAAAGAAAAAAATAATAATAATAAAATATACAGATAAGAAAGAATGTACAAGAGGCGGCCTTATCGCTAAAAGCAGCGATCTCTTCCAGGCAACCTTTAGGTGTAGGAAATAGCAAACTTTAAAGAGGGAAGTGGTGCAAAATAAGGAGAATATATATAAGAAGATATATATACATATGTAAATACATAGATACATATACTTACACAATACATACATACATATTATATAAACACATATACATATATATTTATTTTATATACACACTGTAGATATAGATATAAAACAAAAGGCACGATAGTTTACGAATAATTATGTTTAAATAAAGGAAAAATAATAATAAATAGATTAGAAGGTGAGAAAGTGTTCCTTTAGAAGTTTTTTAAATGTAGCGAGAGAATTCGCGCGTCTGATATTAAGGCGAAGAGAGTTCCAAAGTCGTGGTGCTGTTACAGTAAATAAATTAGTATAAAAGGAAGAGGAGTGAGAAGGAATTTTAAGGATAAGGTTAAGGTCAGAGAGAAGAAGACAAGAATGTGAATTTCCAAGAAATTGGAAACGTTCCTTAAGGTAAAGTGGAGTATGGGGATCGAACAGAACACAGTACAGAAGATGAAGTATGTGAGTATTCCTGCGAAGTCGGATCGGGAGCCACTTGAACTTTTTGCGAAAAAGAGATACGTGGTCATATTTACGTAAGCCAAATATGAACCGAATACAGAGATTTTGAAGGCGCTCAAGTTTATTTAATTGCTCCTCTTTAACATCAAGAATTTTTCTATTCTTCTATTATTCCAATTAATATCTTTAGGAGATAAGTAATTATATGTAAACTACTGATTTACCCTCTCTTCGCTTAGGCGCCTAAAACAGCTAATATCTTTCTCTACGCCAAATGGGCCAGACTTTGTAAGTAAAAAAGCAATATACAAACCTCATATATACTTGAATTTCGTAAAATAAATTCAATAAAAATATAATTCTTACAAAAACTCCAGTGGACTGATTAAAGTCGAAAGCCACATCAACGCAAATAAAAGCAAGTTTTAACTTAGAATACATTAAATAACAGTCCATATAAATTATTTTCACTAACCAGAATCGATCTTACGAATTTCAACGTCGAATTATTGCCAGATGACCGTCAAATAAGTCCTTTACAAGATGAAAGATTGACAAAACGAAAAAATCTTTACAGCATTGAAGAAATATTTTAAGTTCTCAACTTGTTTTTTCGATACTTGAAAAAAGTATACTTGGATTTAAAATATCAATCAGTTACGGCCTATTCAATGTAAAGCCTTTTAGTAGTAAATAATAATAATTTGAGTATCAACATCATTCTTGTTTAAGATATGGCAAATCGGATATTATAAATGAAACTATCTTTTCGCATTTTGTCGCGGATTTATTTTGATTTTTGGGTCTCGACGTTTCGAATGCTTTACAGCAATCATGGTCACGGGAGAGGCTAAGTTATTTTACTTCTCAAGAGGTTTATATACTTGTTACAGACAGTGCCTACCCACAATTTACAAAAGAAAAATCAAAAATGGCATCAAAGTACCTTAAAATGTATAACGGTTTATAATAGCTACTACCAGGTTAGATCAGCAGAACAGCTTTCTGAGCTGATGATAAAAGCTACTATCATCACACCAACTGTCTTCACTAATGTTCTCTATATTAAATTGAAAATTTAAAAGTGCTCGCATGAGAGTAGTTAAATTTTCTAATTCATTTTATTTAAAAAAACTATAAATTTCAATTCAATTCAATTCTCTTGTAAATGGCTTCAAGCGTGCCACTTGAGCACAGATTACTTCGCCAATGTCACGTGGAATGGAGAAGACACGATAAATTTTGGCAAGGAAATAGATTACATTCTGACATCTTTCACCATTTTGGCGGATTTTAAGAATTTGGCATTTTGATTTCAATTTATCTTACGATACATAAATAACGTTATTTTAATATTTAACAGTATTTTTTTATTAATTATTGACCAACTTTAAAAAAGGAGGACTTACTAGATACGATTTTTACCATTTAGGTTGGAATTAGATTAACAGAAATTTGGAAGTTGATGCACCTTTCAGTTAAAAAGTAAGTACTTTGTAATTGATAGTAGCATCGATAAGTGATCGCAGGTCATTCACCCCAGTTAATTGCTCGTAACAATGATGAGAAAAATTTAATTATACAATAGATAATCAGTGTTCAATAAATGCCGTTTAGTTTTTTTTAAAGACTGTGTAACTCAGTGGTTCGAAAGGTACTCGACTTCTACTGTGGTGGACAGGGGTTCAATTCTATATGCAAAAAAAAATATTTTTCTACCTGCCTATAATTCATTACGTGTTAGTATTTGTATAAGCATGCGGGATAGACCTATTACCTGGTATGCATAAAGGACCTAACTTATTAAAATATTTTAAGGCTTATCTTTCAAGGAAGGTCTCGTTAAAGTTAGATCTCGTTAATACTTGTTGCAAACTGCAATATGTCTGTATGCTTTAGTGTATAATTTGTCAAATTTTTATATACACTATATTTTTATTTACTTGCGGAACCCGCGTAATATAATGTACTCGTAATTTCAACATTTATAACGACGACGATATTATGACGACACGTTTTGCTCAGTTCGTAGTGGCCCTACTTACTGCGCCAGCGGTCGCGGGTTCGAGTCCCGCTGGGGGCATTCATTTGATGAGCTCGAATGCTTGTACTCCAGTTATGGATGTTTATATTTATAATATGTATGCATTTAAAAGTTATATATGTGTAGTATATCAACTATCTGGTATCCGTAACACAAGCCTCGTAGCTCACCACGGAACTATACTAGATGGCGATGTGTGTAATGATGTCCCAATATATTTTTTATTATAGGTATTTATATCGTCTTAGCAACAACAGTACGAAAATAACCACCTTTCATAATGAAGGCTATATATCTGCATGTCTATGGCTAGAGTGTGTGAAAATATTCAAAGGATATGACTTCGACTGAGTCAAGCCAACTTTCAAGTTCAATTCTAAGCTCGTTCCATAATTCAAAGTAATAGTCACATTAAGTAAATAAACCACTTACATAAGAAAAAATCTAGATTTATCGTGTCAAGAGCAATGTAACCCACTAAGCAACTCCCACGCATTCAATGCCGGGGTCGTGGGAAACCTACATTATGTCATAATATAGTGCGCTCGAAAGGAAAAATACTTTCATTTACTATGATTATTACTTCATTTATGCAAGTAAAAGCTTATTTTTAATATAAAAATAACAAAGAATTACTTAAATTCGAAAACCTCATTTTTAAAATTAAATATTTCCATCTTAATTTGTATGGTCTATAGCCTGTTATTAGTATTGTATCAGCTCTCTTTAACGTTCCACTGCTGGGCAAGGGCCGAGAGAGTTAAGAGCATAGTCCGTCACATTAGCCCAGTGTGGGTAGATTTCACGTCTTTCAAAACCTACTAGGTTCTTTCAGACATGCAGGTTTTTTCACAAGACTTTCCTTTAGCATGTTGTAAAATCTAAGTTTCAAATAACAAACTTTTCAAATGTTTTAGTTAGTAGAATGCATATAATATACCAATATAGACTTACTTTCCATATGATGTGCGACTTTGGTGTTCAAGACGTACCTAAAAATTTCAAGATTCAAACCTTTCTTCACCAAAAGGCAAAAGCCAAATTTTATCATGCTGAAAATTATTTCGCCATTATTATCATAAGCTTAAGTCAATAATTTTCGAAAAATTATCAAGTTATTTCAACATTCACATTAACCCTCCAATTACGACTGAAGCGTGACCGTCCGACGAAAAGTAAAAAAATGTTAAAAATGAGTTATTTCGTAAACAATAGCAATTTTATGCTACATTTGCGCTGACCCCTGCGCATGTTAAAACGTTCGGGGTTGTTACTACCCTGTTTAATTAAAAATTATAATTATTATTAAAGTCCTAAGCTTAAGAATTAGAGCCTTTTTTAAAAATGTTCGTCCAGTAGATTAAATTAGGTTAAAATTCTAGGTAAATATTTTTGGAAGATGTTTTTGATTTAGCCATTATCATCGAAACAGAGGCCAAATCTATAGTTTTTTAAATCTCTGTCTGTCCTATCTCTGTCATCATGTATCTAAATCTCTGTCATCTATGGATACTGACTGTTAAAAACTACCTTGTAATCGAAATCGAGCGAAGTGTGGGTGAGTAGAACATTATAAAAATATAAGCGTTTCCCGCGGCTCCGCCCGCGCCCGAAGGATTAAAATTTAAGGTTATAAGTATTTTTTGATGCTAAATCATGAAAAAATAAAAGTTAATTTGGTCTAAAAATAAGCAATAATAAATCTGGAGAGCTACCCTTGTCACCTAGGGGAATAACACTGTGACACGAGATTTTTGTATATTAGATCTATTGCAAATGATAAGCAAAAAATAATTAATTAATTCAGTAGAACAACTTCACTTCCTGTGCATACATTTAAATATATTTATTTGAAAATTCCCATAGAAAATTACTATCGCTTATGACCCTATTAACAACCCTTGCGTGCCGATAGTCAAACCTACCCCTTATTTGAGAATTAGATTAAATGCGCATATTCCTTGATTTCCTCTAACAAGTGGGTAATTATTATGTTTAGTTATAAATGAATAATTATCGTTGATTTAAATTGATTAATTTTCGTTTTACGCCTAGTTTAACTAAAGTAAAGGGGAAAATGTCGAGTTCTACGATACAACCTTTTGTAAAATGACTATTTTTATGATCGTGGGATTCCGGATTTGACTCCTGAGTCAGGCAAAAATAACACAGTTCGAAATTATAGCTATTTTACATAATCAGTGATACGACGAACGACTAACAGCTTTACATCTCGAAGGTATGACCAGGGTATCGAACTCCCACCCATCACCTTCAGATCTGCAGCCACTGAACTACGAGCAACTATGCTGTTAAAATAGATTAGCGGATCAATTAATTACTTTTATTTTGATTCCAGTTTGAAGTTAAATAGAATCTCGATACCTATTTAGTATTATAATTGTTATCGCTTTACACATTCAATGCTTTGGTGTTATTTAAATTTATTACGTAAAAAACAATTCATTAGTTTCTTGTCTGCGACTTAAAAACATATCTTTAGAACAGACGATTTAACTGCTAACGATGCTAACATTGCAATAACTAATTAGAGTACCTCTACATTGTGGTACGTGTAAGAGGCATTAATAACACAGTGGTAACTCGTTTGCTTGTAAAAGTGATTGAAATAGGTTCTAATCCCGAGTCTCTCACCTTCGATGCTCTCATATGCGAATCATATTAAGCATAAAATAACCATTTGACTTACGTTATTGTAGAATTTTGTAAGGAAACCTGCATGTCAGAGAGAACATTGCAAGTGTCTTTCAGAAACGCAGAAGAACCTTTACGTTAGTAGAGCTAAATACTATGTGGACAAATATTTACCGTGATTGGTAATCGAACCCCCTACATCTAGCATAGCAATATATACCATTAACCGTAGTAGTATTTACAATCCGAGTTAAAGTTAAAAAAAGTCATAAATATGGTATATAATTGCTAATATTTTTGGCTCTTTAGTGAAGAATAACCATAAAAGCATGGCGATAATATCTTCATTTTGGCAGTCTAATTACAAATCAAACGTATTTTAAAAGTCCATTTAGCTTGCCCTTGAAAACTCACGTCATAAATAAAGACAGGTTTCCACTGAAACATGTAATGAGTAGGGTGAGCATATAATATCCTTGATAAGTTAATTAATTGGTGAATGATTAAGTGAGGAAATGTATAATGTTATAGTAACTATTATATTATACAAAAAATGAACTAGTAATTCACTCTGGTTTTACTTGTAAGATATTTTTTACTTGCAATTGCGTTTTTTGTATATAACTAGTGACTTGACCTCGCTCCGCTCCTGTTCGTTTTCTAAGTATGTTTAATGGTAGTACAGATTTCTCGAAGATCTCATATTGTCCTACACAGAAAAGTATGCCGGTTGCGGTTACAGCTAATAACCAATTTCATCAAAATTTGTCCAGTAATTGTCTCGTAATGCGGTTACAGACAGCAGACAAACCTTCTAAAAACTATAGATTCAGCCTCTGTATCGATAATAATTCCCATTTCAATGCGATTTTCCGAAAAAATACATAACGCACAGATGCAACTTAGAATTTTATTATACGGATAGATTACAATATTATCGATGTCCTATAACTATCCTGAAAGTTGTAACTTATGGTCACCCTTCCCATAATTAAATATACCTTTGTCTAACATTTCGGTTGGAACAATTGCTCACAGTTCAATGCCGCTGTTTTTGTCCACGTGAGAATCGGCCATCTTGATTGCGATAAATAAATAACTATATAATATATTGTGTATGTATGACTGGATGTTTTAAACTAATGATTACTCATTACTTGATATGACGTAAGTACTTAGTATATTAATATTTATATTTATGCGAATATTTGACTTTTTCCATATAGATATTTTATTGATTTTTCGATTGATTAATAGAGAAAAAGGAAATGGATTGTTTTGTGTTTTCCTATTTATATATCGATATACGTCCCAGTAACGTGCTTGCTTTGTTAACCGAGTAAAGTGGGTTCAAATCCGGGTTTCGATATTTTCATGAGCGACTCACTTCGAATATAATTTCTATTTATCTTACAGTAAAGTAAAACAACGTGAGGAAACCTGCCTGAGAACCTATTCAAAAGACAATATGAAGTCCGCCAACCCGCACTTGGCCAGTGTGGTGGACTATGGCCTGAATCCTCTCGTATTAAAGAGAACCACTAGTGAAAAGTTGTAAAGCGCTGCATATATACTTACAATATATTCATACGTCTTGCACAAACATATTTTCAAATGGATATTTTTATTAGATATCATTTCTTTCCGAATTCAAATCTTATAATGGTATACTATTAAAAGTCACTTGTGTATGGGTGTCGACGTAAGGCGCAGTTCTCACGTCATTATATCGTTGGCTTTTTAAAAAAAGTATAAGCAGATGACACTTGTTAACTAAATGTAGTAGGATAAAAAATCGAATTATTCAAGTCAATTCAAGTCACACTGTCAAACACAGATCAGCAGATTGCATGTGTCAAGTTTTTCCAAAACTTGGTAGGTTCTCTCAGACATGCAGGTCTCCTAACAGTGTTTTCCTTAAATCGTACTATCAAGAGGTAGTTATAGGTGAGATTTGAATTCGTTTTACTTTTTTTCCCTTAAATTATACTGCAAACCATACATATACATATATATCTATAAGAGATTAAAATTGTTTACTAAATATTAATGCTGTGAAATGTATAAAAGTTGAAACTTAGTTAACTAAAATTTAAAATATACCTCAAAATGCCCACAAAAATATACAATACTTTACAGCTTATTCACTTGTTATAAACCGAAGTGATTCACGTACGATCCCTGACCGGATGTTCGATACTCATCACCGTGTGAACAGTACGTTGGTACTACACGTACATGTAGCTTAGAGATAAATTACTTATTAAAATACTAGATTATACTTGCGGTTTCTATCATTTCTAGTAATTTTAATCAATATAAGAACTTTAAATACTGAAAAAAATGAAGATATAAAATTAAAATTATGAAAAGCCTTATAAAGTGTTAATAAAATGACTAAAAAGTACTTAAAAGTGAGCCCTTTTTAGGTCCCACTACAGGAAGGCCTCTTTAATTCGAAGAATAGTCAAGCCATAGGCAGCCATATTGACTTGGTAGACTGACATCTTTCATCTTTCAATTCTTTCATCTGTAAAGTAGTATTGTTGTATAATTATTATTTCGTTAATTTATTTTTAATTTTTAATCAAAATATAAACAATTGACAGCTCAATTATTTTGTAAATGTCATTAAAGTCATAATAATTATTATATTATTGTCACCATATCTCAAGACATCACCGCATGTGTTGGTTCATTGTGTAGCTTTTCCCATAGCCTTGTTGAGTTAACCTTTGTGTATTATAGTAATTCTGAGAGTTGTAAAATTATTCTTATACGAATTCAAATGAAATTCTTTATTTTATTTTTTCCTTTATATAAAGTACTAGTGACTGGCCCTTACTTCGCTCGGCTTTGGTTCTTAGGTACCTTTTAACGGTTGGCAGCAATGATATTATAAGTAAAAAGGTGTAGATACGTTACCTAAACGACATTCTACCTTCAAAAACGGCACACTCACGCACACATGAATACAGAATAACTAAAAATATTGCAATAACACACTACATTACGATTAGTCGTCAAAATAGGATGGCATCATTCAAGTATCGCCAGTGAAAAAGAGACAAATATAATTCTCGACAGTGCGTCGTCAACGCGTCGGTAGGCCAATAGCCTAGTTTTAGTGTGCCACTTTTTGAGCGCATATGACTTATCTACACCTTTTTTCCTAGTATATCAATGGTTGGCAGTAATTTCTCA
Organism: Boloria euphrosyne; assembly: GCA_951802675.2. Taxonomy (NCBI): domain Eukaryota; kingdom Metazoa; phylum Arthropoda; class Insecta; order Lepidoptera; family Nymphalidae; genus Boloria; species Boloria euphrosyne. The sequence continues at coordinate 1,478,881 of OX637896.1, forward strand.
TTTGGCATGTGATATTTTCCTACAGTGAAAAGTATTCTTTAATGACCCGGAATACGAGCTATCATACCAAATATCTGTCTTGAGATTTTCTTGTGACGCTATCACAGATAGACAGACAGACGAATTATAAAAAACTATATATAGATATTTCAAATAATAATAAATGAACAAATTCAACTCAGTTAAAATTTTATTATATGTATAGAAAAAATCTGTAATTCAAGCAAGTCATTCTCGTTCAGTGCCTAATTTGGCTTACCTGTTTTAAAAAAAAAAGGTGTGTGTGCGATTCACACACGATAGAAGTGAAACTTCAGTAAATCGACAAAAGAATGAGATGAATATATATAACAAGGGTAGGATAATTACAAAGTTTAATTGTTTAAAAATAAAAGTATTTTGATTATTATAGTATTGTTATGAGTGATTAAAATATTCACATCGAAAAAAGAAATGTCAAAAAATAAACAACGGTTACCATGGCAACATGGGAATGTATTCTATCTCATTCTCTCCGACTTAATCCTATACTTTTATGTATTTCTTTCTTTATCGTGAAGCATTTTCGTTTCATCGAGTTTCAAATCACAACGATTCTAAAGAAGTTTCACTTCAAAAATATATGTAGGTACGTCACAATATTTGTTCTGAAACGAACTCAAATGTTATTAGTAATATCTTGTACTAGTAGGTACTATTACTGGTGATAATTACCGATATAGAGGCCAAATCTAGGATTTTTCGATTTTCGTCTATCTGTGTTTACATCATAAGAAAACCACTTAACAAATATTGATGGAATTTGGAATGATGATAGCTGGTTTTACGGAGCAACGTATAGGATACATTCTCTTACGAAAAGTATCATCATCATCAGTATAAAAGTAATTTACAGTTACTCATAAAACGGACCTAAAGAACGAACCCAAGCGAAGCGAGGGTGTTTCACTAGTTTAAGTTTGTTTTTATTGAAGTATTTCTTTGAATTGAACATATTACAGCGTATTTTTTCCTCGATTTTTTCTATATCCATTAGTGCAAATTTAAGTTAAATAATTCGAACAATTTCCTGTTGTAATGAAGACGAAGTTACATCGATTTTATTTTACAATATACATATATGGTTACAAATCAAATCAATATATTCTTTATTCAAAAATACTTTTACAAGCTCTTTTGAATCGTCATTTTTACATTATTAAACATAGAATTTAAATTAAATGTCAGTCTGTAAGTCCGTGAGGACGCTACCACCGGCTCGGAAGGCTGTTCTGCTGAGAAGAGCCGTCGAGAAACTCAACAGTTGCTCTTACAATATAGCAAACATATCGAGTTCTCATACTTTATTAGTACTATAATAGTATCTATATGTATATAGATAATATTATTACTGCCTGTATGCTTGTATCAACATAACATATTTTTAATAAACACCTACATATTATGTAATTAAAATGTAATGTACTTATAACTTATAAGTAAAAAAAACACAATTATTACATTTTTGTCTGTCTGTTTGTTTGTTTCGGCTAATCACGTAAACGGCTGGACAAATTTTGACGGTACTACATTTATTGATTTATTTTAGGAGTTTTACTTTTAGCCTTCTACTTTCTTATATGTATATGATTTGTGATTACTTATTATATCTAGTGTACTTTCAATCGATTATATGGGATTCGAACCCGCTACATACCAAGAAGCAAGCAAGTAATGCCCAAACTACACTACTATATGGTCGTTTAACGATATGTAGAGCTTTTGTAAAGGATTCTATTGTAACTTGCAAAGCAGACCAATTTTTAAATCCCAGGAACTACATTGTAAGCATTTGAATATGAAAACCTTTTCCTATAGCAGTACAGATAGCGCTTAGTTGCGTACTTACAGCTATGATATAATGGATGTGCTTTTCCATTTAGTTATTTTTTTATTATTTACAATAGTTATATAAAATAAATATATGAATGTGAAGCGGGTTCAAATCCCGTATCTCTGACACTAACTTTCCATTTTATTTCAATTAAATCAATTAAAATCTCAACCTTATATCATTAATTAAGGAAACATGCATTATATGCTAATTTTAATTCATATACGTTTGAATTTAATAAATCAACGTCTGAATCTAGAATATTAAAAATTAAAATTAATTCATACGAAAGTATATACATTGGGACATTATTAGTTATTACACACAGCACCATCTAGTTCCGTGGTAAGCTACGAGGCTTGAGTTACGGATACCAGATAGTTGATATACTACACATAATTTTTAAATACATACATATTATAAATATTAACACCCATGATTGGAGTACAAACATTCGTGCTCAACAAATGAATGCCCCCAGCGGGACTCGAACCCGCGACCGTTGGCGCAGAAAGAAGGGTCACTACCAACTGAGCCAAACGTATCGTCATTATATTATTTTAAAGATCAACGCCAAAGGGTTAGGCTTCCGAAATTTTTTAAATAAAAGTACAAACAAACATTCTTATTATGGTCGTCTATATATTAATATATATAAGCGTATAATCATCATCATCAGCCCTTTTTAACGTCCCACTGCTGGGCACGGGCCTCCCTCAGTACGAGGGGATCAGGCCATAGTCCACCGCGCGGGCCTAGTGCGTGTTGGCGGACTTCACATGTCTTACGAAAACTTGCTAGGTTTTCTCAGACATGCAGGTTTCCTCACGATGTTTTTCTACACCGTAAGACAAGTGGTAATCAGGACATAAATGATTCGCACATGAAACTATCAGAGGTGCGAGACCCGGATTTGAACCCGCATCACTCGGTTATACGAGCAACGTGTTACCGCGTATAATATAGGGACTGTATAAGCATTTAGTAGCTCCTAGATGTAAGACAGAAAACAATGGGTTGCCGCAGCACGAAGCTTGGTTTAAACAAATACTCACATTTCGCTAAACGGAACACGTGATTTATATTCCACCATTTACTTTTAATGTATGAAAACGGCAAATGTACGAGTAAAATACCAGGTTTTAAGTTGGAAAAGTACAATGAGTTAAAATATTAATACTTCTTCTTTAAGTAACCATTCATTATAAATGATTTTATAAATATATAATAATCAGTGAATGAACACATTACGTTTGAATACCACGTTTGGCTTAGTTAGTGGTTGGTGGTTTGATACCTGCTGAGCCAGCCGTTACGGGTTCGAGTCTCGCTGCGGGCATTCATTTTGTAATGAGCACGAATGTTTGTACGCATCGAACTTCTAAATATAATATTGTAAAATATGTATGTATTTAAAATATCTGGTATCCATAACACAAGCCTCGTATCTTACCATGGAACTTGTCGCACATCTATGTGTTAATATCTCAACATATTCATGATTTTTTTTTTATTACAGATACAATGTTGAAAATGCGAGGGAAGATTCGGAAACGGTTTCGGTGACAGTTAAAATGTGAATGTGATTCTAACAAAACTAAAACTAATAATACTCAAACAATCCTCTATTAATAGTTATAGTGCCAATTTGTGACACCAAATAAGTATATATATTTTTTGAACACTCGCAACGATATAGTGCCAGATTTTAGTGTATAATTGAAAATGGATTTGCACGCACCTCCATTGGTCGTTCATGGGTATGAGACTCACGCGCCGTTACTTGAAGTCGAGGGTCTGGATCCTCACAGCCCTCAGCAGAAGGTCCTCATCCACGCTCCAATCCAAAGCCAGGAACTAATCAGCAACGATCATAGGAATGGAGGTGAGATTATTGGAATAATTTTGAGACAAAAATTACATTTATTATAAGAGTAAAAAAATGTCATTTTAGCAAGGTTAAATTATAAGGTAGCAAAAATTGTAACAAATTCAAGTAATACATAATACTATTAAAGCCTATGAAACATATAGTTGGCCAACGGACGTGACAGCTAGCCTAAGGTGCTATACACTCGCTTGGGACATTAATGTATGGCAGCTTGGGCTGTCACATCAGTTGGCCGACTATCAATATATTTCATAGGCTTTGATACTATGGTTGTAAATATAACACTTTTTTGCTAAATGTTTATAAAATATAATTAACATACTGTTATAAATGTAACAGAGCGTCAGTCTTATATTTACCGACTAAGCTCTTTAAATGGAAATAAAAAAAAAACAATTATTTTTTCTAAAGATACTATTATTATAGTATAAATCTGAAGAGTTTGTTTGAATCTCAAGAAGTACCTACTGGTTCAAAAAAGAAAAAATCTTTTATTGTTGGATATGAGTTGTCCTTTATCGAGGAAGGCTATATACATCACATGCTAATATTCTTATATTTTGAAGTATTGAAAGTGTTATTAAAACTAATGTTATCAGTTTAAATTAGGCTTAGATAATAATTTGAACTTTTAAAAGAGCACATTGGGAAAAAATACTTTTATAGTAGGTTATAATTTCATCTCACTCATATACGACCTATTTTAAGTTTCGAGACAGAAATAAAAAAATTTAAAAAAATTGACCTTAATCGGTGAACAAACCTTTTGTAGAACCTGTAAAACTCCTATGTCATGGAAAAATTCATACTTTATAAATATTATATATTATGTTTGTTGGTTTGTCCTTGTTTCGCGTTGAAACAGAGTGATGGTTTGACGCTTTGATTTTTGTTTTGGTGGGGGTAATTGAAAAGCTGGAGAGCTGTTTACCTATTCCTATGGGAAAACCTTATAATAGGTACAATTCACAATAACTCATCACTCTTATAGGTATATGAAAAACATATAGTATATCTGTTCCATACTTACCGTTAAAATGTATACTGTATAGGGACGAATCCGAGCAAAATAAGGATCAGTCGCTAGTTTACTATAAGCTCTACTAATAATTGTACTAAGTATTACCTGTAGGATAAAAAATACTTTTAGTAACCGTTAATATATAAACTATTTTATATATTGACGGTTAAAATTATATTTTAATATCAAATATTTATATATTTAAATCATATACGTCAAAGAATAATATTATTAAGAGCAGATGTGTCTTATCTGACATAGAGTATGAATTCGCAGATGAGCAGTACCACGCACACAGCAGCAACCAGAGTGGTGATGGTGAGTACATGTTTTTCTACAACTCTTAATTAAATAATCTACCTAAGTTGTTATATTTTACATTTATTTCTATATACTAAAAGGAATGGAAATTATTTGAAACAAAAATTATTTTCGGAAATGGCTGAATTTCGTAATGTGTAATATTGTTATAAATATTAATAATAAGTCCGCTTGATCTCCTTTAGCTTCAGGCATAAATCAATAATGTAATTTTTATCCCAGTGATAAAAAGACGCCTTTTTCTAATAAGTGATAGCGTCTTAAGTTCTTTTACAAAGTGAAGACAGTGAAAGTATAATAATTGAAATTACCAATTATAAAGTTATATAATGAGTTAAAAAAATAAACTTCAGGCTTAGACGAGATGATTGCTTTTTACTAAAGAGATACAAAACATTAAATATTAAATTAATCAACCTTCCGCAGTGTCTTTTTTTAATTTATTTGGGATCGCTCTGCACGTATTCCTAATTCATTAATACAAATCAAGAAAAATAGCATATTTTGGCAAAAATAAAACATTTCATACAAACGTACATACATAAGTATCCTAAATATATTGAGAGATTAAGACAGCGCCATCTAGTTCCATGATAAGCTACAAGGCGTGTGTTACGAATACCATATAGTTGTTACACTACACATACATAATTTTAAATACAAATTATAAATATAAACACCCAAGACTGGTGTAAAAACATTTGTACTCATACGTAAATGAATGCCCCCATCGGGGGTCGAACCCGCGACTGCTGGCAAAGCAAGTAGATCTACAAACTGAGCCAAGCGTGTCGTCTAATTCAGTTGTCTGTAAAAATGATTATAGTAATATTCATCAAGTCTATGACCTAAGACATCAACTTTCACACAGTTGTATCGCACGTTATATAACAGATGAGTCAGCTACTGTACAGTACACGAAGAAATGTGGTGGCGGTGCAGGTGGTAGCGGGTTCATGAGATATAGCGATTTTATGTTTTTCTATCAAATATTAAAATATTTTTGTTGAATATTATATTGAATTAGTAATTTACTCATAGTTTGAAAAAAGGCCTCGTAAAGTCCTTTTTTGCTTATTATGTGTTATTATGACCTACTTAATATTTTTATTTTCACACGTTTTTAAAGTATTACTTTTTAACGCTAATTCCTTAAAAAATAATATTATTCTAACTCAGAACCAAAAATATCCTTGCCTTTTTTATGATATTTAATGCTTATTTTATAAAAAAATACAATATTCATTCGCTATATAACCCTCTAGCAAACACACCACGCAGTTTACAAACAAAACGTCCGCCGGCGGGCAAGTAATTTCACAGCGATTTAGTCAAGTGTACTGCCAAAAAAATGCTCCATTCACTCGATACACGATGCGGCTTGAATGAAAGTGTAAAATACATGGAATGTTAGAACACGGTTTAAATAACTCATAAACATATTTATTAAAAGGTAATAACAGATTCGATTTAAGGTATAATGTAATATCTCAAAACTTACTGTAATTTATATTTAATATAAAAAAGTGCTAAAAATGTTGTCTGTCTGTGTGTTTGATTTAAAAATATATATAGTTCAGGTCCAATTATAAGTAGTAAAAAAAATTGTGATTTGTAAAAAAATACTAAAGAAAGCTTTCTCGTGAACTTCTCTTAAGTAAAAGCTAAAAATAAGCTAAGCCTTGCAATATGTCATGTTATTTTGATTATTGTGCAAAAATTCAGTTTAATTTTAGAATGAAAAATACGTTTTTCTAAGCATAGGCTAATTATTCTAGTTTCAGTACATTAAGAATAATAATATTAACACTAAACATTAACATTACAGGTGAAGAAAATTAAAAATCTTTGCAATTAATCAAGTTAGTTCGCAAAATTTGGCATGAATCACGTAAAATAACAAGTTTTGTTGCGCGAAAACTATAATTAACTTGCAACACCCATTATTTAGAATTTACATTTGTTACGCACGTCTTTATGTTGAGTAAAACTTGGTAAAGAAGCCAATAAAATACAACTCCTCATTTTTGGGAGTTGGTTAAACTGAATATAGAAAGGAAGTGCTTTTTTATATCATTCCATAATCGCTGTGACCATTTCGTGTCAAATTGAAGTTCTTCCAAGATACACGTTATTTATATACGTTAGATTTAGTTTTGCCCGCGACTCCACTTGCTTGGTCAGAGAGAATAAAAGGTAGTTTGTCTATGGTATGTTTGTCCTCATGTCAACCTTATTAAATTTAATCAAAATCCGTTTAGCGATTAATGGTTGAAATGTAGAGTTTCGTTTACATTTTTCATAAGTTGACGACTTACACACCTTCGCTCTTCTGCGCCTTAGATGCCTAGCGGTAACTAGCTTATGAGCTTATTTTATCTAAATCGGGCCAGCCGTAACAGCTTACAGCACTAACAAACATACTTAAGCTATTTCATAATTATTATAAGTGGTACTTAAGTACTAACGCAACCCAGGATGTTATTACCACAATATTTAAACACCAATAAGTATCAAATGATTGAAACTAAGAAAAACGTCTAAATCTTCACAAAGTTAAAGTATAATAGATGTTTTTTGTAACCCGTTCTCCAAGCCATGCTCACGCGCAGCACAGAAAGCGAAAATGTATGGAAAAAAACGGTACGTGACCACCGCGCCAAGGGTTGCCGTTATGACGTCAAGAAGGTTTCGATTGAAATTTTATTGAGTTTTGTGTTTCGAGTGAAAGTTTTTAAGAAAAATTTTATATCACCTAACTTAAAGATGTAGAAAGAGTTACTTCAGTATTCAACAGACAAAGATTTTAAAAATTGTGATTTTTCTTATAAGTAGCTACTTACCGTATAAAATATATAATTTCATATGCATTTTGTAAAAAGTTCATATTTTAATCAATCAATTTTTTTTATGTATAGATAATAATGTACAAATATTTTATCTACTTCTGTATACCTTCGCGGGACTCGAACCTGCGACCGTGGCACAGCTTGGAAGGGTTGCTACAAACTGAGCAAAACGTCGTCAAGAACACAAAACATGATACATTTCATGATTGAAAACAAACAATATGCCTTAGAACAATCCTAATAGCTCAGTAATGTAACCGACACCGCACCGCAACTTCCCTGGGAACCAGTTCGAATCCACCGTCCACACGCTTCTTACTTATCTTTTTATATTTTTTATTATTTAAGACAGTATTCCGTGGTTGATTTTGTTGATAGTTTAAATTGTACTTGTTAGTCCTACTAATAATTTTGTTTATTGATCCCGTAAAAAGTACTGAACAAATTTAGATGAAACTACGATAAAATATAATATGTATAATACATAATATTTGAATACAGTATGTATATTTATTTATTATTTTTATTGTATATACTTGAAATATTTATTCTTTGCACCATATCGCCCGCTGACATCTTCTTCTTCTGACTGAAAGAGATCTCTTCCACCACCTTTGTCAACTAAGTTTATTAAATAAAGGATAGGTACAATAGAAAATAAAAATGTTGGAACATTACAGTACAGTGCCATCTAGTTTCATGGTAAGCTTCAAGTCTTGTGTTTTGACTACCAGATAATTGATACAACAAAACATACCTACATAGGTATAGCTTTAAGCTCATATTATTATTACTATAATCCCCCTTAACTGGAGTACAGTCATTCGTACTGATCAAACAAATGCATGCCCACAGCGGGACTCGAACTAACGACCGCTGCTACAGCAAGTAGTGTCACTACAAACTGAACCAAACGTGTACGTTCCTGTTCCATAGTAACTATCAAACCCTATGGTTGTACTCAAGCGAAGCCAAGGCGAATTACTAGTTATAAAATAATTCGACGTGTTTAAAAGTGAAAGTCTCATCAAAATTATAAAAGGATTCATCTAAAAAACAGGCGTTAAGGATAACATTTAATGTATAAGGTCACTGGTCGATTTCGGTCCGGAACTAACGCGGTGACTCGTTACTTTAAAAATGTGAGAAGTACTTGAGGCACAAAATTTTATTTGTGATATTGGTATCTCCTCTTTAATACTTCTTTTTTTACTTATATGATAAATGTTGATGACACGTTTGGCTCAGTTGGTAGTGACCCCCCTACCCTACCCTACCTACTTTCTGCACCAGCGGTCGCGGGTTCGAGTCCCGCTGGGGGCATTCATTTGATGAGCACGAATGTTTGTACTCCAGTCATGGGTGTTTATATTTATAATATGTATGTATTTAAAATTTATGTGTAGTATATCAATTATCTGGTATCCTTAATACAAGCTTAGCTTACCACGGAACTAGATGGCGCTGTGTGTAATAATGTCCCAACATATTTATTTATTTATTTATAATCTGGAATTGCACAAAGACTACTTTTATACTGAAAAAAGGACGATTTCCATGGGATAAAATTAGTGTCCAAGCAGGCGTATTTTATATTCTGTGATTTTATTGTCGAGGATAAAAAATACAGCTCTTTATAGAATTGAGGCTATTTCTTTCTTAATTTTACATTATTATGTGTTTTGGGATTGTGGATAATATAGATAATATTTGCTATGATATCATATTTAATACTAACAAGTGGCTCCGCCCGCTCCCGAAGCATGATAATTGTAGTTTATAAAAAAAAATGTTCTAAAACTAAAAATAAAATATCAGAGCCACCCTTATCACCTAGGGGAACAAAATATAGCCTACGACCTATTCTCAGACCTACCAAATATACACAATTTAATCAAAATCGATCAAGCCTCTCTCAACTCGATAACATACACTGTGACACGAGATTTTTATATATAAGATTAAACTACAGACTAGTATAGTCTGAAAACTAAGTACTAAGTAAATAGGTAATATACTTTGACTTTGTTGTAAATTACAAATTTGTAAAAACATTGATTGTAATGTAAAAAAGCTTTTAACAAAAAGATTTGAGAAAGAGAGAGATATATAAATGCAAAGACCGTCTTATAGACACGCCTCAGTTCAAATTTTGACAGCTCATTGACCAATCACGGTCAAATGTATGCGCAACAAACTTATCCACTAATCTTTACTAAGCTTAAGCGACATGTTTCATTATTGAAATTTAAGTCTTAATATATTAAGATAAGGTTTATATTTCATTGTCATTTTTTCTCATAGAAGATATTAATACTGAGAGGTTTTTTAATATTAAATAACTTAGCTTTATGTCATAATGCCTTAAAATATCAACAAGCTTCAAAGCAATTTGAGTTTTAAAATACTCTTTACAAAATTTTGAATAACTCACATAATTTTATTTACAGATTACATATAAAGAAGTAGTAATTTTAGAAATTTCAATACAAAATGTTATGAACTTTTTGATGTTCCAGCTTCCTTCTTCTTCTTCTTGCTTCTTTCCAGTTCTTTTTGTAGGGGTTTCCCTTTTTATATTCAAACCCCCACTGAGACTCCTCAAGCAAAACAAACATCATTCAAATCAGTCCAGCCGTTACCTACTTTATTATAACAAAAATACTCTTTAAAATTACAGAATTGATAGTAAACTTTTAATTGACACCTAATTGTATTAAAAAGATATAATAGGTTAATTGGCACTAGATATCAACAGAATATCTAACACGAAATATATGGATTTCCCCACTTTAATTACTTCATTTACATAATAAATTTAAAATTTAACTTTAATCTATTGTGGTGATGATTCGTGGCGAGACAAAAACTAAGTTTATATCTTCGCAGCTTTCTTACTTTGTTTGCATAAAATATATATTGTAAATAAATATAAATATGTTGGGATATTATTACAACAGCGCCATCTAGTTCCGCAGTAAGCTACGTTACGTGCTTGTGCTGCGGATACCAGATAGTTGATATACTACACATATAAATTTTAAATACATACATAATATAAATATAAACACCCATGACTGGAGTACAAACATTTGTGATTAGCAAATGAATGCCCCCAGCGGGACTCGAACCCGCGACCGCTTGCGCAGAAAGTAGGGTCACTACCAACTGATCCGGACGAGTCGTCATATATATTTAGTAGTTATATGAAACATACAAACAAACATACGTAGGAACTAACTAAATATCATTTTTTGGAATAGTTGAAGAAAATATAATAAAATTCTGTCATTTTCAGCAAAAACGTCACATTTGGATTTAAAGTTGCTATTGCCTTAGCTTATGAAATATGTCAAATAAGTAATGTTCAGTGTCTAAATGTCTTATGAGTAAAAGTAATGGTAGTCAAATATATACTTTATAGATATAAGCTTAGGATTGAAATTTCATTGAATATTCTTTGTAGAGTCCATATAGAATGTATACATTCAATAATAGACTTTAATGTTCAAAGTTAAAGTTTATATTTGATATAATTATATTATTCATTTGTTTGATTTGCGTCTTTATTGTATTGTAAATTAGAACTTGCGTTGTAAAGATAAAGTATATTTTTGTAAGTTCATACCATTAACCAATTTTTCAAAAAGGATGGTTTGGAGCAAAAAACGAACTGTTATAAAAGCTAAAGCTTTTGAAGAATCTTTTAATTAAACAAACATATTTATCATTAATTAATTATGTTAGTTATTAAATTACGTATGTTTTCAATAATTTATAACTTATTCAAAAGGGGTAGTGGTAGTCTAGTGGTAACGCGCTCGCTTGGTTAAGTGAGTGAAGCGGGTTCAAATCCGGGTCTCGCACTTCTGAAATGTTCGTGTACGATTCATTTAAAACTATTTACCACTTGTTTTACGACGATGGAAAAAATCGTGAGATAATGTATATCTGAGAGAATCGATGTTAAGAGTGCTCTCTACATATTCCTTTTCTATGTAAGTCTTTGCGAGTATTGTTTAATTACAAAATTATTAATATTTAGTATCAGTAATAAACTAAAAAATAAACATTTTTGTATTTGAGACTCTCCCGGTCTGTCCCGTGACCATGATTGCTGTAAAGTATTCGAAGTGTCTGGAACCAAAAATCAAAATAAATCCGCGACAAAATTCCAAAAGATACTTTCATTTTTAATGTCAAATATTCGCGAAAACCTCAGAAAGTATTAAAACATTAAATTGTATAGTAACAAGTCTATTACAAACTTAAACCAAAGTGAGTATAGTATGACATCACAAAACGAGCTTACGAATGAAGCTTTGTCTAGAAAGTTCTACGTTATTATCATAGATGGCACTACATGTTCGAAAAACATGGATTATTATTATAAAGAAATATTCTATTTTATTATTTTCATATACATAATTATTACTTAGTGAAATTCAATTCTTTCTTTATTAATTAATAATTAATAAAAAAATTATAAGCAATATTAAAAAAGCTCTATATTTTATGAATGCTGCATCATTACGAGTAAATCTATATTCGACATCACATTAAAATTATTATAAATGTAAATACACTTATACGTCTTAATAATAAGTAAAAATCTGGGTTCGTGGTAAGCTACGAGGCTTGTGTTACGGATACCAGATAGTTGATACACTACAAATATATAACTTTAAATATTATAAATATAAACACCCATGGCTGGAGTACAAAGATTTCGTGCTCAACAAATGAGTGCCCCAGCAGGACTCGAACCCACGACCGCTGTCACAGCAAGTAAGTTCACTACAAACTGAGCCAAACATATTGCCAATATAATAATATTAGTGTACATGACATGAACTGTAACAAAAGCCTATATAACAGTGTAGGAGATGGCGTCTAATGAAGCATAGAGTTTATCAAAGGTAACAAATATATTAGTATCTAGTGATTACATCAAATGTCGACTTGATAACTGTTTTTCTATTGTTTTATTAAAGATATTTCTATTATTTATTGAAGTTCTCTGATTGGCTCTACTTTCTGTACCAGCGGTCGCGGGTTCGTGTCCCGATGGGGCATTAATTTGTTGAACACGTATTCCAGTCAGGGTATTCCAGGGTGTTTGTTTATATTTACAATATGTATGCATTTAAAGTTATGTAATATGTGTAGTGACTCAGCTATCGCCTATCTGATATCCGTAACACAAGCCCCGTAGCTTACCACGGAACTAGATGGCGCTGTGTGTAATAATGTCCCAACATATTTATATTTATTTTATTATATTTACATATTATAATACGTCAATATTTTTCGCGGTCTAACCTAACAAGGCCCATGTGTAATTTGTCAATGAATGCATTAGCGAGGCTTTGTTATCAATTAATAATATATAACTCGCCATTAGCGACCTATTTGCTTTTACTACTAGTGTTACACTCGGCATTGCTCGTTTGCTTTATAAATAAAATAAACCTTTATATTAATATTAAGATTGGTAGGTAGATAAGTTCAAAAGTTATACGTTATTTTTGTTTGTTTAAAATTGTGTGATGTTGTCTAAGAGTATTTCGTTTGACTACAGAATAGCCCTTTAACTTCACAGTTACTTAATTTGTATGAATTATCTCCATTATTCACTAATTGTTTTGCCGATTTTCATATTTATTTTCTTTATATAAAGCAACAATTTAAACAAAAAATCAACTTTTATGAAGAAATTATTATTTTAAAGGTTTTTTCTTAATCGAACTCGAAAATCATGTATTTTAACGTAACTCCTAAACTATGCACGCGTTTTTACCAATACCATTCACTTTTTACATAGAAATTTAGATATCCATCAAAGTATAAACCTGCTAGCTTCATTACTACGATAATTTCATGTAATTATAACAATGCATGTAATTTTGTATGACTCAATTGATTGACTAAAGCAGTCATAATTAGGTTTAATTTAGATTCAAATCAGAATAACTAATGCGGAAGTTACCTATATTGTGTTACGAATATAATATAGGTTCCATTTCATAAAATAATGTTCTCCGACCGATTCCGATAATGACGGACATTCTCATTGAGACTAGCCTACTGCGCAGGAGATATTATAGTGCACAAGTGTACGCGCAGACACAAGTGCACTCTCTGTTCCTATCACTCTCATACTCCGGTGGGACGACACGAGACACGACCAGTGAGAGTTAGGGCGTAGGACCGATGGCTTAACGTGCTTTTCAAGGCACGGGAACATAAGTCTTAAGTTAATATACTCATAGTGTGTTTATACGCCATAGGTATATAATTACCTAAGTCAAATCTGTACATATTTTTTTAATATCTTATAGAAATAGGATTATTAAAGATATAGAGGCCGAATCTAATTTTAAGAATGTTTGTCTGTCTACCAGATCACGAAAGAAAACGAATAGACAGATTTTCATGAAATTTAGTATGATGTTCTTTGGTTATCATGGTCAAGTAATTAAAATAAAAGCTAATGAGTCTTTTTTAATTTTTTAACTTTACGTTTTACGTGACAAAGGCAACAATTATTATTCCACATTAATCATTTAAAATCGAATCTGTTACATATATGGTAAAAATTTTAAGTTGAATTATGAAGCATTAAATATTTAATAATAAATCATGCAAAAACGCGAATCTTCTACCCTAGGGGTACGAGTGAGCTTCGCCACGTGTACGCGTTAGAGGGTGTTTTGACAGCGTCGCGCGCGGTCGAGCGAGACCGTTCCCGAATAGTCGAGATATCGGGAGTAAAACAACTCGTTTTATTAATTTAAAATCGATATTTTTATATTATTTCGTAATAATATTAGTGGTAACAATGATTTTTTTTTAGAAATTTTGTGCGTAAGTGTAAGTGATAATGAATGGTTATATATAAGTGTTTCGTTATGTTCAATGAAATGGTAAAAGTGATTATGGCGTAAATCAGTTAAAATTAAAAAGAAAGTGCGTTATGCAGTGATAATGTTAAAAATATAAATATGAAATCAAAAAAAAATAGAACTAGGTATATAAAAAAATAAAAAATATTAATATTAGATATTAGCTACCTTAAAAGCAAAAAATATTCCATTAATACCTATTTTTTTCGTTCCACGTTCTGTTGAGTGATCATTAACTTTAATTTTATTAAATGTATTATAGTTCTGATATTTCAATCTTGTTAAAGTTAATATGAACCAACCTACAATGATAGAATATTAAAAGAAAATGATTATTAATTTTAAAATTAAAAAAATATATACTATTCTATTTTTTTTTCAATTTATATTCCTTTAAGAACTCTACTCTTATAAATTAAACACTTAAATTAATTAAAATAAAGCCTTAAATAATTTCAATTAATTATTAAAATTATTAATGAAATCCTATTTTTTTATTAAGCCTTAAGTATACTTAATTAAAAGACGACAATAGTGCTATTTTAACATAGATAAAATAAAAATGTACCTAGAGGAACGATATTTCTTTCAATTTCGTAATTTCTCTATATGTCCCAATATCATAAATAATACCAAATAATAGAAAACTAGCACAATATCAAAGCCTGAACTCTGAAACATCAAACAATCATTATAGTAGTTTATGAAGTGAACCTTTCAAAATCGAATATGTACTTAAGAAAATAACATAAAAATAATTTGAAACAAAATCTTGGCGACAACCCCCTAGGTCATGTTTTTCATTATTTTATATGATTTAAAAAATATATTTCACCGAGAAAAAGAGTGAGTGTTCTGTAGATCAGGATCTTAGACTATGATAGACGTATTACATCCTTAAAAAATATATATTTAATATAGTGAAGATACAAGATATAATAAGATACTTGATATTATATATTTATTTCTACGTTACACGATACGCGTGTATCAGACCGGCTGTATTTATATTACATGCCAGATTGTTTTACATTCACAACTTTATATAATATGTAGAGGCTTATGTAGTGCGGGAAATTGATGTTATTAAGAGTATGTGAGTCTTAATTTGTATAATTGTTTTGATGCGTTTTGTGGGACGGGACGTATTTGATAGTACTTTTTCTGTTTTAAATCTAAAATTACAATACGATTATATCCTCGGACTTTTGATGGATTTATTTCGTTTTGGTTACCGATGTTTCGAATGCTTTATAGTTTACCAATCATGGTTACGGAAGAAACTAAGATTTTAGAGGTCTTAAAGCTAATAAAACTCATTATAAACTTCTTACTGACAACGCCTATTTTGTATTGTTATAAAAACATATTAATGAGAATTCGGAAACGATAATTCGAAATAATTCCGAAAAAATATATAAAACAAAGTTTTTTTATAAATGAAAGAAAATAATTAATATAGGTATATCGAATCATTACATTTACTCACTAAAAATTAAAATTCTTTTGCTCTAATCTTGAAAAACTGTTCAAACAATATGCTTATTTAATTTTTATTTATTTTTTATGCTTTTAATTACATTAAATAAGATACTTTAGCCTAATAAATAATGTGTTTCATTATTTATAAACTATCACGCCTATAACTATCACAACTATAAAAATTACAAGATAATGATAAATATGCATACAAAGTCTCATAATATTAAAAAATAATTTATATAAAAAAATGTTCTAAAATGAGACTAAAAGTCTACATTATGGTAGAGTAGAGCTTATTCTCTATCATACCCAGCGAGACATTAAAAAGAGCCAACTTTAACTCTTCCTATATATCAATTTACTTGTAATATCCACACTAATATAGGCGCTATTGGCTAAATAATAAAAACTACAGTTAAAATGACACTAAGTAATAATGAAAACAAAATCCCACGAAGTTCTTAAATAACCGAAAGCGATACCTAATTGTCATCGGTCCGACGATCAAAATCAGTTGAGATTTCTAGCTGAGTGGATCGATTAACTCGTATTTGGGACTTAAAATGGCTATTAAAATATTTAAATGTTACTTAATAATAGATGAAGTGTTATAGATAAAGTGAAAAATATATAACTTTTCTCTTAGATACAAAAAGTGTTTTATAGTTAAAGTGTTAAATAAAGTGAATTTAGAAGTGTTACTTAAAGTGTGATATCCAAAATACTTTTTTGATTAGGTATATCAAATTTTAAATCGATCTACATTTTATAATTACATTTTTAAATAAATTCTTATGGTGTAAACCATTGACAATAATATTAATTAACTCGGACCTATTTAAAAAAATATATTGGTGGGACATTTTCACTAAAGTTTTATAGAAAATATTAAAAGATTTAAACTGTTACTAAATGTTCAATTCTAAAAGTACAATAAAACAATAATTTCACTAAAGATTCTCTAACATTAAGAGGTCTATCGTGAGAATACCCACCTGCTGCTATTGAAGCGGAAAAGCGGTCAAAAGGTGGAAAATCATCAAAAATCCTAATAAACCAATCGACTTAAACAACTCTATCGCGCACTTTCACGGTAATCAGTGTAGTTTTTGTCCGTTTTTTACTGTTATAATGAAAGTTTATTGGTTGCAATCAAGGGTTAAGTTTTAAACGATTACTATAATAGACTATAGATAACTAAATATATCTTTCTTTGTTATTTATTGAATACTAAAAATAAAATAATTAATAAACAAAAGCACCTACTATCCTTACAGTGTAAAACAAGATTTATCTACAAAATTAAAAAATATATTTAAGCAGTGAAAATCTAACATTTAAAAGTGACCAAAATGAAGTTCTAGTAAAGTTTAAAATGGGGTTAACAGTTGAATTATAATAAATAACTAATGTAGACAAGTGTTTGTGTCAATGACGGTATAGTGCAGTGATCAAGCTGGAGGGCCAAAGTAAGGCCACCTTCGCGGCCCTCTTCGGGCTAAGGGCCGGCGGCGGTGTGGACCTCTCCGCCGCTTACAGATATAACCAAAATATGATGGAATATTACACATGTGAGTGTTCTTAGCTTGTAAACGCTGCAACAAATCGATAATTTTGTTTTATTTAAGTTCATAGAATCTCTAATATATAAAAATCTCGTGTCACAGTGTTTGTTATCGAACTCCTCCGAAACGGCTTGACCGATTTTTATGTTTTTTTTTGTGTATATTTGGTAGGTATGAGAATAGGTCGTAGGCTATTTTTTATTCCCCTAGGTAATAAGGGTGGCCCTCTTCAGACATTTGTTTTTTTTTAAGACCATTTTTTTTAATTTGGCATCAAAAAATACTTATAACCATAAATTTTCATCCTTCTACCACCGGAAGTAGAATGCGAACGGAGCCGCGGGAATTGCTAGTCTATATATACATTTTAAAATGCCCAACCAATAAATAAATTATGTGCTTTCAAACATACAGTATTTCATTTTATATATTTAAAATATAGACCGGGTGTTATTTTAAAGAACGATGCTTTTATGCTAAGTCATGTATCGTTAAGATGTAGACAAAAACTAACAAAAAAATATTATTAGTGTGCAAAAGTTTTTGTAAATTGAGGTTTTCTAAGATGAAAAAAAGAATAATTACATAGAGTTCTGTATAATATTATTGAATTATTTCTCAACATTAATCGATAAGTGAAATATATAAATAGAAATCACTATGTACTTTTTTCTTAAGCTGTTAATGAATAAGTTTAAAGCTGCAAATACTCAGACACTCGTATGTAAATAAAAAAAAATAACTCTTTCTGAAGTGCCTAATTGTGAAATCTGGTAGAGTGTTTTTTAACTGGGCTGTAATTGGTCACAGGTTCAAGTCTGATTTCACAAATATATTAAAAAAACAAAGCACCTAAAAGTAGGTACTTAGGGCAAGTGGGAAAGATATGCTACGTTCCTAAGGCTGTAAAGTTGTAAACCTTTGAGTTGCATCTTATAAAGTTATTAAAGGTAACATAAGATGTTATTATAAGTTGTATAATTACTTTTATAGCTAAAAGTTTTATTTTATAGACATATTGTCGTGTTTCGTGAGAGAATATTATTTTTAACATCTTAACTGTGAGATAAATCCTATCTTAATCATACCTTTTTTAGTCTAACTACAATCGGGATTTTTTTTTGATTATAAACAGCAAAAATTTATACCTTTTTTCGTCTAACTATAATCGGAAAAAAATTACAAAGAGCAAAAATTAGTATTATTGTTCCTAATAGATAGACTAAAATTTTGCTGTACCGATTTAGATGGGTATGAAGAAAGTGAGAAGCTAGAAAGGACAAACGGTACTTTCTATCCCCTAAATCATCCCTTAAAGGGGTGAAAACGGCATTGAGTCATTGCTCAAGTAAGGGATGGGTACTAATATATACCCTTAAAACGTACCTAGGCATAAACCTGATCGTAACGATATTGAATATAGGTAGAAAGGTTACCTATTAGAGTGATACCTATCTAGGTATTAGCACTTAGTTCTTCAATCATTTTTTGGAAAATTTTCGCATTGATCATTAAATTCTAGTTTAAGTTAGGTGGAAACTGACATTTCTGTTGATGAATAAACATAATAACAACATACTTAAATTATTACCTATACATGTAGTACTTATGTTGATATATACGAAATAACTATAGGCTTTCGCTCTACTAACTATAGATCTTTAAGAACTTATTAACAAAAGACCATGACATAAACCTTAGAAGCTATCCCATTCGCGAAAACAAGCAATTACTTAAAAAAAGGCATGGTATCTTAAAAAAGGGAGTCCATTATGCAAAAAGCCCTCAATCCATAACAAAATTATCATAACACCGAACGACAAACATAAAGACCACATACAGAAGCTATAAAATAGATCGTAACAGTACCGCACATCTGCGACAGTGATTTTATGAAGCCAAAAATTCCCTCCAAATTATAACCGGCCAATGGGAGTGGCGGGTTTTCGCGGGAGGGCGAGTGGCGCGCTGTGATTGGTTGGCTAGCCAGTGGGCGTGGCCTGGTCTATGTGTGAATGTGTGCGTAGAAGCAAATTGGGATGGAGCGATATGGCCGCATCAAATTGGCATTTGCAAAATTTTACGCATATGATATTATGGATAGTACGAAATATGATTTTTTGTTTTTTTTTTACTATGAGCATATAAAAAGTTATTTTAAATAAGACATCCTGAGTTAATTGAACAGGGTATTTCAATACAATTTAATGTTCGATTATAAAATTTATAGATATTAGTTTATTACTAAATAAATATTATATTCCTCTATAGTACGTACATAGTCTTCTTCTTTAATATATTATAATAATCTCGTGCAACAATGTTTGTAACCTTTACCGGCTTGACCGATTTTTATACTTTTTTTATGTAAATTTGGTAGGTCTGAAAATAGATCGTAGGCAAATTTTTACTTCCCTAGGTGATAAGGGTAGGCCTCTAGGATTTTTAAATTTTTATATTTAGACCAAATTTTTATTTTTATTTTTAATGATTTGGCAAAAAATCGATTTGTGTTTATATTATTATACTAGGATACACTAAGTTACATTTTAATAGATACTAGAAATACTTGTCTATTTACGTAGGCTTCCCTAATACCGTATTACCGAAATAATGAAGAATCTAATACTTTTTATGTTAATACTTTACCAGTTTGACTTTGAATAATTTGAATAAATGAATATTTAGTGCGTAATTTATTCATTCGGCAATTTATTTATAAAAATAATAACTCATATGACCTGTTTTTATACTCTACCTATATTATTAATTATCACTCTAAAACGTATGCAAAAAGAAATTATTATTTCATCGACAACATTTATAATATATTATGTAAGTTAGATATAAAGAAAAATTGTAAGAACTAGAATTGATTCACGTAATATGTGGTTTGGTTTAAATTTTATATCAAGCTTACTTTATCCTATAAAAGTTAAAACTGTTTGTGCTAGGTCTAGGTGTAAAGATTACGTAGACCTAGGTTTTGTAGTAGGTAGTATAGATATACCTAGCATTTCTGCGGAGCCCAGGCGAACTAGGCACCTGAGCTCGGCTTAAATGTTTTCATTTAAAATTAAAAAAAAGTTGAAAAGTATGGGAACATTAAGATTTTGCCACGTATTATAGATTGCAATGTAAATTAAAAAAAAATTGTTACATTCCTTGTTTTACCCCTGTACCCTTCAAATGTACTTATTTCTAGTAAGTACAAAAACTATGTTGCTTAGTAAATGTAGAGTTAGAACTTCGTGTGGTATACGTTACGTGTCCGCCATTGGCGAATTTACAAAATATTTTTTATAAGTATGTTCAAGCAATGTACCCATCTATATTTATTACAAGAAAAGCAATTTCAAGTTAATATTTACTGACATTTTTTTTTTTATAAATTAAAGTTTAAATTAGCTTTACTAATTTTGACTTTAGACAGATTTTATCCAAAACATAACTTCTACATAGATACCGGTAAAATTATGATAAAAGTAAAATAATGAATGCATCGATATAATATTTTGTTACCTTTCAAATGCAGCTTCGCTATAAAAACATTTAAAAGGAGATTGGCTTAATGCTATTTACTTTTGAATACAATCGCTTACTAAAAACTAAAATTTATACAGAAACTTTTAGTTTAGTTGAGATTATCGATAAAGTGTAGCGTTATCTTTATCCCTAATATTAAGTTTTCTATAAGAGATATCGATTGCCTCTAAACTTATCTAGGAAGGTACCTAGTTGTTAGGCTATTAGATCCACTAAGTTACACGTCGTGACATTCGTCTCGGTGTGTTTCGTCTTACCTTACTTCTTTGTTCCTACAGCAATTATTAATATCAAAATTATGACGAAATCGTATCACGTACCTACATCCAATGACAAATAGTTTAATTTTTTACTCGAAATCCAACAAGCCTCTAAAACAACAATAGAGCTGCATAAAAAACGACTTCCTGGTAAAAACTGAGTCATAGATCACGATGAAATTACTACGAACAATAGCACACAGTATATAATGTAGGTATGGCAAGATGCCGCGCCTTGAGTGGATGATATGTACAATAAACAAAAGTCTATATTTGAACTCTACATTTACAGAATAAGGCTTAAAATTGAATGACCAAGTACAGTACAGCTGTATAAATAACTTTGTCGCAACCTGAGACAAATTACATATGAGGTTTCATATGACACGCACACATTGATCGTACGCGTATATGGTTGTATGTAGCTCACTCACACGTCGGTATGGGAAGTATGATTGGCCGAAAGCCTGCGCCGGCGCATATATCACGTTCATTTTGTAAGGAGATTTTAGAAAGGTAGTTTGTGTTGAAATAACTGGTTTGTTGCGTTCGGTTTTACAGTTATGTAAAGTTCGTTAATCATAAAGTTATCTACATAATCTAGTAATAATAAAATTATAAATAGCAAACTAATTGCGAGTTATGAGGAACATTTTTTATATAATATAATTAAATTATTTACGCCTAATGAAATTATCTAGAAAATTCGAAAGTTACAATACATTTTATTATAATATGCTAGTATGATCTATTTGATTTTCCGATAGTTCTGTAGAGCTACTTCGTAAAAAAAACTATATCTATTTAAGATTTATGTTAGCAAAGTCGATATCAAAAACTTATATAAAACATAAAAAACAATTGTCACGTCTCAAGCAACATTTACGTATAAAATTTGGCACCAATACAGTCATATAAATTGGAGAGAGACAAAAGTTTCTTTTAAATATACTAGTATTTGTCTCATAAATCAATGGAAATTCAAAACGAGATATTTGACATTAAAAGTAAAACAACCTTTTCAAATTTTTCACTTTCGAATTTGTCTGTTTGTACATATAAAACCTTAGTCTCTCCCGTGACCATGGTTGCTGTAGAGCATTCGAAATGTCGGGAACCATAAATTAAAATAAATCCGCGAAAATACGAATAGATAGCTTTATTAAGCATGACAAAATTAAATATTCGTGTAAATCTTAGAATCGAATAGAATTGGACTATCAGTATAAGAAACTAACTAGAGAGAGAGAGTTTCTATAAGAAACATTTACTCAATGAATAAAAAAAAGAAAGAAAATCGATTAAAAAGCAAAGGAGACAAATTATTGAAATGTTCATTTATGTAGAGATGAGTTTTTATGTCAGATTAAAAATGACATTTTATAATACCTAAGTAGGTATACTTACGAATTAAAAAAATTACGTTGTATATGTGTTTTTTAATCGTTGTGTCCTACAATCTAAAATAGAGTATATTATACTTATCATATACATAGAGTGGGTATCCTATTGTAGAATGTCAGTTTTCTGGTCACGATCACTTAGATTTTATAATGTAGAGATACTGTATATATTCAAGACAGTTAAAAATTCATATAGCTAGTACTTCACAAAACTCTATCCAAGCAAGGTCGAGTTCAAAAACTAGTGTTCCAACACAAAGCGTCTAAAACTAATATAAATAAAATGGTTTCGAGAGGAAACGACATTACCATAGTGACCGGATGCGCGCCCGACGCCATTGTGCCCGCCATCTTGTGACCAACATTTAGCATTTTGTTTTTTTTAATATGTTTTGTGTAGCATTATAATTCATTTAAAGTTAGTTAGATAAAATAACATCTTGAAAAAACAAAAAGTTATAAATATTGTGAAAAAAATATGGTTCAAAAAACTAAAAAAAATCATCATAAATTAAACTTTTTTTTTTGCTGTTGTTTTCTAAGATGATTGATCAAAAGCATTATAATTTATTCCATAGTAGAATTAATACTTATCAAGAAGCTTATTTATTCGTAATATTATTATTTTATGTTAATCGGTTGATTCAGTGCTAAACAAAGATATGGAAAAAAATCTTTACTTTTTTTTAATAAATACACATGGCATTATACACTGTGCAAATAAAAATAAGTAAAGCACAATATTAAAAAAAATGTCTTTCTAATTGTCTGTTTGTTCTATCTGAAACGGCTCGATCGTTTTTGACGTGGTTTTCACTAGCAGATAGGTGATATTACAGTGAGAAGCTTAGGCTACTTCTTAGAAAATCAAAGTCCACTTAAAAAATAAAAAAAAATACTAAAAAAATAGAATGAACTCGGTTAAAAATAGATAGCATCCGAGCAAAACGAGGGTAAGTCGCTAGTTATAAATATATAGGCGCACTTAATAAGTAATATAGTAAATATAACCAATAATAATAATATCAACAAAAATCCTAAATCGTTGATTCAATTATTTCGTGATTTTTCAGCTTTTAATTTAATTGATCTCTCGATATATTTAAATTCGTGAGAAAACAAAACATTTTAAAGTATGTATTTGATATAGATAAGACAATTAATTATACCCAAGGTTAAAGGTAGCTTCCCATATGACCCCTTGAACGCATCGCTATTTGAGCGGTAATGTGGGTGTGCGCCCGCGCATGACGGCGGAATGATATACGGCCTTGATCCTTCCTTAATCGCTTATTGTTAAATTACCCCAAAATTGAGTATGTAATTATTGTCCTGCAGAAAATAATATTCATTTAATTTGAAAATTTACTAATTTAGGGATATTTTTAAATATTTTTTTTAAATAAATTAATTGTGTATAAGTTTTTTGAAATTACGTACCTAATGATATTTAGAGGTGAGACGACTAAATAAATAATATTCGATTGAAATCACTGCAAAAGCATATAAAAATTCTCTATATGATATAAATCAATATGTACTAGTATAAGTAAGTTTATATTACATTAAATCTCATAATATTATTATAATGAGCGATTCTTGTATGGGAAATTTATTTCGTGTCTCTGGTATGGCGTGTAATGGTTTCGATCAATCTAAAAAAAAAAAAAAGAACGAAAAACCTATCACCTATACCTATTTGATCGATATTCTCGGAAAAACGTAACTTTTCCATATTAACGTTATATATAAAAAGCCCGTATCAAAGCTACGTCATTAAGGTAATTCCTTCTTTATAATACGAAAGAAAAATTAAAAATAGCAAGAAAACTAAAAAATAATCAAAAATCATACAAAGAATCCGCAATTTAGTACAATTAGAGTAGGTATATGTAGAGCTAAAAACACGATAGTTAAGGAATGTAGCAATTACAATACCGATGCAGGTTTAGTACAGGTTAGCACCGAGGGGTGTGCGCCGGCGCATGACGCCCGGCCACATCATAAACAAGGGAATATGAGATTTTTAATAATACACTAAGCATTTAAAATGATGTCATAAATTCCAAACATAATTATTTTAATAAGATTTTTACGTTATAGTTACGGATTATACGATACCTTAGGTTTCCATAATGTTTTCTGTAATGTTTAAGCAATTTTAAAAGTTTATGTGCTAGGACATTAAAACTATTCTTTTTAGAATAAAGCCTGTCGTATAAAATTATATAGCTTGTATTCTGGATGTTGTATTTTCTTTATAATTTTTTAGTTTTAATATAACTATAACATAACGATGCTTTGCTCGTAATGATGAAACTAGAAAAGTTTCTTGAAAATTATCCTTTTCATATATTACAAGCAAATATATAAAATCACTTGCGATCCACACTTAAAATTGTATCGAACGAAATGTATAGCACGGAGCTATAACAATATTTGCTGTGGCTATGGAGAAAAAAGATTGTATGCTACAGGTATAGGTATCATCATCATCATCATCAGCCCTTATTAACGTCCCACTGCTGGGCACGGGCCTCCCTCAGTACGAGGGGGATCAGGCCATAGTCCACCGCGCTGGCCCAGTGCGTGTTGGCGGACTTCACATGTCTTTTCAATTTTGTAATTTCAAACAAATAATAAATAAAATATGTGAAAAAAAATCCACTATAAAATTCTAAGCGCACAAACCGACGACGGAATAATACTAATAATAATAACAAAGTTAAAGCTAGAATAACCGCGGAACATTTCACCACACGGAATACCATCAAATTGCTATACATTTACCCCACAGCCTTTGTTAGAGAGGGGCATGAAACAGAGGGCTTCAAAATCACTCGAATCGAATGGACTCTTGCAGGAAACGGAAATGTCCGTCCCTCCTGACCTCGCTTCCACAGATTACATATAAATTATATAAATGTTTTACATAAATCTATATTGTTATTTAATTTTTGTTAAACATTGAATATATGTGAATGCTTATATTATTCATGAGTAGATTTAAATCTATTAGCAATACGATGAGAATAACTTTTACTACATTTTAAGTAGCGTTTAAGTCAAAAAAATTAAAAGAAATTGAGTCTTATTCTTTGAGACAGGTAAAGAAATGCAATTTTTAGGCTTTGGGTAAGAAATTAGATTTTGTTTCCTTATATGTATACCTTCGCAGTCTAACAATCGTTGAATTGATTCACGTATTTTCAGTTAATCATTATATTATGTAAACTAAATATGCCAGACGAGTGTAAAAGCGGCAAAATGTACATGCAAATATGCAAGAAAAATTGCTTAATTATATATTTAAAATGCGTAATTGTGTTAAAATACACTTAGGTGCAAAACTGTCCCAACCATACGTGAAAATAGTATTTTGCGTAAAAAAAAGAAGTGAAATAATTATTCAAAACTTTAATTATATTTTTACAATAGCAGACATGACACAAAGTAAGAAAATGAAAAATTAAATTGTTACATCTCTATGATGTATTCATAAACACAAAATAATATTGGGACACTTTTGCACCGCTTTGGAAAAAATAAAAATTCGAAGCTGTAATCTTCAGTCCGAAGACCTTTTGCTTTCATCCCTTCTGCCAATCTCTTCGGCATACTTCTAACAAGTTTTAAGCAATAGTCAAGAGAAATTTTATATTTTTCTCGTACTCGTTTCCATAAAATATTGACATCAGTCAACCATCATCAGATGGTGGTAAGTCATAATCCCTTAGTAAAGTCCTATTCAAGTCTTTCCTAAAATTTCTTATGGCTTTAAGGGTTCAGTGTAGGCTACTGTAGCACCTCAAATTATTGCTTATTCAATCAATTCGAACAAATTTTTTCGCGAGTGCTTGAGGTCTTTATCGTATACTCGACCGGTACTCAACGAGTGATGAGACACCTGACTGCGGGAGAAGCAAAATCGGTCTTAAATGCATCAATACTAGTTCGCAGAGATACTAGTTAAATAGTAAGTAAGTGAATAGAGTAATGGGCTTTATTCGGCTGGCTTTAGAGCCGTACAGAGGAAAAGAAGAAGCTTTTATTGCCGAAAAAAACTATAAAAGCTCGTCTTAAGTTTGTGAAGAAGTATTAATCGTGGACAGCCGGTGATTGAAGTCGTGTAAAACAAAGATTAACAGATATTCTACAGACGGAAGGCAATGGAATTGGAAGAGAGACGAAGAGAAGAAGAATGTAAAAGATTTCAAACAAACAAACAGTAAACCATGGAGGTGAAAATGTCAAAATTTTGAGCTGCGTGGCTGACAGAACTAAATCTGTTAGAAGATTTAACGAAATAATGAAAAAAGAATTGTATCTCAATATTATGGATACAAATTTGACAGAAACTATCGAAAATATGCCACTATATGGAAAAACATACCTTTTTCAACACAATAAAGACCTCAAGCAGTCGCGAAAAAATTGGTTCGAATTGGTTGAATAAGCCAGAATTTGAAGTGCTATAATAGCCTGCACAGAGCACAAACCTTAAAACGATAGGAAATTTAAGGACAAACTTGAACAGGACTTTACTAAGCGATTATAACTCACAACCATCTGATAATGGTTGACTGATGTCAATATTTTATGGAAACGAGTACGAGAACAATATAAAATTTCTCTTGACTATTGCTTAAAACTTGTTAGAAGTATGCCGAAGAGATTTGTAGAAGTGATGAGAGCAAAAGGTCTTCGGACTAAACATTACAGCTTCGAATTTTTATTTTTTCCAATGCGGTGCAAAAGTGTCCCAATATTAATTTGTGTTTATGAATACACAATAGAGATGTAACAATTTAATTTTTCATTTTCTTACTTTGTGTCATGTCTGCTATTGTAAAAATATAGTTAAAGTTTTGAATAATTATTAGACTTCTTTATATTACAAAAAATACGATTTTCATGTATGGTTGGGACAGTTTTGCACCTAAGTATATGTAACGTCAACTTTTAAAGTGTTCTGTCAACTGCAGCTAATTCATTGGCAAAATTGTCTTATTCGTTATGAACTTCAAAGCATCGGTTTTTTTAATTTGCTTCCTATTTTGGAAAAAAATTAAAAAGGAAAAATAACTTATATTCATTTGTCAATATCGCGTACTTATCTTCATTAGTAATTAGTATAGATTTCTTAGTAATTAGATATTTTCTCTGCTTTTTTCTACTAAAATATGCATGTAATATAGGTTCATATTATACACCTTTCTCTTGAATCTCTGTTTATTGGTGACTGCATTAAAATCCGTAGCGTAGTTTAATAGATCTAAGCGTACATACGGCGGAAATTTACTTATTTTTATACTATATAGAAAACATTTACATATAACGAATTGCTATTAATTTAAGCACATTTAATTAATTAAATGGAAATTTTAACAAAAAAAAAACGTATTTACCTTATTAAGAAGCATTCTTTAAAATGAGGGTATGCTGAAATTCGCAATTTGAAAAAATCTAAACGCCCTTGTTCTTAGTTCCGCAATTAACAGTAATGACAAGATGGCGCGCCGGAAGTAGGGGAGATCACCAGGTGTAGCTTTTAGATTGTTTTAGTGTAATCTGTACCTTTACATTTTACCAAATAAATTGATGTGAAAATTAAAATTTTTAGACGTAATCTTTAAATTTAGTTTTTAGAATTTTGTCTGTCCACATTACAAGAAAACTACTAGAGAGATTTTGATGAAATTTGGGATGACAATAGATTCGAATCAACTCTAAAAACTCTATAAATAATGACTGATAAAATATACCCGAGCGGAGTGAAGTTGAGTCGCTTATGCTAATATAAAATGAAATAGGTACATACATTCAAATCTATGTTAAGAAAAATCACACTATAATTTTACACCACTCATGGAACTTTTGTAATTTCATACGCCATATTCAATATTTTTATATGAAACTTAAATTAATGCAAAACCAAACACAAAACATAGTCTAATGAATGTAGAGGCAAAATAAAGCTAAGACATGAATTAAGCGCTCTAGTAATTAACTGTAATAACAAGATGGCGTACCGGAAGCTGTGACGGGAAACTCGCAGGTGCTCTTCTCTGTGAAATATGCCTGTCTTAATGAATGGGGAAGTTATAGGGCTTTTTTAAATTAGTATATTATATACTAGCGAGTTACCCTCATTTCGTTCGTTCGGTCCAAGATAAATTTCAATGGTTAGTGTTTCTCATACAAAAGAAACAGTTCCGAAATTTTTGATTTTCGAGCTTTTATTATGGTTTTTGCTTAGATTTTTCCGTGTTATACCTAAAACACCTTTGATCCACCCTTATTAAAACAAAACAGTATAATTCAAATCGGTCCAGCCAATGAGTTTAGCGAGACTAACAAACTGCAATTGATAATTTTAAATCTAGATAAAGTATGCAACATAAAGAAATAAAACAAACAAATGAACGCATAATGCAATTTTATTGCAAAAATATTCCGACAGCCATCCAGTTGCATAAGATCTTATAAAAATTTTACAGCCAAAATGTTTAAAATGTGCAAATCACTATATTTAAGAGATTCTTAAAAATATATTTTAGAATGACTCTTTTTAATACCTGCTTACTGAGTATTCTAGAATGTTTTTAACGGCGTATTATGAAAATGAACACTATGTACTTGAAAAGCGTGTTTGTTTACATAATAGCCGCTTATGTAGAGAAAGTTGCTACATAACACACGAATGCTATATTCTAGAACATTACGTTATTGTTAAATATAACAAAATATAATGACAAAGCAAAGAACGTCTGATTTAAAATGCATAAATTTTTGCTCCACTTACATATTTCTAAAATACTTATTATTTTTTCTACTAACATAATCTTGTATGAAACTTGAGGATCTCAAATAACTTTAAACAAAACATTTTTCATAACAATTGAAACATACCTTCGAATTACTAACTCTTTAAATATAATATAATTAAAATTCTAACTTAATCGAATCTGTACATAAAAATATTATTGAAATAGACATTATTATTAATACAGACGCGGAATTTATATTTTGGAATCTTTTGTAAACAGACACAAGACTTGCTGTCTGTGAACGCATCACGAGAAAAGCACTAGACAAATTTTCATGAAATTTGGTATGATAATAAGTTGTTATTCGGGTCAACTCATAGAATACTTTTTACCGCTGAAAAATATCTAATTTCGAGAATTCTGTTTAAATTCCCTTGATATGTTCCTTGACTCAAGGACATTGACGTTATAACATTCAGTATTAGTTGTTAAATAATCTAGTTTGAAAAATAAATGTAAAATGCATTATATAAATATTAATTTAAATAATAGTAAGTATCATCCAGTTTTCGCAAATCACCGATGTGTAGAGATGAAAACAAACCCTGCTCTACCGGGTATCGAGCGAGCGCGGGGCGTGACCGATCGATCGTCACGCCTCGCGCACCCACGCCCGGGTGTCTTAAAGGTTCTATCTGGAAGCTGAAAGTGCATGGAAAATGTGGCTTTGTGTAGATTTTTATTCAATTAAATATATAATACTATTTGTATTATAAATTGATAGTAAAAGTACGTTTTTAATTTATTACGCGTATGTTTCGAGGCGTGATATGAAACAGATAAACTATAAGTATACATAGGTGTGATAATAATAATAATGTAAAAAGGTAATCAATTGATTCTGTAAAATTTAACAGACCCATCTCCTTTTTTTATCCTCTTAAGGGATGAATACTACGATAAAAACTATCCTATGGGCTATGTCCTTCCTAGGGTCTTGAAATATAAATACCAAAATTTCATCTCAATCGGTTCAGTAGATTGAGCGTTTAAAGGTAACACACAGACATACGGAGCTATTTTCGCATTTATAATATTAGTATGAATATACATGTAGAGATATATATATGTAGAGATATAATATAGAGTCACCTCTTACTAGGCTAGTGGACGCTGTGAGCTAAATATCTTCACGCGACAAATGTTACATAATAACTTATAGAAACCACTATACGTAGAATTGAAACCTGACACGCATCTAAATATCATTTATAGGTATAAAACTAGAATATATAGATCTCAATACGATCTCTATCTCATAAATGGAAAGGCATATGTTTTTTCAGCACCACACATTAATTCATGCCTTTTTTAAGAGCAAGTCTTTAGTTTCAGTCTTTAATTATCCTCTTGCCATTTGAAGAAGCTGTGATCCTCTTCTCTGTCTTGATATACAACTACATCGTATTTGGTGGAGGCATTTAGGCACCCAATTATATCTGCCATATCTGCTTTTTGTAACCCATTTCCACGTAGGTATAAAATAAAGCTACGTAAGCTTTTTGATAAAGCTTGATAAAAAAGCAAAACCTAAAGCTTTTCGTTTTTTTTTTATGGGACAAAGGGGGCAAACGGGCAAGAGGCTCACCTGATGGTAAGTGATCACCTCCGCCCATGGACATCTGCAGCACCACAGGGCTTGCAGATGCGTTGCCGGCCTTTCAGGAAAGGCAGGGATGGAGGAGGGAGAAGGACGGGAGGAGGTATGAGGAGTGGGCCTCCCGGACTCTCACTCACCGGACGAAACGCGACAGCATAGCTGCCACTTCACGCCGGTCTTCTGTGAGAGAGTGGTACTATACGGGGCGTGCTGGCCCATTCGGCTGCTACCCGAAGGTAACAAGCATAGCACTACCACTTGAAAAATACGTATACGATATACAAAAATGTCTGCCTCTATGCAAATATTTAAATGTCATCAGCGAACGTCATATGGTAAATGTATGCTTTTTTGACGATGCAATTTATTTTATGATTTTAAATAGTAGGTACTTAGTTAATCTTCATTTTTATTGAAGTATTGCTCACTGAATTTATAGTGTTCTCATCTAAGAAATTATAATACAGTTGTCTCATTAGAATGCAGAGGTGCTTATAATTAAAGTATCGTTTAGTCTAGATTTCTATCTTTTTATAACATGTAGGTATTATAAGACAAAATGATCTGCGACATATTTAAAAAAGAAATAAAACAAATAAAAATATTTCTATTAAAAAGTATTTATATTGAAAAGTTAAGGCTTAAATATATAAAACCAACAAATCTAACATTCATACTACCATTGCCTTCAAAGGTTCCTAAAATTGATTGAAAGTCTACTATATTATGTTTTTATGTTAAATATGTCACAAGCGTCCCAAAACCTCCCGATACTTTGCCAAAATATTAAGAAGAGTTCGTAACATTGATCGGTTGTGCTCCGACGCGCTACACGGCCGGGTACTCCCGGTCGATACCCGGTCACGGTCGTACCGATTGAAAATATCTTATACTAGCGGTGCCCGCGGCTTCGCTCGCGCTAAGAGTGAATAAAATAAAAATTTTTGCTTATATACTGTTACTTATAATGTACCAAGGACTGATTCCCCATTTAAAGTTCTGGCCCTCTTTTCTGAAAACTACTGTGTAGCATCCTGCCGTGCCGCCACTGCTGCGCTTTCTAAAACTTATTTCCTATTTTTAACCAACTTTGCTACTATGTGTATCATAATTTCTTTGTGTGTTTTTCGTTAATGATAAACTGATGTACGTGGTTCATTGTTATGGACTTATGGTAAAAATTACTGTTAAATATTTCTCCTACGCAAGTTGTGCCACCCCCGTTAACCCCCATAGGGGTTAATTTTCAAAAAACGCTTAGATATGTATCTCATAATTTGTATTGCAGAGCATTATTTCAGTTTCACGCAAAATATTTCAATAGAATTAAATTTCCCATACAAACTTAGCCACCCCTTTAACCCCCAATGGGGGTGAATTTTGAAAAACCCTGAAATACGTGTTTCATCATTTGTACTAAAAAGCATTAATTCAAAGTTTCATGCAAAAATATGCAATAAAAATATTTTTCTCATACAAACTTTGCCACCCCTTTTAACCCTTTTAGGGGTTGAATTTCCAAAAAATAATATGCCTATTTCCTTCTCATGAATGCAAACTATCTACATACCAAATTTCAGCAAAATCGGTTGGGTGGTTTAGGCGTGAAAAGGTAACAGACAGACAGACAGACAGACAGACAGACAGAGTTACTTTCGCATTTATAATATTAGTATGGATTAGTATGGATTAGTATGGATTTGCAATATATACGTATACAAATATTTATAATGAAAAAAAATCATATAGTTATTATTTATGGTTAAATTCGTTATAGGTTCTGTAATATTATCGTTGAAATTAATGATTGTGCACAGCCTTTTCAAGTAATTTAAAAACAAATGTTTTGAACTGTAAATAATGTATTCAGCCTTTTTTAACGTTCCACTGCTAGGCACAGGCCTCCCTTTAATACAAGCGATATTGTCAATATTGATTCGCTGGCCAAGTGCGAGTTGACGGACTTCACGTGTCTTTCGAAAACTTGTTAGGTTTTCTCAGACATGCAGGTTTCCTCACGATGTTTTCCTTCACCGTAAGGCAAGTGGTAATCATGTTAGAAATTGATTCGCACATGAAAATATCTGAGATGCGTGAATTATATAATAATCAATATAAAACTTCAACAGTCATTGCTATTATAAATAAAATTATCTTTTCGGAAGTCTCTGACCATGAATGCTGAAAGCATTTGAAACGTCGGGAACTAAAAATCTAATTTAATCCGTGACAAAATCCGAAAAGATAATTTCATTTATAATGTCAAATCTAAGAAAGTATTAGTCATTATTATAAATTATTAAATTAATAGAGCCCACATTATAATAATAATACTACACTTATCTTAAATAGTGCATTATTAATCATCTCTACATTCCATATAAATATTAATTAAACCGTTCTTCCAGGTCATGGTGGCGTGAATCAACTAGGCGGAGTGTTCGTAAACGGCCGGCCCTTACCCGACGTCGTGAGACAAAGGATAGTGGAGCTGGCCCATAGTGGGGTTAGACCCTGTGACATCAGTCGACAGCTTCGCGTCTCCCACGGCTGCGTCTCTAAGATACTATCCCGGTAAGATTTTTATGTTTCCTAACTCTACAAAAATCACTACATATTATTAATTATGTCCTCCGCTGCGTCTGTCTGTCTATCTGTTCGCGTTTACTTTAAAACTACTGCACCAATGTTCATGCTGTTTTCACCAATGGATAGAGTGATTCTCGAGGAAGGTATAAGTTTTATAATTTGTCAATTTTTTGTAAATATTTACTAGGGGAACCCGTGGCAAAACCTGGGCGGAGCGAGGGCATCTCGCTAGTACCTATATCATAATACAAAATAAAATGGGTCTATCTGTCTGTCTGTTCCCTTTAAGGGTTAGCTGCTGAACTTATCTCAATAGTTAAGAGATGTGATAACCTAAAAATGCTTCTTTATATATGGCAACTTACATTTTTGTATCTGTAATAGGTAATATACATAACATAGTTACACTAGGTAATATTCTATTGACAAAAATAATTTCACGAAAAATAATTGTTTCTGAGAATAATTTGGGATGTAATGCTTATAAAGATTAACTTAAAAGTATACACAATACAAAATGACTACAATTTAAAATATTCTGACAATGAGGAGTTACAGCCAAATCTACGATTTTAGGTAAACTACGTCGCTATTAAATTGAGCTATTACATACAATTGTAGTGAAAAAATCTTAGCTTCAATTACTTTGGCACGAGCTTACTATGCCATGGCGATGTATAATGTATTCCTGAGTCGGTAAAGATTGAAATTGTGTAATTTTATCAGCTGAAGACGAAACAATGGTAAAATGGATGTAATGTGTGCACAAAGTGTGCGCACGCGCCGCTCTGTTCAGTCAACGGAACGTACATAGTCTATGTATGTGATTCATGCTATTGTCGCTGATATAAGAACGGTATTTTACGTTGTTTTAATGGGGTTATCTACAATAAGATGATACTTAGAAAATTCTTTGATTTTTATTTTTCTATGGAGATATCGAAGTTTATAACATCTAATATATATTTTCTATTCATTTGCGGTATTTCAAGCAAAAGTAAATAGTTAAAACCAAAATTTTTTGACGAATAAGTTTGTAAGTTATCTTTTTTTACTTGTTTTAAATTTGTAAAAAAAAACAAAATTTATTTTATTAATTATATTATTTATAGTAGTTAGTTTTTAGTTGCTCTAAGCCATATCGATTTCAGATATCGACTTACGAGTATATGTACTATTTAACTAACTTATATTTTCGTTTCGATTCGTAGACAAAATTTTTAAATTATCGTAATAATTATATTTCTTTTAATGAAATTACATTGAAAAAACATGTTATAAAATTTGGTTTACGTAAAAATATAAAAACATTCGTACATAAACATGTTGCTTTGGCATTCATCCTACACTATAATATAAATGTTTGTTTAGTTAAGTGTTATTAATTTGAAGTAATCGAGTGGCTTTGCAAGTTAACTGCGGTTTAGTTAAACCGTCTTGATAGCAGTTAAGCAGCGGCTGACCGCAAATGTGCCAGAGATTCGACTCGCGAGTAAATTAATATAATTAGTTGATTACATTACTTTGCTAAGATCAAATACTACTTATTTTTACTTATTTTTGTTTAGTTTCTTTTGATAAGGATACAGTTTGACATTTTATAGAAAATCTGACTGGATTTGAAATTCGAACGAAATTTTATATTATCTGTATTTCAGAAATTCACTTAACATATATCTAAAAAGCTTTTCGCTATAAATAGGTTTCCTTAAGAAGCTTGAAAACATAGACATTTGGATAAATAAATAAATAGAGAGGCATTTGTAAAACTGCCTTTTTTCTTTTAATTCCCTTTTAATTATTTAGTAATTTCTTATCACATGTTCAAGCTCATACTATAAACTAATGTTACTAATACGTACTATTTATTTTTAAAACAATTGATAAGTTTGCTTCATAAATTGTTTTGCTTCTTGCACTTTGAGTTTGATTTAAAATAGATATTAAGGCAAAGATATAACTGTAACTTTTTTCTCCTTCTGTATGTTCGTCAAACGATTTTTCGTTTACTTAGTAGCTATTTATGAGCATTAGTATTTAGTATTATCAAGAAAATATTAAAAATAGTTAGCTTCAGTGATAAAAGGCTTACTTGTTATAAAACTGTAATGATATAATAATATATTTCGAATTAAATTATGTGAAAAAGAATCGTTATCAAATTTCCATTAACATGTATATATTAAAGTAAACAAAGCAAAGCTAAAATTAACAAACACAACAACAATACGACACAATATGAATGAAGACCACTCGTTGGCTATTGTTTGACTTAAATTGAAACTGGCCCTAGTGATGTGCTGCGTTCGCGATTGTTGCTTTAAACATTCTGTGGTATAGGTTATTAATTATGTTATAAAAGGTAGAAAAGTATGTTTTTAACGGTTATTATAGATTTCTCAGAGATGATTTTTTTTTGTAAAAAAACCGGCTATCATCATACCAAATTTCATCAAAATCAATCTAGTGGTTTTTTCTTGATGCGTTTCCAGACACCCAGACAGACAAAAATTTTAAGAACTATAGATTCAGCTTCTGCATCAATAGAAAGGACTTTTTCAATAAGAAGAAGAAGAAAGTATTGATCAATCAATCATGAATCAAATCTGATTCGACTGAGTTACAATTTTATTAAGACTGTAGCTTATATTTAATAAGAAAAGTCAAAGTCATACGGTATTTGTATATATGTAATCAAAATTACAAAGTAAGATAAAAAAATTCGATATGTACCATCAGTTTTAATTTTTTCATTGTGTTTTCTCACAGCTCTTCAATTCTATAGATCTCAATCATCAATCAATCAAAATTACTTCAATAGCTATATTAGTGTGTTTACTGAAAATCCGCTCTGTTATTTTGCGTGAAAAAGTTTAGACTATACACCTCGATTATACAAACTTTCGAGTTCTAGAACGAATTGTCTGGTCTGAAAAACAGAGATAAAATATTACAATGATGAAAAAATCTAAGTGTTGCAATAATTTTACCATCTGTATAAAAAATATAAAATATAAGTACCTAATTATATTTAAAAAAAATAAATTAATTAAAAAAACACACAGTAGAGCCAAAGACAACCAGTCGAATCCTACATTATTTTTTATACACATTCAAATATATTTTCAATACAAATTCACATTTCCAAAGCTTATTGTGCACTACGACATCATCAGTAGTATTTTATAGCACATCACTAGTCCCGCGGGAGCTGAATAGACGCTATTGCTTTTCAATTTATTTTCCCCGCGCGTCCATCCCACGTTTTGAATTCGCTGGATGCTGCAGTTTTATATTTCTATAGACTTTACAGTATATGTTGAGTAGATTTTTAAACTCTGATTAAGGGTTTAATTTTTAACTGTTAGTTAAATTGTTTTCATTGGAATTGTCGTGATAAAGCGATTGACCGTAGATTCGATTTCGGTATAGATTTATGTGTGATTGTAGAAAACGGCTCTTAAATGTAATTTTAAAGTCAACATTAATGAATAAAAAAGGCTTCTAAAATATTAGACTTGTAACAATAATCTACTTCAAGAATAAATTTATAAAATGCTTAGATTTACGAAATTTTATTTCCAAGTATATTTCTCTAAGCTAAAGTTACTTGGTACATAATAGGTATATACTTTTTTATACGAAATAGTTCGCCTTTTAAGTCTATTTATCTAGATCTAGACCAAGCTATCAAACGAGGCGTTAAGAACTAAACCGATCTGTAATTGTAATTACTTCTTAAAAATCATTACTTCAGTATACAAATACACTAATGTACAACTTTTTAAAGCTTTTTATTCAACAAAACATATAAGCCAAATGCACCTTTAAAACAATGGACGTAAAAGTAAATATTGTTTAAGCATTTTATTTTTAATTGCGTCGTTGCTGACTGTACAATTACGTAGTTATTGTCAATGAAATGTGAGCTTTATGTACTAAAAGTTAAGGTTTAATATTGCGTGTTGAATTTTCAAAACGGAAGTGAGCCGGGCGTCACGCTTTCTGCATACGTACAGACAGTACAGAAAAACAGTATAATTATTATATACGGACAGGACCGTGCTACTTTCATTTGTATGTTAGTTGGTACCGGTTTTTATTAGGCCCGGAAATTGTTTTTTTATAAAAAAATACTCTTGTTCTTGATGTTTGTCTAAAATTAGAATTCAAATCACACTTATATTTCGATATATGTAAATATTCTATGTATAGTTAGACTGTCTTAATACTGAATATTGTAATAGACCCTTTAGAACTGTCTAAGACAAGCACGCTATCACACCGCCCGAAATACCGCATGCAAACTGATTTACAAGGCGTACATAACCGGTGACGTTGTCGGCTGTCGCGGTGTCATGGGAAGACACAGACAGACTAACTTGCTTACTCTTATTACACTACTCTAAATCTTAGTAAGACTCTTTTATGCTGAATAGTGTAATAGGCCCTTCAGTTAAATATTTCTTAGTTTTAGTAAAATAAATCATAAACAAGCGTTTTAAATAGCAAATGTACGTTCTTTAAAATAAATGTATATTTCTGCCCTACTAATGGATAATATTTTTTGAGTTTTATATAAAACTAACGACTCACCCTTGCTTTGCTCGAGTTCGTCCCATCTCGGTACGGTATAACGGTTATAAATATATTGGGACATTATTACAACAGAGCCATCTAGTTCCGAAGTAAGTTACTTAACGTGCTTGTGTTGCGGATACCAGATAGTTGATATACTACACATAAATTTTAAATACATACATATTATAAATATAAACATCCATGACTGGAGTACAAACATTCGTGATTAGCAAATAAATGCCCCCAGCGGGACTCGAACCCGCGACCGCTGGCGCAGAAAGTAGGGTCAATACCAACTGAGCCAAACGAGATATTTTACAGAATAGTATGAAAATAGTGTTATTGCATAAAATACGTATTAGATATAAAGTAACTTAAAAAGGAAAACCTGTCTAAATACAAATCGTTAGAACCACAATATACTTACACGTATAATTTTATATATTTTCGTATACAAAAATCGCTTATGTTAGTAAATATTTTGTACACGAACGATACAGCAGTTTTCTAATACAATGAACAGATAGATAATTTTACTAATAAAAGGCTTAATACTTTATATATCTAAATGTAATATAACACCGCAACTAAAACCCAAGTACAAGTAAAGCCGGTACGTGTAATCCTGTTACGGCCCCTCGGCTCTTATCTGCAACCAATATGTCAGACACTCGTTCACAAATTGATCAATCTATTGATATTGATGACACGCTCTATAGCAATAATGTAACTAAATACAGCGAATTATACTTTATCTTTCTTACTTTTTTATTTACTTATATACCACTTAAACAATGTCATCAGCTCTTTTAAACGTCCCACTGCTGGGCACGGGCCTCCCTCAGTACGAGGGGGATCAGGCCATAGTCCACCGCGCTGGCCTAGTACGTGTTGGCGGACTTCACATGTCTTACGAAAACTTGCTAGGTTTTTCTAAGACATGCAGGTTTCCTCACGATGTTTTCCTTCACCGTAAGACAAGTGGTAATTATGATAGAAATGATTCGCACATGAAAATATCAGAGGTGCGAGAACCGGATTTTAACCCGTTCCACTCGGTTATACAAGCGAGCGCGTTACCGCTGGGCTACCACTGCCTTTTATACGCAATTAAACAATATAAATATAATAATACATATTATATATGGAAAACAGATACATTATGTATAGAGCAGAATTTATTTCTTTTTTCTTTCAAAAGGTCTCTACCAAAAACTCTAGAACATAAACATAATAATATAATTAGGTAAATAACACACAAAGTTACATATTTTGTTTTCATTGTGTCATTTTATAACTAAGTAGATACAGATACTTTAAAATCAATTTAAATAGAAGTAATTTATCTTATAGAGTAGATTTTATTGCAGAACAATTTATTTAAAAAAAAACAAAAATAAATATGACATTTGAACATATTTTTTCTTAAATCGATAACAAAAAACAACGTAATACTTGTTTCTTTATTATTTATACATTTTTACATCACTTCTCACCTCTAAGCAGTAATTGATAACGCCATCAATAGTATTACAGGGGATTACTGAGATAAAAACACGTAATCCGATGGTAGGGCACTTAAGTAATTTGCGTTGGGGTGGCGTAAGTCAATTATAAGTGTGATCACACCCCAAGTGCGATGTGAGTAGTGGTTGAATAGAAGTGCTTTGTGAATCTTGTATAATTTAAGCTTTATATTTAAACAAAAATATATTACAAAAGAAAAATATGGATTTAGAGAAAGGTACTTAGGCAAGTTAAATTTTTACATTACATTGAATTTAACTAAACATTATATTTCTATATACTAGTTGTTTACCCTCGCTTCGCTCAGATTATTTCATTAAGTACGTTTTAATGGATTTTTCAGAGGTGTAATATTTTCCTGCAGTTAAAAGTCCTAAATGTAGATTGTAGACCTATTTTATAATAATATCGTATTGAATTTTTTTCGTGATGTTACGTCACAGACAAACAGACAAACAAAAATAAATTTTCTTCAATATATTGTCATAGTTTTGATAAAAACTGTTAATATTTTTCTTGATCACAGTACCTACGTGTACATTGTAATAAGTATATTCGAGAGCAAGAGGGGTGTGAGTGTTTTAGGGTAGCTAATGCGAAATTTCCAACATGCTCTTTTTGTTATTGAACGTAATGTGACCATAATCTTATTTGCTTTAATATTTTTTTAACTTTCAGGAACGTAATTTAATTTTTTTTTATCGATATACTTAGTCATTATTATCTAAACAGAGGCCAGATCTATAGTTTTCACAGTCTTTGTCTGTCTGACTGCACGCGAAAACGAGTGGTTTTCGCGACACTTTTGGATGAAATTTGGTAAATAAAGCTTGGTTATCCGGGTATCAAAATATAGGATATGTTTATTGAGGGGAAATATTTAATCTCTGCGCAATCTGTGCCAACGGGTAAAAAAATGTACGTAGAGACGAACCCGAGCAGAGTGTGGTGAATCGCTAGTTTAAAATTTTATTTTAGAGCGAAGAGAAAACACAAAGCATTACCAAATCATGAAATGGTATCTATAAAATAGGTAGAGCAAGAAAATTACTTTAAAAAACTAGAAATTAAAAGAAGGCTGTTGCTAGTCGTCCGCTAATCGGATGAATAAAGAAAATATTATTCGTCCGACAACTGTCCGTTTATACGAATATCTATCACTTTTTTGCTTCCTAATAAAAAATAAGTGAGTTTTAGGTGCAGGATATATGCAAAATATAAAAAAAATTACCTTAACCTACCGAGCTGAAAATTTATAAAATAATTTTTAACATAACACCCTCAAAATTATTTTAATCCTTTATTACACGTTAATAAAACTATTTCAACAAAATATAAGAAACAACAAAAGTCTCAGTCGCAAAAATCAAACACCAACAGTCGGCTGTCGGACGAATAAAATTTTTTTATTCATCCGATTAGCGGACGACTAGACACTTCGTTAAAAGAACCTTCTCAAGAAGGCATTCGAAACCTGAAAATAATGACATGAAATAAAAATCAAAATAAATCCACGACAAAACCCTGAAAGATAGTTTCATTTAGATAAGTATAATAACGTTATCTATATATATAGATAAAATTGAATTGTCTGTTTTCAATTTACAGCTTTTCACTTAGTGCATATGAAAGAATAAACGGTACTTACATCAAAAAATCAATTTTTAAAATGTTTGTTTGTCTGTCTGTTTATTCCGGATAATATCTGAAACGGCTTGACCGATTTTGACGGGACTTTCACTCGGATAGCTTATATTCTAAGGAGTAACTTAGACAACTTTTATTATATTAGAAAATTATTAAAACCGTTTAATTTACTATAGCTTACGCCCAGCAGGCTGAGTTTGCTAGTTTTAATTAAAAACCAGTTTATAGGCAAAAGACAGCATCCAAATAAAGATGCACGATCAATCATTTATTTAATAATATAACATGTTTTTTGTGACTGGTGTTAATACAAACAATCTATTATTGTAAGAGAGATTGTCTGGATCCCGCGGGAATACCGACCCTTGTATAATAAACTCAACATTACACAAACTCATACAACGGCCAAAACTGACTAAGTCCGGAAAAAGCCGTGGAATCGGAGAATCGTACTATCTTTAGTACATGTTTCTAGATTTATTATTTTATTACTATTCATACTATTATTACTATTCATTCAGTGATATAGGTACCTTCTATTGATGTTTGTATGATATGTTAACTTATACTAGTAGACCCAGCCACATGATGCCATCTTGCAATTTTTTTTATACTCAAATTTTTTTCTTTAGCTCGAGGATAGAGTTGTAGTTTAGGATAGCTGTTTCTGAGGTTTTCTGCCCGGAAATCTCCGGATACGAAAACACTTTTTTTGGAACAAAAAAAGGAAACATTAGGATAAAGCTATTATACTTATTTAATTAGTTGGAACAAATTACACTAATAAAAATACGTTAAGCTTAATTTGGTACATATTTTAGGAGTTCATCCCGGACTAGAATACGGGAATTTTTATACTGTCACACAAAATAAAAACTCTCTTTGTCTGTCTGTTTGATAGATTTTCGCGCTTAAACTAGTGAACAGATTTCAAATAATTTGTAAGTAAAGCTACGGAAAAGGCTATTCGGTAAAAAAAAAGTAATTAAATTATCCACTGGGTTTTGAAACCATCAACATGGTCTTGCATCAGTTGAAAATGTAAATAAATCATCCCTCAAAGGGTGTACATAATCGAATCGTCATAATAACTCTCATTATTTTATTGAGCAGTTGAAATTTAATTTTGTTCTAATGCCACGTCCCTAGAGGCGGGGCGTGCGTCCGAGCCCGTGTATACGGCCCGTTGGGGAATACCCTGTGATTTTTACGTCTAATATATTTTACTGATTGAAAAATCTGTTAAGTTTTTGTAAAGGTTAGCTTAGTTATAGTTTTATTAATGACTATTTAAACATAAAGTGACGAAATAGTATGTTTTCAAATCAAAATGTCCTTCTAAATCTGTAACCGCCGCACTCAGAGTCACTTAATGAACCATTAAGTCGTTCTTTAGTATGAAGATTATCGACTTAATGGTACATTAAGTGACTCTGAGTGCGACGGTAAATCTTACAAGATTAAAATTATAAAAATCGTTTCGATCGGTTGATCCGTTATATATTTTTAGGGCTGATTATAATTGTCAATCGAATATCCCTTTATGATTTTTGATTTATGAGTATATTCCTCAAAGATTGCAGAACGTCATTTTGTCTTAGTCCCATAGTTAGACGGCTTCTCCATATTAACGAAAATATTGATATTATGTATGTATAAATATACTTATGTTATGTACTACCTTTATTTACCTTGAAGAAGGAAGAATCTATTGTATATGTAATTATGTAACCCCATGAGTTATACTAATTTAAATCTTTCTTCTAGGTACTACGAAACCGGTAGCTTCAAAGCTGGTGTGATAGGGGGTTCCAAACCCAAAGTGGCGACCCCTCCCGTAGTGGACGCGATAGCTGCATACAAACGTGAAAACCCTACAATGTTCGCGTGGGAGATAAGGGACCGGCTGCTCAGTGAAGGAATATGCAGTCAGGACAACGTTCCTTCTGTTTCTAGTATAAATAGGTAAGTCCCCTTAATTAAGATGTTTAGCTATTACTGTAGCAACACTTTTCAGATTTTTTTATATATTTTTAAAATTGTATACTAAGATATGTTAATTTTTGCGGTTTTATTTAGTCTGTAGTGACCTTTATGATGTCTAACACTACAATCCTTCCCTTGGTCATGTTTACTGTAGAGTATTTTGGAAGAAAAAATCAAAATAAAACGTGAAAATTCAGTGATATTCATAGTTTTATACGATGCTAATGTTCGTATAAACCTATGATAAGAATAAACTTAGATTTACTATGTATAATGTTAACTACATGTAATAAGACATGATACATATGTACATGATAAAAATAAGCATAGTATGTATCTACTGCGTAAATTTGATTCGAGGTTTTTTTTAATTGGTTATGTATTGTACAAATAAGTTATATTAAACA
This sequence comes from Boloria euphrosyne, assembly GCA_951802675.2. Lineage (NCBI taxonomy): Eukaryota > Metazoa > Arthropoda > Insecta > Lepidoptera > Nymphalidae > Boloria > Boloria euphrosyne. The sequence goes on from OX637896.1 coordinate 1,523,164, forward strand.
CACAGCAAAAACTATCGATCTTTATCGTCAACTAACAATATTTCAACGATCTCCAAAAGAACCCTTTTAACTCTATCACTTCAAAAACAACTCCGTCGTGTAATGCGATTTTGCACCCCAGTTTATTGATACCAATACTTATTGTGTAGTAATGCACTCCTAATGGACGTAGGGGACAAGTTGTTCTAACCCTGTTTGATATTAGATGGCTTATTTGCGATTGTTCATTGGAAATTTAGACGTTTTAGAAGATACAGTTATATTTTCTTAGGAAATATAAAAAATACAGTAGTAAACAATATTTATGTCTAGTGTTCGCGAAATATTCGCGTCATAGTATAAGTTGAAATTCTATTGTAATCATTGTATTAAAAGAAATCTAAGTCCAAAAGCTTCTTTCTTTAAAGAAATTGTAACATCTGAAAATACGAGAGTGACGTTTCGGCATATCGCTAGTTACAATGTTAGTGAAGGGTTAATATTTAATATTACAACATAACTGATATTTCACAAATTTTACACTAAAGCTCGTAATACCTTTATCCTGAAACCAACTAACCTGCAAGTGATAAGGATATCAACAGATAACCATAAATTTAATAAACGGTAGCATAGATTAAATAGATAAACGACACGTAATATATTTTTTATCTAATCTGGCAACACGTAATTAGACGCGTGGATTTTTAATGCGGGTAATACTTGAGCTCAAGTGATTGACATGCTTTTGTTTCATGTTGATGATTAGATATTTTTAAAAACATGTCAATGAAGACTATGTTATAGTTTAGGTTTTCACAAAATAATCCAAGTCTGAGTATCTCAGAGCAATATTTGTCAAGAAAAGTTTGTAAGCTTTTCTTGACAGGGTCAAGACGTACAGGCTTAGTTTCGTTATGAGCAATCGTTTTTTTTTTCAAATAACTTCTTCTGTTAAAAAGCGAATATCAGTGTGTATTTTCTTCTTCACGCTAAAATGTCTTAACAATTTTCGATGAAATTTTGTAGACACATGCATAAAGTAACACGTAGGTTATTGTAACGCACCCTAGCAATGACATGTCGAAAAGTAAAGCATACAAAGATCTTAATTTAAATGATCATTTCATTTCATTTCATAGAAAATCCATAATCGAAAATGATATCATAAAGTTACCCATAAACCGAAAATGCGAAAACCGTGACTTTATACGATTATTATAAGTGAAGCAATAACTCAATGGACGCAGGATATCCGGCGTGAGCACGTGTCGTCTTCCGCTGCGCCATCTTTGTAGCTCCCTCTTTCCGGTCGTACCCCTTGCTTGGGCCTGAAAATAAGCGATTTGTTAATGTTTATTATTTATAATGTTAACATACTTTCAAAATACCCATTTTATTCAATATATAATATTAAATTACCAAAAAAACCGAGATAGAGTTACAGTAGATGATTCAATATTAGAAATATATAGATAATAATGTATTATTTTCAAAGTCAAAAGTAAGTTAAAAAAATTGGTTATAAGAAATATAAAGATACTATGCACATACGACTGTCAAGTAAAGTTACTTTTTAAAAAAAAGTAAAAAGACATATAGACTTGATTTATTATCTAAATAATCGCTCTTTCTGTAGCCATTTCATCTAGTTTTATAGTTGTTTAGGAGATAAAGAAAAACATACTCAATCACAATATGATAAGGTTTCTTTTAAAGTGTAACAATAAACTTTCTAAAAGGGGAGAAATCGCTTAGTTTTTCGGTAAAACATTTCGAAGTGTTATTTCTTACCTTCTCTTGAAAGCCACACCCAGTAGTATAGAACCATTAGAGTTTTGTAAAAAAAAGGTTCTTTTAGTTTACTACCTTTTTCATGTAACTTCGTCTGTAATTGCCCTTATTTAATGTAACTACATCTAAATAGGACTCATAAAAATGTAATATCATAAGCTATTGCCTTATATTCATTAAGAAATTCTTAATTATATTGAAACGCAGTGTAACATGTATATTGTATAGATATCATGGCCATTGCTCTTTTTATTATCTTAGAAAATAAAATACAAGATAATTAGTATAAAAGCATGGTTGGTGTAAAAATATACAAATATGTAAAATGATATTGAAAAATAACGCAACACACAAAACAAAAATCACAATAGAATGTCGTTTCAAGACAAAACAACAACAAAACCATATTTAGTTCCATAATATTACATGAGTTAAAACTTTTAAATATCTGAAATAAAAAGAGACCAGTTTTTACCAATAAAAAAAATTGACATAACATACAAAAATTAAATATTTTATCAGTAAGTGGTCAGTTAACCCCTTTAAATTAATAAACACTTATAAACACTTCCTACAAATCTAGATTAGATCTCAAAATTTAGTCAATTTTAAAGCAATTCCATATAAGGGCATATCTTGGTCGCGTGTCGGTCACGTGACGGTCACGTGACCGACACGCGACGTTAATGTCCCATCAACGGCTGCGGTCTCATGACGTATAAATACGAAAGTATTTATGCTTCGGGTGCAAATTTAACCCTCGGCTTTTGTTGGGCAATTTCTGCTGGAGATGGGTTTAATCTTTTTTTAATTCCATTTTTTCATTACTTATTGCACTTATCGTCTTTCTTTTAAATGTAATTTAAAATGTAAAAAAGAATATTTATCTGAATATGATGATTAATGTGAAATAAATCACTTAATATTTATACAAATCGCGCTCCAGCGATTGAGAGACACCAACTAATAAACAAGTGTTTTTTTTTTCAAATAGTCCTTAAAAATCCCTATATTTTTGCAAAGAACTGTAAAACTACCAATAGCGACAACGTAGTCGTCTTTCTCACCTAGAGGTTTCTCTTCTGTTAAAAGTAATTTTGAAAATTATATCCCGACCTTTATATTGGTCAAATTAAATAATTTTCGTCAAACGTACCGACGCAAGTAAATCATAACCATAAAACCGCCCCTCCAAAACAATAATAATAAAATAAAAAATCGGTAAAAAATGCCAAGTTGCGATGTGAAGACATTTTTAATAGAGGGCGGCTGACGTCGGGTAATTGAAGCAATAATTTTGGCAACCCCATTTTGACATTTGGTTTTTTGCGCGCGAAAACTGAATAATTTGTCAGATAATAATTTGAATTAGGTTGTTTATGGGGTCGAGATGTTTTTTATCCTAGAATATAAATCTTTGGAATGAAGACTTGTAGTACCTATTTCTTTAATATATTATAACAGATAAAAATGATTATCTAAAAATATTTAATCTGTAACGAAAATGGCGCTGTTCATGTTAAAAAATACGTAATAAAAATATTGTTTATAGATTTTTGGATATAATGGCAGCAAACTGAGATTAGTAAATTATTTTGTCTATCTGTGTCATTGAGCGCGCGTCACTCATGGTCAATTTAATTCTAATGGGAATTTTTAATGAAATTATTTAAATTAAACCACATAGCCAACCACACCAGATATGAATCGAATCCAATGATTTAATCGAATCTAGCCTTAAATTTAACATATTGGAAGCAGCTATTGCTAAAGTTTAAAAGTTGTCTTTTTTCGCACATTTCCTTGGAAAATCTATCACAAAGCTACGAACAAGTAAACCAAGCATCATAAATCATAAATATTCGCCAATAGCATACATTATTTCGCAAGGGTGATATTAAAATGTAAGGGTATGTAAGTAACCCTTCCGACCGGAACTACGTAGTTCCTGGAAAAATGTAAGCCTTTCTTATTTAATTTAATTCATGTTCACCCTTTTTGCAACGGTTCTATAAATTATTTTGGGAAGGAGTCTCTAAATCACAAATAAAAATGGCTAGCCAAAACTTTTGTAGATAAATAGCATTAATATTGGGATTGCATGAAGATAAAGATTGTATTTATATATAACGAAGCCGCGAGTTCCGATAGTAAATTAATACAAAAATTTGTTAAATTATATACTAAAACCTTTCTCGATAACCACTTTATCCATTGGTGAAAACAGCATGAAAATCGGCGCAGAAGTTTTTGAGCTTACCGCGAACAGACAGACGCGTCGGAGGACTTTGTTTTATTATATGTAGTGATACTTATTATTATAATTCGTGAAAGGTTTGTAGCGATCCTACTTGCCTACTTACTGAAAAGTCGCGGGTTTGAGTCCCGCTGGGGGCTTTCATTTGATGACCAAGAAGGTTTGTACCTACTCCAGTCATGGATGTTTATATTTATAATATATTTTATCAACTATGTTATGTCTATAACCCAAGCCAAGCTTACCATAGAACTAGGTGGTTCGGTGTTATTAATGTTATATTCCTTAATTATTTATTAAGAAAAATAATGTCAAAATATTTTGCCTCTGCATACTATATGACTTTTCTGTACAACATCATATTAAACCATACATGAAGATCGCCAGACAACTCGCTCCATTCTACGAGACACTTTCCAAATTCAAGTCAAGTTTCTTTTGCATTTCTGCTTTTGAAAAAAAACCTAAATGGAAAATTATTCTAAAAATAAAAACATTGCAAAAATCCATCAAAACTGTTATTATCAAAATAAAGACCGCACTACTTGTAATCTGTTATAAAATAAGAAGCATAAATCTCGTTCATCAAAAAACGTGATGAGTCTATTACGACCCTAATTCTAATTTGACCTTTTTGATAAGTTTGCAAAACAATTTTTGCATATGTCAACCCTGGAGATACTAGCAATATTTCATCGTGGGTGCCATCCATCATGGCGGGAAATGAACTGTCAACTCCGCGACGACAAAATGGCCGCGATACGAAATAATGACGTTGCTTTACTTTAAATATGCACACCTTATGGTGAATTATATTTTGTTTCATATGAATATTATTGTAAACGTGAAGTATATAGGTACTTCAAATAAATATAATTTTATGTTATATACAAATAATAAAAAACCCGCCCGTTTAAATAAAATGTTTTCAATAGTCTTATATGCTACATATTTTTTTTTTATTTTAAAACATCGAAAAATTATGTGTCTGTTTTAAAGTTTTTTCATCCAGTAAGTTCATGAAGAACATTGACCACGATGATACCTGAATGACTTCAAGGTATATAGTAATACTTAATTATTACTAATATATTACTTTTTGTCCATGTAACATTGTTTTATATAATTACGTACATTTTAATGATATATAAAAACAATTAAATAAAACATTATATTTCTACTTATTTATAATCTCTTCGCTACAAATAAATGGCGAGACCTTTTTTTGTTCGCACGATAAAAATTTGGTTTCCGGTCTATAGAACGCGGGTGAAGCCGCGCGAAATGCTAGTCCTATACATTTTACTAGTTTTTCGCGCGGCTTTATCGTTTACGGAGCGCACACAACGGGAGCTCTCAAAAGGATTATTTTTTCCCGTTTTTGTGACATAGCCGTAGCCTTCCTTTCTAAATGGACTAACCAACAGAAAAAATCTTATTGTCCATTTATCGAGATTAAAATTTAGCACATTCAACCACACGAACAAACAAATCGACTCTTCAGCTTTTTAATATTAGTATAAATAAAACTTAGTTTTCAGCCCTTTTTTACCGCTTCAATACAAGGGGATCAGGCCATAAGTCCATAGTCCACTGCGCTGGCCTAGTGTGAATTAGCGGTCTTCACATGTTGTTTCAAAAACTTGCTAGGTTTTCTCAGACATGCAGGTTTCCTCACGATGTTTTCCTTCACCATAAGACAAGTGGTAATCATGATAGAAATGTTTCGCACATGAAAATATCAGAGGTGCGAGACCCGGACTTGAACCCGCATCACTCGGTTATCCAAGCGAGCACGTTACCGCTGGGCTACCACTGCCTTATAGATTGATTGTTTTAGTTCTTTTTTGTATTTAACCTCCGACCCTTAGGAAAGAACCGAACCATATTTTTGCTTACTAACGTTATAATTGTAATATTAAAAGAGAATAACTAAATCTGTTACCCTTCATTGGAACCGCTCACTAGATATTTCAAATGATATAAATTTGCATCCTAGGGTTAGACCTAGGCTACCTTTTACCCCTATCTTAGTAACACGTTCTAGTTGTATATAACCAAAACTCTCGAGCATATCCATGTGCAAAAACTCGTCACTTTATAAAAAATACACTATACTACTCTACATTAACCAATAAATCGTCGACGACATCGCGAGTATCGGAAGCGTTGCAAATCGCGACCGCCGCAGCCAAATTGCGTATTGATGTAGCCACGTGCCGCTTTGCTCTTGGTTTTTTTTACTAATGGAGATCCCTTGTTGTACTCTAATTATTGGCTTCACTTATTGCATTTCATATTTATAAGCATAATTTAGCAAAAATAAGCTTTCTAAAATCTAGTAGATATTACCAACTATTTTTCTTATTTGATTTGAAATATTACTTCTGTAATGTAACTCCTGAACTTTTGAAATGTACTTAGAAACAAAATACGAGAAAAAAATGTTTTTTATTAATTTAAAACAAATAAGTTGTTGGGTATTTACGTGTTATGATATCATAACTAAATGTAATTAGAATAATATTGCATCACTTGGCAAAAATGTTGCCATTAAAATTGTTTGGCGTAACAATGCTAGGTATCAGTTATTTTAATTTATTTTTTTTTCCTTTTTATTAGTAACTCAGCTTCTGAATATGATAATAAGGTATGAATTAAATATTATGAAAGCAAAGGAATTCAATATAACGAAATTAATATTTCATACTAACTCATAAAAACAAGTATGAAATGAATTTCCTACCTGATATCACTTTTATCACTTCTTTTTGACTGATAAAATTGTAGTGACGTAATGACAACCACTTACAGTATAAAATCCTTACAGGATTGTTCGTAATAAGGCAGCGGAGAAAGCGAAGCATGCGCACAACCAGCAGCAGCAGCAACAACAAGAGCAAGAGATCAGTTCTGCGCAAGGCAGTGTTGTTTCTGTAAGTATTTTTGGGTTCTACTATGTTTATAGGGTTCCGAGCCCATGGGACTTTATGAAACCCTTTATAACCTTATAATTCAGCCTATATACACTATTTGTTCACTCTACTTTTTAAGAGATTAATGTTTTTTAAATACGAATATTCTGAACTTAATGGATTTTTTTAATATTTAAGTACTTTAAAATGAAATAAGTATTCAATACGTATTATCGATGCTTATAATATTACAAGTAGGTATACAAGTGTATTAGTCTAGTGAGAATGTATTGTGTGCGATCCAGGTGCTTAGCAATATCCTTTGTGCCAGGTAAATTTTGTCTGTTCACTAAATTTCATTATGATCAATCTAGCCGTTACAGCTTAAGAATTAACAAACAAACACACATACGCAGAAAAATTTAATATATTTTATTTCTTTATTTTTTACCTGTGCTACTTAACTAATTTTAGTTTCATTAATTTCGGTATTTATTAAGTGCAATAAAGAATTATATAATATATTTCTTAGTAGTCCGATATATCTTCATAAATATAATATTCAATGGATTTCACAGGTGATAACCCACGCGGGCAACGCTCCCGGCGCGACCGCGGTGCTGTCCCCCACCGAGCACGTCAACAACACCGGCAGCTACAGCATCAACGGCATCCTGGGCATCGAGCAGGTGGACGGACTGCACAATGGAAACGGGCTCAAGAGGAAGAGACACGAGGACCAAGGTTCGATATTGAATATTACTTATAAGAGTTAATGTGAATGGTACAATAATTAGTACTTACGTCATCACTTCCATTATCTAGTAAGTAGGCCTTTCTCACTTTTCAGTCTACGGTATATATTGAAAAAAATCATGTGATATTTATTTTATGGACCCGTAAATAAAATTTTTACTTATTATCTTTGATTTCATACAAAAATAAATAATAAACGTTTTAGTATTTCCGTTTCCTTGATAACTTTATATTTTTGGTGTTCATCCCGCAAGTGAACTCGAACCTACGACCTCTGGGACAGCAATAAGGGTCACTACGAATTGAGAGAACTAAATAATCTAATCAAACGTAACAAAGCATTTGTTCGGTTTCAACAAACTTTTCCACTTAACGAGGGAAAAGGGTTTCAATAGAGTTTTTGTTTCAAAGAAAACTTGTAAGTAATGACACAAGAGCATAGGGATTAAAATATTTGTGGGTCTCCCGCGCTGCGACGTGTTTTGTCTCTGGCACTAGCGATGCGAAAATTCGATATCGATATGCCAAAATTGATCATAATTATATTAAAAAATATATATTTTTATGCAAATAAAATAATGTTTCACTAATTTAAAAAGAGAATTAATTCACAAATTATATTTTTTTAAATGAATTTTTACATTAAGTTTAGAATAAATAATAAAGTGCGTAGAAGTTAACTAGAACTGCCAATTTTTCCCACTTCTAGTTTTATGATATACTTACATGTTTGAACATACTTTTAATAATCTTTTATATTGAGACTTAGAATATTATTAAAAATTTCAATTATCAATTTTTAGCATTAGAAATGAAACAAAATTTAAAATTAAACATATCGACATAACGTGTTTCCCTCCCTACCCTCATGGTGTGCGCTCAGCAGAACGACAAGATTTAGTGTGCTATTAAGCGAGTGCACAAATTGTGGCCATATTATATTAAGTTATAACTTCTCTTAAATTTTGTATAGAGCTTCCTGCCTAAAGTTTATCTTTTATATGTTTAACTTTAGCAGTTTATGCTTTACGCATTATTATTATTTTTGTATCTAAAGTTATTATTAGCCAAAAATAAGTCGTTTTATGTATACTGTACAAGAAAGTATTCTAAGCTACTGCGCAGAGCTAAAACCAAAGAAACTTAGTTTAAAATCTTAGTCTCTCCTGTAACCATGATTACTATAAAGCCTTCGAAACGTCGGGAACATAAATAACTCCGCGAAAAACTCGTAAATGTAGTTTTATTTTAAATATCAAATATTTGTGTTAATTCAAAAAATATTATAATGAAGTATTCGTTAAATAATTTGAATTTAAAATTACGATAAATAATACTACAACATAACGGATGTGATTACGATTAATAAAATAGTAGTAGTACTGTAAAAGAACTGTGATCAAACAAACATGATGAAAGACAAAAATATCAATTTTCTTTACTATAAAAATAATGATTAAAATATAAAAAATGATAGAAATAGTGATTTTATTAACTAAAATTTATATTTTGTTTTTAACCAACAGATGAGAATAGAGACTTTAACAGCCATTCTGAAGATGACGTCAAAAGACAAAGAAGTCATTACAATGGGGACCAGATATACTCTAATGTAAGTATTAACTTTGAAATTTGTGGATAGAAAATGATATATTTCATAATAAACACTCTAATTTTAAATTATTAAAATATTAATCGTAATATTATGCACATCGAGAGAAAAGTAACAGTTTCTTTAAAGACTTTGATATCGGCGTCGAGAGTCATGCCATCAGTAAAGTCCTAGCTGAAAAAATAGTTGTACTGAGAAAAGCCAATAAGGAACTCAACGCTTACTCATTTGAATGAGGTTAAAGGAAGGAAATATTAGGTTAATGGCTAGAAATATAAACCATTTTTAGATGTATTTGTGTTTACATGATTAATACATTCATAATTAATTTTCAAAGCATGGCAACTAAGCAATATGCTACATACTATATTCTCTGTTTCTATAATATATTCCTAACTGACAACGTATGACTAATTAAAAATTTCTTCTCAGCTGTGGCCATCGTCGAAGTGGAGTCTAAAAGACGAGTACAAGTTACTATCAGAACTGGGCGGAGGTACCGGGTACTATCCAGACCTGTTCGACGCACAGTACGAGCATCCTGCACATCACTACACGCCTCATTCTGGTAAGTTGACTTAAACCTAACATTTTATTTTCTATCATGTTCAGAAGTCTTAAGAATACTTACGATCGTTAATCATTAGAAATATTGAAATAAGATAAATAAAGATACAAATATTCTCTTTCCTTCTCTCTCTTTCTCTCCTTCTCTCTCATTCTCTTTCTTTCTCCTCCCTCTCTATCACTCCCTCTTCCCTTTCAGTCCACTTAAGGCTGATTGCTATATAACATAGAGGTCTTTCAAGCTAGAATCAAAGTAGCATATTTATTTATTTTTGCTTTGTTCTTGTAAATTTGCCTTTTCATCAATTCAGGAAACAGCTCAATTCTTACACAACATTTTTCAAAACTAAAAACTTAGGTAAATCCCCGGTATATACTAGTACAGCTTATTCCCGTTTCGCAAGCGGAAATCAATTACAAATCTCAGACGAAATCTCGACGAGCGACCACAGGCTGGAATCCAGACACAGTTAGTTGTCACCGCAGGTTTTAGGGCGTGACTGATGGCTGATGTCGCGACCTTCATTGCTTACTGGTTACAATACTGTTTGTATTGTTAAACTGAATTAATTGAATTGAAATTATCTATAGTGTTCATGAAAACGTGATAAAAATCTTGCCAATAGTTCACTGCCATTTCTAATCTGGAGTAAAATGAAGCCTAATTAAGAGTTAAGACCTTAAATTAAATTGTATTAATTCTAAAATGTCAATCCAAAATTGTTAAAAGCTGTACTTTTTAGCCATATTTTGCAAATATAGCTAAAAAGGATATTTTTATAGTATTCTTATAATATAATCAAATGCAATTTATCACTGCCATATCAAATAACTTAACCAAACACAATAATCCTAGACGCACCAACAATTCTCATAGTCGGATTTCTCTGAGACAGAAATTGTAGCCAACGGAAACCCATCACAATAGTATATAATGTCATCCCCACATCCTGCTCGGTAAGACGAGATGCGTAACCTGACCACCTGTTGACCAGTTGTGGGTCAACGACTTTTCTTTCATCTCAATCTATTATTCTGGGAACTGTGTTCTTGGTATATAATAAATTATAATATTATAATAAATCGTATTTGGAGGGGAAGAAAGATTAGGTATTATAATTTCACGTCAAGTTTAAAGATAGTTATGATAACATTGTAACAAAATCTAAGCAGTAGGTACTTTGTAAGCTCATTTTTTTCTTGAAAAATAAGGGTTTTACTAAACATCAAAACAGAACATCTAAAACTAAACAAAGTATCTAAGTTTAAATCAATCGGTCAGTTCGAGATACGCTATTCCTATTGAGCGAGCTTAAATTTACGGTGGGCTCAAATATCGTTTGGAAACTAAACAGTGGCAAAAATTTGAATACTTTTTTTCGTTTAGTACTTTCGAACATACAGTCGATACACACTTGCCATGTTGTACACCGCATTTCCTATTAATACATGAATAATTAATGAATGCATCAATAAAATTAGAAGCAATAAGTTCTAAAGGAAGGCTTCTGAAATATTTAAGAAGTAAACATATTAAAGATTTAATTAAAATAAACAATATTTATAAGCAATTCTCTCCAAGGGCGCCATTTCCCATCGCAGACCACAAGCTGCGGTTACATCCACTATCAACATATCCGTTATTCTTTTACACTTTTCAATTCTTGACATGAGATTAAGTTCCGAGTTTTATAAATATACTAACAATTCCCGCGGCTCCGCCTGCGCCCGACAGATGAGAACTTAGGGTATAAGAATTTTTTGAAGCCAAATCATGAAAAAGTGAAAAATAAAAATTTGGTCTAAAAATAAAAAGTAAAATATCTGGTGAGAGCCACTCTTATCACCTAGGGGAATAAAAAATAGCCTACGATCTATTCTCAGATCTACTACTAATATTACACAAAAAATATATACGAAAATTGGTAAAGCCGTGTCTGAGGAGTTCGATAACAAACACTGTGACATGAGATTTTTATATATTAGAAGAAAATTTGAACACTTAAAATGCCGCAAAATATCCATGTAAGTTGCAGTATTATAAATTGCTTCAATAACAGCTTCAGAAGACCGATTGGTCGTCTGTTTCATTTTCACAAAGCGCTAATTTTGATCTCTAACACCACATATCGTTCGAAAAAAGCTATGACTCTTTACACAAATAAATAAAAAAACGACTCTTAAAAAATTTATAAGTTTTAAAACGAACTATTTATCAGCTTCGTTAAATTGGCTTTATAGTTAGGATATAAAACAAAAAATAAAACATTTCACGTAGATTTTGAATGTATTTAATGAAAGTCAATCAAAGCGGCGTATGAATCACCGTAGGTTTTTCGCGTCACCGGTGTTCTGGATAAATGGTTGCTTTTCCGATCCCATCGCAGCCTCCGCTGGACCAATTTGTTTTGTCATCCTTTTGCCTTTTCAACTTCGAAAATAAATTGTTTTAGGTTTTTTAGTTATATTTATATGGGTCGGTCCGTTTCTAAATTTAGATCCGATATCAATTTCACGGAAGCTCTATTATTTTATATAGTCTTTTATGTTTTTATTTTAATTCGTTGTGCCAACGTCAAAATAATTAATGAAAAATTTTCTTAAATCCTCTTTGACGATGCATCTATATCTCATGGTTGTTTGGGCAACAAAGAAAACTTCAGAAATTTCTTCTTATAAGTTTATTACTTTGCTTAGTACAATAAATGCCTTGTTAAATATATATGTAATTGCTAACGTGCGCGTGCGCCGCACAGTGGAATATGGCTGAACAAAGGCATATCATAAATCAGTTTTACCAATGACAGAAATAGGCTACTTTATTATTTTTATTTAATAGTTCGATAGTCAGACTTTAATATTATGTAAGAATTAATTATGTTTTTGACGTAAATAAATTGTTTTACATGAAGTAATGTTAACCGTTTTTACTAATGAGAAAATTCAACGTCTTTGTTGACAGTTTTCAAAAAGATATAGTAAAAAATCTTGAAGAGAAAAGTATTGATCATTATAAATTTTTGAAAAGCTCATTTTTAGGAGATTCGTAAAAAAAATTTTATATATATATTTTTTATGGATTATGTATGTATTTACGATGAAACAACACATGGAGGAAAAACAGAAATATCTGAATTTCGTCGAAGCTTTTAACACTTACCGACGTTTCCCGATGCTTTGAAATTAAGGTTTATTTATAGTTTAGATACTCTTGAAAAACATATCAAAAAATAAGCTGCGACTTTTTGCGACTAACGAAGATATTGAAAAAATGTAATTCGAGTCTGGGAACGGAAAATGATATCAATTGCGATATTTTTTTATATTTAACCTAATATATGCATACTGCACCATTCATAATAATAATCCAATATAAGTAATCTTTATTATATAACTGCTTTTAAGAAATATTATACGAAATTTATCGAAATTAAAACACATTTAAAGAAATATATACAATTTTAACAGATTGTAATCATTATTTATTTAAAAAAAAAAACGCGTGAACCCAGAATAACGAAACTTCATTGATGTGAATCTATATATATTACTTTATTTTAAAACAAAATTTGATAGTTCTATCTATAATATTTACGAAGTTATAGATTTTTGATCCGAAAAGGACCCAAATATTCCACTGTGCGCCGGCTCCGTCTGTCTCAGTAGTAAGTAGTAAGTCGCGGCGGGCCCGGGTTCCATTCTGTCCCCCGCGCCCCGCGATCTATCCTCTCGCCTAAGCGTTGCATGCGTGAACATCGGTTATAAATAACAATATATTACAAAGATAATATTATAATTATATATTTTTAGTCAAATGCGTATTCAACATACTAAATACATCCCTGTGCTCAGATAAATATCAGCTAAACAATACATCAGATGTTTCAAAACTTTTGCGCTTAAGACGAAAATCGCTTTTAGATTTTTAATTTCATTATAAAATTGTCCATAAATATAGCATCAGTTTAGTAATTTTATTTCAGTTTTCCAATATCATTTGTAAAGGATTATAAGTAATTGGTTTAAAATATTGATTATGAGTACATTTCAATAGCATTGCTAACACCAGTGCCTTATTTCAGCAACAAATGACTCGACAGGGTCTACCGCGGCGGGAGAGCCCCCGTCGGCCGCGGGCAGCCCGGACGCCGCCGCGCTGGTCGTGCTGCAGCCTCCCGCGCCGCCGTACCCTCCGTATGCGCATTATGATAGTAAGTACTTGATGGTATTCTGATGTGGAAATTTTGGAGATTAAATAAATATGTTGGAACATTATTTCAGCGCCATCTAGTTCCGTGGTAAGCTACGAGGCTTATGTTACGGATACCAGATAGCTGATACACTACACATATATAACTTTAAATACATGCATATTACAAATATTTTAGATTATGGGCTTAGTTTATTTTAGGGAATTTCTTTATGGTGTTCGTATTCTCTCTATCAAAAGATAGAGATAGAGAAAAAAATAGCTTAAAAATAAGCACAAGTATAATAATGAAATCTGTGATGTAACTTCAAAAATTTACATGGTATTATATTTTTCCTATAAAGTTTCGCCTTCACTTTAAAGCTTTTAATTTCAAATTAAGTTTCGCATTAAAATAATTAAGATATACCACAACCGTACCATAATACGAAATAGAAATAATTTAAGATCAAAACGCGCCCTCCATCGTAAGTATAATCCGAAAACCCCATATTTTCACCCTAATATTAAACTAATTTTATACTCCACCACATCAAAGTGTAACATATACCTTAACCGAGAGCTGAATATTTACAAAGCCACGCCCTGATGCTGGAAACCCGTTGAAGAAGCTTACTTGATCGTGTTTCGGTTCGTTACTCGGGAGACAAAGGCCGTATGATATCCCCCTCGAAAATTATTTGCATAGAGCCCCGAATGAGCTATTAAACACCCCCCACCCCCAAGCAGATTGCGGTAGATTAAAGACCAAAGGCATAAAGAGAAGTGACGTCCCAAAACCTTGATCACACAATTTTGACACTTATCCCGTGTCTCAATAGAACGGAATTGGTGCAGCATTAAAAATTTTATAACGTTATGAGGGAAGGAAAATTAGATTATGTAGAGCCTCTTAGCTCTCGAGTTTGGAGGAACTTTCCGATTCTTTCTTTTCTTAAATTCCAGTATTATTTTTCGTTTTAAGTGGTGACAAATGTTGTTACGACTCGGATGGTCCTTTTGTGATTTTCGTTACTTTTAGATACATTTCATCTCAGATTGAGTGCGAATACTTTATTATTATGAAGACATTCCGTTGTTCGAATTAAAACTTAGAAACAACAATTACAATTGTGTTATCTGTTGTCTGTCTATTTAGAGTACGTACAAGTTACAAAAGTAAAAATAAGCCTACATTCTTAAGCGAGCTACTAAAAGAAATATGAGGCTTATTCAAATTCCGTTTCGTTAATAATTTTTCGTTTGATACTTTCCAGGTACAGCAACTCTAGCAAGTGAATACGCGTACGCGGCACCTTACTCGCAGTACTCTCCCTACGGCGGACCCTACTCGCACTCCGCCGCCACCGGCTTGCTGTCCAAGTGGTAAGTACCTTTAATGGATTTAAAGGATTTTAAAATATTTTATCACTTAACATTTTCTTATATTTTTCGCACTTAATTATTAAAAAAAAATACGAAATATTATTATTATTGTTCACAATTGCCAAATATATTACGATAAAGATTTATTTAATCACAAGAAAGTTTATTACGCAAACACTTTTCAAGAAAGCAAACATATAACATAAACGAGCGACTCACCCTCGCTTCGCTCGGGTTCGTCCCCAGGTGTAACCTCTTTAGTATAGTTTAAGAATGACGTAATTTCCATATATAATCGCGTAAGAAACGCTTTCATTCGACCGTTTTTTTCTCCGATTCACTTTGCAAAACTGACTACCACGTAAAAGCCTTTTTATTTTTCGGTTTTTTATATAACCTATGACACTCAGCAATAATGTGGCTTTCTATTGGTGAAAGAATTTTTAAAATCGGTTCAGTAGATCCCGAGATTACCCCTTACAATTTAACAAATATACAAACACACAAACTTTACTTCTTTATAATATTAGTATAGACAATAGAGTCATAACTTTCAAACTAAATAAGTAACATAGCTATAAATTATTGTTATACATAATACATTTTGATTATAGAATGCTCTAAATGAATCTCGTACAAGCATTTCCTTCTAACTTCTTTCTATTTCATCGTATTCTTTAATGATTTCTTCGGTCTTTAATGTATACGTGTGACATTATTCAAAGAAAGGCCTCGTAAAACGCTCTAAATTAATTACGTAATAATACATCACCTCTACCCGACCTTCGAAAGAGCGAGGTCCACCACACATTACAAGTCTAAAATTTTACCGGCTTTAAATCGTTTTCACGTTTAACAACCACTGCGATACAAATGGCATCGTATAAGTTATAAATCTGACCATTTTATCACGGCTACCGTAGAACGTGGTGCAATACGGGAAAATAGCATGACAGCAATATAGCCTCTATGGAAATGTCTATAAGAACTAGATTAGCAAGTAATTTGAGAAATGTACGTGCTTAAGACAGGTGTACCCCAGGGAAATATGTTAGCACCTGTGGTTTTTCTCAGTGATGGTATTGGAAATTCACCTGTTAACTGGATTCTTTTAAATCAAGTTAATTATTTCTTCACTTTATCTAAATATTTTGATTATGGTCTAAATATATTAAAAATATTTTAAACGAATCTATGACTATAGCTTATAATGAAACACTAAACATGATTATTACTTATTCTATAGTAAACCGCAGGACAAACCATATCCAAAAAATTCTAAATTTTGTCTGCCGCTCATAAGATGCAATCTATATCCTTTTTAAATTTCATCGAAATGTGTTAAGCGTAATAAGTTAACAGACAATGCTGTATTTTGACTTATATTTTTCTTTAAAATTGCAGTTGTAGAAACAAATCAATATAATCCAGCGCGAACAATAAAAATCAACTAATTAATCCGAAAATCCAATCAAAAATAAAAGGGCAACTGGCAAAGGACAATTCTTTCGCACATTTGTCCCTCTCTCCCTGAGGATTCAAACAAAGGGCATAAGCCCTCGGGACTCGATGTAACTTATAGGGCATTAAATTTAAGTGATTCCTTGCTTTTAAAGTTTTGCAAAGTTGGGGGCTTTGAACAGATTCAATGGCGGGAGCTCAGGTATTCCAATTGATGGGATCATGTGGATAAATATTTTATTTTCTTCTATGTATTGACTGGTGTGATGTGTGAAGTTGAGATATAAAGGATTTCTTGTTTGTCGAGCAGAATATTTGCCTTTTTTTCTTAATTTAAAATAAATGTATAGCACCAAACATTTTTTTAAATATTTCTCTGCAGCTTCAAAACAATTTGTTCATTACTTCTTTGAGCGCATACCCACGAATTGCGTAATTTATTAATTCATATTTGGCTAGGATAGTTTAAATATACATAACAAAGCTATTTTATCATGAATAGCCTAGAACTTAGGTTATAACTTATGTTTAAAAAAAAGATTAGTAGTTAGTAGCAGTATTATTTATAATTTATTTTGTTCCAGATATCAACGGGCGCCGTGCGAGCAGTAGCAGTCGGCAAGCCACAACGAACCTAAGTGATAATGAACTTTAAAAAGTGACGTAAATCTTAAACGCATTCCTTTAGTAATCTCAGTGTATAGATAAATATTGTACAATTTCCTCATCCTTATTTTCGAGGTCAGTATCGCTTTGCTTTCTCAACAATTCATTTATACTCATTATTTTATACGAGAGAGCCAAAGTTTAAATGGTATCTTGAAATAAGTTGTAAATATTCGATAGAACGTCGGTTAGTTAAGACCCTTATTTTCTTTACCTCAGGCAATGTTAAATATATCAAATTGTATGCGACTTCTGTATATTGATATGATTTTTTATAATAAAATGGATGTTATGTGAAAATGTTAAGTAGAATTTATCGAAAGTAAGTTATTGATCTGATTAAAGTATAACTTTTTCTATTTAGGACCTACTTTTTATTAATCCCAGTGCTGGGAGTTGTGTGGGAGTGGGATTAGATATCAAGTTAACGTTTTATGTATGAATTTTCAAATGTAATTTATGTTAAACAGCTGTCCGAAGCACAATTATTTTCGCCTTTAACGCTGTTACTGTTCTAAGTTAATTTATTTTTATATCGTTATTAGCAATATATGTATTTATGAATGTTCTGAACAAAATATTTGTAGAATTGAAATTACGATGAGATTAATCATTTTATTTCTGTATTTTTTACTTTTTATAAATAGGATGTAGCTGAAGATCATGAGAATATGTTCAAATATACGAGTATGTTATGGTTTAAAAGTAAAATTCAATAAGCGTACAGAGAATGTATCATTTTTGTTTAACATCTTTCATCTGCCGTTTTCAATTTAGAAGTTTTTGCAATAGCAATCGACGTAAACACTATATTACATGCACAAAGATCTGGTCGGTTAAAAGTTGATTTTTCGCATAAGTCTTCCCGAATCTACTAAAATATCGTCTACAATATTTTAATAAAGCATTTATTTTAATTTAATTCATTTTCAAACCAAACTAAAATTATTTGTAAGTACTTAGTGACTTTTACCTTTATAACCAGAGTAAATTGTTTTAGATATTAGTTTCGAAATCTTATCGTTTCCGTCCATTATGTTTATTTTAAATGTAAATATTTTCTATTTTTCAGTAGATTATGAAATACGGTCTTTAAGTAAATATCACATATTCACAAAATACATAGTAATAGAAGGAATACGCATAGATTTTTCGTTAACACGAGAATAATATTATAAAGCCGTCGGTCCTGTGACTTAGCTCTCACTGGTGGTGTCTCGTGTCGTCGCACCGGAGTATGAGAGTGACAGGAACAGAGAGTGCACTTGTGTCTGCGCGTACACTTGTGCACTATAATATCTCCTGCGTAGTTGACTAGTCTCATTGAGATTGGCCGCCACGGCCGAAGTCGGTCGGAGAACATTCTTATTAATTTGACATATCATCTAATAATCAAATTTTCTATGTATGTACGTATGTAAGTATATGGGTGTTTACTTAAGGACCGTCTAAATATGATTCTCCCCAACATACAGTGTAGAGATATGCCAAAGACTTGTAGATGTCTTTACATGCAAACTTTTCTATATAGATTTTTATTTAACTTCAAGCAATAATTTTATCGCCAAAGATAATGTGGACTTTTCTGGGTATTTTGAATTTACACTTCACAAGATTACTGTAACTGCCTTAAGGATTTCTTTAGTAAATTTAAGAATGAGTATACCACTAGGTTTTATACTCAGACCGCATATGTTCCTTATGTTCAAAAGCGGTGATTTTATTTAAAGTGATTTTTTTAAGTTATATAAGTTCAATATACAATGAAATAATTTATTTTAAGTTCTTATTAAGAAAGTAATATTTAATTTTGTATGACAAAATGTACATAAGTCTTTATAATAGAAACAGTTTACGTTTTATATAAGATTTGTATTAATATGAATGTAATCTCATTTATTTATATCTAGAAGACCGTCTTTTACTTAGAAGATCGTCTGAAACAGAGTTTTATAATAATGACGATGTCTAAGTTACGTTAAAGGGTAACCCCCGGGATAAAATTCCCGCGAGAATATTCTCATAGATCATACAAGTATACCTCGTAGTTAAAACATGACGGTAATAATGAATCCTTGAAAAAGTCCACACTAAATGAATTCTCAATAAATTGACATTATGTATTTCCTATTTATTCTTTGCTTTGGCCCGAAGCATATCGATTTAAGTGATACTTCTCACGTCATAATGTTAAGATACATGTAATAGTTTCATTTTATTTGTATTAAGTATATTTGTAAGTCAAACGCACCAGTACGAAATAAAGGCATATGAGTTTTTAAATGCTTTCTTTTTACTCATTTTCTAATAATCTATAATACTTACACACATTATCATATTATAATAAGGCCCTTTCTAGCTGCAACATATAAAACATACGAGTATATACGTGTGAAATAAACGACTTTAGTTTTTATTACAACTTACACTCAAAGACATACATGAAAAGGGAGCATTATATTATACAATTCTCTTTAGTTGCTTCTTAACTATCTTAGGGCTCATTTTCATTAGTCGTTAACTCAGTCGTTACACCGCAAGCGGGGAATCCCCGAATACGGGCTGTCGACTAATGAAAATAGGCTATCTATATCTCGGTCGTTATACGGCATGCGGGTATTCCCCGTACGTGGCCTAACAACCAATGAAATTCGTCGGTTGGTTTAAAGCATGCGTGGTGCGCCGTGCGGGGACTCAGTTTAGTGTTTACGAATGTAATTCGACGCGAACTGACCCTGCGCAGGATCATAATTGTGGTATAAATACGCTCATAATTGAAGGAGACACGCGGAATAAGTAATACAAGCTTTTGTAAGAATCTCCAGTTGCTAAATAACGTAATGTGACTTCAAGTTTTAATCTTGCAGCCTGCAGGTAACGTTCTCTAAATGATGTATCCTTTTTTTTGATCTTTGTTTCTATCTTCTCTAATAAATTCTCAAATAAGTCATTAGGTATTCTGAAAAAGTTATTATGATCTTCTTCATCACACTCTAAATCTAAATTTAACTTCATACACAATGTTTCTGACGCTCCATACTCTTTTCTTTTTTTCAGTAAACTTCGCACCCAAAACCCCCTTTTTTTCTTTTCTTCAGTGAAGTTAATAGTTTCTTCTTCAGTAAATCACAACCAGATAACATTGCTCCATACAACAATAATTGTTGATCCATAGCAGGTACCTACGTCTACTTAGTCCCACTCTTTCAAAATAAATGTGCAATGAAGAATATCAAACAATCCAATCCGCAAGCGGGCCCTATCGACTAATGAAAACGGTTAACGCATGCTGGCCCTATCGCATGCTTAACTAGAAATCTCCCGTACCTCGTATGCGAGCCCTATCGACTAATGAAAACGATTACAGCATGCGGTCCCTATGGCATGCGTGAACAGTAATCTCCCGCACCCCAAATGCGTGCTCTAACGACTAATGAAAATGAGCCCTTAAAATCGAAAATTAAAAAAAATGCGTTACAATTATATTATTGTAAAGGTTAAGTTATCATTATTTATATTAAAAATTTTTCATTGATGTACAAACTTTTTAAATTAGCCTTGGACTGTCAAAAATAAAATTTAGACATTTGCTAAACAATATTATTATACAAATTAAACAGTGTGGTTTCAGTTTTCATTCTAAATAACATGTGATCTCAAGAAATATAATATTTTCAACATGTATTCAATTAAATAAGCAATAAATGACGCAATATTTAATACTATGAATTCAAATGAGTTAATTTTCAACGCATTAGATATATCAACCTCCAGTTTATTTTTTAATGACAAAGAAACTCAAACGAGCATAGTCCACCTCATCAACATAGTTCCATCCATCAAATGTTCTTCGAGACCTGTCCCTAGTAATATTGCCACATCAGGTAATGATATTAACTATGTAAAGAAATTGGAATTATGTAAAGATCTACAAGATCCACATGATACTGATTCTATCACAATAAAGGAAACGTTTACTGAAGAAGTACTTCCTAACTCTGATTGCTCATTTTTCACAACACCCTCCCCAAATAAACTTATAGATTACAAAGAAGTTATACAAAAGCCTTATAATATAACTTATCCAGGCGACTGTGATCTATCGATTGAAGAGTCTATTCAACATCAAATTCCACTCACTGAAGAAATTAATATAATAAGTATTAAAGGAATAAGAATCGAGACAATGGATTGTAATAAAAATAAAGCCACATTTGTTAATCCTGACACATTACTCTGTGATGAGTGTAAAAAGAAGAAAGAAGAAAATGTTTCCTCTTGTTCTAGTAGTAGCATGAAAAATACAAAATTACCTTGTGAACCACCAAAACCATCAGAACCAGAATTCAAAAAAGTTGACGAATGTAAATTAAAGATTTGTATTTCAAATTGTATTAGTGAAAGTTCAAAGGTAGATAAAAAAGACAGCGCAGCTTGTAACGCAAAATCTGAGAAAGTTATTGGTGTTAAACAACCAGAAAATTGCAATGAAAAACCATCTAGCTGCGCTATGAATAAACCCAAAAGCAAAGAGCCTTCTTCCACTGAATTAAATCCAAAAAGTAGCCTTGAAAGTCTCTTAGAAGCACAAAGTAAAGTCATACATACTATAAAATGTGCAATTAAAGATTTTGCTGGTACAGTATATAATAAAACGAAAGATTGCGTAAATTTAATAAAAACCGAAAGTTGCAAACATTTACCTAATTGTGAAAATTCAACACCTGTAAAAGATTGTAAGAGTCAGAGTAAAACTAAAGATTGTAGTAATACACCTTCAGCAACAAATACTCTATTTGAAAGGATAACAGGCAAAACAAGTAAATCAGAAGAAAATCCTGAAAAAAATAATATCAAGGCTCTAATTGAGCCAGCAAAAGAAGTTATGGAACATGTAGCATCAACGGTTGTATCAACGGTGGAATCAACTATATCAATTATAAAAAACAGTAACTATGAACAAATTGCAGATGACATAATAAACTCCAAATTTAATAAAAGCTCGCCTTACGATGAGCCCGAAGTTACCAAAACTCCACCAATACCAGTATCTCAAGATCAAGAATCGAGCACAAACTCAATGTTTGCTTTAATAAAAACTAAGTTGCTCTCGTTGTTTACTGACCAGAAAACTAGTAGTGACACCGAAGACAGTGAGGATGAATAAAATATGGTGTACTAATATGAGTTAATGAAATAAGTATTGTTATTTTATTTTTGAACAAGTAGTCATAAAATTTTAAGTCAGATAATAATAGGAAGCTCGTGCCCAACGGTGGAACGTTAAAAAAGGAATAGTTAATTTAATAATGTCAAAATATATAATATAATTCCAATAAAAGTAACTCTACATACAATTATAATTTTATTTAAAATAATATATATCTAGTGTCTGTATAAATAATAACTGAACACCTTACAAATAAATCTAATTAATTTGAAGGATATTATAGTTTTTGTTATAAATATAACGTTTTCAAGAAGAAAATATAAGTATATTATCTAAAAATCTCGTGTCACAGTGTTTGTTTTCGCACTCCTCCGAAACGTCTAAACCTATTTTTATGATTTTTTTTTGTATGTATTTGGTAGGTCTGAGAATAGGTCGTAGGCTATTTTTTATTGTTCTAGGTGATAAGGGTGGCAATCTCCAGATTTTTACCATTTTACTTTTAGACAAAAAAATATTTTTTATTTTTTTATGATTTGACATCAAAAATACTTATAACCGTAAATTTCATCCTTCTAACGCCAATCCCTATTTTTCAATAGGGATAAGAACACGAGTGGAGCTGCGGGAATCGCTTATATTTTTCGCAAGCAATAAATTAATGTTTTCTTAACTTACAGACAATGTAGGCTGCAATGATATTCTAACAAAATTATATTATATTCTATTAGAATATCATTGACTGGCTGTATTTCAAAAATCAATACCAATGATCAAAATCTAATAATAAGTTGTCGTGTCAATATAATCTATGATATATTATGACATAAAATCATAAATTTAACTAAAAAATTACAATGTTTTCTTAAATATTAACGACACATAATGAAGACGAAAAAATGCACAGTGGAACCAATACACGAGCCACCTCCACCCGATCCATTACAACGGATTCGTCAAAAAGAAAAAGCTGGTGTCAAAATATGCAAACCTATGCCCATTAAAACTCCTACTCCCCCAACATCTTGCCACGGGTTATGTATTGAGAAGATAAAAAACCCACTTGTCACAATTATTA
The DNA here is from genome assembly GCA_951802675.2 of Boloria euphrosyne. Taxonomy (NCBI): domain Eukaryota; kingdom Metazoa; phylum Arthropoda; class Insecta; order Lepidoptera; family Nymphalidae; genus Boloria; species Boloria euphrosyne. The sequence goes on from OX637896.1 coordinate 1,546,994, forward strand.
ATCAACCATTAGTCTGCGAGGTGAAGAGACAGTTGCCAGGCACTGCAAGGTGTGATAAAATTAAAGACTTAGCAGCTGCGCATTCCGACCTTCCTTTGGGTGGTTGTACCCCTGAACCACCACAACAACCACCTCCACAACCTTTTTTTTTTTTTTTTATGAGACATAGGGGGCAAACGGGCAGGAGGCTCACCTGATGGTAAGTGATCACCTCCGCCCATGGACATCTGCAACACCACAGGGCTTGCAGATGCGTTGCCGGCCTTTCAGGAAAGGGAGGGAGGGAAGGAGGAGGGAGAAGGACGGGAAGAGGGATGGGGAGTGGGCCTCCCGGACTCTCACTTACCGGACGAAACGCGACAGCATAGCTGCCACTTCACGCCGGTCTCCTGTGAGAGAGTGGTGCTATACGGGGCGTGCCGGCCCATTCGGCTGCTACCCGAAGGTAACAAGCATGGCACTACCACTTCGAAAACCTGATCTATGTGAATAATAGAAGGCATAAAATCGCGGAACGTAAAGATAGAACGAAACGATATAGACTGTAAATATGGATAAGTTTTTAAAAATTATGGAAGATTTATAGAAAAAATTCTTGCGAAAAGAAATAAACAATTTGAAGAAGTCTTCAGAAAAACGAGACGTCTTACGATCGAGTCACCATACACAAGTGATATAAGAGAATCGTCACAAGGTATAGATAGTAAAATAACTGATGTAGAAAGCTTGATGAAGTGTCTTCAAGACGAAATTGAGGATATGGCTGATGAATCTGATGTAAAAATTAATAATGATAATTTAAAAGAAATTCTTTCCAATTCTGATGATGACAGCATAAGAAAAGATTCAAATAAAACAACTAGTTATATCTATCCAGTACTTGTACAAGATGATCTGCCACCAAGTGGTCAATCTAAAGACATATCGAAAGATAAATGTGATGCCGATGTTTATTCATTAAGTACAGCAGATCTTGCCAATACTTTTGCAAAGGCAAAATTTTTCTCTACTTTGGAATGATGGTGATGATGAAATTAAATCTGACAAAGAAGAAAGTGTGAATTATAATGAAAGTACGCAGACATCAAAGATACATTATTTAAAGAAAATTGCTCCAATTAGAAATTCTAAAAAACGGAAAACGAATTGAAAAGCACGTGGAACTATGGAACTGATGTGGAACTAATTCGAAATAGTAATGTGATTTTAAATACTCATTACTTTATTATTTAGGAAATATTATTATTAACACTTCGTTGAAATAGAGCAGGAATACTATGATACTAGATTTCTTTATTTTTTCCATTGAAAAATTAGATTTGCTGTCGAATAATGGATCCCGACTGTTCAGTTGTTATGTTCCATTATTAGAATATATTTTATTTTCTTTTTCTCTGTTTTTTTAATGTAGTAGTAGTAGTAGTTTGGTTCACTTTTTACGCAGTCGGGTTTTTTGATTTTTTTAATTTTTTTCTTCAAAGGCTTTAACGGTACTTCTTCATGCTAAATTTGTCATACATACATTATTAGCTATTAAATAAAAATAATATTGTTTCAAAAAATGTTTATTGGCGATAACAATATAGTATACTTCATACAAAATACAACATTCAAATATATCCTTCTATACATGTACATAGAAACCCATAGAAGGTATCAAACAAGCGAGTGGCATTGACTAAGTTAAACTCATGCGTTTACATACTTTTAAATTTTAAATTTTATAAGTATATTATATGAATATATGAAAGAATAATTTGATATGAAATAAATATTATCAATTATATATATATTTTTTTTAATCTTCAATGGTCATTAACTATACGAATAAGACCATTAAACACAAAAGCTAGTGAAATTCCACATATAAGCAAAGAATATACTACGATGTAGAAGTAACGTACAAAATATTTCAATTTTGGCACATTTCGTATAATCTAATATCTAAATCTCTTTCCAATACATAAGGCACGTCGCCACGTTGTTTTATTACATTACTTAGTTAACATTTTATTTATTACGGTGGGTCCACACGATAGAATTTATTTCTTTATTTTAGTTGTATTTGCGTCTTTTTGAAATAAATCTATAATTTAAGTTATAAAGATACTAAACAAAAATGATAGAAACAATTAAGAAATTTAAATTTTAAGCTATTAAATGTCTGCTTTTTTTTCACATTTCAAGGTTTGTACAGATCGTGTAGACTCACCATTATGTAATACTTGCCATTTCTCTATTCGACAATACATTTGTAAATATTTCTATAATATTTAAATATTATATAATAAATAATAATATAATTCGTTTAACTAGAGTATAATAAAATGATAGTACTCTGAATATCAGGTACCGGCTATAAAAATGCAAGCAAATGTAAAGACGAGAGAGCAAGATATACGTACTAAATACGCTTTAGCTTTGAAAATATTATTTTATACTCAAATCATACATAAAAAAATACATATATTCGTAAATCTATACTAAACTATAAAACATGCATTATGGAAGTCAAACGTCAAGGCTAAAATCACTCATACTCGAGTGTCAATCAAAAAATCATGGGAAATTTCAAAGGGGTTGAACACTTTATATATAGAAACTGGGTAAAATAAACCCTCTCCTCGGCCGGGACTCGAACCCGGGACACAAGCCTGTAGCGATCAAGCGTACAGGCGAAAACAAAACCGTAATACGGAGTACAAAATATTATTTTTTCCTAGCAGGAGGCTGGACCGGCTGGTGGTAGGGGTGGTACTGTCGCGACAGTATGCGATCCTGGAATAAATAAATAAATATGTCAGGACATTATTACAACAGCGCCACCTGGTTCCGTGGTAAGCTACTAGGCTTGTGTTACGGATACCAGATAGCTGATACACTATACATATTATCTTATATCTTTAAACGAGAAATTCTTGTATATATATAATCTAAATCTCGGAAACGGCTCCAACGATTGTCATAAAATTTAGTATATTATTTTATACAGGGGATTTCGGGGGCGATAAATCGATCTAGCTAGGATTCATTTTCAGAAAATGTTGTTTTATTCGTGTTTTCAATAATCAACTTTATCGATAATCAATTTAAACATAAACTTATTTTTTTATTGAAAGAAAATAACAAATAGGTAGCGTTTTGGTAGCCTAATATTGCCACTTAAACAGAAAAATATGACTCTTCCCGACATCTATTGGCGAATAATAATAACATTTTTCTTAAAAATACCGACAAACGTTCGTGTTGAAATGCTCCGAACGGGAGTCGAACCCGCGATCGTTGGCACGGTACTACAAACTTATAGCTATTATAAATTAAAACTTTTAAACACCAATCGTGTTCTCCATTCTACTTAACATTCTTGAAGTAAGTGTATTCAACTGTTATAACCAAAGAAAATTGAATGGAAGTTTAAATTTATTATAGACTAACAATTGCCCGCAGTTTCACCCACTCAATAAATAGGCAATAAATTAATATACTAAAAAGTAATTAAATCGAGTTATTCTAGAAATTATACCACCCAAACAAACAAAGAAACTTTTCACTTAAGAAATTATTTATTTTTATATATTAAATAGGTAACATAACATGGACTTCGTTAATACTAGGTGTATCTGATGCGAGAGTGGAGACTACTTACCACTTCATTAGGTTGTTGAGCTCTGTTCATTTTTCGCTCTTGTAAAATTATTTGGTTGGCAGCGCTGGAAAAAAAATATTCACGTTTATAATGTACTAAAGGCAGTGGTGGCCCACTGGTATCGCGCTCGCTGGGATAACCGAGTGATACGGGTTCAAATCCGTGTCTGGCACCTCTGATATTTTTATGTGCGAATCATTTTCTAACATGATCACCACTTGTCTTACGGTGAAGGAAAACATCGTGAGGAAACATGCATGTCTGAGAAAACCTAGCAAGTTTTCGTAAGACATGTGAATTCCGCCGACACGCACTAGGCCAGCGCGGTGGACTATGGCCTGATCAGTGGGACGTTAAAAAGGGCTGATTACACATAGCACATATTGTACTAGCAAATCACCCTTTCTCCGCTCGGATTCGTCGCTAAGTACAGACTAGCGAATTATATACTAAAACCTTTCTCGAGAACTACTCTATCCATTGGTGAAAACGACAGGGAAATCAGTGCAGTAGTTTTTTAGTTTATCGCGAACAGATAAATGCGGCAGAGGACTTTGTTTTATAATAGGTAGTAATTGTGATTTCTCAGAGATGTAATGACATATTTGGTTGTGATAACAGCTATCATCATCTATCAAAGGCAGACGAAAATCCTTAAGTCTATAAATTGGCCTCTGTGTTGATAATAATGACTTTTTCTTTAAGATTTTTAAATTTTGAATGTACTCGAATTTACAGCAATTTTTAATGTACTTTTTGTCACATTTTTAAGCACTGGTACGGTAAGTGGTAACACGCGCGTTTGGTAATGCATGGAGGGGCTTCTAATCTCGGTTCTTTATCTTCTGATATATTCATTTACGAATTACTTTCAACATGATTAACATCCCTCTTACGGAAAAAAAATGAGAGGAACCCTGCAAAACTGAGAAAATCTATATAATTTACGAAGGGCGTGTGAAGTCCTTCCGCACTTGCCCAGTATGGTTGACTATGGCACGATCCTCCTATTAATGAAAGGCCTGTACATAGCAGTGAAACGTCAAAAAAGAGCTGAACATACATAATATATGCATACATACATAATATTGTCACAACTAAACAAACTCACGTGTCCATCTCCTCCTGCGTGAGGTCGAGCGCGTCCTGCATCTCCCGCGCGGTGCTGCGCACGAACTCGCGGTCACAGTACTTGCCCAGCCCCTGCTCCGTCAGCACCTGCACCCAGACACCCTTTACCTAAATACCCTCACCCCATGTTACCCTTAGATAGCCCTAGCAATCAATTGCTAAACTAATACACTGATACTTATTCTTCTTTATTTTCTAGACATACTTAAAAGTCCAGAAAAGGAAAGTTAATTAGAACATATTTTTATTTGATTGTTGTAAGAAGTTGTTATTTTAGCAAATATGTTTTCCTTAAAATATTTACAACAAACGACTGTTAATACGAGTTCTATTCGGTATTCCTGCACTCTGTTTTGAAGGTCCCATAACTTAATGCAAGATTAAGAAACTCAACGTTTTTTACTAACTCTTCTCTCTTCTATTTTCTGAGTGGCACACAGCATCTACACGGGCTTACATACTAACATTTAATTTAAATTTTAAAAATATTAAAAAAAAAGTGATAAGAAAAATGCTTGTAAAAGTGTTTTAAAGTAAATTTTGCTTTGATTTTATTAGAACTGCAAAAGGAAATGAATGAAGAAGGAGAGATAGAGAGATACAGAGAGAATAGGAGAAAATCATATTATTTTAACTTACGCGAGTGATGAGGCTCTCCGCTGGGTGTTCTACACAATAAGGCACGGCGTTGTTCTGCGTTGGCGGTTTGTCACGATCTGTTACCATAAAACCAATTAATGTCAATTTATAATATTGTAATAATTTAGTTTTATATATTATTCTTTTATATTTTATATACTTTTCTTTCCCACGTTTTGAGGGGTGGGCCTCTCAACTTGGCTCGATCCGAGAATCGAACCCAGAACCTCCGGATTTGTTAAACATAAAATATGAATTACACAATAATATCATTTACAAATGACATATTATCGATACTTAAAAATGTAAGTAATCATGCTATAAACGTGCAGTCGAAAATTCATCACTATTGATTAGGCATTGAGGCTAAAAGGTTAAAACTTAAAACTATTATTTTGAAACGTATAATAAAATTATTATTTAAAAAAAAATATATTCCAGAAAATAAATAAATATATAAAAAATAATATTAAAAATCAAAAAAATAATAATAAATAAATAATAATAATAATAATAACACAATCACAACACACTAAAACGGACTTACAGTTGTTTCGCATACTCTGCATTAAATCGTTGGACGTTTTTCTGTAAACGTTAATACTCTTCACTATCCATACTGATGCCAAAATTAATGTAAATACTATATTTTTCCCGTGACTCTGCTCGCATTTGTAACTTATTTTGTTAACAAATTACCGACTTAGGGTCGCTTTGCTGCAGTACGGAGTTAAACGGATTTCTTCACAATCACAATGGTTTTAATTTTTTTCTTCGCTTTTTCTAAAGTAAAAGTAAAAGAACAAGCTATCTGCTAGTGAATGTCCCGTAAAAATAGCTGCAGCTTCAGAAATCAACCAGGAAATAGGCAGCTAGATACAAACATTTTAAAAATAGATTTTACTTGTAAATACCGTATATATTTATAAGACACGTTTGGTTCAGTTGATAGAGACCCTACTTTCTACGCCAGCGGTGGCGGGTTCGAGTCTCGCTGGGGGTATTCATTTGTTGAGCACGAATGTTGTTGTTTACTCCATGACGGGTTGTGTATTAATTATAATATGTATGTATTTATATCTGGTACCTATAATACAAGCTTCATAGCTTCACGGATCTAGATGGCGCTGTTGTAATAATGTTATAATTATTAACCAACATATTTATTTATATTTAGTAAAAAGCTGTTACTATGATAATAGAAACAGATACTTCAATTTTTTTTTATTTGAAAGATGAAAAAATTGTTTTATCATGAAAATTATTATTGGAATAAACCTACTAAAAGTTATAATAATATCTAGTAGGTCCGTCAACTCGCACTTGGCCAGCGTGGTATACTATGGCCTAATCCTAATGGTAATGGTAAAAAAATCTATAAATATTCATTTCAATATTTATACGTCTAACGACATCTATCAGCGTACTAGCAATATGAAATCGCTTATATTATAACCTATGTTATACCTATGTAATACCAGAAAGATCCGCGAGATGGAGTTGTTTGTAAATTATTTATTACATTACTCCCTTGAATTTAAAAAGATAAAGTGGATTATTTATTAAATTAGTGCTAAAAGAACGTTTAATAGGCAGAAGATATAAAGTTTTCAAGACACAAATAAACATTCATGTCAAAATAAATAATAGAGTATTATTTAAAATATTTTTGGCATCAATATGAGATGTTATCTAAAAATTTTAATGTGTGTGACAGACAACGTACAAGCACAACATAAACTAAATTTAAAAAATAAATAATTAAAATGAAAGAAAACTACAACTACAATTAAAATTAATTTTTCAGCATTAAACAAAAAATACTACAAAGAAATTATTAATCCATAACTATGAATAAATAAAAAAAAACAATTTAGTCAGTCATACATTTTCTGATATTTCCATAAATTTCCCGGGATTCGAACCCGAAAACAATCGACTTGTAAATAAAGGTGAACAAACATAACTCACTCGATAGCTCTAAAAATCTTCTCAGAGTCCTTCCCATGAAGCAAGGGTTGCATCGCTATCTCCTCCTCTCCCTCACTTTGATTGCCATCTTCGTATTTACTTGAAATTAAAATAATATTTTTAGCTACTTTAACCCATATTATAAAGGGTAAAATACAAATTACACATACAAAGGTATGTTTCCCTGAATTAGTGCTACTTTTACTCATTGTAAATAGATATGAATATTAAGACGGTCTCCGTTGTATATTGATTTTAATCTTAAGCAGACAGGTAGGGGTGGTAAGATAGGGTAGCAGTAAAGAGGTGTGACTCTTACCGTCGCTTTGACTAACCTGTAATAAGATAAAAATTGTGCCCTTTTAAAATTGATAACGGATTTCATTTATTGTAATTATTATTACTGCAAAATAATTTTGATGTAGAAGATGTGGAGTTTGACCATATTATCTGAATAGGTTCTCCGAAACAACTTTTGTAACTTCTTTGACCACAGATATCCAGCTGAACGATAGCGAATTCTGCCAGTCTAACTAAACATAATTTTGTTCCAATTAAACATTACCCCATCTTACCAGCACCTCGGGGTAGAAAGAGTGAAATGCTTGTTTTTGATTTGTTTTTATTTTTCTAAAATATAAAACTAATATTTACTAATATTATCAAATATTTGAAGATTCTTAAAAAGTGCTTCATTAAAAAACAAATACGATTCTGTTTATATGAAAATTTTGCTTTTATTGATCTTAAACCTTGAATACCCTATCTTACCACCCTATTCCTCTTCGACCTCATATTGACATCATCATTTTACATTGTATAAAACAAAGTCACTTCCCGTTGTCTGTCTGTCTATGTATGCTTAGATCTTTAAAGCTACGCATCGGATTTTTATGCGGTTTTTTTTTAATAGATAGAGTGATTCAAGAGTAAGGTTTTAATATATAATTGAAGAGAACCCGCGGCTTCGCTCGCGCGAAATCCAGGGACCAGCCCGAGCGAAGCGAGAGCGAGTCGCTAGTTATGATATTATATTATATGGAAAAAATAGCTCACTTGTCATCCTCCGGCATCTTCCCATCCATGCCCAGCTCCCGCTGCATCATCCAGCTGAGAGATTTGCTCTCCTCATTACCTAATAGTTGCATAACAATATTATTATTATTAGCTAGCCCGGCCACGTGTTGCAGTGGCAAACATTTTTCAAATGTTTTTTTTTTCTATTAAAAACAATATAAACTAGGTAGTAAGTGGGGTTTTAAGTCTCAAATTAATATTAAATTTCATCAAAATCTGTCCAATGGGTTTGTCGTGATGCGGTCACAGACAAACAAAAATTCAAAAACCAATATATTCGGCCTCTGTACCGTTAAAATTGACCATTTTAAAAGATTTTCTAAGAAATATTTAACGGACAGATAGAACTACTGTGGCATCCGACTTCTAATTCGATATTATTATGTAAATCTAAGGCATATACTAATATAAAATGTTTATTCACAAATTTTATACTTTTTTTGTGAAATAAAGTATTATATTATACCAGGTACAGCTAAGGGTTTGAACTTGGGCGGGGGTCGGTAGAGACTCTCCTTGCCTTTCTTTATGCTGGTCCATACTGCGCCAAATAGTGTGTGGTTACGCTGGAAGAGAAATGTTTATTAATATTTATGACACTTCGATAATCAGAATATATTTAATCTTATATATTTATATTTGATATATATATTCATAATTTCAATAAATGATTTAATTTCAGGTAATTAAAAAAAGATAATTAATAATGCTCATCATATTATTCTATCAATGATATTTGGTTCGACAGACGCACTGACTTAGAATATGCGGAGCCAGTTTAAATCTTATCAAGTCAATGAACCTTTTTAATGTAGCTTATTATACAGTATTACAGTAAATATATCTTGAATATATACCTCGAAGACCTGTAGGAGACAAGCCAAGTCATAAACTAAAAAAAACAAAAAAACTCCTACTCTTTTTATCTCTTTCCTAAAAAAATCATCCAGTATCTCTGAACACTAAACTGAAAAACCAAGAAAATACACCAAAAACTTGGACCTACCCTATGCATGGGTTCCACAGTCTCGGCCACCACTTCGTCCAGGTTCCCGGAGATGGCGCGCTTGAGCTCGGGCCCGGCCTCGTGCAGCGTGCGCAGTCCCGCCTGCAGCGTCATCTGGTGGCACTGCTCTGATGCTGCAGCTGCCTGCTCCTTGCGCTTGCGGAATCTGTTCACATCATCACATATCTACATATAGCTATATTTGTAGAATATATTCAACACTTTCAAAGAACAACATTGTAGTTAACTCAGGTTTTTTTTTAATTTTGCAATAAGAAATGACTCTCGAAACAGTCTACTTATCCATACAGGCAGGGTTTCCGGGCCAGTCGGGAAACGGCCTTAGGGCTGTCAAAAATAATGTAATTACCCAATATGTGGATTTTTATACTGTCTTATAATAATCTTCATAAAAAATGGTATAATGTGGACTTGCTGTGTTATTCCTTGAAGGTGCCAAATTATTCCAAAATTAACCCAAAATTCAAAATCGTGCTGAATTTTTTGAAGCGTTTAAAAAAATCCCAAAAACATGTCTTCTCGGTGTCAATTTTCTATGTTAATTAGTTAATGTCCGTCTGTACATGCAGATAAAACTAAAAAAAGCATTTGTTACTACAGTTACACAGAGAAAACATGCTTTGGAATGGTATATGGATGGCATGCGAACCAAGAGCCGTTAAAAATTCTTGGTAAAAACTGGAGATGGATGGGAGCAAATCATACAAGCATCTAAAGTTGTGTTTTGAAAAAGGACGGCAATATGTGTTTTTATAATCACAATAAATGGAAAAATATAAAAAAAACACTAAAAAGAAAAAAATGGAAAAAATCTATCAAAATGTTTGTACGATTTAAAAAAACCAAAGGGCATCACAATGAAAATTTTTAAGTCTTTCAAGCAACAATCTTGGCGTGACGTCATATAGCCAAGTGTAAGCGTAAAATAGTACAGCGCTCCTCAAAGTGGTTGCTTAAAAGTTGAATGTTGACTTACGCATGGTTCCTATAAAAATACAAAATAAATATATGTTAATTTCGAACATTAGTACTAAAAATACTTGACATTTAACTACTACATTCACTACAGGGCTTTGACAAGATTATTCTACAATCGCTTATAAATGTATGGAAATGACGATATCAGCTATTTTTATCATAGTTTAAATATGTCATTCGCATAGATTTTTTAATATCTATTAACGATATCGATTGTAGAAATTCATCTTGTCTAAGAGGGTAGGATATACCAATATCTACTACAGCATAATGAAGCGACAAAGATACGTCACATTATCAATAAAAAATATAAAATAAAAAAATAAAAATATACTTATAATGCTAGAACGAATAAGAAATATTAATTTTAATAAATACTATAGATTAAAAATCTTAAATAAATAAAAACTTTAAGGATAATAAGTGACTAACTAAACTGAACATTTGAAAAAGATCGTAGGTTCAGTTCTTGTGTGAAGCAATTTTCCTACACTGTATACGTGTACTTTTTGCTCGTATGGTATGCAAAAACAAGTGATAATTAAGGGCATAAACCCTTCCAAATTTCATTTAAAACCGTAGAATAGTTACAGTATGAGGAAAACCTCTCAAATATTTAAATATTTATTATTATAAAATATATCAAAATAAATAAATAATCACTTAGTAGATTCATCGTAAATTCATTGATCAAAAGTTAAAACAGCAAAAAATATAAAAATATAATAAATCAACTGAACAATTATAGATAAGACAATAAAAAAAATATAAAATTTGAGCAACTCATACTCGTACAACAAGTCAGAGAATATCAAAGTGTGCGACACTCACCTCCTGAAGTAGTCCTGTATGAGGAAGGTGGCGTAGAACTTGCCCACGGTGATCTCGTTGGGGTCTCCGGGCGGCGGCACCACCTGGTCCAGCAGCTTCGGGGACGTGCGCTTCCACACCTTCTTGATGATCGCTCGCAGCTCTGTGTTGCATTCGTCTATCACTCCTGTTTAGGTGTGGATTGATATTAATTTAGGCACAGTAATTTTAGAGATATTTTCTTTGGAATTGAATTAGGACCAAATTTGGAAATCAAAATATGATTTTAAAATGTCATGGCAAGTTTAAATCAAATGTAATACTGAAACAAAATTTAATTTTAAATAAGTCAAAGAGCTTAAGATATAATATTGTACAGTACAGAAAGTTCCAGAATTAAGTGCAAAAATCTTATATAACCAATGAATGTGTTGATTGAAAATGATTGAACCCAATTTACAATAATATCGCATAACCTAAATACACTTAAGATCAAAATCTAAGAATTCTTCACTTTCACAATTCTAATGAGTAAAAATGTAAATATACTTAATAAATATTTTTTAAGACCTTCTCTTCTTGAAAACTTAACTGACTCTTATACTAACCTGAAGTTTTAATTTGCAATTGTGTTCGAACGACGGCAAAGAGGGTGGCATTAAAGTTAACAGTTCCATCAGAGTTCAGCGGCATGTTCATAGACACTAGACGCTTACACGCAGTACGATGCGGACAGAGCTTACCAAAACCTAGAAAAAAGTTTAATTTTAAGTCTAAAATCAATATTATCTTTAGCATTTACAGTATAAAAAGCAATAAAGTGCTAAGACTAACAAGTGCAAGGGTTGTCAAAAATAACAATTTTCTTTGTTTCTAACGGTTTTGAAGTAAATGAACTGTAGTGTCTATCAACCCTAGAGCCGACATTGAGATATGAAAATAAGACAAATGCCAGTCAGGAGTGCCTCAACTCTCTCTCTCTCTCTCTTTATCCCATCTTCCTCCCACACACTGAACGATTCCCCTACTTAGAAGTCTATATATAGATTAGTAAACTGTAGCCAGACTATAAATACACGAAAAAAGCAAACATATTCCGACATCATATTTTGGAAATAAATGTATTTCATACCTAACGGCGGACTTATCTTCCTTAACAGCGTAACAACATCTAGGTGTTTGATCCTGCCTTTCGCATCTGGATCATATTCACTCCATAACCTAAAATAAATACGATTAAAACAAATCATTTTGAATGAGGATGATGATCAATCACTACAAGAATTCTGCTATCATTCATGCTGCAACTCTACAATAATACAACTAAAGCACTAAGTATTGAGTTTTTCTAATCCAAAGTTTGACCAATGTACCTCACAAATTCGTCTAAATGATGCGGCCCAAGAATGGACCAATCCCGAGTAAGATAGTCGAAGTTATCCATAATGACTGCCACGAAGAGATTGATGATCTAAATCAAATAAACTCAGATTGCATTAAAAATTAAACTAAAAGTAAATCTACTCTAACCTCCGCACTCATAGTCTCTTAATGATTCATTAAGTCGTTCTTTAGTATGGACGTTCACCACTTAATGGTTCATTAAGTGATTATGAGTGCGGCGGTAAGCTGCCCATGCCCAGCAGCGGGACGTTAAAAAAGGCTGAAGATGAAGATGATGATGAAGTTGACAAAATACAAGTAGTACGTAACAATATAATATATTCAAAATCCTTCAAAAGAACATTAATTATAACTCAATATTATTATATTTAACTTAAAATAACTCACCAAAAACGTGCAAAGCAAGGAGAAAGATATAAAGTAGGGGTAGGCAAGCCTGGTGCCGCAGGACTCCTCGCCGTCGACGGGGTTGATGCAGCCGACGGGCTCGTTGGGATGCTCGTCTTCGTTGGGGGAGAGAGCCATCATTATCTCTTGCCAGGCTTCTCCTGTGAGGATGAATATGATGATGTATGTATATATGTATGTATGTATATATGTATGTATGTATGTATGTATGTGTGTATGTGTGTATGACAATTTACTTGTGGTTACATTATTTTTATTTATTTATATAAATATACTCTTATAAAACTTTGTATTGCACCCCTCCCCTATATATCTTATTAATCTTTCTCTCTGCCCAAAGGTTGCCTGGAAGAGATCGCTCTCTTAGAGATAAGGCCTCTTTTTGAGCTATTTCTACTTTAATTAATAATTTTTTTTATGTTAATTTGTGGTGTGCAATAAAGAATATTTGATTTGATTTGATGAATAGGAGAGAGAAGAAAATAGAATACTCATAATCATAGTCCACCGTACTGACCATGTGGAAGTTGGCCAAAGTCAATTTCTTTACGCTGTGAATTGGCGGACTTCACATGTCTTTCAAAAACTTGCTAGATTCTCTCAGACATGCAGGTTTCCTCACGATGTTTTCCTTCACCGTAAGACAAGTGTTGAGTGAATATCATTGAAAATTCGACGCTGGATTTAAACACACTACAATCGATCTCTCAAGTGAGATCTAGTTAGGATATTCTATAAAAATGCCTTTTCTATATCAATATTATATTAATTTTACAAACTCACCCGTAGCTGATCTAAACAGCACCATCAAGGCGCCGCCGAACGTTTGGAAGTTATTGTTGGACGTTATAACCTCGTCATCTTCCTTTATTCTACCGAACAGCTGTAATAATACATAATGCATTATTTACTTTTACTTATCTATTAATTTTGCCTTACTCTGTGTGAACGATCGCGGATTCAAATCCCGGTGAGGGCATTCGTTTGTATCATAAGCACGAATGTTAATTGACACACAACGCCATCTAATTCCATGTTAAGCTACAAGGCATGTATTATCATGGATATCGGATAGTCGATACACTACACTTATAACTTTGAAATTTGAATACATACATATCTAGATTAACAAAAAAAAGTGAAGTGTTCGTTTTTAATTTAAAATTAACAGCTTTACATTAAATGCATATGAAAGTATCCTACCATCAGAAAACACAATTTTTAAAATTTTTGTCTGTGTGTCTGTATGACCGTTTGTTTCGCTAATCTCTGAAAGGGCTGGACCGCTTTTAGCAGGACTTTCATTCGCAGATACTATAATGTTATAAAGAATAACTAAGGCTTGGTTGAGTGGCTAGTTTTAAATATAAACAGTAAACACCCATGACTAGAGTACAAACAACGTACTCATCACACAAATACCCCCAACAGGAATCAAGCTCGTATCTGCTGGCATACAAGTAGGATCACAATTCGTTACTATTTTTATTACCTGCATCCCAACCACAGCATAGATGAAGAACAGCAGAACAATCAGCAGGGCCACATATGGCAGAGCCTGGAAGGACTTGATGAAAGTCCACAGCAAGGTGCGGATCCGCTCGCCGCGGGACAGCAGCTTGATGAGGCGCATCGCTCGGAAGAGACGGAAGAATGTTATGTATTTCAAAAGGGATGAAGAACCCTGGCAAATGGAAAGTAAAATGAATTGGATGTTAATATACAAAATTAATTAAATTAAATGCAGTTATTATTGTTTTTTAGAATTAAGCAAATCTTGGTAATTTAAATATTTAAAATGTTCTTATATCATCAATTTTTTGCACCTTGATATATGAATATTTAATCTGTACATTTGTACTTCATTGAACTTTTATTAAACGGTTGGATCGATTTTGATGAAATTTTAGCGTGTTTGAGTGGATGATTTAGGTTATCAAAAGCCGATAGATGGCGCAGCAGTCGGATTCGCGATGTTTGGATTTTATTTTATTGCAGTGTATGCCGCTTTCATCTATAAATTTAAATCAGTCAAGCCATTTAGGAATACCGTGATAAAAAAATTCATCATAAGTAAATTTTTAAATCATTCTCGTTATATGACGATATGTAGTTTTCCCAAATATGTACAAATAATAATCTTGGGATCAAATTATCTATTTTTACTTTGTTTAAAGGCTGATTTACACGTATTAAGTGATTAAGTAGTTAACTAAATTTTAACTTAATTTTTAGTGACTTATATTTAAGTAGGTGTCCAAACGTATTTAAGTATAGATAAGTAGTTAAGTTCTTTAGTTCACTCAAGATGGACAATCAACAACGTATTTAAAGTCGTAAATTCTGTGCTTAAATTTGCTATTAGTGAGGTCTTGGACGAAATAAAAGATGAAATAATTATAGAAATAACCATACTCAAATAATATAAAAATTAAAGATTCAATATAATCGATGCCAGAGCCCGCTTTTAATAAATCTTTATTTTTTTGGCTCTTGTGAGTATGTCGAACGAATACTTTTAATTATTTGTTCGACTGCCTTCGCGCGAAATCAATAATACATCATCATAATATAATTCATCAATAATGAATAATATTTATAAGCTCACGACGTTACGGAAATAATTGAAATAGGGTTCAATTCAAAAAAAAAGTGCGTGCGTACAAAGTACACATATCAGAAGTGAAACTTCTTTATTTATAAATTTAACTCACTGTTTACACACTGTATAAATACTAATGATATTGTAATTTCACTTCAAAAACAATTCCTCACGATTACTAGCATGAGCAGCCGTCATTGGTGGCGCTAACTCTTCCCCGTTTCTGAGCGCCTGGTACTTGATTTACGTGTTTGTGTCTCTATGGACTTACTTTTTCGTTCTACTTCTAGAGAAGTTTCACTTCAAAAAATGGCGCATCAACACTTATGCATTGTACTAAATTGCATTTTTCCAAACGGATCCAGAAATAAGCCCCGCCCACCTACTTAACCGAAAAAATAGAAAACATTCTAATTTATTAGTTAAGTTAACTAAATTTTAACTTGCGACTTGCTACTAAATTGTCTGTTTACACGCACTCAATCACTTAAAATTAAGTTAAAATTTAGTTAACTACTTAATCACTTAATACGTGTAAATCAGCCTTAAGTGTAACAGTCAAGTTTTATTTCGCATCGCTAATAATAAAAATAGCGCTTCTTATATAACTGACCTCTTTATGCTGATCTGGCGATATCTTGTGTGGGAACGGCATCGTCTGTAAATAAAAAATAAAAATAGTTAAAAGCCTACTTCGCGTACATCAAACGAATGAAGATCACACAACATTTTTTTATATCAGCGACAAAATAAATTAAGTGAAACTAAGCTAATCAGACAAGTAAAACTCTCATACTCCGGTGCGACGACACGAGACACCACCAGTGAGAGCTAAGGCGTAGAATCGACCCCTTTACGTGCTCTCCGAGGCACGGGGATGACATACCAACTTCCCAACCCTGGGCTGTTACTGAGGCTCACTAAACAGCAAGACTCAATAACTAAACTTGGCCCGACCCGGGACCTCTCGATGGGAGTGCTAGCCACTACACCAACGAGGCAGTTTATTTTTTTAATATACATATATGTCGTACTCACATCTATCGGCTTGTTCTCATTAACCTGGGTCACTACGATATCTATAATGCTGCCAACTACAAGGATGAAGTCCGTAGTGTTCCAAGCGTCTCCGAAATAGTTCTGAAATTTTTAATGCTTTTTAGTATCTAAATATTAAGCAAAACTACACTTTGCTGTTTGGCTGTTACAATAATGGAACAGTTTCCCATTTTTTTGTCCAATCCAATCATACTTTACTCAAATAGACTTTTACAAGGTTTTTTGAATCGTAATTTTTACATTATTAAAACATAGAATTTAAATTAAATGTCAGTATGTAAGTCTGTGAGAAAGTCCGTCTTGCAAATATACTTTCGTGTTGTCAAACTCGACATTTATTATTATTTTTAACCGACTTCCAAAAAGGAGGAGGTTATATGTTCCGATGTATGTATTTTTTTTTTATGTATGTTCACCGATTTCTCCGTCAACTGTGGGCCGATTTCAAAAATTTTTCTTTTGTTCGGTAGGGTATAGTTCTGAGGGGGTCCCATTATCACAAAATCAGGATCTGATGATGGAATCTCAGAGAAATCCGGGGCAACTTTCAAAATTTATAGGCACTTATTATGTTTTTTATATATTTTCTTAAGCTGTTCAAGCATTTGCGTCTGAAAATCGTCATCTCATGTGATGAGCTGATGATGGAAGGTAGAATTCTTCAAATGTTATTTTTTATCTGTGTTCACCGATGTATGCGTCAATTGTGGGCCGATTTCAAAAATTTATTTTTTGTTTGGCAGGGTATACTTCCAAGATGTTCTCATTGTCTCCAAGTTAGGATCTGATAATGGGATCCTAGGGAAATCGATGGCAACTCTTAAATTTTATAGGCACTTAGTACATTTTTCATATATTTTCTAAAGTTTTTTAAGGATTTGCATTTGATAATTACCATCTCATGTGGATAAGCTGATGATGAAAGGTACAACTCCTCAACGGCTAGGAGTTGAAAGGAAATTCCTTTAAAATTATACATACATATAGATTGATAGTTGTGTTCTTCCAGGCTATTACGTTAATATGATAATAGAAGGTAAATCTCATTAACCTCTAGGGGTTAGGTGGAATAATGGACGTGGTTTATTTAAACTATTTCGTATGGGGAATGTAAACATAAAGATGAGCTCGTAGTTTAGTTACAGCTACAGTAGTCGTAGATCGAGTACTCTTTGGACACCAACACCCCCCCCCCCCCTTTCGGTAGACCCGATAATTAATTACTATTACGTTACATACGTTAATAGGTATGCTCGTTGTTTAATATAAAGCTTAAACAGATTTTAAATTAGTGACATATAGTAAGTCACTATAATTAAATCAGCTAAATAAAAGGCACACTAAAAATGGAAAAATAAGTTATTTTAAAAAAAAAAATTAAACCGACTTCAAAAAATCTGCACTAAAAAGAGAAAAATAAAAAGTAGAAAATAATACTTTAAAGAACTATGTTAATTTTGGAGTCGGTGCCAGCCAAAGAAAAATAACCGTATATTCGATTAATCTATCAATTTGTAAACATAATCAAAATACCTGGCTGGCACCGACTCCAAAATTAACATAGTTCTTTAAAGTATTATTTTCTACTTTTTATTTTTCTCTTTTTAGTGCATATTTTTTGAAGTCGGTTTATCCATTGATTCATTAGTTCTGATTTATATTATAAATACATTGCGGTTAATATAATATGAACATCATAATGAAACTTTTACATCGCTCATTTTATATCAGAAGATGAGATCTGTTTTTTTATATTTTTTTAACTATTTTATAATATATTTTACTATAAATGACTGAACAACGAGTAGGGTATAATTAGCTTAAAAAGTAGAATTATTACCTTGAATCTGAACGCAGCAAGTTTGAATACAAACTCCAACATAAACACTGTTGTTAGCAACATATTCAGATAGTCCA
Organism: Boloria euphrosyne; assembly: GCA_951802675.2. Taxonomy (NCBI): domain Eukaryota; kingdom Metazoa; phylum Arthropoda; class Insecta; order Lepidoptera; family Nymphalidae; genus Boloria; species Boloria euphrosyne. Next base: position 1,565,663 of record OX637896.1, read on the forward strand.
GAGCCTGGAAACAAATAAAAATATTATTAGTATAGCTTTGTGAAGAAACAGTTATTTTTTTTAATGTATATTTTTTTTTCTATTTATTTAATTTCAATTGAAAAAACGTACGAATCACATAAAAAACTAACCGCCCGCTCTCATTGTCACTTAAAGAACCATCAAGTCGTTCTTTAGTATGGAGATTCTCGACTTCATAGTTCATTAAGTGACTCTGAGTGCGGCGGTAAGTAACTAAAAATGAATAAAATTAGAGCATTTATTATTTAAAAATAAAATCTCTATTTTGTCAAGTCGTCACGTAAAGGCTTTTCTCACTTGCACATTCCTAGATTTTCCAGACTAAAGTTTTCGGTTTTTAAAGAGTCATTATACAGTAACAACTTAGTCTCTCCTGTGACCATGATTGCTGTAAAGCATCCGAAGCGGGAACTAAAAATAAAAAAGACAGCGAAAAATTATTAAAAAAAGTATTATTTAAATATATTCACTTACCCTCTTGTATTCATATTTGGCGTCGTGATACTTCATCATGAGGGCCACAGTGTTGAGGACTATGAAGAAGAATATGACGTATTCGAAGCGTTGTGACGTCACGAACCACCACGTCTTGTACTGGATGCGACGCTTTGGAATGTATCTGGGGAAAGAAATTGGGAGAAACAAGTTGTATTGAATAGCAGAATAATTTAAAATACTTGGATGATAGTGAAACATTTGTGCTTGAGAAGACATTGACAGTGAAAAAAATATGTTTTATAAACAAAATTCTTCTACGGCTATAATAGTGGGTATGTATTGAAGAGCTTGAAGAGTAGTTTAGTTCTCAGATACTTGTAATTAGACGAAACGTTTGTCTCGGATTGTAGTGACTCTACTAGTCGTGCCTGCGATCGCGGGTTCAAATACTTCTAAGGAACATTTGTGTGATGACCACTTTATTTTAATATAAGTATTTGTTACGTACCGTCTAACTGGTTTCGCTTTTAAAGCAAATTCAATGCAGTTTCTTTGATTCTTATCAAGTTCACAGTCTTTAAACTCTTGCTCTCCTTCCTTCTGGAACGTAACTATGACAAAACCTACGAAAATATTTACCTGGAAATCAACAATTTTATTAAATAATTGTACAATTTAAAGTCACTAAAATTCATATTTGTTAAAATATTTCATTAAACAAGTTAAGTTTTATTTTCTGAGAATTCTCAAATCGATCCCGGATTAAGCATCCGTATAGCCTTTAGCCTATGAGGTACAAAATATATTTTACAAACGCCTTTATTGTAACTTAAGCAACACATCAGTCAATGTCTCTTGCACTCATACTGATCTCAATAATTTACAAATATTACGGTGATTTTAGCGAAACAGGTTCTATACACAAAAAATACAGTTAAATATTGAAAAAGAAAACAAACAACAGTAATACTAGTAAAAGATACGACAAAAAGAATAAATTTACAAAGAAAGGGTCATGTTTTCAAATATCAAACTAATATTAATTACTCACCATAAAGAACGCTATAACAATAATGTAACTTATATAGAAAAATGCAACCAGTGGTCTGGAATTTTCTATGGGGCCATGATTCTCTTCATTTGAATCCATAGAGACCGATAGCAACCTGAAATTAATTGACAATTAACAAACTAAATTGCCATTTTACAATTTGACGGTTTCATTTCGATTGATTATACGAGTAATCTACTGAAAAATAATGCGTTAAATTGTCAGCAGGGTCAAGACATAATATGTGTTTGTCTACAAACGTAATTTAAAAGCAATATATTTTATCAAATATAATATAATATTGGATTTCTACATCCACTTTTTACTTTTATCTGCTTCATTATTATAAGTATAGAAAAGACAATTCAACAATATAAATGTCCATCTCACCCCGGCCATCCCTCGAAAGTGGAAACAGTGAACAGCGTCAGCATTCCGCTAAGAACGTTGTCGAAGTTGAACTTGTTCTTAACCCACACTCGGTTTTCTATCTTCATCTCTCCTTTTTCATACACTAGATATGCTCCTCTGGAAATTTTATGGAATATAAATGATTGGTTGTAATTTTGCATACTGATCTCATTATTTACTGCGATTTATTTAAGAGATGCCTAAAATTTTTGTAGAAAAATGATGCAGTAACAAAATATTGGGGATAGTCAGAAAATATATAAGAAACATCATTGTATAATCAATCAATGGTCATAAAGTTGGGGAATATGATATTAGAAAATAAATGACCACAAGGCTTTCGTTACCATGTTGTAATCTCCAGGTAAGCCTCATGTTTTTCCGAATCAATACATAAATTAGTCCCACTGTAAAATAATAACTTAACTGGAACATAGAGCGTAAGAACATGCAATTGACTGCTGAAAAATAGTGTTCTACTTGTACTAATAAAGTTGCATTATGATTGTCGCTAAGTTTGTGCTCTTTAGTCAGACTTACTAGTAACTTGTTTTTGAAAGTGGTAGTGCCATGCTTGTAACCTTAGGGTAGCAGCCGAATGGGCCGGCACGCCCCGTATAGTACCACTCTCTCACAGAAGACCGGCGTGAAGTGGCAGCTATGCTGCCGCGTTTCGTCCGGTAAGTGAGAGTCCGGGAGGCCCACTCCCCATCCATACTCCCGTCCTTCTCCCTCCTCCCTCCCTCCCTTTCCTGAAAGGCCGGCAACGCATCTGCAAGCCCTGTGGTGTTGCAGATGTCCATGGGCGGAGGTGATCACTTACCATCAGGTGAGCCTCCTGCCCGTTTGCCCCCTTTGTCCCATAAAAAAAAAAATTATAATAATGGAGATATGTATAGTACTTACTGGCATTCATCACTTGTCATCTTCGTAACATCTGTGCATCTATAGAATTTGCCCTGAAAGTAAACTCCGTTAAAATTAATACAAATATTTTCCCAAATTCAACTTTAAATATAGTAAAATCACCTGACCTCGTCTCAAAATTCGAAAGCTAAGCAGAAATTAAAACAATGTAATAACCACAACACTGCACAGTTACATCGATGAAAGCGAACAAAGCTCTAACTTTACAGTAATAAGAATAATTATTTTTTAGATTCTAACAAATCTTTGGTATATTAAATATATAAAAACTAATTTTTCGATTTCCGAATGCTGCTTTTAAAAAAATGTGGGACAAAGACAGCGACATAGTGAGTTGATGCCATATTGAAAAGGAACTAAATAAAGACTACTAAGATACATTAGTCTCTCCCGCGATTCAAACGTCCGGAACCAAAAATAAATAAAAAAACAGCAAAAAATCGAAAACGTAGTTTTATTTAGACATTAATATTGCCTATCCCATAAGGTTTATCATTTTCCCAAAAAAATCTGTACCTTAAACAGCTGTATTCCAAGTACAGCGAACATGAATTGTAACATGTGATTTATTATCAAGATATTTCCGATGGATTTTATTGAAGCAAAAACACACTTAACCACATACTATTAACACAAAACACACAAATACAAATCAAAACACACAAACAGTTACGTTACCGAATCAGTGATCAAATGAGCCCCAAATTGTGTAGTTGTGTACATGTTGCGTGACATTTTTGTGTAAAAAAAAGAAAATGTTAAAATGCGGGGATAAAGAAAAATAAAAACATAGCCTACTTACATGGCGTTAGTTATTCAATATCGAACATTAAAAAAATCAAAAACTGCCAGTGTCCTGATCTGACTGTATAAAATCAAAACCACATTTAACCAAAAGGAACCAAAATAAAATATTTCATGTACCTCACTCCTAGTTTTCGAGTGAAAATGTCCAGGTAGGGGTGCAAAAGAAACACAAAGCGCTTTGGTTTCAATTCAAAAAAAAAACACAAAAAGGGGGGGTTTCATAACAATGGCACACAACACCTTTGGGCTAAGACTTGAGCTACTGATAAAACAGAAAAAAACATGCTTTATGAAGCTAATATTGATTCAAGGCGGTCATTAAGCAAAAATCCAATGTTAGTTCAATCCCATACACGAAAGCACACAATGAAACGAAATCAGATGATTTTCATACAAAATTAATGTGCAAGAAATCTGGGAAGTGCAAATAGCAAAACGCGAGATACTTACTTTTATTAATTCTACATTCGCAATACCCAAAGGTGTCGTTTAAATATATATTATGTACGTATTGTGTATATCGGTAAATATTTGTACAAATTTACTCTACCTTGAACATTTGCACCCCCATAACCGCAAACATGAATTGTAGTAGATTTGTCACCAATAAAATGTTGCCTATCGTTTTAATAGCAACGATCACGCACTGAACTACGTGCTAAAAAACCGAAAATATCTATTACTAACTGGTTCGAAAAATTTCTATTAATTACTCAAGATGACTGCAGTGCATTAAATAAAATCGCTATGCTAATAAGACCTTCCACGTTTATAAATATAAACATAAATAGTAAATAAAAATATGACACAAAGCTGAGGTAAAATACAGAAAATGGCGCCCAATGTGGGCTTATTTTCATGAAAATTATTTTAATTCTGTTTAAATCCTTGAAAAATCTCGACAGTTCAAAGAAGACAATCACAAATAACACAAATTATTGAATATTTAAATACTATTATTACCAATAACTGTAGGATTTTATTTAATTTTACAGTCATCTGTATTTCACAGATATTAAAAGTAAATAATAAAACTGACCTTGAGTCCTTTCGCTCGGTTGATAGCTCTGAGAGGCCGTAACACTCTGAATACTCTCAAAATTTTAATGAAAGACACGTTACTAGATCTGTTGAAGAATATATAATAAAAATATATTAAAACATCTGTTATTTTAAAATATCAGGATTTTACGAAAACGGATCAACAGGATTAATGTTAGTTAAGAGGTTCATATGATTTTTTTTAATTCGAAGAAAGAAAACAATCAAATCTCTTTTGAATGACGATCCGTTATGAACCTGATTCTTCGGGAATCTCGAATGGAACCCATGAAATAATTAAGAACTGTAACTTCAAGAATTTAATATTGTCAGAAAATATCCAACTTAAATCTTGAGTGAATAACTTTATTACTACAGTGTCTGTTATCTGATAAGATCTTCGTGGTCTTGTCCAAATTGTAATAAAGTTTATTATATACTAAAATTACATAAAAAACACTTTCAATTTGCCCAATTTCCCAATTTGTACATCAACTTTACTTTATTCACACGAAAACAAAAAAGTTTTTCAAGCTATAGTTTAGAATATCTATTAACCAAATCGGTTCAACAGTTCTCAAAATATGAACCTATAAACGGACAATATTTTCATACACGGTTAAATTATCATTATAATACAATTTCTTTCAAATGTGCATAACTCACCCACTAGCCGATACAAGAGATACGATGACCACAAGTAAATCTAGCAAGTTAAAGGCAGATCTGCAGAACGCGTCTTTATGCAAAATGAAGCCGTAAGTGACCAGCTTCAGGAGCAGCTCGATAGTGAATACTGTTGTGAAGAAGTAATCGATTTTACGGAGTGTCTAGAACAAAAAAAACTTTATTAAAGAAAATATTTTATTAAATAACCTAGCACAATCTAAAACTAATTAAAAGAAGGTCTAGGCTTATTGAGTGAATCGAGTTCAAATTTGGACCTCGCACCTCTGATATTTTTATGTGCAAATCATTTCTAAAATGATTGCCACTTATATTAAAGTGAAGGAAAACATCTTGAAGATTGTATCCTAGCAAGTACTCGAAAGACATGTGAAATGCTCCAACTCGTATGTGGCTAGAGTGGACTATGGCCTGATCTTCCTCGTATTGAACGGGCACGTGCCTCCCGTGCTTGTGTGGGAGAAGTTAACAAGGTGAATAAAATATCACTGCATAAAATGTTCTTAAATGTAAAGGTGGTCAAAAATCCAGTTTTTGTGGTTGTATCCATTAACCACAAAACCTTGCTCAACTGTCAACTGTAGAATACCACTTCTACACATAGCTTACCTCACTCCAGGCCTCGCTACCCTTCCCACCAACCGGGTCCTCCATCGCCAGCATGAGGGACGAAGCCAAGATGCAGAGTAAGATCATGTTTTTGAACCAGGAGTTGTTCTGCGTCTTGTAACATGTTACTCGGAACCTGATGAGATTTTTAAAATGATTAAATGATAATATTAAGGATATAAGCTAATGGGACATAAAAATTATAACTAGCGATGACCAGTGCATACTATATTATTCACTACAATCAAGACGTAATAATCAACTATATTCAACAAAAAAATAGTCTTTAATTTCCACTTTCTATCTTTAAGCATTGATTTTAAATTATTCGTTCTTGAGGTGAATGTTATTTCTAGTAGTAGTAGTTATTTAATATTTTTTTTATTTTCAAAATTTATTCTTATATTATCAAGTTTATACGTAAATTCCTATGAACCATCTTAATTCTAAATAATAGAATAATCAAATTTAAATAAACTCACCAATTAGTTTTGGAAAATATAAAGAAGCTGCTGCCATCTGGTATGGGCTTTTCTTGAGTTTTGATCTCTATTTCAGAGAGACGTCGCGGTCTCGCTGATATTGTTGGTTGACGTTTTGGTGGAGACGGTTCTTTTTTGATATCACCTGAATTAATTAATTAATTAATAATAATTAATTGGATTTGTTATTGTTGACGTCATTCAGTTAGGCAATGACTTCACAAGTATATTGTTAAAGGCGGACGAAAAGTTTGACTCAGTTTGTAGTGAACCTTTTAACTTTCTGTGCCAGCCTTGCGGGTTCGTTTCTTGCTGGGGTCCGTTTGTATCATGATCACGAATGTTTGTACTCCAGTCATTAGTTAATATATTTATTTATCCAGAATATAAGTTTTGACATTTGTCTTTATTGTATACAGATGTATACATACCATTTTGTTTCTTATCCTCAGGTACTAGAGCATTATTCGCGTTATCAGCTTCTTCATCTTGCTCACCTTCCACTTCCTCTTCAGACCCTGTTTCTTCATATTCATGTTCCGACCTTAACGAAAATGTATTATTCAATATATTGGTAAAATTATTAATTAAGTAATATAAAACATCTTGCTTTATGACTTAGTATGCATTGAATTGTTTTTGTAATTTCACTAGTTGTTATTATACTATGGTAGTCACGGAAGAACTTTTCAGAAGGCCCCATTTTTCATATTAGTATAATATTACCGTAGCCTTCATTAATTCTTATCAATTTGTTTGATGATTCTAGAAGTCACATGTATCCAGTAAAAAAGAGAAAAAAACCTTCTTATTGCGATAAAATCGTATGAAAATCAGTAAATAAATGATTAAATTAGCCCAAAAACTAATGACAATCGAAATTTACATGTGTATTAGTAGTAGCATATATACTAAGTATATTTACCTTGGAACTCGTTTATATGTCTTATACTTCTGGCTGCATGTAAATGGTAAAAGTATGGCATTTGTAACATGATTATTCGAAATTTGGTTGAAAATTCTTACTTTATGGAAATTATTATGAATCTACCACGAAAGCATCCGTCGTGAGAAGTAGCTATATAAAGCGAGTGCAAAATACTAATTGTCTTACGACGTATTTGATTTTCTTCTTGAGAAATAAATGATCTTAAACCTGGATATTTTCATTATCATACGTACTGTGGCATTGCATGTTGTACTAGCAACTTAGCCTCGCTTCGCTCGAGTCATCTCTAGGTACGTTAATATACAAATATAATAATAAATTTTATATTGCTTTCTTGAGAAATGGTTGATTTCCCATACAAACATCATCCCTTAAGGAATTATTTCAGGTACAAAATGTAAATTTTTAAAACAAAATATATTATCAAAATGAATATAGTGGACAAAAACTGTTTCTTTTTATCTTTATAATGTTAGTATAGATTACATACCCTTCGCTAGAGTATCCTTCTTCCTCATTCGCATATTCATCATCTGTTTCTCCACGGTCTTCATCCAGCTGTGGGTTGCCAGCTTCAGGATTTTCCGCTTCCTGGAATAAAAATAAAATATGTACATAAAATTACCAATAAATATAATTATTAGATTTGTAATTAGACATATTGATTTTATAAAAAAAATGGGAATGATATTGAACGAAAAGATATGCTTCCAGCAAAACCGCTGTAAATTGGCTGGCCGCCCATGATCGTGGTCACAGTAGTAGTATTTCTTTAGTTTTAAGTGACTGTAAATATAAGCTGACCTCTTTCTCTTTAGTAATCTCCTCGTCCATGTCCTCCGCGTCGCCGAGGTTGTCCACCGCGATGGCCAAGAACACGTTCAGTAGAATATCTTATTGAATGATGTAAGGATTATTTGTGGGCTTAACCAAATGAACACTTGCGGTAAAGAATTAGAAATGTTCTTGGTTCTCGATCACAAATCCAAATAAATCCACGAAGCAATCCGAGAAGATAGATTATTGAAAATTTTAATGTATAGCAATTACCTTCGCGGAGTATTTCGCGAAAAAATCAGACAATATGATTTTATTTAATAGTAGTGCCTCATCGTTTCCTGGGATAACGTTCAGCAGTTAGTATGGGTTTCTCAGAAGAGGGATATTTGCCTGCAGTAAAATTATCCTACATGCTGATCCGGATCACCAGCTATCATTACACAAAATTTCATCAAAATCTAGTTGTTTCCTCATGATAAAGCATCTCAGATCAGACAAAGATAATAAAAATTATAGATTCCGCCTCTGTATCGATAAAAATAAAATTAAACTTAAATTAAATTTAACGTAAACTTCATCATTTTAATTTAAGTACGTACCTAGTTAATTAGTTATTAATTATAATGTTATATAGAAGAAAATCTCATTTTTAAGTTTTTGTTTTTGTTTACAGGAAGTACCTACTTTGTTATTTTTTTTATTAACTTAAAAGTCAGTCTGTTATTTTATTCTATTAGTATTATTTTAATTTATGTTTTTAGTTGTTATTTCATAGGAATGCAGTGTTGCTTTTAATTAGGGCATCATTTAGTCTAGTATTTTTTGTTGTATATCACTTACTTTTGTAAGAATGTATGCTCTGTTAGCAACCTATGTAATAATAATAACATAACTGTTTCAATAATCTATAAAAAAAACACATTCAAGTTTTAAAAAAGTATTACAGGTAACGTTTATTTTGTAAAGGATACAGTTGCCACATATGAAGATGACGATGAAGTACAAGGAGGCGAGCATGCCGAGACTTCCCACGCCGTGGTACGCGTTGATGCCGTGGTACATCACCACGTTCCAGTCCTCGCCTGTCAATATCTAATGAGGGAAGCAGTATTTGTTTACCTTAGTATTTTTAATTTCTTAATCATTTCTTTTTGTTTAATATGGTTACTTGATTTTTTCAGAAATGAGGAATTTTCACGCAATTAAAAATATCCTAAATATCCTATAATATAGTTTTAGGATACCTTACTCCTTAAGGTTGCCTGGAAGAGATCGCTTCCAGCGCAAAGGCCGCCTAATGTGCATCCTTTCTTTGTGTTTTTTATAAATGTATTTTATATTTCTTTTGTGGTGTGCAATAAAGTATATTATATTAATAATTATTATTAGATTCGGAACCAACTGTCATTATACTAAATTTAATCAAAATCTGTCCATTGGTTTATGCTTGATGCACTCACAGATAGACAAACAAAACTTCTTAAAATATAGGTTTGAACTTTGCATCGATACTAATGTTATCTTATAAAGATCTAAATATGTATAAAAATCGAGTATATCTATGTATAAATGACTAATACACCACCTGAAACATAGTCAACACAGCTTGCCAGAAAGAGTCAAAGTTATGTCTTTCTTTCTCTTTCTCGTTTGCGTAGTCGAATCTTCCGCCGAACACCTGCATGCCGAGCAGTGCGAAGATCATGATGAAAAGGAACAGCAGGAGAAGGAGGGAGAAGATGGACTGGATGGAGTTCAGTAGAGAAGCGACTAGGTTGGAGAGGGAACGCCAGTATCTAGAAAAAATAATCAAAAATATCAATCGAATTATTATTCACAACGCGCAACACTGAGAATGTGCTCGAAATCGACCCTGGTTACGTCGATTTTCATAATTATTCCCCCAATTCTTTTCTTAAAATAAAAGTTAGAGTAGGTTACACCTTATGACTAAGGCTAAGGTTGTTAAACTTTCAGAAAAAGTGAACAAATTCTTTCTCATTAATAAATTATATAAACCTACAAACATATAATATATTAGCGACTCACCCCCGCTCGCTGGAGTTCGTCCCTAGGTACCCCTTTTAGGATAATCTTTTTACAAACTTTGAATGACTTTTATTAATGTATCTAATCAAAAGCCTAAAAATAAGTGTGTGTGAGCCCACAATTATTAAAAAAAAATAATAATAATATAATAATAATAATAATACCTAAACATTTACTTCATTCACTTAAAACATTAGATTTACCTGACACCACATACTACACTATGCAAAAAGCAACCATCCCAAATACATGCCGTATAGTAAGGAAATTTCTCCAAGAGGAAGCTGTTGACACAGTAGCCTAGCAATTTCAATGAAGTACTCTTGGCTCAGGCCCGCAGACTTCATTGCATACCAAAATCATTAGGATTTTATGTATGTATGTATGTATGTTTGTATTTAATAATATAATATATTTAATATTAATAATGTAATATTATATAATGAATTATGTAAGTAACATTATACAAATCTAAGAGATTTACAATGTTACATTTAATAAAAAAAATATGTAAACTTTAATAATAATAAATAAATAAATGTATGTATGTATGTATGTATGTATGTATGTATGTATGTATGTATGTATGTATGTATGTATGTATGTATGTATGTATGTATGTATGTATGTATGTATGTATGTATGTATGTATGTATGTATGTATGTATGTATGTATGTATGTATGTATGTATGTATGTATGTATGTATGTATGTATGTATGTATGTATGTATGCATGTATGTATGTATGCATGTATGCATGTATGTGTGTATACTCACTTGGTGACCTTGAACACCCTGAGCAGGCGCACGCAGCGCAGCACGGAGATGCCGAGCTGCGGGATGGTGTCGCTGAGCGTCAGCGCCAGCTCCACGATGGAGCACACCATCACGAAGCAGTCGAAGCGATTGAACAAGGACACGAAGTATCCCTGCGGAACAGGATCTTATTCATCATCAACATATTACAGATATTTTCCATGTAAATGGTGATTCTATTACCTGAAATCCCAAAGCGTACATCTTCACCAGCATCTCCATAGTGAACAATACCACGAACAAATTATTTGCGTGATTCTGGAATTCGTCTAACCAGGGTTTTTGACTGAAAAAGAAAACCACAGTATATTTTAGGTATACATGAAACTTATTTAAGTATACTAGGTACTTTTTAATACTTAGCATATTTAATTTCTCAGCGATGATATTACATTTGTCCGCAGTAAAAAGTGTTATAAATATGTTGGGACATTATTACAACAACGCCATTTAGTTCCGTGGTAAGCTACGTTACGTGCTTATGTTACGGATACCAGATAGTTGATATACTACACGTATAAATTTTAAATACATACATATTATTAATATAAGCACCCATGACTGTAGTACAAACATTTGTGCTCAACAAATGAATGCCCCCAGCGGGACTCGAACCCGTGACCGCAGACGCAGCAAGTAGGGTCACTACCAACTGAGTCGGGGCATCGTTGAATGCGCAAGCGATCCTACGACGCCCATTAAGTAAAGTAAGTTGGGATTTTAGTGTGTAGTACTGGCTTTAGACCTGTGAGCCACATAACCACTTATTTTGTACAGGTGGTATGCGTCAATACATTTTCCAACTATAAAAGAAATATAAAAAATTGTTATACATAAAATGATACTTACTCATAATGCTCTGTTGCTAACACCAAAGTATTGAGGAACACGAGGACGATAATCGCCCAATAGCATGCTTGGGATTTGACCGCTTTCCTACAAGCTCTGCGCATGCGACGGTTCACCTACAAAATAATATTTTTAATGTAGTAAAATTATCTTCTTTTTTGAAGTCGGCTTTATAACAATAAATAATAAGTTCCACGAAGATTGACAAAAGTTATAACAAATTTCATGTTTCTATTTCAACGGAAAGCATCTTTTAGATTTTGGTTCACTTGCGAGTGTCTAAATTTGCGACATAAATGGCTCTAAGGGATTGAAAAACTAAGCATTTAAAATAGGTTTTTGAGAAGGGTATGGACATGGACAGATAGAGGGAGAACGAAGTAAACCTATCAGGGATACTTTTTCCCATTGGTTTATAATAAATACTTCATTCACTTAATGACGATATGACATTTTTGGCTTAAAATAATTTGAAATTAAATATATTTTTCGACGGATCCCATAAAAATGTATTTGAGGCTTACTTTATCAAATCGTCTACAGTACACTTTACAGGTGGTGGTGTGCGGCAGCTCGCAGTTTGAGTTGGTGTTATTCTGCGTCTCGTCGTTGCTTCGTCTCTCTTTTTTGTTGCCTGAAATATATAGCATATTTAGTTCCAATCGTTTACAGGAATATAATATTGCTGTTTAAAGAATATTTTTAACATGCTGTGATCTAAATGGTAACCTGTATCATTATGAAGGAAAACATCGTGAGGAAGCCTGCATGACTGCAAGAAAAGTAAATTTTCGGAAGTCATGTATAGTCCGCCAACCTGCCCTATGCTAGAGTTGTGGAGTATGGTCTGATCTCTATTGTATTGGGCCGTGCCTATTGGGACGTTAAAAAGGGCTGAATACACGTATGATACATAATGTTGAAATTATGGCTACAACAAATATACCCTCATATTACAAAGATGTAATAATGACGTGGTATTTGTAAAACATGTGGTAGTAAATTTTAATTTTTATTAAGTATGAATCCTCAAATTATATTGATTTTATAATCCAAGACCCAAATTTATAGAAACAATTAAAGTTTTATACCCTGATTATCTTGGTCTTCTTCCTTCTGTCCCTGATCGTTCTCTAGATCCAACTCCTCAGCAACTGTGATCCAGTTGAGATAACCTTTGAGATCTTCTTCAAACTGCTGCCTCTCCCTCGACTTTTGAAAGTCACCACGATTTTTTGCCTTTTCTCTTTCTTTGGAGAACTCTCTGTTAAAGATAGATGTAATACACTCTAAATAAAATATTATAGGTCCTTCTAATTAAGTATTTACTGCTTTTGTTTGGAAAATTTATGAGTTAGATATCGCATACTTTATTAGTTACTTACTTTATTGATAGATTGATCTGATTGATTGATTGATTTAAATGATCAAATAAGTCCATTTAGAATATGGACTTATTTCAGCTAAGGCCGTACAAATAACCGACTTTGAAGAATTTCATTAATCACTATCTTAGTCTTTTTTGATTAACTCAATGGAAACAAATTATGTAAATCTATGTACCTATAAAATTCTGAGTCAAATCTGTACATTGAATATTTTTTGGAAAATCTAATTGAATTAGACATTATTATCGATACAGAGGCCAAATCTATTGTTTTTAGATTTTTTGTCTGTCTGTTTGTCTTTCTGTGACCGCATCACGAGGAAACCTGGACGGATTTGGTATGATGATAGCAGGTTAGCCGAGTCAATATATGGGATAGTTTTATATCTGAAAAATATCTGACTTCTGAGAAATATATATAACCCTCAAAATGTATCTAGGGAAGACCTCAAGCGAAGCGATTGCGAGACGTTAGTATGTAAATAAATAAATATTAAACATGCTTATATACATTAACACCTTGTAAACAGCTCAACCTAGTTTCATAGTAAGATGAGGCTTATGTTACCTATGACCCAATATCTACAAACGTGCTCATCACACAGAAGCCCCTAGCGGGTATCGAACCCGCGACCGCTGCCACGATTAGTAAGTAAATCAAATTCTACATACAAAATTTCAAACTGCGAGAACTAGATTAAAATTACTTTCAAGACCAGATTACATAGTTACAAGTGTAGCTAATAATAGCTCGTTAATAATGTACATAACATCTCACCCGGACAACACTCCCAGAATGAGGTTCATGACGAAAAAGTTTCCAAATATAACCAGCGTCACGAAGTAAATCCACACCCACGTGTTGCCTTTTACGTTGGCTATCTGGAGATTAAAATTAAGATTTTAATAGATATTACGCTATATTCAGCTTTTTTATTAATCCTTCCCATAAAGGGCTTATTACACTACTCAGTATTAAGATAGTCTTGCCAAAGCCTATGAAACATATAGTCGGCCAACGGACGTGACAGCTCAAGCTGCCATACACTCGCTTGGGACATTAGTGTAAGTCAGCTTGGGCTGTCACGTCCGTTGGCCGACTACATGTTTCATAGACTATGGTCTCACTAAGATTTAGCGTAGTGTAATAAGAGTAAGCAAGTTAGTCTGAGTGTCTTCCCATGACACCGCGACAGCTGATAACGTCACCGGCTGTACGCCTTGCAAATGAGTTCGCATGCGGTTTTTATGGCGGTGTGATAGCGTGCTTTTCTTAGACAGTTCTAATTAGACTTTCTTAATACTGGATAGTGTAATAGTCCCTTAATATATACATACGGGTATAATATAATATAATATTTCAAATGTTATTGAAATAGTCATTATTTTCGGTACAAAAGCCGAATCTATAGTTATTAGAATGTGTGTCGGTCGCGGTCGGTGTGCCTGTGACCAAATCACGAGAAAACCACTGGATAGATCTTGATGAAATTTGGTGTGATGATAGCTGGTTACCCGGGTAACCGGGGAAAATATCTCTGAGAGACCTATTCTAATCGTTAAACCGTTTTAAGGAACGAATCCAAGCAGAACGAGGATACGTCACTATAATATATGTGAAAGTTCGTACAGATGATGGATTTTTGTTACTCAATTACGCCAGAATGGCTGAAACGATCTGGATGAAAAATAACAGATATATTTTGGAATTTAGATCCTGAAAAAATAACGTTTTCCATGGGTTAGATTTGTTTTGCTTTTCACTAGGGACGAACTCGATGTTGGCATCGAGGGTGAGTCGTTAGTATTAAAAGGGCGAAAGTTTGAACGAATTTATATTGTCTGACGTCAGACGGCTGAACAAAAATATGGATGAAATTCGGCACAGATACAGACAGACAGTCTGAAATAGTACATAGACTATACGGAGTTTGTACGAAGGAGTCTTAAGTTAATTTGTGATCTGCAATAAAGAATATTTGATTTCATATTTGATTTCTATGGGGTAAGATATCGACTAAGTTTCTATTTCATATTAAATCTATCATCTAAAGTAACCCAGTATCCTCAGAACCCAAAAATCAATACTTACAGCATACATAATATCCGTCCATCCTTCCAAAGTGATGCACTGGAACACCGTGAGCATGGCGTAGCCAATGTTATCAAAATTGGTGATACCATAATTGGGCCCCTCCCAATATTCCTTACACACGAAGCCCGCACCGCACTGGTAGCCGACATCCGCGTCTCGGGAACATGGTTTTGGATCATTTGTTATATCATCTGAAATAGAATGTACATCTAAATATATACTAAATAAATCATGGTAGAATGTATATATGAAGGGTACAGGGGCAAAACATGTACAGTATAACAAGTATGGGAACATTAAGATTTTGCCACGTGTCATAGATTGCAATGTTAATTAAAAAAAATGTGAATGTTAATTAAAAGAACAGGTGTTTTAAACGTCATAATTTTTTTTTAGATATTGTCTATGTTTTCTTCTACTATATAAAAGATTGCCTCATGTAAATTATAAAAAATATTTAATACTAGCTGTGCCCGCGACTTCGTTCGCGTTGATGTTGGAACTTCACAATGTATTTTTTAGTGCGAAGCGCTGTTGGAGGATACCGATACAAATCATTTTTTTTTATTTATGCTAGTGCTTCTTTATAAACAACATTAGCTGTGGAACCATCTGGAGCGTACACAAAAAGGTTATTGGGGTTATTTATGCGAGAAAGAGCTACGTATAGTTGACCATGGGAAAAGCATCCAATACTTAGGTCCACCCCCGCAACGGATAATGTCTGGCCCTGAGCTTTATTAATCGTCATGGCATAAAAGAGACTTACTGGGAATTGCACTCGTTTGAAAGAGAAAGGAAAGTTGTTGGGAATTATAGGTATTCTTGGATTAAAAACAATATCACCGGCGCCGCAACCGGTTAATATTTCAGCTTCGATTATGTTTTGCTGCAGATTTGTGACTTTGAGCCGAGTGCCGTTACAAAGTTTGGGAGGACATAAATTTATTATAAGGCAAGATAAACTAAACTTTAAAATAATACTGCGTATAATTTTAAATCTCTTATCTAGAAATTTAATATCAACACAAAATTAATCATAATATCAGCCTTTGTGGTAAAAGTTTTTAAAAACATAATGCAATCAGCAATATGTTTGTGCAATAAAATATCAAACTACGAAGTAAATAAAACTACTTGCAAATATTTGCAAGTAGTTTTATTTACTTCAAATTGCAAGTTATTATTTACTTCGCACTTCGAAATTAAGACCGAATCTAACTTACCAACATTTTTTGAAAGATAAAACGAAATAACGAACGAACAATTTACGATACTATCAATTCAATTCAATACCTTTACATAGACAAAATTCTTTAAAGACAGAACTTTAAAGACTCCTACAAAACTCAAAGATGGCCGGCAGACATAGGCGAAGGTCATTCTTTCAAGGAAAATCTTAACACCGCGATTCAGAAAATGACTTCACACGCACAACGCCATCTATCGAACAATGATCAATCTTTCTTCTTTAGTTATAGTCCAGTCTAAGTTCGAATACTCGTAGATGGCGCTATTTTAATATCTTACTTCGGAAACACTATTATAATTTTATTAATTTACATTTTTTATAAGGTGTGATTACTATGAAACAAAAAACTTAATGTTACTTCAATTTATGCACATTTTGTTGTGTATAAAAGTTACGTGAAGTTGTGAGACCAAATGCACATAACCCTAATTTTACTTCTGAAATTTCTCTACTTCTTCACTTTAAACTCAAATATCTTTTGATAGACTGAACCGATTGCAATGAAACAAAAACTAAATGTTACTTAAAGTTACGTTCAATCGTTGTGTATAAAAGTTATCTACATTGCTTTCGTACGTTTTACGTGATGCCCGGATAAATAAACAGACAAACCGACAAACCGACAAACAGACAAACAGACAAAAATTCTAAAAATGCTGGAAATGGGTTCTATTGGTTGTCCTTTAACACCCTGGCTATTTTTTTTGTAATTTTTTTTGATGTACAAAAACGACTTTTCTACAGTTTTATTATATGTATAGATAATAGGTATAATTATCGTTAAGATAATTTCAGTTTTGCGTACCATTTTATTATTAGTTTGTTTTAGTCCGATTAAAATGATTTTTATTCCATTACTTGGTAACTTAATAAAAAAAATTATCAACTTTTACAAAAATAAAGAAAATTTTACATTTACATAAATATAATATAGGCATAGTTAAGAGTTTACTTACTGGTGCCATTTTTGAAACACGCATCATGAAGCACTCCAGAGAACAGCTCCAAGCCTATAATAGCGTAGATGATGATCACGAAGAGTACCAGAAACGCTATATGGAATAACGGCACCATCGCTTTAAGTATTGAATTCAATACGATTTGGAGACCTGAAACGCGTAACGAATATCTAAATATACTATTAACACCATGAATTTTGTATTAAAAATTATATTTTTTCATATTATTCTGTGACAAAAAGCAACTAATTATAGAACTTTCTACTACACCCTAATAGAGGTTTTAGAAAATGCAAGTGCAATGAAAGGTTTTTGATTTCTACTGTCAATATTGTCTTCCACATAAACTAGATGCTATTTGGTTGTATTTTACTATAAATGATGTTATTAAATGATAGACCAATAAAATTTTAAAAAAGCTACATAAATAAAATATAATAAAAATATTTAATTATCGATTGTCCGAATTAACTTAAAACTTAGGAATATTCAAGTTTTTTTTTATTTATATTTAAGAAAACAATAAAGCCTATAATATATTTTAGATCCCGCAGATGGCTTACAATGCTCGAGCATTAATTGAGCCTTGACCTAGATAACAAGATATGCTATAGAACTATCTCATAAAATATACGGAACATTAACACTTATTTTGGCAATTTCATAAATGCTACATAATATACATACTTGGCACTCCGGAGACCAGTCGTAGAGGTCGTAGCACCCTGAACGCTCTCAGTGCTTTCACGTCGAACAGATCTTTGGAGATGAACTGAAGAATTTGACTGACTATACTGTAAAATAAAACAGAGAATTAAATTACATTACTTTTTTAAAATATAAAACCTTTATCAAAACTATAGGTTTTTCCTATTAGAATATCTTACTGTAAATATTAATCTATTTAGTTTATAATTAATTTGTATATATTATAAATGAGCAAAACTATTTAACTTCTACGCCTATTGCTTGAAAACACATGAATCTCTTTTACATGGAAAATTAGTAGTGGTAGCTTAGTGAAAACGCCATCGTCAACGAGTGAAGCGGGTTCAAATCCCGAGTCTCACAACTCTGATTATATCATGTGCAAATCATTTCCCACATGATTACCACTTGTTTAACAGCGAAGGGAAACATCGTTAAGAAACCTACATGTGTAAGAGAACGTGGCAAGTTTATGTATATTCTGTTCGCCCAACCTGTACATTAAACACACCAATTCATTAAAGTCGATGGAGGTAACGTTCTAAGCTAAGTAGGATCTTAAAAAGGCTGAACACATGTACTCGTATAAACAGTTTTCATGACAACTTTTTTGTAACTCCCTATCCAAATCGCCTTCAGTACATATTGAGTGCGTAGAATATTTTCATTTAAATTGATCATAATAACGCGTGACCGGACAAGTAGTTTCCGATATAATTTTAAGAAAGAATGCTATTAATCCGTAAGACTGACGTAAATAGTTTAGTATATCCTGTAACTATTGCATACGCGAATATTTTATGGAATCTATGGACAAGGAAAAAACAGTTCAGAACTACTTAGCGTAATATTCGGTGGTTATGATCACATATTTTTTCGTTTTCTAATGACGATATGGAATTTAAAGTTAAACTAGCGACTCACCCTCGCTTCGCTTGAACTCGTCTCTATGTACCTTTTAGATTAAAATTTTTACAAACTTTGAATGTCTTTTTTATTTATATCTAATAAAGAATAAGTTTTAAACTTCTAGCTTTAAAAATGACGTTATTTCCATACAAACTTACAACTCCTTACAGTCCTTTTTTCTCTTTGAAAAGTACCCTATGTGCTTCTTCAGGCTCTAGACTATATATTTGTGTAACTAATTTCATTTTTAAATCGGTTTTGCAGTTTTGCAGACAGACAGACACTGTCTGGCTGTCGCGCTTTTAGTTACTTTCGAATTTATAATATTAGTAAGGATTGTATTAAGGAGAAATTCTTAAAAAAAGTATTTCGAAATTCTGTTAAATGCTCTACATACCTAGTTTCTTCTAATCAAAATATTGAAATTTTGGTGACCTTTCATAAAGGTTAATATCCGACAAACTTGTCCAATTTATGTACTTAAAGCGACCAAAACTAAACTATTATTACATCTAATCTAAAACCATTAAGTCAATTAAAACCAAAGGCGTGGCAAGCGCTCCACGTTTATCTCTATATAATCTACACGAAAATAAACACATCGACACGATTACATTTCACAAATATCTATTAAACGAATCCCGATCCATATCCGATACAAAGCTACTGCGAAACAAAGCTTCTGACCTCAATAAAGCTCTAGTAAAATGAGCCCATAAAATATACTATGACGTCAGAGGTTAGACAATGTTAAGGGTGAATCGCCTATTTGTAAGAAAGTGTGTTCTTTATAATTAAGTTAATTAAGAAACTGCTTTATGTGCTTAAAGCCTTTGAGTGTAGTTAATGTACTATATTGTTTTTATGTTACATTTTTTGTCAATGATTTTCGTATTTCTAGTCAATATTTAAAGTTCAAGAGGAAAGTTGCGACGACACGTTTGACTCAGTTCGTAGTGATCCTGCTTGCTGTGCCAACGTTCGCGAGTTTGAGTCCTGATGGGGGCTTTCATTTGTATGATGAGAACGAATATTTGTACTCGTCATATATTTACGAGTATAATATTTATTTATAGTTATATAAGTATGTGTAGTGTGTCAACTATGTGGTATACATTACACAATTCTCGTAACTTATCATGGAACAAGATGGTGATGTGTGTTAATGTCTCAAAAACCGAACCACGCCCACGAGGGTAGAATAAATTATTTCAATATAAATATTGAAGCTTTTCAAATTTATTATACACTAGCTACTTAACCCCGCTGCGCTCGGATTTGTTCGTTCTAGTAAATATGTACCACTTTCTCACAGAAGACCGGCGTGAAGTGGCGGCTATGCTGTCGCGTTTCATCCGGTAAGTGAGAGTCCGGGAGGCCCACTCCCTATACCCCCTCCCGCCCTTCTTCCTCCTACCTCCCTCCCTTTCCTGAAAGGCTGGCAACGCATCTGCAAGCCCTGCAGGGTTGCAGATGTCCATGGGCGGAGGTGATCACTTACCATCAGGTGAGCCTCCTGCCCGTTTGCCCCCTTTGTCTCATAAAAAAAAATCAAAAACAAATCTATCCCACAGGAACTGTATGTTTTCCAGGAAAAAAGTAGTCTATTTGCTATTACAGACTATATTCTATATCTTTCTCTTTGTCAATGACGTCAGAACGGCTGTATATTCAGCCGTTATGACGTCATTGAGTAACAAGCAACCAATCCAATCAAAAGTTAAATTAAAATAAAAATATAATAAAAAGATCGTTAAACCAGAATAAGCATATTCCAATCTCACAATACTTCATGGCTGATTGATATTTATAGTTTACATCTTTAGAGTAGGTAATTCCCGCGTCAACCAAATCTATAAGCTCTCAGTTAATGGGCCAAGTTCATTTATTTCTAAATTTATAAGACAATATGACACATAATTTACGTACTTTAATGCGTTAATATCTATTACAAGGTTATCCATTGTTACAGTAGTAGATGTAAAAGTACCTACTATACACTAGTAACAGTTAGGAAATTATTAGTGTTACTAGTCAGAAAATACCTTTTTACTACCTTGCATTTGATTCTCTTACTGTCCATACATAATAATAACCTTTCAAACTGAAATAATATCTGCCATGACCATCATTCCCATAAACAATCGACAAGTGGCGTTGGGAGCAAAAATTGAAATAAATAAGCGGAAAATCCAAAAAGATTTAAAATGTCCTAAAATCAGATATTCGTATAATCTGATGTGGTTGAGTATTTTTAATTTGTCATAATATTTTTTTTTATATTTTGATGTTTATTATTTTAGCCCAATAGAAACAGTTTGAGATATATAAACGAATTTAATTTTGCTATAAACATATGAAGTGTAATCATGAAAAAAACACTAGCGTGTTTAAAGTATACAAAAATGAGAATTAACGATATGTCATTTAATTAAAGGTGAAATGTACAACATAATATCCTAAAATTCGTTTATTTGTTTATCCAACATTTTTTTAGCGACTCACCGTTTTGCTTCGTCCCTAGACACGTTTTTATATTTTCAAGCGGAATCCAAATTTTTTTCGTTTGGCTCAGTTGGTAGTGACCCTACTTTCTGCGCCAGCGGTCGCGGGTTCGAGTCCCGCTGGGGGCATTCATTTGCTAATCACGAATGCTTGTACTCCAGTCATGGGTGTTGATATTTATATTATGTATGTATTAAAATTTATATGTGTAGTATATCAACTATCTGGTATCCGCAACACAAGCACGTTACGTAGCTTACTGCGGAACTAGATGGCGATATCTATCATATAATATTCCATAGAAAGAATTTCTATTATGATTACCACTCGTCTTACGGTGAAGGAAAACATCGTGAGGAAACCTGCATGTCTGAGAAAATCTAGCAAGTTTTCGTCATGTGAAGTCCGCCAACACGCACTAGGCCAGCGCGGTGGACTATGGCCTGATCCCCCTCGTTCTAAGGGAGACGTTAGGAGCTGAAGAAGATAATTCCATTATGTGTAAAATGAAAATAAGGATTCATTTTTATCTAATACATAAAAATCTTTTGTCACAGTGTTTGTAATCGAACTCCTCCAAAACGACTTAACCGATAATTATAAAATTTGGTAGGTCTGTGAATAGGTCGTAGGCTATTTTTAATTCCCCTAGATGATAAGGGTGGCTCTCCAGATTTTTTATTTTTAGACCAAGTTTTTATTTCCCTACTTTTATAGTGATTAGAAAGCGAGAGAAGTCGCGGGAATTGCTTGTACATATTTCGAATAGGAATATAATAATGAAATAGATAGACTTAGATATGGATTAACGGAGTCTATACAAACGCTTGTGAATATTTTTTTTATACATAGAAAAGTGGTGAAAGGATTACTAATATTCTAATATAAAAACCTAGTATAGATAAAGTAATTCCCTTGACCTAATAACACGTCCCCGTGTGATAACTCAAGTGTATTGTTACGTGCCAAACTCATGTTACTTTCATATTGAATAGAGTATGCCATTAGTTTACCATGTATTCTATGGTTAAGTTATAATGTTGGAGATACGTTTGGCTCAGTTTGTAGTGATGGTAGTTGTTATGCCAGCGGTCGCGGGTTTGATTCTCGCTGTTTGTCCAGTCATTGGTGTTTATATTTATTATATGTATGTATTTAAAGTACTCTTGCACACTCTATATTACACCGTACACGTAAACGGTAAAGTATTATTTGATTGAAGTAGTAACGTTATAAGATTTGAAAAACTAAAAAAATAACACTAGCGAATAATTCCATATAATTAAAAAAAAATCACCTCGTACCAAAAAAAATTTCGAGTGAATTTTTTTTATTAATAGTGAATAATATTGAAGTGTGAAACAAGGATTCTTATTGAAATAGTAAGACACTGTTAACCTTAGTAACCTTTAAAACCCAATGGTGTATTTTAGGCGTTCATAAATCTCTCAGTCAATATTTTACAGTGATATATAATGGAAGTGGTAAGCGTTCCGAAAGGTAGATCAGTGCGAAAGATAGAGAGAAGATTCTTATGAATATTTGTTTATTGACAGATAAAAGCTATAAGTATATACTATACATGATAATTAATTGCTATAGATTGAGTTATTTAGTTCTTTATAGTCTTAATGTTGGTACACTAATAAAAAAACTATTTTAATTTAGAGGCTTAATAGATAAAGCTGCCTAATAACCCTCAAATATCTATGATTACCATAAATAAAATCTCTCACAAAATGCCACTCTGTTTAACGATGAGCGACAAATATACGTAATATGCTTTGATGCAGTCCAGATATCCGGTCTGACTAATGTCGATACTAATATACATAATATAACAGCAGCTGAGTTTTTATAAGTAAAACCTATATTCATTCAATTGCTTATTTATCTATGTTAGATAAATCCATGGGTTTTCTACAGTTTTACCCCTAAAATAAAATAAAAAATAATTTCATTAACTCAATTATAAACTCTTCTACAGAACGTCTATACAAAATAGACTAAGCACATCTTAAAACACCACAGAAGATAAGAAGAAAGAAGAAGATCAAGATGTAGAATGAAGATATATAAGTAAACCTCACCTATAAAAAGGTCATACTTGTAAGATGTCCGATATGGTGAAATATCAGTATAAACTTTTATATTCACGTTATATAGGCATAATATCGAAATTCGATTATGACCACTTTTTTTAAAAAGTTCTAAATCTCTTCTACTTAGTTATGGAAAAGTTAATTAATATTTTGTTTCTGCTTGAACATGAACAATTTTTGGAAGGCTTCAGAATAGATCCCGTTGGAAGAATTAAAAAATATATATATTTTTAAATTGATATATTTAGATATATTTTTATATATATTTTTAAATTATGATTTTCTTTCCCCACATTTATATAATAAAATAAACAAAATTCTTCATATATATCCTCTAACATTACATGTATGCAAAAAGAAAATTACAGCTTGGTTGTTAGATTTGACTTATGATGAAATAGAAAGCTTATTGAAATAAAGTACATTATATATGGCTGACACACAACACGCACGCACAAGCACGCACGCACGCATACACGCACGCACACACGCACGCACACACACACACACACACGCGCGCGCGCTCACACACACACACCCACACACACACACACACACACACACACACTTTTTTATGAAACTTCTAATATCCTAATTTAGGTTTTTAATCTTTAATTTGGAACTAATGTATATATATGATCTGGAAGTGGGCGTTAATGGCTACGACACAGTTTTTAACTACTGTAGCCCTTATCGTACATAATTTCAATTTGTTAATTTAAAAACGTTTCCAATAAAGGTTTTTATTATTATTATTTTATTATTGATTTTTGTTGTTGCAAATTTAAAAAGTAAAATTAATCATCGATTTTTTTTTCAAAATATTATTAAAAACGGATCAACAAAAATCGATGATTAATTCAAGTTTTGTATTTTGTATCAAAGAAAATTATTAATAAAAAACTGATAATAATTTAATTGTAAGAATTCTAATTTCTAATTTGAAGAAAAAAAAAAGTAAATCGGTTGCCAAATATAGAAAAAAAGAACTGAAATTGTAAAACATACCCAATAGTGACAATGGTGAAGTCGAGACTGTTCCACGTGTTCCTGAGATAGGCGCCGGGATGAAATAGAAACCCGTACGCGATGATCTTCATAACGCACTCCCCAGTGAATATCGCCATGAATATCCATTCTACTTTTTCCTAAAAGAATAGTTTGGTAAATTAAATAAGGCCTTAACATTCATAATATTAATTATAATATTTTACTTTGACCATATTCTGATATGATCTCGGCAATTACAATTTTTTTTTTGGTACATTTTTCAAGAGAAAATGTAGTATTTAATGAAATAATATAATTTCGCTCCTTAAATACTTTTTTATCTCTACTTCTTTAACTAATATCTTAAAAGTGAAATTCTGTTTGTCAGTTTTTGCTTTTTTTTTTCTCTTAAACAGCTTTATAGGTACAGCTTTCCACGATATGGGACGGATAAGCAACTTTTTATCCCTACGATATAATGAAACAAGTGAAGCAAAAAAATAAACTAGTATTATAACAAAACTAATATTAAAAAACACATACTTGTACTTATACTCAGACTATAACTTGAAAACTGTTTAACGTTTGTCAAACCCACTACCTTAAGCTTATCACTTATAATCCAAACTTAAACTGTCACTATCATTATCATTCATCTACCCTTATCACGCTAATATCAAAGTGCTTACCAATATTTGGTTGGTGTTGTTGGTGTCACCCGCCGGGTATGGCGTGAAGACTGCTAGCGCTATACAGTTTGCGAATATTGTCGTTAATATCATATACTCGAATGGTCTGTATTTCTGTTTAGGAAACTACATAAAATAGTCTTACTTGAGACTCAGTACGTACATCTGTACAATAAATGAACTTGAAGTGTCACATGAAAGTATATTACTAAGTACTAAAATCAATAATAAAATATAAAATTTTTGTCTGTCTGTTTGTTCCAGCTAATCTCTGAAACGGCTAGAAAATAATAAAAACAAAAAAAAACTATTTTGGGCTCAGCGAAGCAGGTCGGGTTTGCGAGTGTTTAAATTAAATTATCACAAAGTGCAATTTGAACATTAACTTTTTTCTTGGAAAATATTATTTAAATAGTCATTATTATTTATGTAGTGGCCGAATTTATTGTTTTTAGAATTTGAGTATGTCTGTCTGTCTATGGTTCACGAGATTTTGATAAAATTTCGTATGATAACGACTTGATCTTCGGGTCAACGTAAAATAATTTATACTGCTTAAAAATTTCTAATTTCTAAAAAATCTATACTAACGTATAAACATATCTAGGGACTGACCCGAGTGGAACGAGGGTGAGTCTCTAGCAATCAATAACTCAAATAAAACAAAGGTCTCTACACGTTACAGTAGTTGAGCCGAATATTACAGCGCTAACGTTGAAAATAGGACATATGATAGTTTTTATCCCGGAAATCATCCCTTAAGGTGTTGAAAAGGGGATGAAAGTATATATGGGAATTCAAACATACTCTAGTACCAAAGCCTATGAAACATAGTCTGCGAACGGACGTGACAGCCAACCCAAGCTGCCATACACTCGCTTGGGACATTAGTGTATGGCAGCTTGGGCTGTCACGTCCGTTGTCCGACTATATGTTTCGTACTACTATTACTATTTCATATTAACTTAAAATGAACCTATAAACTATGAAACGCGTAATTATAAAAGGATACTTCCATTCCACTATATCGTAACACAGTTTCCTTAATGGATTTTTCAAAGTGAGACAGAGTAAACTTCTCTTAGGTCTCTCTGGTTGGGGCTTGCCTCGCGCTCTCGTTTGTTTCTTGGGCTGTGGCTGGGCCGTCTGGCCGGTGTCGGGTGCTTCTGCCTCAGGCGTCGTAGCGCCGGCTACCTGCGTCTGCTCCGCCATTTTAACCTGTAAATATAAGAGATGTAAGTTTAAAATACAATAAATATTACCTTACTTCTAGTGTTTGGGATCTACGTCCCTAATTCCTAGATGCAAAAAGTGCGTTCCTCGTAGGTATGCCTATAACTTACTTCTATTTTAGTAAAAGCCATAGAATTTTTATTGAGCTAAATTCATCCAACGGTTTTATTAGAAGAAGTAATAAAAATATAAACGCAAACTGTAAATTGTAGGTCGATAAAATAAACCCTTTCTTCTTTTAATGAGAAAAAGTTACTATTTTTTCAGTTTTAACTAGTTATATTGTCTTTTAGAAAAGAAGAACAAAGAATAATTATTGAAGTATTATAAAGAATCATAAATTTGTATCGTTATAACTAGTGGGCACCCTGGGCTGCTCAGTTGCTAACTAATTACTCGTGGTCACTTCCCCTTCCGGTTTTATATCAATACCCGATGAAACGACGATGATGTATTGTATTCAGCCCTTTTTAACGTCCCACAGCTGGGCACGGGTCCGGGTAGTCCATCACACAGGCCAAGTGCGTTGGCGGACTAATCATAAGTCTTTCAAAAACCTACAAAGTTCTCTCATGCGATTATCCTCACGATGTTGTCTTTCACCGTATAACAAATTCTATTGGCGATACAACAATAGATACACCTTCACAGCTAAGTGACATAAACGATCGATATAAATTGCTCGTAAAAGACTATTCGCAGAAGATCACGATTTGTAATTTTACGATGCAATCATTTGCGTAAAGTTTAGAGATAGATATATTAAGATATTATAAGCAACCTACATACTAATATTTATATAACGTTGTCATTGTTATTTATAAACGTGTATTCGTTCCGAATATGTTCAATAGGAAAAACTTAACTATGTAGAAACTTTGAGATTTCAAATCAATCCGTACATTGAATATTTGATCGAAACAGAGGATATATAGTTTTCAAAATGTTGTCTGTCTGTCTGCCTGTTTATTTGAGTTTGAGTATTAATAGACTGCACATTGTCTTAGGTTTTGGACCAAGAATTTGTCTACATATTATTCATAATTAGGGGCAAACATTTTAAAAATTAAGTTACTTCGTCTGTTCTGTTTTTAAATATTTAAATATATTTTGTGTTTTTTTTTTAAATCTACTGAAATAGTCATCATTAACCATACAGACGCTGAATCTATAGTTTTTAGAATTTATGTTTGTCTGTTTGTAACCGCATCACAAGAAAACTACTGAACCGATTTTGATAAAATTTGGTATGATGATAGCTGGTTATTTCTATATACAGAATACTTTTTACTGCAGGAAAATGTTTCATTTCTAAAAAATCTATACCTATTAACAGTAAAATGTATTCTCCAATAATATAAAACCTATATAAAATCTAGAAGTTAGATTTCTGGTCTTTAGAACGCGGGAGAAGTAACGCGAAATGCTTGTTAATAATAATTTACCTAAAATGCACCTATACATAAAGATTTAATTCTCGAGCAAAGGCAAATCGTCCATAATATACCATAGTATTAACAATCAGCTAACAATAACCAATCATTTACAAAAAATCGTACACACCCTCTTATTCGCAGTCGGGCAATTATAAAGCTATAGCACAAAGAATCGTTTATTTTTATTGACACGTAAAAATGTATGTAGGCGTAGCGCGTTGAACCTCTGTCGAAGGCGACTAACAACGTCTGCGTACATTCTAGTTGAATTTTTATGATGTAATTCGGGAGATAAAGGTGATATTAAATTGGACACTTGTTTTTGTTTACCGTTGTTTATGACGCATTTCTACGTGTTATCTATACCGATCATATGTAATGCTAAAAAGGTTTTGTTCCTTGGAAGGCCCAATCTCGGGAACAAGTTCGATTTTAAACTCTTTTTTACATTGTATAGCATTGCGACTCGTCCTCGATTCTATCGTTTTCGTCGTATAGATATATTTTAATGTTCACCTAATTCTTTTTAAAAAATTTAAGTAGCCTTAACTATTCCTTATTACATCAGCTATCTGCCAGTGGAAGTCCCGTCAAAACCTTTCTGAGATTAGCGGGAACAAACAAACAAACAGACAAAATGTTAAAGTTATAATGTATTTAATAAAAAGCTGTTATATTTATGTTACAAACAGACACTTCACTTGTATTTATTTGTATAGATTATAAAAAAATATAGGTACGAAAGCTTAACATCGTCGCAACGAATTTTCATCACGCCTTAGGGGTCTTCGGAGCAATTATACATACATAAACTGCGCGGGAGGAGTCGTGGGCAACCCTTGTTTAATAATAGACTAGCTCGGTGACCTGGCTCCGCTTGGATTGTAAATATCGGACCTTACTCAATCGTCTAAAAAAATATACGCTGTATTTTTTTTCTAAAGACATTTAAGGACCAAACGAAACTTTCAAACTCGAATGAAGTCCTCCACTAAGTGCTCGTAAGCTGTTGATTTTCCCTTCAATTCAAGTTTTATAAAACTTTTGTATACACCTTCATTTGCGATTTCTGTTCTCGTACAATTAGTGAATCAGACGTCCTGCTATTTTTGAAAGTAAATAAATACTGCGAAACAGTTTAAATTCATAAAACGAAAATTGATTATTTAAAACATTTTTCTACAAGTATACAAAAAAATTGCGCCATCAATTTAAACTTTTTACTAGATAACAATAATGTTCTCCGTCCGATTCCGGCCATGACGGTCAATCTCATTGAGACTAGCCAACTGAGTTAAAGATATTATAGTGCACGAGTGTACGTGCAGATACAAGTGCACTCTCTATTCCGGTCACTCTCATACTCAGGTGGGTTTACTAGATAAAGGATTAACAACACTTTAATAAGTGTAATGTATAGCTCGGCGGCGCCTTATACTGTTACACAAACACCTGTTAAAACGGCTACATAATCCTATTTGGGTGAATGTTATTCTCATATATTCCTACTAACTACTAGATTGAGCGCGAGCGAAGCCGCGGGTTCCGCTAGTAAATGTATACAAAAAATTGACAAATTATATACTAATTCCTCAAGAACCACTCTATCCATTGGTGTAAACAGCATGAGAGTCAGTGCAGTAGTTCTTGGGTGTATCGCGAACAGATAGACAGACAGACGCGTCGGAGGGCTTTGTTTTATAATATGTAGTGATACTTGATAAACTAATAGCTTCTATGGTAATACTTTGCTGTTTCAATAAAGCTTGAAAGGTAAGAAACGCATTGACCTAATAACGACAATGAAGAGGTGAGTCACTATGTTAATTCTCACATCTCCACAATCCTTCATGTACTCAAGCTAAGTCCCTACTAATAGTAAAGTAGATTTTGCCTGCGGTTTCACTCGCATTTATACTTATATCAATTCCAGACTCGTTAATTCGTAACGTTTGTTAGATACATCAAACAATAGACTGTAAAATTTAATAACATTCTGAATCTAAATTATTCTAATTGGATAGTAAAAGGTTTACCTACATATTAAGTAAATTAGATTGGTGAAACGGTTGTTGAGTTTTAACGAACAAAAATTTAAAGCTTATTCTACTAGTTTTGTATTTATAGGATCAAAAATTCCATATCTACTTCACTGGAAGTAAAACACTTGCTCACTTAATACTTTCTTAGATTTACACGAATATTTGATATTTTTTTAATTTATTTCCTAAAATTATGGGTAAGCTGTGACTGTAACAAGTATATAATGACCTATGATGTTTAAATCTTAGTGTCCCCCAAAACCATGATTGCTGTAAAGCATTCGAAACTTCGGGAACCAAGACCGCAAAAAATTCAAAAAGATATTTATTTATAATTTACCATCGGAAGCTGTGAACATCGCTAGAAAAATAAACTGCATTCTTTAATCAGATAAAAGACGAAGTAACGATAGTCTACTTAATCCTTACACCGACGTCATGTGGGGAGTGCTATTAAGAACATACATGTATATATATTTAATATAATATGAATTATGTATTGCATGTATGTAGTTCGAGCAAGAGTTTAAAAGCCTATCGTTGTTTTCAGAAGAATGTTTATTGGATCGTATCCCTCTTTCTCGCTCTTAGTTAATAGATTGTCTAAAGGTAGGTACTAGTAGATTGACTACATTACTTATTAATAAAAAAGCTACGAAGATTAATAGATTCTTATAGAAATTATCCAACTTATAGACTAACTTAGACAGTGGTAGCCCAGTGGTAACGCGCTCGCTTGGTTATCCGAGTGAAGCGGATTCATATCCGGGTCTCGCACATCTGATATTTTCACGTGCGAATCATTTCTAAAATGATTACCTTGTCTTGTCTTACGGTAAAGGAACGTCGTGAGGAAACCTGCATGTCTAAGAGAACCTAGCAAGTTTTCGAAAGACATGTAAAGTCCGCCAACACGCACTTACGCCAGTCCACCACGTGGACTATGGCCTGATGCCCAGCAGTGGGACGATAATAAGGGGTAATACATAGACTAACTTTAAAATATGAATATTATATACTCTAACTTTCCCATCCAGATAATATGCAGGTTAGAACAAATGGACGGAAAATGGACGAATTTAAAGATTTTATGGTCCTAATAAGTTAGCTCGATAAAAAAATACTTGTTTCATTTTAGTTGGTTCGATTATTATCAGTTCAAGTAAAATATTTTTTTTTTTTTTATGTTGGGACATCATTACAACAGCGCCATCTAGTTCCGCAGTAAGCTACGTAACGTGCTTGTGTTGCGGATACCAGATAGTTGATATACTACACATATAAATTTTAAATACATACATATTATAAATATAAACACCCATGACTGGAGTACAAACATTCGTGATTAGCAAATGAATGCCCCCAGCGGGACTCGAACCCGCGACCGCTGGCGCAGAAAGTAGGGTCACTACCAACTGAGGCAAACGAGTCGTCAATAGTTAAAATATATTGCTTAAAAAATGAAATAAGAACGACTTTTTTGAGTAAACTTGATAGTAACAACATTTAGGTAGTTAGGTAGCCTTTTCGTGTCCCATAATTCTTTTACCAACTGCATATACGTTTAATTTTAAAAATACGTATTAGTCATTAATAAAATAAATCGCATTATGAGAAGTATACCGAAATTAGAAAAGTTTCATTAAATAAACAATGTATCATTCGTCAAGTTCATTCACCGGTCAATAAAAGGTCGCCTGCTCCAACGTAATCCAATCAACCTTTAACGTTGCCATATGGAAAACTTTACCAACTTTTGGTAGAAAGTTTATCCAAAATGGCTTAATATAATCTAATATAGAACTTTTGGCATCAGTTGAATATTTTCTCGTATTTGTTTGTTTGAATGCGCTTCCTATAGAACAACCGGTTCAGTAGACTGCATTTATTTTATTATTTCTGCCTATAGTGCTTTATTATTGATGATTATATAAAATTATGCATATGTATGAATGTATGTATGTATGTATGTATGTATGTATGTATGTATGGATATAATAAACTATGTGGACAATTGCTAGGGTAAAAATATTTGACTTGCACTCATAGTAAATTGATAAAAAAAATTATTATTATTATTATAGTTCCTTGTACGAGTACTACTTGTTATATATGGGTGAATATACAAAAGTTGGGTAACTTTTAGGGATTTTTTGTTGACTGTAGATTTTATGTTATAATTTATCAAATTCCGGTATTTAAGATAGGTAATCTAATGACTATATTGTTGCTAATCGGGCCAGTCACTTTTTAATGTAGTTTCGGAAATATTTCGATTTTTCAGAATTTGAATGCCAGAGGACTGACGAGGGTGACACAGTACTGATAAGAAAAACAAACTTATAAGAAATATATGATATTTATTAAATCTCTTAGAAAGTAATCATGGCACATTAATTATTTTTAAGTATTAAATGCTAAGTAAGTTAAAAATAAAAATTTATATTGTATTACTGTGAGAAAGAAACTATCTCAGCCTTCATAACAGTTTGGCCATTTTTAATAACATTATTTTACTTTTAGGCACTTTTACAGAACAGTATACATTTTATAAATAATCAACAAATAATAGAAATTAAAGTATGACCATCTTTGTCTTTGTATTTAAGCTGAAATAATAATAATTACTGTGTAATACTATGAGAATGAACTACGTCAGTCTTAAAAGCAGTCTTTAGACATTTTTAATAATGTTGAAGGTCATACATACCCTACTTTATGTAGGTTTACATAAATATAATTATTTGTTAAAGTAGTAAACCATAGAAACAAAACTATAACCAAATAAAATGAGATTTTTTTCTCAGAAAAAAACAAAATAATCTAAGATTCAAAATAATCTAAGACTAGAAGAAAATACTTTTTAAAAACATCAATCTTTTCTTTAAACTGGTAAAACACTCTCTTCATTTTTGTAATAAAGTTTGGAACTGGTAGTATTTCTATTATTTGATCCATTGGAACATCTGAGACGTCTGTTTCATCCAATTTAAACAGAGTGGCGTTTTGGTCACAAATTTTAAGAAAAGTCGCTCTCTTTGTGACATATTTGACCAATACATAATCACCACTGTTATAACGACTTTGTTGCAGTAAATAGCCGCTAACTTCTGGTGTTGTTGAACTATGCAATTTAGAGCGGTTATTCGCGTAAGTAATTAGGGGTATATCATCATCTTCAGAGTCTGTAAATACAATAGAAGTTTGGAGTCGTGTACCTTCACCTGACAATTCACTCTGATAATGAATAATATAATATTCTTCCCATTTTTTCTAGTTAACCGTTGCTCTCGAGGTGCCATTTCTTCAATATTTTTTCTTTGCCCTTTCTCCTTTTTTTTTTTAAGTACCAAAATCTTTGTTTTTCTTTGTATTCAGCTAATTTGATGGTATCGCTTTTAATTCTTGCCAAGCGAGCATTTTCAGCTTCTATTTTCTTCCTTAATATATCTTCCCTGGACAAACTTTCTTTTTGTAGGCGCCATGATGTTTTAAACTGAAATAAATAAAATAAATGCTTAACACACTGTAACTGTTGGGATAAAAAGTGAGCTAAAACAAAAAACATCAGTACCCTGGAAGCACGTCAGTCCTTAGGCGTGATATCCGGCAAAGGACTGACGCCAACGGACTGATGGAAACGACATGAATTTGAAGTTATAATTAAGGCTAATGTTTCTTTTCGTATTTTCGAATATCAACAAGTTACATTTTAACATATTATAGTAAACTACATAAAAATAAAAATAAAATTTAGATTCTTAAGGAAATAACGACTTACCACAGTACTGAATTTTTGACTGGATCGGCACAAGAGTACATCATAACCAACGCGCTAGCACTGACACGGAAATGGTGGCCAGCAAATGCCGGGGTTCGCAGTTAACATTACTACCAACATTAAAATTTTAACAGGTACTAACCCGCGCATCCGTCTTATTTGGCACTTATTTCAAATTTGAAAAATACACAGAGGACTGACGGATGAAACTAAACACAAAGATTCTTCTTTTTTAAAAAATAATGTAGAGATTATAGCATTATGAAAAACGTGATAAACATTATTATGCACATTACAGATTGCAATAAAATATTAAGTTTTCTTAAATCAATGGTAAAATTTAATGTATAATCGCTTGATTGGGTGTTTTTGGGCTTGTGACAAGCCAAAGAACTGACGTTCTGAGCATATTTTTTCTTTTTATAAAATTGCTGTTTAAAGTAAATATCTGAAATTGAGCGACCAATTAAAAGAGTTTTCATAATTTTAAAATAAAATAAAAAAATTATAAAATATAATATTATTTCATATTTATCGACTGATGACATTGAGTTACCCAATTTATGTAGAATCACCCATATAATTTAAGCATAACTTATAAGGTAAGTTAAGTACCTTAAGGTACTTCAATTTAATAAATTTCTCTAATAAAATATTAGCTAAAAAAAATAGCTAATATAAATAATTATTTTATTTTGAGAACTTTGTTTAAATCGTAAGGATTTAAAAATAATACACAAGTTCAAGTTTACTTCACAGAAACATAACAAGCTTTTACGAAAATACTTCGAAGTCTACTAACAATAAAGAACTCAAGTTCAGAAAAGCTCCACTCATAACGACTTATTTATCTAAGGAGCTTACTGAATAAATGAGCCCAAAATAAACCGTATACGTGTAAGAATGGTAAAAGTATGGCAAAACACGTTTACGTTCCGCTTATTGTGCTAAAAGCGATATAATTAAATCTTAAATACCATGGAAACTACGTGAATGAAGCCAATAATAAATGCCTGAAATAAAAATCTAAAAATAATAATCTTTTGACCTGCTTAGTGTCTTGCGCAAGTTCTACGCAGTACTATATTATATAGTATTAGCAAACCCGGTCCGCTTCTTTGGTCGTAAGTTAAAATAAATTAAATAGTTTTTTATAATTTTAATACAGTAAAAGCAACCTAAGTTACTTCTTATAACATTGGCTACTTGCGAGTGAAAGTCCTTTAAAAATCGGTTTAGCCGTTTCAACGATTTTTTATGTAAGTACCTTTCAATAGACTTTCATATGCATTTAGTGAAAAGCTGCTAATTTGAAATTAAAAACAGACACTTCAATTTTGTTTATATGTACTGTTTATATAAGAGAGTTAGAGAATTAGATTACTCGGGTTTTTCCCTGTATACGTTAGTTATTTCTCAGAGGTAAGATATTTTTCAGCAGTAAAAATATCTTGACCCTTATGGGTCAAAACATAAGAAATTTTTAACCCAGCTAATTTTAATCAAAATCCTTCTAACGTGAAGCCGCCACAGACTGACTGACAGACGAAAATTCTAAATAGTATAGAATCGACTGTAATCTCTATATTAAATTTCAATAACATTTTGTGAAAAATATATAATAATACATATTAGAATCAGAATTTTATTATTTGTATACTATTTTGGAACGAAGTTCCTTATGGGACGATGCGGAGGGGTACCCTAACCGGGAATAAACGTCCGTAACGTAAGATTTTTATCATTTATGTATAGTCTTTGTATGATGGCTATAGTGTCTAATGTCTATTATTATTATATCATTCGATAATAACACCGTCTGGTTTGTAAATAAAATAAAGTTGATAACTTTGTAAAGTAGTTTTTTTATCAATAAAAAGATCATAATAAAAAATGTATACCCGAATAATTATTTTCTTTATACCTCGAATAGAACTTAAAATTAATATTTTTATAATAAGGAACTTCGTTTCTATCCGATGTCTCACGACACCACACGTTTTTTTTCTAGCCTAGTTTCGTTGAAACTAATATCGGATTTCTTACCGAAATCGGCCTTACCCAAATTATGAAAAATCTGTGGACGATATGGTCTCTCCCTTTTTGAAGGTCCATGCCTATCAGTGTAGTTTTAAAAATGGCTGAATTATTTTTACATAATATAAAATAGTGCACTAAAATTATTAGCTTCATGACAAAAGTTCATCAAAATCGATTCAGTTGTTTGAAGAATATTTGAGTGTATATTATTCGTAGAATTATAGTAAGGTTGATCTTGATTTAAAACAATAAAGAATCGGGGCTAACAGGTGTTATCTATTTAACTTGAATTGACTGACGCGCTATTTGTTATTATAGAAACAATAATACTTTAAAGATCATTATTATCTGTCCGTATGTTTATAAATATTTTGCTAAGTAGTATCATAATAAATTATATCGAATAATATTTCATAGTTTTCTCTATGTATATTATGGAGGTGGATAAGAGGATTAGAGGTATTTTTAGAATATTTGTTTGCCCGAACAACGTATCAGATCTGATAACGCCTGTAGTGAACGCAAATACACTGTCAACGTCATGTATCGATTTTAACTGAACTCTCACTAACGTTAGACCACATAAAATAACACTATGATATAAGTAGGGTAAGATAGTACTTTCTTAGGTTTACGCGAATATTCGACATTATAAACGAAACAGCCATTACGGATTTTGGCGAGACTCGCCCGTGACCATGATTGGTGTTAAGCATTCGAAACTAAAAATCAAAATAAATCCGCGAAAAAACCGAAAAGGTAGTCTCATTTATAGGGTAAGGTAGGCGAAGCGTAGTTAAGTATGGTGCGATATAGTCTCGGGTAATAGAAGGACAAAAATAATCTTCTAAGTATACGATAATACTTGCTTAGATTTATCTCAGATCTTCCGATGAAAAATGGTTAATCATTAAAAGCTTTTAAAGTAAGAAGGATTCATTTTTAGTGAGAATATAACGTTTAAGAATCGGTTAAGTAATAATTTAATTTGGTATCAAAAATACAAAAGCACCTAGATACGAATTCGATCGAAGTGAGAGGTCTCTACTACATATATTTGTAGATACGCAAGAGAATCTAAAAACAGGTAGCCGTTACATAAGTTTTCCGCTTTGCTGTGGCACACCTATAATTATTTTCTTTAGCTTGGGGTTAGAATTTGTAGCTTAAAGTAACCGTTTCTCAGATTCTATCTTTGGAAGCTTCTTCGCTTCTCAAGATTAAAAAAGATATTTTAGATATATAAATTTCGGAAAAAAAATCAAAAATTGTTTATATATAAGTAGTTTTGCAGTTTCTTGCGTACCAACATTATGACACGGATTTATATATTAGATATGTTTATATAATGTACATAATACATATCTATACATAATATAAAACAAAGTTCTCCGACGCGTCTGTCTGTCTGTCTGTTTTGGCTATTATATTGGCTAAAATGTCTGCTTCAAGCGCCGCTTCGCTTGATGCAATCGCCGACCCTACCCCGCACCGTCTTGCCTACTGTTAAGCTAATAGCTCTTACATGAAGCGAAGAATTTTTTGAAAACTCTGGAGAATTTTCAACGTTCTACCACCTCCTTTTTTAATAGTGATTAGAACGCGGGCGAAGCCGCGAGAATTGCTCGTATGAATATGTTCATAAAATGGACATTTGCATATTAATTAAGAACTAAACTATCATCATTGATATAAATAAAAAAAAACAACTGTCGCCACTTTATATAAAGTGCTATAACTACTCGATAATATCAGCTTTTAGAATAATGGGAAACTATCGTAGCTTTCACATAAACTTTGAACATTGTTACATTTTAACATGAAAGTAAGTGAGTCGATGAACATGTTCTGGAGCGATTTAATTGAATTTAAGTAATTAATTTCTTTATTAACTAGCTTCCAATTTAATTTAATTCCGTCCCAAAGTGCTTCCTGCTCAATTTAAAGTTTTTAGCACAAAAATAGAGTCCGTAATTTGATTAGAGACAGCCTTATAACATTAGATATCTGCGAGTGAAAGTCCCGTCGAAATCGGTCTAGCCATTTCAGAGATTAGCCGTAACAAACAGACAGACAGACAAAAATTTAAAAAAATGATATTTGATGCTAGTATTGTATATATGTATTTAGTGAAAAGCTGTTAATTTGAAATTAAAAACAGACACAATAATTTCATTCATATGTATAGATTGCTACGTATTTATTATAAATATACTTTTTAGCAATAGCTTATGTATACTTTACTCTAGGGACACGGTTTATTTGGAAGCTGTACGCATAGAAACTTTCACAATAACAATAGTGCTATAAAACCGTACAGTTTTACTCTACGTATAGTTGCATTTGTTGACGACACGTTTGACACAGATTTTTATACCCTACTTGCTGTGCCAGCGGTCGCAGGTTCGAGTCCCGCTGGAGGCATTCATTTGTTGAGCACGAATGTTTGTACCCCAGTCATGGGTGTTGATATTTATAATATGTATGTATTTAAAGTTATATATGTGTAGTGTATTAACTATCTGATATCCGTAACACAAGCCTCGTAACTTATCACGAAACTAGATGGCGTTGTATGTAATAATGTCCCAACATATTTCATTTATTTATTCTAATCATAGATTTAAAAGAGATGAAAGGACAATAACCTACAATGATACAGACGTTCATAAAAAGCTATTTTGTATGCTTTTTGAGTACCATGCACAGACGAATTCGGGTCACAAGAGCTGTATATAGAGATTTATTGCATTCCCCTTATAGTAAAACAGGCGTGGTTATTTTGGTTTTGAAATTACCTTCTGGCATTTCAAAGTAAGTTCAATATTGTGTTCAATATACATGTACGTATTTAGGTCTGATTTTATATGTATTACTACGACTACTTGACAC
The DNA here is from genome assembly GCA_951802675.2 of Boloria euphrosyne. Lineage (NCBI taxonomy): Eukaryota > Metazoa > Arthropoda > Insecta > Lepidoptera > Nymphalidae > Boloria > Boloria euphrosyne. Next base: position 1,604,601 of record OX637896.1, read on the forward strand.
GAACAGTGAGAGCTAAGGCGCGGCAACTTCCCAATTCCGGGCTATTGCTGAGACTTAACACAAAGGTTCGATAACTAAGCTTGCCCCAGCCCGAGGCTCGAACATAGGACCTCTAAATGTTCAGCCGTTACACCACCCCGAGGCAGTAATCAAATGAATTAAGCACTGTTTCTTTTTAAATCGGTTATTAAAAACGAGTTAAAGACGTATAAAATGCTATTGAAAATTCCATAGAACACATGTACTAAACATGTGTGTGACAAGATTTACAGCGATCGATGGACACGCCAATTACGATAATGTTACGTTGATTAGATAAGCTGTGTGCGAGGTATCAATTACATCGGAGAATTCTACTTAAAAGTATTTGATTAGGTTTCATAATTAGTAATTGTTAAAAATACTGTGGCTGATGTAAAATGAAGAATTTTTTTATGCCTACTATGTGCTTACAGCTCTACGTAAAGCTCCACTGCTGAACTTGAGTCTTTCTTCAATACGTGGGGTTTTCTAGGTATAGTATATTGCAAAGTAGCAATTGAATATGATTCACGCATAAAAATATCAGAGGTGTAAAACCCAGAATTTGGTTCCACGTCACTCTCAATCGAAGGCGTAAATACTGAGCTACCACTTACCAGTGCCTCTTTCTAATATACTACTCATTTTATAATTAAATGTTTTTTATTATTAGATAATAATTAAGCTTCCATTTTCTTTTAATAACGAAACAATAATTTTGATCTAAATAACAACTTTTTATTGGTTTTCTTAACGATAATGATCATTATCATGTTTATAGGTATTGTGCGAGTTTCTTAATATTCAAGGTCAAAAAATGAGGGGGACATATTATTTGGAACAATATCAAATGCCGTCCTTGGCCTTGACGAAAATGTAGGACGAAGAAATGATTTGGAAAATAAGATATCTCATTATAATACAATTTTTCTTGAATTTTATAGAAAAAAATATTATATATTATCGATTTGACCAAACTCTTCATTCACATATTGAAATACGTAATAAATGCATGGAAATCCCACGTCTTAATAAATTAAAAAGTAAGAACGAGATTTGAACCTACGACCTATTATCGCTTTGAAGGAATCAATACTATTTAACAAATATTACTATATATTCTTCTTTGCTTTAATAATTAATTAATCTTTTTAGTTTAAAAATGAGTTAATTATACTATGCCTCACATTACTACTCAATAGAACTACTCTGACTCATATCTGGTAGGTACAAGCATATATTGCGCTATGTATATCGAGAACTTACAATGGTATTTGTAGCTTCCAATCTCTGATTCGATTAGTAGAACAAACTTAGTCGTTTGTACCTTATACTCCCAACTTTGGCCATCCCCTTTCTTATCTAATTCTCTCGGAAAGCACTATCGCTACATATTATAAAACAAAGTCCTCCGCCACGTCTGTCTGTTCGCAATAAACTCAAAAACTGCACTGATTTTCATGTTATTTTCAGCAAGGATAGAGTGGTTCTCGAGGAAGGTTTTTGCATATAATTTGTCATGTTTTTGTGTACATTTACTAGCGGAACCCGCGGCTTCACTCGCGCTAAATCTTAGAGAATAAATATGACAGCAAAAATACTCGTATATTATTTCCATACAAAATAACAATTTCACACATGTTATTTACTTTATTCTGAAGGGATTTACATCAAACTTTATAAACAAATTGTAACTTTTGAAACTATTTAAGCAATCCTCTCTAAAGTGAAAATTTCTGGTATTACTAAAAAACTAAGATTTTTTTATCTCAAGACTGAAAATATGCGGCGTCTAAATTATTTAGTACGTGTATGGTTTGTATCTTTCTGTTTGCTAGCATATCATGTAGAAACTGGAATTTGATAACATATAGCATTTCATTTATTAACGAGGCAAATGTAAACTACTTATTCGACTGGATCTCTACAGGCAGACGTGCATACCATTAACTATTATTTTTTTTTATAATGGTTATACCTTTACTCATATTATTAAGCTGATGAGTTTACGATTGTTTAATTTCGTCCATGCCAAATTTAAAGTTTGTAGTACAAAAATACGTCCCATTATAAAAATAAATAAAGTTACTCGTTATAACATTAACTATCTGCTGTTAAAACCCCGTCAAAATCGGTCCAGCTGTTTCACAGTTTACCCAGAACAAATAGACTGACAGACAGATAAAAATTGACTTTTTGATGCTAGTACCGTATATATACTTTCATATGCATATAGTGAATAGTGTGTTTAGTTTAAATAAACTATTTAAAACAGACACATCAATTTGATTTGTATGTCTGAACTAGTTAGCCAATTTATTGACGATAGCATATAACATGACTTGTCATAATAATATGTAAAATCTATGAATTTAGTTTTCGGTCATAAGAAATCTAAATTGAACGAAGAATTCACACAAAGTCGCATGCTAAGGCTAGTTCAAAACATAAAAGGTTAATAAATTAAGCGTATCGTCAGAATTCACGCTGTCGGGGTACAATAATTCACCCCACACAATAAATATTCAGCAAGCATTACATGCCAACACGATTTACCCTATATAAATGTTAATAAAAGTGCGTGTTGTAATATTATTCACTAGTATTGCCCGCGGTTCCACTCGTAGATATATAAAGACAGTGTCATTGCTCAGCTTTTTAAACTCGTAGATTAAAATAAATGAAATGAAAATATACTACTTACCTATAGAATCTTTAAATGTCGGGACATTAACACACAAACCATAATATTATGTACCTACTTGTGTTATCAATATTATATGGTTGATAGTTGATTCTCTACACACATCTAATCTTCTAATATATTAATATCTCATGTCATAGTGTTTGTTATCGTACTCCTCTAAAAGGACTGGACCGATTTTTATGATTTTTTTGTATATATTTAGTAGGTCTGAGAACGGGTCGTAGGGTATTCTTTATTTCCCAATATGATAAAGACGGCCCACTCAAGATTTTTTTACTTTTTGAACCATTTTTTTTTTATGATTTGGCATCAAAAATATATGTAACCCTAAATTTTCATTCTTCTACCAATCCATATTTTTTTTATAATTATAAGAACGCGGGCGGAGCCGCGGTAAATGCTAGTATGTATATAACTTATAAACACCAATGACTAGAGTACAAACATTCGTGTTCATCACACAAATCAATCCCCGCGACCCGTGACCGCGGGCGTAGCCGAGCCAAACAAACCAAAAGAAAATGTTTCTTTGGAAGCTTATGTTTATACGTTCTTAACCCATTCAAGCTAAGGAACGCGCCCAAACGAAGCAAGGGCAAGTTGCTAGTATATACATATAATAAACTCACGAGTCGAATATTTTTCAACATGATTATCATTTTTTGGAAAATATTTATGAAAATATTTGCATTATTATCGATAAAGGCACCAAACATATAGTTTTAACAAGTTTTAATTGTCTGTTTGTTCATAGTGAATTTTAATGTTTCGCTTAAACTACGTCTACTATATAAGTGACACTCGAATTGATTACCCCGTCTTTTTAAAGTCGGTTAAAACAATATAACTTCACTTATCCCATGATTATTTTCTTAATACCTACCCAAGATTTAAAAAGATAGAGATAGTCATAAGAGTTTGGTTTAAGAAATGTTTGAGAATTGTTTATGCGTAACTAACATTGGTTTATAATTAAACGGTACAGTTTTCTGTGGCTAATAAATATAAATACCGCCTACCAAGTATCCCATGAAATTGAAACTATCATATAAAATTAAGTAGGTACGTACCACTTTCTTGAGTTATTTTTGTTATTTTTCCTTGCGTTGATTAAGTTGAAACTGAGTTGTAGAGAGTTAAGTTGCTAACACTCAATCAAACTTTCGACATGCTTGTATGTTTGTGTGTCACTGCCAAAGGTAATACCTAGAGGTTTTCATAACCGCATACGGTGGCAGTGGTAGTGGTAGTGCCTAGTGGCACTGTATATACATTTTGTAAACAAAATTATATAGAAAAACAGTAGATTATTGATAAACAAATAATTTATGTAATATAAGAACTAGAATTACTACAATACATTACAGGATAGATCATCTACTATAAAAATGCCACGTGCGGGAACCGCGCTGGGTATCGTGAAGTAAACAGGAAGGCACGCTGCCAATACACTAAACGAAAGAAAACTATTATAACATTATTGAAAAGACAAAGATAAAAGCTGGCTGTTATATTATTATCTGTGCTAAATCGTTTTCATGGACACTCGGTTCACCTCTTTAAGTTCTAGTAAAAATGGCGCAAAAATGCTATCATTAAGGAACTTTTAAATGCTTAAGAATTGCAAAATTGTAGCGTTTTTATGACATCTATACGTATAGCTACTAAAATTTTAACTGAGTCATACATTAAATATCTGTCGGAAAATCTAAATTAAAAAGTCGTTAATATCAGTATAGAGGCGGAAACTATAGTTTTTAAAAGTTTTGTCTGTCTGTCTATGACCGCATCATCCGATATCTACTGGACAGATTTTGATGAAATTTGGCATAATAATAGCAGATCAGCCGTATAAACATGTTACAAGTTTCCTATACTTTTTATTGCGGGAAAATCTGATCTTTCAGAAATCTAGGGTCGCTAGTACTACATAACTTTATTAAACGATGATGAAGTCATGCAAGTGTGATTTTTTAATAGAAATATGTAAATAACAAAAAAAAATCTACACTAAACAACTGAAATATTAGTTCAAAACTGTTGCTTTAGAAGATATTATAAATATGGGGTAAAATATTTCGAAGGAAATAATACACATTAAATGAAAAATTCTAAATAATTGAATTAATTTTAATTTTATTATAAAAAGTCCGTTTTGGGATTGAAATTAAATAACTGTAAAAATAGCTATAAAATAGACAAACCTCATATATCGTTCAATCCAAGTCACACAACACAACACTGTCAAAAAAACCGCGAAAATCGTCGAGGTCGATATGTCACAGAAATATCTTTGCACTATTTTTAACCATAATCTTTTAACACATAATTTAAAAACTATAAACCATTTAAAACCGCATCAAAATATGTGAAATTAAAATTCGCTTTGGCAGATTCACACGAAAACGTTGACGAAGATGTAAAAAATAGTTTTATTTTTAAATTAGCGCTGGCCGGGCGCGTCCGCGGAAAGCGAAGCTCGAAATTCGAATTTAGGTTAGAATCCGCGGGTTATGGCGTCACGCACACATGCGCAATGCGCGCACAGGCAAAGATTACAAATGAAGTAGAAATGGTTCCTTTTACTTTAAATATAAAAAAAATTAAAACAATTACAAAAAATATATAGAGTAAATAAAAAAATATAGGGTAATGTACCCTACACGCACAAAAAAAATTGAAACTGTAGTTTATCGGTTTTTATATGAAATTCATTTTATGTTTCAAATATTCTTAACAACATCCATTTGATATAATTCAATCGCTCATTTAAAAATGAATGAAAGAAGTATTTTTATAAATACTTATCTAATTTTATTTTATTAATTCTTTGAAATATTTCTATAATATTTTATATAATTTAAAATTCACCGTCCGTCCGTAAAACTGTCATAATATAAACAATAACAAACATTTTAAATAAGAAATTTACTAAAAACCAACAGTTTTTAAGTTCATTTACTAACGAAAACGGCATTTCATTTCAATTTACATAGCTACCCACAAAGCACAAACCGCCATTAAAAGCTCATAAGACGCATCTATCCACCTGCCCGTCATACATTAGTCTATGCCAGTCCACACATGTAAAGCCACGCGCTCTGCTGGCAGACTCGCCGGCGTTTACGTAGATCGCGTACTTGCAATATCACTGAAAATACACCGCGATGAATCGCACCAAAACGTACTACCAGTGTTTTACATTATAATTATAAAAACTGTATAAAAATAATTTGTAATGGACTTCTAATATGAAGTTCGTATATATATTATCTTCCGTATTAAAATGGCTGTAAAACATGTTTCATGTGCTATCTTTTTTGTTTGTTTTTTTTTAGCTGTATGTTTGTACGTAAGTGATTATGTAGAAACTAAAAGTGATTTGCTAACTAATTAATATAGTTAATATGCAATTTGTGTAGTAAATTGTTTAATACTTAATGTATAGGGTTTCCATTATAGTAAGTAGACGTATGCTTGTTTTCAAACAGCCCCTTTTATAGGACCCTTTTCTACACTAATCACTTATGAAATTAGATGTGGAATTTGAAAAACGCTGAAATTATATAAAGTTAAATTTATAATACTTTCTTAGATAAACGCAAATATTTCACATTATAAATTAAAATATATTTTCGTTTTTTTCTCGCGACTAGTAATTGTGTTCACGAGTGAGACTAATTACAAAACTCGTTATAACTTTTGAGACATCTAAAAGATAGTTTCATTAGAAGTGAACTTTTGAAATACTCGTATAAATGAAAGGTCACGTGTTTAATACTTTTTTCGTAATTAATACTGTTGTAACTTTGTTCAAAGTTATAAATGAGCGTAGCTTACTCCATGTATTGGCATTATTTACGTATTTAACTACTACTATAAAGCTAGTTTCCAACAAAATTTTATCAGCTCTTGAAATATTTTTTACATAATTACGTCGAAGTTGTATAAAAAATAGTTTGGCCAAAAGTCCAGGACCAAATCTTATGTGATCGCAAAAGATATAAAATTTTGTATTGATTTTTAGCTTTAGAGATGGAAATTTCCTCACTGGGTTGAATAGACATCTCTACGTGTCAATGCCATTGACAACGACTTATAGAATAATAAAGTCTACAACCCACTTACAATCGCTTCGCTTGGCTGCGTGCGTACAGTGTAGGCGCCCAACAGTATGTTATTGTATGTGTTAAACCAGTATATATGTACTATATGTAATATTTTATCAGATTTAGATTATTGCTCTTATTCAATTCGTCAATGTCACATTAAAAACAGAAGATTCGTTTATGTATTTTTGTATTCACATTTACATGATTTTCTAGCACACCACAAGCTTGTAAGTATAACAGCTTATGTTCAGTAGAATCGACTGAGAATTCTAATATTTGTATAGATGAAATATGTATACATATACACTTTATTGATATCGTCAGAAATATTTATTAGCACCCTGTGTGGTTCCAACCGATACGCTCGAGCTTTCACTTTGATCATTAATTATTGATTCACAAACTAATAGAAATGAATTTGTAATATGTGGAAGCACGTCCGTCAAATTATACTATGAACTTAATATTAAAAATACACTTATACACTCATAGTTACTTAAAGAACTATTAAGTCGTTCTTTAGTATGGAGATTCTCAACTTAATGGTTCATTAAGTGACTATGAGTGCGGCGGTTAGTCTTTGACATTGACTTGAACATATTCCCTATTAATATTAAAATATTTTTTTCATCATTTTGGTAGCTCGCTCAAGCGAAATTAAGTTTAATCGCATATAATTCATTAGCGACCGGCAATCCAGCCAAAGTAGTACAGGCTTTTTTAACGATATTCACCTGTAAGTATGCATTGGTATGCTACCTTTCATGGATGTTGTAGGGTGGTAAGTGAACCTTTAATACCCATGGAATTACCTCGACACGGTTCCTTTATGGGTTTAAGTCATCAAGTCTCACAATGTCCTATCCACTGACAGCCGGAAGCCCCATGACGGAATTGTCTAGCATCATTTAAAAGCCAAAACTACTATTCTTTCTATAATGGTATGTATAGTATCAGATAATTAAGATTTAATGTAAATTCATCATTAATAATAGCATTAGTTTTAGTTAAATATCTATCTGGTACTAATATATAAAAGTAAAAGCCAATAACTTCATATACTGAAACAAAATTATTATTGAAGAAATTATTGCAAACGAGTTACAATACAATGGTAGCTCCACGTAGCGCTGATTCAGTACGTCGTGAGATAAATCTTAATGTGTAAACAGTCTCTCTTTACCGTTCCGCGATGTATTGACGTTAGCAGCCGTCAGTTAATGTTAAGGTTCAGGTCAGCTGATTCGAAAAACAATACTACATACATTATTTTGATACATCCGGGTGAGAATTTCAGTAAACTATGCAAAACTATTAATTATTTGTTGAATTCAATTACCACGACATATTATAAAACAAAGTCCTCTGCCCCGTCTGTCTGTCTGTTGGCGATAATCTCAAAAACTACTGCACCGATTTTCATGCTGTTTCACCAATGGATAGAGTGGTTCTCGAGGAAGGTTTTAGTATATAATTTGTCAAGTTTTTATATAGTTACATTTATTAGCGAAACCCGCGGCTTTGCTCGAGCTAAAAAGTGTTAGATTGATCATAAAAAACATGGGAACAGTTTTATATAGATAATAGAAAGTAAATTCTATTCAAACATGTTTTTCTAAAACGTTTACTAACGATTATAGTCTAATTTCGATCATCTAGAGAACACTTGTTTATTTAATGGCTTACATATTGGTTAATTTAGCACAAAAAGACGTATATTCTCTCTAACTCAAAAAACTCGACTCCCTAACTTCAGGTTTAGTGAAAATTTCTTATAGAAACCTCGATCTTGACTCATGACTCAAGCCCAGAAACGCCGGAACTACAGCTCTACATTCTAGACACTCGACGAGTATAATTTTGAAGTATAATCTATTAAAAGAAACCATGCACACAAGTAACGAAACACCTCACCCAAATAAAAGAGTGGAATGGAACCTATATCTATCATTCAAATCATAAAAACTCTGTGCTTTAACTCTCTACAAAATGAAATAAACATCTATATATATATAGTATTCTCTTAAAAAAAGCTTTAGGGAAAACTTTTAACGTCCCACTGCTGAGCACGGGCCTTCCTCCAAAAGATCAGGCCATAGTCCAATATGCTGGCCAAGTGCGGGTTGACTCCACATGTCTTTCGAAAACTTGCTAGGTTCTCTCAGACATGCAGGTTTCCTCAAAATGTTTTCCTTCACCGTAAGACACCGTAAGACCCGGATTTGAACCCGCACTTGGGTATGCAAGCGAGCGCGTTACTACTGGGCAACCACTTAGTAGCTCTACCAGTATTTGAATATGATGGAGTTAAAAACGTTTGTCCTAATACTATTTATTTTTAGATCGTCTCGTATCGTATAGAAGTAGGTGACTGTCATTATGAAATGATGTTATGGCGTAAGTACTTCGTTAATTAAATAGTATAATTGCCAGGAATAACTTAAGTTTTTATTGACTTTTATTTACATGTAATTTTTAAACATTACTAGTCTGTCTGTCTGTTTGTTCCAGCTAAGCTCCGAAACGTTTATACCAATTTAAACGAGACTTTCCCTGACAGATAGCAGATTAATTAGAGTAAATAAGGCTTTTGTTTTAGAGTAAAAAAAGAAAGGGTAAATCTGTTATTAAAACAGTAAATATATTATAAAAATATACATTAACATATGTAGCATTAAGTTTTAAAACTACATATTAATTCAGGAACATTTTGTGTAGTTGAAAGACTAATTTCAAATATATTTTTAACTACGATGCCACAGACATACTCTTCTATATAAAAATATCCCTCTTTTTCCTCTTAGTTTAAAAAATACTTCATTGAAATCGCATTCTTATATTTTCTTACTATTATTTAAGGTCTCTTTATGCAGCTACTTTGTAAATGTAAGTATGTAGTTACATCTAAGAAAGCGCCCCTTATAATATGCCCCTTATAATGCAATTTTCCTCCTAAGGACGAGATAATCAATGTTAACTTGCCACATCCTTCGACTCTACTTGTCGATATATAGCCTCCACTGACTACTGCCTAACATAAGTGTATTAAATTACGTTCAAAATAATATTTTTTTTTAATATTTCATTCAAAAGGGTCAACTCTTCATAGTAATACTCGTATTATCTTGGAAAATTAATATAAACAAGCCTTTGATCAACTTCCAAATATATGACACTCGTCAATATAAATGCGTCCATACATGAAAGTCCACGTCCAAGCCATGAGATCAGCCCGATACTAAAAAGTACGTAAAATATCTGTAAAAACTAGAGTTATAATTTTTAAAGCATTATATAACTTAAGCAATAATAATATAGGTTACTATAGATATGCCCACATCAGTGAGTTTTTTGAAGGTATACTCGTAACATTTGTAAAGGCTTCGTAATTTCTTTAAGAAAAAAAAGATGGTCTGAACCAAGTCTTATCATTACCAAAGTAAAAATTAAAATATTTTATATCTCAAATAAAAGTACAAGTTACATAAAGACATATTTTTTATTCGTAAATAAAATGCGGATGACTGTAATTTGTAATCATAGGCCTTTGGCGTGGTCGCTGTGGCCACTATAACTACTGCTTGTTTATTGCACTGCAAATTGCAAGTACGGACTTTGCTGAGCCTATCTATACATGATAATTAATAATTAATATTAATAAGTTTGACGACACGTTTTGCTCAGTTGGTAGGACGCTACTTTCTGCGTCAGCGGTCGCGGGTTCGAGTCCCGCTGGGGGCATTTATTTGTTGAGCGCGAATGTTTGTACTCCAGTCATGGGTGTTTATATTCATAATATAATATGTATGTAATTAAAAATTTATATGTGTAGTATATCAACTATCCGGTATCCGTAACACAAGCTTCGTATGCTTACCACGGAACTAGATGGCGCTGTTGTAATAATGTCCCAACATATTTATTTATGTCCGCCAACACGCACTGGGCCAGCGCGGTGGACTATGGCCTGATCCCCCTCGTACTGAGGGAGGCCCGTTCCCAGCAGTGGGACGTTAAAAAGGGCTGATGATGATGATGATGATATTTATTTATTATTTATTTATTTATAATCTATTGAATAAAAAGTTCTAAATTCATTCTAACAGTCTGACTAACTATTAAATTAATATTATTGTTATTTTTAAACTTGGCAAATGCATTTACCCATATTACCTGTACCAGTTATATGGGGCTTACCGGTAATGCCCTCTTAAACCCTTACAGTAAAGTGTTATTATTCTAAGCTAAAACCCAAGAACTCGTGAATAACTTACTGCCTTAACCAATATATTTAGGATGGATTTTTAAAATTCTTTCGTAATATATATGTTTACAAAAGAATTTCAAAAATCCATCCTAAATCGGAATCACAGACTTTTGCTTATGTTCATATTATATTTATTTTTATATGTCCTAGATTTGTAGATTGTGAAAGACTATTTTAATTCTACTATATAGTATTACTATAAATGAGTGCAAGCAAAATGAAACCCTAGTCTTCTAGGAGTAGAATATTCTCAATACAAATAAATCATATGTCAAATGTCACAAGTAAACTGTGTTTTTATAAAAAAACCAACGTATAAATGGAATAAAAGGCCAAAGTTCACATTTAAATTCGTGGAAAGTAGATATGTTTGCCATCCATCTCACTTCGTCTACGTCTGCTTGAGGATAATTTGATGTATTTTATTTACTTTTTGTTTGTTTTTGTATAACAGTTTGAACTTTTTATTGATCCAATGGTTTGGTTGTATGAATTACCAGCAAACCCGGCCCACTTCGCTGGGCGTAAGTTAAAATAAATTAAACGGTTTTTATCATCTCCTAATATAATAAAAGTAGCATAAGTTACTCCTTATAATATTAGCTATCTTCGAGTTCTATCAAAATCGGTCCAGCAGTTTCAGCGATTAGCCGGAACAGACAGTCAAAAATTATAAAAAATATTTTTTTTTATGTAAGTATAGTACCCGGCAATAAATATTACACATCGACCTTTGGAAAGAAACCGTGTAATATTTATTGCCGGGTACTGTACTTTAATAAACTTCATCATATGCATTTAGTGAAAAGCTGTTAATTTGGAATACAAAACAGACACTTTAATTTTATTTATATGCACTGATGTGCTGATGTTACTGGTTTATAAAACTTTTTAAGAAGAACTTTGTTTTATATATGAACTATATAATCTTAATTCATTATACACTCGTAGTTTATTTAAAGTAGCGTCTGCTCTGAACCCGAATGTAATTAAGTCGTAACAAAGTGGCATACACACTAAGCCACTCACTCTTAACTAAATTAGTAATAGTAAAAAACTCTTAATTAAATGATCTGACTGAAAAATCTTAGCATTGTTTTATTCTCAGAAAGAATATTAAGCGTCCTCTACATAAAAGAGCGTATACTACGTTATATTATTGTCCAAATACGCCCTCTAGTCACAATTTCCATAGAACTTCTTTAGTGAATTCTTCTAGCAACTGATGAAATAAGTTTAGGTATTGGTACGACAGATGGCAGCACTGGTCTGAAAGCTTTAAAGCTCGTTAATAGCATATTACATTTTGTGCCAAGACATTACAGTTCTAGTTGTATAAAAAATGTAATCCTTAATAGTATACCTATACCTATATATAGTTTTTATTGTTATTTCTAAGCTATTAGTAGATTATTCTTTATAGCTCAGCCTTAGCCTACATTGATTAAAAACTGCCTACAATAGAGAGCATGGGTATTATACGGCAAAGCTTTTGAAATATTTTGGTTAATTGAATTATATTTAAAATTATTTCTTATCTCTCGTTTAATATAATATTTAAAATTTATAGGTATTATTGACAAACTTCACCTTTAAATATATTTTTGATTAACAATACATTATCTATACATATAATAAAATTCTAACTTAGTCGAATCTGTACATTGAACATTTTTTAGAAATTATTATTGGAATATTAATTACTATCGATACAGAGGCCGAATCTATAGTTTTTAGAATTTTTGTCTGTCTGTCTGTCTGTGACCGCATCACGAGGAAACCACTGGACGGATTTTGATGAAATTTGATACGATGATAGCTGGTTGTCCGGGTCAGAATATAGGATAGCTTTTACAACCAAATACTGTAGGGATATTATATTAGATTATCTAATAAACGCGCTATATTACAGTATAATGGAGCAAAAATGATAATGAAAAAGTCCGTTTTCGTTAGGAAAAGTTCGAACTTCCTTTCTTCTTAATTCAATAAATACCTTCGTAACTTCGTTATAACATCTACTCACTTTCGTTAATCATTTATTAAGACTACCTTTTCCATATTAAATAAAAAAATCACCATTAACTACATTATAACCCGACTACATATAAAAGTGAAATATTTAAATTATTTTTAGCCCCCCCAAAAACGACGGGGTGTTTTAAGTTTGACCAGACTGTGTGTATGTGCGTGTGTATGTCTGTCTGTGGCATCGTGTGTTCTTGAGTGCGTGAGTGTTCAGCTATGTTTGATTAAAATCGGTCCAAGATGGCCGCCACAACTCTCTCAAGATTGATATGAAATGAAAGGGTTGTACGGTAGAACACTATTTTCAATATTTTGTCGGTTTATTTTAATTTTTAATTAAATTATTGTTTTCATTAAACTATAATTTTTAATTAATCTACATTGTACGGTCTTACAGAGCACCCTTAAAATTAACAGATTTTCCATCCAATTGTTTTGTAATATAGATCAAAATCGCATGCCAAAGCTACTGCTATAGAGCTGCTGCAAATCGAGTACCTTCCCAAAGTTGAACCGTATACGAGGAACAAACAACTTTGTTCTTTGAGAAGCTTGGCTTAATCGATTTTATTTAAGGTATGGTGACTCACCCTGACTCCGCTCGGGTTCGTTGCGTAAGTCCTTTTCAACGGTTGGTTGCTATAGATTTCTTAGTGACGTGTAATTTTACTATTCTATATCTATATCCTATTGGCTATTTTACATATCCGATATGTTGACCCGGATAACATGTCCTCATCATATCAAATTTCGTTAAAGTTTAGACAGACAAGAGCTTTTTAGAAACTTTTGCGCCAACTTAAAAATTTAAAGCTGTGGTGCGGATTCAAATCCGTGTCTTGCACCTCTGATATTTTCATGTGCGAATCATTTTCTAACATGATCACACTTGTCTTACGGTGAAGGAGAACATCATGAGAAAAACCTGCATGTCTGAGAGAACTTTACAGGTTTTCAAAAGACATGTGAATTGCGAAGTCCGTCAGCACGCACTAGGCCAGCACGGTGGATTATGGCCTCATCCCCCTCTCATTGAAGGAAGGCCCGTGCCCCGCAGTGGGACGTTAAAAAGGGCTGACCGCTGATTTGATTTAGATTTTTTGATTTTGATGTTTATATTATAAAAACAAAGTTGGAATATAAGATAGGAATTCAAATTCAAATTCAAATTCAAAATATTTTATTCAGCATAAAATTATTACAATTTTTTACTGAACGTCATGAGTCTACTACCAGTTCGGAAAGAAGAAGCCACTGACCTGAGAAGAACTGGCGAAAGAAACTCAGAATATAAGGGGTGGTTAACATTTCCTACCATTTTTTTAGCAATAAAGCTTAATAGGAGTAAGCTTTAATCTTAAATATAAATAAATATGTTAGGACATTATTAAACTGAGTGCCATCTAGTTCCGTGGTAAGCTACGAGGCTTGTGTTACGGATACCACATAGTTGATATACAACACATATATAACTTTTAAATATCTAAATATTATAAATATAAACACCCATGACTGGAGTACAAACATTCGTGCTCAACAAATGAATGCCCCCAGCGGGACTCGAACACGCGACTACTGGCGCAGAAAGAAGGGTTACTACAAAATGAGCCAAACATGTCGTCATTTAATCTTGTTTTAACAATTAACAAAATATATAGTTCAAACAAATATTATGAAAAAAAGACAGTGAACTCAGACATTTAAAATATTTTTAACTAAATCTACACAAAAGTTCAAAGTCCTCTTTTATTTTCATAGAAGAAACTAAAACTGAATTTTATTTTTAACATGATTGAATTCACTGCAGTAAATATCGCTTCTTAGCTGCATTGCGACAAACTACTGCTCCGTCGTAAAAGAACTGATTTTGCTATAATTTTATACCATGAGCTTTCGCCTTGATTCACATGAAGCTTTATAAGTTTATATCTCTAGTAATATCTAAAAATATTTTAAAACTAGCAAATCCGTTCGCAAATCCGTCCTGAGTGTAAGTTAAAATAAATTAAAATCATAAAAAATATTTTTCTATTTCTATTATCTGCGAGTGAAAGTTCCGTCAAAATCGGTCCAGCTATTTCAGAGATTAGCCGGAACAAACTGGCAAACAAAAATTTAAAAAATTGATTTTTTCATGTAAGTACCGACATATGTACTTTCATATGCATTTAGTGAAAAGCTATTAATTTTTAAATTTTATTTATATATATATTGACGTTATGAATATATTTGAAAAGATGGATATAACACCAATATTTTGTTTGTGACCCAAATAACTCTGTAAAATCTCAAAGTAACGGAAACTACTGTTTTGATTATATATTAAATTATAAATATTACGAAATTAAAAATATTATTAAATTATTTATTTATTTGTCATTGATAATATTTTAATAAGCAATTTTGTTAAATTTTTTATCTGATTATTAACAAAGTTATAATAATTTTCGTTTAAGCTTCTTCTACGAATGGTGTAAACATTAATAGTTTATTTTAAGTTAAATATAAAATAATAGTAATGTAAAAAATTATAATTTATCTTCGAAACACCTGTAAAACATAATTTACCAAAGGCCGTCGCTTCGCTCGGATTCGACTCTATTAACAAATTGAAACAAAATTTCGGGATAAAAAGTATCGTCCTATTCCCGACTATAATCATCTCTATGTTACACATCAAAATCTATTCAGCCATTCTGGTGTGAGTAAGTAACACACATCCGTCCATCAATACTTGCGCATTAATATCATTAATAACGGGATGGTGATAGGGACTTTATTAATAATGAGTATGTAATAAAAAACAAACATGAATCCAAGTATTTAAATCAATATCCAGCACAATTACGAATATGAAATAACAAACAACAACGAAACACGATAAAGTTCAAAAAACGAACGAGAAAATACAATATTGATTCAATTAACGAATCGAAATGAAGCTATAAAATCGATTGATAACCAATTCCCTGTAATCGTTGACACGAATGTCACTTTTCGCGCCGAAACGTCAACGTCAAAGTAATCGGGAGCTCTGGGAAATGTGTTTGTCTCTTTCTATATTATATAATACGGAAAGAAAGTGAGCGATGCTAGGTTGTACCGAGTTCCGCATGCGGGCAAGTCCTAGGGGTGGCTATTGATTTTTCTTTGAGTTTGCGGCAGTCGCCCGACGAGCCGGTGTCGAGCTCGAAAACACTGTCTCGCGCTTCGCGTACAAAATACTTATTCAAGCAAAAATTTAGTTTATACACCTTTAATTTATATTTAAAAGAAGTTCAAGGCTTTCCGTTTTTGTGGTTTAGTGCGCTGGGAACAGAATTTCGTAAGTCTTTTTTTAATTATATTTTTTTAATGTGACAATAGTGTTTCTATTGCCACGAGACGGTCATTTCGACGGTCAGTTGGATTGATATAAATTTTACACGTGTACTCGATGATCGGCATCAGCTGATTGACCCACCCCACAAACGTCAACGTGAAAGTAGGTAATCTGTACCGTAGCGTGAAATAATAGCAAAGCGTTAAAAGGCGAGAAAATATTATAATTATTATTAAGAGTAACTTACCAGCTTTTCCAGGGGTATATTAGATTTGTACACTTTAGATCGCACTGTATGATACACGTTCATTTTTAAAGAAACCTCAAAATTGAAGCGTAAAAAGGGGTGGTGTGCAGGCCGGTGTTCTTGGAAATAAAATTAAATTGGGGATAGTAATGTATGCTAGGCGTCTTATCTCGAGACTAACCGGAGAGGGCTTACACGATGACGTCATGGATCGTTATATCAATGACGTCATTCGTCCTTTAGTCCTGATCATTTAAAGCAATAAAGCCGGAACGTGGAGACATTTTAATGGTATCTGCAGATTACTTTGTTATATTACTATAGCTAACTGTAGATGTGGGGAGGTCGTTCATTACGTAGTTTTTATAACAGATAAAAAAGATATGAAAAAAAATTAGGCATTAAAATAAATCAAATTAATCTTTCTCTGAGGTATTGAGATTAAAATTATATATAGTAGATTTCATAATGCATTGATTTTTAAATTTTTAATAGCTATTTAGTATTTACGTTAGTAATTATATTTCACCTTACATTTTTTTTACATATTCACTAAAAACAAAGACAGTATTACAGTTCAAAATGGCTACAAAATAACCTATTTACCTTCAGCCTAATACCACACCCTTTGAAAACACACATTTGTATTCAATTGTTCTATTTACTATTAGGTAGATTTGTTAGGTTTTAGTAGAACCTAATTCTTTTTATAAGATAAAATTAGTTAAGATATTTCAACAACATCATTTATCTGCCAGTAAAAATGCCGTCAAAATTTATCCGAAAAAACAGACATACCGACAGAAAAAAAATGTTAAAAATTGAGTTTTTGCATTTGGAAAAAGCACGCGGACCCTTTTTTATTTATCTCTATAGTTGTATGTATATAAAATGTATAAAAATGTGTTCCAACCAAGAGAAGATTGAGATTAAGATTGAGATATTTTATTAATAAAATTACAATAATTTTACAGGTCGTACAATGAATACAATGAATATGATATAATATTGACTAAAAATTCATCTTTTTACATACATATTTTTATAAATACATACATATTTCATTTTTTTTATTCCATAATTGATGATAAAAAAGTTAAAAAGCAAATTAAAAGGCATATGTTTTATATTTATAACCAATCAAGCAAGCAAGCTGAAATGTATAATTTTTTATTATCCTAGCAAAATTGACGTACGTATTGCTATAACCATCATTAAATAGTAAACTCATGACGTTCAGTAAAAAATTGTAATAATTTTATGCTGAATAAAATATTTTGAATTTGAATTTGAAAAATTATAGTAATTTATCATAAGAGTAGGGTTAAACTTTATTTTTGTTGTTTCTGATTATCTCTTTTGCCTCTTACACAAACTCTCTTCAGACACCCTCGGGGAAGCTTTGTTTTTGACTGTCCTTGAGTATGTAGGATAGGTGGCGACGATCCGCCCTAACTCCGACAGCGCCTAACTCTACCCTCTACTTTAGTATCTTTTCCAGATACAAATTCTAAAACCATTCAACTTCAATAAAAAATAATATATTATACAAATTGATTATTATTATATAGCTAATATTGTGCTTTCTTTATAATCTTGTTTCATTTGACATTATTTTAATATCCAAAAGCCCAAATTTTTTGATAGCCGTCTTATAACTTGACCATTTGGACCCTGAACATAATAACGAATCGATTGACGCCTTAGTTAACAAAATCCACTCGGCAGTTTAGGCGCTACGATGGGATGGACATAAATATAGACTGTGTAAATACAAACAATCAGTTCTAAATAATAATAATAAGCCTTCTTTTTGCCTTTCTCATCATCATGTAAAAAAATCATTTTCTTTCTAGACTACCATTTAGTTTTTTACAGAAACATCAATCATATGCAATGTAAAAATATTAAAAATCAATCTATACTCTATATACCTTTTTATATGTAAATAGGTAAATCAGTACCTTTTCTCCTTTGTTCATCTTCATATCATTTCGTTTAGTAGCTATTGATAAGCTTTAGTGTCGTCGAAAAGTTTGAATAAAAATTTTAAAAAATGTCAAATATTCGCGTTTTTTGAAGTCGGATAAAAAAAAGTGTTTTGTTTATTTTTGGACGACCGACAGTTTTATTCATAACACTGATCCTCTTTACCAGCTAATCAAATTGAGGAGAAATTGCTACTTATATGTTTTATATATAGACATAAAAATATAAATATAAAATAAAATTGTAATGTGGTTTTTTTTTTCAGAAAGATAACCGTAGCAAGTATGTTAAAATACTTTATATACTGCCATGTAAAGTGATTGTCTAGTATATGGAACACATATTAGACGAATTCATCTTTTAACGTCTCACTGCCGGGGGTGGGCCGTCCTTTCGGTATAAGGGGATTAGGCCATAGTTCACCATGATAGAGTGCTGGTTGGCAGACTTCAAATCTGTTTCGAAATTTGCTAGTTTCTCTCAGATACAGGTTTCCTGTTTCTTCATTATTTTTGATATAATAAAAAATCTAATAAATGACGTAAAGTCAGGGCAAATAACTACTATTTAATATCCTTCAAATACGAGTACATAACGAGATTTACTCAGAACTGACAATGCCATCTGAATAGGAATGTTGGAATTACCAAGCTATGTTTTGCAATAAACATACTTTATTCTAATCAGTCAAATGTTCAAGATAGCGACACACTCGCTTCGCTTGGGTTCGTCCCTAGATTTAGAGCGAGCGAAGCCGCGGCTTCCGCTAGTTATATCCATTGGTGAAAACAACATGAAAATCGGTGCAGTAGATTTTACGTTTACCGCGAACAGACAGACAGACATACGCGGCGAAGGACTTTGTTCTATAATATTATGATGTAGTGATACACATATAGACTATGGTCTGAAACAAGCCTTAGATTATAGATAGGCACGTAGAGACTCGAACGAATCTAGAGTAAGCTAGTACCTATTGTGAAATATTGAAAGTGGCTTACTATACTCCTAAAGGCCTAAATCGTAATATCCTAAACTTGTATAGTTTAATCAAAGAAATTGCTTTTTTAATAGTTAATCCAATATTTCAGATTTAATATATATATTTTCAAATTGGAAAAGTATATTTCTAAATTAAAGTATGTTTTTTTTAATGTTATCAGTAATAATTAAACCACGAAAATTTTATTTTAATTAAGCTGGTAATGAATCATTGAATATATTAACGAATTGAATACTATTTCTTTTGAAATGGGTCAAAAAGGACATTATTATTTAACCTGTATAATATTATCGATATTAATCGATATTACATATTATATTTAATAGACCTTCAAGTATTTGACCATTAAGACTTGAAATTAAAGGCAGGCTAAGCTTTTAAGCTTACCTTTTGATGTTGTACTTAATACGGTTTTAAATCGGTCTATGGAACCCTCTCACGACCACGACCTTCTATAAAAAATATTGCTAAGAAAGTATAAATTGTTAAAAAGAATCAAAAAGCTCTTACAAATAATGTTTTCTAGTAGCTATTAAATATAATGGCTACCTCCATCTCCATTAAAGCTACAAATGTATATACCAAAAATTGATGAAGCAGTCTGTGAGTTATATTCCAAGACCGTAAGTTAGTTACAAATGGAGCTAAAAGCATGTATCACAATATCAGCATTAATAATATTTAATTCTGAATAAATCTTTAGAATTCGATATCAAAGTCTTCAATTTCTTGCTATATTTGGTGTCTAAATTACTTTCGTACATGTTGTATTACACAGGCTTCTATCCAATACATTATTGCCGAATAGTTTTTATAGCTTCCCAAAACCAATTAGTCTTTCGAGAAGTAGACATTATTTACTTAAAAATTCTGAATAACCTAAAATATATTTTCGATTACAATTGTCTGTGACAAAAACAATTGAAAAAAGAAAAAAAAATGTTTATCCTAATAATTGACTTTTTAAACCCGCGACCGTATGCATAACAAGTAGGGTCACCACCAATTTTCAAACGGGTCGTCGAAATATGTATGTATTTTACAACCAAAAAATATCGGAAAATGCAATAAAAGCTGTGCATTTGTATATTTTCGAGTATCTACTACAGCTAATAATAGAAAGCTCTAACAAAAAATGTAAATTAAGCTGGTAATGAATCATGGCATTAATAAGTGGCAAGGTTCAAATTAAGTACTCTCAGTAACGAGGATCTGATCATCATATAAGTAGGCCATCGTGACTCTACATACATACAGCAATAAAACGCATGTCGTATATGTTAGTAATTGCTAGTAAAGTCTCACATAAAATGAAGATTTTTCCCATTAAAGGTTTAATGCTTTGTTTTTAATCAACCTAAGTGATCAAAACAACGTGCTTAGACATTAATTTTACTGCTAAAAAGTAGTTCAAATTTACGTTTTTTGTTATCTTACGTGATATTTTATAATAATACTAGCGACTCACCCTTACTTCGCTCGAATTCGTCCCTAGATTTGACTAACTTGACAAATTATATACTAAAACCTTCCTCGAGAACCACTCTATCCATTGGTAAAAGCAGAATGAAAATCAGTGTAGTAGTTTTGAGTTTATCGCGAACAGACAGACAGACAGATGCGGCGGAGGATTTTGTTTTATAATAATATATAGTGATTCTGCTTAAATTCTATACATTTCAATTGGAAAAGTGTGTTTATGTAGCTACTTTTTCACACTGAAAGACTGGATTTGAATGAAAATAAGTGTAAATATGAACTGACTAGGAACATTACATAAGTTAATGTTAGCATTAATTTTTGCCGAAAGTAGCTTGTATGTAATATATTTAAATAAGAGTCCCTCATTTTTTGTTATAAATCAATGAATGCTAAGTCCGTCTTGGGCTTTTTGCGAAGACTTACAAAAAGCCATTTAAATTATACTTAAAAGCTTTAAAGTAAGCAGAAAACTTATTGAATATCTATAGGCAAATCTCAAATCTCTGTGAAAAGGTCAAAAGTAATCGAGATTTTCCGCCTTCAAAATCCGTGGACCTTTTAATTCAACTTATATCTGGATTATTCAAACTTTTCTAATCAATTTAGAGTAAGGTACGTTTCGTAAAAGTCATAGAAATAGAAAAATATGTATTGAAAAACTCATATTTTTCAGAATATGTGTGCAGAAAATCTCGTTTGATAAGAAATCAATGATATTAATTATAATATTAGTTTAATAGCAACGACTTTTGAGCTGTTGCTAGCTGTTTTCTCTTACGTTTTATTAAAAGTTATTTTTAAATTTTTGGTGATGATCTTTAAAAATTTAGTGACCATAAGAAACCAAATTATCAATATTATTATATTGATAATTTGGTTTCCAGGGGTAATTATAATAAAATTATTAATAATAAGCCCGAATATATAAACGCGACACTCACTTTCCCAATGTATTGAATTACTCCAGAATCACTCCCAAAGAAGTTTTACTTCCAATACTCACCACCACCCACTTTATGAAATATAAAGATTAAAATTACATACTTCACAAGAAATCCGTCGATTAATCAGCTTAGATTAAATTTCCGTAACCAGCAAAATCAGCCTTGTGGTGACCTCAGTCATTGACATATTAGAATCGATTTTTTACCACATCGCTATCTATATAGTATAGTATCTATATAGTTTGTATGTACTCATACAAGCATTAAATACATCTTCACCTTCCATACGGCACTTATACATGCAGGTTATGAGGGAATCACCGGGTTAAAAGAAGTCTGTACTACCCACTCACCCAAAAGGAACCCCGCGTCTTAGTGCGCGCGTTTACGCATTCAACCACTATACCCCGATGCCCGGCAGGTCTGCCGAAGCAGACCACACAGCCACGAGGTTGCTCCACGGTCCACTCTGCTGTCAAAGAAGTACCTGGAGCAATCCGCATAGCACACCGCCAACTGACGTGGGTCGCCAAGCAGTATGTTGGGACATTATTACTACAACGCCACCTAGTTTCATGGTAAGCTACGTTACGTGCTTGTGTTACGGATACCAGATAGTTGATATACTACACATATAAAATTTTAAATACATACATATTATAAATATTAACACCTGGATGACTGGAATACAAACATTCGTGCTCAACAAATGAATGCCCCCAGCGGGACTCGAACCCGCGACCCCTGGCGTAGAAAGTAGGGTCAATACCAACTGAGCCAAACTTGTCGTCAGTATATTTCTTGACTTCAGCAAGATATAGTGAACGCACTTCGGAGGAGACCATCTATTTGGTCCAACTGTAGATAAAAACCCATGTCCCCCCATAAGTCACCATAAAAATTTTCTTCTAAATTAGTCAAGCTGTGAAGGACAATATCTAATATAAACACGTCGCAATTTTGTATAAAAAGATTAGTTTGTCGTTGGGTATAAAATAAGATTGCAAACAAAGACATCAGTATGTAAATTTCATTTACATTTCACGCTGAGTAATGGAGTTACGAGGGTATGACAGACTGCGATGGTTGGCCTATTCGAATATACATGGTTTATCCATCTCCTTTTGAAGATGAGTAAGCATTTCGCTTAAAATATACAAGTTCTACACTTATCATTTTTCTCTATTTTCCTGAAAAAGTAAAATTATAATATATTATTAATACAGTACGGTCTACTATTATAAAATATATTGTAAACGTATATAAGACAAACCCTCTTAGAATTGGATTTATTTCGTTTAAAGGTTTAAGTTATATTTACTACAGTGGGAATTAATAGCTAAGTGGTAACGCGTTCGCTTGGGCGAACCGAGTGAAGCGGAATCGAATCCGGGTCAGCAAGACTCGACCTATGGTCTTTTTATGTACGAATATTATACATATGGTGAAGGAAAAGCCCTTTTTACGGTGAAGGAAAACATCGTGATGAAACCTGACTGAGTTTAAGGAAATAAAAAGTAATAAATTGTAGAATATGGGTTTTAATTTACCATAAATATCTTATCAGAAATTTTTATAGTCCAGCCAGCAATGCTTAAATATTTGAATATTTAAATGTAAAAAAAAACTATTATTCATACTTAATATGTATGTATATCGAAATAGATGTTTGTTTTGCATCAGCTTATATGTAAAAAAAGATAACGTGTGGGGTCATGAGACACCGGATAGGAAGGAAGCTGTTCCTTATTATAAAAATATTAATTTTAAGTTCTATTCGAGGTATAAAGAAAATAATTATTCGGGTATACATTTTTTATTATGATCTTTTTATTGAAAAAAAAAACTTTATTTTATTTACAAAACTAGACGGTGTAATTATCGGATGATATAATAATAATAACTGTCATCACGTAGATTATATATTAGATACTGTATAGCCATCATACAAAGACTATCATCATCATCAGCCCTTTTTAACGTCCCACTGCTGGGCACGGGGCTCCCTCAGTACGAGGGGGATCAGGCCATTGTCCACCGCTTTAGCCCAGTGCGTGTTGGCGGACTTCACATGTCTTACGAAAACTTGCTAGGTTTTCTCAGACATGCAGGTTTTCTTGCGATGTTTTCCTACACCGTAAGACAAGTGGTAATCAGGATAGAAATGATTCGCACATGAAAAATCAGAGGTGCGAGACCCGGATTTGAACCCGCATTACTCGGTTATACAAGCGATGCGTTCCCTCTGGGCTACCACTGCCTTTCTTACACTACAAAGACTATACATAAATAATAAAAATCTCACGTTACGGACGGTTTTTCCAGGTTAGGGTACCCCTCCGCATCGTCCCATACGGAACTGCGTTCCAAAAGTTAAAAATCATTGATGCAATTGATGGTGACAATCTTAGAACGGTATCAGTACCCTGATATTACTACTTATATAAGTTTTCTTTTCACACAGTTTAAAAAGAAAAAGCCTATTAAATAACGATTACTCAACGTAAAAAGTTATGTCAAAGGAAAAATAAACAAAATTACTCGCGACTAGTATTTGACACACGCAAAATATCCATTTGGTAACAATGCTGTTGCCACTTCACTGCGGTTAATCATCAATCAGGCATAATCATATCAGTACATATTTATACATATAGTTTTATCTACTGTATTCAGACCTTTTTAACGTCCCACTGCTGGGCACGGGCCTCCCTTCACTACAAGGCCACAGTTCACCATGCTGGCCTAGTGCGGGTTGGCGACGGACATGCAAGTTTCCTCATGATGTTTTCCTTCACCGTCAGACAAGTGGTAATCATGATAGAAAAAACTCGCACATGAAAATATCAGAGGTGCGAGACATGGATTCGAGCCCGCCTCACTCGGTTGTTCAAGCGAGCGCGTTACCACTGGGCTACCACTGTCTTAATTATCTACTAACTTTGCACATATTGCAATATTACGAAAATTTACGTTCATAAAAGACAATTTTCTTATAAATTACGAATATCCAGTATTAGCAGCCTTCGTAAACTGTACCGTACCTAAATGATCTCTCTATACTAATAAATGACGAGATGTTTTTTTTTATTTGCTCTTACTGCAAGAACTTTAAAATGTAATGGAACTTATTTCATAGGGTTTAGCTTGTGTAAAGGATTTCGTATATCCTTAGTCCTTACTAGTATTATAAATGCGAAAGTAACTCTGTATAAAGCCTGAGAAAGAACATAGGTAACTTTTCAAGGCGAAAAAAGAGGTTGAAATAAGGGATGAAATTTTGTATGGAAATGACGTCATTTTTAATGCTAGAAGCTTGAAACTTATTTTTTCGGCTTCTGATAAGATATAAATAAGAAAGGCTTTCAAAGTTTGTAAAATTTAAACTAATAGGGGGTACCTAGGGACGAATCCGAGCGAAGCGAAATTTGAAAATACCTATAAGAAATTAGAAAAAAAAATTAAAATATCATTTATCTTTAAAACGGGGGTGGAGCCGCGTGCAATGCTAGTATTGAACATTTTTTACTTTTAAATCATAGTAAACTGACGTCAAAATCATTGTAAAATTATTGTTAATCAACGGGTGTTGTATGTATCATTTTTATTAATTTACATTGAATAAGTATTGATTAATTCATTTAAAATATTAATTTACTAAAATTATTAAAGATAATTATTAAATTATTAAACATATATTAAAACTTTTTTTGATGTTGGTAAAAAGAATTTACGAAAACTCTTAACGCTAAGCGGTAGCGAGGATCAAATGTCATTATAATTGATATAAGAACATTATCCTTACTTTGGTTTTAGGTCAAATACATAATAATATTACCTATATAAATATTTTTTGTAATGAAAAATTCTTGTTAGGTTATTAGTGTTTGGCTCAGTTTGTAGTAAAACTAGTGACTGCTGTGCCTGTGGTCGCAGGTTCGAGTCCCATTGGGGGAATTCATTAATGTGATGATCGCAAATATTTGTACTCCAGTCGTGGGTGTATAACACAAAGCTCGTACCTTACCATGAAACTAGATGGCGCTGTATATTAAAGTCTTAACATATTTAGTAGCAGTCGATATACCGGCAAAAGCTATGGAAAGCGTATTCTCCTAGAACGTACCTAGAACAACTATACGTGGAGGAATTTTTAATTAAAAGATAAAGTCATTGTAACTTAACACTAAGTATGGGCTATATAAAGTAGTACCTATTCAGTTCGGAATTCCTTAAAGTTGCGTTAAAATTTTATTAATTTAGGCAGGTGACGCCATATAGCGTCCTCCTAGCGTCAATAGTTAGAGGGTTTTAGAAAGTAATTTTTACAGTCCCCTGTCTGTTGGCAATTGGCAGGGTGGCTATTTCCTATTGACTATGTTGTCATCTATCGGATTTTAGCATTATCACCTTGATGAAAAACGTATTGTGAACAAAGATTTAGAGCGATAATCGTAAATCTATGATTTGAAAATGTTTACAAGCACTAACAAGTGCAAGAATAATTATTCCATAGATCTATAAATCGTAATGTTGCAATAAATGGCAGATGCGATTGGCTTCTGCTCATAGAGTCCTGCAATCCATAAAAAACAGCAAACGCATCGCGCATAACTTTGAACCGTAATCTAATATAGAAACCAAATTTCACTTAAAGAATATAGAAACCAAGATACTACTAAATAGTCCCTCTGAGATTCTTTTGTCAGGTATTTTAAATATGAGGCGTTTTCTGAATGAACTAGTAGTAGACTCAGTCAGGCGTTCAGTCAAATTTTTAATAATTTAATGCTAAATAAAATATTTTTTTAACTTAAAATATACTCTAAGTAGGAATATAGTCATTTTTAATAAAAAATACTAGCGACTCAATCTCGCGTCGCTCGGGTTCGTCCCTAAGTCCCTTTAGTATAAGCTTTTTACAAACTTTGATATTTTTTTATTATAACCTTCCGTGTGCCTTAAGGAACGTACAAAAAAAATAGCCGAATTGGTCCAGCCATTCTCGAGTCTTACGCTTAGCAACATTTATTTTTATTTATATAGAAGATAGATAGATTATAATATTTGATATATTTTGGACTTTAAATTTTAGTACAGCTCTCACTGTCAGACTAAGTAAAACAAAGCACAGCTTTGCGGGGAGTTAGGTAAATAGTTTCTCTACTCCATCTCCGCTAGCAATAAATAATGAATTTAAACAATATTAAACGAATAAGGGTCGGGTAATTTTTTCACCATTTTTCAAGGGAAGGGTAATTTTTCACCATTTTGTATGTTGAGTGAAACAGAGACAATTTTCAAAGTAAAGAACATATTTTTTGACGCTACATATATATTTTTTGTCTATGATCGCATCACTAGGAAATCACTGAACGGACTTTGATGAAATTTGATAGATGATTATCCGGATCAACATACTTACTACAGGAAAATATCTCACTTTTGAGAAATCTATACTAAAATTTAAAACTTATCTGAATCTCCTATCTTTTTAAGTGGTAGTGCCATGCTTGTTACCTTCGGGTAGCAGCCGAATGGGCCGGCACGCCCCGTACAGTACCACTCTCTCACAGAAGACCGGCGTGAAGTGGCAGCTATGCTGTCGCGTTTCATCCGGTGAGAGTCCGGGAGGCCCAATCCCCATCCCTCCTCCCTCCCTCTCTTTCCTAAAAGGCCGGCAACGCATTTGCAAGCCTTGCAGTCTTGCAGATGTCCATGGGCGGAGGTGATCACTTCCCATCAAGTGAGCCTCCTGCCCGTTTGCCCCCTTTGTCCCATAAAAAAAAGGAGAAATTCTTAAAAAAGTATTTCGAAATATTATTATTTTAATTAAAAAAAAAGAATACAAAACACACAAACACATCTGTAACAAACTGTGTTTAATTTTTTTTAATTGATAACAAAATAAAAAAACACACAATACAATAAATATCAACATTTAATATATCATCATACTTTTTTCCAAAATTTTTGTTAATTCGCCATTTTGAAATTGATTAGTAATAACGAATTTCTATTTAAGTTACTATAACCATTTTAACCTTTTAAAGAGATGAATTTATTTTATTATCTTGAAATAAATACTTCCTTCATTATTTAAGGAATTATAACAGACAAAAGTTTATTTTTAACCAACTTAAAAAAAAGGAGGATGTGCATTATGAGTCAGTGAGTCAGTGTTAGAGTTTATAATAGATATAAATTATAACAAACATTACAGCACTAATGTCTACAGAAAAAAATATTTCATGAACAAAAACTCAACACATTTAATGAGTGTAGCCTTTAGCTGCCTAATTATAGAAATGAATATTTCCTCAAAGATTTTGCTGCAAACAACCCCGCAGTGCCCCGGTTCTTGACCGCGTCGACTTTTCAGCAGGGTAAATGAACTTATGGACGCCAAATATGCTTTGATAAATGATCTAGAAATAACTTTAGTGTGTTAGAAAATTTCGTTATGGTTTTGTTTTGAATTTCAAAAATACTTAATTAAAAAATTATATGATATATCATAATACTTAACACTAGCAACGTACCTCGCTTTGCTCGGTTCCCTATCGTTAAGGATTAAGAGCGTGTAAAAAACGCAAAAAAAATAATATTTTTTGTTCAGGAACCTTCATAGTATACATATACAGAATAACCAACAGAGCTTTATCATAATCGAATCAACGGTTTTTAAAACGGATATAGGACACACGATTCATTTTCGTGTTAAAAATTCCTAAAATATTTTTTGCAAAATTTGGTACTTACGTATAACTTTTCTACTAACGCCACCGCACTTACCTTTTTCTATACATTTGTGTGAATGTGCTTATGTGGTAAATAACTATTTTCTTTGGTTTGAATATAATAGGTTCATAAGGTTAAATTTAAGAATGATTCTTTCTAGGTTAGTTAGGTTAGGTTACATCACCGTACTAAAACTATTTAGTTCGGTGCGTTAGATATATAACCACTTCGCACGAGCCGAGTGAACGTGCCGCGGCAGCGGCCGGCCAGTGCCATAGCCGAAAACTATCATACAATACTAATAAATATAAAATAATTTAAAAACAAAGCTAAAAAATGGCGCCATAAATTAATTTTAGATGTATAATGGCGGCACTTAAAAATCGCCGCTATATTTATAGCTGTGGTGTAGTAAGTAAGTACCGAACATTTTTTGAAATAATCATTATAATCGAAACTGAGAAAGAATACAAGCCTTAGTAGATTTTTTCAACTGTCTGTACGTAACCGCATCACGAGAAAAACACTAGTCAGATTTTGATGGAATTTAGTATATTTGTACGGGTCACAATGTAAAATACTTTTTCTGCAACAAAATATCTTATTTCTGGGTAATCTATTGGAACCGTGCACGACGACAGCGCCACGTGACAGGTGGCCATTATGGACAATATTGTCGTAACTGTCAAGCGAAAAGTAAGTAAATATTGTGAAAAAATTAATGAAAGCTTGTGTTATTTTACTATATTAGACAATTTTGGACGATGATAGTCAGTAACATAATTGCCAATAACATTAAAATTGTTGTTTTCAGTGAGAAATGAGCCAACTGATGACTAAAACGGGGTTTCGTGCCATTATCCACGAATTCATTTTGCATCGGAGATGATGAATAAATTGGAAGAATACCAAATTTTAAAAATCTGTAGGTAGAGATTATTGACATAAGTACGGGTAACAAAAGTATTACAAAATGCCAATAAGAATAGTCAACCTTTAGACTTCGATATTATTATGTTTATGTATTTAAATATGTATGTGTTAAAATGAATATCACATGTTTATGTTGTTGATGATTGTTAATACTTTTTTAATTAAATGTCTGATTTTATTAGTTGTAAGTAAATAAAAATATTTATTATTATTACCCGACTATTATTTATACCTAAGACAATTGTTCAAGAACATAAAAATAAATATATAGGTCCAATGACCTTATGAAACTGTTGATCAGTTCACTGCTATGTCATTTTCATAAGTTCATATTATAAATATCATTTACAATGTTCATTGGTAAATTAAAAAAAAACTGAAATACTAAATTATAATAACTTTAAATAATATACAATATACATTACAAAAACTTGTTTCATTTACTTGAAAATATTGGAGGTTGAAGATTTACCAGAACACAGGAAATATGTAATATATCATCAATGTGATGAAATAAGTTCTCAGGGATTTTATTTAAAATGTGATGTGATAAACCTTCACTCGCTGCATTATTCGCTCAACATGGATTCTGACTCTAGCTATTTTATATGTGGCATCTGTTTCTTCTCGTAAATTCTCCTTTATTTTAACACATCTTACTAGGACCATATTAAATTTATCTCAAAAACGATAAGAAAATATTTACTGCGATATGAATTTGACAGCTCAAGTCATCGATTAAATTGTCAACTTTAGCCGTAGCGAGCGCTGTGATCGTTTATTCTACTCTATCCACCCGCTTTGCACCCTTCCAATACTTAACGTTAAATATATACGACGTAATAATAACGATGTGTCGCTAGTTAATAGAATTAAAAACATTTTCTTTTAAATTTTGAAAAAAAATTGAATGCATAAGACGTAATAGCTTATAATTAGCGTTTACAAACTTTAATTAAATCAAGCTTCATTTTTACAGTACTACATACTATTTGGTATATAAATATAATACTATAAAAATGAAGCTTGTTTAAAAAAAGTTGTCTGAGATCAGTATAGCGAGGCAATATTTTGTAAGAGCAACTTGGCTCCGCTCCGAGATTGCAATTTTTATATTTCACTATTTTCGTTCGGTTATAAAATATTTGATATGTGCTGAAATTTTACATTACGGATAGAGTACCAGATTGATTCATGTATATTATTATATACATTTTTATTCGTGCATTATTTTTTATTATAATATCTTAGTATTTAAATTGTAATTATACCTTGGTGTCGAATTACAAAATACTTAAACTCATTTATTCACTTTATTAAATAACTGTTTCTGAGAAAGCAGGAACCTTGAACTTTGTCAACACTGACTGTGATCTGTCACGCGTTATCCTAGTGTCTGGGTTCATACAAAAAGCTACTGTAAAAAACACTTTACACTTCACAAATTTAATTAATATTCTAAGTCTTAATACCACATTAATAAAGAAATAAACAAAATCAGTTCACCCGTTCTCAAGTGATGCGCTAACTAACAGCATTTTATTTTTATAGAAGAGTCCACTAGATGTCAGTAAGAAATAAAAATAATACAGACTATCGAGTCATCTGTCCATTTTATTTCTAGAGATAGACATTTGACCACAAATAGACAACAAAATATGTCCTTCTTCTAGTTATGTAAAAGACCCACAATTTGTGGCTTTGACGACACGGTTGACTTAATTTATACCCTACTTGCTGTGCCGGGTCGCGGGTTCGAGTCCCGCTGGGGGGGCATTCATTTATTGGGTACGAATGTTTGTACTCCATTCATGGGTTATATTTATAATATGTAATGTATCAACTATCTGGTATCCGTAACACAATCCTCGTAACTTACCACGAAACTAGATGGAGTTGTGTGCTAATGTCCCAAAACATTTATTAATTGGTCATAAAGATTCACTTTAAATGAATATCTCATCTCTATGAGAGACAAGTTCTAATCTCCGTCTTTTCCTCCACAGCAGCATCACATGCCCCACACGTGAGGGCGCTAGCTTGGACACCGCGAGCCGCACGAGCCGGACGGCTGCCGCCAGATGATCGGCTCATTCTGGAACTTGTGCCGCGCGTGCCCTTCCATGCCTGTGGATAAGGTAAGCTTTGATCATAACTGGCTAATTTTTAGTGATATTATAAAATGAAAAAACTTCTATATTTCAAGTTTGGTTTATTACAAACTGACATCATAATCAATTGAAAAAAACTCTTTATAAGTCCCCAAAACTTTAAACTTATAACACCTCTCGGTGTAACAAGTTTAAAGTGTGTATCTTTCTGTTAGCAGTTAGTCTATGGCCTATGGAGCTACAATGGATCAGAAGTGGTCGACGTAGCTAGGGCCGTCCTCGGCACCACACCCAACAACCACAATAATAATAGTCTATGGCCTATAGTTTTTAGAACCCAAATGGATAAACCGATTTTAATTTATTTTTTCTTTTTTTCTTTGAAATGTGTGTCAGCAATATCTTTAGCCCGGAAGTTGAACAGTGTTATGACAACTTAGCTGTCATCCCCCACTTTGATTACTCTCCATAAATACGAAGTTTGTCGTTAAGAGCGGGTTATTCCTGTGCGAGTTACGTTGTAGTGCTTTAGCTATTAGTGACAGTGCGTAAAGTATTAAAGTGAAGTGAACCAGTGAATTGCTATATAATAATTAAGTAATGTTATTAATTTTATTCGTTATTAATGGTATAAAGTGATAAAGTGATATATGTGGTGTAACGACATAAGAAAGGTGGAATAATTTAGTGTATAACAGTTTGAATGTTCATATATACACCCGTCGTTTACATCAGAAGCGGGATGTGAACTATGGGAAGAAACAGATCACGCCGTAATTGGGCTCGCTCACAATCCTCTTCTAGCAGCTATAGGCAAAAAAAAAGAGAGCAATATTGAAGCCACCACAGAAGCCAGTAATTTTAACATGTGCGTAAGTCTCTCCAGCTTCTTAAATAGCCGCTGAAAATATGAAGGCTTGTATTTGTATAGACGATTGGGACACTGAATGGACCCTTAATTTTCTTTTTAATTTATATGCTCCGTGTTGGTAATGTATGTGTTATTTATTTACGGTTCTTCTTTATTATTTATGACTGTTCAGCGAGTCTAATCTGAACTTTAAAAATATATCATGACATGCATTGTACTTAGTATTACAGTTATTCAGGCTCTGCTTGGCATGTTAAGTGTGACAGTGTTCCTTTAAGTGCAAGCAGTTTTGAATAAAAGACTATTCTTGTACGCTAAGTGTGACAGTATGCCTTTAGGTACAAGAGGTTATGAATGAAAGACTGTCCTTGTACGCTAAGTGTGACAGAGTTCCTTTAGGTACAAGCGGTTATGAATAAAAGACTATTCTTGTACGCTAAGTGTGACAATATGCCTTTAGGTACAAGAGGTTATGAATGAAAGACTGTCCTTGTACGCTAAGTGTGACAGAGTTCCTTTAGGTACAAGCGGTTATGAATAAAAGACTATTCTTGTACGCTAAGTGTGACAATATGCCTTTAGGTACAAGAGGTTATGAATTAAAGACTGTCCTTGTACGCTAAGTGAGACAGAGTTCCTTTAGGTACAAGCAGTTATGAATGTAAGACTATCCTAGTACGCTAAGTGTGACAGTGTTCCTTTAGGTACAGGTAGCCTTACTAAGTAATAATCTTTGGTTGGTGTAAAGGCGAGCCTGGGACACTTAAGTGCAACAAAGTTTCTTTAAGTGCAGGTGGCCTTTGGTTCAATCATTGGTGTTTAACAATGCAACTGTTGGCAAATGATCATTGGCATTTATTATAATAATATATATGAATACTGTTTGTGTTTAGATCCACACTCATAAGGTGACTGGGACAGTCACCGTGCAGGATGGCCGTGTCAGCAATATCTTTAGCCCGGAAGTTGAACAGTGTTATGACAACTTAGCTGTCATCCCCCACTTTGATTACTCTCCATAAATACGAAGTTTGTCGTTAAGAGCGGGTTATTCCTGTGCGAGTTACGTTGTAGTGCTTTAGCTATTAGTGACAGTGCGTAAAGTATTAAAGTGAAGTGAACCAGTGAATTGCTATATAATAATTAAGTAATGTTATTAATTTTATTCGTTATTAATGGTATAAAGTGATAAAGTGATATATGTGGTGTAACGACATAAGAAAGGTGGAATAATTTAGTGTATAACAGTTTGAATGTTCATATATACACCCGTCGTTTACATGTGAGTTAATAATTTTTTCTTTTTTTGTTTGAAATGTGAGTTAATAAAGAGTATACTTAGCAATAAATCAAGAAAATCCGTTCAGCGGTTTGTAGACTTTTCTAGGCGATTAAAGTACCTATATATACCTATATAAGCTTCAATGGTATTGTTACGAACTACAAAGATATGTCTATCTGCAAAGATCAGCTACTGCTCTCTCTCTCTCTCTCTCAACTCTATAATCAAAGTCAAAGTCAAAATATACTTTATTCAAATAGACTTTTACAAGCACTTTTGAATCGTCACTTTTACATTATTATACGAATTTAAATCAAGTGTCAGTCTGTAAGTCTGGGACTTGGGAGTAAACTACCACCGACTCGGAATGCTGTTCTGCCGAGAAGAGCCGGCGAGAAACTCAGCAGTTGCTCTTTTCAAAAAAATACTTGATTACAATATTTATTGCAATACAATATTTATCTATTTATCCTACGTGAGACACAACAAGACATTAATCCCACACATTTACATCTTCTAAGTATTCCGTGATGGTGTAATAAGCTTTATTCAATAATGTATTTTTAATTTTAGATTTAAATTGTTTTAAAGGCAAGCTCAATATGGACTGTGGAATTTTATTATACATGCGTACACCTTGCCCCATAAACGATCTATTTACTTTTTGAAGGCGAATACTGGGTGTTATAAGTTTATCCTTATTTCTAGTATTTATACCGTGTTTGTCGCTGTGTTTTGAGTAGGAATTAATATTTCGCCGCACAAATATAATGTTACAATATATATATATATTTTGAAGCAACCGTTAAGTATACAAATTTCTTTAAAAAGTTCGCGGAGAGTATCCCGAGCACCAATGTTATAAATGGCCCGAATGTTATAAATAATAGAGCTGAGATATTGTGTTTGCTCATTGAAATGGCTTCAAAGAATTATTACGTTGGTTTTTTCTTTTTATTCCATACTAACAACTTATTCCCTATTATTTTATAACATCCACGTTATCTTTTTCGGTCACGGTGACCATTAATACAAAGAAGAGCCTGTGTATACTCGTAGTAAATATAATACAAATTTTGAAAAAATAACAAAGTTTGATAATTTAATTACAATTTAGTGTATACAATTGATATCACTATTTCCAGTGAATGCGTATCAATTTACTACAACTAAAAATTAACAAAAGGTTTAATTAAAAAGTATACAATAACAATAAAAGCATGGCGTCAAGTAAAAACGCTCGTATAATTGAGCGTCGTGTCAAAGTAGAAATCGCTTGTGCATTTGGCCTTTGTTGTTTCGTTGGAATTGTCAGTCACTGTTACACTTTGCGGGTAATCGAGACAGCTTGTGGTATTAGCTTTTGCATTGAATATTTATGTTTTACTAGTGACTTCTAGCTCCGCTTGGAATCGTCATTAAGTACTTTTTAACGCAGTTAAAAGTATTGTATTGTTGATCCGGATAATGACCATATATCATATCATTAATCATACCACAACAAAATTTGTCCAGTGATTTTCGCAAACAAAATAACGAAAAACTCGGCCTCTTGATCATCGGTAAAACTAATAAATATATAAGTCTATGTGTTAAATTATTATATGAATCTTTTTCAATTTTTAAAATTTTAATTATTTATTTTGTTCACAGCCAATACGAGTAGTCTCGTATCATATATGTACATAGAGTAATAGTATTATGTGATCTGTGGTAACAGTCATACTGGTATTTCTCCAAAAAGTTCTACTCTATACGGTAAATGTAGTTAAGTTTTAAATAGATTAAAAGTCGTATTGTTATTTTGAACTATTATAATGTTTTATTTTCCTTAATGTAATTAAAAAAAACATCATGTAAGATTTTTTTAACATTTTTATAACTAAATATCTGTCTTTCAGCTTAATAAACTTTCACTGCAAATTTTAGTATAGTTTCAAAGAACAAAGCCTGACCTCTTTAAATTTTAAGTCCAGAAAAGTTTCAGATAAAAAGTTATTGTTGTACACAATTTCAATGCAAACTTGCTGGAGGAAAATTAAAAATTAGCCCAACATTCATGACACCGTCCTTCACACTGTGATAAGGGGTGTTTAATAACCGAGGGAACAACGACGGGCCTTGATGTTCCAGTGTATTGTTCCACATAATTAGTTATTACGATGACACAAATATTAATCTTGTGTAGACTTTAAAGTATTTTTAACCAAAATTAAATTATTATACTAGCGACCTTGCCTTGCTTCGCCCAGCTGTGTCTAAGTGTGGGTACATTTAATGAAATATTAAATTTCATCTAACACTGTCCAGCCGTTCCCATCTACACGAAGCTACTGATATTGATTCTCAAACCTTTATCATGGCATAATTTGTTTTTAATATTATATTACACGTATTTCGCTTTATACAAAAAGACAAAAAGCAAAAGCTTGCTGCAAAAGATTGCATTAACTTAAATCATAAATGTGGATATTTACATACCTATATACTAGTGACTTAACCTGGATTCGCTTGGATGCGGTCCTATGTACGTTTTACAAGATATGAATAGTTCTTGCGAGTGTGCTTTGGGACTTTGCAATTACAATTTTTTTGTAGGTCTTATACGACGTACAATTTTATATTATAATTAACCATTTTTTTAAGAACGACTAAATATAACCAGTTATTGTGTTTCCTGTGGAATTAAAAGATTTTCCTTTAGTAAAAGATATCTTTAATATTAATTAACTCTAGAAATAGGTTACACATTTATTTAAAATGGATTCAGTTCATTTTGCGTGAAACGCACACATTGATTTGGTTAAATTACTGTTTTATTGTATATTATATTGTATAAATACCCATTTTCATACAACTGAGTCGAG
Organism: Boloria euphrosyne; assembly: GCA_951802675.2. Classification (NCBI taxonomy): domain Eukaryota; kingdom Metazoa; phylum Arthropoda; class Insecta; order Lepidoptera; family Nymphalidae; genus Boloria; species Boloria euphrosyne. The sequence goes on from OX637896.1 coordinate 1,641,528, forward strand.
AACAATAGACTTTCATTCCTTTATGCTTAGAGGCGAGCTTTTTATTTCCTTATCAACGCCGCGCACAACTGACACATTTCTAAAGCGATTACTTAGGTATAGTTTTAACTTGATGAATAAGAACGCTACTAGCTTTCTGAAAAGAATAATGTTTTTATACACTTGACGATATTAATTTGATAGTATATATATTCAATTATATTGGTTGTAAGTTTGGTTAAAATGAAATGTTTGTGTGAATATTTATAGACCTCAATTTTTTCTAAAGACAGTTCAGTTTTAGACATTTGCTATATGGAATCTTCAATAATAATTATATGAGGAATATTCCATTTATTTTTAATAGTCGCCCAATTGTATTGGCTGGCTTAGAAAGCCGATCTGGCGGGATCAAATCCCGGGTCACGCACCTCTGATATTTTCATATGCGAATAATTTCTAACATTATTCCTGTTTGTCTCATGATCACGGAAAGCATTGTCTGAGAGAATTAAAGTATGCGCACCTGCACTTGGCCAGCGCGGTGGCCTGATCCCCCTTATTTAAAAGGTAGGCACGTGCCCAGAAAAATACTAAAAAAAGCTTAATACAATGTTTTTTTAAAGACAGTGGTAACCTAGTAGTAACCCGCTCGCATTTAATGAGTATTTATACTGACAGGTCTGACATGCAACTCCTTTATAAACAATATAGGTCTAACATTCTGAAGAGTAAAGCGAATGCCGAACTTATTTTTACCTTGAAAACAGTTATTTTAAATCATGAAAAATTAAAGGTTACGCCATTTTTCGCTCGTGCGAGCATCAAGGCAGTGAAACGTTTTTCTAGATCTCGTATTTCAGGTCTATAGAGCAGCTAACGACATACTCACTGTAGCGTAATATCTCAAGCAAAGTTGTATTTAAATTTAAAAAAATAATTTATCTAAGTAGTGCCAATCATACTGAATTCCTCGCACTTCCGCTGACGCTAGCATGTGATAACATGTAGCATGTACACATCCGGAAGTCCTAGGTTCGATCCCGGTCGGAACAAGTTTAGTTTGGTTGAGTTTTTCTGTTTAATAAGCTTCAGTAACAGCCCGAAGATGAGAAGTTGGTAGTGTTTCATCCCCGCGTATTACAGACCACGTAAAAACTGTCGTGTCGAGTAGTCGTTCTGACAGGAACAGAGAGCACTTGTGTCCACGCGTACTCGCGCTCTCCCACAATTGGCCTGTCTCAATGAGTTGGCCGTCGTGCCAGGGATCGGTCGGAGGATATTATTATATCATACTTGTTAAGCTTATTGTATCGCTCAAACTTTACTCCATCTCAAAGTAAAATAAGCTAAAATGTATATTTTAATAAAATAACTGTAGTTATTTTATTAAAATATACATTTTAGCTAGAGTGGAGCAATTAAAACATCACACAACCAAAAAGAAAAGTGTGTATGCTAGTTCCTTCTTGACGGATTTGAATGAAAGTTTGTACACAAATAGATTACTAGTAGATGAAGGCATGTTAGAGGGAGATATAACTTACCATAGGTTACTATATAGATTATTGACGATGGGAAATTCCTCACTAGTTGTAATAAAAAAACTTCAGTCACTCTGCATGAAAAATAAGAATATATATGTAAATAAGAGAAAATATTTGAAAAATAAAAATATTAAATATCAAAGTAAATGTTGAATGAAAAACGTTTGAATCATTCCCTTTGACGCTAACCTTTACAGCGCTGAAGAGTTTTAAACAAGTCTTTAGTGTAATATGTAAAGACAATTAGGAGCTTTTAGATACATATTTCTTAGGTATTCGTATTTTTATGGCTTAGTTCTTTAATTTTTTTTACAGAAACTTGTATTCGTCAAAGGAGCCAACTTCGCCATTCGATAATTATTAAAAACTTAAGGAAAATATTTATACTAGTAATGTAAAAGTATTTTCTAATTTTAACTCATACAAATTTCAAAGCTTATCATAGAAAAAAATAATAATTCTACAATCTACTGTATTGGGCTCCTCTGAGATCTTTCAGACATGCAATTTTTTTCACGATTTCACCTTACCACCACTATTCGCACATGAAATATCAGAGGTGCGAGGCCCGCTTTGCTTGGTTTCCAAGCTCTGTTATCACTGGGCTACCAGTGCTTAGTTTCAAAAAATTAAATAAGGCGAACGGAACCGCGATAAAACGCTACTGTCTTAATAAAAATACTACCTTTAGTATATCTTACATAACATTTCATGCAGAAATTTCAGACGAGGCATGAAAAGTTCTAGACTACTTAGTGCTTAGTAATTAACGTCCTAATTCTAAACGTGGGTTTCACTTAAACTGCCGTTTGGGAACTAGTAAGGTTTCGGCTTCTGTATTATCTAGATTATAATTCTAGATTAAAGTTTGTATCTTATATTATTTTTGATCATATTTGGTCGACTTGAAAGAAAGTCTATATAATTTGTGTGTTTATGTTCCTAATGTAAATTACTTAAACGTCATTCTGTTATAAAGTATTGATAATAGAATCAAAGCAATGTACTTATAATTTTAAGATAAAAATTGTCCCGAGGGCGAAAAAATACTTTTAAAATCAAGGTTAACGATTTTAAGTTATAAACTACTTATTTGCTTCATAATAGTATTGTAAGATATAATAACAAGTCCGATGTGTGAAACATATCTCTAATATGTATATAGAAACCTTAACTGATTTTTATGTTTTTTTTTTGTGTATATATGTCTGAGAACAGGTTGTTGGCTATTTTTATTACCCTAGGTGATAAAAGTGGCCCTCTACAGATTTTTACAGATTTTTAGACCAAATTTTATTTTTTATTTTTAATTCTTTCTTAGGTTTACACAAATATTCGACTTTTAGGAACCAGAAGTGAAATTGAAATAAAAAACAAAATCAATTTACAACAATAAATGAATTCTAACATCTAATAATTTAAAGAAATATTATTCTAAATTACAGAAATAGGCAAGTTGACTTTTTACACGGACAGAGGTTCCCCTTATACTACTTGACACTGCACAAAATTCGTGCCGAATGAAGCGCGCACAGGCTTATATCGACTTACCGACACCACTACTACTTGTCATCCCTTCCACGATGACGTCTCCTCACTATTCCTATAACACGGCCTCTCCTGACTGGAGTACGTCCTCGTACTCCTGCGTCTCATGCTGCTGGATGCTCACTGAGCAGGAGGGCACAGGCTCCGTAGTAGGCTCGCGAGGCACATTGTTGCTCCTGGCAGTTTGCACAGGCGTAGACTCCATATTGTCATCATCGTCTGCACTTGAGAACATAAAACATATCTGATCGAGACGTCAGTAATTACCGGGGATACATCGATCCATAGTTTATCACAATAACAAATACCAGAGAGGAAGCACGACGTTAGCTATCTCTGACTGTAAGAAACATAGGCACGACGTTAGCTTATTCCTTACATCAGCTCACCTGCATGGCATAGGCACGACGTTAGCGTACCATGAGGCTCGCACGAATGGCAGAGGCGCCACGTTAGCGTACCACTTTTAAATCGACCACATGGCATAGGCACGACGTTAGCATACCATGCGGTCTTCACTACTGTACTGTACTGTGTGACAGTAGCACAACGTTAGCTTGTCCACACAAGTACCACATAAACACGCCCTCAAAGAAGGCAGCACACGTATCAGGAGACCACTCCCCTCGCCATGGCACCATAAACTCTGCCGCAGCCTGAGTCGCCTTTCCGTACGAGCCTGCCAGCAGTTGTAGCTCGTAGCGACCGTGGGGAAGCGCCTTGACCACACGATATGGCCCGCGCATGCCCGAGTCGAGCTTGCCAGTCGCTTGTGCCCGCTGCTTAACGGTCTTTGGGATGGGAGCCTCAACTAAGGCTTGGACCTTTTGTTCGCTCGGCTGCACCTGACCCTGACTGATAGTCCGTCCCAAATATTCTATTTTAGTAGCCAAAAAAGAGCATTTCTTTAATGTAGGTAACAGTAAATTACGAAAAATAAGAATAAACTAAGCACAATAATAAAAAAAAATCTTTATGTGGGTAGGTAGACTTGTATAGCTAAATAGCAAAATAGACCATAAGAGGTTCTAAATTTCAATTCACAAATTTATTTAAGATCACTCACAATTATACTCAAAATCACTGTAGGTAGTAAGCAAAAATTAGAACGTACTCGCCAGGGCTTTAGTGTCATATACTTTACCATACAGTCACGCAGGCTACACAATACCTACGTAACAGCAAGGAACATGGAATAACTTCACTTTTTCGAACGCAACAAGAAAAAGAAAAATAAAACCGTTAAGTAATTTGAATAGTCAAACTGCCGAATTCAGGAATGCAAAGCGAATTAAGGTCACGTGAAATTTTCGAATCCCACTTCTGATTTTAGGAACCAGAAGTGAAATTGAAATAAAAAACAAAATCAATTTACAACAATAAATGAATTCTAACATCTAATAATTTAAAGAAATATTATTCTAAATTACAGAAATAGGCAAGTTGACTTTTTACACGGACAGAGGTTCCCCTTATACTACTTGACACTGCACAAAATTCGTGCCGAATGAAGCGCGCACAGGCTTATATCGACTTACCGACACCACTACTACTTGTCATCCCTTCCACGATGACGTCTCCTCACTATTCCTATAACACGACATTATAAATATCCCTCCCGTGACCATGATTACTGTAAAGTATTCGAAACGTCATCGGGAACCAAAAATCTAAATAAATCCGCGAAAAAATCCGAAAAGATAATTTCATTTACAATGTTTTTACTTATAGAAGTATATAATTGGTATCGAAATACTTTTAACCCTAAATTTTCCTTAAACACGGGCGGAGCCGCGGGAATATCTAGTAACTATATAAAAACGTATAAACCGCAATAAATCACGGTACGTCGGCTTAACAAAGTTCTTCAATATCCTTTTATAGTGTGATACGAAGCGTTAAAAATTCACTTGATAAGGGAACGTTTCTCCGCGTTCCTTCCTTTCAGGACTTCGCCTTTGAGCTTACAGAGACTTTATACAATAAGCGATCTATAAATTTAGCTAAATTGATCGTAATAGTTTGTTTATTCTGAATCAATAAAAGTAAACGGGTTCTATTCTTGCTTGAAGCAATTATTTAGAATATCCAGACAATCTAAGATTTTTTGTTTATATGCGGTACCATAAAAATCGGATTTCAGAACACAGCACGCCTAGTTGAGGTTGAATTGTATTAGAAATAAGAAAATTAAAATAGTTAAATAAAACTATTGTAAAACAAATGTGTTTAGTACATTTTAAATATGGCCACGGTTGTGCTATATGAAGGGCTCAAATTCCAAGAAGCTACGTTTACACCAATATGATAAAGTTTGAATATATGAAATAATCTGATTGTAAAATTATCCCTTGTTAAAAGCTTCTTCCGTTTCCTCTCCGAACTCATAACAAGTCTATCGACTATTTTTAGTAAGATATACAGCAAAAGGAGGCTATAATGGTAGTTGAAATAAAAATACTTGTGAAAAATATTATGTGAACATGAGCAATACATTGTATGAACGTAATATCCGTTTATACCATCCCGCTCTTCTATCCATTTGAATCATCGTGCAGACCATTTCACACCCGAGAACTTGGGCTGTGATTGGTCGGTTATACTATTGCGACGCATCCCCGCATTCCCATTGGCTGATATTTTTCAGGACATCGACCTGTACCTTGAACCCTGTAGCCTTGGAGTGCGTGAACCGTGAAAGCTCTTTATTGTATTTCCTTGCGGTGAATTTAATTTTCCAGAAGGGAATTGTCCTTTTTCGCTACGTATAAAAAAATAAGAATACGTGAGGTTGATTTTTTGTGAAATATTTTTGTAATTGTTTAAATATCAAACTAAAATTAATAAACTATGACGTCTAAACGATCATTACAGCTTCACAGTTCACACACATATGTATGTTCAAACTGAAGCTACAGGGTACTTAAGTACTACATCCTGTAAAATCCTTCAAAATGCATCAGCTTATTACCAAAGCCTATGAAACATATAGTCGGCCAACGAGCGTGACAGCCAGCCCAAGCTACCACACACTCGCTTGGGACATTAGTGTGTGGCAGCATACATTTTGAATTGTTCATAACAAAAAAACTTCACCGCCATCACTATTCTATTATCGTAGTTATAAAAAGTTAGGTATAAAATTATAAATACCTATTATGTATATAGATATCTCGCTCGTCCTATTAAAAGTGTAATAACCTGTAATTTAATAGGTTTCCTACATTGATCGTGTGTAGGCTGTATTGATCCGTTATTCTAGGCTTTGTGTCTTGCCTGGCAGCTTTAAGGAGTTGGCTATAAGCCAGACTGACTAGATCCCATGAGATGCATACCATTACTTTGTTCTGTAGTATTATTATAAGGTGTTCGATTTCAGTTAATATTTTTATACCATATATTTTTGAACAAATTTTGTTCAGCATCAGAGATGGGAGAATTCATTACATTTCTTACTTACTATACTTAGACTGAATTATTATTAAAACCTTAAAGATATGTAATACTACTATAGTATTAAGTATGTGATCTGTGATAATACAAACAGCTGGACCGATTTTGACGGGACTTTCACTGTCAGATAGCTAATATCATAATGACATAGGCTACTTTTATTTTAGGAAACAATAAATATCGGGCAAAAAAAAGAAGTAAAATGAGATATCTTGATTCACTTCCATTAAAAAGAAAAAAGACAAAAGTCTACTAAAAGTTACAATTCGTTTATATTACAACATAGGTATTTACTGTAAATTTTGGCACCCAGTGTAGGTACATCAGTAATGGCGTACCAGAGTCAACTTATGCTTAGAAATCGTGCCAAGTCTTAAATAAGTCTCGATACATACACAATAATTTCTGTGACTAGAATGCACTTCCGCCAAAAGTTACTTGAATTACTTAATAAAATAAAAAGTTTTTTGACCAATTTCAAAAGGCAGAGGTAGGTATATATGTAGGGTTTCTTCCATGACAACATTCTTAAGAGTGAATTTTGATCTCACCATGATTATTATATACTATTTCTATACTATAATATTATTAAGAGGAAAGATTTGTATTTTTGTATGTACTCGTAACGAATAAATTTAAAAACTACTGGACCGATTTTAATTAAATTTGGTACACATGTAGTCTAAAGTCTGACAAAGAACATAGGCTATTTTTCGGGCGAAAAAAGGGCTGTAAAGGGTTTAAATAGAAGATGAAAATTTGTATGGAAATTATGTCATTTTTAAAGCTAGAAGCTTGAAACTTATTTTTTAGGCTTTTGATTATATATAAATAAGTAAGACATTAAAAGTTTGTAAAAATTGTATGCTAAAGGGCGTACAGTTATTTATAAACCTATGCAAAACATATTTTTCCTTAGGATTCCCAAAACCAAATATATTCCCCTATTACTCGTAATAAGCTGAATCCGACCTTTCGTATATCTGACCTACCTTTTTGGCAAAGGTCATTTTGATCGTTATAATATTATATTCAGTTCAAATATTCTGAATGTGTGTTATAATAGTAGATGCCCTACAAGTAATAAATCGACAAATAATTAAAGAGACTCTTTATATAAGCAAGGATTTTTTACAAGAATTATCAGGCTTTCTCATAAGTCTAACATATTAATGTTCATATATAAATGCCTCAAATTCGATGTGATGATGACGCGCCCTAAGGGTTTTTATTACAGAACCCTTAATATCCGAGTTCCGAGGGGAGTGAAGCTTGTTTATTACATTTCGAAAACTTCTTACGAGTGTACTCCGAGAATATAAAATAGAGCTTGGCTTAACCGATTTTGCAGCAACTTTTAGCTTTTTGATCCATATTAAATATCAGATTTGCATAATCTTCTAGTAAATATATCTAAATAAATGATTATACGAACTTATGCTGTTAAAACAATACTGTTTCTAACGTTCTTTAGCGTTTTCAAATGTTCATTTCGTTAAAGTCATTTCTAACCAATCTCAAAGTATTTATTCAAACCACGTTTTACGGAACCGTCCACAGAGATGTCGCTGTCGCAGCTATACCGCAATGTCAGTCTAAATCCGTTGAAAATATTACTATTGCTGCCTATTTCTTTTTAAAATGTTCCTAAGCCATAGATTAACTGTGTATTGAAAAAAACCATCACATACATTTATATTGCGTTAAAAAACTTTTAAAACTAAACTATTATCATTACTAGTACCTATACCAAATTTTCAGAATAAATATAAAAATGGCGTTTCTTCAGACTAGATAACTCTATAACTAAATCGAACTTAAAGGCAAAAGCTTATCTAAACAGAAAATTTCATCAAAATCGCTAAGCCTTTTTCTAGATGCACGGTATACAAGAATATCGAACTTTATTGTTTTATTGAGTGGAAGAACGCTTTAAGCTGGAAAACATGCCTCAACCGATACAGTGATAAAATATTGTTGAACGCCATTTCCACACTCAGTCAGCTTCACCCGTACATACAAATTTATTTCTTTCATTATTTTCTACTTCTTTATATTGCCCTGAAACTTTGTGTACATTGTACTGTGAAATATACGATTTTATGTACGAGTGGTCAATTACTTCTATTGAATTAATTTTAAAACAATCTAAGGGAGATTCCGACTATAATAATAAATGTGAAAAATTTGTTTATGTGTATGTTTGTTGCTTCTGAACACGGAAAGCTGTAAACCCGGATCCGGATTGATTGACCCGGGTTTGAACCCGCTTCACTTGGTAAACCGAGCGAGCGTGTTCTCATTGCCTTCCGAGTTTGAAATAAAAAAAAATATTTTATACAAATTTCACTAACGTAATTGTTCTACAAACTGTGACACAATTTTCAAAGAGCATTGTTCTCAATTACCCAAGAGATCTTAAATGTGCGTTTAATCGTTTTATCGTGCTTTTATTAGCTTCTGTTGTAACCAACTATGTAATCAAATCTTAAAAGTTTTAACCTACTTGCAATTGTTATATATATTTAATTTATTAAATACTAGAGACTCACCTTCGCTTCGCTTCGCTCGCTACGCTCAGGTACCCAATTTTTTTACAAACTTCGAATGTCTTTTTTATTTACATCTAATCAAAAGCCAAAAAAGTTTCAATGTTCTAGCTTTAAAAATGTCGTAATTTCCATACAAACTTACATCCCCTATTTCAACCCCTTGTAGCTTTTTTCGCCTTGAAAAGTAGCCTATGTCCTTTCTCAGGTTCTAAACGATCTGTGTACCAAATTTCGTTAAAATCGGTTTAGCAGTTTTGTCAGACTGACAGGCAGAGTTACTTTCGCATTTATAATATTATATTGTAAGGATAAGCATTAATTAATGTATATGTAAAATGTACAATACAATAGTTTCATAGGTTAGACCTAATATGATGGTCGTGTCAGATGGAAACCTAGATTCTTCAGTGGCATCTAGTAAAAGCAGAGTCCAATAAATGGAGCCACCATTTGAATCACTTTGACGTTTATTTTACTTTATAATTCCATAAAAGCGTAATTTATTGCCGTTTTTATATAATTATCTCACTTATAAATAATAGATTTTTTGTACAGATGACATAATATATTCAGGGACAGAAATAGTATTAGGTCGATTAAAGTAAAGAATAATATGCCTCGTTTTTTACAAACATTCATAATAATTTGTATCATTGGGAAAAGTATGTTTTAACCGACTTCCAAAAAGGAGCAGGTCAATTCGTCTATATTTTTTTTTAATTTATTTACGTACTCGTAGCTAATGGATAATGCTATGTTCAAAAGTAAATTCCTTATTTCTTTAAGTTCTAAACTGTACGGTTCAAGCTATCTTTGTCTATTACTGGGTCTGTGAATAAATTGACTTTATAAATGAAACTACCTTTTCGGATTTTGTCGCGGATTTATTTTGATTTTTTTTTAGTTCTCGAGCGACGTTCCGAATGCTTTACAGCAATCATGCTCACGGGTAAGACTGGAGATGAAGTCCCACCCGTAAAATATAAATCAAATAGAGTAATGCAGTTTATAAACTAAATAACGTGACTGTAGTTACAAAATCTTGTTTATTAATAGTAAAATTGCGGAATTACATCAATAGAGTCAAAAAAACTTCTATGGTCAAACAAAAGATTTTCTTAAAAATACCCAAGCAGACAACACAATAAAACAATGCTACACCTCAGTTAGACAAAGATCTTAAATAAGATTCACTTTTATGCGAAGTTACGGTATCCTATTGTATTCAACAGGGTCGGGTCTTGGTGGAAATAATACTGCTACTTTGACCTTATTATATTTTTATTTCAATACAAGTTATTATTATATAATATAAGCAATTCACGCGGCTTCGCCCGCATTCTAATCACTATTAAAAAATAGGAATTGGTGGTAGAACGTTGAAAATTCTTCAGAATTTTCAGAAAATTCTTCAGAATTTTCAAAAAATTCTTCGCTTCTTGCAAGAGCTATTAGCTAAACAATAGGCTAGACGGTGCGGGGTAGGGTGCGGCGATTGCACAAAGCGCTTGCATTTTTTTCTCGTATTCGTATTTTTTTGCGACATTTTAGCCATTGTTTACAAACTAAATTAAATTACTTGACAAATTATATACTAAACCCTTCCTCTAGAACCACTCTTTCCATTGGTGTAAACAGCATGAAAATTGGTGCAGTAGTTTTCGAGTTTGTCGTGAACAGAAAGACAGACAGAATTTGTTTTTTAATATGTATATATAGAATAGAATGTTTACTATAACAATATTATGAAATTGCCTCAATGGCCTAGTGGCTAGCATGTACGTAACAGATCCGGAGTACTGAGTACTAGTCACGTGTTGAGCCAAATTTAGTTGTTTAGTTTTTTTATTGGGAAATTCTTTATAACAGTTGGGAAGTTAGCGGGCTTTCGACACGCGGCCTCGGAGAGCACGTAAAACCGCAATTTCTGCACCGTATATCGTATCAGTCGTGCTGAATTATTGTCGAAATATAAAAATCTGGCTTACAACGCTACTTCTGGGTCCGCACTTGGCCAGTGCGGTGACCAAATCCGGAGGTCAATGCTCGGCAGTGGTACTGTTAATAAAATAAATACAGGTACCCTTTCTACATTTTTGAATGTATACAATGTATCTATAAAAAATATATAGTTTGTTAATTTGTCATCTGATTTAGTTTTTAACTTAATGGCTGTTGACAAAGCTAGCTAACGACGAATTTTAATGTTAATAAATAAAGGAATAAAAACAATTACCTATAGGTATATTTTGTTCATAATATTTTCCTTAAGAACACAAAAATGATTATAGTTGAATTTGGATCAATGGGAAAACGAACACTAGTTAGGTAATATGAGTTATCTCACCAAAAAACTGACGAATTCGTGGAACGTGAACGTTGTACATCTAAATTTTGCGAATTTGTTCTACTTAGGTATATTATTATAGCAATGATAACATCGTTAATATTTATGACCGCACCTACAATTGAATACATAAATATGGTAAAGCTTCAATAATAAATTTGGGTCGAATGTGCGTCGTTGTATAGATTTTATTGGTTCCGCGAATCGGAATGAAAACAGTCGAAAGAAATGAGGTAGTGTTTGGTATTTTTAATTTACTGACATGCTTAAGCATTCGGCTTTGCTTACAAATTTAATTTTGAATATTACTGAGAGTCTTTTTAATATTTTCTTATGTAAAAGTTTTAGTTAGTCTGCCTGTATGTTAAATAACTAGGCACAAGTAGTGCGTAATAAAATATTTAGCACTGGCAAACCCGCTTCGCTGATCGTAAGTTAATAAATAACACGGTTTTTAATTTTTTTCATAAAATATATAATAGTCTAAGTTACTCCTTATAACATTCCCCGTCAAAGTCGATCAGCAGTTTCAGAGATTAGCCGTAACAAACAGACAGACAGACAAAAATTTTAAAAATTGAATTTTGATATGAGTACCTACTGTATATCATGTGTATCATATTATGTATTTAGTGAAAAACTGATAATTTAAAATTATTTATTTATTATTTATATGTACTGATATAGTACTGACTGTACTTTTATTGGAACAGTGTAATGCATAGATACTTTTTAAATGAGGATATTTTAGATTTTTTTTCTAAAAGAAAACATAGATATTATATTCACCATTTCCGAGCAACATTCTTTCTGTCGTAAGCCTCGTGATAACAAAGTATAGGTGATGTCATGAAAATTCTAAAAATATGTGGAGTGTACATACGGCGTGAAATTAGAGGTGATATTTAGAGTGTGTAGTATCACATAATTGGCCATGACCTACATTTTTTTTTATATACAATAGGTTTTTATCTTTTTAATAGTTTCTTTCGCCAGTTCTGCCCATGAGTGGGATATTTTCTTACCGAACTTATAGTAAAGGTTCAGGAGAAAATAATCATTCAGTACTAAATCATTTTTTTTTAATTTTAATTGAATTAAACTATGTATTTCTACTGTTTTTATTTCTTTTTTCGATAAACACGACATACAAATTTCAAACATTTTAAATAATCATAAAATTTAAACACTTTAATTTTCTCAAGTACATAATATAATAAATAGATACTACCTTAGTCCAAATATAGACGGAAGGGGCCGTGCGAGCGGTCAGTGCGTGCGCCCCAGACTGTGGTATCGATCCCACTACCACCGACCACCACTCCCTCGCGGCACCGCCAGTCGGCCATCGCCCCGCGACAAGAAACCACTTACATCTAATCCAAGAAAAAAAATAAAAACTAAAAAATTTAATTGTCACATGTCATCTGTCACTTGTCAAAATTACCGCCAAAATAGTGCAGTGCTAATGTAAATAGTGTAGTTATCGTAGCAATGTCATTTAATAAGCGAGATGATTCACAATGACCCGTTTCGTGTGTTACCTCAATTTACGGTATTAATCGCAATTGCGTCGGTTATCTGACTCTTGCCCAGTCTAGATACCTTTAGATCCGGTTATTTTAATTATTTCTATCCCGTTGTCTCGCTTTCTCTGTCTAAGAATAGGATGCAAAAAAGGAAATTGTTATCGGTCTATCAGATGCAAATCATCGCTATCTAGCCCCCCATCCGCGGGAGGGGACAGTCGTCTCGTCCGTCACACTAACCTGACCGTATTATTTTATCAGCTGATACAGCTATCGCGCGTGAATTAACACCTTTATTGGTTTATTTATTTATTTTTATTGTTTCTTAGCGAATCCGTGCAAGAAAGTTGTGAAAAATAATAAATAGACACGTTATTATTTCTGTAAATTTATAATTTGAGACAAAAGTGAAAAATGCAATTTGCATCAACATAGTGTTGTGAGTCAGAGCGACAGAGCGCGCAGTCGCGGACGTTTTTTCCGAACGAATTTTCTAACAGCTATCCGGCGATCGAAACGATATTTTTTTACAATTTTTTGGACATTTTACACAGTTTTTTCTATATATTTTTTATGTGAGTGATGGTGTTTAGTTATAATGGAAAGGAGCATTTTGGATACAAGACACGTACAGTGGGCATCTGAAGTAAGTTTCTTAACCTTTGACCTTTAGTTGTTACGGATTATATAAAAGATAACTACGTCTACGCTACCTCTATCATTCTGTTACCTATGTATGGTATGCGTTCATAATATAATAATATTTATATATGACATAGAGGGCTATCTCAATTTCTTTTTATTTTCAACCGACTTCCAAAAGGAGGAGGTTATCAATTCGTCTGTATTTTTTTTTTATGTTTGTTAGCTCATAACTTTGAACTGGGTGAACCGATTTTGATGATTCTTTTTTTATTTGAAAGGTAGTGCTTCCCATGTGGTCCCATTTTAATATTTTCCAGTTCTTGCAATGGCATCCATGAGAAAACCATAAAAGTCTTAAATTTGCATTAAGTATTTGCGCGACAAATGGACGAATAACTCAATATCACGTCAATCGATTTCGATGATTCTTTTTTTAATGGAAAGGATATACTTCAAGGGTAGTTTGATGAGAGTTTGGTAAGGTTCTGATGATGGGATCCATGACAAAGTATCGGAACTCTTCAATTCTTAGGAGCAAATTAACGATGCTCGGCCGAATTTTTTATAGGCTATATGGATATTTGAGTCACGTATCGTAGCTGATGATGGAAGGTACAACTCCTCAACGGTTAGCAGTTTAAAGAAAATTCTTTCAATATAATACGCAATTATGGACTGATAGTTGTATACTTTCAGGCTATTAGGTTTACCTTATAATAGAAGGTAAATTTTTATAGTCATTAACACAATATGTATCTACTTTTCGCTAAAAATTTAAAAATAATTTATTTTTAACAAAAAAAACAAAAACCGACTTCCAAACTTAATAAATCTAAACTAAAAAGTAGAAAATAATACTTTTAAGGACTTTGTTAATTTTGAAGTCGGTGCCAGCCAAAGCAAAATAACCCTAAATAGATACATATTTGATTAATCTATCAATTTGTAAACATAATCTGGCTGGCACCGACTCCAAAATTAACAAAGTCCTTAAAAGTATTATTTTCTACTTTTTAGTTTAGATTTATTAAGTTTGGAAGTCGGTTTTTGTTTTTTTTTTGTTAAAAATAATTTATTTTAAATGTATTTGTCTCTGGTAATCAAGTTTAATACTTATATACTTTTTTTATTTTTATATTGACTTTATTCATGTTTTACAGCAAAAAGTTTTTAAATATTGCTAACTATTAGAATTATTAAATATAGTTGTAAACATCTTTAAATTTGAAAGATGTTAGGTATATTTTTAGATTTTGTTTGTTTATATTTCAGATCTCTATATATATAAAAAACTGTTGGCTTCTCTTTCATTCGCACAGATTAATATGATTCTTGTGACTTCCTTTTGATAGTCTTTTATTTTTTAGTAAATATACTGTTTCCTTTAAAATATCTACATATTAAAATGAATATGTTTTGTTTGTTTGTCTGTTACCTCATTTGTACTCTCTAACATCTGGAACTATTAGTGGGACAGTTTGTGTGAATTACTTTGGTTCTAAAAAGTGGAGAAATGAATCGAAAATAAACTATGCAAGCAAAGTAGTGAAATACCGCTAATAAAGGTATTGCTAGAAATCTGAAAATAGAATGTAATTAATAAATGAGTACGAGTAAACAAAGACTGAATTTCCATTACAAAATAACACTAACAAATACTTAGAAGAAATCTACTTACCAACATTTAATGAAGTTGGCAAGTATAATTTTCCTCGTATTTCGTGTCTCTGGCTTGCGAAGAATTGCTAAAGTCGCATTTTATTTTAAACTACATTAGCTACGAATAAAGTAACAGCACATGCCTTTATTTGACTACCGTACTTATTATGGGGGGTAGTCACGCGGACGACGGCGCCACAGGTCGACAGTAAGACATTTTATACTCTAATTTACATATCAAAGGTTGTTTGCGTCCCAAATTGTTACTAAATGTGTTTGCGGTATGTATTTATAATTTATTTAGCAGTGGTAGCCCATTAGTGACGATTGTTAGTGAATAGTATGGCTTAATGATATCTCAATGATGATGTGAGAACGCTGAACAGATTTAGATGTAATTTGTCCCGATAAAATAAATGTTGACGACTCGTTTGGCTCAGTTGGTAGTGATCCTACTTTCTGAGCTAACGGTCGCGGATTCGAGTCCTGCTGGGGGCATTCGTTTGTTGAGCACGAATGTTTGTAGTTCAGTCATTGATGTTTATATTTATAATATGTATGTATTTAAAATTTATATGTGTAGTATATCATATATCTGGTATCCTGTTGTAAAAATGTCCCAAGATATTTTATTTATTTTTTATTTATTTATTTTTGTGTTTCACTAGAGACGAATCTGAGCGAAGTGAGAGTTGCTGATTATTTTATAACAGTAAACATCGATCAAGTAGGTAAATCTGCTTCCAGTAGATATAAGAACTCTTGCTTGGAAAAAATGACGTGGGTTGAAACAGGTACCTCTAGAAAATTTTATCTACTCTCTAGCTAATATGCGGATAGAAAACATTATGAGGAATCTTGCATTTTGTCTGATGAACCTAAACCTTTCTGCGTGAAACGTGTATAGTAGACGATTGACATACGAAGAAGAAAGAACAGAGAGTACGAAAAGAGCAGAAAAGAGAGAACGGTGGACGAAATTAACGGATAGGTATTAATGTTGCATCGACATTTATTTACATTGTAAATAAAGGAAAAATGTATCGTTTAAGGATTGTATTAAAACGATACATTTTCAAACCATTTTTTATTCATCGAAACTTTTTTTTTTTATGCGACAAAGGGGGCAAACGGGCAGGAGGCTCACCTGATGGGAAGTGATCACCTCCGCCCATGGACATCTGCAACACTGCAGGGCTTGCAGATGCGTTGCCGGCCTTTTAGGAAAGGGAGGGAGGAAGGAGGGAGAAGGATGGGGGAAGGGATGGGAAGTGGGCCTCCCGGACTCTCACTTACCGGACGAAACGCGACAGCATAGCTGCCACTTCACGCCGGTCTCCTGTGAGAGAGTGGTACTATACGGGGTGTGCCGGCCCATTCGGCTGCTACCCGAAGGTAACAAGCATGGCACTACCACTTTAATACTAATCAGAGAAATAATATCTCTCTCTCTTCCTACTAATCAGAGAAATAATATCTCTCTCTTATATTTCTCCTATATTTTTAATATTATGAGCACTAAAATTCGCTTTTTTGGTTTCCCCTTGTCACTTTCGTTAATGCTCAGCGGTCTGATCTAAATATGAATTATAAAAATCATCCCCTAGATCGAAATGAGTTTTTAAGTGGTTATTAAGTGCTCGAACTCTTATTTGTTAAAAATTAAATTACTACCCCCGAACATATTAGAATATGTTTTTTTAAATCTTAGGATGAATCGCAAGATATTATATCTGATAAACAACTTATCTCGTATATCTTTTAACGGGAGGCCCATGCCTAGAAGTGAAACGTTAAAAGAAGCAACAACACTTTGCTACAATATTTTTTTTGCAAGAAAAAAAAAATAAAAATCTTATTGCAACTTTCATATTAAACTTGTTTTGTGACTGAAAATTATTAAAATAGTTCGCCCGAATATTCGCATTCGGTAGCATTTGTATATGTACGGAAGTAAAGTTTGTATATAAGAGGTAATCTCTGAAACTATAGGTTCAATGTATTTAATATTAATGTCTTTTCGCATTAAGAAAAGCCCAGCAGTTAGACCCTTAAAAGGGTTGAACGATCGTCACGCTGCATTCGGTTATAGAGTCGAATCAACAAACAAACACATATAGCAATTTTTATATTTATATACATAAATAATTTATATTACACTAGCGGTGCCCGCGGCTTCGCTCGCGCTAAGAGTGAATAAAATAAAAATTTTTGCTTATATACTGTTACTTATAATGTACCAAGGACTGATTCCCCATTTAAAGTTCTGGCCCTCTTTTCTGAAAACTACTGTGTAGCATCCTGCCGTGCCGCCACTGCTGCGCTTTCTAAAACTTATTTCCTATTTTTAACCAATTTTGCTACTATGTGTATCATAATTTCTTTGTGTGTTTTTCGTTAATGATAAACTGATGTACGTGGTTCATTGTTATGGACTTATGGTAAAAATTACTGTTAAATATTTCTCCTACGCAAATTGTGCCACCCCCGTTAACCCCCATAGGGGTTGATTTTCAAAAAACGCTTAGATAAGTCTCTCATAATTTGTATTGCAGAGCATTATTTCAGTTTCACGCAAAATATTTCAATAGAATTAAATTTCCCATACAAACTTAGCCACCCCCTTTAACCCCCAATGGGGGTGAATTTCGAAAAACCCTGAAATACGTGTTTCATCATTTGTACTAAAAAGCATTAATTCAAAGTTTCATGCAAAAATGTGCAATAAAAATATTTTTCTCATACAAACTTTGCCACCCCTTTTAACCCTTTTAGGGGTTGAATTTCCAAAAAATAATATGCCTATTTCCTTCTCATGAATGCAAACTATCTACATACCAAATTTCAGCAAAATCGGTTGGGTGGTTTAGGCGTGAAAAGGTAACAGACAGACAGACAGACAGACAGAGTTACTTTCGCATTTATAATATTAGTATGGATAATTGAAAATATAATTTACATTACATAAATAATTTATATTATATAATTGAAAATTTATATCAAATAAACAAGAAAAATTATTTATATTTTAACGAAAAATTCAGTTGAAGGATAGATAAGAACTTGTTTAAACATCATAATATTCTACTTTGTATTTTAATATCAAAATAAATTAGTTATGTAAACAAATGATGTACTAGAACTAGACTACTTCACTTGAATACACATTCAACTGTTAATAATTCGCAGTAGGTACTGTTTACAAATACGTTAATGCGTCTAGATATGTTTATGAAGACATTGAAATGTCTGTCTGTTACTTTAAAATAGCTATTAGACTTAGAACTCGTATGATTTGCTCAAAGATATTAGTGTTTTGGTCTGTCGGTCATACGAGCATCTACGTCACTACGACGACTACGGGGTAGACCCCACAATAAAAAGTATCCTATAACGGACCTGGATAATCTGCTTTGTAGGACTTGGACTTCTTTAATAGGCATTTTCTTTAAATAACTTTTCGATAGACATTCAAAGAATGTAGAATAAAACGACCGAAGTATTTCATCCAATCTAGACCGATTTTTATTTTAATAAATTCTGAATGTAGATGTATCATCAACACAAAAAACTATTTTTAGATACAACATCAAATTTTTTGAATGCCTAACACTCCGCACAAATAAACTTTTAAGCGGCTCTAATAAATTACATCCGTCTATTGAATGTCGACATCAAACGATAGAAAAACACGTATAAGTGAATAAATTGCAAAGTTTTCGTGAGATATTTCAGCAACTTAAAAATAATATAAGTAGAGTCGCTAAAGCAGTCACACTTACTGGTACTAATGCAATGTTTGCCTTATTTTTTTATTAATATTATTACTTTGTCTTTACCTAAATATATATATTTATGTGCTAATATACGTACGTGTATATGATGAAATCTGTGAATAGTAACTCCTACACGACTAAGCAGATTCGGATGAAATGTAGTACGCAGATAGACTAAGATTAAGTAGTTAGTACCACATTGGCTAAGACCGACCTGCGACCATCTCTCTTAAACTGCACCGTCAAAATAAAAATAAGCCCTGCAAAATCATTAACGAAAATTCTATATTTAGTCACTTGAGTAAGGTTGACAGTGAATATTATACGGACCTATTAGAATCGGCCCATTTTGTTCCCGCATTTAGTGGTAAAATATTTAGTACTAGCATTTCTCGCGGCTCTGCCCATTTTATAAAGACCAGAAACTAAATTCTTAGATTTCACATTCCATATGATACGATTTTTAACGGTTTCTTGAGATTTCTCAGAAATTAGATATTTTTCTGCAGTAAAAAGTATCCTATATCCTGACCCATATAACCAGTTATCATCATAACAGATTTCATCAAAATTTATCCAATGGTTCTCTCGTGATGTGGTCACAGACAGGCAGACAGAAAAAAAATCTATAGATTCGGCTTCTGTTCGATAATGACCGAATCAATAAGAATTTTCAATTTCCAAAAATTATTCAATGTACAGATTCACATTACACATTCGACTAAGTGAAAAATTTATTAGGTATATCTGTGACCTTTTACGAGAATTTTCCCTATAGATTTTCCCGCACAAATTGGCAGTTAGAAGGAACAATATTATACCTCCGTTTAGTATTTAGCTCTATTTCATTTTTTTAAATAGACACTAGCAACTCACCCTCGCTTCGCTCGTGTTCGTCCCTAGATTTAGCGTGAGCGAAGCCGCGGGTTTCGCTATTTTATATACTAAAACCTTCCTCGAGAATCACTCCATCCATTGGCGAAAACACCATAAAAATCGGTGCAGTCGTTTTTGAGTTTATCGCGAACATACAGACAGGCAGACAGACGCGGTGTAGGACTTGTTTTATAATATGTAGTGATATGTTGGTACTATTGACTTTTGAGTAGGAAATTTTCATTAAAGTAGAAAACCCCTATATGAAAAGTTATTTCAATTTTATTTCCTTAAGAACCTTATCCGAGATATTAATAAACACAAAAATATACAAATCGGTTTAGCCGTCCTTACAACCAGGAAACACCATTTTAACGGTTAAACAGTTTAAGGTATAAGTTCAAAATATTTTTTTTCGTAATCTAAATCTTTCTTTTACACTTACTTACATGCACTTAATATTGCAAATACTACAACAATACGTTCTTAAATATAATATGTAACCATTAAATTTGTGCAAATAAAAGTAATAAGCCAAAAACTTGAAAGTCATGTGTGTAAAGACTCCACCTATTCCTCACCCCATGCCTCACCTCCCAGGAGTATTGAATAATACAACGGTATAGCCACTGATGTATGAGTTCATTTAATATTTTGCCACCACCGAATTCTACGTATAGCACCATATTTTATTCAATATGATGAGAATTCTGATTTATAAATTACTTTACCCTTATAGAGGGATCTTGTTTCCTTATTATAAACGAAATACTTATACTTTATCAAAATAGACTTTTAACACTTTTGAATCGTCAATTTTACATTTCAAATTTTAATTAAATGTCACAATGTAAGTCTGTGACGAATCTTTGATGCTGTAAAAACAGGACCTATAGCCAACCGGCATTCGTTATGAAGCGATTCGATTTCTACAATCGTCATCGCTTAAACGCAGCGTATGCATTTTGAACTTTACATCACTAATAATTGAAATGAATGTACATTGTCTACCATCATCTATTCGTTGACAACAGACCACGTGACATATCTAAGTCATATGTCAAACCCATACATTTTGGACTTTTCTACTATCGCTTTCGCTAATCGATTGTTACATTGTCTAGGCCCATTCTGCTAAGAAGAGCAAACTAGAGCAAACTTATAGCTTTTATGGGACGACGACGATGGGTTTCTGTCTTTTGAAAACGAAAATTTCGGAAAATATTAATTATTAATGTTAAAATTATGTCGTACTCAGAATCTTACTTGCAGATTTCTTGACATTTTCTTGAACCTTATCAACTTATTAATATACAGATGAAAATTCAAATACGAGTAAGCTCTTAACAACATAGCTGATACTACGTTAAACAATTGTTTCAAAACCTGTCCAGTGATGTGGCCACAGACAGACAAACAAACAATCGAAAAACTTTAGATTTAATCTCTGTTTCGATAATAATATCTATTTCAATAAAAAAAATGCAAAAATATGTAATGTACAGATTTGACTAAGTAAATTACAATTTTGTATATGTAGGTAAAGACGAAAGTATAAAAAAGCATGTCAAAACGTTATATTATACCCTTTTCTGAAATTTGTCCCTTTCGTGAATATAAGCGTTTGAAGAGATGACCCCATTGGAGCGAGTTCAATAAACTATGATCTAGATTCGGTCGCCAATACTTCGCTATGTACAGATTTATAACATATACGTGATTTATTATAGCAGATTAGCTAAGGTTATAACTTTGTCGGGTCGACCCCAATCCTGTAATTTGATCATTTTAAATTACGACAGACGTTGCTTGTCCTAATTTAAATCCTATTTATTTTGTTCAGGTCAATTCATTTTTGTACAGAAAATTTTCCAAAATTCATTTTCTTTTTTTCAATTTTCTCTTAAAAATGCCATATTTAAGTATTTAAGGAAAGAACCTAATTGTTAGAGCTGTTCTCAAATGGCGCAAACGAGCAGCATTTCATTTTTATTATTAGTGACTTACTGTCCTTTCGTTCATTTTTTCCTTTGCCCTAAAAAGCGATCGATCTTGATTGGTTTCAATATACTAATATCCTATGAGAATAAACCACTTAATATTAATGGCATAATGTAAAGCAATCGATTTCACTGTTAAACCTGTATGGTAGCCTTAAGCCAATCGCACTAAGTCTCACCTCATAGTACCTTGTATACTATTTGTTAGATTTTTCATTGACTGAACCCATTTTAATGGGATTTTTACACGCAGGTAGCTGATGTTATAAGGATTAACATAGGCTACTTTTATTTTAGAAAAGAATTAGGATTCCGCTTAAAAATTTTCTTTATAACGCTTTATTTCCGCTAGTTATAAATAAAGATACTATCACAGACCATTGAATGTAAAACAATAGTGAGAGAAATCAGACTCCTTGCGTGGTATTATTCAAAGTGAAAGTCGTGGGAACAAGTTGTATAAAGTCATTGAAATGTACTACATAAATAATTATAGTTCCTTTTTGTTATTTTACAATAAAATAGTATTTGTTACTTCGTGGCGTTAATAACCAATCATTTTTTTGCGAACTGAAAATTTCTTTATTAAAATAAAGTGTTGTAAAATAACACAAAACAACACAAAATGTTTCAGAAATAATATATCAAAAATCTGTTGTTTTAATTTGCTGCTTTAAAAAGTAGATTTCGATTCAGTGGGTATTTTCAATTAAACTTTATTTGATTACAATATTGTACCAGAATTTAATTTTATGACAAGTAAGTTTCTTTCAGAAATGGTTAATATTAAAATGAAATATATTCTTTTACCGACCAATCTCCTTCGTGTCTTCTCCATTCTACGTGACATTGGTGAAGAAATATGTGCTCAACTGGCACGCTTTGAAGCCATTAAACAAGAGAATTGAATTGAAATATATTCTTTTAATTCAAAGTAGTTCTTTTATAATATTTTTATGCAAGAAAATCCACAGTCTTTAAATACATATATATAGTCTCCCTAGCTTAGCGGGTTGTGGGCGTTGTGGCCATTTCTCAGAAATTAGATATTTACCCGGAGTAAAAAGTAAGGTATATGTTGACCCGGATAACCAGCCATTATCATACTAAATTTTCCCAAACTCCATCCAGAGTTTTTCTCATGATGCGGTCACAGATAGACAGACAGACAGACATAACTCTACAATTTATACATTCAGTATCTGTATCGATATTAATGGCCTGATCCCCCTCGTACTGATGGAGGCCCGTGCCCAGCAGTGGGACGTTAAAAAGGGCTGATGATGATGATGATGATGATGATCGATATTAATGCATATTTTAATAGGATATCCTAAAAAATATTTTATGTACAGATTAGATTCCGTTAAATTTTTATTACATAAAAACTTAGAACTCAACAAAAATACACGATTCTTACTTAATATTCAGTAGATTTCAGTAAAAATTTTAATCTAAAACTACATTTAAAAAGTTAATTCATCATCGCGTCACACTTTTTTGTAATGAAAAGAAAAATCCAAACGCCTCGCCGCTCGTCGAAGTAACCGTCAAGACGAGAATTCGTCACGCTCTAGCCAAGGCTAATGGTTGATTGAAAATACTATAATATTGCTGTTAGAATGAACATAATTACACTCTATTATATTTTTAATATAAAAAGAAAATGATCATATATATTTTATACTTACTTATATTCTTGTATTTCACCTCCGTTGTTATTACGCCATGATGACATTATGTGTGATGCTGTGAGGGCCCTAATCTGCTTAACATAGCTCAGATTTTCATAAATTTATCTGAGATTTATTGAGATTTTATTTTGTTACAACTTTATCAAAAATAATATTTTTCTACATGGATTATATATACAAATAGCTTTTGCTTCCATCAAAAATTTTTATCTTATTATGAGGTTACTAGCAAGCAACAAAAATAAATATGCTTTTTAAATGGCATATCATTTTTCTTTATTTACATCATGGAACTAGCGACCCACAATCGTTTTGTTTGCCTTGTGTATTTAATATATTTTGTCCGTTTTCGAAATAAGGTATTCAATGTAGTGAAGAAAGTTTTTTAACACAACAACACATTTTTAACACAACTGTGAACCTATTTACATCATTATTGATTAATATGGTTTTCTAAATATATTACTAGAATATATGGGATCATATAAATTTTAAGAAAAAGACCACCCTTAAGAGTGGAATTCAAAAATTTTGCGAATAAATTTCGTCTCTGTATAATATAAAAATAAACTAATTGTTTTAGTAACTTTGTCACTCTTCTCATTATCACTACATATTAGAAAAAACAGTCCTACGCCGCGTCTGTCTGTCTGTTCACGATAAACTCAAAAACTATTGCACCGATTTTCATGCGGTTTTCACCAATGGATAGGATGGTCCTCGAGGAAGGCTTTAGTGTATATTTGTCAAGTTTTTGTATACATTTACTAGTGGAACCCGTGGCTTCGCTGTCGCTATATCTATGCCCGAGCGGAGCGAGGGAGAGCCGCTAGTTTGCTTTATAAAAAAGAATAAAACTTAATGGAACAAGTTTCCATTTTATATTATGTAGTATTATTAGAAAATGTAGCTTTCTGTTATCTTACACCATAAATCAAACACTCTATAGTAAAAATTAGTTAATTATAGCGAGACAGTTAGAAAGCAACGTTTGAATTGCATGTTCTAACGCCACATCTTGACAAGGCCATTGACTTTGCATTGCAAAAGGAATATAGGTCCATTTGTTAGGGTATGACGACATGTTTGGCTTAGTTTGTTGTATCTTTGCTATGCCAGTGGTCGTGGGTTCGAGTCCCGCTGGGGGCATTCATTTGTTGAGCACGAATTGTGAAATGAGTTTGTACTCTAGTTATGGGTGTTTGTATTATCAACTATCTGGTATCCGTAACACAAGCCTACCCTGGTAGCTCACCCTGGAACTAGATGGCGCTTGTAATAATATATTATAAAATATATTTATTATTTTCTGTCTGTGATTTAATGTTATTTCTATTTAAAATGTACTCAGTAGATATTTCGAGTCAATATCATATACGGCCGTGACAGATGTGGTATTGCGGTGTATTACGTACTAAAGTACTTACGTTGGAAGAAATCTACCGTGACCACAGCGCAAATGGGTCGAAATGTCATCAACATAACACTCTGGTCGTATCGGATTGCACTTAATTAATTATCTGCTAGAATTCTGAACGAATATTATTTGGAAAAGTTTATTGAAGTAATATCAATGTTGTCGATAAAGAGCACAGAACACAGTTACTCCTAGATAAAGAGTATGAATCTATAGTTTTTAGAATGTTTGATTTGTCTGTGACCGCATGACGAGATAATCAGCGGACCAATTTTGATAAAATTTGGTATTATGATAGCTGATTAGGTTAACTAAATATAAAGTAATTTTAAAATGAATATTCTTAGACTTATACCTTTTGCGATTATACATAATCAATAATATCACAAATAAATGACATTGATAAGACAAAGATAAAATAGCACAAGCATGTGTCATTTACTGATAGAGAAATGCAAATGTATGCATGTATACTACACTAATTCGACTAATTATAAAACGTCAGCCAGTGACTGACTTCATAATTAGTATGTTTACTTGAAATGAAAATTAAATTTGATTTTAAGACGTTAAAACAATAGAAATTGTGAAAATTCTGGAGAAATACATATTTTTTTACCGTCTTCATACCTAAATCTTTGTAAGAGTCTCAGAGATATAATTAATCTTAAAGCCTTTGACGAACGTTATCTGTTAACTTAAATTACACTTAAAACGCTTAGAACTTAATTGAGTTTCGAAAAGTATGAAGCCTTACAAAGTAAAGCATGAAAAAATATAAGAAAAAGGTTTTATATCATTATGAATTCCTTAAATTGATTCGTAATTCAAGAAGATGTACGCAATTATAATAAAAAAAATTTATCTAGTAAAAAGGTGGGCCAAAATTAAAACGAACACAGTCAATTAGTACTACATAATATAAATAAAATTGAAGTTTCTGTTTTTAATTTCGAATTAACAGCTTTTCACTAAATACATATGAAAGTATATACGGTACTAACATAAAAAAATCTAATTTTACATTTTTTGTATGTATGTCTGTTTGTTTCTGCTAATCTCTAAAACGGCTGGACCAATTTTGAAGGGTCTTTCACTCACAAATAACTAATGTTATAAGGAGTAACATAAGCTACTTTAATTTTTTTATAAAATTATAAAAACCGTTTATTTTATTTATTTTACTAACTTAACTTTTGGCAACATTTTACTCAAATATATTTAAAAAAAACTAGCGTCTCACTCTCACTTTACTCAGGTTTATCCCTAGATACGTAAAAACGGTTAGTAGTCCAAAGTCTACTACGACAGTACAAGTAAAGTAAACTTAACTTGTTTTAATTATCCTTTTAATATATCCCATGCTTCACTACCTTTTAAACATACAGCATAATATCTATTCAACGTACCAGCATAAAAAAGCCCCACTGCTGGGCAAGGACCTTCCTTAAATACGAGGAGGATCACCTTCATCATAGTCCACCACGCTGTACTATTAGTGGACTTCACACGACTTTCGAAAACTTGCAAAGTTCTCTCATGTCTGAGCGATGGTTTCTTTCATAGTAAAGCAAATGGTTCTAATTTTCAAATATAATGTACGTAAATGTACATAAATACATTTAACGTACCAAACTAAAAATACCTTATTGAATTATATATAATTTAATCGATCCATCGCTACGTAACTAATAATCAATCAACACCCAACTAAATGTACTATGTAGCAGTAAAAGGTTGACAATTAGTAAATGGCCACATAACGATATTAGGTATGACGTAAGTATGACCTTGTTTTTCATTAGTGCGTAGATAATCTAGACTTAGGTATTGCGAATATTAGAAGGCATTTTCCACATATCATGCAAATTGTAATGACAAAAATGTTGATGTAAATCAAATTGGTTTTAAATAAGCCGTATCGTGAAAGCCGCTTGTGACTTTAGTTTATAAAAATACTAGCAGTACCCGAGCTTTGTTCGCGTTCATGGTTCCAAGCCCGCTAGAAAAAAAAGTAAAAAAGTATCCTATGTTACTTCTAATACCTCCAAGAATATGTGTAGAAAGTTTCATGATGATCGGTTAAGTAGCTTTCGCGTGAATGCGTAACAAACAAACTTACATTCACATTTATAATCGTATAGATTCGTAATTTACAACGTTTATGTTTCATTAGATTTACTTGCATTGATTTTTCTAAGAACTAGTTTTTTTTTCTGAATTTCTTGTATACAATCTTTAATGAACCGAAAATGTATAGTAACTAATTACTGTGTAACGTACTAGATGGAAATTCTGAAATTTTCATACTCTATCTCAATCTAAACCAAACTATCGCTTTAAAGGTCATTTCCCTCCGAACTTGGTTAGCAAGAGGTCAACTTAAATGCAATCTGTCCACTCTACCGCAAGGCCGAGGCATTAAATTTAGAGCGGTCTCTTGAAAATTTGTTGCCTTAACTATATTTGAGTGAAATTTTAACTACGTAACTATCATCGTAATTCTATATATCATACCAATAATATTTATACTAATATTATAAATCTATACTTAATATTATAAAGAGGGAAGAGTTGCATTTTTGTATGTAACGAATAAACTCAAAAACTACTGGACCGATTTTAATGTATGGTATACAGATAGTCTAAGGCCTGAGAAAAGACATAGGCTACTATTAAAGGCGAAAAATGGGATGTAAAGGGTTGAAGTTGTGGATGAAAGTTTGTATGGAAATTACGTCATTTTAAAAGCTACATGAACTTATTATTTAGGCTTTTGATTAGATATAAATAAGTAAGACATTCAAAGTTTGTAAAAATTGTATGCTAAAGAGGGTACCTAGGGACGAACCTGAGCGAAGCGACGGTGAGTCGCTATTAGGTAATATTTTGACGGGACTTTCACTTGTAGATAGCTGATGTTATATTGGCTGTTTTTGTTTCAGAAAAAGATTTATGGTTCCATAAAAGAACGAACCCCGAGCGAGTCGAGTCTAGTTTTATAATAAATAAACCTTTTAATATAATGAATGTAACATTGATTTTTTTTCTTTTTGTTTATTGTATTAATCTGGTTTTACAATTAATATTACAATTATTTATAAGTGGTAGTGCCATGCTTGTTACCTTCGGGTAGCAGCCGAATGGGCCGGCACGCCCCGTATAGTACCACTCTCTCACAGGAGACCGGCGTGAAGTGGCAGCTATGCTGTCGCGTTTCGTCCGGTAAGTGAGAGTCCGGGAGGCCCACTCCCCATCCCTCTTCCCGTCCTTCTCACTCCTCCTTCCATCCCTCCCTTTCCTGAAAGGCCGGCAACGCATGTGCAAGCCCTGTGGTGTTGCAGATGTCCATGGGCGGAGGTGATCACTTACCATCAGGTGAGCCTCCTGCCCGTTTGCCCCCTTTGTCCCATAAAAAAAAAAAAAAAATTAATAAATTGCACTTCAAATCTTACGATATTGCTAAAGGTTATTTTTACTATGAACTAATCTTCACAACTACCAGTGGCATTGAAATATTGTTTTTATCATCATAGAGAAATCTTATATATAGCTTAATTTAACATCTTGCTGCAATCTGTAATGCTTAAAAGGTATCTTAATAATACCTAATAAACTAAGCAAGCACTACCGTAGGCAAAAGCTATAGTACAAAATATATTAAAACATAACCGATAGATATTTGTAACATTATTCAGAAATTCAGTCATAAAACCTTAAAGCGAGATAAAATCCAGCATCCCGTAACGATTGTTTAACCGTGAACGTAACGTTCCTAAATTGCTTGCTTAGCGACATGTACACTGGTACAGTGTATCCTGACGTGACTTGTGAAGAGCAAAATCAAGGCCTAAAGCCCCTGTAAGGCGTTTCTTTTGTTTTTTTATCAATGTAGAGTAGACTCTATGTCGAAATATAAAATGAGAACCTACGTGATATTGTGTTTCAATTTTTGATGATGAAGCAGATTAATTTTAACTATAAATGTTAATTCTGACTAAAAATGCTTATTTAACCTGAGACAACTGTTGGAATACATAATTTCTGTTAATATTATACATTAAGTTAATATTAGTTTGTCCTTATTCACGTAGATATAGGGTATCGAATTGGATTTATGAAATTATTTAATTATATTACAGCAGCTTATGTGATGAATGTCACCTTTTATTTTAAATTTTAAAGAGTTTTCGATAAGATATTAATAGAATATACATAGTGGAACAAAGTTATGGAACAAGGAACAAGGATACTTCAAATATTGAAGCTATCAAGATTTTTTCAAAGTTGTAAGTGTTGCAATTGCAACTACAAACGTACACTTATGTTTTTTTTTTGTAAAAATACTAGTAGCCAATGAATGATTCTGCATCTCCTGGCTATTTCACCAGATCAGTTCGATGGTATCAAACATGATCTGTCACCTGGGCATGAAATAAATAGTAAAGCTTATCAAAACGAAAAAAGCTCTTATATTAAACCTAGCCCTTACTGCTTTTTGTTTATGTACGGGTAACAGCAAAATTACTCGAGTTTCCAAATATTTTACCTAAACGATCTTAGATTATTTAATCCACTCACTCGGAAGCCTGTTAGGATGTAGTCTTATAATAAATAACAATAAATTGACCATTAGTAAGGCTTTATAGTCTAATATCCAATATAGAATTTCTGTAATATGCTTCCAATTTACTAGTTCTATTAAGATTATGTTCTCGCTCTGCACTCATAAGGAGAGGTAGAGTAGGTAAATAAATAAATACTTTTATACCCGATTTCTTAGGCTTGAATGCTTGGCTTGAATGGGTTGAAATAGAAATTTATTTCAAAAAAACTATATTAAGTGAACTAAAGGGACGAATGTTTGCTGTTTTTAACCAAAAATGAAGAAAGTTGTTTTCCATTTTGATCTTTTTCAAATTGTGTCCAAGTACACATCCTCCTTCAAAGTGGTTAATTTTCGGAAAATAATAGTAGAATTCACAAATATCTGATGCAGTAGTAAAAATAGTAACGACCTAACACATTGCGTAGTAGGATTTTCATGAACGACCTTAATTAAGGCTTTTGAACCCAACTATGAATTATCGTGTATATTTTCCTTTGTATGAAATTACTTTTGGAACTAATATACCAAATGTAAAATGTAGGACACTAATAGAATTTTGTTATCAACATTATTCTGACTTGTGCATACTTATACTCGAGCATGGTACTTGACTCTGAGAGCAGAGTGTGGAGCAACTCCTATGCGGTGTGGTCTTCTTCGGCCTGACCTGCCGGGCCGTCGAGGCATCGTTGTTGAATGCGCAAGCGATTCATCCATCATTTTGTTTTGGTGCTTGGGTTTAGTGGATAGTACAGACTTGCCGGCGACCCCACATAACCACCTGTATTCCACAGGTGATATGCGTTAATGCAGTTCCCAATGATAAAAAAATGGTTATAGTCGAGCATGATTGTAGAAATATAAGTACATAATTCGATATCAGCAAACTCTCTAAATTTACACTCTTTTAAAAAAAAGTTCATATCAAACAACACGTCAATCAAATGATTGTTAAATAACAATATCGATTTCAATCTAATATAACTCAAAACTCGATAACCATTGTCTGGTGTAAAGTTTCAGACTTTCACAAGGTTTCGTCACTGCGGTGAGCTACATATGCCAATTAACAATATTAGGTAACTATTGATTAGCACTTTCTGAATAATACAGCGAGAATGTACTCCATACTAATTATAATGGAATGCGAGAGTGTATATTTATTTCATATCTACATTTTATTTTTGGCTAAACTAATGGTGTTAGGAGAACATCAGTTCAATGGAGTTCAAAATGCGAATTTTAATAAAGCAATAATAAAGATTATTTTTTTAATAATTCTGGATTGGCCTTAGATAATGAGAAGCTTCATGCCTTTTTTGTTTTACGCAATATAGGTACATACTTATACATTAATTAATATTAATATATATTCATAAGTGAATTATCTATGAATTACCTATAGAACCCAGCTCGCGTTTTATAATGTAATCATAATTTAAAAGGCCCAGAATTTGGAATTTCCATTCTTAAATATCATTAAGAAAGTTCGCATACCTTCGAAATTTCTGAAGTTTGGCATATTATTAATATCCGCTGTCTAATTTCAAATTGTTTACGGGACACATTTGTCAATAAATTCTCTGAAGACTCAAATTAGAATTTTATTTTATTTTTCTTTTTTCTGTTAAAATTTGAATTAGAAAGTACGAGTTCGTATCTCTCGTACTCGTATATCACTACATAATTATAAAACACAGTCCGCGTCTGTATGTCTGTCTGTTCGTGATAAACTCACTTATATACTGTCCCACCCCTCTAGTCCGGTGCTCTGGTCTGTTATTAAATGAACTTAAATACCGTCTTTTCTTATTTTTCTTAATATATCACGTAGTTAAGTCACGAGCTAATGCAAATGAGGCTAAAAGTAGGGTATATTGCCGTCGCACTGCGGTACGTCTGATAACTTCTACATAATAATTCAGATTTAATCTCGCATTTATAGCACGGCTTCCTTCCGTAATGCAAGATATTATTTAAGATTTACTTTAAACTTGGTCAAATTAACTAACTTTTGTAATAAATACTTATTTCTCTTGCACTTTTGTGGATAATATTTTGGTATTTTCTTTCTTAGAACATATTTTTGTTCTAATTTTACTTGGTTTTGATTTTGATCGTGGGTTCGAGTCCTGCTGGGCTGGGGTCATTCATTTGTGAGATGAGCAAAAATGTTTGTACTCCAGTCATGTTTATATTTATATAATATGTATGTATTCAAAGTTTATATGAATAGTGTACCAACTATCCGGTATCCATAACACAAGGCTCGTACCTTAAAACTAGATGGTGCTATGTGTTAATGTAACATATTAATTTATTATATTTTGACTAAATATAATAAAGATAAAAAAGAAGAATCCATTAGTTACTAATTTACTCTTAGTTAGTTTCAAAATATTCTTAAAGCTAAGTGATTTGTTCCAACAATTTTCCACTTTATGTAGAAATGTAAGATAAGAAACAATTATAATTTTCAATGTGACATTGAGACGGCTTTTATCTCAGATGGCGTACTTAATTAAATTTTATTGTACTTCAGAAATCCACTCAAATGTATACTCGTACATATATACTTAATTACAGTATAAAGAACTTTAAATAACTGTATTAAAAAAGTTCGTAAAAGCTTAGAAAGTTCGTCTCTTGAATAAGAGCTTTGGATATTTTGCGATTTTGATACTGACTTGAACTTTCACGTGATATTTAAAAATATAAAACGAATCTTGCGTTCGTTTTTAATTTTATAAAAACTTTTATCTTATGGCCCGAATTTTTTGGTAATGAGACATACGCGTGCCTTTTTTCGACTACTCTTTAAAGTAAAGTTCGTAAGTTTGTCCGTAGGGGACAATCTCTAAAACTATTTTATGTGCGAATCATTTTCCAACACGCTTACGGATTTACCACGGTGTGATTTATGTGAATAAAAATATTGTGAAGAAACCGCTTGTCTGAAAAAACCTCGCAAGTTCTCAAGTTCATGTGTAGTCCGCCAGCACGCACTTGGCGATCGTAGCGGACTATAGTCTGATCCTCTCGTATTGAAGTGAGGCTCTTGCCCAGAAGTGAAACGTTAAAAAGGACTGAATACATACAGTATACTAATCAGTGCATGAAATGTTAAAAGTAAGTAAAAATAATATAATGAAAATGAAATCCTTTATAATGTTAGTACGTGTATAAAGTAATTTTTCACATTTTCGTACACGGGTTTTACCAGAAAATACCATTATTTTAACAATTTAAACGCAAACCTTTCAGAACACAAAAAGTGATTTCTCTTGTACATTTTATTAAAATACTCTTTTGTTCTCATAAATATTACATAAAAAGCTTTTATGTCCATATAAGTTTAAAAAATGTAGTATAAGAATAATCAACAGTGGCTTGCCTTCACTTTGTCTGTAAAATTTAACCTACTGAATTGAAATCTAATATATAAAAATCGGTTCACAGTGTTTCTTTACGAACTCCTCCGAAACGGCTAGACCGATTTTTATGTTTTTTTTTGTGTATATTTGGTAGGTATGAGAATAGGTTGTAGGGTAATTTTTATTCCCATAGGTAATAAGGGTGGCCCCACAGTATATTATCTATACTCTTTGGGTGGCCCTCTCCAGATATTTTTTTTTTTTCATTTTTAGACCAAATTTTATTTTTCACTCTTTTATGATTTGGCATCAGAAATACTTATAACCCTAAATTTTCATCCCTCAGACGCGGGCAGAGCCTCGGGAATTGCTAGTAATTCTATAACAATGTTAAATGTTTCGTATTTTTGCTCCACTACGTTGGTCACATGCTATTAGCAGAGCCTATGTTTCATAGGCTTTGCTAATAGATAATTATTAATAATTAATAATTATTTAATTTACGTCTTGTAGATTTCCTCATCATGATTTACTTGACCATTTTAATTAGGAGTATCATATTACGAAAAATCCCCAGCCCTGGATTCGAAATTAAGCCACTTTTACTTTGTTTTATAACAAAACTGTTTTACAATACATATTTATATCGTGTATCTCACAAATCGCTCTAACGATTTGATCAAATGTTGTTTTTACACAAGGTTTTCTTTATTTAAGTATTTAAAAAAAAACATTTTTATAGGAGAGTTTTTCAGAGGTAACGCAAGTTTTCGCCTATAATTATTAACTATTGGAAGAAAGATTTTTCTCCTAACAATTTAATACAACGACAGTGACGCCATTACAACAAAACAAACATAGATAATATGTAAATATACATAATATATAATACTCTGTCAATACTCAATATTAAATATAACGTGTCCATGACTGAAATTAACGCAAGGCCGTATTCTAATTACGGAAATTAAATTTAAGTTGATTGATCGACGGGTATTGATTGAACTATTTCCTATGACAGCACTATGTTTTGTATTTTAAAACCTTGTTAGTTTATTTATTGGAGCCTATTTAAGCCTATAGGCTAAAACGAAAGTAAAACAAGAGTTGAGGTATAAAATACACACACATATATATACCTATAAGAATACTCCTTGACACAATCAAAATTACTAGACGGTTTTAGATCAAATTTAGTACACTAATAGTGTATGATCTCGAATAAGTAATAAGCTACGTACCTACATAGGTATATTGAATATTTTTTTTGGAAAATGTTATTGAAAATAGACATTATTTGGTCGATACAGATGCCAAATCAATAGTTTGTACACATTTTGTCTGTCTGTTTATGATTATCACGACATTGATGAAATACCTGGTTATCCGGGTCAGGTTTTAGGATACTTTTTACTGCTGGAAAATATCTCATTTCTGACAAATCTATACTAATCGACAAAATAAAAAACAAAATGAACTAAAAATATAAGAACTAAATTAAATCAATTTCTTAAATAAACAAATTATTAACTATTACAAATAATCCTTTTACCGTTAAAGTTAACATTAAAACATTTATTCGCAAACATTCAGCAATTTCACGAAAGCAGGTTATCAGTGCAGTGTGCCAGAACGCTCGCCGTATTAATTGACTTGCAATACGTTACACAGGAGTCCATGATGGTTTCAAACATAGGATAAATATTTTTTTTATTGAATTTTAAATTAGTCGCTTTTATAACTTTTTAAATTTTAACGTTCCATAATTGCTCTACGGTATTTAAATGCATAAATTTGTAACTAAATACCTTATTCCCGACGTTTTGAGACAGTCGCACCGGCCGTGACGAGAAGACCGTAAGTCTCATTTAAGTTCCGTTGTGTGATTATTATAGTCACTGGTGCTTATTAAAATATTAAAAACTAGTGATTCAACCTCGCTCTGCTTAAGTTCGTCCCAAATACGTGATTTTTTTACGTCATCATATTACAAAACTTTGAAATTCTCGCCTTTTTTCTATTACAATATGCATGTATTATATGTACAATGCACATATTAACCTTTTAAGAATCACTCTGCCTATTGATGAAAATTGCATTAAAATCCGTTACGTAGTTTATAAGATCTAAGCGTACAGACAGCGGGAAGCGACTTTTTTCATACTACGTATATAATAAGTATTGAGATATTATATAATGTCACCACGTCAACATAGAGATCAAGCTTGCATTACGTTTGAGTACGCCAAAAATTGGATTATTTTAGTATAGTACCATATTACGAGTCGAGTCATCCACGCTTAGGTTCGTCCTTGTATTAGACTAATGTATAGTTTGATGAGTTTTATTTATTTGACACTTAAATCGTTTAAATTGTGCCTTAAAAGCACAATAAAATACGTATCTGTCTTTACAAGGTAGCGAATATTAAGTAAAAAAACGTATCCTTAACAGGACTTATACTTTAGTTAACTATGTATAATAATTTACTAATATATATACATAATATATGGCAACAGTACAGTCTCATTTACAATCAAATATTCATGCCAATTAAAATGCGTGGTCTCCCCACTGTCCGAGTGCCCGCGTTGAATAATTTACGCGACGCGACGTCAGTCCACGTGTTTATCTGCCTTAACATACCACATGACACCTATCGTGTAGTAATACGGTTTATGTATACATAAAAAGAGCTTGTCGGTCGGATCATCCTTATTAATTTTTAATAAATGTGAAAAGTTCCTTCTACTTTGTTTTCTTTCGAAGGCGCGTCTATTTGAGAGTTTTGGACAAAATATGGGTCATGAACTGGTTTAATTTATAGTAGATGTTTCAAGTTTTTTTTTTTTATATTTATGCTTTAAGTAAACAAATAAATATATGATATATTGTAGTTAATATATTATAATATAGCATGAGAACTCTAAACCTCAAGAAATTTCTAAAATCATAATAGATCTTCCACTACACTACACAATGTCGTGTCCAACTTTCCTATCAGATTGCTGGTGAGTGTCCATTATCTGCACATCTCAACTTAGCGCTACTAACTTTGAAAGCTGAATTGCATACGAGATATTCCTGTTTCGAAAAGAAAATAGAAAGTCTTTCCCAAATACAATACTCAAGAAATTAAGGTTTTCTGGACGAAAATCGGATCATTTGGATCTTAGAATTGTAATTTTTTTTTTTTTTTTATGGGACAAAGGGGGCAAACGGGCAGGAGGCTCACCTGATGGTAAGTGATCACCTCCGCCCATGGACATCTGCAACACCTTAGGGCCCGCAGATGCGTTGCCGGCCTTTCAGGAAAGGGAGGGAGGGAGGAGGGAGAAGGACGGGAGCAGGGATGGGGAGTGGGCCTCCCGGACTCTCACTTACCGGACGAAACGCGACAGCATAGCCGCCACTTCACGCCGATCTTCTGTGAGAGAGTGGTACTATACGGGGCGTATAGTACCACTCTCTCACGTATGTATCTAACGTCCCTTTTTAACGTCCTACTGATGAGTACGAGTCTTTAATACTACTAAAATTAGATACAGTTCACCACGCTGGTAAAGTGTAGATTGACGGATGGACATATTTAGAAATAAATAAATATATTGGCACATTATTACACACAGCACCATCTAGTTCCGTGGTAAGCTACAAGGCTTGTGTTACGGATAGTTATAAACTTGATAGGTTTTGTTAGACATGCAGATTTTTCACGATATTTTCGTTTACCGTAATATAAGTAGTAAATGCTAGATCCGGATTAAAAAAATCGGTTTCGTATAAAAAATCTATTTCTATCGAAGATGTTTTCTCGAAGCCAAAAGACGGGATTTACTTCGTAGATATTAGTTACCAATTGAAAACGGATGCTAGCTTTAGCTTCGTGCAATTTGTTCAGATCCGAGCGAAAGAAAATGAAAAGAGTGGTGCAATCTTAGAAAAATGTGTTCTTAAAACTCACTATTTCACTTACAAACTGAAACTGTCAAAATCTTAATTTATATCCGTAGTTTTACATCGTATTTTCACGTGACGTCACGTTTACACGTGAGGTCAGTATGAAGAAATATTTATGTATAAATTGTATTTGTATCGTAAACTAAATTCTGAAGTATTATAATTTAAACTTAAAACTTAACTAAACTTAACATTTGACTTAAAAAAGCTGATTGTATTTTTATACTCATCTTAAGTTACTTTGAATAGTTAATTTTCTAATATTTTTTAATTTTCTATATAATAAGGTAAACAGTAAAATTTAAACATGTTCATGCTTGCTGATTACCGTTATTTTTGTTTGCTCCATCGTCCTTCATTATAAAGCTGGAAAAACTGAGAGCCTTATATTTTTTTAGCGAATTAAAATTCATTTAATTAACGTAAACTACAAAATTTAGTAAAATCGTAAATCACAACATTTAGAAAATGCAATTTCAAAAAATACCCCACAGTCTTACCTTATATTATAAACTTTGTGCAATCAATGACTATAGAAACTTTTAAAATTTAGTAGCTTTGAAAGCGCTAAATTTTAATATTCGTCTTAGAACATTCTATTGAGATGACTTCGCACACGATTCAATCCAACGTTTTCTATGAAAGTTCCTTGTTATATAAGGAATAAAGAAGGAAACTTAAAAATACCGTTAAGTTTCATATAATTCAATTTTATTATTGTAAGATTACGGCTTAATAACTGTAAAATTTGAATTTTGAATACTAAATTTTATAAAAGATGGTCGTAGTTATATACCTACATTACATGTTATGGCTTACCATGGCAACATGGGAATGTATATACATTATGTATACCTACTATCTCATTCTCTCAACGACTTAATTCTATACATATGTATTTCTTTCTTTATCGTGACACATTTTCGTTACATCGTTCAAATCACAACGATTCTATAGAAGTTTCACCTCAAAAATTTACATGCAAACCTATTGTTTCTTGAAACTAATCATTTAAAATTTGTACAATGCAATGAAAATTAACATTTGTTCCAGCTGCACTCGGAGTACCGCAGCACGTACAGATGGCACGAGCACAAGGAGCACCAGCAGCAACAGGGCGTGCTGAAGCAGCCCGCGCCCACACCACCCAACGCCCTGCCCATCGCAAGGGGTACGTCTACTTACTTATTATTATTATCAATCTGACCAGCAATCAAGACTTTTCTCATGTTGGCTAAAATCTGTCAAAAAATTTGTAAGCAAATCTTGGCGTCGAATTGATTGCGAGATTTTGCTATGAATACTCGTATTACATAATATAAATAAATAATAAATATGTTGGAACATTATTACAACAGCGGTCTCTAGTTCCGTGGTAAGCTACGAGGCTTGTGTTACGGATACCAGATAGTTGATATATAGTATATATTACACATATAAATTTTAAATACATATATTATTAATATTAAAACCGTCGTCATCGTTCGTGCTCAACAAATGAATGCCTTCAGCGAGACTCGAATCCGCGACCGCTGGCGCAGAAAGTAGGGTCACTACCAACTGAGCCAAACGTGTCGTCAAATAACATGACATAAATAAAAACTTATTTAAACAGTAATTATTATTAAAGTTTTAATAAGATTTAAACTTACCTAAAAGCCATCAAACGGTAACTTAATCGCACTGTCCTAAAATCGAATAGCTCGATTAAATTTTCTTAAGAAATCGGAATTTAGTTCCTCTAAACGACCGTCCCTCAAAATTACAGTGAACCCAACCCACGTACTTCCCTCTTGAGACATAAACGAAGGACTTTTCAGAACTAGGTTGCGATGTAATACGATCTGTATTGAAAGATACATTAGTGCCCTAAGTCATTTTCTTATTAGTTCTCGTGTAATTTAAGTCTTATGAGATGTAACATCCAATAAAGAATTAACAACTATAAATACATTAAAACTATATTTTTCAAAATAGTAGTTCTGC
Source organism: Boloria euphrosyne (assembly GCA_951802675.2). NCBI lineage: Eukaryota > Metazoa > Arthropoda > Insecta > Lepidoptera > Nymphalidae > Boloria > Boloria euphrosyne. The sequence goes on from OX637896.1 coordinate 1,680,479, forward strand.
GATCAGTAGAACTGAAGGCATAATCTTTTGTGCAACAATTAATTTAAAAAGCCGACACCACTTGCTTGAAATCTATTCTATAGGTACTGCTCATCAAGCCGAAGACCATCATCTGATCTTCGCCAATATTTTATGAAACCAACTAAAGTTACTGCCTCTCAAAAAAATTGAAATAGGATCTCATTAGCCATCCAGTAGCATTTTTCCTCCTAAAAATCCTATCGACAAGAAAAATATAAAGGCAAACTGTATACCAAGATTCGTCCAGATCGATTATAAAATAAGTCCTTTAGATGACCAACAAGGTGCCAAAGGAAAGCAATTTCTTCCAGACACTTCGCTCGTCCCGCACGTTCGATCTAATTAAAAGTTCCTAGGAACAAAAAATGAGTTTTATTTTAATGAAATAAAATTTTAATCAATTATACAAAGTCATAAGATATACTCAAAGACGTATGTATTTATGTATGTAAGTATTACACACTCTTATTATATTAACCATGTACTTAACTCATGTAACGGTGTAACGATTTCAATGATTTTTTGTGTTTAGATAAAGTTTTGCAAAAGTGTATTTTCTTAAAAAACTACCTCTTTTACGAAAAACCCCGAACCAAGCTCGGTCGCCCAATACTGGAGGTAGACGAAATCAGTAATCAGTCATGTATATTTTTTATAAAACACAACACATTGTTACAGGAGCAATAGAGCCGGCGATGCCTCGCCGTAAGAAATATCCTGGCGTTGCTTACAAAACGAACGAGCTGTTCGACCCCGCGCCCGTCGATGACATCCGCCCGCAACAAGCTTCCGCCTTCGACCGCGCCCGGGTAAGCCGACATATTATGATTAAAATAATTTTAAAGGTAAAAGATAAAAAATATTTTTTAAGGTAAAACACTAAAATATCATTCTTACTTACGTTTTATAAAAGAAATTTTGCTCTATTTCTGGGAGTTCGTTCTCAGCCAATAGTCTAATTAAGATAATTTCGAAAATATTACTACATCAGTCCAAATGCTAAAGTATCTACATTTATTTTACTATAATTAATGACCTAAGGTTATCAGTAACAACAAATCTAACAAAATTTTATAGAACTAGATTCATTCATAACTAAATAATTATGTAAACAATTTACTTGCTACTGTTAACAATTCTGAGTACTGTTTTTCTTTTTAATTGCGAAATTATAATAATTGGCCTTGGATTTATTCATCCATTATAATTTTCCTAACGACATCCGCCCTTAGCGTCGTCGATAGACCTGATGTAAATCAATTTCCCCCATAATCCTTAAATGCCTGGTGATACATCATCCCGAAGCTATCTCAACGTGACATTACGTTGATTGCCAGGATTTGAGGGCTCTCGTACATACCGGGAATAAATATTTGTATTATCGACATATAATTGGAAGCTTAGTATTTAATAGTAGATATATAATATGCATAGTTTTTTCGTGTTTTTAGAAAGTAGTTTTTTAAAAGTTCCACTCCTTGTGGAATACTACGTACTGCGCCTGTAGTGTAGTCATTAATCCCAAGATTGAATTTTTCCCTTTTTAAAACAAAAAATGTTCCCCGAAATTGAGCTATAACTCAATTCATAATTTTATTAGTCACACCTCATAAGGCCAGAGAACTGAGAAAAACATATATTCTAGAATTACTTTAAGTAATGAAATTAGCCTCTTGTCTGGTAAATTACTACAATATACTAATGACCTTAGCCAACCATGAAAAAATGTAGTGTTCACTTGCCTCGACCCGCCATTTTTCTAGCGAGATAATTTTTTTAGGGGTAGTACATTCTCTCAGTATGTCAGGGGTGGTTTAATTATAATAAAACAATAGCTGGTGCATCGAAAAGTTCAAAAACTGATTATTTTTGGGAACTAACCCTAATATCGTACCTCGCCCAGGACGAATCTGAGCGAAGCGAGGGTCAGTAACTAGTTTTATAAATAACTTAAATAGCTTTTAGTGATATAAAAACAAACAAAACATATTTTATTTAATATCATAAAATATTTTTCGGGTAACTCAATTTGTAGCACTTTTGTACATTTTATATTTTCATTTGACTTAAATAACTTTTTGAAAATAACATTTAGATATAAAAAGTTGCCTTCAGGAAGTTATAACAATACTTCCTTTGTTTGAAATAAAGCTAGAAATATTAAAAATGGCCGAAATAAAGCACTATTTTCGAGTCTTAAGTAGAAAGAAAAATCGCAGTGAAAAGAAAAAAAATATGAAGTATTATTGTTCGACCTTTAAGCTTAAGGTCGAATGAACAATGATCTAGGTATCTCTACTTTCCTCTCCGATAATGAAGTAACCAGACAAATAAATATTTATTAATAGCTAAAAGTCATGTAACAATTATTGCGGTACTAAGTCTATATATATAAAAGAAAGTCGTGTTAGTTACATTATTTATAACTCAACAACGGCTGTACCGATTTGGCTTAAAATTGGTGGGGAGGCTTGCCTTGAGGCCTGGCTTAGAGCCAGGAGACGGACATAGGCTACTTTTAAAGACGAAAAAAAGGCTGTAAGAGGTTGAAATAGGGGATGACAGTTTGTATGGAAAATACGTCATTTTTAAAGCTAGAAGCTTGAAACTTATTATTTGGCCTTTTGATTAGATATTAATAAGTAAGACATTAAAATTTGTAAAAATTGTACGCTAAAAGGGGGTACTAGCTAGGGACGAACCCGAGCAAAGCGAGGGTGAATCGCTATTTCCTAATAAATATTAATGTTATAATAATTAATTGTGCATAAATAAATGTTTTGTTTGTTTGTTTAAACTTTTCTATGCGGTAAGCAAACAGTATTAGTTTAACAACGTCGATTATTCTTTAAATACATATTTCAAAACTAGTGATTTACTCTTGCTTCGGTCCAGTTCGTCCCTACGTAAGTTTATTTTTTTTACTCTCTGTAATATCAGGTTAGATAGCTAAAAGTAAAAGTCCCATTAAAATCCCGTCAAAAAAAAATTTAAAATAAAAAAATTACAAGTTTTTCGAAATATATTATAAAGTTACTTCTAGAGTGTTAAATAATGGAATACACATCTTTCATCGTATATTTTTGATTTTAAGTAATCATTTGATTTTGTAGAGCGCTCAGAGGAATGACTCGGATCGCGCCGGGAGGCGCAGCAAGTCGGAGGGGCCGCGTCAGCCGCGCTGGACCGACACTGTGGAGCCCAAGGTTTCATTCATTATACAACTATTATAAGTAGAGTGAATCTGTATGTCATGTTTGCTACTTCTTCGCACTTAAATTATTGGATGGATTTCGTTTGCCATTTATAATCACCTGGAGTATATAGGCTACTGTGAGAACAACTAGGGATGCACTGAAATAAAGCGTGTGGAAGTCCCTAACACTTGATGGACTTAGCTGTAGCTTGTTTAAAGCTAGTGGCCAGCTATATAGCACGAAAATACTCTTCGTCATTAAGTACCTTTATATACCCTTTTAATTACAAAGGGGAATCAGTTTGGTCCATCACGCTGGCCACGTGCGGGTCAGACTTCAATCCTTCGAAAACTTGCTAGGTTCTCTCATGGAAATACTATAACATACGACACGAATCGAATATAATGAATTGCTTAGCAAATTATAATCTACTTGAAAAGCGAAAAATCAATATTAACTAATAAAGACGCCTATACTTGTTCATTAAACCATAAAATTGTTACCATGCGTCTACTAGTTAGTTGCATCTTAAATACACATCTTATACCACTTTAAACACAGACATAACACTATTATAACTATTATAACATATCATTCTACGAACTATCAATCCTATTACATGAACTATCGACTATATTACTTTCAATATGGCTTCACTAGTTACCATGGGAAAGCAATTGACAAACTACATACTCTAGCGAATGCGTTAACTCATTATAGTTTTCTACGATAACACCCATCGATATATCCGCCTGTCACGTATAAGATATACTATACGATTTTTAAAAAGCTTATATTTAAAGGCTTAGTAATAAGCTTAAGTAAAAACTTAAGAAGATTAAATTTCTACAGTATTTTTCTTAACACACCTTTCTTGACTTAGCTTCTTAATTAAATGACTATATAATTAGATGTCGACTGGCGATTTTAAACTACTAAAAAAAGATTTAGTTATATAATTACGTATACAACAATAGTAATCTACGTGACGTAATAATGATAGTAATACGTCATATAGATACTAAGTATTGATAGACACGTCCTTCACTAAGTCATGAAAACCACTGGACCAGATTATGATAAAATTTTGATAGCGTGTTATCCGAGTTTACACATATACTACACAAACCAACTTTTAACTGAAGGCAAATAGCCCATCTCTGAAAATGTATTACAACCTTTATAATAATTGTAGGAATAATATTAATGATACAAAATTTTGATACCGTTATCGTATCGGATCATTAAACCGGGAAATAAACAGCAGTAGTAGGAAGTCCTTTAATAGCGACGAGTTTCTTCGAGTTAAAGCTCCTTTTCCTCGTATTTACGATTTCTATAAGTGACAATCTGCCTTAAACGTACTTTAGTTATAAAATAACAATACCATATTTATTTAATTTTATGACATTAGTAGTATCAAACAAATCGTTATCAAACGGTATAAGCCAAATTTACATCCCTTTTAGGCTACGACGGCGTTAGGCGAGGTGTTAGCAGTGAAGGAGCCAGAGACTCTGAACACAGAGTACCGTAACCAGTACGCCTGGCCCAAGGACACGGATGTGCCGAGGAAGAGCATCTCCATGGGGGCCCTGAAGAAAGCCGCCGTGGCTGAAGGTAACATCATCTAAAACTGAAAAGTTAAAATATACGTTGTTTTCTGCATTCTTAGCCATTCTCGGAGAAATCTTTTCTTAAATAGATTACCAATTAACAAGACGATTGAATAAGAAATAAGTAACGTCTAAGTCAAAGTCTCTAACTGCCTCGGTGGTGTAGTGACTAGCATGAATGTATTTACACCTGAAAGTCCCGGGTTCGAGTTAAGTTGTTAAGTCTTCCTGTGAAGTAAGACCCTTTCTGTAACAGCCCGGAAATGGGAAATTGGCGGTGTGTCTTAACTCTCACTGGTCGTATCTTGTGTCGTCCCACCGGAGTATGAGAGTGACAGGAATAAAGAGTGCACTTGTGTCTGCGCTCTCCCTCACACGCGCTGCACTATAATATCTCCTGCGCATATACAAGAATAACGAGTGCACTTGTGTCTACACTTGTGTACTGTAATATCTCCTGCGCAGTAGGCTAGTCTCAATGACATTGTCCGCCGTGGCCGAAATCGGTCGGGATGATTGCTATTAAGTCTACTGTTTTTCAAAGTGCCTTCCTAAAACTTTTCAACCTATATGGTTTCGAACCATCCACTCGCACTAGATATATCAATGTTTATTTAATATACATTTAAAAAGACTGAATAAAAAAATAAAAACTATGTATAAAACCTTAGTTAAACATCATAGAATATAAATTATACGTGTATTTGTTGAAACCTAGAAATGAGCATTCCCATTGCAAATGTACAAACATAGTTCGAATTCATAAAATTTGCATATCCCTTTGAAAACAAACTTCTATCATGCATTAAACATTCGGCATCGAGTCTGGAGATGAAGATTAACCTCTTATACGAGTATATGAAAGTGGTTATTACTTTGCTTTGGAATTACTAAAGTTATGAACGTCGAAGACTTCGAATGGCGAAATGAATATGCTTAAATGTAGTATAGATTTAAAAATATATTGATTTAAGCACTATAAATTTTAGATGCTTTTAGAATTATTCTAAAAGCATCTAAAATTTATAGTCGTATTTAATACTTGCGAAGTGAAACAATTTTCAAATGAAAATATTATTGGAAGGTAATAGGTATTGTGATTTAAATATTAGACTGTCTGGAATTTAAACCCGTGATTCTTAGCTATTGCTCATTTAATATTTAAAAATAAACAAAAATCTAGTACTGAGCTTTTCCCTTGAGCGGATATCAAACCTGCTACCTTAGATACAGTAGACAGTCCTATAACTAATATTATAAGGATATACGTAGATACAGCTCGCGTAGTATACTTTAGTTATTTTCATAGTATTATGTCATATGGAATCTTATTATGGGGAAATGCAGCTACCGTTAACACAATTTTTGTTCTGCAGAAAAGAGATATTCGTGCAATTTATAGTTTAGGCCCTAGAGTATCATTAAGAGATAACTTTAAAGAAATAAAAATATTGACTGTTGCTTCTCAGTACGTGTACGAAAATGTTATACACGGAGTCGAGTTAATATAGCGTTAGTTTGCATAGAATTAATACTAGGAGTAAAAATAAACTTGTAATGCCTGTGACTCGCTTACGCCGAGTCAGTAATTCTTTTTATGGACAATGTATCGTGCTTATACAACAGGATCCCAGAAAACGTTCAACAAGCTTCTATTGCCAAATTTAAAAAATGATTTGATTTTGATTTTTGATTTAATTAAAAAAAGAAAAACATTAAGACAAAAAAATATATATTAGTCCCGATGAGTTTCTTTCGCCAGTTCTTCTCTGGTCAGTGGTTTCTTCCTTCCGAACTGGTATGACGTTCAGTAAAAAATTGTAATAATTTCATGCTGAATAAAATATTTTGAATTTGAATATATTACTGTTAAAATATACAAGTGTCAGTAATCGCCAAACGCCAAGTTCAACTAATTTGAATCCCAAATGAAACTGGAGATTAATTAACAATTCTAAGTTTACATGAAGTGAGAGAGCAATACTCAGTACCTACTAGGTAAACTCAACTTGGCTTATGGAAGTTGCTTTAAACTTAGGTATTTGCATTGTTTTCGTCTCTTGTTACCTTTGAAAATAAGTTTAACTAACTTTAGTCTTTGCAAATTCGGCAAATTTTATAAACAATTTTTAGAAATTTTAAGCACTAGTAATTCCCGCGGCTCAGCTTGCGTTCTACTATAAAAAAATAGGGATTGGTGGTGGAAGGATGAAAACTTAGGGTGATATGTATTTTTGATGCGAAATCTTAAAAAAATAAATTTTTGTCTAAAATTAAAAAAATAATATCTGGAGAGGAACTCCCTTATCACCTAGGGCAAAAGAATAGCTTACGACCTATTCTCAGACCTACCAAAATATACACACAAAATTTCTTAAAATCACGTATTCGGTCTTCCATGACTTAATAGAAAGGTGATTTAACGCCATCTGCTTTGACGTACAATAAATCAATTGGTTAAAATAAATTTACTATTGAATACATTTTTAATATCTTCTTAACGTCTTCTTCTGTACTTAGGCACTTCCTTTCGATACGAGGGCCATGAACCATAGCAGCCATCACGTATGTTAAGCTAGCAAGGTCAAGTGGGCAGAACCACATAACACACTTGCAGTAATTAAGTGCTCATTTAGTGCTAATTAATGCTGCAAAAAGTAAATTTTACGCTGCAGTAGATTGATCAAAAATTAGAACACTGCCAGCTTTATATTAAGCTAGCAGTGTCGGCCTCTTACAACGCTAACCGCATAGCACAGCATCAAATCGAACTAGTATTAATTTAGTGCCTAATTAGTGCTGGCCATTCGTGAAGACAAATATAACATTTTATAGTTTTTTTCTATTTTTATAGAACAAAACTTGCAAATTTAATTTAGCGCCTGATTTTTCGAAATAGCAATGGATTTATATATTATATTATTTAATAATAATATATATGTAGAAGGCTTTATGATAATTGATATTACGTAACAATATAAGTAATATCATAAAGCCTTCTACATATATATATAAATCAATTGCTATTTCGAAAAATCAGGCGCTAAATTAAATTTGCAAGTTTTGTTCTATAAAAATAGAAAAAAACTATAAAATGTTATATTTGTCTTCACGAATGGCCAGCACTAATTAGGCACTAAATTAATACTAGTTCGATTTGATGCTGTGCTATGCGGTTAGCGTTGTAAGAGGCCGACACTGCTAGCTTAATATAAAGCTGGCAGTGTTCTAATTTTTGATCAATCTACTGCAGCGTAAAATTTACTTTTTGCAGCATTAATTAGCACTAAATGAGCACTTAATTACTGCAAGTGTGTTATGTGGTTCTGCCCACTTGACCTTGCTAGCTTAACATACGTGCAGCCATCCCCAATGCTGACGGCGGGTGCGGGCTCGGAACATTTAGCTAGATTTTTTCAGAATGATTAGCACATTAAAATACCAGAGGTTCGATCAATTCGATCAATTTGAACCCGCTTTGTTAGCGTTTGCGTTACCACTGAACTATCACTGCTTTCTATACCGTAATAGTGAACATAATAAATGACTACATAATACGTAACAAGACAATGATACTTGTTTTAATAATTAATTTTCCACTTAAAATAATGATGTATCTTTCTAGGGTCAGTGGAGGCTGAACCTCTAATGAACCATGTGGATGGTGACCACGATGACGGTCACAAGCGCTACATCGAGGATTACTTGTGGAACGGTCAGAAGCCTGGAGTCCAGAGGTGAGACCTTTCGTGCCTTCTGATATTTTGATCTGATTATTATCATTAACAAAACGGTATTTCATACTTGTATTATGTATATAACGTAAAGTTGTCTAATTATGAATTTTAATGTGTTATATTTATATTAAGTATATTACTATTTGATGATATTTCTTTAACTATTGATGTTTTCATTAAATGCTTTAACTTTACATGTTTTAATTTTTTTTTAATATTGTTTCAATATAAGTAAAGATAGACTTAAGTAACTAAAATGTAATTTTATAACCATAAATTTTCATACAAGTATGAAATACAAATAACAAGATATTCTAAATTAAATAAACTAACATGACATCAGAACATGTTTATGATTTATTATCAATTGTAAATAAGTTCTGATAATTGAGCTTTAGCTTTATTCACTGATACTTCATTCTTGCTTTCATTTTTTATCAATTTATAGATTGTTCGTATAATTTTATATTTTTAATATTCTTTGAACGCATGCTTTAAAATATTTCAATTCGAAAGTTATTAACAATTGGAACAGTCTATAATCACACACAAACACAAAGTAATCGTTTCCATCACAAATGCTTCGCTTTTGCTAAAGCAGCTTATTCGCAAACCACCATGAGTAAAAAAATGGTTATAAATAATTTGAAACATCCTGTATCAATGCCATACATACCTATTCCATACTTCTACACTTACACAATCAACTTCAGTTCAATTTAAAAAATCCGTGAGATTCCGGACGTAATTTTACACAATTGCAATAAAAAACCAATATGTAAATATTATTTTGTCCTATTTATGTAATTATACTATGTAGTTTAAAAATATTTTTTATTTAAAAAATAATATAAAACTTTTCAGGTGAAGATTTCATTCAGAAAAAGTATTTCTTACGACACTGCTAATTGCTTTTATTATCTGTGTCTAGATTTTTATACTTTACTATTCACGGAGGAAACTTTTACTATCTACCTTTCATTATAAAAAAAAACATTTCATGTCATCTCATCATACTAGAATACAACAGATTACTGATAAAAATTTTGCATTAAAAAAATAACAGCTACAAGCTTTTTATAATATAAAGAACCTTTTAAAAAATTCATTTATTTTTGTTTTAATGATATTAAAACGCTGAGCTCGTATAATTATAAAAAAGTTGAACATTTTTACGATATTTTAATACATTTTATCCAAGTTTAACAGCAAACTATTTACTTGATAGTCGAGAGACCTTGGAGTCAGTGTATGCGACAGTATACAGCAAGGTCAAGGCCTATTTAAAAAAGTTTTTACTTCAGTTACCTTGGAAAAGTTTGCTGACTGTGATCATAGAGCTATATTTTTTGCTTTAATTTCATCAGTGACTATTCTAAAGAAGCATTTCATCGTCATGTTTCTTTATATCGAACAAAAAAGTAAAAGTTTCCTGCGTGTCTGTTCTGCCTTGTCTCTTCTATTCACAATAACTGGGTGCAGCAGAACAAGTCTAAATTTCGTTTTTGATATTTGCTTACATCTAAATCTCCTCACGGTGGCGGTTCCTAGGCCGAGTAGTATTAGTCAAACTATATTGTCTTAGTTCGGAATGTCATCCAATAGATACTTTTTTAATATCGATGTGTCCTGCACTTTTGTCGATGTGAACGTTAATTCAAATTTTTGTTAGATTTGTATGTCGTTGTATCACCTAACACTTCTGACACTACGTCTAACGACTCGAAGTCGGCGGATCCTTCTAGACTCTTCCAGGACTAACATCCTAACCACCATTGCGAGCTTATTATTTGAGCATGAACTAACCAGCTCGGCGCGAGCTCTTTGTTTTGCCGCATATCATCGTAACGTCTGATCTGAAATGGAATTTTGCAGAAAATCGACGTTCCGTAGCGCGCTATCGGCCCTCATATACAACGGCGAGGATCGTTCCAAAGATAATAGGAAACGTTACAAAAGCGAGTACAAAAAGAAATTTAGACCGTTCTCTCAATACGTGTACGAGGCGTCTAAAGGGACATTTACGAAATGCAGGGGAAAAGGGAAGTCGATTGAGGAGGCGAGCGAGAGGTTGGTGGGTGAGACGGAGGGGGCGGGCGCCGGTGGGCCGGGTGTAGCGGTGGGGGGCACGGGGGGTGCGGGGGGCGTGGGGGTCACGGGGGAGGACTCGGCCAGCACGCTGCGCGCGGCCGGCCTGCAGCCGCTCGGCCTCGCGCAAGGCGACTCGTGGTACCGCGAGGTGCTGGATCTGCGCAAGCGCGCCGGCGAATATAAGGTCTGCGCCCTACGATACTTGCTTACACACTATACCTGACTTAGGTTACCTTAGCACTAGTGCCTTTAAGGCAACATTTAAGTCCATAACATGGAGCCATAGGGGAGATATTACCAAAAAAAGAAACTGAATATAAAACGGAAAAGGACAGAACCCCACAGAAAAAAAGAAAATTAACACCTCTATAATATGTATTGAGATATTATAAGCTGAGTCGCCTGAAATTAATCACTGCTCCACAATTTATTTGAATTTCTCTAAATCACGCCAGAATCTAAGCCCCGATCCCCTCATCCATATATTGGCAACTTAGCATACTATACCACTTATCAAATACTTCAAAATTTGATCCCGAAACCAAAGTAATTTGGAAAGTGGTATATCACAATCATGCTTCGTCATATTCAAAATTGCCATTAATTCGACAGTACCGCGGCTGGGGAACCGAACTAGCTCCAGAACACATCACTCAGCTTTACAATAAGCAAATCGAGCTCTGGTACCAAGTGTCCCGACGGTCCTCGCTGTCAGCCCTATCACTTGCTTCCACCAATCACAAGTAAGTGATGCACTAGATATTATTATTTTTATACGGAAACACCATCCTGCACAAAGGACCTACTCCTGTATATCTTTTATTTTCCGGTCCAACGAGCCGGATAAACCCGCTTACACTAACATTGTTTGAGTTTGTATGGGGCTGATGCTAGCAACGAATGGCTTGGATTGCGAATAACGAAGCCATTTTTGATGCTATGCGTAGTTTAGCTCTCATCAGCCAGGACTAGTTTATATAGAGCAAAGCGAAATGCATAATACGTAACATTATACCGCAATATTAATATAGGGCTTTAACTAAATAAGTACTTTCAGAGCTCTGCCACGTGATGAAAAGGATGGTAAGGAGTCAAGGAACCATTCCCCTAAGAAGTTCAGATCTTTCCGCTCGGCTCCTCATCAGTCTATCCACGCCAAGCTTCAGGAGACCAAGGCTTTGGAACGATCTCCCCATAAGACCTCGCCTCAAAAGCAGAGGAAGAAGTTGCAAGGACATAGCTTTGATGAAGGAGCTGCCCATGACGGTAAAAATTGTTGTTTTTATTTTGCACTTAGATATCCGTACCTTTGATTTGGCACGAAGACGTTTACTTACGAGTAGCTCTCGTTTTGTCAGAAATACTCCAACTTTGTTCATGGACCTCTTTAGGCCTTAACAAGACTTAAATTAACGCAATGTTGACTGTATTTAAAATCAAGTTTGTTTACAACGAAATGACCGTAGTCCGACGCGCTTGAGGAAGAAGAAAGAACGAGGAAGGCTTGATGGAATGATTATATTTAATGAATCATTTGTTGAATGAGAGTTGAAATTGATGGTGTAGAATAGCGTCACGCCCCGTTAATTGCGTCACACCATGAGTTTACTGTCAATTTAATGTCAATGCGTGCCAATTAGATGTTTCACATCAAAAGTTATAACCGTTCTCCTGTCTGCCTCATAACATATCTAACTTTAAGCCCATCCAATATGTCACTAAACCAGTAGACTAAAATGCTCCAGGGGCAAAAACAGAGGGGGCATTCCGGTCCCCGCGCCGCCGGCCGCGCTCCGCCGACCCCGCGCCGGCGCCCAGCGCGCGCCACGTGCCCAACGGGGACCTGCCGCGCCCACACAAGCCCACTGGTATGCACTACACACACTAGCTATAAAAACAGTAGAATATCGGATTTTGAACGCTATGATGACTATATTTTGATTATTGCTAGAATGAAAACACGTAATGAGAAAATGGAGCCGCTAATATTGTTCAACTTTTTTCACCCTTTAAAGATTCTTACTACACATATCTATCGTCCATTTGGTCTCTCACGCCTGTATGTGATAGAAAATCGATTACGAATTCGGTAACGAATAATTTCCCATTTCCTTGGATAATAGAAAACAAAGGGTTAAATCAAAGGGTAACGGAAAAACGAAATCAGAATTCTTCTAAGTATCCATTTTCGATTAACTAAGTTACGAGTGTAGGTAACGTATCTTAAATTTTAAATAATCCTATTACTATCTAGAGTAAGTCCAATCTATATTAATCAAATCTGTTCATTGAATATTTTTTTGAAAATCTTATTGTAATAGTAATTATTATCGATACTGAGGCCAAATCTATAGTTTTTAGATTTTTAGTCTGTCTGTCAGTCTATCTACCTGTGACCACATCACTAGAAAATCACTGGATGAAATTTGGTACGATTATAGCTGCTTCCGGGTCAGAATATATGGGAAATCACAATTACCCGTTAAAAAAATCGGGATGTGAAATCTAAGAATTTAGTTTCCGGTCTCTAAAACGCGGGCCAAGCCGCAGGAAATGCTAGTTACAGACTATTTTATATAAATTTGTTAAAGATAGAATAGATTTCATAAAGAAAATTTGTTCATATTTAACTGAATCTTCTAATAGCAAATATTCAACACTTTAAAATTTAGATAATAGTGTAAAATACTGTCTTACGTGGTATAGAATTTTGATAATCCATACTGTACCTATAGTTTATTAATTAGTAGATAGAGCTTCGAAATGAAGCATATTTTTTGATCAGATTATACTTGAATTCTTATTTTTTTAAACATTAATTAAATACAGTAATAAAACAATATTTTTCTTCTAATGTTCTTCCATTAATAACACTTTTTGCATATATTACGTATGTTTGAACTCTAACACTTTTCAAATGCAATTACATAAAAATAAATAAATATTGACATTAATTTTAACTTGTAAATTATGCAATACATTGGTCACTAATGACGATCGAGACAAAAAAATCTGTTAGTTTTTGTTAAAAGATATTATCTCTATTAAGAAGTGATGTAGAACTCGTTATTGTAGTTAAGTTAAAACAACAATAAAAAATCTAGTACTTCATTTCCACTTCTTCCTTTCTAAAATTTGATCTTTAACTGTGTATTTCACGTAGTTGGTCTAATTTCATTGAAATAATTGGTGTACTCATAGTTGTAACATTAATGCTAACTTTACTGCCGTTCCTGCCTGATGCTTGACCCCAATCCGATGTACGAGATATTGGCTCCAAAAGTTATTAAAATATAATAATTCAATTCAATTCTCTTATTAATGGCTCAAAACGTGCCAGTTGAGCATAGATCACTTCGCCAGTGTCACGTAGAAAAATTATAATAATATGAATTCATTCTAGAATAAAGAAACGTCACTGAAACAGCCTTAAAAATATCTGAAACTGTAAAGTTTAACTTATACAAATATTCATAATTAACAATTTATTTAAACACAATTTTAGAATTATTTTAAACCGTAATTTTGGTGCCAATACTCAAAAGCTACAAAATTTAGCGTCGCATTTCTTCTGTAGGTTTGCCGTTAAGTAGGGGCAGTAGTAATAGAATTAGGTCTTCTCGAGGGGGACGGTCGCCCTCCGCGCCTAGCAAAACTATGGCCAATGGCACCATCGGGGAAAATGAGGTTTTTGAGGCACATGAGGTTGGGGCAAAAGGGACCATCCCACCGGGACGAGGGCGAAGGAGCCGCAGCGTAACTAAAGTGGGCATAAAATTGGGTGCGTACGTACATACAGGTGACAGTTGCGTCGACGCTCTGTGTTATAGAACTCTCTAAAGGCTTATGTGGCGCTTAAGGCCTGTAGTGAGACAGCTTTTGATTGGCTTTTAGATTTTAAAATATTGGTTTACTTACTGGTTTCAATGTCAGTGCGTCTACGCAACGCTCAGTCACGTAAATACGCATTGGCACCGAAGTGAGAATGGCTTCGACACCCCACAAGAGTGTTATATGTCCGTCTTGTCCGTTTGAAACACCTGCACAGAACACGTTAGTCAAATATGAAAAAAATTAATTACGGGGAGTGTTTTGAATTATCAGTTCTATAAAAATGTACAGAATAGTCTTATTTTTAATATCTACAGATAATAAATAATATTTTATGATCAAAGTATATTTAAGGGTTTTGAGGGTATATAATAATATATGTGTAATATATGTTGTAAGTCTGTCAGTAGTTCTTCGTGTGTTTTGTGAAATAAATATTTAAGTGCATGATTTATTTATTAAAAAAAAATTGATGTGCCACTGCTTGAGTTATATTTAAAAAAAGACTATAAGTCTACGTGATTTTATTTTTTTTCTTTTTAACTGAAAAGTAACAAAGTTTACCTTATAGTCCTTAGTTAATATTATTAATATTTTAATCCTATGATATGTCAAAATAATTATTACGAAATACCAATATTATTTAAAACACATTATATTTAGAAATATTCATATTAGAAATATTAAATCACGCAGTATAATTAAGTGATCAAAATACAAAAATCATTGAAGGAAAAAGATTCAATGACAATGGATACTTACCAAAATATACCTTTTATTGTACACGTAATATATTTCGTGTAAATATCCTTTAAGCTTATGTCAGTAATCAAATTATGGTAATTATATAAATCGCTATTATGTACATACTTTATATATTATGATCATTTTCTGTTTTCATAGTATATTTTTGATTACAATGCATATAATAGTTGTATGCGATTGGCTTTAAGTGGAACTGTAGAAAGATTGTTAGATGTGTGTTTTTCCAAGGTCTGTCGGTGTCGTGAATTTTGAATGTTGTAGATATTTAGATTTTAGCATAAATTTCTTCTTCTTAATATTCAAAAGTTCAAACAAATTTGTTGTAAGCATTTGTGTCCTACTGAATATTACTTTTTTTACTTATTTTTTCTAGTCTACTTATTTTGTAATTATCATTTTTATCACAATATCATAGGCAGAATACAAAAATTAAAGGGTACATAAAATGCGAATATTATAATATCTAATAAATAAACAATGATACAAGAATGACCAGCCAATACAATCAAAATGACTAACTAACTCTATCCAGCTATCATATTACACCCACATTTCAGACGACATCCCCGCGCACCGCAGCGCGTCCGTGGCGAAGGACCACTTCTTCGACGACTCCCCCATAGTGAAGTCCCCCCCGGAGCCGACCCGCGTGAAGTCCCCCGAGCAGATGAACATGCGCTCCCCGGACCCCGTCAACTGGACCGTGCCCCTCGACACCGGCAAAACCTTCACCGTCACGCAGAACGTGAAAAGCGGTGAGTTCAGTCTTTTCAACAGATTGGCGGCAAACATTATTAAGTTAAGTTAGGTTACACTGTTCAGATCACGGACGTTGTGTTAGACAAAGAGTATCTTTTTCAATTGTTGGTAGTGTTGCCATATCCGAAATCATAGTAGATTTGTGTTTTTTACTAATTCCATGTATAAAATCACTTCTGTATGTTGTCCGTACGTTTTATCATACTTTTGTAGGTAGATCTAAATATTTTTTGATTGAAACGAATTGGTTTTGTTATTCCTATGATCTATGAAATTTTCTATGTAATAGTAGTTTGTAATGTAAGACGAGTAACTCGACTGACGTCACACTAGCGTTTCTACCTCATTTTATCAGAATTTGAACCAAATAATGGACAAGATACTCTTAGCATAGATATAAAGCAGTGAAGTCTATAAGAATAGTAATGTAATAATTAAGTTTACGTGTTACTAAAAATAGGCAGAATTCTCCAAAATTTAAACACTAATCGCTGAAGTTTATTCGGAACATATTAGTGATTAAATTTTTAAACTGAAAAAATGAAGCCATCACACTATCATGCAACACAGCTAGCGGACATGATCTCTACCATACCATTGTTATGTACCAAGTGTGACTAGTACCCACAGTACAACGTAGAGGCTTGCAACACTCACACTGATTACGAACACAATAAAATCATGTACATTGTGCATACAACAATGGAAAAATTAAAAATGAAAACACTCATTAAAATTATTCATTTTTATTTTCTCATGAACATTTTGTGTTTGTTATAAAAATTATCATTTGAACATTTTGTAGACACGTTCTCTGTTCACACATATATCAAACTTATGTTCTTATAATGGCAACACTCAACTTTTAACATTTTTGTTTGACATGTGTCAGTGTGTTCAGGGAACGTTTAGTGTTTCACGAATATCACACCATCTACCATACAAATCACTCACCATATTTCAGATGAGAGCATTAAGCGCCCTAGCTCTGACTTTAAGAGCGCTTCAATGGCCGAGGAGCCGAAGCCGGCAGGTACGACGACCGCGCTCGCCTAGACATCGGTCATACACGTTTTAATGAGTGTGACAGACATGCGACATGCGACAGTGACGCCCTCACTGCCACATGACCGCGACACACTACCGACACAAGAAAATATATAACCTGTTTTATATTATATCTATTGAATAGTTCATGATTAAATTGTGTTATTCCAATAATTGAGATGCTTTTTTATTTTGACCGTACTCCGCTGAGACGTCGACCACGTATGTATTCACTTGATGTGTGTGTGTCTGTTTCGATGTTTGCGTACACTGTCACATTTTGGCACCCGACTTTGCCCTTGTTTCTTCATTTCATTTCTCGTTCACTTTTGCATGCTGCCATCCCTTTTCTTGACAGAAGTTGCCACCCTTCAAACATTATAATATATTTTAGTGTGGCGACTTCTAATCATTTCCCAGCTAATATGTGACGATGGCTTTTAGGCTAGCTCGTTTTGATTATATGTACATAAACCCTGCGGTTCATACCATCGATTCTATATGGTTACTTTGCATGATTTCTTCAAGAAATCCTATCTATGGTTTTGCTAGACTTTCTTACTATCTAGATCTGTTTGCCCCTCCCCCTTATATAGAGGAAGCATGAGTTTATGACCTTTCTTCATGATACCTACACCAACAATCGAACCAACACTGTTGAGAATTAATTGAAAAGTAACGTTTGTACACAGTAAAAATTAATACTTATATTACCGATTTAAGCAATGTGTTGGTGCCGATATCTAACTAGTGGTAGCATGTGAAAGTGAAATATTCTTCTTAGAAAGTGTCATAATTTTATTATTCAAATCATTCCTTACATTACGAAATTGTTATTGGAAGCTAGGATATTATAAAATATGTGTACTTTGGCATCCACATATAATGTGTTATAAAATTTGCAATTGTGAGTAAATAGTTTTAAGGAATGACTACGCTCATTTTGAGCGATGCCAAATATATAATCTATTTATACTTAGATTTTATAATCTTGGATTAAATTTAGAGTCACACTGTAGCGGGAAACCATTAGCTTCACGATGTTAGCCTTTTACTGTTTCAATATAGGTGTAAAATTTAAAATCTTTGTTAGCTATCTGTGCTTTATATGTATTGGAAGTTTTAAAATATATGTTTTGAAGCTTCCAAGCTCAGTGCTAACTCAAGCACCAAAGTAAACCGAGTGGCGCCTTTTACAGAAATCGCGCCAATTCACCATCAACAAATGTCTCCCATTCGGTCGCTTAAAAAGAGCGAATCGCCAACAAGCCTGAGCAAGCGCACCGACAAGACCCCCACCACGCCCATCAGCCTGACCCCCATCGATGAAACCAAAGCCCTCGATATGAACAAAATCAACGGAATAAACGGACTTAACAGCAACCAGCTGACCCCCGAGACCCCCAGCCAGGAAATTAAAGACATAAAGGAAAAAGAAGTAATTAAAAAGTCGACTGAAGCGACTCAGGTGGCGCCAGGAGTGGTCGACACCACCGTGGTCAACGAGGCCCCCAACGCCGGGGGCCTCACCGCCGCAGAGGTTCTCGACAGAGCTCGCTCGAGGTTCGACAAATTCTGGGGCAAAAAGGAAGACGATGTTTAGTCAATTGGAGTGTAGACTGCAAATTGTGGCAATACAGTTCCTAAGCTGCTTCAAGTCACAGTTTACAGTGAATGTAGGAAAATATCGCGAATTATTATAGCTTCGCTTCAGACGAGTGTAACTATGTATTTATTTATTGATGAAATATCAATTAAACTAGGTGTGATGGCTTGTGATAGGTAGGATGAGGACATCGGGATAAATTATACAAATGCTTTTATGGACTTCTATATCTAATTAGTATTTTAAATTACAAACCACTTTTCTATAACTAAAATGAATCTATTAAATATATTCTTTAAATCAAGAAAGAAAATAGTTATTCGTACATTTTGACATTTGTAAATATTTGTTCTGATGTCCGACGTACGATTAATGTGTACGATGTGATTGACTGGTTACTAATACACTGTAATTATAATCTTGTAAGAATTTAAATTTCCGGTTCATTTCTATTTAAAATTACAGTAACTTTAAAAAATGATTATTATCTAATGTTATAACCTTACTTGTAAGCCTTGATGACGTAGCCTCTCTGTTTTCAATGTATTAATATGCTCATTATTACATATATTTTGCGACATTTGGTTGCATTTTCAGCGATTCTTCATAAGTTGCTGTTACAGTTTCAGGTTGTATGGCGTCTCCCAATCATATTCCGCTTTGTATACCGTCTGTCTCTCCGTCCATCACAACAAAACTCGCAACCATACAAACATGATACCGGTCTTTCAGTATAATTTCAAAAAAATAATAATAATTTTTTTGAGTGATTTTTTTTTTCGTTCCTTACTAATAATGCGTCCAAATTACTTGAAAATTTTTAAAGTTCCTAATTTTTATGTATTTTTTTTTTTTGCTAAAAATATTTTATGTTCTTTGATTTAAACGTAGACGGTTTCACTAAAATGTAAAAGCAGAGTATACTTGCAACTGGTATAGTAAGCCGTCCAAAAGTAGTATTTTTTGCAAATATCAGAAATTATTTTTAATAAATTATAAAATAATTAAATAATTCTTCTCAATCACTTCTTACAAGTGTAGATGTAAAATTAAAAAGTATTTTTTGAAAACTCCAGCTTTATCTGTATACAGACTAGATTTTTGGCGGGAAACGTAAATAAATTTTACTTAGCAAATAAATTAAATTTAAAATAGAAAATGGATTTATCCCGTCAAGCTTGTCGCCTGTGTTTATCTATAACAGATTTTAATATTTCACTATTCAGTAGTTATTGTGAAAAGTGTAAAATGTTAGACAAAATATTAGTATGTTTAAAGCTAATTATCGAGAAAACGGATTATTTGACGACAATATGCTACAAATGCGCGGACAACGTTGAGAGATACTACGATTTTATAACATTTGTGAAGAAATCGCAAACTAAGTTGGATGGCGTAGAAAAGATAAATCAAAGCTTGAACAATGAACCGAATCTGAACATCACGCGGCGTCATGTCACATCTTACGTGAGAGAGGTCATTGACGCCGACTACACGTTTTCCTTCCTCGATATATCTAAGAATGAGGAAAAAAAAGAATCTAACGTATCAAGCCCCTTCTTTTCATACTTTTCACCTCCGAACATGCTAATTAAGCCATCTTTAGAGTCGTGCCTGTGGAAGACGCGAGCGCGTTTCAACGACATCAAAAATGAATCAAAACCAGAACCACTTAAAAATGAACTTAAAAGGTGTAAGTTGGAAAGACCGAGACATCATTCGATTGATATATTCGAATCTCAGTCACAAGACGTCGAAGAAACGGAATTACGAAGCCTCGATTGGAAACTGACGCCTGATGAGAGCCTTTTCAAACGGGTAAGAGATAAATGCTTCGGTCGATCAGATTTTTAATATAAATATTACGTTTGTCTGTTATAAAACTTGTGTAATTTTATTAAGAGTATAGAGTTTGGTTGACTAATAACGATTTCTATGGAATTCCGTAGAACAGGGTAATCTTAGTTGATTTAGTGTTTCAATGTTAGTACCTATAAAGATTCGATATGTACTATGTAGACGCCCGAATTCGACTTGCGTGTTATGCAAGACTGTACACACTGCGTATTAAATTGACGTTTTATTTCAGATTAGATAGTTTTAAAGTAAACAATGTATGTGGTATAACCGTGAGACTAGAGTTTTTGTAAGCAACTCGTATTTATTGCAATTAAACACTATGTTAAATGTAATTCAATTAAATTATTATTGTATTAAGATATATGGCTACTGTATACTAAATTTGCTTTAAGTCTGTATTTGATTGGATAACAATTTATTAACAAATTTCCTTCGAATGTCATGTCATAAGTTAATCGAACTGTCATTTGTTTTTCCGCGCACAAAAACCACTGTATATTGATTTATGGCCCCTCATATCCCATAGACCATGGCAGACATGAGTTAGCTTTGCTACGGTTTTATAGCGTGACTTGTTCTTCAGTTGTTAAATTAAAATGGACACCTCAATAAAAACTATAAAAAGTTAATTGTGTTTCATTTTTATTACTCTACTCAAAAATTCACAACTTCACTGTAACTGATATGCCAACACCAATATATTTTTTTATCAAAATATACTGACCCTCCTCTAGAGTCTAGGGTATGTTTGTAAGCCCATATTTCTAAGACTTTACTTTCCCGCATTAAAGCGTCCTGTTGACCCGGATAACCTAAAAACTAACTTCATACGTAAGTAAGTACTAAGTAGTAGATCATAAAATATAGACAGACAAAAAATTAGAGACTGTAGATTCTGCCTCTGTATTGATAATAATGACTATATCAATCAGATTTTGGCTCTTGGTCCTAGGGGAATAAAAAATAGCCTACGATTTATTGTCAGACCTACCAAATATACATAAAAATCGGTCAAGCCGTTCCGGAAGAGTTCAATAACAAACACTGTACCACGAGATTTTTATATATTCATAAATACTATTTTGTCTTGACGCGATCATAAATATATACAAAGGTGAAAATAAAAAACCAAATTAAACAGTTAATTCATGACTTTATTTCGTATCCATATCGAATCGTACACATTACTTAGAGAACGTTCTGGCTCACTATTACTTAATTAAACATCACATTCATTTAAACGCTACATTTTGTATTGGCGTTAGCTTTATGGCAGGCAACACAGTAAATGAAATAATACTACAAGCTTAAAAATAGACGCCATTACCGATGCGATCTTAACCTATTATATCCACTGATGATATACATATTTGTTTATTAAAAAACTTAAATATGCATAAAAAATATTTTATTGATAATCGTAATATCGTCATTTAGCTAAAAGGATTATATTTAGAAGTTCAATGAACAATTTTATACTTAGTTTCCTTCGCTTATTACACAGCAGTACATTAAAACAATATGTGAGTCATCTTAACTTAGACTAATAATTAAAACAATTAATATGAATATTATATTATTTACTTGCATTTTATATATAAATATAATTAATTTGACTTTGAAAACAAATCTACTTAAAATAAGCGTTGTAGCCAAGAGACGATATAAAAACGATGGTCCCAAAACAACTGTATGCATAATTCATTGTTTCTTTTGGTCTCAAAATTTACATAATTAATGAAATTAGCAAATATAATAAAATAGGGTAATGTGTGTCCACCTTTACCCTGTATTGCCATGCACGAAAATTACAAGCGAATTAAAATTAATCAACCAATGAGTATTTGTACAATATAATAATAAAAAAATATTAAATACATCGTCTTATAGAATTTATTGCATACACTGTATTATGTAACATGATGGCGCGACAAAATTAAATCTCATTTTCTGTAGTCTATTATGAAAATAAATTGAAAACTGTCAAGTCGCTTTGTGATAGTAAAAAAAATCGATTGTACTAACTTACAATTCCATTTATAATATATTTGAAATACAAATAAATTACTTATTATTTCTTGTATCACTACAAGAATTAACAAGTAACGTATTATTAGAAGATTGAGTTCATAAAGTTCAAAGATGAATGTGAAAATTGCATCATAAAAGGCAATAAGAATGGAGAAAACTCGTCTATGGAATGTTTTAAAGCATATAAAAACAACACGAGTTCTTTGATGTCTGCATAAAATTATTTAATTTTAACCCTCAATTAAAGGGATCGACTAAATTAATTTAAAAAACAATATTTACAACAATGGGGGGAAGACAAGCCTCTGAGTAATACTAAACTAAACTAAAGCATACATTATAGATATTATAATTCAACGAAAAAACCGCATGTACTTTTTAACTGTTCGCAAAACATAGGCAATGGAAGGAATTTATAATTCCTAAAATCAAAACAGATTATACATAGTTCATCTAAATCTATTTTTTTTATTCAATGAATTGGATAACATAGTCACTATTACTTCTTATTCGCTAATGCAATTAAAAATTTATAAAAAAACTGCATCAAAATCATGTCATGTTTAATTGAAAATAAATGGAACCATAAATTATTATGTCGTTACTTGATGAAATCGATTAAAAAATCATAATATTTTTTAAATAATTATGGCACTTTATGTTCAATTCTCTGGCTTCAAGCATGCTAGTTGAGCACAGATTACTTCACCAATGTCATGTATAATGGAGAAGACACAGAGGAGATCGGCCACTTTATACTTTTTAGGAAAACATTGCTCTTATAGGAATGTAATGGTTTGACATTAAATCGTTTCGTCGATTATTATTAATCGATATTTCGTTCGATCGAATCGATTTTGTATGCTAAAGTAGAATAATTAGCTATCGTAAAGAATAAGCTTCCGTCGAATATATTACTTTAATTATTTAGAGATCGATTAACTTAGATATAATTATTAGAAACCGATTAGAAACGATATTTCGTGAGCAAATTCTTTTACTCATTTACGTATCGATCATCGTGATTCATTAGAAAACTAGCAATAGTATTTTATAGATGATATGAAAGTAACTTTAAAATACAATTGTTTTATGATTAAATAATGCAAATAGGCTTTAAAAAGGTTCACATTTTCATGGGCCTGTTACAAACTGTTATGTCCTGGTATCTGATTCTATACTGAAGTGTTATTTACTATATTAAGCTGCATTATATTATTATTAAAAGCAAATTAATAGATACTTAAAAAGAGCTATTTACATCATCAAAATATTTAAATCTCAGCATATTCATTTTAAGTGAGCGAAAACCGTTTGGAACTTTAATGATACGTAAAACCTCACATCAACAACTATACACATAAATCGATTAGGAAAACAAACAAAAGAATCTAAAACAGAAAATCGATATTAAAATGAGTAAGAGTTAAAAACAAACTAAACGTAAAAATATTATCACAATAATAACCTAAAGTCTAAATTGAAAACATTTACAAAAAATATACTCCAACCCTTAAAATTAAACATCTGAGCGTGACTATAACTAATGTACGATATTACCTACATAGAGACAGCATGAGAGAAAGAAACTTAACTTTAATTATTGCTGTCTTCTTCTAACATACCACGAGAGAGAAGGACAGAGCATTGTATGCATCTATTCATATAACTTTGTAGAAAGCTACACTATGAAATAATAGTAAACATCGATCATATTTAGTGTAGAATAGATAGAAACTAAAACTATAAATTGCCTCAATAATGTAATACTGAAGTCAGAATAATTAAATGACTCCTAAACATAATTTGTTACAACTGTCGCTAAACATGTAAATATTATATTGATTGTGCCCTGTCATACATTTCGAGAGTATAGAAAAGGATAGAGAATGGATTTAAAACCATATATGTATATCTCTATCTCATTCTAAACATCAAGTGAACAGAGCACTATGTACTATTATGACGATGATTAAAACAACTAAACAAATTTCATTTTATGCTATACACAGTCTAAGTGAAGCTTACAGCGAGTTATTTTTAATTTTTACACGATATACACAACACCGAGAAACCATGGAAACCCTTAATACGCAAAACCAACGAATTATAGCGCAATGTCTTGCATCACGCATATAACTTTCCATTGCAAGCACTAGTATCTGGCATCTCGCTCACACACATTCATTTATCTACATCGCGATCTCGCTCACATTTGAGGGCGCGAGTGTTTTTTTTCTAAGACAACCAATTATATTAAATACAATGTACTGAAATAAAGGCGCATACGCATAAAATTCATTACAAAGGGGCATAAATAAAATGCTTTATCAAAAAAATCGCAGTACAATTATCCCTAATTCGAATTACAACACATACAATTTTTTTTGAAATACATACATCTATAATAAAAAGTGCGGATTAATTTAATGTTTAACATGCATATTTTGAGTTATTCTAATGCATGCATTCCCAAATACATTTAGCCTGGCCTGAGTTAATATAGCAACACCAAAAGATTTTTTTTAAATATGTCCTTCCAGCGGACCTAAGAATGTTGCCAGCTCTAAAATACGAATAACCACGTCTAAAGGCATTACACATAACCAACTTTGTGCCATTACAAGTACATTTCAAAAATAGAAATTTTAATTCTAAACTCTACCTCAAAAAAGGACAAGGGTTAGACGTCGACGAAAATATATTTTATTCATTATTTTATTAGGATATATAGGCGTGTTTAGTAAACACGCTGTTTTAGAGAAATTACTATAAGACGTAACTAGATATTAGAATATATAGACCTTTTTTAGAAATCTAGATTAAGTGCCACTGCAATACAAGAAATCTTTATAAAGAAGTAGTAAGTATCTTTACAAGTGTAGAAAATTCCTTGCAGGGAGAAATGATTGATAATGTCCTTATATGATTACAAAGTATTCTAATTCTAAGGTTACGTCTAAGTGAACGTTTACTTTTCCGCAGACGAAGAGCTTGACGCTCTGCCTCGTCCTTTTTTCGTCTTTTTGTCCTCGCTTTCTTGTTTTTCATTACTTTTTTCTGACGTTGGAGTCTCTGCAGGTTTCTGTGGCGGCTGTGGAGTACTTGGTGTGTTCTGCGAATATAATTAATACTTTAAGGAAAATGTATATACCGAAACATAAAAATAAATAACATATTTGAATGAGAACACTTTCTTATTCTCTCTAAATTATAAATTCTAACAAAAACTAAAAATATATTCAAATCATAGAATAAATGTATTTAAATTTCTTTAAAATAATTTCTTATAAAACAAGGTATACTGAACTAATAATGATTATTTTGAAATCTTATTTTAAAACTGTAGGTAGGTCCTGTCTGTAACCAATATATATAATGACTTTGAGACGTCCAAGACGCTAGTCTCTCCCGTGACCTCTAAATAACCTCTGTACAGTTGGCTAGCCTCAATGAGGCTGGCCGACTTGGCCGAAATTTTGGCCAAGAAAGTTAGTTACCTTTTTCTTGGCGTGTTTGTCGCGCTTGGCGCGGTGGTCGTCGTCGTCGCGCTTGCGCCCCATCACCCCCAGCAGCTTGCTCACCATGCCGCCGCCGCCCGCCTTGCGCGCCTCGCCCTCCTCCGGCGACTGTTGGGAACCACCTCTTACGTTATGCTATTAAGTTCTTATTCTAGCCTATGCTGTGTGTTTTTTTATTTATTGAAATTCTATGTAAAGTATCACTTCGACCTATGATCCATTTCTATACTAAATTTTATGTAAATCTATCCAGTCATTGGAACGTCACAGAGTAACAAAATTATACTGACACTTCATATTTTTAAAATGTTATTTGACAGAAACTGAACTTTTAAATTGATAGAGGCTGGTCAGCACTCTTTAATATTAATTGCATTTAAGTACAAAACATTCTTACACTCAAATATACTAAAATGACACTCACTCGCTTTCCCAGTCATAATCGCCATTTTTATTTACAATGGAGATGGAGATTTGAATACAAAACTCATTAAAAACTAATAACACAAGACAAATGGACTAATTTACACCATAATGGTTCTTTATCGAAGTCCAAGCACGTAGTAAAGACTAAACTAGAGATATAAATCTTCGACAACTACTAGTAAATTGATCTAAAATTAACAATTCTTCATTACCTTACTAGCCTCCATAGATTCTTGACGCTTCAATCCTTCACTCTTCTTCATTGATTCGGACCTCTTAGCCTCCTTTTGCTCCTGTTTCTTCTCTTGCTTTTCTTGCTTCTTATCCTTCGCTTCTCTAGCCTCTTTTTCTTGTTTACTCTCAGACCTCCTAACAGATCCACTCCGTTCCATCGCCTTTTCTTGTTTAGTTTTCTCTTCTACTTTTGGAGTTTCTTGCTTTTCTTCTATTTTCAGTTCGACCTTTTCAAGCTTCTTCATTGAGTCTTGCTTCTTTAGTACTTTTTCTTCTTTCTCCTGTTTCTTAGACTTCTCCTTAGTTTTGGAGTCTTCATCTTTGAGACTCGAGTCAGACTTCTTTCTCGTCTTTGGTTGCACTTCGCTCACACTCGGCATCGAGTCTTGTGTGATCACTAGCTTTTTACTGATAGTGAGATCTGATGTTGGTACACTTAGTTCTATGCTTGATCGGCTGTCATCTAAAAAAAAAGGAAAAAAATATAACAATTTATATATGCCTAAGTATACATATTATAAAGTGACTAATATTAATAATTTGTTTAGATTTTATTACAGAAAATAATTATCAGTACTCAAGTTCCTAGAATATTTCTATGATATAATAGACCATTATTAGCCCAACGGCACTCACATAATATAATATTCACATACAATATACATTGCTCAATTACTGATAACTCAACTTTAATTTTAAAAAAATAATAATAATGCCTACCGATATTAATATCTCTCGAAGTATCTATATTGGATACATCCATGCTGCTGTCGACGAAGGACTCGTCGGAGAGTGACAGCGACGCGAACGACGCGCTGCCCTCGAACTGCGACTTGTCTAAGCTGGCCTTGGGCGAGGACGTGAAGATGCTTGGTGTACTCTGTTTAGCTGGCGTCCTGTAGAATGGAATACTTCAAAAATTGATCTATTGGTTTTAAGTTATATTAAAATTGCATTTGCAGCTTCTAATAGAGTATCTACTATGGTGTGAGTGTGCGTGTGACTGTGTGTATGAGTGTGCGTGTGCATGTGAATGTGCGTGTACCTGTGAGTATGAGTACGAGTGTGAATGTGAGTCTGCGTGCGAGTGTAAGTATCCGTGTGCGTGTACGTGTGAGTGTGAGTGCGGTGTGGTGTGTACCTGGCGGGCAGGCGCGCGGCGTGGTGCGTGGGCGAGTCCTTCTCCTCGGCGATGCGCGGCAGCGCGGGCTCGTCCGCCTTGTCGGGCGGCGGCGGCGTGGGCGGCGCGGGGGGCGGCCGCCAGCCCGCGCGCCGCGCGCCCGCGCCCCCCACGCCGCCCGCCCCCGCGCCCGCGCAGCACAGCGGCGAGATCGAGCACTTGGCCTCCGCCGACCGCGGGTGCAGTCTGTGCAATGAATACATCTCATTTTACTCACAAATATCATGTATATTGTATAGTACAAACTTTTAAACATAATATTAGCTTAAAATAAAATTAATTACTAGTTGAACTCAACAGGTAGCAGAAACAACAACAAAAAGTACAGGAATGACAAAATTTGAATAATATGAAACAAAAGTATACAGAGAAATGAAGCATAGGTAACAAAAACAAAGCAGCATGAAAATGTAATGGCGTGTAACATAAAAATGAAACTGAAAAAAAACATTACAACTTACTTTTAACATAATATTTTTTTATAATAAATTTAAAATTATGATTTTATAATAAAGATATCTCTAATATAAATTTATTTCTTGATATAATTAACATACTAATGATTTAAGCTCACTTTACTCAATAAAATACTCAAATATGCCTAGCAATGTTCTATACTTTACTTGACATAACTCTATGTCTAAATCTATTTAGCTAAGTAATTTTTACTCACATTCACACACATATAAATTCTCACATTCATAAAAATAACACAATGATACAGATAATCTATTAAAATTAAACACCTAATAACTATTTTAAAAAAATAAAAAATAGAGACAAAAAAAAAACAAAAAAAAAAAAGTAATCGCATCATAGCTCAACACACTATTTAAAAAAAAATAAGCTAATCAATAAAAAAAATAAAAAAATTGATTTGATTACAAGTCAACGCACCTGTCGGGCGAGAGCGCGCGGCGCAGCAGCGGCGAGGCGGGGTCGCGGCGCGGCCACGCGCGCCGGCACTCGCGCGTCGCCAGCGGGGACGGGCTGCGCGCCTCGCACCCGCGGCTGCCGTGGTGTGATAGTGATATGATAGTGATACGGTGATAGGCTGATAGTGATGTGGTATGTTACAACTTGTATGTTGTCTAGCCACTTCCGAGTGAAATAACGTCAACTTAGTTTTAAGCAAATCTTTACTTTTACTAATATTATATCCAATAATATTTTTATTTAAATTAAAAAAAAAACATTTTTATGCAACATAAAAGTTGTAACATATAACCGGAAGCTGTTTTTGTTAGTAGTTATTATGAAACAATCACATATGAATATATACATGAGAAGAAATAATATAATTTGAGATCAAGAAGACAATAGACATCAGAAATACATTATGCATAACATTAAAATATTATATCATTGTTAAAATATTGAATAGCAATCGCAAGACGATCAACGACTTAAACTGTACCATTTAGACGAGGCCTTGGCAGTGTTTTACTAAAGAAGTATGAGTTGTGGCATCTTGACTTCGTAAGCCTCTAGCATCCCATTAAGAAAGGAAAATCCGTTGAACTTAAGTCGGTAATTGATTTTCTAGCCAGTGAATTCCACATAACCATATTTTATACTGGTGGTATGCATAAATGCATTTCATGCATGCCGCTATCTCACTGCCAACTGCAGACGATATATCTTTTCACTTTCAAATTTTTGCAAAATGATTCGCAGGACCTTTAATTACTGTCTTGTCATACAATTGTATCACGAAATCCGGGCCGCTATTGATAATTTCTTTAACAAAACTCCACAACCACAGCAGTCCTAACTCAGGACTCAAACCCAGAACCCTTCGTTTCGTTTCATGAAGACATGAAATACATGTTATCCAGCAGACAAGTGAGACAAATACCTGGTAGGTGACGCGGGCGCGGGCTGCGGGGAGGGCGAGGGCGTGCGCGCGAGCGGCGACAGCGGCATGTGCTGCAGCGACGCCCGCCGGACTTCCCCGCCCAGCTTGTGCTTCAGACCGTGGAGCGATGAAGGCCTGGAGGAATTTGATTCTTCATTTTAATATACAAAGAAAAAGAAAACGCCAACTTCAGAAAATAAAATTTTCTGAATCTGGCGTTTTCTTGATAATAAACCTATGCAGTGTGAGCGCAACAATAGTGCAACGACCAAATATTTATTAAAAATCCAAACAAGGGACCTTAAAAAATCTCAGACACTGTTATTGGACAAAGTAATTTAAGTAGATATGTACAGTACGGAGACGGTATGCCAGCATCACGTCATCGTCAACCGTTACACCAAACGAATCAGTTTTACTTGCCAGGCCACACGTTTGGCTCAGTTGGTAGTGACCCTACTTTCTGCGCCAGAGGTCGCGGAATCGAAATCCGCTGGGGGCATACATTTGTTGAGCACGAATATTTGTACTACAGTCATGGGTGTTTATATTATGTATAATACGCATGTATTTAAAATATTTATGTGTAATATAATATATATCAAACCATCTGGTATCCGTAACACAAGCTTCGTAGCTTACCACGGAACTAGATGGCGCTGTAGTAATAATCTCCCAACATATTTATTTAATACTAGCGGACCCGACAGACGTTGTTCTGTCCACATATAAATTTTTTATAAACTTTTCCTCCCGGTGAAATGTTTTATTACGCATTCGCAAAACAACATTTACTTCGCACCTCCCAGTATGTATTCGCTAATTTAATTACCATTGCACGCACCATGGCAACGGTAATAACATGATACGTCAAACGCCATTAATGTTATAAAGATTTTTTTTAATTTCCTTTTTTTCCGCACAACTTTCATATTTATTCACCTTTAAAACCTTCCCTGGACTTCCACAAATAATTCAAGACCAAAATTAGCCAAATCGGTCAAGCCGTTTTCATGCTATGTCGTGACAACGGAAAACGGGTTTCATTTTTATATATATAGATTATACTATTATCAAAACATGTTACGCATCAATGACTTATTACATAAATTGTCATACCGCTGGTAGTGCGTGGTGGGGTGCGTGGTGTGCAGCGGCGAGTCGGCGGCGGGCGACGCGGCCGGCGACGGCAGCTCGCTCGACGCCGCTGACACCATTTGCCCGCATCGCTATAGAATAGATAATAAAATTTAGACTCAGGAATAACATAGAATGTTAGTATAGAAATAAATACAAAGTGAAAACGGTCAATTTCAATAACTATAGTTAGTAAATGTTGATATAATTAATTTTCTAAATTGGATTTCAAACAATTTTACAGTACAAATAAAATTACATTTTTACAAACAAAAATATAAAACATTATCTGTGAAATATTTTAAAATGTCATCATATGAATATCTTCCGCTGTATTAAACAAAAATAAATTCTCAATTGGAACCATTACTTCCTGAAATTAGCGCGTTCAAACCAACAAACTTTTCAGCTTTTAATATTAATAATAATACAGATGTAAAGATACCTGATGCATCTCCTGCGAGGCTCGCTTGGTAGATATCCGGCGGAACAGCGAGCAGCGGCGGCGCGGGCGCGGGCGCGGCGGCGCGGACGCGCGACGCCCGCCTGCGCGGCGCCGCCCTCCTGCCTGGGGTACAAGAACAGTTTTATTATTATTATTACCAATGATATTATATACAAGATACGCCACCAACGCACCAAACGCGTGCCGTGAATTGGTCCTATTTGTGACCATTGCAGTCAGTCGAGCTGTGACCTCTCATTGCGAGCGCGCCTGTCGACTACCTACTACAAAAAAGTTAAAATACCTTCCTGTGTGTTTCGAAAGTGCAAAAATTACGACGAAAAGGTAAAAAAGATAAAGGGATATCATATCACATGTAAGTGTATAAATATATTGTAGTTTTAAATAGATCAATCTATAATTTGTAATTTTAATGAATCAAAGCATCTTCTGATTACAAATAGCTATCTCTTTCACTCTTACGCTTTGCGTATTTCCTGTCGCACTTATAGCGTGTGTTTAGATGTACAGTGTTATTAAATGTGTATGCGTGTGTAGCAGAACAATTTGTTGTGCGTGTAGTATGAACGTGACGTATCTTGTATATAATGTCATTGATTATTACTGCTTTTTATCACCCCAATCTCAATCCCCAGCAATATACGATACACACTTTACATGTATAAACATTTTCAATAGACACTTTATTATAAACATCTTCAATAGAAGAAACGTGGAGAACAGCTTTTATATTTTTATATTTAGTACTAGTTGTTTGAAATCGATTTGATGGCTTTCATTTTAGGACTTAATCTGTTTCACTTACTTGAATAGTAGTTTGATCTAGCGGCGTGGCGCGAAGAGTTGCATGCGGCGCTGCCAGCAGCAATCTCAAGACCTAATGAACATACAAAACAAATCAATACATTAAATAGCCATAGTAACACATCTCAACTAGTTGTTTTTTAAACTATTCTGACATAAAAATCAAAAGTATTATAACAAATGTTTATAACGTACTTGTGTGTGCAACAGTCCCTGCACAGACTCGCCATTGAGCTGCGTGATGAGGTCCCCGGCGCGCAGGCCGGCCGCCCACGCCGCGCCTTGCTCGCTCACCGCCTGCGGGGAAATGTGAATGATTTAAAATTATAATGACACCAAAAACACCTTTTAGCTGAATATTTAATTAATTATAAGCAGGTTTAGAGTCTGCAGTAGAAAGCAGGCCAATGACTAACCCCAACAGTTAAAAAATATTTAATTTAGTATTATTACGCGCGCCCGACTTTGTAACATTTAAAATAAAACACCATCCACTTACTAGCGTTCCTTAGGTTCTTTTTGTATTTGCAACATTATATACAGAACAAATTTTATTTCATCTCAATCTGTCCAACCCACCAACAAACCAACATACAAACTTTTATACTTCCAATACTGAACATAGAACCTAAAACACTTGACCACAAAGGTAGGTCTGCCGAAGCAGACCACAACAAACATGGCGTTGCAACGGTCCACTCTGCTATCAAAATTTTATAGTGGTAGTGCCTGCTTGTTACCTTCGGGTAGCAGCCGAATGGGCCGGCACGCCCCGTATAGTACCACTCTCTCACAGGAGACCGGCGTGAAGTGGCAGCTATGCTGTCGCGTTTCGTCCGGTAAGTGAGAGTCCGGGAGGCCCACTCCCCATCCCTACTCCCGTCCTTCTCCCTCCTCCCTCCCTCCCTTTCCTGAAAGGCCGGCAACGCATCTGCAAACCCTGTGGTGTTGCAGATGTCCATGGGCGTAGGTGATCACTTACTATCAGGTGAGCCTCCTGCCCGTTTGCCCCCTTTGTCCCATAAAAAAAAAAAAAAAAAAATAAGTTCCTAGAGCAGCCCACATGGAGCAATGCACAAGATGCACAATGTTTCTTCGCTTCACTCCTGGCTGGATTGCCGGAGACTAAAAAGCCCAAGACAAGGTGAACACTGATTGGGGATGGGGGAAATAACAAGAAAGCATATTGTACTGACCGAGACCAGGTGGTGCATGGTGTAGTAGTCGGTGTCGCCGTAGTACACGCGCACCGTGTGGATGGTGAAGCCGAAGCCGCGCGGCCCGCGCCGCACCACGATCGGCGGCTTCGACGACTGGATCAATCTGAACACACATGCATACATACTGGTTAAATATGTACATTGAAGAGTAAAGAATGAAGTTTTACTATTTTTTGGAGTTCTTTAAAACATTTTTTTAAACCTTTATTATTAGCAAATCCCTATTTTATCACAAAACTTTCTCATTTATCCTCTAAAACCCCTAAAACCCTCAATCAATAGATAACATGTAGCAACAAATATGAATATGTCCCTGTTTACAAACAATATAATGTATTAAGCTTTTTAACGTCTCTGGGCTGGGCACGGGCAATTTTAATAAGAGGGGTATAGCTTACCACGCTGACCTAGTATGGGTGAAGAAAAATATTGTTAGGAAACCTGCATATCTGAGAGAACCTAGCAAGTTTTCGCAAGACATGTGAAGTCCGCCAACACGGAGTAGGCCAGCGCGTCGGACTATGGCCTGATCGCCCTCGTACTGAGGGAGGCTAGTGCCCAGCAGTGGGACATTAAAAAAAGGGTCGTATAATAATAATAAGACAAGTGGAATGGACCCGGCCGGATTAAAACCCGCTTTACCCGGCTAAGCAAGCGAGCGCATTACCACTGGGCTATTACTGTCCTACTACTTTATTTACAAATACATACAGTGATAATATGATACTCACGAGTGGTTGGCGATGGCGAAGGGCGAGGGCGGGTCGCGGCAGGGCGAGGAGTCGCGCGACGAGTTGGTGGAGGACGTGTTGCCGGCGCACGGCGACGCCGCGCCGCCGATTGCTATCGTCGAAATTGTGTCTTCCGCTGTGTGCCAAATAATTATAATCAAATATTATACATTAAAATATAGAATTTAAATTAAGTAAAAAGTCTGTAAGGCAGCTACCACCGGCCAGTTGCTCTATTAAAATAAACCTTCTTAAAAAAGAAAATTGTTTGAGTATTACTAATATACTACTTCAAATAGTTCTAGCGCTGGGCCTCTCTTTAATATGAGAGGATAGCATAGTCCATCTTGCTGGCCAAATTATCATTTTTTTTTTAATTTATAAAGAAATGGTATTATTGACAACTTTTGATTGAAACTCTTATATGACCTTTAATTTACGAAACAGACACCTAGTATATTATGGAATATTCAAAACAAAGTTTGAAGTATAAATAGTAATCAAGACTAAATATTATCTGCTGGAAAGCGCTTATCAAAACTTCAAACAAAAAGCATACACGTATTATAATAAAATAAAAACATAACGACTAAATAGTTCACCTGGATGTATGACGAGGGACAGGCCGGAGGTACTGGCGGAGCGGCGCATGGCCTTGGGCGCGACGAGAGCTGACGGCTTCTTGTCCACTTTGTCGAGTTTGTCTACACCCTTGTCTTCTTTCTTTTGCGCCTCCGGTCTGTTGAAATACGTCCATGTTATAATATCTATATATGTATGTACATTGAAAATCAAGAATACTTTCTTTATTTGAGTTTTGTTTGTGTGATATCTGTTTACTTGTGAAGTCGGAGAATAATTTTAAATATGCAAAAATGTGCAGTTAAAACGTGTTAAAAAGTGTTGATTCTTCAACATACATCCTCATCGTAAAATTGTAAATACCGTTAGTTTATAATTTAAATCGCGAGATTGTAAACTACTGCTAACAATTCAACGTATAATAATTGGTAGATTATAATCTATCAAACGCACCTCTCGCGAGGTTCGTGTGATCGGTTGTATATTTTATTATATTTATTATTCATCCATGAATGTATTTATACGGCTTATATGTGTATATATGCAAGTGTGTATGTGTAGCCCAGCGGTAACGCGTCGCTTGTATAACCGAGTGATGAGGGTTCAAATCCGGGTCTCGCACCTCTGATATTTTCATGTGCGAATCATTTCTATCATGATTACCACTTGTCTTACGGTGAAGGAAAACATCGTGAGGAAACCTGCATGTCTGAGAAAACCTAGCAAGTTTTCGTAAGACTTGTGAAGTCCGCCAACACGCACTGGGCCAGCGCGGTGGACTATGGCCTGATCCCCTCGTACTGAGGGAGGCCCGTGCCCAGCAGTGGGACGTTAAAAAGGGCTGATGATGATGATGCGTGACTCACATGCGCGCGACGAGCGCGCCGTGGCTGGCGTGCAGCGGGTGCGCGTGCAGCGGCGGCGGCAGCGCGCGCAGCGCGGCGCGGCGGCGCGCGGCCGGCGACACGTCGTCCGAGTCCGTCTGCGAGGACTCCGCCGTCGACGCGCCGCCCGCGCCCACCATCTGGCGGCAAACGTACCTCATCTTACATTTCTATATAATATTCGACATTATAAATGAAACTATCTTTTCGTATTTTGTCGCGGATTTATTTTGATTTTTGGTTCTCGACGTTTCGAATCAGCAATCATGGTCACGGGAGAGACTCTATCTCTATGTCTAAATCAAAATAAGTCCGCGAATAAATACGAAAACATACTTTCATTTTTATATTACTTATTTTTTTAATTTAATTATAATATGAAACGTAAAACAAAAAAAATGTAAAACTCTTTGAACGTAAAACAAATAAATGGCAAAAGTAATTCAAAATATACATAATCTTACTTAACTACAAACTAAGCCCTAATAAAAAAAGCTTAAAGCCTATATAAAGAAATATACAAAAAATCTATCATCTTATTTATTAAGACTTTATAATAATAAGAATCAAAATCTAAAGTTAATATCTAAGATGGCAAAGCGGGTAAAAGATGCAAATGAAACTCACAGGGCACTTGGGGTGGTGGGCGGCGGGCGCGAGCGCCGTGGGCGTGGTGGGCGGCCCCGCGCTGTCCGGCGTGCCCGGCCAGCTGTCCGTGCTCTGTTACAAGCGGACGCGTTATAATATACGCATTTTAAATATAATTTATTTATAGCAGTAAAAATTAACCAAAAAAATCGTTCACGTCACAATATTTGTCAATTACGGAAAGAAAAAGCTCATCGGAAAATTTACGGTGAATTTTAAATAATAAATTATTTTGATTAAAATACGTAATAAAAAAATTGCACAAAGATATTTTTTTTTTCAATTTAAAAGACGAATAACACCTCGCCCAAACTTCTAAATAAACTGAGGAAGCCAAAAAGGCGAAATTCCTTACGTGTCACATAATGTTTTGTTTATGCGATTGAAAGATTACGAAGCATAGCTTTTATACAAAGCATAGAGAAAAAACTATAGCAATAAATAAGAAAAAATAATCTCTTAGTAACAAAAACAATAATAAAAAAAAACAAATTAATATTGAATACCTAAACTTTTAATTTCTATTGAAAAAATAAAAATTAATAACCCAATATAATGTTGGCACCTACCTTTATTATAAAAACTCTATACGACTAAGATCATAAAAAAAAGACAACTACCTAAATGAATATGATCAACGCACAGCAAAGCTAACGCATAATATACAGATTGATTTTTTTCAAGTACATATTCATACTTCCAAAAATATACCTGTATATTAACTAAATGTAAGAGGCATTGCAACAAAAGCTAACAACAGTATACTAAGTTCAAATTAAAGGAATAAAGAAGAGCGTATAGAACAATGAAATGAGATGCGGTCGGTTAAGTATTCTAAGATGCTCCCATTTAACATGTCAGAAATACGAAGTAAGTAATTTAAAGTTATTTAAAATTACAAATTTAACGAAATAACTGCAATATAATAGATATTGTACTAGTACTAATTATAACATCATTTTTTTCTGTTTGATATCAAAAAAATCAGTTTAGTTAAAAATGTAGGTAGCTGCTTAGAATATTTAGCCGACGAGGTTTACTATTTTTATGCTTCAACCATTTCTTCTACACACTCCCAACTTATTAATTTATTATATATAAGTAAATTAGCACTAGTGATAGTTAAAATCGTAAATATTTACCCTTGAATCGTGTTCTGCGGCGGAATGCGAGTGGTGGTAGTGGCGCCGCCACTGTGGGGAGGTGGAGGAGAAGGCGGCGAAGAGGGCCTCGTCGGCCTCGTGCGGCTCGTGCTCGACCGCCTCGTCCGTCTCCGCCTCGCTGTGGTTGTAGCGGTCGCAGCGGCCTGCGGACGGTTGCTTGCTTTTAGTTTTTTTTTATGTGAAACTGTTTTTTTTTTTTTTTTTGTTTTTTTTTTCCTTGTTTAAAGTCTTCAATTATTTTATTGTATAAGCTTTATAGTATTTTAGAGAAGTAGTATATATATACACATCAGTCAATACTAGTTCAGATGTTTTTTTTTTATTTCTGAAGAAACTCCATAGTCAGTAAATTTATGATAATTAGAGCAATATAAAAACTACGTAATATG
The DNA here is from genome assembly GCA_951802675.2 of Boloria euphrosyne. Taxonomy (NCBI): domain Eukaryota; kingdom Metazoa; phylum Arthropoda; class Insecta; order Lepidoptera; family Nymphalidae; genus Boloria; species Boloria euphrosyne. The sequence goes on from OX637896.1 coordinate 1,718,283, forward strand.
TGTAAGTATTTAATACCACACAGTGCACAATATAGCCTCTATAAGATAATAATAATATATATTCGGGAACTCACTGTCGAAGTAACTTGTATCCTCATCATTCTCCAGCTGTGGAATAAATTCAGCTTTCCTCCGCAGCAGATTGTTCCAGTCCAAGCCGTAAAAGTATATGTGCTCCTAAAATACCACGAGATTATTTTTATTTCATTATTAATACGCTACGCTACTGATCCTAAGGTCTAGACCTCTCCATTCTCACACTCCGATGGACCTACTCAGTGGCCAAAGTTGCAGTTTTTTTTATTGATAAGCCTTTGCTGGCAAACCCCCTCACTTTAATCTGATATCTATAGTTATTGAGGCTACATCAATACAACGTACAATATCTCATCCAAATAATTAAATATTTTTTTCATGTTGGGACATTATTACAACAGCGCCATCTAGTTCCGTTGTAAACGTACGAAGCTTGTATTACAGATACCAGATAGTTGATATTGGCTCTGTGCACGACTTCAGCGCCACCTAGCGTCCGCAACTTTGTTGGCTCTGACGCGATATTGTGACAAAATATTAAAATCAAAAGTTATCTATTAATTTATATTACAAAATTACTGTGATGCCGTGATTTGGGTGGACAAAGGGTTGTGATATCATGTTTGGTAATTCAAATTAAATGAGGTAAGTAAAATTTATTCATAAGGTGCGTTTTTCTTAGGTTATGCCATGGTTTGTTTACTTTATTTTTAGTTGTAGTTTTACTGTAAAATAAGAAAATAAAGCTACTTTTGGTTTTATTTAATATTACTAAACGTATATTAATTGTTTCTGTATCGCTAGTAATAAATTAAATAATGTTATCAGATCGAAATGAGTCTTATTCTGAAGACCGGGTTTGTGAGTATCACTCACAATATAAAATTTCAGGAATTAAGAACAAAACAAGCACAGAGTTCAATAATTCAAGCTCGCATCATAAGACAAACATCTATTTCTTTGACACCTTACAAAACGTTTCTAATAGCTCTTGGGAATCGGTAAAACTGGCATTTACTATTTCTGCCAGTATTCTTGCAGTTTACAACAACTGCTGTGTCCCATTTTTTTATGGAATAATGTGTTTATTAAAATTGGGTGTAAACAGATTGCATTGACATTAAATGCATATGACAGAATATGACAGAGCCTACATTACTTCTACTTTTGGCCACTATGAGCGCTGTCATAGATTATAGTACCCCCACCTAGTACTTCGCACCCAGCGAATACTACACATAACACATATAAATTTTAAATACATACATATTATAAATATATAGTTATATTTGGCCACCGTGACCAAAATCAATAAGGGGATCATTGAAAGAAAAAAAAACTTCTTGGGAAGGTCATCTCTCACCTTGACCTGGTGCGTGCCGGCGGTGCCGAGGCGGTCGCGCGGGTTGCGCGCCAGCAGCTCCGTGATGATGGCGCGCGCCTCCACCGCTATGGGGAAGTCGTCCTCCGACGGCCACTCTATGTCGTCTGGATATCATATTTTATATGTTATGTTACTCTCTCCTCTGTATTGTTATAAATTACTATTTCAATAAGAATTTTCAAAAAAATATTAATGAACAGATTCGATTAATTAGAATTTTATTATATTTATAGATATAGATAACTGAGAGAGATTATTATTAATTATTATTTTTTATCTTCTTTGAATATAGTAGTAATTAATGTTAATCAATAAAAGCGGTTATATAATCTATAATGAGCCACCTTTTATTACTTCCTAAACAATAAATTAAAAAAAAATAGAGAAATATAGAATATACTATGTTATATTATAAGGATTATCGAAACAAAATAATAATTATATTGTTTGAGAAAATTGATGTTTAATTTTGAAATTTAAGTTAAAAAACAGTATCACACCATTGACAGTATGCGCGAACAGCTCTTCAGGCGTGTCGCCGAAGAAAGGTACGCATCCAACGATGAATTCATACAGAATGATGCCCATGGACCACCAGTCCACTGGTTTACCGTAACCCTATAGAGGAATAAAACCACTGTTGTTAGAAACCTTTCTAGAAATCTATTTTATATTAATTGAAAATATACTATGAAATTCATACTTTTATTATTCAGGTTATTTCCTTTTTTTTCTATATTGTAAATATTGTAGTTACCTAACGCCTACATGTCCAGTGATAGTTTGAGAAACCAAATGAGGCGGGTTCAAATCTCAGGTCTCGCATCGATGATATTTTCATATGTGAATATTTCTAAGGTAATTACCACTTGTCTTACGATAAAAGGAAACATCAAAGTAATTTAACACGTAAATTATGGATTATTTCCCTTCCTATTCAAGTGAGGCCCACTCCCACCAGTGGGATGTTAATCAAAATGTCTCAAATTAAAGTTAGCAACCGACCTGCCTGAGTATGACCTCGGGCGCGATGTACTCGGGCGTGCCGCACACCTGCTTATCGGAGAACTGCCGCGCCTCGCGGTCCGCGTACTCCTCGTAGAGGTTGGTAGCCACTGCGGGCAGAATGTTGTTATAGTGTTAAAAAACGGTCAAGTGTGAGTTGTTTTCGAACATCAAGGGTTCCGTACTGTCATATAAAAAATACTTTGAATATTTTTGCAAAAGACACTTTTATCTAATTTGCACGGCGGAAATTTTTGAAATTTGCCATCTTGAATTTTTTATTTGCTGTCATAGCAGCAATAAAAATACAGATTTTGTGAATTTTAACTACTTGCCTATTATTATTAATGAGATCCAAACTGACGGACTGTCCGCCCGCCCGGACATAATAAATAAAGTATGTACTAACATAATATTTTATTACATTTAATTTACATTTAACTGTTAACAATGTGTACCTCAAAGTTGTTCGTCGGGCACCGTCCTTATGACACTTTTTTCAAAAAAAGAGTTTATATAGAGATAGATAATGAGGGTGAAACTTACATGACATGAGACCCATTTTGCTGAGTCCAAAGTCAGTGAGCTTTATATGGCCGGTTGCAGTGATGAGCAGGCTGGGGAAGAATGCAACTTGTTAGTTAAAAGAAAATAAAAAATACATAATATTATGTCTTAATTCTAACTAATATTAAAAATGTGAAAGTTTGGATGTTTGTTACTCAATCACGTCAGAATTGGTAAACAGATTTCGATGAAATTTAGCACAAACATAGATTATAGTCTGGATCAGAATATCTACTCTTTATCCCGAAAAACATAATAAAACTAAAAAAGAGGCTAATAAAGTTTGCCTTTACGATTCACATTGAAATCACATTAGAATTCAATTATAAAATATTCGATTTTTATTAGATTTTTAAGACAATGATTGAAGCTTGAAATACTATAAATTAACTGCTTATAATACCATGTTGCTATTGCATTATTAATGTTAATGAAAATGTTGTAATAGCGAATATTGCTTCAGTAAGTGTTAGGTGTTTTTTTTTATAATACTTTCTTAGGTTACCGCGAATATTCGACATTATAAATGAAGCTTCCTTTTCGGATTTTGTCGAGGATTTATTTCAATTTTTAGTTCCCGACGTTTTGAATGCTTAACAGCAATCATGGTCACGGGTGAGACTGGGTGTCTCAAAATCCGAAAAGGTTCATTTATAATGTTTTTTTAATTTTATTTAAGTGTTAAGCACTTGGTTTCACTCTGTACTATTTTTCTATACATGCGTGCGTGAGTGTGCGTGCGTGTGTGTGTGTACGTGCGTGCGTGCGTGCGCGTCTCACTTGTCCGGCTTGAGGTCGCGGTGCACGATGCCGTAGGAGTGCAGGTACTCGACGGCGAGCACGGCCTCGGCGAAGTAGTGGCGCGCCATGTCGGGCGGCAGCGGGCCGGCGCGCAGCAGCGTGGCGCAGTCGCCGCCCTCCACGAACTCCAGGATCAGGCACAGGTGGCGCTTCGTCTCGAACGAGCAGTACATGGTCACCTGCGGACACCTCGGTGGTAAGTCTTACAGGTGTTGGACAATACATATATGGAGTCTACATTGTCGAATATTAACAATGGTTAATTATTAATCATGTAAAATTTTACATTTTATATTTTTTTATTCCTTATAATGAATAATGATAAATTAATCTTTATAATTAACAGTTAATTAAAATTATATATTACTTTATTTAAATGGTAAAATTCAGTTAAAAAAATATTAACCTAGTTCTATTTCGCATGTCTACGTAAGTCCAATATATCTTACCACGAAAGGATTGTCCGCAAAGCTTAGAATATCTCGTTCAGCAAACGCTTGTTCCACTTGGTTCCTTAATATCAGGTTGTTTTTACTGATTTTCTTCATTGCGTACCTATAATAATAACATTTTATTAATTTACCCAAAAATGCAGACATATTCAGATCCATTTTGAATTAATAATATTATTAAATTATTAAGAAAAAATGACAAAAAATAACTCAATATTACCTCTGCCTCGTCTGTTTATGCTTGACGAGGTAGACGGCTCCGTACGCGCCGTTGGAGATCAGCTTGATGACCTGGTAGTCGTTCTCCGAGGGCGGCGCGCCCCCCGCGCCCGCCGCGCCCCCGCCGCCCCCGCCGCCCCCGCCGCCCGGCGGCGTCTGTCGCCCACGTAACCTGAAGGGTGGAAATATTTATAATATGTATACATATATTTAATATTAAGCTATTTTGTACTTTTAGTACATATAAATCAGTTTTGAAGAAAAAGTTGTATACAAAAGGGTACTATAAAATATCAGAATACCTAGATCTAAATAACCCCTGGGACTGAGCTGCTGGATTGTTACATGGCTGTCTCTTAAGTTAAAATTAATAAATGTAATGTAATTATTATTAAATAATGATTTTGTAACAAAAATGACATATTTCAAGTGTAATGTGATTTACCTACGAAATAAAAATATTTTTTGAATTTGAATTTGAATTTAAAGTTTAACCAACTTGGAAGGCGAGCAGTTCTGCGGCGGTGGAGGCGGCGGCGGCACGTGCAGCTCCGCCAGCGGGTCCTTGGACAGGCCCAGCTTGTGGATTATGTACTGTGGGATGTCTGTCGTCATGCCCTGATAACAGTAAAAGTTAAATATAATAATTAATAATTATAAAGCAATGTTTTGATTTCTATCTTAATAATAAGAATAATAAGGATAGCTAAAAAATGACATTCAAAATTACTTAATGAAAACTAAAAAATGTACTCCTATAAATATGTATATACGTATTGCTTATATATAACGTGGCCAACAGATAACATATTTTAAATATAGAGAATTCCACCATAAATATAAATGTCATTTTTATGATTTATTATTTTTGACACACTTAATACCATATTATTATCTTAATAAGAATGACTGACCAAACAAAGCAAATCCTTGTCATTAACGTAACCCAATAAAAACTAAAAAAAAATGACAGCTGTCAAAAAACTCCCGTCTGTCAGATATAAAAAAAAACAAAAAGCAAACGCCCACAATACACGCGAGCAGTACCTGCAAATGGCGTGCGTGTCCCTCGGCGACCTCGAGCAGGCGGTAGAAGCGCTCGGGGTCGAACTCCAGGCACTCGAGCAGGCGCGCCGGCCGCGCCATCGCCAGCGTCAGCCGCGTCACCAGCGGCGCCACCTGCGCGCCCGCCTCCGCCGACTTCTCGCGCGTCTGACACACACGACCAGCGGTATTCAAATAGTGGTAGAGGTATTTTAAGTTATGATTTTTTTATTGCTACGTTAATTACAATACTTTCTTAGGATTTTTTTTGACATTATAAATGAAACTATTAATAGTTATTTATAGAAATTGTCGGTAGGAACTATCTGTAACAAGTATATAAACCTCTGAAACGTCAAAAGCCTTAATCTCTCCCTTGACCATAATTGCTGTAAAGCATTCGAATCTCTCGAAAAATCACAATAAATTCGCGACAAAATCCGAAAACTACGGTAATTATGAAAAAAAATTGTCTGTCGATTGCGTTTAATCTCAGAAACGACAACACTGATTTCGATAAGGTTTCAAACAAATAGAATAGTTTTAAACATATTATATAGACTACAAAATATAGAGACACTATAGATTTGGCAATAGACAATGGTTCCCAACCCGTGACCGTAACCCCATAACGAAAAATATCAACCAAAAGTTTATTTTTTTATATATATAAAATGAATAAGGTAAATAAATAAAAGTAATAAAAATATCTTTAGTAATTAATTTAAATTCAAATAATACCCACCTCAGCCAGCAATCTGTCCAAACTGTCCCCCATGTCGTAGAAGTATGAGCTCGTCGCTTGCTTTGACTCTGACTTGTGAAGGCAATCCCGCGCCATTTCCAATACCTGTGAATATAAATATAAACGTATTATTATTTTGCATGAAATGAACTTTATTTTCATTTAGTTTTTTTCACGGATTTCGCGGTCACCAACATTTCGAATTACTTATTACAGTAATCATAGTTATTCTATTCCCGATCGAAAAGATTCACGTAAAATCTAAGAATGAATTAATAAATAAATATTAAGCGTAAAAGTTTTTTACCAATGGCACTAATGTTCATAGACTTTTTTGAATTGTATGCTAATTTGAAGTTACTAATTTTTGAGTAAAACCTGTACATTAGATATTTTTAGAAAAATATTATTGAGATAGCCATTATCATCAATGCAAACACCGAATTCATAGTTTTTGAATTATTGCGTCTGTCTGCGTCTGTTTTTTTTTTTGTATTTTTTTGTTCCCAACATTTGAAGAAATACATATTTAAAGTAGTTGTATGTACATTTATCTCACCTGTCTCTGTACGAATCTCTCGATAGGTGGACGGTCTGGCTTTTTATCCAACTCAGTCAGTTCTTCAATCAACGCTCTTAACCTATAAACATAACAACTTTTACTTTAAAGTCTTCATTAAAAGAGAAAATAATGTTAAAAAAATAACTTATTATTTAACAATTATTATAAAAATTAAAAATATCAATTTTAACCAACGAAAAACAGAACATTTTTTTATTCATTTATTGTTTCTTTGCATTATATCAAAATTTAAAAGATTAAATGAAGTTTATTCAATTAGACTTAAAGCACTTGAATAGTCAATATAATAATGAGCGTCAGTGTAGTCAGTCCGCGAGAAAGCTAGCACCTGCTCGGAAAGTTATACTGAGATAAGCGGTAAGCCGGAAAGAAACTCGGCAGTTGCTCTATTAAACACCAAAGTTTTACTAACAAACAATATATGTATATGAGTTAAAGAAACAAAATTATTAGTATTATTCCTTATTGCTTCTGTAGTACGCCTGATTCAACATAATTATTATTAATAAGGTATAACGCAGTATAAAATCCATGCAGTATTTCCAAAGCCAATGAAACATATAGTCAGGCAACGGACGTGACAGTCTAAGCTGCCATACACTAATGTCCCAAGAGAGTGTACGGCAGCTTGGGCTGGCTGTTACGTCCGTTGGCCGACTATATGTTTCATTAGCTTTGGTATTACATAACCTTTGATGTTACTGCAAAGTTTGTTAAAAATACAAATTTCTATGTATTCAAAGTTAAATCCTTGTGATACAAAGTCGTGGTAGGTTATTATTATAGTTGCCTACCCTAAAACCGATTCCCGACTCTTATATAAAATTAAGTATGTCGGGAGCGTAATCATTATACCTGGTCCCGCAGGACGGGTCCAGTTATACTACTGTATGAACAAATGGACATTAAATATTCTGTATATAAATATTAAATGACATACTTATCGTCCATAGCTCTTTGAGCAGCCGGGAACCGCGCGGCGAACAGAGACGACATCGCCGACACCGCGTCGTCCTTAGAGCCGTCTGACCCGCTACCCCCGCCTGGAGATCGGGAGGGCGAACTGGGGGAAGGAAAAATTGACTTATTATACTGATAACTTACTAAAACAAACCACTTGCTTAATACTCACCGCTAGCCGTTAGCTTAGACTCTTACGAAATAGAATCTAGAGTTACCAGGGAAGGTTTCTTTATCAACATTATAGATGATAGCAAACAGAAATCGAAAATTTTAAACAATATTATGAATTTTTAAAAACTCACCAGATAGATATGAAATATCGATAACAATCCAATATTTATTGTTAATAATTAATATCAATTTTTTTCAAATATTATAACAACTACAAATATATATGTCGACAGATAAACAACAATAATAAACGAGGCAAACCTCAAGCTGCGACTCCTGACCCTCCGCGGCAGCGCGCGCGGGGAGGGCGCGCGCGCCACGTGCCCGCTGCCGCCGCTGTCCGACAGCGACGCCCAGTTCATACCGCTCCCTTGCGAGCTACTGTGATACAATAAGCTTATATTACATTTAGTCAACACAAATGTCGTACAGACATTGTTTTGTGAAATCTTTGAATTCATACGAAACTCCTAAAGAAAAAAGTACAATCAGTTTTTTTTCGAATTTTCTACTTGAAATGACAATTTTCGCAATTATTTTCATCGTCAATTCAAAACTCTAATTATCACGAATATTTTTATTTTTCGTATTCAAATCACGAATATTTTTAGAATTAGACCAAACCTTAAGTTTCGGCCTGATTCAAAAACCTAGATCTCTAAAAATTCTAGATAGTCTATCTATTTACTAAAATGTCATCACAATACATCCAGCCATTTGAGCTCGAAGGAGTAACATACACACATTACACACAAACAAATGGTAAACCGATAGGAAGTCATATTCATACTTACTTGAGCGAGTTCTGGTGGTGGTGGCAATGCGGGCAGGGCGCGCGCGGCGGCTCGCACGCGGCCTGCGCCGCCAGCAGGCGCTCTTGCGACGAGCATTGTGACTGCAATAGTGGTAATTGATCGATAATAATTACTAAATAGACTCTTTATGGGAAGGATATTCGCTTCATATTATCAACACTATCCTCAGTCGAGATATATTCCCGCAGTAAAAAGTATCCTGTTGACCTAAAAACCAGCAATCATCATACCAAACTTCATCAAAGTCTGTCTACTGTCTAGAGGTTTTCTCGTTATGCGTTCTCAAACAGACAGACAGATTCGGGTTCTATATATTAATAACAATTCCAATAAAATTTTCCAAAAAAGTATTTTACATACTATCGATTCGATTCAGAATTTTATAGTAGGTACTATGTATAGATTAAATAAATATTAAAAAGGTAAATTAATTATTAAAATCGGTTTATTATTAGGACAGTATTTTTAAAAATTACTATAAATGACATTTTGGATCTTATAAAGTCCTCTTATAAATCCATATTACAATACACGTTAATTGAAAAAATCACATGACAAATTACAGTTTAATTCAAGTGCACTAATGTTTATGTGCGGGCAATAACGTAGTTATGCTAACGACTTGGCCGACTTTCAAAGTAAATGATAAGGGTAGGTATAGGAATATCAATCTTATTCTAATTCTATTAGAGTCTTAAGAGATTTGAGTGCAACTAAAAATATGTAGCTTATAACGAAAATATATACCTGCCGCTTAGGAACATGTGGTATCAAATATTGAAATTATTATATTTATATTATGTATGTATTTAAAGTTATATATATGTGTAGCAACTATTTGGTATTCGTAACACAAGCCTCGTAGCTTACCACGGAACTAGATGGTGTTGTGTGTAACAATGTCTCAATGTCCCAATATATTTATTATAAGACAGGCAGGAAAGGCAATGTTAAAGTATGCTGTTCCTATTGGTATCTATTTTAAATGTAAATAGAGTGGAGCACTCACAAAGTATTTTCTTTTATGGCAACAATCCTGGCATTGCGGAAGGCTGCTGTCATAAAATTGTAAAAAATACTACTGCTTTATACATATTAATTAATTATCTTTAGCTTAGTCAAAGTTCGATTTTGCATTTATAACTTCACGCGTCACTGATTAATTATTATCGATTTATAAATTAAGAAATGTGTGGATGAAAATCAACACCGTTTAAACACACAAGAATATTTTATAAAACATATTAATATTTTGAATAATAATATAAATTAATTATACACTACTTTTTTGGCAAATGGACTGATATTAGAATTGTTATCAGTACATCGATCAGTTTATAATAAAACTGTCGTTTTCAATATAACAAATATCGTTTGCCAAATACTGGAAAGTCATGACTGTGGCTTAAAGATATTGGCCACTTTGCATCAAAATTTGAATATTTATTCTTTACTACAATCTAAATAAAACAGAAAATCTACAAACAAAAACAACCCTATCTAATATACTTTGTCTTTCCGGTTCCATGTGGGTTGCTTCACCGACAGCAAAGTGGACCGTAGGGGCAACCCTATCGTTTTTGTGGTCTGTTTCGGCAGACCTAACATTAGAACGTCGTGGTAGCTTTGCCTTTGATTCTCACATGACCACCTGTATGTATACAGGTAGTATGCCTGCGTGCACTTTCCCCAACGATAAATAAATATAATTTATCTATACATAATTGAATAGTGAAACATAATTCTCTTGAAAAACAACACGAACCTGAAAAGATGTCCGGTCGTGAGCTAACAAGTGTTCTCGGTAAATGATTCATACTCATATTTCCGAAAGCGATTATCACACTGTGTCACGCAATGCGCGGCCATAAAACCCAGCAACCATAATGTTCTTTTAATTTCTTTTAATATCACATATGTATTTAAAAACTTATAATAATAATCGGTTTTATTAAAAGGATATCGATTTGTATATTATAACTAAAACTCAAATGCGTTAAATTTTTTCAAAGGTCATATCAGTAGATATTAGGTACTAATATGCGTTTCACGCTTCGCCAACATTCATTAGCATGTTATAGCGGTTTTTAACAATACTTTACGTACCTAAATATAGTTTTCAATATTTATAAAAACACTCTTTTCACTATTATATTGTAAAATCAAGTCAAATGAGCATTCACTTAAGTATTTAACCGACTTCTCAAAGTAGGTACTCATTGCTAACCAGATTTCACAAATTTCCCCTCCCCCTGAAAAGAATTCCCCCCTCTTATTATTAAGAACGGAAAAACAAAAATATTCATTGCAATTTACTAACAGTACAATCGCAGTTTATATTATAAGAATATAATCATTATCAGATATAAAATAATATTTAGTCGATAATAATCGATCCTCAACGGAATTGATACGATTGTATTGTTTTTGCAGTCTAAGAATGAATGACAATAAACACGTGGCCCTTAATTGATGTCAATTTATTTCAATTGTAGGCCTTTTTTAACGTCCCACTACTGTGGGGCTCTCTTCCATAGATGGGGAATCAGGATATACAACCACGCTGGGCATATGCGGGTTGGCGGACTGCACATATCTTTCGATTGATTGGTACATGAAAATATGATAGGTAAGAGACTCTGATTTGAATCCGCTTGACTCAGTTTCCCAAACCAACACGTTACCAGTGGGCTACCACTGCTTTAAATTTATTTCAACCTAATTTCATAAACTATATACCTAACCTACATAACTATATACCAAATAAGAATTTAAATTAATTATTAAGACAACAGAGGATACCTCTAGCATATTAACAAATCATGATTCTAAATCAAATAAATTGCATAATAATTTAGTAAGAAATGCCCATATTTGTAAAAATTTAAAAAATGTAAACCTGGTGCACCAAAATATACAGGGCATGTTAGGTAAGGAACTTGAACTGGAGTTATTTATGAACAGTGAAAATATTCAAATTTTATGTCTAACTGAACACTGGCTTTGCATCTCCCAGTCCATATTTAACTTCAGCGGTCACCAGGTAGCTAGTATGTTCAACAGAGAAAAAGCTATACGCGGTGGCTCTTTAATAATTATTAGTAAACTTTTTAAATATAAAGAACGTAAAGATATTGTGAGCCTCTCTGTTGAGCAAACTATTGAACTAGCCTGCGTAGAGCTTGAGCACCTCATTGTTGTATGCGTATACAGACCTCCTAGTGGGTTATATGAGTACTTTGAAAAAGTATTGGAAGAAGTTTTGTTAAAATTAAATATTTCTAAAAAGGTTATTATTGTATGTGGAGATTTTAATATTAATTTATCAGATAATTCTAATATAAGTCTCAGATTTAAATCTATGCTTCTATCATATAACCTACATAACTTATTTACTGAACCAACTAGAATCACTGCTACTAGTGCTAAATGTATTGATAATATATTTACAAATTGTAAACCATATTCTAAAGCTATTATTAATAAATTAAGCTCAGACCATTGTGGCCAGTTAGCTTCCTTTTCTTATTCTTTATTAAATGTCAACAAAAATATTTTAAAAAAGACTTTTATACCTATAAATACTACACGTATGGAGAAGTTTAGAGGTAGTATTGTGGCTAAGCTTCCGTATTTATCCTACATTAATGACCCCAACTACTTATATAACTCTTTATTTAAATTAGTAAAAACTGAATTTTCTACAATATTCACTTCTAAAACAGTCAATTCAGGGGGTCTCTTGACATTTGGTGAATGGGCAACTCCTGGCATTTGCAGGAGCAGGCAAAGGCTATACGACTTGTACAGTGAAAGGGCCTATAATCATAGTGTATCGTTTGCTTCTTTTGTAAGTGCCTACTCAAAAATGTTTAGAAGAGTATGTTACACGGCAAAATCCTTGTATATTAAAGACAAAATAAGAAATGCGCAAAATAAAATCAAAATGACATGGAACATAATTGCTTGTGAAAGTGGAAGAGTCACAGATCGCAGCTTCGATTTTAAATTAAATATTAATGATAATTTTATTACCTCAGAACGAGAAGTTGCATCTGAGTTTGAAAAATTTTTCACTGACATTCCACTTTCAACGACGCAATAACTTAATTCATCTCCCGACATTGCTGAACTTTTGCTAAAGAAAAATATTAAAGAATGTAATGAAATATTTAAATTTAAACCTGTAAGCCCCAAAGATATAATGGTAGCCTTCAGAAGCCTGGACGTCAAGAAAACAGCTGATTTATGGGGTATATCTGTAAAAGTTGTTAGTTCGGTAATTGATGTTGTTGCACCTCTTTTAGCTACTATATTTAATGACTGTATAGAACGTGGTGTGTTTCCTGATCTAATGAAACATAGTAAAGTTATTCCAATTTTTAAATCGGGTAGTACCCTAGACCCTAATAATTTTAGACCAATTTCAGTACTCCCAACATTTAGTAAACTTTTTGAAAAAATCATACTCGAGCAAATGTTATCGCATTTTAATGCACACAATCTACTTCATAAGAAACAGTTTGGCTTCACAAAAGGTCGCTCCACAGCAGATGCTAGTGTTGAGCTAGTTAAAAATATTTTTGAGGCATGGGAGAGGTCGCAGGATGCTCTTGGGATATTCTGTGACTTATCCAAGGCCTTTGATTGTGTGCATCACGTGACGTTGATCAGGAAACTGCATCATTATGGGATTAGAAATAAGGCACTCAACCTTCTGAATTCCTATCTGAGTAATAGAATACAGAGGGTTGATGTAAATGGTAAGAGATCTTCTGGGGCTCCGTTAGATATGGGGGTTCCACAAGGCTCTATTCTTGGTCCATTTCTTTTTCTAGTTTACATAAATGATTTGCCATTTTTTGTGCAGGACAAACATGAGATAGTATTGTTCGCTGATGACACTTCACTTATTTTTAAGGTAAAACGTAATTTACATATGTACGACGATGTAAACGATGCTCTCTCAAAGGTTGTTTATTGGTTTGATTCGAATAATTTATTATTAAATAACAAAAAAACAAAATTAATAAAATTCACAACACCTAATGTTAAACTTATTGATAATGGTATAGTATTAGGCGGAGAAATGTTAAAACCGGTACAGTCAACTAAATTCCTAGGTATTATCTTAGATTCGAAATTGCAGTGGAATCTCCATATTGAGGAGCTAGCGAAAAGGCTTAGCTCTGCAGCGTTCGCGGTTAAAAAAATTAGACTTATTACTGACATAGATACAGCTCGCATAGTATATTTTAGTTACTTTCATAGTATTATGTCATATGGTATCTTATTATGGGGAAATGCAGCTACCGTTAATACAATTTTTGTCCTGCAGAAAAGAGCTATTCGTGCAATTTATAGTTTAGGCCCTAGAGTATCATTAAGAGATAAGTTTAAAGAAATAAAAATATTGACTGTTGCTTCTCAGTACGTGTACGAAAATGTTATATATGTTCATAAAAATATACACGAATTTCTCAGGAACTGCGACATGCATAGTATTAACACTAGGAGTAAAAATAAACTTGTAATGCCTGTGACTCGCTTACGACGAGTCAGTAATTCTTTTTATGGACAATGTATACGCTTATACAACAGGATCCCAGAAAACGTTCAACAAGCTTCTATTGCCAAATTTAAAAAAATTGTGAAAGAACGTTTGTGTACTAAAGGATATTATACGATTAACGATTTTTTAGAAGATAGTACGCCTTGGGAATGATGTGATCGCCACCAGGCTGTTTCAACCTATAGAATAATTGTTAATTTCAATTTAATAAAAAAAAAAAGAAAAAAACAATAAGACAAAAAAAAACAAAAATATACATTAGTCCCGCTGAGTTTCTTTCGCCAGTTCTTCTCAGGTCAGTGGTTTCTTCCTTCCGAACTGGTAGTAGACTCATGACGTTCAGTAAAAAATTGTAATAATTTCATGCTGAATAAAATATTTTGAATTTGAATTTGAATTTGAATATCTTTAATAACGCAGAAATTCCCATAGAAATCTATTCAGGTATTCCGAATCTAAAATATCCGAATAAAAAGTAGCTTATTTGCATCTTAACTCATATTATACATGTAGGTATGAAGATTAATTTTTTAAACCCAAATTTAATAGAATTATTTTGTCTTTTCATTATTAAAATATGTTTCCCGGATGTATCTCGCTTGTTTCATGTACATACGTATACTAAAATTCTGAGTATAATTTATACGTTGAATATTTTTTTTGAAAAATCTTATTGTTTGTTTAATTAAAATATTGTCTTTATTATAGAATATAGATTCAGAGGCCAAATTTAATGTTTCTAGAATTTTCGCCTGTCTGTTTTTCTGTACGGGAACGCATCACGAGAAAACCATTCGATTTTGATACTTTACTTTTTAACTGAAAATATCTCATTACTGACAAAACCCGGACGAACCCGAGTGAGTCGGTAGTTTAATTATAAAAATATCGATTATGCACCTCGCATTGAATCATTAACAGATAAATGTAAGTAATGTATTGCATTATCACTTGCTATAGATATGATGGATATTCTAGCTATACATCATACCTCTTAGGTAGAATGAGGTAAGCACCACCTTATTTATATACATATTATCTTTTCTATTGATATCCATGTATTTTATAAGTAGCGGCCTACTTCGCTTCGGTGTAGCTTTGACTACTACACTAACAATACTCCACATCTATACTGTATAATATAATACAATTCTAATTTAGTCGAATTGAAAAATCTAATTAAAAACGTCATTATTAACTATACAGAGGTAGTTTTTCGAATTTTCGAATCTGTCTGTCTGTCTGTCATCATGAGAAAACCACTGGAGTGATTTTGATGAAATTTGGTACTATAATAGCTATCCGCGTCGACATAAAGGATATTTTTACTGCAGTAAAATATCTAGTTTTTGAAACACCTATTCTAACAGTAAAAACGTATGTAGCGCGTAGGGAAGAACCCGAGCTGAGCGAGATTGTCGCTAGTTATAGCTATAAAAATTCACATTCATTATTTCACATAATATTCTCTTAGGATTTAAAGTAAATGATAAAAAAATAGTTTTATGACCACTGAAGCCTACAATTTTATTGTTATATTGTTGTAAACCTAATTAAATTAGATAAGTTAATTCCGCTTACTTTATAGCCTCAGCCGGTGCATTGACTTGCTATTGGTCAAACAAATATTGCTCGCGGTCGTTAATAAGTCAGAGCCACAGTAAATGTGTCATGATTTCTTTTAGATCTCAGCTATACTGGTCAATCGATCTAAGCGTCATGGTCGCACTATAGATATTAAGTACTCACATACATATTCATGTACTAAGCTGATTCAGTATAGGTATATTAACTAATTATTAATATTTATATGAGTATAAAATAAACGATATGTTACATTACTAAAAATTACGTTGTCAAAAATTTAAGTTATGTTTCTTGAAGTGAATAAACTAAAGCGTTATTCAAATTCAACTCTAAACTATTGAATAAGTAGGTGTAAAAATGATACGATAAACTTAAAATTACACAAAACAATAATATTATTTAATGTCAAAAAATCGTAATTAAAATCCTTATCCTAGAAAACTAGCTTTCATCACACTAAGTTCAATCAAAAACTGTCCAGCGGTTTTCTCGTGATTCGTTTCAAACAGACTGACAGAAAAGAAGTTATTTATACACTGCAGAACTTATAGTCTGTCATAATTTTTTCTAGACGTTATTTTTATAGCTATGATTTTTATAGAAGTATGATTACATTCTATTCATGGTGACTTATAAATTATAATAAGCCACACCTCGTTAAGAGAATCGCGTATAATGTGATCACTATCTATTATTAATATCCAGCTGTACAAATACAAAGTTATTTCACATTATATGTCCTATTGACGTCTGTGTTATATTACAAAATTAAAGAAAAAGACTACCGAGACCTTTGTGTAATATTATATATGTATTTTTTCCTCAAATTTCAAAGCAAATACGATTTTACATACGAGTAATACCATGGTGTGATATTATTAGAGAAGACGTCGGAAATTTGAGTCGATTTCACGCATATAGTATACCGGCGCCCGTGCGAACATACTATAAGTCTATAACATAGACTAATGTTGCTTAATCTATGAACCAAATCATTGTTTACAGGATACTTACTGAAAGGCTGGAACTTCCTGGCGTGGTACCGTACCCGGATGAAGGCAGCGACGCCACCGACCATCTTCGACCATCACTACAAAAAACAATGACACATTACAAAGAATATAAGTTTTTATCGCCCACTTGTCTACCACTTGAGTGCTAAAGATTGACGACTACTGTTATTACCGGTCATTAGAATCGGTTGTAATCGACGATTTGATTACTTAATCATCATTTTATATGCATTTACAATACAAGTGGTATATTGTATAAGATATCAAAATTAGATATTTCATTAAAAAAAGTTCCCTCACAATATGGTTTAGGAAAAAGCAAACTATTCGTCGGATAACGATTTTGACATACAAAACATGGAGGTTAGATACAGGAGAACCAACGCTTCATACTAAAGCATTACCCGTCTGTCTCTGAAAATTTGTAGAGTTTATAGCGCGCTGCCGTCAATAAGTAGTATCTGTCAAGTTAGCTATTTATGAGTACTGTCACTATTGTGACAACGTGAAGTTAGGCATTGAGACAACATAGCGATCGCAGCGCCTCCTTGGTTTGACAATATTTCTGAGACACTACATTCTAGGGCCTTGGTTCTCCTGGTTTCTAATCTCCATGATACAAAATATGAAGGATGTCATATTGCTTTTTATTTAGGTACCAAATCTCATATCAATTTACAACCTAATAATAATCAATAAGATTTAAAATGAATTTTACTATAATATTATCCAATATTATAAAGAAACTAGCTGATCCGGCAGACTTCGTACTGCCTCAATCGATTAATAAAAGACCTAAACTTTTTTTTTTTCATATTTATTCACATTTTAAACCTTCTCTGGACTTCCACAAATAATTCAAGACCAAAATTAGCCAAATCGGTCCAGCCGTTCTCGAGTTTTAGCGAGACTAACGAACAGCAATTCATTTTTATATATGTATATAGATAATGAAGCAACAGGTTTATCCCACTACTGACTCATCATGGTAAATCCACTAAAAAAACACATTATTAATAATCCACAAAGAGCTTAATAATATAAACTGTAGGTGCTATTATTTAGTTTGATAAAACTCTTGACCTAATCTCATTAGCAGATGCTCCAACACATTTTATAGACAATATTTTTAATAGCAACTCTATCCCTTAGTAAATTATACGAATTTGGCTCAGAACAGAGGAATATTTGGTACTAGGCTATAGATCACGAGTTCAAGTCACGAGCGTAACACAGTGTCCTACGTGGACGACTCAACGCGAACGCGATTGCGAAACGATCCGATGCGAATTTAATGTGGTGCGGAGCGATGCGGCTACTCTGTCCTACGTGCGCGCGAACCGTCCCCTCCGCCGCCGTTCAGTTCAGTTAACATTAAACATTTGTCATGGGCGGACGGAAGCTAATGTTGTTGGAAAATTCATATCTATACATATAATAAATCTGTAGAAGGGTCAATTCTGTACATTGAAAATATTGAGAAAATAAATAGCAGGGGGTATTATTATTGTGTTGTTGGGTGTGGTGCCGAGGACGGCCCTAGCTACGTCGACCAGTTCTGGTCCATTGAAAGTTGGTATAATTATACTTTATTATCCTGGGCATAAAATGGGATACTTTTTATCCTGGAAAAATACGTAGAAAAAAACAAATCTTAATTTTTATCATAGTTTGATTTTATCCTGTAGTCCACGCGATCGAAGTCGCGGGCACAGCTAGTCTTAAATATGAGATATTGAAGAAGTGTATAACTTTTATTCCTTTTGTCCCAGAATGTAGGACGTTCTTGGATAGCATTAATAAGAAGTTCTACTTCCGACATTAATTCAACAACAATTTTTGCTTGAAAAAAATATGGCCGACGCGTCCACTTCGCGCGAAAATATCAAGCCAACTGATCGCGTTCGCGTCAATTCGCGCCGCTCCGCACCGCACCCCACGTGCGTTTGGTCACATAGGCCACTTCAATAGGTTTCGAATGTTTGTTGTTTTCGCGCCGTGCCGCGCCGCTTCGCGTTCGCGTCTAGATCGCTCACGCAGGACGTCGCCTGACATAAATTTAGATTAGACATTAAATTATTATTTGTAGCGGCCTAAGTGCCGTGAGTGTTTCAGAGACACGCAGGTCAATCTATTAGGTGCTGCTGGGTTTTTAGTACCTATTATTTTTTATATTTGGTCAATGCGCACGAAGAAAACCCACAACGCACCATACAAGCGCAATGTTTTTTAAGTTTACCAGTACCATAAAACAAAAAAAAGCGTGTAAAAATGTATGCCTTTATAAGAAATTTAAAATAAATAATGTCATTAAACCAAGAAATTCTCATATTATGAGTCAGCTTATTAATTACAGTAAATAAATTCCAATATACAAAAGTAATATGAGGCAAGACGTATAACGATATTTGGGTAAATACTTACATGTCCTTATTCCTAATTGGCACAGACATATAGCGACAAACATTTCAATCAATTAATGTAAACAAGCCTGTTTCTACAATTGCCTATTAATAATAACTATACCGTATACGTATTTGGTGCCTAGAATAATATAACAATTGTATATTCTGACACGAAATACGTTACATAGTAAAATAATAGATTAATAGATTAAATTGACATTTTAAACAACCAATCTTTACTTGTAGGCAGTGGTAGCCCAGCGGTAACGCGCTCGCTTAGATAACCGAGCGATGCGGGTTTAAATCTGGGTCTCGCACCTCTGATATTTTCATGTATGTATCATTTACACTCACCGCTTGTCTTACGGTGAAGGAAAACATCGTGAGGAAACATGCATGTCTGATAAAACCTAGCAAGTTTTCGAAAGACATGTGAATTCCGCCAACACGCACAAGCCAGCGCGGTGGACGATGGCCTGATCCCCCAATACTAAGGGAGGCCCGTGCCCAGCAGTGGGTACGTTAAAAGTTATGGATGTTATTGATATCTTCCAGACCAATTTTAGCCGCCTATCTTACTGAGACTGTATTCTCAAAGTTTATCAAAGATCGAACGATGTTTCGAAAAATCTATAGATCACTTTACCATTAAAGGAGGAAAGACAAACAAATTTATAATATTACAACTAATTATAATAAGTATTATTGAGATGTGAGTTTAATTTGCGCAGTAATTAGCATTTATTTACTTATTTTTATCCTTCTTACATAAAGGTTGCCCATTATAATTTTTCCTTATATGTAATAAGCAGGACTTATATAATCTAAACGGTTACGTATAGATTTTTCAGAGGTAGATATTTTCAAAGATTTAACACCATTAAAGAGTATCGTATAGGTAACCCGGATAGTCAACCAGCTATCATCAAATTTCAAGAAAATCTGTCTAGTGGTCTTTACGCGATGTGGTCAAACAGGCAGATAATCAAAAAATTTAAAAACTATAAATTGGACATTTGTATATAACGAAAATAACAATAAATATTTTTATATTAAATGAACAGATTCGACTCAGTTGGAATTCTATTATAATATGTATAGATCAAGAATAACAAAATAAAACCTATACTTTATGAACAATGACTCATTTCAGTAATTAGAGGTTTTTGAGGATATTTTTTGTCTCATTTGCAGTTTACAAGGGAATAAAACAAAAAAATATTAGAGTATGGTTTAAACAATTGCTTTCATTCATATTGCAAAAAAAGTTAATTATGTAGATATTAAAATTAGATTTCCGCTAGTGAAAATCCCGCCCTGTCTGCTCAACCGTTTCAGTGATTGACGGAACGAACATAATATAATGTTTCATACAACCTACTATAATGTATAATTGATAATACATATGTATTTAGGTAAAAGTTATTATATTAATGTGACCTTATTCATTTTATTTATCTCTATAGGTAGGTAATAATAAATAATAAATGTCAACATATACGATTGTTTACATTTCAAGCACGTCTCTATACTTCAGCCACTTTAGAGAAATAATGTTTGTAAACAAACCACAACAGCTGATTTTTAGGGTTCTCACTTCAGAAAAAATCATGATTTCACACTTTCAATAGTTTTACCCTAAATATCTATCAGAGTTTTCATAATACCTAATTGTAAAGACACATAAAAGATAATACATGATTAATAAACATTTCAAATCACATGTAAGTAATTATTTTTTTACATTTTTAATTATATTGGGTTGTGATGGTGGATAATTATGCCATCCCTAAAGCTTTCTGCCTTATTTGGAAGATATCGTAAACATTTTTACATAATATTTTTATAATGTCATCAAATGAAAAATACCACCAAGTACCCTACACTAACCGAATAGTTTACTGTTTTTTAAATTAGTCGTATTATTTATCGATTCTTAAAAAAATATCCAATGTTATGTGGTGCTGCTAAATCAATTGATTTCGCGTAAAATTAGACTTTGAGTGAGGAGTGAGGTAAGCGTTGGACGGGATAAATGCTTTGCAAACGGTTGATGAAACTTGTCACAGATTTCATTATAATTTGTTAATAATAAAAATTATAATAAATGTAAAAAATTAACTTCCATTTTGTTTTATTTTATCTTCTTTAGCAGTTTTATAGGTTTAAAAACTTAATTATTTACTGACTGATCATTATTAATTATCATTCTAAAGTATTAGCATTTACAACAATAAACATTAATAAAAAATGTTTTTCACCCATGCTTTCAGATGGTTGCCTAGCAACACTTTGTTATTAAACATTATTTCTCTAATGTGGCTCAAGTATAATCATATTTGTTGCATTTCGGTAAATAATAAAATATAAACATATGTGTTTAAAGAAACCACTTTTTCTAAGTAAGTTACTAAAAATGGGTATGTTACATAAGTTTCAACTAGGTAATTGTTATTAATACGAATGTGTGATTTTGCGCTTTGCCTGTTTGTTCCAATCGATCAATGAAATAGATAGTCATAAATAAGATATAGATATTAAAATTAATATTCTGCTAAAACCTCTATATGTAGACAAAAATATAGTAGCGAACAAATTTAACACTTAGATAGTACTTTTTAGTGTGAAATAAACACTTCACACACATATAATTACGAGTAATATTAAATTTTCTAGTGTAACTTTATTTTAAAAATAAACCGAGTCACAAAAAATTAAGTACTTTCATACAAACTTACGAGAGTCCTTAGGCATCCTTTGTCCGACCCTGTCTCATAATTCGCTCTTAGTGGACGTCTACTAACTATAAACTACCTCCCTTTAATTTTAATCTTTAATTTAATTTAATTTCATCTTTTACGTCAAGCAGTTTTCGATATTACATGATGAGTATCCATTCGCTTTTATACATTTAGGTATTTAACTATTTAGATAAAAAAATTACAAGTATTTTTATCAATCAATGGTCTCTATAAATTAGTATAAACACGGTAAATGATAAAGATAAATTAAATACAAACATGCACATAATAACCGAGTATTTAGTACGCACACGACCACCACTACATTAATTAATCGCTATGACATCAAATACACTATATTTATTAACACATATTTGTTATATAACGTGGGCGTATGTTTACATCTATACATCAGCTATCCAAATAATAAAATTCTAACTTCGAATCTGTACATTAAATATTTACTATTAATAAACTTCTTGAAATGGTCATTATTATCGATATCGATATCGAGGCCGTATCTATCGTTTTGAGAATAGTAGTCTTTCTAGGAACGCATCACAAGCAAACCACTGGACACATTATGATGAAATTTAGTATTTTTTTATATATTTAACAAAAAAGCAAACTTATTCAAGTAGAATTATCATTTTAGGACAAGTGACTCTTACAGTCCCGTTACATATTTTAGTTGTCTAAAAGTCCACAGAACAAAAACAGCAAACGGACAGACAATTTTTAATTTATTGGTTAATACTAGGTATGGATAACACCATTGAGTTTCCTTTGCTAATAATTTTGAGGACTTAGTCATCGCCATCACATACCTACTATTCCGCATTAAAGCAGTATTTTTATTTTTATAATAGTCTTGTTTTTAGAACTCATAAGTGCACTTTCTCTGAGAAAGTTTTATATTTGCCAACTTGAGTGGTCTTAAGATATACGTGATTGAAGCTACATTACTATCAGTTACCTAAGTTATCTAATATTGTTGTATACGTATTTATTTTTTATTACTATACGAATTCTATAAATGGTTACGCATATTATATACCCCTATTATATTTTTTTCTAAACGCATATTATATAATTAATAGAATTAAGCAAAATCAAGAAGTTTTATGTTATAAAAACATAATTAATAAACTTCTTAGAGTTAAGTGGTAACTGGTAAACGAACAGCATTGTACCTTCGGCGGTTATAAGTTCAACAGATTAATTATGTATTATGTAATAAAGTTAGATCATGACAGAATCTCTACTAATGATTCTAAGCACAAAAAGATCGATTGCTTTTAAGTTTGATCACTTGCTTCTGGACCTGCCAGTCAAATTTAGAAATACTTTTGCCGTTCATAGCCTATTATTGAGGATCTTACTTGATTCTACAATGCGCAGAAATGGCTCAATTACATAATCTACGAGATCGGATCCGCGGGCTCAATAATGCTAAAATAATTGAAATTCTAAATATTTTAAATCAACATTAAATTAATAATTTGTTTTACTTAACGGTCTACCACCAGATCGGAAAGAAGCCTCAGACCTGAGAGGTTAGGCCACAAAAATTATAGCACTTAGTATTAGAGTTGTTTCTTTTTAATTTTTTTTTTTCCTTTTTGATATTATTAGTCTTGTCACTTAGATCATCGTACTTTCATAAAAATATTGTTTTTCGATATTTTTTTGGCACTTAGACCTTTTAGATTGACATCCCATCAATTACAAAGAGAATTATATACAAACAAGATTATAAAAGGAGTTCATTAACACAACAATTTGTAGATGTAAGAAAAAAGAGCTATCCCAACACTATGAACGCAATCAAGCAAGACGTGTCCAAGCGAAATCATTTCGTACCTGTTTTACCATCCATCGACTAACTTGCCGAGACTACTTCGTGATAGAATATTTTTTGTTAGAGCTGTGCAAAAACTAAACTGGTTGTTTAACTTCTAAATTATTTTCAGTTGCATTTCAAAAATGTTATAAATAATAATTTTAGTCATAATATATACATATTTTATTTGAACGCCTGTTTAAATAATCGTTTTTATTATGATTAATAATTGTTCATATAATGAGGCCATTATAAAATTCACACTTAGCTAGTCTTAATGAATTTTTAAGTGCCTTTTTCATAAAGCCATAGATTCACAATTATTTAGAGAGAAATCTGTGATAGTCTCTACTAAGAGCTAATTATTATGATAATAGATCTCTCTATAGACAAAAGATCTCTTCATGGTCGTTTCAATAACTTCAAAAATAAGTTTTACTCGTATTTCCTTTAAATGAAATAATAATTGCTTTTGATGAAGAAAAATTTAACATAAACGTTTATTACTTGAGTTACAGAACATAAAAAGTTATTACATAATCGATATCAATACTTTGCATGAACATGAATATAAAAATATCTGACAATTACTAATAAAAATAGAATCGGAATTAAGCTCAATATCGATTACTTAATCGGGCTTACGCTTTAAGTGGCATCAAATAAAACGCTGATTGTTACGAGCTGTTAATTGAAGTTAAATTGTTATAAGATATATTGATGTATTTTTTGGATTAAATGAATCGTATTTGTAATATGTAATATATTTAATCTTTACAAAAATTTTAACAATTATAATGCAAGAAGAAGAAACATCTAAGTATGTTATATAAGATAATAAAAATTTGACATTTTTTTCGAAAATTTTATTGAAATAGGCATTGTTGTCGATAGGGGTCGAATCTATAGCTTTTATCTGTCTGTCTTAGAACGCACGAGGAAACCATTGATGATGATGATGATGATGATAATGATGATAATGATGATGATAATGATGATGATGATGATGATGAGAGGTGGATCAACATATACTTAGGATACTTTTTAAAATATCTCATATCCGAGAAATGTATACTAACTGTTAAGAATTTAACGGAGCGAGGGTGAGTCGTTAATCATAAATAAAATAATACCGTATCGTTCCAGTTAAATTTATCTTATCTGCCAAGTTCTTGCGGTATCTGTATCAGCAGAAATCTAAAACTGTAGAAGGTCGGAAGGAAACCGAAGGTTAAATATGACTGATACAGCGATTTCCGTCACAATTTTTCATAATCGAAAGACGAACCCACATAAAATATTACCAAAATCCAAAAAGACCAAAATGATATTTATTTTATAAGATTCAACAGATTTATGAGATTCAACATATCCAATATATGGTCATATTCCATACATTGGACCTATATGCTCTGAAAAATATTGCTGCTCAAAAATTAATAGGTATATATTTAAAAATTATAAGATTATATGTAACATTTTATAGCCTATTTTCTACGCAGATATTATATTTTTATACTAGCGGACCCGACAGACGTTGTTCTGCCACATATAAATTTTTTATAAACTTTTCCTCCCGGTGAAATGTTTTATTACGCATTCGCAAAACAACATTTACTTCGCACCTCCCAGTATGTATTCGCTGATTTAATTACCATTGCACGCACCATGGCAACGGTAATAACATGATACGTCAAACGCCATTATGTTATAAAGATTTTTTTTAATTTCCTTTTTTTCCGCACAACTTTCATATTTATTCACCTTTAAAACCTTACCTGGACTTCCACAAATAATTCAAGACCAAAATTAGCCAAATCGGTCAAGCCGTTTTCATGCTATGTCGTGACAACGGAAAACGGGTTTCATTTTTATATATATATAATATCTGCCTATATAATATCTGCTTCTCTAAGCCTTAGAGGGTAACAGCTACTATAATTATACGACTGAACAGATACCCTTCATATCTAAGCTCAATGAACAACAACAGAGCACCAGACCACACAAATATGCGTGTAATATGCGTGTAACTTACAGTTCCTTCCCTCTTTTCACGCTAGAAGACAGTAGCGCGTGGTGTAGAGGGTGGGCATGGTGAGCGTGCCAGCGTGGGCCCTCCGCTGGGGAGAGAGGTCCCGTGCCCGGCGAGCTGCAACGCCCAGAGCCCACCTGAAACAAATTGAGATACATATATTTAAAACAAAAAAATCTGCATACATCATAGGATAACAGTATATTGTTTCTAATGTTCGTCGTAAAAAGGAAACATAATTTTTATAATTACAGTAGCATTTTCTGATGAAAAATATCTCTTAATATACAAAGGTCTTTTAACTTTTACACTTTAGGTTACAGTATTTCTTGAACTACTTTTTCAAACAATTGTACAAAAATAAAAAAGTAATTATTTAAAAGACAAAAGAACTGTTATATACTAGCGTTTGACCCACGCTCCACTCGGGTTCGATCCTAGGTACGTTCTCATTATGAAATATAGCCTAATACTTTAATAAGCAGGCTATCTAATGCGGAAGGAAAATTTTCAAATCTAATTATTAGTTCCTGAGATTGTTCCTGTTCCTGAACGCGCGTTCAAACAAACAAGAAAACAAACTTGGTCTCTTTTTAATATTGCTAATACAGATATTGTTATCCTTTTACTAAATATCATCATAATTAACGATGGGGAAAATCAAGTAACTAAATTGAGTGATTTTATAATGGAACGACTAATGAAGCAATTCTAATTCATTCTATTGGTCATAATTCTTAACAATAACGTTTGATCTAGTGACAATGAATTGGTACGATATATAAATGTGAAATACTTTTATTATGTAATCTACATTTACTAATCACTATTCTTCGAATGATATGAAAAATATTATAACTGATCGATTAGTTGTATATAACTCCAAATTGTACCTAGTTTTTATATAGCCTTTAAACAGAAAACTTTAATAGCCGAAAATTATTGTGGGAAAATACTTATTGGTACCACCATTATTGTTAGTATAAAATGGTATTCAGGCCTTTTTAACACCCCACTAGCAAGCACAGGTTTTATAGCACCAAATCATTGGCGGATTTAACATGTCTAGCGATTTTGTATTATTTATTTCCCGACACGGTCGTTTTAGCAGTTTTGCTTTACAGTAATCAAGGATAAGATAAGGGTTAAGAATTTAGACGTTAAAAGTTTTTTTACCTACTCGTTACAGACGTTGTCTGACCCACAGTAAAAAAAATATTTCAAAAATTTAGTCAAATATTGGCGTAGGTCTAAAGAAAGTATCAGTTAAATTTAATTAAGCTTAAAAGACAACTGAAACATTTTCATATAAATTCATCTGGTTTAGTTAGTTAAATTACATATTACATTTCACGCCCTCATGTATAACGTTCTATCAACAGTGAGTCTGGCTGAGTAAATATCAGTTTGATACTGTTTATTTGCTAGCGATCTCAAAGGCTTTTGCTCTGCACGTCGGAGCTATAGATATGCTAGTCTTGTGAAAATCGATTATAGCGTGTAATTGTTAAAAGATACGCTATTTTTAATTCGAAAAGTATAAGGTTTCTGTTTGATATGATTGTTTGATTTTAATATGATATTGCACCTAATATACAAAAAGCATCTTAGAATATAAATTTCCAGTCAATTTCGTGGTTCCTCGTCAGTCAGGAAATCAATTTCGTTTTTATATACAAACCTCCTCGTTTCGCTCGGGTTCGTCCCTAGATTTAGCGCGAACTTGACAAATTATATACTAAAACCGTCCTCGAGAACCACTCTATCCATTGGTGAAAACAGCATGAAAATGCAGTAACTTTTGAGTAGATCACGAACACACAGTCAGACGCGGCGGAGGACTTTGTTTTATAATATTTAATGATGCATGATAGCAATTTACTCAAGTTTTAGAAAATATTCTTTTGTATTTTCGTTAAACAACTCACCAAAGTAACATCACAATCGGATGAATAGGCTAACAACGGAGTAGGTACAAACATAAAAATAATCTTTTTTATTATATAGTTAGAAGGCACAGTCATGAATGCTTTAATCACTATGAATCATTAACCTCATACTTAACTAGTTAGAATGTAAAGAATGATGATAATCTGAGGCAGCCTTAACCCCTCGTAAAGGTGCCATTGTGTCATATCAAAAGCCATACTAAAAGACAGTGGGAGCAACAAGTTGCCCTGTTCGCTTCCTTTTTCTAAATTTCCACTTTAAAATTCCCTTTGACTTTGGCATACGTTGCACTCTCCTTTATATTTTCTCTTTCATTAACACCGTATTTCTAAAACTAGTGGACCTAACCCCCATAAAACCCATTTTAAATGAAACATATCTTTCTATTCTATTCTACTATTAAAACGATAACTACTTAAAAATTAAAGAAAAGGGCGAATATGTTGTTGTTGTTGTTGTAAAATATAAAAAATATTAATCCAAATTCAGTACATTCTCCTCTTTGAAGTCGGTCGAAAATATTGGTAAAATTTATTATGTTTGTACATACATATATTTTTTGAGCGGTACCCTAATTTTAAAAAAAAACTTCGATTTTAACACTAGGCATTAGCTTTAGGTATTTGATAAAAACTTTGTACAGTCTATACAA
This sequence comes from Boloria euphrosyne, assembly GCA_951802675.2. NCBI lineage: Eukaryota > Metazoa > Arthropoda > Insecta > Lepidoptera > Nymphalidae > Boloria > Boloria euphrosyne. The sequence continues at coordinate 1,746,866 of OX637896.1, forward strand.
TCGATACTGTGAAAGTATCAGTAATTTGAAACTATTAAGAGGTTTTAATAGTGAATGCATAAATCACTTTCTGTCACATAGGTAAGTCCGTTACGTGTGAAAGCTTCTCATCATTTCTGCTGTACGTTGTTGATTTACCGTTTTAACTACACTTTAATTACACATAATCAGTTGAGAAAAATCTTGGTACACTAAAATAATGTTCCATAAAGATAACAATATTCAATTTTAGCCCCGTAAAAGAAATATTTTAATTCTAAATTCAAGCGGAACCTTTTTTCTTTTTCTAAAAAGAAATTAACAACTTACTCTTTATAACATCGACTATCTGCCAGTGAAAGTCCTGTCAAAATGTGTCCAGCCGACTTACTTATTAGCCGGAATAAATAAACAGAAAATATGGAAAAAAAATATTCTTCTAAGTACCAAACGTATATGCATTATATAAAAGGTTGTTATGTTAATGTTACACACAGACACTTCAGTTTTATTGATGTATACCTAGATAAATATCAAAACATTTGAGAAAAAAATATTTTCATGGAAATCGAGGTCATGAGACACGAGGCAAGCTATTTTTCTTCCTAATCTTATTTCCATTCCCTGTGGTAGCTTCGGTTGCATTAACAAGAAATTCCTTTGTAGTCATACTTAATTGAATGTCTCTGACGTAGGACTTATTTAAATTTTATTAGACTTTTCTTTTTGCACTGCTTGCTCGACATCTTTGAAGAAGACCCTTAGAAAAATCAAAAAGCATCTCATTTACGACTGTGATTTAGAAAATGTAAATGAATCCGTGCTAATTACTTCGACCATTTTTTGGTCCATTGTGACCACCGCATAATAAACTAACCTAACTGAATCTTGCCTTTGATAAACTGCTAGTTTGCTCAGGGGCTTCTCCATATTTTATCTAGGCCTAGAAACTGTTTCTCAAGAGGTTTAAACACCCCAAAAGTGTTGTTCCACCTGCCTCCATAATCTTCTATACGTTTGTGTGCCACTCAATATTACATTGAACATGACGTGCCTACGCATAAGGGCATGATATTAAAAATACAATATGTACTTACATAGCATATCGAAAAGTTTATTACTCTATACTGATATATAAACATATAAACGTGTGTTTTATAAATTACGTACTTCGTATTCAGCCTTTTAACGTCCCACAGCTGAGCTGAGGTGCGAGACCCGAGGTTTTGAATCCGCATCACTCGGAAATTCAAGACAGCACGTTACCACTGAGCTATGTCACGTACTTTACTAGTAATAAATTCTTTAAGTGCAATAAAACGCAAAAGGTATATTAATTAAACGCTAATTCTGTTGAGAAAGCTCGTTTTCACGACGCAGATGGTATGTTGAAGTTTCATTTAATGAAAAGGAAAAATCGGTCCGACCGCATTTCTCGAGCGCCTGGTATAACGTCTAGATACACGCGGTACTAGTTTCTATGTTTGTATACAACGGTGTGGGCGTGTGCCTTGGATATCCTTGATATGGATTTTGACACCATGACTCATAGAGGGCAAAGGCGCGGCCATAATAATTTCTATAGAACGCTAACACATACGTATAATTATATTTCATTTTCTTGAATCATCATCACACTAATATTATAAATGCGTATAAAATTTGTGTGTGAGTGTGTTTGTTACTTCGTTTTCTCTTTACAATAATGTAATTTTAATCGACGCACCTTCCACCTAAAAAAGTATTACATCGTTACAACCCGAAGATACAAATAAAAGCTTTTATGACACGCGTGATATTTATTTTATAGTAGCGACTTAAATAAAACAATCCTCGAACAAAAGATCCTCCGTTTCTTTATCTTACATTCCTTGCCCATTCAAAATCAACATCGTCCCTTTTTACTCTCAAAGTATCATTTCACACTCACTCATCTCGTATATTGTACATTTATATAATACTTGCGTCTCACCCTGGCTCCACTCGGGTTCGTCGGGAGTTCGGGAGTCGTTCGGAAGTATAGAAAAAACTGGATAACCATCACTTATTATGATTTATCATCATACCAAAATACATCAAAATCTGACTAGTGGTCTCTTGATACGTTCCCAAGCCCAAAGACAAACAGACAAATTTTCTAAGAACTGTAGATTAGGCCTGTTTATCACTAATAATAAATATTTTAATAAGATTTTCAAAAAAATCATGTACAGATTCGACTAAGTTAGAATTTTATTATATGACGATTGATTTACCATTATAACAACAGTAGAAACTATACGCATAAAAAATTTTGGGATTACCTGATATATTATATAATGTAGAGCTTTAAAGCATGTTGCCTACAAAAGGTGACATAGAATGTGCATTAGACAAGTAAACAACAGCACAAACGTGAACGATTAAACGTATAAAATACTTTATACGAATTTACATATAGATTCAATGCCAAATACACTTTCCAGACAAAGAGATATTTAATGCGTTCCCTCCAGGTGTGTATTTTACACTGTTACGTATGTGCTAGCTTAAGACCGCGGCTTTACTTTGCAGGTATATAATTGATAAAATTAAATAGAGCAGATACGAGTATAAATCCTTCCCCGAATTCACTCACAAATTTTCTTATAAAAAGTATGTTAATTAGTATGAGTTATGTACTCGTAATATAATTATATATAATTTGTTATATATTAATTTAGTTTTCTTTAGTTACCTTATAGGTCATTCTTGTTTATTCAGAATCTAGAATTATTAAAATTTTTAGGTCAACAAAAATCGTGAATTCGTTTCCCGTCACTTGTAATTAATGTTCGGTACTTCCACATAACCTACTTATAGAAAGTAAGTCTATTATTGGGGAATAATATATTAGTCTATATCTACCTATATAATACATAACAATATTAGTAGACAAACAATAACATTTGTAACTAATGGGCTAGTGGAAATTTTCCACGATTCCTACTGTAGCAACACTGAGCGTTTACACTGACTAATGTAAACATTTTAGCACCCATAGTTACAGATATTTGGTGCACTACTCTTTAAATACATACATATTATTATAAATAAAAACACCCATGAATGGAATACTAGAATCTTATTCATCACACAATTAAAGCCCTCAGCGGGACTCGAACCCGCAACAGTTGGCACAGCAAGTAGGGTCACTACAAACTGAGGCAAACGTGTCGTCATGGTCTCCGTCATGGAGGTTAGATACAGGAGAACCAACGCTTCATACTAAAGCATTACCCGTCTGTCTCTGAAAATTTGTAGAGTTTATAGCGCGCTGCCGTCAATAAGTAGTATCTGTCAAGTTAGCTATTTATGAGTACTGTCACTATTGTGACAACGTGAAGTTAGGCATTGAGACAACATAGCGATCGCAGCGCCTCCTTGGTTTGACAATATTTCTGAGACACTACATTCTAGGGCCTTGGTTCTCCTGGTTTCTAATCTCCATGGTCTCCGTGTTATCGATACCTGTCAATATAATTACTAAGTCATAATGACAATCAACAGATGATAAACAATAGCCTTGACTTAAGTAACACTTCTGGTTAATTTTAAAAGCCTTTTAATTACTTCATAGGGTCAGTTTCTCTATATAGAGATTAGATATATTCTCTTTATACTACGGTAAAAGTTTATTTTTATAATAAATAAATAATAAACAAATATGTTGGGACGTTATTACAACAGCGCCATCTAGTTCCGTGGTAAGCTACGAGGCTTGCATTACGGATACCAGATGGTTGATATACTACACATTTTGTAATTTTTAAATACATATATTATAAATATAAAGGTATTTATATTATAAATATAAAGATCCATGACTGGAGTAGGTATAAGCAGTCGTGTTCAACAAATGAATGCCACCAGCGGGACTCGAACCCGCGACCGCTGGCGCAGAAGGGTCACTACCAACTGAGTCAAACGTGTGGTCATATGGCTGAATAAGATACGATGATTATTTTACTGGGTATTTTTACCACCTAATTGACATAACATCAAAGGATATTGGGAAACCCTAATATCCTTATACATTTGTATTTAACATTCAATTGATTCGCTTTGCACGAAGAACGTTGACATTCACAATATTTGCGACATTGCATACCGTCCGTGCACAAGCAAATTCACGTTTCTGACATATTGCATTTGAAAGTTTCTATTTAAGTTTAAATATCGATTAGAGATTATACCATATATTACAGTACTAAATAACCATTAATTGGATAAAAACTAAAGTTTAATAGATATAAAAATACATTTTCCTTTTTACAATGTCGGAAAACAACGCTTCATGAAGCCATAAATTACTTTTAATTAAATAACTACTCAACAGAATTTTAATTACAAGAGTTAAGTGCTTGAATTATTCCTATAAGAACATTGTAAATGTTGCGTAGTTTTAAAAATTAAATTTAATCATTACTTCACTATTTTTTTAATTAAAATTGCTTTAAAAATTCATTTTAATCATCAAATCACACTACTAGAAAGTAAACGACTAATCTAGTATAATACTTCACAGTTCAACAAATCTAGAAACTCTATTTCTTACAACTTTGAAGAGTGTAAAACGGGTGACGTATAGAGTAAGTTGGTCCGTTCTGGTTAACTTGATGACTGGACAGGTGGCCGGAAAAATGTCGGTACGATTTTCGATAGATAGATTTCTTGCTTTTCACTAGGAACGAACCCGGTCGAAGCGAAGTTGCAGAAACACAGTAGGTAAAGACTGTTCACTAGTAATATGTTGGTGGTATAAACTTACCACGAGAGAAAGTCGGTGATGTGGTGGCGGAGGTGGTAAGCGGGATGGTCGTCGAGACGCCGAACATTGCTCTTTCTGTAAGGTATTATGTACGTTAGAAATATAAAACAATACTATAAATAATACACAAATAAATATGTATATCTTTAAGATTGATTCTCTAATCGATTTTATAAATAAACTAAATTATTATTTTCATTAGTATTTAGATCTAAAATTAAATTAGCAATTAATACTTCATTTAAATCTGTTTTACAACAAATAAATCAGGTCACATTAGTTTTAAGCGATGTCTCTATAAGTCAATAATACATTTTTTTACGTAAAGAATTGTAACAAAAACTGTAAGAGCATACACAATACACATACTGCTGATTTTGGTAATACCTTCTGTTATCACTAATCAATATTGAATATACCTAATAAACTAAATCGGTAAAATTTTAATATTATAAAACCACATTACAAAATCGATTATTAACTGGACCCTATTAAACAATACAATGTCAACCCACATGATCGCCATTTTGAGTAAATTGAGTTTAAAAGTATTTGCCTTCTTTTAAAAAGTTTGTTAAAAAAATGTTAAGAAACATCGATCGAATGTACTTATTACTATTTTAATATATAGGGAGAATATAATTTATATAATATTAACCCCTAATAGTACCATATACTTTATAAAAAGTGCAAAATTTATATGACAAAACCATTTATCGGCATATTTATTTATATTTTATATTGAAAAACATGTTAATCCACATAACACATTTTTGCTAAATTGCAAACAGCTGAATCTAAATTATATGGCTTGATGTTAAGTAACATATCACTGTATTGAGAATTATTTATTTTTTGAATATGTTTAATTAGAATAAGTGTCATGTGTCAAAGTATCTTATTTTTTCAAAGTTCTAAAGATAAAAAAAATTGGGTTTTTAGTTTCTAGTAATCAGTATTTCTTAAGAATAGTAAAAAAATTCTTTTAAAATTTAAAAGCAAACAATGTAGCGTACGTTATTGATGACATCTAACAAAAAATATTTTCAAAAACCTTCCTTCCTGTATTAAAACAAAATATTTTAAATATTAACATTATTTTCACTATAAACGATGTTAAAATAAAAAAAAAATCAGTAATAACTGTTCTTCTTCAATTCTGTATCAAGATATAATTTACTGTATTAACATTTTTTTATAAAGCTTTAAAACAGTTTAGCGTCTGCTGGAATCAGTTACATCGTTTCTTTCACTTTAACAATTGGAAGCTCACAGCCATTTGAGTAAAAGACAGGAAGATTTAGATCGAAATTTGGTCGTATTTTACGCCCTTTAGCATTTTGGTCAATCACACCAATTCAGAGTTCTCTTCAAGCATAGACTTCATAAATAGTTTTAGAGGATTCTTAGTACGAAGCCCAATTTAAACTTAAAATCTTTGTAAAAACTAAAAACATACTCGAAGCTTAAACCTTGAAATGAAGCCTTTTTTTTCCTAGAACTCCGTTTGGACTTTTTTTTTTTGAGTTACAGTATATCTCGGAGTTCAGTGTGCCTCTTGGCAAAGGCCTCCTCTAACGATTTCCATTGTTTTCTGTCCTTTGCAACTCTTCTCCAGTTTGGACCTGCTGTTATTTTCAATTCATCTTCCCATCTTTTGCGCTGTCGACCTCTGCTTCGTTTGCCACTTCTCGGGTACCATTCCGTCAAGATTTTGCTCCATTTATCCTGAGGGCTCCTTAACATATGACCCGCCCACCTCCACTTCATTTGGTCTATCTTAGTTAGGATGTCTGTTACTCCTGTCCTACTCCTTATTGACGTGTTCCTTTCCCTGTCAAGTTTTTTGATCCCTAGCTTAAACCTTAGAAGGCTCTCAAAGTTTTCGCATTTTTCGTTATAAAGCTCTGCTATATTAATTTATGCTACATTTTGATCTACGAGTAGAATGCGGTGATATTTCTGCAAAAATAAGACGAGCATTTAGGTAAACTTTCAATAAACCGTTAAATTTTAAAGGTTTTTTGAGAGATTGCGTTTCTACCTCCTCAATTAATTCCCCTGTAATCATGTAGTCCTTAAAAATAAGACTACATCAATAATAGTTTGATTTATGCTCATAGTCTTCAGACTTTCACAAATTTTAGCTACTTTAGCTTCCACTAAATTTTCTTTTAGAAACGAGTGAGCAACTCTTCTATGTCTTTCTTTCTTAAGCACTACCTTTATTACACATTACCATCTTTTGTATCGGCTATAAAATCAGCATCTTTTAAATCGATTATCTGTTTCTTTCTACTATATGTTTCTAACTGCCTCGTTGGTGTAGCGGCTAGTGTGTACGGTCTCACATCCAGAGGGTTCGAGTCCCGGGGACGGGCCAAGTTTAGTTATTGAGTCTTTCTGTTTAATAAGACTTTTGATTCAATTGATTCAAATAATTTTCTGGATTCTTCAGTGTATATTCAGCATCATAGAATCAGCTACTACATAATGTCCGGGTTCTGCTACTTCTTTTAAAGTGTGTATAGGCGAAAAATTCGCTTGATTTGCTATTGTTGGTGCAAGGTCTAAGTAATCTCAACCTGTTAGAAAAGTTTCTGTCGGATCAATAAGCTCGATACCTGCTAGTGAACGAGCTGATTATGCTTCAGATTCAATATCAGCAAGCCACTTACTCAACCTTCAACCGTTAAACTCATTTACATGTAAGTCCTGTCCCAATATAGTCGTAAGTGAGACATCTGCTAGAGATGATTCTAGAACCACAATAATGTGGTCTGAGATCTTCAAAAAAAGATTTAATGGCATCACTTTTATTCTGCGAGTTACTACAAACCCACGTGGAAAACATTTCGTTAGACGGAACAAAAAATTCATTATATTCCTTAAACTTTATAAGGTCCACAAGTATGTGGCCCCTAGATTTTGATGGTGGTATCTTGGATAATTCTGAATGATGAAAAAAAATCTAGATTTGGCGTATTAACAACATTAATTAATTAATATTATAAAACGATTTTATTAAGAATAACACTAGTATTAAAATTTAAACTTACTTAACTATGATATTTTACAAAAATATGTCAAAGCATTTAAAACTTTATTAAGTAAAAACTTAAAACTTACACGCAATCACCTATAATATGCAATAATGAGTTAAGCTCCATAACTCAAGTACATGTATTAATAATTTGCCAACATAATGTTTTGCAATAATATGTCAAGCGAATTTTTAAGCTTTATCTCTTACACGAAATAGAAAATAATATTAAACCATGATATTTTGATTTTATCTCGTAAACTAAACACATTTCCTTCAATAATAGTATTCATTATTAGCTTAAGAAGTGTTTTTCAATAACTTTACCGGTAAAATAATGATGAAATGATTTTCTAGTTCAAACCTATGAAATATGTAATATTTGAACTCATTTTACATAAGAAATGTATTATACGAACTATTTTCACCTTTTCCTTACAATTTACTAGTTCTATATAATAACAGGATTTTTTAATTAATTTCATAAATCGTAATTCTTTGTTGACAATTTAAAACAATTGAATGATTCAAATTTAGCAAAAATGTGTTAACCCTCTTAACGTCTTATTACTTTATACGGATATTGATGTCTTAGAAAAAAGTGGGTGTTATAGCACTAAATGGGTTATTGAAAAATGCTATATGGGAGTTAGGAGGTTTGTGTCAAGTGTTTTTTCAATATTTTCAATAGTAAAATAAGTTAAATCAGTTAACATTGTATTGGAAGACGTACTTAAACGCCTAAAGAAGCGGTTGGCACAAAAATCTCAATTTTTGCCATTTTGTGGGTTGACACTGTATTGCTTAACAGCACCCAACTATCGTTCGATAGAAAGTCTGCAATGTTTTTCTCACCACGTGGACGGACAGAGTCGGTGCAGATTTGCCGAGCGCCGATCGACGCATACGCACAAGGTTGCTGCGGACCTTGCTTGAGGCATCTGTTGAAAAATATATAAAATATCAGACTAATCTCAAAAACTACTGTACAGGTTTCTATCAGGTTTTTACCATCTATTTTCTAGAAATGTTATTTAAAAAAAAATGTATCATGTATTTATTACGTTGATATTTAGAAGTTATATGGGAAACAATCGTCTCCTCTAGGGACGCACTCGAGCGAAACGAGAAAATGACAACTAGACTGCTAGCGCGAAGCTTAACCTACTTAATTCTACACACAGTGCATATTATTTTAGCGAAATTAATTAAACTTTTTCGCATTAAAAATATAAAAATAATTATCTTAAAACTATGTCTAAAAATATTACTGTACAATCCTATCAGCTCTAATTTTTCAGTTAAAAAACATTGTACTAATCACATTACAAGTACATTACATATTATGTAGATACATATATTTGAGTGCTTTGAGGCTTGTAATATAATCAATGTTGTAATATAAACGACGTTAAAAAGAAAATATATTTACGTAAAAAAAGAAACTTGACTATCGGCGCTATATTAAAAACTCAAGTCGCGTCTCAATGTGATTATGTGAGAGCATGTTTACGCTGCGTTGTGTCACACCTCCGCGGACAGAATATATGTTTATAAATAGCCTGATAATTTTATCATTACAGTACACACATAATATAATAACAATCCCTTGATGCTTATATAAATTTTATAGATCAATCTGTTCGTACAAATTAAATGTTAAAGCTAAATTAGACATGATTTCAATCATCATTATCGATGGCAATGTACTCCAAGCATTTTTGCTCCTTGTGTATAACATAAGCTTAGTAGAGTCGCTAGTATAATATAAAAGTAATATAATTTGACACGACGGTGATCGACCATGAGAGACATAAAGGATATATTCGCCAGTTGGGGAGATAACTAAGTTCATACTTTCCCATTTTGAAGTTGGTAAAAAAATTAGATCATAAAATATTCCAGAAATTTACGTTTATTGCAACGCTAGGGCGGCGTCGTCTCATCTGCCAGAACGGCACCAGTATGTAAATAACATCACGTGGCCTTTTGAAACTCATCCAAATATTTGCTGTTTTTACGTCACACCTACAGTTTATGTTATTTAATGAACATTGTTAGTAGTACTTTAAAACTAGTAAAACCTATTTTTGTTCGATTACAATACGTTATTTATTACTCCTAATCATGAAGCCATAATTTTAACTAGCTAACTTAAATCTTTTAAAAAATCCTTTTTGAGTTATCCAAAAATAAACGTTTACTTTGCTAGCGATTTCCTTAATTAGAATAAGCAAGTAATGTAATCTACAGGAGAATATTGATTACATAAAATATATGAAATTGTGTCTGCAAAGCCGGACTTCTATTTAGAGGTTCATTCAATTGAACGGCTCCTAATATTTTGTGTCCGATTGCCCAAAGCTATATCTATTGTGTATGGACAAACAAATATTGCCTCCATCTTAATAAATGAGATCCACTCAGCTTGACAAAATATTACTATTACTATAGTTGGGAACACTTCCCCTAATATTGATTAATAATATTACTGTATTTGGCAAGGAAAATATCTGAGTGGGCTTATTATTATGTTTTTTACTGGCTACCCGTCCTCTCTTCGTTCGAGTCCATACCTAGGTACGTACGTTTTAGCGATTAGTATTGAATGGAAACTATAGACTATAATTTGTGTATTAGTATCCCTTATTTGAAAAATTATTCCACAAATACATTTTCATTCCCCTTTTTATACCTTAAGGGATGTTTTCCAGGATAAGAACTATCCTCATGTCCTTTCCTGGGTCTCAATCTATCTTAGTACCGGGTTCGTCCCTTTTTATTTTATCCAATACAAACTACGTTTTTATAATATCACTAGCAATTACCGCGGCTTCGCCCGTGTTCTGATCTAGTGATTAGATTAGATTAATAGTTTAAAACATAGGAATTGGTGGTTGAAATAACGTTGAAAACTTTAATGAAAACAGCATGAAAATTGGTGCAGTAGTTTTTGAGTTTTACGCGAACAGACAGACAGACGCGGTTGAGGACTTAATAGATAGTACCTAGTATAGATAAGACATTTTCTGTAAATAGGTTATCCACATGTGTAAAATATTTTTCACATGGGACTCCCGGATAATAAATTAAAATAATACGTACCACACCTTCACACGCAACGTATTTGTAACCATAAAATTTTGTTATTTGACAAAGTTATTATCATACTACGTACTCGTCCTCGGTTCAATCGGTTTCGTCCCTAAATACTACTTTATATTATTCTTTAGAAACAAAAATCTGTTGACACGAAAACAATAGAAGCTATTGTAAGTGAAGATACCTAACTTACTCCTTATTTTTAAATTCGATCAATACATACTTTAATATAATAAATATATGAGTAATGTCAATGTATTCATAAACAACCATATTGCCAGTAAACTTATTGTGGCACTTCCTTCAGGCTCGATTCACTCCATCAAATGTCTATTGACCATAACTCATGACAACGACGTGTATGAATTTCAACAGATAAAAATATCATGATAATAAAATATTTATTCACCAAACCGCAGTTAATTTTTTCTCGAAAGTCCGCATTCTGAGATACATATAAGATATTATAGTTTAAGTAACCACTACAGCGTGTTATGTTATTTTTATGTTTTCATTCTCCGTAAGGCAAGCGGTAAATATGTGCCGCATATGAAAATATCAGTGGCGCGAGACCCGGGATTTGAACCCGCTTCACTACGTTTATCAACGAGCACGTTACCACTGCGCGATAAAGATAAAATAAATTCATAATCTCTAAGTTTTAAGTAAAAAAAATCCTACGGCGCGGCGGCGCGTGTTGATTTTGGTAGACATAATACATAGGTACATAATGATCTTCTTAAGACACGACGAACGTTTTATAAAAGAAGAGCAGTAAAAAAATAGTATTATATTTATTTAACAGTAATTTTACTAATTGGATCGCTCGCGGTACGTTTTTCTGGTTGTTTGCTTCGACCTTAATTATAACACACGTCATTAACTACTCGGTAATTAATATGTGAAACGAAACGTGATTTTAAATTTGCATTGCTTAGAATAGTTGTGAAACGGTGAGGAAATGAATTGTGTATTTAATGTTTACTTTAAAAAAAATATAATTTGAGACTTTAACTTAGACAAACTTCTGGAAAATCTAAAAGTGCTTTTGTCATGTAATTTTTGTAAGACTTTAAAAACTATATATGAAATGGGATTGGATTTGCTAATCCTGCCATGGAAAGAGTGTTGAAAGTGGTAGAGGGGAAACGGACAGACAGATCGTAGTTAGTAGGTACTTGGCCTTGTTTTACTCTCTGGTTGTCTGGCTGTCACAAGGGTAACCAGAATTTTCAGAATACCAAGCGCTCCCACAATACAATATAAAGGTTACATGCATATAGTATCCCTGTATATAATGTAACAAGAGTAGGTTTTGTATAACGTAGTAAAAATAACTTCATTTTTTACTATGAATTTAAACGGTACAGTTTTAAACTTAATTGCAATTAATTCGTCTAGTCAGTCAACCATATTAATTTTTTCGTAAAATATTAATATTTATGATGGCAAAATAGGTAGTTTAGTTTTTAGTATCTATTATATAGGTACATTACAATTTACAGGCGGTGGCGGCCCAGTGGTAGCGCGCTCACTGGGGTGATGTGTGCCGTGAGCCGAGTAATGTGCATTCGAATCACTGGTTTCGCACCTCTGATATTTCCATGTGCAAATCATTTCTAACATGATTACTACTTGTCTAAGGGTGAAGAAAAACACCGTGAGGAAACCTGCATGTCTGAGAGAACCTAGCAAGTTTTGAAGAGACATCTGAAGTCCGCTAACCCACACTGGCTAATATACCCTACCATCCTACTGCTGGTCGGGCCACGTAGAATAGAGTTGAATACATATAGGTGCATAATGCATATACAATATACATACATAGTAGCATACTTGTATGTAAGTTTCTATCGTGTCTTACATTATGTACCTACGTAAATTTAAAACTACTCCAGTACCTAATATAATAATTTATTTAAATAAAATATACGACAGAGCATGGCTCTTTGTTATTCATTTAAATGATGCGCGATATACTTAAGATTTTGTTTACGCTTTTCACATTTCTGACCACCTGAATAATTTCATCAGACGTTTAAAAGCCAGAGTCCGACATCGATCGAAGCGTTATTTTAAGATTTTTTCTTAATGTTGCATTAAATTGAGTTCTATAAAATGTTGTTCTTTATCGGTTGTTTTTTCTTCAGGCAAGTTTACGCTTTATACTAATAATAACTTCCAAATTATTTATTATCTTAATTTTATAATCTATATATAAATACATATACACATAAATAAAATTAAAGTGTCTGTTTGTAATGTCAAAATAACATTATAAATGAAACTACCTTTTCGGATTTTGTCGCGGATTTATTTCGATTTTTAATTCCCGACGTTTCGAATGCTTTACAGCAATCATGGTCACGGGAGATACTAAGGTGTTTGACGTCTCATAGGTTTATATACTTGTTACAGACAGAAAGCAAGCAAGTTTCATTTATAATGTCGAATATTCGCGTAAATCTAAGAGATATAATGTCAAAATAACTGTTTTTACTAAATGCTTATGGAATTAGATTCTACTACTGTTACTATTACTATTCTACGAAACATACTTTTTTTAATTTTTTGTCCACCATCTATTTATAAGATTGTCTGCTTGTTCGTAACGGTTCTGCTCAGTAACTATAAAACATACTTAGAGTATATAAATTGTTAAACAATCTTATCAAAGCTTATCTCCAAAAAAACCTTACTTTACTTAAGTCCTTCGATATTTCAGACCTTTATAAGTTTTATGGTTTAAATGCTAAAATAGGCAACACAACGAAAACATAGCAAAACAAAATAACAAAAAAAAATCAGCGACATTAAACTTTTACTGTATATACCTAATTAAAAGAAAGTCTAACCCTAGAATCTAGGCTAAGTAAGCAAGAAATTAAAAAAATTGAGAAAACCCCGCAAAATTTACTGGTAAATTAACAAGCAAAATAATTTATCATACCTTTCACCGTATCATTAAGTACAGAGTATTAAGTTATTTATTAGATATAACTTTTACTTTTAATAACTACATCGTGTATGTACAAATTACAACCGTTGAAAGATTTCATCAACAAAAGATTACAACAGATCGATTGATCGAAAGTTGGCCTGAAACGTTTCCATCTGTCAACTGTTAATAAAAAACTGGGCCAACGCCTACTAGATTAGCGACAATGTCGAATAGCTATGACAATATGTATCGAGTTGCAACACTCATTAATATACGACAGCTCATAGGTTAAATAACAAAGTAAAAAGCATGTAAAATCAAAATAACAGCCCGTGGTAGCTCAGTGGTAACGGTTAGAACCGTGATACGGGTTCAAATACGGATATTTGTTTCTGAAGGATGGAAGGCGGCTGAGAGATAAAAAAATGAATTTCCAAAACGAACATTTGACACACCATTTGTTTAATATTTGACCGATCAATCCTTCGTGAAAGTAAGCATATGACTAATACATAACAATTAACTAATTAAATACAACTTTTAGATAATATTAATTATCCCTTAAGGGTCGAATTTTATTTTTAATATTTATATATAAGCTTTGTGGACCTATTACATATAATGGGTTATGAAAATCGATTAAATCGTACACGTTAAAAGTAGATTTAAAGACTATATACTTTATTTACTATATGTTTAAATATAAAAAAATGGCAACAATCTGAAATTAGCTTAAGATAGTATTAACGGTTATGGGTCACTATTTATCTTGAAAGGATTGATATGATACGTTGGAACACAAATATGTTGGGCCATTAACACAGCACCATCTTGTTCCATGATAAGCTACGAGGCTTGTGTTATGGAAGATAAATGATACACTTCACATATATTACTTTAAATAAAAATGTTATAAATATAAACAACTATGACTGGAGTACGAATATACACGTACGAACACACATACACTTTCGCATTTATAAATAACCTTAATTATAAAAACCTTAATTATTTACAGCCTTAAGAGATGTATTTATTGTGAGACACATTTCTTAGAGACTATAGCAAAATGTTTGATTACGAACTTAAAACAAACACGTGTAAAGTGTGACCGAAGAGTTAGTGTTAAATAAATTCCTATCTATTTGTATAATATCAATCAACAAGAGTTCAAACGGTAGCCTTCACCGGTGTTATTGGCAGTCATAAAACAAGCTCGGCGATAACTAATATTGACTACGCCTGTGCACTAGCTCTATACACAAAAATAACATCTAAAGAGAACCAAACTCGTATGAAAAAGAAATAAAAAAAAATTTGTTCTTAAAACCGGTTTTACCAGTCTCTATGGACACAAGTTATTGTCCGAAATACTTAAAATTAAAATAAAGCTTAATTGCTGCTATTCCCGAAACACTTAACTCTCACCGAAATTACTACACATTAAATGTACTTGTTTTGTTTATCTACAGTACCTACTTATTATAAAATTATAGGTCAAATCAGCAATTTATATACCAATCTTTTGAAAAATCTTATTGAAATAGACATCATTATCGATATAGACAGAAACTACAGTGTTTCGATATTTTGTTGACTGTCTGTGATGGCATCACGGGAAAGCTACTGGACATATTTTAATGGAATTTTATAAGGTCTATATTTCTGGCCTCTGGGTCAAAAAATAGATACTTTAACAGGAAAATATCTTCATCTCTAACCGCCGCACTCAGAGTCACTTAATGAACCATTAAGTCGAGACTCTCCATACTAAGCATACTAAATTGTATACGAACCCGAGCAAAACGAGGGTGCCGGTAAGTCGCTATATTGTTACAATACCTACATGATCAAAATCGTGGTCTGAGACACGAAACTTAACAGTGGCTGATCATCTTATGAACAATTGGTTGGATGTTATTTGAATTTAGTTTTTAACAGTACGTTATAGGGAATATTTTGGTTCGCTAAGCATTTAACAACTTAGCGTGAAAACTGCACCTATTGAGGACTGGCATTATTATTCTAAGAATAGAGAAAATAAAATTTAAAGATGCCATGAATCAAATTCAAAACGCTCATACTTTTTTTTGTTCTAATAAGAGTTAAATTTACTTCAAAAGCATTTTTAATACATAGGTATTAATCAATTACAATATGTACATATATTAAAAAATATAGTTTATCCAACAACCATTACTCATGCACTTTGCCATTCTAAAATAAAATGTGAAACCGGTATAGTTACACTTAAATATTTTATAAAAATATATAGAAAGTGTTCAATATTAACATAATGAAGTGTTGATTTATTTATATTTTAATCTCATACATTAGTAAAAGAGATGCAATATAAACCTCTTGAGACGTCAAATATCTTAGTCTCTCCCGTGACTATGCTTGTTGTAAAGCATACGAAACATCGGAAACCAAAAATCAAAGTAAGTTCGCGACAAAATCCGAAAAGATTGTTTAATTTAAGTAAACCTAAGTAAGTATTATGATAGAAATATATATAAAGATGCAAACCGTTAAGCCATAAGTAGATATCTCTTCTATTATTGTTAATATTCTATGTCACGCTCCGATTATACCGCGTAATGACAATCCAGTTCCTTACTAATTTATCTTATCACGACTCTGAGGTTTTCGTTTCATTTAACGTAGGTTTGAATGTTATGCTTTTTAAATGAAACTAGCGGTAAGTTAAAAGGTAAGTATTAACGGTTATTAATTATTATGGATTCTTTAGAAAAGAGATATTTTCTTGCATTAACAAGTATATTATGTATATTATATGTTAACCCGAGAATATTCAGCTACTATCATAACAAATTTCATTAAAATCTGTACAGTGATTTTTTCATGATATGGTCACAGACAGGGAAACATTATAAAAACTATAGCTTGGATTCTATATCGATAATTACTATTTCGAGGGATTTTGGAAATACAACCATGTTTGCATTTACATCTTTAGAACGCGGGCGGAGCCGCGGGTATTGCTAGTTATTATTAAAAGCGAAGACTGAATTGACAATAACTCACTCCACTCTTGACTCTTATATCCAAATGCTGCAGATCCAAAGGGGATGCAGATCCTGGATTCCATACCAAAGCAGGATAAGTTCAGTTATCGAGATTCCGTACGAAAATCCTAGTAATTAGATCTAACAGCTGTATGTAACTGGAGTGAAGCCAACAGAATGGAGCTCAATCATGACAAATGTTCAGTGATGACATTTGGTAGAATTCGGTATCCTTTGATTCATGAGTACACCATGGATGGCATTCCTGTTCCGAGAGTGCAAAATATCAGAGATCTAGGCGTAAACTTTGACACCAAATTAACCTTTTAACTCTATCGCAGCTGATTCATTTCGAAGATTAGGGTTCGTATTGCGCAACGCTCGGGAGTTTAGTAGTCATGTAGTAATACGGTTACTATATTATGCTCTAGTACGAAGTAAACTGGAAACAAGCTCCTGCGTCTGGCACCCATACGAGAAAAAGTATGGACTTATATTAGAAAAAGTACAAAAGGCCTTCCTAAGATACCTATATAAACGTTGCTATGGATATTACCCTTTTCTATACCCAACCAAATTTCTTTTAGGTTGCTTAGGTTTCAACTCTTTGGAAGTCAGACGAAATTGCGACCAACAAAAAATTATGTGCTGAATTTTGCGAGGAGACGTTGATGCTCCGGATCTTCATGTTCAACTATGTAATATTAAAGTCCCAATAATTGCTATTAACCTTCGCCCCAGAAAAAATGAGTTTTTTGTTGTCCCGTATTATCGAACTGTTGCCCGAACCATGGCACCTATACCGCGTTCATTGGCATCATTCAACGCGCTCTTGGACAACAATCCTCAATGGGACCCATTCAATACCAAATGGTCAACTTTGGTTATTGAATTACTAAGATATGCGGAAAATATTGAACTCAAGTAGTATTTACTTTTGTTTTTATGTATTTTGTCATTATAATAATCTAGTTAGTGTAAGTGGCTTCGCCGTTCTAATTAGATGTAAAATAAATAAATAAATAAATAAATAAATAAATAGCAACGGAGGTATCAGGTCGCCGTGATTTTTTGCATAGATCTACTATAATATTGGTAAGAGAGTGTTATTATGTTATACCCGGTTCTTTATCTAAATCCCTTTGGATGTAAATATGCGGCAAAAAGTTGTACATTGAATATATGTCATGAATGATGGATGGATGGATGATGATGAATGATGGATCATCATCATCATCATCATCATCAGCCCTTTTTAACGTCCCACTGCTGGGCACGGGCCTCCCTCAGTACGAGGGGGATCAGGCCATAGTCCACCGCGCTGGCCCAGTGCGTGTTGGCGGACTTCACACGTCTTACGAAAACTTGCTAGGTTTTCTCAGACATGCAGGTTTCCTCACGATGTTTTCCTTCACCGTAAGACAAGTGGTAATCAGGATAGAAA
This sequence comes from Boloria euphrosyne, assembly GCA_951802675.2. Classification (NCBI taxonomy): domain Eukaryota; kingdom Metazoa; phylum Arthropoda; class Insecta; order Lepidoptera; family Nymphalidae; genus Boloria; species Boloria euphrosyne. Next base: position 1,765,193 of record OX637896.1, read on the forward strand.
TGATTCGCACATGAAATTATCAGAGGTGCGAGACCCGGATTTGAACCCGCATCACTCGGTAATACAAGGACAAATTACTAGTTTCAGTTTCATTATTTCAAATCGAGAAATAAATTCGCGTGCAACCACAAACTTATTAACAAAGCAAACAAATTATAATCAATTAAGCACCGTTTTCATAGACTTTTTTAATTTATAAAGATCAATTTATAGATACATAAATTTGCCTACATATGGCTTGACTTATGAAAGTAATAGGTAACTCGCTCTAGCTAGCGGCTGCCACTTTGGTTGTAAGTGAGACATTGACACACATTGAATTACCTCCAACATATATTGCGTATAGAAACAAGGGATTTTTTGCCTCGTTCGCATGCAACATGCCACATGCCTTTAATCTAAACAATCAAATGCAAAAAAATAAAAATAATTGGCGATATAACGGTCGCATTCGCTTTTAAAAGTGTTATTATTGGTAATTATGTAGTATTTTCACAATAGCACCTCTTTTTAAATATCACAGTTTTACCTTATATTTTTGAGATTAAGCCGATATATGTATCTAAGATAAATTATTATAATAACATGAAAATAAAATGTTACAATTACTTATCACTTTATACACTGTACCTACTAATATTATAAAACTAGAGTTGTTCGTTTGAACGCGTTCATCCCTAGATCATTTGAATTCCTCATTGAGTCGTGGAAAAGTTCAGTTAAGTCAGAACAAGTCATTTAAAAAAATAAAACACGTATTACTATATGAAAGTACTCGATTATGATATGACTGGCAAGTTACAAGTGATTATAATACTAATTTGTCGTAACTACGTGATTACATACGTAATTCTATTATGTGTAACTAACAAAATTGAGACATTACATATACCTACATTGTTTCATACAACCATGAAATATTCAAAATAAATACGTAACAATATAATTTTATTCCGTTTTAATGGCTAGCATATAAAATACCCATAATATTATTACAATTAACTCGAAACTCTCTCTCTCTCTTCTCTGTTTGAAGGAGACAAAGTCGAGTGAAAAACCTCCTTCACCTGTACAGTCATCCCTTTTATATTATGTGACTGAATTTAAATTCAAATGTCGAAATCAAAAATAACATAACGACATCTAACGTTGACGTTGGAATATACATCCACCTTACTGACAATCATTGTTTCCCTCATACAATTATAATTTAAATATACTTATTGACTCTATGTTACCGACCAATCTCCTTCGTGTCTTCTCCATTCTACATGACATTGGCGAAGTAATCTGTGGTGCTCAACTGGCACGCTTGAAGCCATTAACAAGAGAATTGAATTGAATTGAAGAACTACTCGTATTTGATAACAAGTTAGGTACTTAATGGGTACATTCTCAGACCTATTATTTCTATTAGCATGAGGCGTGAAGGGCGGTGAGCCGAAACTAAGCCACGGTTTGTGACGGACCTTGATCTAAAATTCTCGATCACATTGCATGGTGGCTTTGCTTTTAATTGCTTATTTTATTTACACTTATTGCTTATTTCGTATCGAAAATATTTAGTATTTACCGCATTAATTTTGGTCAGAACCTGAACACATGCGTGGTTTTCAGTAGCATTATATAACAATATTGTTATTGTATTAGTTTGATGCCAATTTATATACGAAAACTGAAAAATTAAAATTAGCTTTTTTGATCAACACTAAACATCGGGCTCTAAAATCCCATTATAACATAGTGGGTTTCTCAAATCAAACAAAATAAGCCCAAAATGTAAGAATCTATCTACTATAAGCTGTTGGAGAGTTCCTCTATCCTCTATTCTAGCTTTACCATCAAACCAGACCGAAGCACTACATTATCAACGGAAATACAAACACAAAGTTTTAAGTTTATATGACAATTAGTTAGGTTTTTGCATTAGCTTCCTCCTTTATGAAGAATGAAATGGAAATCTTAGATGACAAACATAAAAAAATAATTATTATTATTACTATTAACTTTGCGTTCATAATATCTTTCAAGAAAATAACTAGACTATTACAATACACATCTTCTAGAAATGTTTAATAATAAACACATTATTACTAGGACAAAGATTGATTTTAATAATTCAGTTAGAAATATTTGTTTACGGATCCAACGCCGTTATCGGGGGAATGCACTCGACGCCCATTTGTCGCATGTTATCAGGTGTCCGCGATAGTACAAATCAATTATAACCTTTTATATGGGCAAGTGTTTGATATTGCAATATTGAAAGTAATGAGTTATAACATTTAATGGTACGTGAATGTAAATATAATGTACTAGCGACTCACCCTCGCCTATACATTTCTCATTTAAGTTTTTTTTTTTCCCGGATACTGTATTCGTATAATCAGCTATAATCATACAGACTTTCATCAAAATCTGTATAGTGGTTTTCTAGTATTGCAGTCATAGACAGTCAGACAGAAATTCTTACTATATATTCCAGACTATTTCAAAAAAAATTTACAATAAATATTTGTTTTACAGGTTTTTACAGAGAAGTCAAATAGAATTCTATAACATACACATAAGTGCAGACATGTTTCTTACGTTTTTCACGCGTTACTCTTATAATAGAAGCATGAGGTTCAATGCCTATACTTTCTATGCCAGCGGTCGCGGGTTCGAGTCACGCTGGGGGTATACAGTTTAGGCACAAATGTTTGCATGGCAGCTTGGGCTGGCTGTCACGTCCATTGGACGACTATATATTTCATAGGCTTCGCCTATACTTTGTACAACCATTTTTGTACTCGTAGTAACTACAGATATATCATACGTGTGCCGAACAATTGCTTATAATCTATATATTACTCTAGGTCATACTCTATCAGTGACTTAATCTTATCAATCGTACACTCTTTCGCGTTTCTAATAATAGTCCGATTTATATTATTCTAAAACTCTAAATGATATGCGCGAATGGAGGGCATCGTACTGGAGACCTCAACTATAGTATTCGAAAAATTATAAACAACGTCATATTTCTTTTATTATTTTAAGATAAGAAATATGTATATGAAAAACAATTATTTAATAAAATTATAATATTAAAGTAAGTAGTTCAATTACTAAATGCATACAAGAAGTATTAATTTAATACCTATTAAATCTAGTTTTTAAAATTTTATTTTATTTAAAAAGACTATAGGACAGATTTTGAAGAAATTTAGTATGATGATAGCTGGTTCCCCGGATCATTATATAAATCATCAGCGAAGCCACGGGTTCCGCTAGTTAAAAAAATTTCTAATATATAACATCCTCTTTTTTGAAGTCGGTTAAAAATAATCTAAGTTACTCCTTACATCACGCTATCTGCCAATGAAAGTTTGTCGTCAAAATCGGTCCAGCCATTTCAGAGATTACCCGAAACAAATAGACAGAAAAATTTAAAAAAATGGTTTTTTTATTGTTAGTATCGTATATACTTGCATAATATGCATTTTGTAAAAAGCTGTTAATTTGAAATTAAAAACAGACACCTCAATTTCATTTATATATGTATAGGCGTATATATGATACAGTACATGTTCTATATACCGTCACCAGTACCTACTTATCTGGGCGACGCTAATCAACTCTGCCAGCAAACATTTAAAAATTAAATACTTTCCAAGTTTCCCCAGTACACGCGACTTTTCAATTATATGCAAATCGTTTAAACATTACTGCGATAGAAAATTCTATTGCGAACGCGCCATTATACAGAAATACAAAGGCTGTAGAGTGCCTACTGCCTAGTGAGTGACTGCCTACACTCTCATACATAAATCTTTACGTAAATGTACTAAGTATATTATATTTGATATGGTTTCAGCGCGATTTTTGTCCTGGATATATTTTAGTTTTGACATTTTTATCCCAAACCGAACTCGAACCCATAACAAGTGACTCACTGCAAAGGTACCTATAAAGAAATAAAAAATACTAACAATTCTCTTAATAAATTTATGTCTTTACGTTAATATTATAAATTATGCGTGAAAAAATTAAATACTTATTAGTTTCTTCGCAATAAAATGTACTTATATATAAGGTGTGTTTTGAATAATATAAATTATATTTTTGGCTAAAACGTAGGACTACAACATATCAAAGAACCTAGCTCTCTCAAGCAAAACCGCAAGGAAAAACAAATTCTACGTCTACGAGAAAAGCGATTCACAATTTTTGGTATCGTAAGAATTCCTCGTTACGCTGCACTTTGTTCCACTGGGCTTTTGACACATAAGAGATATTTCAAAAGCTTTGTTCGAATCCATAAGTATATCTTTGTTTGTCTTCAGCATTTTTTATTGTTCCACTGCTGGGCACGGGCACGGAATAGGTAAAAAAAGATGGAACGGTAATGTAAGCGTAACGGCCGCGCCGCAAGTATGATTAAACAATCATACTTCAACCGATTCAGGCGATCACCGCTTGTAGTCCGCGTTTAGAGTGCGTCGAGAACGGAGCTCCGATAAATAGTGTTATAATGCCGTGTTGTGCTATTATTACTTGTAAGACTAAATGTCAGACTTCGAGTATCGACCAAGGAGTACATAATCCTTTCATCGATAGGTCAAAAATATCAATAATATACCTTTAGTTACAAAAATATAACAACGACTACCAAATTCATTACAAACGATATTATTACAATAAGCTAAAACAAACAATATACATTGCTTGCTTTGCATGCGCATATTCAAAGCAACGCGCCATCGTTGTCCGCAATGAATAGCGTCCTTTACGAAACCCACACAGCTTCACCTTCATTCGCATTTGCCTATTATAATTAGTGTTGTGCTTTTGTTGTAAGACAAAATAATCGATAAGAAAATGTTTTTTTTTTTTGTATGTAATTGATTAATAATGTAATTGACCGCTTTCTATGACCAATATAAAATAATATACAGGGTAATTTAGAAATAAAAATAAATAAACTTATATATGCCTATAATACCTAAAAATATCTCCTGAACATTTGGTAATATAAAAGTCACTATTAGGTTCCCAAAAATCTAAGCTAAAAGTTGTTTTCTTAAAAGAAAACATATTGCTAAAATAATTAATTGGTGGGCGATTGCATATTTCATTTTTTTTATAAAACGTAATTAAGAATTCACCTACTACATATTATGTAACATTAAAAAATATTTATTATTATATTATTAGAAGTTAAACGTTGTTTTATTTTATTTATAATTGAACTAATCTAATTCATTTATAATATAAATTTATAAAATAAACAAATATTATATAAATATTTTAAATAAATTATCGACAAAAATATCGATAACATAATATTTCTTCATTTGTCAACCACTAACGTTTGTTGCTTATGTGTGTGTTGACCAATCAGAGGGCTGCGTTAGAAGCTGCGTATGTGTGTTTATTTGAAAAGTGGCGACAGTGGTTCCCATACAAATTACCCGTTTGGGCCAATCTATTCTCTTTATCTAATCTGTGGGCACGGGCCTCCCTCAGTACGGGGGGGATCAGGACATAGTCCACCACGCTGGACAAGTGCGTGTTGGCGTACTTCACATGTCTTTCGAAAACTTGTTAGGTTTTTCTTAGATATGCAGTTTTCTTTCACCGTAAGACAAGTGGTAATCATGATAAAAATGATTCGCCCATGAAAATATCATGTGCGAGACCCGGATTTGAACCCGCATCACTTGGTTATCCAAGCGAGCGCGTTACCGCTGGGCTACCACCGCCTCAGTATATCTTTGTTTGCTTTCATTTATTTTTGGAGGTCAGAAAGCATTCAGAATAAAGTAATGCTCGAGACTTGACTTGTTTTAGAGAAAATCGTGAAATCGCATAAGCGTGACGACTAATTCATATTCCGACAAAAAAATAATGAATATGTATGGAATATAAAAACAAAATTTTAATGTAATTCCATAAATAAATCTCAGTCGTCTATAAAATTTACGTGACTGACACACAAAGCACGTTGGTAGGTAGGTACTAATAAAATTAGCTTACTTCCATCCTTAAAATCAATTTAAGTTAATAAGATAAAAAAATCAAATAACTAAAAATAAGCGCACAGGCGAAGACGAGTCAGAATACTAGTATTATAACGATAAGTACATAAGGAACAAAACAATAACACTTTACCTCCTATTCCATCAATCTATGTGACACGGACACCTTATCAATGAAGGCACACTGTTTAATTTTATCGCATTGAAAAACTGATAAAAGTGGTGATTTAAGCCGTTGTCAAAATCTTTATTTTATTGAATAAGAAGATATTGAATAAGCGTTCTAAAGACCGGAAACAAAATACTTAAATTGCACATACCGTGTGATGTTTTATAGCCGATTTGTAACGGTTATTTGAGATTTCTTAGAAATGTGATATTTTCCAGCAGTAAAAAATATCCTAAGTATATTTCCCGGATAACCGGATAGCTATCATTATATCAAATTTGATCAAGATCCGTCCAGTGCTTTTCTCGTGATGCGGTCACAGGCAGACAGACAGAATTCTAAAAACGACATATACACAACACTATAATAAATAATAATGTCTATTTCAATTAGATTTTCAAAAAAATATTTTATTTACCAATTTGACTCAGAATTTTATTATAAAATAACTGGAGAGGGCCACCCTTATCCCCTAGGCCCCTAGGGGAATAAAAATTAGCCTACGACGTATTCTCAAAGCTACCAAATATACACAAAAAAACATAAAAATCGGTCAAGCCGTTTCGGAGGAGTTCGATAACAAACACTGTGACACGAGATTTTTGTAAATTATAGATGTATAGATTTCCAATTCTGGATTATTATTAGAAGAATGCATCACCTAAAGAGCTGACCTCTGCGAGGATCAGAACACAAGTCAATATACATTTAAAGTACAAGTCTTATGCTAATTATTTCATTTTATTCAACTCACTATAAAACAATAAATTCTTAGTTTTATTTGTTCACTTAGCATATAACATCGGTGTAATTTAATAAACATCTATATTCTATTTGATATACCTATTATATTATCAGAAGCCGAGTTTATAGCTTTTAGATTTTTTATGTTTATCTGTGACCTCATCACGAAAAAACCACTTGACAGATTTTGATAAAATTTAGTATAATTATGGGTAACTGTGCTTTCTTTTGTTGTAGCTTTAGTAAGGATTTACTTCCCTTATGCAATTATAATTTAAATATACTTATTGACTCTGTGTTACCGACCAATCTCCTTCGTGTCTTCTATATTCCACGTGACATTGGCGAAGTAATCTGTGCTCAACTGGCACGCTTGAAGCCAGCTTGAAGAGAATTGAATTGATTGAATAATTATGGGAAAATTCAAAATCTATTCTCATGTTTAAGAAATCTACACTACCTTTTAAAGTAGGTACAGGACGAAGCCGAGCAGATTGAGGGAGTCGCTAGTAATATATAAATACGCACTATTTTTAAATTATAAAACCGACGAACTATTTAAATAAATAATGATTTATTTCACTCTATTATTAACTGTCGCACATATTGAATGGGGACCGGTTTTTATTTCCGGTAAAAAGCATTAGAAAATAGAATAAAGATCTGGTTTCTGGCGGAAATTAACGACCAATCTGATTAAGTAACCTCATCACTCTCACTAACATGAAGGTGAACCTTAAAGAAAAGTTTATTTTATAGATACCATGAGTTATTTGTGCAGAAATAAGATAGTAATATGTTTTTTTTTAATTATATTATAGGTATTATAAAAATAATCACTGTCTGATAAAAAAAATACCGATATTAATACCATCTTCATCTTAGTTAACCCTTAAGAGCAGATTTTTTCAAATCACATGCGATACATCGTTAAAAATACTAATTCTTTAAATTATGTAAATCAATTCATACGACCACAACCCAAATTGAATTATTTTTAATTTGAAGTCGGTATAATTAATGTATTCTATTTAAGCCTGGGGGCTTAGACCTAACGGAGGTCAATCCTGAATATCAATATTTGTTTCGATCGTAGGAATTTTATACGTTGGAAAGTACAGAAACATCCAATCGACTGCCGCATCGTTCAAAATGTCAGCGAAAAGCAATAAAATGCGAGGGCGTATCGCGGAGGCGGACCTAAAAAGTGTAGTGCTGAGTGCATTCCTTTATTTTAATATAGATTTTTATATAACACTGTTACGTACATGGAGTATTCACTTGAAAGTAATAGCAGAAATGACAGAAAAACTGAAGTGTAAGGACTAGGAAGACAAACATTCGTACTCATCACCAAAAGAATGCCCCCAGCGGGACTAGAACCCGCGACCACTGGCATGACAAATAATCTACTAACTCAGCCAAATGTGTCGTCTAGAAACCAAGAAACACTGGGTAAGAATTATAATTTATTCAAGCGCTAAAGCATTATAATACAAAATACAAACTAAATGACCCAACGAATAAAAACGTCGGGTAGCAGAGTAACTGATGACCTTATATTATACAGTATTAACTCCATATGAGAGGAACAAAATCTATGACTGTCACTTTCAGCATACGAATAAAGTCAATACCTTGGATTAACGCACCGTTACCAATTACCATAAAATATACAAGTTGTCGCTGTTTCAACAAGCATTCATGAGCATAAATTTTACAAGTATCGTGTTTTTTTTTAAATGTTATATCACACAATTTTTTATTTTATCTGGAAAATCTTATTAAAATAGTCATAATTATCGATTCATATGCCGAATCTATAGTTTTTGGATGTTGTCCGTCTTTCTGGGAATGCATCACAAAAAAAACACTGGACAGATTTTGAATAAATTTAGTATAATGATCGCTGGTTATCCAAGAATAAGGAACGGACAAAGACTAACCTTAATCCCCGCTTACAGCTTTAAATAGAACCGCGATCTCAAACTAGTATTACCTAAAAATATATTTATCACTATTTAAAGTATTATTTTTAATCTAACTAATTACGATAAAATGTCTATCCTAACTAAAAGAGCCTCAAGTAACTCCACATGTAATTGTATCGGTTAACATTTTCACCTACGCATGTTATTACCCATTGTTCACAGTTTAGTGGGGCTGGGTTATGAATAATTAAGTGAGCATAAAGACGATTAAATTAAATATGCAATGACTTACATATTCATTCATATTACAGTAGGTACGTAAACAGTTTTTAGTTTAAAATGAATGGACTATAATATAATATGCTAATATTAAAATCATACGAGGTCTCGGTCAATAAATATGCATTATACTAGCGAAAACTAAATTTTAGTACATGTCTGAAATCGAAGGAAGAAGAACGCAAATATTTTCTATTTTATTTTAATATATTATATTATATATTAATAAAATAATTTTATGCAATATTTTTACATATTTAAAAAATATATGCAGTTAGAATAATAATTTCTCTAAAACAAAACATAATCTAGATTTTCTTATAATGAATTCGATTGTTTGTGTTGATTTTTTTTAATTTAAAAAGTATCTGTTTAATTATCTTTAAGCTTAACTCATCTTGCTATTTAATATAGATATAAATATTTGAAACGTGAAGTTTTGATGTTTGGATGTTTGGTTTTACGTCACGTCAAAACGTTCAAGATGAAATTAGGCACAAAAGCAAATTATAGCCTAGCACATTCAGCAACATAGCAGATTCTATTCGGAGAAATTGCAGTTACTGCGGAATCCGAACAAAACGCTGATTAGCTTGATTGAATTAAAAATAGCTTTTAAAATACATTTAAAAAAGCATTACATAACAAACCTTCCTGGAAAAACATGACAAACACAAACCACCCTGAAAATAGAAATACTCATAGAAATATTAGAATCCGAGTAAATTTCATAGAGTCAAGTGTAAATTATTTTATTAAACTTACCACAAAGTTTCAAATAAAAGATTTTGATAAAATGTATTATTAGAATGATAAACAACCCTATAGCAACAAAATGTAAGAGTAGATTTGGTGAGAGTGTCACGTCTCTCCCTCCTAATTTCCATAATATATACTAACGTCCCTTACCCCCGTACTTGCCCTCTGAGACTCTCAATGTCATGTATCTAAAAGAAAAAACTGTTACGAGCAATCTTATATTTATGATACATAATATTATAGGATTCTAACTGATTCAAATCTAAACTTTAAATATTTTCTAGAAAATCTTATAGGAATATTTATAAAACATTATATTTTTTAGAATTTCCGCATGACGAGAAAACGACTTGACAGATTTAAAAAAAAATTGGATGATTACAGATAATTTTCCAGATCACTATAATATACCATAGGCCTTTTTACTGCGAGAAATTATCTCACCTCTGAAAAAAATTATACTGACGTACGTAGGGACGGACCCGAACGGGGCAAATAAAATACTTTTTATTATTTAACGTTTCGAATATAAAATGTAAATCTTTTGGGTCAGCCGCCATTAGAAAGTTAAATTTAACAGAAAGCGAAATTAACTACCATTAACATTAAATACGCGAATTTTAGACGATGGAATAGGTATAATTAATAATAAAAGTGAAAAAAACTGGGTTAAAATTCTTTATATACCTATATAATAAAAATCTCGTGTCACAATGTTTCTTATCGAACTCGGCTGAACGGCTGACCGATTGCTAGTCTCCATATAAGATTGGCGTACATCCTCATCGTGGAAAGTCGTCGAATATTGCTTACATTGTTTTATCTATTACATTAGTTGTCAGTCCTCAGTGCGAATACCTCTTTCTACCGAGCAATTCTCAATCTCCACCGTGTCTCCTCCATTCAACACGACAGTGGCGAAGTAATTACAGAATAAAGAACATAACATCTATTACATTCGAAAAAAAAATGTTGTTTAAAGAAGAAAGTAGTAAAAACTGCAATTCTTAAAAATAGCAGCTGATATAGATATTAATTACAGTCTAACTATTAAGTGGTAATCTGATAAATTGTGAAAACAATATATGTTACTAGGAGTAACATAGGCTACTTTATTAGAAAATTATAAAAATCCTTTATTTTAACTAACGCCCAGCGAGCCAGGTTTGCTTATGTTACGTAATATAAGTTTAATTAGGGACTAAGTAAACAAGCACAGATGTTAATGAAATAATATTAATCAAAGGCTGTATAAGAACTCAAACATTGTGGGCGAAGACGCTGAAGTCTGATATTAGTTTAGTTTCTTAGAGCAGCAGAATCTACCCACTCAAAACTTTAAAATTAAACCTTCCAGGTAGTGTCATACCCTAAAAAGGCACATTTACACGATTAATTTATGAAACCAGCGATGATTAATAAAGTTTTATTCAGGAAATTATTTTAGTATAAATTCTTTTATAAGCAATTGATTGAAAAAATCATTTAAACACAAACATATCATAACTATTTCGTATAAAATTCACAAGGTCCGGTAGTATGTACGAGTATACTATGTATATTGTACATAATAAATAAAGAAAAATACTATTTAGATTCAAAAATCAAAAGTCAAAACACAACAACATTTTCTGTGTTACTTATCTTCTATTATATAAAAATAAGTTCGTCTTGATGGTTAGTAGGTTTAGTTTTATTATGATGAAATTTGCAATAAAGAGGTTTATGAGTACGAAAAATCAATCTAGCTAGGTCTCGTCCCTGGGAAAATGATTCCTCGCTATATGTTAAATCAAATTTTGTATTCAGATAAACTTGTGCTTTTTTTATTTTATTTTATTTATTGTGCATGGGACAACCTGCTTAAATGGCATGGGACAGATCCCATGATCTCAGGGAAATCCAGGGCAACTTTCAAAATTTATAGGCACCTATTATGTTTTTTATATATTTTCTTAAGCTGTTCAAGCATTTGCGTCTGAAAATCGTCATCTCATGTGATGAGCTGATGATGGAAGGTAGAATTCTTCAAATGTTATTTTTTATCTGTGTTCACCGATTTATGCGTCAATTGTGGGCCGATTTCAAAAATTTATTTTTTGTTTGGTAGGGTATACTTCCAAGATATTCCCATTGTCACCAAATTAGGATCTGGTAATGGGATCCTAGGGAAATCGATGGCACCTCTTAAATTTTATAGGCACTTAGTACATTTTTCATATATTTTCTAAAGTTTTTTAAGGATTTGCATTTGATAATTACTATCTCATGTGGATAAGCTGATGATGGAAGGTACAACTCCTCAACGGCTAGGAGTTGAAAGGAAATTCCTTTAAAATTATACATACATATAGATTGATAGTTGTGTTCTTCCAGGCTATTAAGTTAATATGATAATCGAAGGTAAATCTCATTAACCTCTAGGAGTTAGGTGGAATAATGGACGTGGTTTATTTAAACTATTTCGTATGGGGAATGTAAACATGAAGATGAGCTCGTAGTTTAGTTACAGCTACAGTAGTCGTAGATCGAGTACTCTTTGGACACCAACACCCCCCCCCCCCCTCCCCTTTCGGCAGACCCGATAATTACTATTTTCGTCGTTAATGGGTATGCTCGTTGTTTAATATAAAGCTTAAACAGATTTTAAATTAGTGACATATAGTAAGTCACTATAATTAAATCAGCTAAATAAAAGGCACACTAAAAATTTAAAAATAAGTTATTTTTAAAAAAAAAATTAAACCGACTTCAAAAAATCTGCACTAAAAAGAGAAAAATAAAAAGTAGAAAATATTACTTTAAAGAACTATGTTAATTTTGGAGTCGGTGCCAGCCAAAGAATAATAACTGTATACTTATTCGATTAATCTATCAATTTGTAAACATAATCAAAATACCTGGCTGGCACCTACTCCAAAATTAACATAGTTCTTTAAAGTAATATTTTCTACTTTTTATTTTTCTCTTTTTAGTGCAGATTTTTTGAAGTCGGTTTAATTTTTTTTTTTAACGTGTATTCTCCATTCTACGCGACATTGGCGAAGTCAACTGTGCCCAACCGGCACCTATGCCATTAAAGGAAATAATTGAATTGAATTGAATAATATTATTTAGTCAGCCGTTTTTAACCCAGTAGTAGACTTGGGTACATGCCTCTTTTCAATAGGAGATGAGAATAGAACCTGCTTAAATGGCATGGGACACCCTTAAATCAGGGGGTCTATGCGAACGCATAGCTTGCATTGGCATAGCTACTTCACTGTTATGGGAATTAATAAATGTTTAATAAAAAGCCGTGTGACCGGAAAACCAGTTTATTTTCCACGTGACATTACATTGTTTTAACAGCATTTGCAACGATTTGCATTACTTTATCCTGTTTATGTGAGCTTAGTATAAGTACATCTGTACCTGTAACTTATAAACGTGAATCCCGTTGCAGCTTAGTACTTGGCCGACCGAGCTTCGTTCTGCGTTTATTTTTTTAAGAATACAGAATTATTTTTTTAATTTATTTAATACCTACAACTGATGATGGCATCAGATCCTGATTTTGTGATAATGGGACCCCCTCAGAACTATACCCTACCGAACAAAAGAAAAATTTTTGAAATCGGCCCACAGTTGACGGAGAAATCGGTGAACATACATTAAAAAAAAAAAAATACATACATCGAAACATATAACCTCCTCCTTTTTGGAAGTCGGTTAATTAATAATATAGACTGATCGGTGGATGTGAAGAAAAAACAATATTATTATTACTGTGTTTAAAAAAAAGTTACCGATGATACAGACAGACGTAAACAGCAGCATTGCATTATTTTATATGTAAAGATAATGGTGACCTACGTTTTAAACGATTACGATAATAAAGTGGTAGGTAACAACATATTTTAAAAACAAATCATGAAGATTACGTCAATTCAACACAAGATACTACACATATGTCATTAGCACGAGATTTTTTTTTAAATCTAAATTATAAACAATACTACGTCTGGTTTTTCTTTAAAACTTAAACCTCCTTGAAGTTGGCATGGCAAAAATAGCATGCAAACAAACGAAATATGGGATAATTAGCCGTAAATTAACCGCAAATTAACCGTGAAAACCAAAAATTTACCGCGAACACGGAAACCCAAAAATAAGTTTGCATGCTAACTTCAAATGAAGTTAGCATGCAAAAATCGTAAAATCGGTTAGAAACATCCTAGGGAACTCTACTTGAGCTCATAATTTGCCGCTTATTAGCCGCTGGCGATATAGCCCGAAACCTAAGGGAAATTTTTTTTTTTCGAAATTACGCATACTTTTCATATCGGCGGCTCGCTGATCTTTGTAAAATCGAACTAAATCGCTCCGGCAAACTGTGATTGGGCCTGAAATATGCTGTGATGGTTGCCTTAATTAACCGTGAAAGCCATGAATTAACCGCGAATACGGAAACCCAAAAATAAGTTTGCATGCTAGCTTCAAATGAAGTTAGCATGCAAAAATCGTAAAATCGGTTAGAAACATCCTAGGGAACTCTACTTGAGCTCATAATTTGCCGCTTATTAGCCGCTGGCGATCTAGCCCGAGACCTAAGGGTATTTTTTTTTCGAAATTACGCATACTTTTTATATCGGCGGCTTGTCGATCTTTGTAAAATCGAACTTAATCGCTCCGGCAAACTGTGATTGGGCCTGAAATATGCTGTGATGGTTGCCTTAACTAACCGTGAAAGCCATGAATTAACCGCGAATACGGAAACCCAAAAAAATCGCATGATATTTGGCACTAGTTATATTATTGTCAGATTGAATGAAACTTATCATAACTTTTGATAAACATTTATAATAAAATATTCCAAATATGTGCTATATATAGGGATGATAAGCCACCTTAAGTAATGCAGAGACGAAACCAACCATGCGTTGTAGACCTGACAGGAGCCAAGTTTCTTTGCGTGTCCCAAGAATAGGGATGTTTAGAATAATTTTCTGGAAGGGCGTTCTTGTAACAGACTTTAATAAGATTCATTACTATAAATACATACATACATACATATATATACGTACATATATGAATGCTTGTTTGCTTGAAACAGGACAAGCTTACATATTTTACAAATTGTTTTAACACCAATTAATAGTTTTAAAAAATGTAAACTTATTTTCGGGGTGTTAGTATTCGCGATTAATTCATGGCTTTCACGGTTAATTAAGGCAACCATCACAGCATATTCCAGGCCCAATCACAGTTTGCCGGAGGGATCGAGTTCGATTTTACAAAGATCGGCGAGCCGCCGATATAAAAAGTATGCGTAATTTCGAAAAAAAAATACCCTTAGGTCTCGGGCTAGATCGCCAGCGGCTAATAAGCGGCAAATTATGAGCTCAAGTAGAGTTCCCTAGGATGTTTCTAACCGATTTTACGATGTTTGCATGCTAACTTCATTTGAAGCTAGCATGCAAACTTATTTTTGGGTTTCCGTATTCGCGGTTAATTCATGGCTTTCACGGTTAGTTAAGGCAACCATCACAGCATATTTCAGGCCCAATCACAGTTTGCCGGAGCGATTAAGTTCGATTTTACAAAGATCGACAAGCCGCCGATATAAAAAGTATGCGTAATTTCGAAAAAAAAATACCCTTAGGTCTCGGGCTAGATCGCCAGCGGCTAATAAGCGGCAAATTATGAGCTCAAGTAGAGTTCCCTAGGATGTTTCTAACCGATTTTACGATTTTTGCATGCTAACTTCATTTGAAGCTAGCATGCAAACTTATTTTTGGGTTTCCGTATTCGCGGTTAATTCATGGCTTTCACGGTTAATTAAGGCAACCATCACAGCATATTTCAGGCCCAATCACAGTTTGCCGGAGCGATTTAGTTCGATTTTAGAAAGATCAGCGAGCCGCCGATATGAAAAGTATGCGTAATTTCGAAAAAAAAAAAAATTCCCTTAGGTTTCGGGCTATATCGCCAGCGGCTAATAAGCGGCAAATTATGAGCTCAAGTAGAGTTCCCTAGGATGTTTCTAACCGATTTTACGATTTTTGCATGCTAACTTCATTTGAAGTTAGCATGCAAACTTATTTTTGGGTTTCCGTGTTCGCGGTAAATTTTTGGTTTTCACGGTTAATTTGCGGTTAATTTACGGCTAATTATCCCATATTTCGTTTGTTTGCATGCTATTTTTGCCATGCCAACTTCAAGGAGGTAAAACTTAAGCTTAAGTTAAAATAAATGAAATGGTTTTTATACTTTTTTTATAAAATAAAAGTAGCCTTAGTTACTCTTTAAACATTATATTATCTGCGAATGAAAGTCCTGTCAAGTCAGTATATACTTTCATATGCATTTAGAGAAAAGCTGTTAATTTGAAATTAAAATCAAACTTCAATTTTATAAAAGTGATGTACTGATGACTGTAGAAAATACCGGCGAATTAACGGTACAAAAAAACGATTGTATGATAATTTCTAGGGCGCGAACTCAAAAATACAGCATTTTATAGACAGCTCGTGACTAGCGATTTAGCCTCGCTTCGGTCGGGTGCATCCCTTGGTGCTTAAAATTTGCCTATATTACTGCTGGTCACAAGCCACGTAGCTTACCACGGAACCAGATGGCGCTGTTTAATAATGTCCCAACATATTTATTTATTGATTAATATTTCGAGGCCATCTCTTTATAAGACCACATTTATTAGAAACAGCAATTTCAGATACATATAAACAAAAGCAAATCATCCAACCGTACGCTTATTTAGAGCGATTTCTATATGGCTAACCACGTCGAGGGAAATTAGCGAATTACCTATCTCTAAAGTCAAAGTAGGTATGAAGTCCCTAACGAGAACGAGCGCAGCTGTACTGTAATTAAAGTTTGCTAATTAATGTTACGATATTGTGCACAAAGCAAATGTAAGCTAAGTATGGCTACAGGTAGCTTTTTATGTCCGGATGCATTCTCCGGAGATGTCAATGGTAACCAGTTCGATTTTCGCACAACTCACACACAAGCATCAGATTGCGAAAGGAATTGTAAATTAACTTCGGATTTTGTCACGGATTTATTTTAATTTTTGGTTTCCGACGTTTTAAATGCTTTTCAGCGATCTTGACCACGGTCTCTCTATTTAAATCAAATTAAAATCCGCGAAAAATCCAACACAATGGTTTTATTTAATATTACAAATATACGCGTAAATCTAAGAATGTCTTATACAAAAGATATGTTAGCTGAAGTATTTAGTTATTTTTATATAGAGGGTAGACTAGACCCTGAATGTATGTGTAACATATAAAAACCTTTGATTATATACTGTATATAATCTATATACTATTTATAAAGCTGAAGAGTTTGTTTGTTTGTTTGTTTGAACGCTCTAATCTCAGGAACTACTAGTTCGATTTGAAAAATTATTTTTGTGTTGGATATCAATAGAAGCGGAGCACCAATGAAAAATGTTGCAAAAACGGGAGAAAATAATTCCTTTTGAGAGCTTCCGTTGCGTGCACTGCGTAAACGTTTAAGTTATGGAAAAATCAACTATGACAGAATTGTTTCTCTTTAAAAGTTCAAAAAAAAAAGTCCGCGTTAGCATATTATGTCTATCTTCATTCGCGCGCGTGCAGCGCGTCCGCAATGACGTCCGTAACACTAGCTCCGTATAAATACTATTTAAAAGCAACAATATCGAAGTAAAATCGTAGTGCAGTTCAAATATAGCATACTTAGTACATTTCTATTAAAGTGTGTATAAAAAAGTGCATTCTCAAGCAAGTTAAAAGAAGTACTAATATTGTGTTAAATAAATAAGAAGTGCTGTAAGTTTTAGAACTGTGAGGTAGACCAAAAACGATTGTCATCGTTATACCGCCTCATATTGATCGCTTCACTCAACATTAGAACTTGTATTTCGCTACCAACGTTAACAACAAATTGGCGTAGTGCGTTAAGCTCTCGATCTACTATCCGGCAGACCCGAGTTCGATCCCAAGTCCCAACTAGTCAAAATAAAATTGATTTTTTCTATAACATTTTTAAAATTAAATAAAATAAATAGTCATGTCATCTAAAGGTAAATTTGAATGTTGTCATCGGCACCCAAGTTCAACAGAAGTAATGTTGTGTCGTTCATGCAAAAAGCGATATCACTATAACTGTATTTCTACATCCAAAACATCTTATAACGAACTTACCGAGAACTATAAGAGTACATGGGTATGTCCTATCTGTGCCAGGCCAAAGAGTGACAACACAAATACACCTATTAGAAGCTCGCTATCTCACTCGGCTTTAGAGGAACATACCGATCAAAGTTGCAACGTTACTCGCCGTATAAAAGACACCGAACGAAAGATTATGGAACCTACTACAGCTGAAATAGATCTTGACGACGTTCGGTCTATTGTTAGAGAAGAGATGAAAGCGCTGCTAGACGTGTTTAAGAAAAGTATATTGGATGAATTTACCTCAAAAACTAATGAAGTTCTGGCTTCAATCAATTTCCTTGAAGACCAATATGAAACCATTAAAAAAGATCTGTCAGCCAAAAACGACGAGATTAAATTGTTACAGTCTAATAATAACAACTTAAAGACCACAGTAAGTGACCTTCAAGCTAGACTTAACCTCCTCGAAAATCAATCTAGAGCCAGTAACCTAGAAATTCAATGTGTTCCTGAGCATCGATCAGAAAATATTGTATCGACAGTAAAACAACTGGCCGCTTCCGTTAAATGTAACATTTCGGACACTGATATTCAGAGCTGCAGTAGAATAATGAAATTTAACAAGGAAAGTCCCCGACCACGCTCTGTACTAGTTAAATTCAGTAGCCCAAGGATTCGGGATTCCTTTCTTGCAGCGACTATAACGTTTAATAAACAAGCAAAATGCAATGATGACAAACTAAATACCAGCCATTTGGGAATTGGAGGAAAAAAATATCCTATATACGTTGCCGAACACCTGCCACCAGCTACCAAGGCATTACATGCAGAAGCGCGTATCAAAGCTAAGGAATTAAAATATGAATTCGTCTGGATTAAGAACGGACGTGTATTTATGCGGAAAAACAAATCATCGGACTATAAACTTATTAAAAATTCGGAAACACTTTTGAATTTGTCGTAGCCTATTATATAGTTTATTCATAATCTTTTATAAAATTACAAGCATGTGGTTGTATTATATTTCTTGTTAAATTCGATTCATTAAAGTGTTATTATCAAAATGTCCGAGGTCTTCGCTCTAGCTTAACAGATGTAAATAATCAAGTTCTTAATTCAAACTATGATATAATTGTTTTAACGGAGACCTGGCTTAACGACAGTGTGTATGATGCCGAGATCTTTGACGAAAGATATCACGTATATAGGCGCGATCGCGAATCATCTTCCCTATCTAGTCATAAGAAGGATGGTGGTGGAGTTTTAATAGCAGTAAAAAAGAACGGTATCAACTCGATTAGACAAATTAGGTGGGAAAGTCTTTGCGAAGACTTATGGGTTACAATAGAACTTAACACTGGTAATGTCACGGAATGTTTGCATGTGTGCGCAGTATATATTCCGCCGCCAGTTGACCGTAATACATTGAAAACATTCATTAACAATACTACTGATACCATACATAATAACAACCTAGGCACGCCTAAGAACTCGATTTTACTACTCGGCGACTTCAATATGAGTTCTATCACATGGACAACTCAGCCCACGATTAGCGGTCAGTATGCATCCCCAAGTAACTATTCTAGTTGTCTCCTTAAAAGTAGCTTAATTGATTTTTTCGCTTTGCACGATCTGAATCAATACAATATGAACAAAAATACAAGCGAAAAAATTTTAGATTTAGTCTTGTCTAATGTAAATATCAATGTGTCTGAAAGTCAGTTCCCTATACGCAAAGTAGATATTTTACATCCACCATTAGAATTCTTGTTTAAAATTAAGCCATCAAAAAATTTCCATGCAACTAAAAATAAATGTTTCCATAATTTTAAAAGAGCTGATTTTGATTCCATTATAGCATACCTAAATGATATTGATTGGCTACAGACTTTAGCTGTACTTAATAATGTAAATGATATGATATCTAAATTCTATGAAATTCTGCAGGTAGCAATAGATAAATTCGTTCCCACATCGTCCAAAACGTCAAAATCTTATCCTATCTGGTTCACCCCCGCTCTAATTAAACTTATAAAACAAAAACACAAATGTCATAATAAGATCAAAATATATAACAATCCACTAGATAAAATCGAGTTTTCTTATTTGAGGAAGGATTGTGACAAACTCATAAAACAATGTTATTTTCAATATATTCAACACATCGAGGAAGCTATTAGCAATAATCCGAAATATTTTTGGTCACATATGAAAAACATGCGTCGGAAAAGTTCTAATTATCCTAATAAAATGTCTCTGTATGATCATGAGGCAAACAGTAGGCAAGAAATATGTGATTTGTTTGCTAGTCACTTCTCATCAGTTTTTGTTAAAGATGATATTAATAACTATCCTATAATAAAACCAGTACCTAAACCCAAAAACCATATAGGCAATACATACTTTTCAGAACAAGAAATTAAAAAAAGACTAAAAAGACTGGATACTACAAAGAGTGCAGGTCCGGACGGTATTCCTCCTATATTTATACATAGGTGTGCAAACTCGTTGTCCCCTCCGTTGACTATCATATTTAACACGTCCTTGAGCACAGGCATTTTTCCCGAAAAGTGGAAAGAAGCGCGGATTGTACCAATCTTCAAAAGTGAAAATCCTGCGAGTGTCATTAATTATAGACCTATTTCAATATTATCTACTTTTTCAAAGGTATTTGAGAGCTTAGTCTATGAATCAGTTTTTAAAAATCTAGGACGATGCATTAACTGGCAACAACATGGATTTTTGTCTGGTAGATCCACTGTCACAAATCTATTTTTATACATCACTGATTTAATTGAGAACGTTGATAACAAACTACAAGTGGATGCCATATACACAGACTTCTCAAAGGCCTTTGACAAAGTAAATCACGCTTTACTTATAAATAAAATGAGGTCATTTGGTATAAATGGGACACTATTAAGCTGGTGTGCATCATACCTTGAAAGTAGGTCCTCGACCGTGGTAATAGATGGATACTTCTCGCAGCCATACATTGCCTATTCCGGCGTACCACAAGGCTCTAATTTAGGACCAGTGTTTTTTAATATCTTTATAAACGACATTGTTTCGATATTTAAGCATTCGAAGATCTATCTATTTGCTGACGATCTCAAAATAGTTAAAACCATTAAAAATAACTCTGACGTTGAACTACTACAAGAAGATCTCAACCGCCTTATACAATGGTGTTATGATAACCGAATGTGTCTTAATACCAAAAAATGTCACCTTGTCAGGTTCACTAGAAAATATAACTACGTACAGAGTCAATACCATATTGAAACCGAAAAACTGACTGTAGTTCGAACGATACGTGATTTAGGCGTTATACTTGACAGCGAATTAAAATTCACAGACCATATCGATAGCATAGTCACCTCAGCTACGAAGTTACTGGGCTTTGTATTGAGGAACACCAGAGAGTTCAGACAGCCATCTACTACAATCAAACTTTTTAGTAGTCTTGTAAGAAGCAGATTAGAATACTGTAGTCAAATCTGGAATCCTCACTACAAGACCCATAGCATTAGAATAGAAAAATTACAAAAGATACTGCTACGTCACCTCAGGTACCGTTCGAATAGCGGTCTGGCTAACAACTCCTATGAAAAAAACTTGGTACAATATAATATCACATCGCTAGAATCGAGAAGAATAATCTCAGACATGATATTTCTGTACAAAATAGTTAATAACAATATAGATTGTCCAGCAATAGTCCAATTATTTAATTTAAATGTGCCATCAAGACTGCCTAGGAAACCGCAAGCTTTATTCAATGTAAACTTATATAAATCCAACTTGGGAAAGTACTCCCCTTTAGCCAGACTAGCACGCAATTATAATGATCTGTCCTCAAAGATTTCTGGCCTCGATATTGCTTCTAATAGTTTGTCCGCCTTTAAACTAAATTTGGTTAATTTCTTAAAAAAAATATGAATTATTTATTTGATTAATATAGCATTGATATAATATATTTGATATTGTCCATATAATGTGTTAAAAATTCAATGTATTACTTATAATTTAAATATTTATAATAATGTCAAATAATTATATTTCTTTTAAATAACTTTTAAATAATCTATATCAATTTCCTAACATGCAATTTAATTATTATTATTTTTTAACATTTAATTTCCTTTTTATTCTTCTATTATAAAAAATCTATGCATGTCGTGATTACCTATAAAAAGAAATACAATTATATTTTAATTTATTATGTAATTTATTACCTTTATATTACTGTTGTTATTTCTGTTGGTAATCCTAATAAATAAATAAATAAATAAATAAATAAATAAATAAATCTTTTAAGGTTGACTCGCGTTACCCTTTCTTATGCCAATCATTTTTTTTTATGATAATGCATTATTTGCGAAGGTATTAAATAAATATGATATTAATCCTTATCCAATCCTTATATAAATAAGTTATTTATCACATGTATTTAATTTTAAACAAAATTGCTTTTGGCATCATTTGATATCAATAAATATCTTATGAGATATAATTTTAACATAACTCCACAACAAAATAATGATCACCGCGTGCAAGACGGGCGGACGCGGTGGGCGAAAGAATTTGGGTTTCCAGCCTTTAGAACGCGAGCGCGAAGCCGCGGGAAAGGCTAGTCAAAGATAAAAACAAAAACTTACAGTGCAACATACATAAATACAATTTTATTTTAAATTTTTGATTTTATTAATAAGACTAAGTATGTTATTAAGCTGTAGGGAATCCATCAATGTTACTATAAGATTTAAACTTTAAAGCCCAAAATATGTACAGGGATTTTTCGACAGCAAAAATTATTATTATAGATGATACTATTATTACATCTTTCTGTTCATCATAATTTAATAGCTTTTGTCGTTTCAGATAAATTAAAAATTGATGTTATGGGAGATTAACATCTTTTATCTTTACCAAACTGCAAATTCAATCTAAGCTGTAAAGTTTGTAGATGTGTAGATGTAATAACTGATAAGTAGTCGTAAAATAATTATGTATTATATTTCAAGTTATAAAAACAAACTGAGTAAATTATCATTTCTATAATATTGAACAAATTACATTTAATGACAATGAATAAATTTTTTTTCATATGATATCTAAGATGATTTAAGTCCCGACAAAGTAACACATTTTATTTCCATTCCATGAAAGACTTCCACCAAAATAAAAAATATGCCATTTAATATCTCTAATTATAGAAGATCACAATCTATGTAGTACATGAGATAAACATAACAAAAATTGGCTTTGGTTGGCAGATAGGGTGAAAAGGAGCAATTATCTGTAGCTTGGAAACAAAGTCCATTGCGCTCACTTAACTACAGTACTCTTGTATGGTAAGTTCCTTATATAATTAAAATCTCAGGTTTAGATAGATTTTTAGAATACTAAGCTAATACTAGCTGATTTGTTAGAAGGATTTGATATAGAATATAAGTCTTTTTTGATTAAATCACGACAAAACAGTAATTAAAGCATAATATAATTTAAACACATTGAAATTTAGCCAATATTCTGAATATAAAAAGGTTGAAAGATCATGGTTTAATTTTTAGTTAGGATAATAGGTACATTATTTTAAAATACTTACTTAACACATATTAATTTATGTTTAAAAGGCAAAATAGCAAGTTAATTAGTACTTCTGAATTAACAATTCTTATATTTAGGTATGTTAAATTTTATTAGTTGGCACTAGGCCAGCATGGTGGACTATGGCCTGACCCGCCTTGTATTGAACAGAGGGCCGTGCTGAAAAGGTCTAGTCAAGTTCTTTAGAAAGGGTTGAATACATGTTAAATTTGATTTTGCCTTTTGCAACACTCTCATGATAGATAAGCACAGATAAAAGATGGCCCGACTCCATAATGTAATCTATATCTATTAAAATCTGTTCATCAATTTAAAAGTGAAAAACTAACTAGATACATGGAGGTATGTTTAGAAAAGTTTATAATTATAGTCCTCTTGTTTTAAGCTAACACTGACCAGAATTTTATAAATATTAAAAAAATTATAAAAACTAAAGCATTTTGGCAACACTTGATTATAAGTGGGCCAACAGTTAATATTATAAGATGATAATGAAACTTAACTGTAGTACAAGTAATAAGTGTGCTAAAATTATAGTTCTCACAGTCATTATTTATTTAAAGTAAAGTTTATCACTCAGATTTCCATTGTTTGAATTCAAATAATATTAGAAAAAACTCTTCTTGAATTTGAAGTTTTCTTTAGTTTATTTGCTTATTAGTTGTCATATTAAAATTTTACAGAAATTATTGTGTTATAAAGAATTTCTATTTCTGTTGCATTTCAAATGGCCAAGAATAACTTTGTATATAAAAAAATAATCAAAGCATAAGAAAATTATAACTTGCAAGAAATTTATTGCAATTTAATTCAAATTTCTATTATGATTTATGATAAAAAAATTAATGAGGGTAGTAATAAAAATATTTTATGTTTACCTGAATATAATTTTAATACTTTGAGTAATCCTTTCAGTATTAAAATTATTCGCAACATTCTTTACGACAAAAAAATAATACACTCTAAGCTTACATGTAAAACCTAAATTTTTATATCTTTTAATGGTTCGCAGGAAAGTGGACATAAGGTGCCAATCAAACCTGTTTGTTTGTTTTTATGTTTTATTTCCATTAATTGTTGACCTATGTCAGTGAATATTACGGTCAATAGGCCGCTAATACCTTCGCAATCGTAATTATATTGACAGCTGAACAAACCTTGAAAACACCGCGAATTACTACACTGCGCTCGTTATAACAACAATACATATATATCAAAATATTGAATTACTGACCTTCCGCGCTTTGGTTAAGCGAGGGTGGCGCGGCAGACGCTAACAAATCCTTCTTCTGTCCACATTTAGGCGGATCTGAATCCGAATCGTCAAAAACTAGCGTCCTGACCGACTGTGAACACCGACGATCCATTGCCACTCACTACACAACACACAAATAAACTACTATTTTCGCCATTTATAAACACCCGATAACTTCGATCGTATAATACATCACATATATGTAATGCACAACCCAATCTGATCTTTATAAAACGATGAATCCATTCGCTTTATTTCAGAACAAAATGAAAGTATTTATATATTATAGGCCATCGTATTTTACGCGACACACGACTCCATAGCCCATACAAATTGCAAAGTGACACTTAAAGTGTCACACTTTTATTATTTGAAAGATGGCTCGCTGTCTCTCGCCTTCAAATAAAATGTTGCCATTTCGATGATGTACATGTTCTTTTTCAAATATGTATAATAAAATAAGCAAGTAGCGTTCAGAAACAAAACAGTTTACCGTAACGTATTAGAATCTTTTCTGATTTATGAAAACATTAATAAAATACACTATATTTCTTTGTATACATGTATATTATGCGGGATTTATTATAAAAATATGCTCGTGTTTATACAGTAAGAATAATATTTTTGTCAAATATTATGTAAAATTTAATTCAAATGCAGCTACCGTTAATACAATTTTTGTTCTGCAGAAAAGAGCTATTCGTTCAATTTATAGTTTAGGTCCTAGAATAATATTAAGAAATAAGTTAAAAGAAATAAAAATATTGACTGTTGCTTCTCAATACGTGTACGAAAATGTTATGTATGTTCATAAAAATATACACGAATTTCCCAGGAATTGCGACATGCATACCATTAATACTAGGAGTAAACATAAACTTGTAATGCCTGTGACTCGTTTACGCCGAGTCAGTAATTCCTTTTATGGACAATGTATACGCTTATACAACAGGATCCCAGAAAACGTTCAAAAAGCTCCTATTGCCAAATTTAAAAAAAATGTGAAAGAACGTTTGTGTAGTAAAGGATATTATTCGATTAACGATTTTTTTAGAAGACAGTACGCCTTGGAAATGATGTGATCGCCTCCAGGCTATTTCAACCCATAGAATTATTGTTCATTTCGATTTTAATTAAAAAAAAATATTAAAACAGACAAAAAAAAAATTAGTCCCGCTGAGTTTCTTTCACCAGTTCTTCTCAGGTCAGTGGCTTCTTCTTTCCGAACTGGTAGTAGACTCATGACGTTCAGTAAAAAATTGTAATAATTTTATGCTGAATAAAATATTTTGAATTTGAATTTTAATTTGCCAGTGGAGTATACATTATTTAATAGGTCTACCACTACTTATTACAGTTTCAGCATTCTATATGCCTATAAGTATTCCATTCATAAACTTTCTAAGTCTGTGTATTCAATATGGTCCATAATGACAGATTTGACTTAAATCCAAGAAAAATAAGTAGGCACATAACACAGGCGGGAAAACAAGAGGGACCTATATTTATGCAACAGTTTGAAGGTATCAGTTTTTTTTAATATTTTTTGCTTAGTTGTATATTATATTTATAAAAAGATAAGCTTTACTCATTGTTTTTGTAATTAGCATAATTTTTAAGATACACTAGGTATAACTTATATGAGATCTGTCGATAGGCTTAGGCTGTCTAATTTTTTGATTTAAGCAACACTGGGAATGTAATATTTACGTTCCGAAACTTTTGAAAAGTTTTTTTAGGAAACACGCCATCTGTTGAGGACTATTTAAAAATTGTTAAGTTATTGTTGCCATCTTAAATAAAAAAGAATACGTCAACTTATGTAAACAACTGTTAATACTCCTTATTTTAAAGAATATATTTGTTTTTTAGTAAAGATATAGTGAATTCAGCACAAATTGTTATTATTACAACATATATTCAAACTTTAAGAAGATATAAAGTTATTTTTAATCTCATTTTATAAGCGCCATCTGTTGGCCATAATCTACAAATAAGAGTTTTTCCCGTCAAAAGAAACGGAAAAACACGAGTGTGCGTCGCCTGTAGTAGATATCAGCTGAATTATTCGGCTAAAATGCCCTGGCACGGGCATACGTAGTCGTCGGTCCGCCATTACGACGCAGCCGAGACACGTTCGTCGTATTTAGTTAAATATTTTCGTTTATAAATGAGTAATAACGCTCATGAGCTAAGTAATCGGCTTCTGAATGCGTTGGATAGCAATTACAATGTAAGTTAGCGACTTTAGAGGATCATAAGTCTGATAAGCAAGTTGGAGATACGGAAACGGTCCGCACGAGCCTGTGACACCCGACTCGAGTCGCGATATGGCCTTTTGGAAGGTTGTCTCGCAGCTGCCGAGCTCTCAGCACGATTGTCGAAGCGTGCAGAGGCTCGCTGCGGCCGCGGGGGCTTGTATGATAAGAGATCCGTGATGTAAATGTGGTTTGTGTGTGGATACGTGAGCGTTGCGAGTGATGTACGGGGCCACTGACGTCGCCAGCGCTCCTCTCGTCCCTCCGTCCCTAGTGCCAAATGTTTTGCAATGTGAAAGTACGGAATTGTGCCACGCGTGACCTTTCCCGTAGATTTTCGTCAGGTTGTGCTTAGATTCGTTTGACTTCATTGAAGGTGAAAATGTGTTTTTATCTGTACGCTTGTACATTGCTCGGGCGTAGAATAAGTTGGAAGCAGCATGGAATGTTCTTGCAGGCGCGTGGTGCCACTCACGATTTTACTTGGGATTTCTGGAAATCAGTGTACCTCCTTATTATATATGTATGGTGCAATTTCAGGTCAGTCAAGTTTTCGCAATAATTTAGTATCTGTATGCTATTTTCAATGCTGTTGAAATAGCAGTGTCTCTTGTGTGATATAAATGGTTAGTTTGATTCAAAGGACAGGTGTTATTGTATCACATTTATTTGTTGCATTTCAAAAGGTTATCAGGATGCAGATTACTTCATTGACTTACATTTGAGTTTTAAAAATTATAAAATTAAACTAAATAATGACTTTTACTTGTCATTTAGTTTATGTAATACCTGAAATTTCATACATCATTCTAATATGGTAAGCAGTTCCAATGTGGTCAACACACCAGGCACATGTTCGTTGACCCCAGCATGAATTAATTACCTATATGAATGTTATGCCTAGACATAGATATTGGTTACCTGTATTCTGTTAATTTACCATTTTAGTGAATAATTATTTATTTTTTGTAATTATTACATTTTTTATCAATAAACAATATATCTAAATATTCCAAAATTTTTCCTTTTATTGTTATAAAAAACTAATAGGCACTCTTTTATGTAATAATGTATAATTACAAACTCAATATATAGTAGTAGAAGCAAATATCTTATTCTTAGGATCCATGATCTTTCCATGTGCTTCATGCTCCATGTGCATTCGACGAAGCTTGAAACTATTGATTGATTGATTCACTGTAATCGTCTTTAACTCATTATACATAATATTTGAGAAAAATGATAAAACATAAACAGGAATATTTTTAAATTATTCCAATGAGTTAGATTTTTACTAATATCGAATTTAAAAAAGAAAGTAATTTTAAACATTTTTTTTTTAATTCATTTAGTACTAATTGAGGAAAAAGAGTACTATGTTAAAGCTCTTTCTTTCTACACTAAAGTGTTTAATGCCTAAATATTGGAAACCCTAAAATCATGCCCTAAAATTGAAATAACTAACACAATTAGGTTACATTTCATACATACATGAGGAATCAATTAGAATTGCCATGAAAATAACATGCATATTCTAATGTAACATAAGTCATGTAATTGGAGATATGTATCGGAATCAGTATTTTTTCAAGAGTAGTTATTTCTACAATAGTTACAAGAACAGTTTATGATTAAAGCGACATCTAATACTATAAAAAAATATTTAAATACTAATAAATTGGAAATATTCAATAAAAAAGTTATTGATGTCTATTATTAAAATATATAACAGGTATCTTGTCCTGTACAGGGTGAAATAAGTCGGCAAAATGGAAAACTCCCTTTAAAATAAATATCTAGTGTCTATCAAGTACTCCTTGATCTCTCTACTCATCTATCAAGTAGATGACACTGTGAGCAGTCCATATTAACTTACATAGTATAATGCTCGGATGTGGCATTTTTATACATTTTATAATTTTTATTAGCGGTTTAAGAATGTCACCTTCTAAGAGCAGTTTTAATACTGCAAAAGTTTTAAAAGAAATCATGAATATATTCATTTATAATTAATTAATTGAACTTTTGTTAGTAAAATCAATATCACTATCAACATCAGCCAACATATATGAGAGCCCAAGCTGGCATACACTAATGTCCCAAGTGAGTGTATGGCAGCTTGGGCTGGCTGTCATGTCTGTTGGCCGACCATAAGTTTAATAGGCTTTGCTACTATTATCACATGAAGTTTGTGTGTTGTGTATATTGTTATCTTATTAGATACTGCTTCTAGCTTAAAGTACTTAACAGATGTATGTGAAGTGTTATAAACCAATAGACTATGAACTGAAGTAACACAGACTACTCTCGGGCAACTCCTGATTTAGCTAAGTAAAGCAAGGGTAGTTACCTAATAATAATATATCCCCAATACATAAAGAATATATGTATATAAGATTTTACCAATCTATGAAGTCTAATTGATGACTAACACCCACACTCATAGTCACTTAATGAACCATTAAGTTGTTCTTTAGTATGGAGATTCTTGACTTAATGGTTCATTAAGTGGCTATGAGTATGGCGGTATATCTTTAACTTGTTATCATTAGTAATGATAAACTACAATATCAGTTTGTTTATTTTTCAAATTTATTTGTTTAATTATTGGTCTTTACAAAATGAGTCAGATGTACACTTAATTATGAGTAATCAAAACAATAGAATGTTTAAAATTTTAATATGGAAAAATATTAACTTTTTGCTGAAACATAACATATGTAATAGGAATGTTCTATTAATAAATAACAAAAAACATTTTAATGTGTAAGTTAAACATTGAAAAAAATCCTTTTTACAATATTTTTTAATACAATATCATTTACAAAGTAAATAAACAAGAGATAGAAATAGAAAGAATAAAAGAGTGGGTTAATAAATATCAGTTAAATGAAAGGAATGGTAATGGCTGAATAACAAGTGGTACTGATCTATAATAATGCTAATATTTTTAAATAAAAAAAAAACATTTTAGGGATCTACACAGGACATTAAAAAAAAATATAGTGTTGCTGAAGGTTCCATTGTTGTTCGTTCTGGTATAGTGCAAATATATTAATATAAGGTGACAATTTATAATTATTATAGTGTCTTTATTTTTATATTGATTACCATTTATCATTCAAACTTCAAGTCCGCTGAGTATATTTTACTAAACTTAACTTGACTCAAAAATTTGACATTTTCCATTATTAAGAATGATAGGCTTTTGTATGGTTCAGGTTGTTGTTTCACAACTTTGGGGTCTTTTGATAGGAATAGTGCGTAAGGCACTTTTTCCCATATAGGTTTCGCTATAGTTGATATTTTTTTTCAGCTGCAATTCAACTACAATAGTAGGAATTGTGCCACTTGTACTTTCTTTTTATCGTTGCAGTAAATTGATTGTCGATCGTTAAACATTACCGGAACTATAAAACGAATGCAAAACTTTTTGATATTTTTTTTAGCACTTTCTTTTTTTGTGATTTGGCATTTTTTTTTACCACATACTGTTTTTATTATTATATTATACTAGTGACTCGTTCTTGCTTCGCTCGGGCTAGTCTCTAGTGCGAGTGAAGCCGCGGGTTCAGCTAAGTCCCCACCGGTTGACGGACCGGTGAGACCTCATAAGGAATCTTCCTCCAGCGATAACAAAAAAAGGTTTCTTGGAAAGGAGATATTTACCCGTAGTAAAAACTATTCTATATGTTGATCCGAATGACCAGTTATCGTCATACCAAGTTTAATAAAAAACCAATCCAGTAGCTTACTCGTGATCCCGTAACAGACACAAACAGACACACAAGAATTCTTAAAAACTATAGATTCGGTCTCTATCGATAATTATAATTATTTCAATAATATTTTCCAAAACATACCTAAATAATGTAAAGATTCAATTCAGAATTTTATTATACATATTTATAGATATTACAATAAAAATAAACTACTGCAATTGATAAATAAAACTTATTTTTACTTTCCAGGTCGTCGACATGCAGACTGTTAACGAAATCATATCTATTTTGGAAAAATTCAATATCACAAAAGAGTTGTTGGAGGTAAGACAGTCGATGTAGAGAATTAGTAATGTGTAGGTGTAACCCTAAGAGGACAACAAGAAAATTTTGTATTTTTTGGCAAACTTACGCTTTGGCGTCAATATTACGTATTATTTGTATAGTTAATTTTAAATTCAATGTTTATACATTCTTTTGGACTTACAATTTACATATTTCCGCGAGTTAACATAAATACACAAAATATTTATTTACAAAATATACAAATCATAATCAAAGTGGTCCATAAAAATGCAGCCCTGTTGATTTTATTGAGAAAATATTAATCGAGATTATCGAGCCACTGGATGCCATTTCATAATATTATAAACTTTTTGATATTTATTTTTAGAAACTACTACAAAAGTTTAATTACCTACTAAAGAGGTTATACAAAGTTTTGATTACAAAAGAATTTGAATTCAATTGATTTTTTAAGTACACTAGTTCCATCTAAATTCGATGCTTTATGTGTAACTAAAATTATGTTTTCAACCACAGTATGATAGAAAATAAAATTTAAATTAACAATCCACCAATATGAACTGATGTCATTAAAATTACTGATCTAATGTAATGTATATACGCATACCAGCCGTATACACACAGGTGGTAATGTCAGACTCACCGACCAGAAAAATCTGTACCATCCGCAAAAACCCTACAGAACCTCTGGGGTCTTAATGGGACGTCGAAGGATCGTTAAACACCTAACCTTCAAATGGGCCAAGGAGCTGGTTGTAAATTACCAATTTTGCAGTCGATTTTTCCAGAGAATATGCATAAATTTTCCTCACACACCTGTTAAAAATAATCCAACATAAGAGAATGAATGGCATCAGCAGCAACCAGAGAGCATATTATTTGAAAATTATTTCCCTATATTTAAAAAAATAGCAAGATGGGAATAATAACCTCCGATTCCTAAAAGGAATCCTTAAAAATATACCATAAAGACAGATAAAAAAATATAATAATAAAATTTGTTGTCTTTCCAGACCACCAGACTCGGTAAGCACGTGAATGAGTTGCGACGTAAGACCACAGACCCCACTTTGGCGAGACGCGCCAAGGTGCTGGTCAAGCGGTGGCGAGACCTCGTCATGACGGTGGTGGCGTCGCCGGCTCACACCGGTGAGTAGGTTGGTGCGGGTTCACTCTGCACATGCTACTTTTAGCTAACACTGTGTAACATTGAAATTAAAAAAAAACTTGCAAAATTATAAGTTAGTAATTCTTAACCAATCCCAAATTTAAACAACTCTGTCCATAGTCAGGGCCTATATCAATTGGAACAACTAGATTTTTAGAGATTTTTTTGGTTAGTAAATAGTAGATAAATTAGACTAAAATCAGGTTAATTTCTTCAGGCTCTAACCGGTCTTCAGCAGAGAGAGCAGTGCGACGGCTGGGCGGTACTCCCCTCACCTCCCCTGCACTCTCAAGGGTCAGTATTCATTACAATAAAACTGACATACATATAATACAGTCACAAAAGTATAATGGTGCTTTAATATAGCAGTTAAAAAATATAGAGATCATTACATTACATTTTTAACATTCATCAACATGTTAATCATTGTAAGATCTGACATTGTCATTTAACACAACTAACTAGTGTAAACTATTTTTTTTAATATTATATGCGATTTTCACACAGCGAAAGCATAAAAAAATTAACTATTAAGTATTATAATTTAGCATAAAAAAACTTGATTGTTTGTATGTTTGTCACTGTCTGAAACTACTTAACAGATTTTGCATGCAGCTTAGAATTGAGAGTATGATCTATAGTAACATAAAGGTATTGTTAGGTAACAAAGGGTAAGTTGGTAGTGAATAATGAAATGTATGTGATTGCAGCACGTGGTGAGCCCTGCGGTACCGAGCCCCCGGCCTCCGTCGAGGCCAGGTAATATCTCCATACATGATACTTTACACTTTGATTAATGTTACCGCACTGATTTATTATTTGGGCATTAAAATGTAATACAATTGCTATGTTATATATAAAATCTATAATTATTTTATTGAAAAGATTATTCACTAAAGCCATCATAGAGTATTATTGCTTGAAAGATATGAATATCTAAGGAGTATAAAAACTTGTGAAAGTTACTATAATGGAAGTATAATTTACGTTCCTAATTTTTCTATAGCTCATAGCTTTTTACCTCGAATATATAATAATTCTATGTATAAATGACATTTTGTATTTAAATACAGAACCTTGAACTTTCCATATTGTATCGATTTAAGTATCAATTTTTAAAATATCTTGCTCAATCCTTCACATTAATTTGTAAAAATTAATAATAATCATCTACAAGTTCATTAACTTTGATCAAATGAAGGGTACAGGGGCAAAACAAGGAATGTCACATAAAATTAAAAAAGTTGAAAAGAATGGGAACATAAAGATTTTGCCACGTAACTATTATAGATTGCAATGTTATTAAAAAAAAATGTGACAATTCCTTGTTTTGCCCCTGTACCCTTCAAATAGTGTAACTTTTTGTTGTTTTCTGTTACTTGAATTTAATATCCAATGTGAACATTCCAGCATGGGGCGGCTACGAATCGGACTCGCAGGACGTGATCCTGGTGGACGACGAGCCCGCGTCGCCGCCGCGCGCGCACCAGCCCATCACGCCTCGTGAGTTGTATATTTGTTGGTTTGTGTGTATGTATGTGTGGAACACGCTAGGATAACCGAGTGATGAGGGTTCAAAAATTGGTCCTCGCACATTTGATATTTTCTTTGCGAATTTCTAACATGATTATTTATGGTGAAGGATAATATCGTGAAGAAACCTTCGTCTGAAAGATCCTAGCAAGTTTTCTAATACATGTGAAGTCCTCCAACTCGCACTTGACCAATGTGGTGGATTGTGGCCTTATCACTTTTGTGCAGAAGGTTGGCTGATACTTAGAAAAGCCATATGAAAATTAAAAGGTGGTCTAAAAATTGCCCTATTGCATATGTGATACAATTATATTGTATTTTGGAATCATGCGTATTAAGTCGAGTATAAGTCTCTTAAAATGGTATATTATTTTACTTTCTAAGTTCCCACTACCACAAACTGAAAATAACATCTGCATGGTTAAAAATAATATTCCTGAAGAATTGTAACCTCGAGACATAAAGATGTCTATGTCATTATTTGTATATTTAATATTCTTAAGATGTTTTTGTTGATGAATAAATGTAAACTTTTTAGCAGTGAAGAGGCCGCCCTCCCCACAACCTCTGTATGATGAGAAGAAGGAAAAATATAAAAAAATTAAGAAGAATTTAAAAAGGTAACAGCTTATTACAAAAAAAGTACGTTATAGTTTTTTTTTTAAGTAAAAATGTGCAAGAAATAAAAATATCATTAGGTCTATAACCTTAAAGTACTAAATGTCTGTATTTAGTTGTCCTTAACTATAAAACTTGCATCACTTTTAATTTTCCAGAGGTCCCAGCCGCGCGGGCTCCGGCACGGAGACGATAGCAAGCGCTGAGGGGGGCATCACCATCGCACATCCTGCGCAAGGGCCCCCGGGCGGCGGGGGGCCTGGTGGTGGGGGGGCCCTGGGGTCTGGAGTGTGGGGGGCCCGCAACGGGTCGAGCGCGCGCCGCAATGGCTGGCGACGTGACGCCACCGACCCGTACGCGGCGCTGGTCAACAGATTGCCTCCGGCTGGGGCTAAGAAGGTTATTCTTATATAATTATATACTGTTCGTTTTATTTGACTGACTTTATAGTGCTATGCTTTTAATGTGGCCGATTCAATAACCGGTCAAAACATTTAAAAATTTTTAGGTACATAATATATAATGAATGTTCACCATGTTCACCACATTTTTAAGGCCAGTAGTAGTCATAGTGAAAGTGATGCGATCATGAGAACTTCAGAAAAAGAAAAACAAACAACAACACTTAGTGATTTAGTAAATTAATATTAATAAGTTGCATTAATTACCTAAATATTAATTACTTATTTGGAATTCCAGGTGAAAACAACAAAGGAGCTGTTAGAGCAGATTCAGCTGCGCGGCGCGCGCTCGCGGCCCGCGTCGCCGCACTCGCCGGGCTCGCCGCACTCGCCCGACGTCATGCTCATAGAGCCCGACCGTGAGTCTACTTTTACATTGGCTATCTGCGAGTGAAAGTCCCGTCAAAATCGGCCCAGCCGAGGTTAGCCTGAAGAAACAGACAGACAAAATTTTAAATATTGATGGACACATTAGTTTTATTTATAGATTATAATGAGACTATTACTTTGCTGTGCGTAGTACATTTTTTTAACTTTTTATAATAATATCATAATATAATGTTAATTGAGATGTTTGAAGTTAAACTAAAACTAATATAATACAAAATTCTACAGCTCCCATAAAAGTGGACTCGCCGTTACGTAATGGCAGCAGCGAGCCCAAGCAAGTGAAGGCGGAGCAGGAGCCGGAGCTCGAGCCCAAGCCGGAGCCGGTCGTGCTGCCCCCTCTGGAGGACGAGCGCGAGTGGGCGGAGTGCACCTGCGGGGAGGTGCAGGGGGAGGAGGACCAGGGCAGCGAGGACTGCCCGGCAGCTGTCCGGACAACCCTACTCCCGCTCCACGTGCGTGCGCTACACAATGCGTACCTCCCCGGCATCAACGGCACCCGCGCCCCCCTGGAGCCTCACCGCTTCGCCGTCCGCCCCGCCACGCGCCCCGACCAGCCTGATCTCTTCTCTAGTGTAGTGCCCCTCTACCACTACTCTGATTACGCAGACGACTATTGCGTCAAGAACCTCTCTCAAATCCCACTCTGCTCTCACATACCCTGGACGGAGTTCGCCCCCTCGCCGCCTCCCCTGCCGCCCCCGCCATCCCCTCCGCCCCTGCGGCCCTACCCGCTCCCGGACCCGACGGAAGTGGCGGAGCCGCCGGTGCCCGATCTGAGCGCAGACATCAAGAGCGACCCGGACGCCAAGTCGATAGACTCGGGCGACGACACCATGGAGGAGGCGCCCGAAGCGAAAGTAAAAGTGAAAGTGGAATACGAGAGGCCGAAAGTGGAGGCGGAGATGGTCAGTCTGCCGAACTTGGAGCCGAGCGAGAGGTTGAAAGCGCCGATCCTGTCCGCGGAGGACGAGACGCAGTTCGGGGAGCCGCGCGCGTGCGCGGACGTGGCGAAGGAGTTCGTGGCGGCGTCGCCCGAGCACCGCACCGTGGAGCGGACGAAAGCGGACGTGGACGGGCGCGCGCTGTGCGAGCTGTGCGCCGCCGCGCTGCGCCGCGTGCCCTACACGTACGCGCAGAGCGCGCGCGCGCCCGTCGTGTCGCTGCCGCGGGAGGGGGAGGGGGACGCGGCGGGCGCGCTGCGCGACGCGCTGGGCGCGGCGGCGGCCGACACGCCGCGCGACGCGCTCGGGCGGCCGGCGCGCGCCGCGCACTTCGCCGAGTGGCACGAGTGCGCGCGCCTCGGCGACCTGGTGGCGCTGCCCTACGTCGTCCTCGACTGACACAAGTGCCCTTATGTTAGGTTAAGTGCCGCGCGAGACGTTGTGATATTAGCGCCGCCCCGGCGAGACTCTCCGAGCGTCTCTAGACTGTTTCGTATTGAGTTATCTTGTTACCGATTGTGATTTATAAAAAATTAGGTAATTAATAATAATAGGAGTTCCAATTGTATATTATACGTATATATTGCTATATCGAGTCGAATATCAGATACGAATTAGATCGCGCCGCCGCGAGCGGTCCCGTTGGAGAGTAATTATTTTCAATACTAAATAAGAGTGATTTTTTTGAAAGAAGTCCGCGCCCGTCGTTTGTGGTCGGTTTCGTTATGTTGAGTGGCGCCGGAGGGCGGCGCCCGGCTTAGTGGGTCTGACTGTCCGATGTGCCAGATGATTAGTGCCAGAACTCAGTGTAACAAATGAAAAATACTAAATTACCAAAAATGTTAATCGGTTTCGGAAGAAAAATTTTGATTGTCCAAATTTTGTTACAAATATACATGTTAAAGTGATATTCTATGATTGTGCTTTGTATTTAGGAGTTAGAATCACATAGCGTATGTTAATTTATTACCTTGTTTCTAACATTTATGTTAACTTTTAAAATAGATTGCAGATAGCCTTTGTATGATATTTGCTGTAATTTAAGTTTCTTCTATGAATATGCACATAATCAACTGTACATATTGTTACATATATCGAGTTTTGAACTCCTTTAAAATGTTTTTAGTTAATACAAATATTCAATCTCCAATCGAACCATAGATAATCCAAAACAATGTGATGATTTTATAATTTGAAATATTTTTATGAACCAAAGTTTTTATACTTGAGGACCAATCGTTTTGTTGTAGTGTAAAAACTATAGTTAATTTTGTTACAAAACCTTTATATTACTAAATTTGCTTATTATAATTATGAAGGGTATTGGAAAATTGTAAATATTTGTTGTTTTGAGATAAAAAATTCAACAAACTGCCAAATATCTAGATTATTAATTTCACTACACAAACATTGTATTTAAACTCTGAAGTCATTGAATGGATTGTTTTTCTCAATATGAGTTCACCTTAGATGTAAATAGTATAACTAAATGACTATCTAACATACCAAATATGAGTGAAGAGCGACAAATTATATGAAATTGTCAAATTAAAACTAAATATATTTACTGGAGAGATGTCAGAGTTAAACCTTCGAATCTTTGTTAGTACTTGGCTCAAATGATACAACTATTCGTGTTTCTAAAGGCCCACATATTGTTATATATTATTTTTGTTTTATTAAAATTCATTAAAGACCAAATTATTAGGAAATTGTTAGTTTTTGTACATATATTCGACTTTATAACAAAAATAAAAATATAGACCAGCAAGCAACTTCTTAAAGACGCCAACTAACGATGTATTTGGTTGTAAGCAAACGCCGGACGTTTCGCGTGTTTGAGAACTTGCTCCGGCCTCCGCTGAGTTTATCAAGAGCTCTCTGTACCATCCATTTATTTTTATATTCAATATTTCTATAGTAGTTATGTAGCAGATCCACTAAACTGAGGCAACTGGGCCTTACTTGTAAAGCGCGGGTGAGTCCGGGCGTGGAGCTTGTATAGGGGCGATGTAACCCGGAGACTGCCTTGTTGGACTTGATCCAAAATTTTGGTAAAATATAAAAGCAAAATATATGTGTTTTTATTACGATTTTATCTTTTATTTATCCTCTATAAAAGTATATTTTAATTTCACAAAATTCGTACAATATATATCAAATAATGGGGCAGTGGATGCCCAGCGGTAACGCGTCGCTTGTATAACCGAGTGATGCGGGTTCAAATCCGGGTCTCGCACCTCTGATATTTTCATGTGCGAATCATTTCTATCATGATTACCACTTGTCTTACGGTGAAGGAAAACATCGTGAGAAAATCTAGCAGACTAGGCCAGCGCGGGGGACTATGGCCAGATCCCCCTCGTATTGAGGGAGGCCCGTGCCCAGCAGTGGGACGTTAAAAAGGGCTGACGATGGTATCAAATAATTAATTGCGATTTGAATAATGGTTTCGGTATTCTGAAAGCCGAGAGTAGTTAATTAAGTACATGTAAATTACTACGATGTCAATAACGATGTTTCCATCCTACCTGTAGCTGTTAATCGATTACCAAGAAAACTTTGTATTAGATAATACATCCTGTAACAATATCGCTTTGCTGCTCTTTCAGTTGGACATATTTTTTCAAATGAATGAAGATTTAGCGGTAACCGAAAATCGAATCGAATCGAATTTTGAAAAGTAGTATTTTGGGTTGTTCGCTTTTTAAACGATATTTTTGCAAGTAAACAATATTATATTTTAATTCTATATGAAAGCTGAGATTTTAACGAAAAAAATGAGCACTGACAAGGGTCATTTATCTAAAATTTGGTAAGCAAATTTTTTGATTGAAAATAAGGTATTTTTTTTGTATTTTCTTCATAAAACATCGAATAATAAATATTTCGATTTGAAAAATTTGGGCTTGTTTAAAACGCAATAAAAGACATTTTCACCAATTTTCATGAAAACGAAAAAGTTTTTGCCAGTTATAAATTAAATTTTATTGCGTTTTTCTCGATAATTTTGAGGTTAATGGAAACAAAGTTTTAGTTTTATTTATTATCTACAACTTCTACATTCAACTTTTTTCGACAGGATGCATCATGGAGTTTAATCTCCATGGGATGCATGGTTTAGCCGCAAATCACAAAAACGAGTAAAAACCCCAAAACAAGTATATACAAGTATATACACCCCCCATCCTGAACTTTTTCCGAGTCTGGACTATTTTTCCTTCGTTACATCATCAACTAAATTTCCTGACCACTGCTGAGAATTGTTTTTTCAAACAGGTGGTTCCTGAATGTTGTTGTGAAGCTGTTGTTATTTCTACTCAATTACTGATGACGTCACAGTAAGGATAAAAAATGAAAATCGTGGCTTTGTTAATAAAATTTATTATTAATAAAAATATAATTTACACGTAACGTGACGACACAAGACGCAAGGCACTCGCACTTATTAATGGCACATGGTGGTTAGTGGACGCGCGCCGCGCTATTACTTATTGTTATAAGAAATTGAGTGATGATCAGATCAGAGAGACTGCTTTAAATTCAATACATATACATTTTTATTTAGTATCAATATTAAGATATAAAAATAAATTGTGAATTAGTTTTTCTTTGATTTCGCAAAAATTGTAAGCTCGAATATTTACTTAATAATTATAAAATTTAAACTTTTACAACCAAAACGCAAGAACATTTTACATTATCTTTAAAATTATTTTCTCTTCTTTTAACTTAAATTTAATTAGAATTAAAGAATATTAAATACATTTGTTTGATTAAAATGCCTCACTTATTATATTTTGAAGCTTATAATATAATGCAATAGAATTAGCTAAGTTCTTGGTAAATAGTAACAAAATGTACTAAATGTAAGAAATTATTATATAAAAAATACAAAAAAAATATTATACTTCATGTTTAAAACAAAAAGATTCAATTGAATTACATTTATATTTCTTATCGAGATTCTTTAGCATACTTTTGTGGGAACCCATAGAGATAACGTTAATGCCCTAAAAGGCAAAAGGGGTTAGCCCCTAAACATTTGTGGAATATAGATTTTTTCAATGTTAAGGATTACATAGTTAAATTAGATAATCTCGCAAGTAATGTGGTAATTATGTATTATAATTATATGTCTTCATATATATGAAACTTACTATAATATGGGAAAAGTGTAGTTTCTCAATTTTAAATTCACATTATATTATTTATGTATATATTGATATGTTATGGAAGTGTTCCCACAAAGAAAAAAATACACATACAAAAAACATGAATACATCTAAATTAATTTAAGAATAAGAATATTTAGCTAATTTTTCCTCCTCCACCACTCTCCAAGTAATAAGTTTATGAAAAGAACAGAAGAATAAAATACGCCAAATAGATTGTTATTATGGAATATAATAGATTGTTATTATATAAACTGAGCGCTTAAATTATAATAAAATATAATATTAACAATAATGTCCATCAATCCATACAGTCGTCGTAACAAAGGTATTTAGACATACTCCCGAGTGTCATACAATATTTTATATGACAGTCGGGAGACAACATTAGGGTTGGCACAACTTTAAAAACGTCACAGACAATAATTAATATCTTTGACAATCTTATTATTTCCATTAAATATAAAGACTGTATAGATGTTTTCAACTGCAATTTACATAATAACGCAAGGCATGGCACAGCAGAGCGGCAAGCAGATGGGCACGGCGGTCTTCTTCTCCGAGTGCTTCTCGCGGCTGCGCGCGCCCGACTCGTACTCGTACATGCCGCGCCCTGACGCGTACGCGCCGCCGCCCTGCATCATCGCCTGGGGATATGTGGATGTTGATTTATTTATTTCTTTATTTGTATTTGATTGGCTTTAAGGAAGTTAAATTTTATTAGTTGTAATATTATTTAATTTATGTAGCTTGTATACTAAACTTTATGAAGATCCGACCAGCCATTTCAGTGAATAACACAATTAAAAAATACAAACTTACGTTATAGTGAAGCATTTGTTATAGTCTGACGACTAATATATATATTTTTTATTACTTATTAGAGTAAAACAATAACTAATAACTTAAATAAAAAAATAAACTACCAGTCACTAAATAGAGACAGTTCATATAAAATTAATAATTTCTTCTAGAAGGACCATCCTTCTAACCAAAACCGAGGAATAAGGAAACATTTTTGACGCAACGCCTTTTTTTTATT
Organism: Boloria euphrosyne; assembly: GCA_951802675.2. Taxonomy (NCBI): domain Eukaryota; kingdom Metazoa; phylum Arthropoda; class Insecta; order Lepidoptera; family Nymphalidae; genus Boloria; species Boloria euphrosyne. Next base: position 1,806,751 of record OX637896.1, read on the forward strand.
AAAAAAAATAAAAAGCGGTAACCCATCCAAACCATAACCACGCTCACTTTCTTTTATTTTCTTTTTCTTTCTACAACTGAGCTAAACTCACCGCAGATTGATATCCCCCTCCATTGGGATTGTCCTTCTTAGCAAAGGGCACGTGTCCCGGAGGATAGTACACTGCGGGCCCGGCGATGTTCTTGCCGCTGCTGACAGGCGGCGTGTGCTTCAACGTGCCGTCTGTCCTGTCCTTGTCCTTCTCCTTGTCCTGTGCGCTCTGAGAGTGAGTGACCTCGACCTTCCGCCGGGTCACACCGTCGGGCTGCGTTGGGAAACGCTGGAAGGACATTTACATATTATTATTTGGATTGTGAGTTTTAACTTTTAAAGTTAAAATTTGTTATGTTATAAAAAAACATTGTTTTATTTAGATTTATCTATAATTAAATGCAACCTAAGGAAAATGACCATTGCAATTATTTACCTTTACTCTTTAACTAAATTACGAAATTAAGTGCTCTGAATCTTTCTCACTGCATAAGATATTAGCAAAACTTAGCCTATTTCAATTTGTCAAAAAAATCCACCAAATATTTTGTTATACACTTTATAAAATATATGTTGCATTGTAATATTTAATACATAGCACACAATGTAAATAGTAAAAGTAAATGTATGGCAGACAAATTAAAAAAAGTAACAATATAAATTACTATTTTTGACTAGAACTAGCAAGCAGCGCCATCTACGGATAAACAGTTCAATCTATATGCTAATATTTTATAATATAATAAAAATATAATAAATATGTTGGGACATTATTAGACACAGCACCATCTAGTTCCGTGGTAAGCTACGAGTCTTGTGTTATGGATGTCAGGTACTCAACAAATGAATGCCCCCAGCGGGACTCGAACCCGCGATCGCGAGCACAGCAAATACGGTCACTACAAACTGAATCAAACGTGTCTAATAGTTTACAATTTACATAATTATTTGATTACAGCTTACCGCTTCAGGGAATTCAGCGAGCAAGTCGTCCAGCCTCTTGGGCGGCTGCTGCGTGCCGCCGGCGGGGGTGTGCGGGCGCGGGAAGGGCGCGGGGGAGGGGGAGCGCGCGTTGGCGGGGGAGAGGGACAGCGGCAGCGGGGAGGGGGAGGGCGCGGGGTACAGGTGCGTGTTGTGAGTGTTGTGCGTGTTCTGTGCGGAGTATGTCGTCTCGCTGTACTTGTACGTTGATGATGGACCCTGGAATTAAAGTATAGGGAACTTATAATGACTTAACACTTAGCAGACGTTGTTTTCTAAAATTATTAGATATCTATGAGTTTATACTTGGAAAATTTGAAATTACAAACTATGAATAATCTTTAAGGGTCTGAAATCAATTTAAAATGTAACTTACGTATGGGCCATGTCCATTCTGCGGCTCGTGAGGAGCATGGGGGGCATGAGTGGTGTGGGGAGCGTGGGGGGCATTGGGGGCGTGCGGCGCGTGGGTGGCGTGGGTGGCGTGAGTCACGTGCGTGGTGGTTGTTGTGGGCGGCGGGTACATGATGCGCTCGCTTGTTGTGTGTTCTGCAATATAAATTATTTGAAAATAATAATACTTACTAATAGTAGGTTACTATGCATACAAATTGTTATAGTTCAAAATGTTTTAAGGAAACAAAATAAAAATTAAAGTTTTCCTGCAGCTCCGCTGGAATTATTAGTTACCGATATTGAAAAGCTCCTTATTAGGGTCTCATCAGCCCCAATTGTCCCTTCACGATACGTTAGTACTACCATGAATACACTATTAAGTATTAACTAAAAGTATCAATCGAATAAGTCATATTATACTTAAAATGACTCATAAATCTACCTGATAAATTATAGTTTGTACGTAACATTCGTATAGCGTATTTTCTGAAATTTCAGTCTCGAAGCGCTATATCGATTTTATAAACATTAATTATAATATTATAATATGGGTATAGAAAAATATTACCGTCGGTAGTGTAGTTGACGCGGTAGTCGCGGTGCGAGGCGCAGTGTGCGCAGTGCTGGCATGTGGTAGTAGTGCTTGTGCTATAAGAGATTAAAATTTACTTTAATAATAAATTAAGTAAGTTACATTGTATAAAAAAGTAAAACAAAAAGGTAGAAGTTCCCTTCCTAATTTAGGTTACAAAATTTGCTCATCGAAGAAACGTCTTCTCATAGGGTACACGAATTTCTTTCAACATTTTATAATTCTTAACACTTATGCTCGCCTGGTACTAATGATGACGTCATATTTTGGGCTGTCCTAATATTTGGTAAAAATAATAATTGTTACGAATACTTGGAAAAAATAAATTCATCGTGTCGCCTGATACTCCTAATAGTAAAAAAAGTTCGTGGTTGTATAATATGGCTTTCGATCTATGTTTTGGGTTCGAGTCCTGGATAAAGCCAAATATAATTATAATAATGTGTTATTTCATCATTCATGCATCCACGCCTAGCCATAGGCAAAAGTAAAATAATAAATAAATAAATATGACGGGACATTATTACAGCAGCGCCCAGCGGGACTCGAACCCGCGACCGCTGGCGCAGAAAGTAGGGTCACTAACAACTGAGCCAAACGTGTCGTCGAAGGGCTTAAAAAGGGCTAATAATTATAAAAATTAATAATAATAGTAGTACACTAACTCTATGACGTGGTCGCAGGGCAGCGGCAGCGCGGCGGGGTCGAGACCGGCGGGCACCTCGTACGTGTACGTCTTCACCGTCGTCGTCACCTTGTTCATGGGCGTGCCGGCGCGCGGCAGCTGGGGGTCATTATTGGTTTTTTATATAGATTGATTGGACATTGATGTGGTTTTGGGTATATTTATTTTTATAATTTAACCGACTTGTATAAAAATAGCTTAGCTATCAACTGTAAGTATTTTAATAAATAAATAAAATTTAACTTTGAGAATTTACATTTGCACAAGATATACATTTTTTTTATTTAAAGTAAAAGAAAGTAATACTTTTTGTAAAGTAATAACTAATAAAATTATTAAAACTAAATTTGTACAGACTATAATTATCCTTGTATCTGTTTAATTATGACATTATAAAAATAAATAAATAAACTTGTATAAATAACATAGAGCTGTACCATACGTACAGTGCCAGTAGAGGGCGCGTGCAAGCAGTGCGTGCAGGCCGGCGCCGGGACCGCGGCCGGGACCACGGCGGGGACCACTCGCGACTCTAAGGAATTTATTAATTATTATAACCTATAATCTGTCTGTTTGTAAACATACATTGGTATTCTTATAACCGCTTTGAAATGACTGATTTTTAACAGTCGTATTATATTTACCATATGGATGAACGAATGAATGAGGCAGTGGCTCTTGCTAGGACAACTAAGTGAAGCGAGTTCAAAATTCGAATCCCGAGTTTTACTACCCTGATATTTTCATGTGTAAATAAATTCCAACATGATTACCACGTCTTATTGTGAAAGATCACCGAGTACCAACTTGCATTTGGTCAGCCTGATCACCTCATCAGGGAGGCTCGTGCCCAGAAGTCGAACTTTAAAAGGAGATGAATATTTTTTATAGTGATAGCTTGTTACCTTCGGGTAGCAGCTGAATGGGCCGGCACGCCCCGTATAGTACCACTCTCTCACACAAGACTGGCGTGAAGTTGCAGCTATGTTGTCGCGGTTCGTCCGGTAAGTGAGAGTCCGGGAGGCCCACTCCCCATCCCTCCTACCGTCCTTCTTCCTCCTCCCTTCCTCCCTCTCCTAAAAGGCCGGCAACCACTGACTTCTATAATTCTACTGGACAGGCTGTTCCAAGCGTTTGACAGCAATTTTTTGTGTCCATTTGAAGCGCCACTAGCGAGAGTCCCGAGAACTAATTTTGACGTATATTGCAAATGACAGCGAGAAGTGTTTGTTTACTGTAAAGTAATTTTGTATTTTCGTTGTTAATATAACATAAGTAGTAATAATGATGATACGGTTATTGATTAATAAAAATAAAAAAATAAAAATCTTTATTTGAAACAGTTTTATTTATTGTAAAAACTTATTATTAAAAGTTATCGATATTTGCTCGCTGATATCGACATCATTAGTTTTGTTCCACAAACTCTCGCTACGTCCGACAGCGGCGGACAGCGCCAAAATGGCGAATATCAAGCAGCCACAAAAGCACGTTGACAACAGCCAGTCCAGTGGTATTTTAGAGGTCAGTGCCGGCAACGCATCTGCAAGCCCTGCAGGGTTGCAGATGTCCTTGGGCGGAGGTGATCACTTCCCATCAGGTGAGCCTCCTGCCCGTTTGCCCCCTTTGCATAAAAAAAAGATTAGTATGATGGTTACCAGTCTTCTCCTCCCGGAACAGCTCCTGGCGCAGCTCGGTGCGCGCGGCGGGCAGCGGCTCCCACGAGTTCTCCACCCGTTCTTCGTGCTTGAGGGTGGAGTAGCCGCTTGATGGCGCCTTCGCGGGGGTGCTGGCATTATTTGTTTTATTAGTTTTTATAACAATACGGACATATGTTTATAGCAAAATGAAAACTTCAGTTAAGATATTTTAACAACATAAAACATTTGATTATTATTTAAAGTTATTAACTATTATTTATAATGCATTTTTTATTTGCAACTCTGTGCTTATTTGAAAATATGCCATACCCCTTCCTATAATCAAACGATGTGCTTTCCGCTGTATCAGAAGCGTAGCCACCTGCAAATAAAATTTCTATATAAGGAAAAATCCTACAAAAAATATACAGACAGACAATAAATAGAATTACTATTTCATTGTTCTTTCTTTCTTAGCACTTTTAAATTTTATATAATACTTATTTCAAAGGCCAAAAAAACTTGTATCAACATTAAAACCTTAACCGCGTAAGGTAAACGCAGCTATCAACGACCTATCGAAAATCTGCAGGTTTTACCGACCCATTTAACTATTTCGCATTTATTTCATCTATAAAATAGTTAAACTTATAAATTTTGAAGAAAATATGCGTGTTTGTATATTGTGTTCAATTTGAAGCTATGTTTGCGTGCGTGATAGCTCGGGAAAGGCACAAAATACATTAGTTTTTCTGACAACAGTGAGTGCGCAGGTAATTTCATACTGGACCTTACTCCCTCTGGTAAGTAAGTTATATTTCTGGTTAAGACATTTTCTGCTCGTACATAATATCTACATTTATTCAGTATAGTCAAATATATTAATTATGGTGTATATTACGGATGTAGCAACACATTTTATAAGATTTTAATAATATTTTAAGGTAAAACTTAAAATTAAATTAGAGCGGAAATAGCTTCGTGGATTTAATTCTTAGCAGCAATTACCGACCCTTGGGTCGTTAATAGCCAATGCACATTGTTTACCGTTTCATATTTATGTTTGATTTGGTCAGTAAAATAATTCATTTTCATATTCAAAACAGATCTAAAGTGATCTACCCGTGTGAAAATCTATTAACGACATACAATTTTGTAACTGGCTTACTTCTATTTTTGTGATTTCTTTATCACAGTTTAGTTACTTTCTAAGGATTTGTACTATATCACAGCTAATCTATGTATTCATAATAAAATAACTTATGAGCAAGTTTACAAATCCTATTTGTGCTCTCAATCAGTTATTTTTCATCAGAATTAGGAATTAGAGTTGATCAACTAAGTTTTATTTATTTTTTAGGAGTCGGTAAAACATATTCTAGTTGGTCATAAAGTACTAATTACCGACCCATATGAGTCGGTTATAGTTACAACGAGAAGCTATTTTCGACTCTAACCCTGTTCCACTAAGCCTATGTTACTACGGATTATATATTTTTTTCCATTTTTTTATACTTAGATATTAACTTTACAGATATTTTTTTAAACATATGGATCAAAGAAATCGCAGGAAACCTACAAAAGCTGCTCTCAATACAGCGATTCCGGATATTAATGAAGGCATGAGTATATATCAAGTGTCAAAAAATTAATACTCCAAAGAGTACTTTACGTAATTAACGAGATAAAAAGTACAAAAATGAGACATATGGCGGTCAGTCGGTAATTAGTTTTAATGAAGAAGTAATGATTGTTGACTGGATTCACTACCTGGGCAAGTCAAGCTTTCCAATCACAAAATAACAATTATTAGAATCTGTAGCTAGATTTTTCTTAAAGTTAAATCGTCCAAATCCTTTTAACAGTGGTATAAAAAGACATCCAACTATATCCAAAAGTATAGCACAAAACCTTACTATAAGCCAAAATCAAGTCACCGAAGCAGCTATATGAGGATTGTTTGATAGAGTGAACAATTATTTTGTAACAAATGATGAAACTGCTTTCTTTTTATTTCCCAAAGAGAAACTAGTTTTGATTAAAAGAGATAGCAAAAGAATGCTTAATTGTTCGTGTTAGCGATTCTGCTGATGGAAGTATTGCAACTCCAATGATTCTTTATCAGTACAAAAGCTTACCGTAAAATCTTGTGTCTACTTTGCCGCGTGGATAGGATCTTGGGAACATGGAATCAGATTGGATGAACATGTTATGAATATGTTACCAACTGCAGTAACCCATGGCTTGTGAGTAACAAGATACCACTTCCAGTAGTCCTGTTTTTGGATGTACATACATCTCATATATCTCTTCCATTATCAAAACTTTGCACAGAAAAAGGAGTTGTTCCAGTTGCTTTACAGCCCAATTCTACACATATATTACAGCCACTTAATGTAGCAGTTTTTAGACCAGACCAGTTTCAGACCAGTCAAAGGCTGCTGGAGAGAAGTTGTCCATAATTTTTGATAAATTATAAATTTATTTTTAAGTTAAGTTAATTACCTTGTTTTTGTTATGTTAATTAATCTGTTACATTTTATGATTGAAAAAAGTTAAGCTTATAATATAGTAAATAGAAAGTAAAAGTTTATAAGTACAAAATTGTTTTATTTCCTTATAGTCGGTATTACCTTCATAAAAATCGTTAATAGCATCATAGCCGTTATGAGGGGTCGGTAATGGAAGCATTTGATTTGCTCACATTAATAAATAAAATTTCCAAGATCTCATTGTATTTTGTTATTTTTATGGTAAAAAATTAAAACTACATATCAAAATCTACATATTAAAAAAAACAAGTAAATGTTTACGCATCCGATCACCTTAAAAAATCACATCGACTTCAAAATTGCCTTAAGGGGGTCGGTAATACCTGCATTTACCTTACTTACTTACAAAATACTTACAATATGATAAAATAAAAAGGTATATAGTTTATTTATTAACGTACTCTTATAAAGTTGTCGTTCTTGGTCCTTCTGTAAGTCGTCGAGAAGAGAGTCCAGTTCTTCTACATTTTGGGTCATTTCCTTCGTTACTTTCGAGCTTTTCACTTTAGAGTAGACTGTAAAAAATAAACGCATTATCAATAATTTAGTTAGTTATATGATAATGTATAAGTATTTTGAGGATTGTTTTAAAACTTTATTGATGTATACTTCGTCGGACGCTCCTTTGCAAAAAAAATTTTTTTTATCTAATAAGTAATTGAGTAATATAATCAATAAAATGAAGAATATTTCAGTCATTTTATTATCTACTCTCGACGCGAAGGGGAGAGACTCTAGCCCACTATACTCGCTACATGGTAGAATCAAAATCAATATTAGGAAAATATATTTTTAACATTAAGTATTAAGGCAGTGGTAGCCCATCGATAACGGGCTCGCTTGGATAACCGAGTGATGCGGGTTCAAATCCGGGGCTCGCACCTCTGATACTTTCATGTGCGAAACTTTTATATCCTGATTAGTGATTACCACTTGTCCTACCGTGAAAGAAAACATCGTGAGGAAGCCTGCATGTTTAAGCAAACCTAGCAAGTTTTCGTAAGACATGTGAATTCCGCCAACACGCACTAGGCCAGCGAGGTGGACTATGGCCTGATCCCCCTCGTACTGAGGGAGGCCCGTGCCCAGCAGTGGGTCGTTAAAAATGGGCCAATGACATTTAGAGAGTATTGAGATATTATAGTAATCATTATTTTTTTGAGAAAATAGTTGTCGAGTGTTTCAAAATGAAAGTCTTGAATAAATATTAAATAATAATGTTATAAAGGTTTGTTAATAAATTCAAATTCGCTTAGTATATGTTAGTGGATTTTAAAGCTCACTTCTAATCAATCAATATATAATACAAAATGCGGTTTTTAGATCTATTTTTTACGGAAGAACATGTGTAGGTTCAAACTTATACCTATTTATATTATGTAGTGTTCAATATAAAAACCAAAGCATTAGCATAATGTGGGCAAAGCTAAACAAAAAGCTCACCAGGTGTAGGCGAGCTTTCATAGTTGTAAGTCCTTGTGCCGGTTGAGATCGCGGGCAGCTCCCTCTCCTCGCGTTCGTAGTAATACGAGCTGGTTTCTGCTTTTTTTGGTACACTCTTTGGAGGTATTGTGAATTCCTATAAATTTGAATATAATATCAGGTTTGAATTCATTTTTGTTACGTTGTCTCCTAAACTACAGTTTAACTAAATAAAATAGTGTGAAATATTACAATATTTCTTTCTATTACATTGTTACAGAGAGTGACTTCTACCAATTTTCATTTGATTTAATTCTTTCTTCAACACATTTCGGAACTTTACGATTTTTCAGCCTATTTTTTATTTTATGAGATTTCCCATTTTTTTACCTTAACCACCTCTGACATACCTCCAAAACAAAAAAGAACTATTTAAGTCAACCCAGCTGTTTTTGAATTTTACATTGATATTATATATGAAAACATCCAAAAAGATACTTGTATTCATTAAAACATTTAATTTATCTATGGTAAATGTATTTAAAATATGTATTAATTACTAATTTACTCAGCTCACCTCAACAGTGTGCAAGTCCTTTCTGTCATATTTTCCTGAAGGAAGCTTCTCCTCTTTGTACTCGTAGTGATACTCGCGGGTGCCCCCGCTCCTCCCTAATGAGTCTAGCTTGCTGCCTTTCGGTATTAGATCAGATTTTATCATATCTGTTGAATATAATACATAATATTTTATTCAAATTATTTTAATTACCTATATGTATCGCATACATTTTACAATACTTGACTCTACTTATTAGGGTTCCGTACCACTAAACCCTTATACTTACAAGGTCACTTTGTTGTCAGTCTGTTTGTCTGTACAGACCCTTTATTTAATGACAATTTACTTCAGTAGTTAATTTAGTATGGTCGCGTAGTGGATACGTGACAATACTAAACTAGTACACGTAGTCGTACATATTCTTGGCACAAAAATTATTATAAAAAATTGCACGTCTTATAAAGCATCCTAAGACGTAAATTGCCGTATGTAAGAGAGGAACAAAACATTTTACATAAAGTAGTTTTTCTACTAGAAGACTGGAAAAGAATCGAAATTACTAAGTCTAGTAATTTCGAAGAATCTATTGCAAGGTAAAACAAGAACAAAAAAGATAATTAGGTCGTACCGAATTGTTCGTCTGTGTAGGGAACGACGCCTCTGCTACTGGAATATTCCTTGTATTCTTTATGTTTGCTGTACGATTTAGTGGCCATGATGGTTGAGATGTTTTACCTGGAAACAAAAAAAATAAATAAATAATGGATGTATAATTTTAAAGGTAAGTAATTAATAATTATTGATATGAAATATAAAAATACTATGATTATAACTTATGATGATGCCGCGCTATGATTAATTATAACTATAAAATAATCGAAAAATGAACAGACGAAAAGTAATACTCTAAGCTGGCCTTAAAAATATAAGCTATATTCAAATTATCCATTTTTTTGTGTTATTCCTGTATAATTTTCTACGCAAATTTCATATTATAACGTTTTATTTAGATGGTATTTACTCCACTTTGTATGCAAGTTGTCTAGTTCTAAGAGTTGCATTACTTCTACGGTCTACCCACGCGTGCGACCGACATGTACCTGTTAGCCGGCGGAGCCCAGTAGTGCTTTTTATTTTGAGAAAGCATATGAAAGTTATTTGTTTGATTAACTTTTCTTGTAAATATTTGCTATTACTTCCTACATATTTACCACATCATCTAAGTATATAAAAAATCATCACGAAGTATCGAAAACCGCTTGACGTACTAATAAAAATGAAATTATGCAGGGAGGTAGTTTACAGTAAGTAGACGTCCGTCTAGAACAGATTTTTCCATAAGTTTTGTATCTTTATTGTAAAATATGCAATAAAAAAATTTTAAAAGCAAAAGTTACAATTTAATTAACTTCATTAAAAAAACGAATTAAAAAAAACCTAAAAATATTTTGACTTATAAATATTAAATATGTTTTAATAAAATAATAAAGGATTGTAGTATCACTTAAACGTGATAATGAATGCAACTTTGAACAGCTGCTCACCAAATTTGGTACCTTCTCACTTTCTGTGTCACGGTTAACTTACAGGCAACTGGTTTTTATGATATAATAGATATAGAACCATTGATTAGATGTGTATATAATCAAAGTATAGAACATACTGTACGGCTGTCTGTTGTTATAAAAAATAAGTTTTTTTAATTAATTTATAGAAAATTTTTAGGGAAAAAATGTATTGGCATTTTTAAGTAACTTTAAAGAAAATCGATCTAAGTATGTTATTACAAAAATCATAAAATTAAAAATTGTCATTTCAAATGTGGGCAAACCCTAATGTTGTTACATTTTTTTATTTTTTTTTAAACGATCATCATCATACTACGATTATAATATATTACGTTGGACAAGTTCTTTCTCATGTTTCACACGTCCTTCCATGAGATATTGACAAAGTAAATTGTGCCCAAATAGCACAAGCCATTAAACAAAAGAAAATTCTATTCAACGAAATGACTCTACTAAACCTTTTTACATTAAAACTGAATGGACAAAAGCTCTTGCACTATATGGCTACTTAATAAGCAGGGAGTCATAAATGTATGGCTATAGACCAAAACTTGAACTGAGCCCTCTCAAAAGTTCCCACAATGAGTGATGTCATGCGTTTCCGGGAAAACGTAACATTATGGTTAACATCGCCTGTCACACCTTTGTATGTAAATCGTTATTAACATAAACGCTTAAAATGTAATAACAATTTGTAAAATAATAAAAAACTGCTGTTATCTTCACGTAACCTGTCTAGTTTAACATAATAGATATTTTAAAATTTATCGCATGCAAAAATCTTTATAAAAAGCCCGATTTTTAATCATAAACTTTAAGTTAACTTGTGTGGAAATATTCACTGTTAAGTTCATTTTCAAATTATTTTCATTACAATATTTATTATGTATATGTTTTTTTGGCACAAAGAATGCAAATAAAATTGTAATATTTATTAACATGCAAATATCGGATGGAAATGACGAAGGCGTGAATCAGGCATTTTAAATTCATTTTGTTTACAATGTGTCTCAGAGGCACAAGCGTGATTGGAAAGAAAATGTATAGTTGGCGAGTAGGGTTGGCAGTACAGTTTATATGTTTACATCTTGTTCTAATTTTAGGTAGTATTAAAATTTAGTATTTTAAAAAAGTTGGCCGTCACGAGACGCTCGGTAGATGTGAGATCTATGTTAATATTAGAATTAATAAAAGCATAAATAGTTAAAACAAAACAAAGAACAGAGATTCATAAATCATGAATCAGAACATAATATCATACTTATATTTAAATATTTTTAAGAGACTAATTTTGATTTGTAGGTACGTATACTCAAGTCGAAAGCGGCAGACATGTGACCTATTTCCCTGCAGTAAAATGCTCAGTAGCTACCTTCATTCTTATCATCAAAATCGGTTCACTGATTTTTTCGTGATGTAGAACATACAGATTCGACTAATTAAAAAGTTTATGTTCAAGTATAAAAAAGAAGAGATTGTAGTTTTGTACAAAGTTCGACGAATGTAAAGTAAGCAGATCAAATGACAGACCTGTGGTAACTATTCATTGATTGACAAGGTTGGGTTATGAGATGCAAAGAGCTAGTGTAATTTATTCTACAGATCAACAGCCCTCAATGTAAATGTCAGCCTGTCTGTTACTGCTCCTTTACCCGAGAGAACGTTGTTGTACATGTGCCATGTTTGGTGAGAATAATTAATAGATTAATTTCCGGTTGTCATCCACAGACAAGAAATACTTTGAATAACAGTTTAGTGAATGTCATGTTGATTTTCAATCATTACGGTGCAAACGTCTTTTAAAAAAAATACGAGTTGGTCGGTACCTCAAAAAATTATTATACACTATATATAAATGTCGTCAATTAACAACAACAAGTACTGTATTTGGCAGAAAACAGCTGCTTAATTATAACATCAGTCATAAATAAAAGTTGTAAAGTTTATTAATTATTTCTTCTACATTGTAGCCATTAATGTATTACGACCCAAAGAATTTAAGTATTTGTTTACTTCAAATACGTCTTAGTCGTGTAAGAAGAATCTTATCGAAGAGTTACGTGTACTCGATTCTTAATAGGTTATAGGACGTGTAAGATGATTCAAGCCGATGAAATCATAAGACCAAAACTCTGCATCTTGTTTCCAATTAAGAACCTATTAGGTTTGTACTTCAATTAATATTGCTTACCTATATACCTACTTTTAAATAAAATTGAAACTATCAATTAAATAAAAAACATTTTTTTATTATGTTGGGACAATATTACAACCTCAGACCAAATAAAATTTATTTGGTCTGAGATTACAACAGCCCCATCCGTTGTAAGCTACGAGGCTTATGTTACGGATATCAGGCAGTTGATAAACTACACATATTACTTTTTAAATACATATGTACATATTATAAATATTATTAGATACGAAACGTAAAATGTGAGGCGTAAATGTTCCATTATGTGAATAAATTGGGCAAATAGCATGTGAGCCTACATTACAAACAAACTAGGTATACCTACCTAGCCATCGACTTACACAATATTATGTTATACACATACCTATAAGTTGCATAAACCCATGAATGTACCAAATTAATAACAAATTCGATTTTTGAGCTTCCAAATAGTTTAAAAAATGAGTATTTTATATACTTATATATTTTCACGGAATCCTCGATAGCATAGTATTATATTATATTAACATCGGCTAAGAAACCGCCTAACGGTAAAATACGCAAAAAAACACGGTCCTCTTTGAAGCCGATAAAAACGGCTCTCATCGACTATAAATAAAAGCAACGAGTTAGTAAACACGCAGTAATTGATACTTAATTATAATTAGTGAATGCTCCAGCTAAAACTTTGAAGCGAGAATATCGTGGCCACTTCAAAGATGTTGTAATGTTCTCCATTCGATAGCTAGCCGGATAATTAACAGATCGGAATTAGGTTAATAATGAAACATAGTCCACAGAGAAGACAAATATTTTTACTTAATCCCTGTCTTCGGAATTAGAATAGTTATACAATGAAATAAATATCGAAAACAAAACAAAAAGAAGTCTAAGTCACGGGAACCCAAAATTTTTCAGGAATAAAAAGTAACCTATGTGCCAATCCAAACTTTAATCTGTTTCTGTGCCAAATTTCATCCAGATCTTCACCGATCACTAAAAAATTGTACCCAGTTTGCAATTACCTTACTCTATCAATTTCTCCGGCAATCGAATTGGCAACCTTGTTTTATATGTACGCTGCACAGTAAATAGTAAAACTATTTTATATTCACAAAATAACTTCTTGTTTTTATACCATTTACTTAATGTTATAATTATTATTATTAATTCCTACATTGCCTTAAACAAAAACGCTTATTCACGTAACATGATTGATCTAACTCTATATCTAATTGAAAGTATAATCTATAATCGGGCATGTACAAGGATTTGTACACAATTGGTAAACATTTACGCGGAAGAATAATAATAGCTTTGATTATATAACATGTATATAATCAAAGAATAATACTATATTAAAATGCGATCTCTAGTATTTACTCGACTTTTTAATTAGAAGTACGAGTACCTATTACGAAGACGTATGAAATAGATGAGCCACATGCATAGAAAAGTTTATTCAAAATAGTACATATGTCTATATGTCACCTTCTAAAAAGTTAACATATTGACGATATATTTTATATCAACAAACTCTTGTTACGCGTAATTTAACTTATCCTACTCATTAGCTTCATTCGTCAAGTTCCTTAAAAAAAGAATCTTTTTTTGTACAATAATGTATGGTATTCATAAAAAATAAACACCATAACTTTATTCAGATGATTAATACAAAGGATAAACCATGAAATATGACGGGACCAAATGCCTTTCCACAAAGGCGTGTCGTAAGTTACGTGGGCGCGGATTGCGTCACTCATTCACAGGCGCCTACACGAACAAGGAAAAACTATCAACTGCATGCAACTTAATCCATATTCTGCATAACTTTCAAGCTTAATTTTTGTAATTAGATTATCTCTTATCAAGAAAAAGTTAATAATCTGAATTAATATTGTTTGTATTACCAAATTACCATTTATTGTTATACAATTTTGAGTTAAGTCTATACATTTTTTATTTGGAAAAATATTATTGAAATAGTCATTATTATTAATACAGTGTCCAAATCTACAGCAAATTAATAGAATTTTTGTCTGTGACCGCATCATTGGTGGTTCATTGGTGAAATTTAGTATGATAACTGGTTATCCGGGTCAACCTAGGATACTTTTTACCGCTGGAAAATATCTTATTTCTGAGATATGTAGACTAAAACTGTGAAATAACGATTTTTTAGAAGACAGTGCGCTTTGGGAATGATGTGATCGCCTCCAGGCTGTTTCAACCTATAGAATTATTGTTAATTTCAATTTAATTTAAAAAAGAAAAAAGATTAACACAAAAAATATATTAGTCCCGCTGAGTTTCTTTTGCCAGTTCTTCTTCTTTTATCCGAACTGGTAGTAGACTCATGACTTTCGGTAAAAAATTTTAATAATTTTATGCTGAACAAAATATTTTGTAATTTAAAAACGTATCGCGCTGGTTTAATATAATAATATTCTCAACTTATGTTGTCTTTATATCGCCTTCATATATACGAAACGACGCAGAACAAATCGATATTTTGCGATACATCTCGCGGTCCGCAGTATATATTATGTTCCTTGACCGCTATTCGCCTTACAAGCATGACATCATCGCCGTAGTTTGCCTGCGTTTTCATTTATTTTTGTACACGACCCCTCTCTTTCCTTCTCATACAGCCACCTCACTCTCGCTTGCCTTAATTAAACAGGAACAAAGATCTTAAGTTATGACCACGCAAATTAAAAACAGGATATTCGAGTTTCGGACGATAATAAAATAAATTGAAATCATGTTTCAAGGATGATTTAATATTTAAAAGTCGTACTTTCTATATTGTATAATTTTTCACTTTCAAATTAGATAATGACGAAATTTAAATAAATATTGAAATATAAATTAGATTGTCGCGTTGATAAAAATTTAAGAAAAAAATAACGCTAGCTATTTTGTGCACTACCATGCTTCTTAGTTAACAATATAAAGTCAAAACTAGACAAATAGAATAAACTTGCAAAATTAAAACGGATTGGTTCCCTCTGGATGAGATGACAGGCAGACAAACGAACAAAAATTCTAAAAACCATAGATTCGAGTTTCGACCCCCGCGCCGTATTGATAATATTTGTAATTGATAATATTCATTAAGATTTTCCAAAAAATATTTAATCTATAGAGTCCACTAAGTTAGAATTTTATTTAGATTTATAAGTACCTACCAACATAAGTATCACATTGTTTGCGTATACCGAATACGAGTAATTAACACAGGTGATTTTGTGCTTGTGTGCTTTTTAAGATATTATCAAAATGATAATCACTCTACTCATATCTGTCAATAAAATATTTATAACTCAATTATAACTATTGACACCATGCACCCCACGCTTTTTTTAAAATCAAATAATTAATTTTAATTCATTAAAATTTATTTTCTATTTTTTAGTTTGGTTTTCTATAAAAAGCGTGTTTTTAGTTTTTTAAAACTATTATTAAACATGCACAATAATATTAAAATACCTATTTAATAAAAATACATACATATATCGCAAAATATTCTCAGAAAATTGAAGAATAAATTGAAACAATGACTAAGGGTTTAGCGATGAGTAAAAGAAATGTTTATAATTGAGTTCGTGCTAATTGCTCCGTTGGATCGTTGCCCTCGAGTTTAGATAGCCCTATGATGACATAACGGTTGGTTCTTATACATACATTTGTGTAATTCATATAAGAAATTTTACACGACCAAATGTAACTGATGCAGTAAGGGGGCGCAAGAGGGGAGTGTTAAACTCCAAAAACTTTATTGACCATTTTTGTCTATTCGACTTGTGAAAATCGGCACATTATTAAATAGGACTCTTTCCAGCATGTAATTATTAGCCTATTACATATATTGTCCTAGACGCAAAGCCCTATACAGAGGACTAATATGTTTTTTTTTTATGGGACAAAGGGGGCAAACGGGCAGGAGGCTCACCTGATGGTAAGTGATCATCTCCGCCCATGGACATCTGCAACACCACAGGGCTTGCAGATGCGTTGCCGGCCTTTTAGGAAAGGGAGGGAGGGAGGAGGGAGGAGGGAGAAGGACGGGAGGAGGGATGGTGAGTGGGCCTCCCGGACTCTCACTTACCGGACGAAACACGGCAGCATAGCTGCCACTTCACGCCGGTCTCCTGTGAGACCGGACTAATATGTGGTAGAGATACCCAATACTCAACAAAATGCAAGTATCCGCCCTATCCTATGTCAATCTTACGCGCTTCAGTAAATCCAAAAATCTTCTCTTGGACTCCCTTACTACTAATAATGTAATTTGTTTAAGATATTTAATGAAGTGGGTAGTGCTTATTTGAAGCGTTCCTCTCATTTCACAAGATAAAAAACTTTATATATTATCAGTGACTCACTCTCACTCGTTCAGTAAGAATTGTATGATATGTACCTACTGTATTATAATAACTACTTATGTATTTGATATTACGTATTTTTAGAAGATGTAATGCTCTTGCATGCTAAATATAGGTAAGTCCGGTCAAGTGCGATTTTCACTCAATTACTGAGGGTTCCGTACCGGAATCCTACGTAGTGTAGGTGTTATTATTTTAATAAATAAATACGATCATATAATTGAAGGACTGAAAAATACAAAAGAACAATTTATTTTAATAGAATATTTAATAGAATTATGTATTTTAAGGCCATTAATCGCCATTTTATATGATAAATACGTATAAAAAGTGCTCAATGCACCAGCTAGTGCTGAATACAATAAATTACAGAAAAGTGTGCTCGTATCTCTATCCCGTGGTAAACAACGATTACTGCATGACGTCGGAACGGACGTCTTCGGCCTTCAAAACGTCGGATACCAAAAATGTAAATCAATCCTTGAAAAAATCCGAAAGTTTATTTTAAAAATATTATCAAATAATTTTATAAAACGTTTACAGTAAGTATACTTGCATATTTTTCATTACTAATCATATACAGGTGATTCCTGCTGTAACGAAATCTCGACATTTTCATCTTAATTTTATAGTCACGATTCGATTTAAATCTTCCGAGTATCATGACATCATGAGGTCAACCAGCAGGTTGAAATGGCAAAATGGGTCAAGTTTAAACGTAAAACAAATTTATCTCTGCATTTTGTTTGATATGGTATAGTTATTTCTTTTTGTCATAAATAAGTATAACATATTATTAAAACATAATCCTCCGCCGCGTCTGTCTGTCTGTTCGCGATAAACTCAAATACTACTGCACTCATTTTTATGCTGTTTTCACCAATAGATAGAATGGTTCTCAAGGAAGGTTTTAGTATATAATTTGTCAAGGTTTTGTATACATTTACAAGCGGAACCCGCGGCTTTGCTCACGCTTAATCTTTGTACTTATATAATAATAATGAAAGTTTCGAAGTAGGTATGTTTGTTGAGGAAATAGAGATATTTATATAGAAGTACTCTGTTAAAAATACAAATTCCACGGGAACCGAACAATTTTCCGGGATCAAAATAATGAAAAATCTACGCGTTATCGAGAGTATACTCGTAAATCTATCTCAGCGCCAAACATATACGGTTAGATCCGTTCGGCCTCTCTGGCGTGATTGAGAAACAAACATCAATCCGTCCATCCAAAGTTTCGCATTTATAATATGTTTTAAGTGGATGCGATAATAAAATTCTTTAACTAAGAAAATCGTATACGATTATAATGACAATTAAAAGATAAAATAAATTATAATAATAAAAGAAACTACTACTAACTATAATTCAGGTTTCTGTCAGTGTTTCGATATTGTTAGCATTCATGGGCTTCGTTTTCTGCTTACCACCTAACAAACAGCAAAATGTATGATGAACAACGAGAACCACGTTCGTGATACAAAAATCTATTAATTATTTAAGAATTTACTAGATTTTACATAGTAGGTAATTTGTATCGATTAGTAAATATTATTCACGTCTCATAAACATCTGTCTCTACAGATAAAGCCTTTAAATATCAATGTTTATCCTCAGTTAGCGCCATCAAGGTTGACAACAAGTAAAATCCATACATTATCATACATTACGTAACTTACACGTATCGTGTCACTTTTGAGGCAAGTTAAACAAAACATGCGTCCGAATTTTGAATTACTGTAATTATATTATTTTTAATGATAATCGTAACCCAATTTTAACAAATATCTTATTTTGTGCCAAGTAATAGGTAAATCACACGAAATACCACCATAATTTCTAAAACGTCGAACCATAGAGTTGACTGAAGCTCGGAATATTCACATTTCCGCTTATGCTATTCCTGGACGCATATTATAATTTAATATATACTTACGAGACACTAGGAGGACATATAGACGATCAGTCTTAATCAACTCGCTCATTTGGTTCATCGCTGGTTCACATCTACACTCGTTGCCATCCATTTCCGTAATCAACTCCTAAGAAGTATAGTCAAATAGTTCAGTCAAGTACATCCTTTTTGCATCAACTGTAAGGATGTTTTGCTATACAAATTACAAATATTACGGCATGTTTGACTCAGTTTGTAGTAGGTACTCATTTGTGCCAGCGGCCGCGGTTCAAGTCTCGACGGGGCATGTTTATATAAATTATAATATGAATGTGTAGTGTATCAACTATCTGGTACACATAACACAAGGCTCAACATGGAACTAGACAGTTAATGTCTCAACATATTCATTCATTTATTTGTTGGTTTCGATCATTTAACTGGTACTGTATAGAGTATACGTAGTGTGCAATCATTATGTCAGCAAGTGGTGACAAGGACGTGTAGTTGAGGTAACAAGTGTTTGTGTAGTTAATACGTGTTGTGGGATTTTATAATCTCTTTATCTATCTATCAGTCGTGCACATATTTCCGATAACTCTAAGTGGTAAAAGAAATCTTAATATAATTATTAATTAAATAAAGATATTGCTGTCAGTCGGTGCTGCTGATTAAAACCATAATAAAACTTGTGTTACAAAGTTACAAATATTGTTACAAAAGTGGTTATATGCTGGCTGGTATTTTAATGGTTTTATGAATTTCAATTAGGAAATATTTAAGACCTGGTTTATAAATGGGATATTATGCCCATTTCGGTATTATTTATTTCCGAATACAATGTTTTTCCAAATAATTAATACAAGTCAAATACCAGTTTCTACGTTAATTAATGTTTTTTAGTTAATTTATTTAATGATAACAAACTTGGCAAGTAACCAATCAAAATTCTTCAATATCTTAAACATAGGATTTATTTGACTTCAGCTTAGAGCACATAAAGCAATAAAAAGTGTGTAGTCCGGTGAGCTCTGGTGGGCGGATCGGTTTTAGAATGCCGCCCGCCTACCGTCTCCGCAGTATATTTTGTAACCAAGCTTTGACACCATTAGAAGCTTTAAACTAAAGTCTACTAGACTGTTTAAGACATAAATAGTCACTAAAAGCTAAAATTAAGAATGACTCGATGATTTTTTTTCTTACAGTTTAGTTAAGCTAATGTTATACGTATCATCTTATAAACATTAAACATTTTGTAGAATTCTGTTTTCATAAAATATTACTTATTGGTCTAAATCATGCCTTTTAATAAAAATTATTTAAAAACTACAGAATGTACCTGTTTTGTATTTTTTACGATTGAAATTAGACAATAAAATTTAGTGCATCTTTAAAACGAAATCAATCGTAAAAAGGTTTCAATAAGCAACTACAACCTTTCTGTTTCTCACAACTGCATTATCCGCAAATTCTTTGTTTTTACGCCATTCGTTGTAATTTCCTCGCTCCAGTTTCGGTTGAAGGTCGGATGCCGAACGAAAATAGTTCAGATATAAACGATGAACCTAGTTTTTTACTCGTTGAAGTGTAATTTTACTACCCATTAAAAACATACAAAGAATTTTGTCTTTAAAATATCAGCTATATGCTAAGATATATTTTAAATTATAATTAGGTGAGATAAATCTCGTTAGTTCATATCCAGGACACTGCTACTTTAAATAAGCAACATAATTGAAAGGCAATCTCGGGGAAGTAATTAATGCAACATTGTAGGGCAAATTCTCGTGTGTGGGATGGGTTGTACTCAGTAGTTACTAGTTAGTACTACAGTTACGTATACGCTTCTATAGTGAGCTCAACTGGTCTGAATTGATATACCTAATCTGGATACTCCTACACAGTGAAGTGGCAAATAGATATAGCGCATTGGTTTCTGTTACACTTCAATGCGTAAACATTTCGCGTATCTTGCTTGTAAAATAATGTAAATATATACAGTAGTGGGATAAAAATTATTATTTATAATTTATATATCTGAAAAGTTGAAAACAATATCTATAGATGCATATTTAATTATTTACATAGAATAATTATTTACAAAGAAGAAGAAGACTGCATAACACGACGACACCTACGAGCTGTGCCAGTGGACGCAGGTTCGAGTCCCGCTGGGAGCAATTATAAATAAGATGAGCACGAATGTCTACTGCACAATACTACCGCTATGGGTCATTATAAAATGTATGTATGTAAAGCTTACAACATATGTTTAGTGTTAACTATAATGCATCCATAACACAAGCCTCGTAGGTTACCGTCCATGGAAATAGATGGTGCTGTGTGTAATGTTCCAACATATATTTAAATTATAAAAAAATGAACGGATATCCAAAACGCCGAACCCACACAAGTTTGAGCTATTTCTGTCCTTTTTTTCTACTACAGCTGACATCTATCTCGCTTTGCACCTACGCAGCTCCAAGGAGAATAAGTTTTTAATGAATGAGTTAAACAAACCAATACAACACGGTGTGTTGGTGGCTCGGTAGAGACGACCTCGCTTTATGAGATAGCATAAACCGGTATTTCGATTTGTTTTTTTTAATTTTAGTGTTAGGTTTCGTGTACACTTCTAACTTATTGCTCGCTCTAAAAACACGACGCCATACGAGTGTTAGAAACTTCTTGAAATAAAATGAATAATAAAATTCTAATTGACTCCAATCTGAGGTACATTGAATATTTTTTGGAAAATCTAATTGAATTAGACATTATTATCGATATAGAAGCCAAATCTATTATTTTTAGAATTTTTGTCTGTCTGTCTGTGACCGCATCATGAGAAAACTACTGGACGGATTTGGATGAAATTTGGTATGATGTTAGCTGGTTACCCGGTCAATATATAGGATACTTTTTACTGCGGGAAAATAACTCATCTCTGAGAAAAATAAAGAAAAAGGTTAGAAATAATACCACGCTTGCATTTATTTACTTTAGAACGCGTGCGGAGCCGCGGGTATTGCTAGTTAATTAATAAAAGTGGCCCATAGCACGCACTGTTTAATGAACTATATCAGACAATAAACTTCCCTTAATAATGGATGAAAATAAAATACTTTTATCTATTTTATGTGTAAAATATGTAATCTTATAATTATTACTAATGTTACAGAGTAATATTACAAAATATGTCAAACCCCAAATTTCCTATGTGTTTAGATGGATGTTTGTTACTCAACTACGCCAGAACGAATATGAATGAAACAGAGATAGATTATAATCAGGATATTATGTTACTTTTTAAAACTCTCTAAGCCGGGTAAAAGGTACGGTGGCCGTGGGTTAAAAAAGTAGTCCAGAGGCAATGCTGCGGTCGTTCGCTAGTCTATATATTATATAATTATACTAAATAGACAAAGGCAGAATAGCCAGTAACTTCCTTTTTCTGTTGTGTATGTCAACAGATTTTCTTTATTTACAAATTATTGATAGGCTTTCGGTGTTATCATTAAAAGTATTAATGTAAAAAAAAAAATTTTTTAATATAAAATGTACAGTGTACATAATACATTTATTAATTACTAGGGGCTTCGCTCGGGTTCGTCCCTAGGTACGTGTTGTATATATTTACTTCGCACCACCCGGTGCGACACCACAATATATTTGCTGATTTTATTACCATTGCACGCACCATGGCAACGGTTATAACTGATACGTCAAATCAAGCTTTTAGCTTTCAAAATGACGTAATTTCCATACAAACTTTCACCCCCTATTTCAGCCCTTTTTCGCCTTAAAAAGCCTATGTCCGTCTCCTGGCTTTTCTAGCCCGGCCTGGGTCAATTTTTAGCCAAATCGATACAGTCGTTGTTGAGTTATAAATAGTGTAACTAACACGACTTTCTTTTATATATATATATATATATATATATATATATATATATATAGATTTTCATATACATTATCCTGAAATATTTAATAACATTGTACATATATTAATTACGTATATAAAATGACACATTAGTTAAATTAAATAAAAAATCCAAAAATTATTTTAGTGAATTATTCAGTTTTATTTTCCTCTACAAAAGTCCTTTCGACTACAAGGTCAATTATGAATTGTCATTACATTGAATTTAATCAGCATACGTAATTCTTTAATTAAAACGTGCTGTAAATAGTAATAAAAGATAAACGGGTCTGAATATCACCGAATTCTAACCAAGGTTATCTGTTTGGGCAAAACAAAAATGTAGTGCACACGGAACAGGTCGAACTTGTTATACTTTTAGTCTATATATCACATGGCCAAATGGTTTTCGACCTACTTCAAAAAAGAGGAGGTTCTCAATGATTGTATGACAATACCATTTTGTAGAAAAAGAAAAACAAAAATATGTTAAAAATATGGTATTAGCCATAAATGGTAAAGATCAATAGAGCTTTTCTTAGAGCTTTTGTCCGAAGAGTCGCTAAGCAAGTTCACCTATGGAGTGAAAGGTCAGAGTTCTGCTTTCTCCCACGACGAAAATTTATAACAATTTGTTATCCTGTAACTGTAAGGTTATTCCTCGAACTTAGAAAACGTTTATTGTGGAAAGTGGTTTGTTTACACGAAAGAGGATTTTTATATTTCGAAAAGTTGTTGTTTATAGACAAAGTTTTTTGATATAATAAATTAATTAAAAAATAACTATTATGGGCCTTCAGCTTCTAGTTTCATGGTAAGCTACGATTCTTGTGTTATGGATACCATAAATAATAGTTGATACACTACAATACATATGTATTATAAATATAAACATAACACCCATAACTGTAGTACAAACGTTCTCATCATAGCGAATTCTCCAGCAGGACTCGAACCCGTTTTCGTTGGTAGAGCTAGTAGGGTCACTACAAACTGAGCGAAATGTGTCATCAATAATAATTATTATTAGTATATTATGAATCCTGGAACCTCTTTTTTTTTGGTAATCTTATGGTTTGTAACTTTGTACCTCTACATTCGTAATGCACATCGCTTGCAATTGATGTTGGAGATTGTATCGCTTACATTTCGATGGTTATTCATAAACTTTTACACGAACACGATGAGCAAAAAAAAACAATTGAAACAATTATAATTAGTCATTTAAATATTCATAATGCCAAATTAATTTTAGCTTGAACAAAAGTGAGTCGTCGAATATCGGTTTATTTTCCACCTTTTGGCAACCGTGCCAACTGGCTCACGTAGGCTGACTCAGGAAGTTACATCATAATTCATATCGTCCATGATCTAGACTAGCTCTCAGACATTCTCGAGTATTTCTAAATGTCATAAGGTTTCTAATTAATTGTCAAAAAATACTTAAAATTAATATTATATGTATTTAAAACATACACAAAAATTGTTTCTCCCTATGTCCGTTATAGATTTTGAAAAGATTCAAATGATGTGCCCCATACCGGTTTTATTAGAAAGGCGCAATGCTAATATGGTTAAGACCACCAAGAAAAGAAAACACTAAAACAGTAAACACTAATAGGGACGAACCCCAGCGGAGCCGGATTAAGCCGATAGTCAATAATATTAAAGAATTTCCTGTTTATAAGTTAGGCAAATAATGCTTAAGTAAAAACAGAGGAAAAATAATGCTTAAGTTTAATCAAAACAAAACTTATCAATATAACCTTCATAATTATAACTTATCGGTAAAGTCCTTACTCTTTTACGTATAACATACCATGTGTCGGACACAACAGAAATAAGCCAAGGTTTCAGAAATTCACATTTTTCCCTGTTTCTGCGAGTTTCTTTAAATATGTTATAATTCATGTCATGGTTACACAAGTGATTTAACAGAATCCAGTCATATTGCAAAAATCCCGAGACCCTGACATTGTTGTTATTCTTGAACAAATGTATGACAAATTATGTATTCCACATAAATGCGACCGCTTAGAAGTTACTTGTAGAGATTTTTAAAAAGGGATAAGCCTTGGCTATATTCGTTATTTTAACGTCTATCCTAACTATAAACGATATATTGTGCTCATACTCACGTAGACACTTCCAAGAAAAATAGTGTAACTTAATAATTGTGAAGCATTTTTAATTTCGATTTCATAATTTAGATCGTACAAAACAAACAAATATCAATGCTTAATTTTGTTTTAAATAATCATGTTTCTGACATAATACAATTTTATCTGAACTACGTTACAATCTTGATTTTTGCATTCGTCGATGTTAAACATTGTATATTATGTAATCCTGAGCAAAAATGAAAAAAAGGGATCAGGGGTACTGCTAGCACCTCAAGAGCGATCGAAGTACATTACAAGTACAAGTAAAAGAGTGAAGGTTCACAGTGTTCACAGCCACCTAATAAATACTAACATATCTTTTTTAAGAAAGGTAACCGACCTCTAAAGCACCGAATAAGTATATTCAATCCTCAGGGGCGAGAACGAAATCGGTCTCCATTTAGCGAATAAATATATCGCGTAACGTTACGTCGAGGCTCAATAGTTACAAAATCGTTTGGGATGTGATAGAATATAATACACTTTTTGAATGTTATAATTTAGAATCGATCTTTCTTATGTCGTACAAGTACAGCTTTTGTAGAAGTTTACGTAATAATTGTTTTTTTTGTGATTTTATTAAAAATGTCACGGATTTTGACGTAGTATTTAATTCTATAAATATACTGGCTAGACTAAACGGATCAAGATATTTTGCAAAGAGATACATTATCGTCTGGAACTAAGTATACACATTTTTCTCCCGGAAAAAATGTACGGTTTTTCACTAAAGACGAAGACGAGCGAAGCAAGAGTGGATAACTAGTAACTTGTAGTAGTACTCGTATAGTCGGTATATTGAAAGCGACTAAACAATTAACCTCAAAATATATAAAAGTATTATATCGTAAAGAGCTTTAGCGTGCGAAATACTTTCTAAAGATATTTCATGACATGATTGAACGATTGGCGATACCAGCTTTGCTTAAAATTTATTTTATTTTCGGTATTTATTATCACCATTCTTTATCATTATTGTTTCTTAAAACATAAATCTCATTGATATGCGTTCAGCTTGTACTGGTTAATATATAAATGTAAAAAACCCAGCATGTATTAAAAACATAATCGGCAAATGGCAATGCATTTCTGTAGCTTGTTTTCTCAGTTTGTTAAAGAACATTTTTTGTTTTGTTTTTTTTTTGCTATTTACCAAATTAATGGTTTAGCATTATCAATATTTTTAATTTTTTATACAGATAGGTAATAAAATTCATATATTATCTTCATTTTTCAAAAATGATTTAACGGTCATTCCTACAATTATTGATCGAATACTAGGTACTTACTATAAAAAAATTGAGTTGAAAAAAGTAAAAATGAGTCAGTTGTGCTTACTGCTTATATTATATTTTTTACGACAAATACATAGTAATGTTTTATTTTACACCAATTTACTAAATTTCCTATAATCCATATCTTAGTTTCATGGATAGGCGCCAAGTTTTAATATAGCGCCCGCGATAGCTGATGTCATCGCACTGTTTACTCTGATTCTGAAACATTGTTCTGCGTATTGCAAAGGGCGAAATAATTTGACATCGCCATTTTTATTTGTAGCAACTTTTATCATGGAAGGTTTTCATAAAAGCGGCTTTATATACCTTTAAAAAATGAGAAGATTTGTTGAAAGACGTAGGATCTGTTCGAAGTTTAATAAAGTTAGAGTAAATCACAAAAATCGTCAACATAAATTATTTTTAACAAAAAAATCTAAAAACGACAAAACTAAACAAACCTCGACAAAACTAAAAAATAATACTCTTAATTACTTCGTTATTTTTGGAGTCGATTAGGACAATTTTATCCTGCCTTTGCAATAAACTTTCGAATCCTTTTTGGAAGTCGGTTGAAAAAAGAAACAGTTTTTCCCAAATTTTCTAATTCTATCGAAGCCGGCGCTTGCTAGCTTTTTACGAACAATGTATTTACTGCATAACACATAGTTGTCCTATTATTCCTTGGAACTTAAGGCAGCAGTAGTTTTCCATACCTTTTAATCTTTAGCTACTGCTTGAACATAGTTCTACGAGATTGTCATCCTTTAAAGATCCGCCTCAATTGGAGGGGTTAGTTGGTTAACCAGGTCTCTTAATTCCCAGGTCAACCCTCTCTTCGCAAAATATGCCCGATCCAACGCCACCGTCTTAGACCTTTCTCCTTGTATACTAGGAGAAGGTCTTCCGACCGATTCATTTGAAAGTCAGATATAATAATTTTACTCTTATACTCATATTGACAAAATCTCAAGTTTTTTTTTATGGGACTAAGGGGGCAAACGGGCAGGAGGCTCACCTGATTTCAGGAATGGGAGGGATGGGGATTGGGCCTCCCGGACTCTCACTTACCGGATGAAAAGCGACAGCATAGCTGCCACTTCACGCCGGTCTTGTGTGAGAGAGTGGTACTATACGGGGCGTGCCGGTCCATTCGGCTAATACCCGAAGGTAACAAGCATGGCACTACCACTTGAAACCAGACATTTTTCATTTTTTGTTCTAAAACATTATTCAGAATACCTATAAGTATGTATTTAAATTATCTACACCTTAAACGATGTGCTTAGTGCTTACCAACGAACAACATTTAATTATAATTTATATAGAATAAGTACCTATTAAATCTCGATGTAATAACGATGGAACAACTTTCGTAGTGAAAGTGATATATAATATCGAGATGATATGATATTCACGACCAAGTGATTTAGTGAAAATGGCATCGTTAGCAGTATTTAAATTATTATTTATTTTAAAATTGCTGGGTTTTCTATATTATTTTAAAATCTACATCAGGTACATAAAAGAGTTTCAAAGTAAGTACTTATTAGGTAGACAAATTCGATTTCTATTATAATATTTAAATTATTTTCTCCGTTTCGCACTATACTTTCATATTATGCTTCTTTCTTTTTACTGCAACTACTACATTAATATTAATGGGTTTTAAAAAAGTAACTCCAGAGGAACCACTTTTTAATGTACATGGATAAAAGTTATTCAAAATTAAAAATCTGGCCGAGTACAAAGTTATCTAAAACAAACTGTCATTTAAATACCTACCACAGTTACTTTAAAAATACAAAATATTCATATCCTTTAAGCTCTACATAAACAAATTAACGAAACCCTCAGAGCACCGTTAAAGCCGAAACTAAATAAATATTTTTTTAATTCTCTTCGAAAACTTGAAACACTTGTCAACACACGTATTCAAAATAACACCTAGTTCTCGTTAGTGTCTTATTCGTTTATTCTGACTTTAGAGCTTGCCCTTGACAGATCCTAGATTTATATTGCTATTCGCTTTTAAATAGACTTATAGCGAATATTTAATTTCGTAAGTAAATAAGAAAACGTAAGTACTACGTTACATATATAAGTAAATAATTCAGCATTTTTCAATTCCGCCATCCGGATTCCACCCATCTTTGATGGTGCTTCTAATTAGGTAGGTACCTATTCGAAATTTATTCGTATACTTATAGCAGTAACTATTTTTTCCCTATAACCTTGCATTCGCAAAATTAAAAATATTGACTTAACACTTAACAGTCTTTGCCAATATTTATAAATGCACAGCATATTTTGCGAAGCTAAGTTTTTAGGCATATATTACGAATGCGTATTCGTTACTTATAATAAGTTTATTAATATCGTAAGAGTACATGACTAAGTAGCATTATATCATCTAAGGATTCCAATAACTGAGAAGGTCTTGTTCTTAATAAAACTGCTCATGGTTATTTTAATTTTCGGCGTGTACGTATTCAAGAAACCACAAGGCTATGCGTCAGTAAGTTGGTAACACTGAAAAGTTTGTTTTAAAAATGTAAAAAATAAAAATACATTTGTTTAGTACCATTATTTTTTTCTCTCCAATTGATTGTTTATGCTGTGTAATATTCGACTACTGTTTAAGATTTTTGTGATCCTTATTTTTTGTTTACATCTTTTGCTGTGCTAACAACAGGTGATAGTGAGTAGTGACAGATTACTACTACTATGTACCATTCTAATTGGCGCGCTTTACGTCCCGTCTTATATAATTAATTCTATCATATAAATATAAAATGAAATGTATTATATATATATAATAATAATATATTTTATTCTTCAGTAATATTGCGGAAAAATAACCAAGACTTAATGCGTTTCTCTGTAAGATAAAAGTTTATTTACATTAGTTACATATTTTACGAATCTACTTAACTGAAAAATTACATTAATTATTTATTTACAAAGGTTTACTAACCTGTAAGATAAAAGAAACAACATTTAAAGTCTATTTCAGGTTATATGTTGGCAAATAATTATAAAAGAAATTAATAGTTGAAAAATTCTCTCAATTACAATTGACGTTTTTTTAAGAAAAAATAATATAATTTTTATAATGCTTATTATGCCAGCTTGACATAATATACTCGTAGTATCAAAACATACATAACCTTATTAGAGAAATGTATTTTTCTTTACATCTCCCCTCCTCAGAAAGTAAACAATTGCAAATAACAATGTATGCAATTGTTTATTTATCAACAACTACTGGTGTTAATTTTGTAATGTGGTAGAGGTTTGATTCCGTTTTCTTGTGTCCGACATCAACTTCATAAATTGAATTAGATATCTTCTTCAGAACCTTGTACGGTCCAATTCTCAATTCTTCCATTTTCTTCCTATTTAGTCGATTTCCGTTTTCTACATAGACTCTGTCTCCCACTTCCAATTTATATTCTTCTCTATGTTGGTCAAATATTTTTTTATTATAGTTGTGAGATTTTATCGTGTTGTCAAACGCTAGTTTCCTATCTCTTTTTAGATCCTCTTTTGTACATCTTGATTTCAATTCTATTGGAAGAATGTTCACACTTTCGCCTTCCAAAAGGTATTTTGGAGCAAACCTCGTGACTGTGTGTTCTGTTTCGTTATACTTTTCTACACATTTCCGTGCAATAGTGGTCCATGCTGTTTTTTTATCACCTTCATTTATTTTACATCTTATTTTGTTTACTAAAGTTTGATTTAGCCTTTCATTAAGACCATTTGAAAATGGTGCATCCACAGCAGTGAAAACCATTTTTATATTTTGATTTTTCAAAAATTCTTTAAATTCTTTAGAATTTATGCCAGGATATTGGTCCGTCAATACCATATGAATATTGTAACTTTGTGTCACATTTTTTATTAGCTTTATAAAATCATTTGAACTTTGGTTTTTCGATGTGGAAATATATGCATATCTTGTGAAGTGATCAACCAGAAGATGTAAGTATTTTTTTGTTGATCGTGATCCGCCAAATCCTCCAATAGTATCAATAGATATAATTTCGAATGGGTGTGTTGCTGGACCTAAATGTGACATTAAACCATATTTTGCCTTTCTTCTTGATTTGTTTTTTATACAAATTTCACATTCATCACAAATTTGTTTAATATTTGCGATTATATTCTTTGCTGTGTAGAAAGGTGTTATTTTATTTATCATCTGGGTTCTCCCAATATGACAGTATGTATCGTGGACGTCTTTTATTAAAGTTTTGCTAAGTTCTTCTGATAATATAATTTTTTTCCTTTTCTTGTTTTTTGTGTAGTAAATTTCATTCTCCAATATAAGTTTTCCATTTAGTAGGTCTAAATTTGAGCGTTGATCTTTTTTTATATCTTCGAGTTTAATTAAATTAACGACTTTTAAGATGTCATCAGTATTATCACAAGGTTCTAGAACTGGATTCCTGCTTAAACAGTCTGCCTCTTGGTTTGTTTTTCCTGGGTTATATTTAATAATAAAATTATATTGGGATAAGTAATAGGTCAAATCTCCTAGTTCTTCATCAGTTCTAACTTTGATATTCATGTTTTCTAATGGTTTATGATCTGTGTAAACTATAAATTCCTTTCCCATAAGCCAGTGCTGCCAATATTTCACAGCTTCTGTTATTGCCAGACATTCTAGATATATTGCTTTCTTCTTCTTTTGAGCTTCACTTAACTTTTTTGAAAAATACGCAACTGGTTTATTGTCTCCATTTTTATCTTCTTGTTTCAACACCGCTCCTACTCCTTTGATACTAGCATCTGTGTAAATTTTTATTGGTAGTTCAGGGTCAAAGATATTAAGAATTGGTTTTGAACATAGCAATGCTTTTATTTTATCAAAAGATTCCTGACATTCTGGAGACCATATGAATTTCACATCTTTTCGTAATAAATTGTGTAGAGGATCCAGAATAATAGCACTGTGTGGTACAAATTTATGATGAAAATTAATTTTTCCTAAGAACTGACGTATATTTTTTTTTGTTTCTGGAACTGGAAAGTTTTTGACAGCAATTAAATAATCCTTTAGAGGCCTGACTGAATTGTTTTCTATTATGTGACCTAAATATTTTGCGCAATTGTTTGCAAAAGTACATTTTGAAAATTTTAATCTAAAGCCTTCTGTTTGTATTGCCTCCAGTAGTCTTGATAGATGTTCTATATGTTCTTTAAAAGTTTTAGAAAAAATTAAAATATCGTCTATAAAATTTACTGCAAAATTAGAGAGTTCATATTTTCTTATGATGTTGCTCAATATTCTTTGGAAAATGGCTGGAGCAGTCTTTAACCCAAATGGGAGACACGTCCATTGAAAGTGGCCTTCTTGTGTAACAAAGGCAGTCTTGTATCTATCTTGAACTCTTAAAGGAATTGACCAAAATGCAGAATTTATGTCTAAGGTAGAAAAATATTTACAGTTTACTGTTTTTACCATCAAATCTTCAATCAAAGGAAAAGGTTGTGCTTGAGGAGTGATAATTTTGTTCAATTCTCTGAAATCTATACATAATCTTGTTCTTTTTCCATCTTCTTTTTTATATGCTAGAGTTACTGGAGCAGCGAATGGGCTATAAGATTCTTCAATCAAATTC
The DNA here is from genome assembly GCA_951802675.2 of Boloria euphrosyne. Classification (NCBI taxonomy): domain Eukaryota; kingdom Metazoa; phylum Arthropoda; class Insecta; order Lepidoptera; family Nymphalidae; genus Boloria; species Boloria euphrosyne. The sequence goes on from OX637896.1 coordinate 1,838,619, forward strand.
TTCTCTAGTAGTTTTGAAATTTGATTTTCTATTTCTTTTCTATCTTCAAAAGTGCATCTATATGGACGTTTATAACAGTATTTATCCACCATTAAGTCAATATGAGCTTCATAGTCTCGTACAGTACCTATGTCATATTTATCCTTAGCGAAGACTGGTTTGTACCTTTCTATCAATGCTTCAATTTCTGACTGTTGACCTAAATCTAAATGGTTTACTAAAACTGCAAAACTATCTGAGTTTATATATTCATTGAAATTTATTTCACTTTTATTTAAGTGTTTAGTTTCATGTTTTAATACCTCAGAGTGTACAAAACATTCTTCCTTATTAATGTCACCTAGTACATCAGGAATATTGACATTTGAGATTTCATTCTTTGGTTTTGATTTGTTACATTGTATAATCTTCAATTCTTCATTCTGCATTAATTTGAATTCTTTTATACAATCCAAACCAATTAGAAAATCGTAATTAAAATGTTCATTATCTACTACAAAAATATCCATAGTCTTCTCAATATCTTTTATTTTTATTTTTAGTGTTACCATACCTTTCGTTTTCTTCTCACCATTAATAGTCTTTAAATTTATAATTTGTATATTATTAGAATTTTTTTTTGGCCGTATCTTCAATAATTTTGCATTAATTAATGAGACATTTGAACCTGAATCATAAATTCCAGAAACTTTTAAAATATCATTTAATATTAACTTTACTTCTATTAATGGTGGTACTTCTAGTTTTTTGGATTCTTCTCGTTCAATTCAATTTCCAATTCTGAGTTGTTTACGGTTTTTACAACTGCGTTTTGAATTTTCCCTTTAAACCAGCAATTTTCCTCAGGGTGGTAACGTCTCCCTTTTTTTTTGTTTAGGCAAATTTGGCACGGTATTTTTACTTCCATTATTTTGGATTTAGTGTCAGTAATACCTTTTTTATCATATTTATACTTCCGAACAAGATGTTCCAATCTTCCTATTTCATTGTACAGATCTTCCGTTCCATCTAAAGTTTCTCTGTTAATTTTATCAGCTACATAATTAGGTAAGCCAAATGCTATAAGATCTATAAGTGTCCCAGTATCAATTGATTTTCTTACTTCCAGTAATAATTTTTCTTTTTTTAAAGCATACTCCAGTAATGTACCTGCTTGGTATTTAAAGGCAAGAGCATATCTAATAGGAGACCATCCTTTATTTGCAAATGTCTCACAAAAATTTTTCTCCCATTTGTTCCATTCTGATTCCACTGTATGTTTCATTAGCATGGAGTTATACCAATCAACACTGGAGTTTTCCAAAAAGTATTTTAAAATTTCAATTTTCTTCTTATCTTCCTCAATTTTGAAACGTTCACATTCTTTATTAAAATCCTTAATCCACTGAAAGGCATTTGAATTTTTACCAGTGAATTTCTCTATCATATAATCCTTAGCAATTTTGCTTAAATTTTGAATCTCTGGTTTTGATTGTTTATCTTCAAGAAATTTCTCTAATAGTTTTTCTAATGTTTGATTTGAGCAATTAGATATAGATTCAGCATTGGTATTCTTTTCTAAAATTTCTTCTAAATAAATATCATTAAATTGTAAGTTATTCTCTTCATCTAAATAAATTTTCGAAATGTCAGTTGTCATGGTTATCCATATTTTTCTAGTTTGATATCTTTTACTTAATGATTTTTTTACCTTGGCATAATTGGAAGTCTTTATAATTTCATGGTGTAAATTTATAGGTTGATATTCAGTCGGTATACTAAAAATTTGTCCATTAGGTGTTGCTATTGATGTTATGCATAAGATATTCGATTTACCATCATCTGATGACTTTACTGTAAAATCAAACCTTAATTTTTCCATGACTCTTGAAATAGAAAAAAAATGTTGTTTTATAATAATAATATATTTTATTCTTCAGTAATATTGCGGAAAAATAACCAAGACTTAATGCGTTTCTCTGTAAGATAAAAGTTTATTTACATTAGTTACATATTTTACGAATCTACTTAACTGAAAAATTACATTAATTATTTATTTACAAAGGTTTACTAACCTGTAAGATAAAAGAAACAACATTTAAAGTCTATTTCAGGTTATATGTTGGCAAATAATTATAAAAGAAATTAATAGTTGAAAAATTCTCTCAATTACAATTGACGTTTTTTTAAGAAAAAATAATATAATTTTTATAATGCTTATTATGCCAGCTTGACATAATATACTCGTAGTATCAAAACATACATAACCTTATTAGAGAAATGTATTTTTCTTTACATATATATATATATATATATATATATATATATATATATATATATATATATATATATATATATATATATATATATATATATATATATATATATATAATACATTTCTGAATAAAATGAAGATAATTATTCAATTTCGAATTCGTCGAGAATCCATTTCATTTTCCTAGGTAGGTAGGTATTACCATATTATTTCTTTTTATTTTGTTTTTGCATTAATTTTTATAATAAGGTAATACATACTAACATTATATTTATCGCATAAGATGCAGTTATTTTCATAAAAACGGTAATAAATTAAAACGATGAAGTCATTATTTTTTTATACATACTTATCATGTGGGTGTAGAATAAGGTGTTCTTCGATTGCGAAAGCAATATATAAATATTAATGTATTAATCATATACTTATAATATCGATATAATTATAAAAATAATATAATGTATATTTTATTCTAAAAATAAAGCTGCGCAAATACGTGTTTCTTATCTCTGCGTTCTAAGATTACGAGGCTTATAATATTATAAAGCTTTGCATTTCTTAGTTTAAATCGTAATATTATATTAAAGATTGTAGTTGTCAAGAAAATAGTAAATAGAATGAATATCTATTCAAGCACAATACCGTTGTAACGAGTACTTTCAACTTAGCTCCGAGCCAATCTAGATCCTACTATCATCCTAGACTAGACCCATATCTGAGAAAATAACGGAGTACAAACAACCATAAAAGGCCGCGAACTACTTATCTCCGAAAAATCTCATTTTAACGACATTTACGTAATAAATCTTGTCGCAGTTTTAAATATACCAAGATGTAATAAGTTAAAATAAAACTTACGTTAAATATTTTTGATGATACAACTGTCGAAACACAACACTGAACACAAATTAAATTTATAAAACCACTTATGTTTATACTATAACATTATTGAACACTGAACAGAGGTTAAACAATTAATTATATCGAAATAATTCGATATTTGTCGGCTCGTAAGCGCGTGCGGTTTAAATTCGTTCGCGCGCGGAATGACGTTTTTAGCGCGGACTGGTCAAATGAAGCGCGGGAAATCAAAAGTAAAACGGAATCTTTGAGCTTATGATTTTCTGTCTTGCTCTAACCTACGCACGGGTGGGAAGAGAATAATATATGCTATGTTTTCCAAATATTTTGAACATTTGTTTATCATATATGCATAAGCATGTATATATATGTTTATATTACAAATGTATTTTTACTTTACATAACACTAATTAACAGTAAGCATTTAATAACATTTTGTTACTTTTTAAATATAAAAATAAAAAAAATACACTGAACGTAAATGATTCTATATTTTAATTATAGATGTCGCTACGTTCCTATCAGCTGAATCGATATAGTAGAATTTACCATCACTGATCACTGTTGTCTTTATAGTTCCACCTTGTATCAATAGATGGCAATAAGCAAGAAATGAGTGTACAAAAATAATATAAAATTATAATAATGATACATCAATACAAGTAATTTTATTTACTAAAATTAAAAATAACTCAGATTTTTTTGTTTTTAGTATGTTTTGATGATGTCATAAAATTCATGTCATGGAAATAATATTTGTATAGTATAATTTTTTTACAAACTTTGAATGTCTTACTTATTTATAATAAGCCTTAAATTAAAAATAAGTTTCAAGCTTCTAGCTTTAAAAAAATGTAATTTCCATACAAACTTTCATCCCCTATTTCAACCCCTTACAGCCCTTTTTTCACCTTGATAAATAGCCTATGTCCTTTCACAGGCTCTAGACCTAGAGTCTAGACTAACTGTGTTCCAAACATCATTTAAATCGGTTCAGTAGGTTTGGCGTGAAAGCGCGATAGACAGACTGAATTAATTTCGCATTTATAATATTAATATTAGGAAGGACTAGTATAGATATTGCTAAATGCTACATATAGGAAAAATCGCAATAAATCATGCCACAGATCACATAAAACTATGATTATGCCTAAGAAGATGTAACTTAACATGGGCGTTTTCAGTTATTTCGCATATCGGCTACATATCCGATATTAAGTTTTCATATCGATATGAAAAACGGTTTTCAGATATCGATATGCAGAACTATTAGCTTACCGTTTGCACAATTATAAGTTGTTAGTATTGATTTTTTACCCACGACGGAACGGAGACGGTGTATGCGTTTAGGGTGAGAGATGTTTGTGTGTTCGCATGTGAAAAGTAATGTTCCCACCTATCTTCTAAACTAATGATCCGATTTTGATGCAGTTTTCAGTTATGGGTTCGGGTTAGATTGCTGCATGTTCTTCGATAGGTATTACGGTGATCACTCACCAGGGGGCGCTGCAGCAAGCATTATTTGTGCAAATCAATGTTACCACTTTTCTCTAAAACTAATAGTTCGATTTTGATGAAGTTTTCAGTGATGGGTTTGGGTTTGATTGGTGAATGTTCTTAGCTAGGTTTTACGGTGACAACTCACTAGAGGGCGCTGCAGCAAACACAAATAAGTGCAAATCCATGTTGCCATTTTCCTTCAAAACTACTTGTCCGATTTGATGCAATTTTCAGTTATGGGTTTGGGTTTGATTCGTGCATTTTCTTAAATAGTTGTTACGGTGACAACTCACCAGGGGGCGTTGCAGTAAACTACTGTTAGTGCAGAACCAAAACTAGTCCTAGTAGTTTGATGCAGTTTGTGGTTGATAAGTGAGGGTTCTTAAATAGATGTTACCGTAGTAACTCACTAGAGGGTGCTGCAGTAATATATTTTATATTAGCTACTATATTATATTAAAGACAGCCCCCGACGGTTATTCTTGGTTTTTTTTATCTCGCATTACATTTATTTTTAAGTCGGGGGTTTTTTTTTATTATTTTATCCTGCTTTTACTATGTTACGAGCATTGTCGGATATTGCAAAATTGACTTTTGCTGATAAATGCCACTCATCTGTAATTCTTTTTAATTCTTTTGCCAAATTCTCGCTGGTATGACTTTCTCTTAATGCTTTGCACTCCAATAGTACCTGCCTAGGTTCAAAATATAATTTTCTGTCTGTGATGAGGTCCAAGTATCAACTGTTATACAAACGGAATCTGCTTCTTTATCGACTATATCCTTGACATTATTTAATGTTGTTTCGTATAGTGCTGGAATCATTGCCCCCGAAATAGTTTTTCTGCTGGGCAATGTATAGCCTGGAATATGTTTGGCAAATTTTTTGAATCCCTTATTTTCTACTATGCTGAAAGGCTGATAGTCTGCGATAAATAAGTCTAGTAGATCGCGATCGATTTTCCGCTTTTCATCTGTAGTAATTTTTTTGGCTACATAATTTTGCATAGTCTTTTGTCGTTTCCGAGATGAGACTTGAGCCGGACAAACCAGATTCAAAGACGTTGTCGTGGTGGCATTTTCTAGTAAAGTCTCTGAGCCTGTCGTTGGTGGATTAGATGACGCCGTGTTTAAGAGTTCCCTATTATTAACCCTTTAATAACCTAAAGCTGTAACCTCAGAAGAATCACCCGAAGCTACCGATTTTTGCGCAAAGAAAATCGTAGCATGTGATCTTTTCAAATGTGCATTTAAATTTCCAGTAGTCGACTTATAAGAAAAATTTTGCTTGCAATATTTGCACACAGCAAGAAATGAGCTATTGTCTTTTTTTATAAAATGTGTCCATATTTCACTAGCTTTTCGTGACATCATTAATATTTACAATTTTAAAATTAAAAGAAATAGACGGATACTAAAACGTTTGTCGTTAAATATATATATACAGAATTGTCTTATTTTATTGTTCTAATATAGGTCCACAGTTTTTATTTTAAGAGTTAAAGAATTATTATATACAATTAGTACACAGTACAATTTACGTATTATTCACTATATTCACACTGCACAAAACAAGAAATACCTAAATAAACTTAATTAGCACTAAGTTCAAAACTTAAATGAAATTAAAAATTGGCGCGAATTATTGTTTACACACAACAAACTCAAAGAGCTGTACGTCATGCGCAAAAGTAATAACAATTTTACACTAAAAAACAAATATTAAGCACCGACTTTACTGCTTTTACGATAAAGTTTAAATTAGATTATTATTTCTTCATAACTAAAACTTGCTGGCGGCGAATATAGCTAATATTCGCTTTGTCTCACTTTTTCTACCGACAGTGTCATTAGTTGGAAAGAGAAGCGGCGAATTTTAAACCATTACCGATTAATGGTTTTTTATCGTTTTATATTTGTTAAGTTTTCGTTCGATATTTTTTCGATGTTTTATTGACATTAGCACAAAGTTTTAGTAAAACTAGAAATCCGTTTTAATCCAAGGGCATATCGATACGATAAGTTATAGGTGTGTATCGGTTTTTAGCTACGTTTTGGTATAACGGACACATGCCTAGATGTAACCATTTATATTTTAATGTTAACTTTAATGGTATATTTTATTCGCCAGATCTGAATGTATAATATTATTTTTAGTTTTTATTACTACCCTTTTTAATTTTTATTGATTGACTGAGACCAATTCTTCTTGTTTCTATTAATACACCGTCCTGTGACTAATTAATTCTACATATTGATTGTAATTCATATTTCTATGGTACCTAATCAGTTCAAAGAAGTGGTTATTTTACAGTCTATTTAGGTAATAAGTAAATGAGTTATACTATTATTCTGAATCGAATTCTATAAATATTTTTTGATAAATCTTATTGAAATAATTATTAATTATTATATAATAATATTATCGGCACACAAGCCGAATCTGTAGCTTTTAAATTATTCACGAGAAAACCACTGGACAGAATGATGAAATTGGTACGATGATAACACCAGAGTCAATATTATATTAAAGGGACTTTTTAGGTTAATTCAAGTATTGGCATTTCTATGACATGATTACTATTCATTAAAAGGGTGAAGGCGAGAGGAGCGTGGGCCATACGCTTGTTAAATTTTAAATATGTATGTTTTGACGTAATTTTTGTCGCGACCGACGCGACGCGCGACGGTTCTCCGAAGTTCGATCCAAAAAAGGGATACTTATTAGGCATGTGTCCGTTATACCAAAACGTAGCTAAAAACCGATACACACCTATAACTTATCGTATCGATATGCCCTTGGATTAAAACGGATTTCTAGTTTTACTAAAACTTTGTGCTAATGTCAATAAAACATCGAAAAAATATCGAACGAAAACTTAACAAATATAAAACGATAAAAAACCATTAATCGGTAATGGTTTAAAATTCGCCGCTTCTCTTTCCTAATGACACTGTCGGTAGAAAAAGTGAGACAAAGCGAATATTAGCTATATTCGCCGCCAGCAAGTTTTAGTTATGAAGAAATAATAATCTAATTTAAACTTTATCGTAAAAGCAGTAAAGTCGGTGCTTAATATTTGTTTTTTAGTGTAAAATTGTTATTACTTTTGCGCATGACGTACAGCTCTTTGAGTTTGTTGTGTGTAAACAATAATTCGCGCCAATTTTTAATTTCATTTAAGTTTTGAACTTAGTGCTAATTAAGTTTATTTAGGTATTTCTTGTTTTGTGCAGTGTGAATATAGTGAATAATACGTAAATTGTACTGTGTACTAATTGTATATAATAATTCTTTAACTCTTAAAATAAAAACTGTGGACCTATATTAGAACAATAAAATAAGACAATTCTGTATATATATATTTAACGACAAACGTTTTAGTATCCGTCTATTTCTTTTAATTTTAAAATTGTAAATATTAATGATGTCACGAAAAGCTAGTGAAATATGGACACATTTTATAAAAAAAGACAATAGCTCATTTCTTGCTGTGTGCAAATATTGCAAGCAAAATTTTTCTTATAAGTCGACTACTGGAAATTTAAATGCACATTTGAAAAGATCACATGCTACGATTTTCTTTGCGCAAAAATCGGTAGCTTCGGGTGATTCTTCTGAGGTTACAGCTTTAGGTTATTAAAGGGTTAATAATAGGGAACTCTTAAACACGGCGTCATCTAATCCACCAACGACAGGCTCAGAGACTTTACTAGAAAATGCCACCACGACAACGTCTTTGAATCTGGTTTGTCCGGCTCAAGTCTCATCTCGGAAACGACAAAAGACTATGCAAAATTATGTAGCCAAAAAAATTACTACAGATGAAAAGCGGAAAATCGATCGCGATCTACTAGACTTATTTATCGCAGACTATCAGCCTTTCAGCATAGTAGAAAATAAGGGATTCAAAAAATTTGCCAAACATATTCCAGGCTATACATTGCCCAGCAGAAAAACTATTTCGGGGGCAATGATTCCAGCACTATACGAAACAACATTAAATAATGTCAAGGATATAGTCGATAAAGAAGCAGATTCCGTTTGTATAACAGTTGATACTTGGACCTCATCACAGACAGAAAATTATATTTTGAACCTAGGCAGGTACTATTGGAGTGCAAAGCATTAAGAGAAAGTCATACCAGCGAGAATTTGGCAAAAGAATTAAAAAGAATTACAGATGAGTGGCATTTATCAGCAAAAGTCAATTTTGCAATATCCGACAATGCTCGTAACATAGTAAAAGCAGGATAAAATAATAAAAAAAAACCCCCGACTTAAAAATAAATGTAATGCGAGATAAAAAAAACCAAGAATAACCGTCGGGGGCTGTCTTTAATATAATATAGTAGCTAATATAAAATATATTACTGCAGCACCCTCTAGTGAGTTACTACGGTAACATCTATTTAAGAACCCTCACTTATCAACCACAAACTGCATCAAACTACTAGGACTAGTTTTGGTTCTGCACTAACAGTAGTTTACTGCAACGCCCCCTGGTGAGTTGTCACCGTAACAACTATTTAAGAAAATGCACGAATCAAACCCAAACCCATAACTGAAAATTGCATCAAATCGGACAAGTAGTTTTGAAGGAAAATGGCAACATGGATTTGCACTTATTTGTGTTTGCTGCAGCGCCCTCTAGTGAGTTGTCACCGTAAAACCTAGCTAAGAACATTCACCAATCAAACCCAAACCCATCACTGAAAACTTCATCAAAATCGAACTATTAGTTTTAGAGAAAAGTGGTAACATTGATTTGCACAAATAATGCTTGCTGCAGCGCCCCCTGGTGAGTGATCACCGTAATACCTATCGAAGAACATGCAGCAATCTAACCCGAACCCATAACTGAAAACTGCATCAAAATCGGATCATTAGTTTAGAAGATAGGTGGGAACATTACTTTTCACATGCGAACACACAAACATCTCTCACCCTAAACGCATATACCGTCTCCGTTCCGTCGTGGGTAAAAAATCAATACTAACAACTTATAATTGTGCAAACGGTAAGCTAATAGTTCTGCATATCGATATCTGAAAACCGTTTTTCATATCGATATGAAAACTTAATATCGGATATGTAGCCGATATGCGAAATAACTGAAAACGCCCATGTTAAATACTTATTCAAATACGCACACATACAAAAGTAGATCATAGATAGAATGCGCAAATCATTAAGCATGTTTTATCAAAATTGAAGTGAATAGGCCATCATATTTTAAAGTTTAGCAAGTTATATGCAAATGATTCATTTTTAAATAATTTTTTGTAACGTTTATTGATTGAGAAACAGTATTTTTAGGAAAAAAATAGATTAAAAAGCTCCAGACGGTTACGGTCAGCTTTACTGGTGTGCGTGCTGCGGAAACACACACAAACAAGTGTTAGGGTAGTGCCTACTGCCTTGTTTAATATCGATATAAAAAGCTTTAAATTAAAGCAAAATTTATAAACTCCTAAAATAGCTTGTTACTCAGCTGAATCGTAATCGTAATCACATGTGAATTATGTTATCTTAATGTTATTTTGCTGTTTGCCTGAGAGGCCTCTACAGCGTCACCGGGAGGGGGAGGCGGGCTAGTGAGCCCGACCACGAATATCACATGTGAAGTGAAATTGTTTATCAAATACATTATAAGTTAAGTAGATTTTTTAGAGTAAGTAGGGACTCTACTTTTTAGATAGGGTTCCGTACCTCCAACGGAAGAAACGGAACCCTTATAGGATCACTTTGTTTTCCGACTGTTTGTATGTCTGTCTGTCAAGACCCTTTATCTTGGGAACGCGTGGAGGTAATCAGTTGAAAAATCAAACTTCTAAGCTTACTTAACAAAGATACGGCTGTTTATACCGCAAAAAATATATATTGACACTCTCAAGGGAATCAAAATTTATAGGGTACTTTCTGACTTAGAACTATGAAATTTGGCAAATAATATCGTCTTATACTACAAGTTCAAGGAAAAATCTGAAAACTATACTTTTGTAATTAAATCATAAGAAATGAAGTCTTTATTCGAAGTACCGATAATCGATCAACGAGGTTAAGCAACGATATATAAGTAGTGATAGTTGAATGGGTGAGCAAATTTTGTATTTTTTCTTTAACTTAGTTGCTCAGAAGAAAGAATCTAACAGCTCAATATTTTTTAATTTGTATGGAACCTTCAGTGGGCGAGTCCGATTTGCACTTATCCGAATTTTTGTGAAAAAGAGTGGGTTAGATTTCTTCTCGTACAGCGTGCAATAAAAATAATTGCATGTGTAGGCAATTATTGTCATTAGTCATTACACAATATTTTTATCAATAATAATCTTAAGCATAAAATATAAAATTAACGATCGAATTTAGCACTTGTTTGTGAGCAAAGTATTTAATTTAAATAGTAGAATAAACACACTGTGTTCATAAGTTACCTTCGAGAATTTAAAAATCGAACAATAATTATCGACAAGTAACAACTCTAGGGACCGGTGAATCATCAATACACCCGCAATGGTGATATAATGCATGTTTTTCAATTGGTCGATATTTCGCTGCGGCAGTCTCATCCACCAATCACAGGGCAGCACGGAGCGTCTGTCGCCCACCACGCTGCTGGTATATAAATAGCGGCCTAACGGATTTTCACCGTTACTAACCGTTCGGCAAGCCTCTTAACCGGTCGCGCTGAACGTTGACTGATTAATTTATTAAATTATATTTCTACGCTAAGTTCAACAAAACTCAATCAAAATGGTAAGTTTTACATTATTTTATCTCGAGATATTCTTATATCGAATAATAAATTGTAATATCGCCGCGTTAATTTTCGTTAGCGAGTGCCGCCGGTACGCCATCTTGTCGGCATTATACATGAGGCCGGGTGTGACAATTTTTTTTAAGTCTTCATTTATTTTATTTCGAACATATTCCTTTGTATGGCGCTATTACTGTACTGTTAATTAAGTTCTGTTATTAAATGCTTTCAGACATTGTGACTAATATAACTTGACCGACACACCCTTTTCAAATTTAATTATAATCGATATAAATGTTGGAAAGGGCTAAGTTTAAAAATATAGGATAATGCAAAAATTTATACGATCCAGTTGTTAATTTGTTGATTTGTTAAGTTTACACCCGGTGTTTTCGATGATCGATCGATGACGTGTCCGTTGACCTAATTCAAGGTTGTACGCCGCGCTGATGTCACGAGATAGCTCTTTATTGATTTTTACGAATATGTATTACTATTTTATCCTTTTATAGTATTAGCTTTTTCAGTTATAACTGTTATTAGTAAACACAATTGGTTAACTTTCAACTTTCACTTTACGATCTTAGTTGAATATAACCAACCAATGCATTCCTAAAAATATTATAGTTTCTCATTTTCTTTTTTATTTCTCCAGCGTGAGTGCATCTCCGTACACGTTGGCCAAGCTGGAGTCCAGATCGGTAACGCCTGCTGGGAACTCTACTGCCTTGAGCATGGCATCCAACCTGATGGCCAGATGCCTACTGACAAGACCATCGGAGGCGGAGACGATTCCTTCAACACCTTCTTCAGCGAAACCGGCGCCGGCAAACATGTACCTCGTGCAGTGTTCGTCGACTTGGAGCCTACAGTAGTTGGTAAGCAACCTATCTAAATTATTATAATTACATAGTTCATTTTCAAAGATAATACTTTATTTTAAGGATATATCCTAATAATATGTACATATTTTAACAATTTTTTATTCTTTGTTAACAGATGAGGTTCGTACCGGCACGTACAGACAGTTGTTTCATCCAGAACAACTTATCACTGGTAAGGAAGATGCGGCCAACAACTATGCCCGTGGTCACTACACCATCGGCAAGGAAATTGTTGACCTAGTCCTCGACCGCATCCGCAAGCTCGCTGACCAGTGCACAGGCCTCCAGGGCTTCCTCATCTTCCACTCTTTCGGTGGTGGTACCGGATCAGGGTTCACTTCCCTGTTGATGGAGCGCCTCTCGGTTGACTACGGCAAGAAGTCTAAACTCGAGTTCGCCATCTACCCCGCCCCTCAGGTCTCCACCGCTGTCGTTGAACCCTACAACTCTATCCTGACCACCCACACCACTCTTGAGCACTCTGACTGCGCTTTCATGGTCGATAACGAGGCCATCTACGACATCTGCCGCCGCAACCTGGACATCGAGCGCCCAACCTACACCAACCTGAATCGTCTGATTGGTCAAATCGTGTCCTCCATCACCGCCTCCCTGCGTTTCGACGGCGCACTCAACGTCGATCTTACCGAGTTCCAGACCAACTTGGTGCCCTACCCACGTATCCACTTCCCTCTGGTGACCTACGCCCCAGTCATCTCTGCCGAGAAGGCTTACCATGAACAGCTCTCGGTATCTGAAATTACCAACGCGTGCTTCGAGCCAGCCAACCAGATGGTGAAATGCGACCCACGTCACGGCAAATATATGGCTTGCTGCATGTTGTACCGTGGAGACGTCGTACCCAAGGACGTCAACGCCGCCATCGCTACCATTAAGACCAAGCGTACCATCCAGTTCGTAGACTGGTGTCCTACCGGTTTCAAGGTGGGCATCAACTACCAGCCACCTACCGTCGTCCCCGGTGGAGACTTGGCTAAAGTACAGCGTGCCGTGTGCATGTTGTCCAACACCACCGCCATCGCTGAGGCCTGGGCTCGTCTTGACCACAAGTTCGACCTTATGTACGCCAAGCGCGCCTTCGTCCACTGGTACGTCGGTGAGGGTATGGAGGAGGGAGAGTTCTCCGAGGCTCGCGAGGACTTGGCCGCCCTGGAGAAGGACTACGAAGAGGTCGGCATGGACTCCGCTGAGGGTGAAGGCGAGGGTGCTGAGGAATACTAAACGGATTAATTTACGTTCAGCGCACTCACACCGAATACATTCCGGTGATTGAAATAAAAGAAATCAATAAATAATTTTGTCGTTTGTTTTTAAAAATATCTTCTTAGTTTTACACACATTGAAATATAAAGTACCTGCTTAACATTCGAATTGAATCCTTAGAATGTCAACTTTCCTGAATAAATACCTACTGTATTTACACAATTACGAAACTTAAACATTGCTTTCGATTAAAATTATTTTACATATTTTGCCTTATTAATTTTTGAGAGCATAGTTATAATTAGATACTTAGTTTATGATAGGAGCAAAAACTTAATGTTAATAACTTAAAAAAATATTATATTTACTAGCAATAGGCTGTTCCTTTAGTAAATACTAAATAATGAATTATACATACAATACTATGTAAACGCTGGCAATTTATTGACAAGAGATTCAACTCGCAGAGATATGAAAAAATTTTTATCCACTACCACTAGGGTTGTGTGCCCTAGCAAGGATATTGATTTTTAAACTAAACATAATATACGGGGGTTATGGAACAATGAGAATATTTCTACATAGATAATATTTTTAGTACCGACCTACTTGCTTATTCATTTCTTAGTTGGTATTGATACGATGAGAGATCGATACATTTTCAATATATTTGATCAAGTTACAGCAGCTGTAACCTACACCGTACACGTATCCTTGACGTAAACCTACACAACAACAAGTAGGTATGATAAGTGCCGAGATGTGGGCGCGATGACATCATCCTCGCCTTGCCGTATATGGTCATCTTATGAATGAACGGTGACATAATTTTGCCTCGAAAGTTATTTATGTAGGCTTAATGTAAGTTAAATGATATTTTACAGGATCTATAAAACCTACGCTTTATATGGTTTGCAGTTATTAAAAGTAGCTATATATGATATGTGTACCATCCGATCTAATACTCTCTAATTTTCAACCGACTTCCGACCGAGGAGGTTATCAATTCGTCTGTATTTTTTTTTTTTTTTTTTTATGTTTGTTAGCTCATAACTTTGAACTGGGTGAACCGATTTTGATGATTCTTTTTTTATTTGAAAGGTAGTGCTTCCCATGTGGTCCCATTTTAATATTTTCTAGTTCTAACAATGGCATCCATGAGAAAACCATAAAAGTCTTAAATTTGCATTAAGTATTTGCGCGACAAATGGACGAATAACTCAATATCACGCCAACCGATTTCGATGATTCTTTTTTTAATGGAAAGGATATACTTCAAGGGTAGTTTGATGGGAGTCTGGTAAGGTTCTGATGATGGGATCCATGACAAAGTATCGGAACTCTTCAATTCTTAGGAGCAAATTAACGATGCTCGGCGGAATCTTAAATAGGCTATATGGATATTTGAGTCACGTACCGTAACTGATGATGGAAGGTACATCTCCTCAACGGTTAGCAGTTTAAAGAAAATTCTTTCAATATAATACGCAATTATGGACCGATAGGTATACTTTCAGGCTATTAGGTTTACCTCATAATAGAAGGTAAATTTTTATAGTCATTAACACAATACGTATCTACTTTCCGCTAAAAATTTAAAAATAAATTATTTTTAACAAAAAAACAAAAACCGACTTCCAAACGTAATAAATCTAAACTAAAAAGTAGAAAATAATACTTTTAAGGACTTTGTTAATTTTGAAGTCGGTGCCAGCCAAAGCAAAATAACCCTAAATAGATACATATTCGATTAATCAATTTGTAACAAATACATATCAATTTGTAAACATAATCAAAATACCTGGCTGGCACCGACTCCAAAATTAACAAAGTCCTTAAAAGTATTATTTTCTACTTTTTAGTTTAGATTTATTACGTTTGGAAGTCGGTTTTTGTTTTTTTGTTAAAAATAATTTATTCTGTAATATAATATTAATAACTTAAAGACTTAAAATAAATCTAATATGGTAGGGACTTTCTAGCCGACTTAAAAAAGGACGAGGTATAACTGAATATATTGCTAGGTTGTAAACCTTTTTTATGTTAAATTTATATTTAACATAAAAAAGGTTTACAACCTAGCTAATATATTTTGTTAAATTTTTGTTAACCTACCCAAATCATAAGTTATTCTGTAAACAGGATAGTTTATTTATAATGAAGCAGGAAAAATACATAATTAGCGTATTTATGTTAAACTTTATGTAGGCACGTACCTAATAGATATTATATTTAATTAATTAAAATAACTTATTAAAACAATAAGAAATATAATATACAATTTTGTATTTTTCAAATACATATATGGTAATGTATAAAATATAAATTATAATTGATATAATATATCGTATAACTCTTAAATAAATAATAATAAAACCACCAAGAAAATAACCTATTCTTGAGGCCTTCCGCCTTCCACGATATCTCTCGTATCTCTGCATAATTTTAGTAAATTGTTGAACACTGCAGTTTTCAGGAGACGCTGCAGCATCAGGCCAAGGGTACCAAATTTCAAATGGATTAGATTTGTACATGGATATCAAAGAGTAAAGATGGATATTTACGGGACAGTTACGGGAAGACATACGGGTAGCGTCGTTTAATATAGTAATATTCTTAGAATAATAATATTCTAAGGTCTTAGTATTCATTTTCAAATATAAATATTTATTAATCATATATTGCTTTCGTTTCAAAAACACTATACCTAAGTAATCATCGGTAATTTATAGTAATCATCAATGAAAATCATAAACCTTGTGTGTCTAACCTGAAGCGCGAGGAACGCGGGCTATTTCTGCCTTGTATAAAGCTGGCGGTCGTTGATCCGACTTCACGCTACATTTCCGTCTCCCGCCGCGATGTTTCGATGCACATCTTCAGCTTTAAAGATAATACTGTTATTTATGTTTAATCTTAAAGCACATTTTTTATTTATCCAAGGCTTTACTCATTATTGCAAGATAGGTATTAATTCAAATGTATAGTTA
Organism: Boloria euphrosyne; assembly: GCA_951802675.2. NCBI lineage: Eukaryota > Metazoa > Arthropoda > Insecta > Lepidoptera > Nymphalidae > Boloria > Boloria euphrosyne. The sequence continues at coordinate 1,855,090 of OX637896.1, forward strand.
ACCCGATAGAGGCAACAGCAGTGGCAGTTGTTACATAGAGTTTAGCATTCATAATACATATTACCTACCGACCTATTTTTATTATAGATTTTTTAAGAAAGTACAGAGACTTCGCGAGCTATCTAAGCTTGCTCTCTTGAAAAGTACTAATACTGAAGCGAATATACATATATGTAATTTCTCAACTTTATAGTCTATCATACTTGTTACTTGTTAGCAGCAGATGCTGGCCACTCAATGTCAATATCCATTACACCAATTGAGGTTGCATTGACAATGATATTGGCTCGTTAAACTTATCTATTGTTATGAACAGTGTAGTATGCAGACTCGGTGTTATATCTTGCTTATAAGAATAATAACATTTTCAATGATTTTTTTCTAAGAAATACTACATATTCAGCCCTTTTTAAGTTTTTAACGTCCCAATGCTGAGCACGGGCCTCCTTTAATACAAGGCACAGGCCATAGTCCACCGCGCTGGCCTAGTGCGTGTTGGCGGACTTCACATGTCTTTCGAAAACTTGCTAGGCTTTTCTCAGATATGCAGGTTTCTTTACGATGTTTTGCTTCACCGTAAGACAAGTGGTAATAATGATAGAAAATGATTCGCACATGAAAATATCAGAGGAGCGAGCCTCTGATTTGAACCCGCATCACTCCCTTATCCAAGCGAGCGCGCTACCGCTGGGCTACCATTGCCTTGAGTTTAGATATATTTATTTAAGGAAAATTGCAAATCAAATGAAATAAACGTAACGGTCCTTATTAAATGTAAGCAATATAATTTAACTCAATGTTATTTCAAGCATAGGTACCTACTCATGTATACTAAAGCAAAACAGAATGTGTTTCGAAGAATTGACAATTTATACGTAAATATATTAAAATTCTGAATCATCTGTACAATTTAGAAGGCAAATCTGTAGTTTTCAGAATTTTTGTCCGTCTGTCTGTCCTAACATATCGCGATAATGCCATTTGACAGATTTTGATGATATTTGTGTGAAGATAGCTGATTATCCAAGTCAATATATACTATATTTAACTACAAAAAAATTACTATCTCTAAAAAATCCATGTGTATTAATAATATTAGCCGTTAGCGTACCTAGGGAGGAACGGATCCAGGGGATCCGTTTGGGTGAACGGATCCAGAGAGAGTCTCTAGTAATTTGTAAATACTGTAATAGGCTAAAGAAAACTATTTAAAATCCTATGAAAAACATTTAGGTATGTGTTGTTTCATATGACTGTGCTGACTATAACATGAATAATTAATTATCTACTTTGTTTTCCTCATCTTTGAAATTTAGACGACTAGGTATTATAAGCGCGTAAAAATAAACAAACACAGTTTGTTTATTTTTACGCGCTTACTTAGTTTACTTTTATTAGGTTTATATGTAGATGAACCATTAAGTGGTTCTTTAGTATGGAGATTCTCGACTTAAGGGTTCATTAAGTGTAATAATAATATAGATGTCAAAGCCGGCACAGCAAAAAGGGTCACTACAAAATAAGCTAAACGTGTCGTTTCGTTTAAGAGATCTCTCTTTATCTTTAAGGACATCAATATGCACCCAATTACAAGGTATTTCATGTAGTATAAGCAAGTCGTAAACACGCAAGTGACCCCAAAATAACCGAGACGAGAGACAGGGGGCCGCAGCGCTATACTTAGTCATGACAGCTTGTTTGCGCCGCAACGAGTATTTTAACCACCTACTTTTATTCTAAAATGGAAAGATTTTCCGCCACATGTATAGATCTTGTACTTCGACCTACATTTTTAAGTATTTACTGTATAATATTATTTAGAGTTTATTGCATCCAAGCAAACACAAGTAAAAAGAACTTGATGGACATAATATTTCATATTGTTCCTATTTATACGTGATAACTCAGTGAAAGTACCTACTTATAAAATAATAATATGAAAGGTAGAAGTAGATCAATAGCACGATGCGAGAACAATAGAGCGCTTAATTTTGCTCTCACTGTATTGTAGAGGAAAGCTAAGGTCAAGTACTTTCTATTCATCATTAGTTCCAAAAGTAATCTCTGTCTTTAGTTGCCAGCGATGATGAATTTGTATTTAAATATCTGTTTTCAAATGATTTATAATACAAACAAACGATTTGATAATAATTTATAGGGCATCTCATTTGTGAAAGTTAGAAAAATAATTAACGTCTTTATAATATTAGAATATAATATAGTTTTCTTTAAATCAACTGATTATTTTAACTAACATAATTTAGTTACACCATGAATTTAGTAGGTATATACTGTGGTACTCCGTACTACATTATATAATGTAATATAATAATAATGTTTTCCGGCCGATTCCGGCCATGGCGGCCAATCTTATTCAGACTGGCCAACTACGCAGGAGATATTATAGTGCAGTGTAAGATATAAATATAAGTGTACGCGCAGACACAAGTGCACTCTGTGTTCCTATCACTCTCATACTCCGGTGGGACGACACGACCAGTGAGAGCTAAGGCGCAGGATCGACAGCTTTACGTGCTCTCCGAGGCACGGGGGTACTCACCGCCAACTTCCCAACTCTGGGCTATTAGTAATAGCAGTAATAGCCTATTACTGAGGCTTACTAAATAGAAAAACTCAATAATTAAACTTGGCCCGACTCGGGACTCGAACCTTCGAAGGAGCTCTCGATGTATGACTGTACATGCAAGACTCTACACCACCGAGGCGGTGGTATACACTGCGTAGGTACTTTGGATCAATTGTTCCAGCTAGTTCTGAATGAAGATATTAGATAACTTGTCACTTCCTTCCATTAGTCGTCGTATTACTGACAAAATGTTTTAGGTAGGTATACGACGCAACTATGCAAAATATGAAAACCTCTCAGATATAAAATATTGTACTTTAGTTTGACATCAATTAATTTGTTAATAAAAATGTTAATGTCCTAATCTAATTAATCTACTATACTGTGGTGATTAGTCTGAATACAGGCAATATTTCATCAAAAAACGTCCAGCTGTTTCAAGATGTTGTTCATAAATACACAAAAAATTGGACTATCATAGAAATAAAACACCAGAATAACTTTCAACCATTAATTTATTCAGTGTTGACTGACATGGGTATTTAAAATACATTTTAACCGTCCTTCTAAGTACATATTTATTATGTAAAACGAAATATTGCAATATCTAAGTAGTTGTCACTATGAGAATTATTAAAATTTACTCGTGTGTAGGTTTTCTACTTGTATGGCTGTCGTAATTTATAATAACAATATTGTATTAATTTAGAAGACCCACTGATTATGGGCTTTGAGGCAGTTTCAAAACAAATGTGTTTGGTTAATCCTACTTAACAAATCATTTTCTTAAATATACTGTCATAGTCATAGTAAAATTTATTATTTAATATTTATGGTTATTTGCAATATAGACTTTGTTCTCTGATACGAGGTTTTAACTCAAATATATAAATATCACCTATGAATATTATTTAATTAGTATTTTAGTAAAATATTCAAATATTTGGCGTCCATTTTTTGGCGCGTACCGTTTGCAGGAACAAGACATTCTAGACGATACATATATAACATTCGGAAAAAAAACACAAAAATCAAACACGTAGTTAGCTATATTCGATGGGGGTTTATATAGAGCTATTGCAAATGGTAACTCGGCCTTTAATAAAAATAAAAAAAAAAATTATTTTCCAACTAGATCCTTAAAACTGCTTACTGCGGATCCCAATATTACGGTATTGGGATCCGATCCGTGGTTGGCCATAGACGTAGAGAATCGACTGAGCGATAACTTCAAATTCAAACATGATGAGAATATTTCTTAGTTCACTCTCTAGGTCTATGGGAGAACTAAAGATAGGTTATATAAAATATAGGGTGCGTTCCACTAAGCGCTTATATCTATAAAAATCTTCTTTCAGCAGTTCCTCCTCGATGATCAAAATCGTTATGGTTGTGGTGAAAACGTCACTGAAGACAATATCATTATATTCGGACGCCACGAGCCATCGACCCATCTGAAGAGCAGGGTGGAAGATTTTGATAGTCCATTCCACTTGCGTGTTGGGTTCTAACGCTCGAAAACAGACAGAATCCCAAACGAACGAGAGCGAGATCATTGTCGCTTAGTGGAACGTAGATGTCTACAAGCTTACTAACTTTAGTGACAAGTGACATTTTTTATTAATTATAAAGTAAGTAAAAAGACACGGAATTTGTAAATATCTGTTTAGATAATGCATACGTTGGCAACATATGGTAAGCAAGCAGCACATCTTGAAAGCGACGGAAGGGGCAAGTCATTAAACATAGTCTAGACTCTAGAGCTAGCTAGTTTAGAGTGTAAAACTAGAATATATTATTTACATACAATATTCGATGTAATTTTGTAATTAAAAACTGTTCTTATAGACTAATGTGTAAATAATAAATGCGAAACCGTCAGTACAAAGGGACACGACTCAAAATTTTAAACGAATGTTCAATTTAGTGGTTCGTACTTATTTATTGAAGTAGTGCACAGATGTCGTAAACATTTATCTATAAAATCTGTACTTAATTTTTTTGACATAGTCACTATTATCGATTTTATTAGAATTTTTGTCTATTAGTCTGGATAAAACCACCAAACACAAAGGATGTCGCTGAAAATATTCAAAGCCGACCTCTTGCACTGGCCGTTTCAAATTAAGTTAAAATATTACACACTCTACGTCTTTTAATCACATTTTTAGAAAGAACATTATATAAGTGCAATACAAAAAGGTATCAAGTGAATGTATCAGCGCGAGTAGGGTATACTAATAAATTAAAATAGCGCTATATTTTACAACTTATTGAGATAATAGCCTATATATTTAATAGGAATGTGCCCAAGTGACTTTAATGCGATAATTAAAAAAAAAACAAAGACATGTCCATGAGTTTCCGAGATTTCTTCGAATATGATGCAAAATAAAACTTATTACCGTACGGATTTGAAATATTAATAAATACAATATGTAAAGTTCGTCTGTGTTTTTAATACTTAATTCGATACCTATTACCTACCTAATACCTTTATAACAATGTCCACACAATCTACATGTGATGCTACAATATCATGAAAATGTATAAAAGTAATAATGATAAATTGCTCTTTAATTAACTTTAATTATTTATTAAATATCTAGTCCATGTTATTTGTAAAAAACTAAGGGATCAAATGTTCTAAACGCGTGCCTTTACTATCGATATGAATAATTGTTAATAATATGAAAAAAAAAACATTTATATGCGTAAGCTTTCTTCTAGTCTTTGAAATCACTGTTAGCAACATATTCGGAATAACGACTTTTATAATAAAAATTAGTGTCGCCATAATAAATATCTCTTTTCGGATTTATTCCCAAGTTTCAAATACCTCAGTATAATAACTCCCGTGGCCATGATTGCTGTAAAGCATTCGAAACGTCGGGAACCAAAAATCAAAGTAAGTCCGGGAATAAATCCAAAAAACGCTTTTATTTATCAATGGATAATAAATCGAATTTGATCCCTTATTTTCTACATACTCATAACCTTATGCATATTACATTATTTCTTACATCAAATATTTGCATTAACCGAACAATGGCTAAAGCGATTCATTTAATTAATATTAAAATAATTCTCAATATATACAAAACAAAATTTTCAATAAATACCAGTTATTGCTTATTAGTTATTTTAATAAATATGCGTGTGATTTAAATAAATTCGATATTTTACAATCTTCATTGCTTTTGAATTAAGCCTATATCAATATTAGTTTACGTAATGTTTTGTTAAACGAAATCTTTTTTGAAAAAGTGCTAATATACGTTGAAAATTCAATGTCATTGGAACGGAATTCCATTGTTCAGACCAATGATATTGTAACTATAGATATGTTATGAGCGCGCAATCGTGAAAACTCGAAAACATCCTAATTAGGACGTATTGCCTTTAGTCAGTGTCACCGCATGGCGACGAGTGGTACGCTGCTACAAAATTTTAAAAAATGCCATCCTGTGTATTTAGGAAATGCACCAATTATGATACCAAAGTTAATAAAACACAAGGGATCTCATACCACATGTAAGAACGCAGAATACTTCGATTTATTAATATATTTCAATTATTTGCCTAATATTCTGATATGTCATCGGTCGCTACTAATGTTTGTTTACATTGACGCGCAATTGACAACATTAGCTGTCTCTTTTTTTCTTATTGATTTTATCGACTATCCCCTTTCTATCATTTTGACATGTACCTTGAATGAAAAGTGTGTATGTGTGCAGCGCGGAACACTTTTTTCGGTTGTTTAGTGAGCGTATAACATATCTATAGTTAAAATATCATTGGGTCAGACTGAAAAAAATCTATTAACGCCCTGTTGTTTGATGTTTGCCCATGGAGGTTAGAGACCAGGAGGACCATCGCCCTAGAATATAGTGTCTCAGAAATATTGTCAAACTAAGGAGGCGCTGCGATCGCTATGTTGTCTCAATGCCTAACTTCACGTTGTCACAATAGTGACAATACTCATAAACAGCTAACATCACAAATACTACTTACCGACGACAGCGCGAGATTTATAAATTCTACAAATTTTCAGGGACAGGCGGGCAATGCTTTAGTATGAAGCGATGGTCATCCTGGTCTCTAATCTCCGTGTGTTTGCCATTAGTACTAACAATCTAGACTATTCATTCGTTGATTGCGATGTTGCCATAGATTATGACGTCACACCAAGCGCGCCAAAAAGGTTAGTTTTATAAATTTTTGTGTTCAGTTAGGTTAAAAAAAGGAGCTGCATATTTTTTTAACAATTACCTTTATAACAATTTCACAAAAATAAAAAAAATCATTATTAAGAACCACGCATATTCCCTACATAAGGACATACATATAAATAATAATAATAACTTTTAATGTTGCTTCAGCGATTGATTCACAACCTCATGGTAGGCTCTTATAAAACACAGATGGCTTTGAAAACCTTATCGTACACGTATTAAAACTAGTGTGCATTCATTTTAAATTTACGTGAATGTGTTATTGCAACATGCATTAAAAAACTATATTAAAACCATATCCATATTAACTAAACTCAGGGCGGTAAAGTAAATGTTCTCAAAATGATGCAAGTTCTTGAAATGCTACTCTTAAGTTATTTTTATTTATGTTGATAAATACGTTAAGAATATCTATTATTTATACTTTTATTTTTAAATATTTCATTTCATTCAATAACTACTGTAGGGTTCCAAATGCCGCCCCTATTTTGAACCACCTGATGCAGCTTAATCTTTGCATCATGGCACCAGTCCGCACCACACAGCCCTGACTAAAACTAATCAATTTTTTTATCGATTTAATAATTCCATTTAAATAGCAAAACAAAAAAGGAACAAAAACAATTCGCAATAAGATTAAATACTCAAATAAATTTATTGCTGTTAATTTTCAATTGTAAATCAACTTTGAAGGAAAGATGATTGCAGTGCAATGACATCACTACGAATAGAACAGACATACATAATGTACATACATTATCGGTTACATAATATATCTTACAAATTATATATTTACATAATAACATTTTATGTATTGTCAAAGACGTATTTCTATATTAATCAACGCTTAATAAATTATAGCCCTAGTTGCACTCGCTATTGCATAAAGACAAACAGTGAGACGAATCATTATTATTTAATTTCCTTCGCATACTTATTCAAATATTTAAATATCCCTATAAATGGATTCGCAGCTCAAATTTTCAATGAAAATATAATGGTAATGACCATTATATTATTATTTAAAAAAAAATTCAAACTAATACAATCATAGAGATCACTTTAGTTTTAATTAAATTGATTAATGAACCTCTTTTTAAAGTTGGTTAAAAACATTTATTTTTAATTCAATAGCACGCTTACATTTTTATATTACTTAGAACGGTTAACAATATATTACTAATAAAGAGCATTAGTCAGTAGTGTGTGTATTAAGTAAAACCTTGAAATAAACTTTTAAAAATTAAAACATAAAATACAAATAATATTAAGATTTTAAATTAAATTTTAATAATTTTTAATTAAATTAAATTAAATAATATATATGACACGTGATAAATCTATAGCTATATACAAATCTATACGTCAGGGTGTTTATACACAGTAATGTTAAAGTTCACAATCTGCTATAAAGTCTTTAATTCACTTTTTTCTAATATTTAACCGTGTAACATAACTAAGCCGCGGCGACTTGGAGCTCGTCACTGAAATAAAAATAGATAAATTAAGTATGTTCAATTGGTAAAATAATAATTATTTAATTACATAATTCTTAGATTCTTTTTTATTTTAAATATAAAAGTTTACGAATAATTCGGAAAAAATCAAATTATTCGAAATTTTTCGAATAAATTTGATTAAATTCGAATTATTAGTTTCTAATTTTGAATCGAAATTAATATTCGATTCGATTCGATTCGATCGATATTTGCACACTCTAACTTCTTCATCTTTAATTTCAATTAGTTTATAAAGTTATAATACTAATTAATAATAATAATATTAACACAACCTGTATAAGGATATGTAATATATTATGTGTAGATAGATAGAGTGAGATAGTAATGGTAGTTGTAGCATGGTGTAGTGATATTGTGCAACGTCTCATTGAAACCATAAAGTTCTACTAAACGTAATATATATAATGGCCCCCTGTCCGTGTCATGTCAGTTTATAATTCGCAGGTCTACGATCATGGAAGTTAGAGAATAGAGGACGATCGCTTCAGAAGGACCCTGTGACGCCCCATTTGGACGGGTGAGGTCTGTTGGATGTTAGTGGGTAGCACTGGCTTTTCTTGCCGGTAAGTCCCACATAACCACATGTGGTATGTGAAAATGTATTTCTTAACAAAAAAAAAGTGCGTGCGTACAAAGCACACATGTCAGAAGTGAAACTTCTTTATTTATAAATGTAACTCACTGTTTACACACTGTATAAATACTAATGATATTGTAATTTCACTTCAAAAACTAGTTTGTGTCTCTATGGACTTACTTTTTCGTTTCATGTACGCCGCGGCCTAGAGGCGCGTGCCCTATATGCGCACGGTGTAAAGCAGGCGGCGCTAGGGCGGCGCGGGCGCGGGGCGCGCGGGCGCGGGGGGCGCCAGCAGCGCGCCGTACTGCAGCAGCGCCTCGCGCAGCGCCGCGCCCGCGCCCGCGCCCGCGCGCCCGCCGCCCGCCAGCCGCACCAGCGACGGGTACACGTCTGCGCACACACACACACTATGTTAGCACAGCTATGTATTTAGATTAGTAAATCTAAATGATAATTACAAATAATCTTTCAAGACTGTAATAACTAAAAGTATAGAGTGGAACATAATACCTGTTCCTATTCTGAAGTCGGTAAAAAAACTAATTTTCCTTCTAATAAAGTAATTTTTGATTAAAAGTGAGTGAGCACTATACAATTATATTTTGCATTTGTTAAAACTAATTTGTATTTGTTCCAGACTGGACTTATTTTTTTTTTGAATAACATAATCTTTTGCCTCTTGTACATTTTCACTTTGTTTTTTTTATCTGCAATCTTTTTGTGTGCAATAAAGGATTATTATTATTAATATTATTTCCTTTGAGTACTATTTCGTGCCTTCAATATTTATGATATGTTATCTGTATGTCCATCCGTTCAACCCTGTGTATAGACAGTAATAGACTTGGCCCAAACTTAACCTACCAATGAGCTTCTGCCAGGCGGCGGCGTCGACGCGAGCGGGCGGCGCGCGCTGCATGGCGGCGGCCAGCGCGGCCACCGCGCGCAGCACGAACGACACCTCCGACGCCTGGTGCCTGACAATATACAACTCAAATTAATATTTTAAATGCGAAAACAAGTCAAACAAACTTAACATATAATCTAATTATTGTAAAAAATTAAATTATTATTTACTTACGACAATCCTGAGTAAACATTTTTAATCAGCTCACACAGAAATAGACCAACACATTTAGACCAACGACCTTGTTTAAAATCGGTTTAAAATAAAGTATTCATAATGTTACCTAGGTAAGGGTTCCGAGCTGTCCTCGTCCTTGCTGTACTTCGATATGACTTCTTGAAACCTGTCTAGCAACGGCATTATTGCTAACGGGTCGCTTTCACCTGCATTAAAATGAATGTTTATGTTGCAATAAAAATTATCTTTAGTAAAGTGATTTTGGTTATTTATTTTCAATTCTATAACGATGTAACTAAAGTATAAAAATTTAAACACGCAATCGAGGCCGCGTTAAAACTAGTATAAGCTATATAATGTTAAGATTATTGGTAAAGAATAAGTAAACTTACCGTCTGCGTCAGTCAAGGAGTCCATGTCCTCCAACATAGAAAATTGAAGTAGAGTCTCAAAGCACGTTCGCGCGAAATCTTCCCGCTCTTTTAACTCTTGTTCGTTTTCTGTAAAGATACGGTTTTTATTAAAATATTTATATATTTGTTCTCTGCAGTTTTGTGATAATGTTTCTAATTCTATATATTATTATGTAAAATATACATGCTGAAAATGTGTCAGAATTAAATCAAGTCTGCATATTGTACAGTGCTCTACACTGTAAAATATCGGATTTTTATATTTGATAGTTGTTAAGTATATAATAACTTTCAATTCTTGTAAGATAGTATCGTTCTCACTGTTTATAAAACTACCAGTTTGTATGTGCGCATGCGTGTGTGTGTGCGTGCGTGTGTCTGACTTACGCGGCGGGCGCTGCGCGTGCGCGGGGTGCGCGGGGTGCGGGGCGTGCGGCGCGTGGTGCAGCGCGCCGGCGCGCACGAGCGCGAGCAGGCGGCGCGCGGCGGCGCGCGGGCCGGCGCGCAGCACCTCGTCGCGCAGCACGCGCACCACCTCGCGCGCCGTCGCCGTGCCGCCCACGCTGCAACTCACAGATACCATATAGATACTATACTACTACTATACCATAGTATAAAGAATAACAAGTAGGGCAACTTCGGCCCAATCCACGATATAATTACCTACCGTAGTTGCCTGTCACAGGATTGTCACTGTAGCTAAATTTTAATTCCGTGCTCAGAAATTGGCAAGGGCCGGGAAGTGTGTTATTAAAAAATATTTATTATTTATATACATTTAAGAATGTAAAACATTTTGTTTCTACATGTTTATGATTATTTTATTAGGCCTGTAGTTACCTGCATATTTACATGCAATGCAAATAAAATAAATCCTTTAATTTCTTGCGTTTACAAAAAAAATATGCTATTAGTAACAATTAAAAAAATTAAAGTATAATATATTAATAAAATCATATCACATCCTATTAAAATAATAATATTAGTTATACAACAAAAATAAAAGTACCTACATAAGTATTTCATCATCAAGTATAAATTATGCTAGAATAAGTGATTTTTTATTTTTTTTTATTTTTATTTTATTTTAGGATCACCAACATGATATACAGTAATATGACATACAAACATAAAACACCAAGCTAAATCTAACAGTAATCACAATTAAAGGCAACCACGACATGCATAAACTGTTGCACTGAGCTTCAAAAAATAATACACAACACTTTGAATTTTAATAATAAATATGACAATTTGTACATATTATGTTTTAAGACAGTAATGCAATAACATAACTAAAACAATACTGAGAAAAAAAATTTTAGCAATATTAACCTAAAAATACTTATCATAACAATAAACACAAAGATAAGTTATAAGCTATCACCATAAGTATCTCTCAAAAAACCTAATATCAGAGACTTAAATTTATCAATTTTATTTGAGAATATGTCAATATCAGAAATTTTGTGTAAACGATTGTATTGATTAAATATTCTATTTAAAGGAGAATAAAGGCCCAGGTTTGTTTGGAATGGATTGTACGTTTTACAGCGAGGTAGTTTAGTTGGGACATTTATTTCTAAAGCAGAGACTAAAGATGGACTGTCAGTTCTGGCGTTTACCATTCCATGTAAAAAAGTCATATCCAACAAACTTCTACGTATCGTAAGTGTGTCTAATTTATAGTGTTTAACTCGGTCTTTATATGATGGCAATTGTTTAATTAAATTATCGCTATAGCACAGGTGCCAGAGGAATCTCTTTTGAACTCTTTCTATGTTCTTTTTATAAGCCTCATAATGAGGATTCCAGATAATACTGCAATATTCTAAGGAGCTTCTAACAAGCGTTTTGTAAAGTATAATCTTTGTAAGTGGATCGCGGAAATCTTTGCAATTTCTGAGGACAAAGCCCAACAGTTTATAGCATTTGCTCGTCATCTGAACAAAGACAACTCTGGAATCGATGAAGAATTTAGACACCCAAACACACAGCAGTAAGTTCTTCTACGAATATCACACATTTTTCATATAGTGAAAAGCCGTGACGCGCGAAACTTGTGCGGCGTTAGCCTTGACTGGCGCACTGATAAACGATTCGAGATATTGTTGGAGTGTGCGTGCGGCAACGTAAAGATACTGACGCACACATACAAGCCGCGTGCGGTGCGTTTGTATGAAGTTGCCCTACTTGTTATTCTTTATACTATGACTATACTGTCCACAGAAGCACTTTGGATTCAAACAATTATTACCCCTATTTACACTAAAAAATTAAAATCCAGCCGTTTCAGAAATTAATAGGACGGAAAAAATGACAAAAATTTTAAAAACTGATTTTCTTAAATACCATATAGGTACATTATGTAATTTCATATGCATTTGCCATTTAGTATTATAACTGATATTTTGACATTACAAACAAAAAGTCAATTTATTTTATCTGTATAATATATAACTTAAAATATTTCAATTTATACTATTTTTTTCAATTTATAATTTATTATATAGAAAAATAACTTACGGAGGTTCAAACATGAACGTCTCCAACACGTCGGGCAGTATCTCCCAGAATTCACTATATTCTTCAGGGTTTTCTCTTGCTAGCGGAAGAGCTGTTGCCAACACCTACAATATAAAAATCATTTAACATCGAATAAGAATTCTTATTAATTAATAATATTACCGATCCCTTGACTTCATAATCACGTGTTTAATAATATCTACAGATTAAATATATCTTTTTTATGATGTGTTTTTTTAATATCTTTTCTTAATTTGTGAATAGATAGGATAGACGGCTGATTTTTAACGATGATGACCACCACAATATGATGTAATTATACAGGGTATATTTAAACTTTTAATATAACTAAAATAGTTATAATTTGTGTGTTACCTGCAACAGTAAGGACGCAATCTGCGTGGGCTCGTCGGCGGTGTCCCGCTCGCGGTCGCTGTTGCGCCGCCGCTTGTCCGGGGAGCATTTCTTTACCGCTGAATGCAAAGCCTGTATACACAGGATGTGTTAAACATTTTATAGAAAAAATTATAATGTTATACTTATTCGCACTTCATCAATATGATGTATGTATTTATTTCTGGTGCAAGCTACGTGAAACGTAGATATTTAAGTTCACTGTGAATCGAATATGCAGTGTATCGGAACCGGCTTCTGGTACTTCTCTCATAGCAGGGTAGTGTGTACCGTGGGAGCAATCATATAGTTTATGTGTTTGGTCGCGATAGACCTGTCGTCGTGGTTGAGTGCCCAAGTAATCCTACGACGAAGGCAATTCTAAGGATGGGGAAAGTTCCGTTGCGTCTAAATGGATAGTATTGACTTTTTTAGCCGGTGAGTCTCTACCGGAAGGTACTTCACAGCACCTTTTTTTAAGTATCAGTATTACTGAATAAGACCCAACAGAGCTTTTTCTGTTTTGATGAGAGGTTACAACATCAGATCCTTCAAACATCAGCATTAATGGTACGTCTGCTAAAGCAGGTCACACAACCGGGTTGCCTTCACAGTCTACATTGTCATCAAAGCTCTCTGAAGCTGGAGCATGTTCCACCGACCTGCAGCAGGCCGGGCAGGTGCGGCTGGCTGGGCGCGGGCGCGGCGCGGTACAGCGCGGCGGCGGCGGCCAGGCAGCGCGCGCCGCCCGCCGCGCGCGCCAGCCGCGTCAGCGCCGCGAACAGCGCGCCCAGCAGCTCGTGCCGCGACAGTGCTTCCTGCACCAGGACACACTTATGTTACAAATAAAATTAGTTTTTCAGATTTTCTTGGGCCTTTCGCATGTTCGATGGAAGTGTTCGTAATTTCGGAAACCAAAAATTATAATATATTTATTTCAAATGTCAAATATTTGCATAAATCTAACAAAACATTATCTTATATTAATTAATACTTAACGTTGAAGATACTTTGGAAAGATTAATCTTCATTTTACCTTTCATATTAATATCAAATTGATTATTATTTATTACTGTTTTTCTGTGTATAAAATAAATAAATAAATTTTATTACTTGATATTTTTCCTTTTTTAGTCTAACTGTCAGATATGTGATAAAAATATTTCGTAGATTCAATTGCAAACCTAATAACACTAGCAAACTTAAAATATTTGTGGGACGGTTTTTTTACATTTAACAAATCTTATCTCAGCGCTCATCATCTTCGTACAAAACCATAAAAATATAGACTCGAAACCCTAAATGTCCGCGGCAGGCGCCAGCCCCGTACCTTGTGCACGATGTCGAGGCAGTGCAGCGCGTGCAGGCTGACGGGCGCGCCGCCCAGCGCGTCCAGCGCCGCCGCCGACGGCTCCACGCTGCACACCACGCTCAGGCACGCGCCCAGCTTCTCCACATCCGCCGCAGAGAACCTGATAGTCTCATTACTGTTACGCATGCGCACGCGCACGCACACCTTGTATGTGCGTGTGCGTGTATTTGTTACTAATTCACGCTAGATCGATTTGAATAAATTTTAATACACAGTTTATACATAATTTGCGGTAACTCATGATAGGAAATAGGAATCTAGAGATACATGCAATTAAGAAAAGGGTATTTATATATCGTTATTTAGCTAAATGAAACATATTTATCTATTTTATATCCAATTATTTTACGCAAAGAATTATAAATAAACAACAATGTCGAAGAAATAACAGAAAAATAATATTATAACATGTATAGTAATAAAAAGATTAACATACGTCGATCGTATATGCTGGAAGATGAGCGGAAAGATCTGTACAAGTGTTGTAAGAAAGTTCTGCGAAGGCGCGTATACTTCTACTGGTTTTCCGTCTTCTGATTCTGAAATAATTTACACATATTTATAACAAGTGCTATATTATATAAAGTATCGGAGTAATTAAAGAAATGTTTAAAATACGTACGTAAGTATAGTACGATTCAAACTTAATGGCGACTCGGAAGTTAGCTGCGAGTGCAGGTACGCGCATGTACATTCAAGTCGACGTAACGCTGATTGGCTGATACCTAAAAATTGCGATCTGCGCATCGGAACGTACGATGTTCGGAGCCGCCATTAAGTTTGAATCGTACTATACATAAAATGGCTATCAAGTGGCGTGAATTAAACTATAACAGTTATAGCGTCGACTATGCATAAACAGCGAAAAGAATCTGTGTCATAATATCACCTTTATCCATTCACGTCTTCAATTTTAAATGTAACTTCAGATTTGTCAATGTTTGAATGTTTTATCACTTTCCATACAGTGAAGGAAACCTATATAGATGAACTTAGCAAGTTTTCAAAACACTTTATATGTACCGAACTGCTCTTGGCAAGAGTGATGGTATATAGTATGATGCTGATTATCGAAGGGAGGTCTATGCCCAGCAGTGGGGTGTCAAAGTGGGTAGGTTACAAAGCTGGGTTACCCGGCGGCGGCTTGGCCAGCCCCTCGGCGATGGTGGTCCAGGCGGCCCAGGCGGCGGGCCACACGCGGCGCTGCTCGCCCTCCGCGCGCCCCGCCGCAGACACCACCTCCTGGAACGACTTCAGCGCTGCCACCGACACCTGCGTCATGTGAGGAGTATTTTTAGATTACACATAGCTAATATTTTAATAGCGCTTCATTCATCTATAATAATGTATCCTAGTCACTAACTAATATAAGTCTATGATAAATATTTTATTTGTATACTATATGCGGCAACAGTTTATTTGTTGGAACAGATATTTTTTTTATTCTACACTTGGCAATGTAGTGGCTTTAATTTTGAATATTTTTATACATTGCATTTACATATTTTTATATTTATACATATATTACTTAATAAATTATTTTAAGGCAAAATCAATAAAACTAAAAGTTTATTGATTAAGTTAACTAAGTTTACTAAAATGAATAACAATTTAGATTTACCTCATGACTTCTTCGAAGGGCAAAATCTGTGATGTAATCTAGAAGAGCTGTCCAGGATCTATTGAAATCTCCCACTGTAGTCAGCAGCGCGAAGCGTGAATGGAACACGCGGGAAACGCCCGACAGAGTCAAAACCTGGGTGGATAAATTTAAATAAATATATGATATTACAACGCAAAGTTGAATTATGAAATATGCGTGACATTGACAGGGTATTAGAAAAAACTCTCAGAGAAATGACCTGTTCATTTTGAAATAAAATAAAAAAAATAACATTTTAATTTATTTATTTTTTTAGAGATTTTTTAGAATGAGAGAGAGAGAGAGAGAGAGTAGAAACTCCTGTTTTTTTAACATTATGTACAATAATCATAAGAAATTTGAAATAATAGGAATCGTCAACCATAAATTAAAAATATTTAATCTTAAATAATAGAAACGTTATATGTATCCGTATATCTAAGATTTCAATAAAAAATATACACCTGTGTTTCAGCCCACTGCTTCTGCGCGGTGTTCCTCGTGTGGTGTATGAGTATGTGCTCTCCGGTGTCCACTTTTTCTGAGCTTGCAATATTTGATTGTTTTTGAACCTACACAAAAATACATCGGTCATATTTTTAATACATATTTACTGACCGGACAAACGGGGTAAATGTAATATAAAAAGAAAAATATTTTATAACCTATTCACATACCGACCAAATATACAAAATAAAAAAAAAACTTTATAGTGGGTTTTAAAAAAACCTAAACAAAATTATAATGGGCAAAAAAAACATGCCATTTTTCAAATATTTTTTCCAATTGTTAATCCATAACACGAAATGTGTGCCAAACAACTGAATGCAGTACAGAAGCAGAGTGCGGTGTACCTGGTCGAGCATGGGGAAGAGCACGGCGAGCAGCGCGCGCCAGGCGGCGCGGCCCAGCAGCGAGCCGTGCGCGCCGATGCAGCTGAACAGCGTCTGGCTGGCCGCGCGCCGCACCGGCGCGCGCGCCTCCGTGCACAGCTCGCCTGCGCACAACGTGTTCACGTTACATTACATTTAGGACAACTTTTGTTGCAGGATAATATCTTTTCGAATCTTCCCTATTAAGTTACATGGCTAATGCTGACTAAACGCCCACTTGATACAAAACAAGGAAGCTGTTTTTAATGCAAACAAAAATAATTATAGCATATGCCTGTTGACAGCTAATTATTATATATTATGCCTATCGGCTCAATCAGAGTGAACTAACGGGCGCGGGCGCGGGCGCGGGCGCGGCGCGGCGCTTCGGTTTTGGCGTCTGCATGTTCACAGTGCCGAGCAAGCTACGAAAGTCATTGCACGTTTCTCAAACTTTGCTGCGTAGTTAGAAGACATGGATGAAGATTTGGTTTTTTGGATTTGATATATATATACTTTGATTTGCAGTCAGTTTTCTCATTTTTTTGGACAGCTTACCTTTGCTAAAATTTCACCCTTCGCCACAGGTACCTACTTACACATTAAACTAGCACGTACATACCTACCAACTATATAGTTATAATCTGTAATTGTAACAATTATATGAAAATAAACTAACCGTTACTTCCAGGAAACAATAGTTTTATCTCTTCCCATAATTTATTTATGACTGCTCTATTAAAATGTTGTGGATGTTTGCTTTGCCAAATAGCAGTGCGATTTTGTACTGCAGATATAAACTCATCTGTGTTGATGTCCATGACGAGACGCTTCGGCCGCGGCGGGTAAGTAAAATTAAAATGGTTTAGAACCACACGCGCAGTCACCTAACAGACGCTTGATCACTATGAACGATACGGGCGGATTGAGCACAGAACACTTATACTCTAACGAGATGGGATTGAGCCATTAGAAACTCCCGCGCCACCCGCTCCCGCACCCGCCTCATGCATGCTCGCCGCTCGCGGGCGCGCTGTGAACGCAACGCGCGTTTTCATACATTTGAATTAGACGCGCCCGCACCCGCACCCGCGCCCGCCTCCACTCTGTTGCCAGCGTATGAGTGTCTAAAAAGTTAGTTAAGATTTTTTTTTATATACAACATGCAGCGATGATTCTCACTGAGGCGTATGTAGAGGCACATCCAGAGGCGGTCGAGCGGCGGCAGGTCGGGCAGCGCGTCGGGCGCCGCCGCCTCGCTGGCCAGCGCCGCCGACAGCTTGTCGCGGTTGTGGTACAGGTAGTCCGAGATGTTCCACTGCCAAGCAAGGAACAACGCATGTTTAACTGTGTAAGTTAATCTGTACTGTATTCACGTATATGATATATATACATAAATACCTTATGTATTATTAGCATAGAATCGCTCTAAAGATTAAAAAAAAATGGTTATAAAAAAACTTTACTGTTAAAAAATGCCATTTAATTTACTATTAATAAATGCACAGTGACAGCTAAAACTATAGAAAAAACTTGAATCTGTGAATGTTTATATAAGAAAAAAAAAATGTTTTTTTTTATATAAACAATATTTAAGAATTTATTATATATTTTATTGCACATTAAAGTAATTACAGAAAAAACATAAGCAATAAACTTAGTTGGGACTAATGGTGGACTTATCTTTAAAAAGATCTCTTCCAGTCAACCTGTAGATGTGGAAGAAAATGTCAGCGGGGATGTATTATATGGATCTATAAAAATGACAATCTAAAATAATTTAGTATGTTCCATACGGGACGTGCGGTCTCACCATGAGGCCGACGGCGGTGAGGCTGATGTTGAGCTCCTTGGTCTGCTTGGCGAAGGCGGCGGCGGCGGCCAGCACGCGGCGCAGGCAGCGCGGCCCGGCGCAGCCCAGCAGGTCGCCCGCCACCAGCTGCGCGCACTGGAACGCCGACCGCACCAGCTGCTCGCTGCCGAACACGTCAGGATTACTTTATTCAAATAGACCTTTACAAATTAACTTATAACAAGCACTTATGAATCCTCACTTTTGACGTGACAACGTCTTAAATTAGGTTGCGGCTGGGAGTCACTTATGAAAAAGTGTAACGCTCGGTAACGTTACGATGAGTCACCGAACGAGAGAGAGGCCCGCCGAATGCCTTGCGTCTCTCTCCCACTCAACTATTAAAATATATTTCTATAGTTAAAATTTGTGCAATTCTTATTTTCATTCAATTCCTTGTTCCTATTGTGCAATTTAATTATATTCATATCAATAAATATTCTACCGAGAAAAAGACGTTGTCACGTAAAATCTTCGCCCGTAAAACCGACTTTACAGGCAACCATTTTTTACATTATGAATACATAGAACGCTGGAAGGCAGTTCTGCTGAGAAAAACTGCCGAGGAACTCGTCGGTTGCTATTTTTCAAATAATGTTGGAATAATATAAAGAGAATCAACTTCACATTAATCGCACACATTTACATCTTGTGTAATAAGTTCAAATCAATAATTTATTTTTAATTTTAAATTTAAATTGTTAACAGTAGCAGCAGCTGATTGCTGGCTGACCTGTGGTGGTCGGAGATGGCGGAGATGATCTCCATCATGAGCGGCCAGGCGGCGCCGAGCTGGTCGCCGCGCGAGTGCAGCAGGCGCGCCGCGCACTCCAGCTGGCGCGCGCGCACGTCGCAGTGCCGCACCGCGCACAGCTCCGCCAGCGGCTCCAGCACCAGCCGCGACCGCGCCTGCGCACGCGCACACCAACACATCACCCACTTTATTATACTAGTTGCTTGTGACGTTGAAGACACACGGGTGGTAACACTTTCATTGCTTGTTCTTTAATGTGTGAAACAATCAAGTGATCGTTTTCTTTAAAAAAGTATTAGTTTATTTTTAATTTATATTAAATTTACGAGTTTTTTTTATTAAATATCTTTTAAAATATATTGATTTTTGTGACTTCCCAATTCATGCCATGATATGGTGCTGACCAGTATCATCCCCACCATACACTAATGAAAATGCTATAAGTACAAAAACTAAAATTTATATAGATAATAATAATTGTTAAAACATTAATAAATAAATCTTAATACCTCAGTAACTTGTCCAGGGTTGTTGTGGTGATATTGGAAGGCAGCCTGCACCAGATACGTGATGGCTTCCACACCCCATTCTCGCATTCGTATATGAGGATGTTGGCACACCTAAATAACAAATTATATTTAAACGTATTAAAGAGAATATTATGTATTTAATTAAAGTACATAATATAAATTAGACATGCCTCTAATAAATGATTAGTGATTGGTCTCCACATGACTTCTATCCTGTGCATATTCGCTAGTCCCGTTTCAAGGAGTTTAGCCACCGCAAACAAAGATGGTTCCTGCAAATAATATTTATATTCTTGTGAATTTAGACCAGAAGTGAGCTTTTTTTAAAAAAAAAACAAGCTTACTAAATCGACCCCAATTTAATTTAAGTATCTGAAAACGCTAAAACACATTTAAACTAACCAAAAAGACAACTAAGCTACCAACAATGATATCTTAAAAATTAAACCAACAGAGTAACGACCTAACCATGCTACCAAGATAAGTGTCAAGACACAACTACCCCCCGATGCCGGTTATACATCGACCTTTATAGATTTCTCCCCACCCTCTAACATCCTCTTTCCTATTCATCTTCCACAATATAATATTTATATAATATTTATATTATAATTCAAAAAATAATTTATGGGCTATGGAAAAAAATCAACACGTCCAACTTACTCTATTTGAATACGCCAATTCCATAGCCTCATTGGACAATTTGCACAAAGCATCAATAAGATGATGTAAGGCGACATCATCTAAATTCTTTGACGCCTCAAAAACTCTCGACAACATGGCAGATAATGCTGAAAATGTTAATAATTCAATCAATTTCTTCATTTCTGATATTTTCTTATCAATTCCATGCTCATTCTAGAAGCACATTCAAAAAATATTAGGGCATGATCAAAATTTATTCGTGTGCTTTAAGACCTTAGTTGTGGGGTGTGTGTTTGGGGTATTGGGGATAAGTATGCAAGTGACAATTTTTCTATTGTGTTTAACTTCAAAATAATTATAATTTCAATTCACAATATTTAATTTTAAAAGTGTACAATGTCTTACAACAAACAAATATTAGTACACCATGATGTGTACTAAGATATCATATTATATATTATATTATAGATTACATAAGCATAAAGATAAAAAATTGAATCTCTACCTCATGCATTTCAGTAAATGTGTTTAAGATTTTAATCGATATCAAGTGTTATATGCACTTAAAGTTGAAAACACCAAGTTTCTTAGATATTGACTCCCAATTCGTTATAAAATATGTCGTACATAAAATTCATTTGTACAATATACCGCCATAGACAAGTGCATCGCAATATAAATTAAATAGTGCATCATAAATAAAACATGGCCAGCAAGCTCCATCCCAGAGCGCGAAAACGGACAAAAGCTACCTTCAGCAAGACATTATTGTAAAAGCGACTTTATTACATTGCGATTAAGTCGACTTTACAACTTCCCAATCCCTTGAATGTCTATTTGGAATTTCATAATAATCTTTCAATTGCATCATTGAAATTAAATGTTACATTCACATTTCAACATAGTTTGGGCAATTTAGTGCTTTAATTGGCGTATATATGCCATATAAAAGGCGCTTTTCTGCCATTTTTTAAATATTTCAATTGAAAATCACCCAAATAAGAGAATATTTAAAGTCCATATTCAATAAGCAATTCTTAAAACAATGACAAATCATTCCAAATAGACCGTATATTATAAAACGTGATATACCACTCATGACTCCGAGCGACTCGGCCACGGGAACTTGCTGACCTGAAAATAATTCCATTACAACACTTTCAAATGTCAATGTAGGGGAAAATTATATGAATCGGCCTGAAATGTCCGATAATAAGTAATAAATGAATGAATGTATGGTACATAATGAACTCACTATAAAAATATTTAACTTCATTCCAAATCATTCTTTATGTCTAAAAATTTGACTCAGCCACCATTTTAATACCTATAGTCAGGTCACGTTAATAGGTAACATTTGACAGTTCATCAAAATTCAACAACGTAACCTTGTAACAGCGGCATAAAATAATATATTTTTTCGTTCTGCTACAACTTACAACTGAACAATCGCTTAACTTTTTTCAATTAATGTTGCGTCAGTTAACCCTTTTTCTTTTTAAACACTAGGGATTTACTCTAAAAATCGAAGGTGATAAGTTGATTACTTGTGAAGAAATATCACCATAAATTAATAACCACGTTGTGTTTATAATAAAACATAATTATATTATTAACTATATTAACTAACTATAAAAATACAAAAAATAACTAAATAGAAAAATCATTGATGTTAGGTACAATTTAGGTGGCATAAAATTGTAAAATAAATTCACTCATCACTGGTGGAAAAGAAAAACATTTCAGTGTAGAATCGAATTTAGAATAATTTTAAATATTAATGTAAATATTTTGTTTTAAGATTTTGTATATCATCATCAGCCCTTTTTAACGTCCCACTGTTGGGCTCGGGCCTCCCTCAGTACGAGGGGGATCAGGCCATAGTCCACCACGCTGGCCCAGTGCGTGTTGGCGGACTTTACATGTCTTACGAAAACTTGCTAGGTTTTCTCAGACATGCAGGTTTCTTCACGATGTTTTCCTTCACCAATATGACAAGTGGTGATCGTGATAGAAATGATTCGCACATGAAAATATCAGAGGTGCGAGACCCGGATTTGAACCCGTATCACTCGGTTATACAAGCAACGCGTTACCGCTGGGCTACCACTGCCTTCATTCCGTTACCGCTGGGCTACCACTGCCTTCATTCCAAGTCATTCCTTATGAAATAAAAGTTTTGGCTCAGCCACCATTTATAGTAATAGTAATGATTATTTAAATATGTTAATATTATTGTCCTAGTGAAGTACTTTAAGACTTACATACCAAACTAAAACAACATTATCTCTATAGCAATAGGGTACTATTTCCCTTACCAGGTAAGTCAGCCATCACTGCAGAAGTGCTCATAACTGCGTTGGCGTCAGCACTGGCGCGGCTCGCTTTCATACTGCCACCGGTGGACGGTTTCAATCCAAGGATCCATACCTGGTTTTATTTATAGTATAAGATTATCATTTAAACATTTTTTAAGCCATTCATATTATAATTGCAGTATTTTGATGTTAGATATCAACCATAGACAATTGTGCTGTGATAACTTGTTATTCTGAGTACTTATGTACTGCGCAGAGATTTGCCGTACAATATCCATACATTTACAATGTATACAAGTATTTGATATGAGGTAGTAAAAGTAAAATGGATGGTTGATATTTAAAATTGGAAATTTATTTACTTATAGGTTCGCCCACTTTTTTCACCGACTGCGCGAAGCAAAGGAGTGGTAATGTGTTTATCAGCCTATGTATGTATGTATATGTTGTTCCTTTGACGCACTATACAGACCAAACACGTGGGCTGAACTTTATGATTCACACGTCAATAGCTGGCCATACACGCACAGATCTGTGCGTAGTGACGGATGTACCCGCCAGATTTGACGTCAGTCGCGCACTAACACTCGAAGTAATATACATGATTTTGATCACAGAAATGGCGTTTAGTGAAAATAAAGAATTTTGGACAAGTTTTATAGAGCTCTATAAGTCTGAGTAGATTCATATGGCTATATCGCGGCCGTTTTTCTAGCCATTGCTTTACCCAAACTCTTCTTCGTTTTCTTTCTTCGAGACAAATAAAACCACCACATACTATTGCTAATTTATGCTTTGAAATGGACATTTTTACAGACGACCGTATTTGCTAGAATTACGATCTGAACTGCTGCCCGTACTCGTGTGTGGTGAATCACGGATCTGCCTGTCGGACAGATCCGGCGGGCAGATCTGTGCGTGTATGGCTAGCTATTCGCTTCTTCTTAGTCCGGTAAATGTCACTAAAGACATGACGTTAGTGAAAATTCAAGATGGCGACTACTGGAAGTCATATTGTGAAAATGAAAAAAAAAATGATGGTCAACAAACTATGTCAAGTGGGGTATCGTTGTTGGATGCGCCAATCGCGAACACCGTCCTCGAAGGCAATTTCAAGGAAGGTAAGGGTGGTTCACGTGCCCTCGGTACGCAGTTCAAATAAAGGCCACTTTCCCCGATCCTCCGTCGGCATGAATACCCTGACGCAAAAGAGAAAAGCACTCACCTGTGTGTCTTCTTCTCCCGCGCGTTCCAGGCGCCTGGGATTCCCAATGGTCGAGTGCACCAGTGCTAAAGCACTGTTACAGCGGTAAAAATAATTCAGCGGCCGTACTAAGGCCACACGCGAACTTATGGCCACACCTTAGCGGTTATTATAAAAGTTGATTACGTCCGTCCACGTCGCGATCTAATGGCCGAGAGTGAGGGTGCGGTTGATGCGCACGAGTATAATAGACAACAACAAGGGTCGTGCATTCTCTCGTACGTCATAAGCATTCCGCCGATCGGTAGGAACGACAAAAATTGTGCCCAAACAGTTGTTGAATAGGTATTTAATAAAAATCATTTTTAGTTTTCTCTCAACATTTTTCGATTCGACTAACCGTTTAGGATATATAAAAAAAATTAAAAGAAGGAAATAAATATGGTCAACTTGTTATTTGAACCTTGGTACTCATAATGTGTGTTTGTCTGTGTATATGGGGATGTTTACCAAATGCTGCAGCGTGGTGAGCACGGGCAGCCAGGCGTGCTGCAGCGCGTCGCCGTCGCGCCGCGCCGCCGCCAGCAGCGCGCGCATCGCCGTCACGTGGCGGGACGTCACCATCACGAACGACTGCTGCTGGCCTGTTGTTACGAATATTATGTTTTCTTGCTTATAATTGTAGGTTGTAGATGATTAAAATGCGATTTATATTAATATTTAAATAAAGTTTTAAATTAAAACTACTCTAGATATTTTAATATAAAACAAAAACAACTAAACGCAAAATAAAAAACAAAAATCACTAAAATAATCAATATCATGGTTATATGTATGTGATTTCTCTTATATGATAAATTTAATGTAATGTAAATAATAAATATAGATATGATCTGAAGCAACACATACACTAGACACATCAACCGTGTCTAATGTAAAGACATTCGCGATGAAAGTAAATAGTTAGCAGCGTACCAGTGGGCTGGGCGCAGGGCAGCGGCGTGCCCACCCACACGACGTGGTGGCGCAGGTCGGGCTGCGGCGCGGGCGCGCGCGCGGCCGGCCACGGGCACGCCAGCGCCGCCAGCGCGCCCAGCACCGGCACGCAGTACTGCGCCGGCAGCGCGCAGCGGCACAGCGCGCCCACGCACGCGTCGCGCGCGCTCGTCACGCCCACCTGCGCACGCACATACTTTCTTTGTATTTCTACTCAACAATTTGGTTGTTCTTATGAAGGGAGACTTTTTGATATGTTATTCACTTACTTGTACAAACGCCATTACATTAATAGATGGACAATACAGCTTCTTTACACAAGAATATTACCAAAAACCACGGGAAAGAGAACAAAAACAACCTTACAGAAGTGTTACACAGTTTATCAGGCAGGTCCATATAATTTCAATTATAGAAAAAAAAGTATTAAATTACTGTATCATATAAACATAATATGTTTTAAATACCCACCTTTCCACTAACTCTGGCTAAAGTCTGTATCGCGCGAAGGATGGTCTCCAACTCTCCGATACTCGCTTCAGCCAGCACCGACAAACCCCACACGAGTCCGCACCAAGACGACTTTATCAGCTAAGAAATATGAAATATATAAATAATTTTGGCAGTGGTAGCCCAGTAGTAATGCGCTCGCTTAGATAACCGAGTGCGGATCCAAATCCGGGTCTCACACAGGTCTGATATTTTCATGTGCGAATCTTTTCTAACATGATTACCACTTGTCTTACGGTGAAGGAAAACATCGTGAGGAAACCTGCATGTCTGAGAAAACCTAGCAAGTTTTCAAAAGACATGTGAACTATGCCAACCCGCACTAGGCCAGCGCGGTGGACAATGGCATGATCTCCCTCATAGTGAGGGAGGCCCGTGCCCAGCAGTGAAACTTTAAAAAGGGGGTGAAGAAATCATAAATAATTTTAAAATAATTTCTGAAGAGGTGTTTACCTCTTCACACTAACAAGGCCAAAAATAATGAAGTACAGACAAAAGTTAGCTTATATCCTGAATTAACACACAATATGAGAGAGATAGTTTATAAACATATTTCTTTAAAAAATAATACAATATACTTATCATTTTAAATAACATATGTACCTGTATTTTTAATTGTCTCTCTTTGTCTTCTGCCTCAGGGTCTATCTTTTCAAGAACATTAGAGTTTTGGTCGGCCTCACCGGTGTGACCGTTGTTTGTTATTTCTTTGGTGTTATCCAGTTTTGTTTCAGATTCTGCAGAAAATAGCATGTAATTTAATTCCAGCAATCAGATGGCAGCAATCTTTACACATAAGCTTGTGAGATATTTTTGTTACTTACCTTTATTATTTATAGCCTTGTTAGAATTTACTTCCTTTTCTTCACTATCGTTTTGAGAATCATCGTACAATTCTTGTAGCCTGTAAATGAACCATAGATCAATTCCACCATGTTCTGTATGATTAAAGGTCGTAAGTTCGAATTACGATAGAAAAATAATCATACTTTAACCGACTTTAATATAGGAGGAGATCCTCAATTCTGGTGTTTGTTTTTTTGACCAAATTATGTAATGTAAATAACAACTATATTATGTAATTTAAATGTAAGCTAATAGGTTTTTAATGTACCTAGTAAAAAATTATTAAACAAAAACATTATACCTGAAATATTCATCGCCCTCTAAAGTGATAGCAATCGAACGAATGATTTCAACGAGACAGGCGTAGGCCACGGATATACCATACCCTTCCTGTATCGTCGGCGCCTCTGTGCGGTCCAGCATCTCTATACTGTATAAAAAAAATTTACAGATTATTGGAGTACCTACTTAAAATTACGGCTTATATAAAAAATACAACTTGTAAAAAAAATGCTTTTTAACATAGCTTGAAAATATATACAATTTCATACGTTTTCACATTTTATAAAAAATAATTTAACTCAAAACACTTTCATATATAATATATTTAGGTAGATCTTACTTACTATACTGCTTTAGCTGTACCAGGCTCAAATGTGACACACAACGGAAGCCACACACCCTTCCAATAGAAACCGGCTTGTTGAGGGATGCTCGATGAACCTATCATATAAAAGAATAAATGGTTTCTATCATTATAATAATATTTTTTAAATATTGTGATTTGTGATCGGCTGCTCTAAACGCACGACCCTATACCGAGGAATAATATATGATGGAAGTTTCATGGTAATCTACCGCGCTTAAGTAAATTCAAAAATCCCCTTTTGGGCTCTCCTACTATAAAATAGTGAGGGCAAATATTGCGAGAAAATCTGAGTGAATCTATGAGTTTTCAATGATGTGAGAAATATTCCTTCGTTAAGCCAAGATTGTGTCCTACATGAATTTTTAATATTATAATTTTATAATCTCGATTTTAACATAATATATTTTATATTGAGTATATCTGTTAAAAGACCGTGGTGTTGTAGCACGGGAAATACGAGTCTCACTGAGGCATAAAGTTTAACGAGTATAAATTCTATGTGGCCATGACTGAAACATTACAATGCAGTCAAATCATATGATGTGGCAGTACTTTCATTTAATAATTTTCTTTCGCTCAATATTGTCAGCAAATTCAGGTATCATGATAAGAAATTATCGTTTTAACTAAATATAGTACATATCTAGTATCTAATAATATTTTTTTCCGTCGTCATAATTATTTTTGTCTGTTTGTGCTTAAGCCTGTTGTTACATATTTTATTTAGATTCTTGAACTTTAATTTTTCACTTACATAATTTTTATCTCTTTTCATTCTAACCTAAAAGTTAGGTTAGATAACTCATAACAGTATAGTTTTAGTGTTACTTTTTAGTTTTTATTGTAATCGAGCAATCAGCAAATCTCTGAATTTAATGTTCTATTTTTACAATATTTTGTTATGAAAAAAGACAATAAAATCGACTTAATATGTTAAAGAAGATTCTTAGAATACAGTTTAATTTATTAACATTTTCCTCATTACATTGACGTAGTAGTATGTTTTAGATATTTCCAGATCAAAATATAATTCGTTTGTACGGTGCACGCGGCGCTTCTCACCAGGCATGTGTCTTGAGCCTGTTGAACCAGTGTGGTCATTCGTCTTTCAAAATCAGAACTGCACGTAAATGATTTTCTAAGTTAATAGAAAAATCACAGGTGTAAAGTGGTTTCAGAAGTATTGCGGTAGGTAGAAGAGCTGGTTATATGTACAATGGCCGGGGGCCTAAATGCGCCTAAATGTTATATTCTGGAATGTTTATAAGTTAGCTATGAAGTTAAGAAGCAGATATTAAAGAATATTATTCTTTATCATTTTAAATGTTTTATAAGCATTTTAACTCCTTTATTTACACCGCCATATTTATAATATCACCAGAGAGCTCTTTCATTCAGGCGCCGCAATCAACGGGCAGGGGACTGTCTGTCTTCTAGTCATTATAACACAAAGCGGAACCCTATTATGACGTTGTAGGGTACAATGACCTTGACATTGACTTCAATACAAAATTTTCAAACAATATTACATACAAATTGATTTGCTCCTAAAAATTGTATGTAGAAATAAGATTTAACCGCCACTTGTACATTTATTTTAAGGTCAATTTCATACTGAATTTTTAATTTGTAATTATAGAAATAGAATATATCTTTTCAAGGGAGCATTTGGGATGTCTTCCGGACCGACGTAACAACCGTTTTCGAACTCACAAGCGATGTATGAGACGATGCAAATCATTGGTCAATATTTACACCGCGATTCTAGCGGAAAACTCGCGCAATTTTAGCGACTATTTACGATCTGGGAGCTGGGGTATTGTTCTACCACTTTTTGTTACAAACATTTTATATTTTGTTCTTTATTGTGTACTTTAGTAGGATAGGATTTAAGTAGTCTACGATTGAAATGAAATCATGAAGACTTAAATAATAGATTTTTTTCCTATCGAATTATACTTTCTATTTCGTCGTCTCATCTCGTCTCTTATTCGTTTCTATGAATTTTCAAAAGTCAGGCTAAAACGACTGAACGATTTTGAATAAAATACTCTGGTCTACTTCAGTAGTCTGACATAGTCTACTATGTCCTAGATTACAATAAAGACATGTGTTAGTAATTAAATTTCCTAAATAATGGCGCCTAAAATAATAAATAAGTAACGTAATCCATAGTAGCTTCTGGGCGTCGAGACATAGAAAATGAAGATCCTGAAATAGAAGTGTCAGATTATGCAGATAATACACACGGACTTCATATAGACGGTCCCGCGCCCGACCCTTTAGAAGATGACTCGGATATCAAGCACCACGGATTTCCTCCAGACATCGATTACGTCGAGACCGAACATGATGAAAACGATTTAGTAGATCATGAGTTTTTACAAGATTAAAAAACAATTTTATTAAATAACATTAAAATTAATATAACAAACGAGCTTATTTTATTTAAAAATTAAACTGTAATAACAGACCATTTTCCATCATTTGACAGGGGACTGTTACACTGCAACCAATATTCATCCCTTATAG
Source organism: Boloria euphrosyne (assembly GCA_951802675.2). Taxonomy (NCBI): domain Eukaryota; kingdom Metazoa; phylum Arthropoda; class Insecta; order Lepidoptera; family Nymphalidae; genus Boloria; species Boloria euphrosyne. The sequence goes on from OX637896.1 coordinate 1,885,153, forward strand.
CAGATATGATAACATTTTTTTTGGGAACTCATAAACGTCTCTTTCCATCATTAGGTAGGGGATTGTAATACATATTTAAACTATCAGTATCTCCTCACCTGCGGGCGTGTTGACTTGCGAGGCCACGAACAGACTCTGCACGTAGGCGCCGAGCGCGTTCACTATGTCCTGGAAGATGTTGGTCGCGTGCGGTCTCATGTCGTAGCACGCGCAGAACGCCTTCAATAACTCTGGAGAAAAATGTAGATTTGAATTGTTATCCAAACTACCTCTATTTAGACAAATGATTTTTGGACATCACCACAACAAGCTATAAGTTCCGTATATAGTTCCGTGGTAAGGCTTAAGCCTTGTATTACACACACCAGATAACTATCTGGTATACACTACAGATATATAACTTTTAAATACATACATACTATAAACATCCATAACTGGAGTACAAACTCGTACTTATAACACAAATGCCTCCAGTGGGACTCGAACTAGCAACCGCTGGAGTAACAAGTAGGGTAGCCCCAAACATGTTGCCAAAGGCTTTTTTCAAGGCAAATCGACTAATGTATACTGAATAAATTGTTGAAATATGAGTACCCGGCTGCACGGTGATGCGGTGCAGCACTTCGAGTGCCAGTGCGCGCTGCCACAGCGGCTTGTCAGGGTCCAGGAACTTGATAGTCAGCGACAGGAAGATCTCGCACTCAGTCACCTAGCACATATTAAGTAAGTTTTTTTCTAAATATACAACAAAAAAACCAATTCTTTAAAATTCGATTTAATATTTTATTACATATTTGTATTATTACCTTAAAACGTTAAGAAAATTAATATATTATATTTTACAAATACTGCCGGTATTAAGAGAAAAAGAAAATTCAAATCTTTCCAATTTCTTTTATGGCTTATGGCCTCTTCTGCTGTTCTTTTTATCTAAAATCTTAGTAAATAAGCGGCCACTAACCAGGAGGTCGTGATACTTGTGCACGATGACGGAGACGAGGCGCAGCAGGCGCATCGTGACGGGGAAGTGCGGGCGCTCCGCCCCCGGCGCCGCGCCCGCGCCCGCCGCGCCGCCCGGGATGTGCGGCGACGTGAACGCGGCCCTGGGGGGAGGAGGGGCAAAGTGTTATTGCATCAGACAAAGGATGTAGCCACTACTTTTAAATCAAGTCCAAATGAAAAGAATTTACATTTTTTTTCTCATCAACAATCAAAATAATGTCATTATACCACAACACCACGTTTTATTGACATTCATATTTTGGCTAGTCCAATTTAATTGTAAGACTGACAAGAAATTTTCCAACTCTGGGCTGTTACTGTGACTTTCTTTATAGAAAACTCAATAACTATACTTGGCCCGACGCGGGACTCGAACCGAAATAACTCCAGATTGTAGCTATGGCAGACACTGCCCATACTCGTAATACAAATTCACAATTACTAATTACTTACCTATATTTTACATTAGGTGAGAATAATCTTATTATTAATGCACACACATGTTCCTTTAATAAGAAACGGAATTCTGAGATCTGGAACAAAAGATATATAATTGCAAAGTATTTTCTTATTATATTTTCGATGGAAGTTTTTAAGATTTTTTTTCTTTATTTAATCTTTTACATATTAAAGAGATAAATAAGCATTGATTAATTACCCTATAAATAGTACATACCTTAAAAAATACATCAGCAAAATCTGTTAACACAGTGTCTAATAATTCAAGTCCAAACGTTTTAGGTACATCCGAAATGCCAACAAGCCAGTGCGCCGCGTCGCCATTTATTAGCTGTATAATGTCCTGAAACATTCACATATTATATAGTTCTCATTTCATCACATGATAGCTAACTCCATGATCAGATTAGCTTGGGTGTTAGAATTAGTGTTAACATCATTGTTTATTTTTTCTCATTATTATTTTTAGACAAAATTATCATTTTTTTTGGGATTGTATTAGTTATTTTTGTTTAATTTTGGATCAACAACAAAAAATCCCAACAAATAGTTTATTCACTTACTTGCAAAATAAGATAAGCATCAACTGCACAGGGTTTAAGATCTTTTGGTGCTTTGTTATTTGCTTGCATTCTTACATCAGCCGGATTTACTTTTAATGTACCTAAAATATAGTATAAAAAATTTTATTTATATATAATGCTAAAAATATTTACTGTACTATAGACTTTCAATAATATTTATGCATTTTAATTTTCATAGTTCATACACTAATATGCATGCAATGACATGCTGTTAAGTCCATCACTATACTATTTGCGCTGTAGCATGGTGCGGGTGACAGTTTCAGTAACGTTTCATTTCACTCTTGAAAGTTGCCGCGATTTACAAATTATGACTTAGTATTTCAGCTGTACCACATTCGTAATATATTAAATCATTATTTACTGTAGTAAAATGTTCTAGTCTGCAAATAAAATGTAATGAAAAGAAAAATTAAGCAAAGTGCTATGCGTATAACGTAACTCCATAGACGTAAGCTAGTGACGGGATGTACTGCTACGATAGATAGTCGATGTTTTTTTATTGGGAGTAGTTCAATTATAGTCTATCTCCATAGACGTAAGCTAGTGACGGGATGTACTATGTACAAACTTTAGCAAATAAAGTAAAAAAATAACTTGAACACTGGGGAAGCTGCGGGTACTGCTAGTTTTTTTTAGTTAAAAAAAAAACTACACAATTTTATATACGAAATACCTATAAGTATTGATTTATAATAGGCATATATATTTTTTAAACTTTTTTCTGTATCGCAATAAGTATTACATTTATAATTTACTAATTAACAAAAGTTAATCACACTTCATAAATCAATTCCAATATTTTTGGCTATTACCTTATAATAATAATTGATGCAGACTTCGGTAGTAGTAGATATTATGATGTTAACGTTGGTTTTCTATACGCCTTGTTCTTTTTTTCATTCTTTTAACCTGACGTTTGATTTCTTTCTGGTTCTTCCGGATTGATTTCTTCATTTTTCTTGATGTTGTTTTATTATTATTTTTTTTTCATTATTCGTTTTGATATTTTTCTTTTCTATTCTTAAGTTGGCTTTCATGGACAGTATTTTTTCTTACTTCTGTTTCACAATTTATTTTCAAGCTTTGTAGTAGAATTAAGACTATTTTTTTTTCGATGATTTTTCAGTTTTCTTTTCGATTAGGTATGTCTTCTTTATTTCTGCATGTTCTTCTTAAAGTTCTTTATTTTCTTAAAAAAAAGTAGTTTTCTTTCTTTATGTTTTCTCTGCATTTATTCTTTCTTTGAGTCTTCAATACAAAATTTTTCAATTCTTCTATATATATTAAAACTTCTTAATTTTCCGAGGACAGTGTGCGTGCCTTATGTAGCGCTTGCACGCACACCGCCTGGCAGGGTCGCCATGTAGTGTGTGGCTTATCGGATGTGTGAATTAAACAAAGGTTGAAGCAAGACTTTTATTGCATCAGAAAACTTATTATATAGCATACATCTTTATACTTAATACTCTTAACGCTTACACCACTACATATATAAGAAGAAAGATATTATTATGTAGCCATAAAATATTGTGGAAGATGAATAGGAAAGAGGATGTTAGAGGGTGGGGAGAAATCTATAAAAGTCGATGTATAACCGGCATCGGGGGGTAGTTGTGTCATGACACTTATCGTGGTAGCATTATTAGGTTGTTACTCTGCCGGTTTGTTTCTAAAAATATCATTGTTGGTAGATTAGTTGTCTTTTCAGTTAGTTAAATTGTGTTTTAGCCTTTTCAGATACTTAAAGTAAATTGAGGTCGATTTAGTATGCTTGTGTTTTTAAAAAAAAGCTCACTTCTGGTCTAAATTCACAAGATCAGAAGTGGGATAGGTCCTGTTTCGCCCACAACTTTTGTTAGCGTGTAGTATGTATTTGTTGGTTGTATGTGCTTAAAAGGTTTTTTATCGGAGGGAACCGTGATTTTGGTGTATTTTCAATGATTTTGGTGATTCGTGTTTTATGTTGGTCGCTGTGTATAGTTTACATTTGTTTTGCTTGTCAGGCTTTAATTAGAAAATTAAATGATTTGAATTAACGGTTATTTTTAGAACTTTTTTTTATTTTGTTGTAATATCAGACAACCAGCGAGATTGCAATGAAAGTCGCCGATGTAGATTGTAGTCCTCGGCATGAGCGTGGCGGTAGTCGTGATCTGTGTTATAGTAGGTGCTGTGCTTTATGCCAGGCCTTTGTAGGAATGTTAACTGTAAAATTTTTATTTTATTTTTTACTGTTTATGTAAAAGATGCTTATTTTGTGTTTTCGTATTGGGGTTGACACATTCAAGGGAAGATGTATCTTGCGGTTGGGGATAGCATGTCTCGCAGGTCTTTGTACTCGGATATGCTGTCCTGGCCGACAGGTCCACTTCAAGTGGGGTACGGTTTCATATTATTGGATGCTGTCTTGGAGTGCGCTCGGACATGCGATCCTAGTATATGGAACATACCTTGTGTAGCTTAAGATTAATGTGTGTGAGCTCGGACAGTGTCTTGGAGGTTACTCAGATATGTCGTCCTGGAGCTGTGATCATACTATGAGTTGGTTGTTGACCGTTGCATATGTTTGTGTAGCAAACATTAAACATATATTTGGGGGTAGGCTGGATTGAAACATGCTTTTATAGGTACTGATTTACACACGCAAAGCTATGACATGGTTCTCTGGCGAGTCGTGAGGGCGCACTCCCCCGACGGGTCCTGCCCCGGGTAATTGGTACAGATATCTGTTTGTTTTACATCCACTGTGCTTAGGTTATGCTAGGTAAAGTATATTTGTGGTTAGGTTGGGTTGAAACATGCTTTTATAGGTACTGATTTACACACGCAAAGCTATGACATGGTTCTCTGGCGAGTCGTGAGGGCGCACTCCCCCGACGGGTCCTGCCCCGGGTAATTGGTACAGATATCTGTTTGTTTCACATCCATTGTGCTTAGGTAATGCTAGGTGAGCTTAGCCCACGAATGAATCAAATTGAAACCTTTATATAGACACGCAAGTTTTAGAAATGCACTTTGTGTTATTTTTTGTCTGATGATTTTAACTGTGTATACGGCAGCAGATGATGAGAGTGTAATGTCTATAGCTCCTGGCGTCACTCAGGTTTTCGATGTCGAGGTTCTGAACCCTCAGGTTAGAAGATGAAGGAGCCCGAGGACGGTCTCCTGTCAGGAAAGGCCGTGTGGAAGATGAATAGGAAAGAGGATGTTAGAGGGTGGGGAGAAATCTATAAAAGTCGATGTATAACCGGCATCGGGGGGTAGTTGTGTCATGACACTTATCGTGGTAGCATTATTAGGTTGTTACTCTGCCGGTTTGTTTCTAAAAATATCATTGTTGGTAGATTAGTTGTCTTATCAGTTAGTTAAATTGTGTTTTAGCCTTTTCAGATACTTAAAGTAAATTGAGGTCGATTTAGTATGCTTGTGTTTTTAAAAAAAAGCTCACTTCTGGTCTAAATTCACAAGAATATATTTATTGAAGTTTATACACGTAGTTACACTGCGCAACTGAATAACACAGTAATTTTCATAACACTATTAATGAGAATTAGATTTATGCTGCGAGTATCGTTAGCGATAAAAATGAATTGCATATCGTCACATCCCTAGTCATGTGGTACTGACAGATGACAACGTCATACAGGAAACTGTCACCCGCACCATGCTACAGCGCACATAGTATAATGTCATTAGTACATTATCAAGTTCCATGTAATATTATGGAAGAATTAATTCCAATTGATCACTATAATAATAATGTTAAAACAATTCCATAAGTAACCCTATAATTTTATACAGACAGACAAACTAAAAGTATCAGAGACTATGCTTTAAGCTTTACATTATAACTGTGTGCGTCACTTAACTATTCGTTTTACCATGTAAGATAGAAACACATTTAAACAAAATTTAAACGATCACTTTATATCACTTTCATGTTAAAAACTCTTTCAAAATAACTATATAACGAATATAAGAAAATAATGCATTTAGGCATTATTTTATCACCTTTTCAGATATTAATTTTAAAGCGTCACTATACTTTCAGTATTTTCTATATAAAATGGAAACAACACAGCTTACCACGATTTTAACGATCACTTCAAAATTCACATCACTATTATTTAATTTATTCATTTAATTTAACTTTTAACTTTAACTTCACTATAAAACACTGTATCCGTATCACTTTAAACACACATAAATTCACCACTATTTCTTTATATTAACAAATTAGATTACTAACAAATAAACTAAAGTTTCACGCGTAACGAAAGCTAGTCCAAAACTGCCCTGTTTGACATTTACCATCACCTTTTATATCAATCCGCCGGAAGCTATATTTTAGTTATTTTTATTATTAAATCCGTCTAAAGAATCAAACCAAGTCTTTTTTATTCCAGACTCGGCTACAACACATAAATAATATTTTCGAATTATAGATCTAGTAATAAGCTGTAAAATTGTACTATTCTTATTAAATTATAGAATAATAATATTTCTTAATTATTAATCAGTAATAACTGTAAAACTGTTCCATTATTACAAAATTATTATGTTTCCAACGCAAGTAGAAAACTCAATAGACATTCAGTATTCATTAATTTGAAATAATAAATTAACTTCCTATTATTTATTTTAAATTAAATTGTTATTATTCACGATTTCTTATTATGAATATGATTTTATTACATACAATTTTAAGTTCATACGAAAGCTAGTTTAACAGTTCGTCCATCCTGACGATAATTTGCGTCCTCGCAAATGATAAGCAAAATACTATCGCACCTCTAATTGTCTTTAATGGACCAGATTCTAGTAATAAGAGGTTCAAAGTAACTAAAAAGATTATTATAATGAGACTATTGATTGGTAACAGATGGACGGTAACTAAGATCTTCACTGACCCCTACATCAGTCCCACCGACACACGCCCAAAATGTACAGCGGCCAATTGGCAGTAGCCCATGTAGTTTGTTAACTGATAAAAAGGAAACCCATTCATCAGATTCTTCCATCCAATGCTAGAACTCTAGAACGAGCAAAATATAACCAACAACCACTGTAGTAAAAGAATAATAAGAATACACAACTATCCGCAGTATACTGTCATCAACGCACACAACTGATACCATGGAGGAACTCTATATTCACTGAAGTAAGTAACACTAGGCATTTGAGCCGTAACGAAACAATGCCCACCAGTGACCTAGAATATCAAAACTGCTGACGGTAAAAATCTCGCTTCGATATCTATGGTTCATTCGATGTATTGGCCAACATTGCCGAAAAGAGGCCAGACTTTCTAGATTCCAATGTAATAAAGCTATCTATCCAGCTACTGTCTCTAAAGTAGAATTCTGCATTGACAGTAGAACTCTGTACGACTATACTCTCGTCTTACCATAAGCACAACATAATATAAGCTATGACGCGATATACTTTCTATACAACAATGATAAGGACTGGGACGTCTGAATTGAAAATAAATATTTACGTCTCTTTAAAAACCCCTGAAGAGCCTGTTCTTGTAATATTCCAAAAACACCAAGAATTTATCCTTCGACATTACAAATGAAATATTAAGAAAGAAGGCTGTGAAGAGTCAGACATGAACGTTGGAATATTGAGGATAAAGCGGCTTTTCATGAAGACATTAAAAACTTAATTTACTTATCAAAAATGTTGAAAATATGACACTTGAGTAAAATGGGAAAACTTATAGAAATATCCTGGTTGAAACTATACTTTCTCTAGAAATTTACAAAATCAATGAACGGACCACAAAAACCAATGGTGACAGTAGGGCTCCAGTTAGATGGGCAAGAATAGGTAAGCTAAGGACATAGCTAATGCAATTGCTATACTTTTAACTGATGTATATAAAAGCAATGAAACAAATAACGCTAACCTCGACTAAGGCATTGATGATGTACTACAGCAAAGTTTCATGAAAAGCAAAAGTATTTGAGATGATCCTTTTATAAAGACCCGTGTTACTTCAAAACTATGTTATATGTACCGAGTCACCAATTTGGATTTTTGACAGCGACATTTCACTATGGAACAGCTGCATCGACTCCATGAACATATATTAAGTAGAACATAAAAAAGGAGTACTACTCAAAGATGTTTCACGACATCCAGCAAGCAATTTACAAGGTATAGCGCAAGGGACCCATATACAAAATAAAAGTGTTCCTGAACAACGAGTGTCTTGCTTCTTTTAACCTTACTTCACTGATCGTTTAAACCAACTTAGAGTAAGAAAGAAAACTGTCCAAAATCTGTAAAATGACAGCCGTTCCTTTAGAAGTGCTAAATTTTGCAATACAACCACGTCTGCTGATGACACCGCACTTAGTTAGTAATAAGAACTTAGCTAGTAATAAGAATCTTACAAAAATGCCAGGACCAAATGGACGACTGGATTCAAGAGTGGCAGATCAAAACAAATGCATCTATACCTGCTTATATTATTTACATTCGTATTCAACGAAGAAAAATGTCCGAAGATCAAATTAAGAACTTTTCACAGAGAAGTGACACAGTAAGATATCTTGGGATAATGACATCAAGAGAAAGTGAGACAAGTTTATATGTTACAAGACAACTGGTTGACGGCACGAAATTTTAAATTCGTCTACAGACAATAAACTTTCCATTTACAAAACTATACTCATATCTAATGTTGATGTTCGGAAAACAACTATAGGAAAGTTGTATCTTCCGGTATCTTTATCATACCCATTATATAAAGACTGTAAATTGTATCTTAAGCACCAAAACTTGTACCTAGGTTTGTAATCAACGCAACAAAACAACACCTTGCATACAACAACTGTCAAAGAAGAAATTAAGCCGTTAGAAGCCAAAAATAAGGATCGGTTTAAGGATCAGCCGAACAGACCTGCAACAAAACTACTCAATATCGACTATTGCGAACGTACAAAGCGACACGACATAGATACAAAGCTTAGATGTCTCATTATAAGGAAGGTTAGATTACATCACTTCTTTTTGACAAACAACAAATTTGTTGGTAGACTATCCACACTACGCCCATTGATATTCCGACAACATAAGTTGAGGTTCAACACCAAATTTATCAGTGGTTCACCAACGCAAAAACTATTGATATCATTTAACAATTAACAACCAAACAAACAATAATAAATACGTTGAGATATTTACACACAGTATCATCCAGTTTTACATAACTTTCAAATGTTATACATACAAACATACATCCATACATACATACATAGCATATTGAACCAAAACAAGTGGCTAACAAATAATAAATAAATAATCCTTTTGAAACATATACACATACGTAGGAACGCCAAAACAATTCGTGGCCCATCAACGCCAAAATATTGATTGACCCATTTAGAAAAAAAAATAAACTTTTAAACATATTATACAATTTACAAACATACAAAGTGACTCCAAAATTTTTTTTTTATTTTCAACCAATACATATATAATAATAATATTTGATATATACCTATACATACTATATACATAGTAACACTAAATTTTTAATGGCAAAACAACACCAAATCTTTTGGTGGCCCATCAACACCAAATTATTGGTGGCCAAATAACACCAAATTATTGGTAGCCAAACACCAAATCTTGGTGACAAAACAACACCAAATCTTGGTGACAAAACAACACCAAATCTTGGTGACCAAACAACAACAAATCTCTTGATGGCCAAACAACACCAAATCCATTGGTGGCCAAACAACACCAGAATATTGGTGGTCTCTTTTAATTATGATTTCTTTTAAAACTATTGCTTAAACAAATGTTTTCATGAACTCTAATACTCTCTGTATGCCGATGACATTAAAAATTCAGATCTGTCACGCAACAAAATAATTGAGTGTTTACTATTGGAGAAAAACTTCATGGAAATAAATGAAAATGTTCGTAACACATTACCACGTAAATTTAACATAACATATACAAATTACCACTTCAATATTACGTATATAATACGTATTCGTATATTAAACGAGTAACTGTAGTTTATGATCTAAACGTTTTCATTAACATTAACCTGACATTTAAAACCTATTACATATTATTTAAAACATTTATTACAGCGAAGGCTTATCGTATGCTTGACTTTATACTGAGAACAAGTAGAGACTAAAAATATTAAGACACTTATTCTACCTTTTAATTCTCTTGTAAAATCTATCTTAAGAACCGGTTCAATAATTTGGAATCTATTTTATACAGCACATGTGAAAGGTCTTGAAAAATACAAAGTAAATCCATAAACTCGCACTTGATTTTAGTACTCTAAACTATTGTTACCAACAAGAACTAAATATGATCAAAATAATTTTATATTTCGGGCTTGTAAAAAGTATAAAGACAAAATTACTACTACTCGAACATTCAGTTGCGTAGCAACACAAAAATAATTTGTACTTTAACATTTATCGGCTCTGAAGTGGCGTGGGCTGGCTAATCCCACTTCTGAAATTGTTAAAACAATTCCATAAGTAACCCTATAATTTTATACAGACAGACAAACTAAAAGTATCAGAGACTATGCTTTAAGCTTTACATTATAACTGTGTGCGTCACTTAACTATTCGTTTTACCATGTAAGATAGAAACACATTTAAACAAAATTTAAACGATCACTTTATATCACTTTCATGTTAAAAACTCTTTCAAAATAACTATATAACGAATATAAGAAAATAATGCATTTAGGCATTATTTTATCACCTTTTCAGATATTAATTTTAAAGCGTCACTATACTTTCAGTATTTTCTATATAAAATGGAAACAACACAGCTTACCACGATTTTAACGATCACTTCAAAATTCACATCACTATTATTTAATTTATTCATTTAATTTAACTTTTAACTTTAACTTCACTATAAAACACTGTATCCGTATCACTTTAAACACACATAAATTCACCACTATTTCTTTATATTAACAAATTAGATTACTAACAAATAAACTAAAGTTTCACGCGTAACGAAAGCTAGTCCAAAACTGCCCTGTTTGACATTTACCATCACCTTTTATATCAATCCGCCGGAAGCTATATTTTAGTTATTTTTATTATTAAATCCGTCTAAAGAATCAAACCAAGTCTTTTTTATTCCAGACTCGGCTACAACACATAAATAATATTTTCGAATTATAGATCTAGTAATAAGCTGTAAAATTGTACTATTCTTATTAAATTATAGAATAATAATATTTCTTAATTATTAATCAGTAATAACTGTAAAACTGTTCCATTATTACAAAATTATTATGTTTCCAACGCAAGTAGAAAACTCAATAGACATTCAGTATTCATTAATTTGAAATAATAAATTAACTTCCTATTATTTATTTTAAATTAAATTGTTATTATTCACGATTTCTTATTATGAATATGATTTTATTACATACAATTTTAAGTTCATACGAAAGCTAGTTTAACAATAATGTCCTTCTGAACTATTGCAGCAAAAGAATTTACCACATTAAATTATGTAAGTTATGCTGCCCAACCAAGGATTCAAATCTAAGACATTTATCCAGATCTGAATCCAGATATAAATTTGCAATTATAGTAGCTACATAATTAATATATTAGCAATGAAGGTATTATTCATATCAACAAAAATAAATGATTTGTACTCATACCATTAGCCTCTGCTAAAGCTTTTTCAAAGACAAGTGCCACAAGTTGGCGCACTGTTGCAGCGGCTGCATGGCTGGTGCTCACATCTCGTGTCTCACTTGTTGGTACCATACGCATGCACATTACCATTGTCTGTAATATAAATGCTTGATTAAGGTTAATTAATAATCTATTAAAGTTATTAAGCCATCCTTCCTTTACATCATACTAAGAAACAGGCTTCTATACACTATTAAGTCTATTACTATTTTTTACTATTCTTGTAAAAGTTAAATAAAAACTGCTTAGGGTATTTTGAAGTTTTAATTAAATACCAACTGTCATCCTCTTATAAATTATCTACATACATTTTTAAGACTTATTTTACTTTTTATCAAGATTAGTTAAGTGGTTAAATAATTTATCTATAATTAACACTAGCTGACCCGTGCCCACTTCATTGGGCATAATGTTAATAATCCTTTTTTAGTACAGAGTGTTGTTTTAATTTCTAACTGCCAAAAGGAGGGTTATACGTAGATATAGTTTGTATTTGCATGCTAATACAAAATTCGAAAGTAGCTCTGTCCGAAAGAAAAAACATTTTCTGCGGGATTTGCGATAAGCGAATTCCATGAGGACCAAGTCGCGGGAAAAGTTAGTTTGGTTATGGTAATTTTAATTGTTCAAAACTTCTCTGTAAACTATATTGGATGTAATGTTATTATTTGGTAGCAAAAAGATTCATAATTTTTGGTAATATGACTAATAAATATGACCAAACAATATGATTTAAATTATTTTATTAATATTAAAAATTAAATTATCTACACTAATATTAAAAAACTACTTTTTGTAACTTAAATATAAAAGTTAGACATATGCTGTCGTTGACTTTTTTGTAGGCATTTTCAAGCTCCACATCTTTTCTCTAGAACTCAAAAATATATCTTTCATAGTTAAGGCAGCATTTGTAAGAAACGCTTTCATTTGACCGTTTTGTCTCCAATTCACTTTGCAAAACAGACTACCATGTAAAAGCCTTTTTATTTTTCAGTTTTGTAAATAACCTATGACACTCAGCAATAATGTGGCTTTCTATTGGTGAAAGAATTTTTAAAATCGGTTTAGTAGATCCCAAGATTACCCCTTACAATTTAACAAATATACAAACACACAAACTTTACTTCTTTATACTATTAGTATAGATTTATGAATTTTCAAATTAGAAACATCATCACAAACTAATATATTCAATCAATAACAATAGTCACTTACCCGTGCTAATGTATCACCATGTACTAAATCAGATGTGGTCATCAACAGAGCAGCAAGTTGCAAGAGCTTTAGCTCCAAAGTATTTGTTTGTCCGAGATTATAAAGACAATCAACAACATGGCGTGCACCTTTGGCATCAATTCCTTGTTGAGCTATTAATCTTTGGATTGTGCCAAGACAAAACTGCAATGGAAATTATTGTTGTTTAATATCATATATATGATATTTTGAATAATTTCAATGCTTATATTATCATATTATATCAATATAATACTAAAGGTTCTTATTTTGATACTCTTCAAAACGAGTAACAAAAGTCTAATGGTAACCTACATTACTTTTGTTTTAATAATTAATTACACTAAATAAGTGTTATAAGCTAAGAAAATATGAACATTTGAACCAATATATTAAAAACACAGCACAAAAAAATATATATAAAAGTACATACACATACATAAACTAGAAATAATATTTTTATTCAGGTATATTTACTGTAAAAGAATACAGGTAATAATTATAATTGCATAATAAGAAATCTAAAGTAATAATTACATCATTACCTTTATTATTTTCACATCCTTTGATTCACATCCTTGCACCAAAGGATAAAGTATTTGATTAACTACTCCATATAGCGAAGCTTGAGGGTTATTTGATGCTAGTGCCAACTTTTCAATAGCTTCATCACAAGCCTGAAAATTAGATAAGCTTTTGTGTAAACATAAAGTTCATTAGTTTTTTAAAATGCAAAATTAAAAGCATAAACAACAATAATTAGGAAAGAAAAACATTAAAGTAGATCTTATATATTAAATTCTCTCATATATTTTTTGATGAACGTAAAAGTAATTGATTTAAAACATGATTATTTTAATTTCAACAATTAAAACTAATACCTCTCTTATCTGTGGATATTTTTTCTTGGTTTCTAAGCTTAGTGTTTTGAAGTCATTCTGTAGGACGTCCATGAATTTCTTCGTGGAGTCGTCGCCGGTAACAGCACTGACAAATGCCATGTTTTGTTATTAAATTCTAATTAGTATTTCACTTCATGTTTTAGGCAAAATATAATATAAATTACAAATGTGCCATGTACACAATCGACATCACAATTTACAGTTCAAAAATTTTTCTATCACAATGTCACTGACATCAGATGAATTTAGAATTTACTTTAACTTTAGTGAATATCCACATAAATAACACAATTTATTTGTAATCTATAAAAAAGTTAATATATTATATAATTATATACTGAAAAACAATTATGTTTCAAGCAATGGAAATATCACTGTACGTAACTTATTATTAGTTTCTAAACGGAAATTCAGTTCCATTTCAAGAAATATGTAATCAAACAAAAATTTTAACTACAACTAAATTAAATTTTAAAAATTAGTTTGTTTTATGTAAAAATATTATTTTTTATAAATTAACTTTCTATGACTATTGAAATCGTAACATAAATAAAGTATAATATAAGAAATTTTTTATTTGTCTAATGCTTAGTACTAGAATACTATAAATATATAAAAGTTAGTACATAATATAAGGAAATTAATTTTTATAGAACTAATTTCATTGGTGCTTTAATTAAATTTAATTAATCCAAATAAATGTATTATTATATGTAGTCAACAAAATGTTGTTATTTATCTTATCTATAACTAAGTCATTTAATATTCAAAATTAATTAAAATACCTAAATAAGTTTTTTTGAAATGAATTAATTTATCTAGTGAAAGTGCAAATTAAAATATGCCAAAAAGATCGATGACCCACTTTTCCTTGGGACATTTTTTTCTATAGCAACATTGATTTACTGATTGTGCAGAAGAAAAAACAATGGTGTGATTCCAGATTTTTATTTGTAAGTATTTATAGAATCGAATATCAATTTAGCTAATTTAACGTTTATGAGTCGATAAAAACTTATACGTATTTAACGATGCGGATCCCAAGGTAAAAAACGTTTGCAGTCGCCCGAAAATACATGCTTTGTGAGCTTGACGGACTGTCAGTGCAATTTTTACTCTATTTATTCAGCTTGATTTAGCTATGCGCCATTCGTATTGTAATAAAACGGCCAATGCATGCAGATTTTAGAACATCTTTAAATAAATAGCTAAGTTACGCGTGTGGAACCGTCAGAAATTTAAAGTGATTCAGACGTAATCTCTACTGCAGTCTTCGTGTTTTTTCGTATTGCATATCTTTGCCGGCACCTAGTAAGTTAATTGTGTCGTTTGCCCAGTGTTTTGTTATTACGTTCGTGACGAAAGTAGTGTGTTGACCTCTTATAATCATTGAATTAATCATTCTTGGAGATAGACGTGTCAAGTGCAGAATCGAAACCGATAAAAGATGCAACATGTGTTTTTGTGTACTAAATTGTAAATATACATCTCTTGAACGATATTCCAAAGTAGATTTTATGTAGGACTTAAATTAATTTGACTGGTAAATTAATTTATTTGTATTACCAAATTATTTATTCCCTTTTGAATTACTGTAAGAAAAACAATGTTTTCAAAAATAAGTATCGAATCTTGCCTGTAATTATAATATTTGTAGATATAAAAATATATATGATTGGTTTATATCCAGTAAATTATGAATTTATCCTTAATTTACTTGTTCGTCAATAAGGAAGGTTATTAAATATTAATATGTTCCTTTTTTTGTTTCAGATAACATCATTAAAATTAATAATTCTGCATTACTTTTCCAAAATTTCCCTCAAGACTGTTTATATTTTAGAATAAATATTGTTTGGGTAACATAGGGTATGAGTGATTGCCGAAGAAGGATGCCAACATTGAGAGAGAGAATAAAAAGACGGAATTAGTTATTTATTTATTTTTATATATAATTGATAAATAGCTTTATAATCCAATAATCATATTCCTAGTTATTCATTATATCCTGAAAATATTGTAAAGGAAATGAATTTAATGAGTCAAAAGAGATTGTGATGAATGCTATATTTATTAATTCAGTTATTTTATCATTTGTTAGTTGTTAATTAACGAAATAAAGTATAAAGTAATCGCAATGAATATTAAGTGTGATAGTTTTTGATTTTGTGGCTTGATGGAGAAATATGGACAATATGGCGTCCAATGTGTCTTTACGCAGCAACAAACAAAGAAAAGACAATCTAATTACCAGGAAACAGGACAAGAGCCCCGAAAAGACTATCAGGGGTACAAGGGGTGCTTATCGAGGGATACCATCTACTTCGAAGCGTGACGAAGATGTCGACAGCTCCACAGAGCGGTTGGACAGGTCAAAAAAATTCATATCCCAGAACAAAAGCAACTATGGACTGGGCAAGAGGCCTGATTTCTCGTTGAAGAACAGGAACGTGCATTTGGCATCCTCACGATATGGACAGGTGAGTGGATTAGCTATAATTAAACCACTATTTGTAGCATTTTGTAATTAATCATAGATACGATAAATTGTAAGCCAGCGCGATGAAATGTCGTAAATGGTTTACGTCTTAATTGCAAAACTTCATTTTGTTATTCATCAATTGTATGCATCACATACATTTTTGGCATGATTCATGAGTGTATAAAAAAATTAAAATTTAGATAGTGTAAGGAATTAAAAGACTGCCTGCGAGAGAATTAGGCTTTATTCATCTTTAAAAACTTTAGTTACATATATTTAGATACTTCTATAAAATACATATTATGATGACAGTTATATTCTAATACATTTAAGTCTATATAAGCGGCCAGTATTATTACTACATTCTTCCCTCCTTTAAGAAACATAGTCTCTTAAGTACTGTGGTCGGTTTCTAGTACGACCTGACCTCCGAGGTGGTAAGTCTATTCCAGAAGATGGTTCTGTTTCCTCAGAAGAAGGTGTAGTAGACCCCGTGTCTGTATAGTATGTGTCTGAATCCTCTTCAGAGATTTCTGTTTCACCTCGAGGCGCAAGATGTCGATTTGACACAGTTTGTTCACTTCCGTTTCTAAACCGAATAAAGCTATATTCCTGATTGGGCTCTACTATCTCTACTTCTTCCAGGCAAGGATCATACTTCGACGTTGTTGACTGCTTTTTATAAAAGACTTTTTTGCCTGACTCTAACCATGTTGGCATGGATTGCCCCCAAGATGATCTTCTTGGATGAGAGAACATACGTTCATGCGGCGTTTCATTTGTTGCCGTGCATAATAGAGACCTGATACTATGTAACGCTTGTGTTAGTACTGTTTCCCACATTGCTATAGGTAGATCTTTTGTCTTCAAAGCAAGTCGGATAGTTTGCCATAGAGTGGCATTGAGGCGTTCAACCTGTCCATTTCCTCGTGGGTTGTAGGGTGTTGAGCGGCTGGCGGCAATGCCTTTATTTGTCAAAAACTCTCTTATTTCTGTTGACATAAATGCTGTACCTTGATCTGTATGCACATATGCAGGCATACCAAAGATAGAGAATAAATCAGTGAGACAACGAATAACTGTTGCTGACGAAGTGTCTGGGCATGCGTATGCAAATGGGAACCTTGAATATTCATCAATTATAGTCAATATATATTTATTATTAGTGGAAGAAGGAAGAGGGCCTTTAAAATCTAAGCCTAATCTTTCGAAGGGCGATGTTGCCTTAATAAGGGTCCCTTTGTATTTACAAAATTTTGGCTTTATCTCTGCACACACTGGACAAGATGTGACAACTTTCTTTATGTCGTCGAGAGAAAAGGGTAGATTTTTGTGTTTTATCCAATGATATAGGCGCGTAACTCCTGGATGGCAGAGAGATTGATGAAGCTCTTTAAGATTGTTAATTGTAACCGAAGCGCATACTTGGCGTGACAATGCATCGGCTACAATATTTTCTCTTCCAGGTCTATATTTTATATCAAAACTATAGTTGGATAATTCTAATCTCCATCTTTGAATCTTTTCGTTCTTAATTTTGCTAGCATGACCTTTTAACATAAAGGCTACTGATTTTTGATCAGTTATAAGGTAAAATTGTCTGCCTAGTAAATAATGTCTCCATTTTTTAAGACTTTCTATTATAGCATAGGCTTCTTTTTCTATTGCTGGATATTTCTTTTCACAATGATTCAGAGATCGAGAAAAGAAAGCAATTGGCCTGCCATTCTGTGTTAGAGAAGCTGCAATAGAGAATTCGGATGCATCAGTTTCTACAGTAAAAGGTTCCTTAGGATCAATAGCGGCTAATGAGGAACGTGATATGATATCTTTTAGTTCTTCGAATGCAGCTTTTTGTAAGGTATTCATTGGAAACTTTTCTATTTGTACAAGTGGATGTAATTTTTTTGAAAAATTTGGTATCCATTTGGAATAATGAGAGAACAAACCGATAGCGCGTTTTAGAGATGAGGAATCCTCTGGAATGGGCATATTTAATAATGCTCGTAAACGATCTGGATCAGGTTTAACAATTCCGTTACATATATTATAGCCCAGAATATTAATTTCTTTTAAAGAATATTCGCTCTTATCTTTATTAATAGTTAAGTTATAATCTTGAGCAACTTTCATAAATTTTTGCAATTTATCATCGTGATCATTTTGATCGGCCCCGCATATTGTGATATCATCTAAATATGGGTAGACACCTTCAAGTTTTGATTTTCTAATTACATCATCGATTGCTCTTTGAAAACAAGATACACCATTCGTCACTCCAAAAGGAATTCTGCGGAACTGGTATAAATTTCCACATGCTTCGAAAGCTGTCAAGGGCTTATTTTTATTCAGGATAGGTATTTGATGATAAGCTGACTTTAAATCTATTTTGGAAAAGACATTGTATTGAGATACTTTAGATACAACTGTTTCAATGTTTGGTAGAGGGTATGCATCTAGATAAGTGTACTTGTTGATAGTTTGCGAGTAATCTATACACATACGTTTTTTATGATGAGTTCCTGATGTCACGAGTACCTGTGCACGCCACGGTGAAGTACTCTCTTCGATGATCCCATCTAATAATAACTTACTTACTTCCGATTTTATAAAATCTGCATCTTCTGATGAGAATTTTCTAGATTTAATAGCTATTGGTTTAATTTCATTAGACAAATGAGGGAATAAATTTACTGGTTCTATAGCTACCTCCTTCAGGGCGCATAATCTTAAAGGAGGCTTGGACCCGTCAAATTTTATTTCTAGAGAGCTGTAAAGTTTTAAAATATCTTGACCTAATATGACATCCATGCATAGATTATCTACGACTCTTAGAAACATATTATGAAATACTTGGTCATTTATTTCAAGAGTAACTAAACATGCAGATTTTATTTCAGATTTTAATGAGGTTGTTGCCATGAAAACATTCTGTTTCCAGGGCTTAGTTGATATATTAATTTGGCGAACAATATCTTCATTAATGAAACTAACAGTACTACCAGTGTCGACTAACGCTTTTAGTGGCATTTTGTTAACCAAAATATTTATAGAACATTTTTGTAAACTTGTAGCAGCTAATATTGTACAAGAAGACTGTTCATCTGTAGCAGCAGCTGTAATACTTTTACAGACTTTAGCAAAATGTCCTTGCTTACCACACTTAAGACAAGTAACATTTGCTGCTGGACATAAACGTCTTGGATGGAGAGAATTTCCACAGTAATAGCATTCTTTTAATTTTAATTTTGACTTTGTTATGTCATATTTTGAAGATTTAGATGTAGCTGCTGATAATGATGAAGAATTTAAATTGTTATAACTATCTGCTTGAATTTGTGCTGATTCCATAGCCCTAGCTTGACCTACGGCATCTTCGAGGCTTAGATCTAGATTTTCGAGTATTCTTTGTCGTATGGATGGCGAAATAAGGCCTGATATAAATGCCTCTCTGATTGAGTCATTTTCATTCTGTATAGCGGACACAGCTTTGAAATCGCAATCCTTAGCTAGTAACTGTAGTGCTTGTACATACTGATCTATGGATTCTCCCTTCTGTTGGATACGTGTATTGAGTTTATGGCGAGCAAAAATTATATTTTTGGGTTTCACGTAAATGTTTTCTAACAAAGAAATAGCAGAATCAAATGTAGTACAAGATGAGATATAATTGTAGACGTTAGATGAGATATTGTTAACTAACAATTTTAGTTTTACTCCATCTGACAATTGTTCTTCGGTTGATATTTTCGATTGTTCTAAAAAATTTTCGAAGGTTTTTCTCCAATGTATCCACATCGACGAAGCATTTGTCTCTGTAGACGGATCGACTTCGAATCTATCAGGTTTAAGATAGCGATACATATTTTATAAGTTTCTTTGGCTTTCGTTAAAGATGAATAAATTGTAAGGAATTAAAAGACTGCCTGCGAGAGAATTAGGCTTTATTCATCTTTAAAAACTTTAGTTACATATATTTAGATACTTCTATAAAATACATATTATGATGACAGTTATATTCTAATACATTTAAGTCTATATAAGCGGCCAGTATTATTACTACAGATAGGTACTTGTATTATTTGAGAGTGTAAGCACACGCAAAATTTGAATTTACTGATTACTGTCAATTTATATATGTTTGCAGTCCAATACGTTTTTGTAACGTAATTTCGCAGCGAAGTTTGTAGGTAGGCACTTCATAATTTTATTATACTAGCGAATTATTTAATCGACATACTTCAGCTTACATGAAACCTATATGATAGCTTAGGAAACCAAGAAAGAGCAAATGCATTTTAATACTGTTATTTGATGTTAGTTAATACAATTAATTGACTTTTATGTTTTACAAAAGTAGAAATGTCGATAAAATGTCCTTAGAAAAGCTACATATTAAGTATATATGATTATTCTACATATAAAATTTGTATTATTGCCGACAAAAAACGTCATGTCTTTGTGCTTTTCTGGGCTCGCACAGGTATTCGTATACATATAATTTTAGGAATACATAAAACAGTTGTTTTTTTTGTGAGATCGCCAAAAGGAATCCCCTCATCCTAATGGGGCGTCGCTGGATCGCACGGCAGGTCTGCCGATACAGACCATACAGTTAAGGGTTTGTTCCATGGTCTACTCATGCATTAGAGAAGTACCTGGAGCAAGCCGTATGGTACACTGCTCACCGAAGTGGGCCACCTCTTAATTTTTTGGCTTCCTGCCCGGCTGGATTGCCGGACGCTAATGAGCCCTCCCACTACGACAAGGAAACACACATTGCGGGACGTTATCCATCAGTGACGGAAAACATCTTGAGAAAACCTTTCAAATAGAGAAAGTCGATTGATTGATTAATTTTTGTAAGCCATGTACAGCAGGCCAACTCGTACTTATCTAATGACATGATTTCCCCTGCATTGAAGGGGAGGTACATGTCCAGCTGAAGGATGTTTAAAAGATCTATGAATATTTTTAAGTTAAGACAAGTCTAAAATTATCTACCTTATGTTATATTGTAAGTTATTTTAATTTATATTGTATAAAAACAATTACTATTCGTTAGTCTCGCTAAAACTCTCGCTAAATAAATAAATATAACCAAACACCCAAATATATCCGGCGCCATAAAGTTAACATACGTAGAGTTGAGAAAGTTTTAGTTTATTTAGACACCATTCAAATCCTGGTGTTATAAAGATAGAAAAATATTGCCAAGGAAAATAATTTACAATAAGATCGAAATTTTATTTGCACATTATTCGGGCCTAGGAAATATTGAATTTAGGAAAGCCTTCACCTTCACATTACGATACAAAAGAAACGTTTTAGGTTGAACAAACTATAAATGATTGCTGTAAGTTTTACGCGAGGAGAATGCTAGAGGAAGCAGACTTCCTTTAAATATTTTACCCTACAATCAAAGGCTTTGTAGGTCAGAGAGATATTTGTGACTTTGTTGTGAAATACGTTCTAAGTGTTGTACTAAATTACTGAAAAGTAAGTAAAAAATTCAGCGAGTGCATTTTATGTGTTGGGGCAATCTTCAGTCAATAATTCAGCTAGGTCAAGTTAGCAAATTAAATATTTTTGGCACGGAATGCGAATATTTTACATTACGTATCTACCTGTGTTAGATGAAAATGTTCTAATTGTATGCACAATTCAAGAAAAATAGGTAATGATAAAACGTAACTTGGCAAGTCACCTTTTTATATTTTTATACATATTTTTAATTATGTATATAAATTCCCAAATTCTATTATCGTGCTTATCGTTTTTGTATGTAATGTTAGGTTAGTTGTGAAGTCATAAATTTTGTAATCCGGTGTCTGCTGAAAGGTTGGTTTTTAAAAGCTAGAAAAGTCTTGTAAAACGTCTAAAACTATGTACGTCAAGTTGTAACGTTTCATCGGATTAATATTAATTCCCTTCACTTTTTCAATCCACTTTACCAATTCACTTTTGCTAATCCATTTTAACCTTTTAGAGGGTGAATTAAAAGCAAAATTCAGCGGTTTTGAATGCGCTGTCATTATAGTCACAGCATAATATACTCTTCAAATTTAATGATTCGATCAAAGACAAACAATCTTCAGGTATTTATTTATAAATAACAGGTATGGTCTATACTAAATTTTCCACAATATTCGATACGATTTTGTGACGTTTGATCTAACTTGTCGGCGGAATACCTAACGGTCGAGATACCACACTACGATAAATGTTTGATAATGTCATTAATATCCGTTACAATTTGTAAGATGACAGAAAGCCGTTTCTAAGTATAAAATAAAGGGGCTTTATTTATTTTTAGGTTTTAAAATAGATACATTTTCCAAACCGACAATGATAAGAAAACTCTATTACTCTATATTAGTTCTTTTCGAGTGACACAGTCACTAACTGTTCCTGTTATAACTGGCAGCTTAATATAAAAATACTTGTTATAAACTGGGGCTTTTTTATTCGCATCTAAAATTGTTCCCAATGTAATTCGCAAATGGTTTTGTTTTCTGAAAGATATTTAGAATCGAAATTCAATAGCACTAGAAATTTTACTCTTAATAGAACAATTTTTTTACGTTATCAAAAATAGGTATGTGAAGGTTACTCATTTTTTACATAAAAGTTAATTCTAACAGTGTAATAACAGCTCTAATAGAATTTATTATCCTACTAAATACTTTTTATAAAACATTTTTCCATCATTCCTTCTCGCTCGCTAAGTGCAAATGGCTGCTATTTTTAGATTATACAACTCAAGAGATACTGTAGTTCAGATTACAACTTGCAAAGATATAAAAGTATAAAACTAGGTCCTTAGTCTTTACTCTCTTTCCAACCACGTTACCAATGCCGAAAGGGTAAAATTTGCCATAAAGTACCTACTACTATGGAATCATTTAATAAAATAAAATCTAAAATGGGATCACATAATGCTGTCTTAGATTTGCGCGAATATTCGCATTATCAGTATATAATATACAGCAATCGTGGTCACGGGAGAATTGCAAAAAAAAAAATCGGAAAAGATTGTTTTGTTTAAATATGCTACTTTTTATGTATACAATGTTTATTAAAAGATCACGAAATTTACTCACAAATGGCGACGATGTCACGTACATTGTACACATACGTATGTAGTCCTAAATTGAAAACCGTTTCTTTTTAAAGTAAATCAAAAATATAAAGTAAGTTAATTATAAATCTCCTAAGATAATTACAGTTTTCATTAGACATTCCGGGTCTCCTGCTTATTATATCGCTGGTTCTCAATATCATATGGCTTTCTAGTAACTTTGGCTATTTAGTGCTAGAAGGTAGTCAAGTGATCTTCGATACTCCGCAAGTGCACTTGTATTTCATGGCGACTTATTTTAAAAAGAACATGAGCTAGCGTATAAGTGGCTTTTCAATGTAATATATGTAATATTAAGTTAACGACATTAGTTTGCACGTAGTTTACACGCGATTTCATATTTTGGTCAGTGAATAATGTCGATAACAGTTTGCTCATTATTTGTAATTGATAGTGAAATTTAGCACTGTCGTTCAACTCTTAAGTATCTTTCTGATAAAAGATCAAGTACTCGACATGTTGATATTGTCAAATACACGATCTTGAGAAATTTTAAAAGGTAATCCTTTTCAAAAAATGTAAATGTACTTACATAAAATCTTGTTACCTGTACATCAACAGGTAACAATCATCATAATATTATGTAGGGCAATGGTGGTTCAGTGGTACCGCGCCTGCTTGTATAACCGAGTGATGCGGGTTCGAATCCGTGTCTAGCACCTCTGATATTTTCATGTGCGAATCGAAAATTTTCTAATATGATCACCACTTGTCTTACGGTGAAGGAAAACATCCTGAGGAAACCTTCTATCTGAGAGAACTTTGCAAGTTTTCGAAAGACATGTAAAGTCCGCCAATCCGCACTGGGTAAGCGTGGTGGGCTATGGCCTGATCCCCCTCGTATTGAAGGGAGACCCGTACCCACCAGTGGGACGTTAAAAAAAGGGCTGATTACACATACCTATATCAACAAAGCTAGTTTTGACAATGCATAGTTACTATTGAATAATTAATACTAAATTTCAATCATTGTTGAACAACTTTGCGTCAATCAGCTTCCCGAAATAGATTGACTAATAAATCTATATTTTTTTTACACAATACGTACGATTTATCAAATCGATGACGTAACAAACCATTTGCCTAACTATGCAAATACGTCGAAATTACGAGTAAAACTAAACACGATTCCGCTGATCAAATAATTTGCCACATCTATAATAGTAAACAAACGGTCCTACACATATTTATTCTAGATACATAAAATGTTCTTCTATTTATAACGTCCAACTAAGTGACTGAAATTTGCTGAGCTGTGGAATATACATATTCGAGCTTTCCTTCTTCGTCTACGTCAATAATATTGGTTTATATCATAATATTAAATATAATAATAATATAATAATATTATATGTTCATACGTATATAAATTATTTGCCACTAATCCTCGCCTAAAAAAACAAAAACAAAACTACCCAAGGGGAATCCTTAATTTTCTCGGGACAAGAAGTAACCTATGAGGCTATGACTCACTATAATGTATCTCTACAACAAAATTGAAGTGTTTGTTTGTGAAATTGATGAGAAAATTATATGTGATACCTACTTATAGGGCGACTTTTTTTCTGTCCATCCGTTCTGGTTTATACGACTTTGACTGGACTTTCAGTGGCAAATACTTCATTTCATAACTTGGCTACTTTTATTTTAGAAAAAGAATTAGGGTTCCACTCATATTTAAAAAATGACTAGGGACGATACAAAGGGACGGTACAACCATGGATTGCTCAATAGCAGTAGTCTGCTTAGGAATGATTCTTTGATATTCCACTTCTAAAGTAGTAAGAGCGGGCGTTTGTATGAAAAACAAATTTTCTTATATTACACGTACACTGTACAGGAACAGGTACGTTATAAACGCAACATTTTTTAATTTCTTTATTCCCCTGGCGCTTTCCCTATTTGGGCTTGATCCTCCTGATACTTGATTGCCTCTTGATCTTGCGTGATCTCTGGCGTTGGGCCGAGCATCGTCATATCTTTGGAGATGGTTCTAGTCCAGGACGACCGAGGGCGACCACTTGCCCTCGTCTTGTGCTTTCAAAAAGCTAGCACTTATCCACAGTCCACTTATCGAAACAACAATGGTATTTCATAAAACGTTAGGTAACAGCTATTTATCTATCTAGTGTTAAAACATCGTTTGGCATCTGCTTTGTATATAAGTTAGTGTACAAATTTTTCTGGCGCACAATAGCGTTTAAGACGTGTTCTTATAATATTTCTATGACCTTTAACTTAACCGCGAATAAATAACCCTGAGAGCCCTGTTAATGTACAATCTTCATTTATGTTTATTTTTTTTAAATATGCGTAGTTAAAACATTTTTATACCGAAGTATGATTTTTGTTAAAATAAATTCTACTACTCTGCTACACGTTTCGCCTCTATTTTCACTTTACTATTATTATCTAAAAGACACACTCTCCTACTGTTCCTAAATGAAGTACACGGATAGAAAGATATTTAATACAATTTAATATATGCAAGGAAGGATACAATTTTGAGGAAGACAGCTTCTTAAAAATTTTTTGCTAACCGACATTATTCGCACATGTAAATATCATATCTTAGAGACTCGGGACTTGAACTAGTTTCTCCCAATTGCCCAGTTGAGCGTGTTACCACTGCGGTAACACTGTCTATGGCGTTAAAAGTACTTTATCAGTATTTTAAGTGGTCGCAGAATCTATTTCTGTCAGGGAAGTGGGTATATGGACTTGTGGAAAAACCAAAAATAACAAGATAATATTATGGTGACCATAGATTTAATATGGATCAAAAATTAATTGGTAAAAATTTGTGTTAAAGACTACCTAACTGAAATAATAAAACCTAAAGTTAGTGTAAACGCAAGTTTTTAAAAATATTTTTTTTTATCTAAACAAAAAAATAAACTAATTCGTCTAAAAGCCAGTAGCATGATGCTAATATATTGTCCAATTTACACTCGTCGTTACGTTTTGATTATTACACAGTGTCCTACGTGGACGACTCAACGCGAACGCGATTGCGAAACGATCCGATGCGAATTTAATGCGGTGCGGAGCGATGCGGCTACTCTGTCCTACGTGCGCGCGAACCGTCCCCTCCGCGCCCTCCGCCGCCGTTTAAACATTTGTCATGGGCGGACGGAAGCTAATGTTGTTGGAAAATTCATATCTATACATATAATAAATCTGTAGAAGGGTCAATTCTGTACATTGAAAATATTGAAAAAATAAATAGCAGGGGGTGTTACTGGATCGATACCAAACCCAAATATGCGATTAAAAAAATTTTTGTCTGTCTGTCTGTATGTTCAGGCATCACGTGAAAACTAACGGTTCGATTTCGATGAAACTTGGTATAATTATACTTTATTATCCTGGGCATAAAATGGGATACTTTTTATCCTGGAAAAATACGTAGAAAAAACAAATCTTAATTTTTATCATAGTTTGATTTTATCCTGTAGTCCACGCGATCGAAGTCGCGGGCACAGCTAGTCTTAAATATGAGATATTGAAGAAGTGTATAACTTTTATTCCTTTTGTCCCAGAATGTAGGACGTTCTTGGATAGCATTAATAAGAAGTTCTACTTCCGACATTAATTCAACAACAATTTTTGCTTGAAAAAAATATGGACGACGCGTCCACTTCGCGCGAAAATATCAAGCCAACTGATCGCGTTCGCGTCAATTCGCGCCGCTCCGCACCGCACCCCACGTGCGTTTGGTCACATAGGCCACTTCAATAGGTTTCGAATGTTTGTTGTTTTCGCGCCGTGCCGCGCCGCTTCGCGTTCGCGTCTAGTTCGCTCACGCAGGACGTCGCCTTATGGCTACTGTTATGACTAATCTAGCGAAATCGTTTGTATCTATTGTTAAAAGATATGTACTTGATATTTATTTATTAGGCGTATGAAGTATTAGTATATATATTAGATAACTAGGTAAACTTTAACAATTAGTATTTATTTGTCAGAAAAGATATTTTCCTGCAGTAAAAAGTGTCCAATGTTTTGTCCATCAAATAAATTTCATCAGTATCTGTTCAGTGCTTTTCTCGTACTACGGTCACAGGCAGACATACAAACATTTCAAAAAGTATACATTTAAGTCTCTGTATCGATAATAATTACTATTGCATTACGATTTTCCAAAAATCTTTTTATGTACAGATTCGATTAAGTTTCAGTTTTATCGTTTTACACCCACAACAAGGATCAGGACAGTACCCGCGGCTTCGGCCGCGTTCATGGTTTCAAGCCCGCTAGAAAAAAATGTAAAAAAAGTATCCTATGTTAAGTCTAATACCTCCAAGAATGTGTACAAAGTGTCATGATGACTGGCTTAGTAGTTTTCGCGTGAAAGCGTAACAAATAAACTTACATTCACATTTATAGATTGTATAGATGTAAAAATAACTTTTCCTCGTGAAGTTTTGAATCAAATCAATTGTAAATCCGCTATCTTCTTTTGTCCTCTGCGTGCACGAGTACCAAGTCCATGAGTACATCTGCGCTGATTTCAACCTTTTATCCTGTCAATTTGCGAGCGCTGGGAATTGGGTTTAATTCAATTTCATTTATGAAATAACAATCGTGTCTCGCGGGTGTTACATCAACGGCGTAGCTGCGTCGCCGTCCTAGCGCTAGCCGCATTACCGCAGACTAGCCGCAACTTGCCTGTACACATATTATCGTTTTTAGATACGATCTAGCTATAAATAAAATTCGAAATAGGTTTTTATACATAAGCTATATAATATACATTTAAACGACATGAGGAAATTATTATTCTTAATTTTTTGTATATATAATAGGTATATTAAATAAGTGTTAAAGGTCTTTACAGGTTATCAAAATCATTTATATTTTTCAAAGAGAATAAATTGTTTCTTTGGGAATATTTTTAACCTAGTGTTGATCTAAGTTCCTGAAGAACCAACATTGTTTCATAGATTAAAGCTCAATGAGTTGAAATGTAGCCTACATGAAGACATAAAACTTTACTTTATTTAAAAACTTAGAAATTCCTCAAGTAAAGTTAGTTGTTTAAAATTTCCTAGTATTTTAGGAAAACAGTCATTGAACACTACGTCTAGTCACGTATTCTGCACGCAATAAGTATTTTATTTGCTCCTGCTTGTTCCGAGAAAATATTATGTATGTCCGATGTCAATGTTTCTCAACTAGCTTGATTTTCTTTTCCAATACTCGTTATTTATTCTTAAGTTTCTGTTAGCTTATCCTGAACAGGTTTTATTCGTAGTGAATTATTATCTCTATTACCATCAATTTTATCCTTAAAATTTAATATTAATACAGACGTTTATTAAATTATTTCTTTAAATATTGGCCGTGGTATGTAGTCAGTAGTCACAGACTTCCCGTAGGCGATTTTATTACAGATAAATTGAGATTTATTTTATCAATTCTTATCACACCACTCACGGCAAGTTTAAGGGCCTCGTATCTAGGCTAAGTTTAGAACCGATAAATCCTAATTATGTTAACGCCACATAATTATATTGCGACCTTTTCTGTCAACGACGGAACGGAATGCCGTTACATCACGGTGCGATAACTTTGACGCCTTATCACAATCCTTTCCGAGGAAAGATTCGTGCCGTCATACTCATCGCTATCCATAATGCACTGTTTCAACTATTAGGCTTTAACTAAACTGTACAAAAACGATTGAAAAGTGTATCCTTAAAGCCACTAGGTTAGATCAAAGTTATGATATTATGCAGAAAAGAAAAAAGTAATAACGATAGATGAAGTAAAGGTCAAAGGAAGATGAAGAAAGTATAATATTATGGTGACAAGGTTCGTCCTAAATAATATGATTTCTGTTTTACTTTGAGCCGATGCGTCTGAAAACGCTTTAGTTGTTTTGCAATTATTGATGGATACATAGTAGTTCATGTATCGAAAAAAAATGGTAAATAATCTTTCTTTAACTGGCATTTAAATTCTATTTCTTAGCTTATTAAAAAAAGCAAAGAAAATAATATGAGGTTTACGTCGTATTTCTAATCATCTTGTGATTATCTAAATACTTGTTATTTAAAAAAAAAAAATTAAGAAGTATTTTTTTTAATAATAATTATTTAAGTGTAAATCACGAACATAACAAGTTATTCGGTAAGGTGATTAATACTATCGTTAGTGTTGGGAAGATAATTACATGAGAATGTAAATAGTGATTAGTACATGTTATATCGTAAACAAAATGATTCGGTCATCTAATTGCAATTTAAGCATATTTAATTTAACTCACATAAAAAGGAAAAATTGTCCGCGAAGGAAGTAAATCTGACTTTTTTTCATTTCTCTGAGCGTTTTTTTAACATAGTATGTATAAGGCCTTACACACTATACGTTTCTGAACCTTTATCGCGGTGTTTGTTATGAATGGACCAGTGTCAGTCAAACGCTGCTCCTTTTAGGATTGATATTTCGCGCGCTTTTGTTTTGAAGTTTTATTATTCATGTGAAGAAAAAAAGATTGTTGTTTAGTGCTTATATGTAAAGTGAAAATTTGTGTGTTTATAGAAACAAGTGTTTTTAATTTGGTACGTTTATTTTTACTCTATAATAGTTTTATTGATAGTGAATAATATTTATAATTTATTTTATTTACTACATCATTACACTTTTATATTTAAAATAAACTTCAAACGTGATTTTTTATGAAATTATGTAGAGTTGTCAAAATTATCGTACAATAACTTGAGCACGTGTAAACTAGAGTAGGTATTTAAGGTAATGCATTCAGTTAGTGTATGTACATATAACTAACTCAATAAACATTTCATGTGTTTGTAGAACCTTCGCATTCAAATTTATATATGTATACGGAAATACTTTTATCATAATTATAAGAGAACTAGAGCTTTTAAATACATCTAATTTATAAAAAAATCGTTTTTCTACATATTTGCCAAATGTATATTAAGTTATATTTAACGTCTCGAGAGGGATCAGGACTTCATGTCTTTCGAAAACTTAATGGGTTTTCTTGGACTTGCAGGTTTCCTCACGATGTTTTTCTTTACCGTAAGACTAATGGTAATTATTGAAATGATTAGTACAAGAAAATATCAGAAGTGTGAGACCCGGGATTAAGGTTAGCACGTTACTACTGGGACACGCAAAAAGGCTGAATACAGATTTATCGTTTTTTGAAAAATAATAGCGAAGACGACTTCAGGGATAAACGTTTAGAATGTACAATGATATAAATAAAACGTTATTACGTTACTTTACTTACGTATCATCTAGTTAGGATAAATAGAGGCGTTTGTCAATTGATCCCGTCGGAGAGTTCCTGTCATGGGCAAATTTAATCTCGAGCGAATTTAAGTCGCGGTTTGCGACCTCGCATCTTGAGACTGGAGAAATATATGGAAGCAGGATATCGTAGGTACTGAGGTGGTCCCTTTGTACTATATGTGTTTGTACGTAAATATATACACAAAACTATATGCGTATGTTACGTACGTTTGAAGATATAATATGACGTTTTTTCGCGCTTCTTTATTGCTTCATGCGCATTTATTTAGGAAGTTAATCGTATAATTGAATAATTTGTTATACTCTAAAAGTTTACTGTATTCGTTTACAATTATTATTTAGTGGCATGTTTTACTTTATTACCGATGTTTGTTTGTAATTACTAAAATTGCGTTTAAGTATTGCAATTGTTGAACGAAATATTTTTAATTTTGCAGATGACATCAGGTCTTCACGGCCACGGCCATCAGATATCGCAACCGGCGCACCATCTCGACTCCTCTGTACTTAACACCAAGGAAAAGACTGTGCATGGCAAAGAGAAGACCTTCAAGGTACCCACAATTCCACTCATATCGTTTACCTTATAGATTTTCACCTACTTTTACCTTTTTTATAGTCAATAAACAAGTAAAATCTCGGTTGTGATAAGAATAGAACACGATTATATTACACGTTCATTACGTTTTATGTATCCTATATGCATCACCGTGCAGATTACGTCGCGACGATAATTTTTTCTAAGATAAATGCAGATCTAAAGTCTTGTCTCTAGCCAAAAATAAATAAATAAATAAATAAATAATAAATAAGTATGTTGGGACATTATTACAACAGCGCCATCAAGTTCGGTGGTAAGCTACGTTATGTGCTTGTGTTACGGATACCAGATAGTTGATATACTACACTTATAAATTTTTAAATAAATACATACATATTATAAATATGAACACCCATGACTGGAGTACAAACATTCGTGATTAGCAAATGTATGCCCCCAGCGGGACTCGAACCCGCGACCGCTGACGCAGAAAGTGGGGTCACTACCAACTGTATGTTATACTGTATATTGTGTAAAAGAAAATCTTTAAATATTTTTGTTACTTTGCGAATGCCTTTTCGATAATATTGATTTTTAATATTTATTTGTCATCTTTTGAGTAGGTACTGTTTCATTCTTCATTTCCTTTGATCTAATATGTCCGAATGCACTATTAACGTTTCATTAGAACGAAATTACAGCCTTGAGTATAATTATCAAATTATGTAATTTTTGTTATAATTTAGCCTTTTTATACTTTAAATGAATACTTATAGCAAATTAAGTTAATTTTGTTATTCTCAAATAATTGTTAAATCTAAGCTAAATGTGCTTGCAACTTCGCGCCCTTTTTATAGTGATTTTAAATTTAAGAGTATTACATAGATTGGTTACTTAAAAACTCAGTTCAAACAAAAGGTTATATCGTGGAGTATAAACATTCTATCTCTAGATCTTGGAATCTCTAATAGGAAATTTTAGTTAGCTAATATTTACTTATTCAAATCAAATTACATTTTATTCAAATAGACTTTTACAAGTACTTTTGAATCGTCACTTTTTACATTATTAAAGTATGTATAGAATTCAAATTAAATGTCAGTATGTAAGTAACATACCACCGGCTCGAAAGGCTGTTGTTGAGAAGTTCTGCTGAGAAGAGCCCGCGAGAAACTCAACAGTTGCTCTTTTAAGTTAATATATATTTGATTACAATATTGCAATACAATAATTATCTATTTTTATTTAGACTAGTATAATATTTTTGGTCAAGTTTCATTCTTTGAGAATAAAGTCAGAAAGTTGAAGAAGAAAGTCTAATGTGTGTTTGCCAACCATTATCCATGCAACCCTACAATTTCCTTTTAAATATATTATGTAGGTTGCCTGGATAAGATCACTTTAGTGATAAGGCCGCATTCACACCATGAATTCAATACTGTATGTATCTAGCTTTTATATTCTATTTACATTGCAATATAATTTCCGGTGTAATAAAGAAGTATATAAAGTAAAGGACTACAAAAAGTAAAAAATCAATAGAATTTCTCATTGCAGGAGATATTACGCGTAATATTAAGTTTATTTTTCTTTTGTAATACACACATGATTTTGTGCTTACTTGTACACAGTACGTTGTAAATGTTATAATTCGCTACGTCCCTATTAACATCGTGAAGAAATCTGCATTAGTGATGTTCCCGCCTTTTGGATATCATGGTGTAGCGTGGCGAAAAAAATGTCTGAATTATCAAAATAGTTATGTTGTCATTTAAATTTATCTCTCATCAGTCTTTTTATAGCGTCCTACTGCTGATCATGGGTTCCCCTTTAAATAAAGTTTACATTTACGATCAAACAATATGGAAATAGATAATTTAATAACTGCGACACAATTTTATACTTTATAGATTAGTTGAATCTGTAAATTGAATATTTTTTGGAAATTCTTAGTGGAATAGTAATTATTATCGATACAGAGGCTGAATTTATAGTTTTTAAAATTTTTGTTTGTCTGTCTGTCTGTGACCGCATCACGAGAAAACCACTGGATAGATTTTGATGAAATTTTGTGTGACGCTATCTGGTTATCCGGGTCAGGATATAGGATACTTTTCACTGCGGAAAAATATCTCATTTCTGAGAAATCTCAAGTAACCGTTAAAAACTGGCTGTAAAACATCACACGGTATGTGAAATCCAAAAATTTTGTTTCTTTAAAGCGCGAGCGGAGCCGCGGGAAATGCTAGTATATAAATAAATAAATAAATAAAATAAATAAATATATATGTGTTTATCTACGTGCCAGGTTGTGGTGGGGAGCGAGGTGGGCGTGATGAAGACGCCCGTGCTGGGCGCACGTCCCTACAATGCGCTGGCGATCATCCACACTCAACAGAGCAACACCTTTGATATGCTCAACTCGCTTACCACTAGCGTGGTATGTTATATATATTTTTTAAAATATATTACCTTGTATTTGAAATAGTAATAGTTTTAGAGCCAGAGCCTTCAATAAAGCTAATTTACACTTCATTAACTTGGTGTAAGGTTTTCATTTAAAATATGTCTCGTTTTCATCTTCAAAGTCCGATTTAGTTTACATTTTTGTTTTTTAAATATTTTACCCATTCTTTTTCAAATAATATATTCAATGTTCAACTTGACTTTATCTGTATTTTGAAACTTCATCTTATGTGTTAAATAGAAAAATTATTATAAGTTTAAAATATCCCGTTGCAAGAAATCCCATACAAAAAATAGAATTCAATAACATATATAAAAGACTTGTCACACACAGGCCAGTCAACCAGTAGTGGGAGTGGGCGTGGGCGGGTACAGGCGGCGCAGCTCGGGGCAGGGCGCCATCTGCGACCCGGAGCTGGACGACAGCGGCAACAAGCTGGTGGCCAGGTTGGAAGACGACGCCTTTATATCTGAACAAGACCTGGTATGTATCGGACTATATATTACTGTATTTAGCCTTTTTTACGTCCCAAGGCTGGGCACAGATCTCCCTTCAATGAGTAAGTTTAGGTAATATTACGCAACTAGACTTAGATTTTTTATTTATCCTTATACATTATAATATTACTTATTTAATGAAATGTAACTTATATTGGAGTTGTATGCTAATATAGAAATCACCCAATCCTATCAAATTAATAATTACTCAATAATCGTATCACATAGTTTTCTATGTCATGCAAAATTTCTATTACCGATTCAGTATAAACAGGAAATATAAGTAATTGAGTTCAGCTCACCAATAACTCATTTTTTTCTCAGAAAAAGTGCCATGTTTTTGTAAACAAATAGTAAATATATAAATGCATTGTACCAGATAAGATAGCTAAAAGTGATATTACACTGCAGGAGGAGAACATCGAAATAGCGGCGGCCACTGAGAAGGGCGCACCCATCATCCCCCCTCCACCCCCGGACGCGGGGCAGGAACAACCTCAAGAACCGCAAAATGGTAAACATTTTAACAATTAATTTATCGGATTTTTTCGCGGATTTATTTTGATTGTATACTCGCGACGTAATGAATGTTTTACTGTTTTCATTCTCATGGAGACTTAAGATTTTATTTTTTAAATATCTCAAAGGCATTATATAGCTGTTAGACTATGTAAAATGAATTCAAAAATACAAAAATGGCATAAATGTTCCTTACGATTTTTATATTTTTTTTAAATTTAGAATATAAGCTATATTATTAAATCTTGGCTAAGTTCGGGAGTCGTTAATTCTTTATACTAGTACACTAGTTAATTACCATATTAACCTGCAGGTATAGTTTTCGACTACAAGCTGGATAATCTGGAGGATAAAGATAAGAAGATCGATAAGGAGGATGAGGAGGAGCCTATCGGCGTGTCCCCGTGTGGGAGGTGAGAGGGGACTTCCCACTAAATTACTGACCTTATCGGAACTTATTGAAATTAATCGCTACGAATTCCATAAAACTCAAGATTTTAATCAATCGCCCCGATTATGACAGATTTTTGTTTTTTAACCTATCAACGGGCGCGCGGTCAATATAGATTTATAACAATTGAAAATCTATTGTGTCTCGTTGGTTCGCGTTGACGGGTTAAAATTATTTAATAAAAATCGGTTGTAGATTTTACATTTTTCTTACTACTACTACTACATTGTTTGTTTTCATAATTATCTTTTTATCACGAATTTTCCATTTTTCTATGCCATTGTGTACTAGCTGCAGGAATTTGCATATTTGGAGGCGACTTATGACAATTTTTTTATTCTGGTAATATAAAACTAAAAATGTTATCTGTTTAATGTGTTGGAATTTGTCGTTACTAAATCGTTCACGTACAATACCTTATAAAAAAAACAAATACTAATAAAGGTAGATTTTTTAATTTTATTTATTTGACCACCACGCTTTAAGTAAAATTAAATCGATTATATTACAGGTTTTTTAAGTACGACAAGGAGGTGGGGCGCGGGTCGTTCAAGACGGTGTACCACGGTCTCGACACGCAGACCGGCGTCGCGGTGGCCTGGTGCGAGTTGCTGGTGAGACTAATGCTGCTTTTAATGGCTTTTAATTATTGTAACGACTAATTATTTAAAGATATTTTCTTAAATTATGACGTAACCGTTGTTTACAGGAGAAAAAGCTCAACAAGACCGAGCGCCTTCGCTTCAGAGAGGAGGCGGATATGCTCAAGAAGTTGCAGCATCCCAACATCGTGCGCTTCTACAACTACTGGGAAGGGACGGTTGCTAAGAAGAAGAATATAGTACTCATAACTGAGCTGATGGTCTCTGGCACGTTGAAAACGTAAGTATTTATTGTTAGCTAGTATCTCCCATGATTTTCTTTGATTTGCGGAAATATTTGGCATTTTAAAGAAATTATTCCAAGTCCCCGATCTTTGAAAATTTGTATTCGTTTGATCTCCAATATCCATGCTATTAGTAATTGGGTCTTTAGGGTAAGTTAGTTTATTTTACTTATTCTTGGTATTAAGTATCGAAAGGCTTAGTTAAACAGTAACAATATATTGCAGTGTGGCTCACGGTTTCCACATATTATGTTGACAGTAATAAATCGAACTTGGAACAGAAAGGTTGTATCATTTAATAATATCATTACAATATGATACAATTAGTAACTAGTACTATTTGTTACAGATACTTACGACGGTTCAAACGAATCAACCCCAAGGTCCTCAAGTCGTGGTGTCGGCAGATCCTCAAAGGGCTCAACTTCCTTCACTCCAGAACACCACCTATTATACATAGGTAAGAGAGAAAGGTATAACGGACTACTTTCATTTTTTTCAGTTTGTCTCATTACGTGATTATTTTATGATTTGTGAAGATATATGTCGTTAATTCATTATTATGGTAGTCTATTTTTCAGATTTCTAACACTATTTTGTATATAAAATAAAATAATGAAAAATTTGTTATTTGTTTTGCAGAGATCTGAAATGCGACAATATATTCATAACGGGCACGACAGGGAGCGTGAAGATCGGCGACCTGGGGCTCGCTACTCTCAAGAATAGGAGTTTTGCCAAGTCAGTTATTGGTATGTATGAAGTTTTTCTTAAATTTAAGAACAATAATTCTGCATTGAATATTTTTTTAAAAATGTTAAATATGTTTGAGATAAAACAACTATTTTGAACGCACCCTTACTATGTGATTGTTAAACAACTTTGCTGTACTTAATATTATTATTTGATTTTAATGTTTAAGTTCTTTGTTCTGGCTTATAATAATTTCTTTGTATAACTTCTATTTGATTAATAAACCTATATAAATTGAGAGGGAACAGGTCAGTCATTTCCTTCTTCACTGTCTGCCCACCATTACTCTTGTTTGTTTTAGTAGCTATTACAGAGCTTTAATGTTAAAATTTTCAATAATGAATAGTTAGAATAAGTCTTGTGTGTGCGCGGCAGGCACGCCGGAGTTCATGGCGCCGGAGATGTACGAGGAGCACTACGACGAGTCGGTGGACGTGTACGCGTTCGGCATGTGCATGCTGGAGATGGCCACCGGCGAGTACCCCTACAGCGAGTGCAGCGGGCCCGCGCAGATATACAAGAAAGTTGTGTCGGTCAGTCACTCTGTACATTTGGTTTACGTTTTAATGTTTTACTGTTGGGCGTGGGCGTGTAAATGTGAAGGTGGATCAGGGATTGTATTATATGTACTAGGGATTCATCGCTCCGCTAGAGCTGGTTTGTACTTTAGTATATATTTCTCAGAGATGAGATATTATTCTTAGTCATCATCATCAGCCCTTTTTAACGTCCCACAGCTGGGCACGGACCTCCCTCAGTACGACGGGGATCCGGCCATAGTCCACCGCGCTGACCCAGTGCGGACTTCACATGTCTTACGAAAACTTGCTAGGTTTTCTCAGACATGCAGGTTTCCTCACGATGTTTTCCTTCACCGTAAGACAAGTTGTAATCAAGATAGAAATGATTCGCACATGAAAATATCAGAGGTGCGAGACCCGGATTTGAACCCGCATCACTCGGTTATACAAGCGACGCGTTACCGCTGGGCTACCACTGCCTTTACTATATATTCTTAGTAAGAATTCTTATATTTTCACCAAAATCTGTCCAGCAGTAGTCTCTGCTTCGAAAATAATGAATATTTCAATAAAATTTTCCAAAAATATTTAATGTGCAGATTCAACTAAATCAGATTTTTATTATATGTATAGACTACAGGCTGGTTACAGACATAAGTAGTATGTATTACCTTGATGCTATTGGTGAAAGAGAATATGGTAAGAATCCTCTGTCTCTAGAATTTTTCTAGTTTTGGAAAGACATCAAAGACAACGAAATTTTATATGAAAGCGTAAAAAATGTAAAATTCGCCAACCTTCATAAATGTGAAATGTTTTAACTGGCTCGAAATCTTTGGTAAAAAGAAGTTTATCTTAAGCGAATTGATACCCTAAAATATAATATTGTATGGACGTAATATGTTTACATTCGGTTCTCTAAAACAAAATCTTTGTATATAATTACACATAAGTGCACCACATGCAGGAAATATCAGTTACGGTCACTGCCCAGTAATTATGTATTTGCTATGTAAAATAAAAAAAGTAAACTAACTGCGCTAATATTATAGTTGCAATGATTATACAACAATAAAAGTGAAGTTTATATTTCATTTACTTATTATACTTTAGAGTAAACTTTTTTTTTCTAGGGTGTCAAGCCGCAAAGTTTAGAAAAAGTCACAATACCGGAAGTCAAAGATATCATAGAGTCATGCATAAAGCCAAATAAAACTGACAGGTGTGTATGAATAACCTTTATTACTAATATAATTGTGTACAAAATTGTTAAAGCTGTCTTTTTTTTTAATTTCATTTCATCATTCATTTCATGCATGTTTATTAGATTTCGAGTGTCACACTTAGTATATTATGTATAAAAGCTTGTTACTCTTTGGCTGTATGAATTTTTCTATAATAATGTAATAATGGTGTTAGCTAAGTTTCGTGCTGTGTTCCAAATCGTGTTCCAAACAGAAACAGTCTGGTTAGAAATTGAAAGTCACAGCCAGTTCTAAATGATATGCACAATGATTTATTATATTATTCTCTATAAAATTTAAAAATGTATTAAGGCCATTTTTTTATTGAAATACTTTAATTCAGGCCAAAAGTAAAAGACCTCCTGAACCACGAGTTCTTCGGCGAGGACATCGGCCTGCGGCTGGAGATCGTCGGCCGCGACCTCGTCACCTCCTCCGACATCACGAAGATACAGTTTCGGCTGAAAATCATCGATCCTAAAAAACGGTATAGATAATTAAAAACTTAATCATAGTTTATATTAAAAAGGAAAAATACGACCTCATAGTAGTTCAATTAATAACAAAGAATAGTAAAAAAAAGTCTAAATGTAAAAAATAAAAATGGTATCTTCGCCATTTTTAACTTATCTGTTTTCATATTCAAAAGTTTTTAAAACAGCTTATTCACATAATATTGTTTAATGTT
Source organism: Boloria euphrosyne (assembly GCA_951802675.2). Classification (NCBI taxonomy): domain Eukaryota; kingdom Metazoa; phylum Arthropoda; class Insecta; order Lepidoptera; family Nymphalidae; genus Boloria; species Boloria euphrosyne. The sequence continues at coordinate 1,924,538 of OX637896.1, forward strand.
TTTTACATAAATTTATGTATTTGTAATCAAACAAATCCCATTAAGAAAACTTGCATTAGGAACTAAATTAAAATGTATGCATAGACTTGTAACTAGAAAGTGCTTGATTAAATTATATGTGTTTAAAACAGATCGTACACTCACAAAGAGAACGAAGCTATCCAATTCGAGTTCGACATGGAGACTGACGATTGTGAAGAAGTGGCAAAAGATATGGCGAAGGCTGGCCTCATAATGGAGGAGGACGCGCGCATAGTTTTTAAACTGCTCAAGTCACAGCTTATTAGTCTTAACCGGTAAGTTTTTGCTGTCATATAAATAAATAAATAAATAAATATGTTGGGACATTATTACAACAGTGCCATCTAGTTCCGTGGTAAGCTATGAAGCTTGTGTTACGGATACCAGATAGTTGATATACTACACATATAAATTTTAAATACATACATATTATAAATATTAACACCCATGACTGGAGTACAAACATTCGTGCTCAACGAATGAATGCCCCCAGCGGGACTCGAACCCGCGACCGCTGGCGCAGAAAGTAGGGTCACTACCTACTGAGCCAAACGTGTCGTCATATAATTTTTATTTAGTTGTCACTTTTTTATATTTTAAGCTATGGATGTCTATAGAAAACTGTTTGGTTTCTAATACTTGATTGAAAAAGAATGGCTTAAGTCAATCTAATAGTGAAAGTTATTTTAACTCGCACTAGTATAATATATAGAATAGTGTGATATAACAGTTATACTAGAAAAGAAAATATGTATATATATTTTATTTATATGCTGTCCTTATATGGACTGTTACTCGCACATCACTCAACTTTTTTGTACTAATTCGATGTTGGATTCTTCGAGGTGAGGAAGTCCTAAGTGTGAATGCTGCTTATGAATAAAAAACGTTTTATAATAACAGAAGTGTCCGGTAGTCGGTGATAATTACGAAGCCATGATTCATTGGTCTAGACTCTAGACAAATTTTATATTGCATTGAAAAATATTTCGTAAAATAATTACAACTAATCAGCTCCAAAGACTTTCAAACGTATTATTATTTGTAACTAGAGATTTATCCTAGGGTTGCCACCTTTTTTTAGTTCGAATATAGGAGTATGTAGGATCCTTAATGAAAAATAAAGTAGATGATGGAAAATCCAAAGAAATAATAGTGGTTTTCGTTACACAAATATTTAGTTACATTTAAATGTATATTTTTTATTGTTTCGTAAAATATATTAGTTTTGCCTACTTTATGTTTTTCTCAAAAATAAAGTATTTAGGATTCAATTATAGTAGACTACTCTTAAATATAGTAGGAGTGGCAACCCTAATTTATCCTCGCTCTGCTCGCGTTCGACCATAGATACGTTTTAACGGTTAGTAATTAGTATAGATTTCTAAGAAATGAGATATTTTTCAGCAGAAAAAAATATCCTATATGTTAACCTGGATAACGATCTATCAACGTACCTAATTGCATCAAAATCTGTCTAGTGGTTTTCACCTGATGCGTTCACAGACAGACAGGCAAAATTTCTAAGACTGTAAGGTTCGGCCTTTGTATCGATAATAATGACCATTTATATGAGAATAGCCCAGCGGTAACGCGCTCGCTTGTATAACCGAGTGATGTGGGTTCAAATCCGGGTCTCGCACCTCTGATATTTTCACTTATGTGCGAATCATTCCTATCGTGATTACCACTTGTGTTACGGTGAAGGAAAACATCGTGAGGAAACCGGCATATGTCTGAGAAAACCTAGCAAGTTTTCGTAAGACATGTGAATTCCGCCAACACGCACTAGGCCAGCGCGGTGGACTATGGCCTGATCCCTCTCGTACTGAGGGAGGCCCGTGCCCAGCAGTGGGACGTTAAAAAGGGCTGATGATGATGATATGAGAATTTTCAAAAAATATTTAATGTACAGATTCGACTTAGAATTATATTCATATGTATTTTATTATGTTTACACGTTATCTGCGGGTACATATCAATCAACAAAACTCTAACACGACGACATCCGCTTAGATAAGTAGTAGATGCAAATCTAAAGAATTTCAATGAATGATGATTTATCATTTATATTATTATACATTGAATGTTCAATACTGAAGTTACGTTGCACAAGCCATTGATAGTCTGGTATTGTATGACAGAAGCATCTATGGTATCAAAAAATCGTCATTTATAGGCAACAGCAGCTTATACTGTGTCGACCCTCAATTACGTATTTATACGTATTACTAATGGTATTATGCAATATCAGACAATGCAACTATTTTGAATTATTATTTCGTATTATACTTACACACATATACATTTTATGTATGTATATTAGTATTTAATTTGGTTATATAAAAGCAGTAAATAATACTTTTTAGATTGATTTTCCTAAGCATTTTATTTTTGTAGGTTTTTGTATTGTAGGTAATTTTCTCTCATATCTTTAAATACGATATTTTTTACCTCTTATTTTGTAAATGATTTAATTTACGTGTGAATCTAAGCTTTTAATAAACAATAATCTTTTAATAGTTTCTTAGATTTACGTGAATATTTGACATTTTTAAATAAAGTTATCTTTATGGTTTTTTCGCCTTTTTATCTTAATTTATAACGTTTTGGTGTTACAATATTTATGTTTATTTCAAAATGTTTATCTATATTTATATAATAAGTGATTAATAAATCAAGTAATCAAACAGTACCACATCTCGCATAACGCCTGCCATATTTTAAATTCTGATTTCGACGCTTCATTGCGTGTAATTTAATTGCACTGACGCGATATCGCAGTACACGATGTGTGCTCGCTGGTAAACTACCTTTTCACTAAATTACGACACTCGTATAACATACGGACATATATACTTATGTATATATGTATGTACATATACTGCTTTGTAAAAGTATACGTGTTTACTTATATTGCATTCTTGGCAAGATTTATACGGCTGGGTTGTGAACTGTTTCGATTTCACTGTGACGTGCCTCTGTTGACATTGGTTTTAATGGGATTATATCATAACAAGTGCTTAACCGCTACCTTCATAGTTTATTTTCTATTAAAACAAAAATTTTAATGGCGTATATTGATTCATAAAGTGTTGTATTTATAAATGGTTTCATATTTAAAATAATAAGGCAGAAAATGTGTATTTATGTATTGATTCGTAAACTTACATCAGATCGCGTGTTGGACTCGACAGTTTCTTGTGATTTCTCGATGTTACTGGTTTTTTAGTGCTCTCAATACATAATGGCATAATGTGTTAAAGTTCTTTTGTTTACTCTTTAATATAATTATTCTAGCTAATATATATTTAGTGCTATTTAAAATAAAAGGCGAATACTCGAAAAGTAATGTGTATCAGTGAGTTTTACCATGTTTTAATCAGTAACCTTTTAATTCAAAGTCAATCGTAACACTTATGTACCTCCAGACGGAATAAGATTTACATGGCATTTACATGAAACGTTTTCGTCTCTATAAACGGTCGGTTGCCATGACAACTGCGGTTTCAGCGACTACACTATGCTGAATACCATCAGTTACACGACCTCGCGTGCCTCGCGTCGTTGTGGAGTGAAATTTGATTTTATCCATAATATATAATATTTATTATATCTGTGCGGCTGCTTTTTGAATTTAGTTTGGATTTCTGCTGTAATAATAATGTTCGATATAATTGCTTTGGCTGGTTATATATTTCATGATCGGAGCACATTCCTAAAGTATTATACCTATTTATACACGATATTAGTTTCTTATAATTTTTTTTTATAAATATTTCAATAATGTCAAGAAACGCTAGAGCTAATTTGGCTTTAGTCTTCAGGTATATTACAAGTTTTGATATTTTCGCACTTAGATAAAAATTCGTAACTATATGTATGTTTTCAGTGAGAGAAGTGAGAAGAAGGCCCAAATGCTATTCAACCAAGAGCTGATCAACGAGCAGAATAGGCAACAGCAGTTGCTATTGGAACAGCAATTACGACAGGTTTGTGTTAAAAAAAAACCTCAGTCCTCAAATATTTTGTAAACCACGTGTTTCTAAATGTTAAAGAATATAATGAAAAATTAGTGAAAATAAAGATATTACATTAACTTTAAAGGTGAAAATGATTCAAAATCAAGGACCTGTGGAACAAATGAAGACTGGTCTGTTAAATGGTGTGGGTTCACAGCCAACTTTAGCTTCTGTGCAGTAAGTATAAAATAAATTATTTGGAATGAGGATTGTAGGCCATTATCAGAATAATAATATGTATAATTTCGTTGATATTATAACGTTTTATCAAAGTGCTATATTTTTTTATCTCGTGTTGATTCATAATAAAGAAAAGTAGCACTTGCTCCAGATTTTTCTGTTCTTTACAAATACTCATAAAACACTTTACTAACTCAATTACTGCGAAATATAAAAAGTAGAGAGTTATAGCGAAATTATTTAGTTTTCTTAAACGATATAGATGGTACATAAAATTTTATTTGTTCAGACTAGATCAACAATCACAGCTATTGCAAGCACAGCAACAACTTCTACAACATCAGTTCCAACAACACCTCACCAATGAAGAGAATGCAGCAATGAAACTCTTCCAACACAACCTCATACAAGCGCGAATGTCTCCATCCCTCACTCCAGACCAGCAGTTGTTACAGCAACAGCATCACCTTCTAGAACAAAACTTGAAGCAACATCAGCAAGCGATGATGGAACAGAATTATCTCAACCAGCAAATGCTAGAGCAAACTGTTACCAACCAAGTGCTGATGGAACAAAACCAGCAAGGCTTTCTAGAACAACAGCAGAATCAATTAAAACCGAATTTAATTAATCAACAGCTTGTAGCCAACGAGATAAATAATCAAAATCAATCATTGCAGCAAAAAATTATTCAGCAGCAACAAAATATTATCGCCCATCAAGCGGCTGCCATTCATCAGAAACAGTTGGAGGAGCAATTGACGGCTCAGGAGAATATTATAACTGGGCCGCAACCGAATCTCGTCGCAGGTCAAGTTTTAGATCCATCTCTTCAAAATTTACAAAACATTCTGGCGCAGATCATTCATAGGCCAGACAATTTGCAATCAAGAAAGGATTCGGAATCTGAGCAAATGCAACAGCACCAGATGCAGCAACAGCAGCAGCAGCAACAACAGCTGCAGCAACAACAACAACAGCAACAGCAGCAGCAACAGCAACAGCAGCAGCAACAAATGCAACAGCAAATTATTAATCAACAGACCGAACAGATCAATGAAATCCAACAAGCTGTTCAACAAGAACAAGATATGCAACAACATAATAATATGTTAAATGCGCAAATGCAGCAGCCGACTAGTCAAGGAATGACGTTCCAACAAAATCAACAATATATACAACCTAATTTATTAGCAGCAGCTGTAGATCCCCAGATTCTTGTGCAGCAGCAGCAAGTTGCGCAAGCGCAGCAACAGATGGCGCAAGCGCAGCAACAACTTAACATGCAAAAACAAATGCTGGCGCAACAACAACTAGTCTTGCAACAACAGCTGATAAACCAACAACAGATGCAGATACCGGGACAGACGTTGTCGCCGCAACACATTAGGAACTTGCAGCAGCAACAGTTTTTAGCGCAACAGGAATTGCAACTCCAAACGCAGCAGAATCTTATAGATCAACAAAATCTAGCTTTGCTGGCACAGAAACAGCAGCTAATGGGTCAGCAGCAGCAGAAGGTTGAGGAGATTTTAAGAGCTCAACGCCCTATATACACGCGCCAAGGGTCCGAACAAAGCCAAATAAGCACTGTGGATGTCCATGATCAACAACCTCTAGTCCCCGATCAGTATCAGCAGAAACCGCCATTACAGCCTCAGATGTCAATAGATCAAAATCAGATGCAGTATCAAAACCAGTATGTAGAGCAGAAACAACAGATTCAAAAGCAACCTTCCGAGGAACAACAATACCAACCGCAGCAAGTTCATCAGATGCAAGGCCAGTCCCTCCCTCACAACATGATGGCGCAGAACTTCAACATGGTACAGCAGACGGAAAGGCAGATATCTAGTCACGAAGGCACGCCAGTGCAGCATTACACTGCCAATCCTCTGCAAATGTACCAAAATCAACCAGTGCATATGCAAAACGTTTACAAGCAGGTAGAAACGACAATATCCTCGTCAGTTCCTGCTTCCCTAACACAACAGCCCTCTGTCTCTCAATACCAACAAGAAAATATAACCACATCTCTTCCTTCGTCTGTACCAGCACCGATGCCTCAAGAAGTGCAACCTCCTACAAGTCAAGTTCAAGAATCTGTTCCTCAGCAGTTAAGTATTCAGTCGGATGATGGATACGTCCCTAATGGCTGTCAGAAAGAGCAGTTCCACACGCCCATGACAGAGTTCCCGTCCGGTGCTACACATCAGGAGGCGATGAGGCAGCCCGATTTGAGTTCTGTGGAAGAAAAGCAAGCAGAAAGTCAGCAACAAGATGGTAAGCTTCATTGTATACTTTATGTCATTGTTTTATCAATTTTTTTTAATTTAAAATTATCTCTATGTATGTAATACTTGATAATTGAGACTATATAATCATTTTTTGTTTAAGTAGGTACAGCAGTGCCGTCCCCTATTGCTGCCGAGAAGAAATCCCGGGGTTCCAAGAAGCGCTCTAAGGAAAAGGATAAGTGTCCACGTCTCACGGTACTCTCTGTCAGCGACGATAGCACCGTCGTAGAGTGCCAACTCGAATCAAAATCAAAGACTGTCACATTTAAATTTCATGTTCCTGATGTTAATCCCGAGGAGTTGGCTAATAATTTCGTAAGTAATTTATTGTTTATTATTGATTTTTAATAACTCATCAGTTAACCGTCTGATATCACCTTTATTAGAATTCAGATTTGTGCATTGAATTTTCTATTGAACATTAAAGTCAACATATCCGTCTAGGTGGCAAATAACCTTCTCCCCGAGTGGCAAAGCAGTGCCTTCACGGAGCTCATAGGCGACATCGTGCGGCAACTGCGCGAGCCCGCGCCCCGCGCGCCTCTCGCACACCCTGCGGAGCGGTTGCGACTCAATATAGATAAGGTATTCATTTGTTATAAGTAATTACGTATTTTATAATTTAATTAAAATATTAATCACTGAAGCCAACTTCAGCATCTTCAAGATGAACAATTCTAATCTATTCTGTATTTAAACAGTTTATACCTCCCCAGACGGACTACGACTCGGAGACGACAGAGCGGGACGACAACCTCACGGACTCCAACCAGGACAACTCGGAGTGCACTACGCCCACCGCCTCGCAGGACAGCATCGCGCTGGCCGAGCTCGCGGACGAGCCCGAGCCCCCGCCGCTGTCCGCCCCCGCGCCCGCGCCCGCCGCCGCCCCCGCGCCCGCCCCCGCGCCCGCGCCCGTGGACGCGCTGGCTAGGAAGATTAGCACCGCTTCTTCTATAGGTGAGAATGATACTCTATTGTTTTATATTCTGTTTTATTATAGAATACATTTTGTTATAGTAATGATTATTCTTTTAAAACATTTTGATTAAATTAATTTGATAAGTTAGGTAAATAATGCGGTTTTTGAATTAAATTATTTTTAGGTTAGTAAACTTAATATTTAGTTGTATTACTTTGTTAATAGATATTTTAATTTTTAAGGTTCAAATCAATCCGATGGAGGATCCGTACCAGATCGATCCGGTAGCACCGAATCAAATGGAGAAAAGAAAACACAGAAACCAACTCGGAAGATATCAAGATTTGTAGTCAGTCCCGTAGTGGATCGTACCGAAGATGTGAGTGAGGAAAAAGCCGCTGAAAAACCTTCCATCGAACCAGAAAAGATAGTGGAACCCCCTAAAGCAGATGTCGCCAAAGAACCTCCTAATGAAACCCCTCAAGTAAATGGGTTACCCGAACCAGAACACTCCACTCTTGTCCCGCAACGCGAACCGGTACCTGCACAACCAGAACAGTCCATACCGAAGCAAGTCACTCAACCCATTCCGGCAGAAAAGTTTGTTCCCACCCACCAGTACCAGCTGCCTTCACAGCTATCTCACACCCCACAAACAGTCACGGATCACAGACCAGTTGAACTAAAACAAATGAGCGAACCATCTAGCATACCTATGCCCTTAACCGCAGCTCAAGCGATAACCGCCTCTATCCCCACAAACTTACAGTCCACGATACCTCACACTATTCCTTTTCAAAGTACTATCAACCCTGCATTATTAAATGGTACGTTACAGCCAAATTTAACAAACTTAACGACTCCGCTACAAATCGCAACTGATACCCCATTACTGGGTTTAAGTCAAGTGGGGACTCCCATGGGGGTTGGGGCTGATTTGGGATTGAACATAGGCCTGGGACAGGTAGCGCCGTTAGCTGACCCCATGGCGTTGAGTAGGCTTCAGCTGACGCAATCAACCTTGACCCCGACCCCCGGAGTCAATGACACCTTGGCGAATGCGGAGAATATACAGAGGATGCTGTTGAAGCAGAATATAATAAAGTAAGTACTTTTATATCATTTATTATTCTACTAACATTGCCCGCGTTCTAAAGACTTGAAACCATGTTTATGTTTTATGTGATGTTTTATCGAGCCCTGAAGAAAAAAAAGTTTAACCACCATTTTTCAAAAAGTTATTCAATTGTTAACTAATAAATTTTTTCCCAATCTTCATTGGCATAAACAATGGGATGAATAAATATTAATATTTTTCGAGTTATTAACATAAAACGAAATATCTTTATTTTTTCATCTTATTTTACCCTTGAAAACCAATTTTCTAGACGTCATTCCGAATCGAATGAGCTATCGCACATATTTTTAGGAGCTTTATTTCTATTTAACACGTTTTTGAACTTGTTGACTAGTGTCTAGACTATAAGTTAGAATTCTACTATTATATTTATAGACTATCTAAATAGACATTCATGAGATTTTCATTTATCAGAAACATAAGAACTTTATCTTTGGCAATTTCAGTCAACAGCAGAACCTCTCGGGCCCTAACTTGCTGGGTTTACTGAACGCGCCGCAGTTCCCGCAGCCGGACCTCGGCCTACACAACAACCTGCTCGCCAACACGCAACCCGGTATGTACGGTATGTTTGAAAATTGGTATTTTTTCCTATTTGTTTCTGTTAATAATTAAAAATCTAAAAATATATGACATTATTGCATGGCATTGATTTTTAAGCTTTATGTCTTCTTTATGATAACAACTAATTACTAATTTAAAAAATTAATAAGTACTAGTAATATTTAATGTCTCATTGATTCTAATTGATTTTTCGTTTTATAGTATTCTATTTATTCACAGTACTAATAATTATTGAGTATTAAAAAAATGTATTATCTCAAAAAAATTGTGTTTAATTTTTTGCCATTTTCATTAGTTATTAAAATTGTTGGCAGTTTTTGTAGCAATAAAAGGAACCATGAATGATAGTGTCAATATATTTTAAACTTTTAAATATATTTCTTTAAATTGCATACAATGAAAGAATAATTTATAAGGTGCAAAGCTTATTTCCTAGTGTGTATAACACTTACTAATATACAAAATAACGTCGATATTTTTGATGTGTAACATCTTCTATCTCTCTTTCCTGGAATCTGCAAAGTGATATCGCGAAAAGAGTCGGAAGCGTGTGACAGGAAGTCGTATTAATAAATGTAGTTTATGTCTGAATCAAAAGTGCAGATCATTGATAAAACATGTTACGCGTCATATTCGTAAGGCACACTCGTTTTATTTTCATTGGTATCTATGTATTGTACATAACGAGTAATGTTGTTTAAGATATAACTTGTGTATTTGTGTGACTAACGCTTTGTACAGGGATGTCCCGGCTGCCGTACGCCCCGCCCCGCTACTACCCTCCTATGCTGGCCACAGCTAATGATCTTTTAGGTAAATGTTTATTGGTAACGCCCACACTCATAGTCACTTAATGAACCATTAAGTCGTTCTTTAGTATGGAGATTCTCGACTTAATGGTTCATTATCTGACTCTGAGTGCGGCGGTTAGTGTAATATGATCAGCTTTAGATATGCCTATTGTTAAAAATATCTTTTAGCAGATAAATTATGTTATGTTTTTATAATTTTTTAATATAGTGACTATTTTAGTTACTATTCAAATTCGAAAAAATGGAAAATAAATATTTTTTAACTGTTAATCCTATGAAATATGAAATTGATTTGTTCATACAGAAATGAAATTAGTACATACACAATTTTTTGATAAAAATGTATATGGATATAGTGTATAATATAAATAGTGACTTAAAACCAATGAGATTTCCCCTAAAAGATGTTTTACCTACATATCTCATTAAACTTATGTCTTTCAGTCCAGCAACAAGCCCTCCAAACTTCAGTTGGGCACCAGCCAATATCGCAGTTTGGTCTGGGCCTGGGCCTGGGCACTCCCTTGCAGACGGGGCTGGCGGCGCAGAACCTCGCTCTGCAGCAGAACATCGGTCTGTCGGGGCAGAACTTGGCCCTTAACCAGAACCTGATGAATCAGAATTTGGGACAGAATTTAGGTAAGCATTGTTTACTTCTTCTATTATATTGGTCTATACATATATTTGAATTAAATTAGATTTTCATTAAGAGCAAAGGTGAACCTGAACCTTTCTTTCAAGTTATTTTTGTTAAAATATATTTATATAAATATTTTTTATTTACAGGTCTATCAAGTCAGAACTTAGGTTTAGGCGGTCAGAATCTCATGGGAAGTCAGAACCTTGGGCTTGGCAGCCAAGCGCTCGGCCTTAGCGGGCAGAACCTGTCCCTGATGGGGCAGAACCTGGGCCATTACGTGGCGCAGAGGGCGGTGCATAACGCTTTAGCGAGAAGGGCCGTTGATATGGAGATGGGTGAGTGCTTATTTAAAATTAATATTTGATATGGATATCTTTTATAATATATGACTCACGAAAGAGAAATTTTTTTTAGGAATAAATTAGTGAATAATTATAGTATTACTTTCTTATTTTTTAATAATTGTTTAATTAACTTCATTGTAATATCTTCCAGTAATGGCAAATGTAAACAAAACAGGCATAGCAACAGTCAACTCAACGGGCTCGACGCAGCCAGGCACACCCAACAAGACTCAGACCTATAACGAGTATATAATGACGCTGCAGAACAAAATGGCCTCCACATCTAACAGTGTAGGTTGCTTTTTATAACTTTTTTAAACGATTGAAGTTACCGCCGCCGCTATGCCGCTACTAAAACTACTGCACCGATTTTAATGCTGTTTTTACCAATGGATAGAGATGTTCTTGAGGAAGGTTTTAGGATATAACTAGCGGAAGCCTTGGCTTCCTGGCTCGCGCTAAATCTAGGGACGAACCCGAGCGAAACGAGAGAGAGAGTCACTAGTTATTGAATAAAGCTCTAAACATAATCATGCAATACTTTGTAGACTAATGTCTGGTTAGGTGTGGGTTGTTCTACTGTATGTTATGTTTTAAATTATGATAATAAATGTATTGTGATGTGATCAGGGGCCCGTGTCGCCGCAGTCGCCGCTTGAGTACAGTCCCGCGCTGTCGCCCACGCACCGCCAGGCAGGACTCAAGGTTATTTACTTTTTATTTATTTTATTACATACAATATATTCTAGTTATGAGAAAAATAATCAAGGTTTACTGATTTTTAAAAATAATGATAACATATCTTGACTGAGATCCGAAAAGGTATCTATCATCTCTTATAGTCTTTCTAGACATTAAAATAATTTCTATTAGCGCTGAACGAGAATGTCTTATACACATTCTGCATTCAAAGCATGCAATAAGATAGCAAAAGTGATCATTATATATATTAGCGCGGGGGTATGGAGGGCGCGGAGGGCGGCGAGGGCGCGGCGGCGGCGGAGGGCGCGGAGGAGGGCGGGGAGGACTCGCACGCGCGCCGCATCGCGCACCTCGACCACGAGCTCAGCAAGATCAGCATGCACTACAAGCACGCCGCGCCTAAGGTATCACTTGTGTTTCTATGTATAATCTCTACTAGCGACCTAAGTCTTTATACGTTAGTAATATTTGCATTACTCACGAGTCGAAACTTATTTTTTTCATCATCAATGCATAAACATTCATTCAAACTTGTCCAACTGTTTAGTGTTAAGAAGTAACAAACACTCATGCAGACAAATATAATATAAATGGGAAAGTTTTTTGAAATTACATTACTTATAGGACGCGTACAGCGAGCACGGCGCCGCCATATTGACTGCAGACATCAACGATACTGCCGTTAACGCTTACGAAGGTTTGCCGTTTTATTCATTAATTACTTGGCATATTTACATAACTTGGCACCTGCACTGAGCAGGGCACTTAATTTAGTTTAAGGTGTTATTATTAAAATTATATATTTATATTTTGCAGATAAAGACAGCATAGTGGGTATGAGCGGAGCGCGCGCGGGCGGCCGCTTCCAGGTGTCGCGCGCCGCGCCGCTGCGCAACTACGCGCTGTGCCGCCTGCTGCCCGACACGCCCAGGCATGGTGAGTCATTCATACACGCAAACACACACACACACAGATATTTCTTGTACTGCTTGAGAATATTTATCATTGTGTATTGGCTTGCATTTTAAAAAAAATTTGGCTAATTTATGAAATTTTCGTTTCTGCCCATTCTTATGTACCAGATTGCACATATTTTATAATTTCATACAGTGAAATACAAAACACTAACTTATATAATAACAAAATAAATAATATAATAAAATATCCAGTTTAAAGTGTTTTTATATTCACAGGAAAAGACAAAATAGATCTCTCTCAAAACCAATTCGGCGGAGAAAGCGCTCTCGACGAGCTCTCATGTGACAATACGTCTCTGTGCGAAGAAGCGGGTGACGCGCCGCACGCCGACGCCGAGGCCGACATCGCCGACGGGGAGGCCGACCTGGCCGACATGGCCGACGCGGAGCTGGCCGACATGGGCGACACCGACACGTACGTGCTGACCGACAGGACGCGCGCGCGCACATACGTGCTGGAGGACGCTCTCGCGTGTAAGAGACACGTCATATTGGATCCCGCGCCGTTGCAGGTGTGTAATGTGTGTGTTTACAATTTACAAACAAGTTTTAAAATCAATGTTATAACCAATGATATTATATACAAGATACGCCACCAACGCACCAAATGCGTGTCGTGGATTGGTCCTATTTGTGACCATTGCAATCAGTCTCGCTGTGACCTGTCATTGCGAGCGCGCGAGTCGACTACCTACTAAAAAAAAGTTAAAATGCCTTCCTGTGTGTTTCGAAAGTGCAAAAATTACGACAAAAAATTTAAAAAAAGATGATGGGATATCATATCACAGGTAAGTGTATAAAAATATTGAAGTTTGAAATAGATTAGTCTATAATTTGTAATTTTATTGAATCAAAGCTTGTTTCTAGGCTGCACTGATTACAAATAGCTGTCTCTTTCACTCTTACGCTTTGCGTATTTCCTGTCAGACTTATAGCGTGTGTTTAGATATAATAATAATGTTCTCCGACCGATTGCGGCCATGGCGGCCATTCTCATTGAGACTAGCCAACTACGCAGGAGATATTATAGTGCACGAGTGTACGCGCAGACACAAGTGCACTCTCTGTTCCTATCACTCTCATACTCCGGTGGGACGACACGAGACACGACCAGTGAGAGCTAAGGCGCAGAACCGACGGCTTCACGTGCTCTCCGAGGCACGGGGGTGAACCACCACCAACTTCCCAACTCCGGGCTGTTACTGAGACTTACTAAACAGAAAGACTCAATAATTAAACTTGGCCCGACCCGGGACTCGAACCCAGGAGCTCTCGATGTATGGCCGTACATGCTAGCCGCTACACCACCGAGGCGTGTTTAGATATACAATGTTATTGAATGTGTATGTGTGTGTCGCGAAACAATTATGTTGTGCCTGCAGTATGAACGTGACGTATCTTGTATATAATGTCATTGGTTATAACCGTCAATTGAAAATGAATTAAATATTGGAACCGATTACAGCAACAACAAATATTTAGTAGTAACGAACTTTAGTATTATCGATAAAAAAATCTTATAGTTTTTTGCATAATGATAACTAAATTTTCACTCAAATTATGAGTAACGATTTGGGCACTAGGGAGTACTAGTCAATACAAATGCGAGAAATTTCAAATCCGTTCAGTTCAGAATTCTGCTACTTATTACATATTAAATTTATTGATACCGTTTTGTTTTCTATTTTTTTAATTATGTATTATTTTACTAACATATTTTTTGTTTATTTAAAGAATAATTTTATTTAATTATGTTATATCAATAATAATAATCATAGTGCGACACGCGACTGAGTCCCGCTGAAGTCGAAGAACACGAGCACAGCTACTTAATCCTAGACCCTGTGCACGACCTCACCTGCACTGTACTGGACCGTTCTCTGGCGTTGGACGAAGGCTTCACCGGCTTCGTAGAGAGCAAGTACCGACCTCGGCCCAGCAACGAGGCTGACGAGAGACTCTCCGTGAGCGAGGAGCTGGGCCGCTGGCGGGAGGCCCTCGCCGCGCTGGGGGCTTTCAGCGAGGAGTCCCCTGCCCCCTCCGCCCCCGTCCTCAGCCCCCCGCGACTCTTCAAGGACGTGACCGCGGCCGAGCTGGTCGGCGAGCTGTTCGTCGACGAAGCGTTGACGGATAAAGGTATTTTGTTTAGCTTATTACTGTTTATTTGTTGGCCGTTTTTAATTTAATAATAATAACATAAATGCGCCCACCCGCATTTGGCAGCGTTGTGGACTATGGCCTGGTCCCCCTTGTACTTAAGGGTGATACTGTTTTTATTTGATGTAAATTTTTGTCCTCTGGTAGTAGTAATTTTTAAATAAGGGAATAAAAAGAAGCCGTTTTGGTCCAATCTGGTGAGTAAGGAAGTTGCTCAAGCTGTATAAACTTTTGATTCTCGCCGGGGCAACCGCTGAGGTTCTTTTGCAAATGTGGTAGTTTTTTTCGCAAATTTTGTCTTCAGCTTTTTAAGTAATGATGCGTAGTATGCTCCTCCCAAAAATAGTCGCTATGACTTTTCCCAGCTGAAAAATAACAGTTTTTACCCTTTTGGAGCCGATTTGCAGTCCACTGTTTTGTCTGTATTTTTAATTGGAGTGTCGCTTTGTCGTTCTAAAAATAAATCCGTTGTGAATCTCGAAATTAATTGTCATCTATAGTTTTAGTTTTATTAAATCAGGGCCAATCTCATGCACTGCTCGTAGAGTATTGGTAATGTTTATTCGAATCATCATCATCATTTTAGTAATTATTTAATTTGTGATATCGATTCTATTTTTCAATTATCGATATCACATATCGATTGTACAAAATGAACTTGTTTACTGTTTGTTATTCATAATAGTACATAGCAACGCGACTATTTATTTATATATGATTTACATGTAAAGAATTTTTTAGAATCTATATCTAGTTTAAAATTTAAAAGAATGATAATGGATGGATTATGTAGTGTAACACAGTGTTTCGTGTGTGTGTTGCAGCGCTGTGCCGGCAGGTGGTGGTGGTGGCGGTGCGTCCCCACTCATGACGTGTGTAGCGAATCACCTTGTACCTTATATTTATTGTACGTGTAACATATATCTATCGTTAATTAAATATTCATATGTGATATCTACTGCACTGTTTCATTTTATTGACCCCGGACATAATATTACTTTTAATTTTATTTATTTTGAAGGATTTATTGGAAATTGGCCATTCTTAGTGGAGAGTTAGATGGTGAATAAAGAAATAAAAATTACATTTTATATAAAAATATATTTAAGTATCTAAATATAAATCTTATAATATACATAATATATAATCTAATCTTATCACGAACAAAACAAATGTCTTGTTCGGGAAGATTGGAGGTTCAGAGATCCTTCCGATTCTCTATCTAGATTGTAGTGGGTATAGAGACCCCTTGGAAATAGGTTCTCATGCTGGCTTGAGTATGACTGAGCTGGTCTGAAGCGTGATCACTTTGACATTATTTGATCTGTAAATTAAACACATGCGATTATATTTTATATGTGGCGATGACAATGTTAAGGTTAAAGTATTATTATTATTGTGGTTGTTGGGTGTGGTGCCGAGGACGGCCCTAGCTACGTCGACCAGTTCTGATCCATTGTAGCTAAGGTTAAAGTAACTTGAATATTTAGTTTCTTTTGTTGATATTTACTAATGAAATCTTCATAGATTATTTTTTATTGTTCCAACAAAATTAAACGTAGAATACATGTAAGGAAATTTATAGGAGTTAACGTATTAGATAATAAAACCTGCTATGGCTAAGTTCTTTCAGGGAACATTTCTTCCGATTTTTATAAAAGGTGTAATTTTTTTTACATTTAATCAAAGTCGTCCTAAGCGCAGTTAAAATTTAGTTAAATTGTAAAATATATACAAAATATAGGTATATAATTTACAATAGGTACTTACTGAGTAAGATAATGGCTGCAGCAATTAGGCATAGATTTATATGGTTTGAGGAGGCAGAGTTTACCCGCGAGTAGGAAACACCCGAAACCTGTGTCAGAAAAAACATCAAAATATACAAACTAAACTAACTTACATTGCTTTGCTCGGCTTCGTCCCTAGGTAATTGTATAATTTTTTTGAAGTTAAATTAAATATCTTTTAATTTTAAATTTAAGTGAAAAATTGATGAGATTCAAAATTCCACGCTACTAGTTCCAGGACTAACATAAGGTGTGCGCGTACGCACGCACATTGACGCTCTAACACAAACATTCTTTTATCGTATTAAATTCGTATAACGTAGGTTCGTAAATAATGTAGGTTCTTAATCATCTCAATATGCTTCTGAGGTTTATTTCATAATACAGTGGTTTAGAGTATATATAAATAAATATAATATATAGTGTTGTAATAAACAAGTGATTGCAACATCGCACTTATTAAGTACTCATTAAAATTAAAATGGCTCAATACCGTTCTGTTGATCCAGTCAGTATAAGCGCTGACCCGCGCGTACACGCCGGGGAAGTTCGGCTCGGCGCAGCTGAAGCCCCACGACACGATCCCCACCACCACGCCGTTGGACAGCAGCGGCCCACCACTGTCCCCCTGACACGCGTCTTTACCTATTTACACATATTAAGCACTGTACCTTAATATAAAATCCTTTTAACTGTTATAAACGAAGGAAGTTTTTGGGTGATGAAAAGTAATGACGGAATTCAAATAAACTTGGTATCCGGACATGTCTTCATGTAGGATATATGGAATAGTTAACATTCTGAAAGTGAGTTTAAATACTAACTATACTAATTAGTACATGTATTGGATCCAGCCCTCTTTACGATGTATAAGACTAATTAGTTTTATACATCGTAAAGAGGGTTTATGTTTTACGTTACAGTCTCCACTACGAGATAATAATTTGGTATAATTAATTATACTATGAAAATAGCTAAAAGACTACGCGAGCCGTATAATGTATGTCAGGAGTTAAGTCTTATTTTTCTTAACCACGAATGCTGTGGAGCTGAGTGACTTAGTCTACTCGCTAGCCCCTTACTGTAATTTTGTATCTACGAGTATGGTAATGGTAATAACCAGAAATTTCATCCACTCATGAACTTACTTTAATGATTTATTTTAATAAATACACTTACAAGTATGTCATTCGCTTCGTTTGTAAGTTATATTGCATGTACCGGTTCTTGCTAACCTAATACACTATTAGATTGATAATTGATAAATGCTAAAATTACCACTTGATAGGTAATAGTGAGCACGCGCGGCTTACTTGCTAGCGATACGCGAACTGATTTGATTTTTATGAATAAATAAAATAATGAATGCGCGTGTCGTGAGAAATGATGAGTTGCATTATGTTGCAACATGTACGGTTGCACCGTACATTGCATATGTTGCCTTACCTCCGACTTCTAGCCATCCAGCACATATCATGTTAGAAGTAACAGTCATGGATACGTTCAATAGTGCTTCGAGGATTTTGTAGTTGTCCCGGCATGTGGTGTGGCTTACTTTCAACACTTGCACTTCTTGCAATACGTCAGATGCCGTGGAATCTACCTAAAAATATATAATTAGTTACTTAACTAAAATCCATTCTTTTTCTTAACATTTAACAATACCGTATTGATGTAAAAAAAAGAAGGCAAAGATTTTTTTGTTATAAAGCAAGAGATACGAGTATAATATGAAAGAAATACTAAATCAATAAATAGTAAGTTAAGGGTTAGATTGATTTATTTCACAACCTTAACTGACTGCCGTGAAGCCTAAAGGAGGGTTGACCTGTATGTATGTAGATAATAGATATGTTACGTTCTCTAGTAATTACTAAACGGCTTAACCGTTTATTATTCAGTCACATAGAGTACACGTAGCAAAACTATTATAATGTATAATGTAATAAGTAATTATTATACCTCTACAGTATGAATATGTATGGTGTGTGTTTTTAATCCGCTTTTTACGCAGTCGGATTTTTATTTTTTTTAAATCTCTTTAATATTATAGAACGCGAAAGATGTGCATGAAATTTGGCACACAAGATGTCCCGGAAAATGAACGGTTCCCGCAGGTTGAATCCCTTTTTTTAAAAATCACAGAGTTCCTATACATAGTATAGTATATCATATACCTTAGTATGTCCCCACCCTATAGTTATGAGGGGGGTGTTATTAGGTATGGTAGAGCCGGCGAGCGCGACGCTCGTAGTCCTTATGGTGTTGGACAAGGCGAGGGGGGCGGCCAGCGTCATCACCGCGATGTCGTTGTCGTGCGTCACCGTGCTGTACCCGCTGTGGATTACTAACTCGGATACGTAGAGCAAGGACCCACCTGGAATGTAAGATATTATATACTTATATAATCTCAATGTCATACTCAAGGTGAATCTTACCATTAAAATCCTTAGTTTGGGAAAACTTAAAATATTTTATTTATAAACTAGGGTTTTCCGCGACTCCGCCCGCGTTCTAATCAATATTAAAAAAGAGGGATTGGTAGTAGAAGGTTGAAAATTTAGGGTTATAAGTATTTTTGGATGCCAAATGATAAAGAATTAAAATGTGGTGTAAATTGAAAATACTGGAGAAGTGTGGCCACCCTTATCACCTATGGGAATAAAAATTAGCTTACTACCTATTCCTATTCTAAAACCTACCAAATATACACAAAAAAACCGGTCAAGCCGTTTTGAAGGAGTTCGATAACAAACACTGTGACCATTGGCGTATCTAAATATTTTTTATGTATTAGAATATAAAATAAGTCTTTAGTAGATACATATAACAAAATCTCGCAAAATTTTCTTACCAGAACTAAGATACGTAGAGCCAGCTCGGATTGAAAAAAGGTTGACACTCAGTAGTTCATCGCTGTAGAGAAAAATTAAATCAATCAAATTCAATTATATAAAAAATATCGTTAGGGAGATTAGTATAAATAAATATACCCGTTAAAAAAACAATGTGCTGCACTTAGAACGTGTTGCTGTGTGATGATCGTTCCTCCGCACCGCATAGACCTGTTAAGTAGCACCTGGAAACACAAATTGTGTTCTATTTGTGTGTATCATTATAATTTTAACTCTATTATAAAACTAGCAATTAGCAAACCCAGCCTGCTTCGCTGAGCGTAAGTTAAAATAAATTAAACGGTTTTTAAAATTTCCTAATAAAATAAAACTAGCCTTGTAACACTTTTTTAGTAAACATCATACCTGTACTACGTAAGGATATTTTTCAATGGTAGTAGAATTGCCGCCGATGATTCGCGAATCACTTCTTTGTAACTCCACCAGAGAGATTGCTTGCGTTAGTGTCGGAAGTTGCAGGCTTTCCTGCACCTGCGACGCTACAAATGATCTTCGATATTAATTTCATTTTGTAATTTAATAACTTTAATCGTATCTTTTAGTTTACATTTTGTTATTTAATAACTTTTACCGTATCTTTTAGTTTGTTCTATCTACTTAGGCACTAATTATAGTTTTACTTAGCGCGACTTATCCTTATTTTGCTCGGGTCTCTGTGTGTAATTTCTTAGGTACATATTATTTTAGAATAATTGGCATAAACTATATACATTATATACTAAGAATGGATTGGTTATATATATGATTGAATTTGAGATAGGCGTACAAAATGTTAGATATCAAGTGCTTTTTATTTTATGACTGTTATTAGGTATGTAGGCATTACATTATCAAATTATCAGATCCATGAAACATAGGGTTTTCCAAAACGAGCGCTACGCACTACGGAGTGATGTCATGTTAAAAAACCTTTTTAGCAAAATTGGAAAAGGGAAGGGTATCCCATCCCTTTAACAGGAGTGGAGTCCATCGAATCGATATTAAGTATTATCAATTAGGTACAACGAATACCTTCGAGTCATAAAAAATATGCTTTTAAAGTAAACGATAAATACGCTCATTAATTATTTTGTATAATATTTCGGGTATTTCCGATTGACTTAGAATCATGCGAGTATCTTAAGTAATTTATAGGAATCACGAAAGAGGTATTGTTCGTTAATACAGTCCAATCTTTGTGTGGTTACACCGCCATGAATTTGGTTGCAAGAACCTATTCCGATGTTCAGCAGGATGTGTGATGTGCCAGGGGCAGGTGAGGTTGGCAATAAGGCCTAAGGTCCTATTTATATTCCATGCAGATATGTCGATGGTCATTCTACGACTTTTAACTAGCAGTCTCACAGAAAACTATTTACTATATATGTATGTTTAAACATAATATTAATGTACATTAAGAATTATAAAAAATATACTTTATCGTACTAGAATTTTTTTCTGTAGTAGCACATGAACTTAAATTTAATTTTTTTTTTTGCGTTACAAAAGTTTTCATTATTTCATTGTTTATATGAAAGATGCAACATAAAATTTGAAATATTCTTAACTTATATATTTACATAAATCTCAATATATGCATTTCAGTTTTTTAATTATCCTTCCTATGAAAAATAATAAATATAAACAGAAGTAAAAACTTACCATACACAACAAAGAGTAGTAACCTAGCGCGCCACATGACTGTCGGTGAATGTCTGCCTTAACAGTTATCGACTTATCATTGGCTATCGATAACCAATTTTTTAGACATCGATGGTAATTTATCTCCCCTCTTAAGTATATGAATCAGCTTTTTGAGATTAGTTACTGGCGTTAGTTTTCCATAGTGAAGTGATTGTAAACATATTCTATTTTGATATTTTATTTAAGAAACAAAATATCATACTAACCGCCGCATTCAAAGTCACTTAAAGAACCTTTAAGTCGAGAATCTCCATACTAAACAACGACTAAATAATTCATTAAGTGACTCTGAGTGCGGCGGTTAGACATAGTTTAATTCTTAAATATAATATGACAGCCATCACTATCATAAAAAAGAACAAGTTCAGATTAATTTTACAACTCCAGCTTAGACTAATGTAGTACAATCATAAAGCCCGACCAAGTATCAGATAATATGTATACCTGTAACAGATATTATCAATTTTTGCCATCTTGATATGTTGTTATTTGATATATAAATAGTCTAGATATGAATGAAAGATATCAATGCTTTTTTTAAAGCGACATTTAAGACATTAAAAAGATTTTAAAAATAGTTAGAGACAGTTCATGGAATTTTAATATATTTCTACTATATTTTGTTCGTGTTAAGAATGCAGTGAATGACACAATGTTCACTGGCCTAGCCATGAAGATTAGAGATCTAATGACTAGACTAGACCTAGACCTAGGTCTCTAACCTCCATGGGCCTAGCAACACCCCTTAACCAATGAAATCTTCTCAAATTAGAAAGTCGCGTCCACAGTGACCAGTTGAAGGCACAGACGTTTCGACCTTTTATTTATAATAAATTAAATTTTTAAAATGAATACCTCACCTATTCGTCAATTTAAGTGGTTCGGTAACTCAGCGGAGAAAGAAAACTAATTTACAATGTTTTTAAATACTTTAAACAGTGTCATTTAAATTCGACTGTGGGCAGTATAGTAGTAGTAATTTTGAGACCACTGTGAATGCACCTTTACTCTGTAGTTGCACTGACAACTTACTGCATTCTTAACAAGAACAGACTATAGTGGCTTACTCTAATACTAATATAAAGGAAGAAGGGAGGTATATAAAGAAACAGTATATTTTTTACTCCAAGAGACAATCTACCTTTATATCATTTATCAAAGTAGGGTCAATAGTTATTTTATCTATGTATATATTTATAATAAAATTAGGTATGGATCTGAAAGCCAGTCCAAATTCGTAAATGTAACATGACCGAGTCTTTCACAAGCTTTTATGTTTATAATATTAATAGGATTAATATTAAAGAAATAAAAAACCATTTTGTGCCATATTTTTATATTTCGTAAACAAAACATCGCAGCCAACGGACTGACATACACCACTTTATCACTATGATAAATAGAGAACAAGTTTAAAAATTCTATAGAGATTTCATAACAGTAGCTTTAGGAATGAATACAACAGCGGGAGAAATATGTTGCATGTTTAATACAAAGTATTATAAATACATGATTTAGTTTAGTATGTTTGCCTCTGCATAAGAAAAAATAAATCGATATCGATATACATATTTTTACATAACAACGATATCGATAATTTATACATAATATATGATATATATGTAGTTCAAAAAATCGATATTTAGACATATCGATATTTTTGCACAATGCTAGTAAATAACTTAAAAATTTGGTAAGATGTTGGTCTGATTTACAGGTGAGCAAAAATTCATCTAATCGTATACTCGAAAAAGAAAACATTTTAACTCCTAAATTCATTTCTAGTTACAACAATTTATATAAAATAAAACTATTATGTTCATTTATAACAAAAATAAAAGCGCTGAAGGAATGTTGCCTTAGAAAATAATAACAGACAAATACAAAGCATAAACTGACTTTTTAATATATAAAAACGATATTGTATGCAATTACTTACTGATTTGACAAGAAAAATATGTATATAAAGCTTAATAGCTTAATAATAGTATTAAAATGTCCTTAAATCATGGTACTGTCATGAGTTAAAGTAAAAAAACTGTTGCTATGAGATTATAAATTATTAGAATGTACTTTGAAGTGGAATATTTAAAGAAATAGTTTGATAAAATACGCTGCGTATAAGTTTTGTAAATTTATTACTATTGGTAATCGCTCATACCTAATGGCACTGTAGACATAGAACGTGTTACGTCACACTCAAATCTTAAAACGAACTTAAACTAAAATGTACGAAGAAACCACAAAAATATAATCTATAGTAAATACCCAGTTTTCGAGACTTTCATTAGAAGGCATACTAACTGAAGGTAGTTCTATAAATACGATTAATTGCCTCTGCCATATTATGACGTCATTAGAAACAACCATTTCAATTAAAATATTAAAACTTAACCGATAACTAAATCAATTTTCCCATAAGCTAAGTGAAATAAAAATAAAATGTACCCCGCGATATATCGCTGGGTTCAGATCTTTAAAATATATATAAATAAAATTCATTTTATCGCCTAACTAAGTAAATAGGTAACGGTATTTGAGCTATCTCATATTGCACTACCAAATCTTTTTAAAGAGCCTCGACGAAGACTTTATAAGTATAACATAGAAGATTTCTCTATATATAAGTACACGTACACCGTAACAAGTACAAGAAACAACTTGACCAACAAATGTAGATTCTTAAAGCACTAAAAACTTGATCCTTTGCAATACAAAGGAAAAATAATTGATTAGAAAATATAAACGAGACATTAGAATGAAGGTATAGAAAAAAGTATCGTAAGAGATTGAAAATATAACTTTAAACTAACGTAATTAAAGTCGATAATCGTATAAACAGTTTACAATCGTATTTTTTAAGAAGTGTCAGCTTACTGAAAACCGTCACCATTCTGCGAAGATTTTGAAATACTTTTATTAGTTAAAAGTAAAATAACGTCTCTTAAATTGAACTAATGTTAAATTTTCACTACAAAACGGTTACAATTTACAAGTATATAACTTCAACGATAAAAAGTCAAACGTAACGACTATTAAGAATAACGTCGAAAAATTCCTAAACTATTAAGTCATAGTTGCTAAAGATTTATTTAAAATATTGCTTCCATTTGGCTTTCTATGGTTTATAAAAAGTTCCATTGTAAATTTTACTAATAATAATTATTATTATTAACGTCTACAAAACGTATTTGTCAATAGTAGAGATTCGGACGTCGCTGCAATCGAAACTGATAGATCTTTACCACAGTATAATAATACAGTATTTTGTTATGAAATTTTTACTAAGCGCATAATATGTATGTATACCGAATAAGATATGTTGAATATAAGATATCTACTGATATAAGGGAACTATTAAAATATTTTAAAACCCATTCGAATATTTTACGTTTTAATCGTCCATTTCACGTCCGACCGCAATACAACGTCTGTGTCATTTTAGTTATTATCTGTGATATAAAATACTTGTAGATTATCATATATTTTATTGTGCGATGGTCAGAAGCTGGTTGAAAGAAAACACGCGACACGTTTCATTGCTTGCATTCATAATAATGTTTAAATAAAACTGTTGTTTTGGTTCAGCACTCGAAATTGATCCTTATTATAAGGTCAATAGAGCACACAATCTATAAAACTACTATAAATATAAATTATACATATTATTTGCTAGTGTTAAAACGATATCTTAAAAATCAGCAATGCGTGTCGGTGTGTGTGTATGTCCGTGTGTCGCTCACGGCGGCAAGCTCATTTGCAAATTCTGGAGGTACGCCGAGGTGGAATTGAGCAAGCCAATACGTTGTTTCTGTTTCCGCTGTTCTGTCATCTGAAATTTAAAGTAAATAAATTAATATTTTATTCGGATCTGTACATTGAATATTTATTCGAAAATATAATTGAAACAGAAATTATTATCGATACATAGGATGAATCTGTTGTTTTTAGATGTTTAGTCCGTCTGTCCGTGACCACATCACGAGAAAACCACGGAGCGGATTTTGATGAAATTTGGTGTGTGACTCTTTACAGCGGGAAAATATTTCGTTCCTGACAAATGTACACTAACTCTTACAACGGGACGAATCACTAGTATATTATTAAATTATATATCTGTAGGCAGTGGTAGCCCAGCGGTAACGCGTTGCTTGTATAACCGATTGATGCGGGTTCAAATCCGCGTCTCGCACCTTTGATATTTTCTTGTGCGAATCATTTCTATCATGATTAACACTTGTCTTACGGTGAAGGAAAACATCGTGAGGAAACCTGCATGTCTGAGAATACCTAGCGAGTTTTCGTAAGACATGTGAAGTCCACCAACACGCACTGGGCCAGCGTGGTGGACTATGGCCTGATCCCCCTCGTATTGATGGAGGCCCGTGCCCAGCAGCGGGACGTTAAAAAGGGCTGAAGATGATGATGTCTGTATTATAGTAATAACAATGTTGTATGTAAGATTATAATGTGTATGTGTTAGTTGCCATATGCTGGCATGGTTTGAATACAAGGTAAATGGTTGAGTAAAGAATGCACTGGCTACAGTCGGGCGCACCTGGTCGCGCAGGTCGGTGAGCAGGTCGGTGAGCGCGCGCACGGCGGCCTGCGCGCGCTCCAGCTGCGCCTGCAGGCTGCGCAGCTCCAGCTCGCCGCCCTCGCCCTCGCCGCCGCCCACCAGCGACAGCGCGCGCAGCCGCGGGAACCACTCCAGGTTGTTGCTCTGCCACACGTCACACGACCCATTATATACACTACGTTCAATACAATCATGTGCGTGGCAGGTGCGGGAGAAAAATTATGTTTGTCACGTTTTCTGGACATTTTGTCCATTATAAAAATATAAGAACCGAAAGAGACCGAAGAATTGAAAGTATGACCCGATTTTTATGAATAGTTGAAAAGTTGGAATTTAAAATAACACAATTTGATGCTTAAAATATGTAAGTAAAGAATGATATTTTATCAGGTTATATCAAGATACCTAGGAATTTTTTTATGAGTAATTCAACGTCAATTCGTCCAATTGTTGGATACCTTTCGATTTTCACGAATTTTGCTTAGAAGTTTCTTTTAAATATTATTGTATAATTTAGATAAAAGGAAACTCTTGGCCAAAATCCAAATCAAATTCCAACAAATTGGTCGCCTTGACGTGGAATGACGAGGTCTTCACCTTAATCATGGAGTGCACGTAGCTCTCGGGCCCCGTGAACTCCGTGGGGTCCTTGACGCGCACCAGCACCATGAAGTACAGGTAGTGCCACATATTATGCTCGCTCTTTATGTGCTCCTCGAACGAGACCGTCTTGTTGTCGAAGGCTGACCTGTTCAACCCTGGAATATTTTAATTCGTTAGTTAACTTACTTCTTTTTATGGTTCGATGTGTGCGTTATATTGAATTAAAATTTTTATTTAATTCAATTGTAGCATATGTGCATCAGTGATAAAATTTTGAAATTAGTAAAATTGGGAGGACTTCCTAACTTCTTTTTTCTACCAAAATTTACTATCCTGGTGCCTTATTTCTCACAGGATAAGGACTAAAAAAATATATAATAAAAAAAATAATACTCGTACCACATATAAAACATGTGTTCTTCAATATAAGCTCTTTCTGCTGTTTCTCGCTACGAAGGTCGGCGAACGTGTCGATGATGACACCGAAGATCAAGTTCAGTACAATAATGATGACTACGAAGAAGAATAGTAGGTCGTATACCACGCGCGCCACGAACAGAGGTTCCTGAAAAAAAAAATTAGTTTATGATATCAATAGAAAACGCGGTTTGACTCATCTCATTTGACATCCAAACTTCACAAAATCATCTGCTAACCTTATCTTAAAAAATTCTTGCATATATCATTAAAATCGCTCCAGTCTTGAAGAGTAGTACATTACGATACACTTATTTAAGTAAATCATTAATGCGTAGACTGAATTAGCATCTGTTAATAAGCGTCTGTCATTTATTCGACATAAATCTACTAATAAATCTTTTATTTCACTATGTTTAATAGCCCAACAACAAAGTTTTTCTGTAGAATATAAAATTTTACGCGATAATAAACAATTAAATTCTAAATCTAAAATTTTAAATTTATCACCATTTATTGACGAGGATAATTTGTTACGAGTTGGCGGACGTCTAGATACTTCTAATTATCCTTACGATAAGATTCATCCAATACGCCGTTTTATACGCCAATAATTTTCGCCGTGTGGTGGCGGCTTTAGAATACACTCCACCACCCCTCTCTTTCCCGTGGGTGCCGTAAGAGTCGGCTAAGGGACTCATTTAGTAGAACACCTGCTTCACTGGTGGTAGACGTAAATCGACCGGGTTGGTACCACCGTGCAGTAGTGAAACATCCGCCACATTGATCTGGCGTAGGTCGGATCGCGTTCCGGAGTCAGCGCTGCATAACCGGCAAGTTGTTAAGATTTTGTAGCGAGTGAGGGACCGGTAAGTGCTAGAAAGCATGTTCCAAATGACACCAGTCGGCCCGCCGGCCAGGGAGACCTGTAGAAACGGTGGTGCCGCTGGCCGCCCGCGGCATAGTACAGGGGCCCGATTGGGTCTAACCACCCCAGGAGGCTTTAACCACCAGGCCGCGCATAATCTTGGAGTAGCTCGTCGTGCCGGATGGTGACCGGATGTGGGACCAGGCGACTACTTCCGGGGGGGTACGGGAGCCCTTCCGTCCGGCGGACCGGCTTGTGTCATTGCATGCACTGTATAGTGACTAGCTACCATTTTGTTCCTTCTATGCTATACTATCTTGACGCTTTTTTGTGCTCCGTTTTTTTATCCTCTCCGTCCTATTATGACAGCGCAAATGACATATTCAGGTTTTACAGCGGCCACTTCTGATCCCACTCAAGTAAAATCGTCATTTGAGGTTGAGTTCGCCAACATCCGCGGGCTCCATTCCAACCTCAATGCCGTACATCAACACCTTGAAACAGTAAGACCTGCAATGCTTTTCCTAACGGAGACTCAGATACTTCCCCCTGCTGACATGTCATACCTACAGTATCCCGGCTACATCCTCGAAGAAAATTTTGTCGGAAAAGCCGGAGTATGCCTGTATGTTAGGGCGGGTCTCTGCTGTCGCCGATTGCGCTGTTTGGAAGACCCCTCCTTTTCAGTCCTATGGGTGCACGTTGATCAAGGATCCATTAATTGTATTTACATGTGCCTTTACCGTTCCCACACTGGTGATAATGAGACAACTCGACTCTTCGATTATCTCAGCCGGACGGCAGATGATGCGCAGGAGCAGTTCCCAAATGCGGAATTGGTGTTTTTGGGGGATTTTAATGCTCATCATGAGTCTTGGTTGGGTTCTTCAAAAACTGACCACGCGGGACGAACTGCTCACGCTTTTGCTCTCACGCATGACCTAACACAGGTAGTACTCCAGCCCACCAGGATACCTGACATTGTCGGTCAAGCGCCCTCCTTGCTAGACCTCTTGCTGACAAATGACCCAACTAGATATAACGTGAAGGTTGGAGCGCCTTTGGGTTCCTCTGACCATTGTCTAGTTAGTGCTACTGTGCCATATGTCTCTCCTCCACGTTCTGTGGAAGTGAAACGACGGTTATGGCACTACATGTCAGCAGACTGGGATGGCTTACGTGATTTCTTTGCGTCTGTCCCCTGGTCGTCACGCTGTTTTGGTGAGAAAGATCCGTCTGAGAGTGCACTTGCCATCGCTGGCGAGATACTGTTGGGAATGGAATACTACATTCCCTTCAGTGACGTTGTCAGCGGAGGTACAGGTCGTCCCTGGTTCAACCGTGAATGTGCCGATGCTGTGGAGCAGAAACAATCGGCTTATCGTGCTTGGACTAGGGCCCGCTTCCTTCGTGATCCCAATGTCAAAACTCTCAAAGCTGCCTATAATAAGGCCACCAAAGCTTGCAAGAGGGCTTACGTTAAAGCAGATACTCAGCGTGTAGCACGATTTGGTCAAGAACTTCTTTCGCACCCAACGGGAAGCCGTAGCTACTGGCGACTGACCAAAGCCGTGCAACGCAACTTCTGCCAGCCGTCGCTGCCCCCGCTACGATATCCTGATGGATCTCTAGCTCATGACGCTCGGGAGAAGGCTAATCTGTTGGCCTCTCTCTTTGCAGCCAATTCCCGTCTCGATGACTGTGGAGCCCAACCTCCCACTATATCCTACTATGGCACAACAATGCCTGATATTCAGATTAGGCAGCGTGATGTTCGGGCAATGCTACAGTCGATCGACATCCGGAAAGCAAGTGGTCCTGATGGTATTCCAGCGATTGTACTTAAATATTGTGCAGCAGAGTTGGCTCCACCACTAACGCGCCTGTACCGATCCTCCTATTCCTCGGGAATTGTGCCGAAGGCTTGGAAGGTGGCGAATGTTCAACCAATCCCCAAAAAAGGTGACCGTTCTGACCCTGCCAACTATCGACCCATAGCCGTCACCTCAGTACTCTGTAAGGTGTTCGAGCGGATTATAAACTCACAACTTGTCCGGTATCTAGAAGATCACTCCCTTATCAACGATCGTCAATATCGTCGACCTCGTCGTCGACCAAAACGATCAACGGGTGATCTTCTAGCATTTATGACGCATCTATGGGGCGAGGCTATGGACAAGCATGGCGAATCGATTGCTGTTAGCCTTGATATCTCGAAAGCTTTCGACAGAGTTTGGCACCGTTCTCTTCTTTCCAAGCTTCCGGCTTACGGTCTGTCTCCTCGCTTGTGCAACTGGGTGGCTGACTTCCTGCATGAGCGCAGTATCCGCGTTCTCTGCGATGGGCAAGCTTCTAGCTTCCTACAGGTAAACGCTGGTGTGCCTCAGGGGTCCGTTATATCGCCAACACTCTTCCTTCTTCATATCAATGACATGTTATCCCTGGGTAATATTCATTGTTATGCAGACGATTGCACTGTCAGCGGTCGATACTTTAGCCATCCAGCCGCGGATCGAATGGAGATAGAGAATAGGAGAACGGAACTTGTTCGTGAGCTCGACGATGTATTGTACCGTATTACAGAATGGGGTTCAAAGAACCTGGTCGAGTTTAATGCAAAGAAGACGCAGGTTTGCGCGTTCTCAGCTAAAAAATCTCCATTCCTTTGTCTTCCCTCTCTTCAGAACACTCGCCTTACGTTGCAGGACGGCATCAACATCCTCGGAGTTCATATCCGTAGCGACCTAAACCAAAAAAGCCATATCGAGAGTGTCATTTCTTCAGCTTCACGTAAACTCGGGGTCCTGAACAGAGTGAGGCGGTTCTTTTCGCCTGAGCAGCTATGTCTTCTATACAAAGCTCAAGTGCGCTCATGCGTCGAGTACTGTTCCCACCTCTGGGATGGCTCTGCTAAGTACTTGTTAGACGCTCTTGATAGGTTGCAACGCCGTGCTGTCCGCATAATCAATAAAGCTGAGGCTACTCAAAATCTTGAAACTCTGCAATTGCGTAGAGATGTTGCTTCATTAGCCGCTTTTTACCGCTTTTATTACGGCGAGTGTTCCGAAGAGCTTTTCCAACTTATACCTTCCTCTCCTTTCCTCTCCAAAACTACACGTGCTGGTCAGAAATTCCATTCTCACACGGTACTACCTATACCATCTCGTACCAAAAGGTTTGGCAACTCCTACCTGTGCCGCACTATTAAGAAATGGAACTTATTACCGTCTCACGTGTTTCCCCCCTCCTATAATCCTGGGTCTTTTAAACGGAGCGTGAAAAAGCACATGTGCAGGCCGACGAGGTGAGGTCGATCGGTATCGAGATCATGTCCCGGAACCGATGGACCTCATTATATAGACCTCATATCGCTTAACATCAGGCGGCATGGGGTCATCTTGTCGATCGACGATAAAAAAAAAAAAAAATACTATTAGATTCATCACACCATATGTGCAAATTATTATTCAAATATGAGCATATTCGTAATATGCATGCCGGTCCTCAACTGCTGCTAGCTACAATTAGACAAACAGTTTGGCCAATTAGGGGTAGATTACTTGCACGTTCTACAGTTCGTAATTGTGTGCGTTGTCGACGAGTGCAGGGTAATACATTACTGCCAAAAATGGGTAAATTACCCTCACAACGCATTACTCCTGACTTCCCATTCAAGTCCATTGGAATTGATATGGCCGGACCATTCTATATTGTAAACCGTAAAGGACGCGGGGCTAGATTAATAAAATGCTATCTATGTTTATTCATTTGCCTTCGTTCTAAATGTTTACACTTAGAGGCCGTTAGTGACCACTCTAAAGATGCCTTTATTATGACTTTGCATAGGTTTGTTTCGCGCCGCGGCAGACCAACGGAGATTTATTCAGATAACGGACGCAATTTTGTAGGAGCGGCAAGAGAACTTAATAAATTCACCGTTATACAAAACCTCGCGTTGACTGAGTTTACAGCTCAGGAAGGCATTCAATTTAGATTCACTCCGTCTTACGCTCCTCACTTCGGCGGCATATGGGAGGCCGGTGTAAAATCGGCAAAATATCACATTAGACGGGTCATGGGGAACTCTCATTTGACGTTTGAAGAAATTCAAACTTTATTTGCACAAGTGGAAGCTATTCTCAATAGTCGTCCCTTGTGCCCATTATCCACATCCCCTGACGATTTCCTTTTCCTTTCCCCAGGGCACTTCTTAATCGGAAGACCACTAAATGCGCTCCCGACCCGGGATTTGGAAAATGAAAAAGAAACACAACTAAAACGCTACGCACGCCTCGAGCAGATCAAACAACACTTCTGGCTGAGGTGGCAAAAGGAGTACATCTGCGAATTACAAGTAAGAACAAAATGGAAGACAAATAAGGCCAAGCTAAAGGTTGGAGACTTGGTGCTCCTGAGCGAGGACTCCCTTCCACCACTATGTTGGAGTACTGGACGAGTAGCCAAGTTGTATCCGGGTCCAGACGGGATTTCTCGCGTTGCTGATGTACGGACCACCACGGGCTGTTATCGCCGCCCGCTGGTTCGCCTCTGCCCTCTGCTCGACGATGAAGACACGCAAGAGTTGAAGAATTTTGATTCTTCAACGGGGGGAGTGTGTTAATAAGCGTCTGTCATTTATTCGACATAGTAACACTACAAAGGCTTGCGCGTGTGAAACGCGCCTACATCGTGCGAACCGCGCCTACTCGTCGGCTTCGGTGTGAATTTATCTACATGAACTATAATTGTGTATCTATGGACAGTGAAGTGAGTGACAGAACGTTCTATATAAGGCAGACATTTGCAAAGTGACTCTCTCTTTTTTCCCATATTTTCATAAGCGTCAAGCATAAGATCATAATGTATTGTCAGCAGCGACTAAGTATTAACCTATTGTAATTTGTAACGAAAAATATTAATATAAGATTTGTATCAGTTTGATTTTTATTTATTTTCTTTAAATCAAATTGCATGTCGTCCAAACGAGGCGAACAGCATCCGAGTTACAAAAAAAAGACACCACTTACAAAAATTCCAGATAAATGTGGTCTTGAATAAGTAAATTATATATACCCGAATAAGCGAAAGTGTGTGCCTATAAAAACATCGACTCGAGACTTGGGCATCAAAAACCAATAAAGAATCCAAATAAACTCACAAAGCTAGCGGGCGCGCGCAGAATGTCCCCGATGCCACCACCGTTCCTGAGCCCCTGGTTGAGCGTGGTGACGATGCACATGATGAGGGAGTCGCAGGAGCGCTCGCGCAGCGCGCCGCCCACCGACACGAAGCGCGGCGCGCCCGCGTACCTGGCGGCGGGCGGCGCGCCCTGCGCCGCGGGCGCCGGCGCCGCGCACGTGCCCTCCGTGCACGACGACCACTCGTAGCGAGGGTCATCGTCGTCTAGAGCGGGTTTCCTTTTCATTCACTAACCATTTTTGTTATACAACATATCCTATCCTATCCTGAGCAAATTCAATTTCCTATTAAGTAATTCCGAATGGAGCTTGTATGAAAATTATGGCACTATAGTGCCATCTTATGGTAAACAGTAATTTTATCTATTGACGGAAAAGTATCCTGACTGTTATAAAAAAAGTAAAAAAAGTAGTTTAAATACCTGCATTACACAACTGTATAGATTGTATGTAATATGTGATTTCTATAATTTATCAATATCTATATAATTTATAACCTCACAAATGCAAATTCAAAATATCTTAATCAGAATTAAACTGTAATAGTTTACTAAACGTCATAAATCTACCTACAGTTGGAAAGGAAAAACCTCGAGATTTGATAATATGATACTAGCGAACAATTAGAATAAGCACCCACCGTCCAAGCGATCGACGTTGACCAGGAAGTGGTCTCGGAAGAACATGTAGCCTACGATGGAGAACATGTAGACCAGCACCAGCGCCAGCACGGCCGTCAGCAGGATGGACCGGCCGTTGCGGGTCACTGATCGCATCACGTTCAGCAGCGTCTCTTCGCGGTACACTATGTCTAGGAGCTGGGAGAGAACATATTGAGTTAGCTGAAGAATATCAGAAGTCTACATGTGTTTTGTATAATTAAATACCTTGGTTGGTGCAGTTTCTAGCATTTATATTATTGTAATCTGGAGATCCTGGGTTCGAATTTAAATGCTTACATGTTGCGCTATAATGTTCTTACGCAGATGCTGGTTTCAGTGAGAAGTACAGACACGGCCAGTTAAGAAGATCATATTATTAGAAACAAGTACATATTATGTTATGGAAAGAAGTATATTTACCAGAACAGAGAAGAAGAACGGATGACAGCAGATGCCCATGAAGCAGAACGCGAGGTAGACGCCGTGGTACAGCAGCTCGGGGTCGGTGATGACGTGGCGCGTCGACTTGGACAGCGTGCCCTGGTTGCCCATTATGCTCACCAGGTGGATGCCCTTCACTACTATCTAGGGTTTTAAACATATACTGAGTTAAATATATATATATATATATATATATATATATATATATATATATATATATATATATATATATATATATTTGACCAATTAAAATATTATTTCAATAACTTTAGATGTGCCAGTGACCAGTGCCTGGTACTTGTACTGGTACTCGTTTATATTTTATACTAATTTAAAGCTTTAGTTTTCCGACATTTAAAACCCAGGGTTGCGTTTAAAAACGTTTAACGCAACCTTATTGGAAGTCGCATAAGAAGTTTCACTTCAAAAGAATGAAAGGATTTTAAGCTATCGTTAATAATTATAATATAAGGGTAATAAAATTATTTGATTTTTAAATAATGTTCACATGATTTCTATGAATATCTCGTGCGCAGCTAGTCTCAGTGAGATTGGGCGTCATGTGCGACATGGACCTGGCTTGGGGGCACTGACCGTGAGCATGCCGAGCGTCCACAGCGTGGGCTCGGGCCCGGCGGAGTAGATGAGGCGCACGATGGCGCTGCCCAGCAGCGCGCGCACGCCGGCGCCGCGCGGCATCCACGCCACCAGCGCGCCCGCCGCGCCCGACGCCAGCCACACCGCCAGCGACAGGTGCTGGCCCAGCTCTACAAGTTGATTAGGCGATTTGGTAGATTACACGAAAAGATTTATAACGTATAAGAAAACATTTGGGAAAAAAAGAATTTGTTCATGGGCGGCGGTGATCACCCAGCATCGGGTGACCCGTCTGATCGTTTGCTCGGTATTGGTATAAAAAAAATTGTAATATATTCAACCTTTTATAACGTTTCACTGCTGGGCACGGGCCTCCCTTCAATACGAGAGAGATCAGGCCATACTCCACCACGCTCGCCAAGTGCGGGTTGGCAGACTTCACGTCTTTCAACAACTTTCTCGGTCTCTCAGACATGCAGGTTTCCTCACAATGTTTTCCTTTACAGTAAGACAAGTCTAATAATGTTAGAAATGATTCACACATGAAAATATCAGACGTGCGAGACCCGGATTGAATCCGCATCACTCGGTTATCTCGCTGCCTTTGTAATTTATTATCAATTATTTTTATATTTTTTAGTACAATAAATATGGAATGAATACATTTATACTCACTAGGATTTTCTTCTTGAAATGGATAAAAGAAAGCAACGATAACGTTGATCAAAACGGCAAAGTTGAACAATATGTTACTCCACAGCGACATGTAGGACGAAACCCAGAATAAAAATGGTTGGCCTGTGAAACACAAAAATAAAATTAATAATATAAATTTACTGAAATTCGTCCACCGACACTCGTGGTCATAACTTAAAAGCATGTGCCGAACCTCTCAACTTCTTCTGCCACTTCATCTCGTGGAAGAGGTTGTCCAGGCGCGAGAAGAAGTCGGCCACCTTGCTGCCCTGGTCGTCGCGCTCGGCGCTCTGCAGCACGCGGTGCTTGCTGTCCGCCGGCAGGTACTCGCAGATCTCCGGGATGGGGAACACTATTTGTTCCATGCTGCGGTCTGTGCGGACTATCTGCATTCAATAAACAACATAATTTACTCATATAAAATGTTTTTTATTAAAGATCTCGAAGTTCAGCTTTACATAATATGTGGGAGTGGTAGTTCTAAGCCATTAGCCGCGCTTCAAAAAACAGTATAAACGGGTTAAAGCAAGAATAGTATGCGCTACTGTTAAAACAATTTCATAAGTAACCCTATAATTTTATACAGACAGACAAACTAAGAGTATCAGAAACTATGCTTTAAGCTTTATTTTATAACTGTGTGCGTCACTTAACTATTCGTTTAACCATGTAAGATAGAAACATATTTAAACACAATTTTAACGATCACTTTATATCACTTTCATGTTAAAAACCATTTCAAAATAACTATATAACGAATATAAGAAAATAATGCATTAAGCATTATTTTATCAGATATTAATTTCAAAGCGTCACTATACTTTCAGTATTTTCTATATAAAATGGAAACAACACAGCTTACCACGATTTTAACGATCACTTCACAATTCACATCACTATTATTTAATTTATTTATTTAATTTAACTTTTAACTTTAACTTCACTATAAAACACTGTATCCGTATCACTTTTAACACACATAAATTCACTACTATTTCTTTTTATTAACAAATTAGATTACTAACAAATAAACTAAAGTTTCACGCGTAACGAAAGCTAATCCAAAACTGCCCAGTTTGACAGTTACCATTAGCTTTTATATCAATCCGCCGGAAGTTATATTTTAGTTATTTTTATTATTAAAAACGTCTAAAGAATCAAACCAAGTCTTTTTATTCCAGACTCAGCTACAACACATATTTTTGAATTATTGATCTAGTAATAAGCTGTAAAATTGTACTATTCTTATTAATTTATAGAATAATAATATTTCTTAATTATTAATCAGTAATAACTGTAAAACTGTTCCATTCTTACAAAATTATTATATTTTCAACGCAAGTAGAAAACTCAATAGACATTTAGTATTCATTAATTTGAAATAATAAATTAACTTCCTATTATTTATTTTAAATTAAATTGTTAATATTATTTTATTACATACAATTTTGGGTTCATACGAAAGCTAGTTTAACAGTTCGTCCATCCTGACGATAATTTGCGTCCTCGCAAATGATAAGCAAAATATTATCGCACCTCCAATTATTTTTAATGCACCAGATTCTAGTAATAAGAGGTTCAAAGTAAAGTAACTAAAAATATTATTATAATGAGACTATTAATTGGTAACAGATGGACGGTAACTAAGATCTTTACTGACCCCTACTACATCAGTCCCACCGACACACGCCCAAAATGTACAGCGGCCAATTGGCAGTACCCCATGTAGTTTGTTAACTGAAAAAAGGAAACCCATTCATCAGATTCTTCCATCCAATGCTAGAACTCTAGAACGAGCAAAATACAACCAACAATCGCTGTAGTAAAAGACTAGTAAGAATACACAACTATCCGCAGTATACTGTCATAAACGCACACAACTGATACCATGGAGGGACTCTATATTCACTGAAGTAAGTAACACTAGGCATTTGAGCCGTAACGAAACAATGCCCACCAGTGATCTAGAATATCAAAACTGCTGACGGTAAAAATCTCGCTTCGATATCTATGGTTCATTCGATGTATTGGCCAACATTGCCGACAAGAGGCCAGACTTTCTAGATTTCAATGTAATAAAGCTATCTATCCCGCTACTGTCTCTAAAGTAGAATTCTGCCTTGACAATAGAACTCTGTACGACTATACTCTCGTCTTACCATAAGCACAACATAATATAAGCTGTGACGCGATATACTTTCTATACAACAATAATGAGGACTGGGACGTCTTTAAGGATTTAATTGAAAATAAGTATTTACGTCTCTTTAAGAACCCCTGAAGAGCCTGTTCGTATAATATTCCAAAAACACCAAGAATTTATCCTTCGAAATTACAAATGAAATATTAAGAACGAAGGCTGTGAAGAGTCTGACATGAACGTTGGAATATTGAGGATAAAGCGGCTTTTCATGAAGACATTAAAAACTTAATTTACTTATCAAAAATGACGAACGATAACGATGATGATGAACGATACTTTCTCTAGAAATTTACAAAATCAATGAACGGGCCACAAAAACCAAAGGTGGCAGTAGGGCTCTAGTTAGATGGGCAAGAATAGGTAAGGACATAGCTAATGCAATTGCTATACTTTTAACTGATGTATATAAAAGCAATGAAACAAATAACGCTAACCTCGACTAAGACATTGATGATGTACTACAGCAAAGTTTCATGAAAAGCAAAAGTATTTGAGATGATCCTTTTATAAAGACCCGTGTTACTTCGAAACTATGTAATATGTACCGAGCCACCAATTTGGATTTTCGACAGCGACATTTCACTATGGAACAGCTGCATCGATTCCATGAACATATATTAAGTAGAACATGAAAAAGGAGTACTACTCAAAGATGTTTCACGACATCAAGCAAGCAATTTACAAGGTATAGCGTAAGGGACCCATATACAAAATAAAAGTGTTCCTGAACAACGAGTATCTTGCTTCTTTTAATCTTACTTCACCGATCGTTCAAACCAACTTAGGGTAAGAAAGAAAACTGTCCAAAATCTGTAAAATAACAGCTGTTCCCTTTAGAAGTGCTAAATTTTGCAATACAACCACGTCTGCTGATGACACCGCACTACTAGTTTGTAATAAGAACTTAGCTAGTAATAAGAATCTTACAAAAAGGCCAGGACCAAATGGACGACTGGATTCAAGAGTGGCAGATCAAAACAAATGCATCTATACCTGCTTATATTAATTACATTCGTATTCAACGAAGAAAATGTCCGAAAATCAAATTAAGAACTTTTCATAGAGAAGTGACACAGTAAGATATCTTGGGATAATGTTACAAGACGACTGGTTGACGGCACGAAATTTTAAATTCGTCTACAGACAATAAAGTTTCCATTTACAAAACTACACTCATATCTAATGTTGATGTACGGAAAACAACTATAGGAGAGTGTATCTTCCTGTATCTTTATCATACCCATTATATAAGGATTGTAAATCGTATCTTAAGCACCAAAACTTGAACCTAGGTTTGTAATCAACGCAACAAAACAACGCCTGGCATACAACAACTGTCAAAGAAGAAATTAAGCCGTTAGAGGCCAAAAATAAGGATCGGCTTAAGGATCAGCCGAATAGACCTGCAATAAAACTACTTAATATCGACTATTGCGAACGTACAAAGCGACACGACATAGGTACAAAGCTTAGATGTCTCATTATAAGGAGGGTTAGATTACATCACTTCTTTTTGACAAAAAACAAATTTGTTGGTAGACTATCCACACTAAACCCATTGATATCAAAACCATTGGAATTACGACAACATAAGTTGAGGTTCAACACCAAATTTATCGGTGGTTCACCAACGCAAAAACTATTGATATCATTTAACAATTAACACCCAAACAAATAATAATAAATACGTTGAGATATTTACACACAGTATCATCCAGTTTTAGATAACTTTCAAATGTATACATACATACATACATAGCATATTGAACCAAAACAAGTGGTTTAACAAATAATAAATAAATAATCCTTTCGAAACATATATACATAAGTAGGAACGCCCAAAACAATTCGTGGCCCATCAACGCCAAAATATTGATGGACCCATTCAGAAAAAAAAATAAACTTTTAAACATATTATACAATTTACAAACATACAAAGTGACTCCAAAATTTTTTTTTCAACCAATACATATATAATAATAATATTTGATATATACATACTATAAACATACATAGTAACACTAAATTTTTAATGGCAAAACAACACCAAATCTTTTGGTGGCCCATCAACACCAAATTATTGGTGGCCAAATAACACCAAATCTTGGTGACCAAACAACAACAAATCTCTTGATGGCCAAACAACACCAAATCTTGGTGACCAAACAACAACAAATCTCTTGATGGCCAAACAACACCAAATCCATTGGTGCCCAAACAACACCAGAATATTGGTGGTCTCTTTTTATTATGATTTCTTTTGAAACTATAGCTTTAACAAATGTTTTCATGAACTCTAATACACTCTGTATGCCGATGACATTAAAAAATTCAGATCTTTGACGCAACAAAATAATTTACTGTTTACTATTGGAGAACGACTTCATGGAAATAAATGAAAATGTTCGTAACACATTACCACGTAATTTTAACATAACATATACAAATTACCACTTCAATATAATACGTATATTAAACGAGTAACTGTAGTTTATGATCTAAACGTTTTCATTAACATTAACCTGACATTTAAAACCTAAAACATTTACTACAGCGAAGGCTTATCGTATGCTTGACTTTATACTGAGAACAAGAAGAGACTAAAAATATTAAGACACCAATTCTACCTTTTTATTCTCTTGTAAAATCTATCTTAAGAACCGGTTCAATAATTTGGAATCTATTTTATATAGCGCATGTGAAAGGTCTGGAAAAATACAAAGTAAATCCATAATGCTCTAAACTATTGTTACCAACAAGAACTAAATATGATCAAAATAATTTTATATTTCGGGCTTGTAAAAAGTATAAGGCCAAAATTACTACTGCTCGAACATTCAGTTTAGAGAACACATGCGTAGCAACACAAAAATAATTGTTACTTTAACTTTTATCGGCTCTGAAGTGATGTGGGCTGGCTAATCCCACTTCTGAAATTGTTAAAACAATTTCATAAGTAACCCTATAATTTTATACAGACAGACAAACTAAGAGTATCAGAAACTATGCTTTAAGCTTTATTTTATAACTGTGTGCGTCACTTAACTATTCGTTTAACCATGTAAGATAGAAACATATTTAAACACAATTTTAACGATCACTTTATATCACTTTCATGTTAAAAACCATTTCAAAATAACTATATAACGAATATAAGAAAATAATGCATTAAGCATTATTTTATCAGATATTAATTTCAAAGCGTCACTATACTTTCAGTATTTTCTATATAAAATGGAAACAACACAGCTTACCACGATTTTAACGATCACTTCACAATTCACATCACTATTATTTAATTTATTTATTTAATTTAACTTTTAACTTTAACTTCACTATAAAACACTGTATCCGTATCACTTTTAACACACATAAATTCACTACTATTTCTTTTTATTAACAAATTAGATTACTAACAAATAAACTAAAGTTTCACGCGTAACGAAAGCTAATCCAAAACTGCCCAGTTTGACAGTTACCATTAGCTTTTATATCAATCCGCCGGAAGTTATATTTTAGTTATTTTTATTATTAAAAACGTCTAAAGAATCAAACCAAGTCTTTTTATTCCAGACTCAGCTACAACACATATTTTTGAATTATTGATCTAGTAATAAGCTGTAAAATTGTACTATTCTTATTAATTTATAGAATAATAATATTTCTTAATTATTAATCAGTAATAACTGTAAAACTGTTCCATTCTTACAAAATTATTATATTTTCAACGCAAGTAGAAAACTCAATAGACATTTAGTATTCATTAATTTGAAATAATAAATTAACTTCCTATTATTTATTTTAAATTAAATTGTTAATATTATTTTATTACATACAATTTTGGGTTCATACGAAAGCTAGTTTAACACTACGCCACAAGTACCTCTCCATACACTTCACTCATACAAATGCAAAGCAGAGCTGACGCGAGGACTGTACATTGTTCAAGTAAAAAAAAGAATATCTGTTTTAAAGCCTTTCCATTCCATACCAGAGATTTCTAACTAATTGTTAAGCTATATCACATGAATCGTCTATACGCTTAAAAACAAGTGGCTGATCATTTTCCTCAAGCTGTTTTTGTGTATTATACGTAAAAATCAGTGATAAGTGGACATTAGTCAAATAATATAAAAAGCGAATACTTAATTGTTAAATTCATAATAACGGCAACAGCAAAAGTTGAAAGTAAACTGCCATCTATTGTACGTGACTTGTATCACAACGATCACAGAAACACAATCGATCATTGCCTAGCAAGTTAGTTTATCTTGTATCCGGTAGCTGTCACTGCAAAATAAAAACTGCCATCCACAATCCTTACTTTTATAATACTGTACTAATATTCACCTGTCATTTGAGCGACGGATTGGTCCAGTGGTCGAACACCTCAATATACTGCGACGGTCGCTGGTTCAAATCTCAGTGCGATTGATCATTTTCATATTAGAAATTTTGTGTTATATACACGGTACACCTCACAATGTCTGGTAAGAGTAATACGAAAACTTGCGCGGGATGTCTTAACGTTATTAAGGGCCGAGAGTTCCTTCAATGTGTAACATGCAAACAAACATTTGATACGCTTTGCGCAAATGTACCAGAGAAAAACTCAAATCTAATAATAACTAAAGACTTTAAGCGAACTTGGACATGTCACATGTGCCGCAGCAATCGACCTAAAACTGATAACTCAAATACGCCTATATGGCCCACATATACAGCGCTAAATACATCTGCCTCTGATACGGAAAATAGTGAACCCTACAATAATATAACGCAGCGACAAAAATTGACCCAGCCTTCTACGAGTACAACAATCATACCTGAGTCCGTAATGCTTGAAATTAAACAAGAAATTCAGCTCGCTGTAGAAAATTCCGTAAAAACTGCTATAGAATCTTTTTTTTCCAAAGAATTTGATCAAATTAAATCAGAAATTAAAAAGTTAAATGACATAAAGGAATCCGTGGAGTTTCTAAACGCTGAATATGATCGGTTTCAATTGTGCATCAAAGACTCAGAAGAGCATATAAAAAAATTAACAAAGGATAACGCAAATCTCACTAAAACCGTAGAATCATTATCCACTAGGCTAAACCTCCTTGAACAGCACACCCGAGAAAACAATTTGGAGATAAACGGAATCCCAGAAAACAAACATGAAAATCTTTATAATATAATAAATCAACTTGGAGCAGCCGTTTCTTTACCCATACAAGAAACCGACGTAATCACTTGTACTAGAGTCCGAAAAATGGATGAAACAAGCAAAAGACCCCGCACCGTTGTATTAAAACTACGTAATACTAAAGTCAGGGACTCCATTATTGCTGCTGTATCAAAATTTAACAAAAATAATCCCAAAGAACGACTTAATTCAGGTCACCTTGGCTATGGTACCAACAAATCATTTATCTTCGTATCCGAACATCTCTCTCCCCATTTCAAAGCACTGCATGCGCGTACAAGGCAAATTGCTAAGGAAAAAGGTTTTCGCTACGTATGGATAAGGAACGGACGTATATTTGTCAGGAAAAATGACAAGTCACCTGCAAAACAAATTAAGTGTTACGACTCACTAAACCACCTTTAATCTACAATACCTCTACACAAGAATAGATATACCTACCCATCAGTAAAATGTTTAATATATACTATCAGAATTTCCGTGGTATGAATACAAAACTGGACGACATACGTTTGGCGACCTTACGAACTAATTATGACTTGATAGTTGCAACCGAAACCTGGCTGAATGAATCCGTTATGGACAGTGAGTTGTTTAGTGAACACTTCAATATTTACAGAAGAGATCGTCAATCGACCGAACTCTCAACAAAAGGCGGTGGCGGCGTCCTATTTGCAGTATCAAAGAAATACATATCACGTCGAATTGAACACTATGAAAGTACACATGAAGATTTGTGGATTAATATTAAACTTAATAATAGCGGAATGTCAAAAAACATATTAGTCTGTGTACTATATCTACCTCCGCCTGTAGTCCCTAATACTTTAAATTTAATATTAGATAATATAAGTTCCAATTTGCAATCATACCAAGATGATCTGTTAATAATAGGTGATTTCAACTTAGGCTTTATAGACTGGTCTTGTAATATTAATAACTGTAATTCAGTAACTCCTCGAAATTATGGTAATTCACTAGGGTACGCATTAATTGACTTTATTTCACTCCATAACCTCAATCAATACAATTGCATACAAAATGAAAATGGACGCATCTTAGACTTGGTGTTAGCCAACTTCGACAATATTAAAGTGTCTAAATCTCTTGACGTGCTAAGTAAGGTCGACCCTCATCATCCACCTCTAGACCTCGAAATTATACAACAATTCAATAGTTGCCTAAATCCTATGCCGTTTGTTACACATGCCTTTAAAAAAGCGGATTACAACATAGTGAACTCCGAACTCAGAAGTGTCGATTGGTTCTCCGAATTTCGTGG
This sequence comes from Boloria euphrosyne, assembly GCA_951802675.2. Taxonomy (NCBI): domain Eukaryota; kingdom Metazoa; phylum Arthropoda; class Insecta; order Lepidoptera; family Nymphalidae; genus Boloria; species Boloria euphrosyne. The sequence goes on from OX637896.1 coordinate 1,968,439, forward strand.
CAGTAATGATGTTAATGCCATGGTAGAAACTTTCTATCGTATTATTGGCAAAGTTATTGACACCACAATTCCTAAACTTAGGCCAAGGACTAAGAGGCATCCTGTTTGGTTTACACAAAGCCTAATAAAATTAATAAGAGAGAAAGAAAACATTAGACGACGACTAAAAACATATAATAATCCTAGAGACAAGTTGGAGTTCTCACTTGCCAAATCAAGAACTGAGTCTTTAATGAAGGCTTGTTATTGCGAGTATATTTCTGATACCGAAAAATCCATTGCACGTAATCCTAAAAAACTTTGGTCGTACGTGAAAAAGCGCAAAGAGTCTACCTCTGACATTCCATCTGATATGTTTTTGGGCAACATTGCAGCCAATTCTGGTAAAAGTATATGCAACCTATTTGCACAACAATTCTCCTCGATTTTTGATGCCACACTACCTAGTCAGCCAGTAACTACCTCAGATGCCTTTCCACAAAAGTCTCTCTCTAATATTCACATATCGGAACGTGAGATTGGCAAAATACTGAAGTCTTTGGATCCCTGTAAAGGCGCTGGACCTGATAGCATACCCCCACTTTTTATAAAAAAGACCCACAAATACATTACTTTGCCCCTAAAGATAATATTTGACAAATCCCTGACAACTTCGACGTTCCCTGAGATTTGGAAGTGCGCCAACATTCTCCCCATATTTAAAAAAGGTAACAAAAATAACATTCAAAACTATCGTCCCATTTGTATTTTGAACACATTCTCTAAGGTTTTTGAAAAATTAGTATGTCAAGTTATTTCTAATTACTCTAAAAACATAATTTCCGCTGACCAACACGGATTTTGCCGAAATAAATCGACGGTATCAAATCTTGTCAGCTATATCTCTTACCTTACCAAACACTTGGACAAAAAACAACAAGTCGACAGCATTTACACCGATTTTAGCAGTGCCTTCGACAAAGTCGATCATAATATCTTAATTTTAAAGCTAGGGGGGTACGGGATTCATGACCCATTACTGTCGTGGCTTAGATCATATCTCAGCAATAGAGTGTTGAGAGTAACTGTTAAAGGCTTCACATCGGATCCGTTTATTGCAACATCTGGTGTTCCCCAAGGATCACACCTAGGTCCTATTTTATTTACATTATTTATAAACGACATAACAAATCATATACGTTACAGTAATTGCTCCATTTTTGCAGATGATCTCAAAATTTATCTCAGCATTAAAACACCTGAAGAAGGCCAATTATTACAAAAAGATCTTTGTTCAATCCAAAAGTGGTGTTTTGAAAATAGAATGACTCTTAACGCTTCGAAATGTGCGTACATAAAATTTACTCGAAATAGGAGAAAAATTGACACAGTTTATTACATTCATGGTCAACAACTCCATGAGATCTCAGTTGTAAAAGATCTCGGCGTTAGGATTGATTCAAAACTCACTTTTCTAGATCATCAAAACCAAGTAATCTCTAGGGCCTGGAGAATGCTTGGTTTCATTAAGCGTAACACTCTTAAATTTAAAGGATCCGATTGCATTATCACAATATTCAATGCACTGTCAAGAAGTATCTTGGAATACGCTTCACCGGCATGGAACCCCCACTATAAGACCCATATCACTAGATTAGAGAGTGTCCAGCGTTCTTTTACAAGATACTTGTCATTCAAAAGCAACTCTTGTCCCTATAGAGCCGATTACATGACACGGTTGAAACATTTTAAAATGCAAACACTGGAAAAACGGAGACTCGTGAGTGATCTAGTTACTCTGCACAAAATAATCCACAATGCTTTGGATGCTCCTGAAATTCTAAGTCAAATAAATGTTAACGTCCCTTACTGTATTCCTAGATTTCCCATAAAAAATGTATTCTCACCTAGCACTTCCAGGACTAATCTTGGCAAATATTCCCCAATAAACCGTTTAATTAATGCGTACAATAGTCTACTAAATACTGACAATGGCACTGAAATTGATATTTTTAATGATACTTTAAACAAATTTAAGAAAAAAATATATCTATATGACTGAACTGTGCTTCCTATTTTGTAATCATAAAATCTTAAAACTATAGTGAGTAGCTTATAATATAAATAATAACTATAATTATTACTGCAATTTTCTAATTTTTTAAATTAATGTAATTAATGTATTTAATATTTGCGTAGGAATTATGAAAATCTTTAAGTAATTTTATTTATTGTAAATATTGTTAGTAAATTATTATCTAAGATTTTATATAGCATTAATATTATTATCTTAAAAACTGGAAATATAATTATCAATGTTGTGTATGCCTATAATTAATGCATGTACTTGAATTTGTCTCTAATAATTTGTGTCAATATTTAATGTAGGTACAATGTATTGTTGGCATATCATATAAATAAATAAATAAATAAATAAATAAATAAATCGCTCGTGGCTCCGTAGAAAGAAAGCTTTGGAGTACAATGAAGTGACGAAATTAGGCCAGTTTGATTTTTTTAAACTAGTAACGAGCACTGGAAGAGTAATTCATCTGCCAGATCGGTGTCAACCGAAATTGTTTTTTTTTTCGGACCTCCAGATTGAGTCATGAGAGTGAAAGATCGTGAGAGAGAGAGCGCGAGATAGTGAGTGTGAGAGAGAGAGAGCGAGGCAGTGTGTGTGTGAGAGAGAGAGCACCTCTATCTGCGCGGTGTGCGTGCGGTAGTACTGCAGCGCGGGCGCGGCGGGGCCGGCGGGCGACGCGCGCACCAGCGCCGCCAGCTCCTTGTTGTGCGCCGCCAGCTGGTGGCACAGGATGTAGATGTTGTGGCCCACCTGCGGACAGACACATTCTTGGTTTATTTTGTAGTGTTGTGTTTATATGTATCTTTACAGATTACAATAGCTTTATTAACAGCTGTTGAAGTTAAAGTACTATTATAATTTGTTTGAAGTAACGCTTACATGGTAAATACGCTAAGATAAAAAAACTAGATAAAATACTTTTTTGTCTAATATCTAAACTTCACAAAAGAACAACAAAACTCACTTCCTTCGGGGACACGCCCTGTACAGGCGAGTCCTCTTCAGATTCGGAGTCAGCATCCATCGAGTTCTCTTGGTGGAAGGCGGAGCACGCAACATCAACCTGAAATAATATTTATATTGATTTACTTATATTGGCATTTACTCTCCGTTAGCTAAATAAATTATTATCTCCAAGTCTGATCATAAAACGTTTCCGAATCTAACTACGGTTAACGTTCACTCTGCACTTATTTACTAATATAATTGAAGCAAATAGATAAGCTATTAAAACTATTCCACACACTTAAAATATATGCAATGTCAACTTTCAACAAACCAGCTGTTTAGGGTTCATGTTGTACAGAATCCTTTCGGCATTGTTCTCAGAGTCGTTCCTCGACTCCATGATGGCGAGCAGGAGCTTGGAGGCGTTGTTCTTGAGCTCGAGCACGAGGTCCATACGCGTCTTGCCGAGAGGGTTGATATCGTTCAGGATCAGTGCCGTTATGATGTCAAGTCCGTTGCTTTCATGGGTCGCTATGCAGTTTTGATTTTCATGGCAAGGACCTATGTAATGAGAAAAAATAGTTTTTTTTAGTGAATTATTCTTAAATTCAGAATTCAGATACGAATCCAAGAGAAAAAATGTTGAAAAGAGAGAGAATTTTATAGTCACCTTGACAATACTCAGTAAGGGTCTCCAAGGTTTGGTTGATGAGGGCGACATTCCCCTCATTGATGTACAGCCCGAGCAGTCCGAGCCCACCGGTGGTGGACCCGCAGATGCAGTCCAGGAACATCAGGGTCTCGGAGACCAAGTTGTAGTTAGATTTGTTGTTTTGGTTACGAAGTAAGTTCTAGAATAATAAATACTATATTGTTATACCAATTTTTATGTATTAACATTTCCCCGCGGCTCTGTTCGCTCAGTTTGTAAGCTATATTTATTGAATCAGCTACACTCGGTTATTCAGCGAAATCGTTACTGATGATTTGCAACTTATTTATCATGTACACAGATGAACATTAGAGCCATGGAGAAAACCTAGGAATAGATTAAAAAAACATACATACCTGTAAATCAGGGTTGTGGTTTTCACAGAGCAGCTGTAGGAAGCGTAGGATAGGCTTCATGACGGCCACCTTGGCCGGCAGCACGTCCGCGTTGCCCGCTTCACGCTTCTTCTCCGCCATTATTTCTTCTAGTACTGTCGTGCCTGGATAGTCAGTGTTATATCGAGATAATAGCTAAATCTATACTCTATAGTTTCTTAAAATCATGTTAATTTTTTAAAATTATTAGTTTTATTAAAAAATACTGACAAACCATACATAACGATACTTACTACAATTTATCTTAGAATTAAAAAGAATAACTCTATAATCGATAAGGCCTGATGTAATTGTATTTAAGGGAATAGATGCAATGTCCGTCAAATGCAAATCAATAAACCCTTGATTGACAGTACTTTAGTAAAAACCAAATATCAAGTTTAATTGAAACAAGCGACATTAGAAATGAATTATTTTTTATACAACCAAAAAAATAAGGTCTCTGTTGAGTAATCAATAACATATTACATATTATATACTTAAAACATCTACATCGGCTACATCCATCAATCTATGCATGAAATAAGTTCCATGTCTATAGATTTTGTAGTTTTTGAAGTTAGTGCTAATATAAGAAAAACGGAGGGGAGGTAGGACTTAAGAGGTTAAGCCGTTTAGCCATAACCAACTCTGCGTGAAACTAACCGTGGGACATGGTGTGTATGTCTGAGTAAGCGTGCACGGCGGAGCCGCACGCGCTCGTCACCTCGTCGTCCATGTCCTCACCCACGACCATCGGCCCCACTGCGGCTTTGCCTGGCGGGTACACAGAAAACATATATTATGTTACACTATAGACGGACGGATTCTATAGAGGAATAGATGAGAATTTTAACAGGCACTTTACTGGTAGTACTTCTTATTTTAAAAAAAGAATTACTCGAAAAATTTTAAACAAAAAGTCAGCCGTATAAATGAATTAGTTAGATTTGTGATTTTGAAATTAGTGCAACTTTTCAAGTCCATTATAATGTGAATTCAAATAATAGGGTGCAATAGACAGTATTTCTACGAATGGCAAGTGTGTCAGACCGTCAGTGCTGGGCTTGTGCTTGTCGGCGGTGGAGGAGCGCTTGTCGGCGGCGGACGCGGTGCTGCTGACGGCCAGCGAGCGGATCTCCTGCTGCGCCTCGCGCATCTTGTCGTAGAACACCTGGCGATGTTAGAGTTACATGGCCGAGTTAAATATACTGACCATAGATAATGATAGGATATGTTGTATGTATTTAGTCCTTTTTTACGTCCCACTGCTGGGAATTGCCTTGCTTCAAAATAAGCGGTAATAGGTCATATTCAATATTAACTTTGTGCAGTTCGGCGGATTTCGCATAGTATCACAGTTTTTTTCTAGTTAAGTAATTACTATTATTTTAATATAAATAACACAAAATACATAAATCAGCTTTAATTACCTTTAAAAATGCTTGAGATATTTCTCCATTTTGTAATTTTGTGAATATACTACGTTGTATTATTGGGTTGCCGCCTTCTAGAAGAGCAATTCCTGTAAAAAAATTGTAACAAAAATAATTCTATATCCATATGATATGTACATATACATATAGTACTATTACAACCACGTCTCGCACCTTCACAAGACGGTATAGTGAAACTCACTCATGTACTCTCATCACGAAATATCGAAAACCGATTGACGCATATATAAAATTTGGCAAAGAGGTAGTTTGTACACGTCTCCTAAGAACAGATTTTGCGACAGTCCCCGATGAAAGAGGTCTAAGGGCTCTCAAAAGTTTGTATGATAGTCCTTCATTTCTATTTTTGTGAGTCGCTAGTCAATTCTCTTGTATGATCTTTATTTTCTTTCACAACTAATAATTAATACAAAAACATGTTAGTAGATCGAACTAGATGCATCACTGACCGAGCTGTATAGCCTCCAGGAAGATGGCGGGGCGGTTGGTGCTGTTGATGACGAGCTCCACCACCAGGTCGGACGCGCCCTCGCGGTCCAGGTGCGCCTGCACCTGCGCCAGGCTCTGCCCCGTGCGCGGGAGGACCTTCGCTGGATGGAAACATACAAATTAATATTTAAAATTTTCGATTGATTACAACATTTCATTTGTTTGTCTATTTAATATTCAAAAAACACTTGTTCATAAAAGTAACTGGGTACAAGGTAATACATTAAAAGACAATGGGTGGTTTCGTACCCGTAGTGTATCAAGTTATAATAAATTAAATTTGAACCTGTTAACCCTTCTTCTTCGCTGTTTTTGGAACAAAAGAAAAAATATCAGGATGAATTTAAAATACGCATCCACTAAATGCTGTTAAACTGACCGCACCATCATTCAAAGGAAAAGCATAAAAATTAAAAATATTATAAAAATATTAAGGGTATTGGGGTATACAACACGTTTTTACTAATATAATAAATTGTAAACAGGCTTATATTTTTTTATGAATATGATAGCTGATGTAATTAGAGATACATTTAGCTTGAACGCACTGAGGAACTTTTGTAATTCTATTGCAGAATATAGATACATATTTAACAACTATGAAAAACAACAATGTGACAACATCTACAGGTGGAAATATACTGTTTGCAACACATAAAGCATAAGACATTCAGAACTATTATAAAACAAAAACCCACCTGTCTTCATCTGGAGCGGAACAGACTCGGCTGCGCATGCGCAAATGAAATTTCTAAACTAATTTCTAAGGTCTGTGACATGTCTGCATTTAAATTATTCGATATATTGTATTTTAGTGTGAAATATTTAATAATAATTACTTTCATGTAATATTATTATTATTAAATATTTTATTATTTATAAAAAATCTGGTTATACAAAGCCATGTCACAGTTTTTTTCATTTTTATATTATAAGTGAGATATTTACAAACTAATATCTATCTATTATTGATATAATAGTTTTATTTTAGTGTTTTTACTAAAATCTATTGTGTTTGCTTCTAGAACTAGTTGTGCCATCTAATAAATATTTGGTAGAACTAATAGTTTTACACTTATTTACAATATTTTTTTTTCTTCATTGAAAAATAATGAATGGAATATAAAAGAAAACAATTGATATATTCTACTCAATTATATTTATGTTCTACATATTATGTACAGTATGTTTATAAATGTACTTGATAGGATCGAAGGTCCCTACAATACAGTCCACCACGCTGGCTAAGCCTTGGTTGGAAGTTGGAACTTATAACAGATATCTTCTAAGAATAGTGAGATTATCTTAAATGTTATACAGGTCAGTCTTATACAGGTCATGTTTTTCTATAGCGTATGAACTAAAATCAGATTCGTTCATGAAAATCTCGGAGGCGCGAGACCTAAGTACTCCTAACGGGCCACGACTTCTAGATACAATGTATTGTTTTACCGTCAACAATTTTATCTTCATTTCGTATTTACAATAAAATGAAAGACATTCAAATACTAATTTTATATATTATGTAATATTATTTTTATTATAACAGTGTACATCTTACCACCAGGCCCGTGTGTGACGGCGACGCTGGGCGGAGTGATGCGCGGCTCCGACTTGCGGTTCACGAAGTACTGAGACAGTAGCTTGTTTCGGAGTTGATTGCCCTGAGGGACGAAATGTACATCATTAACTGAAGTAAAGAAAATTATTTAATTGTAAAAAATAAATCAGTCAGTTCACAGTTTTTCACGGTAACCGTTTTGCCGTCCGTTTTTTAAGGCAAATTGTGATAAATTTGAAGACTGTACGCGTCGTTCGTGTAAGTAATAGTATACGTTTTAAGGTTTTAAGGACGGTAAAAAAAATGTCTATATTATGAGATCCTTAATGAAGAAGGCATTTTCGGAAAAATATATAAAAATCGCCAATATAATATTTAATCCAATTTAATTTACAAAGTAAAAGTGACCTTTTCTCCATATTCCGGATCGGTAGCCATCATCTCGCGCAGCGTCCGCAGCACTTTGACGCACAGCTTCTCTTCTTTTTCTTCTAGAAGTTTTTCCGTGTGTCGTATCAGTCTACAACATTTTGTTTTTTTTTTTTTTAAATTCAATTTAAATCAATTACAAAAAATAAAGAATCGTGCATGTATTTGGAGGCATTCATATTCAAATAGGTTTTGAATAATATACTATGTATTATATTGGTGTTAACTCAAATTTAAATTCATGTACCATACACGTTATACTCCGAGATTGTTGGAGCTACAAATGTTGCCAAGATTGTATAAAAACCGAGAACATCAATATCATGTATAAACTGGTATAACGACTATTTTCAACTCTCTCATCCACTCACCACGCCAGTAGTAGCCCAATGGCAACGAGCTCGCTTGCGAAATCAAGAGAAGCTGCGTTTAATCCAGGGTCTTGCAACTTTGATTAAATTCTACAAAATAATGTAAAAGTGAAAGTCTATTTCAATAAAGTATAATTTGATTTGATATTCTCATGTGCAAACAATTTCCAACATAATTACCACTTGTCTTACAACGAAGTAAAGCATCGCGAGGAAACCTGCATGTCTGAGAGAACCTAGCAAGTTTTCGAAAGAACCAACCTCCAACCCACACCAGTGTGGTGTCCACCATACCTATGACCTGAAAAACCTTTGTACTGAAGGAAAGCCTGACTCCTCTAACCTCGATATGAATATGCCGCTGGTGTCGGGGTGCGTGAGCTCGCCGGGGCTGGTGAACAGCCGGTGCGGCTTGTACAGGATGTCCACCAGCAGCGACTGCTCCGCTTGCAGCAACGGTCGAAGCTGCTCTTCTAGGAGAGCCACGATCTCTTGAAGCCCTTCCATTACCGATCTGTCGTTTTGTAGGTTTGTCTGTCAATACATAAACATAAATTAAAAATTGTTATTTTTTAATTATTGTTAGTGCATTATGTATATTGCTAGGTATATAAGATTTATGATAACGAAGGTATTTTTTTCAAGTATATTCTTAAATGACATTCGTTACTACCTCTTTTTTATGAATATTTAGTTGTAATATTCAATTCAACCATAACTTTATTTATATACAATTTTATAATTACCTGAGAAGCCATCTTCTCTAGTTTAGAAGTTTTAGAGGCAAGCAACCACTTGCTCGTCTGTCGGGAGAGTGCGGCTGCTTTTTCGAATACTGTTTGTATTTTTGCTTCTAATTCTAGTGGTATTGCTATACTGCGACTTTTGGCTGGACAAAGAAATTATTTTGTATAGTATATTAATACATAGTGGTGTTTATTTCAATCGTCAGGTGAGTGTTATTTCTTTCTACTGAACTTTAGCATTACTCTATAAGAAGAATCGATAAACATATACATTACTTTTACAGTAAATTCACAATTTTAGTTTCGACATACGGTTTTACTGTTTACAAAATATGTAAAATTACTTACCAACTTCGCTAAGCGTTCTTATACATTTCTCCACGTTAAGTTTCTGCGGCGGCGTCAGCCACGGACACTGGTAGATACGGAATGTGGTCTGCAGTAGCTTCACGAAGATCGACTGGCGGGTCTGTGTTCACGTAATATCAGATATAAATACATGTACTCTCTATAGAAATCTATACTATTCAGATATAATAAAAATCTATCTATACATAAATTATTTTTTAAATAATTGTCTTGACATTATAAATGAAACTACCTTTTCGGATTTTGTCGCGGATTTATTTTGATTTTTAGCAATCATGGTCACGGGAGAGACTCCCGTCTCTCTCCCGTGACCATGATTGCTGTAAAGCATTCGAAACGTCGGGAACTAAAAATCAAAATAAATCCGCGACAAAATCCGAAAAGGTAGTTTCATTTATAATGTCGAATATTCGCGTAAATCTAAGAAAGTATTAATTGTCTTGAAATATCATTAGTTTCAATACAGAAGCTGAAACTAGTGTGTTGATTTTCTGTCTATCCGTTAGTGACGGCCTAGTATAATAGCGTGGGAAAGTCGTTAGTGTATAATTTATTTATAATATTGGGTTCTTTTAACATCCCACAGCTGGGAATGGGCTTCCCCTCAATAACAGAAAATGATTCGCAAATGAAAATTGCGATTTGCGATCAACCTAACAGGGTAGAAGTCATATTAATTCATCAACTATCAAGCACTGTAAGGCTGTATTTTACCAAATTCATTAATACCGCGTAATCTATTTTATATGTATATTTTTTATACTTACATTGAAATAAAATCCATGCAAGCGTAGATAAAAAAATAATTTGATAAGACTGTTTACTTTGAAATTAAAAACTAATATAATTATTCAACTAAGTTTTGAATAGATTAAATATTATAAAGCCTACATTGGTGTATGTATTAATTATTTTTCTAGCAATTAAAAACACAATAATTTCTTTAAATATATATAATAAATAAAGGCGTAAAAAGATGTAAAATAAACGATACATGTAATATAAACAATGAAATGAGAGAAAACTTCAGTAATAATGAATTATACTACTTATGATCTAAGGATCAAAAGTCAGTATATCATTACTAATGACGCCGATGCATTACTTTCCTATTAAGTACTAATATAATTCCTACTATTTATATATGTAGAATTTTTTGTTTGTTTGTTTGCATTTCCTTCACACTTCGGATTAATTTAATACAAAGAAATTATTCATAAAAAATTAAGCATTGTTGTGAAATATTACATTGATGGCTAAACGGTACTCATCCAAATACATTACAATGGAGGTGTATATGTACGAATTCGAGTATGTTGCCTATAGCTCGGGCGAAGCCACGTGTATTGCTATATATCGTATGAAAACGATCTATCCATTAAGAATGATCAATGAAGTTCATGAAAATCACTACATATTATATAACAAAGTCCCCCAAGTCAAGTAATATCTGTTCGCGATAGTCAAATACTACTGCACCAATTTTCATGCTGTTATTTCCAATGGATAGAGTGGTTCTCGAGGAAGGTTTTAGTATATAATTTGTCAAATTTTTGTTATATACATTTACTAGCAGAACCCGCGGCTTCGCTCGCGCTAAATCTAGGGACAAGCCCTAGCGGAGAGGACGAGTCGTTAGTACGATATTATAGGATTTTAACACATTTAACACAAGGTGTGCACTGCCTAGCTGTACGACGTACGTACTCTGTACCTCTTGTATCGACATCGGTCGGACTGTTATCAACAATGTGAGTATTTCATTTGTGCTCGTATCTCGCGTCACCTTGCACAGTAAAATACACAAAAAAACTAAATTTATTAATTTTAAATTTAAATTAATATGGAATAATAAATGTTAAACGAAATGTAGACTAAGGTTAAATGTAATAACTGTATAATGTATATAATTATTTTATTATATATAATATACTACATCCTATATAGTATAATTTAGTAAGCAAACACGTACCTACCTCCTTTATTTCTTAATTGTATCTGTTGTATTAAGTTACTAACAGTGGGGATTCCCCAAGTGTAGACGCGAAATTTAAATTATACCAATCGATAGTAAGTATCGACATACCATAATATATCACCTATTCCAATATATACATAATATCTTCAATTAAAAATACAATTAAAATAATGTATAATAATATAATTCTAAAGGAATTGAATCTGTTCTATTTAAAAAAAATTTTTTTTTTGAAAACTAATTGAATTTGAGTAGTAATAAAACCATAATATTATAATGCCCGTACAGTACAACTCACCTGCACAGTGGTGCTCTGGTCGCTGAAGGGCGACTTGAAGAACGTGCAAATGGTGTGCACGAGCACGTCCGTCACGTAGTTCACCCACGCCTGCTTCGCGCTATGTGATACCTTCACTGGCTCTTCTGATGATGAGCCTGCGAGATGAGATGGAAATTTTATATTTGTATATATTTACACGTATTTATTATGGAAAATACATAATATTTTCCTAACCGATTTCGTTTACGTCGATCAATCTCAGAATACTACAAACTCGGCAGAGGGTTTTTTACAAAAAACAATAATCCATTCTTTATTCACCTCTAAACTCAAGTGGGATTATAGAACACGACCTATCAGATACGAAATTTTCTCTGAGTCACGAAGTTAAAACGGTGACTTGCAACTACTATTGACAATTTACCTGACCTGGGATTCGAATCTTGAGATGATTTGGTTTTTAGTTTGAAAAATTTCTTTAAAACGAAAGATTTTTAGATATGTCACCGTCAAATTGTAATTACAGTGAGATAATAATCTTTAAAATGAAACCGTCAAATTATGAAATTGCATGCGACGGTACAGTTGCACAATGCAGATTACAATCTCACGAGATTGTAAACTGTGAAATTGTAATCTAAAGATATTTACAGTTTAACAGGTGACAGCTATATAGACATTATAATGTATATCAATAAATTGAAACACGCACCAGGTGTCCCGGGCAGCGCGGCGGGCTGCAGGATGGCGAGCATGTCCTGCAGGAAGGAGCGCTCGAACAGGTCCCACATGTAGTTGCTGGAGTAGATCTCCTTCATCTCCACCTCCGTGTCGATGTAGCAGTGGTTCAGGAACCCTACATACGCTTCCTTCACCTGGGCATCAATGTGTGTTGTATTAAATTAAATGGATGTATTTTTAGCGTACAACACTTGTTTAAAAATATTATTGTTTATTTTTTAACGAAGGAAATTAAATTGTTTATAATTTAAGCATTAAGAAACATAACTTAGGAATATATTTCGGAACTTTAAAAACCTATTAAAACATACTCGACATGGACTTATATGGACGTGAGCTTTTTGACATCCCTGAATTATAAGTATGAAGTGGCACCCCATTTTTTTTTATTTTGCATATGTAATTTAACTATAAAATTAGCATTTTTTACTACCTGTTCACACAACCTCCTATTTTCAGCAATACATCTTAAAAGAATAATAAATTAAATTTAACCTGTGACACACAGACCGACAGACAAAAACTGTCAATTCTTGTAATAGTATATAAAAATAATAATAAGCAATGACCTCAGGTATGCAATCGGGGTGCGTGATCATGGCCACGATGTCGTCCAGCGGCAGCAGGCTGTGGCACTTGATCTCCGTGTACACGTTCTTGCCGAGCGTGCAGCACGTCAGCAGCTTCACTAGATCTATGTGGTACCTGGAAATTATTATATTAATATAAGTATTTCTGATCATTATTCTTATACAGTGTTAGCCCAGAAGGAAAACATCGTTACAAAAACGTCCGAGAAAACCGAGCAAACTTTCGAAAGACGTGTGAAGTGCGCTAATTCACATTAGGCCAGCATGGTGGACTACGGCCTGATTCCCCTCATATTGAAAGGAGGCCTGTGCCCAGTAGTGGGGCGTTAAAAAGGGCTTCATAAAATTCAAGTACATAAATAATATATAACAAATACGTACGTTAACGCCTCTGGCATTTCCCCACTCAGCTTGTACTGGCGCATCATTTGTATGAAGTAATTGAAGGACACCTTATCGTTGTAGAACACTAACACGTCCTCTCCCGCATTCACCATCTTAATTGAAAAAATATACTTAAGTATACATTTTTTCTTACGACTAACATTAAGCAGATTAACGGTTTAATTAATAAAATACAAATTAGTAGCGTCCTGTGCAATCAGTCCGGGTGCGTAGCTAAAAGACACACATGGAGTAGGCCCACTTTGGTGGGCGGTGTGTTATGCGGGTTGCTCCTGGAACTTCTTTGAAAGCATAGAGAACTATGGAGCAACTCTGTGGTTGTGTGGTCTTCTTCAGCAGAGTTGCAGGCCAACCGGAGAGTCTTATTAAAACGGAGGGAGGATTTGTATGGTTTAAGTGGGTAGTACTGGGTTACCCCCTACATGACCACCCGTTTCCTTCAGTTGGCATAAAGGGGGCTAGCCGGGGGTAAGGCGGGGGTAAGGCGGGGGTAAGGCGGTGTGCGCACCTCCTGCATGACGAGGTCCTGGCTGCGGCGGATGTGCTGGCCGCCGGCGCGCACGATGGTGCGCAGGAAGCGCAGGTAGGCGGGGCGGCGGCCGCGCGCCTCGATGCAGTGCACGAAGTGCGCCGCCACCTTCTCGTTGCCCTCGTGCGCGCACAGCGACGCGTTCTCCTCGAATATCGCGCACACCGTTTGCGCCTCGCGGATCTGGTATACATTAATGTATTCATTAAAAAGCTGTCTTTTCTGTTTTTATAGATTTATTTTGATCTTGTTTTGCCGTACCGCGACCATGATGTAAAACATTCCAAATGTCGGAAACGAAAAAGCAAAATATATTCGCGCTAATATCCGAAAATATAGTTTATTTAAAACGTCAACAAGTAGAAATGTTAATTGATATTATACTAGCATTTAGCGCGACTCCGCTGGCGTTCTTAAGACCTGACTGTAATGTAGGTAGACAAAGAACATTGGTCTTTCATTTATGAATTGTGACGTTGACTGTTCAGTCTCGCATTAAAAGGTTTATAAGTACGTTGTGTTAGTCATTATCTCCCAAATATTATACGCTAAGATTTCACACCGACCTATTAACTACATAAACAACATCATACAAACATAATAAAATAAAATGGGTGCGTGTAACCTTTACGCGCGGTTGAAATAAAACTTCTTAGGAAAATATCGCAATTTAATTAAAACAAATCAATAATTAAATACGTCATATTAGGCATATTACAATCACATATTTAAAGAATATAATATTAAATCTCCATTGATCCGAGTATTATAATATACTTGTCAGACAATAACAAGGGTTACTATGGGAACATAGGAATGAATTCTATCTCTTTCTCTCGCCGGCTGAATCCTATACATTTAGAGCCGGTCCACACGGCGCGTTGCGTCAAGGTTATATTGACGTAGCGCTGTCGCTGCGTTATTTTTCATACTAATAACAGTGCGCTGCGTCGACGCAACGCACACACGACGCAACTGCAGCCCCCGAGAAGCGGGCAGGGGTGTACTCATTGCGACTCCGGAACGCAGCGTAGTTGTATGCGCTGCGCGACGAAATGTTGTAATTACGTCGTAGTAACGCTGCGGTGGCGCAGCGCCCGTGTGGACTGGCACTTACGTGTTTGTGTCTCTATGGACTCGCTTTTTAGTTTCATCGAGTTTGAAAACACAACAATTTTAAAGAAGTTTCACTTCAAAAATACAATAAATAATAAGTTTAAGCAGAATCGAATATTCATATTTTTTTAATTCGGTTAAAACCTCACTTACGCCTGCATTGAGGAACAGATCAAGGTGTTTGTGCAGGATGGCTTGGTTCTGCTGGTTGCCGTGGCAGAAGTGCTGCAGGAACTCGTGCGCTAGCGCCAGGAGCTCGTCCATCGCCGCGTCGTCTTCGTCGTGTGGGACCTGCGTAAGTAACGCGATTTTAATATGTTAATATTTACTTGGAGTGAAATCACATTATTTTACAGATAAGGTAATATTTTACCTATATATTTATATTCATATTTTCTTCTTCGCTATAAAAAATAAATTAAATTCCTCTGTCATGTTAAGTTTGGACTAATTTTGGAACAACATCACAGATTTTAATATGGTTTTCACTATTATATATGCAATAGGCTATAATTATAGTCATATTGCGAAAAACAGTAACAATATAATGATATTTTTGTATTAAATAAAGTCAAATAAAAATCATCCTTTCTGGATACTTCCAATCTTAAGGCAGTTAAGAATAGTAGGATACTAGTTTATACTAATATTCCTTCAATGGATAAACTAGATGAAATAGAATGAAGATAGTTTTGAAATCTTAGGAAAGACTCAAAACAGAAAATCCCTTAAGGAGACGAAAAGGGAAAACTATCAAACTAATTCAATATATTAATTAAATTCATAAATTCATACACAGATAATATTTTAAGACTGGCAAACTACATGATTAATTTAATTCAAAACAAACAAGCCAACCTGAAGTAGGTCCAGTATGATGTTGTGCACGCCGATGTTGCGCAGCAGGCGCTGCTCGTGGCGGCGCGGGCGCGCGGGCTCGCCCTCCGCGCCGCTGTTGCCTTGCGTGCAGTACTTGATCATGCGCTTCAGGATCTGCAATGTTACTCATCTTTAATTTAAAATTCTTATTTTTTCTCTTTCTTTTTATCTCATCTATTCAGCCATTTTTGAACGTCCCACTGCTGGGCTCTGACCTCCTTTCAATACGATGGGTATCAGGCCTTAGCCCACAACGCTGGCCAAGTGCGGGTTGTACTATATTATCTACGTACTTTTATTTTAGACTTTTACAATTTTTAATTAGGTTATAGTTCAGTAAACTGCCTGAATACGGTACAATACGCATACGTCATTGGGGGTGCCAGTTTTCCAATATCTAGTAATGAGTTTCTTAGACAAAGTACAGACAGGCGTTTTCATCTATACAAATAAATAAAATTCAAGTGAGTGCTTGTAATGTTAATGCATGTGTTATGATATATATAGCACCTACAAGAAAAAAAAATGTTGTCACTCAGTCTGTTTTTTCCGATTTAATCTTCGAAAGAGATGTTTTACGCAGGAGTTACATAGCATATGTACTTTTATTTTAGATAAAAAATTACGGTAAAAAAAATTATAAAACATACGCGACTGAAGCGAGTATAAACTATAAACCACTAGTAAAGTGTAGTTATTTTCACTAACTTAATTTTTATTTCAATACAGTATGTAATAATAAATTGCTATTTTACCTCTTTAATTTTCTTGTATTCATTCATATGATCGTATTTAGTTGTTCTCGATGTATCCAGAACATTATCAAGCGACGCATTTCTTTCCAAAACTGCCCCACCCGGCCCCACTGTTCCTTTGATATCTGGAAATAAAAATAACATTAGTAATAACGCTTATCAAGCACTCTGTATGTTGTTAAGATTGCTTATACCTTGTGCGCTGTAGCATGGTGCGGGTGACAGATTCAGTAACGTTTCGTTTCACTCTTGAAAGTTGCCGCGATTTACAAATTATGACTTAGTATTTCAGCTGTACCACATTCGTAATATATTACATCATTATT
Organism: Boloria euphrosyne; assembly: GCA_951802675.2. Classification (NCBI taxonomy): domain Eukaryota; kingdom Metazoa; phylum Arthropoda; class Insecta; order Lepidoptera; family Nymphalidae; genus Boloria; species Boloria euphrosyne. The sequence goes on from OX637896.1 coordinate 1,985,559, forward strand.
TACTGTAGTAAATTAAATTAAACCCAACCAGAATGTTCTAGTCTGCAAATAAAATCTAATGAAAAGAAAAATTAAGCAAAGTGCTATGCGTATAACGTAACTCCATAGACGTAAGCTAGTGATGGGATGTACTGCTACGATGGATAGTCGATGTTTTTTTATAATAAAAAACGTATATTGGGAATAGTTCAATTATAGTCTATACTTATATTAATGAAACAACAGAACGTATATAAAAAAATGATTTTATTCGTCTAAACTCATATCAATCTCCCTGGCCTGACTACCAAAAACAGTTTTTTTTGTATGCACAATTAGGCTTCGCAATAACAACAAAATCAATAAACTTTAGCAATTAAAGCAAAAAAATCACTTGAACTCTGGGGAAGCTGCGGGTACTGCTAGTTTTATATAAGAAGAAAGATATTATTATGTAGCCATAAAATATATTTATTGAAGTTTATACACGTAGTTACAATGCGCAACTGAATAACACAGTAATTTTCATAACACTTAGATTTATGCTGCGAGTATCGTTAGCGATAAAAATGAATTGCATAACGTCACATCCCTAGTCATGTGGTACTGACAGATGACAACGTCATATAGGAAACTGTCACCCGCACCAAGCTACAGCGCACAAGGTATAGGACATTACTACACATAGCGCCATCAACTTCCGTGGTAAGCTACAAGGCTTGTCTTACGGATACCAGATAGTTGATACGCTACACATATTATATAGGTATATAACTTTACATACATATCTACTTTTTAGAAATATAAAACTCATGACTGGAATAGAAACATCTTTCAACAATTGAATACCCCCAGCAGGACTCGAACCCGCGACCGCTGGCACAGAAAGTTAATAATAAAAATAAATTTGATATCATAAAACTTGTACCACTATCATCGAGTGCGCCGGCGCGACCTTTATTGAACACCCACAGTTCCGATTTTTCCACGCTTTGCCGTAGAATGTCTAGATCTGCTTTGATTTGTTTGTAAGATTCCACATCTGCGTCCGACACTAGCAGTTGTACCTTTGGAAGGAAATAAATAATATTGATGATCTACATTATTATGGCCAATAATTAAATATAACTTATTTTTTAACTATAAAAAATATGTGTATATTTTTTTCACCCAAGTTAATGTTTTGATTTGTTGATAGTTTTGTTTAAATCTTATATTGCCTTTAATAGGCAATTGGCACAAACAAAATAATCAGCCCATGGACAGCTACCATATAAAAATAGAGGTCAAACACATCACTCCCCTTTCCGTTAGCAGTCGGGTAAAAACCAACATTACCTGTTTAAAGGCAGCCAAAACTTCCTGTCTCTGACTGAAATGTCTAAAGAGTAGGGCCAGCGCCCCCGACACGAGCGACGCCGACGCGCCCTGCGAGCACAGCTGCAGCAACACCCGCAGCACCATCCGCCCTCCGCACTCGTCCAAGTCTAGACCGTCCCTGCAAATTGTACCTTACTGTTAAGGTAATAAAGTTCAGTTTCATTTGGCAGTTAGTACAAGTAAAGCTCACACAAAAGCACAGGTTTAAGCACACAACATGCTCACATTTATTAATATTAAGTTTTTTTTTTTAACATTGTCTTGTAAGTATGTTTGTGGACAAAAAAATCTAATTTTTTTATAAGGAATATCACAACTCGATAAATGAGCACACTTTAAAACAATCATAAAGCAACACAACACGACAGCTTATCATTCGGGTGTTTATTTTATCATCGTACAAGGGGGCAAGTAAATTCCTTAATCACATATAAAAGCCAAACATTTATTTTATTAAAAAAAAAAAAAACAAAAACAACGTTTAACAGACTTGTCAGAACATTGCCATATCGGGATATAAGGGTGAAACAACTTAATTTACACACTCTTGGCACTTTTAACTCTTAGATTTTTTAATAACTATTATTATTTATTCACTTGTTAACATTTATAAGCACTATTACGTTTTGGGTTATTAAAGCAACCATTAATGTTAGGGCGTTATGCGAGTAGTGTCCATGCTACATCACCATGCAATTTAGATATATCTTACTAACAAATCTACATTTTTTGGAAGACAGTTGTCAGGCACAGTCTGTATTGCTCTGAAATAATATGTACATAATATGTATTAATATTATTATCAACACAATTAAAGATAGCTTTGTAAATTGCAAATGTAAGAAAATATTCATTTTTTTCAAGTTAATATCATAAAAAATATAATAAAAAAAATCAATAACAATTGGTTAACTGTGTTGATTCAGAAGAAATTGAAAAAACTGCAATTAAGCTAGAAAAAAATTACTTAATTATTAGTAAGAATAAAGTAAATATTTTAAAAATTAAATTAAAACTACCCTCAGACCGATCCCTGTAAGTATCTGTTAATGACACATTTTTTAGAATATGGTAGCTAACAATGAGTGACATATTATACACAAAGAAAATCTTAGGAAATGCCCCAAAACCTCCAAAAACCTTCACATAAAAGACAAAAAATATATATTATATAGTACAATAACATTAGTGTTATAAGCACATATAATATATAAAATAGACAAACAAATTGACTTAACATAAAAATATATTACACTTAAATTTGTATACATTTCAACTTCAATTTATATACAATGATAGTATGTATAATCAATATTGAAATGTTTGATCCCAATTTTGCAAAATTCTCGTAAACTACCAAAATTATTAATTCACAAGTATTACACATTTTGTTAAATAAGATTCTACATTAAATAATATTCATGCTTGAAAAGTTACGGACTTTTTAAAATGTACTATTGCGGTAGTAAGTACGGAACAACGTTAGGTATATCTGTTAAAACAAGATCGCATCTCACTACAATAGTTATTACCAATACATATATCTCAAGATACATTTATAGTTATTAGTTTATAGAATTTTTGGCGCCACATACATAATACTCACCGACAACTAAATATGCCTTCAGCTTGAAGCCCGATAGCTTCCACGTCAGCTTTTCCGATACTATCTGCTTTGTCCGACTGTTCGAACTCCTTTTTGAAGATAGAGAGGAGGCAGCTTATACGATAATCGAGTCGAACATCTAGGATGAACTAGAAAAAGAATATTACTTATTACTATTATTAGTATGTTTATTGGCTTATCCATAAGCTGCACGGAATAAGAAAAAATGAGATTTAAATTAGTATCTAACAAATAATTATTATATTTTGTTAACAAGATAAAAGGGCCTAAAATTGAAAAAAAAATTCTATCAATAAGAACTAATTCAGTTTCACTTTCATTGTTACGACTCATTTTGGTGTACTTAAATGGTTTCAATGAAAATTGAAATGGATTTCACATAAAATACTGCAAGTATTGCAGTTTTTTAATCTTACATGCAAATGTATGTGTGTATGTTTGTTACTCGTGTTGACGCGTTTGGATGGGTTTGGAGGAAGTTAAGCACATGGGTAGAGTATGCTCTGGAGTAACACATAGGACACTGTTAGCCACCTATGGAAAATTCCAAGGGAAACCGAAGTATCTGGGTAATTTACTATACCTGTAATATTTCAATGATCTTGAGTTTAGTCTCCATGACGAGAGGATGTTTCCTTGCTAGCGCAAGTGCCGAAGGGCTGCGTTGCGCGCCGCCTCCCGATACCTGTGTGATTAATAGATTTAGTATATTTATATTTTTGAATGAAATTATTTAAAATGAAAATATTGATTTATGCTTGCTTACAAGCAGACTAAGATTTGAATAAAAATATTAGGCTACAGGGAAGACATCACTTGATCAAAAGTCATCACATCATTCCAACATTACTTGTCTTACGAAGAAGGAAAACATCACGAAGAAACCTGCATGTATGAGAGAACCTAGCAGGTTTTCCAAAGAAATTCCGTCGTGGGGGACTATGGCCTCTTTTTCCTCACCCCTTCCCAATAGAATCCTTTAGAAAGGGCTCAAAACAATATTTATATGCATGACGCTTACGTACGTTGCGTGCTACGGACCCCAGCGTGATGGACGTCATGACGGCGCCCATGTCCCCGATGCTGCGGAGGACACCGCCTTCCGCTACAATTATTTAAAAAAGTGTTAATAAAGTGTAACATGCACAATAAATCTTGTCTATATAGATTATAAAAGTTAACTATATTCTGTAAGGTGGATGTAACGGGTGATTTTTTAAGCGTTTGGTTTTTTATTTGAAAAAAAAAATACCATAATATAGTGTTAAATATAAAATTTACATTGGGAAGTTAAAAATCATTACTTGCCATTTATGTTTTAAAAATTATTTCGTGCAAATGTTGTCCTCAACTACGTTTTAAATGATCCATACGCGAAGTCCAATTGTGAGGTACTTTTTCAAGCATGTCGGCTGGCATCCGGATTCAGCTTAAATATTCTCTTATGTACGCACCCTACCTACTTAAAAATCACCCCTTATATTCAAACGTCAAACATTAGAACTCGTGGTTTTAACATCGAAATAATCAATAAATTAAAGTGATGTGAAGTGATTGTGTTTAAATGAGAATTAAAGTGAAGTGATGTGATTATTGTATAATAAGTGAAAATAAGTGATAATAAAAGTGAAGTGATTAGAAAACTGTTGTCTTCATTTGATTCCCTCTGAGCTCATTTTAAAAGTGATGATTTATTTTGATTGCACGTTAGTAAAAATATTATATTTGTCATCGAAAGGTCACTCACTCATCATAAAGCATCGGAAACCGTTTTTCGTATAAAGTTAAAAGTAGTTTATAGGTTCAAATCCGGGTCTCGCACCTCTGATATTTTCATGTGCAAATCATTTCTATCCTGATTACCACTTATCTTACGGTGAAGGAAAACATCGTGAGGAAACCTGCATGTCTGAAAAAACTAAAATTTCAATTTGCAGACTCAACATACAATATCAGCTCTCAATAATAATAATAATAAAATAATATTATGGTATATATAGTGAGGTGTTCATAATTTATTTGTTTTAGAATAACGAACATACAACACTTACGTTTCTTCACGTCGCCTTCCTGAGCCGCTTGTTTAAAAACAACACAATTGCTTTCACTAGCGTTTACTTACTAATAAAACTAGCTTAAAGTTAGACGTATACGTGAATTATCTACATAATAAATACATAAGTTTAGCTCTAAATATTAAAAATAAAAAATGTAAAATAACTAATAAGTGATCGAATGAGTATATTTCTATTATTATTTTTATAAATCACTTATTTTCAAGCAATATCAATATTATAAATGATAAAATCATATTAACTACGTATTGGCACAATATTGAAATATAAACAGCTATACTCTTTGATAAACTATAATGAATATAGTATATAAACAAATATTATAGAGTAAGTTTCACTTACATTCTACCTCACCAGTGAGTGCGCTGGTCTCATTCAACAGGTCGATGGCGGTGACACAGTCCAGGATACTAAGCAATGTTTTCGTTAGTCTCAGAAGATCGCTGAAGCTGTTAATAAATATTACATTATAATTAAAACCTCATTTAATGTATGTGTGTGTGTGTGTGTCTGCACGCATGTATTTGAAATAATGAAATTAGAATCAAAACAATAATATTAAGTTAATTTTTACTGACGGGACCATAGACAAAAACAAGTGAAGGCGGACTTTATGACTTGTGACCCATACGCTTATATGAGCTTTCTTACTAAAGGTTGCGTATTCGATTGTTTTTCAAACCAAGTTATAGGCCTGGTATTATATTTATAATGGCATAGTACTTCGTATTTTTTATTAACAAAAAAATAAATAATATACCTACCTATAAAATCCAAAGTATATCAATTCTCTAGCCAACTTGACCACTTCGAAGGTAAGTTTGTTCTGGTCGTGATCACTGAAATACCAGGTCTTCGTGACGACATTGCACAGATAGTTCTCCACGAAGCGGATTGTTGATGCGAATTGCTCTTTAACTTTTTCCCTTGTTGCATCTGGACCGCCTTTTACACATTGATAGCTGAAATTAATTACAAATTTTACTACTTAAACAGTCTTTTTATATATTTTTTAGGGTTCTGTATTTCAGAATAGAAAAAAGAATCATCATAGAATAATTAATAAATTTCTACAAGGGGTCTTCCACTTTGTTATGCGTCGGCTTTTCTATCTGTCTGTTATAATAAAGTCAACTAACGACAGTCAGTTATTACATATTCCAAAACATCATCAGCCCATTAAAAAGTGGACAAAATTCAGTACTTTGTGTTGCTGGCAAATAATCACTTTTTCAGCCGTGTTTAAAACATGTTTATAAAGTATGAATATTAATGCATTTGCCAACATTAAAAAAATATTTAGAAAAATATATAACAAAGTGGGTAGCACTGGCTTTTCTAGCGGATGACTCACCGCATAATCTATCTATATCTAGTGGATGGTAAATGTTAGGAAATTATTACATATAAATCTAAACTCATGACTGGAGTACAATCATTCGCGCTCAACAACCGAATGTCCAGCGAAACTAGAACCCACTCCCGCTGGGCAGGGCACCGTTAATGGAATTCACAAGTACATAGCCCGACTAAGAAGTAGTGTGTACGTACTCGTGCACGTGTATGGTGCCGGCGACCTCTGCCCACAGGCGCGCGTACTTGACGGGCGTGACGGGCTCCTGCGGGTCGCGGTCCACGTGCAGGTGCAGCATCAGGCGGCAGAACGACGCGCGCACCTCGTGCGACAGCGCCGCGTTCGACATGCATCTGTACACATTACAATATACACTCTTATACATTTGTCACACTTTTAGTAATATAATACGACTAGCGATCTGTATACGTAAGTATATTTTTTGTGGAATATGAACAAAAAAGAGGATGTTGGAGTGGGGAGAAAATTATCGGGGGGTAGTTGTATCTTGACGCTTGTCGTAGTAGCATTGTTAGGTCGTTACTCTGTTGGTTAATTTCTTTAAAATATCATTGTTGGTGGCTTAGTCGTCTTTTTGGTTAGTTTTATTGTGTTTTAGCGTTTTCAGATATTTACAATAAATTGAGGTCGATTTAGTAAGCTTGTTTTTTTTTAAAAAAAACTCACTTCTGGTCTAAATTCACAAGATTTTATATAAAGATCGTATTAGTCGCTTGAATTTTAACGATACTAGAGAAACTTGATTTATTACTACTTGATACAATATTTTATGTCTGTACGGTGCAACCGTACATATTGCAACATATTGCAACTCATCATTTCTCACGACACACGCATTCATTATTTCATTTTATTCATAAAAATCAAATCAGTTCGCGTATCGCTAGCAAGTAAGCCGCGCGTGCTCTCTATTACCTATCAAGTGGTAATTTTAGCATTTATCAGTTATCAATCTAATAGTGTATTAGGTTAGCAAGAACCGGTACAATGTCTCTTTTCGCCCTGTAAGATATGATTCCCAGGATAAAAATACCCTATGTCCAGGGTTTTCAACTATATTTACATCATTCACCTAAATTGTGACTTCCATTTTACTCTATTTCCATTAAATTGCTGTTTCTCAAAGCATATATTTTCAAATAATTAAAATCCTATTTATATTTTCGTAATAAAATGTTCTGAATATGATTAGAAAAACTTAGATAGTAAGTAGTCACTTGAGTATGAGATCGATGTGCAGCTGCTGCGAGAGGCTGTTGAGCGCGAGGTACTGGCGGTTGAGGCACATGTTGGAGAACAGGTCGAGCTGGTGGCGGTAGTAGTCGAGGATGGCGGCCGCCTCCCCCCGCGCGCCCGCCGCCCCCGCGCCCCCCGCCGCCCCCGCGCCCCCCGCCGCCCCCGCGCCCGCCGCCTCCGCCGCCAGCTCCGACAGCACGCGGTGGCACTGCCGACCACGTCACACATTATTTCATATTAGTTATGGGATTTATGACACATAAAAGTTATCAGAGTTTTAAAAGGCCGAAATCTAAGTTATTATATTGTTAATTATTGTAACCATATTTAAAGAAACAAATTTTCTTAACTTAAAATGTCACATACTTATTTTTACTTATTTGCTAAAGTTAAAATTCAATAATATACTAACCACACACACACACACACACACACACACACACACACACACACACACACACACAAACACACACACACACACACACACACACACAAACACACACACACACACACACACACACACACACACACACACACACACACACACACACACACACACACACACACACACACACGAGATGCTATTGATGAGATGTAGAATAAAAAAAACAGCTCCTTTCTATTCACAATAATTTATTTTTACCTTTTTATTATTCCAGAGCAATATAACTTGATCTTCTTTGGTATAAGTGATGTCTGAAGCATCTAGGACATTTTCATGCTTGTATTTGGTTGATACCAACCTAGAACAGAATATTATGTATTTTAGTAAATGTAATTTATAATGATAATATGCAGAAATCCTAGAATTTCAAAATCTAAAAAACGAGTTACCTTTTTAAATAATAAAAAACCTATTTGTGAACTACTGAAGAGACATGTGAATCAAAATAATGAAACAAGTTCAGATGGTGTGTAATTAATAAATGTTAAATATAAAATTAAAAGTCACGGTGCTATACAAAGATGAACTCCTTGAAAATTGATTAATCCTAACATACAGGATAGTTTACACAGGATAGTTTTAACCCCAATTATTTCTGTTTTAAATGAAGTCGGTTAAAAAAATATAGAGAGGTTTTACCCAAAAGCGTAACTACCCATCAACAAATTTTCTAATTTTACATGTTAACAATTTCTTATTCAACAAATTTACTAACAGAACGTATAACTATACCTAGTCTCTATAAGTATGTCAGCGTTGTTAGCGCAGAGCACACTCTTGCAAATGAGCTCCTGCGTCACGGCGATAGCTTTCTTGTTGGAGATGCAGAGGTCGCTCAAGTAGTCCAGGAACCGTGACTGCCAGGTCTTCATGTTCTTGCGGACGAGGCCTGAATACATTGTATAATCGATATTTATAAGCGATTACGATTTTGGAAAATATTCAGTGTTGTTTCCCATTTTGTCTTCAATTTTATCCGAATTATGTTTTGAGCTCATAAATAGCTCCAGGTAATGCAAGATTGTGAATGTAGAACTCATGAAGTTTCGATACGCAAAACAATTTTTTTTTAATTTCAAAATGTTTATTTACTTTTGAGATTTTATAATTGTTTTGCACGTCTTTTTCTTAATATATAAAATAAAAGATTACATAGCTTTTATATTACTTGAGAGGCAAAATTATTTTGTGTACAACCCATATTCTAGAACTTTTTTATTTAATAATAAAAAAATGTTCAACATTTAAACGATTTGCGAAATAAAATTAGTGTTATTTTTGCTATAGCTTAATGTTAATGAGACGATCTATACAAATCTTATTTTTGAAAAAATATTAAACTTTATACTTACCAACAAATGTTTCAATCTCTGAAGCGGTGATATGTTTCTCCAGTAATTTTCTATTATTGTGTAGTAAAGCTGTTATGGTGTCTTCTGCTAGAATGTCACATCCGATTTGTTTTTGCATAAAGCCAAAGTGTTTTGCGATGTATTCCTACAAATATTCACTTTTATTATAATTTTTATTCTAATATAATTGTTCTAATAAATAAGTACTTAATATTTAGGTCTATTTTTATTTTTTATTATTTTTTTTATTTAGAAAAAACAATACATAAAAATCCTTCTTTTAAGGGGATTACTATTCCCAATGGCCTTGACGACTAGGCGGGGCTTAGCGCTTTACACCCGCGTACCCCGCACAAAAATTAACGCCAGAACAAAATCAAAGAATAAGCCACTTGTATAGGTTACACTTACTGCCTACGAGCGATATGTTCCGAACACTGTCAAAGAGTTGCAATGTTAGAATAATTATTATCTTAATATATAAATATTTTATTTATTATAATCCTATAACCTATAATGATAAATCTATATTTTATTTATATAATCACATAATTTAACCTTTACATTATAATATGTACTATAATATAACATAAAATACAGCGCCCAAACGCGTAATTTACTGCAGAGTGCAGTGTCATGTCTGCGTGCGACTATTCTTTTCACGCACACAAATAAACATGCTTGTATGTAATGCATAAACGCAACGTAAAATAAGTAGTCGATTGCTAGCGACGTCGGAGCAAAAAAGTGACACAGCCTCCCCGTCCGAGCGCCAGCGCGCGACTGCCGCGCGCGCCCGCGCAGAGCACCTTTGTAGTTTTGATGTTCAAAATTAGGTTTTTCTTCATTTTTTTAAAATATCAGAATAAATAAGAAAAAAAAAACAATACAAAATGTGAAATACGTCATTACACATTTTATGGTATAAAATTCACGCCATACTATTCAGCCGTTATAGAGAAAAAATACGATTTACGTTAAAAAAGGCCTTATTTAATAATTTTTTTTTCTAAATTTGGGAAAGTTTATTAAAATTTTAAACAATACAAAGTATTTGTGATAACCTTAAGTAAACCATATATTTTTTATATGGAAATCGCACGAGAGGATTCATCTAAAATTTTCTTTAAACTTACAGTGTTTTTGGGATTTGAGCGAGGTAGTCCTCTTAACTTATAATCTAAGTACACAGAAAAGCGAACAGCGCTTTATGCGTGTACCGAGTGCCGCGCAAGTCGATCCATCCATATATTCATAAAGCGTAAGTTAATAAATTACCATTAATTGTACTAACAGAAGGAATATACGTCAGTGACACATAAATAATAAAAAAACAGTGATGTGTGTGGGTGAGCAAGTTCATCTATTGTGTGTATGGTTGCGTCGAACCGGTCCGAGAATCCTCGCCTGGCTTTATACAGTGAATCTCACACACACACATTTATAATTATAACAAGACAGTATTCTCAATACAGGTTATAGTTGTTTGCGTACGCTTGAGCTTATACAGAATGATTATCTTTGTTTGCAAATTAATATGATATATTATGAAACATTTATATTATTTTTACAACCATTTCTATGGCTTATTGTGATTATATAAATATATATGAAATTCTTATCGATAATTTTAACTGAAGCGTTTTTTACTTTTTCAAATTTCAGATTATTTTACCAAAAATGCTAATCTTTACACTCTTTATAGGCGCACGCACGCGCATTCGCATGCGCACGCGCTTATACGTATATGTATAAAATCATTCGCATGTAGAAAAGTATCCTGATTAATTACCTGGTTTTTCCGATAGTCCTGTTGGCTAAGTCTCAATATCCGGTAACAGAGACGGAAGATGAATTTGTATGGAGCGTAGCGAGGATCAGACAGCTCTTCGATCTTTAGGAACGGCTCACCTTCGGGTGACTCCTCGAAGGGACCCTTGATAAAATAACATTTTTTTTTATAGAATAATGTAAAATGTACATAAAAGTTGTAGCACATTAATAAAAATTATAAGTATCATAAGTGGTAATTGGAAAAAAGGGTGAGAAAATTGTAAAATTCATCAATATAATAAGCCACTGCATTTCAACTAATAATAATAAAAAAATAATTTTTACATTTTAATAATTAATGTACCTGTAATATTTTGAAGAGTTGTCTCAGTATATACTGTTCTCGTAATAACTTCTGTCTGTCACGATTAGGGTTCTCCACCACCAGGTCGAGTGCTTTAGACTTGTTGGGCTCGTTCTCGAAGCCCGCTATGAAGTACACTATGTCTTGGAGAAGACTGGTAAGTGCCCTAGATAAAATTTAATGATTAATAAAATAATATTGAAAAAAAAAAATGTATAATTCGACTAACTTAAAATTTACTCGTGCTTTACTTTAAAATTGGTTACGAGGAATTTATTTTGTCTATAACGAAAATCTAAGATTTTTTAATAAGCGTCTAAACAGAACACTACGCCTAATCACTCTTCACAAGACTATTATTATTATAAGATTAGCTCGTCCCATCTTCAGAATAAACCATCAACGCAAGATAACCGATAGGATAACAATTCGAAAAAACGTTCTTTTTGTTGTGAATCCAGGACCTAACAGGCTACTCGTATAACTGGAGGAAAGATATGGCACAAATCACTACATATTATAAAACAAAGTCCTCTACCGCGTCTGTCTGTCTTCAAAAACTACTACACCGATTTTCATGCTCTTTTTACCAATGGATAGAGTAGTTCTCGAGGAAGGTTTTAGTATATAACTTCACTCGCGCTAAATCTACGGATGAACGCGAGGCAAGCGAGGTTAAGTCACTAGTGCTATATAAAATATTTACATACGCAGCAATACAAACTAGACCTAGTATATAGCAAAAACTTACTTCATCTCATTGTGCTCGATGGTCCCGTGGTGCAGTTTAGTGGACAGCGCAGACAGCACTTTACACGCGTCGTTTGCGAAGTCCAAGTCTCTCACTTCGCTAGGCGATACTGATATTAGTGCGAAGGCTTCCTTATCTTCCTTTATCACAGAACATCCCACCTGTGTAAAAAATTAAATAAGTTATTTATAATTAACGTTTTAATGTTTCAGTTTAAAAATCGAAAATATACTTCCTACCTTCTATTCTTATTAAATCAGTACTTTTATAGTGAAAATAGCTAACCTGATTTATTTTTTATGTAGGTACGAGTATATGTTACCTTAGACATGACAGGTTTTTCTTCTTCCTTGTCAATTGGTATAGACGTGGAGTGCACCCACGTGTGCGTGCACAGATGTTGTAATCTGGAGAAAGATGGAGAAAATGTTTATATTTTCTTGATTTTTGATTATCTAACATATTAAAAGTTGCTAATAAGTATATAGATAGCGTTCAATTCCATTAATTGTAAGGTATTTAATATAGTTTATTAAAAAAAACTAACTACGAATGTTAGTATGAAAACAGTCATCAGTTAATACCTTATTTATATTAGAAATATCTATATAGAAAGAATGAAATGCTATTCATTAGTAAACGCATCAATTGAGACGGACTGAACCAATCTGACAATATTTCTATACTTTTTTTAGTAGTCCGAACAAGGGTAGTCTTTTTCTAGGTAATAGGGGACATTATAAATGTAACCATCTCATCCCGGAAAGCGACAAAATCCGAAAAGAAAAAAGAAATCCGCGACAGAATTCCAAAAGATAGTATGAAATTTAATGTCAAATATCTGTTTAAACAAGAAAGTATCAATTGAGAACAGTTGAAAATGCTTGCTATTCTAAAAGATTATACTCCAAAAGTAACATATAGAATTTTGAACCGGACAAGTTCTGTAGGGTCGTTAGTACAGTAAACACAGAGCCGGCGAGAGGCAGAGTAGGGCGACCGCCCAGGGCGCCGGATATGAAAGGGCGGAGGGCGCCGCTGTAAGTATATACACTTGTGGTCAATGAAAAAGGCCTCATTCCTTATATGTAGTGAAAAGAAACAGTTCGAGTTCACATTTCCTTTTTGTTAGTAGTCAGTAAGTGTACAAACTGTTTTCGATAGAGGGCGCTGTAGAAATCTCGCCGTCGCTGGTATTAAAACTGGCAATGACTATACATTTTTAAAACATTACCTGACATAACTACTCTGTGGTACAGGAGCATCCGAGTGCATCATCGTGGTGGGATCTAGCTCGAACAGCGTCGCTATTTCTGATGAATGCGGAACCGACACTAGTTGGTAAGCCGGTTCTCCCGCTTCCATTTCACACTCCGTTGCTCCATCTCTGGAATTATAGACAGGATTCATTTTTTGCAAATAAGTTGTAGATCTTTCCGAACATACATTTTAGTTGACATTTATTTTGATGACGTGAATTAAAACTAGAGAATAGACGGAAACTAATTTTGGAGTCTATTTTTGTTTATTTTTTAATATTTAAAATATTTTTTATTAAACTGTTTTATGAATCTTTAAAATTGTCTTAGGATGATAGATTGAACATTGCAATATTTACAAAAAGAATATAAGATATGTGTTAATGTTTACGTTTGTTTAATACAAGCTTCAGCGGCTAAGTAGTGGCCTGTAGCGAGATGTTTGAAGCGAAATATCGAGTTCCAGTGCCCGGCGCCTCCTCGACACGGGTCGTGCTGGACCACCTGTTGAAATTAAAATTATAAAATTTTAGATGATATAATAAAAATACCAATATTATACTAATTTTTCATAAATGAAATAGAAAAATAAAAGTTATAATAAAAATGTTTTTTTTTGACTAATTTCGGCCACGGCGGCGCATTCTCAGTTACTGAGACTAGCCAATATCAAACGATAATATAATGCACAAGTGCTAGGCGTATATGTCCTAAACAGTTTTTTTTTATTGATTCACTTTCAACCTTCTGTATCCTAAACTATTTCACCGCCAAGAAAAGATAGTTTCTAACGATACGCGGGAGCTATCAGCTGCCGGGAGATTTCTGATTTTTTAACGTACTACATTACATCTATATTTTCCATGATATAAAATATTTCCAGGATAAAAAGTAGTCTATGTGCTATACTAGAATATAATCTTATCCAGAACCATTCAATCAAGCGTGATAGAGTAACAAACCCATCAAAATTTTCGCATTTATAATACTAAATCTAAATGTATGTACGAGTGTAATTGCCAACCTCAATCTCCCACAGCGCCTTGCTGCTGGTGGCGGCGGTGGCGCTGCTGCGGCCGGTGGTGCGCAGGAACACGTGCTGGCGGCGCCGGTACTCGTCCATGGTGAGGAACTTCTCCTGCTCCGCGTGGAACAGCCGCACCACGTCGCCGCCCTTCAGCATCTCCTCCTGGTTCTCCTTGTGCTCCAGGAACAGGGTCACCTTCCATGATGTTGACGAGTTCACTACGTTTACCTGTGTACAGAAATGAAACTAATTTTATCAACCTGGTACACTGAGTGGTTATAGACAGAAAAGACTAAATAATTATAAAAGTTATGGAAAAAATTAATTATAACGCCATAATAAATTATGACGAAATATGCTACCAAACCAAATGAATACCACCTTGCATACTGAAAAATATCAAGTCAAGAGTGAGTTTTATCCCGAGGCTTACAATTTACATCCCAACTGCTACCTGCAGCTTAAACCTTGATATCTCACCTCCATACACCCGACATTATCTGGTAGTTCGTGATTCGACGATACGTGTAGAACCTGCTGTCCTGCATTCACAGGGTTTAGTATAACTTTATCCCCAACCACCACATTGTCCCCTGAAAGTTTAAAATAGCTAGACATTATTCTGTTTGATAACAATATTAGGCAATAGGGTGTACAAAATATAAAAGAAATGTACTAATTACAGATTTGATAGTAATTTTTTTAATCAAATTCTCGTAAAAATATCAACTTTTATATTCGATTTAAAATTACATTAATATATTTAATTATAACGAATTAAATTAAACTTAATCAAATCTAAGTTTAGACTTAGCTAATTAAAGACTTAAACATCCAAATTAATTAAGCCGTTTTAACGTGTTTGCACTTTACATTGGCACTTGTATTAGAAGGCCGATTACTGAATTTAATAGTTAATAAAGCAAAAATTAAAAATATTTCAAAATAAATCGGCATATAATTACCAGTAGACCGCAGTTTGTAGAAAGGTATTACATAGAACCACGAGCCTTCATTACCGTTCGCGTCTAAATGTACTCGCATCGCGTTCTTTTCTAACAACGCGGGCAATCTTTTGTTTACCTGTCACAGACAAACATTCACCTTTATTTAATTATCTTTTAAATTTTTGTATACAGCTCCTTTTTTAACTTCCCACTGCTGGGCACGGACCTCCCTTCAATACGAGGGGGATCAGGCCATAGTTCACCACGCTGGCCTAGTGCGGATTGGAGACTTTACATATTCTTTTCCTCATGATATTTTCCTTTGTCATCAGCCAAGTGATAATCACGTTAGAAATTATTGGTACATGTAAATATCAGAGGTGTGAGAGATTTCAACCCGCTCACTCGTTTACCGAAGCCAGCTCGTTACTACTGGGCTAATACTGCCTGTTTAAATCATTAACATAAGAATATTCTTCTAATAAAACAAGAGAGCTTAAATTCCCCTTTAAGATAAAAGCCAATCTAAACAGCGGCTTGTAGGAAATCGCGTATTCACTCCAACGAAGAATAGCCTCGTCTGTAAAAGCCACTTCACAGTGGGTAATTACCTCGTAGTCTACCGAAGTATTATAGTACTGAAAAATCAGTACAACTTCATAATTTCAACAGTTTAGACCAAAATTTGTAACTTTAGACCTAACTAAGTACATATACGTAAGTAAGAGGTACCTAAATTTGATCATTAAAAAGCATTTTTATACTTACAGTTAAATATTTGTTAGATTTTACGTGCAGTAGTTGTATGACGCTGCCATATTGTACTACTGTCCCTAAAAGTTTTTTGTTCTCCATCTCGTTCTGCTTTTTTTCAATCTCAGCGGCATGCTGTAATTAGAATTTATTGTTAAACAGCTGTGAATTCAAAATTTCAGAAGCTTTTTCTTTTTTTCATTTCGTTCGTAAATATGTATGTAACTTAAAATATTTCACTTACTGAATACTTGTGGTATTAATATTCAAAAACTTCAAATAATTAATTGTTGTATACTTTATAAATGAAATTACCTTTTCTGAAAGACTGCTGTCTCTCCCGTGACCATGATTGCTGTAAAGCATTCGAAACGTCGCGTCGGGAACTAAAAATCAAAATAAATCCGCGACAAAATCCGAAAAGGTAGTTTCATTTATAATGTCGAATATTCGCGTAAATCTAAGAAAGTATTATGTTGTATACTTTATATATTATAGACTAGCGACTCAACCTTGCTTTGCTCGTGTTCGTCCCTAGTTTAGCGCAAACGAAGCCTATATTAGCCACTCTATTCAATGGTGAAAACAGCATGAAATTCGGTACAGTAGTTTTTGAGTCTATCGCGAACAGACAGACAGACAGACGCGGCGGAGGAATTTGTTTTATGTAGTGATTTTCGTTTTACCCATCTAGTTTCTAAAAGGAGAATAAATCAGTACGGTATAGGTATACATCATTTAATAAATCGCAATTATGAAACCCTAACCATAACACAACATATTTTCTAAAATTAAAATTTGATTTAAATCGTTTGAGCAGTTTTCGAGTTACACAAAATAAAGTACCTACCGGTACAAATATTGCTCATTGAATATATTTCAAATATTTTAAAAAACCTGCCTTGCAGATCTACTCGCGTCGCGTCGTAGATAACATATTATATGTATGTATTACAAGTCTATACGTCAAACAAATTCCACCTCTTTGTAAAATACTTTTATAAACGATCAAAGGGTTAGCGGTTACGAAGAAATATTTAAAACTTGTAAGGAAGACATTTTAAAATCATTCCATCTGAGACCATTTATTACTTACGACACAGATTAATGTTTAATATAAACTCCCGCGTTCAGATGAAAGAAATTAAAGGGACAATTTAGTGTAACAGCCGCATCGATCAAGTGAAATGGACATTAAATAAAGCTTATGAGATGTTTTAAGACATATGAGGAGACATCCTGTTTATTTTTGTTAACAATAAAATATATCATGAAACTTATATTTAAATGTATATTATGTTTGGACATTAGTACACATCAAAATCTAGTTTTTATAATAGGTGCTTTAAATGTATACATATTATAAATATAAATATAAACACCCATGACTGGAACACAAACATTCGTGTTCATCATACAAATGAATGCCCCCAGCGAGACTCAAACCCGCTACCGCCGCGACAAACCAACAAACTCAGAGAAACGTGAAATAACGGTATTGTAAAACTGTTTTATCTATAATTACATATATGAATGATTTAGTACTTAATCAATATTTATTTATTCTTTTATTTGTGAATCATACTCGTAATACATTGTCCGTGAACTTCTTATACCTACCTCCAACATAGACGTATTTAGCATTTTTTCGAGTTACTTAATGCCATCATTTGACTTAGGCAGCTACATATACTGTATTGAGCCCTTAATGTCCCACTGCTGGGCACGAGCCTCCCCGGAAACGACCCATCAGCCATCAGATCATTACTAACTATATTTAATTATGATATCATAAAAATAAGTAAACACCAACAGACTATTAATTTGTTTTCCGAAATTTTCCACTATTTTTTTAAAATAATAAATAAGTTTTAAGTTCACGCTGTAAAATTTGTTTGTAGGTACGAGTAGATAAACGATATCAGAAGTTCAAGGGCGATTTAAACGCTGATATCGACAATGATTAGGGTATACCTACTATGTTTATTTTTAAACTAACACTGACACTAGTCGAGTTTAAAGTTTATCGACCACGGATACTTTGATCTCTACTTTTATATACAGTCCCCAGTTTTGCTCTCGCAGGCACTTTGTTGTTTTCAAAACGGTGCAATCATAAATTTGGTAAGATTAGAAAAATTGTAAAACGTTGTATTGTCAAAATACATCATTGTGGGTATTAAATTTTCGAGGCCCAACAATCATACTTTCCTAGAAAGTTAAGACGGAAGCTACGCCTTTAGTTTTGAAACTAAAAAGTCCCTAATGAAAATTTGGAAAATAAAAAAAAATATGATTAATTATTCCGAAAATTCTTACGTACC
This sequence comes from Boloria euphrosyne, assembly GCA_951802675.2. Taxonomy (NCBI): domain Eukaryota; kingdom Metazoa; phylum Arthropoda; class Insecta; order Lepidoptera; family Nymphalidae; genus Boloria; species Boloria euphrosyne. Next base: position 2,004,226 of record OX637896.1, read on the forward strand.
ATCAATTAGCCTATTATGCCTTAGACATTTTAGAAAGTAGGAAAAGTTCACAAACCGTACTGTTTGTATAATGACATATTATATACCTAACATGCTTATAAAAAAGGATTAAATCTAATTGGGCATTATCCACTGACTTATTACTTTACCTGATAGAAGCTATATTTAGAATCTACTCTCTGCTAATAAGATTTAGTAAACTGTCAAAAATCAACATCCGCTTTAATTATTGTATTCCTAGAAATTAAACAAACAATACTCTTATAATCAAAGTCAAAATAGATTAAAGCTTAGATCGATTTCGTCGACGAAATAATATTGACATTTGATTCAGTTTTCTTAATTTTTTATTGAATTAGGTCAACATGTGCGATACGTTCGTACGTTATTTATTACTTACTGTACGAAGAAGATTTATCAACAAAAATACTGAAAAGGATCAAAGTCGTTTACTGAACGAATAAGCACTGAGCCTAATGAGATTTGTCGGCAATACAACAGAAGCGTTTAGATGGCAATACAAACAGAAACTTACCCAAGTTTCGAAAAAATATTTTATTAGATCGTTCGTTCCTTCGCTTTATAAAAAAAATCATACATTTCATGCCTATAATTATAGAGCGTTATAAGATGTGCATATAGGATTATCTGTCAGTGAGTGAGCGTTAGTTCCATTAAACAGATTGCGTGTAGAAGACTTATTATTAATTATAAGAAGTATTATAAGGGCCGATTCTCACTATAATGCCCCTCACAGTTCATTATAATGAGGATCTGGCTTAAAGGATCTAAAGTCAAGAAAGACAATAAGATAAAAGTTATTTTGGAACGTTAATAAAATATTATAATTTCCCTATTTCTAATACCCGTCTACCCTTGTTTGAATAAAAACTTTAAACTACAAAACAAAACTTGCCTTGTAAATACAACTTAATTATTTAGTTTTTTTAGAGCTTTGAGCATTATAATGAGATTTGGCAAAATTGAAATTCTTCATTGAAAGGGATTCATATTTCATACATGAAGTGCAATGAAATACTACGAGTATTAAAATACCTAGCTTATTATTATCATATTTATTTAATTATTTATATAGATCTAGTTAAGATTTAGCGCATATAATATAATTAAGGAAAGATGATTTATCGCTCGCTCGTCTAATTTATCTTGGTCGAGGCGCGTCTGGTAATCTTAGAAGCCAACTTCGTAGCACTGTCTGGCGTAGAGTACAGAATGAAATATTCATATTTAATTAACTTTTATATAGATTAAGGGTCTTTTGTAAAGCACCAGATTGCGAATATTTATAATTATTTATAAAAAAAATTATTGGGGCACTGAAAAAAAGAAAAAGCATATACAATATGTTGGCCGAAATTAGATCTAATTTGTATTTTTATTGCACCTAAATAACAGTTTAGGTATGTCAGAAAGATTGTACACTGATCCCTCATTTCTTATTGCAAAACGCCTATAATGGAACTTTGAATATATTATGAAAAAAAGTTTATTTGAAATAAAACTACATTTTGAAATTTTTTCGCAGATTATTTAGGTCTTTAGTTCCTACCGTTTAAAATGTATTTTTAAGTCATTTACGTATTTTTTTTTTTTGGTTAGGCACTATCTTTAACAATAATACGTTCTTGGAGACGCCTAAACTTTAAATGTCTCTTTTGACTAGAATTATTGGAAAGAATTCGAAATGTCGAAAACCTAAAATCAAAAAAAAATCGCGAAAAAAACCGAAAAGATAGTTTAATTTAAAATGTCAAATATTCCTGTTTTCAAAAAATTTTACCTACGACCTCTTGGACGAGAGGAATAAATTGACCGCCCACTAAAAGTTAGCGTACGTATAACTTACGTGTAACCGCTTCAACAGTCCGGTGTCCGTGTCTGCACTTGCATTTGCGGATTGCTTGGCGGTATTCCAGAACTGCTTTTGAGCGGAGTAGCGGTTCATAGGGCATATCTTGAACAGACAATCTGAAATATTATCTTAAAGTTTAACAACATCCCTATCATATTTTATTGTAATACATTAATAAGTTCTCTTTCGAACTTCGCATTTTTATATGAAGAACTAGACAAAAGCTGAAACTACCTTTTCGGATTTCGAAATCCGAAAAGGTGGTTAAATTCAATAAATATAACTGTAATTAAAAATTAATGTATGTAAAAAAAATGTAAGCCGGAAAATAAATGTAAGCTTACCCCGGAACTTTTTGGGCGGATCAGTCAGGTCGCCTGCCTCAGGGCAAACAACGCACCTGTCATCTACCAACCTGTACACGTAACATGTAATGTATTACTAAAAAATATAGTAATTACTTCATTATTGATTGAATTCAAAAAAGGTTCTGAAACTCAGGTGTAAGTTTTTTTGTGTGTTACGTAATAAGGAAAAAATATATAATAACATTAAAGTGTTTTTATAAATCAGCGTGCATTTTCATTAAAAATATTATTATCAATAATATAAAATACGTACGTACGTACGTACTTACATAAATATAATAAAATTATTTAGATTTTGTACAAGACCTACGAGATCAGTACAATGTGATCCTTGCGAGCATTGAACATCCGATAGGATCCACAAAGCAATCAGTTATGCACTATGCCATGAAGACTGCTTGCTTTATGCATGTTTAGTTATAGTGTTTTGTAGTACATTTTCGTAACCAACTAAAGCCTATGCAATGTCATCGCTACCTTCTCTGTGTCTATGTGAAATATCACATCAATTTGTTACTCTACGAATACATAAAAGGACACTAATATTTTTTTTTATGTTATTAGTAGAAATCTTAAACATCATTATATACTTCTTCATTTAATTCTGGAGTTTTAATTTTTAATTAAACTGCGACACCTCTTTAAATTGAAGAAACATTTCTAAAGAGATTCAAACACAGGTCACGAACGTTCAAAGCCCTGCGGATATAAGCTACTGAAGGGTAAAGGGATTACATTTAATCATCCCGAGGAAATAGAACGGCAACGACTTCGACATGAAATATTTCCTACTTCTAACTCTAGGATGATGATTCCCTAATTAAGGTTAAAACGTAATTCGTATATAAATTTATGAACTGAAAATTTGCGAATTCAGACTATAAATTATTCGTTAACTGGTACTAATAGTGTAAATTTTATAAAACCTAACGCGTAATTAATGTGGTTTCTTAATAGATTTTTACTAAAGGAGTAGGAATTCTAAATAATTGTCCCAAAATTATGATTATAAACCTTTGAATGCTAATAAATATATTAATTATTAAGTATAACATAGGACGTGAGGTAGAACTTAAGTAATGTATAATGTTTATTGTATATCTTTCGATAGTAGCTGCTAACTTTTCCAATTGAGTACTTAAATTCAATAGTTTTAATTATACTTACCCTAAGGTACTGAGGAATCCTGCCACAGAGCCCTCCGCGTAGAGGGACACGATGTCCCCCAGGTGCAAGAAACTGTCGCCCATCTTGCCCCTTTTTCCTCACCCCCACCATGCAACGACACCTGTAAAATGACCTCGTTAAATATCACTAAATTATGGCATATAATAAGCAAATTGTACGGAAAATCAATATATCATAAAAATAAAATTCTTTAAGGTGGGACCAAAACCAATACTATCATTTTCAGATATTTGCTCTATTACTGTTTGTTATTTCACTACCTACGTAAAATGACTGAGACCGCTTGGAATTTCTTTGAAGCCAGTAGCGCTAGTCTCTAATAATAATTACCTATATCGATCAGACATCCAATATGTAAGGTTTTAATTCGTCTGTTCAAGTTTCTTGCGCTTATTCTATCAACATTATACGAGAGATTGAGTCAATTTTAATTGAAATGCAAACGATACGTATTTTATTAACAACATAACTCACAGTTTTCATTGTGCAACTTTACTGTAATTGATTTTGATTGTAAGCAATGAGACCATCACTTAGTAAGTTTTAAATATATCGAGATACTCTTGGCTCTAACTACATAATATTTTTAGATAGTTTTAGACACTTAACACACCAAGTAAGTTCTATATTAAATAATATGAGTAATAAATAATATATATTAATAATACTTAGGTAGGCAGTGGTAGCCCAATGGTAACGCACTCGCTTGGATAACCGAGTGATGCGGGTTCAAATCCGGATCTCGCGACTAGCACCTCTGATATTTTCATGTGAGTATCATTTCTGTCTTGAATACCACTTGTAATCAAGATAAAAACAGTGAACGAAAACATCGTGAGGAAACCTGCATGTCTGAGAGAGCCTAGGAAGTTTTCAAAAGACGTGAAGTCCGCCAACTCGCACTAGGCCAGCGTAATGGACTATGGCCTGTCCCCTCGATTGAGGGAGGCCCGTGCCGAGCAGTGGGATGTTAAAAAGGGATGAATACATAACACTTAGGTAAGATATTAAATTGTCTTGGATGAATGAATTTAATAAAAGTTTAAGTTTATTATTCAAAAAGATATGCGATTGAAAAGTTGTACCCGTCAATAATTTTATGATCGTTACTCGATATAAATATTCTCCGAAATACACGGAAATTGGACCATACCAAAGAAGTGAGACTTACATTGTGTACAATAAAGACTATTATGCCGTAGAGACGGCTGAAATATTTCATTAGTTTTGTTTGGACGAGTCTGTCAACGTTGAGTGTGGCTCCCGTTTAATGTTACGCCGAAACGTGCTGTTTTCCTTTGGCGATTGTTAGTTGTTTGATGAACCGATCGTTTTCAAGGTGACAATATTCTAAGAAGACTATTATGACGTCCTGAAAAGCTTCATGCTGAGAAGTATTTTGTTTTGAGATAAACGTTTGGTTGGATGCACGTTTATTACTTATTCATACCAGAACGGCTGAACGAATTTGATCCTCTGTTCCTACGAGACTAGTATAGCAGTGTGTTACGAGTAAGTATCTCCCGTGAAGTTTGATAGCGAATTTGAAATTTGAACATTTAATAGTGTGTAAGTAATATTATAAAGTTGAAGAGTTTTTTTAGATGAATACGCTACTTTCGGGAACTACTAGTTCACATTGAAAAATTCTTTTAGTGTTGGACGGATGACGGCTATCTAAACATTCCAGTCTTGTAGAACTAGAGCGAAGCCGAGGAAAATGCTAGTACGTATGTAATAGTCTAAAATACAAAAACTATTTTCCAAATCTAACTAGAATTTCCAGAGACGTAGACCGTAGACGTACTGCACGCGGCTCCAGCAAAGTATAAATGAACATTATAAATTATGATGTACCTTCTAAATAGAGTATAGACTATAGATACAAGTCATTTAGTTTTTACAAATTCCATAATAATTGCATGTTTTTCCCACTACCTGACGGATGGACGACGAAAATTATTATGATTGTTTAGGTAATGAGTCGTAACATTTTAACATGAAGTGGTATGAAGAATTAAAGTATACTAGCATATTACCAGTCTTCACCTATACTCATGCCTACATTCCTTTTCATTTTTACATTTGATCCATTGTAGTAAAGTCGTATGGTACTCCAGACGTTACTAGGGGGCAGGGGGCTGTGCTTGTCCCCCCAACGTCAGGCAATCCGGCCGGGCGTGCGTTTTTTATTTATTATTATTTCATTTTTACCATTTGTCACTACTAAGTGCAGCACAAAAATGAAAAATTAAGCATTTAATTTTATATCTTTATCACGGTACATTATTCACACTGTTGTTATGTCGTCAGTCTTCAACCTGAACGCCCAATACAATTCGAAAAGATGATAAGTTATTATATTAAGCCCGAGGGTACTCTATCAACTATTCAGTACTAACAAAAATTTAAAGGCTATTTTAAATCGATAATCCATGATTTTATTTGTCCGGATATTTACTATCTTTAGTGGGATATATCATATAAGTAGGCCGGCTTCTAGATTACCGTTACAATGTATCCGGAATCTCTTTTACGGAATGGAACGCTGCTTTGATTTTATATGAATTAGTGCTGCTTGAACATAATGTCATAACAAATTAAGTTCTTGCCTTAGCTATGTTTTAAACATATACTTTTTTCCCTTCTTTTCTTTGCTTAAAATATTTAATAGATGATTCATAATACCTCACTAATAATGGAAATTAAGAAATGCGTTCATGATGACTTACCTGCTCTTCAAAATCACGCCATCTTCAGTAAAGTTCTACAAGCTTCATCAGTAGCTTAAGCATTTCGCAGGCGAAATAAAACATGTGTAGGAGCAGTTTATAAAACGCGCGTCTTAGATCTATTAGATAGAAACCGAGCAAGAACGCGACGATACATGCACAGTAACATAATAACTTGCAATTTTTACTTATGATCATCTGGAATAACACCCTTCATTCGTGATAATATACAGAAATGAGTCGTATAATGGATAATGAAACGAACGGGCTTATCTTATTGATATATAGTCTTTGACAGTGTACTACCGTACTATGAAAAGACTTGAGATGAAACTAAAGCACTTAATTTCGGGTAGCTTTGTTAGTTAATACTTTAAAAGCCGTGACGTCGACCGAACTTTGAATTAATGTATGAATTATGCAGGGTTTGCTGCCTGGATACATTAGTATGGTCACATAGTGGTTTACGAATATCAAAGCTCCCGTATAATATGTCAACTGGCAAAGATAATCTAAACTTTACGTATGGATTTATAGGATTACGAATGTTGTCTTTTAGATTAACGCTACTGACAGTTAGACAACATTTAAAACTATTCGAATAATCATTATGCTAACTTTACAATCCTTAAAAAATATTAAATATTTTTATATTACTAGAAAAAATAGTACAGTGCAGTATTAAACCGATTGAAAATCGATAAATAAATTGACAATTTTGTTTTTCAAAAATGAAGGTGGATGAAGATGAAAGAATAATGAAATGAATACACACCCTCGGCACCAATTTAGACAACCATATTTACATAATAAAAAAGAAAATGAAGTAATAAATTAAAAGTCTAGTGTTTATGTATTTCGTGACGAGCTAGCTAACCGGCCATTGTATAACAAGTATTATCTGACACTAACTTAACCGTACGTTAGATACCGACAATCGATATGTGAAGTGGATGCGTATAAGCCTAATCAGGCAAGCAGATGCTAAATATATAAAGAGATCCTCTGGACCGTGTCCCTCCTTTAAAAGCCTACTGACCCATTTACTTTGTTGGCTTTGTTCAGATCTCCAAAGGTTAATTATTTTAGATTTTCTCATAAAAATATTAAAATAGAATATAATTGACGGACTAATTCAATTAGCGTATTATAAAAATAAATCTAACAGTCTTACTCGTATATCTTAATAGTTATGGATTTTGTACCACAAATCTGATGTAGATAATTACTAGGAAGTAGGATATTCGTTTAAGTAAACAGCCACTCCTTATCTATAGTGCGATTCATAAAAATATTAATTTGGTTTTGTAAATGTTATTAAGCTCTAGTTTCTAGGTCGGCGAATATTGTAATAACTAATAGTCCATTAGTGCGAGACCTGCCTAAAAGCTCCGAATTAAATTTATATTTAATGGAAGGTAGTTTTGGTAATAATTAGTTATGAAGACACTTTTAGAAAAATAATACTGAACCCTTTTTAACTCAATATTAGAGAAATAAATTATAATGATTTTATATCACGATCTACTCTTTTGTGAATACAATTTACAAACGACACTTTTTAATATTGATATTTTAAATATATTTAGGTAGAATTCGCAATCTTTAAAAATTTATTGTTGTATATAATCTGCACATATCTTATTATTAAAATAGGAATATTGTCTTTTCCTATACCACAACTATTATCACTATCGTCAATACGATATCACTTCCACATATTCTATCGAGTAGCCAACTTCAAACTGATTTTTTACACTGGGTTCCAAATGAAACTGTGTCTAAAATGAATGATGGTTAAACCAGCCTTGTTTTACGTGTTTATTTAGCGTATTTCTCTTTTATGTTTGAGTGTCATTGGTTACAAGCCTGTAAACACGGCGCCCACACGACAAGTAATAGACCATTTGAGCTCTTCGTGATCACAATGGTTTAAAAATGTAATCCGATTTGACTCTTTGCTATTATTCATTACAGCTCTGCTATTCGAGAATAGAAGGTCCGAGTGATGTGAAAAAAGTTCTTGTTATTACTTATATTTAATGTTCTTTTGATGCGTAATTAAATATAATGATGTATTACTTTTATCGCATAAAAATTAAAATTATAGTTTCTATATTCTAAGTATTTATTTTTTATATGAAGTATTAGAAAAAAAACAACTTAAGTTTACTTTACAAAGCGTTCCATTCTTCAGAATCTACTTATAATATGTACTTTCTAGATACAAAATATTTTCGTAATATTCTAGAAATTGTCGTATGGCTTAATACTTTTAGTAACAATTTTGCGGATATAGAGAAACGAGAAGTGAGGAGCTCTAATTGAATGTTTGACATTTTAAAATTAATCGAATTCGAATACATTTTTATTTAACTTTCAACCAACAAACAAAAAGAATAATCTGGTTAGAATTTGATAGAACCTATTTAATTGGGGCTAAAAGTTTACTGCAACATACATATTTAATTAAAGTGTTAAAAAGTACTGCTTTTTAGAAAAAGTATTCACTCTCTTAGAAAAAAGCATTCTCCGGTTAACTTTTTCCATGTAATAGGAATATAAAAAAAACATTCCAGGTATTCTTAAGGAATTTTAGTTTACTGATATATATGTAAATTGGTCGCTTATTAATAGTAGTAATTTGCAGCTTGTAACGTAAATTATTTTGTAAAGTACCTAAGTATTCTAGTACCTACTTAACTAATTAGAAATTAAATAGAAATGAAACAAGAACATCTAAAACTTAACAAGACAGACAGAAGTCTCAGCAAACCAAATCAAAACCATTCGCCATCAAATTAAGCCGCTTGGATCCACTGTCTACGGAACGATTTAATTTGAATTTACAACTGAGAATAAGTTTACTTGATCGAAATTTAGATTATCATTTTTGTTAAAAACCAGCCAAGGCTCAATTCTTTTCTTGAAAAAAATGACGGCGCGGCGCTACCAATTTTTTTTGTTTTATTAAAACATTTTCTTAATTTGGCCATAGTATACTTCTACTTGCAATAATCAATAAAAATATCGATCAGAAACAATCTTATACTATAAGTGTTTTTATTACGATAATAGAAGCCCACGTACACTTGTTGAACCGTAATAAATCACAGGTTATTAATTGCCATTTTAATTTTATTCGCCAGTTTTCAGTCTATAAACTTTTTGAAAAGAAATAGGTAGGTTAGGTCAGGTATGCAATGGAGACTGCATCTATATACTCGTATATACTTATGTATGTTTCCTATAGAATCCGAAACGACTGGACCGATTTCGATGAAATTTTTAGGATATCTTCAGATTGACCTAGATTGGATGATCCTGTGAAGTTTGTTAGCGATCGGATCAACAGAACTTTTCCTTTGCATCAATGACAGTTCTACTGTCAATCTGCTATTGTTTTTATAACCCGCATTATGTAAAAATTATATAAATAAGTAAGAATAAGCCGCGCGGCTCACCTACTATGAATTCAAGGCAAGATTCTTAACGTTCACTAAAAATATAGTTAACATTATAATGAACTCTACAAAACTAATGAAATGATGTCATTGTTTGTGCAAACATAAAAAACGCAAATATATAAAAAAGGCAATTTTGGCGACCACAAAGACGTTTTTAAACTTGGGGTCCCTGGCTTCGCTCGTGTTCGTCCCACATTTTATTGTTTTCAATCGAACTCTAATTCGTTTTTAATTTAAAAGTCGTCTAAGTTACTTATTGTCAAAGTCCCGTCAAAATCTATCTAGCCATTTCCGAGATTAGATGGAACAAACAGACATAAAGGCATAATAAATAATAATTGTTAGACACATAATATGCATTTAATAACAAGTGTAACACTGTGTTATGTAACAGACACTTCAACTTTATTTATCTCCACATTTATAGATGTACGTACACATGTAGTGCCTATATCATCTTATACTACATAAAGTGCATAAGTAACAACACATTCTTAATCTATTTTCGCATATTACTTGAGTGCAACCTGTCATAACCTTAGCGAGCATCGCGTGGACAATGGACTGGCGTGCACAATGATAATAACATCCGTCTGTCAGCAGTCAGCACGTCTAAGCGTACTTATCTTTATATTATAAGCGGCTAAATAACTTCTCTAACTTACAAGTTGCTAATTTCGCGGGACGATTAGGTACCATTCACAGCAAGTGACGAGATATTTAAAAAAACCTACGTTGACGAGATATTTAAAAAAAACCTAAGCTTCTGGTTTATTTCGCGCATTTCTTACTCACGGATTTTTTTTCCGTCGTCTTAAAAACATGATAAATAGTTGTAATGATAAACGGTCTTCCCACAAATTTTGTTTACTTTTATGAAATAATCAGAAAAGATTTTTAAAATTACCAATATTCGCGTAAATCTAAGAATTTAAATTCTTCAAGAACCCGCAACCTTTTGATCATTGTGGCATGCCGTGTGCTTCATGACTAAGTGCGTAAGCGATCCTGCGGCATCCCCAAAAAAGAAAATTTTACTAATAGCAATCTTAGAATATTCTAAGTCCATATTTGAATTTACAAGTTATATTTAAAAGAAAATAACAAGCGAAAAAACATTACTTCGACATAATCATGGCCGCATTTCACAATGAGGTCAATTAAAGAGCGGTGGGCCTAATAAAGCTGTACCTTTTTGATTTTTTATTTCAAATGAACTGTTTATTTGAAATGAAATAATAATATAAATAAAAATTTGAAATTCAAAAATTACTGTACTACTGCAGGCCCTTTTTAAGTTTGGCTTTTGTTTAGATTTTATGTAAAACATCAAAATCATTTATTTCATTCATACAACAAAGTTTAAGCGGTACATACCTATATTATTTGATTACAGAACGGGAGCAACCATGAAAAGTTTAACATTTTGATAATTTGCCGTTTGATATAACATGGGTACCGTTTACTCGCTCATAAAGAACAAATAAGCTAACGCCATTGCGGCCATGAAAACTTCTGTGTTGAGTCATCATTGTATTAGAATTTGTACAATATAAAACTAAAAAACATCAGATAAATGGATACCTAATGGTTTCGAAAGAAACAAAAGCTCTGTCAGATTTTTATAATTATCTAGAAACAGAGCATTCACAATGATCTTATAATATTATACAATATACCTACATATTATCTCATTTTAACATTAAAAATTAAACGTATTAAAAAGATCCATATTAGGACACCAATTACTCTATAATACATAATTCTAACCTCCACAGTAAGAACTTTTATTACGTCCATTTTCAGTCAGACTTTCACATCATGCTATAGCCGTCCACTGCTAAACGAAGACCTCACTTAATGAGCGCTAACTATCCCGTTCTTATTCGGTCCGCACCCAGCTGATGCCCTTCCTTAGGTCAGTCAGACTAGCCACTTCTAGCTTTAAAATTTATCAATATAGGACAAAATAATACATGTTGAACTTACCAAAACGCTCTAGTAATAGCCACACAACAAATGTCCAAACAAATGAAACAATGTTAAATTGAGACACAGCACATAAACATACAACGCACGAACATACTGTTATACCTATTATACCTATTATTGTTGTTTAATAACTGCTTGCTATATTTCATTGCTTTAAGATTTTACGTTGTCTCAGAAATAGTAGCTGCTTTATACATGCTTCTATACATATTATAAAACAAAGTCCTTCGCCGCGTCTGTATGTATGTCTGTTTGCGCAAAACTCAAAAACTACTGCACCGATTTTCATGCTGTTTTCACCAATAGAAAGAGCGGTTCTGGAGGAAGATTTTAGTATATAATTTGTCAAGTATTTTAATTTCTTTTGTATACATTGGCTTAATTGTTGCAAAAAATACGGACGCGAGAATAAAATGCAAGCGCTGAACAACCTGAAACTACTGAACAAATTTTAATGAAACTTTAGAGTAATATAGCTTACTAGCGACTCAACCTCGCTCCGCTCGGGTTCATATCTAGATACGTTTTAACGATAATATAGTATGGAATTCTCAGAAATTAGGTTCTCGGCTTTTTTCTATTATAATATGCCTATATATTATAAGCCTTCAGAGTTCCTCGATTAAAATCAGTTGCGTAGATAGATAAATGAACTACACGGGCGACAGCGCGAAAAAACTCTAGTTAGCTAAAAGCTTACAATAATATCACTATTATTCTAAGGCTAAAAGCTAGTAATATGTAACACATAATATGTAGGTATTTAAGAATTTCCATAACCACACTTTGATATTATTGACTTCTGCAAATGGGTAAATTAACAGTTGGTCTGCTTGTTTAAGGATAACTTAAAAACCTGCACTGTAGATATGTTTAAAAATGGTTTTTTGTCGCTATGATTTTAAATAACCGTCTAACGTGAGTTGAATGATTTATTCAATTTACGTCAGCTTGTACTCTTGACAGACAAATTATTTTTATATTAGCAAGTTTACAAAATTCCACGTACTTTACAAGATTTAATCTTAATGTACCTACGTCACGTGTACACAATTATAGTTATATCACTGCTACTATTAAGGATCTTCCATAGTATAGCATGTCTGTAAGTCAAAATGTCGAAGGAAGTCATTGTGTCGCACTAACAGATCATAGAATCCTATTCGACAAAATGGCAGCGCCTTCACAGACTTCCCAATGTACCCGAGAACCTGTTCAGTCTCGACCACGATCAAAGATGGCCTTGTGACCCGTTAAATCGCCAATAATATCAAAGATTTTTCCTGTTCGAATTAGGTCAGTTATTGTCTAACTGGAATCTATAGGCAAAAGGGGCAGAACTATGTTAAAATAACCTAACAAATTGTATCCGTAAACTGGTGTAAGTAGATCAAAAAATAAAAGGAATCACAGAAATAAAGGGCCGAAAACTATTTGCAATTATAAGATAAGTCAGGGCGTTGATGAATCACTCTAACCGTCAAAAAATCAGATACCGATAACACAAAATACTCATTTTATCTTTATTAAAAAGGCAAAGTAAACAAATGAAAATACATAATAAGTTCAAAGTTATGCCGTCACAGTATCGTTATATTGTGTTAATCCAATAGAATAATTACAGGCGAAGTGTCGCAAGCCACATTCTAAGAAAAGCTGAGTCGACTAAAGAAAAAATATTATTTTTTCATAATTAAAATTAATTATATATTTTTGAAGTTATAATTCTTTTCCAATAATAGACATGTACTTTTTGAAAAAAAAAATTAAACATTTATTGATGTAAAATTAGCTTATAGCTAGAACATTCATTTTAAAATTTCTTACATACTTACGTCCTACGTCACAATTGGACTCTTTGTATGCATGTATTCAGCTATTTTTAACGTCCCACAGCTGGGTACGGGTCTTCCTTCAATACGAGGGGATCAGGCCATTCACCACGCCGCCGCGTGGTGCGGGTTAGCGGACTTCACGTCTTTCGAAAACTTGCTAGGTTCTCTCAGACATGCAGGTTTCCTCACGAAGTTTTCCTTCTCCGTAAGACAAGTTGTAATCATGTTAGAAATGATTCGCACATGTGACATGATAATAGAGGTGCGAGATCCGGATTTAAACCCGCATCACTCTTTATACCTCAATATTTATGAATGTCAAAAATAATATATTTTATTGTATAGATATCTATATGTTTTTCTTATCAATATCACAAAAATGAACATGAACATAATATAAATAATGAGTAATGTCATAAAAATATGTCCAGTGGTTTTCTCGTGATGCGGACAGACAGACAAAGAAAAAAATCTAAAAACTATTTTTGAAAAATATTTATGTGCATACTCGACTGAGTTAGAATTTTATTATAATAGGTATGTAGGTAATAGATAATTTTCTTATACAACTGGTTTTTAAATACAGACAAAATTAATTAAATTATGACTAAACAATAGTCCCTGAGAACCATACTTAATGTGTACCGTGTACAGTAATTTCCTTGAGAAGAGGCGCGAAGGTCTACCTCGTACCTACCTGTCTAGTAAGTTACATAGTAACGATCGTGTTACAAGTTGGAATTATGTCAAGTTGCTCAGTAGTGCAAATAGTATGCACATGCGTATATAAATATTTAGATATTGCTTGGGTGCTTGTTAGCGAGACTTATTGTGAAAATCATAAATATGAATTTGAGGCTAATGCACTTTTTTTAATCTAATTTTCTTTACAGACTTTTTAAACATGTTGCGAGAGTGTCAATCCCATCGTTTCCCAAATACTGCACTTTATAATTTAAAAAAATAATTATGTTACATAAAACCATGACGTAAAAACCTATGAAAGTCGCTTTTCTATCCCAAACCTCCCTCAAATTCGTTAAGCCGATACAACGTGAAGAAGTACATAACAAATTCACTCACAAACTCTAGCATTGACATGAATATTTTATTTTTTAAGGAGCTTACATTAAAACACCCTTTGCTTTTTAGTTTTATCTTGCTTCCAACAGGAAAACATATAGGAAATATACGCGAATGACTATTTCAATAGATTATTAACTGATGAGAGAATAATTGACAAGGTCATATCGCGGTGTCGCGCTGTCGATACAATACTTGGAATTAATTGTTCAGTTAGTGTCTCTATCACCTCATTGAGTATCGATATATGCTTCAAACAACGCATAATGCATACAATACATACTAAGACCGGTTTATCATTCAATCTAAGACATTTTTGACGAAATACTTATTTTACATTATTTATGGTAGAGCAGAATCAATATTTTACAGCACCTTGTGGCTGATCTATTCAAAATATTTAGATAGGGCTTTCACAACCGAAATTTACATTATATTTATAAAAGAACAAACTTCTATATGTATATATGTATTTTTAAAATTGCTAATTACTTATTATAGGTACGTACTTCTTAGTAATGCGTAGTAGGTAATCTACGCATTACTAAGAAATATTTAAGCAAAAAAAAATTGCTACATTTTTTGTTTTACATGTACCTATAAACATTTTATTATACAATAACATTATTATGCTAAATTTTAACGCCGTACTTAAAATTTCCAATGAAATTACATCACTTGTCTTCATTATAAAAAAGACTTTGAAAGAAAAAAATACTTATAGCACCACGAAAAATTATAAAAAATGAAGGAAAATACTGTAAATGATATAATCGCAACGGCGCTGTGTAAACCTGTGCCAGCGCTACAATTAATTAGTGCGAGTACACACTCACGCCAGTTAGTACAATTAACTAGAACAATGATTAAAATGTTTTGTGTAGCTTTGGTACACGCTTTTTTATATTTATTATACCTCGATAATTATTATGAATAACGCATATTTTGAGATAAAAATCTGTTTACGAGTTTACCAATGGTGAACCACAGACCTTCTGACTTAATAACTTAAATAAAATATAATAATAACTCAAATACAATTCCTTGGGATATTCTCGCGGTTTAATTTTACTTTTATTTGAAATACGACTATTTAAATGCTCTATAGTAGACTCGGAGCATACGAAGGAAACTCGACAAAAAAAGTCAGATAAAACCGCAAAAAAATTAGGTATATAAATAAAATATATTATGTGCCTTAGAATGATTTAAAAAAAAACTTGTCTATTAAAGCCTTAGTATGATGCCATTATTACATTCATTATTTTTCTAGAAGATACCTTCTTGTATAATCGTAATGCCTGTTTCTAAGTTATTAAATATTTTACTTTATATTTTTTTTAAAAGGTCAATGATCCTACATAAACATCCTTGACATACATATAATATGGAATATCAATATTAGAAAAAATAAAAAGAAAAGAATAAGTAATAAAATAATATTTTAATTATATTACATATTTATATAGAAAACAAAAATTAACCTTATCATCCATCATGATATAACGTTACTGTAT
Organism: Boloria euphrosyne; assembly: GCA_951802675.2. Lineage (NCBI taxonomy): Eukaryota > Metazoa > Arthropoda > Insecta > Lepidoptera > Nymphalidae > Boloria > Boloria euphrosyne. Next base: position 2,020,281 of record OX637896.1, read on the forward strand.
ACTGTTTTTTTTTTAAATGTGTTTGGAAATTTAAGTCTGCTAACTTTAGTCTAAAGTTATTTTGTATTAAATATAAATTATGTTTTAAATAGTAATTTTGAGGAAGTTTTTCTTTAGAGTTTAATTTTACTGTAATAACACTATAAGAAAAAAATATCAAGATGAGTATTACTGCTGAACTGAAAATTACAGGCAATGATGAGATGATGCATCAACTTTATTTTTAGTTTGTGCTTGTACATATAACATTTTTTATTCATCATGAAAATAGTTTGGAGTTGTTTGTATCTATCTTAAAGATTGTCATCTAAAATATAAAAATCTCGTGTCACAGTGTTTGTTATCAAACTCCTCCAAAACGGCTTGACCAATTTTTATGTGTTAGGTCTGAGAATAAGTTGTAGGCTAATTTTTTCCCTTAGGCGATAAGGGTAGGCCTCTCCAGATATTTATTTTTTTTATTTTTAGACCAAACTTTTATTTTTCACTTTTTTAAATTTGGCATCAAAAAAATCTTATAACATTTTCATCCTTCGGGCGCGGGAATCGCTAGTCTCCTTATAATAATTATTGTATAAAAATTGTTGACCTATTTTTGTTTGCATTATTGCAATAGAAGTTTTTCATACTATTTCAGGTCAAAAGAACACTATAACTCTTTAAAAATGACTTAGTTTTAAAGGAAACATGAAAATAAAATATATGAGTACATCAACAACAAATTATAATTATGATAATACTATTCTAAAACATCCTTATTATGTGTTAAAATGTGGAAATTCCCTACTTTTAAGGAAATACCCCCGAATCAATGGATACATTTTTATATGGCCTCAAAGAAGTGGCCTTACTCAATAACATTAATTTTAAATTTTGTATTTTTTTTTCATATCTAATAACTAAATATAATAATGTCTAATAACTAAATAAAAAATTCATTATTACTGTAAAATAACAAAATTAGTGCAATGTGAATTATTAAAAAATGTTAGTGTTTCAATGTATAATAAGAGTAATAATAGAGTAATAAATTTTATAAATTAGATGGTTCTGATTTTTTAATGCTAATAAACTATTAGATAAAAGAAAATATATCAGTCTTTAAATTTGTTTACGTCAAAAGTAGGTAGTCACTTATTATGCACCACAGTAAAATAAAATATGAAGGTAGATTTTAAACCTAACCTCAAAATTAGTAAATAAAAGGAATTGAGATTTACATAAGAAAAATATACAAAAACAGTAAAATTTAAAAGTTTATTTTTACAAAATGTAGTTATTATTTAAAATTAACCAGATATTGAACTGTTGAAGAATAAATTTAGACTAATATTTTTCAAAAGAGGATTCTTATTAGAATATAAGTTAGAAAAATCACTAAACCGGTCTCTATTACTAAATAAATAACTGAAACATTTACTTGCGTCGCGTATCAATGTCATTGATAAAAACAAAAAAGTTTCAAGGTAGCCCACCTGATGGTTCTCAACCCGGCTATAATCTGAAGATACTATTGGTTTCATAGTAGATATTATTAAAACATTATTCCAATAAGAATATTATTTCAATAAATAGCAGCTGATGTCGTCGTCTGACATGAGTAAATGAATAAACGATTAACTTACCTTATCACACGCCTCGTGCACACATATAATGATAACTCATAATCACAACAACATCAGTGTAAGATTAATAAGTGTTTAACAACGACGATTCGAGAAAACCATGTAAATTGTAAACTTAAAAACTTAAAATGACACACGAATCATCCGACACGCTCCCTTCTCGCTGGAAGGCGCGCCACTGCACGGGGATACCATATGTGAATTATTTTTACCTCAATTTTAAACGTTACCAGACAAAATATTTTTTTAATAAATAAAAAATAATAAATAAGAGGACAAAGTATTTTAAAAGCAAACAAGACCCACTTTTTAATATCCGCATTCATGTGACAATTTTCTGCAATCTTTACAATATTTATAGCAGGGCAAAGAAAATGTTCTCCGACACGATTTCTTAGCCGCGTTGTGAACGAGCATCGAACTATATTTTGTGGGCTTCTTTGAAAGACGTAAACGACATTCCGATTCTGAAGTTATGAATGCTAACATTACAGGCATTTTATCGCCATATAATTCTTTAATTGCGTTAAAATTTACTCGTGTTGACTTTGTTTTATTGAGAAGTCTGGGTTTTCTCATCGTTTTAGGTTTCTTTAGGCTTGGATCACACATTTTCGGCTGAGCCTTGATACCTTTTATTCCAGCTTGTAATACACCTACAGAATTTAATTCTTGATCTTGACGATCGTGTGTTATGTTGCTAGGGTGTCTATTACCCATTGTACTTTAAATACTTCGATAAAAACACAAAAAATTTAATTTAATAGAAATATTTCATTGTGACGTTACCACAAAACTACTAAATTGTTTATAAAGACTCTGAAAGACGTCATTTTTAAAAATAATTAGATTATAGCCAGTGTTTTTGAATTCTTTATTACATGACTTCATATTTTATAGGAATACAAAAACTGCTAGTTCATATATTATACTCGTATATCGGTAACTTCTTCACACTTAAATGGATCGACAGCTTTGTATGAAATGCTCAGACAGCCTTACGTATGATCTGTATCCTATATAAGTAGAATGACTATTCGCACTTGATAAGTAATTTCCCAATACGTAAACGTAATTTGCTATGATAATAGATGCGGCCTCTAAAGTTCTCTATGTCTGTCGGGGACATGACCAGGACGACATAATGTTAAAGACATAGTTTTATGAATCAAGTTTATTTTTTCATTATGTAAGCGTGGTAAAGACAAGATTTAGATTAATTATTTACAAACTTATCCATAGATAACTGCTTATCTACCATATTGCTTGAATTAATAGATAATGTGTACGTGCATGATTGCAAGTTATCAAAGTAAGCTTTCCTGAATGAATACAGTATGTTCTATAAATGTATATTTATAATATTTTAATCGATTTCTCTTAATTTCTGGATACTCTCTATACTTTTTCCAACTAATGCGGCGATATTCTGGGGTGACAAACTTACCTAGTGTGCTTATTAGGTATAATTTTATTTTCTTTTATTTCAATAGAAGAACTAGAAGGCAATAGTGTAACATTATTGCGAAGGTATACTTTATCTAATAAAAAAGTGTAAGTAACAAAAACATCAAAATCATATATATGTATTTGCAATTTAAAAATCTAAGGCACAAACCACTCAAAGGAAGGAAAGAATAAAAATTATTAGAGTATTTCAAACATTCTGTATAATAACATATTTATTATTTTGCCAAAAAATCACGCGTAAATTAATCGGCAGTTAAAACTAGGATATATAAGCGATGCAAGCATCGTAAAGAGTGGCTTGATACAATATTGCATTGGTCAGTACCATGGCTTTTAAGTTACTTTGCTTGGCCTTTGCACTCTTCTGTGCTGGTAAGTCATAAACATAGATTAGTTCTTAGAGCAATTGTACCTATTATAGACTATAGTTAAATATTTAGCGTATAAATTCGTCATTATCCTCTCTCAGTAGAAGGGGGATCACGCCATAGTCCACCGCGCTGGAATAGTGCGTGTTGGCTTGGGGAACTTCACATGTCTTTCGAAAACTCGCTAGGTTCTCTCAGACACGCAGGTTTTTTCACGATGTTTTCCTTCACCGTAAGACAAGTGGTAATCATGATAGAAAATGATTCGCAGATTAAAATATCAGAGGTGCGAGACCCGGAATTGAACCCGCATCACTCGGATATACAAGCGAGCGCGTTACCGCGAGGCTACCACTGCCCCTCCGTATAAATTAAAACCGCGTTATTCTGATTGAATTGTGAAGTATGTATAATATGTACCTACCTATAGTTAATGCGTAATTAGGTCAAAGCTGCTATACATTTTTAATCAACCGATAAATTGCGCAGGACTTATAAAGAACTCAACGTATTTTATGGAATTTTTAGTGTATTATTTTGTTTAATTTTAGTCGGTAGAACTCGTAGAATAAATTATTAACCTACGGTCTACGTCCTAGACTCAAGTCAAATCTATAACCCTCCTTTGGATTTCGCCCCAGTCGGTCTGAAATGGGGACGAATTTCTTATTTCAATCATATTTTCTCTAATAAATGCAAAAACTTAGATTCATTCATAATTACATATAAAATTGCCATATCAATCGATATCAAAATATCTAAAATGATTGTCGCCCGAATTAAGTTATACTGTTCAAAATATCATATTCTAATTTAACATTTACTTATAGCTTCAGCAGCACCAGAGAGTCGTATTGTAGGCGGTACGCCGACGACCATCCAGGATTTCCCGTACATTGTTGCCTTCGTGTACCACTACCCTAGACCAAATATCTACATCCAAAGATGCGTCGGCTCTCTTGTCTCATCATGGCACGTCTTGACAACCGCCTTCTGTTTCACGTAAGTTCGACCCGCTAACTCAGTAACCCACCCACAGAGCGCGTACCACTGGTCTACCACTGGCTTTTAGCTTACAAGAATATTGTCTTCAGCCTTTTCTAGCGACCTACTGCTGGGCACGGGCCTTCCTCAGTACGAGGGTGATTAGGCCATAGTCCACCGCGCTGGCCTAGTGCGTGTTGGCGGACTTCACATGTCTTTCGAAAACTTGCTAGGTTTGTTTTCTCAGACATGCAAGTTTCATCACGATGTTTTACTTCACCGTAAGACAAGTGCTAATCAGGATAGAAAATGATTCGCACATGAAAATATCAGAGGTGCGAGATCTGGATCTGAATCCGCATCACTCGGTTATCCAAGCGAGCGCGTAACCGCTGGGCTACCGCCGCCTTTTATAAAAGTATAAAAACTAAAAAAATAGAACTGCGTTATAGGTAAATTAATATCTTACTTTAGCTTACATTAGAAAGATAAGTGAGCTTAGCATAAGTAACGCGTTTAAGCGATAAATATAAATCGAATATACAAATAAATACACCTATCTTTATCACATTATGTAATTTTTCAATGAATCGGAAAACAATTAATGGGTCACGTAGATATGTGACGAAACATCTGGATTAATTATCTATTGATCATCAATTACATATGGACAGCACATTGAAGTGACCTTAAAATATGTGATGTGTGTTTTAGACACATCATATTGTTAATATTATTAATAATATAAAAATTACGAAGATAACACCCTACCCTGGTGAAACCACCAACCATTGTGGTAAAGCTTTAGGAAAAGGATAATAAAAGTAAAGTTAAAATATAATCCATACTAATATTATAAATGCGAAAGTAACTCTGTCTGTCTGTCTGTCTGTCTGTTACCTTTTCACGCCTAAACCACCCAACCGATTTTGCTGAAATTTGGTATGTAGATAGTTTGCATTCATGAGAAGGAAATAGGCATATTATTTTTTGGAAATTCAACCCCTAAAGGGTTAAAAGGTTGTATGAGAAATATATTTTTATTGCACATTTTTGCATGAAACTTTGAATTAATGCTTTTTAGTACAAATGATGAAACACGTATTTCAGGGTTTTTCGAAATTCACCCCCATTGGGGGTTAAAGGGGGTGGCTAAGTTTGTATGGGAAATTTAATTCTATTGAAATATTTTGCGTGACACTGAAATAATGCTCTGCAATACAAATTATGAGATACATATCTAAGCGTTTTTTGAAAATCAACCCCTATGGGGGTTACCGGGGGTGGCACAATTTGCGTAGGAAAAATATTTAACAGTAATTTTTACCATAAGTCCATAACAATGAACCACGTACATCAGTTTATCATTAACAAAAAACACACAAAGAAATTATGATACACATAGTAGCAAAATTGGTTAAAAATAGGAAATAAGTTTTAGAAAGCGCAGCAGTGGCGGCACGGCAGGATGCTACACAGTAGTTTTCAGAAAAGAGGGCCAGAACTTTAAATGGGGAATCAGTCCTTGGTACATTATAAGTAACAGTATATAAGCAAAAATGTTTATTTTATTCACTCTTAGCGCGAGCGAAGCCGCGGGCACCGCTAGTATAATATATGGGGACATTATTACAACAGCGCCATCTAGTTCCGTGGTAAGCTAAGATACGTTCTTGTGTTACGGATACCAGATAATTGATATACTACACATATAAATTTTAAATACATACATTTTATAAATATTAACACCCATGACTGGAGTACAAAAATTTGTGCTCAACAAATGAATGCTCCCAGCGGGACTCGAACCCGCGGTGGCTGGCGCAGAAAGTAGGGTCACTACCAACTGAGCCAAACGTGTCGTCGATATGCTTGTGTTATTGAAATAGTTATTATAAGTTTTTACATAATGCCTCGAAGGACCATTGTAAAGACATTTATACAACACCACAAGCAATATATGATACTTTTATAGATATTTTTCTATTATTCAGAGGGGCTAATTTGGACAACATGATCGTTCGTGCTGGTTCAACAAATAGCTTGAGTGGTGGTATCGAAGTCGGTATCGCAGATGTGATAAAGCATCCCGACTACGTGGAAACGCCACGAACAGGTGACATCGCTCTAGTTCGTCTAAAAGAGCCCTTGAGAATTAGCGACTCTATCAACGTCCTATTCATCCCCCCCGCTGGTACCGTTCTACCTGATGGTATGCAGACTAAGGTTGTGAGCTGGGGCTTTGAGAGTGTAAGTATATTGTTTCGAGAAATATTTCCATTAAATGTATTTGATTTTTAAAAATTACATTTCTATACTTCAAACTTTGGTCAGTCTTAATAAAAATTTTATTATCTTATTTAAATTATTTTATCAGATGGAAGGACCCCAAATTGAAACTTTGAAGACAGTTAACTTAATCAAACTGCCATTCGCTGATTGTCAGAAGAGTTTTGAAAACGCTCAAAATATAACAATCGATGAAGGTAAGCAAACGAATAATTATTATGAATATGAGGTACAAGTATTTTAAACTATAGCAATTGGTTAGAATTGCGTACGTTCTGTTTGCGTACGTTCTACTTTGGATAGAGGTAACCCTCTACCTAAAATTTTTTTATACATTACGTACTGCGTAATTATAACATGATTTTCAATTTCTAACTTGTTTGAAACTTTTGATTTAATTAATATTTAAATAAGCAAGGATTTTTGCTCTCGTTTATCCACTTACGTTGATAAAACCTACACTAACTTAGTTTTGCATCTATTAATAAGCTTATGCTGTTTCCATTAATAAGTTGTCAGTCCCCAGTGTGAATTTCTCTTTCTAAACCGAGCAACCAAACTCCACCTAGTATTCTCCATTCTACACGACATTGGCGAATTAATTTGTGCCCAGATGGAACGCCTATAAGCCACAGAATAAAGAAGATGAACATGAACGATACACGTATTCCCACAACGAAATCCCTAACACCCAATCCTATAAAACTATGTTAATGTTACAGCCATGCTGTGCGCGAGCGCACCAGGAAAAGGCATCTGCTTGGGCGACTCCGGCGCTCCGATGGTCGTCGGCAACGTCCTCATTGGATTGTCTTCGTTCTTCAAGGAATGTGGCAGCGACGAATACCCCGATGTCTTCACTAGAATCGATACTTATACCGATTGGATTATGGATGCCGCTAGAACTAGCCGATCTAGGTCCCCAATTAGAGTAGCTAATTTTTAAATGTTTCAGTATCGATATTACAATCGATTCTGAATGACTGCAGTCCTTAATTAAATCATTTTTTAAAGCTTTAACTTTAAAATCTAACATTAGCTGCAGCATAATACATCACTTATTGTTTATAAGATGGATGTCTAAGGATAATGCGTGAAGATCTAAATAAAACAAAATTGTAATTATTATCAAAATATATATATTTACTTAGTAAATCTGTTTTTAACACCCACTAAATTCCTCTTTTCTGTGAATATTTTGTAAAAATATTTTAATACATGTGATATTCCAATTTTATATAGACATCAAAATTAATAGACAATTTCATACATTTTAAAATGTAAACCAATGAATATCATTTCTATCTGAGATTTCATTTGCTTATTTCCTTAATACATAAGACATTATTAAATACTATTATACATATGTGGGTAAAGAACAAACAAATCCTTAATATGGTATTTATAGTCTAAGAGACAACCATTGAAAATAACTTTAAAAAGTTCAATTTCATAAAAATATGAATCCGTGGTGGTTTCTCATACTATATCGATATGGATCATTCCATCTTTGGGTATATTATACAGAATTTTTACATAACAACCATTGGCAAGGCAAGATAGGTATAAGACGAAGGCACTATTATTGCTTTTTAAAAAATAATTAACACATTAAATTATAATTATCTAACTACCCTACTCCGTGCTCTCGGTGGTCCCGCGTTACTTCTAAACATTTCTAACATAACGTATTGTCAGTCATTGCGTGAGCTTTTAGTCTTAGAACAAATTACCAGCTTTCTTTTACAATCTATCTGAATCAAGCCTTATTTTCCTATATATTATAGAGTAATAGGCAAAGTTTTATTTAGGTATCAACAAATTTTAAGTACATACAATATGTATGTATGAAGGCAGACTATATAACATTTTTCTTGTCTAAAAATTTAATACAAATTAGATTTCCAACATCCATGTAAATAACTTATCAAATATTGTGATATTACCCATATTCAAAAAATTCATGCCATTGACTTCCTTTCATTTACATTATTGCAAATATATTTTTATGCTACTATTTACAAAACCGAAAATCCCTTTAATAAATGGAATCAGAAGGTTTAGACAACATATAATTTTACAATCGTCGAAAATAAAATTAACCCCTCTCAGTTCATTTTCGCCAGTTTTTCACAGGATTGAGGCTTTTTCCGACGTTCAGTAAAACGTACGATAACGTGCAATATTTAGATTTTACATGATTTTTTAAAGATTGCTGAAAATAACATTAAATCTGAGTCCCGGAATAGATAAAAGGTCCATAACAGATTTGCATTAGGTATATTGGACAGTACAAAAGATAAGGAATGAAGTTAAATGCAATGTTGCTGTCATAAAATGCAAAAAAAATATAAGTACAATTTTTAAGTATTTAAGGCTTACTTTGGACGGCAATTTCCGGAAGAAAATGTAATACTTAACAGGAAACACTACATATACGATAAAATTCCTTAAAGATATACTAAATCTAATTAATTAACAACTCATTAGTCTTAATAATAAAATTTGATCATCAATTAAAGCTTTTTAAAAATGTTGAATTATTACTACACTAGCTTAAGCTTAGCAAATACCTGTAAACACGTTCATGTAGGCTTAGCTGCCTTAGATACAAATAGATTCTGCTTGAATTTATTGTGATAATTGGTACCTGTAATTAAAAGTAGATAATTAATCATTTGCATATTTCTTCTAATTTAAACTTAATACTAAAATGTCTTTACAAAAATATTTGTGATATGTCAATAATTATCGCAATTTAATATAGTAAACATAGGGTGCGTAAGCGCTAATAATTTTCCCGACTCTTCATTTAGATCGATGGCTCGGGTTGACCTAAAATAATGATGTCATTAGTGACATTTTTACTATGACCATAACGACCGGCTGAAGGTATATTTTAATCGTACCGCCTCTAGCGACGTACCGTCACTCGCGGCGCGCGTGGGGCACATGGGGCGCGTGGGGCACGTGCGGCGCGTGGGGCACGTGCGGCGCGTGGGGCACGTCGGGCGCGTCAGGCGGCGCGACGGTGAGCGTGACGGCGGCGCCGGAGCGCTTGATGAGCGCGACCACGTCGGGGTGCGGCAGGTGGCGCACCGGCTGCCCGTTGATGGCCAGGATGACGTCACCCACGCGCACGCGCCCGCACCGCGCCGCCGGCGAGTTGGGGATCAGGTCGCCTGCGAATATTGTTAATATTTTATCACTTTTATTATTTGACACAGTTTTGACGCAACATTTGGTTAGTAAAAAAAAACTATATATTACAAAGTTTAAAGATTTAAATCTTGTATTAACACGCAAAAATATGTTTATGGAATCTATTGTATCTTGTATATATATTATCGTGTATATAGTATACACGTAATATTTTTTTTATATTTATGAAAATAAAAGAAGCCAACGATAAATGATATTAAAGTTAATTGTTGTTTAAAATCTGTACATACATTAATTTCTTTAATAAAAATACATTAATGCCAGTAACAAGCTAGAATATAAAAAATCAATCTCACCAATACTGGTAGCTTTATTGGTGGAGGATATGACCACGAAGCCGAACCCCTCGCCTTCATTCCTGGTCACGGTCACGTCGTAGGGCGCGGCGGCCCAGCCGGCGTTCGTGTCGTATTGCACGCCATACCTTTGAGAGAACCGATACATATTTTTAAAGAAAATATGAATTATATATGCAATGGTAATGCGATCGCTTGGGAAACCAAAGGAAGCTATCTCGGAGCACTTTTGATCCAGACCGCTACCGATTATAATAGAACTTTCAAAAATAGAGGAGTTTTTAAAACTACATATAGGGTATGATTTATGCCAAAAAAATTTAGGGTTCCACCGAAAACATCGAAAACCTTAAAAAATTACACAAATTCAAATTTACTAAGCTGTTAGGAAGATAAGTTACTTACTCTAATAACAATAAAATTATTATGTTAGATGAGATAGTACTCATTATCATTTTGAATTAATTTTGCGCTCGTATGAATTAAGACGACAGGCAACGCAATTAAATAATACTGAACAATGTTAATATTCGTGCAACACAAAGTGAACTCTAAAAGTATGTACATAAGTATCGAAATGAAACGAACATGGGCACGTGAGCGGGCGGGTACAGCGGCGCCGGGTGCAGGATGTTGTATGACGTCGGCGACACGTGGCGCAGCGGCTCCGTCCTATTGCGAATGATGTGTTAATATGGATATATACAGGTTAAATGATTTGTTGGTTAGCTTGTGATTTTGTGGCATGCATTTAGGTTTCATGGGTTCGATGATCGTTTGAAGGAAATTTTTGTTTTATTTACGTGATCAAGAAAATTAAAGAATTTGATTTTATTTAGAAATGGTTAGATAAAACAGTAATATATATTAAAAAAATAACAAGTAGGCATGTCTATAATATGTTGCGATTATTAACCAACGTTATATACTTTATACAAAATATATGGCATTTAAGGTTATTATACATATAATAACATATATTATATATCCATACATAAATCAATTAAATAGGACTCACGTGAGCAGCGGTTGGTTAGCGTGCGCGTGCGCGTGCGGCGCCGGCAGCGCGGGCAAGCCCAGCGGCTGGATGTCTGCTCGGTTGTGTCTCACACCGAGTGTCACCTGTCACATGGCAAGAGAATTTTATATAATGATATGAATAAATGGCAAAAAATTAGACAGTTTCTAAGTGTTATATTGGATTCGAGTATTTTTATTATTACACATTTGCACAATCAGCTTTTTTTATTATATACACGGTTAAGAGTTAAGATTATTTAATTTAACCTAGTTGCAACTCAATACTTAGAATTTTCGTAATTTTAGTACATTGAATGTAATTAATTGCAGGTTGTTATATCACAATGTATCACAATTGAAGGGTACATGGGCAAAACAAGGAATGTCACATAAAATAAAAAAAAACTTGAAAAGTATGGGAACATTTACGGCCTTTTCCAATTACAGCACTAAGGCGCATTATGCGGCATAATGCTCAACGTTGAATGTTCCAACTACAACAGCGCTTCGCACAATCGAACACTGCTTTTGCGTGATGCTGTGTTAAAAAAATAAATATACCGTGTATCGATGAAGGTTACAAGAGTAATAACATTGACTTTTTTTTATATTCCACGTTTATAATGTGAATACAATTTTATTTTAGAATTCAAAACTATAAACATATTTATTTTGCAGAAATATATAATCGAATCATTATATTCACGTTCCAATTAGCATCAGCACAAATCGGCATTGTGCGACACTGAGTCGCATTATGCTCTGTAATTGGAAAACAGGGTTAGATTGCCATGTATTATAGATTGCAATGTAAATTAAAAAATAATAATTTTGTGACATTCCTTGTTTTGCCCCTGTACCCTTCAAATGTATTATTGTATTAGACTAGGACAGAAGTATAAGAAATAGTAAATGACAGCACGTACGCGTCCGCGCGCGGCGGCCTGGCAGACGGCGGCGACGGCGCGCGCGTGCGTGGCGCCCGCCAGCGGCACGCCGTCCACCGACGTCAGCAGGTCGCCCGGCCGCAGGAACCCGTCCGCCGGCCCGCCTGCCACACATACAGTTATCTCTTACTACAGACCTCTAGCTGACTTAGGATCGATTTTTTTATTTCTACTAATTCAGAAGTACTAAATGGTTTTCTCTTTGGCCACCTATATTCTATAATTTAGACAAAGCCTATGAAAAGTCGTCCAACGGACATGACACCCCAAGCTGCCATACACTAATGTACACGTCCGTTGGCCGACTATATATTTCATAAGCTTTGGTTTAGATGTGTGCATTGAGTATACAAAAGGATGCCTAAAAGTAAACCACAACTTATACATTGATTAGACAAAATCAAGTGACGTTAAATTATTATTATCAGATCTGCTATATAAACATGTCTTACTGTATACATGTAAGAACACCTTTTATTCACATTTAATTCAAAGTTCTGCTAAGACCCCAAAGGAATAAATATATGTAAAAAGACAACAAACCAGGCACAACATATCCCACAGCGACCCTGCTGCCGTCCTCAGTGCCGCCCACGATGCGGAACCCGAACCCCGCGGAGCCCCGCGCCAGCGTCACCAGCACGTCCGCTTCGGGGTCCGTAGAACCGCCTGCTTCTACCTGTAAAAATCATAAATATTTATATACTCGCTTTTCAAACAAACCTACAGTAAATAAAATAATAAAATTAATAAATACTAGCAGTACTCATTTTAACTCCTATTGTTACCAAGTAGTAGTAATATTAACTATAATATGTCAATGCTTTCTTAAATTTACAAAAATTTTTGGTATTATCGCGAGAGGCATTTATGATTCAAAAGCATTCAAACTATCAGGAACCAAAAATCCATATATATTTGTAATAAAATACAAAAGAATTTTTCATATTTATTTATATAAATAAAGTTATAAATAGTTACCTGCGGGTAGTTGGCCACATATAAGCCGGGCTGAGGGTCAGGCTCGTACGGCGAGCGCGCTGGAGAATGCATGTGTCTCGAAGGGGATGGATCTCGTAACCTATTGGAAAATATATGATTCATTAATAATCCTTTACACGCTACAAAGAATGAAACACTGAGCTAAACTGCGGATTGCATGAAATTAATTAAATAAAAATAAAATATAATATTATATTAACATAAAATTAAAGTCTATATAATGATAGCATTACAAAGATGAGATTTTAGCCTACATACACAAACACACACACACACATTCAAAATAATTAAATATGGAACGAAGCAAAAAAACGAATAAAAAAAAAACAAACATACTAGCTTTGCCGTTATCATATGTTTATTATGTCATTGTACAGGTATTCATTCTATTTTACTAAATTGCTGATTTCAGTCTAGTTTTTCAACCGACTTCCAAAAGGAGGAGGTTATCAATTCCTCTGTATTTTTTTTTTCTTTTTTTTTTATGTTTGTTAGCTCATAACTTTGAACTGGGTGAACCGATTTTAATGATTATTTTTTTATTTGAAAGGTAGTGCTTCCCATGTGGTCCCATTTTAATATTTTCCAGTTCTGACAATGGCATCCATGAGAAAACCATAAAAGTCTTAAATTTGCATTAAGTATTTGCGCGACAAATAGACGAATAACTCAATATTACGCCAACTGATTTCGATGATTCTTTTTTTAATGGAAAGGATATACTTCAAGGGTAGTTTGATGAGAGTTTGGTAAGGTTCTGATGATGGGATCCATGACAAAGTATCGGAACTCTTCAATTCTTAGGAGCAAATTAACGATGCTCGGCCGAATCTTTTATGGGCTATATGGATATTTGAGTCACGTACCGTAACTGATGATGGAAGGTACAACTCCTCAACGGTTAGCAGTTTAAAGATTTTTTTTTCAATATAATACGCAATTATGGACCGATGGTTGTATACTTTCAGGCTATTAGGTTTACCTCATAATAGAAGGTAAATTTTTATAGTCATTAACACAATACGTATCTACTTTCAGCTAAAAATTTTAAAATAAATTATTTTTAACAAAAAAACAAAAACCGACTTCCAAACTTAATAAATCTAAACTAAAAAGTAGAAAATAATACTTTTAAGGACTTTGTTAATTTTGAAGTCGGTGCAAATAAAGCAAAATAAACCTAAATAGATACATATTTGATTAATCTATCAATTTGTAAACATAATCAAAATACCTGGCTGGCACCGACTCCAAAATTAACAAAGTCCTTAAAAGTATTATTTTCAACTTTTTAGTTTAGATTTATTAAGTTTGGAAGTCGGTTTTTGTTTTTTTTGTTAAAAATAATTAGTTTTTTACCTAGCCTCATCACACAGGGCTTGTATATCATAATATACACTATACAGTCCACTTACTTAGTATAAATTACAATAGTAATTGGTTTGCATCTTTGAGGAAAGCTTTAAAAAAAGTTACACAATATTAAAAAAATATAATAATATTCTTTATGGTATTAATCAATAAGTAGTAGAAAAATCTGCATAGAAAGTAACAAGAACAAAAGTGGACTTTCTGTGCAACATTAAGTTTCCAGTCAACCAATGTGTGTAGAAAATAATAAAACGAATTATTTTCTAGAATTGTCATATTAATTCTTTTTTATATTTAATCTGTAAAACTACATATTCGTATAGGAAGCAGTATATTTTCAATTTTGCAAAAAATAACAAAATAGCCCACTTGTTTTTTGAACATGTTGTATCAGAGATTTTCAATTTCACTTTGTCTTTTTAATGATTAAGCTATAATACCTCAAAGATCAATCAATCTAAGGACCATAAAGTACCACTACAGACGGAATTACTTTCAAAGTAAATTGTAATCTAATATATAAAAATCTCGTGTCACAGTGTTTGTTTCTGAACTCCTCCGAAACGGCTTGACCGATTTTTATGAAATTTGTGTATATTTGATAGGCCTGAGAATAGGTCGTAGAATTTTTTTATTCCCATAGATAAGGGTGGTCCTCTCCAGGTCTTTTTTTTAATTTTTGGATCACATTGTTATTTTTATTTTTTTTTAATGATTTGGCTACAAAACAAACTATGACCCTTAATTTTAATTCTTCTACCATCAATCCCTATTTTTAATAGTAATTATATTTTTTTAATAGTACGCGGGCGGATCCGCGGGAATCGCTAGTATAGGTATATTTTATATCCCTATACTAAATTTTAATGCAATATGTGCATACCTCAGCGGTGACCCTTTTATCCTGCTATTGGAAGAGTTGTTGGATGGGGACTGACTCTGCAGGCGAGTGGAGGGCGAGGCGGCGAGCAGGCGGTCCGTGGCGCTCGCGTTCGACGGGGAATGCGACCTCATGCGACCTGTTATTACATTAGCAATATTATACTTACTATACAATGTTATTGTTAAAAACATGCGTGTATATGTGTTTAATGCTTTTAAATTTGAAATATATAATATATTTTATATTTAACCTAAAATATATAGCAAGCAATATATGAGGGAACCTAGCAAGTTTCCGAAAGACATTACAATCCACCACTTGGCTAGTAAGGTGGAGTATGGCCCGTTCCTCCTCATATTGAAGGGAGGCCTGTGCCCAGCTGTGCCAAAACTGTGAGATGTTGAAAAGGGTGGAATACAATACATTAAAAGTTACATGTATGTAGATTTTAATTTGAATATAGAAACAACCTAAATAGTGTAGAACTTTTATGAGAATTATAAATATTTCTTTTTATTTTTATTACCTGTTGAATTGGAAGGTGAGTGCGGTCGTATTCTACTTGTGGCAGGGGACTGTCTCGAGAGGCCCCCCACAGCAGCAGTGCTTGGAGAGTGAAGCATGCCATCTTCTGGGAAACCTTTAAATTATGTTAATTTAATATTAAATTATTCCATTTACAATATTTAGTTGTATATTTTTACCACTGAAATAAGTATATTTTGAACTCATTTTACAAATGTCATTAAATGCAAAAGTGATACCATAAAGAAATCACATAAAAAAAATATTGTTTTTTTCTATTCATAATTGGACAAAGATATCGCGTAATATACATGCTAAAAAGACAAGCAAAACTAAATGTACCAACCTCCATTATCGCTACTATCAGCAACACTCGCATTACCCCGCCAGTACGCAGCATTCATATCCACATGAACTGTAGGCGTCGGGACTTCCCCCCAATTGTTGTTCCATCTGT
Organism: Boloria euphrosyne; assembly: GCA_951802675.2. Taxonomy (NCBI): domain Eukaryota; kingdom Metazoa; phylum Arthropoda; class Insecta; order Lepidoptera; family Nymphalidae; genus Boloria; species Boloria euphrosyne. Next base: position 2,036,740 of record OX637896.1, read on the forward strand.
CTCCTCCCTCCCAACCATTACTCGGACCATCTAACCTTCCAATATATTCCGTTGTATTTCCATCCCACTTTTGCCCACTCTCCTCCCACTTTTGTCCACTTTGATCCCACTTTTGGGTTTCCGCCCAATTTCTTATGTTGCTGGAGTTGTCTAACCAGGGTTGCTGTTGCCATTGGTTGTCTTGGTTGTCAGTCCAGGGGGTAACCACGGGTAAAGTGAGCCTTGCCCCGGGAGTGCTACTTCTTCGACGTCGTTCCATTATAGTTTCCCTGGTCTCACGGTTTTTGTGTTCTGGTACTGCATATGTTGCTTCTACTAGTGAGCGATATACAAATGTTAATGATAATGAATAACTAAAATAATCAGTTCAGTCAGTCAGTTTTCAGTTTCTTGAGTACATGTATATTGATGGCTTTATGTAACTATAATCGAATTATACAACCTAATTATTTGCACTTCTATAAAATACATAATATACACATAAGTACATGCCTCATAAGTAAAATAAAAATTAATAAAATGATTTTTGTTAACTAGCGATACATGATTAAATTGTAACAAATATATCTAATTAATTCTAAAGCTACATACATTCTAATTAAAATTTAGGAATTTTACTTATTATTATTTTTTTCATCATAATTACCTGAATTCATGCCATTTGGTCTATCCCTTATGTTATTATCTGTATTGTGTACTGGAGCAGAGCGAAGTTGCTCGGCTGTTGGGGTTTTACTTCTGCCTAGTTGATTGTTGTTTGATGCAGCTAATTTAAAAAAAAAATAAGTTAATTTTTTTTGTAATGACAGATATTATATGATACTATCCCTAAAGTTTAGAGGTAAGTCTGGCTTCATTATAATAATTAGTATTGTAATAAAAACAAAGAAATAATAGGGATAAAAACTATCATATCTTTTAATTAAGTTAGAATAAATAACATGTTAAAAAAAATATATATGTTAAAACTGGATAAGTAGTTTCGGAGTTCATTGTGGACCAACGTCGTTGTTTATATTTATTATGAATATATAACATTAGCAATTCCCGCGGCTTCACCCGCGTTCTAAAAAATGGGGATTGGGGGTAGGTTAAAAATTTAGGGTTATAAGAATTTTTTGATGCCAAATCATAAAAAAGTGAAAAATAAAAATTTGGTCTAAAAATAAAATATGTGAAGAGGGCCAGCAGTTATCACGCAGTTGAATAAAAATTAGCCTACGACCTATTCTCATACTTATCAAATTTACACAAAAATTTCACAACAATCGGTCAAACCGTTTCGGTGCAGTTCGATAACAAACACTGTGACACGAGATTTTTATATATTAGATGATATTATATATGTACAAATACTCACATGAAGCGGGCTGTACCCGCGTGGCGGAGCGGCTGCGCGGCGCGCGCGCCGCCGTGTTGCGGCGCCACACGCGCAGCGTCGTCTCCGACATCGCCGGGCAGTCTTTTAGTACCTATCATTCATTGTTTAATGTTTATTTAGTACTCATGAAATTCAGCTTTAATTAATTACACATATACATCATATTCATTATTGGCGAGTGATTCGAAACGAAACATTGGGAACAAAAACAAAGTAATCACGTAAAACCTTAAACAAGCTCTTTTAAATGAAGTCAAAATATTGTATAAACATGAGAATTGAGAGATTGTATGTACATTGTACAATTAACTTCGAATTTACCATATGTGCTATATTTGGAACATAGAGTGCAGTGTAATTAATATATATTAATATATGAAAGCAATATTAAGTATTTCTTTTGTTCATACTTTAAAACTACTCAATCTTGTGACTCTAGAAATGTTTTAGTTGTTAGTGGTTCGTATTTCCTATACAAAATAAACATGTGAACTTTAAGATTATTAAGCAGTTTTTTTTTTAATTTTTCTATTTGTTTTTTGTACGAAAACCATGCACTTTTCCAACAAAACAAAAAGAGAATTATTCAAATCGGTCCAGCCGTCTTTGATTTTCATATATATAGCTAAAAAAAATGACATACTTGTACGACATGTTGATGCGGCGCGTGCCTCACGTCGGTGTCGCCGATTTGTAGCAACAGATCTCCTTCCCACAAGCCGGCGCATCTGCTGCGATCTAACACCTAAAATTGAACACATATTTTAGCATATTATATTTTAATGTAAACATATGAACACACATAATTTTAAATACATACATATTATAATTAATATAAACATCCATGATTGGAGTACAAATATTCATGCACATTGTAGTATCCTAAGAGGCTTACAATGCATTTTGGCATTTTTTAACATCTTATTATAGATATATAAAATCGATGTGTATGTGTTTCTTTCTTATAGATTTTTAAATGGTTAGAGCTTACAATTTTGGATGCAATATTCAGATTATTACAGTTGATCCTTTAAAAAGTATCGGATTACGATCACAATTTGATAGTGCGACTTTTTAATAATTCTAATAAAGGTGGTGAATACTAATACATTTTGCTATTCTTATGATTGCTTAAACTTTAAAATTAGGCAAATAACGTGTACCTTTTTAACTTTCTGTCCGTGCACACTGTCAGCAATAGTGAACCCGAAGCCGACGGCGCCGCGGCGCAACGTCAGCGTCAGCTCGCGTCCGGGCTCGCTCACTGCGTTGTTGTTGTTGCGGTGCGGATGTTCTATAATAATAATAATAACTCTTTATTGTACACACAAAAGAACACAACATACAAAAGAAAGAACATAAAATACACAAAAGAAGACATAACCAATAACAATAACAGGAAAGTGCACAAGAGGCGGCCTTATCGCTAAAACAGCGATTTCTTCCAGGCAACCTTAAGGTGCAGGAAGTAACAAAGTATGAAATGGAAGGGGCGTGAACACAGAGTTATCAATACAATATGTTAAAGATATAATTTTATTTAATATATTTAAATAAGTGATATTTGGTTGTATTCAGTTTAGTTTAGTAATACATGAGTTAAAGTAACTTTTATAGTAAGTTTTTATAATCTATGTATCTAACTTCCTTTATGCATTTTGTTATCTATGGTGATTGGTGAACGCTCTGCTCTGGCCTCTATTGGGACTTGTAATTTGTAAAAAGAATATATCGTGCTAAAGAAAATCTCAATTTCATTGAAGTTCATTATTTTACATCCCATATACATTAAAAGTCAATAGGTTATGGGCCCAGAAAAACTCTCGAAATTGAAGATCAGTAAAAACATCGTGTAAAATACTACTAGAAAAACTAACCTCTAAAATGGACACGCGGTCAATGAGTGTCGAAAAATTCGACGGAAACAATTTTCGCCAATGGAAGTTTCAAATTAAATGTGCTCTTAAAGCCAAAGGTATAGACATAACTCAGCCAAAGCCAGAAAGAGACAGTTCCACGTGGCTAAAAAACGATGGAATGGCGATGTTCATCATAACATCAAACATGGACTTGAAACAGATAACCCTAATAGAAAATTGTGAAACCGCCAGTGAGATAATGTTGAAACTTGAATCAATTTACGAACAAAAAAGTGAATTGAATAAAATGATAATACAGGAAAGATTTTATCAGTATAGAATGTCACCTAATGACACAATTGCTCAACACATTTCCAAAATTGAAAATTTAGCCAAGCAGTTGAAAGAAAGTGGGGAAATCGTAAGTGAAACAGCCATTATGACCAAAATACTTAGTACTCTGCCCCCAAAGTATAGAACACTTCGCCAAGCGTGGTTATCATTAGATCCTTCAATGCAAAATATCATAAATTTAACTGCCCGCTTACTTGATGAAGAAGCAAGTTTAACATGCGAGGAAGAGCAAGAAACTGCTTTGTTAGTGACTAATTCTAAAAGCAAAGGAAGTTTTACACCAAATGAACATGGTAATGATACAAAGCAAAATCAATATATCAAACATCGCTTTGAGTGCTACAATTGTGGAAAGCGAGGTCATTTTGCTAAGGAATATCGTGCATCAAAGAGATTTACAAAGAAGCCTGATAATATGCTGGCATTTAATATTGAAGACAAAATTGTAATTAATGATGAGAACATTTGGATCTTGGATAGTGGTGCATCGGCTCATATAACATTCAGAAGAAACATATTTATTGAAATAGAAGAATGCAGTCAAAAGTCATTGACACTTGGTAATGAACATTCAGTTGAAGTATGTGGAATTGGAAAAATAAGGATAGAAAGGTTTATCAATGGACAATGGCATCCCGGAGTATTGAATGATGTACTCTATGTACCAAGTTTGAGAAGAAATTTATTTTCTGAAGGTGTAATAATGCGCCAAGGTTATTCACTTCTTAAGAAAGGAAATAGTGCACTAATTTATTTGAATAGAGAAGTAGTAATGAGTGCACAAATTAAGACAAATAATTTATATGAGTTGAATATTAAAACTATCATTCCTGAAAAATGTAACTTAGTACAAACTAGTATTGATATTAAAAAGTGGCATGAAAGACTAGGACACATAAATCTGAAAGAAATTAAAAACATGAATCTCAACAATGTGGTTGAAGGATTAAAAATACAAGGTAGTACAGAAGAAAATTACACCTGTGAGGCATGCGCATATGGTAAACAACATCGTATACCATTTCAAAAATCTTCTAGAAATGAATTACAACCAGGTGATCTGGTGTACAGTGATGTGTGTGGTCCAATGAGCTACACATCAGTGCGAGGTATGCGCTATTTTGTATTGTTCAAAGATGCCATGACAAGCTACAGGCATGTATATTTCATGAGAAACAAAAGTGATGTATTAGATTATTTTAAAATATATAATGCTTTAATAAAGAACAAATACAAGCACAGTGTGAAAATTTTACACACTGACAATGGAAAGGAATATGTCAATACTGCATTCAAAGAATATATGGAAAAAGAAGGCATAGTGCATGAGTACACAGCACCCTACTCTCCAGAACAAAATGGGCGTGCAGAGAGGGAGTTTCGGACCATAGTAGAGAGTGCTCGCTCTATGTTATATGCTCGAGATGTGCCATTATACTTATGGGCCGAAGCTATCAATACAGCTGTGTATTTACTAAACAGGACTTCTTCAAGTCAATCTCCCAATAAAACACCTTTTGAATCATGGACTGGTGTCAAACCACAGTTGAGTCATGTGCGGGTATTTGGGAGTGTAGGATATGTACATATTCCAGATCAAGTAAGAAAGAAATTAGACAAAAAAAGTGAGAAGATGATATTGGTAGGGTATGACAACAACAATTACAGAATGTATAATGCAAAGAATAAACAAATTAAAATATCAAGAAATGTAATTTTTGATGAAGATAAAGCACCAGAAATTAGAATGAATATATCAAAACTTTTAATAGATGAAGAAGACACGGACAAGACTGAAGAAGAAACTCAAGTAAATGATAAAAATCTCAATGACACTTTATCAACAGAAAACTCAGCTGAAAGTCTGCACAGTTGTCAGGATGATGATGATCCCAATTATGAACCATCTCAAGAGATAGATGACTTGGTAGAAAGGCAAATAAATCTAAGACCTCGATACAATAGAAATTATGAAGCTAACGTTGTGGAATTTACAGTGCCATCTACATACGAAGAAGCCATGAGGGATCCTCAAAAGGACGAGTGGTCGAAAGCTGTGAATGAAGAACTTGAAGCACATGAAGAAAATAAGACCTGGACGGCTGTTAAAAGAACAAATCAAAGAACTATAACAACTAATGGGTCTTTGCCATAAAGAGAGATGAAAATGGGGAGGTCACAAGATATAAAGCTCGTTTATGTGCACGCGGATTCAGGCAAGTTAAAGGCATTGATTATGAAGAAATATTTTCACCAACTATCAGGTATGACTCAATTAGAATTATTCTTTCACTCGCAGCTAAATATAATTTTATAATTCAACAGTTTGATGTCAAAACAGCCTTTCTTAATGGTGATCTGGACGAGGACATATATTTAGAGGTCCCAGATGGAGTGTCAGTGAGTAAAGATTATATTTTAAAATTAAATAAAGCTCTCTATGGTCTTAAGCAAGCATCCAGATGTTGGAATTAAAAATTTACAAATTTTCTAAAAGAATATGGTTTTATACAGTCTCAGGCAGATAATTGTATTTACATAGGAGACTTCAATGGCATTAAAATTTTCTTATTAATTTTTGTAGATGACTGTCTTGTGGTTTCCTCAAATAAAGAATTAATTAAGCAAATTATAATATATTTAAAACAAGCATTTAAAATTAAAGAATTAAATTTAACTTATTTTGTTGGTATGCAAATAGTAAAAGAAAGCAATTACATTCTCATTCATCAAAACAAAAGACTATTGCCCTCTCTACAACAGAAGCGGAATATGTAGCCGCTAGTGAGTCTGCTAAAGAAATTATATGGTTGAAGCAACTATTATCTGATCTAGGTGAAAAATATGATTGTATTACTCTACATGTAGATAACCAGAGTGCAATTAAGTTGATAAATAATCCCATATATCACAAAAGAACTAAACATATAGATGTCAAATATAACTTTATTAGAGAAAAGGTAGAAGAAGGTATAATTAAAATTAAATACATTTCAAGTTCGAATCAATTAGCAGACATATTAACTAAATCATTACCAGCTCAGGCATTTATATTTATAAGAAATCATTTGTTGGCCAAATATTAATTTAAAGATTTTTTTTGATTGTGTGTGGTAAATAAAATTATAGAGAGGGTGTTAAAGATATAATTTTATTTAATATATTTAAATAAGTGATATTTGGTTGTATTCAGTTTAGTTTAGTAATACATGAGTTAAAGTAACTTTTATAGTAAGTTTTTATAATCTATGTATCTAACTTCCTTTATGCATTTTGTTATCTATGGTGATTGGTGAACGCTCTGCTCTGGCCTCTGTTGGGACTTGTAATTTGTAAAAAGAATATATCGTGCTAAAGAAAATCTCAATTTCATTGAAGTTCATTATTTTACATCCCATATACATTAAAAGTCAATACAATACTTACACGATACTTACAAACACATACATATGATATTATATACGTACTGGTAATGATATATACATACATATAAACATATATACATACATATATACATACATATAAACATATATACATACAATAAACGGGACAACACAAATACACCTTTACGCTGTGGAACAATACACGCCTCGGATGCCCTCTCACTTCCGATTTCCTCTAACGTTACCAATCGTAATAAAAATAGAGAACATCGGCGTAATGAACAATTGACTAACCCTTTGAATGATGACTTGAATCTGGTTTCAGCATCGCTGGAGCCACAAGTTTTTACTAAACTTAATTGTACATGTAGTTTATCCAAGGATGAAATAAAGTCTTTAGTGAGAGATGAAATGAAGTCGGTGTTGGCTGACTTCCAAACAAGTCTTTTTAAAAATTTGGACGCCAAAAACAAAGATTTTATTGAGCAACTTGAGCAAGTAACATTGTCCTTAAACTTCATAGAAGAAAAATATGAGGAAATACGACTGGATGTTAATAATAAATTTGAGTCGTTAAAGAAGCTGGAGGCTGAAAATACAGATCTTAAAAGAACTGTTAATGATCTCAGCTCCAGACTAGTTCAAATTGAGCAACATTCGAGAACAAGTAATGTGGAGTTACACTGCATACCAGAACACAAGACGGAAAATCTAGTCACTGTTATTAAACAGATAGCAAATGTTACAAATTATCAGTTAAATGAAACTGACATTCATTTGTGTACCAGAATCGCTAAACTCGATAAATCTAGTACTAGGCCACGCTCTGTTCTCGTGAAATTTTCAAGCCCGAGAGTTCGTGATGGATTTCTGGCTTCGACAATATCGTTTAACAAAAAAATGAAAGACAAGAATGAGAAACTTAACACAAGTCATCTCGGAATAGCTGGTGATCGACACCCTATCTATGTCATGGAACACTTATCTCCGGCCTTAAAATCTCTCCACGCTGCTACTCGTTTAAAAGCCAAGGAAAAAGGCTACAAATTTGTGTGGATTAAAGCAGGACGCATATATGTGCGCAAACACGAAACAGCTGAGCATAAATATGTAAAGAATGTTGAGTCTCTTAACAGTCTAATATAAACACTTTAAATAATTCGGCTAAATTTAATATACTTCCAAATAAATGTGATGGTTTTGTTTAAATAGCATTCGATAGTATATCCTGTTATTATCAGAATGTCAGAGGACTACGAACTAATATTAAAGATGTGTCATTAAATATTCAAAGTAATAATTTTGATATTATAATTTTTACAGAAACATGGCTAAATAATACAATATATGATTCTGAAATTTTTGACAATTGATACATAGTATATAGAAGAGATCGTTCAAATAATAGGCTAGGAGGAGGTGTTCTCATTGCAGTGTCAAATAAACTTACTTCTTTTAAAATATCAGGCGATAATAGTGAATGTTAAGATCTTTGGATAAAAGTTAAAATAGTGATGGGTAAGCATTGGAAATTTCTTAAAGTCTCCACGGTATATTTACCGCCTCCCCTTAATCAAATTGCACTAAAAACTTTTATTGATAATGCAAATGCAATCATTGATGAACATCCCACAGAGTACACATTGATAGTCGGCGACTTTAATATATCTAATGCAATTTGGCAAGTTCATAGCGCTGGAACATCTCTCTTACCGGTCCTAAATAATAACAATAATGTTCACAACCTTATTTTAGATTTTTTGGAATTAAATGACTTACAGCAATTTAATCATGTAGTTAACATTAATAATAAAATCTTAGACTTGGTCTTATGTAATTCAAAAATAGTAAAAATTGATGAATGTCCCAACCCAATACGCTATATTGACTCGCATCATCCCCCATTAGAGATTTCTATAGCAGTTACGGCCAGCCGAAATGAGCAAAGAACTTTATCCCATAAATTGAATTTCTTTAAGGGTGACTACAAGCTAATTACTCAAAGTTTAAATATGATATCATGGGATAAAGAGCTCTTATGCTATGATAATGTTAATGATATGGTGGAAAAATTCTACCAAATCTTGTATAATCTTATAAAATGTCACATTCCTTTAAGTAAAAAATGTGGTAATAGGCATCCTGTTTGGTTCAACTCGCATCTCATATACCTTCTTAAGCAAAAACAAAAATATCATAGCAGATACAAACTGTATAGAAACCCTCTAGACCTTGTAGAATTTCAATATCTTAGATCTGACTGTGAAAAGGTTACTAAAGAATGTTATGATACTTATGTTTCTAATATTGAATTCGAAATTGGCAAAAACCCTAAATATTTCTGGGCGCATTTCTCCAATAAGCGTAAAGGATCGTCCGGCTATCCGTCTTCAATGTGTTTAGGCAATAATAAATCAAATAATAAAAAAGAAACTTGCAACCTATTTGCTACGCATTTTGCCAATGTTTATAATACTCCGGTGACTAGGGCTATCTCAGCTGACTTACATGATCAGCCTACTGAAATATCGCATATACACATTACTCAGAATAATATCCTATTTAAAATAAAAAGACTTGTTAGAGATCAGGGAGCGGGGCCTGATGATATTCCTCCGATTTTTCTGATTAACTGTGCTGAATCCCTGACATATCCATTATACCTTATCTTTAATACGTCTCTGGTACAGGGTAGTTTTCCTGATAAGTGGAAGGAGGCAAGGTTAGTTCCTATTTACAAAGATGGCAATAAAGAATCGGTTTGTAACTACCGACCTATATCGATCCTATCGACTATGTCGAAGATTTTCGAATCACTTGTACATCCTTTTATTTTTAACCATGTCAAATACCGTATATCATCCTATCAACATGGATTTATGCCCAGGAGATCCACAAATACAAATCTACTCACTTATGTTTCTGATCTTGTTGATGCAGTTGATGTGAATTTGCAAGTGGATGCAATTTACACCGATTTTTCGAAGGCGTTTGACAAGGTTGATCACATTCTCCTTATAAGAAAGCTATCTTTGTTTGGAATATCCGATTCTTTATTGTCTTGGTGCAAAAGTTATCTGCAAAATCGCCAATGCAAAGTGGTAATTGATGGGGAAAAATCCGATAGCTTTAAGGCTACTTCTGGGGTACCACAGGGATCAAATCTGGGGCCCCTTTTCTTTATAATATTTATTAATGATATAGCAAATGTATTCGACAATTGTTACGTATATATGTTTGCTGATGACATCAAAATAGCTAAAGTTATAAGGCAAAAGTCCGACATTAATGATCTTCAAGCTAATCTCGATAGACTTGTTGAATGGTGTAATGTGAATGGCATGTCACTCAACCCCAACAAATGTAATTTTATTAGATTCACAAGGAAGAGGAACCCAATTATGAGTTCCTATAAAATTATGCAAACAAAATTAAAAGAAACTGATCAGATTCGGGATTTAGGAGTTATTTTTGATAGCCAACTTAGGTTTGATAAGCATATAAACTCAATAGTAACTGCCTCATTTAAATCACTTGGTTTTATTTTAAGACAGTCCAGAGACTTTAAAAAAGTTTCAACTATTATACAATTATATAACAGCATGGTCAGGAGTAAGTTGGAGTATTGTTGTCAGGTTTGGTCTCCTACTTCTAAAACCCAAATTTCTAGAATTGAACGAGTTCAAAAGAAATTTATTAAACATCTCATATTCCGTTTCAAAACTACAGGAATTTCTGACTCGTATGAGAACAAACTTGCTTTTTTCAAAATGAAGACATTGTATAAGCGTAGATCGCTCTCTGAACTTAAGATACTATATAATATATTTAATGGTAAAATCGATAGTGAAAAGCTGTTGGAGAGGCTCAACATTAATGTTCCTAGAAGACCACCTCGCTACCCATGTCCATTATTTACAACTTATAGATTCCGCACGAAGTTGGGCAGTAATGCTCCGTTATCGCGTATTACACGTTCATATAATAACTGCGTAAAGTGCATGACATCTCTGGACATTGGTTGTGACGGGCTCTTGCAATTCATGAAAAAATGTGATAAGTGTTTAATATAAATTGTACCTACAGTATTTTTTTTAGTCATTAATTAGTTAACGTGTGTAATTGTTATGTTTTATTTAATCGTTGTTAAAGTTATTAATCTTGTTATTTTTTTAATTGTAATCGTCTAAATAGTAATATATTTATAGTAATTAATCAGTAGTTTGAAGCATTTTAAAACATTGTTTTTTTTTGTAAATTATTTAGCGAATGATGTGTTCTCCTGTAATTGGTTATACATATCATATAAAAATTGTTAGATTTAAGAAAATTGTTAATGTAAAATATGTATGCTGTTGGAGATCCGTATAAATAAATAAATAAATAAATAAATATTATATACATACATACGAGTATATACATATATAATAAAGTACAACCACCAAACTTAGTAGAAATAATATTCGTAAATAATTATTAATTTATTTAATGTTTATATCGTATTTATAAAATGTATTTTATCTATTAGAGGTATTTAAAGGCACAGATTGATATGATAATGTTGACAATTATTTTGATGTTGATAGAATTTTTAGTGTGGTGTAGCAAGTGATGTATATGTATTTCAATATATACAATTTCAATAAAAAAAAAAAAAAATTTGATGACATTAGCTCAGTTTGTAATGACTGTGAGATTCTCGTTTCTGTTATGGAAAGCCTAGCTAAGCACAGATTTAAATGAAACGATGTGTGATAATGTTCCAATATATTAAAAGAACATGACTTGTGGTTAATTTACTTTATTCATTGCACTAAAAATTAAATAAAGTAATTAAAATACAATTTTTATTTACAAACTTGTTACACTAAATTATATAGTAAGATTCTCCAATCATCAACTAACAAAATGCGAGTAAAGGACTCACCCGAAGCTAAACTGAGCAGATGATCTGCGGAAGGACATCTCGGTGGCACAGGACTGATTTCATTGGTTGTGGCCAATTCATCTAAGTCGAAGGATCTGGACATGAGTCGTCTTTGTGTGCCGGGTGTTTCAGGTGAGTTGTCAACTTCATCACGCCCTTCTGATGTATCTGCATGATTTGGCGAGTCTAGATTGAATCTGTGAAAAATATAATGCATATAAATAAAAATGAATGGTCATGATTCTGTTTTCTATATGTTTCTAAACCATTGACCTGATTGTGACGATATACTGTTGGATAATTGTATACATAAGCAAAGACTTGTGGTGCAATAGAAGATTTTTTCTTGGATTTTTCTCTTCTAAGCATATCAAAAACTCTAATAAAGTATGATTTAAAATGAATTATTATATAATGAAGATGAAGTACAATATAATGTCTGACATTATAAATAAGTTCAGATGCAAATATTTAAGCAATATTGGAGTACTTAAATCACACATAATATAATAATGTACTAAACAATCATTATACATACTGAGTTCTCAAAGCCCGTCTGAGCTGTTGCATTGCAACTGCCTCGGTGGTGGCTGGGGTTGTTGCATCTACTGCTAATGTACTTAGCACTCGTGTGTTTGGGTCTTCTGAGTCGAAGGATAGTGGATATCCTGTAATTGAAATGTAATTTTTTAGAACTTCATTTGGAAAATTTAATATCTCACACAAATCACGATATGTCTTCACATCACACTTTCTATATCAAAATTGTAAGTTACAGATTCACCATGAAGACCATTTTTCAAGATTAGTTAATATTGTTATATTATTTATCATACATTTTGAATAATTATATAACAAATAATAAAATTCTAACATTTTTATCAATATGGAGGCAGAATCTATATTTTTGTCTGTGAACATATCACGCGAAAGCCACAGAACAGATCTTGATGAAATTTGATATTAAGATTATTTTTTAAATTATGTTAACTGTTTTTATATATTTTAATTGATGTGACATTGCATGGTGTATATAACCTGTGTATGTAATAGTATAATAATTTAATGTATCTTTTGTTTGTTATCCATGAATAAATAAAGAAATAAAAAATAAATATACATACCACGCACAAAGTGTAAAGTCACTTCCGTGCCAGGGGCAATAGACTGGAAGATCTGTGCTATTTGTGCATGGGATAGCCCTCGCACTCCCTTGTTCCCCACTCCTACTATCAGGTCGCCAGGTCGAAGAAAACCTTAAATTTTATATTAAAATTAATAATAATAATTAATAATAATAATTAATAATAATATTATAATATGCATAACATTTTTTTATATTACTGGTTTTTTAGAAATAGCTTGACTCAATTGGATAATATTGATAACATTTTTAGAGCTTTTAAATTAGACCTTCTTAGTATCTAGAATCTCATCTAGAATCTTCCCTATAAGCAAATTTAAATTTTTGATTGATAAAGTCTTATTTATAAAAACAAGAACCTACTTGAACAAAAATCAGTTAACATTGAATAACTTATAGGACTTACCGTCAATCCATGCAGGGCTGCTAGGCACTATACTGCGAATTTGTAAATAGCCTTCTGTTTCTGGTATACCTTCAGCACCAATTAATGTAAATCCCAAACCCTAAACCAATTTCATTAATAATTATTACATTTATAAAAAGTTAAATTTAAGTTAATTAAAATTAAAATCTATCCTATATAATGTTATTTACCTGTGTGCCTTTTGTTAAGCTTAATGAAAAACGCTCCCCTCTCAGTTCTCCTGTAGTTGGTGGACCATTCTGTTGATTATTATTTCCGTTTTCTGCTGCAATTTTTTCAGCTACAAACAAAAAACAAATTTAAAAGGTATATTTATACTGTAATATGTTTTTTATGACTAAACTATTATAATATTATTACTTGCAATAAGTAATGTACCTACTTGAATGCTTAATACTAAAGCGTGTTAGTAAAAACCTGTTTTTAAATTAATATTTCTTCTTATACAAGGCCACTTAAAAACAACTTAGGTAATGTTGAAAAGAAAAATAAATAAATAGTATTTCAAAATAACTTCTGTTTCCTTACCTCTTAATCTACGAGCCTGTAGGACAGGATTTTCATATTGAGTTCGTCTATTTATATGGTCAACATAGTATGAGCCATATCTTTCATCAGTAACTCTCTCCCATCCATATGGCAACTCATCTTCTCCACATTCACCAAGCGAGTGCTTTCTAACTCGTGCAAGTCTTGGATCTAGCCAGTGTGATGTACCTGTATTGTAACTAATAACAAAAGAACGCATAAAATATATAATATTACAAAGCTTAAATGATTTTTACTTTTCATGTATATTTTGAATTTTTTTTGGACATTAAAATCAATCACATTACAAAATTCTTTCATAGTTTTATACGTAGCAACAATAAATATAAAAAATGTATATGGTAAAGTCAATGTGAGGATTAATTACATAGTGCTTGCTTGCAGTTATAACGGCCTTAGCCTACTAACCTAATATTACAGTCAACTATAAAGGCATTTCAATGTAATTTCAGTACATTTGTTACTATGAAAGTAAAAACATTAATTAATAGCAATGTATTTGAAAGAAGAATGATTATAAAAATATAATGACTTTGATGACTTTACCTTTTGTTACCAATTCTTTTGCCATAACATAAAAGCATTTTCAATTGCTATTAAGTAGAAAATTAATATACAATAAAAATATAAAATCTAGTGATCACAACAGCTATTCAAATGAAACTAAATTTTTTAACTCAACAATATAACTATTTTTAGATTTCTACAAAATGTTTACTTTAATATACACTTAACAATCTGTTCTGCTTTGCATCACTAGCAAGTAGTGGAGTACATATTTTCTACTGATTGAATTGGTAATTCTGAATAAATTATATTCTTACTAAATACCAAGGTAATTACATTTTCACTTTTCACACAACATAAATCAACACATAACAAATCATGTTTATTGCATGTTAATGTATGTTTTATTTAAATGAATAATACTTACTCTATAAAATATCTTTCACCAGAAGGGGTAAAAGCCTTTTCCCACATTGGTGGCAGTGGACCCAAATTGTAATCATCCTCATCTTCTCTTTTGATTGGATTTGCATCTCCACCTCTAATCCCAGTTACTGATCCTCCAATAGTTCCTGCAGTTCCAGAACTATGGGTAGATATACCAGCCGAAGAGAGTCTATCAGAATCTACCGAGCTCTGAGCCATTGCTGCAGTGCACTACACAGTAAAAATAACACACATTCTACACAGAACTCACAAAAATCTACTATTATTCGTACTTAACGAAATAATTTGCAGTTCTTTTCTTCACATTCTTAACGCCTTATTCATCGGAATTAGACATTCCATAAAAACAAAACAATAGCGGTATGCCACTGACCATCTATGAGTCATTTTGTGATCCTGATGACTCTTACTGTCAGGTAATGTATTTTAGATTTTTTACACAACAAACAGTTCCACGTAGCTCTCGTAACTGGATTTGCGTTAATTTTCAGTTAAGCTGTGTTGCAGCTATAGACACTTACACTTAGTTCACTACGTTGTGTATTGCCTTAATTAACTCCCGATGTGGCTGCATTATGCACTGCAGGTGCATCGTAAATCGTAACGAATTAAGTTATTGGAAATGGCACATATTTCACGTCTCAGTCTTGATTGTAACGGTAAATTAGATAACAACATTTGAACAGCTTATTCTTTAACATGCTAATCAGATAACAAGTTCACTTTCTCACATAAACAGGTAAATTCTTAACTTTTTGAAAGTAGGTGCAACAAGTTGATGTTTAATTAATTGAATCGTAGTGAGTAGGTCGTTAGGCCTGGCATGTATCAGAGTTACCAGTATCTAAAAATGTAGTCCCCAAATAAATTAGCAATTTCTTTATTTGTGGCGATTGGTTATATCATTTAAAATATTTATATAATATAATAGTAAATGAATGATGTTAATATAACATTCATAAAAGATAAAAAATAAGGCCTGAAATTTAATATTGCGCTGAATTAGATTCTTAAATCTTTTACATTGTTAAAAAGCTGACATTTGGTTTTCAACTGTTTTGCCGTATTTATTTATTTAATCGTACATAATTGGTTAAATAAAATAGTTCAGCAGCGTTCAAGTATACGCCATCTATTGTATATAATATATAGTAAGTAGACTGAATTTGGAATCTTCAGCTTTTTTACGTAGGAAAAGCTATCTGCAGCTAATGCACATAGGTCATCGTAACTAAAACACCCACGTCTTCAAAGTAATACAAGTCAAATCACAAAACTTTTGACTTGATAACTTCTTATAAATTGATGAACACCAGCAACACACATTAAAAATAGTAACGTTCCGCGTAACGTTCCTCCTGAGCCTGTGCGTGCAATCGAGAGCGCGCAACAAGCGATAGAGAGGCACGATAAAACAAACGATAGAGAGGCCTATTATAAGCGTTGGCTTGTGACACACATATCTCTCTTCTCGCGTAAAATAGTAACGTTCCGCCTGAGCCTTTTAACTCCTTTTTTGTATTACATAAAATAATGATTATGACGTTATCACGTAAATCTATCGTCCGTAAACCGACTTTACAGACAACCAATTTTTTTTTGATATGACATAGTACGACAAAGACGTCGAGAAAGTTATTATAGCTGCGATCATACTATAAGCTGTGTGACAGAAATAAATTTATTGACAATCTCATTTAGGTTTTTTACCCGATTGTTAAGATTACTTAAATGTATAAGTATTAAGGAATGTAAGTTGCTAATTACTCGTGTGCCGTCTGTGCGTTTTTTAGCACTCGTAACAAAGTTTCATGCCAAGAGCACACAGAACGAACACCGATCCACAGTGTCCTACGACACTGAACACTCCTAAACTTTTTATATATTTCGAAGGGGAAGTTGATATCAAAAAATAAGAAATGTTTAAATGTCTAAGGATATATTACATTCCTTAATTTATGGGAAAAAATAATTACGTGGTAACCCAATTGCGTACACGGTACATCGCTTACACGAATTCAGCTGTTGTGAGATTAAAGCTTGGTCTTCATGGTGGTTTCTAATAATATCATTTTTAATCTGTATTTCAAGCATCCTCTTCTTATTTTGTATGTTCTTGTATTTGATGTGTTTAATTTTTTTTTATAATCAGTTACTATTTTAACTAAATAAAAAATACATACAAACTTAAAGTAAATACTCAATTCGACATGTGTTTTGTGTATATTATCTTGCGCGATATTTCCGTCTCTACTTTATAATACGACTTCACTTTTTTAATAAATATGTTGAGATGGTTACGAATAAGATATACCTACTTAGATTAGTTCTATGAGTTCTATCTCTAACGTAGAGTACAAAATGCCTATCGGTACAATCTATGAATTCTGGGAACGTAAATTAGAGTATCTACGTCTTTTACAAGAGTTACAAAATGACAACTTTATGTTAACTAATAACATAATTATTCTGTACTGCAATAACGTAACAAATAAGTAACTAGATTTTACGAGCACCGATGCAGATGTCCGTATGTTTGTGTATATAATTTAGGTTAAACTCTATCAATACGTAAATACGTTTTCTTTGTTATTTTTTCTAGTAGGAAAATGCAATTATGCATAGCACGGAGGCGGAGCACCTGCTAAGCTTCGCCAAGCATTGCAGGTGGTTAAATGGGAAGCCAGTTAGAACCGGAATACCCATTACCCACTAATGTGATGCTCGGACAAGTCCCATTTGCTTATCTTGCGAAGTTGAACATTGTATAAAATAAAAAATAAATAACCGAGACCTATTTATTAGTTTCACCATAACTATATCTAAATAGAATTTTTGGTATAAAGTATTACAAAATATTACAAATACAAAGTTAAAATACTATGCTTACAATTTATTTATAAGTTTGCGTGCTCCCTACACATATATCATACATGCGCATAATAATGTATCTATATCTATACATATTATAAAACAAAGTCCTCCGCCGCGTCTGTCTGTCTGTCTGTCTGTCTGTCTGTCTGTCTGTCTGTCTGTTCGCACTCAAAATCTACTGCACCGATTTACATGCAGGTTTCACCAATGGATAGAATGGCTTTCCAGGAAGGTTTTAGTATATAATGTGTCTAGGTTTTGTATACATTGGCTAAAATATAATGAAATATGTTGGAGGTGTCGGAAAAAAATAAGCCATCTGGGAGCTTTCAACGAAAACGCTGCCTAAACCCTTTGAGATATAACAAAATGATGTATGGTGGAATCTTATATAGGTCTACAAAAAAGTCCGCGATGGCATATGTCTATCTCTAAAGGATAACATACTGCGTCGAAAAAAGTTAGGAAATTTAAAAAAACATTATAAAATTAACGGCGTTTGACGTACCATGTTATGACCGTTGCCATGGTGCGTGCAATGATAATTCATACAAGTTACAATGGTAACTTTTTTTTCGAAATCTGTTATAGCAACAAAATACCATGCATGTTTCCATTGATTCTGCTAATCCTCTCACTGCTATCTTAATACACCTCCGTCTTGCGTACTGTTTAGCTTATAGCTCTTACAAGAAGCGCAGAATTTTTTAGAAATTCTGAAGAATTTTCAACGTTCCACCACGAATTCCTATTTTTTAATAGTGATTAGAACGCGGGCGTAGCCGCGGGAATTGCTAGTGTAACATAAATAAGGAAAGTACAACGCCTTCCATTGCGTGTAAGATTCTAATACTGAGTAGGTTATATAGCTAATTACCCACTGTTGTGACTAACCAGGGTTTGGCGAGTTAGAAATACAATTTTCTTCTCCTTTACGTAAAAGTACCTATTTCTTTTGAGAAATTTAATCAGGCGTATGTACATTTTATATTCTTCTAAACGAGTTAGTTAATTTGAATATTATGAAAAGTAATAGGAGGCGCTATTATATAGGATATTATAGAAAGGCAATGTCATATTTATTCTTCATGTTGCATCATAATATCTATATTTTTTTGAAAAATAAAAACGATTGGAGTAATTTTTAACTAGTGAAACTGAAAGACTCTCATTCCTTCTCCGTTAACTAGGCACGTGTCACTTTTGTTTTGCTAAAACTGTAGTAGTATATTCGACCGACCAAGAACATGATAATGAAGATCAAAATACTTAATTGTCCGATTAGAAAATTAAAAAAATAAATAATTAAATCGATAAATTCTTTCAAAAGTTATGGCGTTAGGCGTAACTACCTACATAATATATAGATTTGCTGCCTAACATTGTAACTATTTCAGTTTTTTTTTTATTTCATTCTGAATTAGTGCTTGACTACGTTCCACCTGATGGTAAGTGGTAACGTAGTCGTAGATGGTAAGTCACACTAATTCAGTAGCCACCAGTTCACTCTTGCCTTGAACTTTGAAGACACCCATATAGGTATAGTTAGGTATTTCCATTTTAAAACGCCTACCAACGTCCACATACGAGTGTTTTATATTATACTAGCTGACCCGTGCCCACTTCGTTGGGCATAATGTTAATAATCCTTTTTTAGTACAGAGTGTTATGTTTTAATTTCTAACTGCCAAAAGGAGGGTTATACGTAGGTATTTTATTAATATTAAAAATTAAATTATCTATACTAATATTAAAAAAACTACTTTTTGTAACTTAAATATAAAAGTTAGACATATGCTGTCGTTGACTTTTTTGTAGGCATTTTCAAGCTCCACATCTTTTCTCTAGACCTCAAAAATATATCTTTCATAGTTAAGGCAGCGTTCGTAAGAAACGCTTTCATTTGACCGTTTTTTCTCCGATTCACTTTGCAAAACGGACTACCACGTAAAAGCCTTTTTATTTTTCGTTTTTTTATATAACCTATGACACTCAGCAATAATGTGGCTTTCTATTGGTGAAAGAATTTTTAAAATCGGTTCAGTAGATCCCGAGATTACCCCTTACAATTTAACAAACACACAAACTTTACTTCTTTATAATATTAGTATAGATAATACATTTATGAATACTTGGTATTTTCGAGCTGTAGCTAGCATAAATTAATATCGTAAAGTAAATGATATTAGGTATTACTTGATTTCATGTATCATAATTCAAATCAAAGCAAGCAAGTGTAAAGTGATTGCAAGATTTACGCGTTCCAAAATACATCACACTCATTTTCCTCCGAGCTACCTAAAATTTACTTCAAAGCACGTGCAGAAGATTTAGTCACGTATGTTCTCTGGCTCGGTGTACACTGCAATACCAAGTCCTAGCTAAATTTTATACAGAAAGGTCAGAAGAAGACCTGACTTTTACAAGTTTTTAATTATTAAAAGTCGGTGTTAGGTTTCTGAACGCTCGAATATTCGCGCGCTTTATCGTGTTCCCGCCATCCAACCAACTTTTGTTCATTCGAAAAGTAAGTGACATAAAATAAATATTATACAGCCAATATAATTGTGCTTGTTTTCAAGTTTTGTGTAAGTGTTTGATGACAACATGGTGAGGTAAAGTTAATTTTGTAACAAAATTTCAATTGCTGAATATCAGGTACTTTATGGTTGATTTATATTTTACTGCAAATTGTCCATTTTGAGACCAAATTGACCAAAAAAAGACATTGAGAGGTCAAAGACCACTCACACACTCACTCACTCACTGAGGCGGCGGCTATGTGCTATGATAAATTCCTAATACATACTTATATTTGAATCAGCCATTATTACGCAGAAAACGTTAAATTGCTCTTGGCAGAATAGCTACTGCTCATACAAGTGACGATTAAATAAAGTAAATATAGTTTAGGTTCAAACTCAGCCGAGAATGTCAACATATGATGTAATCGGTACTGAAATCCTTCTATTTTCGTGTATGCTTGGAATCCGTTATTATAAAAGTACGTAACACTCGTGATTTCTGCACGTAGGTTGAAATTATTTTTAATCTGTAATCCTTGTGATTTTCCAATGATTCTTATATCGGATGTGGAGACGTGGTTTAACACTTAGTCATCATCAGCCAAGGCAGACGAAGGTGGGTAGGTCTGCCAAAAATCCCTAAGCTGTACGACAAATGGTCACTAAAAAGTAATGTATGACACAAATCTTTCATTCCCCAAATCATGAAGTCGGAGAAATATTTTAGTAGCTATTTTATACGACTATGTTGTTTAAATATGCTCGTTGTAACATTTAGCTTGCAAAGATTTTAATATATGAGGAATTGTGTACTTTGTGGTATTAACTAGTACCTAAATGAATTTATAAATTGATATTTATATACTAAAAGCCAATAATATGTTCAATGTCATTCCCCCTGCGTTTGTTTTTGATACGTGGTAAAACCGATTTTGATGAAAGATAACCATTAGCTTCATTGAGATTTTGATAAGAAAAAACAATAAAAACGAAGTGTATTTGCATTTTGCACCATGTGGAAAATGTTAGTATAACGTCAACATTAGTTAAATTTTCCGATCAGTGTAAATAATATCTAGTAACTACCCAATCATGGACATATTGTCCAATAATAATAGACAGAAAATATAAAGAGATAAACTGTAAACTGTGAAATGTGTTTTTACTTTTTGTTTACTATGTTGTGGGCACATAAGAAAAAGAAGTATTCATTGAAATATTAACTTTGTGCCAAATAGATTGAAAGGAACCTAGCACCCGTAATATTGGCGATAGGCGATAATATAGGCGGTAGCTTTGAAATTGGAGCGACCTGCGACACTGATCATTATTCATAATAATCGGTCCGTATTAATACTGGCCGGTTGAGCAAGTTGCCTGTAACATTGACAATCTTTGCTATTAGACATACCAGTATTGGCCCGTATAAAAAGATGCGCAACATATCAGTTTAATCATAGTAATAATGTACCTACATGTTCAAGTTAAAGGCAGTGGTAGCCCAGCGGTAACGCGCTCGCTTGTATAACCGAGTGATGCGGGTTCAAATCCGTGTCTCGCACCTCTGATATTTTCATGTGCGAATCATTTCTATCATGATTACCACTTGTCTTACGGTGAAGGAAAACATCGTGAGGAAACCTGCATGTCTGAGAATACCTAGCAAGTTTTCGTAAGACTTGTGAAGTCCGCCAACACGCACTGGGCCAGCGCGGTGGACTATGGCCTGATCCTCCTCGTACTGAGGGAGGCCCGTGCCCAGCAGTGGGACGTTAAAAAGGGCTGATGTCAATGTTCAAGTTTGTGGTGGCTTTGAATGAAATTCGGAATAGATTTTGTAATCGATATACCTTTTCACTTGAAAAATATTTTTAAAAATAATATAAACACAAAAATATAAGACAGATACATCATATATATAAATAGCAGAGGAACTGTTTGACTATCAAGAATTTTCCGGGAAACGTTCGGGAGCGTCCTCTTGTGCCATTTCGAGCGCTAATTAATTAACAGCTGGACATCGCATCGTAAATAACATCCAAATATTCACAATTAAGCAACAATATTCGTTAGTTTTCATATTATTGTTGGAAATATAATTTATATTTTAATATAATTATATAACATTTAAAGCTGTTTAAATGTGAATAAAACTTTTTTTCAAGTGTATGTGTGTATGTTAACAACACGGAAATAATCAATTGATATCAATCACAGATGCCTCTATTTTACAGTGATTGAAGTCGCAAATTTATATAGTTGAATCAAATAGCTAGGATATTATTGAAACCATAAACGACCCTTGGGGATGCTACAATTTATAGGGAATTTGTAAGCTCGAGAATCATAAAGAAATTATCGTCCTTTCTGAATATCTATGGATGCAGAAATAACCCCTATTTTATTAAACACACTACTAGATACTAAAGTAGCCCAGTCGTAACGTAGTAGCTTGGAATGCCGAGTTAAGCGACTTCAATTTCATGGTCATGCATTTCTGATGTTTCCATGTGAGAATCCTTTTCTAACATAATAACCACTTACCTTACGGTGAAGGTAAACATCGTGAGTAGACCTGCATGTTTTGGCCAGCCTTGTAGACTATGGTCTGATGCTCCTGGTATTGAAGGGATGCCCGTACCCATCAATGAGACATTAAGAAGAGCTGAATAGTACATACTTACATGAAGTAAATGATATTGTAAGTAAATAAAAAAGCTCAATAAATATAGATGACCTAATAAAGCGACTAATTATGGCTGGTAACAACTAAAGGGAAAACAAAAGAAACTGCTAGTAAAATCACACTCAACGCTCTATTAAATTTCATTGCACTAAATATTCCCGCCCGACGTTTATTGGATACGCTTTAAGTGAAGTACTGGCGTCTGGCTTCCTCTATGTTGTTTGGTTATTCGTCCTTAACTAAACTGGACCGCAAAGAAAAAGGGTCGGTTAGAAATGTACCTGATCTAAATTTATTAAAAATGCACTAAATAAAAAAAATAAAAAAAAGAATACATGCTTTTTATTTTTAATTAATGTAAAATAAATAAAACTCCGTAGTTTTTGTACTAAAGTAGGTACTTTTCAAGATATTGAAGATTTTCTAACCGATCCTTTTTCTTCGCGATCCAGTTTAAGTCAACATCGATGTTAATGAACGTGAAATTTTTAATAACACATTCTAAGATTTACGGATATTTTAAATTTAATAATGGTTTCCAACGTTTCGAATGCCTTTTTGTATGATTGCTATCATGTTCTCAGGAGAGACTGATGTTTTAGATGTATTAATTATTATATATAATATATATTCTCTTTATTATGGTACCTATTTCAAATTACATTTTTACACTAATATTCTAAGTGCTCAAGTTTTTATTAGACCTAATATTTTGTAAAGTACCTACTTCACTTTTTGGGTCTTACAGAGATTGAAGTCGCGAATTTATATAGTTGAATCAAATAGTTAGGAATTGAAACCACAAACGACCCTTGGAGATGCTACAATTTATAGGGAATTTGCAAGCTCGAGAATCATAAAGAAATTATCGTCCCTTCTATATATCTATGGATATCTATGGATGCAGAAATAACCCCTATTTATTTAAAAGCCTAGAAATATTAAACAATATTATGTAATACATTCCAGATACCGGTATCAATAATAACACATCTCTTTAAAGATAAAGGTATCGTAAACGAAATGCAATTTTGCCAGTAAAATTAATCTTTGAGTAAACTTTTTAAGAATATTATGTAGTTTACATAAGTAAATGCTCTGACCGATAATAACGTGAGAGAATTACGACTATTGGTTAAGTCTGCGTGTGACATTCTCTGCACGTACAGATTAAATTTATTAGTTTAATTAAACCAAGTGACATAGCATCAAACAAATAAAATATGCTTATATATACCGTGGCCTATTAAGCGAATCCGTCATCGCGTGTCACGTTACTCTGAGACGTTATAAAAGTATAAATAGCCGCCATCGTCCGAGATTAATTAACGAAACGAAATTCTTAACGGAACGCGATATTTTTATATCGTTACAAACCGTGACGTAAAACATGTTCGAGATTTCTATGAGCTTTTTCTGATTGTGATTGCGGAAAATGTTAAAATTCGAAGCTGAAAACTTTTTAATGAAAAATTTATATAAGCAACTGTTGCTTCTCAGCTTTTACTACTAATAGTAATTTAATTGTAAAAATAGACAATTCAATTTAAAAACTTATTATATTCTAATTAAATAACACGTCAATATAAGTAAGTACTTATATTTGATTTTTTGTTTCCATATAATTTATCTATCTAGCATATTAGGTATGTTACTTTTAGTTAATGTAAACCCACAGATAAATGAGCTATTAAAATCTATTTTTTTTTCATTTTTAAGTGTCCGAGCACAAGTTGCCTACCAATATTATCAAGTATACCTATTTTTAAACAAAGTCTCGGTAATTATTTATAGAACCTATACCTATATGTACCTAAATATAAGCGAATCCAAGGCGGGTCACTAGTACTACATATTTTAATCAATGAAGATCAAAGCATTATATTGATTAAATAAACAGTTGCAAATGTGTAATGGACCATGAGTGTTTGAAATATCCCAGTTTACAAATAAAGGATTCGTTTTGTTTGGCATGTCGTTTGGACCGCGACGTGAGTTACGGTATGAATACAATCTTAATTATATCGCCATCTAATTATTATACGTATAGACAAGTAGATGAGTTAATTGACTTCGATGTAACTAAATAGTTGAGCTTTTAGCTAAAGTTTTTTAAAAGAACTTTCAGATGATTTAAAGCTATTGTCTGCTTTTTTGTTGTACAAAATGTTTTCAACTTGATTTTTCAAAACAATGAATTCTTTTTAACGAAAAGCGATGATTTCCGTTCATAAAAAGGTCTAGGTATATACCTACGTCTACATTAAGTGTGCTTTTTTAAGCACACAATGAAATACCTTAATCTTCATTATAAAATTTTCATCAAAATCAATACATAATTAGCAACGATAGGGTGCTGCATAGGAGATAATATATCTGTAAAAAACCATAGAATAACGGAATTGAGAAAATGTACTGCTCACCTTTTTGATAACCGTGAAAAACTTGTGCAGAGATTTCATTTGGTTCTAATTTTCGTTAAAGTTTATGTCTAGCAAAATTACTGAAAAAAATCCAAAGAGAATTAGGAATATATAATAATCGATATAATTATTTTATTACTATTTTAATAAACTAAATTTCCAGCAATCTTTGAAGTAATAACAGATGTTCTCTTATATTATTATAGTAATTTATAGCTGTACGTCTGTGTTCTATGCGACATTAATAAAACAGCAATCAAAGCTAAGATTTTATATTTATAAACAAATTCAATACATATTTTTAAATAAAACTATCATTTCTGATAATTTCGCAGATTTGTTTAAATTTTAGTTTTTCAACGTTTAGAATGCTTCTTCATTTAAATCATAATCATGGTCATGGTCTCCCGTGCTTGCTGTAGCCTTCAAAACATCGAAACCAAAAGCAAAATCTGAAAATATAATTTGAATTTTCTTAATATTCTTCTTAATATTTTTGTCAATAGTGTAAAAACCAAACTTATAAACATTAATAGTAATCAGTTATAACTATGTTGGGAAATTAACACTGCACCATCTCGTTCTAAAGTAAGCTACGTGGCTTGTGTTACGGATACCCGATAGTTGTTACACTAGTACACTACATATATATAACTTTATATATATATATATATATATATATATATATATATATATATATATATATATATATATATATATATATATATATATATATATATATATATATATATATATATATATATATATATATATATATATATATATATATATATAATATAAATATAAGCACCCAATAAACATTTTTTACTGCTGTAAATATCGATAAATATACATAATAATATGTATGTACTCGTATGTATTAACCTACATTTACGTACGTATATCCTAATTTTTGGATTCGGATCCGGATTTGAACCCGCATCACTCGGTTATCCAAGCGAGCGGTTTACCACTGGGCTACCACTGCTTTACCAGGTTGTGCGACCTATACTTCACCATAGCTTCAGCAATATATATATTACTGTAAATAATTTGTTTTACTTACGTCACGATATTATAAATTGTCCTAACATATTGTTATATGACATAGATTATATGTTTGATTCCCTAAAATTTAACGGGAAATGCGTTGCTTTAAGATATACCTCAAAGTTGATCCTATTCTTTAAAAAAAAAACCGTAAGTGTAGAAAATAGAGAATAGTTGAATGTTCAACTACTGTTTTTTTTTGTAGTCGGTTTTTATATATCTTCGTAATACTTAATTTTTTGTTTGGAATGGTGCCATCTCTAAAATTTAAAAAATATATTCATGATAGTAGCTTTAGGGAGTACATTTTATTGGTAAAATGTAACAAATACTTATACATACGAGTATAAATGCTGGTAACTTTTAATGCAAGTATTTTCATAAATAGTAAAACTGATATTTTAATTAAAGTCATAATGATTTATATTTTTCACAAATGTTTTGTATCGTAAGGAATGGAATGTAGAGCTTCGAATGAACTTCAAATTTTTTAGTTGCCACCTCTAATCGACTATTTTAAGATCTTACGAATCCCAAACAACTTTGTACTGAGTGTTAAAGAATAAATATGAGCAACGTTGTAATGTTTACTTTCATAAAAGTAAATGGGTCGATGAAAAATTACATGGTTTAAATAAATATATGACGTAGGTACGAGTATATTCATATTGATATCAGATAACCTGGAGTTGAAACCAAGTCCAATCTTTCAATCTATTTATGACATAGGTACCTACGTAAAGCGTTTTTTTGACATTTTCTAATCCCATGATTATCAAAATTGATAATCATGTAATGCGATGCGATGTAATTTCATTTCAATTACTTGTAGCTACCCTCGCTTCGCTGGGTTTCGACCCTTGGTACGTTTTTTTTGAGCGTTACCCTGACTCTTCTTGTTTAATTTAAAGGAGCTTTTATTACTCCTTATAACATCAATTATCCGCCAGTAAATGATCCGTCAAAATCTATCTAGCTTTTTCAGAAATTAGGGAATTTCAGATAACACAAACAGACAGACAGAATACAGACAATAATGTTAAAAGGGCACTTCAATTATATTTATCTACTTACAATTTCCACGGCTTCGCCCGCGCCTGAGGGATGAAAAGTTAGGGTTATTTGATGCCAAATCATAAAAAAGGGAAAAATAAAAATTCGCTCTAAAAACAAAATATCTGGAGAGATCCACCCTTATCACTAAGGGGAAAAAATAGCCAACGACCTAATCTCAGACCTACCAAATATAAAAAAAAACATCAAAATCGGTAAAGCCGCTTTAGATGAGTTCGATAACAAACACTGTGACACGAGATTTTTAATAATAAGAAGATTATCTCATTTCTCTAATACCATGTAGTATCAAAGATTAAAAAAATTAGAGATACAAATTCTACTTTATTTTCCAAACAAATCAGGTAAATCTAACATCTGCAATGTAGCGAAGTTTGTAAACACTTTTACATGTGCTTCTCATCAATCGATTGATTATTCCAATACTAATAATAATAACACTTAATAGTTTCTATATAGAATGTAGATTTAAATAACAATTTCTTAGATTTTTTTTTCAGTCGAGAAGCCCTAGTGGGGATTTTTGGATTTTTTGAGTAATGATATAATATATAATAGCATAACATTCATATTATACTTTTTAAAAAATAATTATTTCACACGAGAACAACTTTGTTTAAAATGTAAAAAATTCTAACTGTATTATCTAGGTAACTTTGCCGCGCAATATAATGCGCCCAGTCTTACAAATTAACATAATTAGCACCCTACAAACCCTAGGCATGACAGCGCGAAAATATTTTTATCGTGTACACGTATCTATTTTTACACGCTTTTTATTAGCTTCACCTGTATGTTTGTATGTTTGTATGTTTGTGACTTCTTTGGGCGCGATTTTGACCCACTTAAACGGCCAGATTTCGTTCAAACTTTGTAGATTTATCGAGGACCGATGACAATACACTAATTTTGATAAAATTATTCCATTTTTCAATTTGCAAAATATGATTTTTGCTTCAAAACAAATAATAGTTTTAAAAAACTAAAAAATCACGCTTTTATAAATAAACCAAACTAAAAAGTAAAAAATAAACAATAGTTAAAAAAAAACTAAAAACACGCCTTTTATAGAAAACCAAACTAAAAAATAGAAAATAAATTTTAATGAATTTAAATTAATTATTTGATTTTAAAAAAAGCGTGGGGTGCTTTTTAAGATATTATCAAAATGATAATCACTCTACTCATATCTGTCAATAAAATATTTATAACTATTGACACCATGCACCCCATGCTTTTTTAAAAATCAAATAATTAATTTAAATTCATTAAAATTTATTTTCTATTTTTTAGTTTGGTTTTCTATAAATTCTTGTCTGAAGCAAATAAGACAACTTTCGCGGCTAGATCCGAAAAGATTCTTGTCGTGACACGATGAGTTTTTTTAGCGTATACAAGTGCCCTAAGGGTACTTAATTAAGTACAGTACCATAATATAATAGTTCTGTGTATAGGGTCGGGGATTTAATCATTTATGGCAGCTGATTAAAATATTTTAAAAAAAATCGACTTTAGGTTATTAAGGTGTTAAAATACGATTATATAGTACATACACCATTAAAAAATTAGTTTATAATATTACCCAAAAATACGAAAAGATAATTAAATTCATTAAAAATGTCAAGTGTTCGCGTAAATTGGAAGAAAGTATTATACAAGAATTAAATCTAAGACAATAGGTAATTTAATTTTAAAAATTAGGCTGGTAGTGGCTTATAGCCAGTCGTATCCGAATCAAGTCTTCATAATTATGAGTATTATTCTAATTAATGGTTTCTTTATTAACACTAACGTCTAACACTATCCCACAACCTACCAGCATTTTGTGGTACACTTTACTGAAATACTATCGAGCGGCGAGCCTATAGATTTTTTCTATAAAATAGTAATTTAACTTCATATCTAGATGTGTTATTTGTAAATAAATATAATTTTACAACCATAAAAAAAACTGAACATTAACTATTTTGTGTTCATTGGATAGAATGTTATTGTAGTACTAACGCGCCATCCATTACAAAACCAAAGAGTTAACGTCGCTGTAACATTTTAAATACCCGTTAGAAAATCTTTGTGAGGGCACAAAGTTTAGCTTTTTGCTGGTTTATTAAATAAGTACGTGCCTTAATTAGTCATCCACGATATTCAGAGCTTCCTGTAGATTACCCAATCCATTGAGAAATGCGCTTGAAAGTTCAAAATTACAAGTCATACTTTCGTAGAAAATGAAATTAGTTTTGTTAAAATATAGAAGTTCATTTCGGACATTAGTTGTTTATTTAAAGATAATTGGGTAAAATTTTCATCTGAATCCAATTTAATATAAAATACTACATAATTATTTAACAAACAGCAAATAAAATCCAGCGACCCCATAAAATGAGAGTTAACATCGAATTTCCAAGCGATATATTTTTAGCGAGATTCTGAGCACATCACGTGGATATTTGAAGCGGTTATTACAAACTGTGTAGACGTTAGCTTAGGAGTAGCTCATAGCTTAGTGTAGTGTTGTGTTGTGAAATTACGCGGTAAGTTTAAAATGTGACAGTTTATTTTTTTTATTTTGACATTTTTATTTGGTTTAAGATCGTGACATTGGGGCTATAAATAATGTTACGTTATTTAAATTTTTACGTATTTATGGGGTTATATTTTTTATTAAATCTTGAGTTTCATGTTATTATTTGTATTAATGAATACAATTTGTGAAAATATATAATTCAATTAATATTATAACGTACTTACTAACATGCTGTAGTAAATGAATATTTTTGTTTTTATTTTAAAGTTATTATTTGATAAAATAAACGCATGTACAGTATTTACTATATTATGTACAAAATTTCATAATTGCTACTACTTGTGATAATAGCGAAGTGTTTCCATTTTCCTCATTGTAGGTAACATGATATCTAACCGATTGTTTACTAAAATAGGTAGCTCGTATTATGTATAAACCTCTGTATATAATAATATCGTTAATAGTTTCGTTAAAAAATATCGAGTGTCAAGTTTTAGTTGCGAAGAATATAAGTTATTTATCGCTACCAGCAATACAACTAACTTATGAAGTTGGTAACTTAGTTTGTGCTAGAAAAAGCTTAAAACTAGAGTTCACGGATTTTAAGTTTTTTTTGTCATTGATGAAGTCATTCCAGTAGTCAATTTTTAACTAGTCATTTTTACATCGTAATGGATTAGGAAAGAATGAATGCTAGGTCCATTAGGTTAAGGTCTAGTAGGAGTTCCGTTAATTAAGAATTTGTATGTATTTGTAAATAATATATAAAATGTCAGGTCAAAGTGTACAGAAACGTCATCTTTGAAAATATTAGGATATTAGAGAGAACGCTGAAGTATTCACAGATTCTAACAGTTGCCTGTAATGCAAATAGTTACTGACCGTTACGGAATATAGAGACATATAGTGCTTAAATATTAAAGAACAAGATGTTTCTTACAATATTTTACTATATTTCACAACAACGACGAAACGTTTGGCTCAGTTGGTAGTGATTTTTGATTGTTGGGGTTGCTCCACTCTGCTACCAGAGAGGTACCAGGAGCATCCCGCATGACACAACGCCCACCGAAGTGGTTGGACTGGCTCACGACTGGTTGGATTGCCGGCCGCTACCGAGCCTCCCGCCACGACAAGGTGAACGCGCGTTATGGGGGACCCTTATCATAATTTTAACACCAAATCAGTATGAAGAAGTAACAAATATACGCACATATAAAATATCGCATTAGTACATTAAGGTACCTGAAAATTTGAAGAAAAAGTTGTATCTATCGTATTTATTTAGTCCATGTCGATTATTTTGAACGTTTTTTAAATTATAAAACGATTTTGCCGCCAAACTTTCACTACCTGTCAAGAGCTGTCACTGTCGTAGCTGTCGACGGGTTATCTTTGTTCTGTGAGTGTCTGTCAACGGGTTATTAATTTCATTAAAATGGTATTTCACCACTTAATGTTTTTTAACAATCCTTTATTTATTTAAAATTTAAGTGAGGACAACGGACATAACATATTTTGTACAGTTAGTTCTATTAATGATATTTTTCGAATTTAAATATGTTTACAACTTTTTTCTTTGATTGTATCTTTAAAAATACTTAATTAAATAAAAAAAAACTTCTATTTCAATATCTTTGTGAATAGCTATAACACGAAACGACACAACGAAAAAAACTTAGAAAGCTAAGAAAAAGAACTGGAAAACATCACAATTGAGTAATTGACGTTACTAATTTTTGAGCTGTGAGAACACGATTCCCCTACATATTTTGTAAAGCTCAGCGACTGTCCTGAACTTTCCTTAATGTGACTCTTCTATTTAACGTGACTTTGGCGAAATAATTTGAGCACATGTCACAACTGGCACTCAACAAATTGATATTATACTGCAATAGGAACCTGTGGTCTCAATAATTTCAAAGCGACTACAGATGTAATTTTAAATTTTTTGGTAATATTACTTTTGCGTTGGATTTTGGTTATATAAAGTCATTTTTCTAATATTTTTTTACTAAAACTTAGCGCGTAATTGAAGTCACAGGGGTCAAAATATAACCTATAACTTATAAGTTATATTTTTTAATAATAATAATTATGTTAGGACATTATTACAACAGCGCCATCTAGTTCCGTGCTAAGCTACGAAGCTTGTGTTACGGATACCAGATAGTTGATATACTACACATAAATTTTAAATACATACATATTATAAATATAAACACCCATGACTGGAGTACAAACATTCGTGCTCAACAAATGAATGCCCCCAGCGGGACTCGAACCCGCGACCGCTGGCGCAGAAAGTAGGGTCACTACCAACTGAGCCAAACGAGTCGTCATTTTGACTGGCTAATGCCACAGTTTTATTATATTTATGAACGCTCTACATTACAACGATGTACCTAACTACTTGTTATTGATTCCTTGACCCGCATGGTTTTAACACTTTCAAATAAAAGTGGCAGGTGTAGGAAAAAGTGACATATTACACAAAATACATACTAAAAAGCAGCAACAGCGTCTAGGGCAAACAGACACACGAAGAAATAATTTGTCAGATGTCATTTCAGTCGTAAATCTGAAGAAAAATGTTGTACATTTTTATTTTAAAACGCAACGAGATATTTTTAGGTGAATATTTTAGTGCATTTACGCAGAAGGATGAATAAGCCTTTGTAATAAATAAATGGGCAGTGGTAGCCCAGCGGTAACGCGTCACTTGTATAACCGAGTGATGCGGGTTCAAATCCGGGTCTCGCACCTCTGATATTTTCATGTGCGAATCACTTCTACCCTGATTACCACTTGTCTTACGGTGAAGGAAAACATCGTAAGGAAACCTGCATGTCTGAGAAAACCCAGCAACTTTTCGTAAGACATGTGAAGTCCGCCAACACGCTCTAGGCCAGCGCGGTGGACTATGGCCTGATCCCCCTCTTACTGAGGAAGGCCCGTGCCCAGCAGTGGGACGTTAAAAGGGCTGATGAATGAAAAAAATAAATAAATAAAATAAATAAAACATAATTCATAAGTCACAATTCACAGTAGTCGATGGATATAGAAATATATTTGATAGTGGAGCCGTGGACAAAAATTGTCTTTTTTGTAATTAAGAAAGTAATTCATATAAAAATTGATTATTTATCATGTAGACTTAGCCTTATGTTCTATTACAATTCCTATGTATAAATATTGCGCAGATTTCAACATACGCAAAGTCTATAGGCGATGTGCGAAACAAATGACTACGAGTATTAATAACGCGTGAAAACGTTTTGTATTTCTTTCAACGTCGATTTAATGCGCTCATTGTTTTGTTTTAAACAGATGTTTTTAAGAAGCAATTATAAGCAGTTTTAGAAATGTCAAAATGAATTTAGTGAAGCAGATGGGTATTTCAAATATTTGAAAATGATAGAAGCAAAATAAACAAAGTAATTGTATTGAGAAGTGTGCACTTTGCTAATTATAATGTTATTGTAATGCTCTATAGTAATAATATTATTGTACAGTGAGGCAGTGATAGCTCTGTAACACGCTTGTTTGGGAAACCGAAAACAGGTTCATGTCCCAGGAGTCGCAGCTTTGACAATTTTCACTATACAGATCATTTCTAACATGTTTACAGTTGTTCTTATTGCATTGAAAATAGTGTGAGGTAACTTGTTTATCAGAATCTAACGATATTACAAAAGTCCCACACATTCTACTATACCGCACTTAGCCAGCGTGGTAGATGTGCTGATCCTCCTCGTACTGAAGGCTAGACTAGCAGTGAAACGTTAAAAAGGGCAGATTTATTCATATATGTAATACATGCATAGATATTTAACGCAATACATTAGAGTTTATGTTCATGTAGTTGATTTATGTGTAACCAAAATAATACGTACTTATATCTTTAAGTATAATAACTAAAACATAGCACTGATATACAAAGAAACGGTAGCCTTTTTGAGACACTTAATTTTGTCACGTCACAAAATCCACCTCAAAATCAATTAATTGACATCTCCAACCCACAAAAATCCACCACAAGTTTTACGCCAAAAAGTTTTATAGATTTAGTCTTTTTCGTGATTTCATTTTTTTTTCACATACTAGTAGATACGTAATTATTATTTATACTCGTAATTATTATTACGAGTAGATACGTAATTATTTTTTATTTTTACGTCCATATCTATGTATATATCGTAAAGCAAAGGTAATATTTTTAACCGACTTCCAAAAAGGAGGAGGTTATATGTTCCGATGTATGTATTTTTTTTTTTTTTATGTATGTTCACCGATTTCTCCGTCAACTGTGGGCCGATTTCAAAAATTTTTCTTTTGTTCAGTAGGGTATAGTTCTGAGGGGGTCCCATTATCACAAAATCAGGATCTGATGATGGGATCTTAGGGAAATCCAGGGCAACTTTCAAAATTTATAGGCACCTATTATGTTTTTTATATATTTTCTTAAGCTGTTCAAGCATTTGCGTCTGAAAATCGTCATCTCATGTAATGAGCTGATGATGGAAGGTAGAATTCTTCAAATGTTATTTTTTATCTGTGTTCACCGATTTATGCGTCAATTGTGGGCCGATTTCAAAAATTTATTTTTTGTTTGGTAGGGTATACTTCCAAGATATTCCCATTGTCACCAAGTTAGGATCTGATAATGGGATCCTAGGGAAATCGATGGCAACTCCTAAATTTTATAGGCACTTAGTACATTTTTCATATATTTTCTAAAGTTTTTTAAGGATTTGCATTTGATAATTACCATCTCATGTGGATAAGCTGATGATGGAAGGTACAACTCCTCAACGGCGAGGAGTTGAAAGGAAATTCCTTTAAAATCATACATACATATAGATTGATAGTTATAAATGAAACTACCTTTTCGGATTTTGTCGCGGATTTATTTTGATTTTTAGTTCCCGACGTTTCGAATGCTTCACAATTGGACGTAGGGGGGCGTTCGCCTTATGTATTTTCGGAAGACCATATAGTTTAGGTGGTTTTGCACATGATGGAATAAGATCTTTGACATCTAGATTTAACTTGTCGGAGTATTTCTTAATCAACTTCTTAGTGTCATTTAAAACGGTGGTTGTTGGGTCCGTTTTAACCTTTTTGTATGTACTTTCATCCGACAACAGTTGTTTAATTTTATCATTATAATCTGATGTATCCATCACTACGGTTGCATTTCCTTTGTCTGCGCGAAGTACAGAGATATCTGACCTGTTGCGTAAGTTCTTCAACGCTAAATACTCCTGTTTATTGAGATTAGGTTTGGGCCTTGTACTACGACGTAACAAAGATGAAACATCTTGACGTATGGCCTCCATATCCTCAGTTTTCATAGTATTTTTGGCCAAGACATCTTCAACAGCGCAAATGATGTTCTCATAAGGGATGCGCGCCGGTGTAACAGCAAAATTCAAACCTTTGTTTAGTACCCGAATAGTAGAATCGTCCAGCGGTTGTTTTGACAGATTGACAACTGCGTGAAGTCCGCACGAGTGTGAGTCTGTGGTAGACGGGCGCGTTCCGTTATAATCTTTGAATTTCTTTGTCTGTTTGATGTTTAATTTTTCAACGAGTTTTTTATATTTTGAAATATGCTTAATTTTGCATTGATTATATTTAGATGTTTCGCGCTTATTTAAAGTGTTAATGCATTCGTTGAAATCATTTGGTGTCAACACTGTCTTAACATGATAGTTGTGTTCTTCCAGGCTATTACGTTAATATGATAATAGAAGGTAAATCTCATTAACCTCTAGGAGTTAGGTGGAATAATGGACGTGGTTTATTTAAACTATTTCGTATGGGGAATGTAAACATAAAGATGAGCTCGTACTTTAGTTACAGCTACAGTAGTCGTAGATCGAGTACTCTTTGGACACCAACACCCCCCTCCCCCCTCCCCCCTCCCTTTCGGTAGACCCGATAATTAATTACTATTACGTACCGTACGTTAATAATAATATAATAAATAATGCTCGTTAATATAAAGCGTTATATAAAGCTTAAACAGATTTTAAATAAGTGACATATAGTAAGTCACTATAATTAAATCAGCTAAATAAAAGGCACACTAAAAATGTAAAAATAAGTTATGTTTAAAAAAAAAATTAAACCGACTTCAAAAAATCTGCACTAAAAAGAGAAAAATAAAAAGTAGAAAATAATACTTTAAAGAACTATGTTAATTTTGGAGTCGGTGCCAGCCAAAGAAAAATAACCGTATATTCGATTAATCTATAAATTTGTAAACATAATCAAAATACCTGGCTGGCACCGACTCCAAAATTAACATAGTTCTTTAAAGTATTATTTTCTACTTTTTATTTTTCTCTTTTTAGTGCAGATTTTTTGAAGTCGGTTTAATTTTTTTTTTAATGTCATATCATCTTAAAATAAACAGGTCGAAAGCTTTTCCTTGAAAGTGACGTAAAAATTGACATTGACCTCTGAGGTCACAATTGCGACCTATATTTGGAGGACGCTCTGTTACCTTGTATACAAGGACGGAGAGCCCTGCAACCTCGATAACAAGGACAGATCTGTGTATGCCCTCGGTTTAGAGGTCGCGTTCACCTCCTGACCTCACAAGGCTTACAGGAAGTTCAAGGGTACACGTGTCCGGGTTGAGTCGCTGGAGGTCGGGAGTATTGCGAAATACAGTAACATTGAAGGACGACCTTTACTTGAACTTTAGACCTTTGCAAGGTTGGACTATTTTTTGCGATTTATGTTATGAATTTTTACATTATAATATTTATAAATTAAATAATTAAAAATAACGTACTGTTACGTGTATATAGCTACCTACTAGATAAATATCATATTATTATACTAAAATACAATATATTTTTCAATAAGACCGAAGAAATGTTTACGTTTTAGTAATAACTAATAAGGCTGACGAATTTAAGCTTTTGCAAGAACTTTTGAACTGTTTATTTATTAAATTAAATAAAATGTTGTTACGTAATAGGTACCGTAAATAAGTTATAAATGGCTCGGAAGGCAATTCTGCAGAGTAAACAATAATGTACCTAGACATTGTTTTAAATTAATAACTATATAATACAAATTTAGTTGAAAAGTCCAGTTGTCTACTTAATTTGACACTGTTAACTATTAGAATCGATCATAATATTCTTTGATAACTTATATTAATAGTCGAAGATAATATCACGAATAATGAGTGGTAAGTTCGAAGTTTTTAATGGCAACATTAAGAAAAGCTCATCAATTTGCATATTTCTTAACAATGAACTTTCAAAACCCATTTCACCGTTCAAGAGGAAAATCTCCACAAATCTTTTTTAACACCTTTTTTTGGAATTCTTATTTCTTGCTTCTACAATCGAATGTTATTGTATTTGGGAGAAGCCCTAATGAACAAATTTTAGAATGTTTTCTATACACCTTTTTTTTTATTTTAATTTGTACTCATATACGAGTATGTAGCGAAAAATTAATGTATTGTGGAAGATGAATAGGAAAGAAGATGTTAGAGGGTGGGGAGAAATCTATAAAAGTCGATGTATAACCGGCATCGGGGGGTAGTCGTATCTTGACGCTTGTCGTGGTAGCATTATTAGGTCGTTACTCTGTTGGTTTATTTCTTTAAAATATCATTGTTGGTAGTTTAGTTGTCTTTTCAGTTAGTTAAATTGTGTTTTAGCCATTTCAGTTCTTAAAATAAATTGAGGTCGATTTAGTAAGCTTGTTTTTTTTAAAAGAAAGCTCACTTCTGGTCTAAATTCACAAGATC
This sequence comes from Boloria euphrosyne, assembly GCA_951802675.2. Lineage (NCBI taxonomy): Eukaryota > Metazoa > Arthropoda > Insecta > Lepidoptera > Nymphalidae > Boloria > Boloria euphrosyne. The sequence goes on from OX637896.1 coordinate 2,074,657, forward strand.
AGAAGTGGGATAGGTCCTGTTCGCCCACTACTTTTGTTAGCGTGTGATATTTGTTGTTCGTTTTTGTTTAAAAGTTTTTGTCGGAGGGTATCGTGATTTTGGTGTATTTTCATTGATTTTGGTGATTTGTGCTGTCTTTTGGTCGCTGTGCACAATTATGTTACTTGAATTAACGGTTATATTTAGACCGTATTTTTATTTTGTCAGACAACCAGCGAGATCGTAATGAACGTCACCGATGTAGTTATAGTCCTCGTCATGAGCGTTGCGGTAGTCGTGATCGGTGTGATAGTAGGTGCTGTGCTTTATGCCAGGCCTTTATAGAAATGTTAACTGTAAATTTTTTATTTTATTTTTACTGTGTATGTGAAAGATGCTTATTTTTGTTTCTCATTGGGGTTGACACATTCAAGGGAAGTTGTATCTTGCGGCCGGGGATAGCTTGTGTCGCAGGTCTTTGTACTCGGATATGCTATCCTGGCCGACAGATGCACTTCAAGTGGGGTACGGTTTCATATTATTGGATGCTGTCTTGGAGTGCGCTCAGACATGCGATCCTAGTATATGGGACATACCTTGTGTAGCTTAAAATTATTTTTTGTGAGCTCGGACAGTGTCTTGGAGGTTACTCAGACATGTCGTCCTGGAGCAGTGATCATACTATGAGTTGGTCGTTGACCGTTGTATATGTTTGTGTAGCAAACATTAAACGTATATTTGGGGGTAGGTTGGATTGAAACATGCTTTTATAGGTACTGATTTACACACGCAAAGCTATGACATGGTTCTCTGGCGAGTCGTGAGGGCGCACTCCCCCGACGGGTCCTGCCCCGGGTAGTTGGTACAGATATCTGTTTGTTTCACATCCATTGTGCTTAGGTTATGCTAGGTAACGTATATTTGTGGTTAGGTTGGGTTGAAACATGCTTTTATAGGTACTGATTTACACACGCAAAGCTATGACATGGTTCTCTGGCGAGTCGTGAGGGCGCACTCCCCCGACGGGTCCTGCCCCGGGTAATTGGTACAGATATCTGTTTGTTTCACATCCATTGTGCTTAGGTTATGCTAGGTAAGCTTAGCCCACGAATGAATCAAATTGAAACCTTTATATAGACACGCAAGTTTTAGAAATGCACTTTTTTTTATCTGGTGATTTCATTGTTTATACGGCAGCTGATGATGAGAGTGTGATGTCTATAGCTCTTGGCGTCACTCAGGTTTTCGATGTCGAGGTTCTGAACCCCAAGGTTAGAAGATGAAGGAGCCCGAGGACGGTCTCCTGTCAGGAAAGGCCGTGTGGAAGATGAATAGGAAAGAAGATGTTAGAGGGTGGGGAGAAATCTATAAAAGTCGATGTATAACCGGCATCGGGGGGTAGTCGTATCTTGACGCTTGTCGTGGTAGCATTATTAGGTCGTTACTCTGTTGGTTTATTTCTTTAAAATATCATTGTTGGTAGTTTAGTTGTCTTTTCAGTTAGTTAAATTGTGTTTTAGCCATTTCAGTTCTTAAAATAAATTGAGGTCGATTTAGTAAGCTTGTTTTTTTTAAAAGAAAGCTCACTTCTGGTCTAAATTCACAAGAGTATATCTATCCAGATAGTGATTTTTTATTAATTTTTATGTTTATGTATAAAATTTTATACTGTGGAAGATGAACAGAAAAGAGGATGTTGGAGTGGGGAGAAAACTATAAAAGTCGATGCATAACCGGCATCGGGGGGGGTAGTTGTATCTTGACGCTTGTCGTGGTAGCATTGTTAGGTCGTTACTCTGTTGGTATTTTTAAAAATATCATTGTTGGTAGCTTAGTTGTCTTTTTGGTTAGTTTAATTGTGTTTTAGCGTTTTCAGATACTTACAATAAATTGAGGTCGATTTAGTATGCTTGTTTTTTTTAAAAGAAAACTCACTTCTGGTCTAAATTCACAAGAATACATATAGCAAAACGGATGGTATAAGCTTTTATTGCGGCAGAAGTAAACAAATAACCGAATCGGTTTTACGGCCTACCACGAATACTAATAAAACGCCTTCTATTTATTATTTTTATATTAAATCTAATGCATGAATGTTTTTAATATGGAAGTGTTATATTTTTGAAACAAATTACTTCGTATTTTAAGAAATGTATTAACTTTTTAACAGAAAAACTAAACAAAGTTAACGCAAAAGATAAGATTTTTTTAGAATTTATAATCTAATTAATAATTATTTATTAAAAACTCTTTCGGTAAAGACGAGGCACAGTAGCTAAGAGTGCAGTACAAAACTTTAAATTTATAACCAGCTTACGAGATTCATAAAATCTATTTATAACACAGCTTTTTCGGGCTCGGCCTTTTGTAATAAAGCCCACTAAGATCACTAAGATAAGATGTTATTTTTTATGAGTCGAACTGACAAATTTATTGTATATCAGCTTAGAGAGCTATTTTCATTAAGATTTTTGTGCACATTTTATACAACACAGTCATTTATGTGGCGCGACTGGCATTATTGTAAGTTCTAAGGTTTACTTCTTGCTTTGTTTTCAACTTTTTGTATTTTTAATGAGTATTGTACTAACTTGTAGTTTTCATTGGGTACTGTTAATCTATATACATTAAATATTATCTTGTTCAATAATTTTAATCAAATAATGTTCTATAATTTTTTATAGAACCACGTAGAAATCTAATCGTACAAAATGATTTTGTGCAAGTATATACAAAAGCGCCAACTTTTAGCAGATTGTCTCAAAAACACTAGTCTTTTTATTACTATACATTACATGTACATATTGACGTTATACCACAGTTATACATTTAGACTAGTGTCGATAATTTTGAGACCAAAAAAATATAGTAGGATGAAACCCAATATAATGAATATAACAAAAATGAAAGGAAAAATAATGTACGGGCGATCTAAAGTTGGGAAGTGAAAGGGGGTGGGGTTTTAAAGGTAAAAAACGGTTTTTCTCGATTTCCGGCAAAACTACAAGTCCTATGGAAAAAAAAGTTAAAAGATAACCTTATCTTTTAACTTTAAGTAACTGTAAGTAATAAAAAGATCTACAACTTTTGTATTTAACTTTTTTCACATACCTCAAAATTTATTTTTATTATTTTATTTGTTACAAAAAAATATATATTTTTCACGACATTTGGTGAAAACTTACCTTTTTATATCCTACATACTACATACTAGTTTTCAATCGAATATTCTCATGTCAAAATATCTGCTTTTTAAACAAGTCGGTGAGCATTTTGTGCGTTGAAATCTCTACTTTCTGTTGATGTAAAAAAATATATTACCATAGTAAATTTTCTCAGGAAAGCTGCTACGAAGAACAGGTAGTAAGGTCCAGACACTTCCATTTTGAGAAAGTTGTAGAATCTTCTTTAAATTATATGCGTAAATATCTATTTATTGCTATTTTAAGATAACTTGTATACCTGAGTGACCTACTGAAAATTTTAGCCCGTCAAAGGTATTTCATAGAGAAGTGGAAAGGAGCTAAGAGGGGCTCTCTCGGGACCTTCTTAACGGGACTATTTCTGCCTTGATACTTACCAGTGTTACAGACTTTTGCAGGGGGTATTGTATTTAAAATGTATGTGTGTATGTTGGTACCGATATACTTTCATATGCATTTAGTGAAATTAACAAATTTGAAATTAAAAACAGACACTTCAATTTATTTAACTACATATATGTATTGATGTATTGATTACATGGTTCGTGGTTTTTTTTTATTTATTAAATAGGAAGCCAACGTTGCATACAATTATTAATAACTTATTCTAGAGCACACTTTGAGATATTATCTATATTATAAATTGTATGCCTCACTTATAGGCTAACTCAGCATTTATAGCAGATAAATATACAGTCCTTTTTAGCAACTAGGAATTTAAAAAACTTACATAGCTAAAAATAAACTGAAGAAAAATAATATGAAAATAAATAAATAATAAATAAATATGTTGGACATTATTACAACAGCGCCATCAAGTTCCACAGTAAGCTACTTAACGTGTTTGTGTTGCGGATACCAGATAGTTGATAATCTTGATATACTACACGTATAAATTTTAAATACATACATATTATAAATATAAACACCCATGACTGGAATACAAACATTCGTGATTAGCAAATGAATGCCCCAGCGGGACTCGAACCCGCGACCGCTGGCGCAGAAAGAAGGGTCATTACCTACTGAGCCAAACGAGTCGTCATACAAAATGTAAAAACTAAATTAAAATCAAACCAACTTAAAATAAAAAAAATAAACAGTATAAACTATAATTTAGAGAGGAAGGAAAGTAAAAATAGGTTATTAATTATTATATTTATGAATATAACGATTTATATTTTAATAGTTTATAATACAATAGGTACTTTAATTACTAGACTGGCGGTAGTCAATCACTATCAATCATGAGCGGGCGTTGCGCCAGCGCACCTGCTGCACTAACCCAATAATACTTTTGAGCTTTTTCATATTTTGTTTAATTTTAACATCTTCTATTATAAATGTAATGTTAATTAAAATAAGTTTTAATAACTTGCATATTTACTTTTACTGTTGTTTATGCTGTGGATTAGTGAGCATTTCATCAATATAGGTACTAATAGCAAAACAATATTATGAATTGGCATATTGTAATAATGTATTTTCTGTTGACGATACTAAATAAATGAATAGTATAAAATATAGTAAAAATTGGACTTCCTCAATAAATAGGACAGCTCGCATGTGTGTGACGTCAGCCCTTTTTAACGTCCCACTGTTGTTATTTCTTCACGTTAAAACAACTGGGCCGATTTTGATTAAAATTCGTACAGAGATAGATTATGATTAGACTATGATTCAGAGTAACACAAATTGTCTAGCAACCGAGCAAGGTGAGGGTAAATCGTAAGTGGTAATTTACAACATGAAAAAAGTAAAAGAATAATATAATCACCTAAAGCGTAACGCGTTAAAGGCTAACAGAAGAGCTTGAAAAGCTTTTTCTGCGCCCAAGAAATGAAGATTTACGAGAATAATCTGATTCTTTTCTATGTTTTAGTTATAAGTTTCTGAATTTTAGTTTAGTTTTTTTAAATTTAGTTAGTTTTTATTTTATCAATGATATTAGAATTTGATACTAACGCCCACCACTTTGTTTTTAACTAGATTTTAGTGGCTAAACTTATATTTTATTAAAAGTCACCCGAACTTATTTAAAGCTCACCTTAATTTATAAGGATAGCGACGCAAATATTCAATACTTGTAAGAACCACTAATGGAAAAATACAAAAATAAACAAATTTTGCTCCGCGTTTATTTCCATATCATTTCTCTATTTTTATAAGTGTTTAGGCAATCTACAATGTGTTTAATTACTAAAAAAAACAGTGATATCATCTTCCTACCAGCGACATCGACTGTCTTGGCCAAGGTGCCAGGTATTTCCCTTAGTCATTCTACATCTCTTATGTTCGATAAACAGTAAATGTACTGTTAAAAACAATATATAAATTGTATTTAAAACGATTGTGTTGACAGTTATTGACTATAACTACAAGTTTATTGATAATTAAAATAAATTACCTGTGATGAATGTTATTAGGTAGGTACCTAGGAATCTATACATAGGAAAGTAATAATGAGGTTGGGGATGAACACTGAGTGCTTTATGAATATTTATGTACGACGCAATAAATTGATTCTATGTACAATATTCTATAACTAGTATTTCCCGAAGCTCAGCTCGCGTTACCCTCGCGATACTCGTCACTTATCAACTTATTTATTTAGGTTAGGATTAATAATATCATGCTTATAAAAACACCTTCGCAAATAATGCAGTCTCTTAAAACAGATTTGATTACCATAAAAAAGGTTACAGCGGGTCAACCTTAAAAGATTTTTAGAACTTTTAAAGGGGAAAATTTCCGTCATAAGTACAAGTTTTGTGCATCACTTTAACTGTTCACGGAGCGCACGCAACGGAAGCTCTCAAAAGGAATATTTTCCTCCCGTTTTTGCAACATTTTTTATTGATGCTCCGCTCCTAATAGTCGTAGCGTGATGTAATATAACCTATAGCCTTCCTTGATAAACGGATTATACAACACAAAAAGAATTTTCCAACGAGCGAGTAATTCATTAGATTAGCGCGTTCAAACAAACAAACTCTTCAGCTTTATAGATATTAGTTATAGATAGTGACCTAACGGTATTAAAAATGTGATATGTGACACCCACACCAAAGCTCATAAGTCAACAGGAAGCTGCAGGTTTTGTAATAAATGCATTAATTTGTTTAACGTACAATAATGACGCCAATAGCCTTCAAACCGTTTTAAAAATATCGAGGTTGATGATCTATCTATTGTTCTATATTTACTAAATTATATATTATATTAAATGAACTATGAGAAAAATATCGATTTTTCTCAATAATAAAACATTTTGAATGTAATATAATCAATTAATTAAAAATTTTGATTGAATAATATCGATTTTCATTTTTTTCACATGTGTCTGAATAAACTAAAAGCAATGTTTTATTACTGTATATAATTTCATCACAATTATTTCTTCATTTTAAATTTTATTAGCTGAGTTACATTCTCGTAAATATGGACGAACAGTGAATTTGGGGCCCTTAACTAATATAATTGTCACTGTTTAAAAATGTATAATTATAAATACTCGTAGTATTAGAAGAAATTAGGTTATGGGTCCTTAATTAATTTAGGTTTATTACGCCTGCTTCTTTACTTTGAATATTTGTTTTATTTTAAAAATTTACAAGTTTTTTTCATTGTTTTCAACAGGTGTACCAAAAACTCTACTATATATTGATATGTACATTGTACGCCTCTACTCGCGACTAAAATTTTTAATAAAAATAATACTTTATGAAATCCTATACACTTCACATTCTAACGGAGTTATTTTCATAGAACAAACCAAGACAAAATAAAAAATTCTACACATTTTTAGACGCCACTTATCATCAAGTGATAATGACGGCCATAGGCACGTTGCCACATCGCTACGCGTGTCACTGACAGGCTAATCTGGCAAGCAACGTATCAATTGGCATTCTTTATTGAACCAATTAAAATATTTTCACCATTGATTACCGATTAGATTTATGTGTTTGGCCTTTTTGTATTTCTAATGAGATTTTTATTTCACTTATTGTGAATCGATTTTGTAACCATTCTTAACGAATTGGCTACGTTACTCAAAGGAGCAGTTTCCTTAGTTCTTATAATATAAAAATCTTCCAGTCAAACCATTGTTTTTCATGGAAACTTTACTAAATGTTTTATGACCGAAGTTACAACATAGATAGAACTAATTTAAGCCCAATTAGAAACTACCTACTCGTGGAAAGTAATGGAATAATTGATAGCAAACTTTAGTAAAAAGCTTTTACTTCTCTCATGTTCGGTAAGTAGATTCTTATTAACTCCAAATGGGGCTTGTAGGTTACTACTAATTAGCGCTCTAGGGTAATAATGTAGCTAGAAAAGCCCAAGGGCGGTAAGTAATTAAAAAAAACACTTCTTTCTTTCAAAAAGTTCGCGTACCTAACCATCATACTGGCAATAGACATCATGCATTCAGCCCAATAACCAAAGATGTCACTTTGCTATTCAGCCTTGTCTTCGTGTGAGTATAATAGTCATCAATTTTAAATAACGAACGGCGAAGCTCAATTTCGATCTTGAAAAAAATAAATATTCTTGTAATGCCGCTTTTTCTATTTACCTCACAATCGAGATGTAAAGCAGAATAGTTAGCTCGGGTGTAAGCATCAATTGCACCCTCGAACTATAGGCGCCCTCGCTGCGCTCGTGCACCTAAATATCTCGGGCTGCAATTGATGCCTTACAGCCCTTGTCTACTAATCTACTATTAAAATATACCTAATATAAGAACTTCGATAATCAAAGCTTTATTTTCTTCTGGTTTAAACATCTGGAAAAAGAAACAGTATTTGTATATCGAAAATAAACATTGACAAGTAATGCTTAATATGATTTTCCATATTCTTTTAATTTCTACAAACGCATCCGCTTCGGAGATTTTTTTACGCTAGTAATTGTTGGTCTACAGAAAAGTCCACAACAACATGTATCTCCTACTACGAACACAATTACTCATTTTGTCTATTTAAAAGTACCCATACGAAGCAAACATGAGTTGCTAGTTCCAATCACTAAATATTATAAAACAAAGCCCTCCGCCGCGTCTGTCTGTTTGTCTGTTCGCGATAAACTCAAAAAATACTGCACTGATTTTCATGATATTTTCACTAATGGATAGAGATAGATTTCACTAATAGATAGATACATTTACTATCGGAACCCGCGGTTTCTCTCGCGCTTAATCTAGGGACAAACCCGAGCTAAGCGAGGGTAAGTTGCAAGTCTATCATAAAATCGAATCTCAAAAGTTTAAGCACTTTAAAAGAGACTTTTTTTAAGAACAAAACCGAATAAATGACATGATCTGTTTTCTCGTGGACCAGTCGCTTCAAAAGAATCGTAAAGTTCTTAACAAAACATACCAGAACATGTTTAATCTCAGCAATAAATCACTATTACATATACTATTTGGACGATACTAATATCGTCCATATTTTTTACATAAACTGCTACATGCAGTACTATTCGCTTCTTCCTCGCTTAACCCGGTGGACTAAATTGCTGAGCACATAGTGATAAAGCTAAAATTATTTATAGTGGTTTGTTCTGGGTACAAACAAGATTATTTCTCATTTGGATATATTTTCTAATATCATCTGACATCCAATTCGGTTCACTCCAAGTCAAATTACGGGTATTTGTAAACTTCTAGGTTCACAATACATTTTATATGGATCCCAATCATATTAAAATAATAAATAAAATCATAATATAAGGATAAAGTGTCACTTAACACTAATGCACCATGACGTGTATCTGTGTAGTGTTTCCTTCAGTTGTGTCTAGAAGACGAATATCCGACAATACTATTTCGTTATATTATAATATGTTAAACCAAAAAATTAACCTACTTTGTATTATCCAAGTACACATTTTTTGACGGTTTAGGGCGCGTTCAGACGACACGCGCCTGCACACGCAACGCGCGTCAGCACCCGCGTCTAACTCGCTTTGAAATTTGATGCATATAATGTCTTCATACATAAATAAATCTGAAATTGCCCTTAAACATTCATTAGTAACAGTAGGCAGTATATAAAATTGTAAGTGTACCTTATCATTAAAATAAGCTATTATTAGCTAATGATATTTGCAAGTAAAACTTTAAAGTCTAGTTACAAATTTTTGTATGGGTGTACTTATCCGCTATTTTATAAAAGGGCTGAAGTTATTTTATTGAGAGCTTTTCTCAGATTCGGTCAAGGGGATGAAGAGTAGTTCCTATTATAGTAGCAGTAACTAGCTTTAATTTATTACGGGAGAAATTATGGCAAAGTGTCTATACCAATTTTAACCAGGACTTCTGCTAGCAAAAACAAAACGGATAGACAAGAGTGATGGTGCCTAGTAATACCAATGTTTCAACAAATTTCTTTGGCCTCGGCAGCCAATCTGACTGAGACCAGACCATCTGCGCATCTCTTTTGGCATCATTATATACTCCGGTGGGATGATTAATAATTGACATACCCAGTGAGGGTAGAGCGCAGGACCGACGGCTTTACGTGCTGTCCGAGGCACTGGGCAGAAACACGATGAACTTCCGAATTCAGGTCTCTTTCTGAGACTTACTAAACAGAAGGACTTAATCACTAAGCTTTACTCGGGGCTCGAATCCAGGACCTGCAACTGTACGTGCAGCTGTACGTGCTTGCCACTTTATCATAAAAGTACTAGCGCCATCTAGCGTACATTGAAAAAAATATTGGAAATCAATATTAAGCGCCATCTATTATTGAATTTTAAAACTAACGACTCAGACTCAAACCTTCTCTGAAACTGAAAACTGAATCACGATCATTCAGAGATATTTATGTTTGCGGCGAACAGCGTGAACTTGGGTATCCCAAAATAGTACACTTTGACATATGTACGGTGGAAACATGTAGTTTTTTTATTTTGAATGTCGTCGTTTGGCGAATTTAATTTTATAAAATAATCTACCGTGTTGCTGTAGATGGTTTTCAACATGAATCCCGGGTAAATATAAATAATGAGTGTCAACACGCTTTCGCGCATTGAAAAAATCTAATTTTTCTATTGTTTTTGTTGATCATAACCTCTTTTTACGTGTTTTTGCTTACAAATTCATAATGAAAGAATGTTTGTAATTAATTATATACTAATTAATTAAACAAAGCAGTTATTTACTAAACTTGGTGACTATTTTATGTAGTATTTTGTGTATGTACATACATTTGTCTTTATATATTTCGCTGACTCTATATAAAAGTGTATATTCGTATAAATATTTTCTATAATACCTATACATATCAATCAAATCAATTATTAATTGTGCGCAGATTGTATAAGCAAAATAGTGTATTTATATTTAGTTCGAGAACTTGCACAAGGCGTTCTTTAGAGATATATACAACTCACTTTTTGTTTATTTTTACATGACAGAGGCTGGTTAATAAGAGGTTAATAGAATAACTATGGCTTGCCTATTTACTGAACATTTTTCTTATTAAACATCACTTTAAAAATATGTATTGGGGATACATCAGTAACGTGATGATTGATGACATTCGGTGAAAGATTCGTTGATTATAAAGCAAATTCGTTAACGATTAACAATATTTATGTTTGTAGTATTATTTAAACTATTTAAAAAAAATGCGAATTAATGGACTGAAAACCCACAAATTAAACCTGATTTGCGGGTTTTTCAGTAAATGATTTTTTTTGAATTGATCGACAATTCATTACTTTTATATAAAGCCATCAGACGGGATTATGGAGCATTAAGCGCTACATTTTCCTAACATATTCTTTAAACAAAACCAAAAAAAAAAGCAGAAAATAACCTATTTTTAATTTTATTCTTTTTCATAAAAATGATATTCCTATTGCAGAAGTAGTGACAAGAGGCTGGGTGAGGGCGGCGATCCGCGGTGGTACATCGACTCTGCCTACGCTTCTACCTTAAAGGTCTCTCTTCGTCTTCCCACCAGGCAGTTTCTAGAAGGTAAGTAAGAAAAATCGGTAATATTTAATATTTAATTATCTGTATTTTGCGAGAAAATTGGATTGAAGACCGAAATCTTAAAATTTGGCTGGTTATGAGGAATAAGTACAATAAGCCTAAATAGTATTACTTCAGTTAAGTAAATAAGTTTAGATTACGATATATATTTGCAGAGTACTGTCAACCAAGATTACGTCTGAGTGAACTTGCAAAATACGTTATGGGTACGTTAGTTTTGCCTCCCAACAAGCCCTGTGAAAGTCAATACCCTATATGTTTTAACGTTGTCCCCTCCATGATGTACAAATGCCTTTGTAACATTATTAAATAGCTCTAAAGAATCCCTTAATATTATAATAATTTAGTATATTATTATTGTTAATACAAATAAAAATATACATATATGTAATAGTAAGTCTGTATGTACATACACCGTTGTTTGAACTTTGAATCCCTTTTTTGTTCCATAATATGTTTTGATTTATATTTTTGTTTTTGTTCTTAATGATTGTTCTATTTACATCAGCATTAACATCTAGTAAAGTATTATGTGATCTGTGTGATACGATATTTTCTATTTTTTATAAAACAGCGCCATCTCTCCGTCGCTTGTAGAACTACGTGTGTCAGTGTGTCAAAACGTTTGTGCTTCCATTGAATCATGACAGATGGCGCTAATTTAAGATCTTTATAATTTTCAAGTTTACTCAAGATTCAAAATGCATTATGGAATTTAAAAAACAACGTAAATAAAGCAAGTATTATGTTATATGTACTGCATAAAATAAAAAAATATATTATTTTATAATACTAAGCTTCTATTTATTTCTGTTTGCGTTATAGCATGAATTTGTATGTTATACTGAGTCCGTCGAAAAAAGATACATAATATTTTAGTTTAGATTAATTCGCAAAGATTTAAAATTGGTGAAATATAACAAATAAAATCCTAAAAATCTTTACCAATGTTACACAAGTAAAAAATTATACGAGGTCAGAGGGTTAAACATACAAAAATTGTTCCTATTGTTTTTTAACATTAAGTGCAATAAATTTTAGCTCTATGGAAATTATTGTAATCCTACCACAGATATTCATCTATTTTGACTGGACTATTAGGAATATTCCCTAGATTTTATTAATTAAAAAAAATAAAAGAAAAGCCGAATTATTTTCATCAACTCCGCTTACATAGTTGTTTGACTCGTTCACATGTTTTATGTGGACAGGTGGCGGAATTTTATATAATTTATTATAAGTAAGCTTTCGACTATATTTTTGTATCCCTTATGGCGTAGATTAGGTTTATTTGATTGCTTCTCAAGGCTACATTTAGTTATGCATAATATTTTAATTTTATTACACATGTATTAAATATTATATCAGCATTTATTTTTGTTCGTTACTATGATAAAAATAAGAAAGTTGCCAGTCTTTAATTTTATCGGTGACATTACGAGCAACACTTATTAATTTATTTAATCTAACTTTTTGACTGATTTCATAATGGAGGACTTCGCTTGTACATTTTATTGCGAAAATGTTATGTAATATCGTTGTATTTTTTTTAATTTAGGCTATATATACATACTTTTATGTACCACTTCGTTAGCCTTTTTGGATAAAAAGTAAAATTTACATATATAAAAATTCTATACATAAAAAGTTTTTATTAAAAATAAAATAAGAAACATTAAATAACGAGAATAATAACAAAATAAATAATTGTATCATTAGTCATGTGACGTTGATGAAGCGGCCGTGTTCCGTGGGTTATAGCCAAGTGCATGGAATTCGGGCATATTATGTAAATTTGAATGAACTGATAAAAGACGAATTTATTAGATCGTAGACAGTACGATACAAGATCGCTAATAGATCAAATGGAACATGAAATCTAGTGGTGAAGGGATACATCGTTAGTAGCAGTGTTGCGAATGAAAGGTGTCATACCCACAAGTGTACGTCGGGCCGGTATGGCGAATAGTGTCGATTATTCATGATTAATACTGGATGTTATATAATTGAGGTATAATATACATAATTAATTACATCAAATTCTTCTATTTATTTAGAAAAACGAATTATAATAATATAATATTAAAAAAAACTGTCTAAAGAAAATTCGTATATAAAATATGTGAATTATTAATCTGCAGGTTAATATATCCTCCTTAGCTACCGCTAAAACATTTAAATTTAAAAAAAAAAGAACATTTAGACTACAATTCATTGTTATAAGATTAAAAATAAGAATAATAACGTTGTAGAAGTGACCAACATGGCTTCTACACATTAATAACACATCATAAAGTTTCAATTCAGAAAAAAATAAAAATTAAAAACTAGATGTTTCATAGATATTTGTGCCAAATGTTGTAAATAATTTTCATTTGTGGGCGACGGCTCCAGACGAGTGACTCGCTTACTCATGGGTTTATAATAAGAAAGTATTTGCATACTTTGGCGTTCAAATATAACCTCAGTTTAATTAAATTTTAGTATCACTTGGTTTTTTAACTTCGGTTTACTTTTTTAGCTTATTGTCAAAGATCTTATGTTAAATAACATGTGCAGACTTACAAGAAATTCTTATATATATAAAAATCTCGTATCGCTATATATGCTCGGGATGAACTCGGAAACTAGTTTAGCAATTTTAATAAAATAAAATATGTTGGGTCATTATTACAACATCGCCATCTAGTTCCCTGGTAAGCTACGTTACGTGCTTGTGTTACGGATACCAGATAGTTGATATACTACATATATATTATATAAAATTGTATGACTGGAGTACAAACATTCGTGCTCAGCAAATGATTGCCCCCAGCTAGACTCGAACCCGCGACCGCTGGCGCAGAAAGTAGGCTACTACCACTACCAACTGAGCCAAACTTGTCGTTAAAATTTGGTAGCTATCTGTAATTTGCTCCAACTTAAAGGATAATATAATATAATTTAGTAAATAGTTTCAATTATTGGCCTCGATATTGCAAATTAAATATGCGCTAAACTCAGGAATTGAATAGAAAAATTCCTTAACTGTTGGATAGCCCATTTATCGATGAATAGTATGTAAAATATAAGAATTTGGTATTAAGTCAAGCCGCGCGAAATGGTAGAACCAAAGCCTATGAAACATGCCCATAACATTGCCTAATAGCCTATGACAGCCGAAGCTGCCATACATTGATGTCCCAAGCGAGTGTATGGCAGCTTGGGCTGGCTGTCACGTCCGTTGGCCGACTATAATATGTTTCATAGGCTTTGGTAGTAGGTACTATGTAAGATTTGTGCGAATTTGTACAAGTATAAATAACGTTATTTTTTCGGTATTTTTGGTTATTTTTTTTCTGGTTCCCGATGTTTCGAATGCTTCACAGCAATCGTGTTCGCGGGAGAGACTCTCTCGTTTTAATAAATAATCTGCGATCGGACAGTCATGTGTAGGGCTAGTTAAATACCCTTATCTCAAGTATCCCTATGAACTCGTAATAATTATAATTATTATTTTATAAAGCGCTTTTCTCAGGCTTGACGACTAGGTTACGCAAAATGATTTATTAAAAAAAAAGGTGTGTGTGAGATTAACACACGATAGACGTGAAACTTCAGTAAATCGACTCAAGAATCAGATGAATATATATAAAAAAAGAAATGTCAAAAAATAAACAACGGTTACAATGGCAACATGGGAATGTATTCTATCTCATTCTCTCCGACTTAATCCCATACTTTTATGTATTTCTTTTTTTAACCGACTTCAAAAAAGGAGGAGGTTATATGTTCCGATGTATGTATTTTTATCGTGACGCATTTTCGTTTCAGCGAGTTTCAAATCACAACGATTCTAAAGAAGTTTCACTTCAAAAAATTTTGACATTATTAAACATTTTTAAGCAATAGTGAAAACCGAAATAGCGTCTATATTTTATTCACAACATCTACCGACATTCTCTTCGTATATATCAAGAAGCCATTATTACTTACTTTTAAATAGACTCGAATAGAGCGAAAAAAATATGTTATTGGACATTGTTTTCGCTATAAAATATAAGAGCTGACGTGTTTATTACAGAATTAAAAGTCAAAATAAATGGTTTCATTCTTACGCAAATATTTTACATTGTCTTATGAAAGATCTTTTTCTTACATTGAATTGACGCTTCATTTAATACTTCACTTCCTTTGCTCATAACTTTTCTATTATCTTTGATACATCGAGCATTTGAAAGAACGTTTTGTTTAACAAATTTTAAATATTCACGAGTAATTTATCAAACAAAACCTCAAGATTTTTATTACTTTGTTTTTATTACAATAGAAACTTTGTTACAATCTTTGGACTAAAATCTCCACTAAGCAACACACTAATCAGACTACGTATGTACTTCTTCACGCAGAAACAACTGGACGGATATGAGTGAAATTTAGTTCCCAGATAGTATAAAATCTGAAGTAATGTATGGGCTAATGTTAGGTATCTAAAGACGTACCAGTTTTAAACGAAAATGAGTTATTTTTCCTTATTAACTTCCATAAAACAGCGATCGTTTTAATCTCCCCACTAAGAAATTAAGTCCTGGGCAAAGCATCTTTGAATCGCTAATAAAATACACATTGGTATATATTTGTTAAAATATTTCGCTCTATCGTTATAATTAGACATAATAAATAATAGATGTACAAAGTTAGCATTAAATTCGTCACAGACGCTTAGCATTGATAATTCCAGAATGATGCCAAATCACTGTTTCAACCGACTGACCTTAGGTCCTATTGCAAGAGACTCCGGCGTGCATATATTCACTAAATATTTCCCGGGGGTTTGTCTGTTACTTCTTTTTATATATTATTAGCGACTCACTCTCGCTTCTTAAGTAGAAGTGTTTTACAAACATTGATTTTTTTTTATTATTATTATTAAATCCTTCAGTGTGACTTACAGAAAATACAAAACAAAAATTAGCCGAATTCGTTGAGCCATTATCGAGTTTTGCGCTTACCAACGTCCATTTTTTTTTCTTTTTTTAGTATTAAAAGCTTCCGTGGACCTTAAGGAACATACAAGAAAATAAATTAGCCGAATTGATCCAGCCATTTTTGAGTTATGCGCTTACTGACATTCATTTTTATTTATATATAGATATATTATATAGAAAAATATATATAAAATAGACGCACTAAAATATTTTATTTTATTTAAATATAAATAAACAATAACTAGGAATTAAGAAATATCTAGAAAAATATGTTTAGTAAGGAGTCTTTTAATGAAAATTATTTATTTTAATGTCTTCTTGAAATAACCTGAAATATTTATTAAAATATAAAAAAACGGAGCATTTAAAATAATTTAAATATTAGGTACTTTTTAAAATATTTTTTAGCTTTTTCTATTAGCTTCTTCTATGAGCTTTGTATAATAGATATACAAAGCTTTCCATCGAATGACGCACGCACAGTATATTATTATAGGAATGTAATATATCAACGGTACACATTTTTTTCTATTTCACTTGTATTAACAAGATTTTTTTCTTCACAAACGCTACAAATGTCGCTTGGCAGGCGTTTAGGACAGAAAATATCTAATGAATGTAAAAAATATTAAATAAGACGTCATGAGTCATGTAGCGCCTTTATAAATACTTTATTAAATTACTCACAAGCAAACCAGGCCCGCTTCGTTGGGTGTAAGTCTAAATAAATTAAACGGGTTTTATAATTTCTGATAAAATGAAAGGAGCATTATAACTCCTTATAACATTAGCTCAGCCGTTTCAGAGTTTAGCCGGAACAAACAGACATACAGACAGACAAAAAATTTAAATATCGATTTTCGATATTTAAATTTTTTCGAGTGGTAGCCCAGCGGTAACGCGTCGCTTGTATAACCGAGTGATGCGGGTTCGAATCCGGGTCTCGCACCTCTGATATTTTCTATTTCTATCCTGATTACCACTTGTCTTACGGAAAACATCGTGAGGAAACCTGCATGTCTGAGAAAACCTAGCAAGTTTTCGTAAGACATGTGAAGTCCGCCAACACGCACTGGGCCAGCGCGGTGGACTATGGCCTGATCCCCCTCGTACTGAGGGAGGCCCGTGCCCAGCAGTGGGACGTTCAAAAGGGCCTGATGGTGATGATAATGATATACGGTATACTTTCATATGCATTTAGTGAAAATCTGTTAATTACAACAGCTACTTCAAAACAGCTACTTCAATTTTATATGAATTGATTTATTGTATACTAGCGACTTACTCTTGCTTCGCTTGAGTTTGTCTCTAAATGTGTTGTAAGTATTGAATAGACTACATATTATAGATTGACATTTATAATTACTGTTTCGCTCCTTCGGATAATGGCATGATGAATTATAGCCTATTGCTTTCCTTATGAAACGGGCTATCTAAAAGATTTTTTCATTGGATAAGAAGTATCTGAGATGAGCGCGTTCGAAGAAATAAAAAAAAACGTTGCCTTTTAATAAGTCATATTTCCGTTTGATTTTTATTATAATATTTCCGATTAGATAGTGCTCTAATACAAGTTCTGAACAATGAAAGTAATGGCTTCAATTTTAAAATACGAGAAATATTTCAATAAGTTTTTTAAACAATTTACCTATTTTATCAAATTGAATTGAATAATAAAAATAAAGATGATACTTCGTAAGTTGATTTAAACTAAGTTTTTGCTAAAATAAAAATTATATGAATGTGAGATAATAATAACAAGAGTCAAAAATTAATGCTCCAAGGGAGAACGACTACTAAAACAGTGATTTCTTTCAGTCAAGGATCTTTTTAAGGCGAGTAATGTGAATAATAAACAAACCACGATACTTATACTTTTATGAAAGTAAAAGGAATAGGGAGTGCACTGTTTGCAAATCTCTTGCACATATGAGACTAGACTCCAATAAGGCAAGTCCTCCATTCGATAGTTTCGTAAGCCGTAGTCCGAGCTTCATGCTCCGCTTTTAGACAGGACCTTCTGTCCGCCCCCCGCTCGGTAACGCTGTAAAGGCCAGTAGGGCCAACAACTAGACCTTCAAAAAAAAAAAAGATTAGCTGCCGTGGTCGAAATCGTTTAAAAAGTCATTAGATTTCCCATATGAACCAATGCTTACTTTAATTAAAAAGTAATTAAAAGTAGTATTGATATTAAACGCAAACTCAATTTCAAAGTAGAAATTTAATAATTTCTTGTCCCACTACAGCTCTTATAAAGACGGCAAAAGATATAACAATGCTCACTTTATATGTCAGATCATCATTTTAAGTGTAAATAATAATGTTTACTTAGCGGAACGCTTTTAAAAGCTTCAGTGAAAGACAATCGTATGAACAATGTTGGCGGGTCGCCAGACATCTGCCACACAATACTTAGCTTTAAGCTAACCAATCTGTTAGAATCCTTTGAACTTTTGAACCACTGTATGTAGGTGTGGTGGGTTATTAACCTTGTTATCTTTATTACAGTAAACTTTCAAAAGAAAATCGCTGTTAGATTTGTGTGTTTATTTCATTCTACGCTAGAATCGACTTATTTCTAGCGAAGAGAACCGTTATTTAACGTTTGAATTAATTTTCAACTATTTGACCTAATTAGAAGGTAATTAATAATAACTATTTAAATATATCAAAGCGCGAGTTTTAAAGGTCATCATAGGAGCTAAGGTAAAAACAGTATTATAAAAGAGCTTTTTTTGCTTCATATCATTTAAGGTTTTTACTACAACATCCGCAGACTTTGCTTTTCTTATTAGATATAATTCGATATTTGATGATATTTAACGTTGACCATTACATGAAATGGCTAGTTTAAATAAATAAAAATTAAAAAAAATATGATATCAGTGGGACCTACATGTAAGATATTTGCTCCAGTTTTGGATAACGCCCAAACGAGACACGAGTCGAAATCAAGAGATGGTAAGTAAACATCGATTAATAAACTCGATTATCTGCTATTTCAGGCGCTTCCCGCCAATTTACGACAAAACGTCAAACTGACGTAAGATTATTGCTCTGATTTCTGGGGTTTTTGGCCTCGCAACAAAGTTACGGAGAATAATGGGATTGCTTATCTGGTTATAAATGTTAATGTTCAGTTTTGTAAGCATTTATACTTTTTTATTTAATATTAAGACGTTTGTTTGAAATATTAATGCAATAAAACAATTATCATCTTCTATATTTTTTTATTATTAATGACATGTTGCATTTTTGAAATAGTATTTATTATATTATGAAAAAATAATAACTATAAATAAAATTTAAAATGATTTTTTCTAAGAGAAAGTTACATGTTTCCACGCCAAGAAACTTTGAGTTTAAATATTATTTTTTTTATTTGACAAACAGATGCTCGAAACCTCAACCTTGTAACTGACGCAAAAATAATATTCAAAAACGTAATTTTGAGATATTTATTGACAGAAGTGTGTAACAAATATATTATGTTGTAAGTAAAATAGAATTTGCAAGGTCGTTTCTCCAGTATAAAATAGTCTCAACCTATATCTACGCCAAGACTCTGTCACGTGGACTGTCATTTGTCAATGCTACGTCCAATGTTTCCTACAAAATATATCTGGGAGATAGTATTTTTATAGAACAGTACATAATAGTAATTTGTTTTATTTAATTCGACATTAATTATTGTTTTTTGATAAGTTTATATAGTAAATGTATGTACATATGATTAAGTATATAACTATAAATTTTATTATAAAAAGGCTAAAAAGGAAGGACATAATATAATTATTCGACCAACAAAAAACATTGACTCTATGAAGAGATGTCTTCATTGGAAGACACACTCGTAATGACAATCAAGTCCACTCAAAAAATATGCTAAAAGTAGACACTGATTGCAGATACAATAGGAACAAAAAAAATCTAAAAGTAAGGAAGAGACCTTTCTGGCCATTCCAACTAAAGGAAAAACGTAACTCGCCTACCTTTCCTATCTTTTTCTCAGTGCATAAGACAGGGGTCCTAATATTTACCGTATGGTCTATGTCCAATCAAATCCTACTGTTATATACATATTGTGTATGTTATCAGCTATTTTTACGTCCCACTGCTGGGCACGGGACTCCGTCCCATGGGTCCGTCCCGAGGGGAATCAGGCAATACTCCACCACGCTGGCCAGTTGCGGATTGGCGGACTTCACATATCTTTCGAAATCTTGCTAGGTTCTCACAGACATGCAGGTTTTCTCACGACGTTTTCCTTCACCGTAAGACAAGTTGTAATCATGTTGTAATGCGTGAGATCCTGGATTTGAACCCGCTTCACTCAGTTACCACTGCTATGCAGTTATTTCATATGCTGTTAAAAATTATTTGCTAACTCTTTTTTTCTACTGTTTTAAATTTCAAAAGGAACTTCGGGAACATTTTTCTTATGTCGATCCGTTGTAAGATATTCAGAAAAATCCTTCTAGCATACCATATATTTACTATCATAAACGTAAACATATATCTTTATAACTGATCGTATTTTGTAGAAATATTGTGCTCTATCTAGATTTAACTCGTCTCTGTTATTTAAAAGTTGATAAATATCAATATTTACATGGAAAATTATTAGCAAAAGAATTCAGTTTGTACACACTTTGTAAATACTGAAAGTTTCCCAAAAGAAAAACAAGTTGATCCCTTAATTAATCACGTCCTAATGCCGCTGAAAAAGTAGGACGAAATCAATTAGCTTACACCGGACAGTACAAAGGACCAAATGAATTGAGCGCGTCACTCAACATAACGAAAATAACATTTTGAAATGTAGGAAATATAAGTTATAATAAAATATATAAATAAATACTTAGTGGCAAGTTAGGCGAGCCGACATTAGTCGTTAGTCGCGCGCACCACGGTGTGGTACCCTCATAGTGACTGTGTTGTGAGAGTGTTCATTTTAACGGTTGGTGTTTTAAAATGGCGGGAGTACGATTCTAGTTTCTAATAACTATACATTTACACTGTACAACAATTACAATTTAAATTTCTTTCGTTGGCGCGTTTGGTGAGTGACGGTGCTACGCCGCTACACGGCTACGAGGCGTAGAACTAATATTGGTTTTTTATTAAA
Source organism: Boloria euphrosyne (assembly GCA_951802675.2). Taxonomy (NCBI): domain Eukaryota; kingdom Metazoa; phylum Arthropoda; class Insecta; order Lepidoptera; family Nymphalidae; genus Boloria; species Boloria euphrosyne. Next base: position 2,095,948 of record OX637896.1, read on the forward strand.
TATCTATAGGTTTAGTTTTATAGTAGGCTATGATTGTGGCTTTAAATATTGAAAAATAACATTTTATTTTAGTAACAATGTTTTGTGAATTTCTGATGATATTTAAAAAATAGCGAAGTTTCAATAAACTTCATTAGAACTTATTTTATAATATTAAAAAAAGTATAATATAGAATCAGCAAAATATTAATAATTTTTATTAAAATACACTCTATTATCACTAAAAATATAATTTAAATAGTAAAAAATATTGAAAAATAACCTAAAAAATATGACAATTCGCAGTAATTGGTCAACCCACCACTATACACACGAATTGAGTACTTGACCTTTTGAAAGTCAGTAAAAAATTAATAGATTTATTTATAGGGAAAGATAAAACTGTCAACTGATTCTCCTTTTTTAGCCATTGTCGAGCTTTTGAGCTTTTGTCAATCTATGAAAAAATCTAAAGTGAAAAGGCCTACGGATATCACCTACATACTTTAAGCCACTTTTTATAGGACGTCGTTGAACATTTGCTAATAGAAATCCTATTCATATGTGCTGGAATGCACAATATTAATGCAAATATTTTTAGCATGTCCAGTTTTATTCATTGGTTATATTTATTACGTGATAGAAGCGAGCGGTTGAGATCGTTATGAAAATTGTAGTTATTTTAGATGATAGAGCCAAATTGCTGTGCATTACTGTAAAATTTGAATTATATAACATTTTTAATATGATGTTACATATTTTTGGTCGACTTAAATTAAAATTATGTCTATTTCGTCTATATTGATTTTTGCCATCTGTGAACCGATTTGACGACACATTTGGCTCAGTTGGTAGTGACTCTACTTTCTGCGCCAGCGGTCGCGGGTTGAAGTCCCGCTGGGGGCATTCATTTGTTGAGCACGAATGTTTGTAATCAGGTCATGAGAGTTAATATTTATAATATGTATGTATTTAAAAAAATATATGTATAGTATATCAACTATCTGGTATCCGTAACAAAAGCACGTAACGTAGCTTACCACGGAACTAGTTGGCGCTGTTGTAATAATGTCCCATCATATAAATAAAAAAAAATGATTGATTTTTTTAATATCAATTATGGGGGTTTTCAAAGTTTTCACCATTGGCTGTTAGAAAATGACACCTGTTTTGTTTAAATATTTATTAGATGTTAACATCGATGTGACATCTATTAAAATAGCTTGGTAGTAATCTTACTTTAAATACACATGCAAAAGTGGTTTTCATCATTTAGCATTCCTATCAAAAAGTAGCTGTTAAAATAAAAGCATTTTATATGATATGTGTCCTTGAGAAGCTGCTTAGGGATTTCAATATGTGATTTACGGGCGTGTATATTTTAGATCGATCTAATAAAAGCTAGTATTGAAAGAAAACACCTTTAAGCCTGCTTTTTCTTATACTTTAAACTTCCACGCAAAAGAGAGATAATATACGTTTAACGCGTGTATCTTTGTGCCTATCTGTGACATCGTGCCCAAATGGAGAAATCGGTTTTCATTTAGTTTTTTAAAGGTGTCGTAATTTTTTTTAGTTGAACAACAAGAAAATACGTTCAGCCGTTTGATGGCTATCATCTTATATTAAACGGTAAAAGGCAACAGGCAACTTCCATGAAGAGCCACAGATCTAAGCAATTTAAAACTTGAGATCCAGTAAATTCAATGACATTACAACGATGTGGTAGCGGCTGGATGCTGTAGCGGTTTTAGAATTTGCAAGATTTTCAACTATTTACTAAAATACTGTAGAGATTTTGTGTTTAGACTCATTGAAATGGCTTTATTGAATAGGTTATTGCGAAATTTTATTTTTAATTTAATTTAAATTTATTCTATAGTTGATTAGCTCTGATTACGATAGTAATTTCATCACGACGTTATTAATTGATAATAGAAATATCTCATTTTGAAATATTTTAAGTGCTATAAAATAGTCATATTTATTTGCTCAAAATACTATATTAAGAGCAAACGTCAATAACACATTCTGTATTTAATCTTCATGTTACAATAATCACAATTTCCTTAAGAACTTTTACTAAAAATCTAATCTGAAAAGCAAAAAAACTACTTAAATATAAGCTTAAAGCTATCATTGCTATAAGCTACAGTAGTAGCTATAATAAGAGGTCCATAATAAAATAAATATACACTTAAATAGTAAACTATGATATAATATAAACTAGTAAACTATGATATAATATATAAAAAAATGTAGAAGCTTGTAAAAGCTCATTAATCAAATACTTCCATGTCAGAGTTGTAACTGTTAAGTAAAAAATTAAAAATTGATGTAACATGTAATAAACTTTATACATATAAAAAAAATTTAGCCGAATCTGCACACTAAATATTTTTTGAAAATTTTTTACTATACTTAAATCATTATTATCGGTTCTATTTTACAATATTTGTACGACTGTCTGTCTTGGAAGTTGGAACGCATCACGAGAAAACAACAAAAATTAATGATGTGATGATACGAGTAGCTTTCATTATCAGAGTCAACATGTAACATACGCTTTTAGTGGTAGGTAATGAAATTTTTCTATAGCTTCTAGAAAAACTTGAGAATTTGGATATTTTGGACTTGTTTTGACAAGATACTAAACAGTAAACACAGTAAATCAGCGTCTTTTTTCACATTTATAGTTAGGTTTTAAAGTTACTTAGTAACCTTTATTTACTGATTCTCTAAATATTTATCTAAAATAGAAAAAAAATATACACATTTAATTTCTAATCTACTGGGTCTAGGTTCACAGCTTCTTTCGTTCACGTTCACAGCTGCTTTCAGGCAGGATGTATAAATTTTGATGTGACATTCTTGGCCGCCACTCACACCGGTCACGGCGCACTGCGGATGGACGACCCGATTATTTCTGTAATCATATTAAACTATTTTCATACTTCGTAATTTTTGTACTTCTGCTAGTTTCAAGGTTAAAGGGTGTTAATTGAAAGCGACTATAATTTGTTTTTGTTGTTAACTTCCTTTGGAAAACGAAATGACCTGTCATCGATAATATTATAGTACTCTGCTCACTTATTGAGAATGATAAATATCCACCTTGTAGAACTTAAACGAAGAGGTAAACAAAATGTAGGATTTATGGCGTTAAGTAATGTTATTTTCTCTAAGACAAGTTTCCTCACGGTGTTACTCTTCGCGGTTAAAATGCTGAAAAAGATTGTCCACTGTTCGAGTATTTTCAATCCACAATGTCGGTTCTAAATGTTTATTTTAGTTATTACTGTTAATTATTTTCACGCCTTAGCATCAAGACGTCTTCATTTAAATCGCCTTCGACAAGGTTATGTGAAACGTTTGAGTTGACAGGCTCATTCACCGTTAAGGGACAGCAAGGATATCCAAAATGAGTGATTCGTACTTACAAAATAGGTCAAGCAAAAATGGAAAGTTGACTGTAGGGAAGGATTTTCTCGACCTGAACTATAACATAGTCGAAATTATTTTGATTACAGTATTTTACAGCCTAAAATAATTTTCATTACGGCTTCGTATTGATTGATGCTGGAAAAACTAGTTACTGTCTGTGAGTGCGTTGCACATGTGTCATGTTCCTATTTGTGGAGGGCTTTTTTTAAAAGTTAAATCTTAAACTATTCTTTAAACTATCTGTATGCAATATTTATTCGTATATCTAAAATAGAGTTCAGAGCTTTTGATAATTTCATTATGTAATAAATATGTATTTTAACTGGCAAAATATAGTAGCGTTAGCTAATTAATAAAATAACAGATTTCAACCACTTTTTGAAAATATTAAACACTTACACCATACAAATACCATGCTTTTTGGGTCTTCGTTAATGTTGTAAAAAGCTTCTTTTTAAGAAAGTTTATAGAACTTATGCTTTTTAAACTTTCAGGTTAGATTTTAAATAATAAATAGGCATTTAATCTTAATTTTATACATTGCATTCCTCAATACCTTATTGAAATGACATCAGGCGTTTAGATTTGTACTAGATGTAGTTATTTTCACAAATTGTCGCTGTATACATACATCCATGATTCGTATCTCGAATTTGTTCCAGTTTCACATTTAAAATCATCTCGGCGCTTGCGTAAAATATTATGAAACTAATATCTTACATTATATTATGCTCTCATTTAATGCCATTCGCCCTCGTGACATTCATTTTTTATATTTACGCTTTTATATTAATAGGATATGTTATATTTTTGATAACGTTTTATGTTTTAAGTGAAAATGAAAGTGATAGAGATTTATCGTAATTGACTTAATCTCTAAAAGTGGGGAGCATGAGCGATTGGAGGTTGTCTGGATGGCTCGGCAGACGGTTACGGTGAATTAGTAGGACGGACGATGGAACTAGTGTAGAGCTTATCGGAAGATTGGCGGCAGGAGGCCCTTAAGTCAGATCAAGAATTGTGCTGAGTAGCTTCCGGCAACTCGGCCGGGCGCGAAGCTAAGAAACGCGGATGGAGGGCCCACTTCGGTGGGTGGTGCAAGGAGGTCTCAATTCGGTGGGCGGTGTGTCAGGCGGGTTGCTCCTAGTACTACTCTGGATAGCAGAGTGGACTGTATAGCAACCCTATTGGCTGTGTGGTCTGCCTTGGCAGACCTGCCGGGCCGTCGCGTCGGGGCGTCGTAGTCGAATGCGCAAGCGACCCTGCGGTAGTGGGTAGTACTGGCCTTTTTGGCCAGTGAGTCCCACATAACCACTTGTGGTATGCGTTAATGCATTTCCCAATATAAAAAAAGCTCGAAGACTAGACTTATTTTTTAGGCTTTTGATTAGATATAAATAAAAAAGACATGCAAAGTTTGTAAAAAATTTATCCTAAGGGTACCTAGGGACGAACCTGCGCGAAGCGAGGGTGAGTCGTTATAAACAATATGGCATATTGTTTATTTGACCATACAAGTTGCTAGTAAGGAAAATTACAGATAGGTCCCAATACCTATAACAAGTGGTGACGTATGACTAGCATACACAGATGTAAACAAAAACATATGCGCGTAGTAGTGATGGAACTTGTTTTTGTAATTGCTTTATTCTTAGAAATTATAGAATAAACAAAATAGTGAAAAGCTTTATATTTTATTTCAGAAATCGATTATAATCATAATTGAATCCACCTTGTAGCATCGAATCGATTGATGATATGAGGAGAGTGCTTTTTACAATTCAAGCAAAATATTTTTACAAGTTTTTAAGCGTCCTTAATAAGATTTTTGTTGTTTATTTCAAGTATATAAATGTATTGCGTAATTTATAGTTCAAAACTATTTTAACAGTTAAATTAAACTGTTTTTATAATTTTCTAATAAAATAAAACTAGCCTAAGTTACTCATTATAACATTAGCTATCTGTGGGAGAAAGTCCCGCCAAAATCTGTCCAGCCGTTTCAGAGATTAGCCGGAACAAACAGACAGACAACAGAAAGACAATTTTGATGTAGTGAGTACCTTATATACTTTCATATGAATTTAGTGAAAAGCTGTTAATTTGTTATTAAATAATAAATAAATAAATATGTTGGGACATTATTACAACAGCGCTATCTAGTTCCGCAGTAAGCTACGTTACGTGCTTGTGTTGCGGATACCAGATAGTTGATATACTACGCATATACATTTTAAATACATACATATTATAAATATTAACACCTATGACTGGAGTACAAACATTCGTGCTTAACAAATGAATGCCCCCAGCGGGACTCGAACCCGCGACCGCTGACGCAGTAAGTAGGGTCACTACCAACTGAGCCAAACGTGTCGTCAAATTAAAAAAAGACACGTCAATTTTATTTATATGTATAGATATGTCTGACTACTAAGAATGTTCCACTTTGCTCCTTGCAAAGCGAACATTAGCTCAAGTGGTTTTTTACGACTTACTGTAACAAAACATAACAAACTAAATAGAAGTATTCTTTCGTTTTCACAAATTTATTATGATTTTTGTTTTCAAAAACACCTAGCCGTTTCAATTGACCGCTCGAAAACACTAAAAAAGCAAGGAAATGGGTTGAAGAATAGAGGGGAATATTTTATTACTGATCAAGAAAATTCATGTAAGAATCGGCTAAAAAAGGATTTTGGGAAATATAAATACGCAAACAACGAGCTTTGGATTATGATATTTGTATAAGATAAAAGATTCATACCTACATTTATAACATACTAGCGACTCACCCTCGCTTCGCTCGGGTTCTTCACTTTTTTATCTCGGGTTCTTACTTATTCATATTTAATCAAAAATAAAAAAATATAAGTTTCAAGCTTCTAGCTTTAAAAATGACGTGATTTCCATACAAACTTTCATCCTCTATTTCAACCGCTTGCAGCCCTTTTTTCGTCTTGAGAGTTGCCTATGTCCTATCTCAGGCTTTTGACTATCTTTGTACCAAATTTCATTTAGTTAGTAACTCTGTCTGTCTGTCTGTGAACCAAACACATACAGACAGACAGAGTTACTTTTGTATTGATAATATTACTATTAAGGATGTATATGTTACAGTTAAAACCCGTTCTCAGTTTCAACGCGTTTTAACTAGTGAAAACTAGTTCACACGAAGCGCCTAAGTGAAAACTAGAATTGATTAGAAGATTAGAACAAAAATTTTACTGTCGATAAATTATATAGTAAGTATGTTAGGTAAATACTTAAAATCAGTTGCTTTTTATGAAAATTATTTTCATTAGGTATAAATTGCCATTTAAAATATTACTGTTAAAACTTGTTTTGACTAGTTAAAACGCGTTGTAACTGAGAACGGGTTTTAGCTGTAACATACGATAACTAAACAGTTTTATCAAATCTTGTAAACACATTATTCAGTGATGCGTCATAGGCCTTAGAGACTAGAGTACCAGACATATTCATTTAATGTTCATCCAGCTTTTATTACATCTTAAACATCCTCTATCAATGTTTGGTTTACGAATTTGACCGATTTACAATTTAATTTGTGTACTGACTAAACATAATGAAAATGCAATAGTCTCTTACTGGAAATGTACTTAGGAGGCCTCCAGGAGGCCTTTTTTATATTAGTAAAATTGGTTACCTGCAAACTATCTACCCAATTGATAAGGCTATCGTTGCTCAAAGTCTGAAGCATATGCAAGGACTTGCGAATGCATTCTTATCAAGGTTAATTTGTTAACAATATTACGTTTTATTTGGGTTAGCTTGTGTTTTTCAGAAACTTTTTTATAGGGCTTTATAAACGTATTTATCTATACATGTACAGACAGACAGACAGACAGTTAGGTCCTAGGTTCGAGTCCCGGGTCGGGCCAAGTTTAGTTATTGAGTGCTTGTGTTTCGTAAGCCTCAGTAACAGCCCGGAGTTGGGAAGTTGGTGGTGTTTCATCCCCGTGCCTCGGAGAGCACGTAAAGCCGTCGGTCCTGCACCGTTCTCTCACTGGTCGTGTCGAGCAGTCGTCCTACCGGAATATGAGAGTGATGAGGAATAGAGAGTGCACTTGTGTCTGCGCATACACTTGTGCACTATAATATCTCCCGCGCAGATGGCTAGTCTCAATGACATTGACCGTCGTGGCCGATTCGGTCGGGGGGTCATCATCATCATCATATCTGATGATCAGATATTAACTGCAATTAATGTTTAGCAATGAAGATAAATAAGCATGATAAAAATTGAAAACCTAGTCCCCACTCGACAACACAAACATTTATAGAACAAAATCTCGCAAAATCAGATTTATGTCTTTCTTATTAGTTAATTTACTTAATTTATGGGATCATATTTAATTTGTTACGTTTTCTAAAACTTTACGATGAGCTAATCGTTGGGCTCGACACTTTTGCTGTTAAAAATATTTTATTGATATGACTACATCGCCGTATCTTGTGAATTTTTATTTTTGTGAAGATCTAAAATCTACAATTTAATTGTTGACTGAGAAATTATGATAAGAATGTCTTTCTGCTTCAGTTAAATTCATTAGTTATTAGTTATAAATAGTAGAATAGTTTCTAAATTTCTCTATTATAAATATATATTTTGGGATATTAACGCACAATACCATCTTTCATGGTAAGCTACGAGCCTTGTGTTGTTAATTTTAATTATAAGAGTAATTACACTACACATATGGAACAAAACAAAATGTGCAAATCACACGAAAGAACCCAGCGGGACTCGAACCCGCGATCACTTGCACATCAAGTAGGGTCACTATCAACCGACTTAAACATGTTTATTAAAAATACAAAGCAGCTGAAACGAAATGATGTGGGTATTTCGTATATTTTATGGTTTTTTATTTTATTATAATATAGTTAGTTACCTACTCAGCTTTTTCAATGATGAACAGTGATATTTTCATTGCTCTACGAGTATATAAATGTATATAGTGTATTTGTTACATTTTTTATGTTGTGTGGTCGTCTGGTATGTATGCAGATTCAAAGGTTCTGGGTTGATGCTAGGACATCTCGATAAGTTTAATTACTGTTATTACGATTATCCAGGTGATTCAGAGATCACGTGAAGCTGTTGGTCCACATCTTCACTCTTACCGGTCGCGTCGAACTAGAACTAGAGAGAGGAACTAGAGAGTCTTTCTTCGTCCCTAGCTACCCCCTTTAGGTTTTCACAAACTTTAAATGTCTTATTTATTTGTATCTAATCAAAAGCCTAAATAATTAGTTTCAAGCTTCTAGCTTTAAAAATGACGTATTTACAAACTTTCATCTCCTATATTTTCAACCCCTTACAGCCCTTTTCTCACCTTTAAAATTAGCTTATGTCCTTTCTCAGGCTCTAGACTATCTGTGTACCAAATTTCATTTAAATCGGTTCAGTCGTGAAAGCGCGACATAGAGACAGAGTTGCTTTCGCATTTATAATATTAGCAAGGAAGAGAAACATTTGCCTCAGTTGGTAGTGCAGAGCCTACTTTCTGCGCCAGTGGTCGCGGGTTCGAGTCCCGCTGGGGGCATTCATTTGTTAAGCACGAATGTTTGTACTCCAGTCATGGGTTTTAATATTTATAATATATTATGTATGTATTTAAAATTTATATGTAGTATATCAACTATCTGGTATCCGTAACACAAGTACGTAACGTGGCTTACCACGGAACTAGATGGCGCTGTTGTAATAATCCCAACATATTGAGAGAGTGCACTTGTGTCTGCAAGTACACTTATGCACTATAATATCTCCTGCGTATCTCGCTGGTCTTAGTGAGATTGGCCGCAAGAGGACATTATTATTATTGTCTTTCACTATCGGTCATACAATGTGAGCTCTTTAAATACATTGCACTTTCCGTTCAGTAAAATTGTATTTTAAGTCGTATGATTCAAAATATATAAAATTTATGGGTTATGTAAACATAAATGTTATTTTAAGCATCAATTGCGTAGAACAAATTGCCATGACAAAATGCCTAGAGGGATTTTAAAATAAATTTTATTTTGGTAGATTGTTTTTTTAGTATTTGACATCGACTGTGATAAATTGACGTAATGATATTTCACAAACATTTCGGGGATATATTCTGATGGGACGACATTTTATGAAGGCACGTGTTGAAGTTAACTAGGCTTTAAATTTTATGTGGTCAATTTATGTTATGTTATTATAAATTCCTAGAAATTCCTTGAGTTGAATTGTCTTCTGTGTATATTTAAACAGCTCGGTCAGATTCTAATTGGCTTACACGTCCGTTTCTTTTTTGTGTTTGAAAAATATGTCATGATTATTAAGAAATATTAAGGACCAATAGATGAAATCTAATTTATATTTTTGCTGATTAAAAATGTATTTAATACTGGCATTTACCGCGGGAGCCGCGTTCTAAATACCGGAAACCAAATGCTTAGATTTAACACACCATGTGATGTTTTACAGCGGTTTGTAACGGATATTTGAGATTTTTTAGAAATAAGATATTTCCCAGCAGTGATAAGAATCCTTAATAAATACCATGACCCAGATAACCAGCTATCATCGTACCAAATTAAATAAAATCCGTCCAGTGGTTTCCTCGTGATGCGGTCACATACAGACAGACAGACAAAAATTCTAAAAACAATAGATTTGGACTCTATATCAATAATAATGTCGATTTCAATTAGTATAAACAATCTTAAGGCAGTGGTAGCCCAGCGGAAACGCGCTCGCTTGTATAACCGAGTGATGCGGGTTCAAATCCGGGTCTCGCACCTCTGATATTTTCATGTGCGAATCATTTCTATCATGATTACCACTTGTCTTACGGTGAAGGAAAACATCGTGAGGAAACCTGCATGTCTGAGAAAACCTAGCAAGTTTTCGTAAGACATGTGAAGTCCGCCAACACGCACTAGGCCAGCGCGGTGGACTATGCCCTGATCCCCCTCGTACTGAGGGAGGCCCGTGCCCAGCAGTGAGACGTTAAAAAAGGGCTGATGACATAAACAATCTTAACTTGATTCCTACAGGCATGTTAAGAAGTAATTGTAATCTACATCACATTTTGAGTAGCTTACATCTGAGCTTTCTTTGGTAGGTTTTTGCTATTTATTTCGACATATCATATATTGTTTTTTAAATACTACAATGGACTTTGTTCAATTAAGTTTTCAATATTATCATAACACAAAAGTTGTTACGAAATTTAAGTGAATTATTAACAAAAATGTGCCGCAAGACACATAAAGCAAAATTCTTTTACATCGGACAGTATAATTATTGTACTTGGCGATATCTTCAAACGAAGCAATATATAAAGACTTTTCCATGATTTATTTTACGCTGTTACATCCAATTTCCGACGCCTCAATAGCATCTTCCTTAATATTTAATTTGATGTAAATTTAAACATACATTAATTATATTTTGTTAATGATCGAAAACTAAATAGAGGAAGTACTTCAAGGGCTGTGATATTCATTTATAAATTGACATTTGTTGTATTTTCACATTATTTGACGTACCTTTGATCTTGTTAGCTATTTTATATATATATATATATATATATATATATATATATATATATATATATATATATATATATATATATATATATATATATATATATATATATATATAACAAAAATAAAAAAATCTATATAGTATACGCTATTATGTATATTTTTTTTATTTTTTGCTTTTACTAATTACGCTTTACACATGCTGCCTTATTTTCTTGCCGCACTCGCGCCATTTCCCGCGGTTCTGCCTTTAATTATCTATTCTCGAGGCTCCTCTTTCGCTCTTTCGTAATTATTAGGGCAAGCGGAGCAGGACCTAACACTATCCCACAACCTGAGCATTTTGTGTTACACTTTACTGAAAAACTATCACGCCTATCGATTTGTGCTTTAACATAATAATTTATCTTCATATCTAGATGTGTTATCTGTCAAAAAAATATATAATTTTAATAAAAAAAATGAACGTTAACAATTTTGTGTTCATTGGATAGAACATGGAGATTAGAGACCAGGAGGACCAAGGCCCTAGAATGTAATGTCTCAGAAATATTGTTAAGTCAAGGAGGCGCTGCGATCGCTATGTTGTCTCAATGACTAACTTCACGTTGTCACAATAGTGACAGTACCTACCTACTCATAAATAGCTAACTTCACAGATACTACTTACCGACGGCAGCGCGTTGTAAATTCTACACATTTTCAGAGACAGGCGGGTAGTATGAAGCGATGGTCCTCCTGGTCTTTAATCTCCATGGGATAGAATGTCATTGTACTACTAACGCCATCTGTTAGAAAACCAAAAAGTTAAGATCGCTGTAACATTATTACCCGTTAGAAAAACTACGCGAGCCGTCACAAAGCTCAGCTTTTTACTAGTGTATTACATACATGATGATTTTCCTCAATACATAGGCTATAAAATACTAAAAGAATTATTCAAAGCGGACCATGAGGTCTAAAGATCAATGCGTTCAAACAAACAAATATATAAACAAATATCTTTATATATTTATGACAAGTTATATTATTTAAAATGCTGATAACTCTTAGAAATTATTAGATTAGTATTAGTAGTATTAAATTGTTGAAAGTGAATTAATGGCTTTCATTCAATTCTGTGCCATGGTACACATAAATCACAAACATGTGGATTAGAAGATTCTTTGTAAGAACTGTCTTATAAAGGAAGTAATGCATTGGTATTTTTTTTCTACAAGTAAAAAGCGCTTTTCACAGATAAGTCCTTACCTGAGATCAGTCAGAGAAGCTTAATTAGGCTCAATGAGGACTCGTCTCTCTTCCATTTTGCTGCTGCATCCCCTTAATTTGAAGAAAGTCGACTTCAAAAACATTTTAAGTACCCTCAGTAGTAGTTCTAACGTTGTTCTTCTTCACCGCAAAGTAGAGATTTCCAGCCTGATAATTTTCTTCACTATTTTTACATGTACTCAAAATTTAAAAAAGATTTTAGACGAAAAAAAAAGATACCGCGATATGAATAAAAACAATAACTACCCACCTCTTCCTGTTTAAAAGCACGCGTTCTTAAAACACGTACTCGCATCATTCAAAAACATTCTAACATAAATAAAGTTATGAAGCGATTCCATGCATAAGACATTGATCGACGCTGATTGTATTTATCAATTTGGATGGCTGCCTACGATATCAGTCCCCTGCGTCCTCATTTAAACATACATAATTAGAAAATGCGTCGCAATAATTATTACTATTTCTAATTTATAAATATTTATTGTCCCTTATTGCGTGATATAATGGTTTTTCGTTATATGAGTAGGTCAGAACAATTTCACTAAGGAATATCGTTTGAGAAATGTTGGTACTGACTGACTGTTTAGACTGTTTTTCGAAACACAGAGTCTTGTAGCTTAATGAATTAATTCGTATATTAAACTGCTATTATTTAGATTTGTTTGATACTACTTCATCCTAAACGGGGGAAAAAATTAGAATGTTTAGTAAAAGTATGTTCCCGCAGTAAAAAGTATTGAAATCAGCCCTTTTTAACGTTCGACTGCTGGGCACTGGCCTCCTTCAATACGAGGGAGATTAGGCCATTGTCCACCGCGCTGGCCTAGTGCGGGTTAGCGGACTTCACATGTCTTTCGAAAACTTACAAAGTTCTCTCAGACATGCAGGTTTCCTCACGATGTTTACCTTCACCGTAAGACAAGTGGTAATCTTGTTAAAAATTATTCGCACATGAAAATATCAGAGGTGCGAGACACGGATTTGGATCCGCATCACTCGCGATGCGAGCGAATAAGCAACGCCTTACCACTGGGCATAATTTTCATCAAAATCTATCCAGTACTATTCTCGTGACAGATAAAAATTCTAAAAACTATGCATACCGAATCTGCATCGATAATAATGACGATTTCAATAAGATTTCCAGTTTTCAGTCAATCAGTTCAGACTCTAGAGTAACATAAATTCTACTGTTTTATATAAATATTTAAAAGTATTTAAATATATATAAGAGCGAGGAAAGAGATATTTTAGTATATGTTTCAAATTTGATCGCATCAAATATCGTGTTATATAGTTAAATTATTTTACACGTCATTAATTTATTGGCAAAATACGATTTCCTAGAGATGTTGACATCCACTGATCGTCAAATTGTCATCAGCCGGAAACGGCGCCGTTAAAATCCAAAACTTCGGCGCATTTCAAATTTTGATCGCAAAGGCTGATTTAGATAGTGGTATTTTCTCACGCCATTTTTTCTCAGGAACTAGTATTGGCTTAGTGAACAGTAGTCGAATGTATTATTTTATTATTGAATAAAAATTACTTTTTAATAAACTCGCAGCTTTAATAAATAAAAATACTTTTGTACTGGTATATATAAATGTATTTTAGGAGAAACGACTTAGGTCCGATTTCACCAAAGTAGAATAAATTTTATTCCTAGGATAAAGCTGCTATTTACTCTCAGATAACAATACTTTCATTTCACCAACTACTTATCCTAAGCATAACAAAGTTATACGAGAGTAACTCTTATACCACCAATTTTGAAGGAATAACCGGCTTATTCCTCAGATAAAATCAAAATGGTGTCAAAATTATGTCACCTGAGCGCTTAGAGTACATTATTACTGAGCGACCATTACATAAATAAATAAATATAAATAAGCATATAAGTTAGTACTTCGTTTCCTTTAAGATATTTTTTTTAACACAGTAAACACAACACAAAGCATATAAATGAAATTTAAACACCAGGCAGCGTGACTTTACAGATAGTTTGTTTGAAAAATAGCACTGACACATTGAATGATTGACAGATTTGACACAAGTTCAAAGTGACGACTAAATTAGAAATGTCCTGTTATGCTATACTGTACTGAGAACATGACAAGCCTATTTAATTTGTCTGCATTCACTTATCTAAGAATAGTAATACTAGGAGTAACTTTTTGTCCTTACAAAGTGGTGAAACGTACTATAAATTATTCTGAGAATAAATGCAGCGAATAATTTTATACCTGGCATAGCTATTCTTCGATAACGACACCATTGGTGAAATCGGACCTTAATCAACAAAAAGTCAGTTTAAAGTTAACAAGGTTTTAAATAAAGATGATAATTTGTGCTTTGATGTTTGATATAAATTAAAAATAATTCTAAGGCGACATTGTGTTTATGTTTTATGATATGTTCTTTCTAGCCATATTTCTTTTTTAGATGCTCGACTCATAAAAGTTGTTAGGAGTAAATATAGTGTATAGGAAAATTTCTTAATTAGTCTATGTAACCAAAACCCTACACGATGAGAGATCAATTGCAGGATTATATGCACAATGTGCATGTTACAACATGCAACACCGAAATTTTACCAGCTAGGGACTGATATTTTCTTGACATATAAACCAATTACTATCTATATATATTAACGCGGAAAGAACCTTGATTGTGTTTATCAAACCATTATATCAACTTCAGCAATGCGGTCTACACTTCATGTGTCATAAGATCAACCATCAGTTGCCATTGCTGCTTACACAAAAATTATAAAATCATAGTTAGTCAGTTTAAAAATTTTCAGAGTCAAATTTATAGTTACACTTTTGTACCACACAAGTTACTTGAAAGTTTTAAATTTACTATAGTGAAATTAGCTAAAGTATTCATTGCAGGTATAAAAACAAATAATCTAGTATAATAGAATACTAACAAAAAGCTGAGGTTTGTGAGGGCTCGCTTTTCTAAAGGGCAATAATGTTACAGTGATGTTAACTCTTTAGTTTTCTAATAGATGACGTTAGTAGTACAATAACATTCTATCCAATGAGTACAAAATATCGAATGTTAATTTTTTTAATGGTTATAAAATTATATATTTTTTGGCAGATAACACATTTAGATATAAAGTTAAATTACTATGTTAAAGCACAAATGTATAGGCGTTATAGTTTTCCAGTAAAGTGTACCACAAAATGCTCAGCTTCGTTCGCCCTAATAATAAAGGAAGTTTTAAACTAATAGTAAAAAAGACACGCGCACGTATCATAAATCATATTATCTCATATTTGAAGACAAATAATAATATGTGTCTACATTTCGATCCGCATCATGTAACCACACCTTAATATAAACTCGAAGGCATGTCGACTGAGTTGCCAACTATTTTTATGATTTTTAATGACAAAACTATCTCATAAACAGAACATTTTATATATTTTATAAATTCAGCCACGATTATGTTTATATCCAGCGGCTCGGACCTAAGACGTAATAACACCATCACTTTGAATGGGAGCCATAATTTAGACCGCGTAACTTGTGGATACGAAAATATGCGAATCTAGTGAAATCTAAACATTTATTGGTTATAATATTATCAAATGTTTTAACTATTCACATTGTATTCGTGCACTGAATACTTATCTAGTTGAACTAGTTTCAATAGGTTTTTAGTTTTAAAGCCAATTAAGCGCTTATTATAATATCTGTCACTCACCGAACTCTCCACATAAACGAAATTAGGCTTTATAATAATCAATGTATTACAGTTTAGCTAACACAAAACAAAACATGCCAAAAATATAACAACACTCCACACAATATAACTCAAAATTAGTTTTCCGTTTGAAGAGTTGGAAAGAGGTATAGCACCTAAATGGCTTTTATGTCTGGACTCTGGAATTCTATCGTTGGTGGCAGCGAGAAGGAAGTTAACTGGAACGACGTATCAGTTTTCTATTTTGATAACAAAAAGAAATATTTCTCAGTTTCTGAAATCGATAAAGAAGACCAGCCTATAGTGTTTTCTGAATCTCATAAGATCTCGTTCAACAAAACCGGTCTTGGACTTTCTTATACGCCGCTTAATTTCATCAGTATCTTCCACATAGATACTAGAAAAGGTTGGTTAAAAATATTGGCGCAATTTAAACTTAGCAAATCAAGTGTTGTAAACTAAGTCATTGAAAGCGCCTTTTAAGATATGTTCAAAGTCAATTATAACTGATCAAGATTTTCCGTTGAAAAAATCAAATAATATGACATGAATTAATATTCTAAAAATTGAAACAATTTCCACGTAATTACGTAACAATCTCGATCAAATATAATTCTTTGAAAAAAATAAAAACACCGAGAATCTACACTAAATACGACAAAATCCGATAAAAATCTTCAATGAAAAGAGAGTTAATAAGTACTTGATGCTTTCTATGTTTGTAAAATACGACCACATGTTCTAACATCCCTCCACCACAATGTTTTTAAATTCGTTTGTATTGTCCTAAATGCATATATATTTTGTCAAAGTACTAAGTACAAATATCATATGAAGATATGCTTACTGATATATTCAATACATTTTTCAGCGGAAGTAAAGATGCCAAGCGGCCACATCGACCAACCAGTGATTGAAGATAACAGGGATGGTACTGTTAGCATCAAGTACGATCCTCGAGAGGAAGGCGTCCATGAACTTTACGTAAAATACAATGGAGAACATGTGCAAGGTAAGAATCTACATATAAAAAAACTAATGATGAAACATTTCAATATAATTGCGATACTATAAAATATGTGAAATACTTGTAACTGTTGTAACTTTAGCTGATCTAATGTTATTATTTATCAATTTTCAGGGTCACCATACAAATTCCATGTAGACTCTATCTCGTCAGGCTACGTGACAGCTTACGGCCCAGGTTTGACCAATGGCGTGAGTGGTGAACCCAGCGAGTTCACTATAAGCACTAAGGGGGCTGGTGCTGGTGGCTTGTCTATGGCTGTTGAAGGACCAAGCAAGGCTGAAGTATGTCAATATTATCTTAGCAGTTTGACAACGTACCTGTCATTTATTTTAATATGAAGAGATTATTACACTTCTAAGAGATCTTTGATATTCTTTGTTGACTTGAGGCAAATATATTGTAAACATAAAATATTCATTTAATGTTTTATGGACCATATATAATGTTCTCCGACCGATTCCGGCCATGGCGGCCAATCTCATTGAGACTGGCCAAGTACGCAGAAGATATTATAGTGCACGAGTGTACGCGCAGACACAAGTGCACTCTCTATTCCTATCACTCTCATACTCCGGTGGGACGACTACTCGACACGACCAGTGAGAGCTAAGGCGCAGGACCGACGGCTTTACGTGCTCTCCGAGGCACGGGAGTGAACCACCACCAACTTCCCAACTCCGGGCTGTTACTGAGGCTAACGAAACAGAAAGATTCAATAACTAAACTTGGCCCGACCCGGGACTCGAACCCAGGACCTCTCGGTGTGTGACCGTACATGCTAGCCACTACACCACCGAGGCAGTTGATGGACCATATATATAGTCTATAGGAAAGAAAAGTAAATGTAGACGATACTAGGAAATGATGTAACATTAAAACTAATAGCTTATGTTGCTAATATCTAATTATTACTTTTTGATTTCAGATCACATGTCACGACAACAAAGACGGCACTGTCTCTGTGTCCTACCTTCCCACCGCCCCTGGTGAATACAAAATTTCTGTTAGGTTCGGCGATAAGCACATCAAGGGATCACCTTTCCTGGCTAAGGTATTTTGAAATTTAAAATATATATGAGGAGTATTTTTGCTAAATGTTTCACAAATTAATTAACACTTATATTTTTTTCTCTTATAAGAAATCGTATGATGCATCCGTCTCTACAAAAGAGTACACTCACTTCAGATAGCTCTTATCAAGTTAACTTTGCTAGGATCATCAATGCAAGAGGCTCAGGTCTAATTCCACTATGCTGGCCAAATGTGGGAGTTTTTCATTGAATGATCAGAGTTTGCTGAAATATAGTATGACATAGTATTTAAATGATATTATTCGTACAGGTCACAGGGGAAGGTCGCAAAAGGAATCAAATCTCTGTCGGTAGTTGCAGCGAAGTCACTCTTCCTGGCAAAGTCAACGATAATGACATCCGCAGCCTCAACGCTTCTATCCAGGTATTTCCAAATAACTTATATTGTTTTATAATCATAATATTGTGTTTATTATAAATTACATGAGTTGAATGGTAGAAATCGTCACTAGATTTATCTTACGATTTGTTTTTTTTTAAGTTTTAGTGTTTTTAGGCTTTCTTTGTAAAATATTTTGCATTTGGCATATTTTTTATATATTATATAGATGTATAGTATTAGACCTTTCACCTTACATAGAATTTGGAGGTTGATCTTTTAATAAAACGAATGGGTAACAGTCTAAAAAATAATACGAATAACTTTTTTACTTACAACTCTCAGGCTCCATCTGGTCTTGAAGAGCCATGTTTCTTAAAACGCCTTCCCTCTGGCAACATCGGCATCAGCTTCACTCCTCGTGAGGCTGGACAACATATTGTGTCCGTCAAGAAGATGGGTGTGCACATTCAAAATTCTCCTTTCAACATCACTGTCCAGGAACAGGAGGTCGGAGATGCTAAGAAAGTTAAGGTATGTATTCCATTTCCAGGTTTTAATTTTGGGTTATAAAAAAAACAAAAATATTTCAAATAAATTGTTAATATTATAAATATATACGAGTGACATTTATTCAGATACGTTTATAAACGTGCCGCCATGATTATTTGCTCCAATCTTAAAAAAGACTAGTTAATTACGACAAAAATATTTATAAAACGGTTATTTACTTTCTTTAATTAAGGAGACAAGTGCAATAGTTTATAATGTGTCAATATTATTCTGTAGGTTTCCGGAACAGCCTTGAAGGAAGGCAAGACTCACGGTGAGAACACCTTCACCGTTGACACAAGGAATGCTGGTTATGGTGGTCTTTCACTTTCCATTGAAGGTAAGAATTATTTTTTTTATTTATACATTTCATAATACGAAGACATAAATTATTATCAGTTTAGTGACAGTACATATCATGTAGATCAGAAGGACGTTATTACGGCATTTAAAAAACTGCCTCGTTGGTGTAGTGGCTAGCATCGCACACCGGGGGGGTCTTGGGTTCGAGTCCCGGGTCGGGCCAAGTTTAATTTTTGAGTCTTTCTGTTTCGTAAGCCTCAGTCACAGCCCGGAGTTGGGAAGTTGGTGGTGTTTCACCCCCGTGCCTCGGAGAGCACGTTAAGCCGTCCGCGTCGGTCCTGCGCCTTAACTCTCACTGGTCGTGTCGAGCATTCATCCTACCGGAGTATGAGAGTGATAGGAACAGAGAGTGCCTGCACTATATTATCTACTGCTCAGATGGCTAGTCTCAATGAGATTGGCCGCCGTGGTAGAAATCGGTCGGGAGGACACTAACAGATAGCACAAATCGTGCACAGAGTCATTAAGATTTTTTTCGGCGTCACACAATATCTTAGCATCAAGAAAATGTTAGTATAATAATCAACATAGCTTTAACTTTAAATAACGTATAACTAGTGTCAGTTTCTAACATTTTTTTAAGTAAATTGGGACTTTAAAATACTGCACAATCTAGTTCCATGGCAAGCTACGGGGCTTGTGTTATGGATACCCGAAAGTTGATACTCAACAAATATATAACTTTAAATATATACATGTATTATAAGTATAAATACCCATGAGTGGAGTACAAATATTTGTACCTAAAACTGAATGCTTCCAGCTGGCTCGAACCCGCGACCGTTAGCACAGCGAGTATGATCACCACAAACTGAGCCAACCGTGTCGTCCTATCAACAATAACATGAACTTTCATTTGTCGTCAACTATATTTTTTATTTTTTATTATAATTTAGTATTCATATATAACTTCTAGGTCCCAGCAAAGCCGAAATCCAGTGCGCGGACAGCAAAGATGGCGTCTTGGCAATCAGCTACAAGCCCACTGAGCCTGGATACTATATCGTTAACCTTAAGTTCGCTGATCACCATGTGGAAGGATCACCTTTCACTGTCAAGGTATTTTAGATTTGTTGCAATATGTTTGAACATTTTGTAAATATTTTAATAAAATTATGATTATTATATTAGTAAAACTATAGTAACAAAAAAAAGAAGGAAGTTAAACTTCAGTATTCATATTTCAAATCGGTAATTCTAATAAGGCCTCCAGTTGGACTCTAGCAGTGATAGCGCAGCGGAAAGGCGCTCGCTTGTATAACCGAGTGAAGCGGTTTCAAATCCGGGTCTCGCACCTCTGATACTTTCATGTGCGACTCTTTCGTGAGGAAACCTGCATGTCTGAGAAAACCTCGCAAGTTATCGAAAGACATGCTCAGTCCACCAACACACACTAGGTAGCGCGGTGGACTACGGCCTGTTCCCCCTCGCACTGAGGGACGCCCAACGCCCGTGCTCGGCATTGGGACGTTAAAAAGGGCTGATGACACATGACATAAATTCTAATAAGCTATTATCAAAAATATTTAATATTACACTCCGGCAAAAATTACATTTAATCGAATATGATACGAAAAGAAGAGTAAAGTATTATGTTTCTTCTTCATCTACCTAGCTGGATTTTTAAGAACGAATCGTTACAAGCATTACGATTTTTCGTGACGATTTCTCGAGCTTGATTGAATTTATTTTCACGCGCGCAAAGAAGTTTTACTTCAATAATACCGAAAATGAAATATGAACCAACTTACTTTGACTCAGTCAATCTCTTAAATTTATTTAATTTTAATTCCAAATTTCGATTCAGAAAGTTTGTACTAAGCTCCTAGGATTCGAATCCATCAATATTTTTAAAGTTAGGTAAAAAAAAAATTCTAAAAACTTCATAAGTTTCCTTTACTTTTTTTATATATATTTTATACTTAAACTTTAAAATAAACATTAAATATGTATAATACAATAACTTAAAATACCCCTGCATTAGGTGACCGGTGAAGGCAGCAACCGTCAGCGAGAGAAGATCCAAAGGCAGCGAGACCCCGCGCCGCTCACCGAAGTCGGCACCAACTGCAAGCTCACATTCAAAATGCCTGGTATGTATATAATAAGACATACAGATAGACAAAATAAGTAAAAACTATAGATTCTGCCTCTGTATCGCTGATTAATGATAATATATACTGATTTAATAATTTTTTTTATTTATTATATGTAACACTAACGACTCACCCTCGCTTCGCTCGGGCTCGTCCTTCAGCTTTAACTTCAGCGTAGCCACGGGTTGCACTAGTTAAAATAAATAAAATTTCTGAAATATAACCTCCTCCTTTTTGAAGTCGATTACAAAGCCTAGCCTAAATTATTCCTTACATCATTAGCTGCTAGTGAAAGTCCCGTGAAAATCGGTCCAGCTGTTTTAGAGATTACCCGGAACTAACAGACAGACAGACAAAAATTTTAAAAATTGGTTTTTTGTTGGTATTATACTTTCATATGCATTTACGACAGACAGGCGGACAAAATCATTTAAAAACTTAATAGATTGGACTACGTATCGATAATAATTACTATTTCAATTAGATAAAAAAATATATAGATTCTCAATTAGACTTTTATTACTTGTAAGATGTAGTCATATTGTTTCTTTTGTACAGTAGATATTATGTGCTATATCTATATTTTGACTTCTTCAATCTTTCTTTTCTTTTAATTTACAACTTGAAATCAATTCTAGTAGTAATGAGAACGAAATTTATATTTTTCAACGTATTCTTACATAAATGCAAATAAAATGATAACGGAAATTGCTTATTAATGTATGCGGTGTAGTTTGATATTTGGCATTTTATAGCTTTAATCTACTATATAAAAATAAGTCGGGTTTTCCTTTCTGACGCTATAACTCCAGAACGCACGAACCGAATTCCACGGTTTTGCATTCGTTGGAAAGGTCTCGGGCTCCGTGAGGTTTATAGCAAAGAAAATTCAGGAAAAATTTCAACAGAAAAGCGGGAAAATCTTTTAAACTATACTAAAGAGGTTACAAAATATATTAGTTAAATTAAACTAAAAAAATATATTGGTTAAAATATATTAGTGTGATTACGTTACGTTATATAGAACCTATCTATCTAGCTATCTAAGTATTCTTTTTATTTTTTTTAAATAATATGTTGTACACTATTATACACAGCGCCATCTAGTTCCGTTGTAAGCTACGAAGCTTGTATTACGGATACCAGATAGACGATAGTTGATATACTACATATATAAAACTTAAATTACATACATATTATAAATATAATTAATACCCATGACGGGTAAAAACATCCATGTTTAACAAATTAATGCCCCGTATGTTGTGCCCGTACAACGTATGTTGTAACTTCATTGAGACAAAGTCAGATTAGGTTACTATATTTTACTCGTACTACTATTTTATAAATAAGAAGACTACATATTTTCTTTACTCATACAACTAAATTAAAAAAAAAGAGCACGTTTGATCCAGATAAACCTGATCAAGTGATATTTTAAGCGGCCGTTCAAAATATATTTTTGCTTCGGCGGTATTTACCTTCATTCATGAACGGTACTTTACGAGCAGTTTTTGCGTGAACAGGTGCAATAGTCACATATTTTATACATCAAGTGTCTTTATTTTCGTTTATACTATAACTCAAATGCTGTTATAACATGTAATTCGTATTGGTTAGAGGTAGCAGAGTCGATCATGAGGCGATCTATTGAGTTTCGCGATAGCCTCAAAATCTACTGCATCGACTTTCATGCTGATTTTACCAATGGATAGAGTGGTTCTCGAGAAAGGTTTAAGTATATAAAACTACCAAAAAACCTTCGCTCGTGCTGTCACATTGCTGTAAAAATAATAATTTTTGATAGATATAGTAATTTATATGAACGGTCCGGTTTTGCACTGTTTCGGTTTCTTTAATCTTGTGTTGTCGGGCAAGCGAGTGATTAGCCCACTATACCTTAGCCCTGCCTTAGGGGTGCCACCTTCAAGCCTATAGGCAGGCTAGGTTTAATTTCGGGTCTTCTCTCTCCTGTTACTACTCGTTTGGCACTACCCAGGGGTTACGTGTAGGGTGTCTATGGGTTATAACCTACGGACGCGAGTAGTTCCAAACCCCAGGAAAGACCTGGAACGACATGGAGCGCGAAGCTCTCGACCGACCGGGATGGCGACGCACTGTAGACGCCCTCTGCCCCATCTAGGGGAGATGGGACCCAAATGATGTAATAATTAATACTTTGGCACGTGTATTAATAAGACATTGTGTTCAACTGTTAGAGAATATTTTACGAGTTGAATTGAAATGACAAATCATTACCTTGAAAAATCACAATGGTTGGTTTTACGAGTTGTTATTAAGTAAGATTCTATACCAAGGTATATTAAAATTCTGAGTGAAATCTGTAATTGAATTATTTTTGGGAAAATCTTAATTAAATAGTCATTATTGTGGAAACAGAGGCCAAATCTGTAACCTATCTCTTTGGCTAATAATGCATCACGCGAGAAAAACAAACTACTGGACAGATTTTGATGAAATTTGTATTTTAATTAATATTTTTTACTCCGAGAAAATAACTCATCTCAAAAAAAAAAACTAACCGTACGTAAGTACGTAAGAACGAAACTGAGTGGAACGACGGTAAGTTAATAGTAAAATATTATAAGCTCTCAGATATGATTTATTAGGTCAATATATTTATACCTAACGCTATTGACGTGAGTCGTCGACTTCTTTTTGTTGCCTATATTTTTATCAAAGGCGGTGAAAACCATAATTTTTTGCTAAAAATATCAAACCTATATATTGGTAAAATATTTAAGATCAGTGTACTTGTCTTGTACCTCTTAGCACATGTAAAGTCGAAGGTTTGATTCTGGGATGTGGGGAATATTTTTAGTAGCAGTGCTTGGTGAAAGATGACAGTATGTTCGTAATATATCCATGTTAGACATCATGCCTTCATTTTCTGTACCAATCCTCTAACCTGTCAAGCGAAATGAGAGAAAAATTATTATGAAAAATGCGAAATGATGCGAAAGTAACTCTCTCTGTATGTCTGTTTGTATGTCGCGCTTTTACGCCAAAACTACTGAACCGATTTAAATTAAATTTGTTACACAGATAGTCTACTATAGAGCCTGAGAAAGGACATAGGATACTTTTCAAGGCAAAAGAGAGGCTGTAAGAGGTTAAAATAGAGGTGAAAGTTTTTATGCAAATTATGTCATTCTTAAAGCTACAAGCTTGAAACTTATTTTTTAGGCTTTTAATTGGATATAAATACGTAAGGCGTTCAAAGTTTGTAAAAATTTTACACTAAAGGGAATACCTCTAGTGGCTCATAAATTGAACCGATTCTTATTTTTGTGTAGAGAGACTGACTGACTACACTATTGAGAAGCTTTTGTGTTATCAGCAAAAAAATGATATAATGCATTAAAATATTCCAATGTATTCTTTGTCCAGGTATAACATCTTTCGATCTGGCGGCAACAGTCACCAGCCCTGGAGGAGTCTCTGAAGACGCAGAGATCCAGGAGGTGGAAGACGGTCTTTACTCCGTGCACTTCGTTCCTAAGGAGTTGGGTGTCCATACAGTGTCTGTAAAATATAGGGAGATCCACATACCTGGTAAGCTACTAATAGTAACTTTAAAGGTTTAGATTTTAAATTGTATTGAGCCCTTAATAACGTCCCACTGCTTGGCACGGGCTCCCTTCAATACGAGGGGGATCAGGCCATAGCCCACCACGTTGACCTAGTGCGGACTTACCTTGTCTTTCGAAAACTTGCTATCTTCCTTTAGACATGCAGGTTTCCTCAGGTAATCAAGTTAGAAATGATTCGCACATAAAAATATCAGAGGCGCGAGACCCAGATTTGAACCCGCTTCACTCGGATATCCAAGTGATAGTGTACCACTGGGCTACCACTACCTTACAAAATTATTATCGGTCTAAAAATAGATAATTCTAATTTATTTTGATCTTATTTTTATTTAGCCTCCTTCCTTCTAATTATAGCGTAAACGTTGACTAAAAATAACTTTCAACTTAAAATAAGATTGGTATGACGTAAATTAGTAATTTTCCTTTTTGCTCTTAAAATATTCTAGCGTTTAAAATATTGTTAAGTAGTTATACAATAGATATATATTCGAAGCTGTTCATTTTTTATTTGCTTCGTATACATAATTATTAACATCGGGCCTTATCGATCTAAAATATCTACTCGCATAGAAATTGAGCAATTACATATTAACAATGCGAATGAAGTCACGTCCGAATGTATGTAGAAATGACAGAACAGAAAATGTTTCCTGATTCCGGGTACCCGTAAGAAATCGATATTATAAAATAAATAACACTAGTAGTAACACAATACGCCTTCAAAATAAGTTAAAGATTTTATATTTTCCCTCCCCTAGGATCACCCTTCCAGTTCACAGTGGGTCCACTCCGCGACTCTGGAGCTCATTTAGTCAAGGCCGGTGGTGCTGGTCTGGAGAGAGGAGAAGCCGGACGCTTCAACGAGTTCAACGTATGGACCAGGGAGGCTGGGGCTGGTCAGCTGGCTATATCACTTGAAGGCCCGAGCAAAGCTGAGATCGATTTTAAGGATAGGCGGGACGGATCTTGCGACGTGTCTTACAAAGTTGATGAGCCAGGTAAGAAGCAATTTTGGTATAAAAAGTCTGATTCCGCATTATTACTTTCGCTTTTTTGTTTTAGGACTTTACAAAAAAACGCCTAAAATACATATTTTAACTTTAAAATTGTAGATTTTATCAGTAATAGTTTATAAATTCATACAAATACGGCCAAAAATATAATAATTAAATATTTAATACTGTAAAATTTAAGTTAGATACTTATTATATCAATGCCATATTCAATACATGGGAATTAGAATTAGCGAGACACTTCTTTTGTTACGGCAATCTAGTTGATTTGCTTTTGTTGCCAATAGCAACTAATTAAAATTACTTCGATACCTTTATACATAACTAGCATTTCCCGCGGCTCCGCCCGCATTCTAAAGACCGGGAACCAAATTCTTAGATTTTACATATTAATATACCATGTGATACTTTCTTAGGTTTACGCGATTATTTGGCATTATAAATGAAACTACCTTTTTCAGATTTTGTTGGGAATTTATTTCGATTTTTTTTTTGATGGGTGAGATTGACTGTGTTTCACTCATGACCATGATTGCTGTTAAGCATTCGAAACGTCGGGAATTAAAAATCAAAATAAATCCACGACAAAATCCGAAAAGTAAGTTTCATTTATAATACTATGTGATGTTATAATATAGCCTTTCTCGATAAATGGACTATCCAACACTTAAAGAATTTTCAATTTGAAGTTTGAACCAACACTTCCTGAAATTAGCTTGTTCAACCAAACAAACACTTTAGCTATATATTATTGGTATAGATAACAGTGATAATGATGATCACTCAATTTTTTACGCCAATTCGGCAAATTTTAAAGGCGCTTTCAGTTATCATTTAATGCGTGTCATAGAACTTTTTTCTGGGCTTTTCCAAAGACGTGACAAACGTATAAAAAATGGAATTAAAGAATATAAATACGAAAAACTTTATCATTCATATTATAAATAAAGTTTCAGATCCAGTTTATCCTAGGAATAACATTTTAGTGCTATAATAAAGTTGGTATATGTATGTGTTACTTTTTTACGATGAAACGACTTAACTTTAGATGAAGCTTAGCACACATATAGCCAAAAAGTAGCCCTGTTTTTATATACCTAATATTAAACGTATACCTAAATACCAAAGACCTAGAAGGTGCAGCTGAATGAAGCGTGGGTTCCTTGCTGGTGTATTTAAGTTACAAAATGAGACCTTCAATTAAAGTAGAGTCAATGTGTTCATAAGTTTTCAAAGACTGTGTCGTAAAAAGGTGTAAACCACTCATGGGAATAATTGCCCTCGTGTAATTGAACAGTAGGCATTACAAATCACTGCTTTTTCTGTGATTCTCGAGAATTTTAATTGTGATTGAATTATTGAGGTCCAGATAACATATTTTGTAAAAAACATGATTAAAGATATTTTTACTTCGTTATTACTTGATTTGAAAACCCTTAACAAATTGGTTTGTGGTTTAAATTCATGAAATTTTTTTTATTGATATAGATAAATGTAGGTTTTTTATACGTTACATTATTATATTGTCTGATTAAATGCTCTATAAAAGTAAATAGTTTGGATGTGATGGAAAGTGAAACAGGATTTTTTAAGCTCATAAATAGGTACATATTGAGAAAAATGAGTAATAGTAAAATGTGGAACAATAATGTAAAACAAATACATTTTGGTAATTCAACACAAAGAATAACATGTAAACTATGTTTATTCAAGCATTGTTGAAATGTAATAATTCATTTAGAGGCCCTTTATCGTGTACGGATCGCGAAGGCCCCCGCCCCCGCGGTGCCATAGTGAACTGTACGCCATAAAAAACTACATAAACACTGAAATGCACTTCATAAATAAATCGCCTGACTTGTTCCTTGTACGATTGTTGACCACGCCCCTCCTACGGTCAGCCAATCGAGGCCCGCTTGACCAGAGCCGCGGCAAAATTTACTGCGAACCATTTTGACAGATCGATTTTTTAAACTTTTCTTTTTTTTTTTATAAACGGCTAGCGTCTTTTTTTAAGTGATAATAGCTGTCGCGTTTTCGGCCAGTGATTACGTGAATTTACGATATTTGTTTTTGCTAATGCCCGTCATAATTCAGAGACATCAGGTTTTGCCGAGTAATTTTATGAAGACATTTTTAAATGTTAATCCATTTATAATTGCTTCAATCGTTCACTTGATTTATTTTGTTATTTTTGGTCATTGACGTCAAGACAATGGTTTTCTTTAAGTCCAGTGCATTGTTTAGTTAAGTAATAATTATAAATGCGGTTTGAAACAATAACGGCGTCAGCTGCTACTAATCACAGTTTAAATCGCGAGGGAATAATATTAGGTTTGCTAATTCGTCGATTTGCATATTAAGATGTAAGCTGTATTTAACATACACATTAATGGCTTTTTAAGTAAATTGTCTTGAAATTGTTCTGATTAATGACCTCCCTTCATTTTTAAGTAAATATCATTCAAATACTTACAATAGGTATACGTACCAGTGCATAGGTCTTAACTTTAAAAAGAAAAATAAAAGGAAGAAGTATCTATTTAAAATACTTTAATCGTTCGTTTTTACAATTTACTTAGTTTTTTTTTTAATTTTGCCCATTTTTCATATGTAATTTAATATTACTAGTGACTCACCTTTGTTTCACTCGAGTTCGTCCCTAGGTGCTCCCTCTCAAATTTAAAGTTTGTAGCACCAAAAAATAAAGGTCTTTCATACAAACTTGTATGAGTACTCAGGCCTCCTTAATCCAGCCCTGTCGCAAAATCCGTTCTTAGCGGACGTATACTAACTATAAACTATCTCCCTGCCAAATTTCATCGTTATTCGTCAAGTGACTAAGTTTTTATATATTTAGATTTATAGAAAACCTATAAATGTCGATACAATCTTATTTAAGTGTCGATATCTTTCATGACGTTGGCAAATTACTTAAATGGCATGTCCAACAATCATTAACGAAATAATTGAATTGAGTTAATTGATCCACAGAAATCCTACTAAGATCCCATAGTTTAGAACATCGTGTAAACAATTGACCTACATTTGTTTTTTACATTTCTATAATCGATGACTAGGTAATGGAAAAAACAACTAAATAATATGTAATATAGCTAATCGAAAACTAAATAGTATCCGTATAGGAATAACACAGTCTTATCTTCTACCACGTGACGTAATAGTTTAATATTGTCTATACATTTTAGTTTTCTTCATAACAAAACTAGTGATGAGAGTAGGTACCCCCTTTAGCATAAAATTTTCACCAACTTTCAATGTCTTACTTATTAATATATAATCAAAAGCCTAAAAAATTAATTTCAAGCTTCTAGCTTTAAAAATGACGTAATTTCCATACAAACTTTCATCCCCTATTTCAACCCTTTGCAGCTATTTTTTACCTTGAAAGCCGATCCTTTCTCAGGCTCTAGACTACATGTGTACCAAATTTCATTAAAATCAGTCCAGTATTTTTAGAGTTTATTCATTACATACAAAAATACTAATCTTTCCTCTTTATAATATTATTATATTATATATTATATTATATATTAAATTATATATTATATTGTATATTATATAAGTATAAGTATAGATTAAAATTCGCCGTTGCGTGAAGGAGAAACAAAAACAATAACACTTACCTACTGACTTTTCCATATTTGTTCAGATGAATAAAATTGAAGTGTCTGTTTGTAACATCAGTATCACACATCATCAGCCCTTTTTTTAACGTCCCACTGCGGGGGGTGGGCCTCCCTCAGTACGAGGGGGATCAGGCCATAGTCCACCGCGCTGGCCTAGTGCGGGTTGGCGGACTTCACATGTCTTACGAAAACTTGCTAGGTTTTCTCAGACATGCAGGTTTCCTCACGATGTTTTCCTTCACCGTACGACAAGTGGTAATCATGATAGAAATGATCACACATTTTTACTGAATGCATATACAGTACTCATAATTAATTATATACCTACGATACTTATAAGATAAATGCAATTTTTTTAACATTTTTGTCCGTTTTTTTGTCTATATGTTATGTGTCGACTAATTTCTGATACTGATGTACAAATTTTGACGATTCGACTTTTAATTTTGTAAAAACTTTTGGGTTCTGCTGAAATATAATAAATATTACCCAAAGACGAACCCGAGTGAAGCGAGAGTCGCTAGTATTCGTCTTCTTTATAGGGAAACTTATTTTCGATCATTAATAAGCAATTGACATTACAGTTAGTACCTACTTAAAGTAATTGCGCTATAAAATTCCTTTTACATGTCAGCTGACACATTCTGTAATTTTTTGTACGTTTAAATTTTGTTAATACTTATTATTTACTATAAAAATTCGCTTCGCTGGGCGTAAGTTAAATTCAATTCAACGGTTTTTATTTTTTTTATAATGAAATAAAAGTAGCCTAAGTTACTCCTTATAACATTACTTATTTACGAGTGAAAGTGCCGTCAACATTGATTCAGTCGTTTTAGAGATTACCCGGAACAAACAGACAAAAATTTAAAAATTGATTTATTGATGTATGTACCGTATATAGGTATAAATTTAGTGAAAAGCTGTTTATTTGAAATTAAAAACAGACACTTCAATTTTATTTACTTACTGATTATTATTATAGTTGCACTTCAGGAAGTGAAGTGAAAATTTAATTAAAGAAATGAAAAATACATGAAAAAACGTTATCGTTTGTTCAATTTTCATACTTTAATACGCTTGAAAGATGTCTAATATCGCGATCGCTAATAAAGTATACAAAATAAGTAGCTTAAAGTTTCAGCTAAAACTTAAAACAAAATAAACCAAACTTATAAAACATAATTATTAATACTTTTTTAAAGTAGCTAAAAAAAGCTTCTATACTAAAGTATACTAACCTCCTCTCTTGGCCATCTTTACTTTGTGCAAAACATTTGAAATGTCGGTTATAAATAGTTTATTCCATGCAATATTCTTTTTAATAGTTTCACAGGTGTGGGTTCGCAAGTTACTTGTAGATAAACTTTTATTTAACATACATTTAAAGAAACACATTTATGACTTTGCAAATTTCAAATTTCCTTTAAAACTTAGTTATAAATTATTATATTTATAAATAGTTATTAGGGATTTTTTTCTATTCCAATCTTTAATTAAGACTTAGGACTAAACGAAGGACTTTAAATTCACTTAAAGGGAGCTACAATGGACCAAAACTGGTCGACGTAGTTAGGACCTACCTCGGCACCACACCCACTAAATACAATAATAATAACCGACTTTATAATTAACAAAAAATTAAAGCCCTTAAAAAATCTAGTGTTATAAACAAACAGAGTTGCCTAAAACAGAATTCCAAACGTCCAGACATTCCATCATAGCGCGTTGCATGCCTTTTTTCTCATATATTTGACCGGCGGTCAATTAAAATGACTTTTAAACACCAGTGGCAAGGAATTCCACTTCGGGACTAAATTTGTCCCGACCCATTGTGTTTGGATGACCAAAAAACCCCTTGTATCCGACAAAGAAGAAGATCTTTTTGTTGGCGGATACTTCATAAGTGTATCGCGATTAGAAATTTTTAAGCTGTTTAAAGTAATGACTTAAGTTGCGCTTTTATTATAGCGACGGTTTTTTGATATAAAAATGATGTCGAAGGAGTTGTATTTAAAAAACCGTAGACTTTCTACGTATTGTACTTTAAGTAATACAGCTTGCTTTTAACAAAGATTAATATATATGTTCCTGAACAAAAAAGTTAATAATTATAATATTTTTTCCCGCAATATTTTAATAAATTTTATTGAATATATTCTAAATTTAACCTAAAAAATGAGAATAAAATAGTTTTTTTTTTTTTTTATTTCTAATTTTTTAAGGGACTTTTGTCCTTCTAGGATATGTCAGTCCCATCGTATCTTAATCTAAGTATAACATATAAAAATTATGCAAAAAGGATAGCCAATGTTCAACACACTCCGGCGGAATGCGCTAAAACATCAATGTTGCAAAACCATGTCTGTCAAAACTTTAACAACATCAATACTTAATGGGTTTGCTAAGATACTGAGGTACGGACTAACATCATAACTATTAATATTCATTTTTTCCAACATTGATTCTCTCTCTCTTTGATGTCTAACACACTCCACCAGAATGTGATGAACATCGTCTATCATATTACAATTATTACATAAAGGTGAATTTACTTTCTTCATAAGGTAGGCAAATTTATTTGATGGATAATGTCCCGAACGTAATCTATTTAACACAACAATATATTTTCGACTAAAATTATGACATAAGAACCATGGAACTCGAGGAGGCTCACACTGTATGGTTTTGTACCAAATACCCTTTTCTGTACTTCTTTCATTGAAATATTCTTTAAATTTTTTTAAACAAATAATTTTAAATTTACTAACTATTTCAGTGTAATAGGGCAAAATATTAAATTCAGTTCCTCCAGGACTAGTTATCGCTAGTTTGGCCAACCTGTCAGCCTCTTCGTTACCACCCAAGCCTATATGAGATGGAACCCACTGCAATCTAAGGTTTATCCGAGAGCTATTTAGAATGTGTATATTTTGTAACACATTGTAGGCTATCGGTATACCTCTGCTATAACCAGAGGTGCACCGAGCCAAGTGCTGTAAAGCGCTTTTGCTATCTGTAAGTATAACAAAATTTCCACCGTCAAAATTCCTAATAATATAATTAATTGCCTCGGATATTGCAAGGAGTTCCATAGTCATAATTGACACACATGCATCTACTTTTAACATACGAGATATTTGGCTTGATGGTACATAAAAGGCAGCCCCCAGTTTATCATTAATTTTTGCTCCATCGGTAAAAATTTTAACCCAATTAGGATACTTACAGTTTATTTCATTTAAAATATCATATTTAATATAATTTCCCAAGTTCTTTTTAGATTTTGAAACACAATTTAAATTTGAGTTGATAACATTCTTTAATTCTATAAAACTCACCCATATATCAAGTTTAAACATTTCCAAGGGATAAGATTTTTGGACAACTAGATCTTTGCAATCACTATAGGTTGTATATAGCAGAGGTTTTTTAGCGCGCTGCCAATATCTTTCGTAAATTGGTGAACAAAGGTCATTAAAAAGGTCTATGGTAACGTTATTCGACCAAGACATACTTTTACTACAATACTTCAAGGCAAGGTACTGTCTTCTCAAATATAAAGGTGGAATACATAGCTCACTCTCCATAACGTGGATTGGTGTGCTTCTTATAAATCCTCCTATTATCCTGAGGGCTGCATTTTGAACCTTGTCAAGTTTAGATAAGTGCGTTTTCGCACTATTAGCATACAAAAAGGAACCAAAATCAAACTAATAAAATAGTTATTATAACAATAAAATAAAAAAAAACTAAAGAAGCTATTATAAAGGCTTCCGAAATAGCCCTCCAATATATATAGGTCAAAATGCTTTTACCAAACAAATAAAAAAGTTTAACTTTCTTTAAAATTTCTAGGAAAAAGATAAAAAAAGCAGGCATTCGAGCGGCGCAGGCGCATGCCGTCAAAGCGGCGGCTTCATCTTACTCATTCATTTATACGGACCATTCTGAGGGCAAATTCCTTTTGAATCAATGCTTGCCGATTTGTATCACTGCTTTTATAATCAGTTTTCTTTGTAATTAAAATTACTGGTCATAAATATGATCTATGATCAATTATTACGTTACAGTCAGTAAATACGAGTTCGATTCCCACGCTGGTCTAATAATTATAATTAGCGTCTTTGCACGCGTAGATTATGAGAATAATCAAATAGAGATCACTAAATAGGTATATTAGTAATTCTTTTTTATCGTTACGTAGGTATTATAAGAGGACAGTTTTTCTAAACAATATTTCCTCGAAGAAAGATGCTGTTAATATTCATTGCTTTTCCGAAGAATTTATTTTACCATTTTTAGAGTAAGCAAAGTTATAATTATTTAATATATTTTAAAAATGAAGTAGGTGAAAATTTAATCATGTCCTTTTTCGTAGTCGAGTCGAGAGAGTCGAGTGTATTTTTTATTTAAAACTAAAATGGCATCATACTAGAAATATACTCTTTCAAAAACATGGATACTTTAATTCGATTCATTAGTAGTTACAATTCTAAGGCAACAGAAAATTGAATTGCGTCCCTCCTCCTTTTTAAAGTTAAAATTACAAAAGATTATTATTCATATTATATTATCAACATTATTATTCATATTATATTATCAAAAATTGTTAATTAATAAAATCTTTATAAAAACTCCAATATTCTTCAAGGAAAGTAAACAAACTGTATAAACGAGACTAGATAGGACATACAAAGCAAAGCATACCACTATTTTTGACTTTGGCGTGTTTTGGTCAGCTCGTTTGGTCATCGCATTTTGGTTGGCGGCTTTGGTCCATATAATTTTCTAGTGCAAGTTTTAAATAATGAAGTGCTTACCTACATACGAAAAATGTAGCCCATTACATTAACTGCTTCTTACGAATATTTCATACATAGAACCTAGCTACTTACATAATACAGACAAACTGCCTCGTTGGTGTAGTGGCTATCATGTACGGTTGCACACTGGGAGCTCCTGGGTTCAAGTCCCGAGTCGGGCCAAGTTCAGTTATTGAGTATTTCTGTTTCATAAGCCTCAGTAACAGCCCGGATTTGGGAAGTTGGCGGTGTGTCACCCCCGTGCTTCGAAAAACACGGTCCTGCGCCTTAACTCTCACTGGTCGTACCGAGTAGTCGTCCCACCGGAATATGATTGTGCATACACTCATGCACTATAATATTTCCCGCGCAGATGGCTAGTCTCAATGAGATTGGTCGCCGTGGCCGGAATCGGTCGGGAGGACATCATCACATCAACTTTACTATATATTTATTGATAAAATATAAAGTCACATATCTTCAACTTATTTTACCATCGATCGTGTCGCTTCAAAATGGCTGGAGATCGTTAAGAGTTCAATTATGGTGGAAAGAATGGTCATAATATTATTAACTAGCAACTCACCTTAGCCTCAGTCGGGTTCGTCATTAGATAAAAATTAAATTGGATATTTTCTCGTATTCTATCTACTATAATATTCATGTATTAAGCATATAAACGCTCCTCTTGAATAAGTCTGTCTATTGATGAAAACCGTATTAAAATCCGTTGCGAAGTTTAGAAGATTCAACCGTACTGACGACGGGAAGCAGTGTTTTTTATACTATGTAGAGAAACTGAGGTTAAATACCTACCTTATATAATATCTTATTAGATAAAGTACATGTCATAGATGGATAGCTTCAAATTAAATCAAACAATATTCTTGATTGCACATCACAAATTTACATTAAAAATATATTAATTTAAGTAGAAATAACATAATAGGCGGCCTTATCGTTAAGAGTGCGATCTCTATGGATTAAAAAACGTAAATGTTGCCATAAATTAACAACGAAAAACGAAACTTAAAGAAATAACCACATTTGGATTACTTGTCAAATATTTTTTCTGTACCGAACGCTTTGCTATTAGAAATCCTTCGTAAAATCCTCCTACACCTGCATAAACAGATTGATGTTTTAGGCGATAGTATAATAAGATTCAGGAGGAAACGACTGGGACATCGAACTCGCAACATGTCAATACCACCGCTTTGCATGAGGCCTACGTCATTATTTGGGGGAATGACTTTTTAGCTTTACCGCTTTAAGTTAACTAACGATTAAGAAAAAAAAATAATTTTTGAAAATGCGATTATTTCAACTTCTTACTGTAGTAGAAACTCTTACCACCGCACCTAGAGTATCTTAAAGAACCATTAAGTCGAAAATCTCCATACTAAAGAACGACTTAATGGTTCATTAAGTGACTCTGAGTGCGGCGGTTAGTAGTAAACTTTAAATACATGTAATACATAAATGCGCAAGCTACAGTTACCTGTAGCTGAAGAAGCATAATATAATATATTGTAATTCTTAATTAATTTTTAAAATATGACGTTTGTATCTTTTCTTGGAGATCGTTAAGAAAATAAAATAAAAAAAACAAAAGACGTCTTTCCAAGTCTTACTTTTAGGTTGTTCATAAATGACTGATGATAATAATGTTAAAAAATCAGAAACTATCTAATATGCTTACAATATAAACTTGCATCAATAATTCTAATTGGATTGAACTCTAAGTACAATACTAACGGTGGCACCGACCCGCGTCTAATAGCAAGTTTATTACAAAAGAACTGTACCGCAGAAACCTTACAAGATTTTTTGTTTAATCACCGAAAAACATGGTTAAAAAATGCAAAGTTCCCAGATGTAAATAAATCTGTAACAATATGCCCACCACGAAGATGCACGGCTCATACATAAAAACGTATTCAAGAAAAATTTAAATTTCCACAACTGGCCCGCAAGAAATATAGCTGCCATCGTTAGTCGGCTATAGGGATTGAGTGACGTCTTCGCAAAAACGCTTACATGCAATTCAAATTCTGTTTTTGCTTCACTTTTTATCAAATTTCGTCGGTTTTTTAGACTCACTTTCCATTTGTCGGAAGTTCGAGAGTCTTAGAATTTTTATTTGATAAAGTTTAGCGCAACATTGGTGTTTCTAATTTATTTGAACGGGTGATGTTTCTTAGTTTAGGAGTACTTAATTCTAAGAAAAATAACTTCTCATTGCATTTTATTAATATAGTTTGTCATTATTTTGCCAGTTAAATATTTAGTTAAAGTTAATTTTATTCAAAACTTATTTAAATTATTGGAATATTATTTAACCCTTCGATATTACTTGTTATAACAGGTGAATACCGCATCGGTCTCAAGTTCAACGAGCAGCACATCCCAGACTCACCTTTCAAGGTGTACATTTCCCCAGCGGTGGGCGACGCTCATTTACTCGAAGTTGCCCAGTTCCCAGACTCCGCCCAAGTTGATAAGCCCACACAATTCTACATCAGACTTAACGGCGCTAAGGGCAGTTTGGATGGCAGGGTAAGCAAAATACTTATATTACTAGATACTAACGCTTATTAAACATCCTTTATTGTATCCTTCTTCCATAGATCGAAATGATTTTTTCATACAGATTTTATTTTTTACCGGGCTAAATGTTTCATCAAAATCCGTCCGTCTTTAGGTGAAAAAGTAACAAATATACCTTATAACTCGTTTACACGTTTACATTTATTTTCGTGTAAGGTGTACAGTTACGAGTTCAAGTAATTAAATTTAAAAATTAGACCAAAGCAATATAATTTAGAAATGGGTCAAGTCTAAATCTAAATATAAATACTTGATACTTTATGATGTAACACAGTAATAATACCAAAATTAAGACATATATCCAGTAATAAGCAAATAGGAGTGTCCGACAGATGCAATTTAAGATCGATTTTAAACATGGTTTCTAAGAAAAGTATAAACACTTCAAACCACTAAAAATATAAGGACTGCCTGAATCCCCAGTGCAGACAATATGTTTGGCAATAAGCGAGGGTCACTTTGATTTATCGTGAGAACATGATATCCGTCCGGTCCGTCATATTATTAAAGATTTATGATCGATCGCTACAGTTGAAATAACACTACCAATTGCACATTTTATTTGATAATCAATGTAAATTGTATAATGTAACGTCTATCGCCAAACAGCTGTGTAATGTGTTATAGATCCAAACTAAGCCTAACCACTATGTTGGACTTAATTGAGAGAAAATGTTGGATTGAATTGAAAAAAGTATGAAAATAAGAATTGGATTATTTTATTTATTTTGCTAAGGGCTTTCCTTATCTATACGAATTTGTTAATACATAGTTTGTCCTAAAAAATCACATAGCACTAGCAACCTCCGCTTGGGGTCGTCATTAGGTACGATTTAACTGTTAGTATGGATTTCTCCGAGATGAGATATTTCTATGATAATAAAAATTATCCTATAATATTTTAACCCGACTAACGAGCTATTGTCATACCAAATTTCATCAAAACCTGTTCAGTGGTTTATGTGTAATGCTGTCACAGACAGACAGAAAGACGATAAAAAATTCTAGAAACTATAAATGATGGTGTTTGTTAGGCAATAATTACTATTTTTTAAATAAGATTCCTTAAAAATGTTTTCCAAATTGTTATTATATGTAGGTGTATATGACACTTAAAGGTGAAATAAGTAATTTTAAAATAACTTTAAAGTCTCACCGCCCCACTCAGAGTCACTTAATGAACCATTAAATCGAGAATCTCCATACTAAAGAACGACTTAGTGCTTCATTAAGTGACTGAGTGCGGCGGTTAAACTTGGTTCCTGAAGCTATTTACTAAATATTTAAAGCTCAACAAAAGCTCGTGTTGGTATAACATTCGCAAAAGGTCATTATATAATTAATAATACACCTCAAGGCTTTCCATACAAAAAGCCACATTGTCGGCACAGTGGTGCGTTTCGCTATTTTCTTAGAAAAAATGTAATAAAACGGGCTGACCGCACGTGACCGCCCTCCGCGGCATAAATCATGTGCAGCTTAATATTTTACAACTCGACGATGAATAGTAG
This sequence comes from Boloria euphrosyne, assembly GCA_951802675.2. NCBI lineage: Eukaryota > Metazoa > Arthropoda > Insecta > Lepidoptera > Nymphalidae > Boloria > Boloria euphrosyne. The sequence goes on from OX637896.1 coordinate 2,134,575, forward strand.
GCGAAGTTTCACGATGCGTTATAAAAATTAATATGGTAACAGTTGTACTGTGGGGTATTTTATATTTATTGTTTTCTGTCAGTATAAAAGTTATCTTTTTGGATAAAAGCACAAGACTAAGCTTGAAATGCGAGAATTTACTTGATTTTTAAGTTGAAACACATTCCTGACGTCTTCGAAGTCGCCTTTCGACTTAGACAATATAAGTTATACCTAAGTTTAAACTTAATTTTATTCGAAGTGTCTAGTCAAAAATTTTATTCGTCCGACAGCCGACTGTTGGTGTTTGATTTTTGCGACTGAGACTTTTGTTATTTCTTATATTTTGTTGAAATAGTTTTATTAACGTGTGATAAAGGATAAAAATAATTTTGAGGGTGTTATGTTATGATAAAAGTCGGTGGAATTTAAATAATAAATTTTCAGCTCGGTAGGTTAAGGTTTTTTTTTATATTTTGCATATATCCTGCACCTAAAACTTACTTATTTTTTTATAGAAAGCAAAAAAGTGATAGATATTCGTATAAACCGACAATTGTCGGACGAATAATATTTTCTTTATTCATCCGATTAGCGGACGACTAGCAACAGCCAATTTTATTATATATTTAACTATTTTAAGATTCAATTCTCATAAAGGGTTAGACCTTAGGAAGGATGTAAAAAAAGAAATTATAACTACGAGTTGTACATTATCATAGCTTATGGTTAGAAAAAAGGCTGGTTTAATATATTAAATTCATATTTTATATTTATATATTGTTACAAAATAATATTATTATTCTAAACAAGACCTTAGAAAATGGTATAGGAATTCTTTGGTTTTGTCTTTTTGTGAAAGTATTCGACATTTTCGTAAATTATAGGCCGATTTATAATTTTTAAATGTGAAATAACAACACTTAGCGTTACATAGTGTACTTATCTTTTATATACATATATTAAGTATAATTATTTGCTTCTTGTCTATTGTAGATAGTGTCTCCATCGGGAAAGACCGATGACTGTTTCATCCAGAACATCGACGGTGACCAGTACAGCATCAGGTTCATGCCGAGAGAGAACGGTGTCCACAACATCAATGTGAAGTTCAACGGCGTTCATATTCCAGCTTCTCCCTTGAGAATTAAGGTATGCATCAATTATAAAGATAAATAACAAATAAGAATCTATTTGTTTTCTCGCAGTATTTTTTTATATTAAAGTTTGTACGATATAAAAATCTAAACTGCCTCAAAAGCTTAACTTATTTCTGGAATTGATAAATAGGTACTTTTATTATTTGATTTTAATTGCATTACAGTGTAGCACTTGCGGCGAACTTTTTATTTTGGAAAAAGAAGGTTGAGGCTGGATAATAAGTGTTTTATAACTTTTTGTAAAGAAAACTAGATAGAAGAAGCCTTATCATTGATTAGTCTAGTATTTTGTCTTAAAATACCCATTTTAGAACATTAAATAACAAGTTTGTTATTGATGAAGAATGGAAATTAGTTCGTTTTTATTTTCCTGGTATAAGTGGCAGCAAATTCAAATTTCAAGGAAAAAAAGAGAGGCATAATATGCAAGATTTAAATAAAAAAACAAATAAATATTTATATTTTTATATAAATTTAAATTTCACTAGTTACATCACGTGGGCTTAGCTAATATTGACCTAAATATATTACACTACATCTATATTTTTTTTTCTATACAATATTTTATTGCTTCTAGGTTGGCAAAGACGATGCCGATCCCGCTGCGGTCCACGCACACGGTCCCGGACTGGGAAGCGTTAAGACCGGTAAGATTCTATGACATAATAAATGTAACTAAAGATTGTAAAAATTGAATGTTTCTTACCCATAATCAAATGTAAATCATTTCATTACGATTTTCGATGAATAAATTACCTACATACAGAGCTATTAGGGGAAATCCCTTTTTACCAGTTGTTATTAGGTAGTTGTGTAGTTACTAAAAAACCCAGAAACTCTGTCATCATAACAAATGGGTCGAAATATCGTATGCATCGTCACTAGATACCATCATCATCATCATCATCATCATCATCATCAGCCCTTTTTAACGTCCCACTGCTGGGCGCGGGCCTCCCTCAGTACGAGGGGGATCAGGCCATAGTTCACCGCGCTGGCCTAGTGCGTGTTGGCGGACTTCACATGTCTTACGAAAACTTGCTAGGTTTTCTCAGACATGCAGGTTTCCTCACGATGTTTTCCTTCACCGTAAGACAAGTGGACAAGTTCTACAATCAATTCTCAGAATCCGGTAAAAAAAGTCACCGTGAATTAACATGAGTTGGTTAATTTGTTTGTCACCTCGTTATGTCTTAATATTTTAGTATATAGCGTATTTTGTAGGCGTAAATAAATAAATATTTTGGGACATTATTACAACAGCGCCATCTAGTTCCATATGGCTACGAAGCTTGTATTACGGATACCACATAGTTGATATACTACGCATATAAGTTTTAAATACATACATATTATAAAAATATTAACACCCATGACTGGACTACAAACATTCACGCTCAACAAATGAATAACCCCAGCGGGACTCGAACCCGCGACCGCTGGACAGAAAGTAGGGTTACGTGCCTTCAAATACAGATGAATGACGATTATTCACGAATTATACAATTAGTATTACAATGTACGTATTTTCTCACAATATTATTCGGATGAATATTTATGAGATATGAATTAAAGTAATTGAAGTTATCAACGAAATGAAATACGCGAATAGTGGCATTAGAACATGAGCAAAACAAGATCGTAGTGACGTCAATTGATATTTTAATATACATTTATGGGTTTTCCTTTCAAAAATACGAATACTAGTCTCATATTTTTGAAACTGTCCCAAATCAAAAAGTTCTTTTAGTGGCATAGACAAGATCTATGCTGTACAAGACAAGATTGTTCATTTTTTCTTCAATTACTGATAATTAATTAATTAATTGAATATATTAAAATGCTAGGTTAGCTATACCTTTCGTATAAAATTTTACAAAGTGTGAATATCTTACTTATTTATATCTAATCAAAAGCTTAAAAATAAGTTACAAGCTTTAAAAATGACGTAATTTCCATACAAACTTGCATCCCATATTTCAATCCGTTATAGCCCTTTTTTAATTTAAAAAGTAGCCTATGTCCTTTTTCAGGCTCTAGACTATTTATGTACCAAATTTTATTAAAATCGGTTCAGTAGTTTTAGCGTAAAAGCGTGACAGACAGACAGACAGAGTTATTTTCGCATTTATAATATTAGTAAGGATGTAAATCCCTGTGTTATTTCTATTGTTTCCAGCTTTCTATTAGTGATATCGATTGCTGAAAATCAACTTGCATATTGTGTATGATCTGACACTTTCTTGTCATCCCAAAAGACTATAGATTGATCTCTTTCTAACGATGCATTATACATTATAATAGGCGCCAAGACGGACCTCATCATCGACACTTGTAATGCTGGAGCCGGTATACTCGCAGTCACTATGGACGGTCCATCCAGGGTCGCTATGGACTGCACTGAAGTAGAAGAAGGTTACAAGGTAGGATCAAATTATGTAGTTTTACTTTAAATAATTGATACCGTTTGAATGTAATGTATGTAAAATAGAGATTTTATATTCCTCAAAAGTTGTCAAAAGTATCTTGTAATATTATAAAAAGCAGTGGTAGTCCGGAAATGCATTCAAATCCCGGGTTTTTTAACTCATTTGCGGATTATTTTCAACATCCGGTGATAAGGGAAAGAAAACATCTTGAGGGAAGCACCATGTCTAAGAAACCAAGCAAAACATATAAAGTCTGTTCGCAATTGGCCCGCATGGTGGACTACGACCTAGTCCAGGTCGGATCCTGTCGTAGGAAGAGGGGCGCGTGCGCAGCGCGGGACTTAGGAAAAAGAGGCACAATAAAATTATAAATGCAGTGTCGCTCTTTCACGCAGCATTCGAGCGGCAGATTGGCGTAATTGATCATTGTGGAATACTTTTTATCGTAGATATTTAAGTAGATCACATGGGATATTTAGTATACTTTACCAATATATTAAATTTTTTCACTGTTTTAAAAAAACTAAGGACGGTAGGTACTGTATTGTTCACATCAAGGGTTGGGATTTAACGGACAGATTAAAGTTTGGAGCATTTTTTATTTAAAAATTAATCAGATCGGTATTAGCTATTTATTGTTATTTTCACATAGGTTCGTTACACACCACTGGCCCCAGGTTTCTACTACATGAGCGTGAAGTACAACGGACATCACATTGTTGGTTCTCCATTCAAGATTGAAGCTACTGGTAATTATTTAGATATTGCTCATTTTTTGCATCCAATTAGTTTTAAAGTCAAAGTCAAAGTCAAAGTCAAAATATACTTTATTCAAATAGACTTTTACAAGCACTTTTGAATCGTCACTTTTACATTATTATACGAATTTAAATCAAGTGTCAGTCTGTAAGTCTGGGATTTGGGAGTAAACTACCACCGACTCGGAACGCTGTTCTGCCGAGAAGAGCCGGCGAGAAACTCAGCAGTTGCTCTTTTCAAAAAAAATATTTGATTACAATAATTGTTGCATTACAATATTTATCTATTTATCCTACGTGAGACACAAAAGAGAAGACTAAGGATTACTTAAATCTTATGTTATTTTGCGACTAGTACTGGCAAAAAAAGAAATATCAAATACTGATATCGAAACTGACTTGTATAATGTATTAAAAATGTCTTTTTAGAACCTAGTATCATTTATATTCTATCATACGTGTATAATATAATACTGACCCGAATTTGCAAATTTATTAGTTTTTTGGTAAACTTAAAGGAATAATCATTAAAATCGATATATGGACTGAATATACCTGTCTATCTTGGAACGAATCACGAGAAAATCAACTTTCAATTTCAAAAAACACTTAAAATATAACCAAAATCATTCTTTCCAGGTGAAAATTTAGCAGAAATAGGTGCTCAGGAAACATCATCGGTCACAGTGGAGACGGTACAGAAGGTTGCCAAGGGTGCTCAGAAGCAAGGCCCAGTGCTACCACACTTCAAGTCTGACGCCACCAAGGTCACCAGCAAAGGCATGGGCTTGAAGAAGGCGTATCTGAATAAGCACAACCAATTCACTGTTCATGCGGGAGACGCAGGTGCGTGTTGTTTGAAATGTTGTTTTGAGACCAATAAGATATCTTGTGTAATGGATACCAGATAGTTTATACACTACACATGTTTTTATATAACGTTAAATACATAAGTATTAAAAAACACCCAAGACTGGAGTATAAACGTTTGTACTCATCACGCAAATTAATGCCACGGGCGGGACTCGAATCCGCAACCGCTGGCACAGCAAGTACTACAACCTAAATCAAATGTGTCATCAGATATTTGACGGTATTTCCCATTAGCGATATATTGCAAGAAGCTTTCAATTTAATATATATAACTTCAAAATTTACAAGATTATTAATTTTATATACTTTTGTTGCCAGGTAATAACATCCTCTACGTAGGTATCTACGGTCCTAAAGGCCCTTGTGATGAAGTGCAGCTGAAGCATAAAGGCAAGAACAACTATGAGTGTTGGTACGTTGTGAGGGACAGGGGAGAGTACATCGTCATTATCAAATGGGGAGATGAACACATTCCCGGATCCCCCTACAAGGTTGAAGTCTAAATACCACCAAAACCGGCGTATGTAGTAAACTACTTAAAAAAAATGTGTGCGACATAAATTTTAAATTTATTTTACCACTACTTCTAGGCGCCTACATACGCTGCTTTCATTCTTTCTGTTTTATGTATTATTGTTTGGATTTCGAAACACTTCTTCGGAATTGATCTCTAGTCGGTCTTGTCTATATACCTTTTTAATTTGTGTATCGTGTTGTTCCTTCATATTGTGACGTTTACTTCATTTAAAGTTTTATAGCATTTGGAAATTCTATCGATTACGATCTAGTCATTTTTTTGGATTTTATATGATTCTCGTTTAGTGTTTAGGGCGACTAAATGACAATACATATAATGTTTCACTATCAAAATATTCCTTTTTATTTTAAGTGGTAAGATGTGATTTATTGCTCGAAATACTTAAGCGAATTTTGTTAGCTTTGAGTCTTTTCTCTTCTTCGCCTTTTTAATTCAAAAAGTCGTATGAAGAGCCATAATTCGCTTTATATTTTTAATTAAGGCGGATCATAGACAATAGACTTTTTTACCGTTTTAATACTACTAACATTACCCCAAAAAATCTAAGTCTGTCATTCGCTTTATACTTTATATAAATTACATCTTATATTTTTTTAAGTATATTGTATTTTGCTTTCTAATTTTGAATGGTTTGTGCTGTATGAGTTCTACCTACGTAGGTATAATGACCCCATTTATTGTAAATACCTATTTTAAGTACCTATTCAATAATTATTTGCGACTGTTTACTAAATAAAAACGAGGAAAGTTCTAAAACTGCTTTTTATTTCAATCCACTTTCTTTAATGGATTCATATATAATAAAAAAAAACAATGTTAAGTTTATTCTGATACTGATTTTTTAAGGTCCTTCTAATTAATCTGTTTTATTGAAGAAAATAAACTATTCACAAATCATAATACAGGTTCGCTCTAGTACAGTGAAGTATGTAAACAATATAAAACTTTGTAATTAGATTACTTCCTTAATATTGTTCTAATAATTTCTAAGTTATTTATATAGTATTGTTAATGTAGATGGATAGGTTTGGGAGTAAAGGGTTAAATAAAATGAAATAATTCTTGGCATAGTTGTAATTATTTTTAATTGATTTTAAGTAACAAAAAAGATTCCGTCCACTTTCATCTAAAATCTTAAACGGGAACGCTTGACAAAGCGAAACTATGATAAACGAAATTACTTACAAAAATATTATGTATTTAATCATAATAATAAGTTTACACTTAACTAAAAAAAATCATTACAATATCACATTTCTACTTATAATAGAGAGATATCGCGATCTTTTCCCTTAAAACCGAACTTCAAAACAATTTGGATAAATCCTTGGCTCGTCACCTATGTATCTATACGTTTCGGAAGAAATGATATTGCTGTATTATTAAAACAACGTTTGTACAAGAACTTAAAATTAGCTTTTGGCTAACTTTGTGACGAATGGACAGACGGCGGGGACCCCACGGGAACCCATCACTAATAACCACAACCTATCGTAACCTAATAAAAAGATCAATAGCAAAAAAATTTAGATGAAAGACTTTCGAAAAATACACCTTTCCCCTCCACGCTCCTATCACATTTTTAACGCTGAATTTCAAATTAAACGATTCAATAATATTTCGTATACATCAAATTATTCTAACTCGACCCAGATTATTAAACAATTGATTTTTTTTATAATATTATGTGGAACGTAAATTTTCGGGTTGAACAGCAATCACATTGCTTTCTATGGACGCTAGTGTTGTCAATCAATTGTCTAATCATCGTTATCGATAAAAAATATTAACGAAAATGTCAACTGTTAAGTACGATCAAACTTAAGCTGTGTATCACCAACATAAATTCATATTTGACTGACACTTAATGAAGTGTTAAGTGGCACTGAAATATCTTTACATTCGCGATGTATCCATTACCAAACGGCATCTTACGTCTAATATAATTGAGCATAAGCATTTTAGACTTAAAAGAACAAAAAAATTCAATAAATTCAATAAATTCCAAGTTTTCTCAAAAATGTGTAATTATTTACAAAATATTTACAAAAGTGCGCTTTTATCGATATCGATAGATGTGAAAAAGCAATTTTGGCCACCCGTCGATACTATACACATACATTATGTATTGTACAAATGCAATTAGAAAATGTATTCAGCCTTCAAGATAGAAGTTTTATATAACATCATTCAATAATAATAGGATATAAATAACAAATATTCACCCTACTTTATAAAATAGTATATAGCTACCATTTGGCGGAAAGTTGTGCCTAGGAGATCGCAGAATCGACGTCCATTTAACAAGTTATTGTGTTGGCTAATTACATAGCCTTTTTTCAGGCCTTTTGACGCTTTATAGAGGTGATTTACCTTTAATTAAACAATCAAAAATATCTAAATAAGTCATAAATCTAAACAAAATATAAGATCGATACAAGCACTGAGAATAATATCACAACCTTCTGCAGACTTCTGTAGAGAAGTCATTATCTTCACTAACTCCTATTATATAGTCATTATTATCAATCCCATTCTAGAAAAGGTACAAATCTGAAGGAAGACCACATTTTCTAAATCAACAATTAAATTAACTAATGATCGCAAGAAATTATGAAACGTAAAGCTAAGAATTTATTCGACCTAAGTAGGAACTGAGTGCAATTGTGATGGTTAAGAGATCTGATGTATAAACATAAAATGCAACAGAAAAAGACGTTGACAGTAATTTAAAGTGGACTTTATATTTTTATCGATATTGTAACTTCACTATTGTTGAGGAACTCTGTTTTTATTAATAATATCAATTAACACATTATAATTAGATTTCCATAGTTCGGGTTAAAACAACGCATGTATAACTACTTTTGTTGGTACATTATTGCATATTTCTGATAAAAAGTGTCTTTAAAAATTATATCTATTTTTATTTTAAAATAATATTTTTAACATTCAGTACTTTTAAATTTATAATTACAGGTTAAAATGTGATTAGATTCACAGAATATTTAAAACTTTGAAGAGTGGAATATTATTATGCTCATAAAGCCCATTCTATTATGCATTTATTTATTTCCAATAATTTTTATAAGTGGCTTTCGTTATTGCTTTAATTAACATTTTAAAGATTAGTTTTCTTAAAGACACAAATATAATTTGTATTGTAGATTACTATGATAATATTCGGGCGATCTCTATTAGATCAATACTACTAATATACAATTAAATAAGAATTTGAATATTTTTCTTAATCTGACATTGACAGTAACTGTGCTTTTATGAAAACTAATCGATAAGCAATAAATTCAAGATTCACATAAAATTCAAAATCACATTTCATACCCAATATATTTGTTACATCTACTCGCAGATTCAGAATATTATACACAATATCGATATAAGTCTAAAAACATGAACTTCGCATCACTAGTGACAAACAAATTTCGTATTTCATACATACCACTGTGTTGTAGAGCGAGATTCTAAACATTTTAATAATTTTCGTTTAAAGACTAATAATACCATCATAAGTTCTAAAGTAAGTGCACCTATAGGAAACGGCAAGAAGGTTACTGCTTGTCTTTATGAGATAGAGAGTGGGGTAGAATATGCTCAGCGGGCAACAGTGCCGAGGGTTGATGAGCGTAATTCCGGATTTGGTGGAGTGATATCAGTTGGTTGGGGAACGAGTTTGGCTGTTGCTTTCCTTGCTGGAAGTGTAGCGGGTCGTACAAATAAGGTCTAGTTTGGAGCGCGCTATGATGGGATAATCCGTTGAGATGAGGCGCCATAGAATTGATTGGAGTGAAGGCGGAATTGGCAGCAGAAGACACTGGAGGCTGAATGCGGTCTTCCTGACTCTCATGTTGAGCGAACAGAGCTCTCTGCTGTTGGAGTTGTTGTTCGTGGTGGTCATCACTTTCCCGCTGTTGATGGTAACCTCCTTCATCAGACATGTGAGCTGCTGAGTCAGGGCTTACTTTAGGCCAATACGGATGATCAGCAAACGGTGCAGCTGTGGGTGCGGCCGCCGCTAGGGACCTATTGAGCCCGCTCAGTCCCAACGCGGATATTGGCGGCCGCTTGTCAGCCCTTTCAGCATGCTTATTCATATGCTTACTTAAGTACGTCTCTTGTGTATAACTCTTGCCGCAGTACTGGCAAATATGCGTTTTCAAATGTTTGGATTCTTTGTGTTTCGGAATGTGTTCTAGGAGATCCTTCTCATGAGTGAAACACTTATAGCACGAATTGCATTTGAACGGTTTGTCGGTTTGATGACAGCGACTGTGACTTTGGAGGTTTGACAGTTGAGAAAAGGCTTTGGTGCATCCGATTTGCGTGCATCGGTAAGGTTTGTCACCAGTATGGGTGCGAATGTGCTGTTGTAGATGAGATAGTTGGGTGAACTTGCGTTGACAGATTTCACACCGGTAAGGCTTTATGCCAAGGTGGATGCGCGAATGTTGTGCCAAGTATGAGGAGTTGGCAAAGGCTTTCGGACATTGGGTGCATCTGTACGGCTTCGCTTCACGTAAATGAATCTGCGTGTGTAGCTGTAGATCCGCTTTCGAACCAAACACCTGGAAAGAAGAAAAGTTATATATTAATAAGTGTTCTGAATTTAATAATCTAATCGGAACATACATATTATGTTACGTTTATCCGTATGCATTGATAGTAGGCATTAATTAAAATTTTATTACACTATATATTTATGTTTGTGTAGCATTTATTATTAAATGCGTCAGAAAGTGAATTTTGCCCTTGAACGTCATCCGCAGGTAACCGGAACAAATTGTGCTTAGTTTAAGAAACAAAGTATTTTTTTATTTATTCAAGAAGCTAACACGGCAATAAAGACAGGATGCCACCTTCACGGCGTTTTTCACGCATTTTGGGTAACTTACTTCCTTATATTAAAACTACTAAGCAATTCGAGTAATTATATCTAATATATGAATTTTAAGTGATATCTTTATCATTTTTATTCTAAATTATTCAAAACTTATAAAAGATGTAAATTTTATTTTATAAGTATTTCTAGGTTATATTTAAGTGTATTTTATATGTACTGTAGCGAGCATCCGCCAAGTAACGACATTGTTTATTTTAGAATGATGCTGCTAAATTGCCTCTAAGCACCTAGGTACAACGCGTGCCAAGTACCTAAATAATAGAATGGCGGCACTCTTCGCACATTCAAAAGGCTGTTTCGGTACCGCATAGATACTCATTGTGATATTCCAAATTAGTTTCTGAGCTAAAACCGGCACGTCATCCTACCGACACGTTTTATACAGTGTCCAACAATGAAACTGAGGGCCACGTTCCTTCGGGCACCGAAATCTATTGACGAAACACGACTCAATTTTAACTCTTCTATCAAATCTTTTGGATGTAATCAAAGTGATATTGATCTTGATTCGAGGCGAATAGAGTTCACATTACGTCATCAACCAATGATTTATATTGTCGAAAACCGCTTAACAATGAATGAAATTTAAAATGTTCTCGAAAGCCAAGTAGTTTCAAACGACATTGATCTTTTATTGAATGACTATAAAGATGATTTCTGTGGTCCGTCCGGTGATGCTGCTGTAGCTTTGCTGTTTATCAGAGTTATACGATTCGGTAGCACGTTGCATGACTTGTAAGAATACGCAAACACGAACGCGATTGGTCACAGCCCGAACATAATTAAAGTTTGGAGCACTACTTAATGGCATGAGGCTGGAAATTCGAGGTGGTGACTGACTTTTAATAGGACTTCGTGAAGGATTGATTCACCGCAGAGGAATCTGTGTTAAATTGATGTATTGTAGAGACTCCTTCCGCTTCATCTAAAATAGCTACGGCTGTTTTACTTCATCATTCACTGGTAATGATTTTGTTATATTATGTTGCCAAATAAAGATGTTCTTAAATATTGTCAAGCAAAAAATATTAGACAAAAAACAGCGAGCAAATTGTGCAATTTGTATAACTAATGGCATTAATGATTTATAGACACATCGGAGCACTTAATTGAAATCGCAACAGAAAAAACATATGAAAAAGCTTCCGAAAACCGTGAAGAAACAAAAAACGTGATAAATAAAACAAATTGTCAAGTGATGAACGCTACCTATTCGAAAATTAATTAGATTAGTATTTACTTATATAACATACTAGTGACCCGCCCTTGCTTCGCTCGAGTTCGTAACCAATTTTAACGCTTAGTGATTTCCATACAAAATAAACAGTTCTGGAGTTCCAAAATTTAAAACTGTTTTGTCCCTATTAGGTTATAATATATAATACACTCACAACAAAAAAAAGTACTCAAATCAGTCCAGCAGTTTTAGAGTTATTGCAAGACAGCAAGAGATTTTTACATATCTACATATAGAAAATAATTGAAACGTAAAGATTTTGGCACTATAGAGTACCTAAATAAAATTTAAATGTAAATATTCTATCCGTTACTACAATTATATTATTTCTCTTATTTCTCTCATTAATTCAATTCTTAATATTAATTGCATGGCAAAGTCATAACATGAAAAACAACATATATGTGGGTAATTATTAAAAACACTGACTGTAATCTCGTATGCTAATATAACCGACCAGACTACTCATTAAAATAAAATACCTAAAAATAGTGTTATTTAAAAGCTAGATCTCAAAAATAAAATCAAGGTGGTATACATTTTCCTATACATGGTATACTCTGAACCCAACTATGGTTAAGCACACCATGACATATTAATCTAGGGTGATGTAGAGTTTTGATTTGAAGGAGAGATAGCTTCCCCTAAAGAAGGAGGGTCAAGGGATTAATGTGCTTATTAAGGACCGGCCATTCATTATGACATATTTTAGACTGACCCCTTCTGGAAAAATTACAAGTGCTCAGGATATGTGACACGTTTATCTCGAGATTTGTTTTACTAAAGCTTAAGTAAACAAATTGTTATTCAATAAAATGACGTTATATGCTAGGTTATGTTTCTAATTTGCTATCTAAATTTAATTTATTCTATACATTATATAATAACATTTTAAATCGAATCAGTACATTAATTTTTTTTGGAAATTCTTGAAAAATAGTCATTACTATAATAGATATAGACCGTACTGAGCGAGGTGATTAGTATAATTATAAACTATGATACATGGCAAAAACTGAAACTAAATCTAAATTCTGTTTTATCGTTACAGACTTTTAAATTTGGTTCTTACGTCTTATTTCAAAAAAAAAAAAACAAAAAAAAAATAGCATTCCATCGTACACTTTTTAGTGTCCTAAAATTATTAATCGCGTCCATACATTCTCGGTATATCTGAGGGTTGCTGAGGGATTCCCTAACAAGGTTGGTTTTTTGTGGGGTCTAATCTCGAAGAAGCATTTCAACTTTTTACTATGAAATATCGTACAACAGCTTACGTCCGCTTATTCATAGCGCAAAACAAAAACATGTTTACAATTTATTTTTTACCACATAATTTATGCTAAACTATATTTATATTTTAGAGCTAGGTTTTTGTATTTATTATTACTTAATTCGTTAAATAAGCAACAACAAAAGTTCGTAGTGTTGTAGAAATTGAATACCAGTATTAATCCCTCTAAGCACTAGGTTCACTTACTGTGAATTTTTGCTAGCTGGCCTTTTGGGATGTATGCTAAACAATTCCTACACTAATTCCCGCGGCTCCGCTCGCGTTCTTATCACTATTAAAAATTAGGGATTGGTTATAAGTATTTTTGATGGCAAATCATAAAAATCGGTCGAACCGTTTTGGAGGAGTTCGATAATAAATACTGTGACACGAGATTTTTATATATTAGATACATACTAAAAATATGAGTATAAAGATTTTTTTTAAATAAACATAATAATATCTAAGATTTTTATAAAATTAATTTTGATATATAAATAATATTGGTACGTACAGTTTTACCTTGTTTTTTTTTGACCTAATTATAATATATGGCTTACGATCTTACGATACATACATACATACACACATACAGACATGTGTGAGTGAGTATGTATAGATATAGATATGTTGGGACATTATTACAACAGCGCCATCTAGTTCCGCAGTAAGCTACGTAACGTGCTTGTGTTACGGATACCAGATGGTTGATATACTACACATATAAATTTTAAATACATACATATTATAAATATAAACACCCATGACTGGAGTACAAACATTCGTGATTAGCAAATGAATGTCCCAGCGGGACTCGAACCCGCGACCGCTGACGCAGAAAGCAGGGTCACTGCCAACTGAGCCAAACGAGTCGTCAGTCGTATGTATGTATGTATGCATGTAGTCATACAACCATACTAACATATCTAGCTCTATGTAGTATTAAGGTTATACTTAATAGTTTTATGCAAATAGTACAATTTAACTTTAATTTATAATAGGTACGTTAGATATTTAACTGAATTGTAAAAGAAAAATTAAAAAATAAAATATTAGTATTTTAGCGTTTATCTTTAACGAGTTCGTAATGCTAATGAATAATTAAAAGATAGAAGCGCATTCGATTTAAATAGTATAATTACATAGGTTTTGATAAGACTTTTCACTATGACGTCATACCGTCTAATTCTTTTCTTTTTCTTTTGTATAAATTATTTTATATAGTATTCTATATTGCACCTAAATAATGTACGGAAATTAGTTGACAAAGGTGGACTTCTTCTTCTTCTCTTTTTGAAGAGATCTCCTCCAGTCAACCTTACCTAATTTTAATGAAATACTAGCGATTCACGCGGATTCGTTTCAGTAGTTGCCAAAGACTTCTCAGAATGCGATTTTTTCCGGCAGTAAAAATTATTCTACTTGTTGACCCGGATAACCGGTTATCATCATATCAAATGTCACCAAAATATGTGCTGTGGTTACCTCATAAAATAAAAATGTACATTCGGCTTTTATACCGATAAAAATGACTATTCAATAAGATTTTTCAAAAAAGTAGTTATACATTCGATTCAGAATTTCATTATTTAATAAAAAATATAAAAAAACCAAATTGACTAAACATTTGTATGAAACACAATAACTAAAATAAACTACACCTGATGCTTTCTGTGATCTTTTTGACAAAAGGTAGTTAACCTTAACCCTTTTGTTAATTTAAACCCTTTTTGGACTTAGTTTAAATGCTAGACATAAGGCTTATAAGTCTTGGATTTGCTCTAGAAAAATATTTTTCGTTATTTCTTAACATGGAATATGTTTTTTGTTAATCTTAATGGGTTTTAACATTTAACACGTCTCAATATGAATTTGATGACGAAGATAATAGCAAAAGCTTACAAAAGTTTGTTTTAACCACCATATTAAAGCTCTCTGATTATTTAGATCACTTATCTTTAAATATACTAAAGTATCAAAATTAGTTGAATATGTACATTGAATATTTTTTAGAAAATCTAATTGAATTCATTACTAACGATAAAAAGACCGAATCTATAATTTATAGAATTTTTGTCTGTCTGAATGCATCATGAGAAAAGCACTGAACACATTTTAGTGAAATTTTGTATGGTTATCCGGGCAAATATATTCTTAGAACCAACAGTTAAAACGAACCCGGGACCGGTTAAGGGACGAACCCGAGCGGTGCGAGAGTGAGTCACTCGTATTAAATAATCTCTTGGTTTTGAAGGAGGAAAAACGAAATGATATGGTTAGGTTAGAAAAACAACAATAGTAAATAACGATTATGGAATAAAACCTGTAAGCAATGTATTAGCGTGACGGAAGCAGGTGTGTGTACATCGCATTACATTTAACTCGGTAACATTAATTATTTGCACATTGACAGTATGCAGTCGTTATCCCTGTGACAAGTTAACTGATGCTAATTTTATAATACTCTTTGCCTTTACAAGTACATCCTTAAGTCATTTCAAAGTGTTGTTAAGTTCAAAAGCCTTACAAGAGGTAAGATAATTAGTCAAAATGAGTAAACGGTTAGTATTTCGGCAGATACTGACATGGATAACTACTAAGGTAGGATGTTTTCAATTCGTTTCCTTAAAGTTCAGACGGTAAAGTATGATCGCAATTACCAGTTTTAGAGTATGTATTGGTCGTGAAAATATGGTTTTTCGTCTGGTGGTCGCCAAAAACCGTGGTCGCAGATGACCGTGATATAGGGATACACGGGGCTAACGGTCGCTAGTATTAATAATTTTTGTAATTAAGCTTATTATTAGTCTTTTTAACGACACTTCACAATAATTACTCCTTATATCTTTAATTTTTTGCATTTCCACCTGTTTATGACATATAAACGTTTAATGACAATATTTTAGTGAACACGTAATTGCACCCCTACATCGATTTGCTCAATTATTTTTGAGTGAACCAATTACAATGTACAGTTGAAGGAAATATTTTACAATGGCTACGGGTATTAGTTACAAACAGCCGACATCGCGACAAATTATACTTTAGCTGTAAAGTTGAATTTCCACGCCCAAATCCATCATACCTTGAATGCCAATATTAAATGCTTTTTTTGTACGGGAGCACGATTTCAAACTTTTTACTTACTGTTGGGTGACAAAGGTAGAAAAAACTAAATAAAAAATTTATGAAAACATTATAGCGCTTAAACGATTGAATTAGGTGTCATTTTCGAGTGTTTAGCGGAAAGATTTCGTATGGTGTAAATTAGGTCTTGGTCTCGAGTTCTTTACGCCAATGCGACGAAAAACGGTTTAGTAATAACTTTTTAGAGCACGTGCTGGTAACCCGCTGGGTACGAAATTTGAATATCGCGAGTTACGCTGTTCATAAGTAGATTGATTTGGCCGACTGAACAGATTTTAATGAAACCATTAACGTTTTAAAAACGATTTGGAAGCGGTCCATTGATAGTTACGAGTATGTTGATTCATGAATGAGACACGTTCGATATAATAGGTATTCAAAATGTTCTGCATTTACATGTTTATGATAAAAAAACATAGAATTCTTTAGTGAACAAAGGAGAAAGAAAGAGGGAGAGAAAAAGAGGGAGAGAGAAAGAGGGAGAGAGAGAGAGAGAGAGGAGAATATGAAAGCATGTTTTTATAAATCTCAAGATATAAGCTTATTATTAGTTAAGCGATCAATTTCAATACGAATATAGAATGCATACATAATTCTATAATTTACAATGCTATAAAGACAATAATAATCCTGATTGATAGTGTCTGCATTGTAAAAAAAATTATGTTAGTACATTTTTATAAAACACATTTGTCCTTAAGTTTGTGTCTTTGAGATTTTTAAAACCTTGGTCTCTCCCGTGACCATGATTGCTATAAAGCAGTCGAAACGTCGTGACCCCAAAAAAAACCACTACAAAATCTCAAAATACTTTGTCTTCAGCCCTTTTAACGTCCCACTGCTGGACACGATCAGACCATAGTCCACCGTGCTGACCTAGTATGGGTTGGCGCCTGGCGGACTTCACATATTCGAAAACTTGCTAGGTTTTCTCAGACATGCAGGTTTTCTCAAGTCCTTCACCGTAAAACAAGTTGTAATCATGATAGAAATGATTCGCACATAAAAATAACAGAGGTGCAAGACCCGGATTTGAACCCGCATCACTCGGTTATCCAAGCGAGCGCGTTACCGCTGGCCTACCCTGGCTAACCATAAGCGATAAATTAAATATGATGATGATAGTGACTTTGGAAACATCTTACTTTCATTCACTATGGTTAATCTTTCTTAAATAAATATATTATGTTAATTAGTATCTTTTGGTATGCGTGAAATTGATTTATGTTTTATACATACTTAATGGGTCCTTCAAATTTGTTGAAGTATAAATTGAACTGTTAGTTTTATAACTTTTTCTTTATTTTTATTTTCATATAAAAATAATATGACATTTATTAGAATCTCTTCATACAAATAGACGTTAATTAATGACTTTTACACATAATTATGTATTCGAAGACATTTGATCTTAACATTTATCTCAATATTACTACAATATATTTTGATTACTTGTTTTTTAGGTGGAATTATTGTAATCTTGTAATAATTTAATGTTCAAATGAAGTTTTATAAAATATCTCTCAAATGAAACGTTTTAACCACAAAGTTTCTTTGAAATAGCTTTTTTCTTGGGAATTAGATCACCTTTGATGTACGAGTATTAGTCATGAAAATCGATTCAAAACAACATAGATTAACACACCTGATCTAAAGTTGATCAAAAACGAAGAAGATTTCTAACTGAATTGTAATGGTTTTCTATGAGAATCCAAAAAATAATTAAACTGGTTTACAGCGTATAATATAGGCTACCCTTTACTAAGAATGCTTACAGTTAAGATAATTACGACTTATTTAGGTAATTTTAACTACATGTAACTTTATCATCGCAATCATATAATATAGAAGGCAAAAAACTTAGTTCATGTTAAAACAATTATCAAAAGTTTCACCACCATAATAAACGGGGACTTTGCAAAATTATGAATATTACAAAAAATATGATCAACGAGATCGATTCGTTTGGTTTAGTAACTTGATTTCTTGCTATTTACCTAAATTATTCGCTTTTTGCCGGTTGTGTCAATCTTTCACGCATGGTCGCGCCTGACATTGGCTTTTTTTGTCACTATAAGAGGTCGCGAAAATATATTTTCTATGATATAATAAAGCCTTTGGGATAATTCGACGTTTATCTCAGCCAATGGACTAGATTATTGAAGGTTATCAATTATGTATATATAGAACATCGATATACGTACAAGTTTCGAAGGTCTGTCTGTCATTTAAAAAGTAATCATTTCTGTTTAATTCTATTATTTAAGTAGTAAAGTTATATTATGCTTAAGAAGACTGCTATGCCTGTGATTATTTTTTAATATAAGTGTGTTTTAGTATTAATCCAGGGTATTTTTATCTCGAAAACTACTACTGTTCATCCACAATGTTTTTTTAGTATACGTGTAACATGCAAATTATTATTAAAAATATTAAAAATTGATATTATGATTATTTTGATATTACTGATTAGAAATTAAACGAAGTTTACTGTACATTATAATTATTTGGTATATTTGCTTCGATAATCGAACCTCTAAATACCACCTAAGAAAACATTTTGAACCACTAAACTCAGCCATCAAAAACTGTAGAAAATCATTACAAACACCACGCAATATAGGATCGATGGAACCCATCGTTAGTCCGGTTCCAGGACCCATTAAGATTTCCGCCCGTTGCCGTGAGATGCGCGGGAGCACAATCTTTGCCCAACCCAAAATAACTTAACTCCATATCACGTTTTAACGTAATTTAAACTTTATTTTTGAGTGATAAGGCATAAAATTCAATATTCAAAAAAATCTTGAAACCAAAATTGATCTGCGCCTACATTATTACAATGTTGATTTAATGCACAGCTCTTTATAGTTCAATCTCGTTTGGTGTTATGCAGATAATTGTGGTTCAAAAAGAGGTTTTTATTCGTCAAACAATTTTGAGCTTTAACCCCCAAGAAAATAGTGGGGAAACCCTTTAAATGGCGAAGTCCTTCGCAGAAAATTGCTTATGTTTGGAATCACTCATTTTTATAGTGGTTTGAGATAATGGTATTGATTTACCACTGTACAGTGTTTCTTTAGACATTTGTTATATTTTATAGGTCTTTACTAAGTCTACACTTTCGTCTTAAAGATGTTCCTAGGTAAAAAATAAAATGAAGGGTACAGGGGCAAAACAAGGAATGTCACAAAATTATTAATTTTTTAATTAACATTGCAATCTATAATACGTGGCAAAATCTTAATGTTCCCATACTTTTCAACTTCTTTAATTTTATGTGACATTCCTTGTTTTGCCCCTGTACCCTTCAAATAATGAACTTAATTCTCTTGAAGGGGAAATTGAAATATGTAGTTAAATACTACTTTGAGCGTTTGGCTCAGCTTGTAGTGATCCTACTTGCTGTGCCAGCGGTCACCGATACGAGTCCCCTGCGGGAGCTTTCATTTGTGTGATGAACATGATTTTTTTTACTCCAGCCGTGCGTGTTTATATTTATAATAAGTATGAATATAATGGTTAAATATGTGTAGTGTATAAATCATCTGGTATCCATAACTTAAGCCTCGGAGTTATGGAATAAGATGCTTTCCTCAAAAGCCTTAAAACTATATAGAAGTTGTATTTTTCTTTCAACATATTTCAATTATTAATATCATTTTGATTAACTTTATGAAAATTCTTCAAAAACAAGTTTAATTAAGACGTAACAAAGCACGTATACTCGCAAAAAATCTCAGAACAGAATCGCCTGCCAAAAATCGTTTATATTTATGTAAAGTTAGTTTCAGTTAATAAATTCTTAAAAATTATATTACTCGCGTGTTGGATATATTATGAATAAATTAATATGGAAAAAAATACATAGCTTTAATTACTTTGATACTTGCAATAAAGGGCAGGTTCGATATTTATCACAAAATCTGCATTAAAAAGACATTCGTACATAAACTTATGGTTTTTTTATATATATAGAACAGAAATTCCAAAAGGATAAACAATAAATACAATTCCAGCTGTAATTAAAAGCAATTGCAAAAGACGTGACAAAATTCGAGAATAAATATTAGCGATCTCGCACAACTCGAATCGTTTCTCATTCATACTATTGTAATTATTCTTAATTTATCCGATTCGTTTATCGGAAGAATTCTCAGAAATTAAATGCAGTTGGATAAGATTGTAATTTTCGCTTATATTAAATTATGATTATACTTTGTCGAGAGTTGAGTGAATTTAAAGTCATTGGAGGTCGGAGGTTCGCTAGCGATAGATTAAAATATATTAAATTTATGAATTTTAAAGTATAGGTAGTTTAAGTAAAAAAAAATACAGACGAATTGAAAACCTCCTCCTTTTTGAAAGTCGGTTGAAAATAATATAATTTAAGCAATTTATAAATAAAGCCAGAAGATTTTATGGCATAGGTATTTTATAGTTTACCTAATATTCAAATTAAATGATTCTGTATACTACAAAAATTAAAGATTTTTCCTGTTACTTGGACTTATAATATGTATTATTTTAAGAAATTTAAACAGGTTTAGAAATACTTATTATTGTACGACCTACATCACAATATATCTAAGTATCTAGCGACTCACCCTCGCTTCGTTCGGTTTCGTCCTTAGGTACCCTTTAGTATAAGTTTTTTAAAAACTTTGATTTTTTTTTATAATTATTAAAACCTTCAGTGTGCCTTAAAGAACATACAAAAAAAATAGCCGAATTGGTTGTTGCGCTCTCTCGTCTATAAAAATATGGTGAAAAATAAGCAAAAGCTTATTTTTAAGATCCGAGTTTTTAATTATATATAGGTACATAAATAAATGAAGTTAAAATTATACTAAATTGGAATGGCATTACGAATATTTAAACTAAAGATATTGTCGATTTCCTTTAAGAGTAAATATGTACGTGATATAATGTATGGCAGCTGATGAAAGTTTTAATAAGGTCTATTTTTCTGTAATGTAAGGTTCAGATTCTCATATAAACATACAAACGATTATGACATTTATGGTATTTATGTTTTTTTAATGTTTCGAAAAGGAATAGATATATATACCTATCTCAAGGTTTTAAAAACTTATTTTTATTATTTTTGGAACACAATTGACAATTAGGCATGTTCTAAAAATAGAGCTTAACATTTTAGAACACATTTTGAAAAAAGCCATGGGCTATGATATGATTGCTTTCGGATATTCAACATTCATAATTTTACAATATAATATTTGTTATTAAGTTCATACTTATAGAATATAGACCGTTGAATTAATATGGTGTCAGTTGAACATATGAAAGAGAATCAAATCGATACGATGCACATATCACCCCTTATTCGGGCATTGGGTCAGTGAGGGTCCGATGACCGTTACGTTAGTGTACTGTGTAGCATTGTTATGGTAATACAGATGAAAGTGCAAGGGATGCTGCGTTAGTGAAATATTCTGTTTGTTTCATTTGTTTGTTAAATTCATATAAAAGCTTTATAGTTCAGTTATTTTTTATAGGCGAGTGGAAGTTTATGTCGTACTGTATGCTCAATAGAGTCGATTATTCTTAAATTTCTCACTTATTTATCAATTCTATGACAAAGTAAGGTCTATCAAGAAGAAAATTCATCGGTTCAATCTATCAATTGAATATTTAATATAAAAATAACAAAAGATAGTTTCCAGATTCGTCAAAATATATTATTGATCTCGCCCCATTACATTGTGTTACGTTAAGACTGCACACCCTCTGGCTAAAGAATAGGCAGGACAACAATAAGATAGCATTCCCATAAAACACCCTAAACAGATGCATATTTGAAAGGAAACATTACAAAACTAATAAACTAAAAGCCATAAATTGCATCAAAATCATTGCAGGAAATGACAATGACGAAAAATCCTCGGTTGCGTAAACTACATTCCCACGAGGATCTGCCGACATTTTATGGATATCCATTAGACTTTATTGAGGGGTTCTAAGGGTGATTTCGGTGTGGCGGTTATGGGTCGAGACATATGGGCCGTCACCTGCAGGGTCGTGAGACAGGTCGTCAGCATCCCTCTTATGTTACATCCTGTTCGAATTATAGATATTTGCGAGTTTCTTAAGAACTTGTGGGAGTATTTGTCTATGAGATAATGGATTCACATTTTCTATGGTACTGTTTGCTGTAAAATTAAAATTACTAAAGAATGTTTAGGTTTATTAAGTTCTTTTTACTATCAAGACATTTTTAAGTATTATAAATCATTGCTTTTTTATCGTAATACATAGGGTTTCATACAGCTGGAAAGCAAATGTTTGGATTTGGTCATCTGGTCAGTAGACCACCGTAGATGGCCAATTATATGGGAGAATGGGCAATGTTCAAGAATTAATATGGCACGTTAACTTAATATGCTATGGGAATACGGCTTCTTATTTTAAGACATGTGACTAATTGGGGTTTTGTCGAGCTTTGAAACTGATTTCGTTTCAGTTTTCTTGGTTTAGGAATATGTATGTAGAAGAAAAGTATTTTTTAACAATATCTATATAATATTAATAATGTGTTGATGTCTGGTTGAGTCTCACGTAGGATAATTATTAATTATTAATTATTGTATTGCAATATTGTAATGCAATATTATTTTTAAAGAGCAACTATTGGGTTGCTCGCCGGCTCTTCTCGGGAGGACTGCCTTCCGAGGCGGTACTAGCTTCCTCACAGCTTACATACATTTGATTCAAATTCTATATTTTCATAATGCAAAAAGTGACGATTCAAAAGTGCTTGTAAAAGTCTATTTGAATGAAGTATATTTTGATTTGATTTGCATAGCTCCTAAGTGGTTTTAATACAACGATTGAGAACATTTCCTTGTTAGATACGTTTACAACAGGTACAAATTACAGTAGCCCATAATAAATTAGTTAGAATCGCCAGATATCTTAGGACGCCGCTAAAAGCTTATCTATGCTAATGGGATAGTGGAGGGTTCATAATTTATACTTCCATGCGATATTACACTTAATTCAAGTATCAAAATTTGCCTAGGTTACGTTATTTACATATTAACTGCTCTTACAATATTCCGTATATTGTTACTTTGCTTGTACTTAATGGCCAGTATCAATATAAATAACATAGATTAAACTTCATGCAAGAAACAAATATTATGACGAGAATGGGTCATTTTTAAGCTTATTTCTCATAAAATCTAGAAGATTTTAAAAATTATTCTGTGTAAAATATTATTTTACCACATGTCATACACAGTAATTATATTGAAATTTAGCCAGTAACATCTTTGAAAGAAAAAAATAAAAATAGTGTGCGCAAATGATCTTGATACATTAGTTTTCTAGTTAAAGCTAAAATCAAAGTTTAGATAGGGTTACTTGTACCCTTGAATGATGACTGGTGCTTTCAAACACTGTTAAAATTCGACCTGCACTTGCTAGGGTTAAATTAATTGTACAAGGGGATACTGAGAACTATAAATTATAATAAAGGGTTGATATAACTATTTGGATCGATATGACCTTTGCAAAATTAAATTACGAAAACGGAACCTAAGATTCTTTCTCTCATAACTAGTCATTTTTTTATATTTAAAAGTTCTGCTTTACATAATATTGCATTTTAAAATATAACGGTTTTTTCCCTGTTAGTGAAAAATTATATTTTATTCTAAGTTTAAAGTTTATTTAGTTAAGCAGATCAAGAAACATTTTTTTTAATTTAATTATATAAGGAACATAAATTTAACGACAATAATATTATTAATTCAAAATTTTAATTGAACACAATTAGGTAAGTATATAAGCCGGAAAAGATTCAAGTTTAGTAATGCATGTTAACTGGTTAATGTTATATTATGTTAATTTTTAATTGTTTAATATTTCATGGCTGAATTTATTTAGGCATTGTTAAACTATTTAACATTAAATAAACGAATAAATATTATGAAAGTTTGTTATTGTTTTCTTCAAAAGTAATAATCAAAATATTTCAAACTAGTTCTCTATTATTTTTTTATTTACGATACAATGGTAATAAAATTTGTCAAATAATAATCTCATTCATAGTCGATTAATCGTAAACTAAAAGCGAAATGATGTATATTTACATATAAACTCTTTATGTAACAAAAATATATTTCACATTGACGTAAGAATGTTATGGACGCGATAGCGGCTGTACGGGCTGCCTAATTTTTACTTGGCATTGAGCTGGTCCAAGGTCACGCTAAATACGCCCGGTGACGTCACAGTGTGCGTCTGCGCAGCCCGAACTATGAAGTGGGTGTGCCTTTTATTTGTTACTTTCACACGCAAATTATTACACAATACAAAATTACAGACATACTATATATATTATGTAGTATAGTCTTGATATATAGCTATTAAATTGAGATTATTGATAGTACTTTTATCTTATAATTTACAACTGTTTAGGTACGTTTAATATCTAATTGTTATAAAGAAGACGAGATATTGTAATATTTTTTTGGTTAAATGAAAAATATTTACTTGTTTACTTGATATAAATGAGAAAATACTTTTAAAAACGACCAAAATGATTTATTGCAGTCAAAGTCGAAAACAATATCATATATTAATATGCTATAATTACGTTTTGATGACAAGTTTATTTAATTTTAGCATGTTAAACTTCTTGAATTCGGTTGAAATTGATAAAGACATATGTCGGCCCCCGGTAGAGGAATGTACAGAACAATGTAAGAGGCTAACCACAAAACTGTAACGTAATATTTTAGCATATGACATTTCGTTGACAAGTAATTTCTACGAAGACTTTCATTGGTTTATAAATTTAATATATTTTTAACAATCATTCTTATTAACTTACATCAAGTCTACAGTACTTAAAAATTTAAAAGAATAGAATATATTTATTATTAATATAGGTATTTCATAAAAGTGATTCCTAGTCTAATCTGACCGAAATAAGAATAAACAAAAAGGTTATCACGGAAGTTAAAACAACAGTTAAAAGCATTGCCAACCAGGCAAATTGCAACTACCAGTTACCTACTGTTCTTCACTATTATCAATATCATGTTACCCTGAATAATATCTAATTAAGTGTATTTTTTTTCTCAAGCTTTATTTAATTTAAGTTAAAACATTAATTTTATGAAATAAGAATCTCAAATACAAATGTCGAAATAGTTTTATATAATGAGCCGACTTTGAAGGAAGTAATATTCTTAGACATGTGCTTATTACTTGTATCTTAACGACTTAAGAACGCTGTGGGAATAGGATGACCATAAGTGAGATATTATTCGGATATTTTAATGTATGTTGGTTTTAACTTTACCACAGATTATAATAAAATAAAAATAAACATAATATGTGTTTTATAAACTCTATAATATAATTAGTACTTCAGAACTAGTAGTGCATATCTAATTGCAACGATTGTATAATTTATACTGTTACCCAGCGTATTACAATGATATGTCGAAAATGAAATGGTTGATTAATAGACTTTTATAAATTTCTAGAATATTCTAACAAAAATATAACTTTAATAGGGATCAGTTATCCGATGTAAATTATCAAAAATTTTGAACAACAGATTCAAAGAATGCCGGGTTGGCCCCAGGCAGAGCCGTCAAAATAATTATATCATACAAGAGATAAAGATAGTCGAATCGCGTGACGGGACCGTGATTAGTGTAATTTTGTTAGAGTCCGAAAAGATTATTATTTTACTCGTTGTTTACTATTTAGGAGGCATATAACCTTGGTTACATACACATTACACGTGTTAAGTGAAGGCAGCTCAAGGAATGAAAAATCAAAATTTTTATATTGTACATAATTATAAACGATTATGATTACGGAGAATTTTTAATTTAAGATTTACAAGTATATTTATTCTTAAAATAAACGGCTCAAAACTCAAAAGTCAAAGAGATCATTAATAGCTGGAGGCACCCAAATTTTAAACGCTATCTTTTAACTAAGTGTAACTTTTAATGTTGTTGAGATTGAGCTCAAAATTACGTGTACAAATAAAAATCAACCGTAAATATAAAGTTGTTATAGACGAAAAATAAAGAAACGTATGCCCGTAGTTACTCGATGACGCAACACCTAACCCGCCCGTAATGGTTGGTGTCAATCAAAATTATATTGTAAATTTGTTGATATGCCTTCGTGTAAGTAATTTGCCAGGTCATTATAAACTTTAAGCACCACATATTAAAAGTTTATGTGAAGGAGTTTAAGATTTTTTAATGTGTATAAAGCGTTTCTAACACGGTTGTATCAAGACGTGGCAGTTTGACTATGAAGTTATATTTCGTTGCTATTTAAGATTTCAATTCTTAGAAATTCCTTTTGCTTCAAAAATATGTAATTATAAATAAAAAATACGCTTCAATATTAATTAAATTTGTAAACCTGCAAAATGTGTGTATGACAATCTCAACTATACTCTTATTTTTAAT
Source organism: Boloria euphrosyne (assembly GCA_951802675.2). Taxonomy (NCBI): domain Eukaryota; kingdom Metazoa; phylum Arthropoda; class Insecta; order Lepidoptera; family Nymphalidae; genus Boloria; species Boloria euphrosyne. The sequence goes on from OX637896.1 coordinate 2,161,359, forward strand.
AGTGTTATAAAAATCTATTAAAAATTTACGTTTTTTTTAAAGTCAATGAACTTCAATAAAAAGTTGTTTGTTAATTAGATAAAGATAACTGATACATATGCAAAAAATATTTAAATGACAAGTCTGGTGCAGGCTTTACTGACATTGACCGTTTCGAGGCGGTCGTAGATAAAATATCTAACTTAAATCGAGTTTCAGAGCGGCTATTAAATTATGCTGATTATAATTTTTAAATATTTATAATTTTAATTTTGTATGTTATAATATTATATTTAATATAAAAATATATTACACTAAATCAAAGAATTGTATGAAAAACTTAAGAGATATTTAAATATAAATATTGACATTAATCGAATATTGTTCAACAAATTACATCACTTTTGCGTCATTTTAAAAATTAGATTTTTTTAATATGTATTGAACACGCGCCAATTTCGTCACCCCAATGTTCCAATTTTTTAAAGTGCCATAAACTAGCCAAAGAAAACATTCGTCAAGCCGCGACATTGACAATGGTTTGAATTTGGAATGTGGCCTTGAAACGAATTCGGTTTCTCGACGGACGCCGAATTGCGCGGGAAACAGATCAGGTTTTTTTATAATCGATAGATTATACGTGCAGAATAGATACATGCAGATCTAGTTGAATACAAAATAACGTATTTTTTATTCACTTAATAGACGTGTTGTTTTGTTTGGCACAAATTTTAGTTTTTATACCTATATTATGAGTCATTACATAAGGAAATTATCACCATTTAAGAAATAATATTGGCCACTATATACGAAAACACATTGTGCATAATTCTTAACACTGGGGCTAGGATTGAATCCTGCACATGCACGAGAAAAAAGCGAAATAGGAATAAGTGCGGAAGTTAGTACTTTGCTTTTAAATAATAATAATTCAGTTCATGGCACGTTCTTGGCTTGAAAATATTATGAAAAAAAAAGCAAATGAAATGTCAACATCTTGAAATGTAACCTTAGGATAACTGAAAAGGATTTAAATTTGTGCTAATATAAAACAAAGGCTGAAGGTTATTCCTGGTAATTGAAATTCTGATGGGAACTGTTGGGTCATACAACAACGCGTATAAAATTTTGGTCAGTGTTATAAATAAAATTGAAATATATATTTTTTAGGTTTAATATCTTTTGATTTGAGTTATTTTTATTGTAGGTCTGTATAAGAAAGCCTGCATGAAACTATCGTATTATTGATTAACGTATGGAATACCCCGTAATCTCAGACCAAATAAAACTTTTTTATTTGGTCTGAGCCCGTAATTGCTAATGTGGTAGTCTAGGTTAAATTATGACGATTTTTTAAACATTTACTTTAATTTTTACAAAAATTTAGTATTCTTAATTTGTGTTTTCCAGTACAATAACAATTTATTGTTTTTATGGCTTCTAATGAATCACCACGCACCATAAAAGTTTATAGGCTGGGTAGCCTTCGCGCTTTGTTATAGATTGTCTAAAGTGAAAACAACAAAAGGATGTAAATAATCACGCCAAAATATTCGTATTTTTAATATTATTATAATATGTTTAGGTTAGGTATTATTTTAAAGGAAAATGTGTGCAAATTAAAATTTTTCGCACGTAAGTCTAGTGCGACAGGATATGTTGCGTTTGATACTGTTGAATGAACTGAATGTTATAAGATCAAAAACGTCAAGTGATATCAATGCATAAGTAACTGATAGAATTATTTTATACCAGATTAGATTATTAGAGTTGTCAAATATTTTATATTTTTGATGAAGTATTATTATTAAATGTGGATTTTTAAAGATAGCGTTATTTAACATCTTTTATATAATATCAATAATCAATAAAAATATTTTGACAAAAAATAAATGGCTCGTTAAAATCCTTTAGAAACAACTTCGACTCAATGTAGATTAATTTTTATTTTATATTATAATAATGTAATATCCTGTTCAAAATGCCTTTTCTTAATTTATATCTAGTACTATTTCTTAGTACTTAGAATTTAGATGATAATTAGTTTAAAAAATTTCATATTATGCAAATTTTTAATTACAAGTTACACTAAAGATAAGTAATTAGTAGGATTATTACTCTATATAATTAATATGTAATTAGCTTTTAAAAAAAATACTTGTTGCTTGTTTGTAGGTACTTGAAGTTTATTATGAGGTCAACTTTAACTTACTTGTCCTATCGATTCCAAACATTAAAACATTATTTGTTAGCATAGAGATGATAGTACCGAAGCCTTTGAAACATATAGTCGACCAAAGGACGTGACAACCCAAGCGAGTTTATGGCAGCTCGCGCTGGATGTCACGTCCGTTGGCCGACTATATGTTTCATAGGCTTGGACATTACAACAAAATCATACCATCAATTTCATGTCACTGTAAAAATACTAAATGACCAATTTTTAATAATTTTTGAAGATGAAGGTGACGGTTATATTGTGTTAGTATAAAACATTGTTTTAAACTATAATTAATTAATTATTATTTGCATAGAGCAAGGAGACGGAACAAAACGAGAAGGGTTAATATAAAAGTCAGTTTTAATATGGTAGTATTTGTAATCGTGACCATCATTGCTGTAAAGCATTTGAAACCTCATGAAGCAAAAATTAAAATAAATCCGCGAAAAATCCGAAAAGATACTCCTATGTCAAATTTTGCGTAATCTAACAAAGTATTAATAGTCGATATATCGAATAAATTGGCATACTATTAGATTGATATCGTGTAATGTAGTGATTTTTAAGTGTACGTTTACATAATGTCTGGGGGGGCTTATCAGGGGCCTTGTAACGCTACGTCTCTACCGGGTCACCGTGCTTATCATATATTATTTATATTGTACGAAAATGTAAGGATAAGGAAATGTATAATTTAAAATTGTGAATTGGAATCTTATAGACTGATAAAGATATACAGTTGACCAATTTCAAAGATAGGAAGTGCTGTTTACGTGTATTTTTGTTTTACTGAGCATATTTTTTTCTGCTCTTTAAAAGACAATGAAGATAATTCATCGTGGGTGGTCCAAATTAAAAAAATAATTTCTAGAATAAGTTATTACAATAAAATATACATTTTAATAATATTTATAATGATCTATGTGGGGTACTCGTATCAATACCAATTTTGTAACTATGGTTTACAGACTTGTAAGATTACATAATATGTAATTAACTTTAACCTTATTCTCATCAAGAAAAGAAAGAAATCCTGGAATCATGTGACAGTAAATGTGTTATAGTTTTTAATGAACTTCTTGTAGTCTTAAAAATCTCTTAATTTAGAATTACTTACAGTAATTTATGTACATTTTATAGTTATTGATTTTTGAGAAAGATTTTATATTACACTTGCAATTCCTCTTCTTCTCATCACCCTTATCACCTAGGGGAATAAAAAATAGCCTACAACCTATTCTTAGACCTACTAAATATACACAAGAAAAATCATAAGTGTCAGTCGAGCCGTTTCAGACGAGTTCGATAACGAACACTGTGACACGAGGTTTTAATATATTAGACTAGCGACTCACCCTCGCTTCGCTCGGGTTCGTCCCCAGATGTAACCTCTTTAGTATAGTTTAAAAGATTTTCCCGCTTTTCTGTTGAAATTTTTCCTGAATTTTCTTTGCTATAAACCTCACGGAGCCCGAGACCTTTCCAACGAATGCAAAACCGTGGAAATCGGTTCGTGCGTTCTGGAGTTATAGCGTCAGGAAGGAAAACCCGACTTATTTTTATATAGGAGATAATATGACGGTATGAACAGCGAAATCCCATATAGGTATGTAATAAATGCGAAAGTTTGGATGTATGGATGTTTGTAGACATAGGATACCTTTTAGGGTTGTCAGACAGATTTATTTTTGAGTATGTGAAACCGAACCAAATTCGAAATATAAACCTAATAAGCCAGGTACTTCCGCGGTAATTTACTTACTTTAAAAAATATTATATTCATAGTATCAATTTCAAGCCACTAACAATTCCTAGTAATTTAAAAGAGATCCCGCTGATAAGGTGCAACAAGCAAGAAATAAAATATCCTTCATTTAATTAACATAACATCTCACGTCTAATTTGGAATTGCCGAAAATTAAAGCTAGATAATAATCGCACCGGAAGGCTATATTAAAGTCCAGTGGCTAAGTACGAGTACAACATCCGCAAAAGAGTTCCGTATAGTTAAAATATTAAAAAAAATGAGTTTTTTTTGTAATTTATTTTATCATTGAGTCGATTGTGATAAAACTTTGGCGAGGAGCAAAATTTTCAAAAGTCGACAAGCTTGATGGCTCAAGTTCAATGGATACTACTCATACCGCACTGTAAGACTTGATAGTTTTCCTACACTTATTTATTCGTATTAAGTTATCTATACATATCATAAGATTCTAACTGAGTAGAATCTGCAAATTGAATATTTTTTGGAAATCTTCTTGAAATAGTCATACTTATTGATACAGAGGCTGAATGAGTAGTTTTTAGAATTTTTGTCTGTCTGTCTGTCTGTGACCGCATCACGAGGTAAAACCACTGAACAGATTTTGATAAAATTTCGTATGATTATAGCTTATTATCCTTTTCGGGATATAGGATACTTTTTACGGCTGGAAAATATATCATTTCTGAGAAATCTCAACTAGCCGTTGCAAACCGGCTATAAAACATCACACTGTTTATGAAATCTCAAAATTTGGTTTCCGGTCTTTAGAACGCGGGCGGAGCCGCAGGTAACGCTAGTTAGATATAAATTCAAATTTTTACTAATTTGACAAGCAACCATTTCTTATGTAATTCGTAACTTAAACGTCTTATCTATTGAATAAGATTGTACTTATTGTCCTTTACAACCTCTAATCGACCTGAGTACGCTTGACCTTGTACGCTCAAGGCACATCCGGACTCATCAAGCGTAATGGAAGGCTTTCATTTACGAAAAATACGAATTTACCACCTAGCACCGTTGTATAAGAGCTACATTTACTTGTCACTTCAATGCAGAGAGTTTCTATTACAATAATTAAAAAATCAAAAATAATATTAGGAACATTAGAGTTTATGAAGTAATGTCAAATGTTAAGTCTTATAAGATTTTTGTATTCAGCCCAAACAAGTGGTGATCATGTTGGAAATGATTCTCACATAAAAATTGAGAGGTTCAATTCAATTTAAATTCCGGATCTCATAGACCCTGCATTTGAACCCGCTTCTTGATTTCCTATGCGAGCGCGTTACCACTGAGCTAGCATAGCCATTACCACTAAGCTACCACTGCTAGAGGCAGCATACATTTTATAATAAAATTTTTACGTTTTACTATTGAACTCCAGTTAGAAAAGTTTTTATATTCTGATTAACATGTAAATAGAATTAAGTGTTAATCTTATAACAAAATTTAGACATAGATATTTTTATTCAAAGAAGCAAAAACGATTGCTATGTAAATAGCATTTTACTAACAAGTTCTGCACTCGAAAATTCAAATGTGTTTGATAATTTTCAAGTACTCTTTGAGGCGAGGAATAAATATAATTAAATAAATCTAGTCGAAAGTACTTGTGGTGTTAAAACAACAAATGCTCAACAAGGAAGCAAATAACATATGTGTATTAGGAAATTTGCAGCCCAAAATAGAAGATCGACATAAGATTAATGGTCTGGTACACGGAACAAACGTGCATCGTGATTCTTCATAACGATTATAATAACTAACATTGTGTTAAACCAAATACTGCTGATGATGACGTCAACACACGAAAACTTCCGAAGACTTCAAGGATAAGAGATAATGATAAATATAATTTATTAATTACACTTGCAAACAAAAAATGCTAACCTTTTCTTCCTGGATGCTGTGGCCGCCATTTTCTGAGAGAGGCGTTGATGGTGCGCTATATCCTTTGCCGTCGTCGTGAGGTGTCATCTGTCGCTGTATATCGTTTTCTTGGTCATTGTGAACCCTGATTTCTTGAAGACCACTCTTAAATTCGGATAGTCTAAGTACGGACGGTTTGATTTCAGGCATGTCATCGGGATGATCATACCTTCTCAAGTCTGTCAGATTAGCTGCCAGGTGTCTGTGATGGTCGAGAGGTGGAGCTACTCCTATCGATCTCAGGTGCTCAATACTTCTATGGATATGCGAATAATTATCTACTGGTATTTCCGCCATCAGAGGCGAATTATGGTAATCTAGTCCACCACCGTCTGTTCTATAATCAATAGTCCTTCCTTCCATCATCTTTCTGGATTTATTTAAAATATCCTATCTAAATTTCAAAATAATCGTAATATAATTTGTCTAAATGGTATTTGGCACTATCGTATAAAAATATACCGTTTCTGTCTTAAAATTTCCTTGGTTTCTTTTGCTGTTTGTGTCATGGAATATTTCGAGATCCTTCGTGCGTTCTATCTGTGAAAAAATCTGAGTGTCAATTTCCATAATAATATCAGATGTCTCCGAAATGCCGTCAGAATAAAGTAGTGTAATTAAACTGTACTATTGCGTTAGAAAATCATAATGTATGGCTGCTCATTTTGAAGAGTTGCTTAGCAACTTGCGACACTTGTGTAATGTGTAGGTCTATTTAAAACTAGATTCAGAGAGTAAAAAACATTGTCGTTTTTTTCAAGCAGGTGACGAGTGAGCAGTCGCGTAGGTTGTGTCAATGCTCTAGCCCCTAGCCCACATGCCGCAACGAATAAGGCTTCTATAATAACACGGTGTGTACAACCATGCCTACAATGTATATTAATCATGATTTGTTCCGAGTTGTTTAGTAAATCTGCTCTTATTTTCAAGATCTACATAATTTGCTATAGACTAAACTTTTAGTATATAATATCTTTTTAATTTTACATTAAAACCGTTTTAAATCTTATATAGTATATATTGAAATAAACTTTAATAAAATATATTACAAATAATATATCAAATAAACAAGCATCTATTATGTAAGTGTTACACATTTGTTCCCAAGTGTACCTGTAGATCTGGCCATACACAGCTGTCAAAGATAATAATTGCGCGTACAGAATACACGACCGGCCCACTTTGCGATCGCCTCCAAACCGTGTATAGAACCTTGGTCTTTATACCAATAGCAATAAGAGCTAACAAAATAAAACATATCTCGACTGTCTGATTTATTGTTTTGCTGATGCTTAGCACTTGGGCCCCACGGTCGATCAAGTTCAAGATTCGTAATCATTACTCGTTTAAAAATAAGGAAGTTTATTTTAACAATTTAATTAGTGTTACTAGTTAAAATGTATTTTATTCGAAATATGCGTTTCGTCCACATTTTTTGTACATTTCATCTGACTTTGCACTGTATTATTTATTTCGTCAATACGAGTGGTTTAAAGAGACCGCTTCAGTGATTTTTAATTTCGTTTCTTTGGCAATAACTCTGATAGGAAGCCGAGTTTTTAAATTTATTTTCATATTGCCAAATAGTTTTGTGGCAACTGAAGCGATTAATAGAAGGTTGTCCAATTTTTTATAAACAAATTATATTATGTATTCATTATTTTTAATTAATATATCTAATTAATTTGAGTTCCTACACTTGTTCTTAGAATATTTATGACAAAAAAAAACCTTGAAATCACCATAAAAACATCCACCCCTGTATTTTTTTTTTCATTTTTTTATATGTTAATAAAAAACGGTTAAGTTGATACATTGACCTAAATTTCAAAATCAACTGACCAAGTAGGAATTATTATCTTTTGTTGTTATGAAGATTGTCATTCTAAAACAAAATGATAAGAATGATAACTTTTTTAACCGGAACTACGGGAATCATTTTTTTCTTATTTTTCTGACAGCATTTCGAAAAAACGATTAATTTACGTAAATTTGAATGTATGATTTTAGTATATTTATACTAAAAAATTGAGGCAAGAAACATCAGCATTTAAATAATAATTATATTATTACATAAACAAAATTTAAAAATTATATTTTATAAACGAATAAATAATTCTAAGACAATAGCGAATAAGTTGTTTCTAAGTGGCACATAATACATACAAAATATTTCCGTACCACAGGTACATAGTTCTGCCTAAATTCAAGGTCGACTTTGACAGTCGGCGACTGAGTCGTCCTATAATTTAAGCCATATCAATCGGGGAAGATATTACGTAAAGTTTCCCTCAGATGGGAGCTTTCCGACTGCCAAGGGTCCTTGCCTCAACCTTAATTTAAAAAAAAACTACTCACCTCCCACTATCCTTTAAATCTTCAATTCACCAATATCACCATAATAAATCACAGTTTGTTCTTATCTAAATGTCACTTAAAAATATCACATAATAAAGGTAACACTGGCGTCACAACACGTCCAAAAGGCGGCAGTCCCAGGCTTTAAGTCCAAAATATGTCAAAAAATTGACGTGCTCTCGACAAATAAACATTTAAAAAAATCTGGAGAAAAAATGCCGAGTCGTACTCTTGACCCTGAGGTAAAATTGTGAATGCGGAGCGTCGTTACTAGGATCCGTAACGCCGGATTTTTTATATTCAATATTTTTGTGCTATATTTTGGTGTAGTTGTGGGTATTCCACACGTGAGGTAGCGCTGTCCCTGTCGCACTGGGCTGTTTGCGCGTGCACCGATTGCAGCGACTTCGCTAGGACATGTGCTCGACAAAAAGCCGGCTCCTTAGACTGTTCGAAGCGCCGAACAACGGCTACTCTCAGCGACTACAAAAATGCAATACAAAACGCCCGCTCGCCCGCCTTTAGACCGACGCGGCAAAAACGAGACTGAAATTCAGATCTATAGTAGAAAAAGTGAACTACACCGAGCGAGGGGTACACTAACACATAAAATGAAAAAAATCACACAGACGCCAACATCGACAGCGGAGCTTAAAAAATCGGAGTGGGGAATAGTCCGCACCGTTCACATCGTATGGCGTCGTCTCGCTCGCACGACTGAGCCGCACGCACACACCCGTAGCGCGGTTAAGCGAAAAAAATGTGTACACATTTTTTTATTATTCACGATTTTTATGTGTGTAAGTGGGCTCTGTGCGAGAGGGACGAAACACGGCGGGTGCCCATTCGTGCTGTAGGTGCGAGGGAGTCGGTGCGAGTCGCCACGTGCTCGTCCCTTGGTATTAAATAATAATTAAAATGGCTACAAGACCGGCGATACGAGATATTCGGTAGACGATTTTTTGGCGGAGCTTTTACCTTTTTGTCGAGCTTTTTGCAGATTCTACGGAAAGGAGGTAATGCGTAATGAGGAAGGTGTCTACAAAAAAATCCTTGTTGATTGACACATAATTTTAAGTGTAATGCGCGCAGAATGTCGCGCCGGGAAAAAAAACCAAGGACGCCGCGCGAAAAAGAACTTATTGATTAAAACAGGGCTGTCATTGACCAGACATAAATGAGGGTGGTTAATAGTATGCAACGATAGATCGACAAACACTTGCCTTCCTTCTTCAAAAATCCAATAATGTATTTTAATTTAGTTAAATAATTTAAAATTAAACTTTGTTTGTAAGTTTTGCGTCTATAAAAACTTTTAACTTAAAAAAGTTTTTTTTATTTAAAATAAAATAGACATTATTTAGTCTATATCTAAGTTGTTACTTGCAAATCGAACCATGCGAAGAGCTAGTGTTGTAATATTAAATATTATTGTAAAAAAAATTTGATCTTTATAAAATTTTCATACAATTTTGTTAAGCAAAATCTACTAATATTATATTTTTAAATATAATTGCGTTATTTTCAATATAATAGGTATACCCATAACCCAATTCATTTACAGTACATGATCTATACATATAATTTCTAACTAAGTCGAATCTACATTAAATATTTTTTGCAAATTCTATTTGAAATAGTCATTTTTATCGATACAGAGGCATTGAGTTATTTACGTAGTAATAATAACTCAATGTACAGAGGCCGAATCTATTGTTTTAGTTTGTTTGTATGTCTGTCTGTGACCGCATCACGAGAAAACCACGGGACCGATTTTGATAAAATTTAGTGTGATGATAGCTGGTTATCCGGGTCAGGATAAAGGATACTTTTTACTGCTGGAAAATATCTAATTTCTGAGAAATCTTAAGTATTAGTTTTTGGCCTTCAAAACGCAGGCGGAGCCGCGGGAAATGCTAGTAGTATATGCATCTTTGTACATAACAAAAAAACTGTACTTACGTACAAAGTTTTTACTGTGTGGTTGATGCTGCACAGACAGTGTGTAGTACCTACTGTAGGCTGTAGCAGTAAGAAATACGTTTCATTAATAATTAAGGAAAGTAAGCCTAAATTGAGGCAAAGTCGAATATCTCGCTATAGTAATTTTACTTGCGTATATTAATCACCATATAATAACACATAAAAATACTGGAAATTGAAAAATATATATGTATACATGCCTTATAAAAACCCTAAAACATTTGTTGCACACTTCATAAGCATTATGTACTCGTACGTACGGAGATAAATTTTTATTTCAATTACAATGGTAATTTTTAAATTAGTCGAAAATTTTACAAAGAAATCCTTCAATAAAATTTTATTAGAGCTTACACTGTTCTTTCAAAAAGCGAAAGTTTAAAGCTGCCGACTTGTATCTATAACTGCTATTAAACTAAAATATTCTATTGTTTGTTTGTATTGGAGGGCGCCGCGGCCTAAAACATACTTCTGTTTTTTAAATAAAAAAATACAATAACAATACATCAATGAGTAACTTAGAAGCTTACGAAAAAGCTCAATAAAATAATACAGTCAGAAAAAATAATAAAATATCTACTCGAATATAATAGTAGTATATTAAAGGAGAAAATTTTGTTGTGTATGATCGTTCGTTCGTTTCAGACCAAATACTGGACGTATTTCGTTCGTTCGTTTCAGACCAAATACGTCCACTGCTGGACATAGGCCTCCCCCAAAGTTTTCCACATCAACCGGTCTTGCGCCATCCGCATCCATTTGTGTATCCGTTGTGTATGTACTGTTAGGAGGCCGATCCCGAAAGTCTTTTTAAAAAAACCACAAAATAAACTTAAAAGTTTATTATAAAGTTCACACACACAAAACTGTTATAAACACTGACTTCCGAACTTTTAACGCGTATCGGAATCTATGTCCGATCTATCCGGGGCTCTGAGTCTAACTGGCTTTAAAAATGAAATTATAATTAATGTTGAAAAAGGAACAATGCAATAGCTGACTAAGGATATTATACTGGAAAAATACTTTGAATAAAATAAATGCTTACTAAGGTTTAACTGCCTTGTAAAAAGGGATATAACAGCTCCCCCTTTTTGACTGAGCTTTTTCTAAATTAAGATAAAGCGAAGTCTCGAAATAGAAAAATGATTAGAGGTCGGAAGTCATTACAAAATATAGAAATAGAAAATCAAAAGTATAAAAAAATTAATATTAAATAATTTGTATAAAGATGTTTAAAAACTGTTCCTCAAAATTTAATAAAATTAATAAACATTGAATAATGAAATTATATAAAGGTAAAATATTAAAATCTAAAATTAAGTATTTTAGACGAAATAGTAAAATTAAAACAATATCATAACATTAAACTTGTAAAAAAAAAGTAGTAAAGTGTAGCGAATACCTTATTTATTCGATATAGTAACAATTATTATTTTATTTGACATAGTAACAATTATTAAATAGGTAAAACAAGTCGTATTACCAAAGATTTAGGAATTAGCATTTAAATTCATAAAATGATATAGTAGAAATAGTATTAGAACATAGTAAAGTAACATAGTAGAATGTAGCAATTATAAATCTATAAAATAATATGCATTTTCTTAATTGATTTAGTAAGACATAGCGATTACAAAAATAGAAAATTATAAAATAAGGTTGAATTTAAATTTTATATAATAATAAAATTGATTATTTTTCATTAAACTAAAATACAATAAAAATTAGAAATTAAGATTTCTTCCAGAGGAAGAATGAACCTTGTGTAAAGTTCTATAAGGTTTATAATTAGTACAATTTGGTAATGATTTTATTGAATTAATTTCTTCTTCAGATGTTGAAACATCAGTCATCTCAATTGAATTTGTAATCTTAGAATTATGTTTCGATGACTTTTTATTATTACATTGATTAAATATTTGAACACAATATCCACTATTATTTTGACAACTTCTGAAACATTTAAATAATTTATAGGCTAAGTATAAAAATAATAACACAATTAAAATATATGTGAATGTGGAATAATAAGAGCCATATTTAATAAAATGTGATTCCTTTTGAAGATTGTTTAACTCAATTTCTAAACTGTCTAGCTGATGATTTGCATATTTTAAGGAATCTAAGTTAACTTTACTTAAAGTAATTGGCGTTAAATGTGGTAAACTTTTATTAAATATTTCCTTTTTGCAACAATCATCCTTTGTTATATCAAAGCTTATATCTATAGCTGATTTAATAGAGAATTGATAAGTACTCGTTGGCAATAATTGAAAAGTTTTGGAATAACCCATACAATTTTCGGTTAATTTGACAATACCTGTGCCAATAATAGAATGATCGGTAATATCATCATTACATTTGATAGATAACTTATTTATATTAGATTGTACATAGATCCATCTATTATTTTTTAACTTATGCCAAATATCAATTTGGCCGAATAACAACTTAGCATTACATTCAGAAGGTAAGGAAATAACGACTTCCGTTAATAATTTTGATTCACAACTAGGATTACTTATACTAGACATTATAGTAGATAGCTCACAAATAGAATAGTTATTATTAATAAATTTACAATCATCTAGGTTATTAAACATAGTATAATGTATTCTATCGTCACTTAAGGCAGTATAAAAATAAGAAGGTTGAATAAGTGCAAAAGTTTGTATATGTGAGTTGTCGTGAGGAGTCGGCAATGGAATGTTTTTATAGACAGTAAATTTATCAGGTGTTATCAGTGGAATTTGCAAAGTGAAAACAATCTTATTGTTATAGTAGTAAGAGCTAAGTTTTGAGACATCAATCAAAGAATTAATATTATGTATATTTAATTGCACTGGAAAATCTAAACGTTTATTTATTTGATTAATATGCTTAATTAATTCATTATAAAGATTTGAAGGGCTGATCACACTAGGATGCAAAACATTTACTTTGGAAAATAAAATAGCATTTACAGTTGTATCGAGCAGGTTAGAAATTGCAAGTAAGGAGCTTTCAATTATGTTTAGTAAATTATTTATCCTTGATATATGAAGAAGCAAATTATCCGTTTGTGTAATTTGTGAAAGAATTCTATTCATGTTATTAATTTGTGTGTTTAATCTTAATTCATTTTGATTTAATTTATAAATAGTGGAATTAAAATTATTGATGGTAGACTTAATTATATGAATATTATCTCTGAATAAATTATATAATTCTGTCTCACTTTTTCGACAGGATTCTATCGCGGCGTCATATTTTCGCGCATCATCTGCGTCTAGAGTACCGAAGAAAAATTTTAGAATTTCACCTCCAAATTCTAGAGATCTTTTCACTTTATTTGGCGATTGATTATTATTAATTAAATGTGCTAAAGATTGCAATTTAACGTAATTATATTTTATTAAGATTTCTAAAGGATTTGAAAAATCTTTACATTGGGAAAATTCGTCGGTATTGAATTTGGAACAAAGGCTTAAGGTATCATATAATAAATTTTCAATTTTATTAAGATAAGGATCCAAAGATATAAGGTCTATATGTGTTATGACCTTCCAATAATCGTTATAAAAATTAATATGCGTAATGGGTTCAAAATAAATTTCAGGACTATGTGATATAGGATTGATTCTCGATTCAGCGTGGCTTTGAAAAAGAATATATATAAAATAAATTAAATTTAAGAAGTAGAAATAGCAGGCTTAATCTCGTTTGTATGATATTTGACATGTTTACGACCTATCTGTAAAGTTACATTATGCTTATTATGTATTTTTATAATTTTATATGGACCTTTCCATATAGGTGATAGGGCCTTACGGAGCCGGTGATGGTGTTTTATATATACTAAGTCACCAGTTTTATAAGAAATTTCGCGTGAATTAGCATCATAATATTGTTTGGATTTTTCTTTACTGTTAATTATATTTTGAATAGCTTTTTCTCTACTAAAGCGCATACGATATTGTAAAGCTCGAATATAATCATTATAAGTTGTATTATTTGTTTCATATAGAGAATTAGGAATGTTCGGCTTATAACCATATAGTAATTCATGAGGGGTGAAATTAGTAGAGCAATGAGGGGTAGTGTTGTATGCTAATATTGCAGTAAATAAATAACAATGCCAGTCGTTCTGGTTTTCATTGACGAAAGATTTTAAATATTCTTTCAAGGTTGCATGTGAGCGTTCTAGAGCTCCATTTGTTTGTGGGTGATAAGGAGTAGTAAATAACGCTTTTACTTTTAAGATTTGAGTCAATTCTTTAAATAGTTCAGATGTAAAACATGTGCCTAAATCTGTTAAAATTGTTTTAGGGAAACCGAAAAGAGACATAAAATGTACAAGATTTCTAGCGATTTCCTCACTGGTAGCTGTGACCATGGGATAAACACTTGAAAATTTAGTTAAATCATCTTGTAATGTAAGGATGAATTTGAAATTTTGAAATCCTGCTTCAGGCAGGGGACCAACGATGTCTAGAGCTAGTCGTTCAAACGGTCTGGTGGAGGTAGAAGTTATTTCCATTGGAGCCTTGTTTGACATTCTCAATGGTTTATTAATTTGGCATAATTGACATTTCTTTACATAATCTACAATATCAGAGCGCATACCTTTCCAATAATAAGCAGCTTTAATTCGTTTATACATACGATTTGACCCTGGGTGACCCGCAATGGGTGAATTATGATTCTCTTTTAAAATTTTAGGTATTTCAACGGGAGTAGGATAAATTAATTGATTTTTGTATATATGAATTTTAATGTTAGTGTTATGGAAAATATAAGCAATCATATTATATATCTTAATATAAGGTAACTTGGAAAATGGATCTGAAAAGTCTGGTAAAGCGAGATCCGTAACATCATGATTCTCGGTTAAAATTTTGTCTCTGAGTTTTATTAATAAATTGTAAATATCTTTAAATTTAGTTTCCTCGTAATGATGAACTTTAGTGTATAGAAAATAATAACATTTATTCTTATCGTTTACGCATTGAATTGTAAAAGGTTCACGTTCAGAGTTTAATAAATCCTCGGGCTTATCTAACTGCGATAATATTTCTTCACAATGAGGTATAGATGAGTCAAAATCTAAAGAGACGGGACATGCAATAGTTTTTAGCTTAGACAAATGTAATCCATGAGTACATTCTGAGATTATAGTATTTGAAGTAGGAATTTTATTGGTAAATTGTTCCTTAAAATATTTTTCATAACTAGAATTATTTAAAGTGTTAATATCTATAACATTAACGGGACAGCGAGATAACGCATCGGCGTTAGAATTAAGACGGCCTTGTTTGTAAACAATTTCATAATCATATTCCTCAAGTTTTAGGCGCCAACGAATGAGTCTACTGCCTGGGTCTTTGACATTAAATAACCATACTAATGGTCTATGGTCAGTTACTATTTTAAATTTATTACCGTAGAGGTAAGGGCGAAACGTTTTGACTGCGAATAAAATAGCTAATAGTTCTTTTCTGTAGTTGAATAATTACCTTCGGCACGATTTAAAGTACGTGATGCATATGCTATCGGTTTGTCCTTGCCTATAGGACCTTGAGATAAAATTGAACCTACAGCATAATTACTTGCGTCCGTGGTTACTATGAACGGCTGAGAAAAATCTGGATATTGGAGCAGCGGAGCAGTGATTAATTTCTTTTTTAAAACATCGAAAGCAATTTGTTGTTCTTGAGACCAGTGGAAAGTAGCGTCTTTTTTTAATAAAGAAGTAAGCGGCTTAGTTAATTTAGAAAAATTATCAATAAATCGGCGATAATAACCTATAAGACCTAGAAAAGATTTAATTTCTTTAGGATTCTTAGGTATTGGGAAATTTGATACTGCTTTTACCTTGTCTGGATTAGGAGAAACACCTTTATCGGTGATAATATGACCGAGATATGTAACTTCTCGTCTTAAAAATTCGCACTTATCTGGTTGCAATTTTAAATTATATTCGCGGAGCTTATCGAATACTAATTTTAACTTTTCCATATGTTGATCTAAATTTTGGCTATAGATTATACAATCATCTAAATAAACATAGCAGTGTAGACCTTGTAATCCAGATAAAACGGTATTCATGAGCCTTTGGAAAGTAGCAGGGGCGTTTTTTAACCCAAAAGGCATTCTAGTAAATTCGTAATGACCAGACATACCCGAATTAGTACTTATAGTAAATCCCGTTTTTGGGGCATCTTTAGCGTCCATCTTTATCTGGTGAAAACCGCTAGCAAGATCAAGCGTTGTAAAATATTTGGAGTGTCCTAATTGGTCTAGAATATCGGTAATGAGAGGTAGCGGATAACTTTCAGAGACAGTGATATCATTGAGTCGGCGATAGTCAATGACTATTCTCCACTTTCTTTTGCCAGAGGCGTCTAATTTTTTCGGAACTACCCATACAGGGGCGCTCCAAGGCGAAACAGAGGGACGAATTATATTTTGATTTAGCATTTTACGAATCTGTGTATCGACTTCTTCCTTATGACACTCAGGGAAGCGATATGATTTAACATGGATTGGGGCGGCGTTACCTGTATCTATGGAATGTTGAATGCCATTTGTAAAAGAGAGAGGTTCACCTTCGAGGTGAAAGATATCCGTGTATTCAGAGCAACAATTAAAAAGTGCTTTCTTTTCTTCATCGTTGAGATGAGAGCAGCGTAAAAGACTTAGAACTTGATCTATTCGATTAGATTTAGCAGTAAAAATAGAATAAAACGATTTATTCGATTTTGAATTTTCATAGGAACTAGAATTATTATTATAATCAAGGGGTGTCAATTCTACGGAATAATCTTTGATTTCTAAATCTATATCAGTCGTATTTAAAACGGTAATGTTAACTTTTTTATTTGGTTTTATTGTTACAATACAATTCGCGACGTAAATACCTTTGCTTAAGGTGTGATCTAGAACTAGAGCTTCATTGTTGTGATAAAGCTCGGGCGAGTAATTTGATATAGCGCATTCAATGACGGCTTCTGAGCGTGCCGGGACGATATACGTCGGCTGATTAAATATAATAGGAAGTTGATAACCGCACAGAGATATTATTTTAGAATTATAATCTATACTAGCATTAAAATATTTAAGAAAATCTGTACCAATAATACCGTCGTAATTAAGATTTATATTATCGTCGATAACATGAAATTTATACTCGTAAGTTTCATCGCGTAGTAAAAATTGTAAGTTGATTGAGCCTAAGGTTTCACAATATGTATCCGTATCATTTATACCTTTGATTCTTATTTTATCCTTAAGAAGTTCATGTTTCATTTTTAAACATGAGTGTTTTATAATACAGACGCTTGCGCCAGTATCGATAAGAAGATTGAGACACTTTGCAGAATATTTTGTAAATAGATTCGTATATGGTAACGAAACTTTACATGTATTTATGTTTGTTTCAAAAATAGGAATAGAATTAGAATAAGATTTAGTAAGACTCGGCTTAACCTCTTTGGGTTGCTGAGATGCAGATATAGAAAATGATTTAGTAGGACTCGGTTGTACCTTTTTGGTCAACTGAGATGTATGAGAACTAGAAAGACTCAGCTTCACCTCTTTGGGTTGCTGAGATGTAGATATAGAAAACGATTTAGTAAGACTTGGTTGTACCTTTTTGGTCAACTGAGATGTATGAGAACTAGAAAGACTCAGCTTCACCTCTTTGGGTTGCTGAGATGTAAAAGATTTAGTAAACGAATTAGTATTACTCAGTTCCTTTTTAGGTAACTGAGGTGTAAAAGAGCTAGAATGACTCGTTTGCTTGTTAAAGCACTGCCGAGATGAATTAGAATTAGAATAAGATTTAGCATAAGGATTTTTATTAAATTTAGTAGAAATAGTATTATTAAATGTCGTGTCATTACAATAACGCGATTTCGGCAGACACGTATCTGAAATCGTATTCAGTTTAAAGAATTAGAATGATTAGCATCGTCATTATCACATGTCACGTGCATAGACACAGAATTAGAACTAGAATTAGGGATAGAGTTACGGCTTACAAAATTAGAATTATTATTTGAGCTACGATTTATATGATTAGAGTTAGTATTTGAGTTACGATTAAAATTTTTATTAAAATTTTGCCGTTGTTGCATATTATATTGTCGCTTTCTACATTGATCGATTGTGTGCCCTATATTTTTGCAATAGTTGCATATTAATTTATCAGAGTTAAAATGAGAAATTTGCTTACTATGGTTAAAATTAGAATATTTTTTATTTTTAAAACATTTAGTAGCGACATGACCTAATTTATTACATATATTACATCGCGTTAATAAATTTTTTGAACACGTCTGAAGGTTTTGTAATTTTTCTTCCTCTATCGCCAATTGAACGGCTTCATTTAAAGTTTGAGGATTTCGACACCTAACAATATTAGAAATGATAGGGTTTAATCCTAATAAAAATGTGTTTAATGCGAGATCTTCCATGGCAGCTATTCTACCTGGAAGTTCTTCAGGAATTTTGCAGCTATAGTGTATATCTGACTGGATTTTGGTTAAAATTTGTTCTAATCTTAAAGAAAATTTTGTGACGTCTTCAGATGATTGTTTACAGTTTTGCAAATCTGATAACAAGTGTGTCGCGTGTTTTTTCTCTCCAAAAGTAGAGCGTAAAAATGATTTTATTTGACTCCACGTTTCAAAATTTTTTAAACTACATGCAACTTGAGCTTTTCCCTCAAGCTGTGATAAAATGAATTTGCACAAAATTGGTTTTTGTTCTAATGTAGCTAATGACATTGCGTTATCGCAATTTGTGAGAAAAGCGGGTAAAGATTCTTTCTCTCCATTGTAACTTTTTATAAATTTCGACAAAAACGATAGCGTAATTTTCTCTGACATATTGTCCTTATTATTTTCTGCTTTAAGTGACATATTGCGAAATTAAAATTTATAATGAAATAGTTACAAAAACAATTTTTTAAGGTAGTAAAAATAAAGTTTAAATGTAGTAAAAACAGTGTAAAATAAAAGTAAAATATAAATTTAAAGAAATATAAAACGACTTACAGAAAAATAATAATTTCTACACGTAGCATATTCTGCGTAACAATACTCGTAGCTGACACGTTACACTCGTGGAATCGCTGGCGGACGGAATCGCTGACACGATGACTCTCCGTCGTGGGAAATAGCAGGAAATAGGAATGTAGAAGTTCTTCGGAAAAATTTGATGTTGATGGTGGTGAGTTAGACCCAGCTGGTGCGGGCTCCTGGCGGAGGCTGATCGTCGACCAGACCGGTGATGCAGGATCAGATGTGCGAGGAGCGGGCTCACGCTTCAGAGCGGAGGCTGACCGTCGTCCAAAATTTTGTAGTGGTAGTAGGTGCAGGATCAGGTGTGCGAGGAGCGGGCTCACGCTTCAGAGCGGAGGCTGACCGTCGTCCAAAATTTTGTAGTGGTAGTAGGTGCAGGCTTAGGCACGGCTAAGGCTTAATGTCGACCTCGACGATTTCGGAGACCACGGATTCGGATGCCAATTGTCGTCTTTTACGACTTTTCGTTTGGCATCCCACTTCTGACACCAATTTGTTAGGAGGCCGATCCCGAAAGTCTTTTTAAAAAAACCACAAAATAAACTTAAAAGTTTATTATAAAGTTCACACACACAAAACTGTTATAAACACTGACTTCCGAACTTTTAACGCGTATCGGAATCTATGTCCGATCTATCCGGGGCTCTGAGTCTAACTGGCTTTAAAAATGAAATTATAATTAATGTTGAAAAAGGAACAATGCAATAGCTGACTAAGGATATTATACTGGAAAAATACTTTGAATAAAATAAATGCTTACTAAGGTTTAACTGCCTTGTAAAAAGGGATATAACAGTACGTTAGTCTAATTTTTGAACAATTTATCATAACTACGTAGTGGTCGCTTAGTGGTCGAAATTCGACCACAATTAATAGCTTATATGTATTATTATAATGTAATAAATAAATTTACTATGGTTATGTTTCACATTCAGTGTGTCAAATACATGGTAAGGTGTGTAATGTTTTTTTTTATTGATTTAATGAATTTTTATGCATAATTTTTAAATAAATATTACCATTCTGCACTCCTTCTGTAATATATAATTTATAAGTGTGCGAAATGCTCGTCCGTCCGCGCAATTTTCGTTAAAAGGCGTCCAAAGTTTTTGTTTCACGTAATCTATAGATTAAGAATCTTAATGACGGTTTATTTTTTATTTCGATATTTCAAGCAGTTCCTAGCCCTAGTGGTAGAGAGTGTTCTCATATATTGCATTCAGCTAAAAACAGTGTGAATAGTCTAAGATGAACGAAGGCAGTATCATGTTCGACAGGCAGTTCATCGTTCTAAATACAACTTACAAAAATTTTCGAAAGTATCAAATGTTTCATATTAGTCATAAATTACATGTAAAGCTTTTCATGGCATATAATATTTATTTATCTTACAAATATATGGAAAATCATGTTGCTAATGTCTATTCTTAACAAGTATTTAAAAAAAAAAACTTTTGACAATAAGTGATATAAACACAGATAACTAACTCTATTTTCAAGAGTATTTAACTTAACTCTCATTACTACTTCCACTACTTCATTACAAAATTGTTTAATTTCTTTTAAAGAACAAATACATATTAATATTTTTCCATAGGTATATGTTGTATCTCATGGTAGCCTTTAAAAATAAGTAATAAAAAGGACCAAATCAAAAAATGCGCTTATTATTTATTTAGTAAACTATGAAGGGAAAAGATATTTTTTACATAACTATTCTCATGAATAGCCATTACATTTTTACGTAAAAAGTGAAACTACAAAAAAGCTACTATTGAACTTTTTTATAGCACAAACAATAATTTTATATTTTAACAACTAGCGTGACGTCAGAATCATAAACAATAAAAAACGAGTCTTTTAAAGGGTTGTTACATTTAAAATTTCAATTTCATATGTCCTTGGATTTTTTATTTTTACTGCCTATTCAAAATTCGTTTTTTTTTCGTCGTAATGCAAGGGTTCCAACAACAATTGAGTGAATAGCTTTTTTCATATATAAATATCACCTGTTTTTGTACGGAAGTCGGATGCTGATAAGATGTGGTATTCAATTTAAAACTAAATCAGGTGTAACCAACAAGTGTTCAATAGCCGTATATGGAAATACTTTGCTTATCTTATTTGTCATATAATACATCTTTATTTTAGGATCTCTCATTTATTGGAAGCTTCCGAAAAGCTTTGCATTAACAAAATTAAATATTTTTTTATTATAGCTTATGTATATTTATATTTTTTTAATTTTTATATAACATTGAAATAGAGGTATGAAGAGAGAGGTATGAAGATTTTTTTTTGATCTCTCCATTAATTAAATATGCACATAAAGTATTTCAAATACTCTAATAGATATGTAATTATTCAACAACGAACCATAATGAGTTATTTCCTATATAATTCTACATAGTAGCTACATTTTGGGTGTCCGCCATTTTGATCTACACGGTATTATAGTTCACCATAATTATTGTAATAGAACAATCGTATCATTCTTCTGTCTCTATCCATTGCTGGTTTGATTTATATGAATTAAGAAATGTACCAAACGATATCAGTAATACACGAGAGAGAAGGCGATATAACAACACAGTAGATGATGTAATAGGCTTTCGTGGTAATAAAATAAGCGTGCAAGTGCTCGATCATCCATCACGCGAATGGTCAGAACCGGATTGCTTGAAACGAGATTCCAACCGAAATATGATTTTAAAATCATCTCAAGTGATAAACAAGGCGTTATTAATACACAACAAAGCTACTGTTGCCATTTAAAAAGTATAATAATAATATATTGAGAGTCACAAGGAAGCCGACTAGGCCTTTGATTTTACTGCGCAATTCAAGAGAGACAAAAAGAAAACTTTCTCTTTCGAAGCTTTTTGTACTTAAAAACTTATTGCTACCGTAAAAAATGAACCCTAATGGTTTTTTTCCCATATTTTTTGGCACTAAAGGATTCATAGATCGGATATTACAAAACAAACAAAAGAGTTGGTACTAAAAAACAAAGCTAAGCATCTGGAGAGGTTTTTATTGATATAATGTTTATTATAATCAAATAAGTTCCTCTTCCTGTCGGAACCTGGGCGCCTCATTTTTTTCAAGAACTGCCACAAAAAAGTTCTTAGCAAAAAATTGTTCTATTCTACACCTTAGTCTATGGTATTAGAAATACTTAGAGGATGTTTCGATTTTTATTGAGGGTGCGTAGACGCAATGTGTTTTATAAATAATTTTAAAGCAAAGTTTGATGTTAATAGATCATTTTATGCAGATGTCGTTTTATTAATTCACCAAAGTAGGAAATGTCTTATGACTTTTTTCAAACATTAGTATGTGGATTTTTTGTATCTTAATATATAGAAACATGTCAATTAATATATTGAAACAAGTTATAACTATGTATAATATTTTCGACTCCACTCTCGTATTTACCAAGTTTTACATAACGTTTTTAATAACCTCAGATGATGTACCTACCTAAATCTTTGAATGAGAATAGTCATAATTTTTACACTATTTTTATATTTGAACTCCAAAAAAATTTAGTTTTTCCACTAAAATAAATTTTCTGTTACTAATAACCTACTCCTTATTATTTTAAAAGAGCCACTGCTAAATTTATCGCCTGTTTTTCTTAAGCGAAGCCTTCCGAGTCGGTGATAGCTAACTTACGGACTTACATACTGTCATTTGACATTTTAATTAAAATTGTAAAACTGTATAAAAATACGATTTAAAAGTTTTTCTAAAAGTCTATTTGAATAATGTATATGTATTTAATTTCGAATGATTTAATTTAATATGAGATATATCTAGTAAATTTCAAGTCTGTAACATTATTTAAGATTGTATGATTAATCAGTGACTGGTATTTCGATTTTATGTACTTAAAGATAAAATGATAATCAATGGTGCTTAAATTACTACTTACTAGTATTAATATTATTAATTATACTTTATTATTATTATTTATTATTAATATATTTTAATATTATAGTAATAATTAATATAAGGTATTGGTATATTATATAACAGAGATGCAAGTTTACTAAAACTTTCTTAATAATTAGATCTTGTGAACAATAATGTATTTCATATCTGTGTTATAAGTTGGATGACGAATTTCTAAATAAATTTTTTAAGTTAGAAAAATGCAGCAATCTCAGCAAAAATCTTGAAGTGGTCATATTGAATTAACTGTCTCGAGGTAATTTTAGAAATCTACAGACAAATCTAAAACGGCATCCGTAGACCATCTATCGCACAGCTTGACGCCGACACCAGCCTTTGTATCTTAGAAACGACCCTTGTTTTTTTCATCATCCCTCAAATGTTCAAATTTCTTTACCTGCCTAATCATCGAATCCGTTTAAACTTTCATCCCATATAACGTATAACGAAAAATCAATTTTAAATTCACTGGATAAGGTTTAATTTTCAACGTTAGTTTTGTTGCATACGACTTTTCGTGTTAGTACATCGTCTACAACATCTTGAATACCATCCCCTAAAGCTTAATGCCTTATTTGTTGTTAATTGCAAAGAAATTTAGCGGTTCTTTCATTGACGTTAAGTCCAATTTTTGTTTAAATTAGTTGTACTTACGTCCTTTTTAGATTATACAATTGGAGTTAATAGAATTTTGCTATGGCGCATATGAAAATGTGCGTTTCCCGTAGTTTTGGAATTTATTAGCATCAGTGACTATGCATGGTGCAAGGTTTTAGTGATTTTAAGTTTTAAAAGGGTCGCAGTGGACAAACAGATGTCCGTACATCAGTCTTATTTATGATATTCTAAAAGATATTTATATTTCTCTATGAATATGTGATTGCAATTATTTTTCGAATAATAAAGTTAGTAAAATTCATTCAATGATTCCAGTAATCATTATGATTTATTAAAATAACATCAAAAATGTTGAACATACTGATATAGATCAGTTTAAATGTTTGAATTGGCCTATTTTTCTTTTCTCCACAAATACTACTTATAGTCAAAGCACGTACGCATAAAGCAAAAATTAATGACATCAATAAAACAAAAATTGGTATGTCGTATCTAATAGACATTTGCAATTAAATTTTAATTTGCAAGATAATAACAGTCTGATAATACAGCATTCATAATCTAATGATAATGATTCATCAACACTAGAATTCTATACAACATTATTCTGGTCTTTCCATTTAGAACTACTGTGAATTTGCTCTATTCACATATGCAGCACCTGAGCTATCACAAAGCACACATCCCCTTTTTACTAAAAAGAAGTTTCTAACAAAAAAGTCTCCCACGACGCGCAATTCCGTTTTTTTCGTATATTTTTTTGGAATTTTATAGCCCCTGATTAAATATTGTTAATCTTTTGTGCATTTTGAGATTTATTTCGTATGTATTGTTGCAGTTTATTTGACGCTGTATAGTGTATTGGGTCAGTGTGGACATCCATCTTTTATACCTTTTATTCTTCTTGTATTGTCACAAAAATTGGGGTCTTCTAGGATATATAGGAATGCCATTTTTTTAATATTTGACTATATCGTTGTTACGTCAATTTGCAAGTTAACTTCGTTTAAGTGCATTCTCTATAAAGTACATATACACGTTATTATTTCAATAATATTACGAATTCAGACAACATGAAATTTTTGATTATTTTATTTTATTTTCATAATATAATAACTTTTATTAAATTACGTACTTATATTTTGGTAGCCTTTGAGAAATGTTCTGGACATAGTTCTAGTAACTAGATTAGCCATAGATTTAATCTATTAAGTTCGCCGGCTTGCAAACTAAACTTCAACAACATTTATCAACATAATTCTGCCAATGTATTTGTTTGTTTCACTTTGTTTTTGAATGTAGTTTTGGAAGATATGCCGAAGTTTAATGTTAGCTTTTCATACCTGTTTATGTTACTTCCGTGGTATATAAGTTGAGAAAATCTATTTTTATGGGGTTCTGACTTCTGAGAGCTGATAACTAAAAGCAAGTTATCCCTGAAAATACTCTCAAAATAAGTTATTTGTCCCTCCTATCTTTAGAAATCAGTCTTGCTTAAAAATAATAAGCTAAATAAAGTAAAATTTACTATGAAAATAAGACAATATCTTGACGTTAATTAATATATTGAAAACAAATTAAGATTATTATATTTTGTAGAATTTGATAAATCGTTTAAAAAAATGCAATCTTGGTTTATTTGCACAAACGTCGTTCATTCACACCCACAACCGCTGCGCGATCGTCACCACTATTAAAGAAGTATAAGGGCTTTCAACAACATTATTTGTATACTAGATACTGCCTGTGGATTTGCCCGCGCTTTATACGTATTTTACGTATGGTAAAAATTACTGCTAGAGATTTTATCGTGTAGAATCTAGACTCCACCATTCTTCTTCAATTCAGATCAATTTATTTTGTACTAGCAAACCTTCTTCGCTGGGTGTAAGTTACTATAAATTAGACGGTTTTTATAATTTACTAATTAAATAAAAGTTGTCTAAGTTACTCCTTATTAAATTAGCTATCTGCTAGTGAAAGTCTTATGAAAATCGGTTCAGTCGTTTCAGATACAGACATACTGATAGACCAAAATTTTAAAAATTGATTTTTTGATGTTAGTACCGTATATTCCTTCAATTAAACAGACACTTCAATTTTATTTATTGTTGTACTAATGAAAACCGTTGAAATGCACTCAGGGACGAAAGCGATCAAAGCGAGGGTGGGTTGAGTTTCCACATAAATTTTAGTACGTTTAGAAAGCCTGATCTCTCTTTGCATCTCTCATGTCATCCTAACGAAGGAAATAAAGATGGCACCTGTATTTGCGCTTCGACAACCTAACCTTCGTTGGCTAGTCTCAATGAGATTGGCCGTTGGGCTAAAATCAATTGGTCGTTGGAAGATATTACAATAATTATTGATTATCTTAGTCTAGTATCACCTTCTGCCACACATTGTTTAACCTAATAAATATATTATTTTTAACAATAATGATAAGGTAAGCTATATTTAAGCATAGTTCCTACTTAATATGTAATAGTCACTGTCAAAACGTACATTTAATTGCCGTACTTAGCTCGTTGCTCACTTATTTTAAAAAATAATTTCAGTGTCAAGAACATAATGCAGCTTTTATGATACGATACATGGTACAGTTTGTGACGTGGGAGTTACTTAGTATTATTAACCGACTTTTCAAAGAAGAGGTTTTTAATTATTTTGTATGTATGTCTATATATTACGCTACATTTTTTCAAATTTTAAATAGATTTTATCATTATTTTTTTAGGAAAACTTGTCAAGTTTTCCTAATCAATTTAGAAGGATTATTCCTTATCTAGAGATAAAATAAATACATATTAAGTCCTTTTTACTTGTAATATATTGTAAGAATTTTATATATTTTTTAATTAAATACAGAGTAATGAGTAAAAAAACTTATAGCGTGAAAGCAAAATGACGAGCCTACGTATAAAAAAGACACTTAGGTACGTGAGTCTTTTCATAGCAGTTATTAAAAAATAATCTAAATTTTTCAATCCTTTACTTCTATATTATTAACATTTGTTTACATTTCATTTAAAGTACTTGTTCTATAGAGTAGTTTAAGCGTTGCCACAAATTACAGACATTATATTATGACTTGTGAAGTGCTCGCACTACGAACTAGTTTTTATAATGAAAGTCATGGCCGCTGCCTAATTCTGATACCTAACGTATATTGTTATATCAAAAGTTATCATAAACAAAATATTAGATTTTTGCTAGATTCAGAATTAATAAAATTAAATATTCGTAGAAAAGCTTGCATGTAACGCCATAGGGGTTATTGTGAAGTTTTTTTGCGTATCTCCAAAGGAATGAATTTAATATAATATGTATGTAGATTGAAGTTATATTATATACAGTAGGATGTTAGAGAAAATTTCCTTAATATTGCTAATCATATTTACACGCTATAATCTGAAATAATCAAAGAATCTTTTCAAAAACTTTTGAAACCTCAGTTTAATTTAATTAAAGTAATTAACTTACTACCTATTTTAAATACTTTCTAAGTTTACATTATAAACTAGCGACTCACCCGGGTGAAGCCGCGGATGCCGCTAGTTAAAATTTCTAAAATAAGATTAGCGTTAGTTATTTCGCATAACATTAGCTATCTTTGAGTGAAAATTTCGTCAAAATCGATCCAGCCGTTTTAGCGATTAGCCGGAACAAACAGACAGATAGCCATACAAAAATTTTAAAAATTGTTTTTTTGATGATAGTACCGTATATAATACTTTTATATGCATTGAGTGAAAAGCTGTTAATTTGAAATTAAAATCAGACCTTTCAATTTTATATATGTATAGATGAAACTATTTTTTCGGATTTTGTCGCGGATTTATTTTGTATTTTGGTTCCCAAAATATCGAATGCCTTACAGCACTTGTGGTCACGGGAATGACTATGGTTTTTGACATCACAGAAGATTATGTACTGATTACAGACAATGCCTAATTTAGGCTTAATTTTGAAAAGCAGTGCTTATTAGTAGGTACCATCCAAAAAAAATATTAAAATTCAACCACTAAGGGGCTACCACATAATATTATGTAGGTATATCTAAAGTTCTTTACTTCATTAAAGTCGTAGGTTGTATCTCGCAAGTTAATTATATAACACGATAATTTTGGTACAAGCAATAACAAGTGAATCAATTATCAAGCTATTTGAAGGTCATCAAGATCTCATATTAGATATAATTTCAGTATTAAAACTCACTTACGTAACGTTGTACATAGACGTACGAAAATGTATTTGGAGATATTAAACTTCGATAAGAGCTTCGTATAATAGTTGTTCAAGCAAGTAGAATTAATATTTATTTAATATATGTATATTATATACAATTGCTGTTCGTTAGTCTGGCTAAAACTCAAAATGGCTGGACTGTTTTTAGTTATACTTTTTGATTTTGGCGGGGATTTGTCAGGGTTCGTTTTTTAAGTATAAATAATACAGATAACTTAAAAAAATAGCTGAAATTAAAAAAGTTCAGAATTGTTTGTAAAGTACCTAGAGGCAAACTCGAGCGAAACGAGGGTAAATCACTAGTTTATAAAAGAATACATTCAATTACTAGATGATCTTATTAAATCTCCATAAACAAATTCTTATTTTCGTAAATATTTTAAATTTAAAATTGGTCATACAGATTTGTGTAATATAAAACGTAAGCCTATAAGGTAAGGTTATAGCTATGTATTCTACACAGATGGAAAGTTTATGTATTATGTACAAATGAGCTTTTATACGTAGGCCTTGAAGAACTTCACTTTGGAACACTTCTAATTATCTCGCTGGTCTTCTTGCTTTACATTGTCTTCATCTCTTTTTGACGTCCCACTGCTGGGCACGGGCCTCCCTTAGTACGAATGGGATCATGCCATTACATTGGTGAAACATGATTATTATATTTTTATCTGGATTTTAAACACAAATGCTCAAATCAATGCGGCAGTTGAAATCAGGTTTAATTGAATATAAAGATTTGATTACAAATTTAATCAGAGTAACACATAAACGTGCTAAATCGCTTTTATATATTTTGTTAGCGATAATTATATAGTGATATAGTTCTTATCTGTTGTAAATTCATTTTTTTTACATAAATAGTGTTAATAATATTTTGTAGGTAAGAAATACTAACTATCGAGAAGTAATTTAAAACAATTGACTTCTAATCTAATCTAAGAGTTAAAATACTTACATACATACATCCCTATATATCGTATGAATAAACAATTTGAATAATTATATCTGTTTTTCAATTTAGAACATTTAAAAACCAATAAATTACGTGGCAAAGTAAAAAATGCTCAATTATCACTTTTTCCACCGGTCAAAATATAGATGAAAAAGTTGTAAACATTACAAAAACCACCTTACGTGAAAAGCAAGTGAAGTTGCTGTAAAAAACATAGCAAAAAGCCCCCTTCGTACTAGAATAGTATTTTTTCCTTCTAATATTAAATATGTTAGAATCTGCGCGCGCGCACAACGTCAGGTAGATTTTTGCTTCTCAGGTAGAAAAAATCTTTTGTTAGTTGTTGAAAAAAAGGTTCTTTTATGCGACCCACCCTCTGTGTACGCCTACGATTTTATATTTATCTATAGTAGGATAAAATAATTTTAATACTAGATTTTATAGAAATACAAATGTATTTTTGTTACTATTATTAATTTTGCTAAATTAATCATGAATACCAATACGTAGATAGTCTTATATAATCAATATAAGAATAATAAAATACTAATAAAAAAGTCAGGTAGTATTTAATATTAATATTAAGAATGGATTAAATTAAAAACTTTTTTAATTTTATTATATTATTTAAATAAAATAGGACATATATATACAGAAATATATGGAAGACCTAATATTTGATTTTAAGCTTATTTTTCATATCTATTTGAATAAACTAACAAACGTCTAACTTTTATATATACATATAAATCAAAAATATATTGTAAAGTATCAATTCTATTTCAACCCCCTAAACGAGCGGGGGTGAGAATTCTATGCAACATTTAAACCGCATGCGTACGCGCATTAACACACACTACTTTAAAAACCCACACATAGATTGAGATTTATAGCTTTGAAGACTTGCGAGATTCTGTAATTGCATGATGCAGTTTTAAGTTGAATTTTGAGAAGTTTTGTAACATTTTATATTTTTCTTAGGTTTGCTTTAATTATAATATATCTGGTAAAATAAATTGTACTTAAATTAAAACTAAGAAAAACAAATTATACTAAAATTTAAAGTGATTTAGCTAATCTTTTAAGTCAAGGTTATTGTGTAAATAATGTCTAGCAATAACATAAAACCTAATATATAAAAATCTCGTTTCACGGTGTTGGTGGTTGCACTACTCCGGAACGGCTCGACCTATTTTAATGTTTTTTTTTTATTTTGTTGTATGATAATAGGCGGTAAAGTATTTTTTATCTTCCTACCCGCACCCCCCATTTTCTATGGCAAAACAACGCTTACCGAATCAGCTGGTAATTAAAAATTTTAATATTTTAGCACAAAAGGCATGCTTTACGTGACTTAAATCATAAATACAGTATTTCATTAAAGGAATCCTTATAAACCCTTAACAAAAGTTACTTAGAACAATTCAGAAGAATCCGTATAAAGATAAAAACTTGGTGCTGCTTTATTCTAGAACAATAACCATACTAACACTTCATAACATTGCAATTGTTTTTTTTTCTTTAGTTTCATTTTTATTTTAAGCTACAAATCCTACCCTAAAGATTTTTCCTTTAAGTTTATAAGTGTGCCACAGCATCCCGCGGACGGGTGTGGTTGTAAAATTGCCGAAAATAATACTTACGAGTACTTCGTTCATTATATACAGATGTTTGCTGTTGTATTCAAAATTTCGGGAGTCTAAAACCAAATTAAGGCATTAGATTTAATTCCCATAATATTAGTATTTGTCAGTACATTGGTTCGTATTCTCCTACTGAGACGAAATAACGTGAAGGTACTATCTTTTATGTATCTTTGTAGTAAAAAATACTTTAAAGCTCGTTCTTTTCAGGACTCACCATAAAAGTCTTCAAAGAAGAACAAAATTACATAATTTTGACATATACTAAACAATTGATGTAAACGACCCGCCGCGACCTAACCCAACGGCATATTAATAAAAACGATTGGAAGCAAAAACAAATTTAAAATTCAAACACGTGCTAAGAAAAAGCCGAGGAGTTTAAATTTGCAAAAGGTTATTGTAGCCTTTTTGTTGGCTCTTTTTGCTCCCGTTTCGTGAAAAAGATATTGGATGAGACCGTTTACTATAGAACCCGTTAAAGTTTTTGCCCTTTGGAATGTTTCATTGTTGCTTTTTGTTTCGATTGACTCGTTGCATAACTGGGGTCGGCCTGTGGTCAGCTCTTGAGAAATTATGCTAAGGTCAGATTCAAGACTTTCTTCTATACTCTAAATATCGACACAATTTTCATTTAGTTATTTGACATTATAAATGTAAATGTCTTTTTGAATTTTGTCGCGAATTTGTTTTGATTTTTGGTCCACGACATATCGAATGCTTTACAGTAATCATGCTCACTCGAGAGACTGAGGTTTTAAGTGTCTCAAAATTCAATACATATTTACTTGTTACAGACAGTTCCCATTCCGCAATTAAAAAAAATGATTTCTAAATGGTACCAAAGTACCCTAAATTATATATTTTTATAATATTTAGTTATATTTTTAAGATAAAAAATAGCCTTAAATATTGGTGAATAATTTTAGTGGTGGTCTTTAATAAAGAATTATATTCAATTACATGTAAATGTCTTAAGTGCATTTTTTGTTTCTCCCAATAGAATAGAAACGAAGGTTAGAGCAGACTAGTTGTTAGTTAATCGTCAAAGTTTCTTACTTTGTGGAAAAAACCTTATTTTTTTTTACATTATAATTTGTTTTGTAATAAAATATTCCAAAGAGGTGTTTATCATGGTTTTTTTCATGGATACTAATTTTAGTTTTAATTATTTACACTTACGTACAAATTAGAAGCAGGAAACTTACAATAGAATCATGCAACAAAACAAATATATATTTAAAATAAATGAAAAAATATATAAAACAGAAAAATATTGTATATTGATGTAAAATAAATATAAAATATGTATGTCTGTACGTAGAACTTCTTTTAAAAATGCGTTTATTACATACATTTATAACTACAGTACCTACACTCGAAATGCTTTGTAGAAGTTTATAATTGCTAGAAAAGCATATCGGTTAGAACCTTTGTAAGTGTATAAAATTGAGGCAGTTAAATTATAATTTGAGATTACTGAGCTCATCTGATGATGAAGACAGAAAGTTGGTAGAGGAAACTTTAAAGTTTTCCGCCAATGCCAATTAATGGCATATTTGTCAGTCAGTTTGTCATTTAACGTATGTAATGTGCTTTACATTACACTTGATTAAAAGCTTCCTTTTAATTATATTTTTATTTACAAGTATGTATTGGCAAAAAGCTTACGCAATAAATGGATATGTACCTACACTATTAGAAAAGGTCTATACAGGGATCGAACCCACTAACTATAGTAAATATATTGTCACTACACAGTGCAAAACAAAACATAAAATTGTACAGGTATGTATGTATTTAGGTATATCTTAAAAGGTTAGAAGGTGTTTTAGTATTGGATTTAAGACAGAGTCCTACTATATTATTTTTATAAAGTAAAAAAGATGTAATTACTTACAAATTCTTAGAATTTGTTAGGTCTTTTAAAGTTTATTGGACAGGATTTTTTATAAACTGTTCAATATATATAGGTACATAAAACTTTGTTTGTTCTGATTGACTTATCAAAGTATAGGACTAGAAAAATGAGCATAGTCTTGTCGACGAGACGTTTGGGTCAGTTTGACCCTACTTGCTGCGCCTGCGGTCGCGGGTTCGAGTCCCGCTGGGGGCATTCGTTTGTTAAGCACGAATGTTTGTACTCCAGTCATGGGTGTTTATATTTATAATAGGTATGTATTTAAAGTTATATAATATCAAATATGTGTAGTGTTTCAACTATCTGGTATCCGAAGCACAAGCATCGTAGCTTACCACGGAACTAGACGGTGCTGTGTGTACTCGTAATACTGTCCCAACATTTTTTTTTATTTTTATTAGGGAAACAAACAGTTCATTATAATACATATAAACACAAGGCATAAAACATAACACATCGACCAATCAAGTTTCCACATTTAAATATTATAATAATGTCCTCCCGGCCGATTACGGCCACGGCGCGGCGGCCAATCTCATTGAGACTAGCCAACGGCGCGGGAGATACTCGTATAGTGCACGAATGTACGCGCAGACACAAGTGCACTCTCTATTCCTTACCACTCTCATATTCCAATGGGACGAATGCTCGACACGATCAGTGAGAGTTAAGGCGCAGGACCGACGGCTTTAACTTCCCAACACCGGGCTGTTACTGAGGCTTACGAAACAGAAAGACTCAATAACCAAACTTGGCCCGACCCGGGACTCTAACCCAGGACCTCCCGGTCTGCGACCGTACATGCTAGCCACTGCACCAACGAGGCAGTTCAATTTAAATATTACATAGATGCGAGCAAGCAATATAATGAGGTAGTTATAAAATCAATTAAAAATTATTGAGAAGATATTTTTACCAAAATAAAATAAAAATCAACCATGACAATAACTCATAAAAATAATATTTTTTGAAGAATGATAATATAATATGTATGTAATATAAAGCAGATTAAAATAATAATTAAAATTAAACACAATTGTACGCTAAAAATTTCAAAAAAAATCCCTGTCACCTGTGAAAAAGTCAATTGAACAGAATTCATTATTGTAAACAAAACAGAAACGATGAATGAAAGCATTTTGTGCATAGGTTTTTGGTACGTGTAAGGCGTAAATCAAACAAAAGTTAAGGCAATTAACTTAATTTATTGATTTAAATCTCCTAAATAAATAATTTTATTTAGGATGGACGTGCTAATAATGCTATCTTAAAGAATATTCATTTTTCAATTACTTATCATCGAATGTTCATTATTTAGAACCTTTGGCTACTGTTTACATTAGTGAATATGTCATATCAATCTACAACTAAATAAATTAAAAGTAACCGGTATGAAATTATTATTCGTATCTAACACAATAAAAAAGTAATGCTCGAAATATCGAAACCAGTATAATAAGTTTTTTCTTCATAATAAAAACTTTAACCTTTGCTTGAACCAGAAATAGTTACCTTTTACTAAACCTAAAATCTATCTTATATATTAATCAATTATGACTTATATTTATTTTATTTTATTGAATTTATTAAGTCTTATTAACGTCTTACTGAAAATGTCAGACTGACGAGATCCGATCGATACATAAGACGTTTTTCTCTATATAACCATCGTGTACCATTCCATTATTGTAAATATTAATTTGAATTTTTTTTTAAAACCTCAGATTTTGCAAAGAGCAGGTAAAAATTATATAATTCAATGACTTATTTTCTCATTTCTTCTAATTTAAGATGTGCCAGTAATAAATAACCTCATAGATATACGCGTATAATCTATAATATATATGCATACATAACAGGCAGACGCTAATGGTATATGAGAATTTGGACAGATGGTCCGTCATGTTGGCAAGTATTGCGGATGCGCAGGCGCAACAGGTGTTGCAATGTCGGGATTTTTAAACGATTTTTTTGATGATGATGCCTTTTGAGAGCGGCAAGATTTTAAGAGATAACGTTACAGAGATAAAAGAGATACTTGAAGATTCCAAGCTAGTGTAACATGTACTTAAAAATGAAATTATCAAAGTTAGTACCTATGTATAATATAATATGACATCTATACATATTATAAAACAAAGTACTCCGCCGCGTCAGTCTGTCTGTTCGCGCAAAACTTAAAAACTACTGCACCGACTTTCATGTTGTTTTCACCAATGGAAAGAGTGGTTCTCGAGGAATATTTTAGTATATAATTTCCAATTGTCAAGTATTTTAATTTATTTTGTATACATTGGCTAAAATATCACTAAAAAATATCTGGTGAATATCGCTCTAATTTATAATAATTATGTACCTACATGAGGACGGACCAGAAGCGAAGTTTAGGCCCAAATTATACTTTATATCTGTGATAAATTTCACCCACATCCGTTTAGCTGTCTTGACGTAATTTAGTAACATACATACATCCTCATAAACTAAATATGTTGGGACATTATCACAACAGCGCCATCTAGTTCCGTGGTAAGCTACGTAACGTGCTTGTGTTGCGGATACCAGATAGTTGATATACTACACATATAAATTTTAAATACATACATATTATAAATATAAACACCCATGACGAGTACAAACATTCTCAACAAATGAATGCCCCCAGCGGGACTCGTACCCGCGACCGGTGGCGCAGAAAGTAGGGTCACTACCAACTGAGCCAAACGTGTCGTCGGTCTTTATATGTATATATAAGTATAATATTAGTAGAATTCTTATACTGACTAAATGTTAGAACTTAAAGAACTTAACTTTGAAGTTATTCTATCAAAATTAGTCTAGACGTTTTATAGAATATATAGAATCTGTTATTGAAAGAGTATATTTTTAATTTTCATCATAAACAGTAGTAAACCAGCCATGGCAAATAATTAAGCGAGCTGGCGTGTCACCGCGCACATCTGCGGAACACTTGTCTATAGATGCCCAGACACTAGCTCAATATATTAGTATGGATATTTTTATTATTATAATATGTGATTAGAAATTCCCGCGCCAAAAGGATAAAAATTTAGGGTTATAAGAATTTTTTGATGCCAAATCATAAAAAGGTGAATAATATAAATTTATTCTAAAAATTAAAAATAAAAATCTGGAGGGGGCCACCCTTATTACCTAACGAAATTAAAATTAGCCTACGACCTATTCTCAGACCTACCAATTATAGACAAAAAAAATCATAAAAATCGGTCAAGCGGTTTCGGAAGAGTTCGATAGCAAAGACTGTTCTCTGACCCGGCAAAACATTTTTTTGGGTTTTCTGGCATATAAATAAACTAGCCTTTCCCGCGGCTTCGCGCGCGTTCCATAGGCTGACCAAATTCTTTAGCCTGTCCACCCGTCTTGCACGTGGTGATCACTATTTTGTTGCGGAGTTATTTTAAAACTATGATTGAAGGTATTCATTGAAATCAAAATATGATGCCAAAAGCAATTTTTTTCAAAATTAAATACTTGTGACGAGTAACTTATTTGTTTGGGGAAGGATTAATATCATGTTTATAAAAACACCTTCGCAAATATTGCAACACATTTTCGCATAACTTTAACCGCTTACGCAGCGCACGCAATGGAAGCTCTCAAAAGGAATATTTTTCTCCCGTTTTGCTACATTTCTCATTAATACTCCGCTCCTTTTTGTCGTAGCGTGATGTAATATAGCCTATAGCCTTCCTCGATAAGCGGACTATCCAACAAAAAAAAATTCAATTCGGACCAGTAGTTCCTGAGATTAGCGCGTTCAAACAAACAAACAAACTCTTCAGCTTTTTAAAAAGTATAGATTAAATTTGCTATTAAAAATAAAAAAATCTCATTCTAGTCACCTATCAAATATGTAAAGGATAATCATTAAAATCGGTCGAGCTCTTTTGAAGGAATGTGACCACAAACACCGTGACAAGAGATTTATTTTAATTAGATTAGGAATTTCAAAATTTTTGTTTATTGCATATATATTTTTAAACGTTTACAACTACAGACAGTTTTTGTGTGTTAAAACAATGTAAATATGTTGCTTATAGATAATAATTTATGTATTGGTACGTATGTACATACATTTGACTAATTTTAATTAATTCGTTTGAAAGGCTTGTATCCAAGCGACGTTCGACGATCGATCGATCGACGATTACCCAAACAAATAGTATAAGTACGAAAATTACTGTAGGTTGAATTGTTACTTTTTCACGACTAAACTGCAGAACACTTGTTGTGTTATGTTTTGTCGCAAAAACAAAAAAAAAACGAAATTTAAGGAAAGGAAATTTTACAAACTCAAGGACGAGCCGAATATTCCATACAGAGGGATGAACCGAAGCGAAGCGAGAAGGCTTCGCTTTTAGTATATCGCTTTACAAAAACCCATTTAATATTAAGTATTTACCGTCTATTTAAAAATAGCGTTGTGGAACATTTTTAAATGTCAGGTTAATTTTAGTTTATTATTCAACATTCAAATTCAAAGTTTAACATTTAGATTAGACAATGTTATAAGTACACTACATACAAACGTACGTACTCATACATCTAAGTTATTTACTTATTATTACCTGTTGTGTTCAAAGAAACAAATTTTAAATATTTAGTATATGATAATTTTAACATAAATATAACACATATTACAATTCAATAAATCGCAAACTTTCACACATTATCTATATAAGTACATAATATAATAAAATTCTGAGTCAAATCTGTTCATTGAATAATTTTTGGAACATCTAATTGAAAAAGACATTAATATCGATACAGAGGCTGAATCTATTGTTTTTAGAATTTTTGTTTGTCTGTCTGTCTGTGACCGCATCACGAGAAAACCACTGAATGCATTTGAATGAAATTTGGTACGATAGCTGGTTACCCGGGTAGGATATAATATATAGTCTGTCTTGTCTTCAGTCCTTTTAACGTCCCACTGCTGGGCACGGGTCTCCCTCAGTACGAGGGGGATCAGGCCATAGTCCACCGCGCTGGCCCAGTGCGTGTTGGCGGACTTCACATGTCTTTCGAAAACTTGCTAGGTTTTCTCAGACATGCAGGTTTCCTCACTATGTTTTCCTTCACCGTAAGGCAAGTGGTAATCATGGTAGAAATGATTCGCACATGAAAATATCAGAGGTGCGAGACCCGGATTTGAACTAACTACCACTGCCTTTTTATAATATATAGGATACTTTTTATTGCAGGAAAATAATTCATTTCTTAGAAAAAAATAAAAAAGGCATTTACTTTTTTAGAACGCGAGCGTGTATCGCTAGTGTATAATAATTGAAATATAGCTCGGCCAAGATTCATCGCAAACGGATTGTGCTGGAGCCAATATACAACCATTTTTTTTAATATCTTTATATGAAAATATTATTTATACACTACGAGTATTTACTATATACAGGAAGCCGATTTAAGCTGATTTCAATTTAATTACATTTCTCGTTAAAGTGTTCTAGTTGATTAACAATGACTAATTGTACTCTTAATTCAAAACGGGACGGATATGGAGCATAATGGCTGAACGGATCTAGGTGAAATTTGGCACAGAGATTATAGACAGGAACATTACATACATAGATTACTTCTTGTTCTGATGCAATAAAAGGAGTCAATCTTGACCTCTTTCTAATAATTGCGGAATTTGTGTGTTATTGATTATAAACTCTTAAACAGTTAAAGAAATTGAGTTTCCCCCGACTTCATTTATTTTCAAAAAGTCAAAAATGTTTAGATTTGATATTTTTCTAAAGAATGGCTTATCCACATATTATCATTGTAGATAAATGTGTTTCTTGTAAATCAACGCTACGAATTGACAGCGAAGGACGAAATTTCATTTCTACACGAAAGTTGAGAGGAAACTGAAAAAATACATCACTATTTCGTAATGTTAATTATTATAACGTCGATCTCGTTTGAGATTATTCATTAGGACCTAAGAAAAAAAAAAGAGAAAATTTATGTTGTTTGCCGTTCCTTTAAATCGAATCGAAACAAATCGATATGTTTATTATTTGTATTATAAAAGTCGGAGTTTTTGAAATTTAATTTAATTATTGTGTTATTAAGAACTTTTGACTAATCAAAAGCTCCAATAAAAGCGAGCGAGCTTACAAAGATATCTCATATGACGTTTGTTAATGATCTGTGCTTTTTGCAGTTCACTCAA
Source organism: Boloria euphrosyne (assembly GCA_951802675.2). Taxonomy (NCBI): domain Eukaryota; kingdom Metazoa; phylum Arthropoda; class Insecta; order Lepidoptera; family Nymphalidae; genus Boloria; species Boloria euphrosyne. The sequence continues at coordinate 2,200,227 of OX637896.1, forward strand.
CAGTACTTACATTTATTAATTTGACGGCCAACTTTTTACTCTACCACCGCGCGCATTCATAGTCAAATCAAATAGCGCGCTCCTTACCGGCTTCCTGTTGTAATTTTTTTAATAACGTCTAAATTCTGCCCTTATTACTAATTTCATTGATTGCAAGAAAGTGATAGAAATGTTTCATAGAAATAAAAAACGCGTTTTAAAATATTGGAGAAAAAGTTGATGATAAAGTGGACTTGATTATATAAAATGCTTTGCTTGAACGTATAAATAATATAATAAAGTTAATATGTGTATGATAATTCTACTTAAAGAAGCAAAAAAAAATGTGCTGAGATGTGTATATAAAGATTATATTTTTAAGGTTTTTTAGTTTCACGGGCAACTCCATTTTCGTTTTTCTAATTTTTGCACAGTTTCTTCATAGTTCGAAAAAGGCAAATTTTACTAGTGACTAATATTCTAATAGAAACGCACTATTTCCTGTAGTAAAATTTAAATTGGCCTTTTTCAATGTACGAATATGTCAGTAAAGTCAATTAAATTAACTTATTCGGTTTTGTTTATGCTACGTGTGTGTTTTAATTTTAGAACAATTTAGTGTAAAGGTACAAATATTTTCAAGTTATCTATGGTCATGGGTGGCAAGAATAAAAAAAATAAATGTGTCAAATATTACTTGTATTCAGCCCTCTTTAACGTCCCACTGCTGGGCACGGGCCTTCAATACGAGGGGGGTCATGCCATAGTCCATCACGCTGGCCTAGTGCGAGTTGGCGGATATCACATGTCTTTCGAAAACGTGTTGGTTCTCTCAGACATGCAGGTTTCCTCACGATGTTTTCCTTCACCGTAAGACTGACTATAATCAACCGTAAATAATGCTTACATTTCCAAAATTATACACGTAAAATGGTAGTTATGAACCGCAGTTTCGCTCGCAAAGTAAGTACTCGTAAGTATAATGATAAAATTCTGGTTTGCATCTAAATTTTAAACAACTTTATTTCTAGAAGCAATAGTGAAGTTAATATAAGGGGAATCTGTATCTATATTTCTATACACACTGTACGTCATGAGGAATGAATACATTAAACCTATTGACACCGCCTAGAATAACTGTGACTTTTGGGGCCCCAAAAACGTTAATCTCTCGTACACGTTGTACTTAAAAGCATTTTAAATGTTCCAAAAGATCCAAAAGAAAATGAAATTACATGAATGAAGAAATGATTTATTTAAAATAATCTTCTTATATATAAAAAGCTTATGTCACAGTGTATGTTATCCAACTCCTCCGAAACAGCTTGACCGATTTGTATGATTTTTTTTTGTGTATATTTAATAGGTCTGAGAATAAGTCGCAGATTATTTTAAATACCCTAGAAGATAAGTATGGTCTTCTCCAGACTTTTTATTTTTAGACCAAATTTTTATACTTTTTTTTTATGATTTGGCATCAAAAAACGCTAAATATTCATCATTCTAACACTAATCCCTATTTTTTAATAGTAATTAGAACGCGGGCGGAGCCGCGGGATTTGCTAGTAGTAAGCTCTTGAGTCACCTACTTACATTGAAAATTGTTGAAGATATTGCATTGATAATACTCCTTTTTAGATGTTAGTCAATAAATCATTCTCTTCAACTTCTTTAATCATACAACATTCTGTAATAATTTAGCATTAATTTTATTTTTAAAATTTTATTATCCTAATGCACGCTTAAGCAGTCATGTTTTTGTTACTTTATTGTTATTCTAATGATATTATGAAGATTACTTAGAAATATTGCTTCTGTTCAAAAAATAATGTTATTATGGGTTATAATATAAGCAAAAACTTTAAATATAAGTAAATATCTAGTCTTTTTGGTCGGATGTGGAGAGCTTTTTAATAAATTTATTTTGTCTACAATTTCCTTTGTATGTAATACATTGTTTTTTAGTGACTATTTATCAATAAAATTCCGTATTAATAAATACATCTACATCTTATATATGCATCTATTAATTATATAATCACATAAACAAGTTAAGAAAAAGCTGTTAAAAATGCTATTAATTCTATTTTTTAATTTATATTAGTATTTTTGTTTTCCTCTGTTCTTTAATAATTCGATAAGAATAATTGAAAAATTGATTTTTTCTATTTCTACGTTGATTAGTAGAATTTCCGTATCATTTTACAGTATTGTGGAATAGTTAGCATTAATTTCAAAGTTATTGTTGAACATTGAATTATTTTGCAATTATAAACAACGAGGAAGGTCAAACAAATGCAAATGAACATAAGTAACATAGGTGGGTATAATGTACGAATATATTTGAGATCTTAACACGACTTCTATTGTTTTTAAAATTTTGTATTTAAATATCTTATTATATAGGTACATTTAAAACTGGTTACGCTTACGAATCTATTTTCCTATTTATTTAATAAATTAAACAATGCTTATAATTACTACGAGATTCACATATTATTAATAATAAGAGGACACTAGAAGGACGTCTCGAACTCTATGAAATAATTTTCCTTTCACTTCCTGTTAAAACATGGCGTTGTAATCAACCTGTGACATTTTCGAATTTCACTCAAATCTGTTCAGTCGTTATAGTGTGAAGAAGTATTAAGAAATTAAACACATAAACTGAGTTTTTACATTTACAGTTATATCGATATGCTCGATTGAATCGATTATAATCGTTATTAAAAATTTGAGAAATCGGTTGACATACCAAGAAGATAAAGGTATTGAATTCTTCTGTTTTCGCCTACTTGTATGTATATCTTCTTATAATATAAGAATGAATTGCTGTTCGTTAGTCTCGCTAAAACTCGAGAACGGTTGGACCGATTTGGCTAATTTTGGTCTTATTCATTTGTGGAAGTCCAGAGAAGGTTTAAAAGGTGAAGTACGTAGGGACGAACCCGAGCGAAGCGAGGGTGAGTCGCTAGTAGATTATTAATAAACTTAATAATAATTCGGTTGATATCAATTTTAACTTTAAGAAAGGAAGTCGAGTTATATTATATATATTTACTTGTAAATGTCTTAGTAGTTTGAAATTAGGGCATAGAAAAGCTTAATAATTAATATGAGTTGTGGGAATCTAGTAGAAACCTACATAATATATATTATTAGAGTAAATTGCTATTTAATTATTGATCACATAATTACAAATGAGCTAAACTAAACCCATCGAACACTAAATTATAGGTCTTGCGGTTTAACTTTTCGAAAACCTAGCTATGCTTTCAACTCCGATGACCGTCTATTACACCGTGCTATGCTAGACTTTATTTGGAAACTTGAATGCTTGAGAACATCTAAACTTTGGCTAACTATGTATGTACATTCATTGCTAACATTTAAAAGTATATTTTGGTACCACCTATGAGTCTTCTCAACCGACTTCAAAAAAGGAGGAGGTTACGTTACGTTAAAGACGTCGTATAAGGACGTGCCATATATTTCGTCAGAATAGTTACATTAAATCACATGTAGATAAATAGTTAAAAACCCTCTCCTGTTTATAAACCGTTTAAAAGATGAGCTTTAATGTTATCAATGAACAATAATGGAAAAACTTATTTCTTTATACACAGATAGATAAATGCTATTCATATATCCCTCGAGTGATTAATAATGTTAACTTATAAATATGATCAAATTTCTATTGTTCAGCGGAACTCTAAATATATAAAAGCGCAAGGTAACTCACTCACTTACTTATCACGAAATATCAAAAACTGCTTGACGTATAACGATAAAAAGCAAGCAGTTAGTTTATAGTAGTAGACGTTTGCTAAAAACGGATTTCACGACAGAGCCGAACTAAGGAGGCCTAAGGGTTCTCGCAAGTTTGTATTTGTGCTACAAAGTTTAAATTTGACAGGTAGTACCTAGGGACGAATCCGAGCGAAGCGAGGGTCAGTTGCTAGTTATAGATATAAGATGGCAAGTAAGAATTCTAATTTTGAAGCAAAACATTACTTATTTTACGCAGTCGGTTAAAACTTTTCCTATATCTATTTGCTTCATACCATAAACAAACTGCGGTGTAAATTGAAACTGATGATGACAGATACTTGACGTCGGAGCATTATTTAGTGTTTACAGGCACAGCTTCGTGAGGTCAGATCTGCGCTTATCCCAAAACCTGTTAATGAGGTTACCATGAAATTGTTTTTTTAAGGATTTGTCTCGATATGTACTTATAACTTTAGGTGAAATAATTTAACAATAATAATTATTATGTTCTCCCGGCCGATTACGGCCACGACGACCAACCTCATTGAGACTAACCAGCGCGGGATATATTATAGTGCACGAGTGTACGCGCAAACACAAGTGCACTCTCTGTTCCTTATCACTCTCATATTCCGGTGGAACGAATGCTAGACACGACCAGCGAGAGTTAAGGCGCAGGACCGACGGCTTTACGTGCTCTCCGAGGCACGGGGGTGTAACACCGCCAACTCCTCAACTCCGGGCTGTTACTGAGGCTTATGAAACAGAAAGACTCAATAACTAAACTTGGCCCGACCTGGGACTCGAATCCAGGACCTCCCAGTATGCGACTGTACACGCTAGCCACTACACCACCGAGGCAGTCAGGTGAAATAATTTATGCAGTGAACTCGATGGATGTTTAAGTTGAAACATATTCTACGTTCAATAGTTTATATATAATTGCTTGACCTATTTAGATGATTTCTTTGCTTATGAATTATTCGGTATAGTTCTTACCTCTAATTGAACTCGTGGCACTCTTTATCTTCTTTTTTATACTTCTAATCATACCTATCTTTAACTTAATGTCAACCTACACGGTCCGCTATAAAAAATAATAAATGTAATCGTAATACCACGTTAATTATTTTTTACACTCATCTCAGCACGTGTCAAAGTTATATTATATTGAGGTATTTCTAAAAAAATGACACAAAAAATCATTACAATTTTCAAAAAAAAGTCTGATTTAAATATTTTAAAGACCAGTCCGCACAATCAGTTCTCATGGCCACAGCAAGTAGACGCGTATTACGACTAATGCCTACACGTCAATCACTTTGATTGAACCGACAAAAACATTGATTCATATTCACATCACTCCCAAGTCCATATTAATGTGTTAGAAATACTTTATAGCTTTAATAATTTTATTAGTGCATTTTCCAGCTAAAATTAAAGTTATCATTACATTGTTATAGACAAAAAGTCTTTATAACGAATACGAATACGGTGGCTACAGTTTATTTCGCCGAATACGTTATTCGTACAAGTTTGTACACGATAAAAGGCTTACTATATAGAAAAGAGCTTCGCTCAACGGATTTTCATGATTTTTAGCTCAGTATACACTCAAAAAATTAAATTACCTTTTAAACAAAACAAACTGGATTAAAATCAGTTCAGCTTTTTAGGCGCTACGATGCCACAGACAGACATATAGATACACTGATAGAGGTAGACACATGTTAAACTTACGAATACAACACCCCTTTTTTTGGGGGGTTGAAAATAGAGCTATTGTTACAATCTTTTTATCAAATAGCTTAATTTTAACATCTTTAATCTTTGCTTTTATTTTAAATTTTCTAATTATACGGCCTGTAAGGACATCATATAATCACCTTCACGGTTCGCTAGTATGAAATAAATATATAAAAAAAAATTTGATCTCAATATGATTTTAATTATCTTTCGTACTCGTCTTTAAAGTCAGTGTTAAATTTAAATTACATTTTTATTTAATCTAAGTAAAAACAAATGAAATTCGCTTATAATTCTAAATGGCTTAACAATTTTACTTAAATTACGTACCAATATTTATGTACCATCTTTTGTTGTAACTTATTTTTTATAGGTAGATTAGGACATAGCTGTAGTGTCAGACGTTTTTTAAAATGTATGGTCAAAATCCTGTTTTAATTATAACCAAAAGAAACATTCCAATTTTTCATATTTTTGCACTTTTTAAAAAAAATAAAAAAATTGTAACGAAAAATATGTATTTATTGAAAAAATTTCGTTTCTTAGGAGAAAAATGCCTTAGAATTTTGGTTTAAAATACAATCCATCCAGCTAGTAACCGACGTAGCAGTAAGATTAGACGCTGCTGGTAACTGCTTCACAAGGTTACGTCATAGACACAAAGTCAAGGTTGCTTGAAACATTAGTAAATTTTATGGTAATATGTCGTTAATCTTTATTTAAATATATTTTTTTCTTCTAAATCATAAATCATGAAATTTTTGATTCTCATAAATTGTGTGCTTCAAATGTTAGGTTATAATTTATTAGGCAATATTGAACACTAGATCAATTACATTCATTTCCTATCTTACATCAGATGTAATAAATGTGATAAAACAAGTGTCTTGTATCAATTTCAGGATAAACAGAGATAAAAAAGCAAAACACTCACACAGGCCTTTTTTAAAGTCTCATTGCTGGGCCAGAGCGTTCTTCAGGGGATTTGTTTAGACCCTAGTCCATCACACTGGTCAAACTCGGGTTGGCGGACTTCACATGTCTTTGGACTTCAAATATTCCTTCAGACATGCAGGTTTTCTTATGATAATTGTGATCGTGATTGTGATTGTGTGATGATGTTAGAAATTATTGGTAAATAAAACTGTCAGAGGTGCGAGACCTGGGATTCAAAACCCGCATTACTCTTTTTTTCAAGTGAGCACGTCGCCACTGCGTTACCACTGCAATAATAGAACTAGCAAACCTAAAACACTTTATTCAAACGTCCTACAGTGAATTATGTAGTATAACATAAATATCGGTGGATTTTTATGATTACATTAATTTTAAAAATATGTAAACTTTTAAGATATTAAAGGAAGACATAAATATTTTTAATACGAATGTAAACGGTAGTAATATCGCACACGTAGATCGAAACTAGGTACATGTATTATAGTTTTAACTTCATAATTAAGATAAGAGGCGTCAATTCAACGAACCGTCATAAAACCCAGAACATAAAAAATAAGCATCAAAAATGCTAATTTGTTTTAAAATGCTAATTAGATTTATTTCTGGACGGTCCACGATCCACTTTAAATTAGACGAATATAATTTAAATCGTGAACAAAACCAATGTATTTCTAAATGTTATTTAAAAACTGTTAATTTATATACATAAATGATCTCCTGACAGTTAATCGATCGCTAAACATCCATAATGAGCCGTATTTTAATAATAATGGCAAAACGCGATATGAAAAAATGTAAACAAACGATAAAACTAAAAAGGGACAAATTATTTGCATAAATTTTAGTTGTAAAAAGCTACTATCGCGTTAACTGTGACTCAGAAGTGACAAATCCGACTTGAAATGAAATCGGTCGTCTGTGTACAAGTAGATATATATAAAAAATCAGTTTGTACATTTATGTGATACTTGCTATATTTCGTGACTCCGCTCTCATATATTATATGCATATAGTATGATTAAAAATAATAACAAACTTTATGGGTTATCAATTAAATTTATATATTTCTTACTTTTAAAATAACGAAATTTACAATTTATCACCATCCCTTATTTTCATCCCCAAAACATTCAAATAGAAAAGTCAACATTTTCAATCACAATTACTTCAATTTGGTCACGGTATAATGAAAAAATAATAATATGTTAGGACATTTTTACAACAGCGCCATCTAGTTCTGTGGTAAGCTATGTTACGTGCTTGTGTTACGGATACCAGATAGTTGATATACTGCACATATAATTTTAAATACATACATATTATAAATATACACATCCAAGACTGGAGTACAAACATTCGTGTTCAACAAATGAATGCCCCCAGCGGGACTCGAACCCGCGACCGCTGGTGCAGAAAGTAGGGTCACCACCAATTGAGCCATACGTGTCGTCAAAAAAGCGAATATTCTTGCAAATTCCTTTTTATGAATTCCAAATCATTTTACTCTATTACATATTTCAAAAATATGTTCTTAGCGTTTATCTCTCTATGAGCTTTAAGCTACTGATATTTCGTGATTAATCAACGTTTACAACAGTCTTTTGACGTCAGCTCTAACAACTACGATCGACAAACTATTAAAATAGATTAAATTACAAAATTGAAGAAAATTTTTTGGCTAAGTTTGATTGAAACATAATACTTATTATATATATTAACAGTAAGAAAAAAAAACTCGGAAAACGACTATATCTTCCTTCCTCACACTTTGATTGGATTCACTTGAGTGAAGATAGAGGCTAAAGCTAACGTAATAAAATACACCACTTCAAACACGTAAACACGCAGGCAGATCCTTGTTCTAACAAATAAATATTAAAGGACGAATAGAGACATAGTGACCCAGTATTTTGTATAGAAAAAATCTAAAAAAACCGTTTTTTAGTATAATAAAAAACAAGATGGCGTTAAGAAGCGTTCCGATCGACACAATTGTTGTTTTTACGACCGCGGTACTTAATGAAAAAGATTTGTTTATTTTTTTTTATTTTAAACAAAAAGTCAATTTGTGTAATCAGGTAGTTATTTTAAATACGAGTGTAACAAATCAAATAATATGTAGTATTTTTTGTGTTCAAATAGTATAAGATGAATTTATAGGATTGCTCCTAAGATGTTTTTCATAGTTAGCACATTGACGATACTCATACATACATTGAGGCTCAGTTTGTAGTGAAACTTCTTGCTGTGCCAGCGGTCGTGGGTTTGAGTCCTACTGAAGGCATTTAGTTGATTTATGATCACTAATGTTTGTACTCAGTCATCGGTTGTATTATTTAAGTTATATACGAGTAGGTATGTCTCGTGTTTATTAACTAGGTATCCGGTGTCCACACAACAAGCCTCTTAGCGTACGATGGAACTGATGGCGCTGTTTGTTGATATCCTTACGTTTATTTATTTAATATTATTTTATTTGAAAGTTGATATTTACAATTTATGATATAAACTGTGGTAAAAAAGATACATGTATTTTTAAAACGTACACTTTTAATAAATTGAATCCTAAATCCTTCAGGACTAAGCCTTTCAAAAAGCATACAAAAACAACTTAACTTTATCGATAACTTTGTAAGTATATCTCCTGACGAGTTTAGACTTCTTGATACATCACAAAATAACATGCACATTCTAGATTCTAGAAATAAAGTATAGACAAAAATAAATAAGAAGAAAAAAAAAAGAATTAAATAAATTAAATAGATAATAAATAATTAAAAAACATATTTAGAAAAATATTGTCTAGGGTTAATTATATGGTAAATTTGTCTATGGTTGCCGATGAGATATTCATCATAAATCAAATTAAAATGAATAATTAATTGAAACAGAATAAATCTTAGAACGAGTTTTGTGCTAGCATTAATTACAATTTGCATGAAACCACATCAAAACCGGTTCTTTTTGTAATTATTTTGGTTATCAAAATCTTTTCGTAGCTTGACCACAGCTTATGTATGTAATATCTTTGACCTTGGCTTTTGTGTACAGCCATTTCTGACGCAGAGTAATAATAAGTTTAATAGTTATGGTATAGAAGTTGGATAGGTAAGTAAATTAATTTCACACTGCCTTCTGTGCGTTTTCCAGATGTTATTATTTTAATTAGTTGTCTTTTTAGTGTTGTGGCTAGCAAGTACGGCCACTCATCGAGAGGCCCTGGGTTCGAGTCCCGGGACGGACCAAGTTACTTATTGACTCTTGTTATTTAATTAAGCTTCAGTAACCGCCCGGAGTTGGGAAGTTGGCGGTGTTTCACCCCCGTGCCCTGGAGAACACGTAAAGCCGTCGGTCTTGCGCCTTAACTCTCACTGGTCGTGTCGAGTAGTCGTTCCACCGGAGTATGAGAGTGATAGGAATAGAGAATGCATTTGTGTCTGCGTGTACACTTGTGCACTATAATATATCCTGCGCAGTTGGCTAGTCTCATTGAGATTAGTTGCAGTCGGTCGGATAAAATTATTATTATTTTAATGTAGATAGTTCATTCTAGGTTTCAACGCCTTAGCGCTTATTTGTTTGAACTACTAATACTCGTTGTACTTTAAAGTAGAGTTGAGAAGAGAGCTTTTTTCTGTAGTTTAAGCTTTATTTATATACCTATCTAAGATTCTTTATTCGTATATTTTAATACTGCATTAAATTGTTTCGGCTTATTGCCATTTGGATAAATAGTATCGGAGACTTTGATTTTCAGTTCAATCAGACTTTATTTTTTTATGAAAAAAAATCTTTTTTAGTATATAAAATGATGTAATACTATAAAGGTACAAACTCAAATGCTAACATTAATTAAGGATTATTTTTGAAATATTTTTGAGTGACTTAAAAGAATGTATGTATGTTCATTGATCATGCTTAGTAAAGATATCGTTAATTGTTACTATATTCACTTAATATGCAAATGAAACTGAAAGTGAACTTTAAATTTACTCCTCAAATAAGTTGGCCAGTTAGGTAAGTAGAGGAGTGAAGTTACCTAATAATAATTAATTTTGATGTAGCCATGTGTTAGGTACTCCAGGTTATAACATACCTGTGTGCATTTCTTTACTTTAAATCTAATATTACTTTTAATACAAAATAAACGCGAGTGAAAATTGGTGAAAACCTTAGTTTACTTACCTAAACTTAAATGAATATTATTACTTTTATTCTTAACGTTGCGTCCTTTAAGAATCAGAATCCTTTGTTTCTAATTACCCATAAATTATTTTAAAGATGATTTATTTAACTTAGCAAGGATATATAATTATATATTAAACTTGAGATATCTTAAATAAGATTTTGTGTATTTTTGTGGTACGCCCTTCACGGTGTATGATCAGATTTTAATCGCAATTATACTTACCTGGTAACTTGTCAACTTCAAAATATTAATATTAAAAATTCCCGCGTTGATGAACGATAAAATCCGGAACTACTTTACCGATCTTAACGATATTTTTTAATCTGTGACTTGTCCCAATTTAAAATATATGCTAGTTTTAATCCTGGTTATTTATTTTATTAATGGAAGAATCATATCCGGGAGAGATTCCGGACAGACAGCCTGAGAAAAATTTAAGATTAGGGAGCCACTCCGCTCCGTACGGGTGCGCCCCTAGATACGATTAGGCGATTATTATAGATTTCTCTGAAATTAGATTTTTTCTCGGTTTTTTTCTACTACAATATGCATGTATTACTCATATAAAACTTCCTCTTGAATCACTCTATCTATTGAAGAAATTCGTATTAAAATCCGTTGAGTGTTTCTAAGCGTACAGAGTACAGACGCGCGAGTTTGATTAATACTATATAAAGTTTTAATATTCGCATATGTGGTCTATTGAAGGTCGTTACAAAACAGAGCTCTCGAATATATGTTGTTTAAAATTAGCTACAAACAAAATATTATTTATAGATTATGATATCAATAGCAACAACAAGATATAGAGAAAATAAAAATAAAATAGTAATGAACTAAGTCTATACATATGCATGTGGAATATAATTTTTTGGACTCCATTTTTTGTATATTTAATACCACCATTACTTACTTTTTCTAATAAATTATTTGAGTTGAATTTTGAAATTTATATACGTATACTAGCAATTCCCGCGGCTCCACCCGCGTATATAAGTATTTTTTGATGCCAAATCATAAAAAAATAAAAAAATTAAATTTTGCCAAAAAATAAAAATCTGGAGGGAGCCACGCTTATCACCTAGGGATGATAGATAGGGGAATAAAAAATATATGATGACTTATTCTTAAACCGACCAAATATACAGAAAAAAATCATAAAAATCGGTCAAGCCGGTTCGAAGAAGTTCGATAACAAACACTGTGACACGAGATTTTTATATATTAGAAGAAGATTATTCTTACTCATACTTTTACTTATCATGTACAGACTAAATATTAAATATAGGTTAAAGTATATAACTTAATATATACCTAAGTTAATTCTTATTATATGTAACTGGCGAGTTCACCTCGCTTTGCTCGTATGCGTCCTTTGGCACTTTAAATTTTATAGAGCAGAACACTGCTTTTTTTTAAGTAGCCTTAGATACTCCTTATAGCATCTAGCTAGCACCTTATAGCTCTCTGCTAGTGAAAGTTACGTCAAACAGACAAACATTTTTTTTATTTTCATTTGAATTTATGAGCATTAAATAAACATACTATAAAGCCAGCCCTAAAAAAACCAAATGGTAAGTTGACTTTTAATAGCAATATAGTAGTTGCTTCGACTGATTTTGCTACTATTTAAAAGTCTAATATAATATTTACATAAGTCTAGGTATTGCTTAGAATAACATCAAGTTGTAAACAATTATGTATTATAAAAGTCAAATGTTGTTTAAATTGTTTTGATATCAAGTTATTATAATATTACGAAAACACCTTAGTGAGGTAAGTTTGCTTATTTACTAAATTTAAAATAATAGAAAGCTACTAAGTTTAAATTAAAGTATAAAACTCATCTGAAATAAAATCTAAAAAGGAAATTCCTTTAAAAACAAGTACATTATATACTGGTAAATAATATGTCAGAAGATTTGTAGACAAAAAATGTTTTTGTTGGTCTCTAAACTATAAATTAAACACAATAATACATAACAAACCATATACTAAGTATTGAGAAGACGTATAGAGATAAACAAATTAAAGAAAACTTGAGTGTAACAACAAAATAAACGCGGAAAGACATAGCCGGAAAAACCTTACTTGGTAACCGCCGAATAGTACTCGCCGTGTCTACGAAACAAAGATCTAAGCACTGCTAAAATAAAAAGGCTATTTTAAACCTAAAAAACTTGAGTTAAAGTTGATTTTTGTTTGTTATTTAGGTGAAATAAGGCATTATAGAGTGATGTGATGTAATATGTCCGCCACAAGGTCAGCATAGACCGAAAATCAGGTTTCATGCCCCCCCTGCGCGCGCGCAGCGTCGCTCGGGGGCGCCGTGTACGTTTACGCGGTTTGTACACTTGTTATATACTAGTGACTCACCCTCGCTTCGCTCGGGTTCGTCCCCAGGTGTAACCTCTTTAGTATAGTTTAAATATGACGTAACTTACTTCTTTATAATATTAGAATAAATTATAAAAATGGTATTTATATCGGAGTTTTATTTTTTGCTTTAATTTGATTTTAGAGGCAGTGGTAGCACAGCGGTAACGTGCTCGCTTGATTAACCGGGTGCTTGATTAATGGGGGTTCAAATCCTCTTCTCTTCGTCGGGTCTTGCACATTTGATATTTTCATGAGCGAATCATTTCTAATTTCTATCATGATAACGACTTGTCTTACGGTGAAGGAAAACATTGTGAGGAAATCTGCATGTCGGAAAGAATCTAGCAAGTTTTCGTAAGACATGTTATGTCCGCCAGCACACACCAGCGTGGTAGACAATGGCCTGATCTCCCTCGTACTGAGGGAAGCCCGTGCCCAGCTGTGGGACGTTAAAAATAAAAAGGTCAGAAGACAATTTGATTTTTGATTCACGACGTTTCGAATGACTTACAACAAACATGGTCATTGGAGTAAAAAAAAATACTTCGAATGTCAAATGATGCGTAAATCTTGCAGTAACTACTGCTTAGTTTATATATCTGAGCAAGCGCTTTTAATGCAAGTAATTTTATACTCAATCTCAGCAACTTAACATAATTTAAGAGGATAACATTTACTTTAAGTAAAGTTTTAGTAATCCTTTAGTTTCTAGTAAAATATTTGTTGAAACTCCTATTATTTTTAGCTTTGAGTGGCGTAGTACTGATATAATCAATTCACGAAAAATAAATAAAATAATAAAAAATTAGATAAAGGCCACGCACAATATTCTCAACTTAATATTTTCCTAACTTTTTTTTATTACATTGTTATACTGTCCACGCCATTCAAACGCGCATGTAGTCTATTCGGAATTCGTCAAAATACTCAGGCAACTACCACATGGCCCGCGATTCATTCTTCATACGAATGAGCGTGTGTGCGTCTGCGCAGAGTTGCGTCGCTCATGCATTATGTTAAAATAAAATTCTTAACTTTGATTACTTCTTTTCTCCATCGTTAAAAATACAAATATAATAATAAACAAATTTGGATCAAATTTTATAAAATATGGCTAGATTTAAGCACATTTTATGTTATAATTAATATGATTAATATTAAGTCAGTCATAGCTTTAAAATAAATATCAAAATGTTTATCGCTTACATCTATAAATCTAATATTTTGCTTAAATTTTGGTCAGCAATAACGATTCATAAAAATTAATGAAGCAATAAAAATTATGTTAAATTGTGATAAGATTATAATTTTCTACATGTTTTAATTTCATACGAGTTTCAATTCTCCGACTAACTTAATTAATGTAACGAATAATTATTTTCCGTATTGAAATATTTATTTAACATTTTTTATGTATTTTTCAATTGATTTTATTATTAAACACAAATGTACCGGCACCTGCTACTCGCATATACTAAGGCCATCTATCGAAGATCTACGGAACTAAAACGTTAGTAACACGTGTAGTCAATAGATGTCAGTATGAGATATGAATATTCATGAGTGCATTAAATTTAAGCAGGGAATTCCGGTTATATTTTAAATATTAATTTATTTAATCTAAAAAATTTTACCTTGTTATTTCGATGGTAATATTCGCTGTACATACCTGTAACAAAAAATAAATAATTAAAAATAAGTATATTGCAAAATGCACAAAATTATATCACAGAGTTAAAAAATCCGCCATATTAATTAAAAAAAAATAAACAATATTTAATTATCGAAATCCATTCAGCGGTTGGAAGATACGAGGTAGTAAAGAAATTTACATACAAGGTACGCGCGAAAAACTTAACGCACTTTGGCAGTCGGGTAAATAGCAGACTATAAAAAAGCGTACTAAAAAGATGAAAACGAGTGACGTAACTACCTATAATTTGTGCAGTGGGAGACGTACGTACATTGTACGTCACCGACTGCATAATTCTATGTTATTTAGTCACTTGATTTTATTTATTAGCAAGCATTTCGTTTAAACATATAGCTTAAAAAATTAATGAATTAGATCCGCCATTTTATTTTTTATGATTTTTATATATAACTAGCAATTTCCGCGGCTACGCCCGCGTTCTAATCATTATTAAAAAATAGGAATTCGGAACGTTGAAAATTCTTCAGAATTTCTAAAAAAATCTTCGCTTCTTCTAAGAGCTATAAGCTAAACAGTACGCAAGACGTAGGTGTATTAAGATAGCAGTGAAAGGTTAGCAGAATCAATGGAAACATGCATGGTATTTAGAAAAAAAATTTTGTATAGATCTCGAAAAAAAAAAGTTGCCATTGTAACTTGTATGAATTATTATTGCACGCACCATGGCAACGGTCATAAGTCATAACATGATACGTCAAATATGTAGATCTCTATAAGATACACAATTCCACCCTACATCATTTTGTTATATCTCAAAGGGTTTAGGCAGCGTTTTCGTTGAAAGCTCCCAGACGGCTTATTTTTTTCCGACACCTCCAACATATTTCATTATATGTTAGCCAATGTATATAAAACCTAGACAAATTATATACTCAAACCTTCCTGGAGAGCCATTCTATCCATTGGTGAAACCTGCATGAAAATCGGTGCAGTAGATTTTGAGATTATCGCGAACAGACAGATAGACAGACAGACAGACGCGGCGGAGGACTTTGTTTTATAATATGTATAGATATCCTATAGCAGTTGCATTATCAGGACGACTTTTGAATCATCAAAATTGGTTATCATATTACGGAGGTACATAGGCTCAGACATACACGCAATAAACATAAATAGGTACATTCAATATATGTACACACATAATTAAAGTCGAACACATAATCCGTTAGACTTATTGTAATCGAGTAAAATGTAGAAGGAATTGTTAAATGAACTAGCTTATTTTAATTAAAATGAAATCATTTTAAACATCGGAGACTAAATATTAAAATAAATCCGTGAAAGTATACGAAAAGATAACTTAAAATATTAAATTATTATATCATAATTATTGAATATTTCTTTATATCTCATGTTGATGAGCAAACAGTTATAATATTATAAATATTTTAATTAATGCACATATATAAAGTCACAAGTAAGCTAAATTTCTACTGCTGTTTTCATCAATAGTTGATTTCAAGATTTTTCAACACTGCTAAAGAATATGTATGTAAAAAAGTTTCCATAGTATCGCAGACTACCCATGGTAAAAAACATTAAAAAAAAACACCATGAACGTTGGATATTTATTAAAAAAATTAACGTATTCTCAATTTCACCCCAGAAGACTATGTTCCCATACACCAAGACACAGCAGCCCATTTGCATACGTTGAATCATTAATTTTTTTACTCTCCTTTTTCTCATCCTACTCACCCCACAAAATTTGAGTGGATTTACTACAATACGATGCCATTAAAATAAAAGATTAAATAGTATCCGTAATTTGCATAGTGATCTTAAACTGTGAGAAAGGAGTGCCACAAGGGGAAGACATTGGGTCTGTACTTCTCATTATATATGCAAGTGACTAGACAATGCAAAATTGTTTTTATGTTTATCATTCACCGATAGAAGCGGTTTTTTCACTATTTGTTTTTTACTTTAACTTCGCACGGTGATTTGCATAGCCTGTTTCGGTCACCCCAACGATTTTGCATACTCTTTTGCATATAAAAGTCTAATACTGTCTCTTTGAGTATGTGTGTTTATTTTCAGCTTTATCTTAAGGATAGTGGAATTTTTAATTTGATTCATACAGTTTTGGGGGTCAGGTTTTTTTATTCAGCTATCAGCTATTGTGTGTATTGTGAGTGTCATTAGTGATGCTTTTGCAATCGTGTGAGATATTTCAAGCGAATCTTAAGGTGAATAATTAAACGTTGGAACAAGAAATTGGTCCCCACAAACAATTTCTATTGTATCTCTAATTGAATTCCGGTTTTGATGCTCGTCATCGCTGATTATTCTTTGTTTGATGAATATTTAGTATATTTTTTTTTGCTTTGGGTGCATTATTTTTTATCACGGAACAAAACATCTGCTTGCTTATAATTAAAAAATCGTGAGAACTATAGGGATGTCCGTTTGAATTAATTAGATTGATTGTTGCAAAGGAATCATGTCTTTACAAAACTCGTTATGATTTAGAACGTTTTGTTCAATAAAATTTAACTGAGTGTTCGTTACTGAATAAATGTGTTAATAATAATAGCAGAAGTGTATTTCGTTCGACTATCATTGAAAATATTAGGTAAAGTAGTAAAAATCTAGATAAAAGTAAAATACCTATAAAATTTAAAATTATTATTTTTTTTAATGTATAAATAAGTGTATTTAATATGCAACGCATAAATTGATATATTAATGAGCTATTAAAACGTCTCCTTAAATAAGGAAACATTACAGGCAGGTGATGCGATCACGCACTTTTTAATGCCTACAATTAGCATTTACGCATAACATAAAATGTTTGCATTCAACGTTTTAACAAAATTATGTATAACAGTAAATGTATTATTTAAATTTTTTATATTCAGAAATAACTAGAACATATTATAAATGGTAATCGATTTCAAAATCGAATAAGCGGTATTGATGTTTCAACATGCTTTTGTACAAATTGTGAATTGTAAAGATGTATAGAAATATAATCAATTTATTGACACATAATATGGTCAAAGTGTGCAATTATAGGGTATAAGTAACCCTACCAATAAAATATTATATTTCGGCGGTACACCGAGCAATTGTCAAAACAGTTTGTAATCTAAGCCCTTATTACTATGAAAGTAAAGACGAATTTGATCTGAAACTTAGCTAATGTTGCCATCCGTACGTAGAATAAAGGGTTTAGTAAAATTATAAAGCTATTGATATTTGTATTGATGACATGATTGACACTGGCGCGTGCCACCGACTTTTAAATCGATGATTTTCTGTGAAATTGAATATTTTTTACCTAGTAAAATCGTTATTTGCGGTTTAGTTGGTAGCAAGTACTGATCAATCTAGAGTAATGCATTTATGCTGTTCCCTGTTCCTTTCTGTTCTAGAATATTGCTTTTTGCCTGTCTAAGCTAATTGTCTTTATCTGTGTCATCAATTTAGAGGTTATTTACATCTATGAGCTTATTAAAAGCTCTCTATTGATTGTCATTGCGATTTAAAAACAATAGCTATCCTTTATAAAACTTGAATTATTATTAATAACAATTGTGTTATTAGGCTACTGTTGAATGATTTTTAACCGTCATCCACTCAGATATTCTATTTGAAACCTAAAGTAGTTCATTTTAGAATATTTTAAACTTAGAATATAATTTTAAACCAAATTAAATGTTAACAAATATTTTATGTACTCGTATTATAATTTATTTTTATATTTACACTTGATAGATATAAGTTATACAATGCATAAAGAATTTTCAAAAGTCTTAGTAGTATTGTAAATAAAACTGTCGTGGATTTATTCAGAATTTTGGTTCCCGACGTTTTAAACGCTTTACAGTTTCATGGTCACGGGAGAAACTCTGCATGGTCACACAAATTAGCTAATTTTAAAAAACGGTTCAGGTTTCATGTTTTTATAGAGTACTAGCAATTCCCTGGCTCCGCCCGCGTTCTCAACCCGGTGGTAGAAGGACGAAAATTTAGGATTACAAGTATTTTTGATGCCAAATTATAAGTAAGGAAAAATGATAATTAGGTTTAAAATAAAAAATTAAATATCTAGAGAGCGCCTACGGACCTATTCTCAGACCTACCAAATATACACAAAAAAATCATGAAAATCGGTCAAGCCATTTCGGAGGAATTTGATAACAAACACTTTTGACAACAAAACAAGATTTTTGTATATTAGAAGATTATAATATTGTTTCAAATTATCCATCTTAATTATTACGTAAGCGTAATAAATTAATTTGCGACTTCAATATTAACAGCTGTCATGCAAAATCGGCTTTTCACCCATAAAAATGCGAAACCCTTCGATTGCTTTCAATAAATCTCTAAACCCCTTCGAATATCTATTATAAGATTATTGGGTATTGATCTATTGTGGAGGGCGCGAAAGGGTTTAAGTACTTCTTGTTACCATTTAAACCCTTTCGTCTATTCTTCCTTTTGTCGTCTGATGACATGTTTGGACTATTGATTCTATTGGTGTGTGGTTTCGGCTTGCTAATAAGGGATTTGAGTTTTTTAAGTGCGAACTTTCTTTACTTTTTGCATTTCATAATATATAAAAATCTCGTGTCACAGTGTTTGTTATCAAACTCTTCCGAAACGGCTTAATCGATTTTTATGAAATTTCTTGTGTCTATTTGGTAGGTCTGATTTTAGATGTCAAATCATAAAAAAAATAAAAAAATAAAATTTGGTCTAAAAATAAAAAGATATTTGGAGAGGACCACTCTTATCGCCCAGGGGAATAAAAAAGTAGCCTACATATTACCTACCTATTCTCAGACCTACAAAATATACACAAAAAATTCATAAAAATTGGTCAAGTCGTTTCGGAAGAGTTTGATAACAAACACTGTGACACGAGATTTTTACATATTAGATTTTAATTTTCCATGCAAAATTAGATTTTAGTACATAAAACTTATATAATAGACGCTTGATCCGGATAAAAAACTATCATCATACCAAACATTAAAATCTCTCCAGTGGTTTTCTCGTGATGCAGTCAAAAATTTTAAAAACTATATTAAAAAAAATAAGTATAATAATAACTATTTGAACAAAATAAAAAATAATAATAATGCACAGATTATGTATATTGTATAGGTTTCCAACAAAAGACAATTGAAATGACAATTTAAAAAATCAAAACAAATCAACACCAAAAAAAAAAACATACATATATCGAGCAAAATTAATTAAATTTAAGATCCTTAGTAAAATCCATGATTAATATTCAAGTTCGTAGAAATCGTAACAAAACTACCCAATGAAATTTTGGCTGATTTAAAAGAAGTTCGATCATTAGTTAAATGTCACAAATACATTACCGTTTTTCATTCCCACGTATCCAAGACTAAACACTTCTTCATGCAAATATTTCTAATCCTAGAAATCTACATAAGTAAATTTTTGGCTATGACAAATTACTTCGAGTGCCTACAGCTACCTTTCTCACATACCAGATCACTTGTGGCTAATGTTTTATTCAATAATTGACAAGCATTACGATTATTATGCAAAGTGACGCTTTATGATTTAGCATGTTGACATAATACCATCAATCTGTTGTTTGATTTATATGGGGATAGGGTTGCATGGGTTTGGTTAACTCGATATCGATAAAAATATTTTTGAAACTGAGTCATATCTATTTCTATATAAATTTCCAAACACATTCATTTGCTCAGCGTATTTCAATGCTGCTTAATGCTTTTTTGAGTAATTAAAAAAGTACTACGAGTTTAAGTTTAACGGATATCGCATTATCGTCTTAAACTCGTAAATCTCATTTTTATTTTTCCAATTTTTTCCTTATCTTAAGTAATTTTTGATCTTTTGTGTAAAAACGTTGTTGTTTTAATACAAAAAGCTATCGATATTCTATATCGATATTTTTTCACCGCCCTAATTTACTTATATTATAATGATGGATTATCCTAGTCTTTCAATACGTTCGCACCGCAACGCCTATTACGCAGATGCATTCTTATTCAGACGGTGTTGAACCTGCACCCCTTTTGTACATGCTTCGAATGTAATTTAGGATATTAGTAGAGTTAAAAATAGGTAGAGAATGTCACGGAAGTTCTAATTTGTCTGTGAGAAAATTTCTTATTTTGTTACGTATATTTTTTTGCATACTTAGAAGAAAACTATAACAATATTTTATATTATAGTTAGTATTTTTTATTAAATTATAAAAAATACTAATAATTTCAGAAGTCAATATGGAGAGTTATAATATTGAGTACTACGTAGTTTTTATATTGCAAACTCGCAATTTTTGCCGCCTTCGCTTACTTACGCCTAAGTTAAAATAAATTAAACGGTTTTTATAATTTTATAACAAAATAAATGTAGAGTAAGTTACTCCTTATAATATTAAGTATCCGCGGGTGAAAGTCCCGTCATAATCGGTCCAGCCGTTTCAGAGATTAGACAGACAGAAAAATTTTAAAAATGTATTTTTTTGTAAGTACCGTATATACTTTTATATGTATTTAGTGAAAAGCTGTTAATTTGAAACTTAAACAGACGCTTCAATTTTATTTTTAATTATAACAAATATAACATTCTACCACAGTATAAGTGCTTAAGATTAAAGATCTTTATCTCTATATAATATTCTAAAATCATATTTGATTATTAAAACAAAACAATTTGCAAAGCCTCACAACATACCTTTAAATGTCTTAGACCTTTCTCGACAACCGCAAGCTTCTTGCGGGCAGCTTTGTCGTTTGTAAGTCGAAATGGAGAAATATTTAAAATAAGCTCGAGATAAATATAAGCTTGAACTCGGAAATACACGTTAGGTTTATGTTTGTGGAGAATATTATAATAATTAAATACATAAATAAACATAGTTAGACATACAGCTGTAAAGGTAATAATATGCAAAGTGTAAGTATACGCTATGTATATGATGCGTTATTAATGCGAAGCTTAAGTCAACAAAAATTAAAGGCTTTAAATTTTGAAAGTAACCATTTTATTTTCTGGCTATATATACGTATTGTTTACCGCAAAAAAACGGAGTGTAAGGGCTTCATTATACTTAAAAAAACGTTTTCTATTAATAAATAATAAATAAATAATAAATATGTTGGGACATTATTACAACAGCGCCATCTAGTTCCGCAGTAAGCTACTTAATGTGCTTGTGTTGCGGATACCAGATAGTTGATATACTACATTTTAAATACATACATATTATAAATATAAACACCCATGACTGGAGTACAAACATTCGTGATTAGCAAATGAATGCCTCCAGCGGGACTCGAAACCGCGACCGCTGGCGCAGAAAGTAGGGTCACTACCAACTGAGCCAAACTTATAGATCATAATTTTTGTTTACATATATTCTTTTTTGAATTTCTCTTATTCTGTTGACAGTACTTTTTCTTAATCTTCATATTTTTCCTCAATATACGAGAAATATGTAATCTACTTAAAAACGTATACATTAAATTAAAAGTCAACTAAACAACTAACAAGGATGAAAAGGACAAGACGATCGGAGATCTATAAATTACGTAATAGGCACTCGGTTAAAAAAAATGTTTAAGTGTAAAAGTGTTTTTTTAACACCATTTCGTTAGCAATTTTATTTCAATTACTATCTATGTTATTATTACCTACAATTCACTGTTGTAAACTAACTTTGCACCCCAATTCAATATGAGATGCGACCCAAGATGCGGTTGCGGTAGCTGAGAAACCACGCTCCTCGCGTGGTATCTTTAAACGTTTGTCAAATTTTATAAGTGCCATATATCTTCATCGTCTTATATTAAATCGTATGGAATTCTAGTTAAAATTAACTGAAGTTTGATTTGGGTTCGTTATTTAGTTTATAAGAAACCGCAGTAATTATATTTCTAATGAGGCTGGCTGGATCGATTTTAATGAAACTTTTTCTTGTTTGTTTACGTGATTATTTTGGAATATTAGTTACGGTTAAACTAAAAATGCGCATAGTTATTCTATTTTGTGAAGATTATTTAATATTTACCATTATTGACGACTCGTTTGGCTCAGTTGGTAGTGACCCTACTTTCTGCGCCAGCGGTCGCGGGTTCGAGTCCCGCTGGGGGCATTCATATGCTAATCACGAATGTTTGTACTCCAGTCATGGGTGTTTATATTTATAATATGTATGTATTTAAAATTTATATGTGTAGTATATCAACTATCTGGTATCCGTAACACAAGCACGTTACGTAGCTTACTACGGAACTAGATGGCGCTGTTGTAATAATGTCCCAACATATTTATTTATTATATGGAATATTGTGAACGTTTTCTAAAGTTAAAAAAATGTTTTTTTTTTTATTTCTGCCGTTAAAATATTACAAATAAAAAATAATATGTTATATATTTATATAGTACGTGTAATTTAATGTAAGCTTAAAACATTTTGTTTATACTCAAAGTAACGAGGTATGGCGGAAACCAGTAATTGTCTCCTTGCAGGTAATTTTAGATACAAAAGATAATTTGACACGCTCTTATAATTATAAAGACTACATTATAATATACGGTTTTACATGGTATTATAATATCTTGTATGCGATAAATTAGATAAAAAAATCGGTTAAGTGCGTTGACTTGCGCGAAGGGTTCCGTACATATAAAATAATTTATTCTGAAATCTATAATAATGATATTGAATAAAAGTCATTAGACTACGCATCGCACAATAATTAGTTTTTAATTCATACTTGTTCACTTTAGATTTACCACGTTTAGCATTTTTTATCATCGTTATCATATCATCGTTTTTAACAATTAAGCTAAAAGAATAAAATTAAAGTAAAAAATATTTTAGTAAGCGGATAATAGACAATAAGATATAAAAATAGGGGAGTTTTTTTTTATATTATTGCTTATTGCTCTCTTATTATTTCTTAAGAAATCCGCCCAAATAAAGTTATGCAAACATGTTAACAGACAATCTTCCTAATACGATTTTAATTGAATGATTTTTATATCCTAATTCCTATCATACACAACCCTAAAAATTTAAACGATGACAAAATTAAGTAATTTATGTAAGTATCAAGAAAAACTGTAGCTGTAATTATTTGATTTACGACAGTGTAAGTACTTCATTAAACAGTAGCTTTTTAGTTCCTAAATAAGGTATCGAGTACTTTTTAGCATCGGTACTTCTTTTGAGGTATTATATCGTATTCAGTCTTTCGCATGTCTTTTGAAAATTTGCCAATTTTTCACTGACATGCAAGTTTCCTCCACCGTAAGACAAGTGGTAATCATGATAGAAATGATTCGTACATGAAATATTCGAGGTGCAAAGCCCGGGACTTGAACCCATTTCACTCGTTTACCCATACGAGTGTGTTACCACTGGCTACTACTGCTATTATATAGACAAATATTATTATAATATCTTAAAAATGGTGTAATTTGATATTATTCTTCTTTGATTTGGGAATGTAGCTGATTTCATTTTATTTCTGCTAACTAACCGCTGCACTCAGAGTCACTTAATGAACCTTTAAATCAAGAATCTCCATACTAAAGAACGACTTAATGGTTCATTAAGTGACTCTCAGTGCGGCGGTTAGGTTGTCAATCTAGTTTGTTTTCAGTAGGTACTTTTTGCATTGAACTCTAAGAACTACAGTAGCTTACATTTTTTAAGTAACATGTGTTATACGATCACGAACAATGCATTTTAAATTAAACAACTGATTAGTCCCTTCGTACGGGTTCATTCTAATCTACCTATACTTCATTATAATATATATCCTATCTATAATATTGTACGAAGGCAGTGTCTCCAGTGAACTGTGAGTAGTACTCTACTACTGAGTTTCAACCAAATCTGTCTAATTATTTTTGTTAAGTTGTAACAAATATACAGACAAACCATTTTAAAGTCCTATGATATTTAACGTATTCTTTTCCTTAAATATGTAGTTATCATTATGAAAACCATGTATTATTGCAAATCGAGCTAAGTACCATCGTTTGTCAATGATAAGTCAACTGTTTAACGGTCGTTATTGCAGATTAAATATGAAAATGGCGAATTGCATGTCTAATGCTTGCTTGAGTGTTGTGGCTATGAAACTTTTGTTATTAAATAATTAAAAACTGATTTTATTTTTGATCCTAATATTGTTTTTTGTTGTAATTTTTCTTAAAATTCATTGCTTTTGTTTTGAATTCAGTGGAAAATAAACTGTGTATGTTAGGGACTAAAAGGTTACTGTTTAATGTAACCTGTGAAATAAGTTAATGTCTTACAAGTATTGTAGAGTTGCAAATGTAATGAAGAGTACGTAACTCTACAACAATTTTGAGATACTCGTACATTAATGTACGATTCTTAAACTTTTTGCAATTGTTTCACTTAATACATTATAATTTAAATGTATTTTTTAATAACTAAATAAGATTTAAATAGGACCTAAGCGATGCAATTAAACCCAAATCATAAATTTACACAGAAAATCCATAATTCTAAACAGCTGGGACTATGGAATAGAAATAATTTTTACAACTTGAACTATACTCGTCTTAACGTAATTTATAATCAGAAATTATTTACACTAATACTTTAAACATGCAGCTTTGCGAGAATCAAATCAATCGATTTTTTTTGTTCTATATTGTATCTATAATTCTTGAAAATATAAGGTCTGTGGTAAAACCATGGAACACGCTATGTTTTATATACATATTTAACTTATTGAATGAAATTTAGAATACGTTATGGAGTAACATAGCTCGTGTTAGGCAGGTAGAGAAGCACCCTAACGAAGTTAGACAAAATATGACATGCTCGTTATGTATTTTAAGAGAAAATGTGATATATCTTCTATATCTTGAGCCCTTTTTAGCGTCCCACTGCTGGGCACGGACCTTACTTGACCTTAGTACGAGGGGGATCAGGACATAGTCCACCGCGCTGGCCTAGTGCGTGTTGGCGGACTTCACATGTCTTTCGAAAACTTGATATGTTTTCTCAGACATGCAGGTTTCCTTACGAACTTTTCCTTCACCGTACGACAAGTGGTGATTATGATATAAATTGATTCGCACATGAAAATATCAGAGGTGCGAGATCCGGATTTGAACCCACGTCACTCGGTTATCCAAGCGAGCGCGTTACCGCTGGGCTACCACTGGTGTATGAAAAACTGTAAACTCAGATTTTAATATTACTCAATATATAGAAAGTTTATATAATCTCGTTTTTACTGGCCCCACTGTCATAATCGCAGGCGGTTCCCGTGACAAGTTTTTAATTGCGCATGCGTTCACCTGCCGCCTGCAACGTGCGTCCGCTACAAACATATTCTTCACCTAACTATATCTGAGTAAGAAATCTATATAATATTACTTTTAATGTCATATTAAGTACAATAACTGTAAAAAAACGATGAAAAATAAAAAAAGTACAAAAAATAATTTTAGCGTATATGTTTTAACACACCTACATTTTACAGCATGTTAAAATTATTTAAGGGACGAACGTCTTTTAAACTGTTTTAAAAGTAGCAGGCCAGTGATAAAATGCAGTGGTAGCTCGCTGCTCAGTGATATAGTGCTCGCTTGAGAGACCGAATGAAGCGGGTTCTAATCTGGGTCCAACGGTGAAGGAAAACATCGTGGGGAAATCTGCATGTCAATCTAGCAGGTTTTCGAAAGACTTGTGAACCCACCAACCCGCACTCGGCCAGCGTGGTGGAATATGGCCTGATTATCCCCGTATTTAAGAGAGGCCTATGCACCAGCACTGGGGCGTTAAGAAGGCCTTAATGCACAAACTTCTTTATTTAACAGTAAACGACCCGGCCTTGTATAACCGAGTGATGCAGGTTCAAATCCTGATTTCGCATGATATTTTCATGTGCGAATTTTTCTATTCTGATTACCACTTGTCTTACAGTGAAGGAAAACATCGTGAGGAAACCTGCATGTCTGAGAAAACTTAGCAAGTTTTCGAAATATATGTGAAGTCCGCCAACACGCACTAGGCCAGCACGGTGGACTATGGCCTATTCCCCCTCGTATTGAAGGGAGACCCGTGCCCAGCAGTGGAACGTTAAAAAGGGCTGAAGACAAACGATATTATACAATATTTTCCAATGAAATTACGGACTGTAATTAGTTTCACATAATTACTTTTTAGGCGCAATAAAGTATAGGTAATATTGCAATAGTAAACTCTATTAATTTTTAAAGAAAGTTTACTCTCATTCCCTCTTTCTAACTCTCTTTCTCTCTCCCTTAGTATAACATATTTAAATATATCAATGCTAAAATACTTGTAGGAGGAAAAAATCTAAGCGTCGCCAAATTAAAGATACCCATGGCTCGCAAATGGTGTGTAATAAAAAAATGTCATTTAGGCACCACACGATCGGAACTATATGCGATTTTCATTTCGTGATAAATAGACGTCTATAAGAGATAGTCCAATACTGAGTTCAACTATTCTTTTTTTGTAATAAAAAATCTATTCTAAAACAACGAATTACGGTTAAAATCCCTTTGGCAGCTTTGGGTTAGATTGCAGTTACGGATTTGCACAAAACAAAAACCGTCATAGCTCATACAGTGATATTGACCCGTATTGAGTAAAAATAAGGTTAAATATTGAATGGCAGGTTTGTTTCATAAATTTGGTATGTCTCGTCCGGTTGACAAAATGATAGAAATTTGTATGATGGTTTGCGGAGTGTTGGAACTTATTGCTGCCTCTTAATTTTGGGCTCTTTGACGCTCTTTCTTTTGATAGCCGTCATTTGACAAAAATACTACATAATATAAGGTGTATCCGTTACTCTTGTTATTATGTCTGTTCATTTATTAGTTAACTTAGAATATTATGAAAATATCATAACAAAAAAAATATATTTATTATTTAAATTCTGTAAATGTATACAACATTTCAGAAAGTCATGAAATTCATAGAAATAATAGGCTATATCGATGCCAACAAAAGTTAGAGCTTATTGTGTCGCATATAAAAGCTTACTTTAGCTTTTTTGGTTAAATGGTGTCAAAGTTCATTTATTGAAAAATATTAAAAATTTATCGCGTCTAATTGAAGCTGAATTGAAGATATCACTATCACTACATATTATAAAACAAAGTCCTTCGCCGCGTCTGTCTGCCTGATTTTGATGCTGTTTTCACCAATGGATGGTTCTCGAGAAAGATTTTAGTATAATATATGTTTTTGTATATATTTACTAGCGGAACTAAAAGGATTTAGAGTAAAATAAGACTAGGTCTAGTCTAAAAAGAGAAAGTATACATAATTATATGTTAACCTAAAAAATTAAACGGGCATTCTTTTAAAGGTTTTGTATTTATTTGTTGTAATTAAAAACGGTAGCTTTTGTTAAAATCGTCTGTTTTGGCGTCGGCGGCGATTTCAAACGGGATTCGGCTTGACAGAGATAATAAACATTTTCTGTAGTTTGATAAATTTTGTATCAATAAACTTAAAAGTTATTTTTGTTCATGATTTAATGAATATAAATAAATTTTCAAGGAGATAATGGCAATTTATTTTATACTTATATTAAAGTGATAATTTACCTTTATTTTTAGTAATTTAGCTTTAATTTACTTTCATGTTACCTATTTCTAGGTTTTTAGGATTATAAAGACCTTAAAATTTGTTTAACTTTATAATTATTAATGTATCTCAAATGCATAATACACTTAAAAATTACTCCCTCAACAATATTACTTGATTTTATTACGTGAAAAAATACAAAAAAATTATAATAAGTAAAACCAGCCTAAAAAAAAATATTAAAAACAATTGTAAATTTAATAAAAAATATATTATAAAATAAATCTTTTGTTTGTAAACAGTATACTTCAATTTTTAAAATCAAAATCTCACGAGAGAAAGTAAAAAAGGCTATGCGCCACTGATTGGACCTTCGCCCCAGGAATCTCAAAATTTACACAATCGCAATAAGTATTAGGAGATCCCGCTTTTTGTCAGTCCGTCTGTCCTCGCGGTCATCCTGCATTTTTGCGATGACATTCTTTGCCCCGTTTTGATTAAGCTTCACTTGAACTTGAAGGTAATATATTTGTTACTCTAACCCTTTTATGTTAGAGTTGTTTTTTATACAACATTATAAACGATATCTACTTTAAGGAATTAAACTACTAAAATAATCCAATAATCAAAAATATATAAAACGTTAAAATATATATCTTTAAAGCATTTACTTCACAATATTTCAAATTAATAGAGATAGGTACATACATACACTTAAAAAGCATTACCCTCTTTCCTTCTGTAGCAATCGAGTAAATATAACCTCTGCATGATAAATTTTACGCAACGAGACACATAGATTTCATAATTTAAAACTTAATTCATAATTAAGAGAGCATTACTATAATTTAGTTATAGTTTTGCGAGTGTTAGTAAGTGGATGATGATGAGCAAAAAGCTATGCAGTATTAATTGCAATTTCTGTCGGTACGGATAGCATGCAAAATGTAAGCATGTTTTATAAGTCCTTATTTATATAACTAGTATGTAATAGATCCATGACATTTGGTACAAAATGTTATGATTTTATTCTACAATAAAATATTTTGAATTTGAATTTATAAGTAATATTGGTTTATACTTTTTGTCTCTGGCTCCTATTATTATTATGAAAAATTTCAATTAAATACACAATGAAGTTTTAATATAATAAGTCAAATGGATGTGGTGTTTTTACATAAAAAGGATTACGTATAAAGATTATAGCTAAATAGAAAGGTAGATACGAGTACTATAATATACCTACGATGTAAAACACAACTCATTAAAAATTTAGTCACCAGCCCTTTTTTTAACGTCCCACTGCTGGGCACGGGCCTCCCTCAGTATGAGGGGGCTCAGGCCATATACCACCGCGCTGGCCTAGTGCGTGTTGGCGAACTTCACATGTCTTACGAAAACTTGCTAGGTTTTCTCAGACATGCAGGTTTCCTCCAAGTGGTAATCAGGATAGAAATGATTCGCACATGAAAATATCAGAGGTGCGAGACCCGGATTTGAACCCGCATCACTCGGTTATACAAGCGATGCGTTACCGCTGGGCTACCACTGCCTTTTTAAAATTTAGAAAGGCTTGGAAATCTAGGCTATTTTTTATTAAAATCTGAAGTATTTAAAATTGCTATGGCTTTTGTTAAATAAAATAAATAATGTTAAATATCATAAATAATAATATATAATGTTACATTTCTATGCTGACGCTACAATGGTTGACGAATTGAATTTTGATGAGTGACTGCCGGCTCATTATCATTTTGCGTCGAAACCGCGCCATCTTTGCCAGTGATTTTTTTAACACATATTTAAAGCTCAGTTCACAAATGTATAATGAAAAATTTAAACAAAGTAATTGAGCGATACTCAATTTTTTATAATTATAAATAGAAAAAATGCTGTAAACTACATTTTAGTGACGAATTATAATAAAATATGATATATTATAACTCCCATAACTCTATGGGCCTTTTAGTCAATTTCCATAAAAACACAAAATAAGATTAACATTAGCATTATGTTTCACTATCTTTATGGTTTCAAACCCGAAGGGTGCAAAGCTTATGAATACCGTCCGATGTATTTGTGAGTTGTCCGTTTTTCATCTGATGAACCGTAACAGGTACAGACTAGAAATTTCCACAGAATGTGTATTTCTTTTGCCGCTATAAAAACAAATAATTAAAACATCAAAGTCTGTTGAATAAAAATGGCCGCCATGCAAATTAAAAAAAAACAAATTGATGTCATGTACGGAACCCGTTATACAATTCCGACTCGCACTCAATCGGTTTTATTTTACTTCTACAACAAACACTAGGTAATACCTAGTGTTTGTGCTAATTATATACTCTTGTGAATTTAGACCAGAAGTGAGCCTTTTTTTATAAAAAAAAGCTTACTAAATTGACCTCAATTCATTTTAATAATCTGAAAACGCTAAAACACAATTTAACTAACCAAAAAGACAGCTAATCTACCAACAATGATATTTTAAAATATAAACCGACAGAGTAACGACCTAACAATGCTACCACGATAAGTGTCATGACACAACTACCCCCCGATGCCGGTTATGCATCGACTTTTATAGTTTTCTCCTCACTCTAACATCCTCTTTCCTATTCATCTTCCACACGGCCTTTCCTGACAGGAGACCGTCCTCGGGCTCCTTCATCTTCTAACCTTGGGGTTCAGAACCTCGACATCGAAAACCTGAGTAACGCCAGGACCTAGCATAGCCTAAGCACAATGGATGTGAAACAAACAGAAATCTGTACCAATTACCCGGGGCAGGACCCGTCGGGGGAGTGCGCCCTCACGACTCGCCAGAGAACCATGTCATAGCTTTGCGTGTGTAAATCAGTACCTATAAAAGCATGTTTCAATCCAACCTACCCCCAAATATACGTTTACTGTTTGCTACACAAACATATGCAACGGTCAACGACCAACTCATAGTATGATCACTGCTCCAGGACGACATGTCTGAGTAACCTCCGAGACACTGTCCGAGCTCACAAAAATTAATTTTAAGCTACACAAGGTATGTCCCATATACTAGGATCGCATGTCTGAGCGCACTCCAAGACAGCATCCAATAATATGAAACCGTACCTGAACCTGAACCCACTTGAAGTGCATCTGTCGGCCAGGATAGCATATCCGAGTACAAAGACCTGCGACACAAGCTATCCCCGGCCGCAAGATACAACTTCCCTTGAATGTGTCAACCCCAATGAGAAACAAAAATAAGCATCTTTCACATACACAGTAAAAATAAAAAAAAAATTATAGTTAACATTTCTATAAAGGCCTGGCATAAAGCACAGCACCTACTATCACACCGATCACGACTACCGCAACGCTCATGACGAGGACTATAACTACATCGGTGACATTCATTACGATCTCGCTGGTTGTCTGACAAAATAAAAATACGGTCTAAATATAACCGTTAATTCAAGTAACATAATTGTGCACAGCGACCAAAAGACAGCACAAATCACCAAAATCAATGAAAATACACCAAAATCACGATACCCTCCGACAAAAACTTTTAAACAAAAACGAACAACAAATATCACACGCTAACAAAAGTAGTGGGCGAACAGGACCTATCCCACTTCTGATCTTGTGAATTTAGACCAGAAGTGAGCCTTTTTTTATAAAAAAAAGCTTACTAAATTGACCTCAATTCATTTTAATAATCTGAAAACGCTAAAACACAATTTAACTAACCAAAAAGACAGCTAATCTACCAACAATGATATTTTAAAATATAAACCGACAGAGTAACGACCTAACAATGCTACCACGATAAGTGTCATGACACAACTACCCCCCGATGCCGGTTATGCATCGACTTTTATAGTTTTCTCCTCACTCTAACATCCTCTTTCCTATTCATCTTCTACAATACAACGTATAAAATTACAAAATAACTAGGCAACGTTCTTTAAAATTCATTGATATTTTATGACAGAGAAAGTACTATTAAATGGTTTATTCTCCGGTATAAATCAACAAACTGTCAATATACATGAATAATTTTGCTATTAAGACTTTATATGGAGTTCAAACACATATTAATAGATTCTAACTGTCTCTTTAATTTAAAAAAAAATTGCTAAGTAAATGTGTTAGTTTTTACTGTAATATATAATGGCGGGTGTAATGCAAAGTGAAGAAATGTAAAAAAAATGTTTCTTGAAGTCACGTAAGCTTTTTTTGAACTCTTATTTACTGATATATAATTATGTATGAATAATATGTACATTAGATAAACTTAGAGCACAAACCGACGATAAGGATAACAGTTATGTACGAAATTGTTATATCTATTATACATATTATAAAACAAAGTCCTCCGCCGCGTCTGTCTGTCTGTCTGTTCGCGATAAACTCAAAATCTACTGCACCAATATTCATGCAGTTTTCACCAATGGATAGAATGGTTCTCCAGGAAGGTTTTAATATATAATTTGTCAAGTTTTTGTATAAATTGGCTAAAATATAATGATATTTGTTGGAGGTGTCGGAAAAATATAAGCCGTCTGGGAGCTTTCATCGAAAACGCTGACTAAACCTTTTGAGATATAACTAAATGATGTATGGTGGAATTGTGTATCTTATATAGGTCTACAAAAAAGTCCGCGATGGCATTTGTCTATCTCTTAAGAATAACATACTATATCGAAAAAAGTTAGGAACATTATACAATTAACGACGTTTGACGTATCATGTTATGACCGTTGCCATGGTGCGTGCAATTCATATA
Source organism: Boloria euphrosyne (assembly GCA_951802675.2). Taxonomy (NCBI): domain Eukaryota; kingdom Metazoa; phylum Arthropoda; class Insecta; order Lepidoptera; family Nymphalidae; genus Boloria; species Boloria euphrosyne. Next base: position 2,233,321 of record OX637896.1, read on the forward strand.
ATCAACTCAAATATATAGCGGGCGGTGCGAAGTAAATATATACAACACGTACTTAGGGGCGAACCCGAGCGAAGCGAGGGTGAGTCGCTAGTATTACATATAACACAATAAGCACTATGTTTTTCCTTTGCTTATCTGCATTCATTTGACTAACCGATTTTGATAAGACATTTGTAAATATGTATTACTAGCTTTATATTTACTTTAAAATTAATAAATTAATAATAAAAAAGCTATTAAAAAGCTTTAAATTATAAAATATTTCGTGTAGTCATAGCTTTAAATATAATTTCATATTATGACAACTCTCACACGACTTATACGAAGCCAGTCTTATCATTTTATAGTAATTGCACTATTGTTTGTTTTAAACAATATAATTTTATTCCTATAATTTATATTTAAGTATTATTTTTATAAGTAATTGTGAGTAAATTTTTGATTTTTAATTTCACGTTAAAAGAAAAAAGCAGTATGGCGCATACGGCTGGGCTCGTGCAAAGTATTAGACCTCATAAAAATTTTATTCCCATATAGTAATAAAGTTCCCATAAGTTCCGTATTTTCACAGAATAAGGTAAGCTTTAACAGTTTAAAATATCCTTCTTACAGATACTATATTTTAAACAATTTTATATCATTGTGAGCTTATTTTTTAATAAAGAAAGAATAATTATTGTAAATTGATACGGATGTTCTGGGTTCGAGTTCCGGGTCGAACGAAGCTTAGTTAAAGTCTTTCTGTTTAGTATGCCTCAGTAACAGTACCCAAAGAAAATACAGAAAAAGAGAGTGCACTTGTGTTGGCATTGTAAAATCTCCTGCGCAGGTGGCTAGTCTCATTGCGATTGACCGCCATTGCCGAAAATGGTTTGATTTTAAAGACCTTTTTAAGACCTGTTAGGTTATATATATTTAAATATTATAATAATATTTAAAAGATATAGTATACAATAAAATAGACATAACAATCATACCTGTGGACACATCTTGCAGTGATACTTTCTCGCGTGTGTGTGTAAGGGCTGCAGTTTTGTAGGCCCTTTTCCTAAGGGTTGGGGTACTACTAGTAAGCCACTGGCATTTGTACCTCCCACTGGCGATGAGGAAGAGGAACCTGGAGGTATAGACGAAAATATTAAAATTAGCCCTCTAAAAGTTAACTTAAAGTACTTTGTAACGTATACAATCCAAATATACAATATAAAAGCGAATTAAACTCGTTCAAGTGCGTTTCTAGGTGCCTAAGGATATCCTATACTCTATTTTCAAAGCGAAATTCGTGAATTTGTTTCAGTGTTAAATAAACATACATACAAATAACATTCATAATATTCTGTAGTATGATGTAAGTAATCTTTATTTTTGAAGTGAAACTTCTTCGCGCATGAGGGTTAAATATTACGGATGAAACGCAATAATATAAATATTACTAAGTAGTGATACGAAAATGTGGGACGTTTTTGTCCAAGAAGAGGGAGAGAGTGATTGAGACCGATTGAGAAAGTCAGAAAGGGCATTTGTATTAAATTTCGACACTTTTATTATTTTAATTACAATTAAATTCATTAAATTCCTAATATACCTATCCTCCTTTTTCCCTCCCTCTAAGTCTCGGAAATTTAGAGCTTTAGATTCAATGATATTTTAACTACAGATATGTTATACGCTCACTAAACAACCGAAAAAAGTGTTCCGCGCTGCACACATACACACTTTTCATTCAAGGTACATGTCAAAATGATAGAAAGGGGATAGTCGATAAAATCAATAAGAAAAAAAGAGACAGCTAGTGTTGTCAATTGCGCGTCAATGTAAACAAACATTAGTCTAGCGACCCATGACATATCAGAATATTAGGCAAATAATTGAAATATATTAATAAATCGAAGTATACTGCGTTCTTACATGTGGTATGAGATCCCTTGTGTTTTATTAACTTTGGTATCATAATTGGTGCATTTCCTAAATACACAGGATGGCATTTTTTTTAATTTTGTAGCAGCGTACCACTCGTCGCCATGCAGTGACACAGACTAAAGGCAATACGTCCTAATTAGGACGTTTTCGAGTTTTCACAATTGCGCGCTCATAACATATCTATAGTTAAAATATCATTGTTTAGATTAGTATAAATATAACCGAGATTTAAAAATTAGTTTGGCAAAGAAATGTCACTTCTGACATGTGTACTTTGTACGCACTTTTTTTTATTGATCTAAATACTGATGGTAGGTAAATAGGCTGGAGAGTGCGATATTACATATTTTACTCTAATAATTAATCAAAAGCTGTATTTCGATAATCTATTTCGGTTGTTGAACTTCTAGAAATTGTCCTTTTTTAAATAATATATCTAATCAAAACATTTGCAAATTATTTTAATTACTTAAAGTATTTTTTGTATTTTCGTGTGAATGTTGACTTTTATTGCCTGCCTTAATATCAACAAAATATTTTTTGTAAACCTACATATTTAGTACTTTTCCACTTTTTTATTATAAGCACTAAAAATCAAGGCCAAACAGTGTTTACGAATCAATAATACCCAGGTAGTAACTAGATATTATATAACGTCTCTCTGGCCTTGAATAATTTCTAAATATTGGCAACGCGTTTGTCTCAGTTGGTAGTGACCCTACTTTCTGCGCCAGCGGTCGCGGGTTCGAGTCCCGCTGGGGGCATTCATTTGTTGAGCGAATGTTTGTACTCCAGTCATGGGTGTTTATATTTATAATGTGTATGTATTTAAATAAAATATATGTGTAGTATATCAACTATCTGGTATCTGTAATGCAAGCCTCGTAGCTTACCACGGAACTAGATGGCGCTGTTGAATAATGTCAAAACATATTGGAAAAAGTATGTCTTATGTATATAAATTAGAATAAACTTTGATAAAACAGGTAATGCTATCGTAATTTGATAAATTATGCAGGCACGTTTATTTTTATTGCCTATCATATGCTAATAATATTCGTAAAAAAAGTGTAAAAACAATTTATGTTTTCATTTTAGATCGAAATGATTCTTCTTAACATGTAGCCAGATGTGGTGACTTTTTCTCGCTTTTTTTTTCTACGCGACATTTTTGAAGACAACTATGCCAATATAAATTGAATTGAATTACTTTTCGTTAGGCAATTATACGTTAGCTTTTTATAAATTGTGTAATATTTTTTTACATCCACTTCTTTTATCTCTTCTTTATGAGATACTAACCCGACCGACCTGGTCCGAGGCCCGCGCCGTACAGCATCTGGCTCATGGACTGGTGGTGACCGATCCTATCATCAGCTTTCTGATGACCACCCACTGTTCCATCACCTGTGCTCATTTTCGCCTGAAAGAAAAAATACAAATTTTTAGTCATTTCAAGTTGAGACGTTCGCCGTTTTATGCATAAATGTCGGTGTTATATTTTTAAATTTTAGAACAGTCATACTTGACTGTTATCTATAGATCAAGTTCTCGCCACTTTGAACGCCAATTTTCACGAAATTCGAATTTCGATAAGTACATAATATTACCTTCATACATTAATGTATTCAATTGTTAAATAGATATGTATATACATAATAATTTTAGCAATAATTTGCTTTTGTATAGTGTACATTAATACGAAAATACGAAATATGTGTTAATTTAATTCAATATTCGTTTAGAGTTGACTGAGTAGGTTCAGAAATGTAAAGTTACCAAATTATCTTAAGTAACCCTTTAAGTTAACCCTTAAAATTATTATCGCAAACAATAAATAACGTCCCGATATCGTCCCTCATAGCGGTCACTTTGTCAAGCGCTGCACGCGCAAGACTAATAGACGGTGGTCAGATAAATCATAGGAAAGCTGTAAGTTTTGCGTTTTTGCTTAATTTAACTAAAATATGTAGTTTGGCTGTAATTTATCCGTATAATAAGCCATTTTTAGGGTTTCTAGTTGACTGAAAACACTTGAATTAGCTCAGAGACCAACTAGAAGTCTGTTTTTTGGATTCTGTATCATGATATGTCCTCAATTTTTGTATTAGGATATCCGTTCGTGATATATTAAGCAGTAAAATGCTATAATATTGCTAAGTGTGAAGTGCAGCAGTGCAGTAACTTAACAGTTTACGTAAGTATATTGTGCTGTTAGTAAAATTGCAAGTAAACGCAAAAAGGTTTCTTAGTCCGCATTATTGTGTTTTTAGACAGATGACTTAAGTTTCTAGTCTTCAACTATGCAATAGTAAATATGGGTACTCAAGCTGACTCTGGAATCGTCACTAGTTTAAACCACTTAGTATTTAATAATTTTATCATTGCGTTTGTAAATTTATGTATCTAATATGTATGTATGTCGAGTTATCAAATAAAGTAAATTAGATTAAAATTATATATTCTAAAAGATATTATACATTATTATGTATTGAGTAGCTTAATAAATTAATATACTATAAAATTGCCAAAAATCTCTAAAAACGCTCTGTGAAAAGCAAAGTCGTGCAACTAGTTCTAAAAACACCTTCGTTTTTACTGCTATATCTATATTATCATCTATAATAAATCAGTGAATACGTCAATATGTATGTAAATGTTTTTATAATATAAAGTTTGGCATAGAGATATTGAAAACGCAAAATATTTAAAAGATATTGAAGAAAAACAACCTTTAAGGTTGAATTCATTAAATAAATTATAGACAAAATATAAAAAAAAAACAAAAGAAATCAAATTCGCATTATTCTTATAATAATATATAATATAAGTATAAAATATAGGCAAAGATAAAAGAGTTAAGTACCTTTTCTTCTTATTTGTGACCTATTTTTTTTTGTTTGATTTGTGGCTGTAGACTTTTTTTTATCCATTTAATAAATAAATTAAATTGTCAATAACGATTATAGATTATTTTCAAAATGTATCTATAGATAGAGTTAGATAGGTTGAGATCTATAGATAGGTTGTAACATTAACATTTACTGTCCGAGCCAAATCGAGCGTTACTAATAACTCGGACGGTCTCTATAAATCATCTAAGTTGGTCCCCCTACTTGCATTACCCACTCTGCATATATAATTTTAATATTTCTAGAATAATATTTTGTGACAGGATTTCCTATTAAACTTGTTTTATTAAATGTCAAATGTAATTGACATTTCAATGGTTGTAATTAAGGAATTAACTTAAAAATTTATTTTAGCACCCTTTTTAGTATATCTGTTATAATTTTTAAGTGCTTTTATCTAAATCTGGTTATACATAAGCTTTTGGAATCAAAAAAGGTATACTTTATATAGTAAATATTTCTAGTTAATATCTTAAAAAATAGGCACTTTAAAAGTGTTTTTGATTATAGTCTATTTGGATTTGAATTGTCATACGACTAAAAGCCTTATACTTCAAAATTCAAATCTCTTGTTTAACTTACTGAAGTTATACCCACTGTAAAATAAAGTGATACAAATATGATTGTATTGTAAGTTAAAAATTTACTCGTACAATGAATCTGTACTAAGCGCCTAAAAAATCGAGAAATCGAAACAAGGTAAAAGCTTGAAACCTCTTACTCAAAACGTGTAAGGATGTAAGATTTTGATATAAATGAATTTGTTCGATTAATTTTTAATTTTTAAACGAAATTGTTCGTCCGAAGGATACATACTGAATTTACTTTTGTTAAATTTAGTTTGTTAGAAGATAAGTAAAATAAACTATATTTTTAGTAACATGAACTCGTTTCAATAGTTTTCTAACAAAATCAACAGTAAAGTAATTAGCATGGGTACAATATATTAAAGCCTTTTATATTTATTTAACACCGATAGCGCCAACTTTAAACAAAATTGATTATTAGCTATATATAACTATTAACTAGCAAACTTCGGTTAAATTACTCCAGATCATAGACTATCTCATTACTAAAATTCATCAAAATCCATCCAGGCATGTCAACGTAAAGGAGAAACAAACGTTCATAATTTTCTCAATTATATCACTAGTGTGACTTTAAATATAAAGACAACTTTTATAATAACGATTAGAAACGTTAACCAAACAAACGATAAATTACAAACTATTCGGATCCCAAACCAATGGGATATTCGTTGCAAATTAATTTTAAGATAACGCCCCGCACAGGATGTGAAATTTAATTTAAGTGATCACATCCGCAGTTTAGGGATAAATTGTTACATGCACTTATTATTCGATACCTTATAACGATGTCGATCGTTATGGGGAAGCTAAAAGTGTTTTAGTATGGTGTTTAAAGTACTTTAATTATTTATTATTATAATCTTGCAGCAATGGAAAATAAATATAGTAATTTACTATAAGAATAACCCGTGACTTCACTTGATTGATACATTTATAGATAAACTTCTTTAAAACGTTTTATTTAGTCAATATATCAATAGGCTGTTGAATCCAAAAAAAATCTAGTTGTTATGCAGAGTTTTGAGCGCTTAGACAAAAAATAGAATAAATATTTTATATATTAGTACAATATATAAAATATTTATTCTATAATAAGTTATCAGTATAATAGCCTATAAGGCAGTGGTAGCCCAGCGGTAACGCGTCGCTTGTATAACCGAGTGATGCGGGTTCAAATCCGGGTCTCGCACCTCTGATATTTTCATGTGCGAATCATTTCTATCATGATTACCACTTGTCTTACGGTGAAGGAAAACATCGTGAGAAAACCTGCATGTCTGAGAAAACCTAGCAAGTTTTCGTAAGACATGTGAAGTCCGCCAACACGCAATGGGCCAGCGCGGTGGACTATGGCCTGATCCCCCTCGTACTGAGGGAGGCCCGTGCCCAGCAGTGGGACGTTAAAAAGGGCTGATGATGATGATATTAGTACAGGTAATAATTTCTGCAGTAGTGGTTTATCAAAATAAAATTATTAATATTCATAGTTGCGTAGGATTGTTCCACGAAGTTCCATTTTTCAAAATGTAGAACAACTGTTTTCTCAGGCTATTGCATAGCTCTATACCTACATGGAAATATACGTTACACATTTCATAAATACATTCAAAAATACTCTAAAATATTCATTTCAAGTTAAAATTTAGTAAAATAACGCATCAATAAAAATATATAAAACTTTCAAACTAAAAATTACGTCCAACATCATCGCATTCAACGAGAAATACTTCGTAGAGTGTCGTAAAAGGAAAATAACTTGCGTCGCTGCAAATTCTTTAGAACACCGCCATCTATCGCCGTTAATAGCGAATTTTGACGTAAACTACCGTCGGTAACAAACAGTGCTGTTTTTCCGACCCACATAGGGATTTTAGGGTTATATAAAGTTTTCAGGTTTATGTAATGGTTGATGAGATTTATATTTTATTGCGGAACATATAAAGTTTAGTTTCTATATGTCATAATTCAAAGCTCTATTCAACCCTATTTTTATATTTTCCGCTAGATTGTAATATTACGAAATGGGTTTAAATAAACAAAAAAGATCAATTTTACTAGGTAACCGCCGCACTCATAGTCACTTAAGTCGAGAATCTCCATACTAAGTAACGATATTAGTAATTTCAGTATAGGTTGGTTATATGAAAAGTTAAATTTAATCTATACATTACAAATTTGAAAATTATATTTTATTTGGAGTCCTTAATAGACATGGAGTCCTTAAGAAAGATGTTAATACTAATTTTATAAATAAGAAAAATAATACAATTTTAAATTAGAGCCTAGTTTTGAATGAATTATTTGACATACGTTAAATTGATTAAAATTTTCATTACTTATAATCATATTAAAAATCTATAGAAAATCTAAAAGGGCGTATATCTGGAAAGGACATTTGCAAATGAAAGCCCTTTGTCATTTCTACCCCGTCATTAGACCCCAGGGAAGAACGTATGATAGATACGTCGAATTTGGAGAAAACACTGTGCTTGACACCGAGCCAAAAAAGTGAACTATCATATTATTATTAAAACTTATTTAAAACATTATTGCGTAGTAGTTTTAAAATAAATAATTTTATCATATATTTAATAAGCATAATTTTAACTGAAAATTAACTAAAATGTAATGATGAAATGTAAATTTAAATTATAACTAAATCTATAATAATAATATGTACAAAATTACTTTTAGAAGCGGAAAGGAAATCAAAAAACCTTTAAATATTAAAAAAAATATGAGGCAACGTCTAGAATAGTCTAAGTCTTAACTACTAACCTAAACAAAGAACTATACAAATTTATCTGTAACTCAATAATGCATTAAAATGATATCCTTATGGATGAATTCTGTATTTTTTAACAAAAGAAATCAACTATAAAGAACTTTATACAAATCATCTTTATTTCGATTTTGTAGAAAAAAAAAAACAAACGAACTATAAAGAAAACTAAGTTATTTATTTATAACCTGTATAAATTAAATTTTACTTATCTGTATAAATTAATTTTTAAACAATTTATACTAAAAAAATCATAATCTATAATTTAATTTTTAAACAAACGACATCTACTTATTAAAACAATATTATTTTACCCACTACTTATTAAAATATAGGAAAATGAAAAAAAAAACAAAAATGTCTAATAAGCCATACAGCCACAACATCGACCACGCTACTCTCACCTCGTAGCCCTGTTTGATGGTCATCGTGCCCCGTGGTCGCGACCACGCGGCGTAATCCAGACTGTCTTTTTGTTGGCAATGCTGTCGGACAAATATATGTATATATTAACAACAATAATGTACGTACAGACATACATATATATACTTCTTATATTTTTATCATTAAGCAATTAGCTGGGTTCGATTTCCGGTTAGTGAAATTAATTGAATCTGGTTTTAGGTTAGTCATTTCCGCCATTATTAACATATTTTTGCTATTTATTTGTTCTTTAATATTAAACTAGAATAGAATAATAGGCATTAGTTTTTTACAACCTGTCTAATTGAATGTAGATCAAAGCAGCTAGACTACATTAAAAGGAAGTAAAGTATATTAAAACACATTACGTATGTAATATCTGAATGACTCATTATATTAAAACCTTAGGTTTTTAGTTTCAATTGCTCAAGTACCTAGATATAAAGACATTGTATATATTGAGCTTTCGCCTTCTTTTTTCGCTATAAGCCTTAATTTTGAACTAGATTTAGTCTAAGTACCTATATAATTAGGCAAATCTAAAACTTTAAATTAGTTATTAAAACATAGTTAAAATGAATAATTATGATACTCATTAAAAAGCGCTTTAAATTAACTCCAGATTACATATTTTGCGAAGATTCGATACGAAAATTAGAAGTTGTTGAAAAACTACTTACAATATTTAATTGCAAAGTAAAAAAACCTGCTAAAAACTATTGAATTTTACTAAAATTCATTAACACTGTAGTACAACTGGTTTGAAATAGCATAAAGAATACGTAAATTTAATTAAGGTTTCAATTGTATGAGATACAGAACTAATGTGACGTATCGTTATCTACGACGTTAATGACACGTTTGGCTTAGTTGGTAGTGTTTGTACTTGCTGCGCCAGCGGTCGCGGGTTCGAGTCCCTTTGGGGGCTTTTATTTGCTGAGTACGAATGTTTGTACTTCAGTCATAGGTGTTTATAATATGTATGTACAGTTATATACGTGTAGTGTATCAACTGTCTGGTATCCGTAACACAAGCCTCGTAGCTAACCACGGAACTAGATGGCGCTGTGTGTAATAATGTCCCACCATATTTATTATTTTATCATTTATCACTTTAAAGTCATGTGTTGGGTACAAATATATAACATTTTAAGGGGTTAAACATATTTTCTTGTACTCATAACTCAATTTGAGAAATCTTAAACGCAAGTAACATAATCTGAAGCAACAATACCAATATTTCTCCATTATTAAAGATTTCTAATGCCTTATACTATATCTTTATGTACTATATAAACGATTTTATATCCATGACCCGGCTAACATATAAAATGTTAGTCCTAAACTAGCTCTGTCCCTCTTTGGCCTTATACGTGGGAGGGAGTGGGATGATCACGTGACGCAGGCGAAGACGTGCATGTATGTGGGCTCTAGTTCCTTGGAAAGGCATAGAGTCGACTTATTTTTTTATATTAGTAATTCTTTTTATTCATTTCTTGGTATTGGATACATTTCTTATATAACTTTAAATTTTTAGTTTAAACGTCATAAGTTCTTATAAAAATGATTATTTCAATACATAATTAAGTACTTGAATTCAAAAACCTGATTATTTTATATTATTAAACTTTCTTTATTTATATTTATAATACATTGAACGAAATATTGTAATAATTACAATTGTTGTAATAATGTAAAAACACTTTAGAATAGCGATATTATAAAAAATCACCTGATTATTAATAATATTAATACATATTATAAAACGTAAAATGAGAAAGAAGAAAACTAAACTACATAAAATCGACTCCATCCCATCGCTGTTTCCAAGAAAAACCCGCGACACAAGTATTTTTCTTAACCTATCCATGTGTGCAGTTTCCATGTGTGAGTACACGTGTGTGTGGGGTAGTAAAATATTATGCTGTCGGGTCTAGAAATAACATTGTATAGATAATCAATAACAGAGCATTTTTATGTCGATCTTGAATCTACGGTATCGCTTGAGGCAGGTTAAGTTTCTTGAAGGTTTTGAAAGGAAACCTATTTATAAAAACCTCCTTTGAGAGAGAGATGAGAGAGAGAGAGACGCTTGAGAGAAAAGGAGAGTATAGTCCACGTTCTATTCCAGTTTTGGTTCATTGAGCTTTAGCAATAGCTCTTAAAGTTGGTTGCGGATGATTATTACGTTTACTTTTTGTTAATTTGTTAAATATTTGCTTTTAATAGTGCTAATAATCATAATATTAAAAAATAATATTATACACAATCTTACTATTGATTATGGGGCATGTGGATGAAATTTTCTATTGGAAGGAAATTGTACTTTGTGTGAAGCTTATCGTGCTTTGCTTTAAATTTTTTTTACTCGATTATTATATTATGTTATACGAATTTGAAATATATTATATATACAAAAATTAGTTATTTTAAATTTAAATTTGAAGAATGAATTCATACATAGCTAAATTAATAAAATATATACATATAGCTTTTTTATTAAGGTATCTTGGTAGATGTTTTTATGGTGTTTTTACTATAACGAAGTTTTAAGACAGTTATTCTTACTTAAGTGAACATTTAGTAACAACAGAAAAGCTAAACGATGATTAACAGAAGCCAAGGGTAGAAACTCAATTTGTGGTGTTCGTTCATTTGTCAAACTTAAATGTCGGAACTTGCTGGATATATGGACGTCTTAGAATATACTGTTATTTTCCTTGTATTTACGTATATGTTATACCTACTTGTTAGTTTAGTTTTCTATATTTTGTATGAAACGATTAATTGGCTAGATTAATTCGGATGAAATTTTCACACTACAATAGACTATGGCTTGGAATATACGCTATGTATAAAAAAATAAATAGTTCCGTGGTAAGCTACGAGGCTTGTGTTACGGATACCCGATAGTTGATACACTACAATTATATAACTTTAAATACATACATATTATAGATATAAACACCCACGACTGGAGTACGAACATTCGTGCTCAACAAATGAATTCCACCAGCGGGACTCGAACTTGCGACCGTTGGCGCACCAAGTAGAGTCACTATAAACTGAGCCAAACGTATCGTGTATGTGTTAATAGTATTTGCTAAAAGGAGACGTACCAGTATATTACAGATATTAAAAACATTTCAGAATCGTTCGATTCTATTGTAATACTAAAAGCTGATAATAAATAGATTTTTATTGTTTCCTAGCAATACTCGCGGCTCCGCCCGCATTCTAATCACTATTAAAAAATAGGGATTGATTGTAGAATTATAAGTATTTTTGATGCCAAACCTTAAAAAAATAATAAATTAAAATTTGGTCCAAGAATAAAAAAAAAATAAAAAGTCTGAAGAGGGCCACCCTTTTCACCTGGGGAAATAAAAAATATCCTACGACCTATTTTCAGACCTTCCAAATGCACACAAAAAAATCGTAAAAATCGGTGAACATCGTAACAAACACTGTGACACGAGATTTTTATATATTAGATTTATTTTTCTATCATAAGTGCAAAAGGCTTTACAAAGACAGAATCGAAGGGAGGGTAAATCGCTACTAGAGGAGGTGATTATATTTTTCACAAGTATAATATGTTTTGACTACTGGATTCCAAAGGAGAACTTATTCAATTTGGGTTATTATTTTTTATGTTAAATGCGCCGATTAAGATGATTTAAAGTGTTTTTTATTTTATTTCTAGTTTCATTTTAAGTATTTTAAGTATAAACCCTAAAATATGTCAATCATAAATATACTACTTAGAACAGACCTTTTTGTTTAAAAAAAATATTACTGAAATTGTCTATGATTAGGACGATTTTACCAAAATAGGCTTAGTAATTTTAAGAAAAAAAAGCAATTTTAAAAAATATTGGATAATATTTTCTTACAGAAAGTAATACTATGTTTAAAACTAATTTTAATGTTATAAAAGTCACTTTAAAAAGCTTTTAAGAACGCTTAAACTATGAGAAACCTGCTGTGTTTCTTAGTGAGTGCCGCTTACTTAATTGAATTCGAAGTTTATAAAGATAGGAGCTAAAAGAGGTTAGGTTAAGAAAAAATTAAACAATTTGTTATATGGCTATTGTTATGCTCTTAGACTCTTATTTGTAGAATTTTGCGGTAAAAATTAGATTAACTATTAAATATGAAATTAAAAGCAGTTTGTAATTGTCTCTCTTGCATGGTATGGATATGTGATGCGGAGAGAAGAAAGCCATATTACGAGGAGAATGTTAAATATGCATGTGGAAGGAAAAAAGAGTAGAGGAAGACCGAAAAAGAGATGGATGGATTGTGTAAAAGAGGATATGCGTGTAAAAGGGGTGGATGTGACATTGACGAATGACAGAGAAGATTGGAAGAAGAAGACATGTTGTCCCACATAGCGTGGGATAAGGACAGAGGAAGAAGAGAGACAATTGTCTCAGTTTGTGATGCCAGCGGTCGGGGGATCAACTCCTGCTGTGGACATTTATATCTTTGCACGAATATTTGTATATCAGCCATAGGTGTTTATATGTATATTCTATATGTATATATTATACGTAAAGTATCAACTATCTGTAAAAAAACCAAAAGAATTAAAAGTATTAATGTTAACTTCGTTGTATATATTTGCCCACGGCTTCAATCATTTTCTTATTAAAGCGTATTGTACACGCCTACCAAGGGTCATAATTGCTTTTTTGACGTTTGTCTTTTCAGCGTTCCTAAACCATTCAACCTTAAGGTGGTACGGGGTGCCCGAGTGAATCGGGGGTAAGTCGCAGTCATAGTAGTTATTTAAAAAAAAATAAGACCCTACACGATTATTATATTATAGTGTCATAAGCAAAAATATTATTTTTAAAAGAGAGACTGTTGACTTTTTTAATGAATTTTGTACTACATTTTGAGCCGGCATGGCAGTACTTTAATCACGGACATACACAATGACATCTATACTATACTAGACTATACTAATATTATTAAAATGAAAGATTTGTATTTTTGTATGTAACGAATAAACCCAAAAACTACTGCAATGATAATTATTAAAATTTTGTACACATGTAGTCTAGAGCCTGAGAAAGGCCCATAGGCTACTCTTTAAGGCGAAACAGGGCTGTAAAGTGTTGAAATAGGGGATGAAAGTTTGTATGGAAATTACGTCATTTATAAAGCTAGAAGCTTGAAACTTATTTTTTTGGCTTTTGATTAATTATATATAAATAAGTAAGACATTTAAAATTAGTAAAAATTTTATGCTAAAGGGGAAACTTGAGACGAACCCGAGCGAAGCGAGGGTGAGTCCGCTAGTTTTATATAAATTGAAAAAAAAACGATTAAATATACTTGCAAAAGCATATTTAAATAATTATATAATTAATTGAATATTAGTTATCACAATATCCATTTATAACATTTTCCGCTCAGACACGTTTTTCATCTTTGTTAAGTACAAACAATGGACACTTATAAGGTATTTATTGAAATAAGCAATCGTAATAATATAACTAGATTACGCCATTGTTATCAGTGATATAATTAAGCCCCCGTTAAAGATCTCCATATTCATGTTATTTAATAATACACATCGATGTGTATGTCTGTTTGAGCACTTTTAACTTCAAAATTACTGGCTTCACGTCTTATATGAACGTATTATTTGTATAGAAATCTGCAATTTATCTCTCATATTAATAGAGACGTAGAAAAAGGAAAAATGTTTAATTTACAAAAAAACATAAACACAAGCTTTATATTGAAAGGAAACAAATAAAAATAAAATAAAGCTCCCAATCGATTTCTTAATAAATAGAGGTTTTTTTGCAGAAAGTATTCTCTATGATGACCCGGATAACCGGATATTATTACACCAAATTTCATTAATATCCATTAGTGGTTTTGTAGTTTTGCGTTCACAAACAGACAGAGGTAGCCCAGCGGTAACGCGCTCACTTGTATAACCGAGTGATGCGGATTCGAATCCGGGTCTCGCACCTCTGATATTTTCATGTGCGAATCATTTCTATCATTATTACCACTTGTCTTACGGTGAAGGAAAACATCGTGAGGAAACCTGCATGTCTGAGAAAACCTAACAAGTTTTCGAAAAACATGTGAAGTCCTGGTGTGAAAGAAGTGAGGTGGACTATGGCCTGACCCCCCTCGTACTGAGGGAGGCCAGTGCCCAGCAGTGGGACTTTCTAAAGGGCTGATGGATGATGAAACAGACAGATAGACAAAAATTCAAAAACTATAGATTTGGTGTCTGTATCTTTAATAATGACTATTTCAGTAGGATTTCTAAAAAAATATCCAATGTACAGATTTGACTAAGTTAGAATTTTATTATATGTATAGATAAATTTTTATATACCTAGGAATAAATATACTAGTAGTACCGTGGCTTCGCTCGGGTTCATGGTTTCAAGCCCGTTAGAAAAAAAGTAAAAAAATATCCTATGTGACTTCTAATACCTCCAAGAATATGTGTACAAATTTTCATGACGATCAGTTAAGTAGTTTTCGCGTAAAAGCGTAACAAACAAACTTACATTCACATTTATAATAATATAGATTAACTAAAATTATTATTGATTTTCCTTAAAATTATCTCACTAGATACGTGATGTTAAGTTAAAAAAGTCGCCCTCCAAAACATCGAACATCCGTCACCGTCACACACAGCGACGCCTCTACCCGATGTCATTGGGGTAGTTGTAATGCAGATATCATAACACAATGTAGGTGCTTTTGCTTCTAATTCCATTGTTATTTTAACCGATTTCGAAAATAAAGTTCCTTGTTAGAATTATATGTTTGTTTAAAGTATATATTATGACTTAATCTTAAATTAAAGGAGACTTATGACTTAATCTTAAGAGAATTATGACTTAATCTAAAATTAAGAAACTTTAGGGTTATAAGAATTTTTTGATGCCAAATCATAACAATGTGAAAAATAAAAATTTGCTCTAAAAATAACAAATAAAAATGTGGAGCCACCCTTATGACTTAGATTAATAAAAAATAGCCTACGACCTATTCTCAGTCCTACCGAATATACACAGAAAAAATCATAATAATCGCTCAAGCGGTTTCGGAGGAGTTCGATATCAAACACTGTGATACGAGATTTTTATATTATATTAGAATAATCGTTGTATTACACTCGCGATTTTTAATTTTATTAATAATATACTATGTGCCACTACTGGGAATCGTCTATTTCTGGATTAAATTTCATTCAATTCTGTTCAGTTATTGAAGTACAACCAACTACAAATACACTCATATATTTATATAGTGGTAGTGCCATGCTTGTTACCTTCGGGTAGCAGCCGAATGGGCCGGCACGCCCCGTATAGTACCACTCTCTCACAGGAGACCGGCGTGAAGTGGCAGCTATGCTGTCGCGTTTCGTCCGGTAAGTGAGAGTCCGGGAGGCCCACTCCCCATCCCTACTCCCGTCCTTCTCCCTCCTTCCTCCCTCCCTTTCCTGAAAGGCCGGCAACGCATCTGCAAGCCCTGTGGTGTTGCAGATGTCCATCGGCGGAGGTGATCACTTACCATCAGGTGAGCCTCCTGCCCGTTTGCCCCCTTTGTCCCATAAAAAAAAATACAAATTTTCACATTAAAAAGGTAGTGTAATTATGTGTCTCTAGTAGACTGAAACTCATTATATGGCCGTAATAAAGAAAAACCTTAAAATAAACCAACACCAAAATCTTTGCTGTAAACCGCGTTAGTTAGATACTTGTGCTATAACACTGACTTTATACATAGTATACATTAACAGTAAACGCTTATTTTCTATAAAGAAATTAAAAAAATAAATTTTTTGGAACATTATTAAACACGCCATCTAGATCCGTGGTAAGCTACGAGGCCTGTGTTACGGATACGAGATAGTTCATCATCATCATTATCAGCCCTTTTTAAGGTCCCACTAGTGGGCACGGGCCTCCCTCAGTAGGAGTGGGATCAGGCCATAGTCCACCGCGCTGGCCTAGTGCGTGTTGGCGGACTTCACATGTCTTACGAAAACTCACGATGTTTTCCTTCACCGTAAGACAAGTGGTAAGCAGGATAGAAATGATTCGCACATGAAAATATCAGAGGTGCGAGACCCGGATTTGAACCCGCATCACCCGGTTATACAAGCGACGCGCTACCGCTGGGCTACCAGATAGTTGATACGCTACAATTATATAACTTTAAATACATATACGTATTAGAAATATATATAATTAAAAAAAAACACTTAGGCTAAATCATCTGCCAACATAAAACTAAGTGACCTGTTTCCCGTAAAACTCACATCAAAACCGTCCCCGCAATCACATAAACGTCCCGCCGCCGATAGCGATCGTGCCGCTGACAGTGACGGATAACGTCGCGATAATAACGCCGGATTATCCAAGGATAAGCTAGTGTCCGTTGGAAATGCATTGGTTATTCTTATATCCCATTTTTAAGTTAGGATATAGATTCAAGGATATTTTATATCCTACTTTCATAGGTCACTAGCGACTCTCCCTCGTTTCGCTAGGGCTCGTCCCTAGATTTAGCGCGAGCAAAGCCGCGGGTTCCGCTAGTAAATGTATATATAAACTTGACAAATTATATACTTAAACCTTCCTCTTGATCACTCTATCTATTAAAATAAATCGCATCAAAATCCGTTGCGTAGTTTTAAAAAATCTAAGCATACATAGGGACAGACAGACGAAAAGCGACTTTGTTTTATACTATGTAGTGATACTTTTAGCAGAATACATCGTACGTAGTAGTATGGTAATAGCTTAACTTTATAAAGCAGTAGCTCTGATAAATCTCATTGTGATTTAATATTACTGATTGTTACGTAATTTTTGAATAGAGTCTATTTTGATTACGTTATCCTTAAAATTGCGTTTTTTCTATATTAAGCAATCCTATTAAGGTAAAGACGAAAATTCCTACATTTTTTTGTTTTATTTATTTATTTATTTATAAATACTACTTTTTATGATAAACGTAAGTATGTAAGAAAAGTCATAAAGCAAAATGTAGTGTGTTTCAAAATTTAGCTTCAATCAAATAAATGTCGCAGTGATAAGGATCGTATCAGATAATGGGATATACGAGTATGTCTAGGATGACGGGCCGTGGATTATCTGAGGACGAACTAATGTATGTTCATTATAAATATTACTAGAAACGTGTTTAATTATGTGTATTTGGACAAAATAATTAAGAAGATTGCTTCTAATGGAGACAGCCCTATTGTCTTCTAACTCAATTACTATATTTTATGATTAACATCGCGCCTAAAATCAATCATGAAGTAGAAAATTTAATTCGTTTTCTCCGTCAATTATTTCTCCGTCTCTTTTGTCCGTTACCTTTTTAAGTTTCAACTGCTGAATAAATTTCAGTAAACTTTTCAAAGGATATAGATTGTATCATGGGACTGGACATAGGCTACCTTTGAAACTCACCATGGAAGTGAAGCTGCGGGCAATAATTAGTAGTCAATAAAAATCATTGTCTATAATTATATTTTATAATATTAATTTTGATATATATTTACGATACGTTTACAATGTGTTCAAACTAAACTCTGTTAAGTGTTGTTGTTAAGATATAATGCGATAACTTGTTAAAGTTATTAATCTTGTTATTTTTTAATTGTAATCGTCTAAATAGTAATATATTTATAGTACTTAATCAGTAGTTTGAAGCATTTTAAAACAATGTTTTTTTTGTAAATTATTTAGCGAATGATGTGTTCTCCTGTAATTGGTTATACATATTATATAAAAATTGTTAGATTTAAGAAAATTGTTAATGTAAAATATGTATACTGTTGGAGATCCGTATAAATAAATAAATAAATAAATAAAGTGTATTTAGTGTAGCCTCTAGCAAAAATAAGTATAACATATACATATATTAAGAAAGGGTACTCTGACAGGACTACTAACCCATACAATTTTATGTACAATAAATACTTTTCCCCCAAATTACCCGATTCTACCAACAAGGCACACATAGGAGCAAATTAGCGTGATGAGTCGTCGCGATGCAAGATGGATGGGTGGGAGTGACGAGCGGAGGAACACTGCGCCCAATATTGTTCCAATATATATCAAACTAGCAAACCCGGTTTCGCTGGGCGTAAGTAAAAATAAATTTTCTACGGTTTTCATAATTTTCTAATAAAATAAATGTAGCCTAAGTTACTCCTTATAACATTATCTATCTGTGAGTAAAAGTCCCGTCAAAATCGGTCCAGCCGTTTCAGAGATTAGCCGGAACAAACAGACAGGCAGACGGACAAAAATATAAAAAAATATATTTTTTGATGTAAGTAGCGTCTAACTTTCATATTCATTAAGTGAAAATCTGTTAGTTTGAAATTAAAAACACTTAAATTTTATTAAAAGTATGTACTGATAAAGTCTATATTTGTTTGTCTTAACATTGTCTTAATAATAATGTACACTTAAATAATCTTTTACAATAATGTTATATAAAAATGTCTTATATGCGATACCTTTAATGTAGATTTAAAACAAAGGTGTGAGTGATAATGAAAAATATAAAAAAATGACATAAATTCCCTTTTTTTTACTTCTATCTCATAATATTATTTATTATGAGGTAGAAGTAAAAAATGTATTATTATAACACGGTTGTAAATTAAAAAGTAAAAACAAAGTTTAATATACGTGAAATTCTGTTCACAGTACTCGTTAGGTAGCGTTTTCTAAGCCATTGGTTCGTTGTCTTCACTCGTACTTACTTTTTCAGGATAGTAAATCAATATAATATAGCTATGACTGTTACATCATATACTTACATGTAGGATAATTTCATGCATGTGTTCACTAAATATTTTAAAATATTATCTAAGCAAGATGGCTGCCTGATGATTTTATAAACGTATTTAAAATTTTTAATTACGTAAAAAACAGAATGTTGCAAGTTGAAAATTTATACTCAGTATTATTATACAATCATTTTTTTGGATAACAAAAAAAATAGATGCAACAGTCTCCATTTTTTCTAAAGAACTGTATGGCCTACAGCAAACATTAGTTTCCTGATGATTGCATTTAAAAGATCTATTTTTTCCTTGAACTCGAGTATGGAGCTTTCGCCCTTTAAAGCTCTACTATATACGTTCTAAAGCATACAACATATGAGGAGTATTAACAAGTCAGTCTCCCAGAATTATCAGCTTAACCATTGACTGTTCAAGTAGCTTAGTTTCAACAAAACTCAGACAAAGATTAAACAATCTTAAACAACGATCTTCCCATACAAAGCGATGACAAATAGAAAAAATGTAGCGGTTAGCTCCTTTAAGGTATGTGAATCGAATGGGTTAATAATTTTGTTGTGACACGACTGATGGGTCTTGATGCTATTTTAATATCAAAGATATAAATTAAGTTAAAATTACATTTTGATATATTTTTTTTATTCCAACTTAAGGTATATATTATTTTAAATAAAAATGTTTAAAGGAAAGTTAAATTAAAATATAAAGGTATTTTATTAAAATTAATAAAGTTTTTTTTAATACAAATTGCTTTAAATATTACAAAAATAATGTATTATAGCTGCTTTACTATGACTACTTACTGTTACATACATACATTCTGATATATTTAAAGTACATGGTAATAAATAGTATTGATATTTGCAAAGAGCATTAAATAAAGTATCAAATCCGACTGAACGAAGTATACCTCCTTAACCCGAGTCACCCCTTTGCAAATAGCGCCTTAGGAAGTGAATTATGTTCCCAATAATATGAAACGTATTATACTGAGATCATAATATTGTATCGTCACGTTATTTATTGGCCAATTCTTTTAATTTTTTGTTCAACACTTCATAAGTAAAAAATTAAGTTGTCACCTTTTGTAATTTACTTGTCAATGTATTGTTTGGATCGATTTTAAATGATAAATAATCTTTTAACCGCTATTTTCGAGGTAGTGCGTTCAATTCTGTAGAAGTAAATTATTAAAACGTCAAAAAATACGTTATTATAGAGTTAACCGACCATTCTGTCCCATTTATATTACGAGTATACTTATAAGGTAGAGATATGGTCAGCTATATTTTAAGCTATTATAAACGTAATCATGATATGACTGAGAGAACCTAGCAAGTTTTCGAAAGACGTGTGAAGTCCGCCAACCCGTACTAGGCCAGTGTGGTGGACTATGGCCTGATCCCCCTCGTATTGAAGTGAGGCCCACCCCCAGCAGTGGGACGTTAAAAAGAGCTAAATACAAACTTAACTATAGGCTTAGTTAAAAAAGAAATTTTGTTTCTAGTTAAGAAATATCGGTAGATCAAAAGCAAAACTAAAGTAAAAGAATCGTTAAACCACACTTGGTTTTATTGTACACAGTGAAGTTACCCTCTTGGGCGTTGTAGGATGAAACTTGTCAACAATACGACGTATCGACTCTAGCCATCGTAAAATAGCTGTTATATTGCTCTAGATATTCGGGATAGAGATACAGGTAGAGTAATATTACGGACTTCTCCAAATGAAGAAGTCTTTAAGCTTTGATGAACTCTTTTTCTGAGATTCCTTCATTTTTTTATTTTAATTAGGTACCAACCTGCGTTTATTACTTAAAAAAAAACAATGCAGTATAGTTGAAAAAATATAATCTTTAGTGCTCGAGCTTTATATAGCTTATAGTAGAAGAATTTCCATCAATTGATTCAATTTTCAGAGTTTATTTTTTTTAAAAGAGCGAGACTACTATGTTTTAAAATAACTTGAAATAATGATAAAACCTAATATAACAGTATAAAAATATGAAAAAATAATATTTTTTTAATAAGAAAAATGAAAAGACATAACTTATACGCGCATTCTTAAGCTTTCTTCATCAAAAACTCCCATATATTTCGAATATTAAAGTACAAGCGAAACATTGAGCAACCGTTACCCATTCCAATGAAGTCGCGGGCTAAACTAGTAAAAAATACAAGAATCGATCGCACTATAACCGGGCTTATGAATAAGAGCAAAGCGTCTTTCATTTAAACCTAATTATTTTAACGATAACTTATCTCAATAGTAGACAAATACCGTTAATTACATAAAGAAACAATAGAAGGTATATCGCTTACAATAAACAAGGATATTAGCTGTAGGGTGTTCACAATTAATCCGCTAAATTAGACGTGTCCCGGCTAAAATCGATTAGGGGCCGAAACTCGCAATTCGCAAGACTCCGTCTCGGCAAAGATAAACATGCCAGAATTTTTTTTTCGTTACGCAGAGACATTAACCAAGGATGCGTTAAGGGTGACCATAACGGATGATTTGTTTGGACTGTCCTATTTATGTCATTTTACTTTTACTATGCGGTTTTTATAGAATATTATGGTATTTTATAGAAATCATTTAGGATTAGGTATTAAAAGCCCATAGGAGTCCAGGCCTTGCATTGTATTTTAATATTTAAAAAGAAATACGTTATTTTCATATAAATATAATAAACTTAGTGTACCTATATGTATTTCTGTCTGTTTGTATTTAAGCGTTAAAAGACATCTTTTAAACTAAGCAACGGGGATTTTCCGTAATATTTAGAAAAACCGCATGAAAAAGTAATATATTCCATTGTGTATACACAATATACGAGTACAATATATCAATTACTAAACATTCAGAGGTGTTAGCATTAGAAACTTAATATCTATGTGGTATTATATCCTTATTTATAAATAAGTCACGATTAACTAATTTATTGATTATTGATTTGATGTTGTTAAGATAATTGCTAATAGACAACTTAGCGCCCATACATACTTATTAAAATGTTTATTAAATAGTTGCTTGGTTTTACAATTTGATTAGTTTATAATCTGTATTTTATAAATAATTAAATAAGGTAATAAATACAATTGTATATTTTAGTGTAAATTTTGGAAGACAAGTATGGTAAGTACAAACAAATGGTATACTTATTACTCATCGCCGCACTCAGAGTCACATAATGAACTATTAAGGCGAGAATCTTTATACTAAAGAACGACTTAATGGTTCATTAAGTGACTCTGAGTGCGGCGGTTAGTCATATATCACAAGTTTTTAGATATATTATTATTTATTATTATTATTTGTCTTGCAACTTTTAGACATGCAAATTCGGCACAGCTAAGACTTAGATAAGCTAATAATTGCCCTTTCTTATAAGTCCGTTGTCAGTACATTAAAATAATTAATGTATTCTACTAAAACCCACCTTCCAAAGCGTTGCTTACAAAACAATAATATTTATCAGAAATTATTTTATTATACGCATATTTAATAGTACTCTGAACTAAAAGCGATCAAGACTATCTCAAAATAAACATTTCCCTTATCACCGTCACCCTACTCGATGTCATTAGACCTTGCGAGGGGGCGTCATTACGACGATGAGTAGCCCGACCATTAATCTTCAGACCGGTCTCTCGGCTGTCAAAATTGTGGCCACCGTACATAGATATGTGCTATTGTTCCTCTTGTTTCAGAATTGAATATTATTAATATAATGGTTCTATCAGATTATGGAAATTGTTTTACATTTGACTGAATTTTGTGGAAGTGCCAAATTAGTCCATAGAAGTGTTTCGAGGAAGCTTTTTGTCGCAAAAATATATTTTAACTGGCGACTTACTTTATGTATATATTAACGGTTATTAATTGTACAAAAAGTATTCTTTTGTTGATAACCAGCTGTTATCACAAAAAAAAACATCAAAATCTTTTCTGTGCTTTCCTTGTAATGCGTTCACAGATACAAAGACAGACTTATATCCTTAAAACTATTGATTTGGTCTCTGTAATAGTGACTATTTCAATAAATATTTATTGTTTGTGTAGATTCTAGTACTGTGCTAATTGTTTTACTCAAAAACATTTTTTTTCATATTACAATTACTACAGATTTGGTTTGACTACTGGCACAGATAAGTTTTTAAATAATAATTTCGATTACGATATCTCTTCTATGTACGTGATTGTAAAACATTCTAAATTAAAATGAATCCACAAAATTCGAAAAGATTTATTATTAGATTTACCGCGAGTTCCGCTGGTTAAAATAAATATATGTAGTTTCTAAATAAAAGTAATCTAAGTTACTCCTTGTAACGTAAGATATCTGCAAGTAAAAGTCCTGTTAAAATCGGGCATATATTTTCATATGCATTTAGTGATAAGATACTAAATTAAAATTAAAAAAAGAAACTTCAATTTTTTTATATGTATAAATGTCATATATTCGTGTAAATCCAAGAAAGTATTAAATAGACTTGGAAGAAATTTTGTACACAGATAGTCTGTGATAGTGATAGTAATATGCCTATATATAATATTATAAATACAAAATATAGTAGATAAGTTATGAGTTCGTAAATAAAATTTATCACATATAGTTTAGGTTCAAACAAGATTCTCATTTTGCATGCAACGAAAATATTCTTACAAAGTGAATGGAAAACAAGTCTTCTCACGTGCAAGGAAAGGAAATAATGCAAAATATCGAATCATGTACGTCAAACATTATTTATGAGAAATATCGCGCACGTCAAACATTATTTGTATCGGGCGAAAAAATAATTTGGCTTTATACAATAGATTTAGAATCAACTAATTCACAACTAGTTGCATAGTTTAAAATTTAGCTATATTTACGTACGTACGTGATATAAAACTTTTTTTATATTCGTACTACGATCCAAAACTTACATATTACCTTATTAATATTTTGAAAAAAGGCCAATAACAAGCAATTTATCCTTATTTCTACTTTTCTAAATCATGATCTATCTATGTACTAAGTTTTATCAAAATCCATCAATTCGTTTCTCACACATACAGACTTCTGCATTTATAATAGTCGTATGATTATTTTGCAACGGCTAAATCAAAGAATACAGTAGCTCAAAAAAGGTAAAAAATCGCTCCCAGACAACATTAGTGCAGGGAGGCGTTACACCCAAGCGGTCTCTACACCTGGACAAAAAATAATTAATAACTAATATGAACCGAAATCGAGTGTAAAATCCTGTACAGAAATCTGTATTACATCCCTTCTTAAACAATATGCAAAGGGTCAAACAAAAAAGGTTTAATTCAAACTCTAACAATTAATGATAGAGCAATGAATCTTATTCAAATATTCGAATGTGCATAATCGATTTTGACGTAGAGTAATTAAGATGTTACAGATTTATCACTCGGTTAGGTTACATTGTGCGATTTTTAATCGATTTTTGACGGTTGACTGATTGGTAATATGTCTAGGGTTGTTATGAATAGTTTTAATCTGTGGATGGTTGGAAATAATTAAAAAAGATGATTCAATGATTTCAATTTTTTAAATTGTAAAACGTCTTCATTTATCATTTGATGCAGAAGCATTAGTTTATAGGGAATAATAAAAAAGTAATGTACATAATAATGAAAAATTTTATAAATCAATTTCTAAATCATTCGATTTTTTTAACGTGTGAACTTATTAACACGAATATTAATATAAAAATAATTATATTATTCTAAGATATTTTTTGTCGATCACAAGGTGACTTCACCCCACTGCACTGGCACAGTAGTCTCATAACTTTGCTTCTTTTATTTTATTATTGTGAAGCAGTCATCAAAATATCGTTAGCAGGGTCCAGAACAATATATATATTGGCAATTTTTTTGTCGTAACTCAAAAAGTTGATTTTTGCCGACGCTCATAGCATGTTTATTGTATTTTGATATTTATCAATGTGGTATTGTAGGTAGTGTTCACTTTTTATTTTCATAGTGTGAATTATTCACCTATTGTTAAGAAAAAAATGTCAAAAGAATTGAGATAACAGCTTTTTTAAGCAATTTCAAGGGTAGATATCTTTATACGTATTGTATTTGGGAATATAAAAAGTAGTTACAAGTTTGTCAACTTGTATAGGAATGAACGCGCGGTAAGAGCAGTGTTGGTATTTTACACAAGGTTTAGTTCATTCATAAATAGAAGAGAAATTAATTTGTTACTTACATTTTTAAATTTATAATTTAAGCAAATAATACTAAACCTCTATAAATAACTAAATACTTTACTCTCATGTAAAGAATATTATTATTCCTCAAAGGAAATAATAACTTTTGATTTTTCTTAGAAACACTACACACACCTTTACTATAACTACACAAAAACTACAAAAAAATTGTTATTTAAAATATTATTTTTCTTCGATTTAGTTCTATTGGTCTAGAGATCTTACACTTCGTTTCATCGGGCTCACAAATAGCTTTGGATCTTAATGACTTCTACCACCGTCACAAAATATGAAGCTATTTTTTTATCTTTTCAGTAAAATTAACTGGTAGAACACAAATCCGTATGTTAAGACCAATAGTAATTATTACTACTTATTTTTAAAAATCCACAATAAATATGCAGTAGCATATCGAGTGTGCATTTCTAGATTTCGTAAATACTCTACTAATTTTCCCATAGTAGCTTTAGTGTCATACCGGTTTTTCTCAGCAAATCTGCATTTCGAGCAGTCGTGCTTCACATTTTTATGACGCTGTTTAATAAAATTAAGTATTAACTTTTTAATTAGACGATTATTATAATAATGAAAAGTTGATGATTCTCATTCCAACCGGAAAACTATACCTGATTCTATTGAGTCAAGTCAGTCAGTCTTAAAAATATAGATGGCTAACACTTGCTAAGCCTTAAGAGATACATCAATATTTATATCATCATCTACGTACTAGAAATTTGTAGGTCTTCCCCTAACGCTCCTTGAACGAAGCAAGGGTATGTCACTTATTTAAAAAATATTTTTTTTTGGTTATTGATGTTGTAATTTTAACAAAAAAACATAAGCCAGATAATTTCTCTCCAATTAATTTATATGTTGATAATAATTCATTGATAACGCTCGTCTTATCATAGCGTGAAGATATGTTTACTTTCTACACGTGATGACGTGCTCACGTGAAACCTTGCGAAAGTTCAGTAAAAATAATAATACCACAGATAATACTATATACTTATTAATTTCATTTCATTATTTTGAAAAATATATATATAGCTTAATAACAATTTAATGCAGTTAATTGCGTCTTGTTATATTTTCTTATTATCTCCCGTAGAGTTATTCGTGATCCATGAAATGTGTTATAGAAAAGATATGTTCATTTATTTGAATACATTCATAAGAACTTTTTAGAGTATCCGTTAAAAACAAAACCGACCTTGTTTTTTCGACCTCGATAAATACTAAAAATTATAATATTTATCAAGCTCTGTTGCTGTAAAGAACATTTTTTTTTTTACTTTTTATAACAGTAATAAGAATCTAGATAACTATTAATAAATATGTTGGGATATTGACAAAGCACTATCTAGTTCCATTGCATGGCAAGCTACGAGGCTTGTGTTACGGATACCAAATCGTTGATACATTACACATATCTTTAAATATATACCTATTACAAATATTCATAAGCATACCCATAACTGGTACTACAGTTTTCGGTATTCTGTGTAAAATAAAAATAAACCCCAAGCGGGACTCAAACCTATGACCGCTTGCACAGCAGATACAAGCTGATACGAACGTATAGTCTGAATTAAAATTCAAAACAATTTCCACACATTAATTGAAAAAAATCCCATCATCTTTCTATGTCTGATTAATGACAATTTGGGGCATAAATGAAAGAACTTTTAAAGAATCTCATGTGTAAGTTTTACTTTAAAATTCTTACATTATGCAAAATCAGTGCATGAGAACAATATTAAATAGTTAAACCATTCTAAGAGATATTGGCGATGATTAATCAAATCAGAACTAGATACAGATTTCAATCAATTACATACCCTAAGAGCTTATAATAAAGTTCATTACTCTTGATACAAAATAAGGGTTAACTTCTTAACTTAACTATAAGTTTATTTAAACTCTATATAAATAGCAGTAGAGTTCAATTTCAAAAACTCAAGTTAGGGGATGACCAAAAAAATTTGCATGCATTTGCAAGCGCCGCGGGCGTCGTACCCATTGTAACAGGCTTAAAAATCTTAGTATTAAAATTTGTATACGTTACTATAGCTTTTTAAAACGGTAATATGTAGGTAATGATGCGATCAAAATCTCTGAACAGGTTTTGTCTATGAAATAGAAGAAATGCAAATTTCGTGAGAAAAAATGTGGGTAACATCTTTTTCATCCGTTCTGGAACAAATCTTTATTAATTACTTTGTCTTGGGATGTCTTAAGGGACCAGGATAATGGATGGTTTGGATCATTTCGATTATTATATTTATTAAAGTGTGTGAAACGTATTATAATTATAAGATTACAATTTATGGACATTTAAAGGAGCCAAAATATTTTTAGGTACAAAAAAACGTTAAATATTTTTTGGAAAATCTTAATATATTATCGATACAGAGACTGAATCTATAGTTTTTAAATCTCTTGTCTTTCTTTCTATTAAGTATGTATGGATCTATAAGAAAAATATTAAAATTTCATTTAGGAAGATACATGTGTGTTTTACATAATAATAATTATTATTTTTATATTAGGGGCTTTAAATAAATAAGAAAATAAACTAAAACCGGCTTGAACTATAAAGTAAGAAAAAAATTGATTGGCAGTTATAATTTTCTATAGATATTTTCGAACTCGACGTGCTTTAATTTGTGTCAGGGAAAATGCTTGAAACTTACATAACATTTAAAATTATTCTAAAATTTTAAGCTTAGCACTCTTCTTTGCTAAATAAGTTAGAATTAATTTAGTACTCACGTCTACAGCTCCATTGTTCCATGGGGGGAGTGCGTAGTGGGAGGGGTCATGGTGCCCCCCTCCCATATGTTCTGCCATCACCGACATCCAATGCACTAGGCCTTGCGCCCCGCCGCCGCCTGAGGTACCTGTGAGAAAAATATACCAATAGTAATGCTGTACTAATCCTTACTAATATTAATATTATAAATGCGAAAGTTACTCTGTCTATCTGTGTGTTATTCAATCACGCCTAAATTACTGAACTGATTTAATAAAATTTAGTACAGAAATAGTCTAGAGCCTGAGAAAGGACATAGGCTACTTTTCAATGCGAAAAAATGGCTGTAAGGGGTTGAAATAGGGGATGAAATTTTGTAGTACAGGATTTCTGGAGGAGGAGAGATATTCTGGAGTACAAACATTCGTGTTCAACATACGAATGCCCCATAGCGGGATTTGAACTCGCTGGCACAGCAAGTACTGCCTACAAACTGAACAAAACGTGTCGTGGAACCTTATACCTCTGGGGTTACATGTTTTAAAAATCAGATGAGATTAGAGTACTTAATTCCAGGTTGAATGAGAAAATGCCTACCATTGAAACTCTAATTGGATTAATAATTGTAGATACTTAATTGGAAAAATATCTAATTGGCTTTGCATCAAATAAGTGTATTCATTATTATTATAAGCTTTTTAATATTAAACAATTGTTAAGATTTCTTAATTGTAATGTTTATTTTTAATATTATTACTAACATGTAATGGAGCTTTACCCATGAAGTTTAAATGTAATGAAGTTTTAGACAACCTTCCAATCCCTATTTTCCTCATTGGGTTGAATTTGCATACAATATTGATGTATTAGAACTAAACATAAGGCAGCGATACTCAAAGTGTAAATCATCTTTCTACAAGGTGTCTGCCTAATTATCATTAACTTATATCCAACCCTTTAGCTAGTAACTTAGCCGACTTTGCACGACTTTATCATATATTACCAGTAGCAATAAGTCTGAGGGCATTCGAGAAGTGAATTTTTATATACCTTATTTATATATTTTATCAAATTTATGATGAAAACCTAACATAATTGTAATGAAAACTTAAAAATAAATATTATATTCTGTCTAGCTTTGCTGAAATCGTAACTAAAGCATGTATCGCCTGGAGGTTAGTGTAAAAAACTTATTAAGGCAGCTTTTATTCAGTATTAATTTTTGTATTTTTTTATGATAGTTTATTTTATTGTTGTAATGAAATACGTATTTTTTAGAAATATATGAGAAACTAGTCTCAAAAATAAAGATTTTTGGTGTATATTTCATTTACTTGTCATTATCATATTAAAGCATATCATTATTATGAACGTGGATTAATTTAAAGGGTCATTTGTTGTTTTCTAACTTACATTAGCGAAATGTTAGCGAGTCGCTTAAAACAGAAGTATGTCTAGCGTCTTAGCAATAGCCTGCCTGTTACTTCAGATTATAATTGGTCTGTGTACTAAACATTCAAATCCGTCTGGCCGTTTCAACTTACAGAAGCATCAAACCTAAGCACATATAAACTGTCATATTTAAAATAGTTGGAATGACTCCTAACATCCCACTGCTGGGTAAGGTTACCTTATAATGCGAGATAGATCAGGCTTATATTATATAATACTGGCAAACCCGGCTCGCTTCGTTGGGCGTAAGCTATAATGAATGAAACGGATTATATAATTTTCTAATAAAATTAAAGTAGCCCAAGTTACTTCTCATAACGTTAGTTATCAGCGAGTGAAAGTCCCGTCAAAATCAGTCCAGTCGTTTCAGAGATTTGTCGCAACAAACAGCTAGATAGACAAAAATTTTATAAATTGTTTTTTGATGTAAATACCGTATATACTTTCATATGCATCTAGTGAAAAGCTGTTAATTTGAAATTAAAAACAGACACTTTAATTTTTTTATATGCACTGATTAGTCCAATATATTTCAGGTTGTCTTACCAGTAGGCACGGCGGCGGGCTGCGCGGGCGCCTGCTCCTGCCCACCGCCGCCGGTCACCCCCCCGCCGCTCCACACAAACGCTGATGATGCACCTGCCTTCTGGAACAAGACTCAGTATTAGATATGCAAAAACCAGGTAACAAATTCCTTTTGAAGAAAAGGTATTAAAAAGAATCATGAAATTTTGTTAAAAATTAAAGAACGTAGAAGATTATTTCTTCTGATAAATTTTTAATTTTTTCGTTTTGTCTGTAGGATAGTCCTGTATATTAATAGAAAAATAGTCAATTATCATTCGAATATACAATTAAGCTCTTCATTCCATGGGTTAATTTTTTATTAAATTTGATGAATTATCATCATTGTCACGGGAGAAACTAAGTGTCAGACCATCATTGCTGTAAAGCATTCGAAATGTCAGGAACCAAAGGTATTTATAAAATTCATTTCTTAAAATTATGAGTCTTTTGTCATAACATATCTTATTAGAATTCTGGTTCAGTTAGACCTTAAAGACCAATTGGATTTGCAGGCATTTCAAGATATCGCGCAGTATTTCTATAATATTAGTTTTGACGGGATTCTAGAATCTCATATCAATTTCAAGAAAACATGCCGCCCTTAGAAGAATATCTAGTTAAAAGAGGTTTTAAGACCATATTTGTAGTAAACGTTTACGATAGTCATATAGAGCGCACTGATGAAACAACTTTTAAGTGATATAATTATCCTTCGAGGACCACTTGGTAGAGAATCACTTTAAAGGCTTAGATACTCCAAGTGTTATATTCGGTCTAGTTTGAATAGGAGGATTTTCATTTGAGTGTTAGTAGTTAGCTACGCAATATTTTCGCCAAACTACGAATCTAGGTAATCTGATAAATAAAATTGCGTAGGCTTGTAACATCAACATAACAGCGTTTTACTAGATGCACGAGTATATGTAATTTTATACTTAAATATAAAAAAAAACACCTATTTTTTTATCCCAATTTTTAATATTTTATCTGTCTGTTTGTTCCGGCTCATCTCTTATACGACTCGGCAAATTTTCACCGAACTCACTGGCCGATAGTTGATATTATAAGTAGTGACTTAGTTGAAAAACAAACGAACTTTATAATTTAATTTTATCATATAGAATACATTTTGAAAGAAGAATATTTAAAAAAATAATTATTAAAATCAAACATGACGATGATAATCTTTCATGAAAGATCTAAATAGAATCTAATAAGAAATACTCTTTTTTAATTATTATAATAGTAAATGATAATTATTCTGAGTAATGAAGATACTTTTACCGTAATATTATGACGTTCTTTATTCCGGTAATGGGCTGGATGAGATTATAATTTTTAAATCATTTTAACATCATTACGTCGAGAAGTTAAAATAAAAGAAAGAAAGTACTATTCACGAGATTTAAGCTGCAGAAAAGGTAATGTAGTCCTTGGAACCGCGCTCGAGAAAACTAAGTGATTCAAATCCCAGGTCTCGCACCTCTGATATTTTTAATCTTACGGTGAAGGAAACATCGTGAAGAAACCTGCATGTCTAAGAGAACTTTACAAGTTTTCGAAAGACGTGAAGTCCGCCAACTCGCACTTGGCCAGTGTGATGGACTATGATTGTGCCATCTTATCCCCCACGTATTGAAGGAAAGCCCACGCCAAGCAGTGCGACTTGGTTTTTGACACTTGAAATACTAATAAGAAGATAAACTAGAATATAACAAATTAATCTTATTTCCTACGAGTTTTGTGATTGAGTTCAAGTTTGAAATTATTTTCGAATGTTTATAAATCAATCCGTTGAACAAATTAAATGAGTGAACAAATGTATACGTATGTACGTAGACCACATACAATACATTTTAACTTGACTGTTTTATAATAGTATTTAGTTCTGAGCTTATTAACGCCGTAAATTAAAATATGCCTCGAGCAAAGCCTATGAAACGTATAGTCGGCCAATGGACGTGACAGCCAGCCCAAGCTGCCGTACACTCTCTTGGGACATTAGTGTATGACAGCTTGGGCTGTCACGTCCGTTGGCCAACTATATGTTTCTTAGGCTTTGTCTTTAGCATAACAAAAAACCAGGCTGAAACAAGTGTAATGGTACGTAAAGGTATAAAAATATTCATATTCTTATTAGAAATAGAATTTACCTCATCCGGTGAATTAGAAATTCTATCAGCGTTGTTTTCATCATCGGACGTCTCCAAAAAACTGTTTGAAAACAGCATATTCCGTGAATACAAGGAATAGCAATCAGCGACATTTCTTCTTCTTTTCCCAAGTGTGGCCAGAAAACTTTTATAAAGTTGCGTCGGCAAAAGGAATGGTGATCTTGCATTTTGGAAACCATCTTTAAAGGACAAATTTTGATTTCTAAATGGATTTGCATAGTCTAAATCGGGTAGGAATTCTTTTTTTATGAAATCTGCTACAGGATGCAAGGATAAAGTGTTTTCAGTATAATCTAGTGCTGTGCTTGCTCCCTCATCGCTTGGATTGTTCTCTACATCACTAGTCTCTGAATTCGCATCACTAAATGCATTATCTTGATCCTTATTTTCAGAGTTAAACTCTTCAAATTCTTGCTTCATTGGAAAATTCATTTGTTTCTTCAAAAACACGTTAGAATTTGAAAGTGTCACAGACATATTATTGGCACTAAATTTTTATCACTTATCTTACAAATATAGTTTCATTTACACTAATGTCTATAATATTTAAAATAAAAATAAATATTTCTTCGTAATTATAATTATTTAGGTATTTATAGGAACTATCGTTGGGTTAGGAGGTGGCTGGACCGTTACTGAAAAAAATATGTTTAATTTTAAATTGGAACGTCACGTATAAAGTAATTTAATTTAATAGTGGTGTATGTTTGTAGCAAAGTTATTTCAATTATAGTTTTTATTATATTCTTGACTTTTATTGATTGTTTTTTTTATATAAATATAGTTTGGTATGAAAAGAACCGACTGTATCTAATATTTGAATACGTAACACGAATCACTTGGATGTATTCCCAAGAATGTAAAAGTTTTGCGAAGAATCCGAACATTTTCATCTTTTATGAGTCGGAAATGTTATTTTATACAAAAGTTATATGAAAGTCTTAAAATAAAGGCAGTAAAATTAAAATCGATTGGACGCTACGACATTCGCGGATGTAGGTCGGAGCTAAAATATTTTTGTGACCTCTCATATTTTTATCTAAAGTGAAATGCTGTACGAAGTTTTAAAACGAAATATTATTTATGGACTGCGACTATTTTTGGTTTAAACTGGCAGTTTGAGATAACGTTTAAATAAAGAATATTAAAACTTTTAAATGAAATTTAACTTAATAATTTTTAATGAAAAAAAAAGATAATGAAAACAAAAATACCTACATAAAAATTAAAAAAAAATAACTTTGATAAAATAAAAAAAAAAAACATTTTATAAATTTAATAATATTTAAGGCACTTCATTATCGATGGTTGAGTCTTCATTCAAAGATAAGTAAATGTGTATGGGAGAATCGACTTAATCCCGAAGAAAATAAGATTGAATATAGAGTAATTTAAAGGGTTGAACTTTGAGCTTTATTGTAATGTGTCTATCAACGATCCTTTATTTTTTATGCTTGCTATTATAGTAACGAACTATTATTTTAAGATAGTAAAATGAAACTGAGAAAAAGGTACGTATCTGTAGTAACTTTATTTTTTTAAATTATAAAGAATATTTTTATATAA
Source organism: Boloria euphrosyne (assembly GCA_951802675.2). Classification (NCBI taxonomy): domain Eukaryota; kingdom Metazoa; phylum Arthropoda; class Insecta; order Lepidoptera; family Nymphalidae; genus Boloria; species Boloria euphrosyne. The sequence continues at coordinate 2,267,523 of OX637896.1, forward strand.
AAGGTGGAAAGGATGTTTTATTTTTTTAATATCTTTCCAGTTATTTTTAGTATAAATAAGTTCGCTTTTTGACATTATATTAAAATTTTATTTATATTTTAATTAAAATTTTGAATGAAGTACAAATTAATTTAGAGCATGATACTAAGTTAATTAAAAAACTTACGTATATAATTATTATATTTATGTATTTAATAATCTCTTTATCAATCAACATAGAAAATATTTTAATAAAATTTCCTTATGCATTGATACACTATTTTACAACACAATGATACCATCACAAAACCTTCTCAAACTACTTTAATGTGTTAAAATAAAATAAATCTTAAAAATGTAGATTAAAAATATTATCAAAATAACAAAAAAAATACACATAATAACATAAAGTAAAAATGAAAAGATGCTAAATCTCATCCGTCGTAAAAAATAATGCATGTCACATTCAAATACCGCGAAATAAGACACGCGAAGGACCAATTATCGCCACACGCGCACACCGACACTCATTAACGCACACATTTACGTCATTAGACACGTGACAATGGAAACAAAACTTTCAATTCATTATTTACGGTACAACCAATCACTTTTGGCGCGAATTGCCTATAATTATTTTTTATTTAAAGCCTTTTTTACGCTTTTTACGTTTAATGTTGAATATCATGACCGATTTTTTGTAATTTTAGCGGTTTTATTCAGTTGTTTTGATTTTAGGTTTAAAATATAATTTTAGAGAACGTCTAGATGTCTTTACCGCGAGGTATTCGCTATGAAACTCTTCCCGAGAGGTTGGTGCAAGGAAAAGCATTTCCACAACACATTGAAAGTTTTCTTGATCCGCGCATGTGTGCGTCGTGATCACACGTGTCTGCGTGTCCAGACGGGGCGAGATGCGCCTGTGTGCACTTTGCTAGTGTGAGTATTTTATGACTCTGAGTGCATCCCTTTCGAACTGCACGCGATTTATATGTGTGCGCTTTATTTTTTTTCTAAACGGCGCGGCTCCATGTGTATGAGAGAAATTTTCGTGTACGGGTGCAATGTTATTTTGATTCGCGTCAATGTATTCGAAACTTTATGCCTTTGGCACCAAAGTTGTTATTCCACTGAATATTATTAATGTATTTTTCAGTTTTATATCGCCGATATGAGAATCGCGGATGGAAAAGAAAATGTAAGAGGAATAAAAAAATGCATGCATCGTACGTTTTCAGGTAGACACATTTTTCTTTAACCCATTTATAGATGTTTTATAAATGTGTGTGTGTGGATCGGGTGTGGGGGTTAAAAGGGTTGGGCACCCCCTAACATATAAAAATGATAACGCATCGCAAGACGGCAGCTTTTATGGTTTTCTTTATTTTTTAAAGGTTTTTATTATTGAAGCAAAGAGTAATACTTGGAAAATGTATTTTCAGCTGTCTCTAATATAACAAGCTTTCAAATTCAACTTCAAAGATATAAAATATAATAATTTCTAAGGTGAATATACTTTGAATACAATTGTTTGAAATGTACTGTACCTACTTATTTATATTATATATTCATTTTTACAAAATCCATGAACGTGGAAAGAACCTTTCACCTATAGAATGTTCTTATGCTGCATTTTTTTCAATCATTATGTAGTCACTACCTTTGTTAGGTTATTTACTTCTAAGGATTCTTTGACACATATATGCATAGTAAAATTCTAACTGTTTCGAATCTGTACATTATATATTTTTTGAAAAAACCTTGTACATTACATATTTTTACACTTTACATCTATAATATTGAAATAGTCATTATTATAGATGTAGAGTCCATATCTATAGTTTTTATAATTTTTGTCTGTCTGTCTGTCTGTGATCGCCTCACAAGAAAACCACTAGGCAGATTTTCATGAAAATTGTTGTGATAATAGCTGATTGTCTGGGTTTTTACAGAGGGAAAAATGTTATTTCTAAGAAGTACATGCAAACCGTATCTAGTTATGTATAAGTTTCAAACTATATAGGTATAATATTTATGAAGTAATTTCTTAATTATTTTTTTCATAGTTGTATGATTTAATTATTTAGATTTAGTTTTATTTGATTCTGAAAAGCTAAATGTAGATTTCAGTTTACGGTCGAAAGCGAAATAGGTCATTTTATTAATAGTGTCAGTCTTTTTTCAGGACTGACGAGAGAGAATGAATAAATGGATATTTATACATACATATTTGTATAGTCGCCCTGTGGTCGAAATTCGATCTTAATTAATAAGTAATATAATATATATTGTAATAAATTAATATATTATGGTTACACGAATATATATATATCGAAGTGTCTAGTCGTCCGCTAATCGGATGAATTAAAAAATTTTATTCGTCCGACAGCCGACTGTCGGTGTTAGATTTTTTGCGACTGAGACTTTTGTTGTTTCTTATATTTTGTTGAAATAGTTTTATTAACGTGTGATAAAGGATAAAAATAATTTTGAGGGTGTGATGTTATGTTAAAAGTCGGTGGAATTTAAATAATAAATTTTCACCTCTTTTTCTTATATTTTGCATATATCCTGCAAAATTTTCAGCTCGGTAGGTTAAGGTAATTTTTTTTAATATTTTGCATATATCCTGCACCTAAAACTCACTTATTTTTTATTAGAAAGCAAAAAAGTGATAGTTATTCGTATAAACCGACAATTGTCGGACGAATAATATTTTCTTTATTCATCCGATTAGCGGACGACTAGCAACAGCCTATATATATATTTGTGAGTGAGTGTCAAATATATGGTAGTGTATGTAATTATAAAAAAAATATTATCATTTTGCACTCCTTTTCTATATGAACTATAAGTGTGCCAAATTTCATACTCCTCCCTCCGCGCAATATGTACCGTAAAAACTAAAAACCCTTTGTACCCTACAAAGCTTTTGCTTCGCGTACCTATTAATATATAGATAAACGAAGTTAAAGTGTCTGTCTTTTTGTTGACTAACTTTTCAATAAGTTTTTTTTTTTTTATGGGACAAAGGGGGCAAACGGGCAGGAGGCTCACCTGATGGTAAGTGATCACCTCCGCCCATGGACATCTGCAACACCACAGGGCTTGCAGATGCGTTGCCGGCCTTTCAGGAAAGGGAGGGAGGGAGGAGGGAGAAGGACGGGAGTAGGGATGGGGAGTGGGCCTCCCGGACTCTCACTTACCGGACGAAACGCGACAGCATAGCTGCCACTTCACGCCGGTCTTCTGTGAGAGAGTGGTATTATACGGGGCGTGCCGGCCCATTCGGCTGCTACCCGAAGGTAACAAGCATGGCACTACCACTTGAAAGTGCATATATAAATTATATTCGTACCTATAAGAAAAAAGAACAAGATTTTTATAATTTTTGTCTGTATGTGATGTAGTAAAACATTGTGAGGAAACCTGCAAGTTTGAGAAAACCCAGCAAATTTTCGAAAGACATGTGAAGTCCTCAAACCGAAAAATAGATTCTAAAAAGTAATAAATAATAATATTTTTTTTCCTTAAGTAAGTAAAATGGCTCATGCTATTCCTATAAATATAACTTTCAAGCTATTTATCCGCATTCTCGCATTAAGGCAGTGGTAGCCCAGCGGTAACGCGTCGCTTGTATAACCGAGTGATGCGGGTTCAAATCCGGGTCTCACACCTCTGATATTTTCATGTGCGAATCATTTCTATCATGATTATCACTGTCTTATGGTGAAGGAAAACATCGTGAGGAAACCTGCATGTCTGAGAAAACCTAGCAAGTTTTCGCAAGACATGTGAAGTCTGCCAACACGCACTGGGCCCTCGTACTGAGGGAGGCCCGTGCCCAGCAGTGGGACGTTAAAAAGGGCTGATGATGATGATGATGATCCGCATTCTCTCCATGTTACTTCAGGACATCATCTATCATTGTATTAAAATTAATCCAAAATTGTTCAGGCGTTTATCGTTAAGTATGAACAAAAATACATATTTATATTTAATATTTATAATATGTATGTAATTACAATTTATATGTGTAGATCAACTATCTGGTATCCGTAACACGAGCTTATCTTACCACGGAACTAGATGGCACTGTTGTAATAATGTCCCAACATATAAAAAAATAAAAATACTAATCAAATTCATTGAAAAAAAAAATCATGAAATCAGAAAGAAATCATAATATATGTATGTATATATGTTGAAAGCACCTTCTTTTATGTGAAGTCGGTCAATACATGCTAAGAATTTCATTGAAATATTGGAAAGTACAAAGAATATTTCAAATATACTGTCTTCAAATATTAAAAGCTTCATAGATAATTTAAATGGATATCTTCCGAGTAAGGACATGTCAAGCCAACATTGCTCATTTTTTAGGTCGGCTTTAGATGCTTGGCAGAGGAATTGCTATGACAAGTCATTTGTCGGTTTGTGTCGTAACGTCTGCTTTGCACTTTAGAAATATAAATTAGCTTTCTTGAAATGCAGTATCTTTTCGTTAGCAATTACTTGTGATACTTCATAATTCGTATACATTTAGTTTCGAAAAAATTTTTTTTGGCTGTTTGTCTAACTAGTAACTAAAAAAAATGATAAAAATGATATTTATCGTTACTTTACCTACTTAAAAAGGTAATAATGGTTATTTAGATTTTTTCTATAATATTCTATATGTTGAGATTTATATGTTGGGACATTATTACAACAGTGCCATCTAGTTCCGTGGTAAGCTACGTTAGGTTCTTGTGTTACGGATACTAGATAATTGATATACTACACATATAAATTTTAAATACATCATCATCATCAGCCCTTTTTAACGTCCCACTGCTGGGCACGGGCATTCCTCACTAGGAGAGGGATCAGGCCATAGTCCACCGCGCTGGCCCAGTGCGTGTTGGCGGACTTCACATGTCTTACGAAAACTTGCTAGGTTTTCTCAGACATGCCGGTTTCCTCACGACGTTTTCCTGCACCGTAAGACAAGTGGTAATCATGATAGAAATGATTCGCACATAAAAATATCAGAGGTGCGAGACCCGGATTTGAACCCGCATCACTCGGTTATACAAGCGACGCTTTACCGCTGGGCTACCACTGTTGTATTCATTTTTCAAACTAAAAGCCTTAAAAATAATTGAATTTGACTTTAAAATCACACTTGATGGGTGAGACTTTTCTTGAAAATATGAAACAATGCATAAAAATACTTGTGCTTCTTGTCCTTTAATACTGACAAAACTAAGTCGAGAAGATACGAGAGTCAAACTAAATCGTTAGTTAAGTGATCGAAGGGCGGATACGTTGCTTAGATCGTTTTGAAATGCATTACATATGTATGTGTTTTCTTAGAAATCGGGAAATCATTATATGTGCAATGAAAGTTATAAGAGCTTTTCTCATGCTTAAGAAGTTGGGAGTTTTTTTCTTTCAATATAATTTCTAAGTACATTTATATAATGAGAGAGTAAAGTTGTGAGTTTGAATGTTGGATGTGAACTGATTGATGCGATTCTACAAGTAGTTTTTACTTTTTTTGGTTAATTTTTTTAGTGCAGCACCACGTTTTGGGGTTAACCCTCGTCGGTTTTTACGGAATCCTAATTATTTTTCTTAAATAAAACTATCTGTTAGTGGATGTTCCGTCAAAATCGTCCCGTCGTTTTTCAACAGACATAGATGTATAAATAGACAGATAAAAATTATAAATATGCGAACACCAGACTTGGTACGTGGCTTTTTCAGGTTTAGGTTAATTTTGTCATTTTTTATTTATTGTTTTTAAGTGTTTCAAAAAACATAATATGTTGGGACATTATTACAACAGCGCCATCTAGTTCCGTGGTAAGCTACATAACGTGCTTGTGTTGCGGATACCAGATAGTTGATATACTACATATATACATTTTAAATACATACATATTATAAGTATAAACACCCATGACTGGAGTACAAACATTCGTGATTAACAAATGAATGCCCCCAGCGGGACTCGAACCCGCGACCGCTGGCGCAGAAAGTAGGGTACTACCAACTGAGCCAAACAAGTCGTCAAAAACATGTTTTTTTTTTATTTTCTGCGTGTACGGTTATATATCCTCAGATACTGGGTTTAAGTCCAAGTTGCGTCTTGTACTTTTTTCTATCTATTACCCAAATTATCCAATATGCTGTTTCAGAGAGAAGACGTATGTTTCTTATAGTGACGTAGAAATTATATTGATTCACTATTTTCTACTACTTCATGAAAAGTTTATCCAAATCTTGCTCTCTATTGACGTAAATAGTGTTGTGACGTTCGTATATCTCAAGTTGTTAAAACTTTGTTCCAAGGCAGAGATATGTATACATTCAATTTTATCGATTTTCATAATGTATTTTAAAAACTATAATATTTTTGCTGTTTTTTAGCAATTCACTATTATTTTAAATGGCGAATCTTACAACTATTGTTAATGTACAAGTTTTTGCTTGTATGTGAGTATGTTTGTTTATTTAACACTTAAACGACTGGGTTGATTTAGATGAAATTTACTATACATATAGGCTAATATTAAGCATCGGCAATTATATTAAGGCTAATATTAAGCACTCGATCGATATACGTCGATATAATCGACATAATAATTGTAGTTATTCTATAAAATTTTAGCATTTTAAGAATCTAATAGTAAAATTCTATTCAATATTACACGCCGTTAGAAAGAACCGCGGTTGTACGAAAGCTGCAGCGTAAGGAGAAAAGAAAAAATGTACCAAACTCATACTCGTATATATACATAGGAAAAATATAAAATGCGAGTAAAAAATATATAACAGCAACAAAAATATATTATTCTCAAGACGAGATGGCACACAGGTGTGGTGAGAGAGTGTGCTGGTGGCGTGTGTGTGTGAGAATAGAAACATCTGTAGAGTAGATTAAATATTAATAAAACATTTATTAATTTATTAAGAATTTATGATTTAAGACTGATACTTATTTAACACATTTCTTTATTCAAGATAGAAATTGTAGTAGAGTTCTCATTGTAATTTTTGAGAATGCAAAAGTAGGCAACACTTGTTTTTACTAAAATGGCGTACTAGTTTTATTTGAATCTAAAGGATAATAGTAAAAATTAGGGGAAATAACTCGATACTAATTTCTATATTTTTCAAATTATTCTAATCACTTATATCGTTATTTAATATGCGAATTGTGGGAAAAAGGACGACACGTTGGTAGTGACCCTACATTCTGCGCCAGCGGTCGAGGGTTCGAGTCCCGCTTAGGACATTCATTTGTTGAGCACAAATATTTGTACTCCAGTCATGGATCTTTATATTTAAAATTTATATGTGTTGTATATCAACCATCTGGTATCCGTAACGCAAGCTTAGGTTACCACGGAACTAGATGGCACTGTGTGTAACAACTAGCAGCAAATATCACTTTTTTAATTTAAACCATCTGGTGCGAAATATATTTCATGGATTTTACGCAGTGCATTGGAAAAGCTAAACAATTTTACATAATATATAAAATATTAAAACAACTATGTTAAACGTTATAATTAAAATAGAGTAGTATTTCAAAGGGGAAAATGTTTTAACTTTAATTTAAAGAAATATTTAAAGTGCTAAAAAGTTCTCGAAGGTTTTCTGAAATAACTATTCCTAGATCGAATAGACGATGCTATGTATGTGTGCGTGCATGCACCTTCTCGTATGAAGTATTGTCGTGGATATTAGAAATGAATACTAGTCTGGAAGAGCCTAGAATATTTTTTTTTATTTATTTTAAAGAGTGACATAGAAATGACGTAATTATTTAAATGGCGTTTTTTTTTCTTCTTTAATGATCAAATGAAGTTTGTACGAAACTTATAAAACATGGCAAAGAGAAAGGAACGTATGATATTTAAACAGCATAGCGCTATTGTAATTTATTTTTAATACCTGTATTGTTAAGCCTGGTTTCTGTTACATATAAGTGTACATTAAGTGCTTGTAGTAGTTATATACATATTTTTTCTTCATTCTTCTTATTATAGCAATAAATAAAAAATAAAATAAAATATGTAAGAATATGTTAAATCTTATATATTTAAAACTTTCGCATGATCTTACTGAAGACAAATTGTAAAAAAATATATTACTATTTTTTTACTTGAATGAGTGATTTTCGTTATCATTTCAAAAAGATGTAATATAATTCTTACCGAATTGAACGTGTGTATTCAATATTTTTTTTAATTTTATTTAAATAGTCATTATTATAGGCCAAAACCAAAACCAAACCAAACCAAACAAAAACTATATTTTTTGTTTGTCTGTCTAGGAACGAGAAAACTTCTAGACAAAGTTTGATGAAATTTTTATTTATAATAGCTGGTCATGATAATTAGTATTATATTATGGCTTATTCTTTATATTCCTGGTGTATTTAATGTAATTCAAATTAATTCTAACTTACCTTAAAAAAACTCACTCTAGTAAATAAGTTACCTTCTACATCTATGATACCACACACTTATACATTTCACATACATACACGGTAGAGCTCATATCGTACTTACGACCTTCTTTCGCGCAGCAAAGAATACAAGACATGGAAAAATAAGGGTATATTATTTATTAAAATTTGCAATTTCACTAAGCACTAGGCACAAAAGCTTTTGCTTCACTCAGATCAATATTATTTTACAGGGTCCTTAAATTATGGTACCTTCATCGAATTTAAGAGAATATTGAGTAGCATATATAGTATTCTATATAACGTTATCAAATTCATAAGTTTTTATGCAAACTTACTTCAATTCATTGATCGTTTCTGATAGAATAGATAGAATACAATTTCGTAATAGGTAAGTAGATTGGTACTATTTGGGTACCGATGTACATTTTCTTTTCTATTGCTGCTTTATGACAGGAATCTATATATAGTTTATATATATACTCATAACTCAAGCAGTTTGAAGTTTTCTTGTCCAAATCAAGATGTGAAAATAGTTTGTTTTGTAATAAAAAAAGGAATTAGGAAATGATCGGGATGAAACCTATCTTTTAAGTTGGACCAGATCACACGTTTAAAAAATGGTAGCATCGGATAAGTACGTTCGAAATTAATTACGAAGCAATATACCTAATTGACACGGGAATTTTATATATTAAGCATAGATATAACAGTTCAGTGCCTTTTTCTCTCAGGTTAGTTAGTCGTTTTAGTTGGTTTTTGCTTAGAAGCTTTTATAAAGTGTATGAAAATGTTGGTATACTTGTTATATAAGTTATATTCAAATTTATTATTTATATATTATATTTTTATTTAACATTACTTTTAACAAATAAATGGTGATCCCTAAACATATTATAAAAACAGCCATGTTGTGTATACATTGTTTTTATTGTTTATTATTTCAAAGCATTATTATACAAAGTGCTGAAAAATATAATATCAAAATATACCTTTTAAAGACTTTCTTTAAAAACATTCTTGTTTTATAATATATAATCTATATTACAAAAATATTAGAGTAAAATATATTCATAATGTGTATATTTAATTTACCACTCAGTGTATTCAAGAGCCTCGTACGGTCAGAAAATGCATAAAATATTCTATGAATTTATTTCAGAGGATTTCAAACATTGCTGCAAATATTGTACGAATCTTATCGCTTGTATTTTTATTATTTTTTTATTGCTTCCTCACTAAAAACATAATATTTTAAAGAAAGTTACTAATAACGTAAAAACTATAACGAAAAAAAAAACAAAAGCGGCAAAGATATTTCTAATTGAATAACTAAATAGAATAATGTGCTTATAAGTATCTATATTAATTACTTAGCAAGTAACTTTTCCCTAGAATTCTAACATCATAATTCTTTAGTACAATAAAATGAAAGTATTACTTCAATATATTATAATACAAAATATATATTATTTATAAAAAAACACAGACAAAACCACGGTTCAAAGTCAGTGTTAACCATAATTATTGTTACTTCTATATTCTTCTGCGAACGCTCCTCGCTATCTTCCTTGCTATAACTTATAGTTTCGGATAATGCATTAGAGAAGTTCTTTATGGAATAGAAAATTCTCATATCTATGTATGAAAGGTATTTTATCGTGCACTTGGTTTTATTTTATGTTTTCTTTGTGAAAGTACTAAAAATAGTAATGTAATAGATACATATACAAGTGTAATAAAAAATAATGCTGTAAAACGAAGCTTCCCAACTAAATAAAATTATCATGTACAAACTAAAATTTTAGTTTTTTAACTAAGTAATGCCCGTGTCTTCGCTCGCGTACATTTAGGTCTTCCCTAAGACATAATAATGGTAGCCCAGTGTTAATGCGCTCGCTTCAGAAACTGAGTGGGTATAAATACTCGAGTCTCGTAACTCCGATTCTTTCATGAGCAAATCATTTTCCAATATAATGACCACTTGTCTTACGGTGAAGAATCGTGAGAAAACCTGCATTTCTGAAAGAATATAGTGAGTTTTCAAAGGGAATGTGAAGTCCGCCAACTCCCACTTGACTAACATAGTGAACTATAACCTGGTCCCCTTCATATTCAAAGGAAGTCCGGGCCCAACAGTGTGATGAGTTGAAAGGACTAAATCACAAGAAATAATAAAAAACAACAAAATACACGTTTCATTAATTTAAAAAATTTTATACAAAGTATAAAATATGTATATTGGAAATCAAAATATTTTTCAAATAATCCTTAATATCTTATAATGTAAACAAATAAACATTTGTATGAGAAATACTATGAACTGATTTAACATTACTATAAAAATAAAAATAACGAATGAAAATTTCGTTATAAGTAAGAATTTATTACATTTTCCTTTCACTTACTTAATTACTGATTCAAATAATGAAGATATTTTTGTTATCCTGTAACTGCTAGGGATTGAATTTAAGTATTCTAGATGAGATACTGTGTAGTAGTTAAAATTAATTGTTATATTTATGCCTAATTTGATTCTGTGCCATATTACGCCGTTATTCATAGCTTTCACCTCAAGATCTATAACACGGAGCTTTACACTTGCTTGCTTCCATTGGAGCACTGAAGGAGATTCATTTCCTTATCGATAGTATCATAAATGCATGATGATTTAAAATAAGATTATCACACTATATTTGAAAAAAATAGAAACAACTTAAAATGAGTTTGATTTTCCTGTTATGAAATAATAATAATAATAAATAAATACTTAATAAATATTTATTTCAGAACAATGTTCCATAATATTTTGTTAAATAAAAACTTAATAAAATTAATATAATAAATTAAAATGACAAAAAGGCAGCGGTAGCCCAGCGCGCTCGATTGTAAAACCAAGTGATGTGGGTTCAATCCGGATCTCGCACCTCTTATATTTTCATGTGTGAATCATTTCTATCATGATTACCACTTGTCTTACGGTGAAGGAAGACATCGTGAATATAACTGTATGTCTTTGAAAACTTAGCAAATTTTCGTAAGACATGTGAAGTGAGGGGATGTTTCAATTAGGTATTTACATATATTATGTATGTATGCCCAATTTTATTTAAAGATAGGTAAAAAACAAAGAGCTTTAACACTTTCTTTTGATATTGAATCATTTTTGGATGCTTTAATAATTGAGAAACGTGAACTTTTGTAAGTTATTCATTCAATTCAATAAAATCATAAAGAATAGAAATAAAGCTAGTATTTAGCACCTAGCTTCTGTTTATATTTTCAATAATAAACACCATCTGACTCACGTCTCGTATTTAAAAAATCTTTACGATTATATTTTTTTCCAAACCTCACCGTTCCATCAAATCGGGTGTAGCAATGTCATCGTTAGTGGTACACCGCAACCGGATAGTCATTATACCAGCAATCAGGCGATCGTGTTAGTATGAAATAACTATACTAATATCCTTTAGTGAAATATACATATCTGTATATTTTAATGTTTAATTTAATTATAAGAGGTTTATATTTTTTAGATTAAAATGCCCCGAGAGATATACATTTAAGAACACTTTGAGAGTCACCTTTTTTTAAATTTTTTGGCATTATATGTGCCTATTAAAAATATTTTAATAATTTAATAATAAAACTTTCTTAGACGTTTTTAGTGATATTATAGTAACTAGAAGTTAAAGAGATGTTGTTATTTAATACCTTAACAAGGTAGAGTAAGCCTGAAACTCGATCTAGTAATGTTGAATTCTCGACCCACATGGCTATGAAAGGGGGAAAAAGTTCAACTGAATTTCCTTAAATATTAATTCCCTGTAATCTTATAACCGGAAACAGTTTTATGGTTATCGAAAAAAAAATTTTTTTGCATTAACTAACTTTGCATTAACTTTAAAAATGTGTATATTGAACGCGTGTCGGGAAGTGTCTGACAAGGTTCCGATAACGAATGTTAGCTGGCGTGCGAATTTTTAGGCTATATCTAATATCACTGTTTATTCGACTTAATATAGCCCATTTTAGAATATATATTAGTAATGTATTTACGCGTTTTTTTATGTATGTCATTATGTATTAAATGAATTGAGATACTTACGAACAAATACTATACGAAAATAGAAAAAATATGTACCTACTTGTAAAATCCGTGTACCAATAAAATATTAATATAAAAATTAAATTATAAACAAAGCAAAGGTAAGATAACGTAGCGCGCCAAAATCAACTTCATATAGATAACACATAAAAAAAATAATTAGGTTGCTTTCAATTTATGATGCAAAAAATCGGCAAAGAACCAATTCATTACAGCCACCGTATTACGCCGAACAATCATTAGTCGTAAGCCGAAAACAATAATAATATACAAAAAAGAGTTACAAACCATTAACGTGAAAAAAAGAACAAATAAAAACATGGCCGCCGGCGGGAAAAAGGAAAAAGTTCTAAATTCAAAATTCGAGCGGAAGCTGTGCGGCGCGGAACGAATCTGGTATCATTAGGTTTTTTATCTGTACATCTCATTTCGATGTTTATTAGAAGTAGGTTTTATTGTGGATTATGTTGTTATAGAAACCGGTCATAAAAATAATGGCTTATAAACTAATAATGTGTGTCTTGGAAATTGATCTAACTTTTGATAGATGAAGCTGTTTCATGTGAAAATCTATTTTCAATTAATGTACAACCTAAACACTATTTATTTATTTAAATCATTTTTTTTAATTTGAAACAAAACTTATCCCGCAAAATAGAATTTTATATGCATTTAGATATGATAAAAATCCGTCATAATAACATAGTTTTTAACAATTAAAAAAGAAGAATGTACTTATAATTAAGCATATGCTTTATTTTTCATGTTCGCCAATAATAATTGTAAGCCGATTTCCTGATTCTACTGTTAATTAATACGCCATCCTCTAGGGTAATCTGAGATAAATAAGATACTGTAATTTGTTAAAATTTATGTATACACTAGCAATCGTTTCCTGCAGCTTAATCGTCATGTGAGGTTATCTTTATAAATTATAGTTTAATGTTACTTTATGTATTATATAGTCTCGCTAAAGTAAAAGTTTCATCAAAATCCGCCCAGTAGTTTTTCCACGAGAGATTAACAAAAATTCTATTTTATTCAATCTATTTTAATTTCAGCAAACAACACCAGGGGGCTTAATTTATCAGAATATAAGAAGTAAATTTAAAAATAATTTGAATATTCTGTGTACGTACAGTACATATGTACATATATGTAAAGATCGATAAATCTCAAAAGGATATTTGTTTAAGCACGATAAAATGTAAAGTGAAGGGCATGGCCAGCTGTCAGTATGATACTTTGATGTTTACGAGAGAATGGAAGTGCTAATTCAGCAACACAAACGAAAATCAAATAAGTTCCTTTGGAATTACTCACCATTAAGTATGTCTTAAAAATTTAAAAAGCATTAAGTTATATATGAGTATGATTTTTATTAGAAATTTTACTATCGAAAAATATTATGTCATTAGTACGTATAAATAAAAAAAAACTGTTTGTTATTAATTTTAAATTAACTGCTTTTCACCAAATTCATATGAAAATTATATACGGTACTTAAACAAAAAAAAAAAAAATTAAACTTTTCAAAAATTTTTAAAGCTCTGTCTGTCTGTTTGTTCTAGCTAATATATGAAAAGGCTGGAGCGATTCTGATGGGAATTTCATTCGCTGATGGCTGATGTTATAAGGAGTAACTGAAGCTACTTTTATTTTATTAGAAAATCATAAAATGAAGTTTAGTTACTTAGGTATATATTTTTTTACTTAAGTTCGCTGAGTGGTCGAAATTCGTCTTTTATAATTGTAATTATATGATAATGATAAAAATAAAGTCGTTAATAGAAACTATACAAAAATGTATGGAAACATGGAGATTAAGGATAAATTAATGTACTAAAGTATTATTATTGCCTATTATTTATATTATACCCATTATAATATAATATTTGTACTATAATATTATTAATCTTGATTTGGACATTTGTCATCAGCCCTTTTCAACGTCCCACTTGCTAGGTTTTCTCAGACATGCAGGTTTCCTCACGATGTTTTCCTTCACCGCAAGACAAGTGGTAATCATGATAGAAATGATTCGCACGTGGAAATATCAGAGGTGCGAGACTCGGATTTGAACCCGCATCACTCGGTTATACAAGCGAGCGCGTTACCGCTGGGCTACCACTGCCCACTTTTATATGTATGTATATTAGCAAAAACTTAAATTCGAAATGGATTGATGTGTTTTTGTTCATTAGAATGAAAGTTTTTTTATTACAAAACATACCGCTAAAATTAAACTGATATGTTCAACGCATAACCTCTATTTCCACAGTCAGTTAAAACACAATAGTTCGCACTTCACAATGATTTTTACAATCTCAAGGCGTGCCCACATAAAATCTGTGGGCCCAAGACTTTATGACCTGTAAAGTTGCCAGTTCATTATAAATATTGTAAAAACCATTCCTTACGTGGGATACTGATACGTATAATTCAATGAGATACATAGTATTCAATGAAATATGACATCATTATTTTTATATATTTTAGAAAAAATATTGTTATTTCGTAAAGAAATAGAAATAGACATGGAGAGTATAAGTTTCTTCTGAAGCAAATATAGGATTCTTATATAGTATATATATTACATATAGGCAAAATTATAATCTGACTGAAAATAAGGCTTAAACAATTTTAATTTATTCATTTTATTTATAATACAGTTATTTATAATTTATTAGTGTTATATTTATTCCATTTTTTCTGGTGATTATAAAATTTCAAGATAGAGAACAACTTTTTCGATGTTAACCTTTTTTTTAAATGTGTGAATTCACTGAAATTAAAAGACAGGATAGTTTTTATCCCGGTTATTTCATTTTTATGGAAACAATAACTATTTTTACATCTTAGAAGGGATTAGAGGGAACCCGAGAAAAACGAAGCTTTTGCTTTTTTTCTAAGCTACAAATTTAACCCCAAATTAAAAAAAATCTGTGCTAGTCTATCTATATAAATAAAAATGAATGTTGATAAGCACATAACTCAAGAATGGCTGGACCTATTCGGCTAATTCATTTTTTGTATGTTCGTTAAGGTCCACGGAAGGTTTTAATACTAAAAAAAAATAAGATAAAAGTTTTATACCAAAACGAAAACCTAGGGATAAACACGAGCGAGGCGAGAGTGAGTCGCTTGTATACATAATATATTCTATTCTTAATTATATATTTTATTAATTATTTTTCTAAAATTTCTTCGTATATTCAATTGATTTTGCATAATTTATCCAATTCATTACGAATATAATTAATTATTTTGTGAAAGCGCCATCTAGCTGACTACACTGTAAGCTAACTTCAAAAACCTAGCAACCTATTTATGAACTACGATTATGTTATATTTTGCACAACTTTTAATTCCTGCTTTGAAATAACAATACAACTTATTATACAAAATTATCAAAAGTGAATCTTTTGAAAATTTCTAAGAAAATATATTCCGAATTTATTTTTTTATTTGGTCCTTATTCAATTTTGTTTTTACAACATTATTAAGAAATAATCATAAATGTGATTAAAACATCCTGTTATAAGTCCACAAAATCATAAAATATTATAATAATGTTACATTAACAAAATATTTAAAATGATTGCCTGTAGACTTTTCTATTCTAAAAATAGTACACTGATCTAAGTCATAGCATATCATGACTTTGAAGTCATCAACAGGTGGGTATCATGCGTCATCATTCTAACACTAATTATGTTACGCGGAAAATAACAACAATGCCAATATTAAAACAAGCATCTAATATCAACTCACCTTTATCACATTTTAATGAAATCGTAAATGTAACACAATGTTCCAGAGTATTTCAATCACAAAGCACATTTCCCCCCAAAACTATGAAGTTAACCCTCTCATAGGCATCAAAACATAACCTACACGCACTTAA
The DNA here is from genome assembly GCA_951802675.2 of Boloria euphrosyne. NCBI lineage: Eukaryota > Metazoa > Arthropoda > Insecta > Lepidoptera > Nymphalidae > Boloria > Boloria euphrosyne. Next base: position 2,283,984 of record OX637896.1, read on the forward strand.
ACAGTCACAAACACATCCCAAATATTAAAAACACCATTTTTTTAATAAGAAACGGTTAAAGCTACCCTGAAACAGCCAGCCTCGCAAGCAAATTAAGTCAATACGTAATTAAAACTGGCACAACGCACACATACAAAGGATCGACATAAAAATGCGGGAGGGAAAAAAAAGTATAGGTTTAAAATTTACCCGGTATAAATTTGTGTTTTTTTCCCTCACCTACTTATGTATAGGGACATGCGCAGTAAAGGGTTAAGTTGGTGTAAGCCGACCAATGTGAATATGTTATGAGTCCGGTTTTCTTTAAGTCAACTTTATGTCATTGCAATTTAGTCGGTTTATAGAAAGTAATTAGTAGTACTTTTTTTCTTATTTTGGGAGGTGGCGCTAGGTGTCTCGTCAATAAAACAGTGTCCTAACCTTTATTTGTAATTGTTTTGTAATAAAATGGTGTTCAGTTGTTAATTTTAATCAAATTTAATAAAAAATAGTGTGTGTTATAATTGTGATAAAAAGTATTTTAAAGTTTGAACGTTTTGAAGTTTTTACAAGTTCCATTGAAAAATGTCACAAGTATAAGTGATAAATATATTGAAAGTAAGGAGAGGATAAAATATAATTTAATTAACTTGTGATTAATTAATACCGTGTAATAATTTAATTTTAAGTGAAAATAAATAACTTATTTAAAAAAAAACTATTAATGGCGTTTATACTGAAACGTATATAATTAATACATATAACAAGCTAAGATTGAAAATTGTGGATAATTATTACATTACAGTGCTATTCTATAATAGCGTATAATCTAAAAAATATAAAAACGATAGTCCTACTTAACTCTTTACATAGCGCCATCTATTGTCGTACTGTAATAACAGTTTTTCAGGCATTTTTTCAGCGAAATACTGAAGTTATAAAAAAGAGAGAGAGGGCGCTTTATATCTAGATTTTTCTTAGGTTTCCTATTTCAATAAAAAGTAATCGATTATTGTTTAACAATAGTATCTGGCGAACATTATATTAGATATTTTATTAAGTGAAGCATAAAATTCATGAATGATTCACCATCGGTTACGGTATTAGCGAATATTCTTTTGTTAAGCAAGTTTCGATTGCGATTATATTTCAAAAACTTATTTGGCTGTAAACAAAGTGTAAAAAGTATAATGTCTAGGAAAAGATAAAAGAAAGATTGTTTTAAAAATTTTTGAAACGTAATTTCCTGATATGCAAAAACTATGATCAAAATTAAAAACGCCACTAGTAATATTAAAAAAATTTAAAACTAGCCCAATATTTTAACCTCTCTTTATCAGCACGGAATAAACGTATCATTTTCGTACAAGCTTTTCATGCTTTTCAAAGCTCGAAATGCTCCAGTGATTGAACTTGCAACAATAAATCCAAAATGTCGCGAAGGCATCACAAAAAACGATTTTTCACCACGGAACCCCTCGCTCACACCCTCGCTTATTCATTTTGTATTACTCTAAGATGTGATATGTGATCTGTGGAAATGCGTATAAACACGTCTTGGCCGACTGCGATGGGAAAAGAGTGTATTTGCAATATGTAATTTGTATTTTATTTTATATTTTATGTCAACTATATGTATTAAAGTACATATTTAAAATAAATCTTTTTGGTTTAATTTTTGTTGTTTTTTCGTTTTTGAACATTTTATTGAGAATATTTTTTTAAATGTCAAATTTTCGCATAAAATCTATTTATTTAACCAATTATTACTTGTAATCCTTGATATATTACAGGTAAACATATGGCAAAGATCTTCTGTAATATTGTGTATGGACACTTGATTTTTGATACTAAGCTATACAAAACTCTCGGATAAATACTAGAAAACAACAAAACTAGATATTTTAGATAAAAATGCGACACCTTTCTAGGCATATATTAAAAGGCAAAGTAATGGCAAAAAAGGCAAATAAAATGCAAAAGTACCTGATGGACCTTCTAATACAACTTTAATATAAAATACACATATTTTATGCAATTGAGACTAAGTAAATAATTACATATTATTTAAATAGAGGCAGTGGTAGCAGCCCAGCGGTAACGCGTTGCTTGTATAACCGAGTGATGCGGGTTCAAATCCGGGTCTCGCACCTCTGATATTTACATGTGCGAATCATTTCTATCATGATTACCACTTGTGTTACGGTGAAAGAAAACATCGTGAGGAAACCTGCATGTCTGAGAAAACCTAGCAAGTTTTCGTAAGACATGTGAAGTCCGCCAACACGCACTGGGCCAGCGCGGTGGACGATGGCCTGATACCCCTCGTACTGAGGGAGGCCCGTGCCAAGCAGTGGGACGTTAAAAAAGGCTGATGATGATGATGATGATGATTTAAATAGATATAACATTAACGTTGACCGACTATATTATGTTTAATGGGCTTTGTTATACATTCATAACAAAGCCTATTAAACATATAGTCGGTCAACGGACGTGACAACCCAAGCTGCCATACACTAAAATCCCAAGCGAGTGTATTGCAGCTTAGGCTATTACGTTCGTCTGTTGGCCGACTAAATGTTTCAAAGGCTTTGTTCATAATATTAAACGTTCTATTCAATAGTTTTCATCTGGGGCTCGAAATTCGATCATGATAATTTTTCAAAATTTTTTGAAAGTATATAATATTATAAATAATAAACATATTTATTCCAAGATTGTATTAAAATCAAAATGACTCAATTTCTGGAAATACCATGAATGCCATGAAAATTGTAGGTAAATATGTTCAAAGTTTAATAATGTTACGATATAAAAGCGCCTTTAAACGTAAAATTTGTAATATTCCCCCAAAACAAGACGACTAAAAAGAGGCATTATAAAAATTATAATAAAATTTTAATATTACATACATACAAGTATAAAAAAACAAAGTAATTGCAAAATCGATGCGATTTCTGTAATAAAATGATTATAGATATTGAGCAGGTGTCATTCGAGTCGTACTCGTAGTTGTCCTGCATTTGATACATAATCATTTAAACTAGAAATATGCAGTACGCACGTGCCGTATCGCTTATGATACGTTCATATATCACTAGAATTCCTATACAAGTGATTATATAAAAGCTTACTATGTAAGAAAACAGTATGTTTTATGGCTTTTTAATGGTGTATTTGTTTTATTTGTTTGCGACTGCTTAAAATACTTACCTAGGTAAAAATTTAATTATAGAAATAATTTTAGTAGCTTAGGAAATTGAAAATGTTAAAAATATTTATAATAACTAAATTTCATAATAATGATTTGATTATGCATTTTCCACCTTCACCTACATTCATTCGGGTTAGCTGTATATTACACAAGAAGCAACATCTACATATTATAAAACAAAGTCCTCCGCCGTGTCTGTATGTCTGTTCTCGCAAAACTCAAAAATAATGCACCGATTTTCATGCTGTTTTCAATTTAAAGAGTGGTTCTCGATGAAGGTTTTAGTATATATTTGTCAAGTATTTTAATTTATTATGTATATATTGGCTAAAGTTTTTGGCTTTCTACCACCAATTCACCAAGTGATTAGAACGCGAGCGAAGCCACGGGAATTGCTAGTATATAGATATTATGAACAAGTTTGTACGTTTAATCGATACGCATAATCGATACGATCGAACGATACTCGAACCCGCGACGGCTGGCGCAGAAAGTAGGGTCACAACTAACTGAGCCAAACGTGTGTGTGTTATTTAGCTATACTTTTTCCTAATACATTCTTAGATTTACGTGAATATTTGACATTTTAAATAATCCACCCTATTCAGATTTTTTCGCTGATTACGTAGATTTGATCTCCATGTCTCAAATGGCTTTCAGCAATCTTGGTAACGGGAAAGACTAAGTTTATTTAAATTTTGAAATCAATTTCCAATACCGTTATGTTCCTTTGTTCGCTATTTTTGCCATTTTATATTGCAATAAAAAACTAACTCAATTTCAATTTTTAACATCGAAATGCTAATATAATCATCACGAGAAGACCACTGAACAGATTTTGATGAAATTTCAAATTTGGTATGACGATGACCAGTAAAATTGAAGTGTCGGTTTTTAATTTCAAATTAACAGCTTTCACTAAATGCATATGAAAGTCTACCCGGTACTAATACCAAAAAATCTATTTTTAAAATTTTTGTCTGTTCGTTTGTTCCGGCTAATCTCTGAAACAACTGACCGATTTTGACGGTATTTTCACTCGCAGATAGCTAATGTTATAAGTAGTAACTTAGGCTACTTTTATTTTAGAAATTATACTTATTTTAATTAGCAGAACCCGCGGCTTCGGTCGCGCTAAAAATCTAGTATCTATAATCTAGTATATAAATAAGTATAATAATATGCTCATTTGACGATAAAGACATGTTCTCGAGCAACATTTTTCATGTTCTCATAAATATTATTCATTAAATTATAAACTAATAGAAAATGCCACGAAATAGCTATTAATAAATCAGTCAAATACAAGTCGCGTGCACTATTTGATTTATATCTTACGTTCTGTTCATTTATATTTCTGTTTGCTCATGATTCCTTTTGTGTGCTAATATTGAAGTTAGTGACTGTAGTTTGAAATGTATGAAACACTAGTGACTCAGCCTCGTTTTGCTCGAGTTCATCTCTAGTAAAATATTAACGATTAATACCTATAGATTTCACTGAAATGATATATTTTATAGGCATTTTCTTCTATATTATGCATGCATTATACATATAAACCTTTTTCCTGAATGACGACTCGTTTGGCTTAGTTGGTAGTGACCCTACTTTCTGCGCCAGCGGTCGCGGGTTTAAGTCCCGCTGGGGGCATTCATTTGCTAATCACGAATGTTTGTACTCCAGTCATGGGTGTTTATATTTATAATATGTATGTATTTAAAATATATATGTGTAATATATCAACTATCTGGTATCCGCAACACAAGCACGTTAAGTAGCTTACTGCGGTGGCGGTAGAACTAGATGGCGCTGTTGTAATAATGTCCCAACATATATTTTATTTTTATTTTTACTCTATCTATTCATGAAAACCACATTAAAACGTCGCGTAGTTTAAAAGATCTAAGCGTACAAACGCGAGAAGTGATTTTGAACTCACCTTTAAATTTTTAAGTTTTAACCTCGATTTTCAACATGTTTTGGAGGTTTTCCTTATTCTTTACACCTTAAACACGCCTGACATACCTCCAATAATATTTAAACAAAATCATTAAAATCGGTCCAGCTTTTTTTGAGTTTTATCAAGACTTACGAGAAGTAATTGATGTTGATGTACTAAATGTTCTGTCTGTTTGCTTATAACCACATCACGAGGATAGGTTTGGATGATGTTTGATACGAGTATAATGATACTTCTTCGATAGTGGGCGTTCTTAAAGTTTTTTAGAGTACAACGAAGGCGCTCTAGTTTTATATACAGTTATTAAATAACGCGAGCGAGCGAAGCCGCGAGTTCCGCTAGTTAAAATAAATAGAATTTCTAAAATAAAAGTAGCTTAAGTTACTCCTTATAACATTAGCTATCTCCGAGTGAAAGTCCCGTCAAAATCGGTCCAGCCGTTTCAGAGATTAGCCGGAACAAACAGATATCTTTAGAATTTAAAAAAAAATAGATTTTTTAATGTTAGTACCGTATGTACCTACTTTTATATGCATTAAGTGATAAGCTCCTAATTTGAATTTAAAAAGATACACTTTTTTTATACTGCTAGATTAAGAATAAAAAGGAAAAATGAAATATATTTATAATACACGTGTAAAAAATGCTTATTTTATATTCTTAACAATAAGTGATTAAAGTTGGAATAATTAAAGAAATTACAATATAGAAATCAAGGATTTTTTACTTAAGTAATATATAATATAACAAATACTTGATAATGTTTGTGTAACACGCAAGAATAAATTAGAATAATTTTTTCATAAATTTGCGTCTCATTATATCTCTTATTACACCGTGGTCCAAAATAACGTTGACAAAATTAAAGAAATAATATTTCAAAAATGGAATGATTTGCGTTCTCTTTTGTTTTTGTTTATTCTTTCTTCATTCTTTGACGCCATTTTAATATTGTTTGTTGGCTAAAAAGTTTTAAAATATATTTATTACGTTATGTCAAAGCAGCGTGGAGCCATAATTTCATTATGTGAGCTTGGAAAACGGCAGTGTGAGATAGTAAACATTCTTGGTGTTAGTCGTCAGCTAGTTTCTTCAACAATTAAACGCTATTTTGAGCTCGGCAACATCGGAGACCGTCCTGGGAGAGGACGTCAGCGGACTGTTCAAACTGCTAGGAACCAACACATTATCAAACAAAGATTAGTCCGAAATCCACATACCAAAGTGAGAAATATGTCGCGAGACTTGGGGTTAAGTCGCTCCACCGTGCAGCGTAAAGTGAAATATGATCTCAATTGATACCATACAAACTTAGAAAAGCGCAATTGCTTACAGAGAAAGACAAAAAAGTTCGCCTTGAGAGATGTCGTTTGCTTAAACAACGCTCCGCTGCTTCGAATTGGAAAAATATCGTACTTTCCGACGAAAAATTGTTTTCTATAGAACAAGCCCATAATCACCAAAATGACAGGATCTGATCTTCCACTCGTCCTGTAGCTGCTGCAGTTATTTCACGTCGCCAAAACACAAAATCAATTATGGTTTGGGGTGCAATTTGCGCCACTGGCAAAACTCCCCTAGTTTTTGTAAAAAATGGTATAAAAATTAACCAAGAAAATTACCGACGAGACATCCTTGAATCTGTGGTTCTTCCTTGGACTCAACAGCACTTTGATAACCATCCATAAATATTTCAACATGACTGCTTCAGCTCACAGGGCTTTAGGTGTTCAACAGTGGTGCAAAAGCAATTTTCCTTGATTTCATAAGCTCAAAAGAATGGCCACCCTACTCGCCTGATCTGAATCCAATGGATTACAGTTTATGGTCAGTCTTAGAGGCAAGGCCCTGTTCTATGCCTCATAGAACTGTTGATAACCTGAAGGCTACTCTTACACGGGAGTGGGACAATATATCTGTAGAGGAAGTGCGGAAAATTGTGGAAAATTTTACCAAGCGTTTGACTCTATGCATTCGCATTAAAGGAGGTTATTTTGAAGACAAGTAGGGATTTTTGTAAAAAATAAGTTGAATTTTTATAATTTATAGCACAATTTCATTTAAGTTTAAAGTTAATAAAATTATTTGAAAAATCACTTGTCAACGTTATTTTGGGCCACCCTGTATATATAAAAGTCTCAGTGTTTGTTATCGAACTCCTCCGAAACGGCTTGTCCGATTTTTATGAAATGTTTTGTGTATACTTGGTAGGTCTGAGAATAGGTCGTAGGCTATTTTTTATTCCCCTAGGTGATAAGGGTGGCCTTCTTCAGTTAATTATTTTTTATTTTAAGACCAAATTTTCTCACTATATATATATACTATATATATATAGTGAGAACGGGTATACTTTCTCTTATTCCCTTATTACCAGGGGGTTGCTACCCCATAGTGGATCTATGGCCTACTACGCTGGTCAAGCGGGTTCGCAAACTTCCCATCTTCTGAACTAAACTTCTACATGATATTTCCTTTTTTGTTAAGTTTTAAAAAGTCTTCATAGGATTTTGAAGCAAAAAAATAAAATAAGTTCGACTCACCAAATATGGTTGTAGATTAACTTATCTAAATATAATATCGAGTTATAAAAAAAATTATCACTTTTTTAACTACCTGAGCTAGCTTCTAAAAATTTTATATGAAAACGTCAATTAATTATTATTTATAATATATTACTTAATACACACATTTTTAATTATCTTATTAATTCATAAATTTTCTTTAAAATAAATAAATCTAAGTATTGCTTATCTAACAACATTTAGTCTTATAATTATTTCGTTTTGACGCGGCATTGCCCTGATAACCCACAAAGGAAAATATGTGAAAAAACGCCAGAGGGGTGTAACACCATCAATCTAACTGAACGATCTTCCCGTCGATTTTTTCTAGAATTTTCCTCTTTATTTTGGTATTGGTGTCTTCCAAAATACTATGAAAATTTATTAACCGAATCATAGTGGCTGTTGTTAGTTTTGACTTCAATTTTAATATTTCCGAATTAGCTTAACAAGCAGTTTTGTCATTGATACGTATTTATATGTACTACTATTATAAAAAGAACCCTTTTTTAATTTTTTTTAAAAAGGTGTTAGACCTGAGTTATAATTTGTTTAGAACTAGAAACTTCGCCCTAGCTCTAGATACATTTTGAAGATTAGTATAGATATATTAGAAATCAAATATTTTTCTGCAGTAAAAAGTATCATATATATTGGCCGGGAGAACCAACTATCACTACACCAAATTTCATCAAAATCCGTCCAGTGGTTTTCTCGTGATGCGGTCACAGACAGACAGACAGACAAAAATTATAAAAACTATAGATTCGGCCTCTGTATCGATAATAATGACTATTTCAATTAGAATTTCCAAAAAATAATCAATGTACAGATTTAACTAAGTTAGAATTTTATTATATGATAGATAAAGGAAGTTACAAGTGAATTTAACTATATAAATGTACACTTAATTAACACTGTACAAATCGTGTCCGCGTGGAATAGTGGCAAGAATGCTAGCCGCATTCCCCTGCTAATTGGCAATGCCGATTCTTTGGGCGAAAAATGAGCCAGCTCTCCTATCACCAGTAGAGACGATAAGACAAGGTTATATCTTTTAAGAAGTGCTTAGCTCTTCGACTCTATGGGCCAAGGGTTCCTTCGACAAAACTATAAAAATATATTTTTGACTAAGGGAGGCATATTTATACATATATAGTATATATATAATAAAATTACAATCAGATAATTCAATTTAATTTATTCCTTATAGATCAGATATTCAGCTTTAGTAATTGATTGTAATTCATAACAATCTCTCGTTTAACATAATATTTCGAAAAAGGTGATGCATACGTAAGATAAACGTAATTCAATAAAACTTGTGCGTTTTATATCGCAATAATATAATTTAAATATAATATACAATATAATGAACAATTATTAGCTCCTTCTTAGGTATATGAAGGTAAAATTGTTAGCTGATCTGCGATGAGAAACTTTTATGTTAGACGAGATAAAACCTATAAATCATCCAAGAGAAATAATAAAGGGTGAAAATTTAATTAACGAGATGTGCTTTTGCAATTTGCTATGGATTCCCAAACTAAGATTATAGTTATTTTGCCTCAGGTTTAAAATTATACTCTATCTAATAATACTTTCTTAGATTTACATTTCACATTATAAATGAAACGAAAATTTTGCGGACATTATCGATTTTTTTAGATTTAACAACTTCTTGAAGTAGAAGTGTTACGAAACTAATTTTTCACATGTTGTTTTTTCAATTTTAGCACATATCTCAAACTTACCTAATACATAATAATATTCGAAAAAATCTATAAATAACCAGAAATTTAAGTCAATATAAGTTAAGTTACCAATTCATATCATGATTACCACCGGTGAAGGAAAACATCGTGAGGAAACCTGCATGTCTGAGAGAACCTAGCAAGTTTTCGATAGACATGTGAAGTCTTCCCGTACTTGATCAGCGTGGACTATGGCTTGATCCCCTTCGTAGTGTAGAGAGGTCCGTGCCCAGCAGTGGGACGTTAAAAAGGGCTGAATACAAGTTAAGTTAAATAAACACAGCTCGTTACAGACATGAGGGCCTAGACAAAGTAACAATCGATTAGCGAAAGCGATAGTAGAAAAGTCCAAAATGTATGGGTTTGACATATGACTTAGATATGTCACGTGATCTGTTGTCAACGAATAGATGATGCTAGACAATGTACATTCATTTCAATTATTAGTGATTTAAAGTTCAAGATGCATACGCTGCGTTTAAGCGATGACGATTGTAGAAATCGAATCGCTTCATAACGAATGCCGGTTGGCTATAGGCCATGATTTTAAGCTTAGAATCAAGACATTCCTCGGCCATATCATATCAACATGTTAGGTGGGCTGCCATAAAAAGAGGTTTTAATTGAAATATGCGTCTAATGTCCATATTACTGTGAAATTGTATAAACTGATTTATAATTAACCGTGTTAAGAGATAGAATCTTAAGTTTAAACCATTCTTTAACTACAGATTATTAAAATTTAACATTCTGTTCGTATTGAGAATATACATTTAACTAAGTACATGAAGTTAACAAAAAGAATGATTACTGATATTATATAGCGTACTTATAAAAAAAGGTGTTTATGTCTGTTTGTTTCAGCAAATCTCCGAAATAGCTTAACTGATATTGACAAAATTTTTACTGGCACATAGCTAATATTATAAGGAGTAACTTAGGTTAATTTTTGGTGATTTCTTACAATAAACACATTTTGATCGGGATTAAGCCTAGAGTACTAAATATATGGCCTGATTCCTCTAGTTTTGAAGGGAGGCCCATGCCCAGCAGTGGGACGTTAAAAAGGCTAAATGCAATACAATATTAGTAAAAGGATTCTCGGATTAGATCAATGGTTCAGAGATAATTACATACAAAGTCATATTTTCAGATCTGATTTCAGTTCAAGGATTCGTAAATTATTTTTGTAACTGTATTATTTTAAGCTATTGTTATTTTTTTATTAAAATAAATCGATACAAGTTAAAAGTTACGAGGTCCAATTATTTTTTTGCCATCTATTATAATAGTTTAGACACAAACGTTTTTGTACAAGATGAATAGACTACGTGTAAAAAGTAAAAAAGCGGTTGTAACAAAATTCGACACAATTTTCAACAAAAAGATTAATTAAGCATTTTACTTCGAATGCAGTTGAGTAACTAAAGTACTGTAGAAAGAGTTTTATAATTAAAAAACTCTCATTCGCTCCTCTCGGTTTCGTATCGATTTTAAATAAGGAGCGGTTAGTATCGATTTCGATATCAATAGGTACGTTTTAACGGTTACTACGGAATAGATAGATTATAACATGTATACATAATTTTTTTTTTAATTTAAACTTAGTGACGCAGTGTTGTTGATGATACGTCGGTCATGAAATGTGATTACAGTTGCTCTTTTTTTCCTATTTCCTATATTTAAATATAAAATATGTCCTAAAGTAGAATATTTTCCTTTTAATTTTCTGCCATCCAAACCATTAGTTAGGTTTGGATGGTCTGCGAAGACTAAATAGCTCAGTTGGCGAGCTTTATCAATAAAAAATGTAAACAGTTACTTGGCTCATATAGCAAATTAAAATTTTACCTACCTATATAGGTAGGTTTATATTATGACTCATATAAGATTCCCTCAAATTTTGCAATAATAATTAAAATAATGTCGATCATCCAGACAACACTAGTATTTATTAAAAAGGTGTAATTTTTTGTTTATCATTGGAAAACTTATTTCATGTCTAAAGTGAGTGCTTACTTGAATTTTTTTGTGTTTTCAATTGCAAATACTGATCGCAAAAATCTCAGCATTCCCACCTCGCCTAGAGAAGTGCTATAAAGCCATAGACGTTTTATTACATTTGATAAGTGAATTCCTTTCAACATATATTAGGTTAATAAGTTTAATTATGATAAAACATTAAATATCATTTCGAATTATGGATACATTGTATATAAATCGAGGTTATGTTCTAAGATTATTAACCACTCTAGGAATTCGTGGACATATTAATTTCTTTTCCATCTTGATGTGCTGTGTTCTCAATACAGAATACCTTCTGGCTAATATGCACATAGGGTACTTACGTACTAACGCCACCGCAGCTATAAATATAGCAAATTTTAAGTGCCGCCATTCTACATCTAAAATTAATTTTTTGCGCTATTTTTTAAGCTTTGTTTTTAAATAAAGTGACTTTTAATAGTGTTTTGTTTTAAGTTTTATTGATGCCAAATCATATAAGAAAAGTTGATCTATAAATACAAATAAAATTCTGGAGACGGCCACCTTTATCACTTAGGGGAATAAAATAACCAACCTTGGACCTACCAAATATACACAAAAAAATCATAAAAATCGGTCAAGCCGTTTCGAAGGAGTTCGATAACAAACACTGTGACACGAGATTTTTATGTATTAGATCTATCCTAAACTAAGCGTCAAAACATATCTATAACTAACGAAATAATATCTAACACACACGCAACGTACTTTCTCAAAATTTAGCCAAAACCCAACACGTCACGCGCAAGAATATTTCATTTATCACTCTGTTACTCATATATTAAGTGGGCCTGGAAAGAACAGGGTTTGTCTTTTAAATTAATTGATGTGGATTGGGCGGTGACACAGAGGCCAAGACGTTGATATTTTAAACTAGCCGTTGCATTTGACTTTAGTTGAAAGTTATTGTAAGTAATAGAGAATCATTAGTTTAGAATTCTCGGAAAAGATAATTAGATAATTTCGCGCACTAGAAAGTATTCTAAATGTTGACCCGAATAATACGGTCACAGAAAAATTCTTTTTCACAACAAAAATCCTAAATACACTCTCCGAGCCATTCAGCCTGTTTCGATAATAATGACTTCTTTAATAATATTTTCCAAAAATTGAATAATGCACACATTCGACTAAGTTAGAATTGATAGATGATACAATATCATGTATGTAAGATGTAAGTACAATCGCATATGTAGGGAGAATAGATTAATAATAATGAAAAAATTCTTCCCTTTTATGATCCCACTGCTGGGTACGAAATTCTTAATGTAATTTGTTCAGTGTTTACCGCCGCACTCATAGTCACTTAATGAACCAATTAAGTCTGTTTAGTATGGAGATTGTTGAGTTATTGAGGATTCACTCATCACACCCAACGTTCTAGCAGAATATAATCAGTAAACTGCATATAGAGGAAGTGGAAGCCCATAGGTAAAGCTTAGTGTCTTTTACCTATAAATAAATAAATAAATAAATAAATTTTATTGAAATTCTTTGTACATATGTAACTAAAGCATATATAAACGACCTATGATATTTATATGAAGGAATAATTTTCTACATCATAACCACTTGTCTTACTATTAACTAAATCATTGTAAGGAAACCTGCATTTCTCAGAGAAACAAAAAACATTTGAAGTCTCTCAACAAGTATTTAGCCAGATTATCGGACTAAGGCCTGATCCCCCTCACATTAAAGGCCGGTGCATTGCTTGGGGACGCTTAAAAAAGGTTGAATACAATATAAAAAAGATAAAAAAAAAAATAATGAAATTAAAGCCGTTTAAGTTATAATTACAAAGAATAGATTTCGTTAAATAAAACAAATCAAAAGCTTCTACAAATGACGATAACAATGCCAACATACAAAAAAAAATCCACAACTTTCCCGCCTTATAATCCGTCAGAGACATTAGTTACTGGCAAATCCGCAAAACGTTTTCCCTCAAAACTGGAGACGAATCAGTAATGATGTCTTCATGACACCGTTGATAGAAATAACGCGGTATGTGACATTTTTCTTTTCACATTAGCTGTATTTTTCTTTGAAGTCAAGCTTATTTATATTTTATGTAGAATATGATCTATGAAATTACGAATAAATTATTTTTTTCCGTTGTTGCACAAGTAAATAAAAAAAATAAAAAAAAATGCTGGAACTTTAACGCACAGCACCAACTGGTTTCATAGTAACCATCTATCATGGATACTAGATAGTTGAAATATTACACACTAGCGACTCACCTTCGCTTCGCTTGGGTTCGTCTCTAGGTACCCCCTTTTTTAATTCATATAAACTTTCATACTACATATATATATACATAGACATAATTTCCACACAAACTTTTATCCCCTATTTCAACCCTTTATAGCCCTTTCTTCGCCCTAAAAAGTAGCCTTTGTCCTTTCTCGGGCTCTAGACTATATGTGTACAAAATTACATAAAAGTTGGTCCAGTACTTTTTGAGTTTATTCGTTACATACAAAAATACATATCTTTCCTCTTTATAATATTAGTATAGATATAGATAATATGTAACTTCCTATACAAACAATACAAACATTATAAATATTTAAAACACCTATGACTGGAGTACAATCATTCGAAATATAACACAAATGAATGCCCCCACCTGGACTCGAACCCACGACCGCTGGCACAGCTAGCAGGGTCACTAAAAACTAAGCCAAAAGGCATTAAAATACTCAAGTAATAGAATTTAATAGAAATAAAAGTATTAATAAGTAGGAAATAAAAACTGAGCAAACAATTTTGTCACGTACACGGTTAAGTTTGTGACGGTGCACCCTCGCGTGCAGTTGATTAATGACGTCACAGCGCTGTCGTTAGCCCGATGCTCCCATAGGATGTGGCGAATTTATCTTCGCCTATTGAACTGTTTTATATTTTGTTGGACTTTTTCTAGTGAAACCTATATGAGATAATAAGTTATGATAAGAATAAAAAAATCTTTAAATTCATACATATATAATTAAATAAAATTGTAGTGTCTGTTTGTAATGTCAAAATAAGAGCTTTTTACTCAATGAAACACGGTACATAAATGAAAAAAAATGGTCTTAAATTTTTAATCTGTTTTCTATTTATTCCGGCTAATCTCCAAACCGCCTATAATGATTTTGACACAATTTTTACTAGAAGATTTTATAATTAGTAATTAAGTCTTCTTTTAACTTAGATTAAGGATAAAGCTTTCTCTCATAAACGTAAAATTTAGATGCGAGTAAAATCGCTATTCTGGAAACTTATTTTTGAGCAATTGTAAATAATGAGATTTGTTAAAATATTTTTTTTTATGAGACAAAGGGGGCAAACGGGCAGGACGCTCGCCTGATGGTAAGTGATCACCGCCGCCCATGGACATCTGCAACACCACAGGGCTTGCAGATGCGTTGCCGGCCTTTCAGGAAAGGGAGGGAGAAAAAGGGGAGGAGGGATGAGGGAGTAGGGATGGGGAGTGGGCCTCCGGGACTCGCACCTACCGAACGAAACGCGACAGCATAGCTGCCACTTTACGCCGGTCTTCTGTGAGAGAGTGGTACTATACCGGGCGTGCCGGCCCATTCGGCTGTTACCCGAAAGTAACAAGCTAGAAATGGTCAATCAAATGAGTTCAAACTACTCGTGACTATTTCATAGCTACTTATACTCTCTCTCGTACTGTGGGGTCCCTGTGCCCAGCAGTGGGACGTTAACATGGAGGACATATTCTCACTATCCACGTCTCCTGCCATAATAACAAAATCTTGTCCATAATTATAAAAAAAAGTACTTTTCTGTTTTGAAAAGCCTTTATAACTACTTGTTGAAAGAATATTAAATACTTACAATGGAATAGCACAGTAGAGAGTAAAAATGTTATAGATACGAATAAAATTAAAAAATAGTAAAGAATATTGTATATATACAGGATATCTACGAAGAACCTACTCGTAACTTACGAATATCTTATGTTATATGAACGTATAATTATTTTCGCGGTATTTGTCGGTGTATCACTGCAAGTGGCCTCCTGATTAATGACGTCAAAAGATAATGTTGCCAATGCTTCCTTATAGGGAACGTACCGTACCTATTTTCTTCGACAAAGCTATCCCTGCATTATATTGATAAATATTTCACACATACAGTGGTATACAGGAGACAGGTAGCGCAGTGGTTACGAGCTCGCTTAGGTAACTGAGTGAAGAGGGTTCAAATCCGAGTCGCGCAATTATAATATTTTTATAAGTAAATCATTTCTAACATGATTGTAACTTGATTTCTAACCAGTTGTCTTACGGTCAAGGAAAACATCGTGAGGAAACCGACACATCTGAGGTAACATAGCAAGTTTTCAAAAGACAATTTGAATCGGCCAACTTGCACTAGGCCAGCGCGGTGGACTATGGCCTGATTCCCTTCGTTTTGAACGGAGGCCCGTACCCATCAGTGGGACGTTAAAAAATACGTACAGTTTACTATTAAAGTCATTTTGCATAGGGATAGAAGCAATGGAATAACACATAGTTTTTTTATCCCGAAAAATATACGGTTCTCCGTTAGTTTTTTTTTTATTTTGTTTTCACTATGGACAACATAACTCGCTTGTAATTAATATGTAAGCATAATTACAGCATTGTGTAGAGAAAAAAATCAACAACTCATTTGTATTTGGAATTTCAAAAACTAGAACACCTTTTAAAAGTTTATTTTTATAATAACAGTCAATAAAATTATATTATATATCTACATATAACCTTTGTATAGAGTAAAAAACGTAAAAATTTATCATATTACCTTTATAGAGTATCTAACTTTTAAGTACATATTTATTCTGAAACATGGTCGTACAA
Source organism: Boloria euphrosyne (assembly GCA_951802675.2). NCBI lineage: Eukaryota > Metazoa > Arthropoda > Insecta > Lepidoptera > Nymphalidae > Boloria > Boloria euphrosyne. Next base: position 2,300,360 of record OX637896.1, read on the forward strand.
TTTGCATGAAATACGAGTTTCAGCCCTCGTTTAAAAAACAAAAACAAACATTTCTGACGTATTGTTATTTCTCACAAATTCCTATTTAACGATGTACGTAAATTCTATGCAAATCAACAGTTAAACAATGAAAGACTAGTTAGTGATGTTCCAAAAATTTTATAACTTGTAATTATTATGGATATTTAAGAATTTCTGCGATGAATATTTTCATGAAGATATAAATGAAAAAAAAATACATTGTGCGTTATTGAACCTACTTCATCCAATCCAACGAAAAGAACTAGCTGCTTTATACTACTTACAATATACTAATATATTAAATTGTTCAGACGGTAGGTATATTTTTTGTATTACTAGTAGAATAATGCTTATTTAAACTGCACGTTGCGTTTTAACAGCTTTTTACAAAATTAAATATGTTATTGTAATTTAAATAACGGTTAATTTAACTCCATTTCGCTTTTTCTTTGTCACTCTCCTAAATTGTTACTGTAATGTGACTTATAAATTTATTTTATATTAATATAGCGATATATATTATAAGCGGTAATTTTAAAATAATATAGTGATTAAAATAAGTTCTAAGTGATAATTTTTGCATTTGTATTTATGTACGTACGTCGTACATATATTAAATTACTAGTACTGCCTGCCTGCCTCGGTGGTGTAATGGCTAGCATGTACGGTCGCACACCGGGAGGTCCTGGGTTCGAGTCCCGGGTCGGGCCAAGTTTAGTTATTGAGTCTTTCTGTTTCGTAAGCTTCAGTAACAGCCCGAAGTTGGGAAGATGGCGATGTTTCACTCCCGTGCCTCGGAAAGCACGTAAAGCCGTCGGTCCTGCGCCTTACTCATTGGTCGTGTCGAGCATTCGTCCCACCGGATATGAGTGATAAGGAACAGAGAGTGCACTTGTGTTTGCGCGTACACTCGTGCACTATAATATGTCCCGCGTTGTTGGCTAGTCTCAATTAGATTGGCCGTCGTGGCCGTAATCGGTCGTGAGGACATTATTTTTTTTTATATTAATAATTAATAAACATGTTAGGACATTATTACAACAGCGCCATCTAGTTCCGTGGTAAGCGTATGAAGCTTATGTTACGGATACCAGATAGTTGATATACTACACATATAAATTTTAAATACATACATATTATAAATATAAACACCCATGACTGGAGTACAAACATTCGTGATTAGCAAATGAATGCCCCCAGCGGGACTCGAAACCGACCGACCGCTGGCGCAGAAAGTAGGGTCACTACCAACTGAGCCAAACGAGTCGTCTAATATTAAAGTACTAAATCCTATGCGTCTTATTCAAGATTATCCCCTTAAGACATATTAAAGTTCTTAAGGGGAAAGTTGTACTTTAAATATTTTTTGGAAAATATTATTTATATAGACATTATTACCAATACAGAGACCAAATCTATAGTAGTGTCTCTGTGACCGCATTACGAGGAAACCACTGGACAGATTTTTATAAAAGTTTGCATAATGATAACTCCGGTTAACATATAGGACAATTTTCACTAAATTTCTTATCAATTCAATTCTTTTGTTAATGGTTTCAAGCGTGCCAGTTGAGCACAGATTACTTTGCCAGTGTCACGTAGAATGAAGAAGACAAGAAGGAGATTGGTCGGTAACATAGAGTCAATAAGTATATTTAAATTATAATTGTATAAGGGAAGTAAATCCTTACTTACTTAGTAAATGTTAGTCATATATTATATACAAAATGTCAGTCTATAATTTAATTCTAATATTCTTAATATATTTACATAAAAATTTACACAGAGGACTAAACACAAACATCAACAAACAGTTAACATTAATGGGACGGGGGAAAAATTTCTTACCTTTGAGAAATACATACTGACGTACGAGTACTTAGGCCCTAGGGGCGAAATAGACGGTGAGTCTAGTTTAGTTATGGGAATGACATAATATTATATCGATTCTTTGACACAATGATTATATCCATCATATCAATACAATTTATTAAAATTTTTATTCTGTAACGATCGTAGAATTTCATTATTTCACTTATAATAGACCGCTATTTTATCTGTGAGAGATATCAAGTATTTATTTTTTATCAACTTGTCATCGATTACCACGTTTTCTGTATTGTTGATCCGTAAAAGGTATAAAAGTGTACATATATGTACTAGATTAGAATTACATTTCTCTAATACGATGTATTTAAATATTTGTATTTTTTTTCGCAAAATCCATAGCTAAAGCTAAAAGCCATAATTGAATTCAACGTTTCAACTATAACAAATTGTGTGTTACACTTGTTAAAAATTAATAACAAAAAAAATGATATTTTATAACCCACAAAACCAAAAAATATATGTATAGATATAAAAAATAATAGTATCAAACTGCTCTAACCAAGCGTTAGTAAAAATCTTATATTTATCGCTCGAAACACTTGTTTCCAGACAAGATTTACTTATTTTAAACATTTATCAAGACAACCTATAAACGTAATGAATTTAATTAATTTTTAAGGACTTTACATTAAGATCACCTCAAAAAAAATTGCATTTTTAGCACTTTACATCATTCACTCTCTATGCATCATTCATTCGGTATGAATGAACTGGTCATTCACCGCTAAGTCAACAGATAACTAGATGATTGTTCACGTAGCCACGACGTGACTCTTCTGGCTACAGCTTTTATATACCAGGGGCTATCAAATTTTATAGATATGGGTCGCTAGAACCGTAAATATTGCTGTTACTATAAATTTGTGATATACCTTCGTTTTGCTTTGGTTTAGGTGCGTTTTTTTGACCCGCACTTGTCTTGATTATTGATATATTTAACTATTCTATAGACAGATAAAATGAAGAAAAAATATACTGAATTCTCTTATTCGACTTATGCATGTTAGCAGAATTCAACGCACAAGCAGACACTCGACTACGGGCTTTAATGATACGAATGGTTTGGTTATCCAAATAAAATAGTTCCTAACTTACCTCACAACATATGTTACATTTAATTTTTTTCAAGTGGTAGTGCCATGCTTGTTACCTTCGGGTAGCAGCCGAATGGGCCGGCACGCCCCGTATCGTACCACTCTCTCACAGAAGACCGGCGTGAAGTGGCAGCTATGCTGTCGCGTTTCGTCCGGTAAGTGAGAGTCCGGGAGGCCCACTACCCATCCCTACTCCCGTCCTTCTCCCTCCTCCCTCCCTCCCTTTCCTGAAAGGCCGGCAACGCATCTGCAAGCCCTGTGGTGTTGCAGATGTCCATGGGCGGAGGTGATCACTTACCATCAGGTGAGCCTCCTGCCCGTTTGCCCCCTTTGTCACATAAAAAAAAAAAAAATTTTTTTTAAATATATGTAATACAAACCACATTGCTTTACAAATATGGATGAGTTTAAATTTTTGGTTGCTTTTTCTCAAAGTACAAATACGTTTTCCTTACTGTTACTTAATAGGTTTACTCTATTAATAATTATTTCTATACATCAAAATCACTTTTGAGTAAAACATATAGTTTATTTTTATTATATAGACTAGCGCTCGCCCTGGCTCCGCTCCGGCTTCTACCTAGGTACAATATGTGGGTTATATAGATTTCTCAGAAATTAGATATTTTTCCGCAGTAAAAACTATCACTATAGCTATCACGCCACCGAATTTCATCAAAATCCATCCAGTGGGTTTCTCGTGGTCACAGACAGACGGACAGATAAAAATTCTAAAAACTATAGATTTGATCTCTGTATTGTTAATAATGACTTTATGAATTACAATTTCCAAAAAATATTCAATGTACAGATTCTAATAAGTTAGAATTTTATTATATGTATAGATTACTTTATAGATTATTGCATAATCTTAATAATTTTCCCAGATTATTAGATAACTTTTGAGATAATATTTATTTATTGTGAAGACTGCTATACGAAAAATGGTAAATTATAATTAATTGGCGACAAACTAATTAAAAAACTACTTTGTAAAACAATAAATGAGCATGGATTTTGTTTCGATCACTTAATAATCACAGTATCACGAAAACGTTGCGGTTCAATAACGTCATGCCGCCTGGTGCTAAGTACTGCATCTCAGATTCCTATGGGTTTAACCTTTCTTATATCCATACAATATTTCGTTTACCTAATGTTGTTTTCCACTGTCAATATTGTAAAATTGACAGTATACGACAGAAATCAATGCTTGAGAAAGAAATGGATACATAAGTAACTTCAGTTACGCCACCTATTTGAGTTACATGTAACCAGAATGATTAATTTTTCTATGTTTTAGCAGCAAAATACAACCTTGAAACACACTTAGTTAGGTCTTAATTAATTCTCTTTTGCTTTCCTACTTTATATACTAATTTATAATGAGTGTATGAATGAGTATTCGATTCTTCATAAAACTCTTTCTTTATATTATTACGGGCCGATCTATGGGAACCCCTGTTTAGAGCAGAGCAATGAAAAATAGAAAAGATAAGGTGCATTAAAAAAAGAATGCCCGATATCGCCCGCCCGATGCCATAGCGAGGAGAATCGAGCGCATCCGTGCGTAAAACTTATAGCAGGTTGTTGATTTTTTTATTATATTTTTTCCTAAGGCACGGGTGACCCAGGGCATTGATGCATAACTTTTAGATGAGTCAAAAAAGGCTGTATTAAATAATCATCCAACGGTAAAGAGGGAATCGGTGTTGATATAAATGCTTAATTGGAACGGTAAAAAATTTTAGGAAAAAGCTTTATTTTTAGTAAAATAGATATTTTCTTAGGAAAACTTGGAAATGACAAATTTTCGGTGATAAAAAGTGGTAAAAATAGTTCGTATAGAACAAAAGAATGCGAAACTGAGTCGTGACTTCTTTTTTTGCACTACACTCTGAAGTTAAAGTGCGCTTTACGTATGTACAAAGGTTTCTTAAAAATACCTACTGTTCTTGTACTTCCTATATATGGACAGTAAAATTAATCGATATGTATCGATCGATACAAAAAGTACCTAATTAAATTTGCATATCTGCTTTTAATTGAAAAATTCTCTACCATTTTTATTTATTTTTTTATTTACATATGTTTTATATTTTTTTAATGTCGGGCCTTAACGTGCGTTAAAAATAACTTACTACACATAACTTTAAATACATATATTATATCAAAATATAAAGACGCATTACTGGAATTCTTAAATTAGTACAAAAGTTCGTGCTCATCACACAAATGTATGCTTTAAGCAGGACTCGAACCAACGAACGCTGGAATAGCTATTACTACCAACTGAACCAAACTATTGTAAGTTTGACAACTATACTCTAAATTGTTAATTTCAACAAAGTTATAAAGAAAGATCTAGAAAATATTCAATTATTACAGGTGAAACCACGATAAAACACTTGTACTATATTGAATTGTAAATAAATAATTTCAGTCGCTTCACACAAAGTTGAAGGCAGGAGCCATTTTATAGACATCTAAGTACACCAGCGGTATAATTAAATTACCGCGAGATAACGGGGCTCTGATCGTGCAAACATGTTGATATGTACGACGTTAATTAATAACGATTTATGTACGTTGAGAAATGCTTATGCTATATTTATTATTATTTTTGTTTTATACTAGAGAATATCCTTGCTCCGCTCGGTTTTATCTCGATACATTTTAACGCCCACACTCATAGTTACTTAATGAAATAAGTCGTTCTTTAATAAAGAGATTCTCGAGTTAATGTTTCATTAAGTGACTATGGTGGCGGTGGTAAGTGTTATAGTGCTACGTGTAGTATTTTACTGTAGTAAAAAGCATCCATCCACCCGCGATAGCAAAAATCGTACAATAATTGCTGCCCAATCGCAAAATAGTTTTAATCGTTTAATCGTTTTGTAATATTTAACTTGATAGTATTTAACTTAAAACTGCGGGTCGAGTCACTAGGCGTTCTAAAAAATGCTTAATCTAATTCGCGTCCACTTCATTTTAAAAACAAAAAGAGCCTTTTTTAATAACATGCTAGCTTTCTTATGTTTAACACACCATTAATAGAATAGAAACAATTACCAAATCAATTAATACAAAAACCAATGAATTTATGAAGAACTACGAATGAATTTATTAAGTTTATTACGATTTTGCGATTGGACAGCAATTATTGACAATTTTCGCCATCGTATTTTTTTTTTATGGAACAAAGGGGGCAAACGGGCAGGAGGCTCACCTGATGGTAAGTGATCACCTCCGCCCATGGACATCTGCAACACCACAGGGCTTGCAGATGCGTTGCCGGCCTTTCAGGAAAGGGAGGGAGGGAGGAGGGAGAAGGACGGGAGTAGGGATGGGTAGTGGGCCTCCCGGACTCTCACTTACCGGACGAAACGCGACAGCATAGCTGCCACTTCACGCCGGTCTCCTGTGAGAGAGTGGTACTATACGGGGCGTGCCGGCCCATTCAGCTGCTACACGAAGGTAACAAGCATGGCACTATCACTTGAAAAGGAACCACTATGGAATGCTAGATACGTAATCAGCTTGCCGGATATGCTATCATCATACCGAATTGCATTAAAATTTAGGTAGAGGTTTTCCCGTGATGCGGTCACAGACAGACAATCTATAGATTCGGTCAATGTATTGTTAATAGGACTATTCTAAATATTCAATGTACAGATTCAACAAAGTAAGAATTTTATAAGTTCGTTGAGAACTAATTATCTTTAAGAATCTACAAGATCTAAGTCAAGCTTCTAATAACTAATTCTATTTAATAAAACGTGTTTCGGTAAAATCGTATAAGCGAATCTTTAATGTCGATGGAAATTAGATTTATTTGAATTCTTATTACACTTGCGTTATGATTTTGTACAACACTCACTAAGGAAACCTGAAATCTCAATTAATTTATAATGTTTTGTAAGCTAAATATTGGATCATTTTCTTAAATTACAAAATCGTACAAATTTGTTTTTATAACATTAATTTTAGAGAAATTATAAATAATTTTAATTTATGTATGAAATTTGTTACAAAAACACCCATCGACTGAAAAGGTAACCGTTTAATCTGACGTATTTAAACAAAAAACGTTAATAAACACGATAAAACAAAGAATTTATGCTATTTCGTAACTTCTGGGACACACTTTTAGATTAAAAAAGTTAATAAAATAATGGGAGAGGCATATACCATATATGTGGAGGCGATTAATTTATTAAGTTTTTATACCAAAGTATACTTACACTCTACTATGAAAAAGATGTAGACGTTGGAAATTCTAATAGCTTTTGTTATTAATTACACTTTAAAAATGTACTTTAATTTTTAGTTTCTTTTTTCAGTAATTATAATTAATTAAATATATATTATTATTACAATGGTTATAATTACATTTACATTAGTAGCTTAGTTACTAGTAGTATCATGGTAGCTTGGTGGTAACGCCCTCACTTATAAAACGACTGAAGCGAGTTTGAATTCTCGCAGCTCATATATTTTCATGTGTGAATCTTTATTACCACAACCACTTGTCTTATGGTGAAGGAAAACTTCATGAGGAAACCTGCATGTAAGTTTTTAAAATGTATGTGCAATTCGCTCGCACGGCTAACGTGGACTATGGGCTGATACCTAGCGTGTTGAAGGGAGGCTCGTGTCCCTGTAGAGCGTTAAAAGATTGGATACTTTTTTAACCCATGTAAGGTTAACATTGCATTAACATTTTTTTATTTGATTTTCTATACTAAAAAAAACATTCGTTAGGCCATTTTAATAAGTTTCTTTAAATAAACCTAACTTACCATTTTAAGAGGAAAATTACTTAGTAATTTAGAAGTACATGCTATTACTTGTGATAAATAATTTTGCTGCATACTTCTATATCTTTTCTATTCTATACATTATTTAAGATAAGTTTTCAGACCCTACTCCGCTCGTGTATCAATAAAAAGTAGCAATGTCAAAAAAATGTAGTCTGTTACTTAACTTTTATATGAAATGAATATGAAAATTACCAACTATAATTAGCTTTTTTCTAAGAAAAAGCTTATATTTTAAGCCTTCTTTATATTAGTGATGTCAAATTAATTAAATCTTATTTAAAACATATAAAGAATCAGAGGTCATCTTGAAAAGCCTTTTTTTTACAAACAGCAGGAATAGTTGCTGGTATTCCATGTTACCCTCCATAGAAGGGATGTGCCATCTCATTAAAGGCTATAAAGGCATGTTAAATACCTCACGTGATAGTGAGTGTTAGATTGTAACGTTTGCTTTATAGCTTTTACTAGCGCGATATAGCGAGTAGATTATGTAAAAATTAGATTAGAGTATGTAAAAATCACAATATTGATATTTAATAGTTGTCCTTTTGTTTCTTTGCTCGGGTTAACGATTAGTATGGAACTCCTTTTCAACCTTTTTAGGGATGATTTTCGGGATAAAACCTAGCGTTCCACGGTTCCCTTTAAAAACCATTAAATTAGTTTAGTTTGGCGTGAAATATTAAAATATTGAATCTACTCATAGAAGTTAGTTACTTAAACTTTCTATAAACTTGCTTTGTAAAAAATATACATACTTGAATAAAAAAAAATTAAATATACAATCATTTCCATAGAAAACTTACGAAGAAATTTCCGACGACCATTTATCATGAAACTGGTATTGATGTGACTTGGTGTTGATTTTATTACTATTTCACACTTCTTCTTGAATTTAATTTAAGCTGGATATGTTGTTAACTGAGACATGAATAAGAAATATATATAAGAAAAATACTTTTATTTGTATCAACAAAGTATAACAATGAAATTGCAAAAACCTGGCGAGAAAATGAATCTATTAAATAGAAAACTATAAATTAAAGTTAATAAATTACTCATGACACTTTCGAAATGAATAAATCAAAAGCTAATATAAATTGGATAAAGAATATTTTTATTAACAAACAGAACCTCCGATACTCTACTTTTTATTTTTACTGTTAGAAATTTTGCGAAAGTTAACATGAATGTGTCTGGTGTCATACAATCATAATAAAATATAACAACCCCCCCCCCCTCCCCCCACGAGAACCCCGCTACAAAATCCGGAAAGACAGTTTCAGACTGGGCACGGGCCTCCCTCAGTACGTGGGGGATAAGGCCATAGACCACCGCGATGGCTAAGTGCGGGTTTGCGGACTTCACAATATGTCTTTCAAAAACTGTTGTTACTACTCTAAAAACATATAGCTTTGATAGCTTTAAAATCTTAGTGTACGACAAGCCTAAATAACGCAATTCGTATCGATGCGGGATGCAGTATAACATGTTTTTACTTGCACAGCTTTATAAGTTTTTCCCGGAATAAGAATTCTTTTATGTGAGAAAAAGTAGGGTTGTAAAAACTAAATACGTAATACTCGTTATAAATACGGCACTGGTTTTTAGATTTGTATTGGCATTGTGTAGTAAATGTGTCTTTAAATGATTGAAAAAAATAACTGATATATGGGCTTTTATTAGTAGCAATCTTATAAGAAGCTTAATTTGCTTAGTGTTGACGACTCGTTTGGCTCAGTTGGTAGTGACCCTACTTTCTGCGCCAGCGGTCGCGGGTTCGAGTCCCGCTGGGGGCATTCATTTGCTAATCACGAATGTTTGTACTCCAGTCATGGGTGTTCATATTTATAATATGTATACAGTATTTAAAATATATATGTGTAGTATATCAACTATCTGGTATCCGCAACACAAGCACGTTACGTAGCTTACTGCGGAACTAGATGGCGCTGTTGTAATAATGTCCCAACAACATATTTTTAAATACAGGTTCTTTTTTGTCTAACCCTTTTAACATCTCAAAATCTCAAATCTTTAAAATAAAAAATACTTTCGATCAGGAAAATATCGATGTAGAATTAAAAGTTTACCTCCTCTGCTTTATACCTTAAAATAAAATAAGTAACTTAAACTCACCTTAATAGGGGGTGCATAATCCACTGCCATCATACAATCACTGTTAACACCTGCTTCAGTCTTTATCATGGGGGGTCCATGGTATAGTTGCCCCATCTGATGGTGATGCATGCCACCTTCTCCGCGGCTGTACCACGTAGTGTACATCCCGCAACTCTGTTCACAGCAGTCACTCATAAATACTTCATTTTACCAACACTTTTAAACACTTTGAACACTTTTATTAACACTTTAGTCACTTTTTATTGCAAATACGATCAAGTCATTGTTCTATTTTCCGAGTTTTGTTCATAGTAATGTCATTTTTGTTACAAGTGTTATTCTTAAAGTCAATTTTTAAGTTGAAAACGAAATTTTAATTAATTTAGATTTTAATATTTAAAAATTATATTGCTCTAAGTACATTTAAAGAGATATGACTAATTATAACGTGTAAGTCGCGTTTTCTTCTATCGGCATCTCTTTTGCGAAGCATCTGAAACAATATAGGTATAGAGTGACTTTGAAATTCTTACAAAAATATTTTTCAAATATTTCAATGACTTTTTATAAATAACTATAGATATTTTTAATTTATTTTGTAGAACGATTATTAGTTAGTATGTAAAAAATCTGAGCACTGCACTGCAATCTTTACTAATATTATAAATGCGAAAGTAACTCTGTCTGTCTGTCGCGATTTCACGCCAAAACTACTAAGCCGATTTAAATGAAATTTGGTACACGGATAGTTTAGAGCCTGAGAAAGGACATAGGCTATTTTTAAGGCGAAAAAAGGGTTATAAAGAGTAAAAATAGGGAATGAAAGGTTGTATCCAAATTACGACATTTTTAAAGCTAATAAACTTCAAATTTTTTAGGATTTTGATACAATGTAAATAAATAAGACATTCAAAGTTTGTAAGGAAGGAATGAACCCGAGCGAAGCGAAGTGTCGCTAGTAAGGTAATACAGAAGAAAACATGAGAATAGAAGTTATTTCATATCGCCATTCATATGACGAACCACTTTCCACTATTCAGGCTCTATCTCTACGGCTTACTTATAAAATTATGTATGAAACCAAAACAGAAATTTTTCGTCTGAGAAATATTTGTAATAACATCGTATCTCGTTTGGAGCGAAGTAAATTAATATGTTTTAAATATTTTAATGCAACTTTTTAGACAATTTTAAAGTGTTTTTCATTTTAAGAATAATGTTGTGATTCGACTCAGGATTTATGCAAGACACAAAAGCAAATAACATCCATTTTTAAGAATAATTTTTGTTTGATTCAAATCGATTTTTATGGGAGTTTTATAGGATAACTTGAAAAATTAAATCATAGTGTAATACTTATAAGTTATATGTTCATATAAAATAAATTCAGGGTCATTCAATCCATAGAGATTGCAAACTTAATCTAACTTGAAACCTGCCAGCTATCAATATCTCACTGAAAATTCGCCCAATTAAAGTCGTCAATTGTTAACAATTCTATAGGCGATTGTATCGGAATAAAACAATTATTGTTGACAGTTAAACATTAGAAACTGAATATTTTAATACTAAATTGTTAAAATATAATGAAAATGGCTCTTAAATATTATCTCGAAATGTATCTGCTATAAAAAAATTCTCGTGTAATGCAATTGCATTACAAGACGCGGCGTGTCTAATTAGTTTAAAGATTTTTTTCTTATCTCAGCTTTTGTTATTGGTTGTGACATTTATACCGATAGATACTACTGTACCTATTAATATTTTTTTTTGCTTACAATTTTGCTATCTTAAACCAAAAATATTAAAAGGAAAGGTGTTTATAGGCAAATACAAATGGAGGAGCAGTAGTCCTTGGGTAACTGAGTGAGCGGGTTCAATCCCGGGTTTTGCATCTTTGATATGATCATGTGCGAATCATTTCTAACATGATTACCACTTGCCTTACGATGAAGCTTGGATGTCTGAGAGAACCTTGCAAGAGAGCCTGCATTTGGAAAACATAATGGAATTTGTTCTATTCCCCTTCGTTTTGAAGATAGGCCTGTACCCAGCAGTGGGACGTTAAAAAGGGCTTAATACACTTACATTAATAGCAGAAGCGTCGGTTAAGCTTTGGACTTTTAAATTCAATATCTGCTTTACAATTATATACTCTAACATATTAGATTAAAAGCCTTAATTGCTCTTTACAGGATTTCCGCAGAAAGTCATAGAATTGCAAATAGTCTTACTAAACCACACCATATACAGCCAAGTTATAGCATCTCAGGTCAATAACCGGTAAGCCACGCCCAACGACACGCCCATTACGCCCCGTATAATGATATTTTGGCTAAATATATGCAAAATTTATATATTAAATACCTACATTTCAAGGAACTGTTTTATAGAAATATATATAGTGTAATACTTTTTGTAAGTACACAAAAAAGTTTTCTGAAGCTTTTTCATGCAGCTTTCGCTTGATTGATTAAATATTATAACATATTAGGAAGCTTACTAAGTTTGTCAAGTAAATGCACGCTTTACATATTCTAAGTTATTGAATTTCTTAAACTTTTCCTGTTCGTTTCTTTATTTTAAACAGCACAGCCCAAAATACTCGATGGAAAAAACGATATTCGACCGATATATTCTTGTCGGTTTACTATCTTCATTTTTGAAGCAGATGATTGATTAACTTATATTTTGCATATTTTTAACTAGTAGAGGTCATAAATAGACTATGTGTTATAAAAGCGTAAACTACAAAACAATTACAATCTCAATATTTGTCTTACTTAATAAGACTCTTCTCTAATGTGATAGAAATACTTGCTTGAAATAACATAAATCCTACCTTTATTCAATAATTCATAGGATTCTTAAAGGTTTCAACTGTGTACATAAACTAGGATTGTGCCCTGAGTTCACCTGAGTGCTTATTATATTCTACTAGCTAGCCCATCGCCCTAGCTTCGCTCGGTCTCGTCCATAGATTTAGCTCCAGCGAAGCCGCAAATTCCAATAGCAAATGTATATAAAAACTTAACAAATTATATGCTAAAACCTTTCTCGATAACCACTTTAGCCATTGGTGAAAACAGCAAAAAAATCGGTGCAGTAGTTTTTAAGTTTATCTCGAACAGACAGACAGATGCGGCGGAGGACTTTGTTTTATAATGTGTAATGATTCTAATAAGATAAGTTTTTAAAAAGCTTATATGCTCCAAATAAATTACATTTTTAGTTTCTATAATTATACATCTTAAGTTATAGCGTATTACATTATTCAACTTAAACTTCCTGCAATTAACCACTGCTTTTCAAAAACAGCAAACAAAATTCTTTAAAAATACTTTATTGTCATATCTATATAACAATTATAGTTAAATTTTTTTGTTTAGTTATAGAAAGAAATTACAAAATACAAAAATGTATCTAAATTTGTAAAATTATTAATAGAATAAGTAGAAAAAAGTTAACTTCGGTAGTTAAATACGACGATTTGTGTACGCGATGACGCGCTACTGTATAATTTTTTATTACACAAAACTTAATTGGCGGTTAATTGAAATATTTGCGCGGGTTCAATTAGGTATTTCTTAGTAATTGAATGCTCCAAAGTTATTTTAACAATGTTAAGACAAAGACATAAAAGTTAAATATTTAAAAACTTTAAATATACCTATTTTAATCAATTCTCATGGGAATTTTCGTGGGGTACCTTAGTTTTTTTGGTTATGGTAACATAGAGATTGAGATAAAAAAGAGAAAAAGAAATAAAGAAAGAGATATAAAAATAATTCAATTCAATTCAATTCTTTGGTTTGTTAAATAAAAATAATTCAGTCCTATTGTCAATTTTGGTGCAAATGACGTTTTTAAACTTATATACCTACATACCTAAGTATATATAGGTAGAAGTTAAAGAAGATTCATTTACCAGCACAGGTAAAAAATCACAGTATTTTCTTTAATTTACGGGAATATTTGATATTCTTTTAAATAAAATTATGTTTTCGGACGGGCGCTACTTCATTTTGGTTTTTGACTCAACGTTTCTTATGTGTACGTCGCAAGCAAAAAAAAAATAGAAAGTCCAAGCTCACAGCCGCAGTTTAAAAAAAATAGGCATAATTAAATATAATATATTAACGTAATTTATTTCTAACTCAACTCTAAAGTAAAGCGACTTTAGCATTTTGTAAATGCGCTTCTTCTTAACTGAACGCTTGAGTAAATTCAATAAAAGTGTGTGCAAGTGCATGTTCACTTGTCAGTGTCAATTTTTTTTATAATAAATTGCTATTTTTGCATATCTGTAACATCCACACGAAATCTTGGGTGGAAAATGAAAAATATATAGTACACGCGAGTGTTAGCGCTTGATGCGCATGCGCCGATCTTATCTGTTAGGCACTAAATGGATTAACTATGATGGCGGATTATTTTTTAATAATATTTTATTGTTATATTTTAATAAAAAATATGGTATGCTAATGAATTTTTGTGCAAAGTGTATATATGTATACTCAGGCCTTTTTTTAACGTCCGACTGCTGGGCACGGGCCTCCCTTCAATACGAGAAGAATCAGGGCATAGTCCACCACGTTGGCCTAGTGCGGGTTGGCAGACTTCACATATCTTTCGAAAACTTGCTAGGTTCCCTCAGACGTGTAGGTTTCCTTACGATGTTTTTATTTATTAAAGTTTTGTTAAGACCCAAAGACTCAAAGTCGTGTTAAGTCTCAAGTCACTCGGCCAACATGGATTATCGCCTGATCCCTCTCGTATTAAAATGATACAATTCATTATATAAAATAAAAAAGGCTAACATTGTTATGATAAACATAAATTTTCAAATTTTTATTAACATTGTAACAACTGCTCTTTAACTAGGTACTGGTTCAAATATATTTACGACTTGTTCAATTCAAGATTAATGCTTGACATTGTCTATTACAGTGAAACTGGAAAACAATATAATATTAGCAGCAAAATCCCGAGGCTCCGTCCGCGCTCGAAGAATGAAAATTTAGGATTATAAAAATCGTAAAAAAGTGAAAAATAAAAATAAAATATCTGAAAAGGGCCACCCTTATCACCTAGGGAAATAAACATCAGCCTACGGCCTATTCTCAAACCTACCAAATGTACACAAAAAAACATAAAAATCGGTCAAGCCGTTTCGGAGAAGTTCAATAACAAACACTGTGACACGAGATTTTTATATATTAGAAGATTTGTACAAAGCAGTTGCATATCTATGTTAATTTATAAAGCCAAGACTTTTCATGTGTATTTAAACGTACTTATTTCTAGAATTAATACAATTTGAAAATTTCTTATCGCATTTTTGTAGCTAATATAATATTAAAAAAATATGCGATATTTATAGTAATATCCGATCTTAGGGGGCTAATTTGTATAAAACTATGCAAGTTAAGCCGCCGGCTGTATTATGTACCTATTTATAATGAAAATTATCAAATGCGGTATAGTATAATAACTATCACTATTACAAATACATTCCTTTGTCTAACAATTTTCAATAGGCAGTTTACTTATTCATTAGGTTATACTAATAATGTACCAAATATAATCTAATTTTTGTTATAATACAATTTTTATAGATTTCATCACTTAGTGTAGTTATTAGTAATACATTGATAATTTACTAATAAACCTTCAGAACGCGAGCTTTCGAGCTTTTGGTGCATGACAATACCATGGATCTGAGACCTGACTAGGAAACCCGCTGTTGAGGTTGTCATGGTGAAAAAACTCCATATTCAAATTTATTACATCGATATTTACTCACCGGATTTCACAATTTTACAAAATTCCATCTTATGGAACGCGAGTCACTATCCACTAGATAATGTGAGACTATTAAAAAACGGATATCTAGTAGTCTTATCCAAAAGACCACTTCCTAGCAACCCATAGTAATTATTTCATTTCCCTTATATCCATAGTCTCTACACATTAACCGGTGACCATGATTGATGGCAATTCCATAGCTTAAGAAGAAATTTCATTGAAGCCCGAGCCTTTAAGCAAATTTTAAATCCCATATAGAGACGTTATATTATATGACTTTGAACAGTTACAAGAAACGAGATATAGAATATTAATTAAATCAAAAATAATACTTTGACGCTTTCAATATCCCACCGATGGGCAAAGGCATGGTTTTAATGTGAGTGAAGTAAGCCGTAGCCCACCATGTTACAAAGGGCTTAGGGACTTTCACATATGCGTTTCCCACATATTTTTACCTCAGTTTAAAGTAAAAGGGCTGTCACTATTGAAAGAATAATTAAAAGTATAATAATTTTCAAATTTATGATCTAAACTAGAAAATGTAGAATGTTTTTAAACAAAATAATGATGAAATCAAAACTTCCTTTAAACCTTGTAGTAAGAAAATTGTACTAAGCGATGCCAGCATTTTTCTTAGAAAGAGATAAGGAGACTCGTCTTTTAAAGAAGCAAGTATTATTGTAAATGTATTTTTAATCGGCGTAGTCATGTTTAACTTTGAAATGTGTTTTAAGGATTATTTTATATGTCATGTTCCACGGAGTATATAATGAAATATATTTTGAAACCAAACTACTAATACAGAGTACGAGGGGGATCGGGCTATAGTCTAATACTTGGTAGGTTATTCTAAGACATGCAGGTTTCCTCACGATGTTTTCAAGTGGTGATCATGTTAGAAAATGAGGTGCGATCAGAGGTGCGAGACACGGATTTGAACCCGCATCACTCGGTTTTGGTTTTATCACAAACAATTGGGTAAATAAGAAATTGTAAAGCTTTTTAGTACGATAATTCAAATATTTATTCGTATTAAGAAACTTAATTTTGCGCTTCTTTTTAAATACGTTGTCAACTTTGTCTTGTTAAACTTTTTGACTGACTTCAAATATTAGAATTCACCTACTAAGTATATTGCGAAGTTTTTTGCACTTCTTTGCCAACTTTAATTCAACTCTTAAGAATCTTCTAATGAGTATTTATGCATATGATAGTACCATACATTATTGCAAAACTGTTTGTTTGTCAGCCATTATTGTCCCACTGCTGGGCGAAGGCCTCTGTCTACTCCTTCCTTTCTGTTTGCAAAACTGTACTAATGCATATTATTTTAAAGCGATTTAAACGTTTTTTACATGTTATTATTGCAATTAAATACACTTGTATATCGATATGATAGATTTGTAATAGAATATCCTCTATCAAGAGCTAAGTAGCGGAAACTATTCTATAGCACTTGTTGGATAAAAAGGCCTTATCTGAATGGAATAAGACGTCGCGTTAAAGAAAGATACTCAACAAGTAAACTTTTACTATTGTGTAAATAATATTAGCAAGCTTTGCAATTTCAGTAAAGCCATGAAGCTTATTGAAGCTTTTTCTTTTATCAACTTTTTCATTAATACCGTATATATGTATAATATTTATATGGATTGTAACAGCATTTTATACCTTATAGTAAAGTTAAATAGGTGGCTTTTCACAAAAAATACCGCCCAATAAAATTCAACATCCCCTCTGCAAATTCGATTAATATTAATTTATTATGCGAATATGATCAAGGCGGAATTCAACATCGATTGATTGAGCTAAATTATATCTCTATGTTATGTATATTTAATAGCTATTTCAAACGATCTAAGTAATTGTCACCTGTATGCATCGATAATCGATATTTACCTTCACCAAAATAAACACTACACGCACGTCACTACACAAAAACACTTACACTAATTACCATCGATATGTTATCAGAACCGAATAATATGAAAAAGCCGGCAATTTTTTGTTACGGTTTTTTAATCGATTTCAAGAGGCGACGGACGCGTACGATGTCTTTTCGACAACTAAAAACGTTTCGCTGAAATCGCGTAGGCGTCGTGCATCTGTGAGAGAGAGATATATGATTATGTATGCGTGGGAGTGAGACGGCGAATGGTGATGTGGGCGTGGTAAGTGGGCGGGGCCTAAGTTTGCATAAGGCTCTATTCGTCGTACGCGGTAATATTTTATGCCAGTTTTTGTAGTGGGTGCAATGTCTTCTATTTTTTCAAGGGGCTACGTTACATTTTGAATCGAATGTATAGATTTTAAGGATATTTATTAAAGTAAGTTATTTCAATTATTCTTGATTTCTTTTTTATTATCCATTAGTTTGGTTCTATCAAACTGAAATTCGTAAAATGATAAGTTAAACTATTTTTTGCAGGACACACTTAACTTTTTTGAAGGAAGACTTCTATAGGCTTGACTGCCTTCAGTCAATACATTGGTAAAATAAGTGTCGCGGAGAGTCAAATTTTTTATTTATTTTTTATTATATTATTACAAATATATTTATTATTAATATTTTTAATAATATGTAATAATTAAATATAACACCTAGTATTTGTTACTAATAATGTTATATTGACATTTTTCTTTAACCTCGTGTAAAGGATTCACGCAATTTTTTTTGGTGACTAATAAATGATTATAACAATCTGGCTAATATTATAATTAAAAATGTCTATATGTATGTCTTCTTCACGATGAAACGTCTAAGCATGGAATAGAGTTTATTACCTGTAGAAAAACATGGATTATTATTAGGTAGCTAGGTTCGGTAGGTAGGCACGTTCTCAAGTGAAGCGTGGGTAAGTCGAAGTAAGTAGGTTAGTTTAGGTAAGTTAGGTTTAGGTAAGTAGTATAAATGCAGAAGTACCTATATTACTTTACTTTAAAATGGCTTGACAGATTTCGATCAAAATTACATAAATACAGTATAATCTGTAGTAGCAATTAGGCGATTAGTTAGGAGAAATGCCGCGAGCGAAGTGATGTAAAGTCGCTTGTATTACATCATCATCATCATCATCAGCCCTTTTTTAACGTCCCACTGCTGGGCACGGGCCTCCCTCAGTACGAGGGGGATCAGGCCATAGTCCACCGCGCTGGCCCAGTGCGTGTTGGCGGACTTCACATGTCTTACGAAAACTTCCTAGGTTTTCTCAGACATGCATGTTTCATCACGATATTTTCCTTCACCGTAAGACAAGTGGTAATCATGATAGAAATGATTCGCACATGAAAATATCAGAGGTGCGAGACCCGGATTTGAACCCGCATCACTCGTTATACAAGCGACGCGTTACCGCTGGGTTACATAAATTATTATAATTAAAAATTTACGTACCATAAACAAGAAATAAACAACCTATAATTAGTAATAGGTATTGTGAATACATAACGTCGATCATAATTGTTTCCTTTTTAACCTTTCTAATGAAAATGAGCTTTTTACAATTCATTAACGACTTGCCTTTTCTTAGGAATTCTCTGCGCTTGAACACTTGTCTTCAGAAAGAAATATGCTAAGTTCAAATTATACTTTGTGGGGAGACTATAGTAACCTATTTCCCCTATTTTATTTTATATTTTTAAACTAACTTACAAATTTTACTTCTCTTGAATTATTTTTGCATTTATTTTACTGAAATATGATCTCGATTGAATTAATTTAAGGTTTCTTCAATTACCTATTTATTAAAGTACGTTGAATTAAAAATAATATTTTTAATACAACATTTTATATTCTAGATACGACGACGAAATTAAGTTAATAACGCAAGCTAAATCATTTTTATATAAATCAAACTTTATACTTACAACTTACTTTATATTTTTACAATACAATAATAGAATCTATAGTCTCTAATAGAACTCTACAAACTACAAGTCTAACCTATTATAATAGGCATAGATAATAGTAATAATGATAAATGAAGTAAATTTGTTACGTCCTGTCTTGAAAAAAAATGTTGATAAGCTCAAGCTAAATTTTCATACTTATCACTTACTAATATCAAAGCCTATGAAACATATAGTCGGCCAACGGGCGTGATAGACAGCCCAAGCTGCGATACACTCGCTTGGGGCATTATTGTATGGCAGTTTGGGCTGTCACGTCCGTTGGTCAATTATATGTTACATAGGCTTTGCTAATATGATGAAGAAAATCAACTTTATCTAAGAAAACTTAACTGGCTTTCCAAAGATATATGAAAATTTCTAAACATCATTGAGAGGAACAGTGTGTAGCACATTGGGATATTAAAAGAGCTGACTCAAAATCTTCTTAAGTGCTTCCTTGCAAAAAAAAATAACTAAGAGAATAGGTTCTAAAGTTAAGGGTAGAGTAGAGGTACCTACCCATACAGATGGACCGCAGCAAAAAAAAAATAAGGAACTTCGTTCTAATAACTTAATGTATGTACCTAAATATTTTGTTTGTCGAATTAAAATTCTTTTACGAAATCAGACATAAGTATTTTAAAATATTATTATTTATATTGAAATTTTATAGTATATTGAAACATCATTTACAGCTAATTTATTACCGCATTTTCAATATCTTACGAAATGTTGGTTTTTACGAAATCAATTAAAAAACTAATTAAAGCCTCTAAATTAAAAAAATGTACATAATACTAGATAGTAAATAGGTCTTTATACAAAAACACTGGAAAACAATTCAAATGAAGTACTCCCATGTATATATAGATTACAGATTATAGATACCTACTTATAGATAATATTAGTTAATGAAACGTAAATTAAGTGTTGATTAAATAAAATCGAAGAGGCATTAGTTAAGTAAATAAACTATAATTGTCAATGTTATAGAGCAGAGTTCAACGCAAGGGCAAAGCAATTGTATTTGTTTACTAGTTCTTACCTGTGACACCGCTTGTGTCGTATAAATATAATTACTAGATATGCTTATGGAAAAAGCATTTCAAATTTTCCATTTCGTTTCACTAAAATAGATTAAGCTGCAGCTACAAGCATTCGCATTTTCAATATTTATGTCAATCGTTAAAATATTGATTAAGCCCAAAATACCTGTGAAATAATAACTCAAATTAAAATAAAAAAATGTAAATTAGAAAAAATATTAAAAATAAAATTACTAAACAAAATAATTAAGCATTACCAATAAGTAAATGCTACTTTATTATTATATTAGCCTAAGTATAAAATAACACACATAGTATATAGAAATATTTTCACGAATATGATAACGTCTAAATGACTCCTCATTCGTTTTCAACATGATTCCACTTAGGCACCCAATTAAGGAAAATATCGTGAAGAAACCTGCATTTCTAAAAGATCGTAACTAGTTGTCGATAAATATGTAAACTTTGCTTACCAGCACTTCGCCAGCGTGGTGGACTATCCGCCGCACTCAAAACCGCCTAGAATTTCCATACTAAGAACGACTTAATGGTTCATTAAGTGACTCTGAGTGCGGCGGTGAGACTTGTTCCTCCACAGAACCCTCGACATGAGAGAAACCTAGGAGAGAGGCATTAAATGCCTTTGTATTATAAATACTTTGTTCTTGATGTTTACAGAATCAAAATTAAATTACAATACATTTTCACCAACTATTCATAGAAAACTGCCTTTCAAGACGGTGGTAGCTTTCCCATGGATATTTTATTTAATATTGACGAAGTCACGATAGGTGAGAACGAAAATTATTATATAAGAAACTTTTGTAATAATGAACATATGTAGCCTACATGTCTAGTATACTCTACATATAAATATGTTGTATGTTGGGACATTATTACAACAGCGCCATCTAGTTCCGTGGTAAGCTATGAAGTTGATATACTACACATATAAGTTTTAAATACATATTATAAATAATAATATTATAAATATTAACACCCATGACTGGAGTACAAACATTCGTGCTCAACAAATGAATGCCCCCAGTGGGACTCGAACTCGCGACCGCTGACGAAAGGGAAAGACAGAGAAGAAAGTAGGGTCACTACCAACTGAACCAAAACATGTCGTCAATTCAAAATAAATGATTTTATATAGGTAATATTTATGTATATATGTGACTAAGCTCTGTTTATCTACCAAATATATTTGCAGTATTACAGCGAAGCAGGCTGAGCTTTTTTCTTCTCTGAGTAAATTTAACCTAAAAGAAAAAGGGTAAGTCGCTACAGGATACGGCAAGAAAAGCTCACGCATTAAGTTTCTATTAATATCATTTTAGTTCAATAATTATTTGGATACAGAAATTCTGTAAACTTTTTTTTTTATGGGACAAAGGAGGCAAACGGGCAGGAGGCTCACCTGATGGTAAGTGATCACCTCCGCCCATGGACATCTGCAACACCACAGGGCTTGCAGATGCGTTGCTGGCCTTTCTGGAAAGGGAGGGAGGGAGGAGGGAGAAGGACGGGAGGAGGTATGGGGAGTGGGCCTCTTGGACTCTCACTTACCGGACGAAACGCGACAGCATAGCTGCCACTTCACGCCGGTCTTCTGTGAGAGAGTGGTACTATACGGGGCGTGCCGGCCCATTCGGCTGGTACCCGAAGGAAGCAAGCATGGCACTACCACTTGAAAAGTAGTATAAAAATTATACTTTCTATCAAATATAATAATATATTTATTAAATATAACAATAACTTGTATAAATTTAAGCCAACAAAATAGACAAAAAACTAGATAGAGTGTAACCTATCATCTTACCAAATTTCATCAAAATGTGTGCAGTGGATTTATCGCGATGCCTCCCCAGACTAGCAAACAAACTATGCATTTTTATAATATATAGCGTACAAAAATGTGGAATAACACTCTGTACTAGGTATATAAAAAAATATTTACCTCACATTGTAAACGAATCAAATACTTTAAATTAACTACAACTAGTAGGTGCATATTTCTCCCCAAAGTTAACCTCATTTTGTAAAAATATTATTTATGGACATATAATTTCTTTCTTAACAAGAAAATAACTAAACGTATTAAAAATAGTAACAGTTAATCATTTTTAATATTCTTTTAATCAGAGTATTTCTTCGAGTCAGCAGAGCATGGCCGACGATCAGCTATCGTTTTAAACGTTAGATTACAATCATATACTCCTTCTATTATATATCTAAACCACGATCTTGAATAACCCGAGAAAAAAAATATAAGTATTGCAGTAACTTAATAGTAGTTGCTAATAAAAATGTATTTTTATATAAGTATGTTAAATAGGATAGTGGAGCAATTATTATACAAATTATCGCCTAGTGGTAGAAATCTATTCATATCATAGAATTCTAATATCTGTATATTAACATTTTTATATTAATGTAAATCGATAGAGGTCAAATCTATAGTTAATTTGTACATTTTTTGTCTGTCTTTATGGCCGTCTGCGACTGCCACTGGATGACAGTGTGATGATTGCCGGTTATTCAGTTATTTCATTTTTACTTCGGGAAAATCTCTTATCTTTAAGAAATGTATAGGTACTAACGTACGATAGTTAACTAACAATAATCAATCGTCATTTTTTTGGTTACTCTTATGTGAATATAAATGGACAATGTTAAGTTTCATTAAACGATCGATTAAATCTAGACCAAGCTAGAACATAATATGCATGCCCTATGCATAGCCGGTGCATGACCCATCACCCATGGGGCATGGGTCATAGTAATTACTTACAATTAATATAAATAAGCACGTAGCCAGAGTCGAAAGTAAATAGTATGTATTTTTCAGACTCGATATTGAACATGTTTTCAATTTACATCTTTGAGGTTTTATACGCGAAACATTTTTTATCACCATTGGAACATGGTGAGGGATGCAATCATAAAGGAAACCTGTCTGAAAGAATCTAAACAATTTTTGAAAGACGTAATTATTGCTAAAACAATTTTGATCATTTCATTGTGATATTTTTTTAATTTATACTTGAGTCCAGTATGAAGAGAGAATATTAAAAACTCTGCTGTTTTAAATAAACTCTATAAATACTAAAATAATAAAAATTAATAAATCACCCAAAGGGCCAATATTATTAAGACTAGCTAACTTTTTCGATAATATTATAATAAGAAATCTTCCATTTGTTTTATTCTTAAAGCTCATACACAGGATTGATTAGCCCTAAATAGTCCATAGACTATTTTTGCGTCATAACGCAAGAGCGTGTTACACCGCTGTCGTCCCAACTTTGGACTGCTACTGAGAATTTTTTGACAGATAATTATTTTATCACCGCATTATAAATTTTTTTGATAGATACAATATTTAACTTGCTCGGGGCTCGAACTCAAGATTTCTATTCGGTCGTTGTACATGTTAACCACTAAACCAATCAATTCATCTATCTTATATCATAAATGTCTGTCTGTTGCTTTGTTACTTTTTCATTTATCAAACACCGGATTGACATGATTTTTAAAGATATTGTAATCGAAGTATATTAATCCCGTCATTCCTGTTGAACATATTTAAAATATCCAGTCACTTTACTATTTAAATAAATTTTTATTAAGAGTTGTGTGAATTAATCTTTATTCTTAAAATGTGGTACTATTTAAATGTAATTTGAAGTAAAAAAACGTTGATTCTAAATAAAATTAACAAACAATCAAAACGTTTCGGAATTCTTGAACGCAGGAATTTTATGCTAAATTTGAAATTTCAAATATCGAACGCTTCGAGTTCCAATTTTCAAATTTGAACTTGGAACGTCCAGTTCGGATGACGGACAAAAACTGACCACGCAATGCCGCCCGTCATCTGCGCCCGACATAGCCGTCTGTGGAGTCTACATTTGTTTATGCATTATATTATTTTCTTTCGAATTTCGTGTAGTAAGAGATTCAGTATGTAATAAAAATTAATAACATAATACTTTGATCAGCGCATCTTTATTACAAATATTATTTTTTACCCCTTGTGCAAAATTGAAAATAATAAATTTCTAATAAAAAAATAGGTATATTTCATCGCCATTTAATCACTACTGATTAGTTACAAAAAATAATACAAATTTGCTTTACCAAATAATTAATTTAACATATTGATTCTATTACAAAAAAAATTAATAAAAATTCTATTCGTAAAAAAAAACAAAACCAAAAAAAATTAAACTAAGTCAACTTTATCCCATTCTGTATCATACTGAAATATGCCGCCTAGCAGCGCAGACTATGCGCAAAAAGGGCGTCCTCACGGTTTTATCACATACGTTCCAAGAGGGAAAGGGATGGAAGATAATCACCACTTAATACTGACCCCTCCACCCTCCCGTCCCTTTAGAAAATCGATGGACGAAACTAATTTTCAACCACCTTCAAGGCTCTACATATATTTGTTAGCTTCAAAGAGAGAGTTACAAAAATCATTACGTCCTTTTCGTCATTAAAAGTATACACATACGGGGTTTATGATATCGCTAACTTTTATGAACGACTTTACTCGTATTTTTGGACTTTATTAAATAAAAAAAATGAGATTGTTTTACAACATAACAATTTATGACTGTCATAATAGATGAGCTTCAATTCAATTCAATTCTCTTGTTAATGGCTTCAAGCGTGCCAGTTGAGCACAGATTATTTCGCCAGTGTCACGTTTGAATGGAGAAGACACGAAGGAGAAGAGCTTCACTCAATGACAAAATTTTATAAAGTGTCTCTGAGTTATGTAACGTGACGTCTATGTATCGAAGGGTTATTTGGACTATATTACACACTATTATTATTAATAATAAAATAAAAATCAACAAATATTGTAAAGAACTTTAGTGCCATTTTGGTATTTTTGAATTAATTTTGAATTTTATGGCACTATCTGTAACAGCTATAATGCCTTGATCTTTAAAATCTTAGTCTCTCCCGTGATCATGATTGCTGTAAACCAAACCAATGTCGGGAACCAAAAATAAAAATTAATCAACAACAAAATCCGAAAAGACAGTTTTATATAAAAAAGTCAAATACTCGCGTAATTCTAAGGAAGTATTTTTTTATAATTTATATCTTTTTAAAATTATAAATAAACTTTTATAAGACACACAAGAGCTTTTTATCAGGAAAAGTAATTTAACAAGTACCTAATTGTGACCAAATCTTTCCAATATTAATGTACCACTAGTATTCAATGAAGACGGTGAAGGATATCATCATCAGGAAACTTGCACGTCAGAGAGAACCCAACAATTTTTTGAAAGACACCAACACGCACATAGTTAGCGTTGTAGACTATGGCCTGATCCATCGCATTGCAGGAGACCCGTGGCACGACAAAAAAGATGAAAAAAATTGACATTAAAATAAGACTATCTTTTCGTTTTTTTCGTGATAATGATTGCTGTAAAGCATTCGAAACTTCAGGAACAAAAATCTAAACGAAGTCGCGAAAATACCTGAAAGTTGTTTTAACCTACGAATATAAAATCTTATAGAAGCAAAATAACTCTTCTATTATTTCTTCTCATACTACTCTATCAATACACAAACATACGGATTATATCCATTTGTTATTAGCTATTACAAAATGAATTATACCAGGACAATAAATAAATTATTTTCGGTGAAGAATGTCGCGTGAAAAAGTATAGTTTTAATTTTAAATGCAACGTTACGCTTGGTTGTATGCAGCGTTATCTACAAACGGGTTTCTAATCAATTTCTCTTATCAATTTCAACGTAATGTAAAAACAATGATTTATAAACGTAAGCTTAAGACTGTTGAAATTAATACATTTTAATGTATTTAAACCTTCATAATGATAAGTAATCTGCTATAAAAAGATTCTGTACAAGTGAATACTTCTTCGATGGTTATACAGAGGAATAATATGATCCTAAAAATATATTAGAATAAGCAATTCAATTCGCCAGAAAGATGAAAATTTATGGTTGTAATAATTTTTGATGCCAAATCATAAAAAAGTGAAAAAAAATGTCTATAAATAAAAAATTAAATAGCTACAGAAGAGCCCTTATCACCTTGGGGAGAAAAAAAATTCTAAAACCTTTTCGGATTTTGTCGCAGATTTATTTTGATTTTTAGTACCCGACGTTTCGAATGCTTTATAGAAATCAGGGTCACGGGAGAGACTAAGGTATTTGACGTCTCATAGGTTTATATACTTGTTACAGACAGTGCCTACCCACCATTTTTCAAAATTTTTGTAAATTTGAAAAGGTACTTTCATTTATAACATATGTCTTAATTTTGCATTAGGTATGTGCACGACAAATGGACGAATAACTCAATAACACGCCAACCGATTTCCACGATTCTTTTTTTATTGAAAAGGTTGTGCTTCAAGGGTACTTTGATGAGAGTTTGTTTAGGGTCTGATTTGGAATCCATGACAAAGTAACGGAACTCTTCAATTCTTAGGAGCAAATTAACGATACTCGGACGAATCTTCTATACTCTATAGGCTATCCGGATATTTGAGTTACCTACCGTAACCTCGTTATCATGTTAATGAGCTGATGATAGAAGGTGAAATTCCTAAACGGTTAAGACTTTAAAGAATTTTTTTTCAATATTATACGCACTTATAGACCGATAGTTTTATTCTTTTTTCTACCAAATATACACAAAAATTTCATAAAAAATCGGTCAAGCCGTTTCGGAGGAGATAGCTAACAAACACTGTGACACGAGATTTTTATATTAGATTACTCGTGGTTCTGCTTGAATGTCACGAATACCTACTATTGTATTGCTGAAATCATTACCTGATAATCTATACATGATACAATACTATACTATATAAAATTAAACTATAAAAAATTTGCCTTATCCGCCTCGTTGGTGTAGTGGCTAGCATGTAAGGTCGCACACTGGGAGTTTCTGGGTTCGAGTCCCGGGTCGGGACAAGTTTAGTTATTGAGTCTTTCTGTTTCGTAAGCCTCAGTAACAGTCCGGAGTTGGGAAGTTGGCGGTGGATCACCCCCGTGCCTTGGAGAGCACGTAAAAGCCGTCGGTCCTGCGCCTTAACTCTCACTGGTTGTGTGGAGCAGTCGTCCCACCGGAATATGAGAGTGATAAGGAATAGAGAGTGCACTTGTGTTTGCGCATACACTCGTGCACTATAATATGTCCCGCGCAGATAGCTAGTCTCAAATAGATTGGCCGCCGTGGCCGGAATCGATCAGGACGACATCATATAAAATTCTGAGTTGAATCTGAAAGTATTTTTTTTTGGAATAATCATTATTATCGATACAGAGGCGGAATAATATCTCGCCTCTGAGAAATGCACAGTGTACACTAACCGTTAAAATGTTCGTAGTGACGAAATAAGGCGAAATGAATAATATAACGTATACCACGTTAAGATTTCTCCTTTAACCAATTACCTGTTAAGTATATTTAACGTTGGGAACGAATAAGTAAATTATAACTGCTATGACCTTCGAATATTTTATTTTAATTACATATTTCAATTTCGGAAATTTTGAAAACCTGCAAGTTTGATAGAACCTAGCATGTTTTCGTAAGACATGCTTAGTTATATTAATACGCTTTTACACACTTGGCGAACATGATGAACTATGGCGTGACCCGATTCTATCCTATTCTTCAGGATGCCCAGCGGTAAGACTTTAAAATAAGGAACTGCATTAATAAAATCCTCAATTTCTTTTTTTTTTAAACAAAACAGTGGAACATAAGCCCTATATTTAGTTTATTTATTGCTAAAAACACATTTTGTTATTTATTTCTCGCTAGATAAAAAAAGTTTCAAAATAAGCGTCGATTTTCTGACAGGATAACATAAACTAAGCTTTATTTGAGTATTATTTTAATTTATTTTAAATAATAAGTGATGTAAACCTATACCTCATTGTTTTAATTATATTATTCTAGCGACCGATCACATATCAGAAAATTAGGCAAATAATTGAAATATATTAATAAATCGAGTTTACTGCGTTCTTACATGTGGTATGAGATCCCTTGTGTGTTATTAACTTTGGTGTCATAATTGGTACATTTCCTAAATACACTGGATGGCTTTTTTTTATTTTGTAGCAGCGTACCACTCGTCGCCATGCGTGACACAGATTAAAGGCAATACGTCCCAATTAGGACGTTTTCGAGTCTTCACGATTGCGCGCTCACAACATATCTGTTTGTTAGAATATCATTGCTAATATCTTAACTACTAAACACTTAATGTCAAGGAATGTTGTAATAAAAGCAATGCTTAATTTTTACTGCTGAATGTTTCAAAGGAAAATAAACACTTTGTCCTTTTCATAAGACATAAATTCCAATTACTTATTGGTAAAAGTTAACTATATAAAAATAAACTTAGCAAAAATTGTGAAATGTGCATGTACATAAAATCGATATCGTTTAAATAATATTTAGAACACCTTGTGTTTACAGTTTTTACAAATATGAACCTTTTTTTTCTTAAATTCTTACGTATAAATAGAGTAGAATCTAGTAAGTATACGGAAATTGTATCTATACGAGTATGTATTAAATTTGTCACTTTATATAAAGAAAGGTAAACTAACTCCGGCGCTAATTTTTATAACTAATTAAAATATCGATTTTGTTTATAAAATATAATGGCGACTCATTTTCGCTCCGATCAGGTTCGTCCCTAGAAGTTCGTAAGTTTTAACGATTATACTAATCGTTACCTCGTCGTTACCTCAGATACCTCAGAAATTAGATATTTTTGGCTTTTTTCTACTATAATATGCATGTATTATACACTTAAACCATCCTCTTGAATCACTCTATCTATTGATGAAAACCGCATTAAAATCTGTTGCGTAAGTTAAGTGATCTATTAAATGGCGGGAAGCGACTTTGTTTTATATTATGTAGAGATGTGCATAATATAAAACAAAGTTTTGAATAAACTTCATAAATATTTAATCGATATCTACAATTATCTACGTTTTTAGGTCCTTACCGCCATATTCTTATTGTCTTTTTACCTTTCGAAAACAAAACATATGTTATATATTGTATGTATCTTGAATTTTAAAAAAAGTTATCCGAAAGACTTTTAATAATTATTTTTTTTTTTTGCACATTTTTAAATGAAATATATAAAGATATCCTATAGATATACGGTTATTTTTCTTTTTAACTAGAAGTATCTCTTATTGGTGTTTGTCTGTTCTTAGTGTATAGGTACTTCAATAATCTAGTATGCATTATACCTTAGGAAAGTGTAAATCGTGAAGAATAAAGTGGTGTATGTAAAATTTAATTTCTTTTTAATTTCATATGTAACTAAATACTGTTTCTATTCCTAATCAATACATCTTATAAAACAAAGTCCTCCGCCGCGTCTGCCTGTCTGTCTGTCTATTCGCGATAAACTCAAAAACTACTGCACCGAGTTTCATGCTGTTTTCACCAATAGATAAAGTGGTTCTCGAGAAAGGTTGTGACATATAATTTGTCAAGAATTTGTATATATTTACTAGCGGAACCCGCGGCTTCGCTCACGCAAAATCTAGGAACAAGCCCGAACGAAGTACGAGTTGCTAGTAAATAAATAAATTAATTAATTATTTTGAAAAATCTCATATTAATTTTAGTTATATATAGCAACATAGAGAGAGATGGGGGAAAATGTTAAAACTTACAATTACTATACTGATTCTCACGCGCTTACAATAGGTGAAAAACCATCGGTTCCCATACACCGACTTTCACCGATACAATCGATGTTTATATAACCGCCTCTTAGACTATTTTCCTATGTTTTTTTGTGATATTGCATTAGGTAAATTATCAGCTCGTTAGAGTGGAGTGAAAAAACAGTTATAGAGAATCACCCACTAGCCTATATATTTGTTGAATGGTGACGATTCATAAATATGAAAATTAAAGAGAATTTCTTTACATCATCCTTGAACAAAACTAAAGTACTACGAAGAGAAATTTAAAACTTAAAAGGACTAACTTCGACGATTTTTCAATTCAAGGCTGCGGCTTAGTTTTTTCTTACGAAAAACTGGATACTTCTTTTGTTTATTCGCAAACTTATAAAGGCGAGGTCAACAAAATTCGTTAAAAACTATTATAACGTTAATATGTATTATTTTATTTATTTATTTATTATTATTAAAGTTTACATATGTTTTTTTATTAAATGTAACATTGTAAATCTCTTAGATTTGTATAATGTTACTTACATAATTCATTATATAATATTACATTATTAATATTAAATATATTATATTATTAAATACAATATTGTTATAATCTAGAATATTATATTTTTATGAATATTAAATAATTTAATCTAATTAATAATAGAAAAGAAATAATGTTTTAGTTTTGCCTTAATATTTTTATTGGTAATTTCATTGATTAAGTTTGGGGGCAAACTATTTATAAGACGTGGAGTAATGTACATAGTTGTTCTTTCTCCGTATGTATTCATTGCCCTCTCAGTACACAAGCGATCTTGCGCCACCGCTCTGGTATACACAGCATGTTCTATTTTTTTCTTTAGTTTAGGGTTGAAAAAATTTTCTTTTATAATTGTATATTTATATTTAACATGAATAGGTAGTACTTTGCAATGTTTAAAAAGACCCATCTCGTTACCATTAAAGGATAATTTGATTTTTTCTGATACAATGTTTTTTAGTATTTTGAATTGTAATTTATAAATTTGATTAATATAGCTTTTGTACGTGCGACCATAACTACTGAGGCCATATTGAATGTATGACTCAGCCAGTGAGTAATAAAGCATCATTTTCAGTTTATAATGAATTCTATTTTTAAGAAAGATAATATTAGTCAAAAAAAGGCGTAGCTTATCACATACGTGTTCAATATGATTTCTCCAGGTGAATTTTGTGTCTATCAGCATACCGAGGTATTTTTGTGTTTTAACTATTTCTATAGATGGGCAATTGCATATGTGTTCAGTCCTACTATGTAAACATGTGTGGTCATGGGCAACTAACGTGTAAGTTGTGTTGAGAGATTGGTGCGGGGATTTAATGACTAATAATTTAGTTTTATTTGAATTTAGTACTAATCCTGCATCATGACACCATCTTAACAGAGTATTAAAATTAGTAAGTACTAATGTAAGCATATGTGTATACTAGTAATTCTCGCGGCTCCGATCGTGTTTTGGCTGACTTATGATCTAGAGGAAATTATTAAACAAATCGAATCAATCGAATGATATAAGTAAAAATTTTGTAATAGTATTAAATAAACCAAAAAGCTATGCAAAATAAAGTTCATGTAACTTCTAATTTTTACGTAAGATAAGACAAAAATGTGAGTGTAATAAATGTTGATTGCTTAGGAAACGTTAACGGAAACGTATCTAACTTGATCCATACCGGGTGTTATATGCCCAGATCATGTATATGGTAAAATATTTGAATACCGAAAAACTCCTTTTAAAGGTGGAAAGATAGCTGCATTTCATTACTTTGGTAAAATATGGATACTTTTTTATGTTATGTTGAAGGCAATATTAATTTAGAACAGAGGTTTGTAAAGGTAGATGTTGCACAGTGTTAAAGATTACTAGGAGATTGAAGGGAAGTGGGTTCTAATCCGGTTGTCCTCAAATATTTTAATCTGCGAATAATTTTCAATATTATTTGAAGGAATTTCGTTCAATCAATTTGATCGTGCGAAAATCTGCATCTTCAAGTTTGTCCGTGTGTTGAAATATGGTCTGATTCTCCTTGTAATATTCTAGGATCCAGCAGTGGGACAGAAACAAAAAGGTGAGGGCGATTATGAGTTCGATTTACATTCAAGGGTATTCATTTTATGAAGATTATCTCGTTGAATAAATTGTACTTCTGTGGAAAACAGTATAAGTATTATAAATTTTTTTCTGGCTTTCGGAAACACGTACATCTACAGCAGATCTGCCTTTTGTTTTATTATTCGGTTGTATTTGAAAATGATGGATCTCATAGGAGTGTAAGAATAGAAACCTATGTATATCTACATGAATATCTACATGAATATCTACATTGCAATATCTACCGCATAATGAGATAACTTCTGTGAATTTACACGAAAATTTGACATCTATCTATGTAAATAAAAATGAATTTTGCTAATCGCAAAACTCGACCCATTGGCTGGACCAATGCGGTGATATTTTTTTTGTATAATGTTCCTGTAAGTCGATACGCTACTTATACAACGCACTACTATGACTTTTAATACTCTATAGTCTATATATTATATTTTAATAGTATGTACATACATATTACATATAAAAATTTCATGACTAGAGAAAAATCATTCGTGCTCATCTCCCAAATAAATGCCTAACGGGATTAACTCGAACCCACGACCTCTGACATTTTGGGTAGGGTTACTACAGACTGAACCAAACGTGCCATAGATATTTTGAATGAAAGAAAACGACTTATATTAGTTATCACGTCGATTGCATAATCTTTTACAGTTGAGCGAATAGCGTGTTCGCCGGTCGACCACATCTGACCTTTATCCAACACCTGTTTTTGTTCAATAAACGGATAAAACTGAATTACTTATATACAAAATGTCAACATTTCCGTTCGTGACTGATAAGAAATGTGTGGAGAGGGTGTGTACTATATTATAATACCTATGCTCAATTAAATATATATTTTTATGACGTATTTTTGTGTTAAATATTAAGTTATTGAATAATGATCTCTATGCCGTAATTATATAAGAAAATATTTAATATAATAAAGGTTTACTCAACTAATACGTAGATAAAACTTTGTTAAACATTCAATACTAATATAAGTCGAAAGTTTACTAGCTATTCCCGCAGCTCCGCCCGCGTTCAAGTCTATTAAAAAATAGGCATTGGTGGTAGAAGGATGAAAAGTTTGGGTCATAAGTATTTTTGATGCCAAATAATAAAAATGTTAAATATAAAAATTTGGTATAAAAAAAATCTGGAGAGGGCCAGCCTTATCACCTAAGAGAATAAAAAATCCTACGACCTATTCTCAGACCTACCAAATATACAAAAAAAAAACATAGAAATCGGTCAAGACGTTTCGGAGGAGTTCGATAACAAACACTGTGACACGAGATTTTTATGTATAAGATAACGGATTGGTCAAGCAGCCCTTTTTTACGGAAACTAGGCAAGGAAGAAGGTGATCAAAATGAAGACCAAAGCTTAACATCCACTCTATAAAAAGAGGTCTAATACCAGAGCTTTTCAATCCTAGATTGCTACTAAAAGAATGTGTCTTCAAACTCAATGGCTTTCAGGCTTTTACATATAATAATTTAGTACAATTGATAAGTAGTAGTTATATATAATTTAACAGACAAACGAACATTTAAATATCAATAATAATAATAAACCATTTTGTTTGAACTCTTTTATGCATCAACGTTACGTTAACTGAAGCACGCTACACGAACTATTGAGTAAACTCGTACTATTGAGTAAAAAAAATATATCAGAACTACAAGACCCGGGATTTGAACCCGTTTTACTCGGCTTACCAAGCAAGCACGTTACCACTGGGAAACGCTAGTTAGTGTATATTTTAACGTCCCACTGCTGGGCACGGACTTCCCTTAGTACGAGGGGGATCAGGCCATAGTCCACCGCGCTGGCCTAGTGCGTGTTGGCGGACTTCACATGTCTTTCGAAAACTTGCTAGGTTTTTTTCATTGTATATATTATAATAAATATTTATTTATTCCGCAAGTAATAACTAGTTAAAGTATATTGAATTTAGTTGTTTACTTTAAGATTCTATTATAATCAATATTGCTATATTATTAGATACATAAACCCAATTAGTGTAGACATATCATTAAAATGTCATTACTTTGTTCTGTTTTCTCAATAGATCAATTCATCTGACAAATAACACAGAGTAATTTATATCAGAGATTTTATTGAATGGCATTTACGTATTTATAATTGCCAGATGTAAAAATATAATGGTTGAATAAGTAATAAAAGTATCGAATAGAATCTTTTAACATATATTTTGTATATCTTTTAACATATATGATTTATGCAAGTGGTAGTGCCATGCTTGTTACCTTCGGGTAGCAGCCGAATGGGCCGGTACGCCCCGTATAGTACCACTCTCTCACAGAAGACCGGCGTGAAGTGGCAGCTATGCTGTCGCGTTTCGTCCGGTAAGTGAGATTCCGGGAGACCCACTCCCCATCCCTCCTCCCGTCCTTCTCCCTCCTCCCGTCATTCTCCCTCCTCCCTCCCTCCCTTTCCTAAAAGGCCGGCAACGCATCTGCAAGCCCTGTGGTGTTGCAGATGTCTATGGGCGAAGGTGATCACTTACCATCAGGTGAGCCTCCTGCCCGTTTACCCCCTTTGTCACATAAAAAAAAAGTGTATATCAAAAATATTGTGTTTTTGCGAAAGTACCCTAAGCATTTGTATTTTTCGTTTGTGACCGCGCCACGGGAAAAACACTTGACAGATTTTGATGAAAGTTGGTATGCTTATGTTATTCTAATAGCTTATCCAGGTCAATATATAGAATACATTTAGGATTTAATAATAACCGAAAAATTCTAACTCAGAGGATGAGTCACTCTCTAATAAATATATATAATAGTAACATTTTAAAGCATCAATAACCAATTTGCATAAAAATAGCCTTTTTTCTTATTTTTTTTTCATATTGCTCTTTTGCCCTATTACATTTTATAGTTATGGACAAACATGCAAACACACAAATTTTAATAAATATAATAATACTAAAAAGATTTAGTGAGGAGGGGTTTATAACATTATAATAAGTTAGAGTTAATTAACAGTCTTTTTTTAACATTTTCACGGCATTTAACCACGAACAACGTTAGCAAAGTTAACCGGTTAGGGCGAAAGATAAAGAAAAGGTTATGGCGGATTAATTGATGCTTAGAACCGGAACTTAACGAACATAGTGATTATGAAAATTACATTAATTTTAAAATTAGAATTGCATGCATTTAAAATGTTGCACATATTTTTTACATAATCTTTATAATGTGCGAAGGCAAAAGTTTGTTCTATTATTAATATACTAAGTTGCCATTAATATATGGGATATCTCCCATGGGAGGGAGGGTGAAAAATTCTTTACAATCTATTCTCATATCTACCAAATATGAAAAAAACATAAAAATCAGTAGAGTTAGTTCGAAGGAGTGCGAACACAAACACCGTGTCACGAGATGTAGTAAAACAAGTATTGTCAAGGGTGTTATATTGTATGTAATATGTACCGAAATATATATACTAATCTAGCCTCGTCTGTTTGTCCTCTATTATTGTTAAACAATTGATTTGATTGAAATAGAACTTTGCAGGATTATGTTGTACGCGCCTGCGAAAGTTCCTAACGAGAAATAAGATTGAAGAACCATTGAAGCTTAGGGAGGCAAACGAGTGAAGCGAGGACAATCGCTAGTTGTACATAATAATGAAAAAAATGTTTTTGGTTCAGTTTCATTTGAGAAGCTATTTTTCCTTTACAAAGGCCAAATATATGTAAGCGACGCCGCAGGTAAAAGCTAAAGAAACGAAACTCTCTGATAATTATGTTATCTGTAAAATATTCGACGTAAATCCTATAGACAATAGAAGTGGTAGAAACTAAGTTATGGGAATCCGTACTTTCTAAGAATTCTAATTGCAGTATATGCTCGCATTATTACGTGAATAGCGATTTCTTTAATCAAATTTAAATGGAATTAAATTAAAAAAAATACTTGGAAAGTATGTTATTATAGAAACTATTATTTTAATACAAACTAAGGTAGAAAAATACGTAATTAGTGTCTTTAATGATTGCTCCACAGGTCTCTTTTGTGATAATACTAGCGGTTTATCCCGGCTTCGTTCAAGTTAGACTCTGGTTAAATTCGAAAACAAATGTGTCACAAGGGAACCGTACATTTTTGGAACAAAAAGTAGCCTATTTCTTGTCTAAATGTTCCAATTCATAGAGTTCGTTGTTGTTACTCAATAACAACCAATATTCTTTGGATGGATCTAAAATTCCACATATACTTGTATAATATAAGTTAGATTTTCCTCCAAGGAAAGTCCTTTGTCGTCTTTTTTATAATTATTCATCATTATGAAAAAAAAACCTAAATTCCTTATCGGTTCATAATATATTTTAATTTTTTTTGTGAGTGACATTTTTTGACATATTTTTACATACACCTTTACACCTGCTTGAAGCGAGGTTGCAAAAAAGCATAGAACATAGTCGATGGATTACAACATGAAATGAAGTCATAAAGAAAAGCACCTTTAGAATTACTGTTTTAACTGGCAATAAATTCTAGATCGTAAAAACAATAAAATACACATCTATGTACTTAGTATTTATAACAGCTCTTTGTTATAATGGCTTCTCACTACAATAAGATATAAAACGATTATCGACCTAACACTGCAACTGGTGTTTACTCATTTAGTTTTCTTAGATACGTAGGCTAAGGTTAAGGTTGGATTATTATAGGTCCAAAAAAAATATTTTTATTTTAACCTAATGTAAGTACTGGTACAAAATATATATTATATAAGTAATTTTTTACGTCTAACTTCGCACTGAGCTAAGTTCTGGAGCTTGGTTGTTTGTATTTGTGTTGGATGTAAAAAAATTTTTTGTTGATTAAATCTAATAATTAAAAAATAATTAGTCATAGTATTATCTATTCCTTTCACACAAATTGTTATTTGTAGGACTGCTATTCAACATGACTAAAGAGATCTCAGATACAGTACCGACGGCTTTACATGCTCTCAATTGTACACTAGGACCTGAGACTTGCCACGGCGTCAAGGTGTCTTAATTGTGTAAACGACGTCCTAGCAACGCCTACGTCCTATTCAGACGAGGGTGGTATTATTGGGTTTCATTGGCTTTTCTACCCGGTAAATCCCACATAACCACCTGTAGTTAAAAAGGTATTCCTAAATGCCTTTACCTATATAAAAAAGATCATACTCTGTGTACTAAACTTCATACAAATCGAATTAGCCGTTTTAATATAAAGGGGTAACAATCGTAACTACACACATACATTTTCGTATTCATAATGTAAATAAACATGTAGGGACATTATTACATACAGCGCCATCTAATTCAGTGTTGAGCTAAGCTTGTGTTACGGATACTAGATAGTTGATATACTACACATATTAATTTTAAATACATACATATTATAAATATAAACACCCATGACTGGAGTAAAATCATTCGTGCTCAACAAATGAGTGCCCCCAGCGGGACTCGAACCCGCGAACGCTGGCGCAGAAAGTACCGACTGAGCCAAACGTGTCGTCAAACTTGTAATGTACATGTACGAGTACATTATAAGAAAGTACTACCTATAATGTAATATAAGGCATCGTTTTCAATTAATATGCCTTTTAAATACTCGTAAAACCTACCTCAAGTTAACACGAGTGTTGGAAGCGTTTAGCCGATTACAGATAACAATAACTTTATGGGGTATAAATATCCCATAAAAGGAACACAAATAATATGAAATGTACCCATCTTCATACAATTTTAAAGTAATCTCTAGTAAAAATCCAGTCTCGGTATTTAATTACACAATCGCATGCAAAGCGCGTAACAACGTATGAAATATGTTAAATGACTTGATTGATATTGATAAACTTTGCTATGCTAATTTGCTCAGTCGTTAAAATACACTCTACAATAATGGGCGCAAAATAATTCTATTATTTTTGACCTAACTTCAAAAAAGAGCTAATATAATATATATTTTTTCATAAATAGGCATTTATTTAATGTACAGATCCGACACAGATGCCAGTCGATTATCATAATGTTTTAAAAAAATGAAAATTAAGCCTATACGTAGCATAAAAAAATCTGAGCCGAAAGTATATGAAATAATAATTTTTAGAATCATCAATATTATCGACGCAGAGGCTGAATCTACAGTTCTTTGAATTTTTGTGCTTAGTTTTATTAGTTTGACCGCCGCACTTATAGCCACTTAATATTTTTGAGACACAATTTTTGATGCTAGTACTGTATATACTTTCGTATGCATTTAGTGAAATGCTATTAATTTGAAATTAAAAACAGACACTTCAATTTTATTTATATAGATATCGTTTTATATTTACAAATAGATCCGAATACATAGCACATCTGCCTTTTTCGCGCTCCCTATTAATCATTTAACTATAACGAACCCACCGGATAACATTAGTCTTTATCATTATTAAAACTATTCATACAATGTCTATAAACCTTTCTATTACTAGCAACTTCCAAGCAAGCGTGACGTTCTATAGAGCTTTAGAATATCTAAACTACGCTTCATTTAACTCCATGCATTGTCTACATTATTTTTAATTGCCATACGATACCTATTTTATTTTTATTTGACGACAAACATACATTTTATACAATATATATATATAAAGAGAAATATCTACTTATTTTTTTTTAATTCGGTCAAGAGTGAGTTGTTAGCTCACGGAGAGTTGTATAATTATTTTTATCTATACATATTGAAAAATACCTTAGATAATCGATGTGCGCGTTCACACAAAAAGTACTGAACCGATTTTAATTACTTTTTGTGTAGTGATAGATTATTACTAGGGTCAATATTCAGACTACATAAAAAATATACGAGTACAGTAGATACTACTTGACTTTGTGGCAGCGTCTGTGAAAAAAGTTTGTCTTTTTCCCTTCATTAACTTAATTTTTTTGCGCGGAACTGTTCTTTTTAACCGACTTCAAAAAAGGAGGAGGTTATATGTTACGATGTATGCATTTTTTTTATGTATGTTCACCGATTTCTCCGCCAACTGTGGGCCGATTTCAAAAATTTTTCTTTTGTTCGGTAGGGTATAGTTCTGAGGGGGTCCCATTATCACAAAATCAGGATCCGATGATGGGATCCCAGGGAAATCCAGGGCAACTTTCAAAATTTATAGGCACCTATTATGTTTTCTATA
Organism: Boloria euphrosyne; assembly: GCA_951802675.2. Classification (NCBI taxonomy): domain Eukaryota; kingdom Metazoa; phylum Arthropoda; class Insecta; order Lepidoptera; family Nymphalidae; genus Boloria; species Boloria euphrosyne. The sequence goes on from OX637896.1 coordinate 2,340,151, forward strand.
TATTTTCTAAAGCTGTTCAAGCATTTGCGTCTGAAAATCGTCATCTCATGTGATGAGCTGATGATGGAAGGTAGAATTCTTCAAATGTTATTTTTTATCTGTGTTCACCGATTTATGCGTCAATTGTGGGCCGATTTCAAAAATTTATTTTTTGTTTGGTAGGGTATACTTCCAAGATGTTCCCACTGTCACCAAGTTAGGATCTGATAATGGGATCCTAGGGAAATCGATGGCATCTTGAATTGAATTGAATTGATTGAATTGATGATCTTAAATTTTATAGGCACTTAGTACATTTTTCATATATTTTCTAAAGTTTTTTAAGGATTTGCATTTTGATAATTACCATCAGCCAAAGCAAAATAACCGTATATTCGATTAATCTATCAATTTGTAAACATAATCAAAATACCTGCCTGGCACCGACTCCAAAATTAACAAAGTTCTTAAAAGTATTATTTTCTACTTTTTAGTTTAGATTTTTCTCCTTTTAGTGCAGATTTTTTGAAGTCGGTTTAATTTTTTTTTAAAAAATAACTTATTAAATAATAAAAGTAGCCTAAATTTTGTCGGTTAAACTTCTTATTATAACTTCTTATCAGCCAGCTTATACAAATACTATTGCTAGTAAACTTATCGTCATAATCAGTCTAGCCGTTTTGGATATTAGCTGGAACAAACTTACAGCCAGACAAAACTTATATGGATTAAAGCACTAACATTTAGTAAAAAGCTGTAATTTTTTAACTTAAAATGGACACTTCAATTTTACTTATTTATATAAATACATATAACGTTTGCATTTTATTTTAGTGAATGTATATTAATAAAATAACGGGATGCACGCACCGGCATCCATGACACCCCGCAATTACTCACCTACCCGACTCGGAGATTGATAAAATTTATTGTGTGTACTTCTGATTCGTTTATTGTTAAACGTATAAGTGAGAAATTGTATTGTTATAATTTTAAAAAATAAATAGTTGCATGTTTAGGTCAGTTCATAGTGACCCTACTTGCTGTGCCAGCGATCACGGGTTCGAGTCCCGCTGGTGGCATTCATTTGTTGAGCGCGGACGTTTCTACTCCAGTCATGGGTGTTAATATTTATAATATGTACGTATTTAAAATTTACATGTGTAGTATATCAACTATCTGGTATCCGTAACACAAGCTTAGCTTACCACGGAACTAGATGGCGCTTTATGCAATAATGTCTCAAAATAATAGTCATAGTAGGTACAGATATGGATATGTAGGTACGTAGGTACATCCATCACATTATCGTCGTTTCAAATATTTACTGGAACAAACAGACAGACTGACAAAAATGTTAAAAATTATGAGCTTCTTATAAGTAAGTATATGCATTTACTAAAAAGCTATTATGTTGATGTTACAAACAAACACACACAACAATTTTATTTTTATAGAATATAGATGAATTGAATTCGTGAAAGACTTAGTAAGGACTAAAGGACCTACCTAAGTAAAGTCAGTTATATACAACGATTCACAACCAAGCATCAAACCTATTAGGTACATCTTACATTAGACGGTCGTTTTAAACATTTCTTAATAAAAAAGAACTAAATGTCACATTAATATGTAAAATCGCTAGCAAGCTCGCGTGCTACTTCCGATAAATGCCAAGTAAAATGATAAAAGCTAAAATAATGCACTAACCGTTTCACCTGGACACGCTTGCTTGCTGCCGATAAAAAAGAGGTCGGATGAGGTCGGATTTTTTTCTATAAAAAACAATTAATTAATATAGTATATTCTCTGTGGTTATGGGTTCCATTTCCGTTTGAAGTATTTTGCAATTATTTGTGATTATGCACTAAGAATTTATTTAATAAGTTATTTTTTAATATTTATAACCATGTCATTAAATACATGATTATGTATAGATATATTCATATAGTAAAATTCTAAGTCTGTAGTTTCCATTTGTCTTTCTGTCTAAAACCGCATTACGAGAAAGCCATTGGGCATTTTTCGTATTATGATACTTGACTCCGACTGATATTATGACTGACTCCTTATTAGATTTATATATATTAAGATGATGAACATAACTAGTTTTAAAAATGTAGGTACCTATATGTAATATCACAGATATGTAGTAGGTAGGTACTTAACTAGTATTATTAATTAGTAGTTAATTATATTCAGCCCTTTCTAGCGTATCATTGCTGGGCACGAGCTTCCCTACAAATTACAAAACCAGGCAATTCAGGTCATAGGTAATCCATAACTTTGGTCAAGAAGGGCTTGGCGGACTCCACTTGTCTTACAAAAACAGGCTAGGTTCTCTCAGACATATGGGTTCCCTCACGATTCATGACAAGTGGTAATTATAGTGGAAATGATTCGCAGATGAATATATCAGAGGTATAAGACCTGGTCAATTCGGGCTCCCAAACGAGCGCTGTACTGGACTACTATATAATGTTCTCCGACTGATTCCGGCCATGGCGGCCAATCTCTTTGAGACTAGCCAACTGCGCAGGAGATATTATAGTACACAAGTGTACGCGCAGACACAAGTACACTCTCTGTTCCTATCACTCTCATACTCTGGTAACGCAGTAAAAAGTATGTTACATTATTTTGACCCGGAAATCAGCTTTCATCATATCAGTGGTTCTCGTGATTTGGTCACAGACACAGACAGACCAACAGCCAAAATTGTAAAATCTATAGAATCGGCCGCTGTATCGATAATTATGACCATTTCAATAAGATTTTCCACAAAATTTATTTATTTAATTATAACGTGTGCATATTATATTATGTATTCCTTTGTTTTAAGTAGGAGAAAAATAAAATTAACTTAATATTGTCACTACGAACTTTTTTAAATTTATTTTTCGTAAATTTTAATCTGCTCTGTCCGCCAACACGCACTGGGCCAGCGCGGTGGACTATGGCCTGAACCCCCTCGTACTGAGGGAGGCCGTGCCCAGCAGTGGGACGTTAAAATGGGCTGATGATGAATCTTTTTATAAGCCATGAAATAATATACTCGTACATAATGTTACTGACTAAGATATTTTAGTGATGTATAATATTTTACTAGCAAACCCCGCCTGCTTAGCTTGGCGTAAGTTAAAATAAATTAAACGGTTTTTATAATTTTCTAATAAAACTAAAGTAACCTAAGTTACTTCTTATAACATTAGCTACCTACGAGCGAAAGGCCCGTCAAAATCGATCTAGCCGTTTCAGAGATTAGCCTGAACTGGCAGATTAAAAAAAATTGGTTTTTTTTTTTATGTAATTACGATATGTATAGGTACTTTCATATGCATTTAGTGAAAAGCTGTTAATTTAAAATTAAAAACAGTCACTTCAATATTATTTATATGAATTTACTGATATACTTTAGTGTTCACAAATGTACATACTGATGATGTATAATTGAGTAACTGTAATTAAAGATTTAAATTTTACCATATTTTTATTTTAACTGACAGTAATCATTTTTCTCACGAACAATTTTTAAAATGACTTCCATAACAGGGCATGTGCATTTTTTTTGCTTTTTAATTAACGTGAAGGTTTAATACGCCAATAGACTTATTTGTTAGAAAACCATGCACCGTGTCTTTGAGGCGCAGGGAGAGACCGAGGTTACAAACCTTTGATTTTAGTTTATTTTTAGTTATAACATATTTTTTTGTAATATATAATGTTATTTATTAAATATTTCTATTTCTTGTATATTATTTTACAAAAATGATAAAAGTGTTTTCGCCAAAGGCTACTATTAATAATAACTTATTTATTTATAATCGATTGTTTTTTATCCGTTCAATGTATTTTTAAAATATTTTTGGTAAGTTTACTATTGTTAATAATAATATTAAATTTAGATTAATTAAAATAGTTACAATATTTATTCTAAGCAATATTTTGCCATCTTTTTTACGTTGTACATCTACATTACTTATACTTAGTTACAAGTATAAGGTACGTAAATCCAAGTTGTAGAAATACTAAAGCCTTGTTTCTCTAAGCTAAAGAAATAAAATGATTTCATTATAACTAAATAATTTCCACATAAACTACCTCCTTACTTGACACTTGCCCTTCTCATATTAATATTTAAAATTAAACAGTGAATGACCTAATCACTGTTTCAAACGAAACAACTCATAAAAAATGTAAACATTGACAAAAACATTCTCGCAAAAACATGCAAAAATTACTTGTAAGCGGAAAAACAGAAAAAACAGTGAGTGGAGCGCCCCTGAAAAAGTTACTTGGAATGAAAATTACACATGACGATGTGAAAAAGCGTACAAAAAACGATAGCGTATTCTTAGTGATAAGCGTTGCACGCGATCATTGTGTGGCTACACTGTTGTGGAGTAGGCTTTTGGAAATAATACAAATAGTTTAATTTTTATGAGTGATTTTTATGGTTATTTTGACTGAATTTTAATGTAAGTTCAAAATAATTCGTCCCCACGGAAAAACTATAAATGGTTCGACTTAAATGTCCTTCACACGAAAGCTTCGTGTGACCTGGTGTTTATTTTACAGAATGTATTAGTAGCAATGTATTAACAATTTATTGTGGTACCTCTAAATTGTTCAAAATAGATCAAAACAATATAATGCAAAATATGTATATACCCTACCCACCTAGGGATGCAATAGTTCTTAATTAATTTAAAAAATAATCCAATTGTTCTTGTAAAACCTAAGTAAAAAAACTTATACTGTATACAAAATAATAATGCCTGTAAGCATCTGCTCAAATTAAACTAAAAGCTTCTACATTCTATATTTTTATAGTGAAATAAAACAAAATCCTTCTCCATACAAACTGAGCATCAATAGAGTAGCATCTCTCGCATCGTATCAGGAGTTTTTCTACGATTTATTTTAATATTATATTAATTATTACGGTCTGCTGGGGGTGCACTGTAGTCTGTACATTGTACGTACTATGTGTACACCGTACTGTTCACTAGGGAATAATAAATGTTAGTTCATATTCATATGTCTCTTGAACGTCAAAATGTCTACATTTAATGATTATTACAATATAAATTTTCATTAATTATTGTCAGTTCTTTAAAATGAAAATGTAGATACGTATCGTGGGTAAATATACTATGCTGCATTTGTAGAGATACTAACACTAGCTCTGCTGAGGTTCGTATTCTATACGTTTTAAAAATTAGTAGGTGTTTTTGTTTAAAAATGTTATATTTTCTTACAGTAAAACGTATCTGAGTCTCTCCCGTGACCATGATTGCTGTAAAGCATTCGAAACGTCGGGAACTAAAAATCAAAATAAATCCGCGACAAAATCCGAAAAGGTAGTTTCATTTATAATATCCTACTTAAATTATGTTGACCCAAATAACCAGATATTATCATTCCAAATACTTAAAAAAATCCAGGGGTTTTAAATACGTTTCCAGACTGACCGAATACTGACAAAGACTATACATCTCTCTCTGAATCGATAATTAATTAAAAAGTACTATTATTATACAATAAGGCAGTGGTAGCCCAGCGGTAACGCGCTCGCTTGGATGACCGAGTGATGCGGGTTCTAATCCGGGCCTCTGATATTTTCATGTGCGAATCATTTCTAACATGATTGCCACTTGTCTTACGGTGACTGAAAATATTGTGAGGAAACCTGCAGGTCTGAGAGAAGACGAAGATATGTGAATTGTGAAGTCCGCCAACATGCACTAGGCCAGCGTGGTGGACTATGGCCTGATCCTCCTCGTATTGATGGAGGCCCGTGCCCAGCAGTGGGACGTTAAAAGGTCTGAAGACTATTATTATACAATAACATTTTCTCAACAATATATAATGTACAGTTTTATATTCAATTTGAATTGACTAATTAATTCATTTTATTTTCTTAATAAGTTATACCTAAACATAGAAATAAATCACAATTTTATAACTTCATAACTTATAATTATTAGTAATAGAAGGTATCACTTCACCCTCGCTTCGCTTTGATTCGTTCCTAGGTTTAGCGCGAGCGAAGCCGCGGGTTGCGCTAGTAAATGTATACAAAAACTCGACGAATGATAAACCTTTTTCGAGAACCATTCTAGCCATTGGTGAAAAAGGATACAATCAGTGCAGTGGTTTTTGAGTTTATTACGAACAGACAGACACGGCGGAAGACTTTGTTTTATAATACGAGTATGTAGGGATTATGTAGTAATAATATGTGTTTTGCTGTCTTTAAAGTATTGTTTTGTTTTTTATTAACTTTTATACTCCCTTTGCCATAATTTTAAGTTAATAAGCTATCAGATACATTTTATTTTAAATCGTATTTTTAAATTATTTTTATAGTGAGTAAATTGTCTAATCATTGACATGCTTGCAAAAAAAAAGTAATATTTAAGTAATATTTTGCTTGTAATTTGATATATTTTTATGTATTATTGCCATCTATGGTATAAATAACAAAGTATAGAATCATATCATCATTTTTATTACTAGCGCCATCTATTAAAAATTTATGAAAACGGTTAGTGCTGCCATCTATTAGAATGATTATTTACTACTTCTAAGGGAACTTCACTTGCCTCTACCATTTCATGTAGTTTTAGAAGTTCACAGTAGATGGCATAATAAAAGTATCGCATCTTATAATATTATACGAAATAATATTATGTTTAAATATATTTACATTGTTGATCAACGTTGTTATTAAAAATAAAATCTTTGGTTTAAAATTAATACTTTTTTTATTATATAATAAATTGGTTTAAAATAATTACATAGTTTTCTTTATCTTCATGTTATAAACATATTTTTGAGAAATTACAATATTTTAATATTCATAGTAAATAAGGTTTTTTGCTCCGAAACGATCATTTGAAACTGATTTGTAATAATATTATGAAAAAGATAAAATTAGCCCATGTATATTTTATACTATACAGTTTATACTCAATAAATATAATGTATTAGAAAACATGGTCAAGTAAAATTTAATAACGAATTCCAATAAGAAATTTTTAAACTATAAAGTTTTGGTTTATAAATGTGTCTATTCGTCGACAGATGGCGTTGTTTATAGCTTTTGTTTATAAAACTTTTATTATTATGATTTTTTTTATCTGAATGCTGCAAAGCATTCGAAACGTCGGGAACCAAAAATCAAAATAAATCTGCGATGAAATTCGAAAAAATAGTTTGATTTATAATATGGGGATAATGTACGGGAACTTGCTACATTACTTTTTTTGAATAAACTTCTTAAAAACGAAAAAAACCTTGTAAGTAATTTATATGGAGATAATTTATATTTGCTTAATTCGAAAGGTTATTTTTTAACAAAACAATCAGTTTATTTTAATGTTAACGATATTACAGTAGAGTTAAAGAAGCATTACGTTAAAAAAGAGTTGAAGAACTGGGTAAAAAGAAAAACACGGATATGAATCATCCTTTTTATTTTTTAAAATAATTATAGCTAACCGTTTCGGCAATAATAGTTACTATTCTCATTTTAATGACACAGTAAGCATTTTCCGTTGTTAAAATTAACTTTAACATAAAAATAATGGGTTAAAATTTCAGTTAATAAGTAAATTATAAGTATTGCGTAACGTAATCAACACTAAACTTAACTATTAAATACATATCATTTCTACGTCGAGTACAAAAAAAATATAACCTCTATAAAAATATAATATTTTAAACACATTGCGGTTTAGACTAAATTAAAGAAAACATGGCATCGCAAATAACATATAACCTTACTTATAAATAACTATACAAAAATACAAAATAAAAACGAAATATGTCGTGACATAGATTAGAAATTTTGAGTTAGGTACGTCAAGACATAGGTCTAATATCGATGTATATATATGGACATACCATGGCGGGATGTAGTGGTGTAGAAGGAGATAGATGTATCTACTATCTACATCTTTCTCTCTCTTCAAGTTATTAATTAACTATATTTTCACCAAAGCATGTCCATATACACCTGTACCGATGTGTCTAAACATCAAACATCACATCACATGCCTAAACTTTATTTACACCGTTATCAATAATTCAAATACGCCAAACATGTTTTTGCCAAACTACTTAATTATTTACGTCTAGATTCTAAACAATTTTACAGTTTACGCCGAAATATTATTATAATTTTGAATTTTTACAATATTTTTTCATAATTATCCAAAAAGTGTTTCAAATTTCGCATTTTCCAATGTTACACGACATTTTTGTAAAAGGGTAGAAATTGTATAAAAAATAAGACTAGAATACACCAATTGAAAAATACGTTTTGATTTTTTTTAAACATAAAGAAAGCACAGTAAAATGTAGTAGTTCAAATATTTCGATGGTTTTTAACTGTGCGAAATTGATACCAACGTAAATGCCCATGTGACATTATGAGGCTAGGTATTAAATGTAGAAATAAATGCGTTGTTGGTTTTTGGATCACTTTTAAGTGATATTTTAGGGTTAAGAAGATTTGTATATTTAAAAATACCTGTTAAGTTTGTTGCTTAAAATACGAAACAGTTATATAGTGACGACTCAACGATTTAGTAAAGCCTAAAGATAAATCTAATTTCTCGGCCTAATCTTATATCGCTTTCAATAACAGGTTAAATTATGAAATTTTATTAACGTGTATACTCATAAAGACAGAAAGAGCACACTTTTTTCATCAGATTAAGGAAACCGATCAAAAAATATTATACACGAGCAAAACTATTTCAAACGGATTTTTGCTTTGAAATGGATATGACACTAACACGTCGGGTTAAAAGCACCCTTAAAACACCAATATAGAGATCCATTATCTATTACATTAAGTACTTTTAAGTACACATACATACATATTTTTTTGTATTTATTTGTTTTTTTGTTCGTTGTTCACTACATCGATAGCATGTTATAAGCTGAATGGGGCACGCTTAAAGCACGCTATCTTCGGACCCGTTTATAAAAAATACACTTTGCTTGACGGAATTTTATAAAAGAGCCCTGAATTACATTACATTAATTACTAACTTACAATATACGATACATGAAATTACTACTATGTGAGTTATGAATTGAAAACCTGGCTATCCTGTCTACTCTTAAATTACGGTTAATAATTGTGTATATTTGGCTAAATATCGTAAAACAAGCGAAGTCAACGTAAACGATGAAGCATAAAAAGAAAAACTTTAACAGTCAATAAGGATGAGTAATTCAAATCAACAGCAATTCATTAATAAAAACTTAACAATTTACACAACTTGCACGAGTCGTGCACGTTTATTTTAAAGCGTGCAAAGTCGTGCAAGTTGTGCAATCAATTTAACTTGAAATAAAAAATGTAATGTAATCGCAAGTTGAAAACGCGAATCGTTTGTGTTCTATTACGATAATATTCGTCAAAAGTGTGTTTTATCAAAATCGATGTACCTTTTTATTCAATAGTACTATTAGTTTTGACGGACACCATCGTAAAAGTCCACTCAAATTCTTCCAGAATTTTGTTTTCCGAAAACATGTAACATTTTCTCTGGAAAACAAAACTATGGCTTTAAATTTTTATCATACTGCCCTTTGCATCGTACCGAGGGAAATAGTTGCCTCAATTTTATCAATATCACATTCAGTCAATAAACTCTTTATTCTATAACAGTGTCTATCAATAATTTAGCCTGTTCTATCAAATTTGTACGAAAAAAATATTATATACAACTATTCCCCTCCCTATTAGATCAGTACGACGGATGTTTTGATTCAACTTATTCTCCTAGTAACAGAACATGTAAAACAAGTATTAAATTGTAAATATTAAATGCCAATCAAACTATATATTATATGTGTGCCACATCCATTCCCCTACAAAAATCTACCAACAACGCATTTTGCAGAAAGTACCAAACTACGGTGTTGTATCGCAGTGTGACAACAGAAACCAGTACTATTGATACTAAAAACGATCAAGGAGAATATTATGCAGGACGCATATATTTTCCCTGAATTCGTCCCTGCCTTACGGCAATTACTGTTAATTAGGCTTTATTATTAAATGTACACAGCTTAACTATGGAATTTTCATCGTAAAATAAATGTAGAAAAAATTTTCTTTCTTATTTTTTTATAATATTAAAAAATTCAACCTTCCAAAACTTAAGAATAACCTCTGACAACTCGCAGACACGACCTGTTTTTAATAACTATTCCATTTTCGATGATCACAGAAAATACGTTTCAGTCTACATTTTTGCGCGCGCGCAGCCTAATACTTAATTTTCAGTTTAATCAAAAAATCCTTATCTATTAAAATTTTATTATCTCGAAAATACGTTTTTTTACAAATATATTTACGTCGCGCAAAAATATAGACGGATAAGACTTGAACACTTTCTTGGAAACGTAACTTTTGTTCTAAAAATCTAAATTTAGGATACATGATCCGTGCTTCTTCTTTGTACAACTCGAGTCACGAGTTAGTTCCTTAAAACGATGGGTTATTTATAACTTTAAAAATACCAAACGTTCATAAATTTTTCCATCTACTACGACCTAAATTTAAAAACAATAGCATTTATACAATATTCATAGGAACTTTTTTCTGTTGTTATATTAAATTTATTTATATATTAAATTTATGAGAAAATTTTTACATAAATAGCGATCCGTTCACTTAATTTTTTATTGCAATTGTAGGATTTTTTGTGTTATTTCTTAATATCAGTCGAAAAGTTTGATTTTTGCGTCCAAATATGTGATTTAACGTTTCCTAGAAAACTTAATCATCATCGGGTAACCCTTCGCGTCAGAACTGTCCATTCCACTCCAAATCATATTAAAAATGTGCCGAAAATTTTTGTATTTGTTAAATAAAATACTTGTAATCAAAAACAATCAAAGTATTCTCATTGAGAACCAAACGTCACGAACAACTGAAAACGAGTTTTGGGCTATTGCATTGGTTTTTTTTTCTATTTACATTGATACCCCATGACAGTGGAGCTACGCTGTGCAGCATCCACCGTGGGACGAGATATCAATATTAATTCAAGAAAATCATTATATACGTTAAAATCAGCTTACAATACCTTACCTACGTTACGATTATTATATTAATCCGATTTGGCCGCACAAATTCGCAAGAAAACGTATTTGTCCGGACGAATCGTCACTTAATTATAATACATGATGATAATATTAAAAGAATTATTCGGCAACACTTGACATTCTTATTGCAACTGCAAAATCGTTCTGATTTCGATGAAAACGGGACGATTTTGCAGCTTTTTAATGTGAACTATAAAACTACTATTCGGGCAACTGTACTGTGTGTAACATCGTGTTGAGTAAATGATGTATATCATGTAAAATGATTCGGGCTATTGTTTGGTTTGTTGTGAAAATTAAATAAATATATTACTTGGGCTATGTCTGAGTCCGTGTTTAAAGAATGTCTCGTGTTCTTTTCGTCCATACAAGACCGTCCGTCGAATCGATTTTAGTATTCGACTAAGTCAAATTCGGCATATTGTGTGTCGATTCAGTGAATAATCGCTATTTTTATATACCATGAAAAATCACATTTATTTACAAAAAGAAAAATAACGGCAGTCTTCTGAAAAAACATAATTCGATATATTTTATTATAACTATACAAAAAAACCTTTAAATAATCGTTAGATTTTTTCGTCAAAAATAATAACCGTACAATAAAAAATAAATTGTTAATTTTTGTTTTTATCAAAAAACAGAAGCATCAACATTTACTAAATCTATATATTTACAATTATTACTAATATGGCATTTAAATAATATTTTAAGCCAAGAAATAAAGAAATATTAAAAAAAACAATTTTGAGATTAATTTCAAAAATAGAATTTGTGCGTTCGAAATTTGACTAGCATGAGACGTGTTATTGCGTGAAAGTTAAAAACGATGTTAAAAATACATTTGTAATATAGAAATAATAAAAATATTTGGAAACTTAATGTTACAAGTAAATATTGCAAAGGCTCGCTAAATGCGATAAAACGTGCTTAAATCGGTTTGGCACATCCAAAAACTTTGTACTAAGCTAAAAAATACGTTGTTCTGAGATAAAGCTAATAAAAAATAAATATATAAAATAAATTTCATAACAAAAACTCTTACAGGGCATCGAACCCGCTAACAGAGAGTTCTTGCTACGTATATGTTGTAAAATTCACCTTTTAACACTAGAAATGTAAGTAAATAAATATCGTCATATTATAACACTCAAAAAAAACCAAACAAATATTTAATGAAGATTGCACTCAATTCCTACATCTAATTATTTGTTCGGGCGAGTTTCTGTTCCAATTTGTTCATTCATCTATTTTAATTTTTATATTTACACAAAATTTGATTTTACTACGCCTATTTACATCTGTTAGATCTATCTAAATTTTAGTATAACTTCAATATCTCATTTTGTTTTAAGTATAATGTTAAAATATGTAAAGAAATTACTAATCAGAGGCGACTTCACGCTCCGAAAATGAAACTTTGTAAATATTGTCCATTGAAAGAGCTCTGACGAATTTGACAATAGGAAAAAATCAACTTCAACACCTAAATTTAATTTTGTATTCCTATTAAATGTTCGAAAGTCATTTTTTAAATCATCAAACATCAGAGCTAATTTATAACTTTTAGAACTTAACGAAATAATTTAGTTAACTATAATTTATTGCGATTTACATCGCGTCGGATTAGTAATAGCTGAATTTTCATGGCTGAGTGTTTTGTTGTAAGTGAACAGCTTGTTGTGCTGCTTGTTGTGCGGCTTGTTGTGCGACTTGCGCGGCTTGCATTTGTTGTTGTTGAACCACTTGCTGAGCAGCCTGGGCGGCTTGAGCCGCCTGAGCTGCCTGAGCGACCTGAGCAACCTGAGCAACCTGAGCCTGAGCCTGAGCTTGCTGAACTGGTGAGGGGAGATTGAAACCCAACATTCTTGGATCGTGTAATCTTAGCGCTTGCTCTAGTCTTTGTTCTTGAGCGATTCTGAAGGCTTCCACTAACTCAGGTGATAGTTGCTCGTTCGTTTGGAACCCGTTATGTCGTAATGGCGGGTTTTCGTTGGTATGCGCTTGTGACACGGCTAATCTTAGTGCTTCAGCCTGAGTTCTGAGTAAAGCTTCCGCTTGCTGGATTCGTAACGCCGCCTCAGACGGTGGTTGGGCTTCTTGAGCAGGTTCTCTCGCTAGTTGTTGACGCATTGCTGATACTAAATTTGCCGCTGCTACTTGTACCGCATTATTTTCTCCAGATTGGGACATCATGTTGGCAGCTGCGGCTATAGCGGCCATTCTCTCGTCGTATTGGCCATTTGATCGGAGGAGGTCTGTGATTTTATTTACGGCTGTCCCGACTTCAGAACCTGCTGATGATGAAAGGCGTCCGTTGGATGAAGAGTCAGAATGTGCAGGCGATGGTGGCGCGAGGTTCAGCAGACCTGAACTACCAGCGGATGCTGAGACGGCAGCTATTATGTCTCTCTCGCGTCGTTCTGCAGCAGCTCGTGAAAGAACGTATTGAGCCGCGAACTGATGTTTCGGTTCCATCCGCATATGTTCCATGTGGGAGAGGAGACCTGTAATTAGTTAGGGAGAGTTTTATGACCTATTTTACAAAGAAGGTAAGCTGGATGAAAATTTTATTAGAATACAAGTTTTTATTATGAGATTTTTTTTTAATAACAAATTGAATATAACGTTTAAATACTTTATCAATGACTTTCATTTGCAGAAATGTCATGAATTCGAAACACATAAATTTAAATACTTACCACTTTCGTGTGTAAATACTGCTTGGCAAACAGAGCACGGCCACATTCGAAGTCCACCTGATAGCTGCGACTCTGGATGACACGCGAGATGTTTCCTCAAAGAACCTTCGTTCACATAATGCTTGCCGCACACCGGACACGGGTGATTCGCAGTCCGCCGCTTCGCTACATAAGGATCAATAGGTTTAGCTTGTGGATACGGTGATGTCGATGGCGGACCTGACATCACCGGGAGAGGTTAGTGGGTTAGGGTGGGAAGGAAAAAAAAACATACGTTAGTTCCAAGTTAGTTTTGTTTGGTGGACGACGGCTTTTGTCAATTATATACTGTTTATATACTATATTTTCCTTTCTTGGAATACGGGTGAAGGCCATTGTTAAAGGCTTTTATTTAATAGGTCGCAGTGTTTATATTTAGGGAGCTTTTAACAAAAGTCGTCGTGTCTTAATAATAATAATGAAATAAACATTTTCAAATTATGGAAAACTAAAACAAATAAGTTGATGGTATTGAAATGATGTCAGTTGAAAACGAGGGTAAGCTATAAGATATATAAACAAAACATGTTATGATAATAAAGTTTGTACATCATCCGAAGAACCGTTTGAACCAAGAAATGTTTAGAAAACAGTCTACCCTTCCAATAAAGCAGTAACAATAACAGACGATTCTTCAGATGGTTTTAACTATAGCTACGACTTAGATTATGGAAACGATACGTTTTTGGTTTACCGTTGATTATAAAAACCAACACCCCTTATGGCTTTGTGTAGTCTGGAAGCTTTTCAAACTTTAACATCGTGATGTACTTATAATTACTTGTATCAGGCAATTATGAATTAGAGGAGGTTATAAGCTTCCAGTTACCAGTCTTATATACTAAAATCCCTTCTGTTAAATTGTCTGTGATAATAAATACAATATTGATATTAATATTAAAACAAATCTGATAACAAGTGAAAAGACAATCAAAACAAAAGAGACACTTACACCTAAACTTATCACTAAACCTGAAAAACCCAAAGAAACCCTATCTATAGTCGTGAGAGAATAGATGACGTTCCTTTAACGAAAAGCCGAAGAGCCGAGAAACTTACTCGCAACGCCGGACGCATTTGGGTCCTTATGAGTGTTCTTCATGTGCTCTACTAGAGCTTCGCCCCCGAATACGACTTTGTGGCAGATTGGGCAGGGGGTGGCCGTGGCGCCACCTATCATAAGTGCGGCATGTTGCTGCAAAACACCAAGGTGCAGCTGAAGCTCCTATCCAGCGATGCGGGCATAGTGTAAAGATTAGTAATTGAATAAAACAAACACGGTCAAATGGAATTTTGAAATAATCATAATGGTGAAATAAAACATAACAGCCAAAGGGAATTTTGATGGAACATAAAATGCACCTTGAATTTGAAGGTCTAGAATTTGGTTCTGGTGCTTTTTAAAAATATATAATCATTAAATAAAATTAAAACAATATATTACATATCATACATATTAATAATAGATGAAAAATATTGCATATTGACATTTATAAGTACATGTTTTCAAAATATATGTCTATTATACATATTTTATACTCTTACTAAGTCTAGACTTAGTTATAAATATTGTCATTTACAATATAACATAGTAAAAATGTCTTGAATAAAAATCCAACAAAACCGATGGTAATTAACAAATAATTAGCATGTTTCTGAAAACCATTGCTGTTAAAATTCGTAGATTCGATTCCTGTTTGGAGGCAAAAGTTTCTATTACAAATGCTCCTTACTTTTATCCTACTGGTAGTTTGAAATCTGAGAACAGAGAACTGACCTCTGTATCTTTTTTTCCATAAATTTTCCAAAAACAGACATTTTCCAATAGATTATATATAAAAAATCAATTGCTGTTCTTAAGTCTCGCTAAAACTAAAAATTGTTAAAGTGATTTGAATAATTCTTTTTTTTTTGTGTATGGTAATAAGTATCAAAATAGAAAAAGCCCCCCAAAACCTCTGGAAAATCTAAAAAAATTAGAACGATCTATATATATGGAGATCCGTTCCGTATTAACCGTTAAAACGTACCTAGGTCGAGATAATGAGTCGCTAGTCTTTAATAAAAAGTAACCCAATGATACTAACCTTCGCTGTATGCGTTCTAAGACTGCTCTCAGTAGCGAACCCTTTCCCACATATATTGCAATGGAATGGCCTGTTCTTAGCCCTTTCTACCTGTGCGTCGTGGTTCCGCAGGTGTTGCTGAAGATTCGACAGTTGTATGAAAGCTCTGCCACAGTCCGGCAAATGGCATTTATAGGGACGCTCGCCTGGAAAGAAATTTGGATGGTAAATTACTCGTTACTATCACAAGTAGATGAGCAAGAACATATCCATATTAACATGGTTTAAACCCTTTTTTCATGTCTTTCGAAAACAAGTTTTGCTAAGCTTAATGTATCAGGAATGTAACTTTGAATTTCAGTAATGAAGACTTGAAAGCGTATTCATTAATATAGTAGTAGTGACCCTACTTTCTGCGCCAGCGGTCGCGGGTTCGAGTCCCGCTGGAGGCATTTATTTATTGAGCACGAATATTTGTGCTCCAGTCATGGGTGTTTATATTTAAAATATGTATGTATTTGAAATTAATATGTGTAGTATATCAATTATTTGGCATCCATAACACAAGCCTCTTAGCTTACCACGGAACTAGATGGCACTGTGATAATTTCCTAACATATTTATTTATATTTATTATAGTGACACTAACAAATTAGAAACAACATTTTGGCTTTTACATTAAAAAAGCTCGCTGAAGCACTAAGAAATAGAAAAAGCTTAAAAAAATGTAAATTATGATTCACCAAATGACAAATTTACTCATTTATTATATTCAAAGACAAGTTAACGGAGAAAAATTGACTCAATCCCTATAATTAGCCGTTCATCTCACGCTTTCGAACTGTTATTTTATAGCCAGTGATACTTGACTAATGGTGTTTTAAGCATCTAGTTAGTCTGGCTTTTTAAATAGGCTACTTCCTAGTATGGCGTAACCACTATTTACTTATTTAAATTATCAACGCTTTTATTACGATTATCTACGTATTTTGTTTGCACATTACTTGGGGGGAATTAGGTTCGATTTCCGACAAATTATAATTTTTTTGAATGTACAATATAGGCCTTTAAGTATTTCTCAAAGTAAAGTAAGCCATTAGTACTCTCGTCCTTTCCTTGTTACTACTTTTATACATACAAAAAGGAAAGAAAAGTTTTTGCTTTTATGGAGCTTTTAAAAATCTATTTAAAGTATCTCTAATAAAGATATACGAGTATTATAATTATTTTTAGGAATACGGAATAAAGATAAAATAAGGTGTGATTGACGCCAAACAGCAAAGTGCACTAACACTAAATTGGCATACCGGTTATTCACCAACTAACCCAAAACTCAAGTTCAACCGCGACCTAACCCACGGTGACCGCGCTCATTTTAAAAATAAATTCGCAATAAAAGAAGTGCATACATTCTCGTCCAAGGAAAAAGTAGATTCGTATCTTATGCCTTGCAGTAAGTTTTAAAATATTTATTTCAAACAATATCTGTACCTACTAAAAATAAAATAATGAGTATTATTAATAACTTATCAAAGTAATTTAGGTTTTTTTTACGAAACTAACAAAAATATAATTTATTCACATCAATTTTAGATTAAATTAAAATATCTATTAACTGTCAGTTAAATTTAATGATGATTTTATTATAATTACTTTACAATCTCTCTCTATGTTAATAAATGGCGATTTTTTTATTCATTCTAACTGCAAAAACTACAAAACGGATAGATATGGAACTTATTTCATTGAATGCAGCGTGTTTTGGTGAAAGTCTTAGTATATTATGTAAAATATAAGAAATTGGCTTCTGGTCCTTAGAACGCGGGTGGATCCACACGACATGCTAGTATTAAATCTTATCACATTTTAACAGATATCCCATAGCTATCACTAAATAAGCCAACTTATTTATCACACGTCTTACAACAAGCAGTGAATTCGGCAACCCGGTCATTCACCGAATAACCTAAAACCAGAGTGCAACCGCGACCTAACCCACGATGACCGCGCTCATTTTTAAAATAAGTCCATAATAAAAGCAGCGCATACTTTTAGCCGTAGCAAGCAAATGCATAGGTCAATGTACGCACGCACACACCCAACTATATACATATAGCATCTTTTCGCCACGCCTGTGTGAGTATTTTTGCATGTTTGGGAAGAATGCGCATGCACACATGCATTTAGAAAGATATTGTAGAATTATTTCCTAGATGCCACGCTACGATATATGAATATGACATACATGTAACTATAAATCTTTGGAGTACTAACGGACCGATTCTATGGTATAGCAAATATTGAATAGCGTTTTGAAAATGTAACTTCCCGGTTAAGAATCGATGTTTTATTAACTGTTATAATTTGTTTTTATATGAAATTTTATTAATAAAAAAATGTCTTTTGTGTTGAATCTAATGATTATATAATAGGCTAAATGAATAGTAAAGTGTCTGTTAGGAAATTGTTTCGTCACTTAATACGAGAGATTTTTACTCTTTAGTTTGTCTATACATTTAAAAAAAATTGAAGTGTCTGTTTCAATTTCCAATTAACAGCTTTTCACTAAATTTTTAATAAAAATACCCTAATATCTAAAAATTATCGTATTGTTAACATAAGAAATGCAATTTTATTGAAAATCTAAAAACACAGCTATAAAAGCTTCGCAGTTAATATTTTAATCTTGAAGTTTGTTATATATTAAAGTGAATGTGTAATATAGTTTCTAACGGTGTGTACTTTTATTGATAGTAAATTTTACAAGGCCATTTTATTGGATCAATAGATTTTGAAATATTGCGTTACCCAACTTTATTATGCATAAGGGTTTAATGGAGTTCTCTGGAAATGACTATATCAATGTTATGACGGAAATATTAAAAATTATGCTTTACAATAATTAATATATGTAATAAAACTTTGGTTTAGCTTAATTAACTAGAGCTTTCGAAGTTTGATGTAAAATATACATGTAGGATGTACTTTGATTAGTTATATTGTAATAATGGTGTTATTATTATTAATAAGGAATTAATAAGGAAAATAAATATAAATCTTGATAATTTTTAATAATCATGTATATAAATAATTATATTATTCTTTTCTATTATTATCAAATAAAAATTATATGATTAAAAGGTTCGTGTTCGTGGATTTATTGCAAATACACTTGTGCTATGAAAACTAACTAAATAATATATAAATTAAAAAAATATACAAAGTAGTAAAAACTTTTTACATTACTTTCACAGATTATCTAAAAACCTTCTACAGATTAAATCTTAAAAGACCTTCCGGGTTCACTGTGCGCTGTACTATTGTAGCTTGGTCGGCCATTTTTCAATACAACCTACGCGTAAAGTCGACCATCGGATCATGACCTCTCATTTCTTGCACACTCGCCTCTTATTGGTGTGAATGTAGAGTTTGGAGAGGGGGATGGTAGTTCATTCTACACTGGCATTGTATATGTATATTTTTGTTATTTTCTATGAATAAATGCAAAGGGAAAGGCGTTCGCCTTAGCACAGTTTGAACGATGTTCGCTTAGGATGGTATCTTTAGATTGTAATATTTATTGGTATTAATTTACAAATACATATATCTCTATCGGATTTTGGTAGAGGATTTTAGTATTATCGTAAAATAAATAACACTATCTTTGGCTGAGAGTATACCTCTATTTATAAATATATTTTATATTATTATTTATATTATATATTATATATTATGTATTATATATTATATATTATATATTATATATTATTTATATTATTATTTAAAACAAAATATTTTTTCTGATAATAACCTCACAAAGGGCAACTTCATTAAAAAATACTTATTAAAAAGATGTTTCTTAAAAAATGAAATAGATTGATATAACAAAACTATAAAAGACTTGTACTTAGTAAAGGTTATCTCTTCTTCTAATATATAAAAATCTCGTGTCACAATGTTTGTTATCGAACTCCTCCGTAACGGCTTGACCGATTTTTATGAAAATTTTGTGTATACTAGGTAGGTCTGAGAATAGGTTGTAAGCTATTTTTTATTCCCCCAGGTGATGATGGTGGCATCTCCAGATTTTTTATTTTTTATTTTTAGACCAAATTTTTTTATGATTTGCCATCAAAAAATATTTATAACCCTAAATTTTTATCTCTCGGGTGCGGCAGGAGCCGCGGGAATTCCTAGTATTATATAACATGATTACTGTAACATATTACTATAGGTATATTACTTTTTATATTACAACGAACTTATTTGCATTAATTTGCAAAGAAATTCAATATAGAAAATAGACAAAATGGTAATTACATTGGAGTAACAATCGTCTAGATATCGAAATCAAAGACCTAGGCGGCCTGAGCCTACGCATTCGATTTACATACAAAAGTACTGCCTCACAAGTTTCGCCTGCGTAGGACTTGCATTCTTAGCATAAATATTATTCCACGGTAAAAAGTTTCGAAATTAGCTTAGAGAAAGCTTTGAAAGTTTTTTAAGAGAAAATAGATCGGTCTGTCAAAGGACTATCATTACCAATTACTATGTAATTATCAGATTTAGAAAATTTTCGATATTGACCTAGTAATTTTAAGGTTAATAAAACAACAATCAATCAATATGAAAAAAAGACATTCGTAGTTTTCGGTCAAATAACCCGCTCATTGATAATATATACTTAGATACTTAAAATTTGCTTTAGACACAACTAATAAGTATTTTCTTGAGCTAAGTAAAATCTGTTTACTAAAATTAAAGTTCCTAAATTAAAAAAACGAGACTTTTAAGAGTATGTTGTATTAAATAGTAGTAGTAGTTAATAATAAAATGTAATAAGAGGATATATACTATAAATATTTTTTTATATTTATAAATGTAAATATTTAATTTTCCTACATTAGTTATTATCTGCAAATTATTTAATGTCAAAAGTTTTAGAAAGAGACAAAAAATATGTATATTATATTATTGTTGCTTTCTAAGCTATTTATAAGATGTTTTCTGTATCTTTACAATAGTTTTTAAATATATTAATTCCTAGCGTCTCACTCTCGCTTCGCTCGGGTTCGTCCCTAGGTACACCCTTTAGCATATATTTTTTACAAATTTTGAATGTCTTACTTATTGATATCTAATATAAAGCCTAAATAATAAGTTTCAATCTTCTAGCTTTAAAAATAACTTAATTTCCATACAAACTTTCATCTCCTATTTCAAACCTTTACAGGCATTTTTTCATATGTCCTTTCTCAGGCTCTAGACTATCTGTGTACTAAATTTCATTAAAATCGGTCTAGTAGTTACAAAAATCTTTTCTCTTTATAATATTAGTATAGATTTACATAAAAAAAGAAAAAACCCATCTAACGTAGAGCATTCCATGTCGATTTTGAAGCAAAAGCCGACGGCGCGCGTTGCGAATTTATTTTTGAATTTGGGACGCAATCTTACGAGCCGTTTTAACTTGTACTAGTGATTCTTGCATGTTTTCTCTTTCAATATTGTAGAAATTGAATCGTTCCACTATCATAACCTTGTTATATATAAGTCAGATAAATCAGGGCTACATCATAGCAACATAACATGTTACTGCTTCGTATCACGGAGGTTACGGGTTCTATTCTCGCAGTAGATTTGATTTTTATCTAAGAACTTTTCCAAGTTTCACTTGTGTAAGTCCCTAGGTACTTAGCATAGCTAGCCAATTTGTTACTCAACTATACATTTATTGAAGTAACACACTGTTACTTTAACCAAATACCTCGTGTCGCTTTAGCGTGAAGCACCCAACAACATAGAAACTTTTGCTTAAGAAATTTAATTTATCGAATTATATAACTAAAATACAGCTATAAAAAGTAAAATACTTTTTATTGCTCAGAAATGAATATAATGCACATTATATAACTAAATATTATATAAATCTTGATTGACAAAGTGCAACATCCTTTTTTAACGTTGGCTGTATTAATTTAAACTCGGGTGATGTCGGGTAACATAACTAGTAGTATATTTAATCGAAATCATTTATCTCGGAAAGGCGCAGCATAAAATAACCTTACATAATACATCAGTGAAATACATAACATTAATTTTGTATTAATCATGGGTACGTATCGGAAATTTAAATTATTGGGCTTGAATTTGCGTGCACACACGGTAAGTGCATTCCCCCTGGACTCCCCCTCTGATGGGGTGGCACGGGGGTGGCCTCACGCACTCCCCCAACTATCTCCTACCCCTAACTATTTGGGGTGGGCAGCGAAAAAATATAATAGTATCCCACCTGCGTCGAGCGAATGTGCGCGATCGCCAATATAATGCGCGGCCATTTTGTTTTTATCAAACTGTTAAATATTTAGTTTCTGTTACTATTGAATTGGTGTCTGCCATCTTTGGCAATTTCATTGAAATTTTAATATGTTTTACTGTAGTAATTTAGAATTAGTATAAAATGCAGGATATAGTATATAATATACCAGTATATCGATCAGATTTGTCTACAGAAAGCTCATCTGTAATATGAAGCATAAGCTATAACGTTTAAATATACCTATAAAAAACAATGATACCTCTTAAAATATCAGTTTAAATAATTCATTTATAATACAATTTTGTAGGATAGAATTGCAAAGTTATCTAAAGCAATAAAAGCTCGCCCCTTCCCACGTTGTAAAGTTTTATCCTGAGGATTGCGTATTCTTTCTTTGCTTTTTTTAATTTTCACCGCGGCGCTATCTTGCGAATGCTTCAGTGGTCAAATAAAAACTTAAGGAGTTTTCAAGGAACATGGAAAGATGTAGAGTTCTCTGAGATATTTATTGTAAATTATTTTTTTTAATATACTAGTTAACTGTTAAATGATTCATAATTATTATAAATTAAATTTAAAATGTTACAGAAAGTGAAATGCTACAAAAGCACAGATTAACATATTTGTCCAGAAAGAATTAGAATATAGAATTAAATATTATATTTATTTTTGTGACTTGCGTCTTTACGTTTTTTTAATGTTACATTTAGTTTTAATTTTATTTTGGTGAAATGTCTTCGAACCTCCATATAAAACTATGTAAAATATCACAATATTATCAAGAGTATTTAAAGATCAAAGTCAAAGATCTTATATACAGTTAATCTTAACCGAATAAAATTATCCACGATATCCACTCCAATGCACTTTTGTTTCGAACAGTCAACTTAAGAAAGATAGCCAGCCAACTCCTGAAAAGGGTACACGTTTCCAAGTAAAAAGATTCAAGCAGGCGGGAACGGAGGAAAGAATAAAGAGAATAAAAAATAACCGTTTTGTAGAAAAAAGAAAACTACTGTTGGCAAGTTTTCCTTAAGTTCGAGAAAAGCGTCTCAGTTTACTGTAGGGCTGCCGCTAACGAGTTTCGCACTTAACTTATCTCGCTATTAGTTTTGCAGTTTTTACATGTATTTTTTACTTTCTCTAGAAGAAGCGTTTGGAAATATTGCTCATTCAAGTTTAATTTGTAATGTGTATCAACTATCTAGTATCTTTAACACAAGCCTCGTAACTAACCATAGAACTAGAGTGTTAATGTATCAACATATTTATATAAAATATATTAAAATATGTAATTAAAAACGAGGATGTAATTATTTTAAGAGGGTATATTTACATAATATCTGTAATATATTTTTTAATTTATTGTAATATTATACTTATATATAATGAACTAAACGTGATAATTTAAAAAAAACGAATCCTCTAACCTTGAAAATACACAATTAATACAATAACATCATTAAATTAGTAAGGATGTAGAATATTTTTCTGTCAACCCTACAACATAATAGTATGAACAGGGTAAGAATAGAGGTTGGCGGCATCACTCCAACAATTATTTTTATTCATCGCCCGAGACGTTTCAGAAAAAGACTGCATCTTACAGGGATTTAAAAATTTAACTTGACTCGAATCGTTTGAGAAAATTCAAGTTGCAGACACTTTTCACGATTTATATTTCAAAAGCTTTTGAAATGTTTTCACATTGTAAATATATTTTAGAAAGTTTTGTTTGAAACTTATTTTAAATACATTACGGACCTTTATATAGAACATGTGTTTGTTCTATAAGTAAAATTGAAATCTCACCACATTGTTTACAATTGTCGACAATTTTATAGAACATTATGATAAATTAAACACTTTTTGTTTTTGATAGACTCGAACTCGCTTTATCCTTAAAGGCAATGCAAATTAAACTGATGTTTTGCAATCCAAAATTAAAAATATAAGAGAGAGAGACTTAAGAGTGAAGGGGCGTCATTTTACCAAACAATAATTAAATACATCCCCAAGTTGACCGTTAGATCCCAAAAAAGTGTAACACAATATTCATATAAATCTTCCATTCTAAATCAACCCTATATTTTTTGTCTATTATAACTATTATTCTTAACCCTTTGATTACCTGTTGTTTTTTGTTGCGGAAGGGTCCGGTACGCCAATTCCATTTATTTCACATTTAGATTTAATGATTGTAATAGTTATTGCTTCAAAAATTGTATTTTAAATTTAATTTTTACGGCGGAAACTTATTTAACTTTATTAATTGTAGAAAAGAAATGGGCCTGAGTATGTATTTATTTTCAACTGATTATAAAGCAACGTGAATTGTATACCAGAAGAATATTTTATAGTTGTAAAGACTAAACTGTATATTTATTAAAAGTCGAGTAATAAAGTTATGGATTATATAGTAATGTTATAAAGTAAAGAATATATAAGAAATGAAGTTCAGTGAAACTGACCGTAAATCTCAAAAAATATTATAGAAAATCCAAATAAAACTTATAGTTGTACTTTATTTAATTTGATGCTAGTAATAATATTTTTATTATAGACAAAATAAATTTGAATATGCTTCATACAAACATGTAGCTGTTAAAGGGTTTAATTTTATCTATTGTTTCGTTGAAGATGCAAAGGGTGACCTTTGAACGCATCGCCGCACAAAATTCCGGTGGACAATGACCTCAGAAAAAAATGGCCTGCAGCTGTCCAAGCATTTGTTAGCCAATATGCCGAAAATAATAGTTATACGCTATTATTATGCTAATATAGGAGCTATTATTTCACAGGTATAAATAAGAAAAGGGCATCATTGTATTGTGTCCGAATTTTTGGACGTGGGGTGTTTTAGGCCATGATCAAGTGTGAACGGTTATAATTTGATTGATTGTCCTAAATTATTACCACAACATGTTTTCGCTAGCTATCGCAACCGAAAACACGGTTAGCTAACTATGTCGCTGCAAAAAATTGCCAAGAAATATATAAATAGTGCATTTTATAACTTTAATAAGTATTTTTAAAATATAAGTATTCATAAAATAAATTGTACCAAGTAAAATATTTAATACATCCATCCAAAAACCATTTATCTACAGAGGTAAGTATCAGGGCTTTCTAAATGAAATACGATTTCTAAAACAGCCATAATTATTCATCCAATTAGAATGCACTGCATCTTATCCCATTGATTGTCCCAAAATTGAATTTTAATCACCGATTCTTTACTCACAAAGGCCGCGAAGAATGCCAAAAAATAAGGAAAATGGTGAAAATTGCTTTTACAAATGGGTTCGATTTATCCGCCATCGAGAAAGCAGAGAGCAATTATCTCAAGTATCTTTTGAGTTTAAATTAAGTGAAAAAACTTGACCGTTTTTGTTAGGGTGGAATTTTAAGATACATTCCCTTTTAAATAAAGTTTAAATTGTCATATTTTTATTCACTTACAAATATCGATATTGAATCGAGTTTATGTTTTATTGTACTATAACTTTTTATTGTAAATAATTAAAGAAGAATACGAATTACGAATAATAATCGATGAAAAATACTTGCTATTTTAATATACATGTTAAATGAGATATACGATTATGTGTAAAAACCTCACTAAAAGCTAAAGGTCTTGAGACGAGATTATAATTTCGTTTCATTACTTCTATAATTCACAAATACAAGTTATTTGATACAAATCACAGTTTTAATTAAGGTGTGTCCAGCAATCGCTTAAATCCCTCTGTAGACGATACACAACGTAACCCTTCCGTGTTGTAGGTCAAAAAGGCCCGCACGCAATGAAATCTAAATAACTTAAGTATAAGTACAGTATTTATGAAACGGTAATAGAGTATAGTTATCGATAGATGTACTAGATCTCGCTAAGTCATTACCCATTCCAAGTATTTTGTGTGCTTCAAACTGTTAAAAGAAATTATTTAGTTTGTATGTTGGTAGTTACGTCTTAATGTAGGTAAAATGCTAAAAATAATTGTTAAATTATTCAACTGGTAACATAAAAAAGTGCTAATATTTGAAATAAAACAAACTCGTTAAATAAAAAAAAAATTTACTATGAATTTACTAGATACTACAATTTTCTGTTTTATTAAGAGTAGAAAACAAAATTTATTCAAATGCTAACAAAAATATAATAACTTAAACACTTTTGTTACACAATAATAAATAGGATTCATGTATAAAGCATATAAATCTGCATAATCTTTTCTATTGTATAGAAAAGGCGTATAAAGTGTAGGTGCATGTAAGAAAACCAGTTGTACGCGGTATTGCACAGCACCGTTAGTTCAACTGATGCAACTTTTGATGCCTATAATAATATAATAGTGCAATCTGAACGTTCCTATATCCTTATACGTCTAACGGGGACTGAAAAATAATGCAGTACCCTTGCAGTAACCTTCTTAAAGAAGGTTTTATATTATTATTATTTTTTTAATCGTATTTAGGTACATATTTGTCAGTAATGCCAACATTTACGGTTAATAATTTCTATTTCTTTTGTATAACATTAATTCAAAGTAACAAAATTAATTAAAAACTTTCGCTCAAATAAATTAAAACAAACTTACCTTTTTAAAAGTTGAACAAAAGTAAAAAATTTGCATGTCATAACAAATTTGTAATGGCTGAGCACATTATTCCCATTGTCTTTTGCAGAGCAGTAATTAAATTAAAAAAAGTAAAAGCACGCAATCCCATTCTTTGCTAATTAAAGAAAGCTTTAGAAGACTTAAGTAACAAGTTAGAAATAAAAAAGGCGAACTGAGTTTAAAGTTTGCATGTTCTATCAGTTAATGTTTTTTATTATTTTCTATACGTAACGAGTGGCAGCTTAGCACACGATAATATCTACTAATATTAATATTACAACTGTATTATGAATGAATGTTTGTGTATCACGTTTGATTTTAATATAAAATATTATCTTTTTAACACTTACCGCCACACTCAGACTCACTTAATGAACTAGACGTTCTTTAATATGGAGATTCTTAACTTAATGATCCATTAAGTGACTATGAGTGCGGCGGTTAGATTTCTGATTTATTTTAAACTAGGGATACGTCCTCGCTTTGCGTTGAGATCGTCTCTGTTATAAAAACAATATAGCCTATGTGTTCTTCTGATGTATTAACTATAATAATGTAAAGTTTTTTGCGTGAAAAAATAATAAACATCCATATATCCTCACAAACTTTCGCATTTATAATATTACTAGAATAGATAACATAAAACATGAAACTTTACTTGAAAGTTTACCGAATGATTATACATTAAGTATTATAAAACACAGTTGTCTATATATAAAATATTTTAATCAAAAAAGTTCAAGCAACAATTTAAGCAAGTGCTTTTTTGGTAAGTAACGTTTATCTCACGCACTGCACCTGTTACGTTCAGATGTTCCCGAAATCCGGTAAAAAATCACTACATCGATATTGATGGGTCAGTTCCGGTTTTTTGGTGATTCCATTAAAACACGATTTTATTGAGCGCACCTAATTCGACCATCTGTTACCGGTTTTTGTTGAAAAGGATTTACGTATTTATACATTGCATAAAAATAAAAAATAAATACGAATAATAGAGCTAGGTTACTTTAAAGTTTAAACTAAACAATGATTTTCAAATGTAAATAATATTTTACGAATCTAAGGTATATTATTTTATATATGTTTCTAACAAATGTTGTAGATTCAAATTTCAAACTAAGAACAAGAAGTTCTTATTACAGATAAAAAGTATTCTAGGTGTTAAGCAGTCTCTACACCATTCAATAGCTCATTATAATTAGAAACAATAGATAAAAAATACATTCTAGAAGGCCTCGTGTGTTCAGATGCATATTGCTTGCAGGAAACCTGTTTTTCTGTTGCAATATTGTTTCGCGCGTCATTCCGTTGATTGTAATGTAAAACTCGCCATCTTTGTCTTAAGAGTACGATTTGCTACACTCTGAGAAGTTAAGTTTTGTACAATGAAGTTTCTTATGGTTTAGAAATTAGAGCATTGTCCTGCTTATTTATTTATTTATTTCCGCGTGTGACGATGTTTCCGATGTATTTTTCCACTTACATATTATTTGTAACAAAAATATTATTGAAGTATATAAGTTATTTCATTTTTAGCATATTTTTTGAAAATAGCTAAATAAAGTTTAATTCTACTTTTTATTTAATTACCAGCTGCTTCGCTGGGCGTAAGTTAAAATAAATTAAACGGTTTTTGTAATTTTCTAATGAAATAAAAATATCTTAAGTTACTTCTTATAACCTTTAGCTATCTACGAGTGAAAGTCCCGTCAAAATTGGTCCAGCCGTTTCAGAGATTAGAACGAACAAACAGACACATAAAATTTTTATTTATGCATTTAATGAATAGCTGTTAATTTGAAATGAAAAACAGATACTTCAATTATATTTACATGTACTTATTACAATTATAAAATCTTGTAGAATATAATCGATTAAAAATGCTTTAAAGCAAAATAAAACGTACCGTTCACGTAAAACAAAATCAAGTAGTCCAAAAAATAAGAAGTTCAACCCCATGCATATGCTAAAGGGTTGCAAGAATAAAACAAAGCACTATATAATTAATATCTACAATTAATTATTCTTTGTAACGTAATAAAAGTAAGACGCCGACTGTTTTCATTTTTTGTTGTTCTCTTCGACTCCATTGTTTTTGGATTAAATTGTTCTACTTCTTTTATTCTAATTAGCGAGTTTTTTGTTACAATTGTTATTATTGTAATATTTTGATAGTAAGAAGTCATTACGTTAATGTTCTTAACTATTATAGTTTGAGGACCATCTGTGAGGTTGTATAGTAATTTAGGGGTGTTTTAAACAAAAAAATCAAATTATCGAATTTGTCATGGTTTTATATTTGAAGAGTTAAGTTTAAATAAAAATTGTTGTACTATTTACTAGAGTAAAATACCAGGTGTAATAAAATTCTGTAATAATATATATAAATGTATATAAAAATAAAATAAAATGTAATCTTAATAATTAAAAAAAATATAAATGTCGTAAAATTCGTCAAAACAAGGTTGGAAAAATCGTAGACAATTAAGAAGAGGGAGCAGTCGTAAGTCCGATTTAATAACCAATCGCTCCCGACACCTTGAGAAAAAGAAGGAATTCCACCCCCAATATAATTTCCTAATCACCGAGCCGAACGTCCGGTTCCGACGAAAAAACTCTTAGATAGGTATATCTTTCTTCAAATTTCGCTTAAACTGGATACGACTATTTTTCCAAGTACCTACTTCAACCGAAAATTTCTAAAATTATATATTTTTTAATATTTAATCTAGAGTTTTATTAAAAAATTTCTAGACAAAAATTAAAATAATAATAATAGTAAATATAAAGTTTCCGTATTACTATTTCGTATTGCAAGTGATAGGAGTAAACTGACTGCGTACTTTCTATAGAAAATTGCCAACGATTTGATTAAAATTATTTATTGGCTTTCGAAATGTTTATAAATCTTTGATACTAAACTATTAATACTAAAGGTTTTATTAAAAACGGTATGTCCATAAGAACCAAACGCACAGTGTCAATATTTACTTGGGGAAAAGAAGGCGACAAAAAATAAATTAGGCAAAAGCTCATTTTGCCTAAATCTCGGCGACATCTGCGGCCCGGGGCGAGGGCTTCCATTACTATTGGAGTGTTCTTCATATTAATTGTTCCATTATATACGATATAGGTATGTACTATATACACTTGAGTTACCCCACTGTATGCTGACAAATAAAAATAGAACGGAAGATAAAATTTCTTCAATTATATTATATTATTCTACTACTACTATGAGTAATGTGGGTTCAAATCGGGCCTCGCACCTCTGATATTTTCATGTGCGAATAATTTCTATCATGATTACCACTTATCTTACGGCGAAGGAAAACATCGTGAGGCAACCTGAGAAAACCTGACCTGCATGTCTGAGAAAACCTAGTAAGATTTCGTAAGACATGTGAAGTCCGCCAACACGCACTAGGCCAGCGCGGTGGACTATGGCCTGATCCCCCTTGTACTGAGGGAGGTCCGTGCCCAGCAGTGGCACGTTAAAAAGAGCTGATGATGATGATAAAATAATAAGTTTGATGCTGAGATGTATTTATTTCTCCTTTAATAACGTCCCACTTCTACAGTTACGCCTGCAATACGAGGCGAATAAAGCCGT
Source organism: Boloria euphrosyne (assembly GCA_951802675.2). Taxonomy (NCBI): domain Eukaryota; kingdom Metazoa; phylum Arthropoda; class Insecta; order Lepidoptera; family Nymphalidae; genus Boloria; species Boloria euphrosyne. Next base: position 2,370,633 of record OX637896.1, read on the forward strand.
AGTCCACAACGGTGGTCAATTAAGGTTTTGCGGACTACACAATGTCTTTCGACTAAACTTGCTTTTTCTTTCAGACATGCAGGTTTTCTGATGATTTTTTCCTCAACCGAAAGACAAGTGAAAAGTGGTTATCTTAGAAATTATTCACACATAAAATATTAGAGGTGGGACAACTGGGATATGAACTCGCTTCGCTCGGTTTCCCAGAGACCTAGGGAGAGGGTTACCAATACACCACAATTTTACTAGTTAATTAGTAATTAAAATCCCAAGCAAGTATAGAACTTGCGATCTGACATGAAATATAACTTGTGCGTCACAACAAGTATACTTTTAGTATTATAAATATTTGAATATTTTAGTGCGAAATGATTTTTCTTAAAGCAGCAACTGGTTAAAATATTTTATATAGAAAGACAGTTTATTTTTTTCCTTCATACTGCATATGCTATGATTCATAGATTATTTGAGTAACTAAAACCGTTCCTTGGCTTGAGACTGAGATCACTTGTACGTGAAAGTTAAAACATTTTTATTATTCATATTACATAACAGAGCTTTGAAGATGTGAAATAAAAATCAATGTAACGAAACAAAAAAAATAATTAAAAATTAATAATTAAACAGTAATAATGCGAATGTTATTGAAAGTAAAATTTTTGCTCACAAGAAAAACACTTAGAGTTAATTAAAAGATAACTCTGGAAGATTGCGCTACTTTCTTATAAAGCAAGGGTTACGACTTTACATTAACTATATATTTTAAATAAATGGTTAAGAAGATAATATTTTGAATCTCTACCGCTTGAGCTCTTTGTAAGTCATCGTTTTTTTTTATTTTTAAAAGCCCTTACTCTCTTTGATAGACTTAATTAGGTTCATATTTTCATAAAGCTCTTTAAAAACATATCTCGAATTTTATTTTTAAGCTTATTTCCAAGAAATTGTTACTAAAAAGGGTTTAGAACATCAAAACACAATTTACATCTTAATTTACGCCTTAAATTGTAAAAAAGGTATCTAAAGGTAGGCGAAAGGACGAGAAAGATAAAAACGTAACGGCAGCGTCGCTAATTTGTACGCAAACACGACTGAAATCAAATAAAGGCCGATCACGCGGAACAACCTTTTTTCCATCTCGCCTTTGTAAATAGGCTCTTCTATAGAGCGATGTCAACATCTTGATGCTATGGAAAGATATTTCAGGTAAAGTAATCTTTATATATTTTACGATGGCTAAGTTTTTCGTTGTATTTTCTGTGCGGTGGTCGCGAGTTCGAGCTCCGCTGAGGACATACAAATGTGTGATTTTTGAGATAAAAGTGATCTACAGTGGAAAGATCTGCCTAGTCGATATTTGAATTATAAGTTACCTTTCCTATTAGGTATTTTCACTCGTATACAAAAAATAAACAATTACTGGCAGTCTTTTCAATAAGTTATTTTTAAACAACGCATAGTTATCTTCTTAACGTACAGTTTCTTCTATTAAAATAATCAAAGAGAAAATGATCTATTAAAATAAACAAACTCTACATCTGAAAATTTTGACATTCCTTAAATAAAATACGTTTGTTTACATTTCATTTTTTTACCTTTTGGTCATTTGCTTAAATGCTATGACATCACCGTACATAGGTATTTTTATGATCTAAAGTGTTTAGTAAGAAAAAATCAGAGTATATCATCCATTCGATTCGCTGTGTTTTCAATAAGCGGTTAATTTATAATGTCGAATGCGTCATGTTACATTACTAAATTGTTTAGCAATGTTGTTGACTCATTTAAACTTTATGCTAGTTTATTGTTGCGGAGATTAATGGATATGCAAAACTTAAGATATTCTTCACAAATCAAATGAATATCGGCTCTCGAAAAGTTGTATGGATTAATTAATAAGTATTAAGTATGCGTTTGCACAAAATATTTAAAAACCGATGTGGTAGAATTTTCATAGAAATAATATATAATAAATATAATATATATTTTTTCAATAATAAATTCATACTAGTGACTACCCCCATTTCGCTCGAGTGCATAAGCTTTAATAGTATAAATGAAAGAAATTTTAATAACCCTATTATTGTAGCAGGAATCTTCACAGTCTTATAAATTATAACCCATCAGTTTTTCACAATCTTATAAATAACCCATCAAAGTTTTTCTATAATCGGATCAATGGCTTAGAAACGCATAGCGGACAAACATACAAACATTAATTTTTATTTATATATAAGTTATATGACTATTTAATACGAGTATTTTAATTCTACCGATTTAATTCGTTTGCTTATGAAAGGTAAGTTTTATCCTATAATTTTATTATTTTAATTTATTTAAGTAACATTATAATTATCAATAACTAATCAATCTTAGAAAAATAAAACAATATGAAGCCAAATATAATTCAGTGCCTTTATTCTAATCGCAAAATACACGTAGGTAATAACTTATCTGCATCAATTACTTAGTAAAATATAAAATTGAGATAAGTTAGTGTAATTAATTAATATTTTAAATTTTAAGCCACCATCTTGACCTGTATTTTCTACAAAATGTGAAATATACCTGTAACATTTGAGTACCTATAAGCCATAATAACCTCGCACCGTTATTTTATATAATTAATCGTACTCGGACATCTATACGCTTTTAATATAGAGATATCATTTAAAACTATGATTAAGTTGAAACGATACGTTATTTATAGCTGTCGATATCGACCGCGTTTCATATTTTGTTTGATTTTATTGATAATATGTAGATTTGTAAGACTATTTTTGCATAATGTTTATTTTGTGGTGATTATTACCTTCATCTGTTGTAAGTTTTTCGCGGCAGATATAGAGCTTTATACGAGAATCGACTGCAATCTAAGTCGTCTCTACCCAGGACACGGGTAGTGCCAGAAACATCAAAAAAAATATTAGAATGATGATATGATCTGTATATTATGTTATAAGGATACACGAAGAGTTGAAAATTAAGGATATACATTTTTCTCAACCACTCCCTATAATGCGGCATATAATTATGACAAAAAAACTATCATTTTTTTTTATATATTTATATTACGCATACGAATTTCATTAAATAAATATTTTACAAAGTGTATAGTGAAATAAATGATTTTTAAAATAAAAGTATCAAGACTCTTCCATCTAGCGTCGACTTGCCCTCTTTCTGGAGGGTGGAATAAAGACGCAGTGAACAAAAAAATGACAAAAAGATAACCGAGGGCCTCTGGACCAATCATGGAAATTACGCTTTCATTGGGCCTTATTTGTTTTTACTTTCTACTTGGAGGAACACATTTTAAATAAATTTTCTAAAGCATTTAATAATTTTGTGAATAAGAATCTTGAAGATTGTAAAAAGGTTGTATACCTTTATATAATATATTGATTTATATATCGACAACAGACTCACCCTTGGCTTAGGTTCTGGTCTAAGAATGTTATGACGGTTAGTAGAGACGAAATTGAAAAAATAATATACTTTTACTCAACAAAACAAAAAAAAATTGAAATTCCTTAAACTTTTCCGCTTCAGATAACTATAATATTATTCCAATAAATACGAAATGCAAAAAGTCTGTTCCAAAACTCAATAAAATTCTAAAATAAGTTCACAATGGTTTTTCGACGGGAAAAAGTTCGGTTGAATTTTCAACTGTTACAACGTCAGCGTTCCCACGTGTATACTACTGACAAAACTAAGTTAAAATAAACCAGTTTTTATGTAACTTTTAATACAAATTCCGAATTTCGCAATTTCTGGTAAACAAAAACAGCGAGCGGAATTAACTAAGTACGAGTAACTAAATCAAAATTTAATACAGAATATAGTTCACTGTGACGGATATTTTTGGTGAATTTTATTAGAAATGGCAATTATTTTTTGTGGTGGTAAATATAAGTAGCCTTTTTCGTGTCTCCTATTATATACTATGCACTTAATCTTAAACTCTCAAGGATCTTAGCCTTATATTAGATAGCCTATAACAATACTTGATAATTTTTCTTATAAATAAAAAAAAACATTTTTTTTCCAATGTGACTAGTAGTAAAATCACCAAAAAATTACACTACATATAATCTTTCAAACGTTAATATAATATTACTAGCGATTCCCGCGTCCCCACCCGCATTCTAATCACATTTAAAAAATAAGGAATGGTGGTAGAAGGATGAAAATTTAGGGTTATAAGTACTGTTTGATGCCAAACCATAAAAAATAAAAAATAAAAATTTGGTCTAAAAATAAAAAAAATAAAAAATTTGGATTAGGCCACCCTTATCATCTACAGTAATAAAAATTATCCTGCAACCTATTTTCAGATCTACCAAATGGATACACAAAAAAATCATAAAAATCGGTCAAGCCGTTTCGGAGGAGTTCGATAACAAACACTGTGACACGAGATTTTTATATATTAGAGATATATATAGGTAGGTATCTATTGTTAGGAAATATTTTCTTTAGGTACTTTATACTTTCTTAAGTACGTTTATACTTTCTGCCTAATAATAAACAAATTATAACCTAATACATAAAAGCTCTCTCTTTCTATTATATATTCAAAATCAATAGGTAATAACAGCAAATAAATCTTAAAAGTCACTTTTTAATATTAAGTTCGCATCCATCAAGAAGCGCATATATTATACTATCCCTTGTGGCCGGATTTCTTCCCACTGCGAATTTTTCCATTAAAATTTTTGAAAATGATAAGATGGATTATGTGCTCAAGTTACTTCAGTCCCCGAGGACTCATTTCCCTTCATTCTTGAAGCTGAGCATTAGTAAATGAAAAAAGTGGGGCTGTGGTTGCTATTTTACCAACTTCAAAAAAAGAGGAGGACTAATGTCTAACAATTTCTCGACATTACATAGATATATTAAGTAAAATTTAAACTATACATGTTTTTGAGGAATTAAATAAACTTAATTTTGATACATTAACTGCCGCACTCAGACTCACTTAATGAACCATTAAGTCGAGAATCTCCATACTAAAGAACGTCTTAAAAGATCATTAAGTGACTCTGAGTGCGGCTGTAACTTTAAAATTCCATATTTAAATTCTAATCAAACCAAACGCACGAGTAAATACTCAAATAAACATTTGCAATCTAACAATAACACGCACCATATTAGGCATTCCGCTTTGTAAATTTGAAAGCAGTAACTAAAATAAATTAATAACGCTAACACTAAATCGTATCTAATTAGCCTAAACAAAATCGAACTAATGTATTAACATTTATTGTATAGTTTAGTTTAAATTTAAAGGAAATGGATTAGCCACTGTGCGGTTGGACGTGCCCGGTTATATATCTGCATTTAATATTTTGGTGAAATATTGTACATGTGCTTGTGACCGCGCTTCATATAATATATACGGTTAGTGATATAACTATAGCCCGTGGATGTGCTCGTACGATAAAATTGCGTATGTTTGAAGGATATCGTTTTTTATTAGATAAATATTATAATTGTAGTTCCTTTTGTTTATCGATATACAATTTGCTAGAAAAATAACAAATTTTGGTGTCTGGATGTTCATCATCGTGAATTTTAATACAAAAAACGTAATAAAATCATTAAAAGCTGGCATATTTAATGACTTGCGTACAATAATAGAATATTAGATGTTTTTTTATGAATGAAAGACGCAACTATAAGTTAACGTTTATAAAATACGAATTTCTTATAATGCATCAAATACTACTTAGAAAGTTTTTAAAATAAATCTAAATCTTATATTTATTTTTCAGGTACAAGTATAACTACAATACTTTTATTATTTCTTATAGAACTTGTTTCTACCTAAACAATGAACTAATTACATAGAAACGTTACCGTTTGACTCAGTTTGTAGTGATACTAATTGTTGCGCCAGCGGTCGCAGGTTTGAATTCCACAGGCATTCATTTGTTGAGCATGAATGTTTGTACCAGTCATGGGTATTTATATTTATAATATGTATGTATTTAATATATCAACTATCTGGTATCCGTAACACAAGCCTCGTAGCTTATCACCTATAGTGCTCTATGTAATATTGTCCTAACTACAACATTTATATCATACATAAAACTTATGATACATAGGTAAGCAGCGTTCAACGCGGGGTCAGCGTCATCGCGACGCAATGACTATTGATTTTCTCACACTACCCTATGTATACATGATAGTTGCCACTACACCCCCAAATGCACATCTCGTTGTAAATACGACAATCTCGTGAGTGCTTTATGTGCTGTATCATAAATTATATATTTGGTAATAATCATTTTATTATGAAAAGTAAGTAATTATTGCAATATGTACCTATTTAAAAGTGGTTGTGAAGTATATTTTTAATTATACTTGCGTTCTATAAAGTCGGTACAAGGCATCGAGACGATATTTAAATTGTCAATTTGGATATATTTAAAATAAGGGTATAAAAATTTGTTTTATATGCAGTGCTTGTTTGAAAAAGTAAATAATATTTAAGTATATAAAGCTTTGGTGTTTTATATTTTTATTCATTTACTAGCATTTCCCGCGACTCCGCTCGCGTTTTAAATAAACTAAATTCTTATATTTCACATACCGTGTGATTTTTTACAGCCAGTTTTTAACGGTTAATTGAGATTTCTCAGAAATGAGATGTTTTCAGCAGTAAAAAGTATCCTATATTCTGGCCCGGACTAGCTATCATGTATCGATGATAATGACTATTCCAATAAGAGTTTCCAAAAAATGTTCAATGTACAGATTCGACTTAAGTTTTTTGATTTTATTATATAAATAATAATAAATTACATGGTAACCATTTTCTTATGCTATGAAGGTAAATATAAATCTAGAAAACTATATGTCTGAGAGAACCTAACTATATTTCGACAGGCGTGTATCTTTCCTCCCCACAATTAGCTCGTAGGGTGACCTATGATTCAAAACGCATTGAAGGGAAGCTGTGCCCAGCAGTGGGGCTTTAAAAGGGGTAAAGTATTTTTATATATTATATATGAAGATATTTTTTCCATGCATTAAACAAGTGAATCCAAGTGGCAAAGTTAGTCACCCAATATTTCATTATTTAAGTGAAATCGTAACTTTATCATAATTATAACCCTCGTAACTTTTTTAACCTTTAAATCGCCGGTAAAGAATCAAAAGTGATATCAGAAAATGTTAATAAAAAAACTTTTGAACAGTTTCAAAAGGGATGAAACTCTGTAAATTAGTAAAATACTTTCCACTCGGACAGCGAGTCTTTGTTGGCTGGCGACGATTTTTAGGGTACCGTAACGAAATTTTATGTTTGCATATTTAAAAAAACTTTTCCATTTATAACGGATCTACAGTTCTAAATGTAAAATTTATGTTTGTCACTCATTTATACTTGAACTAACGGAAAACTAAATATTTGGTTGAAATTAATGTCACAGATACGCCAAAGGATGCTGCTGCCTGGCATTTTACAATCAGGCGAAGCTAGGATACGTCGCTAGTTAATCATAAAACACCGTTGATTCTCATACAGCCAAGTTCAGTGTTTATAAGAGATAAATACTCGTAATTGCATTACACATGATATGGCTCGGTGGTAATTGATGTGCCGTTTTTTAAAATCTCGTTTAGAATTTTCACGAAGAGCTCCTTTTTTTCTTTATACTATTTTTTCTTCAAGTTACGTTTTTTTTATTTCATTCTGAATTACTGCTTGACTACGTTCCACCTGATTTTTAAATTATCTTTATATTTATTTAAATTACTTATAATATTATAAAATAATGTATTTTTTATTACTGCATAAGAAATAGCAGCCGTAAAATTTTATCTGTTACACTCTTATTAAATACATGTAATAGTCTTTTTACAAATTACTTTATTACGCTTAAAGTTACATTATTTTTTACTAAGAAATTGTAATAAAATCCTTATTTTCTTACTAATATAAATGCAAAAGTGTTTGTTTGTTCATAAATGTGAAATGAATTCAGATTATAAAGGGTGAGATTTGTTATTAGGTTACCGCCATTAGAGTCACTTAATGAACTATTAAGTCGAGAACGTCTTTATGGTTCATTAAGGGACTCTGAGTGCGGCGGTCTATATATTTAATTGGCAGTTTTTCATTGTAAGGTGTATGTTTGATTCTATATCTTAGTGTGATGCATTAAAAAAAAATTTTAAAAATAAAAAAATCTAATATATTCTCAATAATTGTTAAGAAACTCGCGCTTGCCAGTTTCACCTCGGCTCGACTTTACAGTTTAATATCGAGTTTTCGCGCTCTCAAGCGTAAGATCCGAGAACTCCGGCCACCTGCGCTTTTTTATCTAGAAATATTACTATTTATATTAATTTTAAGGAAATCCATCATATTTTACTTCATTCCTCTCATTTTAATGAAATCGTATATTTCATTGACTTATACGGCAAATATTGTAGGCTCGATAAATGAAACTAAACCATCGAGAAAAAGACTAACGGTTCAAAAACTAATAATCCTAACTATGACAATACGTTGCAATGGATAGAATATTAACTGTGGTTAATATAAATAATTTGCAGTTGCCTAAATTGCAGAAATCGTATGTAGCGAAATAATTATAATATGATTAAATCTAACGTTAATTAGTACCGCTATATATTTTATACGAAATATTTATTGCATTAAATACTGTTTATAACATAATTGTAATAATAATAATAATTAATCGTTTAATCGTAGAAAATAAATTTTCTAAGCTCATGTTGGTACAAAAAATACTTAGACTAGAGATTTGACGACACGTTTGGCTCAATTCATAGTCAGCGGTCCCGGGTTCGAGTCCTGCTGGGGACATTCATTTGTTGAGCATGAACGTTTGTACTCCGGTCATGTGTGTGTTTTTTTTTTTTATGGGACAAAGGGGGCAAACGGGCAGGAGGGTCACCTGATGGTAAGTGATCACCTCCGCCCATGGACATCTGCAACATCATAGGGCTTGCAGATGCGTTGCCGGCCTTTCAGGAAAAGGAGGGAGGGAGGAGGGAGAAGGACGGGAGGAGGGATGGTTAGTGGGCCTCCCGGACTCTCACTTACCGGACGAAACGCGACAGCATAGCTGCCACTTCACGCCGGTCTTCTGTGAGAGAGTGGTACTATACGGGGCGTGCCGGCCCATTCGGCTGCTACCGGAAGGTAACAAGCATGGCACTACCACTTAAAATTGTTTATATTTATAATACGTATGTATTTAAAGTTATACATGTGTAGTGTAAGAATTAGGTATCTGGTATCCGTAACACAAGCCTCGTACCACAGATAGATGGCGTTGTGAGTAATAATTTCCCAAAATATTTATATTTGTAGAAAGCTCATAAGAATTGTTAAAAGTAAAAATAACAAATACATTATTAAATAAGAAAACTTTTATAATCGTAATATTAATTTGCAATAAGCGAATACATTTTCTTAACAGCCTATTCGTTAAGTAACTTTTAAAACATAAGATAAAGAAAAGCTGTCATGTTTTGTCCCATTGTTATGCGAAATAGACGTAAAGCCAAAGAAAGTCCTTTTCCTCGTTCTAAAGAAGTAAAAAAGGTTTTCAAATGTACTTTTCATTATTCCAATTTAATCAATTAACAGTATTTACAATGTTGCTGTTATCAGTACATCAAATTGAAGTGTCCGTTTTTCATTTAAAATTAACAGCTTTTCACTAAATGCATATAAAAGTATATACGGTACTTGCATCAAAAATCATTTTTTAAAATTGTTATCTGTCTGTTTGTTCCGGCTAATCTCTGGAACAGCTGGACCGATTTTGACGGGACATTCACTCGCAGATAGCTAATGTTATAAGGAGTAATTTGGGCTACCTATATTTTATTAGCAATTTATAAAAAAAACATTTAATTTATTTTAACTTACGACCTGCGAGTTTATTACATATTCGCTTATATTTATATTTTATAATGTCATTGTGAATCGATATCTACGTGTAATAAATAGAATCGATTAAATATCGATTAAAAACATTTTAATACGATTTCCATAAGGAAACCGTGACATAAATTAACGAAACAGTTAAAAACGGAAAGTCAGTGTCAGTTAACAATCATAAAGTATAAAGTCAACATGTTAAATTTCAAAGTCACACTCGAGCGACACGGACAGCTTGTAATTACCACAATTAAAAAACTCATTACGTACGTACAGTCATCGACCGTAGACATTTAATTAGCGGGTTTAAATAAAAAAGTGTGGGAATATTAGTACTGTTTTGTTCTTTATTGATTCTTCGTGTAAATGATATGCTTTAGTAGCTTTTTTATTGATATTTTTAATTTAAAAATAATTTGAATTATTTTCACAGATTATTTTTGAATAAATATAAAAAACTGGTAACCCTATAACCTAAATAAGTAGTTAATGAGAAATCGATTATTAATAACTTTTTTTTAATTCGATTAATAAATAATTTACACAGATAAAAAAATATATAATACGTTTATAAAAATAAGAAGTAGTTCCAAGTACGTAGAAGTTATATACGATCGTAATTGACTAGTATATAAAAAATAGCATCTCGCAAGAAACAAAGCATTTATTTATATTAGTCTATAAAATTTTTACAACTTTACATTGAAGCAAAACATTAGTTGGGTATAAAAATGATGTTAAATAACTAATCTAATTATAATGCGCATAAGAACCGACCGCTGCCATTGGCCACTTCAAGTCCATGAAAAAAGCACGTGAATTTTTTTCTAAAACAACGTAGAATGTACGTGGTAGGAAAGCGCGTCCCCATTGGCCGGCGGTCAGGCCATTGCCTACGATTGGATACATTTTTTCCCGCTTTTCACGTATACGGCGTTAGTTATTTTTTTTACGGAAACACCAACCAATGGAACGACCGTAGTTTTAATTATAAAAGTTGTTCTAGTCACGGATTGTTTTTGCGACTCGTATATGGTGCGGTATAACGAGTTGTGAACGCTAGGTATTTTATAAGTCCACTATTAAATTGGAACTTCATTTTAATTTTAGATTCAATTCAACTGCATGTAAAAAGTTATATTTACATTATTCATAGACTTTTTGTTACTAGTTTACATATTATACATAGATTTTGTTTTTTTTTGTGTATATAAGTCGGCACAGATTTATTATCTATACATCTTTACTTATAACAGAGTTCTAACTAAATCGTATCTGTATCTTCAATTATTTTTTTAAATTCCTATTAAAATAGTTATTATAATCAATGCAGAGGCTAACTCTATAGCTTTTAGTTTTTTTTTCTGTGACCGTCACAAGAAATCCACTTGACAGATTTTCATGAAATTTAGTATGATGATAGCTTATCCGGGTCATTATATAGGATACTTCTTCTTCTTTCTGCGAGAAAGTATCTCATTTCCAAGAAACGAACCCGAGCGAAGATAAAGTGAGTTACTTATTTAATATATTTTGTTATTTTAGCTAATTTTACTACTAAATAGAAGTAAGTGGTTTTCAACCAGCAATTTAGAATTTCAGTGAATATTTTTGAGCGCGAAATGGTTCGAGATGCAATCTGCTTTATAATGGCGAAGTTAAATTTGGAAGACACATCCCGTATGCCGTGATGTATGCGCGTGCGTTTTATTAAATTTGTTTATTTGCACTAGACATCACGTTTTACTTTGAATATTGTGAAACCTTTACACGGTTTGTCAGATTTATGTTAGTTTCTAGATTTGTTAGTGCCACTACAATTTAATCGTTCATTTTTCAAATTTATAGGTCTTCAATATAAAAAAAAATACTATTTCTCTTGAAAAATTGAATTCCTTAAACATGTCCCTTAACTAACTGATTTATATTATAGCACGTAAAGAAATATTAATTTTATTAAAAAGACTCACCAGTGTGTAGCCTCGTGTGTTGCTGAACATGACTGAGTTGCTTGAACCGTCGGTCACAGTATGAGCATTTGTACGGCTTCTCACCAGTGTGTACTCTAATATGCTGGACCAGTTGATGGTTGGAACTGAAGGATTTCAGGCATTGCTGGCACTGATGGGGTTTTACCTCACCTCCCAACCCTCGCTGCAGTTCCCTCGCGTGCATCTGCATGGCGTTCTTATGCATAAAGATCTGTAAAAAGATGTAAGCTGACTTATTTGTCGAGGAATAGTTTTTATATGGCGCCTGGTAGTTTTGAACTGACTTCAAATAACTAGGAAGTACTTAATTCGTCTCAGTTTTGTGTTTTAAAATTAAAATTAGTTTTATGTTTCATTTCAATCAATCGATTACTATTATAAAGATTCTAACTTTTTGAACATTAAGGTTAGTTTATTACTTATTATTTTAATAATTAAACTTAGAAGCAAAAATTTGCAGGAATTATAAAATCACGAAACACAAGTTATTAATAATTAATATGTAGGTACCATATTAGGTACTATAAATACGAAAAACAGCAGAAAATTTTAAACAATTGAATTTTCTACCTACATTCACTATAAGTTTTAGATATGGGTCTATAAATATGGTATGATATAGCACTCAAAAACCACTATAAGTTTGCGTCCGTGTGTAGGCCACATTACGTACGAGTGTTAAGTTTCGCGCGGGCTCCTATAATTTAGCTATGGCAAAGAAATTGCCTTCTACCACTGCAGATAAGGTGGAATTATAGGGACTTAAAATTATTTATCGCCTGTAAAGAACTGGCATAAGTATATTTTGATATGGAGTACTGGAGTGGGTTTTACAATAATATATTAATATAAATATTTATTTAAAGCATTTCAAAGTACGATATTTTTTTATTTTTTTCAGTTGAACTAGTTTAGAACCGTGACTACGCTCGAGTGGTAAATTGGCGATATCAGGTATAAGTTCCTTCTACCTTCTAATTTAGCTTTAAATTCGTTGAGATATTACAGCATGAAAATGTAACAAATGTACACACATGGTCGATATGAATTTACGTACTGATAATATTACTAGTATGATAGTTATATGTAGTTCAATTTACAAAACACAATAATTATGAAGCCAATGTTTTTAATCATTGTTTGAGTGGTAACGACACCGAATACCTATTTATTAATGAGCTATACAATTTTTCCATGCTGTTTAAAAAAATCAAAATAATATCAAATTTTAAAGTACCAGTTAGTATTGATACTAAGTTTTAATAAAAATAAGGTATAGTTATTAAAGTAAGAATAGAGTCGTATTCGCTACCGTTTTCGATGACTAGACGACCCTATCTCTACAAACTGAGGAAAACGTATCGTCAAAAAACAATTATTTTTTTTTATTAAAGTTGCTTAGATATAGTTTATTATTCGTAAATGAATGTATGTGTAAGGAGAAATATATATACATAATTTACATAATTACATACAAATTAATTAAAATAACAATTGTCGTAAATGAATAAGTAATCTGTAAAATCTGAGCTATATATATTATATAAGTATATTTATCGAAGCTTTACGTCTATGCGATTGCAAAGAAACGACTTGAGACACGCAAACGTACAATGTAGGCCGAGAAAATGTATACACGTATAAACATTTCTAGTGTTAGAACGCGATATATAATCTTTACCTCGATTCTATGATAAAGTGATAGTACAGCTCTATAAAAAAATAATTAAAAAAAATCGGTGTTTTTTTTTAATTTTGACAGATAACAACAATAAAAAATGGTTTATTTTCACTGTTTTTTTTTTAATTTTGAACAGATAAAAAATATAATCAGTAATTTTACAGATGAAATAACTTTATTTATAAACATATATTTATATATAAAAAAGTACCTGATGGAAAAACGACGCATCTTCAAACTTATCGTAACTCCACAACTCACACGGCATATTACTACGAAAAAACGCGTGCATACTTTAAGGATGTCTCTAAACATAATGTCAGTATTATTTTAATGTACTTTGATTGAGGAAAATTTATTATTAACTCTTATTAAATTGTTTAACATGAAATATTTTTAAATTACATATTTTATCGTCTTCCTGTTATATTTTTCAGTAGACAACAGGAAAAGACTGACGGTGATTTAAATGTTTAGACTAAGTGAAGCAATATGTCCGGCCTCTTAACAGTGATAAGTTGTAATTTTTTTAATATTATATTATATGAAACTATTTTAACTAATAGATATTGTCATGGAAATTATTTTTCCGATCATTCGAATCATACAAAAATAATTTAGTAATAAGCATTTTCTGTGTTTTCCTACAAACCTTACTAAGATTATTAGGAATGGGTATGAGTCACATCGGTCTAGAACAGCTGTCGGATCAGCATGTCATTTTTATTTATAATAATGAAAACTGTCCAAAAATAACCTATTTTTTTAAGTTTTGTAATTAATGTATTTGGTATATGAGGCCTTTTTATTAAATTTCTAAAATATACATTAGCGTTGACCTATACCTAGTCTCTCGATTAATTATTATTAGAGTATAACACAATGTAGTACCTATAATTAAAATATTTAATAAAATTCTTTATAATTGAATATCTGAACCTTTTTTCCTCAATTAAAAGTAATATTTAATATAATATAATGCTTATAAATATGCTAATTATAGCCTCATCATATTTTATGTTCCTAATTTTTAAATAAATGATTATGTCAGAATATCTATTAATACACAGCACCATCTAGTCCCATGGAAAATTATGAGATAGCTGTATTACACATAATATTAAATACATATATATTATAAATATAAACACCCAAGAGTGGAATACAAATATTTATGTTCATCACACAAATTAATGGGCCCAGCACTATTCTAATCCGCGACCACTGGCACACCAAGTGGCACTACGAACTGAGCCGAATATACCAAATTATTTCACCCCTAGACGACTAAATCATAATATTTAGCATTTAACAACGACTCTACTTGGATTAAAACTTAAAAGCGTGAAATGTGTTCACTTACTATGGCCCGCGGTGTAGCCCTTTCACGCGTGTTAGAAAGTGGAACTAGAGGTTTTGATCACGCAACGAAGAAATTGCAAAGAATTTATGATTTTGATACGCTATGAGGTCTAAGGTTTGGTTCCCGGAAAGCAACGTAAGATACTCTGAGATTTATACCATAATGTTGCTTTAACTTTACAATATTAATTTACAATATTAGAAGCTAGAGCAACTTCCGTATTAAAATTCCGGTTTTCAAATAGGTATATTGATCATCTCTTTGTATGGGCCGAGCCTAACTACCAATTTGGCTTTTAAGCATAAATTAAACCAAATTTCAAGGTTAAATGCTTATATTAATATATATTAATTTATTATTTTTTAAAACAAACATTTTATTTCCCTCCAAGCTTAATAACAAATTAATTATTTAACAGTTAGGTTAGTAACTTAGAACTGTCAATTTTATGTTATTTATGTTTTAGGGTTATTTATTTATTGTAGTGAGTCTTTTTTTATATTTTTTTCTTTTAATAGGAGAGAATAAATAAAGGGTACAGGGGCAAAACAAGGAATGTCACATAAAATTAAAAAGTTAAAAAGTATGGCAACATTAAGATTTTGCCACGTATTATAGATTGCAATGTTAATTAAAAAAATAATAATTTTGTGACATTCCTTGTTTTGCCCCTGTACCCTTCAAATTTTAAGTAATTTTTCACAAAAACAATCCTTTTATATTCAATCATGTAATAGTACTTAAAGCTCATTAAAGAAAGAAAGCAATAATATGAACTTTGTAGATTTGTCTTCATGGTTATTGATCAGTAGGTACATCAGTACATCTACCTACTGTCTGTCTGTCAGTCTGTTTGTTCCGGCTAATCTATGAAACTTCTGGACCGATTTTCACGGTAATTTCACTTGCAGATAGCTAATATTATAATAAGTATTATAGTAGCCAGTAGGTTAATTTTATTTTATTAGAAAATTATAAAACCGTTTAATTTATCTTAACTTACGCCCAGCGAAGCGGGCTGGGCTTGCAAGTACCTAATTAAATTAATAAATAAATAAAAATCTTCAATTATCTTCAAATAACCTCTTAAAATCACAGTTAAAGTACCAAACCTCAAAAAATCGGAATCGGAATTTATAAAATTGTCGCGCAAACCCGCATGCAAAAGATAGTCTTTTAAAAATTCCACTATTTACATAAGATTTAAAATAGACTGTGTTTCACAACTGCATTATTATAATTATTTATAATATTATATTTAGTCACCATTAACGTATGACAATACGTTATTCCTACTTGTGCTTATCCACTAATGCAAAACAATGGCTGTACTTTTAATCAATTATTTAATTATATGATCGGAAACCACAAATTACTTTTTACATTGTAACTAGGCAGTGATAGCCCAGCCGTAACGCGCTCGCTTGGATAACCGAGTGATGCGGGTTCAAATCCGGGTCGAATCATTTCTATCATGATTACCACTTGTCTTACGGTTAAGGAAAACATCGTGAGGAAACCTGCATGTCTGAGAGAACCTAGCAAGTTTTCGAAAGACATGTGAAGTCTGCCAACACGCACTGGGCCAGCGCGGTGGACTATATAAATCTGTTTTATCTTGATTTATGTATACAAAAACCAACAGTCTTCATTTTTTAGAACTTTAAAGGCTCTTTAAAAGCTACTTTAAATAAATTAGAAATAATTTTTTTTAAAAAAAGATGGAGTTATTAACCAATATTTTAACCATTTTTTAAAGCAAAACTGATATGAAATATTCTTAACATTAATAGCGAAAAAGTATTTAAACACTGTGACGTTACAGTGGCAGCGACCACTCAGCCACCCCTCCCCTCTAATGAGGAACATAAAAAATTGACGTAAAAAACCCATGAAAAATGTACACTCCATAATTTTAACGTAAATTGTTCCGGCGGAGGCATTAAGTCTCTATTAAGAAAGACAACCCTTTCGATGCGATTTTTAACAAGATTTTTGTCATGATAGCCGAATTTATTAGTTGTTATCATAAATTATACTTCTTTTAGCACTTAAATAAATTAAAGGAATTATGTTTTGAGTTATTTGAATACTATTTCTATTACGAGTTTAACTCGGGATCGTTCCTAGTAAAAAAAAATTACCCAAAGGAACTAAATATTTTTCCGGGATCAAATTTAGTATAAGTATGTATTATTCCATACTATAATCTATCACTATGCCAAATTTCATCGAAATCCGTTCAGCCTTTCTGGCGTAACTGAGCATTTGATACTATCTAAACATCTATAAATATGTTATAAAATATATTATAAATATAAATATGTTGGCGCCATCTAGTTCCGTGGTAAGCTAAGTTACGTGCTTGTGTTACGGATACCAGATAGTTGATATACTACACATATATTACATTTTGAATACATACATATTATAAATATTAACACCCATGACTGGAGTACAAACATTCGTGCTCAACAAAATATGAATGCCCCCTGCGGGACTCGAACCCGCGACCGTTGGCGCCGAAAGTAGGGTCACTACCAACTGAGCCAAACGTGTCGTCAAGGTCAATCTATGGACGATTATTTTGTTAAAGCAATGCTGTACTTATCATAATTTAATTATATATAACATGACAACTTTGAAAATATAGTACGTAAGTATTACTAAGAATCATTCACGTAGAAGCAAGAGCAAAAACGTAGTAACCGGACGGCAGTGTGTCAAGGCACGCCTAACATTTATGAATAGGCAAAGAAAATGTAATTTACAGGTATTGGCTTTAGCACAAAAATTAATTAATTTAATAATAAGTACTTTTTACTTGTTTCCCATAAAACAGGGATGTGACGTTATATCTAGGATGTGACGTTGTCGAATAGCGTAGTGAATAATGTACTATGAGGGAGGTAGTGGATTTGATTCTGGCGTTGGGGGTGTTATAAGATGATTATTATTTAAAATAGTTCTAAGGAAACTCATTAAAAGTGAAACAATTTTTCGTGATTACTTCATGGTTTAACTGATATTTTTAGTTACTAACATTTTTAATGCTTTTCACTTCAATATATTAAAAACTTCAGTCTCTCCTGTGACCATTTTCGTTGTAAATCTAAAAGTTAGAAACATCGAAGCAATTCGCGATGATATCCGAAAAAAGGTAGTTTTATTTAAAACTAGCTGACCCGGCAGACTTCGTACTGCCTCAATCGATAAATAAAAGACCTAAACTTTTTTTCATATTTATTCACCTTTTAAACCTTGTCTGGACTTCCACAAATAATTCAAGACCAAAATTAGCCAAATTAGTCCAGTCGTTTTCGAGTTTTAGCGAGACTAACGAACAGCAATTCATTTTTATATATATAGATGTCAAATATTGGCATATTTCTAAGAAAATATTAAAGTGCAAGCGTAAAAAAACATAAGTGCATGTGAAAGGTTGTCACATGCTAATTTATATTAGATAATTCATGCTAGCATATGCAAGTGCTTATACATCTGTCTGTGCTACTGCTTATTGCGAAAGCAGCGAATAGGCGTTGACCTACTTACCATAGAAAATTAGATACATAAAAGGTAGTATATTCTTCTGAAGCGAAACGAAAATATCAATAGATTAAACAATCTATTAATATTCGTAATATTTTGTTTTAATTTTTCAATTTTAGATTGAAATACGAATAAGAAGCGTGACCCACCATTTACGTTTCAAAAAAGATACGCTAAATGTTCGTGGCGGGTGATGACTCTACGGACTACATTCGAATGTCTGGTTAAATTTTAATTTGCCATGATATTAAAATCTATAAGTACATCGTACCTATATGTCTTAGTCTCTTAGTCTTCAACCCGTTTTAACGTCGCATTGCTGGGCACGGGTCTCCCTCAGTACGAGGGGGATCAGGCTATAGTCCACCGCGTGGGCCTACTGCGGGTTGACCGGACTTCACATGTCTTTCGAAAACTTGCTAGGTTTTCTTAGATATGCAGGTTACCTCACGATGTTTTCCTTCACCGTAAGACAAGTGGTAATCATGATAGAAATGATTCGCACATGAAAATATCAAAGTTGCGAGACCTGGATTTGAACCCGCATCACTCGGTTATCCAAGCGAGCGCGTTACCGCTGGGCTACCACTGCCTTAATAATATATGTACCTATACTAACATTATAACTTAGTAAAATCTGTAAATTAAGTCATACTTAAACAGTCATTATTATCTATAGAGAGGCCGACTTTAAAGGTTTTATTTAGAATTTTTTTCTGCCTATCTGGAACTAAATTTGATTAAAAATGGTATGATGATAGCGTAAAACCAAAACGGCTGGCTGAATTTTCATTAAATTTGGCTAATAGAGTAAAATATAAGGTTATACGAAAAATTATATTCATATAATAAAGTATCTTTTTTATTTCACATTAAAAAATGAATAAAACGATAAAAATCAGTTTTAAAAGTGTTACGCGTATAAATAACAAGAGTATCTGAGTCAAGTTCAGAAAAATGGTCCCAGAGTCAGCGGGTCAGCTATATTTAACCTGAATGAGAGCCAATACGCCGAGAAAAAGTAAGTATTGTTACGGAGTGAAAGATAAATAGCTGATAAAGTTATATAGAGATTGATAGATATAATACTTTATAAGAAAAATATTTTGTTGTCCGACTTTAAAAAAGAGGTATTCCATATCTTTATCAAATTCAAGTTGAAGTTTATATTTCAGGGTATAAGTAAATGAAATTAGTTCTACTTTTAAGGAGCCAATTAATAATTTAAAAGTAGTTTTTGAATCCATCCATTCAAGTGGTAGTGCCATGCTTGTTACCTTCGGGTAGCAGCCGAATGGGCCGGCACGCCCCGTATAGTACCACTCTCTCACAGAAGACCGGCGTGAAGTGGCAGCTATGCTGTCGCATTTCGTCCGGTAAGTGAGAGTCCAGGAGGCCCACTCCCCATCCCTACTCCCGTCCTTCTCCCTCCTCCCTCCCTCCCTTTCCTGAAAGGCCGGCAACGCATCTGCAAGTCCTGTGGTGTTGCAGATGTCCATGGGCGGAGGTGATCACTTACCATCAGGTGAACCTCCTGCCCGTTTGCCCCCTTTGTCCCATAAAAAAAAAAAATATGCTTAACCGATTTTGAAAAAAATTGCAAAAGCAAGAGGGATCTGATATGTAAGCATCGGATCTCCGCCCCGCTTATTATGTGAACGAAGTCGCAAACAAAAGTAGTAGGTACTTATATATTTAACAGATAAAAATTGATTTAAGCATCATTGCAATGTACACGAACGAACGTACGAACACATCTATTTTACTATTGTCTTACTTAAACTTTGAACTGTTATCCATATAATAATAATACTCTTTCGTTTTGTTGGTATGTCAGGAGTAACTTAAGAAAAAAAATAGAAAAAAAATAAAAAAAAACTTGTGGAAAATCGAAAGGTTCAGAATTATTTATTTTTTAAAGTCCTTATCCGCTAAAACTTAGAGACGAAACTAAACAAGTCAGGGTGACTCACTAATTCATTATTAAAATATATGTATATTCTGTGACAAGGAACATGAATCGAATGTCATATGAATTATATTACTATCAAAGATGAAGTCTTGTACTAGATGGGCATGAGGAATCTCTACAGTAGCCCACAAAGGATAGACCGTTATTGAAGCATAGTTGTCGACTTTTAAATTATTACAAAAACCATATTATTAGTATAAATTATCTATGAAATAAGAGGGAGAACATAATATTCGTAATTCGTATTAGTAATAGCGCCTTAATTTTTAAAATGTTTAAGGTTTTTAATTTTAGTGTAGTGATTCGTAGGATAAAATACGATAAGAATCAAAAACTAAACTACTTAAATGAATTGAATCGCCTAATTATATTTTTTTGAATATTATTAATTATAGGATTTTTTTTACTAAAACGATCATAAATATACCCCAAAAAAAATTGAGATATAATAAATCCGCACAGTTTTCATTTTTCAAGAATCAGTCATAAAAAATATAGACAGTATATTATGTAATAAAATATACAGATGTATGTTATTATAATAACTTTTTACTTCTACAAATAAGGTTTCGTGGGAAAAAGTTTTCAATAGAAGCAAGCAACGACAGAGGCTAGTTATTAAAAATCGACATAACCCCATGTGGTTCGCTCGTCAACAACCAACAGAACAGGTGTCAAAGTTACAATTAACAAGTTATCGCTTCCCGTATAGACTATAATTTTGTTATTATAACCGGTAGTTTGGAAAAAGGGGTAAAAAACGTACTTAGTTATTAAATGTGAAATAATCGTCTTTCGTTTGAAGAACTCATTTCTTATTGAGATTTTTTAATGTCATTGAAGTTGTGTTTTTACGTGAAACTGAAACTACCTAAATAATCATAAATTTCAATTCTAATTTAGATAAGGGAGACTTTTTTTATCTAACGATACATAATATAATAAAATTCTAACTTAGTTGGATTTGTACATTAAATATATTTTGGAAAATCTAGATCAAAACGTCATTATAAATGATACAGGGACGAATCTATAGTTTTTATAATTTTTGTCTGTCAGTGTGTCTGTGACCGAATTACTTGAAAACTACTAGACAGATTTTGATGAAATTTGGTATGATGATATCTGCTTATCCTTTTACTTTTTACTGCGGGAAAAATCTCACTTCTAAGAAATTGATACAAACCGTTAAAAATTTCTACGGACGAACTCGAGCAGAGCAAGGGTAAATCTCTAGTTTATTCACATAAAATGTAGGTACAGCCACGTGCGCTTACTAGTATTCAATTGCATATGGCTTTATAAATATTAAAACATTTTTATTGCACTGGACATGACATATGGCATTAAATGGAAAAATGCGATTTTACAATCTGTTTGTATCGGTTCAAGGCGACATTACTCATGTATACTTTGAGTCCGGCCTCGCTGTAAGAAAGTAAACAAAGAAATTTTATATTTATTTATAAAAATCGTTTTACATCTGTACCTAAAATGCTATAAAACTTCGTAAGTTTCTATTGTTTCTTCTTTGAAAGCTAGGCTTAGTACTGTTGAAATAATAATATTTTTTGTATACATTAATAATATATAAATTTATTTAGTGTATCTCGTAAACGACTCTAATAATTTGTATCAAATTTATATTTAGATAAGGGTTTATGGCAGTAGTAGCCCAGTGGTAACGCGCTCGCTTGGAAACTGAGTGAAGCCGGTTCAAATTCGAGTCTCGTATCTCTAGTATTTGTATGTGCAAATCATTTCTAACATGATTACCGCTTGTCTAACGGTAAAGGAAAACATCGTGAAGAAATCTGCATATCTCAGAGAAGAAGAAGTTTCGAAAGACATGTGAAATCCGCCAACACGCACTTGGCCAGCGCTGTGGAATATGGTTTGATTCTCTATTATTGAAAGACATTTTAAAAAGGGCTGAATATATATAAAACTACAACATAATATTTTTTTATATATCGTAGAAAAACTTAAGTATAAAATTACAATTCCATTATGTATCTTATAACTCAAAATAGTTTTTAAATAAAAGGAAAACTTTTTAGAGGGGATTCAAAGTACAAAACTAAAGGAAACGTTGAGCATTAAATAAATGTTTCGTCCCATTCTTGGAATGTAGGTTATGCTATGTGTGAAAGAGATAGACGTAGTCTGGTCAGATCGCTGTTAAGATAATAACTATCTCGATTGTACGCCCACGAGATTTTGTACTTCCTACTCATAGAATAGTTCATAGAAGTGGTACGATAACGTAAATAAAAATATTCTTTTTTTTTCTTATATATAAAATAACATATTGTATTTAGTATAATAATTTTTATCACTTTCATTTATTCATATAATATTTAAACATTAAAAAATATTAATATGTCTTTACGGATACAAAAAAGTAGCAAAAATATATGTAATTAAGTAATTTATTTAAAATTTTCAACAAATTTATTTTTAAGTTTTTAATTTAATCATTATATTATTAATATTACATAATAAGTTCGTATCACTTCTATTTCCTTCTTTTCTAAGATCACTACCATGCTAGCTTAGTATCTAGTTAAATTTTAATATACATTCAAATTACAACCTTATTTTATTAACAGTAAATTAGTTTTTAATTATAGCGTTTTCACAACTAGGTCTCCCTCCACAAATAGTGAGATTCAAAGAATTATGTTAGTCGTACAAATTATGCTTTTAATTGGTCTCTTGTATTGAACGGTTATAAAGTTTATTGGTTGTCTTTTGTAATCGATGTATCGTGAAATATTATATAAAATCGATTATTAATAGTAGGAAAGAATAAACTCGAATGAAACCCTATGTATATAATATGCAAATAATATTTAAAAAACATGGGCGATTTTTATTTTCATTATGACATAGTTTTTATTGTATTTGTAGATAATGTTAATATAATCGACTTTTTTACTTCCTCATAGTTGTCTTCAGCCCTTTTTAACGTATCACTGCTAGGAATGGGCCTCCCTCAATACGAGGGTCTCAGGCCATAGTCCACTGCGCTGGCCTAGTGCGTGTTGGCGGAATTCACATATCTTACTAAAACTTGCTAGGTTTTCTCAGACATGCAGGTTTCGTCGCGATGTTTTCCTTCACCGTAAGAGCTTTCCTCGTTGTTAATATTTTAAAAATTAGTAATAAATTAATAAAATTTTACATTTGTTTTTTTAATTACTTATTGTATTAACTATTAGATAGATTTAGGACGAGCGAAGCCGTAGGTTTGCTAGTTATATACTAAAACCTTTCTCGAGAACCACTCTATTTATTGGCTAAAAGAATCGGTGCAGTAGTTTTTGAGTTTATCGCGATCAGACAGACATACAGACGTGGAGGACTTTGTTTTATAATATGACGTAGTGATTATCTGAACGACTTTTGTTAGATCTATGTTTCGCGACATTATACATAGATACAAGAATATAAATTATATTCTAAATAAAACTATTATTTGGGAAATTTTCGAGGATTATAACTGATTTTTAGTTTGACGTCATGTAACGTTACGTAAAACAAATAAACTATTACTAAAATTTCATAATACGTCTTCTAATAAAATTACACAAAATACCTTATCTTTAATTTTTCTAGAACTACTACATACTTGAACGTTATCTGTAGTTGAAATAAAAAAATAATTGTTGACTCTACCTTGAAGTAAAGCATAATACGTAATACAATATGCGTAAGAGTCATTGACAGGAATAAAAAGTATATCTGCGCATCACTGACCTATGTCAACAGTGTGAAAGTAACAAGCGTGTGTGGGTTTAAATGTGGAGAAATAATGTTTTATTGTTTTATAATTATTTAATTGAATTGAAAACTGATTTAATACAAAGGCAGTATATTGTTTGAAGTTAGACTAATTTTTACCAAAAATGAGGTAAATATTTAAAAATCGATGTATTTATTTTTCATTCTAAATGAATGTTATAGTTTCATTTTTTTTTATTATTTTAGTTAAAAAAGCTAAACTACTGTATTAGAACTTAAATTCGTATAATATTTTACAAAATAAGCCCATTTTTTAATTCGTATGTAAATTGTTTGATATTAAAGAGCTTGAACTTGCACTACACATTTGAGTTATGTCATTAATCTTAATAAAAATAGTTAAATGTGTGATAACTGACCTATGACAACGATTTTTATGTAAACCTCAGTCATACGAGTATAGATACCTCCAGTAAAACTATCGCCGCTACTATTGGTATAACAATATTATAGTAAAAAATAAATATCTGGAGAGGGCCACCCTTATCACCTAGGAGAATAAAAAATAGCCTACGACCTATTCTCAGACCTACCACATATACACAAAAAAAATCATACGAATCCGTTAAGCCGTTTCGGAGGAGTTCGATAACAAACACTCTGACACGACATTTTTATTATATATTAAATTTTTTACTAATTAAGTGAGCATCTATTTAATTATCGGTAATTTTAAGTAAAAATTGATTTTATTAACTTTAAAATGCAGTAAAGAACATAATATTCTTAAAATCTTTCTAGACTTTTATATCCTAACTACTTTTGGAAACAACTGAAGCTCCAATTCAAATCTTAAAGTCTAATAAAATTCACCAAGTGTCTTCATAAAGGTATTTTTAACCCGTGTATGTGTGTCTGTACATTTTAAACGTATCACACTTATACAAACAATGACAACGCATTCAGATAACCTCATTTCTTTCCGCGATAGCACGCACACATGCATCCTATGAGTAGCACTCACACAAAATGAAACTTGTGTGTCCATACGTTTTAGAATGGCCTTTTTTATGGTTTTTTAAAGTTTTTTTTTAATTAATATTATACTAGAGACTCACATCGCAAATCGACATCGCACCGCTCCGCTCGGTTTCGTCCCTTGATATACGTTATTAATTTGTACAGATTTCTCAGAAATTATTACTAGACGACATGTATTGCTCAGTCGATAGTACCCTACTTTCTGCGCCAGCGGTCACGGGTTCGAGTCCCGCTGGGGGTATTCATTTGTTGAGCACGAATGTCTGTATTTAAAATATATATGTGTGTATATCAACTATCTGGTATCCGTAACACAAGCACGTAACGTAGCTTACCACGGAACTAGATGGCGCTGTTCTAATAATGTCCTAACATATTTATATTTATTTATATATTTCCTTTAGTAAAAAGTATCCAATGTAATGTTAACCTGTATAATTAACTATCATCATATCAAATTTCTTCAAAAACTGTTCACAGGTTATCTTGCGATGCAATGACAGACAGACAGACAAACATGAATTCTAAAAAGCATGAATTCGGCCTTTGTATCGATATAATGACTATTTCAATAAGATTTTCCACAAAAAAAATAATATAAAATGTAGATTTGATTCAAAATTTCATTATATACTACAATATAGATGTGTACGGTCTCTCATATGAGGTAGCACGAAGAATGAAGATATTATTAATAATTCGTAAAAGCTCGCAGGGGGTAATCGACAGTAATGATCTAATTATACGTTTAGTGTTCTTAAATTGCAAAAACTTGAAACTAGAAGGTATGAAACAAATATATTTTATTAAGGGGTTAATGAGTGAAACCTAGCGAGAAACCCATAAACAGCTTAGTAACATAATGGCCACCATGCCTTAACCAGTCTTCCACAATAAAAATGTACATCAATTGCCGTACACATTACAACCCACGAATTTAATTGACACCAAATAGATACGTATTCCCAGAAACATTAGATGCATAATTGCTTGCAATATTTATCAATAGACAGAGAATTGGCAATATCCGCGAACGTAGAGCAACGCAGATATAACATGTAGTCCAGATTTTGTGATTCTAATTTAGTTCTTATTCAGTTATGATTAGAGCTGAATTGGTTTATACGTATTAAACGAGTGGCACGATGATGTAATGTCTAATAGTGGTTATCGGAGAAATGGGATGTGCCTAGAATTTTTATACAATAGCTTCAAATAGTGCGTGTATTAAGTATATTATGATGTTGCGAAAGTTATTTCTTTTTAAATGAAAAAGTCCGCTTTTTAGTAAATTACACCAAAATTATTATTTTATTACAGACAGTAATAGTTATACTTACATATACTATATATGTAAATAGAGTTGTCTTTCTGTAAAGTTCAAAATTCTTAATTTATACATCATATTTTTGTACTAGATAAGCAAATAATAGAAGGTTATTATCGCAACTATCCTAGAAAACTAATTAAATGACTCTATCCACTGAGTCGAAGGTAGCAAGTTCGATACTTCTATACAAAGAACAGAAATACAAATCAAGTGTTTGCAATTTGCTTCTAAACAAAATTTCCGTTTTTAATGGACAACATTTTTCTTTTACATCGACAGTTATGTTTGGTATATAAGTAAATAATAAAAATGAAGTGTCCATACGAGTGCACTGACCTACCTAGTGATATCTTTGTTATTCTTATCAACAGCCCTGAAGGCGCGTTAGCCCTGCGTTTTAAGACCTATCATGGACTATTCATTATATATTGTGTAATAAATATTATTTATGTAATGTTCTGTTATTTTTTGTATGATTCTTAAATTTGCAAGAATTAAATTTAATATAGGCGCAAAATTATTTATTTTCAATACTAAGGCAAGATTTTTTTGAGAAGTTTAGTTAATTCAATAAAAAAACTTTTTGTTTTGTTTTAAAACCGAACCTGCGACATTTACTAAGTATTTCATTACCATTTTCATGTATATATCAATAATACATAAGTTATGTGTATTCTGTAAGAGTTTTTGTTAATACATACATACAAACATACATAAGTGTTCTATGTTCCATACAAGTGTAGGCAATGCTCGATCCATTTTTCAGATTTCGGCATATTGTTTTTGACATTTATGGACTATAAACAATATTTTATGTAGAACATTCTATAATTAATTCTATGATAAACTTTATTTTCTTGTAATATGTTAGTTTTACAAACCTTACCAAAAGCAAACAATATATTTGGAAATATCTCATATTTTCACCCAATGTATGGCTTTTATACTCAATTTTAATTTCAAAGTTCTCATACACTATACATAAGTGCAGGTCACGATCAAGACTTGCATTTTTACATCGATTACCGCACAATGTGGTACGCAATCGTTTTTAAAGTTATTCCTTTTAAACAATACTTACTGTTGAATTGTATGGAAATTTATTAATTAATACCTAAAAACGCTTTTGTTTATGATAATATGAATATTTAACTTTCTTTATGCAAAGAATACTTATGTATTTAAATAAATTTTCATCGATAGCATCTAAATTGAATGTAATATTTTAAATAGAATCAAACAACACCGTTTCTGTTAAAATTCATAATACATAATATATAAAACATTTTTTACATATTTAATACTCGCAGTACGCCCGGCTCCGTCCGCGTTCTAAAGACCGGAAACAATGTTTATATATTTTACATATCCTAAAACCTACACGCTGCATCCTATGAAATAAGTTTCATGTCTACCCGTTTTAAAGATTTTGCAGTTAGAGTAAACAATAAAACGGCCTACCATTTATTAGTATAGAGTTAGTTACACTAAAATTACATTGACAGTTAAATTTTTACTATAATTTCAAGAAATACTCAGGAAGAATACGTAATAAAAGCGTTCATCGTCCACGTGTTGCCATAATAAAAATAAATGGGAGTCTGCGAAACGAGAGAGGTCGCTCACCTCCCTAACCTAAGACAAGAGCTACGCATCACGCACACTAACTCTCACACACACAGCCGTGTACATTCGTGTACACACAGCTATGCTTGTTTACACACACATTCGCAAGCAGCGCGTGCGCCGAACGAGTTTAGACAAACGGAAGAAATATTGTTTCTCTTTTTAGGCACAGCTTTTGCGTTATTTGTAGCTTGTTTTTAAGTTTGAATCACTGTACTATCTTAAATATTAGTTTAGTAATTATTTTTTTACAGGCATAAGTTTACTTGTTAATAAAATAGAATTATAATATAGAAAATGTACAAACACATTTAACCAAAACACATTATTTACTCGTACATTCACTTCGAAATTCGATATCACGTATAATAACAAAATAGGCAATATTTTGAAAATAATAAATATATTCCATGTATGCTGAATAAGCGTATTGCTCTAATTAGAGTGAGAAAGGGATAGAATTGAATTACTATGCTATAGCTAAAAATTTATATTTGCAAACCGATACCGTTCGCGTACGTTGATCCTGTGCCGATGTGTGCGTCTTGACCTACGACAACGTCTGTGTGACGCTTACGTAATGCACTTTTTATTTTTTCTTATGAAAGGTTTGACGTTTGGACAAAAGTTCATTTTTTAAAGTTATTTTTTTAAAAAAAGTTATTACTAACTATATTATTATAATCGAATTAATAAGTTTAAACTAGTTATTTTTCATAAATGAAGATATTATATTATTAAATATAACGTAATAAAAAAATAAATAAATAAAAGAAGTAAATTATAATATATCAGATGCAATTTTAATAAAATCTGTCTCAGAATAACATGAAAGGACCTTGACGGATGGACAAAAGAATTATTTTTATCGGGACGAAGTGCGCAGTTACTCTGATATAAATATATGTAACGAAGGATTTAAAGAAAGAAATATAAATTAACACTTATCATATGTTTGTTTGTCACGTCAAATACTTTGAACGATGGTCAATGTTACTATAAATTTAAACGCTGCTAACTTTGATAGCTTCTTATAATTTTTTTTATTTCTTTCTTTAATATTTGTTATTTCAATGATTGTAATTTTTGACGGTTATAGACCTAACAACTATTCAGCAATAAATTGCTACAGTCTTGAGAAAAACTACCAAAAAATCTCAGTATTAAAAATTTTTTTAACTATGGCTCTCTAGTATGTGGTATTGCAGCAATAGTGAGCTATGTGCACAAAAAATCCTATAATCAAACCCTTTAATTAGCTATGAATTTATAAGGATAAGCTATAATATATTAAATTAATTATTTATCCTTATAATATTAATATATTTTTTGCGTAATTATTATTTAAAAAAAATAAAATATTGATGTTAGAATCGAAGAGTCGTCTGAATCGATACACTCAGTGTACTCTAGTCTATAAATATAGTAAAATTCTAATTTCGCCAAACCTTATTGGAATAGTAATTATTATCGATACGGAGGCCTAATCTATAGTTTTTAGGATTTTTGTCTGTCTGTCTGTGACCGCATCACGAAAAAAACCACTGAACAAATTTTGATGAAATTTGGTACGATGATAGCTGGTTATCCGGGTCAGAATATAGGATACTCTTTAAAAAATTTTTTTGGAAAATATCTCATTTTGGAGAAGTCTTAATTAACCGTTAAAAAATGGCTGTAAAACATCACACGGTATGTGAAATTTAAGAATTTAGTTTCTTTAAAACGCGAGCGGAGCCGCAGGAAATGCTAGTATGTAATATATGTTGTACTGAATAATCTGCTATTTGTCATAGACCATTAATATAATATTAATAATAACAAAGGTAAAATATTTCACAGATTTTTTTTAATTCAGATGATTTCTAAAGGATTTAATTTAATTATATTTATATATATAAAACACATGTTTATTCGTCGGTATAAGCGTCAAAACAGGAAAATCTAATTTTTGAATTAGACACCGACCGCAAGCCGACTGGGCTTAATTAACAAAAAATAATAAAATTGATAACTTTCAAACACGACTACAAGAGGAAGACGATAATAATAAACAAGGTTTCATGTAACTTCGATCAAATAATAAATGTCGTGTAGAGTCTGTCTGAACCACGTGAATTGATACGGATTTAAATTAAAATCGAAATTTAATGCTTGGATTCATAGGTAAGATTTTTTTTATATATACCTTTACTTTTTTGATAAAAATAAAAAAAAATACTTATTTTAATATAGTATTGTTATTGTAGTATTATTATATATCTAAGTTTTTGAATACTTAATAGCAAAAGTTACAATATAGTCAAGATAAATTTAGATAATTTTTTAAGGTAAAAGATAGAAAATAAAATACAATATGTCGATATTAAGCACAAAGTAGTATATTGTACTGAATAGAATATTGTATTTTTATCATAAAAATTATTTTAATGTACATTTTTAATTAGAACAAAATGTAAATGTCACGTTATGGCATTTAGCGCGGTGAACTTTTCCGAGTTTGTTAGGTTACTTTCCCTAACCGCGTGCTGAGCTTGACAACGGGTTCTGTTATAATATAATCTATAAGAAAAACGTTGCTAATAAACTAAATTCGCTATCTATTCATTTTTTCACTAAAAATCTTCGGGTTAACACAAAAAATAAGAAAAATGGAGTCTTTCTTCAAATTATTTTTGAAAACATACCATATTACAATATTCAAACTCTGCAAAGTATGTAGCCAACACGTTATGTACACAAATACGGATTGATAATAATAAACAACATTTACCTGCATCGATAACTCAATATAACTCTACATAGACGCATCGCACAAAACCGCGAAACACTATCACAGCACGCAAATGAAAAAAACTTTCATTTTTCCACAATTCACGGAAAATATTACTTTTACAACAAACAATATGTCTGTTATCGTCAAATAGTATTTTTCAAATGTCAGGCAAAAAATCGCCGAGCTCCGCTGGGCCGTAGGCGTGTATAAGTTCTATAGTCGTAGTACGTAATGCACTTATGTGTACTCGCTAACTTTTTTATTATACACTGTTCCTTAGTTTGAGGCTCGCAAGGATGATCAGTCTTGATCAATGTTATGTAACTTTTGGTTTAATAGAGTCATTATTTGGGTTCTATTTCTTTAAAAAGTACTTTTAATACTTAGTACGATTTATGTAATTATATGAGTTATTCGATGTTTTAGTAAAAATCTGTAAATACTGCTTATTTTATTTACGTTATATAAACAACGAAACTTAAGTCTCACAAAAATTATAATGTCATTGCTTTATTGTAATACATATAAGTTAAAAAGTCTGTTTCAAAGTACAAAAATACAAATTTAATCACTATTAAATTACATTAAAGAATTTTTAGTTCAATATAATAGCAAATACTGGGTTAAAACTAAAAGGAATGTATCAAGCCGACTCTATCACGATATCTCGAGCGAGAGGGCACTATTGCAGTTTTTCATCGCGCTCTCACCGCTGTTTTTTTCCGAACCGTTTTTATAACTCCTTACTCGAGAATATACTCTTGACATTTCTTATGGTGACTTCTAGGTGGTCCTGGTTATAAAAATAAAGTATTTTCTAATACAAATTTCAATTATAATCCTTGATATTATTATAAGCATTCTGCGTAATTGTTAGAATATTGTATATTTAAATAACTCATTTTAATGTTAAGCTTTCGTTTAAGCCTATTTCATATTTAATTAATAACTGTATTTCCATGCATTTAATAGCAAAATTGCAATGCAGATAAAAAAAATTCAATGACAATATTATGAACAAAATTAATTTGAATTTTTACACTAACATTTGCGAACTACATTTGCGATTGTTTTCACGAGGACATTTTTAACGTATACTAATTAACTGCACTACGACACCGTGAAATAAGATAATAATATTGTAAACGTAACGATGTCTTCAATGGCTGTCAATAAAAATATGTCGCTAGTCCACCTAGGTCTCACTTAGGGTTCAACCGAGCGGCAAATGCCTGAAATTAGGTTGTAATAACGTGTTGTAAGATTATAGCAACGACAAAACTAAACTTTGTTGTTTGTTAACTGCGCAATTACAAAATTTAAAAAGTTTCTTGTATATTTTCTTTGTTAGAGTTATGATTCTAATAGAAATTATACAGTCTTAATGCAAATCAAAATTTAAGTTTTATTATACTAGTTATGCAAGTAATCTTTAAGTTGAGTTCTGTTTTAGTTTTATACTTGTTTTTACATTTAAGCAATATAAAAGAAAGCCTAGTAAAAAGCTGTGGTAGCCCAGTAACGCACCCACTTGGTAAGCCGAGTAACGCGGGTTCAAATCTAAGGTGGTGCATCTCTGATGTTTAATTTACGATATCTCTTTCGATTCATTTTACACAATATGATTTCACTAATTGTTTTACTGTTAAGGAAAATCATAAAACAACAGTGGGACTTTAAAAATGGCCGAATACAATATTATCTACTATAAATGCCTTTTCAAAAAAAGTTACGAAATACAAAATTTAAGATGTACAGGGAAGTACCTACTAAAGCAATTAAAACAAATTCATGTTTGCGAAGGAAAATGCTCATTTTTGGAAATAAGAAATTAGCTAAGGTAAGAAACAGAATAGCGTTCGTTAGCCTGTTTTAATTTCAACTAATTTTTATCTCTCGACGTCTTTTTTAAGCGCACGGGCCATTAGCAGTGTTCTATAGCGCTGGAGAAGTCTTGACACTAGATAGATTACGTTTATTTATTACTAAAAATACCCCGCGGCTTCACCCGCGTTGAAACAACGAAAAAAAGACATTCTTTTTCAATATTTTAACTTGAAAATATAATATTAAAAATATAATAATTTTACATTTGAACAAATCTGGCAATTTATTTTCTAAATGTTGTTTTCTCGATATACCTAACAGATTATTGTTTAACAGTTCTATTGCAATTGTAGTTACATCAGCTGGTATTTTAAGAATTTCCGATATAATATAATGCCCTACACCTTTTCACTACATTTTATAAATCACGAGTCAC
Source organism: Boloria euphrosyne (assembly GCA_951802675.2). Classification (NCBI taxonomy): domain Eukaryota; kingdom Metazoa; phylum Arthropoda; class Insecta; order Lepidoptera; family Nymphalidae; genus Boloria; species Boloria euphrosyne. The sequence goes on from OX637896.1 coordinate 2,403,909, forward strand.
CTAGCAATTTTGGAAAAGTATTTTGTTTTGTACAAAATCTTAAAGGCGATATAAAAAAATCAAGTATAGTTACTTGATAAGTTTTTTAAAGTTACTTGATAAGTTTTTAAAGCTAGATTTTTTAAAGTTGCTTAACACCGTACAAAAATGCTCTATTCGTTTTTGATTTAGACTACAAAGAAGGAAAAATATTGTAAAGTATCAAAACTACTCTTCCACGGAGTAAATTTAATTTTTACGAGTTTTTCTATGAATCCGTCTCTAGGGGTGTTTTTCCGCTAATTTAAAGTACTTGTGTCGCTGTCAACGGTCACATTGCAATTACATTCTGAATAACTGGGCAATATTTTTTTAATTTTAAAAGACTATTTAAATTTTTAATAATTGTTTGTTGTAAATTATAAATGAATATTAATTTTAAAGTTTGATAATTTAATAATTTTTAAAAATGTTGAAGGTAAAACTAACGTGTTTTTAAAGTTTACAGCAGAGCAGGTGTCCAAAAAAAGAAAATTTTTACGAGCAATAAGAAAGTTTTCTAATAATGTCTCGACAAGTTAAGAGTCTCACCGCTAATTGCGAAATAAATTTTCAAGTTTCGCCAAAAAACGGTTTTCCTTCGCGTGAGTTATGACGTTGAAAAAATAAGATAAACTCTATGTAAGCCAGTTATCGCGCGTTCTAGGACGAAACTTCTTTTTATAAAAAAAACTTTATTATTAAAATATTTAATAAATTCTTTTCATTATCTTGACAATATATTCAACTATAGTGTGTTATTTAAATTTAAATTTTCTTTTATGTTAATTTAAACCATGATCTATTAATTTGTTTTTTTTCTATTAATCTAAGTTACGGATTTCGCGTGAGTAAGTAACAAAGTATCTTTGCATTTTTTTTATATTTATTGATATTAGTGCATTAATAGGCTTCTATCACTATTTTCAAGATAGATATGTAGATATCGTTAAATTAACTATATTAATAAAGCAGAATATTTTGTAAAACACAATATATTCTAATCACGTGTCGCAATAAAATGTTAGTACTTGTTATAAAAAGCGGTTATAAAAAAATCTCAAAACCTATTAACTTTAAGAGCCGGTCGCTCATTAGCACTTTTTCTCATCGTGGACAATTTTTCCACCCTCGGACACTTTTCATAATTACCACCCCGGCTTCTTACAAGATGTTATAGTCGAACTCGCTTAAAATATAATTACGTTTAACCCCTTTGCTTTCCAATGAAAATAAAAAAAAACGGAAGTGTAGGTAGCAAGTGTTAAAGTTCTGGCTTTACTCATGCTATGTTGTATTTAAATTAAAACATGTGACTTTTAAGTTTTATGTTTGACGACACGTTTGGCTCAGTTGGTAGTGACCCTACTTTCTGCGCCAGTGGTCGCGGGTTCGAGTCCCGCTGGGGACATTCATTTGTTGAGCACGAATGTTTGTACTCCAGTCATGGGTGTTTAAAATTTATATGTGTAGTATATCAACTATCTGGTATCCGTAACACAAGCACGTAATGTAGCTTACTACGGAACTAGATGGCGCTGTTGTAATAATGTCCCAATTATATATGTAATCTAGAGTACTTAGTTATTACTTCATAAGAAAATGCGGCTGCATACAAAAAACACGAAAGATTCATCGGACAAATATTTAAGGAACAAGGTATGTGTAACAAACATAAAATATATATAGATAAAGTACTTTCCGAAGCCATTTTTGCTCTTAACGCACATACATTACCAATGACATAAAAAGACTATATCAAAACCAACGCTTTCATCCTGTACATCATTAAAAACCTTTTTAAAACAATATTTATAAGAGAGACGCCGCTCAAAAAAGTAAACCGAATTGATTTACTATCGCGATACGAAAAAAAGTGTGGAAGACATTGCTTCGTAACTTCTCCGATACGAACTTAACTTTTAACTGGTATTAAGAAATTATATCTGTGTTTATGAAGTTATGTGGTAAAAAATCCGCACAAACACTTGTAATTAACTTAGTTTATTTTTGAATGGCTGTTTTTGTTCTATCTAGTAATTTTCTAGTATTTTATATTTCTAACTAGTGGCTCCTGGCTTTGTTCGAGTCGTTCCTAGGTAGGTACTGGGTACGTCTTAATGGTTAGTGTAGATTGCTTACAAAATATGAAATTTTCATGTAATAAAAAGTATCCTACATGATAACTTGGATAACCAGATACCATTATACTTACCTATTAAAATCTTACCAGTAGTTTACTTCTGAATGCAATCACGGATAGAGAGAACAAAATTCTAAAAACGGAAGATAATCAGATTTTCCATACATATTTCTATAAACTTAAAGTTGTACGACTTCTACTACTGTATGTATTGAGTTTCTTAAAAGTGTAACTTTTTCAATCTCCAAAGAAAAAAAAAGAAAACTTGAACCATTTTCGCAAAATGTAGGGCGGATAATAAAAATCTTGCGTTTATTCTCAGTAATAAAGAGTAAAAAGCGAACTGTGACACATGTTCCGACTTAGCGGACGTCAAAATTGTCTCAATTTAAACAGAAAAACAATTGAAATTTGAATTTTAAATTTTGTTCGCGGTGATTTTCTTAAGATTTTTTCGGAAAGCCGCTCTAATAAATCTCGGAGCAATAACGATAAATTCATTCGATCGACATGCAAATGCGGATTTTTTCGACATCGCACATCAAGCTCTTGTTATGGACAAAAAATAAATGGAGCTGTTGGTCTTTTTCAGTACTTTTTAATTAAAGTTACAATTTACTAAGCAAATGTAATAGAAACTTTTCGAATAGAGTAAATTTAAAGTTATTTCAAATTCAATTTTTAATGTTCAAAGGCTGTTTTTTTTATTGTATTAGAATTCCAACATACTAAGTGCTATTTTTAAATTGCAAAGCAAATGTCCTACACAAAAGGCAGGCTACTAAAAGAACGGCCGTTCTTATTCCGTACACTTTCCGCTCGCGACGTGCACGACTTTATTTTTTCACCTGTGCCTACACGATAGCCTGTTATTTAGATTTTAGGCCATAGTTTTTGTGACTTACGAAAAAGATATTTATATTACTGCCTACTTCCTTCATGACATGGTACGAGTATACGCGAGGGATTTAACGACTAATTGTTTTGGGGAAAACACAGATTTTATATGATTTTTCGAGATATTCTCAAAAAATATTAGCTTACTGCTTATGGTATTTCGTTTTGTTTTTTTCGTATGTCTAATGTAACTAGATATTTAACTGAAATATTTAACTGCACTTATAAATAATTGTAAAATAATTAATCTATTATAATATGTAGGTTACTTTATTTATATTGAAATGTCACGAATAAAGAAAATAATACCTACAAAACAAATATTAATGACGTAGTATAAAATATAAATATTATTTATTTTTATCACTATCCAAAAAAAATATGAGAATTAAATTAAAAAAAATAACCATGGCCCTTAAATTACATTTTCTATCTCGTTTACATCCATGTTCACTTTTCATTTCGTCTCTATCTGGATTCTAGACCCTACAAGAGGGTACATCGCAAATTCGGTACATTCGTTTTATTAGGTTTGAATCGGCTGTTCAATTTTATTTTTAAGGCAATAACTCAGCATAATACAGATGTTGCGTAAGTACAAGTACTTCCTGGGTACAACCACCTTTAACGCAGATGGCGTTGGTTTGACGAAAAAAGAAAAAGCCGCGTATCCCGATTTAAATAAATTGTTAACACGCCCGAGGCGTTTTATCGCATACAGTATTTTTTATCTTGATCGATTCTATGCGAAAATACTTTAATGAATGCAAGATTGATTATACTAGATGTTTTATAGTTCCTGCAAAAAGTAGCTTTCTACCCACTGGTACAAAAGATGGGCGATAAGGAAGCTTTTTAATATATGGACTTTCAATGTTAAGAACTTGTGAGTGTAATTGATTTCTATTTAAGCTTTGGAATAAACATATATTGTGTTCCTTAACTTCAAATAAAGGTATGCATTTTAGTTCTTGCTGAAAAAGGAATATGCACAAAATTTCTAATTTCATATTTAAAGAAATCTTTTTATTAAGATTACTCATTAAAATTTTTAAAAATCGTGCAAAAGGTAAATCATAAGTGTGGATTTTTTGAAGTACATCTTTTGAATTTCTTTAAATTACTAGTTAATTACTGTCTTTACCTTCATTTAAAGTTAGGCAACAGATTTCTTAAAACTAATTACGAGTGATTGGTTAAAACCAATACCCCATATGATTAGAGTCTGTGTTTTCCCGGCTCTGAGTTAACGTATTTACGTTTTTGAACACTTTTAATATTATTTAGGGCTCTAGAAGCTTAAAAAGCTTATATAGAAAAATAAATTTAATTCTAAAGAAATTCTAGAAAATTTTATCAAATACGTCAAGCGCAGAGCCGCCGTCGCACATCCCCTACTCTTGGAAGATAATAATACGCATTGAAACAGGTGCCAACTCACTCGCTGAAGTGTCGACCAGCATTCTTCCAACGTCCGCTCGCTAATACTTTGACCGGATCGCGCTTGTTGCTAAATAAAAAGAAAAAAATTCGTTAACTCCTCATATACACGATAAATTAAATAAAAATACCTATAACAACCTAACTTTCTAAAATAGTTATAGCTAATATTACACGAAAATAATAAAATATAGTAACGATTTTTAATCAATAACGATAACCATTGTAGAAAGTCAGCTTATCTACCCTACAATACAAAATAAATAAATACATAGTGATGGAAATAGAAAAACTATCGAGTAAAACATCTATAGTAGGGGATTTCTAAGGATAGGCACTTCGTTACGTAAGTCCTATTATATTTATAAATGTATATCGATTTTGTTCGTTCATTGAGAAAGAAAATGCATAAGTTTCAATAAGGACCATATATAAGTAATATATAAGATAATATATAAGTAAATACATATATATGTAAATTTCTAGAGCTTTTTTGATTTAATCATAGCGCCATTCAATAAAAAAATAAAAAATAAGTAAAAAAATTAATGTTATTAAGAGTTAATAAAAAGAAAAAAATAAGAAGCGTAGAAGATAAGGAAGTATATAGCGTGTAAAAAGTGCGATTTCAACATATAGTATTAAAAATTAAAATAGCAATTAAAAATTGTAACAATGAGCTTTTTCGTAGAAAATATTACATGTATTTGTAGAAAAGCAATAATAAATGTGGATAAAGTTTAAACAACGTTTATTGCTCGGTAATAATATTTACAGTGACATGGTATATGACAGTATCTAAAAAGAAGAAATTATAGGCACACAACCGCCACTAGTTAACAAGGAGGTTTACAATCAAATACTTTATGTTTAATATTCCAACATCCTCCCTTAAACATAAATCGGAGTTGATTGATCTTCAAATAAGCCAATTTTACGCATTCTAGTTATTTATATTTAACATAAATCACAACAACGCTTATATCTGACCTGGAAATCTAGAGAAATATACAATTAACAACCAACATTCTCTCGATAAGCGATTCTATTTAATATACACGATTCCTCGAGATTTCTTTAAATTTTGTATTAGGATCTATTGAAGTCTTAACACTTTTACAATCTGACATATCATACTTATTTAACACTACTTGTATATTATTGTATTTCTTTTGATCTAAATATAAAACTGCTTTGTTCCTGTCTCTCTCTACATGTATACCAATACTACAGATTATATCTCCCAGGTCCTGTATTTTAAATTCAATATGATCAGTGCCTGACGAGACTTCTTCAACAGTCAGTGGATCTAAAATCTGTTGAACACACATGAAATTGTTGTGTTTCTGGTGAGATCTTAAGGTGATATTTCTTTTAAAATCATCATCGATACCATCATCATTTGTACCAGAATGATATGTTTCATCACTAGTCGTCCTATTCAATTCCCAACTATCAAAAAACGTTTCAGCACTCGAGTATGATAGAGCATCATCTTGAATCTCATTCTTTGGGCAATCGTTAACAGTTATATCATCATTTTTTGCATTTAGAGGGACATTGATAAGCTGTTTTGCTAATATGGGTTGCACTGTGATATTATCATTATTATTCATTGTTTTCTCAATAAATATCACATCCCTACTAATAACAATCTTTTTATTTGTTGGATCATACAATCTATAGCCTTTTGTCTTATCGCAATATCCCACTAATACTAATTCTCTTGACTTACGATCCCGTTTTAAACAATTTTGTTTTGTAATATGCACTATAGCCTTGGAACCAAACATTTTTAAATGTGAATTGTTTGGCCTCTTACCAGTCCATTTTTCATAGGGTGTTACCTCAGCCAAAACTCGTGATGGTGATCTGTTGATGATATAAGCTGCAGCACTTACTGCCTCTGCCCAGAATTGTTTATGTAGCTTTGCTTCAAATAACATGCATTTGGCATGTTCCACCAACATCCTGTTTACCCTTTTTGCTAATCCATTCTGCTCAGGCGTATATTGAGTGCTGGTCTGATGTTTGATGCCGGAAGCTGCTAGAAAATCAGATAAAATTTTATTATCATACTCTTTTCCGTTATCACTCCTTAATACTTTTATTTTTTTATCTAATTCATTTTCTACTTCTTCTTTAAAAGATTTAAACACTGACTTAATATCCAATGTGTTCTTGAGAAAATATACATAAATTTTACGGGAATAGTCATCTATAAAGGTTATGAAGTACTTTGCACCACCAGCAGACGGTGTCTCCATCGGACCATACAGATCAGTATGTACTATTTCTAGTAATGTTTTTGCTCTCTTTACATCAGCCAAGCTTAAATGCCCCATTCTCTTGTGCGATTTAATAATGTCTGTCTTATTTGCACACGAAACAGCATAAGAATTCCCAGTAACAGTATTCAGTTTGTACATGTTATTGGTAAGACTTGCATTAGCTATTAAGATCTCATTAGCATTGTATATATTGCAACCAATTTCAGTGAATTCCACTTTACAGCCATTTTTGGTTAATTGACTAACAGATAAAAGGTTTACGCTTAGCTCCGGAACATATAAAGGTACTTACGTACTAATGATGACACACTTTTATTTTTAATGTGCGTATATCGTAAAAAACTATTTTCTTTGGGTTTTCATATAATAGGTTCATAAGGTTAATTTTATGACTCTTTCTTTCTAGGTTGGTTAGGTTAGGTTAGATATATGACCAAAATATCGCACGAGCCGAGCGAGCGCAGCGAGCGTGCCGCGGCAGCGGCCGGCGAGTGCCATAGACATGTCATATTGAATCTATGTTGAATTCAATATCAATCCATTTTCCACCACATAATTCAATTGACTAGTACTTAACTACTTTGTTTTTAAATAATTTTTTTGATTTCAAAAGTGTTTTTATGGTAGTTTTCATCATATGGTCATATATCTAACCTAACCAACCTAGAAAAAAAGATTCTTAAAATTAACCTTATGAACCTATTATTAAATTTTGACTATGGCACTCGCCGGCCGCTGCCGCGGCACGCTCGCTGCGCTCGCTCGGCTCGTGCGATATTGTGGTCATATATCTAACCTAACCTAACCAACCTAGAAAGAAACATTCTTAAAATTAACTTTATGAACCTATTATTAATTTTCGATTTAAGATTTTACGATATAAGCACATTCACACAAATCTATAGAAAAAATAAAAGTGTGTCATCATTAGTACGTAAGTACCCATATAAAACATTTCTTACCTGGATAGGACGCTCATCTTTGCAATATTTAGTTTGAATGTTAACTTTACCCATATTTTGCACGGAGATTCCATCATTATTAGCAAGTTTTATTTGCTCAATCGGAGATGGTTGTAAATCGTACATCCAGTTAGAATGTTTAGTCATATGCATTGTGGCACCTGAGTCAATATACCAATCATCTTCACTTAAATTACTGAAAGCTGAAAAATCCGCTGAAAATGTATTAGGATTAGTTGTCTTCACTGTGCATTGATTTTTAAAATGTCCATATTCGTTGCAATTAAAACAGCGTGGCCTCTTTCCTTTGTACTTGACATTATTATTAGAAGTATTCTTGTGCTGTGCGAAGAGTAGAGAAGAATCGGAAACTTTTACTTCCTGTAAAAGTTTTGTTTTGACGAAATCTGCCGAAATTTTAATGCCGGAACTTTCCAGACCCATGATCATAGGTTTATAATGATCCGGTAAACCCGCCAGCATGAGTGTTCCCAGCCATTGGTCGTCGACATCAAAACCAATATTCCGTAATTTGTATGCAGTACTCATTATTTTATTAACGTAATCTTCAACGCTCGCGCAATTATCTAGCGATGTGTTTATTAAATCCCGTAATAAGCCGACTCTCCTTGACAGCCCCGAGTCTTCGAAAGCATTTTGTAAGTTCGTCCATACTTCTTTTGATGTCTTTGCATTTTCAATATGGACGTAGTTAATTGGTTCGACTAACAAAATGATTTTTGACTTAGCTTTAGTATCCTTTTTAATGTCGACTTCGGTGCCGGGATCGACACATTCCCACAAATCCTCATGTTCTAGATAAGCTTTGACCGCGAACTTCCATGTTGAATAATTTTCCCGTCCAGCTAATTTCTCAATTTGTAAATTAGACGTAGCCATTTTTTCCGGGGTGACGTTCGATAAAATATTTCCAAATTACTAATATCAACGACTGTACAATACTTTATAGCAATAAATATTAAACTTTAAATCTATTTAGCCTTTCTGGGCCCATAACCTGTAGAAAAGCAATAATAAATGTGGATAAAGTTTAAACAACGTTTATTGCTCGGTAATAATATTTACAGTGACATGGTATATGACAGTATCTAAAAAGAAGAAATTATAGGCACACAACCGCCACTAGTTAACAAGGAGGTTTACAATCAAATACTTTATGTTTAATATTCCAACAGTATTAAATGTCACGGAAAGGTTAATGAAAGAAATATATTTTCAAACGAAAAGCTCACCGTAAAGCGAAGACAAAATGACGGAAATTCATTCGAAACTAAGCTAACAAAATTAAGTTTCAGTTATTATTTTTAATTTGAGATTTGCGGTTTTTTTTGTATTACTAATAATATTTATTTTTTTACATTAACGAAACCACTACAGAAAGAAGAATTTGCGTAAAAAATCACCGAGAATGGAAGCCTATATCTATCTAAAATAAATATTTTTAATTTATCTCGTTACTTCTTTACAGTAGTTGTATTTAACCCTTTATAACATCCCACTGCTGGGCACGGACCTCCCTTCAATATGAGGGAGATCAAGCATAGTCCATGGCATAGTCCCAAGTGCAAAGTGATTACAAATAATAGTAATCATACTGCAAATCTACTTAGAAAATATTTTTCTACTATATCCATTTCATTTAAGTTATTAAAATAAGTAACGAGGCTTATTATTATCCGGTTTTAGGTCAATTGAAGGTTAAAATATCATGAGTAGACTCTATAAGTAATAAAATAAAGTGTTTTTATTTACAACACTAGTGGCTGCCCTTGACTTCGTCTCTATACGATTTTTATTAGCTAGAAGTATAGTCCCTTTCAATATTAATATTAGGTTTACGTAATTTTTTACATGCAGTTATAAAATCAAATGCATATATTAGAATACTAATTTATAATCTTGTAATATTAAACTAATTATAATAATATTTTGTAATTAACATATTTATTGTTCATCAGTATATTATTAATTTTAAATAGATAGAAAGCTTTACATTACATAAAGCGTATATATATTACGAGCACGAATGTATATATTATAAATGTGTACATTACTGTATAATTGTAAGGTCCTTCGATTACATTATACCTAAGTCTTATTTCCACTTAATAGAAATCATTTTAGGTCTATACTGTGTGTACTACAATTTGTTCTAATATTACAAGTCTAAAAAGATCGTTGTTTTGTTTGTTTAAATATTTTGAAAAATTCTTTCACCTTTTGTAACCAATTCAATGATGAACGTTAGAGGCTATCTTACACGATCCTACGATATATCTTTAAAAATAAATTTCGTAAGTAAAGCCGTGAGTAAATTCTAGTAAAATTTAAATAAAAAGTATGTTAAGAAGCGAATGTATAATTATTGTTATAGCTATAATCGTTTTAATTATTTAGAATAATTTAAAATATATTCACTTCAGTTTGATGATGCCATAACTATACAACGCAAGTCTTGAATCTCAGGATTTTGCATTTCCATATTTTTTATTAAGAATTTTAAGTATTTCAGTTAATCATAAATTGCCTATCAATATACTTTATACTTAAACTATAAACAGACTATAATATTTCATATTTTATTTTAAGGTAGACCTTGTTTCAATTATTTACAGTTAAATTGGTTGTATAATATCAATCGTGTCAACAGCCCTTTTCAACGTCCCACTGCTGGGCGAGGGCCTCCCTCAGTACGAGGGGGATCAGGCCATAGTCCACCGCGCTGGTCTAGTGCGTGTTGGCGGACTTCACATGTCTTACGAAAACTTGCTAGGTTTTCTCAGACATACAGGTTTCCTCAATCATGTGTAAACCGTAAAAAGATTTTGATTAAATTTGCTCCACTAGTTTATTTTTATCTAAATTTATTTATATTAGTTAATAATAACTGATACTTTGCACGCAGCTTAAAATATTTATCGTGCAAACGAAACCGCAGACTTGTTGTTAGCTAGTACAATATAGAGTTTGCTTTGAAATCAACCATAATTGACATGTGGGTTCTGATCACTAAGTTTAATTGTTAAATTGACGTGATGGAATTTTTTGATCTAAAAGTTTAAGTTTGATTGGATTTTAGGACTTTTATTTGTTTTAATTTAGACGTTACGTAACAGCTTTAATATATAAGCGAGTCGTTATTACATTTACTACATAATAATGTTTGTTTGTTCATACTTTGTATTAAATGAGCAAAAAAATTTATTTTTTTCTTATTGACTATCGATTTCTTATTTTAGGTCTATTCGTCCTTAGAAACGTTATAGATACGTATAGATTTTTCGGCTAAATCTTTCTCTTGAATCATTCTATCTCTTGATGAAAATCGCATTGAAATCTGTTGCATAGTTTAAAAGATCTAAGCGTACAAACGCGGGAAGTGTTATTTATATTATGTAGTAAAAAAGGTTTTTCGAATGAATTTCCAAGCACACAGAAGATAAGATAAGAAAAGAAAGTAAGAAATAATTACATCGATATTGAGGCTATTCAGGAAATTTACCAATGCGAAGGGCAGTACGTTGCGGTCGCCCATAGGGGCTTCCCCGGACGGCGACTGCTGTGGCTGTAGTAAGAACTTTCATTATAACATAGATAAAAAATATTTTTATAATTATAATAATACAAAATTATTTATATATTAATTTATAATATAACAATTCATTTATATAGGTTTATATGTAATATTTATAATGTTATATATGTTTGTTATATAAGCAATAATTACGAATAATTGTTAGTAACTTGATTCTATTTAGTCTATATCGTTTCCGCTGAATCCGCTGTGTATATCTAAATACGATTATTGCGGTATTTGGGACAAACTACAACTCAAGCAATTTTAAATGAAAATATGTACCTAAATTCATGCATAAATACAAAAAATAATAATTATATATGTAAAAGCTGTTAAAAGTCAAGTGAAATAAGGCTTAATACACGAAGCCGTCCTTAAAATTTAGAATTTTTAAATGAAGCTATCTTTTTGGATTTATGTAGAGACGGAAATCTCTACCATGACGGTTATCAAAAAAATCAAAATGCAACTATTTAAAAATCAGTAAAGATTATGCATAAAAGTAAATGTCAAGTACGTAAATTTAAGAATCGATAATAATTCTTTTAAAGACGGCTAAAAGTAACATTGAACAAACAAAATATCAAGAAAAAAATAAAGCAGTTAAAGCAAAAGTAAAACACGCCAAATAATCTTAAGAAAAAGGTATAAAAATATTATTTACATCGACTTTATTGATTGATGATAGTAAATTTACCAGCGCAAAGGGCACGAGGGATCGCTCGCTCATGGTCGAGTCGGCTGACGGAGACTGTTGTTGCTGATCCAACAAACGTACGGGCGGCGTGGAAAAAAGGAGATGTATATATTATTTTTTGGGAAAAAACAATTTCAATTACAAAAATACACTTTTGTATATTCTATGCACAAAAATATTTGTATTTCGCAAAATATTTTTTTTTAAAACAACTAGCTATCTGATGTCATAAATAACATTCATATTTTGTTAGCAAACACTCCAACTGACAGGCGAGGGCCGTAAAAATATTAATAAAACAAGTTTTAATTAACCGTTGATTGAAAAAAGCAACCACTAAAGTTCTCCGCGTCGAACCGTTAAATCTCTATTTACTATAAAAACTTCTATGAATACGAACATGAATATCGAGAACCGGTTTAGATCAAACAATGTTAAAACAAAAAAATCGGAACAGATTCGCAGTAACAAATAACTGTCAACACCCCTTCCGTGAAACAAAGCGCGCCGAAAAAATATTACAAAAAATAAAATTACAATGAGCCCCTAATCCGAGTCGTGGGAAACCGACAAATGCAAGGTAAGCGAATCTGAAACTAATTTAAAAAGTAATTTTTGTCTTTCGTTTTCGAATTTTAATTTAAAAACACATGCACTGCAGTTAGCATTCATTTAACTAACAATGACAATTTAAAATTTTTCAAATTACAGACCTAAAAATATACGTGCAACGAGTCTAATGATTAGGCTAAATAGGCTGCATAAGTTTCGGCTTTTGCCTTTATTTAAAAGTAAAAAAACTATAACGTATAAATAAGTATTAACCATATGCCCAAAACAAACATTTGTAACAAATGATATGGAATTTTAAAATATTCGTGTAATGTCATCGAGTTAATAGAATTATCACTGATTATATTATTTTACATATCCTTTGTAAAACCGGATGCGACAGAAGGACAAAAACGATTTAATAATAAGTTTGACGGCCCTTAACCCTTTCTTAACAAAAGCTTTACAATATGTTACTTTTGCGTCTTGTCTTTTTTTAAGGAAGTAGGGATCATTCAAATTTGGAACGGGTTTTTAGACCTCTGAGGTCAGTCTATCGATATGTTTTGGAGAAGATACACGCTTGTATCAAATTGTAAAAATTATGAAAATAATATTAATATTAGATTAATTTTCGAAGTGAATTGAGAAAATAATTTAGTGTCAGTGAATACTTAAAGAAAATAATTGTGGAAACAATCAAGATCTGGTATTTCTTTTAGTTTATTCTACTAAAATATTTAATTGTAAATTTAATTTAAATTTAAAAACTTAATTTTGATTTAGAAAAACTATTTATACTGAATTAACTTTGAATGGGTAAACATTTATTTGATCATAACTTGTAAGATTGCCGGCGGGACGCGTAAGACAGACTTTATCGTACGTGCTATAACTAATCGTATTTATTCACTTACTATTTCACGAAAAAAAATAAAATGAAGTCAAATTGTATTTGAAATATTTTGTTATGTTCTTTTCATTAAATGACGAAACTGAATTAAAAGTACACAAAAATAATTAATCTTAATAACACACTATTCACTATCTTATACCTAAGGTCCTATTTTATAACACCTCTTAATCTAATGTAAAAAAAATTAACTCACCTGAATTTCATTGACAAGTTTCTCCGTCAACATCTTGTGATCAGGGGTGGCAGGTGGCTGAGGAGTGGGAGGCGCAGGACCTGGCTGGTTGTTCTCCACCTGCTCCTGCAGTGGTGACCCTGGGCGGCTTCGGTTCCAGAAGTCCTGCATCTTAAACCTCTGTGCCTCCGTCTGCAGGGTTGGTATGTGTAGGGAGAGAGGTGCAGCGCGAAGGTCTAAGGCACTGCCACCAGCTGCTGCCTCATTGCCATCTGCCGCTGTCATTTTAAAGGAATTATGCAGCCAACTGGCCACAAAGTTCTCTTCTTCCTTTGGCGGCTCCAGGAGTCGAGGGAACGGCGGCGCGGCGCCTGGTTCAAAAGCGCCCTCGCCGCCGACCGCCTCACCTTCTTCCGCTATTTTTGGTACTTTTGCCTCCCTCGGTGAGTCCTCTACTTCCGTCTTCCGATACTCATGGAGGTCCCTGTACCTCTCCTGGAGCGCTAGGGATATGTTTTCATTGAAGTACTTCAACATTAATTCCAGTTTCGGGCGTATCGTCACAACGAATTCATGCGATGGTGCGCGCCGCACGGATCTGCAAAGAACGGGCCGGTCAGTTCGCGGGTTCGAGATACTTCGCGGTCTGTTTACGGAGGGATCGGGAAAGCGGAAGCGAGACCTGTTCGAGGCGCGGGCGGGCGACGACTAACTTCTTGGTGGAAAACTTGAGCGCCGCGACGCTTTCTTGCGGGGCGGGGCGGACGCGCGCGCCAGGCGAAGACGCCGCTCCAACTAGCAAGACGCGGCGCCGCCCCCGCCGCCTTAGACGACGCGAAGAACATCCCCACCGAGGCCGTACGCACGCGCCCCGCGTTTTTTCCGCGGAAAAACGTGTCCGCTCAAGGAAAAGACGGTCCGGCGGCGGCGAGCAACGCCGCGGGCCTGAGCGGGGCCAGCGAGAGCGGCCGAAACCTTGCCGGACCGCTCGGACCACGGCCGAAATAAGAACTATTAAAAAGGGCGCCAAGCCACCATCACCCCTCTCGCTCGCCCGACCCCGACCGCTTTACACCCTTGTGTTAGAAAAGGACGGATACGGCAATTTTTTCTAAGCCGCTATTAGTGAGGGAGGAAATAGAAAAGAATGGGTTCTTTCTGATTTTTTTCTTATTGCTCTGTCTCGCTCTATCCGAGGGGTTTTGTATAGCGCCGTTTTGTTCTGAGTTTTTAAGTATTTCTTTCCGTTCCGCCTACTTTACTATTGAATTTTTTTCGTATTCAGGCGGAGCTTAGCGCACGAGGTTTAGCCAACGGCCTTTAATTGCTACGTTTTTTCCTTATTTTTACCTAACCTTTGGAATTTTTAAAGAATAAGTACATCTAACACCTATTACGACTTTAAAACTTTTTATATTTGATATAGATAATTCAATTACTATAAATGTGTATGTATGTATCAAAAATATCTCCTTTTACTACCCTGCTAAATGATTAGATAAGTTAAAGTTTAAATTTTTGTCATAAAATCTTGTTGAAGTTGACGTCTTAGATTTTTACTGCTACGCGACAGCAATGAACGAGTTTTCCTCGCGTAAACTTCTCACCTCGCTACCCCACGCCAGATGGCGTAGCTTGCTACGAAATTGCCTACGCTAATGTTAAGTAGTTACATTTAAATTCAAGTAATAACATTATTTAAAATACTTTAATTTTATTGCTTTTATTTCAATCCATTACTGTACTTGTTTAATAAAAAAATCAACAACAAGAAATGTATAAAAATAATGTATGAAGTACCTAAGTATTATATTATTCTGTTTAAACAATATTAAGTACCTATATTAAAATATAATACCAGTTTTGTTTTAAGTTTTTTTGCAGAAAACATAAAATTTCTTTCATTGTACCTATAGTTTTTATTGATTTACGAGTATAAATCATTATATTTATCGTCATCAGTTACCTCTTTATTTAACCTAATTAAAGTCAAATTAAAGTCTTCCCTACCATTTTATTACTAAAAATAAATAAAAAACTTAAAAATAATATTAATAATTAAAATAAATCTTAAAAATAACTGTATCATGATAAAAATAAACGAAATTAAATTAGCAGTAATTTTCTGATGAAGTTCTAACTGCCTCAGGCGGAGTCATGGTCAAGTCATTAATGATAGGTACAAATGATAACATTAATACATAATACCAGGCGTGGCCACAATGTATGGGAGTGCTTTTTTCACGGTACGTAACCACGATTGTTTTAATAGAGGCGGCATAGGTTTGGATCGTTAGAGTGCTGCCAATATAAATGTACTTTTAATGACATATCATTACCTGTTGTGATAATAATGATATATGCAAAAATATTTTTCTGCTATCATTCTTATGTTTATTAATTGTAAATACGTGTATAATATGTAATTAAATCGTACTTATAAGTTATGAGTGTTTCTTTTGATTAGAGGTTTGAGTCTAAATTTAAAGAATATAGCTCAAGCTTCATTGCAGTATTTTTTTTAATAGTAATACATACATCGAATTGTATTTTAGAATCATCTTGTAAATATATGGTACATGATTAAACAATCAATAAAGTGTTACTTGGTATATTTAATTGTTTTATTTTCGATTCATATATAAACCAATAGCTTTGATTCAAACCTAAAAATAAGGGTTCGTATCTGTCAGAACAATTATATAACCGATTCATAAAACAACCCCCTACTGCGACGCAAACCTTCTTTACTTCTAAATGAACCTTTCTATTATCTACAATGCTATTTAAACTTGGCAGTTTTAAAATATATAAACTAATAATGTATTATGAAGTAGTAACATATAGAAAAAAGATTATGGAAAATATTTGTTTGCAAACAGAAGTCAATGAATGTGAACAAAACAAAACCAGTTTACTATCTATGGATATAAATTAAGTATATCTGCGCAAAATGATTAGTTATTTTATTTAAAATATTTTAGAGAAAATTAAATAAATTTTAAGATGTACGGTAGTGTTAGTTAAATAATTATAACTTCTACTGATAATATTACTAAGTCGATGCAAGAATTTAAGATTCGAACCCTCAATACAGACTCAAACCGACAATATTGAGTGTCGTCCTTCCATTTTGATTAAAAGATTTAAAAAAAACTAATTTATACATAATATAAAAAGACTTTCCCTAATAAAAAAAAGTTAAGTAAATGCGTTATTCGCCATTTTTTCTTATGTAGGCAGTGTTTTTTGCTTGATGTAGGTACTGTCATATTTTTATATGAAATTCTTTTTAGCTATTTCCATCTTTATATAAAAAGTGGGAAGCTTCTTAAGTCTATAATTATATAGAATTGTGATTAAAAACTAGTATTAAGGAGACCTATCTATAAGAAGTTAAGACAAGTTTGTACGCAAATGTTAGAACGGTCGTCTGATAAAATCTTCGCTTATCAATGGTATAATTTAAACTTAATTAAAAAGTAGCAAATTTCGACCAAAAACAAAAAAAAACTTATATTTGTTCGCATACAACCGAGTTCCATTACAAAAAGAAATTTTCTTTCTCGAATATTTAAATAATTATTTCGTAGATTTATATTGATTTATAGTTTCTGATGTTTCTTTTTCAATTATATTTCTATATTAATAATTTCGTGAAGGGGTACGGTAGACTCGATCGAAACTTTAGCTGAATAATAAAACATAAAAAAATAAAGATTTCGAGTCGACAACATATATCCGCAAAATTCGGATTGTGGAGTATTTCGTTTAATTCTAATGGTGCTGACAGACAAATCGCAGTCGCCATATTGGCCACTCTAGCGAAACGTCACTGACATCGGATAACACCTGTACACAAAAACAATTTTTAGTCATATTTATATAACTCTTCAATAATCATATATTATAGGTAAATATAAAAAAATAAAAAATTAACAAACATTTGCAATATTTAATACATATTTTACAACAATTTCTGTTTAATTTAACAGTTCACTTGATAGCTAAATAATAAATCAAGTCATTCAAACAGATGTTAACAGATGGCGGTATTTTATATTTAAACATACTGTTTTAAATAGTGTATTTAATATTCATATTATAAAATAAAATAAAAGAATATTTAATTCCTTAAAACGTATTGTACTTCGTTTGTAAAATATACTGTTAAAAATAATAATTTTTTTACTATTCAATTTTAGTAAGTGTTAATTGTATTTTGCTATAATATTTTATATATTACCTATATATTTAAAAAAATAACGATAATAGCCTTAATACACTGACCTCTATAATACCACTGGACTGGCTGTTCCAAGCGTTTGACAGCGACACAATTTTTTTTGTGTCCATTTGAAGCGCCACTAGCGAGAGTCCCTAGAACTAATTTTGACGTATATTGCAAAAGACAGCGAGAAGTGTTTGTTTACTGTAAAGTAATTTTGCATTTTCGTTGTTAATATAAGATAAGTAGTAATTATGATGATACGGTTATTGATTAATAAAAATAAAAAAATAATAATCTTTATATCGACATCATTAGTTTTAGTACCACGAACTCTCGCTACGTCCGACAGCGGCGGACAGCGCCAAAATGGCGAATATTAAGCAGCCACAAAAGCACGTTGCCAACAGCCAGTCCAGTGGTATTATAGAGGTCAGTGCCATAATATGAAAAGGAAAAATCACGATTACGTTCTTTATTTTTGTGAATTGCTTTATAAAACTGTAGGTAAGTAGGTAGGTATGTATATTTTTGTGTTTTTTTTGAAAAAAGGCTTACCTCTGCTAAAATTTCTCTCTTCGCCACTGATACACAATACTTATTATTATTTGAATATTTCTTTAAAATTTTTGGTGGATAAAGAAGAGTTACAAGTATAACCAAGTTTTGTTATCTTATTATTATGAATACAATCTGAGGCATATATTATAAGATATAAATTTTAAATAAATAAAATGTGTTTTATTATAAACTACAGCCACTATTAAATATTTTTACAAGCGACTGACCCTCGCTTCGCTCGGGTTCATTCCAAGATTTAGCGCGAGCGAAGCCGCGGGATCCGCTAGTATAATAATTAAAAAATAATGTTATTGAAACATAAAAAGCCTATCCGAAATAAGCACCCTTCATGTAGGCTGACCATCTGTTATTAGTTTATGATATGACGGAGAAATAAAATACAGACGCGTCAAGTTATAGCAATATCCGGTCACATAAAATTTGGAAATTTGCTGTTAAACAGTTTGTTAGGGGTGCTGTTTAGTTAATTTTAGACTGATGAATTCCTTCTTTTTCTTTAAAGTTGGCTAAACATTTTATATAGGTATATGTACATAAGAATTGAAGAGAGGACGGGCATACTGCACAAGTGGCATTCAAATGGCAGCCTGCCGGTCGAAGAAAACCTGGACGACCAACTAACACCTGGAGGAGGTCGATTGAAGCGGACCTTAGAAGGACGGGAATCACGTGGAACCATGTCAAAACACTTGCCAAAGATAGAAGGGCATGGAAAACAACTGCTGCAGCCTAAGTTCCGTAACGGAATAATAGGACAACATCATATGTATATAAATGTGCTTGACGGATATCAATAATTTAAGCTTACACATTTACATCACATAATTTTATTGAAAACTTTAATTTTTCTTTATTATAAATAGAAACATATGTATCATTTTTATAAGTCTCTTATATAAGTTAGTAATATTTAAGTTTTTATATTTAAAAATTGCAGTCAAAGGCTGTTTCGTATGATCTTGCACCTCACTAGCTTTCGTCCAAGCCATACTTACATGATATGACAAAAGGTAGCCGAAGCTACAAGTAGGTACGTATATTTAGGATCAATGCAGCCTTATGTTAATCATTTATTAAAGTGTCGTTTTATTGGTGAATTAAAAACGTCATGGACTAGCATATAAATAGAAATGACTGTACTTTCTTAATTTTATAACAAAAATTCTTTAAATATGTGTTAAAGGATGATAATTTAGGGTTATAAGTATTGTTTATGCTAAGCCATAAATCAATAAAAAAACTAAAATTTTGGCTAGAAATAAAAAAGAGGGCCACCGTTATCACCTAGGATAATAAAAAATAGCCTACGACCTATTCTCACACCTAAGAAATATACACAAAAATCATACAAATCGCTCAAGTCGTTTCGGAGGAGTTTGATAACAAACACGAGATTTTTATATATTAGAAGAAGATATAATTGTTTATTTTATATAAGAAGATAATTTTTTTACGCTAAGGTATATTCCAGTACAAATTGGCCCTACTTGAAACATTTTTCTCACCCTTGGTAAATGTAACAGTTTTTAGATACGGCACAGCAATGCGACCTTTGTGCTACTAATACTTAAATGTAGGTAAACTACTAACATTTAAACAAGATTTGTTCGAGCATGTTGATATCGATTGCAGATTATGCAATATAATAGTTAAAACTGTAAATAAAATGTGCTAGAGAATTTGCTAACTTGAAAGATGGTGTAAATGTCAATAAAATATGTAGGTACTATCTCAGAGAAAAAATCTAAAAAAAATATTAACAAAGTAGAACTCTAATTTTTAGCAAATCTTTCTTGGTAAATTAATATGTATGAGAAATATATATGGACATTGAATAGATAATAACTGCCTTGATAATGAGAAGGTCCTGGATTTGATACCCAATGGTGTTTTTTTTTCAAGAAATTCAGGTTGTATGGCGTGTATTCCACCCCCGTGCTTCAGAGCGCGCGTCAAGCTGTTGGTCTTGCGCCTGATCTCTCGCGGTTGAGTCCAGTCGCGTTGAATTATCGGTCCACTGGAGTAAACGGTAAATATTGATGCAGTCGTATAATATACTACTGCGTAGTCAACTAGTCGGAATGAGATTGGCACTCTTAGTCGAAAATGATTCTGAAGACATTAATATTGTTATAAACAATAATCGTGAAAATTATTTTAAAGTTTAATACAGAAAAGTTGGTAAAAATCACAGATACAGATACTAACAAGCGAATAACTTTTCATCAACAAAAATTAAAATCGATTTTATTTAATCACAGTTAATTATACTAGCAAAAATTTTATTCGACTTAGTACCCACCCTTATACGAGTACTTAAACCGTAAAAGCAAGATGGCCAAAACGTATGCAATGCGCTGTCTGACAGCTGCTAACAATTGTGGCTTGTTACACATTTATTTCTTAACTTTTGTAAATGTACGTACACAAAATGTGCTAAAGCAATAAATCAAATATTTTTAAACACCATTAGGTTATCTCGTTTGCTAAAAGTCAAACTGAAGGAGAATTACTGACTATAGAAAAAATAAATATTCTATAAAAATATGTACAAGTAACCTAAGGGTACAGTTACACATGCTCATAACTAGCACGAAAGCATGCCACTATTGAGCAATTGCTACTTAGTAGCATGTGTGTCGAAACATTGCTGATAATGAGCATGCTTATTTCGAGCATGCTCAAATTTCGATGTTCGTGCGATTATTGGGCATGCTACTGTCAAAGTCTACTGGAAAAAGTCACTTGGTTTTCTATTTTTCACTTGCACACTGGCAGAGAACTTGCTAGAATATCGAATACCAAAGAACCAGCCCGTGCTTAAATAGCATGTGTGTTCAATTTATTGCTTTAAGCACGCTTGTTTAGAAGCATGCTTAATAAAAGCATGCTAAAAAAAAGCAAATGCGTCAGTTTCAAGAGCATGCTTGTTATAAGCATGCCAATAAGCATGACATTTTATGAGCATGTGTAACTGTACCTTTACTTAACTCTCGTATCAACAAATAAATTTTAATCTATATTTTTAAATTTAATCACATTGGAAGCTCAAGGACTGCGAGCTTTACTCACATATCAATCAAAAGTTTGCAAAAAACAATACAATTGCAACATGAAAGCTTTCATTTCAAATCAGTTCCGGATAGAAAAAAATATAATCGTTTGACCCTTATGCAAATGAGATCAAATATCTTTACAAGGGCTTTTTTGTTTTTACATTTACCACCAACCGGTTTTTTCCGGTATTGTCTGAAACGTCATTGTCTTCCTGAGAACAGATATTGTTGATAAAAGATGTTTTGTTGTAATGAATTTTGAAGTTTTTGCCTGCAACGTGAGAATATCTTAGATTTAGATAAGGGCTTAAATGTAAATTTGTGCTGTCGTTTTACTATTTTATTGCACTAGCAGTATCTTTTCTATAATACGATTAATGCTAGGAACTGAAAATTGTTTATATGAATTAATTATTACTAATATTATAAATTAGCTACTCACCATAATGAAAATCTAAATAAATCTATCTCACGGGACCCGTACATGTTTTTTACAAATTTCATCCATATACGTTCAGCCGTTCAGACATGATTGTGTAACAAACATCCATCCATATATCTAAAGTATCACATTGATATTATTAGTAAGAAGAAGAAAATGGTGTTTGTTCGTTTGTTTTTTACTTTTATGCTAGATTATACCTAAGTTGATTTGTGATGTAAATATGTATTATATTATAATATCGGAAAAAATATATACCTAAATGTTTGCAGAGCATAGGTCGTTATTATGATTTATTGTTTCCATGCACTTTCTTCAACGATATAATGTATGGTGGTGATACAATGTTGTATTAATGACGAAAAAAATACTTAAATTTTTAATTGCATATTGTTCTTACTCGTAAACTAGAGCTTATAATTTTTTTTAATATGTGAATGAATTTTAAATAAAATAATATTAAGATTAAAAAATATATGTACCTATACATTTTAAAACAATAACAATAATTTGTGTGAGTCTGGAGAAAATCTTTGGATGGCAAAAACAAAAATTGGATAAACAACTGATAACTTAGGAATTAAGTTATAATAAATAAATAAATAAATATGTTGGGACGTTATTACAACAACGCCATCTAATTCCGTGCTAAGCTACGAAGCTTGTGTACGGATACCAGATAGTTGATATACTACACATATAAGTTTTAAATACATACATATTATAAATAAAAATACCCATGACTGGAGTACAAACGTTCGTGTTCAACAAATGAATGCCCCCAGCGGGACTAGAACCCGCGACCGCTGGCGCAGAAAGTAGGGTCATTGCCAACTGAGCGAAACGTGTCGTCAAACATTTATAAAATTTTAGATACTTTTGGTAATAATTGTTACTTTTATTTAGACACTTACGGCCGCACTCAGAGTCCTGATCCATGACGTCGTTCTTTAGTATGGATATTCTCGACTTAATGGTTCATTAAGTGACTCTGAGTGCGGCTGTTAGACTCTATTCAACACTACGAGTATATTGTATTATATATATTATTTTCTCATTAATATGAATTCGTATAAAATATTCAATTTAAAGTGACGTGAACGAATGTGTTTTAGTAACGACAAAGTGTTACACTGCTACCAAACACCTATTGAAAATAATATCAACATTATTTTTAGACATGACTGAGTTCCGACGTACTGACATACATACGTACCGACATATACATATGAAAATTCATATCAATATATATGTTTTTATAAGGATCATTGTATAATGTGGAGCTACCTCTTCTTAATGTGGTGCCAAAGCAACAACAACAAAGATGTAATTAAAAAATGATTTTTAGTTTGTAAATAAAAAAAATATTTTTAACATTACTTTGAATAATACCTCTTTTTTGACCGATTCGGAGGATTTTTTACTTTTAATAATATATTTGGCTAATACAGTATCTACAATATTAATCAGAATTAAACAGAAATACTTATGTATATAAAACATAAACCAGCAAAGTTTCCACTTCAAAATATATCATAAATAAGAGCGCTAACAAGGAAAATTTTAATAATTCATTTATTTTATTCAACATTAAATAGAATTAATAAATAGATTACACGTTAAAAATAAACCTTATTTTATTATTAATGCTAATAAAAACTTGCTAATAGCAGTTGCATAACTACGAGTTAGTAGAAAAATGTTATAAAATATAATTTAATTTGAATAAACTGCCTCGGTGCAAATCCGGAGGTCCTGGGTTCTAGTCCCGAGTCGGGCCAAGTTAAGTTATCAAATCTCACCCCTGCGTCTCGGAGAGCACATAAGGCCCTCGGTCCTGCGCTTTAACTCTCACATGTCGAGTGTTGGTTCCACCAGCGTATAAGAGTGACACGTACACTTGTGCACTATAATATCTCCAGCGCAGATGGCTAGGCTCAAAAGATTCGCCGCCGTGGCCGGAATAATTCGGGGGGACAATATTTTATTAATATTCAATTAAAAAATATTTTTTATTATTATAACTAGATCTTAATTCTATAAAATTCACTATTTATTACTATATTATTTCTGATTAACAAAGGTTGGCTGGAAGAGATCTCTTCTAGAAATAAGTCCTAGAAGGTTAAATTTAAAGATTCAGTTCTGAAGGCAAGGCAGCACTATTTAATTATCCTTATTTTGATATTTATACTATTTTATAGTAATAAATGTCAAGGTTTTAATATAATATTTCCTTAAAATATTATAAGTAAACAATGTTTCATTGTATATAAAAGATTCCATGTTTAATTTAGACTGTATATAATAATTTATGTAAACAAAATAGTATGAACTATACCGAAGGGAAATGAAAAAGTTATTAGTAAGAGGGCTAATGGCGGCGCGATCACGCACCGCGACCTATTTTTAATGATTTTTGGAAGAACTGAGTGGGGTTGATCAAAAGTATGGAGAGAGATTCGTGTTCTGATATGTGTTATACCTAAAAGCTGTAGCGATCGCTTTTTTGTACGTAAACGCGCTATTCTCTTTAACTCCAAATACAAAATTATTTTAATATGCTAGGCTGATACTGTTTTGTACCTTTAAATAATATTTAAAAAAGTAAAAAAATAAATTTAATTTAATATTGGTATAGTCTTCAACCTCAGTTTTGAAAAAATCTCTCACAGGCCAAGCCAGAGAAGTATCTCTGAGTGCACATGTAATGAATAATAATAAGATAAATAGCTTTAAATTTAATACAATTAAGGTATATTTTTGTTTGCTTATCATTACCATAAATAACTTTTTAATTCTTTACTACATACGAATAGAGTACTCAATACTTTCAATTCAATGTGATTTCTGACACACATATTCAATAAAAAAACGATAAAAGCTCTCTCCTCACTTAGCCCGCTCGAACCGGTGAATGTAAAACGTTATTGATGGTACAATTCCGTGACAAGTGATACACTGTAGAAACAGACCGTAGAATCGATACCCGGCAAACGGAATTTTTAATATCCAAACCAATATTTATTTTTAATTCATGCCAGTTCACCTTAATATTGACTTACACGTGTTGTTTTGTTATTTTTATTAGTTAATTTAGTCTTTTTATTATTTTAGATAATATAATAGATATTTTGATATCAAGTTCCTTGCTAATGATTTTTTTTACAAAAATTAGAAACATGTAAAATATTTAGGTGCGTGTATTATTACAAAAGGAACGCAATGGAAACTTGTTTAGTATCTTTTGTTATAGTAAACTAAAACTCTTTAAACCGGATATAATCCTTCAGTAATAATATATAAAATTAATATCTTCCATACGTAAAAAGCAGTTAATTGAAATTTATTCAAAAGTCCAAATAAAAGAAAAAGCAAAAAATATCTCCCTCTCAAATCAACCGTTAAACAGGAGCCAAGTATCATTTCCAAAACGTTTACTGATAAAAAATAAACGAGCAAAAAAGATGCACCCTGTCCAAATATTGCGTGTCAAAGCCCACCGCTCTAAACGTTTAAAAAAAATAAAAAAGGAAGTTAATCTTGACACGTTTGTTTAGAAAAAAGAGCTGGCACAAAAAACCGCCCTATACCATTAGGTCGACCAATGAAAAAAGAAAAAAAAACGTGTTTGAAAAAAGAAAGACTTAATTGGCGCGTGCCGCCCTAGTTTTTTTATGACGTTTTTTTATTCCATTCACGTTCTGTGACGTGGGGTGAGTTTTTTGTGACAATTACACCGTTCAGCCGACAAATTATTTAAGATTATAACCTTTTAAAAGCTGTTAACACTGCATAATTTACTCTGTAATTTATGTGGGCTTTAATTTAGTGTTGCCGTGTTTCAATTATGTTGTGAATAATACATATTGTAGGTTTTGATGCATTTTTTACGTATAGATTTTTCTACAAGATGTTCGCTCGGTTTTATTATAATAATTTTATTACGTCAGTAGTATTTATATAAAGTTTGTTCCTAAATATGATCGTATACTACGTGTATATAAATTACATTCTTTGACTTTAAAGTTGGTACAAATTTTATTAACTTTAAATTACCTATGGAAAACATTATTTATCTTTAGTATGAATAAATAAAAAAAAATTAAAATATAATAAAGGTATATTTCTTAATATCATCTTCTTGAGGAGTAAAAAAGACCGCTTCTTTTATGTATAATGTCAATTTGAATCGCAAATATAAGTACATACTTATATAAATTTATAACGATTTGTTTTAAACACATATTAACAATTAAAATGTTAAAGATTATAAAACCACATTATCTTTGAAGATGTAAACACATTTGATAATAAAATGTAAGCGATAAGGAAAATAAAAACCTGTCACAGTGACATCTGTGGAAGAATAGTTGGACTAAAAACAAAAATTTCTAACTAGATTCTGACTAAAATCCAATAAGATGTTAATATAAGCTACCAAAGAGTTAGGTATTTTTTAAACACTTAAATTTCTCTTAAATGATATAAAATAGCTGTAAATACTAGGTAGAGAGTAATCGATATGAAATTACGTATAAAATTAAAAAAAAATGATATTCAAGTATTACTATTATATTCTTATTATTAATTATTTTTTTTAAACACACCTGTAAAAAACTGTGAATATTTTTTGTTTCAATATAATTTATTTTTAAAACTGGGTACTATCCTTGTAAAAATGACGCGCAAAAGCAAACTTTTCAACTTAATAAATAGAATTAAATTCTTAATCAAAGTAATTATACTTGCAGTTCAAGGACATCCAAAAATATTAATCGAAAAAATTAATTGCGTGATGCAAACTTACCTTGGTTTATGCAAAAAACAACCGACCCGCGCCGCGACAACTTATAAAATTTTCCATTTAAAACACACTGTTCATTATCTTTTTTCTAACTAAAAAATGCACTATTTAACAAAGTAAAACATCTAAAATCACTTTGATTATGATCTATTTTAAACTATAATTATATATAGATATGATTTAAATTAATTTACAGTTAACTTCGATATACGTCGTTAAGGAATGCGCTTGCAACTTCTTGGACTACTTATTGGCTACTAGGGAAGAGACAGCACTGTCTTAATTGTAGTCTAAAGATTTCTGCTGAGTTATAATATTGTGATTAAATCTAAATAATTACAACTTTAATACATCATTTTTGCTTTAGCGTATTAAAAATCTGTCGAACTCTATTAAATTTGTTATTGTACAGAAATTAATTTTAAATGATAAAGGAAATTCGTCTAATATACGAGTATTTATTGAGCACGAATGTTTGTACTCCAGTCGTGGGTGTTTATATTTATAATATGTATTTTAAAATTTATATGTGTTGTATATCAACTATCTGGTATCCGTAGCACAAGCTTCATACGCTTACCACGGAACCTAGATGGCGCTGTTGTAATAATGTCTCAACATATATAAATGCCTCGTTGGTGTAGTTGCTAGTATGTGCGGCCGCTTACGCGAGGGTCCTAGTACGAGTCACGGGTTGGGCCAGGTTCTTTGTTACAGGAACAGAGAGTTACACTAGCTACATTGACTGCCGTGCAGATGGCTGGTCTCAACGAGGTTAGCCACTGTGGCCGGAATCTAAATGAACAATCATTAAAAAAAACACACACATTTAAAAAAAAGTAACGTTCAGTTAAAAATTTACAAACCTATTTGCTTTATTAATACAGTACTTTACATAAAATAAATGAAATATGTTCGCGATATTGCACAAATAACTAATATTTTTGTCACCAGAAATCATCACTCTACTAATTACCAAAATTTAGCTCTGTAATAAATAAATATTAGAAAAAAAAATTAAACTTTCTTCTAACGAACGAATGCAAAAATCTCTTCAATAAACCAAGACTAAGAGCCGACCCAAGTCATTAGACTGCACTTGCAATGCACATCACTAGCTATGCATGTGTGCGTTATCACGAGTGCTACGTACGTAGATAAAATTTTGAAAAATTCTCAACTTTTCCGCGATAACCCCGTCCGGACGCGCAGAAAAAAGCTTCTTGGCCGTATTTATAGTTTATTGTAATTACATCAAAATGTTTTTTCAACATTATGTAATATTGTTTGTATATAAACTATATTTATAAAATAGTATGTATAGAAGATGCAATTAATACTAACGAAATTAAAAAGGCACAACTAAAAATCAATATAAAGTGGTTATTACATTATAAGCATGGTGAGCGGTGACTCTATCACATTTTTTTCAGTATTATTCGTCTTCTCGAGATCATATTCATTAAATAATAATATCGGTTCATACTTGGCAAAGATATCGTGTAACAATTATTTTTGTACAATTATACCAATTATTGTATTGTATAAAAAATACACAACCGAATTTAGTATCGCCCTTTTTCAATGGAGAGACAGACAAAGTAAGCTTAGTGATAGCCACTAATGACACCTTTAAACCAAACTTTACTATTCGATTAATTTTCTATAATAATTATGCAAAAACATAAAATGGAGCCTCGACTATGAATAACGTATCTTATAAATAAACTGTATGACCGACGAGTATTTATTATTTGCAATAGCGTTATCACAGTGTGTACAACAGGGTGTCTTTGTGAGAGTCTAGATAAAGCTATCTGCCTAGATGCTCGAGCTATAACCTGGCTAGAATATAACATCTATGAATATTGTAAACTATTTAAAATGTCAGTGTTCTTATTTTCTTGTTACAATGGTATAGGATAAAATTACTTTAGCAGTAAGTTTTTTATCATATTTCGTAGGCTGCATCTATTCGTACGGTTACTGGACGAATAAAATATACATTATCCGTCCGACCATTGTCGGTTTATACGAATATCTATCAATTTTTTTGCTTTCTAATAAAAAATAAGTGACTTTTAGGTGCAGGATATATACAAAATAAAAAAAAATAACCTTAACCTACCGAGCGGAAAATTTATTATTTAAGATTCTACCGACTTTTAACATAACATAAACATAACATAACACTCTCAAAATTATTTTTGTCCTTTATCACACGTTAATAAAACTATTTCAAGCTAATCATCCGATAAATTCACGAATAAATATATTTTATTCGTCCAGTACCCGTACAAATAGTCACTTCGTATTTCGTAATAGTATTATCAAATATGCATATTTAATAATTTAACTAGTTAATTAGGTCAGCCAAAACGTGTCATTTTTCTATTTTTCTAGCCCTTTTCTTCGATGATCTAAATAAAAATCTTTCATTGGACAAAGAGTACATGAACGACTTTTAAACTTAGGACATCAAGTATCTTACATTTAATATTAGCTTCTAGAAGAAGTAATAACAAAATCGATAGCAAATTATTGAAAAAATAATGTTAAAAACGCAATAATTTGAAAACAGAAGAATGAAGCAATAGACGACTCACGAGTAGTTTTATGGCAAATAAAATCTAAGGCAGTAAAAGTCACTTAAATTATATAGTACAGTAAAATCCTTTAAACTACGTTATAAGATAATGTAACCAAATACGAGTAAATGGAAAAAGACATAAAGATGAGGCGGAAGAGGCCATTGATTTATTTTGTTTTAATACTAGCTAAGTACTTGTGATAAGCCATGGCATCGCTCAGGTCCCTAGTGGTCCCTAGGTGCGACTTAAATAGATATGAAGAGTTAGTTAGTTAGTTAGTAGAAAGACTTATGCTATAGCATATTTGACGACACGTTTGGCTCAGTTGGTAGTGACCCTACTCTCTGCGCCAGCGGTCGCGGGTTCGAGTCCCGCTGGGTGCATTCAGTTGTTGAGCACGAATGTTTCTACTCCAGTCATGGGTGCTTATATTTAAATATGTATGTATTTAAAATTTATATGTGTAGTGTATGTGTCAACTATCTGGTATCCGTAACACAAGCACGTAACGTAGCTTACCACGGAACTAGATGGCGCTGTTGTAAAATAATGTCCCAACATATTTATTTATTTATTTATTTATTTGTTTAAATAGTCATAAATATCGATGCAGAGGCCGACTTTGTAGTTTTTACAATTTTTGTCTGTCTGTCTGTGGCCGCATCACGAGAAAACCATTCGACAGATTTTGATGAAATTTGATATGATGATAGCTTGTTATCCGGATCAGGATATAGGATACTTTTTATAGCTGAAAATTATATCATTTCTGTGAAATCTCAACTAACCGTTACAAATCGGCTATAAAACATTATACGGTATGTGAAATCTAAGAACTTGGTTTCCGGTCTTTAGAACGCGGGCAGAACCGCGGGTAGTGTTAGTTAATAAATTAATATATTTCCATGTAATAAACCGGTTTATAGTTCCATCGAAATACGGGTTGGAGTTATGGATAACAGATAGTAAAATCAAACTGTTACGAAAATAAGGTATTGAGACGAATCAATATTAATATATTTTTCTCGCAAAATTTACTAGGTAAGTACTATTGTTGAAAATTTTGACTCAGTAGGACTTAGCTATCCTCCTAGTAATAAATCACCTATGTAAATTAATCTCAGAATAATTAACTATAAAATTGTACAAAGTTTTATCATGCGGAAGACTGAAATCGGTTTAATTACTGCAGTCAATTAATAAATGAATTCTCTAATCGCGCGCGCCGTAAAAAGATATATCTTGCATACGAGACCCTCGGTAATTGGAGTAGATACTGCCTAACGGGTACTCTTACTCGGACTGGTCTTCGTAGAAAAAATACGATTATAAATATGTAAGTGTTCTCCTTTATGCTAGAATGGCTTTACTCATTTTGATGAACTTAATTTAGCAAATACTCGTAGATTATGGCCAGGAGTTACTTATTACAGTCACTGCTACGCTTCTAGGCAATAGGTACGTAAGTAGCTAATATAAAAATGTAATTAAAAAAGTAAAATATCTATACATATTTTTAATTAGGTATTACGAGTATATTTTGATTGATATTATATAGAACGGTTTTCATGTTTTAAAGAAAAGGTACTAACTTCTTTTTAAATAGATATTTATTTGGGTGGAAAATTACTGTTAAAAATCTCGTTAAATATAATTTAACAAATTTCGAATGTCTCAAAAGATGTGTAATTTGGAATGATTGTTTTTTTTAATTATTAATATACTAAAGTTTTAACAAAAATGTTATATCCTTTCAGAGAGTGAGCTGGTGTCAATGACCTCACAGGACGCTGTTCGCCTCCCAGGCTTAGATTAATGAGGAAGCAGACTAATTAAGACAAGTTTATCTTTCACAGGTGAAAAATTACTAGGAATTTTTATAATAACACGTTAGTAAGGAAATTATGCAATATATTTTTTTACTTTCATTTTATATTTTTGCTTATAACCTTATAAATAATGAGTATTATCATAAATACCAATATAGATAATTAAAATTCAAGTGTATGTTTGTTAGGTCAAAATAATTATAATATACAAAAGAATATTGTACTAATAAGAAAAAAAATATTTTTTGCTTTGTCTGATTGTTACAGCCAAGTTTCAAAGCTGGACTGATTTTGACGGAATATTCACTGATAGTTCGCTGATGTTATGAGGATTAATTAAACTACTTAAATTTTGAAAAAAAAATAGGGTTCCGTGCAAAAACAATAATATAATCTATAAAATTATAAACAAATTACAAACTAAGGGAAGCAAAAAGAAGGGTAACACGGAAATTAATTTAAATTTGAATTAGAAACATAAAAAAATTACCTACATTATAATTTAAAACGTATCTGCGCACGCGCAGCGACCTCTGCCGGTAATTGGAATATAGAGTAACGGCTATAGAGTTACCAGCAATTAAGGCTTCGTTATAACGAAAGTACTAGCTTTACTAAAACAATAAATCATATTTTACAATACTATATGCATTATAATATAGTGTACATCGTTTATGAAATTACCTATGTTGCTTAGAAAATGTGTCTATTTTGCTTAAGGCTTAATTATTCATATATACATACCTATATGTATACCTAGGTATTTTTCCAAGATAGAAGTCCTAAGATCGCAATAGTAATGAAATAAATAATATAACCTTTCTAATATGAATTAGTTTGATTTATGAAGTACCAACAAAAATTGTAAATATAAAAGTTCTGAAAATTTAAAATTATTTACCAATAGAAATCTGTTCGTGCGTATAATACATAATACCAGCAATTTCCGCGGCTTCGGCCGCGCCTGAAGGATGAAAATTTAGGGTTATAAAATTTGTTCGATGCCAAATCATAAAAAAGTAAAAAATAAAAATTTGGGCTAAAAATAAAAAAAAAACAATATCTAGAGAGGGCCACCCTTATCACCTAGGGGAATAAAAATTTGCCTACGATCTATTCGCAGACCTACCAAATACTCGCAAAAAATTTCATAATAATCGGTCAAACCGGCTTGGAGGAGTTCGATAACAAACACTGTGACACGAGATTTTTATATATTAGAAGAAAAATGTATCTCGTAGGTAAATTGTACATTATGTACATATATAAATGAATATAAAATAACTTGATCTTGATTGACCTTTAAGAATTGGTTTAAAAATACTTTCTTAGAAATATACGAATAGTTAACGTTTTAAGTAAAACTAAAAGACGTCACGGACTTTGCTGTTTTTTTTTTAATATTTAATGAATAAAAACACAAAAGAAAACCATGTTAGAAATCCGAAAACAATTTATTAAAAAAATCTATTTATAAGTAAAAAATAATAAACTTATTCGACATTTTCTTACATAATATACTCGTAAATACATGCAATGTTACATAAATCATTTTAAAGAAATTACTTTAGCACTAGTTATAATACTGCAAAGTAGAGTGTAATTGCGATAAGCCTTTAGATACTATTAATTTAATATAATAGCCTTTACACGACTTGATTGTTGTAATTCATTTATTTCACTCTTGTTTACGCCTACGGGTCCATTCTTATAGTGCTTACTATAGTCAATAAAAAGTAGCGAACCTGTTAATGGAATATATTAACTAAGTATTTAAATTAAAAAAAAAACTCTTTTTAAAGTAATCATAGCATGAACTAGTAAAAAAATATAGTAACATTTTTGAATCTATATATAACTAGCGTATCTTCCTCGCCTCTTCCCTGTCTTTCATAAAAACTGCGAAAGTTAAATAAATATAACATGTTGGGACATAATTACACACAGCGCCATCTAGTTCCGTGGTAAGCGGTAAGCTAAGCTTGTGTTACGGATACCAGATAGTTGATATATATACATTTTAAATACATACATATTATAATTATAAATGACTGAAGTACAAACATTTGTGCTTAACAAATGAATGCCCCGGGCGGGACTCCAACTCGCCACCGCTGGCGCAGAAAGTAGGGTCTCTACCGACTGAGCCAAACGTGTTGTTAGCCCTCCTTAATCTGGCCCTGTCAGAAAACCCGTCCTTAGCGGACGTCTATTAACTATAAACTACCTCCCTGCAAAATTTTAGCTTTACAAGCGGTTCTCGGTCTCGGAAACGGCTCCAACGATTTTCATAAAATTTAGTATACAGGGGATTTCGGGGGCAATAAATCGATCTAGCTAGGATTCATTTTCAGAAAATGTTGTTTTATTCTTGTTTTCAATAATCAACTTTATCGATAATCAACTAAATAAGTTTATGTTTAACATAAACTTATTTTTTTTATTGAAAGAAAATAACAAAAAGGTGGCGTTTGGGTAGCCCAATAATGCCACAAACAGAAAAAGAGACTAAGACTCTTCCCGACATCTATTGGCGAATAATAATAACATTTTTCTTAAAAATACCGAGCAAAGCTCGGTCATCCAGGTACTATATTTAAATTGAGGTTTAAATATTATTTATATAAATAAGAATAATGCATATTTATTCAACATACAACCAGGATTCGACACCACGTATACTTATGTTATACAGCTTTGAAGTCAAATCTCTAACAACGAAACATTTAATAACCAATAAACAATATGAAATCGGACAAATATGAGTCAACTGCACGTTTTCATAAACGTCAATCTAAAATAATCGTAAAGGTGTCAAATACCGGGCTTATGTAGCTTAGATTTTGGATATACGGACCTAAGACATTCCTTATTAGTTAATCATATTTTCAACAATTAACAAAGGCATGCTACTAATTTATTGATTAATTATTATAAGAACGTGTTTCTAATAAATAAAGTTATAAATATGTTGGGACATTAATACACAGCACTAGTTAAATGGTAAGGTACGAGATATACATTCATGTATTATATATTCACCTTCTCTCTTCATCAACTTAAGCCTTTTTAACGTCCCACTGCTGGGCACGGGCCTCCCTCAGTAAGAGGGGAATCAGGTCATAGTCCACCGCGCTGGCCTAGTGCGTGTTGGCGGACTTCACATGTCTATCGAAAACTTGCTAGGTTTTTCTAAGACATACAGGTTTTGACACGATGTTTTCCATCACCGTAAGACAAGTGGTAATTATGATATTATAAATGATTCGCACATGTAAATATAAGAGGTGCCAGACCCGAATTCGAACCCGCATCATTCAGTTAGCCAAGCGAGCTTTACCGCTGGGCTACCACTGCATCATTTATTATGTTTTTTAAGAACAACAACAAAAATTGCATTCATCCTAAAGTATAACAAATCAAAACCCCAGCAAACCCGCAGGTAACACGGTAATAACATTAAACTAAATGTTAGAAATTCTGTAAGATTGCTCTATCCTAAATCATCGTCCCACGCGACCTAGCGCAACAAAGCGCTAAAAGAAAAAGAAAGGAAAAATAACGAACGCGAATACCCCCGAGGGGAATGAACTGCGAAAAATAAGACGAAAACATGCGCTCGCGCACATGTGCGTTCGAACATTTTTTACAATCTATCTCTACACGTACACTGGCTTAATTTTCCTTGGCTTAGAGGCATTTTACTATTTTGTTTGAAAACCATAAATATTATATTTTACTTTATTACAGAATATTTTCGTCTACGGTTCCGATTTTAGCGTGAGTTTTATCATACGAAAGACATAGTATTAAGTTGTCTTTTCATTTAATATCGAGTATATAATTTAATCAAAAGTGCTAAAATTATTCATTTTATGTAATATTGAATTAAAATTCATAGTAAACTTTCGTCAAAAATAGGAACATATTCTTCAAAGCGCGAGGCAAAAGAAAGCTCGAGTCAGCGAACGTTGGCTCTTCCTGTTTGTGTATTCGCTACCATTTTAGTTCCATTATGTTAGTTATTTATGAGATTAATGGTTAAGCGAAGTCTGTATAATCTGAAATAGTGTATATTACTCTATAGCTACATTTAAAAGCGTTTAAATTGCTTCTTTTACTAAGAAAGTCGTTTAAAGTTCATTTTTTTAAAGTACAAAAATTTTGATTAACTAAAAATTTCTAGAAATATTAAGTTATGTTTTTTAATTGTTTTAATCTTATAGAATAAAAGTAAGCGATATATTATTATCCATTACTTTTAAGTTGAAAATCTATACTCGTAAATACAAATTTACTTAGTTTACCTTCGAAATGTTAACTCAGTACATAATATATCTCAATACATAATATATACATCATAATCTAATATTTGATCATGATCATCATTAATAAATTACTAAATTTAGCACTCTTCTAACAGATTTTTAAAGGAAATAACTACTTTACTATAAGTAAGTAATTTATTTGCAAGTACAGCCCTCAATTATGATAGAGCTAATGACGTAAAATTTAAACGCAATAATAGTTCAGTATCTAATTACTGTCTAGTTAAGGTGTAGAGCCAGTACTTAGTAGAGATTAATCAACTTAGTGCTAATTTGATAAAAGTAAATAAAAATTTAAATAAAAATTCAATTATTTTTCACATTTTTTAAATTTCTTAGTGATCGTCAACAGTGTACAAAAAGTTTGAAAAGATTTAGTGAAAGAAACATAGCGACCCTATTTTATTACACACACTACTAATATAAAAGTAAATCGGTCTGTTTGTTTGTTTCAAAGATTGCATGATAGCGACGGACAAACTTTACTTAATCAAGCCGCTTATCGAATGTTCGTAGCCACGGTCCCAAAATAGTATCTAACAATAACCTATACGCAAACCTACACACAAACCCAAAAAAAAAAACGATCTATATAATATTAAAATTCATATGAAAACGATGTTATGTTAATTTAGAAACTTATTAATTAAATAATTCAGTGACGTCTTCCTACATAGCCGATAGCTCAGAGCATGGAACAAGACAAATTGACCCATATCAAAATGCAAATAAGGACTAGAATTCATTTAGGTATTCTAATGAACCTGTCGTACGGTGATTTAGAGTTCTAGTGGGGTCTTTTTAATTGATGCCTTTTTCTCGGCATGTTTATAGAAGCTGGTTAAGGCTAAGAAAGTCTTAAGGGATGTCTTACTTAGATCATTTCTGTCTTTTCGGATTTTATCGCGGATTTATTTTGATTTTTGGTTTTCTTGGTTCCGTGAGAACCAAAAATCAAAATAAATCCGCTTCGAAAAGATTTATTGTGTGACAAAGTAGCTATTTTTTATGTGACAAAGGGGGCAAACGGACAGGAGACTCACCTGATGGAAAGTGATCACCTCCGCCCATGCACATCTGCAAGACTGCAGGTCTTGCAGTTTTACAGATGCGTTGCCGGCCTTTAAGAAAGGTAGGGAGGGGGAGGGAGGAGGGAGCAGGACGGGAGGAGGAATGGGGAGTGGGCCTCCCGGACTCTCACTTACCGAACGAAACGCGACAGCATAGCTGCCACTTCACGCCGGTCTTCTGTGAGAGAGTGGTACCATACGGGGCGTGCCGGCCCATTCGGCTGCTACCCAAAGGTAATAAGCATGGCACTACCACTTATTAGCTTCATTTACAATGCCGTATATTCGCGTAAACCTAAGAAAGTATTAGAGTCCTTTTTTCAAATATTACCTTTAAAATATTCATTTAAAGTAAAATATATAACTAAATCTTGTCATTGGCTCACTTTGCATATCTCTTCTACTGAAATCCTCAGGCTATCGTTTTGCATAAAATATTTCATCAGTTCGATGGATTTAAACATTATTATATATAACAGATTTCTGTTCAGTAATTCTAGAGAAAAACGAAAAACTTAAACTAAGTATATGCGTAATATTAATAGTATTAATGTACAATGTATACATTGATGTATACTTAAATTAGGTCACTTATTTAATGAAAAATATATGTATTTAAACGTACCGACTACTTATATAATATCTAATATCATAACATGTTTAAGAGTTTCAAAGAATGACAGAGGAGAGTGGAAGAAGAAGAAGAAGATAGTCGAAAGTAAAATAAATATCCTAGAAAAATATTTTAAGTCCTAGAAAAAATCATCTTCAGCATTTAAGAAGAAGAAACCAGCAAGGTGTAATTATACCATAACCTGCCATGAAACTGTCTAGACACCTGTCAGACAAATTAAAACTCGATTTTTCAAAAGTTGATTTAACTTAATACTTTATACTTAACACGTTTGCTAGCCCTTAAGGGGCTTTCTTAACTAATGCGGAGATCACCGAAGGCATTAAATTGGCGTAAATTTTTACGATCACACTAAACTTATACTGTTTCCTTACTATGCCTTATTTGGAAGCTAATTAGGACTGTCGTTATTGTATAAATATTATGTATTGAATTGACAATATTTCAGTGGCTAAAGTGACTAAAAAAATTTTGACCGCGGTTATAAAATCGTTTCGAAATTAGATTCATATCGATAGGTGCAAAGTAAAAACAGTTACCTATATGAGAAACAACTACTTTTCAGGAGTGCATTAAAAAAATTGCTCTCAAAAACTCACTCTAGCTTCTAAAGCTTCTAACTTAATAAGCTTATAATTGCATTTCAGAAATAAGTTTATTGCTCGTCATAAGCTTACCTACTTAGATTGTTCACCTGTTAGTAACTACAAGGTATAGTATATCTATGTATAAAGTTTTATCCAAATCTCTCCAGTGACCCTTCGTACTGTGCCAGTCATTGCGGGTTCTATTCACTCTATCCATTGGTGAAAACAGGATGAAAATCGGTGCAGTAGGTTTTGAGTTTATGGCATACAGACAGACGCGGCGGAGGACTTTGTTTTATAATATGTATGTATTTAAAGTAATATATAAAATGTAGTGCATCAATTATCTAGTATCCGTTACACAAGCCTCGTAGCTTACCACGGAACTAGATGGCGCTGTTGTAATAATGTTCCAACATATTTATTTTATTTATACATATATACTTTCATATTTTAACTTTTGTCGGTACCTTTTAGTCAAAATCTTATTAGTATTTGTAAGTAGATACAAGCATAGATTACGTATATATTATTATCATTATTGACAGAGCGCAATTTATAAACGCAGTATATAAATCAGACTTAAAACATTACGTAAGTTTGTATCGGTAAAATTGGTCAAGTGCTCTAGATAACGTCACAAAAGGATCGACGTATCAATTAATGCTTTAAAACCATCATTAATTTAAGCAGTTAGATAAATTGTATTTATCTTAAAATATGAGTAGTTGTGCTAATTGAAATCTATTAGGTATTAGCAGAAATAAGGTAGAATAAAACTGTTATAGCCTCGTTCACTAAAAAAGGCAATAGTTGTTACTTAATAGTTATTGATTTATTTATTTTTAATAGTCATAGATTATAGAAATATATCATTTTTTATAGAGTAGGTACATCAAACACGCCGGAGCCTACGACACGAGACACGAGCAAACAAGCAGCACATCAATATCAGGCAACGCAACAAACATCATGTACATCACTTACAGTAACCATTCATTACACAAGGTTTATCTATATATCATATCTCCAGACTAAGTGCACAAAATCAATCAACTACACAAAACACAACTAGAACATGAAGAAGAAGAAGAAGAAGAAGGAGGAGATGGAAGCATTCGGAGAACGGGTTTATGGAAAAACTTGATTCTTGAAATTGATGAACTTGATTTTTAAAATAAGTTGAAAATTTCAATTAAAATTACACCCCATGAGCTATTCGATATTCAACAAATGAAAGTTCTCGATATCAAAGTCTAACATACATACATACATATTATGTAGAGGGAGAGCTGAAAAAATGTAAGAGCTAAGGTGTATTAAATAACGTAAAATCGATAATAATGTCACACTTATTCCTGTCTATAATTGTTCATACATAGGAAGTGAAGAAAATCAATCATATCATATCAACCCCTTGATATAAGCTATGTTCTTAGCGAAATTTGTCAAAATATGTTTAGAGTTTAAATGGCAGAACGGTTCGAAAATGATACATTTCTTAATATTTCTCTTAATATATTTTCCTTCACTTATTAGATTATACACTTCCAGTTAATAATGGGCTAATTTTGATGAGACTTTTGCAAACTCATTAAATTACTCAGCAAATCTCTGCGATATTTGCTCGGTATATGGTTGTAAAAGTCGTTTGCAGTACCTACGTAATAATAGCAAGTTAGAATTGTATGATACCTATTTATTTTTTAGAACTATTTGAAAGTTTAAGTCACTAAAAACCAATATTTCTGGTTGTTTTTCATAAAAAAATCTAAGGATCTAAGGTCTTTTGAACATTTTTTAAATGGTTGAGTTTACTTGATTTTGTTTTTTTTAGGTTATTAGATTCTAATTATTTTATTTTAGCAGTAATTTTGGATAAGTCATAAGTATACCTTATAGCTAAAATGTATATCATCTGTCAATACCAAAGTAAATCCTGCCTGCTTACAAACATGCTAGATTCTAAATCAAAATCATTTGTATTAAGACCAATTCAAACACTTTTTAAACCGTCAATTCAATTGAAAAAAATTATACTGTAGTATCCTAAAAACAATATTATAAACGTCAATAACAAGTAATATGCGAGTTGAAGTCACTTAGCTCTAATCGAAGTCTTAAAAGAAAAATATGTGATTCATTAAAAATATTCATATAAAATCACACTAGCACAAGACTGTTGCATAAATTCCGACCTGTAAGCCGTCAGACATAGAGTGTACAATAAAGAAGTGTATAAAAGAAATATAATGCTAGAACTTGTGCTCAGCCTTGCCTAACCTGTTTTTTCTACATATCACCTTACCTATTCTAAAGTAACACAATTACTAACACAATGTCAATTAAGTTTTTGCATCTACACAGCTATTTTACGGGCGTAAAAAGTTATTGGGAAGGCCATCTTTCTATACGATACACTTACATATACTAGCGACTCGTCCTAACTCCGTTCAGGTTAATCCATAAGTATGGTTTATGATATGTATGGATATCTCAAAGATTTAGATATTTTCTTACAGTAGAAAGTATCCTACATCCTACCCAAACTACCAGCTATCATCACACCAAATTTCATCAAAATCTGTCCAGTGGTTACCTCATGATACGGCTACAAACAGACAAACAAAAAATTCTAAAAAATACAGATACAGCCTCTATATCGATAATAATCACTATTGCAATAGAATTTCGAACTAAATATATAATATACAAAATGTACTCACAATGTATAGTCGTTAAGAAGCTTATTGTGTTAATTCTTTAAACGATAAAAATCGTATTGAATAAAAAAAACTTGATTGGACAGCAGCATAAATATAATACACGTGTAATCAAATTAGCTATAAAGTATTATAATTAGTTGTAATACGTATGCATTA
Source organism: Boloria euphrosyne (assembly GCA_951802675.2). Lineage (NCBI taxonomy): Eukaryota > Metazoa > Arthropoda > Insecta > Lepidoptera > Nymphalidae > Boloria > Boloria euphrosyne. The sequence continues at coordinate 2,444,631 of OX637896.1, forward strand.
CACGACTGTATTGATTGGTTCTTTTATACTGTTATTTTTATTTAATTTCTTAAGAACCATGTATTAGGGTATGCGATTGCGAAATATTTAAAAAAAAAGACGTGTGGCACTCGGAGACTCCCGCGGTAAATTTGCATTTGCAATTGCATTGCTTTGTTGTTTTTATCAACTTATGCAATTATAATTATTTTTGAGGGTGGTGACCGATAAGAAAACAAATTCTTTTCTTTTATTAAATAAATGAGAAGTTCATATTGTTCAAAATATTTTTATTATCTATTGAAAAAACCCGGATGTCCGCCATCTTGGATTTGAAAATGGACCTCATTTTCGCAATCAGTACCCCAATAAAATATATGCAATAGCTTAAAAAAGTTTTTTTTAATATCCATAACGCTACAAAACTAACATATCTACTGAAAATAGAATAGAATTAGTGTTAAACAAAAACTTCGGCATCAACAAAAAAGTCGGCTACACCTGACATAATAAATTTTATATAACATCCATCAATTAAATAAAAAATATTAAAATGTAAATAACGATTATTTATTTCAATAACTTTAATTCTAGTCCTCTAGAGTCTTACTTGACGTCGCTTTTATGTATAGTCACGACAATTTGCTTAAGCCTTATTTATATGAAATTGATTTCGAAGTAAATCATAAATTCATAGTAACTACCAAAATTTTTGAACCAGATTCAAAGATAGTAAATACTACCAAGCAGTAAATCCTTTCACAATCTAATTAGAATGGGATGCCATTAGACTAGGTCTCTGATCCTTAAATATTCCTCTCACATAGTTTCTTAAACCAATTCTCGGTTTTAAAACGAAAACTCATGTTACATTTCGTAAAACCTAGCAACAGCCTTCAGTATTACATACATATGAAAATCAACCATAAACATATAGAGATAAAGTTTAATTTTATATAATAGTTCAGATACCTCCCCCCTACATAACTGCGCGTGAGTCAACTGCGCGGGCGCAATTTTGCAACCGAAATTCTACTGGTTTTAGACAATGGCATTATTAGGCGTTAGACGCCATTTTGTTTAGATAAAACGAGATTTAAAGCACATCTATACATTGTTTCTAAAAGGCTAACTAGATAGGGGTATATAGAAAAATATTTATGCTAATTCGCGGCCCGAGTCTAAGCAAATACTTTCCTAACGTCGATCGCACGCCTTGATCTTAAGCAAAGTGTCAGGCAATATCGTCTCAGACATCCTAGAACTAACATTTTGTATATTTTCATAGTATATATCCTATACAATAAAAATATAGTAATATTTAATGGGTTATTTGGAAAAAGAATTGTTTTCCGAATTTTACTCATATTTTGCGCGATTTGACTTACGAGTAATATTCAGTATTCACTAAACTACTTTATGCATTGCCAAGTTATATTTGTTCAGCCAAGAATCAAATCTGGGAACTTGGAAGTAGATTACAACAGTATTAACTACATCTAAAATTGCACTGTCTTTGTAATATACTTTTTTGTTATATATTATACACACATGAATACTAAAATGTCAGACAACGTCATAAAAAATTAAAATCAAGTAATACTATGTAATACTTTTATAATTGCTTCTTCTTACTACAAATTTGAGCGTCAAGTCATATAGCATCATTTACTTGGAAACAAAAAGTAGCAAGTGTAATTTCTTGGATCGTAATTATTATTGAGACGTTGCAAGAAAATTTGTAAATCAAAAGCCCTCAGTAGTTGAGATTTCTATATATTTTATATATTCAGCCCTTTTTAACGTCCAACTGCTTGGCATGGGCCTCTCTTCAATACGAGGGGGATCAGGCCATAGTCCACCGCGCTCGCCAAATGCGGGTTTGCGGACTTTACATGTCGTTCTAAAACTTACTAGGTTCTCTCAGACATGCATGTTTCCTCATGATGTTTTCCTTCACCGTAAGACAAGTAGTAATCATGATTGAAATGATTCCCACATGAAAATATCAGAAGTGTGATATCCGGATTTGAACCCGCATCACTCGGTTATCCAAATGAGCGCGTTATCACTGGGCTACCATTACCTTATGCCTTTTTTCTATGATTTTCAAAATTGAAATGTTTTTATTTCATAACATTAGTTATTAACGCCCACGCACGGTTGCACGCCTAGCCGTCTATCACAGTACGTTACACCACGTAGTTCGGTTCTCGGATAGTTTATTATGAAAACCATGTTGCTAAGAGAAATATTTGTTTTTTAATTATGTCACTGTCTATAATATTGCAAATTTTGAGTTCGATATCCATACATGGTAAATTAACCATGTAAATGTCAGCTCCTTAATCAAGGCATATTACAAGCTTTATTGATTGGTTTAGAACTAATTCAATATTACGAAATAAAATGATATTAGTCGTTTTCTCATTCTTATTTCATACTAGCGACTCACCCTCGCGTCGCTCGTGTTTGTCCCTGCCCCCTTTTAGTATAAGTTTTTTACAAACTTTGTTTTTTTTTATTATTATATAGCCATTATCGAGTTTTGCGTTTACCAACGTTCATTTTTATTTATTTTTATCCTCTTTTTTAGTATTAAAAAAATAAATTAGGCATGATCTAGAGAGTTTCAACTACTGTAAATTGCAACTACCTTTTCGGATTTTGCCGCGGATTTATTTTGATTTGTAGTTCCAGGCGTTTCTAATGCGTTACAGTAGGTAATCATCGTCACGGGTGAGACTAAGGTATTTGACGTCTCAGAGGTTTACGAGTGTATACTTGTTACAGACAGTGCCTACTCAAATTTTACATAAATTGCATCAAAGTGCGTTATAAAATTTTAATTCTAAACATTTTAACTAAATTAAAAAAAATATATTACGTCAAATATTCGCGTAAACCAAGGAAAGTATTACTGTAAATTGATTTATTAAGCCTATAATACTATACTTTAAGTATAAAAATACGAAAACTGATTATAAACTACAACAAAAATCACTATAGGTTAAGACAAAAGCTAGGATATAGTATTGCAAATTGATTTTTAAATTTTGCATCTATTTCAGTCGAATTGCGTGGGCTACTTTAAACACAGTAAAATGTTCGAAAGAGCTGGGTACTATCTCAATGTTTGTTTGGACTGGCTGAAAGAAGCGAATCTGGCATTCTTAGACCTAGTGCCCACAAATGCAATACGTTGCAATAATAATCATACATTACAGGGTTAAATTGTTTTTGTGTATTGTCGATAATTTTCCAAACGCATGAACAGATTCTAATAATATTATCGTATATCATCTGAGATGGGGGTAAAAATTAGGTAGTAATTTAATTTGATTCTGTATTGATGACGTCGCAGTAGCATAATATAGAAATTAAGAAAAGTTTTTTTGTTAATTTCATATAATTACAATGAGTTGAATATTAGATCCATTGTTATACTACTATACCATTTTGTTCTGACGCGAACTTAGCAAATTATTTTGATATTAGGAAATTTTGAAGACTTACTCATTATATTTTTGATAATAGTTGATTTCGATACACATTATCACGAGATTTTTGGAAGCCAAATTAGGCAACTATGGTTTTGACTAACTTTTTCTTACACATACGCTAAACTTGTAATAAATCCTTAGAAATTAACGTTAAGCGCAAAGCAAACTTGCGATCTCCAGTGTACTAAAAAGCTAAACTTATTTTTTAATAATAAGTATATTCAATATTGTATTTTAATCAATATTTTTAGGATATTTCTAATTTTATGCACTAGACCAATTATTAAAAATATCAATCATACCATTTTATACAAAATAGTCGTTTTAAATGAAATATACAATTATATCGTTCGATTCCTTGCTTCATTGATTTCAACTTATGCGAAAATATAACTGCAAAGTGAAAGTGATGGGACCGGCTCAGATACAGTTAGTAAGTCCACGTATAATTCTAATTTCTAAGTATTTTATGTTAACTTCCATTAGGTTTTCTAAGCATAGAAGTAGCAATAAAAATTAAAAGATGTGTCATGATATGAAATAGTCTGTAATTACTTTGAAATATTTCTCAGGATTTATGTTCTAATGATTTTAGTATTAATATTTAGTTTTCATATCATGTAATAAATAATCTAATTTAGAGAGCTTTTTAAAGCTTAATATACTTAAGTAATAGAAGGAATATCATTACAATAAAAAAAATCCGCCATATTTATCGTGCCACTACTGGGCACGGGCCTCCCTACAGTACCTACTAGGGGATATATTATGTAAGGTATTACATATTTTATATTTTACATATCATTACAATAGTAGGAATAAATCGAATCTTTTCTTTTTTAACTGAAACAAAGGTTTTTTTCAAGTAAGATTTGTTGTTGATATTTTTAAAATATATATGTATAAATCTATCGATTAGCTGCAAATGTTCTTTTTGTAATGAAACAACGTATAACATAATATTAAGTATTATATTTTTTTTCAATATATTTTCAATAAACTCACGTAAACCAGATATAAATTAACCATTAATAATAGCAATAAAAAAATTCAACTATTAGCGAAATCCTTCAATACAAAACCGCATGTGAGCACCTCGCTTCTAACGCGATCTATTTTTGACGTTTAGATCGCCGCAGGCGCAGTTTTATGCACAATTTTGCGCCGGATGAAACGCCCGCCATTTTTACGTGCAAATATAGAATCGAATCACAGGAAGCGAGAGCTATTTTAAAGTTTTATTTCGTCTAGGCGGAGTTTGCTAGAAAACATGGCGGATTTAATTAATTATAGTTTATGTAGCCACTTGTAATATTTAATGATGATGGAAAATATTTTAGTTGATTGAGGTGTTCTAATTATATGAATATTTTAAGTGGTAGAGTATGTCAGTTTGTTTGTTTTTGATAATTGTAAGAATGAATCACTGAACGTTGATAAATTTTAGCATAGTAGGTACTAACGAAGAAAGACATGCGTTATTGCTAATGAAGAGCAGAAATTACCTACTTTACTAACCTATATATATGGCATTTCTATATAGTTTTTTTACAAACACTAGGATATAACGAAATTATCCAGACTTATGAGAAAATATCTAGACCAAAAAACTGATGCTTACTTTAATTTCATTATGTTTGTCGAGTCTTTACATGCAAATCACAACTGTAACATTATATGAGAATCAGGAATCAAACTTGCATACTTGGCCCAAAGTAGAGCTTTAACATATCTAGACATTTTATACCTAAGTTTTTATTTTTATTATTATTGACATAAAACGAATGGACGATAATAATAATATTTCCGTTTCCGTTCCGAGGAAAGTTTCCTAAAATCCAATAAGATGACTTCGTTTAAGATGACAAATATTTATGTACCATGAATCTCAAAAAATGACAAGTTAATTTACACATATAATAAAATTCTAGCTTAGTTAAATCTGTACATTGAATATTTTTTCCATTTTTTTATTGAAATGTCATTATTATCGATACAGAGGCCGAATCTATAGTTTTTAGATATATATTTTTTTTGTCTGACTATCTATCTGTCTATCTGTCTGTGACTGCATCACGAGAAAACCACTGGACGGATTTGGATGAAATTTGGTGTGGTGATAGCTGGTTATCTGGGTCAATATATAGGTTTCTTTTAATTGCGGGAAAATAACTCATCTCTGAGAAAAATACAAAAAGAAGGTGAGAAATAAAATCATTTATGTCTTTAGAACGTGGGTGAAGCCGCGGGTATTGCTAGTTTTTTATAATAATAATGCCATGTAAGTCTCATAAAAGTACTTTGAGTTCTATACCTTATACAAAATTTTGAAAATAAACGATTTTATCATGAATTAAAATAATAAATACCTATAATAATATTTGAAGTATTGATTTCAAATTGTTAGTGAATTTTTTTTACACTCTTTCCTTAAGATGTTCTTTTTCACAAAATGTAGGTATTAATAATACGAAACTTATTTTTGGTAAGAATAACCAATTTTTGCATTTACATAAGTCGTGAAATTTTACTTAAATTAAATGTGAATATTTATTCAGTATGAAAATTGTAAAACGTGCAAAAATCAAAGCTCGACCAATCGAAAGCTATAACAGAATCTAAAAAGACTATAAAATAAACTTAAAATTCTTCACTAAGATGTTAAGAAAGTTAATTAGTTCTAAAATCTATATTTAGCATATTTTTTCAAAGTCATTGCGTCATTTCGATCGCGGCCTTTTTATAAATAATCAAAAACTGAGATCAGCGTAGCCAAGTGCATCGGGTGCATCGCAAAAATATCCACTAAAATTCAAGGTTGCTGCAAAAATAACGCCGGATTTCGTTCTGATGCTCTTGAGCGTGTTCAGATTGACTTTTACTCGACTGTGTTTGATATAATAGTAGTTCTAATTGTACTGGAAAAATGTATACAGCAGTATTACTTATTATAAATAAGAAAGTATGTAGAATGTATGTATGTCTGTGTACATTTCTTAGACATTAAACGGCTTTGGATGAATAGTACATCGATAAATTATAAAATGGAGAACATAGGCTTTCTATTAGGCACCTAGGCGAAGCGAAGGTAAGTCGTTTGATATTACTTAATTGATATTGGTCTTTATTAATAGGAATTGAATTGAATGAAGTAAAGCTTTTAAACGATGATTATCAAAATGATTTTTATTTTTTTTTAATAACGATTCTTTGAAATTTTGCATTGAATAGAAGCATTCATACTGTAAACACAATAAAACTAAATTCATAATATGAATATCTTATGTTTGTTTGTCGCGAATCGAATTCGTGTTATGGCAACCAGCTATATATAATTAATATAATATAACTTTTAAGCACATAGATAAATATTACAAATATAAACACCCATGACTGGAGTACAAACATTTGTGCTCATCATAAAAAGGAATGTCCCTAACGGGACTCGAACCCGTGACCTGCAAACTTATCCAAACTTGTTTAAAAAAATGGTATTGATATATCTTCTTAAATGTAGCTATGCAGAATTAGGATCGCTCATCCTGAAATAATTCATAATTATATTTATGCGATGCTCAATGAACGCGGTATTAATAAACAAAGGTCTATGCTTTCACAGGTAACGTGGCCGTATATGCGTGTATCGCATACCTATATTATGAAGTCAGTTTATAAAATTACGAATAGCTTTCTGAAACTTTTTCAGTACATTAATATTTCATTGAAATAAAATCTAAAAATAGCTTTTTTCTTCAATACACATATAAAATTTTAAATACCACTAATAACATCGTATTTCAACTTATAGTTATATTTTTTGTGTATAATAATAGTACTATTATTTTTAAGTAATTTGTTTAAAATAAATTTAATTAAAATGCATGTAAACAGACTGAAAATATTTCTAAACCAAATGTGAGATCTCGATGGTTATTCAGACACGTTTTGCTTGTGCCAAAAGAAAATAAATATTTTGCCAATGACACATTGAAAATGCAACATTCTAATTATTCACTGTGACATGACTTTACTTTTTATTTTATGTTAGCGACCTATCTGGCTTCGCTCAGGTACTGTTGCTGTTTTTTGTATATAATATACATATTTTACAATATAAAAACAGACATTTCTACGTATTTATTACTAACTAGCGACTCACCCTCGCTTCGCTCGGGTTCGTCCCTAGGTACGTCCTTTAGCATGCAATTTTTACAAACTGAATGTCTTACTTATTTTATCTAATCAAAAGCCTAGAAAATAAGTTCCAAGCTTCTAGCTTTACATATACAAACTTTCATACCCTATTTCAACCCTTTACAGCCATTTTTTCTAGGTTTAGAGGTTCTAGACTATATGTGTAGTAGTTTTTGAGTTTATTCGTTACATACAAAAATACAAATCTTTCCTCTTTATAATATTAGTATAGAAGTATAGATATAGATTTGTAATTAATAGAATTAAGAGTTAGATAATGGAAAAAGCTTCTAGGTATAAGCTTTCGATTCGATCAAAAGCGCTTCTGTTTAGAATGAATATGTGTTATTCCGAAATTAAAGAATTACCATGACACATAAGCTTGTTGCTAAAATTACGTCTTTTAGTCATTTACCGACTTAAATTGAGTAACTATTAATTACCTAAGTAATAAATCGCTCTATTCCTTCTAAGTATTTATGGAGTATTAAAATTGGATGGTATCGCAATTTCTAGAGCTTAAATTACCTGAGCTTAGGCTAAGACCGTATATTAATTTAATTATGGTTAAAAATCGCAATTTTTATAGACATACAGGTATTTAAAAGCGCAAAGAGCAACCACCAAAGTATAGGTCAAACAGAGAACATATAAAAATGGCATACATATTGAATTCAATATTTTTGATTACTTTGAAATCTCTTGATAAGAACCATACTTTTCAAGTAATAAAAATAATTCACAATATCCCAAGCTAATTCGCAGTATATCGCTTGTCAATATCAGACAATCTGTTTCGTTTAAAACGCTTACGATTTAATTATATTTACCTACATCACGTAAAGTAAATAAAAATAATATTATATAGAATTTTTCTAATAATACTCACTCAATCAGAAGTTATTTCCTGCTATATTTATTTACTTAATAACAAACGAATATACTGTGTATCTAAAGCTACATATAAAGTAGGTGTGATCTAAGCCAATGGCATTACCGAATTTCTACGCCACACAAACAAAATCTTAGTAATTGATGCGACTAACACATGCAAAGGCGACTGAGGATTGGACGCTCTCTTTAAATATGCTGCTCATTTTTCAAACATCTATTTTTACGGTACTGTGTTTTTTATACAGGTGATGCTTCGAAAAGATCGTTTTGATACTTTATGTTATATATTTTTTTAATTAAATTTTTTTATAGCATTGGTTTTATTCTTACATATTTTTTTGTGTTGACATTTGATGTAATAAATAATTTTGTTTATTAAAATTTATTTAATAATTAATAAAAAAAGTAAAATAAGCAAATAAGTCGAAAAATAAAATCAATACAATTATTCGATTACAAAATGTTAAGATTAATAAGATTTTGATCCATGAAACCATGAGTCTATGCTAGGAATTCAATTTGTATTTAAAGTAGGAGCTGATACTGTTAAAGCTTTATGTATTATGTATGGCTGCGCTCAGTTAAGTCTTTAAGTCATGAACATCACTTCCTTTATCACTTCCCACATTTTTAAGCGGAAATGTAAAACCAATTATTTGCATAACTAGATTTTGCTATAATAATGTAGAATTTATAAATAATACGGCTAAAACTAGACAAAATTTACTTATAAATTAAAAAAACATATACAAAATTATTTTATTACATCATATATTGAATAAATATTAATAATTAAATTTCAAAAATCCCTTAATATTCCCAATATTTTCTGTATATTTTTAAGAAAATAATTTATTATAAAAAATCAAATTAATCTTTAGTATAGAATATAATGTATACCTAATTTTATTTAAGTAGAAACAAATGTAAAGCATCAAGACAGTTCAAGCGCGGCACACTTTGTGTTTTTTGGCACGCCCGCCAACCACTGGTTTATGTGATGCACCGGCAAAAACGAATACTCGTAATTACTTACGTCTCTGTAAAGAAAACAAACTTCCCATCTTTTACAATAACGTATCTAGTTAGGTATTTAGGATAAAACCATTTTGAAGTAGATTTTTAATTTTTCTATAAGCTCCTTATGATTGAATTTCCTTTCCTTCCTTTTTCCTTCGGCTTATAAGATTACTAAAAATCAATATAATTAATTATGAATCGTATAATATTGAGAAAATTTTTTTGTTCTTCATTTAGGTAGCAGATTTTTTTGTTAAAAGATGTTAGATTAGAGAATCAGATCGAATAAAAAATAGAGAAATCACATGGAATTTAAAACTACTTTAATATATTTTATAAAATATGGATAAGTTTAATAACACTTGCTAAAATTATACTATAAAGTATACGGAATGATCTCGAAAACTGCTGCTGCTGCTGTAAATTAACTTAGGCTATTTGCGAGCAAAGTCAAATGTAATTGTTAGTATCGTAACTACATATTATGTAATATAAAAAATTAGCACTTCTAATCTTTTATGGCGATATGCCTAGAAGCACGCAAAGAAATGCCTATTTACAACAGTTTACAAGCCTCGGCTATTCTATTGTCCTTTTTCCTGCTACGTAGTTAGTTATTATCCAAACAAACCATTGTTCTAAAGGTAGTGTTTTTGCAATAAACTTTCATATAAATACGTCACACTGTCTTGACGATACTCTACGGGACTAGACAACTTGTACGTAAGAAGGAACCAACATTGTATTGATATAAGCTGCCGTAAAATATGCAATACTAGCCACTTGCCCCCGGTTGCGTCTGTTAAATGATGTACTAATGCGTTTCTTCAGTTCATTATAGCCTATCTATATACTAAATTTCATCCAAATCTATCCAGTCATTTCGCTTGAGCAAGACGTAAAGAAATATCTATGTGATACACGCTTAAAATAGTGTGGTCATTTTGGTATTTAAAATGAAAATTGATTTATAAATAATAGATAAAATTTATTGACTTTAAACACATGGTTAGATCAAATAATTTTTCAAAAAACTAAAAAAAACACTTACTCTTCTATTACTTCAAAAAATATTTCTTTTTAAAACGAAATAAATAATTATTATAGTTATGTATTATAGCATCAATAGAGTCTGAAGAAAGCTCCGATCGAGTTCGACAAACAAAAATTCTAAAAACTATAGATTCGGCCTCTGTATCGATAAAAATTACCATCTTAAGTTTTTTCAAAAAAATATTTAAAGTACAGTCTTAGTTATAATTTTATTATACGTATAAGATAATATATGTACCTATTTCGAACAACTGAGTCCTTTCACAAGTAGATACGCGGATAAATCTAGATTATATATAAAATCACCATTTTAATTTGCTTAGGAACAGTAATACGTATCCCATGTAAGAATTATTCATCCAATTAAAATGCTCTTAGGAAATCTCGATCGTTTATCGTTTGAAACGTAACAAACGGCTTCGCGTACGACCCAGTACTGTTACCATCCTATATTCTAAACTATAAGACTGGATGCACACTCGAGATTGAAAATAACTCACTTTAGAATTGAATAACGTATTTATAATATGTCTTAGATATGTAAAAGTTTGTAGAACTGTTTGTATGTTTGCATGTTTGTTACTACATTTGGGTGAGATTTTGCATTAAATAGGTAATATTTTGGATAAACACATAGAACTTTTGATATTTAAACATAAATCGCTCGCATAATATTATTTTGTTAGCAAAATGCAAATAAATCTTTATTCATTTAATTATTATTAATCTGCGCCATTTTTTGTGAAAAGTTTTCTAAATAATAACTTAAAAAAATATATAATATCATATGTGTATAAAAAATTACTAACAAACCAACGAAACCAAAATTTTTATATATCTGAAATACGCTTAAGGTACGCCAAAATTGGGTCATACTATTGTCAACGTTGGTCCCGATTCAAGCTTATTTCATAGGAAAAATCTTTCCCACGGAACAAGTTTAACGTAGACTTTGTATTTTATAGCGATTCCGTTATGAGATTTAATGGTAAAGGATATACCGTTTCAAAATAATTACAATATATATAAAAATATAAGCATGCGAGATTAGTTTCTAGATGAGATACGAAATAGAGTTTTAACACGCTAGTGTTTTTGGTAACAGTGGTAGCCCAGCGGTAACGCGCTCGCTTGGATAACCGAGTGATGCGGGTTCAAATCCAGGTCTCGCACATCATGATTACCGCTACCTTGTCTTACGGTGAAGGAAAACGTCGTGAGGAAACCTGCATGTCTGAGAAAACCTAGCAAGCTTTCGAAAGACATGCAGTGAAGTCCGCCAACACGTATTAGACCAGCGCAGTGGACTATGGCCTGATCCCCCTCATACTGAGGGAGGCCCGTGCCCAGCAGTGGGATGCTAAAAAGGGCTGAAGACAAGACTAGTATTTTTATATATAAGTTCAAACGATAACTGTTTTTCGTTAATGTTAGATCTATTAAATATTTATGGAAGAGTGAATGGAAAACGAAGCAACGCCTTGAATAAACTTTGAAAACCTAATATGTAAACTAAAAGCTCGAATTAAAAGTCTGTAGACGCTTCCCGGGCGTGAAAAGAATGACTTTGAAGCAAGAATTACATGTACAAGTTGAAGTTCGATGTAGAAATAAGTCAAATTTCAATCAATTGTGTCTGTAATCGTAAGCAACTGCAGCTTGAAATTGCTTATTTTGGATATTTTTTGTATTGGCAAGGCATGTCATAGATTTAATTTATCACAGACATCATTAGTAAATTTATTACAAATAAAATTGAAGGGTCTGTTTTAATTTCAAATTAAACGCCTTTCACTAAATGCATATGAAAGTATATACGGTAGGTACTTACATTACAAAATCAATTTTTAAAATTTCTTCTGTTTATTCTGGCTTATCTTTGAAACGGCTTAACCGATTTTTACGGGACTTCCACTGACAAATAGCTAATGTTATAAGGAGTAACTTAGGCTACTTTTATTTTATCAGAAGTTTATAAAAACCGTTTGATTTATTTTGACTTACGCACAACGAAGTGGACCGGGTTTGCTAGTGTAACATATAAATTCATTTATTCTATACCTCTATTCTAAGGCAGTGGTAGCCCAGTGATAACGTGCTTGTTTGGAAAACCTAGTGTAGCGAGTTCAAATATCAGTTCACGATCCTCTGATAAACATAAACCAATTTTCCACCAGATATAACTTACCTCATCGTGAAGGGAAACTGAATTTTTGAGAGAACTCAGTAAAATCTTACTAGGAAAGATATATTACGAAATATGAATTCAGCCAACTCGCACTTAGACACTGTGGTTTACAAGGGCCTAATAATTAATCCCATCGTATGACCTCCCCTTGAGATCCTTGCCTAGTAGTGGCAGAATTTTTAAGTACTTCTATCTCAATTTACAATCTTATCTAAATTACAGCTATAGAAGGTAAACTAATAATTTTCGATTAAGGTACACATTTGTGACATAACCATTTTTGCCTTTTGATTATGGAACCCTAAAAATGGAACATTACTTTACATATAATAAGCCAAGCGAATGAATTTACGAGACTGTTATATAAAGCTATAGTGTTATATAAGACTGTTTTAATCAGTACCTAACGTTTACGTTTAGATAAAACGTAAAATTAAGCTAATACTCACTGGTTACTGCGGTAAAATGGCGCCTATTAACCTCTAATAAATAATTACTTGAAAGTATACAATTGTAGTTTAAATATATTCGTTAGCTAATTTACTATTATGCAGAAACCGCAAAAATCATTAATTCACTTCGAACACATTCCAACTTAATAATTGCTATAAATCGAGTAATTTACTCTATAATATGTTTATTTTAAGTAAAACAATTTTTCTGACATTTCTAATATTTTATAACAAATATGGTCATTAAAGATTAAGGATTTAAACGTTTCAGTCATAGTAATTACGGATAGTGTGCGATCTCAGATGTACAGATACGTGCGTTTTTGAATCGCAGAAAATACGACATAGGTACGAATAGTTAGAAGTTAGAACACAGATAGACAGATAAACAAAAAATATATATTTTGATTCAGGCGGGAGAGTCAGTCTCTCCCGTGATCATGATTGCTGTAAAGTATTCGAAACGTCGGGAACCAAAAATCAAAATCAAAATCCAAAAAGATAGTTTCATTTATAATCTCGAATATTCGCGTAAATCTAAAAAAGTATTTTCTAAAAAAAATGTTTTTATAAGTACCTGATATAATTTTATATGCATTTAGTAAGTTGTTATTTTGATTAACATAAAGACACTATTTATTGGTATAGATTAGAATGACTAAAATCAATTGAATCTATTAGTGTAATAGAAAACTTTGTTCTTGAATACATTACAATTAATTTATAGATACACCGACTTTGAAATTAATTTATAAGTCCCACATTTTTTTAATTTAATCGCCCTTTATATTAAAAGCTTCCATAATGTTATATATTTACATACATAATGCCATACATACACCGTTATCAATACTAGTTTTTTTTAATTAATTCCAATTTATTTCTTAATTATTGCAAAAGTTGCCAGTTTAGCACATATAACAACACACTTGGTCAATGTTATGTGGAATAAAGAAGACACGAAAGAGATTTTTAGGAAAAAAGGACGGCATGATTTTTTTTAAGATGGTCCATAAGGGACTAAAGGGGTGATACTAAATATTTTTTTATACATTTTAATATTCTATTCGGATTTGTTAAGAAATAATAAAATACCGTTTTGCTTCTTGCAGTGTGCAAGAAGCCTAGGTATCCAAACCAGAATATTTTTATTGACGTATCGCAGATCGATTCTGAGCTACATTTTTATATCCGTACCTAGTATGTAGGGTTTATTGAAATGTATGTAAATTTCTGTATAACTATGCTAGTTGATCCATTAATGCGCGTGCCCATTATCCGTAATTATTTTAATTTTAAAATAATAAAATGTGTATTTTGTATGACATTTGTGTCGTAGGATTAATTAATTCTATGTGTAATAGATTTCGAATGGCTTACATATTTATTAATAACTTGTTTATACCTTTCTTTGTATATGCCATTTTCATTATTCTCTCTATAGTTTGCAAGTAGATTTTTAAATATTAAATAATTTAAGAGATTATAGTCTTCATACAAAATCCTTTAAATATGGCCAAAAAGTTAGAAAAATATGGCTCTATCCCAGATTCTCATGGTACAGAAGGATTTTAAACCTAATAATATGATATTCACATTCATATCTGTACGTGGAAAATAGCAATATTAAGCAGCATATCTTTTTTTAATAATAATATGTTTTGCTTATTTATTTACCAGTCATGCCAACCAGCCTACGAATAAATTTTCTATGAATTTCCACTTAGATAAAGATTTAGTTTGAGCCAAAAAAGAACTTTCTTAGTCAAGATTAAAGAACTGATTACTACTATGTTTTTTTTTCACTCTAGACAAGAGCATAAAATGTACCTAAGTGACTAAACAAACAAAAGCTATGATACACAAAAATCGTCACATATGCAAATTTACACAAACTATACACTAGAATTATTTATTTTTTATATATTTTTCAATATTACGCGACCTTACTGTACTGACAATGGAAACAGTCAACATGATAATACATGCTCCGTCCGTCCACAAAACAACATATTGCCTTTAAAACTGCATTACGTAAGTGAGCGTCGAGCCTTTTATATTCTTAAATCACTTTATAAATATATAGCATGTTCTTTTTTCTTCATCTATAATTTTTATAGAAAAATTATTGATTTTTTTTTAATTTATTTTCTTAAATCTATTTCTAAAATCATCGTGATCACCAACGTTATTGATAATATTTTAGAATGAGTATAATTTGTAACACAAAAACCTAAAACTATTTGATCACGTTTTACTTGAATGAAATATTGTACAAACTGAAAAAAAAATACTGTAGATCATTCATTTAACGAAATACACGTTTATAAATTTTTAACGTTTTAAGCACTAGGAACGTTAGTTTAGTTTAGTTAGTTTACTTATAAATATGAAAAGTAATTTTCCTTAATGAGATTCATATTATATTTCTAGTAAAGTTTATTGCTTTATAATCTATAATATTATAAATCTTAATATTTAAAAACTTTGTTTTAATTTACCATGAAAGGAGGAGGACCAGGAGCAAAGTCTTGGTACCTTCATCCTAGTAATACCTTTAATTTTATTAATGTATTAACAGGTAATATAAAGCACACAATAATAGACTAAAGAAAACAGTATAAAATATAACTATTGTAACGTGAGTGATTGTTTAGAATTGCGTGCGCTTCCAAGTGCAATAGATCTACTCATAGTTGTAGGTAATACTCGCACGTGCGATGTATCATTTTGATGCATATTTTTATCATATTCATCATATCATATTAATTCATAATATAAAGTTATGTAATTCTATAGCCTTTCATTATTTTTACTATAATTTGCATTTTTTTCAATGTATCTTAACGATTAATTTTAGTTTTTTTACCCTAGTTGGGTAAAATTTTAGTTTGACTAAAGATACTTTGAGGAAATATAAAATGTTTTAATTTCATGCAGAGAAAAATGTCCACTCAACATTTCTTTAAATAAGATTTCGTTTAAAAGCTCAGGTAATTTTATTCTTTAAGCATAATATATTCATCTAATTTATTAATATCTTTGATCATTAGGTATTATAGGTAACCCAGTGCTAACGTGCTCGCTTGGGAAATCGTGTGATGCGGGTTCAAATACCGGGTCTCGCACCTCTGATATTTTCATGTGTGGATCATTTCTAATATGATTACCACTCGTTTTACGGCAAAAGAAAAAATCGTGAGGACTGCATGTCTGAGAGAACCTAGCAAGTTTTCGAAAGATATCTGAAGTCCACTAAACCACCAGCGTGGCGGGCTATGGCCTGTCCCCCTTGTGTCGTACGAAGGCCCGTGCCCAGCAGTGGGACGTTAAAAAGCGGCTTAATACATACATTAGGTATTAAAGCAAAGTTAAAAAAATCATTATATTACTTTTAAAATACCTATATCTAGAATAACCGGTGCGCAATCAATCTCACGCGTAGATTCTACATTAGACTAATTAAAAATATTTGTAACAACAAGACCACTTAAAATCATCTAATTAATATAAGACCTAGATTGCAATAGATGTAATTGATCTTTGTCTTTTTGTTTGTCCATCTAAATCAACGATCAGCCCAATAAAATGCAAATTGACACAAATAGTACAGTTATGTTCATTCATGCTTATTGATTAAAGAGTAAAATCCGACATCGGAAATGTAATGAGTATAAAAAAATATTACACTTTATAAATTTGTCATATAAATCTTGCTACCTGTCAAATGAAGGGAGCAAAACAAGGAATGTCACAAAATAAAAAAAAAACACTCTATAATACGTGGCAAAATCTTAATGTTCCCATACTGTTGAACTATTTAAATTTTATGTGTGTCATACTTTGTTTTACCTCTTGAATTTGTGTGAACGGTGGTCGAAATTTGACCGCCATCATTATTGTTCTTTCCTTATCGATCTACGTAACTACCCAGTGGTCATGCTCTCGCTTGGGAAACCAAATGAAGAGGGTTTAAATCGGTATCTTGTACCTCTGATTTTTTCTGGTGAGGAAACTTACATGTCTGAGAGAACATAAGTTTTCGAAAGACATGTGAATTCCGCGACCCCGAATTTTTTTTTAAAGCTTCGGGCCGTGCTTCAGAGTTGGACGCTAAAAAGGGCTAAATACAGACTATAGCTTTAGTTACAAAGGAAGAAAAAAAATCGCTTGAGAAAGAGAAAGTTTTAGAAAGATTTTAAAGTATAAGGAATATAAAATCAATTTTCAATTCACATGTCGAAGCTCCGTTTGAAAACCGAACAAAATTAATCTCCAGTATCGAAAAACCTCTTTAATATCTTTGTTATACTCGTATTAAAAGTAGTACCTGGACTTTATTATTATTCGCCAATAGATGTCGGGAAGAGTCATATTTTTCTGTTTAAGTGTCAATATTGGGCTACCCAAACGCCACCTTTTTGTTATTTTGTTTCAATAAAAAAAATAAGTTTATGATTAAGTTGATTATCGATAAAGTTGATTATTGAAAACACGAATAAAACAACATTTTCTGAAAATGAATCCTAGCTAGATCGATTAATCGCCCCCGAAATCCCCTGTATACTAAATTTTATGAAAATCGTTGGAGCCGTTTCCGAGATTCAGATTATATATACATACATACAAGAAGTGCTCGTTTAAAGATATAAGATTTTGTGTAAAAATGACTTAAGGAATACACCTAGCGATTAAATTCTGCGTCGCATATCGGCGAAGAGATTACAGATTTATAAGAAATTCAACAATTGTAATAACACAACAAATAAACTATAATAAAATTATTTAAAAAAAACATTATATACGCTTATTTAATGAGTTATTTGTAAAATTTTATTAAACGAACCATCGCTGTTGTCATTCCTAACAACATCCATACATTAATTTTTAAAATTACTGTCCCCGAGAGTTTCTTTAAGTCTCGGTTACATAAGAAAGCTCTATCAAGTGGGAAGCTTTTTTTCAAACATTCCTCCAACTTTAAGGTAGAATTAAACAATAGTATAAAAAGATATGAAGTTTTCAATGTTATTATAATTGAACATAATTGTACGTTTCCTCGCCATTTTTATTGCAGATAACAACTAAGATAGCAAATCTACAGATCATTTATTAAAATTACTCAATTTTTAAGTAACTATATAGTTAAAGTAATAAAAGTAAAATTGTAGCAATTTTTATTTAAATCTGTGTAATTTAAAGACGTTTTTTATTACCTTGCAAATAACTTTAAAGGCCTACAATGTTATGATATAATAATTAAAAAGCAATAAAAAACCAACTTTTCTACAACTCTTATATGGCCATTGGGTAGATGATTTTAATTATAAAGTAGTAAAATCTGTAAAAAAACTAATGAGCATGTATAAACTAAAAACGCCATAGAATAAATAAAAAAATAATGTTCAGAAATAGAATCGTCATTTTTAAATTGAGATATTAAAAAACTACGTTAAATAAATTAGTAAGTCATAACTACGCTTCAAAGTTCCCATTAACTTGCAAAATTATTCTCTTTGGTTCTCTAACAATATAGAGCATACTATTTCTTACAGGGATGTATTGGAAGAAATGGATGGGAAATGGAAAAAGAAAGTGAGTTAGTATTGGAGTTATCAAACTCTACTCAAAAGAAGCATTATTTTATTTTGAACCAACTAAAAATACAATAAAATACACCATCACTATTTATTAGAGTCCATCGTGAAGATAAAATCTCTTTAACAAAGCTTTTATCGTTACTATTAGAAAAAACCATGAAACCAACGAATAATCAGTTTAAAAAAATACTATATTTAATGAAGATTTTTATGGCTAACTAAACGAACTACTAACAAAAAATGTGTATAAAGGCTATCTCCGATTTGGTTCGTCTAATGCCTTACATTCGTCATAAGCTAATTTAAAATACAGTATAGTATTTGTATTTACTATGCTTATTAATTATTAATAATGACAAATTTGTATTTTTGGATAGTGGGAGAGATTCGGCGTCAACTGGTGTTGAACGGATTTAGGTCTATCTCTATCTTTCGATTCACGAAAATTATTACTATAAAATTTATTTAACTTAATTAAATTTACTATTTTTAATAGTTCAATTTAAATTAAGATTATTTAAATAAATCTAAAATATTATTCACTCAAACAAATCTTGCAAACATTCTTCATTATTCTCATTTTCCAATACATACTCGTAAGACGACCGTAATTTTTCACTCATTTCCCTTTAATTTTTAAAACAGAGTTTATAATAATATTTTTAAAAAAATAACAATTTATAAATTTACGTGATCTATATGATTTTTTATATAAAAAAGTCAAAACTTTGAAATCAAAAACACTGAACTAACCTTCGTCCTGTCCAACAAAAGTCCGCACAAAACAAACTTTATAGTCTATGCTTTTACATTTCCAAAACCAATATGGCCGTATGCGCGCGAAAATATTAAACACTAATTACGTAATTGCATATTTTTTTTAATAATTTAAATTGCACTAACGAAAGTTAAACACTTTTCTACACGTTTTAATATGTTATAAGCTAAGGTATTTTTTTTGTTTAAGCCGGTACATTTTCATTGTTAGACGTTGCGCACAGGCACTTTCAACACATTATGATCTAACACTGGCCGGCTCTCGATTGCAGAACATACTTATTCTAAGTCAACTTACATTCGTTCATATTTGCCTGCGGGCCGTAGGGCTGTACTAGGACAGCCACCACTTCCTTTTCACGATTTGCAACTGTATTTTTAGAATCGAAACTCATTTGTTCGAAGTAACTGTAAATTACTCAGATTATATTCTTTCTTAATCTCAAATACGTTATTGAATAAATCTTTTAGATATTAGTATACAAATTTTATACAAAGAATTAAAGAGAACAATAACTTTTGTTTTTAGTAATGTTGGCACGATTATACTCGTACCTGTCCGGTTTAAAACAAATTTGTAATTATTACACTTTATATCTTTGAGAAATCCAACTCTTAATTAATGGATACATTCTTAGCAGACATTGGAAACTTAAAATAATAATAGATTATATCTAATAATACATTATTACAGGTAAATTTATAATATTTATATTTGACTACTGATATTGTATATGAAACTTCAAATTTGTGGGAATTTTATAAATAAGCATAACGATTAAATAATTTTAATAAATACAAATTATTCTTTAATAAAGAAGAGGCTTAAAAATAATTATTTTATATTATTTGAAATAAGTTATGTCCAACCCTAGTTTTAGCGTAGTACAAGAAACGTCTTGCATATAATAATATGTTTTAGCCTATATCGAACGCTTACAGGCACCGGGAAGGAACGGCGCGCGCTAAGCTCTCGCGATGTTATTTTTAACTTTTTACTTTTTTTTAGATAAAATAAAATAAACCTAAATTTATTATAATATTAATAGTATACAACATATTCTTTTTATTTATATTAATTAATCTAACTAAATTCTTGGAAATATTACAACTTTCTAATAACTTCGAGACTTTAGGCGTATAAAATGAACTAAGTATTATTGAAATATTGTGAGTAATATATACATGTAGTTATATATTTATATAGTTTGTTATATACATAATATACCTAGAGGTATATTTGTATATAAGAAACAAGTAATTAATATAAAAAATATTATGTTAAATAACGGACATCACTACGCTATTCCGATGCAAGACGCAACACTATTAGTTGTATGCATCGTGCATTGGCCTGTACTGCCGCGTTCCTACTTGCACCAAAAAGGGCCTAACTACGAAACTTGAAAAAATCATAATAGAACTTAAAATAAAGTGTTAGAGTGTACTTTTCTTTGATAAAAAAATGGTTGTAACGTTTAACATGGTAATAAGTTTTTTAGAAGCTAGTTCTTATACTTATTTCACTATGAATTTTAGCTATAGCAGGGTATAGAAAGAAATGCTTGACTGTACGCGTGGGTTTCTAGGACGCTAGAAATCTGGTATAGCGGTATAATTAGGATGGGCTAGGTTTGTGAAAGGGCTTAATTGAATTGTCGACGGTTTTTATTTATTTATAATTCCTTCGTACATGTTTTGTGAATGTGCAATCATTTTTTTTTTGAATTGGTAAATCTGACACTAGAATTAGATATTTTCGTGCATTACGCACTCAAATCAAATTTTACAAAAAGTTGTACATAATTGTTTGTGTTATTGTGTATGTGTCATCTAGATTTTTTTTTCAGTGTATACTTATCAATTATATATTAATGTTTTTTAAAATATAATTGATAAATAGAGTATTGTGCATGTGGGTTTTATATTATTTTCAAGAAAAGAATCACAAAACGTTATATAGAATAATATTATCTACATTAAAAAATATAATTAATTAGTATTAAACTAATTTTAGTTAATAAAGTAGTAAATAGACTGAAAATCTAAAATTCAAGAAAATTTAATGATTGTTCTGTCTTTAATAGGAAGCTATATTACCGCCGAGTTTCTAAGTGATTCCAATAAAAATGCGTTAAAATATGTAATTATGATAATAATTAAGATCGAGAAAAATGGCCGTTACAGCTATTTTTTTGGGAGATTTTTTGTAAAGTAATTGTGTGTATGAAAAAATAGTACTATTATACTATTTTTTTTTAATTTTACTTTTAAAAATTAAATGATTAAAATAACCAAATACGGAGTGATACTCCGGTCCTATTTTTCTGTTACTTCAAAACTTGTATATAAATTACTATAAAAGCCTTTGAAAAGTCTTAAGCCTTTGTCTCACCCATGACCACGTATAATTGTTCTAAGGCATTCAAGACATTCTAAGCTAAAAATCAAAATAAACCTAAATATGAATATTTATTTTATTTTTCCATAATTTGTTTTGTTATACTTACTTACTATATTTTTCTAAATAATAACTTATGCAATATTCTAATATTAGCGACCCGCCCTCGCTTCGCTCGGGTTCGTCCCTGGAATTAGCGCGAGCGATGCCACCGTCCTTCCTTTTGAATCACTCTATCTACTTACTAAAAAAAACCGCATCAAAATCCGTCGCGTAGTTTTAAAGATCTAAGCATACATAGGGACAGACAGAAAACGGGAAGCGACTTTTTTAATACTATGTAGTGATTTTATAAATATGACTCCATCTTCAGCCTTTTTTACGTCCCACTGCTGGGCACGGGCCTCCTTCAGTACGAGGGTCGAGGGGGATCAGGCCATAGTCCACCGCGCTGGCCTAGAGCGTGTTGGCGGACTTCACATGTCTTTTGTAAAACTTGCTTGGTTTTTCTAAGATATGCAGATTTCCTCACGATGTTTTCCTTCACCGTATGACAAGTAGTAATCATGATAGAAAATGATTCGCATTTAGAAATATTACAGGTGCGAGAGCCGGAATTGAACCCGTATCACTCGGTTATCCAAGCGAGCGCGTTACTGCTGGGCTACTACTGCCTTAAAAATATGACTTAATACTCCAAAACATCGTGAGGAAACCTGTACGTCTAAGAAAGTTCAGCAAATTTTCTAAAGATCAAAGAAGTATGAAATCAGCCTAAGTATATCATACCCTGTCAATAAAAATTATATTATTATTAATACCAAAACCATGTAAAATTCTTACTTTGCATAAGAAATGCAAACCAACAAACATATTTACATTCATAATATTAAGTAATTATTAACAATTTAATTACAGTCGTACTATTTATAGGGTTAATGTGAAGAAATATAATTTTTCCGGCGCCAGCCTCTCGTAAGTACTCATATTAACTTATATTATCATAGTAATTGGTTTATTTTGCAACTTGTTCAGTATTAGCATTTCTCGCGGCTCCGCCCGCGTTCTAGAGACAGGAAACCAAATATTTTTTTTATTTTTCATATTGTTATACCATGTGATAGCCTATAGCATTCCTCGATAAATGAACTAAGAGCATTTTTAATTCGAATCAGTAGTTCCTGAAATTACGCGCGGTCAATCAAACAAACTCGTCAGATTTATAATATTATTAAAGATTTATACTAGCATTTCACGTTATAAAGACCGGAAACCAAGTTCGTTTAATTTACATATGCTAAAACCTTCACCGAAACACGCTGCATCCTAAGAAAAAAATCCATGTCTACCCGTTCGTAGTTTTTGCAGTTAAGTAGTTCAAGCAAAAAAAACCAAACGTCTCGCGATTTATTTGTATAGACTATAGAAATATAGGTAGTGGTAGCCCAGCGGTAACGCTCGCTTGTATAACCGAGTGATGCGGGTTCAAATCTGGGTCTCGCAAATCTGATATTTTCATGTGCGAATCATTTTAATCCTGATTACCACTTGTCTTAGGGTGAAGGTAAATATCGTGAGGAAACCTGCATGTCCGAGAAAACCTAGCAAGTTTTCAAAAGACATGAGAATTCCGTCAACCCGCACTAGGCCATCGCGGTGGACTATGGTCTGATCTCCCTCATACTGAAGGAGGCCCGTGCCCAGCAGTAGGACGTTAAAAAGGGCTGATGACAACATAGAAATATAGCAAGCCTCAGTATTTTACTGCTAAATGACAATAGTAGGTTTCACCTTACTTTACTCATGCTTCATTTTACGAACTACACCGAAACCTGTCAAATAGTGAAAGTTTAATTAAAAACTTTCTAATCGCTTTCCTTTATACGCACATAGACATAACTATTCTGTATGAAATAATATAAAATTTGTGAATTATATTCATTATTATTTTTATAACTTTATTTATTATGCCTATTTAAATATTTATTTGTTCTTAGTAGCTTTATTACTAAGTTATTGATAAATAGCCTACATACTTAAGGTAATCTAGGTAGTTTTCGAAGGACCTGTAAAGCTCGCTAACCAGCACTTGGCCATCGTGGGCTATGGCTCGATCCTCTTAGTATTGAAGAGAAAAATATGCCCTGCAGTGGGACGTTTAAAAATACTGAATATAATACAGTACTGAGAAAACCTGTTAAATTTATATATAAAATCTCAAAATATGTACTTTTTTATCCGTAATTTATTATCACTATTGATTAATGCAGTGCACGTTAAAAAAAAGACTTAGCTGACGACTCGTTTGGCTCAGTTTGTAGTGACCCTACTTTCTGCGCCAGCGGTCGCGGGTTCGAGTCCCGCTGGGGGCATTCATTTGCTAATCACGAATGTTTGTACTCCAGTCATGGGTGTTTATATTTATAATATGTATGTATTTAAAATTTATATGTGTAGTATATCAACTATCTGGTATCCGCAACACAAGCACGTTACGTAGCTTACTGCGGAACTAGATGGCGCTGTTGTAATAATGTCCCAACATAATTATTTATTTTATATTTATTTATAAAAGCTTCAGTCGGCATGATTTTTCCGTCATCTTTAATAATCATCACTACATTACAGAAAATTTACAAAAGCACTTGTACAATGAGTTATAAGCTTAAACTTCCCTCATGAATCACTCCGTTTATTGGTGAAAAATCATATAAAAATGTACTTAGTGATATTTGAGGTTATCGCGTTCTGACAGGGAATTGCTATTATGAATAATGATTACAAAAATAATAAATACGAGTATGTCAGGATATTAATACCCGACACCATCTAGTTCCGTGGTAAGCTACGAGGCTTGTGTTACGGTTACCAGATAGTTCCATAGCACATACATAATATTTAATACATAGGTACATATTATAAATATAATATTATAATTAAATACAAACATATCATAAAAATAGAATAAATTTATAGAATTTGACTAAACTTAATATACTCAGATAAGTCATGAGCTTTTGCTTCTTAAACAGCCTATAAAATTAGTAATGTTCCGATTTATTATTAAGATGTATTATGAAAGTCATCTCTCTATATCATCATATCCGTTACTTTCCATACATCTTAAGCAAAACTGGCATAAGCCTTTATATTTAAGAAAATCATCGAAACTTGTTCATTTAAAAGTTCATTTAAAAATTACCGTAACATGATATGACATTAAGCGAAATAAGTGACCCGATTAAAACTACAGTGCAGTTAATTTCTAACCTATATTTATTTAATTAAGTTTATTAAATATGGCGATTAAAAAAATTACTAAATTATTCATAATATTAATAAATAATAATAAATAATATGTTCGAACATTATACTCACTTCTATGTATTGCTTTTTAAAAACTCAAATTAGTTTGTTTATTTGTAATAATAGGGATGTGTTTCTGATACATTATGTCCAGCTATTTTGGCTATTACGAGTCTATGCAAGAGTTATTATCAAAGCCTATGAAACGTATAGTCGCCCAACGGACATGACAGCCAGCCCAAGCTGCCATACACTCGTTTGGGACATTAGTGTATGGCAGGGCTGTCAAATCCGTTGCCCGACTATATGTTTCATAAGCTTTGATATTATAGTGCACAAGTTTAGGGACAAATATGACATGCGCCTTTTATTCTGTTCAAGTCCAGTTTAACAACCATTCGACATGTGCCCATTGCACAAGACAACGTGTTGAAAAGCGTCTTGTTCTCTACTTTCATCTTGTATAAGGGTAAATAAAAGTGTTTTTCATAGTTATTATTATTATAAGAAAATGACATTTTTTTATTTACAGATCATTTCTTGCAACTTCTAAAGTACCAAAGGTAATTTAAATCTCCTATAATGTAATAAAATTGTACGTTAGTCGAATCTATACATTACATGTGTTTGAAAAATCTTATTATTAATATAGGCATTATTATTGATACAGAGACAATATCATAAGTTTTCTTTTTTACATTTAACCGTTAAAGCAGAGCTTAGGACAAACTCGAGTGGAGTTAAGGTGAGTAGCAGCTAGTCTTCCTTAATATTTAAAAATCTCGTGTCACAGTGTTTGCTATCGAACTCTTCCGAAACCGATTTTTATGATTTTTTTGTGAATATTTGGTAGGTCTGAGAATAGGTTGTAGGTAAATTTTTGTTCCCCTAGGTAATAAGTGTGGCTCTCTTCAGATATTTTATTCTTTATTTTTAGACCAAATTTTTATTTTTAAATTTTTTATGGTATGACATGAAAAAATAATTTTAATCGTAAATTTCTTCGAGCGCGGGCGTAGCCGCGGGTATTTGCTAGTATTTTAATATAATATTCTTACATATTACATCTACCTGGCTTATAGCTGTTTGCCTGAGGACTGTATATAAATGGCCAACTACCGTCGCAAACGAGGCACAGTTGAATAATTGGCGAAATAACAAATATGATACATTTTAATTCAATATTTACTTATAATTGGTTTACGAATGGTGTATGAGATAAATATTAGAAATCCAAGAAGGCATGTTACAACCTATTGCATCGCCATTTGCAGAAATAAATGTTGTATTTAAAGTGTTTTAATGAAGTTTAAAAGGAATGTTACTCAATTGAGTTATATGTTCTTTGTCCGATTTCACGAAGGAGGGGTATTCAAGTCTATTTTGTGTGTATTACTACTGTTCAAGTATTTTGAAATTCAATGATAATGATTTTTTTAACACTAAAGCTCTGTGTTTTAATTAATATATGTTTTTATGTGTTGGTACGAGTAAGTACTTTTATGTCATTTTTAAGTTTTTTGTAAAAACTTTTTTTAGTTTGAAAACAATTTTTTTTGTGTATGTCGTGTTTTCAATTTTGTTCGGTTGGCATATAAGACTTTCTATATTTGATCAGACTCTGCACATCTGCTCTATATTGAATGTTCCTTCCATATTCATTTTTCATTCCACTTTTGACTTAAAGTCTCTAAAACTGTAAAGCAAGATGCTTTGCTTCCTATTCAACAAAACATGCTAATACTAATAAGTTTAATCAATACTTCATTAATCTCGAAGTGCCTTTATTAATTAAAATAATCATTATCTATAATATAAAAATGAATCGCAAAATGTGTTGGTAAGCGCATAACTCAACAACGCCTGGACAAATTTGGCCAATTCTTTTTTGGTTATGTTTGTTATTGTTAGGAGAAGGTTCTTATGAAAGAAAAAAATAAAGAAAGTTGTGCGGAAGATTAGAAAATTTAAAAAAACTTTATAAAATTAACGGCGTTTGACGTATCAGTTATGACCGTTGCCATGGTGCATGTAATGGTAATTATTATAATCAAGACAAATATATAGCGGGCGGTGCAAAGTAAAAAATATATACAACACGTACCTAGGGACGAACCCGAGCGAAGCGAGGGTGAGCCTCTAGTACTCATATAAAATTGTAATAATGTTCTTTGGTATCCATAGATATTCACCTTAAAAAATTAGATTTTTAGATGTTACAATATTCATGATATCTACATAATATTTATAATACACAATTTAATACACTATATAGATTTACTTAGATAAAAATCAGGAAATATATGAGTACAGTTAGAATGCTTAGAATTTAACTGGAAATTAAATATGCACTGGACCAACAGTTTAAGTCGCACCGTGAAACCGAGGCTCACGTAGACTCGATCAGCACAAATGCATACAAAACATCATCGTAATGTAATAAGACGCATTTTTCTTTCACAAAAACGTATGCTCTTAATGGTGTTAGAAAATTGATGCGAGTTCAATAGGGAGCTCGTCTGAATGATACTCTACTTAATATACTTTAACTTTTATTAAAGGTCTTTTAAATTTATTTTTCATTCGCTTTATTGTATTTTTAATTATTTTAATGCTGCTTGCTATATTTGTTATTAATTTACCGACAGATAAGTTCTATCCTTTAACAGGATATTTACATTGTCCATATACTTGATACATGATTTTTATAAGCAAGGACTCTATATCATTTTTTACTTTGGAGTTAATGTAGAAATTTCTGAATGTGTATAGGCCAGGTGTTTCAATTATTTCTGAAAATAATTGTCTATTATGTGTTCTAAGATAACAACTTTATACCCAGGAAAAATATGTGGAAGAGCCTATCCTCCAACTCTGCCTATGCCAAAAAAAGTAAAACTGTTGTTTTGCTGCTTTTCTTCTTTCTCTTCTCTTCTCTGTCCTTTTTCTTATCTTTATCTTTTTAGGATATGTAATGAAGTAAGTACTAATACATATTCATCAAATATTTTGGCATTTTATCCTACACCACTGAAAAAAAAAATGAAATGAACGAATTTTGAAAAGTATTTACAGAGGATGGTGAGAAGTTAAGAAAACGAATGAGGCTGTGATGTAAAATTGACTCTAAAACTTCTTAAGCATCGTTCAGGTATGTCTTTATTTTATACACATTATATATGTACAAAAGTAAGAGCATCATTAACAAGCGTTCTTATTTATTTTCTAAAATACATATGTAAAGCCTATTTTCGTCCGCTGCATTATAACTGACACTAAGTTTTTACCGCGCATTCTTCGCAACCACTCGAACAAGGCATTCCGATGGCGCAAAACAAGTAAATGCTGCCCACGCATCGTCCATTCTATAAATTTCATTTTTGCAATATTAGTGTTAATAGAAAATATTTAAAGCGTTTTTTAATTAGAATATTCCTTACAAAACTTTGAAGGATAACTGAATCATTGTTTAAAGCTCTTAACATTCCTATTCTGTTTCTATTTAAAACATTGACACTAGCTGAAATTAGGTAACACCTACCACCACCGTCTTAGTAACACCTAGTGCTAAGTTATTATAAATGCAAGATGCTTGTACATGTATTTACGTCCATTACGCTAAAAAAGCTAGATGCATTTTGATAAAATTTAGTACATAGGTAGACTATGACTTAGACTACTGTTCGTACCAAAGAAGAACAAATGTATATTTTTTTCTATGATGTGCTATCAGTTCAGTCAAAATTGTATCCACCCTCTTGAAAAGTATTATAAAAATGTTTTTAATTGAAGATTGATGTTTACCTTTCAATTATTTATCGTTCAGTTGCTTTAATATTAAAACAAAAAATAATACATAATTGATTAACTAAATTTATAATTTTTATATTCCTTATATTCTAGGTATCTAGTAATCGTAACTTATCCCTACATGCTTTTAGGAACACTAAGTTGGGGTCTTATTCGAGATATGTTCGTAGATATAGAACTCAGACTGCATGTGAGTATCGAATATAGGGATATAGTTTATTAACACCCTAACGTTAGGGCTACAGCGTTCGTATTATAGAGATTTATGCATAGGTCTGGTGCCCTTTGCGTTGGTATAAAGCCTAGCTGTTAATCAATCGCCACTCAAAGTTGGTATTTGAATACCTTGTACTTACAAAAGATGTCATTTAATAATTCTAGATAATAAATAATATAAGTCCTAATATTGTTTTTGTTGAACCTAAGTCTAAGTCGATTTGCTAATCAGAAATCATTACAGTAAGAAACATCGTGGCTATCAAAGAACTTTGCCTTAAATAAAAAGTGCAATCGTTACGAAACGTGTAGACGCCATTATACGTTAACGATGCATTAAAATAAATTTTATATGAATAGTCCGTATAAAGTTGCGATGATTAAACGAAAACTATCTACATACGTATAAAATTTAAAATCGTTTAATGAAAACCCATCAATGTTCCGCTAAAGCCCGTCCATAAATTCCGAACACGCAGGCGGGGCCGATAGAATTTAATACAAAATCCGTTGAAATCCGCCATATTGATATATACATTTTTTCCCCCACCGCCTCCCTCCCTACATAATTGAGCGTTGTGAAAACTATCACATTGGTAAATGACGCTCCCCCTTCCTCCTGCAGTTTTCCGACTACCCGCAATCAATAATTTGGCTGGGCAATGACTGCGATGACTTAGGCATGCGCAGTGCACCCCGCCCGAGTCATCGGCAAAACCTGAACTTGACTTGACGAAAACGAAAGTTAGAGGCGAATGTTTCTATGCCATTCTTGGCATTCGATACGCATGAGGTGCCACCAAACGTAAAGCTAGACAATATTTTGATACAATTTTCTGACTCGTTGACTTAGACACGCCTTAAAAATATTGCTGATGATAAAAAATATTATAACGTTAGTGAAGATGCTTATTTAAAATCAAATAAAGGACATAAATGTAAATTTATTACTGATCTTGAAATCAGACAAAATCCTGAAAACATTAAATTTAACGTAGATGATAAATAAAATGAAACTGACGCTATACAAGAACCTCGTGAGAGCGAGTGAGACAGAGATACAGCCAATGGTCTACCGCTTATGAACAGAATTTTCATAATGGCTGCAAAATTATTGAGCGTACATACTATCCAGACATAAAATTTTACATATACACGTACACATAGAAATTATTATATGATGAATACTTATATATTAAAATATGATTTAGAAGTAACTAAGTACTTACCTATGTTCAGTTTGGTTGGTATTTGTCGTCAGTCCTGGTATGGTTTTCTTATCTAGTATTAGATTTCTTTTTATTATATCTGTGATCGTCTTCGTCTCCAACTCGTCGATTAAGATTGTGTCGGAGCTATCTTCTTTACTATTGTCTTTATTTATCACGTCTAGCCCTCAATTATTTTGAAGCCCGTTAATTTTTATACATATATATGTAATTATATAAAACGTTATAGGTATAGAAATAACGAAAACATTTAACTAAGTCTTAACGTTAATTTACTTTTAATTTTGTACTATTAAAGAAATCTAGAAGTCGTTTCAACAGGTAGGTAAACTTGGTAAATTTAGATATTTTTTTTTTGTATTTTTTGGCGTAATTTTAATCTTACCTTTTTACTATTAATTTAAGGCCAATTTAAGGCACGAGTTTTGTTTTTGCTTAATTTGTTTTCATCTCCCTTATAATCTGAATTGGTAGATGAAATTGGTCGAAACTTTTCCAAAACTTATTTGCCAAAAGTCTCAAATATCACTTAGCCTTATATTTAGGTCCAGAGTCACTAATTTTACTTTCACTATAATATATATGGAGAGTCTGTATATAAAACTCAAAGTAAATCAATCGAAAAGTTCCAAAAATAACCAGTGTTGTTTAAATGTACTTAAAAAACTCAAATTCTTAAATTCTCTTTTCTATTGTTTCCTTATAATAACGGTTGATATAAACGTAAAACTTGTTCTATTGCGAAAAAACGTGTTTCTTTATCGTCAAATGGCGCTGGCTGTTATTTGTTTATTTCTAAATTTCCTTTTGCTATAAAATCTTGGTGATTTTCGGTTTCTTGCGCATTTAACTTAGTTGCTTCTGCATCTATGGAGCCACGACTTCTTTCGTGGTTTTCCCATGGATTTTTTTCTTCGAATGATGGTCGGCTGCTCCTCCCGGATGGTTGTAGATCTTATTTTAGCCCTGTTACAACGAATCCGAGTTGAACTGCCTCTCAGTTGCCTTAACACTAGTTTACAGTTTACAGAAATTAAACCGGTGTTCCGATCTATTGTAAAAGTTCAAGTGTTGCTGAATACTATTGATTAATAAATCACTTAAAATCTAAGATGATTATGTGAAAAAACTGAATATCGTCTATTGCATAAAACTATCCTTTGAATGTGTCAGCGGGCGGCAGCGATGACTCTAACGCATGCGCGTAATTTCGAAATTTTTGTTAAACCAAAAGATTGGTATTTTAAATTTTCGATTTTTTGGGTTTTTAGGCCGTTTGAATTTTTTTTATTGAATGATTTTTTAAAGTTTTTTTGCGCGGTTAGTTTTTTGGCGCGTTGCGTAGGTGTTAAACACGCGTCGTCATCAGGCTCGCTGGCCACACTGATGTCGGAAGGTTGCATTGCTGCTGCATCGGCCCCTGCCCGGGGGGTGGGCTGCTCCCCCAGGGTGGCAGGTGGCCCTCATCCCAGTCATTCGCGTACACCTCGGAATCATCAAATAATGATTTTGTGTGTTTATTATAAAACTCCATATATATGCCTACCCGCGCAGCCTCTACTAGAACCCGAGCGAGGAATTCAATTTACAAATTACAATATCCATGTGTGTGTGTACTTTGTACGGACGTTTAGAATAAACTATTTGCTTGTTATTATTTTCAACTGAGGCGTTATCAACACGCGATCAATACCGCGAATTTTGTGTATATAAAGATTATATACAAAACGGCTAGGCTGTTTCAGAATTATATAATATATCGGCAGCCATTTTGCTTTAACTTCATATTATCTCCTCTCATTTATCGGATCTTTGACCTGCTTGACTTCATTATAAATAATTAACGTTAATGTGATGTGTTGCTTTATTGAACTTATTTAAATAAAATCGAATCTGTTCTGAAGACTAATTTTATCTATTGAACTACAGGTACTAGATAGTTTTTGTTTTCGATAGGAATCCTTCTTACGTCCGTATAGAGATCATTTTGGGGAAACGAGTGTCCTGGCGTCAGTCCGTAACTAACCTTCCCTAACAATTGTGCACTTATTGGGTTAGATAGCGCAATGAGCTCAGTAGCGTTGATTGTAATAAGATGGTTTGAGGTTCTATTTTAAGGCATTTCTTAATTATAGTGTGATTTTGTGATAGTATAGTTTATTTATATGGATTTAGTTATTTTATATTCATTACTTTTGCCGATAAAAACAATGGTTTTAGGAAAATGTATCTAATTATACTTAGTGTGATTTCAATAATTAAGTCATTTATTGTATAATCATTCAAAGAAATTAAATATAAATTGTTACAGTTTAGTAGACCTTTATTATTGCAAGAATTTTGTACATATTAAAAAACTTTATATAACAGACATTTTTTAAAGCAAGACAAAAAACAGACTTATACAGAGATTTAATTTGTTTTTGATTTTATGAATAACTTCCACAATTACTGGCTTACATTCTATATCTACCTATCCATCCATTCTATATCTATCTATCTATCGTTACTGTTGAGCTAATTCTAAAAAATCTTATACAAATATACACATATAATAACTTGCAAATCAACCTCGATTCGCTAGGGTTCGTCCCTAGGTACTAGCTACTACAGTTACTAAATCTTTTTCTAAAATGAAACTTAGCAACTCCTTGTAACATTAGCTATCCGCTAATGAAAGTCCCGTCAAAATCTGTCCAGCCGCTGACAAACCGACAAATTTTTGTAACTTATATGCTCATATTTTTAATACTTTCTTAGGTTTACGCGAATATTCGATAAAATAAATGAAACTATCTTTTCGGATTTATTTCGGATTTATTTTGATTTTCACTTCCCGAAGTTTCGAATGCTTTACAGAAATCATGGTCACGGGAGAGACGCTAGAACTAAAATTCAAAATAAATCCGCGACAAAATCCGAAAAGGTAGTTTCATTTATAATGCTCATATTTCTATTACAAACAGACCACTCCAAATGTATTTACCTGCACTGATTACTTTGTGTTCCGATTAACTACGCAAAGCCACCGGCGAAACCTAGTATTAATAGGACCAATACAACACCTACAAGTATAGAAGAGCTTAATTCAAACAGTAAACAGACAAATTAAATATGCAATATAAAATCGGCATATTAATTAATTATTTACTACTCATTTTCATAATTCTCCGCACAAAAATCACGCCTTCGCATAACATTAAAATATGGTGGCTCATTCATTTTTGCATTACGGGTAATCCCCGGATCAGAGAGTATTCAAATTTCTATGCGGCATTATTAATTGGGGTAGCTTTATAGGTGTTAAGATCAGTAATTTGTTAATTGATTGCAGATAAATAAATAAATATGTTGGGACATTATTACAACAGCGCCATCTAGTTCCGTGGTAAGCTACGAGGCTTGTGTTACGGAGAGCAAATAGTAGATATACTACACAAATATTTTTTTACATACATACATATTATAAATATAAACAACTGACTAGAGTACAAACATGACTAGAGTACAAATATTCAAGCCCAACAATTGAATGCCACCAGCGGGACTCGAACCTACGACCGCTGGCGCAGAAAGTGGGGTCACTACCAACTGAGCCAAATGTGGCGTAAAAAAATCTGAAAAAAAATTCTATTTATTTCCGCATTTCCCGCGGCTCTACCCGCTTTCTAAAGACCGGAAACCAAATTTTTAGTTTTTACATATTATGTATATGTTATATCATCATATAATCATCATATTATGATGTCACATAGCCTAATCTTTTCCTCGATGAATGGGATATATTATAACACTGAAAGAATTTTTCAATTCAAACCAGTAGTTCCTAAGATAAGCGCGTTCAAACAAAAAAAATATTTATTCAAACATTCTCACTCATACATCTGTACATTATTTTTTTAGAATATCAGATACAGAAGCTGAATCTATCATTTTTAGAATTTTCACCTATCTATCCGTCTGTGACCATATATAAATAACTAGATAACAATTGAACGGATTTTTATATCTGGTATTATGATAGCTGTTATCTGGATGAACGACTTTTCACTAAGGGAATAATTTCTGACAAATCTTACTAACCGTATTAAATATATTTTTTAAATCAAATAGGAAATGGAAAAGAAAGAATTTTATCTTTTTCCAATCTTGGGCACCCTGCATCCATCCTGTACGTGCCACCTTTTTCAAATAGTCGGTCCGCCTTGCCGCAGGGCATCCTACACAAGGTTTGCCTAAACGTTGTCTCCACTCTAACACGTTTCGACTCAATCGGCCATCAATACGCCTGGAGACATAAACAAATTTTGTATATATATATATATATTTTATTTTTATTTTTCCCAAGATAGAGAAAGATGGTACTCTTTGGAGGAGGTCTTCGCCTGCGGAAGGGTTCTTGCAGATAATTAATAATAATTAATAGTTTTAAGAATAAATTTTTAAGCATTTATTTACCTACTATATATTATATTCATTTTGTCACTTTTGCAAGAAATAAAAAGGCTTTTTATTTATTTATTTATTATATTTTATTTTTAATATTAATAGTTGATTTTTATTATTTATAATTTATATTGTAATGGACACCTAAATTAAAACTTAGAAATTAAATATTAAAATCTATGCAGAACCTTAAAATTTCATTCTAAGTCAAGTTGGATTCCGATTTTGAAAAAATATACAAACATTTTAAAGACAGTCCTAAAAATAATAAGCGAATTATTTCTTAATCATATTTACAAAACCACTTAATAGGTATATTCATGTCTACATTGTTAGAATTTGACCGGAAGATTATTCCTCTCTAATAATGCTGCCCTTAATGCAGCTTGCAACGGCTATAAGCATAAGGTAATAGTCTATTACAAAGATAATCTATTACAAAGATAAGGCATCTGAAAATTCGTAACTTAAAATAATTTAGCTAAGCGATAGCTATGTAATAAATTAAAAAAATATATATTTAAGACTAGTCCGTCACCTTCGTTTCGCTTGAGTTCATCACTAGATACGTTTTTTAACAAAATCCTATTTTTTTCTTAAATTAAAGTTGCCTAAGTCACACCTTATAAAATCAACCAATTCAATTATTTTGTTCATTAGCTTCTCTCTCAGAAGGTTCTCTTAACTAATGAAAAATTATTATTATAAATGTGGGTAGTATAATGTTACCTCATGAAAAGCTTTAAAAATATATTATATATACGATACGTCATGTCGAAAGATTATCGCTCTGATTGCGCGTCGTTCAGCTCGGCTCGTGAAAATGCATGTTTCATTCGCTTATTAAGCCTTATGTACCAGTAAGTATGTATTATTTAAATAAGTATATATGTGTATGTAGCCTTATCTCCCCATTGCGACGCATTTTCGATACGCTGAAGGTGGAATATGACTGTAAAATAAAAGTTTTCTTTGACGGAATACTAGCAATTCCCGCGGCTACGCTCGCGCCCGAGGGATGAATATTAATTATTAAGGGTTATGACTTATGAGTATTTTTGATACCAAATCAAAAAAATAAAAAATGAAATTTTGTTAGAAATTTAAATATATTTTTTTTAATTTTAAAAATAAACAATAAAAACCTGGAGAGGGCCACCCTTGTCACCTAGGGGAATAAAAATTAGTGTACGACCTATTTTCAGACCTACCAAAAATACAAAAAAAAATCATAAAATCGGTCAAGCCCTTTCGGAGGAGCTCGATAACAAACACTGTTACACGACATTTTTATACATTAGATATATTTTTCTTTATAATATGTTGGCGCCGAAAATACTAGTATAATGTGAAATTTATTATGTATGAAGACTATGTAAATTATCTAAAATCTATCATAATTTTACAAAATTACAAAAACATTTTGCAAGCAGAAAATGTTAAATAGTTATTAATAGATTGAGTAGATCTAAAGTTAAAGTGTGAGCTTTAATATTCGTATGGACATCGTGTTTCTAGCTAGCTATGAAGCTTTCTTTATCTTCAAGCTTCAATGACTATGATCTATGATAAATTCTCAATCGAAACATCTAAATTCTAATAGTCAAAGTCAAAGTCAAAATATACTTTATTCAAATAGACTTTTACAAGCACTTTTGAATCGTCACTTTTACATTATTATACGAATTTAAATCAAGTGTCAGTCTGTAAGTCTGGGACTTGGGAGTAAACTACCACCGACTCGGAATGCTGTTCTGCCGAGAAGAGCCGGCGAGAAACTCAGCAGTTGCTCTTTTCAAAAAAATATTTGATTACAATAATTATTGCATTACAATATTTATCTATTTATCCTACGTGAGACACAACAAGACATTAATCCCACACATTTACATCTTCTAAGTATTCCGTGATGGCGTAATAAACTTTATCAGAGTTTTAAACTAAAAAGCTTGTCTTAAATAACCTAACTGACTACCTGTAGATAAAAGTTGAAACATTTCGCTCAAATATAAATAACATCCTTGAAAATCTCAAGCCACAATTACATTTACATAACGCACAAAAAATACAACTACTCGAGTTTGAGTCTTCCTTCCTTTTTCGAGGTCAGTCAAAAATCCGTATATAAAACCTGTCTGTTGCATTATCTGTCACATTCGTATGTACTTTCAACGGATTTTGACAGGTGTAAATGAAATCCACGCAAGTCGATGCGTTAGACACATTTGACGTACTGAATATTTGCATGTTAACCACTGTAGACTACTAGCAAACCGCGACTTTGATCGTTTTTACTGAGAGTGGAAATGTTTAATAAAGAATCATCATGTATGACTCATGCATTGAAGATCTAAATAGCTTTTTTTATAAAATAGGTTATGGTTAGTATTAATTTCTGAGAGAAGATTTGTTTTCACCATCTGTTCAATGGTTTACTCGCTGACAGAGAGACAGACAGACGACAGATTATTAAAATTAGATATTTTCCCACACTAAAAACTATCTTATATCCTGACCCGGATAACCAGCTATCACCATACCAAATTTCATCAAAATCAGTCCAGTGGTTTTCTTGTGATGCGGTCACAGGCAGACAGACAGACAAACATTAAAAATATATATATATATATATATATATATATATATATATATATATATATATATATATATATATATATATATTCAGTCTCTCTATCGTTAATAATGACTATTTAAATAAGAATTTCTAAAATATATACAATGTACAGATTGAACTAAGTTAGAATTTTATTATATGTATATATTTCTTATACATAATATAAAAATAAATATACAGTATAGAATTTATATCGTACTCTAAAGTAAATAAGGATATAATAATATAATTTAAAAAAAAGAAAATTTTTGAAGAACACTCATTTCACTTAGTTATAACTGTGAAATACCGTTGACCTAAAAATGACCAACGCTAACTTTTGTCTATCATTGCTTGCACTAAACCGTATCGAAGGGATGCTGTAACGATTAAGCATTGAATATGAACCTTATTTTAAAGCTGTTAAGGTATAAATTTGCAAATTTTTAGAGAAATACTTCAATAGGTCTGTCGACTGATGACTACCGCAGTCAAAATGCCGTGTAAAGCGAATAAATACTGACGTAAATGATTTGATCTACACTTACATTCCTATCGTTCAACCACTTTCAGTATGAATTTATACTTCTGTGTTTATTTTGTTAAAGAGCTTTTAAGCACAATATGATATAAAAGCTCTAAAAATGAATGCTTCTTATTTAATTGTAACAATTTCTTATACGAAAATCATCGAAAAAATTGTCTATAGAGGATAAGTTAAAAATGTTATAGGTATGTAATTTATTTGGTGTAAATTACTGTAAAGTTTATAGATTTATAGACTGGAATAAAAACTCATAGAATAAAAGTTATCCATAAACTAATATATTATATTAGTTAATTTAAAAAAACACACTCTCACAATTTGACTATATTGTACAATGTACATAAAATTGTAATTTTATTATATCTTCATATTGAATTTATACTCTGATTAGGCTTAAGCTGATGATTTTTAATAATTCAAAGAGGTAGCATGTAAATTCAAAAACTATTTCATATATTTAAAGCACAAAATAGACTGTATCTCATAATATCAAAACAAATTTTCTCATTGAACGAAATTTTCGTTTTAGTCCTTGTAGTATTTTCATTAATATAACGCGTCTATAAAAGTTATGCGTTTAAAAACGTGAATAATTTACTTTAGCCGATCGCTCGTTTATCAATAAGGTAAAAATGAAGTATTTAACATCCACGAACACGACGTAGGGTGAAAACAGTGCTATAGGCAGCCTAGATAGTTTTTGTCTTCCATCCCGCTCTGGCACTTGCGCAGACACGTCATCGTCATCATGATTCCCCCCAAGGGGTCGGTGGGGTTAGGGGGTACCCCCCTACATCAATATACGACAAACACCGTAGATAAAATAAACGCATACGAATGCAATGCCATACGTATACACACGTACAACCTTACCAAAACGCACACACGAATCATTTTATACAAAATTGAAGGCAGATAATTACATTAACTATATCGTCGGCGTAGGTGGAAAACTAAATAACTGCGATTTTGGCCAAACTGACATTTAATTATTTTCGTAACACCCAAAAAATACCGCATATTTTACTCTAACAAATATTTTCATATCTTGTCCCGTTTCAGAAATATAGCCATTTTTGTATTCCAAATGCTAAAGTAAATATGTTGAAACTAGCACTAAACAGTAGAAGGAAAAATAATCAACTCAATAAATAAATCGATAACTATGATTTATGATCAGTTGAATGTTTACTGACTTAAATAAAATAAGTTGTTTAATTTTTCTTCAACTCAAAATGTCATAATAACATGAACAGAGTTGACGGAAAACTAAATAACTCGAGTTGTTTAATTCATATTTTTTAAAATTCTAATGTAAAGTATGTATTTTATGACTAATAACTATTATCGATTTCTTCTTCAACAAAATATAAATTAATACAACATGGTAAGAAAACATAATTAGATAAATGAAGTTATTTATTATTGCTATAGAAAGTAGATCTACATGAGTAAAGTTATCATTCGACTTATTAGGACAAATTGGCGCGAAATATTGAAAGAGTAAGGTGAAGTGCGGGGTTCCCGGTAAGCGCGTGCGGCACGGACGCATCACAGTATTGTAGTGCGTACGCTTTTAAATTGTGCTGACGTCTGAGCTGTTAGATTATTATTTAATCGTAAAAGATAATAATTATGGAATCGCGAGGTAGAATTTTGGTAAAAATGTGTCGGCAGGAAGGTGGTTCGTCTGAGGTAAGTGTTGTTTTAATGCCGGAGATTCTTTGGTAAGTATTTTAAAATTAAATAACTTTTGCCCGAGGCCTGATTTAGGGTTTTAGCTTCCCTAGGTTTACCAATGACTGAACACCTTTCAATCTACACCGTAACCTTTCATTTCCGTTTAGGATATAGACTGTTACTATCGATTATTTTTGTTTTGTACTGCAAATAATTAATTAAAGAGACGGAATGGTAGTAGTTTCAAAATACATTACTCAAATTTAGATTGTTAGTATTTATGCGCGACTTTTCAGAGTACCAATGAGCTTAGTCGATGCGGCCCCTCAGTCCTTGCAGCCTATGCTTCAGCCTTATTAGTCTGTGCATAATTCAGGCTTTACAGTTTTATCTATTTCTCCCAATACTCGCGAATTCGATTGTGAATTATTTGAGTTGTGGAAAAAGTTGATAACTTTTGACGCTTCCATTTAAATTGTGAATCTTATTGCGAAACAATAAGGTTGCTTTTAACCTGTCAAATAAAATTGTTGTGATTATGAGTATCATTGTTTCACATAGTACAGCCGATTGTCATTAGTTTAGTTTAAGTACGTATTGCGAGAAAAAGACCACAGGGTTAAAATTTCGATATTAGATCGAAGAAAATGTAAAATCACTGTAGTAGATTTTCAGTTGATCACTTTGACGAGTTTACTTATGAGTTTTTTGTTGGCAAATATAATAAAAAATTAAAAATAAATAAAAAATACTCTACGAGCTTGTATCACGTTTTTACTATAATCGATAGCCACTGCACCGATGATTAACATTCGTTTTATAATAGAATCATTT
Source organism: Boloria euphrosyne (assembly GCA_951802675.2). Classification (NCBI taxonomy): domain Eukaryota; kingdom Metazoa; phylum Arthropoda; class Insecta; order Lepidoptera; family Nymphalidae; genus Boloria; species Boloria euphrosyne. Next base: position 2,485,374 of record OX637896.1, read on the forward strand.
ATTTACAATTTATAATCAAACTATTTATTAGGGTGTATTACCTATTGAATGAAACAAAAACTAACTATACGGTTGATTGATACCTAAGGATAATGTTCGATTGAAAAATAAGATAGCTTGTAATTGTTTTAGGTAAAAACTAAGGCGAACATACAACAACAAAACATTAATACCGTCATCGAAAGCCCATATAGACACATTACAGTAAGTCAACCATCGTCATCAGAAAATAACAATCATACAGTTTGTACGGATTCAAATTTTGCTGCTGATATTACGATAGAAATAGTGCCAGAAGAATTGGTTCCTGATGAAGACTGCATGCTAGCTCAACATGAAGAATTTAAGATTTTAACATGCGAATCGGCTCCAGCTTCAGTAGTGGTTACTGAAAAGATTATTAACAATATTAACCCACCCAAATCAGCACCTATGCCAATGAATGTTAGTCCCATATCTTTATGTAGCAGCAAATTTAATATAAATGACGAAAATAATATATTAGATAGTAATATAGATGTTAGTTCGCCAATTAGAGAGTCTAGTCTAATTTCTGGTATTGGATTGCTGTCTCACACAGATGAAGAACCTTTTTCTGATTCTGGATCCTCGTGGATTCCAGACACAGACGAAGAAAATCAAGCAAAAAAGAAACGTAACTCTTTAACGGATTTATTTTATTCAACATCTTCAGAAACCGAAATTAAACGTGACAAAACCCCAAAAAATAAAAAAAGAGTGAAGAGAATTGAACCCAAAAACCCTAACTTGTCTAGTGAATCTGAAAAAGAAACAGATAACATTATAAACACTCGTGCTATTATTGAAACATCTATGAAACAAAACCTAATGACACCTCTTAACCCTTATGCAGAAGTAAGGCCTAATATTGTAATAACTGAAACTACTGACTCTGAAACAGAAACCACAACAGTAATGAAAGAAAAAGTAAAGTACAGATGGAAGAATGCTGACCCTACGAAATGGAAAAGAAACATAGAACTGCAAAAAAAAAGAAAGTGTTTGCCATATTCAAGTAAAGATGGAAAACTTCGTGCACCTAAAGTACCTAAAAGTCCAAAATGCAGTAAAAACTGCCGCCATAAATGCGCTGACAATTTTACACAAGACCAGCGTGCAGAAATCTGCAAGTCTTATTGGTCTATTCAAGATTTTAAGTTACAAAAAGAGTTTTTACTTAAGCGTATAATTATAAAACCAGTACAAACCACCAAAAAATCTGTACCGATAGAAAAACAAAGAAGCTCTAGTAGGGAATACGGGTTTTATAAGGGTCAAACTTCTTTTGAGCGGGTCTGTAAAAACTTTTTCATGTCCACACTTTGCATTTCATCTGGTCCGATAGAGACAGCAGTGAAACACATAGATGAAAATGGTTCCTTTTCACACGCCGATAGTCGTGGCAGACGAGCTCCTGCTAACAAAACTCCAGACGATCAGTTACAAGATGTAAAAAATCACATCGAAAGTTTTCCGGTGCTTGATTCCCATTACTGCAGAAAACAGTCGGATAGGAAATATTTAGATCCCAAATTATCAATATTAAAAATGTATGATTTGTATGTAGAGAAAATGATGTGCAGCAACAAAATACCTGTAAAACTAAATGTTTACAAGAAAGTGTTTGGCACACAATACAATTTATCATTTTTTCACCCAAAAAAGGATCAGTGTATCATGTGTAATAAATATCAAAAAGATAAATCTAATACGTCTGTCCAGAATGAGTATAGTCAACATATAGAACGAAAAGAGGCATCATACAAGTCTAAAGAGTTGGATAAAAAAAAGTCAGAAGAGGATGAGTCATTTTTATGTGTTACCATGGACTTGCAAAGTCTTTTGCAAATTCCATCGACTGCAGATAGTTTAATGTACTATTGCAGAAAATTAAATTTATATAATTTGTCTGTTTATGAGTTTAAACCCCCGCAGAATAACGCTCACTGTATGATATGGACGGAAATAAACGGCAAAAGAGGCAGTATCGAAATAGCTTCTGCTATTTACATATGGATTATGAAACTTCCCGAGGCTATAAAACATGTAACTATATACTCCGACACATGTTCAGGGCAAAACCGCAACCAATTCATAGCAGCATTTTTACTTCACTTGGTCCACACGCACAAAACAATCAAAGTAATAGAGCAAAAGTATCTAGAAAGTGGTCATAGCTTTATGGAGGTAGATTCAATGCATAGTGCTATTGAAAAAGAAAAAAGGTTTACAGAAGCATATTCTATAATAGACTGGAAGAGAATTATGCAACGGGCGCGGTCTAACAGACATAATAAAAATGTTACTCCGTATAACGTAACTGAATTGTCGTACCAAGACATGATTGATGTTAAAGCACTTGCTTTGATGATAATAAAAAATAAAACTATAGCGGAGGATGGGGAGACAGTGCACTGGTTGAAAATAAAATGTCTAAGATTTGAAAAGGCTTTACCTGGTTTCATTAAATACCGATACGATTATGATGGACCATATCATTTACTAAATACACTTTGTAAACCAGGGAGACCGACTAGAAGAACGCCGAATTCTGAAATGCCTATAATAAACACCGCAGATATTCCCAGGGCATACAAGCAGTGTCTCCCTATAACAAAACAAAAAAAAAAAGACCTTTTACAGCTTTGTAAAAAAAACATTATTCCTAAAGAGCTCCATGGTTGGTACGAAAGTTTACCATCTCACAGCGACGGCCAGGGTAGACTATCCTCCATTGATTCATCTGGAGTAGATGAATAAGTCATTTTTTACCTAGTCTTACTTACTGTGAACTATTTAAATACTTAGATAACGTGATATTAAATGATTATAAAATAATGTTTGTTGTCATTTGTAATTATAATATTGTGATGTTAATTTTCGTTGTTTTATGTTTTAAATTATGTTCTGGTTTGTTTTAATATGAAGGACTGTTTCTTATTTCTAATAGGTTTTAAAAAGTGTCTATGATTGTTGTATTTGAGTAGTTTATGCCTGTTAATTTGTTGTTACTTGTTGCTGTGTGATAATGTCGAATAATACTCATAATTATACATGTTGCTAACTTCTTTCCCTTGAGTAAATATTTTCTTAAAATAAAACATTGTTAATATTTCAAACACAGCTTTTTATTTTGTGTGACATAAATAATTGTTGATAAATTATTTAAAGTAATTTATGTTCAAAGAAGTTAATTTTCATATTTAATGATATCTAGTAGTTGACAAATTAAATAACTGCACTTATTTTACCTTAATTTGTTTTACTTAATTTGTCTAACACGTAGAAAAACTAAACAACTAGCCTAAATAAATAGCTAATTGCAGCATATTTGCAATAATATGTTGTGGCAGAATTAGACAACTTGGTTTTTATTTTTTTATTTTTTAACACTTTAAGATAGAGTTTAGCTTGTTTAAGTATAAAATAAAAGGCAAAGATACCTAAAGTATATAAAATTACCGACAGTAAAATTTTCTCTAATTTTTTTATTATGCCAAAAAATTGGAAAAAAATCAGTTAATCGCGATTTTCTCCAAACTAGAAAATTTGAGTTATTTAGTTCTCCACCTACGCCAACGATATACTATATGAACGTGGGAGGTTTTCGGAAAACGGAAAATGTTTTTCACTTATTTTTCGGAGGCAAATTCGTCGATACGCGATTTTAATTCTGGTGTCGGCGATGTCCGCTGTACGAGTAGTTTTTATTGCGTCGACAATTTTTCGTGAAATTGATTGCACGGTATTGCTTTTAGGTTTTATTTGTTCACGTTTAATCACACAAAATGGACGCTCAAAGAGAATGCATTACTAAATTAGAAGCTTTGACATTATTAAATGGAGTGAGATTTACAGATGTTTATTTTTCGCGTTTGGTCTGAATTTTAATCGATATTTTTAGAATTTGTATGTTCTTGTACATGTCTAATTACTATTCAATACATTATATATTCTTTATGGCACACTATTATTTTACATTATACTCGTTAACGAAAGAAACTTAAGAAATCTAAAAATGTATATCAACATACTCGTACGTATAAAGAGTTCCACAGACGAACAGATTGAGGAACGACTATAAAACGAAGATTATATCTCGACTAGCGACTCGTCCTTGCTCTTCTCGGGTTCCTTCCATAGTTACGAAGTTACGGTTAGTAGGCAAACATAGAGACAGACAAACATTTTTAGAATATTTTTGCTCTTATAAGTTCCGTACTTTCATTTACAAAAATATTGTCTTATTTTGACATTTCATAGACAATTAAATTTTATTTATCCATATAGAATAGTAAGCAGTAGTGCGAACAAGTAAGGATTTGTGAACAGCGCTTGCTTAACCACGGAGAAAGTTAGCTGAAGTTCAAATCGTGACTTACGTAATATGTGTATTCTACCAATATTGTATATATAACGTCCTTTTATATAAGAAAGTAATTTAAAGGAAGGCGATAGTAACTATCACACTACTAATATAAAACGAAGGGTGTTACATGTTTGTTCGCTTAATGTTTATGCTGAAATCGGCTGGACAGATTTCCATGAAATTTTGTAAAGACAGACTATAACTGGGATATCGCAGAGACAATAATATTTGCTTAAATATACGAAATATGGTGATGTTTTTAGATAATGTAAACTTGTATAAAATTGTAATAGGCATCCACAATAAATTTATAACATATATAAAATATATAACAAATTTTATAAAATAAAATTTATATTATATTATTTGAATAAAATCATAAAACGTAATCATAATGTGTATGAAAATATTTAGCGTTGTTTTAACGTGGTGGGCACAGGCCTTTAATAAAAAGAAAGAATTAGAATTTAGACGATTTAACGAAACAGAAAGACTCAATTACTAAACTTGGCCCGACCCGGGACTCGAACCCAGGACCTCCCGGCGTGCTACATCGTACATGCTATCCACTACACCATCGATGCAGCTTTTCTGATATATACTTATTCATATATTATTGGTACCTAAAACATAAATTATTTATTCATTGTACCTGTTGTATTCAGATTTCAGACAAATAAATCTTAAATTATCTGATGCGACTCACGCACCACCTATCGTTCGTCGACTGTACTTTGTCACAAATCTTTCCGGTCATGCGCAGAAGACATTCACTAAAGTTATGAAATTTTTAATCATATAGGAATTTTTGACAAAACGTTTATAGTGCTACAGTGTCGCGTGTTCGGTTCCCGCTTGGGGACATCATTTATGTGATATATTTTGTACTCCAGTCAAAAGTATATGAAGTGTATCAACGATCTAGTTTTATAAAACACAAGCAGTACCATGAAACTAGATGGTGTAGTGTGTTAAAGTCACACTTATACATTATGTATAATGTACATAGGTATTGTACGGTAATTCTTACATTGTACATAAATCCAAAAATTCATGGAAATCGTCGTGACACTTTATTGTTTAAAAATAACTACAACGATTAACAATTATCATGTTTTATAATATAAGAAAATATAATTAAAGATTTACAAAGAAAAGATTTTTTAACCGATTACAATTAGTAGTTAAGAATTTAAATTCAGAGGCGTCCCAAAATTAGTATACTCGTATAGTATTAGATACATAACTAAATAATTGAGCACAAGTCAGTCTGCGGTCAAAATAGTTGCATTTACCCGCAACTGAGCGTTTGTGGTGCCGTTGTCTAAGATATACACTAACTAGGGCCCGTGACTTTGCGCGGTGGACATTATGATATAGTTAATTCAGTACCTACTATAAAACGCTCATTAGCATGTAAAATATTGTGAGCTCTCTTTATTTATTATATAAAAATCTCGTGTCACAGCGCTTGTTATTGAACTCCTGCGAAACGACTCGACCGATTTTTATGATTTTTTTTGTGTATGTAGGTCTCAGAATAGATTGTAAGCTATTTTTTATTTCCCTAGATGATAAGAGTGGTACTCTCTATTTTTTTTTTATTTTTTGACCATTTTTTTTTTTTAATTTTTTTATGATTTGGCATCAGAAAATACTTATAACCCTAAATTTTCAACTGTCTACCACCTATCCCTATTTTTAATAATGGCTAGGAAACTGTACATTGAATATTTTTTGAAAAATCAAACTAAAATAGTCATTATTAACGTTACAGAGACCGAATGTGTTATTTTTTTGACGTGATAACGTCTTATAAATTGATGAAAAGTGCGTGCAAGCGAGAGCGCGCAACAAACGATAGAGAAGCCTAATATAAGCGTTGGCTTGTGACACACATATCTCTCTTCTCGCGTGAAATAGTAACGTCTCGCCTGAGCCTTTTAACTCCTTTTTTGTATTAATACATAAAATAATGATTATGATGTTATCACGTAAATCTATCGTCCGTAAACCGACTTTACAGACAACCAATTTTTTTTCTGAAGTTTTGTCACGAGAAAACCATTGGACAGATTTTAATAAAAATTGGTATGATGATAGCTATTTATCCGTTATCCGGACAACATATTATAGGATACTTTAAGCTGCAGGATGATATTTTGTCATTTCTAAGAAATTAATGCTACGTAAAAGTTGTATTGTATCCTCGGATGAAGGGAGGGACGAGGGGAGGGAAGGTAGACGCTAGTATTTTGTATAATTTAACGATGATTTATATAAATAAATAAAATTGAAATAAGTAGTTTTCTCTTTATTAGCTGTTTTTTTTAAATATTTTATATGTAATTATCTATATACAGTAGATACTTATAATTATAAGTAAAACACGAATTTTTTACATTTTTGTCTATCTCTCTATTTGTTCCGACCAATCTCTAAAACAGCTGAAAATTAGGAATAAACATAGGTAAGCCAAAATCACTTCTACTCAATGCTTTTTTTATTACTACACGAATGAAGTACCAACAAACCAAATGAACTAATACGTACATTATAATATAATTTATTATAAACGAATTCAAACTTTATATTAACTTTTCTATACATACTCATACTGTCAAATCAAAATGAACCCAACGTCCAGGGCGTTGATCTGTTGGAACCTAATAAATCTAGATGCTACACTGTTTGCAATCAAAGCGGGAGATAAAATCGATTGTACGCTATGCCAGGCGTCATTCACTACAACATTTAATATGGCTTGTATGAATCTAAGAAGTTCATACCTATAAATTATTAAAATTGTTTCCTTTTCCCCTCTTAAGTTAAGGTCTAAACTATAAAAGTTAACTCATTACGATCGTAGTCTAACAAATTTTTATTAATATTAACACTAACAATTCCCGCGGCTTCACCCGCGTTTTAATCATTATAAACAAATAGGGATTGATGGTAGAAGGATGAAAATTTAAAGTTATAAGTATGTTTGATGCCAAATGATAAAAAAATAAAAAAGTTCGTCTAAAAATAAAAAAATAAAAGTCTGGAGGGGACCAATCTTATCGCCTAGGGGAATAAAAATAGCCTACGACCTATTCTTACACCTACCATACACAAAAAAAATCATAAAAATCGGTCAAGTCGTTTCGAAGGAGTTCGATAACAAGCACTGTGACACGAGATGTTTATATATTAGAGATAGATTATTATAGTGAAATATCATTACAAGGCAGTGGTAGCTCAGTGGTAACGCGCTCGCTTGTATAACCGAGTGATGCGTGTTCAAAACCGGGGCTCGCACCTCTGATATTTTCATGTGCGAATCATTTCTATCATGATTATCACTTGTCTTACGGTGAAGGAAAACATCGTGAGGAAACCTTCATGTCTGAGAGAACCTAGCAAGTTTTCGAAAGACATGTAAAGTCCGCCAACACGCACTAGGCCAGCGCGGTGGACTATGGCCTGATTCCCCTCGTACTGAGGGAGGCCCGTGCCCAGCAGTGGGACGTTAAAAAGGGCTGATAATGATGATCATCATCATTATAACGCGTTCGGTTAGCTTATTTTATTAATAAGTTTAACTCAAAACGGTTAAGTAGAACGGATTTTAACTTGACGGTTCTAAGTGAAAGTTTCACTGACTGTAAACATAATATATTTTTATGACTACTCGTAAATAGTATAAATAAATACCTATAGCTAAAAGCCATTGGTTGCAGACTCTTATTATTTGTTTATTCGCTTTTCAAAAGAAATATACAATAAAGAATTTATTTGAAACATAAAAGTTATCCTAAAACCAGTCAAGTTTCCACAGATATCTCATACAATGTTGTTACATCGTATGAGATTTGCATTGCTTGCCTCGAATATGTCATTTAAAAATTTAGAAAATGGTATTAATAATTAACACTAACTACGAAGTACGAAGCAAATTTATTAAACAGCAAACAGTTCGGTTTTTAGTTCCTAGTTATTGGGAACTCGAGTTAACACAATAATATGTACATAACCTTTTTAACGTTAAACTGATGGGCACAAACCGTCAATACGAAAGTCGATGACGTCCTGCTTCATCACGCTAGCTACATACGAGCCTCACATGTCTTTCAATACTTTTTACGGTCTTTTACACATTGTTTCCGTCATCACAGGGTAAGTGGTATTCTTGTTGAAAATTCCAGAGGTGCGAGTCCCGGAATCGAACCCCCTCTACTTGGTTTCCCAAGCCAGCTCGACCCTACTGCAGGTAGTTTATAGCTTCTTATTTTATGTGTAGGCATCGATATAGAAGCCGACTCTATAGTTTTTAGAATATTTGTCAATCGTAAGTATCTAGGAATGAACCCGAGCGAAGCGAGGGAGAAGTTCTAGTATCATAATAAAATTCTACGTAATCCAGAAAATTGTATTGAATTGAAATTTAAATGACATAGTTTCTCATAGCAAATGACGATTTTTAAAACATTTCAAGACCTGTAGAGTTACGATTTAACTTATGAATTATTTAATGTGAACACAAAACATATTTTCTGAAACGATAAAAATTAATATCCGAGTTCATCCAGGCTTGTCGAAATCGACAGATGCCTTTATGAGAACAGTGATAGGGTGTTGTATATGGGAAAGCGTTCAAAAATATAAATTATTACCAATCAATGGGGGATGATAGCCGACTGACAGCTCTATACTGACAGAATCACTGATGAATTAATTTTTCATTTATTGCTTTGTTCATTTTTGTACTTACGTATTCGTAGATATGTACCTATTTACGGTACAGTCGCTTATACTGTAATAAATTCTATACGTTTAAGATTTTATATTAAATATTAAACTGCTATTAAAAAACGAACATATAGCTATTGGAATATTAAGAATATTATTTATTATTAATATTTAAAAATACTAGAACCTATAGAGGTACTAGTATTTCTAAATCAAAAACGAGTGACTAAAAATGAGTGATAAACGGAAATACATTCTTCATTTAGAATATTAATATTACACAATATCATCATATAAACAATAGCTTCCCCACAGCTTTACTATACTGACAGTTAATTTAAATTCTATAGTTTAAAAATTGAAGTTAATCATTTAAAAATGAAAATTCAAGCCTGTCAAGTAATATCTCACAAATTGAGTATTTTATGCTGTAAGTAGTAGATAGGTTAAGATCGAACGATTATTCGAAGTAAGTCAGTTAATATGAGAGCCATAGTCGCCACCTAACGTGCTTCTTGTGCTACAAATACACAGTATAGTGCAATGAATCACATATGCTGTTTGCTTAAGCAATGGTTGTAGTGAAGCCTATGTACATTGTACATCGTAATATAAAATATCGCTTTCAGTTTCACTCCAATCCAGGAAAAAAGAACTGAAAAATAAAAATTTTTACATAATAGTTAAGTCAGTTTAAAGTTAACTCGTATTCGAATGAGTCGTGTGTTATATTTTTAAGTGAATTATGTGAGGGTGTGTTTATTGCTGGAAGTATCTTTCAACCAAAGAAAGGAAAAATATTAATACAAATTTTAAATACCCGCGAGACGGAAGTTAATCTTAGTTATTTTAGACCTGATATTGATATTTTATCTAACGAAGTGACTATTTGTACGGGTACTGGACGAATAAATTATATTTATTCGTACATTTATCGGATGATTAGCTTGAAATAGTTTTTTTATAGGATATAAATATATAGGATAAAAATAATTTTGAGGGTGTTATGTCATGTTTATGTAATGTTAAAAGTCGGAGGAATCATAACCTTCCTATACTCGCGCATTGGTCTGTGAGACCGACGAAACACATTTTCGTAATTATTTTGATTCACGAAGTTCCTAAGAAGTCGAGTTCCTTGCTAGGTGCCGGATTTGTTGCTTACTTCATTTTAGTGCACACCGCGCGTTCGTGCGAAGCTCACTTGTTGTAGCATTTGGCGCTAATCGGTCCGTGAGACCGACGCGAGTATAGGTGCAACTTTTTGAGTGAGTATTAAAGTAATATATTTCGTGCATTTATCTATTTTTTACAAACTTTGAATACTTTACAATGTATGTTTAGTAAATGTATGTATGTTTATTGCTCTATATTATATTTCGACCAATTTTGTTATACTTTTTAGATTATACTTCATATAAAAATAGACTATGATTGAATCTGATTGCTGCTGGATGAATTAAGTTCTGGTTCTACCTATGAAGACGAAAATAACAGTGAGGTGGAAGACTATGTGGAGGTATAAGAAGAGGCATAGAAGAATAACAGACGATATCGAGCAAGAGGACGACAATGACGAGATATATGAGGTAGATGGTAGTGAAAGTTTCCGCGATTTATACTTAGGAGAAGATAGACAATCAAGGTGGAATAAATCTCCTGCCTTACACCCGACTAGGCGACATGCTAGAAACATAGTTACTCAACTTCCAGACGCTAGAGGAGAAGCCAGAAACTTAAAGGAACTATGCGATGCTTTTTTTTCTCGGAGGACACTATAAATCTGGTCGTAAATTACACTAACGAACATATTTACTGTGAGTTTTAGCAGGTTTTATCTATCGATGTGTTGTCTCAGATTTGACAAGAAAGATACGCGAAGAGAGACAAATAATCTGGATAATCTGGCACCTATTAGAGACTTGTTCGATGAAGTTAATAATCCACATTCTATATTTGCCACTACATTGTGTAGAACCAATGCTGGTAAGCGCTCACCCTTGCATAGAATTGCTGATGTATATAATGAGCACTTCTTATCGGTGGATATTTTGTTTGCAAGAGCTCCTAAATTTAAAAAAGAAATTTTAAAATTATTGCATTAATATTATAAAAGTAAATGTATACATAACTTATGTATTAAGTGAATTTAATCTTTGTTGAATATGAATTTAAATGTAATTATGTATACCTACCATTTCCTTAATGTGTGCTTTATACTATTATAAATTGTAAACTGGAGTTGACGGTGTTGGTGTCACAATTGATAATGTTTATATTGTGTCTCTTCTTTTATGTAAAACTTTTTGTGACTACTGTTTGTCAACTTAAATAAATTAAAAAAAAAAAGTTGCGGGAGCGTTCAAAAGCGTCCGTTTGTTTGGTACATGCTGTTACCGTATGCCCTGAATCTATGACAAACATAGATAAATATGTCCTTTGATATGTTGTTTATTACTATTAGAAGTTTATTTTGTTTTTGAAAAGAAGAACAGATTTTATTTTTGTTTTCCTAGTACTTAAGAAAAAAATCTCAAATTCGAAGACTGATTTGCAATACATTGAAATTCAGTAAAATAATTAATAAATTATGTATTAATCATACTTTTCTGTTTCATTATATCCTAAACTTTCAAATATTCATAATATTTTTTTGGGCTTCATAGTAAAAAAATATGTTATAGGGGTTCGAAATATCGGTCTGTGACACCGTGCGCGAGTATAGGTGTTACAAAAATTGGCGCGAGTATAGGAAGGTTAAATAATAAATTTTCAGCTCGGTAGGTTAAGGTTATTTTCTTTTTATATTTTGGATATACCTGCACCTAAAACTCACTTACTTTTTATTAGAAAGCAAAAAAGTGATAGATATTCGTATAAACCGACAATAGTCGGACGGATAATTATATATTTTTAACCGATTAGCGGTAAAAAATGGTGGGATCTTAAAGAATAAATTTTCAGCTCGGTAGGTTAAGGTTATTTTCTTTTTATATTTTGCATATATCCTGCACCTTAAACTCACTTATTTTTTATTAGAAAGCAAAAAAAGTGATAGATATTCGTATAAACCGACAATTGTCGGACGAATAATATATATTTTATTCGTCCAGTAACCGTATGAATAGATGCAGCCTTTATCTAATTACAACATAATAAGATGTTAATACATAATATCTTCTTTTACTTTGGGCCTAAAAATTCTCTTCTCCGTCGGTCAACACAAGTTCTTTTCCCCTGGATTTCTTCTCATGTAACTACTGTTTTTGTAAGTGCAATAATGTATGTATTAACCAACTTTTAAAAGGAGGAGTATGCTTTTTTCGTATGTTTTCCGATTTTTCAGATATGGCTAGATGGGAAAAAATTTGAGTGACACTGTAATGAATGTTTCAGCATATTGTGAAATTCAAAATGAGTAAAGTAATATAGTGTAACTAATATTAAAAATATTATTTTTTTACATTAATTGCACATTAATATTACTTTTTATACAGCGACAATTTTCGTTTTTCGTTTTCATTCGCATTTAGTATCCTTTTGGTACATTGTTTCCTTTTAAGTAACTAAGTTAGAGTACACCTATAAATTTTCGTGATAATTTTTGTTCAATCTATTAGGATTTAAATACACTTCTTCACTATAAAAATATCTTGAGAATTACGTTTAGAATCTTCATGTTTATGGATGAATTTTTAAAAAACTCTTCCTTAATTAAGCTTCGTTAAACAATTTGTTTGTTTTTAACTTATCAGACAAGACGTACGGTGACGGCGATTCATTAGGAAATCTGCATGTCTGAGGGGTATAATAAACATTCGAAAGGCCCGTAAAGAAAGTTGGACTATCACCTGGTCTACCTCACATTAAAAGGAGACCCGTTCCCAACAGTGGGACGTTAAATTGGGCTAAATATATAGCATACAAGTCAGTCAGTGAATCTTATTTCTACATATAATAAAATTCTAACATAGTCGAATCTGTACATTGAATATATTTGGAAATTCTTATCGAAATAGTCCTTATCATCGATACAGAGGCTGAATCTATAGATTTTAGAATTTCTGTCTCTCTGGCTGTCTGTTTGTAACCGCATCACGAGAAAACCACTGGATAAATTTTGATGAAATTTAGTACGATGATAGCTGGGTATCCGGGTCAGGATATAGGATACTTTTTACTGCTGGAAAATATCTCATTTCTAAGAAATCTCAAGTAATAGTAAAAACCCAGCTGTAAAACATCACATGGTAAGTATGTGAAATTTAAGCAATAATTTACGCCTTTTTAAACGCGGGCAGAGCCGCAGGAAATGCTAGTCTAAGATATTATTCTACAAACAACAATGAATAATATTAAAAATGACATTGAGTCTATTACGTCAAATTTTAAATTTCTATACTTCAAGAAAACTGTCATCTTTTTAACTTGTTGTCATCTTGTTCAAGCCAGTATTAGAGTATTTAAGTGGACGTTCAAATAACATTACCCTTAATAACCACAGAATGAAGCATTTCAGCGTTCCAACAAGTAAAGTTACGTTCCTTATATTTCAAATCCATTCAACCATTATAGAAAGTCACACCTGCACCAATTTTACCCAAATACGGTACAGTAAAATGTCTGTGTCACTATACCCCTTCTTTAACGTCGGTAAGTATCTGTAATAAGAATAAACTGGAACAGATAAACGGTAAATTTTCAATCTCATATATATTTTTGCCACCAAATTGACTAACAAATGCGTCCCGCTTTGCCTAAGTACCTACTTTGTAACTAATTTTTTTCGCGATTTTTATAACGAAGCAAGCAAAGTAGGCAACTTCAGTAATATTTTGGAGTCAATTTTGTTAATTTAAACTAAAACTAAAACTTATAATAAAATAGTAAAATTCTTCAGTCGTACGCAATTGATTAAGCAAACATGGATTTTTAAAACATTTATATTAAACTAAGAAATATTATGAAAAAAATATGTATTTTCTTACAGAAATATCATACAAATAAAACACAAAGTCAAAAAATATTTTAATATACATTACTTATATAATTTTTGGTCAAAATATTTTTTATAAAAGTAGTATAATAAATAAGCTTTAATCGAGTTTCAATCCAGTCACTTCTTGTATCCAAGATCTGACTTTGGCCACTTTGCTGTAAACTCCATAAGAACCAGGAGTGGCGCAGCCATAACCAAATGACACCATGCCTAATAGTCTGTCATATGCAACTGCGGGACCACCGGAATCACCCTGAAAGTATTAAATTAATTTTATCTAATAAATGCAATGTTAGGCAGTTGTAGTCCTGTGGTAACGCGCAAGTGGTAATGCGGGTTCAGATCCGGGTCTCGTACCTCTGATATTTTCATGTGCGAATCATTTCTAACACGATTACCACTTGTCTTACGGTGAAAGAAAACATCGTGACGAAACACGTCTGAGAGAATCTAGCAAGTTTTCGAAAGCTATGTGAAGTCCACTAACTCGCATTAGGCCAGGCCGGTGGACTATGACCTCATCTCCTCGTATTGAGGGAGGCCCGTGCCCAGCAGAGGGACGTTAAAAAGGGCTGAAGAAGATGTAGCAACTTAAGACATAGGTTTTTGAAAATTTTACAACATTATTTACTTTAAATATTGGCAACTAAAAAATGAATATGTTCAGTTCATATACCTGGCAAGCATCTTTCTTTCCTTCAACAAATCCTGCGCAGAACATTCTAGAAGTAAGAGCGCCTCTAAAGTACGGATAGGGCACCAGTTGACAATTTTCCTTTGAGATAATTGGTACGCGCACCGCTCGAAGCACATTTGAGTAAGGACCCTGTAACAAGACCATTCTTTTCGTAATGAATAAATTCGGTTCTAGTGTCGTGTATTGCTAAGACACAAATGAGTTTGAGCGGTAATTTTGAAATTGAATTACGTAGAGTGAAAACTACACTAATTAATTAATAAGGTAGTTAATGAAAACAGAAATGACACAATTATTGATAATGGAAATACAAAATCAATAAGTAATAACACAAAACAAAGTAATAAGTGTAATAATTATTTTTTTAATCTAAACAACTTTATAAAAGCGTAAGGCTACTCATTTACTCATCACGTAATATCGAAAACCACTTGACGTATAAATATGAAATTCGGCAGGGTACGCTACGCATTCGTTAAGAACGGATTTTGCGACAGGGCTGAACTAATGAGGTTAAGGGCTCTTGCGAGTTTGTATGCAAGTCCTACATTTTATTTGCTACAAACTTTAAATTTGTTAAGGGAGCGAGCCCCGACCGTACCCGAGCGAAGCGAGGGTGACTTGTTAGTCAACTATTAAAACTAGGTTTTTTTAAAGTAAATGGACTATACACATGGCTTAAAGATTTGGTGTTAACAACGCCATTACTTATGCGTATTTTACAATCAACCTTTCCTGACATTTACTTTTAATGTCACATCATATTCAACAAAAGATGTGATCAGCTACACACTGTTATTAGGCACATTCTAACGTTTATTTGTAGTATGCATATTGAATGATTAAATTCATAGATAAACCACATGTTTTGTTTAAGTACTTCATTTAGTCTCAGATGAATGAGGTCAAATTAGGTACGACAATGTATTGCTTTGTAACAATTACCTTATCTAAATATAGTTTTCACTCACTCACTCATCACGAAGTATCGAAAACCGCTTGATTTTTAAGATGAAATTCGGCAAGGAGGTAGTTTATTGTTAGTAGATGTCCGTTAAGAACGGATTTTACGACAGAGCCGGATTAAGGTAGACCACCCTAGGGCAAGTCTGTATGATAGTCCTTCAATTTCTGTGCTAACTTTATATTTGGAAGCGATGCGAAGGTGAATCGCTACTACTTTATAAAGTTTTCGATACTTAAAATTATTTTTTTTATACACTCCATTTTTTATACATTTACGCACCTTTAACTTTATAAAAGCAACAGCTGCTTTTCTCTACGGCTTATTCTAGCATAGCTCTTGTAAGGATGGTATAGAACAAACGAAAAATAGACTATTTATTAACCACCGGCGCAAAAATGGCAGTGCTATTTTGACCGCTATGTGTCAGTCTGTCTCTGGTAACGTAGCTCTTAAACGGCTGAACCGATCTTTATGCGGTTTTTTTATTTGAAAGTAGGTTTCCTAACGATGATTCTCAGGCATAATATATTAAAAGAATTTGCTTACAAATAACTTATTTCATGTACTTACATTCTCTTCAGTATTTCCCCACCCAGTAACAGTGACAACTTTGCCAATAACCATATCTTCTATGTGCGCAACCTTGACCGGTTGAATATTTTCACCGAATTTTAACGCTTCAGATAGCTCCAGGAGTTGGAAGTCGTAGTCAAATGGATGTTCTTTACTTTTAGATGACCAGAGAGGATGAATGAAGTGATTCCTCACCGTTATTTTCTTTCCTTGATTTAAATATTTTGATCCTACACGTATATATGATTTCTTACTATAAAAAAAATTAGTGTTAATTACCAGTTTTACGTACATACGAATAGGCTTAAATTGATTTATTGCGTCTTCTAATATCCTATTTATTTTGTATTTAATTTTAATTTTCTAATATCAGTACATTTTATGTATTATATAGATGGATAATATTCTATAAACTTTATTACGTAGTAGGTAAGAACGTAAATAATTTCAAAAGGGTGGCGGAATATTATATATTATAAACGCATTTATCTAAGGACTCACTAGAGCGAAGCGACGATATAATATCATAATATATATGTAGCCTATATGCCTTGACGACCAGTTTGGCTAAGTTGGTAGTGACCCGACTTGTGTGCCAACGGTCTCGGGTTTGAATCACGCTGAGGGCATTCATTTGTGTCATGAGGTTACACAAGGCTCGTAGCTTACTATGGAACTAGATGGTCCTGTTTGGTAACGTCTCAAAATATTTTTTGAAGTTATACTTCTTTTGGCGCGTTAGGGAAAAATGATGAGAAAAAATTTTTACGATGCGCGCGTACACCGTCACGAAAAACCGACACCCTGGAGTTAGCTATAGCCAACATTTTAGTTTTTTCTACAAACGTAGGATAAGGCGAAAGATAAATTTTTTAAATTGATTTTTATCTTGTTACGCCAAAGAAGTATAACATCTAATGCGTGTACATAAGTACACACACACTTTTTTACATACACCAATGATTAATCATTTTGTTATATAAAATTATAATTACCCACAATGCCCAGCAGTTATGACCCATTTCTTATCAATGATAGCACCACCACAATTATTCCCATACGCCACGTGGTAAGGATACAAGTTAATCTCTACTTCGTGTCCTCCGACAATCTTATCCTCGCCTTGTGGAGAAACATCCTCTTCTAATTTTTGAGGACTGTCAACTTCATCTCTATCCTTTCCCGAATCAAAACTATCAACATCAGCAATTTCTAATGTATCGTCATAAGGTTCTATGTCCAACTTATGCAACATTTCCCTGCTGATTTTTCTGTTTTTACCCCAAGAAAATAAATCATGCATATCTTTATCTGAACCGTGTACTTTCATTACGGGTATTAGTAAAAGATCGTATTCTGAAAGGGAACTTACAGTTATAAAGTTTATAATAGTAATATATAATAATGTATGTAAAATATCCATTTGCATTAAACTTACGTACACAATTATATGCTATGCCTTACTATAATTTTTCAAAGAAATAACAATTTTTATGCTGCATATGTATAATAAAATCATATTATGTGCCTTATATTTTAATTCACCTATCCTTTTTCGAAGTCGTAAAAAATTTTAACCGCTTTTATCTACTTAATATTATAAAGCTAGACAGATTGTTTGGTTGATCGCGCTTATCTCAGGAACTAATGGTTCGAATTGAAAAATTCTTTTAGCCCATTTGTCGTGAAAGGCTATAGGCTATGTAACATCACATGGCATAACAATATGTAAAATATAGGTATATTATATATATTTGGTTTTCAGTCTCTAGAATGTGTGCGGAGCCGCGGGAAATGCTTGTAATAAATAAGTTGCAAAATAAACCAATTACTATGATAATATGAGAAGGGGTAATAAGAACTGGACTAAAAATTTAGTTGCCGGTCTCATAAAGCGAAATACTAGTATTAACATATAAGCTTATACTTACTTCTGAGTTCAGCAAAACTTAACCTGGACAGTATAAAAAATAAGAGAATTAAACTTAGCATTATAAAAACTTAATCACTCTCGTTCATAATTTACTAAATACTAGAACCTACTGATTTCGTTAATCAATCAATTACGTTGCGATACTAAAAGAATTAGGCGTGAAATTAAAAATTTTCTATACATTTGTATTCGAACACAACGCTGTTGATATTAAATTTACGATTGAAGTAATTAACTTTTTAATACACGTATTGTTGATACACGTGACTACGTGACGTACGTACGTACGTGACGTTCTTCTATAGTAGAAAAGTAAAGTATTACCTTATTAATAACGGGAGTCGGGAAAGTATTTTTGTGAGTATTTTCTATAGCAATAGCATGATTACTAGATAGATTACTTAGACACTTACATGTATTTAGCCCTTTTATGCCCTTCAGTGTGAAAGGACAGCCATGCAAAGGACTCCTTGACCTCTTGGAAAAATTAGTTGAAGTGTAGGTACTTGTAAGAAAAAACACGATTTTTAAAACTATTGTCTGTCTGTTTGCTTGTTCCGGCTACTCTCTGAAATATGTACCAATTTTGATAGGATTTCCATTGGCAGATAGCTGAGCTAAGGAACAAAGTTAATTTTGCGACTGAATTCACGTAACCACAAATAGTACTTAAGTTTAATTTTTGTAGTGCAAATATAATTATTATGTAATATTGCGTTTAAATTATTTTTTACTTTACATGTAATTTTAGGTACCAACTTTCTTCCATTAATATTATTATAAATTATTACAAACACAACTGGTCGTTTTATATGAGAATTATAAAGCAAAGATTATTATTTTTTTGTTTTCTGGTAACGGAAGCTATAGGTGCTAGAAATATTAAAATGAAACGAAATTTATTTTCTAGAATTTACATTCTTTATTATAAAGGCTTTGTTAATGACGGATGGTGGAAAATTATTACAATACTCAAATATATGCTACAACTAGCGACTCACCCTCGCTTCGCTCGAGTTCGTCCCTAGGGGGTACCCCTTTAGTACAAAATTAATACAAACATAGAATGTCTTACTTATTTATATCAAATCAAAAGCATAACAAAAAATAAGTTTCAAGCTTCTAGCTTTAAAAATGACGTAATTTCGATACAAACTTTCATCCCATATTTCAATCCCCTTACAGGCCTTTTTTCGCATTGAAAAGTAGCCTATGTTCTTTCTCAACCTCTAGAGTCTAGATAGTCTAGAGTCTAGACTATCTGTGTACCAAATTTCATTAAAATCGGTTTAGTAGTTTTGGCGGGAAAGCGTGACGGACAGACAGATAGAGTTACTTTCACATTTACATTAGTAAGGATGATTAAGCCATTGCTTTCATGTTACTGTGAATTTTCTGTGAATAAATTAAACGATACTACTGCCATCTATTGTGTAATACTGTAAGTACTTAGTTAATGTGTAAAGCGCCATCTACTATAATTTTTTGTACTAATTAAATACATTTTTATGTTAAACTTTAAACCTTTTTCTATTGGAAAAATCATATTTAATAGACTAATAATTAATTAAATAAATAATTTTTATATCATAAAGTATCAATCAAAGTTAAAAATGTAACACTTACAGTGTTATTATTTTTAAACTAGCAACTAATACATATGCCGGTTTTAAAACGCGCCATCTATTGTTGAATAGCAGTAACTTAAAAAAAGTTATAGCAAAATATTAGAATTTTTAAAGAAATTTAAAAGCAATCATTTAGGAGTTAAGAATAAATATTTATTTACTTAATTTATTTTCATTTATTTATTTATCTCGTACAATCTTCAATAATATTCATCCGCCACGACAGTTGTGATCGAGTACATTCAACTGTTGTATTAAGATAAGTACTTCTCAATTTAAAAATGTATGAGAACGTATTAAATAAAAAAATACGTATTGAGAACATTTTTGATAGATAGGTAGTAAGAATAGCTCTAATATATTATAAAAACCTTGTCACAGTGTTTGTTATCGAACTCCTCCGAAACGTTGCGACCGATTTTTATGACCGATGCACAAATGTTTGTACTTATTGTATAGTTTGTATTTAAAATTTATATGTCTAGTATATCGACTATCTGGTATCCGTAGCACAAGCCTCGTAGCTTACCACGGAAGAAGATGGCGCTGTTGATGATGAAGCGAAGCGAAGCGAAAAATATCCTGTGTATTAAACTGTGCTGGAAGGATGGTAATGCTCATTTAATATATGTAGGTATATCTATTTTTCACGCAACTTACAAAGTATGATGGATCTAAATAAACCATACTCCTAAAATGTTAGAATAAAACAAAATATACTAGTGTTAGAATACTATGGGCCTGTAAAATCAAACCTAGCAATATCAATATCAAAAAAATATTGCACATTTGAAATTTTATACTTTACAGTTTCTTTACAGCATTTTAATATGTTAATGTTTTTAAATCATTGATCAAAAGTCAGTCATCCTTTCGACTACGCATACGGCTTCACTCTTTATTTTTTGTAAACCCTTGTTTTTTAAACAGCGCCATCTATCGATAAACTTCGAAATTATATTGCAATGATTCTCTTTTCCTAGAAATATAGTATTATTATACCTATACCTATACTACACATTAGTCCGGTAAATGACTGTTGCATTTTCCATTAGAAATGTCAGGGCGTAGAAAAAGTTGGGTTCAAATTTTAAAATTTTAAAATTTTCTCCATTCATCTTTTTATGGCTTAGGTATATAGAGAAGAAAAGACTGCAAGATTCTTTGTTCTTCAGTTTCAATACACGAGGATATTTTAAGCATTCACACACTGCTGAGTGAATCTTTAATACTGAGTCATTTTTACTATAGAGAGAGTAAAGAAATTATTAGTTAATGTACTGTTTACTGCCACTTCTTAGACTCCCGATCCTAATAACTTTATGTTTAAACGCAAACACAGTAAACGAGAGAGCTACATGTAATATGGACAGTCTAGAGAGTCTTTTAAGGAAATAATATAAGCTTTTTAGCAATTCCCGTGGCTCGGCCCGCGTTTAATCACTATAAAAAATAGGGATTGGTGGTAGAAGAATTAAAATTTAAAGTTATAAGTATTTTTTGATGCCAAATCAAAAAAAAATATTAAAAAAACAAAATTTGGTCTTAAAAAAAATAAATATAAAATCTGGAGAGGGCCACCCTTATCACCTAGGGGAATAAAAAATTAGCCTAAAAACTATTCTCAGACCTACCAAATATTCAAAAAAAAATTCATGGAAATCGGTCAAGCCGTTTTTATATATTAGAAGAAGATAATACTAGTGTTTGGCAGACAGATAGACAGGTAGACAAATTTACCTACCAAAAAAATATTGAATGTACAGATTCGACTCAGAAAAGATAAGCTCATTGTTAATTTAATTTAGTTTTTGTGTTCTATTTCATTCTAATATTACTCAAATTGTATACTTTACATGTGTGTACAGGCCTTTTAATAAGCCCGAATCTAGGCACGAGCCTCCCTTTAATCAGGATGAAGCCATAGTCCACCGCGCTGGCCTAGTGCGTGTTGGTGGACTTCACATGTCTTTTGAAAACTTGCTAGATTCTCTTAGACATGCAGGTTCCCTCACGATGTTGTCTCTCACTATAAGACAAGTTTTAATAATGTTAGAAATCATTCGCTTATTCGAACCCGCTCCTTTAAAGTATTTGTATTTGTAAAGGTAATAATTTTAAAATAAATAATTATAGCAGAACTTATTCTTATAAGATTATTTTCTAGTTTGAAACCTCAGAAGAATTTATATTTGAAAGATACTCATCCCGTGCTTGATTGGCAATAGGTATCTGTGGTCATCTATTGCTTTTGTTATATACTAATTAAGGTATTGCCAAAATATTTACATACTAAACATTCATATACATTTACTTATAGAATAGTATGTAAATATGTAATTATGTAATGATTTGATTAGTACATAGATTATTTATATTTATTTTAAAACTTCAGTCGAACAAAAGACGATGGTGTAACAAACTGAACTGATATCATCTCATATATATTTAATGTATTTTTTATACATTTCTATGGCTACGAACTTAAAAGTTCAACGTAATAATATTATATGAAAGAATGGATCTATTAAATTGAGTTTAAAAGCTCTATTCAGAACTTTGAAAAGCTTCTGAAAATTGCAATTTCTATGCAAAATTTCACGTCTTTAAATCGAATTCGCGTCTTATCTTAGACATCGCCAACAAAAGAATCTCCATCGATATTTCGAACAATAACTCCCCAAGTAAATAAGCTAGGGGGGATGAATATATAATGAAATTTCGCCCTTGCCGTCCGTTAATCAAAAACTGCTGCAGAGCGGGTTGGAAAGACGTAAGAAAATGGAAATTTTCCTACCCTCCTTTTTCCTGTTTACCCCCCGCAAACCCCCTAGAGGTCGGACACCACCCCCTTGAGGTAGAATACTATGGAAAGCACTTATTCCTTAAAATAAATATATTCCATATAAAGATGTGATGTTACTTTTGCAGATATTAGTTTATATATTTTTAGGTCAACGAATAAAAGTATGCCATCAAAAAAAAATCTAATTAGCATTTACATGTTTATTTTTTCTTACATTCTAGTAACCAATATAACCAGATACTAGTTTGAAAACATTAAATAAAATTGACTTTTTATTATTTGTGGTAATGCAATATAGAGATTTTACCTATAAAATATGAGTCAAGAATGTGTTTCTTCATTTAAGTAAGACCGATTTTGAATCCTATTCAGTTACAATATAAAAATTTATATAAATAATACGTATTTCGATGAAAGTATCTAAAAACAACACTCTTTTAGTAATAATAAGGCTATTACTTAACCTAATTATCCATAACATATAACAGCCTTGGTAGTTCAGTGTCAGTCCTGGGTTCAACTCCCGAGTCAGACCAAGTTTAATTATTGAGTCTTTTTGCTTAATAAGCCTCAGTAAAAGCCCGAAAGTGTTCCCGGAAAGGGAAGTGGAGGTTGCTGGTTGTCTACCCGAGAGCACATAATGCCGTCGGCCTGCTCTTTAATTCTCACTACTTACTAGTCGTGTCGAGAAGACGTCCCAGAGTATGGTGCACTTGTGTCTGCGCGAATGCCTGTGCACTATTATATCTCCTATGCAGGGTAGTCTCAATGAGATACGTCACTTTGGTCGAAATCGACAACCGAAATCGAGAAGACATTATTATTATCATTATTAATCTAATCATTCATAAAACAGACCTACTTATATATTATATATTCTATATATATACAGATTGATGGTATAAAAATCCGTCTCCACACTAACCAACCGCCCCCTGCCTGCATTACGCCGCCAGCCGAATGCAAATTTTATAACGCGACGCCCGTTTTCTTATAGGCATTGTCGTAAACCCGTCCGTGCTTGCCTCGGTCATTTGTTCTGATTGTATTCCTATACTATACTTTAATACGCCTTTATACGAGTCTATTAGAGGTACTTAGTTTAGTTTATATGAAATAGATTTTACTTGAGAAATCGTTTCTTTTTAAGAATATTTTTTGAAAATTTATATTTTTTTAAGTACTTAACTTATTTATCGTACACAATTTACAATATTTTGATATAATTTATTAATTAATTTAATTTAATCTAATTTATTAAAAAGAAAAATTATTTTCTTTAATTAATCTTTAACTGCCGAATCAAAAATACAACAAAATAAGACACTACCTTTCAAATCAGTTAAGTACCACCTTTTCGTAAAATGAGAAACCTACGTATAGAATACGTCGTGTCGTCGATTAAATGATAGATATCTCTTCAGTGAGTCTCACTTCCAATTATTAAATTGGCTAAATACAATATTTTTAGGAATGTCTAGAAAAAATAATAATAAAATATATAAAAAATGTAAATAAACATTCAATATGTCGGGTAAAAATTGTGTTACAACAAACGATCATGCCAATGATCATTGATATGAATGGTTATTTTTTTTATACATTTAATTCAAGAAACAGAAATTGACTTGAAAAAAGTGAGAATTAATATCATATGAAATTAAAAAACCAATTAGATTTTAACGTACTATAGCTACGTATAATATACGTCATCAAAAAGCTTAGGTTAATTTATTGTTACATCTATTTTTAACGTTCCTACGTCTTCTGAATATTATGTTAGCTCTACAATACATATACGGCGCTTCTATGTATGTAAAATACAAATAATAATAATAATAAATATGTTGGGACATTATTACACACAGCGCCATCTAGTTCCGTGGTTAGATACGACGCTTGTGTTACGGATACCAGATAGTTGATATACTACACATATAAATTTTAAATACATACATATTATAAATATAAATATAAACACCCATGACTGGAGTACAAGCATTCGTGATTAGCAAATGAATGCCCCCAGCGGGACTCGAACCCACGACCGCTGGCGCAGAAAGTAGAGTTTCAACCGACTGAGCCAAACGTGTTATCAAAAAAATACTCATAATTTTATCGAACCGGTAATCTCATTAACTGATCATCACCAAGTGGACCCATCTGTTCCATAAGTTATATATCGTATGTAAAACCAAGTGAAGCATTTTTGCCTACCTGCCTCCCCAAGATAAGTGTAATAAAAGTTACTTAATGCGAAAACTTGGTAATGTTATCGGTACGTGATCTCGTCTTTTCGTTGAATCGTTCTAACTAATGTTTTTCGATTTTCGAGCTTCGACTTTTGGCCACAAAAACTGTAATTGTACGAAGAAAGTAAAATGCAACTATTGGAATTAGATAGTCAATTTCATTTCTGATAGATTATGTGAGAGTATTGACTTTCTTTGACATCGCTCAGGTTTGCTGTTTTTTCTTTCATCTTTATAAAAAACATCTAGTTTGCGTGTGTGTGTGTGTGTGTGTGTGTGTGTGTGTGTGTGTGTGTGTGTGTGTGTGTGTGTGTGTGTGTGTGTGTGTGTGTGTGTATGTATGTATGTATGTATGTATGTATCTATGTATATGTATGTATGTATGTATGTATGTATGTATGTATGTAAGTATGTATGTAAGTATGTGTGTATGTAAGTTAGTATGTACGTATCTATTTATGTATAAATGAATTTTGGCAAACGATTATCATAAACTTTTGATACATTTTAATACTTAAAAAGAACACGTTTTACTCCAGGTATCTTTATGAATGTTCTAAAATCTAAATAGATATCTATCTATAAAATTTAATACAAAGTTCAGTTTTGAAGTAGTACTGTGGTATGTAGATAGGTTTTCCAATATTAAAGAAACTTTCTCATTTCAGTGACTTTACAATGATTTTTATCTTCTCTACGTTATATTCTGATGGCGCCATGTGGAGTATATTTTAAAAATAAAATAAATAAATTAATATGTTCGGACATTACACTCATTACATATTTACAATACTAGTATATGTTTACGTACAAACAAAAAAAAAATGTCCCGCTGAGTTTCTTTCGCCAGTTCTTCTCAGGTTAGTGGTTTCTTCCTTCTGGTACTAGACTAAACTGGTACTAGACTAAACTGGTAGTAGACTCATGACGTTCAGTAAAAAATTGTAATAATTTCATGCTGAATAAAATATTTTGAATTTTGAATTTGAATTTTGAATTTTGAAACCACGAATAATACGATTGTGTCATTCGTTATCAATAAAAAAACCATTAAGGAAGTAAAAATTCTTGATTGGATTTTCTATACGAAGCATTTTTTCTTGCATTTTCGTTTTTCTAAAACACTTTCAATGCCAAAAAGCAAAATTTTAAAGCAATAGTAACAGCGAGACAGCGAAGTACTCTACGTATTCTTTAAAGCTCCGAGTCATCATCTCTACAGCTTTTATATTATACTTTTATATTCTTATATACCTTTATAAAATTTATGTTTTAAATATATATTTTATAACTCTAGTCAAGTCTAATATAAAATAATATTACTGTGCAAATTTTGTAAACGATATCTTCTGCCTACTTTAGGTAGAACAATACATGTCAAATAGGTTGTATTTTCATTATAACGAATTGCCTTTTATACATTTTTTTAGAAAAGTATCTAAATTGTTAATATTAAGTAAACAAAAAACAAACAGAAATTAAATTTTACTTTATTTACAAAATTTAAAATCTTTGTTTCTTCTAATGTAGGTTTTCTTCCTTTAATCTGTAACAAATAAAGGATAATTAGAATGATAAAATCTAAATAAATATATATGGGTATCATTTAGTACCTACTGATATCCGGAACGCCTGAACTAATTTCAACCGGATTATTTCTAGCGGATAGATAGATTTTTTAAGTGATATTACGCAAATGCTGTCCCGATCATAATTATTATTATAATCACAATATTATAAATTCGAAAATTTGTATTTGCGTATATATTTCCTACTACGTATGGGCATTTGTGTGAGCAAAGTCGAAGGAAAGGCTTCTAAAAAATGTAAAACTACTTTAATTTTAAGTATACCGTAGAAGAACAAAGAAAATTTCAAAATGATAATATAAAATCTGCGTCGCTACGAATATCCGGCGGGATCGGTCCACTATCAGGTGACTTTTAATTTCCATGCAAATGTAAGACTTCATTCACGCTTAATCTACGGGCTTTGCGCCAACTTAATGAAGATTCGTTAAGTTCTTCTCGCTTTTATAATGGATTTAAAATATTTTATATAATCGTAGGTATATTCCTAAAACATTTTTGTCGGTCTATTTATGACTTCTACTTTAGCAGTACTGAGTGTTTGAAGACGCATACGACTTTGGAGATAACCTCGAGTATTCTAGATGTTTACGAAATAGTTTTATCATTATAATTTGTACTAATGCAATAAAATATTAAAACCTAAGCAAGTTATATTTATATCACAGTTAATCTCTTTAAATAACATAATTATGTACATATTTGTTAAGAAAATGTATGACAAAATTCACACTTTTTAATTATTTATTAGTAATTATATTGAAGCACTAAATCTTATAAGTCAGAAATATCCTTCACGGATGAACCAAAATCAAAACAAAACGGAACGAGGAAATTTCAAGTCTTGAGGTATTCGCGAAAAGATATTCGGCAGAATTAAAACAACACTTGGAGAGAAAAGTGCCCCCCAGCCCGCCTACAGGGGGGCGAGCAAGATGGCTCCTATAGGGTGGACGTCGGATAAAAGTGTACCTTGGGGTGGGGGCATTCGATTTGCTGCGAAATTTTAATTGGTTGGTTGAACTTTTTTCTGTTTTTAAATTTAGAGCTCGAAGGGGACGTACTTTTGAGATGATAGGGTGTGAGTAGGTTTTTAAAATGTAGTTTTATAGTACTGGCTTATATTATTATTTTTTAAAAGTATTCGATTTTGGTTTTCTTATGTCATTATTATGGTGATACTCAAGGTTGATTATCGATAATCTTTCAATATTTACAAAATAATCGTAAAAAAGGTAAATTTTGTGATAAAATGTTATTGTTTTTAATTATTATTAATATATGTATTTTTATATTATAATGAAAATATATGTAATACTCTAGTAATGCTTGCAAGTGGTCGTTAAGATTATTCCATTACAAAGATTACTATTAACACCAAATGCGGTTTAGTCAAGATAATATCCACTTACAATAAAATGAAATAAACGTTATTTAATTAGAAGAAAAAGCGTCAGTGTAGTTAGTACGTGAGGAAGCTACCAGCGTCTCGAAAAGCAGTTTTGCTCAACAAAATGTTGAACTTTAAATAACATATCAATATTATTTTATTGTAGAATATAATCGAAATATTAATACAATATCTACTAAAATTTGATGAAAATAAGGGAAAGCCTTTAAATCATAAAGCAAAATCGCGTGAATAGAGCAAATTTTTGGTACAAAATATTGTGTAATCTTCAGAAATTCTTTCTCCTAATCCTTAAGAAAAGTTTTCAAAACATTATTCCTAGGAACTTAGACAAACTTCAATACACATGTGGTTCTTATAGTGGTATACCAAAACGAACTGTAAACTATGGTTTTAAAGATGAGTTTCGTGTAATCAACATGTTAACCTTCACATATGAATGGGTTAACGTACGTTGATTCATGTGAAGGCTTCGAAATAAGGTCACGGGGATACTAAATCTATATATAAACAAACCGTTTGTAGGTTAGTTCAGGAGATCTAAATGAATATTGAATAGACCTGTGTTCGGGAAAGCTATTTTTAAACATAGCAATCTACACTCTAATCACTTACTATAATTTGAAAATTAAACAAAAAAGTAAATATATAATATATTATAAATATAGTATATAATATTATATAACGGTATTATATAATGACGCTTGATGTCTTTAATTACCTGCCCAAATGAACGAAGTCTAACTTTTTTTGTTACAATGAAATCAAATTAGAAAAATTGATACCATTTTTAAAAGGACAGATTTTTTTTTATAATAAAAAACCTATGTTGATTGTATTTTTTCTTAAAGCACCTGTATTTATTTCTATTAGGTAGAAAATATATACATTAAACTTAATGTTCAGTGATTCGTTCATCACACGTAACAAATTCGTAAAGTCTTATAAGATAATTAATAAGGACAAAATTTTAAAATATACTTTATAAACTCCATCGTGACATCTGAAGATGACTCTTGCTTTTTATTTCGCTATAATTTCGAAAGCATAATTAATCGCCCGCCGCCCGCCCTAATTGAATCACCCCCTCCCCAGGAAAAACAACCCTTTCTTATTTTTCCTTGTCCCCCTTGCAAGACGATAAATCCTTGGAAGAGACAGTGGGAGTCTTTTTTCATCCTACAGATGACCTAAGCTATGCAAACTTTATTACAAAGCTTTAAAGTTTATTTTTCTACAATTTTCCTAAATTGCCTGTAAAGATAAGTTGGTTTTTTAAACAAGAAAAACCCTCCACAATTCGTCATTGGAATTCCGCGGGCGTATAATGGCGCTCTCATTTTGAAATCGCGGCGTTCATATTTTAGATTATTTTTTAGCTTGAATTTGTTTAATTACTAGACTTTGTTTATATGAAATAGGACTATATATATTATTATTGCGAAAATACAAATAGATGATGTATTAGTATATAATACATGGATGGTAGTTTGACCATAACCACGAATTGCCTATAAATATGGGAAATATTATAAGCAGGAGAAACCTAAGCAATTAGCAACATATGTATTTTTATAAATGTATTGAAACGTTTTATCTCAAATGTACAAGCAAATTTGTTTTAAAAGAATTTGTCTCGTTACATTTTTTAGGTTTAAATTAGAGTATAGAACACAAAATAATGAGAGTTCAAAATCAATAGCAAATAGATCTTATGTGGTGTTTTTTTTTTTCTTTGAATTTTCTATAAAGGGATAAAAATTGATTTTAATAAAAAAAATATAAAATTTATAGCGACATAAGTATATGTACCTACTTAGTTTAGTACAATTACTAAGTTCTAAGCAAATTTACTAAATATTTTTTAAGTGGCCCATGTCAGTTGAATTATTTATTACAACAATGAAAATGGTTAACATATACCTCTTTTTTGAACAACATAGGTACCATAAAAAACCCATAGAATATAAATATAAAGATACCTACCCTAAAAAGTTAATAATAATAAGAAACAAACCTACCGAGACGTACCTCCCTCGATTAAGGGGTTTCGTTTTTTAGGGGTCCATTGCCCCCTAAAGCATCACCACTCACATCAGAACTCTTGGCCCCCAGTTGTTTTGTCTTATATACTTTTAACTGCTGAAGGAATCTTAAGAAGGGTAGGTCAAGTTAAAATTGACGCCTTTAGGGGGAAAAGAAGAAATAAATGCACACCTCCTGTTTTAAATTGCTAAGATGAAAGCTGTATTTAAAAGTAAATTCAAAACTTTTAATTTGTTTTTTCTTTTTTATATATTGAGATGAATAAATTTCTAACACCTTAATTACGATTATACATAATTATTATTTATAAATATTAAATAACCTAATTATTTATTTTTCGTTCGCGGGAATAAAGCTTACTACGTAAGTATTTTTAATTTAATTAAAAAAATTATGTGATAAAACATGTAAAATGATTATTTTCATAAAAAAATCTATCTAATTTAATATTAATTTTCCTACTTCTTTTCTTTCGAAGCTTTTCAGCTTCATTTATAACTCTAAAATCACCTTTTCTTACTTCTAAACGTCATATTCTTTGTATACTTATATATATACAGTATACACCTATGGGAAATGTAGATGTCAATTCATACGCGATAAATTCTAGGTAGTCTAATGTTGTAGCCTAGCGATGGCTAGTAAAACTTTTCAATTTCTACAAAAAACCTAAGTGCTTTGCCAAGTCTAGATTACTGATGTTCAGAAGCTTATTTATGTGGAATTTATATTTCATTCTTTTTATTGGACTCAAATTATTACATATAATTTGCTTGCTTGATGCTTTGAAAACCTATTGTCGCTAGAATGTGTAACAGTTGAGCCTTTGGTCATCTATTCATGTTTAATTAACAATAAAATAAAATTAGACTACGAATTTTAGTATATTATGTACTTATAAATTAACATGATTAATTTCTATAGCGTTCTCGCGGCTAGCGGTCGTATTATTTTTAAATTTCAATTTTGTTTATAATTCTAAACTCGAATCTAGAACATATTTATTATTTTTATTCATTATTACTATTCACAATTTTAATTAAAACTAATCAAAAATTTTCAATTAAAACTAATCAAAAATTAATAAAACAGAAGCCTTAAGCGAAATTACCAAAAACTTAGAAAATCCATTATTAATTTTCATCCCTTAAAATCCTCCCTCTTCCTACATAAAGGCCCTTCGAAAAATGCACTTAGATATTTAAAGATATAATTAAGGGGGCGAGTTCACCCTTAGGGAAATTCACCTTCTTTTGACATTTTAAAGACCCCTTTTCTTAAACCCTTGCATCAAATAAGTATTTCATTAATCGTTCTACTGGAAATGCAACACAATAATAAAATGTATATAAAGTCTCTAAAAACCAGAACTTACTTCAGTTTTTTTATATTTTACAGTAATAAAGTCATTTTCATAATCATGTTTTGATATAAAGTTGATTTGTAATATAATATTAGTTATAATAATTACTTTTAGAGATCTTAGATCTACCTTTTTGTTAAAAATAATTATATATTGAAAAAGACCAATTAACAAATTAGTAGTCACGTTTTTCTTCGCTCATTCGCTTTTGTTATATTCGCTTATACATAATGTCTTAATAAATAAATATAAGTAAAATGTGTAAAATTAGCCTTAGGAAATAGAACCTGCTACCTACGAGTTGATTTTACACATAATGTAGGTACTATTAACGTTAGGTAATCAAAATTTTTCATTGCATAAGTTATCGGATAAAGATATAACTAAAGTACAAAGAGATATAATAGTAAAAACTCCTACAAGTATTTAACTTTACTACGAGTTTTATGGTTTGACAGTTTTATAGTCCTTTTAGTTATAATTAGAATCTAGAAGACTACAATGTAAACTGAAATTTCATACGAATTCCCAATTTTGATACAAGTCCTAAACTTATTGCATGTCATGCAATACCTAAGAAAAAAAAAAAAGAATCAATCAATAATTAAAAATAGTGTTTGGGCTCTTCAAGTAATTTATATCTTTGTAACTTTCACCCTTCGATCATTTAAAAGTATATAGCTTATAATTAACAAGCGAACATAGAAAATTTTATAGATCTTCAGAGAAACATCTTCATTTATTATTCCCAATGAGAAATAATTAATCGACAATTATTTTCCAGCACAGTTAATCTTTTTTATATTTAAAATGCCTCTTTCACTTTAACATAGTAATTTAACTTCATATCTAGATATGTTCTCGGTCAAAAAAATATAATTCTATAACCATTAAAAAATGAACATTAACAATTTTATGTTCATTGGATAGAATGTTATTGTACTACTAACATCGTCTGTTAGAAAACCAAAGAGTTAACATCGCTATAACATTATTACCCGTTAGAAAAAATACACGAGCCCTCACAAAGCTCAGATTTTTACTAGTTAGTAAAAAAATACAATAGCTTTACCCACGGTTTCTTTTTTTACTAGAAAAATTAACGACTTTCATATCTTATGAGGGTTTTTGGAGAGAGCTTGAGAAACGCTAATCTATGAATTCTACTTCCAAAAGTAAAACAGCAAAAATAAACAGTGAATAAAATAAAAATAAAATAAAAAACAAAGAGGATCAACAAACGTACGGCCCAATCTCAATGAGTGAGAAATAAAAACTTCCATTAAAAAGGATGACAAGTACAACATTTGTTCTTCGAAATTGGCGGGTGAGTCCCGACAAGGGACGTGTCAACGAAAAAACAGTAAAAAGGCGAGAAAAATAAGGAAAAAGCGAAGAGCGGGTATTATCCATGTTAATTCCGGGGTTAATTTAATTCACGCCTAATTCTATTTGCCGAGCAAAGCGGGGGGTGATAATTGTAGGACAGTTTTTGTGACACGGGCGGAGGAAAATGGTTTTTTAACCATTAAGTAGTCCCTTTCCTTTACAGCGTGGGAAATTCGGTCTTTTTACAATAAAGAAAAAGCTTACCTTTTAAACTTTAGAGTGCTTCAGGAAGCTTTTGACTAAGTTAATCACGACGATCACGTTTGAAAGTATATGCAGAACTGACCGACACGTTTGTTAGATGTTAGACGACATTAGTAATAATATTTGTAGCTTATACCCCTTTTGATTTAATACCGGTTTTGGTCACAACGCGCGAAAGTGACCGGTGTCCCTCAGGGGTCAACTTAGGGCCGTTATTGTCTATTTTTTGAATAGGACTGGTCAATCTGGTTTTGCTGACCCTTCCTTATCCTTTTTAATGTATTGTTAGCAAGTATTTTATTGCAGCTGCTACTGGAATGGCTTGCGCAAAACAATTTGAAACTAAATTTATTTAAATTGTCATAGAAAAAATCTAATAATTACTTTTTGACTAGCAACTCACCCTCGCTCCGCTTGAATTCGTCTCTAGATACATTTTCATGGTTAGGTAGTGTAGACTTCTCAGGGATGAGATGAAATTTCTCAGGATATTTTCCCGTCGTAAAAATCCTATGTCTTGACCCGGATTTCCAGCTATCATTATACCATCAAAATCATCATCAAAATTTGTCTAATGGTTGTCGTTCTATTTCGAAAAACTTTTCAAAATATAGTTAATGTACAGATTCGACTCCGTTATAAGTTTTCTTGGAATGTTGCAATAAATTTAATTATTTGTTAATGTTGCAACAATGTTTTATTTAGATAACAACTATCAATTTACAAAGCAAAACTTTTAGTAAAACTATGGTATTTAGTACATTGAAATTACGTACAGACGAGTGTATAATTTTAAAAAGGCAAACAATTTATTGTCACCGCCCACGCGCACTGTCATTACTACTTGTACGTTTGTACGTATTATAAACAATAAAATATATAAAACATAATATTCATACATGAATTATATATGATTTTTGAAGTGTTTTATACTTTAAATTTTATTTCTATAAAATACACATTCGTCTGTCTGTATTAATGGCCTTTTTTTCACAATTTTTTTGCTATAATTTGCATATTACTTACATATATAAACCTTTCTCTTGAATCACTCTATTTATTAATGAAAACCAAATTAAAATCCGTTGCATAGTTTAAAAGAGAGAAACGACTATGTTAATACTACGTAGAGATGTCTCGATAATATTTACTTCATATACTTGTCCTTGGTCTATTGAAAAGTTCACGAAAAGACAACAATAATACAACACGTGAATCGTCAGTAAAATTTTATCGAAAGTTGTTTTTATCTACTTATAAATTCAATAATCTTGACTGGTACCATCTGATTAGGGTAGTAGTTAGGTAATATGTATATCGTGAGTTTTGTATTTAAACATTCTGAAAAAACTGTTGCTTTGAGTTTTCAATGTTTATTTTTTCTATAAAATAAGCAAAATGGCCGACAAAAACTGTTTAAGTAATAATGACATTCTCATTTCACCGGACTGATAATTTCTTCTGTCTAAGTTAGATATTTTTTTTTTCATTCCTCTAATAAAAGCTTTTATTCAATATTATTTAATGACGACACGTTTGGCTACGTTTGTAGTGTGTCAGTGATCGCAGATTCAGGTCCCGCTGGGGCATTCATTTGTATTATGAGCACCAATATTTTGTACTCATATTGTGGGCGTCTATATTTATAATATTTATTTATTTAGTTACATATGTGTATGAACTATCCGGTATCTTTAACACCGGGCTTAGTACTTTACCATGGAACTAGAATGTGTTGAGTTTTAATGTCCCAACAAATATTTTATTCATATTATTATCTATATTCAACAATAAGCAAACTTTAACTCCAAAAAAAGCATTTTATATTACAACATTAGTAATAAACGCATTTTTTATCGACATCGCTCAATGAAGCATTACCGAACTATCAATAAACAATTCAGCAATTCCCCAACCCTTTAATGCCACATGTCTCCAGAACGTGACTGAGAATAAAAAATACAATACTTTACACCGATGTCCATATGTCCTGATCTTTTGTTGGCTTTCGTTAATAATAGTTGAGTTGAATGCAATTTTGTTGTGGTCAGTTGTAGGGTGGCCATGTTGGAAAGATTTAGCGGGAATCGTAATATCTTAGTAATTTAATGTTCACGAAAATATAATTACTATTTAAATTATATTATGCATATGCATTTTGACTTGTTACTGTACTATATTTTGTTTTTTTTTTCAATTTCAATAATCCCTGACAAATGGGTTTGATAGGGACATGCAGCATTATTCTTTCTCTAGATTTTGGCACCCAATATATTACATGTACCAATACACTAATAATCGAATTGTCAAAGGATTTCAATGCGCTTTTTATTTATTACACGAATTTTGAGTCTTAATAATAGTATTATTAATATATACATACGTATATTTAGTAAACACTAATACATAAACAAAATTAATTACCGAGTATATTATTATTATTATATTAAATCGATTTGACATGTTTGTCTTTTTTGAAGTTGGTGAAGACCATATTAATATGTAGGTATAAATTATTATATTTTTTTAATAAAATACCTGCTTTATGTCATATATAAAAATTTCAATTATTAATTTATATGAAATTATATAAAACTTACTTATATTATTTTATAATTTGTCCAAAAATATTTATTTACATGGTTGCTTCACCTAGTGCAAACCGGTTATAGCCGGAACCGACTAGATCCGGTACCGGCCAGTTGACCCTTTCTTACCTTTATTTGGGGTCGAAAGGTCCTTGAGCAGATGTTAGCGTAAAACGATAGGTGTTAAAATTGAATCTAAAATATTATTCTACGCATAAGTTGTTTAACGTTTCTGCCTAGATGAGCGCGTGTACTGAAAGTCACAGTACTACAATTTCGATTGTAATATTATTCGATTTATGGTAAAATTTTGTATTTATAGTAAAACTGATAGAAGACTTATCAGTCAACCAAACTTTTACGTCGAAAATTACATAAATTAAATACTTTTCATTTACTTCCTTAGATTTTCATAAATATTTGGTAAATAAAGCTATTTTTTCGGAGATTGAACAAATTGATTTTTGGGAGAGACTTTAATACTTCCGTGACTACATTTGCTGTAAAGTATTAGAAACGTTGGGACCCAATAATAATCAAAATAAACGCGAAAGAAAAAAAGTGTCTATACACTTAGTTACTTCTCTCGCTTTTTGATAGAAAGACAGAATATTTTAACAGAATATTATATACGAAGAATGTCTCGTAAACATCATAAATATCCTAGCCCTTAGGTCAACTACAACAGAAACAATAGAAATCAAAATGATACCAAATTAATCTACATCGAAACGACATGCAACAGCTGTTCTAAAGATAATGTGTTTAAAATACTTTGAAACTTTTAATAGGTTATCAGCACCACTTAACATTAACACTAAAAACTATTCGTTTAGATCGATATCGCACGAACGTACGAAGTATATGTAAATGAGAACTTTCCAAATATCCCGGTTGTTTCGCAAACAATTTGTAAAGCAAATTTTTAGTGTGACGGCGCCCGGATTTCCTTCCCGAGCTAACTGTTCCTCTCTCCGGATAACCGGCGTAAATCTTACATTAGTACTAGTGTGTACACCTGCAGGGGACTGATATTACGTTGACTTAACTTATAATAAAAATATTATTATAAATATAATAAAAAAATGAAGTCTTTCTAAATATTGTACATAGATTAGTTTCTACAAGCATTCTCATATATACAGCTGAACCATATATCTTCTTAGATTATGTTTGTTTATCACATATAGTGCGAAAATTAATATCAATATCGAACGCCACTCGAGCAATCAAAGTAAGCGAACTCGAATTTTAATATTTTT
Source organism: Boloria euphrosyne (assembly GCA_951802675.2). Taxonomy (NCBI): domain Eukaryota; kingdom Metazoa; phylum Arthropoda; class Insecta; order Lepidoptera; family Nymphalidae; genus Boloria; species Boloria euphrosyne. The sequence goes on from OX637896.1 coordinate 2,522,205, forward strand.
TTTATAATTTTTAAGTACTTTAGAAATAATAAAATTAGACTACATCTAAATTCTCAATTTATGTTTTATTTTAATACTTTATACTCTGTGCAATATAAGAATATTTACGTAACGAGTATGTATATTGCATATTGTAGTTGATTTGTGTTAATATCCCAACGTCTTTACTGATTATATGTTTAATTATTATTTGACTCAAAAAAAATTACAACGTTAAAGATCCTTCGAGTGTACCGCATATCTGGGGAAGGCTGCAATAACTCGCCGGTGTTTTCGCGCATTCTTACCGCACCGTACTCGCCTTCGCATGCCGCGTTCATACCCGCTAACTTTGTCGCGTAGCGCGATATATTTACATACTATACGTTTCTAATCTATACATATAATAAAATTCTAAATTAGTTGAATCTATACAGTGAATATTTTTTGGAAACTCTCATTTGAATAGTCAGTATTAAGGATACAAAGGTGTATTAAGGATACGAAGGATACAAAGGTCAAATCTATGGTTTTTAGAATTTTTGTCGGTCTGTTTGTCTGTGACCGCATCACGATAAAACCACTGGACGGATTTTGATGAAATTTGGTATGGTGACAGCTGGTATCCGGATCAATATATAGGATAGTTTTTTTTGCAGGAAAATATCTTATTTCTGAAAAATCTAGATAATCCTAAAGTGTATTTAATATATATTTATATATTGATATATATTTTGTAATTAGAGTTGACTATGTAATTATCGTAATATGCGTCTATAGACATCATAGTGCCATATTTTGGATACAAGCACATAGGTCACTTAATAGCAGTTTCAGCGTGAATAACATACAAACATATTAAAAACGAGGTTATGAATCAATTCAATATTGACAAAATACTTTAACTTTATTAATTATTGGTACCAGTTCAGTAGCATATTGCGAATATTTCTTTATAACCTCATATTCTTATTATTTCTCTATGACCTATTTTTGTGAATTATGTATTTTACTAATCGAATAAGAAAAAAACTAAGAAAAGAATGAAATAATACTTTCTTAGGTTTACGCGAATATTCGACATTATAAATGAAACTACCTTTTCGGATTTTGTCGCGGATTTATTTTGATTTTTAGTTCCCGACGTTTCGAACGCTTTACAGCAATCATGGTCACGGGAGAGACGTCAGTCTCGATTATCTTATCAAAATAAATCCGCGACAAAATCCGAAAAGACTACATTTTATAAAAAGAATTAAAATTGAACTTGATCAATCAACTTGATCAAGTAGGTACTTCTCAGATACATTTAAAGAAAAAATAATAATGTTTACAAATACTATACATATATTATACTTCAATCAAAAAAGTCTATTGCTTACAAAACCTTTTTGCTGACGTTCAGCTTTATTTGTTTAGGAATACAAATCACATATCAAAGCCATCTGTTGACAATAAAAACAACTTGTAAAAAAAATTGTAACCTATTATCTGATCTAAAAAAGTATCGACAGGTTGTGTTTATCAATTTAAATTTACGATCCTTTCATATTATAATATTTTTTCTAACATTTTTAAACGCAAATGTTGTGACAAACCATTAGAATCTACATAAGAGTCATACATAAAATATACCTTAATACTATTGAGTAAGGTAGATTTTCAAATAAATAGTTTACCGGAAACATTTTTTAATAAAGCTTTCGATTTTTGTATCGATTTCGTTATTGAATATTGAAAGGGGCGGAAGTTAAGATTTAGTAGAAAGTGAAAAGAATCCATTTGTTTCCATGTTTTAATAGTGATTTGCAACAGGTTGATGATTTATAGATCCAAAATCTGTCTTTTTTACGAATAAGGTCAAGTGAGAGTTGGTCTCTTGTAGGATATAAAATATTTTGTAAATAATACCTACCTTTGTAACCTGTTGTTAGTAAATGCTGATAAATAAGAAAAAAACCTAGCTCAAAATTCAAACCTATATGTTCCGACTTAAAACACAGTGCCAAACCAATATACTGATTTCTAAATTCTCATAGATTGTCTCTCAATGATTAATATTGGGCCCAAGGCCTTTTAAAAACTTGTTTAAACCTTTTTTCTTGATATAAAGTAAGCAAATGTGTAATATCTTTTATATGCAAATAAATAGAATTTTAGGCTGAACTGGTTTTGTCGGGACTTTCACTGCAAGATAGCCTACTATCTTTACTAAAAAAAAACAGACTACAGACAGAGATTGAGAAACGTCTTGGAAACTTCCTCCTTTTTGGAAGTCGGTTGAAAAAGAAATAGTTCCACATCAATAAAGAGTTTAAAGCCTGTAAAATTGTCTTTTTAAAACGAACGTAAGGACACGTCCGAGTGAAGTCTTTACGTATAGAACATACTATAAAAATAATTAACTCTGATAGACTTCACTATATTAATGGCAAGGCAAAGCTATTTAACTTGAGAAAACAATGAAATAAACTGTTCATTTAACAAGAACTAATCCAAACTTCGATTCTTCTATACTACGAGTATACGAATTCACGGACGCTAGCCTCAGCTATGTAAGTGCAATTTAAAATGTAAATTACGACAAAGAAGTGGGGGCCCTCACCAACTTGGAGCAGCCTGTATATATTCATGCTAGAGCAAAAACAACGCTAATTACGTACACAATACTAACGACATTGTACTTTATTTATATGCTAATACAGCAGATTTTATAATGTCTAATTTAATGTTTATACGACCTTTTTAGTCAATTCGAAAGTGAGACGAAATTATTACAAACTATGGGAATTTAAGCTCTGTGAAATTGTAGTTAAGGTTTATTTTCAATTGTGCATTATATAATGGATTTAAGACGCTACGCTTATATTTTTTATATTTCTTCGAAAGTAAGGATTTGTTTTGCCAGAAAATGTGTTGAGACGCGGACGTCGCCTTCTACTTTAATTTATTTCTTAAAGGAAATTTAATTATTTACGTTGGAACTTTTTTAAATGAAGGTCTTTTATTCCGTTTGGAAAAGAATTTCAATTAATTTAATAATTAAGTTTGTCGTTTTGGGGTTTTAAATTATCAATTATAAATTATAATATCTCCATTATAACGTAATATCATACATAGAGATAGTTTAGAGACTGGTTATTAATTTTCGCTATGTTTTATCTTAGTAAGAAATTTCTATTTGAGATACACTTTCGTTAGTACTTCAATATTAAACACAATTTAATTCTAATTTTCTACAAAGCTTTGCATAATTAAAAAAATATCAATCTCCTTTTTCCAAAAGCTTCCAAAGCTACCTTTGAAGGGTGTTTTTATATCACAAATAAACACCGTCATCCGATACTCGATCGAGACAAAACTTTATAAACGAGTAACAAAATACCTACTCCGTAGCGTAGCAACGGAGACCATTCCTTTTTTATCCTCCCTCCGGGTGGTGAGGGAGGAGAAGGGAGGGGGAGGGCCGAGAAATGGAAAACTCGGGAAAATTGTAGCATTCTTGAGGCAATGCCGCTCACACCTTCTTAAATAGGGGTTAACAACATTTTGGATTCAGCATTTCTTTTTTGCCATATTTTAAATGAATATACCGTATAAGCTTTCTTAAGTTTACACACATGTCACACCATTTCTTTATATGGAACGTTGAATTCATACTTGGTATCTTGTACTGTTGGGATGAAATAATACATAGGTATATCTCTTTGCAGATAACTTTTCTCATCAACTTATTATCGCACCTCAAAGGGCATCTTCTTCATCATTAACAGTAAATCCCTAACTCACTAAAACAACCAGTTAGAACTAATTGCTGTCACTTGACATTAGGATTACTTATTATACACTATATCGCTTTTAACACCTTATAATCAAGTCAAACCTATCCTTACAATCATATAAATAGCATTTTAGAAAAATAAGACATTTAATGTTTGTGTTTTAATTATTAAAAGAATAACTACGAGAAAATGTTCCGCGCCTCTGCGAAGGAACGTAAAAAGCAGCGCTGTGTCGGACGCCCGCCCCCACGCCGGAGTACGGACGCTCGTGGCGCGTACTTAAGATGCTGAACACAATTATAAATATATACATATTTTTTCAACCAAATTAAACCTATTTCGTGATTTCGCTTTAAATTTTGAATCTGAACATTTGATTAATTATTTGAGTTTCTAAATGTGGTTAAAAATATTAACTTTAATTTTTTAATTAGTTATTTATTTGGTAAATGTAAAGTTTGTCAGTTTTATGTCATAAATATATTAGTGATAATATATTAGTCATTTCAAATAATTGAATCAAATGTGCCTACTGTTTAGACAGTAGTAGCCCAGTACTAACGAAATCGCTTAGAGACCCGAGTGAAGTGGATTCAAATCCCGAGTCTGGCACCTACGAAATTTTCATGTGCGAATAATTTACAACATTTATACCTCTTTTCTTACGGGGAAGGAAAACATCCTGAGTAAGCCTATATATCTGAGAGAGCCAAGCAAGTTTTCAAATGCCAGGCCAGCGTGGTGGTCTCAAATAGGCCTGGTCCCAGCAGTGGGACGTTAAAAAATTACTGGATACAAAATATATTATTCAACAGAAAGATTCCTTATCATCCTTGAAATATTGTAACTACAAAATAAAAAAACGGACATACAAATACATAATAGCATTATTATGCATTTAATAAATATTAAATTTTCTTTTGTAATATTCCAAGCCCGTCCCTGAGTGTCGCGGGTTCCGCATCGTTTTACATATTTCTTCAGTTCATTGTAAGGCATTGAATCAGATCTTATTGTGCTGGTATCTGCGCTCACCACTGTTGGAAAACTTAATTAATATCTTTATTTCTGCTATATAAATTATTATTAAGATTATATTTCATAGACCTAGTATTTTCTTGGCGAATAGCTCTGTAAATACATCTCAATTTCGCTTCGCCGAATTTCTAAGCTTAAAAATGGTTTTCGGAAAAAAATTAAGCCGTACAGAATTACGTTCGAATTACGCACTAAAGCTCGATCACAATCGGATCAGCGCTTTGAGAATGTACCTATAAGGTACATTAATTTTTTTTTAATTTTTGAATTGAATATTATCTATATTTGAGCAAAAGTACTACTCATTGCATAATCAAGAATTTTCAAAATGCTAATGGTACATACTGAAAATGGTAGTACATATTTGGCTGTAAATTCCTCATATGCTGAAGGTTTCGAAATTATTCTGAACGAAAATTCATTATTTTAAAGTTACAGCGAAAAAAATTTAAAAATAACAACGAATCAATAATATCCAAAGTATTAGCAAAGTGACGTGACAGTCAGCCCAAGCTGCAATACGCTCGCTTGGGACATTAGGGTATGGAAGCTTGGGCTGTGACGTCCGTCACATATACGTTCCATAGGCTTTGGTATTAGTAAGTACGGTGGAATGAAAAATAGGTGATATCGCTATTTTTAAAGTAAATATATGGAAATTGGTCTTGATACTCTGTAGGATGTAAGAATCATAATATAAAATTATAAACACAGTCGCGTTAGATTATTATATTAAACACATTTCGACTCACTTGGCTTGACGACACGTTTGGCTCAGTTGGTAGTGACCCTACTTTCTGCGCCAACGGTCGCGGGTTTGAGTCGCGCTGGGGGCATTCATTTGTTGAGCATAAATGTGTGTACCCTAGTAATGGGTGTTAATATTTATAATATGTATGTATTTAAAATTTATATGCGTAGTGTATCAACTATCTGGTATCCGTAACACAAGCCTCGAAGCTTACCATGGTACTAGATGGTTCTGTTGTAAAAATGTCCCATCATATTTATTTAAGTATACCTGTGTTGTATCTATGGAATTAGTTAAGTAAAAAGTGACAAGTACGTATATTTTTGATATCCTCTAACTAACGAATTACACCACATAACAAAATGATGAATAATATCACTTAATTAGTAAATCAACAAAAATATATATTCAAAATAAAATAGAAATAGAAGTAAGTTATATATAAGCGAGGTACGATATTAAAGATCTGACAAAGCTTTCAAAAACAATTTTCTTTGCCTCTACTTGTTCCTCTGAATACGACTTATGAAATGAGCATGCATATAGGTGAAAAGATTACAGAGCATATTATTAAACTAAATTACAAGTTAGAAGAAGTGGCTTAAATTGTAATGTATGTCTGTTTTAACCAATGAAGACACGTTTGGTTCAGTTGGTAGTGACCCTACTTTCTGCGCCAGCGGTCGCGGGTTCGAGTCCCGCTGGGGGCATTCATTTGTTGAACACGAATGTTTGTACTCCAGTCATGGGTGTTTATATTTATAAAATATATGTATTTTAAATTTATATGTGTAATATATCAACTATCTGGTATCCGTAACACAAGCTTCGTAGCTTACCATGAAACTAGATGGCGCTGTTGTAATAATGTCCGAACGTATTATATTATTATTATTAATATATTAGGAGATAAGTTGGCATTCTTAGAACGGATCCTACGAATACCTACACTTATACCAAAAGATCTAAGCAATTTTGATTAAACTATCATAGAACAATAGAGATTATTTTCACAACACGCAGACGAAACCATAGAACAATGCTAGTTTAAAAAATAAATATACATTTTCTTCCTAAGATAGTATGATAAAATTTCTAAAACCTTTTAAAGAACACCAACATCTACTCACACATATTCATCTTATCCGAACAATACCCTTTATATCTTAGTCGCTATAATTTCTTAAGGCTTTTTGCATCATTTACGTTAAGCAAAACAAAACATTAGCCGCCCACTTCGTAAAGAGCCCTGTATTTTCATGATCGACCGTTTTCTTATGAACTTTTTAATAGGAAGAAGGGGGTAGGGGGCTCTACGTAATTTGGTCGGGTGTACGCTGACAGAGCATAAGCAACGTGACGTCATCTAAGGGTAAGTATTTCTTTATAAATTAAAAATATATGGTTGATTTTCATTTTAATACGAATATTTTAGATATTATAAGAAGTACTATTTGTACTGAGATTTCTAATTCGTTTTTAATATTTTTTCTATATTATAGTGAACTAATATTAAAATTTTATAGTTTTGTGATAAGTACTATTAATTACTTGATAATGCACGGATTGTCGTTTCTTGCGTAGTGAACGATTTAAGCCCGCTAAGTGATAAGTACCTAGTACTCCACATTTGAAATGTTTGTCTTTATATTATATTTTTTAATATATGTTTATATATTAAAAAATATAATATAATAACATGAAACTAAAATATTTCTAGGATTTACTGTACTCAGTCACTGTATTTCCATAACTCAAGAATACAAAAATCAAAAGTACGCGTACAATTAATAGTTCCAAAAACAAAATTACACAAATTTCTATAATTTAAGTAACTTTACAAAACTATGATTACAAAATATTAAAAACTCTAGTTCCTCTAAAGTTCGCAGTACGGCACTACATTGTATCGTGATACGCTGCCAAATTTATGTTTTTTGCCAACTAGGCACCTTATCTCGTTTTAATGCTTTGCGCATTATTTTTGCTCCTGCGGACTTGGCAAGAGAGAGCTTATAAAGTTATAAACAAGCTTTGGTTGCTATCTCGCATTAGAGGCGAAATTTTAAAATATCCGAATGTTATTGTTGTTTAAAATCTGGACTATTAGAGTAATCTGGACTATTAAAGCAGTGGTATCCCAACGTAACGCGCTCGCTTGAATAACCGAGTGATGCGGGTTCAAATCCTGGTATCGCATATTTTCATGTGCGAATCATTTTCTAACATGATCATCACTTGTCTTACGGTGAAGGAAAATATCGTGAGGGAACGCGTTGTAACAGCAACTAAACCTCTAAATTTCTAAGCTTATGTTATAAGAATTTTAAAATATGAGTGTCACGAGTGAGGGATTCGCTTTGGGAATGGGTATTGGCAATGCATGTAGATTTTTGTATTAACCATAGAAATATATATGATATTGATATTTATATGGTAACATTACTTAAAAGCAAAATATATGAGCCCATTTTTATTTTTCATTTTGTGATATAGGGATTTATCCTTATTTTACTCTGGTGCGCCTAATAGTTGCCTATATACTCCAGGTCATATTATAAACTAGTTTCATCTGAATCTGTCTACCTATTTCTAAAACTCCACTATACCTACAATATTAGCTTGACAAAAGTAAATCTCATAATTACCAACAATACTTATATTCTGAATAAGAATTAACACAAAACTAAATCATTATAATATGCAATTTTCATAAAGAAACTGTTCGTCGAATTCATCGGGTTGATCTAAATGAAGGAAATCGAGATTACTTCGCTGCAGACGCTGCTACGCTTATAAAGTTTAAAACTGCAAAGTTTCCTTAAAACTGTACCTACAGTAGTTTTTATATGATTAACGTACATACAAAATAAATGTTGATTTTATAAGTAAAGAGGATATATTGTGCAAGCGGCTTACTTTTATATTTAAAGCTTCTATTTCTATTATAATCCACTAGTAAGTCCAGTTATTTAATATCATGAGCGCTTTATCTAATGTTTCATATAACTTTAATATTATAATAATGTACTCGTACGAGTACTACAGATTGTTTTAACGTAAAAAAAGTTACCATACTGTTTATTTTAGTATCGAAACCAAAATATCAAGTCAAAGACCTAATCTAAAAGCACATAAACCAGTAATGTACCGTCGATGTACTAATAATCTAATTACCTAACCCTAACGCGTTTCGAATCCGAAAACGACCCTCGCGCATTTTTTCTTGCGGTTACACAAGCGCGATCACGCACACACAGAAACATTTTTCCTCCATTACCTATGTATGAGTAAACGCTGTGTACGGACACGACACACTGGTGTAATGTGCGCCTGTGTGCGTGCTAGCCGCTGCCACCATTGGACACCGCGCTATTTCTTTATTGATCCATATTTCTTCTTCTGAGACTGCCCCGACCCCCCCTAACCCCCGCCCTCCCAGAGGGTGGTTTTTCTACAGTTTTAACGAAGGACTCGAAATTTGCGAAGGAGGCAAGAAAGGTTATTAATGGTTTTTAAGCTGTGTAATTTTCAACGTAATGTTGCGAGTACGGAGTTTTTGCTTTGTTTAAGGAGATACTAAATTGGATGCGTGTTTTATTATTATATGGCATTTTGTTATTTATATTTTTCTTTATTAATATTGAAAGTGATATTCTAATTACTTGTATATAAGAATATTATATTTAATGCAATTATTACTTGTATTAGTTAAATCAAAATAAAAAGATTCAATTATTAAAATTATTAATATAAAATTATATTTAATAATAATCATCGTTTATAAAACTTGCATTTAAAAATCAATGAGCGAGTTATAAGCATGGACAGGATAAATAATTATGATGAATAACTTCCGTTTTTATATGGGAAGGTAACTTTCAGAATCTACCTTATATAACTTACCTTTATAGAGTAAGGTACTTATTTATCTTTTACGATCCGGCTTCACTTAAATCATCTTTGCATACTTTTTACAAGCTTTTTTTCAATATTCTATGACAATTCAATTTATGTATACGAAGACATAGCATATAAGGTTCGTTCGACACTACGGAAATGATATTTGAAAACGTACGTCTAAGTGAAACATTACAAACACACTCTCGTATTTATAATATTAAATCAGTATTATTACTCATAATTTCGTGCGAATAACGAATAGAAATTTTCATAAGTCTAAGATAAAAGGATACCTAAAAATATGTACAACGTTTTAAAAATTCATAAACACAATCACGTCATCCTCAGGGAGCACTCAAAAAATTTATTGACAATATAAACCGCCACTTATCTCGTACAAGCAGCTGAAACCCTGAAAAAGGGAAAAAATCGCAATCTCGAAAAACAACCCTAATAATTCAGCTCATTACTAAATGCACGAGAAACATATTCTGCCTTAACCGTGCCTATAAATAAAGGCGAGGGTGAAAAATTTTATTATCCCGACCCACCCCCTGAAGGAGAAATATGAAATAAAATGAAAATGTAATGGGGAAAAAATACTGAGTGCGGCAAGACAAAGGGATGGGATAGGCTAGCTAAGTGTGGAAATGGATAACGTCTGTAATGTTTACGTTAATATTTAAAAACCTAAAAATATATATCAAGCAATACAAATTTTCTTTTTAATTTTATTAAATCGAAGGAATTACAAATATGATTTAATATAATTATACTCTAATTATATTAATATAATTATACTCTAATTATTATTCTATTATAAGCATATATATAAAATTAAAGTGTATGTTTTTCATTTCAAATTAACAGCTTTTCACTAAATGCATATGAAAGTTTATACGGTACTAACATCAAAAAATCATTTTTTGGAATTTGTGTCTGTCTGTTTGCTTGTGCCGGCTAATCTCTGAAACGGCTGGATCAATTTCGACGGGACTTCCACTCGCAGATGACTGATGTTACAAGAAGTAACATAAGCTGCTTTTATTTTGCAGGCCAGGCTTGCTAGTTTCTAAAATAAACCAATACCACTGTGTTGAGTATTAAAAGTATAAAGAACAAAATAAAAAATACTTGGCGTAAATTTTTCTTAAACCTTAGTTCGTAGGTAGGTATTTTAAAAAAAGAAAGCACCTTCCTAGCTATTTTTTTTAGCCTATCACTGCCATCGATGCATTTGGTTCAATAAAATCTTGTTTGCCTTTATAGTTTCTCTTTCATTCGGAGTCAAATGAAAAAAGTTAAAAAGATGCCTTTATAGTTGATACTATAAAATAAGTATTAATAATATTTTATCCACCGTAAGAGTATATCGTCATAATAAACTACTTTTTAGTCCATGCTTAGTTCTATGGAATATTCATTAATCAGTAAAAATACGTTAGTTTCGAACGTCACAGGTCACTTATATAATAAAGATAATTCTATTCCATAACAATGTAGCTATAAAGGCGGGGACAGACAACGCGGGCCTCCGGCGCCAAAGACTCGTATCTATAAATTGTGCCTTATCAAAAATATACGTTTCTTATACGCCATAACTGTGGTTTATTGCTTTAAATAGGGGAAATAAAAATCTAATATGTCGTTTGCATATTATATATTTTATGGGTACATTTCATTTTGTTTACTGCTGGTTAAACAGCTATAATTGAAGCATTCTGCTAAGTTACTGCTTTAATGTAACTTGACGATTGACTTTCTACACTGTAGTCACTCTTCGATGTTTCTTTAGACACAAAAATATCACAACGCAAATAAATATACAGTATAATGTACATTACGATCTCAAAAAAATAAGCAATCACTATAATTAATAAAAAACTCAGAATCGTAAAAATTATGAAAGATTTTAATTTTACAAGTCAATGTAAGAGAACTCATATACTCGTTCGTATGTATGAAAATATAGAAGGGTGAAGTCAAGTTTATTCGTCGCGTGGTCGACATTCAACCTATATATTACAAAAATATGTATTTATAAACGTATTATATGACGAAAATTGCTTATAACAGTTTTATGTAAGGCTTGTAAATAACCTACGAAGGAACTAAGGAACTGTAAAAGAAAATCATTTATCAATCAGAAGAGAAAAAGATACTGAACCGTTATCTTTTTTAACATAATATAAATTTTATATAACCATGTATTGTTTTCTTAATAATATTATGAATTTGAAAGCGTATTTGTTACTTTCTTGGTATTTTCTATCTTTCAGGAAAGAAAGTACGTATAATGTAACTTTAAAAAAAACTTCTGAAAGATAATTTTAAGAAATAGTTTATGTAAGATATAAAGTTATTTATAACATACGTACATAAAATCTATTTTACTATACTGTATACTGTATAGTCTAATCAAGTAATTCTAAGAAAAATTTTACGAGTGGTTAAAATAATGATTACTTTTTCAATTCGAATATTTTAAGTAATATATAGCAATCCAAGCGAAAAATCCCTTCTTCAAAAGACTACGCAGGTAAAAGAAGTTCACCCCTTCAAAAATGAACCGGAGATGGCGGCCACCCCTTCGGGGGGTAGAATTTTTCTCCCTTATATTAGGGAGACATTGTTACCCGTTGTTCTTTAGTAAGTGAATTTTGCAGATAATTTTATATTACGTTTTTTTGCTCTTTAGGCTTTATGGATTAGTGACTAAATGTATTTACGTATTAAGCGTCAGCTTTTTGTTCCTTTAATGCCGAAAATGATAGTAATGATGAACACATTGACTTCGATTTTTGCGTATGTTACGCGATCTTTGCCAAATATGTTAATACGCCATTTTAATTTAATTAAAATGTTGTAGGTATGTCTTGGTTGCCATAAAAATATGGGCAATGGACACGAGTTCCATAACAATTCTATCGGCAATTAATATATGATAAATAATATGGGATAAATAGATACAATATGGGATTCATCACATGATTATAAATTATAAAATAAAAAGCTGCAAGCAAACTACATATAAAGTAACTAACGAGTCACCTTCACTCACGTTCTCTCCGAGGTTGCGTTTCGAGCCTTAATAATAGAAAAGATAACCTACATACAAATAATATATAGCTTTCTCGATAAATGGGCTATATAATCCAAAATCGGATTAGTACGAGTAGTTCTTATGATTAGTGGATTAAAACAAACAAACAAAGTATGCATCTTTATAATATTAGTGTACATTTAACATTTACAATACGTTTAATTAATCGGTGTATTTTATATCATGTTACATTTAATATTTGTTTTCGAAAATGTCCAAACTAAAAGCTTACAGCAAAATTGTATAAGAGATACTAATTTGTATAGGAATAGAACTTCCTTTATTTGTGCTTATTTTCCGTAGAAACGATTATACCTGCTCTATTAAATTCTCTTCTTGTTAAAGTTTTTTCATTGCGTCCTTGTCCTAAAGTATCTTGATATATTTTGTATCAAAATACTCCGTCTTAAAGTAATTGCGGTTTACGTTTAACTGGTACTGGCTTTTAAGACAAAGGTCGCGGCTTCAAATCCAAGACAAACAAAAACAATGGCTTATTTGTATATCTTAGGTAAAGAATACTTATATATTTTACTTTTTTTTATCCGAATCAGATAAATGACGAATGAATGTTTTATAAACTGTTTATTTCCTCGTTAAAAGATATATAAGCAGGCATATTTAAAAAAGTAATTCCCATAATATAATAAATAATAATAACAGATGTTTTTGTTTTTATAGTAATCTATTAAGACTTGTCTAATTAGATTTAAATAGGCAGAATTGAGTCAGTCAGTGAGTGAAACATTACCTGATTGATGCGAACATCTTTAAAGCTTAAACAACCATTACTTTTGAATTTAAAAAATAAATCATATTATAGCTTCAAATGAAATTAAGAAATATTTAGCGTACAGATTAGACTCATTAAGATTTATTATATTTAAATATACATAACAATATATAAGAGCTTAATTACATAATAAAAATACAACATTAAACAAAAAGCATTTGAAATCGCATCCCAAATTTCATCTTCCGAACCAGCGAAACAGCACTAATACTTTCGAAATAAACCCGTCTGAAACTGAGTATAATTTTAATACACCTGGATTTTTATATAAAAACGTGGCCGCCCGCCCGGAAAATGGGAATGCCCGAAAAATAATTAGGCGGACCCGAGACGATACTTTTGCATTAATATTAAAACTTTAATGAAAAAAAATATTAAAAGGATCCCTTGGTTCATCCTTTTTTCCATTAGACCGTTGTGGGATGGGTACAGCCGATATTTTGATAAACGTGCTATTTCTTCTGACTTTGCTTATGTAATTTAGTAGAAATAAAAATACAAGTGAATTTTATGTGAACATATCTAAGTACATATTTTTATTTAGATATAGTAAACAAATTTAAAAGATATTCACAGTGTATATATTATAAAAGATCTTATTAACAATTTAAATATAAAATTACCTCATTAGCTGTTAAAAGACTTAATTAAGGTTTTCGTACACAAAAAGTCGTAAAATATTTTTTTTGCAACTTATTGGAATTATGTTTTAGACTAGAATTTACACATGGCTTCGCTCGGGTAAAAAGTACAGTGCGACAATAGTCTCTACATTTAAATTCATATATGTACATATGTAGACAAATGTTCATTGCCATTGGTACGTAATAAATAATTTTAAATGTTAAATAAAAACCTTATAAAAATATAAATATATAAATTCTTTCACATTTCTTCACAGATATATTTTAGTTTTTTTCCGACGTTTCCAAGCTTTACTATAAACATAGTCATAATAGCTTTTGGAAGTCTTAAAAATGATTGAACATATTCTTACAGACGCTATTTACCCATAAAATTACTCAATAATTTGAAAAATGTCATAATACAAATGTTATTTTACATAATTTTATTTTGAATAAGAGATACAATTTCAAAGCTATTCGTAAAAATCTTTCGGAGATTGATGGTTTTGCATAAACTCATGTTCACATTTTCATTCATGTTGTTTATACATATGGCAGCCATAGCCCAATGGTAATGCGCTCGCTTAGGCAAGCGAGTAAAGCAGGTTTGAATCCGGATCTTATACCACTAATATTTTCATATACGAATCATTCTTATGGCGAAGGAAAACATCGTGAGAAACCTGCATGTCTGAGAGAGCCTAGCAAATTTTCGACAGACATGTGAAGCCGCCGACCCGCACTTTAGCCAGCGTGGTGGACTATGGCCCGATCCCCTTCTTATTGGAGGGAGGCCCGTGACCAGCAACGGATGCTAAAAAAAGGGCTAAATACAACGGGAAATGATTGGACCAAAAAATATTATTATATATACTTATATCCTTAAAACCAAAAAAATTGTTTAGTAACATCAATATTTCACTTAAATTAAACTTATTATAATTTTATTCATCACAATTTTGTATTTAATATTCTTATCAAGTAATGTTTTGTTTAAATAGGTTTCTATTGGGGCGAATACGATTAATAACAGCTTGCGCCATCTATTGGTGAGTAGTTGTATTACTTATATTTTAAAATTGCAATACTACACATTATTTTGTTGTTTGTCTCAAACAATAATAGAAGTAAAGAGTAACTATAATATTTTTGTTTTCGAAATATTATAATATTAATTAAGTAATATTAAAAATCTATGCTTTAGTATTTTGTAACAATACCATTTTCTATACAATATTTTTATAAAATATATTTTTGAGAGTCTTACTGAAGTTGTCGTTACTATCGACCTAGAGGCCAAATCTATCGATCCATATGTCTATCTGGGAACGCATTAACAAATTACTAAACAGATTTTGATACAATTTAGCATAATACTACTATATGAGTTATCATAATATATAAGGAAAAAAGCTGCTCGAGAATATGTTATCTCTGAGTAATCCATACTAAGTAAATGAGTATAGATAGAGATGAAATATTTTTCCGTTAAACCGAAGAGAGGGTCGCTAGTAAATAATAAAAAAAGATATCGTGTAACACAATTTTTCTCATCACTGAAACAATAACACGTACCCGTACTGTTTGACATGCAAACAGAATCGTATGTGGGACCGATCGCGGCTGACAGAGTTTTTAAAAAGGCTTTTAATATCAATGCGATTTTCATTTCCCCTTGAGGGCCCTTTTTTCTAATTTAGGGTTCCGATATACATTTGTGTTGCTGATTCATTTGATTGTTCATAACAATTATATTTTTCGCAGAAAAAATACAAATGGTTAACTTTAAATTTATTGTCTTTACGTGTTCATGCCTTTTGAAACTTGTTAGGTTTTCTCAAACGTGAAGGTTCCCTTATATTTTTTCTTTCACCATAAGAAAAGTAGTCATGTTAGAATTGATTCGCACATAAAAATACACCACAGAAGTGCGAGACCCAAGATTTGAATCTCTCCTTGAAAAATTCGCTGCTTTAATTTAATAACATTTTTTGCCTCACATAATATTGCTAAAAGCAATAGATGTTTAAAAAAGGAAATATTTACTGTAACAAATTCAATACGTAAGCAAAATAACAATATATGTTGATTATAATAAGCCTTATAACTTTATTGTTTATAAGAATATTAACTTTAGTTGTTAAAATATCTAATAAGAAAACAACACAATAAATTTTATTTTATACAGAATTCTATTAGGAGAACCGATTCAAGTTTGACAGATTTTTTTCACGACCTTCAATAATTACGTGCCTCGGCCGAACATCAGTGGATGGCGCATATTTCACCGTTTTTTCCTCTACGCTTTTCAATTTATCTCTTTTTTCCACAGTCAAGCGGATTTTTCGCTTATTTGCTCGCTTCATTGGCTTGTAAGTGAGATGGGTAGGGTGAGTCTTTTTGCTTTGTTATTGCAGATAAATGGACTTATGTGGGTTTATTCAAAAAATGTGATTCTACGTGAGAAATGTAAAGCTTAAGAGTATTCAATAATGAAAATTGTACATTTATTTTAAATTTATTTTTAGAATAGAAGTTTACACACACTTATTTCACAAAAAAATCGTTCATAAAAATACAGCTACATTACCGGGCCTTGTAAGAAAGTTAAATTACAAAATCAATCAAACAATCTTTACCCGTTAAAAAATAGTTATTTAAACCGTGTATTTTATTTAGAATAAGTATATAGAAGATATAATTATTACAAGTTAATTAAAATAGCTTATTTTTTAATCTATATCTTTATATACAACAAATAAACATTTACAATACAAATACAAGCTTTAAAGCGCCACTGTCGTATCAACTCCGAACTACTATTGAGTAAAGTGACATCTATCGGGGAGTAGATGACCTTACAATATATAAATTTATTAATTTAAAAAGTTAAACGTTCTTATTAAAATTATTAATTTATAACTGTGTTTATAAAGTACATAAAAATATTTTTATTTTTATTTTTTCAAATATTGGCCAGCCGTTGATACTACCGCCATCTATTAACGAATAGAAAATACGTTAACATAAATTCTAATTAGAATAAAAATCCATAGACCTAAAAATAGAAGTACCAAACTAAAACATAAAAATACATTTTAAAACATCATCTGATTTTACTGACCTTCCTTCGCTTGTTCTCCTTTCAACGTGTCATTGACGAAGTAATATTTGCTCATTTGGCACGCATTGAAGCCTTTAACACTAAATTATAAAAAGCTAACTTAATATTTAATATAATAAGCTAGCGACTCGTTCCTGCTCCGCTTGGACTTGTCCCTAGATTTAGCGCAAGCAAAGCTGCGGATTTCTCTGGTGAATACGAGACAAAAAATTGGATAAATTATATACATAACTGTACACTGTACAAACTGTACTAAAACCTTTCACGAGAACTACTATATTCTTTTACTAGTAATTTTGTGATCATTGAAATATTGCATTTTTTACCCTTATCTATTTATTCCTACATTTGTAACTATATTTAAATTATATGAAGGCTAAACTTAAAGTAAATTAATTATAATAACGCGACACACTTCTAACTTACTGCCTCAATAATTCAATTAAATAGGTATAATTTTTCAATGCAAGTAAAACCCTTACAAAAATCACATTTGTAATCATTATGTATACACCTTTTTAAACTACCCTCAGAGGTTAATTATTGTTTCAAAATCAACATAAACAATTCCCAGAAGCAAGGTATCGCGTAAAAACTCCCCTAATGCCGAGTTCTTTATCGGGGGTTGAAATCGTTTTTTTATGTGGCGCCCGGCAGATTTGCCCGTGGTTTCTAAAGGAACAGGACTTTTTTAAATACTAATTTTGTAGATGTAAACGATATGCTTTATTTAAATGACTTTCGTACTATTATTATATATCCTTTATAAAAGGTAAAACAGAAAATACAAAAACAAAAAACTTAGTTAAAAGAGATTGATGATTCTGCGTCTATGATCGCCAGTTCTTCTCAGGTCAGCGGCTTCTTCTTTCCTAACTGGTAGTAGACTAATGACGTTCAGTAAAAAATTGTAATAATTTTATGATGAATAAACTATTTTGAATTTTGAATTTTTGATTGATTTCGTATACAGTAAACGGGAAAAAACTTTCACCGCCTTCGATGCTAAGCTAACGAGGTCTGTTTATGGATACCAAATAGTCGATACACTAACTATAATATATAAGTCTTTAGATGATATGCTATGTATGTTTGTATGTTACACTATTCACCATTTACAATCAAATTTTTGTAGCTTCATCATTTAATAAACTTTTACTTTTATGAATAACTTACTCATTACTAGGTAACTGACAAAAAAACAAGTATTTTACACTACTTTTTTTTTGAGCGGAACTCTAATTCTTTTTTAAAATAAAAGGCTAACCTACTTCTTACAAAATCAGCAAGTAAGGCGCGTGTAAGTCGGTTCAGCCATTTCAGGGATTACAAAAAAAATGTTAAAAATTGTTACCTACCACATTATATATAATTATTACACGCATACATTTAGTAAAATGCTATTAGGTTGACGCTATGAAAAACACTTCAATTTTATATATAAGAACAAATTACAAAAGCATCCTTTTCTGCAATTAAACCTATTTAATATTAATGAAAATTCAGACGGATGATGCACCTCACAGACTGATAAGTTAGAGTACGAAGTACACTCGCGCATTAAAGTGTCGAAGTACCTTTTTGACAGTAGCCAAGGTCTTGAAAAACCGAGTGAAGTGGGTTCGAATGCTGGGTCTTAAATTATTATGTGATTCTTATAAGATAACTTAGCAAGTTTTCAAGAGAAATGTGAAATCTGCTATCACGCGTTAGACCAGCGTGATGACTTTGTTATGAACCCCCTCATATTGAAGGAAAGTGCCTAGTAGTGGGACGATAAAGGCCTGAATAAATGGGAGCTTAATTTTTATGATTTGTTTATTTAAGAAAATGAATTACAATAATGAAATATTGCAGTTTAACAAAGGATATGTAACAAAATGTAATATACAAAAACTAGCAATTCCCGCGGCTCCGCCCGCGTTTTTATCATTATTAAAAAATAGAGATTGGTGATAAAAGGCTGAAAATTTAGGGTTATATGTTTATTTTGATGTCAAAACAAATAATAATTTGGTCTAAAAGTAAAATATGAAAAATGTGGAGAAGGCTAGGTACCCTTATCACATAGGGAAATAAAAAATAGCATACGACCTATTCTCAAACCTATCAAATATAAACAAAAAAATCATTAGAATCGGTCCAGCCGTTTCGGAGGAGTTCGATAACAAGCACTGTGACGCGAGATTTTTATATATTAGAAAGATAATGACAACACAACAAGTAAAATAAATACATTTTATTAAGGCAAGCTTAAAAATCATATTTGTCTGTATAACGTCTAGTAAACAAATTTCTATTCGTACTTGTAAAAAAAATACAGATGAAGCGAGTCCATCTCCATAAAAATACCATATTTTGATTAAGCTGCTAATCGCTCGTTAAGCGGTTGATTAAAAGCCCTTACTCAATACAGCTCTGATCGCCCTTTTAATGGTAAAGACAAGAAGAAATGGGTGCAGAATATTTTTGAATATGTAAAAATTTAAAATTGATGCGATAATTAAATAATTTTTTTTTTGCTGAGATCGGATACGAGTGAAGATTAGCTTTAAAGCGTACCAACGTCAAAAATACTTTTATTAGTTCTCGTTTATTTCTATATCATCATCATCATCATCATCATCATACATACACACATCATGTAAAATGTATCGAAATTTTTATACACTATCAATGCCATTTGCCATTCTGCACATGGCCAGTGTGGTGAAATATGTTCCAATCACCCGAGGGCTTCAGGAAGCTTATGTCCAGTAGTTGAATGCTAAAAGGGGATGAATATAAATACCTACTGGTATTTATTCATCAGGTTCATAAAAGGAAATAACTGTTTTGATATTTTTTTAACTTAAAGAACGAAAGGACAAACAAAAGGAGCCAGGTGAGACACTAGTATTATTCACTCAAAAACTGATAATCATTCAAAATAACTCATCTTTGATTCTCATTATAAGTACCTTTCTATGAATGAAATTTTATTATTTTGTCGCGGATTTATTTTGATTTTTGATTCCGGACGTTTCGAATGCTTTACAGGGAGAGACAATCAGGGTATCTCGTCGGGAACAAAAAATCCAAATAAATCCGCGGAAAAAAACGAAAATATAGTTTCATCTGTAGTGTAAAATATTTGCGTAAACCTAAGAATGTATTTTCTTCCTACTATTTATTTGTAACAAACATATCTTTTATATTTATAATGTTGTAATTTAATTTAACGGCAAAATAATAGGTACTTCATTTACAAAATATTTAACCTACAATACTTTACATAACTTAGGCTAACTAGTTTCAGTTTCATATAAACTAAAGCCTCATACAGGCTTGAGAAGATTTCTGGTCTCATTGTCGAGTAACATTGTACATACCGCCTTATAAAACAAACATCTTACATCAAAGGCCAAAATATCCACTGTCACCTGACACAAAGAAAATACCGACTCGTCTTTTCTACGAGAGATTTAATTAAACCCCCGAGTGGGGGTGCTTTTAGGGGGTAGGTTTATTAACATAATATTTAAATAAGACATCCGTTGTCTTGCCGTTATTGTTTTGTTTTGTATGCTATATACTAAATTGGTCTATGGTTTGTAGATTTATGTTGTCATTTTAATTTAGGTAGTGTTTAAGTCTAGCTTTCATGACTAAGTAATTCCTGCGATTTCACTTGTGTATATGTTTAGGTTGAACTCATTTTTTTTTGGGAGTGCGAAGTTTAATATACGTATGTATCGCCTAACATCTAAAGTGAATATTTTCGCCTTTTAGCTTACTTTTTACTCTCACCTTTATAATCTGGTTTGAATTAGGTTTCATTGATTTCTAGTGACATATCCTCTTTTCCCGCAGCTGACTGTGTCCGTAAGTGCTTCGTGGGTACGCGCACATAGCAATTCTACAAATGAGCAGGAAAATTCGTTTTAGGTGTAGTAAAAAATACCCTTAATATCAACCCGAGTAATGAGTTAGCACTACACAAAATTTAGTCAAAATCGGTTTTGCGTGAAAGGCGAACAAGTAAACTCACAAATAGGCAAAAAATATATATATTTTGATCTTTTGATTGGACCTTGGACCTATTTGATTGTTTTAAAAAAATCATATTTACATTTCATGTACAGTTTTCGCTAAGTTATTGTTACAGTATATGTGTAGACACGTTAAATTATCTAAAACTTACCTATGGTTTATAAAAAAACCACCCCTCAATGAAATAATTACATTTAGTGATTTTGTAGTCGATGTATCTTTTAGTTAAATTAATATGGCTTATTGAATAATGTCCTCCTGGCTCTTGATGATAAAGTAATTGAATTTTGCGTTGGCTTATTAACCTCAATATTTACATCTATATATATAATAAAATTCTAACTGAGCCAAATCTGTTCATTTAATATATTTTAGAACATTTTATAGTCATTACCATTGATACAGAGGCCGAATGTGTGGTCTTTAGAATTTTTGTCTGTCTGTCTGTGGGAATCTAGGAACCTGAAAGGAACGAGAGCATGTCTTTTCTATCTAATATATAAAAATCGCGTGTCACAGTGTTTGTATTCGAACTCCTCCGAAACGGCTTCACCGATTTTTATTAAATTTTTTGTGTATATTTGGTAGGTCTGAGAATAGGTCGTAAGTTATTTTTTATTCTCCTAGGTAATAAGCGTTGCTTCTCCAGATTTTATTTTATTTATTTTTTGACAAAATTTTTATTTTTTACTATTATATGATTCGGCGTCAAAAAAGACGTATAACCTTAGATATTTTTTATCCTTCTACCAAATCGGGCGGAGCCGCGGGAATCGTAAGCACTTGTTTTGTAGATAATTAAGTACAATATCATTTACCAACTACTTTTCTTACATCCTTAGAATCTTCATGACACGCCATTGATCTTACCCGTAAGCATATCGAGTATACTCTTTAATTATAGCTCGTCGGAATATATAGGTACAGTAAATATAACGTAATTAAATTCCATAACTCGCTGAGCGAAATCTTAATAAATTTATAAATTTTCCTTCCAAGGAGCTTTCTTACAAAGCGGGCGTAATTTGAGTCGCACACATGTACGCTATGTATGTACAAACACACACGCTCTTGCAATTTAAGATGAATAATTATGTGGCAGCGCTTGGTACGTTCAAGAAAATTCGTTTGAATGTTGTGGATAAGATTATATTTTTTCGTATTATCGGGAATTATTTATATATTATAATGTTTTAAGTACACGCACGGACAATTCAACATAATAGACTCCGCTTTAAATAATTTTAGTACGTAAACACAATCGCCAAAACCTGGCGGGGTGCAGGAAGGCTATTTTTCATTGGATCGTTCAAACACATGTCGAACAATCATTGGATCGTTCAAACACATGTCGAACAGTTTACACGTGCTAATGACAGAGCGAGATAATGTTATGTTAATTTATCTACGAAAGAAAGAGACGTAAACGGGCGGGGCCGGCTGTTATGCAGTGTCACTGCCAAACCTTGGCGAAAGCATATACCCTGTAAAGCGTCGTCTATAGGTTGAATTGTCTGTGGGTACACGTAACGAAGATTAGTGGGTAGTTTAATGATATGTTTAAAATGCATAAAGAACTACAAAATAAATTGTACAAATTACTGGTCTATTAGGTAATACAAGTGGAGCTAGAAAGGTTTAAACTTTAAAACTAGTCGAAGTAGGTAGAGCCAATCTCAGCACTATTCTGATTCACTAAATAATAATGTGAGCAATAAAATCAAATACCACATGAATACTAATACATAATACCTTTCACTGACATGGTAATCCTTTAAATATTATTTTTTTTACTTTTTTTGGTGTAAATTGTGTTCCTTGAAACGAATGCATCAAACATGGTCAAGGAAGTGACTCGCCTGTTTTCTCTAAATGTCCATATTCGCGTAATTCTATAAAAGCACAATAATTAAGACTTTTTGATATGACAAACATACTAACATAGCAAAAGCCTAATTTTAAATTAAATAATTTTTCTATTTATTTAATTAATTAAGTCTTATCCACACCATTCCTTCGCATCTCAAGAAGGGTACCCTAAGAAAACACATACTACACTTATTTATCTACGGACCCCCACTCTTTATGAAAGGAATGATTAATGTCTGCCGGCATTAAGGCCCTAACGAACCCCCACCCCCAATTATTCGCACTTATAAGAGTTTTGATAAAGGAGATAATGTTATACTGTTATTATTAGTGGGAAATTTCATTGTTCAAAGCATTTACAGTTTAATTATATTTTGTAACTAGCGATTCATCCTTGCTCCGCTCGGATTCGTACCTAGGTTCTTATTTATGAGATAATTACCGCAGCAAAAAACATCGCAAATGTTAACCCGAATAACTACATATCATCATACTTTTTATCAAAATCTGTCCAGTAGTTATATAGACACTCAACAATTATAATAACTATATCGACAATAATCACAATTTGAACTAGATTTTCCAGAAAATATTTACTGTAGATCGACTTAGACTCAATGCGAATTTTATTATATGTATAGAACATAGATATAAAAAGTGCTTAGAGTTTCTTCTCGTCTTTTAGAAGACGCTTTGAGAAGCACTATATTCAGGTCTCGTTTGTGTATAGTACGTATAATTAGCTTATTAAATACATTGCAAGTTGACATTTGTAACAGCATCTGTTGCATTTCTCGTCACCTTTTCTCAGCAGGCCTGCCCACGCCCACGGCTGAACTTTTTGTTTCTTTATGAACTGAAAGTCATCATCTAGATAAAACTATTTAACAAACTATTAAATTACAGAATATTTTGATAATTATTCATATTATACTATATACATAATATGTATTGCCTTTATTTATGGTCTCATTTTGTGGAAGCTTAATAAGTGGAAATTCGTTTACGAACATAGCTTTCATACAAACCGCCTAATTTTTTGTGTTTGTTTACTTTATCCATCGATCCCTAAGACATTTTTCAATTCAATCATTTTTTCAAGGTCTTTTTCCCTCTTAGAAAATCTAAAAGCTTGGACGAAATGTTTCATCCTTGAATCCTAGATTGAAGGCTACATAGGCCTTTGTTATTTTCTAGCAATTCCACTATTGATGCAGGATGCTGTTTTTGTTACAGCAGAAAAATCGACAAAAGCTAAGATTTTTCAACAAAAACAAGCTACATTTTTAATAACTTCTTCTGTTAATATTCTGTTAAAATGGGCTTAGATTTAAACTTTTAGTTTTGCATAGTTTTACCTATTATATTTAAATAAAACATGAACAGAATGAACATAATTAGGCTTTTTTAAGGAGTATGGATAAAATTTTTACACTGTTTCCTCGTCATGGATTCCTAAATTACATAAATGTCACATATTTAAATATTTTTTTTATATAATAATATTTATTATTGATCTGTGTGTTTAAATAGGTCCATTTGTAAATACATCTGTCTCCACCCTAATCAATCTTTCAAATCCACGCCTTACATCTTTGTGTGCGGATTGTGTAAGACGCAAGACGTGACACGAAGAGTGTGAGGGTTTTTTGTAGGCCTCCTTCCTTCGTCGTTAATTACGCGCGTTACGTTTAACTTATACAGAGTGATTAATTTTAATAAATATATATTTTTTAATTTATGTTAAATATACCTATTATATTAAATATTTTTGTATGTCGGTATTACTTAATGTACCTAAGCGAATGAACTTCAATCGGATTAATTATAATCGTTATATATCGTCCGTTATAAATTGTTTTTTACAATATTAAATACAATATTTTTTAAGCTCCTCTTTCGCATATTGATGATGTGAGTTTTGAAACAGTTAATTTTTAAATGGAAAAAAACTGAAAAAATGGCGAAAAATATAGGGACTGCCTGACGTTTTGATGCTGATATGATGAATTGCTTTGCTGATATGATAGAAAAATATTACTTTAGTTCATAAATATTTAGTTCATAAATTTAAATAATTTTAATGTAGCTGAAAAGATTATTAGAGTTTTTTAAACCATGGAATTTTATATAAGTAATATTTCCTTAGATTTACACAACTAATTTGTAATATTGTATGTTGTAAATGAAAATCTTTTCGAATTTCGTGAATTTGGACTTTTGGTGATCTAAACCAACCAAAATAAATTATATTGGTTGGAAATCAATAACAATCAATAAAAGAGATACTCGTAGATATTTACAAATAATCAAAACTTGAATTAAGAAGATTCACGGTCTTTTCAGCTAGATTGAACCTTTCTATCTTATATATTTAAACGAGCAATTCTTGTATATATATAATCTGAATCTCGAAAATGGCTCCAACGATATTCATAAAATTTAGTAAACAGGGTAATTTCGGGGGCGATAAATCGATCTAGCTATGAATCATTTTCAGAAAATGTTATTTTATTTGTGTTTTCAATAATCAACTTTATCGATAATCAACTTAAACATAAACTTATTTTTTTTATTTGAAAGAAAATAACAAAAAGGTGGCGTTTGGGTAGCCCAATATTGCCACTTAAACAGAAAAATATGACTCTTCCCGACATCTACTGGCGAATAATAATAACATTTTTCTTAAAAATACCGAGCAAAACTCGGTCATCCAGGTGCTAAGTACTTATACTATATACATTTTTAACATATGATAAACTTAAGACACAGTTACGTGTCAAAGCAACGTTGAAACTTCTAGATAAAGTTATGATTGCTGTGAGAAATGCACGTATATGTGGTTATAAGGTAATTAAAGTTTATATCTGTCAGACACACATTTCTTGCATTAAGAAATCAAAAAGTATACAATAAAAATAATTATACAATTAAAATAAATTAAAATAATTCTTACAACATGATTTATATAAAACAAGCATAGCAATAGACATCGATAAGGAGGACTTTCTTACCATAATAAAGAAGGTGATAGGAACTGCACAGTATGATCCTTTTAACTAAGAGTAATACCTCAAATATTTTGATGTTTATTATAATATGCTTCTAAATTTGTTTTTATAGTAAATTTCATTTTATAATTTATTTTAAATAATTTAGATCATGCTGTAGATATAAGTGAAGTTCGTCAAAGAAACCAAAGGCCGGGGAGGGTGCAATTTATCACAGGCACGTATATTATACGGAGGGTGGAAGGACACGCCTTGCGAGGCCTTGATTGATTTTTTTGCTTAATTTTCTTAGGTTGAACTCCGAACTTGTAATAATTATTTTATGAAACTGAATTTCTAAAGTATAATTGTCTTGAATTATATAAACGAAAGTACTTACTTTAATCATGATAGAATTACTTGTTTGTGTGTTTGAAAAGTTAAATACAGAAAAAGTTAAAAATGAAAAATCTGTGTTTTTAGACAAAATAATAAAATAATATGTATATTTAACTGCTTTGCCTGTAATTCTACCGTCTTATAAATACCGTACCGTCTTATAAAGTAAAGAATATGGAAAGCATTTTTACGTATTTTAGAAAATAATATCTAAACTACATGAATGATTAAAAATAAGCAACATAAGTATTAGAAAGACTTATAGTCCTTATTATTTTAATCAATTGAGGAAGACTGTCGGTATTTAGATTTGGAGTTAAGTAAGGATGGCCTTCGAAGATTCCAAGGTGATGGGGGAATACTATTCCTATAAGCCTGTACATATTTATAAAACTTTTATATATTTTTTGGCTTTTACCATCTTGTGATAGATTGCCGTATTATTACCTAAAAAATTATAATCAAATTAACATCATAACTCTGTACGAACTTTAAGCTGTAATAAAAATAATACTGATATTTTTTTTTCATTGATTTGTTTACTAAAAAGCCAACTTGCTCTAGCAAGTCTTCTTAAAGTCGTTAAAAATACGATACAATATTATTAATTAACATTGAAATAAATAATGCAAGTTACTTTTTAAAATTAAACTCACGTTTAGCGACGATACAGACATATTTACAGATATTCAATTTTATATATGAATAATAAGCTTAAAGCTTTACTATTATTAATAAGTATGCCTAAATATATTTTGATAAACAATTAAAACTATTCCAGACAATTTATCAGTTAAGATAAAGGTATCTAAGAGTGTAATTTAACACTGATGTAACTCGATACAGAGTCGCGCGATAACAAAAGCCTGTAATAAATATTAGTGCTGTCAATACACACGTACATAACTTCAAGTTATCTGGTAGATATTATATAAACGCCTCGGGGTTTGAAAGCGGGAGATTGTAAGGTAAAACGACAGTGGGACGAATTGTTTATTTAACAATATTTTTAACTATAAAAAAAATTGATTGCTAAATAGTTAATTACATGGGTTCCATGTATACAATTATTATTGCTTATTTATTTAAGCAAGCAATTTTCCAAAAGAGCTGAAAGTACTAAAGTACAGAATTATTGACTCTTAAATATTAATTCTAGTTTAAAATTCACATTTTACTAAGCATTTGTTATTAATTTCTCCGGAACGGCTGGACCGATTTTTATAATTTTTTTAATGTATATTTGGTAGGTCTGGGAATAGGTCGTAGGCATTTTTTTTTACTTTTTCTTTTAACCCTAAATTTTCATCCTTCTACCATCAATACCTATTTTTTAAAGTGACTAGAACAGGGGTGGAGTAGCCGGATTCGCTAATACACATATATTAACGTCCACTGCTGCTGCCTTCCTAAATGAGCGTCTACCATCCTGATCCTGGCCAGTCCGCATATATCCCTATCCACTACCTGAAGCTCAGGTCGTCAGTCCATCGTAGGTACTGCAGGGTGTCCTACATTATGTGTGCCTAAACGAAATCTCCACTCTAACACGTATCGGCTCCATCGTACAAACGTAACCAACATACACTTACACTTCTTAAATTTTGAATTTAGTAAAATTCTTGTAATTATCTCTTTTAAGCGTCCTTTGTAGTGTAAAGGCATTTTTCTAATATTTTTGATATTTACAAATAAGATAAATTATCATGAAACTAATATTACATAAATATAATATCGCATATCAGTTCAATGTACGTCGTGTATTTCGGGCCGTAATGAGCCCCGGCCCAACTTTCTGTAGAGCCGCGAAAGTAGCACGGAAAACTTTAACGGCGTCTTCGCTCAGCACTATACCTGAATAAATTGATACTTTAAAAATATTAATTTAACATTAAATATAAATAATTCAATTTTTTACTGACTTGAAAGTTAATTTAAAAGGAAGTATTCCATCTTTAGGGGTGGAATATATTTCAGGAAATGAATAAGACAATTCTGAGTCGCGGGTTCGAGTCCCGCTGCGGGCATTCATTTGTTGATCACGAATGTATGTTCTTCAGTCATGGATGCTTATATTTTGTTTTATGCGACAAAGGGGGCAAACGGGCAGTAGGCTCACCTGATGGGAAGTGATCACCTCCGCCCATGGACATCTGCAACACTGCAGGGCTTGCAGATGCGTTGCCGGCCTTTAAGGAAAGGGTGGGAGGAAGGAGGGTGAAGGATGGGGGAAGGGATGAGGAGTGAGTATTTAGAATATGTGTGTATTTAAAATTTATATGTGTGTATATCAACTATCTGGTGCTCGTAACACAAGCCTCGAAGTTTACCACAGAACTAGATGGTGCTATGGTAATAAAGTCCTAACATGTTTATTTATATTTACATATTTATTCTTCTTCCTTCTTCATTGTACGAGAGATCAGATCACCACCTATAGTTATTTAACTTATACGTAATAAAAGTTGAAAATCTATGAATATATACAATTGATCTCTATTACTCGTATATACATCGATAAACGGTATACATCTATACGAATTAAGTGTATACAACTTCTCTTTTTGAAATCAGGTAATAATTTTACATTATCTAATATTTATTTTATAATCTCTTTTATTATATATCTCTTTTATTCTTATGCAATTTTATACTAATATACATAGTAGTTAGTACAATTTTTAAACTAAGTTTTAACTTCATTATATTTGACAAATTAAGCCTTGATATAAAATAAAATACAACATTTTCCAACACATCTTTCATTTCTTCAAATCAATTCACAACTTCAATTCACTTTCTAAATAATTCCCATGCCTATTGCCTAGTTATAATTTGATTAAATTAAAAAAAAAACATTAATAACTTACAAGTAAGGGTAAGTTTTAACAAAACAAAATTCACCCTGACACCCCTTTCCCACGCGCTGACCGCTGTCCGATGTCTTCGTCTCATTGTCATCACGTCTACGAAAACTGGTTCCTGTTCTCAGAAAGCTTATAAATTAAACATGAAATGGTCAGTTGGAGCTTTTATTATGGTCACTTGGAGCTTATATTATATTAATAGATAAGGGTTCCCTAAAATGTCTTTTGTAGCAACCGAATTTCTGTCTTGGTCAACTGCTATCTGACCGTTATAGATTTTTTATGAATAAAATTATAAGTCAGTATAAAAGATTTTTATTGAATTAAAATATGTGGCGTCTGACAAGTTTTGCTCAAAATGTGCTTAAAATTCTTGTTTGAATACTAATTTCATATATTTACTAGTCATACCTTTTTCTATACATATTATAAAACAAAGTTCTCCGCGCGTCTGTCTGTCTGTTCGCGCAAAACTCAGAAACTACTGCAGCGATGCTGTTTCCACCAATGAAAATAGTGGTTTTCGAGGAAGGTTTTAGTATATAATTTGTCAATTTTTTTAATTTATTTTGTACACATTGGCTAAAATGTCGCAAAAAATACGGACGCGAGATAAAAATGCAATTGCCGACTCTACCCCGCGCCGTCTTGCCTACTGTTTAGCTAATAGCTTTGATTTGACAACATAAAATACTTATTAAATTTTCAAAGTTCTACCACCAATTCCTATTTTTAATAGTGATTAGAGCGCGGGCGAAGCCACGGGAAATGCTAGTTTACTATAACGTAAAGAAGGTTATGGGGTTTTAATTAACCCTTTTTTTATATACACTAGTTAAAACGACAGGGTATTACCATTTTTGACATTGCGATTTCTACCTTTACATGCTAGAAGCTAGAGAGAGTTAAGATACTCGTATCTAAATAAAATCAGTATTTATTTATTTAACAAAAATCGAGGATAAATCAAATTTTCAACTCACTACTTTCTTATTTCAACGCTTTTGTTCACCAAGAATGTGTTTTTAATATTAAAGGAACATTACATAAGTAAGTATCAACATAAGTCGATCCCCGTACACCGCGTCTGAGATAAATTTCACAGCGTCAGTGAAATTTTAATAACTAATTTTCTTGTAGGACTCGCGCCCGCGGCGCTGCTACGTAGCGTACATTATGTATGTATATACATATTAGATTACTTTGACCCGACTTTACTCTAGAAAGAACTTTAGAGGAGGGGAGAACAATTTTCAAAATTTTCATAATACTTTTTTGGATTTCAGCAAACATGATCACGGAGAGACTCCATGAGTCACTCATGTGAAAAAAATATTTAAAGAAAAAAACAAACAAAATACGAAATAATTGTTTGATTTAAAATATTCGCGTAAGGCTAATAAAGTATAATAGCTACTACTACATTGTTTAAAGAGCGTTTAGGGACTCTCTAGTGGAAAATAATTAGGCACACCGTAATTTCTCTTTACTTTGTATTGCTTTCATATAATATCATAAGATATAAGATATTTTGAAGTATATTTTTGAGAAAAGGACATACAATTCATTAATAATTAATATAGATAATTAATTAAGCATACAATTAAGCATAGAAATGATCAATTGTAAACAATTAATATACAAATATAGGTATTTGAAAAGTGTAGAACTATAACGGAGATTTTAACTCTCTGCATACGTTTTTACTAGATAGGCTACTTGTTGGCTGGTATAATAAAAATCAGAAGTACTCAGGGCTCAAGCTCGAGTTTTGCCTCAAAGTCCTTTACTTATTGCGAGACATACAGTATTAAATTTAATTTAAAGTCAAAACAATTATACACACAATTATACACACGTATAAATCAATTAATCAAATGGTGTACTAGCAAAAAACAATAAATATTAAAACAAAATACCTTTTTAACGTAACTAATGCATTTATAATGATGTTATTATTACCGTATTCATAAACGTAATTCGAAACCTTTTCTTACATAAAGCATGTATTATATAACGTGTTTTAAAGGTTCAAGCCAGACTGGTCGCAAACTACCCCGAGGCACGAAGGAGGGTGATTCGCGTGAAAATTACACAAGAAAATTTCTCCATTCAGCATCTTTGTGTTTTCCTTCAAGATGGCGCACCCTTAGCGGTTCAAATGAGATGGGGGTACGTGGAATTTGTGTAGGCATTTCTTGGATGAAAATGAAAATTTATAATAACAATAAATAATTATTGTAACAGACATTTTGTATTTCGATATTTTAGTATCATCGAAAACAATTTTACGAAGCTTATTAATATTTTCTATACTTTCTAAGTAAAGTTCGAAATGAAATATGAACGGTATTTTAAAATAATAATATTATTTAGAAAATAATGTTAATATTAAATTTAAATTACTGATATATTTATTACACACATATCATTCACATCAAAATATATAGACTCGGGGAAGGTCACTTCACGAGACGAGCATCACGAGATATCAAAAATCGTTTGACGAAATAAAATTTGGCAGTGAGGAAGCTTATTGATAGTTAATAGACTTCCGCATACGACGGGCTTTTGCAAGTTTGTAAGAAAGTCCTCCATTTTTTGCGCTACATACTTTAAATTTGGCGCGTGCTACTCGCAAAATTTAACGCCTTGGGACGTAACCGAGCGAAGCGAGAGTCAGTCGCTTGTTTCTATATATTTTCTCAAATTTCTTGTACGTTTAGCCATTTAAAGAGTTTTCACAAGTAATTTTAATTTTAACTTGTCTGATTCGCACTAGCGCCATTCTCCCCCCGCTGCGTAACAGGAAGTCGGTACAATAGCTGAGCGCGGCGCTCTTCTTTGATCATCGCTTTAATTAACGAATGTTCCACTTAACAGTAAATATTTCTATTAATTATATATTTACCGGACATTAAATATTTTACAACATTATTAGTTCTTTACTTTAGTCGAACTCAAAATGTGTTGTATGTTTTTCCGTGTCGTAATAAGTTAGCAAATTTCTTTAAATTTTTTTTTTCAATTTATATAGTTTTTTTTTATATTATCAAACTAAATTTTTATCGAGTAACTAAATTTTTAGTCGCTATGCTATTGTATTATTTCTCAAGGACTACAAAGTTGTGTAATTGATATCAGAACTTTCGTTTGAAGATATTTACACACGAGTATGGACCTACAAGCGAATTCAATAAGCATAGCAAAAATACCTCAACCTATATATCTTTTCGATACGAAATTTTCCACTGATCATTAATCAAGTTCAGAACTGGTATGAAAATGAAGAGAGTAAAATTTCGATATTGGCTGATTAAGCGCTTGTAAAATTCCACGTGTTAAAAAATATAATAATAAAAATAATACTTTATAATGGATATATTATTATTGTGGAAAAGCAAGTTTTTGAATGAAATCGGTTAAAACGTAATCTAGTTTCAACCCCTGCGCCGACCAGTCCTAGTCGGGCGGACACGTGTGTCAGTCACAATAACTTTAAACTAGTAGAACTACTAGTTCGTATCGAATGTCGAACCGGTTTTGATTAAAATTGTGCTTATTTTCGATTATTATTTTAAAAAGCATACTTTAACGAAATAAATCAAAATATGTGTAACAGATAAAAAATCTTATACTCCTAATAGAACGCTAGGTCAGAAATGAAGGCCGCTAGATAGACGCTACATATTATGTATATAGACTTTCATATATTTAATGTTCAATATATATTATGTTGTTCATTAAATATAAATTATAATTAGATTACCCCTTCATCCCCCATACTCGACACATAAAACGTTATTCGCGCCCCAATTAAAACTGCCAAATTAAATTTCGTCTTAGATCTTTTATAGTCAACAGAAAACGCTTCAATTATAGTGAGAGTTCTCGTAGCAAAGGGATGGTAGGTACAAACAAAATTAAGTAATAAAATAGAAATTTGGTAATTGTACTTGTTATATTATATTGCATATAAAGAAAAGGCAGGCAGTGGTGGCCCAGTGGTAACACGCTCGCTTGGATAACCGAGTGCTGCGGGTTCAAATCCGTGTCTCACACCTCTGATATTTTCATGTGTGAATCATTTTCTAACATGATCACCACTTGCCTTACGGTGAAGGAAAACATCGTGAAGAAACCTGCATGTCTGAGAAAACTTAGAAAGTTTTCGTAAGACATGTGAAGTCCGCCAACACGCACTAGGCCAGCGCGGTGGACTATGGCCTGATCCCCCTCGTACTGAGGGAGGCCCGTGCCCAGCAGTGGGAAGTAGAAAGGGCTGAAGACATCAAGAAGACGAATCAATATTTCTTAGAAGTTTTGTGTATCTGTGTATTTGGGAACGAATCACAAAAAGATCCCTGGACATATTTTGATGTAATTTAGTGTAATGATAGCTGGTAATTCGGGTTAACATCGAGGTTACTTTCTACTACAAACCGTTAAAATATTTAGGGACGAACTCGAGTGAAGCGCAGGTGAGTCGCTAGTGCTCATTTAAAAAAGGAACAAGAGTACCTTTGTGTATTTATAACATATTTCAAAATATTTATTTTCGTATACTAATCAATATATGTTTAAAGCAACATTAACATCCCATCTTGACTTTTCCATTCGCTAGAAAACGGCAAGCCATTTTAATTATAGTAGGAAAGGCATAAAGCAGTTTATCGAGGGGGCGGCCCCCAGAGTAGGGGGCAAGAAGCAGAGATTTTATAGTCGTGTACCGTCGCAACGCTTAATGGCTTATTTGCCCGGCCTTTCAAGGGGTTCCCCCACTGTATTGTCGATTTTATTCAGAATGATAGCATTGATAAAGAATAGTGTTGTGTATAATCTAACTTTTTATGACTTAGTACTACTTAAAATATTCGAACTTCTATCCGAATATTCTAATTTCTAAATGAACACTGCCTCGCTACTAATATTTCAGAGCACAAATTATTCAAGTCCTTACATCTTTCAAAATTTCATATTTTTTCCTACATAAAGAGCTTCTTCTTTAAAAAAAGCTCAGATGGGACTCTACTATAGCAACACTGTCCGTGTGACTGATTTATAAAATACGAGTACCTTTATTCAGTCTGACTTGAGACTAGAAGTTAGGAGCTTCGTATTTGTAGTCGTACATATATCCACTGAACCAACAAGACGGTGGATAGTAAGTATAAAATAAGCAAGTAACATTATATAACACGGCTTGAATATCTATATGAAAATATATTAATATCTTATAGGAACTAGATCTAAAAACGAAATCAAAGCCCATGGCAATCCAGGCCATAAATTCTATGCCTATGGAAAAGATCATGGTGCGTGTAAGAAGTTAACATTTGCATTAATAAAAGCAAACATTATAAGAGTAAAGTCCAAGTCTTTGTTGAATTACGCATCACTTAAGTCTATAGACATATATGATACTATTCACGAGTAAGATGACAATCATTTTATTACATTTATATAAGTATCTATATAGATACGATGATATACGGACTGAAAACTGAAAATATGTAGGCAAAGCAATAGCTTTAAAATAAAAAGTAAAAAACCTGAACTTTATTCTAGGCTTTTTTTTATTAAATATTTGTAAAGGCGGTGGTAGTAAAATGCTAACACGTGCAAGTGTTTCGGAATCTAAGTATAAAGTTTTTAATGGTTCAATTCCTTTACTTCTTCCACTGATATTCTTATGTGCAATTTGATCATGCCTCATGCAAAGTACGTGTTGGATTATGTATGGAGATCGCAGAAAATATTAAAATTTAATATTCGTGCAAGGAATTGAACCCACTATCCTTTACAGGCAGGTTCAATATCATTAGATAGCACAAAAAATTTACATCAACATTTATAAAGTATCCCATAATACTTATAATAATACAAAATAAATATTAAGTTTACTTTAGCGTACATAATATAGTCTAATATGAAACACGTTCAACAGACTTTTATAATGGACTTTTTAGGCAAAATACTTAAACACATTAAAAAATACTCGTAGGTATCTATCAACCGAATTCAAACGAAATCCTTTTGTCTATGAGCATTGTAATCTTCATTAAACCAACATAGCGATACCACGAAATAAGTTCGAAACATCTAATCTGAACTAAAATCAATACCTTTTTACAGTCACCCCCAAAATTTTCACAATCACCCACCCCCTATTTCAATAAACGACAAAGTATTATTTAATTTCCACCGTCTTTTCATTGTAAGGCGTCGAGAGAGAGAAACGATCACTCTTTTCATTCTTAAGACTTCCCCCCTAAATGACCTATATGAAAAAACTGTAGGTGTAAGCGAGACAGATATATTTAAGACGTTGCGCCTCAGCTTTCTTAATGACGTCATATAGATTTATAGATGTAGAGGGGGTACGCCCCGGTGGAGGCAAAAAGTTTCGCTTCGTTTTATAAATGCTTTACGTTTTTTTGCTGGGTTTAAATTAAATGAAGTCTCGAATGTGAATATTTTTGCAAACCTTTTTTAATATCGTGTAAAATGATATTGTTTAATGAAATAACTTAATATTATTGCTTTTTGGAGTAATTATATCTATAACGTGTAAACTATCTTTAGCTTAAAATTTACAAATTTCACAATATAATATAATAATAGATACATTTATTGAAAAATTGTTAAAGGATTAAACATTATGCAAAAGAAAAACACAAAAGTTAATGCTAAATGTGAAATCTGAAGCTGGACAAGCCAATTAAACACTAAGTCGTTTAGATTCACAAGCGCGTTTAAGCCGAGTTCGAAAGCATACCTAAATTACGAAACGCAAAAAGATTTATCACAAAAAGATATATATTACACCTGTCATAATATTTAATATTTTTTTAGAAAGAGATTCTGTAATCGTTATTGCTAATGGAAAAAAAATTTAAATGAAAAAAAATACTATAATATGCTCAATTGCTTTCTTTTAACGATATAAAATGTAGAAAACTTGTCTAAGGGTATAATAAGCTATCATGGTATAACGGAATAATGTTCCATACAATTTTGTTGACCTTAAAGGGATTGTTATAATTAATTTATTAAATTTTCTTATTCGATACAGTATATTATTCCTTTTAAAATTAAATATAATTAATATAATTAAACATAATTAACATTTCCTTACAAAATGTGCTTTTATATAGAAAAATTAGTGGCTGATCTATATTATTCAACAAGGTATGTTTATTATAATAGACCTCTTAAACCTACGTGTTGCCTTAGTAATAATTACTGTAAAACAGTCGAATTTTATTGAAATAAAAAAAATACTTTCACTTAAAATAATATTTAATTTAAATAATTGATATTATCATAATCCATGTTGTAAGCGAAAATCTTGCAATGTTATCTCATGATGTATGGAAAGCACGTCGGCAGGCGCGGCTCGTACACGCCATCTTGGACGTGCCATAGACTATCGTTATTTTATGAATTCCATTATTTTTATGTAAGTGGTAAATTATTTATCATACTTATATCATAATCGATTCATATTTGTCATTTGTATAAAAAATATAATAATATAATCTATGAGACTGATTATTTTATTGTATAGTTACGTATTTCTTTTTAAATAACAAAAAGGAAAATTACTAGAATAAATATTATATTATGCTCATAAGTCTTAAGAATAGACGATAAAGATCTATATTTTTAAAGCATTTTTGAGGACTTTTTTATAAGAATTAAGTTTAATAAACAAAAAAATATATTAAAATACCAGTTATTTTGATAAAATTAAAATGTTCATCACAGACAATACAACTTTATTTAATCTGTGACACTCTGGTCGCAGATAGAGGAATCTTGGGCGGTCTAATCCAGCAATTACGCATTTTAATGGCGTTCCCGTTTTAATATTCCGCTCCTTGTTTTATACCAAGCTTAGGAAGATATAAAGGTATTCGTTTTAAATTATGTCTTAAAGTCACGTCGTTGGTATTTTTCTAGAAAATACATCTACTAGAACTAAATAGTTTTAATTTTTTTAGAGTTTTTATAATAAATAGTGAATTTTGGGAAAAAACTTTTTGTCGCTAAAATATAACAAAAGAAAAATATATAAATCCATAGATATATAACACCTAGATGGAGTGTAGGTCCAAGCGAATTGTAACCACTTTTTTTGGCTAGATTTCGAGATATGGCTAGATACGTTTCCCGTCGTGTCAATGTCAATTGTCAAGTTACACAACTACACACGTACAATTTCGGTTGCAATTACGTGACACTTACGCACACATTCATACTAATGCTACTTCAATATTGAGCGGAATTATGTATGAAACTATCAGTCTAGGTATTATTAGTCTAAGTATAAATCTATGACTTTTCTGATAATAATGAATTATGATTTTTTACACATTTATATTATTTTTATTACACTAACACCGATAATAAGAATTTTATACGATTTAGCAATTTCGTATTTTAATGGCGTTCTTGTTTTAATCTTCCACTATGAAGTTTTATAGCCAGCCTATAAGCATTTCGTTAGAATATCCTCCATTATGGAGGCACCATATTAGTGTTTTTACAGCAAATAAAAACGTCTATATACACTAAATCAAAATTTATCGTAATATTTACAGTACTTAAATCTCTCAAATAATTTATCATTTTTCTCTAAAAGCTTAGGTTTATTTAAAAGAAATTGAATTAAATATATAGATCAGATCTATTTCTTAAATTAATTCAATGGCTCCTTATTTTATAAAAAAAACTGTATAAGCTTTAAGTTTATATAAAAGAAAAAAAAAACAGAAATATAACTCAAATCTCAATAAAATTTGACAAAAATCAAAACCTAGCTATAACATAATTAGATAACATCACAATTAACAAATACAAAATCCTACAAGCTAAGAACCTGAAAAAGCGCTTAGATAATAAAATATTCATAACACGAAAACAAAACGCTCATTAATTTTTACAAGCGTAGCGTCAACTCCAAAACTAATTATACGATAAAACTAACGTCTCCCGAGCGACATAGCTGTATGTAAAACCAAAGGTTAGCTCAAAATTCTCCACGAAAGACTGGAACATTTATTAATACCAAAGTTAAAATTAAACATGAAAAACGGTCCCTCCCAACGAGGGGTTAGGGGGTCGGGGGTGACCCGCGAACTATGCTATGCCTTATTTCGCTGCGAAATTTGTAAATTTATGTAAATTTTCCGTCTTCGTGGGGTGAAAAGTTATTCGGGAAGGTACGAATGCGGAGTCAACTGAGATGTCGTTTCGTTGGTTAATGTTTTTGTCGGTGTTTTGGGATTACGAATTGTTTGTTAAGATTCCAGTCTGTTTTTTGGATATAATATTTTATAAGCTACATTGGTTATTTTAGTGATAAATAAGTACCTAATTATCTAGAATAATTACTTGTATGCATGTGAGAGAATAATTTAAGATACATCTTTAATGCATCACACGTACATATATTTAAGCGATTTGTATAATATATAATATTATATATTTCTTAAAAATTAGATTTTCTGGCAGTAAAAAGTAACCTATAATAAGTTGAACCGGATAACTATCATTATAAATCAAATTTCGTCAAAATCTATCCAGTGGTAGCGTGTCCTCGCGATGCGGTCACAGACCGATAGACTGACAGACACACATAAATTATAAAAAATATAGCTAGGTATCGATAATAATGATGCTATTTTCAATATATTTTCCACAAAATATGTAACGTACAAAATCGGTTGAGTTTGAATTTAATATATGATTTTTACTATTTGAGTTCTTTACTTATGAAAAACACACAATATAAATAATTTTAACATTTATAGGTATATAAAGTAAGTAAATCGATTATAAAACGAATATTGAATTATTATGTATGTAAAGAAGCTCGTTGAAAGTAATTTGCCTCAACTCGTCTTAGACGTAATTGAAGTTGCGAAATTCAATTAGGGTTGGAATCGTAGTCTTTGAAAACTTTCGATAAAAAGATTATATTGAGAACCTATTTTATATAATATTCTTTATTGCACTTAAAAATGATATATTTCAAATTTTATCGTTTTACCGACTTTAAAAAAGAGAAGAATTTATATTTAGTTGTAGGTTTTCGTACTTTTACTTCGTACAAATGTAAATAATATAGATAGTGCCTACTTATGGTATGATTTAATATTTAATTTTGATAAGTAGTGTAATTTCTGAAATACTTGTATGTAATTGACCAAAAAAGTGCAAAAGGAAACTTCGTGGATCATTAAGGATAATAGAGCTGTGAAATGGCCTTCATTTACAAACCTAGATAAGAGTTGATTCTTTAATTATCTAAGATCTATAAATGAAACTGTCTTATTAGATTTCTTATGGATTTATTTTAGTTTTTGGTCCTTCGTTCGTAATTGATTAAGCATTCGAAACGTCGAAAATCAAAAATCAAAATAAATATGCGAAAAATCCGAAAAATACTTTCATTTACAATGTCAAATATTCGCGTAAATCTAAGAAATTGTCGTCCAAGATTTCTGGCATAAGGTATGAAAAATCATAAATAACAGAGTGTATAATAAAACCCATGATTGCCTTCGACATTGCGAGTTCAAGTTTTAATAGAAATTTAGATTAGCCTCACGTTCCAAACGCTTTTGATTGCTACTCTTGAGATGTATGACTTAAATATAAAGTAACACGTTCATTTGAAAAATAATTGTTAACTGTATATGAAGATATACAATTACACTTTTTTTTACAATTCAACGATATCTAGAAATTAACAGTAATATTCGTAGAATATTTATAGTACAAAATAATTCATGTATATAATTATTTTTTTTATGAAAAACTACATTTTTATAGATAACGATAAGATAGCAACTTCGACTTTCAGTCAGGCTTTTTTTTATATTTTTCAAGAAAATTATGGAGTACGCAATCCTATATATTATTTATTACTGTCGTTGTCTATCAATGCTTTTTGAAGTATGATCATTTTGGCCAACTTTTGTAGTTGAATACTAAAGATTTCTCAGCTTAAAGTGTTAAATTAAAAAAATGTTATTAAAATTTCTATATTTTTAAAGAAATGTGTTATTTTTTCAAAAAATTACATAATAATCATGCAGAAAAATAATTAAAAATAACAAAAATCGACGTAATCTACATCTTAATTCGCCAGCTGCTGCGAAATGAGTTCTCCAACTTATTGTCAAAGAAGCCTCGTCTCGTTAAAGTTTTGATAGAATTTTCAATTACCTTCCTTTGTTTCAAGAACATGCGCTCGGGGGACTTAAGATTGTCGTCCACTGAATTGTATTTACTGCTTTATCTCTTTCGCCATATTCACTCACAGTTCCATTAACGGCTCCATGGGCAATTCAGTATTGTGACCGTTACACGAATGCTTTCACTGTCGTTAAGTCTTGCATTTTTACCTTTGGTTTCGTTCCCTATGTATGATTTAACGTTTAATAAAGATTCTTTGAGAGATGTTATTTTTTCTAGCAGTAGCAGGTATCCTAGACCTAGATAACCATTATACCAAATTTGATCAAAATCTGTCTAATGGTTTTCTTACGTTGTCACTGGCAGAGAGACAAAAATTCTAAAAAATATTTTATACTATCGACTCACCTTCGCTTCGCTCGGGTTCGTCCCTAGGTACTTCACTTTTTAAACCTTCTCTGGATTTTCACAAATAATTCAAGACTAAAATTAGCTAAATCGGTCCACCCGTTCTCGAGTTTTAGCTTGACTAACGAACAGCAATTCATTTTTATATTATATATAGATTAGCCTCTGCATCTATAATAATGAATATTTCGACGAGATTTTCCAAAATATATATAATGAATAAATTTATTTCTAATTAGTTTAATTTTGTATTTTTAACCATTAGTTATCTTCCACTTATTTAATAACAATTCTTAGGTAATTATTTGACTAACAATATTGTAATAAGTTCGTATTTTCACTTTTAATTTTTACACTTTCACAACACATACACTAGCCGGGCAAGTGAAGAATAATGAGGTTTTCAATCTATGACAATCGCAAAGTCCATGGGAATCCAAACGGGTTTAATAGATAAAAGTACGTATTAGCTTAAAAAGCAACTGGTTTCTTATTGAAAGGGTGAACTCACCCTAACTGGACAACGGTCAAGACGTCTGGGAATTTTTAAGAAATATAACTTATTATTAATATATTCACCCACGGAATTACCATTTGGCTCGGCGGTTAGAGCATGTCTTTAAACTGGAGGTCCCATGTTTGAATCTGTACAATTATGTGAATAGTGTACGAGTGTTTGTCATTGTTTTCGTAAATATCAGTGTGCTCTGCCAGTACATTATAATAAATATGTTGGGACATTATTACAACAGCGCCATCTAGTTCCG
This sequence comes from Boloria euphrosyne, assembly GCA_951802675.2. Taxonomy (NCBI): domain Eukaryota; kingdom Metazoa; phylum Arthropoda; class Insecta; order Lepidoptera; family Nymphalidae; genus Boloria; species Boloria euphrosyne. Next base: position 2,563,844 of record OX637896.1, read on the forward strand.
TGGTAAGCTACGAGGCTTGTGTTACGGATACCAGATAGTTGATATACCTACTACATATATAAATTTCAAATACATACATATTATATATATTATGTTTTAAAGATTAGGTTATCTAGACGGTTGGACATTAGTGCATAGCATTTTTTTTTATATCTATAGATGGACGATCGCCCCTATACACTCTACCAACGTAGACTGTAGTATCAACAAACCCAAGAAACGTCGTTGAATTCCAAATGTTTTAGTTTTCCCTTTGTATTGCTTTTAAAAAAGATGAATATATTCAACGAATCGTTTTAGTTTTCGATTTTAAAAATAATTAGATTTCTTATTTAATATATTTCAGTGCATATATAGTTAAATACATACATGTCATAAATATAAACACCCATGGACTGGAGAACAAACATTCGTGCTCATTACACAAATGAATGTCCTCAGTGGGACTCGAACCCGCGACCGCTGGCACAGCAAAAGCACAGTACAAACTGAGCCAAGTGTGTCATCAAAATGTAAAAAGATTAGAAAGGATGGTTATACGACATTATAAGTAAAAAAAATCTTACAAATTCATACTTATAAGGCGTCATTTTTTATTTTGGTTTCGTTTAGCATACTTACTACTTTTATAAATATAAGACCTATAATCTATACATTTAATAAAATTTTAACACAGTCGAATCTGTTTATTGAATATTTTTTGGAAATTCTTTTTGAAATAGCAATTATTATCGATACAGAGGCCAAATCTATAGTTTTTAGAATTTTTGTCTGTCTGTCTGTCTGTGACCGCATCACGAGAAAACCACTGGACGGATTATGATGAAATTTGGTACGATGATAGCTGTTTATCCGGGTCAGGATATAGGATACTTTTCACTGCTGGAAAATATCTAATTTCTAAGAGATCTCAAGTAACTGTTAAAAACCGGCTGTAAAACATCACACGGTATATGAAATCTACGAATTTAGTTTCCGGTCTTTAAAACGCGGGCGAAGCCGCAGAAAATGCTAGTTTCTAAATATATATCTACAACTTATACAGTATTACAAAATTTATTTGTACATTGTACATGTATATACTTTAAATATTAGACAAGCGTCTTTTTACAAAGAATAGACGGGGCGAGTCTAATTTTAAACTTCCCCGATCCGTCTTCAGCGCGTTCATTTTTGCCCCCCACGCCCCCAGCCGCCCGCCCCCTTCCCCCAAAACTTTGACGTTTCCGTAGAACTAACTCGTAGAACCGTGCGGTCTACGCGAGCTTTAATCAATTTTTTAACTCCATTTCCAGTGGTAATTAATTTTTCATTATTGTGGTGTTATGTGACTTATTTTTATATGAATAGTTAAAAAAATCAAAGTTATTATTAATATAATTATAGTCGATTATTAATATTAACATTTATATAATATGTATTATAGTAATCGATTATTAATATTAATATTTTCATATGATAAAATATTTGACTAATATCTAACTGCAATATAATAAATTAGATTTTGTCAAGCTGGATGGTACTCAACTTCTCCTCTTACACAATACATAGTATAATTGCTTCTGTTTATTATTAATTTAAATGGGGCATCGAACTTGTCATGCATTGTACATACTCATACAATTCGTCAGGTGGTTTCAAAAAGTTCAGTAATATCATAATCACTAAACTCATACAACATAGCTATATAATAAAGCCCCCACGCCCCTAAAACAAAAGTTCGAAAAGAACTTTCGAAATGTAATTCGCAAATTTAACGTCCAAACTGAAACTATCGCCAAAAAAGGGTCCTGTCCAAACATCGACCCTTATAAAACAGCGGGATTCAAACTGAGCTAAAAACACCCAAAAAGGCATAAAACTAAAGGAATTAGACCCTCCCAACTACTTTTCAAAACACTTTTAGACCCGCACTAAATATATGAATCCCAATTTATATTTTCAAACGCGGGTCGGCAGGGACGGACTAGATTAAAATTCATTAAAGTCATTTAATATTTGTTAGTTTAATTTAAAATAAGAAGAAAATCGTCTTTTTATAGAATTATATGATTTATAATATAAATCAGTATAATGTAGGTGTAAATGTGCTTACTTGTTTTAATTAAAAGAAGCATCAGAATGCTATTTATTATTTTAATATCAAAAATATCGACATTATAAAAATTCTTACAATAAAAACATATCAATAAACCAACATTTTCTATTTGTATTTAATTAATTATCTAATTTACTAGTACGTTAAATTCGTCTCTGTTAACCATACGATAAGTCTCTGTTATCGCTAACGGTTTCTTCGCAACGCGTTACTATACTAATTGCGTTTTAGTGCTGAAATGGACTAGAACAAATATGCTTGGTTCAAATAATCGTTTATTTCGTTCAGCGATTTTTATTTATTTACTACATCATTTAACGTTTTAATAATGTACAATATACGTCATATTATTAATATATACACTTAACTAAAGACTGGCTCTCGCTTCGCTCGGGTTCGTCCCTAGATTTAGCGCGAGCGAAGCCGCAGGATCCACTAGTTATATACTAAATCCTTCCTCGAGAACTACTCTATCCATTTGTGAAAACAGCATGAAAATCGGTGCAGTAGTTTTTGAGTTTATTGCGAACAGAGAGACAGACAGACGCGACGGAGGACTTTGTTTTATAATATGATGATGAATGCTAATAATAATTATGTTACTTGTTAGTAATAGCAGTGTAGTTATCGGTACATATTCTCAGTAAAGGTTCTCCTATTATGATAAATTGACAAATGTGGAGAAGTATCTGAATAAAATTGCTTAAGTATATACTTTTAGGGTTCGGTGCCCGAAGGGTAAAGATGGGACCCTATTACTTAGCCTACGTTATATAGATAACGTATAGATATATGACATATATATATAGACGTATGTCCATCTGTCCTAATATATCGCACTACATATTTTGTTCTATAGTAAAAATTGTGATACTTATACTTTTATCAGTGTGAAATATAATAAAAACTGGTCAAGCGTGTCTTAACTAGTATTCAATAAATATTTTTTGGTCTAGTTGCTAGTTACGGTTGCAAATTCAAAGGGTTCAAGTTAGGTTGGGTATTTAAGCGAAGCCACCTTCGAGCTGATGAAGAAAACGTAATCCATAGGTTCTGCAATCGCTAACTGCATATCATGTCATGTTCTATTACACTCCAACCAGATTATACTCAGCCTATATTGGGCGAAATCAAGCTAGTGGATATTTATTATTTTTATCTGTAAATATATACATACATAAGTTATGATATTATTATGTCTGACATTATCAATGTTACGTATAATTATCTTATCTTTTATGTACACAGTGTGTACTTTAATTTAACAAAACGCAGCTATACTGTAGAAAATAAACGTCTTATTGTCTCGAAAGGCTCCCACTTTCCGTAACTTAATTTAAATAACAATATTTCAAAGAGTCAATTTAAGCGGCGCGCAGCTGCGCCTACAAAATTTTCATGTAACTTTACCTGTAATTACAAAATATATTCAGAACTTGTAACTGGATTTAAATAGTAACGCTGTTGGTTAGTGTTGTACATGTATCGATTTTTTTTTAAAAAACGCGATTTTTTTGAAAAAAGATTGTTTTTTTGTATCTATTATTCTTTAAGATTACATAAAAAAAAATATTTTATAATCCCTTTATAAAGGACCATTTGAATCAATGTTCGTTTAAAATAACACCCAATTTTTCATCCCCCTGTTTCCTACATAATTTGGGTAGTATTCTCACAGCGAATGGCTAGTCCTAATAAATTATTCCACCTCCGGACTGCGATATCAGCTGACTTCCTGCAATCTCTTGAGGTTTTCCTGCCTCGTTTCAAGACGGGTATTTATGTAGCGTTTCTTAAAAGCGAAATATTTTCATTTTAAAATACTATATATAATGCAATTTTGTAACTACAATTATTATACTTGTGTAATGTAATTTATATTTTTGATTTATTTTTTGTATTTAATTTTTGTCGTCAATTTTAATATAGGTACTTTACCATTTATACTCGTATAATTGGATTTTAAAGCCTCATGTGAGTACTGTAGGTATCCATATCTAATTTAAATTAAAAGCGATCAGTTTTCTAGATGTTCAGATATTTTTTGGTACTATAGATATAGTTATCAAGAAATACTAGTATTTTTATCAACATCATCATTATCTATGCATTTTTCAAGCCTTTTTCAATTCAAGCTATCCAAAAATTCTTTTATACAATTATATAGATAAAAAAATATATTTTAAGCATTAGCCTATCGATTGATTAACAAAGTAGACACATCACTACCGCGTACAAAGAGACACTAAGAAATTATGTATTCCCCTTAACGTAGTTTCGGCAACTTTATTGAATTTGTTCAGAGGTGTGCAGCACTTTTGTCTCCGTGATACGAATGCCAGTTACAGAATGTAGCCGTTCCTGTTATTTGACTTTCCAAGACAATTTTGAATGGAAATAGGGTTCAAAATTTGTCATATTCCATTAGAATATGCAAGATTTGTGTTTTCTATTTCGTCTCGAAGTTATATTTGATGTAAGTGTAAATGGATAGATGAAATAAGGATTGATGTAACTATAGATTATTCTTCCTGAATTTTTTCAGAAATTATGCAATATCTAATGTAATTTTTCAGATTTTTTCCTTATATATCTTTTGATTTATACTAATTTTTATTTTAAAGTAAGTTTTTGCTACAGATCTGAAATTTCAAACTCAGTAAGTTTCGCCAATACGAAAAGTTACATCAAACGAGAATAGTAACTAGAACATCTTATATATAATACATTCAGATGGACTACTGTGCCATAGAGTAAATTTTATTTTAATGTTTGCGGCGTACAGATAAGAAATCATCCCTTAACCATTTCAAATCTTAACAATGTTATCTAATATTATATAAATGCTATGAGAAAATTCAGTGACAAAGCAAATTGCTTTCCGTCGTGTATCGCGAAATTTATTGCCTCCCTCAGTGAAGATATAGGCAACTATAGAAATTAGCGAATTAATATAGCACGATTATGTTGTTTGGGGCCTCCCTAATGGATATCTACTTATTGGTGAACTAAGCGCAGTCTACGACTTCGTCTACAGTACATATATGAAACTTCAGTGCACTTTTATGCGTTTCGGGAAATCTTCCAATCGTTTTTGTATGACATGTTTAGGTTATGGATCTAGTAATTGCTTAATTTATACGACTAAAATAATAAAGCAAATTGAATACAGACCTTTTTTAACGTCCCACTGCTGGGCATGGACCATACAAGGGGGATCAGGCCATAGTCCACCACGCTGGGCAAGTGCATGTTAGTAAATAAGTAACTTACTTCTATACTATTCTAAATTCTTCTTCAGTACTTATTCTTTTTATTCTTTCGTTCTCAAATTTTAACTTCTTATAAAAAACAATATCGTCGCCATTATTTTCAGTAATACAAACTTCAAAGCTCCGCCATATTGTATTTAATTCCCGGCAAGTCGTCTAATTTTCAAATTTCGAACTTGGAACAACTCCGCGTTTAAATTCAAGTTTGGATTGAACGCGTTCCGTATTCGGAGCACGAGTTTTCATATTGCACTATTCGTATAGAATATACTCGGCTTATATTTGTTGAAAAATGCGGTTTTAATTTTGACATGGGCGTAGCAAAAACATCACTATTTTTTTTTAAATTAAATAAATTATTATGTTAGTTAATGAATATAATCATTTATCTGTATTATATCATGTATTTCTATAATTTTATGGTTTTTCAAACGTTTTCAAATAATATACGAGTAAAACGAAATGTCATAATAAATAATATTAAACAAATAACGTATTTTAACATATTTCTTATATGTAATCCTTGTTTTAATACGTAAAAGTACACAATAGTTTTATTAGGCAACGAGATAAAAGTAGTTAATTATAAAGCATAACTGAAATTTTGGTTTTAATGAATAGCACAAATATTTCATCAAACTGTACCTAGCCTGTATATTAACAGTATCCAAAACTACACCAGAGTATATAAAAAGTAAAAACTGATTTTAGTCCACAGACAAAAAACGAAGCGGGCGGATTTAAACTTGGCAAATCCAATCCGCGCAGCTACCGCTTCCCGGATACCCTGTTCCTTGCGAGAGAGAAGTAAACAAAATTTCTACAAGGATATGAGGGTCCCCCTTCCGTGGAGGGAAAAATGGGTAGCGCGTTGTGTATAAAAGCTTGAGAATTAAAGAAAGAGATAGCTGTAGTTAAAGTGTGTATATTTTTAACCGACTTGTTTGTTAAATAGTTTAATGTTTCTGTAATAATATTACATCTTAATGAATACTATGAAAAGTATTAAAATGCTTAGTTAAAATAAACATTGTTATTTTTTACAAATATAATACAATTATAATCTTAATTTTTTCTTAAATATAAAAACTCGATTTTTTTCAATATTACACAATATTAAATGACTCAAATAATTTTTGGTAAATATAGAACAATATAAAGCATTTGATGTATATTCCATACATTTCGCACAATATTAAAATATGTCTACAGATCGCGCAAACCGCGTTATAGCAATGGGTTAACTAGTTAACGTTTTTTGTCTGTGTTCGTGGGGGGTGTTTTTTAAATGTGTGCGTGCTAGTGTTTGGACGAGAAAGTTTTTTAGTGGGGGAATTTTAGTTTCGCTTTATATCGGTACTTGTATAGTGATGCTTAGCGGAGAGGCTTTCTTATGTTAATTAGAATCTGTTAGTTGAATTAAACATTCGTTCATGGTTTTACATATCGGTTTTTTTAAATAAATTATAAAAAGTATTTATTACTACATAACATTTTATAATCAAAAGGATTTTGATAAATATGAGATAATATATTTTGGCATATTATTATGTAGTCAGAAACATATTAGACATTGACTTTTGCAATTTGTTTTTAAGAATGTTAGGTATTAAATAATATAATATTAAATAATAATATAATAATATCAATATTTATAGTGCATTATATAATTAATTATACTCTCACTGTTTACATTAACTCTATAGCAATACAGATGATACATATCTAGTAATTATATAAATTATAGCACTCTTACCTCAACTCAAAAGAAATAAACAAAAAAATCATTGGTAATAAAAACTGTCAATCGAAAAAAGCATCGACTTTAGAAATTCAAATCCAGAACACCAATAACGTCAATAAAAAAATATGAACACATTAAAAAAACTATATTCAATCGACATTCGAAATTTAAATGCAGAGCAGCAAAAACGCGCCATTCTATTCGTTGCTAAGTACCCACCCCTTTTTTCCCCCAAGAATTACTTTAAGGCGGGCCCGGGTGGGGTGGGCGCGCCCCGTTTTTTCACCCTAAGAATTTACCCAAGGCAGGGGGTAAGTGTAAGTATTGAAAAGGGTTGAGTTTTTGGTACGTTTTAAGTTTATGATTAAAATTCGTGCTGTAGACGATGTATATTGTAAGATATTTTAGTTAACAAAATAATTTATTATTTGTCTTTCAGTTATTGCAATATAAAATATGGCTTATAACTTTAATTGAATACATTTCAATATTAATGATAAATTCACGTTTATAAATATGAAAAAAAAATCGTTATAAAGCATAACATACTGTTAAGCATAATAACCGCCAAGGTTTTTTGCTGCGGTTTACAGATTCGATTACTAATCGATGATAATAATAACGTTCGACAGTTTATACCTGACATATTAAAGATAGTATCTAACGGCCAGCACTCCTTTTACTTGCCAGTTAGGAATAATAATTGAATAAAAATGATTATTGTTTATAGTAATTTATATTAAAGCTCATTTAAACACGTTCCATAACTATGCACCTACTTGATACGAGTACATATAAGGAACGGCATACATGATACAACACAAGAGGTAAAGCAAAGTAGTAGTAAAGATTTTTATCTAATATATAAAAATCTCGTGTCACAGTGTTTGTTATTAAACTTGGCTGATTTGGATGATTTTTTTTGTGTATACTTGGTAGGTCTGAGAATAGGTCGTAGGCAATTTTTTATTCCCCTAAGTGATAAAGGTGGCCCTCTCCAGATTTTTTAGACCAAATTTATTTTTTTCTCTTTTTTATGATTTGGCACCAAAAATTCTTAATACCCTAAATTTTCATACTTAGGAGCGCAGGCGGAACCGCAGGAATTGCTAGTTAAAATATAAAATTAATGTCTTAGACCTAGGTATAATTAATAAAATTTATTAAAAAAGAATCATGAAAAGAAGACATCGCGTATCTTCATCTTTTTAAATTCGTTTAAAAGCTCATCAGTCAATTATAAAGTTTTTAATTACATTATAATTCCTAGTTCAATGTGCTCCTATGAGCACATAGGCCTATGCCTAGACGCGCTATAGGCTTTCTATACCGAAGAAATATGCGTGGAATACAAGACCTTTAAAGAAACATTCAACACTGTCTATAATATAAGACATTTGATTAAAATTTCTCAAAACTGAACTGTTTATAACAAACTTATTATTCATTGCCCAAAGGAAGGAAAATGTAGACATACGCGCCCCCTCAGAATGCATTATAAAAGTCTTGCGTCGCGACGCTAAAGAGTAAAGATAAGCAAACGAATAGAGGGTTGCCAGGAATGTACTATGTACAGGTTGTTTATTTTTTAATATTAAATATTATTTTTCGTTTTTTTTTATCTCACAATATATTTTTTAGTGAAAAAGTGTCTAATATCGCTTGAATTGCGACGAAACCTTCTTATAATAGGGAGTTGCACTATTTTTTAAACCTTAAAGGCTATTTATAAAAAAATATATAATTAGCTATATAAATTATACCAAAAACTTTCGAATTAAATATCATTATAGTATTTAATACATTTAAGTTCGTGCATTTCTCAGCTTTTTATACAATTTAATGCACACATTCAATATTTTACTGATTTTCAACAAAATATAAAGTTTTGTTGCTTCGTAATAATTTAAATTAACTAATTCCAATAATCTTAAAACCAATTCCAATACACATTATAATATATTTACGTTATTCGCTTTAAAGTTTTAAACTAATCAATTACCAACACCTTCAAGTTACCAATGGCCTAAATTCGCACCCTATATAAACATTTACGCCCTAAAATCTTCGCGACTCATTACTTGCGGGCTTCCTGGGGGTGAGGGTGGGGGGTGGAATCTTCGTCGAAATCTCCGACATTTTATCTAAATGGGCCTCAGAATGGAAGTCGTTCTGTTAATGACGCTGAAGAAATACGTAAGACTAGTGACGTTGATGTATTCGCCCTCTAATGCCTGGTATTGTTTAAACGTATTATTAGTAGGAACCCCTTTAATTGAAGGCAGGTGATATTTATATAATATATAATATTGTGTATTAAATTATTTCTACTAACTAGCAATCTTTGCTCAGCTCTCTCGCTTTATTTTTGCGACTTACGTTGCAAAAGTGGTGGCCACGAAATTTAATGTGTTTCAATGAAATGATTAACGGAATATATCTCTTACAATCTATACTGAATATAAATATTTTTTGATATCGGTTGAATAGTGTGCAACATTACCTTCTTAATTTAGACTTAACAAAGTTTAGATTTTACAGAGTTTAAAAATAAAAAAGGTTTATAAAAATTTAAACAATTTTACTGTTTGTTAAGGATTATATATTATTAACTTTGAAGTGACATCCAAATGAATAGAGCAATTGTGTATAAATACACATATCCTTTTAATACAAATTTACCCACAGCCGTAGCCCTCAATATTTCAATATACGAATCGAATTGGAATCGATTCCGGCCACAATTAAATCGATACAATTTCATTAAGCCGTACAATAACAGCTTGCATTTAAATCCGTCGGAAATTTTGCGAGACGGCAATCTATGAGCAATTTAGCAGTAACTAAGTCATTTGCTTGGCGTCTTCGCGGGAGATGATTTGTAATTTGTTTTCTGCGCTGGTTCTACACTAACTGGGGATAGAGCGACGTTGCTGAGATTTTAGTTAGGATAATTGACTTAAAAATTGTTGTTATATTTAGAAACTAAGTTAATTTTCAAAGATGGCGTAGTGTATAAGTATTAGAAATGTATTGAAAAGTTACGAAACTACATAATAACAAAAAATGGTTGGCAATGTGCTAGGGGTGGTTTAAGAAATAAATATGGTTTATCCAAAATACAGCAGAATAATCGAAAACTTTAGAACAGTTTATTTATTTTTTGTCAATTCGAAACGATTCGTTAAAGCGTACATAAGGAACCTGAGCGAAGCGAATATACCTAAGTCGTTCATACTTATATAAAACTAACAACTTACTCTCGCTTCGCTCGGGCTTGTCCCTACATTTAGCATGAGCAGACAGACAGACGCGGCGGAGAACTTTGTTTCCTAATATTTAGTGAAGAACGTGGATATAACGCCATTAAACACAATTTTAACTAAAAATCTTAATTTTCGTATATACTCGTAATTACAGATATAAAATTTCATATACACATCTCTCACCGCCGATCGTTCTGACTGATGCTGAGGAGAAAATGCAAGCCGTTTTCATTACGTTTTCTCGTTTACAGCGGCACGATTTATGAGTACGGCAGGCTGTCTGCCCAGCCACCTGCCGGGAAATAGTGAATTCTCAAGAAACTTGTGTAATTATGCCTTTAACTTAAGTAACGCTTAAATTAATATTGTTTGGGCTGGGGCTGTTTCTTAGTATAGGTATAGGTCACTTTGGGTTTTAATCTTTGCTTATTAACGGCACTCAGAGTCATTTAATGAACCATTAAGTCGTTCTTTACTATGGAGATTCTCGATTTAATGCTTCATTAAGTGACTCTGAGTGCGGCGGTTAAAGGCTTGATTTTTTTGTTTTTTTGAACGGATATATCTGTAAATACAAGACAAGCAATTATTGCCACTTTTGTCTCTGATTACTATTCTTAACCACTGGTTACTCCACTTTTCTTCACTTTACGTCATGTAAGAAACATGACAACTGCCTTACGATGTATAGAGCATGCTTCAGACGTGTCTTTTAACACAGTGTAAAGAATATGTTTTATTCACTTTGATTTTAATATATTTTAACTGTAATGACGTTGCACACTCATGGAGAAACACGACAAAATCCTTTTTTTTTTTTTGACTTACCTTGTATTAAGCAAATTTCTTGAAGCTTTGCATATTATTGCAGTCAAAAAATGCGTGCTCAAGATTTCAATTTCTATACGTAAAATTTATTTAGTGGCATTACAACATTTAATTCACAAATAGCTGTGTACTTTAGAAACATTCTCTAGTAAACCTACGCTTTGCTCAAGTCTCGTCTCAAACTCGCGCGTCCAAACTTAACTTTATCATAGAACCACTTGATATAATATAAATTTTATATGTAGGCTTATCACACCTCTATACAAAAATCACCTTAAAACACAATACTTCCTTGGATATACCTACGCGAATATTTGACATTTAAAATGAAATTATCTTTTCGGATTTCGATAGTTCCCGACGTTTCGAATGCTTTACAGCATAAAGCACGGGAGAGACTGACTGTCAAAATTAAATACAAATTTAACACAAAAATTCAAAATAAATTCGAGAAAAACCTCGAAAATTTACCGTAATACAAATCACTTAAAAATATAAAAAATGTATGCGAAAACTCTACGAACCAACACATTTCCACATTTACATTAAATAAATATAAAAATCTCAACCATATAACTTAGCTAAGATACGATGAACACCTTCACTCTGTAAAAGTAAACTGAAATAAATATTCTAATGTCCAGCGTGAGAATCAAAACTGGTTTTAAAAGTCTTTGAAAGCTACTGGTTTCTTTAAGGGCTAAGTAACCCTACGAAACGGACAACGGTCAAGATATGACAAATAATTTGCATTTGTATGACAATAACACGTTTTCTTCACTTTATCTGGTTTGAAGTAAAACGTTACTGTTTTATTAACAGGGTTCCGTATTTAAAGGATTGAGACAAACTCTTAGATTTTTTTCTATTAAAGTTCTAGTTATTTTTTAACCGACTTCATTACAGTTAAGGCTTAATTTGTTAAAAAGGCTTAAGCATCAAGCTTTACCAGCTTAAGTGAGGTCTATCTATAAAAAAAACTAGATAAATTTTGATGACATTTGATATGATTAACTATAGATGTTTCTCCGGGTCAGTATAGTTTCTTCTTACCGAAGGAAAAAATCACGTCTCTCTCTAAGAAATGGATACTTTACCGTAAAAACGAATCTATATTTATATTGTTTTTCATCGTATCTATACATAATAATTATGATACTTATTAATTATATATTAGCGAATAATGAAAAATTCAAGCAAAGTATAACCTGTATAAGAATAATATTATTACGCTTAAAACGAATATATCTTAAGATTTAAAAAAAAAACATTATTTTTTTACTTTAAAAAAGTAAGACTTCAATTGACAAAAGGAATATCTACTGTGAGAATTAAATCAAGTTGAAAGATGGACTTCTTTAAGAAAATAACAGGTTTCTTTACGAGGGGCTAAACCGGACAGCGGTCAGTGTGGGAAATAGAGGGTTGAATGGACGGTGTATTTTTTATGAAGCACTCAAAATGTTATTAGTCGTTATAAAAATAATTAATTAACGTTATTAATTAATAACTAGAAGTAGTTAAAATGAGAAAAGACGAGAAATGTTTTTAATTAAGACGTCGCAGTCTTTATGTTCTTTATTTTATAGTTTACGAAAATAAAAATATAAAAATGTTATTGTACATTTGTACAAATATTTTTAAATATCTTTTACAATAAAGCCCAGATAAAAATTGATATCGTAATAATTTGTAATGTTCAGGATATCTAGCGCCATCTATTACCAAAAAGATAATTTAATAAGCGCCATCTATCCAAGTTTATACTGCCATCTATTGTCGAATAGTCATTTAACATAATATTTATTGTTTAATACTTTACAATATTTAATTAATTTAATAAAAATAATCTAAGAAGTAAAAGAATTGTTTTATTTATGTTATTTTTATTTTTATTATGTAATATACGGTATATTACATTTATGTATTACTTTTGTTTTCTCCTATAGAACACCACCTAGCGTCCAATAGATTAATTACAATAAAACTAGTTTTTACATATTATTTAAAAATTGTTCAAACTGCTATGTAAATTTAGAAAAATATTTTCTTTTTATAAAAAAACGTTTGCATAAGAATGGAAATAAAACAATATTTATAAGTTGCATAATCTTAGGATGGGTATATTTTGTCTATACCTTGAAAAACCAAAACTTTATTGATACTTATAGCACTTTTTCCACATGATTCCACAAAATTCGCGCAAATCAGGTTTCACATATTTAAACTGTAATATCATTTAGAAAAGACAAAAGTAATATAAAAATATTATAAAATTTGTAATGACAACTCGTTTGGCTCAGTTGGTAGTGACCCTACTTTCTGCGCCAGCGGTCGCGGGTTCGAGTCCCGCTGGGGGCATTCATTTGCTAATCACGAATGTTTGTACTCTAGTCATGGGTGTTTATACTTATAATATGTATGTATTTAAAATTAATATGTGCAGTATATCAACTATCTGGTATCCGTAACACAAGCCGTAGCTTAACACGGAACTAGATGGCGCTGTTGTAATAATGTCCCCAACATATTTGCAAGTGTGTCTGTCTCTTCAAAGAACATGCAATGATCAGCATGATTTTTTACTTTCATAGAAGTAGTTTATGCACCAAAGGGTTTCAAAGATATTCCACTTAAATTACACATTCTTGTAAAAGTAGACTTCGTGGTGTGTAACAATGTTATTCCTTATTTACTGATGTAGCACAATAAAATTGTTAATATCTATACGTAATATGTATATAAAAATATCGTGTCACGGAGTTTGTTATCGAACTCCTCCGAAACAGCTTGACCGATTTCTATTAATTTGTTGGTGTATATTTGGTATGTCTGAGAATAGGCCGTAGGCTTTTTTTATTCCCTTAAATGATAAGGGACTTTAGGTATAGCCATTTTTCTCAATATTGCAGTGAGCAGTGAAAATGGTATACGAGTAATTTGTTAATATTATGTAATTTGGCTTCCGTCTGTAGTACGCGGGCGGAGCCGCGGGAATTGCTAGTATACAAATAAAAATCGAATATTATGACGATTAAAACACAGGTGACTCTTTAAAAAGATATCTTTCAGCAAATGTGAGACAGTGGAAAAACATTATAGCAATTGAATATTTAAGTACTACACTTGCTGTTGGAGTATCATTATTTAAATTTCGTACTTTTTGGCTTTCTTTTACCTAAAAAATGTGAAATACATTTTTAAGTAAATATATTTCACATTTTTTAGTTAAAGAAAATCAAGAAATTTGCTGAAAGTGAACTTGGCTAGGAATAATGTCAAAAATATATCCCATATACTCGTACGTTACATCATTATCTGTATATAATAATTATTCTATAGTACTCAAATATGAAACGCTATAGGTAAATTGTTACTTAAAAAGTAATACTGAATGACGTGTTAATATACAATGAAACCAATTTTTAATAACAAACTTTACTACCTGATATTATCAGAATTTTTCGCATGTGTATATGAATGTATGTAGGTAGGTATTTCTTAGGAAATATTTTGAGACCCCAGACTTATTCGCCTAAATAAGTCTAATTTTCTCGTAATTCTATTTATTAGCTGTTGGCTGATGAGAAAATAAAATACATATAATATTCTAACACAGTTAAATCTGTACATTGAATATATTTTGGGAATTCTTATTTGAATAGTCATTATTATCAATACTGAGGCCGAATCTATAGTTTTTAGAATTTTTGTCTGTCTGTCTGTCTGTGACCGCATCACGAGAAAACCATTCGACAGATTTTGATGAAATTATATACTACCATAGCTGGTTATCCGGGTCAGGATATAGGATACTTTTTACTGCTGGAAAATATCTCAGAGAAAAGTCAATCTCAAGTAACCTTAAAAAACAGTTTCTTTAAAACGCGAGCGGAACTAGCGGAAGTAAATAAGTAAAATACTCGTATAATATTGTAACAATTTTGGCTATTACAATTACCTTTAATATTGTAACAACTTTTGCTATTATATAAAAAAATACGGAAGTTCTATTTTATCATAATAATCGACATAAAGCAAGTTAAAGATGAAATAGTTTAGCAAAGCGACCTATTATAACATAAACACGCCGTACGTAGGTGTGAGCCGTCAATCCGTCGGCAGTGGGCCACTCGAGTGACCGGGCAATGACCCCGACAGATCTGTAGAGTCGTCTAACTTATACAATAATAATATTATTGTTTTTAAACATTCGATTTGCCTCGATGTTTATTAAATGTAATCTTCTTTCCTTATTTATGTAAATTGTATAACATAACATGTATGTATTTGAAGTTGTATATGTGTAGTATATCAACTATCTGGTATCCGTAACACAAGCCTCGTAGCTTACCACGGAACTAGATGGCACTATTGTAATAATATCCTAACATATTTAGTGTATCAACTGGTATTCTTACAAGTCTTCGTTCTTCTTCTCTGGCAAGTCTCGTTGCTCACCGTGGAACTAGATGGTAATGTGGGAGAAAACTATAAAAGTAGATGCATAACCGGCATCGGGGGGTAGTTAGGTTTTGACACTTATCGCGGTAGCATTGTTAGGTCGTTACCCTGTTGGTTTATTTTTTGAAATATTATTGTTGAAGCTTAGTTGTCTTATTGGTTAGTTTAATTGTGTTTTAGCGTTTTCAGATTCTTAAAATAAATTGAGGTCGATCGTAAGCTTGTTTTTTTAAAAAAAGCTCACTTCCGGAATTTAGATTCACAAGAATAATTTAATTAAAATGATGCCATTTCTCAAGATCTTCTTTTTAACAATAAGAAAAAAAAATAAGTGAAACAATAGCAACTATTCTTATTCCTCTGATAAGTTAAAAGAAAATTAACTGGATCAATAATTAGTTTGAGTGTTTTTGTACGAAACGCATTATTAATAATTTAACTAGTACCACCATAGTTTCTTCTTATATCAGTCAGATAATAAAAATTAATTAAGTATGTAATAAATCTTACATTTTAAAATAAACTGATTATTAATTTCAAAAATATTAATAAATATTAAACAAATCAAAATAAAATATAATAGAATGAATCAAAGTGGCTCTATAGTGTCCGCTGTCCGAGTGTCACCAATCGCCAGAATGTCTAGCTCCAAACAAACCGCACTACGTAATTAATAGCTACGTTTGTTAACTTATGACCATACCTTTAACGTGTCACTTTTACCGGCAAAAGTGAATCGTTTCTATTCAATATTAATAGAAATAATTTAAACTAAGTTTTTTGAATAAATATAACTATTAATATAATTATAGGTAGGTAAATATTTAGTATTGTATTCAGCCCTTTTTAACGTCCCACTGCTGGGCACGGGCCTCCCTCAGTACGATCAGGGGATCGGGCAATAGTCCACCGCCGCCACTAGCCTAGTGCGTGATGGCGGACTTCACATGCCTTACGAAAACTTGCTAGGTTTTCTCGGACATGCAGGTTTCTTCACGATGCCATAGTCCACAGCGCTGGCCAAGTGCAATGCCTCAAATGCCTCAATTTGTATAATAATTTTTAATTTTATTTTATTAATAATGAATTTTATTAAATTAAACAAATATATATGTCAGTCTCGGACCACGTTCCTTTAGTATAAGTTCGTAGCATGTATCGCTAGTTTTAAGTCTTTGTAAATGTAATACGCCAAATCAAATTTAAATTTAAAAAAAAAAGGCACGGGCGCTTAACGCCTGTGGATGTTTTCATTATAATAAAAAAAAAAATTGTATTATTTTATATTATGAGTTTCACTTTATGCACCTTTTCCAATAAGCGGAAACAGCTTCCGCTTGTTTTTTTCACCTTTGCACATTTTAATTGTAATTTTTCGTATGTGTCATTTTTTACTTTTGAAGAAGTTCACTTCAAAAATGTCTATGTCCTAGAATCTAGGACCTAGAACCTAGATCAATTATTAGGATTTCCTAAGGTACCGCGATAGACTAACCTTTTATTTTCCACTAAAAATTAGTTTTCTTTTTATTAGCTAGACTAGTTTTTATCAGCGAGAAGTCGAATTGATTGGTCATAGTATGCCTTAGTTTGTAGTGTCTACTTGCTACGACAGCGGTCGCGGGTTCGAGTCCCGCTTGGGGCATTTAATTGTGTGATAAGCACGAATATGTTCCGGTCATGGGTGTTGGTATTTATAATATTATGTATGTATTTTAAATTAGTTCAATTGTATCAACTCTCTGATTTCCATAACACAGCCTTGTAGCTGACAATGGTTAGCTTACCTCGTAGCTGAGTTAGATAGTGTATTAATTTCCCAACATATTTATTTATTAAATTATTTAATGCTTAAAGAATTTGTTTTATTTCAAAATTGTATTCAATGCGTCAGTGTATTGTATTTTACATTAAAAAACATTGTTTTACGAGTATAGGTATTCGGCCCAAAGACCGAGAGCGATCAGGCCATAGTCCTCCACGACGGCCAAGTGCAGATCGGCGGACTTAAAACGTATTTCAAAAACTTGCTAGGTTCTCTCAGATATGTAGGTTTCATCACGATATTTTCCTTCACTATAAGACAAGTAACTCTATAACCATGTTAGAAAAAAATATTATGACTAAAGTATACCCATTACCAGTATTTATAAAAAAAAATCATTCATTTATTATTATATTAACCGACTTCAAAAATAATAAATTACCCTCCGTCCTTGTTATGTGTTTCCTATTATATAGTTTAAGCACAGTATTTAGTATAATTAACTAAACAAACTATCTTAAAATATTCTATACATATTATAATAAAATTCAAAGTGGAATATGTAATAAAATATTTTTCTGAAAATCTTATTAAAGCAGTTATTATCGATACAGTCTAATTTGTAGTTATGATATTTATGATGTGTATTTCTATTCAGCCCTTTTAACGTCCCACTGCTGGGCTCGGGCCTCCCTTCAATACGAGGGGGATCAGGCTATAGTACACCGCGCTGGCCTAGTGCGGGTTGGCGGACTTCACATGTCTTGCGAAAACTTGCTAAGTTTTCTCGAACATGTAGGTTGTTTTCCAGGTTACCATTAAGGATACTTTTTACTGAAGGAAAATATCTCATCTCTTAGAAATCAAAGCTAACGTTAAGACGTAGTTACCGGTAATGTACCCTAATATCAATAGTACATTAATGTAAGCTTTCCTTCACTTAATTAATAATTGAAATGTATTTTTACTTAATAACTGTATGTTAAGTTTTCTACTACAACTAAATACGAATATTTCACTTCTAAGAATATATTATCTTATAAGAGAGCTTTTATAAGTAATTTAGTAATATTAGATTTTTTTATTATTGGAATTTGTGGTTTCTGTTTGAATTTCTTGAACTCTACTTAATTCTTTCTTGAATCTGAAACGACTTTTCTTGTAATTCTTAAATATTATAGATTTAAAAAAAAATGTGTTATTATTATTTTAAAATTAGACAGTTAATTCATAAGTGCGTAAATTATAAGTTTTTTTTTATTATTTTTTCTTTTTATAGGCCTTTTTTGAACCTTTTCTCAACGAATATAAGAAACATTAAATTGCCAAAGAGCAGACATCTTGAAATTCCAAAACCGACATTTCAGCTCCCATTACGAAAATCCAATAAAAACCTACCCTTTTCAAACTTCTTCCGAACTTCACTATCAAACTATTTAACCACGCCCATAAAAGTGTATCAACTTAAACATATTTATCTCTCTCTTACACGCTTTTGACTTAAATAGTAGAAGGAGTCAGCACTATATGCCCTATGACTATTGTTAACTTAGTTTTAGTTAGGCGAAAGCAAAATGCCATATGTCCAATTTTTACGCATACGATTTTGAACTCTATTTTTATTATCATACAATTGAAACTAGAACTAGTTTGAATAGTTTTGTTCCTTTTCATAGAGTAGTGAAGACGGTGCAGAGTAACATTTTTACACGAGCGATTCAGTAGCGTAAGGTGACGTCGTACGGACTATAGTGGCGTAAAAATATTTAACTTAAGACGTTCTACGAAAAAAATGCTAGTTACTCTATATCGACGTCTTGCGCAAGATGGCGGCTGAAATTTGAATTTCTCTTAGGAAAAGGGGTGTTTATATTACACGGTCCCCTTAAAGCGGTGAAAGCGCTTTACAACTGGCTGAACATTTTCTATGAGAATTTGGTAGAGTTGTCTAATAAGAAGATAGCTTTTGCGCTGCGCTTTTTTGCTTGAAACGTTAATTTTATTGTATGATGGCATTTAATTTTAATGTTTACTCTAGGAAAGGGTTTGGGAAAATGTTTTATAATTATTTAATCTATTATTTGTTTTTCATTTAGTACTTTTGAAAGATGCTACTCGTATAATATAATATTTTCCCTTTATAATTTGTACATAATAAATGTGATTGTATTTTTAAAAATAACTATAAATAAATAAAACATATTTGTATGTATGTATGTATGTATGTTTGTATGCATGTATGTATTAATTTATTTATTTATATAGAGATAATCAACGACGCCATATCCATAATTCCGTGGTTGAGGAGAATGACTCATCCAAAGTTTGGAATTTTCTTAAGACCATAGGAGTAGGAAAAGCTCTCAGCATCGTAAATCCTCTAAATACTAATTTAAACGAGCTTAATAAGCAATTCTCCTCTTCTAGTGCCATTGATGAGGCTACTAAGTTAACAACTATTAGTCAACTTTCAGCTACATCCTCTCCTAATAATAGTCAGCGATTTTTCTTTAGTCAATTTACAGATAGTGATGTTAAGAAGAATATTCTCGCCATCAAGTCTGATGCAGTCGGTGCTGACTGTATTAGTCGTAAAATGATTATTCCAATCCTTGATATCCTAGCTCCCGTCATAACTCACATCCTCAATTACTCCATTGATGCTAATGTATTTCCTTCTGCGTGGAAAGACGCTCAAATCATACCGCTGCCTAAAAAGTCCAATCCTGCTGCTTATAGTGATTATCGTCCTATCTCAATCCTTCCTTTCTTATCCAAAGTCCTTGAGCGTCTTGTGAAGAGCCAACTAACCCAATTCCTTTGTATTCAAAATCTTCACAATCCTCTGCAATCTGGCTTCCGTCCTGGTCATAGTACGACTACTGCATTAGCTAAGATTACTGAAGATATCCGCGAGGGTATGGATGCGCAGAAAGTTACCATATTAGCATTGTTAGACTTTAGCAATGCGTTTGGCACGGTAGATTTCGATATTCTGCTTGCTTCCTTAGGTTCTCTTAACATATCTCCTGATGTAATTGACTGGTTTCGTAGTTACCTGTGTGAACGCCGTCAGCGTATACGTGTCCAAGATGCGTATTCGGACTGGCTACCAGTCAAGACTGGTGTTCCGCAGGGTGGCGTGTTGTCTCCTCTTTTATTTTCAATCTTTATTAGCAATATCTGTCAACATATCTCTTCTCTCTACCACCTCTATGCAGATGATCTGCAAATTTATCGTCAGTCCAAAATTACTGAATTACCCACAGCTATAGATGACATCAATGAAAACCTGTCTAAAATTACAATTTGGAGTGACTCGTTTGGACTGAAATTAAACCCATCTAAAACCCAAGTAATAATTATCGGCAGTTCTAAACTCATTTCTAAAATTAACTATATTACTCTGCCTCCTATAGTTTTGAACGGCGTGATTATACCATTCAGCAAAACAGTTAAAAATTTAGGCATTCTTATGGACCAAAATATGTCATGGGTTCCGCAGGTGAGTGAGGTGAGTAGGAAGATGTTTTCATCGGTTGCATCCCTTCGGCGTTTGCGTAACTTTTTACCTATTTCCACCAAAGTTTTGCTAGCACAATCACTCCTGTTACCAATTCTTGACTATGCTGATATTTGTTACCTTGATATTACTGAGGAGCAATTAAATAAACTTGAGCGGCTTCAAAACCTTTGTATTCGGTTTATATTTGGGTTACGCAAATATGACCATGTTTCTGATTTTCGTAAAAAGCTCAAGTGGCTCCCTGTCCGCCTTCGCAGAAATACTCATATTCTTCACCTTCTTTACTGTGTTCTGTTCGATCCATGTACCCCACCTTACCTCAAAGAGCGCTTTTCATTCCTCGGCCACTCACATTCTCGCTTACTTCGCTCAAATCATAACTTAATTCTAAAAATTCCTTCTCACTCTTCCTCCTTCTATAGTAACTCCTTTTCTGTCACTGCTCCTCGTCTTTGGAACTCCCTTCCCCAAAATATCCGGAATGCAAAATCGCTATTTGTTTTTAAAAAACTTTTAAAGGACTACTTTTTTACGCTATAACTATTCCCTGTCATATATCATTTTACTTTTATGCTTCTTATATCTTAATCTTTTTAATTATAATAAGTATTTGTAAGACTTGCCTTTTATATTGCTATACTTATTACATAGTTATATTTAATTGTTTTAGTTTAAAACCTCATCATAATTTATACAGCTATTTTGTACACTTTAATTAGGTAAATATATATTTTATGTATTAATGTATTATTTATTAGTTTATAATTTTATTTATTTATTATTATTATATTTATATTATATTTAATATTAAATGTATATTTATATAATATTAGTATATGTAAGCATATAGATTAATATACTCTTTTTTTATCTCCCATTTAAATTGCGCCCCTTCTATCTCAGTACTATTTCCTACACCTTAAGGTTGCCTGGAAGAGATCGCTCTTTTAGCGATAAGGCCGCCTCTTGTGCATTCCAATATGTTTTGTATTATGTATCTCTTCCTTACTGGGTGTACAATAAAGAATATTATTATTATTATTATTATTATTATTATTATGTGACTTTAGTGTCTCTAATGTTTATATAATATATAATTGTTACATATTTTGTTACATTTTAGTATTAAAGCGAATTCTACCCCAAATATAATATAATAATATTAAAAATCTACTCGTATATATTTCTATATCGTTTTAATAACATTAGGCTTATTAATATCATTGTAGCGATTCACATATTTTTTTATATTGAATAAAATTTTTTGAATTGTTATATTATCTTACAATAATTACTTTAATATAATACATTTTTTAGCTATATTTATCGATTGTATTGTTTATAAGTAAATAAATAAATATGCTGGGACATTATTAAAAAAATCATATACACTAAATAAACTTGTTTATGTTACTTTATTTTGTTTTATTTATAGTATAACTGTTATAATTAATGCAGCTGGTTTACCAAATGAAGCCTACACGGTTCTCTATCAGTCAACTAAAAATGATGGTCAGCGGCTTAATGCCACAAAAATAGTCTTTATATATAATAAAATTCTAACTTAGTCGTATGTACATTGTTTTTTTTTTAATTTTTATTCAAATAGCCATTACTATCGATACAGAGGTCGAATCTTTTTAGAATCTTTGTTTGTCTGTCTGTGACATCACGACAAAGCTACTGTACAGGTTTTGATGAATTTGGTATGATGATAGCTGGTTATCCTGGTAATAAGATAAGATAAGAAAGATAAGATAAGATACTTTTTATTGCTGGAAAATATCTCATATCCTAGAAATCTTAAGTAATTGTTAAAAACCGGCTGTAAAACATTATATGGCATGTGAATTCAAAAAAAATATAGTTTTCGGTCTTTAAATCGCGGGCAGAGCCGCGGGAAATGCTAGTTTAAATCACTGTACATAATAAAATAAAATTGGGCTAGATCTGTTTTTAAATTAATCTTAGAAAACACTGCATGAATTTAATACGGGTTTTAACAATAAAAAAATGGTCAAGGAAATTTAAAAACCATTTAATTTATTTAAATTTTTTTCTTAATAGCTTCAAAGCATGCCAGTTGATCAATATTTACTTTAGTCTTTATGCGTAGTACCTATAGTACATACAGGTAATTAAATTACCTAATAAAATTGTAACTACTTAAGTCAATTAATGTGTCCATTACTTTTTGGAAGATCTTCTTGTAATAACCATTATTATCGACGCAGATGCAAAATCTATCGTTTTTAGATTTTTGAAGTGAAACTTCTTTATCGGCGTTGGAAAAAAATTTTGCTTACGCGCCGTCATGGTTACGCATCACGTTTTTCGGTTACGCGCCATGTTGCTTTTTTTATCAAAGTTTAGTATAGTGACGTAAAGAATATAATGTAATATATGATAATAATAACAACAATAATATATTAGTTTTGAAGTTTGGTTTGAAATAAGTAAATTGTTTTTCTTAAGGCTTAAGCCTTATCTACGCCATTTTCGTGAAGTTGCAAATAGTAGAAAAATGATATGTCGTAAAGAAGTTTCACTTCTTACCTGTGTACTCTGGTACACACACATATTTTTTTTATATGTTTGTCTGTCAGTCGGTCTGTGACGGCATCATGAACCACACTGATAGGTTTTGATGAAATTTGATTTTATGATAGCTGTTTATCCAGATCAAGAAAACAAAATACTTCAAGAAAACAACCTCCGAGAAATCTAAACTAATCCTTGATATGAATAGGGACGAAACAAATTGGATCGAAAGTGAGCATCTAAATAAAATAAAAAATAAATAAATCTTTAAAATGTAATATTTTTAAAAAGCGGCACCCTCGCACTGCCGTTTACGATTCAAGAAAGGTTACATAAGAAATAATTCTTCATAAAAAATAAGGCGAATCAACCCCTTTGTATACATTTTGCTATCGTATTCTCAACCCCTTTCAAATAAGAAGACCTGTCCGAACGAACAGGTTAAGAAATAAAATAGATATAAAGAAAAGAACTTTTAGAATCGATCGAAATTAAACTTGAATTAACCAGTTTATTTGGCCTATTTGTGTAAAACTTGATTTTATGGGGGTTTTGAGGTCGTCAGTGTCATGGGAATGTGATGGAAAGATAGAAACCAGATTTAGTATTATTTTCATGGGAATACAGTTCCCTCAAATATTTGAAACAAGTTCTAGCATTTTGAGACTTTCATTCAGATTTTATTTATTATATCAGTTTCTATTAAACTTTGGTCTGTGGCTACGAATGTGTTTAAATTAAAAAAAAAATTTTTTAATTTAATAATTAAAAAAAATTAAGTTATGGACTCCGGAGGTTTGGACAAAAACCTCCAAACGTCTTTGGTTTGGAGGTTTTTGTCGTTAATAATAGTTATATATAGTTTTAGCCATATACTGTTATTGGTGTTATTTGTGTTGTCAAAATAAGGATAATTAATTTTGTAGTTATAAGAATTGAGTTAGTGATAACCCTACACGTAGCGGTCAGTTGACGACCGAGTGCCGGGTCAAGGACGGAGGACATAAAATGGTGTGTAAAATTATTACGTATTTACTTACGGTATAGCTTATTGTTTACATTACCGATTCACCGATCTATCTATAGATATAATTATATCGTGTCATCTCCATTCTACGCGACACTTCTGAAAGCCATTAAATGAAATAATTGAATTGAATTAGAAATACTGAATAAATAATATAAATTTAAGCAACATGACAAAATCAGTCTTGACTTTTAGACGAGGCAAGAGTTTTATAATAGACTAGCAAACCCGGCTTTCTTCGCTGAGCGTAACGTAAAATGAATTGAAGGTTTTTTTATAGTTTTAATAGTTTTTATAATTAATAAAATAAAAGTAGCCTAAGTACTCCTTATAACAGATTAGCCGGAACAAACCGATAAACAGACAGACATACGTACTATACATATTTTTATGTAAGTGCCATATAAATTAAAACTACACACGTTAATTTTATTTATATGTAGTGATATGTTATCTAGTAAATGCATTTACAAGAAAAAAATAATATATTGTGTTATTTTCTCCTAATGTAGGTATAATAACTCTTTTGAATTTCTTCAACACTAAGAGATCACATCACAATAAGAATTGTATCTTCTTAAGGTACATTTCAGATGAAACTTTGAATCCTTTCTTTTTCCTGATTAATAAATAATTTACATTCAATGAAATTAAGTTTTCTCGTTAATATCTTCGTGCTTGTAGAGCCGAGATTTCTTCGCATACCAAAATAGAAAAGTATGTAAAGTTTCATTACACTATCAATATACAATACCCACACTTAAAATTACAACAATAAATAAATAAATATGTTGCGACATTATTACAACAGCACCATCTAGTTCCGTGGTATGCTACGTTAAGTGCTTGTATTACGGATACCAGATAGTTGAAATACTACACATATATTTTTTTAAAATACATACATATTATAAATATAAACACCCATGACTGGAGTACAAATATTCGTGCTCAACAAATTAATGCCCCCAGCGGGACTCGAACCCGCGACCGCTGGCGCAGAAAGTAGGGTCACTACCAACTGAGCCAAACATAAGTCGCCAACATAAAACTCTACATAAGTATGTTTCCTCTTCTACATAGGTACATGAACATTTAATTGATACCTATATTACGATTTAGTCTTAGTTAAATACTATAAGTGATTTAACGGTCTTCAGTTTATAAGAGCCAGAGATGGGTCAAGGGCGGTCATTGATAGGTTATCACTTATCTGCATACCTTATATTCTATTACGATTTTGTATGTTTGATGCCCTATTTTAGATTTGTAAATCTGACATCATTTTTGAGTCAATTTTTTTGTAGAGTTTATTAAACATTTTTGTTACTTAAGTATACACTTCTACTTAAAAAAAAAAACTTAATAAAAAAAATTAAATTAATTAAAATTAAATTTATTAAATCTTAATAAAAAAAATATGAAAAAATTCCCGTGTCACGACGTTTGTTTTTTCCAACACTATTTATCCGATTAACGTATTTTTAAAATTAAAAAATAGAGTAATTTCTAATTATTATTTTCTTTCTTTTCTACAAAATTTACTATTTTCATCGCTGACGAGTAATAGCTGATGTAAGCTACAAATTCCACCATCATGCTCAAGAAAAAATATATAAGTGTTCGTAATTACTTGACTGATTGACTGAAGCAAAGTTACGAGTAAGACTCTAGTATAGTTATAATCGTATTTTATTCATACCAATATTATTAATTCGAAATTATATTCTATGCATTTCTTAAACATGATTTACAGTAATAAGATATCCATTGTTATAAACCGGAGTGACTAGTGCTATTTGTATTGTATAATTCGTAAAATTTTCAACGATTTTTTAAGGAAGAGAAATTAGAATATTGAGAAATCCGAGAGAAAACTGAAAGCTTTTTCTAAATGACATTAGGTAATTGTACAAAATAAAATTCTTAATGCAGCTTTTTGCCACGTAAGTAGATATGTGAAGTATATTATATATATATATATATATATATATATATATATATATATATATATATATATATATATATATATATATATATATATATATATATATATATATATATATATATATATATATATATATATATATATATATATATATAATTATTAATTAGTAATATTTAATCTTGTAACACAAAGAATCTCACTTAGCATTCAACACAACGTATAAGTACCCCAGGCGGGTAACAGATGGCGCTGTATAGATTGTACATTTCCTGAATCGCGCTGTCATTGTGTTTTGCATACTAAGTAAGGGTCTAGGAACATTTGATTTTGTTAATTCGAGTCAGTAGGCTTACGCTATCCTCATAGACGGTTCCCCGGCTTTTGGATAGTTAACAGCATCTTTAAGGGTATTCGTTGTGGACGGTTTCCCGGCCCTCTGAAAACCCCGTCTAGTACCTGTCCCGTGTAACTTACAGTAAAATATAATAAATACTGTCTGTCACCCTATCGCTTTTTCACTTTACACCGCCTCCCGCCTCGCTACGGTCTTACACTGGCGCCCATCGTGTCGGGCCCCGACGCTACTCCCAGCGACGAAAACGGATCTCCGACAACCCCTAAAGGACCGACTTTGCGGTTGAGGCCACGCAAAGTGATTGCTTCTAAAGGCAAAGGCAAGAAGAAACAAGCACAAAACATGACCACCAACGTGTCCATGTCACCGGAACAACTCCAACACCTTGTATCGTCAATTACCACCGCAGCGATACAAGCAGCAGCACAGAGTACCCCGCCTTCAACATCGATGGCCACTTCTTTTGCCAACGTGAACTTCTTCTACGACGGCACGAGGGAAGACGTAAAGGTGGAGGAATTTTTATCGACGGCATCCGTTTATAAATTGGTAAACAAAATCACTGACGAAAACGCAATCAGTACTCTGCCTCTGATATTGAGGGGCGAAGCTTCCACCTGGTGGCAAGGTGTTAAGAAGGGTGTTACCAACTGGACCGACTTTGAGCAGAGACTCCGCCATGCTTTTGCACCTAGGAAAACGGGTGTTATGATATTCCAAGAAGTTTTTAATCTCAAGCAATCAGCAGACATGTTAACCGAAGTCTTCGTGTCCAGACAGCGGGCTCTTCTCTCTCAACTACCATCTCCTGGACTAACTGAAGAGCTAGAATTGGATGCCATATTCGGACAATTACATGTAAGAATCAGAGAAAGACTGCACCGAAACAATGTTACAACATTTGAGGAACTACTCAACGCAGCCAGGAGTATCGAACAACTTTTCCAAGAAAAGAACGCGGCCCTACCTGCGACAGCCAGACAGGATGCAGATATCAAGCCAAAGAAAAAGCGGTGTGATTACTGTCGTGCTATTGGTCATACCGTGGATATCTGCCGAAAGAGACAACGGGAAACCAATTCAACTAACCTGTCGAGTAGAAAAACGGAAACTACCCAAGCACCCTCACCATCGAATTCTTCCTTAAAATGTTATGGTTGTGGCGCTCCTGGGGTAATTCGTGCCAAATGCCCCAAGTGCTCAGGTAACAGTCTCTGCAAGACTGAGCAAGTAGATTTCTGCTCCATCAGCGTGAAAACGGATGCGCGTCCTCGTCCTGTGGTGGGGATAGCCGTTCACGACATCGTAGGTACCGCATATATAGACACTTGCGCCAAATCCAGTGTCGCCTCCTACCAACTGTACACATTGCTAAAACGCAGGAACTGTCACTTCGCGCAACAGACAGTGACTGTTACCCTAGCGGACGGGGTGAAGCGAAGAGAGGACATTCTGTCGGCAGTAGTACCCGTCAAGCTGTGTGACCGGGTTATACCTACTACCTTTATGGTGCTACCACACTCCAGAGATAATAAAACTCTTCTCGGCGTGGGTTTTATAGAAGACGCGGGAATGGTGCTCAACCTCCCACAACGCACCTGGCATTTCGTGGACCTTCCCTACACCGAATATGATTTAGCGGTAGAAATAATAGAAGGTGTCTCTATTGCTCAATTTGAACCATCCCTAAGACCTGCCGTAGCCCCGGAAAGTCGCTGGAGTGAGTCAGTACAACGACCAGTAGAAGCAAGTGAGGCGGTACCGCCCAAACGGCCACGTGAACTGTTTGATGGATATAACCCAAGTCGAACCGACTATATGTACGCGGATGCTCAACGTGCATTTGAAGAGACTGAGATTGAACTGTCATCGGAGGCTCAATCGCTTTTCCCTACGTTCACCCAATACACCGGAGATGACATCGGCCTTAACATGTTAGACATCAAGGAGAATGAAATATGTATCCTAGAAGAAGACGAGAAGTCATCACAGTCAACCAATCTTAGAACGGAGGTTGCCATTAATTCATTCGAAACAGATCTGGGTAACACAGAGGGCAAAGACAGGGAAACACTCCATGACTTACTCCAAAGTTTCAGCAGCGTGTTCACACCTGGAAGACGACCTACTACCTTAGCTGAACATTCCATTGACACAGGCGACCACCGTCCCATAGCTGTACCACCTTATCGTCTATCACCTGCGAGATGCATCCTCCTGAAAGAGGAAATCGCGAAAATGTTGGCAGATGACATAATAGAACCCTCCTCTTCTCCTTGGTCAGCCCCTACTGTGATGATACCTAAGAAAGATGGAACCATACGAGTATGTGTTGATTATCGTCGTCTTAACGCAATCACAGTCACTGACACATACCCCATGCCTCGGATCGACGATCTTTTACAAGAAGCGAAGCCAACGGCATTCATGACTACTCTTGATCTACGCGCCGGTTACTGGCAGGTGAAGGTTTGTGAGAGAGATCAGGACAAGACGAGCTTCATTACGCCGTTCGGTGTTTACAAATTTCGTCGTATGCCATTCGGACTGAAGAATGCGCCTGCAACCTTCCAGAGATTAATCGACAGAGTAAGAATATTGGTCAAAGAGGTTAAAATGCTGGCATATTTAGATGATCTAATCATACTATCCGCATCATTTACACAACATATACAGGATATCCGGTTGGTGTTAACAGTTTTGCAAGAGAACCATCTTACAGTCAACCTGTCAAAATGCCACTTCTGTTGTGATAGAGTCAAGTACCTGGGACATTATTTGACTCCCAGGGGATTGGAGGTTGATCCAGAGAAGGTAGCGGCTATTGCGCAACTCCCACCGCCCCGGAATATAAAACACCTCTTGTCCTTTATACAGACTTGTTCATGGTACCGTCGGTTTATCCCAGATTTTGCAAAGATTAGTGAACCACTCACTAGGCTCACAAGAAAGCGTACCCTGTGGCAATGGGATGAACCACAGGAGAGAGCATTTCAGGAGCTCAAGCAACAATTGACCACAGCACCAGTATTGAAGCAAGCAGACATGAATACCCCTTACATTATTAAAACTGATGCTAGCAGTTATGCCATTGGTGCAGTTCTGGTGCAGGGGGAGAAAGAAGATGAACATCCTATAGAATACGCGAGTCGGCTATTAAATTCTGCAGAAAGAAACTACACTACAACAGAGCGAGAAGCCCTCGCAGTTGTATGGGCATTAATGAAGTTTCGAGGTTACATTGAAGGTACCCCTGTTACCGTCCTTACAGATCACCAAGCTCTACGTTGGCTACTGACATTAAAGACTCCAACAGGAAGACTGGCCAGATGGGCTCTCATAGTCCAGGCTTTTGATGTTCAGATAAAATATTCACCCGGACGGATTAATGTCGTCGCCGATACCTTATCTCGGCCATTTTGTGATAAAGATAATGAAAACGAATGTGGCATATGTAGTGTCACAATGGAATTACCCACGCGAAGCGCGGCGGAAATTCGTCAAGAGCAACTTAAAGACGAAGCCATAGCACGAATAGTTAAGGCTTTGGAATCTGAGTCGTCCGAAGACGCCGTCTACTGGAGCGGAAAAGGGTACACCATGAGTCAAGGAATTTTATACAAATATGATCCAGAGGGTAATGGAGAGGATGCTCAACTCGTGGTGCCCGAACATGAGTGGGTCAATGTGTTGACAACATATCACGACGACCCCTTGGCTGGACATTACGGGGCGGACAAAACATATCAAAGAATAGCGCGGCGATATTATTGGAAACGAATGCGAAAATACATCGAATCCTATATAAAGAAGTGTTTGCTCTGCCAGCGATACAAACCATCTAACCTAAAGCCCGCTGGACTCCTGCAAACCACAGCGATTAACCAAAGATTCGAAACCTTAGCTTTTGATCTATTTGGTCCACTTCCTACAACGGCAACAAACAAGAACTGGATTTTCATAGTCGAAGATATAGCTACTGGTTGGGTAGAATTGTTTGCCTTGGAAACAGCTAATGCAGAGACGTGTGCCACTACTCTCATTAATGAAGTCTTTTTGCGATACGGGATGCCCCGACGGCTGCACAGCGATAATGGACCCCAGTTTGTCAGTGCGGTTATGCAGAAAATGACTTATTGCCTTGGGATGAAACATACTTTTACCCCCGTATACCACCCTGCAGCTAATCCAGTTGAACGTAAGAATAGGGACCTCAAGACACAATTAGCAATATTGGTGCAAGACAACCACCGAAATTGGTCAGATAAACTCGCATGTATTCGGTTCGCTATGAATACAGCTAATAGTTTAGTAACGGGATATACCCCAGCTTACCTTACCTTCGCTCGTGAACTCCGAACTCCGGATGATATTGAGCACGACCTAAGAGAAGTTGTTCTCTCAGAAAATTTTGTTCCCGAAATCACCCCGAAGTTATTATTGCTGGCTGAAACCCTAAAAAGAGCAAGAGAAGTGAGAGAAGGAAACGAGGAAGATAGAAAGAAACAGGCTGATAAAACACGTAGACCAGACCCCGGGTATAAACCAGGTGATCTTGTGATGGCTCAAACGCACTCAGTGAGCAAATCTTCGCAAGGGATGAGTAGCAAGTTTGCACCGCGACGCGATGGGCCCTACCTGATCAATTCCAAACAAGGTGCTACGTCATATATACTAGCCAAGGCTGATGAGCCTGATACAATTATTGGTACTTACCATGCTTCAGCTTTAACTCCATTTATAGATTCTGAGGGTGAAAGGCCCCAACCTCAACAACCGATCAGAAAGAGGGGACGGCCGAGAAAGAATCCAACGGCTAAGACCCAGATATCGAAGGGACGCCCTCGTGGTCGACCAAAGAAGAACTGACCCAAATCATAATATGTTACTTAGAACTGTCCTACTCGTCGAGACGTCTTCGTGGACATAGGGGGAGACTGTAACACAAAGAATCTCACTTAGCATTCAACACAACGTATAAGTACCCCAGGCGGGTAACAGATGGCGCTGTATAGATTGTACATTTCCTGAATCGCGCTGTCATTGTGTTTTGCATACTAAGTAAGGGTCTAGGAACATTTGATTTTGTTAATTCGAGTCAGTAGGCTTACGCTATCCTCATAGACGGTTCCCCGGCTTTTGGATAGTTAACAGCATCTTTAAGGGTATTCGTTGTGGACGGTTTCCCGGCCCTCTGAAAACCCCGTCTAGTACCTGTCCCGTGTAACTTACAGTAAAATATAATAAATACTGTCTGTCACCCTATCGCTTTTTCACTTTACACCGCCTCCCGCCTCGCTACGGTCTTACAATCTTATATATTAATCCATTTAATAAATGAGATGAAAGATTTGTATGTACATTTTTATGCATATTATTAAAACGATTGGCCATTTTTGTCATTAATGTTATAATTTAACTCTTTTTCTTACAACACAATATATATTTTAACAGCTCTTCGAACGTGACTTACATTTCACATTTTAATTGCAAAAATAAAATATATTAAAAAAAATCTTCATACTTCATTTCCCAACACGAAAAATCTAACAAAACGTTTATCTTACACGACATATCAGCTTATCACACAAACTGATAAACCGTACCAGATAATTCAATAATTAAAGGGAAACGCTAAACCAAGGCGAAATTTTCTAAACGCCTATACATAAACATAGGCTAAACCCGCATCCCAAAAAGGAAATAGCCCGCCGATAAGAACTCATTCCGAGACGTCTGTAAGACTAATGCTCGGCGGCTTATCGCACAAAAGGTACCCCTCCCCTCTTTATAGAATTTTCGGGCTTTCCTCTAAGGGGGCAACCCCCCTTTTTGCAGCGTACATTTTCATTTCCTTCATCTTTCCGCGCTCGAGGTATGCAGGGACGGATTCGGAATGTTTTATTTTCCTATATTATTTAGTTTTAGTATCTTGAGGTATTTTTCTTATAAAGTTAAGTGTTTTAGAAAGGAACTATCGTGGTATAGTAAAGTTTATAAAATTACTAGTTTAAAGTTTTACTATTAGCATAGTACTCGTAGTTTTAAACAATAAGTTCTAATGCCAAATTTGCTATTTATTACAAATGTCAATTGAAAGATACTTTAGACAATTATTATAAACCGAGTATTATTTTACATGTTTATATCAATACATAGCCTATACATATATGCATACTCATTACAAAGTAATATCTGTTATTACTCATGAACCACTAAAATATATTAAATATAAAATATTCATAATTTCAAGTAATGTTAAAAACTGAAAATTTCCAAGTACACCCCTGTATCCAATTCCCCGTCTTACAGCACAACCTTAGCCCCCTCCCCCGGCCGCACCCCATTCGTTAGCGAACTTCCATACTTTGTAATATGCAAATGTCGAGTCTAAGGGGATGCTGTGTTAGGCGTCTTAAAATGAATTAATGACGCAGGTGATTTAGGGGGCGGGCAGGTAGATTTGAGTAAATATTGATTATAATGTCTAAGTTTACTATTTATGTTGGTAGTTTTGTTTGTTTAAATCAAAATAATGGTTTACTTTGAAAATACGTTTTTACATTAAGTTGTTTTTGCATTTGTGTTTTGTTAACTATAGATATCTATAGTAAAAAAATATCAACTTTAACACAGCTTTCGTGGTTTCCGATAGAAAATACGTTATTAACTTTTTATTTGTTTAAGCTTACTTATTAGTATATCAATGGTTAAGGAATGTATACCTT
Organism: Boloria euphrosyne; assembly: GCA_951802675.2. Classification (NCBI taxonomy): domain Eukaryota; kingdom Metazoa; phylum Arthropoda; class Insecta; order Lepidoptera; family Nymphalidae; genus Boloria; species Boloria euphrosyne. The sequence continues at coordinate 2,597,406 of OX637896.1, forward strand.
ACATATAATCAAACTAACTATATAGCGTAAATTTAATGATAGGTACTTTCTTTAAGAAAAATTTTCATAGATTATTCAAGAGCTAGTCTATCTATATCTTATATATAAAAATGAATTGCTGTTCGTTAGTCTCGCTAAAACTCGAGAACGGCTGGACCGATTTGGCTCATTTAGGTCTTGAATTATTCGTGGAAGTCCAGGGAAGGTTTAAAAGGTGAATAAAAATGAAAGTTGTGCGAAAAATTAGGAAAATAAAAAAAAATTCTTTGTAACATTAATGGCGTTTGACGTTTGATCATGTTATTACCGTTGCCATGGTGCGTGCAATGGTAATTAAATCAGCGAATACATAATGGGCGGTGCGAAGTAAATGTTGTTTTGCGAATGCGTAAAGAAACATTTCACCGGGAGGAAAAGTATATAAAAATTTTATATGTGGACAGAACAAGTCTGTCGGGTTCGCTAGTTTAATAATAAAACTACTTATAATAATTGACGCTTCTAATGAGTATTTCGTATCTTCCATTAGTGCTCGCAATATAAGTTACATTTCAGTTATATCTAGAAATTTAGACTTGTGTTTAGTAATATCAATTTATTTTAGATTTAAATGTCTTAAATTGAATAAAGACAATACTATATTCTTTTACATTTTTAAACATTACTTCGTTTTCCTATAAATGAAAGCGAGCATTAGAAATATAAGCTTGTAAATTATATTTTTCTTTATGTTATACAATCCGTTAACTATTTATATTTGCCAACGTTTAGTTATTTAATTTAGTTCTAGACATTCTGACTTAATTCATTAATCAGAGTACAAAATTTGAGAGTGCAAATAATGGAACATTAAGAATGATACCTGGCTTAAACAATTCACAAATATCGGCAAAACCTATCCAGTACTTACAAAATATATATGTATAAGTATTTTTTTTCTTGCAATTAATAACCAAAAAATCACTAAAATATTATACATATAGTGAAATTCTAACTCAATTGAATCTGTGCATTAAATATTTTTTAGAAAGTCTTACTAATATACTTTGGCGACTCGTTTGGCTCAGTTGGTAGTGACCCTACTTTCTGCGCCAGTGGTCGCGGGTTCGAGTCCCGCTGGGGGCATTCATTTGCTAATCACGAATGCTTGTACTCCAGTCATGGGTGTTTTAAATATTAATATTTATAATATGTATGTATTTAAAATTTATGTGTAGTATATCAACTATCTGGTATCCGTAACACAAGCCTCGTAGCTTACCACGGAACTAGATGGCGCTATTGTAATAATGTCCCAACATATTTATTCATTATTTATATACTTAGTCATTATAGATACAAATGCCGAATCTATAGCTTTACAATTTTTGTCTGTCTGTCTGTTTGTGACCGCATCACGAGAAAACGACTGGACATATTGTAATGAAATTTGGTGTGATGATAGCTGGTTATCCGGGTCAGGATATAGGATACTTTTTACTGCTAAAAATATCTCATTTCTAAGAAATCTCAACTAATCGTTATAAACGGCTATTAAACATCACACGGTATGTGAAATCTAAGAATATGGTTTTCGATCTTTAGAACGCGGCTGGAACCGCGAGAAATGCTAGTTATATAAGTGTCTAAACAATATTACCAGACCATTTATAAGTATAAATGTAGGTTAAACCCAATTTTGTTAAAAGTATCAAAGTAAGCATAAGATACTTTATTTTATGAATCGTTTAAATTAAATTTCGAGGAAATATTTCAACACATGCCTACGTTAAGCGGGTTTTATCACTATTAGCCTATACGACTTGTCTACTGACTAACGCAATGCGAGTTAAGCAACCGTAGCCATCCCGTCTTATCCACCTACTTAAGTGAGCTTCTCAAACTTTGATTATTGTTTACAGAATATAATAGAAAATTGTTATTCAGATGAATTTTTCATTATTTCTATTTAGATATTTGCTAAATATTTCCATATTATTTAGTGCAAAAAAAACTATGTCGTTAAAATAGGGACTACTCTCTAAAATAAAAGTAGCCTATAGTTATTCTTTATAATATCACCTATCTGCCACTGAAAGTCCCAATAAAATCTGTCTAGCTATTTCAGAGATAAGAGGGAACAAACAGGCAGACTGACAAAATGTTAAAATACTACATATGCATTTAGTAAAAGTTGGTGTTACAAACAGACACTTCATTCTTTCATCTGTAGAAGAAACATAAGAGATTTCTACTTGTACTACTTACCTCTAGCACAGAAAACCATGATTGCTTCATACAAAAATTAAGGTCTATATATTTTAAGGTATAATACTAAGAGTTTAGAGAAAAATATTTGACAAGATTAGGAATGTAAAGTTACATAAATACATGTAAATAAGTGTAATTAGATATTAAATATATCCTTCAATAACACTACCATTCTTGTATTTTGAAACATTATTATCTTACAAATAGGTAAATACTATAAACGCGTAATAGGGTAGAGCTTGTAATAGTTTAACTTGTTTTTTTTTCTATTTCTAACATTAATATACTCTTTGAAAATATAAAAAAATAAATTATCTTATACATCTATAAAGACAGTGGTAGCCCAGCGGTATCGCGCTCGCTTGTATAAAAGAGTTATGCGGGTTCAAATCCGGGTCTCGCACCTTTGATATTTTCATGTGCGAATCATTTCTATCATGATTACCACTTGTCTTACGGTGAAGGAAAACATCGTGAGGAAACCTGCATGTCTGAGAATACCTAGCAAGTTTTCGTAAGACATGTGAAGTCCGCCAACACGCACTGGGCCAGCGCGGTGGACTATGGCCTGATCCCCCTCGTACTGAGGGAGGCCCGTGCCCAGCAGTGGGACGTTAAAAAGGGCTGATGATGATGATACATCTATAAAATTCTAACTGAGTCAAATCTGTTAAATATTTTTTGGAAAATGTAATTAAAATAGACACCATTATCAATAGTGAGGCCAAATCTATTTTAGAATTTTTGTCTGTCTTTCTGTGACCGCATCATGAGAAAACCACTGGACGAATTTGGATGAAATTTGGTGTGACGATAGCGTATCCGGGTCAATATATAGGATTACTCAAAATGTAATACAATTATTATTATTTAATACATAAGCATGAAGTAAACTTTTAACTAGGAAACGTTGAGAATCTTTGCTTTAAGCGTCTTCCCCTACGCTCGTGTACATGATTGCCCATATTAAATTCCTTTGCAACATTCTTTTTATTCATCAAACAAATACTTTACATCTATACAGATAAATAAATTTGAAGTGTCTGTTTGTAATTTCAAAATAACTTTTTTTACGAAATTATGTACATAAAAGTATAATAGTACGTATGCGTTACATATAAAAAGAAAACTATTTATAAAAATATTGTCTGTCTGTCTGTTTGTCTCGGTTAATTTCCAAAACCGCTCAACCAATTTTGACAAGACTTTCACTGGCAGATAGCTGATTGAATAAGGAGTAACATAGACTTATTTTACAAAAAAGATAAGTGTGCCGCACAAGCATTTTTTTTTAGTTTTTTTAAAGCAAAAAATGCATTGAAAAATCATAAGAATTCTACAATCACATCCGCCAAAGAAAAACTAAGAAGATGTAAAAATTTTAAAAAGCATTTATATGAACAGAAAGCGCATACTTCTAGCGACTTGTTTTCTACTAGCGATTTCAATCATAGAAAGCCTTTCTACAGTCAATAGGGTTAGCTAATAGTCATTTAATTATAAATATAACTATAAGATAATATAATCCAATACAAAATCACGGCACTTAACTCAAAACGGAATTCTAAAACATCGCTCGACATCGCCCCGGCACGTACTCGCCGCGCCTTTCAATCTAACTTCGCTCCTTACTTTGCTTTCTTGGAGAGAACTTGTTAGGGTTGGCGACAAGTTTTATATAGCTATTATAAATTATTAATTTATAATTATAAATTATTAATTTATAAATAATTTATATAGCTATTATAAATTATTAATTTATAAATAATTTATTAGCAAACCCGGCCCGCTTCAATTTAAAATAAATTAAACGGTTTTTATAATTTGCAAGTGAAAGGCCCGTCAAAATCGGTCCCGCCGTTTAAGAGATTAGCCGGAATATACAGACAGAAATACAAACATTTAGAAAAGGTTTTTTATAAGTATCGTATATACTTTTATATGCATTTGGCGAAAAGCTGTTAATTTGAAATTAAAAACAAATAATTCAATTTTATTTATAAATACTGATGTACTGATTTTTATAGCTGTTTTAATGTCTAGGCTCAGTTGGTTACATTGTATTCATTTGCTTCTGTATAAATAAACACAATATACAAAGGAGAGATTCTATCTACTTCTGAAAAAAAATATTTGCTGAAGTAAAATATTAGATACTATATATACGTGTTACAAGCCTAACAACTTTAATGATTGTATCGTATTTTTATATATAGAAATAGTAGATGTATAAAAATATACTAACGTATGTTTTTTACTCACAAAATGTATTTTTTTTATCAGTCATAAAACTTTACTTGATGATAATTAATTAATTAACACTACTTTACTTGTAGTAACAATATTTTTTATAGAGAAGTAAATAAAAGTTAATTATTACTTTTGTTTATCAGTTGGCAGCCCTGAGCGTAATTTAAATTCAAAACGAGCGCGCGGCAAAGTTCCAAACCGTTATATCAAATTCTTGGTTAGAGTGGAATATAAATTTACAAGTATATATGTATATTAATAAATAAGCAACTGTTTATAATTATTTATGTTATTGCTGAATTCAGGAAGCTTCTTACTATTACAAAAGAATGGGGGGAAAGGATATGTGCGTGTATTTTTATCACATTTTGCACACAAAAATGGCTAGATTAATTTATTAAAAGACGTTGTGGAAAAAACTAATGACCTAGGGTAGCTTGTAGAGATAACCTACGGTACACTAGCAAAGTGAGCGTTAGTAATTTTAGTAGAAGCATTTATATGAACATATTGTTTATAATAAAGTCGTTGTAATGGTTAAGAGCTATAAATGCGCTAAACTGATTAAAATAAAGTTTGGTATGACGGTAATTTAAGGCCCTGGGAGGAACTTCGGATAGATTTTATCCCGGAAATCATCAAAAAGGAAGATAAAAATTTGAATTAGGAATTAATTATTCCTCAAGTAATGGATACTAATAGGTACATAAAATCTATGTAATAGATACATATTACAAAATCCTACAAAACTAACCCAGTAACCTGAACAAAGCGAGGGTAAAACATTAGTTAATCTTATTTTGAAACATTACTACGTATATAATACGTAAATAATACAAGCTCTTAACGTATACGTCGAAAATCAATACGCAGTGTATTTTGCACGCCTCGTATTTATTCCTCCTGTCGCGAAAATAGAGATATTTCGCTGGGGGGTTGTGGGCGGCGGCCACCTGAGACATGGTAAGACGGTGGCACTCAAAATTTCCTATTACATAACTGTTAATTAAATAGCTCCGAATTTTGGTGGCGGTTTAAATATGTGCTCGTTATGTAGAGTTAGAATTTTAATGAATATTGTCATTGTTTAGCTCTAACAATACTTATGGAAGTTTTAAATGACGTTTAAATATAGCGTTTGCTGTGATTTTAATAGGAATGAAATGTTTTGTCTTCCATGTTCATTTTTTCAGTACATTATTATATAAAAATGATAACACATTATTTCACTTATTAGGACGTTATTAAACTTATATCTTGATTAACATTTGGGTTTTATATGTAGTTAGCTTATTTTAATTTTTGTTCCTGACGTTTCGAATGCTTTACAGAAACCATGGCCTGGGAGAAACTAAGGTTTTAGACGTTTTAAAGCTGACTAGTTGTTACGATGGCACGTCGGGAATCAAAAATCAAAACAAATCCGGAAAAAAATTCGAAAGATACTTTGATTCACTATTAAGTTTTTTATGATTTTTCAAGATAATATCATAATATCATAGAAAGATATAGTGTATTTTATACATATTTTACAGATTTAGAGAGTAGTTTTATTAGAATATTAGCCGAAAATAAAAAAAACTATAAAACAAGGTGAATAATATTTCATGTAGAGTTTTCTTCCTACAACCGATATATGTATGTAAGACGTTTACGCCTCCGTTATTTTAATGACGTCTTTCTAATCCTCGGGGCTTATTACCCTACCCCTTAGGTTCCGTATAAAATTACTTCGAATATAAGCTGTTATTTTACTTGGGGGATAGTGTGAGTGAACGCGTATAAATATATTATGGTTTCAGGTGTAGGAGCCGCGTTGTTTTTTTAGAACTTATCTAGCATTTTCCTTTGTTTAACAATAAAATTAAAATTTTAAAGTATATTTTTATAATTTTTCAATCTGAAATTTAAAAATTTTTATTCTCTACTTAAGAAGTTATCTACCTATTTATAGGTAAAGCATTAATTAGTGAAGTTTTTGCTATCGCCATGTTTTTTTACAAAGTTTTTTTTAATGAAAAATCATTATAAAGCTCTTTTATAAATTTCTATTTTCATCACTTCTGCTCGTATTATCAAATTTTTTATAGGAAATTTTTTGTGGACTTTGAAGTTGTGTGACTTTAGGTTTGAAAGTTTATTTTTTTAATAATGTTAAAGAACGAGAAAGAAAAATACTTATTTACTCTCTCTTACCAATCAACATAATATTTGCAAAAAATATCGATCACAACCTATTACTAAGTATAGTAACTATACTGGCTATAAAAATGGCTCCCAATCCGACTTCGCCGTGATATGCACATCCTTTCGTTCCTTTTCAATATCCTTAATGACCCAAAATCACCTCCCTATCTCCGTTCCCGAATCCAAATTCTCCCACCCCCCTCACGTTCCAGGCGATCTTGCGTCACGCCTATGCTAGGCATACCAAAGAGTAAAACGAATTTTTTTTCACAATCTTTCTCAGTGTATGCCGCATCACTCTGGAATACACTACCTAAGCATATCCAACATAGCCCCTCAATAAATTCCTTTAAAAAGAATGTTAAACAGTATCTTCTGACGCAAATCGCACCTTAATTATCAGTTTACCTAGTATTATATAGTATAAATATTATATATTATGTATGTATATATATATATATATATATATATATGAACGTATGTATATTGATATATAGTATGTATTATATATGTACATTGTATATCTATCTATATAAATTATGTATGTATGTTTATTTATCCTTTTAGTATATAATGGTATTAATAGTTTTTTTTTTTTTTAACAATTGCACGTGTTCGGCCCGTTTTTTAAACACCATTTCTCACTTCCATAGGTTGGCTGGAAGAGATCTCTTCTAGAGATAAGTCCACCTTTGCTCACATTGTTCTCTGTAAAATCTGTATAACATAATTGAATGTGCAATAAAGAATATTATATAAAGAATATTATATATATATATTTGACGGCACGTTTGGCTCAGTTGGTAGTGACCCTACTTTCTGAGCCAGCGGTCGTGGGTTCGAGTTCCGCTGGGGGCATTCATTTGTTGAAGCACGAATGTTTGTACTCCAGTCATGGGTGTTTATATTTATAATATGTATGTATTTAAAATTAATATGTGTAGTATATCAACTATCTGGTATCCATAGCACAAGCTTCATACGCTTACCATGGAACTAGATGGCGCTGTTGTAATAATGTCCTAACATATTTATTTATTTTATTATTATAAACTGACATTATATTTATGTTATTATCAGTAAGAAGAAATCGGCTGGGATATGAAAACGGTCTAAGCTAGTGTAATTATTAAAATATTCAAAACATTGAAGGCAAAGTCTTACGACTTAGTTACTTAGTTATAATACAAAATGAAATATTAAACTCCAGTACATAGCACACACGTAGATAGAATTTATACGTAATTATGTAAATAAGTAAGGCGTGAACCTCCACCCAAGACGCCCCCCCGCGAAACGGCGATATTATAACTTCGTGCGCCTGCTGCCTAGTATAGAGAAGGATTTCTTGTTTAGGAACAACGATAATATAATATTTGTTCCAAATTTATGTTACATTTATATATTTTGACCAATGATATTTTAACTATAGATATGTTATACGCTCACTAAACAACCGAAAAAAGTGTTCCGCGCTGCACACATACACACTTTTCATTCAAGGTACATGTCAAAATGATAGAAAGGGGATAGTCGATAAAATCAATAAGAAAAAAAGAGACAGCTAATGTTGTCAATTGCGCGTCAATGTAAACAAACATTAGTCTAGCGACCGATGACATATCAGAATATTAGGAAAATAATTGAAATATATTAATAAATCGAAGTATTCTGCGTTCTTACATGTGGTATGAGATCCCTTGTGTTTTATTAACTTTGGTATCATAATTGGTGCATTTCCTAAATACACAGGATGGCATTTTTTTTAATTTTGTAGCAGCGTACCACTCGTCGCCATGCGGTGACACAGACTAAAGGCAATACGTCCTAATTAGGATGTTTTCGAGTTTTCACGATTGCGCGCTCATAACATATCTATAGTTAAAATATCATTGATTTTGACACTAAATTTTGGTCCAGTTAAAAAGTATTTCATTAATTCGTATTATTTTACAATATATTATTATTGTCGGAACAAAAATGGGGAAATATATATTTTTTTTTAATTAACTTTATTATGCAACAATCGTACAATGCATGACCAAGCCGGTACGGAAACCTCTAGGGTTTATCTGTACCTTCATGTACCTAATCTATATACATATTAGAATTTTAGCTTAGATACATAAAATTGAAGGGTTGTAAGTTTAAAAGGTCTTAGTGCCAATTTAATTATTGGCTGTTGATTATTAGAAGTATAGTATTATTAGTTAGAATTGTCGGTTTTAGGTGCAAGATATATGCAAAATATTAAAAAAATAACCTTAACCTACCGAGCTGAAAATTTTGCAGGATATATGCAAAATATTAAAAAAAATAACCTTAACCTACCGAGCTGAAAATTTATTATTTAAATTCCACCGACTTTTAACATAACACCCTCAAATTTATTTTTATCCTTTATCACACGTTAATAAAACTATTTCAACAAAATATAAGAAACAACAAAAGTCTCAGTCGCAAAAAATCAAACACCAACAGTCGGCTGTCGGACGAATAAAATTTTTTTATTCATCCGATTAGCGGACGACTAGACACTTCATTAATTATTTCGAGATATAACAAAAAAATTAAAAAGTAAAATTATAAAAGAACCTTTTTTTACCTTTTTCCCTTTTGATATTATTAGGCTTGTCGCTTAGATCATACTTTCATAAAAATATTGTTTTTGGATTTTAGGCACTTAGACTCTTTAGATTTACAACTCTTCAATTGCATTTGACCGAAGCTGGAAGCATATTAAAAATAAAAAGCGGTTTCCATAACAATAGAGCCGCAGCCACGCGGCGCTAAGAAGTAGTCGCGGCGCCATCTTGCCTCTCATCCTTACTTGCGTTACGTGGGATATATTAAAATATACTTATACACTCCCCCACTATATTGAGCTCGCGGTTTTGTTTGAAGATTAATGTTTTCAAGTTGTAACTATTGTTGCCAAGTTTAATATCGGATGAAACTAAGATAGCAGATATGTACTGCTATGTTGGATATTGGAACAGCTTTCCAATAAATGATGTATATTAAAAATCTCGTGTCACAGCTCCGAAACGGCTTGACCGATTTTTATGACATTTTCTGTTTATATTTGGTAGGTCTGAGAATAGATCGTTGACTGTTTTTTATTCTCTTAGGAAGTAAAGATTTCCAGACGTTTTATTTTATTTTTTTAAACAAAATTTTTTTTTTACTTTTTTTTGATTTGGATGAACCAAAGAAAACATTACATTCTGAAACAAAATATTCGTTTTGCGATTCATACTCAATATCTGAATGGTAAAAAACTTGCTTAAAAACTGAGCGAAGTAGGTTCGAATCTTGGGTTTTGCATCTCTGATGTTTTCATGTTGCGATCATTTCAACCTGAATACTTGTCTTACAGTGAAGGAAAATATCGTGGTGAAACCTTAAAGCCTTTCAAGTCATCGGCACTTTTTTATGTGAGGGGATCAGGCCATTGTGGACTATGGCCTAATCCCCACACATAAAAAAGTGCTGTTATATTATATTTTATTTTTTAATACATAAAAATATTTATTATAAATATTCAGTTGAAGGATAACATTCCAATAAAAAATGCCCTAGTTATGCTGTTAAAATCATTGCATCTTCGCCTGTAAGTGCGGGGTTTACTTGGCAAACTTTAATATTTAGCGTAGTTAAACATATTTCCGAACGATTCAATTTGAAATCAGTATACTCGTAATAGCGGATAGCTTTTAGGAATTATAAATTCATAATAATCTACCTTTAGGAGGATATATTTTAGAATAAAGACAATCACAAGATGGAGATGAGATACTAATCTCATATTCATATTTTTTTTATAGTTGCACAACAAAAAAATAAAACACTGGGGCATATTATGTGGTGAAGCGTGAGTTGGTACGAAAACAATATATTTTAGTAACGTATAGACTGTATACTTTATAATAAAATAAATAAACGATATTAACGGTTAACTATATTAATTTCGCACATTAAATCACACTTAGCTAATTTGTTTTTATTTTTAATTAAAGATCCGTGTAAATTTCAGTATTTGTTTTTGTAACTAATATAGTAGAATTCCAGAGACTAAGATTTTAAATTAAAAGTAAAGAAAAACCGAAAAGATACTTTATTATTTATTAAAGTACTATAAAGGTAAGGAGTTAGCGTATAAATAATTAGCTTTAACAAGCATATTTTAGGATTTTTCATTTTAATTCTCCATCTATCCTAAAAATTATTCAAGTATAAATTACAATACTCGACGACTCGTTTGGCTCAGTTGGTAGTGACCCTAGTTTCTGCGCCAGCGGTCGCGAGTTCGAGTCCTGCTGGGGGCATTCATTTGCTTATCACGAATGTTTGTACTCCAGTCATGGGTGTTTATATTTATAATATGTATGTATTTAAAATTTATATGTGTAGTATATCAACTATCTGGTATCCGCAATACAAGCACGTTACGTAGCTTACTGCGGAACTAGATGGCGCTGTTCTAATAATGTCCCAACAACATATTTATATAATATTATATCGAATATCGATATTATATAATAGTTACAACTTTATCTATCAAGCATCTCAAGAACAAAAGCACATAGCACACTGTAGAATAGAAAGACATATAAAAGCCATTAACCGAACGTCTTCATATACTGAATAATAAAGTAAACCAATTCTGTACGTATTAATGATACGTTTCATACCCGCTTTATTGCCTTTAGAGGGAGACGTGATTTCAGATATTCGCAATTTGTGGTATGTGGCTAAGACATCTTAGATATTTATGTAAATGCTCAGTTTTTCATTAAATATGTTTGTTTAAAATGCGATATTATAACTAATATCTCATGAACAGAGCTTGTCTTTTGATTTCGTCATGCAATGTAAGAAACTAGTTATAATAAAAATAGATTAAGGGACTTTTTGTGCTATTCAATCAGGGTATTCTAATATTTGTGTATCTTTGTGTCTCTTCGTAATACCAAAAAAGAGCTTTGTACTAATACTTTCGTAGGTTTACGCGAATATTCGACATTATAAATGACACTATTTTTTCGGATTTTGTCGTGGATTTATTTTGATTTTTGGTTCCCGACATTTCGAGTGCTTTATAGCAATCATGGTCACGGGAGAGACGACTTGTTACAGTGCCGACCCACAATTTTAATTTTTTTGTGAAAAGATAGTTGCAGTTTTGTACTAAATGCATATGTTACTATAATATGAGATATTACTACTAGTATATTAGAGATAAACTCAATTTTCAACATTTTTGTTTGCCTGTTTTTTCCCGCTAATCTCTCAAACGGTGGACAGATCTTGCCGTGACTTTTACTGTACAGCTGATGTCATAAGAAGTAACTTAGGTTACTTTTATTTTAAGAAAAGTATGAGATTTAAACTCAAAAACATTAAACGTTTCTTGAGCGAACGAATTTGAGCGAAGCGACAGTGAGTCGCTAGTTCAAATTCAAAACATGCTTCAAACGAGAAAGTTTATTATAAGAAAAAAAGTGATAATTCTCAATATTTAATGATTAAATTTAATTTACACATTCTACAACCACTTAAGAAATAAAATTCTGAAGTGCTTTAATTATCCTAAATAATTAATAATTTGTCTAAAATTATTTATCTTGACGTGGTTTTCGATTGAGGTCTTTTCTTGCTACCAGACATTCTCCTATTGTGTACCATGAGCCCCATCTCCAAGACATCATCAATTTGATCCATTTCCTTACACGACACCGGTAAATTATTTCCCTCAATTAAGACATTGATTAATCCCCTCGGCTTCCTATCTAGCAGCTTCTGAAACATGAGAACTGCCAAAATCTTCTTCAGCGATAGAAACGATAGATTATTGTATGCTAAATTTAAATAGCACAGTGTATTATTGCCTTTGCTATACATCACACCCTCGTTTAAAGTTGTATTGTTTGCACAAAATGGATCTTTGAATTCGCCAAGAGCATTTTCAACTATTGCAACAGCTTTATCATTTAAAAAGTCCATGTTGACTGTGCTTTTTGTGTCTTCGACTGATTTGAGAGATTGTTCTTTTTCCGATTTTTCTTTTTTAGCTGAAGCGACAGAGATGGGTCTACTGGATTTACGTTTAACTATCTTATCTAATTCCCCAGATTTTAGTTCATTAATAGTGCGATCAATCATTATGGTTTTATTCTTTAAAAACACCATACGCCTAGACCTCGCTTCAAGAAGTTCACTGCTGGTTAACGGAAACTCAGCAAAAACATCGAGCAGATATCCTGCTCCATCGTCAGTTATACTATTGCCGGCTAAATTTAAATAACTTAAAGTCCGATTAGATCGAAGAGCTTCAGCTAAATACTGTGTTCCTAAATCAGTTATCTCGTTTGAAGACAAATTAAGTATATACAAAGACTGTGAAGCTGGTAAAGGATATGCTAACTTTTTAGCAATATTTTGGACCACATTATCATCTATCTTACACCTCGAGAGAGAAAGATGTTGGAGAGAATTTTTTGTATCTAGCAGAATGTCATAATTAGCTTCTTTTAAAAAACATCCGTCAAAACACAGCTCTGTTATATTAGAGGTGTTCAGAAATTTATTTATTTCATACACAGTAAATCCATCCATGCCTCTATTAATTTTGATCTTGGCTAAACTCGGTTGAAATTGTAGAATTAGGGCAATTATTTTAAATAACAATCTAGGTAAATGGTTATTTCTGTCAAAATTTATCTCCACTAAATTGGAGAAACTATCGTATATGGTAACTATTTTTATCATTTTTTGGTTAGAAGTTAATGAAGGCAGATCCGAAGTGGACTTTTCGTCTCTATCTTGATCGGAATCAACGTTATATCGAGACTGACTGAGCTTAATTTTACTCTTTCCTTTTTTAACCCGATCAGTCATAGTAGCACTGACATATTCATCTGTGAAATCAAAGAACGCTTATTTAGAATGACACAAAAATAAAAATTAATTGTATTACGTCAGTCTCGCTTAAACTCAAGTTTAAGTATTAAATCACTTACACACTTTAAGTTTACAAACAGATGGAAAACAAAGCAGCTCGAATGCCGAAATAAATCAGAATTGTTCGTTTTGTATGGCAATGGGTCGAAAGTTACCGAGACTTAAGTCGAGAGTCACTAGAAAGTATAATGAAATTGTAAAATAATTATACCAAATATAATTTAAATTTTTGTACTTTTTCGTACTGTTTCGATGTTTTGAATGATTGAATACTTTTGTACTCGTACGAAGGGCTTAGAATACCCAAAAGATTCAGTTATTACAGAAGGCGTGACATTTAGTTGTAAACGGAAAATTTGCACCTTAAATATTTCGAAAAAAAAGCACTTAAGTATAAATTTTATTTAAAATATTAAATACTTATGTAAATCTAAGAAAGTATTATATTAACTTACATATTATTAACTTACTTTGAACAACTTTATTGATTATTATCGTAGCATCAAGTTGCAGTTGATTACAAGCCCAAGGCAGATAGTTCGAGAAATCGTCAGGTCTTGGTTGAAAGTCAGATTGCTCATCTGCGCTTTGCTTCTCCATGATTTATATTATTTTAAATCTTAATAAAAGATTCATATAAATAAATCAAAATTGACAGTGATAAATCAGAATTATGACATATATTATAACAAATGTCAATTATAAATTATAAAAAATAATGAATTATAAAAAAATAGGTACATTTTATGATAATTAATCGAAAATATTTTTGTAAGAATAATTTAGAAACTCGAGTTGTTTTTATGTACTTATACAAATGAGTTAGAACTATGTCTCAATATATGAGAATATGTACATACATACAGAATAACATATAATAAAATATATTGTAAATATACATTTGTAATATTATAATATTTAAGTACTTCACGATGTTTTCTTGAAAAGGTAATAATTTTCCATACGCCGGAATCACCTTACTAGAACATATTGTATTCTCTTTCAATCGAAAGTCTTCATAAAATCTTCATAAAAGGTACTAGTAGCTCTGTTCATGAGATATTAGTTATAATATCGCATTTTAAACAAACATATTTAATGAAAAACTGAGCTTTTACATAAATATCTAAGATGTCTTAGCCACATACCACAAATTGCGAATATCTGAAATCACGTCTCCCTCTAACTCCATTCCGTTGTATTTTGTATGTTAGTACTCATAAGCCCGTAATTTATTAACCAATTTGGAATTTATTTTGATTCGAAAATCTACACTTTTAAGTGTGGTCCCAATTAAATTTAAGAATAAAAATCCACACTGACCGCCGTACTCAGAGTCATTTAATGAACCATTACGTCAAGAATCTCCATACTAAAGAACGACTTAATGGTTCATTATTGACTCTGAGTGCGGCGTAAGTGTAGAAAACAGTTCCTTTCAAATTCCTTTTTTATATAAAGGGTAAATATAATTCATGAATTTAAAAATCGAGGACTGACCTTTCCCCAAAAATAAACGATATTTGTAATATTTGACGTTGAAGTTTGAATGAACGTTGGCACTCAGTTCTCTTGCTATTCACTTCACCTGGATCACCTAAATACCTTGTATAATTTAATTACAGCAAGATGGATCTATGACTCTATATCTACATAACATCTGTAGTAATAAAATAAAACCTTTATTTTAATAATGATAAATACAATAACAGAATAAAAAAACATATTACTGTCAAAACAGTCTTTCTTCTTCAAAGACCTTTTTATTATTGATATATTTCAACCCTAGTGTAGGTAGGTATTACTTTCTATGTATTTATACGTCCTAAAACTAAAATATTTGAATAGCATTCAATTCATGACATCAAACATTTAAATGAAGAAACTTGATCCATGCTTGAAGTTTCACATCATCATCATCATCATCATCAGCCCTTTTTTTTAACGTCCCACTGCTGGGCACGGGCCTCCCTCCGTCCACCGCGCTGGCCCAGTGCTTGTTGGCGGACTTCACATATCTTACGAAAACTTGCTAGGTTCTCTCAGACATGCAGGTTTCCTCACGATGTTTTCCTTCACCGTAAGACAAGTGGTAATCATGATAGAAATGATTCGCACATGAAAATATCAGAGGTGCGAGACCCGGATTTGAACCCGCATCACTCGGTTATACAAGCAACGCGTTACCGCTGGGCTACCACAGCAAAGTTTATTTTATATAAATTGTTTGAAAGCTACAAATACACAACACTTAACACTTATTATTCCAAAATATAATTCCAGATAAAAGTTAGTTGATAGTTTTAAAACACAATTTTATTTTGTAATCTATTTATTAAACAAAATCTGATATTCACACCAAAATAAGTGAAGTAAAGGATACAAATCAGTGGCAGTAAAACTCGCGCGGGCGGTGGCGCGTCGATATTCGCGCGGAAGCCATCTTAAAATATACCCCCTTCCCCTCTCGCCTCCTTAGACGCTGCTTTTTCAACCGCGCACAGAGGCTGCCAACATTTGGCTTGTGTTTTGTTTTTTTTATAATTAATTTTTTAGTCTGTTTATGTGAGTAAATTAATTATTTTATTAGAAGTTACTGTAGTAGTTATATAGTATTACTAATATTATTTTTTATCTTTATTGATGTTATTTTTATATCTTTGCCACTAACTTAAAGAAAAAATTATTAATTATTCAATGTACTTAATATATAAAGTATTTTTAATAAATGAAATGGGCGAGACCCTCGTCCGTGACTATGATTGCTGTAAAGCATTCGAAACGTCGGGATCTAAAAATCAAAATAAATCCGCGATGAAATCCGAAAAGGTAGTTTCATTTAGTATAATGTCGAATATTCGCGTAAGCCTAAGAAAGTATTATTTTTTAATTATTAAATTCGAATATTGTAAAATATCTATATTAAGAAAAATAATTAAGTGTCGTTAAAAAAAATAAAATACAAATTAACATAAGAAAAGGAATTTCTTTAGATAATTTTTAATTTATTAATTTGAATCAAGAACATATTCTTTAATAAAAAAACATCAAACCCAGAGATAGATGAAGTAAAAGATCATATTCACTCATGCAATTACGTAAGCTGTATTATTAAACTACGTAAGTCTATTATTTTACAACAAGCCACTAAACCTAATACAAACAAAGTGGTTAAGAATACCATTCATCTCAACCGGCACGCACAAAATACCTGAACTTATCTTAAAGATAATAAATTTCTTGCCGACTTCGCCATAGCGGCTAAATCAATACGGCATTAACTCACACACAGCCACCTCACGCCTACGGTTGCAACGTAAAAACTATTGAAATGAAAATATAAACTCTCACATAGGAAATGTACGGCGAATGCACCCACACGAGTGTAAAGCAGGTGTATATATGAACCACCCACCCCCGCCTGCTCTGTGCGCCTTAGACGTTGGCTTTTTACATGGGTACAAGCAACCGCGCAGAGATCTTGAACATTTGGTTTGTTTTATTGAATGTATTTTTTAATTTATAAATAATATTTTTTTTGTTTTAGTTATCTATTTTGTATACTTAAATAATATTATTTCCTCTCATGCTAAAAAAACTAAGTAACTTTAAAGTAAGGTTAAAAACTTAAGTTTCAAATGACACAAGTGTATATTTTTTAAATGAGGACAAAGTTACTAACAAAATAATAAAATGTTACAATAAAGTAAAATTAAAGTAAATTATAAATAGTATTTGAAAACGATAAAAAGACTATCTAGTTTTTACCCCATTCTTAAACCGGTTGAATAAATCCGATCTCGATTTTGTTATTGACTTGAGACGATGTCCATCCCTTTTGAATATGACTGGTTCTATAATATTGTGAAAGCAATGTTCTGTGGGAATTTCGTAAGAATTTATCTATAAAGTTTATTTAACCTGTTTTTTGAGGGCGATATTAGGAATCTAGTTTACTGGAAAACAAGTTCAACTTTTATAAGCTCTTTGTGCTGACTCAATTGTAATTTTGCGTTCTCACGGATTATACTTTAGAAAATTTGAAACATATTTTTCATTGTTATTAGTGTATTCTATTACCATTCTTTACTTTTTACAAATATATATTTAAAGATAAATTAATATTATAGGTGAAAATTGTGCATAATTTGCTATTTTATTTTTAAAAATGAAGTTAAAATTTTGTTTTAACTACTATGTGTGATGTCGTTATCACCTATAATTAAGGTACTACTCTTTATATTTTCTTTTCGATGTACAATTTTTTTTCATGTGTTTAGTAAGTACTTTGTTGGTGGTCTAATAAAATAAATAAATAAATGGATGAATTACTATGAAAATTCAGCATGATTGCTATTCCTGTAAATAAATTATTATTATTATTATAAAATATTAAAACAAAATAAATATATCGTCTTTCAATTAATTAATATTCTATTAAATCGTTTAAATCTAAAACTTAATAAAATCTCAATTATTGTTAGTTGATTTCAAAATTATCATATTTTAAAACACATTATTAAGATATCTAAAAGTCTATCTTTTTAAAGTAAAAAACCCACCCCTCTGTAATACACGAACAGGTTTATAAAAAAGTGACATTTCTCACGAACTACTTACGCCACTAAAAACCGGTTTATTTTCTTGAAGGATTGTCTTGCAATATAATGCTCGGTTTAATCTAAACCTGTTCTAAGTTACACTTGTTAATACAGGTGTATTGAAAGGGTCCGTATTATATTTTTAAAGAAATATATTAATTCAAAAAATTAGATTATATTAGAATTTTTTGATTTAAATCTATTAAGTATTTTATGTATGCATGTCAAAATGTTTCATTTTATAGTTTGACGTATCAACAAATGTTTGTTGTAGACACATACAACTTTTGATTTCCGGTTTAAAATTAAAATTCGCTGCCACGTACCAAACGCAATATCCTAATTAGGCATTTAATTATAAATCCGCCATGAATTCTTAACAGACTAGACATGTTAAAATTTCACTTCCCCTCGCAAACTACGCTATAGGCGTATCACCGCGGCCCCATCTCGCTGTCTTTCTAAGGGGACCGCATAAAATAGTTATAGAGGGTAGGGGAGCTACTTAACCGTTTTTAGGAGACACCCCCGGCGTAGAAACACCCCGCTACTTCAACCCGCTTCCTGCCCCCACCCCATCCTTCACTCGCCCCCCTCCGAGTATAACTATTCGTATATTTTTGCAAATTCTTACAAAGGGCTGGCGATACCTGCCTTT
Organism: Boloria euphrosyne; assembly: GCA_951802675.2. Classification (NCBI taxonomy): domain Eukaryota; kingdom Metazoa; phylum Arthropoda; class Insecta; order Lepidoptera; family Nymphalidae; genus Boloria; species Boloria euphrosyne. The sequence continues at coordinate 2,616,315 of OX637896.1, forward strand.
TACGCGCTTATTGGTGTTAGTATTGTTTTTGTAGTAGTGTGGGTAATTTTGGATTCGGGTCAGGCGATTTAGTTTTAATTTTGCCGGATTTCCCCGGAAAATGGGTAATGTTTTCGTTTTTACGACGTGGCCTGCATAGGATAGTGATTTTAATTTTCCAGCCATGAGATGTTTTAATGTAAGGGATTTTTCGGGTTCTATTTTGATAGCGGATAGAGAGGGAGTAAAGCATTGAATCTATGAATTTGAATATTTATAAATTATAATATATGTATAGTAATGTACGTCAAGAGTGATGAAATGATCACAAAACTTTTGATAGTTTAGCCGACTATCATTTAATTATTTTTTAGTCATCAATTATGATTATTAGCTTGCTAAATTTAATTATTAATATTTTTATAATTATACAATTTAATTAAAAAAGTAATTTATTTATTTCAAAGTATTAATTTACTTTCTGTCATTAATTATATATTCAATTATTTTTTCAATATGTAATAAAATAATTTAATCTTATGACGCCTATACGTTACTAAGATTTAATGGAATCGAACTCCAGACAACCTAATCGAATTTCCACCAAACTACAGGGGTACGATAACAATATTTGAGTTAATAACATCTTTTAAACTATACTTCCTGTAATGAAAACTTCCGGGTCGTTGCCTACCTCCTCTAATAAGATTACCCTCTTCGCGTGGTCCGTAACTTCGTTACGATGGCTATTTATTAAAATAATAATATAAGTTTACGTAAGATGATAGAAGTAATAATAGAGATTTTTTTTATTTGCATTATTGTTTTAAAAAGCTAAGCTTGGTGTTATTTTGTTAATGTTCGTAGTACGTTGTTTATATTTCACATAAATAGTATTATCAAAGCCCATGAAACATATCGTCGGCCAACAGACGCGACAGCCAGCCCAAGCTGCCATACACTCGCTTGGAACATAAGTGTATGGTAGCTTGGGCTGTCACGTTTCATAGGCTTTAGTATTTTCATGAATTTCATCAAAGTGCATGTAATTATAAATAATTTATTACTAATTTTTGTTAACTTATTTATTTATCAAGTTTATACTTCTTACTTTAATTGAGGTTCCGTATTTTTTAATTGAGGTATTATAGATATGATATTGATATAATACCGTTAACGTTCTGTTAATCCATCATGATATTATGTAAAAATCAAAGTCTCTTTTTCTCTCACTCGCACACTTTCATGTTATTTAAGAGTGAAGTGATATGAATTATAGTATAGATAGTTTCAATAATTATCACTCGTATATCTTCAGTTGGTAGTAACCCTACTTTCTGCGCCAGCGGTCGCGGGTTCGAGTCCCGCTGGGGGCATTCATTTGCTAATCACGAATGTTTGTACTCCAGTCATGGGTGTTTATATTTATAATATGTATGTATTAAACATTTAAATATGTAGTATATCAACTATCTGGTATCCGCAACACAAGCACGTTACGTAGCTTACTGCGGAACTAGATGGCGCTGTTGTAGTAATGTCCCAACATATTTATTTATTATTTTTATATATCTTTCATATCTTTAATCTAGATAACCTCTCGCAACGAACTATGGTAAAATATAGTCTTCGTTCCGAAGAGATAGTGTGGTTTCTACTAGACTTATCTTTTACTAAATAAATATTAAATAAGTTATATATAATCAATTCTTTTGAATGAATTTAAGAGATTTTTATCTTTATATAGTAACTTACACGAAAAATACGATGATTAGTTAATAAGATTAAACCTTTTTTAAGCCTTCAAAATGTAATAATGTACAAAAATTTGGCTATTAACAACATATACACACATACATACATATATATATACATATGTACATATACATACATAAATATAGGTATATAAAATTATTAAGACACTAAAGTACTCTTCTAACTTACATATTAAATAAGCTCTTTATGTAGCACGCTTGAAGACGCGAAGATACGCAACTACGAGTACGTATAGTATACGCCGCGGAGGAACGAGCCAAGGTAAAATTTTAGGGGGGCGTGGAAGAGACTGGTATAAGGTAGTATGTGAATTTTCTTTTAGTTTATTTATCTGGTAACTTTTCTTATTCTAAGAAAGGCATCTATAGTTCAATACGTCAAAGTACTAATAGGTTACTTCGAGTAATTATATATCTCTATTGACACATTTGGCTCAGTTGGTAGAGACCCTACTTTCTGCGCCAGCGGTCGCGGGTTCGAGTCCCGCTGGAGGCATTCATTTGTTGAGCACGCATGTTTGTACTCCAGTCATGGGTGTTAATATTTATAATATGTATGTATTTAAATTTAAATTTATATGTGTAGTATATCAACTATCTGGTATCCGCAACACAAGCATCGTAGCTTACCACGGAACTAGATGGCGCTGTTGTAATAATGTCCCAACATATAACTTTTTCTAACTTTTATATACTAGTTTTTATCCAAATCGGTTCAGACGATTCAGTGTGAAGAACACAAGAAGTAACAAGCATACATACAAACTTTCGTTTTCAAAGTAGTCATGGTTTCAATACATAATGAAATATTTATTCATAATTTTTACTACTAATTCCGATATAGTATTTTACTCTTACATTTAAACCTTAAATTTCAGTTTATATCTTAAGAACTATTGCTTTTCAGACGAGGTATATTTTTTTACATACATTAATATTTTATATGCAGAAGTGTGTGTATGTGTGTGAATTGTTGTAAACTGATACTTTCTTAGGTTTACGCGAATATTCGACATTATAAATGAAACTACCTTTTCGGATTTTGTCGCGGATTTATTTTGATTTTAGTTCCCGACGTTTCGAATGCTTTACAGCAGTCACACCCGTGACCATGATTGCTGTGAATTGTAGTAAACTGTTTTTAAACATAAATTTTAATACGAAATCTATAACTGAATTTATTCGCTACTTTGAAAAGAATCAAGTTAGTATTTATTAATCTAGTTTTTGACACGCGATAAGTAAATATAAAAAGGCATTTTTCTTTCGAATTATACTTATTTTCTTTAATCAAGGTGTTTGGTGTTAAATAAATTTGTATTTAAAATATTCTGAAAATTATTTTGACCTAACCTGTCTTTTAAATCCAAAAATTTCAATTTTAAAAAACAGACTTCTATTAAAATTTACGTACAGCATTATCCGTGAACATCATATGTGTCTTGATACAGCATATAAGTCGATCGCGGGGTGGTTTTTACATTCTCCCTCAAGTATACTCACCCTCTGTACCTCCACCCTCTTAACTACTTTCACTCAATATCGACCCTTATTATATAAACGTTAAACATGAAAATCACTTGTACAATTTCCAAGACGTACCACCCCCTTTCCTGGGTGTAATCTTAATATTAATATCTTGGGAAGCCTCTATATGATGGAGTTTTATGTTGTATGTACGTAGCGGATTATGTACTTTATGATTTGGTATAAAATGTTTAGGGATTGAGGTGTCAAAGTTAGATGAGTTGTTGTAAGACTGCTTTACGACTCATTTATTATTATATTTTATAAGCTATAAAACATTTTTAATTAGTTTGATAAGAAAATTAATGAAAATAATGTATGTATATACGTATTCAGTCTTTTTTTAAAGTCCCACTGTTGGGCACGGGCCTCCGTTCAATACGAGAGGGATCAGGTCATAGTCCACCATGCTAGACAAGTGCGGGTGGGCGGATTACACATGTCTTTCGAAAACTTGTTAGGTTCTCTCTCACATGTAGGTTTCTTCACGATGTTTTCCTTCATCGTAAATATGGTAATGATGTTAGAAATGATTCGCACATGAAAATACCAGAGTGCGAGACTCGGATTTGAACAAAAGAGTAATTTTAGAAAAAAAATATACAAAGCTCTATAGTCTATACTATTTTATTATGATTATGTTTTTCAACAAGCATCTTATTAAATTACCTAAGCATTCAAGCATTATCTACTAAAGCTTAGACAAATACTCATTTAAATATTTCACACTTTTACCATCTAAGTATTCATTAATGTTTTACTCACTTATACATTATCGATGTACATAAACTCAAAATACACTTTTATATTCTCAAAAGTGTCCTCAAAAGAGACACAATTCGAATTTTAATTGCGCTTGCAATTTAAAGTATCTATTGTTTATTGTTCTTCACATGACAAAATAAAACGAGCGTTGTTTTATTTAAAAAAGCACTTTATGTGAAGTGCGTAAGTTCGAATTTTTATGAAGACAATTAAAACTTATGATTATTGAATTGTATCTGTAGTTTGACTTAACGTAGGTATGTAACGGTTTTTTATGAGGCAAAGGGGGCAAACGGGCAGAAGGCTCACCTGATGGGAAGTGATCACCGCCGCCCGTGGACATCTGCAACACCGCAGGGTTTGCAAATGCGTTGCCGGCCTATTATTAACATACTTTTTGAAGAAATATTACATGTTAAAAAATGTTAATTTAGGTTTTTGTTCTAATATATTACATCCATAATATTCATATAAAAAGGCGGCTCTAACTTAAGCTTAGTAGTAAACAATCGTATCGCATTGGCTTAAAAAAGCAATGACTGCAGAATTTTTAAGCCAATGCGACGTTGATACATTATGCTTAATCCTCTGCTTTGAGCATAAATAAAAAAAAATCTTAAAATGTACTTCACAAAATAATTTTAATTAACCATTTCTATGCGAATAAGTTATAGTATACAGTAGCTTTCCATAGGTCGGTATACAATAGCTGGTACTCGCGAGGGCTGTACCGCTATGCGCCTCACATAAATTTTATTGGCATAATCTAGCCCGCCCGCAAGATTCACTGGGTGGAAATTTTAAGATATACGAATATTCTACGATCCACAAAACAAGAATATTTATGTATAATAATATTATTATGTTTATTTATCTAATGTATAGTAAAAATCTCGTGTCACGGTGTTTGTTATCGAACTCCTCCAAAACGGCTTGACCGATTTTTATGCTTTTTATTTTGTTTATTTAGGTTTTTATTTATAGGTAGGGTAGGTCTGTAAGATGTTTTTTATTCCCCTAGGGCCTAGGGGAAGCCTAATAAGGGTGGCCGTCTTCAGATTTTTTATTTTTAAACCAAGTTTTATTTCTATTTTTATTTTCTTCTACCAACGCGGGCGGAGCCGCGGGAATTGATTTGAAAACATTTTGCCCATTGGTTTTTTTATTAATTAAATATATATTTCGTTTCATCCCTTATTAACGTCCCTCTAGATAGATATACTGATCTAGCTTTAGTCCACCACGTTGGACAAGTTGAGATTTAAGACGGGGTTCAAAGAAGGTCATGTGAATTTTGGAAAACTTGCTCTCTCAAACGTGCAAGTTTTTTACAGTGTTTTCCTTTGGAGTAATCATGGTATGATTGTATATTACATAGTAATCATGTAGTAAATGACATACGATTAAAAATAAGAAAGGTACGAGACGCAGGATCAATACCGGACTTTGTTTTATTAAGTAAGCGCATCTTAATATAAATTTCACCACAGCAATTGAATCATAAAGTCTACGATAAGGTATATCTGTAAGTCCAACGATCAGACGGGTTAATTTTATTGATGTTTTCACAAGTGGATAAAAGATTAAGAAAGACAAATGACGAGAACATCATTTCTAATTTTATTTGGATGGTCACTATCATTCGGTACCATGATATCGATCGTCGAGTGCTTCCAATTATTTAAAAATACATTTAAGGATATGGTGTGTGTTATCTTTTGTTTATTTCATTTTTTATTAAAATAAAAAAAAAGGGAATTTGAGGGAATACGCTAACGTGTAAATAAACAAATAATTTTCTTAAATACATTGAAAAAATGAAGTCCAAGTACATTATTATTACAATAAATATCATGCCTTATTATGTTAAGTATATAAGTTTTATTTTATTATATAAATAATATTTTTCTGCAAACGCTACCCTTTTATTGGGTCAACTTCTAACAACGTCTTTGCGTTTAATCAAAGGAAATTTCCAATTAAATTGATTGCGATCTGAGCCCTATCTACATTAATGTTCAACAAAATTGTTTTATTCCTATACGTTATAATATACATTATATAGGCTCGTATATACAGGCTTTATAGTAAATAAGGCAGTGGTAGCCCAGCGGTAACGCGTCGCTTGTATAACCGAGTGATGCGGGTTCAAATCCGGGTCTCGCACCTCTGATATTTTCATGTGCGAAGCATTTCCATCGTGATAACCACTTGTCACACGGTTATGGCTAAGCAAATTCTATTTTCCCGATCCTACCTATACATCGGCTTCTTTTGTCGAGTTTGTTGAACGATATCCTTTTTAAACATACATACCTACATACATACATATTTACATACTTCAAGAAATATGTATATAGTTAGTAAAAAAAATTCTAATTAGGCGTATAACCAATTCAATTGCAATTCCAATAGAGACGAAAACTACAATTTTAAGAGCTTATAAGCTTGTCTTATTAGACAAGCTTTTCTTTCTAGCTTGAATACCTTCTAATAATAAGTACATAGTCGTAGGAAAACTAGTAACAAAAACAAAAACACGAAATATCAAAGCAGACGGTAATGTAAAATGAGCGCTGGGACATCGAAAACAAAGACACGCAATGAATGCTAACGAGGTATTAAAGACAGAGGTACAATGAGACTTAAACTATTTATTCGATGTATCTATTCAGAATTGTTTTAGTGCATGTAATATATAAAAATCTCGTGGTGTTTGTTATCGAACTCCTCGGAGACGGCTTGACCGGTTTTGATTTATATTTTTGTATATTTGTTATGTTTGAGAAGTGGTCGCAAAGTATTTTTCAATCTTTTTTTTTTGGGACAACTTTTACCGGGTCAGCTAGTAAAATATATGAAGTACATCTATGTATATCTATGTATAAAGTTACTAGAAATTCCCGCGGTTCCACCGCGATCTAATCACTGTAAAAAAATAGGGATTGGTGGTAGAAGAACGAATTAGGGCTATAATTATTTTTTGATGCCAAACCATAAAAATAAAAAAAATTACATTTAGTCATATAAAATATATTGTATCAAACTAGAACTTTCTGCTACAGAAAATGTAAAAAATTTTAAGATTGTATTTAATTATTTATTTAATTAAAAAGAACAATTCATAATTTATTAAATATACGCGCAATTAAATTACATCATCACTACAAAAGGCCTCGATGTACACCAAGCTTTATCTCTCTCGCAGCTGGTCCCGGAAAAAACCCGGAACACGACGCGGACGGACGTGTAAGTGCCAGTAAAATGTTCACACTCGATCCTCACGTTCATTAAACTAATTGCATTTTTCATCTATAGTACATATTTGTACATTAAATATTTTTATGAAAAATCTCATTGAATAAATAGTGATTACAAATAAATCATTTTTTTTCAATTTTTACTTGTCTGTCTGTGACCACATTACTAGAAAACCACTAAATAGATTTTGATAAAATTTGTTATATTATGATGATAATTTGATAACTGATAAGCCGGGTAAACATTTACTGCGCGAAAGTATCACATCTCTAAAAAATCCCTGCGAATCTAGATCAATGTTTCTTCCTTATCAAATTTTAATACTTTAAACAAGGTTTCTAAAAACTAAACGTATTGAAAAATGAACATGGATTTCTCAATCCCAAGATCCCACGACGGCCAGACCTTCGTTATTTTATAAAAGCTAAAAGTTTCTCTGTACATGTCCCCTATATAGGTAAGAACGACCAGCGACTATTGAGTTTGGGTTGTGGTTACCTTGGCAGGTAACAGGTAGTAAAGGTGTATATAATAATACCTAAAATTTGTTACGGTATAAAGCTCAATTTTTTTATATTTTCTTCGGGATACCTTTAGAAATCCCGTCATCTATTGCCGGACACTTATGACAGTTGCTACCCCCTGCCAGACACCCCTAAACTTTAATAAATGACATATAAGTACACTTTCGTTATAGTATAATAGCTAAATTTTATATATGTTACTTAAGGGTCCCTTAAAAAGATGTTACCTCAATAGACGGACAGTTTTAATGGTTTTTACATCTCGCCAGACACATTGAAAGTCTGCTGTATGTGCGAGCGCGAATGCTTAGTCGATAACGATTTTTTAATATATCCAATAAAAAAAATTATTACGATCATAACCATGTTCTATAAAGTAAGAAATGTTAGTTTAATATCATCTAATATATAAAAATCTCGTGTCACAGTGTTTGTTATCGAACTCCTCCGAAACGGCTTGACCGATTTTTATGAATTTTTTTGTGTATATTTGGTAGGTATGAGAATAGGTCGTAGGCTATTTTTTATTCCCCTAGGTGATAAGAGTGGCACTCTGCAGATTTTTTATTTTTCATTTTTAGACCAATATTTTATTTTGTATTTTTTTATGATTTAGTATCAAAAAATACATATAACCCTAAATTATTAGGCTTCTACCACCAATCCCTATTTTTTAATATTAAGATTAGTATTTTGAATTAATTGAGTGCCGTCCATTATTATTGTCTGTGCATCGATCGTAGCATTGACGTTTTACTTTGTCAGTACAACTGTCATGCTTATATTATATTATCATACAAAATTTAAATCTACAGATCAACCTAGCGAGTGATCGAATAAAGTTCAGTAGCGATTAAAAAAATTAACGCGGGCGAAGCCGCGGGTACAGCTAGTAAAAATATAAAAAAAGTATGATTACATTGATTACATGTAAAAAATATTTTAACTTTTTTTATTGGACATAGAAATAGGAATAAATATCTGGCAAGAAATCCAAAGCTCCCACTTAAACAGTTTTTACCTTGCGCTCTTGCTCTATAATCTGAATCAGTCCTCGTATTGGAAGTAAGTTCTCTTATCAGAATTGTAATTCCAATATTGTTTTTAAATTTATATTTTTGTCAACTGAGACATACAAGAGTTTAAAAGTTATACTATGTCCAGTTAAAATATTCAACTTAACCCCGTTTCGGTTCATTTCATCTATACTAATATTATAAAGAGAAAAGATTTATATTTTTGTATGTAACGAATAAACTCAAAAACTACTGGACCGATTTTAATGAAATTTGGTATACATGTAGTCTAGAGCCTGAGAAAGGACATAGGCTACTCTTTAGGGCGAAAAAAGGGCTGTAAAGGGTTGAAATAGGGGATGAAAATTTGTATGGAAATTACGTCATTTTTAGAGCTAGAAGCTTGAAACATATTTTTTAGGCTTTTGTATAAGATATAAATAAGTAAGGCATTCAAAGTTTGTAAAAATTTTATACTAAAGGAGGTTCCTAGGGACGAACCCGAGCGAAGCGAGGGTGAGTCGCTAGTACGTTATAAGGTTAGTATTCATTTCTGATGAACGAGATGAGATATTTTCCCGGAGTAATTAGTATCCTATATGTTGATCCGGATAACCAGCTATCATCATATTACATTTCACCAAAATCTACCTACCCAGTAGTTTCCCTGATGTGTCAGTGATGCTGTCACAGACAGACAAAATTATTGGAACAAAATATAGATTCGGCCTCTGTATCAATATAATAGCTATTTCAATAAGTTTTTTTTAATATTTAATTTACCAACAGATTCGGCTGAGTCAGAATTTTATAGATAGATATAGAAAGGTCGGCCGAAAGGTGAAAATTTTGGGTTAATAGAATTTTCTGATGCCAAATCATAAAAAAGTGAAAAAAAATGTGGTCTAAAATTAAAAAATATAATATCTGTAGAGGGCCGCCCTTAACACTTAGGGGAATAAAAATTAGCCTCCGAACTATTTTCAGACCTACCAAATATACACAAAAATCATAAAAATCGGTAAAGCCGTTTCGGAGGGGTTCGATGAAACACTGTGACACGAGATTTTTATATATTAAATAAACACAATGCAATTAAAAATATATAAATATAAATTTGCGTAAATTTTAATAAAAGAATAATTAAAAATGGCGAAATTAACATCCGCATAGACCATAAAGCAAGCTCTTTCAAACTTTGCTCTTGGTACGATATAAATAACCTAGTTAGGTAATATAGGGGCCTCTAACTCCTCCCGGGGGCCGTGACTTGAGAAGTTTTATGTACACACTTTTACACTTAGTACATTTTTAAAATTTTCATACATTTTATATTAAGTATTTGTTATGTTTTGGCTCATTAATTCTGATTATTTTCTGTAACTTTACTTGTAAGAAGTATTAATAATAATAATACCTATATCAAATAAGTATTATAATTTATAACTTGGCAAATATTTTGTAAGAACATAGCTTCAATTTGAATCTAGCTAGAACTAAACAGACACGAAACAGTATAAATTAATGTATTTGTATACTTTATATTAATTTTAATTAATAAATAGGTAGTAAGAATTATTGTCGATTTCAATTTAATTTAAAAAAGACACAGACGAAGACAAAAAAATATTTTAGTCCCGCTGAATTTCTTTCGCCAGTTCTTCTCAGGTCAGCGGCTTCTTCTTTTCGAATTGGTAGTAGACTCATGACGTTCAGTAAAAAATTGTAATAATTTTATGCTAAATAAAATATTTTGAATTTTGAATGATATGTATTTGAAAAAATTACAAATCCAACTTATTTATTACACCAACAAACGCTTTGTTATATTTGTTATATAATTATATTGCCTAACCAAAGAACCACTTACGTAAGAAATAACAAAAGTAAAAACTACTTTTAAACAACTGAAAACACAATACTTCACAAAAAGCATTTCCCAAACGACGGCAGCAGCAAAAAATATCCCTACCGATAATATATTCGGCCATTCCTCTATCCGCAAACGGGACAGCGATAAATTACGTTTTAAGAGTCCCGGGGCATTTTTTTCGTCGGAACTCTGCGGCTAACAGATTTTTTTCCGGATCCCGGCGGGTTATTACAGTGATTAATTCACTGAGTCGACCGCTTGTTAACACATTTTTTTATCCTTTTTTTAAAACCTCACGGTAATTTGCCTGGCAATTTGCTGCCCCGTAGTTGGCTTTTTGTTTGCTTAATTTGTTTAACCTGTTGCGTGTTGGGGATTTTTATGGGCTGTCAATCAAGAGTGCATTAATGATGGTACATACTGGCTGTTTTTAGTGTATATTTAATAATGGTTTAATGCCTATTTTTATTACCTGTAATTTTTTGTATTACCTATACCGTATTAATGACAGTTCATTATTAAAAAATGAATCTTGGTTAAAGTATAATTATAAAGTACATTTATTAGTACTTAAATTGAAGGGTACAGGGGCAAAGCAAGGAATGTCACAATTTTTTTTTTAAATTCACATTGCAATCTTTAATACGCGGCAATCTTAATGTTCCCATACTTTTCAATTTTTCTTAATTTTATGTGACATTCCTTGTTTTGCCCCTGAAGGATATTGTAAGTCGCACAATTTACTTTTTAAAACAATAATGGCAGTCTTAAATAAGCTAGGTATTATAGAGGTAAAACTTTGAAGTTATTTATTAATCTTCTACAAAACAAAATCGAAATAATAAAATGATATTTTTTATTAATAACATTTCGTTGGTAATAATATTTTTCTCACAAAATACAACAATATATTTATTTTTAAGATACATTATATAAATTGTACAAAAACATCTTTAGGCGCAAAAAATAATACGTTCTACTGAACTGTGCTTATTTTGTCGCTTAGCGCCATCTATCAGACAGTAGAATAAACAATATATGGTACGTACTTTTATTTCTACATTATTAATAATAATAAAACAAATCACGAATATTAGACTTTAATTATGCATTTGAAAATTATAAGCTTAAATTAAAATAAAAATCTTTTAAAATAATTTATTTACTTAATTTATTTATTTAATTTTTTTATTCAACACAAGATGGCGCTATATATAAATATTCTTTTCGTCACTACATGGCGCTTTTTTAATAGTTTAAAAACTGCACGCTAGATGGCATTTAAACTTATTCTTTTTATCACTAGATGGCGCTTAATTTTTAGTTCCACTATTCGACAATAGATGACAATACTTATATAGGAAATAAAACATCTTTTATTTATCCATTAAAATAATTATTACATTGTTTTAAAATAAATGGTATTGTTAAAATTAATTTACTTCAACATCCATTTATTAATTTATAAACATTCAATTTAGGGTTTAACAGGATCACGTCTTTTGCTAAGACATCCAAAAGGACATTGAAACTTGAAAGTATAGATTTTCTTAATCGTATATCGAATTTTTATAATTAGAACGATTCTAGTAGAACTCAAGGTAGGTGTGTTTTTATATTGTAAATAATAATATATCTATTTTTTTATGATAGTATACTAAAAGCGTTTATTTGATTTTTGCTTTTTGATACACTTTTTAAATATGAACTTGAACTCGATCCTTGTTAACGTCCTACACTGGGTCTTCAATACGAGGGGATCAGGCCATAGTCCACCACGCTGGACTAGTGCGGGTTGGCGGACTATTAAGTCGTTCTTTAGTATTGAAATTCTCGACTGAATGGTTAATTAAGTGACTCTGAGTGCGGCGGTAAGTATTACATATATTTCTATATAAACATAATAATACTTGCGAACAGCATACGGAGACTAGGTGGGTAGGTAAATTTTTCCATATATTTAGAATATTTCAACATTATATTTCAAAATTTTCAATTTTTTTTTTTTTGCTAATTACACACTATTAGTAAATTTAATTCAAGTTGTGAACATATGAAATACCCTAAATACGAAGGTAGGTTTATATTTTACATGTACTACGCTACGTGTGACTATTTCGGTTTATGGATATTTTAAACTAACTCAAGATTTAAAAAAGTGTCACCTGTAAATTTTTTATCATTTTTTTCAGTCTCCTGAACCAGGGCATGCTATGATGAAAATGAAAATAAATAATAGATTTATTTGACACACATTTAACAATATAGCTCTAATTTATTCTATGAGTTTTATTGTGCCATAATATGGATAGAAAGACATCATTGAATTATAATATGGTCTTTGATTTGTAAATTTGTCTATGACTCAAATGAAAAATACCTTGGGCATTTTAATAATTTGTATCACATCGAGAAAATCTACCGCACGGCCCTGAACCAAGGTCACTTTCTAAAATATTTGAATGTCGTTTACAGACAGTTGACTAAGAAACAAGAACTAAGATACTTATCACTTTCAAACGTTTAAAATCTTTCTTAGGATAATAATTGTAAAAAGACAATATAAACTTTTGTTCGGTGTTCCTTAACGTTATTTTATATTTAGTGACATTGCAATTAGAAGCTAATATAGACTAGTTGCTAATATTTGAGAGGTTATTTTTAGATAATGAAAAATATGTACCAAGCTTCAAAAGAAAGTAAGTATTCTTTATTAGAACGAAAAACATTTATATATTTTTATGTCCCATAAATATTTATAATATTACAGCAGCGTTGCCAATAAGCCGTCCACTTCGAAGTTATTTTTGAAGTTATTGACTCAATTTTCTAAGTAAAACTTGACTTAGTTTTATACTAAAACTCAACCGTTAAAATATTTCTTACAAACAACACGCCAAATACCGCAACAATTCTCAACAGAAATAATAATGGCAACGTCTTAAGCAAAAAAACGTTAATTACAATGGCATATCTTAACAAATTATTAGCAGACCGTCTCAACAAAGATAACCCTCGGTATGCTATAGAGTAGGAAGATTCTAAGGTAAAAAACACGGGTCGAATGGACCGCACTATTGTTATTCAGATGAATGTCTTAAGCGCGGCCGTTACGATAATGTTTGTATTTCATTGTTCGCGTTGAATGGGATGCGGCAACCTGGGATATTGTAACTTATAATATCCTTGATGTTGTAGAATAGTTGCGAACTCTACATACTGTCTGCTTAGTTGTTAGCTTATTACTGTATTATTTCAATTATTTATTTCTAGAATATGATAAGAGACCTTTTTAATATGGATTTTGAAACATGTTTCTTTTTTATTTTGAAGTGAAACTTCTTTAGAATCGTTGTGATTTGAAACTCGATGAAACGAAAATGCGTCACGATAAAGAAAGAAATACATAAAAGTATAGGATTAAGTCGGAGAGAATGAGATAGAATACATTCCCATGTTGCCATGGTAACCGTTGTTTATTTTTTGACATTTCTTTTTTTATATATATTCATCTCATTCTTTTGTCGATTTACTGAAGTTTCACTTCTATCGTGTGTGAATCGCACACACACCTATTTTTACAGATAGGACTTATTTAATAGCCAGTTATGTAAATACTTGATAATTAAAATAAATAGAGCAAATAAATAATGCGTGTAAAGGAAAAGGATAAAAATATAATAAAAGTACAGAAATAAATATTCCTTAAATGCATGAAAGTACAGAATTGGCGAAAACAATACCATACAAATAATATAATATAATATTTGGCATTTTTATATGTTTATACATTATTTTTTTTTTTATACATTATTGAAATAAAGAAAGGGTTTTCTAAAAGCATAATATTATAATATGATATGTATGTATTATAAATGATGATGATGATGAAGCAAATACATGACTTAATTTGCTGCATAGCAATAAATTATATCCCGCGGACGTGTTCTAAAGGCCGGAAACCTAATTCATAAATTTATATATTACTGGAGAATAAGTTTTGACTGTTAGTATATCCTAACATATTTTGTTTACAAAAATTCTAAAACCTATAGAATCAGCCCCTGTATCGTTAATATTAACTATGTCAATTAGATTTTCCGAAAAATACTCATTGCACATATTCGACTAAGCTAGAATTTTGTTTTATTTATAGATAGAAGATATTTACAATATAATGTATTTGCAAAATCCTTAATACAAGTATAGAAAATACAATAACTATCTGTTTTCATCAATAACGCTGATATGTCTACGACCCGGCGTAGCGCTCGCTGCTTCGTAGACGCTATGAGAGTATTCAAAAGGAAAAATTGTGTAAGACATGCTTAACACATACTGCAATATTGTAAAAAAGTATTTTTTAAAGGAGTTTTCTCTTTAAGTTAATAAAATTGTTTAGTTTTTAGTAATTTAAATAGAAAACTCTTCTAAAAAATCACTTTTTTTACAATATTTTGTTGAATATAGAGTCATACAAACACATCCAAACGATCAAATAATTATTGAAATTATTTTTATGAAAATTTCATCAAATTAATATCTAGTCACTTTAACATCATTTTTATTGCATATTTTGTGGTCAATATTAAAAAAAGGAGTATATTTTTGTTTTACTTTTCACTTCGAAATTATAAGATAAAGTGAAAAACAGTCTCATATTCATGCATTTGCTACATTAAACTATATTTTCTCTTGGTAAATTTACACATAAACTTCATTTTAATATTAAAATAAAAATTGAATATCGTAACATAAGCTACTTTCCACATCGGTCATACTCAGGGTCAAAGTAACCCTGCCAATGCCCACGAGGTGTCAAATAGAGACATGTGGCACCCTTCGTGAGAACCGGTTGTACCGGAATGCAAATGCGCCCTTTTGTGATTTGGACAATTCTTCGCTTTTAATTGTTTTTTTTTACGGAAGCTAGCTAACTAGTGGACGGTTACTATTATCGACTATCGATAGTTTTGTACTGGTTCAGTTAAATATGTTCTATAAATATTATTTACACTTACATGTTTAAGAACAATAATATTAGATTTTAAATTTGACAAATGTCATTTTTTTCTACTTAACTTTTAATTTGTTGGTTGTATTAAATATTTACAGTAAATGATTATAATTTCATTCAGAGTGTCTGATTTAATTGCAAAGAATACAATACCTATAAAACAATATAGTGTATAGTATTATTTATAAAATACTAGATTTACTAAAATTGTTTTTCGAGACTGCTCTGTGAATGATAAAACTTTATCGATATGCGTACATGACTACAAACTGGCAAAACCGGTCAGGTCAGTTTTGCAATCACAATAGAGGACCCAATGGTTACTTAAATAGGTCCAAATATTATAATACGATCCGGTATTATTAGAAATCGGCCAACCCTTTGGCAAAGGTGATTCTATTGTCCAGTTTCGCCCTTTACTATCTTTTGTCGGGACCCCACCAAGATAACCGGTAAGACAACTTTTGACCCTATACCGTATTGAAGGGTTAAGTCAGTTGCGTTTTGACCATGTCGTAGTATCCTTGTGCATCGAAATCAGTTAAAGAATTATTTAATAAAATTCCACATGTGACGCAGCGACCAGGTAAGCTGCTTTTATCGTACATTTTTCTATTAAAAACAACTATTTTAAGTTTGTGCGTCGTATTTATATAATATAAACTACCTGTTAACTACCTAAGATTAAAACCTCTTTTTTAAAAGTCTGTAAAAGCAAGTACCCTGATATAAATCATGAAGTCGCCGACTAAAAAGTACAATACAATTTTTATCAAAGCACCCCCGCTATCGATATTTTAGGGGTGGCTCGTCATTGGCCCGCATTTTTGTTCTTAACGGTTTTTCGTGGGCGTCTCGGGTGGAGGGGTGACCACCCCCGGTTTCTTAAAAATGGCCTCACCAAATATCCATTTTGAAGCGAAATTTCACATTTATTAAGCTTTTAAAACTTTTGTTTCATTTCAGCCTTCATGTTGCTATCGGTTTGATGCAAAATAGATTTTAGATTATCTATATGAATGTTTAAATTAATTTAAAACTACTCTATCGGATGAAATATACGATAAATAATTTGTATTTAAAATTCAATCACTAAAAGTTTATTACAGACGTTACAAATCTTATAAATTTGTCAATTAAACATGTTTGGATTATAACATAACAGTTCTCATTATAAAGAGTTTTTTACATCATTAGGTCTCAAATACAATTTTTATGATTTTCTAGAATATTTACGGGACGGATAAATTTCAAATGTAGTATATACGTATATATTCATTAAAGTAATCATTAATTCTGTCGAAGACGCGTCACAGACGCACAATTACACGCTGTAGGAATATAAAAAAGTTAATTTTTGTGAGTTTACTTAAGTGGTTAATAAGATATTATAAAAATATTGAATGCATATAGTTTGTAATTGTAATAGTTTCGTGTAACACGAAATTGATAATATGCATCAAAATGAAAATTTCTTGTAGAAAAAAAAATTACATGCATCAGTCCAGTGATTTTCTCGTGATGCGGTAACAGATAGACAAAAACTTCGTCATACGTATCTATAGTAATGATATTAAATTTTTTTATAAAATGTTTACCTGATGTACCTACATACGACTAAGTTTGAATTTTATTATACCTACAAATATATTAAAAAAGTAACTAATAACCAAATGTTATTTTTTTTTATTTTACTATGTAATTGCTTATGTATATGAATTCCTATGGTAAATAAAATGGAAACATAAAGCGAACTAATTAATTAGAATGCCGATTGAAAATAACCAAGTCGTTTTTAAGCAAAATGAGCATCAGATCGAAGAGGAAGGGGATTTATCAAAACTTTGTAATGACACAAATATAATTACTCCTAAATCTCAGAAGGGCGTTGAGAAAAACTTGCGATGTTCTCGGGATTGATTTTATTTGAGAGACGACACGATTTTTTAATTAAGAACGGCTTCAAACGTAATGAATCGTAAATTCTCAGAAAGACGTTTCACCGTTATGAAAAGATTTGAAAGTGGGTGCTGTCTTTGGAATTTTCCTTTAAGAGCTTATTGAAAAGTTCTGTTATAGAGTCGGGTTATATTGGGATATATTTTTTTTAATTCACGGTTGAAAATTTTTTTATAAGCAAAATAGATTAATATTTTAACAGTTTTAGGAACATTAAAGCGTCTTCCCATATATTTGTACTTAATAAGATCAAAATTTTATACAAATTGAGTTTGTGGTATTCGTTTTGCACAATAACAATCTAATTTATAGGACAACTGTTAGTAATTATGTATTAGTAATAACGTATTAGTAACAATAATAATTATCATAGGACCAAATTTTTTATCATAAATAATTATTACACACTGACTAAATAACCTACGACTTTAGTAAAAATCCAATCTATTATCAACATCAGCTTATCAACTTATCAATACTACATTTTAATTACAATTTTTATTCTTTAATAACTTCCGTCTAAAAACTATTTTTAGTAAAGTAAAGCGTACTTCAAATCACGAGTCAATAATAAGTATCATGGCGTATATTTTTCAAGCTGACACGTCGTTCGCCGCCGCGAAAACTTTCCCAACCAATTTACTGTTTAAGTGTGCCCATTTGTCTGAAAACTTCCAACTTTGCCGAATTATTTACAGATAATGTTAAAAATAAATAAATTCAATACTACAATCTATCAACTAATAGTTAAAAAAAATACCTACGTATAATAAATACGTATACTTATGTCCATATGTACTTATTAACCATATGTTATGGACACAAAGTAACTTTTTTTATTATTATTATACTTAATATGAAAAATGTCTTATTAATAAAGTAATATATAATTTTTTGTTAAAAAAAATTAAAATCAACAAAATACTTTTCGATATAAAACTTACAAAGTTAAAATATAGATAAATAATATTTTTGTATAGGCACTATAAAATTACATCATTATCTTGTAATCTACAAGTTAAATGAAAAATATAAAGACGGCCATTTTGTATTCTCTGATTAGAAACGCGAAAATTTGATAGCAAGAAGCGAAGGAAAAATATTTAAAAGGGAAGGAGGACCCTCCTCGCCCTCCGGCCTTAGGTTTTTTGACGCCCAAGCACGGCTTTTTTCCAAGGGGGAATTTTGCAATTTAAATTTTATCTTCGTAATGAGTCTCTGGATTTTACTGGATTCAAATTCGTAGCAAATAAAATATGTTTCTAATCTTTGTGATACTTTGTAAGCTACTCAAACGAGCTTTCGTGTTTTAAATTTTTAGAGTGTTTTGTTTAAGTACTTACTTTGAAGGTACTTATAATTCAAGTTCATATAAACTCTTTTAACGACTTCTTTACATCTTCGCTGTTTATAAACATTGTATTAAGGTAATTTTGCACTCATAAGGTAGGTGACAGTAATAAAAACTCAAAGCAATAAAGATTTTATGAAAAAAGGTATTTGCTAGTAATTCTTTTCATTACCGTTGTAAAATGTTGGATAAAGTGAAGCAAAATCACAAGTTTAAATGTACAATGCTAAGTACATTCAGATATTGAGTTCTAATAAGAATCTATTCTACGAATTGGACAAGCATGTATTTGTATTAGCAAACAAATAAAATATCTAAAATAAATATGTTGGACATTACATATGGTTTTTTACGACGTTTTCCTTCACCGTAAGACAAGTGGTAAAGATGTTAGAAAAGATTCGCACATGAAAATATCAGAGGTGCGAGACCGGGATCTGAACCGCACCACTCGGTTATCCAAGCGAGCGCGCTACCACTGGGCTACCACTACCTCTGATTATATTAATGCAATATCTAAAATAACTATTGTATTGCAATATCTAAAACTGTTGAGTTTCTCGCAGGGTCTTCTTAGCAGAAGTGCTTTCCAAGCTGGTGGTAGATTACTCACGAACTTACGTACTGACATTAAATTTAACTTTTAATAATATAAAAAATGACGATTCAAAAGTGCTTAATATGTAATGTTGAATATTAAGTATCATTTAATTTTATAAAATCTAATAAGACCATCTATTAAAGTTATACTACTTGACCTAAATAATATCTTAATAGAAAATCAATTGATAACTTAGAAAACATAATTTCTGGAATTTTCATTTTCTCAGTAATACTTAATTCTTATAAGAAAAATACTTAACATTTTTAAGTATCTTTTTATCTCGTCACATAAGTTACCCTAGATTCGTAAACATGTTGTCAGACAAATTTCTTTGGGTTGCTTTTATTAGGTCACTATATGTATTAATATATCAACACATGTAACGGAATATTTTGATCGTGATTTAGACACATACTAGATTAAGTTAAAATTTAGCACAGTTATCAAGACGTGATGGAAAATATAATAATTTTCAAAAAATTAACTTTCTAAAAATATAAATAAAAAAATCTATACTATTATAAATAATGTGAATGTTAAATGTAAGTTTGTTTGTTACGCTTTTACGCGAAAACTACTTAACCGATCATCATGAAACTTTACACATATTCTTGCAGGTAACAGTAACATAGAATACTTTTTTTCTAGCGGGCTTGAAACCATGAACGCTAGTGAAACCGCGGGCACTACTAGTATATAATAAATAATAGTTAAACTCCATTGGTACGATCTCGAAATGTAAAGTTAGTATTAAAAAAATATTGCCCAAGTGCTTGAGTCGAGAGAGCTTTAACCAAAATAACATTAATTTTCTCGTTAAAATTGAATCTCGCTTTATTCTTACTCCAGCTAAAAAATATTATTCACTTTTAAGTTCGTTTCATGATTAAAGACGGTTTTCTAATTTTTGATTAATAATACTTATACAAATCTAACAAACTCCGGAGCTTCATTACATTAATTCAAAGTCCGATTAAATAAGGAAAATTTCAAATATTGAGACATTAAATATGTTCAGGCATTATTACAACAGCGCCATCTAGTTCCTTGGTAAGCTACAAGGCTTGTGTTACACGGATACCAGATAGTTGAAATACTACACATATATAATTTTTAAATACATACATATTATAAATATAAACACCCATGACTGGAGTCAAACGTGTTCAAAAAATGATTGTCCCCAGCGGGATTCGTATCCGCGACCGTTGGCGCAGAAAGTCACTACCAACTGAGCCAAACGTTTACTATTTAATATTTATATGTTAAGATTATATTCCTAGCAAAATAATAGAGATATCTTCTATAGAGGAAAAACAAATGCAAATCGTTAAAATAAAAGATAGCAGTTGATTCATTAGAGCCGATTCAAAACAAGGGGTCACGACGGAGGTACCTATAATTTTCTTTGCATTTCTTCCGCGGACGCACCCTTCTCAGAATACAGATAATAAAGGCAATCGTTGAAATGGTAACAGATTAAAATATAAATTCAGTATTACATTTAGTTAGGTATAGATTGTTTATGTTTGAGAAAAAAATAGTCATATAAAATAAAGCCCTATCTCTTACGTACATTTAATACATTTATGTTTTTGAATTCGAATTTTTGTTTATACATTTTCTAATGAACTAACAAAATCAATAATTTTGTACATAATTTCACAGATTCTTTAAGTTAGTTAAAGAAAACTGTAGATCAGTAACTAAAACTATGACAGAAACTAGACAAAACATGTAGAAACTTTCGTGTTTTGTACAAACAAACATTCATGATAAAGCAAATAATACATATTTTTGAAGATATTTAATAAGCTTTTTAAAATAAGATTAATTAGCAGTTTTTGTTACATTATTGATTACATTTATAATAAATGTACTTATTGAGTTTCATCAAACACTGATATTAGCTGCTGAAATATTACATTTAGGTAGAGGTTTAGAAAAAAAACTGTAAAAATAAAAATAATTTTATTTTAAACAAACTTATTTATAGGGAAATACCGAGACCCATTTATACAGAAACGTCATGACAGAGTTAAAATAAAAAGTTAAACGTTAAACCAAAATGGCGGCGGGAATAGTTTGCAGTTCAAAAGGGAAAGTGTTCGAAACTTTTTAATTTGCGAACGTCCATGTTCGAAAGTCGAATTTTTCACCGCCAACTTTGAGCGTTCGAAGCGCGGAATAGTTTAATAGTCTATATTTCAAGTTTGGGTACTCGTCTGAAAGTTTTTTTAATGGTTTAAAAGACGTTTTATTCATTAATAACTTCACTTCTTATGGTTCTTAAATTTTAAACCATTTTTAATTTACATAATACAATATACTTACAGTTAGCTTACATCCTAAATTTAATATTCTCTTATAATATATTTATTATTGTTTACATAACTATTTATGGAAAACCTCTGAAAACTATTCAGTTAATGTACAAAACAAAATCCTGATGGTAATATAATTATTGTCTTCGTATAAGCTACGTACGCGTCATCCGGCGACACATCCTGTCGGGCCGGAAGTAGTCATTTACAGTACTTCCGTGTACCGGAACTTTCAATTTAACCTGTTTTTAATAAGAATTTCTAAAAATATTAGTGATAAGTACGTCAAATATCAATATGCAATGAAACAGATATTAATCCTTCAATAAACTTACCAATAAAATCATAAATTAAAGTAACAAAAATAAAATGAATCATAAATTATTTATTTTATTTAAAGAACTCAAGAATTGGTACAGTCATAAGACATTCTATTGATTTTTTCTCGAAAATAATTATGTAAACGTCTGTGTCACACTTTCCTCTGTAAATTGGCCGCCGATAAAAAATAAAAAGGGGTTGTGATTCACCCTCTTACAAAAACTTGCCACCCTTAGGTAAGTACATCTGTTTCCATGGCATTGCCGGTATATAATTTAAAATTTGCTGCCGTAACTTATACATTTTAAATTGGGAAGAATTCACCCTCGAACATTTTTTTAATATTATTCCACCTTTTAAAACTGAATGGCTTATGTAAAAGGTAGCCTTAGAAACTTTAACTGTGGTGTAAATTTGTTTTAACAACTGCAATTAAACTTACTAATTAACTTAAAAAAATACTTAGTTTAGTTAATTAATATTTTTGAAAGTAAACCAAATTAACTAAAAATACAATAATTTCAATCACATTATTGATATATTATTCTTAAATAAAAAAAATTGGATATATATAAAACAAGAAATAATATTACTCATAAACACTATGTGGCTTTAACAGTAATAACACATACACTATAAAAAAATAAAAAAAATTGACCTGTGTCAAAGTGGTAGTTAAATAGTTGACTTCTAAATGAACAAAAATGAATTTATTTGTATAATTCTAAATACATATTTCGTATTTAATACAATATTCTGGTTTGATGCCAATGAAGCCATCATTGAAATATTTCGTATAAAGGTAATATCGCTTCTAGATATGTCATAATTCAGGCACACCAACCTTTAGAGTTTAGAGCATAATAAATTTTACCAACATCGCAAATAAATATCGCTTGTAAAAGTATAAATTACATTTTGCAAAGACGCCAAATGCAAAGAAAACATTAAATGCGAATTGAAACATATTTCGTGGGTTTTGCGGAAACGGAGACAGACAGCTGGAGTCGCGCCAGCGAGAAACAATAGTTTTTTCTTAGGTCCCACAAATGTCTAGCCCTATGTTGGCTAGTGTCCATCCTAGACAATATTATGACTGGAGTGTTAATATATACTCGTAATTTGTTTTCGATCATAAAATATTTAGTTCGAGTACTCTTCAAATATTAACTTATTACCATAATATTATAATAAAACGAGTTTGAGTCAAATCTGTACATTATTTTTTTAATCTTGTTGGAATAATTATTATAAGAGGATAATAAAGACAGGAGAAATCTTTAAGTTTTAGAATTTTTATCTTATTGTCTAGTAAAGCGTCACGAAAAAATACCACTGGTAAGATTTTGATGAAATTAAACTGGTTATCCAGGTTGTTGACCTGATTATAGTACCTATACCTTTTACAACGGGAAAATATCTGAAAAATATATTCTAGCCGTTAAGCACACTAAGTGACTGAGTCAAGCGGAGCGATAATGTGTAGCTTATTTTATAAAAGTATGGATACAATAGGTCCAATCAAAAGTAATTATTAGGAAATATTAACTGTCACCGTATTTTGCTCTGACGTCAATAAATAAGATTGTTTACACTGCACACTACATCATACAAGATACAGATGTTTATCAGTAGTACTCCTCTATCTTACACCCTCTGGGCGTTAATGTAGGTGGAAATTTGCTTTTTTTTTCTCAGTTCTAAGTCAAAAAAAGCTACTTTGCCTGTTTTAATATACTATATTAAAAAGGATTTAATTAATGAAAATATAAAAAAGTTATTAATTAAACTTATAAAGGATAATTTATTTTCCCGCGCTTAATATTTTTATTCCCTTCAATTTGATCCGTCCATTTTTCTCGTAGAAACTTCGGCTTTTCTCATTCCGTGCTTAAATTAAAAACAATTATGAGAGGAGGAAGGCGGGCGTCTCCGAGATGAAAAATTAAGACAATTTGAGCGCCCGCCCCTACAGACAGCCAGTATTATGGACTGGACGCAGATTATATAAATATTTTATTATAGCAAAGATTATTTATGATGCAATACTTAATGTTAAATTATATTATAATCGTTATATAATAAATTTATATGTAAATAAATATATGTATGTTGGGACATTATATGTGTATCTAGTTCCGTGGTAAGCTACTAGTCTTGTGTTATGGATATCACGTATATTGTTAATACACTACGCATATATAATTTTAAATACATGCTTGTTATAATTATAAACACCCATGCCTGAAGTACAAACATTCGCACTCAACAAATGAATGCTCCTAGCGGGACTCGAAACCGCGACCGCTGGCGCAGCTATTAGGGTCACTACAAACTGAGTTATAAGTTTATTTTTACTTAATAACATCATTAAATTCTTTAAAAAGTACTAAAAAAGTATAGTAAATATCCGATATATTTTTAAGTTTAAATTTAGAAGTTTGGTTTCTGCAATGAATTTGCTTATTGTCTATCGATTAAGAAAGTTAAAAAATGGAAATGTCACTTTCTCCAACGGCAAGCTAACGTGTTTAATACAATTTTCAAAGTTAAAACACCTGTAAATCGTTATAAATTACATAATATAACTGTCTGTACTGTCAGTTTAAATTAAATTTTATTAGTCCCAAATTGACTTATTTTTTTTAATTCTTTTAAACTTTGAAGAAAAAAAAATTTGTGTTGTACTTTACGCTTTTATATAGAATTTCGAAATGCTTTATAAATTAGTTTACTTATTTCTTATTTCATAATAATTATAAGGCGGGGAAAGCATTTCTCTCCGAGATGAAAATGGAATTAATGAGAGGCTGCTTCTTTTTGCTGAAATACAAATTGCGTACTACTATTTACTAGTTAGGCTTTAGCTGAGTCTCGCTCAAATAATAATCTATACGGAAAAGTAACGTTTTAAAGACCGGAAACTAAATTCTTAGATTTTATATACCGTGTGATGTTTTACAGATGGTTTTAACGGTTACTTAAGATTTCTCTGAAATGAGATATTTTCCAGCAGTAAAAAGTATGATATATCCCGGATATAGACCCGGATATATACCCGGATAACCAGCTATCATCATACCAAATTTTATCAAAATCCGTCCAGTGGTTTCTTCGTGATATACAGACAGATAGAAAGACAAAAATTCTAAAAACTATAGATTCGGCCTCCGTATCGATAATAATTACTATTCCAATAAGAATTTCCAAAAAGTATTCAATGTACCGATTTGACTAAGTTAGAATTTTATTATATGTATATAGATGTATAGATAACATAATTGCAGCTATGACAGACATATTGATTTTTATTCTACACATATTCATTCCTCACGATATTTCTTTCATTGTATTATCAACAATGATATTTTAACTACAGATATGTTATACGCTCACTAAACAACCGAAAAAAGTGTTCCGCGCTGCACACATACACACTTTTCATTCAAGGTACATGTCAAAATGATAGAAAGGGGATAGTCGATAAAATCAATAAGAAAAAAAGAGACAGCTAATGTTGTCAATTGCGCGTCAATGTAAACAAACATTAGTCTAGCGACCGATAACATATCAGAATATTAGGCAAATAATTGAAATATATTAATAAATCGAAGTATTCTGCGTTCTTACATGTGGTATGAGATCCCTTGTGTTTTATTAACTTTGGTATCATAATTGGTGCATTTCCTAAATACACAGGATGGCATTTTTTTTAATTTTGTAGCAGCGTACCACTCGTCGCCATGCGGTGACACTGACTAAAGGCAATACGTCCTAATTAGGATGTTTTCGAGTTTTCACGATTGCGCGCTCATAACATATCTATAGTTAAAATATCATTGATTATCAAGTAGTAATGCAATGAGAATAACAATTAAAATTCTGAATTTCTACACTCCAGCTTTCCTATGAAGTGTAGATTTTTTAAATAAAAATAAAGAAGATACGAAAATTTAGCAAATATCTAAAACTTACAAATTGAAGTGTGTTACACTATAAATAGAAATAATTTTTTTTACTGCAATCATCAAAAAACGTTGTAATTAGAATTTATGTTAAAATCAAACTCAATCCGCGACGAAATTCGAAAAAAGTCTTACTAGTTATTTAAGTAATACAATGGTAGAGTTTTTTGCTCAAACGCGTTAATCTGAGGAACTACGAATCTGATATAAAAATTTATTTTTGCATTGGATAGCCGTACCTAGAACAAAATTATAATAAGCTATATATCATAATATTAATAATAGTAATATAGAGCGAACCCGAGCGGAGCAAGTATGAGTCGCCAGTATAACATAAAGACTCTATTCTCTCCATCAGCTCTTCTCTTTTCCATACTGACCGTTAATAAGTAAAGTCGTAAGTCTTAACGTTAAATCTACCGTAATATTTAGAATACTATTAAATCTGTTTTTAGTAGTAATTATAAACGGGGGAACAGGCAACTTCAAGATGAAAAATTAAGATAATTTGTGCACCCCTATAGACAGCTTTCTTAGATAGATGTGACACTGAACAAAGTAATAATTACTTCTCCGAATAAATTTTGATTTTGTATATCATTGAGATTTGAGTTTTTATATAAAAACTTTCCTAGTGACATTAGAATTGTATAATTTGATGACACGTTTGGCTCAGTTGGTAGTGACCCTACTTTCTGCACCAGCGGTCGCGGGTTTGAGTCTCGCTGGGGGCAGTCATTTGTTGAGCAAGAATGTTTGTACTCCAGTCATGGGTGTTAATATTTATAATATGTATGTATTCAAAAATTATATATGTAGTATATCAACTATCTGGTATCCGCAACACAAGCACGTTACGTAGCTTACTGCGGAACTAGATGGCCCAACATATATTTATTTATTTATTATGTAAAATACGCAGGTAGATCTCCAAAAAGTGACTAAATTATATTAAAGAAAGTACTTTTTATCTATATAAGTACATATGTATGTATATATGTATATATGCAGAAAGTAGGGTCACTATCAACTGAGCCAAACGAGTCGTCAAATTATTATTTTTAAATCACCGGCGATCGATAAAAGTTATAAGCAGTTTTACACAACTTTATTATGAAATATCGAGCAATATACCAATCCGTGACATGTCAATTTGTCATCATGATTAATACAATGAAGGAAAATATGAATAGAAAATACCTGCGGTTCTGAAAGAACCTAGCAATCTTTCATAAGAGATGTAAAGTCCGCTAACCCGCACTTAGACATCGCGATGGACTACGGTCTCTTTTTATATTGAAGCTACTTGCTGAGTGCTATTATTTAAAAAAACAACTTGCTTTATCTCTTCGCTATTAGCTTAATAACTCTAAGAAACGAAGAGTTGGGCTTACATAACACGAACTAAGTATATTACCGATCAGTTTTGACTCTTCAAAATTTAATAATTTGTTTAAAAAATTTAAATATTAATTTTTAAAAATAACTCCATTCATTAAATTGATCGTCACGACAGAAAATTCACGTTTTCTAAGCAATGATCGTCGATCGTCGATCGAATCACCTGTATTCGTCGTATAAACTATCTAGTCTACATAAAAACAGAACTTGGTAACAGTTTTTCAAATCAATCCAATGCGCCATATATTGAGTCCTCGCTTAACACATCAAGACATTAAACATAGCTCATTTAAAATATACGCGAATAAAATGAAAATTAAAACATGAACAGAACCAGATATATTTATTAGTGTTATTTAGAGTTCCTATTTCAATATTATCTTTGTTTGAGACAAAAACTTAGAAAAATGCAAATTATGTTCTACGAACCGTAACAACCGTCAGAGGCTATCATTACCATTCCAATAACAGATGCTAACCCCACCCCTTAGGCTTAATTCATATTAATGTGCCGGTCATAGCTCATTAAAAACTTGACAAAGACGTAATATATAAAAACTGCTTCTTTTAATATATTAAAAACCGTATTTTATAAATGTATTTTACTATGTACAGTGTTCGCCAATAATCATAGATCTCACTCACTCACCTTCGCTTCGCTCGGGTTCCATAGGTATAAGTTTAGTTTCCTTCAGTATAAGTTTTTTACGACTTCTTAAATTGAATGTACTAGTAGTAGTAGTAGTAGTAGTAGTAGTAGTAGTAGTCGTAGTAGTAGTAGTAATGACTAAAATCTCTAAATATTTTATTCTGCTTTTGATTAAACATTAATATATCAAATACAATAAAATTTCTTTATAGTGTATAAAGAGCCTTATACTTCAATCACCCTAGTTTTTTCACCCTTATAAAATAGAGATAGCAATATTAAATTTCAATAAGAAAGAACGAGAGGTAAAATTGACCGCTCTCGAATTTTAATTTTCTTACGATTTGAATTTTAATTTTTCAGGGAGATAGTCTCTCCTTTTTCATCTTACGTCTAAGATGCTGTGTTGATCTTTCATTTCTTTCTTGTTAAAGGGAAACGGCTATGCCTTGAGTCGCGTTTCTTAACCAATTACAAATGAATTTGTACCAAGTAATTATCATTCGACTTAAATTCGAAAAATATACAATTATTACTAAGTTTATTTAAATATTATCTGACGACACCTTTGGCTTAGTTTGTAGTGATCCTATTTGCTGCGTCAGCAGTCGCGGGTTCGAGCCCCGCTGGGGCATTAATTTGTGCGATTAGCACGAATGCTTGTACTTCAGTCATGGGTGTTTATATTTATAGTATGTATGTTGATAAAGTTATATATGTGTAGTGTATCAACTATTTGGTATTCAAAGCACAATACGAGCACAATGTAATTTACACAATAGTACTAACCCCGTAGTTTACTGGAAGTATATTATAGTGAGTGTCAATGTCCCGACATATTTTTTTTATTGGAAACAATTTATTTTATACTCATTCATTACTTTTAACGACTTTAGTATGTGTGTGAAATAAAAGTTTTCTTCAATATATCCTTATAGTATTTATAGTTATAGTAATTCCTACGCCTATAAATCTCTTAAAATGCAACAACCCTAAACTAATCAATTGTCTTTCTGATAAATATACTGATTGAAGCAGTCTTAGATAGATGCTTGATTGGTTCAACACCTATAGATATACTTATTCTTAAAACAGTATTTAAAATAAAGGAACCTACTTCATCACTATTATCACTACATATTATAAAACAAAGTCCTCCGCTGCGTCTGTCTGTCTGTTTGCCATAAACTTAAAAACTACACCATACAGCCCGAGCGAAGCGTGGACGAGTCACTAGTATCAAAATAATAATAAAATTTCTTATACCGTATATGTATTACGTAATATATATATAACTAACTTTTTTCAAATATAATAAATTTGGCTCGTTTGTCTCAGTTGGTAGTGACCCTACTTTCTGCGCCAGCAGTCGCGGGTTCGAGTCCCGCTGGGGGCATTCATTTGCTAATCATGAATGTTTGTACTCCAGTCATGGGTGTTTATATTTATAATATGTATATATGTATTTAAAATTTATATATGTAGTATATCAACTGTCTGGTATCCGTAACACACGCACGTTACGTAGCTTACTGCGGAACTAGATGGCGCTGTTGTAATAATGTCCCAAAAAAAACAAAAAAAATTCTACCTTAGTCCAATCTGTACATTATTATATTTTTTTTTGGAAAATCTTTGTAGAATTGTAATTATTATCGATTATGACGCCAAACCTATAGTTTCTATAATTTTTAGCTATCTGTCTGTTTGCCTGTGACCGCATCACGAAAAAAACCACTTCAGATTTTAATAAAATTTAGTAGGACGGTCATTACTTATCCGGCCCAAGACTTTTTCTGCTGGTAAATAGCTCACCTATGAGAAATCTATATTAGCCAGTATAACGTAAACTAGGCGGAGCGAGAATGTGTTTCTAAATAAAAACAAACTTTTAAAATAAAAACAAGTTTTTTCTTTAATTAAACGCTAAGCGCTACTGATTAAAAGAGGGTCTCGAGACAGTAAAAATGACTCCCCCACCCATCGGGGGTGGAGTTTCTTTGTTCTGTTATCTATACAATTATTTGAAAGTCTCGCAAAAAGATAGCTGGACGTCCGCCTTTCATTGTGACCGTCGCCTATTTAAAAAAAATATATTTTTATATCTAAAGAGTTTCTACCACTAAATTTTTTTACATAAATGCTTTAGTAAATAATATTTTCACAGTTAAATAAGTTAAAATGGAATAAATTGTTTAAGAAATTAATGAATTTGCTTTAAAGGTTGAATTCGATTCACTTTAAAATATTAGATATTTATAAAAAAAGAATTTTGTTTTATTAATTAAACACATTTTAATGTATTTATTTGCTTTAATAAAAAAATAAAACATTTTCCAGGCCACTAGACAACATTGCAGCGCTCTACAAAAACGATCCGCGAAAGGGGAGTCGAGGCAAAAATGACGCAAATAAAATAAATAACTGGCCATTATAGCAAGACCTGCCCACCCCTCTTGTTTCTAAGAAAAATACATCTTAAAAGGGTAAGTTTAGGGAAATGAAGGGTCCCAAAAACTGGTTGGTTGGTAAATGTCTTCGGCAGAAGAAAAGTCTTAAAATGTGTGAGGTTTGGTCGTTTGAGTAAATAATGGTGGGAAACATAGTGTTGTCATTGAAGGTATACTTAGTGGTATAAATAATTATTTTTATTGAATCTCTATCTTCGAAGAACTGGAGGTTATTTAAAGTTGTTTTTATATATTTTTTATAAAATAAAAGTAGCCTAAGTTACTCCTTATACATTAGCTATCTGCGAGTGAAAGTCTCGTCAGAATCGGTCCAGCCGTTTTAAAGATTAGCTGGAACAAACAGACAGATAGACAGGCAACAATTTAAAAAAATATTTTTTGGTGTATTTACCGTATATACTTTCATATGCATTTAGTGAAATGCTTTTAATTTGAAATTACAAACAGACACTTCAATTTTATTTATATGTATGATGTATGATGAAAGTTCAACTAAAAGCTTAGTTTGTAACAAAACGAATGAATTATGTAATATTCGTGTCATTGTGCAATTAAATAGAATATTTAGTAGAGAAAAAAGGTTTGAATAAATAAAAGGAATCAAAAGCTGCTATAAAGGCCGGTCACGACGGAGCGAAGACGCTGGCAATTTCCTATCTGACTGACAATTTCCTTGGCTCGCCCGATTTTAATATAAAACGAGAAAAAACACCGCACCGTGCACTCTCCCGGCATAATATGGATATACTTTATATAAAGTTGTATAATATTTAGTATATAGTTATAATGGATGCTTGAGCATGTATATTTTTTGTTTAATTTATATTTATACTAGTAATATTTCTAATTAAAAAAAAATTAATAAAATGCCTTATAAATAACGTAAAAACTAAAAAGTTATTAAAATATCTTATATAATATAATTAGAATCATAATATGTTATTTTTTTTTAAATATCTTACGATTATTTAATTTATTGAACCCCAAATCAAATTACATTAAGTTACGCATTTATGCATATATGTATTTATTAATTAATCTAGACAAAATTATTATGTATATTTAAAATTGACACCATCTTATCCATACAATTTCAACGCACCTTTAGAATTGCTTTGGCGAGAGAAAGAAAAGTGGCACCCCCTCCCCCCTCGCCGGCGCTTTATAAGATGCTATTTTATTTCGCTCATTGTATTTTTATCGATGTTTCTGAGAGGTTTCTCGCTTTCCACTTTGATGAATATTATTTAAGATGCAAATGAAGAGCTTGTAAAATCTTACCCGTTATACGTACCTACATACAATTGTCTACAAAATATTGATGACACTATAAACAACAAACCTCAACGACAGATTCAAATAATAAACTGAGATCCGAAAATTTTGATTTTAGCACCGAATAACTAAGTTCAATTGCCATTTCAAATTATTGGTCGTAATAATAATGGACAAAATAATAACTTATCTTACGACAATTAACTTATCTGCCCACTTTTTTTATTGTTGGAATGCATTTACATTTATGCAAACTACAAATACCTATATATAACAGGTGGTTATGTGGAACTAACCGGCGAGCCAGTACACTACGACCCTACCCTACTTACGTGATTATCTTATTGTATTAACTTATATGTGATTAAATTACATATAAAAAAGTTCAGTTAAAGGGGGATGATTTTGATTTTATTCAACGATATGTTATTAATATAAAACTTATGTAAATGACACACATTATTGTCAAATTGAATTGTAAGAACAAGAAAATGAAGACTCAAGTAAAAAAAATTAAGCCAGGCGTTTTTCTCACATTAATCGTTCCTGTATATTTTTCAGTTACATTTACAATAATATTAT
Source organism: Boloria euphrosyne (assembly GCA_951802675.2). NCBI lineage: Eukaryota > Metazoa > Arthropoda > Insecta > Lepidoptera > Nymphalidae > Boloria > Boloria euphrosyne. The sequence goes on from OX637896.1 coordinate 2,648,954, forward strand.
ACAGTAAATTCTATTCCAAATAAATAATCTTTAATATATAAAAATCTCTCCGATTTTATGAATTTTTTGGTGTGTATTTGGTAGGTCTGAGAATAGGTCGTAGGCAATTTTTTATTCTCCTATCTGATAAGGGTAGCCCTCTTCAGATTTTTATTTTTTACTTTTAGACCGTATTTTATTTATTGTATTATTTTATGATTTGGCAAAATATTTAAAACCCTAATTTTCGAAGCTTACTTTTTATATCCTCATAAAATTATTTATTGTAGCTGAAAAATATGTTTGTAATCGAACAATTACTTACTGTCGAATAATAAAATAAATAATTTAGGATTTTCTAGTTATAAAAAGCTGTTGAATGTCTTAAATGTTGACTTCAGTTATAAATTACATCAAAGTTTGTGGAAACCGGATTTATTAACCTAATACATATTTAGTTTTTGCAAGAAACACGCGTACAAATATCGCTAAATTACTGTTTTATTATATGTTAAGATATATATCTCACTGTTATTTCAATTAGACAGAAATTTCATAGAACTGATTCTAGCAATTTCTCGCTAAGAACATTCAAAGGATAATTTATTTTAAGGAACGTTAAAGGAAATGAATAAAACTCTGAAAATGAACTCGGTGAGGTAACCGCGAGCATTGCGCCGTGGTATTTTATGTCGCGTGACCGATTAACGATTCTGCCAAAAATACCAATTTTAAGGCAAAATCTTTAAAAACAAATGAAGTCTGGTCTAACTAATGTTACTTATATTATATTGACTTACTTATATAGTGTAAGAGCTAAGATATAAAAATTATGAGAAAAATCAACTTGCAAACCTACATTTGCGTGGGCGTACGCCTACACCATACGTCATCCAATTTTATTTTAAACTTGGTTATAAATATATTTATTACTTAAATAATTTACAGTGACTTTAGAATGACTTATTACCCGACGTAAAAAAGGAGGAAGTTGTAAAGAAAAATCTTCTTACTTAATCTACTGTGGCTTAAGACAAGGATAAACAAACATAACTATAATAAATTATTTAATTGACCTTTCATGTATAATTCCAACTTTAATTCAATGCAATTCAATTAATATATAAATTATGTTGAAGCATCTACACGACTCTATATAAATTAAAAGATGTAGAGACGTATAGGCGATAAATATTAATCTGTTATAGAAAGCCCACGGTTAAGACAATAAAATTACCCGAGGTTTTAAGTAATTATCAAACAAACTCACCCGCTTCTTACATTAGCATTCTAAACATTTTACCAATGTCAAATAAAACGAGTTATGTAAATGTACCAATGGTTTACATTTTAGAAGTTGGTATAATTATTAGGAATTAAAATGGTTCCTTTCTTTCCGAATTAAAAAAGAGGAGATACTTAATTAGCTATATTTTGTGATATATTCGCAAGTTATTTATGATCGATTTCAATAATTATTTTCAGATAATGGGATAATTAATAATATTATATAAAGGTTCAATACAAAAATTTAATAAAATGTTTCAGCGTTCACAATAGACTAAGACTCGCATATGGACGGTACCTACTCTAAAACGATTTTACAGCCGAGGCTTGTTTTGCTAAAAAGTCATATAACACTGGCCGTTTCTCTCTCTCCAGAATCCCTTTTCAGATGTGAAAATTCATAATTTTTCCATAAATAAATAAATAAGCAGTATAATAATTATTTTATCCTTTTATTTGGGACAAAGGCATTTAAAATCGTTAAGATCGGATAAGTAATTTAAAGTTTATCGCGAACCAACATCGTGTCATGGAAATTTTATTCGTATTAGGATTTCCTTCGATAACCATTTGAAACTACTTCAAGCCTATTAACAAATAGTTAGGTATATTTTAGTTCTTTTGTTCGGGGTCAAAAAAATATAAGGTCTACGTAGACTTACTATAAATAATATCGTAAAATAAAAAAAAGGTTTTCGAATATTAGATCACGTACAGCCTTTGAATGTTGTATTCAAATGTTTATATTATGTTATAGAATTCAGTACTTAAATTGATGTAATATTGATTTTTTAATACAATAGTACTGTACTTATCTATTCTAAGCAGGTTGATGAATAAGTTTCAATTTTGTAATGATTTAAGCAAAAGAGTATTTCACCCACATTTCTATTCAAAAAGTTCATTTCTAATTAATTTCGGGGTGTTGTGACATAAAAATAATTCTTAACTTAATTTCAAAACAGCTCATTGAAGTATTTTTCGAATCGGCCTCACCAAAGAGATTTGCGATTAACAAAATACAAACCGATCTAAAACTCGATTGATTTGTATTCTCAAAGATAAGTAATTACGCAGTCGAGGCCAGATCTATAAATCTGGGGAGGCCCCCTTTAAAAAAGGGGGTTCTTCTTATATTTAAATATCGTACCCCTTCCGGGTAGGTGCCACGGTTTTTCCAGTAAAAGGGGTAAGTGACAGAAGCAGGGCACAACGAATGATGTAGAGCATCGTTAGATTTATATTTAATTTCATATTTAAAAAAATGATTTATTTTTTATCATTCACAAATATTTATAATAGACTGTTATTATCATATTTTTATTAAAACAAAATATTTAAAATTTTTGATTGTTAAAATTAAATCATTCTATAGCCATAACATTTTTTTTTTGAAATATAATACTAAATATGAAAATGAAATAACTATAATTAGTTTTATAGTTTCCAGGATATCATTTTTGACAAAGATTTAGGGAAAAGAAGAAGAACAAAACACATGTAAATAAATATTTCAAATTATAGTACTGAATTGATAACACACTAAACTGTTAAGAATATTTTAATTTATTGAAATATTCGACTCACCTTCGCTTGTGTTCGTCACTACGTGTAATTTACGGCTAGTGTACCATTCTTAGAGATGAGATACTGCCCGACACAAAAAAGTATCCTTTATCTTGACCAGAATAAGAAAATATCATTATACTAAATTTCATCGAAATCTGTCCAGCGCTTTTTCGTGACGTCACAGACAGACAAAAATTCTAAAAACTGTAGATTTGGCTTCTATATCGATAATAATAACTATTTCAATATATTTTTTTTATAATGTATAAATAAAATAATTTAAACCTCAATCTATTCCAGGCACGCGGTTGTTCTCTCAAGATGGACTTAAGAAGCAAAAAGGAAAGAGTCCGCGGGTGGCTCACCCCACCCCCCATCGGAATACAGAATAATAATCGCCAAAAGAAACGAGGGGGATGAAAAATATAAATAGCTATCTACCTCCGAGATATTAAAATTTGTTCAAGAAATACTCGGCCCGGTTCAATTTCGTTTAAAATATAACAATTTTATTCGTCTCAACTTATTTATTTAGACTTCAAAATGTACATTTATAATTTTACTTTGTACATATTTTGCACAATTTCTGTTCTATCTTTAATTCTTTGTGAAGTGTTTATCCTAAAGTTATAAAAACGGTATCATATACGCATGTTGGAATCGATATATTTAAGGTACTTATACGGTATACAAAAATAATACTTTCTTAGAAATACGGAAACATTTGATATCTTAAATACTATCTAAACTACATTTTCGGATTTTGTCGCGGATTTACTTTGATTTTTGGTTCCCGACGTTTCGAATGATTTACAGCAATGCTTTCACAAGAGACTACGGTATAGACGTCTCAAAGGTTATTATAACAACTATACAACAGATATCACTTTTCAATATAGATGATTTTTTGAAGAAATCGGAAAAGGTAGTTTTATGTTTTTTTTTCAATAGCAAATATTATATAAAATTGTAGCATACAGCTTAAAAACTCGAGCTTATTTTTATCAAAGTAATGACCCGGCTGTTATTTACATTATAAATTAAGTTCATCAATAAATATTATAAACGTCTTAAACTTACGTTTTCACTTAGGAAATATTAAATAATATCAATTAACATATGAAAAAACAAACAAAATACGAAATTATGTACCACAACGTCGTAACAAAAGTACCACTCTACTTTTTATTTTTCTCTATCGTCTCTTTTGTATCTAGAATTTTACTAAGAAATACAATATTTTCTATGTGCCATTTAAATGTTATCGGTTATGAAATCGATTTGCTTTAAAATAAAAAAGTGAATTTAGGATCTAAGTTGTTCGTAAAAATTTGTCTCAAAAGAAGTTTAAGCAGTGCAGTGTGAAAGTGAATTGAGCGAGGAGCGTAAGTGAAAATCACCAAACTTCGCACTTTCAACTTAAATCGCGCTAACTTCTGGAAGGATAGCGTCAGCATAAAAATATTATCGAATTTTATTATTAAATACTTTTTTTATTTTTAAATATTTTGAATGTAAATTCCTAATATCTTAAATTGAATCTTTTACTTTCATTTATCAGTTCATGAAAATTCTGAATATATTTTAAACATATTATAAATATAAACACCCTTGACTGGAGTGCAAATATTTGTGCTATCAAATGAATGCTCCCAACGGGACTCGAACCCGAGACAGCAAGTAGGGTCAAGGGTCACTACAAACTGAGCCAAACGTATCGTCAAAACGTCATTGTAATACATATTTCTTACCAAAAACTGTAAAGCAAACACTTTGAAAAATTTCCCTTATACATGAAAGAGAGTAAATGAGCTTTATGTCATAAAATAAGTTACCTCAGAAACATACACTACAACCAGATCAGCACTATTTTTGACATTTGTTTGATCTACTGTCTCTATATAATATTTTAGTCTGATAATAATTATTGTAATATCTAAAATAATTATAATTATTATTAAAAAAACTAAAATAATATTATCATTATTCTTATTTTGCCGACGGTCATTAGATACATAGTTAGCCACCTGTTAAACGCTTGACGGCGATATAATATGAAGTTTGTAAACGCTACAAATGTCTTTTAAATCAATTATGCGAACTAAAATTATATAAAACCATATATAATATATGTTTACCTAAAATATATATAAATACAGGCAGTATTTATATAACTGATGTTTCTTTGATTTACTTGGTCTAATTTGCTATTGATTTTTTTTAAATATTGTCACATATTTAAAATAGTTTAGGTATTTGTAATATTTTTTCTGTAAATCAGTGTTTGGAGCTTCATAAAACGTTTTTAATGAGATACCTACTAATGAAACTTTTTCGCAAGTTACCATCGCTTTAGACTACATTTAAGGCATTAATAAATCAATGTATAATATGGTGATCTGTGTATATATTGATATTATTGTCGATTTGTCTGTTGTATTTTTTTTAACTGGTAGATATTTTTTTAATTCGATACATGTTGAAAGTTACGTAATACAATTCTCTCATAAAAGATGAGTTAACCTACAAGTTAATATTTTAAGCGATTCATCGTCCATAACATTAATAATTATAAGTTATAATAGGAACTGTTATAAAATTTAAACTTTTTATTAATTCACGTATATTACCCTATTTTTATTACAAGAACCTTAATAATTCGTTCGATAATTTAAGCAGACGACTCAGCTTCCAGCCCCATTCTATAAAAAATATCTTTTGACGTAAACTCTTAATAATAACTCAAATCCATTGACACCCTTCTTTTAAAAACCAGCCAATGACACGGCTAAGAGCGAGCGAGAGAGCCGACGGGGGGTCATTTTTGCCAATACTTAAACGAAGATAGATAGCGTCCACCCCTCGAAGGGGTGTTTTAAGAAAATTTTAACTTTTCTTTATTCAAAGCGACCCCCGCGGGCGCACCCCTCGGGGTGGGACCATTTTTCTTCTATTCTGTTTGGCCAGTCTCATAACAGCTTGGGTATTTATTAAATCCATTTTAAGAGAATTGTTAAAAAGTACTCTCCTTTCGCAAATACTTGTAAGCAATGGAACAAACGAATTTAAGACGTTTGTTTTATTTTGCGAGGGTTCTACCGTTTTAATTTTAATTTGTAGCTACAAAGGAAACAATTTGTTATACGTTCGCCGTACTTTTTAAGGCAATTCTTGTTGAAAATTATGTTCTGCTTAAAAATATTATTTCTATATTTCTTCTACTAAATTTAATTGTTTCGTGTACAAAAGTATTTATGTTTACTGTTCAAACGGTTATGTTCATGTGTAATAGAACTTGTAGTATACGAGAATGTTACAAATTTTGTACAACTTTTTTTTAGTGGCATTTTCGATGCACTTTATACTTAGTCATTGATTGTAAATTATGTATTTACTTATTAATAGAAAATAACTTAGTTATCAACCTCACTTCATCACTTACCTATATCGTCGTCTCGTCTTAGTTATGTATAACTGTTTTCAGTACCTTTTTATTGCTGTCCTAAAAAGAAAACTTTATTTCTAAGGTTTATATCGGTATGCATTACTTATACGGATAAAGCATAGCTTTTCGGCTTTTAAAAGTACGTACAATATGCCTTTTATACTAATGGAATTGGCGATTTAAAAGTCGATAATACTAACACATTCGGTATATTGATCGATATTCGGTACCCACCTATATAAAAGCTTTTTTACAATCACTCAATGTTCAATGTATAAAAAGAATGTTTTATAATAAATATGCTTCACCGGAATATGAGAGTGATAAGGTATAGAGAGTGCACTTGTGCACTATAATATGTCCCACGCAGATGGCTAGTCTCAATGAGATTGGCCGCCGTGGTAGGAATCGGTCAGGCCATCATTATCATTTTTTATTGAACTTATGTAATACTGTCTGGTATCAAAAATCAAAATCAATTCAAATTATTTTAATGCACTAGGTACATGCCAAGTTATGCTATAATGAACGCACCACACGAACGGAACCGCGGGCCAAAGCTATTATTTGAAGACTAACCTAACCTACATAAATTTTCTTGAATAAAACTGTGATTCATCTTTATTACTTGTAAAGAACAAAGGAATTTATATTATAATAAAATTAAATATTATAAGCTAGAGCAAACATTGCTAGGTACCTTTTTACATTTTTCGTGGAACCTGGTTATCTTAGATATAAAGTACCGTTGTCACTTTGAAGCTAGCCTCTTTTACTTCATTCCGCAAAGTGACTTATACTGACTGAAATTCAAATTTTTATGTACTTGTGTTTCTTGTTACTTGGAAATAATGATATTAAATGTAGATTCTGGATTCATTGTTGTTTTATTTATTGTATACATAAAAATATATTTTTTTATCTTTGGGAAATGCATTAGCGAATACAACTTGTAGAAAACCCAAGCACCCATCATCCTTGTCAATTGGATGTCGCAGGATCACTTACGAGTTACGCATTCAACCGTGACGCCCCGAAGGCCCCAAGGAGTTGCTCCAAAGTCCACTCTACTATTAGAGAAGTACCAGGAGCAATCCGCATGGCGCACTGCCCACTGAACATACAGTATATTGCTACATATATAAACCACTGAAGTGGGCCCTCCCTGTGCGTTTTTTGGCTCCGCGCCCGGCCAGATTGCCGGACGATACTGAACAAAGTAAACGCACCTAATACAAAATTAAATAATGTACAAAATTTCACCTTACGCCATAAAAGTGCACATAATATACACTTAAAACAATTTGTTTTTGTTTTTAATTTATTTCCCCTTAATGTTTTTTTCCTTACCCTAAAAAACTTGAAAATATATTGCTCACTAGAAATCGACAGTAATTTTGCTTTTATTTGCCTATTTAAAATAACTTCTGATTAGCTTAGATTAAAGCTTAGCTTATTGGCTGACAAGTAACTTCAATTTATTTTACAATTATATTTTTTTAATATACTACAGACAAATTCTAGATATTTGATTAAACATTCACTTTTTACTTATTATTGAATCATTTTATATTTTATTTACTTATATTGAATCATTTTTTATTTATAGACTTTTATAAAAATATGGTTTACGATCCTTTTTATTTTAAATTATTTAGTAATATCGCCATCTAACGGATCATAATCGTACCATATTGAAGTTTATTCGATTGTATTACTATTGTAGTTTATGTTGACTGAACTAGATGTCGCTAATCGTAAGCAATTATAATACGATTGCTACCGTTAGATGGCACTGTAATATTTTTTATTTCAATACATAAGGGTAATAAAAGTTATGATGTATAAAAATATATGAAACTAAGCATTTCAGTTTAATAATACCGCTATGTAACGAATAAATATATAAAATTATTCATAATTTACCTACAATAGCATTATTGCCGTATTACTAGATGTCACTGCTAAAATTATGAGACCGCCATCTAACGAACAATAAGCGTACTACACTAGTTCAAGTCCGTTTAGTTTTGCAATAAATTTAATTTAATGTTAAATAAACTAGATGTCGCTTTACCACAAAAAAGCACCGACCTCTATAATACCACTGGACAGGCCGTTTGTTCCAAGCGTCTGACAGCAATTTTTTTGTGTCCATTTAAAGCGCCACTAGCGAGAGTCCCGAGAACTAATTTTGAAAGTAATTTTGCATTTTCGTTGTTAATATAACATAAGTAGTCATTATAATGATACGGTTATTGATTAATAAAAATAAAAAATAAAAATCTTTATTTGAAACAGTTTTATTGATTGTAAAAACTTATTATTAAAAGTTATCGATATTTGCTCGTTTTAGTACCACAAACACTCGCTACGTCTAACAGCGCCAAAATGACGTATATCAAGCAGCCACAAAACTACGTTGACAACAGCCAGTCCAGTGGTATTATACAGGTCAGTACAAAAAAGGAACTATAAAATAAATGCTAAATAAGAATTATTCTAAAGGATTTTTCAATTTTCGCAGTTCTATTTATTTCTAATGAAAACACAATAGTGCTATCTATTAAAACCTGAATTAAATAAAATCCCCTAAATACTGTACATGTTATATTACATTTTATATAAAATTCCTGCTAGAAAATTAAAAAAATAAAATAAAACACAAAATATATTTAGTGTATTTTTTAATGAAATCCGATTTTATATTACATTTTTATAATAAATTACAATTAACTCAGACTGCTTTATGTTTAATCTTAACAGTCGTTTAATCATTAATTACAGACACCCAGTTATACGCTCATACATACGTACATACTGATTACAGTAGTATATATAGAAGGTATATCGGCTTCAAAATCACTAACCATTAGTTTGGATCGACAAGTTACGACATTTGCGCTTTTTATTTGTTTAATCGAATTTAATAAAAAAATGTTGGAAAATCGTATTTGAATGATCTGAAATATTAAATCAAGTTCAAAGTCATAGTTGTTTCATCCTAAAGCTTAAGGGATGATTAATTGATAACATTCACGAAAACTTTCGTAAAGTCAAACAAAAAATACATTTTTACCTCATACTATTTTTAATTTTGTACGTTAAATAACAAATATTATTGAATAAAAACATAGAAGATACAAAAAATACATCAATTACTTGTATGAAAAAATAAAATTATATATTTTCGCTAACTTTTATTATAGTAAAATTTAACTACTATTCAATACTTGATAAAAACCGCAATATGTCATAACTTTACAAGATTAGGGTATTTCGCATAAATTGGCATGTTCTTAAGAAAAAACGTAATTTAAATACTTTTTGAACGATACTCGTTAGAAGTAATTTTTATTATCTAAGATAATTAAATTCTAAAATTGAAGGTTATCTAACTAGATGAAATCGTTTATCAATAAAAATAAAAAGATATAATTAAAAAAATATTTGGCAAAAAGCGTACTCAAAAAGATTGGCCTCGCTTTGGCACATTTTTTATTACTAAAAAAAAATTCTTATATTACTAAATTATCTGACTAGGAAAAATCACAGATAAAAAATCAAAATATATATTCTGAAAGCGAATAAAAATCACAAGCCTTATGAGCGATAAAATTATATCACAATAAATATGGAATTATAAAATGTTTCAGACGTTAAGTATTAATAATCACAATTTAAATGCAAATTTGCGTTTATTTGACTAAAATGTTATTTTTTTTAAATTAAATACTGAAATTGTCATTAACCTCAATATCAAAGTCATGGCCAAATACAAGATTTTTCTATAAACTGTTCTTTTAAAAAGTAAAAAACTGTCAAACTACATCAATTAAATCTAAGCTCTTACTAAAATTATACAAAATAAAACAAAATAAAAAAGATTGTAAACAGTTTGCCAAAGGTACCTCTGTAATTAACATTACTTAATAAAGTTGTGCTCATTAAAAATATTTCACAAAATTACTTAAAATATTTAAATTGGCTTTCTTAATTAAATCAATATAAATAAAGAAAACAATATTGGCATAAAATAAAATTAAAAAAAAATCATTTCATGTTTCCATAGTATAAAAAATTTCATACCATAAAAATATTCAAAGTGTACTCCTCTTTTTATTAAGTCGGTTAGTAATAAATATACTATACTTTGGCTTCACGTTATATACTCGATAGTATATAATATACCTAAATAAAAAAAACAATATTTAATAAAAAGCAATATTTAAACAGTGGAATTTTAGAATTCATATTTTTGTATAATAGTACTTAACAGTAAAATATAAAAAATAAGCTATAATTATAGAGAAATTTAATTTCTTAAATACATTTTTATGGCTCATTGGCAGTTATCATATTATAATACTTTTTGACTTTGTATTCCACCCTTCTTAACGTCCCACTGCTGGGGGTGGGCCTCCCTTCAATACAAGGGGGATCAGGCCATAGGACATCACATGTCTTTCAAAAACTTGCTAGGTTTTCTCAGACATGCAGGTTTACTCATGATATTTTCCTTAAAACGTGAATACTTAATAAATTTAAAAGGTTAAAAATAACGCTTTAACAATAAAATCTGTTTTTAAAATCATTTTTGGTTTTACCATAAATAATATTTCAATAAGGAATTTAGATTCAACTTTTTGATTAAATTCGTATTTAAAACAATTTTATGTGTCAGCCACATTTAATATTTTTCTTGAGAAAAATATTTTGTTTTCTATGAACTTGAAGCAAGAAGACTTTCAAAGCCTTTGAAAATTATTATATGTATCCAGAATTCTTAATAAAACATTTAAAAAACAAAAAAAAACATTACTTTTATCATTTTAACAGAATTAACAACAATGTTGCCATAATGAGAATTAGTGTAAAGACTAGATGTTTGTTTAGGAATTATTTTAACGAATGTTTCCTAAATAAATAACTTTTCATTATCACAAAATTATTATATTATTGTATATCGTGCGTGAATTTCTGCTATCTTCGTAGCATTTTGGCGCCAAACTTTATTTTGTTTTGCTGTTGTCATTATTTAGCAAAATCAATATAATAGTAACTAAAATAACGACATCATAAAAATGTGTAAAAACCAACTACTTAGTTGTTTTACAAAAAAATATCCGTTATTTTAAATAAATAAATTATTTTTGTTCTTCTGTAAAATTTGTCCATAAGTAATAAGTTTACAGAAGTTCGCAGACCATGTCTAAATTTAAGTATATTTCAGGATTCACCACAACAGAAGTGGTACTTTTTTGCTTGTCTTAAAATAACTTAATAAAAAAATCTATTTTTTTTAAAAAAACCTGAATAAAGTAGTTAAAAATCACGTACGCATTTCTCAAACATACAATTATAAACCTAAATTTACTTAATCGATGTTGCCATTAATAAATATAAAATGTAGACTTTGCGCGTTGTTGAACAAAAAAATGGAAGTCAAAATTTACATATGGCAAGACATATTTACAAATCATTCTATCAAATGAATTGTATTTATTTTTACTAAAAACAAAATTTATTAGTAAGTTGTATTTTGGCACTCATTAATACTGTTGCGGACACCAATTGTTCTTTTACCTAGAAATAGTTTTGGCAACATTTCTGTACATCATATACAAAATATATGTATATTTTTTTTTTAAAAATAACATAAAAAAACAGATAAAATAATCACCTGCAGTACAATATTTTCTTCCAATCGATTTAAATCATGATTTTTTTTAAATCACTCTTCTATAAGCTTATGAGATCCATTTTGATTAAATTAAAATTAAAAAAAAGGTCCATTGGGACAAAAAATGCTAACAAATAATACTGATTCAATTTATAAATAGTAGTTTTCGTAATATACCGAGTATTATGAACAAAAATGTCTTAACCATTTAGGGTGTCTCACACGTAAATAAAAAAAAGAGGAAGAGCTGCCGATTTGGATAAAACCTTCGTGTGTGATCACCCTAAATTTGCGAAGCCCCTATATTACAATATCTACAAATGCTAAGCTTAATGAAGTTAGAATAAAAAAGCGTCTACCCGCCTAAGTGTAAAAGCTAAATCGAATCGAGATTACGCAAAATGTCGTACTATTCGTTGAATGAAGTCGCATCAAAATCGATTTTTAATAGTCCTAAAAATGATTGTATTAACCATTTTTAAAACATTTATTTCTATCTATGATATAGAGTAACTCGATACCAATAAGAAAAACTTATTTAATCGATTTAAATAAATCGATTACGAGAATATACTTCAAATGTAACATGAAAAAATTAAATATATTAAAATAACACATCAAAAATTTAAGATACGACGCCATTTAACGTACGATTTAAGTCTTTTATATTAATTGGCCCTTTTTAAACTAACCTATTTAAACTTTAGCTAAATACTCGCACGATGCGAGGGTAGATTGAAAGTTAGTGTATCATTAACAAAAAACTGTTCTTGTTCCTCTTCGTCTGGCAAATAATATCCGTAACTACCGTCATTCGATGTTTGATCGTTAATCGAGTTTTTAAAATCGCACGTAAATTCCTCCCAGTTCTGATTAATCGATTTTCTTCGTTTCGCGAATAAAATCGATCCATCGAACGCGTATTCGTCGTCAAAATGCAACACTGCGTCATCGTAGAAATAATTTTCGACGCGTTTATTGTTTGTGTTTCTTGCAATGTTTTTCATTAATTTCTTTTTCGCGTAACTCGATTTCTCGGAATCGTAATCGTCTACTAGTGGATCGTTGCTTCGATTCTCTGTCCTAATATTCATAGAATATAGCGAACTGTGGGGACTTTCCCGATTAAAGCTATATGGGTTTAAGAATTGTTCGTGAGACAATTCGCAACTGGTCATCCCTTTACGCAGTTGTTCGCGTCTTTTCGCGACAATTTCGCGAAAATCGTCTGGCTCTAATTGAAAATCGTTGGTTTTCGCGTTCATGTACAAATATCCTGAAGCTGAGTTTAATCTTAAGGACTGCGATCGATTTTTTGTTGCTGATTTTTCTCTATAACGCGGTATGTTACCTAATTCTCGGTAATTTTTGGCTTTGATTTGTTTGATGTTGGTGGGTGGCACCGGCGACAGTGGGTCTCGGTAGGGTATCGATCTGAAAATAAAACTTGTAATAAATTATTTAATTTACTCAAGGCAGAGCTAAACTAGAAACCATAATTTGGCGACAAAGCAGAGTACATCGACCCTATCGATTTTAAATTTTGTATGTGAAACTTGGATGAAAATTATAATTTCGACATTTAAAAGGTGAAGTCTACAAAACTCACTATAAACCTTCGCCTTTGGTTTACTTAGAGTCCAATGCGCAAATACTTTTGGTCCAAAAAAGTGTTTATAGTTTGAATAAACTATAATTATTACTAATTCCTTCTCAAGTTGAGATTCTGATTTTTAATAAACATTATACGGCATTTAATTTTACACAAAAACTTAACTAAAGTTGTAAAATACCTAAAATAGTAAATAATATATCAAACACTTATAAGCACTTGGGCTGTATCACTTTTGATGAAACTCACTTATTTGGTCCAAAGCAGTTGCAAGAACAACTGCACACGCTGGGAGGATAGTCTTCATCTCCGTACAAAGGAACCATCGATGTATCACCTAGAACAAAAACAATAACTTTAAAAATTATAATTTCAGAGCAAGATTTTTTAAGGATTATAGAATACTAGCAGTATCTGTGGCTTGGTTTCAAACCCGCAAAAAAAAGTATGCTTTGTTACTTCTAATACCTCCAAGAATATGTGTACAAAGTTTCATGATGTTCGGTTAAGCAGTTTTCGCGTGTAAGTGTAACAAACGCACTTACATTCACATTTATAATAGTATAGATGATTATTTATAGGTGAATATATATTTTTAATATTAACTATAAAGAAACAATTTTAGTTATATGTATTTATAAAGATTTATATTTTAATTAACTAACTATTATTTAATCATTCTTACTCAACTGTAAACGGCAAAAGAAGGGTTATGTTCTTCAATTGTACATATAATGTATGAATTCTTTGGCACACTCTGTACCTTAAATGGCATGATAGATTTTAGATAAAGAGTTGTCGTTAGAATTGTCTTAATTGTGACATTGAGTATGTATACTGAGTAAAATTAAAATGACTATTTTAAGAATTCTGGTAGTATCTTAAAATAAGTAAAAAAAAAATTAAAATGAGGGTAGAGTACCGATTTGTTTCTTAGTGATGAAAAGCAAGGAAACAAACCCTTAATTAATGTATTTAGGAGGTAATTGTATTTAGGACGGTTTGCCAAAAAATAAGGTAAAAAATTGTAGTATATTTTTCTGTTCTTTATGTTATTCTAATATTATATCGTTTACTTTTTTCAAAGGATGAGAAAAAAAATGATAAACATCAGTGTTATTTGGTATTTTCCTAATTTACAATTCTGAGAAGGAAATAAATAAAATGAAACACTTAAAATATACTAATTTGAATAAAAAAAATGGGTATCAGCAGCAGCTTGAAAAATAACATCATCATCATCATGACATCCACATTTTGTATCATGTATATATATATATATATATATATATATATATATATATATATATATATATATATATATATATATATATATATATATAGTTCACAATACCGACTGCGTTTAGCATTACTTGACGATATTAATATTATTTAAAAAAATGTTTTTTTTTTAAAAAGAAACGATTCTTACGAACGAACGAATCTTAAAATATTATTAAATAAAAAAAAGTGCGTGCGTACTAAGTACACATGTCAGAAGTAAAACTTCTTTGGCAAACTAATTTTCATATCTCATTTATATTTATATATACTAACCCCGTCTAAACTCGTCGAGAGAGGGAGATGGCGCGACGGTCAACTTGTCATCAACTTGTGGGTACAAGTTAGACAAAATTAGAATGTCACTGACTTGTGGTACATCTTAACCGTCTGAGGGGTGGTGGTGCTAACTCTTCCCCGTCTCTGAGTGCCTGGTACTTGTTTATATTTATACTAATTTAAAGCTTTAGATTTCCGAGATTAAGAGGGAGGAAAACAGGAAGACAGAATTTTGTAATTAATAATTAAAATAATAAGTGTCGAAAATTAATACAAATACCCTTTCTCGCTCTCTCTTAACCTCCTCTCCCTCTTCTCAAAAACGTTGCCCATCCGTGTCATGTCACGTCACATCCGTAAGAATTTTAAAAATACAAAAAAAAAAGAAAAAATGTCCGCAAACCACTGACCGGGGCGCACCCTGCGCGAGGGCGCGGGCAGGCGCGTGCCGCGCGCCACGCCGCGCAGCACGGCGCCGTCCGCCGTGATCACGTCGCCCTCCAGCCGCACCGCCACCTGCTGCGCCTGCGCACACACAAACATACATATATATAAAAATGAATCCCTATTTTCCTTGGTCACGACATCACGCGTGAACGGCTGGACCGATTTCGCTGATTCTTTTTTATTGTGTTTGTTATTGTCAGAAGGTTCTTATGAAAGAAAAAAATAAGAACGTTGTGCGAAAAAATTAGAAAATTTACAAAACTTTAAAAAATTAATGGCGTTTGACGTATCATATTATGACCTTTGCCATGGTGCGTGCAATGGTAATTCATATAATCAAGTCCAGTATATTTTGGATGACAGATGTAATGGGATGGTGGCGGTGCGGCGTAGTTTACCTCTATTTTGACTTTTGAGTGCTAAATAACACGTGGGTCATATAAATTTGGGGGTTTTTTCGCTCTCGCTTGTTGTGGTTGACACACGTGTAGTGAGATCTTTCGGCCTTTCTTATAAGGATTATTGTTTTGTAAAGTATTAAATAGTTGGTTTTCTGTGTAGTTGTGTGTCTTGTGTGGTGGTAAGTAGTTTAATTGTGTAGTATAGTGTGTATTGTTATTTGTTAGTTTTATAAGGCGTTGTAATGGATGGTGACCCTCCTCCGGAACCTCCGGATACTGGAGGTGGAATAGATATCAATTCAATTCCTATTTTTCGTAAGAGACCAGGCGATAACGATGTAGATCCAGTTATAAATAAAAAAACCATAACAGATCCTAATTTAGCCACTCCTTCGATCCAAAATGTGTATGTTCACCCAAGTATGGTTGATGGTCCCAAAGCATATTCTATTGATGACAAAGGTCCCTTTATCGTTCATGTTTCACGAGAAGTTGCAGACCCTTCAGCAGGAACTACTGTACGGGCTATTAAATTTGGTCAATTCTTGCATCATAACAAAATACAATCTATAGCTCATGATGGGGTAAAAAATGTTGGTCGAAACAAAATCTCTGTCCAATTTACATCAGCTCAAGCAGCAAATGATTTCTTAGTTAACCCCTTTTTAAAATTGGCTAAGTATGTTGCAATTATACCAACTTATAACATCACAAGAATGGGTCTGATAAAGGGTGTCCCGGTAGACTGGTCAATGGATGAGCTTGCCGAGTCATTAGAACTTCCTACTGGTTGTGGAGCAGTTATGAAAGCGCGAAGGTTGAACAGAAAGAATGTTAGTGAGGGTGTAGTAACATGGGTTCCGACTCAATCTGTTGTTATCACATTCCGTGGACAAATGTTACCTGATAAAGTGTACTGTTACCATTCATCCTTACCTGTTGAAACTTATAAACTCCCTACAATCCAATGCCTTAGCTGTTGCCGCTTTGGTCATATTAAAGCCCAGTGTAGTGTAACCACATACTGGGGATGCGTGTGATATCTCAAAAGATTCTTCCACATGTTTATATTGTTCAGGTAAACATTTTGCCATTGATAAAGATTGTCCTGAGTTCTCTAGACAGCAAGCCATTAAAATTGTTATGTCTCAAGACAATGTGTCCTATATGGAAGCCTCGGCTCGCTTTCCTCCTGTCCAAAGATCCTACTCTGATGTAGCCAAGGAATTGTTTACCCCTCCTGCATATTCCAGTACTCAAGTTTACTCTCCTGTTCCCTCTCCCTCTCAGACAAGATCATATCGTAAAACTATTGTCCGACAATCTCGTCCCAGGTCCCCAATGGGTAAGGGATATGATAAAGAAGCCCACAAGCCATTACTGGCAATTGTCCATCCTCCTTGTCCAATGGTTGTGCTCTCAACAATAATTTAACTGTTAATACTCCTTCAGACCAGAAAAATCTCTTACTTATTCTCTCAGAAGCTCTAATTAGTATTATTTCAATGTGTGATGAACTTCCCCTACCGCCCAACGTTGCCCAAAAACTTTCCCAACTTTTTAAGATCATAAATAATGGCCCCTCTCCACTTTCTCCAATGGAACAGTAAAAGCATTAAAAACAAAAAACATGAATTACTCTCCATTATTAACCTGTATAAGCCTGTCATTATTGCCATCTCGGAAACATGGTTGTTGCCTGGTTCTCGGTTTCGAGTTACAGGTTTCACCTGTTTGAGGGATGACAGAAGTGATGGGTTTGCAGGTAGTGCCATTCTTATTCGGCACTCTATCCCTTTTTCCTCTATTCCCCTTCCCCCTCATAGCCAGCACATTAATGCTGTTGCTGTGAGAGCCTTTGATATTTCATTCCTATCTGATCTTTCATCCCCACCCTTCCTCTGCCCTTATTCCTGAGCTACATACTATCCTGTCTGCCCTCCCCAGTCCATGTCTGGTAATGGGAGACTTTAATACTCATCATACTATGTGGGGTTGTTACTATTGTGATGGGGTTTCTCCTTTGTTGGTTGACATGTTTGACAATCTAAACATGTGTATTTTAAATGATGGTTCTCCGACCCGAAGAGTTCTTCCTAATCAGAATCCCAAAACAGCTGTGGACTTATCCATATCCTCTCCCTCTCTTGCTTCTCAACTATCATGGTCCACTCTTCCATCCACCCATGGTAGTGATCACTTTCCCATCCTCATAGCCATTTATAGCAAAATTTTTCCTCTTCCAAATTCCAAACCCCTACTATCACATAACCTTAAGAAAGCTAACTGGGCAGAATATGATTGTTCGGTTGATTGCATGATTGAAACACTTCCGGAGATTGTTAATAGTGAGAATATTGTGCTTTGTTACAACCACTTTGTTTCTGCCATTTTATTTGCCGCGGACCTGAACATCCCCAGAAAATCCTCCTCACTGAATCAGTTGCCTTCCAACCCATGGTGGGATCAGGAATGCACTGATGCTGTCAACCGCAGACACTCTGCTGAAATGTCATACAAGGCATCTATGACAGAGGAGAATTTTATTTCCTTTCAGCGTAATGATGCAACGTTTAGGAGACTAATTTCAAAAAAGAAAAAGTCTGGTTGGATTACTTTCTGCGAATCTTTAAATCCTCGCTGCCCATCCTCTTTAGTTTGGAGAAATGTCAAAAGATTTCGCAGATCTCTTGATAATTCCCAGCTAAATTCCAATAATCCGTCCGAATGGCTTAATGACTTTGCAGACAAATTAGCCCCTCCTTTTGTCCCTAACTATGATTCCTTTCTTAATTTCCTGCCAACACCTGCTTCCTGTGAATTGGGTGCCTCTTTCTCCTTTGATGAACTCAATAATGTCTTAACGGGTTTAAAAGATTCATGCCCAGGAGAGGATGGCATTCCTTATTCATTTTTATCTAAACTTAATGACAGAGCTAAAAAATATTTTTTAAATTTAATTAATACATCTTTTGATTCTGGTATAATTCCTGATGCATGGAAATCCCAGATCATAATGCCTGTGCTAAAACCAGGCAAAAGTCCTTCTGATCTCAACTCCTACAGACCAATTGCATTAGCTTCCACTCAGGTTAAAATCTTTGAACATCTTCTTAAAAATCGCTTGGAATGGTTAGTGGAAAGCAGGAAAATCTTAGCGCCCTCTCAATTTGGCTTCAGAAAGGGTCTAAGCACTATAGATAGCCTCAGCATTTTTACGACAGACATTCGACTAGCCTTCGCCAAGGGGGAGTTCTTGGTTGGTGTCTTTCTGGATGTTGCTTCTGCATATGATAATGTTCTTCTTCCGGTACTCAGGCAAAAAATGCTCCAGCTGAGTATCCCTGCGAGGTTGACTCATTTTATATGTAATCTGCTGACCGGTAGCACCATATCTGTTAGACACCGGTTGCTGGGTATTCCTCCCAGGCGGGTTTCGAAAGGCCTTCCACAAGGCTCGGTCCTCAGCCCTTTGCTCTATAGCATTTATACCCATGACCTCGAATTGTCTGTCAACAGTTTTTGCAATATTTTACAGTATGCTGATGACATCGTCCTTTATTTTAGCTCAAAGTCAATAGAGGACATTCAGTTTCGTTTAAACTCTGCTTTGCACTACCTAGACCAGTGGCTCTCTAACCATGGCTTATCCCTGTCTGTGGATAAATGCCGTACAGTAGTTTTCTCAAGAAAAAGAAGTATTCCGAACTTTAGTTTTTGCGTGGAAAATCATCCTATTAGGGTGGTTGATAAAGTTAAGTTTTTAGGTATTATTCTCGATAAAAGACTGAACGGAGTTTCTCATTCGGAGTATATTAGTGATAAATGCGAGAAAGGTGTTAACGTTTTAAGAGCACTATCAGGTGTGTGGTGGGGTGCACACCCATATACTCAAAAACTGCTGTATAACGCTTTAATCCGGAGCCATATTGATTATGGACTCTTTATCTTAGACCCCTTTAATAAGGCAGCTTCAGAAAAGCTGAATAGATTACAATACAAAAGTCTCAGAATCGTAATTGGTGCAATGAGATCTACTCCAACCAATGCACTTCAGGTAGAATGTGTGGATGCTCCTTTTCCTATTCGCCGCCAGTTCCTTTCTGATCGTTTTGTCTGCAAAACATTACAGCTTTCATCACATCCTTTGTGGCCCCGTTTAACTGAATTATCTGAAATTAACGCTTCACGTGGACCTACTTCCTACCTTTTGAATAGTTTTCGTAGGTTCACCAACCTTCCTAATCCTATAAATTCTTTTAACTCCAATCCACTCTTCTCTACCCCCTATCTTGCCTTGACTTATTCCCCTCCTATAACAACAGATATTGGTTTAGTAAAGGGTGCTGCTGATACCAACACGAGGTTTAAAGCTCTTTTACATCAAAATTGGCCGAACCACGTCCATATATATACAGACGCCTCTAAGTTGTCTAAAGATGGCTGTGTTGGTTCAGCGTGCTGGATTCCTAAATTTAATATCATTCTGCAATTCAAATGTCCTCCCCAATCGTCGGTGTTTACAGGCGAGGCTGTAGCTATATTAGAAGCAATCTTGTTCGTCCACTCCCATGACATAAGCCAGGCGGTTGTTTTTAGTGACTCCTTAAGTTGTTTACTTGCTATTAAAGAAAACCCTTTTCGTAGCAAATCAAGGTATTCCATTATATTAAAGATCCGTGAAGCTTTACTCTCATGCCTCAATAAGCATCTTAATATTCAATTAGTTTGGATTCCAGGTCATTCTGGTATTATTGGTAATGAGTCTGCTGACTCTTATGCTAAAGTGGCGATTCAGTGTGGGTCTCTTGAACACTTTAGTAACTCTGCTCAAGATGTATCATCACTCGCTAAAACCCATCTAGACAACTCCTGGACCAACTACTGGAATTCATCAAAATCTTTTAAGGGAAAGCATTATGCTTCTATGCAGGCGGAGATTCCAAAGCGTCCATGGTTTTTCCATCAGAAACATACTGAACGGTGGGTTATTACTACTATTAGTCGCTTACGCTTTGGGCACGCAAGTACTCCTGTTCATCTGGCTAAGATCAGGGTAAGGGACCACTCACTATGTGAGTGTGGTCTGGATGAAGGCTCTGCCTCCCACATCCTCTTTAATTGCCCCAAACTCCTTCGTCCCCTTTATGATACTCTTCCTTTCAAGGTCCCCCGTCCCCTTAATGTTCAATGTTTGTTGATGTTTGTGTTTAGTCCCCTTTGTACATTTTTATGTAAATATGTTAAATATAATAAAATTAAGCTTTAATAGTAGTAAGTTGTGAATTAGTAGTAGTAGTTTATTAACATGTGTTTGTACAAATTAGTAACTAACCTTTGTGCTGTTTATATGTTTTTAGGTGGAGGTATTAATAAAATAAAATCTTACTATTTAATACTGTGAATCCAGTCTTTTTGTGGAATATATTAAATTTCACCGGCCAATCTCGAACGTGACTCCTCCATTCAACGTGACATTGGCGAAATAATTTGTGCTCAACTGGCACGCATTGAAGCCAAGTAACCAAAGAATTGAATTGAATTGAATTGAATAATCAAGTCAAATATATACCGGGCGGTGCGAAGTAAATATATACAACACGTACCTAAGGACGAACCCGAGCGAAGCGAGAGTGAGCCCCTAGTCTATACATATAAAACAAAGTCCTCCGCCACGTCTGTGTGTTCGCGCAAAACTCTAAAACTACTGCACCGATTTTTATGCTGTTTTCATTAATGGATAGAGTGGTTCTCGAAGAAGGTTTTAGTATTTAATTTGTCAAGTATTTTAATTTATTTTGTAAACATCGGCTAAAATGTTGCAATAAAATACGGATGCGAGAATAAAATGCAAATGCTGCTTCAAGCGCCGCTTCGCTTGATGCAATCTCGGACCCTACGCGCACCGTCTCGCTTACTGTTTAGCTAATAGCTCTTACAAGAAGCGACGAATTTATTGAAAATTCTGAAGAATTTTCAATGTTCTACCACCAATTTCTATTTTTTATAGTGATTAGAACACGGGTGAAGCCTCGGGCATAGCTAGTAATAAATAAATATGTATGGGGGGACATTATATCATTTATGCATCATTGGTTCTAAATTCGAGCACAGTTGACTAAATTTGGGGAACGACGAAAGAATTCGTTGCCTTTAAAGGCTGTTACGGAAAAGAACATACTAACAGTGAAACATTTAATACACAACAATGGGCGAGTGGAGATTCAGCTCATATTGCAAAGTGGATCGGGAAGACTTCACAAGAACTTCTACACCTGCATCTTCACGTCAGGAGGGTAGTTTCACGCTGGGTGCGGCACAACCTCACCGATGCTCAGAAGCAGGCGTGGGTGGAACGATTTCATGATATGATAAAATAAATTGAAGCACACTCAAGATACATCATTACAGGTGAAGAATCCTGGATTTATCAATACGATCCAAAAACAAAGCGCCAGTCGACGGTTTGGGTGTTTTAAAACAAAATTCAATTCAATAGTTCGGGAAACGAATATAAGAATCGCGAGCCTTTTCGAACTGACTGGTCATTTGATATCAATCCCTTTACTAAAGATCACTAACAAACTTTAAAAAGGCGTACCTGTTCCGCCTGCTGTTGATCTCGTTTTTCATCTTCAGTATTCATAGTGACGAACCGAAGTACTAACAAGTTGAGGCAGGCAGCCACTATCGCGAGGCCGAATAGGATGAAAATTAGAGCAAACATCACGTATGAAGGCTTTCTGTTTAACGCGTTGTCTTTCTGCAATGCTACCATATCTCCGAAACCTGAAAATGTGTATTTGGAGTTAAAATAACCTATATATCTTTTCATTTTTTATGAACAAACAACATAAAAAATAATAACAATTTGTTGCCCACACAAAAAATACAAACAAATTTAGTTTTAAGTCCACAAAAATAGTTTTTATATATATATATATATATATATATATATATATATATATATATATATATATATATATATATATATATATATATATATATATATATATATATATATATATATATATATATATATATATATATATATATATATATATATATATATATATATATATATGTCGCAGTAAGGTAGATATAGCCGTAATATAGTTAAAATGTTCCTGTAAAAAATCGAATATACAGTGTTCTACTAAAAGATGTGCCTGTAAGAAGCATTCAGTGCTATGTAATTCTAGATGTCCTAGTGAGATATTAATGAATCGCTTTCGTATAACTATGTTACGGTATATAATTATATCCCTAGGGATATAACTATATTACGGCTATATCTATCTTACTGCGACATATATATTAATTAATAAATATGAGAAATATTTTCAATTAAAAATACTTGCTATGAATATTGAAAAATTACAAATTACTATACAGCAAATAACCCTACCATTATAGAAAAAAATATCACATTTAAAAAAAACACTTACCTATAGTAGTCAAAGTGATAAAACAATAGTAAACACTATCGAAATAGCTCCAGCCTTCGAACTTTGAGAATGCGGCGGCGCCCCCCGCTATGGTCAGCGACGAGAGTGTCGTTACTACACATATTAAATCTACTTCTGACGCATGTGTTTGCTTGCAATTCAATGCGCGTTTTATTGACTTTATTATCACGCTGAAAAAAAATATTTGTTTAAAGCAATAGTCACTATAGCCTATCAAAGTATACTTTATTCAAACTCGATTTTTTTAGAGATTAGCTGGAACAAACAGACAGACAAAAATTATTTAAAAATTGTTTTTTGATGTTATTTTGTGAAATTTTGAACAAAAAAAATACACTTCATTTTTTTATATGTATTTAGATATACGAGTAGATGTAAGCTAAGCCATTTTGAAGTTTCACTGCTGGGTACGGGCCTCTTTTCAGTAAGAGGGGGTTATAGTATAGTAATATATTCTGGAGAAGTGCGCGTTGGCGGACTTTATATGTCATTCGGAAACTTTGTAGGTTCTTTCAGATAAGGCGAATTCTTCACGACGTTTTGGCCACCAATTTGTGGTAATCATTTTTTTTTCTCTTTATTTGAAGAAGCTTTATCACAAAATTTAAATAAATTCCGCTCACACTCTATCCAAACATGCTGAATATCATCATGTTGAAACTAATTGAACTTGCCTCGGTTACCCAAGCAAGGGCGTTACCACCGAGCTACTTTTACATATAGCAAACTTACAAAATTAATAATGCATAGTATATAAGTTATAACAATATTATAAAAATCATATATTTACCTGCTCAATCTATTAACACGTTCACCGATACTCTGGAACATGATCAATCCAAGGGGAATACCCACGATCGCGTAGAACATCGTAAACAGCTTCCCACCAATTGTTGCAGGAGTTGAATGTCCATAGCCTATAAAATAATATTTATTATCACTTATACATAAACTTAAAAATGCTTAAACTTAATAGAAGGTACTGGAAAAGGTAAGTACTAACAACCCTGATTAAAAAATTCGGACAAGTGCGAGTGGGACTTGCCCATCGAGGGTTCAAAAATAGACTAAAAAATATACGGCTTCTAAATTTTTCTGTTCTGTACAAATCAGTAAAAGTTAATAATCACAAAAAGATTTGGTCACCCATCCAATTATGGCTGCGCATACCATTGCTTAACCTAGAGATTGATTACGTACTTACATAGACATATTTGCATAAAGACTATATGATTTTTATTTATTTACACATGTATAATTTACAAGTCCCGACTACTACGTCTTGTAGTATGACGATATTACTTGCCAAAATACATAGTTCTAGGTCAACGGAAAGTATCCTATAAATTTTGATTCCCTTGAGTATCGAAATATACGAGTACGTTTTTTGCGACATAAAAGACCCTATCTTTTTTTTCGTAAGCTTAGATGTTTGTTTTTTCACAGCTTCAAGAGACTGGACCTGTATATATTAGGTTTTAATTTCAACTTGATACCTCCACGCGTTCCCGAGATCTTGACAGACAGACACACAGATGGACAGACGACAAAGTGATCCTATAAGGCTTCCTTTGTTTCCTTTTAAGGTTCCATCAGTGAACCTTAAACCCACCCCCCCCCCCCCCCCATTCCATCCATCCCATTATAAAATGGATGTCATGTGCATTTCAGTTAATTCAACTTACCAATAGTAGTAAGTACAGTAGTAGCATAATAGAATGCTCCAGTGAACTTCCACTGCTGTCCTGCTTTGTGAGGCTCCGACTTGAGCACCACAGTCTCCATCACGCGGAAGTCTTCTTCGGATATATTGTATTTGCTTATTATCATACTTTCGATAGCTGGAATTGTTATAATTATATGAAAACAAGTCTATGCATGTGGTTATATATATATATACATACTTACATTAAGTAATGAGTAGGTATATATTTTATTACTAACAATATTCAAGTAGGTATAATAGCAATAATATGAAGAGCAATGTTGAAGTGACAAAAAATAGTATTACTTATTTGCCTTCAGCTCTATATATCATGCTATATATATTTTCTATTATATAAAAATCTTGTTTCACAGTGTTTGTTATCGAACTCCTCCGAAACGGCTTGACCGATTTTCATGAAATTTTTTGTGTATATTTAATAGGTCTGAGAATAGGTCTTAGGTTATTTTTTATTACCCTAGCTATAAGAGTGGCCCTCTCCAGATAATTTATTTTTAAACCATTTTTTTATTTTACCCTTTAAAATTCTTATAACCCTAAATTTTGCTGCATCAAAATGTCAGGCTTTTACAAAATTATAGAATCTTTGTTTTTAATAGACAGTAATGTTGTGCACAGTCAAGGATGAAAATTTTTTAGTGTAAAAAATTATTTGGCTGATATAACAGTAATTTTATTATTAGATCATTCTATATTAAAAAAGCATGTACAACCAAAGGTGGCAAATGAAACTAATTTAAATGAAAGTTATATCTTTTAAATTTTATTATATATTTAATTCAATTATAAGCAAAAAAGGAACCCAACACTATAGAAAAATGACATGACAACAATATTTTAATGATTTTGCAAAAAATATGATGAACTTACAAATTAAATGTAAAACAAAGAAAATGCAGTATATTTACCTTGTAAAACTTCAAATCTATTTCTTTCAGTAGTAGACTCAAGTGCATCAAAAACAGCGGCACCAACCAGTAAATAAGTAAATGTGCACACAATTAACGATAGAGTGCGAACATTTTGCTTCTTCATTACTGACTATATCGAGCCTTAGGGCTTAAGGCCCACATTCACCCTTCTATAGTCTCAAGCTAATCCCATAGTAAATCTCACAAAATTTCCATACTAAGTAACCATAATAACTTCATGATTTCTTATTTCATATCAGTTAAACTACCATTTCATTTAAATTTGTATTACAGGTAAAAAAAATTTACTTATTTTTAATCTTAGCATATTATGCAGAATTCTAGTCTTATGTAGTCAATGAAATGATATTATTAAAAGAAATTCTTCTATTGATAAATTGATCCCTCAAAGGAAGTTGTTCCATTCACACTTTAAAATGGTTTTCTTATATTTACATCTCTTATGTATTACTTATTTATATAGGATTCGCCTTATCTGTAACAAAATTACAATTGCTTTCTATAAACATAGTACATTATTTTATACAGTACAACTTTAACACTCAATTACTTTATAAGCACAACTGTTGACAATTGATCTTGGTAGCTAGCTAATAATTATGCATGTAGCATTAGAGATATTTCATTTTACTATATTCATCAGAATTAAATAAAAATATCTAAAAACCTATCTAGCGAAATGTCAACCAAAAAAAATGTATACTAAGCAAAACAAAGGACTCACCATATTCCAACTAGAAAAATTAAGGTAACTCGTTCATAGAACTTGGGATTATAATTCTGCATCGCGAAAGACATTTATAAATATTTAATTAGCTGCAAAGCTACATCCTAAAAATAACATAGCGCTGTCCGCATTCGTTTCCAATAGGTCAACCCACAAGGCTCCGTAAGTGGGTCAAATATTATGACGATTATATCACATAAAAACACTCCGGCATAACACTGACTAGACGCTTCCTGTAGCTATTCGAACGAATATTTATCTCTCGCAAACGATAAACGAAGATAAAATTAATTAGGTATATTTAAATTTAAGTCCCTATGCGGTATTTGTTCCTGTCACACCTGCTTCTCTTGTCCAGCTCAAATTAGATACACTCGCCCCGCACACACACTTATTCATCTCGGTATCATCTTAGCGAAACGTTAAACGTTTTATTTAGTTGCATTTCATTGAATAAAAATAACAGAAAACAATAATTTTTGCTAGCAGATCCTGCACTTCCTAGATTGAGCTGTTGGGTGACCAGTGCTAAAATTGTTGGTTCCTGGAATGAGGAACTGCATTCTTAAGGGTTGCAAGCATAAAATATTAATTATCCTAATAAAACTCAATCGGTCTTATTACAAAATGCGGTTTAACTAAAAAACCTGGTTTAATCTTCTTTAAACTATGGTCTAAATGAAAATGTTATTACAAATCGTGGTTTTGCGATAAACCATAGACTATATCATGGTCTAACGCTAAACCTCAGCGACCCCTAGTTTAACGATGGTCTAAATCACTAAACCGGATCTGTCAAAGTTTTTCTTTCACGATATATCATCATTTTCATTGTCTTGTGGTTGTTTTAACTCGAAAATGGATATTAATATGGTCGATTTAATTGATATTGAGGATATTGAAGCCGTTGAGGTGTTTGAAATGCCACGCCGACACAACAAAAATCGTGTTCGAGTTAATCCTATCGTGGAATTGTCCGATGAAGATTTCAGGCAAAAGTATAGGTTTAATAAACGTTATGCAATGAAAATAGTGGACTTAGTAAGAGAAGATTTAATTAGAGATGCTCGAGGATGCCCTGTGTCTCCCGAAATACAAGTGTGTTGCGCATTACGAAGCTGGGCTCGACATGAAGTAAGTAGATTCAAAGCATATAGATTGCATTCACCAATACATTAATAGCAATATAAACTAAACTATGTCCAAACTAATATTTTGTTTTTGTTTTAACAGATCCAAGATGACACAGCCGATTTGCATGGAGTCTCACAACCTTTTATAAGCAAGATATGCAAAAAAATTGCAGAAGCCATAGCCCGAAAATCACATAGATTTATAAAAATGCCTGCTACATTGAGAGAACAAGAGGAAGCAATGCAAAAATTTCGCAGAATTGCAAATTTTCCTACAGTAATTGGTGCAATTGACTGTACTCACATCAAAATAAAAAAGCTAAGTGAAGATGGTGGTCAACTATATATTAACCGAAAAGGATTTGCATCAATTAATGTCCAGGTATTATAGATTTTACATTCATATTTTTATTCCAAAATAAAGGAACAACAACTTCCTCAGTCCTCAGCCCCGTCCCTGATGAGGCGTTGGTCCCTGATGAGACTTTTTTAAAATCTAGAGGTTTTGAAGGAGTGAGCAGACAAAAAGACACAAATGGCCTGTTCTATAATATGTACTGATAGTGAATACTTAGTCATGCTTATCTAAGTAAGAAATACTAAAATATGTAACTTTTGTTCCAGGTAGTTTGTAATGCAGATTTAAAAATCATGGACATTGTTACTAGGTGGCGTGGGAGTGTTCATGACTCACGAATATTTAGAGAGAGTCGTTTAAAACAGCGATTTGAGGCTGGTGCATTCTCAGGCATATTGCTAGGAGATAGTGGCTATGCTTGCACACCATATTTGTTTACTCCATTACTGCGTACTACAACACCTCAAGAGGAGCGGTACAATAATGCCCACATTAGCACCAGAAATACAGTGGAAAGATGTTTTGGGTTGTGGAAGCAGAGGTTCCGCTGTTTATTAAGAGGCCTTTACTGCAACATTGAAACAGCAAAAACAACAATTGTAGCATGTGCTATATTGCATAATATTGCCATAGATATGAAGGAAGATATATTTCATAGTGGGTTTGATGACAATGAAGCTAACACAGAAACATCTGCAGCAGTAGTTTTACCAGTGGAAAACAATGTACGTGGAAATATAAGAAGAAGGCAATTCATTGAAAGACACTTTTAATTAAAATAATATATTTTAAATTTATTATTATATAAATATTTTAAACCTTACATAATTTTAATTTTTATAACATTTTTCTATCAAAAAACTGGAACTGGAAATTAAATTATTACAACAAAAGGAAGTACTAGAGTTCTTCCTTTTTTTGTAATAATTTAATTTCTAGTTCCAGTTTTTTTATTTTTAATTCAGCAATTCTAATATTGAACTTGTGCTCCACTTCTAGCATATCTAATTGTTTTTTTTTAAATTGACTATTGGACTTCAATATGCTTTCTTGCATTGATTCTTTTCTGTAAAATATTTACCCTTTATATTTTATACTAAGCAAATAATAAGAATATAATCTAGGATAATCTTTCTTACATCCTTTGAGGTCCCTTTTTACCCGACTGCTTCCTAGGAATATTTTCTTTTTTTCTAGGAATACTACTTCCAACATTTACCATTGAGGTACCTGAAAGTATTTTGATTATATATAGATGAATAAAATATATTAAAATAAAATATATAAATATTATAATACAATATTATAAATATAAATTATTTAGTTCTGTTATATTTTTAATATTTTTTTAATATTAAAAATATGGAATAAAGGAATACAATTTTATAATTTATAGATGAATTATTATTTTTACCTTGGTCCATTACAACTTCCATTACCTCTTCATTGAATGCAGGAGGTGATTCTGTGGCTATAGGAGGTGGATCTATGATAATATTAGAAAAACCTGTACTAGGCCCAGCTGTTTCTTCTTGGGTGTTTAATTTAACCTACAAGTACTGATTATTAAATAAACTGTATTTCTATTAATTTAATCATAACATTATTATGCTTACATCAGTTTTTATTGCATCACTGTCATAGTCATTGTATTCCACAACAAAATCGTGTGGAGCAATATCCATAATCGCCATATCTTCTTGAGAGGGCGACTTGGGCTTTTCACCACCCCCTGTCTTATTTTGGTATTGTGTATGAGCGGACAAGTTAGCTTTAGCAGCAAGCTTCATTCTCTTCCATGCCAATTTAACTTCTCCATCAGACCTATTTTTTCCCATGAGTTCATTAATTCTGAAAATATTTCAATAACATTATAATTTGGGTTGGTAACGGGTTACTTATTAAAAAAAACTAAACACTTACTTGTTTGCTATATTCTTCCACTCTAGAGCCTTTTTAATATTGGAAGAAGCTCTCGTGGATTTATCTTCAACTATGTGGCGTGATTGTGCAATCATCTCGCGTAGTATATCCTATAATATTTAAAATTTGGGTAAGCTTAAAATCAATAAATTATAGATGGATTTCAAGTTCATCTAAGTAATGTATTATATTTACTTACTTTTTCCTCGGCACTCCAATTCTCAGATCGCTTTTTTTTTTGTTGGTCCATCACATTAAATTATTAAAATTGAAAAGTTAAATAAAGAGGCAATTGTTAGGCTTAAATTCCAAAGCTAAATGAACTTTATTCAACTTGCGATGGTTTTGTTTAATGTTATGGTTTCATATAACGCGCGAGAATGTTACGTTTCGATTCACGTAGGTACTTGGATGTATTTGAAGAAATTAATACGACATTAAGTAATGTGCTTAAACCTAAACAAAACTGCAATCGACAAAATAACTAAATAATGCTTATATCAATGCAAAATAACCAGGTCTCAATATTTTTAATACTCCTAAACATCATCTAATCATTAGCGTACTATTAAAACGGAACGTTGCAATAGAATGATATCATGGTGAACGAGTGATATTTTTATTAATCTGTGGTTGATATTTAAACAATGGCTCAAATGACGGTACTAAGAAGACCACGGTTTATTTATGTTTTGTAATATGAACGAGTTTAGACCATGGTTCTGTAGATAAGCCTGGACTTCATAGTACAGGTTTAAACCAAGGTTTATTTAGTTTTTTGTAATAAGACTAAATATTATTTACGTGATTCAGTTAGCAAGAATAAATGATTTCAATAATATCTATGATTTTAAATAATATGTAAAATTATCTCCTTATATTACAATTTCATAAAACTCGTAAAGATGTCGTTGTGATCTTTTCATCTTTCTCTTTCATCTCCTGTAACTTAGTCTTGCAAAATCCCGGGTATATTTCAAGCGTAATTTGAAATATATTAAATAGATGGCGCTTAACTTAAGACAATAATATTATCACAATATAAACATATTATATTATTATATTTTGCAAATCATTTAGAAGTTAAAACCATATTATAATAGTTTTCCACTTACCAATTTCATCTGTTAAGTAGTATAGTCTTACATGTTTAATGTATTTTTATATTATAATAAAACTAGCGGTTCCTGCAGCGCCGCCCGCGTTCTATTAAAAATAGGGATTGGTGGCAGAAGGATGAAAATGTAGCCTTATAAGTATTTTTTGATGCCAAATCATACAAAAATAAAAAATAAAAATTTGGACTAAAAATAAAAAATACAAAATCTGGAGAAGGCCACCGTTATCACCTAGGGGAATAAAAAATAGCCTGCGACCTATTCTCAGATCTACTAAGCAATATAAAAAAATATATATAAATATTATATAAAAATATATAAAAATACCCATTTTTATACCACTGGCTTGACCCATTTTTATATATAATAATATATAAAAATGGGTCAAGCCGTTTCGGAGGAGTTCGATAACAAACACTGTGACACGAAATTTTTATATATTAGAGAATATTAGGTAGGTACGAAACGAAAAGCTGCTTTTAACTGTTATACGTATCAATGCCTAGAGCTAAGGTTCTCAACCATTCCCTTGGGCTTAAAGAGGGTTCTACTTAGACTTTAGGTTCTTTAATTTAGATATTGAATTAATATGAGATCGAATCTGTTTTGCGTCTAGGTCCGAGGGCTACCACAAAGCGATTTTGCGTTAAATTTATTTATTTTACTTATTTAATAAAAAAATATACGCATGCAAATATCGACAAAAATAAGTTTATATTGCGAAGTTTCTTAATGAGTCTATGAAAAGCGTGTGTAGGACTCATCAGAATCAGGGATTTGCGTCATTTTTAACCTATTCAAAGAGCAGTGACAATAGAAACAAATAGACGGACAAACGGACATTTTAAGATTTTAAAAGAATTCCGTTTTTGAGTAGTCTTCAGTTTATGGTTTTTTAAAATATAGTTCACAATCCAAAGGGTTGGATATTCTTTTCAAATGTTGTTTTTAATATTTAAATATCCGAATCATTCAGACTTTCACTAAAACTGCTCCCGTCCATCTGTCTGTCTGATTGATTGTATGTCCCCAAATAAGTACCTAGGTTTTATAATGTTGTATTAAATAATAAAGATCATAATTAATTTTAATGTTAAGGAAACAAGAAGTAACTTACAAACACTATTGCATTACAATGAATTAATATTGCATTAACATTAATAAAGGTATTCAATAAAAAATAAAAGGCATTTATTTAACTTTTTCTACTACAGCCCTATTGAGGGCAAACGGCCCGTGAAGGGAAAGCTAGTAGGGCCCGCTTTCTCGCGACCAGAGACTAGTGATAGGTCATAGATATAACTAGGTTAAACGGATGGACTGGATATTATGCTTGTACTTCATATATGCATGCTATACGATACTTAAAGCTGAAAGAGGATGTCGGACCAGATTATAATATTTAGTAACTATGTAACATATTGTCTCGGTGACATGTTACTCGAATAACTTATAAGTAATACGAGTATATAGATGGGTACATATGTGATTTAATACAAGTCGAATTAAGGTTTTTAGATCATTCCAGAAAGCTTATATGGATAGCAAATGATTGAATTTTTAGTGGTAAATGTAACATAAAGGTATAGAATAAATAAGATTTATAGACTTGCGTAAAATACAGCTTGAGCTCTTTGCTCTATGTATTCCGCTATTATATTTAGTAGTTATAATTAGTTAGAAATAAAATTTCAACAAATATATCTATGACCTTTTCTGTGGACGCTGGCTGCTATGCCGACCATATAATTGATGGTTAGTAGGTAAACACGTAAAATAAAAAATATGTCATAGATCTTTCATTCGTTTCATAGATCATCATTCTTTGCTCACAACATATTTTTTTTCCAAAATAAAAAATCGTATTTTTACCACCTACCGGGATAAATAGGCAGGGAGATAATAATTTTTACCATTTCTTTTACCTTTGTCTTAAATAAATTTTTATACATACATATACATAATATACACTTAACTTTTATTATAAGATAAATAGTATAACATTCATTCATTTCATTTATCATATTTCTATCATCATAATCTATCTTTTATAATACAAATTTTTAAGGTCAATATTAAAGTGATTTATTTCATTTCAGTTAGAAACACCACGAAAGATAAATTAAAACGTCAGTGTATGCCATTTGCTGTAATAAGATGCAAAATGGTTGACGCAAGTGGCAGAGCGCCTAGACCTTTCTCTCAAGTTCTGGGTCATACAGCATACTATTTTATGTAATAAATGTTTGTTGAATATGGATTTGGCAGTCTCTTAAAATATTGATATCTATTATTTATTCAATAGTTATAATAAAATAAATAAATTTAATATTTAGAATGTTGTTTTGTTTTGCTTCATAGTATTTTTGATCCTCTAGTTCGATATTGTTTGCGTTACGGAGTACAAACTTTATTTATTTTACACACTTAGCTTCTAATTTTCTAACAAAAAAAGTAATTTTATTAATATATAAATTATTTAAGTAAAGAAAGTATTATGTACTAGTATAAAATATTTAACGTCACGCTTCGACACTAATGTGCAAACAAACAAGAGTGGGGAGCACAGACCTTTCTCTCAAGTTCTGGGTCAAGCCGGCGTTTTATGTAAGAGCCTATTAAATTATTTGACTCGGTAGGTACTTATTATTTTAAAATATTCTATACCAAACCACTCTACCTTCGCCTAGTTGTACTTAAAGTAATACACATTAATTTCTACAATGGCAATTAGCTATACTAGGTGAAAAACCATGATGGATACCCGTGACACCCATCTGTTATTTTACTAAACTACTACTTTTTTACTAAAATTCAGATTCGTGATACAAAATTCGGGTTAATCACAGAACGTCAATGGCTTCTAAGAACCTTCACGCGCTTGTACAGTATATACTTTTAACTAAAGTTTCATCTAAATCGAATAAATAATTTAGAAATGCACTCATTACACACAGATAAACATACACATTAATATATATTGATTTTTAGATTATCTGTATAAATACACGTTTCATAATTAGCGTATATTTACATATATTACGACGACTTCGGGCATAAACGGTTATAATTTTTACCGTTATTATTAAACGATAAAAGTTGTTTATCTAATAATGTAGAACAACATATTTTACTAGAGATGTGTGGAGGTTTTGCCTGCGTTTTATGAGAATAAATATTTTCACATTATTTTTAAACACAATTTAGAGTAATGTGTAAACTACTTAAATAATTAATTTAACCTAGTAGTAGCGGAGTAGTAGCCATTGCAGACTTTACTATCCTCCAGGCTCTACCAAAAACTAGCGCGATGGTATCAAATTTTTTTTTATCCTCCGAATTATATGCAAATACAAAGTGTTTGTCGATGTGACGATTAAAATAAATCAAATTTGACTTCTCAGATACTTTTGGGGTACGGACCTCCCTTCAATACGAAGGGGATAGTAGTAGGGGACTTACAAGATACTTAGTACCTACTTAATTATAAGTACTTAATTATTTTGAAGCGAAAGCTAACAAAAGCATATTAAAATTAGCTTATTAAAAATAAATTATGTATTCGTAATAATATTATAAACCAGTGGATTGACTACGTAGATGAAGTCACTGTTCTGCATACTCGTCTAACGTAGAAGTGGGGGGCGCCTAGACCTTTCTCTCAAATTGTAGGTCAAGTCAGTTTATGTAAGATGGTTATTATGTTTACATTTGCGCTTTTGTAAATGTACTTTACTGGTATTGCTATTAGAAAATTAAGCAGTTATAGTGCCTATATAACTATCAGTTTGATTCTAGTTAGGATTACTGTTATTGCCTCTTGGCTTATTTGCTTTGGCTTATATTGATTGAAAATAAAATGTAGGTTTAAATTTAACCTTACCATCAATAAGATAATAAGAAGTTTTTACATTCACTTAATATTTATTGGTAACTAATAAGTTGATTTTTAAGCAATAACGTAAACTTTGTAGCTAATATGTACTCAAAGATTTGGTTGGTCTAGTTACCTAATGCTTAACATAGTATATTAACTGATTAAATTAATATTTTCTATGGAAAATATTAAAAAATAAAAGTTAATAATAATAATATTAAAAAAATATTAATACATTCTGAAAAGCACTACGTTTATCATCTAATTTAGCAATTATTGCTAAGTATAACATCTAAACGAGATACTACGCATTTTACCACTAACAATGTGCCTTTTCAAGACTTCTCTATAATTTAATAGATTATCAGTGTGTAATTCTAGTTCAGAAACTCGAGAACCTTCTAACGGCCCTTTCACTAAGAGAAAACTGAGAAAAGTGGAACTAGCGATCAATGAAGTCATACTTCGCAATACTTAGTGTAATGGCATTGCGACCTTTACCGGATTAGCATGAAAAAGTTAATCGCCAGTACTTAATACGGCTTAGCTTTTTTTCCTATATATTTCTTATTTTATTTACAATGTAAAGGGCAATATGTTTAAAATTATAATGATTTATGCAATTATACCTTCGATCACTAATTACTTAATAGCGATCGAAGAATTATACAAAATCATTGAGCACAATAATACTATACTAGACTTAATTTGTAAGAATTTCTATAATTTGTTGACAAATAAATCGTTTTTTTAGTTGCTTTCATCAAAAAAAAATGGAAGCAATAAATTAATATAAAACATTTTATAGTAGGTACTTGATATGTATTTTAAATGTAAAAAATCATTAGGTACATTGAAATTTGAAACTATCATTTTTAATAACAGTTATTTTTCTATATTTTTATATTATAGATTCTATATTTAATATGCTAAATTATATCTTAAATTATATAAATTAAAAATTTTAGATTAAGATTAACATAGCAACTGCGATCAATCGGTTATTTTAATTGCCTGTTCCGTTTAACGCAGACATCAGACATTATGTATTTGTGCCCATTTCACCAAGCTAAGCACCTTTCTTTACCCACACCACTAACTAATCACTCTGCATTTGTGTGCGTTTATATATATACACTGTAGATATAGATGCACTTGTGTGAGTGAAAGTATTGTACGTCACACTTTCAAGCGCTTTGTCTGTGTGCGTGTTGCGTATACGCATGCAATGCCAATGCCAGGTTACGCGTACGGAAAGGCGCTTCTACGCTAATATTACATGACCGGAAAATTCGCCGGTAGGAAATGATGTTGTATTTTTTATAATGCACTAAACGACAGTAAAACTATTAAGTTAGTTTTTTTATTCAATGTGCGGTTATTATATAAGGTAAGGCTTTATTTTAATGAAGCAGTAAATGATTTTATATGTATTATTTATATTAGAAACAACTATGGCCACATTTAAGGATTGGGAAGTCTATTTCGCAGGAAGTGAAAGATAGCAATAAAAAGAAATGTCGGAGGTTGTCATAACAAAAAATATTTTTACACTCAAGAGAGTCATTATTGCCTAGGGGAAATTTACCAGTCTCAATTTGTAGTTTTATAGCATTTTCTAGTTGCTAGTCTAGTAGTAAAATATTGACATTGAAATATCGTAGCGATATCTAATGGTACCTTTAAAAAATGTTTATGGTTTAATCACTATAGTCCCTTTAATTCTCGTTGCAGATATTTACCTATGCAGAAGTTCGAAAGTACCCGTTCGAGACTTAAAGGTAGCTTTCCTTTGCCTTCGGGATAAAGATTTTATTCAATACAATTATTGATAACCACATTACTGATTTATGTTTATAATTTGCAATATACTTTGAAGCAAACATTAAATATATTTATTTAATAATTTGCAAGTTTATTTGATGAAACTAACTTCATTTGAATTATTGTTTTCAAAAGAGTCATAAAAAATATTATAAACTCTGTAATACATTTTATTTATTAAACAAGATATAACCAAATACTATTTGTTTAATGCAAATAACATTTTAATAGCGGACAAACTATGAAGTATTATTTCCGTTTATTCGCAATAAGACCAATTGTTTGCAGGATGTAATTACATCTTATCAGGTTTTACTTGACACGTCCAAGTAATTATCATTTTATTAATTATTAATTATGATAGCTCGCTGCACTATTGCAGAGAAAGCTAGCCTACAAGCTAGATGCATATAGCTGGATGACGACGTTTTGAAACTTGATCATTTAATCCAATTTATAATTAATGAAAAAATCTTTTTTATATTTACACTACATATAGTGCTATACTATAAACAATTGTTTTGAGCAGTAAATTTTTGGTATATTACGGTTAAAATTGACACTCGTATATTGACTGTAATACAGTTATAATATGGTAAGTATAAGGTTATATATTTGGAGAAAGTTCTACACATAGACATGTTGTAATTATCATAAAATATCGTAATTTTAAAAGTTCCGGTTGCACTTGAACATTTTATACCTTTTTTTAACTAAATTCTAATATTTATTTAATTTATGACCGATTAATATTAAAAACGTCATCTTAATACTTGTTATACATTTTAATATTATATCAGATTATTGATTGAGAGTTCAAGACTATGTTATTAAAGTTTTCAGTTTTGATAGTTATTAGTCATTAAAGCTATGATCTTAACGGGGGAAAGTGAGCTTCCACTTGATTACTTTTATCGACGATAATAGATTTCATAATTCTGGCCTATCTAGTCTGCAATACCTCAAATAAAAATAAGATAAAAAATACCTAACTTATTATATACTATTATGTAAATAACTATATCAAATATTTAATAGTTAAGCGATACCAACGTTCGATATTAAAAAGCAATGTATGTAGTTGTACCTATATAAAAATAAAATTTAGGTTTTGTATTAAATTATATCTTCTATTTATTAATAAGATCACAAATAAAACAAATTTTTCTAATTGCCAGCAGTCTTTAATTAATTTCAGGGCGCATTATAAAAAAATCATCTAAATTATTTTCTTAATACATATTATCTGTAATTTAATAACCCTATTTTATAGCTGTAATAAAATAAATGTAGCATATAGCACTAAAGTTAAATCTCTACAGCATCTAAAACTATAAGGCAAATTATAAAATATACTTAGTAGCTTTAAATAAAGCATCAATATATTGAAATTGTATCACTTTTTAACAAAGCCTACCCATATCTAAGGCACTAACGGTAAAGGTTAAACTGGCATAATGAAAACAATGGTAAAAAAAGTGTCCCAAATTCAACTAATTTCCCACACGTAACAGTGCAGAGGACATCGAGCGCAGGCCGTTATAGCACTGACCCACATTCGCTTACATTTCGCTGAGATTGTATACACGTTCTGTTACTAACCTTATTGTTGCTATTGCTGTGTAGAATATACATTGCTGCATTTCAAAATTTATTTTCTAAAGGAAATTTTAAATGAAAAAAAGAATATTTAGGCTGTATAATTTTATACCATGATCAATTTTTTTATTTTTATTTTGTTGCAGATAGTAAATTAGGAAAATAAAATTTATATTTTTTAAGTGTTTACAATTAATTGACTTGAGAGAAAATGGTTATTTTATTATTAGTAATGTATATTATGTAGTAGTATTAAAACGTTATAACGCATGAAATAGTTATGATATTTAGTAATGGTGGCCGGTGTAAGTCTGCCGCGCTTTCTGATTTTGACGAGAAATTATAGTTTATATCGCGGTTTCAAAGTCACGTACCAACTTAATGGAGTGTTACGTAGGATGTAGCAATTATATTATGTTATTAGGCTCTGTGGCATCATTTTTGTTTTTTAATATAATAGCTCGTTAAAGGAATACAAGGTCAATGTGAAAAAGGCATATAACACCGAAAATCTAGGCGAAAACAATCTTTGACTACATTATATTTTACTACGCTTCAATTAGATATCACATAATGTTTATTGTATTTACATCTTTGTAATATGTATATAGCAAAATTTGGTAGCTATAGGTGTAATATCTGTTACTTATAGATTAAGCTTGAACTGTCCCAAATAAGCTGTTCGTACATTTATAAAACCACTAAAAGCAAGTTATTTTTTACTAATTTAAATATAAAAAAAATCTGTTTTAATAATACCTATAAGTGGTCATGATAAAAATAAAAATGCCTGCGTCTCTGAAAACAAGCATATGTACTAACATATTTAGCGGTAATAGCACCGTATTACATACAGTTAATCGTACATAATCTTTAATGATTCAACATATACTGTAACGTTCAATGGTTAACGCCTACATGCGACTGTGCATCTTTTATATGTGATAGATGGATTTATGTCAAAATTTATAACTTTATCGAAGTTGTAGTTATCTAAAAGTCTAATTTACCAAATTAAGTCTAGTATTTTAAGAATTCACTTAGGTACTTTGTTTTCATTTAAAAGTACCTATAATATGTCCTTTAAGGTTTATGGATAAATAAATTATTATAACCCAATATAACAT
This sequence comes from Boloria euphrosyne, assembly GCA_951802675.2. Lineage (NCBI taxonomy): Eukaryota > Metazoa > Arthropoda > Insecta > Lepidoptera > Nymphalidae > Boloria > Boloria euphrosyne. Next base: position 2,688,750 of record OX637896.1, read on the forward strand.
TAATTTATGAATTTATGAATTGAATACCTTTAAACTAATTACATTACTATATCCTATATCATAATATGAAGTTAATATTAGCGTATTATTTTTAAATATTCATAAGAGCTTCTTAATATGAATGTAAGTTTGATAATTTGCTAGTTAGAGTTAGCTAGCTAGAGTTATTATAGTACTATATTGATATTACAAATTTTTACTCAATATCTCACACAAAGTAGGCAAAGGCAATAATAGAAATAAAAAAAAAATGTTACACATAATAGAAATCTCAATGTCGCAAAGTGAATCAGGGAAATGCAATTTTCTTATGCAACTTACTAATGCAACTGTATAAAACCGACGTTTCTAATATTACATACTCGCATAGCTTTCTTCGACATACTCACGTAAATTGTGGCAAAAACAGTGCTTTCTTTTTCAATGTCTACGAGCGAGACATCAATATTATCTACGAATAAAAGAACGAGACGACTTGTGTTAGAACGTATGTAATAGTCTATGGCCAATTGTTACAAACGTCAAATTTCCCGCCAAACGAATTTGACATTTCTGTTATCTATATGCAAGATAACTTGTTTGTTTCCAAATAATTATACCTATGTAATGCCGCGGCTTCGCTTGTTTGCGTGCGGTGAAATGTGGGACAATCGAAAGCCTTTCTCCGCTCGGTGGTTAGGTATTTTATTCCGTTAGTTTTTTTGCGGCCATCAAACAAATATGGCGGATGGCATCATTTTTTCGCTTTGTCACGTTAGATCATTCTTGTTAGATGGAAAGCAGCTCTATCTGCGCATAACTGTACACAGTAGAGAGAAATGATGTAATTGTAACAGACGAATATGTTTCAATTTCCTCAACGGAACTTCTTCCTTAAAATTAAAATGATTTAATAAAACTTAGTGTATACTTACAATTCATATACCTACATATATTTTGTTTGCTATTAAAGTTCATAAAATTTAAATTTACAATAAAAAAAGAAATACTTATAAACAAACAATTTTACTAAAGTATCGTATTATTTCTACCAAAAAAAAAAAAATTCTACCAATACGTAATAAAACAAAGAAGATAAATTAATTACGCCATATTATATAATGAGATCACAATTGTAGTAGATGTACAACCACAACAAGTTTATTTATAAAAAGAGTATGATGTTCAATATCATATTACTTACTATTACCAAAAATACAACAACAATTTTATACATATTAGTAAGCTTTCTTCATTTATCCAAGTGGTAATTGCATAATTTGCATAGAGTGCAGCCACTTTCTCCGCCTAACGGGATGCGAATCTGGAACACTCAAAGACCTGAATAATGCGTTTTCTGTATTTTTCCACTTACAGACAAACGGATATTAAGTTTTATTACATTGTTAGTGACTCTAAAAGCATTTCATTGTTTAATTTTGAATTACTTAAGTTCAGTAGCTTTATTAATTTATAATTGAGAAAACTTGTTAATGTTCTACATCATCAACAATATAAAAACAATAAAATACATATAAAACATAAATAATGCGTACATTAACTCTTTTTTTTAATTAGGTAATAATTATTTAACTAATATTGTAATGACATTAATAACAATATATATTTAAACATGAATTATTAATATATTTATCAGTAATGAATACCAAATCAAATACTAGCACGAAGATATTAATAGAACACATGTTATATTTCATTTTGACCACACATTTCCATAAATAAATATACATACATACATACATACATACATACATACATACATACATACATACATACATACATACATACATACATACATACATACATACATGCAGCCAGCAGAGGTGTTACTGCTGAGTGGCGCGTCCCCAAGGTTGCGGATCGGGGAACTCCCGTAGTTCACTTAATGTGACTCAGGGAAGGGGTGAAATAAAATAGCCCCCGCGGACAAAACACAAACCCAATGACAAGGTCTAGCGTGCCGAGGTCCGGAAGGCGTCAGGGTTAACATGACGTCGCAAGCGCTTCCCTGGGGGACCAGGTCCCACCCCAGGCGTATTTAAGTGGCCTTACTTCGGCAACCGGGGCTCTGCCGAAGCGGACTTGATATTTCCCTAGGTTCTCGTGGGAACAGAATGGATGAAAACTTAAACTTAAAACAAACTAAAACAAAAAACAACAAAGAGAAATGTGCTCCACAAGCACCAATAGAGTTAGACAATGATGTCAAAAAAGCGCTACAAACTCACGAACAAATAATTAATACTCTCGCTGAGTTTATAAAGGGGAAGATGAATGTACATGGTGAAATAAGGAAACTGACAGCGTCGCTGGGCAGTTCATTTAAGAGGATACAACAACAGCTAGAAAGAAGTGAATTTGGGGCCAAAACCCCAGATAAAATTGAAACCTCATTTGCAGAAACGCAAACTACACCATCTGTCCGGAAAACATACTCTGAGGCAACATCAGACGTTACGGAAATGACAGCCTTAGAAGGAACAACTCCGAAAATAACTCAACACCGGCGGACTAAGCGAAAAGATTGTACTCCACCTGAAAAACTGCACGAAGTTGCAAAGAAGAGGAAAAATGAGACCGAGCCACACCCGGCTCACGAGAAGCAAGAAAAGCCGTCACTACAGGCCTCAGAATGGCAAAATGTGAAAAAGAAGAAAACAAGCAATAAGCCACACAAGAAGAAACCTCATGCTCGAGCCAATGCAGTTCTTATTCGACCGAAAGAAAAAGATGAGTATGCCAGCGTACTAAAACGCGTAAAAAACAACGCTACTACTCAAGCAGTGGGTCAATACGTTGACAAAATACGTAAGACGACATCCGGAGATTTGTTGCTCGTTTTAACTAAGGAAAACAATGACAAAGCAGCTGATATTAAAAACAAAATTGCCGACATCCTTGGAAGTACAGCAACAGTTGTCGCTAAAGTCCCAGAAATAACAGTTGAAATCAAAGACCTGGATGAAACAACTACTAAGGAGGAGATCATAGAGGCATTACAGAAAACTGTTGGTGAGAAGTACAGCATTGCGGTGGACGCAATTAAATCCTTACGGCGTACATACGGTGGGACACAAGCGGCTGTAATAAAGCTGGAAGAGACAACAGCCACAAGAGTTATCGGTGATGAAGGCAAAATTAAAATAGGCTGGGTAAATTGTAGGATTAGGAGGATAGAATATCCCACAAAATGCTTCAAATGCTGGAGATATGGGCATTTGGCAAACAAATGCGAAAGCGCAGTTGACAGATCCATGCTCTGCGTAAAATGTGGAGGTAAAAATCACAAAATTTCAGACTGTAACAAACCTGCTTCCTGCATTCTTTGTATTGAAGATGGCAGAAAAAGAAATTGCGCCCATGTAGCAGGCTGTAATAAATGCCCAGTATTTCAGGCAGCAATCCAGATGGTCCAAAAAAAACGAAGATGAAGGTACTACAAATAAACCTCAACCACTGCGAAGCAGCACATAATTTGCTTGCACAGACGGTGCGAGAATTACAGATAGACCTAGTTCTGATATCTGAACCGTATAAAAACATTAACAACACCTATTTCGTTACTGATGCGGATACGAAGGTTGCTATATGGTCTTGTCACTCACTCGCTTTCCAAGCGGTTGAGATGAACGCAGGCTTCATAAGAGCAAAACTGGGGGACGTTCACTTTTACAGCTGCTATGCGCCACCTAGTCTTTCATTGGAGGAATTCACAAACTACCTGGAACAACTCGTAGAGAATGTAAAAACTCATTTCCCAGTAGCTATAGCGGGTGACTTTAACGCTTGGGCAGTAAATTGGGGTAGTAAAATGACAAATGCTAAAGGACAAGCACTTTTGGAAACCATGGTGTCTTTGGATGTGGTATTACTTAATAGTGGCAACAAACCAACCTTTATAAACGGAGAAGCGAGTTCTATTGTAGATCTGACTTTTATAAGTACAATGCTTGCAAAAGGGAATAACACTTGGAAGGTAACCGACATTTACACGGCTAGTGATCATCAAGCTTTATCCTGGGAAGTATCAAACACACTACAAAAGACACCAACAACTAAAACTACCTCAAAAGGTTGGAAGGTCAGCGCATTCGACCTTAATACATTCCAAGCCGCATTAGACTTAACACCTTTAGATAGCAGACGTAACGTTGATGAAAAAGCAAACAGTATCATCAGAAGAGTGGTGTTGGCTTGTGATGCTTCGATGCCGCGGAAACGTCACCCAAATAAGTTTGTACCGGTTTATTGGTGGAATGAAGTGATTGCAACATTACGTAAAGAGTGCATCCGATCTAGAAGAATGGTTCAACGCGCTCGGAAAAAGCCACATTATCACTTTGAACTTATGAGAGAAAACTACAAAGAAGCACGTCGAAAACTAAAAAAGGCCATAAGAGAAAGTAAAAAGAGATGCTGGATGGAACTCTTAAATGAAATCGAAAAAGACCCTTGGGGAAAACCCTATAAGGTAGTTATGTCGCAGTTAAAGAAGCAGCCATTATTACAACCGACTAATCCGGAGCTGTTACATAAGATCGTCACAGTACTTTTTCCCCAACAAGCTGAACCCACTTACATAATGAATAGGGTCGAAAATGAAGTAATACCTCCCGTTACACAGGATGAGATCCTGGAAGCAAGTAATAAGATCGGAAACACCAAGGCTCCTGGATTAGACGGAATTCCAAATGTAGCGCTTAAGGCGGCCGTAAAAATGGCAGCTGGAATGTTTATGGAGGTATATAACAACTGTCTTCAAGAAGGTGTCTTTCCAAAAAGATGGAAGCTACAAAGACTTGTGCTTCTTCCCAAAGGAAACAAAGATCAAACTGAGCCATCATCTTACCGTCCGTTATGTATGCTGGACACTGCTGGTAAAATTTTAGAGCGCATAGTCCACAGAAGAATTGAGGCGGTCATTGAACCACAATTGGCTGATAACCAGTATGGATTTCGGAAAGGCCGATCAACCATAGATGCGATAGACCAAGTTGTCAGTACGGCCAAGCAAGCGATCTCTGGTACCAGATGGAAAAGAGGCACCAAAAAATACTGCTTAGTGGCTACACTCGACATAAAAAATGCCTTCAACTCCGCAAAGTGGGGAGTCATTATGGACGCTTTGGCAAACTTAAGCGTACCCCATTATCTCCAAAGAATAGTAGCGAGCTACTTTACAGAGCGAGTACTTATATACAACACCGATATAGGACCTAAGGAGTATAAAGTTACAGGCGGCGTACCACAAGGCTCAGTGCTGGGCCCTCTTCTCTGGAACATAATGTATGATGCGCTATTAAAAAGAACCCTGCCACCTGAAGCAAGACTTATTGCTTTTGCAGATGACGTAGCTATCGTGATCGTATCAAAGCACATTGAAGAAATTAACTGGGTATTTGACCAAACATATGAGGTTATACGACAATGGATGGAGCATGTTGGCCTTAAACTGGCGGAACATAAAACGGAAGCTGTCCTAATTACTAGCAGGAAGCAGACTGAGATAATGTCACTTAGAGTTGGGCAGCACCTAATCACGACGCAGCCGTTTATACGCTATCTTGGCATAATGATAGACACGCGCCTTAACTTCAAAAAGCATATCGAGCATACTACAGCTAAGGCGGCAGCGGTTGGATCAGTGCTATCACGATTAATGCCTAATGTTGGAGGTCCAAAACAGAAAAGGAGGCTTTTGTTGAGCTCAGTGATCACATCTGTACTTATGTATGGTGCTCCAATTTGGGTAAATGCGCTTTCCAGCCACGAGCCCCGGCGCAAACTTGCAGCAATCTACAGACTAAGCGCCCTGCGTGTGACTAGTGCCTTCCGCACTGTTTCGGAGGATGCAGTATGCGTCATTGCTGGCATGATGCCAATAGAAATCCTGGTTGAAGAACGCAAATTCCTCTACCTCCATAAAAAGGAAGACGATGCCGCTACAACATCTAAAATAAGAAAAAAGGTGAGAGACAGGAATATTCAACGATGGCAAACACTGTGGGAAGCCTCAGATAAAGGAAGATGGACTTATCGCCTAATACCAAAGATAGAAGAGTGGATCAATCGTAAGCACGGAGAAACAAACTACTACCTCACTCAGCTGCTCACTGGACATGGATGCTACCGAGAATACCTCCATCGATTCAAGCATGATGATTCTCCGGAATGCCCTACGTGCACTGGCGCTAATGAAAATGCAGAACATATTTTCTTTGTTTGCCCCCGATATAAGACTGGTCGAGAGAAACTGGAAAATAGGCTCAAAATTAAAATACAACCAGATAATATAGTGTCTGCAATGTTGCAGACAGAAGAAGCTTGGGACGCAACTTCTTCCTATGCAACTGAGGTGCTGAAAGACCTACGCACCCAACAACGGCAAAGAGCTAACAACTAGCTAAAAGAGGAAATAGCTGCAGCTAAATCCTTCCCTCGTGAAGTAATGCTTAACGGCAATCCCACGGGGAACTATGAAGGTACAGAAGAGGAGACGGGTTTTTTAGTCGGTATAGGAGAAACGAAGAACCGAGCCCGACATACGGAGTCACTAACGCCTTGACTCTATGATACGTAATTGTATTTTTCCCGTCTCCGGAAAAAAAAAAAAAAAAAAAAAAAAAAAAAAAAAAAAAAAAAAAAAACATACATACATACATACATACATACGTACATACATATATATAATATTTGAAAGTCAGCTGACATAGTCTAGAGTGTAGACAAAAAACTCAATATGAACTCAAACTTTGCAGGGTCAATGACACTGCCATACATTTTCGCGGCAAACTTACTACGCCATTCAACAGGTCGTTGACGTTTTAAAGCGCAATTGACATTAGAATGTTTTATTATTTTTTTCCAAATTTCTCTGCCCTAGATTCGTAAAACATTGACGCACGATATTTATATTGATTTTTTGAACATTTGAACTTTATAAAAGTTATTATGTAGTTTTATTTATTCTTTAGGTCAGGTAGGTAGATTTTTTAGATTCCTCAGTAATTAGGAGGAGAATTTATTTTTGCCAATTCGATCTTTGCCAACCTTTGATGGATATAGCGTTTGGGGATATAAGTGGTAGTTGTGCGACACAAAATTTTCACGATAATTTGAATTTTGTTAAATACAGTTTTTACTCTGCAATTATTTAAAATTATTTGTATTCCATGCCATATTGTAATTTCCCTGCCCTAGAAACATTTTATATACTATTTTTTTTCAATTTAAAATACGCAATATTGGCGAAATCAACCGGCACTCCTGGAAGCCATTAAAAGAAATAATTGAACTGAATTGATTAATTAATTAAAATTTTAAATTAGTTTTGTGTTAGTTGCTAACTACGAGTATCATAAAAATTCAGGATAATAAAAAAAGCAAATATATTAATTAGTAGTTAGTATTTAATTATGTATAAAATTTAGTTTTAAATTACTTTTTAGCAATTACATAATTTTGTTTAGAATAACCAGATGTAGTTAGTATTTAATTATGTATAAAATTTAGTTTTAAATTACTTTTTAGCAATTACATAATTTTGTTTAGAATAACCAGATGCCAACCATACCATTGAAATACTATTAACGAAAAAAACTTGATCTTTGCAAAACCAAAAACGATAAGTATTGTAATTTTATATAATATATCAATTATTATTACAAAAATATAACATTTAAAGCCAATGGAATATACGCATATAATTTTTTCAGGCATTAGTAATATAATTACATAAAATTCATAATACTTTGAGTTTTGATACTACTGTGGTTATGTCCTGCAAAATTAATGTTTCTCGTTTCACGGTCAAAAGTAAAGTGTGTCGGTGAAAGTTGGGGAAAGGTGATCCAATGGGGCCAGTTACCAGCGTTACGTGGTGTGACACTTTCTTTATAATATTTTACAGTGATATAATGGATATCGGGTCGTAAATTATGCCCTTGTGAGATTGGAGATTCTCAATTTTAAGAAGCATTATACCTAACTTAAAGGCGATAATCACAATATTTAATTGATGTTTTTTGTTCAAGAGAATATCGTTTTAAGTATCGTTTCTAAGCACATAGTATAAGCTAATTGATTTTCTTAAAAATGTATTTAACTATCCATATATATGTAATAGGTAGGCAGGCAGTGGTAGCCCAGCGGTAACGCGCACGCTTCGATAACCGAGTGAGGCGGGTTCAAATCCGGGTCTCGCACCTCTGATATTTTCATGTGCGAATCATTTCCAACATAATCACCATTTGTCTTACTGTGAAGGAAAACATCGTGAAGAAACCTGCATGTCTGAGAAAACCTAGCAAGTTTTCGAAAGACATGTGAAGTCCGCCAACACGCATTAGGCCAGCGCGGTGGATTATGGCCAGATCCCCCTCGTACTGTAGGAGACCCGTGCTCAATTAAAAGGGCTGAAGACATACGAATATGTACTAGGAACGTTTACAATATATTATGATGAAATATTGGTAGTATGAGTTAATCGTTTGTAGTATTGTTGGTACTAAGTAACTGATTTTCAACTAACTGGTATTTTAACTGAAGAACTTTATTATAAGCAAATAATTTGTTTGATCTTGTCAATTTTTAATACTAGTTTTGAATCAAACAAATAGAAAGCATTTTTTATGTACCGAAGTAAATTTTGTTAGCTTAGTTAAAATATTCTACACGTATCTTCAAGGCGTGCACTCGAATTGTCATCTGCATAATGATTTGTACTATTCATGAGCGTTAAATCTTCGGGTCCACCCACATAGGTACTGCTTAATAAGAATTTAATTTGCACATAATTATCAATCTCAGCTCAAAATCTCTGAAATAATTTAAGGTTGATATAAATGAAATATTAAAATGCATTTTTATAAAAAAACTAATATAAAAAAAATTTACAATATTTTTTTAATTTTCCCCAAACAAGCTCATGTATCGAAATAAAAGGCCATATAACATTTTGGGCCATAACACATCTCTCCTAGTTACTGTGTAACAAAGAGGTAAATAAACACAAATAAGTAAACATACTCTCGAGGAAGGTTATATTTAAGTCACATGTGACTTAAGCTTTTGTTTCATTTTTTAAATACTTCTGTTAATAACTATATTATATACGTAGAGATGTAGCGCGGCCTTAAAGATAAATCGTGAGAGGCGCGGGAAGTATTCAATAATTTTCACCACTTTTCCTATACACTTTCTTCCACTTTTTGTTACATCGGAGATTCTAATCAACCGACAGTCTCTTAAATATTAGTGAAAATTCTTAGATGCAATTAAATGCTCACTTTACACACAGAGTATGTCCGAGATACATTCATGATATTACTGATGGATCAAAGCTGGTAGAGGGATTGATCATTTTAGCAACTATCTATTTAACTATCCGCTATTACTTCGGCAATTTATCGCTTTGTTCTGCAATTTTTTCTTGGCTAGTTGTTTTCCTACTTTTTAGTTATTACTTAACTTTTTGCAGTTTTGAAATACTCGTATATTTCAACAGCATTTTTGCAGTATTGAAATACTCGTACATGTCAACAGCATTAAATTACATTTTAGGTAAGGTGATAGCGTCGTAAGAAAAGTTTAAGATCTGTTCCTAATCAAAAGAGCCTTTTTTTAATTTATATGGATTTCAATACTCTATTTTCCACGTTTTAATAACCATCTATTAATAAATGTACCTAGAACCTCTAAAGAAGCCTAGGTGCCAGGTAAATTGTAAAAATATTTGAACGGAAGTCTCTCTGGAAGTTAAAGATGAAATGTCAATCCTTTTTTATTTTACTTTTTATATTCATTATTACTTCAAATCAGAGCATTTTAGTTCTTAGTAATATATACCAACAGACTTATTCAATTTTATTTTTAATATTAAAATTTATAACCCATTTATTTTATATTATTTCGTATGCACTTTATAATATCAACACAACCAAATAAATCTTTAAAAAAGACTCGAATATACATAAATGAAGCTTACGAGTTTCGCATAATTTTATCGTTATATTACGATAATGTAAGTGATATCTTTCATGCAATATGCTTTAAAGGTGTCTTTTAAAACAACCAGTATGGTAAATACGTTTAATAAATATTTAGGGTTGTCCCAAGCCTCTAATATTAATTAGAATATCAATTTTTGTTTTATGAAATTTATTTTTACTTATTAAAGGACTATATTATTGAATTAATACTTATTAAGGGGATAAGTATAGTATTTAAAACAATGATTTATAATTATTTTACTTCAAGCAAGTATTTTTGTGTCTAAGTAAACTTTATTTCTATCATGGTACAGTCAAAATCTTTAACGTCGAATGATAGTGACCAATACTTTATATGACAGGCTATTGATTCTGGATAGTCGTACATTGCAAGTTATTTTCGTTTTTCATTGAACCTAGAACCTAATGGCTGAAATAAATCAATTTAGTATCGAAATTTCTTTTGACTTTTGATTATAAAAGTGATAAAACGATTAATCTGAGTTATTTCACTGACTTAATTTACTAATCTCAGGAAATACTGAAACGATATTAACGAAACTTTCAGACGTCTTTTACCAGTATTCGTGGAGAAAAATTATTGATTATTTACTATTATAATAACAAGAAAATCAAAAGCAAAATCTTATAAAATATTAAATAATATAAATTTTGGTAGCCCTATGCAGTATCAAATCGAGGTGACCGCGATGCGTCGTCGGTGTCGGTGAAATGGGAAAGCGACCTCGAAACGCTAACGGTACAGTGCACCGCTTTGTTACCTAGCTCTATGCACCGGCTACTTTCGCAATATTTAATTGCAACTACAAACACTGAGATTCTTCTCTGACGACACGTTTGGCTCAGTCGGTGGAGACCCTACTTTCTGCGCCAGCGGTTGCGGGTTCGAGTCCCGCTGGGGGCATTCATTTGTTGAGCGCGAATGTTTGTAATCCATTCATGGGTGCTTATATTTATAATATGTATGTATTTAAAAATTATATGTGTAGTATATCAACTATCTGGTATCCGTATCACAAGCTTAGCTTACCACGGAACTAGATGGCGCTGTGTGTAATAATGTCCTAACATATTTATTTATTTTTTCTTTACATATTTCAATTATACAGTTTAAAATTTTTAAGGCCTTTGTCAGGATACTAATTTAAAACTTCTGTTATAATTTAGTGTGATTATTGCTTAATTATTAATATGTCGATGCAATGACAATAAAATAAAAAACAGTATATAATTAAAATATTTATTAAACCTTTACAATTTAAACATCTATAGTTTTTTTTAAATATAATTATTAATTACTTATTATTTCAATTAGTAACTACTTTATAAAAAGACTTTTATTAATTGGTAGCTTATTACTTTTTATAAGATTTTTCTTAAATAATATTCTTATACATTGGCGTTAGATACCTATATTCAGCCCTTTCTAACGTCTCACTGCTGGGCACGGGCCTTCCTTCAATACGAGAGGGATCAGTTCATAGTCGCGTCCCTTACGCTTGCCAAGTGTGGGTCGACTTCATTATCTTTCGAAAATTTGCTAGGTGCTCTCAGACAGAAATGTTTCCTCACGATGTCTTCCTTCACCATAAGACAAGTGCATCATGTCAGAAATTATTCGCATATGATAATATTAATTATAATATTAGAGGTGCGAGACCCGGATTTGAACCAGCTTCACTGTGTTACTTAAGTGAGTCCGTTATCACTGAGCCACTACTGTCTCTTATATATGCATTAGCTATCTGTTTTTTGAGGTTATTTCAAACGAGTGACACACATATTTAATTTAATGACCAGATAGTTTGACTCGCTTTTACATTTTAAATTGAATGATCTCTTAAATGATATTCGATAAAAATCTATTGGTTTGTATAATGGTTACTAAAGGCTAGGAAACTTTACTTAAAAACATCTTTAATTATAAAAATAATGTTAATTATGCAAATAGACGTAAAAGTAGTGGCGGTTGGTTTTAATGAGGCTTACTTTTAGATATTTATATTTTTATCTAATTGAATTAATAGTTATTTAGCTTCAATTAAGAATATAATAAGCGTGAAGCATACGTCGAATAAAAAAATATTATGCTTGCAATGCTTATAATTTTACCAAATGTGATATCCGAATCTACAATTAAAAGATAAATTAGAAATAATACCACGCACGCGTTCGAAGAAGGTTGAAAATTTAAGGCCATAAGTATTTTTTTTAATTCCAAATCCTAAAAAAATAAAAAAAAATTTGGTCTAAAATAAAAAAATAAAAACCCTTATCACCTACCGGAATAAAAAAATAGCCTACGACCTATTCTCAGACTTATCAAATATATACAAAAAAAAGTCATAAAAATCGGTCAAGCCGTTTCGGAGGAGTTCGATAACAAACACTGTGACATGAGATTTTTATATTTTAATTGATGTAAAATATACTCCTAGATGAAAGAAAACTTATTTATTATATGTCTATCTATTTCAGCTTCTACATTCGACTAAGCATTAATACATGCTCGTAGATGTATATATTACAATATTTTCCAAGCAACAAACGGGATATAAGTAATTATACTTTAGACTTCATTGTTTAATCAATTTCATAGCTTTGATCTTATTTCATTTTAAGTTAATTACAAATGACTTCAATATTGACTAATAAATCAAACAAGCGTTACGGAAACGTTTGGCAACACTCCACTGTGACACAATACCGTAAAGAGGTAACACGGTCACGACAATACGACTACGATTATACGAACTAAATATATTACTTCTTGACATGTGAATTAAGTGGGAAAAATATAATAGATGTGATAAAGCCATTTGAACTTTCGAAATAAAATATGGAATAATAAAATATTTTGAATATACACGAATATTTTTATTTGATTTGGTTTGCTGTAAACATTTAAAAGGTTGGGGACAAAAAATGAAAAATGTTTAAAAAGAAAACTAATAACATATAAATAAAAATTTTCTTCTGTCATTATTGAAAATACTGTGCATTGAAACTTTAAAAAGTTATTTTGTTCTTATTTGATGCCAAACAAAAAAAGTTAAGGGTACATGTAGATTTCTCACAGTTTTTATATTTCCTCGTAGTACAAATTTGTCCTTTATAGAACATAGGACTAGCTGATCGGAATAACCAGCTATTATCACACTAAATTCCATCAAAAGCTGTCAAGTGGTTTTCTCGTGATATGTCTTTCTCGTGATTTCTTCCCAAACAGACAGACCGACAGACTGGTAAAATACTAAAAACTATAGCTTCGACCTCTGTTTCGATGATAATTACTATTTCAATAAGACTTTCCAAATTAATTTACAGATTCGAGTTATTATACGTGTAGATTAACATGGAAGTTAGACGTTATTTAAACGATAAATATTATTCTTATTTTTTATTTCATTCAAAGTTATATCGCAAATGGATTTAACATTTTTTTAATCAAGAATAGTTATGTTGATTTTTGTCCTAATTAGATAACACAATAGTATATACATTCAATAGAATTAGAACTACGCATATTGATACTGAAGAGTGATGACTGATGACATTTACACCAAATTATACTGTACTACTTTTCTTTTGTGGCTTGTTGCTAATTAATACCCAGTTTATTTCTATTGGTAAAAGATTTGTTAAAACGTTTCAGGTCAAGTGTCTTTTTAGGGACTTTTATGTAGAGCTCTGGAAGTAGAGATCTAAACCTATTCAACGAAAGCTGTAAAAAATCTTTAGGTAATGAGAAATATTCAATATAAGAAGCTTAATTCTTACTAATAATAATTAATAAATAACAAATAATGCTGAGATATTTGTGAATAACTTTAAATTAAATTTATTGTTTTAAAGTTGTATTGTAAGCAATAGTAGATTATAAAACATTATAATTAATAAATATGTTTTATAATCTACATTAGCTTTTTTTTTCTTCACAGCTATATCGGCACACTACATCTACATAATAATCAATTTAAGTGGAATTTGGAAAAGAAAGATGATAATTGCCTTCATTTTGATTAAATTATTTATTTCTAATAATTAATATACCGATCAAATAAATCAGTGTATAGCTAACTATTCCCGCATCGCTACAGCACGTGCGTCCCATTGACATTCGCGTGGCGGGGTGCGTCGACCCCACTTTCACTATCCGGCCGCACCCCGCTTTCCTCTTGTGTAACGGGAAATAGTGACGTACGTCGCTACATTACGTAACGATATATAGAACACAATTGTGGAGTCACCGCGCTTCGCTTGTCGCTTTACGTGCTATAAAATTACTAATAATTCGTGTCATGAGGGTGATAATGGACATAATAAGTTTGTTTCTTTTTAATTTTACAGATTAACAATTTAAATTAGGACTTATAATAATAAAGAAAAAATATTATCACAGTTAAATATGATAAGTTATTTATTAAAACATTCAAACAGTATTTTATCAAAATCTGTATAGTGATTTTTCGTAATGCCTTCCCAGACAAACAGAAAAACAGACGAAAATTCTTTAAACTATATTCGGCCTCTATTTACATAAAAAGAAACAAAGTCACAGTATTATTATAGTACTAAAATATTACACACCTTGAACTTGTAGAGGTAATATGACGAGGTAGGTCCTTCATTAGTAATTGCTTTGGGGGTTCGACGGCTTTGCTTTCACTGTTCCGGCCGCAACGCTTTCCTCTTGTGCAACGGGAAAAGGTGTAATGGTTTATGTAATGTCAATTATATTACAATTTTCTTTGTTTTTACTATGATATACGTAGTTTTATAAATTTTTTATTCTAGTTAATGTTATTTTTTGATGTATTAACCCACACTATAGCGTTTAATTTTTAAAAAAAATTTAAATTATTAATAAATATTTTATGTACGTATTCTACATAAAATATTTATTAATAAATTTTCCTATTAATAAGAATATTTGCAAAGAAACTTATTGTGAGTTCTTGACTTCATAGAGCTTAGCTCAATTTTGGTGCTTTAGTTCCACAAAAACATTGAACTTTTCTAAAACTATGTATAATATGATAGTAAAATTACTATGTTATTAACTTTATATTTACGAAGGTACGAAGGTATATTTTGTACGTATATGATCTACTAAAATATAATTATTTTTTTATAATTAAAAGAAAAATATTTCTGAAACAAATCATTATTATTAATTATTAAGAAATTTTTTGCATTTTTTTTTGTACAAATTATTGTATTGATTATTCATATTTTTTTAAATACAGAAATTATTATTAATATCAATCATTTGTCTTTAAGCAATACTGTGAACTTGAGTAAGATACTCCATCTTGGCATTGACATGTCGAGGTCCAACGACTCTTTCGCGACCCCACACTATATCACAATTCACATCCTTAAGCGGGAAATTAACGATGGATGAAATTTTTACTTTACAGCAATCATAGTCACGGAAGAGATTTTTGTTGTTTAGTAATGTGAAGTGTCTGATTAAAATCAAGGCAAAATTTTTGCTTTTTATGTGTTAGGCGTGACGATGTTAATTATTAGGGGATATTAAAACTTTTTGATAACTATTAAGTAATGAGTCACTTTAATAACATATTTAAATTATTTTTAGTGGGATATGTAAGAAAATATTTATAAAAAAATTCACTTATCCATAATATTGCTAGATAGAATAATTTGCATGCAGATGCATAATAGAGCTACTTAAGTTAACGTTTAACTTTGATCAATTTTATTTTGTTGGTACCGTGTGGTGGCGTATGTATAGTACCCGTTCGTTCTATACATACGCCACCGATTTTCTGCTATTACCATAAATTATTTTTAACAAAAAAACAAAAACCGACTTCCAAACTTAATAAATCTAAACTAAAAAGTAGAAAATAATACTTTTAAGGACTTTGTTAATTTTGGAGTCGGTGCCAGCCAGGTATTTTGATTATGTTTACAAATTGATAGATTAATCAAATATGTATCTATTTAGGGTTATTTTGCTTTGGCTGGCACCGACTTCAAAATTAACAAAGTCCTTAAAAGTATTATTTTCTACTTTTTAGTTTAGATTTATTAAGTTTGGAAGTCGGTTTTTGTTTTTTTGTTAAAAATAATTTATTTTTAAATTTTTAGCGGAAAGTAGATACGTATTGTGTTAATGACTATAAAAATTAACCTTCTATTATAAGGTAAACCTAATAGCCTGAAAGTATACAACTATCGGTCCATAATTGCGTATTATATTGAAAGAATTTTCTTTAAACTGCTAACCGTTGAGGAGTTGTACCTTCCATCATCAGTTACGGTACGTGACTCAAATATCCATCCTATAAAAGATTTGGCCGAGCATAGTTAATTTGCTCCTAAGAATTGAAGAGTTCCGATACTTTGTCATGGATCCCATCATCAGAACCTTACCAAACTCTCATCAAACTACCCTTGAAGTATATCCTTTCCATTAAAAAAAGAATCATCGAAATCGGTTGGCGTGATATTGAGTTATTCGTCCATTTGTCGCGCAAATACTTAATGCAAATTTAAGACTTTTATGGTTTTCTCATGGACGCCATTATCAGATCTGGAAAATATTAAAATGGGACCACATGGAAAGCACTACCTTTCAAATAAAAAAAGAATCATCAAAATCGGTTCACCCAGTCCAAAGTTATGAGCTAACAAACATAAAAAAAAAATACAGACGAATTGATAACTTCCTCCTTTTGGAAGTCGGTTGAAAATGTATTTGCCTCAATAGTCTTACGCAATACGCAGACACTACAAATAACAAAACAATGCGTTTAAAAAGTCCTAGACTAGTATCAATAAACGCCTTCTAAATATTGCAAATGCCTTCCATCTTGTATAATGACTATAGTTTAACACATGTTAAAATTATTCATTTGTCACCTCCGAAGTTACTACGATAGTAAACGCCAAACGCATTGATATTCGCAACGCGGGGTGCGTCGACCCTACTTTCTCCACTTTGGCGAGTCCCGATTTCCTCCAACTGTCTAACACTATGGGACGAGTGACGTCAAGGTATTTTACATAATGTAAATATTTTATTTAGAAGTGACGCATCATTATAAATGATTGTAATTGAACAAGCATTTCTAAAAAATCCCAAAAATATCAAAATTAAATATGATCTAACAGATTATAAAAGTTCTTTCATTAAGAACAAACTGAGTCATATGGAAGGAATTATGTAATAACTATTAAGCGATGGTTCAACCAACACCGGATCAAAAATAAAATGATGACTAATACTTTTGTGTAAATGTAATGTAATGTAATATAATATATTAAGTACATTTCAATTGTAATATAATATATATTTACTTCTATAACAAAAGTGTGTATTTAATAAATTTTAAAACGTTTAATTTTATTAAATTCGCATTAAAAGTAGCATTAATATACGTCTAACAAACATATTTACGAATATATAATACAAAATTATAAATATTAAATAATGTGTTAGTTTATTTATTAATAAAAAATAATATAAACAGTAAATAAAAAAAATATATAAATGCAATATAAGCATGTAAGATTGTTAATATTGGAAGCACGTGCGTTACTACTTTCTCTATTCTCGTTACTCAAGTCCCGTTTTTCTGACGCAACGGGACGCTAGGCGCCGTCACGCAATAGTTGCGTAACGACTTTTATTTATGAGAAACTGGAAGTTTGTTTAAAAATAGCTTAGACTCATTGGAATGACATTTTTTTAGTATGATAACACAATTTAAGTAAACCTATACTAATATTATAAATGTAAAAGTATGTTATATTATTTGACCTACAACTCGACTTGCATAGTCGAAACAGACGCCGGATTTTGCGTGCTTTTTGTGAGGTACCTCCACAGGTTGAAGGGCGAGTTACATAGTAACTGTAAAAACTCGGCTTAGGACGAAGCTTAGCTAGGTGTGCGTGAATCCGCTAGTTCTATTTAGGTGTATATTCAGTCAGATTACGACTTATTTAATATTCGCAATTTAATCAAACATCTGCCATTGATTAAATACTGATGTTCCAAGGATATTATTAGGGGTTAAGAATGTATTATTGCCGGGATTGTATTTATTTTATAAACATCCACAAAATAATATAAAAAACAACATTCACAGTTCAAAATAGTAAGTTCTTCTTCAGAACTTTTAACGTCCCACTGCTGGGCATGGGCCAGTACGAGGGGGATCAGGCCATAGTCCACCGCGCTGGCCCAGTGCGTGTTGGCGGACTTCACATGTCTTACGAAAACTTGCTAGGTTTTCTCAGGCATGCAGGTTTCCTTACGTAAGACAAGTGGTAATCATGATAGAATTGATTCGCACATGAAATTATCAGAGATTTGATCCCGCATCACTCAGTTATACAAGCGACGCGTTACCTTAATATCAAAAAAAAAACAATTTGAATGCAAAAGTACCTTATTGCGAAAGATGATCGAATATTTCACATTTTGGTCTTTTGTATTATTCTCTACAGTATTGTTGATTATCCTATAAAGTATCTGTATATATATAGTATGACCTAAGCTAATGAGGTCAAAAAACAATTCAGCCTAAAACAGATGATGTAATATTAGAGATGACATAAATTATATTTTTGTACATGATGTAATACAATGCCATCACTTTTCTGCAGGCTTTAAGAAGGACGACTATAAATGTAAATATATTTTTTTATTATAATATATATTGTTACTAGAAATTTACGCGGCTATAAAAAAATGGGGTTTTAAGAAATTTTTAATGCCAAATCACAAAAAAGTGAAAAATAAAAATTTGGTCTAAAAATAAAAAATAAAATATATGGAGAGAGCCACTCTTAATCCATAAGAGAATAAAAATTAGCCTACGACCAATTCTCAGACCTACCAAATATACACAACAAATTTCATAAAAATCGGTCAAGCCGTTTGGAGGCGTTCGATAACAAACACTGTGACACGAGACTATATATATTGTTATATATTTTGTTTGTCAACTAGGATTTCACCCACGTTCCGTATGGGTTCGTCCTTAGATAGATTTTAACGATTAGTATAGTCTATAGATTATTCATTATAAATGAAACTACCTTTTCGGATTTCGTCGCGGATTTATTTTGATTTTTAGTTCCCTTAAAACCCCTAGTTAGGGAACTAAAAATCAAAATAAATCCGCGACACAATCCGAAAAGGTAGTTTCATTTATAATGTCGAATATTCGCGTAAACCTAAGAAAGTATAAGTCTATAGACTTTTCATAGATGAAATAATTTTCCGTAGAAAAAGTATTCTATATTATGTTGACCCGAAAAACCAGCTATCATCGTACCAAATTTCATCATCGTCGTACCAGTTTCTTTCTCGAGATGCAGTCTCAGATAGAAAAAAACTAAATTTTAAAACTATACATTCGACCTCTTTATCGATAATAATGACTTTAAATAAATAATGAACTTCAATAAGATTTTACAAAAAATATTTAACGCACAGATTTAATTGAGAATTACAATTTATTACAAGTAATAATATCATTTTATACTTGTTTTATACATAGCCCAAATATATAATATTTTAAAAATAATATAAATATAAAAAAAAAAAATTAATGTTTTTAAAAAATATTTTTTATAATAAATCTAACAAATTATAACATTTAATTCATACATTGAATATAATTAAATCGTAATATAACTGTCATTTCCACTGAAACGGGTATTCCGGTAGGAAGCGTTCGCAATTAACGAAGAAAGTACAGTTAGGCACAACAAAGAGTTACGTAAGGTGAAACGGCTTGCGCAACCGAGCCTTGAACCTTGCAGGAACTGGTAGTTCCGTAGGTGTGTTCGAGTACCATCTTTTTATCATATATACGTATAAGAAATGTACATATTCGTGTATATATGAAGCTTTTTGACTGAGTTTAACGTTTTTTAAGCTTTTTTCTTTTCCAAGTAGATAGAGGATGTGACCTCTCGTCTTCAGTCTTCCATCGAACTGGAACTGTTGTAATTCTTAACACTACGATTTAAGAAATTAAAAAACATATAAATATTTTTGTTTAACGGTCCCTGTAAAAAGTTAAACATAATCCCCCAATATTAGGCGCAGGATAAATTAGATTAGAGTGGTACTTACACAAAATTTTAGAATAGAAAAATAAATATCTATAGTTTCCTATAGAGCCCTATACAATAATTAATGTCTTTATTAAATTTGTGTAATGGTAGAAAATTATTTAATTAGCAAGATGAATTCAATTAAGAACAAAAATTATAAAATCGATGTAGAGTATGTAAAAAATAGTATTGTTTATACAATAAACATTCAGATCAAGTATTTTGCACTTGTCTGGACAATGAAGAAAGTACGGCGTAGTAAGTTACGTAAGGTGAAATGGCTTGCGTAACCCGGGCCTTGAACCTTGTGAAACTGGTAGTTCTGCGGGCGTGCCATTCAGAATGGTCGATATACAAACATAAATATAAAATATAATTATAATTATAAAACTATTATTTATATTAAATACGTTATCATTTAGTAAGTATTATTATAAACGTAAGCAATATGATGATGCAAAGACGCGGCTGCATCAAGCGGTACGATATAAGGGCGGTATTCTTCTAATACATAGTACTAACCTTGAACTTAGTGCCTTTGGGCGGAACTCTAAAGAAAATGACTCTCATGAAAAATCTACCGCATGGCTTTTATATATTAAATAATATCAAAATTTACAAATCAAGTCAATACTCAATATATTTCTCAGTGGGGTAATTAAAAAACTCATTAGAATTTATAATATTAGCATGAATCAAATTAAACATGCATAACAACGTAATATATATTACATCAACTAGCTAAATCATTTTTGCAGTTTGTTTACACACGGATGCTGGGATCGATGGCCTCACGTGTGAATCACAGAGGGGACGAAAATTTGGATAAATGAGTCCTTTGCTCCTAGCGAATTTAAACTGTCACTAGATTACACGATGTATTTTTTGTCATTTCCTTAATAAAGTAAAATGATGAAACGAAGTAATTATTTTGAATTATTTAGGTATATTGTATATAAATATTTAATTGTTTATTTAGTGTTTTGGTGAAAAAATGAACGGACTATACATTATACATGTATAAGTTTTATACGTCTCATATTATTATTCCTGAGTTTTTTGGGACCTTTTGCTGAACTAAGTAAAAAATGTTAGTTTAATATCATAAAAATTAAAAAAAAAGTATTTATACGATCTTCTTCTTCTTCGTGACACTCTTGACAGAGCGGTCGTGGTCATCACGTAGTGACTTCTGTAGCGGCAGTTGTGATGCTCTTCACGATTGTTCGCCACTTCTCATACATTTATACGATACATGTAATAAAAAATATAGACATAGAAATAGGAATAAATATCTGGCAATAAATCGAAATATGCTAAGGTGAAATAAAGAACCAAAGTACCCGCTTGAACAGTTGTTACCTCGCGCTCGCACATACAGCAGACTTCAACTTTACATGTACACAGAAACTTTCAGCTTCTATAAAATAATGAAGGTCTGGCCGTCGTGGGCTCTTACTCTACTATGTAAATAACTCGACGTGTTATACGAATATATTAGTAAAGAAAAAACTTTACCTAAAACAAATGGGTGTGATAGTCGGTTAGTGGTTGTTTTTACGCTAATAAGCTATATAGTTTCAGCCTTCAGGACTCTATTTATAGTTGCAGTACTTCCTTGATTATTAATTATTCCCGAAACATATATGTAAAAATATTTTTTCCTGTAATATGAACTAACAGATATAATATGAAATAATAAAATTACTCATAAGCAAGGATATTATTCAATACAAAGAATATTCGCACTGATTCAACTGCAGTTCAAGGCTTATTGCGTCAGCGAGGTCGACGTACGATGCTGTTGTACACTAAGGCCGCGTCCATACTATCAAGCTCAATTTATTATTAGGATTAATTATATTTTTGTTTTAAATATTAAGCTGATACCAAAAAGTATTGAAATAGTTCCCTAAATATATTGTATAAAAATCAAGACTGAGAAATACATAGACTATAGATTATAAGTTGACAAGATTCTTTGCGAGCTTTAAAGCGTCTGGTACAAGTAGCAGACGGCAAGTGTCTGGCAGTATTGATTATAAATTTTTAACTATATTCCCTAAAGCATACGAAAAATCGGCACTGAAGCTTCAAGAATAGTGAATACTATTTTTACTTAAATTTGCACCGGATACCTCTTTATTGGCTCTAAACTAGTAGGTACGCATACACTCTAAGTAGATACTTAAACTACCTTATCCCATACATTTGGTTACTCAGAAAATAAGTGAGGTCTAGCAGCCCTGAGATTCTATTAATATCCGTCTTGCACCATTGCACTGCTATACAGTTTTGTTTTTCTCGCCTGCATCAATAATAATTAATTAATTATTTTTCCTTATAAGCTATATTTCATTTTATATTTTTTGTAACATAAAACATGACGTGTGTTTGTTTCTTTTTATGCGAAATAAGCCTTACATCAACCGATGCAGGAACTTTGTTATCCTTTGTCAGTGAGGGGAAAAAAGCATATTGTTAATAATACGTGACTTCTGTAAGGTACCGCAAACGTCTTAATGGATGATTTAAATATTGAAAACATGAAGAGAGTTCATTTTTTGTTTCATACAAGTTACTTTTTTTAATGTATTGTACATACATTATTAAATGAACCTCTCGTATGGGTGCTTTTATTTAATTTAATTACAAAGCTTAGCTCATTAATAACATAATATACTTATTGGTAAAATAATGTAACTAATTTGAACTATGCACTAAAAATAAAAATATCACACGATAATAATAATGACACGTTTGGCAGCTCAGTTTGTAGGGACCCTACTTTTTGTGTCAGCGGTCGCGGGTTCGAGTCCCGCTGGGGGATTTCATTTGTTGAGCATGAATATTCGTACTCCAGTTATGGGTGTTTATATTCATAATATACTTAATATGTATTTTAAAGTCATATAAGAGTGTGAAGATGTAAATGTATGTATCAATTATCTGGTATCCGTAACACAAGCCTCGTAGCTTTTCACGGAATTAGATGGTGCTGTGTGTAATAAAGTAAAAACATATTTCATTTATTATTTTATTTACTTGACTCAAAACAGCCTTGACGTAAGAAATTTTTAAAATTGGCGATGGTAAGGCCCACTGATTTATTTAATTAATTTGAAAGTGTACTTTGAAAAAAAATAAAATAAAAAGACTTTTTAAATAGTGTGTATTTTTATATATTTATAAAAATATTATTTCTAAAGCAAAGCGATGCCGGGGTGAACCACTAGTAACAGGAGTATCTTAATTTGGTGCATGTTCATGTCTGCTGGTTGGCTAACAGAGTAAAAAGAAGTTCGCAATTCTTCATTGTACTGAGAAATGGAGATTTCTGTCTGAGTCTTAAAATAGTCCAAATAAAACTAAGATAAAACCTCTCTCGGAACGTTTTCTGGAACTGAAAAACAAAGAGTCTGGTAGCTGAAAGTAATAAATGTTTTCTTTATAAATATATTGGAATAAGTACATTGCTAGTAGGTACAAGTTCTGCTACAGATTTTATGACAAACGTGTATGAAAAACAATAATGTTATTTTATTTTTGTTTATTAATATTATGTTTGTTAATTAAGGTAGTGGTAACGCGCTCGCTTGAATAACCGAGTGATGCGGGTTCAAATCCGGTCTCGCACCTCTGATATTTTCATGTGCGAATCATTGTCTTTCATGATTACCACTTGTCTTACGGTGAAGGAAAACATCGTGCATGCCCTGGAAAAACCTAGCAAGTTTTCGAAAGACATGTGAAGTCCGCCAACACGCACTAGGCCACCGCGGTGGACTAAGGCCTGATTCCCCTCGTACTGAAGGAGAGCCGTGCCCAGCAGTGGGACGTTAAAAAGGGCTGAAGATAAATGATGAAGGTGGATGTTAAAAAAAATATTTAAAATTTTCCACTCTAAAACTCTTAATACTTCTCGATTGATGTGAGCTATTTTTCGAAACTTAGGAGGCAAAATGTAATCTTTATTAGCTGACCTAAAAAAAGCTTAAAAATACTCTCACCACGCCTTAAGGCTTAAATCCTTACAAATTATTTTTCTTATAATCATCTATCTCTATCATCTAACTCTCATCTCAGGATCAACACGTAATGTCTAAAATATTTTCAAACACAATCTACTAATACAACAGACAAACTGTAGACTACAATTATATAGATATGCAATACATAAAAGTTTATGTAATATCGCAAAGAACATTCATTGAACCCACCCTTATTACTATTCTTCGCACAGCGCACTTTCAACGCATTTGCACACGCATCGCGGAGTAAAAGAAAACACTTTCTGACCGGATACGGACGCTAAAAACGCTTGAAAACTACAGGTCGTCGCACTTTACTATTATATATGTTGGTGATATTGTATGTATTACATGTATTATGGCCTAAATACTTCTATCGACTCTCTCTCTTAGAGCTAGTCAATAGACAATCTCTATTAATTAAATGCTGGATTGAATATAAGTTTAAGAGTTAAGTTTTTGTTTCAAAATATAGAAACGAGTAAGGGATATATAAAGTGAGAATATAAGTGAGAATATGAGAATTTAATTCATGATTAATGTTTATTTTTCATGTAAGAAGGGAAAGAGAGGAGAGAACTCCGTGATTAATGACTAATGTAAACCTATCTTAAGGATAGTTTTACATGGGTGTCAAAAAATATAACTACTTTTTCGATTGAAATAAAACATATTATTAAATTTTCTAGTACTCTTGTGTGAATAATTTTCAAAAACGTATGCTTCTACGGTCCGAAAAAAAAAGCAAAAGGGTGGCATTAATGAGGAATCGACGTTAAGCTTTGATTTAGGGAAAAACAGAAGGAAAACATATAGTTATAAAGATTGTTTGATTAAAGGAACTCTTTCTAAGATAATTCGTGTTATTTTTTATATCTCTCACAACAATTATATTCTAAAGATAAAGGGAAAATAACGTTTTTTTATTTTAGCTTATTTTTGTTATTTTTAAGGTTCTTTACAGACTGCAACACAAATTTCTTTTAGGAAAATTTATGCGAAGTTTAATTTTTTTTTTTTTTTTTTTTTTATGGGACAAAGGGGGCAAACGGGCAGGAGGCTCACCTGATGGTAAGTGATCACCGCCGCCCATGGACAACTGCAACACCACAGGGCTTGCAGTTGCGTTGCCGGCCTTAATAAATTAAGCTCTTTTTAACGTACTACTGCTGGGCACGGACCTTTTTATAGTCCACTTCGCTGGCTTAGTACGGGTTGGACTGCGCATGTCATTCAAAAAATTGCTCGATTTCCTAATATGCAGTTTCCAGGTGAGTTTCTTCACCGTGAGACAAGTGGTAATGTTGGGAATGATGCACACATGAAAATATCAAAGGTGTGTGACCCGGGAGCGACTAAAACTGAGCAACCCCTGCGCTAATAAAGGAGAGTAAAACAATATTTACCACCTGTCGCCTTGCGGAAAGCTAGTTGCCAAACTAGTCTAAATTGAGCATCCGTTTAGATGAATCTTAGCCTTAATCATACTTTATAATTAGAAAAATAAAAAAACCAATTATACCTCTAGAACAATTTATTCCATAAAGTAGGTTAGTCAGATATTCCGGGTCAACTCGTTTAAATTCAATGGCTGAGGCTCGTACACTTCTTAGTTCTGTATCACATGTCATGGAAGAGAAAGGCAGACGGCGACCTGATAAAAAGGAACACACGCGATACCTATAAGTTATACATAATTGAATTGATAAATAAATGGCTTTGAGTTCATCCACCATAAACATTTTAATACAATTAATTTTAATTATTTAGTCGGTGACGCGACTGTTAACTAAATATATAACCAAATCTTAGAACTTACTTTGACGAATTTCGAATTTAAAAGATTGAACAAAATTTGAAAATCAAAAATCTAGCTCACGTCATATTAAAAAAAGTTAAGTCTGGAAGAAATTATAATGATAAGCCAAAATATAAATAATTAAACACTTCAATGGCTACTAGTAAAGCCTTTAAATAGCCATTTATAAACACCTTTTCTAAAAATTCCCACGAAAATCCCATATACATTATTCGTATAAAATCAATCAAGAGCAAAAAATAGTAAACTATTAACGCAATCAATTAAAATGAATTAAATGATCAACAAAGTTTTCTCGTTTACCACAAACAAATAAAAAACCCAGCTTCTAAAGAAATTGTGACTACGATCATCACTTAGATATACGAGTAACTCAACGTTATAACATGCGCTTTACGTAACATTCCGGTGTTATTACCGGGCCTTGAACCTCGGAAACGTGCTTCAACGGGGAAGTGAACTTGGGTACTTCACGTGTTCGCAACTTACGTAACTGTCTATGATTCTGGTTTGTTTGGCTTGAGTCGTTAAATGGAATAAATTTTTTGATGACTTTTAATACCAGTGTGTGGACGTTTGATTGAATTTTAATATTAGAATTATATTAATTAAATATATTTGTTTATTATTTTTTAGACTAAGCCCTATTTCTTCTTGGAGTAAAGTTTTATATGAAAGTATACGGTACTAACATCAAAAAAATTTAATTTTTGTCTGTCTGTCTGTCTGGACCGATTTTGACGGAACTATCTCCTGCAGATAGCTAATGTTATAAGGAGTAACTTAGGCTACTTTTATTTTAGAAATGTTATTTATTTTAACTAGCGAAACCTGCGGATTCGTTCTTGCTAAATCTTGTTAAAAATATTTTTTTACTTAAAAAATATAAAATTTTATGCAAGGTATGTATCATTTTACGCTTTATTAATGTATGAATAGAATGCCTATTATGAGAAAATTTTGAATTATAAAGAGGGGTGGCAATGAGTCACGTCGAAGTAAAGGAAAACACAACGACGTCACTGGCAGTATGACGCTGCAGAGGTTGTTGAATAATGAATCACAGATTGTTTGATTTACTAAGACCTATTTACGTTTAATATATCAGTTTATAATTTATTATTTAGATAATAATGACAGTGGCAGCCCAGGGGTGACGCGATGTGGATAACCGAGTGATGTGGGTTTAAATCCGGGTCTTGCACCTTAGATATTTTCATGTGCGAATCATTTCTAATATGTTTACCACTTGTCCTACGATACTTAAAGGAAAACATCGTGAGGGAACATGTCTGAGAAATCCTAGTAAGTTTTGAGAGACATGTATAATCCGCCAAACTGCACTTTACTAGAGTGGTGCACTATGGTCTGATGCCCCTCGTATTGAAGGGAGGCTCGTGCCCAGTAGTAGGACGTGAAAAAGGGATGAATACAATATTTAGAATATATATACGTGCATACCATTTATTACGAATTATTACGAACATAGGATAGAGTAGAGAGAAAATTATAGAATATATTTAAAATTAGTAGTGTCCATAAAGTAGTCTTAAGTTTCAAAAAGAAGTCGTAGTATAGGTCTTGTTTGTTTGATTTTATATTTATATTTTTATTACAGTGTCAATTTTGTAAAGAAAACAAGGTTAAACAATAAACACTTTAAAAAATTCATTACACGGTCTTTGATTTTCGTAGTAACCAACTTGATAGAACAAGTAAGATAAAAAATTAATATGCATATATCATTCGTATATTTAAATATACCGTTTAAGTTTTAACTAAGTAAAATCCTGCAAATACGATATGTATTTGCAGGATGCCATCAATTTTATCTCAATTTTTGTTTTGCACATACGAAACGATTTATGTATATAATATGTACCTATATCAGAAAAAAATATACTATCAATGTATACAATTATTTAAAATAAGCTTTTGTACAAACATTTAACTATATTATTTCTTTTGTCTTTTGGTTGGTGAGATTTGATGTATGCTTAAAAATATAAGAACAACTAGCGACTAGCACTCGCTTAGCTCGAGCGAAGCCGCGGGTTCCGCTAATAAATGTACACAAATACTTGACAAGTTATATACTAAAACCTTTTTTGAGAAAAACTCTATCTATTGGTGAACGCAGCATGAAAATTGGTGCAGTAGTTTTTAATATCGCGAACAGACAAACAGAGAGACGCGGCAGAGGACTTTGTTTTATATTATGTAGTGGAAAACGATGGCGCCAATATCACCTGTTTCCTAAGATCGTAATTTAAAACTAGTTCGTAATTTATTGAAATAATCTTTTTTTTTTAAATATCATTACACACATGACGTCATTGAAATCAATTAATTATCTGTATATTACACACGTATTTTACGCAAAATAATAAAAGAGCGGTAACGCGTCGCTTGTATAACCGAGTGTTGCGAATACAAATCCGGGTCTCGCACCTCTGATATTTTCATGTACCTACGAATCATTTCTATCATGATTACCAAAAGTCTTACGGTGAAGGAAAACATCGTGAGGTAAACCTGCATGTCTGAGAAAACCTAGAAGTTTTCGTAAGACATGTGAAGTCCGCCTACACGCACTAGGCCAGCGCGGAGACTATGGCCTGATCCCCCTCGTACTGAGGGAGGCCCGTGCCCAGCAGTGGGACGTTAAAAAAAAAGGGCTGATGATGATGAATAAAAAAATAATATTTACAATTTTAATTGAAAATCTTCCTTAATTTAATTTAGATGATTCAATCATACCACAAAACGAACGTGGCAAAATTGAAATTGAATATATGGCATAATAAAATGGTAATTAAACAAAAAACATAAAAATATAGTATGAGGTCTGAGAGGAGTGTTACTGCAAATTATGTGCCTTTAAAGATTTAAGCATACGCTAATGTAGTTAATGTATTAAAAAAACAAGAAAAATTGTTATTCACGTTAACTTTTACCAAAAAAATTCTGAGAAATGACAATAACATTCAAAAAGTTACAAGTGAAAATACCCCATTGGAGAAAGTATTAGTCATACGTGACGTCTCTACGTGAGTCAGTTTCAGGGGGTGACTCATAAGCGATTTACGATAACTGATACTGATTCAATTAATGTTATCTGTGCAATCTAGTGCAGGCAAGGCAGTGCAAGGCTTGTAAATATGAAGGTTTCCATACAGTCCTCCGCCGCGTCTGCCTGTCTGTTCGCGATAAACTCAAAAACTACTGCACCGATTTTCATGCTGTTTTCACCAATGTATAGAGTGGTTCTTGAGGAAGGGTATTAGTCTATAATTTGTCTAGTTTCTGCGTACATTTACTAGCGGAACCCGCGGCGTCGCTCGCGCTAAAATTAAATCATTACTTTAATGAAATCAAATTGTACTTAATACTTATGCATATTAGACCGACGTTCATTTGATAGTATTACGTCATCTCTGAAGAAAAATTTGTGAGGAAACCTGCATGACCAAGAGAGTAAGTTATCGAAAGAAAAGTTAATGTCTGATATTCCTGACCTGGAGGAGGCCTCGTATTAAAGGGAGGCCTCTGCTGAATACTGTCTCACAATCATTTGAGGATTATTAGAAAATTTTAATTAAAAATAAACATTAATATTTCTACCTACATTTGAATGTGTGCGATTTACATTAAAACATATTATATCGAGTTTGAAATTACTAAATACCTATACATAGTATAAAGCTAATATTATGTTTATTTGCATGATTTCCAAATAGAAAAACACGTTTGTCTGTTTATCTACTTCAATAAACTCCTAAACTAATTTTAATAAAATTTTCGATGGCTTGAAAAAAGTTTGAATTCTATTCTAAGTATTAAATACTTAGTGATAGCAAAAATAACTTTTTTATTTAAAAATAATTCTTTAGCAGAATGAGATGCGGCTGAAAGCCATATAAATTATTTCTATATCGAAATATTCGGAAAAGGTTTCTTCGAGTTAGAGAATAGAATTTTAACAACTTTGTACGAAGTTTACAGAGTGTAATTAAGAAGTTATAGTGGAGCGAATTCTTCGTTAGTAAAAATAATAAGGCTGGTGTCTTCCATTTTTCATTTAATACGTAAAATATACATATTTTATCCTCGGCTTTGTGTCCCATTAGGTTTAGTGTAAGTATAATAATAATAATGTTCTCCGACCGATTCCGGCCATGACGGCCAATCTCATTGAGACTGGCCAACTACGCAGGAGATACTATAGAGATGCAGCGCGTGTACGCGCAGACACAAGTGCATTCTCTGTTCCTATCACTCTCATACTCCGGTGGGACGACTACTCGACACGACCAGTGAGAGCTAAGGCGCAGGACCGTCGGCTTTACGTGCTCTCCGAGGCACAGGGTGGACACCCCGCCAATTTCCTAATTCCGGGCTGCTACTAAGGCTTACTAAACAGAAAGACTCAATAACTAAACTTGGCCCGACCCGAGACTTGAACCCAGGACCTCCCGGTGTGTGACCGCACATGCTAGCCACTACACCACCGAGGCAGTCAGTTTAGTGTATATTATGTTTTGTGTGAATAGTTAGTTTATTATTTTTATATTTTATTTTATTTAAGGGACGTACGTCAATAAAGACAATATTACATTTTTAATTATGTCTCTACCTACTAGAGAAGCAATTTCTTACAAAGAGAAACATTTTCTTCTTTTCTTACATCCTACTAATTTTCAGGATAATTATATTTCTTTAAAAACACCAACAGTCATGCATTTTAAGCTATTACTCATATTTTTAGTTCCACAATCAATCGATTGTATTTAAATTATTAATTTTTGCAAGTCATATCCCTTTATCCTTTACAAAGTTCCGACTAGGTTCTGATTTAATATTGCGCAATGTCATTTTAGTGACCTTACTACACGTAGATCCCATTACGTATTTATTTATGGTATTTGCATAAAACTTAAGTGTTTTACCCGAAAACTTAGGTTTATAGTTTTAATGATAATTTTAATAATTTTGCACTTGGATGTCTTAAAGCAAGTATTATTTGGACGATATATTTATGTTACGTACCTATGTATATAATATTATTATATGGGATTCATAGTTATAGGTTTTATCATAGGTTTTTTTTCGAATTTATATTCATTTTTGGTTCATGTTAAAATACTTTACATCGTTGGGAGCCAAAAAATCCGATTCGACAGTGCCAAAATCCGAAAGTGCCAAACCCTGATAAGGTAAACACACATTGAGGGGGTTGATTTGAGTTCATACTATATTAACGTTGGTGATAACCCTATATTTTTTTCAGTTCATGATATACAATAAAATTGTTTAAATAATGAAAAACAAAGTGTTGGTAGGTACCTACTTTGTTTTTTGTACCTGCTAAAAACGACAAAGCAATATTACTATTGCTATTTATCAATATATTATGATATTTATTCAAATGCGATATATCCATGAGGTTACTTACTGATTAGACACACTTGTATGTAACATGTATTGGTTCTACGATTTATAACGTCAAATATTATTTTACATATTAACTTCCCATCAACCAACTGAAAAAACAATACTACTTGCAAAAGGAATTTTTAAGAAATACGATCTTTTTAATCAAATTTTACGTTTAAGATGAGGATTACTTATAATTAATTAAAATTGTATTCAGCTTTTTTAAACGTTTCACCGCTCTGCAAGGACTTTCCTTAAGCCATAGTCCACCACGCAGGTCAAATGCGGGTTGACGGACTTCATATGTCCTTCAAAAACTGCTTTCTTTCATCGTAAAACAATTAGAAATGATCCGCACATGAAAATATCAGAGGAGCAGACCCGAATTTGAACCCGCATCAATTGGTTCTCCAAACGAGCACGTTGCCACACTGGCTACTTGTTAACGCCGAAACTACTGGATTCATTTCAATGAAAATTAGTACACTGATGGACTATAACCTAATATATGATATATAGAAAGGTAATAATTAGTATATAGATAATAATATTTAGTAGAAGAGTTACTTTTATACGAGTATACCTAACACTAAGCCAGTACGGACTAACGATCGCTTTTTTTTCTTAAGGTTAGTTTTAAGGGTAAGTATAGATTTCTCAGTGATGAGATATCTTTCCCATCTATATGTTGATAATCAGCTAACTCATAGCTTTTAGCAAAACCTGTCCAGTAGTTTCGAAAAAAACAGACTGACAAGAGTTTAAAAAAAGTATAGGTTCTATCCAAAAAACTTGTAATGTACTCGTAACTGGGGACCCACATATGCAACGAATACGTAATTATTATACCTTTTTGATTTGCTTGAGTCTTTTATTGGTTAATTTGAACAATAAACACTTAATGAATCAGTACCTGTTCTCAGTACTATGGAATAACTTTAACTAAATAAAGTGAGATGACCTTTGCCGGCTTAAGAACGCGTTCAGGAAAACGAACCCTATATATTAACTAATGTGAAAAAACAATACAATATAATTTCGCACTTCACTTATGATAGAGGCGGAAATATATTTTATGTCGACTCAAAGTATTCAATTAGGTTTTTTACGACATTTAAAGTATATCTGAATTACGCTTTATAGCTTTATGACCCATTATAACGAATTTATATTCTTATATATAGATAAAAGTGAAAAACAGTTTGTTGGTAAGCGTATCTTTTAAGAAATGCTTAAACGATTTGGCTCATTATTTTTTAAATATTCACACTACTTCTTATGTTAATGGAAATTGAAGAAAAACAGAAAATGCCTCTTTGTTATATGGCTTTTGTGTCTAATTAAAGACCATAAATCTATTGAAAAAACAAAAAATGTGTAGGTCAATAAGTATACAAATATTAGGTCTTAATGATGTTTCACAATAGCTGAAAATTAATACTAGTTAGTTTTTGCAACTACTCGCTTCTACGTCATAGTAGCAAAGAAAATTGAATGGAAAAGATATTAGAAATCAACGTATCTAAAAAGACAAACGCATAGTAATCCATACATTGTTATTGATTGCATCCAAAGTAATAAAAAATATTTATTGGCATATACAGACATACATACATTTTTAATAAATATCAACTTCCTTATCATTACGACACAAAAGTACCAAACTCACTCTGAGTCATGATTACGCAACATGTCATCGAACTGTACGACCTTCCCAACATGTGCGCGTGCGCATATTTTCGGCAAGTCACTGATAACGTATTTTGGATTTGTTAACACCTGTTTTTTATAGTAATCGAAATATTTAAGAGCTCATCATGAATTGATTAAATTAATGCTGATTATTACAAATGCTTTATACACGCTATAAAAATGTATACATTATACAATGTATGTATGTGTAGTACATTGAACTAGATGTATTTCGTGTCATTCGGATGTCATTTCTCATATTATGTGAAAGTTTAATTAAAATCGATTTAGCCATTTCGTAGAATAGATAGTACAGTGGACAAAATTATACTTATCCTGAGTTTTTAAAATGCAATCATAATAATTTAGATCATATGTGAATCTAAATACATTTTTGTATTTATGAATATTCGCATTCCGAAAGAGTGGAAACATTTAATATGATACTCATAGTTTCTAAATAGATATTTTATTATATTCATTACATGGAGGCACATCTAAAATCAGTAACGCTTACATCATTTCGCGTCGTGCGCGAGCGCACAATTCGAGGTTAATACACTTCCAATATTAAAAATACGCCAAAAATTACGTTTTCTTCGGAATGTTTGGTTTCATCTGGAAAATACCAAGAGATAATAAATTTTAAGAAAATTAGGTATTTTCTCTTAAACTTAAGATATTTTAGTCCTGCTAATTTATATTCATGTCCCTTTTTCTATAATACATATAATTTTAAATTAGACAATTTATTGTAGTAAGTAATTAAACTAAATTAAAACATAAAAAACATAAACAACAAATTTTTGATAATAACATTTTGTGATCTGATGTCTTCCTTAACGTATCCGTCAAAAGCGAACCTTGTTAGCTTCGGATATGAAAGCGAGTGTGGATGGCGAAACCAAAGTTTGTTTAGAAAATTCTGTTCCAGGGCGCACAATGCAACCGACCTGCAGAGTTGTAAGTGTAGACATAGGAAGGCTTGGGTCGGGTTTTTCTATGAAGGCGTTTTGCATCCAAGTGGTTAAGTAACTTTCTTCGAAGATTGTAGCAGCCTTGTCAATAGAGTTGCACCATTCTTCCCAACTTCCTTAGAAGAAAGAAGAAAGATGTCGTTTAAATTCTCTGTATCGTAAAAACTGGCCTCCATGTTTGCGTTTATCCTCTTTTAACTGTGATTAAAACACAGCTTTAGGCAATCTAGAGTCATTCAACCGCACAATGTGTCCACACTACTTAATTGGCCCCTAATGAGCATTGCCTCTATGCGACCCAGCTTAATAAAACATTATTATACACAACTCAGAATGCCGTTCTCCGCTAAAATTAAAAAACGGAGTAAGTAGGCGTTACGGGTATGTAAAATAAACATTAAATAAATGCAGACAAACGGTAAATGACAAGTTACATAGTACATAAATATTATTATCATAACCTATTGTTTTGTTACAATGTTTTCAGTTTGGACGCCATTATCCGGTATTTGGCGATAGCTGGCGCCGAGGTGTTCGACCCGCTGCGAGTCAAAGTCCTATAAAGCACTCTACAGACAAAGTATGCAAGTGCAGGACGATGACAAATCAATTAATGTAGAAGCATAGTATAATATTGTCGATTGCTATGAAAACATCAACGGATATCAAAGCCCCTTCGACTGAACCAACAATGTTTCTTGTAAAATGTAGTAGGTACTATATATAAATATATTTTATATAATATATAAAAATCTCGTGTCACAGTGTTTGTTAGGCTATTTTTATTCCCCGAGGTGATAAGGTTGGCCCTCTCCAGATTTTTTATTTTTTATTTTTAGACTAAATTTTATTTTCGCATAATACGTATAACCCAAAATTTTTTATATATGTATATGTATCGTTTATTACTTCATAGTATATAATCCTAGTCAGAGTATAAGCTTCGTAAATATGTCAGTTTAGAATTACATAAGCCTAAGTAAATTGCAATCTTAAGATCAGTTAAAGCAAATAAACTACTAATAACCGTAAGAAAACTATTTTTATGTTAAGTCTATGGTATTAAAAAAAACTTATTCCTTTTTTATGAGCAATTCTCATAATTTAATATTAATAAAACAAATTTTTCATATTTCCTACATACTTACCATACTAATAACATACATAAACGCAATGACAGACGCGTGACTAACCAAAATTAATATAGATATATAAAAATCGTTTAAAAGTCATTGTGGTTTAAGCGTTTGATTCATACTTTACTTTTTGGAAATAATTAATGAGAATGTAGGTAATGCTCTCTTCATGCGTAATTGTGGTTACAATTTTTTTATAATGTAATACGGTCAGCAAATCTAACCGACTGAATGAAAAGTTTCCTCAATCAGACCTTGTTAATGATTCAAGTTCATGTTAATTATTATGACTGGTTTTTATGCGAGAGGTTTACTTATATTAGCGTGTAAATACAACTTTTATTTTAATGCAAATAATGGAAATTTAAAAAATCTAAATAAATACGTGTAGAAATACAGAAATGATAGTTTTATTTAAATATACATATAAAAAATATGTATAATGAGAAGGCAGTGGTAGCTCGCTTGGATAACCGAGTGATGCGGGTTCAAATCCGGGTCTTGCACCTTGATATTTTCATGTGCGAATCATTTCTATCATGATTACCACTTGTCTTACGGTGAAGAAAGTCTAACAAGTTTTCGAAAGACATGTGAAGTCCGCCAACTGATCCCCCTCGTACTGATGGAGGCCCGTCCCCAGCATTCTGACGCTAAAAAGCCTGAAGATGATAAAAATAAAATAGTATATATGTAATTCTACAAAACATCAGCATTTAAACGTTGAAATGACTTTCATTGCTACACTATAGAATCATAACATGTAATTCCAATGGGTGTTTTTTAAGATATCTTTTATGAATAATTGTTATAGAAAAAAAAATATTGTTCAAACCAAGGAGGTACCTTAGACATTAACGAACTTTGGAGCGATCCTTCCCTATCCAAACTAGAGTTCAGTTTCAGAATAACCACGTCAGTAGGTTTGAGGCAACTCACCAATGTTACTTTTCCTTTTTAGTTTGTCGAATTTTTAACCGACTTCCAAAAAGGAGGAGGTTATATGTTTCGATGTATGTATTTTTTTTTTTTTTATGTATGTTCACCGATTTCTCCGTCAACTGTGGGCCGATTTCAAAAATTTTTCTTTTGTTCGGTAGGGTATAGTTCTGAGGGGGTCCCATTATCACAAAATCAGGATCTGATGATGGGATCTCAGGGAAATCCAGGGCAACTTTCAAAATTTATAGGCACCTATTATGTTTTTTTTATATTTTCTTAAGCTGTTCAAGCATTTGCGTCTGAAAATCGTCATCTCACGTGATGAGCTGATGATGGCAGGTAGAATTCTTCAAATGTTATTTTTTATCTGTGTTCACCGATTTATGCGTCAATTGTGGGCCGATTTCAAAAATTTATTTTTTGTTTGGTAGGGTATACTTCCAAGATATTCCCATTGTCACCAAGTTAGGATCTGATAATGGGATCCTAGGGAAATCGATGGCACCTCTTAAATTTTATAGGCACTTAGTACATTTTTCATATATTTTCTAAAGTTTTTTAAGGATTTGCATTTGATAATTACCATCTCATGTGGATAAGCTGATGATGGAAGGTACAACTCCTCAACGGCTAGGAGTTGAAAGGAAATTCCTTTAAAATTATACATACATATAGATTGATAGTTGTGTTCTTCCAGGCTTTTACTATGATAATAGAAGGTAAATCTCATTAACCTCTAGGAGTTAGGTGGAACAATGGACGTGGTTTATTTAAACTATTTCGTATGGGGAATGTAAACATAAAGATGAGCTCGTAGTTTAGTTACAGCTACAGTAGTCGTAGATCGAGTACTCTTTGGACACCAACACCCCCCCCCCCCCCCTTTCGGCAGACCCGATAATTACTATTTTCGTCGTTAATGGGTATGCTCGTTGTTTAATATAAAGCTTAAACAGATTTTAAATTAGTGACATATAGTAAGTCACTATAATTAAATCAGCTAAATAAAAGGCACACTAAAAATGTAAAAATAAGTTATTTTTAAAAAAAAAATTAAACCGACTTCAAAAAATCTGCACTAAAAAGAGAAAAATAAAAAGTAGAAAATATTACTTTAAAGAACTATGTTAATTTTGGAGTCGGTGCCAGCCAAAGAAAAATAACCGTATACTTATTCGATTAATCTATCAATTTGTAAACATAATCAAAATACCTGGCTGGCACCGACTCCAAAATTAACATAGTTCTTTAAAGTAATATTTTCTACTTTTTATTTTTCTCTTTTTAGTGCAGATTTTTTGAAGTCGGTTTAATTTTTTTTTTAAAAATAATAATATAGTCTAGTCAGGTTTGACGTAAAAACATTTCTATATGCACTCTGAGCATTTTGATTTTGTTCTAGTCTCTTTTAATTTCTTTTTTTTTTTGTATTTAATGGACTATACATAAGACATCGTGGAAACTTTTTATATCTTTTATGAACTAAATATTTTTTACAACATAAACTAACACTTATTTTTTTTCTATAATCAAGTCAATATCAATATAAGTCAATATAAATCAATTGTAAATGTTTACAATTCTATTTTATTATATACTATACTTCAAGAATTAGTGTAGGTTTTTCACAAATTAAATACTTTTTTTGTAAAAAATATCTTATACTATGTTGATACGGAAAACCAGCTGCTACATCGCATCACAAGAATACCACTAGATAGATTTTGATGAAATTTTGTATGCTGATAGTCTATTTTCCGGATGAACATATATAATCTATATCGCCTTTAAATTGTGTCCAGGCCCGAACCAGAGCGGAGCGAGGGTGGATATCTAGCATAGAATTTAATCACTGATTATAATCTACTATATAAAAATCTCGTGTCACAGTGTTTGTTATCGAACTCCTCCGAAACGGCTTGACCGATTTTTATGACATTTTTTGTGTATATTTGGTAGGTCTGAGTAAAGGTCGTAGGCCATTTTTATTCCCCTATGGGATAAGGGTGGCTGTCTCCATATATTTTAATTTATAATTTTAAACCAAATTTTTATTTTTTTACTTTTTTATGATTTGGCATCAAAAAATTCTCACTATCCAAAATTTTCATCCTTAGGAGCGCGGGTGGAGCCGCGGGAATTTCTAGTTCAATTATAATATTTTAACACGTGATTAAACGTGTTTTAACAAAGGAACAAAACATTACAGACAATGGATCATTACGTAAACTAATGTTTTATTTTCAATCGGGTTCATTACCCGAGATGAATTTGCAGGCCTCGGGTGAACGAACTACTATTAGCAACACATTGTAAATTGTTAAAATCCCATCACAATATCTTCATCTTTATAAATATAATAATAAATATGATTTTTCTATGTATTAATTTGGCTTTTAGTGGTCTGATAGGGTTCTTAAGCGATCATGCGTGAAATTATTTTGGCAATAACCTTTAACTTTGACCTCTGTTTCTAGGAAATAGTTTTTGCATTGATTAACTAACATACAAGTGACATGTATACTGATTACTGATGCTTAGGTGTTTCTCTCAGATATTGTGATAGTTCAATAAACTAAAAAGTACAAAAATAGTAATCTAATATTTTTTTGTTTATATTATTATGCTAGTGAGAATATAAACAAAAATTTAATAGATCACTAGATTAGGCGCGAGCGAAGCCGTGGGATCTGCTAGTAAATGTATACAAAAACTTGACAAATTATATACTAAAACCTTCCTCGAGAACCACTCTATCCATTGGTGAAAACAGCATAAAAATAAGTGTAGTAGTTTTTGTGTTTATCGCGAACAGACAGACCGGCGCGGCGGAGAATTTTGTTTAATAATAATATATTTACATACTCGATGTAGTGATGATACTCGTAATATACTTACATTAAATGATAAAAAATAATGTCACCAGCACTCTTGAGTTCATATAATTTATATAATGTAATGTGTGTGATGTGAATATTCACTTAGGCTGAAAATATTTATACATACGTACCTATATAAATTGTAAAATATTTATTATTTGATACAGGAAGACTTAATTAAATTTTATAGGTACTATTCTTAACTCAGGCTATTAATTCTTAACATTTTTCTACGAACTGTGCACAGACAGCCATTATTTTAAATTTATTCTAAACAACAGTCTCATTTATCTAATAGCCAATTGGCGACAAAGATACTAACAAATTGTGCGAATATTTTGGGCCTAACAGTATTTAAAGAGAGCAATGTTCTAAAACACTTCGTCTGAAAGTCAATATACGAGTAATATAATAGTATGTCCAATGTCAATATAAATAGTATGTTCACAATATGTATGTATAGATTTTTTTAATAATATCATAAACTAGCATTACCCGTGGCCCCGCCCGCCTTTTTCTAGACCGGATATTAATATTATTAATTAATTAATATTATTAATATCCGGATATTAATATATATTTTTAGATTTCATATACCGTGTGATATTTTACAGCCGGTTTTTAACAGTTACTTGGGATTTCTCAAAAATCTGATATTTTCCAGCAGTAAAAAGTATCCTATATCTTGACCCGGATAACCAGCTATCATTATACCACATTAAAATCTGTTCAGCGGTTTTCTTGTGTTGCAGTCACAAACAAACAGAGAGACAAAAATTCTAAGAACTATAGATTCGGCCTCTGTATCGATAATACTGACTATTACAATAAGAATTTCTATAAAATTTTCAATGTACAGATTCGACTAAGTTAGATTATCAGTATATATTTATCAGAAAATTGTATTTTCCCGGAGTAAAAAGTATTGCATATGTTGATCAACTACCATCATACGGAATTTCTTCAAAGTCTGTCCAGTGATTTCGTTATGCATTCCCAGACAGAATAAAATTCTAAAAAATATTGTTAGGTATATATATTAAGCTTCTGTAGTTCTGTACCTATATCAATAATATTTAATATATAGATTCAATTAAGTTCGTATTTTATTATAGTATACTAGCATTTCCCGCGACTCAGCCCGCGTTCAAATCACAATTAAAAATAGGGATTGGTTGTAGAAGAATGGAAATTTAGGGTTACAAGTATTTTTTGATGGGAAATCATAAAAAAGTGAAAAATAAAAAAATTTGAGGACACCATCCTCACCTAGGTGACTATAAAATTCGGCCAAGCCGTTTCGGAGGAGTTCGATAACAAACACTGTCACACAAGATTTTTATATATTAGAAGATATATAGTAATCATGATGTAAATAAAAAAATCCTCATTTGTAATAATAAATTGGTAGTTAAAATGTACCTAATGTAGGCATACTTATAGTGTTGTTCCAAATGTATGATTACAATAATGAGCGAATAAAAGCAAAGTACTTGCATTTGGTTATGAATCATGTATGACTTTGATGGTCTTCTTGGAAATGTGGGGTACATAAAATTTGTAGAGGCAAACCTAAACTTCAGTTTAGTTAAACGATTGGTTGATAAATAAACATTTATATTATATAACGGGTTAAAGGATCTGCTAATATGAACAACAGGTATAGCAATCATAAATTATATAATACAAGCAATTCCCGCGGCTTCGCCCGCGTTCTAATCACTATTAAAAAATAGGAATCGGTGGTAGAGCGGTGAAATTTTAATAAGTATTTTATGTCCAAATCAAAGCTATTAGCTAAACAATAGGCAAGACGGTGCGGGGTAGGGTCGGCAATTGCATCAAGCGAAGCGGCGCTTGAAGCAGCGCT
Source organism: Boloria euphrosyne (assembly GCA_951802675.2). NCBI lineage: Eukaryota > Metazoa > Arthropoda > Insecta > Lepidoptera > Nymphalidae > Boloria > Boloria euphrosyne. Next base: position 2,729,649 of record OX637896.1, read on the forward strand.
TCCATTATATTCTCGCTTAAATTATATGGTGTAAAAGAGTAAAATAATGTGCATGAAATGCTTAAAGCCTCTAACTTATTTAAAATCATAAGGATTAATTACGTATTTGAGTAAATAGCTTTCCAATTACCGCTTTATAATTGCCCATTTTTGAAACTATTACAATGGATATAGTATGTTATCCTTAATAGATAGACATATGCCATCGCGGACTTTTTTGTGGACTGATAAGATACACGATTCAACCATACATCATTTTGTTATATCACAAAAGGTTTGGGCAGTGTTTTCGTTAAAATCTCCTAGACGGCTTATTTTTTTCCGACACCTCCAACAGATATCATTATACTTTAGCCAATGTATACAAGAACTTGGCAAATTATATACTAAAACCTTCTTGGAGAACCATTCTATCCATTGGTGAAAACTGCATGGAAATCGGTGCAGTAGTTTTCGAGTTTATCGCGAACAGACAAACAGACAGACAGACGTGGCGCAGGATTTTATTTTATAATATGTTCGATATAATAGTTATCTAATGAGAATAGCAGTGTCTTACTGCTACTATATAAGATGCAATTTTTTTTTTGTTATGTAAGTTCGTAAAAAATATAATTTTTAACACAACACAAAAAAAATTCCACCTAATTTAAATATTTGTCTAGAAATATATTAAAATATTCTATATATCTATCATAAAATATTCATAATAAAATGACATTAAATCCATTCTTTGCATACAATATGTCGACTTTTCTTCGCAAATGCGTAACTTTATGATTTTTAAACTCATTAAATTGAGATTTTTGAGTAATTTTTGAATAGAATTATTTTCTGTCCAGTATCAGTTTCGTATATACAGTAATTGTGCAATACTTAGCACCAAAAATTGGCGGGTTGTCGACCTTTGTAACGCACACATAGGCGTATCGTTTACACTGTATCTACATGTACCGTACACGCACGTATGTGTGCAACGAGGGCGCAATAGGGTGGTATTGACTGCTATATGAAACTAATTTTAGTATATGACGTTACATGATTAGATGTTTTTGAGGTCATGTCAATGATAAAAAATAACACGTCTGTATCTTTTTGCTTAAGATTATATGTTAAATATTAAATATAAATGTGATTTGATTATTTCATTTTATACTAGACTTTACCTGTAGTTTCTTTCACGTTTTTAAATGATAAAAATGACAAATAATGCCTGAACTTATCTTTTTCTAGAAAAAAAGTGATTTCCTCTCTGTTATATAAATCTAAGCTTTCACGGTCACTGACATTATTTTATTATGCCAAACTAAATAAGTACCCTATTTACATTGTCTAGACACTTAGGTTCTCGAGATTTTGATATTTAAACTGTTGCATCTGTCATCAAGTAGAACTTGGGAACTAGAAAAACATCCACTAGCCTGACTAATAAATTCAACTACTAATAATCAATTTCGTACCATACTGACCAATAAAGATTCTTACCAGTCCTTAAACCAGTGAATTCAGTTTAGGTTAACTTTTATAAAATAATAGTTATAACAATATGTAAATATTTGAATTAAAAGTTATGTTTAACTTTAAATAGCTTTTTTAAGGCTGTACAAAATGAGGCACTTGTAATCTTATTTTAAATTAATTAATAATAATTAAAAAGACTTCTTTGAATCAATTTAATACCAATACTCGTATGCATAAATTTGTATTCAAACGAACTTTATACAAACTGTAGAAGCTATACTGCTTTCCTCACTCACATTTTGTGAAGAAGCTCGTATTTAAACTTACTGTAAAGCTAGCTAAACTAACTCTAAAGCAGTATAGCTAAACTTGCTGTAAGCGTAGATGTTAACAAAAGTTCTAGGTAAAGTTTATTTCAATACTAATATCTATTTTGAATTAGACTTTGACATATTACATAACAAATAAAATTAGAATATATCTTTTCAACTAGATCGTTAAAAGTAATAATTTTGTAGATATTACGAGTATGATAAGATCTATTATATATATTATCTATTACGTACATACTCGTAGTCGTCGTGATTTATGTGTGTAGCTGCGAGAAAATGCCAGTATAAACCTAGCATTTTCTCGCTGCTACATACGCGTCTTTTAGCTATGTAAAATTACTCCAATCTCTAGTTCATAGTGTGATGTACGATAGACTTTAAATTATCTCAATAAATAGATAAACGCAAAAAGAATTTTACAACTCAGACCAGATATATAGAGATTGCGTTCGCACAAACAAACAAACAATTAAACAATCAATCAACCACTCAAACAAAAAAACAAACAAATAAACAAACTTTTTCGTTTATATCTATTATCTTTTTAGTTTATATATTAGTATATAGATTACATCATACAAAAATACCAATTTAAAACAAAATATCACATAATTTAAGAAGATATTATTAGCGTTTATATCAATAAATTACTTTGTGACACTTTTATCTCTCCAAATAAAATTACCTACGCTTTTAAGTATGGCAATATATTAGTATATAATTAGGAATATTTTACTTTTTTATATATATACGTACAGAACAGACAATTCACCTGCAAATTTTGTTTGAAAATATTGAAAATAGTTATGAAAATAATAAAGGCTAATATTTTTCTTTTAGAAATTACGCTACATAGGTACAAGTTTAATGCAACTCTGTTATCTTGTTTTGATGATCAGTAAAACAAAACAAAAATATTTGTGATCACCGGGACTCGAATTCGTTATCACCTTATAATATACCTACACAAGATCATAATAGACCAAAAATGGCAGTGTCTCTATATCTTATAGCCGCTACATTATATACATAATATACATACTTTATATAATAATATGTACATTAGTTCGTTACGCTAGCGGCTAGGTTATCATAATTACGTAATCATTTTCGATTACAATATTAATTAACAATATTAAAGGCTCTATCAAAATCAATTTTGATTAGTTGGAAAGTAAATAAAGTACGTTCAAACGGACGAACAAACATTTCTTTAACATTTATGTGACATATTGAAAAAAAGCAAGATATTACGTACTTGTATTTACAGGTTTATTATTAAGTCTACTTGCTTCGACTCTTGTAGACTTCATATTACTTTTTGTAATTAATTATTATTATAAATCAAATAAAAACCTAGCAAATACCTTCTAGAACGCAATTCGATGCTTGTTTCTATAGTTATGTGGGTGCGAACAAATCGTTGCCCTTTGTAAAACCATTCATGTTGACCCCTGATATACCTCGTAGCTTTCCCTCTCCATATAAGTTTATTGGGAGAGCGGGGAGGGTTGGGAGTTCATTCCCTGGTCGATAGGAAATTTTCCTTGGTGAAAAACGGCCGAAAATACGCGGAGTCGTTAACCTGTTGGCAAGGTCGTAAGCAAGGTCGTCGTCCGCGAGGTTAGCGAACCGACCAAAACATTATCTTACAATATATTGAGTAAACCGCTAATTTGTATATCATGTTATGTTTAGGAAGTGTAAGGACCTACGTAATTTGTGAATGACTAGCAACTTACCCCCGCTTCGCCCGAGTGCAATTGCTAGTTCCCTCTCTCTCTCCCGTTTCTAGATACATCTTATCTCTTACTTTAGGTTTCATAATAATGATATATTTTCCGTAGTTAAAAATATTCCATATGTTGACTCGGATGAATATATCTCATGGCAAGTGTTTAAAAATACTTTTTATTTCTTAATAAAAGCCTAAGTGACTAGGGAACACTTAAGTTTTAAATAATTTAGCATGAAGTATTTTACACAAGAGTTTTTAAAATAAAGAGAGAGAGCGAGAGTGAGAACTAAGTAAGAGTTTGATAAATCATTCCTCGGAGGAATTCAATAATGGGCAAAAGTTTGTATGGAAACTTGGTAGATATTGATAATATTTAGCACTCAGACTATGTCATGGAATAATAGAAAGGCAGGTAAGTAATATTTGGCAACAGGTGCCACAACGAGCATTTCAATACACATAATAAAATTCTTAGTCGATTCTGTAAATTATTATTTTTAGAAAATCTGATTGATATAGTTATACAGAGGCTGAATCTATAGGTTTTACTCGAAGAATTTTTGTCTGTCTGCCTGTGACCGCATCAAAACCACTCGGCAGATTTTGATGAAATTTTATATGTTGGGACATTATTACAACAGCGCCATCTAGTTCCGCAGTAAGCTACGTAACGTGCTTGTGTTACGGATACCAGATAGTTGATATACTACATATATAAGTTTTAAATATATACATATTATAAATATAAACACCCATGACTGGAGTACAAACATTCGTGATTAGCAAATGAATGCCCCCAGCGGGACTCGAACCCGCGACCGCTGGCGCAGAAAGTAGGGTCACTACCAACTGAGCCAAACGAGTCGTCAATTTGGTATGGTGATAGCTGGTTATCCAAGTCAACATAATATAGAATATTTTTTACCGCGAGAAAATATCTCATCTCAGAGAAATCCACATAACTGTTAAACACACCTTAGACTACCCTGAGCGTAGTTAGGGTGAGTGATTAGTTAGTACTTCGACCGTTTGGAATAAAAGGGTTCCATCCAACATTTTTCTATATTTTGATTTTTTAACTTAAAAATGTTTCATGTGACCATAACTTTGTTCTCTAAACCTTTGAACGTCATCTATTGACCCTTAATGAATTAGATGCATAAAAAAGTTCTATTTGTGAAACTAATGATTCAAAAAGTTCCATCTGCCTCATGAATGTTAAAATCCAGAGGAACCATCTTATTCCAAACGGTCGACTTTATTAATAGAAAACATAAAAAGAAGCGGTTACTCATGCAATTATTCAATTTACAATGCTTGATTAAATAATTCCTATGTGAACCCGGAAAAGCGTCGGTGTCAATAACCGAACGGGGACATTTCGGGGGTTGACCACCCTTCCGCCCTCCCTGAGGTCATGTAAAATGAAAACAAGAGGTCGTAGAACCTACAAGTATATACTAATGTTAGATCGAATTTTGAAGCTGAAATAGTTTTACATTTAAGATATCTTTACCTACCCTTATTATCCTTTTTCTGCGCGACAGTATTTATTTCTGAGAAATCTAAGCTTTTAGAAGAAATCTAACTTTCTATGTAAGAAAGGGAACGCGAGCAGAGCAAGGCTGAGTCACTAGTTAATATATAAAATATAAACAAAAGTCAAAATTTAAAGAAAAGCCACTCCGCTGTCATCATTTGAATATTAATAAGTTTGAAATACAAAGCTAATTAAAATTTTAAAACAACACGGAAGTCGTGTACTTTAAATGGGGCGGCGGGTGATGGTCTAATCCTGACAGATGACATAAGGTCTTTGTCCCACTGTAACCTATTTAGACCTTTATACAAAATTGAGGAAGCAAAAAGTATTAACTGAAATAGTTTGCATGTTAACATCAATTTTTTATAGCGGTAATAATTTAAAGTATGGATTATTTCTGGAGAGCTTAGTTTATATTGCTTAGAAAATGTTATTTTTAACAAGTGCGATTTGATATGGTTCAAAAGATAAATTTAATTCGGAATTTACTTGAACTAAGTAACCTAACTTATTCTTATTTACTTGTCCCATTGTAGTAACGACGATAAGTTGATAAAATAAATTAATCGTATCTATGAATGCTACTAGTTTATTTAGATTCATCGAAATAAAACACCAATGTGCTTATTTAGATACCTGTGTATAATTAGAGTTTTTATAGACAAAAGTCCACCTTCTGTTCATCTGTTTCAAATACCTAAAATATAATCGTAACAACAAAAATATAATCTAAATAAATGGACGTATCTATAATCTAAATAGAAATAAATGGACGTACATTAAAATTGATATTTTAGTAACAAGCCAGTTAAAGAGCACTATATCATGACTAGACTGGTAATCGAATCTACGATACTAATAGCGCAGATTATGTTTTGACGTACGACGCGTATACTGACCGACTTTGTTTAATTGTTAAGGCTACATCATGACTTGTTTTATTTAGGACTAGCGACTTTCCTTCGCTTCGCTCGGGAGCGTCCCTAGAATCGTTATAAGTTTCTTTTTTATAAAAGTTGCCTAAGTTACCCCTTATAACGGTTATCTGCTAGTGACAGTCCCATCAAAGTTGGTGCAACCGTTCCAAATATTATCTGAAAAAAATTGATGAAAATGAAAAAAATAAAATTAACTGACTGATAAAAATGTACAACATTGTGTTTTTTTAAATGTACCATATATTATTTCATATGCATTAAGTATAAAGCTATTATTTTGATATTACAAACAGCCACTTTTGTTTATCATATTTTATTAAAATAATAAAAATATAATAATTATTCTTAGATTTGCGCGAAGATTGGAAATTTTAATTTATATTTTATTTCTGGATTTTACGCGCTTTAAGTTCGGTTTTTCCTTCCGGACGTTTTACAGCAAACATGGTTATAAAAGCACCGAACTAAAACGTTAGAAGCGCCCTGACCTTAAAAATGTGGCAAAACTGCGATACATCTTGTCTCTTTTACTCCCTAGTGAAACTAAACGTTCGTTCTCTTTCACTCAAAATGACAGAATATTGTTTCAATGGATTAATACTCACGAAAATAACAAATTGTGTTGAAAAATCTTGTACTTACCTATGGAATGTTACTCCATTAGCTTTGTTGGTGTTCCTTGAATTATTAGTAGACATTTTGAATGCACAAGACGGCATTTTATGACATTTTTTTACAGAAATTCTTCCGATGCACAACTGTCCGCGTCTACTAGTTGACTGATCCGAATTGTGTGCGCTCACTCTTTTCAATGTAAATGTTACTGTAAAATCCCGAACTACGGTAAATCCTAAGATTTTACAGTAAATCCTAAGATTTACCAACTCTTAATGGTAAAAGTCAGAACCGTTCTATAATCATATCTCAAGCTCGTGCGATTTGGTCATATATCTAACCTAACTTAACCAACCTAGAAAGAAAGAAAAGTTTTTAAAATTAACCTTTTGAACCTATGTTATCTAAATCGAAAGAAAATAATCTTTGTGCCAGTCACGCTAAATTACCGCTGTAGTCACGCTAGTGTCCGAATAGCCTTACTCATGTACTAAATTCTAATGGTAAAAGCCCGATAAAGTCGTTTCTTTTTTTCATATGCTTACATTTACCGACTCATGTTGGTAAACCTTAAGATTTACTGGTAAAACCTAAGATTTACCAATATTCGGGCTTTTACAGTAACACAAACACAATTTAGAGCGATCGGAGTACAGTAGGGCCTTTCTAACGTTTTAGTTCGGTGCATGGAAGTGAGTGAGTGATGCTTGATGAGATATTTATATTGTTATATAAAAATACCCGTAATAACCAATGTTGCTGCGCATTTTACATCCGAGTAGGTACCGAGTTCGATTCCATAGCGCAACTCATTTTTATAAGACTGTGTTAAAATGACACTTTTTCCGTACCCACTGTTATGTACTTAATTTAAAAGGACATAAAAATTATGAGATAACCAAATTCTATCCTATTCCTTTAAGTTCACAAAAATAATGTAAAAGTGAATTTTTAAACTTTAATAAGAAAATTAAAAGTATGATACGAGCAATAAAACAACGAAAAAAAGATTAATTCGGAATACACCATCAAAAGTTTCAAAATTTTAATACGAATATGATCAACACGATTTATTCTAAAGCCCACGCAAAATTTCAGTTACAGCAATCGCCTTAACTCGTTAGCAACAACTTCACTAGAACATTGACCTTTAAAAAATTATGTTACCGCCCGGAATTGAACCCGGAACCCGCAATCTAGGCCTGTTTACACTGTAATGCGCAAATAGGCATGAAACACCAACTGTATCACTAACCATTATCTTTATCGATACCTATTTATTATAAATGCGAATTTTAACGTGTGTTTGCTTATAGTGTTTATTTTTAAGTGATGCGAATCGCGTCGTTTGCCTTTCCATTAAGCTTTCACTGTCTTCTTTCTTTTTCTTCTTCTTCTCCCATCCCAAACCTGTTATTTAGGGTCATAAGTCCTCACTTTTCTGTGCCAAGACGGTCTTGGGTGTTCGCGTCAGGCAATTAGACTTTCTTTAGTTATTCTCTAATCTAATTCATCAAGTAAACGTATTTATATAACTTTTCCTGTACCGCAATCCCTCTCTTAGCATCCAAATTATACCTAAGTTATTATAAATTATACTTAATCGAGATCGGTTCAACGATCTGACCTTAAACAATTTCGCATTAATAATAACTACAAGCAGTGAGCCTATTGGAAATTCCCACTGGCAATTTAAACAGAATTAAGTCAATTTCCATATCTAAAATTGAAAAGCCTTATTTTATATTTTTACATGTTAAATTTACACTTTCAAAATCACTTTCTTTATACAGACTGACCTTCGCTTAAGGTGTCCTAGGTGTGTTTTATGTATTTAGTCCTTTTTACGGTCCCACTGCTGGGCACGGGCCTCCCTTCAATATGATGGGGATCAGGCCATACACTGCGCTGGCCAAATGCGGATTGGCGGACTTCACATGTCTTTTGTAAACTTGCTAGATTCACTCAGACATACAGGCTTCCTCACAATGTTTTCCTTCACCGTAAGGCAAGTGGTAATGTTAGAAAGGGTTCGCATATGAAAAAAGCGTTGAGCGATATTTGATCGGTTTCCCAAACGAGCGCAGTAGACTGTACTGTATGGCAAACTCTAGATAGATGGTCAAATACTTGTTACTAAGGACAAAATATAAATAATTATATAATACTAGCGACTCACCCTCCACCTTTTAAACCTTCTCTGGACTTCCACATATAATTCAAGACCAAAATTAGCCAAATCGGTCCAACCGTTCTCGAGTTTTAGCGAGACTAACGAACAGCAATTCATTTTTATATATTCGTACATAGATATAAATAATACATAAAAAATTGAACACTGTAATTTAACTAAGTTTTATCAGCAATCTTATAATCCATAAGATTTTTTGTACAATCGACCTACATTCCAAATTAAGACGTCAAACTATTACATATTTGCGCATAATAAATCCACTTATCAGTTAAGCGGTGATCTTATCTCTTATCATTATCTCAGATGGGGCGAAACGTGTCATTTGATATGGAAAGTAGTAAGATATTTTCTTTTTAAGATACATAAACGTAAAGTTTTTTTTTTCATTACTTTCAAATCATCCTCCAGTATTTCGATTTACATTTTCTTTTATTTTTTATTATAATTTACCTCAAGCTTAAGTTTTCACCCATTGATCGTAATTCGATCATAATTAAGTTTTTTTTATTAATCGCTCGCTTCGCTGGGGCTCTTCCCTATCAACAGAACAGAACGATAATTATATAAACTTGACAAATTATATATTAAAACCTTCCTGAAGAACCATTCTATCCAGTGTTACAAACAGCACGTAAATCGGTGTAGTTTTTGAGTTTTGCGCGAACAGACAGACACGGCAGAAGACTTCGTTTTATAATATGTAGTGATACTAACACCTCTTTACCTTCTGGTAAAGTTCAGTCAGACAGAATAATGACTTTGTAAAGATAGAGCAGACCCACTGGGAGTACCGTTCAACATACCCTCCATTTGCTATGATTAAATAACTGATTACCGGAAATAATAAATAACACAAGCTACTAAGCAAACAAAAAAATAACGATGGACAACTGACTGTACTGTCGCGGTCGTAGAAAACGAAGTATTCCATTCTTTGTTAAAACTAATAATTAATTGAACCTAGATTTCTATACATATAATAAAATTATGCGTATAAAAAAATATTTTCAATATATACTATAGTAAAATTCTGAGATAAATCTGCATATTATTATATTTTTTTTGTAAAATCTTATTGAGTTAAAATTTATATTATCTCTGGTGCTCACTGCCAAATTTAAAGTTAGTTAGCACAAAAATCCATCCCTTTATAAAAAATCATAACATTTCTAAAATAAAAGTAGCCTAAGTTACTACTTATCTGAGATTGAAAGTCCCGTCAAAATTGGTTCAGCCTTTTTAGAGGTTAGCCGGAACAGACAGACAGACAGACAAAAATTTAAATAATTGATTTTTTGATGTAAGTACCGTATATACTTTCATATGCATTTAGTGAAAAGCTATTAATTTGACATTATGAACAGACACTTGAACTTTATTTATATGTACGCATAGATGTAGAGATATACAAAGACCGAATCTACATCTACATTTTTTTTATTTTTGTCGGTTTGGCTGTTTTTCTGTGACCGATACGCAGGAAGACCACTGACTCTGAGAAATGCATATTTACCGGTAAAAAATACTTGTAGAACCCGAGCGGAGCAAGGATGACTCACTAGTATTAGTTTAAAACATAGTAAAGTAATTCGTCATCATGACATCACTAGGTGAAAGAACTGGCCTAGTGAGGCCCGATTTAGAGGAATCATTACCGCCAATTGATTTTCACATGTTGAACTTTAACTAGGGCGGGCGTTTTCAGGTAACGTACCTATGTATTTGGTATGGTCGGTTAAACAAGTTATTTACATTTACACAAGCGGTCATAATTGATGATCTAATGTGTTTTTGTATATAATTATTTGTTTTGTATGAAGCAGTGTATTGTGCATTTAAACATGCACAATACACTAAAATAAGTATTTAAGTTTACATCATTTAAGTGATTTAAAGCTTACTTTTGTTATTATTGACAATTTTCTTTGTATTTTACTTATTCCTTGGTATTTCTTAAATTTTAAGGTACCTTCATTATATATATATATATATATATATATATATATATATATATATATATATATATATATATATATATATATATATATATATATATATATATATATATATATATATATATATATATATATATATATATATATATGTGGGATCGTTAAATTGAAATGAGCAGGATTGTAATTATAAATCTTTATTAATCTTTAGTAAAACATCTTTATATTTCATCACAAGTCATCGTCTTTTTATAAACACATCTTAATATATATTTTATATATTTTTCATAAGTCATCATCTTCCTTTTATATTTACATCTTGACATTAACCAATATTCTTTATAATTTTAAAAGTCAAAGAGGTTTACTATGTCTTAAAATAAAAATAAACTAAATAATTATCAATCATATTCCCACACGGCCATCCTGCTCATTCATCTGCCTCAGATGAACTCTATCAAGTAGAAACCAAGTTCGCATATTTTTTTTTCTTTTCTTATAATTCCTTACATTTGCTTTCTTTATCGTCTGCATTGATTCATTCATTATACTTCTAAATTTTTGTCTTCTTTTACTATCTAAATTCCTAGTCTTAGCTTCTATTGTCTGCTTAAGTTTATTACCTTTGCCTCTTATTTGAACATTTTCCTTCTGTCTTTGTTTAGTGCGTGTCTTAATCTTATGGTAGTGTTTATTATGTGCTGTCTTTAGTACTGCATTAACTTCATTTATTCTAAAACATATTTCTTTAATTATTACCTTCTTATTTATTCGTCTGTATCTTGGAGATTCATCTTTTTTATTAGCTATAGGGAACTCAGATTTACTGGGTGTTTCTATCTTTTCATCCATCGATACTCCTCTATGTTCATTTACAATATCACCTTTTTTCATTTTTATAATTTTCTCCGCGTTTTTCTCTTCATCTAAATCATAATTTATATTGGATCCATTCATCATCTGAAATTCTTTACCCGTAATTAGACTTACATCGCTTCCTGTCTCTTTCAGTGCCATCGTGTCCAATTCTCCAATACATGTATTTTTAAAAGAAACTTCCTCTTCTTGTCTCTTCTGTATGTTAAGCGTATTCTTAGAAATTACAGGAGTGTTAAGCCTATGGCCAAATTCTTCCACAAGTCCTTTCTTTAACGTGGCATAGTCTTTTACTCTTCCGAACGATCTTAAAAACAGTTTGGCAGTACCTCTTAAAAGTATTTTAGCATAAACTAATTTTTCAATGCTACTCCAATTCATTATACTCGCAGTATCTTCAAATTCATCAAAAAATGAGGTTACTGGGTATGTGTCATCTCCGGTAAAAATATTCATCGATTTCTCTAAATCTTCAAAAGAAATATTAACGTCAAATCTTTGATCGTCATTTTCGGTTTCCAGTGTCGAATCTTTTTTCGGTGGCATCTTGAATATGATTCTTGTATTAAAATCTAAATCTTTTAGTCTTTACTTCTTTTATAATAGTTGTTCAAACGTCGTCAAAATCTTCAAAATCTTTTCATCATCATTCGTCTTCAAAATTATCAATCCGTTTCAAACCAATATTATTTACGATCCCGGACGAGCCCCCAAAAAAGATGTGGGATCGTTAAATTGAAATGAGCGGGATTGTAATTATAAATCTTTATTAATCTTTAGTAAAACATCTTTATATTTCATCACAAGTCATCGTCTTTTTATAAACACATCTTAATATATATTTTATATATTTTTCATAAGTCATCATCTTCCTTTTATATTTACATCTTGACATTAACCAATATTCTTTATAATTTTAAAAGTCAAAGAGGTTTACTATGTCTTAAAATAAAAATAAACTAAATAATTATCAATCATATTCCCACATATATATATATATATATATATATATATATATATATATATATATATATATATATATATATATATATATATATATATATATATATATATATATATATATATATATATGTATATATAACAAAGATATACATATATTTGACGACTCGTTTGGCTGAGTTGGTAGTGACCCTACTCTGCGCCAGCGGTCGCGGGTTCGAGTCCCGCTGGGGCATTCATTTGCTAATCACGAATGTTTGTACTCCAGTCATGGGTGTTTATATAGCTTACTGCGGAACTAGATAGCGCTGTTGTAATAATGTCCCAACATATTTATTTATTTTATTATATACATAGAGGAACAAAATTGTAAAAAGCTATCACGATAATTTTCATTTTAATGTTTTTGCATTTTCGGCTTTTATGAATCAACAGACACCTCCTTTTTTTGTAGTACGTAAACCACAAAGTTATGACGCATTTAACGTAATAATGGATTGCGACCAGGACACGAAACATAACTGATTAACAGTTTTTTTGCTTCTCGTGTAAAATTTGCTTTTGTTTATTAATTACGATTTTGTTCCTTGAGGGCGTCGATATAATTAGTTCTTATTTATATGTCGTATTTGATACACTAGAGGCTCATATTGTTTAGTAATAATATGATGGATAAGAAATATGAAGCTTAGTCGGTTATCGCCTATAAAATGTTTCATTTTCCTTCGTAGTTACTCAGTAATCTAAGCCATATATTATAGTATATTCATCATAATGGTAAAAATAATTCGTCCATTAATATTATAGAGACCAGGGACTCAGGTTAAAGCAATCTTACTTGTACTTAATCCTACGAATAATACTATAAACGCGAAAATTTATAAGAATGGATGTATGTTTGTTACTCTTTCACGCAAAAACTACTGAATGGATTTTGATGAAAATTTACGATAATATAGCTTACACATCAAATATCACATAGGCTATAATTTAAAAAAGATATACTAGCGGAACCCGCGGCTTCGCTCGCGCTAAATCTGTTTATAAATATAAGTTAGGACGAACGTATATGGCAAATTATTATTGAATCAAATTACATATATTGGAAAGACAAGATAATCATTAAATAATAACTCGTCATATCACACCCATGAGGTCAATAACCGGGAAAGCGGGAAATGTGGAAAGCGGAACTGACGTCACATGTTAGGTAACTGAACTAAAGTGTTTTTATTTGTAAATATTATAAGTGGTATTGAGTAGAGGAACTGTTTGTTAAAACATAGTATTTATAACTGAATAGATTTAGCCAGATTTATCATAAATTACAAATTATATTTATTTATCAAGATATAGGTACCTACTACCTACTTATTCATTTTATTATTTAAAAATGCTAAAATATCATTCAACCTATAGCAGTGCGAGCGCTCGTGGCTTCTAGTCCCTTTAGAGGCATTCACTTATATGATCAGTTCGAATATTTGTACTAGAGTCATGGGTGTTTACATAAAGTATAATATTATGGTGTATTTAAAATCACATATGTGTAGTGTATCAACTATCTGGTATCCGTAACACAAGGCTCGTACCTTACCATGGAACTATATGTTAATGTATAAATATACCGTTTGAAAACATGATCTAAAATTAATAAAATGCATTGTTCTTATACACTTTAATTTATTTTAGTAGGTGTTCGAAGTGACTGCTATTTTTTTAATACAATTTAACTCGTTAAGGTGCATAAAATTGTCTCTTTGGTAGTTGTCGTGAGACATTATGTTTTGTAGTAATATTTACTGCTAATAAGACCTACACAATCGATATTTAAGTAGAAATAATATTAGTTTTATTTTTTATAACATCCGGGTTCGATTCCCAAGCTGAGTACAAGTTTTTTTAAATGTATGAATGCAGTTTCTTATTACTAAAAACAATGACATGGTATCTAAGAACCTTCGTATGTCTTATAGTATAGTTTCAGACTTCCCCATACTGACAAATTTAAATGTTACACCCGGTATATCCCAAACATAATCTGACTGACTGACTGACTGATCATACTTTGATATGTCAAACTCATTATTATTTATCATATAATAACTATAACATTATGTTATAATGCCCCAACATTTTTTATATTTATTATTAACATAAGCGATAACAATATTAGGCGTTCATTAGTGCCTATCCCAGATAAAATATGATGACGTAATATCACAGCGTAGTAACCAAAGGTCAATGACACCAGTTAGCACAATTTCCAAATAAAACACACAGAAGCACAGTAAAACTCATTGGTACAGTGTAACGACCCCGCCGTCTATCCATTAAAACATTATGACGTTGCGGATATAGCTGGAAAGCTATCTAGGTTGCAGGTGCTGCGAAATTTTTGCTTCATGACTGATACTTTTAGAGATGATCTGTTTGAAACAACAATGTTCTATGAAAGTGGTTACTTAATCACAAGTTTACTGATTTTTATGAAATTTGGCACGTACCTATATAAGTATTATAACGCTTTTTTCTTTTTTTTATTGTTGGAAAAAAGCACTAACGCTCAGTTCATCTGTGAACAAAGATTTCGTTTTTTTTATTTTTTTATTGTTGGAAAATGCATTAACACACAGTTCTTCTATGAACTAGATACATACGTGCTAAAACTAGACTTGAGCAGATCTGTCTAGACACGGGTAGTCTGGTAGACTTCTAGGGTGGAAGGATTAAACAGCGAATAGCACAAGTTCAAGTACAACTCTTATAAATGCCTCAGTGCGGAAAAGATATATGCAAAAAGAAGAAGAAGAGGAGAACGCTGTAAGATAGCTTTGTCAAGAACCTATAATGAAAACGAAGCTAAAGCGTTTTTTTATATTCTAGTAGATTTTAATACATATATACCATTTTTGTATGAAAGAAGTACCTTAGATATGAATCGTACATTTACCATTCCTGACAAGACAAAAAATATTGAAGTTGGTCCAGCCGTTCTTGCGTTTACAACAAATGATGTTTAAGTATATATTTAGACTAGCAATTCTCGCGGTTCCACCTGCGTTCTACCCCCTCTTATCACCTACCAAATATACACAAAAAATTATAGAAATTGGTCAAGCCCTTTCGGAGGAGTTCGATAACAAACACTGTGACACGAGATTTTTATATATTAGAAGATTACCGAATTTATGGGAAAATCGGGAATAAACATAAAATCACGGTACAATTGATATCTTTGAATTCTATGGTCTAACGTTATCTATATATAATGTCTTGAAATAAGATGAAGATATTGTATCTTTATAAATAAAGTTGTTATAGAGAAGAAGATAGGATAGGAAAATATTATTCCTACTAAGCCACGACTAGACTTAAGTAAACTACGTTATATATATACATATGCAATATGTGTAGGTAATGTAATCTATACACAGTATAATTTGTGTATGTACAGTAATATCAAGTTCAATAACCGTTAACCAATTCATCATCATCAATCAAGGTACTAGCTCGAAATTGCTGTTTTAAGGGCACAATGCAAAAGAAAAGTTCTAACTTAATCTGTACATTTAAATACGTACTGTATATTTTTTGGAATATCTCTTTGATGTATGAGTATTTTCGATACAGATGTCAATTAATTTACCTATACTTTTTTATTTTTTCTTTCTGTTTGTCTGTCAGGACGAATTTCGATGAAATTTCATATGATAATATCTGGTTATTCGGGTATACATATAGGATACTTTTTAGTGTGGGAAAATATCTCATTACTAAGATTTTTTTCTCAAGTTTAATGTGTGTGTTATAATTTTTCTCAAGTGGTAACTGGTAGTGCCATGCTTATTACCTTCGGGTAGCAGCCGAATGGGCCGGCACGCCCCGTATAGTACCACTCTCTCACAGAAGACCGGCGTGAAGTGGCAGCTATGCTGTCGCGTTTCGTCCGGTGAGTGAGAGTCCGGGAGGCCCACTCCCCATACCCCCTCTCGTCCTTCTCCCTCCTCCCTCCCTCCCTTTCCTGAAAGGCCGGCAACGCATCTGCAAGCCCTGTGGTGTTGCAGATGTCCATGGGCGGAGGTGATAATTTACCATCAGGTGAGCTTCTTGCCCGTTTGCCCCCTTTGTCCCATAAAAAAAAGAAATCCATACTAATCGTCAAAACAGAATAGAAGTTATAATTATCTAGGAGATAGGTTATTACCACTGTCCGTAAAGTATATAACCAGAAAGTGAAATTTCTAAGAAATACGAATGTTAACAGCGTCAACAAAGCGGACAACGACGTCCGGCCTTGACGTCCGATTCGTGAGGCGGCGATTGTTTATTCACCACTCGTAATACGCACTGCGGAATGAATGGAGACGGCAAATGTTATTTTAGGAGCCCATATTAATAAAATCTAATATAAAGTTTTTTTATTTTATACGACCCACTGTTGGCACGGACCTGTCTTTAACACAAAGGGGATCAAGCCATAGTCCACCACACTGGTCACGCTGAGTCCATGGCACGGGACTTTTAATTTTTCGAAAAGTTACAAGTTTTATGCATAATATTTTTTTCACTGTGTTTTACTTTACAAAACAAGTAGTAAGATTTTTCGCTTATAAGTGAGAGGTGGCATATTCGATCTTAAAATCGGTTAAATCAACCTCGCTCCGTTTAGGTTCATCTATCCTAGGTTAGTTAACGGTTATAGTGTATAGATTTCGATACATTTTCCGCAGTGAAAACTATTCTATTTAAAGATAGGGATTCGACTCAGAATTGTATTAGATTTTAGAATATTATAGTGCTCTTTATTCTTTTGACTTTCAAATTCAGGACCGATTTCAAATGGCAAGCTATTTCGACCGGTGGTGAGTTAAAGCGCAGGGCCAGCGGATATACGTACTTTCCTATGAAAAGTAAAATTATATTAGCGATTCCAGGGCTGTTACTGGGACTTTCTTAACAGAAAGACCCGTCCTGACCTCGAACCCAGGATCTTCGGATGTTCTAATGTTAATGCTAGCAATTACACCGACCAGTCAGTTAAGAATATCACACTTAGTAACCTTTTATTGAAATCGAATTGTTGTAAAGTAAAATAAAATGTAAGATATTATATTCCTAAGAAAAAAGAAATTTGGCATTATTGACAGCGTAACATGACTTAAATTGCGCAAGCATTTTTTTAGTATGATAATATATGCAATATTTATGACTTTGATAGGTCATATTGGGAATGTATATTTAATTCAAAACATAAATGTAAACAAAATAATAAAGCTATGCACGAAATGTAATATATTATAAAATATTATTGTATTAAGTAAAGAAGTAATGTTAAAAATCTAAACTAAAAAGTAGAAAATAATACTTTTAAGAACTTTGTTAATTTTGGAGTCGGTGCCAGCCAAAGCAAAATAACCCTAAATAGATACATATTCGATTAATCTATCAAATTGTAAACATAATCAAAATACCTGGCTGGCACCGACTCCAAAATTAACAAGTTCTTAAAAGTATTATTTTCTACTTTTTAGTTTAGATTTTTCTCTTTTTAGTGCAGATTTTTAGTGGAATATTTTTTTTTTAAAAATAACTTATTTTTCCATTTTTAGTGTGCCTTTTATTTAGCTGATTTAATTATAGTGACTTACTATATGTCACTAATTTAAAATCTGTTAAAGCTATATATTAAACAACGAGCATACCTATTAACGTATGTAACGTAATAGTAATTAATTATCGGGTCTACCGAAAGGGGGGGGGGGTGTTGGTGTCCAAAGAGTACTCGATCTACGACTACTGTAGCTGTAACTAAACTACGAGCTCATCTTTATGTTTACATTCCCCATACGAAATAGTTTAAATAAACCACGTCCATTATTCCACCTAACTCCTAGAGGTTAATGAGATTTACCTTCTATTATCATATTAACGTAATAGCCTGGAAGAACACAACTATCATTCTATATGTATGTATAATTTTAAAGGAATTTCCTTTCAACTCCTAGCCGTTGAGGAGTTGTACCTTCCATCATCAGCTTATCCATATGAGATGGTAATTATCAGATGCAAATCCCTAAAAAACTTTAGAAAATATATGAAACATGTACTAAGTGCCTATAAAATTTAAGAGTTGCCATCGATTTCCCTAGGATCCCATTATCAGATCCTAACTTGGTGACAATGGGAACATCTTGGAAGTATACCCTACCAAACAAAAAATAAATTTTTGAAATCGGCCCACAATTGACGCATAAATTGGTGAACACAGATAAACAATAACATTTGAAGAATTCTACCTTCCATCATCAGCTCATCACATAAGATTACAATTTTCAGACGCAAATGCTTGAACAGCTTTAGAAAATATATAAAAAACATAATAGGTGCCTATAAATTTTGAAAGTTGCCCTGGATTTCCCTGGGATTCCATCATCAGATCCTGATTTTGGGATAATGGGACCCCCTCAGAACAATACCCTACCGAACAAAAGAAAAATTTTTGAAATCGGCCCACAGTTGGCGGAGAAATCGGTGAACAATCATAAAAAAAAATACATACATCGGAACATATAACCTCCTTCTTTTTTGAAGTCGGTTAACAAATGATTTCATTTCTTAAAAGCCATAATAAGAATAATTACTGATCAAATGAGGAAAACAACAAGCTAAATTATAAGTACTATGGTTTTAAAATTTTCCTAATTACATTTTCAATTGTTAAGGATCTTTTAACCGTAATGGTACATAATGATCAATAAATTCAATTTATATATTCTACATTATATCAATATTATTAGAAAATAAATTCAGAATATTAGTACCTATGTGTTGTACTAGATTTAGCACGTCCGAATTTTTTTGCGATTACTCCTAAGATATTCGTTTAAATTATTTAGTGTAAATAAGTAAAATAATGTACATGAAATGCTTAAAGCCTCTAGCTTATTTAAAATGATAAGGATTAATACCGTATTTGTATAAATAGCTTTCCAATTGCCTCTTTATAATTGCCCATTTCTTAAAGTGTTAAAATGGATATGTATGTTTTTCTTAAGAGATAGACATATACTATTGCGGACTTTTCTGTAGACCTTTTTAAGGTGTACAATACTGTAGTACATAATTTTGATCTGTCTCGTAGGGTTCAGCTAGCATTTGCAATTTAAGCGCAAAAAATTTGTTTATTTACGACACCACATTAGAAACATCTATAATTATCAGTATTTCTCTACTATATTATGCATGTATTACACATATAAACCTTCCTCTTGAATCACTCTACCTATTATAAAAACTAATTAAAATCCGTTGAGTAGTTTTAGAGATCTAAGCATACCTAGGGACAGAGAGCGGGAAGTGATTTTGTGTTTTACTATGTAGTGATTGTATATTGTACTAGTGTATACGTCCTGCTCTGCTCGCCTGGTAAAAATGTGGTCAGTCCTTTTTAACGTCCCACTGCTGGGCCTAGGCCAAAGGAGACCTGCTTTGAATACAACGGGGATCAGGCCATAGTACACCACACTCGCCAAGTTCACATGATTATGTAAACTTATATAGCTAGAGTTATTTCAAACAGATACAAATATCAGAGATGCGAGACCCGGATTTGAACCCGCTTCACTCGGTTACGCAAGTGGGCGCATTACCACTGGGCTACCACTACCTACACCTGGTGTGAATATCAGTAAGAAATACTCTACTCGAACGTTCAGTAATTAGTACATTAAGTAATTTCCATCAATAAATAATAGAATAAAATATATTATATAATTTTTAAAATGCGGTAATAGCTCTATGGCTTTCTTGCGCCTGTCCTTGAGCGCGAACGCGTTGCGGCAGGTCGGCGCGCGCGCATCTATACAGTTATGGTCGGGAATATGCATCGCATGCAATCATGCTATTTGCCATATCAATTGTGTTTTGCATGAACCAACGTACGAGTATGTTAAATGAATCGGTATTTAAATTTTACGATCCTTGTAAAAGATATAATATTTATAAAATCGATTTAAAGAATCGATATTATTTTTTTGTTTTTTTTTTACTATAATTCCAAGACTAATACCAATTTTGTAATCTATATCTTAACTTGTGGTATAATGTCGTCTATATATCATTAAAGAATACTTATAATTGGCTACTATTGCTTAGACCTGCCAAAACAAATAATCATAAAAGATCTCAATTTTGATTTTGAATCTGCTTTTTCCCGCTAATAGAAATCGACTCGGTTCGTCCCTAGATTTAGCGCAAGCGAAGACGCGGGTTGCGCTAGTTATATACTAAAACCTTCCTCGAGAACCATCTCTCCATCTTGGTGAAAACAGCAAGAAAATCGCTGCAGTAGTTTTTGAATTTTTCACGAACAGACAGACAGACAGACGCGGTGAAGGACTTTGTTTTGTAATATGTAGTGATTTATCGTATTGTAATACATTGTACAAGTCAGCTTTTTACTAATTGTGAAGAATTAAATATATTACAGAAAGTATATATTTTATTATTACATCATAAAAACAAAATGTGGTAAAAAAATTAATTAATTATCTTTGTCACTTGCATTCGCCCTTACCATTTCTGAACGAAGTACAAAAGCCCGCCAAAAATAAACGTCAAAAAATGCATGATGGCCGCCGGCGCCGAAGCGACCTCGTAAGCCAGGAAGTGCATATAATACCAATGAACTTTTCAATGTTACCCACTTTTAAAGTCGCTCCTGGTTGGAAATATGCAGTTTGTGAATAAACATAATTGATAACCTTTTATAGCAATGTGATCGTTTTGGAATACATCGTGTGGGCCGCCATCTTGGTTCGGCCATTGTTTGTTATTTAAGTTTTTACATAATTATTTTGATGTTATTGTGGACTGAGTAATTTTACATTACAAGGAAAACATGATTTTTTGTAAGGCAATTTATTTATTTGATTTTTGTCTTGTATTGGAAAAATAAAGGTGTGACGATAAGTGTTTTTGGTTGTCCTTTAATGCCTAGTATGATTTTTAAACACAAGCTTTTCAAGTGTGCTTTGAAATATGTTTTAAGCCTTTTACTTCGAATATATTAGGAAAAATAATAGGTATAATTAAATAGAGTCACCTCAACGATAGTAGCATAATGTATATGCAAATAAGAAGTTCTTAGTATCCTGTCACTAATGTCATTAAAAGTATAAGGTTTCTACAACGTTTTAAATGTAACAAATATTTCATTAATTTATGCAGTGTTTGCTAAATTCAAAATATTTGTTACACCTAAACCTTGCATTCATACTCAGTTATAGAGTATAAGTTATAGGTACCTATATTAACTTTTCGTTGCTTATTAATAGAATCATATTTGCTTCGTTAATTTTACTTCATATGAGTTATTTAAATGAGTATATCATTTGACGACAAGTCGACACTACAAAGTGACCCTAGTTGCTGTTCCAGCGGTAGAAAGTTCAAGTTAGAGGGGAAAATAATTTATTATAAGAGAAACAAACGTTTGTACTCCAGTCATAGGTGTCAATATTAATTATAATATGTGTCTAAAATTATTATATAAGAGTAGTGTATTAACTACCTGGTATTAATAACATAAACCTCGTAGCTTACCATAAAACTAGATGGTGTTGTGTTTTGATGTTCCAAAATATTTATTAATTTAATTTATTTATTTATTTAGGCATAGGAACAGTAAGATAAACAGTTAATTATAACACTATTTTAGATTTCAAACATTAACTAAAAAAACTTAGTTCGAGGCTTCATAATATGTTTACGATTAGTATAAATTTTATCAAAAAGAACCTTAAGTCTCGTTTACGATCCATTGTGTGTCCAAGAGTAAAATAAATAAGAAGTAATAGAGTTGTTTGATTCAGCAATAAAACGTGTACGAATGTGCAATATGTTACATCGAAAATAACTTTAAAATACCGTGCATTTACCTCTGGTTAATGTAGATATACCGAGACAAAGGAAAACGTAGATACATAAGATTTTACATTGAAATATAAAAAAACCTATGTAAACCTCACAGGTTTCATTCTTAAATGGCTTAGGCGATTTTGATAAAATTTTCAGGCAACCAGATTAGCCCAGCGTGATCCGGTAAAGTTCAGTAGTAATAAAGTTCACTTAAACTGACCAGTTGTTTTTCGGTGATGAGTTTCCAGACAGTTTTAAATAAAAAAAAAGATTTGACCTAGTTCAATTACATTTTCCAAAAAAATAAATAATTCACAGGTTTGGCTTAAAATTTTATTATAATATACAGTATAAAACTTATATACAGAAGTTTATTGTCTCACAAATGTGTTATGTTATCTATTACATATGTATTAATTTAAGTATGCTAATAATAAATGCAGTAAAAACCTATATTACTGCGGTTTCTTCATCCAAGATGCTTCTCTAATCTGTATTAAATTTCCATATAATTAAATAACTTTAATAAATTTTAGTTCTTTTTTATTTATTTATTCATACGTTATTTTCAGCCATTTTAAACGTCCCACTGCTGGGCTCGGGCTCAAAACGAAGGGGTCGGGCCATAGTCCATTAATTCACATAAAATTACAAATTTTTGTTTATTTTATTGTTTTGGTTATTGATATATAAAAGTATGTAACGCCTGTATTTTTCTATAGAAATAACAATAGTGTAGACTGTCAAGTGAATAATTGACTAGACTTGAACACTGAGCATGACTATAAATATAAAACAGTCAATTGTAGGTGGCACATTATGTTAAAAATTCCAAGTTTCATAACTTTTATAATAATATAATACCTACCTACTAAAAAAAATTCTGATCCAAGATTTTCGTTCTGTCTTTTGATATTCCTTTGGAAATCTTATATCAATACGTTTTTAAAGTTCATCAAATGTCTTATAAAAAGAGCATTAATTAATATAACATTAAAAATATAATTACTGATTTTGTTCAAGTAAGTCAGTTCATTGAAATCTATTTACAGTGAAATACAAAGCGGTTTTAAAAGGATACTTTAAAAATTCTTGTTTGCAGGTTCAGTGTTCAAACTAGGAACAGATCTCAGGGTCGCAGAGTCATTGGTACCGAGCTGTTGACCTTCGCACTGCTTCATCTCCTTACTCATGTTGTCAAAGATTATTCAGATGTGGTACATAATTTTGAATACTTTTAATGGATAATAAAGCATCATTTTATACTTTTGAGTAAATGAAATTGTGATTTTTTTTTATTTAAGTACTGATTTTATCAGTAAATATATGCGTACATAATACAAAATACTGACTTATTATCCTTTACGTACATAGCTCACCTACGGTAGCTCAGTTGTAACGCGCTAGCTTGGGAAATCGAGTAAAGCGAGTTCCAATCCGGGTCTTGCACCTCTTATATTTTCCTGTAATGGATTTATTTCCAACATTTGTCTCACGGTGATTACCACTTGTCTAATGTCTTACGGTGAAGGAAAACATCGTGACGAAACCTGCATGTCTGATAGAACCTAGCAAGTGTCCTCCATATGGCCAGCGCAGTGACCTATGGTCTAACAATAATTTAATTGAACATTGAATTCTATAAAATTAACGAATTAGGTATCGAAATTATTTTCAAAACTATCTTTTCGGATTTTTCGCCAGTTTATTTTGATTTTTGCTTCCCGACGCGACATTTTGGATACTTTACAGCAATAATAGTCACGGAATAGACTTAGTCTCTTCTATGTCCTTGTTATCCACGAACACGAAAAGATTGTATTATTTTAAATTAAAAATCTCAGTAACATTAAAGTACAAGGAAAATACATGAAATACCTATCTCCACATCTGCTTCATCTATCTTTGTCCACTCACCGGATGACGCGTCGTGTGTAAATTTAGCGCCAGGTTCACGGACAGGCGCGCGCGCAGACGGCCATCTTGCTTTTGTTGCACTTTATAGATCACTGTTGCACACAGATTGCATATCTATTTAATACTGTTACTAATTATTAATAGTTAGGTCGGTTGAACAACACAGCTAGGTAACTATTATTATTATTAGGTATGTATAATTATCGAACACTTTATTCTATACCACATAAGATATTATGACATACTTACCTAAAGAAATATAGGTAAATATGCAAAACTAAAGATGCACAGAAGGTGGCTAGAAGCGATTTATTTCAGGCAATATTAGGGAGGAAAATGAAAAGAAACAGGATGTCCGCTGACCGGGTGGTGGCATGGTGGGTTATGGCCTTATTCTTCTCTCATTGACGAGAGGCCCTTCAAAAGAGAGACGTTTAAAACTAACCTTCCAAAAATCTACTTAACAGCGAATTCATAAATTTATTCTACACAACAGTGACGAAGTAAATTATTACCAAAAGGCACTAATAGAAGCCACTTTACAAAAGAATGGAACGAATTATATACATGTTAATATTATATATCTTTTTTATATATTTTTTTTATTTATAGTTCTATGCTTAAAATAAGGCATATGATTAAAATTACTTAGGTCCGATTTCACCAAAGTAGAATAAATTTTATTCCTAGGATAAAGCTGTTATTTACTCTCAGATAACCATACTTTCATTTCACCAACTACTTATCCTAAGCGTAACAAAGTTATACGAGAGTAACTGTTATACCACCAATTTTGAAGGAATAACCGGCTTATCCTCAGATAAAATCAAAATGGTGGCAAAATTATGTCACCTGAGCGCTTAGAGTACATTATTACTGAACGACCATTATATAAATAAATAAATATAAATAAGCATATAAGTTAGCACTTCGTTTCCTTTAAGATATATTTTTTAAAACAGTAAACACAGCACAAAGCAAACTAAATGAAATTTAAACACCAGGCAGCGTGACTTTACAGACAGTTTGTTGGAAAAATAGCACTGACATATTGACCATAGAGTATATTGCCACATATATAAAACATTGACACAAGTTCAAAGTGACGACTAAATTAGAAATATCCTGTTATGCTATACTGTACTAGACCATGACAAGCCTATTTAATTTGTCTGCATTCACTTATCTAAGAATAGTAATACTAGGAGTAACTTTTTGTCCTTACAAAGTGGTGAAACGTACTATAAGTTATTCTGAGAATAAATGCAGCGAATAATTTTATACCTGGCATAGCTATTCTTCGATTACGACACCATTGGTGAAATCGGACCTTAGAAGCCTACCTATTACCGGAAGTATTGATAATTTTAAATGGGCGTATTAATGCTAATATGAAATTAAAGTAATCATAAACCTACGGTTAAGTTCTCTATTATTTTTTGTGCACAAGTAACCAGGGCCTATAGCCAACCGGCATTCGTTATGAAGCGATTCGATTTCTACAATCGTCATCGCTTAAACGCAGCGTATGCATCTTGAACTTTAACTCACTAATAATTGAAATGAATGTACATTGTCTAGCATCATCTATTCGTTGACAACAGATCACGTGACATATCTAAGTCTTATGTCAAACCCATACATTTTGGACTTTTCTACTATCGCTTTCGCTAATCGATTGTTACTTTGTCTAGGCCCCCAGGAATTGTTTTTTTTTTTCAAATTCATATCTGTTTTTCTTGCAGTTTAATTATAGTAAGGGTAAAATAAAAAATAATCTACTAATGTTTTAAAGTCATTTTTTTTTTGGTTATGTTATTATTGCTTTTATTTTTGGCATGTAATGGAATATGATCTGAAATATGATCTAAAATAGTGTCTAAGCCTCAAAAAATCGATATAACATACTTATAAAATATTTTGTTTACGTGATGTCAATAAACTTTGGACTTTTATTACGGCAGTAATCACCAGTTGACTTTTAATCTACAATTATTTTTTGCTGTTTTTTTTCTTCTTTTAAATGAAATCAAGTGTATCAAACAGTGTTTAAATGAACAAATAATATTATATACAATAAAAGTCCTTATATAGTTGTTATTTAACAACGGATGAATTTCAGTCGTAACATGCAGAGATGCGTGATTCAGCACCCAGCGATTTCCGCCGCGTCGGTCTAATTTTAAAATCGAACCCCTTTCTTAAATGGTATAAAATCCGGCGCGTGCGCATCCTTTTATTATTTTAGACATCCGACAATGGTTTGTGATTAGATTGATGGCTTATTTGATTTCAGAAGTTTTTAGTCTGGCGGAAACTAATTAAATGCAGGAACCGGAACTATAAATTGCTATGAGATGATCCTTTTGTTTCGAAAAATTATTAATTGTAAATAAATAAATATAATAAATTGCTTTGTGATAGATTAATATTGGATTAGGCTTGAAAGAGAATACCTCTACAGTGTATCGCTTGGTAATGGTGACTAGATTATTTATAATATATGTACAAGTATACTAGTAATTTTAACTTTCGTTGTTTTTGCTTGCCTTGTTTGGTTAAGTTGGCTTGAGTTCAATCTCTAAAAATTACATCTGGGTTGGACCAAAAGAGCAATTTATTTTTCTGCATAATAAATCTTGATTGAGCAAATGCTATTAGCAGTCTCAGACACTCAGGTCTCTGAACTATAAGTGAAATTAGCTGCTGATATAAAACATTACTATGATAGTTCAACAAAGTGGGGTCGTTATTCCGCACAGCACCATCTAGATCCGAGGTAGACTACGAGGCTTGTGTTACGGATACCATATGATTGTAACACTACACATCCATAACTTTAAATACAAACATAATATAAATATAAGCCTATGACTAGAGTACAAACATTAAACAACAAATTAATTTCCCTAGTACGGTACTAATTTCCCGGTACTCGAATTCGCGACCGCTAGCGCTGCAAGTACAGTCACTATAAACTCAGTCAAACGGTAGAATTACTGGTATAATTGTTTTTAAATTTTATATCTTACGGGGAGGAATATTTTTGATATGTAAAGATCTCATTATTAGAATATAATGGCAATATCAAAGCTAAAATCTACGTATTATGTTTATATAATTTTAAATATTACGATTTTATTCCAACCTATACTTTAAAGGATACATTAAAATAATAAATAATAAAAAAAAAACAATGTATATTTATGTATCGGCGGTGTTGCAATGCGCCTGCCTACGTAGGAGGCCGTACGTTGAACTCAGCATGAGACCAATATTTGTGTTAATCATGGTGATCTTGATATTGTAATCATGATCTTTGTTATAGTGATATATTACAATTTTAAGGTTTCACTATTTAATGTAAAATAAAATAGTTTTTAATTTATTAAACTGGCCAATTTGTAAATCTGGCAGTCAAAATTATGAATATTGTTATAAAAATAAAAAAATATTCATATTAGTATGAAAAGAATGACAGGAAAGGATAGGACTTTATCTGCAAGGAGTTCAGATGCGTAGATGTTGACTGTGGTTGAAAAGATAATATAAGAAGAGAAGAAGAAATTGTAGAAACCTATTCTAGTTAATAAATAATGTTTTTGATAGCTGAAGCTGGTTTTACTGAGGTCTCTTATACAATGATCTCTGTTTGACGAAAATTAATAAATTGTAGGCACAAACATGTACTATTTGTTATTTTATACTAAGAACTTATTTGGTAGCTATTAGATTTTTTGATAGACTTTCGAAAATTGTTAGAATAAAATATAACAACGCACTTCGAACAGAAACAACAACAAAACAGAAACAAGTAGGTACATTTAAATAATAATAGATATTATTATTGAATAAAACAATTGATTCATGATAAAAAAAAAGAAAAGCTCCAAAATTTTATGTGATTCTTCTACACTATGCTTAAAGCATAAAGCCAAAAGCCACGTAGTGTCGCGAATACTTACTATTATAATGTATTTTAAAATTGTTTTTATTATTCAGTAAATCAATAATGGATTAAAATTTAAAAATAAAAACAAAAACAAATTAACAAATGTGTTAATAAAGATTAAGTAGCTAAGTTATGGCATTGAACTAGAAAGATAATATTGTGCATCCACAATAATAATACATATTATGAGCTAACTTGGTAATTTAACGCAAGGGGCGTTACGAGATGAACACACTCAAGTAGAGAACGATCGCTTCTTAAGTTTAAACTTTGTTAAATCTTCTCTATTTCATAAATGTTACTAATATATAATATGTTGAAACGGATAACACACATAGAAAGTGTGAGGAGAGAGAGAGAGAGAGAGAGAGAGAGAGAGAGAGAGAGAGAGAGAGAGTAGGAAATAGTATTTTTGTGTAAATTGTAACAGTGTACAGTACCTAAAAAACTTTTCGACTGTTGCAAAGTTATTTTGACCAAAACACTTTACTCGAAAGAATAGAGACAACGTTTATATAAAAAAATATATGATTTATGTAAATTAAACATAGTTTTTAAGGTAAAGATGACCAATCTATATATTATAATAAAATTCTAACTGATTTAAGTTTATATAATCTGTGAAAAATCTATGTTTTTTTTTTTTTTTTTATGGGACAAAGGGGGCAAACGGGCAGGAGGCTCACCTGATGGTAAGTGATCGCCTCCGCCCATGGACATCTGTAACACCACAGGGCTTGCAGATGCGTTGCCGGCCTTTCAGGAGGGAGGAGGGAGAAGGACGGGGGTAGGGAAGGGGAGTGGGCCTCCCGGACTCTCACTTACCGGACGAAACGCGACAGCATAGCTGCCACTTCACGCCGGTCTTCTGTGAGAGAGTGGTACTATACGGGGCGTGCCGGCCCATTCGGCTGCTACCCGAAGGTAACAAGCATGGCACTACCACTTCACGATACGGAGGAATCTATAGTTTTTTAATTTTTGTCCGACTGTCTGTGACCGCATCACGAATAAACCATTGAACCGACTTTAATGAAATTTGCTATGATGATAGCTTATTATCTGCATATATAGGATTCTTTTTAGTGCGGGAAAACATCTCATTTCTGAGAAATCTATACTAAATGTATCTAGTAATAAGCCCAAGCAGAATGAGGGTTAGTCGCTGGTTTTTATATTAAATCATAATTCAGCGACTTACACAGGTTCCGATTTATCCTGGTATGGCAAGTGGGTCTTGTATAAATACCAAGTTATTTCAGAGAGATGGTAGTATTAATATTTTTGCTGATAATTTACTGTATTATGAACCAAAAGAAAAAAAATGTTCTACCACCCTTAAGTATACTAGCATTTTACTACTTTATAATACTATATAATACTAGTATTTCCCGTGGCTCCGCTCGCGTTTTAAAGAAACTAAATTCTTAGATTTCACATACCGTGTGATGTTTTAACAACCAGTTTTAACAGTTAATTGAGATTTCTTAGAAATTAGATATTTCCCACCAGTGAAAAGTATCCTATATTCTGACCAGATAACCAGCTATCATCGTAACAAATTTCATCTAAATCTCTCCAGTGGTTTCCTCGTGATGCGGTCACAGACAGACAGACAGACAAAAATTCTAAAAACTATAGATTCGGCCGCTGTATCGATAATACCTATTCCATAATTCCATAAGAATTTCCAAAAAATATTCAATTTATAGATTCGACTAAGTTAGAATTTTATTATACTTAGGTGCAAAACTGTCCCAACCATACATGAAAATTGTATTTTTCAAAAAAAAAAAAAAGAAGTGAAATAATTATTCAAAACTTTAATTATATTTTTACAATAGCAGACATGACACAAAGTAAGAAAATGAAAAATTAAATTGTTACATCTCTATTATGTATTCATAAACACAAAATAATATTGGACCACTTTTGCACCGCTTTGGGAAAAATAAAAATTCGAAGCAGTTATGTTTAGTCAGGAGACCTTTTACTTTCTTCACTTCTCTTCCTTCCTATCTCTTCGGCATACTTCTATCAAGTTTTAAGCAATAATCAAGAGAAATTATATATTGTTCTCGTATTCTTTTCCATAAAATATTGACATCAGTCAACGATATATAGATGTATAGATGACATGTAATTTATCTTTTAGAGCAAAACAAAGTCTTCGACCGTTGCTTTTTGCATTTGCAGGAAAAATGTCATCAAATATTTAAGGTAGCTACTTATAAATATTACCTTTTAAAATTTTATACAAAATAAAACTCATAAGGTATTGCGATAAATATTTGTTATCCTTGAATCGTGACTTTAAACTCGAGGCAACGCGCTCAGATTCTTGCACCCGTAAACATCACACGTTAATGTTTAACGTACTCGTATAATATCATCAACATATTATATATTTATATTTTACAGTGAACTAAAAATATATACGTGTATCTTAACAACTACTCTGCCTCTACTAATAAGTAATATTATATGACGGTGGTGACCCAATACTAAAACGCTAGCTTGCTAAACAAAATGTAGCGGGTTCGAATGAGGCCCTCTTATAACTATTTTCATGTATTAATAATATGCCATGCGATTACCACTTATCTTGCGGCGAAGTACATAATCGAACATCGTGTCTTTGAGAATCTGATGATGATGTTTCTTTCGCCAGTTCTTCTCAGGTCAGTGGATTCTTCTTTCCGAACTGGTAGAAGACTCATGACGTTCAGTAAAAATTGTAATAATTTTATGCTGAATAAAATATTTTGAATTTGAATTTGATGTCCTCCTGACGATTCCGGCCACGGCGGCCAATCTCGTTGAGACTAGCCGTCAGCGCGGGATATATTATAGTGCACGAGTATATGCGCAAACACAAGTGCACTCTCTATTCCTTATCACTCTCATATTCCGGTGGGACGACCACACCGCCAACTTCCAAACTCCGGGCTGTTATTGAGGCTTACGAAACAGAAAGACTCAATAACTAAACTTGGCCCGACCCGGGACTCGAACCCAGGACCTCGCGGTATGCGACCGTACCGAGCCACTACACCAACGAGGCAGTTATACGTATATATAACGAGTTGAGAATCTAGCAAGTATTTAAAAGACATGTGAAGTCCGCTAACCCACACTTGATAGCATAGGCCTCATCTACTTACCATTGAAGGGAGGACGTGCCGAGCAGTGAGACGTTAAAAAAACTGAATACAATGTCATAAGCCTGATACCTAATTACTCTTTAATAAAAGCGTATATGTTGATGTCATTTAATTTGTTCTAGGTAATTCCCACCTTTAGGTATGCATTAATTGTTGAACTTATATGGGACAGATCTCAATGCTACTAAGCTGTTTACTAAAAATCACGAAAAAAAACGAAAAAACATCGTTTAAATATGACGTTATCTTTGAAGTCTGTCTAAAATGTATAGGTATTTTTCACATATATGTATTATGTAGGTAGGTATTCGTAACTACATTATCACATACTTGTATTTCACTTTTGCTGCGCAGATTTGAAATTTGTAAACAAGATTGTAAAATAAATGCGTAATATTTTACAATTTGAAGGTATTTACATTCAATAACATTGAACATTACTTCTTGTTTGTTTAAATTAATATTTTTAAGAGTTTCGTATACAAACTTAAACGCGGGAATGTATCACGTGCTTTTAGGGTTCATTTACAATCAAAGCGGTTGAATAATCATACTATTAAGAACTTAAAACGTAGCTTAATTTTATTTAGTATATCTCAGAATTTTAAGAACTTTAAAACTCAAAAAGAACATTGGCATGGCATGGCATTTGTATAGATCGATCTTTTGCTTTAGGAAGAAAGAAACCCAGTTTTGTTCTTCCAGAGTCTTTTGACTCGTGTTCTTCAACAGAATATGTTAAAATCAATTTTCATCCTAACTATTAATTTAAATCTAGCAAATATTTCAGTGTAAGCAAAATTCAAAATGGCAAGTCTACAGAAGTTTGGGAGCAAAAGTATAGCAGTCGCTAGAATATAAGAGGAAACATATTTCTCGTTAAAGATTGAATAACTCGAATAAGCGAACATTTCGTTCGCTGTAGAAGAATGTCTGGATACTTTCTATGCACATTTACAGTCACAGGAGAAACTTTACCCAGGCAATGAACTTACACTTAAACAAACCTTTGAAAAATACACTAAGTATCAGAAAAATATATTTTTTGTATTATATTTATGTCAATTTTAGTAACTTTTAAATGAAACATAATTATAATAAAATATATAATAACTAACATGAGTCTAATTTATGGAAAATCTGTTTGAAATATTCTTTTTTCTTTTCTTTTTAACTATCGATACAGAGGCCGAACATAATATAGTTCAATTCAATTCAATTCTTTGGCTTGTTGGCTTCAATGCGTGCCAGTTGAGCACAAATTATTTCGCCATGTCACGTTGAATGGAGGAGTCACGTTCGAGATTGGCCGGTGAAATTTTAACTTATTCCACAAAAAGACTGGATTCACAGTATTAAATAGTAGGATTTTATTTTTACAATATAACCTCCACCTACAAATATATAAACAGTACTAGGGTTAATTAATTTATACAAAAAAAAATAGTATTTTTGACTTTCTGTATGTCTGTGACCCCATCACAAAAAAACCATTGGACAGATTTTGTTGAAATGTGGTATGATGATAGATAAATAGATCTGGGTCAATATAACAGATACTTTTTATTGCGGGAAAATACCACATGTCTAAGAAATCAATACCAACCCTTAAAACTTACCTATAGAATGATCCGAGCGGAGGAATACAATTGGGAAAGTGGAAGTGTGTAAACTTGTGTGTGTTTAATTTTGTTACTTCTTCTGTTTTTTTTTATGGGACAAAGAGAGGGCAAACGGGCTGGAGGCTCACCTGATGGTAAGTGATCACCTCCGCCCATGGACATCTGCAACACCACAGGGCTTGCAGATGCGTTGCCGGCCTTTCAGGAAAGGGAGGGAGGGAGGAGGAAGAAGGACGGTAGTAGAGATGGGGAGTGGGCCTTCCGAACTCTCACTTACCGGACGAAACGCGACAGTATAGCTGCCACTTCAAGCCGGTCTCCTGTGAGAGAGTGGTACTACACGGGGCGTGCCGGCACTTTCGGCTGCTACCCGAAGATAACAAGCATGGCACTAACATTAAAAAAAAATTAAAAGTATTTTGGGATATTAATAAACGGCACAGTCTAGTTCCATGGTAAGTTACGAGGCTCGTGTTATGGATACAAGATAGTTGTAATACAGTACACCTTTAGATACAATGATAAAAATATATTACTGGAGTCTGTAGAACAAGACCAGCAGGACTCGAACCCACAACCGTTGATACAAAAAGTAGGATCACTTCAGACTGACCAAACGTATCGTCATAGTTAGTTTTACAAGCAGTAAGGACTAAGGACTGACGAATACCATTGTTATTTACACATTTACATAGAAAATGTTGAAATATTCCACTTTTTATTCAATGATAAAAGAAGTTTTTGATATCTTGTTTACAAGTTTTTTAAATAATTTGATATTTATCATTTAAAAGCACTTATAACGCATTAACTTACGATATGAACGGTTAAATACGTAATTAGTCGGTACCTAACTTTGTCGAATCTTTTTAAATTAATTACTTATTTTTGAGCCTAAACAAAATTTGCTATTTGTATTAAGACTCGTATAAAGGTATATAAATATTTTCGGTATGTTATAAAGGAGATAATAAAAATTACAAAACAGTTGATACTTAAAAGTGGAAAAATAATATAATTTAATTGCTTTGATTAATGTCATAATTTTAATACAGTGTTAGTCAAAAATTAAACCACTTTTCCCTAAAAAAATGAAGTGCGGCAACCCTTAAATGGCCGCGAACAATCATTAAAAACAAATGATAAAAACTCGGTCAGATAGTATTTACGCAGCTAACGCAGACATCCTTCACACAATGACCTACATTTCGGAGATACAATGAAAGCGAGATAAACATACATAGCCTTACTCATTAAGATTTGTCATCGATATTATCATTCGGACCTTGATAAGTATGTATTATGTGGACTGGTGCCAATATCAACACGGCTTAGTACCAAGGTTTTAAAAGAAAAGATTTACTGGTTCTTCTTATTAGGAAACCAGCAAAGACAATGTATGTATGTACGTATGAATTCAGCTCTTTGTTTTAAAGTCCCACTGCTGGGGGTGGGCCACCCTTCAATACCAGGGGGATCAGGCCATAGTCTACGCTAGCCTAGTGCGGCGAATACAAAATAAAATAACTATTACTATTTTATTCATTCCCCTATTTTCGTTTTACATTTGTGTAATTTGTTTATTAAATTTCATATCGCAAGCATAAAAACTAACAAAGCACTAATAGTTCATGACACAGTAATAATTGAAAAATTCAAAACCGCTGTTGAAAAGATTTTTTTAAAGGCTTATCGAATTAGTATACCAAGTAAAGAATAACAGAATACTTATACACCACCCATCGAAGTGGGCACTTCCTAGCGTCTCCAGGTTTCAGGCTAGCTTATTATATATTAGTGCCCAGCAATCCGCTGGGCACTAATGAGCTCCATTCTCCAAAGAGGCCCTATCATGACAATTTGTCTATAAAGAAAAATAGGCCATATCGCTTATACAAAATGACACACTCAGACAATCACATCCCTTCATTACACATACATGGTCATATTATTTCCACAAATAATGCACAAATGATTCTGTAATCGAGTATTTTTATTTCAAAATAGGTCACGAACGATAAGCGTTCAAGGTACGCTGTTTGTTGAGGAATTACTGTTGTTACAAGGGCGTTGAATTGTAATTGTTTTATGCAAGGATAAGAGAATGATGACATTATAGATGCAATTTAATTTATTTCTTATGTCAAAGTTTTATTATTTATAGCTGACCTGTCCTCGCGTCTCTCAAGTTCTTGAGCATGTAACTTGTAATTTTCGTTGATTTTTTACTATAATCATACAAATATTGCGTGCTGAGACAAGTTTAACCGAGGTAAGAGTACATAATATATATTCAAATTCAAATTCAAATTAAAATTCAAAATATTTTATTCAGCATGAAATTATTACAATTTTTTACTGAACGTCATGAGTCTACTACCAGTTCGGAAAGAAGAAGCCTCTGACCTGAGAAGAACTGGCGAAAGAAACTCAGCGGGACTAATATATATTTTTTTGTATTTTTCTTTTTTTAATTAAATTGAAATTAACAATAATTCTATAGGTTGAAATAGCCTGGTGGCGATCACATCATTCCCAAGGCGTACTATCTTCTAAAAAATCGTTAATCGTATAATATCCTTTAGTACACAAACGTTCTTTCACAATTTTTTTAAATTTGGCAATAGAAGCTTGTTGAACGTTTTCTGGGATATCGTTGTATAAGCGTATACATTGTCCATAAAAAGAATTACTGACTCGGCGTAAGCGAGTCACAGGCATTACAAGTTTATTTTTACTCCTAGTGTTAATACTATGCATGTCGCAGTTCCTGGGAAATTCGTGTATGTTTTTATGAACATATAAAACATTTTCGTACACGTACTGAGAAGCAACAGTCAATATTTTTATTTCTTTAAACTTATCTCTTAATGATACTCATATATGTATATACTCGTATGTATGTCAGTCTGTATGTCTGGAGTGACTAAAAACTGCGATTTATGCAAAAAAACTTAAATTCAAAAGTCTACTAATATCATTTATATAGGTAAAAATTAAATAATTTAGAAAAAATATTAATGTATATCTTAAATTTTTCTAATACTATGTTTTGTATTTTCAATCTGACATTATAGTGTTATAAATTGTATATGTCTGGCAAGTTTAAACGTCAATGACAAGCACATTGGATTAATTTTTGTTTACGCGACATTGGTGGAGTAATCTATACAGAACATAAGTTTTAGTAGGGGAGCCCACGATGCTAAATGGGGATTTACTCGAGCGTCGTAGAGACCTATTGGGATGCAAAGCTTAGATGATAAGAAGAAAAAAATGTTATATGATATATACCTTTACATCAGTGGGGGAAGCGGCTATAGATTTTTAAATATGTAAAAAAAAACTGTTGCATGGACATCCTCGAGCGCGTCAGATATTGATAGTTTCAATGCGCTACGTATTTTTAATAATGTACGTATGTTAATCTGATCGTTTGCATGATGCGGATGGCTGTATTTAAGGGTTGAAAATGAAAAAAAAAAAAAATTTATCGAGCGCGTCAGATTTTCTAAGGGAGTGTTAAGTGCACCAAAAAAAAGCTCTCATTCACTAATCTGACGATTTCGATGGGACGCAAACTCGCGGCCATTTTCATAATGTGCAAAAAAAAATCGCCATTTTGAAATACTCAAGCGCGTCAGATTAAGATATATATGGTTCATCTTTATGTTCTAAACGTACTGTCTCATAATCTGACGATTATCTAGAGGGATTCGCCTAATCTGACAAAAAAAAATTAGAAAAACGGTTCACCTTAAAGGCCATCCCTGCAACTTCCCGCTAATTCCATTCCTGGGCGCTTAAAATTGTACTTCATAAGTATTTTGAGCTCAAAATATAATTTATGTGATATTTTGAGCTCGCTGAGTTCAAAGAAATAATATTTCTATGCATTTGCTTTTTTAAACCGCAATTACTTTTGAATGGATCAAGCAATTTTCACGCGGTTGGCGGCATTCGACGCAGTTTTATCATCCTCATAAGTAATTTTGCAATTTTAATTGATCGAACCACAAATTTCGGAGTAATCCCGAAAAAAACACTTTTTCGGGTTTCTTTCGTTCACGATATCTCTCGAACGAATCGACTGATTTTGACCAGCTTGGTGGCGATCGACGAGGTTTTTCAAGCTCAAAAGCGGATTAGTTTTTGAAGTTAATCGATAAGGCCGGTTAAAAGTTATTCCAAAAAAACCACTTTAAAAAAAATTCTTATTTATTTTGAGATTTTTCAAAATTTCTCAAAATCTATCGGTCCGAATCGGTTCAAATTCACAGGATTGTCATGTTCCACTACACTTTTTTCTTGTAAATACTGAAAGTCTCGCGGTATTTTAATTGCAGTAAATAATTTATAGCACTGTGCGTGATATAAATCATTTAATGATGATTCCATCGACAATTCGAGGTTATCATATGTTCCTCGAGACTTTCGGATAACCGGCTTGCTCCGACGATATTCCAAAATATTTACACATTTTTTTAATGTTTCTACCGTAAATTTAATTGTTTTTTGTAAGGTACTTTCACCACAAAATACACATTTCAAATTAATATCACTCATATTAAATATTTATAAACTCTAATTCACACAAATAATATTCAAATAGCAAAAAAAAATTATTATATAATATAATAACGAAATATTATTATATAATATTAAAATAGCAAAAAAAAAATTTCGGCTTGCGGAAATCGTCAGATTATATATTTTTCATTATTCTTGAATTATTTCCTTCAAAATAAAAAAAAAATTAGC
Organism: Boloria euphrosyne; assembly: GCA_951802675.2. Taxonomy (NCBI): domain Eukaryota; kingdom Metazoa; phylum Arthropoda; class Insecta; order Lepidoptera; family Nymphalidae; genus Boloria; species Boloria euphrosyne. Next base: position 2,767,595 of record OX637896.1, read on the forward strand.
TACGCTCGAGAATGTCGAGAAGACGTTTTTTTTTTACAACTTTGTTGCCCTCCTCTTTTTTTTCGTCACTCTCAAATTGTCAGATTAGTGGAATATACACTTTTTAGGATGTAATTAACTCACCCTACCTTAATCTGACGCGCTCGAGAATTTCTGATGGTCAATTTTTTTTTACTAATCTGATCCTGTATCCTTCACGGGCGGCCTTATATATGGGCCTCATGTTTTGTGGAGGTACTTAACCGGGTACAAGGTATCCCCCTGTATATTAATCTGCCGCGCTTCAGTAAATCCCGAAATCCCCGCTTGGGCTCCCCTACTATTTTTAATTACTTATTGATAACGATTTCCGTATAAAAATTTTACCGGCTCTCTTAGAAATGTTTCAATTCTTAAAATAAATTAAGTCGGTAAATATAAATGGTTTGTGAGAATAATTATTCAGTTTTATTGTAAAAACTACGGTGGTATATCCATAGTTGGAAAATTCAAATCAACTTTAAGGGAAAAATAAATGTGAGATTTACTTTATTCCACGAAAAATCGACTCTACCTGAAGTTTATGCATTAAGCCGATGGATATGTTTATTTGGCCTGATCCCCTCGTATTGAAGGGGGGCCCGTGCCCAGCAGTAGGACGTTAAAAAAGGGCTAAGTACATTTTTTTATGACAACACAGAACACTTTATAACATTCAAACTGATTCTTATAAGATGAATACAAATATTTCAGGTTCTTGAGCTTTATAATCTTAGCATAAAGAAAATATTGTAAGTTTGATAATCTTGAAACAAAAGTTTTATCTACAAGATTTTGTGTTTGAATAACAGACATATTTTAAACAACTGTCGTAAATTCTGAAGCAGATGGGAGACTGTATTAAAGGCACGTACAAACGAAGGCTTCACACAATTTCATAATAATATCAAGTTTCGATTTGAATTAACAGTGAATTTTGTACGTGTTCAAAAAGATGGGTAACAATTTTTTATTATGATCAAAGAATGACGACAGTGTCTTAAAAAATCTGCTAGAAGTAGCTAAGGACTGAGAATTATAAGGCTAACACCAGTAACAGAAGAAATTATAATATTTATATTGCTTAACTAGAATTTGAATAGAAAAGTGATGTGACATTATACATAATGTATATTATAATTATTTTTATTTGGTAGTATAAGTTTTTTTACAAACTTTGAATTTTTTTTTTAGTATTAAAACCTTCCGTGGACCTTAACGAACTTACAAAAAATAAATTACCCAAATTGGCCCAGCCATTCTTAAGTTATGCGCTTAACAACATTCATTTTAAAAGATAAAAGAATATTGCGCTATGTACCTACTCGTATTTTGTTATAAACATACACAGTGTACCAACGTGCGTTCACCTTTTTGTGGTAGGAGGGCCTGTACTATTATTCTACATTCATTTGAACTAAAAAATTAAAAACAAAACGAAAATACTTAATAAAAATCCTTCGTTTAAACAAGCCCTTGATACATAAGGTATTTGGGGGCAAGATGGGTTTTTGACATTTAAGCCCTGCTCCAAGGCTAGCTAGACTGCTGGCCATCGATCCAGGAAGATGCCGGTGCAATTAATGGAAAAAAATGACATAACGATCTACGTACCTTGGGAACGATATTTATTTTTGCTCTCAAAATAGCTTTTGCTCGTTAACTTGGCTATAGGTTTTGTTTGTTAATTCCATTTATAGTTAACTGATAAATCGATGGTTAATAAAAAATCTCTCTTAATGAAATACAGAGGTATGTAATTGTGAAAATAATTAATTGTATAAATTGTCAAACATTTGCGTAAACCTAAGAAAGTATTAACTATATAAGAAAACTTTGAGGTGGTTAAAATGAACCTATTCGTATAAATATATTATTTATGTATGTATATGTATTATTTTTAATATTATTAATTATCATAATATAAAAAATAATTCATTACTTTTAAAGCCTGCTATGCAAGGAATACCTACTCTTAATGCGAGGGTGAAAAGGCCATCGACCATGGCTTAGTGGCTAACATCATGCAGCCTATCAAAAAAATAATTAGATTATCTAAAAACCTTACATTAAGGCTGATTTACACGTATTAAGTGATTAAGTAGTTAACTAAATTTGAACTTAATTTTAAGTGATTCCGTACGTGTAAACAGAAAATTTAGTAGCAAGTCGCAAGTTAAAATTTAGTTAATTACTTAAATACTAAATTAGAATGTTTTCTATTTTTTCGAATAAGTAGGTGGGCGGGGCTTGCATCCAGATCTGTTTGGACAGATAAAATTTAGTAAATCGCATAAGTTTTCCGCGCCATTTTTTGAATAGAACCAAATTTTTACTATAGACGTGAGCTTATTTTAATTATTATTGAATTAATTAATTCATTATAATAATGTCGAAGTGGAGTGAAATAATGACTCTGAAGTTTGTCGAAGAATACTTAAAAAGGGAATGTTTATGGAATATTAGAAGCGCTAATTTTAGGAATAAACTAGCCAAAGAACGGGCAATGGTTGATATAGCGTCAGCTATGGATATTAATCACTTCGGCCCGAAGGAAGTAGAATTAAAAATTAAGAGCATAAGGTCAACATATTCTCAGGAACAGAAAAAAATTAAGGAGTCTATAAAATCGGGCTCTGGCACAGATGAAATTTACACACCAAAAATAAAATGGTATAATTCAATGCATGAAATTCTTAATTCAGTCAATATTAACGACGCAAGAAAAACGCACACTAATTTGGTGAGTATTTTTTAACAATTATTAAGGGGGTGGGAGGGGTCTCGATAGTTCTCACGTATGATCACAAAAATGCGCGAAGTTAAAATTCTACTTTGAAAAAGCGCGGGCAATGATATTTCAAATATTGAAAAAGAAAAGCTTTAGCCATATTAAATAAATAAATATGTAGGGACATTATTACAACAGCGCCATCTAGTTCCGTGGTAAGCTACGAGGCTTGTGTTACGGATACTAGATAGTTGATATACTACACATATATATTTTAAACACATACATATTATAAATATTAACACCCATGACTAGAGTACAAACATTCGTGCTCAACAAATGAATGTCCTCAGCGGGACTCGAACCCGCGACCGCTGGCGCAGAAAGTAGGGTCCAAACGTGTCGTCAATATATATATATATATATATATATATATATATATATATATATATATATATATATATATATATATATATATATATATATATATATATATATATATTATATTCAAAAATTGTTACTTTTAAAAATAAACACTAAAACAAACCAAAGGTGTATTATTTTTTCCCTTTATTCTTTCGTAATTTTTCTTTATAAAATATTGCATAACTTAATTGATTCCAATAATCTTCTAAGTAATATTAATTTCAGATGCCCAACTTTTAATGCCCGTTCTAAAGACACCTTTTATATTCCTAAGTGTACAAAAAATTATGCCAGTAATTGTTTTTTAATTAGAGCCTGTAGATCGCACAATACATATTATAATCAAATTGACATATTTGATAATAATATCATCAAATTTTCTAAAAACATTAAGCAAGCTCGATCATCCTTGATATAATATGTATTGTACACTCAACTCAACTTATATTTACTTTCACTCCATGTTTACTTATAAGTGGAAACTTTATTGGCCAATGTAGAAATTATTTTGTATTTTTTTATCTGAACTATAAACCCTGTTTGTTTCCCTATTTGTTAATAAATAATAAATAAATAAATAAATATTAAACAAGGGGGGTCTACCGTTTCTTATTTTTTCTTATTATAGGGGAAGAGGGTCAAAAACTAGCAAAGCTTAATATTATACATATAATAATTATTATATTGCAATATTGCAACAAACATTTAATTTGTTGCAAATGTTGAGATTCTGGCCGCTGTTAGCATGAACTGGCATCCCAACCGGTGGCAGCTTCGGACTGACATGACATACTGATATTTAAATTCTATATTTTAAAAAACTATAATGTATGGGTCAATGATATTTTAACTAGGGGTCTATTTAAATATAGTATACTTTGATTTGATTAATATATTTTTAGTTTGCAGTAGTTTTGCTTAATATTTAACTTTAAAATAATCAAAATTCAATTAATGTTTTTAACTTTATAATTTTTATAAACCTTATATTTCATATTTACATCTAGAAGTTTAATATGGTTTAAACAATTTATATTTTAAATTAATTATCCAATATTCAATAGCAATACATAACATACAAACAACATATTATTATAGTTTAACAAATATAATCAAAAAATATAAATAATTATAATAATATTAGCTAAAATTAAATTAATAATATTGTCATATTTATAATACATTTTTTTTATTTAAGTTAAAATGTTTAGAATTAAATTATACAATTTTATAAGGTACTTTGATGCCATTTTGATTTTATTTTGAGTTTCAACTTCTGTTCGCTACAACTTTAGTTTATCATGCGTATTTGCCATTCAACTGATCCATCCCCTACAAAGTAATCTGCATAATCGTCACGAATCCTGCGAGCATCTCGAGATGTATGATTGATAGAATTCGTTGGTAGATTTTGTAGCCCTTCTGATGGTACACCTCTCCAATCTCCTGGATTAATACGGCCAGTGCGGGTGTCTTCCATGTCTACTATTGGAGCACGAACATTACATTTTGTTTTACGAAGCCAATTGTGCAAAGCGCAACATGCTTTGACAATCTTATCAACTTTGTCAGGACTGACAGGAATAGGCCTTTCGAAGACTCTGAATCGAGCAACTAAAATACCAAATGCATTTTCTACTATGCGCCTTGCTCGTGAAAGACGATAGTTAAATATTTTTTGTTTCAAATTTAAATTACTTCCTGGATATGGTTTCATAAGATATGGTTTCAAGGGAAAGGCGTTATCACCAACAATGACGTGTGCATCTGGAAGTAATTTATTCTCCAGGGCTGCACTCAAATTGCAATTTCTAAAAACTCCCCCATCAGAGATCCGCCCATTACATCCAATGTCTACATAACTAAAGCAGTAGTCGTCATCTACCAAAGCAATCAAAACTATGCTGTTTGAATGTTTATAGTTATAATAAAAGCTTCCAGCGCAGTGTGGTGCCTTGATAACTATGTGTTTGCCATCAATAGCACCACAACATCCAGGAAAATTCCATTTCCTTTGGAAACCTTTTTCTATTGCAGTCCAGTCTGTACTTGTTGTAGGAACCTGAAAAATAATAGATATCTGAATTATATATTTTGTGTATTTAACTTTCTTACTTCTTTTTGTTACAGGAGAGTGATGGAGAAAATAGTGATAACAATTTATCTTTTAAGACTACTGATGATGAACTAAATCCAACTAAAATAAAAAATGAGGACTCATTCACTATCCAACAGGAATTTACTGTTCCAACTACTAATGTCACCACACGAAAAAGGCGACTTAATTCCCTACATTCCCTTGTAGATAAAGTGAGCAAAATCAACAGTTCTCCTTTTCAGTCCACACATAGTGAACATGAGTTTGACCTGTTTGGAAAAAGCATAGCTAGTCAGCTAAAGGCTATGCCTTTGATGCTGGCACTGGAAACTCAAAAACAAATACAAAATTGTCTTTCAGACATGCGGATTAATCAATTAGTAAACTCTGGAAGGATTCCCTCGCCTGCAACATATTACATGGGGTCTCCAGAACCTCCAAATTTTGCCACACCAGTTTCTCCTCAACACACAATAAATTCTCAAACAGAAAATTGTATAACTATATATGCCCCAGATGGCGAATCACAAAGTATTATTACATCAGATATTCTATCACAAGCAGTGTCTTCTATCATGGATAACAATTAATTCTTTGATATCCATGATAGAAGGCATTGCTTGTTATATATAGACTATGCAATTCCAATGTAATAAAACTTTGCTCACAGACAGACAAAAACTTAAAAACTGATTTTTTGATGTATGTACCATATATACTTTCATATGCATTTAGTGAAAAGCAGTTAATTTGAATAAACACTTCAATTTTATTTATATCACTACATATTATTTTATAACATATTATTTTATTATTTTACATTTTATTATACCTCAAGAAACACTAATGGATGAGTGGTTCTTGAGGTAGGTTTTAGTATATAATTTGTCAAATTTTTGTATTCATTTACACGCTACTATATAAGTACTATATCATTAGTCAAATATCAATAAATTTTTCTCATTTCATTTTTTACACATAGGTACATAATTAGAAAGATATATTTTTGTAGACAATACGTTTTAATAAAAATATAAGTTGAATAACTATTGTATTTTTCTTACCTTTATGAAATCCTTCAAAGCATGATAAATAGCTTCACACACATGTGGCAGCATTAAACATATACTGGATTTAGAAACTCTAAAAAAATGAGATAGAGAACGAAAACTATTGCCAGTAATGAGAAAATATAATGTAATATGTAATTTTAATTTGGCATTTAATGCACATCGCATTACAGTATCTTTTTTCTGTATTTGCTTTTCTATTTTGGATAACAAGTAATTGAAGGAGTCCTCTGTCATCCGTAGCGCATAAAATATTCTTGTTTATCTTCATTCGCAAGTTCCTCAAACAAAGCGATACTAGCGCCATACTGATCTCTTCTATCTATCCAATTTCTCATCCACAGTCTTTTGGGTATAGTTATTTCTTTAATTATTTCATCTTTTATTTCGTCCAAGACCTCATTAATAACAAATTTAAGCACAGAATTTACGATTTCATTGCGTTGTTGATTGTCCATCTTGAGTGAACTAAAGAGCTTACCTACTTATCTACTTAAATACGTTTGGACAGCTACTTAAATATAAGTCACCAAAAATTAAGTTACAATTTAGTTAACTACTTAATCACTTAATACGTGTAAATCAGCCTTTACATTTACACTTATTATATTTATTAATTACATTTATAATAAACTTAACTACACTTAATGTTAATCTAGGGAATTTTATATGCTTCGCTAAAAAAACAATCAAAGGTACGAGACCCACTTGGAACCCTTGATTTTTCTTGAGTAAACACGCTACCAATTACATCATTTAAGCAAAAATAATTCCATAATAATTCTTGAACTTCCGTCAAATTTATAAAACATTGTAAAGAAAATTTCTAATACTCATAATATATCAGAGCTTTTTTAAATTGTACATACTTCCTGTAGAATAAAATTAATAATAATCGCAATACCAAGAATTTAGCCACAAGGAACGAAAACAAATTTACATAATTTATTTGACTTTTACTCCGTTCAAACAAACTAAACACGCTATTGCAGGAAGCTTAATAATTATCTCATACAAAAAGCCCTGAGGACTGTGCAGTGCGGTGTACTCTGTATATACGAAGTTTATTCTGCATGTTAATTAAATACTTTAGCAAAAACTTATCGAGATTGATCTTTCGTCTAAATAATGCTTAAAAATAATGGTAAGTTTGAACGAAACGATTACGATTTGTTTTTGATTTTATTAACTACTAACGAGATTAAGCGCGAGCGAAGCCGCGGTTTCCGCTAGTAAATATATATAAAAACTTAACAAATTATATAGGTACTTAAACCGTCCTCGAGAACACTCTATCCATTGGAGAAAACAACATGAACATGTGCAGTTTGAGCAGTAGTTTTTGAGTTTATAGCAACGTGCAGACAGATATACGCGGCGGAGGACTTTGTTTTATGTAGGACTTTGTAATATGCAGTTATTTAATTCCATATAACTTATTTGCTTCATTTATATAAAAGTACAAAATTAGTAACGATTTTAATTCCCTTAGTTTTCAAACAGTAGAATATCTATTTGGCAATTATTTTAAACTAGGGACTCACCCTCGTTTCGCTCAGTTCCAGTCATATAGTCTTGGATAAGATTATATTTTTATGGGCAGAACCGTTATACTTTTCAAAATAAAAGCTATCTGCCAGTGAAAGTGCCAGAACATAGACAGACCGACAAATCAAGTGTGTTTTTCTTGCAAGTACCATATATCGCTATGTTTATGTAACAAACAGACACTTCAATTTTATTTATCTGCATAGATAAATATTAAAATTTAAAGATATAATCATTTAAATACATCTAAAAGTAAGTTTAAAATTATCCTCGTCTCTACGAAAGCTTAGATTTTACATAATATTTACATAGAATAATTCAAAACGAATCTAGTTTATTTCTGTTAAAGTATACCTACATCAGTTCTGAGAACAAGATTACATTTATGATAAATATAATTATTTAAAAATCAATATTAGTTATTGTTCAATGGCCATAAGACGTTCTAATTGATACGAGGTATCTTGATACGACGTCAAGTTTTTGAACGTGAAAGTGCTTACTGTCATTTACCCATTCAATTTGACTAATCTATTTTATAGATCAGTTAGATGTAGTTGGAAACTATGCTAGACTTAATAAAGCAAGTACAAAATTGTTTACAAGGTATTGATTTACCTATAGATAGACCTTTTAAAAAGAGCGTATTCTTTCTTAAAAGGCCGGCAACGCATCTGGAAGCCCTGTGGTGTTGCAGATGTCCATGGGCGGCAGTGATCACTTACCATCAGGTCAACCTCCTGCCCGTTTGCCCTCTTTGTCCCATAAAAAAAATATTGTAATAAAAGTGTTTGTTTTGGTCGGCACAGCCCCGGGAGGGATCAGACCATAATACACCATGCTGGCGGGTTGCACGTATTTTTAAAAACTTGCTAGGTTCTCTCAAAAATACAAGTTTCCTTACGATATTCCCATTCACTGTAAGACAATTGGTAATCATCTTAATAATGATTCGCTCATGGAAATATCAGATGTGCAAGACGGGTCTTGTACAATTGGAATTTGAACTCGCATCACTCGGTTTCCCAAGCGCAAGTTTTACCGCTGGGCTACCACGGCCTAATAAAACTTACCGATGAATACTTATGCCAAAGAAATTAACGGTTAAATGGAGAAAAATAGTGGTCTTAGTCGAACGTTTACGATTATTTTCTTTCATAATAATAAAACTGCTTCTAGATATTTTTACCGCTTGAATTTTTATTCCAGACGCTAATATATAGTGAATGTATGTCTGTATGTGCCTCAGTATTTACCGTTATAATAAACTTCGCTTTACAAATAATGAATAAGTACTTCCAAGTACGCTCTAAAGGACAATAAAGGCTTTATAATGATTACTGTCTACATTGCCATATTGCAGGTTTGCAAATAAGACAAGCATCGCAAACAAGTAGATTCTGCGTTGCCGAGTGTTTCGTATAGAAATTTTTAAGCTTATTAAAGGATGTATTTTTAATGAAATATATCTCATTATTATACTATATTGGTACTAATCGAATAAAAAATGTAATTGGTTAGGAGGAAAAGATATGATATATGATATGTTAACTAGTTGTGTTTAATAATGTAGGTATACATAATATAATAAAATTCTAACTTAGTTGAAGCTGTTGAACATTGAATAGTTTTTGGAAATTCTAATTAAAATAGTCATTATTAACGACACAGAGGCCAAATCTATAGTTTCTAGAATTTTTGTCTGTCTGTCTATGACCGCATCACGAGACAAAAAAAACAACCACTTGATGGATTTTGATGAATTTTAGTGTGGTGATAGCTGGTTAGCCGGGTCAATATATAGGATGTATTTTACGCCGGGAATATATATAATTTCTGATAAATCTATATAACCCTCAAAATGTACTTTAAGGGACAAGCAAAAGCGGAGCCTAAAGGACTAATAAATATTTATATAAATTTTAAGTAGAATCTGTAGCAGCAAGCAATGGACCTACACCAGTTTGAAAATCAGTGAAAGAATGATGTACTCGTAGATCAAGCAACGTAAAGCAATTAATAGTATAGTATAGGAAACTAGTGTATACTAAATATATAATAATTTTTACTTTGTCAATCTGTTTCATTAATTTAGTCATAATTTTATGTTTGTTTGTTATAAAAAAATAATAACTTATGTTGATAAAAAAATCTTAATTGGCAAATGTGAGTATTTCTAATGTAATTGTATTAGTAGTTCTGTAATAGCGTTTGCTTCAATAAAATAAGTAATTAAATTCGTTTTAAAGATACTTTTTGCAGGTTACGACCTCTAGGTATTGACAGATAGAGTAGGTACTGATAGTTCTTCAAGAGTATTATTATATTGTAATTGTTCCATTTATTACGGATATTATTCATATACGAGCAATTCCCGTGGCTCCGCCCGCGCCCGAGGGATGAGAATTTAGGGTTAGAAGAATGTTTTCATACCAAATTATAAAAAAGTGTAAAATAAAAATTTGGTCTAAAAAAACCTACCAAATATACACAAAAAAATCATAAAAATCGGTCAAGCCGTTTCGGAGGAGTTCGATAACAAACACTGTGACACGAGATTTTTATATATTAGATTATTCATCACAGCCTAATTCCATTACCTACAGAGGTGAAACGTTTACAAAAATAAGCCATGCGAGTAGATCCGCGGGCAAAAGCATGATAGACCTTGTATGAAACATAACGGTATTTAAAAAACATTATCTTCCTGCTGATAAAATGATAAAAATGTTTGCAAAGTTTAATCTCACTTACGAAACTAACTGTTACAAGGAGACAAAGGATTCATTTCTCATAAATAAATATGTTCATGATAGTGCTTACAGTAAATGGGTTATGACAATATTAGCTTTAATTTTTTGTGAGGTATCATTATTGTAGATTATAAAAAGGCCGTGCAAGAATTATACAACAAGTCGTGAAATAAAGCTAGTAGTAAAATTATAAATTATACAACTAGGTACTTTTTTTTAAACAATGAATCTATGTATATTCTATACATCTCTACAGATGAATAAATTGAAATGTTTCTTTGTAACATGAACATAAGTTATATTAAATGCATATATGTAATTATATACGGTACTTAGGTATAAAAAAACTAAATTTTTAACAATTTTGTATGTCTGTCTGTTTTTTCCCGCTAATCTCTGAAACCTGTACAGATTTTGACGGGACTTGCACTGGTAGATAGTTGATGTTATAATGAGTATCTAGGCTACTTATATAAAAAAGTACGTAGGTACATGAGAAAAGCGGTTGTGTTTATAACTAATTCATTAGAAGGCAAAATATATTTTTTATTAGTTTCAAGCATCATGTATTTTTTAATTTTATCTAAAGAACTGTACCAAAATCTTCCTCCTCTTAAAGATAATAGTTTAATCTTCATAGCTTTTTGTATCTTACTTGTACTCTACTTACATTATGCATAGTACTTATAATTATATTTACTTTGATTATGTTTCGTTTAAAGTTTCAAATGTAATTTCAAAACATATAAAGTGTAGTTAAAATATTTTTTAATAAACTTTTGAAATTAACTACATTGAATAAGATTTCTTAATGAATGGTTACTTGTCCAAATTATGTAACCAAAATTCTTTTTAGTATTAAATGCAAATAAGGTTAAATTCCTTATTTTTAATGCTTGTCAAAAAACATGTTTCGAATTATAAAACGTATAAAACAAATGGTAAAGCTGTCTTAGAGCATTAAATCAGCATTTAATGCTCTAAGTAAAGCTGTAGATTATTTTATTTTACTCATAGATATAGGTATTATTAGTCTAAGATTTTACTATATTATTTAAAACTAGCAACTCGCTCTCGCTCAGCTAAGGTTCGTCCGTAAACACGTTATCGCATTTGGTGATATTGATTTCTAACAAATAAGATATTTTCCAGCATTACAAAGTACCCTATATAATAATATGAATAATTTGCTCAATTGTCACACCAAAATATCATTAGAATCTGTCTAGTGGTATGTTGTTTGAGAGATAGACGTACAAAAATTATAAAAACTAATGATTCGGCCTCTCTATAGAATAAACATTTTATAACTAATATTAACACAGAAATAAGAGTTTATTATTAAGAAAATTAGTTTATTATTAAGGGTTTTTTTAGTTTCCATTAAACAAAACGGTTAAATACTTATAATATCTTAATTTATTCCTATAAGAATAATTTTGCTAAACAAAATAAATTTTCATAAACAAATTTTCGTCTTAAAACGGTACATAAAATCCATATACCATAACCAACCATGTAACTCAGCAAAAAGCGCCCTAGAACGGTACCGACCTACCACAACAACGTTGTGTGCGCGCGCGCATGAGTGCGTACAGGACGTCGGGTATTTTGAGACGTAACGCACTGATAGCAAAAAAATACGATAACTTATCGTTAATCGTTATTAATTTAATATATTACTGTGTTTAAACTTTGATTTATGTGACAAGAATTGATTTTTTTTGTTTGTAGACTAATAATATCGCAGTTTGAACAATTTCAATAATTATTTTGATATTTAAAAAATAAGTTTAATAATATGTTTTCGAAATTATATTTCGTGTAAATAAAACCATTGGTTTTGAAAAAGTTATTTATTTATTAAGATGACAAAAATAGTCGTTAAATGTCATTTTTAAATAATAAAGAAAGGTTGTTACACCAAATTTTGTCCTTCACTAAAGAGAAATACAAAATATATTTTTTTTTTTCTTATCCTTAATATATCGATACCTTATTTTATAAACAAATTGAAATATAAATCGATTAAAGTTAATCAATACAAACAATATTAATTGTAAGATATAATTGTATTACTTTTATTATAGCTTTTATAATAATCGTAATATGTGGTTAATGACGTCATAAGCTGTCATTCACTTCTACGAGTAGTAAAGGCAGTTACATAAATAATTGCGCAAAACTTATTAAAAAAATAATATACTATTATGTATAGAGGTTTTTTATTTGAGTTCTACATTTTGAGTTTTTTGAGCGGAATTCCCGGAACTCTAATTCTTTTTCTAAAATAAAATAAACTTAATTTATACATACAAATAAAATCGAAGTGTCTTTAATTTCATATTAACAGCTTTTCACTAAATGCATTTGAAAGTATATATTATGGTACTTACATCAAAAAATCAAATTTGTAATTTTTTGTCTGTATATCTGTCTGTTTGTTCCGGCTTATCTCTGAAATTGTCGGACCGATTTTGACGGGACTTTCACTCGCAGATAGCTAATGTTATAAGGAGTACTACTTTCATTTTATAAATTCGATTTATTTTAATGCACTGTACCGTCTAGTTCTATGGTAAGCTATGGTAAGCCATGGCTTGTTTTATGGATACCAGATAGTTGACATATAACTTTAAATTCAAATATATCTCACAAATATTATATTCTCTATATCATATTCACCCAAAGGGGTTTCCCCAAGCGGGACTTGAACCAACGACCAGTACACACTGAGCCAAACGTGTGGTCAACATTAAAAACCATCATTACAATATAATCGCATTTTGTTGAAAACATTTTCTAACTATCCAGCTTACACAATCAAGAAAAAACTTAAACTAGACAATAATACCCCTTAATTATGAAGTTAAAGAGCACTTCACACAATAAAGTAGTATTGCAATACAAAAATTGTATGAAAATTGCTCTATCAAGTAACATATTACAAAATTTTATTTATTTGCCAACCGTAGTCAAAGCATCCCGCGGCATTGACTTTCTTGATGCCATTAACCGAATAACCCATTGCACAAAGAACTGGCGGTTTTCAAGGTGAACCCACACATGCGCAGCGCATACACGCCCCTCCCTATCCATGTGATTCAAAATAACAACTGACAAACTTATAAAATCATTTATAAAATCTAAAAACGCTCAAATATCAACCTTGCAACACTAGCTTAAGGATGGTAATAAAATAAACTTCTAGCAAATATAACACGGGCGAGACAGAAAGGGTGCACTCACACATAGATACACAGACGGTGTGTACGAACACGGTGCAGTCTGCCCTCACACAGCAGTAATAGCACTAAGCTTTCGAATACATAATACTTGCAAATCGCTTAGAACCTTTTTATTATATTGAAAATAGTCTATTCATTTATAAGTAGGTAATGTTTGAATAAAATCAGCTTTAATTTTAGATAAGGACCATATAAATGACATTCATTTTTTAAATAAATAAATTAAATATATACACAGATTAAAAATAATACATAATTTGTACCTACTCAGTCGTTTCAATGTGTTTTGAATTATATTATTACACGACGCACACATTCAAGGTTTTAAGGAAAACAGAGGTTCGCTCGAACACATCCATACACTATTGTATGGCTGTGTGTGTGCTATCAGACGTTATGTCCGTTTACCCGATCCTTGTGCTTTTGTGAAAAGTTAAGCAATGTATGAACTCATGATATATTGCGGTTTGTAGATAAAATAACTTGTAACATGTTGTTTTTTAATGATTTATGTAATGTATTTTAATATTTTTTGTTGTAAAGCTTATTTTTCATTGTGAATCTTTTTGTAATATTTTAAAATATAACTGGGAGGTACTTAAGTTCGTGTATGTAGTAAATTCAAAATTTATTTTCTGCGATGAATTACAATTTGATCGATAACACTTTTCGCAATAATATCTGTAAGAAATTAAATTTTTATTACTGAAATATTGTACATTTTATAATACATACAAAGCAAGTTCTATATGAAGTTATTATAACACAAAAAAACAAATAGCATATAACCATGAATTTTTAATATAACTAATATAAATAATAGTATTAAAAGCACTCACTTAATAAAAAACCAATATTTTTACATAAACAACTCACTAAATAAATTAACTAGGATGTTAATCTTACTTTCCTCAAAAGAGCAGTACCTTCGTATTATAGGCATTCGCTTGTGTATTCCAAAGAAAGCACTGGGTCGATAGATTACAACAATGTCTCTCACAATCATTAAACATAAAATGGACAACTTACTAGAAAATTATAATTTTCGTATTTTGTAAATGTTTTAAAAAAGTTAGAAGAATATTAATGTAAAATGTACTAATTGAGCTTTTAAAATTTGATCTGTCATATTGTTGATGTCATCGAGATTGATAGAGCTTAAAAGCTCTTTATAACACTTAGCTTCCTACGAGAGGAGCTAATGATTCCAATTTTTTACTTTCTTTTAGTTCTTTGTTATTCAATAATCTTTAATAATACTATATCATATTTGCCTCAGTCTTTTTCCTTTTAAAGATTCAACTTAAAGTGTTAAAGAAACAGTAAGTCGGTATGTCAGTGACGTCCATAATTTCAAATGTAGACATACGTAAATACTGAATATTATCAACCTTAACTGATAAATAAAGAAATGATATTATTTCGTAATCTTAGCAGAAATAAATTAGCCAATATTATAAATGTATAACATTTTCGCTTATAACCCCTCACAAGTTCAGATAAAGCGAGGTAAACGCACTAGATGCGTGGATAATAAAAAAGGTTTTTGCCCTAAGGGTTGTTACACTCAGTTTTCGATAGGGCTATGACCGCACGAGGCTAGATAATGACGAACAAATAATATTTATATAGTAAATATATTCTTTTTTGTAACTTCAAATTGCAATTTTCTTTATTTATAAATCACTGTCAGATCTCTAATATATAAACATCTCGTGTCACAGTGTTTGTTATCGAACTCCTCCGAAACGGCTTGAACGATTTTTATGAATTTTTCGTGTTTATTTGGTAGGTTTGAGAATAGGTCGTAGGCTAATTTTTATTCCCAGATATTTCCCTCTCCAGATATTTTATTTTTCATTTTTAGATCAAATTTTTATTTTTCACCTTTTTTGTAATTTGGCATTAAAAATTCTTATATCCCTAATTTTTATCCCCCAGGTGCGGGTGGAGCCGCGGGAATTGCTAGTGTCATATAAATTATTTCTTTTAGATCTAAGTAGTAAATGTAAGTGGTAATCCATAGCTTTTACTTTCAAAATAAGAATAAATAAAGGCTTTTACATCTAAAAAATATACTTATTTTGTTTAAACTTACTTAGTTCAAGTTATTTTGTGTATAAAACATTGTTTGGAATATATTTTGTTCTCGACGCTTTCATGAAGTGAGAAATTATATACTTCTTGCATTTTATAGTATCAAAAGTCTTTTGTTCACTTGTTGATCATATAAAAATGACGCATTGCACTAAATCAATCCACCAAATACTTTTCTCACGCTTCAAAGGAAAATAAACTTGAAATGATTAATGTACTGCATCTGTAAAAGAAAATTTACATGCTTCTTTTGAAGCATTTTATTTAAAATTTGATTTATGCTTTAAATAATTGTGTGTTACACAAATATATGGCACGTGTTATACTATGTATCATACTTCTAAGAGACAATCAATATTCGTATTCAGCCCTTCTTAACGTCCCACTGCTGGGCACGGGCCTCCCTTCAATACGTGGGCGATCAGGTCATAGTCCACCATGCTGGACAGTGCGAGTTGGCGGACTTCACATGTCTTTCGAAAACTTGCTAAATTCTCTCAGATTGATTCGCACATGAAATATCAGGGGTGCGAGGCCCAAATTGAACCCGTATCACTCGGTTATCCAAGAGTGCGCGTTACCACTGGGATACCACTGTCTGTTACATTCGATATTGCGTGTAGTGTAACTGGTTAAACCTTACGATGCAAATAGTGATAGTTATCTATAAACATGATTTTCTAGCCCTAGTTAAGACTAAGACCCCAGCATAAATTGCTTAAACTAACGCAATGCTGTGAACACTAAGCACCTACTACTTATATCGATTATATATTATATACAATTTGTAGAGCATGTTGTATATAGGTACCAACATTATATATAGTGTTTCGTAAATAAAAGTTTTCTGCCGAGTTGAGCGTGTGCTTCTTAAAGCTTATTTTTAGAAAATGATGTACTGAATTTCATTTTTCACGAATAGAAAGAAGGGTCTAGCGTAAGGTTTTACTATTTTAATGTATAAGAAATAGTTATTAATTAATATGACTGGCCACATTGACAACGCGAATGATATCACACAAAATCTGGCATTTAAGAATTACGTAAGTATTCAGAAAAATGAATTAGGTTTAAATTAAAAAGGAAAAGAATTGAAAAGAAAGGAATGTAGATTTCTTCAGCAGGACGCTGAATTGGAAGGATGCTTACGAGATTCTGAACTGAGAAAAGAGTTGTTGAGGATAAGTATTTATAAATAAGTTCAAATATATTCTCTGACAATTGACATTGGCTTTATTTTCTGAGAGATATTATACTAGTAAGGTACATTGAGAATTAAACTTTAAAAATATTTTTTGAAAAAACAAGCTTCTTATTATTACGAAGGTTATCGTAGGTCAAAAGAAATATGAGTTTACTAACACATTTCACATTAGTATAACTAAGATTTTTTTTAAATACACGCCTTACGTACAATAAATTTAAAAATGAGTAATCTACACCCATTTTAGACTTGTATAAATTTTAAAGCTAGCAATCTTTTTTTTAAAATGTGTATTTAAACACAATGAACCATGACGAGTATAAATTGCATGTCATACAAACGTAATGCGGTCAACTTTTACGTTTTGTTTGCATCTGTAATGGGATAAAGTCAGCGATGATCCGCTGCCTTCGGCGCGGGCGGATTAGGCCGTATTTCCAGTGTACCACGACAAAATGAGAGCTTTTACTGACTTTTTTATAGGATAGAAATATTCTACCTTGTTTTACACGATTTCTATTTTAAAAACCATGGTGGGTTTTCTATCTTTAAAATTAATTATTCAGAAGAAAATATACGGAAGATTAAGGACATACAGACACAGTCACTATTATTTCGTTTTATATGGACTTATGAAGATAGGACACACTTTCAGACTTATGATCTCATAGAGACCCCATTTTTTTGGAAATAATGTAATAACTTTTATCTCTTAAGATGCACTCAAACCAAATCAATATATTATAATTTTAATTTGATTTAACGTATTTAAAAAAGTCAAATGTTTAATAATCTTTCCTGACACAAACATTCTCCCTCGTGTCTTCTTCATCTTGCGACGACAAAGTTACTAACCGCCGCACTCAGAATCACTTAATGAACCATTAAGTCGAGAATCTCCATACTAAGAACGGTATAATGGTTCATTACGTGACTCTGAGTGCGGCGGTAAGACTATTAAAAATTAATATATATTAACAAACAAATTAAATGTAATTGATATTTAATAATTGGTCCATTAACTTCAGCCGTATTGCATTAAAGGGAAGTCACAATCGAAAATCTATTATCAAATACTATTAGTACAATGGACACGACATGCGTGCATTGGCTTTACATAAGAGGCGTGTTGGGTCGCACAAGGGCGGCCGGGCGTTGCTCTACCGAAGAGTTATTCAGAGACAGACACGTCTGCCGTTGCATAGATAAGATTACAGCGACATTGTTATTATGATTGCTTCATACAGGTAGTCTACAACCTCGCTCCTTGATACAGCAGTGCACTTACATTGCTATGATAGACTAGTGACTCTACCTGGTTACACTCATTTTAGTCTCTAGTAAACAAAAACAATTATTTTACAATAATGTGGGGAAAACTGCCGGATTTGTTAACATTTATGATAACTGTTCTACACCCTTGGGTATAGCATAATGATAAATAGCTTGTAGCCTGCCTCAATAAACGGGTTATCTAATATAAAAGAACTTTTCAAATAGAATTACTAGTTCCTAAGATTAGCGCGTTCAAATAAACGAACAAACAAATTTTAAGTGCATACTGTATTATAATAATAATTTTACGCACTTTTGTCAAATATTTATAGATATCTGTAAATTTGATAGTTTCGAGTTAAATTTTGAAGTATGATTTTGTTTTCGATATCAAGAGACATTTCCTTCATGTGTTGTACACTTCACTTTACCACACTTTGCTCGGGTTTATACAAAGGAATGAAATTTGTATGGGACGAACTCACTTAAAAAATGTTTTCCGGGGTAAAAAATATATTATGTCCTTCTAAAGGTTATAATCACAAGAAATCCATATAAATCGGTTCAAATAATTTCCAACCCAACCCTTCGTTTTGATCCACTACAAACAAACATACAAAAAAATATCTTTATAATATAAGTAAAAGTCAATAAATCTATTTGACACTAAACATAACATGCATCAATTTATTATGTAAATAAATAATAATTCACGTCTAACGTTTTTTAACTCTACACGGTTGTTATATTTGTGATGAGACCACAAACGAAATGATTTGATTTCATATGTTTATCCTGCAATCGGGAACATCTGGTCTAATTTGGCTGACGAATCTTTCTGGAATACTTTGCATATAATCGTGTGGGCCTTGGCAGTTCATTGACACCCACAATTTTTACCATTGTTCAAAGTAATACTATGTTTTGTTACTTTAGTTGAAGTTATGATATCATTTTTTTGAAAAAAAATGGGTTTTTAAATCAAAGCAAATATCAAAAGTGAATTTGATATATCAAACAAATTTGTCTTTGATCACGGACTTCACATGTCTTTCGAAAATTTGTTAGGATCTCTCAGACATGCAGGTTTCCTCACGATGTTTCCCTTCAACCTAAGATAAGTGGTATGTCATGTGGTCATTATAGAAATGATTCGCACATGAAAATATCAGAGGTACAAGACCCGGATTTGAACCCGCATCACTCGGTTATCCAAGCGAAAATAATAAAAATAAAGAAATAATACAGTTCACAATCAGTGGAGAAAACTAAACAAAACTGCTATTTTATTTTGCCTATTTATGTATTGATTAAATGGAAATTTTAGATATTACTTTCTTAGATTAACGTAAATATTTAATATAATAAATGAAACTACCTTTTCAGTTTGCTAAAACGGGAGAAACCCGTCTTCCGAGACCATAAATGCTAAATACATATATTTTTGTTTGAATACTCAAAATTATTTTAAATAACGGGAATCGCTACAGTATAGAGCAAGTGATGTAACAACCTAATTCCTTAATTTCGCAGATGTCGATCGTCCGTCCGGTTTACGCACACAACAAATGGACAATAAATTGCGTAACTTGTTGCCAGTGTGCGTAATTGCGGGTCTCTGACCGTGGTCGTTACTTAGGGTCAATAACCGATCGATTAGAATGTTTGGTGATACCATGCCTCAAATAAAATATGAAATCTGTCATATATATCACACGTGATGTTATAAATGGATATCTGACATAATGTTTGTTTGTTGCTAAGCCAACTTCAGTAAGCTATGAGGTTGATTCACTTATCGCTTTACTTGTCAGTGCTAAATATTAAAAGCTTATGAAGTAATTGTATAGACCATTTTTGATTTTTCAAAAAAAAAGTTTAAAATAATAAAGTATTTAAAAATATTGATTATTTAATAAGTAATAAAGTATTTTTTTTATTAATTTCTTTTAGATTAAAAAAGAATATTCTTATCATAAACAGTTTCTAAAAATAATGTGGCACATTAAAGATATAGAAAGAAGATATACATAAAAATATGCTTTGCTTCATAACACATGAATATGAACAAATATTATATGTAGACTTTTTCTTGTAGACTCTAATTAGTCTAATTACCTAAGTTCAAAGTATAAGATATTACAATACCAGGTTATTGTAATATCCATATTTCATTCACATACTTGAATACGCATACATATACATACATATATTTGACTCAAGACAAATATATGTAATAATAATAATAATGTTCTCCGACCGAATTCGGCCATGGCGGCTAATCTCAATGAGACTAGCCAACTACGCAGGAGATATTATAGTGCACAAGCGTACGCGCAGACACAAGTGCACTCTCTGTTCCAATCACTCTCATACTCCGGGCTGTTACTGAGATATACTTTACAGAAAGACTCAATAACTAAATTTTGCCCGAACCGGGACTCGAACTTAGGACCTCTCGATGAGTGGCCGTACTTGCTAGCCACTACACCAACGAGGCAGTCAATATGTATGTTCATTGTACATTTTAAATACAAGTATTAGCATGAGTATAAAAAGAACATCGTGGTAAATTATACGGGGTAATAAAACTTAATCTAGTGACAAGATCCTAATCTTTAAAGCGATCATTCTTACAAGTATTTCTCTTTCAATAGATAAACATCTAGTAAAGACCCCTTTGATATATTATAGCGCCGGAGCAGATTCCTTTTCTGCGATGTAGATTTTTGCCTTGATCCGGTTTATGAAAACGAAATGGCATTAAAATGTGATACCAAATATAATATATACTTTTATCCGAGAATTGAACTCGTAGCCTTCAGCATAGACTACAGTTACAGTTAAGTATATAGTGGCAAAGAAAAATATTAACATATGGAAATTAGTTGATCACAAAAACTAAGTTTTGACTTACTCCTAAGTTTGTCAAGTCAAATAAGATTTCTCCTAAGTTTGTCAAGTCCCAATTCAAATAAATATAATCCACCCTTTCATTCAGTGCGTTGTTTTATACATTTCTAATATTACGTAGCGTTATTATTGGCAAATTTTCTTCTCTAGATCACAGCGTATTTATGAAATAAATTTTATCAAAATCGATCCGTTACAATGATAGTTTGAAGCAAATATACACAACACTTCACATTTATAAAGCAGCGTGATAAACTTCTGTACATGTTATAAAGAAACTTTTAAAGATATATCAAAATTTCCAAAGCAACACTGTACACTGAAAAGTGTTTGCGTCAAGAAAGAAAAAGTTCGTCTACTTCAGAGGTTGAGGAACAAAATCAACTTGTAGCGCGAGCATTCACCTGACGGGGTTCATACAGTTCGTTGACTAAAAGTGAGTCTATAGATCTCTTTTTATGGATCTTGAAGATAGGCAATACTGCTTAGTTTGAAGTTTTTTTTATATATACGATACTAACAACAAAAAAATATTTTTTTAAACTTTTGTCTGTCTGTCTGTTCCGGGTAATCTCTGAAACGACTGGACCGAATTTGACGGGATTTTCACTGGCAGATAGCGAATGATATTAGGAGTAACTTAGGCCACTTTTTAACCGATTTCAAAAAAGGAGGAGGTTATATTTTCGAAATTTCATTTATTTAAACTAGCGGAACCCGTGGCTTCGCTGACGTTAAAAAGTTAGTATTTTATACATTTTTTTTTGAAGAAAAATTAAATTTACACTAACAGTTTTCATGTTAGGACAACATGTTATTATTATTATATTATTATTATTCGTAGGTCGTAGGCCTCATATGCTTATATTTTTTTCGCATATTCCAGACTACAAAAAATATAGAAAAAGCTTACATATTTTATTAACATTTTACCAAAAATGGTTTTAAGTCTATATTTAAATATAATGTTAAATTAAACAACTGTTTGAATAATTATTAAATAATAATAGAATAAGGTCTAAGTTATTGTAAAATTTATGAATTTTAACTCTATTGTTAACGCTTGCACTTTACCATTTTATTACTACAGTATAGAATATAAAAATGAAGGTAACAACATCTATTCGACGCAATACTTCGTAGACGGTCTACGGGGGCGTTCACCCTCAAAACGTAGCGCGTAGCCGATAAGCGTAGCGGGTGACTGACCTTGTAGACCTCATTTTAATATTATATTCTAATTTATAAGTATAAAATGTTACAGGTCAATGTATTTTCTAATATTTTCAAGAAAATAATTTGCTAATATTTTTCATAAAATATTTTTAAATGACCCAAATTAAGGGCGAAATTACTATTATTATGGTACATATTACTGTGTAACATATTATGATAATAATTTCCTTGATTTACATAAATATTTGCCATTTTACATAAAACTATGTTTACAAATCAGAAAGCCAAATAATTTAGTTTTTTTTTAATTTTCTTAATAATTTAAATTATTATTATTAAATATTAATATACTAGCAACTCACCCTCGCTTCGCTCGGGTTTGCCCCTAGGTACGTGTTGTATATATTTACTTCGCACCGCACGGTATATATTTGAGTTGATTATATGAATTGCACGCACCATGGCAACGGTCATAACATGATACGTCAAACGCCGTTAATTGTATAATGTTGTTTTAAATTTCCTTTTTAACAAAAAATAATTTTTAAATACTTGACAAATTATATATTAAAACCTTCCTGGAGAACCATTCTAACCATTGGTGAAAACTGCATGAAAATTGGTGCAGTAGATTTTGAGTTTATCGCGAATAGACAGACAGACAGACGCGGCGGAGGACTTTGTTTTATAATATGTATAGATATTAAGCAGCGAACATGTCATATTTATAAATGAAAAACATGAATATAATATGAATAATATTGAACTACATTTTTTCTTTTTCTTCAAGGATTAGCTACATCTAACAGTTGGTGATGTGTAACTAAAAGATTTCATTTTGTTAAGATACCATGACCCAATGATTTTCCTTAATAAAATTTGCATGTTTTTAATTCCAATTTGAAATATTGATAATTATTTAATTTCAACGCTTATAATTAAAATAATAACGATTACAACAGTATTATTACATAGTAATCTAGTGTCATTGACATTAATTTAACCCAAAAAGATAATTTAAATCTGAACAGCTTTCGCATTTATGTCAAAATATTGTGGTGATATGACAACATCTCTATGTGATATAAAAAAATAATTTAAGGCCAACAGCTGGCGCGTTTTGAAGCTATTAATCATGTAATTGAAACATATAACATATAATTATCGCCCCAAAAATACATTTTCCGGATTCAATGAAGATGTAGCATTTCCGACTGTAGACTGACTTATAAAAATCACATTTTTGCAGCTAAAATCACTGAATATATATATATAAAGAAGAAGGTGTATTGGTAGCCAATAGGTAAGACGCTCGCTAAGTAACTAAGTGAAGCAAATGCAAGCCCTGGTCTCGCTACTGTGATATTCCATGTGCGAGTCATTTCTCACATAATTACCACTTGACTTACAGAACTTGAAGGAAAATATCGTAAGGACACCATGTCTGTGAGAACCTAGAAAATATTCTAAAAAAAATGTGTAATCCGCCAACCCTCACTCAGCGTGGTGAACTATGGCCTAATCGCCCTCGTATTGAAGAGCTGTCCCGTTCCCAGCAGTGGGACGTTTAGAAAGGACTAAATACAATTATAAAGAAAAAATAAAAATGGTATTTAGGGTTGGTCATTACCTATACTTATATAATATAAATAATTACTATTACATATCCAAATTGGGCACATGAAATGTGTTATTTAATAATGTACATATTATATTTTTTATTCATGTATCGTATAACATTATAATCTCGAACCTAACACAATCTAAAAGTTCGTTATCGGTCATTCACTTCTGATAACCCACTTTTGCCGACCGTTTTTATTTTTCTTTATGTAATTTCGCGATATTCGAGTATCTGTTTCATGTTATCTTGTTGAATTTGGGTTTAAATTGTAATATTTTTTATAACTCTATAAAGAGAATTACGGTTTTTGTAATTCGATTCACTAAAACTTTGACAAATAATTAATTATTAAATTAAATAATAGTTGAGACTATTAATGAATTTAAATGTGAGGTAAATGGTAATATGGCAACCTTGAAACTAAAAATCAAATAATACCAATTATATTCAAAACTAGCAAACCCGGCCGCTACACTGGGCGTAAGTTAAATAAAGTAGCCTAAGTTACTCCTTACAACATTAGCTATCTTCGAGTGAAAGTCCCGTCCCGTCAAAATAGGTCCAAACGTTTCAGAGATTAAACAGACAGATAGACAGACATACAAACGGACAAAAATTTTAAAAATAGATTTTTTTATATAAGTACCGTATATACTTTTAAATGCATTTGGTGAAAAGCTATGAACTAAAATTTCTATGTACTGATAAGATATATAAATTAAATCACTAACTAAAAGGCAACTGAAAACACTATAAAAATTTCAAACTAAAATACCATGACCGAAATCAATCAGAAGCTCTCGCACGTATCGTATCAACGAATAATGTTCAGATTTTTCAAACATAGCTCATACTTAAAGTACTTCAGCAGTATTCGATACCATCTGTAAAAGACACCCAAATTGAAATCAAAAGTTATAAAAGTGAATATATTTAATTTATTAAATGTTTAAGTACAGCAGTGCAGCGGCCAGACAACAAAGGCGACTAAATCACTCGGCGAGACAATGTTATTAGCGAATAACTGCATTTTGATGCCATTACTAAATGTTACCTAAACTTTTACGTATTATTTTATGAGACTCATAAATTTCTTAATTTTCATAATTTTCCGTAGTATTTTTTTTATGCTTGAGACTTACCTGTACCTAACTCTACGAGTCGTAGCCTATATGTGTACAAAAATTTCATTAAAATTCGTTCAGCCGTTTCACAGTAAAGTAACAACTTTCGCGTTTGTAATAAATATTTGAGTTTAAAGGTAACTGCAGATATCGAAATAGAATATTTGGTTACGTTTGAACTCAGAGGAAATAATTATATTTAGACCCGGAATTTGAACCCGCATTTTTCAAGCAAATGCGTTTTTGCCGGTTTACCTAAGCCATAATACCTACCTAAGTTACCTAAGTTTAAGTTTAGGATTACCTAAGTTTAGTGTAGTGTACAAAAAACTATTGAATTTAAATATTTCGAACAAATTCATGCAAAATGTACTGTAATTACATACATTATTAGGTAAACATATATTTCCATTACAAAACGATATCCCAAACAGTTATTCATACAAAAGGTTGCAAAACACCGTCAGTATGTATCCATGTCATGTCATGTACTTACGTTACTCATTATGTCGGTAACGCACCGTAACGGGAACCGTTATTTTAGATTAGGCTGATGATACACTGTTATTGCCTGATTTGAGATATTTTAACTATAATATATTATTACGTTGAACTCACGTGGAAATAACACATTATTCAATAAAATAAGCTTAAGTTATAGCTTGAAGGTTTATAAGACAAATCTTAAAAAATACATGTAATAAAATCGAAGTCGAATCTGCACATCGAATATTCTTTGGAAAGTTTCAATGAAATAGTCATTATTATTAATAGAGAGGTTAGGTCTATAGTATTTGAATTTTGTCTGTCTGTCTTACTGTTTGAGACTGCATCACAAGAAACCTTCTGGGAAGTTTTTGATGAAATTTGGTATGTCAATAAGAGGTTATACGGGCCTCATGTCAGCCTTGTGTTATTTTTACTGTGGAAAAAAATTAATTTCAGAGAAATCAACAAACTAATATTCTAGAAACAACTTAACGAACTGAAACAAAATCTAAATAAAGTACGGTCGTTAAAACCGTAAGTGCGAAAAATTTCATAATTTCCCTTAGACAGTGGTACTCGTAAGTTAGATAACGCACTTGCTTGTGAAGCGTGTACAAATCCCGGGTCTCGGGTATTTTCATGGGATCTCCACTAGTCTTACGGTAAAGGAGAGCATCCTAAGGAAACCTGCATATCTGAGAGACATACTATATATGATGGGCTATCCTGATCCCCTCGTATTCAAGAGAGGCCTGTGCCCAGCAGTGGGACGTTAAAAATGGGCTGGATAGAAAAAATGATCCTTGCCAATACTTTCACAAAAATACGTTATACTTAACTCTTCGATTCGATTTTGACTCTTTAAGAGTAGCGTAATCAAATAATTTTACTATTAAGTAAGGAAAAGACTGTATTTCCCGACCTATCGAAAACCATCTTAGGCTTAATAATACAAATAAATATTATTATATGTTACACACAGCATTATCTTGTTCAATGGTAAGGTACGAGCCTTGCGTTATGGATACCAGATAGTTGATACACTACACATATATAACCTTAAATACATTCATGTTATAAATATGATGAACGAAACCCAAAAGATAACCCAAACCTTGGTAGATCTTATGTCAAGAATGCCAATAAATTCGCTGCCCTAAAGCTATGTGTATGGAATGCTAATGGGCTGTCCAAACACTCGAACGAGTTAAAAACTTTTCTTAAGATAAATAAAATTGACATAATGCTAATATCTGAAACTCATTTCACATCTAAAAGTTATTTCAAAATTCCCGAGTATAATTTATACCATACCATGCATCCTGATGGAAAAGCACATGGAGGGTCAGCTATCCTTATCAAAGCTAATATCAAACATCACCAAGGCCAGTCGTATTGTAAGGACTACATCCAAGCAACCAACGTAGTAGTGTACGATTGGATTAGTAATATTACAGTGTCTGCACTTTACTGCCCTCCAAAACATGCAATAAAAGAAAGTCAATTTTCCGACTACTTCAATGTTCTAGGCCAACATTTTATAGCCGCTGGCGACTACAAAGCATACTTTTTGGGGGTCCAGGCTCATTGTGCCTAGGGGCCGAGAACTTTTAAAATGTATTCAAACAAATAGTATGGATGTTGTCTCTACAGGGCAGCCAACATACCGGCCCTCAGACAGAAGTAAAATACCAGATCTCATTGACTTCTGCGTCACCAAAGGAATTACAAAAAATAACATATCATGTAATAGCTGCTGGGACTTATCATCAGACCACTCACCAATTATCATAATTATCGAATCAAAGGTAAAAGTGACCTTAAAAAAATGTACATTGCACAATAAGAAAACTGACTGGGATCTCTTTCGTTGCTTCATAGATGAGGCATTTGAAGAACAACCTCCACTCAAAAGTGAAAATGACATTATAGACGCTGTTGAATTCTTTAATACAAACGTACAAAATGCCGCATGGAACTCGACCCCATTAGATCAATATAAGACTAAAGTGCAACCTGTTGCTCCAAACATATTGGACTTAATTAAGGAAAAAAGAGATATTAGAAAATTATGGCAGCAAAATAGATGTCCCGATACGAAGAAAAGGTTCAACCACAAAATAAGAGAGCTAAAACAAGCTCTAGAACAACATCAGAACGCAACCTTCCAGGCATACCTAGAGGGCCTCGATGCCACAACAACTACAGAGTACTCTCTTTGGAAAGCCACTAAGAAAATTAAAAGACCCATAGTAACAAGTTCACCAGTTAGAAAAGCTGATTTCAGCTGGGCACGTAGCGACCAAGAAAAAGCAGTTACATTCGCGGAGCACTTGACAAAGGTTTTTCAACCCCACCCATACGAAGGTCCACCCGATCATGAAAAAGAAGTTATAGAATTTATGGATACCCCCGACCAGGATGACATCGAACCTAACTACTTTACTAAAAGTGAAGTACAAAAAATTATTAAAAAAGCCAATTCCAAGAAAGCACCCGGATATGACCTGATTACCAACAAAGTTTTACAGGAACTACCAGAATCTGGGATAACACTACTCACAGCTATCTATAATGCTATCACCAAGCTAAAATTCGTCCCGCCACAATGGAAAGTCGCACAAATAATTATGCTGCTAAAACCAAACAAGCAACCTGAGGACCCGAAATCATACAGGCCGATTAGCTTATTACCCATACCCGCGAAAATATATGAAGTGCTAATATCATGCCGCCTGACACCGTTGCTAGAACAGCGCGAACTAATTCCCAAACATCAATTTGGATTTCGACGTAAGCATGCCACCGTCGAACAGGTTCACAGAATAATAAGTGAAATTGACAAGGCCTTTGAAGCTAAAAAATACTGTGCAAGTGCATTTTTAGACATATCACAAGCCTTTGATAGAGTGTGGCACGAAGGTTTGTTATTTAAAATTAAATCTCTACTACCTACCTACATGTATAAAATTTTAAAATCTTTTTTGGAAAACAGACATTTCCTGGTCCAAAACGGCGAAGCTCTTTCGAGTCTCTACCCTATTAAAGCAGGAGTTCCACAAGGCAGCGTGCTAGGCCCGACATTGTACCTTATCTATACATCTGACCTACCAACTTCAGAGAGTATCACCATCGGTACTTTTGCTGATGATACCGCAATCTTAGCAGTTCACTCAGACCCAGCTGAGGCGGCCGAGCTTTTGCAGTGTGGGCTTAATGATATATCTACCTGGTTGAATAAATGGAGAATCAAGGTTAACGAAGCAAAATCTGTTAATGTAACCTTCACTCTAAGAAGAGGCATTTGTCCACCTGTCAAAATCAATGATTCAGAAGTCCCACAATCAGACCATGTTAGATATTTAGGATTACACCTTGATAAAAGACTCACCTGGCAAAAACATATCTTCACAAAAAGGAAACAATTGGGATTACATCTCCGTAGGCTATATTGGCTTATGGGTCGCCGGTCACAACTGTCGCTTAGTAATAAGCTGCTACTCTATAAAGCGATCCTTAGGCCAATTTGGACTTACGGAATTCAACTCTGGGGGACAGCTTCCCATTCCAATATCGAAATCATGCAAAGGTTCCAAAACAAAATCTTGAGGACAATAACTGGTGCCCCATGGTTCGTCACAAATGAACAACTTCATCATGACCTGCACATGACTACAGTCAAACAGGAAATACTCTTCCACACAAACAAGTACAAGAAAAGGATTAAAGACCACCCAAACAGCTTAGCCAATGTCTTGATGGAAGACAACATAACAACTCGCAGATTAAAACGGAAGATGCCGCAAGACACACTCAAATTGCAACAGTGAAGTAAAGTAGGATGCGATACAGGTCGCATACCGAGCAAGCCAAAAATAAACCCAACCAACCCACTGATAAATGTCCCTTTGGTGACAGATTGCAGTGTAACAAGAGACAAAAAAAAATGTTATAAATATAAACATCTCTTACTGGAGTACAAGCATTCGTGCTCAACAAATGAATGCCCCCAGTGGGACTCGAACCCGCGACAAATATAGATCATCATCATCATCATCAGCCCTTTTTAACGTCCCACTGCTGGGCACGGGCCTCCCTCAGTACGAGGGGGATCAGGCCATAGTCCACCGCGCTGGCCCAGTGCGTGTTGGCGGACTTCACATGTCTTACGAAAACTTGTTAGGTTTTTTCAGACATGCAGGTTTCCTCACGATGTTTTCCTTCACCGTAAGACAAGTGGTAATCATGATAGAAATGATTCGCACATGAAAATATCAGAGGTGCGAGACCCGGATTTGAACTCGCATCACTCGGTTATACAAGCGACGCGTTACCGCTGGGCTACCAAGCCCACAAATATAGATAATTATTAGAAAATATCTGATGAAATTAGTATGTATTTGCTTGGAAATACATCAGAAAAAAAGTTAAACTTACTCATATCTCTAAATTGAATCTTTTCTTCTTTATACCAAATGAAAGTGAAAAAAAATGTTTCTTAAACTTATACTTTAGCCAAATATTTTAACTATCTGTGTGTCTTTAAAGGATGTTTTAAAATTCCTTTCTACTTACACTGTCACGTTTCAAGCCATGCTATTACACAGTCGTCATGTAAACATGAGAAGTGCTTTTTAACATAATTTAATACGAGAGTGATAGTTTTTCTACGCGACACATATATAAACTTATTTGACTTTCGGATTTAAAAATTGCAATGCAAATTCTTTGTAACTAATAAGTAATCTACCTCAGAGGTCACAGACTCCATTACTGTACTGAAACAATAATTTAAATCAGTTCAACCGTCTTACAGGGTATTTTTAAACGAAATAGGTTTTAATCCGTACTTTTGTCGATAAAAAATAATGATTTGTGTTTGAATTTGTTAAAAGTAATCTATCATGTCTTATTATGTTATTGAATAAATTGAGATTTTTTTTAAACAATTATTATTTAAAAGTCAAATAATAGCGGTAATTTTTACCTTACTCCTTCTGTTGGTGCAAAATCGATTTAAATCAATAAAGGCTCTGAATGCCGACATTTTTTCCCAACCTTGCGACAAGTACAAGAAGCATTCTCATAAAATATCTTAGTAAATACAAGTTGTTACATTATTTTGTTAATAAAAACTACTATTCATTCACCACCTGGCAGACCTGTCTCTACAGTTACTCTATAATCCCACTAACATGGAAATATATGTCCACCTGGCCCGTGACCAGCTATGATGGCCTCCACTACGCATTATACAAATCAAGACTAGGGATCTGTGTAATATGGTTTTAACATTCGATGTAAATTTAAACTTTTCGTTTTGCATTTTGGCTTTATTATTTTGGCTTTTCATTGCATTAATTAATATTTTAAAATAATAGTGAGTGATTTTAGTATTTTAGAGTCAAATTTTATGTTATAAATACAACTTTTTTGGTTATTTTTGGTATAATTTGGTTTTACCATAAGTATATAATGTAAATATTTATAAAATAGAGTGTATGTATTTGTTTCCTTGAATTGTATAAATTACATTAAATAATAAAACTACATTTTTTGCACGTCCACAACCATAGTGATAGGTACCACTAGCAAAATGTTTGAAGTCGTCTATAACAATGTTGTCAATGTTAATAATTATTATTTTAACACGTTCTGGTCATGATATTTCTTATGGGAGATACCAATTTTCTGTCCATTTCATTTTCGTTAGAGAAATATGACATAATCTCCATACAAATTAAGCCAAATTACTTTTTTTTTAAGAAGAACCGAACCGATTGATAGGTTTAGTTTACTACAACCAGATTAAAAATCGTAGTATCTTTGAGATGTGCTAAAGCAAAGTAAGGCGGTATCACTAGTCATAAAATAGACGCATATCATCTTTAAATGTACCGTGTTATTAATTTTTAATTTTCTCATAATAGTTATAAAAATGTTAAACAAGCCCATAAAAATGATTTCACGCCATAAGTTGTAGGAGAATGAAGGCTACTTTTATTTTTACTGTGTCTCGCACCGCACCTGGCGGTACTGTTACTTTTGCAATCTGAAAATGTTAAGCTTATTATGTCGTTCGATTTTGAAGGACAGTGCTTAGTAGATATAAATAAAATTGTAGTGTCTGTTTGTAATTTCAAATTAATAGCTTTTCACTAAATGCATATGAAAGTATATACGGTACTTACAAAAAAATCAATTTTTAAAATTTCTGTTTGTCTGTCGGTTGGTTCTGGCTAATCTCTAAAACGGCTGGACCTATTTGGTCGGAACTTTCACTCGCATATAGCTAATGTTATAAGGAGTAACTTATGCTATTTCGATTGTATTAGAAAATAATAAAAACCGTTGAATTTACTTTATCTTACGCCCAGCGAAGCCACAGGCTTTGCTAATAAAAATTTTCGCTACCTAAAGTAGGAAATGACCTTAGTGAAATGTATTAATATTTGTAGCTTACATTATAATATGTTTAAAAGTTGTGACCTGTTCAATGTGCGTATTACATAGGTATATGATACATTATGATCTAAAAAGATAGATTTTACCACTAACATAGTCAATTATTGCATTGTTATAAAGTAAAATGTATTATACTTATATTACTTTCTATACTTATATGTATATCTTAAGCTTTCATGAATTATTTTTAAGCTATTGCATAGCTTCTATCGCGGGCCTTGAGCGTGGAGACCGAATCCAGAAATTCCGTAACGAAAATAACCTAACACATTTTGTGCTGATTGCGAAAATGAAGTCCATTTTCAAATCCAAGATGGCGGACATCCGGTTTCTTTTCAATAATGACATGGGTGTCATTTTCGAAGTTTCTTGGGGTGCTGATTGCGAAAATGAGGTCCATTTTCAAATCCAAGATGGCGGACATCCGGTTTTTCTTTCAATAATGACATGGGTGTCATTTTCGAGGTTTCTCGGGGTGCTGATTGCGATTTTTTTTCAATAGATAGTAAAAATGTTTTGAACAACATTGACTTCTTATTTATTTAATAAAAGAAAAAAAATTGTTTTCTTATCGGTCACCACGCTCAAAAAGTGTAACTTGAATTAATATGAAAGAAAAAAAAAACAAAGGAAAAAAATACTGCATAAATAAAATAAATAAATAATTATAATTGCATAAGTTGATAAAAGCAGCTATGCAATAGCTTAACCGCGGCAGTCTCCGAGTGCCACACGTCTTTTTTTTATTTACTTAACAATATATATGAATAATCAATTAGGATATATTATTAGTCTATAGGTATATAAAACAATGACAGAAGCTATTTTTTCTAAATAAGATACGATCATACCAGTCGTATCGTACGATATAAATGTCTTCTTAAAACATCTGCTAAAACTTGTAAAACCGTTACTTTTTATCACATATTAAATAATAATTGTATGTAATAAGGTTTCTTGAGCATACATCATTAAGACTTGTGATTTTTGTGTTTTTAAAAGCTCGCTAGATGTAAGACAAATACGTTAGAAGAAAAAATCTCAATAGATCAATAATGATGAAAATTATCACCTACTAAAGTATTTTTGTCTTTTAAATTTTTTTTAGCATAATAATTTAGAATTTTGGCCACAGAACGACGCAGACTGCTCTATTATTGCTGTAAAGTATTCAAATCGGGAACTAAAATCAAAATAAATCGGCCTATCTGTTTGTCTGTTCGTTGCGGCTTACCAATCTCAAGGATATTTTAACTAGTTATTGTATACCGAATATTTTTTTTATATTATATATTTTTCATGTGTCAAAAGTACACTGAGATTTTTTGAACCTTTTTAAATTCATATCTCCAAAAATATTAACTTTATAATGAAAAGTCATAGGCTTTTTTTATTTATATTTCAAGAAAGAATATAAAAAAATATGTCCTGAAGGTAAATGACAATTCAATATGGTACGGGGATTCCCCATAGCAACATGCATTTATATAAACAGTAGGCAATTTAGATGGAATAGTTTTCAGTACTGATCTCTCTTGGACTACAATAAAAAGTTGTAAAAAAGTTAAATTTGACGTTACAAACTCACACTTTTATCTCTGAATTATTTCTCACGCAGAGGTTTTTAAAAATGACAAATGCGAGGTGAAAAATCTTCACAGTATCATTTATCAACTTTAATTAACATGTTTCCGACTCGCATATCCGACTTTGCAAAAAAGGGTGTAATTGGAATTTCTTTACTGACCTGTAATATTATTTATATAACTACATACATATAACTACAAAGTGTATACCTATACAAACTATGATTGCCAATTCAAGTGCGAAAGATGGATCTAAATAAATAAATATATTGGGACATAGTCAGTTTTTGTTATGGATACGATATAGTAGTAGTACGGTATAGTTAATCTAAGAACCCATAATTGGAGTACAAACATTCGTGCTTATTACCCAAATAAATGTCCCCAGCAGGACTCAAACCCGCGACCGCTGGCACTGCAAATAGGTTCACTACAAACTCTACACGTGGAAATGACCTAAAAAAGTTGGCATTAAAGTCTTGATAAATTTGCATAAAATGTATGTCTTGATAATATAGTTTACCAAAAATCGTCGCTTACTGTACGAACGGTACTTACGGATGAATCTGAGCAAAGCAAGGTAAAGCCACTAGTAATATCTAATAAGTATATTATATATTAAATAAGTATATTAAATAGATTTTTTTTTCTTTTATATGTTGGGACATTATTACAACACCGCCATCTAGTTCCGTGGTAAGCTAAGCTTGTGTTACGGATACCAGATAGTTGATAAACTAATGATATAAATTTTAAATACATACATATTATAAATATAAGCACCCATGACTGGAATACAAACATTCGTGCTCAACAAATGAATGCCCCCAGCGGGACTCGAACCCGCGACCGCTGGCGCAGAAAGTAGGGTCACTACCAACTGAGCCAAATGTGTCGTCAAAGACTAGAAAAATAGATTAACAATATTGATCTTAACTAATAACAACATTACACAGTTTAAAGTACAATATTATTTTCCTCTCAACACGCATAAAATGAGCAGAACGATCGTCCGATATGCATTTTCGATATAAATACGCCGCCCTTCGCGCGTACGGCGACCCCGGCGATCAAGGTCGGCGCATCCTAAGTATGTACTGGTACTGCGCATTTTATGGTTTCGTAATAGTTTTATTTTAAAACATTATTAAATGATTTTAAACTTCCTTTTAACTAAAAAATCTAACATAAACATTTAATATGTCACTTAATTATCCGTTTCAGTAACTGAAAATTGGGAACAGGGCCTATGTATTGTCACAGTTGTCAGTCCTGAGTGTGAATTTCTCTTTTTACACCGAACAATTCTCAATCTCCACCGTGCCTTCCCCATTCTACTTGACATTGGCGAAGTAAAAGTGCCCAAATGGCACGCCTAGCAGCCACAGAGTAAAGAACATGAACATGTATTGTCACAGAAATCACACGGGTATACCAATCGTCAGCTAGATCTTAAGATTATTATTTAAAAGGTAAAAAATACAATTTTATCATCAAAATGCTCAAATGCATTAATTCTAAAATTAGTACCTATTGCGAAAAGTTTGGGGTAAAAAATATATATTATTTAATATCTATCCATTATTTATACTAATATTATAAAGAAGTAAAGTTTGTGTGTTTGTTAAATTGTAAGGGGTAATCTCGGGATCTACTGAACCAATTTTAAAAGTTCTTTCACCAATAGAAAGCCACATTATTGCTGAGTGTCATAAGTTATATAAAAACCTAAAAATAAAAAGGCTTTTACGTGGTAGTCCGTTTTGCAAAGTGAATCGGAGAAAAAACGGTCGAATGAAAGCGTTTCTTACGAACGCTGCCTTAACTATGAAAGATATATTTTTGAGTTCTAGAGAAAAGATGTGGAGCTTGAAAATGCCTACAAAAAAGTCAACGACAGCATATGTCTAACTTTTATACAGAGACCGAATGTTTATTTTTAGAATTATTGTCTGACCCTCTGTAACAAAAACTTGTAAAAAAATTGGTATGATGATAGTTGGTTATCCGGGTCAAGATAAAGGATACTTTTTACTGCAAGCAAACATCACACCTTTGAGAAATCTAACTAACTGTTAAAAAACATGGAGACGAATTGAGAACCTCCTCCTTTTTGGAAGTCGGTTGAAAACGCAACTAGGGAACAAACCCGAGCGAAGAAAGGGTGAGTCACTAATGGTAACTCACATAATGTCAAACTATATACGAGTAAGATAATGGAATATTGAATTACAGTTCACTATTGAGTATTTTCTAAATCCATTATGTAAAGATGAAGTGAAACATATATTGGTTTTTCTATGTATTTATTTATACTACAAACTCGTTACTTACTACGACTCATTTGGCTCAGTTGGTAGTGACCCTACCAACCCTTTCTGCGCCAGCGGTCGCGGGTTCGAGTCCCGCTGGGGGCATTCATTTGCTAATCACGAATGTTTGTACTCCAGTCATGGGTGTTTATACTTATAATATGTATGTATTTAAAAATTTATATGTGTAGTATATCAACTATCTGGTATCCGCAACACAAGCACGTTAAGTAGCTTACTGCGGAACTAGATGGTGCTCTTGTAATAATGTCCTAATAATATAAAAAAAATTACTACAAACTGGGCCGGTTGGCTGGGAGTAAGTTAAAATAAACGATTTTTATAATTTTCTAATAAAATAAAAGTAGCCTGATTTACTCCTTATAACGTCGGTTTCAGAGATTAGCCGGAACAAACAGACAGACAGATAGGCAAAAATTTTAAAAATGGATTTTTTATGTAAGTACCTACTGTATATATACTTTCATATGCATTTATAGAGAGAAGCTGTTAATTTGAAATTAAAAATAGTCACTTCAATTTTATTTACATGTACTAATTTATTCACCCTCGCTCCGCACAGATTCGTCTTAAGATACATATTTCGACTGGCTTTTATTGTACTAAATTAGAATTTTATTATTTGTATTGACTTAGGACTTAACACTGTGTTTTGGCTATCATTAAGAACTTTATTTGGGAGAAGCTGTGAGTAACAAACCTACAGTCTGTTAATAGAAATATCGATATAATTAGTACGTATATGATAAATAATGGCTAAACAAAATGCATAAAAACGAGACCTAACCATGACTCAGATAGCAAATAGTTTTACTCGAACAAAATCGGAATTAAAAAACAAAAACGAAAGTAACTTACATAATCTTTTCCCTCTCATACATAGGGTTTTTATGGTGCTAGAAAGAGATATAAGATAGGGAACATTTCTGCAAAGTGACGCAATGCTTATGCAAGGGGTCGATGCCCTGAAGGTGACCCAGACCTGAGCCTAAGGTCCTAAAGGACGAAAGGATAGGTTTTTATACTGTCTGTCAAGGTATTTATAGGTATGAAGCCTTAATGGGAAAAAATTTAAAAGTTATTTTCTACTTGTTATAAGAGTCTTCCATGGACATCGTACTCGTAATATTTAACAAATTGTATCAGCGGTAGCCTAGTAGTAATATGCTTGCTTGAGAAGCTGAGTGAAGTGGGTTCAAATCCGATTCTCGCACATCTGATATTTTCATGTACGAATCATTTATAACATGATTACCATATGTCTTAAGGTGAAGGAAAATATTGTGAGGAAACCTCTATGTCTGAGAAAACCTAGCAAGTTTTCGAAAGACGTGCACTCCGCCAAAACTCACTTGACCAGCGTGATGGCATATGATGAATGTGTATTTAGAGCCATTTTCTATTTACTAATTTAGTTTTATTTTCGATATTATATAACTATACTTATTTTATAATTTAAGGATATTTAACAATAAACATAATAGCAAAAAATTATGTTAATATTTTTACAACAATTGCTTATTACGTAGGTACGTATCAAAAGTAATTCTCGAAATTGAAAGCCTTTTTAAGAAAATTAAAGAAAATTGATTTGGCTCTGTTTGTAGTGATCCCAATAATCTGTGCGATCGCGGGTTCGAGCCCCGCTGGGACAAAAATGGAAGGGGGGCGAAAGGCTGGGGACTTCATTTTTGTAATGAACACGAATGCTTGTACTCCATTCATAGGCATATTTATAATATGTTTGTAGTT
Organism: Boloria euphrosyne; assembly: GCA_951802675.2. Classification (NCBI taxonomy): domain Eukaryota; kingdom Metazoa; phylum Arthropoda; class Insecta; order Lepidoptera; family Nymphalidae; genus Boloria; species Boloria euphrosyne. The sequence continues at coordinate 2,805,525 of OX637896.1, forward strand.
ATGTTTATATACGAAATGTATCAAGTATATGGTATCCATAAAACAGGGCTTGTAGCTTATTGTGGAACTCGATGGTGCAGTTTTAACGTCCCAACATTTTTATTTTATTTTTTTTAGTAGAGTTTTCATTTTATCCACATATTTCAAATAAATATGATCGCTTACGAATAAAGAATTTCCACAAAACTTCAATTAGTTTTACTAAGATAAATGTGCTTTTCCCAACAAAATTAATGTGAAGTGAGTCACAGTAATATAGTGAGGGGAAAGCAATGAACTTGAATTTGTGAAATATTGCTTCTGTCATTGACTTCTATTATCTACAGCGAAATTTGTGTTATTGTCTTTGTTTAAACATTTTAAATCTTCTTGAGATATAAATTCATAAAATTTTAGAACAATTATGATATATTTAGTAATAAATTATTGATAAAATTATATTAAATTGCTTAGATATTTTTTATTACTGTATAATTTTGATGTAACTAGAACATCAGGGTTACGAGCATAAGATGACAGCATGCAAAGAATATATACTATTTGATTTATTTCGTCCACGCTACCAACTTCACTAAAATTTACTATATACGCGGGTTTTTTTTTTATGGGACAAAGGGGGCAAACGGGCAGGAGGCTCACCTGATGGTAAGTGATCACCTCCGCCCATGGACATCTGCAACACCACAGGCCTTACAGATGCGTTGCCGGCCTTTCAGGAAAGGGAGGGAGGGAGGAGGGAGAAGGACGGTATGAGGGATGGGGAGTGAGCCTCCCGGACTCTCACACACCGAACGAAACGCGACCGCATAGCTGTCACTTCACGCCGGTCTTCTGTGAGAGAGTGGTACTATACGGGGCGTGCCGGCCCATTCGGCTGCCGAAGGTAACATGCTTGTTACCTTCGGGTAGCAGCCGAACACAAGCCGGGTAACAAGCAATACCATAATATATACGAATCTCAAATTCTATGACTCTTCAGAGTCTAGAGTGTAACTAAAGCCTATTCTACTTTGATGTTCGACTCTATCAGCGGACTACAAAATTTTTATCTCTTAATTTTTCTATTTCAGTCACTCTCAAAGTCCGATTCGACGATACTTCGACACGACCAGAAAGCTAACTTCTTAACTTCAGGATGTTATTTGTGGATATCTTAAAAGAAACATTAGTAGTTAAGCTTGTTCTGACACCGGGACTCGAATTTAAAATGCAGTTAAAGTCAGTCAGTAAAAATCAATCACCAAATGTGTTGCTAAGCGCAATACTCGAGAAGGGCTCGACCAATTCAGTCATTTTTTTATGTTTTGATGACACGAGGAAGTTAATTCTTGTAGAGAAAAAAATCGGAAAAACTGCGAGTAAAATAGTAAAACGACACTTTTATTTTACCTTTTCTAATGTATATTATATATAATTATGGCGTTTGACAGGAGGAAAGTTTGAATGAGTCATCAAATCATATGTCAAGTAAGAGATATAAAATCATCACGACAATGTGTGTGTAATATATGTGCCTTTCCCAAACTAACAGTTGAAAATCTAATAAATATATATATTTGGATGATGGACGAATCTAATAAATATATATATTTTTTATACTTCAAGTATAAAAAATACCTAAATATCACAAGCAAAGTCACAAATTAAAACTAGTATTCTATAATTTCACGAAACTCAAATGAAGGAGAAAACGATGGATAATAAATAAAACTGTTTGAAAATTATATTTGGTCTTTGAATTATTTGTTTATGGCGTTAAACTCTGCATATGACATTATATGACTCTATATTGCAGCTATTTCTAACCATAGAAGAACGTGATAGTACTGTATTATCTCTACTTCACAAACTAATATTATAAAACGAAGTCCTCTGCCACGTCTGTCTGTATGTTCGCGATAAATTCAAAATTTTCATGGTCTTTTCACCAATGCATAGAGTGGTTCTCGAGGAAGTTTTAGTATATAATTTGTCAAGTTTTTGTATGCTATATAATTAAACTTATAACAACTCTCTCTTTTTGCGTCGGGCATTAAAATAGGATAAAACTGTGCATAATCTGGTATTAAATTAAATACGTTAATAGTATGTTGGGACACTAACATAAAAATATATAATATTCAATAAACACTCTCATTGAGAAACCGAGTGATGTGGGTTCAAATCCCGGGTCTCGCACCTCTGATAATTTAATGTGCTAATTATTTATAACGTAATTACCATCGTGAGGAAACTATCCATATCTAAGAGAATCTAGCCGAAAGACATGTGAAGTTCGTATTCCCCTTGTATTAAAGGGACATGCCCAGCAGTGGGATACAAAAAAGGGGTTGAACACAAACACTAGTAGTAATATAAACTGATATTAAGCATTTTGTAATAACTATAATATTAAAATTAATATTATATTTTGTAATGATATAATTATCAAAAATAGAATCGTAATTTATACATCAAAACAAACGCTTACCTATAACCTTATAGTTTTAAATATAGAATAAACTTACCATTACATAACAATGACATAATGTCTGCTTAAGTTAAAAGTTGCACAAATATTTTTTTGTCGATGACAAAACAAAAGGCAAATAATATTACTTTATTGTAACTTAATAAATAATTTAAATTTATTTATTGGGGAAAACATAGTATATAGATAGAATTTTCCTGTGTACATTAAAAACTTGCAAAAAGCTGAACTTTGTTTTTCTAACGGGTAATAATGTTACAGCTAATTTTGGTTTTCTAACAGATTGTAGTACAATAACATTCTATCCAATAAACACAAAATTGTTCATTCTCATCCATACTAATATTATAAATGCGAAAGTAACTCTGTCTGTCTGTCTGTCTGTCTGTCTGTCTGTCTGTTACCTTTTCACGCCTAAACCACCCAACCGATTTTGCTGAAATTTGGTATGTAGATAGTTTGCTTTCATGAGAAGGAAATAGGCATATTATTTTTTGGAAATTCAACCCCTAAAAGGGTTAAAAGGGGTGGCTAAGTTTGTATAAGAAAAATATTTTTATTGCACATTTTTGCATGAAACTTTGAATTAATGCTTTTTAGTACAAATGATGAAACGCGTATTTCAGGGTTTTTCGAAATTCACCCCCATTGGGGGTTAAAGGGGGTGGCTAAATTTGTATGGGAAATTTAATTCTATTGAAATATTTTGCGTGAAACTGAAATAATGCTCTGCAATACAAATTATGAGATACATATCTAAGCGTTTTTTGAAAATCAACCCCTATGGGGGTTAACGGGGGTGGCACAATTTGCGTAGGAGAAATATTTAACAGTAATTTTTACCATAAGTCCATAACAATGAACCACGTACATCAATTTATCATTAACGAAAAACACACAAAGAAATTATGATACACATAGTAGCAAAATTGGTTAAAAATAGGAAATAAGTTTTAGAAAGCGCAGCAGTGGCGGCACGGCAGGATGCTACACAGTAGTTTTCAGAAAAGAGGGCCAGAACTTTAAATGGGGAATCAGTCCTTGGTACATTATAAGTAACAGTATATAAGCAAAAATTTTTATTTTATTCACTCTTAGCGCGAGCGAAGCCGCGGGCACCGCTAGTTTTTTATAATTATAAAATTATGTATTTTTGACAGATAACACATCCAAATACGAAGTTAAATTATTATGTTAAAGCACAAAACTATAGGTGTGAAAGTTTTTCACTAAAGTGTACCACAAAATGCTCAGTTAACTAATTGGATGCTAACTAATTGGTTCTATATTTAATAATAACAAACAAACAAAAACGGTTGGACAAAAATATCAGATTATTTTTAACAAAAAAACAAAAACCGACTTCCTAACTAAATAAACTAAATAAATCTAAACTAAAAAGTAGAAAATAATCCTTTTAAGAACTTTGTTAATTTTGGAGTCGGTACCAGCCAGGTATTTTGATTATGTTTACAAATTAATAGATTAATCAAATATGTATCCATTTACAGTTATTTTGCTTTGGCTGCACTACCTTTCAGATAAAAAAGAATCATCAAAATCGGTTCACCCAGTTCAAAGTTCTGAGCTAACAAACATTAAAAAAAACATACAGACGAATTGATAACCTCCTCCTTTTGGAAGTCGGTTGAAAAACGTACTAATTTGTTTTTTTTTTGTTGCCTATTACTAGAGTCTCTACCTCGCCCCACTCGAGCTCGTGGGGTTGGGTTCTAAATATGAGTTTTAACGGCTTGTATTTATTTCTGAGAAATGAGATATTTTCACGCAGTAAAAAAGTATCCTGTATGGCGATTGCTGAATAACCAGCCATAATCAGTCCAAATTTCATCATAATTTGTTCAGTGCTTTTTTATTTTAATTTAAAAAAATATAAAATATATTATTTTTTTAAATGTAAAGATAGAGGAGAATGATATGCTTGAAAGCATAAGTTACGTGAACATAGTAGGTATATATTATAGTATATTTTGATTAATTAGTGTTTTTTGTCCGGATGTATGTGTGTTCACTGTATATTATATATAATAACATTTTTTATTTTATCATAAACACTCAATTCATTCAATTTAGTGCAAAAATAAGTACATCGATCCTTATTTGCATCTTTATATAGATTAAAACTACTAAAAAAGTAAAATCGTTTATATACTCGTACATAACGTTTCGTAATATTACAAAAGAAGCTCAATAAAAGTCTTAAATATAGTACAGGTACTTTATAATATAAGATCTTTGGTATACCAGTTTCATTAATATAAAAAAATTAAAACAGGCCGATTTCAATAGTCTAATGTTCTAAGCTCCCCTCAGACAGACGGACAGACAGTATTGTGAACACACAATGCCGGGTCACCTTGTCTGCGCTTGCGCAATCGTTTTTTTCTTTTCAATGTTAGACCAAATTATTTGTAAGGCGTCTTGGCAGTTTTATATTAATAAAATATTTTTATTAGGAAATTATCATTTTATTTAAAAAAAAATTTTTTTAATAATTGTTTAGACATTATATATATTTATATTTTTTCTATTCTATATCTATACATTTCATAAAACTCTAACTTAGTCTGTACATCGATTTTTTTAGGTCTTATTAATATAGTCATTATTTTTGAAACAGACCAATTTCAGTTTTTAGATTTTTTTTCCGTCTGTCGTCTATAACTGCGTCGAGCAAAAACCATTGAACAGATTTTGATAAAAATTGGTATGTTGATAGCTGGTTATTCGAGTCCTCTTATAAGATACTTTTTATCGTGCGAAAGTATCTCATTGCTGAAAAATCTATGCTATTTGTTAAATTGTACCAAGGGACAAATCCGATCGACGCGAGGGTGAGTCTATAGCACATTTTAAAATTCTATATATAATATTATAACTAATATATAAGTATATTAGCAATACCCGCGGCACCTCTCGCGTTCTAAAGACGTAAATGCAAGCTTTTTATTTCTAGCCTTCTTTTTTCTCAGAGATGAGCTATTTTCCCGCAGTAAAAAGTATCCTATATATTGACCCGGGTAACCAGCTAACATCATACTAAATTTCATCCAAATCCGTCCAGTGGTTTTCTCGTGATGAGGTCACATACAGACAGACAGACAGACAAAAATTTTAAAAGTAATAGATTTGGCCTCTATATCGATAATAATGTCTATTTCAATTAGATTTTTCAAAATATTCAGTGTACAGATTCAACTCACGTAAGAATTTTATTATATGTATAGATATCATACGTATTTAATATTTGTTTAATTATTAGCATTTAAACAGTCTAAAATAAACCAATAGAACTAAATAAAGCAATCATGTTATAAATAAATATCCTTAACAACAGCAATAAGCTATAAAAAAAGACAAATGAATACTAATAAAAAGTTCAATTTTCGACGAGCCTATTTGAAAAATAAATAAAACGATCCCACCCTATACAATAACGGTGTAATATTATGGGGCCTACCAAGGCCACAGGTCATTGACCAGGAAGGTGACCCTAAAGTCACTGTGACCTACCCTAACGTCTCGGGTTTGATTCCCAGTAACGAATAATAGTCTGGAAGCTTTAATCCGGTTGTGGACAAAAAATTGAAGATGGAGGAAGGTTATGAATGCAAGGACGTCTGGCGTCACATAGGTAGATAGGGTATATCTTTAATGGCAAATAGAGGGTATTTTGATGGTGTGCTAATAAAATTATTTACATAAATGGGTATCTTATGAAGTATATACGAGTTCCATAAGGAATTTATTTTTATGACACTTTATAGAATGACATAATCTATACATATAATAAAATATGTATAATAATATTCTATAGATCGTTATTTACATCGATAATAATGGCTCTTATAGTAAGATTTTCCTACGGTTTCATAATTTTCTAAGAAAATAAAAAGTAGCCTAAGTTACTCCTTATAACATTAGCTATCTGCGAGTGAAAGTCCTGACAGAATCGGTTCAACCGTTTCAGAGATTCACAGGAACAAATAGACAGACAGCCAAACAGATAGACAAAAACTTTAAAATTTTATTATTTTATGTAAGTACCGTATATACTTTCACATGCATTTAGTAAAAAGCTGTTAATTTGAAATTAATACAAATACTTCAATTTTACTTATAATATGTATTGATACTATCATAAATCACAAGTAAACCCGCCGAACTAAGCTAAATTATACACGTTTAACAAATATTGCACTATAATAATAACAAAATGAACAAACGCCCATATTTCAATATAAACACCTTTATACAGCAAAAAATAAAATGTGTGCTCAAAAACTTAGTTATTTAACCTCTACAATTACATACGAGTCAATTAGATCGGATCGTTCTCACGCGAATGTATTACGTAATTACGAAGCACTATGAGTCATTTTACTTTGTATTGGCATGTCCTTCCTGGAATTATGTCTAGACATTTTGTCCTGTTAGGTCATAGCTACAAGCTAATCTTTATTGTGGTAGGATGTGATTGAAGCTGAACTAAATAGTTAAGTTACGATGACTTCGTCGGTTAATGGATGGGTGTCCGTTGTTAAATATTTTACATACAATATGTGGTAGGCACATGTATTTATAGGAATGGCTAATAATGCCTTGAAATGTGTGTATTAGACTGTTGATGTTATAACAGTGAAAAGCAAATAAATACATATTATACAAATAAATAAATTACTAAGGGATTTTTCCCTTTTTGCGGTGCACAGACACACAGACAAAAATTCTAAAAACAATAGATTAACGATAGATTCGGCGTCTCTAAATAAAAATATTTAATGAACAGATTCGGCTAAGTTATAATTTTTTTATAGTTAAAAAAATGAAATAAGCTATTATGTTATAGAACTGAGGAAGAGAAAGCTTGTTGGAATCCTACTTTATGTGCCAGTACTTGATCGTCGCGGGTTCGAGTTCCGCTGGGGGTGTTCTTGGGGATATTTTGTGTTATAAGCAGTTTGTAATACTCCAAGACATGAATGGTAATACTTATAATATTTGTGTATTTCAAATTAAATATGTGTAGTGTATCTATCTAGTGTCCTTGACACTAGCCTCGTAGCTTATCGTGGAACTAAGATAATGATGTATTTTATATAATGTTCTTCGAACGATTCCGGTCACCTCTGAACGTGCAGTCGTACGTACTACCTACTACACCGTAAGGCAGTTAAACCAATATATCTATATCTATACTAATACATTGAGTTATCATTGTACTAATATTATAAAGAGGAAAGATTTGTATTTTTATATTTTTGTATGTAACGAATAAACTCAAAAACTACTGAACCGATTTTAATGAAATTTGGTACACATGTAGTCTAAAGCCTGAGAGAGCACATAGGCTACTTTTCAAGGCGAAAAAGGGCCGTAAAGGGTTGAAATAGGGAATGAAAGTTTGTATGGAAATTACGTCATTTTTAAAGCTAGAAGCTTGAAACTTATTTTTTAGGCTTTTGAATGTATATATAAATAAGTAAGACATTCAAAGTTGTTAAAATTTTATGCTAGGGTACCTAGAGTAATATATAAATACAAAACGATCCGAGCGAAACGAGCAAGTAGTAAGGTAAACGCTATTACAAAATAGAAAAATAGAAAATAAAATCGATGCAGTCAAAGCAGACTCCACATATGTGTACACATACAAACATACATGTATATTATACTTGCATAACGACTGAGTCACTTTATCATTGAACGTCCCCCAACCCTAGAACGTCGCGACGCAGTGACTCACTCTTTATCCTTTCTGTAAGCTTTGTGCAGACGAATGTATAAATATCTGATGTTGTCCTGCAGCTGATGTTAAGTTGTAAAAATATCTATAAATTTTAATACACGAACTATCAATGAATAAAAATCTGTATTTTTTATGGAATTACATAATATACGATTACGATTTTTATCATTTTATAATCTCTAAAACGGCTAGACTGATTTTGACGGGACCTTCACTCGAGATAACTAATGTTATAAGGAGTAACTACTAAGTAAGGCTACTTTTACTTTATTAGAAAATTATAAAAACCGTTTTATTTTTAACTTACGCCGGATTGCACGGACTGGGCCGGATTTCCTAGTTTATAATAAAAGTAATATTACTAAACTCAATAAATATTGAATTACATCTTGTGAGTCAATTGTTCTTTGAGGCTAAGTCACAAGTTTATATATGAAGATATGTATCCAGCCCTTTTTAACGTCCCACTGGCCACTGCTGGGCACGGACCTCCTTTCAATACGAGGGGGATCAGCGTCCACCGCGCTGGCCTAGTGCGTGTTGCGGACTTCACATGTCTTACGAAAACTTGCTAGGTTCTCTCAGACATGCAGGTTTCCTCACGATGTTTTCCTTCACCGTAAGACAAGTGGTAATCATGTTATACCATGTACACAATATGCTACGGATGAACTTTTTTAATCGATTCCTAGCAGGTACTGACGAGCCCGTGCAAAATGAATGTGCATCACTTCTGTAGTCACGTTTATATGTTTATATAACTATTCACCGATTTTAAACAGGTATTATTTAATATGGAAGGACGATTCGGACGTGTCGGACTAAACAAATTATCTGGCTTGAATAATTATCATATTCTAGTGTAGTGATATCATAAAGTTAACATGCTTACGTATGCAAGTTTTTATCGCACTAAGAGTTTATTTATTTTAATGCTGAGTGTCCATTGTATCAAAACATTACAATAACTAGTATGTTATGTAGTATGAAGACACGTTTGGCTCAGTTTGTAGTGACCCTACTTGTTATGCCAGGGTTGCAGGTTCGAGTCCTGCTGGAGGCATTCATTTAAGAGATTAGCACGAATGTTTGCACACCAGTCATGGATGCTTACATATTTTATAATATGTTTGTATTTTATCAAAGCATGCAATTTGCATGCACTCTAGCTATAAAAAAGAACGCCACATTCCATAATAATGAATTATAACTGATAAGCCTTATCGCAATGTTACTATCGTATTACAAAGCACTTGTGCATCAGTAATAATAATAGATATCGATTTAAATCCGTATCATGACTCACTAATTACTCAAAATATAATCAATTACTACATTTAAAGATATTTGTATCACTACATATATATATACTATTATTATATTATTATAAAACAAAGTCCTCCGCCGCGTCTGTCTGTTTGTTCGCGATAAACTCAAAAACTACTGCACCGATTTTCATGTTCTTTTCACCAATGGATAGAATGGTTCTCGAGGAAGGTTTTAGCATTAACTACCTGCGGCTTTACTCGCGTTAAATCTAGGGATGAACCGAATACAGGTATCTACATAAAATATTGACTTGTTTCGTTTGACGTAGAAGGTAAATTTGATAAAACATCATCTTATATATTAAAGTTTGGATATTGTTATGTAATAAATTTCTAACGGAATAGAATCTTGATTTAAATATTTTTTTGAAAAACCGTATTGAAATAGCCATTATTATCGGTACAGAGAGCGAATCTATAGTTTTTAAATGTTTGACTCTCTGCTTGTGTGCTTGTGATCGCATCACGTCTAAGCCACTGGCCAAATTTTAATAAATTTAAATTTGGCCAGTTAAGTATGATGATAGTTGGTTATTCGAGTCAACATATCATAGCAGTCAGAAGACTTAGTATCCTACTTCTGACTGCGGAAGAATATCTCTCTTAATAAATCCATACTAACCGTTAATATCTAGGGACGAGCCGAACGAAGCGAGGTCAACCTTGAAAAGATAGTTTCAAAAGCATGTGATAAATGGATAAAAATATATTATATCTAATATATAAAAATCTGGGGTCACAGTGTTTGTTATCGAACTCCTCCGAAACGGCTTGACCGATTTTTATGTTTTTTTTGTGTATATTTGGTAGGTCTGAGAATAGGTCATAGGCTATTTTTTATTCCCCTAGGTGATAAAGTTGGCTTCCTCGATTTTTTTTTATTTTGACAGAATTTTTATTTTTCACTTTTTTATGATTTGCCATCAAAAAAATCTTGTAACCCTAAATTTTCATCCCTCGGGTGCGGGCGAAGCCGCGGGAATTGCTAGTATAATATATATTTTTACTTTTGCTTCTCCATTTTAAACGTTTCAAAAAGTGTTTATACAAACTCAGCTTTCAATACTGCTAGTTTGTTTTATTACGTAATTTGCTTACTGAAGTTAAAAGTGCAGATAATATGCACGTGAAGCGCTGTTCTTAACGATTCCATTACTCTTCAGTATTTCATAATACTTTGCAATCGATTTATTCGATAAACACTAGATGTGACATTTACATATTATTTACATAATATGTACTATGTATGTACTTTTATAAATTATTATTATAGCTATTGAACGCACATCATACTTAAGCCAAGGTTACAGATTCTATTCTCGATTAGAAATAAAGAATTTTTCTTGTTAATGTGAAGTTCATTTCTCCTCATTTATACGAGATATTAAATAAAAACATAAAAATATCTAATAATAACAAAATTGTTGAAACTTAAGGTATTAATTTAAATATCTATCAAGACGATAGAAATAGTATCTCAATTTAAACTTAATTTGAATTAGTCGGGAAATAGTGAGAAAGTCTTCCTTCCACATTTATTTAGATTATAATAAATAAGTAAAATATTTAAATCTCACTTTAATTACTCCTTCTTAGATAATATATTTTTAAAACATTATTTGAAATATATTTTTTATTATATATTTCATAGTTTAGGTAGTAAACATATAAATATTATCAGAAAACTTAAAAATTTTATCGATAAGTTAGTAATCCCATCCAGTTTTTAGGTAATCCGTACTTACGTAACGATTGAGACACGCGCCCGCGACCCACATGCCGACAAGTGCACGCTTGCACACTTGTTGCTAAGTGCAGTACTTGCGAAAAGCTAGACAATATGTGTAAAAGCATATTTGTAGAATATCTTTTGTGATTACTTTAAACATTGTTAAAAATTGACAGAGAAATACTTTAATTAGCTCGTAATTCAACTCTTTTCAATTCCCACAGCTGGGCACAGGCTTCTATACTGAATAGAGGGCGATCAAATATTTTGAACCAGAATATATTTTTTATGTATTTATATACTCTAGTATATCCCTCTCGTATTGAAGGGAGGCCCGTGCCCAGCAGTGGGACGTTAAAAAAAGGAGAAAAAACACACAAACATTTATAGTATACCGTATATGTAATTTTTATAGTCCTTAACTTTTAGGACTTGTTTATAATTTATATGTAGTACTTTTTATGCAACAGTATATAAAAGCATTTGTGGATCTTGATAAGTCTAAGTCGTGATAGTATTTAATAAAATAGGCCCTTTCTTAATGTCAACTTATCATAAAGTTATGCTATTAATTTATGATTTTATGAAATTTTATAATTTTTCATCAAAATCAGTCAACAATAAAATCATACTTCAATATATACATTCATATATACATTCATATTTACATTCATATTTACATTCATATTTTGGTACATCTTTATATCAATGGGATCTAAATTATAAGTGACGTGTGGTCGTATCCCTAGGGCTCGTGTACCCTAAATTCTATAATAAGCTGAGAAGTAGTTCGTGAGAATATAAGCTTACAACCATTCCTTCCAACAGATTTGGTGATAATATTTAACTAGTTTTTGGTATGTGTTCACGAAGTGAAGAGAAAAACGATTATAGCCTTTGTCTGTCTGTTTAAGTGAAAAGTGTGCAGTGACATGCTCGTTGACTCAATTCACTTTCTGTACCAGCGGTCACGGGTTCGAGTCCCACTGAGGGCATTCATTTGTGGGATGAACACCAGCCATGGGTGTTTATAATATGCATGTATTTAAAGTTACATAATATGTCTACTATCTAGTATCCATAACACAAGCCTCGTAGCTTACTATGGAACTAGATGGTCATAGTTTTGCCGTTTCAGCCTGAATTAATAAAAAGTAACAAACATTCAAACACATATATTTTTCCATCGTTCGTTCAATCGTTCTATTAAAACGATTAAATTTAAATAAATTGAATGATGAAATCACTGGACTACTTAACATCGTATTACGTCCTAATTTTCCTACTAACCTGACGTTTTGCAATCGCATTCTATATAGGTCAGACCGCACAATTGTATACAATTGGATTACGAAATTCCGATTACCGAAGCAAATGTAAATGTGACCCAATTATATTGATAAGCGATAATTTATGTTTTAGTTTAAAAATTAAATATTGCCTTATGTAATGCTTTTTTATCGTAAATATTATCATCTTAATTAAATAAAAGTATGTTATTAAAAGCAGTGAACACAGTAAGTTATAATAGTTCTTTTAAAATAATATTTCATGTGCCTATAATTTTTCGTTTTGTTTCCGAAAGACATGTGGAAATCGCTACGAACTTGGCTAGCGCGGTGGACTATGGCTAGATCCTCTCGTATTGGAAGAAGGCCCGTGCCCAAGTGGGACGTTAAAAACAATGTAATTATTAAAAAAAAAACAGAATTAAAAATTGAAGTTACTTACCAAAAAGTTTCAATGAAATATATTTATCGTAGGTCTTGTGCCCTTGTGCACACGAACTGGAAGTCAACATTTTGGATCTGTTTGACAGTTAAATATGACGAAATATTATTTAATATTTCATAATATGAGAATAACAAATAACAAGAAAATAAAAAATGGTCTTTAAAACAACATTTATTTTGGTAACATTGCATTTTAAAAACAAACCTTTTGATTGTTTAAAATAATCTCTCATAAAGTAAATAGCAGAATCAATATAATTATGAAAAATTCAGTAAATAAATACATATTATGTTAATATGAAATTCGTCGTAGGGAGCCCGTACCTTTGAAAATTTTGATACACGATATAAATTTATGTTTATGATATATGTACTGTATGAATCTTTTTAAAAGTAACAAAATTAATGTTAGTTAATTTTTACATATTTAAATTTTAGTTAATAACCTATACAATTTTCTTCTTATTCCCTAACTTTTACTCTTCTAACGTATCGTTCCTAAAATCATATATAATAAAATAGGTATATTACGGCCATTTACATACGTATATATTTTTAAACTATGCTAACCCATCTTAAATCACCAGTTGTTTTGTCCCATCTTGGGAATATTCTCTTATATTTCTCACATGGAGTTACTAGTAATAGCTATATTTGATGAATATTAGTTAATAAAACATATACTTAAAGATAAGAATATATTGTATGTAAAAAATCTTGCAATGCTTATAATATGCTCTTATTTACATAGTTACTAAGCTGCCTTTATTTAACTACTTTTAATGTATCTTATATCCAAATTCACGTATGCAATTAGGATTCGTTGTTGTTTTTTTAATGTAAAAAAAAATAAAATTACTTTATGAAGCAACTATTGTACTTACAATTTCGTAGCATTCAATTTTACAACTTAGTTATTTATTATAAACAAAACCTGATATTTACAGTAGATCTAAAAATTCATAGTTTGAATATATGTAATTAATAACATGAAATTAATAAAAAGCGTTTTTAATCTATTTTTAGGCATTGTTTTGACTAAATATAGCTAAAACACGAATATATTATGTAAAGTATATGAATTCATATAAAATAATAATTTTATTCTCAATCGTCGCAACAAGGCGTCCCCTGGCCCAGTTCGTATCTAAGCCGCTTGCGCCATCGCTTGCATAACTGAACTATTTCAATATACTATTGTGTTTGCTTTAGGTAATTGTGAATATGTTGCTGTTATATTATATACTAGTTTAATCGCTTGACATTTTAATAATATTACCTTCTTCTTCGTTAGTCTTCTTTAGTATATTTCTGTAGTTAATTATATCTAATTCTAAATATAGGAAAATTAAGAAAAAATTACATTTGATTAATGATTAGTTTCTTTTATTGTACAATTTGTACAAAAATGTCTACAATAACACTAAACATTGTATTACTAATAAAAAATTAAATCGTGAATTATAATGAATTATACCTTTATTAAGTTTTGTAAATATTTCTTACATTGCAAAATCGAAATCGATGAAGTATGAATATGTATTAATATGAATAATTGATTGTAAACTACTATATTTTATGACAAAAAATACTGGTGGATAACCGTTTGATTTATTTTTACTTTTATTAATTAAAACATTTTAAGTAGATTTAATGAAATACTTGAAAACAACACAACGGTTACTCTGGCAACTTAGTGCAAACGTCACGGGTATGACGATTTCTCGTGACACGATCTCGTAATTTATTTGATTTACTTCAAAAAATATATTAAATTTTTATCAATGATACATATTTACAAACTGAAAATGCTTTCAATAGACATGACTTGTTTAATTTTCATATAAATTGAAAGCCATATTACTAATTGTTGGGACTCAACAAATGAATGCCCCCAGCGGGACTCGAACCCGCGACCGCTGGCGCAGAAAGTAGGGTCACTACCAACTGAGCCAAATGTGTCATCAAATAGCTATGAATTACGCATAGAAATACACCATAGACATAGAACAATAAAATCGTGTATCCAAACTATAAATCATTCAATCCTTTATACATTCTATAGTAAATGATACAATAACAAAAAGCTATTTGCCTTCTTCTCACCTTGATTACATCATTCACGAGGTAAAATACCAGTACTTCCGATTTTGGCTGCACACACTACGTATACAGTTCCGGATGACCTTAGGGCCTTATTAAGTAACACGCAGTAGTATATAACTTATTATAATAAAACGTAATGTCATTTTTTTGTAATTTTTTTAACACCACTATTATATTTCGAAGATTCCACAGATCTACATGTACTCATATTTTACAATACAATTTTATTAGGTTTGCTAAGAGGCATGGTAGATCAGTGGTAACGCTTTCGTTTCGAATACCAAATGAAGCCAGTTTCAATCCTGAGTCTAGCACCTTTATTATCACTTGGTATTATGTATATTTTATTCTTTATTAGGAAACCTGCTTGTCTGAGAGAACCAAACATATTTGAAAGATATGCTCTACATTGCTTAATACCAGTGCAGCGTGATGAACTGTGGTCTAATTCCTCTCACATTGAAACCACACCGGGCCCATAGAAAATTGAAAATCATTTTTTTCTTTTTTTTTATTGTCATTAGAAACTTTATATATATTATTAAATAAACAAGAAAAAAAATCACTGAGACTTATACTTAGATGACACTAGCGGTGCTCCCTGACAGATTTAAAGTTTGTAGCAAAAAGACCACCTTAATCTGGCTCCTGCCGTAAAATCCGTTCTTAGCGGACGTCATCGTTATACGTCAAGCGGTGTTTGATATTTCGTGATGAGTGAGTGAGTGAGTGACCTTTCGCTTTTATATATTTAGATTTTTTTATTACAAAAATTATTTTTCTCCACTTTAATTATTTTAGACAATTTTATAGTAGGTATGTACGATTGTATTGCAATGTAATATTTTTGTAATAACGTACTCGT
Organism: Boloria euphrosyne; assembly: GCA_951802675.2. Lineage (NCBI taxonomy): Eukaryota > Metazoa > Arthropoda > Insecta > Lepidoptera > Nymphalidae > Boloria > Boloria euphrosyne. Next base: position 2,821,526 of record OX637896.1, read on the forward strand.
AATAGTGATGTAAACTTTGAATTACTTCAACCGCACTTTTTCAAGAAAATGCCTAAACAAAGATTATTACAATGTCCTCTTTAGCACGCACCTAACCTTCGAAATTGAGGTTATCAAAATGAATATTTATTTTTTATGTATAAAGAATAGATTACAATGAAAAATGACACAGTTGTCATATTTATTCTTAAGTTTATTTGATTCCTATTTAAAATAAACCGATTTTATGCCAACTTAATTATAAACAGAACCCTGTATTTTAGATTGATTTCAAAAGTACTCAATTCGCGATAGGCTTTTTTGTAAATATTATGCAATTTGTTTATCAATAGTTGTGAACTGGTTTTTATACGTTTGGCTCAGTTTGTAGTGACCCTACTTGCTTTTCCGGCGTTCGCGGGTTCTCCTGGATCTCGAGTCTCGCTGGGGCATTCATTTCTGTGATGTACGAATGTTTGTAAATTGTACTTCAGTCATGGGTGCTTACATTTATATTTATGTATGTATTTAAATTTGAAAACTGTCTGGTATCCGTAACACAAGCCTCGTAGCTTTCCACGGAACTAGATGATGGCTTAATAATGTCCCGACATGTTTATTTTTAACTTTCAACAGTTGCATTCAAACTATAGGCAAACAGTAGTAAATGTATTACGTACTACGTACAACTAAATTATTATATTATCTCGCATTTTCAATAGTAGCATGAGTGATAAGGATAATAAATAACAATGTTTTATTTTAATACAATATTCGCTTCATATCTTATATAGGCATATTCATACATTACTGGATCCTGTACTTATCTCGTCTATTTTTAAACCGTATTGCAAGTACCTAGTTTTACATTTACTTAATTACGTACAAACAGACACACACACACACACACACAATAATGTTCTCCGACCGATTCCGGCCATGGCGGCCAATCTCATTGAGACTGGCCAACTACGCGGGAGATATTATAGTGCACAAGAGTACGCGCAGACACAAGTGCACTCTCTTTTCCTATCACTCTCATATTCCGGTGGGACGACTACAACGACGACGACACGACCAGTGAGAGCTAAAGCAATTTATTAAATATTCTTTGTTGGAAAGGCAGAGAGAACACAGTGCCAACTGCTATAATCATTAAATACCTCTTTATCTTCTTCCATTTCTTTCTTTCTCCTCATAAAAGCTCGTCGAAAGGTCTTTAGAATTTAGACTTAACTTTCTTTGAATACTGGAATCACTTGGTTTTCAAAAGTCTTCCATGACTGCCTTTATTCATTCTTCCACTATATATTCTGTATAATAATTACTTTTATCAATGACAGTAATATATTTTTTTAATAAAAATAATAACTCTTCAAAAGCTCTCTATGAACCCTACGAATAGGTTTTTTTTCTAAAGGACTTATATCAGTCCAAGTAGAACGCTGCTTTAATTTTCTTATAAGTAAAAATAATATTAAAACTAAAAAAAACTTAAAGAGAGATTAACTTTTTGAACTATAAACAAACTGGCAAGTTTATTCTGTCAGTAGTTCAAGTTAGCCGTTCTAAAAATCATAGAATAAGCTATTAGATGAACTCACGAAAAAGGCTTTAAAAACTTAAAACTAAAATTATAATATTATATATTTCTTCAACAACTTTAACGCAGTATTTGACTTCTCCAAGCTCAGCTATGTCCTTCCAAAGTATGTCAACATGCATGGATCGACAATTTGTGATGCAACCCGTGCAATTGACGCTTGTGAAATCAAAGTGAAGATCGAGCCATTTGAGCATATTAGAAAGAGTTATATAAATGTAACTAGCGATTCACCCTCGCTTTGCTCGGCTTCGTTCTTACACACATTTTAACGATTTGTATAGAGATCTCAGAGTTGTGATGTTTGCCTCCAATTTAAAGTGAATAAATCTTGTATGACGCAGATAACGCTATCATCATACCAAATTTCATCAAAATCTGTACAGTAGTTTTCTCGTGATGCAGTTAGAGACAGACGTACGATAATTATTAATACTGTAGATTCGGCATTTGCATCGATAATTATAATGATTATTTCAATAATATTTCCCAAGAAATATTATTGTAGATATTCGACTCAGTCAGAATTCTATTAAATATAGGTTAACGTTAATATTTTATATTAAAAGATGCCACAAGAGATAATAATACTTTATAAAAAAAATTAAAAAAAAGCAAATGAGAACCTAGCATTCAATAGCACTATGAGGCCAGTACCCAGCAGTGGGGACGTTTAAAAATACTACTTAAAATGTATATGTAGAATATCAAGTTTATAAAAAAATATATGGTGATATTCTCCCGATCGATTTTGGGTAATATATTATAGTACAGCGTGTGTACGCGCAGACTCTGGTGCACTCCCAAATTCTGTTACTTTAATACTCAAGTGGGAGGACTATTCGACACGACCAGTGAGAGTTAAGGCGCAGGACCGACGGCTTTCCGAGGAACGGGGGTGAAACACCGCCATCTTCCCAACTTCAGGGACTTACTAGTACTTCTTAAACAGAAAGACCCTACTTTATTTTCAAATATATAATTTCCATATAAATATATGACCAAAGTATCTAAGCCCTTGCATCATTGTGTATATTACGAAACACAAGTATGATATTAAAACCGTACATGATCATAAAACTATACGATTTAAAATTATATTTTCAATGCAATTATTGTCATGATGAGGTTGTTTGAGTAATTTTATTATTATTGGCCTTTATAGTTATTACGCCAACTTAAGGAGTAGGTATGGGGTTCTCTTTCTTATTTAACAAGAAGAAATGAGATAAAATATAAATTAACTGATGCTATAAATATTTTTCTTACAATATTTCCTTTTGCTTTGCATTATACGAGTATATTATACTATTAAAAGTTCATCTGGCTCGGTGGTAACTAGCTCGGACTGTGTAACCAGAGGTACAAGGTTTAGTCGCGGATCGGGTCAAGTTTAGTTATTAAGTTTCTGTTTAGTAAACCTCAGCCAAAGTTAGGAAGGAAGCTGGCTGAAGTGTTTTACCCTCATGCCTCGGTACGTAAAGCCATCAATCCTATTTTTAAAGAGAAGATTAAGCATATATTATATAGCATATTAAGCAAATAAAGTTTATTTTTCCTTTGATATTATTACAATATGATATCTAACACTTTAATGTAAAAATAACACTATTTAAACTGATCTTTTTTATTCTTGGCGATTAAATAAATATTTTATAAGTAAACTTCTAGTTTTTCCTCTTTATAGTAGTTGTAGTAATGAATTGTGAATTGATTACTATTGATCGTTATGTATTACAAGACACGTAATGTCGTTTATCTATTGATGTGGAGGTGAAGGTGAACGCAAGGTCCAGGTTTTAGTTCCGGACTTCCTCTAGTTTTAGAGGTTACATAATTGAAGTATCCATGGTTATTTTTTATCTTTGGTATTTTATTAATTTATTTTATAAAACGTTTACAGTCTTTAAGCAAATAAGGTAATGTGCAAAATTATATCTGACATATTAAATTATAAACAGAATGTGTGTGTACAATAATTATTACTTCGATCGGATTTCTATGAAGTACCTACAGCAAACACTATGGCGCTGAGTAATTTAAAAGTTGGATACATCTATAGACGTACTCCAGTGACGTGGGGGTAGGTATCTAGTAGAGGAAAGCTTTGAGGAACACAATATATGAAGAAATAGGTAAGATCAAGAAATTCGGCAAATATTTCGTTTAAATCGTCTTATAAATCAAATCTCACACTAAAAAATGGTCCGAAACAATGTTTAATACATCGAAACCGTAAAATGTTGCCATACCAAAACTTAATTTAAAAATCTACTTAATCTAATATGACCCCATTACCTAACCCTAAATACTCACAAAAAGCGAAGCAAGTACGAACTGGCATTTGCAGGGTAGATCCCATTGCTCAAGAGTCGAAAGGAACATAGTACCTTGACACGCCGCTCCTTTCCTAAGACATTTGGTGTTGCAAGCGTATCCTTGGCTTGCTCAACTAGTCTTGATACTATAAATCCCACGGAAAGAGGAAATGCGTGGAAAATTATGAATAAAATGTTGTTTAAAAAGGCAAAAAATTGAATAGAATTATGAATTATCTACTTTTTTACTAGTACTTTTTATATTCTCTTGATTGAGGCTGTAATTTGTCTTTGTTTGAAGCTTGTCATAACCTAATATTTAATTTAAGTTTATTGTTAATGGCTTCAAAGTGCCAGTTAAGTACAGGTTAAGTAGTAGTAAGTACGATGTAGTAGACAAGGAATAAAAAAATAAATGTAAGTACTGGTTACCAAATTGATGACGACATAGACATAGTAGCTAGTCTTGATATTAATACGAGTAGATTTCTTTTAAAATAACCGCTCCCAGAATTTATAATTTTCAGTTAATTCAGAACAGATAATATTCCTAAAATGAGGAAACAAGCTGGAAGTATTTGAAAGAAAGCATTTCTTAAATATGAGATATTTGGCAAAAATATATAATATTTTACACTCGTATATGACCAAATTTTTTGTAATAACTCCTTTGAGTCGTTTTATGAATTATTTCGCCTGAAGAAAGAGTGTGGGGTCTTCCACATAAACCTGGATCTTATATAATAATCATGTTAGGAAAGATTGGCAAATGGAAATATTAGACACGAGATTTGAACCAGCTCCAATCGACTTCTCAAGTTTGAAAGCATTACCACTAGACTACTACTACCTAGTAAAATAATTTTCGAACAACATCATCTTCATACAAAATACCTACTTACATTAAAAAATATGAAGTTATAATCATAATATGATTAATTACTAATTATAAATATTATGTAATCGGAAATTACATAGACATTAACAAACACAACATTTATATTTATTTATAATTACGATAGCTTATCACAAATAACTATTGCACAATACGGAATTCATGACATCTGCACATGCTCAGTGCCTGTTTTTAGGAAAACATGTCATTTTACCATTGATGAATATGAATCTGGTGAAAAAGTACCGAAAACATTTTTTCATCTGGCATTAATAGTTATTATCTTATATTACATATTATAATAAAACAGTAACTTTGTAAAAATCATGAAATGACTGCGAAGTATTTTGTATTGGATATAGACGCCTAAACAACAGTTATTAATATTTTTGCTGGTTGGTTTGTATGTCTGTTTGCATGTTAACGCTTAACACAAAAAGTAGTGAACCGATTTTAACCAAATATAGTGTAGCGATAACTTATTACTCGAGTCAACATTCAAAATAAATAAAATATTATTTTTATAAATAAAATAAATTTCCACGGAAAACACTGAAAATACTTTGCTCTATCGAGTCGTTCTTACTTTAATGGCTAACGCTCGTTAAACCCTAAGAGATACATCAAAACAATGTACTATAAAACTGTAGAACTTAATAATTCCTACAAAAAATCAGCAAGAGACAGAGGATTAGAATCTAATCGCCGCACTCATAGTCACTTAATGATCCATTAAGTCGAGAATCTCCATACTAAAGAACGACTTAATTAATCATTAAGTGACTATGAGTGCGGGCGAAAATCAAATAAATATGGTTTTATCATTATAGGCTAAAGATATAATACGAGTATATTCTTATTACAAATTCTTCTGCTGAAACTACTATTGTCTATTTTGTTTTGCGTCAATTAAATAGCCTTATTTTTTCCGGTTTGAATGACAGATGCAATAACAGCGGTGATAAAAAACAAGAGCATCTGAGTTATCGATAGGATGTAGATCAGTGTGCTAGCACGCGACATTGTAAGACACGTTAGGTTTATGTGGAATAGTCTTTTTGTTTTATATTTATTTAATATATTCACATTGATTTCTTGTTAATGGAATTGATAATAAAAACACTGTATAGTATATTAAGAGTAATATGTTCGATTCCTGCGTTAGGTAAATCATTTGGTTACAGTTCATCTCAGAGATTGCATTGTCTTATTTAAAACATAAAATCTTATTATGCTTTACAAAAGAGAGTATAGTGTCCTCTATTTAAAAATATAGATTAAATATTAGCAAATATGTACTTATGGATGAGATAAAATACACCTTTCCGCCTTTATTAAAGTAAAAAATGCTTTCACACCAATAAAATGGATATGCAAGTCAACAGTTGTCTAACAAAATCTCTTCTAGTAAATTGATCGTTTTGATAAATAGACTAAAATAGAAGACACTATGATCGCTATCTACTTCATATTCTTAACACTAACTGCCTACAAAATATTACCTTTAAAGCTTATCCAACTATGGATTTCATCATACGTTGAGTCCCGTTACATAGTAGTAGGTTAGCATCCGTCGAATACATCCCTGTGATGCATTCACTCTAGGGTTGATCTGTAGTTCTATGTTTTTTAATATTCTATGACATTTTATTACATTTAATAATTTATCCGGTCATACTCTATCTTATCTAATTATTTAAAACATCCATTATTTTATTGCAGTGGTATTGATAGAGTCTTTCGCACATTCGCAAAGTAGGGGTGTCGAATAATAAAAAAATAAACTCGCATATTAATCTAAGGTTCTTTAGTTGTTCAATTTTTTTAATTTAATTTAACATTACTAAAAAAAATTATTTTGCTTTTCTTCTAAATCAGTTCAAAGTGCCTCATTAGACCATAGATTACTTTGTTAATACTACGTGTAATGGAAAAAACGTAAATAAAAAACTTGACAGTGTCAACCCTAGTAACATCCGGCAGATACTAGGTAAGCGGATTATGTCAGATCGACTGCGCGTGTAACCGCTCTATGGGAGCCGTGCGGACATTGTTATATTCTAGTAACCATGATTTAAAAAAAAGAAAATTACAAATTAAAAACGATGTGCTTGTACATCTGTATGCAACGTATCTACGTTAAAGAGTTTGCCAGAGAGAGAGAGAGAGAGAGATAGAGAGAGTTGTTTCACGTTTTGAAGAAGATAATCAATTCATATGTTAGAAAATTATTTTTTTCACTATTCACAATTTACGTTAAGATATACTACCTGAACTCTACTGTACAGTTTCATAGAAATCCGTCAGGTAATTACTATTTTTTTTATATTTAAGACTAACAAACATTATTATCCATCCATCCTTAAAAATTTTTGCGATTTTAATAATTAAAGAAAATTATTTGAATATACTTTTATACTTTTTTATATTTTACCTCGCTTTGACAGGTGTTTAACAGTAGCCTATATTATATTCCAAGTCATAGTCTACCTTACGCTACATTTCATCGAAATACGTCCAGTCCAGCGTGAAAGAGAAACAAAACCACAACCCACACATTTCATTATATTTGTAGTAGTCCAATTGCAAACTCTACTTCTCTTAATGTTCAAAGAAAGCACTCTATAGTGTATACTCTCTACAAATACATTGTCACCCTAATTCCGACACAGTTCTACACGGATGGCCCACAACCAGTCTGAGAACTGGCGCCTCGCAGCACAGTGGAACCTTGACATTGATCATATTTTCACGGGATTATTAATAGCTTCAAACACTTGTAGTTTATAGATAAGTAGCAAAGAACTTGCCAAAAGAAACACAGGTGTATGAGATTTGCAAAGTTTATTTTGTATAAACGGCGATAATACTGTTTAAAATGATGTCTGACTGATTCTTTGAGTGGAAATTTTAAGGGCTTCTGTTACAGCTGACCTCTAAAGAAATAAAAAAGCGAGATAATGGTTATATCGGACCAATCTTTTTCACCAAAGAAGCCTTAAAAACTAAAAAAATACGAAAATATAACAAAAGCGGGGAGCAGTGACAGATTATTTTAGTATGTAATAGTTATCATCTGTTGGTGGTGGTATATATTTCTGTCTTTACATGATCAAAAATTATATTATTTAGAAAAATAATAAATCACTCAGTATCACTTTTAACCGCCTTTCAAAAGGAGGTAGTACTTAATTCGGCTGTAATAGATTTTTTATATTTGTTACCTTAGAATTCCGTCATTAGTTAACCAACTTGGAAACATTTTTGGTTAAAATGTGTGGTCCCATTTATATTTGCAAATAAAAATCCATCCATAAGCTTAGAAAACTAATTTGCTTTTACTATGTCTACAGCTTGTCTTCTAGCAGATTGAACACTACATCTCGCACTTCTAATATTCTTATGTATAAATACTCAATGTGTTTACTAGTTGCCTTACGTTGAAGTACAATACTGTGAATCTTAATACTCGTAGGTTTAGAAGACACATGAAGTCCGCTCTACACCTGACCAGCACGTGGACTATGACCCGATTCCCCTCGACAAGGCCCGTGCCCAGCAGTGGAACTATGAAAAGATTTTTTTATCGCTCTAATTACATAACATAAAACTTTAATAACTACAGCACAACTAAAAACCCTTTAAAAATACTAAGTTATAACTTAACAATATTATTTGTACTTAAAAGTGCTTTCCCACAAACAATAAATAGCGAAAATATAAGGCAATAGATCAAGTTACAAGAAAATGTGATACGCCCATAAATCATACATTCTTTGGTGTTTCAAAACTGACATTCTAATATTAGCCGACGCAAATCCTAAACCGACCATCGTGAAAGACCTCTGCCCTCCCTCCCTCCTTATAATAGTAAGGTCAAAGCGGGGTAATTGAACCTTAGTCATGAGCTCAAGTTAATTCGGTCGCTCTCACAGTAATATACAGATTATGCAACTGTACTGACCTTAAATTGTCTTACGTAACAGTAAACTAAAACCACGGGATATGTTTAATGTAAATTAGACTCTATTTTAGTGGATTAAAGTAGATTTTGTGTTGGATCTAACTATCTTGTATCGAATTGGGTTAGTCAAACGTGCAACGGTGTATTAAGTATGTGTGTATGAGTGTAAAGATTTATAGTAAACGGTACTATTGATGCAATGGTCCTGGAAATTATAATTGTTGATACTGAAACATTTGAAATTTAAAGTAACTATCCCTCGCAGCATCTTTCAACAAAACATTCACCTAAATAGTTATTTTTTAAGTAATTTTCTCGATGATCTAACGGGTAGCATATAAATGCAGATATGTACTGGGTTCGAGTCCCAGATGCCAAGTATAGTTGAGTTTGAGAATAATAACAACGTGGAATTAAAAAGTGCTGCCGTGACAAAAATCGGTTAGGAGGGCATTATTATTATATTACAAGTAATGAGACGTTTCAACACATATGTATGTACATTGTACGTTTATATAATATATTGTAACCTAAATATCTGTGGACAATGATAGCTCAGTAGTAACGCGCTCGCTTGGATAACCGAGTGTGTAGGGTTCAAATTCGGGTCTCGCACCTCTGATATTCTCATGTGCAAATTTTTTCTGACATGATTACCACTTGTCTTACGGTGAAGGAAAACATCGTGAGGAACCCTGCACGTTTGAGAGAACTTAGCAAGTTTTCGAAAAACATGTGAAGTCCGCCAACCCGCACTCGGCCAGCGTGGTGGACTATGGCCTGATCCCCCTCTATTGAAAGGAGCCCTATATCCAGCAGTAGAACGTTGAAAAGTGCTTAATAGGCTTAAATATCTACATACATAAAATAATGACTTTTTATTATAAGCATTCATCGAATACAAAGCGACTTTAACCCATCAACGGGCGCGGGGACAATATAGATTTATAACAATTGAAAATCTATTGTGTCTCATATGTTCGCCATTGACGGGTTAAAAGTACCTATTCTAATTTTACAGGTTATATTAAATGGTTAAATATACTATTTTAGTAGTAAAATCACAGAATATATAAGTTAATAAAATATACAAAAATATTTAACTCAATAATAAAATGCATTACATTATATGAGTCTTATATATAAAAATAATTTGTTCATCTTTCTCTTTTTAACATAATAGGGAAGAAGAATCAACGTAGTATTCACTAGTTCGGGGTAAAAAATGAAGCATCTTTTAACATTTTATTATTTAAAATATTCGGCAAAATTGTCACTTAAACTTCTGTTATTTTATATTAAATTCATCACCTTTCACTTACGAGTATATCTAAGTACTGAACTATACTAGATGGCGGCTCTTTAACCTTTTACTATGCCTTAACGCGTCCTGAACGAAAATCGAACCTGCTATCATCGACAAAAAATAATGTATTTTTACGAAAGAAAAAAAAACAATAAGGAATAAATTAAGCAAAGAAATCCACTGTAAACAATGAGATTCAATTTTGACTGTCATTATGCAACATAACTCATACGATAATAAAATAATTACATATTATCATATATAAGAATATGCACACGCCCTTAATTTGTTATGAAAAAGTTGACCTGAACTCAAAACCTTGGCTTACATGCATATCTGGTCCGATTATGATGCAACAACTTGCGTAACGCTTACAGATTATTCAAAGATCTATGGCCTAGATTGGATATAGTTTATGTAAACTTGAATTGTTAAATAAGAGATTTTACAAAACACAGTAGCAAATATTTTTAACTAGGTTTTTTACGCGGTTTCGCTCGTATTGTCATATGCATAATGCAGTTGATAAATTATTTTGTTTCTAGTAATGAATATTTTTTTAATTGTAATATTTATATCTGAATTAATTTTATTATGTAATTATTCCATGGGAACATTATGGGATAAAAAGTAACCTATGTGCTATTCTATAATAGTCCACTATCCGTCCAATTTCATCCTAATCCGTTCAACCGTTCTGGCATGAACGAGTAACAAGTATCCGTCCTAAACACATAATAAATCCCATAGATTTAGAGTATACATTTAATCAATAGACTTCTTTTCAACTCAACTTTGAATATAATAATAATTTTATCATACCTACATTCAAGTATCTAGTTTGTAAATGTTAGCAGTAAATCTGAGACCCAGTGCTTCACATTATGCAACTAAAGATAAACTAATGAATAGAACATTTCTCTACAAACCTTGGCATATATTGACGTTACTGTTGCGAAAAGCAAATAATACTGAGTGGCGCGCGATAATGTTTCAAGGGCGGGTGGAGTGGTCATCTTTCAGATAGAAATGTCTATTTTAAACTTGTATTTTGTTTGTATGTTTTTTAAATAACTATTAATAAGTGTGATTCATATTTGATTAAAGATTTTTAATTAATAATTAATTAATGTACAATGAATTTAGTCGGGTGTTAGCTTAGCGACGCATTGTCACTTTGCCACGCGGCTCGAGGGTCTCCTCCTCCATTTGTTATCCTTATCTCCTACATCATCTATTTACTGTCTCTTATTTTATTAAGGAATAAAGTATTTCCAATATCTACAATTTTTTATATTTATGATTATTTCTTAAAGACCCTGTTTGAAGAAGATCCAATCGATACTCATATTACAAATGAAATGGTATGTTCGTTGGAGATCTTCTTACATGCCGAAACGATAGGAAACATTGATAGTTTGTTTTTATATACATATGGTAGCAAACGCGGCACGTTTCGCTTCATCATCATCATCATCATCAGCCCTTTTTAACGTCCCACTGCTGGGCACGGGCCTCCCTCAGTACGAGGGGGTCAGGCCATACTTTTATATTATTTTCTAACAAAGTAAAAGTAGCATAAGTTACTCCTTATAATATAAACTATCTGCGAGTGAAAATCCCGTCAAAATCGGTCTAGCCAATTCAGAGATTAGCCGGATGCATTTAGTAAGAAGTTGTTAATTTGAAATTAAAAATAGACACTAAAGGAGATCACATTACAAGTAGACAACATAAAGCAGACAGTACCACACACACAAACTAGTGTCACCAACCAAACCTCTCACTTTTACAAAACATCTAAAGAACAAAACGATTGCACCAAGAACCTTGACATCTTACGTCATCAAGGTGAAGATCGGTAACCGGTCTGATTATGTAACCCCTGTAACTAACCATTGCGAAAAATAATTCGGTTAATTTAACCGCTACGATATGTGATGTAACTGATTGAATTAACCTTAAGCCTTTATGTATTGATCTTATTCTCTCTTACTTATATCGTAGGAAAATTACAAAATTACGGTCATGTGAGTCTTTGTCTAGAGCTTGTCATTAGATTGCTTAAATGACAATGGTTTGTTAGAATATAAAAATTGCAACAAATGTGGCTGTTATTTGTAACAGTTCGTGTTTAAGATGTAAAAATGTACTGAAATGATTTCAATTGATTTTTAAATTGATATTGGAAAATTAAAAACATAGTTTTGACCACCAGTAAGGGACTAGATACAACTAATTAAGTAGGCTAAACTCGGTAAGTTACATTAGGGTCGATCCTTACTATAGTGCCCAGTGTGTTCTTATTATTATATATTATTTACATGCTGACTCAGTTCACGATACATTGATGATGAAGAAAACTTCTTACGGTACCGTCGAATGGATTGGAGTACATTTTTTTTTGAGATTGATCGTGACTAGAATGGGATAGAATGAAACTTGACTGTTACTTATATGAATGCACACATATATTTCTTAATTCATAATATTTTACTAAACTGATATCGGACCGAGAACGAAATTAAAAACGACATAGTGAGGATGGGCCCTTAGAGTTCAACTTTCTGGTTCCATTAACAGATTGGGTCGATGGCATCAAGTTGTTTTACTATTTGGAGCTCACATACCCTCTAAAGTTTCCAATTGACAAGACATTAATTAGAAGTAGGTTAAAACTAACTTTCAAGATTAAATTACATAATCAAGTTAGTTACTAGTGTGGATAATAAGTTCATCTATCGCTCTAGTTTGATGTCCGATGTCCTTTTAGAATGAGGCTAGCCAACTGCGTAGGAGATATAATAGTGCACCAGATTATGTACTGACACAATTGCACTGCCTATAACTTTTACCTCTTAGTTCTAAATGAACATGACAGGTGAGGAATTAGGCACAGGACTGACGACTTTATGTGCTCTCCGAGGCACAGGAATCTATCACTGCCAACTTACCGGAGCTTTCTTAAGAGAGTGGATAACTGTTTTATATTTTTATATTTAGAAAGAAAATCAAAAATCATTTTGTCAAATATATTTCTTTTTAATATGGCCAATATGGCCATTGTAAGTGACTATGTATTGCATTATGAATGACATTTAACACGTATTATTATATTTTTTTCGACCTTGTAAGAATTTTCATCTATCAATACATATCAACGCACGTGTTGAAACTCTCAACTCTGCGAGTAGTTGCGCAAGCGCATACCTGGCTAATGAGGTTAGACATTTCACGCCTTAATTGTTTTTATTTTGTATATGGCTTGTGTTATCTTATCGTGATTATTTTCTTACTTTTCTATCACCTGAATTATAAAATAACTGCTTAACAACTTTTTATTGATAACTAATGCTCGTTATTTGCTACTGAGCAGGAAAAAGCTAAGCAGTAGAAAACTGTACTGTTTTGTTGGTTTGTCTTATTTCTTCCTTCCTTTTTCCATTACATTCCTTTAGAATAAATAACATACTGAATTTGGAAGATTATTTTCGTACATTTGAATACTAAACGATGTCTTCGCTACCTTAAACCAAGAGGAATTAAAAATTCACTTTTTTTGTAACCATTAGGCTTTTAAATCCTATATTTTCCTTAATAGTTCATTCACTTAGCGTGACCTTAAAGTGAAGTGTATTAAGTTATTTTTAATTATTATAAAGTTAAAAATCAAAATTTTATAAGTGTAACTTTTATTACTATTAAGAGCAAGTAGTTATCACCAAGCTTTGGTAATAAATTTTAACGACGAGCTAGATGAGGTACTTTAAAAACAACTTTTCAAATTAAAACAACTATGTCTATTACAAACAATTGTTGTAACGGTATATTATTTAATTATTATCTAGGCAATTTATTTTTACTTAATTATGAAGAGTAATGCAACTCTTTTATCCTTGAGACGATGTTCTTTGCAATACATACACATTACTTCAAATTCACATAAGAACAATGCTAATAAAAACAAAGATTGTTACAAAATACAAAATAATTTTACGATTTTTATTTCATTATTTTAATTTTTCAACATAGTTACTTGTTTTTAAATGAAAAAATACAATGAGGAATCGTTTAAGAGAATCACACTAGTTCTCGAAAGGTATGTGAAGCCCGCCCACCCGTACCTAGTTGTTCTTCATATATGAAGGGCGGCAAGTAACTTTACGTAACATTACGAAATATTAATAATATTCTACGTATTAAATTTTTTGAAATAAATATTACAAAACTTGTAATGAAGAATATATTTTCTTTATGCGTTAGTGCGAATCGGATATGTAAATCGCCACTCAAGTCATAGTGGCAAATTATATATGTTATTTATTTAAAAATCCTTTCGTAATATATCCTTAATGTACTCGTTCACGTAATAATTGTATAATAGTGCTGAATTAATATCAACTACACGCCGCCTACTGTACGAATTGCAACAGGTCAACTAACTTTATGTCGAAATGGCTCAGAAGGTCTACAGCCCGTTCACAAGAATAAGGTGTCGTTTTAAAATATATTTGTAAATTTATCAACCGACTTCAAAAAAAGGAGGAGTAAGAATTCGTGTGTATTTTTTATATCAAATTTTAAATATAATAAACTAGTATCTTTCGTATGTTTGTTCATATCATGCGATATTTCCATGTACTTTGACGTCCCTTTTCATACTTCCAAGGTTTCTTGATAAAACTCTTGTAAATGGTTATGTTTATACCTACTATATTTATAATTAACTTTGTTGTTATCAAAAGCTTAATTCCTTTATTAAATATAAATAATGTGATAAATGTTGAAATAAGATAAAAAAAATCACAATAACATTCGCTTTTTTGCTTACTTACGACTTTTCTTTTAACTTTTTTACCATAGAAGCTTTGTAAACTCAATGTATATAAACAAAAAGATGTATACAAATACAAACTTCTTTACTTAATTTAAAAAGAGTACATTAATATGTAAGCTTAAAAAGCTTCAATAGTATTTATGATCCGATTTTTACTCAAAGGTAAAAACTTAAAAATAGTCAACAAAATATCTGAAGAAAACATAACTATTCCACTAGCTATTAGATTTGAAAAACATGAAACGCCTTGAAACTAACGCAATATTACGTTAACTTCGGATTTAAACTGAAAGTATTACAAAATGGTCGTATCGCAACAAATCGCAAAACTCAACAGAAATAAGCGTACAAACAATAACACTTATATGTATATTTAGTAAGCGTGAGGTAATGTATGTGTTGACATATCTACGGAACTAATTTCGTCATAGCCGTTGCGAATATTTATAATTAGGTAATATAAGGAGTTGAGACGAAAAATTATGATAAAATCATCATTTTCTTACAATTAAATTTATGTATAAATAACGCAGTGGTAGCCCAGCGGTAAATGCAGTGGTAGCCCAGCGGTAACGCGTCGCTTGTATAATCGAGTGATGCGGGTTCAAATCCGGATCTCGCACCTCTGATATTTTCATGTGCGAATCATTTAAATCATGATTACCACTTGTCGCACGGTGAAGGAAAACATCGTGACGAAACCTGCATGTCTGAGAAAACCTAGCAAGTTTTCGTAAGACATGTGAAGTCCATCAACACGCACTGGGCCAGCGCGATGGACTATCGCCTGAACCCCTCGTACTGAGGGAGGCCCGTGCCCAGCAGTGGGACGTTAAAAAGGGCTGATGATGATGATGATGATAAATAACGCTTAAGTACAGTAATGATGTATTTTATTAGTATTTTAATGAAAAGGTATCCCAACGTTACTGAGTAGTACCTACTAGTTAAGTTAAATTACTTAATAGCGAATTACGAAAAATTACTCTTAAGCGAGAGCTTGCTCTGAGCTTAAGAGCTTTTGGAATATTATGTGTAAAGACTATGTTTATAAATCAAAATGTTGTTCAAATAAGCTTAGTTCTAAATTTTTTTTAATATAATAGTATTTCAAGGATTTTTAGCGCTAGAAGTAAGTGCTGAAAAAGTTTTTGCTTACAACAAGTTTTTGTAATCTAATATAAGAGAAAATATGAGAAAATCTTAGCTATAATTGGCGATACGAACTATCGATTTTCTTATACAAGTTAAAAATATTCACACATAGTCACTTTGTTTGTGAATGTATTTCCAGGTGCTACCATTTCGTGCAACACTAAGACTATGAACTTACTTCAGTGAACAAATCTAACCCGTTTCTTAACTGCGACAAAATTTATGTTCTTATCTAGTATATAATTAAAATAATAGATTAGAAATAAAAAATATATAACTCCTTAATACAGATTCATTTATAACCTATCAAGGAGTACAGAACTTCACTCAGACAATTGAAATTAAATTACAAACCAAGTAAAAATACTACTGTCAATGCTCTTTCTGTTTACAAATAGATTCAATTATTAATTATGCAAAAAAATTAAAAAAATTAATTAACTCCTTATAAATATAAATAATTTCATCAAAACAATCACAGACAAACAAAATATCTCTCCTCTACCTAGTAACTTGAACTTTTGATTCAAAGATTAGAGTATATTTTAACCAAAATTTATTTATTAACTCTAATATAACTTACATCATTCCCATTAATACCATACATCACATGTAGCCACATAACTTATCACATGTAATTTCTTATATAGTAATCGCAATCGGCCTTCACGATTATGAGCAAATTTCATAACATGAGTATTCAACCGTGGTATTTGTTACTGTTACGTTAGACTTTTAAAACCATTAATATTGTCCTTGGAAGCTACTTTCCGGTGTCGTTGCGACATCGATATCGTAAATCGAGTAAAATACCGACTCGATGTTTGAAATTGTATCGGTGTTAGGGAGGTTATACACAATCGTGAATGGACTTATGTAGATATATTTTAAATTTATGACATTAGATGAATAATTATTAATAATATAATTATATATTGTGTTTAACAACATTTTCAAAGACTTTTTCATCAAATACTTCCTTATCCTCATTTATCTTTCGAGGCCTTTTACATAGTTTTAAAGCGTATTGAAAAACTAAAACAAGCGAAATAAGTTAAGGCAGCGTCTAATGTAAATGCATTGTCTACACACAGTCGAAAAATAACGTAAATTATGCGCATAAGTTGTTAGATAAGAAAAGACAAAATACCTCTTAAAAGTACAATCGAAAATGGCATTTTTTCACTCAGTTCTGGCAAAAACTTAATTAATATCGTGGTAAGTTCTATAACTTAGCTATCTACTGACAAAAAAGTCAGTCCATCGGTCGGTCTCTGTAGAAATTGGTTAAAGTTGATTGTAGTATCCATTTTAAAATAAAAAATGAATACACTAAGCGTCTATTGGAAATAGTAATAGGTACAATTATATATAATCGTCCAATATGAGTAGTATGTCCTATAAAACTAAAAGAAAATCAGTCAAACTTAAGTCAAATGGTCAGAAAGTTTTAACAGTTATTCAAAGTAAATGCTTAACACAATTATATTATGTATCCGCCTCATATATGTACATATTAAATGAGCCTAGATTGTGTGATGTCTAAATATTTATTAAAGATACATGAAAAGAAGTATTAGTAAATTGTTGATCTTAAAAAGGCCTAAAGAATAGCTTTCGACTGAATGTGTCTATCTCTTAAGGTGCGCTCTCAATGTCTATGAACTACGTATTTTTATCTCTATAAAAAGTACGGTACGTGCCTACAGGGTCGCTCCAAAACGAAGCAAGAGTCGCTAGATAATTAATAAAAAGTCTATAATTTAACATGAACACAGTATACATTGATGATTGTATATACGAATATTGTCATAAATGTATATACAAATATTGCAATAGTTACAAATTACTATATCAAAATATATAAAAGCGAAAAGACACTCACATATCACGAAACATTGAAAACCGATTGATATATAAAGATGAAATGAGGCAGGGAGGTACTTTATATTTAGAAGACAACGAATTTTGCGACAGAGCCGGGTTAAGGAGGTATAAGGGCTCTCGCAAGTTTGTATGAAAGTCCTTCATTTTTTGTGCTACAAAGTTTAAATTTGGCAGAGAGAAATTCATGCCTAGGTATATTATAAAATCTCTTAGCGACGTTTTGAATTTATTATTAACTAGCAGTACCCGCGGCTTCGCCCGCGGTTATTTTTTAAATATTAGGAGTCAATCCCGCGGGAACTCCGGGATAAAAAGTAGCCTATATGTTATTCTGGGTCTTCAGCTACCTACATACCAAATTTCATCGTAATCGGTTCATTAGTATTTGCGTGAAAGAGTAACAAACATCCATACTCACAAACTTTCGCATTTATAATATTAGTAGGATATCAAAAATATTTAAAGTAAATTCATGTAATGTGCATATATCTTTACAAAACGCATGCTATTTACTATTCCGTAAGAATTTCGTGTCCAACAGAGGATATGTTTTTGTAACCGGCCTAATCTAATGTTGTCGTAATATTAGACTTGAGTTTTGCAGCAACGAAGGGCTAGTATTATTTATGTAGGTAAGTATAGTTTGAAATGAAGATTTACAGTTGTCGCATAATACTTTTCTTAAAAATATTTTATAAAAATTATACCTATGTAATGAAAAAATCTTAGAGGAATGCATCTGGAACAAACTGTTATTATGATAGACTTTTAGTGTTCAAAATAATATATTCACATTTACAATATTATTATGTTGGTAACAGTTTCAATAGTATATAATCGTACATTCAAGCTTTTTTTGTCAAAGAAATTATCTTCTCTTAGATACTCAGTACGAATTAGAATACCATCGACAAAAAAATATTTTTTTATTATTTAAAGTTTAGATATACATTGTTTTGATTTGATATTATTGATGTATTTCTTAATAAAAATTTTTGTCTAAAAATAAAAAAATAAAAAACCCTGAGTACGACTAGAAAATAGTCTACGACCTATTATCAGATCTACCAAATATACACACAAAGTTTCATGAAAATCGGTCAAGCCGTTTCGGAGGAGTTCGATAACAAACACTGTGACACGAGATTTTTATATATTAGATTAGCTATCTGCGAGTAAAGGTCTCATCAAAATCGGTCCAGTCTAAATCGGACAGACAAAAAAATAAAAAAATGATTTTTTGGTATCAGTACCGTATGTAAAGGAAATATACCTACTTTACGTTACTCACGAACCTTAACATTACACGAAAAGTGTTGTAATACGTTTTATTTCGTCTATGGAGCATTACTTGCGACATATTAAAAAAAAATTATTCGAAGACCATTATTGACCAAATTTTAATTGTCCGTTTTTACTTATAACTTCTAACTGTTCTTGAACTTTAACTTTATTTAAAGAAATATTTTAAAAACATTTACTAAATCTCTGACTGATTTCATAAATACAAATATAAAATTGTTACCAAAAATGAAGTCATTTAAAAGAAAACGTCATGCCAACTCTACAATCTAGAAGCTCTATAAAGAAAAAAAAATGTAGGATGTTGCTAAAAGGCCTATAAAAAGTAAGTTGCGAATATTATTTTTAGGTTACGTTTAAATTCGCAACACAAGTCGCAAGAACTACGTAACACATTGGTCATGCTCGTGTGTAACTGTTGCGGGTCACATGGAGCAACGACTTTACAAAATACTTCTAATTGAAGTAAATTACAACCTTTTGTTATATTAAATAAATATCGCACTGCTTTATTGAATGCGCGTGTTATGTACGAAATTGTTTTATAAGTCTTAATTATTTTATGAGGAACCAAATTAATTTTTTTTCAAAAGTAATCTGGGTTACTGTTTATAACATTAACTATAACTGCCAGGGAAAGTACAGCTAAAATGGTCTCAGCCGTTTAGGAGATCACGGAACAACAATATAAATTATGTAATTTTACTAAGTGCTTAAAAACTAATCCCCTGATATCCATATGAAATATGCCACCCTTACCCCCCCCCCCCCCCCATTTTACCTATGTACATTGTACCTATTAGAGATTACGGAAAACAGCCATTTAAAGTGTTTACTTATTTAAATACTTTTTTGTTATCTACATTTTGAAACATTACAAAACCTAGAATATCTTACAACCAAGATAATGTCTTGCTTTTCAATTCCAATAGTTTTTGCTACTGAAGTCTCCTAAAAAAGTTAATTTAAGCTAAACTTACGTCTATTTTGATCAACTTTTATTTTGAAATTAGGTACAATTTAATCAAATAAAATGCGGTGGTAAATTATATTTTTTGCTTAGAAGAAACAATAATTGTGTAAGATATTAGATTTAAAAATTGCATAATATGAATCAGTATTGCTTTGTTTAAATCCCTTATCCGTTAACTGAAATATAAAGTTAGAAGCATGGAGATACTGATTATATAGTATTTGCCGACACGTTTGGCTCAGTTTGTAGTACCCTGCTTGATGCGCCAGCGGTCGCGGGTTCGAGTCAAATTAGGGACATTCATTTGTTGAGCACGGCTGTTTGTACGGATGTAGCTATATATGTGTAGTGTATCAAGTATCTGGTATCCGTAACACAAACCTCGTAACTTATTACGCAACCAAATGACACTGTGTGTAATAATGTCCCATACATACCTATTCCTTTTTTATTATAATATAATAAGTAAAATAAATAAAATAGTATGCTTTTAAACTTAATAAAAATGTAACTTTTTTTTTTGGAGAAATCGGTCAATAACACAAAAAAATATGTGAAGCGATGTCAATTTTTGAACTTGAACAGTTTTTTTGAAATGTTGTCTACGACGTAGAGATACCGCTACACGTCATGATCGCCGCTTAAACCTTTTTCGCTTGCTTCATAGGTTTTAATCACATAGTAGTATGTTAATTAATTCATTATTTAATAATTAATTATTTAATAAGTTATTAAATATCAGATTAAATTATTAAATCTAATGTAAAGGCACCGCTAAGCGTATTAGCAAACATTTCGACAGACCAACCTTGTTCGTTGCAGCAACCTCTTAAGCAAAGCGTTAGAAACCAGAGTATTTATTTAACTATATTTAATTCTCTACGATAAAAAAATTTAACCATTCACAATTTCTTTAAAAAGCAAGTTAAAAAATAAATTTTGCTTACTTAATCAAATTGATATTTTTCAATATACATAAAAAAACGATATATTTGTTATTTTTCTGTCTTTTAAATGGATTTTTTGTAATATTATACCTTACTTAATATTACTTTAAATTAGAAAGATAAATAAGTCAGTTCGAATAACAAGGCACCCTAAAACGTTTCTAATATGAAAACGCACTTAGTTTGCGTTTTCTATTAAAATTTATACAATCCCAGTTCAATAAATAACTATTAAAAATCATTACCTACTAAAATTCTTCTAAAATTACACAAAACGACAGACAGACAGAGTTTATCGTAAATAATACACTCAGACCTCCAACGGAGTAAATCTTCATTATTAAACCATTTCTATTTATAAGTAAACTGTATTATTGCGTTACTAAGTTACCGTAACAAACTAGCAAAGCCATAGAAAATTTCATAACACAATTGCTTCAGAAATTAATTAATTTAGTTAGTAATAGCTTTGAACAATAAGGACCCTTTTGGTGTACAAATAGCAATTCTAAAAACTCACTGCTTATATAAAAATATTTTGCAGTCACGTTTTCCCGAAATTATGATATAAATTTAAACAACACGAAAACAATTGTCTTTGTTTAGATGGAAAGTTACACCTGGATAAGTAAAAACAACTTGTACATAATATGTTTGTGAATTGTATTTATTCAAATAAATTTTGGTTGCAAAATACGATAATATATTACTAAGGAAGAAAATATGTACGAATAGTTTTGTGACAAAATTGAAAAGTCATAGGTACTTTCCTCCTGCGGTAAGTATACAATTTTTTATTGCAAAGATCGCAAGTTCGTTAGATTTTAAAAAACTGATTGGGATATTTATATTATTTTTGGGTTTGGTCGGAATTAGATTACAATCCATCATTGGTCATTGGTGCGGACTGAACATTTTCTTCATAATCTTGCTAGGTTCTCAAATATGCAGGTTTATTCACGATGTCATGTGAAGGAATCACTGTAAGACAAGTGGTAATCATATTGGAAATGCCAAATTCGCACATGAAAGTATTTTAGTTGCGTGACTCGGGGTTTGAACCCGCTTTACTATGTTTCCCAAGCGAGTCCATTAGCACTGGGCTACTACTACCAATTATAATATTAGTGCGACGTGATTGTAAGTACACGGTAGTGAGTCATGTAAAAGTCTACCTAATACTATAGAGCCCTGTCGTAAACACAATTGTTGTGGCTGGAATGTTTTTATATGTGATAATATTATTTAGGTAACTTGTTATCAGTAGAAAAATACAAAATCGATTTAAACGCATTTCATGGTAATTAACTACTTGTTTGATTTTATACAGCAAATACTAAATTAATTAACAGTTTACTTTTACAAAAATATCTTTACACATTATTGTAAAATAGCTATTTTAACTATTTAAAAGTGTTAGTTATTAGAGAGATCCTCCTCTAGATATTCCAGTAGGACATAGTAAGGCTTATCACAAACTAAAGTTTTCTTTAAGTTACCTTTTCATCAAACGCAAATTATAAGTATAACAATAAACTTATATTATTCACAAATATTTTGGTTATTTAAACACTTGTTTTGTTATATACAATAATCTGTCTTCTTTAAACTATAGGACTTTACTGCATTACCAAAATCAAGCATTCGTTGTTTTCACATAGTATTTATTTGTCGAAAGTGTCATTCTTACACCTGGAAGAATTTATCAGACGAAAAAAACAGGTTCATAAATTATAAAGCGCGATGCGACAGCGACAAGCTCTAGCTTCGCTCGGGTTAGCCTCTTGGTGCTTCCCGCTAAAATTTTAAATTTTTAGCTCAAAAAATGAAGGACGTTCATACAAACTTGCGAGAGCCCTTAGACAACCTTAATTCGAACCTGTCGCAAATCCGTTCTTACTTTCGGACGTCTACTAATTATTTATAAACTACCGCCCTGACAAAATTCAACTTTATACGTCAATCGGTTTACGATATTTCGTGATGAGTGAGTGACATTTCGGTTTTAAATATATTTAGATTTATGCATCTATAAAAAAAATATATTACAGTTGCCGCTATAAAGCGATTTTTTAGTATATACTGCATCGTTTTGATCGCTTAGTTTGTAATCACCCTATTAAATACAGGCTATGACCTTGTCTGAGTCTAACCCCCACTGACGTAAGCCAGCACGTGAACGTGCCACGTGATTCGTTACGTAATGCCAGGACACTACGGTATATTCCATTGACAGGATGGATTGGTTTAACCGTTACGTAACATAGATAATTAGGGTGTGAAATATATTAAAACTTCGGGAGAGAACTTGATAAGAGCTTCAAAGTTCTATGTTAATTATAAGTAAAGTTTAAGATAAAAGTTATTTTATTTATTGAGTTTGTATTTTTTAAATTATGCGTTTATATAGTTCGACTTAAAAGGTATGACGATCTCAATATGTTTATTTACGTATTTTAAAATATAAAAGGGACTTACGAGTATGCATAAAAATTTCATAAGATGTACCCCAATTGTGTTCCAATTTTTTTAAACCAGCCATCAGTAGTTTGTAAATTCCTTACTGTAGCAATATTTTTATTTATTTAAGTTCAAATTCATGTTAAGAAGTCAAGTTTATTATTAAGGTTCAAAAGATCAAGCAGAAAATTTAATTAAGATATCAAATAAATATTCTACTATATTAGTAAATATTATTCAATCCCACTGCTCGGAATAGTCCTTCCTTCAATACAAGGGCGATTTAACATAATATGCTTTATTTATATTTTTAATATATTATTTTACAACCAACCCCTACTTGACCAGTGGATCACCATTCACCAGATCACAGAAAGGAACATTGAAAGGAAGTCCGTTCGAACATTGAGACGTTAAAAAGGGCTGAAAACATAAATACATAATACTTATTTTATATTCATATAAATGCCCTTCGAATATCATTTGAAGTACTTATCACGACTCCCTCCCGACAGCGACAGGGGACTGGTGTTATGTAAAGCAACACATATCACTGAATTAGATGATAGTAGCTGCGGTTATGAAACTTCCGATGCACATCACGCTTATGTATAATACTCGTAGATTAAACTATGTACCTATGTATATGTGAATTTTTAGAGTTATAAGTTATATTTTAAATAAAACTATATTTTCGGGTTATTCACAGATTTGTTCTCAACGTTTAGAATGCTTTACAACAAATATGGTCACGTGAGAGACGAGTGTTTCGGTACATGCATTTTTTTTCTTGGTAAATACATTAACGCATACCACAAGTGGTTAAGTGTAGTACTTAGTAGTAACATTAAAATTTCAAACTAAAAAAATAGATAAATAAATAAAATAAATTCAACAACGAAGCAGACCACAACCAATGGGGTTACTCCCCAGTCCACTCTGCTATCAGAGAAGTATTAGGAACAACCTGCATGGCACATCGCCCACCGAAGCGGGTCACTTCCAGGTCCGTTTCTTGGCTTCGTGCCCGGCCGGATTGTCGGATGCTACTGGGCACCCCGACCACTACAAGGTGATCGGTATATGCTAACTAATTTGAGTGTTGTTTTTCGTTATTAATTTCTATATTTCAATTAAATGCAACAAAAAATAGTATATTTATATATCACGGTATATCAAAGCTTTACTTAATTTACAAAACTCAGAAATCAGAATACGATCTAAGTAGCCACAATTGTCAATTTAAATATTTGATAACGGAACTCCAACCTATGACTTCAGGTATACATTGATTTTCTAATCAATTTAGTTAATATGAATTCGTGATCTCAGTTCTTATTTTTCCAAAGGACCAATTTACCACTTTTTAATATACAGAATTGTTGATTAAATGTCAACTTTATTAGTATTCTCTTGAAATAAACATTTTAATAAATAAACATTCTAATAATCTGATTAAAACAAAGC
This sequence comes from Boloria euphrosyne, assembly GCA_951802675.2. Lineage (NCBI taxonomy): Eukaryota > Metazoa > Arthropoda > Insecta > Lepidoptera > Nymphalidae > Boloria > Boloria euphrosyne. The sequence continues at coordinate 2,846,619 of OX637896.1, forward strand.
TTTGTTTTCAAAATTGAGAAAAAAATCTCTACATTCTAATGTGCATCAAGAAGCTTATTGGTGGTTTGAATAAATAAATAAAAACTTTTGGTTGTGTTCTTTTTATTCAACTTTACATAAAGCTGTATTGAAAATGCGACTGAGTCATTTTATTACTACACATAGTAGTTATGTAGTAATAACTTCTAATCTCTAGTTATAACTTGTAACAACAGCAGATTACGTTAATATAAATATGCGCACTTAACGCACGTGGCGTGTCATGTGGAATAATGTTAGAAATATAAGATAAAAACGACTTTTGTGCAAACTAAATTCTTTACACAGTTCCAAAAAAAAATTAAAAAATATAAAAACTTGGTGCAAACTTTGTGCTTGCAGCACAATAGTTTTTCATTTTCATGTCCATTTTTACCTGTTTAAGGGATGATTTCTGATATATAAACAGAGGGTCTGTTCCCAGAGTCTGAAATTATCTTAGTACAAAAATTCATTTAAATCGGTTCAGCGGTTTTAAATAACATAGTATTATAAATCTTTTATATCTATAATATTAAATATTATAATTTGTTCAGACAGAATAACAAAAATAATTTTTTTTATTACAATGTTATACAACAAAGTGCGTCAACCAAAACTCCCTTACGTAATTTTGACTCATAAAAGATATTATAAAACCCACATATATTTTTTTAAATTTTTGATTAAATATGAGGAAATCTAAAGTGTAGTAATAATTATAAGCAAACATCAACATAATATTCAATTAGGTTACATCACAGGGTTTTTTTGTTTATAAAGACAATGGTTCAAATTAGTTTCGCTCGATGCCCGTGAACGTGATCAGTACGTAACGAGCCACGTGACTCTCTCAGCCGGCTATTGCACGTGAATGCCACGAACATGTGTTGTCTAAATATAAATTTTAATCCAAAATTTACTTTTATAATTTTTTAATCATGTCCGTCTCAAAGGATTTTATAAATATATAATGTTTTACCTCACTTTAAAAACGAATAAATCATTTATATATCACAGGTTAGCCGTTAGATAACCAAACACTTTGTGCGAGGGCTGTCCCACGTGTATAGCGTAATACGGTGGAATAATTGGCATGGCAGCGGCGATCTAGGGTTCAAGCCCCAGGTAGAGCAAAAATTTATTTATCTTGTCCATAAAGCCTGAAAGTTGATGATGTTACACATTGAGTCTTAGAGAGCACTTTAAACTGTCTTCCTTACATTTTAATTGAATTCGATTCATCATTAATCAATCATTAATTTACAAACAAACTTTATTACCATAATGAGGCAAAGTTACTCGCATTTGTTCAAAGCCATCGTACTATTACTATTGAAGTCATGTAACTGATAAGTTACTTTTTTCCTCAGTCCCAAGGCTCTAGCGCCCTCCACTCATTTCCCGGTCTGCTCATGAATACTAAGCATTATCTATTTCCTATTTCGTGTTAGGTCGCTTAATATACTGGTATTAACGTATTTTACTAAGTAATGACCTCGACCTTGTGTACTAGATAAGTAATATTAAACCATCTCCTAGTGAAAAAAATACTATTTTAGAATATTTAAATCTAATATATAAAAATCTCGTGTCACAGTGTTTGTTATCGAATTCCTCCGAAACGGCTTGACCGATTTTTATGATTTTTTTGTGTATATTTGGTAGATATGAGAAAATTAATTATAATAATATTTATTCCGCTAGGTGATAAGGGCCCTCATCAGATTTTTTATTTTTTATTTTTAGACCAAATTTTTTTTTATGATCTAGCATTGTAAGATACTTATAATCCTAAATTTTTAACCTTCTACCAATACCTATTTCTTATACTGATTAAAACGCGAGTGAAGCCGCGATTGCTAGTTTAAATATAAATATCTTATGTAAGTATTGTGTCGTACAGATTATGTCTCATACTTATATAACAGAAATAAACTCATTGATGTACATACATTTACTATGTAATGAAATTATAATTATGTTTATGTTTTACAGCGAAGGTTATAGATTTCAAACGCAATGAATGTCGTGTTCATCAAATCTAGATTTTATAACATACTAATCACTTACCCTGGCTTGTCTCGGGTTCGTATCTAAGTACGTAAGTGTACAATTCTCTCACTAAAAAGTATCAATATATGTAAATTTTATCAAAATCTGTCACGTCGTTTTCTCGACAGGCAAACAAAAATTCTAACAACAACTGATTCTGACTATTTCAAAAAATATTTAACTTACAAATTGAACTTCGTGAATTTTTATTATATTATGTATAAATTATGAAGAAATATACTACGACATATATGTAAAAATATATTTTGTCCATCTGTTCATTTCAAAAACGAAAGATAAAATAGCTTTATGATGTATAAATAACTAGTTTGTTATGAACTATAAATAAATATTTTAATTTCAATAATGCAGGAAATAATACCCATTATTATGCAAGCGGAGACCTTCGATGCGGGCACGTTTTCCTCTTACTCGTAAATTGCATGTAATGCTATCACTGTAGAGAAGTTTCTATTAGACTTGGCAATGAGCTAGTTTTTTCATACTACTTTGTTTATTTTTGTGGCCTAAGATTTAAAGAACTACGAGTAGTTAGCGTTTATTTATCATAATATGTTTTATATTATCTTAATATCTACAATGTTACTGTTTATAACCCTATACATACATATATGTAATATGGTACAGACACGTTTGGCTCAGTTGGCAGTGACCCTACTTTCTGCGCCAGCGGTCGCGGGTTCGAGTCCCGCTGGGGCATTCATTTGTTGATCACAAATGTTTGTACTCCAGTCATGGGTGTTAATATTTATAATATGTATGTATTTATAATATATATTAGTGTAGTGTATCAACTATCTGGTATCTGTAACACAAGCCTCGTAGCTTACCACGGAACTAGATGGCGATGTGTGTAATAATGTCCCAAATATTTATTTTTTTATTTATACATGTGTAGTATAGAACTTTGTGTACGACAACAATCCTGTTTCCTTGAAGACTTATGATTTATTTAAAAAATAGTCTTAACTTGGCTATTGTTAATAATTTACTTTATATGAGATAAAGAAATGTTGGTAAGTCTTCTGAGCTTCTTCTTTTTTTCAAAATGAAGTGACCAAACTCACTTCATTTTGAGAACTATTTCATGTCCTCATATCCTACCGTACAACAAGTTTGGACTTGAGTTTTTTTGCCTATGTTTAAAACACTAGACTAGACTAGACTTTACTCATCCTTGTCCATTATAATTATTATTGGCAGAAGAATTAAAAATATTAGGTATATCTATGAGATTACTCAAAAGGCACAATTTAAAGATGACGCTTCGGTTTTATTTTAACTGTTTGCTGGTGCACTCCACTGTACGTGGGCCGCGTATGGTCTATATTTAGTTCCACGCCGATAATTCTCGTCAATTGTGATCCACCGTTGTATTCAAAGAACCAATTGCCACCCTCGATTTCTAACGACTCAAACTACCGTGGCGATTGTTAATAAAAATATTTTAAAATGTATGATACATTTACGAGATACTTTGTGTTTTACTACATTTTTAATTTTTCATAATTTGATTAATATCTTTGTCTAGTACCGCTCAAAAATGAAATCTAGAAATTAAGCTCTAATTAAGTGAACAGAGCTTAATTTCTAGATTTCGTTATTAACTTAAGTCAAAATTAAACTTAAATAAGACATTTTCAAAATTCTGACTCAGTCAGTCTCAGTCAAGACTAAGATTTTGTGTAGCTTTTAGAAATTTTTAGAAGTCATAAAAAATAAGCTGTTTGGACTGGACTATGGTTTTGCTGGACTGAAAAGTGCATTAAGATAATGATGATGATGTAATATATGAGTGTTACATTAAATAATTAAAAATTTAAAGATTCGTATTATTTGCTGTTTGCAAAAACATCCATATCGTATTAAGGCTACCAAAAATGTAGCTGCTTCAACAATAACATTGAACCCGACACCATATGTAAATATTCTACTCTATGAAAACAAAATAATAAATACAGGTACAATTAAAGCCAAAATTATTTAGTTTATATTATACTATTTCTTATATCATATTGTAACATCATAACATTTTTAAGGATCTTATATCCCATGTTATGTGTACAATAATGAACTACAGAACTGTTTGACAGACAAACAAACATATACTTATTTTTGTTACTAAAACTAAAATTACCTATAATGAAAAAATATACTCAAATATGTGTTTCAATATTATACACTAGCAAAACATTTTTTTAAACTTTCTAATAAAATAAAAGTAGTCTTAGTTACTCCTTATAACATTAGTTATCTGCGAGTGATAGTCCCGTCCAAATCGGTCAAGCCGTTTCAGAGATTACCCGGAACGAACAGACAGACAAAAATTTCACATGCATTTAGTCAAAAACTGTTAATTTGAAATTAAAAACAGACACTTCAATAATAATTGTATTTACTGATGTAGTAGAGTAGGTAACTCGGTCAAAGTAAGTCACATGAGTAGATAAATCTTCCGAAATTAAACTCTTCGCGTGACTGAATTTTAGACTTATATGACATTGACTTCTCCTTATGTATTTCTCAGAGGCCAGAGGTCGATTTGATTTCCGCAAGAAACACGCACAGATCTTAAAAGGTAATAAATGACTATTCTGCTCCTAAAATAACTCAATAAAACCAGCTTTGTACCTTTAAAAATTTACTTATGTACACCTCTACTGATTTTGTATGAACATAAAAATATGCATGCATGCAATTTGGACAGTCGTGAAAATCGCCCTAAGGCACATTAAAAATATAAGTAAAGTGATTTTTAAAGAAGTTGATGTGATTCATAAATGTTGGTAGTCGCTGAATCGATTTAAACGAAACTTTTACAAGCAGGTAGACTATTATTAAAAGTAACAAGTAATAGAGCTAACTAAGAGTCGGCGTAAGTTTATTACAAAATATTACAAAATTCTGAAATAAAACAAATTTCTATTTCACTGTACATGACATGAAAAAGCGTGTATTCTAAACAATGTAATTCAATATACATCTTATGCAATTATACATATTCAATACAAGACACGCGTATGTCCACGTGGAAAATGCACGTAGCAGTTCGCGTGCGCAGGCGCATCGATAAAATGGCACTAGTTAAAATTATATGTTCTGATCATCTGATTAGACACGTTCTATCATTAACAGTTATTATCTTAATAAATGCGCCATATTACTACTTAGGTACTCTGTATTTTTCTCCTTAAGCGTCATCAGCGTGAAATATATAATTTGTCACTAACTTCACTTCTAATAACAGCGGATATTTTTTTTCTTATATAACATCAATTTTGATAACCGTGTAATGCGGGTTCAAATCCGGGTCTCGCACCTCTGATATTTTCATGCGTGAATCTTTTCTATCATGATTTGTGACATGAATTGTCTTACGGTGAAGGAAAACATCGTGATAAAACCTGCATATCTGAGAGAACCTATCAAGTTTTCAAAAGACATGTGAAGTTCTGTTTCAACCCACACAAGGCAAGCGTGGTGGACTATGGCCTGATCGCCCTTATATTGAAGGGAGGCCCGTGCCATGCAGTGAGACGTTAAAAAGGGCTAAATACATATTTAACATCTGTTATACTAAAGAAGCAAGCGTATAAACTAGACATTTTTAATTATACTTATGTTTCAAAGGATAGGTAGGTATGTAAAGTTTTTTTAGGTTATCATAATGCTTGTAGGATAAAACAATAGATGTGCCTTTCATAAATTATTACCAACTTGCTATTCACCCTGACTTTCCTCGGGTTCCTCCCTAGTACGTTATAACAGCGAAGCAAAGCTGCAGGCACAAACTATTATACGCAATCACTAGATATTATAAAGTCCTCCACCGCGTCTGTCTTTCTGTCCGCGATAACCTCAAAAACTACTGCACTGATTTTCACGCCGTTTTCATTAATGGATAAAATGATTCTAGAGAAAGGTTAATTTATAATTTGTCAAGTTTTTGTATACATTTACTAGCGGAACCCGCGACTTCGCTCGCACTAAATCTAGGAACGAGCTCAATTGGAGCGGGGGCGAGTTGCTAGTATAATCTATGAATAGCAAACACAATTTCTTCTGTAGGAAATTTCCTCAACTGACCGTACATAAAATGGCAATGTGCCTAAAATGGTATTATCGAATCTATATTTACTTATCTACAATGTTTGTTGATTTTCCTGAGTAACAAAATAGGATATTTTACAAAAGCGTAATTCTAGAAATTTCTTTAATACTTACTACTTCATTTGGTCAAAGGCTGTAAAAAATTTTCTTTTTCTCTCAAAGAAAGTCTATTTAGACTTTTCTTTTTTTATCAGTCTCTATCCGTCTGTTTGTTTCAGCTAATCTCCAAAATGGCTGGATGGATTTAGATGAAACTTCACTAACATATATTTGATGCTATAAAAAGTTAAACTTGAGATACTTTTTAAAGATAGGACTTCACTAAAAAAATAACCAACTAATCAACTAAACTAACCTAGGGACACATTCGTGCGAAGTGAGGGTAAATTACTAATGTAAGAATCTTCTTTTTATTAAAATTAAGAAAAATTTACTTATATAATACCAAATTTATTTAATTTAAGTTAATAATTACATAAAAAGTTTTTTTTAACAATTAAAACGAAACACGAATAATTTGACACTAGATACTTAGATAATAATCTACCTTCATATTTGTACCTATACCTATAGACCTAGTTCCAAAATAATTATGATTAAGTTTGTACTTGAAACAAAATAAACAAAGACATTTAAACGAAAACAAACTGTGTTTGGCGAAATTTTCCTTAGAATCATTTCATGTCCAATATTGGTTCAAACAAAAGATAAAGCAATGATTTACTCGTAATTTTTAATTTTCCACTACTTATTTTGTTAAAATGTTATTCCAATTAAGTCAAAAGTGTTATTCCGTTATAAAACAAACAATATGTAAGAGAAACCATTAACGACTTTTTACATTTACTCGCGTCGCTCGGGTTCATCCCTTGGTGCATTTTATTAAAGGTCTGGATTGTAATATTTTCTGCAACAAAACAATTTTCATAATGACCAGCTATCATCATACCAAATTTCATCATAATCAGTCCAGTAGTCTCTAGATGTGGTCACCACATCTAGAGAGACAAAAATTTCTAAAAACTATTCAATCGGTCTCTGTAATGAGAATATTTTTTTGGAAAATGTTATTTTAATAACATTTTATAAAAAAATATTTAGTGTATAGATTGGACTCTATGTTATAGAAAAACATGTTTCATGCAGCCGGAGTTGGAGCTTGCAAAGCTTCTGCATCTGCATAAGTTCTACCAAACAGAATAAATTTACGAAGCAACATACTTATCAACTAAGTCAGTGCTTATATAATAGCTTTGCTTTAAACAGTAGAAGTAATAAGCAAATCATATAACTCACATGGGCTTAACGTTAATAGAATGAAATATATTATAATTTAGTCTTCTTGTATGGTTTTTATGTATTATTAAAATGAGTAGGTAATTGTAAGTTTAGGGCTTTGATCTCTTCAATCACTTAAGAATTTGGTTACTAAAATGCCTTAAAGCCCGAGTCTTTCAAATTTAATCACTAACACAACCTGTTATTCACCCAGGCTTGAACCAGTACTTTACTCATCTGTACATAATGCCAAATGGACAGCATTTCACTACAGAGCCAATGTTGGCACCAAAATAACTAAAACGTGGCAAATTTGGCAGGAAAATCGTAAATAGAAGTAATACGTCTTACGATGAAACCGCATTTCCACGTGAGATTTGTGGCTAACGACTTAACGATTGCGCAATATCTTACAATGTTTCATTTATAGTTACATTTTATTATTTGACGTGTGATCATTCGAATTAGAATAATCTTGGTTATTGCTTCACATTTCAAGGTTGGTATGTTTTGTGTAATGCGTATCGTTGAATGTTAGAATTTATTACAATAGAGTCCTATGTATTTACTATTCTGGGTTCGATTCTCGCCTTTTTTCTGTCATATTATCAAGGATACGAATAAAATGTTTATTATTAGATAAAATGGTTTAGTGCTCTGTATTTGGCTATAATGATATCCTAAATAATAGATAAAGGTTAATTTCCTCTACAACTATGGACTTCTTTTCTGCAATAATACGTATTTTAATACAACTTACCTAAATATTTATACAAAAAAGTAAAAAATATTAATATACTAAAAAATATTGAGTAGTGTGAAAAAACGGCGTACCGACAAACATGCATGCAATTGTGAAATTAATTTCCAAATATAAAAAAATATATATATTGGGACATTATTACAACAGCGCCATCTAGTCCCGTGGTAAGCTACGTTACGTGCTTGTGTTACGGATACCAGATAGTTAATATACTACACATATAAATTTTAAATACATATTATAAATATTATATTTCAAACACATTGTGTTAAAATATTTAATGTTCATCTACCACTTAGTTAATTATTGTTACATGTATGGATCAAAGGACTGCATTGGAAATTGGCAGTAGTATTATTTACAATACTTAAAATAAACACATCATGTACATGTACATCTCCTACACAAAGCTATATCTATTTTAAACGTCTTGCCATTGTTTTCAAATTATAATAATACTTTTTTTTTAAGTTTTCACAGCTGAAATATAAAAATGAAATCAAAAGAACTTGTACAAGTCTATTTGAGTAAGGTATTTTTTAATTTGATTTAAGTAATGTAATTTACCACGAACATAGATTACCTATATCATATTATGGACTTATCAGTATTCAGTAAATGTAAATAAAATTGAAGTGTCAGTTTTTAATTTTAAATTAACAGCTTTTCACTAAATGAATATGAAAGTATATACGGCACTTACATAAAAATATTTTTTTTTAATTTTTGTCTGCCTGTCTGTCTGTCTGTTTGTTTCTGCTAATCTCTGAAACGGCAGGATCGATCTGGATGGAACTCTTACTCGCAGATAGCTGGTGTTATAAGGTGTAACTTAGACTACTTTTTATTTTATTAGGAAATTATAAAAGCCGTTAAATTTATTTTACTTACGCCCAGCAAAGCGGACCAAGTTTGCTAGTATAGACTAATCGGCGCACTCAGGGTCACTTAATGAACCATTAAGTCGTTCTTTAGTATGTATATTCTTCACTTAATGGTTCATTAAATGACTCTGAGTGCGGCAATAAGCCACAGATCTGATAAAACTGACGATCTTTCCAGTTATTCCTATGATTCAATAAACTCGTAAATGAAACGCAGAGGACGCGTGCAAATAGCATACGATAAGGCATAAGTTACATACATTTAAAACTGATTACATCTTAAATAGATGTTATGCAAATGTCGATTACATAATAATTTGTTAGCACATAATAATATTTATTGATAATATATATAAGCTAATGTAAACACCACCTTAGATAATGTACTAAGAAACTGAATTGTTTATTATTATTATATAAAATATTTCCTCGTGATAAATAACAAGCAAATATTAAATTACTATATACTTACTAAATACGTAAAAATATATTTATAACTACGTATTATATAGAAGTAAATTTTACGTTTGGCTGTACACGCTTGGTACGTCAATTCCCGCTTCGGTGGTTAGACCAAGTTTAGTCAATAAGTTTTTCTGTCAAGAAATCGAATCTCGATCCCTTCGAGAAAGAAGAAGAAAAAACAGGCTTAAATAGTTTGTCTCTACAGCCGTTAAAAGTTAAAACATAAGTATTCAGGCCTTTTTAACGTCTCAATGCTAGGTACTTCTGCACTGCGGCTGGACCTCTCTTCAATACGAAGGGAATCATGCCATTGTCCACTACGTTGGCCTCGCTTTTCTCAGACATGCAGGTTTCCGCGCGATGTTTCCATCGTCGTAAAACTTTAACTTTATAATATAAACAAATATGTAGGCCAATGTAGGCAAAAGTAAAGTTATCTTTTGAAGGGGATCTCTCTCGAATGTGAAGAATGAAAAAATCGGTTCACTATAGGCATTCTTACACAGAAAATCGCATCATGCACTCGACTATCTGTAGCGCTTATCTAAAAGCTTATATAATACGAATATAATAACTTTATTAAACAACAACCAACAAATTACTAGATAAATGAACTTTGCTTAAACATATCAGTGAAACGGATCGAGAAATCAAGTAATGTATCTCGTATAAAAACGAGTTTTTAATAGCCATAGTTATGTAACTCCAACGCCAAATAAAGCTAGCAACACGTGTAGAACTCACGTTTAGTTACGTAAGAATGGACAACCTTGACTTTGAATGCTTTAGCCAATTAATGAAAATGTTAAATTTTAAACGTTAAATATTCATATTTATGCTTTTCTTTATGCTATTGTTATAAAATTTGATATAACGAAATCATTTAAAATCATTTCAAACTAAAGTGAGTAGGCATGTACGTACGTAGGTACGTACGTATATATGTATATCTATATACTATATATATAATGAACTACTATCCAAGTTGAATTTGTAAATTAAATGTTTGAGAAATCTTATTGAAACGGTAATTGTTATCAATACAACGGCCGAATCTATATAGTTATAAGAATTTTGGTCGTCAGTCTGGGAACGCATCACGAGATAACCACTAGACAGATTTTGATGGATTTTGGATATATAGAATACTTTTTGGGCAGTGGTAGCCCAGCGGTAACGCGCTCACTTAGATAAGCGAGTGATGCGGGTTCAAATCCGGGTCTCGCACGATGTGCGAATCATTTCTATCACGATTACCAATTGTCTTACGGTTAAGGAAAACATCGTGAGGAAACCCGCATGTCTGAAAGAACCTAGCAAGTTTTCGAAAGACATGTGAAGCCCGCCAACACGCACTAGGCTAGCGCCGTGGACTATGGCCTAATTCCCCTCATACTGAGGGGGGGAGGCTAAAATTGCTGAAGATGAAGATGAAGAATACTTTTTACTACGGGAAATGTCTTTCGTCTGAGAAACCAAAATGAATCGTTAAAACAATAACGAAATGCGTATATTTGACATCATAAACAAAACTTTTTATAGATTTCTGAAGGATGCCAGGTTAAATTAATGAATACTACATTACAAGCTCACCGGAAAACGCTAAATATCAACGAAATTATACCATTGCCACTACAACGGGACTATGTGTATAAATCACCAGTGGATTACACATTACATCTGGAAGATATAGAATTGGATAACATTCGAGATTTAATTAATCATGCCCGAGAAGTGGAAGACCCAGATGAAGTCAATTTACCCCTCGTCATGGCAACCCCAAGTTGGACTACGATAATCTTATATGTTATTGGCCTCGTGATAATATCCAAAAAGACATTCCAATGGTTTAAGAGCCGGCGGACGAAGACAAATCCTGGAACCGGTGAAGAAGACAGCGAGGACGCTGGAGGAAGCTGCAAGTTGCGCTTCCGTCTTAAGGGGGAAGGCGTTACCAGACCACCATCGGCGTAAGAAGGGCTGAGTCGGGGAATTCATATTGCAAAAGATGTTTACTTATAATTTTCATTATGAACTTAGTATTAAACTGTGTCACTTTTGTCTCGGATTTGTTAGAGTAAATACTTGTCTTTTAATTAATTTGTAATTAAATATAAGTGTAATAAATAAATAATTTTTAAAAACACTTTTTTCGTTCGTCCGAACATAACTCGGTTATATTATTCTTTATTTTTTCCGGCGTTTCGACTACGTTACATCAAACGTACGTACGTACAAGAGGGAGGGGCTGCTTTTGACGTCAACAAGTTATAGGTAGGTACTTACTTATTACTACAGATGGTGTGTATGGACAAAAAATAATTTTACTTAATAACCTTTCAAAACTAATAACTTTATATGCATTAGGTTTCCAATTGTACAATAATATTAGAAAATAATCATAACATCCGTATGATCATCTGTTCGACATATCAAGGAACGACGAGAAATTGAGGAGCATTTTCGTCTGCTTAATATATACTCTTATACTATACTCCTATATGTATAAGAGTAACTGCTTAGTTAGTGTAGTGGCTAGCATGTACGGTCGCACACCGGGAGGTCCTAGGTTCGAGTCCCGGTTCGGGCCAAGTAGTAATTGAGTCTTCTGTTTCGTAAGCCTCAGTAACAGCCCGGAGTTGGGAAGTTGGCGGTGTTTCATCCCCGTGCCTCGGAGAGCACGTAAAGCCGTCGGTCCTGCACCTTAACTCTTACTCATAGTTACTTTAAAATATATTATGTAATTTAAAGTAGTATGTATCGTATATACCTCCGACTTATGTATTAATCTAACTGATATTCTGTATCTGATTGTGAAAATTCGTTCACTAGTTTGCGAAATATGGCTCGATTAAATATTTTAGTTGTGATATAAATTACATAATTATTAATAAAAAAATCTATTATATTTATCATTCAATTTTAAGGAAGCAATACAAATATATTCCAAGGTATTTAAAATTTTCAAAAACTCGTAAAGTAAACTGAATCGCTAGAAACGTTGTTATTGTATTAAAGTGAAGCCATAAATTTGTATAAGTTTAGAAACACGTGACTACGTTATTTTCCATCAAATCTTACCTACCGTACGTTTACCTCCGCCTGCGAACGAAGGATGAAAATGTAGGATTAAAAAAAATGTTTGATGCCAAATCATAAAAAACTGATTAAATTTGGTCTAAAAAAACGTTTGTAGATGGCCACCCTTATCACCTAGGGGAATAAAAATTAGCCTACGACCTATTCTGAGACCTACCCAATATACATAAAAAAATCATAAAAATCGGTCAAGCCGTTTAGGAGGAGTTCGATAACAAACACTGTGACACGAGATTTTTATATATTAGATAATGAAAATATTTTAGACTTGCTACACACTCTGGCTATGCTCGGGTTCGTCCCTAGATACTTTATGACTGTTAGTATAGATTTCATAAAAACGGGATATTTCCCGCACTAAAAAGTATTTATAGTAATATTCCAAGACAAATTTCATCAAAATCTGTCCAGTAGTTTCCTCGTAAATTCTAAAAGTAAGTAAAATAATAATGACTCTTTCAATACGATTTTTCAAAAGTAAAATAATGTAACTTGAATATTAATAATTATATATTTTTTTATTTATATGGTACTAGGGGCTCACCCTCGCTTCGCTCGGGTTCGTCCCTAGGTACGTGTTGTGTATATTTTTTACTTTGCATCGCCCGTTATATATTTGTCTTGATTATAATATGAATTACCATAACACGCACCATGGCAACCGGTCATAACTGATACGTCAAACGCCGTTAATTTCATAAAGTATTTTATAAATTTTCTAATCTTCCGCATAACTTTCTTATTTTTTTCTTTCATAAGAACCATCTCCTAACAATAACAAACATAACAAAAAAGAATTGGCCGAATTGGTCCAGGCGTTGTTGAGTTATGCGGTTACCAACACATTTTGCGATTCATTTTTATATTATAAAGATTAGATTAATAATAATAATTCCGGTCATGGCGGCCAATCTCATTGAGACTAGCCAACTGCGCAGGAGATATTGTAGTGCACAAGTGTACGCGCAGACCCAAGTGCACTCTCTCTCTGTTCCTATCACTCTCATATTTCGGTGGGACGACTGCTCGACACAACCAGTGACGGCTTTACGTGCTCTCTTACTCCTAGTCACGGGTATTAGGTATTAGATTATACATGTGTGATTAGGGATGTTTTTATTATACGGGTAAATATACTATTACGTATTTATTAATACCTGTTTCTTACATAACACTTTTCCAGTTCATAATGTTCGAATCAAAACGTGAACTCTAACTCAAATGGAAGCCAATTAAATCCATTATGAATGCTAGTTTTTACGATAAAGTCAAAGATAGGTTGAAGGAAATACTATAAAGTTTAAACTTTAACAAAAGTATTTATTTTTATACAATATTTCGACAGCATGCACTATACAATATAAATATAGTAGATCTTAAAAAAACTTTACGGGTATTGAAAGAATTTCATTGCTATTATGTATGGCCAAAAAAGTACTCTTCCTCTAAAACTGTTCTATGAGGTAAACTATCACATATAAAGTAATTTATAATTATACTTGATTACTAATTGATTTAGCGGGAGCGAAGCCGCGGATTCCGCTAGTTATGCATATAAACCTTCCTCTTGAATTACTCCATCTATTAAAAAAACCGCATCAAAATCCGTTGCGCAGTTTTAAAGATCTACGCATACATAGGGACAGACAGACAGCGAGAAGCGACTTTGTTTTATACTATGTAGTGATGTTAGTAAACGTGCGTTGCTAAGTTTAATAAGAGATTTTTTCAAGAAGAATGATTCTGTAATATATTGTGTTTAGATGACTTTATTAGTAAACACGGAATAAGTAAATAAATAAAGCTCTTTATTGGCATGAGTTTGCCGAAATCTTTAACATCTTTATATTCCAGCAAACTTAACACAAAACCTAATTATACGTCTAAACCTTCCTAATGGATTATTTTATCTATTGATGAAAACAAAATGAAAATCCGTTCAGCAGTTTTTGAGTATATCGCAAACATAACTCTGTCTGTTCAGAGTTCAGACATACGCGGCGTGGAACTTTGTTTTGTTTTGTAAATAAATAAATAAATAAATAAATATGTTGGGACATTATTACAACAGCGCCATCTAGTTCCGCAGTAAGCTACGTAACGTGCTTGTGTTGCGGATACCAGATAGTTGATATACTACACATATAAATGTTAAATAAATACATATTATAAATATAAACACCCATGACTGGAGTACAAACTTTCGTGATTAGCAAATGAATGCCCCCAGCGGGACTCGAACCCGCGACCGCTGGCGCAGAAAGTAGGGTCACTACCAACTGAGCCAAACGAGTCGTCATATATATAATGAAGTGATAATACGAATGCCATAACTCATAAGCCAATCTAGGTTCATAAAACTAATTCTAAAATTTATTTTACTTCGGAAAGTACATTATTAAAACCAAAATTAGTTGTTACTATTAATAAATATGTGTAATTATGTATTTCGATACCAAATGAAATTCTCGTTAAATGCTCAAACGTGTTACTTCTCCAACACCTACCGACCTAATTCTTATACAAGATACGACACGTATTTTCACATTTTTTCTACAATTTCAGTCAGTATTAGGCAATATTTTATATATGGTTTATATTTCCTCGGAATTTCATTATGCAATAAAAATAAAAATTTTTACTGCTCACTCAACAATAGAAACTTCAATATCGATCGATTTTGTTTTTATTTATTCCTAGTTATTTACCTGGTTTCGCTCGAATCAAGTCTCTATAAATGAATGGTTTAAGAACATAAAGAACAAACTCACATAGAAAAAAATTAGGCCAACAATCTTCGCGGTCGTACGCTGAATACGTCGCAAAAGTCTCATCACAATCGGATTAAGCCAAAGGAACGCGTAGACGACAAACATAGAGAGAACATAGAAGAACTAGCATAATATTTATAAAAATATTTACTACGTCGACATTTAGTTTAAAGTAAAAAAATCTAAAAAAATATATACCATTAAGTTTTATATATACCATTAAGTTTTATATATAAAATACATACCATTATGTTTTTTATAACATAATGACTAAATTTGTAATTTCAATACAATTGTGTATAGGAAAAAATATATAAAAATTAACATACTTATCCGTAAAAACTATTAAAAAAAAACAATATAATTGCAATGGAATGCGACATTAATTCACTTCTGTGATTAGAAAGATCACAACATGTACTACTGAGATTACCAATATTGTATAATTAAACACGTTCTTTAATTCGAAATAAAATTCATTATCTCTACATTTGAAAAATTATAGCTTCTACTGACCGTAGCTCTTATATTTTTTATGGTTTTCTCTTTTTAACCTTTTGGAAAGGGCTGAAAGGATTTTAATGAAACTTTTTTCCGCACTCAGAGTCACTTATTGAACCATTAAGTCGAGAATCTCCATACAAAAGAACGACTTCATGGTTCAATAGTCTACTCTGAGTGCGGCGGTTAATTGTCGAAGAATAAAATCCAATATAAATATTTATTTAATCATTCACTAAACTCGTCCTCACTTCGGTCGGGATCATCCATATACGTTTTGATGGTTTATAACTTATACAGATTTCTTAGAAACTAGTTATTTTTCCGAAATAAAATGTATTCTATATAGATAACCCGGATAAGAATTCATCATATCAAATTTCATCAAAATCTGTCTTGTGATGGGGTTTCAGACGGACAAAATGGCTGACAAACAGAAAGATAAAAAATCTAGTTACTATAAATTCGGCCTCTGTATCGGTAATAATGATCATTTCAGTTAATTAAATATGTAAGCAAACAGATCCATAGCAAATGTAAGCATCTATTAAATCGTCTTAACTGCAATGTTATATAAGTACGTGACCGTGCGTAATAGAACGTTATGTCAGAACGATCGATAAGGGAAGAATTTTATCGAAGCGATAACTGTGAGGTTGATTTTAATAAATTGCTTCTACAGAATTGAGGGGCGGGTGAAGGCGTCACGGAGTTAGATAATCAGTACATATAAAAAAATTAAAGTGTCTGTTTTAATGTCAAATTAACAGCTTTTCACTAAATGCATATGAAAGTATATACGGTATAGACTTACACCAAAAATCTATTTTATAGATAGCTAATGTTATAAGAAGTAACTTTAGGCTACTTTTATTCTATTAAAAAAATATAAAACTGTTTAATTTATTTTAACTTACGCCCAGCGAAGCGGGAAGGGTTTGCTAATCTATATCTACACTAATTACTAATATATAACTAATTACTTATAATATTATAAAGAGGAAAGATTTGTATTTTTGTATGTAACGAATAAATTCAAAAAATACTAGACCGATTTTAATGAAATTTGGTACATTTGTCGTCTAGAGCCTGAGAAAAGACATAGGCTACTTTTTTAGGCAAAAAAAGAGCTGCAAAGGGTTGAAATAGGGGATAAAAGTTTGTATGGAAATTACGTCATTATTAACCCTT
The DNA here is from genome assembly GCA_951802675.2 of Boloria euphrosyne. Classification (NCBI taxonomy): domain Eukaryota; kingdom Metazoa; phylum Arthropoda; class Insecta; order Lepidoptera; family Nymphalidae; genus Boloria; species Boloria euphrosyne. The sequence continues at coordinate 2,863,775 of OX637896.1, forward strand.
TTTTCGACGGAGAAGTTGGTAGTTAAATATTGTAAATTTTATTGAATTACCTTATTTTCATGATCTTTCAGAGGCCCTAAAAAATAAAAAAAAAATTCTACCACCCACCGTTTTTAAAAAAATCGGTGTCCGCCACTCCGGACACTGCCGAATTTATGGTAATAAAGTATCAAAATGACTTGTCCACCCTAGCGGACTCCAGCCAATAAGTAGTAGAAGCAGTATAATATAAAAATTTATGTAAATAGTATAAAAAGCTATTTATTTGTATTAAAGAAAAAACAAAAACAAAAATATGGTAGGTACATGCAGGTATTTCTCATGCATTGGAACATGCTCGAAACTGATTTTTGAGTTATAATGCATTATTATTTAACACGGAAACCACGGAAAACACGGAAACGGAAAAAACTGTTTGCTGTATCTTAACATAGACGAGTGTCGCATTTCAGGCAATACACAACAGTTTTTTTATTACAGTTCATGCACGGATCTTAATCTTTTACAGAAGGATATCCGTTACTTTATCATGCCCAAGGTTCCAGCTCGAACATATATTTTAAAACCCTATTTCATTGGCTTGTCTTTCATGAATTGACGCTTTTTGACTGCTTTACGTTCTTCATAAGAATTCATCATTTCATCTATGCTGAAAATACGTTTGCCTACTAAGATTTCCTGGGCCAAACAGTTTTTTCTTATATCTTCAAGTAATGGGCGTGCTTTGTAATACCGGTCGAAGTTCTCAAAGTTATTGCCCGCAAAATGTAAGGTTTTCCGGATTCTTTCGTATCTTTTTAGAGGAACAATACTTGCAATTTTACAGTACCTAAATTTAATACTCCAGTAATGTAAATATGACGGTAATGATATTACACCCATCAGAATATGTACTGCAAGGAAGTCGCGGAACTCGTCTTGAGTCAAATTTATGGAGCGGCCAGTTTTTTGCACAGAATGTGCATTTGTTTCGTGAAAAATATTCGTCATAATATTTTCAGTGCAAACATTGAAAAATATTGTGAAGGCAAACGGGCTTCAGGAAGATTTTCAGCTGCTACGGTATCTTGTATTTAAGCTCTATACAAAAAGACACTCCGTTAGCATTTGTATGTTAGCAAAGGAAGAAGCAAAAGAAAAGAAAATCTTAGCATAGGGTAAGGGTAAGCACATAGCTACTTGTACGTACAGGTAAGGAGTTTTAATCCGTGATACAGTTTAACATTTTCGAGTCTTATAGTTAACATTGTAAGTTTAAGATCTAGTAGTGATTTTACGTAGTTATTTTAGGTATTTAGGGTAGTTTAAGTTAGTAGGTAATAGGTCGTTACATGCAAGTATGATAGTACGTAAAATCTAAATAGATGTAGGTAAGATTACTTTTCAGACACCATGTAAAAGTCAAAATTAGTTCTAGTACCTATTCGACAAAGTCCGCTGTGACGGACAAGGTGAATAATACATTAATTATAGGTGTATCGACAAGGTCCGGTGTGGGGGACAAGTAAACAAACCGTTATTTATATACAATGAAAAGGGAAAAATGAATAAGGTTAGTGTTATTAGAACGTTAAAAAGTTAATCTATATGAAACATACAGAAAAATTACGCATCATAAACAAAAATAATATTTTTTAAGTAAAATAACTGGAAAGTTATCGTAGAGCGCGGTTTTCCCGATATTTTCTTGACAACTGTCTAATATAGCATTGCCACACACAAATTTTACTTTTATACTATAGCGTGGTAAACCTACCAACAGTTTGGTAGAAATTCAGCGTTGAAAATAAAAACAGAAAAGACAGTAGATTTTTTTTAAGTACTTGTCCATCAGGACGTACAAATTCGAAAAAAGGGTTAAAGCTAGAAGCTTGAAACTTATTTTTTTGGTTTTTGATTATATAAATAAGTAAAACACTCAAAGTTTGTAAAAATGTTATGCTAGAGGGGGTATCTAGAATTTAGAAACGAACCCGGGTGAGTCGCTAGTAAATTATATAGGTAATACATATATTCTAGTTCTTAGTGTTCTTACGTAAACTGAAGCCATGTCCCGATGCAAATGTTTGCTCATCATACATGACCTACATCAATACATCTATTAACATATCTAGAAGTTGGAATTATTGAATACTAATTTTCTTTTGTTTTAGCTTTATATTGAAATAAATCATTGTGAGTGGAAAATTATTTGTGATTTTCAAATGTCACTGATATTATAAATGCAAAAGATTGTGTAAAATGTTCAATAAAATGATACTAAAAATATAAAGTAAATTGTTTTAAAAAATCGTAGATGAATGATGAAATCTTACGGTGAAGGAAAACATCGTGAGGAAACCTGCATGTCTGTGAGAACCTAGCAAGTTTTCGAAAGGCATGTGAAGTCCGCCAACACGCACTAGGCCAGCGCGGTGAACAATGGCCTGATCCCTCTCGTATTGAAGGGAGGCCCGTGCCTAGCAGTGGGACGTTAAAATGGCTGATTACATGATTTGATTAGCTTAGGTAGGATTACATTTACAAATACTTGCGTCTTTAAATTATAGAGAAATCATTAATATAAGCATTTTAAGTGAGCTCAGCCGATTAATTTTCTAACTAATTTCAAAAACAAAATCAGTAGGTATACCAAATATGCTGCAGATCCTTTCTCACTCTCTCTCATACTGCCTGTAACAACTAAGTACATTCCTGCATAATATCTTTTGAGATACGTAAAACTTAAGTCTCTCCTGTGACTAAGTTAAAGTTACTTTTAAGCATTTTAAATCTTCCTCCCTGGCGTAATAATATTTTGATCCTAGCAAAACATACTGAGGATGAATCTCGGTTATGTTAATATCCCACAAAATAGATTACCATTTTTGCACGTTTAAATTTCATTAAAATGTAATAATTATTGACACCCTTAAACACTTTTTAAGTTAAATATTGCGAGAGGCTAGATTGCTCACACTCACGCCACGTCTACAACACTCTTGAAGTTTTTTTTTTTATATAAACCATCATACTCAACCTGCATTCGTCCACTGCAGGACAATCTCTCCTATGACCACCGAATTCGGTCTTCAGCTCTATGCATTCAACCTCTATTAATCACTCCATATACCACCTGTCGCTTCGTTTACCTTTTTTACGTAACGTTTAGCTTATTCTAGAATATATATAAAATATCTAGAATTACATTAAAATATGATCTAGTATATAAAATAAGTCCAAAATTAACTGAGTTCTTAAAAGTATTATTTTAGTTTAGATTTGTTTTGTTTTAAAGTCGGTTTTTGTTTTTTGTCAATATGAAATTTAATATTTGGTAGGTCTGAGAATAGTTCCTAGGCTATTTTTTATTCTCCTAGGTCATAAGGGTGGCTTTCTCCTGATATTTTTTTTATTTTTATTTTTAGACCAAAAATACTCATAACCCTAAATTTTCATCCTTCTACCACCAATCCCTATATTTTTAGAATGGATTAGCCGCGGGAATTGCTAGAAATTTATAATGTATTGAACGAATAGTTTGACCGGAACTCTATCTTTTGATAGATAAATTAGTAAAACCCAATTTAACTCAAAACTAAACTCGAATTCGTAAAGTCGTTACAGATTCAACAAGACAAGAAACTATTTTACCTAAAATATCAGTCTGATGTAATTAGCTAGACTAGGCTAGAACTATCCTTGCCTTTCTGAACCATGTGCGTAAATAGTATCTATTATCAAGCTGTATACTGACACTAACTAACTAAATGCAAAATTCTATAACTTCAACATCCAAAATGACTTCTCGCACTTTTAATCCCCTACTTAAACTACTTAAGGGATGATTTTTTTAAATAAATTGATATCAAACACCACTTTACCTCAAGAATGCTTGTTCAAAATGTCACGTTTCTACAATCTAAGCTCGGCGCTTAGACATTTTGCAGTCAGTGTCAATTTTTAAGTGATATAACTAGTTTATATTACAAAGTGAAGGAACAATAAGGTTTAACATAACATTTAGATATGACGGACATATTTATTAATAACATCATATTACAGACGTATACGCAGTATTAAACGGACGCGTGCCCACAGAAAGTACAGAAACGTGACGGCCAAGGCCGAATGACGTGCAAATCTGGTTAACAGGTAATTGCCAATTACGTCGTCTAGAATCATATAATAGAACTAGTGACCCGCCCTCCTAACGACGCAATGATTTTGAAAGCTCCCCCTCCCTCTCGTTTAAATATAACAGCTTTTATCAAGGCACGTATTAACAGATACGATACTTAATAAACACTAACACGTTATATAAAAAAATAAGTTAGTTAATTGTCCATTTATGTATATAAGTTATTGTTTGTTGAACACGGTATATACTTAGTAAGTACAAAATTTCGAAATAGCAACGTGATAAGCAATCACGTGGCTTTTGGGACACGTGAAGCATGCCCGGTACGTTATATAAGGAGGTACAGGGCGTTAGGGTAAGCTCGGTAAAAACAAGTTAATTTTTTTACAAAAGATAAATTTTATGTATTATGTTTAGATATAGTACTTTAATTAATAATTAATTTTAATAAAGCGTCTTCAGAAAAATTATACATGTAGAAATAAAATTTATACGATTGTTTTATTGTTTGTTTGAAACTCCAGAGATTACTCTGGAACTACCTGCCTTATTTTATTTTAAATGTTGTGCATATATATACTTTTAGAAGATGATAACAAAGCAAAATCAATACGAATCGCTAGTTTAATTAGAAATTATTATACAAGCACTCCACCACGTGCTAATTATCAACACGTGATCAATAAATAATTACAGTTAAATACAAGTAATCTTGCTTTTAATAGCGAAGAGATTAACTTGTTATGATTTTCCTCCAAAGAGTAATGTAGAGTTATGTCTGTACACTTAAGAGCATAGACTCACATGGATATAGTTTCTTAGCCAGCCATAAGCTAAAAATGACGGAATATAATAACAAGAATATGCTAGTAGCTTCTGTATTTCTGTACTAAGAAATTTTATAAATTCAAATTAAAAAAAATATAAAGGCATTGAGAACTCTATCTAGATAGATGTCTATTTCATGTATTATTTAGTCCATTCTATGGTTTAACTTTCAGAGACATCAGATTCTATCGATACGAGATAGTTTTCACCAAAAACATCCTACTGTGGAATATGAACAGAAAAGAGGATGTTGGAGTGGGGAAAAAACTATAAAAGTCGATGCATAACTGGCATCGGGGGGTAGTTGTATCTTGATGCTTGTCGTGGTAGCATTGTTAGGTCGTTACTCTGTTGGTTTATTTCTTTAAAAATATCATTGCTGGTAGCAGTGGTCTTTTTGGTTAGTTTGTGTTTTAGCGTTTTCAGATACTTACAATAAATTGAGGTCGATTTAGTATGCTTGTTTTTTTAAAAAAAAGGCTCACTTCTGGTCTAAATTCACAAGATCAGAAGTGGGATAGGTCCTGTTTCGCCCACATCTATGTGTTTAGAAGTTTTATCGGAGGGTACCGTGATTTTGGTGTATTTTCATTGCTTTTGGGGATTCGTGTTTTATACTGCTCACAGTGTATAGTTCAGTTTTGTTTTGCTTGTCAGGCTTAAAGTAAATTAGTAAATTAGGTTACTTGAATTTATTATATTACGGTTATTTTTAGATCGATCGTATTTTTATTTTGTCAGACAACCAGCGAGATCGTAGTGAGTAGTAGGTGCCGCGACTTTTGCCGGGCCTGTATAGAAATGTTAACTGTAAAAGTTTTATTTTATTTTACTGTGTATGTAAAAGATGCTTATTTTGTGTTTTCTCATTGGGGTTAACACATTCAAGGGAAGATGCATCTTGCGGTCGGGGATAGCATGTCTCGCAGGTCTTTGTACTCGGATATGCTGTCCTGGCCGACAGATGCACTTCAAGTGGGGTACGGTTTCATATTATTGGATGCTGTCTTTGAGTGCGCTCAGACATGCGATCCTAGTATATGGGACATACCTTGTGTAGCTTAAGATTAATTTTTTGTGAGCTCGGACAGTGTCTTGGAGTTACTCAGACTTGATGTCCTGGAGCAGTGATCATACTAAGAGTTGGTCGTTGACCGTTGCATATGTTTGTGTAGCATACATTAAAAGTATATCTGTGGTTAGGTTGGATTGGAACACGCTTTTATAGGTACCGATTTACACACGCAAAGCTATGACATGGTTCTCTGGCGAGTCGTGAGGGTGCACTCCCCCGACGGGTCCTGCCCCGGGTAATTGGTACAGATATCCATTGTGCTTAGGCTATGCTAGGTGATAATAATGTCCTCCCGGCCGATTACGGCCACGGCGGCCAATCTCATTGAGACTAGCCAACGGCGCGGGATATACTATAGTGCACGAATGTATGCGCAGACACAAGTGCACTCTCTGTTCCTTATCACTCTCATATTCCGGTGGGACGAATGCTCGACACGACCAGTGAAAGTTAAGGCGCAGGACCGACGGCTTTACGTGCTCTCCGAGGCACGGGGGTGAAACACCGCCAACTTCCCAACTCCGGGCTGTTACTGAGGCTTACGAAACAGAAAGACTCAATAACCAAACTTGGCCCAACCCGGGACTCGAACCCAGGACCTCCCGGTGTGTGACCGTACATGCTAGCCACTACACCAACGAGGCAGTTAAGGTGAGCTTAGCCCACGAATGAATCAAATTGAAACCTTAATATAGACAAGCAAGTTTTAGAAATGCACTTTGTGTTTTTTTTCTGTCTGGAGATTTTATTGTTTATACGGCAGCAATGATGAGTGTGATGTCTATAGCTCGTGGCGTCACTCAGGTTTTCGATGTCGAGGTTCTGAACCCCAAGGTTAGAAGATGAGGGAGCCCGAGGACGGTCTCCTGTCAGGAAAGGCCTTGTGGAATATGAACAGAAAAGAGGATGTTGGAGTAGGGAAAAAAGTATAAAAGTCGATGCATAACTAGCATCGGGGGGTAGTTGTATCTTGACGCTTGTCGTGGTAGCATTGTTAGGTCGTTACTCTGTTGGTTTATTTCTTTAAAAATATCATTGTTGGTAGCAGTGGTCTTTTTGGTTAGTTTAATTGTGTTTTAGCGTTTTCAGATACTTACAATAAATTGAGGTCGATTTAGTATGCTTGTTTTTTAAAAAAAAGGCTCACTTCTGGTCTAAATTCACAAGACTACATAAACATTATTGCCAATATAAACCTAAATATTAAACTAGATTGACACGTTCTGATATGACTTCAGATAGGTCGTTTCCTTGGCGTCTTGAATTAGATCCTTCGGCTCACTTCAGCATACCTGGCTGCTGAGCGAAGCTTCTTTCAATAAGGACGTATAAAACAAAGAGTTGGTCAACTATCTAAAATATATTATGTATTAAAATAAAATAATCTACTAATAACACATATAATATAATTAAATTACTAGAATCAAAGCTATCAGATTTATTTGTTATCTTTACAAAAAAACTGCTTTATCACACAGCCCAATCTCGGAGTTTATCGATATCGAATGGAAATATTGCGATTTACTTTGGGGCATGGAGGGCGATTGCTCCATCCATATCACTATTGTGTAACTAAAGCATATCAGCACAAAATGATGTAATTTTAGGTTAAACAAACGTGATAAGGTGTAGGTTAGTTCACCTAGATTTTGTTGTCTAAGTGAATTAGGTTAATATGTGTTATAATTTTTTGTTGTCCCAAATTTGAAGTCAAAGGCTACAAATACCAGTCGTACACTTGGATTTGTATTTTGGGACCGTGATAGATAAAAAAGAGCAAGAATTAAAAAAATAATGCAAGTCCTTAAAAATAAATTACATAATAATTCTTAGCACAATTCTCATGTGGACGCAACTACTCTCGTACTTGATTGATTTTTTTAAATTAGATTTGATCTGTGAGTAATCGAACTTGGTAGAGAGACAGCTTATTCGCGAAGATCGTATTTAAGAAAATATTACATTCATCGAGTCGATGATTATTCCACTCCCCGTTAGCCCATCCTTAGCTTTATATAACAGCGTTACACAAATACAAAAGACGAATTTGAGATGTTTAAATTTACGTACAATAAAACTTTTCAAAGTGCGTTGGTACAGATTCCATTTAGTAATAAGCATGTGACGGTACTATCACGTGGCTGGAAAAGTAAATTTGTTCTTGGGTCTTCCCAAAATGTTTATTTTTTTGTGCGACTTTGATTTTCTTTTACAAAGTTTTCTAAAGAGCAAAATGGACTTTAAAAGATTTCATAAACAGGACCGTTAGTTAATAGAACGACGACTTACAAGTACGTAAATTGTTCACAAATTTCTTAATATATTTTTTGTACCACCTTAAAAAAAGAAGAGGTATTTTTTATTTGTATCTATGAACGTGCATTTTTATTAATTGTTTTAATAAATGTAGATTAATAAATTATATAATTTAATAAATTAAAAAAAAACTAACACAATTTCGACTCTTTTTCATTCACTCTGAACTCTGAAGATATTGGCTATCCAAATACGGTACTAAAATTTTATTCTTTAGATCCATAGCTTGGACATACTTATATATTATTATTGATGAAACATTCAGGAAAAGCAATTATGTAAATTGTACCTATGGAATATTTAGTTAAATAAACATTCACGATTAATTAGAATCATGAGATACGAAATTTATTAGAACTTGCGGTGTATTTGTGGTTTTAGTTAAAGTTGTTGGGCAAAGGGGATTTTCATCGTGAATATATATAATAGGGACTAAGGAAGTATATATATATAAACGGAGTCCGTCAAAATAAATGCCGAAGGATAAAATAATAGTGTGAGTAACTGATTATGCTTCTATTCTCGATTTTGTCATAAAGATCGCAAAGAAAAAAAATTTTTTTATAAGAAGATTTTTTAATGTATTTATCAAAAATATGTAGGTATAGTATTTTGGATAACTAAATATGAAAACTAAAAATAATAATTACTTTATATTTACATTTTTTTAACATTAATAACTCTCTTATCTCTCTTCCCCTTGAAATAATAGATATTATATTATTAACTTATTTTTCTTCCTTCTATTAATATACTAGCAATTACCACTGCTCCGCCCGCGCTTTAAAATTTAGGTTTATAAGTATTTTGCCAAATAATTAAAAAAAAATGATCTAAAAATAAAAAATTAAAGATTGATCTAAAAATAAACAATAAAAGGTCTGGAGAGGGCAACCCATATCACCTAGGGGAATAAAAAATAGCCTACGACCTATTCTCAGACCTACCAAATATACACAAAAAAATTATAAAAATCTTTCAAGCCGTTTCGGTGGTGTTAGCTAACAAACAGTGACACGAGATTTTTCTATATTAGATTTATTTTTATTTATTTACATAAAACTCAGTATACAAGGGTCATGTATGTCATTTTAATAAACTATTGTTTGGCTTCATATTAAGTTCTACGACACTTGGTCTATTTCTTAATCAGAGTTTGTGTCGAGAAAATTTTTATCAACATTTGATTTTAAACAATATATTGTTTTACAATCGTAGAATAATAAAAAATAAATATATTGGAAAAACAAGTTATTATTTGAAGTTAAAATAATTCAATTTGTTAATTCAATACAATTTTTAAAGTTTCTTGTCTTCGTCTTTTCTAAATCTAAAAAGGTCTTCTTGGGTCTAGATTTTTTTTCTAGACCCAGTAACGCACGTCTTGAATATAATACCTAATTATTTTTAACAAAAAACAAAAACCGACTTCAAAACTAAACAAATCTAAACTAAAAAGTAGAAAATAATACTTTTAAGAACTTCGTTAATTTTGAAGTCGGTGCCAGCCAAGACGGATAGACTTATCTTGCCTTTGCCAGGAACTTTCGAACGGTATTTTGATTATGTTTACAAATATTATAGATATAGATTAATCGAATATGTGTCTATTTAAGGTTATTTTGCTTTGGCTGGCACCGACTTCTAAATTAACGAAGTTCTTAAAAGTATTATTTTCTACTTTTTAGTTTAGATTTGTTTAGTTTTGAAGTCGGTTTTTGTTTTTTGTTAAAAATAATTTATTTTTAATTTTTTTACGGAAAGTAGATACTTATTTTGTTTATGTACAAAAAAGAATTTTCCAAATCGGTCCAGCCATCTTCGAGTAATGGGGAACATACATAAAAAAAGTCCCCAACGAATTGAGAACCTCCTCCTTTTTTTAGAGTCGGTTAATAAGAGCCTGAAAGAATTTAACTATCGGTCTATAATTACGTATAATATTGAAAGAATTTTCTTTTAACTCCTAACCGTTGAGGAGTTGTACCTTCCATCATTAGCTCAACCACAGGAGATGATGATTATCAGACGCAAATACTTGAACAGCTTTAGAAAATATATGAAAAACGTAATAAGTGCCTATAAAATTTGAGAGTTGTCTTCGATTTCCCTGGGATCCCATCATCAGATCGTGACTTGGTGACTATGGGACCAACTAGAAACTATACCCTTTAAAACAAAAAAAGAATTTTCCAAATCGGTCCAGCCATCGTCGAGTAATCGGGGAACATACATAGAAAAAAAAAAAAAAAAAAAAAAAAGTCCCCGACGAATTGAGAACCTCCTCTTTTTTTTGAAGTCGGTTAAAAATGCTTTGTAATCTGTTAATGGCGTACCTATCATAGTGCATGATAAAATAATTTAGTAAAATAATATGTTCAAAATTTAATTTGTCCATGATATAATCAACAAAACCGCAAACTGTTACAAAATTCTCGGAACTGTTAAAGAATATTATAACAAAATTAAAAACAATATTTATACACGTTTTCCTCCATATGTAATAGATATGTATTTAAAACAACATTAATTTGTATCTATCTCAAATGTTTAAACATAAAAAGCAAAGATGATCATTATTCAATACATTATACCTACTCTTTACAATGTACCTATTCTTACTTATTATAAAAAAAAGGACCCAAAAGGACTCCGATCTTCTGGAATGGCTTTATCCAATAACTTTGCTAACCAAATTTGAAATCTAGATGTAATATACTTAGATTTACAGACATGCTAGTATCTAGTATCTTGACATCATAACATTGGCCAAGTCAACTGTGCTCAACCAGCAATTCTGGAAGCCATTAAAGGAAATAATTGAATTGAATTGATATCATAATAGCAAGAGGTAATTAAATTAAAAACGATTGGTATAAGAAAATCGGAATGGTGAGAGATGCGATGCTTGAAACCACTTCAATTAACTTTTCTAAGCATATTCATATGTACATAAATAATACATTACCTCCTACTCCTTCATATGCTAGACACATACAATTACCAGTATGTAAGTCTGTGAGGCTACCTTCGGCTGTGAAGGCAGTTCTGCTGAGAAGAGCCGGCGAGAAACTCAACAGTTGCACGTTTCAAAATAAAATTGGATTACAAAATTGCAATACAATAATCATCTATTTGTCCTATTACTCTTCTGTCTATATTTATTTAGTCTGTGTACCCGTTTTGTAGTTTTTGCAGTTAGAGTGAACAAAAAACTAATAATAAGTAATATAGACATGTGTAGCACAAAGAGTTCAAGCATCCTTGAATGGACACGATATACTCGTATCTATTTTATTCTATATTAAGTAAAATCTACGCATAATAAAAACTCTAAAATATTTTGATTGCGGTTGAAAAATACGTATAAAATATATATACTACTTTAGTTAGAAATTGTTTGCATGTATGATTGTACCCCATTTTTAACGTCCCACTGCTGGGCGTGGCGACTCTATAATATGAGGAATTCTTGTTAAAATATCGTATTTCGTCGTAGATCGGGTAACGCCAGAAACATTAACTAGGGTGGATTATTATTTCGTTTGTTTTGGTTAACACACGTGTTAGTGAGATCGGTGTTCCTATTTAGTTATTATTTATATTTTCTGTATATTTCACTTGTCGTAATAGTTGTAATCCTTGTAATTGTGTTTTGTTGTGGTGATTGGTTAATATATCTACATATTTGTGTGTGTCCTTAGGTAAGGTAGGTTATTTTAAGTATGGATGGTGATCCACCTCCTGAGCCGCCGGATCCCGGAGGGCTGGTGGTGGTAAATAATTTAGGTGGCTCTCGTAAACGCCAAAGTGATAATTTATCATCTGACCCTAATACGGCAAATATTGTTAAAAAAACCATATATAATCCCGATACTGCGACCCCATCTATCCAAAATATATATACCCACCCCTCCCTTTCTGATGGTCCCTCTTCCTACAATGACAACGACAAAGGTCCCTTTATTGTATATGTTTCTAGAGAGACTCCCGACCCAGCAGCTGGAACCACTTTAAGAGCCATTAAGTTTGGTCAATTCTTGCATAACAATAAAATACCTAATATTGTTAATGATGGTGTGAAAAATGTTGGACGCAATAAAATTGCTGTCCAATTCTCTTCTGCTGATGCTGCTAATACTTTCTTAAAAAACCCAGTTTTAAGTATGTGCAAGTATGTTGCGTCTATCCCCACTTTTAATATTACGAGAATGGGCTTAGTTAAAGGGGTTCCAGTTGACTGGGCAATGGATGAATTTGTCGAGTCATTGGAACTTCCTCCTGGTTGTGGTAAAGTTATGAAAGCGAGACGTCTAAATCGAAAGAATGTGAGTGAGGGTGTTATTACCTGGGTGCCAACGCAGTCAGTTGTAATAACATTCAGAGGACAAATGCTGCCTGAGAAAGTGTATTCTTACCACACTTCCCTCCCCGTTGAAACCTATAAATTACCCACAATTCAGTGCCTCAATTGCTGTCGTTTTGGCCATATTAAATCGCAGTGCAGGTCTAAGCCTAGGTGTTTCAGGTGTTCCCAATCACATAGTGGGGATGCATGTGAAGTTACCAGGGAAAACTCATCTTGTCTTTATTGTACAAGTAAGCATTTTGCTACAGATAAGGAATGCCCAGAATTTGTAAGACAACAGTCTATTAAAATGGTTATGTCGCAAGAAAATGTTTCTTACATGGAAGCATCAACACGTTTTCCTCCTGTACAGCGGTCTTATGCTGATGTCGCTAAAGAGTTGTTTTCTATCCCTGCCTATACCAACATTCCCACTAGCCCCACCCGCTCTCCAGCTTCACCCACGAGATCCTATCGCCAAACAGTTCTCCGTTCTCCACGTCCCCAAGCTCCTCTAGCGAAGGGATATGACAGACAAGCCCATCAAGCAATTGTTGGTAATTGCTCTTCCTCTTTGCCTAATGGTTGTGCTCTCAATAATGCTGACCCCCTTCCCAGTCCTAAAAAAGATCTCCTATTAGCTTTAATTGAAACCCTCATTTCTCTTATATCCTCCTGTGATGATGTCCCCTTACCGTCCAACGTTGCCCAAAAATTAATGCAAATTTTCTCCATTGTTAAAAATGGCCCCACTGAACTTCCTTCAGTGGAATTGTAAAAGTATTCATTCTAAGAAACATGAATTAATTCATCTTATTTCCTCATACAACCCTGTCATTATTGCCCTCTCGGAGACATGGCTAATCCCTGGTTCCCGTTTTCGGGTGCCAGGCTTTTCCTGTTTAAGGGAGGACAGAAATGATGGGTATGCTGGTTGTGCCATCCTTATCCGGCACTCCACTCCCTATTCCCTCATCCCAATCCCATCTCACAGTCATCAGATTAATGCTGTAGCTGTGAGGGCCTTTAATATCTCATTCCTATCTATCTATATTCCTCATCCTTCTTCCTCAGTTTTTTCTGAGCTTCTTTCTATCATCTCTTCGCTTCCGGGTCCAGTCTTGATCATGGGAGATTTTAACACCCATCACACATTGTGGGGGTGCTATTTTTGTGATAGATTCTCTCCTCAGTTAGTAGACATGATTGATGATACTAATCTTTGTATCCTCAATGATGGCTCACCTACTAGAAGGGTCTATCCCAATCAAAATCCCAGCTCAGCAGTAGACCTGTCTCTTTCTTCTCCTTCATTTGCTTCCCAATTATCATGGAATGTCCTTCCCTCTACCTATGGTAGTGATCACTTTCCTATTCTCCTCTGCCATATAAATAGACATATTCCTTCTTGTAACTCCAACTCTCTACTTAGATATAATGTTAAGAAAGCCAACTGGCATGACTATGCTTGTTCTACTGATTACATGATGGACTCTCTTCCTGGATCTATTGATAGTGAGAATGTCATTTTTTGCTATGATCGGTTTATCCAGGCTATTATCTCATCTGCAGATCTCCATATTCCAAAGAAGATCTCTGCACAGAATCACTTGCCTTCCAATCCCTGGTGGGATCAGGAATGCACTGATTTTGTTAATCGGCGTAAACTCGCCGAGACGTCATACGCAGCCTCTATGACAGTGGAGAATTTTTATAATTATCAGCGTAATGATGCAAAGTTTAGGAGATTGGCTCGTAAAAAGAAAAAACTTAGTTGGATTAGCTTTTGTGAATCCCTTGATCCTCGGTCACCCTCTTCTTTAGTCTGGAGAAATGTTAAGAGATTTCGCAGATCTCTTAACGCTGACCCCAGCCCTAATTCTAACAACCCCTCCGATTGGCTAAACGACTTTGCTGACAAACTAGCTCCTCCATTTGTCCCTCCTCATGACTCCTATCCAAATTCTTTGCTGCCTTCAGCGGCCCATGAAATGGACAGCCCTTTCACACTTGACGAACTTGAGAGCTCCTTAACGGATTTAAGGGATACTAGCCCTGGTGAGGATGGCATTCCTTACTCTTTTATTAAAAAGCTTAACAATAGACCCAAACAATATTTCTTGAGTTTAATAAATGTTATGTTTGAGTCGGGTATTGTTCCAGACTCATGGAAATCACAAATCGTAATTCCTGTTCTCAAACCTGGAAAATGTCCTTCTGATCCTAATTCTTTTAGACCCATTGCTCTAGCATCTACGTTAGCGAAAATTACCGAACGAATTTTAAAAAATCGTCTTGAATGGATAGTGGAAAGCAGGAATATCTTAGCACCCTCTCAGTTTAGCTTTAGAAAGGGTCTGAGTACAATAGATAGTCTTAGCATTTTTACTACAGACATTCGACTAGCCTTCGCTCAAGGAGAGTATTTGGTTGGTGTTTTTCTAGATATAGCTTCTGCTTATGATAATGTTCTTCTTCCGATGCTCAGGCAAAAAATGCATCATCTGAACATTCCACCGAGGTTGACACATTTCATAAGTCATCTGCTGACCGGTAGAGCCATATCTGTTAAACATCAATTACTTACTGTACCACCCAGACTCGTCTGGAAAGGTCTCCCCCAAGGCTCGGTCCTCAGCCCTCTTTTGTATAATATATATACCCACGACCTCGAATCGTCTGTAAATAGTTTCTGTAAAGTCCTTCAGTATGCTGACGACATCGTCCTATATTACAGCTCAAAATCTGTAGTGGACATCAATTACCGTATAAATGCTGCTTTGCACTATCTAGGTCAATGGCTTTCTGATAATGGTCTGTCATTATCAGTGCCTAAATGTCAGGCAGTTGTGTTCACTAGGAAAAGGTCAGTCCCAAATTTTCAATTTTGTTATGAGGGCCAATCCATCAATATAGTAGAAAAATCAAAATTTTTAGGTGTCATACTCGATAAAAGACTGAACGGAATTGCGCATACTGAATTTGTTATTAATAGATGTGAAAAGGGCATCAACGCTTTGCGTGCGGTGTCCGGTGTGTGGTGGGGTGCACACCCATATACTCAAAAATTACTGTACAATTCGCTTGTACGTAGTCATATTGACTATGGTACGTTTGTTCTAGACCCCTTTAATAAAGTTCCCACTGAGAAATTAAACAGAATACAACATAAATGCCTAAGAATAGTTCTAGGTGCAATGAGGTCTACACCTACCAACGCCCTTCAAGTTGAATGTGTTGACCCTCCGTTTCCTTTACGACGCCAATACCTATGTGATCGGTTTGTTGGTAAGGCGTTGCAGCTTTCATCCCATCCTTTATGGCCCAGGCTGAGTAGACTAGCTGATTTTAATTCTCCTCAAAAACCTATATCCTATCTTTTAGAAAGTTTCCTTAAGTTTACTAGACTGCCTCATCCCTTATCTCGATTTCCCTCTAACCCTCTGTTTTGCTCTCCTTATAATGCGTTGACTTTTTCGCCCATCATTATTACGAATCTTGGTCTGGCCAGGGAAGCTCCTGACACCAACACAAAATTTCAATCCTTAATTCATCAAAATTGGTCGGAACACCTCCTCATCTTTACTGATGCATCTAAGCTGTCTCCTGATGGCTGTGTAGGTGCAGCGTGTTGGGTCCCTAAATTCAAAATTGCTTTACAGTTTAAGTGTCCTCCAGAAACATCGGTGTTTACAGGCGAGGCTGTTGCTTTGCTGGAAGCAATCCTGTTCACCCTCTCCCACAACTTCAAACAGACAGTTATACTGACAGACTCTCTCAGTTGTCTAATGGCAATAAAGGAGAATCCGTTACGTAGCAAATTAAGATCTTCTATTATTTTAAGGATTCGTGAAGCTCTGTACACATGCCATCAAAAGAGCTTGTCAGTCTCTTTGGTTTGGATCCCAGGTCATTCGGGTATTGCGGGTAACGAAACTGCAGATTCCTGTGCTAAATCTGCTATTCACTGTGGGACCCTGGAACACTTTCGTAACTTATCCCATGATCTGTTGCCCCTTGCTAAAAAACATCTTGAGAAAGCTTGGAATAATCACTGGAATCTGTCAAAATCTTTTAAAGGTAAGCATTATGCAGCTCTTCAAGCTGAGATCCCAAGGCGCCCTTGGTTTCATCGCCTTAAACTAGCTGAACGGTGGGTAATCACTACAATTTGTCGCCTGCGCCTTGGGCATGCATCTACACCTGCTCACCTGGCTAAGATCAGGGTCAGGGACCATTCACTGTGTGAATGTGGCCTTGACGAAGGTACTCCTTCTCATATTCTTTTTAACTGTCCTAGACTCCTCCATCCTCTGTATGATGTCCTTCCTTTAAAGGTTCCCCGTCCCATTAATGTTAACTGTTTGTTGATGTTTGTGTTCAGTCCTTTGTGTAAATTTCTATGTAAATATATTAAGAATAATAAAATTAAATTATAAGACTAACATTTTGTATAATATAACTAACATTTTCTAACCATTTTTTTTCTATTTAAGGTTTATGTGTAAATACTAACTGTGCTGTCTTTTGTTGTAGGCTTAGTAAGGATTTACTCCCCCTATTCAATAAAACTTAAATACTATAAACTTATTGACTCTATATTACCGACCAATCTCCTTCGTGTCTTCTCCATTCTACGTGACATTGGCGAAATAATCTGTGCTCAACTGGCACGCTTTTAAGCCATTAAACAAGAGAATTGAATTGAATTAACTAGGGTGTATAATAGAAGGATGACACATCGTTAGTACGAGTATTACGCAACGACCTTGGCTTGCGCAACTCACGTGTGCGCGTCACACGGGGTTTGAACTACCTGGTCTGAGTCTAATTTATACGATACTAAGTATAACGCTCTGACTGATAAAAGGTTCAATTTCTACAAAGATTAAATATTCCATACATAGTACACGATATTATTAATATTAATTTTTATCTGACAAATAGACAGATTTCTGGAAATGCATCACGAGAACACAACTGAATAGATTTTAAAGAAACTTGATAAGATAATAGCTGGTTACCATCATCATATAACATATGTTGTACTTTTTATCTCTGAGAAATCTGTAGTTTGAACGTACTTTTCTGCCACTATAAAGAATGTGAATTGAAAAAGTTCTTTAGCTTGTACATACAGATTGACACAAAAGCATTTGTTATAGTTTATACTTTATAGTTTTATACTTGGATTCGAAATACCATCCTCATACAAGTGGTTATATTTCACATAAAATCTATGAAGTTTAAAAAATATTTTCCCAAACTCAACAAAAGCGAAAATAAGTTTATACACAATTATGTTTTATACAAAGGAAGGCTCTTCGACTATAGACGTTAGACATTCTAAGCTCACGTGTAGGCTGACTTCAATTATACATTCATACATTCACGTTTTATTTCATTATTTAAATTATTATAGTGTACAAGCTGATATAGCCTTTGAATTAATTTTTCAATGTATGAATTTTATTTACAAAAATATTATGAATCCTTTTAAGTCAAATGTTTGTTAACGTTACTAAGAAAGCAGAATTAGATTCAATTTCGAAATTTTAATTGAATATTGAAAATCCAGAAATACTTTTTTATGGTTTGGCAAAAATTATTCTAACAGTTCGGAAAAAATAATCCTCAATCTTGTGTAGGCTAAGATTAGTCCTTAGGTAGGTTATTTTTTTTCAACGGAGACCTAATAATTTTTTTAAATCAAAATAACCTAAGTTACTTCTTATTATATCAGGTATTTGCCACTAAAGGCCCCACCAAAATCTGTCTAGCCCTTTCAGAGAATAGCCAGAACAAAGCCTACGGACAAACAGACAAAATTGATAAATGTTTTTCTTATAAATACATATACTTTCATATAATGCATGTTGATTGTTACGAACATACACCTCAATTTTATTAATCTCTTATGTATGTATAGATTGAAAGATTGGAAGGCGGGCTATCACTTCAATCGTAAGATGAAATTATAATAATAAATAATATCTTAGAAAATCATTTATAATCTAATAGCTTTAACACAAAAATTCTTATACTTTTTTAGTCGCAGTCGCAAAAAGAATCTATTTAAAATTCCACGCTTTGACTAAAGTCTAAACGATACTAGGAAATAAAATAAAAAGATATAAAACCGGTCCGATCCGTTGCCAAGATTTGATTTGTCGAAGTCAAATAGGGAAATAACAAATTCTCAATTAATATATGACGTATTATTTTCACAGTAAGCTCACTTCAACGAACTCATAACTGCCGTGACGTGAGTTTATTCCATGACGTATATATACTCAACGAGTGTAGTGACGTATTTTTCGAAATCCGGGTTTATATTGATTATTGCGTTATGGGAATATCAAAATTACTCAGTTACCTAACAATAACTAAGTATTTAAGGTAACATTTTTCGTGAAATTATTTTATAGAAGTGATGTAGTATGTTCTTCTCTTACAAACTTTCAAGATTTAATCCTAAACGAAAGTTTAGTGAATTTTTAATATATTTTATTTATAGGTTGATATTTTTATTACATTAATACAATATATTATCGACACGTTTGGCTCAGTTGGTAGTGACTCTACTTTCTGCGCGAGCGGTCGCGGGTTCGAGTCCCGCTGGGGGCATTCATTTGTTGAGCACGATTGTTTGTACTCCAGTCATGGGTGTTTATATTTATAATATGTATATATTTAAAATTTATATGTGTAGTATATCAACTATCTTGTATCCGTAACACAAGCTTCGTACGCCTACCACGGAACTAGATAGCGCTGTTGTAATATTGTCCCAACATATTTATTTATTTATTTTATTTATATAAGCTCTTATTACGTAATATGGCTCATACACATGTGGTCTATAAATTATACTTACAACATTAGTTAAACTTATTTGT
Source organism: Boloria euphrosyne (assembly GCA_951802675.2). NCBI lineage: Eukaryota > Metazoa > Arthropoda > Insecta > Lepidoptera > Nymphalidae > Boloria > Boloria euphrosyne. Next base: position 2,883,361 of record OX637896.1, read on the forward strand.
AAAACAGAATATACAATTATGTTATACCTATAAGAGTTTTTGTCGTATCATCTTAGATAACAAGTACACAGGTGTTACGTTTTACTCAATTCAAGGCCACGATATTCCTAAAGACCGCAACAATTTGTAGTACTTTACTACGTACGTTCCGGTAAGTAAGCTTTCGGAATTGCTAGACATTAATAATAATAGTGTCCTTCCAACAGATTGCGCCCACGGTGGTCAATCTCTCTCAAGTCTCTATAGACTAGCCATTGTGCAGCGCGTGTACTGTCACTGTCACTTTCATACTTCTAGGAGGCACGGGGGTGAAAAAAAAAATGTTATAAAACTACATAATTACATTTGAACTAAGAATAAGAATCACATTTGATATAATGTTGAGTTAAAATCAATAGGTACCTTTAAGTTGAGAAATAACAATTTAAACTCTTTTTTATATAAAAGAATCAATAAATACAAACATATAACGTCACATATAGTATTAATACAAAAAAAATACATTTTTTTCAATGTAATAAAAACAATAAACTTATAGTTTATTAATGATTCGTAGTGGAAGTCATTATAATAAATTGTGTTAAAAACTTAGTTAATTTGTCACTAGATTTGGCAAAAACCCAAATGTAACGATGACCGACCAATGTCAATTACACATCAGCTACGCTATCAAAGGATTTTTTAATAATAAAATATAACACAAAACTCCACAATAATATGCGTAAATAAATAAATATTGTTTAATAATCATGTTTATACAATAATATTTACTTGAAGCTTTCTAGAGGATTCTAGAGTATGTCATCAGACCTTTTTAACGTCCCACTGCTGGGCACGGGCCTCCTTCGGTACGAGGGGGAGCAGGCCATAGTCCACTGCTGGCCTAGTGCGTGTTGGCGGAATTCACACGTTTTACGAAAACTTGCTAAGTTTTCTCAAACATGCAGGTTTCCTCATGATGTTTTCTTTTACCGCAAGACAAGTAGTAATCATGTTCTCTCTTCGTTTGTGTTTTTTATGTTCTTTATGATAATAACTAGAGACTCGCCTTCGCTCCGCTCGGGCTCGTCCCTAGATACATTTTGCGGGTTAGTATAGATAGGTGTATATATCTCAGAAACTGCCTCGTTGGTGTAGTGACTACCATGTACGGTAACACACCGGGAGGTCCTGGGTTAGAGTCCCGGGTCGGGCCAAGTTTGGTTATTGAGTCTTTCTGTTTCGTAAGCCTCAGTAACAGCCCGGAGTTGGCAAGTTGGCGATGTTTCACCCCCGTGCCTCAGAGAGCACGTAAAGCTGTCGGTCCTGCGCCTTAACTCTCACTGGTCGTGTCGAGCATTCGTCCTACCGGAATATGAGAGCGATAAGGAACAGAGAGTGCACTTGTGTCTGCGCATACACTCGTGCACTATAATATGTCCCGCGCCGTTGGCTAGTCTCAATGAGATTGGCCGCCGTGGCCGTAATCGGCCGGGAGGACTTTATCTCAGAAATGAGATAATTTTCTCCAGTAAAAAGTATCCTATATATTGACTCTGAGCACCAACTATCACCACACTAAATTTCATCAAAATCCGTCCAGTGGTGTTCTCGTGTTGCGGTCACAGACAGACAAAAAATCTAAAAACGATAGATTTAGCCTCTGTATCGTTAATAATGACTATTTCAATTAGAATTTCCAAAAAAATATCATTTTACAGATTTAACTAAGATAGAATTTTATATACGCAATATACGCAAAATAAATAAATAAATATGTTGGGACATTATTACAACAGCACCATCTAGTTCCACAGTAAGCTACTTAACGTGCTTGTGTTGCGGATACCAGATAGTTGATATACTACATATATAATTTTTTAAATACATACATATTATAAATATAAACACCCATGACTGGAGTACAAACATTCGTGATTAGCAAATTAAAGCCTCCAGCGGGACTCGAACCCGCGACCGCTGGCGCAGAAAGTAGGGTCACTACCAACTGAGCCAAACGAGTCGTCGTCGTAGTTATTGATAGTTCAAAAATACATGTATTAAGAACCAACTGAACTCATTTTTTTTGTAAAGATAGGTACTATTTATTTTGTTTTTTAAGCATTACTGATATAAAAAATACGATTTTACTCCTGAGATAGGAACATAGGTAAAAATAGGTGATATTCCATTATGTAAACAATTGCATTCTGATTTTGTTATTGTCAAAATTGTTCAATCATTACGTCGTCGTGAAGAAGTAAGAAACATGTTTTTAGTTAAAATCTTCATACATCATACCTACCACTTCAAATGACATTAAATATATGATTAAAATTATTTGTAACTGAAGCTATATTAGATTAAATAAATAAATATATAAATATGTTGGGAGAAAAATACACACAGCACCATCTAGTTCCGTGGTAAGCTATGAGGCTTGTGTTACGGATAAATAGTTGATATACTACACATTTATATAATTTTAAATACATACATATTATAAAAATAAATATCCATGACTGGAGTACAAACATTCGTGCTCAACAAATGAATGCCCCCAGCGGGACTCGAACCCGCGACCGCTAGCGCAGCAAGCAGGGTCACTACAAACGTGTCGTCTAAATTCTAATTGCATCAATCTTACCCAATACATAAGGACAATGTATTACCATTGTAATTTCCGTTTTGATTATCAGCCAAATTTTGGTTCAACTCGAGGGATATGACGCATAGACATTACACTACATATGATATTCGTTGAATTTAAACTTTATATCTACTTAATATAATATGGGATTTCCATGACATGTTAAGTCCGCCATCCCATACTTGACCAGCGTTGAAGACTATGGCCTGATTCCCGTCGTATTAAAGGGAGACCCGTATTCAGCTACAACAAGAGCAGCTAAAGAAGTGAATGTGTGGCGGCACCATGGACCTGCCTCTCTTGGAGCAAACTATATTTTTTTTATTTTTTTTAATATGTTGGGACATCATTACAACAGCGCCATTTAGTTCCGTGGTAAGCTACGAGGCTTGTGTTACGGATACCAGATAGTTGATATACTACACATATAAATTTTAAATACATACATATTATAAATATAAACACCCATGACTGGAGTACAAACATTCGTGCTCAACAAATGAATGCCCCCAGCGGGACTCGAACCCGCGACCGCTGGAAGGAAAGAAAGTAGGATCACTACTAACTGAGCCAAACGTGTCGTCTCATTTAGCTCGTTTTCATTGGACGTCCAGAGCTAAAGGAAGTGCTCACTGTGTAATGATAAGGAAACCCGCTGTACCACTTTGCGGTGACCAATCTAGTAGGAGGCGTGTCACCTTCAACCAAACAATCAGTTTCAGTACTTCACTCCTTAATGCATGGAGCATTAAGCATGCATGCATGCATCCCAATTCCCTATGGGTTACTCAGAGATATAGGTTAGGAGTCCCCACCGGCTGACGGGCCGGTGGGACCTCATGATGAGATTCCTCCAGCGACAACAAAAAAAAAGGTGATACCCCATATTCAAAAAAACACATTACTCATTGGTCCGATGGGATTAATAGAAATCTTTCTTATTTTTAATATTTTTTGATACTTTATATTTTTCATATTCCTTATCGAGAAAGTAGTAAAATCCAATGTCATAAATATCATAAGAACATAATATTAATGTAATAATAAAAAATATTGATAATTAACAAAATGCATGACAATCTGAACAAGTACAATTCGATAAGCTTGTTTACAAAAAGTAACGCTAGTTTGATGGCATTAAAATTTTCCACTTCCAAATTATTATAAATGTAACATTTTTTTTTCAGATATTTATGCATCACTGCTGTTCGTCCAATGGTCGAAATTCGACCAAAAAGATTATATACCTAAATTTAAAAAAAAAATAAAAAAAACAACTATAACATGAGAACAAGTTGAAGAAGAAACAAAAATGTGCAGTCAGGGACGTGTACAATGTACCAACATAATATACGAACTATTATAAAACATATCGAGTATGTATTTCCGGAGACATAATACTACTTACGAATATAATACTACGAATAATACTGCATAATACTACAAGTATATTTCTTATTCAACTCGTCTTTAGTTCTTTTTTTACGCAGTCGGATTTTGAATATTTTCGAGTCAGCAGTCGAGATTTGTAGTAAATATTTTTTTTTTATTTATTCTTAAGTCATACTTATAAGTTGTGTACATTTTGTATGATATCTATTAAACCTGACACCGGCTTTATCGAGACGAATGTAACGACTGAATCATCAATCAGCTAAGCAGTTTTGTGATTACTTACCAGGTAACATAGGGTCGGACAAGAATAATACATACATACAGGTCAAACACATAACCCTCCTTTGGGCTTTGCTGCAGTCGGGTAAACAAACTGGTACCAATTTTTTTATTCATAACACGAGAGCTCATCTAATAGGTACTAAACAAAAAATTAAGGTGACAAAAAGAGGAAAAAAAGTTAGTGAACTATTTTGTCTTGTCCTACTTAGTATTTACTCGTATATATAAATTTTCCTATGGATGGTAAATATTTACGAATTGTTGATTTTTTAAATTCGTTTGCGAAAGCGTCAGTTATACTAAAGAATAATAATAGATTTGACTTTTCACACTAGAAAACATGAGTTATCCAAGAAAAAGTAAAAATAATAAGCCCCAGATTTGCAATAATCCTTTCTTACTGCTATAAACAGAAACTCTCTCGTCTACCTTAAAAAGAAAATATTATGTAATATACGAACTCGTACTTGCAAGGTATAGTGAAAATACGTTTGATAATCAACAAAATAAGTAAATAACTATTATTTATATAGCTATTATGTACATTGTACAATGTATATTTACATCTACGTTAGTTCGAAGTGCATCGTAAAGCATACAGTATTTACAGGTAATATTTTCTGAGTTTTCCTAGAAAACTGTTGTGAACATGCCTCGATAATGGCTATGATTCAGTTTTGTTTTGCAGCCAGTATTACGTCTTATTATAGTTTGTTTTCGTATTGTTTGTTGAACCAAATTGGGGAAAAATACTTTAATTGCGAATGTTGTCATGTGATGGGACAATTCTGATTGGCGCACTTTTTCTTTTTCTTTTTAACTTTCCACTGCTGGGCACGTGCCCCCCTACAATATAAGGGGGATCAGACCATTGTCCACCGCGCTGGCCAAGTGCGGATTGGCGGACTTCGGGTCTTTCGAAAACTAGCTAAGTTCTCTCAGACATGCAGAATTCCTCGCGATGTTTTTCTTCACCGTAAGACTAGTGGTAATCAAGTTAGAAAAAATTCGCACATGAAAATATCAGAGGTGCAAGACCCGGATTTGAACCCGCATCGCTCGGTTATTCAAGCAAGCACGTTACCGCTGGACTACCACTGTCATGCATTTCCATACAGCATGATATTTGTATTGTCCATACAAATGTATGATCTAATTATTTAAACGAATTGCCAAGGCTTTTTTAACCACCTGATCCTATACGTTCAAAACGGGTACTTACTATGGGAAAATTCAAATGACAGGAGAGCAAAAGTGGGAATGTTTAGGTTATAATCATATTGAGGCAACAAAATGTGCACAGACATCTCGAAAATTCGGTTCGTCATTGTTTCGATCCATGCAACAATAATTTATACATGGTCAACTAAATTCTACTTTATCACTACGTAAAACAGTTTAAAATAGAATATAAGCAGAACTGCGCAATTATGACCGTCCGAAAAGTACTAAAAATATATACCACGTGTTGTTATCTTATCTATATTATTTTCATGATAAATCGAATTAAGAAGTACCTATATTGTACTTTGTAACCTAGGTTTGATGGTTACCATACAATCTAAATCTGATGCGGAGTAGTTGAAAAAATGAAAAACAAGTGTAAGTGTATAAACATATCTACGGTCATAGCAAAGAAGGGTACCTACATTTGCTATCGCTAAAAATAACTATCCAGTGGAAAACAACAATCTAGCAATCACTAATAAAAAACGTGAAAAATATATATTGAAAATACATTATATAAGCAACATCGTGTATCTTTACAGTAGAGTTTAAGGGTTCGAATAGAGCTACTATTTATATTGGCTTATTGTAAGTATTTGTCGGGATCTGTTTAGGTGTTGCAAGAGATGGCACCATGAACAGCCTGTAAAACTATTTTTGTGTTCAGTTTAAAAATTTTAAGAAATATATATTATATTGATACTACAATTCTTGCGGTCCGCCCACGCCTGAGGGATGAAAATTTAGGGTTATAAGTACTTTTTGAGGCCAAATCATGAAAAAAAATAAAATAAATTTGTTCTAAAAATAAAAAAATAAAAATCTGAAGAGGGCCACCGTTATCACCTAGGCCCTAGGGGAATAAAAAATAGCCTACGGCCTATTCTCAAACAAACCAAAATTACACAAAAAAAATCTTAACAATCGGTCAAGCCGTTTCCGAAGAGTTCGATCACAAACACGTATAAGGGCGTTACTCGATGTTAGTGCGCTATATAACCTTCTTCTTACATACTTCTGTTAACTTTGCTTGTTCTCGATGAAATTTTAGTAATCATTTTAACACCACAATATTACACTATTCCATTTTTAGTTTTAAGACTTCTTAGCAAAAAAATTCGCTGTTGTAATTTTTTTCATAAAGCCAAAACAAGTAAATTTTTGAAATAATATACCTAGAAAAACAAAATTTTATTTATCTACATAATATGTATTGTAATTTGTAAACATATTATTGTCTAGACTGATTCGTCATCGATTAGGCTAAATAACTGGATTAAGCCGGTGAAAGTTTCACAGCATACTCCTGTAATAAAAATATATAAATTCAACACGAAAAATGGTGAAAAAGTTAAGATTCTACTTCTATTCCTTCTGATATGAAATTAAATCTTATTATATGTACCTACAGCGCCAAAATATGCATCACGTCTAAGCTGGTACTCTGCCGAATGTCAGTCCTAACTCCTAAATGACTTATAACAAATAGCTTTTCTGGAATATTTTAAGAATATCAAAAAAAAAATACTATACTATATATATACATAATTATGATATTGACAATACATTAGACCTCAAAAATAGTAGTAGGTACTTGTAATAACGGAAATCAGTGGCCGGACCGACGCGGATATCAGCTATGGCGGCTAATCTCACTGAGACAACTAATAGGAAATTACAGTAGGTACTGAAATGTGTGTGTCAAGTGAGTCAACACAAGCGCACTCTCTATTCACGTGTTCCCTAAGGCACTAGAGTGTAACAACGCCATCTTCATCATCTGTTACTGAGAATAGTCAGAAGCGACTCAAACCTATGACCTTCAGCTCTGCATTTGTGCATGCTGGCCACTAGACTTATTGATTATTAATTAGTACCATAAGTCTTTTGTTGACCTTTTAACATACACGTTCACCGATAGTGATGCGTATTTTGTATTTTTATTAAGCCAAATAAACACCTGTTGCTATAAACGTATTTAACTGTTACACAATAACTTTAACATGCAACGTATTATGTGGTTATGAAATTGTTTATCAAACTATGTTAGTATAAACTTCGTTCACATGACCGTGACGTGTTTACTCCCAGATATATTATGCAATAAGTCAAAGTAAATTGTATTTAATCTGCAATCTTTTATATATTATAATAATATATTTTTAACTAGCAATATCGCTAGGATTCGCATACATTTTGTGGCTTATTATATATGTACACATTTCTCAGGGATAGGATATTTTCCAGCAATAAAAAGTGCCCTATTTTGTTGACCCGCATAATCACCAATTATCATATCAAATTCTATTAAATATCTAGTAATTTTCTCCTGATGCGGTCTCAGACAAACAGACAGACAAAATTCTAAAAACTATAAAGGCCTGTATCGGTAATAACGATTTTTTCAATTAAAAATAATATTTAAGGTACGGATTTGACTCATTTAGAACTAAATATTCGATTTATTTTTTTAAAGTTAAATAATAATATATATACTAATATACATAAAATCGCACTAGACTGCGAATATTAGCATCTTTCTCATTAATAACAGGTTCAATAAAAAAAATACTACGTCAAGTATGGCGCCAATACTCTATGACTCATCTTAAACGGAAGGCATCTTGTGATTCAAATGTTTACTTCGAAAGAGTTTTCTATGCATTAGTATCTTACTATATTACGATTTTGTGATTCATGGATATTTTGTTTAACTTTTTTTTAATTGTATTAAATGTTTCGTAGAATTTTTGTATTAGGAAAACGAGGAATGTCGCTTCAGTGTAAAAAATAACATACTAGTGATTCGCTCTTGCATTGCCCGCATTTCGAGAAAACCACTGGAAAGATTTTGATGCCATTTGGTATGATGACAGCTAGTCTCTGAGAAATCAGTAAACATAAATTAAAGTGTCTGTTTTTAATTTCAAATTAACAGCTTTTCACTAAATGCGATCGAAAGTATATACAGTAGGTACTTACATAAAATCCATTTTTTTTATTTTTGTTTGTCTGTTTGTTCTGGACCGCTGGACCGGGACGCTTCTTTCGGAAATGAAACTTTCACTCGCTGACAGCTAATGTTTTAAGGAGTAACTTAGGCTGCTTTTATTAAAAAAATATAAAAACCTTTTAATTTATTTTAACTTACGCCCAACGTCAATGTCAATTATGTACTTAGTGATGAAGCGAGAGGAGCGAGGGTGAATCGTTAGATATAATATTGCGTTTTGATCCTAACCTCAAACAGTGACTATAATGCATAAACGCCCCACACATGCATACATGCATTGCTCAGGAGGCATAAGCCGCACCACTCGCGACTCAGTATATCTAGACATATAATAAAATTCTAACTAAGTCGTATTTGTACGTTGAAATCTCAACTAGCTGTTACAAACTGGCTGTAAAACATCACACGGTATGAAAAATCTAAGAATTTTGTTTCCGGTCTTTAGAACGCAGGCGGAGCCGCGGGAACTACTAGTTTACGTATATTATGTATTATGGGATATACTTATGGGATACAAATACTATCATATCTAAACTATAAGACAAACATGTGTTGTAACTTTTAGGCATATAAACAATTTAATGAGTCATAGGCCTTTTCATAATATTATTATTTTTCAGCATGATGCATGTTCCGATATAGTTTACTTACATTTATAATGAAATGGAAAATTTATGAAAATATTCCACTAAGGACTACTGGCAGGGTGAGTCATCAAATTTCCATCTAAACCATTTTACTATGTTCCAACTTCCAGAATAATTTATTCTACAATTTTAATAAATATTTAAAAAAAATAAAGCTGACATTAATTTACGGAAAGTAATTACTTATTAGATTTAGTCCAAATATACTTAAATCTAGTTTTAAGGCATTTTTGAAAAGTTATAAACTTTAACTAATTGCATATGGAACTGTGTGCGATACATATAAGAAAACGGCTCGGCTGATTTTGACGTGACTTTGACTGGTTTATAGCTGAAGTTATAAGAAGTAACTTATGCTACTTGTATTTTAGAAAAAGAATTAGGGTTCCGCTTAAGTAAATTAAAACGTACCTGGGACGAAACTGTGTGTAGCGAAGACCAGTTACTACTTAGTTTTAAATAAAATCAAAAGTCACGTGGCGTATGGCTTTGTTTCAAAAAAGAGTCTTAATAAAACTAGTTAACTAATTTCTTTAGACTCACAAGAATTTAATTATGAAATGTATGAAAATATGTATTTATTATTTACCCTACTTCAGAATCAAACCCAAAGCCTTTATCCTATTAGACTATGCCAATAAGACATGTAATAAGTACAATATTATTAGTTAGTACTTGTAGTCGTTTATTTACCACATGAAAGTGATTATGAATATTGTCGTTCTAAAGGATTTATCACGCTGATAAGGGCGACGATTTCGTAATATTATTGTGAAATTTCTCTTTGTTCGAGCAGGATGCGAGGAATTTCTGATAAATTAGTGATAACAGTGTAAAAACAGAATTCAAAACATAATAATGTTTTTATTACTTCATCCAATTTGTACGGAAAAATTATATGCGATATGCAAAGATATGCATGTCCTCTAAAGTAAATAGAATGTCGTAATACGTAATGAGTTTTATATTAGAACGATGGGAGCCCATTGCGTCAGACTGTCGTTCATTCTTCTGTTTGAGAACACTTAAAAACCTATATTTTTTATGAAAATAATAAAAGGCATATAATTTTATAAATAAGACTATCTTTTCGGATGTTGTCGCGGATTTATTTAGATTTTTGGTTCTCGACGTTTCGAATGCTTTACAGCAATCATGGTCTCTCCTGTGAACATGATTGCTGATTGAAAAGTTAATTTTATTTATAATGTCGAATATTCACGTAAACCTAAGAAAGTGTTAGGCATATAATTTTCATTAAAAGACACTTTTCCTAGTATTACAGGTCTAGTTTAAACTCTACAATAACATGAAACTAAAAATAGATTACATACCTAGGTATATTCTTTTATTCATTTACTTTTTCAACCAATGCGACAACAAGGAACAAACAATTTTTTTACAAGTGACGAGCACATAGATCATGTATTAAATATTTTTTGGCTTTAGTTTTTAAATTAGGTAGGTATACTGAATACAGGAGACTTCTAGAAAGTGTTGACTTGAATACTTAGTTCTCATTTCAACGTCGATTCAAATCTAAGCGTGTTGTGTAAACTGCATCGTGTTTAATGTTTATGTTATTTAATCTTCTTCTTCTGGCCTTTTCCCATCTTTATTTGGGGGTTCTCCTAATAATTCCCCGCCATAAATGTCTTTTCCGGGTCGTCCTTAGATTGATATTCTTATTTTCCATGTCTTTTTTAATTACCGCCATCCATGTAAGTTTGGGCCTTCCGCGCTTTTTTTGGACCGACCTGTTGTCTAGCACTTTCCTTGTTATGTGATCTGCTGGTCTCCTCATGAAATGTCCGTATTTATGTCATTTAATAACATATTTAAAAAATATAATGTGATACCACACATTTTATAGGCTAAAATAAAAACTTTTATTTCTTCTTCATACTCTTTGTAGGTACATAGTGAGTCAATTTTTGAAACACAAAACTTCCTAATACGTATTTGAAAACATTATTGCATAATAAAATATAGTAACAATGCAATAAGATAAAAAAATATATAATTACAAAATTTTAAACATAAACATAATCCCTAACCCTTAGGGTCGACTTATTTTAGTTATTTCAAATATAAATACGTTGGAACACACTGCATCATATAGGTACTCATAGTTCCAAGGTAATCGACGAGACTTTTGTTATGGAGACCATAGTTGATACACTACAAAGTACACATATATAACTTTATCTTCATACATATTATATATAAGTATAAAGACCTATGACTGGAACACAAACATTCGTGCTCATTGCACTAATGAATGCCCCCAGCGGGACTCGAACCCGAGATCTCTGGCACAGGAAGTAATTCCTTCCTCCTCCTTCTTTTTACTGTGTCAAAAATGTCATACAACTTCTTACTCAAAAATTGCGAGATTTGTCTTATTTTTTGATTAATTAATAAGGGTTTGTTATACCTATTAATAAGTTATTTTTATCCTTTATTTTTTTCAATAAACTTATCAGACAAGTACCTTCTCTACTTATTTACCAAAATAAAGCCTAAAATGACAAAATCATAGAGATATCAGTCATCAAAGATAAGCAGTCCAGACGAAAGAGTATTATCCAAAAAATATTTACTAAGCAAAATTTGTTGAAATAATCAACAAACAACAGAAACAGATGCTCTAATTAGCATTTTATGTAATAATAGTACACTAAATCATTATGATTTTGTCATACAAGGAAATTTAAAATGTATTTACAGCGGAATAAAGATCAAATTCATTTATATTTTGATTGAGGAAAATTTGATCATCGCGTTTCCGCCGCGATTTAAATGATTACAGTATTACATCATAGAAAATATTTCGCCGGCGTTTTGTAAGTTTATTATAAACACGTGTGACAAACAAAAACTAAAGTATGTATATATAGTTATTTTGATAGATATGGAACTTTAATGTTATTGTATTTTTTTTAATATATTTAATATTTATTACATTAATTTTCATTAATTATTTGGTTAGACTTGTATGTCCGAGTGATGCGGTTTCAAATCCGGGCCTCGCACCTCTGATATTTTCACGTGCGAATTATTTCTATCCTGATTACCACTTGTCTTACGGTGAAGGAAAACATCGTGAGGAAACCTGCATATTTGAGAGAATTTAGCAAGTTTTCGAAACACATGTGCATTCCGCCAACACGCACTAGGCCAGTGCGGTGGACTATGGCCTGATCCCCCTCGTATTAAAGGGAGACTCGTGCCCAGCAGTGGGACGTTAGACGTTAGGGGACGTAAGGGCTGAATACAAGGATAGAGTCCGCTAACTACCAATGGATTTTTACTGGGAAGAATCAGCCAGAAATTCAAAGTTGCTTTCAAAAGAAGTGATTATAACATTATTAATAATTAATTTAAAAGATTGATGACAGAGACATTGGGAAAGTACGTTTTGGCGGTTGGTATAGACTCACAGATGAGGTATTTCCCGTATCCTGTTATGTCGATCCGGATAACCAGTTATCATCGTACCAAATGAAATCAAAATCTGTCTAGTGGTCTTTTTGTGATGGGTTCCCAGATAAACAACCACTGAACTTAATGTACAGATTTGACTCCGAATTTTATTATACGTATATATGTATTATTTAATTGAATATATTAAAAACCTGCTTCAAACGATTTATAACAGAATTCTCATAATAATGATAAGAAAAGTGCTTTCCCAAAACTAATCATTTTATCTATTACACAAAATAATGAAATTATCATAAATCATAAATTACAAATAAACTTTTACTATATTATTAATGTTTAATAACAATTCTTAAGACTTGCCAAATGTAGCTTTTCGTCGAAATGAACTACGCCGTAGCTGATACATATAAAATAAGGTACCTACAGGCCGGAAATACGACGCTAGTGACTCACTCACATTCACGTAACATGAAAAGACATAGTTATGTATGTGACCGCTAATATTGAAGGTCACTTATTTTTTATAATATATTGAAGGTCACTTCTTTTTTATAAAAGCAGTGGCCCAGTGGTAAGGCGCTCGCTTGTATAACCGAGTGATGGAGGTTCAAATCGTGGACTCACACCTCTGATATTTTCATGAGCAATCATTTCTATTATGATTACCACTTGTCTTATAGTGAAGGAAAACATCGTGAGGAAACCTTCATGTCTGAGTCCTAGCAAGTTTTCAAAAGCCATGTTAAGTCCGCCAACCCACACTAGGCCAGCGCAGTGTATTGAAGGAAGGCCCGTGACCAACAGAGGGACGTTAAAAAAGGGCTGAATACGTACATACTTATCTATGCTAATAGACTAAAAAATTAAAGTTTTGTCTATAGGTTTCTAAATTATTTATAGCTTTCAATCTATATATATAAAAATGAATTGCTGTTCGTTTTCGATTTGGCTAATTTTGGTCTTGAATTATTTGTGGAAGTCCAGAGAAGGTTTTAAAGGCGAATAAATATGAAAAAAAAGCTTAGGTCTTTTATTTATCGATTGAGGCAGTACGACGAAGTCTGCCGGGTCAGCTAGTTATCTATAAATGCCTAAACGACCTATAAAATATGTTCTATTGTTTCCGTTATTCTCCGTTACGGCTTTACCCACTTTTATGGGATTTTCAATGACGAATAGATTTTATTTAGAACAAAAATATTTTAAACTTAAATCAAGTAGGCAAATCATTTTAGCATATTCTTTAATGTACAAATTATTATCAAGTGACAGATGGTAAGAAACGACACTTTGCAACTTAGACTTAAACAAAGTAAATACCTATTACATAAATATATGACTATTCTTAGAATGCGAAATATAAGTAATCGATGTATATTTAGAGATTATAACAACCTTGGTTCAAGCTATTGGACTTCATGATGTCATAACAATATGCCGTCAAAACATAAGTGTTTCTAATAAAAGGACGAAAGGACAAATTAATTGTAAACAACGGATAATCTTATTTGGTTCATACAATATTGTTGTTTTAGATGTATAGGTATTAGGTACTGGTTTGGCGAAACGTTTGGCTCAGTTTGCAGGAACCCTATTTTCTGCGCCAGCGATCGCGGGTTCTAGTCCCGCTGGGTACATTCATTTGTTGAGCGCGAATGTTTGTACTCCAGTCATGGGTATATTTATAATATGTATGTATTTATAATTTACATATGTGTAGTGTATCAACTATCTGGTATCGGTAACACAAGCCTCGTAGCTTACCACGGAGCTAGATGGCGCTGTGTGTAATATTGTCTCAACATATTTATTTACTGTATTGGTGAATTTAGTTATTTTTTATATATATATTTTTTTTATGGGACAAAGGGGGCAAACGGGCAGGAGGCTCACCTGATGGTAAGTGATCACCTCCGCCCATGGACATCTGCAACACCACAGGGCTTGCAGATGCGTTGCCGGCCTTTCAGGAAAGGGAGGGAGGGAGGAGGGAGAAGGACGGGAGTAGGGATGGGGAGTGGGCCTCCCGGACTCTCACTTACCGGACGAAACGCGACAGCATAGCTGCCACTTCACGCCGGTCTTCTGTGAGAGAGTGGTACTATACGGGGCGTGCCGGCCCATTCGGCTGCTACCCGAAGGTAACAAGCATGGCACTACCACTTCGAACTATGTATGTACATTGTATTATATGTAATATGTATGTACATTGTACATATTATTATGAATATTAAAAATACACATTTCTACTACATGCTACTAGCAAAGCCTACGAAAAGCTATAATAGTCGGCCAATAGACCATGGCAGTGCCACACACTCGCTTGGGCTTTTAGTGTATTGCAGCTTGGGCTGTCACGTCCGTTGGCCGACTATGTGTTTGATAGGCTTTGCTACTGATATAAGCAAATGTAAGAACTGTCGCGATCCTCATAAGTTAGGGAACGAGGAAAAAGGAGAAGAACAACTGTAGATATATTTTTTTAATAATTTTAAAATATATTTAATTGTATTTATTTTTATAAAAAATCTTATAATGAATTATATTAGAATATTCTTTATTGCACAAAAAAATACATGAAGAAAAAAAAATAATACAATGTAAAACAATGTGAAAAATCAAGTCAGTGCAGGTTAAGTTCCCGATTGAGATACCACTATCCATTCAAAATCCAGAGAACAAGTCTATCCACATTTTGTGACTTATTTCAATACGTTATCTAAAGATTAGTCTTTTGAAGCAAACACTCGAGTGATTATTATTATAATGCACTATCGAGATATAGAATAATGCATTACATAATATTATGTACTTTTCCGTATTGACTTTGTACTTGTTTTTTCGTACAATGTTGATATATTTTTATGCATAAAAATGTTGCATCAACAATATAAGTAACGATTACATGGCGTTAGAACACCAATATTTATATAACAAAACTTATCCATCAATCTTTCTACGTGACTATATGTAAAAAAGCCCTTTTCTCAAACTGAAAGATCTCTTAAATCTGATACACCTTCTAGTCTTGACACTTAACGATTTTAATTATTCATTGGACATTGAAAAAAACCCATGCCACTTGTACGTATATTTTGTAAAAGGGGCAACCCAACATTTTTCCCCTGGCATTTATAGGCTTCTAGGTAGGTAGTTCGAATAATTTCTGTTTATTTTTTTCAAAAATAAAGTGCACTTTAGAATTGTAACAGTAAAGTTAGTCATATATGGCCAATAGAAACAAATACCTTGTCAAATGACTGCGTCGAATAATTATTATATTTTATAATATTGCATCATGTACGTGATACGTGAGAAAATGAACGTATACCTTTGGGAAAATAAATTATCCCATAACACATAAAAAACACTGTTACAAAATTTAAGGAAGTATTATTTTTAATTCCTAGAGACTCATAGTATCTAACGACGAGTAATAAATTTCATTTCATTTTAACTGTTTTACGATAAATAAAAGGTTGATATGTTTAAATTACTAAATAATTAGTTAAATATTGCCAAAAATATGTTTTTGTTGGAAAAGTAGAAATGTAAAGTTTTTGTTGTAGATATTAGGTATAATTAATATTTGACTCCTGAATCATTCTATTATAATTTCATACTCAGGTAGTGCCATGCTTGTTACCTTCGGGTAGCAGCCGAATGGGCCGGCACGCCCCGTATAGTACCACTCTCTCACAGAAGACCGGCGTGAAGTGGCAGCTATGCTGTCGCGTTTCGTCCGGTAAGTGAGAGTCCGGGAGGCCCACTCCCCATCCCTCCTCCCGTCCTTCTCCCTCCTCCCTCCCTCCCTTTCCTGAAAGGCCGGCAACGCATCTGCAAGCCCTGTGGTGTTGCAGATGTCCATGGGCGGAGGTGATCACTTACCATCAGGTGAGCCTCCTGCCCGTTTGCCCCCTTTGTCCCATAAAAAAAAATACTATAATATTATACTAGTTGTACCCACGACTTCGTTCGCGGGGATATCATATTAAAAAGAAAAAAGTTTTATAGGATGTTCCACTCTTTCTTTTCTTCTTTTCCTATCTGAGATCTCTACAATCTTCATTACACACTATCTAACTGACAAAAAAATAATATTTTATCTTTTAGTAGTTTTTCAGATTTCGTTCTTATACATATGTACATAAGTATGTAATCAGCTCTTTTTAACGTTCCACTGCTGGGCACAGGCCTCCCTTCAATACGAGGGGGATCAGACCACAGTCCACCGCGCTGGCCTAGTGAGGGTTGGCGGACTTCACGTGTCTTTCGAATATTTGCTATGTTCTCTCAGATATGCTGGTTCGTTACGATGTTTTTCCTTACCGTAAGACAAGTGGTGATCATATAATAAATGATTTGCGAAATGAATTATAAATGCGAAAGTTTGTGAGTATGGATGTTTGTTACTCTTTCACGCAAATACTACTGAACCGATTACGACGAAATTTGGTATGTAGGTAGCTGAAGACCCAGAATAACATATAGGCTACTTTTTATCCGGCAGTTCCCGCGGGATTGACTCCTAATATTTAAAAAATTAACGCGGGCGAAGCCG
Organism: Boloria euphrosyne; assembly: GCA_951802675.2. Taxonomy (NCBI): domain Eukaryota; kingdom Metazoa; phylum Arthropoda; class Insecta; order Lepidoptera; family Nymphalidae; genus Boloria; species Boloria euphrosyne. Next base: position 2,900,562 of record OX637896.1, read on the forward strand.
CGGGTACTGCTAGTATTTAATATTTCTCAGATTTAACATATTTTCCCACACTAAAAAGAAACTCGGATAACCAGCTATCACTTTACAAGAAAATATCAAATTTTGTTCAGAATAGGTTTTCTTGTGAACAAACAGACAAAACAATTTCAATAATATAAACGACAAAATAATCATGTCGGTTGTATGGGAGCCCTCTTAAATATTTATTTTATTTTGTTTTAGTATGTGTTGTTATAGAGGCAACAGAAATATATCGTCATTGAAAATTCATCGCGGTTTCGTCAAATCTGTCACGGTTCATGAGATACAACTTGATGATAGACGGTCTTAGTACAAGGGACCTAGTTTATCTTTTAGGTACGGATTCCTTAGAATAATTAACCAATAAAAAAATATTGAAAGTACGCTGTACAGATTCGCCTCAATAAGATCTTTATTAAATGCATAGATATTTATATAATATCTTTGTATGAATACCACAGCTACTACTATTACGGGGATAAGTAAACACACATTGTTGATCAGGTCAGTGAATGGACAAAGAAATCGTTTAGAAAAATATACATGTTTTTGCATACCGCTTTTACATTGTATTTCATAGTAATTGTCAACTATGTAATAACATCCATTGTGAAACTACTTATTTCATTAGCTTATTTTTAATCTTAATCAGTTTCATTCGTTTGACTCTGTTTGTAGTGACTCTATTTACTGTGCCAGCTGTCGCGGGTTCGCGTCCCGCTGAGGACATTAATTTGTGTGATGAGCACTGTACTCCATAGGTGTTTATATTTATAATTTAAAACAGACACTTCAATTCTATTTATACGTACTGATATTATGTACTTATATAATAAGTCACCATATAGAAAATTTTCTAAAATTTGACACAACATTATCATATTTAATAATATAAAATATTTTAACTGGCAACAATAAAAAATGCAAGGCTTTGCATTGTCTATTTCCATTTATTTTATAATACTTTAATAGAAATGGTTTAAAACTAATCGGAGCAGTTTAAATAATAGTCTAATATCAGTGATAATATAAAAAACAAGTATTAAAATGCAATAAGCAATAAATTCTAATAATTATTGTGCCGCTGTCATACTCTACGTATAAGGTATCGCACAGACTTACAATTTCTTATAAAAATTGTTTAAGATAGCATATGAGAATCTTTCAGATTTTCGTATCCTTAATAGTATCACATTTATTTCTATTGCATGTAATAATAGTAACCCGTCCTAACTTAACTCGCAATCTATTAAGGTACTTTTTGTATGAGTAAGTAGCGAATCGTCCTCGCTACGCTTGGGTTCGTCGGTTTCGTTAAATGTATAAAAAACTTGACATATTATATACTAAAACCTTCCTCGAGAACCACTCTATCCATTGGTGAAAGCGTGAAAATCGGTGCAATAGTTTTTGAGTTTATCGCGAACAGACAGACAGACAGACGCTAGAGGACTTTGTTTTATAATATCTAATGATAGTGATAATTTCAAGGGTCTTGTGCTAAAATATACACTTAGTATAACCTCGCGCTTAACGTACAATGAATATATAACGTGTTTACAGAGAAATGTTTTTTCCCCATAGAAAGTATCTTGCAAATAGCACCATATTAAAAAATCACGTCTATGCGTCACTCTGCTACGAAGAAAAAAGAATAGCATGAATCTACTTTCACTTTTATTTATATTCACTTCACTGGGTATAAGTTTTTTATTTTCTAATAAAATAAAAGCTAATCCTTGTAAAATTTGCTATCTGCGAGTGAAAGTCCCTTCAAAATCGGTCCAGCGGTTTTAGAGATTAGCCGGAACAAACAGACTGACAGACAGACAGACAAGAATTAAAAATGTATTTTTTGATGTAAGTACCATATATATACTTTTATATGCATTTAGTTAAAAGCTGTTAATTTGAAATTAAAAACAGACACTTCAATTCGCAACAAATAGTTGCCATTGATATAGTACTTAGTACAAGTAACATAATAATTGTTATTTCGAATCAATAAATTTTTATCTTGTACTTGACCGCATTTTCCTTTTAAATAAATATTTAAAAAATATTCAAGGTATGAGGTAATTAAATGGTAAAAATATGTAATAAATTATTATTATTATTAAGGACTTCATAGATAATAGAAAGATACCTACCTGTCATTATGTAGGTACGTCGCATTTATTTGAAATTCGGCTTACTCAATTACCTTGCACTCTTAAAACGTACTCCCTTAAAACGTTACGGTGAGTCGCTAGCATTAAATGATTTTAACTAAAAAAACTCAACAGAAATAGGGAAAAATTACTCCACGGATGTATTATTCATTCCAAGTTTGGGCATTCAAATTAATCTTGAAATTAGTTTACATTTGGCAAAAATATGCCTGAAAAATATTAAGGATCTAAAACAGAAATCACATACCTCACTATAATACACAAATATAACAAAATAATACACAATATAATACCGTTATGTAAGTTGAGAGTTATGACATAAGTATAAATATACTAGCAATTCCCGCGGCTTCGTCCGCGTTCTAGTCACTATTAAAAATAGGGATTGGTGGTAGAAATCTTAAAAAAATAAAAAATCTGGAGAGGACCACTCTTATCGCCCAGGGTAGTAAAAAATAGTCTACGACCTACTCTCAGACCTAACATATTTACACAAAAAACATCATAACAATCGGTCAAGCCGTTTCGGAGGAGTTATAACAAACACTGTGACACAAGATTTTTATATATTAGATAAATTATGTATTTATAGGTTTTTATTACTCATTCCTACTCATACTCTATGTACCTTGTACATAGAGTAAATTTTTCAATATCACAAACATAGCTATTAACAGTCAAAACAAAGCAATATAGGCCATATGTTAAAAAATTAGTTCTTTTTCATTTGAAATTCATGATGTTCTTGGAAATATAACCAAAATTATGTTTTATTCATCGTCTGTAACACATACCGGAATAAGTATGATGTAAGTATCTACAAGACATGATGGAGTCCTTACGCTAGAGCCTAGAACATGTATATGTTATATTCTATTTTAAAATTTATTGAATAACATCTTATAATTATAATATCTGATAAAGTAAAATAAAGTCATTAATTAATAACTATTTCTTAATATTGGTACTTCAAAGAAACCCGCCTGTCTGTCAAAAATTTTGCTAACATTTCGGAAAAAGCCTTTGTCTTGAGCCTCAAAAAATGTTGAGAAGAACTGTCAAAAGAAATAACTACACTTTTAAATTTTAAAAACACTTATAGTTATATATGTATATAAGTATATATATATATATATATATATATATATATATATATATATATATATATATATATATATATATATATATATATATATATATATATAAGTTATATATATATATATATATATATATATATATATATATATATATATATATATATATATATATATAAGTTATATATTTTTAGAAAATTGTTCATTTTCTTACTACAAAGTTAGAGGTACCGACAGAGTAAAAATAATAAGCGAAAAATATAATATTTCTGGAAGAGTCTTACAAAGATTGTGCATTTAGTAATGTTTTATTATTATATCAAAAATTATAATAAAATATTATTATACATAAATATAGGTGTATATAAATGTAAATCATACTTTTTGAAACTCTATACAAAATAATTTTTGTCATATCGTGTAAATCCCACTTTAGTTATATAAGAACAACATCAGACTCGACTCCAAGGTTATGGAACATTTCAGAAAACAAATCATTTCATATCCCGAAAACATATTTTTCAAATAAAAAAATGAATTATTCAGTCATGACGAAGGCTTACGTCTTACATAATATGACGGTATTTTCCACTGATTTTGCAGTGTGAAAAATATTTTGAGGATTAGATAAATGCAGTCGGTAATATGTGTACGTATACTCGTACGTACTTATATATGTATTTGTAATGAGATAATTTATTATTGTTAAATGATTTTTATATACCTCTGTTTCCCTCAGATTGGTCCCTCTTCTCTTCCTCTTAACGGTTAGTGTACAATAAATAGTTCTCAATTATATGATTATTGGTCTTTTTTTTATTTCCCTATTTTTTATACTTTAACAACCCCTGACACATAGCTCGAACTACTACCAAAACAAACAAAATATTTAAATCGGTCCAGCGATTTTTAAGTTTTAGAGAGACTAACGAACAGCAATTAATTTTTATATATAGGTATAGGCGATGTTCTAAATCATACTTCACTACAGAAATAATGAAACAACTGGGCACATTATTTATCTTTTAATATTTCATACATTGTCCTGTGCCAATAATAATTTGAAAAAACTTCCTACGGTACCACCTTTTACGAGCTTATTCAAAAACGTACATAATATATTTTTAAAATTTAAAGCAATTATATAATTTTTCGCACACTTTTTGTAGTACTTTTTATTTGGTCACGTGGATTTAACACGAGATGATTATCATTTCAAATGGACGTTCACAATACATGTATCAAATTTAGATATATTAAAGTAAAATAAACTTGCTGATAAACTTTGTTAGAAATTCAGTTACTTTCTCTAATATTCTCGAAAAGAATGAGACAGACAAACGGACAAATATTCTAAGAACTATAAGTAGTTTCATCCTCTCTATCTATCATAATGATTTACTTGAATTTTATTATACGATTCATTAACAATCAAAAGCGACATAAACGCCTTCGAAATCAGTTTTAATTTATTTATCATTCATGAAACACAGTCCAATATTTTATCATCACACAACAATATGGACCTGTCTGTAATTTTCTAGCCGGTAGTCTAATAAGCCAGTAGTAGCCCAATGGTAACGCGCTCGCTCGCTCGCACCTTGTAATTTTCAAGTGCAAATCATTTCTAACATGATAACCGCTTGTCTTGGAAGGTGAAGGAAACCATAGTGAGGAAACCTGCATGTCTGAGAAAACCTAGCAACTTTTCGAAAGACGTGAAGTCCGCCAACCAGGCCAGCGTGGTAGACTATGGCCTGATCGCCCTCGAATTAAAAGCTGAATACAAATGAACCCGTTGGTTTGCAAGAAAAATTACACACGTCTTAGTACTTTGCTAATTGATAGTGCTCCTTATCAACACCCAAATTCTAACTTGAAGAGTTCATAATGTAACGATATCTATTAGGTGAAGTTCCATCAAAATGACTTCAAATGGCTCTACCCCTAGTAACTGAGACAAGCGGACAGATGTTTATATATTTATTTAAATGTAATCGTTACCATTGTATGATAAACATCCATAGTTATTCTAACCTTGACTCGCTTATATATTCAGCACGTGACTGCCATAACCTTGACTTTTGCGGAAAACTTAGGTACAACTTGTTACCAATCAAAAATTTCTAAGACGGGGTAGCCCAGTGGTATCGAGCTCGCTTGGATAACCGAGTGATGCGGGTTTAATTCCGGGTCTCGCACCTCTGATATTTTCATGTGCGAATCGTTTCTTTCATACTTACACAACTCATTCGTTATCTTCGACGAAAAGTAAAATGCTGTTTATTGTTAAGTGAATAGAAGAGATCAAACGAAATGCAAAAGAGATCGGCTGGACCAATTTGGCTAAGTTTATTTTTTAAATATTTCTAATTCTTCAATTTTAGAGCGAATTAGTGTTATAAGTTGTCTGGAAAATTAAGAAATGCGGAACAAAGTATTTTTATCATTTCTTACTGAACGTCTACTACCAGTTCCGAAAGAAGAAGCCTCTGACCTGAGAAGAACTGGCAAAAGAAACTTATTTTAATAAATATTATTTTTTATCTTAATTATATTCTATATTTATATTGCCTATATAGAATATAATTCTTCCATGTTTTCTCATAAGTAGATAAAATAACAATATAAATAAAAAGTAAAAATCTTACAACGAAAATAAAAATAAAACGCAATTAATCTGGATCGAATCTGTATAATAAATATTAAATACTTTTTGAAAAATCTTATTGAAGAAGTCATTATTATCGATACAGAGACTGATCTATAGTTTTTAGATATTTTTTTGTCAGTCTGAGAACGCATCAATAGAAAACCACTATGACAGATTTTGATGAAATTTCGTATGATGATAGCTGGTTCTTCGCCGTATAGGATACATTTACTGCGGTAAATTATGTCATATTTGAGCAATTTATTTAAAAAAATCCACAGCTACATACAAGAACAGTAAGTACCTATAGTAAGTACAAAAAAAATACTTTTATAAGCCAAGCTAGTTATCACAAAGGTGTAGAGAATAAGTGACAACATTTAAAAAAACATTTGTAAACAATGACTCAATTTAAAAAAAAACAATCAAGAAAATAAATGTAATACACAACACGAATGTGCTCAGTAGCGACCTCTCCTTTCACTTTTCCGAATCAGAGGCGCATTGCTAAAAGTTATTAATTTATTTATAGCTTCTATTTTATTTTACTTCATTTAATGAGTTTAATCGAAAAAAAAATATTTTTGATAAAAAAAAGTTTCTTATATGTGTTTTTCACTTTTTTACACTGTAACAACATCAACGGATTTGAGTAATAGACATTAGTATAATATGGATTGATATTACCTACTATATTTCTATGTATATACTACTACCAAAGCCCAAGCTGCCATACACTAATGTCCCAAGCGAGTGTATGGCAGCTTGGGCTGGCTGTCACCTCCGTTGGCCGACTATATGTTTCATAGGCTTTGTTACTACTGTGTCTTTTACGCATATAAACTAAATGAATGAACGGTAAATAATACAATTTATCTATTAAAAAACTTTAGTATGTAAAATAATTAATTAACTGTAGTAATTTATATACAATAGTAAGGTTAAAAATGGGTTAAATTATTAGAACATTGTATTATACAAATTAAAACGGTTGCTAAGAGTAGTGTAGGTATTTTATTTTTATCCATACAATTTATATAGAAGGGTGGGAAAATTCAAATTATTTTATAGAAATATTTTAAACTAGACGTAAGAAGTCATTTCCGCATATTTCAATATAATGTTACGAAAACCATGCAATTATTACTTTATAATGAAAAATATATTTAAATACAATTTAAATCACTGAAAAACTACAAATTATTATTATTTTAAATACCGTTTAATTTAAAATTAGTTAGAAGCAATACTACACTGAAAATGATTACAAATCATTTGTTGAAACGATCTATAAAAAATCTGTTCTAAGTTCTAACCAGTAGTTACACGTAAAATATATTTTTTCACTCTTGCAAAGACAAACTAGCGTAAAATTGGCCATATTTAAATTAATTACGCCATTGTTGCCAAAAACGAGCGCTTATCAATCGATTAGATTTCGTAGAAGCTACAAATACATGACTCAATTGCGTTGGACTAAAAAATCGGACTCTACATTGAGTCAATAGCGCCGACTGAAGTGATTACACACCGTCGGGTTACGTAAACATCACACAGACGCAAACACGCACACACTCACACTACACGCACACAGACAAGGCTAGTGCGCGTGTGTGCGTGCGGCAGACCGTGAGTCGGTCGACCCCACTACAAAATTTAGTCGCACTCTAGACTTCGCAGAGGATAGACGAGCTCAAGTAACTGGAGTACTACGCCATTCGTGAATTTCGTCATAACATTTGTGATAGTGGCAAAATCGTTTGGGACGTGCTAAGTGTATTTTGTACAATTTAAATCACTAAAAACTACGCCGAAGACGGTTTTGTGTTTAGCTGTTTAGTGATATTATGACATTGTTCTCACTATTTGGATAATTCCGGATAAGGAGTGCAATATTACCGCAAATATTTTTGTAAGTATTACTATAATTATTTATTTTTTATTATTATTATTAAGGTGCTTTTAGTTCGGTAGTGATTTTTCGCAAATTATTTAATTTTTGGCGGTAGTTAGAAATTTTTAAGAATATTTTGCTTTAACTTAGAAAGTAAGTAAGTTTAATTTTATTTTGTAATTATTGTATTTTCCAAACATTTACGTATAGCTTTTATTTTTTTCCTCATAAAAATAGAAAAAAAAACGATTTCCTTAAATTCAATTCGAAGAATATAAATAAAATTTTATTTGTTAAAACAAATAAAAACTAAAGTTTTCCCACAAAAATCGAATTTGATCCCAATTATCAAATCAAATTTAGGCTAATCTGAATAGTTTAATTTTTTTAATTTAATCTTCATTTAATTTCAATATATTACAATGACTAACAAATTAGCTGAGTCAATCAACTCCGAGTTCGCGGTTCTATAGAAAAGTATGTAAATGTCATTGACATCGGCGTTAAAAATTTGTTTACTCATGCCCGCCGAGTCTCGTGCCAAAATATTTTCGCATCTATCATTTACTTTGACGAAAAATCTTAATTTGAAATCATTATTTTATTTTGTTTTCTCTATAATTTTTACGTTTCCGATTATTCGAAAACAATACGATTGTTTTTATTTTTATCTTTGTTTATGCCAGTTATATCTGCAATAGATTTAGCACTTATCTTATTGGATATTCCTTTGTCTTTCTAATTGAAAATCGATTTCTTTGTTTGAGTTAAAATATTTTTATTAAATAATCGATGTTTTAGGAGATAATTGCAATTTTATAAACATATTTTTAGTCAACCTTCAAAATTAAAAAATCTCTAAGTCCACTATAAGAAATGATATTTTTTTAATATAATTTGGCATTTTTTTATTAGAAAAAAAATAGATGCAAACTGTCGCATAGTTGTATTTCAGTGTGGGGTTGCGTTTGTTGGTAACTAATTTAAGTGTCGTAAACGGCGCCTGGCACGACTGCTCTGTCGTAAGCCATTGTAAATGCTTACACAACTGGTTCAAGGTTGTGTTCCAGCGTGCACTCGCTGCGGATGTACGGAACTAAAGCATAATTAGTTCGTATGAAATCTTGAAGGTATACTTAAGAAAAATCTTATATTCTTACGTTCTTGATAATATTTAGTTGTAAATTAAACATTGCTACTATTTTACGCAGTCTACATTCATATAGTATTTATATCGCAGACAAAAAAAATGCGGACTGTGAACTTTAATTCACAAACAAAGACGCCCCCGCATTTCTCCTCAAGACGATCTCGAAATAACGAAACCGTTAAAACAATACTAAACGTTCAAAAACAAACACGAGACATGAATCGATCGCGTAAAGGTCAGTTAGGTACGAGTATCTACGTATGACGCAACGTCCCTAGGGCGGCATTGCGCAATCTGCAACTGCACAGATAATGAACTAAGACGATAGTAATAACCGTGGCAATGTTAACTTGTTCACTTTCCTCTCTAATAATAGTCGCACAAAGAAGTGTTCAAGTATGAAGTGCATTATCGATATAAGTGATGTAATAGAGGAAGTACAAAGCAAGGTCGGCCGGAAGGTATTATAAGACCGTAAGGTCACCCGTATGTTAAATGCATGCATTCGTGCATCATGCCTACCATTACACGTAGTTATGAATTTTAATTCCCATTAAATGTATGGAATTTAATCACCGTTTCTATAACTTTATCAAACTGAGCGATGAAATCATCCACGTAAGCGTTACTAATCACTATTTGTTATAATGTTGCTGCCAATTCTGCGTGTCTAAACTGATCGATAAATATGTTATCTAATCGATATAACTAGCTGTGTCAATAATCGTACTATTTAAATAAACTAGTACAATAAGGCTTACTTCGCAATCCAATGTATCATGTATGTACATATATTACGTAAGCTACATTTTTTTCACGCGCAATAACAACGGCCGACGATAATTTCATCGGTGCGAGGACAAGTAAAGATAACTTGACCTATTTTTTTATCTCGCTCACTCGCGTAACTGTAACCTACTTACTGATGTGCACGTGAGTTTACAATCAATTGCGACAAAGTAGTTCAATTAGTGACGTATCTTAAAATCCTAGAATCCACTTTTAAATTTGAAGCCCAATTGAAGCGATACGGCGTAATCGTACGAAGAAAACCGATAAAATAGGTTTGTTTTGCTTCCACGCTTAATAATGCCCTGACCTTACTGCTAGTAAGAATTTAATATTCTTCCTTATTTTCGTTTGGACGATATTTTCATATTTATCTGAAGTCAAAATTCACGGAAGTTTCACAATGAAAATATTAGCGGGAATTCCCAATGACTCATAGCGAAACTGGTTCACAGATAAGCGCGCCAAACATTTGTATGTATGTTTATACTAAATTATAACATAAAGAGCTGTAAAGGAAATTCTAAGTCATTTAGTTCTTGGTCCTATTTATGACACTTCCTAGAAGCAGAATGCTTATATAATGCCAGAAGCTGAGGTGAGTAGCTAAATTCGTTGAATCTAGTACATGTAAATAGGCTAAGTGTTTCTTAATAATGTAGCAATTAACTGTGTAGAGCAAGGTCGGCGCGAAGTAGGTCTGTCTTTGTCTCGTCTAAACGTATTTGTTAAAGGATTATTTTTATCAGATAGGGAAATCCTTTACCGAAACATTAGGGGGAGGACCTTGGCACATTTTATGTCACCGATAACGCAGCCGAGTAGCAACCTTGACACCAAACTACTATCGGGAGACCGAGAGGCCATCCCCAAAATAGCGTGCTCTTTAATTGGGCCTTCGCTAAATGCAAATCTGTAAATCGGTCAAGTATACGCAGTTTTTCAGGAGAAAAAAGCTTGAAACTCGTCCAAAAATGCGACCTTTTTCATGATCCTCCTATTCAGATAAAAAAAATTTGTAAGAACTATAAATTTTATTGTGTAGACAAAAACAATGCAATAATAATATGGTAACGGATGTTTTCATACATGCCCATTGCCCGTCTTTAAAATACGGTGTAAGCATTTAAAGATAGCAAGCTTGCTGAGGCTAAAGTAACACGGAATACTGACCTTCAACGCGAACACTTCGCATCATTACTGAATTTTTCCTGTCACAAACATGAGTATGTTTTAATTTTCATTCTTTTACGCGTAAATACCTTTGTTAGGCGGTAAAATATAAAAGATGGCGGCCGGCCTACTTTTCCCGCGCAATAGCGGCGAACGTGTGGAAAGTTACCACTGTACTACTTTCTCTACTTTTTCCAAGATGGCTGATATTGTCTATGAACATTGATGTGAGTTAGTAATTGTCTTGAGTAGGTCAAGAACAAGAATAATGCGCGCATCAAAACGTAGGAAAGTATGTTTGCGCGACAATTACATTTAAAATCAAAGTAAGCTTTTTATTTTTAATGGATAATATGCATGTAAATAGATATCGATTAATCTAATTCCATAGATATTAGAAGAAATGTCTTGTCTTGGATTGATGAAGGGCGATAATTAGCTGTAAATCACGTTTGTTTTAAATTAAAACGGTTTTGAAAGGAACGTGCCGTGTTATGCAAGCAACGTGAGTTCAAGAGCACGTGTCAGAGGCCGCGTGACCGCCTCACGGTCACGTGCAGGACCACTACACTACTACACTGAAAGACCCACTAATCCTCTATCCGCTTACTGCCACTGCACAAATATCTATCTCCTCAACTAACAGCGTTTATTATCTACGATATCAACACTACTACTCTTTATAAGACGTTTCAAATATGTTACATTGATTTTGATATGAAATTGAACCTAGAACGCAAGTCTCGTTGATTAAAGCCATCCATACTATGTATAAATTGTCACTCATTACTGCACAAATTACATATTTATTAAAAAACCAAGTCAAGGAATGCAAAGACATCTTAACCTTGTCATAATGAATAAAAATTACATTATTTTATTAAATTAAATAACCTATTTACTTCAAAGGGCATATCAGTTACAAAACTGCATTCGCAATCGTTCGAATACAATGAAAAAATGTCGACCTAATTAACTTACAAAGAAGGAACGCATTCATTTTATTTTGTCAACAAGACTGTTTCTGTCACATACTAATTTATTTAAATGAAAATGAATGTTGCTAAGCGCAAAGCGCGAGACCATTTCGGCAATTTTTTTTTTTTGTAAGTTCCTTTAAGGCACACGGAAGATTTTAGTAATAAAAAAAAATAAAAAAAATACTAATAACTATTGACAGAACGAAGTCTGTCCGTGCAGCTAGTTACAAATAATTTGAAACTTAACTTTTTAAATATTAAGTTCCTACTACTTTTCCAGAATAAAATTAACTTGTAGTAAAATCGAACTCATGCAATCTGTTGGTTAAAGGAAAACAGTAAACACGTGACTTTTAGTAAACTTAATAAGTTATCTTGACGCAATTATGTAATCGGGGAATAAAAATGATAGGTCACCGTTACAGTACACGTCTGTTATGCTCATAAAATTGCGTAAGGCGTTAACTATCTCGTCTTTTTATCAGTGAGTCAGAAATAAATTAAGAATTACGTGGTTATTTATAGTTATCAAGCGTTGCGATAGCCATTTATTTAAGAATTAAAATACTAAGTTAAAGGTCACTATAACGTTTAAAAATAGTTCAAAGATTAAAAGTTAACTGAAGTCGAATATTTAACCGTTTTTTTTAATTTGATTAGTGCTTTCCCGCTATTCAATAATGCCCCCCACCCACGTGACCGGTACCTGAGAGCAACGTGGGCCGACCGCGTGTGTACAGTACTTAGTAGTTCAATGCGAAGGTCGCTAGAACACAACCTAGCTCAATCGGATTGTTAGAACAGAAACCTAACAGCATTACAATTTACAGTACATACTAATACGCATACCTAAGTTCTTTTATTACATTATATACCTTTATTATATGCGTTTACTAGAACTTTTGCTCATTCTATAATTAGTTTCAATAAATCTTATTATTATTTTGTATAAAAATTACAATTTAGTATTTAAACTATCAGTGTATGCAAAAAGTTAACTGACTTCAAATAACATTGCTTGGATCAGACTAGCAACATTGCCTAAGCCAACCTTGGTAGTGACGAAACAAATTTCGTAACGAGTTTTAGACGAGATGAGCATAAAAACCGTGGTACCGTATAGTGCCAGTTTTTGGCTAACGGTTAAACGAAAGTACATGATTAGCTATAACTGTCCAAATGCCGATTGTTATTTAACACCGTTAGATGCAGGCTCGATATCGAATTTATCAAATTTTATAACTCGTGTAATTATTTTCATACAGCTGTTGCCTGTTACATATTTTTTTATTCGCAATATATAAAAACTTTTTTGTACTAAGTAGATTTGTAAAAAGTCATAGATAATAAATTTATTGTAAGCTGTATGGTTAATGCATTACTTTAATTATTTAATTACTAATATCAGTAAACATAGCGGGAAACATTCCTAATTAAGCAAACATAATTAGATTGTCTTATATAATAATATGTAATTGAATCAATATTCTTGTTATAACGTCCGTTACCTACTCATTAAGGCAGTGTTTAACCGTTTGTGCCGCCGAGCGTCACCTAACGGATACTTTTTTCGATTTAAATAAAGCAGTTATTTTGAGGACCGCTAGTGAATATTCAATGTATTAAAACTTAAACTGATTATTATAGCTGCAATTAAATAAACACATTTATATTTGAAATCACCTTGAATTTTGTTTTTTGACATTGTCTAGACAAATACTTAATATAGACAATGATAATAATGAAAATTCGATTCACACTGTTGCATGCATTTTATGCGAAGCATTAATTAATGCTTAATTAAACAGTTTATAAATCCTTGTAATATTTTAATGTATACAGTAAAATAAAAAAATATTATATCATACTCAAGTCAGGTGACATTTAAAAACACGTAACTTAAAAAGAGAAGCATGTAAAAGGCCCACTGACATCGACCAATTAGAGCTGGTTTAATCGAACAGTTAGCCGTAACGGGTGCGCGCGCGCATCTAGAGCGGCCTACTAACACCGAACCGCAACAATCCGTTGGAAACCTGCGCGCTAACTCGTGATGCCGTACAATGTAACATTACTTTATTTCAGTGAATTTACTTTTTGAAGGCTTACATTGGTTTGGTTTGACGTTCCAATGGGCAATTGCATTATAAACTAATTAACATTTATATTCATTAGTAGAATGTTATCATTTTTACAACATGAAGTAACCTCAAGAATAGAGTATTATAGTTATAGCCTAATATTACGTTATCGTATAATTAGCACAATGCGATGTCAGCATAACTGGTTATTTTCATACGATTTCATTTACTTTTGCGGTTTACAAAGATGTCATACTATTTAGTGATAAAAGAAAGAATAATTCCAATGCTAACTTAAAACAATATTTGTACGCGAGCGAAGGGTTAAAATAGGAAATTGTTATTTTATAAATACAATGAGATCGTTTAAAAACATTAAAATGCTGCGGCGTTGGACTAATGACTATTTTCAAAATTCATAAGAAGAGTTGGTGAATAATGTTGTATAACGTGGTATAAGGTAAGAGCACGTGTCCCGAGCTCTGGAAAAGCTAAAATGACATGCAAATTTGATCGGAAACGAATAATTTCATATTAAGAAAGAACTCTCACGTTGCCGAGAGTTCACCGCGTGCACTTTAACGTGACCACATAAACTTTTTTTGCTACAGTTTAGACAACTAGAAAAAAACTTAACTAGTTTTATGGTTTTGCCACAATAGGTGCTTAGGATTGATTCTTTCATTGTTATCCTCACTTGATAACAATGCTTTAAGACGTTTTTTGCCAAACTTCCTGCCGTTGTTTAATTTAACCATAATCAATAGGAAACTCGGTACAGTAGTAAAATATGTTTGCGCGAGACAAAATTGGAGTCGAAGTTACTTTAAGGTCATCGACATTGTACCGATCGATTATAAAAATAATAAATGCTGAGGTCGGCTTTCTTGTCCACGTCGCTGCCAACGTGACTATTACGAAATCTAAATATAATTGTTAGCTAGCAAAGCTGTTTGTAAACTTTGGTCACATGTACGCAGGCGTGACCTCTCACTTTAATTTATGATTTTACGTTTTTAATTAATTAATTATTTATTACATTATACATACACAATTTTAATAAAACAATAGCAAAATATTTGACTTCTGCATAACATGGAAATAGTTTATGTAAGACCATATCAGGTTAGGAAACGTGACTTATTAATGCTATTTAATATGAAGGGTATAAAAAAACTTAATGTAGCAACGCGGTTACACAAAGGTGATCCACGTGCAAAGTTGCGCAGGAACTTGCGACAGCATTTTTGCAAGCGTATTTTGTAAGGCTATTTAGAAAATTGCAACGTTATACTAACGTAATGTTTTATTTGTTGCAGAACCACAGTGAAGATCCGTGCGGACAAGGCGTCGTCCGCCGAAATATGGTCGCCGAGTTTATACTGAGTCAGCAACAAATGCTGAGCGCGGGCGCAGGCGCAGCCCTCGGCCCGTCGCCGACACCGTTACGCGTGCCTCCACCGCCGCGTTCCAGACTTTCTGTATCACCACACTTCCCCATGGAACAACCACCCAGCTGCCCGTCTAACGGCAGCACCGGAGATCCTCATGACTATGGAAACTTTGAATTTTCTAAAAGGAAGGAGTTTTTCGGACAACGTAAGCAGAGGGAATTTATTCCTGACAGTAAGAAAGACGATGGATACTGGGACCGCAGGCGGCGCAACAATGAAGCCGCTAAGCGCTCCCGCGAAAAGCGTCGCTTCAATGATATGGTTCTGGAACAACGTGTTGTTGAACTTTCTAAAGAAAACCATGTACTGAAAGCCCAATTGGACGCAATTAAAGAAAAATATGGAATTTGTGGAGAAAATCTCATTAGCATCGATCAAGTACTGGCTACCTTGCCGACATGTGATCAGGTTCTGTGTGTAACTAAGAGGAGTAAATTATCAGGCAGTGCCCTTTTCCCACCGGCACCGCCTCCACCCCCGCCAGTAGCACCGGCGTCGCCACCATCCCCTCCACCACAACGTGCACCGGAACCTTACCAAGAAAGGCTTCCAGCACCCGAGGCGTACTACCCTCACCCTGCACACTATGAACCACCCGGTTCAGTCCTCAATCTCTCAAGATCTCGCCGAGCTCCTTCGCCATATGAATTATCATCCCTCTCCGGTTCAGGAGACGAAACAGCCGAGCAGTATGCCCCAGAAAACAATTGCCTTCCTCTCAAACTTCGTCACAAATCACATCTTGGTGACAAAGACGTTGCCAGCGCCCTTCTCTCTCTGCAACACATCAAGCAAGAACCCGGGCCACGTTCCTCACCTTCCTGGGACGGAGAGGGTTCAAGCGACGAGAGAGATTCTGGTATTTCTCTCGGTGCAGAATATAGGCCACCTAGATCCGAAGAAAGGCTAGCCGAAGAGGAGGATGCGCATTTAAAGGCGGAACTCGCGCGGCTTGCTACTGAGGTGGCAACGCTGAAGAATATGATGCACCAAAATAAGTCGCGCGGTCTCGAACATTGAGCCCGCTGCCGTTCGATGGAACGCCCGCGCCTGCGCCTGCACCTGGACCGTGCAGAACCGCTTAAACTGAGTTAATACCAAGCGAATGCTCGATCTACTTCTATTTACGTGTTTTATGTTTTGAGCATTTTGTTTTGTTACGTTGATCGGAATACTCTTATTTCTGACGAGCAGAAACAGGACAAAACGAGTAGATGCTCTGTTCTGAACTGTTTGGTCGTTTGGTGTCTGCTCAGTCGCGGCCCGTCCCGCGATCACGTGTCGATATATTCGTACAAACTGTCTCGCCCCTCCCTAGAAGTTACCACGTTTGTAAAGAGATGAAATATATATTTGTATGATATTGTGCAGCTGTACGCGGCTAAGTCGCAACGCCTAATTAATGAATCCTTCCTAGTAGTTTATTCTTGGTGTATTATAGGGTAGAGATTGTCACATTGGTCGACGCGCGCGTGGACCTTGAATGAGACTAAAAATGTTCGGTTTACAGACTTTTCGAGAAGATAAAACTTATCTACTCAGTGATAGATTTAAAAAAATGCATTTTTAGTGGTGAGCTATGTATAATGTGTATGTAATATAAGTGTAGTAGATTTGTTTCATCTATTCGAAGACTCGGTAGTGAAAATCGATGGCTAAAGACTATTTCTATTGTAAGCTAGTATTAGATTGTAATTTTAAGTCCAACTTAGATGTTTATTTATGTTACTGTATAGTCTTTCTCGATCGGAATGCCCGTTAAGTTCCAAACCAAAAATTGTATGATAGATCCTCTAGCTGTCAAGAATCGCAAACTATTTTTAAGAAAATGAATCCTATATGCAGAGTATTGATCAGTATAAAAGTACCAGTGCCTTTGACAATACATACCTACCTTGAAACTACCTTTAAATAATATTTTTGTACATTTCTTAAAAAACCAAGCCCCTACCATGAGCACTCGCAGCGATTGAATCGTATTATCGAGTATTTTAAGATTTTTGAAGAAAAAACGCATGGCGTTCTCACTCACTAATTTTGTCTTGCGTCTTATTGTCGAGTCGAGCCCATGGTTGGGGACTATGTATCAAATCCTTTGAAGGCTAAACATTCATTGTATTATAAGTAGTACTCCTAATATTGCCCAAAGGGCATGTGATAGGACTGAAGGAGTTATACTAAGTATTTATTTATTGGATCGTGAAAGAGGATTTTACAATTTATTATCTTTGTATAAGAAACGCTATACGATATGAATAAATTGTGTACATTACAATTAAACATGAATTTTATTTTCTCACCCTTTATATTTAATCAAAAAGATATATACTTTTATTTCAAGGAATATATTTGATAACATAAAATATTCATAATATCATTCATTATTAATAGTTGATTGATTTAGATATATTATTAATCTAATATAAAAGAATAAAAATCAAAAAAAAGAAAAAATAGATAGGTATTTGTTATCCGATAAACACAGATTTTTAAGAAAAAAATTATTATATTTCAAATATGATTTGATTATAAATATACCTATTAAAAGTAATATTCAATAATAGGTACTTAAATAGATTTTAATTAAATTCTGAATAAAATCAGAATAAGTAAAAAATAAAAGAAAATTATGAATCACAATGTTAGATCATATTTTTTTAATTATAAGATACCTTCATGTCGAAAATACGCAATTATTAAATGTCATTTAAAAATATGTACCTAATTATGATTTTAGTAAATGAGTTAGTAACTAGATATTACATTAAAAACAATAAGCACTATAAATAAAGGAAATCAACCAAGTAGGTATAACTTTATCCAAGCTCACTAAAACAGTTTCTGCACTTCAGTTGTTTATATTATGTAAGATTTTCTAAATAAAATGAATTTAATTTTCTTTTGAAATAAATCAGTAGACAGCGAAATATTGATTAAAATATTAAAACCTTTTCTTAAGCATAATATGAATATTAAATGTATGAAAAATCTTTAAGCATGTTAAAAAATTACAACTTCGATTCAGGCCACAATCTCATTGAGACTAGCCAACTGCGCAGGAGACATAATAATGTTCTCCGACCGATTCCGGCCATGGCGGCCAATCTCATTGAGACTGGCCAAGTACGCAGGAGATATTATAGTGCACAAGTGTACGCGCAGACACAAGTGCACTCTCTATTCCTATCACTCTCATACTCCGGTGGGACGACTACTCGACACGACCAGTGAGAGCTAAGGCGCAGGACCGACGGCTTTACGTGCTCTCCGAGGCACGGGGATGAACCACCACCAACTTCCCAACTCCGGGATGTTATTGAGGCTAACGAAACAGAAAGATTCAATAACTAAACTTAGCCCGACCCGGGACTCGAACCCAGGCCTCTCGGTGTGTGACCGTACATGCTAGCTACTACACCACCGAGGCAGTTGATCAGGAGACATAATAGTGCAGATACAAATGCACTCTATTCTTGCCACTCTCATACTCTTGTAGAACGACTGCTCGGCCAACTGTAAAGATGTTACTGATGCTTACTAAAAATAGACTCAATAACTAAATTTGGCCCGATCCGGGACTCGATCCCAGGAGCTGTGGATGTGCAGGATAGATGCTAGACACTACGCCACCGAGGCAGTTGAAGTTGACTTTGCAGATACAATTAATTCGTTTTGCTAGAGCTTAAAGTCAGATGTGTGTAAATTATTATTAAAGGCAGACGGTACCACGGGAAAATAAATAATAGCCGTGTTTGTGTCCGTGTCCGTGTTTACCTAAATTAATTATTAAGTATCATTCCAAGTACATTGAATTCAATGACGCGCGACGTGTTGTCGTAACCAGGTTACAAGGTACATGCACGTTTGCTAATTACAAAAACATGTATTAATATCAATACAATATGATTGTAATAAATAAAAAATATATATTTTTTTATAGAACGTCCGTTGGCCGATTATATAGGCTTTGGTATGGTTATGTTATTTTAAAAAATCGGTAAGGGCGAATCGTCCTTACACGTTGATGAATCCGTACAACTATTAATTTATATAATTGTTTTGTATCAAGGTAATATCAATAATAATTATTAGTGACTTACCCTTCCGCTCGTGACAACCCCCTGGATCGTGTTTCTTAATGTTTTATGGTTTAAATGTAATATTTCGCCTAGAAAGCCCTCTGTCTACCACATAGATCGAGATCTTAGGGTATTATATTTTGGTATAGGTACATTTGGTTTAAAAAGCAGTGGTAGCCTAGTGATAACGCGCTTGTTTGAATATAACCGAGTGATGCGGGTTCAAATCCGGGTCTCACACCTCTGATATTTTCAAGTGTTTTCATTTCCAACATGATTACCACTTGTATTACGGTGAAGGAAAACATCGTGAGGACCTGCATGTCTGAGAGAACCTAGCAATTTGTCGAAAGACATGTGAAGTCCGCCAACCCGCACTTGCCAGCGTGGTGGACTAGGACCTAATCTCCCTCGTCCTGAAGGGAGGCCCGTGACTAGCAGCGGGACCGGACGTTAATAAGGGCTGAATACATACATTTTGCTTAAAACCTTTATTAAAATAATTAACAATTATTATTATTATTAATGTTGGACAGATAGTGCCTAAGAACTTTTGTTTGTAATCGTAATGCAAACGAGTTAAGTTTTCGCAATGCTTTTCAAACAAAACGCAAAATTGACGCTCTCTTAGCAAATAAGTACACTATTTATTTATTTAAACAAAAAAATAAACAAATCATGAGAATTGCTGACTGTAAGGCATAGTCAGTTTGATATAAGGTCATAAAACAGGTGTGAAAAAATATATTTAATATTGCAATTTGAGCTAGAGAAAGAATATAAATCTATACACTAAAACACCTAAAAACTTGGTATGTTAGCAGCGGGTTTTAGCAACCGGCCTAGGTCATATGTAGTAGGATCGATATCCGTGAAAGCATTTAAGAGTGACGACTCGTTTGGCTCAGTTGGTAGTGACCCTAATTTCTGCGCCAGCGGTCGCGGGTTCGAGGCATTCATTTGCTAATCACGAATGCTTGTACTCCAGTCATGGGTGTTTATATTTATAATATGTATTTAAAATTTATATTTGTAGTATATCAACTATCTGGTATCTGCAACACAAGCACGTTACGTAGGTAAGCTACGTGCGGAACTAGATGGCGCTGTTGTAATAATGTCCCAACATATTTATTTATTATTTATTTATTATTTAAGTGGCGATAAGAGACGCTTATGTCGCGATATGACAGCAGATCAATATTTAATAATTATTAATAGATCATTTAAAATGTAGCTAAATATAAGAATCAGTGTCAAACCAAAACAACTCCTTTCTTTGACCTCGATGAAAAATAAAAAGGTATTTAAATAAAATCAAATTCAATAAGTTGTTTAAAACTTTATTTATATTCGTTATATTAATAATGATTTACATTTATACGTTACACGAAACAATAGAATATGCCTTTTAGGACTAATTAGCTGTGCTAATTTGATCACAAATCCATATTTTAAGCTAATTTTTATAATTTACATAATGTTTGATATTATTATTGAAGGAATTACCTTACTAGATGTAATTTGTAATCATGGATGGTATTCTGTAAGAAGGTTAGGCGAACATGGTTCATATAAAATAGGCAAAGTTTCTCGTCGTGACATCTATATGAATTTGTCTTACTGAATAGCTACTAATAGAATAACCTTAGATAATTTAATCCTCCCTAATAATTATTTTTCAAATAAACCAATTAACGAAAAGAATGGAATTGCCCCGCCATGCTTTTAAATCGCGGACTTCAATAAAAAAAAATCGTTTGTATTAAGTTAATGTATCAAAAAACAGTTAAGTATGGACATGAAATGTGAACATAATGGACAGAAGGAAAATACACTGAATAATTAAAATATACCATATTACATTATGTGATTAATAATATTAATTAAACCTGAAAATTCTAAGTACAATATTAGTCGTTATGGTATCATTGACCTTTGCTCGGTGGCGCGAAGTTAAATATAACATTAAATATATATTCATTATAAACTAATAAGTTAACTTATTTATTTTCAGTTGCATTTATTAAAAATAATCGCAATTTTTTTTTTAAATAAAAAGATTCGTAAATTAAGAAAAAGTTGACAAAATTGTATAACTAGAAAGATATCATTTTTTGTTTCTTAAAAAATAGGTACTTTCTTTACAATTTTATTTCATACATTATATGCAAAAAGGTTCAACCTTTTTATAACCTTTAAAGAGTTACTATGAAAAAGCGCTATGTGTTTATTTCAATTAAAAAATCTTTATAATGTTTATTTACACCTATGTATCATGTACACTGATGAAATCCGAGAAATATCAGATTATTGATTTTAATTTTTAAATAACATTTTAAGACGGACAATATTTTACTAGTATGATTAATGACATCATAATTAACATTACAAAAAATGTTAAAGTAAGATAAATATTGAATTTATTAATAGAAACTGTAGGTACTTATTATTCGTGCAACCTCCTGAAAAATGAAAAATTCAAAACTATAGAAATAATAAAAAAAATCTCAATAATCTCTAAACAATAAGCGGTGTAACTTTGATAGTACATCTAGTAATGCATTTTATAGTTGTAGATTTCGCCATCGACGACCACTTAGTAAATAACATTTTTTATTCAATAGAATGTAAATACAAATATTTTAAGTTTAATACTTAAATATGAACGTTTAAACTTTACGCCTGAACATGAATTTTATTGTTCTTAATAAGATTTAATGAAAAATTTACTAATAATATGAATTCACACATCGAAATACAGTGAACATGGATTTAATATCAATACATTAAAGTACATAATTAGATAAGTTATATTAAAATACTTCAGATTCATTTTATTTTTTAAGAAACTAAGCTAAGTTCACATTCAGATTATGCAACAGATGCAAGAAAAAACTTAATTAATAAATTAACAAGAATAGAATTCATAATTAAAATAATATTATAAAGAAAACAACACGTTTATTATAAAAATAAAATTATATAAATTATAAAAATAAAATGTATTCTATACTCTTTATAGAATTATGGTGTCAAAATAAAATCAATTATTAGTAGGTACATATTTGTGCGTCATCGTCAAAATCACAAAGATAATGCACATACATTTGTATTTATAGCCATTGACTAAATATATATTACTATACATGTTATTAGATATTTATTAAAATGAGTATTTATTAATATTTATACATATATATTTTTAGTTTTGGTTTAATTGTGTAACTATGCCGTAACCCTTACATACACCCTTACATTGCTCCTACTCTTAGTAGAGTATTATGTTATTAACCCATCAGTCTCCTGGATTTTTCACTTTCTTTACATTATATTAGCAAAATTGTAATCCAATCCAATTTCGAACAATAGCCTCAGTGCGCCTGTTATTTTTAAAATTTTTGATACAATTTTTTCATAGAGATCAACCTCCTTGTCTACATTCTTCTAGGTTCTAATCTAGGATTAAAAAAACCCGCTGTCATTTGTCATTTTGACGTTGACACCTAATTAAATAAACCCCAAACGAAAGTGTCTTTTTAGAATGTGTTTGGATTCTCATATAACAATAGTGATAGTGTAATAAATTGTTATTATAGTATTTAATTACACGATCACTATATTCAGTATTTTTTTATATGTTCATTAGATATCAGGATCTATCATATTAAATTAGTTTGTAGAAAAAGTATCTACATATTATATATGTAATAAAAGCATGTTAAAAAATAAAAAGTAAAAATTGTTACGACATTTAAATTATGAACTTTAAATAAATTATATACCTATACCTTTAAAAGGATGTTTTTATTTCTTTTAAATACTGTTATTTTAATATTATGTAGACCATAAGCATTAGCGATCAACTTATTCGCTAAAGATATAAGAAAATAAAAAATGCTCTATACGTATAAAAATTATATTTTATTTAAAATAAAAATCTGGTAACTAATGAATATATTCATATGATAATCCGAACCTTACACGTGTTTTCTGAACCGCAGTTCGTTCGGGGGAAGCTGATCTCATTCGGCTGCCTTAGGAATCATCTCTCCACAACTGAGGGGGTGTGCTTCTAGGGGTAGGCTGGGGACGATAGGTCGTAGCTTTGCTGAACTTAACTCATTACTTTGAACCCAGAGTTCGAGCTGTAAAAAAGGTTAAAATTGTATATAATAAAAAAAAAACAAATGTACTTAATGTAATTTAAATGATTTTTCTGTAGTACTTTTAAGGAAAATTTAGATAGACTATTAATTATCGCGTTTAGGTTCAGCGAGTACTATACAATAAGTTTTAAGCTTGTCATTATATCTTTTTTATTTTTTTTACAGTCTACTAATGATAATGAGAAAAAATATTGTTTAACTACGTTTAATAATTGACGTATGGCCTTGTGACGCTGTAAGGCCAGGCAAATGGTGTTTAATACCATTTAAAATATATTGTCCTCTTAGAGATTAAATATCAAAAGCGCTTTTCTTATCAATTAACTGAAACCTAGTTTTATATTAGTGTTATCACCACACCAAACTTCATTAAAATCTGTCCAGTGTTTTCCAGTGAAAAAAGACAATAATAAAGGCAGATAGACAAAATTCTCAAAACTATGTATGTATATCTATATTAAAATAGTGACTATTTAAAATGTTCACAAAAAAACCATTTAATGAACAGGCTCCACTTATTTGAAATTTATTATATATATGTAGATACATATAGATAAATAGACTGCACTACACGGTTTTAGAACACCTGTACTGACAGCGTCCACTAGACTATTCGCCGAAGTTGCTTCAACGACGTACTGGTCGAACCGAAGTCTGAAGTACGTAACTATACTCTGCGAATGGTGGAGTGAGACGTATTGTGTACGCTTCGAGTCCTTTAACTCGGGCTCAAAAACCATGATAGGAAGTCGCCCGAGGCGGGTGAAGCGCGATAGGGCGCCGGATAGGGTTGGGCGCCGGAATCCGTATACGAAAGGCGAAGTGAGGTAGCAAAGTGCTCTTCACACTCTCGTATTCGTTAAATTTCGATCAACTTTGCGTAGTGCTTGTTCAATCTTACCTCTGAAGGCATTTTTTCCGGTGGCGACCTACAACTACCGGAACAGTGAAGTTGTAGGAGTAGTTCAGCGATCGCAGCAACCGACGTGTCTATGATTCTCTGTCGACACAAAGCCACGGCGTGGACGAACCCCCCCGGTCCTATGAACTCGTGCTCCATGAAGAACGTTTTTTCGTCCCAGAAAATAGCCTAGAAAGTGAAAAAAGTATATTGAAAATGAACGTGCAAAGTGGAGTAAGCTAAGTCGGAAGGCCGACCCTGGCTACATAGTCTAGTCAACGAGTTTTAAAACGTAACAAAATAAGATGAAAAAAATGATATTTCGTTTCTGGTTAATAACTCGAAAAATATTAATATTTAGGCAATTTTGAAAAAAGCTCGTTAAAGAGGATGAAATTTCCAATGAAAAAGTCCCGGAACTCTATCTCCATTATTTATAATTTAAATTTGACGTTGAAAATAGGGCTCCACGCGGGTGTTACGGCATGCGCGCGCCGCCGCTAAAGAGAGTTCAGCAATAAAAATATTTTTTTTATAACGTAAAATGTGATTTTAAAAATTTGAAAAAAATCTAGTATCTTCTTAACACTTGAAAGAATCGAGCCCTGAAGAAAAAAAAGTTTAACAACCATTTTTCAAAAAGTTATTCAATTGTTAACTACCAAATGTTTCCAAATCTCCATTGACATACACAATGGGATGAAAGGTATAAATAATTGGCCTATAAATTTTAAACTTCGTGGAGCCCTTTTGATATATATATATATATATATATATATATATATATATATATATTTGATATATATATATATATATATATATATATATATATATATATATATATATATATATATATATATATATATATATATATATATATATATATATATATATATATATATATATATATATATATCAAAAGGGCCCTTTTGATATATATACATATATATATATATGATTGATTTTGATTTGAATTTGAATTTGAATATACTTCATGAGATCCTGCGATAAATTTTAATAAAAGTTTATTAATTTGTTAATTATGATTTTTTATAACTATAGAAAAATTAAAAATCTAAAAAATGTTGAAAAAATTTTTTTTATGTAAAAACAGGTATAGCTAAATATTAATTGATAACAATCGCAATTTTTTATGTGCTAATATACCCTTAAAAAACATTTTTCTAGGCGTCATTCCGAATCGAATGAGCTATCGCACATATTTTAGGAGCTTTATTTCTATTTAACACGTTTTTGAACTTGTTGACTAGACTAATATATTTTTATACTTAAACGCACCGCCAATAAAAAAAAAAGAATTATTCGAATCGGTCCAGCCGAGTTTGAGTTATAAGTTATAACGACACTTTTTTATATACATGATTTATAGACTACATTTCTTATTTTTATTTAAAAAAATAATCATTTAATAAAGCATTTTTTAACCCATTATAGTCTATCTACCCGCAAGAAAGTATGTTTTCGTTCATTTGAATATACCATACATTTATTACAGTTTACATTTATTTTATGCAGTAATTTGAATGTTAATGTTTACGGCATAAAATCCCGTTACGACCGGAATTTTATACTGATAATGTACATGATACTCGTAAGTCGTAGTAAATTAAAAAAAAGATGAAAACTTTTTTTAGCACTAATATTTTATATTAGGTACTGATGTTATAAATTTTAATTTATGTAATTAAAATTTATAACATCAGTACCTAATATAAAATATTAATAATTAATAATTTAATTAATTTTTTAGTTTATAAATGACCGAATTCAATATAATTCAGATTATATATTTTCAAAAATATGGCTATTTAAAAAATATTTTGCGTAAATCAATGTCAAGATGACAATTATTATTTTAATCTTTGTCATGTCAACGACCCATAAATCAATATCTCGCTTAGATGTCAATTGGTAGTAGGCGTTAGTCATTTTATCACAGCTCACTCAAAGATAATGTTATTTTACAGTTTTCCTTTAATTTGAAGTCACACGTTCGATTTCCGAGCGACGTACAAAAACTTACTGATGTAACGTGTAGTAACGTGCCCTGTAACTGTACAGTTACTTACTGTTACTGTACATATTTTGTTATTTACACTAGCAAATACACATAAATTACATTATGGTTTTATTTATGTTAGAATATTTACAGTATTCTACAGAACCATGGTACATAATATCTTACGTTAACTACTCGTATAGGTGGAAACTAAGAGTAGAAATGTCAGAAAACTTCGCGTCTGTGTCCTTATCTCTTGACAGTTTTTTTAAATCAATTGCAAACACACGTATAATCATAATGGTTTCTTAGGTTTACGCGAATATTCGACATTATAAATGAAAATATCTATGTATCTATGGAGAGTCTCTCCCGTGGGGCCGTGACCGTGATTGCTGTAAAGCAATCCTACCTGCTTGTTCATATCCTACATGAAGAAAATAATAGAAAATCATTAATACCTAATAATAAAAAATAAATGTGACAGCCGAAGTTGCGATACAATTGAAATCCTAATACTTGTCTTCATACAAAAAAAAATACACTTAATGTGATAATTAAATTAACTAATTATAGGTAGTTAAGACAAAATCCCTATTTGATATGACACAAGTCCTATCTAAGGACCAAAAAGAAACTACAATTTGAAGGAATTACCTTAGAAGTAATGGTGAATTTGGTGAAAGGTTTCAAATATCGCCTATATCTGATTGTAGTGGCTGCCTGAAGTACGGAACCACCCGCTGCTTTGATATTTGCGTAGAGACCACTTCGCTCATAGAAATCTGCTCTCGCGAAGTCCAACTCTCGCAAATAGCGCGCGTTGTTCATGTGATAGAGCAAAGTGTCTATATCATTTAGGAGACACCAAGCTGGAAGTAATAGAATAGCTGTTATATTTTTGATGAAACATTTATGAGATAGAGTCATTGCAATGACTAAAATAACTGGGCTTTTTTGAATAAAAAAAGTTGCAGCAGTTAGGAAAACAAGTCCTACATACAATATTACGTGTGAAGGTCAAATATAATGAATTTAGTTAAATTACTGATTACCGTTTGCTAAACGTATAAGATATTTCGTCAAGTTATGTTTGGTGTCTCATAAAATGTCCTTTTTAGATTTTTATCCTACATACATACGAGTATAATGACATGGTGCACTATTAATTGATAACATACAAGAAGCTTTTCTTTATTTAGGTAACTAATTGATGTATAAGGAATAAGGAAATTTTAATAAAAATATTATTTACTTAATTATATAAATAAAATGTATAAAAGCTGGTTTGATGACACGTCATGTTTTCCTCAACCACTTACATACATAGGTTTTGGCAAAATCTAATTGAATAAAATATAAAACTGACTGACTGATGTAAAATGACGAAAATAGAGCCGATAAAGCCCTTATGGGGTAGAGTTATATAAATTTATCCAACCCGTCGCTTAGAAATGTATGATTTAGGTACATAATAATGAGACGCATGTGCACTTTGCTAGAGGTTGCTCAAATTCGATTCCTTGCATGGAAGGCACACATTTTTTGGCTTTTAACGTTTTCTCTGCCCACTCCGAAAGTAATAAAAAAATTAGTTTAAAAATGAGCAAAATACTTACATTGCACCTCGGTAGAATCCAAAATGCAGATTTTCTTCCTAAAGTACCGGGCTTTAGCGACGGTGTACATCATACGCGCAAAGTAAGCCACGTCTAAAGTGCTGTAGAGCAAAAGGGACCCTGCCACCACCACTGCCCCCCATCCAGGCACCCATATCGTCCACATGATGTTTTACTATGTAAAGTTTATTTATACCTATAAAATGTAATGAAATAAGTAATCAATTAAAAAAATAAGATAAAATATACGCCTATTTGAACATAACGTTTAGTTTACAGAAAAACCTATAAGACAATTAATGTAACATTATAATTCTTTCTTATTGCAGTTTCTGTAACTATTAATGTATTTAATAATTTTAAACTAAATGTAAGCGAGGGCGCTTCACTCGAATATTACCTAGGTGCCTAACTTTTAAAAAACTAAAAAGTAACGTAGTAAGTCTTACTAATGAAACTATCTATATAATGATTAATAAAAAATACGTTGGGATATTATTGCACACTGCGCCATCTAGTTCCATGGTAAGCTACGAGGCTTGCCGCTTGTGTTACGGATACGAGATAGTTGATACACATTTATAACTTTAAATACATACATATTATGATATTATAAATATAAATACCCATGACTGGAATACAAACAATTGTACTCAAGAAATTAATAGAACCCTCAGTAGGACTCGAATCCGCGACTGCTGGTATAGCGTGTATGATGTAGGATCACTACAAACTGAGCCAAACGTGTCGTCAATCAAAAAAATGTAACTTAATTCGCAAGCAATGTAAATGCAATTTTGAGAAACTAGAACATTGCTCAGACATTTGGTTCAGGAACGCAGTGCAGTTTCGTTTTTATGATAACAGCCAAATTTAAAACCATTCAATACCAATGTTAATTTTTACCAAAACAGGTATTGGATGGTATTTAAGCGTAATTGTATTCATTTTAGATAAAATACTATTTATACGGAACATTTATCGTTAGTTTTGGAACAAGCTCTATTATTGCATAAATAATTAAATAGAGTCGTAAAATGTGTACGTTATTTTTTTACGTTTCTTCTAGCTTTTTGTCAAAACTATCTGCAATCTTCACGTTTAAAAAATGTAAGATGTTCTAACCACCATCATGCTCTTTAGGAAATGTGTCTAAGCTATGCTATATTATATACTTACAAAAAAAAATTGCTCTTGCTTTGCTATAAAATACAATTTAAATTATAGTAAAAACTAAAAATTGAACTTACCAAGATGTTACTTGAAGCCGGCGAAATGAAACTAACAGTAAAACATATTGCCGTGAACGAAACGTATATAACAGTATTGCTTTAAAAGACAAAAACCTATATTTACTAGTTAATATTAAATGGAAAATTAGATTTTTTATTTTATAATAACCTCTGAGGCGGTGTCAAGAATTTTCACGTTAAAATAGTGACATTGTATGCGATGCGCGCGCAGGACGATCGATAAGTCCGTACATGTATGCCATTGTTTTACCATTTTCAGCCTTATTAGTAAAGGTTGTGTAAAATGTATAGACAGACTGTTCCTGTTCAAACCGGCCACGAGGTTATTTAACCTGCATCTAGAACTCTACTTTTATTATTTTTTGATATTTATATTGAAAAAATTGTAATTAGGTTAATCATAATCTACTTACTAATAAAATGGCTACGGCTTTCTGTTCATTAAAAATGGATATCAAATTTCAGATTCCTCTGAAATCCACATATTTAAAAATCAAATGAGATGATTGATGAAATATTATGTATGTGTAAAAAATCTTCTTTCTTCTCTTGTAGAAGAGACAATCACTTTAATAGAGAAAGTTCGGAAGTAGAAGAAGACTAGAAACCTCAAACTGAAGTTACTGAACGAAGTTCTCTAACCGTGGAGTAAGACAATATAGTGGTTTTAAATTTACTAGTACCAGCTACAGAGTTTGTTGGTCGGAACGCGCTAAGCTCCTAAAGCAATAGTCCTATTTAGGATGTAGGTATACGTCATTGCTCAGACCAAAATATCTAGACTGTTCGATAAACCCGTTTTTTTAATAGGTACAATATCAATTTAATTTTAATAGATTCACTCAATAACCAAAACTATTTTTATGTTTCCTCATTTTGTGCCCTGCACATAAAAGTTTTAATAGTCAATTTAAAAAAAGTTTGCTATTGGTTAACATTTTAAAACTTTATTTAAATATCATCATTATCATTCATCATCATATTCAGTCAGTCTGCTTAGCCTATGTCACATAGGCCTCTCCTTTGGCAGGCCACTGAGCTTCAGCTCTAAGTCTACGCATCCATTGCATTGCTCTGCGAATTCAAATATAATGAACTAATACATTAATTTATGTTATGTATAATTTCTAAACAAACGACGTAGGAACATTTATTTAGCTGTAATCCAAGTTGCTCTGATTCTAAAGGATAGGATAGGAAGAATTCTATAGGATAGGCATGATGGACATGTATTTAAATAATTATAATAACTATGAATTCTAATTATTTTTAATAACTATTTATTATTCCAATAACTTATCTTTTGAATAATATATTATTATGTATTATTAATCTCATAATATTTTATATTTTAATCTATTTATTTATCCGAAAAATCAAAGTGAGGCCTTATCACAATGAAAACAGTCGCCGTCACGATTATCGACTCGACGCGGAATCCAGATTTATAAGACCTCTTATATAAAAATAATAACTAACAAACTAGGTTTAACTAAAGTGGTTATCCATTACGCTATTGACGGGCGTAGCAGTTTAAAGTCGTTGCCCGGTGACCTCGGTTGTGTTCTTTTATCTCTTTCTATTGTTAGATGTTAGAGCAAGACAGAATTACACGGCACGATCCGACATTTTGACGCGCAGTGACGTGTTAGGCTAGAGAGAGTAAACAGTGCATTCAGTCATAATTGTAAAGTATTTTTTATTTAATATGCGTGAGTTTAAATATAATGTAGTACATTTAATCCAAGCGGTTAGGGAGAGGCCATGTTTGTGGGATAGAACAATAGAAGCTTATAAGGACCGTGTCGAAAGACGTACAGCTTGGGATGAAGTTTTCAATCTACTTGATGAACGATACGAGGATATGACGCCTGAAGAGAAAAGGGTTACTAGTTAGTACTTTACTTTGATTCGACATTAATTTATTTTAGCAGTTTTAATTAACAAGATATTCTAAATATAGCATAATAAGATGATTGCTAATCTGTAGTTAACGTTGCATAATATTTTATACTTATTACATTTTAATAAGTATTTTACTTGATCGGGATTCGTCACGAAGTTTCACGTGACGTATAAGTTTATTTACGCGTTTGAAGCAGAAGTTTTTTTAATCAGAGTTTTTGATTTTATAGTGTGAATTTATCTTTTATCGAAATGAAGTAAATTTATAAATATTTTTCTAACAAAATACAGATTAGAAAGTGATGTAATATACCTATGCCACTGTTGTTTGTTTTTTATAAAAAAAAAACTACTTTCAATGAATTTGGTGAATATAAATAAATATACCTAATAATTAATTAATCGTATGAATATAGTATCGTTTGTAAAGTCGTTTGATTATAAATCCTTTAAATAAAATATTTTATGTTATAATGTACCTAACATTAAGTTCTGATTCATTTATTGCAGGTGAGCAGATACAGTCAAAATGGACGAACATAAGGGATACATTTGTTAAAACACTAAAATCTAAAATGGGAAAGCCAAAACGCAAATATGTCTTATACGAACACCTAACATTCCTCCTAAAAGTCGCGTCCATTGGAGAAGATTTTTCCATAGATTTTAATTCTGAAGACAGCGCCGTTTTCATGAAAACTGAACGACAGAGTCCAAAAGAGATTATGAGTCCAAGAAAAAAATCTAGAAAATCTGATTATAGTGATGAAGAACCAAAAAGAAGTAAAGATTATGATAAATCAGAGGTCGATTATGTAGAGGTAGATGAATGCAATGATCCGAGAATCATGAATGAAGATGAAGCTTTCTTCGCATCATTATTACCAACTGTAGTTAAATATTCTGAAGATGAAAGGCTAGAGTTCAGGATAGAAGTGCTAGCCGTGATGAAGAAGATCAAAGAAGAGAGGAAGTGGTCTAATGATGTATGAGAGTGAAGTTTTAAAATGTAAAAAATGTTAATAAAAGAATTTGTTAACTTTTTAAATGGAACATAGGTACCCCACATACGTGTGCAAGTCTTTCAATGGCCAATAGGTTTTTTTAAAATTACCTAATACTAGCAACTTAGCTTCTGGTATTTTAGACATTCAGAGCAAGCAAGGCGAAGTAATCTGATTTTTGACTGAACTGAGTAATCATTCTATTTAATTGATGAGTTTTTTTTATATAATACCTATTGCATTTGGCATTCTTCAAAGTAGTACAAATATTACTCCCACCTAGCTAATTGCAAACTTTCGAGTTAAATTTAACTTTTTAAAGAAACGTCTTTCAATATATTTGTGTATTAGGTACATTGTATACTTTGAAGTTTGATAACGCTTATCGTGCTCACGTGACTGTTGTAATACAAGAAAAACATTAAAAATACTTATTTGATTAAATATTGGACTACTGACATCATCCTAAGTATACAGGATATTTTTTTGGGTTCCCAACATTCACAGGTCATTGATTACATGTTCAATTCTTGTAAAGATCGATTTTCTTATTAGTTTTACAAGTCCATGTCTGACTGCGCTAAAAGCTCGATGTTTTAATATGAAAGAATATTTTACGGTTTTGTAATAGAACTAATTTTTCGCGGTTTTATTTTGAGTATCGCTTCGAAAGTTTAAAATTTTACATTAACCGTGGTTAGAGAGATTGAAGCAGCTTATTTGCTCTATTCCAAAAGTCAAGAATCTAAAGCCGCGAAAAAATAATTTTAATTGAAAGGTGTCAAATTTTCACGTAAATTAAGTATAAGTATTTATTATCTATGATGTTAAAATATAGCTTAATTTTCCTATATCCTATATGTATAATTATTATAATTAAGTAGTTATCTCAACTGCCTACCTTATATTATCAAAATGAAAGAGTATGAATGTATGCACATAGTATCTAATGTACGAGTATTCAGTGGTTGTTACGATAAATATTAAACTTCTTTTTTTTTAAATTAATATCTATCCTTCAACAAAGAACATAATATTATGTGTATACAGATGTTTTTTTATAACGAGTAAACGCAATTGTAAATAAAGCATTTGCGTCGATTCTGATTATAGTAATTAATAAATTTGTCCGCCTTTAATATAATATTAGAGAACTATTGTTATTTTTATTTTATGTACGTGAAATAAATTTTAATGTTTACTTTTGTATTTTATTTATAACTAGCCTTTCCCGCGGCTTCGCTCGCGTTCTATCGTCTGGAAACCAAATTCTTTTGCCCGTCCTACCGTCTTCAATGCGGCGATCATTATTTTGTTGCAGTTAGTTTAAAACTATGATATCTCGTAAGATATTCATTGAAAAGGTTAAAGGGTTAAACCTTTTACGCAGCGCACGCAACGGCAGCTCTCAAAATGAATATTTTTCTCCCGTTTTTACATTTTTTATTGGTGCTCCGCTCCTATTGATCATAGCGGGATGTAATATAGTCTATAGCCTTCCTCGATAAACGGACTATCTAACACAAAAAGAATTTTTCAAATCGAATCAGTAGTTCCTGAGATTAGCGCGTTCAACCAAACAGACAAACTCTTTAGCTTTATAAATAGTATAGATAACTTACACTACACACGCACACATACAAACGAACGCAGTCATAATCACTTAAGTTCATTAAGTCTTTCTTTAGTATGGAGATTCTCTACGTAATGGTTCATTAAGTGACTAAGAGTGCGGGCGTAATTACAAAATGTGTCTTGTACACATAAATCTTTATAGAAATGAGATAGTTGAGATAAATAAAAGATGTTTTATTAATATTTAAGTTTTAATGATCATTTTCTGTAGCACTTTTAAAATAATGTTTACAATAATCACAAAACACATTTGGGTTAAATAAAAAATAATGTATGAACCTCCTAAACATTTAGTTGTTTACATCTAATAAATTTTAACTTCTAATTGTAAAACAACGAAACATGTCAATACTGTAGTCATGGGTAATATCGAAGTCTACAATATCGAATAACAACTTATGGATTATATAAAAAATTCCAATCTTACGTTTAGAAATGGCTGAAAAAATTGTCTTTTCCCTGAGAGAAAAAAAATATAAATTCCAAAAACTTACGGAGACCGTCCTGATAGTGGACTAATGCCTTTAGTTTGGCGTCGAAACATCTAGATATCCATTTAAAAATACGCCAACCCATCATAAATCCGGACTAAAGACATGTACACAGAACTTTTCTAACACCGCTATCTTATACTACTCGAAGTAACATCCAACTATGGTATAGACTCGCTTACGAGCGCACAAATCGTTACAATTCACTATATAAGACCGTTGGAGAACGGCTGAAGTCGCTAAATTCACTAAATTTTATATACAAGTTCGCAAATTGCGATATTTTACCATAAAAAGGGCATCTCACCCTGACTTTATATACAAAAGCGGTAAAATACTGATGAATAAGGCTTATAGCCGAAAATCGAACATAGTTTCCGCATACATTCTACATAATATAACGGTATAGTGACTAGACCCCTAAAATGTCGGGGACAAAAGTTATTTACACCCTTACGACGGATAATTAAATTTAAACTCACACTAAATTAACATTAATTCTAATAAACGTTTAAATGTAACGTCAACCCTTCGCAAAGTAACCAAGCGTTGAGAATAAACTGAGTCTAGAAAAATAAGCCAAGTTAAAGCTTGTCACAAATTTGTGCATTTCCCATGGAAGTTGCCTTTAGTTAAATCTAATATAGTACAGTATAGAAAATAAAAATTATAGTACGGCAAATTTAAGGAGAATCACGTCAGTCTAAATATAGAAGGGTTATAATATTCGTACTAACATTAAACTACGACAAATTCACATTGAGTATGGCTTTTACTATAAACTTAAGTCTATTTTATAGTTTTATACATTCAATACATCGATCACATTATATTAATATGGTTATATTACATGAAGTTCAACAGTCAAAATATGATAAAGTAAGTACAAATTATAATAATTTGAACTAAACGGTGAGTCACTTAACACAAAGCTCGATAACGCTTCAACAAAATAAAAATACACGTACAATATGAACGTAAGCTATTTTTATTATATACAAAACAATGTCCAACAATATTTATTTTAATAGAGTAAAAAACCTCGTGAAGATATCGCGATCAGTCTGGCGCGACACGCGGCCGAATAAAGTCGAAGAATCAGTATAGTCTTAAATCGGAAGATGTCATATTGAGTTTTATTATATTTATCTACTATTCCTTAAAGTTATCGCCATTTACTTATCCTAACATTTAGAAGATTTTCTTAAAATATAATATTGTTTGTCACATCCGGTACAAGTCATATCCAGTGTGTCATATCAGTGTAAAATTTTGGTTCAATTCCCTTTGAGAAATTCTTTTCAAATATGTATAAGTACTGTTTATTCCACATATTAATTATTAAAGTCTAAAGTCGGTTTTTTCTTGGGTTTCTTCGGCCTGGGGGGTGCCGGAGACCCGTTGCAACAAGAACAGTTCCTCTTAACCACTCCTCTTCCTGACGCTCTTCGTCTTATTTCTAGGCTATCTGATCTATCTTCCAAACTTTCTTCGAAACCAGCTCTTGTCTTCCCGGATAAGCTTCTTTCGCCATCCCCATCAGGGTTGTGGTACATCCGTTTCGCGGGATAAGTTCTTAATGGCGGGTGGTCATCTGATGATCCGCTTCCGCCACGATCGACCAATCTAGCTTCTTTTATTACTGAATCTATTCTCACGTGAGTTCCCACTCCACTGGAATCGGTTGAGTTAGTTTCGTCGTAGGGGCTTTTGCAGCACTTTTCGCTATCACTACTATTATAGTCGACAGGCCGTCGACTTTCTGACCGTTCGGATGCTGAGTTCTCTTCCCAGAACAGTTCAGTATTCCTTTCCTGCAATGAGTTTTCTTCATCACCGTTGGGTATGGACTCATGGTTTGTCTCTCTCGGACTGTCTTCGGCTACCATGTTCGCATCGACACCAGCTATGAGACCTTCTGGTTCATCGATTAAATATCTGGATGTTCTTCTATCATCTTCATAGTAGACCCTTCGGATAACTTGAGTAGCATTCCCCGTTGAATGTACTATGGTTGATGCTGTGTTTGAGAGATGAAGTTCTCTTGAATCCGTTAATATGTTATCAAATTTGGTGACTCCATCTTCTTTCACTAAAACAGATGGCAGATTTAGGTTTTCATGTGGATGGGAGGAGTTGATGATGTGATCCATGTTGGCGTATTTCACGCTGTGTATATTTTCCTGCGTGGCCTGGGATATGACGGTGGTTTGTGGAGCAGTCACTAGGACGGTGGCGGGAGCTCTACTGGCGTGGAATATAGTCCGACCGTTGAGTCCGGATATTGTGATCGGCTGAACCTGGATTAGAGAAATATATTAGATAGGGATATAGGATAGAGATAGAAAAAACACTTACCGCAGCACTCAAAATCACTTAATGAACCATTAAGTCATTCTGTAGTAGAAATTCTCTACTAAAGAACTACTTAATGGTTCATTAAGTGACTAGGAGTGTGGCGGTTAGTAACTAGTAAAAAATAACCAACATCAATTTAAATATAGTGTAAAACTTATTTTCTGTTTACATATTTAAGATAAAGATCGTGATTTCAAACTCAGTCAAAAAAACATCCATAAGTTAAACAAAATCCCTACT
Source organism: Boloria euphrosyne (assembly GCA_951802675.2). Lineage (NCBI taxonomy): Eukaryota > Metazoa > Arthropoda > Insecta > Lepidoptera > Nymphalidae > Boloria > Boloria euphrosyne. The sequence goes on from OX637896.1 coordinate 2,937,696, forward strand.
AATATAAATGTAAATGTAAGTTTGTGTGTTACGCTTTCACGCGAAAACTACTTAACTGATCATCATGAAACTTTTTACATATATTCTTGGAGGTATTAAAAGTAACAGAGGATACTTTTTGTTAAAAAAATCTATTGTAATGATCTATCTCTGATACTTATTTAATGGCTTCAATGCGAGCGAAGCTGCGAGTAAAAGCTAGTAATATATAAAGTTGAACCACAAGAAAGCATGTACATGTACCCATACATATCTAAAGGCCTCAATTATTGATAATTTGATGTCCTTGCATAACATTAAAAGATAATACATTAAAACATACACCTAAACGATATAAGTATGAAACCGTAAAATTGTAAATATTGGTAGATTATAATTTCGCAGTTTACAATTTCTCGAGATTGCATGCACCTTGCGCGCTGATTGTTCAAACCAATTAGTTTGATTTTTCGAACTTTTATTACTAGGTTGCTTAGGTTAAAAAATAATCACGAGCAAGCTATGAGCAACTAGAACTTAGACAACCAGCTGACTTCAATCAGTGATCGACCGATGGAAACGCGACATGTGTTCCGTCGCGTGCCATTCCACAATTTGACGGTTTCTCTTCGATATATTAAAATCTAACGCTATTTACAATTCTACGGTGATTTGTACTTGGTTCACAGAAATAATACAAGAATAACCCATCTAACGCTTACCTCCTCTTCCTCTGTAGGCTCACTATGGAATGTGGTATTTGGATGTGATCGAGCAAACTCTTCTTGGTCCAAGTTTATAGTCGCTTGTCCATCCTCACTGACGGTGACGATGCCTTCATCCAATCCGAGGGTCACCCCCAGGTCTTCCTGATCATCAATCTCGCTGTGCAGGATATGGTCGGTGGCTATTTGATCATCTATATCCGGCTGGGGTATCCCGCTTTGATTCAGTATTGTTGGTTGAGCTGGAAGGATATGATTTTGTTTAGAAATTAAGCTAAATAATATACATTGTAAAAACATTAATAAATATAATTTTATGGATTGAATTTAATTAATTAAAGTAGTTTTCAATATTTGACTATTAGCACTTATTATAAATAATTAATACAAGATGTCATTTGATAGTAATATTAATAGATTCTCTCAAAGCATTAAACATAATCTTGATTATATTCTTAAACATTCTTGACACAATGTATTTTGCAATCATCTCTCTACATACATAATATTTTATGCAAAGTTTGAATTTTTATTCACTCTGTTTACTTAAGACTTATGAGTGAAAACTTTATTAGCTGATATGAAAAATTGTTTAGTATTTATATCTGTACCATGAATACTGTTCAAAGGTTTTCCAAATTATACTAAATAAAAAAAACTTATTATGTCAGTAGTATAATTATATTGTTTTTCCTTACGGGTATTTGAATGTTGCTGAGCATCATGAGCAGGTGAAGAGTTGAAAAGCAGTTCAGCCTCAGGGAACAGTTCTGATGCAGATGGAGAGTCCACTCCCAGGTCTTCGCATTCTTCAGATAGCGATTTCTGTAAAAAACGAGCACCCTGGAGCCAAGGTCTACTTTTGAGTATGATAACCAAAACAAAACTTAAGGTATGATGGAGGATACTAATTTACATACAAAATAATTTATAAATAATAATTTGAATTGAGGAAAAATTATTAGAATTAGAATGCTTTTAGTAAATTAACAAACAATAAAATAGAAGAATACAACACAAATAATCACTAGTTCATTACATGAATGTTAAACTTATGTAGACAGAATGAATTGTAAAAATTGTGATGAAAAAGAAAATGATGATGCGGGTGTTAGGTATTTTTTTAATATTTTTTTTTTTATGGGACAAAGGGGGCAAACGGGCAGGAGGCTCACTTGATGATAAGTGATCACCTCCGCCCATGGACATCTGCAACACCACAGGGCTTGCAGATACGTTGCCGGCCTTTCAGGAAAGGGAGGGAGGGAGGAGGGAGAAGGACGGGAGTAGGGATGGGGAGTGGGCCTCCCGGACTCTCACTTACCGGACGAAACGCGACAGCATAGCTGCCACTTCACGCCGGTCTTCTGTGAGAGAGTGGTACTATACGGGGCGTGCCGGCCCATTCGGCTGCTACCCGAAGGTAACAAGCATGGCACTACCACTTAAATTGTTGTACATTTTACTTTATTACTGATTTATATATTAATATTAAGATAAGATGTAAGAAGCCATGTAAAAACAGTGTTGTCTCCATTTAACACAAATATAATGAAAAATATTATAAATATGTTGACCCGGAAAACCAGCTATCATCAAAATCCGTCCAGTGGTTTCTTCGTGATATACAGACAGACAGAACAAAATTCTAAAAACTATAGATTCAAATGTATCGATAGTAATGACAAAATTAATCAATGTACAGATTCGACTATGTCAGAATGTTATTGCATACTAGTAGTCCACAGTCTCCAAAGGTTTTTTTAATCAGAGACAATGTAAAAGTTCGTAGTAGCTTCATTTTGGTGAAACGCCAAGCTTTTTTAAATACAATTGATACAATTATATTAGATGCAATGTGGCATGATACTAAAAATTTCGAATTAGTGATGGTCTAAGATGTATCAACGCGGTGATTAACGATTTATCTTGAAATAATCCAATTTAAAACAAGACAAACATTTTCCTACAAAACAGATAAGATATAGAGGATATAGGATCAAACCGTCTCTCTCCGAGCATGTTAAAATATCGATTTCATAAAATTGAGTAATAATCGATTGATTTTCATAGTATTTATTTCCTATTGCCGATTTTTTAAGATTTTTATAATAAGTGTATTTTGTCATAAGTGAATGAGAAAAAATAAAAGTTTATAGTAAAATGATGTTTAAGGAAGGATAGATGCGAACAGAAAATACAATTTCCTACAAAATAATCAAAAATATCTTAGCGTTTAGCGTTGTTATAGTTCCCTCTTCCAAAAACATCTTCTGGCCGTGAAAATTGTTTCAAAATAACTACCTGTAAACGTAACTCGTGCTCCAATATTGCATATTTGTGCCTCAACGCAGCCACGTGCGCTAGCCGGTGTTGACGATGCCTGTCCTTTTTCTGAACCACCTGTATAACACAATCTTATTAATTCGTATAAACTACCTATTTTTTTTTTTTTCATTTATATGCGATAGAGGAATACAGCATAAGTAAGCCTTTTTTTTCATAATAATGACACTTTTACAAAACATTTATATGGTAAAACCTTTATAATGGCTAGAAGCGTTCAAATGCTACAGAGAAACGTTTTAATATTATTTTAAGTTTCTTAGTTTATTTGACAAATATTACTATTTAATCTAATAAGAACATTATTAATTAGAACACAACGGTGTTTTAATATGTTTTATGTGGTTAAATTTTATTTATATTTTACTTATGATTTTTATGACAGTCTAAGAAAGTTTGAACTACTACACATTTAAGTAACATAGGTTCTAATAAAGTTTCGTCCAAATGAAGATGAGTTACATGCACGATGATGCGGTTCGCACTTGACTATGAAGTAACCGAGGAACTGCTACATGCAAAAATGAAACACTCTCATATCCAAATTCGACTACACGAAAGACGGAAAGATTTGAAAATAAGCGATACGATAACGTTTACAAACATTTTTCCGAAAGAATAAAGTATACAAATTAAAATACAAACAATATTAAAATGATTGGGAAGACATTTATGAGACTTTTACGTGTATGGAATTTCTTTGTTTCGAGTGTAGAATGCCATATATATTATAGAAGCGACAATTTGTTTATTTAGTATGTATTTCTTACAAGAAACAACATATTATAAATATTTGCAAAGTATTAAAATTTGACTTTCTTATGAAAAAGCAAGCTAAGCATTGAAAAATTATTTCCATAATAATATCCATAAACAGTTAAGCTTTATTTAAGGTTACAAGGTGTTTAAAAAATATCTTCGCTTTTTTATTTATTTGTTTAAACAATAAGGTAAAGCACTTGTCGCATGTATAATTCCACGGCAAATCAACACCGAAGGAAAGAAAAGCGGTTAAAAGAAATTGAGGCGTGCATGTCTACTAAGAGGCTTTCTAAATCTGAGGGGTCGGCGTCAGTACTACAATATCGTGTCCTTCTTAAAACAAAGTCACATCATCTTCATTACAAGAGATCCATTTAAACTAATGGGTAATTTGTTATTTGTTTTTGTATAATTAGATGTTTAAATGTTTTTAAACAGATCTCTTAGAAAATAGTTTTAAGGCGCGACTCTTCCTAGCAAGGACACGGTATGATCACCTGGTAGGCCTTATCGTCGGAATCTGACGCGTCAATATCGTATGCATAATGAGACGAATCATCTTGAGAATCTATGATGTACGACTTTTTCGACTCTACGTCGAACATCTTATCATATATCCTTTGCGCCTCCATATCGGGACTGTATCGATCTGGGATCGCGTCCTGAAGTTTCAAAATGTTAAACGTAACCTCAACTTATCAATTGTTCCGATACCATAAGCGTTACACGAAAACCTAATATAATTAACCAAATTTAAATTTTTACTTGACTAAAATATTACTGATGGTTAAATACAATAAAACTATGTAATATACATGTATTTTACTTACGAGTACTGTTCTTTCCATATTTTCAGTCGTAACTGTTTCTTCGTATGAATAGTCGTTGGGATCAGCGGTTAAATGCCATGGCTCCGATTCCTCAGGACTCGGACTTCGCTCTGGTTTTATATCTTGTGATTCACAGTCGGTCCAAGGTGAGCTGCTTGCTCTAGTTTCGATTAGTTCAGGTGGTGTCGATGGTGAAGGAGATGTCGCATTATCTGGTGGATGAACTGTTGTAGCCGTTGCCAAGTTAAAAGTCTGGAGATTATGAAGTGCTGATGTAGGTAGACGAACGTGACGAACCCCTGGACGTGCTAAAACTGGTTTTAAGCCAGCTGGGCCAACTAGACGTTGTAACAATAGAGCATTAGTAGTGCCGCCTTCGCCCCCGCCGACTGTTAGTAGCTTTGGACCTCGGTTTGTCACAATAGCTATCTGTTGGCCCCCTTTAACCATAGATACGGGAAGAATATAATTAGCTGGCATGAGAACTGCAGTAGTAGGCTTACCGCTTACTCCTCTTGCCACAGTGATGGTTTGTCCGTCAGCAACTATTACATTACGTTGCGGCTGTGGTCTAGGTGGAGAGGTAGAGTTTTCATTCTCAAATGTAAGTTTCCTGACTACTTTACGTGGACTGCCTTGAGGAGAATGAGTCTCTAAACAATTTTCAGAACAATCTCCTTGTGATGTTCCACAGCTGCTATCTTCGGATCCCATTCGGCTCGTGTCATCCCCTTGAACAGGACTGCTATCACGAGCCCCTGAACGACGAGAGCCACTGGAACTCTTTTTGCGTTTAGACGACCCAGGATTCGACGGAGGATTAGTTCGCCTACGTGGAGCAGGTTTATCCTTATCAGGAGAATTTTCTACCTGTTCCTTATACTCTGCTAGAATATATAGTATTCTCTGTGTTGTTTGCTCATCTTCAAGTGGTTTTTGAGTTGATGTTTTGGGAGGGACAGAATTTATTTTCAATGAATTATGTGCATGTGATGACGACTTTGGTCGTGACCTAGACTTACTTTTAGGTTTGGGTTGATTTTGTTGAGAAGACACTTCATTTGAAGACGATCCACTTGTTATAGTGTGAGAAATTTGGGCATGTGTGGATGAAGATGGTGATTCTAAAATACTGGAAGAATCTGGAGATTGTACGAAAGCTGCTGTTGAAGTTGCTGGTGTATGTGGTTTTCGATTAACATAAGCGACGTTAAGTGATTGGTTAGCTCCGATTGAATATAAAATCTGCTGCGTCGATTCTGTAACAGTTGATGTTACAGAAGTACCACCTTTCTTATCCGACGACGATGTCTGTAGTTTAGAAAAGTTACTATTAGAATTGGGTTGAACTGTGCTTCTTTCTTTAACTTGTTCTAAAACCATGTCAAATTCTCGTAATTGTTCAAGAGTAGACGTACTCATTTGAGGTTCAGATGATTGGCTGTCAGAAGTAAGTTTCACCTGCCTAACATGAGCTTGGGGTAAGCGAATTGTATGTTGTCCGAGAGGAGGAGCCGCCGTTAATACTAATTGTTGATAGACCGGTTGATTCGCACCACCTATTACATTTCGTTGAATTTGGAAGAAAGATGGTCGAACTACTCGGGCACCAGACACCATTTGAGGGGCTTTACTTAACATCGGTAATTTTATTCTCATTTGTGTTAAGACTGGTTGGTGGTGTGTTGGTGGATTTTGATTGTTTTCATTCGCATGATTATTACTTTCATCAGAAGTCATTTCTGTATTTTGGTTACTTTGGGTCTGAGATACAATTTTAATTATTGGTGATTCTATATCATTCTGGGTAACGAATTTAAAATCGCCTTGTTGTTTTTGATTTGAATCATCTACGAGCTCCGTGCTGGGAACGGTAATCAAGTTTATGGTCTGCCCTCCTCCTATGTTAACTGGTATTTGGCGAGTATAAATAACACCACCATGCATCATAGGAGCAATTGTTTGTTTTATTTGTTGAACTAAATTTGATTGTGTTTGCGTTGTTTGAACTGGTGACTTTCGCAATAATAAAGGAGGACTGCTTATTTGTCCCATATGCTCTAGATTTAGTGTATTTTCACTAGACTGACACTCAGAATTTTCAGAATCAGCAGTCATAGATGCTAAATGGGAATTATTGGTATTTATATCGTCAGTTTTCTGATTCCCATCTTGAAACACCTGTTTACCAAAAGCTTGATTAAATTTTGGTAAACTGGTAGATTTTTCAGGTGCCGTTTTATTAGTCGAGCTTTGTATAAATTTTGCATAATTTTCTTCATATACAGAACGAGATTTGATTTCATGTTGAGCATTTATAGGATCTTTATTTGACATTGTGTTATTATTATTCGACGTGGGACTCAGGTCTTGACCATCTAATGTTTTAGAATTATTTTGAATATTGGGCGATTCAAATGGATGTAATCTTAAAACCATGCTTCTTTGATGTGGTGCATTTACCTGAATAGATTTTCCATCAGCTGATTTACAAACAAACTGCACCATCTTCTGTTCGTTCGATCCTTGTACATTAGCCAAATTAGTTAATAGATTTACCCTTTTAAGTAACTGTCCCGCTGTGTTATTTTTGTGATTACCAGTATTAACAATATGCAAAAGTTGATTATTTCCTTGCTGGAGCCCAGTGTCCACTAATGAAAGGCCACTATAAGAATTTGCATGATGTACGGTATTTGAGTTACTTACGGAATTAGTGTTACTGCTCTTATTTTGTACTATATGTAGGACAGGGGTATTAGGATTACTAATTACGGAATTTTGCGTATTTTCTACAACAGTTATCTGATTTCCATTAGTATTATTTCCCTGTACAATATGCAGAACTTGGGATGTTACAGAAGAATTTGATGTCACTTGATTACTTTCTTGAGAATTAGTTTGATTCAGTGGTGGAGGTAATATTTGAGCAAATGCTTGATGAAGTGTGATTGTGTTAATAGAATTCTTTGTAAAATTATTAGTTGATGTAGCAGAGTCCTGTGCATCCTGACACGTTTTTGGAGAAAACATATCAACTAAGGTTTGCGTTCTTGAATCGATATCAGGTTCTGGCGAAGCCGATATGCCAGCTGCACTCATGGCAGTGGCAATTCTGTCCATTTTTTCAGGTAAACCATTTTGATGTTTTGGTTGTGATATATATTCTGTATTATTTGTTTCCATAGATTTGTATGTCATTTCAGAATCTGATGAAGCTTCTACAGATTTATTGTCATTGGACTGAAACGGATATTCTATATTATTAATGTGCTTGTTAACTAATATTTGTAAATTATCACTTTCATCACTGTTTTCCTCTTCCTGTTTAATAGTTATATCTTCATTAATGCTATTGTTTTCATCTAAAGAAATTTCAATTTTTATGGGTATATTTTCATCATACACAGGCACTTTCGATGACTCTTGTGATTCCATTTGTCGTTCGTACTCTTGTGCAATGGGTAAACTGATATCTGCAGTAGTTAGCTCAGTATATTCAGTCTTAATGGGTGATTGTGAATCTTCGTTTGGACTATTATCTGCTGAGCACTGGGGACTTGCATCAGTAACTTGTGTTACTCTTGGATCAAAAGTCACTGGATTTTGTGCTGCTGCACTCACAGGCAACTGCCCCACCTGAACTATGTTAACTATAGTTTCAATAGGAGCAGGTTCAATAAAATCTGTGCTAAAAACATCGTATGGAAACAAGCTTTTGTTATTAGAGTCATATGCAACACTTTTATTTTGAAACTTATCTTTAACCCAACTGTGTTGTAAGTCTAAAGTAGATTTCTTAAAAAATGATCGAACTTTGTCTCGCAATTTAATACATGTAATGAAACGTCTAAAAACTTCAATTTCATCCATTTTTGACTTACTATATTTATCATTTTTAGAACATTGATCCTCGGTCAATAGACACGGCTGACATTGTTTTACGTCCGACAGAGTCGCAGCCGAACATTTTGGAAGTTTATCTTCACCTTTTGAATTTTGAATGACTCTGTCGGACCCCTCACCAAAACCCATACTAAAATTAATTTCCTTAATTTCATCACCAGTAGATTTAGGTTCAATATAGTCTGATGAAATTTCTTCTGCTAATGTCTGCGTTAATGGATCAAATGGTTCTTTTCTGTTAATTTCGTCTTCCAAAAAAAGTAAATTTTCGCTTTCATTTCCATCTAATTCATCAATGCGAGTTTTCAATGTAGGCCAAGATCTTAACGTGCCCAATACATCAATGTGTTCTTTGTGAAAGGGTCGTGAGAAAGAAAACTTTATGGAGCTCCAATAATCAAACAGATTTTTATACTCCTTTCCATAAGCTGATTCTGATATAGTACTCACAGTGAATTTGGGGTAGTCGATATTTTTTCCTTTACGATATCTTTTCATATTTGATTTGTTGTCATATGGGTCAATTTTACGTTTCAAATTTATTCTATTAGTTCTATTACGTAGATTTAACACATCTTTTTCCTTTTGCTTAGAATATGTTACTTTAGGTACAATAACGTTGAGGCTTACATCTTCCAACTCCACATCCTCATTTATATTATGTTTGTTCTGATCTTCAAAAACTTTATTTTTTATGGCTTGAATAACTTTGATTGTGGCATCGTCGCAAACATTATTATTACTCGATGATCTGTTTATTATTGGAAACACATAGCACGTACCAATGACTGGATCTTCGTAAATAGAACCATTCAATACAACACTGGAGTCGCCTTTGTAAACAAGTGTAACATTTTTATGCAGTGTATTATAATTTGAATTTTTATTCAGAACCTTATCTAGATTTTTAAATTCATCTTTTTCATCCAATTTATTATTTGATAAGTGATCAAATGAACCAGATAGATTACGTGTGCTATTATCATCGTTATTGTGTTTTGTTTCATTTAATTTATTGTCACCTATTGATGTTTCATTTTGTAAATGATTGTGAAAGGATATATTTTCCTGTGGGCTTTGTTCAAAGTTTGTAATATTGTCATTTATTGTGCTGGGTGAGCATAGAGCTACTGATGTACTTTTCGTACATGTTTCAGTTTCTTCATAATCTTCAACTTTTCTAAACTCTGATTCTAAGATAATAACATCATGCTTGTTTGTGTTTCTTGATAATGTTACGTCGTTATGATTATCAATGTTATTAATATGTTTATCATCGTTAAGACCAGACAATGATGTTTCATTTATCGATGAATTACTCTCATTTTCAACGTATTCCAAAGGTCCCACTTCTATATTATCATCGCCAATAATTTTGTTATTGCTTTTAACTTTCGCTATACTATTATGTAACTTTTCTCTTTCTTCTTGAGAAAATTCTTTTATATGATTATCTGTTTCAGCACTTATTAGTCTAGGATTAAATTGTACTTCCGGATAACTAACCTTATCTAAGTTATCTGAAATAATTTCACACGAATTTTGTATTTCGGGCAATGTAATTACGTCGTTGTTGGTCTGATAGTGTGATATTGGTCTGTCTTTTTCTTCACTAGTAATTTTTTCGGACGTATAAAGATATTTCTTGTCTGGTGAAAGGCTATCTGAATATTCCTCAGTTTTCAATAATTCCTTTTCAAAATGATCATCACAAATTAAGGGTCTGTTGTTTAGTTCACAATCTTTTATTACTTCTATTGGATAATCTGAACATGCAGTGTTCCTACTTTCCGTTTCATTTACAACATTGAACATATTTTTTGTTATTGAATCTTGCAGATTTTCAATATATAGTAAATTTGTTTCCCGAGTTTCTACTACATTCTTTTGTTGACTTTTTCCAACTTCTTCATAAGTTTTATCAATTAAATCAAAATCTAATTTACCACTACCTAAATTATTTCCGCTCTTACGTTCAAACAAATTATCTTTTCTCGTATTGTACTCATAGCATGTCAATATATCTTTATTATTTATAATACAATTTTCTTGATCTTCTTCCGTTTTTTCTTGACCTTCGATGTCATGCTTTGGTTCTATGACCTGTAATATTTCTTGACATTTCTTTGGTGTTGTAGCATAATTTTCAAATGTTATATCCTTTTTGAAATCAGCTGTAGTACCTATACGTATGGCTGATTTAGTTAGGTCAATTTCTTCCATTCCTTTTATGTTCATTTCTGAGGTATTGGTAGAATCATAAGCATCAATTATAGATTTATTACTATCCGTTTTGCAGGAGTCAAGCATACAAGAACTTTTTTCCAATTTCGATATTTTGTTGTTTGGTTTTTCGACATTTTTTTCGTGAAACTTTCGTTTTAAAGGAGAACTAAAATTTACTTTCGAATCTTTTTGAATAGATTTCAACCTATCGATTAAATCGGTATTATTTTCAAAAAATATTATGACTATTTTAAGAAGACTTGGAACTTCAGATGTTCTACATTTATTATTATCATATCGCCCATTTTCTTTTATTGACGCGTTATCTACTTGTACAATACTTTCAACATCACTTTGGCAATCAGTTGTTTTTTTATCAAATATTAGTTTTTTATGTGACCTTTTGTCAACAAGTGATAAGTGATCTCTAGATATTTTACTTTCAATGTCACTTTCACCATCAGTTGACTTAACATCAAAATCACTTACAATATCACTATCACAGTCAGTTGTTTTTTCATCAAATTTAGATTTCTTTATTTCACTTTCCAGAATTTTGTCAAATTGGTTACTTTCTTCAATAGCCACCTGAGTTGTAGATATAATACTTTCGATGTCACTTTCGCAATCAGTTGACTTATCATCAGGTTTCAATTTCTCGTTTTCGAAAACATCATTAAATCCATGGAGTTGTTGATTATAGACAACTTTTTCAAATTCACGAAGAATAGATTTTGTCACAAACCACTCTGCGCAACATGTGAGGTCATTAATATAAGGTGAATTATCAAACGCTTCTTTGGATAATATTAAAGGTATATCTAAGTTCTCGATAATCGATGGAGACGATCGAGACGACTTGTTTTCTTCAAATAAGGTAAAATCATTTAAAATTGAAAGGGATTCACTTCGCTGCAATAGAGCGCCTTCCCTTTCCTCTCCCTCTTCAAATCTTTCATTGGAATTATCATTAGGAAATTCAATCTCGAAACAATGTTTTGTAACATTATCGCATCTGACTAATGTAACAAAACATGAGGTTTTTTGAATTTTCATTTTTTCTACAAGATCATCACATTTGACTATTCTTAAAATACATTCTTTTGGTATAACTTCATGATGACTAATTGCTGCTTTAGAGGTATAAGTATAAGGTTCTGTTTTATTAACAATGTGGTCTTCAATTCTAACGGTTGCCCCGAGATCTTTCAATAACATATCATTTTTAGATCGATCGTGATCGACGTTTTCCATCACCATAGCATTTTCATAATTTTCTTTGTTGCCCATATCTGTAGTTCGATTAATGTTATCAGACATCTTTACACTGTTATTACAGGAATCATCTATTTCTATGCAATTTTCAATGATGTTAGGAAATGATGATTCAGGTTCTGCATCAGGTGGTGTTTCGTCTGTTGTATTCTTCGACTCCACTAATTTTTCCAAAACTTTACATCGAAATATTTTAACTACACATTTTTGTAAAAATTTTTCTTGATGTTTTAAAAATATATCATCATTTATATAGACAGATTTAAAATTACCAAATTCTGTTTTAAAAGTTTGAAGGTTATTATCCTCATCATCACTTACTAAATTTATAGTTTCTGTATCATCATGCGATTTAGAATGAGACATATCTTGAACATGGGTAGTTACTGTGGAAACACTAACCGGAGATTTTACAGTAACTTGTTTGACATTTAGGGTACATTTCGTATTATGATTTATATTTTTTAAAATCACAGCTTTAATGCTTGGTTCTTCAAATATTTCATCAATAGTAACATTTAATTTTCCAGATATCGTCGCTTTAAAATTATTTCCATTCGGAAGTTTGATTCTAACAATCTTCTTTAACGGGTCGTTGATATTGTTTGGTAATTCTTCGAAAATTATTTTATCTTTGTCTAATAATTCCAATTTTTTAGGTTTCTTTTGATTAGCGTGCTTAATTGCAATTTCCTGTTGTTTTAGTGAATCTTTGACGCGTTCAACTGGATGTTTCGGTTTGTTAATTAACGAGGTATCGTTATGAACAGATATTTGTTTTTTATTTAATTTGATATTAGAAGTTTTATTACACTTCACCTTTACTTTGTTGTTAACCAAGTCACTATAATTATTTATACTTTCATTAGATGTGCTCGTTTTATCAAAGCTTTGGTTGTTTTCTTGCACCATGCTATTTTGAACTTCAACAATAGAATTATCTTCGCTGGTTTTAGAGTCAGACCCTTGTAAAGGAATATTTGTATTATTTTGTTCTATTAATGCGTTTTGATCACTTAAAGGCTTTTCAACTATTCCTTTGCTAGTGTTATGAATAGCTGATGGTGGTATTTGGTCTTCAATGTCTATACAGGATAAACGTTGATCGTTAGATTTGATTTCTGCTACGTCAGTATTATGTACGTTTTCTAACAAGCCACTTCCAGAATTTATGACTTTTTTGTCTTCCGTTTCTGCCACTGAAAGGGAGTTCATTATTTCACGTGATTTATTATTCTTAATATCCTTCTTTTTAGTTTTTTTCTTAAATAAAATTTGAGAGGGTTTGTCTTGCTGCTCAATTTTCTTATCCGATTTCATCTTTTTTAATTCTTTTGAATTATTTATCGTTGACATAACGATGGGTTTGGTAGATTCCGTGTTTTTAAGATTGTTTGACGATCGCAACAGAATACGGCGGCAAGATAAAGTCTGATTTCTATCATCCATATGGATTTTATTTTCAATTTCTACACATTTGTCCATATTATTTTTAGTATTATCTTTAATTTCGTTTTTACTTTCTTGTGGAATGTTAATATCCCTTACAACGTTGGAATCATCTTTAGTTACAATTACTTTGTGCTTAATAAGCTCACCTTTTTCAGGTTTCGTTAATTCTACCTGAGCAGATTGTGTCACAACTTTTATGGGTTCATATAAAAGTGCAATTGGTTTATGCTGAGAATAATAATGAGTTTGTCTGTTTATTATTCGCATTCTTTTTTGTTTTATCCTTAGTTGATCCTTTAATACAGTTTCTTTATTATCTTTATCTGAATATTTAATAATTGAGCATGCGCTCTGAGCAGATAAAATACATTGATTTTTTGGAAAATGCGATGATACTTCCATGATTAGTTTATTAACGTCGGAGATCTTATTTGTTTCCGATGTGTTTTTGTGAGAAATATTCGCTATATTTCTGTTCGTCGATGGCTTGCCGATTAATGGATTTAATTTTGGTGGTAATGTTGGTTTATTACCGCTAAATAAACTTGTTACTTCTTCATTGACAACATTTTCCGATAAGCACTTACCTCCATTTCTTTGTAAAGGCTTTGAAGAATTAATGTGGTGTGAATTTGTGAAAGATTTTGATATTCCTGATAGAGATACTTGTTCTGTACATGATTTTACTTCGGAATTTTCACATTTTCCATAGGTCTTATCAACTGTTTTTTCAAGAGTCAGTATTCCTGACGTGTCACATTTTATATAAGTCGGCACTTGTGTGTTTGTCGTTACATTGGAAACGACAGAAGTATTGGTCGGTACTTTTTGTATGACTGGAACAGAGACTGTGCTTTCTAAGAGAACAGGATACGATGGCTTACGAAATAAGGTAATATTTGACGGATTTTGATTAAGGGTCACGTATGTACCGTCCTCATAATTCGTAGAATGTTGGTGACCTGCAGTGTATGGATGGTAAATCAATTCATTACTTATTAACATTACATTAGGTTTAGTTTGTGATACGAGCACAACTGGTGTCGGGTTCATTATGTTAAAATCAGTTGTTTCGACATTAGTTATGTCTACAGTATTCGTACTAGAAACATTATTAGGTGCGTTGTGATTTGTCGATAAATCCAGATTGCTACTAACATTCATCATGTTTGAAACACTCATGTTGTTATTGTAATTCGTCATATTTTTACATGGAATATTACTGTGGGGTTGAGTTATTGGCTTCACCATCGTAGGCGTTTCAACGGTTTCGTTGGAAATTATTTGTGGAGTCGCCTTTCGGTTGGTAACAATTGTCATACACGGTGATTGTGTTTGAATAGCAGGCTTCAATATGCTATTTGATTTTACCTGCACTGCATCATGATGATATGGCACAATGCTAGGATGAGAAATTACGTTATCAAACGCATCGATGACAATTTGAGGCTTACGAGAAGTCACTACGTTAGTTTTATTGCAGTTCAAAAATACATCATTGCTTGGTATGTCTTTTGTTTTAGGAGTAGGTAGAGGTATTCCATAAGCTTCATCATCTGCTAACAGTTCCCCAATTTCTTGACGCAAATCGTCATCCATTAAATCTCCTAAAAGATCAAAGTCAGAATTTGGTGTGCCCGAGTTAAATCCCGGGTCATTCACATTTTGGATCATATTTGAAATATTTTTATCTTTTACTTTGGTTGGAGCCTTTTTGGACGTTGCGACCTTGACTTTTTTGTCGGGTCGTGGTTTGACATTCCCTTTTGTAGTGTTCTTTGTAGAGCTTACTGTAGCATGTTTTACGTTACCCGAGTGCTTCTTTGTATTACTTCTATCAATATTTGCGCTCAGACTGGAATTGTAGCCTGATGTTGTGGCTTTAGGTTTTTCTTTGGACAAGTGACTTGAACTTTCAAAGGAATTCAGTGCGATTTTATTCAGTGCGATATCAAGTGCTTTCGGACCTCGGCTCGGTGTCTTATGAGCTAATAGAGCGTTTATGACGCTCTCCCAATCAGATTTTGTACTATCACTGTTTTTATCTGTTTGCTTAGAGCATTTGCCTGATACTTTTACATTTCGACCTTTTTTCTGTTCAGAGTCTATAGTGGGTATATCATTATTTTTAATCACTTTCGAATGATTCGTAGGAATGTTGTCAGTACTTGAATAATCGCTAGTTGAACTATGACCGCCAGTTGGGATGTTGTTAGCATTCGTTGAGAGATTGATACTATTCGGATCTATTGACATTGTTGCATTTATATTTATACTATTGTCTTGATATTCAGGCTTCGGATTTAGTTTTGCATTCATCTTAGATTGTTGCCGTAATAATAACAATAAGTCATTTTGATCCTTCTCAGAGAGATTAGTCGTTGGTGCGACATTTTTCGTCTCATTGCTACAAGCGATTTTTACGCCGAAACTTTCTTTGCTAGACAACATTTGCGCCATAATTGGGTGTTCCTTATTCAAATTCAAAGGCGTGGGTCTTTTTTGGAAGAATTCAATTTCAGGCTTGTGCATCATAATCTTGGTACCTTCGCTTATATTATTACTCTTTGCTCCGTCAATTTTCGATATCACTATTTCACCCTTTGTATGTAAGTTTGTTACTTTCTTAAAATCTACTCCTAAGTTTTTCATATCATCCATAGACTTACTGAGTATTTCTTTAGTTTGGTCTAATGTAGGTTTAATTCCTTTCTCGCATTGTTTATTTTTATGTAAGTAATGACGTCGTGAGAATGTATTTGGAGCGTTATCGACTTTTTTCTGTTGGATTACTGTTTTTACACCAGTGTTATCAAGTATTTGCTGAAAACTCTCAGATTTTTCGATTGTAGTAGTACCAGCATTAGCCGATTCTCGTAACTCCTTTAAAAAATGTTGATGCTGCACCTGACTGTTCGTAGATAAAACTGGCCGAGACAAATTCTGCAAGCTTTTCGCCTGATTCTGTTTTGGGGTATCTTGTAATATCTTTACGTTCATTGTCTGATTGAACGAGTTTTGTTTAAGGAATTCCTGATACTGTATTTGACTTAAAGTGTCGACACAACTTTTGGTTGGATGTTTCTTTATTACATGTGCACTTCGTTCTTTAAAATGATATTGACTTGACGTTTCCGCGTTAGTAGAGGTTGGTTTAAGTGATGGTTTGGAATCTTGTCTAATTAAATTATTAACGTTAATGCTTTGTGATTTCGTTTGTGGTTGTCTTTTTGTAATTGTATATGGAGAGTATTGAGCAACTTTTTTACCATCTACAACACCATGATTTGTTTTTTGAGTCACAGAGCTGCCAGCTGGCAAAACTTTATCAAATGTTTCATTTACGACATTTGCAATATTAATCGAATTACCATGTTGACTGTAACTCTTTGAAATATTGCTTGCCCCATTACTTAACGCATTGAATTTCTTATGTTTATCATTATTTAAATAAGTTTTTGGCATGTTTGATAAATTTGAACTCTCTTTTAAATTATTTGGATAAGAATATAGATTATTTGTTTCAACTCTATGGGGTATAGTTGGTGGAAGTCCTTTTCTCTCTTGATCACTAAGCTCTTTGTTTTTTCTAAATTCCAGAAGTTTCTTAATACTTTTCTTCACAACGTTATTACTTTGATGTGTTGTAATGGTATTGTTACCAGTATTAACTGATAAAGAATGAGGCTTTTGTGACTGGATCATCGCGTTTGGAGTGATAATAGTCTTGTTTAGAAGAAAACTATTTGAATTATTAATTTTATTATTAACCATTGGTCTTTGAATTTTGTCAGGTACTGTCCTCTCTGGGGATTTGATTTCATCCATAGAAAATAAACCATCAAACAGTACATTGGGATCATTTCCCTCAGAGTTTATAGACGATTTTCCTTGACTGTCGTAGTCACTATCACTAATACATAGGTTAGTGTTAACCATTTTAATAGTACCACCATCTTTTCTCTCCACTTTCATTCCAACCAACCTTGATAAGGAACCTTGTGCAGTTTGAATGTTACTTTCCAGTTTAACTGTCTCCAGCTTTTCTTTCTTTTTACGCTCTTTCCTTTCTTTTTTCTTCTCTTTCTTTCGCATATCTTTGCTTTTCTCCTGGCTTTGTTCTTTACTTTGATCTGTGTCTTTGAGTGAATCTTCTTTAACCTTGTGTTTCTTTTCTTTCTTACTTTCTTTACTGTGAGATCTTTCTTGTTTCTCTGGTTTTCTTGTGTCATCGAGGCTTAAGGGATCAACTTCCTCCTCAGAAGAGTAGTGTAATTTTTTAGATTTCTTCTTCCGTTTTGGTATATCAATAGCTATTTCACCAGTACTGTGAGAGCTGTCCGTTTGTGGCTCTTCATAGCTTAAATCATCTTCCCATAAATCTTCATCAGGTATTTCTACTAAATGTTCATAGCCTGTTTTACAATAACATATTTATTAGTAACTAGTACTTTCACATTTATTATAAGCATCATTTTTCTTTCAATTATTTATACAATTCTAGTATTATGTTTTATTGTAACTTACCTTTCTCAATGCCATAGTACACATCATTCTCGTCATCTTCCTCTTCTGGCAAGTGTTGGAAAGATCGGGGGTCGAGGTTCAAGTACTTGAGCTCGGTGGTAAGAGCGCGGGTGCCGCCGTGTGTGCGCTCCATGTATGTGCGACAATTCTCTAGGAGGGATTCCCTGGAAAATAGAGTAAATTTTGTTTTAAATACTGTAATGTTATATCTAATAAAAAAAACTAGTTCAAGCTTTTGATTATATTGCCAGTGGAAAATCCATTGGACACAATATTCATTTGATAACTTTAACTTACTTTATTAATACAAAACGGGCACTTTTCTCTAATTACTAAGTTCAAATTTTAAACAAAACTAGGTACTACTACTGAAAGTCACGGTAGGTTTGTTTTTATCACTGTAAAAACTAATACTTCACTTAGTAGAAATATCTAGCAGGCTAGCTGAAAGTATTAGGTATTATTATATTTGTTAATTAAATACCTGTCCATATCCCAGGTTAATGTTTTGACTCTAAGGCCAGATATTAAAACAGCAAGGTCTTGACACAACTCTGTTCCTAGACCTAGAGCTTCGCCCTCCGCAAATATTGCTGTGGACAGCACATTCGCTTGCCTCTCCGACTTGAGGTTTAATGTTTCAGATGTTTTCACCAGGTTTGTTTGAGTTCGACTGTCATTTGCCCAACTACCATATTCAGTGTTCATCTCCGGATCTGGTTCTTGAACATCCTGGAACATTAAAATATATCTTATATGCAATTTAGAAAATACAAAATAATAATTTAAATTTTATGTATAAGTAACTAAATCTTACACACTTATTTTAATTGTGTGATTATAAAGTTAGCTTAGTGAATTGCTAATGCTAATACTAACACGCCACAGTGTGCTAAGAAGATCCCCAATTGCACATCTTACCTAGTTGGCTGCTTAAATACACTTTTTCATTACTAGTATGTATACTATACCTTATGCAAGGGTTCCAACAGTGGTGCTTTCTTAACTTCATTGTACATATCTTGTGAGGGGTGCACAGAAAAGGCTGTGAGTATGCATTCACATTTTAACCTGGAACTGGCAGATAGTAACGATCCAAGCTTTTTGAACCAGTCAGACAATGTTTGTTCTGTGTGTCGGGCTTCAGATTCCTATAAATAAAGAAGAGAAATAAATCCTTACTAATATTCTAAATACGAAAGTAACTCTGTCTGTCTGTCGCGCTTTCAAGACAAAACTACTGAACCGATTTAAATGAAATTTGGTACACAGATAGTCTAGAGCCTGAGAAAGGACATAGGCTACTTTTCAAGGCAAAAAGGGCTGTAAGGGGTTGAAATAAGGGATGACAGTTTGTATGGAAATTATGTCATTTTTATAGCTAAAAGCTTGAAACTTATTTTTTTGGCTTTTGATTAGATATAAATAAGTAAGACATTCAAAGTTTAATGAGCATTTTATCCTAAAGGGGTTAATAAAAATTCTTGACTTAAATAAACTGAGATATAGCAAAAATATTTTTAATAGACTTTAGGAAAATAATTGAACATAATTAAAATAAAAAAGACATACCTTTTCCGTGTTGAGTTTTAGCCTTTCCAATTCATTCATGCCAGCCGTTATTGCGCGTACATACAACTCGCAAACAAACGACTTTCGTTCTCCTTGACACTGAAAATTCAAAATTCAGTCGAAATCATTTAAAGCGTGGAAAAAATAATTACCTAGGCTACCAATAACTTGTGTAGTTTACCGAAGCAGTAAATATTTTTTGTTTTTATTTTATATACAATATTGTATGGACGTCAAGAGTCAAGACGGATTTTGATGAATTTTAGTAAAACAAACTATAGCCTTTAACTTTTTTAGTTTCTTTATTGTTCAGTTCTTTATAGCAGGTGGTGGATGGATAACAATAGCCAATGATAGGGAGAAATGGAGACAGTTGTCCTTTGCCAACAGAAGGCACACAGACGGGAGTCATTAAAACAGTTATTAAATTGAATTCTAATAATCTATACTATAATGTCTGAATAAAGGCTACTATTATTGTTGTTATTAGATATAAATTTCAGTATGTATAGTAGCAGTAAAAAGGCCCCAAGGTAGCCAAGTGGTAAGCCCCCCGCGCAGAAAATTTGCAAGTCCCTGGAGTCATCAGGACTAAGTGGAGAACTCTAAATATACATAAGGGAGCTACAATGGATCAGAACTGGTCGACCTCCGCACCACACCTTACTTTGGGGGCAACCAGAGGATGCAGAGTATTTCAAATTATCTTAAAATTAATTAAGTTATAAAATAAAAATTATAACAAAATTACATGGCTACTTGACTACTTGTCAATGTTAGAACAAGTGAGGAAGTGAACAGTAACGGCCTTTTATACTGCATCTGTTTTAAGTTACAGTATTTGCATAGATTGAATTTAAGCGACTGCGATTGCGCCTGCGTCTGGCCTCGTCTTATCGTCACCGTGCGAGGTTTGTAGGGCGATGCTGATGCATCGGTTTTGGTTCAGTAATAAAGGGTGTGTAGTACCTTGTCATGCTCAATACCCAACAGCGGGACAGGGGTGTGTAGTATATTCTCTCTGACCGATTGCGGTCATGGCGGCCAATTTCATTGAGTTTAGCAAACTACGCAGGAGATATTATAGTGCACAAGTGTACGCGCAGACACAAGTGCACTCTCTGTTCGACGACGACTACAACGACGACGACACGACCAGTGAGAGCTAAGGCGTAGGACCGACAGCTTTACTTGCTCCGAGGCACGGGGGTGACACACCACCAACTTCCCAACACCGGGCTGTTACTGAGACTTACTAAACAAAAATACTGAATAATTAAACTTGGCTCGACCCGGGACTCGAAACCGGACCGTACATGTTATCCACTACACCGAGGCGGTGCGCAGTACTAACCTTGTCGTGCACAGCAGCAGCCAGCACGTGCAGGTGCGCGGCGGTGCGCGCGGGCGCCGCCAGCGCCGCCGCCGCCGCGGGCAGCGCGTCCGCCGGCAGCAGGCACACCAGCGCGTTGGCGCACCAGTACAGCGCGCGCGCGACGCTGCCCGAGCACGTCGGCACTACCATGCATCGCGTTATTATCACCTGGGAAACGTTTATGTCACATTATCATCATCATCATCATCATCAGCCCTTATTAACGTCCCACTGCTGGGCACGGGCCTCCCTCAGTACGAGGGGGATCAGGCCATAGTCCACCGCGCTGGCCCAGTGCGTGTTGGCGGACTTCACATGCCTTACGAAAACTTGCTAGGTTTTCTAAGACATGCAGGTTTCCTCACGATGTTTTTCTTCACCGTAAGACAAGTGGTAATCATGATAGGAATGATTCGCACCTGAAAATATCAGAGGTGCGAGACCCGGATTTGAACCCGCATCACTCGGTTATACAAGCGACGCGTTACCGCTGGGCTACCACTGCCTTATCGGCTGTCACATTATATCGTCGGCTAAGTACTCTAAGCCGCTTACTACTTGTCAGAAATAAGAATAAATTATTAAATGCTTGCTGCTAGGTTGAAGTACCTAGTTAGTAACTACCTTTTAAACCTTCTCTGGACTTCCACAAATAACTCAAAACCAAAATTAGCTATCAAGCTAATTATTTGTAAGTACCCCAACTTTGCCTGTTACGTCAATTCTCCATTGTGGTAGCTAACAGAGATAGCAGGGATTGAATATGTTTATTTGGCTATCCTCATAAATTTATAAATAACTGTGGGCTTCTTAAATAAATCAAGATTTGTTTGTCACACAAAATGCATGGTTTCATCAAAAAGTCCTCCGCCTTCCAATATGTGAGCAAGGTCATCAACAATGTTGACGACACGTTTGGACCACTTTCTGCGCCAGCGGTCGCGGGTTCGAGTCCCGCTGGGGGCATTCATTTATTGAGCACGAATATTTGTATTCCAGTCATGGGTGTTTATATTTATAATATGAATGTATTTAAAATTTATGTGTAGTATATCAAGTATCTGGTATCCGTAACATAAGCACGTAACGTAGCTTACCACGGGACTAGATGGCGCTGTTGTAATAATGTCCCAACATATTTATTTATTATTTACTAACAAGCTGTTTTTTTACCATTGCTTAGTTAATATTTATATAATTTCACAGCCACATTATCCTACAAATTGCGTGATATGTTATCTCCATGAACAAATTAGCCACAGGACTAGACATAAAATACAAATGTATGAAAACTCGTTCAACCAAGTGAAGCATAACGCACACAAAGATCTTATGACATTATTATAAACACAGATGCACACTACATAAAAATTCACTCTATTTCTAGTGCTTGAACGTAATCGTTAAAATACATACATCGATGAACGAATTAATGACATTTTAGACATTATTGTTTGATTTTGCACCGACAATCAAACCCAGAACCTTCGAATGGAAAAGAAAAGGCGTATCATAAATAAGCTGTAAGTCAAAGGAAATAAAGGGAGAGTAAAGTTGAGGTATGCTCTCGGTACTATATTTTAATTAAACTAAAATAAGCAGGACTTATAGTTATTATAGACATCACATTTTTTGTTCAGTTTAAATTATGTAAATAGGTTTCATCATCGTTAAATATCGATATATTTTTCGACATTGTCGAGCACTAACTGAATGGTTGACTGGTTGTCAGACGTCAATAATATATAGAAATATCGACTATATTTAACATAGTTGGATAATACGATATTTTATTTTACATTTAATGAAATTTTGTGATAAATAACAATAAATGTAATAAAATAATGTACTTATAAGTGAAAAGAAATATTGCTGCTTCCGCCGCTATAGTTTTTACAACATTTAACAGCACATTTAGTCATTTTGGGGAGATGTTTTGTTGACAGGTAAGTGCTTGAGACTGACGCAAAAGCAAACGACCAAGAATTCTTTTCGCTAGAATTTCCTTGTTACTGACAAGACCGGCAAAGGTATGTCTACTTATATGTCTATTCCTGTGGCTAATTCTTTCATGGGTATCTCCATTCTACGCTCAAAAGTTACAACTTATGAGCATAGGACGTAGATGTACTGCAGTACATATTCGTCATGTAAAAATAATTACTATCAAGCTGACTCTTCGTGAATAGTTTTGTTTCGAGGAGACGCCCAACAATTTCCATTACGAAAATATGTATTGAGGTAGGTAATAGAGGTAGCCCGAATAAAGTAGGTCGATTTGATGATTCTTAAAAAATTATTAATAACTATTGGTTTTATTTTAAATCTAAAGAAAACCATTTACATTATTAAAAAAATGTGTCCTACAAAAAATTGAAGGCTCATTTATAAATAACGTAACAAAATTTTGACGTGTCCACAAATAAAAAAATATTCGTTCTAAAAGAAGCACCTCTAATGTACACATCTAATGTCACTAATCTAATCACCTCTAATGTGTACAATCAATAATTACGTCTAGCTTTAATAACTTAATAAATCAATCCGAAAATATTATTGTAGGAATCATTTTCAAACCTGAGCAATGAGAGTAGCAACTTCTTTTGCGTTTTTCCAAATCTTCTTGTCTTTCGGCGATGTTTCCAGCCGACTCTGCAATCTATGCACGAGGGCGTAGCCTTTGTGAAGCGGTGTTTGTTTTGCCTATATAAATTAATTTGATAAAATTAAAACAAGTGCCACCATGTAACTAAAACTAATTAAGCAAAATTTAATATTTTTTTTTACTATTATATTATAATTTGTAAGTGTTTCTCTATCACACATATATGGTTTCCCTCATTGATTAATTCACTAGCGACACACCCTAACTCGGCTCAGGTTCATTCTTAGATATGCTTTAAAGGTTTATAAAATAAGTTTCCCAGAAATTTTCTCGCAGTAAAAAGTATCCTAAATGTCATCTATTATCATACCAAATTTTGTGAAAATTTGTCCATTGCTTTTCTCTTGATGCGTTTACAGACAGAAGGACAAGCAAGATTAAAAAACTAAAGATTCGGCCTCTGTATCAATAATAATGACTATTTCAATAAGATTTTTCAAAAATATTTGATGCAGACTCGTCTAAGTTTTAAATTTATTACACAAGTCCATCCTTCAAAAGTAGATACAACAGAAACTTGTACATAAGAAGCATCAGTACTTACCAATTCAATGCAACGTGATTGTGACTCACTGTGCAGTAACACAAATTCTATATCGGTAAGCAGGTTCCAGACTTCTGGTTTGAAACCAGCCTCTCTCTGTAAGGTGGCGACGAATGGCGAATCCATCGTAAGTGAAATTTGTTTATCTGTTAGAAAATTTGAAACAAAATAAGTTTGTTTCTGTAAATTGCTTCCTTGCTGTTTTTACATAAAACAAAAACCAATTAACAAAAATGGCAAAATACGATATGGCTATAGAGTAACAATTTAAGTTAAATGAAACTACCTTTTCGGATTTTGTCGCAGATTTATTTTGATTTTTAGTTCCTGACGTTTTGAATGCTTTACAGCAAGCGATACTACTGAACTAAAAATCAAAATAAATCCGCGACAAAATCCGAAAAGGTAGTTTCATTTGTAATGTCGAATATTCGCGTAATAGACCCTCGATAATTTTAGAAGCCAAAAAAAATAATAGTAGGATGAAATCAACTAGAAAAGGAGGATATTATAAAAATGATAGGAAAAATAAATTACGGGCGATCTGAGGTCGGGAAGGGGGAAAGGGGGGGGCGTTTTAAGGGTAAAAAACTGTTTATCTCGATTTCCGGCAAAACTACAAGTCCTATGGAAAAAAGTTGAATGGCAATGTTGTAGGTAATAAAAAGGTCTAAAACTTTTGTATTTACACTTTTTTATTTAAAAAAATAAATATTACCATAGTAAATTTTCTCAGAAAAGCTCCTACAAAGTAACAGGTAGTAAGACCAAGACATTCTTTTTTAAATTATATGTGTAGATGCCTATTTATCGCTATTTTTAGATAACTTTGTACCTGAGTGACCTACGGAAAATTTTAGGCCATCAAAAGGTATTTCATTGAGAAGTTGAAAGGGCTAGGAGGGTCTGGACCTTACTACCTGTTACTTTGTAGCCCGTAATTTATTTTTCCTATCATTTTTATAATACTCTCCTTCTTTTCCAATGGGATTCATCCTACTATTATTTTTTTTTCACTTTTTATTATTTTTAAAGGCTTCTACCCTGAGGGCCTAGACAATGTAACAATCGATTAGCGAAAGCGATAGTAGAAAAGTCCAAAATGTATGGGTTTGACATATGACTTAGATATGTCACGTGATCTGTTGTCAACGAATAGATGATGGAAGACATTGTACATTCATTTCAATTATCAGTGATTTAAAGTTCAAGATGAATACGTGATACGCTGCGTTTAAGCGATGACGATTGTAGAAATCGAATCGCTTCATAACGAATGCCGGTTGTCTATAAACCTAAGAAAGTATTAATTCAAGTTAAATTATTTTTCGTAGCATGAACACCTGTATATACTATACTGTATATACATACCCGTCCCCAGGTCCGTGTCCGGCACGGCGGGCTGCGAGGCGCGGGCGCGGTCCATCACGGCGGACACCAGCCTCAGCGCCAGCTCGCGCAGCCGCCGCGACGCCGCCAGCTGCCGCAGCCGCATCGCCAGCGCCATGCCGCGCTCCTGCTTCAGCCATTCTAGAACTGGCAGTGTTGCTATTAATACTTGTTGCTGGTAAACACTGACTTCTATAATACCACTGGACTGGCTGTTCCAAGCGTTTGACAGCAATTTTTTTGTGTCCATTTGAAGCGCCACTAGCGAGAGTCCCGAGAACTAATTTTGACGTATATTGCAAAAGACAGCGAGAAGTGTTTGTTTACTGTAAAGTAATTTTGCATTTTCGTTGTTAATATAACATAAGTAGTAATTATGATGATACGGTTATGGATTAATAAAAATAAAAAAATGAAAATCTTTATATCGACATCATTAGTTTTAGTACCACGAACTCTCGCTACGTCCGACAGCGGCGGACAGCGCCAAAATGGCGAATATCAAGCAGCCACAAAAGCACGTTGACAACAGCCAGTCCAGTGGTATTATAGAGGTCAGTGCTAGTAAATCACTTAAAGCTGAGTTAAAATAACTTAAAGCTAGCAAAAAGCTGAGCTTTGTGAGGGCTCGCGTCGTTTTTCTAATGAGTAATAAATTTACAGCGATGGTAACTCTTTGGTTTTCTAACAGATGGCGTTAGTACTATAATAACATTCTATTCAATGAACACAAAATTGTTAATGTTATTGTTTTTATAATTATAAAATTATATATATTTTTTGACAGGTAACATTCAGATATGAGGTTAAATTAATATGTTAGAGCACAAATCTATAGGCGTGTTAGTTTTTCAGTAAATAACTTAAACGGTTTTTATAAGTAAGCTACAAAATGTTGTGGGATAGTGTTAGTAGTAGACTCTTGCTTAGCTCGCCCTATTATTATTATTATTTTATTTAATCTCTGACAAAAACGATTTCCTTACAGATAGTCATATATGTCAATAAAAGTTAAAAAAGATTTTTTTTTTAATTGTAACATTATAGCTGAATGTCATGTTGTTTTGGACATAGGCCCTAACTTTAGCCATTCTCTTTTCTTGTTAATGGCGTCAACATATGTAAATTGAGAAAAACTAGAGAGATCATCTTCCATTCTGCCCTTTGTCAAGATAAGTTTTTTAAAGTGCTTTGTAATTTACTGCAAATTTAAAAGCTTAAAATGTATATAAAATCCCTTACATCATTTGGACTTAAAATGATATTTGGAAAAGAACTAATCAAAATAATTACTTTGTTCATCACTTAGCTGTTTTTCTTGAGAGTTCAAAAGAGCAATGAGAACAGGGTGGTTCCAAGGGTCTAACAGTGATGTCCGGAACCAATGAGCCCTTTCCAATAGCTGCCTCTCCCAGTCAGGAGTGAAACCATTCCTCTGTGCTATAGCCTCTGTGCACTCAGCAATGAAGGCATCAATAGCCTCTTGCAGCAATGTGTGTTGCTCTAATGATTGTGTTGTATCTACGGCCTTTGGCCAATCAGTCTGTAAATAACATAGGTCAATATTAATTTAAATTTGCAATCCCGGGCCACTGTGCTGGCCGTTAGTTAAAATAACTTAAAACGGTTTTTATAATAAACCAAAAGTAGCCAAGTAACTCCTTATAACATTAGCTATATGCGAGAGAAAGTCAAATCGGTTCAGCCGTTTCATAGATAAGTCGGAACAAACAGACAGACGAAAATTTTAAAATTGATTTTTTGATGTAAGTACCGTATATACTTTTATATGAATTTAGTGAAAGCTGTTAATTTGAAATTAAAAACGGACAATTTAATTTCATTTATATGTACTGATTTAATATAATAATAAACACATACATTAGCACCTGTATAAGATGTACTTACATGTAGTATAGTAAATAAGGTGTGCCTTTGTAACCAGGCGAGGAGATGTGGGTGTGTTTTAGGCGTCGAGTGCTGGCAGAGACTGTGCACGCGGCGCCAGGCCTCGCACACGGCCTGTGTGCGTTCTTCGCCGGTCGTGTCAGCGATGAGGCGCGCGTCTAACGACTGCGATTTAAAATATACTTTAAATGTTACTTTACTTTATGTCACTATTATAAAGAAATAAAGTATATAAGTAAACAGAGACCTTTTTTAATTTCGTGGGGGCTAACCAAATCAATAATGCATCAGTAGACCATTTAAAATATTAATGAGAATTAAAAAAATTAAAATGTTATTTAGCGTCAAATAATAACTATTTTTACTGCGTGTCATATGAGCCTACTGTCAATTTAGAGAGAAGTTCAAAATGTGAGGAACTGTTGAACAAATGTTAATACTTCAATATATTACCATATATAAACTACTACTAAGCTTTATAGCATTACTGCATCAACTTCATTTGCTTCAAACTAAAAAAAAAATATGTGTACTATAAAATAAAAAACACTAATAAGTTTAGTATTTTTGAACATATAAATTGAAAACATAATAAAGCATTTCATTAGTTTTGTATGAGAGAATTCAAACATACAGGTAAAGTACTAAATTCCATACACTCAGTAGGGAGAGACAGTCAGTTGTGTGAATTTTTCAAAAGGGTTTCATGTTAAGTAAACATAGTAAATAGAAATATATAAGTGGATGGGCAATGGCTACTATAAACAATAGCTTAGGTAAAATTGGATTCATTTTTTTCCACTTCTTTCAATATATTCTCCTAATCTATTAATTAGCACATAAGAACTACTTATATTGTAGGATAAGTACATAACGTTATAGGAATTTATATGATTAAAAAGTTTGTGTACATAAGCTAATTAAGAATGTTTTAGGCTTTCCTTGCAACCTCCCTAAAGTTTGTTCACCTTGTCATGGATGGGGACTTAGTAGCCTCCAAAAAACGCGGAATAAAGGGAAGGCCCACTTTAGTTCAGTACATCTTGGATAGCAGAGAGGACTGTGAAGGAACCCCCAAACTGAGTGGTCTGCCGTAATGTCAGGGGCGTCATGGTTAAATACGCAAGCAATCCTATGACACTACATTAAGACGGATGATGGGTGCTTGGGGTTTAGTGGGTAGTACTGGCTCACGGGTAAGCCCCACATAACCACCTGTTTTCTACAAGTGGTATGTGTTAATTCATTTCCAAAAGGTAAAAAAAGTTTTCCTTACAATAAAGGCACTTTATGCCAGCATAACATTCAAATCAACAGGTTTAAGTCCCACCGAGTAAATTTATTTTCGTAATGAGCACAAACGTTTGGTGCTTATATTTATAAGTAGGTTTTTAAAGTAATATATGTATGTTGTACTATGTATTTGATATCCATAACACAAGCCTCATAGCTTACCATTGAACTAGATGGTATAGTGCTTTTTGTCCCAAGATATACTAATTGCTAATCTTAAAAAAAAAAATGATACGTACTATCATAAAGTAATTTAAAACAAAAAACTCAAATAAAAATGTATACTTAGAAAGATTATTAACATGCTTGATCAGCCAGATGTGACAGACAGAGATTATGCTTGATCAGCCAGTATCTATATCAAGTAAATGCTTACTTGAAATATGACAGATCTTGAGTAAGGAAATATGAGCTTTTTGCAAAACAAACAATTATTTTAAGTACTCAAGTTATTTCTAAAATTGTAGTAGTAAACATCATAATTCATGTGAAAAAAGTGAATGACAATGACTATCTTAAAATCTAATTTTTATAATAGAAGAAAATTATTTGGTAAGTATTAACTTGCACGAAATATTTTAAATCATTATAGTGAGTACATATTATTGAAATAACTCACTCATTTCATTATGTATATATATTTTTATTTATTAGTTAAATTAAATGATTTTGTACCAGTTTTTATACTAAATGTGCAATATAAAGTGTTATTATACCTAAATAATATACATATATTATTACAGTATCCTGCTATATAAGTTTATAAGTGAACATGAACATAAGTTATAAAATAATGATATCATCTTGGTGAAACTAAGCATATTATATTTAGTTCAAATACATAATTTGTAGGTATATAATATATGGAGTACGTGACTGATGCTCAAGTATGATGGCTGTCAAACAAATACCATGTACCTATCAAAGAGCTGCAACAATTTACTGTAGTTTTTATAATTCATTATATGCTGAGGAATTACCAAAGAGCCCGTTATATGTTTAGATAATCATAAATAATATTTTCTAAGTTATGCGTAACTTATGATATTATTTTACCTAATTCGGAAAATAATATGGTGTCTTGAATCCTGATAGTACATTTTCAATCAGTTTCTAAATTAGACATACAGTACTTCAAGGAACAATTATTAAATAATTATGAATTTAGTAACATTTTACTAGTGTATTTACATTGTAATTATCGAGGAATTTATATGAATATAGAAAAACAAGATTTCATAGGAGACAAATATGGCGGACGTAAAGTGAACTCTACGACCACAACGGCGTCACATTATATCTTATTATCTTTAGATAATAAAGAATTACACTTACCTTATAAAGATCAATGTAATATATCTTGCCTTTCTGGGCACTTGTTTGATTACTTTTCACGTCTTTTCCATCATTTGTGGAAGTCATTTCTCAAGAAAATATCGCGGAGAGACATTTATGCGCTTGTGTTTTCGTAGAGGTGCTGTCAAAGTTATAATTTATATTCAGGGTTGCTAGTTGTTACTCAAGTCTCAAGCGATAATAATAATGAAATATGAATAATAATTTAATTTGCTTAGAATAATTTTGTTTTTTCTTGAGTATACGGATCAGAACATTTATTATATAATGTAATTTACACAATCATTAATTCATTAAAATATTGCGGCACTCCCGACTAGATGTGTTACAAAATCTATAGAAAGAATTACAGCTGCAAAGGTAAAAATAAAATGTTTAATACTATACATATAAATAAAAAAATAATCTTGTACATATGAATCATCGATGTTCTATTTTTTTTTACTATTAATAAAATAATAAAATAAGAATTTTACTACAACTTATAAGTTTTGTTTAAGTATTAGAAATATATTATTCATAGTCTAGTATTAAAATAACTAGGTATCTAAGAAATGTTAAACTTATTTCAATATAATAATGTTTTTGTATAGTGTACCTCAAAGAGTATAGATAATATCTGGTGTACCTACTATTCAGTATTTTTTTTATGAAAGTATTTTTTACGTTGGCTATTCTGATTTGTACAAAGCAACGCGAGTTGTGTCAATCAAGGATTATTGCGTTTTCGTGTAAAATTAATAAGATTACAGTAAAAAATGTAATTTATACAGTTTATAGTTGGATAAATATGTATGTGATTACTTTTATCGTATTTATATTTGTGTTATGTGTATTTGAAAAACAGCCTCCAAATTGATTTGATGTGTCAAAGTATAGGGCTCTAACGAGAACACAATAAATTGTCTTTACGGTTTCAATTTCGAAGGGTGTCCCAAAAGCAATGAAATATTTATCATTTCATTTAAAACTGTTGTATGTCTGGTACAATATAGTACGCTATATTTAGTGCAGTTCCTAAAAATGAATACATCTGGAAGTCATTACGTTCAGTCGAACATTTTCTTCCGTTTTAGCTAATTGCCGATAAAAAATATTTTTTCGACATAAATATATCATAAAAGCTTGAATTACTACGTAAAACCCTAATTGTGTAGGATTTATACCCTCGAAATTGTCATCATAAAAGGTGATTTGATATATTGTAGTTAGCATGATAATAATATATAATTACCAATTTTGTTTGTTTAGTGCAGTGAATCTGGTGTTGTGATGTGTGAATTATGTGATATTATTTTGTTGTATATTATCCCATTAGAGTGATAGATCATAAAATGGCTAAGAAGTCTGATAACACTGGGGGCAAGCTGGTTACCATATCAGTTGTAGGATTGTCTGGTAAGTAGGGTTGATAAATGAATTGGGTACCTATTTAACTTTCAGATATACTTGCCCTTAATTTTTTATTTAGGTAATTGAGATGGAATACTTTAATTTACTTCAAATAAATGCATGTCATATTTAAAACAATAATATAATAGATATATTTAAAGTTTAATCTAATAAAACATATAAAATGATTATTGTGATCCTATTAGATTAAACATTAATTATACTCAATATTATTTTCATTAAATGTGAAAACAGTAATTAGAAAAAAAATATGTAAACAAAGGTGGACTTATCTTTACTAGATTTTTTATTTAAACATTACCTGTGTAAAATGGCATATATGAGACTGAAGATCATCATAAGAGTTTCAAGGTTAAGCCTCATTAGTTTAGTGTAGGTAATATTATTTACTTATTTCTGTTTTCCATAATATTATAATTATATTATAATATTTCAAAACTTCAAATTATATTTACCTATATATTTCTGTTTATTTATATACACAAACTCAAACAGTGGAATAGGCAATTTGCAGAGATCTTGAATTTTATATTTTTTTATTTTAATTTCAGCTCTAACCTACATATTTATTGTATAAGCATAGCATTCTATTTAAGTTTAAATTCATCATTGTGTTATTTATCTAAGATTGTATATTTTATTATTGTAGCATATTAGAAAAACTATAAACTAAATAAAAAACCTAAAGTATGTCAAGCAATAAAACAAAAAAAATTAAGTTTATAAAGTATGATCCTGCCCCTATGAGTAATACTCCAAATGCAGCTCTTAAGGTTGACACCAATTGTACAAGTCTATTGTGATGTTATCACATCTTGTTTTCAACATCCTTTTGTATTGGATGTCCTCTAAATCATTTACTTATCAATAAACAAAGAGCTAGTGGCAATGATTAAATACTTCAATTATATGAATAGTCTAATATTTATGTATAGTTTAAAGAATATAGATATACCTATGTGTATAAAGCAGTAATAAGCAGATCACAAATATGGAAAAAAGTACAAGTTAATATTAATGTGTTTGATGTTTATCATCTTTGGACTTACTTTTTAAGCATTTTTTTTTAAATTAGGGCAAGCGAAGCCAGTGATCTTAAATAGAAGCCATTATCTCTTAAAAAGTTGTTAACCAATCATGCACACTACCATGAATTTGTGTCTGGAATTCCCTTGATCCTTATCATGAAACTACTCATTATACTGGTGCCTATGTAAAATGTTAGTTATAGATTATAAATTATAATCAATTAATATTAATTGAATAACCTATGAATATTTACTATAGGGTATTTTATTGTGAAAATGACATTTGTTTGTTTTACAGGCACTGAAAAGGAAAAGGGGCAGCTAGGTGTTGGGAAGTCTTGCCTTTGTAATCGTTTCGTTCGAACAGACGCCGACGATTACAACGTCGATCATATATCGGTGTTAAGTCAAGTAAGATATTTGTACTCTCTTCGGCAGTATTTATATAGTATAAAATTTTTGGAACATTTTGAACATAATCTAAATATATGAAAGCGAAAGGTCACTCACCCACTCCCGCATCATCGAAATGTCGAAAACCGCTTGACATAATATAAAGATGAAATTAAACACCTGAGTTTATACTGGTTAGTGGATGTCCCCTAAGAACGGATTTTGTGACAGGGCAGGATTATGGAGGTCTAAGTATCTAACTTTAAATTTGGCAGGGAATACGGCTAGCAATCTATACTTGTGAAATAATTCAATTTAAACATGCTAAGTACTATTATAGTTTATGTAACAAGTGCGACTAAAATTCGCGTAGAACAGAAAGTTATATATAATATAGGTATATTATGTTATTTGTGTATTTTTAGAAATTTACAAGTAAATTTAGTTTTTCGTTATATTTTTTGTAAAGCCAGAGGTAAATATGTGTTTTGTACATATTTTCTAAGTCATTTCTAAGTCACTATAAAAATATCCAGCCAGTCCAAGCTGCCATACATTCGCTTGAGTTGGGACATTAGTGTATGGCAGCTTGGGCAGTCACGTCCGTTGGCCGACTATATGTTTCATAGGCTTTGTTTTAATCTCTGATAACAAACCATGTTGGATGCTACGAATGACGTACATACTCTGAATAAAGATTTTTTTGTTCGTGTATTAAGTACAAGAAGAGAACAGAAACAGTCACATGAAAAGTCATAAAAGGTTTTTATTTTAAATCGCACTTACGGAACACTAAAAAGAAAACATAAATTATGTCAAGTCTATTACGAGTACATACTATATGTAGTTCTGAACTTCAACTGAGTAAACCAAACTTTGCTTAGTTTGAATATAATATTAGCTCTACAAATTGCCCCATTAGTATACAAACAACTTTCTGTGAAACGTTAATAGGCTGACTACATAACGGTCGTGAGTAAGTATATAACCTTATACAAATACTAGAGACCAGCCTCTTTGGCGTTAACTAAGCCCTCTATGACCTTTTGTAAATTTAAATTAATTATAAATGAAATATTCAGCACTCCGCTTCTCTTAGGTATCTAATGGATATCAAGTGGTCTATATTTTAAATTAAAATATAAGCTATCACTCAAATAGGTACATCAAGGTAACAACTTGAAGAAGTACCTACCTACGAGCACTACGACTAACATTAAACTATTTATTAATGTATACAATATTGTATTAACTAATTAGTAACGAATAAGATACATATCGTTCTGGCTGTTGTCTCGAAACCTTGGACACTTGGGATCAATACCTCAACTTTGTTCTTGAAACACTCCAATCATTAGTGAGAAACTTCAAATTCATTCAAGAGCGAATACAATGTTTCAGAGGTTCTTACATTCGCATACAATGAAAAACTTATCTTATAACTTATAATAGATACATGTATGTGTAATATTAACAAACTTTATAGATTTATCCATGAACTTTAAGCAATTAAAATCATAAACTTTAGGTTTATTTAGAGGCGAAAACTTTTTAATTTCGTCTATGTAATAGTACCTAATAGAATAACGTGTTCAATGCACCATAAGGGAACTATTGTTAGGCATTAGCTTGTTTGTAATAGCTGTATTATCGTACTCAAGCAATAAATAGCTGAAACACGTAAAATTCTAACTGAGTCAAATCTATATATTGAATATTTTTCATTGATATAGAATATAGGATAGTTTTTACTTTTTACTGCTGGAAAATATATTATTTCTGAGAAATCTCGACTAACTGTTACGAACCAGCTATAGCAGCAGTATGTGAATTCTAAGAAATTGGTTTCCGGTCTTTAAAACGCGGGCGGTGCCTTTGAAAACTAACTGGAGTACAAAGATTTATGCTGAGAAATGAATTCCCCCAGCGGGGTTCGAACCCGAGAGCACTGATACAGCGAGTAGTGTCACAACAAACTGAGCCAAAGTGTCGTCTAGTTTACTTTGTTAGTTTAGTCACTATATTACGTGGCTACGATTTACGTCTGGAGGAGGGAGAGGATTCTTTACGATCCCGAGTGGGTTCACAAAGTATAGTTGTTGAGGTATTCTGTTAAGAAATACTCAGTAACTACCAAGAAGTTGGCAAGTTCTTTCTTATGCATTAGTACAATAACTCTTGTGGCTAGTTTTAGATTGGCTTTATTCAATGAGTCAAGTCATTCCCTTGCTTTGTCTATTGGGAAATAAATATGAACCTAAAGTACCAATAAATACTTTCCTATTATTATTTATAGTAAGATTATTTTTATTAATAAAAAAATACATTAGGATATAATAACACAACACCATTTAGTTACATGGTAAGGTTCTAGTACTGTGTATTGGATATTAGATATTTTATACACTACATAAAATTTTAAATACGCGCGTATTAAATAAACACCTATAACTGAAGTACGAAGATATGTGTACTTCACACAAATGAATGCAGCGGGACTTCAACTCTCGAGCTCAAACCAGCAAGTAGGGTCACTAAAAACAGCCAAATGTGTCTTAAAAAATAGAAAGTACAGTATTAAACAAAGAAATGTTTTCAGTCGGACTTCAGCGGGCGTGTAGTGAACAACGACCACTTTTTGTACTGGGGCAGTGTTCAAAAGGAGCAAGATGAGCAGGAGTATGGGTTTGAAGTGGTCGAGCAGACAGAGTTTGTGGACGATGCGTGCTTCCAGCCGTTTAAAGGTTGGTTCAGTTTACAGATATTATGATAATGATATGAATACGAAAATAGTTTGTGTAATAAATTACACTCCCTCATGAATATTGAAGTTACTTCTCAATTATATATTAATAGGCAGTATGTATCGAACCAGGGCATTTTGACCATGACAACCTAAGTTTATTTTTGAAACTAGTACTAGTACGGGGTTTGTGTGGGAATTGAATCCGTAAGTTATCAATACGTAGGTATAGTGTAAGTTAAAATTATACTTACTCATGTTGCAATAAAATCATTACATATTATAAAACAGTACTCCGCCGCTCCGTCTGTCTGTCTATCTGTTCGCGATAAACTCAAAAGCTACTGCACCGATGTTCATGCTGTTTTCACCAATGGATAGAGTGATTATCGAGAAAGATTTTAGTGTAAAGTAATGTGTCGTTTTTTATTTAATTTTTTTTTTTGCTTAATATACTACCATCCCAAAATAGTGACGAATTTTTAATAGTGAAAGAAAATAACATAAGCATAAAACTTATAGGTGCAATGTTACGTTCTCACATAATTTTATATTAATATAAACTAAAACTATTAAATCAGCTATTTTATCTTTAAATTATAATTTTATAGCAGTGGGCAAAACGGAGACTTACGTGAAAAGATGTGTAGCGACCAAATTACAATCTGCCGAAAAGCTAATGTACGTGTGTAAGAATCAGCTGGGCATAGAAAAGGAGTATGAACAAAAATTAATGCCAGATGGCAAGCTCAGTGTTGATGGGTTCCTATGCGTGTATGACGTTAGCCTGGTGCCGGGACGCAGTTGGGAGAAACAGGTAATTGTTCAGTCAACTGGTAAATGATTAGATTTGTTTGGTTTTAAGATTTACTGTTTCTTAAAGCAATTTTTGTGTATTATCTTGTATTATATTTGAGAAAGATTATTTTAAAGTAAATAAATAAATAATAAATTAATATTTTAGGTCATTATTACACAAAGTAATAATGTCCCAAAATATTTATTACGCTCTAGTTTCGTGATAAGCTACGATGCTTGTGTTACGGATACCAGATAAATGATATGCTACAAATATACAACTTTAAATTTAAATAAATACATATTTAGCAAACATTTGTGCTCAACAAATGAATATCCCCAGCGGAACTCGAACCCGCGACCGCTGTCGCAGAAAGTAGGGTAAAAAAAATATGTCTAACATAATATTTTTTCCGTAGAACGAAATCCTAGCAGCAATACTCCAAAATATACTCAAATTAAAGAAACCAGTAGTGCTAGTTACATCTAAAAATGATGAAGCATGTGAACAAGGAGTGAGAGAAGCGGAGAGATTGGTCCAAAGGAAAGAGTTTAAAGGCTCAATACCGATAGTGGAGACGTCTAGCCACGACAACGTTAATGTGGACCAGGCCTTCTTTCTTTTGGCGCAAATGGTGGACAAGTCTAAAGCTAGGATTAAGGTATGTCAATTGTATTCTAGCTATCTTGTAAGTATACATTTTTTTTAATTTTTAGTTTTTTCTTTTAAGGGTCTGTTTACATTGCATAGTTGTTTTAATGTGCTCAACGACGCGTATATCATGACTTTACGTCGTTAGGGTATATTTTGTATGGATTTAAAAAAAACTATAGTTCTGCATGTTTTAAAATCGTCGTTTGTATATATTTTGTATAAGTACAAAAAATTGCGCGCCGAAAGTGCAGTCACTGAGGCGTCAAAAAAGTGATACTGCCAGTGAAAAAAAAAAGTTTGTTATTTTACTTTTTAGAAATACTTACATGTAGGTGTTAATCGCACTCATAACAATATGAAAAATACTTATTTTTCTACTGATTATTATTATCCTTTCTATCAGTATCTGCTATCTATCCATGTGAAGTTGTAATCTCTGAAACAAAAACAAATTAAGCCTAAAGTTAATATTCAAAAACATAATTTAGTACGTTCATGTTCACATTTAAAATACATTGCTGATTATACACAGTATTTATATCGATAACAAAAGATAAAAAGTTAGGCAGTTAAATATATTTGTAATAACAAACATGAGTTATCAAATTATTAGTAATAGTACAAGCTTTATCAAATGAGAAGAATACAAAAATAAAACTTTGAAGTTAAATGAAAATTTAATACCCATATAAATTTTTTACACTTTACAATTTATATGATACTAGCAATTCCCGCGGCTTCGCCCGCTCCCGAGGGATGAAAATTTAGGGTTAGAAGCATTTTTTGATGCCAAATCATACCATGAAAAATAAAAATTTGACCTAAAAATAAACAATAAAAAATCTGGAGAGGGCCATGCTTGTCAGCTAAGGGAATAAAAAATAGCCTACGACATATTCTCAGACCTGCCAAATATACACAAAAAAAAATCATTAAAATCGGTCAAGTCGTCTCGGAGGAGTTCGATAACAAACACTGAGACACGAGATTTTTATATATTAGACGAGGCCAAGACGGATAGACTTATCTTGCCTTTGCAAGGAACTTTCGAACGGTATTTTGATTATGTTTACAAATATTATAGATATAGATTAATCGAATATGTGTCTATTTAAGGTTATTTTGCTTTGGCTGGCACCGACTTCTAAATTAACGAAGTTCTTAAAAGTATTATTTTCTACTTTTTAGTTTAGATTTGTTTAGTTTTGAAGTCGGTTTTTGTTTTTTGTTAAAAATAATTTATTTTCAAATTTTTAACGGAAAGTAGATACTTATTTTGTTTATGTACAAAAAAGAATTTTCCAAATCGGTCCAGCCATCTTCGAGTAATGGGGAACATACATAAAAAAAGTCCCCAACGAATTGAGAACCTCCTCCTTTTTTAGAGTCGGTTAATAAGAGCCTGAAAGAATTTAACTATCGGTCTATAATTACGTATAATATTGAATTATTTGAAAATATTTTCTTTTAACTCCTAACCGTTAAGGAGTTGTACCTTCCATCATTAGCTCATCCACAGGAGATGATGATTATCAGACGCAAATACTTGAACATCTTTAGAAAATATATGAAAAACGTAATAAGTGCCTATAAAATTTGAGAGTTGTCTTCGATTTCCCTGGGATCCCATCATCAGATCGTGACTTGGTGACTATGGGACCAACTAGAAACTATACCCTTTCAAACAAAAAAAGAATTTTCCAAATCGGTTCAGCCATCGTCGAGTAATCGGGGAACATACATAGAAAAAAAAAAAAAAGTCCCCGACGAATTGAGAACCTCCTCCTTTTTTTGAAGTCGGTTAAAAAAAGAAACCATAATCCTATATGTCATATATGGACCAATTTAACCAGCAATAATTATACCTAATTTCATCAAAATTTTGTCCTGCTGTACAGACAGACTAAAATTTTAAAAACTAGAGTCGGCCTCTCCATCGATGACTGTTTCAATAAGGTTTTCCAAAAAATATTTAATTTACAGTTTTGACTCACTTAGAATCAGTTACCTATATCTATGTATATAGATTTATATTTTATATTATGATATAAAAGTGTTTTAAAAATGATATTTATCATTAATCAATTTTCACATGACTTTTTTTGCAATTCCCTTAAAAATGTTCAATTTCCGTAATAATAAAAATGTTATTGTTTACTATTGTCTTAGTCATCTAAGTCCAAGGCTGACAAAGCGTAACGAAGACGTAGCTACTAGTTAGGTGATTATCATCATATCTCATTTCAGTAAACATTGCCTTCCTGTTTAGGTTTTGTGATTTCTTGTGCTCTTATGAATTTCTTTGGCGGAAATGTCATTCTTATGAATGTAGAATATGATATTCTATAAGTTTTATTAGCGGTTTTGGTCTAATATTACAATAATATAAGTCAATTTGTCTTGATCTGTATCTAATATATAAACTAGAAAAACTAGGAGAACCGTAAGTAAAATAAATTACACGGCTTTATAATTTTCTAATAAAATAAAAGTAGGCTAAGTTACGTAGGTATGGAAAAGATACTGGGCTCTAAAAGATGTTATGAAAAACTCAGATATACCAATGGAAGGAAAAAAGAAAATATTTAATACATGCATTCTACCAAGCATGACCTACGGATGCCAGACATGGAGTTGTACAAAGAAAAACATTAAATCACTAGAAACCTGTCAACATAGAATGGAAAGAAGCATTCAATCATAGAAGCATAAAATTAAAAGATAAAATACGGTTAAAAACAATAAGGAAACAAACCAAGATTATAGATATAAAATACCAAATAAAACACCTGAAATGGAAATGGTTAGGGCATCTAATAAGAAGTAAAACAGAAAGGTGGGCCAAAGAAGTGACAGAATGGTGTCCTAGATATAAAAAGAGAAGTAGAGGTAGACAATTCCGAAGATGGGAAGATGATATCAAGGAGGTGGCGGGAACAGGTTGGATGAGGAAAGCAAGGGATAGATCATTGTGGAGAACTCTTGGGGAGGCCTATGCTGGAAAGCAAGACAATCAAGAAACCGGTGTCTAATATAAAAATAATTCTTTATGTTTACTTTTTCAAAAAAAAAAACTGTACTAAGTTAGTTATAAGATGAAATGTAACTTATAAGATTGTTAATAAAGGCTATTATTATTATTATTATTATTATAGGCTAAGTTACTCCTTATGACATTAGCTATCTGCGAGTGAAAGTCCCGTCAAAATCGGTCCAGCCGTTTCAGAGATTAGCCGGAATAAACAAACAAAAATTTTAAAATTGATTTTTTGATATAAGCACCGTATATATTTATACAACCTCAACCATTGCGGTACTCTTATTAGCTTTAACAAAACAAGCTATTACCTCAATTGGAAAATAGCTTTTAATTGATTTAAATTAAGTTGCAGTTTATAAATATAAGCTCTTTCAAGAAGCTTTGAGCTATATTATTTGAATTGCTTGATATAGGGGCAAATTTTAGGGAGAGATCAAACGAGAAGTCTCATATCAGGAAAATTCGTTATCGTCGTATTTTCACGGTTAGTTAGAAGTTTCTGTTTTTATACTTATAATATTAAACGGGCAATGTTTGTATCTTATATATTAAAAAAATCTCGTGTCACAGTGTTTGTTATCGAACCCATATTTATGAAATTTTTTATGTATATTTGGGTCTGAGGTCTGAGAATAGGTCGTAGGCTATTTTTTATTACCATAGGTGGTAAGGGTGGCCCTCTCTAGATATTTATTTTTTGTTTTTAGACCAATTTTTTTTCACATTTTTATGATTTGGCATAAAACTCTTATAATCCTAAATTTTCATACTTCAAGCGGGAGCGGAGCCGCGATTATTTCGTATATCTCGGAAATTATTATAATACCTACTGTATTTAAATAGGGCTTTACTTTTTAAGTCTATACATAATATACTAAAATTCTGAGTCAAGTCTGTACATTTAATATTTTTTTCAAAATCTTATTGAAGTTATCGATAAAAAGGCCAAATCTGCAGTTATTTAGAATTTTTGTCCGTCTGTGTGTCAGTGATCACGAAAAAACCACTGGACATATGTTGATGAAATTTGGAATTATGATAACTGGTTATCCGGATCCAACATATACTAACAAGTAACCGTTGTAACATATCGCAAGTTTATCTATATCAGGTTTTTTGTGCAAAAATGCTTCGTCTTTATATCGTTTGTGTAAGAAAAGGCATATTAAGAAAAAACAGGGGGCTTACTCTTGAATTTAATTCCGATCGATCGACATTGGAATTGTGACGTTTCGTACTCTTGAGTTGGACGCTAGCGCCACATTGTTTTTAAATTGCGTGTCCATTTTGGGGAACTAAGTGAAATCGGGATCGGGCTTGGCGCACCGTAAACGCTACTCTTGAGTGAGAGTACTTTTTTTGAAAGGATAAAGCATTTTAAAGCCATATTACTGGTTTATCGTAATAAGAAGAACGACACTATTGCGGCCCGTACCATAGCTAACTTCATTCTTAACAAAATAATCGCGGGGCAATCCCAATTTCAATCCAATGTTGACAATATTGTTTTCAAGAGTACCGAATCACGTGACTTCAAAATTGACATTGGAATCGTATTGGCATTAGATTAGAATTGAAATTAGTTTGAAGAGTAAGCACACAGGAACCAAGGTATTGTTATTTTGCTACACGAAACACTGTTAGTCATGATATAATTACCCACATGTTGTCAGCCTCAGCTTTGTACACATTCATCGCTATAAATATAATGTTACATACTTCCCTTGATACAATTAATTTAATCTCCATCCTTGAGAGTTGACTTATCAAGTTAAACATATTGTAAGGAGTATCTTCAGTTTAAAATGATTAATTCAATGTATTTTCTTGTTCGTAAATTAAATAATTTCATTAATCGTGTTATTAAATAATTAATACATGTTAGGTACGAGCCTTGTGTTATGGACACCAGGTAGTTGATACATGATCTTAAATATAAACATATTATAAATATAAACACCCATGACTGGAGTACAAACATTCCCAGCGGGACTCGAACCCGCGACCGCTGGCACAGAAAGTAGAGTCAGTACAAACTGAGCGAAACGTGTTATCACTAATTACTATCAATTTTACTATTCCTGAACTGGATTGTGGGTATTTCCTGTTTTTTTTTTAATTCACATGTCTGAAAAGGCAAGTGTGGTGGGCTAGGAGAGTATTGAAGGGAAGCCCGTGCCCAATACTGAGACTTAAAAAGCAAACACAGCAGCTGAATACATACATTATAAAGAAATTAGCATAATTAAAAATATATAATATATTAAAATACATATATTTTATGTCATATTTTTGTTACCAGGTTGCTAACTACGCAGAGGCGTTACGAATTAGGAGAGAGGCCTTAGACTTCGTCACTGAAGCTTTCACGCAGCTTATCAGAATACACGTCCAGGATCACAAGTAAACGTTTTCTAATAAATTTGTTTATCTTGCTAATATAATGTTCTCTTATATTATAAAAGTAAATAGGTGACAAAATAAGACAAATATATACACTTATTTTGTGTGTAGATACAGTCTGGAACAACTGTACATATTTTGACTTTAGAAAATGTCTAAACCCTTAATCTCTTCTGTCACTATATTTGATGTCCATACGTTGGAGACCTTTAAAAAATAAAATATTATCTATTCCAAGAGCAAAGAGATTTTGTGGGTTTGTAACAAACTTTCCAACTTAAACAATATAATGTTTATGGCATTTTCAATAAAACTATCTTTTCACATTTTTTTGCAGATTTATTTTGATTTTTGGGTTCTGATTTCAATAATACTTTCTTAGATTTACGCGAATATTCGACATTATAAATGAAACTACCTTTTCGGATTTTGTCGCGGATTTATTTTGAATTTTAGTTCCCGACGTTTCGAATGCTTTACAGCAATCATGGTCACGGGAGAGGTCTCTCCCGTGACCATGATAAATCCGCGACAAAATCCGAAAAGGTAGTTTCATTTATAATTCTGATTTCAAATTATTTACAGTCATGTTTACGAAAATGGTCATAAGAGGGACTAAGTGTTTAGACGTCTCAAATACATAGATACAACATACAGACAGACTGCCTGCAACATTACAAAATTATTTAAGAATATATAATAATTAATATTGTTTCAATTATTCGTATCACACAAATATGTTATATATGGGATGTATCTCAATTCATTTATATACACATTTTACAGGGAGATGTGGTCATCAGTTAGTAAAAGGTTGTGTCACTATCCAGAGTGGGTTAAATTCGTCCAGCAGTTTGGCAATGATGGTACTCAGGTGTGTGTTCTTATATTATATGCTGTATTGCTAAAACAAAATGAAAATTTCATTTATTCAAATATACTTTTACAAGTACTTTTGAAGGTTAATGTTATATTTTACATTTAAATGTTAGTATGTAAGTATGTGAGGAATCTACCGACTCGAAAGATAGGTCCTAAGAAGTGCCGTCGAGGGACTAAACAGCTGTTGCTCTTTTGAAATATAATCATAATTTACAATATATCAATACAATAATTATGTTCTTATTCTGCTCGAGCGTGAACTAATAGTAAATTCACACATTTACATTTGCTAAGTAGTTCGCCATGGAATAATATGCTTTTCTCAGTAAGATATTTTTAATTTTTGACTTAAATATTCTGACTCGAAATCTCAACCCGCTTCACTCGGTTTGCCAAGCGAATGCGTTACCACTGGGCTACCTCTACCTGCATTATTAGTAATGAATTTGTTTTTTGTTATTGTCGCCATACAGGTTGTCTTCCGTCGTCATATAAAGAGATTGAAAGAGGAGCGGTCGGCGAAGAAACT
Organism: Boloria euphrosyne; assembly: GCA_951802675.2. NCBI lineage: Eukaryota > Metazoa > Arthropoda > Insecta > Lepidoptera > Nymphalidae > Boloria > Boloria euphrosyne. The sequence continues at coordinate 2,981,710 of OX637896.1, forward strand.
ACGCAAGCAGCTGGACAAGTTACCGCAAGTGTTGGCGCGTATGCAGATACCTACGGACGAACTGCAGGAGATGTAAGTATTGTTGTTGTTGTTGGAAATTTAAATTACATATATTTTATTTATTTTGCTTATTTACAGCAAAAAAAAGGTAACAAAAATGTTTTTACATAACTGTTTAACATAAACCAAAATATGCTTTATTATAATAGAATATTCATAAGGAGCTTGTACTAAGAATCCTGTGTAAGAGCACGATAATTGAATTAAATATGTTATTACAAGATTATAGGTACATTATATGGGACTTTTATAATGAGTCAAATGAACTCAAATTAAAAGGTGCTAAAGTTTATCTTTGGTTTTTAATAAGAACTTCTGCTCATCCCTTATAGAAGATGAAGAAAAGCTTCTATTTAGAACTTGTCAAAATGAATCACATGCGGTGTGTTAATGTGTTATTATTAGTTGTTATTATGGAAAGTCTTTAATCATCTTTGTTATTATTTTCTTTTTTTGCTTTGATCGTAAAAAAATTAGGTAACAACAAATACTATAATATAGTAATAATAAAAAATATTTTATTGAATACTGATCAATATTACCAAGTTTTGAAGTAATGAATGTATAAATAGAATAAGCAATAACAGGTAGTGTGTGCACAGGGACTGGTGCGCCATGGTGCGGCAGCTGCGCGCGCACCGCGACTTCGGCGTGTACTTCACGGCGCGCGCGCCCTCGCCGCCCTCCGCCTCCGCCTCCGACGCCGACAGCCCGCGCGCCGACGACGCCACGCTGCGCGTCGGCGAGCGCGCGCGCTACCAGGTGCGCACGCGCACGCACGTATATTTGTACCGGTTCTTGCTAACCTAACACACTATTAGATTGATAAATGATAAATGCTAAAATTACCACTTGATAGGTAATAGTGAGTACGCGCGGCTTACTTAGCGATACGCGAACTGAACTGATTTTTATTAATAAAATAAAATAATGAATGCGCGTGTCGTGAGAAATGATGAATTGCAATATGTTGCAATATGTACAGTTGCATCGTACAATACTTATGCACATTATATTTATTTATTTATTTATTTGTATGGATCTCTAACAGTTGTACAATATATTCACTTACATCTAACTCACACACAGAACACATCATTCTAATGTAATTAAAGTGTTTATAACTTTGCCTATAAGTATTTAATTAAAACAGAAAAAACAAAAATACTGAATATAAAATAATTTTAGGAACAAATAAGTTAACATTACAAAAACTTATCACAATAAGTTAAAGACTAATTAATTTACTAGGGCATATTCGAACATACATGATTTTGCATACACGCACACACACATATATTACACTTATACTTACACATATATTACACTTTAACTGCCTCGGTGGTGTAGTGGCTAGCATGTACGGTCACACACCGAGAGGTCCTGGGTTCGAGTCCCGGGTCGGGCCAAGTTTAGTTATTGAATGTTTCTGTTTCCCTCAGTAACAGCCCGGAGTTGGGAAGTTGGCGGTGTTTCACCCCCGTGCCTCGGAGAGCACGTAAAGCCGTCGGTCCTGCGCCTTAGCTCTCGCTGGTCGTGTCGAGTAGTCGTCCCACCGGAGTATGAGAGTGATAGGAACAGAGAGTGCACTTGTGTCTGCGCGTACACGAGCTGCACTATAATATCTCCTGCGTACTTGGCCAGTCTCAATGAGATTGGCCGCCATGGCCGGAATCGGTCGGAGAACATTATTACACTTATACATAACATACTCGCACAGGCATACTTATAAACATATATACGCCTATCTATACACGCATGTATATATCCTACAGTACAGAAAGGTACTTAATGATATGTATTATAGACATCAGTTTACATTGATTGACAACAGAGGTTAGCCCGTCTAAAAATAGCTTTGTTTTCTTAGACTTGTATTATATTTTGCAACTAGCTAGACTTGAACTAATGAGGAATTGTTGCTCTTATTTTACAAAGTTGTAATAATTCTTTTCAGACGTTAGGTCAATCACAGAAAATTCCGTATGAAATACTGGAGACTAAAGAAGCGGCAGCTATATTTAAAACTTACCTTCATGAAGCGCAAGAGAAGCAACGAAATTATGAGTAAGTGTTTTCTGAAGAAAAAAACTAGTAGTAAGAAAATAGACAGTACATTTGTTTCATTTTCATCATGTATGATTTAGCCACAGACCAAGAATCAACTTACAATGGTGAACAAGTATAATGGCATATCTCAAAGCCACGTTATTTCAAAAATCTTAATTATAATTGATTTAAATCCTTCACTATACCTCGTTCGCGGTAATAATGCAGTAAATGACACATTGTTTACCGGCTTAGCAACACCCCTTAAACAATGAAATCTTCTCAAATTAGAAAGTAGTGTCAACAGTGACCAGTTGAAAGCACAGACATTTCGAAAGCAACATTGTCCTGTCCTTTGATTGATAATAAATTAAATTTTTAAAATGGATACCTCACCTATTCGTCAAAATAAGTGGTTCGGTAATTCGGCGGAGAAAGAAAACTAATTTACAATGTTTTTAAACTGTTTAAACAGTGTGATTTAAACTCGACTGCGGACAGTCTAGTAGCAGTAATTTTGCGACCACTGTGAATGTATGCTTTATCATGTAGTTGCACTGACAACTTACTGCATTCTTAACGCGAACATACTGTTATTAGGTTGTGTACTATTTGAATGTTAAAATTTATTACTATTTCAGAAATATTCTACTATTTTATAAATGTTTAGTTGAAAAAGAAATAGCAAAGCTTATTCCAAATCCATCTTAAAATATATATCTAATTAAAGTAATCAAACATTTGATATTAAAGTTTTATGACTGATCATCTAGGTGTGCCCCAATTTATATTAAAAAATAATAATCTTTTTTTCCTACTACATGTTTTACATGTATTTCTTTGTAAATGTACACTTGTTATTGATATACATATCAGAGAGCGTGTTATTGTTTTTTTTTATATAATTTAGTGTGCAAATTGTGCAAAGTTGTATACATATATTGTAAGTGTGCTTATAAGAATAAAAAAAATGTCCCTCTTTCCTTTTTTTTATTCATAATGAATTAGAATTTTGTTTCTTCCCGCTTAGATGGTGTCAACAGTTCAAGCGTCTTCTAGAAGAAACCGGTTATGTAACACCAGGAAAGCAGCTATCTGAAGTGAGAGTTCTTTTAATGGGACGAGAATGCTACGAAGCCCTCACAGAGGAGCAACAACAGAGGGTGTATGATGAACACCAAAGGGAGATACAGAGACGAGCCAAGCATAATTTGCAGGTACATATATATTAATGTAGGGATTTAGACAAATTCTAAATCCCAATCTAAATAATAATGTCTTTCTCAGTGATTGCAGTTAGACATTTTCAATGAGGCTAGCTAACAGAGTATGGACATACAGTAAAATTTTAATTTAATAATTATTCCCGACCCGGGAATCGAATTAAAGGGCTCCAATGCAGTACATACTAGCCCGCTATTTTGATATTTAAATTACTTATGTGTTGTTAAGATGTCCTCGTTGAGTGAAAACTCAAGTCGTAATATATGCAAATTAAAAAAAATGTTTTATTTCTAGGAACTTCTATTAGAGCATGCAGATTTGTTCTACCATTTCAAGAGGATATCGCCCACTGGAACTATTACTCAAGAAGACATCAAGGAGATTACTGATGTACTGCAGGATGATTTTAGGTAAATTGAATATTTACAGTGGACTTTAATTTTATTTTTTTTTAAAACACTAACTTAATTATTTTTTGTGAGTATAAAATGTCAAATATATAGCATGGTATTATGTTCATAAATGAAACTATGTATATTTCGAATTTTGCTGCGGTTTTATTTTGGTTTTGGATTTCTCTAAGGTCATATGCGTGTTGGACTAGATATAAGTGAATAAATACAAATGTATTAATGTTTATTTAATTTATTTCTTCACAATTAATATCCTGTTTTAAAACATTTCATGTTTTTTTGGTTCTTCATTATGTTTTCAAATAATATACAGTATGTTTTTATTTATTTTGTCAAATACCAACAGATACAAAATGCTGGACCGCATGGAGCAAGACAGGAAGCTGATGCTGTTCCAGCACCTGGGCTTCGTGCACTGCCCCATGCGCGAGCACTGCCCCGCCGCCGCCAACTGCCTGGACGCCGCGCTGCCCGTCATACTCAACACGCGCGTCGGGTCAGTCTCCGTCTCTGTTTACTACACTCGTTCGTTACAACTTACATGTATTTCTAATACTTTTTGTACATTTTATAATTGTAAATATAATGATTGGTGTACAAAAATTGAACGTATTACAATTAAAAATTCTATTAATCTAATTCTAAAATTCAAGATTTACCGACTACCATTAATGTTATTAATAACAATCTTCAAAAAATTACTGCTTGGAGTGAGTCCTTTGGGCTGCGACTAAATCCTGTAAAAACACAAACAATAATTATAGGCAACCCCAAGCTCATTGCCAGGATTAACTTTGATAATCTACCTAATATTGTCTTAAACGGTGTTATTATACCTTACTGTAAAACAGTAAAGAACCTAGGTATAACCATGGATCAATATATGTCTTGGAGTCCACAGGTAAGTGAGGTAAGTAGGAAAATGTTTGCGTCAATATCATCTCTTCGCCGATTAAGTAACTTTCTTCCTATTTCCACCAAAATTTCGTTAGCACAATCGCTCCTCTTACCAATTCTTGATTATGCTGATATAAGTTATCTTGATGTTAAAGAGGAGCAATTAAATAAACTTGAGCGCCTTCAAAATCTCTGTATTCGGTTCATATTTGGCTTACGTAAATATGACCACGTATCTCTTTTTCGCAAAAAGCTCAAGTGGCTCCCGATCCGACTTCGCAGGAATACTCACATACTTCATCTTCTGTACTGTGTTCTGTTCGATCCCCATACTCCACTTTACCTTAAGGAACGTTTCCAATTTCTTGGAAATTCACATTCTCGTCTTCTTCGTTCTGACCTTAACCTTATCCTTAAAATTCCTTCTCACTCCTCTTCCTTTTATACAAATTCATTTAGTGTAACAGCACCACGACTTTGGAACTCTCTTCCCCTTAATATCAGGCGCGCGAATTCTCTCGCTACATTTAAAAAACTTCTAAAGGAACACTTTCTCACCTTCTAATCTATTTATTATTATTTTTCCTTTATTTAAACATATTATTATTCGTAAACTATCGTGCCTTCTGTTTTATATCTATATCTACAGTGTGTATATAAAATAAATATATATGTATATGTGTTTATATAGTATGTATGTATGTATGTATTGTGTAAGTATATGTATCTATGTATTTATATATGTATATATATCTTCTTATATATATCTTCTTATATATATTCTCCTTATTTTGCACCACTTCCCTCTTTAAACTTTGCTATTTCCTACACCTAAAGGTTGCCTGGAAGAGATCGCTGCTTTTAGCGATAAGGCCGCCTCTTGTACATTCTTTCTTATCTGTATATTTTATTATTATTTTTTTCTTTTTCTGGTGTACAATAAAGAGTTTATTATTATTATTATTATTAAAATAACTGAAATTATTATATATTATAACTGAAATTATAATTAGATACAAATTTATAAAAAAAAAACGTTTTTTAAAAAAAAATTGATTAAAATAAATTACAGTGTAAACTCTTTATAACGAAACTCAAGGGACTGAGCATTTTTTGTCGTTATAGAGAGTTATCGTTATATGGAGTGAACAAAAAAACAACCAAATCTTTCAATCGCACGTATCACACAAACTTTTTCGTCAACACTAATCGCTTTCCGTTTACTGGCCATGTTAACAGTTTCAAAGTAGGTTTACGACTGATAATACGATAGGTACCCAGTATGCTTGGTCAAAGACCATCACTTCCGAGAAAACAATGCGTCATACTGCACGTGTTCAAGGCAATTAAGGATAACAAAAGCTAGACCGACCTCGGATGTTTCGGGGCTTCAAAGTCTATTGTTACCTGATAACATAACATAAACAATAATACCGATAATAAATATTTACTGTCTACAAATATGAACACATTTCTTCGTAATAGAGAATGACGTATCGCTATAAAGAGTGTTTCAATATGTAGGTTTTAACGCAAACCAACCAAGTTGGGCTCACTTCAACGTTACAGGGAGTTTATTGTTATAAAGGATTACGTTATAAAGAGTTTACACTGTATATAACAAATAATTTATGCATTTCTAAAATAAGCAAACATTACATATTATTGAATTTAAATTATTTCAAAGTGACAAATGATAATCGAATATAATTTATCAGGTCGCTAACATCAACGAACGAGTCCCAGTGCCAAGCTGGTCCGCCGGCGGCGCCGTGGGCGCTTACTACCGACTCTTCGCAAATAAACATCATCATACTTGGGGTTAGTATTTTGTTTTTTTATAATAATGTGTTTATATTATGTATGTTATTTGATTAAGCAGTACTTTCTAAGTTGCCGAAATTAATAAGAACTGCAGCTTTGTTATTTCCTTTTTTTGCTGCTTTGTTGTTTTAAGATCTAGCACGTATTTACTTCGACTCGATGTATCGGAGACAAAAAAAATGGAATTTTGTTTTTCTATGATGAAATTGCACATGACGTATTCCTTGGTTACATTTGTCAAATTGTTAGACGTTAAGGCGCGTATCCATTAGACTTTAGAGCATTAAAGGTGAGACCGCACTAGGCGTAACTACACTGCACTGCAGCGACGCGACACGGCACTGCAAAAACAGGTATACCGCACTAGAGCGGCACTACGCGACAAATTTTGCTTTTCAGTAGTTCGGCAACCTTTGAGCACGATGGATGAAACTAACATTTTTACTGGTATTTTTCATTCAACGTCATTTTGGAGATCATAATATTAAATCTTTGGATATTGGCCAACAAGTAAAACTAAAAATCGTTCTTCGTATAGAGCCATTTTTATAAGCAACCTTTCGTTTTACGCATTAAATATGCTATGACATTATTAGCGAATTCCTTGAACCTGGTGGCTGAAAAAATATTTCGACTATTTTTTATATAAACCAATCGTTTGGTCTTCAAAAAATATTATTTGTTCGATAAATGTTTCTTTTTAAAAAATAAAAATAATTTTTTTACAAGTTAGCGTATTATGTCTCATATGTAATGTTTTTTATTCGATAGATTATTTTTTATACTGTTCGATCAATCAAATTGTTTGTTCAACTGTATTTATATTTTTATTTAGATGTAATGTTATGAAATGAAATATAATTAGAAAAAAATTTAAATACGTTAAATATCCCACCATATTTTTTACATTTTATTATTAAAAAGGTTCAAGGAACTTGATTGGCGTGCAGTGTCGCGTCGCTTGCTATACCGCACTAGCGGCAGCGGAACTACACGACGCAGCACGCCGCGGCATTTTTGGCGAGTTGGTCAACTTTGCCGTGCAGTGCCGTGTCGCGTAGTGCTGCTGCCGCGTAGTGCGGTATGCCTCATTTCATACAAAGAATATTTTGCAGTGCCGTGTCGCGTCGCTGCAGTGCAGTGTAGTTACGCCTAGTGCGATCTCACCTTTAACTGTCATTAGCATCATTAGAAAAAAGAGGAAGCAACAGAAAGCTTTACAAAAGAGGAATCATCGATGGTGGATAAAAGAATTATATCGCATCCTGTTTAAATTATTGTCGTAATTCTGTTTATTTAACGGATCCCAGAGAACACGGTACACTCGTACAATTTTATTAATTTAATTGCTGATTCGTTTCCTTTGCGACCCGAAGCAATACGCCCGTCTCCATCAAATGCACGGCTCAGACTGAGGATCATTTGAGCACGCCAAAAATACCGACAAAATATGGCTCGGCGCGCGGCGCCGAATTTGCCTCGTGTCGCAGCGAGCCTCAGGTTGAGGCATCGTTTCTACTTGCGTGGCCTCGGAGCGAGGCAGCCGCTCGGCTGCCACTAGTGGATACGCAGCTTTATCGTAATCGCAGTGGTTGGCTTTCCAACTGTAAACATGGCGAGTAAATAAAATCTTTACGTATTGACGAAAAAGTTTTATTAAGCTCAATAGAGGTGGGAAGAAAGAAGTATGTTGGATAAAGTAATGTTGGAAAACTCTTTTGATTCAGCCTCTCTACCGTGACATCAATATGGAAAAACAAAGACAAACATTATTCTCTTCATTTAACGATAACGACCACGCTCTATAACGCCAAAAAATTACCAGTCAGATATAATAGAGTTTACACTGTATCTGTCTGATCGCACATTTAATTATTATAGTGCCATCCGTTCGAGTATCCGTTAACAGGCCAAAAATCTACTGTTCTCTAATCTAAATTGCCAAGTCCTAATAGATACCATGCAACATATCAATCACTATAAAAAACAACATTTATTTTTTTAATTCAAGACTTACCGAATTGACCGACACTATACCAACATACCGACAATCCTAACAAGCCAATGTCGGCAGGTGGAAGGCGTGGCCGGCGAGTTCGGCAAGCGGCTCACGGCGGGCTGCGACAGCGAGCGCCGCGTCACCGTGGCGGGCACGGCGTGGCGCGTGGAGCAGCGCCTGCGCACAGACGACTTCGCCGCCGACGCGCCGAGGGACTTCGCGCCTAATGGTTGTTATCCCTCCCTTTCTAACGCACACTTAAAATGTCTCTTTCTTATATTTACTTGTATATCTGCCCTTTTCTAACGCTTGCTTGTATATCTATCTCTTTCTAATACTTGTATATCTGTCTCTTTTAACGATTACTAATATTGTGAAATAGATAAAGAGGTACTATGTATGTTGTGGCCATCAAATTGTAGCGTGGCAACTTCTATTTGGTCATTATAATGAGATGGTATATTCAGTCCCTATTATACATTATCTATCTCTCTCAGGTGAAGGCTGAAGCATGAGTATCAAATATTTAATAACCGTAGAAAATATATTCAATTAGTTTTAAAAAGAAATTATAGGTATAACAGTAGAAACCTGTATGTATAGTATATTTTACTTTCTAGAAGGTTGTTGAAATATTTAATATATTATTATAAATATCGTATTCTTTATAAAAATAAATTTGATTACAGGATACTTCTGTGTGTATCAAGATCAAGAATCCTTTGAATACATCAGAGGCTGTGCGGAGAAAACGCTTTTATCTAGTCTGGAACAAGAGGATAAGTTACCGTTTCAGGTACGATATTTGTTATATAGTTCAAATATAGATTCTAATATTAAAGTATGTACGAAATAATAGTAATTATAATTACTTTTTAGGGCTTACCTTTGGTAGTGATGTTCGTCCAAGATGAGGGAATGGATAAAAAAGAAATCGCACGTCTTCAGGAGGAGGGGCAAAATCTTGCTGATAAGTGAGTATCTATATAGTTAAAATTCTAACTTAGTCGAATTATTTTTTTACCAGTCGTTAATTTTTTTGAATACTCTAAAGGTGAGACCGCACTAGGCGTAACTACACTGCACTGCAGCGACGCGACACGGCACTGCAAAATATTCTTTGTATGAAATAGTATGAGGCATACCGCACTACGCGGCAGCAGCACTACGCGACACGGCACTGCACGACAAACTTGACCAACTCGCCAAAAATGCCGCGGCGTGCTGCGTCGTGTAGTTCCGCTGCCGCTAGTGCGGTATAGCAAGCGACGCGACACTGCACGCCAATCAAGTTCCTTGAACCTTTTTAATAATAAAATGTAAAAAATATGGTGGGATATTTAACGTATTTTATTTTTTTTCTAATTAATTTCATTTCATAACATTACATCTAAATAAAAATATAAATACAGTTGAACAAACAATTTGATTGATCGAACAGTATAAAAAATAATCTATCGAATAAAAAACATTACATACGAGACATAATACGCTAACTTGTAAAAAAAATATTTTTATTTTTTAAAAAGAAACATTTATCGAACAAATAATAATTTTTGAAGACCAAACGATTGGTTTATAAAAAATAGTCGAAATATAATAAAATTTATTATAGTTATGAAATGAAATTAATTAGAAAAAAAATAAAATACGTTAAATATCCCACCATATTTTTTACATTTTATTATTAAAAAGGTTCAAGGAACTTGATTGGCGTGCAGTGTCGCGTCGCTTGCTATACCGCACTAGCGGCAGCGGAACTACACGACGCAGCACGCCGCGGCATTTTTGGCGAGTTGGTCAAGTTTGTCGTGCAGTGCCGTGTCGCGTAGTGCTGCTGCCGCGTAGTGCGGTATGCCTCATACTATTTCATACAAAGAATATTTTGCAGTGCCGTGTCGCGTCGCTGCAGTGCAGTGTAGTTACGCCTAGTGCGGTCTCACCTTAATACATCATTATTATTAACGATAAGAGGCTGAATCTATAATTTGTTGATTTTTTTTTCTTTCTGTGACCGCATCACTAAAAAACCACTTAACATATTACTGGCTATTGGGTCAACATATAGAATGCTTTGTACTGCAAAAAATATCTTTTTTTTTTTAATTTGGCTTCCGGTCTTTTGTATGCCAGTATTTTTATATTATTGATTAATAAAAGTATATTTTGAGGCATAATATAACAAACCAATTGAATTTCCAGTCTCCACTGCTCATACATGGAGGCGTCAGTGAGCGAGCTCGGCACGGAGGCGTTGACCGCGGACGCCGTGCAGGAGCTGATCCGAGCCAACAGGGAGAAGGCCAGCTATGCCCATCTGTATAGAGATCTCATTGTTTGCTTCGATGCTGATATACGGTATGTGTATGGGTTTTGTTGTTTAGGGTTCTTTTTTTATGGTTTTATTAATATCCTAATGAACCAACTAGGTTATGGCAATTTTTTTTTATTATTTTGCGAAATGTTGTATCCTCTTTGTTAAGTGTTAGTGAATATATAAGTTAAATTGTATATACATTTTTACAGAGGTTTCTAAGAAGGTCTGAACTAACGTAAACTTTGCGGTTAAAGTCGTACAGCTATTGTTACATGCATATAAATGTATGAATATACAGATAATAAATTTTATTACAACAAAAGCCTCTGATTATTACACATCATTTTGTAGCCATATCCGTATATTTTCTTGAAATTAAAATCAATAAAATTAAATTGTGCAATTTTTTAGTAAATATAACAAACCAATATATAAACATGATAATAATTTATGATGTAAACAGTTGAAATGATAATATAATTTATTTCAGTATAATGGTGTGCATGTTCTGCGACGACCCGTACTCGCCGGAGCGCGTGCTGAGCCCGCTGCTGCTGCACCGCGCTTGCTTCCTTACCGGCGACCGCTCCATACTCATTGAGACCTTCCTCGGGGACTCCAAAAGAAAAGTCGAAGTAAGTAACACATATTCAGCCATTTTAACGTCCCAATGCTGGGCGTGGGCTCTTCTATACGACGATTGGGACATAGACCACACACTGGTCAAGTCCAGGGTGGATTTTATACTTTGAAAAATACAGAAGAAGAGTAAAGAAAGTTCTAGTAAAAGTTGTATCGATTTTTTTATGTAATATCGGTTTCTTTTGACATATTTCGTTCTGAATGTACTTGCCCTAAAATTAAAGAAAATATAGAAAAATACATAATTTTTGTATCGTATTATTCGTATTATTATGTATAAAATAATTATGAATGTTAAATTAATACTGTTGTTGGAATATAAATATTTCCCATATTGAATATATATTTCGTTTTAGGTAATAATTTCAAGCTTCCATGGCGCTAGTCAATTCAGAGAAGAGCTCATACACGGTTTTATACTAATATATTCGGCGAAACGGAAAGCAAGTTTAGCCACGCTCAAGTAAGTATTACATTGATCTATCTAAATATTAACAACAGGATGTAAGAACAGTTTTACGTTCATAATTGACTTAAGAGCTCAACTTAAGGAGCTAAGTACTGACAATATATCTGCGAAGTGTAAATTATTCAATATTAAATAATGGTTTATGTCAAGAATCCCACGCACTATCAGTACACGCGGTTTCGCCTGGGGTCAAACTCGATCGCTACAAAACTTCACAGGATTATCCACTGGTGTAATCTGAATGTCTGAAAATTTCGCTCCATCCGTTTTCAAGTCCATAGGAAACAAACATACACATACGGTTGTTTTATATATAAAAATATACAATATTATCTTATATATAAAAATGAATTGCTGTTCGTAAGTCTCGTTAAAACTCGAGAACGGCTGGGCCGGTTTGGCTAATTTTGGTCTTGAATTATTTGTGGAAGTCCAGAGAAGGTTTAAAACGTAAGTATTATGTGACATCAGCCCTTTTTAACGTCCCACTGCTGGGCACGGGCCTCACTCAGTACGAGGGGGATCAGGCCATAGTCCACCGCGCTGGCCCAGTGCGTGTATAGTATGTATGTGTAAGTATTAAGTAGTTCACAATAATTATTATTTCACAGTGCATTCTCAATGAACATACCAAACCTGCCCATACAAATGGTGGCGGTGACGGACGGCGGCGGCTCCGCGGCCAACGCGTTCTTCGGCACCGACCTCGGCCACGCGCTCATCACGGACGGCAACGCCACCGCCGACCGCCTCGGCGCGCACTTCACCACCTACACCTCGAGTGCGGAGAATAAGTGTGAGTTACAGTGCTTGGTCTACTTCGGTAGTCTACTGGTCTACTGCTAGTAGACCAGTAGACCATTTTTTCATTGTTGGGTAATACTGCTGAGTATAACCTGGCCTATACCATCGGGCGTCAATTGATGCCCAACAAAAATGACGTCAATTTCCACCGGGCGTCAATTGACGCCCGACTACCAGCTGTTTTGTTTTTGCTGTTAGAATTATTTTTAGCCTGTATATATTATTGATAGTTTTACTAATCTGTTCTTCATTAACTGTGGAATAGTTCTCGCGTTCTTGATCGCAAAAGTTCCATAGTGAAAAATTTAACTACACACGGACCAATGGAGTTTTTGGGGTGCGTCAAAAAAAGAGCGTGGATAACAACGGTACTTTTGTTTTTTTTTGAATTTTTTTTGAAATTTAATCGTGAATAATGACGTATGTTGTGAAAGTGACATATTGAAGGTATTAGATAAAAAAATAATAATCTAGTGACATGTTGCGGGTATTTTTATATGATTTTTTTTTTATCGTGCGGGTAGACTCGACTTTGGTCGAAACAAAGTCCTCTTGTAAATTAAATAAACATCCACTTGATATTGTTTATGTTTCATCTTATCGTGTGTATAAGTGGCTAGCGAGAAATGTAACTCGAACACCTTATAACTTAAACAAAAAGTTCTCAGAAACGAAAACATTCGATCTCAAGTGTCGCGCGCTCGTAACGTAAACACTTCGGTAAACAGCGCACGCGCAGTTTTTGTGCATTTAGAAGAGAACAGGTAAAGCTAAGAGATTTGCTCTCTCCTTCCTTTATCAAAGCTGTAGGTCTGATAATAATAGAATAGACAGTGAAAGCAACCAACCTGGCTCATGGTCTTTCTTGATATACCAGTTGTTATGGTTGAGTATGTTTTCTTGTTGAAAGTTTCGTAGGGTAGTTTAGTTTAGTAGTTATTCAAGTCATTACATCATCAGACAAACTGCTGTGTATATTGTGTGTAAATATAAAAAAGTAATAAAATGTTTATATGACAATCAGTTACTACTAAATTACGCTGGCCGTTTTTTTTTATTTAGCATTTTTTCTGATCTGTAAAAATAATTAATTTACCCAGTAATCTTTAATAAGAAGTTAAATTCAAGATTAAAAATATGATTCTATTAACAATATGAAGTACAACTAGTAATAATAGTAATTCCGCAGCGGCATTCTACACGCCGTTCTTCAAGGAGGTGTGGGAGCGCAAGGGCGAGATCGAGCGCGCGTTCCGGCTGGAGGCGCCGCGCGCGCACAACCTGCCCGACGTGGCCGCCGCGCGCCCCGCGCCGCCGCCGCGCCTGCACTCCTACCACCTAGACCACAAGTTGGATATGCTTTTATCATTGATATACTAGGAAAAAAGGTGTAGATAGGTCACTTACAAGGCAAACGGTGTTTTAAAATGGCACAAAACGCACACACGTATAATAGACGCCACACTAATAAAATATGATCACTTATAGTTCAGATAAAGTAGGACGGCAAGTCTAAGCATACGTGCGAAAAAGAAACAACTATATAGCTCTTTGTATCGTCGCGAATAGAGACAAAATTTTAGAGAATAGTTACTGATTATTTGTAAAATAATAAATAAACCATGTGAATTGTAATACTTACGAATGATAAGTGATTCCTTGGCTTTTGGAAGTTTTTTTAGTATAGTTGGTGCAAAATCTCATCACACACGACGGCATTTTTGACAAGTGACAAGTGTGACAAGTTCAGGTAGGCCAATTTTACCTAGTTTTCACTTTTTGAGCGCGTATGACGTATCTACACCTTTTTTCCTAGTATATCAATGGCTTTTATATTATTTACGTTATTATTGGGGTTCCGTACCCAACGGGTAAAACGGGACCCTATTACTAAAACTCCTGTCTGTCAGTCAATATGTCACCAGCCTGTATCTCATTAGACAGTTGAGATTTTCACAGGTGATGTATTTATGTCGCCGCTATAACAACAAATAATAAATTAAATGTTTAAGGGGGCTCCTATACAACAAACATGATTTATTTGCTCCTTTTTGGTTGATATTGATAATGGCAACAGGTAGACGCTTGAAATATTGAAATATTTACAGAATATTTAGTTATATATTCACATTAAAAATAAATAATTAAATTAAAAAAAAATAAAACAAACATTTAAGGAGGGTTCCCATTCAACAGACATGACAATTTTTTGCCGTTTTTATAGATAATGGTACGGAACCCGCCGTGCGCGAGTTCGTCTCGCAATTGGCCCATTTTTTTCTTTTGTTATTGGTTTATTTAGTCTTTACCAACTAACTGTTAGACTAAGTTTAGATTACAATACAACTGATTTTGGGCCTGTGAACAACGTGTATAATATGTTGAATAATAAGGAATCGTTATTTATTGCTTTACCTAGTATAATAAAATCTTAGTTTTAATTTTTAATAAATAATTAAGTTTCATTCAAATACTAATATGTAACTTTGTTATTTAGAATGGAGCACAAGCTGACCAACTCGCTTGACCTACTAATAGGTCCGGATTCTCGCGCTGATATCGACTCGGAGTATAGTGATACAATGAATAACTCCAAAAATAGAGGTTTCTTGAAAGGTACTTATAAATAAAACTAATTTATTATTATTATTTTAATTATTCTCATTTTTTAATGTTTTATTATACTTTATCAGATTTTTGGGAATGTTTCAGGTTTTGAACCATGATTGTTGTATAACGTTAGAAACATCACAAATCATCAATATTGTTACGTACTACGGGTTCGGGATCGGAAATTATAAGCGTTCTTGCACTAAGGATGTTTTATTTCACTTTGAATACACGCACAGTCTGTACACAACACTAGTCTCTGAACACTGTATTTCTCTTCTCAATACTCCTTCTCAATACTTCTTCACTAGTACTTTAACTAACTCTTCACTTTTCCACTATTTCGTATTTCTAGTCTTCACTCAACTTCGTCTCGATGTCAACTGATCTCTCGACACACTGCCGGCCTTTTTATATGCATAAATATTAAAACATTCTAGTATCGAAAATTCAAAATGTTTCTAGTAATTTCGAATCCTTTCCCGAAAGTGTTTTGTCTCTCTCTAACACATTAGAATTTGTAATAAACTGTTCCTGTCATGTAATTGACATAAGCTAAAAATTGACAGTCGCCGTTCTAAGGCATGGTACAGGCGTGCTATTATGACGAGTTCACACTATATTACGCGACACTACCCCCTCCTTAGTTATGCTCGTCTCGAGCATCGTTGTTGCCATGGTACTTAGCCAACCGGTCCACATGTACGATCTTAGCTGGACTTCTAGATGTTCGTTGAATTCGGAAAGTGACGTCGTTAATTTTCGTTACAACCTTATAAGGCCCCTCCCAACTGGGTTGTAGCTTTGGTGATTTACCCTTTCTTCTCACTGGGTTATGCAGCCATACCAAAGAGCCTTCCTCGAATTTCGTTCCTGTCGCCTTCCGGTCGTAACGCGTTTTCATGCGTTCGCTTGCTTGTAGCCCTGCATCTCGTATCTGCTCGTGAACATCAATCATCTTCGCTCTTAGGTCACTGGCATATTCGGTGATACAACTGGGGGTATCTGGTGGGCAACCACTTAACAAATCCGCTGGTAACCGTAGTTCTCTTCCGAAATTGGCAAAGGCAGGTGTCATTGCAATGCTTTCGTGTAGCGGTCCGATAAGATAGAAGAAACAGTGATAAATACTCGTCCCAATCTTTTTGATGACTATCTACAACCTTGGCTAGATGTCGTTCTAAAGTCTGATTGAATCTCTCTACCATTCCATCGGAGTGTGGGTGACAAGGCGTAGTTCTAGTTTTATGCACCCCCATGATTTTACACACTTCTTGAAACACCTGTGATTCGAAGTTTCTTACTTGATCACTGTGCATTTCTAATGGAATACCAAATCTGCAAAATACATCTTTTACCAATTTGTTAGCAACAGTTACTGCTTCTTGATTTGGTATGGCGAATGCTTCGGGCCATTTTGTAAAATAGTCCATTACTACTAAAATGTATCGGTTCCCAGAGTCAGTAATCGGAAATGGTCCTGCTACGTCTAATGCGATTCTCTCCCAAGGTGCCCCAACGTTGTATAATTTCATTGCACCTCGGCTTCTGGTTTGCGGGCCCTTGACGGAAGCACATTGTTCGCATTTCCGACACCAGTCCTCGACATCCTCTCGACAGTGCAACCAGTAAAATCGTGCCCTGATCTTGGTTAACGTTCTTCTCACCCCTAAACGTCCACCAGAGGCTCCGTCATGGTAGGCTCGAAGTACCTCGGATACTTTTATTTTAGGTACAACTAGTTGGAGATGGCTATCATTTCCACGTGTCGTTTCCCATTTGCGGCACAATACTCCATTGTGTAACAACAAACTGTTCCATTGTGCCCACAAACTCTTCGTAGCGGTACTGTATTGTGCTATATCAGTCCACTTAGGTTTTGGCCTACCACTCCTTAACCATTTCAGAATGGGTTGTATATCTCGATCTTCTTCTTGTGCTCTCTTCATAGCATCATTGCTCCAACGTTCATCTATCGAATCTGTTCTAATGATTTTAATAAATTCTAGTTCCTTTGCCTCTTTTCTTTGACAATGCTTGCAGTCTTCTTCGCATGGTCTTCTAGATAGAGCATCGGCATTACTGTGTGTTTTACCCCTACGATGTTCTATTTCAAACTGAAACTCTTGCAACTGCTCAATCCACCGCGCGACCAGTCCTTCGGGGTCCTTGAATTCCAATAACCATTTCAGAGCAGCATGATCGGTTCTTACCAAAAATTTGCGTCCTAGCAAGTATTTCTTGAAATGCTGTAAGGTTTTTACTACAGCAAGCAGCTCTCTTCGAGTTACACAATAGTTCTTCTCCGGTTTAGATAGGGATTTACTAAAATATGCGATAACCACTTCTTCATCACCCTTCCGCTGGGACAATACACTTCCAATACCGATATTGCTGGCGTCAGTGTCGACAATAAACTGTCCCTTTACGTCAGGATACCCAAGGATCGGTGTTTGGCAGAGATGTTTCTTTAGTTCTTGGAAGGCCGATTCGCAATTATTATCCCATACAAAAGGTCTCTTTTCCTCGGTTAGCTTATGAAGCGGTTTCGCGATGTCAGAAAAGCCTTTTACAAACCGTCGATAGTAAGAGCACAATCCTAGGAAGGCTCTCACTTGTGTCTTGTCCTTAGGGGTTGGCCAATCTTTCACAGCAGTGATTTTGTTGGGGTCCGTTTCTACTCCGTTTTCCGAAACAACGTGTCCAAGGTAATTCACTTGCTTCTTGAAAAATGAGCACTTCTTCGGACTTAACTTTAAATTAGCTTCCCTTAGTTTATCGAATACTTTTTCTAGTTTCTGAAGATGGTCTTCGAAATCACGTCCCACAATAATTATGTCGTCCAGATAAACAAGGCAGGCTTCTCCTAGTAATCCAGCAAGAACACGTTCCATCAATCTCTCGAATGTGGCTGGTGCATTGCATAACCCGAACGGCATAACCTTAAACTGCCACAACCCTTTTCCAGTTGAAAACGCAGTTTTCTCCTTATCCACGGGGTCCATATCCACTTGCCAGTAGCCACTCTTCAAATCGAGAGAGAGTCGAAAACCATTTCATACCGCTGAGAGTGTCTAGGGTGTCATCGATTCGAGGCAGGGGATAACTATCCTTTTTGGTTACATCGTTGAGCCTACGGTAATCGATGCAAAACCTTGTAGATCCATCCTTCTTCCTTACTAGTACCACTGGCGAACACCAAGGACTAGTGGAGTGTTCGATGATGTTATTCTTTCTCATGTCTTGGATCATGTCGTCAACTTCCTTTTCCTTAGCCCAAGGAATTCGTCTAGGTCGTTGTCGAATAGGCGCTACGTCCCCAGTATTAATTTTATGCTTAACTATTCCGGTTCTTCCTATATCGCCATCATGTTTGGAGAACAAATCTGAATATCGGTACAGTAAATTTCCAGCTTTCGCCTTCTGTGAACTTGTGAGATCTTCCTTACAATCTTCCAAAAGTTTCATCGCTTGCTCTTTATCCTTGTTCAACACCTTTTCTTTCGGTTGACATCTGCTTAACCAGGCTATCTCTTCACAAGTCCCCACAACTTCGCCTCTTCGAATGGTTTGAGTAGAATTACTGGTATTCAGAACCGGAACCATAGATGTCGAAGCTTTACCTACAACAACTCTTGCCGGGATCCATGAGCTCTCATCTTCCATCTTCTCTATAATAGCACATGACCATGGACGGTCTGACTTGTCCTGAGGTAAAGCGACAGGTACTAGAGTCTGCGATCTTGGTGGAAGAGCGGTGTCTTTCAAGCAACAAACTTTTCCGTGAATTCCACCACTTATCGGCACTTCTCTATTTCTGCATCGTAAAACTCCATGTTTCATGTCAATCGTACACTGGTAATTTTGAAGAAAGTCCAATCCAATGATGCAATCATCAACGATATCTGCTACTATAGCGTTATGCCAATAGATGTTGTCCCCAATTTTGATAGCAATTTTTCGTTCTCCCCAAACAGGTATGCGCTGGCCGGTGGCTGTCATGAGAGTGATATGCTTTCTGTCCTGCAAATTATTGTCCGCAATGTGTTTCAGCAATCGGTTGTTAATAACGGTTCGTGATGCTCCGGTGTCCAGCGTCAGTTTACATGCTACTCCATTAATAGCGCCAAGTATAACCAAAGTGTTTCCATCTACAGTCTGCTTCACTTCTATTTGTGGGGTTGTAGATCCCCTGGCCAGCGCCCACCCCGCAGCCCTGGCTGGAATTAGTTTTCCTACAGCCACATCTGTCTGTCTCCGAACGTTCATTATCTTAGGGCAGTTACTTTGAAGATGGCCCCGCTCACCACACTCGTAGCACCTTGGGTTGAAAAGACGCTTCCGGGTGGATAATCCTTCCGTAGTGACCACTTCCCTCACCCTCCAAGCTCTTGTGTCATGGCGTACAGCTTCAACCTCCAAAGCATGAGCGACAGCTTCCTTGAGACTGGTATGGTGTCTTAAACGTACAGTGGCACGTACCTCCGGGTCGCGAATCCCGTCCACAAATGACTGTAGAAGAATGGTTTCTACGGTGGATGGCGAAGATTGATATGCCTTCCGCACGAGTCGCTCAATTTCCACTGACCATTGCTGCAGGGTTTCATTAGCTCGTTGCGAACGTTCTTTAATTTGAGCCCTGTATACGTGCTCCAGGTGACTATCACCATACCGCGACTCTAGGGCGTTGAGAAGTTCACTGTATGTGATCTTCCGGCCGGTGTCGCTAACACAAAGAGCCTCCAATATAGTCAAAGCCTCCTCTCGAAGTGCAACTGTAAGAGCAGATCGGGCTTCGTCATCCGTCCATCCACTCGTCTCCTTGACAGTCTCAAATCGGAACTTGAAGGCGGCCCACGAAGATTTTCCGTCGTAGTACGGGACTTTAAAGCTCTTTGTTGATGATGAGCTAATGTCGACACTATGCGGTACTCTGTGAGTTTCTATGTAGTCGACCCTCTTCTCTATTTTAGATAGTTTTGAGTCATACTCCTCTAAAGCCTCACCGAGTGTCGTCTTTATGCCCTCAACTTCCTTCTCAACGGCTTCCACCCTTTTCACATTTTGTTGGAGAGCAGCTATGACATCCTTGTGAATGCCCTCTTGGAGTGCGCGCAGCTGTTCTTCCTGGTGGCGGGTTTGCTCTTCTTGACGGCGCGCATTTTCTTCCTCGCGCCTAGCTTGCTCCTCTTGGAGTGCGCGCAGTTGTTCTTCTTGGCGGCGGGCTTGCTCTTCTTGGAGTGCGCGCATCTGTTCCTCTTGACGGCGGGCTTGCTCCTCCTGGCGGCGCGATTGTTCTTGCATCATGAACGCCATTTGTTGCAGAAGGGCGTTCATGTCTGGCGTGGTGCTTGGTTGAGCAGTCGGCACCCCAGTCAATGTACTAGGGCCAGAATCCTCCCTTTGCTGTTCTGCCATTGCGCGTGTAGTGACTCCTTCCTTCTCGTGCCTCGGTACTAACGGCATTTCCGATCCCACTTCTGACACCAATTGTTACGTACTACGGGTTCGGGATCGGAAATTATAAGCGTTCTTGCACTAAGGATGTTTTATTTCACTTTGAATACACGCACAGTCTGTACACAACACTAGTCTCTGAACACTGTATTTCTCTTCTCAATACTCCTTCTCAATACTTCTTCACTAGTACTTTAACTAACTCTTCACTTTTCCACTATTTCGTATTTCTAGTCTTCACTCAACTTCGTCTCGATGTCAACTGATCTCTCGACACACTGCCGGCCTTTTTATATGCATAAATATTAGAACATTCTAGTATCAAAAATTCAAAATGTTTCTAGTAATTTCGAATCCTTTCCCGAAAGTGTTTTGTCTCTCTCTAACACATTAGAATTTGTAATAAACTGTTCCTGTCATGTAATTGACATAAGCTAAAAATTGACAATCGCCGTTCTTAGGCATGGTACAGGCGTGCTATTATGACGAGTTCACACTATATTACGCGACAATATAATGAATGCTGTTTTTGTCAAATGTTATAAACACAATATTTTTCAGGATTCAGTGTGTACCCGCCTCCGAGCACGCCGCCGGAGCCTGCGCCGCCAGATCATAGAATGCACGCAGATCTGTCACGTAAGTTGTGACGTCATTTTAATGTTTTTATACTTCAAACTTTGGGCTTAGGCAATTTGTCTCATACATTTGTGTAAGTTCTTTGATTACTTTATAGTTGTAGCGGAACTTTTCCTTGAAATTTTGACTCTGTAAGATAAGAAAAGAATACGTTAAATTATATAGTATACAACTGTTATTATATTTTTCTTTGTTTCGGCGATTTCGATTTACCTAGTAGTATGTAATTAATAGAAAAAAATCTACATTATTGCCAAAATACACAATATACATACTTGTAGTTTGTACTCAAAAGAAACCTTACAAGGTTTAAAATTAAACTTATTTTTTTCAAACACTAGTATTATTTTAAGCAAAATAATTGAATTTATACAAAATGACTGTAAAATGAATAAAAACAATATAAACAAAGACAATTTTAACGCAGCGGACCTCAACTGCTCCGAGGACTCGCTGAGCACCCACGAGTCAGGTGACTGCATGCGTTACTTGGGACGGTTATATCACGAGTAGATTGTTAGATATATCTATATAGATAGATATTTGTCCGTTTGTCCGTCGGAATGCCTTGTTTTTTATTTTTAATGTTTAGAATAAGATTTTTAATTGGTTCTGTAGCTATCCACATGTTCATACATACGTTTTCAATGAATCCTTAAGTTTAAAATATTTTTTAAATTGAATTTCTTTCGAAATCCTTAAAAGGATTTAATAAGCATTGTTTTACATTTGTAATCAAAACAAAATGAAGGATCTCAAAAATAATGACAATAACAATAAAAGACCAGGTTTTACGCTTAGTTCTGCTTGTGTCTTCTTGATAAAGGATAGTCCATGTTTTTAGTTTATATGTTCATTCAACATTTAAACGGGGAACCGTTTTTCTTTACTCAAATTCGTATATATGTATTGTACATGAGAAGTAAAAACAGCAGGCACGCTCAAAATTACGAATTTATAATATTTGTGCAATTTGAGAATTTTGCATAAAACTATGTACCTACATTATTTTGTTATGAATGAAAATGTTTATATAAAACTAGCGACTCGCCCTCGCTTCGCTCGGGTTCGTCCCTGAATTAGGCATGAGCAAAGCCGCGGGTTCCGCTAGTTATACAAAAAACCTTCCTCTTGAATCACTCAATCTATTAAGAAAACCGCATCAAAATCCGTTGCGTAGTTTTAAAGATCTAAGCACATAGGGACAGACGGACAGCGGGAAGCGACTTTGTTTTATACTATGTAGAGATGTAAGATGTGGATAGCTTTCTTTTATAATTTATTGCATGGTTCTGTTATGTAGATTAGTTTGGTAGTTAACATGGTATTAGTTCGAAATATTTTCAAAAATACATAATATCTTGATAATAATGTAAAGTTCTATCACTACTAGTTTTAAGTATATTTATTATATACATTCTTAGGTACGTATGAATGTTTTAATATAATTTGAGTGTTTTTTATGTTATTAATGTCATGTTAACTCCAATGTTATATTAGTATTAGTTTTAATATTCGAAATTTTTGATTTCGTACATAAAGCTGTTGAAATTTTGTCATTCGAATAATCTAAGACACTATTGTTTTTATAATAATATTTACATATTACATATGTCTCATTATAATATACGTTACTTAGTATAAGTTTTAGATTTTTTTATTTTATAGTTTTTATTAAAAGTTGAATTTTTCAAGTGATAAATTGAATCACAAATTTTGATATAACAATACTAATCGAATTATATGTAGTGTTCAAAAAAATCAATAAAAATAATTTCATAACCCGGAAATCGAACCTACTTTATATAATTGTATCTATGTACTATTGATTGATACTTTATTTTATAAGAATCAAAGCAACTTGAATAATTCACCTGTAGATTCTGAACTTAAATAAGCATGTTTTGTCTTTTTTTTTTAATTTATAAATGTGGAGAACCAAAGGCGGTAATTGAGTGTACTCGTAGTTTTTATTGACTTTAGTTATAACATAAGATCAATTTGGAAATTATAATAATAAATGTGTATATATAATTTAGATGGCGGTGGACTTTGGCAGCCAGCCGGTTATGGGCAAAGAGCGTTCACTACCGGTCGTGCGCGGGCGCCTCCTCCTCATCATCAGAGATTGAGGCATTCACAAACACTTAAGGTTAATGATGAACTTTAATATAATAGAATAGAACTTTAATACAAAAATTATCTACTTTTGCTTTTATTCCGTATAATTTTATATTTAGTTATAGTTCAATGTGCTACATTCGTTTTTTGTTTTTTGCGGTTTGACGCTTGTTATGTAACCTATATAACCTATGGCGTTTATATACCTGAGCGAGTTCCAACAAATGAAAACACAAACAAACTATGCATCTTTATTATATTAGTATACAATCTTCTCTTACTGCTTATCTTTGTTTCATCAGCAATTATGCTAATACTTTCTTAGGTGTAAAATGTGTAATATTATATTATAATCTTTTTTTATCTATTTTTATTCTATGGATTGGACGTTTTCTCGTCATTTTGTTTTTTGATTCCGAATGTATTATTGTGAACCTACTGACTATGCCTCAGTAAACCATGAATGCATTTAAAATTTTTACTAAGTATATATTTTTTCATAGCAACCTGGTAAATTGGATATGAACAACTATACAATGGTGAGCGATGCGCTTCAACACATCACTATTGGACCGCCTCATCCCCGGGAGAGAAAGGTATGGTTCAGTTTGTGTTACTGAGATATTTTATATAGGTTATGATTGCAATTATTAATTATTTATCTTTAAATAAACTAATTAAACAATTCTTGAAAAATGTGGTGCTTAATATATATTTTTTTGTATTTTTTTATTGTATATGGTTTAAATTATTATTTACTACTTAGTTCAAATCAGCTTAGTGTTTTCTGCGTGAAATAAATACAGATAAACAGACATATATAAAGACAAGAATGTTTAGAAATATTGTCACTGTTTAAGTCAGATGGGACGATATTTGTACATTCGTGATGAGAATTACCGACGTGACATTCGGAGGCACGGGCGTGCTTACTGCCATACATCTGGTGATTTCTCGACCTGACCCGAGACTCGAACCTCCGGTTCTGCTGCCATACATAGCCACGAAACCAACTATCCACTGTTAAATTATAAAGTTACTAGCATTTCTCGCGGTTTCGCTCGCGTTCTAATGGCTGGAAGCCAAAGATGCTCCGCTCTTAATGGTTGTACTGTCATGTATAATGTAATATATAACCTATAGCCTTTCACCCGACTCCCTCAACATTTTAAACAACTTACTAACGGAAGGCATCTTAAATGCCTACGAAAATAGCTGTCCTGTTAGGGAATTTAAGGTTAACAACAATACTCCGTGGTGGAACAAAAAGCTAGAACGACTTAGAGTCTCCACACGTCGCTTATTTAATCAGGCTACTACGCCGAATGGGTGGAAACGGTATAGGAAAGCTCTGACTAAATACCATAAACTGATCAGAAAAGCTAAAAGGGCATCTTGGAAACGCTTCTGTGAGAATATCGTCCAAACACATAAAGGTGCGAGAATCCACAAAATCCTTGCCAAGACACCAAATATCTTTCTCGGCTTTTTAAAAAAGCCAGACAACTCTTTTACGACCACAGAGATGGAAACGCTGGAACTTTTAAGGACAACCCATTTCCCAGGATCGTACCCTGTCTCCGATAGTGAACTGAACCCAGAGGAATATAGTTTCCACAGGGCCAACAATTATGACTGGAATATGGCTAAGACTATTTTTGGGCCAAACCAGATTAAATGGGCTCTGAATAAATTCAAACCATTTAAATCAGCTGGTGAGGACGGCATTTTTCCAGCCCTTCTACAACAGGGCATGGAACTCCTCATTCCGCATCTGGTAAAACTCTTTAGAGCAAGCTTTGCTTGGGGCATTATACCAGAACAATGGACTAAGGTCAAGGTTACCTTTATACCGAAGATTGGTAAAAGTGACTATTCTCAGCCCAAATCCTTTAGACCAATTAGTCTTACTTCTTTCCTACTAAAAACAATGGAAAAAGTAATCGATCAGCACATCAGAACAAGGTACCTTGTGGCTAGACCACTCTCCTGCAACCAACATGCTTACCAAAAGGGTAAATCCACAGAATCTGCCTTAGTAGCTCTGATCGACAAGGCAGAAAAGTCCCTAGAGGATAAGCAGGCTGCTCTATGTGCATTTTTAGACATTGAGGGGGCGTTTGACAACACACCTACAGCAACCATTCTTAAAGGACTGAATGCAAAAGGTGTTGATGTCACAACCACCAGATGGGTGGAATATATGCTCTCCAACCGACGTGCAAATGTAACGCTAAACGAACACTCGCACAACTTCTACACTACCAGAGGCTGTCCGCAAGGAGGAGTACTTTCACCCCTATTATGGACACTAGCTGTAGACCTACTGCTTGTAATCATGGCGGATCTCGACTACGACACACAGGGCTATGCGGATGACCTTGTTGTAATAGTAAGAGGTCCCTGCCTGCACACAATTTCCACCAGGTTACAAGGAGCTCTCAACACTATCGCAAGGTGGTGCAGAGAAAACGAATTATCAATTAATGCTGATAAAACAGTTATTGTACCTTTCACCAGGAAAAGGAAGCTTGAAAGGCTGACCGAACTCAGACTCAACGGCAAAACCCTTAACCTATCAAATGAGGTAAAGTACCTCGGAGTCACTATTGATCAAAAGTTGACCTGGAACTCTCACCTCAACAACATTATGCAAAAAGCCAAAATGGCCCTCTGGATATGTTGTCGAATGGCTGGAGCCAAATGGGGCCTCAAACCCAAAATGGCTCTCTGGATGTACACCGCGGTAGTAAGGCCGATTATAACATACGCCTCAGTCGTGTGGTGCAACAAAACCAAACAAAAGACAACAATTAGTAAACTAGACAGTGTTCAACGGACGGCATGTCTAATCATCACGGGAGCCTTCCATTCGGCACCAGGCAACGCTCTAAATGCACTGTTGGACATAGCTCCGCTATATCTCCATGTGCAAAAAGAAGCGAAATCTTGCCTCTATAGGCTCTGTACACAATCGAATGTAAAGTTGCAGTCGCAACATATGAACAAACTTAAAGAATTGACATTCGAACACAATACTCTAAAGATGCCAGCAGATGGCATGAACACAGAGTTTAACTTTACAAAACAATACAAAATAGATCTTCCCAACCGGGACATGTGGCTAAACGGCCAAGAGTCACACAAGAAGGGAAGTCATGTATGGTTTACGGACGGATCCAAGAAAGGGTCTGATGTAGGGTGCGGAATCTATGGCCTCAAGCCTAGGTTTGACATGAGTGTCAATCTAGGTAAGGAGGCCACTATCTTTCAGGCTGAAGTCTTCGCCATCAATAAATGTGCTGAAGTCATCCTGGAGAGAAAACTTAGAAACCAAAATATCTACATCAACTCCGATAGCCAAGCAGCAATATTGGCTATAGATTCTCTTGAAACCAACTCTAAGTTGGTTAAGAACTGCATGGATAATCTGAATGTCCTGGGCACATCCAACAGAGTCACCCTCAGATGGGTCCCAGGTCACTCAGGTATAGATGGGAATGAAAAGGCAGATACATTGGCTAGGATGGGTGCTGAAACCCCACAATGCGGTCCCGAGCCTTTTTGTGGTATTGCCAAACAACATGCCTATTCAATTCTCAAAAACCACTGCAATCGCAAAGCACTTCAAGAGTGGCAATCCACCACTGGACAAACTCACTCCAAAGCGCTAATTAAGGGGTATTGCAAAACCTTTACAAAAGAGCTGCTTCAACTCAACAAGTATAAAACCAGTGCAGTAACCAGAATACTAACCGGCCACTGCAAACTCAATAAACATATGTTTACCCTCGGCCTAAGTCAGTCCGCAATGTGCAGACTATGCCATGAGTCAGAGGAATCTGCTATGCACATCCTCTGCTCGTGCGGACCACTCATGCACCGCAGAAGTATCTACCTAGGGCAGCATATCATGCAACCAGAAGAGATACAGAAGCTCTCTGCTCAGAAAATCTGGAAGTTCCTGGAATCAACAGGACTAAGCGGAGAACTCTAAATATATTTTATGAAGGGAGCTACAATGGACCTGAACTGGTCGACGTAGCCAGGGCCGTCCTCGGCACCACACCCAACAACACAATAATAATAATATAGCCTTTCTCGATAAACGGACTATCCAAAACAAAATTAATTTCTCAATTCGGACTTCTCAGTAGTTCCTGAGATTAGCACGTTCCAACAAACAAACTCTTCAGCTTTATAATATTAGTGTAGATAAATTTGCGACATATAATTGAGGTTTTTATTGTATGTGGAACAGTCGCAGCGCTCGGGCTGGTCGCACGGCGGCGGGCAGCCCGGCCACCACCCCTCCGGCGTCAGCTCCGAGACCGAGCTGGACGCGCAGTATGCACAGGTCAATCCGAATATACTTTTTTTTTATCTTTATTTATATATATATAATTCTTGTCTGTGTGTGTGTTCATGTGACTGTATTCCTCCTAAATGGCTGGACCGATTTCGATGAAATTTTTTGTGTCTGTTCGAGTATGGTTTAGATTTTAGATTCACAATTCAGTTCAATGAAAAATGAAATGGTTTTTTTAATTAAACATTTTCTTTTAAATTTTTCATCATTATTACAACTTATTTAAAAAAGTTTGAAATTTTCGGATTTAAGACGTTTGTACAGGACGTCTCTCGGATCCGCTACTATTTCTATATATTCCCATCTATTCCCTCGCACTTCAGGCACTTATGGTTGGTATTATCCCATATGTATTTGGCAAAATCGATAACATGATGACAATGTATTGAATCCAATCATAATAAATAATATATTTTTATCCAATATAATAATGTACTTTTTTCATTATAGATAAAGGAAACTAATGAGTACATGGAAGCACCTTCTATGACAAGACTCCGAAGACACAGAAGACATGAAAAAGCACCTTTACACCAACCATGTGAGTGATCATAATTGTTTATCTACATATATAAAAATGAAACCCTATTTCCCTTGGTCTCGGCATCATGCGTAAACGACTGGACAGAGTTTGCTTGTTTTTTTTTTGTTGTATTTGTTATTGTCAAGAGAATGTTAAAATGCAAGAAAAGAAATAAAAAGGAAAATTGAAACATTTAAGAAAACTTAGTTAAATTGAAGACGTTTGATATATTTTTAATCCCCTGAAAATGTACGCTTCCCGTGGGTTACATTTATTAACACCATCTTTCACATCCATGGCTTAACTGGAAGAAATCTTTTCTAGGAATAAGTCCACGCTTGCCTCTGTTATTATGCAATGTCAATATAATATTTCATAAGTGCAATAAAGAATATTGTATCGTAGATTTGTTTCTGTTTATCAAAAGTGTGTGTTTATTAGTACATAATTAATATTGTGTATCACCCGGCAGCGTTCTCGGAGACGGACAGCTCGGGCTCGAGCGAGGCGTCGGGCGGCGCGCGCGCGCACGTGCGGCGCCGCCACGCGCACCACGCGCATGCGCCGAGACACTACAAGAAACGGTGATATATACTTATTAGTAGGTGTAGTGGCTAGCATGTACGGTCGCATACCGCGAGGTCCTGGTTCGAGTCCCGGGTCGGGCCAAGTTTAGTTATTGAGTCTTTCTGTTTCGTAAGTCTCAGTAACAGCCCGGAGTTGGGAAGTTGGCGGTGTTTCACCCCCGTGCCTCGGAGAGCACGTAAAGCCGTCGGTCCTGCGCCTTAACTCTTACTGGTCGTATCGAGCTGTCCTCCCACCAGAGTATGAGGGTGATAAGGAACAGAGAGTGCACTTGTGTTTGCGTATACACTCGTGTACTATAATGGAATCGGTCAGGAGGACATCATCGTCATCACTTATATTGTTATGGCTTAATATTCTATTGTATAGTGGTCATAGAAATTGTGCCTAAACGGCACGCCTTAAAGGCACAACAAAATGACATTTTGTATGTTTGTTTGTAATAGATAAACTGAACTACTGCACTGATTTTAGTATGCTATTAATCTATAATAAGTCTTTATTTGACGTGAACTACATACTATAATATTTTTCTATAATATTTTTTATAAACAATACTGAAGCCCTATTCCCTCCCATTTTCCGCTTTCTTAAATAATGGATGATCCATTATGATATAAATAATTTTATTTGTCTTTAGCCTTTAGATACTCAATACGTAAATGAAACTGAGTAAATAGTTATAAACATCATATTATATCCCCAGGTCGTTAGGCAACCTAGTAGCTGTACAAAGCCCGAGAGTCCCCAAGCTTGGCATGTTCGTCGGCCCGCCCGAGCTGCCCACCGGCTACAGAGCGAGGACGCAGGAGGACAAAGGTATCTTATATATTATTATATTATTATTATATACATATTACAGTATGTTTAAGTGTATTTCTAACAGAATGGATTGCTCTCCTTAAAAACACTAGATTGAGCTAGCCATTGGGCTTAGATAGACATTTTAATGTATTTGCTAAGAGTACTAACTAACCAACTAACAATAAATGAATGTAGTAGTAGTATTCAGCCTTTTTCAAAGCCCCACTGCTGGGTACGCGTCTCTTTTCAATACGAGGGGGATCAGTCCGTAGCCTACCACGCTGGTCAAGTGCGAGTTGGAGGACTGAGCATGTCTTAGATTTGTTGAGTTCTCTCAAGATCACCATGGGTTTAATTTTAAACCATTTAGATGTTTCGGAACGAAAATAGTTTCATTTGACATCAGCCCTTTTTTTTAACGTCCCACTGCTGGGCACAGGCCTCCCTCAGTACGAGGGGGATCAGGCCATAGTCCACCGCGCTGGCCCAGTGCGTGTTGGCGGACTTCACATGTCTTACGAAAACTTGCTAGGTTTTCTCAGAGATGCAGGTTTCCTCACGATGTTTTCCTTCACCGTAAGGCAAGTGGTAATCATGATAGAAATGATTCGCACATGAAAATATCAGAGGTGCGAGACACGGATTTGAACCCGCATCACTCGATTATACAAGCGAGCTCGTTACCGCTGGGCTACCACTGCCCATATTCATTTACAATGTCAAATAATTGAGTAAATCTAAAAAAGTATTAGGTTTGAACGTTTTGTAATTATTCAATAAAATATGAAAGTATATTAGAGCTCATACTATTTGTAAATATTACAATAATATATTTATGAAGATTCTCGTCAACAGTCGCGAGTGACTCGAGCGAAGGCAGCTCGGACGGAGAGACGCGGAGACCGCGGCCCTTGCCGCCGCCGCCGCACCACGAGCCTCCACATAAGGTAACAATAATATAATTTAGATATTTTTGAAGTGAAACTTCTTATGCGACTTCCAACAAGGTTGCGTTAAACGTTTAACGCAACCTTGGGGTTTTAAGTCTCGGAAACGTAAAGCTTTAGATTAGTATAAAATATAAACGAGTACCAGTACAATTACGCTCAAAGAGGGGAAAGAGTCAGCGCCACCACCCCTCAGACCATGGAGATTAAGAGACCAGGAGGACCAAGGCCCTAGAATGTAGTGTCTCAGAAATATTGTCAAACCAAGGAGGCGCTGCGATCGCTATGTTGTCTCAATGCCTAACTTCACGTTGTCACAATAGTGACAGTACTCATAAATAGCTAACTTCACAGATACTACTTACCGACGGCAGCGCGTTGTAAATTCTACACATTTTCAGAACCAGGCGGGTAATGCTTTAGTATGAAGCGATGGTCCTCCTGGTCTCTAATCTCCATGCCTCAGACTGTGAAGGTGCAGGTCGGGGATCTCGCCCACCGCAAGTCAGATTTTTAATGTGTGACGTTACGTGTAGCAAATGTATTACAATATACAGCCTAACTTATGACGTGGCTGCTCATGCCGGTAATCGTGAGGAATTGTTTTTGAAGTGAAATTACAATATCATTAGTATTTATACACAGTGTGTAAACAGTGAGTTAAATTTATAAACAAAGAAGTTTCACTTCTGACATGTGTACTTTGTACGCACACACGTTTTTTTTATAATTTTATATGTTACGAACGTGGTATAATATTATATTAATATGTGTGTAACTTTATTTTGTACATCTCGGATACGGCTGTAACGATTTGGATCAAAATGTTGTATACGGTTTTGATTTAATAATCTTACTATACCTATAGGTTCATGTTTTTCGTATTCTAATAATAACAGTCATTCCTTAATAACAAGATAGATATTAGTATAACCAATATATATGTCTTTATCCATATTAGCGTCATTTCGTTAATGTTTGTGGTACATGCGATGCCGCCGATGGATGATATTGGCGTTATTTTTAAGAAAAATGTTATTATTATTCGCCAATAGATGTCGGGAAGAATCATATTTTTTTGTTTAAGTGGCAATATTGGGCTACCCAAACGCCACCTTTTTGTTATTTTCTTTCAATAAAATAAAATAAGTTTATGTTT
Source organism: Boloria euphrosyne (assembly GCA_951802675.2). Lineage (NCBI taxonomy): Eukaryota > Metazoa > Arthropoda > Insecta > Lepidoptera > Nymphalidae > Boloria > Boloria euphrosyne. The sequence goes on from OX637896.1 coordinate 3,013,622, forward strand.
AAGTTGTTTATCGATTAAGTTGATTATTGAAAACACGAATAAAACAACATTTTCTGAAAATGAATCCTAGCTAGATCGATTTATCGCCCCCGAAATCCCCTGTATACTAAATTTTATGAAAATCGTTGGAGCCGTTTCCGAGATTCAGATTAATTTATTATATTATATTAAAATTGACTAACAGATGCTATCCGGGGAGTACCCGTCGTCCGCGCAGGACAACTCGTCGTCGAGCGCGGCGGACTCGCGGCGGCGGCAGGCCTTCGGCAAGCACGACAGGAGGCATAAGGTGTGCTTTGTTTGTTTGTATTCTTTTATTTACTTTACCCACTATGAAAACCTACTAATTCTTGTTTGGTTTTGTCTTTCATATTATTTTAAATTATTAATATAGCACCTAAAGAAGTTTCGTTTAAACAATAAAAAATAATTCGTCTTTAAGTAGTTTAAAAATAACGAATTTATCGTAAATAACTTTTGCTCACATAATGATTGAATGTTTGTACGTTATCTGTTCTTTGGATACTTGAAAGATGGGCTTATATCTAGAAAAAAATTTTAAATGTATGTCTGATGCTTTGTGTATATATTTTTATATTTCCTTTTTTTATCAGGAATTTTCAAAGAGCAAAGACAAGAAGAACTCCTCACAGATGCAAAATACAAATTCGATACAAAATTGGGGACCACAGGTAAAACTGTCCTTTAAAGTTTTTTGTAAATATTTTCATTTTAATCAAGATAAAATATATCAGAATCTGAAATCTCATCATATTATAACTACTTCTACTACTTAGTTGTAGATTTGCTTGCTCTAATTTCAGTTAATAAATAAAAAAATAACATTTTCTTTTTGCACAGAATTGTAAACAAATGTTCAATTCACTTATTTGTATCTAAATTAAAAGTTGCCTTGACAAACTTTCTATATTTCTACATATGTTATCACTATAAATATTTTTTTTATTTCTCACAGGGCCCTCACGGAGTGCCTCTGTTTGTGGAGAAATGTATAGAGTTCATAGAGAGAGAGGGACTTGCCTCAGAGGGACTGTACCGAGTGCCCGGCAATAGGGCTCATGTTGATATGTTGTTCAACAAATTTTATGAAGGTAAATCGCTTTCTTTCTAATAAAAATAAGTAATAAATACAGACGGACATAGCGACATTTAACTATATATTTTTTCAGTTTTCTAATAACGTTAATGATTATCGGTTTGTTAGGACAAACTTTTATTAGGAAAAAATAAGACCTTATTTTCTTTTGATGAGAGTTTTGAATAAGTTGCTCATGTTTTGTTAGTCAAGTTAGTCAAGTCAATCATACTGCGGAAGTGAAATAACAGCTTATTATTTACTTAGGTATATAATTAATTTCGAATAATGTTATATTTTAAATGTAAAATTAAACATATGTTAATTTTCCGTGACAGATCCCAACATAGATTTAGAATCATTAGACATCCCCGTGAACGCGGTGGCGACCGCTCTCAAGGACTTCTTCTCCAAGAAACTACCTCCGTTGCTGGACGAGGCCAGTATGGCGCAGTTAGAGGATATTGCGGGTATGGTGTTCTGTAATTGTTTGTTATTGAAAGTTATTATTGAAAAAAAAAATTAATTTTAATAAAAGTTAAATAAATTAAAAGATTATGTGAAAGAAATGTATTATTTTTGAATAAAAATTGACGTACGTAGTTGTTATTAACGATATAGAGCCTGAATCTATAGTTTTTAGAATTCATGTCCGTCATTCGTCCGTCTGTCTGAATGTAACGCATCACGAAACTGAACATTTTGATGAAATTCGGTATGATGATAGCTGCTTATCTGGGTCGACATATAGAATGCTGCAGAAAAATATAAATATAATAATATAATAATTTCTGAAATTTCATATTTTCCAGTAATATATAAAATCTACGTTAGATTTTGACGTCGCGGGCGGATGCTCGTAAAGTATATAAAACATGAAAAAATAATAATATTAAGTATAAAAAGAGGTTTTATGATGTATGTACGTATGTGTCTGGCAGCAATGCGCGGCTGCATCGCCGGCGGCGTGGAGCTGAAGGACCGCAGCTGGCGGCTGCTGGCGCTGCGCGCGCTGCTCGCCTCCGCGCTCACGCCCAACGCGCGCGCCACCCTCGACTACCTGCTGCACCACTTCGCCAGGTACCCATACCCCCCCCCCACTCCCCCCATGTAGCCCCAATGTACCCACGTACCCCCATTCTACCCACGTACCCCCACGTAGCCCCACTCTATACACGTACCCCCACGTAGCCCCATTCTACCCACGTACCCCCACACCCCCACTCTTACCACGTACCCCCACTCTACCCACGTACTCACATCCCCCCCCCATGAAATATGACTGACATGTTGAAATGCCGACTGATGATTGTACTTTTTTTTTTTCAAATCAAATTAAAATGTACTTTATTCAAATACACTTTTACAAGCAATTTTATTATACGTGCGTACACCTAGCCCTATAACGATGTATTTACGTTTTATTTATTTTTTTAATTCGTAAAAGACACATACGAGTATATGGCTGGATTTTTAATAAGTATATATTTGAATTTAATAATAAAAACATGTATACTTGAACTGAATGAAAATCCAAACCGATCCAAATAATAAATATCTAATACAAGCATCTGTATCCAGGGTGGCAGACAACTCCAAGCTGAACTCAATGGACAGCAAGAACCTGGCCATCTGCTGGTGGCCGACGCTGCTGCCGGTGCAGTTCTCCGACATGGGCCGCTTCGAGATGACCCGCCCCTACCTCGAGGACATCGTGCAGACCATGATCGACCAGCACCCCTTTCTTTTTAGGGGGCAGGAGGCTTTTGTTATGGTGTGAGGGCAAAGGGTACGTAATTTGCCATCAATGATGATAATTATAAATATAAATATGTTGGGACATTATTACAACAGCGCCATCTAGTTCCGAAGTAAGCTACTTAACGTGCTTGTGTTGCGGATACCAGATAGTTGATATACTACATATATAAATTTTAAATACATACATATTATAAATATAAACACCCATGACTGGAGTACAAACATTCGTGATTAGCAAATGAATGCCCCCAGCGGGACTCGAACCCGCGACCGATGGCGCAGAAAGTAGGGTCACTACCCACTGAGCCAAACGAGTCGTCAAATTAGGTATAATAATATAGTAATGGTCTAGTATTTTGCATGTACAGCTGTTGATTTGAGACCAAATTTAGTTATAGAGAATATATGTTTCATTTTCATGCTTCGAGAGGGCACTTTTAAGTTGTCAGTCCAAAGCTTGTTCTCTCACTGAGCCTGTAGATTTGCCATCCCGTCGGTATGAGGCAAAAAACTTGTGTTCGCGCGAATATTTGTTTAATATATAAAAATCTCGTGTCACAGTGTTTGTTATTGAACTCCTCCGAAACGGCTTGACCTATTTTTATGAATTTTTTTGTGTATATTTGATGGGTCTGAGAATAGGTCGTAGGCCATTTTTATTCCTCTATGTGATAAGGGTGCTCTCTCCAGACTTTTTATTTTTACTTTTTAGACCAAATTTTTATTTTTTATTTTATTATGATTTGGCATCAAAAAATACTTATAACCCTAAATTTTCATCCTTCTACCACTGGAATTAACCGGTAGAATGCGGGTGGAGTCTCGAGAATTTCTAGTGGAATAATATTTTATGCGGTGATAACTAGTAAGTTTTGAGTAGTTGTAAGTTTTTGAAGGGTTAAATAATTAATTTTTAACTGATTGTGAACTGACTTCACGTAGCTTAGTAATAATATAGACTGATATGTAATTTAGTAGAATATAATGTCTATATTTGGTATATATTTCCAGGAACCCACAATGCACGTTGCATTCGTGATGGACGACGTCTGATGTGCGCTCGTCATGGACTATATAAGGTTGTACCGTTCCAGTGATAGTGCGTAATGCTAACGTCCGCGACCTTAACCGACTTCCGAGAGGGAGTGTTTGTTTGTCTGTCTTGAAGTATACTTGGACTATATATAGGCTTTTGATATTGGTTTTCAGACAGCAAAAATTAGTTATATAATATCTTATGTACTGATAAAATTGATTTTTTCGATATTAATGTATTTGGTGTTTGTAATTCAAACGAATTGTATGGAGCTAGTTATTTTTTTTTTTTGGTGAAAGATTATACTCCAAGTTTACTCAAGATAGATTTTTGCATTATGTATTATGTTAAATCCTTGATACTACAATAATATTAACAGTCAATGTGAACTCGTGATTAATGTGACGTAATTGACTGTTTTGCGAAGTCGGTTATATTTTTTTAAAACTGCAAAACGTTAAAAGTCATATCATATTATGCTTAAACCGCGTCGCTTCCGTATTTAGCGCTTTTTTATAATGAATGGACTAAAATTCGAGTATGGACTAAATTTAGGAGTTTTGACTAAATTTGGATCAGTATTTTAAAATGTAGTCGCTATTATATTATTATAAGAACTGCACAAATATTTAACGGGACGATTTTTTTATTGTAAGTCGGTATGTATGAAACACCGTGCACATTCCGTTCCGTTCCGTTGGATTATCTATAATGTAATATAGTGGATACGTATATGGGATTTTGTGTATGGAAATATTAAAAAAAATGATATTTTTTCCGTGAATTCAATGTGGTTTTTATGTTTTTTTAATGGTGGTATTTTGAAGTTTTAGATTCTTGCCAAAACGCTTATATCTTGGCCTGGCACAATCTTGCCTATTTAAATGTTCTTGAAGATTTTTTGGTATTGGTTTGTTTAAATCGTTGTAACAGATTAAAAATATCTCATCTTTTGTGAGACTGGTTCTTTTATTATACCCCAAATGCAATTTTAAGAAATGATTTGTAATTTTTAATTAAAAAGGCAAATCTTGGTTGTATAAAAATATATATTGCCTATTAATGTAACTCGATGTTTAAATTATTATAATATAAAATGATTTACGAACAAACATACTTATTTACTTATATACGTTTAGAGAAAATCGATCTCAATACATTTTTTTTGCTTTTATCGTATTATAACGTCCAGTAATATTAATGGAGGCGTTTAAACATTTTTAATGCGTATATTTTTTTTATTTCTTTTTTGCACATCACATTGTATTTAATTTTAGGAGTTTGGAAATACTTAGGCGAAATATTTGGGTCCGTTTATGAAGCGGATGGCCTATTATGTGGTTTGTAATAGACTGACGGTAGACATTATGTTTTTATATACAAAAATATTTTTATATGTATATTTATTTGAAATAATTCTCATTGGTTCGTTAATTAAATCAAAATTTAGTCACTACATTTTTTTAAATTTCAAAGCGTAGATAATTTATCTGTGTGTAAATTCAAAAAACTACATCTTCTTTAGTAGTTAATTAAAAAAAATGTAGTGAGTATTTTTTTTAATTTAATTTATAAAGTACTCAACTTTTTAATTGTATTAGACCATACTTTGTTCTTCCTTTCCAATGATTTATTTTTAAGTTAAAATTATGAATTTTATCCAGTGCAATGTTTGAGAAATATGTATTTTGGTTCAATTTCGCATAATGTAAAATGTATCCTATTTGAAGCTTATATATAGAAAGAAATGCAATTTCTATAATTATGTTTGCGTTTAAAATGTGAAATCGATGTAACTATCCATAAGTATTTAATATATTAGATGTCAAGTAGATAAGGTGTTATGTAAGTTTTTAACGATTATAACAATATATCCGTCTCTCTCTCGCGAATTGTCTCGTGTCGCGCGAGAGAGAGACGCACTATCGTGTCCAATAGGGGAATGATGCGGGATTTTTATATTTTACTATATAAATCGAAGAAAACAGAACCTGCTTTTTTACAGATTATATATATACATAGATAGGCAAGTTATTGAATGAATTGTATTTTATTGAAATAAATTCGTGTAAAATTAAGCGTATGGTCCTAAAATTTATTTTCTAATTATGCATCTGAATAATAACTATATCTAAAAATGTACAATTTTATTGTATGACTTTATAATCGCCAGTAATAAATTTGTATCATCAGAATAGCTAGGTTTTATTATAACAATTATACTTTCTTCTAATACCAGTGAAGAGATGAGAAAGAGAGACAACCATTCTCCTACCCTCTCTTTCTTTAAGTCAATTAACTTGTCTACTTGTATATATATCGTCATTTTCTAAAGTTTTTTTGCTTCCAAATATAACTCAAAGTCCCCTTTTTATTTTTTTTAAATGTAATACCTATAAATATTCGATGTAAATATTGTACATTGATTGATTTCGAGTTATTTATTTATTTCTTTTTTTTTTTAATTGTCAAAGCCATATATTTGTTGACTAATGCAGTTATTTCAAAGATTTTATTTTTTTACAGCACGTTTTTTTTATCTGTGCCATTTTTGTCTGGAACGTATTTGCTGTATGTGGTTTTAAGTTGTGTTCGCGTCCCTAATTCATTTTGGTAGGTTCTCGAATGTTCTAAAGTAGAATCAATGTACGCTTCGTTTACTGACATTTCAATGACTATTTATAAAATTACACAAAAAATATTCCCAATGTTGTGGTTCAAAAATAATTTTATATTCTTTTCTATACAAGATAGATTTTTTATTAAATGTCTATGATATTATTAAATGTAAAAGTTTTTGTTGAATCATTATTAAAAGTGATTGAAGCGTCAGTATAAACAATTTTGCTATGTGCGTCTCGAATAACTGTAAAACACAGTTCAAAAGAATGTGTCATATTTTATAATAAATAACCATCTATGTAATAATTTATTGTTTTATTTTGTTCACCCATTAGTAAACTGTAACTGAAGTAACTACACTGGTGCGTTTAAAGTCGTAAGAAAGAAAATTAAATTGAGTTCTTCATGTAGTTTCGTAAAGTTTGTAAGTTTGTGTAACTGCAAGTAACTGCACATCGTAAGATTACCCCAGTCTTCGAAATCATAAAACATTAATTAAAACTGTTTTACTAATAGGAACCTATATTACAGAGTTTTATCGGCTATTTTGAATCTGATTAACTATTAAAGTGTTTAAAAATAGTACTCTAATTTATTTATGTATATTTCTTTTATTGTTAGTCTGCACATAATCATTTACATATTTTTTTAATCTGATTGCTAATGTCAGAAATTACGAGCCTAAAGAAACAAAAACAATTTGATTACAATCGACAATTTCAGAACAAGTAACACTTCATTTAAAGGAATCAAAATCATTTATTGATTTACATTTATTTCTCCATTACATTTAATCTTGACATTCACAGTTACATTATTTACACTTAAATATAGCAATAAAATCTATGAAACATTTTAACACAAGGCTCAAACTTTGACATACTAAATATTTATTCTGTATCTGAACTATTATTAATAATACTTTTGAAATACTTTCATAGATATACGCGAATATTTCATATTATAAATAACACTATCTTTTTGGATTTATTTTGATTTTTGGTTCCCGACGTTTTGGATGCTTTACAGCAATCGTGGCCAGGAGCATGGAGGTTAGAGACCAGGAGAACCATCACTTCATACTAAAGCATTACCCGCCTGTCTCTGAAAATTTGTAGAATTTATAACGCGCTGTCGTCGGTAAGTAGTATTTGTGAAGTTAACTGTTGTGACCAATGATATTTTAACTATAGATATGTTATGAGCGCGCAATCGTGAAAACTCGAAAACATCCTAATTAGGACGTATTGCCTTTAGTCTGTGTCACCGCATGGCGACGAGTGGTACGCTGCTACAAAATTTAAAAAAATGCCATCCTGTGTATTTAGGAAATGCACCAATTATGATACCAAAGTTAATAAAACACAAGGGATCTCATACCACATGTAAGAACGCAGAATACTTCGATTTATTAATATATTTCAATTATTTGCCTAATATTCTGATATGTCATCGGTCGCTAGACTAATGTTTGTTTACATTGACGCGCAATTGACAACATTAGCTGTCTCTTTTTTTCTTATTGATTTTATCGACTATCCCCTTTCTATCATTTTGACATGTACCTTGAATGAAAAGTGTGTATGTGTGCAGCGCGGAACACTTTTTTCGGTTGTTTAGTGAGCGTATAACATATCTATAGTTAAAATATCATTGGTTGTGACTATTGTGACAACGTGAAGTTAGGCATTGAGACAACATAGCGATCGCAGCGCTTCCTTAGTTTGACAATATTTCTGAGACACTACATTCTAGGGCGATGGTCCTCCTGGTCTCAAATCTCCATGGCCAGGAGAGAGACTATGAACGAACATACGTGATACGGAAAGTTAGTTTTATTTAAAATATATTTCATTACTCCACAATAGAATAGAACCTTTATTTACTATGACTTGAAAATACATTAAACAATTTTTGGAGTGAACATATTTTTCTTTTTTTTTTTTTAAATTTTAAACAATTTACACATAAGTCTCATTACAAAGTGCCAAAGTAAATACTGGCCAGTTATGTTTTAAATATACACACCTTTAAAATTGCATTTAAAAATAAATTATTCTTTATTTAATACTCGTACATATATTATATAATTAAAAATGAATGTTGCTAAGCGCAAAACTCGAGAATGGCTCGACCAATTCCGCAATTTTTTTATATATGTCCCTTAGGAATATGGAAGGTTGTAATAATAATAAAAAAATACTTACTACTTTTGACAGAACGAAGTCTGTCCGTGCAGCTAGTGTTAAATAAAATATAATGCTTTATTATTATTTAGAATTTGGCTAAAATATTAAAAGTATGTATATCTTGTCTGTGTTAGCACAATTGAAAATCTACACTAGAATTTATTTTAATATGCAATTTTTGTAAGGTATAAAAATAACACTCACTTGAGATGAGAATTAACAGTGGCATAATACAGCTGTAGCTAAATTGTCTATCGAAAGATAGGTTATTACAGTTCAAAGTTTTTACATTTTCACTTCACACAGTTTAGTTCACACACAACCCGCCCCCCAACACCCGCACCACGGTATAGACCCGTCCTGCGGCGCCACTGACAGTTTCCGAGATTTGTGAGTACAGGCTGACGCTAAGGAGTTGACAGACGAACACATACTGTTAGTCCTCTCGTGCTCTGAGTGCGATGTGGTCATCTCCTGAAAAAATATATACTTAAGATTCCTTTGCAAATTCCTTTTAATATTCATCTGTAACAAATTTTAATGTAATTTTTATATTATTTCCTAATTATTATAATCGACTAATCTATCTAAGGCAAAAGTAATCGTATACTTTTGTACTATGCATTCCAACTATGTTATATTACATTACATACAGTGAACCGCCATATTGGGTCTGACCTAATAGGGTCTAGGCACTAAGGGAGATGAGCGGCTATCACACGCAGTTAACCCCAATACGTGGTAAATTCTAAATGGAAATGTGGTAGTGGTGTAATAAGACAAACTATGTGTGAATATAATAATATAATATACATATTATATAACAATCGTACAATACAAATGAGTGTACATGAGTAGATACTACAAAGCAACTAAGTAAATTGTGAATAAACGTGTGACAATGAAGGCTAACAGTGTAAATCAGATTCCATTTATCTATTAACAAAGATAAATGTTTAATATATTTTATTTTTAAGAATAAATATCAATCGTCAAAAAACTGATTGTAAAACGTTAGCCCTCATTATGTATAATAATTTCTTGATAGTACCTGATAGCTATCCCGCTTATATCGCGGGCTATAGCTCGAAGACGACACGGTGTTCCGCGGCACCGGTCGATGCCTTGTGCAGTGTTTGTGCTTCGCGTCCTGCTCTTCTATCAGCCTTTCGTTATCACTCTCCGCCTGAATTGGCACTCCATTCTTTACCCCATTCTTAGCATCTTTCTTTTCACGTCTTTTTCTTTCACGCTTTTTGAATGTTAGTGAAAATCTTTTTCGTTTCTTCGCTTTTGGAGATTCTGGTCTTTGAGGTACCGTTGATTTTTCGCGTTCTGATCTGCTCGTGTCATCGTCCGGAGGAGGCGCTTCTGTATCTGTTTTGACAGTAATTTCTGTTCGTGTAGACGAATCTATATCACCGTTCTTGTAAGCCACTTCCTTTTCTAGGTTTGCAAGTTCCATTCTTCTTAATTTTTTGGGCAGTTTATTTACAGTGGCATAGATGGGCTCCTCATTTTCGCCGACTGGAGCAGATCGCGAACGAAAGAAGAAATCAAATTTCTTTGGTTTGGCCGGCATTTTCTTTTCTACAAACACAACCGTGCTTGCTACTTCTGTAGTGGTTGATTGAACTTCATCTCCTGATTTTTGACTCGGACTACTTGGAATGGGCCTTGTTCTGGGGTAATCATATGTAAGCTCTATATTCTTCTCCGTAACATAACATTTGGGTGTTTGCTCTTGGCAGGGTTCAGTCTTTGTTTTAGAATCTTTGTTCTGACAGCAGCACTTATTTTGGACAATATTTCGTGTATTGCACATGAATATGGAATTTTGTTGTATATATGTAGTTTGTATCGTTGCTGTTGATTGTACATCTCCAAGTAAATCTTCAACGTTGCCCCCTGTGTGGAACCGAGGGGGTTGATAGGGGGCGATGACAAACCCCGGTGGAGCTGGCCCTGGTACATGAAATGGAGGTGTTGCCATTGATTGGAAATATCTCGGCATGTTGGGAGCATCGTGCACTAGGACGTCGACCGTTCGGTCAGAGGCATTGTCTGCCTTATTTGGCGTCGTTTGCGTATTGTTTTGTGACTTAGCCGTATCTTTGGATGTTATCACTTCCTTCTTATTAGCTTGGTTATTCTCATCCGTTCGTTTAGTATCTTTTTGACATTCATCGCAAGTGCAGGGAGTCGCAGCACCACTCTGGAACAATAGGTGATTGCTGGTTAAAGACAATCTTTTAATATTTTAATGGCTCATACACGTGCATTTTTTATTAATAAGTTATATATTTCCTCTCCAATGCAAATCGCATGCACTGAACTGTATTACTGTATTACCTTACATAGAATATAACCTTTACCATTTACTTATATTCAATGCAATATAATAACGTTAAAGAGTTACTTATTTCTAACCTTATTTATAAAATAAAATATTACAAAATACTATTTAGCATTTTACAACTACTACTACTACTAACTTTTTTCATCTTCTTCATAAACCTTGAGGTTGCCCTAAAATCTTATTGGAGATTAAATTAAACGTTTATGAGTAATTTAAATGACACTGTGCGGTTAGTCCAACTGTTCTTTGATCGTTTCAGAATTAGGAGTAGCGTCACCTCGACAGATTTGTCACGTTATTATGATTTTGGAACGCGACGTGCGTCACACTTCCGTACATTGAAGTACATTGATTGGATTATAGACAAAATTCAATGACCATATTATTATAGTTTTATAGTTGTACTACATTCTAAATAGAATACAAATAACAGTTAAAGCAGTCCTATACTCGTAGTAGAAATTCGAAATACTGAAGCCATTAAAATTTCTTAGATTAGATAAACTTTAAGTAAGTAGCAATTAGTTTCTGGTAATATTAAAACATAAAATATAAAGTACCTATGCATTTGAAAAATGTTATCACTAGAGTAGCTTTTCTGAATTAGAAATTATTGAAATTAGGTACAGTCTCGTATATAAATAGATTAAACAGAGCATATTTACATGCTGAACTATGAATGACACTTTAATAGAAGCAAATACTCACGAAGATAGAAATTATACTGAAAATTTACTTTCAAATAAAAATACATACCTAGTAAGTAGTCAAGGCAACGCAGAAAAACATCAAAAGCACAATAAAACTATTGAATCAACAAACCATGTCTGAAGACACCACATAACCGATCCCACGAATCACAGTGCGGTACAAACGACCGGCGAGACTCAACTGAGTTTATTTATAATTTCTTTACATTAGGTGCCACAATATTTTCAACGTGTAACGCGCCCGCCCTTGACTCAGATTACTTCATTTCAATTTTGGACCTTTTCAGTTCGATTGATAGATTCTGATCAGTTTTCTGCAGTTTAGCCTCTAATGGATCTATTTCCAGTCACAGCTATATGGTGAAGATTGATACGTCAATCGTAGGTACATATTTGTGATAGTACACTGTTTTGTATTCGCATCGGACGCGTACTAGTTTTTGAGTTGTATATTTTAAAAGTTTTATTCATTGGAAGGAAATACGTCATAAATTAAAAAAAAGTATATATGCTTACATAATATCTTACATAATATTGTACCTACGTGTATACCGTATGACAAGATCATTATATTCATATAAGAGTAATATTGTTTCAGATGGAAATTATTTAAATTGAAAAGTAAACATCCTTTATTTAATTAATAGATAATAATGTGCTTAAAATACCTAATGCATCTGTAAAGTTCACCTCTTAAGTATTATTCTTCTTTTATGTATTTAACATAAAATAGCAAATTTTACATGTTTTGTTTATACAATATAAAAGGTGTTTTCGGGATTTGAACCCCTTTCAGTCGGTTCTCCGAGTAAGACCGTTACTACTGGGATTATACTGCCTGTTATTTTATTTAAACATGAATGAAATATTCACCTTATTCTCCTGCTCTACCTCCTCCGGCACAACACTGAGATCATGAAAGGCAACAGCGCGCACAGAACCGTCTGCGCTCGCGCACTCGGGGCACGCGCTGCACACTGACACGCTGTCCTGCCAAACGATACTGTGCTTTAACTATCTTTAAATTAAGATCTTTGTCATTTGATCTACATCCATTGATTGTTCACCTTTTAACGTATTAAGTTTAGGGTATCTCTATAGAGGCAGCCATGTAGATGATAAGTCAATTTTCATTTCTAATGAGGTTAATTTTAGAAATAATATCATTTCATTATATAAGTTTTATTTTAATTTTTTTTTCGAAATATTTTGAAAACCCCGTGTAGATAGCCGGTATTGAAATAATATTTGTAAACAAGTGAAAATAGAAACGAAAATCTTAAATTCAAATTATTATAATAAACATGAAATCACTCCCACAGATTGCAGGAAAGCGAGAATTTACACATCAAATATTATATAAAAAAACAAAACATACAACTAACAGCATGAATTATAAACAGATTTAAAGTCTTATAAATGAAACTACCCTTTCGGATTTTGTCGCGGATTTATTTTGATTTTTAGTTCCCGACGTTTCGAATGCTTTACAGCAATCATGGTCACGAGAGAGACGTCTCGTGAAGGTAGTTTCATTTATAATGTCGAATATTCGCGTAAATCTAAGAAAGTATTATTAGATTATAGAGTCAATTAAATGAATTCGCTTCTAGGAACAATTACGCATGTTAGATCAATCCTTAAGATTGAATGTAAATTCTATTAGTTACATCTTGAAAAATTGAAATATTTTTATGTATAGAAAAGTAAGTTTTTTTGAAGAAGAAATGACACAGTTATTAGATTTATATAATATGTAATGGAACACGTGTTTCTAAACTAATGAAGTAGTCTAATCTACATATAGTGCCACTTACGCTATGGTCGGCTGGTTCGTAATTTTCAGGTTCACACTATACATGCAAAATAAAAATAATAATTTTAAATCATATAACGAAAATAACAATAAAAATGATATAAATTTTTCCAAATAAATGTAGAGGTAACAATATAGCATTGTTTTATCATTTGTATGAAAATTTTAAGTGATTTAATTAAATTATCAACTTATTTAGATGGTGTTTTATTTGTATGAAGTTGTATTGAAACATAGTTGCATGTCCATTCTTCATACTCACGTAAGGATATTCAGAATCGTAATCGTGAGCGTCGTAGTGAGACTGAGACTGTCGCGTAGAAAATAAAATAAATTGAAGTTATAAAAACACAATTAGTAAATGAAATTATTTAAATCATATATAAATACTTATAAAAGTCAATGGAATATTTATTTGATACTAGAAATATTTTTAAAGGCTTGCAGTAGTTCTTACATTTCTTTATCAATTTTTGATTTAATGGTTAATTTTATAAATTAAATTATCAAGTTTTACAAAATTAGAAAGCATTTTTGATCACGTCGTAACACCTAAAAGCACATTAGGAAGTATAAAAATCTTTCTAGAACTAGGTGAACATATTCTTGAACTAGATCTAAGATTGTAAGAGGCGTGCATTATCTCAAGGTAAAGAGTTTTGAGCATCATGTGGAAGAACTTCAGATATGATAGCTATAGAGTATAGGTAAAAAGAATAGGATGAAACGGTCAAATTATGTAGACAAAATTATTATTATTAAAAAGAAAAATTCCGAAAATATAGCTTTTTGCATAAAAATTATGTATGAAAGTAATATTAGGCGATATGTAATAGTATTGCAAGCATCAAATAAAGTAAATTAAATATTTTTTAGGTAATTTAAGTAGTAAGTTTAATCAGTAACAATGTTTATAGAACGTTATTTGCAACGTACGTCCGAATGTTCCGGCGAGGACCTGCGCTCGCGCAGCATTCGATCGAGCCTGTCATATTCGTATCGGAGAGCTGATATCTCCCTCTTGAGTTGCTCGTTTTCTCGTTTCAACTTCTTTATATCAGATTGGCCTGTGGAATTACAAAATTATTATATTATCTTATTATTATTTTTATACAATATTAAGCACAATATGCAAGGCTTTTAGATTAGTAAAAAAATATCACACTCCTTAGATTTTACATTTGATCCATGTTAGTAAAATGGTATGACTTATTGTAAAATACAATACAAAACCGACCTCTTTCAACTTCTGCATTTATATTGATGGTGCGTAAGCGCAGCTCCTCGTTCTCGTAGAGCATACCACGTGACGACTTTCTGTCCAACCTATGCACAAAAAATAAACTGAAAGCTCCGAAATAGTTAAAATTTCTCTCAATCGAAGCTAATTTTTTATTAAACTATTTAATTTCAATTTAAATTTAAACATAATTGATGAAATGCTGAAACATTTATATTTTAATTTAGAAAGATAATTATTAGTTACATAATTTCACAACATAAAGTCATTTCTAATTGGGCTAGATTTAAAAATCATGCATTGATATAACTTTGTTTATATATTATAGTTATATCGATAACTAAGTTAATAAATAGACGAAAGTAAATATATAATGAAGTTCATGGTGCTAGAATCCTGTATAAGATCAATACGTACAGTTTTTTTAAATAAAAAATAATAAAGACTGTATTTTTTCTACCGTTAACTAAACTACTATATAACATGACTATATAATATTATACATAACTAGCGACTCACCCTGCCGTTGCCTCGGGTTCGTCCCTAGTGAAAAACAAAAACAAATCTATTCCATGTGAACGGTACATTTTTCCGGGATAAAAAATTATTTCTCGCTGTGCCAAAATATCATTCAGATCTGTTTAGCCATTTTGGTGTGAAAGACTAGCAAACATTCATACATCCTCACAAACTGTCACAATTATAATATTAGTAGGATAGGTACTTACTTTCGATTCGGTTTGATGTTGACATCTTTCCTGCGCGTACGCAGCATACTCGCTCCCGTCACGCTCGACATGACGCCGCCCCTCCATACGTCGATTAACACCTAAAAGAGAGATTTTGTTTGTTAAATAACCAAAATAACCTATTTCTTCTGTGTTACACAAATAAAAATATGTTATACCACTTTAAAATATTATAAAGTGAACAATGTGTGAAAAATCGATTGAAAAAGCTTTTCCATTTTCTACAGATACCTAAACAGATATTTTTGGAATCAATGCCTTATTTACTTAAAAAGTATAACACAAATAATTACTTATTATAATAACAATTACTATAACAATCAATAACAATCATAATTCAATTTACCTATTTCTGCTATTTATCGTTAAGAAATTCCGTCATACTATAATCCTAGTCCAAGTCTAGACTAGTCGAGCACGTTCATGAACTAACTTTGACCTTGTCTTGGGAAAATACTCAATATATTATATATAATATATTATGTGACATTTATTCAGCTAAGGTGCAATGATTTTGAGTTGTTTCTTCAGAAAGTCCTAGATTCCATTTCAATGAAATTAAATTAACTCAAAAATCGATTTAAAGACGAAAGAAAGATGATTAACGGTGACGCAGAGGACATTATATAACAAGACTAGATTGATAGATAGTCTAGTAGGTATATTTTTTCTATTCTGAAGTGATTGATCAAAATCCAAAAAAGAAAAAGGGTCGGTTAGAAAATCTTGTAGGGACATTACTACACACAGCGTTATCTAGTTCCGTGGTAAGCTACAAGGATTGTGTTACGGATACCAGATAGTTGATACACTACACATATATAACTCTAAATACACTAATGACTGGAGTGCAAACATTCGTGCTCAACAAATAAATGCCCTCAGCGGGACTCGAACACGCGACCGCTGCACTGCAAGTGAGGTCACTGCAAACTAAACCATAAGTGTCTTTGAAAATAAATGACTAAATACAAGAATACAATATATACCAACGTATAATATCTATTTAGATCATTTAAAGATTTCAAAAGAAAGAACACTCTATAGCACTGAATAACAAGAACACTTCGCTTGACTCATAAAAGTTCGATGACGGTATTGTGTATGAACTATGAAGTGTGAAGATTTGTCGACTGCGGAAAAATAAGCGCGGCTTGAATTTATGTGACACGTTCTGATCCTTCATCCTTCTACGTACATGTTATAGTGGTCGTTGACCCATATCCGTGCGTTAATTATTTTTCCATGCTACAAATGTGTTTTGACTACAAATATTATGAAATCAAGATTTGAAGAGTCTCGTTAGTGTTAACAATATTCTGAATAAAAAGTCGAAGAAATGTTTATCTATGTTAAAATATATTCCTATAATATTGATTAAATCTATAGATACATCTATAGGTTTTAGAGTGTGTGTTTGTCTCTCTGTGACCGCATAATGAGATAACCACTGGACTGATTTTGATGGAATTGGGCTTAACGATAACTCAACCGGATCAACAAATAGGATCTTTTTACTGCGGTAAAATATCTAATTTCTGAGAACTCTACATATTAATCGCGTATTCTGACAAATTCTTTAGTGTATACGTTACACAATACCTTCGTGAATTGTAAACTGATTTTCATAGCTCTTCATGTATAGGTTTTTTCAAGGCCTTATATTTTTAAGATAAAATTGGAGGAGAATATAGGGTTGATTTTTTTTTGGTTTTGCATTAGTGTTCTTTTTTTAGTTAAATCATAATAAAACATCACTGGCTGTTTTTTGACATAGCTTGTTCCATTGGTTTATAAAATAAGTAAAGTCGCTCTCTTATTCAGCCCTTTTTAACATCTCACTCCCTTCAATACCAGAGGATCAGCCTAAGTCCAACACGCTGGCCACGTGTGGGTTGGCGGACTACGCATGTCTTTCGAAAACTTGCTAGGTCTTCTCAGACATGCAGGTTTCCTCACGTAGTTATCCTTCACCGTAAGGCAAGTGGTATCATGTTGAAAATAATTCGCACATAAAAGGTGCGACACCCGGATTCAAACCCGCATCACTTGGTTATCCAAGCGAGTGCGTTACCTCGACTGGGCTACCAATGTCGAATAAATGATTGATATATAGATAAATAGTAGGAAGTATTCAATACAATACTAAAGTTCACAGAGGGCATTTGTGCGGAAATCCTTTAGAAATCAACCCCACTGCGTGGAATACGATTACTGACGTAACCAAGGCTTAAAATTAAAGCACGTGACCACGATACAGTACACGCTTCTGTAAAAATGTGAAAATGTGACGCTACACATGATTGACCGATGATTTTTATTATAATAAAATCTGTCTTATATTTATTTGGAACTCTGTATTATAATATGTCATATACAATAATTATAGTACATAATATGTATTATACTATATGGATTAGTTTCTGGTGACTTAGCTTCGCTCGGTTACTTGATAAGTCTAGAATGAAGACCATAGTCTATCAGTGTTTTAAATTTCTTAAAAAATAGTTCAGCTATTGCAGCATGAAAAGGAAATTTAAACAAATTTTATCATAATCTGTCCAGTGGTTTTCTCATAATGCGGTCACAGACAAAAAGACAGACAGACAAAAATTCTAAAAACTATAAATTCGGCGTCTCTATCGATAATAATGTCTATTTCAATAAGTTTTTTTTAATCAGTCACAATTTTACTACAGGTATGTATAAATAGCTGTAGTTTGATAAATCATAATAATTTTAATGCAATTTTAAATATGTATCTTTTCCAAATACAGCATTAATGTAGTCAATTATGTAAGCAGGAGCATTAAGTTCAAACAACTATTGAAGAAATTCTTGTCAATTTGTCAGCAAACCCGGTATTCAAGTTACCTGTGTTGATTTTAATGGAACTTTTACTAGCAGATAGAAGAATCAAGTGAAACTTATAGAATTTTTTTATATAACTATGAAAAAAGTTCCCATGAGAATGAGGTAATATTTTTTGCCTTGGACATATACCCAAAACTCATTAACGATGGTTATTTAGATTGGTTTTTGACTCATTATTTTACACTATTGTATATTTTTTTACTTATACGACGATATGTGATTAAAAATACATTCCTATAAACTCGCATTTCAGATCTTTTCGTGCATCAATTTTGATTTTTTCGATGTGGTGTGAAGTACTTTAAAGCAAACAGGGTCACAGGGAGATTAAATTTCACATTGGTGGGATTAAGAACATAAGAATTACGAATACATTTATAAGCCGATAGACACCTAGTGTCTAGTGAAGGTAGTACACGTATAAGTAAAATAACTTTACTATTCGGAACTAAGTAATATCACAGTGTGTCCTTCGAGTATAACGAAAATGATTTATAATAAACATTATGTTTTATGGAAATCTGTTGACCGAATATATAATTAATTTACGATATGCGTTGGAAATTAACGTCTCTACGAGGAGAGGCAAAGCCAGATTAAAAAGGCTACCACTCAGAGGCTAAAAACGTTTCTATTACAAGTTTGTTAGCGTTAAGAAATGTAACCAAAACCCTAACCATTGCACAAAAAAGTCATTCCCAAGTAAATGCTTCACGTGGTTTAGTTTTTAAATTTAAATCGAGTATGTACTTAATATGAATAATTATTCACTTATGAATCAAATATAGTAAAATCATACGAAATACATATAGAAAAATTTCGACAATTTAAACTATTGTTAAGATACATGATTTTCTGAACAATATTTTAATACATTTTTAAAAATTTAGTATTTCTAATTTTTAAACTTCTGATTAGTTACTTTGTAAGTATATGTTGAAGCAATGAGACATTGTATATGAATTAAACTTGAGATATCGGTTAGTGGTTTTTGTGGTAGAGAATGTTTCAAAATGACCTACTATAAAATACATTTTACACCAAACTTTAGCTACTTGGCTTTATAGAGGCAAATTTTATAACTTACCAAATTTCTAATTCAAAATTTAATGTAAATAAATAATTTAAGCACTTTACCTTACCAATATTACATGAAATGCCTAATTTTAGTAAAAAGCTATCTAAAACATTTAAAAACGTAAAAAAGCACAACTTTACTAGCATTTCAGTGTGATCGTAATGAACTTTTTCGAACATTTTGACTTAAATCCACAAAAGCACATGTCACGATGATAAAACTCATCGAAAAATATAAAACAGCGAAGTTATTAAAAATCTTACATGAAACACAATAGCAGGCTTCTATTAATTAGATTACGCCTGCGGCGGCTGACTACTGACTGCTGACTGTAGCACTCTTGACCCGCTCTCGACTTGACTCATGCGCACTGCCCGACTAACTTAATTATGTAAAACTCTACATTTTACGTATATTATAGCCTTTATATTCGAAGTCTTAAGAACACTCCTTAGATATTATTAGTGTTAAGTTCACATTAGAAATTTTGGAACAACAAAAAAGAATCATTATTATTTTTTTAAGAACATTGATCAATTTGTTCACAATCAATCAATGTGTGCCCTTTTCTTTGAACGTACCATTGCTGGGCATAGACCTTATGAGGATGATCGGGCCATAGTCCACCACGCTGGTCAAGTGCGGGTTGGCGGCTTTCAGTACATATTTTAGTTATAAAAATGAATATTTTCTTTTTATTTAAGGCAGATTAAGTTAGCTACGTTCAAGGGATAATGAAAGCTATTACTTTTTATTTTACCGTATAAGTTTATCGCATTAATTATTTTATATATTTACATAAGATCCCCAGTAATGTGTAAGAGACAGTTAATATTGAAGTCCCAAGTTAGCTCTAGTCGTCACAATTTTATGGGTCGGTAGTAATACTGTCGTTTATGGCTTATCGATAGATATCGTAAGGTCATCTATCTTATTAATTAAATTGCTTTTTTATTGTTTTCCTATAGAAGCGATGTCTCATTTACATCTATATCTGATATTGAGCCTTGAGGGGAGAAATAAGTATTTATTTAAAAAGAATATTATACTACGTAAGTAATTGTAAAGGTTATGTGAAGAAGTTTTATTGAACTTAAGATTGGTGTTACAATATGTAATTAAAGTGTTTTAAGGAATAAGAATTTAATTCAGAAAAAATAACTTGAGCAAAGTGGGGCTTTACTTAATATTTATAGCCTATAAGTGAATAGTTAAGTGATATTACTATAGATAACTTTACTACCTATAAAGAGAAAAAATAGATGACAAATATTTTAGTTTATTTTTAAGCTGTCTCTAAAGATTTAAATCCTGATTTTTCAGACTTTACTGCAGTGCAGTAAAGTAGGTCTTATTGCTAAGAAATACAGCTTAATGATAGGTGACATGTTGATGTATGTGAGTGCTTTAACTATTTATGTTATAAGATTCTGGCTAAGTCGAATCTTACCAGGTTGCCAGAAGTAATATAATTATAAAATATTCTCTTTGGATTATCTTGTTGGATGTTGAATTAGCCACTATTATCCATTAATAGAGCGAATCTATATTTGTAGAATTTTTGTCTGTCTGTGACCGCATCATGAGAAAGCCACTGGACAGATTTCGATGAAATTTGGTATGATGATAGCTGGTTACCAGGTCATCTCATCTTCTATATATATAAAAATGAAACCCGTTTTCCGTTGTCACGACATAGCATGAAAACGGCTTGACCGATTTGGCTAATTTTGGTCTTGAATTATTTGTGGAAGTCCAGGGAAGGTTTTAAAGGTGAATAAATATGAAAGTTGTGCGGAAAAAAAGGAAATTAAAAAAAATCTTTATAACATTAATGGCGTTTGACGTATCATGTTATTACCGTTGCCATAGTGCGTGCAATGGTAATTAAATCAGCGAATACATACTGGGAGGTGCGAAGTAAATGTTGTTTTGCGAATGCGTACTAAAACATTTTACCGGGAGGAAAAGTTTATAAAAAATTTATATGTGGACAGAACAACGTCTGTCGGGTCCGCTAGTATATAATATTTTTACTGTATTTCTAATGGACGTGCCCGTGCGGACTGAATGAAAGTCGCTAGGTACAGTAATTTATTGAAACATATTTACATATGTCCCTTGTAAGCCTTTATCTAGAAAGTCTCAATTGGAAGATTCGTTAGTGTATAACTTATAATTTGTTACAAATTCATATAATTTAAAATCGAATGAATATATTTTAGAAGCTACCATTTACTACATGGTATATTTTTAGTATATATATTAGTATATAATAAATATATAAATAAAATTGAAGTGTCTGTTTTTAAGTCCAAACTAAGCTTCTCACTAAACGCGTCTGTCTGTCTGTTTCTTCCAGCTAATCTCTGAAACGGCTGGACCGATTGTGACGGGACTTGCACTCGCAGATATCTAATGTTATAAGGAGTAACTTAAGCTACTTTTATAAAATATAGAATAGAATATAGAATTAATAAAATAATAAAAAACCGTTTAATTTATTTTAACTTACGCCCAGCGAAGCGTGCCGGGTTAGTGTAAGTTCATATATTTCATTCAATCAAAGGGGATCGTCAAAGCGTCAAATAAGGGAATGGGTGCTGCTGGAATCTATCCCTTGAAGGATTGGACTGCAATGAGTGTTGACATACCCTTTATTGGGTGATTTTATAAAGCAATGTATGTTAAATACTCCTAGTATAGGTATATTTAGCATATTATATTGCTTTATATAAAAATATCGAGTTACAATGTTTGTAATTGAACCCCCGCGAAACGACTTGACCGATTTTTATGATTTTTTTTGTGTACATTTGGTAGGTCTGAGAATAGCTCGTAGGTTATTTTTTATTCGTGTGCAGGTATTAAGAGTGGTCTTCTCCAGATTTTTATTTCTTATTTTTAGACCAAATTTTCTTTTTTTCTTTTTTTTTATTTGGCATCAAAAAATACTTATAACGCTAAATTTTAATCTTTCTATCACCAATCCTTATTTTTTAATAGTGATTAGAACGCGCCTCAGCGCGGGAATTGCTGGTTGCTTTATAAAACTCCTGATATGTGGTTATTCTACGAGTATATTTCAGACTACATATTTTTGAATTAAAAAAAGTCATAATATCTTTTCGTGTCATATTTTTTCCTTTATGGCAGGAAAAACATATTGAAGATATTAAAAAAAACATATAATCAAATAAATTAAAAAAGGGTATAATAGCCGACTCACAATAATTTGGCGACGATGTTACACAAATATGACGACACGTGTGGTTTAGTTTGTAGTGACCGTACTTGCTGTGCTATCGGCCGGTTGGAGTCCCGCTTTGAGTAATTCATTTGTTGAGCAAAATGTATGTATTTAAGGTTTTATAATTTGTGTAGTGTATATTTATTCCCTCTGGTATCCGTAACACAAGCCTTGTAGCTTAACATAGAACTAGATGGCGCTGTGTGTCCCAACGTATTTATATTATAAATACTCAAAACTAAATTGATACCTAATCCTGTTCACATTGGTCAAAGTAAGCAACTATAAGTTATTTATTCAAACCGATTTTAAGGAAAATAGCAACATAAAAAGGTAATTCAAAGTTGCAAATTAATTCATCATATGACACTCAAGTATTATCCGACTAATGCGTTATTATGCGTTTAAGATATAATGCGATAATTTGTTGTTCAGTGGCTTCGCGTGTTACACACGTCACAGCGTGATATTGTAAGGAGTTGGACTTTTATATAATACTAGCAATTCCCGCGGCTTCACCCGCGTTCTAATCACTAATAAAAATATGGATTCGTAAAGAAATCATAAAAAAAAGTCTGAAGTGGTTCAAGGTGGCCCCCTTATCCTAGGGGAATAAAAAAATAGCCTACGATCTATTTTCTAAAAATAAATAATCGGTCAAGCCCGTTTCGGAGGAATTCGATAACAAACACTGTGACACGAGATTTTTATATTAGATTAGATATATGGATTATGGAATACTTGACAAACCTATGGCAATATGAGGTGTATAAGAGACCAGTTTTTCTTTAAATGATATTTTCTATACTATTGTATGATATACATCGATTGCTATTATATCTTGAATGTTATTGTATTCAGCCTTTTTAACGTCCCACTGCTGGGCACGGGCCCAGAGGAGCTCCGAGGGGTATCAGGCCATAGTCCATCTCGATTCTCGCTGGCCTAGTGCGTGTTGATTATTACCACCGGGTAATTGTCGTTCTTACTTAAATACTTGTAAAAACTTACTTGTAAAACTTTGTATATAGTACATTTTTATGAGATACAACCCGTAACAGGTGTTTCCATGGGTCTGATACTTAGTTTATAAAAAAAATATTTTAAAAAAATCTAAAAGAAATCTTGAAATGTGCTTATGTTAAAAGTTTGGATGCCGGCACACCGCACCAGTGTTGATCCCTGGATACGGTTAACAATGTACCTAACTACCTGAATATTTTACAAACGAATTATTATTTATAGATAGGTAGATCCATCGTAATTGTTCTGTACAAAACTTAGTACTTACCTATTGTTAAAATAAATCACCACGGAACTAATGAACAACTGGGCCCTTATTTGATAATAAAATGTAAACTCAAATTATTTAGTATCAAAATTTCGACAAAACGTTTGGCTCGGTTTGTGGTTGTTGCTGTGCCACCGTTCGTGGGTTCGAGTCCCGCTAGGGGCATTAATTTGTGTGATGGCATGAATTTTTGTTCTCTTGTTATGGGTGTTTATATTTATAATATGAATACATATTTAAAGTTATATATTATGTGAAGTGTAACAACTATCTGATATCCATAACAAACGGCTCGTACCTTACCATGTACCTAGTTCGATTTCCATACACAATAAGCACTTTTATTGTATAAGTATAAGTACTCATATATACATACATATATGAGTACGTCTTAGAACAGATGTAAAGATTGTAAGAAGGAGCATTTATAACATGTTTTGTTATTGTGTAGGTACCTCCCACTCATGTTAATAAATAGAAATGCTTAACATTTTGAATTTGAATGAACCATATTTCGAAATATAATTGTTTTCAACAATTTCTTAAATAAGATATAAATCTACCCACATATGTATTTCTTTTATCTTTTAAATGTAGGTATATCAATATAAAACAATGTAAACTTGAGCAAGTTACCATTAAAAATCTACTATCGATACTGAAACCGAATCTATAGTTTTTAGCATTGTCTGTCCGGGAACATATCACGGAAGAAGCATTGGAAAGATTTTGATGAAATTTGATATGAGGATAGCTGGTTCTCAGGTTCAACTATTACGATAATTTTTAGTTTGGGAAAATATCTGATCTCTGAGTAATCTTTACTAACGGAGATAAATCTAAATGATGATCAAGATAACGAATAGGTATCAAGAATAAATTAAAAAAATAGCTTTCCTTATATAAATATTATTCTATTATTCTATTTCAGCTGTATGTTTTCTTTCTTACTAAAGAAATAAGAAAAAATCTTTTTGATTTATGATTTAACCTTTAATTTTCTATGAATTAAAAAAGAAAATCAACAAAGTTAGATTCAATACGCAGCCAAATCCAAATCACGATAACATACGAAATTAATCCAAGAGTAAATAGATATAAATCTACATTAAAATAAACACTATTACCATTTAAAAAGGATTCTTAGAAGTTCTAGAATTAATAACAAAACATCAATTACACGTGAAAGTAGGGTGGCAATACAAGCGGATAGCTCGGGCGTGTCGCGGGGGCGACGGCGGGGAGCGGTGAGCGACAGCGGATCGGTACTCTACAGTACATCGTCGCGTCTCGATCTCTACACTCGCTATCGCGCCCGCTACGCTATGAAAATCAAAGGCGCTAGAGCCAAAAATATGGACAACCTAATCGCGGCTGTCCAAGCCAGGGAATGTCTTTGGGATAAAAGCTATCGAGGACATAGGAACAGGTTCAAATTGGAGAGATATTGGAATGAAGTCGCAGCGGAAGTCGGAACTACCAGTGAGTCGCCATTTTGTTCCCGTGCATTGCTTTGAGGCAGCTGGCAGCCATGTTTGCTTGCTTTGCTTTGCTCATAGGGCAACGGCCATAGATAATAAATTTGATTATATAGATTTCGTTTATCAATTTTGGTGCTATGATACGATGTTGTAGATAATATTTTGTATAGTATTATACATTTTAATTTATTAGTATTCATATTATTAGAATATTTTTTCAATATAAATATAATAGAAAATTATTTTTAATATCTATTTTTATATAAGACTTAAATTTTATATTATGCTTCTTATTTTAAGAGTAGTTAAAGACTTACATTTTATAGTTGAATATAAATAAATTATAAAATACGTAGGTACATGAATGTTATTACGCATTGCGCATATAAAATGAGATGTCATAACATAATTAAATGGAATTAGATGATAATATTTTGTAAAACAGTATTATGACATCAGACTTTATGCATTCGTAATTAATTAACTAATTAATATTGTGTAGGAGGAAAAAATAAATTTATCCATATACTCGTATATATCCATATCTATAAGTACCTATAAAATTACTTGTTCTGGCTGATTAAACTGAACTCTTATTGGCTGAAAATAAGACCTATTTCTAGAACTGTTCTTTAGTTTCACCTCATTTGCGAAATATATTTGTTGAAGTCAAGTCTTGATAATTTTCCGTAAGCTAAAGCGTTTCATGTCCGTTGCTTCCTACCTGAAGAGTGCGAATTCGATTCTCGTGTGATGTAATATTTTTTAATTAATCTTCATGCACTGATAATTAAGAGAAATATACTATATTTTATACTAAGGTAAAGGCACCTAATTCCACAGTTGTTTTGACCAAAACTTAAATAAACTTTCAAAATTAAGTATTTACTATATCTTTCTGTAGAATTGGCTATTTTTATGAGAAGTATTATTAAACTTTTAAAATACACTTACAGTTTTGTAAATGAAAGTGTTAAATTATCCTGAATAAATATTTATAAAATGTATGTATTTAAATTATATGTGTATTATATCAACTATCTGGTATCCGTAATACAAGCTTCGTAGTTTACCACGGAACTAGATGGCGTTGTTGTAATAATGTTCCAACATAATTATTATTTATTTAATTAAAAATGTGAAGAAGTCAAGATCACCTAATTGCGACGTAAAGTTCCTAATTCCGATGTTAAAAAATAAATTTATTTTTTTACTTGATACATATTTACTATGTTTTTAAATCAGTCTTAGAATCTGTCCCATATCAGCACTTATAAATAACATTGAAGTGTCTGTTTTTTTATTATTATATATTAATTTGATTAACAGCTTTTCACTAAATGCCTATAAAAGTATATATGGTACAATGGTACATACATCAAAAAATCTTTTTTTGAAATATTTGCCTGTCTGTCGAAAATATTCTATTTTTTTAATTTTAGTTTAAAACAATAGTACAATTTTATACAATATCAGGTTAAATTAATTAATTTTTTTTTGAAGTTGCACCTTATATCTACACAGAAAATTAATTCATAAGGGATGGGCTCAGAGTATATTTAATATGCATATTATTATAAAATGCATTTTTAATTATAATGTGCATATTATTAAAACAGCATTGTTGTGGGGTATTAGTCAAGAGAAAAATACAAGAAAGATCTCCAATATATGCTCTTACAGCAACCAATGATACTTGTAGTGTTAATCATAATTAATCGCCGCACTCAGAGTCACCATAAAGTCGTTCTTTAGTATGTAGATTTTCGAATTAATGGTTCATTAAGTGACTATGAGTGCGGAGATAAGTATATTTATATAATAAATGGGTGCCTTACTACAAATTATTTGATAATTAATTTGACAGAATTAAAGATAATAAGACAATTTTAAATATATTTAACTGAGTACTAATTTTAAAACGTGTATTATTTCCAGGTGTAAATTGCAGAAAAAGATGGAAAAATCTCAAAGACCAATGTCGCAAAGAAATGAAGAAATCGCCCAACGAGTCAGAATGGCCACATTTCCAAAAGTTAAAGTTCATCCATCACCAATTTTTAGCGGAGGATGAAGGTGATGAAGACACTACTGATGAAGTGTTTAATGCTTTAGACGAATCTATTAAACGACCAAAACTTGGTTATACGATGCGTAAGAAATTACTAGTAAACAAAAGAAGGACAATAGAAGTCGATACGAACAAGTTGATTGAGTTAGTCCGAGCGAGAGATCTTATCTGGAACAGACAACTTAAAGGTCATCACAATTGGTACAAATTAGATGAGAGCTGGAAAGAGGTTTCGCAGGAGTTAGGAGTTACGCGTAAGTAAATAATAAATGATTATGGAAGTTTATTATGGAATTGATTAAATAACGTGTTGTGTTTTAGATTTAACTAACGTTAATGAATTAGGGTTGGACACGATATAAAAGTTAATATAAACAAATTTAAAATACTAGTTTTATGAACAAAATACTTTGATTATGTAACTTTTATGTTCAATAGGATTGTGTATGATATCACCTCAACTTAAACTTGGATTTGTGTCCTTTTCCATGTAAAATTAGACCAGAAACCAAATTATCAGATTCTTAGAGGTATATTACTGGGGAATTTGTTTTGACTGCTAGAATAGATCTCAGAAATTAGATTTCCTGGCAGTAAAAAGTATATGTTGTATAGGAATATTCCTGTATTTCTATATTTTGACCCGGATAAACAGCTATCATCGTTCCAAATATCATCAAAATCTGTCCAGTGGTTTTCTGTGATACAATCACAGACAGACAAACAGACAAAAATTCTTAAAAATTATAATTTCAATTACATTTTCCCAAAAAAAATTTAGTGTACAGATTCGACTAAGTTACAATTTTATTATATGTATAGAAGAGATGTATAAAAAACAAAAA
The DNA here is from genome assembly GCA_951802675.2 of Boloria euphrosyne. Taxonomy (NCBI): domain Eukaryota; kingdom Metazoa; phylum Arthropoda; class Insecta; order Lepidoptera; family Nymphalidae; genus Boloria; species Boloria euphrosyne. The sequence continues at coordinate 3,042,090 of OX637896.1, forward strand.
TAACACTTACAGGTGATGAGGCGAGATTAAAATGGAAGTACCTAAGAGACCAAGCACGTAAAGAAGCAAGGAAGCAAGACTCTGAATGGGAGTATTTACCTAAACTTCAATTCCTAACCAGCCAATTCAACGAATACGAAGGAAACGACGCTACAGAGGAACATTTCTCCCAAGACCAAGATTTCGACACGACTACGCCAGAGCAAAGCACTTGTTATTACGAAGAATCACATGAAGAGCCGCACGAAGAATCGCACGAAGAACCGCAGAATGAAGCTAGCGCGAAAGATGATGAATTTGACGAATTTGACACAAAACCTGTAGTCACAGAAACCGATTTTTATGATGATGATGATGAAGCTCAGAAAAGTGCAGCGAATAGTGCATCTGAAGTAGTTAAGGATGAAGATATAGGATTCTTCAACAGCTTGATTCCTCACGTGAAGAAGCTAGTACCAGCTAAAAAGCTCATGTTAAGAATGAAAATTCAGGAGCTAGTGTACAATACAGTGTACAGCGAAACCTAGGACAGGCTTCAGAAAGAAGACTTTGGGGTACTTCTTTCGAACGAATGAAATAAAATTAAGTGATTTAAGGAATTTTTAATGTGAAGTGTTTCTAGTTTAAGGCTTTAGTGATTTATTTCCTAAATATTCAAATAATATTAAGTTACTTTATAAGTTTTGTATACTTTATAGTATTGAAAATAATTTGCTTGTGGAGTCTTTCTGAATTATACCATGTGCTAATTAATGGCAAGTTATTTTAAAAAGTCGATGAAATGTCAAATTAAACATTTCAGTGTAAGTTGAACTTGTATATTCCACGTAATTAAAAATTGCAACATTCAGTTTGTTACAAGTACAATAAAATCTTAGCATATATTATAATAAATATTTATCTCTTTGAAAAACCTTAATAGGTAAAAAAATGTAGCTTATAAATAAAACTATCTTTTGTTTCCAAAAAACATTTTTTTTAAATTTGGACCTATTTTTTAAATATTTTTTTCATCGCGTAAGACAGAACGTAAATTTTTCATTTAATTGTAGTATATTTCATAATCAAAATTTTATGTTCAAAATTAATAACTACTATTACATAAAAATGATGATGACGATGGCTAACCGCCGCACTCATAGTCACTTAATGAACCATTAAGTCGTTCTTTAGTATGGAGATTCTAAATGATATCTTAAATGAGCGGCGACGGCGACGTAAAGACTTATGTCTTATAATTAATTATTATTTAAGGTAAAAGATAACTAAATATTTTTTTGTGTTTAACTTAGTATGAAATTAGGACAATTCAAATTCATTTTGTTTTCGCTAAATAAACACTATTCGCTAAATTTTATACCACTTAAACAGAGCTATGTTTCCGAAAATAATTTTAATTTTGAAAAATCCATTTGAATTAAAGTTGAAGCTTGAAATATAAAAAAAAAGGGTACTTACGTACTAATGATGACACACTTTTATTTTGCTTTTATTTTTAATGTGCTTATATCGTAAAAAACTACTTTCTTTGGGTTTTCATATAATAGGTTCATAAGGTTAATTTTATGACTCTTTCTTTCTAGGTTGGTTAGGTTAGGTTAGATATATGACCAAAATATCGCCATAGACATGTCATATTGAATCTATGTTGAATTCAATATCAATCCATTTTCCACCACATAATTCAATTGACTAGTACTTAACTACTTTGTTTTTAAATAAATTTTTTGATTTCAAAAGTGTTTTTATGGTAGTTTTCATCATATGGTCATATATCTAACCTAACCTAACCAACCTAGAAAGAAACATTCTTAAAATTAACTTTATGAACCTATTATTATTTTTCGATTTAAGATTTTACGATATAAGCACATTCACACAAATCTATAGAAAAAATAAAAGTGTGTCATCATTAGTACGTAAGTACCAAAAAATGTTCCTAAATACTAGGCTAGAATATCGCTCATTAATGAAATGAATAATTTTTACTGCGGAGAAAGTATTTCAGAACTATTCATATTGGGTTTTATTTGAAGGTATGCGACTGTAAGTCTTTGTTTTAAATTTTAAATAATTAATAAGTATGTAATGTAATTAAAGGTACGGATAATATTACATATATCTAATACTTGTGTTAAATATACGATAATGTTATGTGTTAAGAACTTAAGAGTTTTAATCGTTATATACTTATTAGTAAGATTACATAACCAAGCTTTCTCTCTGACTACAATATATGAACGTCTGTACAATACGTAGGTACGTCACTATTTCTTAATTAACTAATTAAAATGTAATACATAATATGCTTCAAATAAGTTAATAAACTACATATATGTATATAAGAATATGATAAAGAAACTGTAATTACGTGTAATTTTCGTATTTTAGGAGGCTGAATAACTAATAAATTAAATTTAATAATTTGTTTTTTTTTGTTTACATTATACCACTTTTTAAAGGCACTTTTAATAATTAAAATGCCAAAAATGTAAAGTATAATGATCCAAAAATATACCAATTTGCATAAATATAGTAATTTTATAGACAATATTATAAGTAATAATTTCCTTATTACTTATAATATTGTTGCAAAAACAAAATCTTTTTTACGGCGATTAGAGAATATTGTAAGATTACAAATTGTAAAATTAATGACGGCAGAATGAAATAAACTCCAACTTCGTCGATATATTTTTAATACAAATTTATACCTTAAATAAATAAGTTAAAAAAAAATAAAACATTTAGGCCGTAAGTATGTATACTTCAGCATCTTCGTATTTTAAAACTTTATCAAAGCCTTATCTCAGGGACGGAGTCATTTAAAAATTTGTCCGAAGGCCATCGCTGACTTTGTGACAGGTAGGTATATTAAGTAGCTCGCTATTGAATATAGGGTTAGTTGATATTAAAATAATTTTTGTTTCATAATTTTTAAATAATATTTTTTTATTATTTATAATTTGCACTGATAATGTGAAATGAAAATAAAACGATAAAAATCGTAAATGTCGGAAATGTTAGGATATGCAAATATTTAATTACATAATCAGTTAAGAAAAACCAAGGAAAAACCAGGGTAAGTAATATAGTTTGTACCTGTTAGAAGTGTCTTTTTTCGTTACCCTTTTAATGCACTGCGAATTTTTGTTATAATAATATATATAGGTAATAATTTTTGTTATAATACTGAATACACGTATTATAACAAAAATTATTATAAAAAATCAGTGCCGGTAACGAGATTACTGTAGGTACAACAATGAGTAAATCATAAAAATTAAATTAAGGTAACATAAAAAATCGAAAGTTTGTCTTTCTTTACGTTTGTAAGTTGTAACTTTAATCGTTATATCACATATTATAAATTATAAATGAATGTCGGGATGGAGATAGTTTATTTGATATTTCGTTTCTCTTGGCTTCAGCTGAATTGCTGGACGCTAATGAGACCTACTACGGCAAGATCAAGAAACATCGTTAAGTTTAGTTAATAAATATGAACAAAAAAAATTATCTCCCTAAATATATATTAAGCAAAGCCACGAGTAAACATTAGTTAAATATTGATTGATATTTAAAGTTACTTTATAAATGAACACATTTGGCGGATATGTGACCTAATTGCGTATCAAATACAGATGTTTTCATCCAGTACCTAATAATGGCTTTTGACTGGAACAGTTGTTATTGTTTTCATTTGCACCAAAATAATCGATAATATTAGTTACAGCTGCAACATATCGATAATTGACGAGATTTCATACAATTTACGATGATTTATGGTTTAATTCAAACAAATGAGTACATTAATCGATTAATGTTTGTCTATTTATTTTACTTACAAGCGAATCACCCTCGCTTCGCTCGGGTTTTAATGGCTGGTATGGAATAGGTATACTATGTATTCAGCCCATTTTAATTTCCCACTGTTGATCACCTTCCTTCAACACGAGGGGGAACAGGCCATTGACCATAACGCTGGCCATGTTTAGTCGACAAGTCTTTCGAAAACTAGGTGCTAAGTTCTGTAAGACATGCAGGTTTCCTTACAATGACTTTCTTCTCCGTGAGACAAGTGGTAATCTGATATGATTGGTGAGATAGACCATAATATATTAATAAGTGCATAATATTCTATCCAATGAACACAAAATTGTTATTGTTCATTTTTAATACTTATAAAATTATATTTTTTTGACAGATAACACAACCAGATATGAGGTTAAATTACTATGTTAAAGCACGAGTCTATAGGCGTTATAGTTTTTCAGTAAAGTGTACCACAATGCTAAGGTATTCGGATAGTGTTAGGGCTCACTTAGCTCACCCTAAATAGTATAGATAGGGATATTCTATAGCTTAATGGTAAGTAATATAGAATTTTGTTCAGATAACTATAGAAATATGGACGCATATGTTAAGTATTTGACTACTCGTTTGGCTCAATGGGTAGTGACCCTACTTTCTTCGCCAGCGGTCGCGGGTTCGAGTCCCGCTAGGGGCATTCATTTGCTAATCACGAATGTTTGTACTCCAGTCATGGATGTTTATATTTATAATATGTATGTATTTAAAATTTAGGTATCCGTAACACAAGCACGTTACGTAGCTTACTACGGAACTAGATGGCGCTGTTGTAATAATGTCCCAACATATTTATATTTGTTTTTCGGTGATTTATTTTAATTGATATAAAAAAATTAAGACAGGAAGTCGTACTACATATTAATACCTAGGTCCTAGGTATATCTTCAAGGCTATTGTGTCAAAGTCTCCGCCTATGACATGTGTTTGAACTTTGACCATTAATACAACATTACTTCAAGGAAATATTATCTTTTTGAAAACATAAATATGAACATAATACATGAATATATTTAAATGTTTATTAATCATCCTGGTATACCTATACAAAAAATACTACTGTGGCGAAGCGAGTCGGACTTGTCCACCGAGGGCTACGTACGAATTTAAAAATAAGTAATAATAATAATAATTAGTAATTTTTCTTCTGTACAAATTAGTAAAAAAAAAGATTTGGTTGCCCATACCATGGAGATTAGAGACCAGGAGGACCAAGACAACAAGACAGACAGACAGACGGACAACCAATAAATCCTACAAAGGTTCCGTTTTTTTCCTTTTGCGGAGTCCTAATGCAAATGTTTTTTTTTTTTATAAATGTTTACACTTAAACAGTGAAAAAATATATAACCTGTGCAAGTACTTTACAAAACGTTAACAAAATAAACTTAGAATGTATTGCATAATGTTGTCCAAAAACTTTTCTTAATTCCTAATGCAATCATTCAAACTGAGGTCGTTCACCTGATATTTAAGTAACACTATAAATTGTGGTATGAAAATTATATATCGAGGAATCGAGGAATGCAGATGTTCAAATGTAATTTGCTAAGTATTTTAAGCCTGCAATAAATAATAATAATGTATAATTTTCAATGAGTTACTAGAAAAGCTATAAATATTTTCGGGGTATTATCACAGTGTAAAGAATAGATCCAGTGGTCCAACGCCTTTGAAATCACGCGAAATGCCGCTTTTGTGTAGGCATTTGTTTTTGCTGCAGGGTTGTCACAATATATAAATAAACAAATTTATATATTATATCATCAGTTCTACATTTGTGTATTCGTAGTATGAGTATATAAAAGGGTACCAGGAATAAAATGAAAAAATATTGAATGGCGAAATATATAAATATTATATACTATAATATAAAAAACGAATTATGTGACAAATTTTATCATAAACAAATATAAAAAAAATCAAATTAGTTAGCTAGGTTATTAAGAAAAATACTGAGATACTTATTCTATTAAAATCCACAAATGCGAAACTGAATGGTATTTTCAATATTTGCTTTTTCGAGTTTTCAGATTGCGATTGTTAAATTTGACGATATAGTAAATTCTCATACCTAGAAACAATTTAAAAAAAAGACAGACGAAGCAGGCGCATAGTTTTGAGTCCCACGTCGCGGTGGTATGCGTCAATGCATTTCCAAACATTAAAAAAAATGGAAACGATAATCATATCGATTTTACAAAAAAATTCACGTCCGTCATATTCAATCTGTACAAAAATCTAGTAATATGTCATATTCATAATCGGCACCCCCAAAAACCTTGAAAATGATACCCATATTGATTTTTGGGAAGAATTTGCGTCTGCCATTTTGAATTTAGACTAAAATCTAGTAATTTGTCATATTCGTAATCGGCACCCCCAAAAACCATGAAATGATACCCATATTGATTTTATGAAAAAATTCGCGTCCGCCATATTGAACTTCGAAATATATTGTCATATTCGTAATCGGCCCAAAAGCCGTTCTAAGAAAAGACAAAAGTCTAGTAAACAATAATATGCATAATTTAGCCTAATTTCGCTGGGCTAATATTTTTTACCTTTCTTCAGTGTGTGAAAACTGATGAAATTTTAAATTCTTATCTAAACGAGATAATGACATGCAGTCTCCCACAGTACATGTAGTACGAACCATTATAGATAATACAAGTCAAACGAAACACTTAGAACAATCAAAAAGAAAAAAAAATTAAAAAGCGTCAACCCTAGCTAGCGCGTACCGAGCGGAATGTATGACAGCTCGGTACGGCTACCCCCTCCGCAAACCCCGCACGATTGCTCTGTCTAGACACGTCCGTTGGCTTACTTTATGTTTTATTCACTTTGGTATTATTCTGAAAGGGCCACTACGAATTGTGCGAATTATTCTAAAATCACTAAAACCATTGTGAATGATCACTATAATTGTGAAACAACAGTAAAAAAATCTTTTTAAAGTCCAAAACTTGTAGGTTTAGGTCAAAACTGCACATAATATATTACTTGCTACATTAATATAAAATGATAGGATGGAGATAACCTACTCATGTATATAATAATCGTTTATATATGTATATTTATATATCTATATCAGGTAACATGCTAAACATAGATATATATTAAAAGATTTGCTTCAACTGAAATTTTTAGTGTTTGTATTTAAACTATTTTCAAGATAATACAATATAATAATAATAAATATGTTGGGATATTAACACGCACTACCATCTACTTCCATGGTAAGCTACGAGGCTTGTGTACTGTTTAGCTAATAGCTCAAACAAGAAGCGAAGAATTTTTGTAAAAAGTTGAAAATTCTGAAGAATTTTCAACTTTTTACAAAAATTCATTTAAAGACATTCTACCATCAATTCCTTTTTTTAATAGTGATTAGAACCGCACCGCGGAAATTTCTAGTATATTATATGCACATGATTTTTTTTCACTACTTTATTAATTCTACTAGCCTTTCCCGCGGCTGCGCTCGCGTTCTAAGGGCTGGAAACCAAATTCTTTCGCCCGTTCGCCCGTCTTGCACGCAATGACCATTATTTTGTGCGAAATCATGCTAAAACTATGATATCTCGTAAGCTATTCATTAAAATCAAATGATGCCAAGAGCAATTTTGTTCAATATTAAATACATGTGATGAATAATTTTTTTTTTGGATAAGGAATAATAATTCATATCATGTTTATTAAACACCTTCGCAAATAATGCGAGTCAATCTTAAAAAATAGACATATGCTATCGCGGACTTTTTTAGAACTATTAAAGGGAAATAATTCTGTCATACATGATTTTTGCCATAGATATATAACACCTAGATGGAGTGTAGGTCCAAGCAAATTGTAACCACTTTTTTTGGCTAGATTTCGAGATATGGCTAGATACGTTTCCCGTCGTGTCAATGTCAATTGTCAAGTTACACAATATTATTTGGCTGTATGTGTTCGTGCCTTCGGTTGCAATTACGTGACACTTACGCACACATTCATACTAATGCTACTTCAATATTGAGCGGAATTATGTATGAAACTATCAGTCTAGGCATTATTAGTCTAAGATTTTTGCATAAAAATCGTTAACGCAGCGCACGCAACGAAAGCTCTCAAAGGATAAAGGAATATTTTTATCCCGTTTTTGCAACATTTTTCATTGATGCTCCGCTCCTATTGATCATAGCGGGATGTAATATAGCCTATAGCCTTCCTCGATAAACGGACTATCCAACACAAAAAGAATTTTTTAAATCGAATCAGTAGTTTCTGAGATTAGTGTGATCAAACAAACAAACAAAAAACAAACTTCATATTTATAAATAGTATAGAGTATAGATTATGCATGTTATTCTGACGTACACGTCAGAATAACATAATGTATAGCCACGTAAGCGAATTGAGTCATCTATATAATATGTTCCAATGATTATTTACAGTGCTTTTAATAACATAATAGCGCCTATAATTTATCATCTTATTGGTTTCCACCTACTCACTCTTGATGAAAAGAACTAGACGCATCAATTATCGGATAAGATACGTATATACCTACAAGCTTAATTCTGACCACAATAAAGGTCCCATAATACCCAGAACACAAGTTTTGGAGCATTTTAATTTATGAAAAAAAAAGTGTTTACAATAAGCTTATGTTATTAACCAAATTAAAGTAAATTATTAATTATAACACCAGCATCGTTGACCACAGGTTATTTTAAATTGTAAAAATCACAATTATCTAAGAATCACCCATATATCTGATAAAACTTATAAAATATTTAAGTATCGCTTTTTAAAATCAGCGGTTCGCGCCTTTTCAAGCAGTGTCAGTGTTCTGATCTAAATCACGTCTACATGTGTCTAATTCATCTTGATACGTTCAACCATCTATCCATCCACTTTATGACTAACCGCACTCATAGTCACTTAATGAACCATTAAGTCGAGAATCTCCATACTAAAGAACGACTTAATTTAAAAAAGTTAGAGATTTTTTATATTAACATAATAATTGCTAAAATAACAATATCAGTTATGTAATCGGTTGTTGAGTGCTTTAGTCCTGCGATGCCCTATTAAGCCAAAATAGTTACTTACGAAATACTCAGCGCGTCTGAGCTATGAAAACTTGTTTACCCTCCGATGCCGCGGTGAGCACGTAAAGCTCGCGGTTCTACGCCATATCCTTCACCATAAGTACCGTCTACGCGTCTTCTTTTATGCATTCGAAATTTGAATATAACCCATGCTTTAGGCTAGTATAAGTGAAATTGGAGGAAATTAATACTAGTAGTGAATACAGCACATCAGTACATTACATACATACAAAATTGAAGTGTCTGTTTTTAATTTCAAATTAACAGCTTTTCACTAAATGCATATGAAAGAATATACGGTACTTACATCAAAAAATCAATATTTATAATTTTTGTATGTCTGTCGGTTAGTTACGGCTAATCTCTGAAAAGGCTTTTCGATTTTGACGGGACTTTCACTCGTAGATAGCTAATGTTATAAGGAATAACTTAGGCTACTTTTATTTTAGAAATTTTATTTCTTTTAGTTACGGGACGGATTTTTGTGCTACAAACTTTGAATTTGGCAGGGAGTACCTAGGGATGAACCCGAGCGAAGCGACGGTGAGTCGCTAGTTATGTAATATAACCTTATTTTTTTTTCTATAAACTATGTTAAGGAGTTTTGTTTCTTCTTGTCAAAATCTGCAGTTTATTAAATTGCATACATTAAAGCTTGTTCGTTTTTAGCTCCTCAAACACAGGTTTCTAGTCCAGCAGCTAAGGCTGTGTGCGATTGTTACAATGTATTTTGTCAATAAAGTCCTTTTTTTGAAAGCATGGTAAGTAGCCCACCATTATTTAATCTGATAGTTTCAAGTTCTTCTATCAAAGTATTTTTTTAATATTTTGATCGGCTGAAATAGACGCGCGACAATATACAGAAGGTACTCATAAGATTTCAAGGTGCCCTCTTTATGGTAATCTGCCGCGCTTGAGTAAATCCAAAAATCTCCACTTGGGCTCTTCTACTACAGTTACGTAGAAGTTCTAGCTATACATTATAATTGTATCAATAAAGATATTTTTATTATTTTCTTTGATTCCACTTCAAAAGTTTATAGTTTTCAAAACGGATGCAATGAGAAAGCTAAATAGGTATCCATGTTCATTTATTATTATTTATTGAACACATTGTGGCATTATACCATTCACTCGATTGTTTTACGACGGTTTTTGGCCGGGATTCAATCATGTGATGAATCATGGCATTTCAGCTATCGCGATCAAAGCGAGAAGTGCTTTGTTTATACTTTTGTTTGAATGGGGACTTAAGATGTATCTATATGGACAAATAAAGCGATTAAACCTTGTATTTACCGTTAATTGTCATAACCAATATTAAGTAAAGTAGGCTGTTAATTAATTTTTAAGGTAAGTTTCGTTTCACAAAAAAAATTGTATGGTATTTTCATCTATATGTTAAAAAACGCGTATGTATGTATTTAGCCCTTTTAAACGTCCCACTGCGGCGCACGGACTTCTCTTCAATACGAGGAGGATCAGGCCATAGTCCACGACGCTGGCCAAGTGCAAATTGGCGAACAATTAGTGCGAGCTTAAAGATTAGAAGTGAAAGGCCGGCAACGCGTCTGTAAGCCCTGTGGTGTTGCAGATGTCCAAGGGCGGAGGTGATCACTTACCATCAGGTGAGCCTCCTGCCCGTTTGCCCCCTTTGTCCCATAAAAAAAAGATTATAAAAAATTTGGTGTATGTGATATTTGTATTAAAGCTGAATCTAATTTCGACTCGATAGAATAGAGGTTTGTGAATGTCAACTGACTTTCTTTAACTGTTTTATTTGTAAAAATGTGTATTATTTAAAAAAAACTATTACAATACAGTTTTCTATAAATATTCCAAAACTTCAACTATTTATTTGAAATAACTACACGTACTCTTCACTCAACTCCACAACTCGACTGGATTCAGAATGTATTTATAAATTAGAATTTAGAATTATTTATTAAGACAACAAAACGTTCTCACTTTGCCGACATGTTGCAATGGAAATAGGAACAGAAGTAACAGTTATATATTCGGGTATTACCAATGTTTTTGGAACGAAGTGAAACGAGTTCTAAAAACGAATCTACCGTCTCTGTTTTTTTAGTTAAATTCATTTTTAAAATATTAAAAACCTATATGTAGAACCAAAATAATATTCGACAGAGATGTAAACTTGCTATAACTTAATTTTAAATCAAAGCTTTTGTCTAAGAAAAGGTCTGCGGAATCCTTCTTTTAAAAAAGCCCTGGAAGATAATGACATTATTTACGGTTTCGGGCTAAAACTCTTTATCGCTATACGAGTTAAATATGGTAATTTACTGAGACGCTACGAACTATAGCCCCAAAATAAAATCTCAATCTCCTTCGTCTTCTCTATTCTCCGTGACATTGGCGAAGTATCTGTACTCAACTGATACGCTTTGAAGAGAATTGAATTAAAGATTAAACAAAACGGAATTTTAGAGCAAATACATTTATGAAATGATAATTCTACAGCATTCCTTTAAAATAAATCTATTAAAAATTGACCTCCACTAAGCCAAACCAAATCAAAGTGTAGCATAAACACATAAACGGACAGACGACCTTGCCTACTAATAACACAGTGTTTACGAAAGGCGTCTTGAAAAGTTACGAGATATATTAAAATGAATCCACTATGTAGATAATAAAAACAATCTGTTTCCTTACTTCATATCTTGCTAATTTTCGTTTCAATGTACGTATTTACATTTTTTTTTGTTTTCTACAAAAAATGAGTAATGAGTGTTGTTCTGAAAGTGATGTATTTATTTATTTATTTATTTATTTATTTATTTATATAGGTTTACCAACAGTATATATAAGAATGTGTTTTATAAAAATAATCATTACTATAATCGAGGATCATCTTAAATATACCAATTACAGGTAAACACAACATTGTTATGACATAAACAGAACAGAACAAAAAAAGAAACAAAATAATCCTAATTTAAAAATAATAATTTAATTAAAAAAATAATATTTTAATAATTTAATTGATGTATTCAAATCTTTGAATACAATATTTATTGGAAAAAGCTTACATACTTAAATTATAACTGGCAATTCCCGTGGCTCCGACCGCGTTTTAATTGAAAAATAGGGATTGGTGGTAGAAGGATAAAAATTTAGTTTTACAAGTATTTTTGATGCCAAAAATCTGGGAGAGAGAGAGAGAGAGAGGGGGTCACACTTATCATCTAGGGGAATAAAAATTAGCCTACGACGTATTCTCAAACCTACCAAATATACACTAAAAATTTCATAAAAATCGGTCAAGCCGTTTCGGAGCAGTTCGATAACAAATGCTATGACACGAGATTTTTATATACTACAAAAAGAGATTAGATAAGCTAAAATGTATTTTCCCTCAATATTTATTTTTATTATCCACTGCATCGTACATCAAATACAACTATTAAGTGTAGAAGTTCCATCTTTTATATAGAAGAATAAAAGAAGAATAGAAGATAATTCAGTATAAAAGTTCAGTGTGCTTTCCTTAACTCATCAGCCGAATTTGTACTTGATAAAGCATACTCTAAATTAACATGTTTTATAATTATTGTTTTGAGATAGATATTCTGTACACAATACGTAATCATTCATTTTAATACGCACTCAATTTTACAGTTTTCACTTTGAACTCTACCGTTACGGAACGGGACTTTTACTTCTTAATATTATTTTATAACCTAGCAAGGAGTACGTAACTTCACCCAGTAAATGATACTTTTCAGAATAATATCTGTTCAGTCAATCAATTTATGATAGACTGAACAGATATTACATTTACTATATATACTTTTACTATATATACTTTTACTATATATACTTTTACTATATATATTTTTTTATATCTATGTCCAAAGGACGAGATGTAGGACATGACCTGAAGTGAACGACGGCGTTATCGACAGTCGTTACATTACTACTGGCTTGTTAGTATTAGTACAATGTAGATTCCCGAGTAAAGCCAGGGAATCTTCAAGTATGAAGTCTCGTAGTAACGTAGAAGTATCGTAGTAACGGTCTCGGTACTTTATAAACATCATACAGTTCTGTTTGACGTTTGCGCTCGGTAAATAATTTGCATACCATTCATTTGACTTCACCTACTTCTATGCATAAATCATATAAAGACCCTGTTTACGATTGCCACCGGGGTCACTTCTACGCAAAAATCATACAAAAGCACTGTTAATATCGCCAGTGAGGTTGGGAGTTAGTTAGTGTAGTTGTTCAACTATAAATTTCTACAGAAACAAGTGTTGCTAACTTAAAAGATTTGGAGTCACATCTAGCGGGTAATTCATACTAATATTATAAATGTGAATGTAAGTTTGTTTGTTACGCTTTCACGCGCAAAACTACTTAACCGACCATCATGAAACTTTGTACACATTCTTGGAGGTGTTAGAAGTAACAAAGGTTTTTTTGGCGGGCTTAAACCATGAACGCGGCGAAGTACTGCTAATGACTTATAATAAAATAAATACTAAACATTTACATCAGAGCCTCTGTTACAGACCATATTTCTAAATTTGTCGTAATCTTTTTTAGGAACTTAATTAAATTACAATTTAATTTTTAGGTTAACAATTATAATCTTATAAAGGTTTTTATTTTTAACACCAAACAATGTAATGTCTGAACATTGCCGAGCTCATTAAATAAGAAAAATAGCGACACATTTATAATACAAAAAATAAGTGTTAGTTGCGAGAGATCGCAAGTTTTATTTTTGTTCTGATATAAATAGGTACATCTGAACTGGAGCGTGATATTGTTTCCCTTAGGATCCCGTTGATAGAGACAGTTAAGCAAGTTGTTGATTAAACATTCTATAGACTAAATTATTACCAAAAGTGATGGAGGAAAATTATTAATATATAAATTTTATTCGTGGGATGTTAAAATATATGTGGGATAGTTGGTTGCTTATAGGTGAATGTTAGTTATTAATTATGGTCTACAGGTAAGCCAGCCGACGAGTCGTCCTGGCTTTTCTAGTCAGTAAATGTCCACATTAAAATGCATTTCCTATAAATGAAACTATCTTTTCGTTTTTTGTCGAGGATTGATTTTGATTTTTGGCTCCGACGTTTCGAATGCTTTACAGCAATCATGTCATGAGAAACATGTATCTCCCGTCACTATGGTTATGTCAAAAGATAGTTTCATTTATAATGTCCAATATTCGCGTAAACCTAAGCAAGTATAATTTCTTATGAGTATAAAAAAGGCAAAGTACCATTGTCTTATGCCTTTTATTATCAGTTTTTTTTATTACCAGTGCCTTTTATTATCGCTTCAGTGCTGACAGGCATTAATTTGAATAGCATATTATTCTACTAATGGTTGTTTTAAGAATATCTTAACAGGTATGGGCATATCTTTTATGCAGAAGATTGTGGTAAGAAATTGATATTAAAAAATCTCTTAATTATATTATGTATGTAGTGCTTTTGTCATAGCTATTAGTTACATTTTCTAGTATTGTTATTGATCTTTGTATGTAGGCCGTCGGTGGCCAACAGTGCCGTGCCTAATTGTGTAAATACGATCACGTAAGCGGATTATGACGAGAACTAGAGTATTTCATGTTATACGTGTTTTAAATATCTATAACTAGCAATTCCCGCGGCTTCGCCCGCGCCCGAGTGATGAAAATTTAGGGTTATAAGATTTTTTTTCATGCTAAAATATCTGGAGTGGCCCCTTATCACCCAGAGGAATGAAAACAACCTACGACCTATTCCCAGATCTACCAAATATACATAAAAATTTCATAAAAATCGGTCAAGCCATTTTGAAAGAGTTCGATAACAAACACTGACACGAGATTTTTGTATATTTGATAAATAAAGAAAATCTCTGAACTATAATAGTGACGTAGGTTTGTGGTTTATCGCCATCACACATACTAAAACCCAAGATACGCAACGTCTTAAAAGGATAATTCAAAAGCACAATTCATAATTGTACGCTTATTTTAATTTTCTTCTATCCATTGTTTTTCGGATGACAAAATAAAACATTGTTTATTTCTAAAAGTATTTCATGTGGTACGCATTTTGGTGTTTAGACACTTAGAACTTTCAAACGTTGAATTTTATCATTTGGTTTGACTTAACACTACATGTTGATGCCGTTTTAAAGAAAACGCTTGTTATGAGATGTGTATTGTTTATTTATCTATACATCTTATTCTATACATATACCTAATAAAATTCTAACTTAGTCAAATCTGTACATTGAAAATTTTTTAGAAAATCTTATTGAAATAGTCATTACTGTCGATACAGAGGCCGAATCTGTAGTTTTTAGATTTTTTGTCTGTCTGTCTGTCTGTGTCATCATTTGGTATGATGATAGCTGGTTACTTGGGTTAGAATATAGGCTACTTTTCACTGCCGGAAAATATTACATTTCTGAGAAATCTCAACTAACCGTTACAAATCCGCTATAAAATATTAAACGGTATGTGAAATCTAAGAATTTGCCTTCCAGTGTTTAGAAAGCGGGCGGAGCCGCGGAAAATGCTAGTGTTTTATACAACTTGATGTTAACGTATATACTCGTACAAGCGAAATACGAGTACTCACGAAATATCAACAAGTATATTAGAGCTGAGAGGCAGTGGTAGCCCAGCGGTAACGCGTCGCTTGTATAACCGAGTGATGCGGGTTCAAATCCGGGTCTCGCACCTCTGATATTTTCATGTGCGAATCATTTCTATCATGATTACCACTTGTCTTACGGTAAAGGAAAACATCGTGAGGAAACCTGCATGTCTGAGAAAACCTAGAAGTTTTCGTAAGACATGTGAAGTCCGCCAACACGTACTGGGCCAGCGCGGTGGACTATGGCCTGATCCCCCTCGTATTTAGGGAGGCCCGTGCCCAGCAGTGGGACGTTAAAAAGGGCTGATGATGATGATGATGATATTAGAGCTGGGAGTATGGTAATGTTCTATGTCAAGAGCTTACTCAGTCGGAAAGCTAGCCGGATCTTTTAGTCGTTAAAAAGAACTTATTGTGATAAAAGTTTATGAAAATTATTTTCCTTAAAGAAAATTCCATAAAATTTAATCGATTTTCTATAATGCACTTCCAAATCAAAAGAGATTTACAAGCTTACGTTAGCTTTATAGGTGTTTCACAACCTGTTTAACAGAAAACATAAATCTTACCTCAAATTTGATCAAAACATACAATTTTAACAACGAAAATAAACTTTTTAAAACAGTTCAATTCAAGGGAGCCTCCTAACTGCGCAGACGTTCGAAAAAGCTTTTTGTTTTATAAACAAGCATAAGATTCCATTATTACAAAACCAACTGTAGTTTTATAGCGCTTATAGCAAAATTTAGAGTGTTCTGATAACGAAACGTTGTATTTGATATCATTGATGTCAGCAATACATTCAGTTAAGCCATCATCCGGTCAAGCCATCTCCGAGAAATCCAATTACATAAAAAAACCATACATAAACACGAACATAACTTCCATTTTATTGGAAGTCGGTTAAAATTTTTTACTTTCTATGCCTTGACAAAACGTGTCGTTGAACACCATGAGAGGTACAATTTAAACTATAAAGAAGTCTTCCTTGGAACGTGTAATTCACGATGGTTAAATTCGATATCGTTAGTGGCCCATCCAGTAAGTCGTCGTGGAAAGAAATTAAATTTCCGAGTGCATGTTTTATATTCATATACTTTAATTTATAACAGTATCTATCAGTAACAGTATGTGACAATCTTCGGAAAGCAAAAATAAGGCCGCAAATACAAGTGGATAAAAACCAACCAATGACTGAGTGAGATATTTATTATTTTTCTGTTTCCATTCAACAATAAACATCGATGCTAGTTCAAATGGGATTACCGGAACAGATGTGTTATAAATTAGCTATAAAATTAATAGCAACAGTATACAAGAGTTGTTAAACTTAACGTGCGGTTGAGGCAAAATCGGCCTACATTCTCAAAGTGTATTTCAGCAGAAAAGCCATTTCTTCCTACGACTTCTATAACATATTTTATTGCTTAGTGAAGTTTGGTTTTCATTAATTGTCTGTTAAAGTTCATGAGACACTGGAAGAACGTATTGCGTCTGTTAACGCAATTTTAAACCATAACGAAGAAAAATCCTTATATGATTGAAAAAAGGCACTAGTAGTAACGCGCTCGCTTCGGAAACCGAGTGAAGCTGATTTGAACCCGGTCCTTGAGCCTCTGATATTTTCACATACGAATTATTTCTAACATTATTACTACTTGTTTTACGTTGAAGGAAAACATCGTGAGGAAACCTGCATGTCTGAGAGATCCTAGCATGTATTCGAAAGTCTTCAAGCTCGCAGCCTTTCGCCAACGTGGTGGACTATGGCCTGATCTCCCTCGTATTGAAGGGATATGGGGATTAAAAGACTGAATACATGATTGAAATGCGTTCAGAAATAAGTAATATTTTTAGCAAAATTAAATAACAAATAAAAATATATAATAAAATTAAAAAATCATCTCGTTATTTTCATTCTACTTATACGAGTATCATATTAAATCATTTAAATAAATGTTATATGATATAGTGGTAAATAATAGTCACCATTGTTTACTTTAGTCTATGCTATTGAAACTTTTAAAACGATTTCTGATTTCTCATTATAAAAACATTGGCACTAAAATAACAGACTGACTGTCTGATGTAAGTGAGTCACAGATATTAGAAATGTTTTTGTGTGTCACGCATCACGCATCCTTGGTCTCGAGTAAATTACACTAATAACATAGATATATAACACCTAGATGGAGTGTAGGTCCAAGCGAATTGTAACCACTTTTTTTGGCTAGACTTCGAGATATGGCTAGATACGTTTCCCGTCGTGTCAATGTCAATTGTCAAGTAAGAATTACGTGACACTTACGCACACATTCATACTAATGCTACTTCAATATTGAGCGGAATTATGTATGAAACTATCAGTCTAGGTATTATTAGTCTACAGTGGCGAAGGGTGAAATTTTAGCAGAGGTAAGCTGTCCAAAAAAATGACAAAAACTAAATAAATACATGCGATGCAAAAGTACCTAGTACAGGTACTAGTACCTCGTAAGTATCCGTTATGTTGTAGTGAAGATTTTTTTTCGTAATAATTAAAAAGTAAAAAAGTGTTCATAAAGTCTTATGTCATTGTTTATTTTTTTAATTTATGTAAAGTTATAGCAAAATAGTCAATATATTTAATATTTACTAAAATAATATAAAAATATTAATGACGCCATCTATGAGAAATCATTACGCATCATTTAAAAAGTGAAAGTACGGCGATTTGATTTAAGGCCGCATTATTTTATTTTGTATTCATTATAAATATAATTAATTTCAACCTAAACATAATTTAGTGAGATTTAAATATTCGTTTTTCCCTTCTGTTAATTTTACATTAATATATTAAATCATTATTTTAATAAATATCGCCATCTAGCATTGAGTTATTATTACTACGTAAACTCAATGCCATCTAGTGACAAGTGTTTGAAAAACTTCGTAGTTCGTTTGCTATCTTATTGAAGAGATTGATTTATTTTTTATTTATCAAAGTTAAATTAAAATTTTGAAATATGAAGATGATTTTACTGGTTTTAAAATTTAATTACAATATCCTACAGCATTACTTGATATTTCCTTCCAGTCCGAATAAACTGTTTTAAGCTAATACGCGTAAAATAATTTTGTCAAGGAAACGCATATAAAATAACTTAAAAACATTTTCACTGCAACATAAATGAAAACAAACACAATATTTTTCTAATTTAGCACTTACACACAATTTCAATAGAAAGTTTTATTACAAATTACTTGACTTATGCAAGTTTCGAAAACAAAGTTGCATACAATTCAATTTCAATAAAATACGCAAATTTAATAATGGCTTATAGAACTCACCGTAATTAAAACATATATGAACCATACACTATACAGACTCAACACAAAATATCAATATTAGTTATTACGCTAAAATCGAGTAAAAACTCAATAAAACGAAAGAAAAACACAAATAATGCACTAAGCACTTGTAAACAGAATCGCCATCGGCCATATTAATTTGTTTAGATACTTGTCGCTTGTCATTGGTCAATCATAGTGACGTTTTGTACTTTCCACCAATCACATGCAAAATAAGCTGCTCGTGAGCGTCTTAACCGCGACCAAAAATCTGAGTAATTATGAATGAAATCACTTGAAAATGTTCCAATACAAAAGTATGAATGAAACACGATTCGTATGGAAAAGGTAAGCCGAATTACTACGTCTTACCGCGGCATTTCTATGAAGGCGCATTTTAGCAAAGTAGACATTTTTGTTGATTTTGACTTATTGTAGGCGTTATGTTATTTTTAAAAAAGGATTATTACTATAAATTATTATTTTAATTAGTAATCATGTAAATTTAAAAAACAAATATTATGTAGAATAATTAAAACTTTATTGGATTTTAAAAGGTAAGACGGTGGGAATCGTCTTGTATGGACCCTTCGCCACTATTAGTCTAAGACTAATAATATACATTAATTTAATCTTGCCATTGATCTGTTCGTCAAAAGAAGGAAAAAAATGGATATTACATGACTTTATAATAATTATAAGTAATTATTTTACACTTAAAAGGTTTTTTTTTAATTTTAGGTCTTCACTACTTCGTTGGCTGAATGCGAGAGTGACATACCCTACCGCAGAAGTTCGCAACCGATGGTCCTACCTTGCTTATTAATTAAAAATAATAAAACCATGAGAATCGGTTGACAATTGTTTTTACAAGATTTAGATACATACATATTATTTAAAACATAAATGCCTATGCCTAGACTACATACATTCGTGCTCAACAAATAAATGCCACCAGCGGGAATCGAACCCGCGAACGCTGGACAACAAGTTACTACAAGCTGCGCCATACGTGTCACCAAAATTGGCATAGATACACCAAAAAACACAGCTATATTAACTTCTATTTTTTGAAATCGGTTAAAAAGACTTTTTGTACACAGTGCAGGAGATATCTCTTAAAGAAAGAGGCAAGAGCAATAAAAGGCAAGTGTCTTGGTAACTTAAATTCAGTAGATGCTTCTCATATCGTCCGTAACAAGTAGAGAAGCTTTTGTTAAACAAGGGTTAAATAAACAAAACAACAAGTTCCGATGCCCGACCTACATACCGGCATGTCTATTCTAGGTGGATGGGAATAGTTTCGTCTCGGCGTAAGTCACAAGCACATCTATTAAAGGGCAAAGTTATTTCTATATATTACTATCAATTCCCGCGGCTCCGTCCGCGTTCTAATCTCTATTAAAAATATGGATTAGTGGTAGTAGGTGGTAGCTGAAAATTTAAGATAATAAGTATTTTTTGTTGCCAAATCATAAGAAAAAATATATTAAGACCCCCTTATCACGAAGGAGAATAAAAAATAACATACGACCTATTCTCCGACCTACGAGTATCTAATGTACACAAAAACATAAAAATTGGTCAAGCCGTTTCGGAAGAGTTCGATAACAAACACTGTAACAAACACACGAGATTTTTATATATTAGATATAATGTGTGTTAGTGAGATAGTTCAAAATAGTTTAACTGAAAACATGTTAATACCAACTTCTAGTTGCTTGTTCTATAAGTTATTAATTTAGCAAGAATTCAAAAGCACTTCAAGCCTTTGTAACTTCGCTACGACTTCAAAAGATATTGCATTCTTAAAGATGATTTTATTTTTTATTTTAAAGTGACATCAATGATGTACGTATGTTATTTAGAAAATAAGCAATAAACAAAGAAATTGATTTAAAATCGTTCACATTTATCGTATAACATTAAGTTTTCATTACAATATGTATGCTTACATACACTATGCAAAAAAAACGAGTTTTTTTCAAATTGATATGAATACGAGTATAATCAATTATAATTTAATCAATTATACTCGTATTCACATCAATTTGAAAAAAAGCTTGCTTTTTATGTAACATACCGAATATTTTTTTATAGTTAATCTCTAAATTAATTTTAATTACCATGGAGTAAACTGAACCTCTACCTGTACAGTTTATTTTAATATTAATTATTATAATATTCGTTAACTGAAATATATTTCTTCTTTTATTCTTCTCTTTTCTAAATGAATCTCCTTTTTGAATGTATTGATAAATTATAAATATATTAAAATCTGATACAATTTCTAGTATAAAAATGACAAAATATCAGTCTCGCGGGCTGTCGACTTGCCAACATCACGTAACGGCCGTTCTACGTTGTATTGTAACCACTTAGCGAAGCAATTACACCGAAAATGACACTATAAAATGTTTACGATCCATAAAATGATTTACATTTCAAAGCACAAGAAAACTCAAATTGATTTTAACTTTAGCCGCCCTTTGCCAAGATTCTAATATGATATATAAATTGTCAGCCCGAGAGCTTTCTGTGTTAACCGACTTCAAAGCAGATCAGTTAATTTACAAGAGCTTTTACATACAATATTGTATTTATACTTGTAGCAAACATATGTTTATTACGATTTATAATGTTTTTATTTTCGTTTTATTTATTTTTTAAAAAGGAAATGTTCATTAATTATAAATATAACAGCTATATAAATAGTATTTAAATTATTTACTTTTAAAATATGTAGAAAATGTGCTAGAATCGAACTCACGATACCCGTTTAGTAATCAAGTTGCTGAATATGTGTCATAAAATGATAATGTGATCCTGACCGATTTCGTCTGTAACGGCCTATCTTACTGAGACTAGCGCAGGAGATATTGTAGTGTATAAGTTTACGCACAAGTGCACTCTCTTTTCCTTTTAATCAAGAAAAAAAATTCATCTTCATCAAAGAATTGAACCCGGGTCTCCATATCTGTCGCCGTATATGTTGGAATAAATAAATATATTGGAACATTATTACAACAGCGCCATCTAGTTCCTTGGTAAGCTACGTTACGTGCTTGTGTTACGGATACCAGATAGTTGATATACTACACATATAAATTTGAAATACATACATATTACAAATATAAACACCCATGACTGTAGTACGAGCATTCGTGCTCAACAAATGAATGCCCCCAGCGGGACTCGAACCCGCGACCGCTGGCGCAGAAAGTAGGGTCACTACCAACTGAACCAAACGTGTCGTCAAAGTGCTCTAGAGTCTAGACCACCGAGGCAGTTATAAAAAAGATATTTAAAAACATACTTACCATTTATACATGGTGTGTAACTTTGGAATAAAAATCTTAAATCCATTTTCCGATAATGTTTAAACGTAAAATATAGTTTTACTTTATCAGCTTATTCACTTCGAGTTTGCAGATTTAATTTTTAATTATACATTGTAAGAAGTTTTAAATTAAAATATTATAGAGCGCTACTACAATGCTTCCAATCATTACTGATTTCTTTTGCTTAATGTAAAAATATCGCAGTTTTGCAATGATCATATTATTGTGTATAGAAATTGTAGTTGTAATTATAAACGTGATTTGAATTTAAAGGTCATCTAATACGCTTATTTCTTAATACTTACTACTTACTTAGAATGTTTTTTTCTGAAATACACAATTGTTATTTTTTATCAGGAGCAGCTGATAAAAGATAGTGGCTGTTACTGTCAGTGGTAAAGCGTTTGATGCTCGAGACATTCCTTCTAACAAAATTACCTTTATAACAAAATTCTAACTAAGTCGAATCTGTACATTAATCCTTCGGATTGAAGGACGTCAAAAAATGTTGAATTTGTTGAATTCGTACATAGTTCTTTCAATTCAAATTATCCTCGAGCCGGAGAGTTTTTGCGTACTAAACTCAAAGAACGAAAAATATTTAATCTCTGCAAGACGCATGTTAAAGTTAATATAGAGTAATATATGAACTCAATGCTTATACGGTATATATTTATTAGGACTGTGTACGCTTGTATTTTACAGATAGCTAGCAAGTACGTTAGCTACTTAGCGTACTGAATAAATATTTTTAAACACGCTCTATTTATACAACTTGTTTATATTTTACGTGTTAACATTCAGCTAGAGTGAAAAAAAATCTCGCTGGTTTTAAATAGATTTTATGTTTTGAAATACTATTTATACCAAAGGTGACTAATTAATTACATATTTCAAACAGTCCAAAATGTACTAGTAAGTTACAATTTTAAACGAATTTTGAAGATGACATTTTTGGTAATTAAATTATAACCGTTTTTTTAAATATTTTAATTACTATTATAGAACAGTCTATTAGTTTTACAGATATTAATAGAATCTATATATATAATAAAATGTTGAGTTCCATCTGTTAAATTCAATTATTTTTAAACTTTTATTAAAATAGACATTTTATATAGAGATTGATTCTATAATATATTCGAATTTTTGTCAGTCTGTTTGTCTAGGAACACATCACAAGAAAGGTGCTGGACAGATTTTGATGAAAATTACAATGATTGGGTGAGTTGTAGTTCATAAAATATTTTTTAAATTATTAACCTCGCTTTAGTTGTGGTTGCTTTACCTTTTTAGCAAATTATGATACTAACACTTGCGCATATTTTTCTGTAGTAAATGAGATTTTTAAAGATAATCCAGAAATATTTTCGTGATAGTCGTCGACCTCCAAACAGTAGATTTGTCAGTGTTGAAGCAAACGTGGGTTGTTTGCAATAAATATTTTTTACTCCTCCGCTGACAATTCAGCGGATAGAGATGTCTTCGTTTAAAATAATGATGTAAATAATATAAATAGGCTAAACGAATTTTATGAAAAATATGTGTTTACTTACGAAATATTTTAAGTTATTTTGTTATGAGTAGTTTTTTAATGATAATATTATAATCGCGGTACTTGTATTTATATGCTTTAAGAGAATATGGATATGACTTTAAAGAATGGTTTTAATGAGCGTGTTGTCAATGCGACTATAAAACGTGATGTGCCAAGAAAACATTATTATATGAAGGGTAATAAGGCAATCGGTTATAAGGGTATTGGGTAGAGCGGAGAATGTTCCTAAGAAAATAGATTCTTAGGAATATTCTCCGCTCTACCCAATACCTAGATCTAGATCCTTGTGATTTTTATTTTTTTATTTTTTTCCAGTTTTTATTTTTCAGTATTACGAGGACGGTAGTTATACTATTAACTGTGCAAGAATATATTGTGGAGCCTCAATATAAATAATAGTAGGAATAAATATTTTTATTTGTAGAGACGAGTCGCTCTAAAAGTGTTATTGACAGACATAATGTCTGTATAGTAGAGTTTCTTCTAGTCAATGCAAGGTTAAAAATTTAAACGCTAAAAAGCCAAGGACGAAAAGGTAGAACGTAAAGGTCAAATTAATCTATACATTTTTAATTTGTTGAGCAGAAATAGTTATTAGTTTTTGTTATCATACCTTTTTTAGTTAATTATAAGTAAAATGGAAGACAGTGGTAGCCTAGTAGGTAGTAGTAACGCGCTCTCTTGGATAACCGAGTAATGCGGCTTCAACTCCGGGTCTCGCATATCATGTGCGAATCAGTTCTAACATCATTGCTGTCTAACGGTGAAGGAAAACATCGTGATGAAACCTGCATGTCTGACAGAACCTAGCAAGTTTTCGAAAGAAATTTGAAGTCCGCCAACATGCACTAGGCCAGCCTGGTGAACTATGATATATCTTAATCACCTCGCATTGAAGGGAGGCCCGTGCCCAGCATTGGGACGTTAAAAAGCTGAATGCGTAAGAAAAATCTAGTTTTGCATGTAGACATCTACGAACTTACATGTTTCTTTGCTTTATTATAAACATATGTAGGACTGTAGGTATATTGTACGTATATATTTTGTCATCTATTTTCATCATTCAGAACGCATGCCTCCTCCGAGTAAATAGTCTAGTTCTAAACACAGTAAATTTTAATTGCAGTATATTTTAGCGGGTGTTGTTGGTCGTGACGAGAGAAAACACAAATGAAAGTCTAAATATCGTCACTTAATAAAATATTATATTGCAAAAGTCAACACACACGTAAAAATAGTTCAGAAGGAGAAGTTTAGGAAGATACACAGTAATACACACGTTAGAAGTACAAACACAATAAGTCCACATACAAAAACTAACGAAAACGATTAAATTATATAAAACTAGTAAGTAGCATCAGCTGGTAAGGCGTCGACTGGCGTATGTAACAAAAATCATAAGTGGCCGGTAGGAGAAAAATAAATGCGTCCCGCCGTATACTACGGGTTTCGCGCGGCTATGCTTATGAATAAAAATAAATATGATTAAATATTAATTTATAAATATAAATAATTAAATGTAAGTGTTGTATGTATGTAGGTGAGTGTATATATGATATTAATACGTAAATTAAATATTAAATAAATTATAAGTAAAATGAAATGTGAAGTAAAATATATAAATATGATAAACTAAATATATTACGTATAAGTCACCTACATCACTCCCCCCCAGAGGCCGTGTCTACGGACGATAGTAATCCGGGAAGTGTACATGTCTCCCGGAACGAGTTTTGAATTTGGCAGTTGTGTCTGGAGGTTTCTCAGATGGTAAAATATCGGCCTGTGATGGTGAAGAGGATAAGTCGGGAGACAATATATAGGCCGGCTTGAGGCGGTCTATGGAAACTGTCTCGTGTTTATTCCCCATGCGTATTGTAAACGTTTTAGCACCTCTTTTGAGAACTTCGTATGGCCCAGTGTAAGCGGGCTGAAGTGAGCCACGTAGCACTTCATCCCTAAGAAATACGTGACTACACTGGGCTAAGTCCTTAAATACGAAGGCTTTGTGAGATCTCGAATGGTGCTGTGGTGGAACTGGACGAATGTTCTCGGCGAATGACTTCATCCGGGCTGAGAAATCCGTGATGTCGGTGGTGTAGCCTGCGGAGTTGTGGCCAAAAAATTCACCAGGTAGGCGTAATGGCTCACCGTACACCAACTCAGCCGATGAAGTCTGGAGATCTTCTTTGAAGGCGCTCCTGATGCCGAGAAGCACGAGTGGTAAAGACTCGGTCCAGTTTGCGTCAGCGTGACAGGTGATTGCTGCCTTCAACTGTCGGTGGAATCGCTCCACCAAGCCGTTGCACTGTGGGTGGTAAGCCGTCGTCCTACGGTGATCGAAACCGATGGACTTTGACAGCTGTTGAAACAGAGCCGACTGGAATTGCCTGCCTCGATCGGTGACGATCTCGGTAGGACAACCATATCGGGCCACCCAACAGGAAATGAACGCTTTGGCCACTGTTTCGGCGGTGATGTCGGTAATAGGCACAGCTTCAGGCCATCGCGTAAAGCGATCGACGGCTGTGAGGCAATACCGATAATCACCAGCAGGCGGTAGCGGGCCGATTAGGTCTATGTGGACATGTTTGAATCGCGCTGAAGGTAAGTCGTGCGTACCTAAGGGTGAGGCAACGTGTCTAGTTACCTTCGAGCGCTGGCAAGATAAACACGCCTTAGCCCATTCACGGCAGTTTTTCCGCATCAGTGGCCAGACGAAACGTTGAGCAACGAGTTTGGCTGTGGCATTGGCGCCAGGATGACTAAGTGAGTGAAGGCATTTGAATACCTGCTGACGCAGTTGTTGAGGGACGAAGGGTCTGGGCGTCGGTGTACTGACGTCGCAGTACAAGACGGCACGACTCCCAGGAATACTCGTCCTGGCTAGGCGAAGAGAAGAGTCGCCTTTGAGATGCTCTGCCAGCTCTGGATCTGTGGCTTGAAGTTTGGCCATCACTTCAAGATCAACTGGCACCTGCAGTTCATCTACACGCGACAATGTGTCGGCGACCACGTTGTCCTTTCCAGCGATGTGGACTATGTCGGTGGTGAACTGCGAGATGAAGTCGAGGTGTCTATACTGACGTGGCGAACAGTTACTTTTCCGCTCGTGGAAAGCGTAACATATCGGTCTGTGGTCAGTATAGATGGTGAAGTGAGTGGCCTCTAGCATGTGCCGAAAGTATTTTATACTCTCGTAGATGGCAAGGAGCTCTCTATCGTAAGGAGAATATTTCACTTGCGATGGGCTCAACTTGCGAGAGAAGAATGCTAGCGGCTGCCAGTCTCCATCCTTCAGCTGCTGTAGGACTGCACCTATCGCCGTATCAGAGGCGTCAGTGACTAGTCCTAGCTTAGCCGTTGAGTCTGGATGGGCTAAAAGTGCTGCATCACAAAGACTTTTCTTGCAAGCTTCGAATGCAAGCAATGAATCCCCCTCTATAACGACTGGATGGGAAGCTTTGACCGATCCTGTCAGCAAGGCATTTAATGGAGCTTGAATTTTAGCGGCGTTGGGCAAAAATCGCCTGTAAAAATTCACCATCCCCAAAAATCGTCGGAGTTCTCGGACGGTTTTTGGAGGTGGGAACTGTGAAATAGCCTGTACCTTGCTGTCCAGAGGTTTAGTGCCTTTTTCAGAGATTTGGTACCCTAGAAACGTTACCTCTGACGCGCCGAACACGCATTTGGTAGTGTTGACAAGTACGCCATACTGGCGCATACGTTCGAAAAGCTGACGTAGATGACCTTCGTGTTCGCCTACTGTTTTACTAAAAATCAAAAAGTCGTCTAGGTAAGGGTAACAGAAGTCAAGTCCGCGGGTCATTTCGTCGACGAACCGTTGGAAGGTCTGACCAGCATTTCTCAACCCAAAAGTCATGAAAGGAAATTCGTATAGACCGAAAGGAGTCGTTATTGCTGTTTTCGGTATGTCCTCCTCAGCGACGGGGATTTGGTTATAAGCCTTGACTAGATCTATTACCGAAAATACCGTACAACCAGACAGATTGTGTGAAAAATCGTGTATATGACGAATCGGATACTGGTCCGGTATTGTACGCGCGTTAAGTTGGCGATAATCGCCGCAAGGGCGCCATCCGTTGTCTTTTTTAGACACGAGGTGGAGCGGTGATGCCCACGGACTGTCAGACGGACGTGCGGTACCGTTTGCTAACATGACGTCGAATTCCTCTTTTGCAATTTTTAATTTGTCAGGGGCGAGACGTCTAGGAGTGCATGATACAGGTGGACCTGGTGTAGTGCGTATGTGGTGTGTAGTGTGATGCTTTGCAATTCCCGGAGTACCAGCAGGGCGTGTTATTTCCGGAAATTCGGCTAAAATTTTATGATAACTACTATCACCTATTGTTACCTTAACACTAGATACATTATTTCTTATATCTAAATTTGCTACAGTGCTGACATTGGTGAGGCTATCGATGAGTTTTTGTTGGCTGACATCAACAATGAGGCGGTAATGTGATAAAAAATCTACACCTATAATAGGTTTTGTGACATCAGCTACGATAAATTGCCAGGGATAATTACGACGTAAGCCTAAATTAAGATTCAATTGTATATAACCGTAAGTATTTATAGCAGAACCATTGGCAGCACTGAGCTGATATGAGGTTTTACACCTGCGCTCACGAAGCGCGGAAATGGGGTATACACAAATATCACTACCAGTGTCTATTAAAAATTGTGTTTTACTGCTGCGGTCCGTGACAAACAGACGTCCAGTGCTGGACATATGGCAATTGCTGGTCGTATTTACTGTGAGGCTCGGGGTATTTTTCACCTTATAATCGGAAGGCTTATTGCATCTGTGTGCCTTGCTTCCCTGTCTCTTGTGGTACCAGCAGATTGGGTACCTGCGATAGCTCGACTGGGAGCGAGATGTGGAGTGTTCGCGCCGACTTCCGTCTCTGCGACGTCCGGTCGGTTGCGAACTGTGTTGGCAATGCGTACTCAAAGCACTCACCTGCTTTGTGAGCTCTGATACCTGTCGTACCAGCTGACCCACTGGTGTCACTGCTGCTGAAGACGACGCTGTGGGCGGTGCGACGTACGTCGGCACCGCAAAGTCGTAGACGCGGTCGGCCAAGTCGGCGAGTGCGTCTAGGGTTAAAGTCGTCTGCGACGCAAGAATTGGCTGCATGAATGTAGGCAGTCGGCTGGTCCACATAGTTCTCACGGAATCCTCGGGAACCTTGGGTCCAGTGAGGTGTTGCAGGTGACGCAGGAACTGTGATGGCTTTTGAGTGCCGAGCTGTTCGTGACACGATTGCTGCTTAACCTTGTTTTCATGGGATGCTAATATTATTTTTATTAGTTCGTCCTTTAATCGTTCGTAGTCTGGAGGGCCGGTGAGAATGTCCTCAACCTCGGCAGTGTACTGTCTGTCGAGTGCAGCCAAAATGTGGTAGAATTTGGTGGCATCATCAGAAATTCCAAATAATCGAAACTGACCTTCGAGTTGCGCAAACCAGATAGCGGGTTTTTCTGATGAAAACGGCGGTATCCGGATCCGTGAGGGCAGCTGTGGCGATGTAGTATGTGTAACAGGCGCGGCCATCTTGGCGCGCGGTCGACACAAAGTAATATGACTTTGCGATTTTTTCATCTTCGAAATTTTCCTTGGTGTTCTATGCGGGGTCACCAGTTTAGCGGGTGTTGTTGGTCGTGACGAGAGAAAACACAAATGAAAGTCTAAATATCGTCACTTAATAAAATATTATATTGCAAAAGTCAACACACACGTAAAAATAGTTCAGAAGGAGAAGTTTAGGAAGATACACAGTAATACACACGTTAGAAGTACAAACACAATAAGTCCACATACAAAAACTAACGAAAACGATTAAATTATATAAAACTAGTAAGTAGCATCAGCTGGTAAGGCGTCGACTGGCGTATGTAACAAAAATCATAAGTGGCCGGTAGGAGAAAAATAAATGCGTCCCGCCGTATACTACGGGTTTCGCGCGGCTATGCTTATGAATAAAAATAAATATGATTACTACTACTACTACTATGGCCTTTACATCTGTTGCAGATGTTTCAAGCAGCTTATGGATCCTTAGCGCACCTCCGTTGGTGACTGTGCAATCCAATTCTGTAGCGGCAGGACCGACCGCAACCAGGGCAAGTGTACACATCGACACATAGATTTGATGGATGTGTGTCGCTTTCGTGTCGTTTGGCTCTTGCGTCGCCAAGCTTGTTGAACCATGATCCATCGTGAAGCTTCATTCCGTTCCCAATTCTCAGCCTCCACTGTTCCCTGTTTTGCGCTAGCTTTTCCCATTCACTTTGATTGATGTTAAATGAAGCTAAATCACGCTTGGTGCAGTCTTTGAAGCGGAGCAAAGGCCGCCCAACACTTCTTTTAGCGTCCGCTACAACACCCAGCATGACCTGCCTAGGAAGTCTAGTGACGTTCATGCGATGTACATGCCCCAGCCATCGAAGTCGTCGATGCTTAAGTAAAGCGGTGAGGCTGGGAAGTTGCGTTCTCGAAAGGACTTCTTCGTTCGTTACCCTATCCTTCCATGTAATACCCAGGATACTGCGTAAACAACGCATATGGAAAGCGTTAAGTCTACGCTCATGCTTTGTGTACGTAGTCCAGGTCTCAGCTCCGTACAAGAGTATGCTGACGATGCTCGCTTGATATACCATTATTTTGGTCCGAGTTGTGAGGTGTTTGTTATCCCACACCCTTGCACGAAGCTGTCCAAACATGGTCGCCGCTTTACCGATGCGTGTGTCGATCTCCACGTTGAGTGATAGATTGCTCGTCACGGTCGATCCAAGATAGCAAAACCTGTCAACTACGTCCAATGGAGTGCCATTCAATAATATTAATGGTTTTTCTGCGCATCCCTGACTGAGTATTACAGTTTTTTTGGCGTTAATCGACACAGAGAACAAGTTACATGCATGAGAGAACTTATCCATCATAATTTGAAGTTCGTGGGAAGACGTAGCGACAAAGGCGGCGTCATCCGCATATAAAAGGCTGTCAGTATAAAGGTCTTTTCTATTGCACCTAGATTTTAAAAGGGAGATATTGTAGAGTTTTCCGTCGGTTCTTGTATGTAGGTGAACACCTTGCTGGTCATCTCCAAAGGCAGCTTTTAAAAGTAATGAAAAGAAAATTCCAAACAAGGTAGGTGCCAACACGCAACCCTGCCGCACGCCTCTGCGCATATCAAAAGGTTCGGATAAATTCCCATCAAAGACCACAGACCCTTTCATGTCCTTGTGAAATGATACGATGAGACTGAGGAGCTTTGGTGGACAGCCAACCATCTCGAGTGTCCTAAAGAGACCCTCCCTGCTCACCGTATCAAAAGCCTTGTTAAGATCCACAAAGGCTATAAAAAGAGGAGTCTGCTGTTCTCGACACTTCTCCTGAATTTGGCGTAATGTAAAAATCAAATCAATTGTCGAACGTCCAGCCCGAAATCCACACTGAGCCTCAGGGTAAATGCGGTCAGCCAGATGTTGCAGTTTGATGAGGATTACTCGACCTATCAGCTTCCCAACAACGCTTAAAAGAGATATGCCGCGGTACGAGTTACAGTCTCCGCGATCACCTTTGCCTTTGTAAAGAGTAACAATATTGGCATTGCGCATGTCCTGAGGAACCATGCCCTCGAACCAGCATTTTGTCAAGAAATTATGTAATAGTGGTGCTACAAAGTTGAACTTGAGCAATTCGGGGTGTATACAATCTCCACCGGGACTCTTGCCGACCTTAAGTTGTTTTATGGCATTATTAAGTTCTTCCATTGTGGGTACGCTATCTAGTTCGTGCAAGGTCGAAAGCTTAGGTATAAAATCTACAGCTTCTGGTTGAATGCTGACAGGTTGTGAGTAAAGACCGGTGTAGTGCTCAACCCATCTCTGCAACTGACGCTTACTGTCTCTGATAATTGTGCCGTCGGGTTCTTTTAGTAGGGCGGTCTTTTTGGGAATTGGGCCGAGTGCCCGCTTGATACCCGAGTAGACACCGCCCAAATGGCCCGAATCCGCACTCCTTTGTATATGTTGACAGAGATCAAGCCAGTACTCGTTCGCAAAGAAACGAGCAGATCGCTGTAGTGCCGCCTTCGCTTTTGTGAGATTATTTCTAGTTGCGAGGGTAGGGCTCATGCGGTGATTTAAAGCAGCAAGACGCTTTGAATTGACAAGAGGCTGTAGGTGCTCGATGTTTTTTAAATACCAGTCCTCAGTCTTCGCTTTCTGATATCCGAAAGTTCTACCTGCAGTTTCTGAAAGCGTCTTTTTGACTCGCACCCACTCTTCTTGAAGTGATACGCTTTGATCCCAAGATAAGGTCTCCGAGCATACCTGCTCCTTAAAAGACTCAACTTTCGCGCCAATCCTGGTTTGAGCAAGATCAATTCTCTTTCTCCCGGGAGGCTTCGAATAGTAAATTCTTTTGCGGATTATTGCCAATGTTGTTACTACGAGTGAGTGGTCCGTGTCACAATCAGCACTTTGATATGAACGTGTATGGTGAACAAAGTGAATATCCTTTTTCCTAGTCAGGATCAGGTCCAGCTGATGCCAATGCCCGGAACGCGGGTGCCTCCACGAGACCTTGTGCGTGGCTTTGCCTCGAAAGTATGTGTTGGTAATACACAGTTGGTGATTTGAACAAAATTCAAGCAGTCGCTGACCGTTTTCGTTTATTTTGCCAACACCATGGTTACCGAGGCAGCCTGGCCATGCGATGTTATCTTGACCGACTCTGGCGTTAAAATCACCCATGATATGAAGGTGGTCACTAACAGGAACCGCGTTTATGGTTTGTGTAAGCTGGTCATAGAAACGATCTTTCACTTCAGGTGTTGAATCTAGTGTGGGAGCATATGCGGAAATCAATGTTATAAAGCCGCAGTTACTGAAGAGACGCAATATCATTAAGCGCTCTGAAATCCCTTGAGGCGCCTCAATAGACGAAAGAAGATCGTTACGAACGGCGAATCCTACACCATGCTCGCGATTATCGTGTTGACCTTTTCCTACCCAGAAAAATGTGTAATGGGCTTCTTTGATGGATCCAGTGTCAGGGAGTCTTGTTTCTTGAAGAGCCGAAATGGCGATGTTAAGTCTCGTCAACTCAGTGTCAATCACAGAAGTTTTGCGCAGGTTTTGTGCGCAACCCGAACCTCCGCAGGTCTCCGGAAGGCCTGTCCTCATTGTGCGGACATTCCATGTCGCTAATCGCATGGATAAGCGTGGTCGGTTGTCTTTATGTATTTTATTCTGTTTTTGCGCAGGTGACAACATTTACAGCACTGACTATCTAGGTTTTGACTAGTGTTTCCTCCACCCTACGGAAACAAATCAATGCTGAGACAGACCAGTACCTTATTGGCCGGGGGCTGCCCAGCTAGAGCGGGCGGTAACTGGTCAGTGGACCTACGATGGGCCCTCCCACTGTCGAGAATGACCCCTAGCGCCCGCACTTACGCCTATTCGCGCAGACTTATCACTGGTGACTGCCATTCTCCGTGTTGGTTTCACCGCTCTTGAGATTGCGATGGCGGAGTGTCCTCTCCACAGATGTTAGCTGCTTTGCCTGGGTTTGAATTTAGGAAGTGCAGGTTTTCCCACTGCCTACACCACCCTCTCGACCTTGCCAGCGGGACCCACAGGAACGACAAGTCGCTACGTGTGGAGCTGGTTTGGTTGCAGGACCTGACTCGTGTCTTACGGGGGTCCACTCCGAGTACCTCAGTCGCCTCTTACGACACCTGGTACTTAAGGGAAGCACTATTCTATTCTGCCGGTGCCCCACGGCACTGACATGATTAAATATTAATTTATAAATATAAATAATTAAATGTAAGTGTTGTATGTATGTAGGTGAGTGTATATATGATATTAATACGTAAATTAAATATTAAATAAATTATAAGTAAAATGAAATGTGAAGTAAAATATATAAATATGATAAACTAAATATATTACGTATAAGTCACCTACATATATTAAATCTAGCTTCACGTAATAAAAAAATTATATAGATATGAATATTTTAATGACATAAAACTGAAGTCGGCGTATCCGTTTCACGTTTACACGAGTTGTAAACTTTTTAATTTAGTTTTAATTAGGGTTGCTACTAGTTTTTTATTGGAATATAAATAATTTTTTCAGCTAATTTTACTATAAGTAATATTATTATACTCACCCTCGCTTTGCTTGGGTTTTAATTATTTTGAGCGGATAGGACTACTCGATACGCCTCTTAAAGGAGTACTCAGCTCCTTCAAAGTCCAGCCGTTTCGGAGATTGCCGGAAAAAACCGACATACAAAAAATTTAGTTTTTCTAATCAGTAACAGTGTATAATTCCATATGCATTTAGTAAAAAACTGTAATTTTAATATTGCAAACAGACATGAAAACCATGAAACGTTTATATATATATTATACAGAAGTAACCGCTGTAAAAAATAGTCCGTTTATTTTTCTGACACTTAATGACAGCTCCTTGAGACGTTACTAACGTACGGTGACAACGCCTACACCTGCTTTAAGCTTCTCTCTGGTATTAAATTTTTAAGTCATTCTGATGATAGAGCTTAGAAGCAGAATATCGTACATATGTATTTACTAGGCGTAAACACGTTATGTATTATATGAAAATGGTTTTACTCATGCTTATCTTAATTTTTTTTATTATGGGACAAAGGGGGCAAACGGGCAGGAGGCTCACCTGATAGGAAGTGATCACCTCCGCCCATGGACATCTGCAAGACTACAAGGCTTGCAAATGCGTTGCCGGCCTTGTAGGAAAGGGAGGGAGGAGGGAAAAGTACGGGAGGAGGAATGGGAATTGGGCCTTCCGGACTCTCACTTACCGGACGAAACGCGACAGCATAGCTGCCACTTCACGCCGGTCTTCTGTGAGAGAGTGGTACTATACGGAGCGTGCCGGCCCATTCAGCTGCTACCCGAAGGTAACAAGCATGACACTACCACTTAAAAATCGTCTTTAGCTAACATACGCCTATGTAATACTTCAGTTAAAAGGATATCTGACACTGTCTTAATTTAAAAAAAATATCAAAATCTGTCCAGTCATTGCAACGATGAGGAAAAACAATTGTAAACACACGATTATTTTAACTTAAGTAATAGTTTTTTTAACTAAATAGTACTACTAAACTTCATTCAAGAACGTCTAGACTGATTTAATTTTTTTTAATATTAGCAACAGCTCGAATAAGGCATATAAAAGAAAAAAATATATATGTGAAAGAACGATTTAAGCCTACGAGTTCAAGGTTTAAACCGGAAATGTATCTCATGGGAATTCGTCAACCATTTTTAAAATTGAATATTTTACCGAAGGTTATTTATAAATATTTATTTATGAATATTTTTATATAATATAATTGAAAAAATGAACATCCCTAATATTACAATATTCACATATGCCCCCAACTAATGAATTAAAATACGATTTTCATTTCAACTATTATAAACAGGAAACCATTTTAAGAAATTAAATAAACATAGCTGGTATCGTAAATAGGTATCTGGTAAACACTATAAGCCTTGGCACCTCTTCTAGTTACAAATACACTTATGTAATATATAGATATACTTGCGTAAATTGTCTGTTTGTTTATCTCACTGTTATGGTAAAGGATCTGATCGTATAATGACTCTAATTCTAAAGATGAGTCTTCAAGTGGTAATGTCATGCTTGTTACCTTCGGGTAGCAGCCGAATGGGCCGGCACGCGCCGTATAGTACCACTCTCTCACAGAAGACCGGCGTGAAGTGGCAGCTATGCTGTCGCGTTTCGTCCGGTAAGTGAGAGTTCGGGAGGCCCACTCCCCATCCCTACTCCCGTCCTTCTCCCTCCTTCCTCCCTCCCTTTCCTGAAAGGCCGGCAACGCATCTGCAAGCCCTGTGGTGTTGCAGATGTCCATGGGCGGAGGTGATCACTTACCATCAGGTGAGCCTCCTGCCCGTTTGCCCCCTTTGTCCCATAAAAAAAAGATGAAGTTATTTGTGTGCAAATGAACTGATGAACTGTGAATTCTTTGGGGGTCTTATTCCGTATTGCTTAGGATTTTTTCATTTGTACAATATAGTCAATCGATCGTTACGAAAACAAAAAGTTTATTTTTTAATTTACATAATATTATAAAATCCAGGGTCGAATCTGTATATTAAATATTTTTTTGAAAATCTTATTGAAATAGACATTTTCTATCTAATCTATTTTTGGATTTACAAAATATAAACGAAAAAAATCATAAAAATCGGTCAAGCGGAGCGGAGTTCAACGAAAACTGTGACAAGAGATACTTATATTATATTAGATGTATAGATAATACTTACGGTTACTATAAGTAATATCATAGTTTATTTGTGAAAATATTATTATAAAAAACACGTTACGACGCACAGTGCACCTTAAATTTGTACGAAGCAACGCACATTACTATTAGTAGGCACGTCTACGAAAATAATTACGTAACTATCATCGTAAATTGAAGAGAAATAGACCACATTTACTATTACAACTATCTTCTATAATCTATATTTCTCCCATATATTGTCGGTAATGCTATGGCTATTTGTAAGGCAGGCACGTGGAGCGTTAAATTAAAGCGTGACTAGCTTTGTTCATTCATGAATTACAACTAGTGCTGGCTCAATGGTCGAAATTCGAGCACAATTAAGAGTGAAAATTTGAGGAAATTATATATGAATTAGTTTATATAGAATTTAATAATATAAAAAATGATTTTAAAATTTTCAATAAGTCCACAAAATAAGGTATCCAAAAAAACAAAAGATAATAGATTTCTAAACAATTTTGTCTTTGCCTTTTTAGACTTAGGCGCCGAGGTGTTCTAATTATAACATCTACATATTATAAAACAAAGTCCTCCGCCGCGTCTGTCTGTTCGCGATAAACTCAAAAACTAATGCACCGATTTTCATACTGTTTTCACCAATGAATAGAGTGGTTTTCGAGGAAAGTTTTAATATAATATAATTTGTCAAGTTTTTGTATACGCTTACTAACGAAACCCGCGGCTTCGCTCGTGACAAATGTAGTAATGTATTAAATTGATAGAAATATTCTGTTAGAAGGTTGCATAGAAAAGATCGCCCATCAAATTATTTTAATCAGTTCGACCCCAAAAAATCTGTTCTTTATTTAAACTTTTCTGATAAGCACCTATTCATAGGTACTGTTGACAGTTTTAAAGTTATACCTTTGAAATATATACGAATATAAACAAATAAATATAATATAAACAAATATAATATAAACAAATATAATATAAACAAATAATGTAAAACCTCAAAATGTTGTAAAACCTCAATCTTTTTTCTTTATTCAAACACTTTTCACTATGAAACAATGTACTCTTCACACATTTTTCATAACTGTGAAAATTCTATTTACGTAATCCACTAGACATCCGATTTTAGTAAGTCGTCTAAATTAGTGAGGCCTTGATCTCGTTGACTTTGATCTCCACACGCACTGGCTTTTTTAAACTAACCCGTTAAATATGTTCCTTATTTATCATCACTATATAACACCACGCATTTGATATCTGTATCTGTTGGATTTATTAACAACTTGTTATAGAATTTATGGAATAGTTATGAATTTGGCTATGGGTGGATTGATTTTGAAATTTTATACGGTTATTCTTAAAAATATGTTAGTAAGTTTATTAAAAAAATCAAGCTATACTATTATAAATGTGAATGTAAGTTTGTAACGCTTTTGCATGAAAACTACTTAACTGATCATCACATGAACTTTGTACACATATTCGTGGAGGTATTCTAAGTAACATAACACTTTCATTTTTACTTTTTTCTTCTAGCGGGCTTAAAACCATGAGCGCGGGCGAAGCAGCGAGTACTGCTAGTAAACATATATAATGGTTTAAAAATTGACGAAAATATGCTTATGTATTATGTACCTACACAATAATATACAAGGTTAATCTTATATATAAAAATCTCGTGTCACAATGTTTGTTATCGAACTCCTCCGAAAAGGCTGACCGATTTTTATGCAATTTTCGATAGGTATTTTGATTTTGTAGGTCTAAAAATAGGTCGAAGGCTATTTTTATTCCCCTAGGACCTAGGTGATAAGAGTGGCCCTTCAGATTTTTGAATTCTAGACAACGGTTTTATTTTTTATTATATCTAGCACCAATTCCTATTATTAATAGTGATTAGAACGCGGGCGGAGCCGCGCGAATTGCTTGTAAAATATAACAATTTGGCAAAGTTCTTTTAATGGATTTATTTTAATATATTATTTTAATATAATAATGGAATGAGAATGTGTGAATAGTACCAAAGCTCTTTTGAAAGAGCTTTAACTGTCTGATATTATGGAAGCAAATTTGTTTCGGCTTAGGTATGCCAACTGAACTAAATTCAATTAAAATTAAATTATGTTCTGGAAACGTATATTTTGTATTACAAATAAGAAAAAGGGTTTCAACAGCGTAAAGGGTGGATTATTGAATTATTTTGGGACGTTTTCTATATTTGGTATGCTTTTATATGATTTCTATTAGGATTTTTTTAAATTCAAACGTAACTGAATCTTTTTATTTATGGCTTATTTAATTACACGTGTTGAAGAAAATCTATCAACTATTTTACACTGATTTAAACTTATCCAAAACAATTCACAAATATATAATTAAATACTTGTTATGGATAACTTATTTATTTGGATAAGGATCAATATCATGATTATTAAACAACTTCGTAAATAAGGCATTATGTTAAAACAAATTTGATTACCATAAAAATGGTTAGCGAGTCAACGACGGCGATAAGCGGACTATCGAACACAAAAATAATTTTGCAATAGTGGTTCCTGAGATTAGCGCGTTCAAACGAACAAACAAATAAACTCTTCAGCTTTATAATATTAGTATAGATTAACTGAACGCTGTCTGTACAACAAAGATATTTGAGAAAAACAATCCATTATTATGGTTTTTATTCACCAATTTGGATCTAAAATAATAATTTTTACTAAACTATAACTTTGATTAATTCGTATAAAAGTTAAAAATTTCGCTTATTAATATAGGCTTAATATAAACTAAACTTCAGATGGTATAGGCATAGCCTAAAAGAAAATATATGAAAATTCGTAAATTCTCCGATAAGAAAAATAACGCTGTATCAGGCCAATACAATTTGATATACGACTGAACTGGCATTGAACCCGTAACGAACAAGATGTATGTGCAATGAAACAACGATAAACTCAGCTGTGACGTCATACATTAGGATGCGTGTACACTTAGAGTAAATATATGTTACGTTTATTTTACGTTAATAATAATAGACGTATACGAGAGGTATATAGAAAGAGAGAGAGAGAGAGAAAGGAAGAGGGAGAGAAAGTGTGTGTGTGTGTGAGAGAGAGTGAAAGAGTTTATGTGATTATTTTGAAAAATTTACAGAGATATTTTAAATTATTATTCAGGTCTAGAAAAACGTAGTCAATATTTTACTATCCAGTAAATAATATTGTTAAGACAATATAAAATATGAGCATTTTACTTTCGATAGGATCGAAATACTAATTTACGTTTTGATTGATTAATATAAATGTTTCGCTCTTTTAATAGTGAGAAAATTACAAATAAAGAATACCTACAAAAATATCTTTTAAGTTTTGTTTTGCCCTTCTGCTAAATATTATGGAAGACTTCTAAGCAAAAATCCAAGGACGTGGAAAATCAGAAAAAGGTACAAAATATGAAGTTAACTTTTAGTAGTTGAACAATTATATCCGCATAAGCATTAATGAAGTCCAAATATATATTTTTTTTCTTTTGAAACCATTATTTTTATGATTGTGGTTCAAAAAAATATAAAAGTTTTATTTTTACACGTATTAAGGACAGTTGTAACCTAGTGGTAACGCGCTCGCTTAGAAACCGAGTGAGCGAGTTCAAATCGCCTGACCTTTGAAAATTTTCATATAAGAATCATCTATAATAAATAAGATTTCATTCTTACGGTAAAAGAAAATATATTGAGGAAACCTGTATAAAAACCTACTAAGTTCTCGAAAGACATGTGAAGTCCGCCAACCCGCAATAGGCCAGCGTGGTGGACTATGGCCCCTTACCCCTCGTACTGGTCCCCTGCTCAGCAGTGGCATGTTAGAAACGGCTGTATTAATATAATTTCTTAAATTTCATATAAAATATTATATACCTACCTACATTTTATATAAAAAATAAAATTTTATTTTCTTAAATTTTATATAAAATATTATATAAATTTTATATAAATAAAATAAATAAAATAATATTTTCTTAAATTTTATATTTTTAACAAAGATTTAAACATATCCATCTCTAAAATGTAATTTATCTCTGTTTTTTTAGTACGTTACGAACAGAAAGACAGGCATTTACACTGTAAGTATAACATAACAAATTCATGTGAATGTATTTATAAGAATTAGCCAAAGTTTTGCACTTCGTAACTAAACCATCGATACGTGCGTCAATTCGTCTAATTTAAAAAAACAAGAGATCGTATTAAAAACGATAAATATACACCCACTAATACACAAAATAGCAATAATTTATTAAATCAATGTTAACTATTTCTAAATAAACTCCACACGAATATATACTTAAGGTTTTTGCTTCATTTATTATATGTGATGAAAGATTTATTAGGCACCTGCTGTTAGCCCTTTCCCACATTTTATGGCGTACTATTCGTGTTATTCGCTTTGTTTATGGGATTTTATTTGAGGTTAAAATAGTTATCAAGTATTTGTAGATAACGAGGTGGCGATTTTTCAGAAGGTCTTTCATTCCTCATCATTTTCCTACATATAAATAACCTAATGATTTATCTTTTTTGTATATAACAATAGCCTGTGTTATAAATGCAAAATCTTTCGGACCATCCACCATCTATTATTCTATTCATAACATAGTTTGTGCCCATGAATTGTATTTTAGTATGAGTTCAACAGTAGTTAAAAACATTTTCGAAGTGTATACCTAAACTATTTACTTTCTAGTAGCAATACATAAATACATTTTTGATTATACAATACTAAAACATTGATTTAGTCATTGACTTCTATTGATATTTGTATATAGTATTCTAATGTACCTGTGATTTTTTTTAATACATTTAATTATCTTATTAGTCTTTCATACTTTCTCAGCAATGAAACTTTACTCAAAAGATTCATCGACATTAAAAGTAATTATAAGTGAAAAATTACTTTAAAAGTGACATTAGGGATGAATATTTGTTTGAAATTTGCACAAAACCACCCCCAAATATCTACCCGATCGGCTCATTAAAAACAACTATAACTCATATCATAAAGTAGTTAAGTTTAAGTTCTAATCACTAAAGCCATAATCGTAAATGGGTCATGTCATAGCTAAATAAGAAATGAACGGGGTCAACGAACTGATGGTAATTGGATGCTGTGAGACAATGTCTGGTCGACGCGTGACATCTTTTATTCATTCGGAACCCTTTTTAACGTACACTAGCTTTCAGTCCTCCACCGTCGTAACATAGGTTTAAGATGCTTTCTAAGTTGACTCTATCAACATATTATACGCATATAAAAAAACGTATATTCATACGCATATAAAAAAAAAATGTAGCCACACGCTTGGTTCAGTTTGTTGTGACCCTACTTGCTGCGCCAGCGGTTGCGGGTTCGAGTCCCGCTGGAGGCATTCATTTCTTGAACACGAATGTTTGTACTCCAGTCATGTTTGTAGTCCAGTTTATATTTATTATATATGTTTATATTTAAAATTATATAATATGTGTAGTATATCAACTCGTAGCTTACAACGGAACTAGATGGTGGTGTGTGTTATAATATGCCAACAATCCAAAAACGAAGTCTCTTTCGATGTTCATATAGAAAATATAGTAAAACTGTGTGTGTGAGAGTTTATCATAATCAATGAATAAAAAATGTTGAGGTTGTCATGTGCGAATCATTTCTATCATGATTACCACTTGTCTTACGGCAAAGGAAAACATCGTGAGGAAACCTGCATGTCTGAGAAAACCTAGCATGTTTTCGTAAGACATATGAAGTCCGCCAACACGCACTAGACTAGCTCGGTGGACTATGACCTGATCCCCCTCGTACTGAGGGAGGCCCGTGCCCAACAGTGGGACGTTAAACCTTCTGATGATGAAGAATCATGGTTATTCGTTTAATGTGCTTTCATTGTACAGTGCTGTCGATACGACATGAATTTTATTTGATCGTTAGACACCGAAATTGTGATCAAAAGTCACAGACCCCTCAACCATTTCAAAAATATTTCGATCAAGCTGAATTCTCTCGAGCTTTGTTTTGACAAGACAAATCTTTTCTTTTACAAAACTCATCTTTGATAATGTATGTATAAGTAATTAAGTACGTATGTAAAACATAAGTGAAAAATCATGACGTATAAAACATGTTTGAAATTAACAATTGCGTGATTGCTCAAACTCTTTTTCGTAGGCAAAAGATGTAAATCATGAGATGTAAGTCCATTAAGTCAGCGAACTTCACATAATAATTTAGGTAGGCTAGACTTGGTAGAAAATTTGAACTTCTATAAATATTATTTACAAAGTCTTCTTTTTTTGTATCGATTGACAAGCTTTAGCCAGCTGTTATCAATGAATAAAATATTATGGACTAATAGAGTACTAGGCGAAAAATATATATTTTTAAATGGCTTAGGGATCTATGACTAGTATATAGTGTTTTAAGTGCATTGTTAAGTATTATAGTTTATTTTATTACGGGAAAGTTTCTGGATGTGCGTAGTGTAGGCATTGTCCGCGCTAAATGTGTATTGTACATCGCTGCTATATTCTTCTATGATATTCTTAGGCAGGCTTTACTCGCCGAATTTGTCTGAAACAAACATTTCTGAACTTTGTTATGATGAAAAAAGTTAAATATTTTTTTTATAAGTACGTTAATACTTTATTTTTATCTATCATTAATACCTGCTGTATTTTTAAACGAATTATTGTGTTGATATAAAATTAATAAGGCTTTTGCTATTGGTAATACATTAAAGAATTTTTTGGCCGGTGTATATTATTTAAGATTCGCATAAGTTTGAATGTATGTTCATTTGTTACTCTTTTACATTGTATCTGCTGGAGAGATTTGGATGGAATTAAGTACGCAGATAGATTATAATTTGGCGGTAGGTGATGTTGTCTGTATGTAATATTATAAATACATAAGGAACCGACGGACGTATACGTAATAAGACGTATAGTAAAGTGAGGGTCGTTAGTATGTATCGCTAGTATATAAATAGAAATCTGTGTCTTAAACTGTTTTTACTGAGTAATTAAACCTATATAAATTACATTCAACAGTTTCTTGCTATTGACGCTAGATTGAAACTTTTTGTCAAGTACGATTATAGCCTGAAAACGACTGAATTGCATGTATGAAAGTAATTTTTGTGTAGACCAAATAATGTTAATAAAAAAATCCTTTGACGATGTGACACGAATGTATGAAATTCACAATATCTCCGAAAGACAAATCAATATCCTTTAATTAGTTTCACCAGCGATTTCTAGTACTTCAGTAAAACAGTAAATATAAATAAATTTGAAGTGTATGTTTTGAATTTCAAATTAACAGCTTTTCACTAAATGCATATCAAAGTATATACGGTACTTACATCA
Source organism: Boloria euphrosyne (assembly GCA_951802675.2). Taxonomy (NCBI): domain Eukaryota; kingdom Metazoa; phylum Arthropoda; class Insecta; order Lepidoptera; family Nymphalidae; genus Boloria; species Boloria euphrosyne. The sequence goes on from OX637896.1 coordinate 3,085,707, forward strand.
CAAATCAATTTTTTAAATTTTTGTCTATCTATTTGTTCCGGCTAATCTCTGAAACGGCTGGACCGATTTTGACTGGACTTTCACTCGCAGATAGCAAATGTTATAATTAGTAACATTGGCTTTAGGAGTAAATAATATTAGAAAATTATAAAAACTGTTTAATTTATTTTAACTTACGCCCAACGATGTAAATTTTAAACCGCAGCCATAGTATCTTTACAACTTATATTGGTTAAATAAACAATCTATTAGTATCTCTCAAAAGAAACAAAGATATGACTGTTAGAAGAATGTGTGAACTATACTCATTACACGTATTGTGTGCGATTTAAAACTGTTACAGCCGTTTTATTGTAGACATTGTCCAGACGTTGTTTTCAAAATGCAATAAAATATGTTACGTTAGGAAGTAAGGAAATTCTATGAGAATAGAATATATGTATACATAATATATAATAAGTTTTTAAATAACTTGATACGTAGTTACTTATATATTCGTATTTGCTTGTATTTCATACATACAGCGATTTACACTCGCTCCGCTAGAATTCTATTCTAGAAACGTTTTCTTGGCTTGTAGGTATAGATATCCTAGAGGTGTGATATTTTTCCGCAGTAAAAAATATACTAAATGTTCCAGCTATCCTCATACTAAATTTCATCACAATCCATCCAGTGGTTTGTTCGTAATGCGATCACAGATATACAGTCGAAAATTCTTAAAACTATAGATTCGGTCTTTGCATCAATAATAATGACTAGTACAATGACATTTTTGATAAAATAATTAAATGTTGGGATTTACTTAATTTCTTTTAATAATATGTGTTCCTAATATTTTCAAAAATACAATTTTATACGACAATAGGATTTTTGTTAGTATATCTACCGCTGATAAATAAATTATGATAAACGTGTAAATGTGACTCAGATATTATATATAATCAGTACCAGGTCGACCTTACTTTGCTTTGTGTTCTTTTAGTACGTTATCTTCGATTGCCAACAATGCAAGTAGGTACCTATACGAGATGACACGTGAGTCCACATGTTTTTCAGTGTAGGATCTTACTTTTGTTACTTTGCTACTTAGTATTTTAATAGGTTTTAATAACTTATATTCAAGATACAGAATTAACGACACATTTGGCTCAGTTGGTAGCGACCCTGCTTTCTGCGCCAGCGGTTGCGGGTTCGAGTCCCGCTGGGGGGTATACATTTGTTGGACATGAATGATTGTACTCCAGTCATGGATGTTTATATGTATAATATGTATTTATTTAAAATTTATGTGTGTAGTATATCAACTATCTGGTATCCGTAACAAAAGTCTCGTAGCTTACTACGGAACTAGATGGTGCTGTTGTAATAATAATGTCCCATATTTATTTTATTTATTTATAAACTTTCAAAAGTGACTTCAAGAACTTTTGATTTATGAATTACAGTTTTTAGTTTTACTTAACGTCATATATCAAAACCCCCTTTTCCAGAGATATTTGTTAGTTAGGAAATGTGTATCTGTGTAATTAGTAAATATCATAATATATTACATCAAACCTCATATGTACCTATATACGAGGTTCGTATTGGTAATAATTGCTTCTTGTTGAGTTCAAGTTCGTGTTGAATAAAAAAGAGTTTAATTAATATTTTTTCAAGGAAAATGGTGATTACTATTAAAAGAAGACTAAGTTATTTGTTCTAGAAGATTTATTTTACTAATCTTTTTGTTTAATATAGTGGCAGATAACTCTTGCATAAAAGATTAAGAAAAGAAATCTAAACGAAAATATTCTTTTCGTTCAATTTAAATAGTTGTCAAAATCATAATATTCAACGATTTTTAAAGTGCTACTATTGTGCTTCACTTTACTTTTAGGTGCATCAGGCCATCGCCCACGTACAATGTACATGTCTTTCAAAAAATTGCTAGGTTCTCTCAAACATGCAGGTTCTCTCATGACGCAAGTGTTATTTATGCTAGAAATGTTACTTAAATAATGATTTTATACAGGATTTGAACCCGTTTCACTTATCTTTCCAACAAAACGCATTACCATTTAGCTACTACTGCCTCTACTCTACATATCAAATTTTTATAACATTTTTGAAGACTTGTATCGCGTACAATAAGTTGAATGAAACTGGAACAGGATGAAAGAATTTTTGTACAGGACTTGCAATTTGTACGAGAGCTTAGACTGAACTAAAAAATAACGAATGACTCTTGTCTAATAAATTATTACCTATTTTATTTACTCAATTTATATACTCAACTTTTTATATGTATATTATCAACGACTCTACATCACTAATAAACAATACGAATACTTATGTACTTATACATTTTTTATATTTTTACACGTTCTACTAAATATTTCTAAAAACTAGTGCTAATATAATTTCGATAATTAGGTCGAAATTCATAATCATTATTGAAAATATGACGAAAGCATCTAATGTGTAAAAATCTCGTGTCACAGTGTTAGCTATCGAACTCCTCTGAAATGGCTTGACCGATTTTCATGAATTTTTTTGTAAATATTTGGTAGGTCTAAGAATAGTTCGTAGGCTATGTTTTATTCCCCTAGGTGATAAGGGTGGCCCTCTTCACTTTTATTTTATTTTAAGACCAAATTTTTATTTTCACTTTTTTATGATTTGGCATCAAAAAATATTATAACTCTAAATTTTCATCCTACGGGCGGGTAGGCGGAGCCGCGGGAATTATATATATTTAAAGCGCTAGTATTATATATACGCGGTTGTTAAGATTTTATGAACTTTAAAAAAACAAGAGTGGGTCAATAGGTCTGAGTGACTTAAAGCCAAATCCCGCACATTTAATATACTATAAGGGATAACTATTCTAAGTAAAAAGACTGTCTATGTAGAAACATATAGACATAGTGCTATATTGTTTTGATTTTTAAATTAAACTTTGTATAATTTTTTTCAATCAAATTAAAAATCCCTTTGCATGTTAGAGGTGGTAAAAAAAGAGTTGTCTAAGAAGTGGATTACGATAATTTCAGATCCATAGATCAAGAAGTTTGATTAGCCTATAACAAATTATTCGGAGCAATTTTAAATACATGTATATTGTAGTCGTATAAAAATTCGGATATTACGTAAAAAAAAACTTTCTCTAAAAATAATAATAATAATAAATATTAATTAAAAATCCCATAAAAAATAAATAATAACAAATAATATACAAAAATACTAACAGTAATTATTTGAAAAATATCGATAAGCACAATATATTACCTGAATAATAAAAAAACCTCGCCGACGAACAGATCCACAAATCACAACACAACACGCACTAAGCTTTGAAATTACTTGATTTATAAGTTTAATATTACTTTCGTATAACCGCAGACCACAACAAGAAAATTGATAAATGAATTTTCACTTAAGAAAGCAGCACACGGATTTTGTGGGAAAACGTTTAAACTGTACGGTATCTTTGGCATCGCGATTTCAACTGGCTAAAATTAACATGATCGAGTGCACCACAGTCCACAGGGCTGTCTGCGATGACTGACCGATATTTTAAATAAGATAGTTTGTATTATAATTTAATTTTGGTTGTCGTTTTAATGGCTTTTATACCATAGTGCCATGGCATGTTTTTATGTAAGTATTAATAGTGGTAGAGATGGCGGGTCGCACCACTTCTGCTGTTGTTTGGAGTGTTGGGTTATGGATCTCTCTTAATTTTAATAATAACGGAATGTGCATTTGTATATATGTATTCAACTTTTGACGGAACTTTCAATTGCAGATAGCTTATGTTAAAGGGCGAAACTTAGGAAACTTTTTAACCGACTTCAAAAAAGAGGGAGTATTTAAAAAAAAATATTTGTTTTAACTAGCGGAACCTGTGGCTTCGCTGATGCTAAGCTTAGGGACGAACCTGAGCGAAGCGAGGGTGAGTTTTAAATAAATATCAATAAATATCAATATTGTGTTGGAATATTTCGTGGCAATATTGAAGAGTATGTCATAAAAAATATAAAGCACTCTACCAACTAGTTAAGCCTAGTTTTTTAAAACAATTATTACTAAAGAAGAATATTCTTCTTGTCGTTGAAACATTACCAATGTAATTTTATTGTTAGAATTTATTTCATTTTTAAGTAATTTAAAGTAATATTGTATCAAAATGATAATACATATAAAGCTTTCACTTGATACTCAACAATAGATAATGTTAAGTAAGAACATATTATTATCCTGTTAAACCTATTATATCATAAAAGTGATTCGTGTGAATGGTTTTAATGAATATTGCATGTGCATGTGATGTTACAGATTTAGCAACAGTTTTAACAGTGAGGTATCAATAAACATATGTTTACCATCGGCCTAAGTCAGTCCGCAATGTGCAGACTGTGCCATGAGTCAGAGGAATCTGCTATGCACATCCTCTGCTCGTGCGGACCACTCATGCACCGCAGAAGTATCTATCTAGGGCAGCATATCATGCAACCAGAAGAGATACAGAAGCTCTCCGCTCAGAAAATCTGGAAGTTCCTGGAATCAACAGGACTAAGCGGAGAACTCTAAATATACTTTATGAAGGGAGCTACAATGGATCACAACTGGTCGACGTAGCTAGAGCCGTCCTCGGCACCACACCCAACAACCACAATAATAATAATAACAGTGTGGTACATCAGTATGCAGTATGCGTATTTTTTTCTGTACTAAAAAACGTATTTTTTGTACCTATGTATTTAATTTAAGCTATTTTTTTACTTCCTTTGGTGATAAGGGTGGTCCGCTCCAAATTTTTTATTTAATATTTTTGGACCAAATTTTTATTTTTTTATGATTTGGCATCAAGAAATACTTATTTTTCATCATTCATACCTCATTTACTTCTCCTTCCTTTGAGAAAATAACGGCTATTTTCTCTTGTTAAAAGTTTCTAACACTTTGCTTTCTTTTTACAACTGAAAAAGGGGTTTAATTTAATTATATCTTTTATTTTTTACGAGTTACATATTAAAATATATATTATTTCAAATTATATCACTCTTCCATTTTTTTTGACAAAAATATATTAATTAATGATTGAATTAAAATTAATGAGTTTCAAATTTATAGCGTCTGGTGTATTGTATGTTTTTTTTTTTTTTTTTTTTTTTTATGGGACAAAGGGGGCAAACGGGCAGGAGGCTCACCTGATGATAAGTGATCACCTCCGCCCATGGACATCTGCAACACCAGATGCAGATGCGTTGCCGGCCTTTCAGGAAAGGGAGGGAGGGAAGAGGGATAAGGATGGGGGAAGGGATGGGATGTGGGCCTCCCGGACTCTCACTCACCGGACGAAACGCGACAGCATAGCTGCCACTTCACGCCGGTCTCCTGTGAGAGAGTGGTACTATACGGGTCGTGCCGGCCCTTTCGGCTGCTACCCGAAGGTAACAAGCATGGCACTACCACTTTAAAGTATGTAGAACGTAATGATCATTTTAAGATCTCATTAACTCTGCTTATCAACAATTTCCGCATACGAAATTAGAAAAACGCGTGCCTGCGTATTGAAATGCGCTGGCGCATTAAAAATACATCTGATTAACTCTTTAGTTAAGTATATAAAAATAAACTTGGATTAAAAAAGTGTTTTTGTAATAGCTTGTTTGCTTCATACATATAATATTGAATAATGAATTAGTTTAAAGCGCCTTTGAGTCTTACTCGTACCTATATAATGTGAAATTTTAAAGAGTTTACTTTTGATCGTTTTTATGTAAATATTTTGCTTAAAAAAATGAATCAAATGTTTACTTGACTTTACTTTTAATGTTTCATTATTTTGATACGCTTCTAAGTAAGTTTTAATTTTGTTTTGGTAACCATATTTTTTTTCAAAAATAAACGTAGCCTTAGACACGCCATAGGATATCAGCTATTTGCCAGTGAAAGTCCTATTAAAGTATCAATCATCTGTCGTGCTATTTTCGTGATTAGCGGGAACAAACAGGCAGACAGACAAAAATGTTTAAAATTGTGTTGTTCTTATAAGTACCGTATATAATTAGTAATTACATACGCATTTAATAAAAAGCTGTTATTTTGATGTTAAAAATGGAAATTGAATTTAATTTTATCGATAATAAAATTTATATTTGTGTATTGACTTTTTACTTATAGAACCATCAAGAGATATTATCATATAGCGAACTAGTATATCAAAATCGTTTGAAAGCATATTACGAGTATATTTGAAATATAAATTGTTATTGCATTTTACCAGCTTTGCTATGCTTTGCTTAACTTAACTGCCTCGGTGGTGTAGTGGCTAGCATGTACGGTCATACACCGAGAGGTCCTGGGTTCGAGTCCCGGGTCGGGCCAAGTTTAGTTATTGAGTCTTTCTGTTTCGTAAGCCTCAGTAACATCCCGGAGTTGGGAAGTTGGCGGTGGTTCACCCCCGTGCCTCGGAGAGCACGTAAAGCCGTCGGTCCTGCGCCTTAGCTCTCACTGGTCGTGTCGAGTAGTCGTCCCACCGGAGTATGAGAGTGATAGGAAGAGAGAGTGCACTTGTGTCTGCGCGTACACTTGTGCACTATAATATCTCCTGCGTACTTGGCCAGTCTCAATGAGAATGGCCGCCATGGCCGGAATCGGTCGGAGAACATTATTATTATTATACTTTGCTTCTCTCAGACATTCAGGTTTCTTTGATAATGTTTCCCTTTACAGTCAGACAAGTGGTATTGATGTTAGTTATGATTCGCACATGAAAATATCAGAGGTGCGAGACCTGGATTTGAACCCGCATCACTCGGTTATAGCGAGCGCGTTACCACTAGGCATTATTTAACTAATTTATTGCTTTTATAATCTTTTTTGATACCGTAAAAGAGAACCGATAGATTAAAATATCAATTTTCATTCTGAAATTACTCGTCAACTTTTATTACTCTAAGTGTTTCGATCTTTCCAACAAAACGTGGAAAGAAAACTGTAGAAGCTGAAAAGGATGTGCAGGAAATAAGAAGAGCTGCTTCACAAAGCAGACAATTACCGCGTGAATGGGTATGTTTAATACTAGTGGTCCACTGAAAAAAAAATCTACACTTGCATTTACAATATTTTTTTATTATTTTTATATGAGGTATTTTACTTTTAAAAAAGAAATTATTACTATCTGTGGAATTAAAACTAAAAACTTTTTTAAAACTCTGTTATTTGATATGTTGTTTTTTCTTTATTGCGTAGATCTTCCCTTCCAGAAGACTAAAGAACAGACATTCTGCGTATAGAACTATGTATGTAATGTTAATTAAATTGATTACTAGGAATAAACTGAGCTTTGTTAGGGGTCGCGTAGTTTTTCTAACGGGTTATAATGTTATAGCGGTGTTAGCTATTTGGTTTTCTAACAGATGGCGTTAGTAGTACAATAATATTCTGTTCAATAAATACAAAATTGTTAATGTTCATTTTTTTAATACTTATAAACTTATTTTTATTTGACAGATAACACATCTAGATATGAAGTTAAATTACTATGTTAAAGCACACGCTTCACTCGCCCTAATAAAATTTGCCAACAAAACAGTTAAATAACGTCAAAATATGTTAAAATAATTATTTTTAATGAAAAGCTTGTGGCAGCGCAGTGGTAACTTGCTCGCTTGGGAAAACAAGTAAAGCTCCCATCAAATCCGGGAGAAAAACATCGTGAGGCGTATGTCCCTCGTATTGAAGGGAGGCTCACCAGCGTGGCGTCAAAAGAGCTCAAAACAACTTGAAAATAATTATTAACAATGCAGAATAATGAAGAAAATAATTATTAATAATCCTGAATCTTTTTTACATTCTATCTATACAAAAGGAAATACTAACGAATACTGTTCTTTAAAGATAGTTGCTAAGAAACTTTGTCACCATACAGTATATCAGGTAAGAATCTGATATAATATCGCATTACCACTATTATGTTTCTAGTGGATGATAAGCATAAATCATAGTTAAGTGCGCCTTCAAAGGAACAAAAGACCGAGTCAAGGTTCTACAGACTAAGGTTGTTTCTAAGTAGCTTTTCTATGCGATTTACGCTATAAACGATATTTGATATAGCTAACAAATGTCTTATTAGTGCAATGCCTTACGTTTTTATTTGCAAGAATAATCTTGAAAATTATAGTATAATGACCGGGACTTAGAAGTGACTTATAAAATTAAAAAAGTTAACTTATGCCAAGCTTCAAAAAACAGTTTCTTTAAAAAGCTCTGGTAAATATGAAAAACTGATATACTTTACATAAATAATCAGTTATTATAAATGAAACTACCTTTTCGGATTTTGTCGCGAATTTATTTTGATTTTGAGACTGATGGTCTCTCCCGTGACCATGATTGCTGTAAAGCATTCGAAACGTCGGGAACTAAAAATCAAAATAAATCCCGCGACAAAATCCGAAAAGGTAGTTTCATTTATAATGTCGAATATTCGCGTAAATCTAAGAAAGTATTAAATAATCAGTTAATCTAAAATAGGTGATATATTACTTCAGTATATTATTATTTAATTTAAATACTTAGTACGTAAATTGTACGGCAGGAAAAACTTTTATTAGTCCAAAGTCCTGCGTCGTAAAAGCTTTTGTGCTTTAGAAATATTATTCATGGACTTACTAAGTTTAGAAATTCTCTACAGGTATTTTCTTATGTGTAATGTAAAGTATTACAAGTATTGCAGTGCCCAGTAGCCCAGTGATAACGCGGTCGCTTGGGAAACCGAGTGTTGCGGGTTCAAATCCCGAGTCTCGCACCACTTGTCTTTCGATAAAATAAGACATCTTGAAGAAAACTTCAACGAAAGGTCATTAAATACTTGTTGCAAATATTATTATTATCTTAAAGCGTATTACCTACTAACTATCGCAAATATTCGATGAGTCTTTGGTATTATTCTTGGGCTATTTCTTATCCCGTCAATTTAATTGAATAGGCATAAATATAGATATCTTAATTTGCAAATTGGCTAACTCCGTTTACGTGAACTTTTCAAGGGTATTCAAAAATCAAAAAAACCGACTGCATAAAAAGTGAAAAAACTACGTACATTAAAAAAAACTGAAAAGAAAAAAACAAGCACTTAGATGTCCGGTAGTTTAAAATTCTATATACCTACTATTGAAGAAAATAAAATATACTCTAATAATGGAACATAGCAACTGGAAAAGTCGGGATCCATTATTCGACAATCTAATTTTTCAATGGATCCGCTTTTTTTTTCAATAATAAGTATAACAAACTCGTGAAATATTTTTTTTAGATTATTTAAAAATACAGTATCGTTAATGCAATAAATATTTATTTTCCGAATTTATAGCAATTATTATTGTATTTCTTGATTTTGGTAGCATTTGAAAAAATAATTGAGGAGGAGTTAACCGATTTGCGAATTAAGGATATAAAATAAAGAAAAGTAAGAACAAAAAAACTTAGCGAATAAATGTTAGTTAACTACTTCTACAAGTATACGTATATTATATACTACATATTATTATAAATAGAAGCTCTACTTCCATATACTTTAATTTTTAATTTCGTGAGCGTCTGACATTTCCAAATGGTACCAGAACTAAAGGTCAGGTTCAGTTCAGTAAAACTATTAGGAAATTCTTTTCAATTCGTAAATCTATAACCTAAAGCAATAAGGTCCTCTTTCCAGTACATTAAGGTTATGTTTAATAAAATATTACTCCAAGATGGAGGAAGTCTTCTAATTTTCAAATATTTACAGTAAAATTGTATACAAAGTTATATATAACGTGTAGTTATTTGAACCCTGTTTTCAGGTTTAATTTTATTTCACTAAAGCTTAATTTTAAGTACACTTTTTTCTTTTTAAGTTCAATATTTCCTTAACACGTGATCTTGATACGATCAATCAATGATAAGGACCTCCTCCTTCCCTCCTCCGCTTAAAGCTCAACGTGATTGCAGAGTCACGTGTATGTCTTATAGTAAGCCTAGCTCACGTTTTAAGGAAACAAAATCGGAAGTTTCCTTAATTTATATAAAATATTTGGTTATAATAAGGGCATATAAAGTTAAATGTTAATAGAATCACGGACGGTGATGTCATTTGTTCAAATATATAGAATATATTTTAAAAATATCCTTTCTAAAGGTCCATGGTAAGTTGCAAGGCTTGTATTATATATACTAAATAGTTTATACTTATACTACATATTATTATTAACTTAAAATACATGGCTTAAAGGATATCTAAAAAATTTGGGTAACTTTTTTATTTTCTACCAAATTTCAGAATTATCGTGTTACGACAATTTTAATGGATATCAAATTATTAGGACGCACTGAGTTGATTAAAGGAAACACATTCCAAATACGTAATAAGCGCGAGCTTGTGTATAACATAATGAGAAAGCTTTACTAACGAAGAAAAAAATGGTAGTCATTTTTGAAATGAATTAGTCCTGAACATTTAACTATAACACGAATAATGCTGTTTTGTTTAGTTAAAATTATATTTTATAATTTAAGGTACATATGTATGTTGTATATACAACAATATGCAAAAATAAAACATCTGGAGAGGGCCACCCTTACCTCCTAGGGGAGTAAAAATTAGATTTTATTATTCTCAGACCTACCCAAATATACACAAAAAATTTCATGAAAATCGGTCAAACCATTTCGAAGGAGTTCGATAACAAACAATGTAACATAAGATTTTATATATTAGAAATATTAGTCAAAAGCTTCTCTCAATATTGATTACGTCGCACAAACAAAGATGAATTATCAAGACGTTATGCTGAAAATTTGCCTTATTATGATTGTATGAAACTTTCAGATATTACTTAAAACTTGTAAAATAGAATATAAAAATAGAAATAGCTCAAATTATTTATTCTTAAGCACAACTAACAACTACAACATCATCCTGAAAAATCTTACATAATATTAAAGGCATTACGAAAACGAATAGCAATGAGTGAGATACGCAGATTTGTTAGTACGAGATAGCTGCTCGACGTCTAACTAATCAATTCTGTATTCTATTTCCGTACAGGTCATAAATATTCCTGTACAACAAAGGCTTTTAGCTGAACTTTAAAATTCAAGCCGGAAATGTTAAATATTGATATATAATTTTAATATCCTATTATATAATTATATTTACATATATAAATATTTTTTCACGTATAAATATATATTAGATATATGAACATTGTATATACAAAATGTATTGACCGACGCCATATTTCATTGCATAGGAAAATGCAATAGTTGCGAAGCCCTTCGTCCTCCGTGCGCGTTGCCGGGTCCTCCTAACGCTCCGGCAGTCGGCACTCGCGGCCGTGTTCTCTGGAAGCTAGGACGCATTTTCCCCTTTTAGCAGTCCAAAATGGCCCTGGGAAATCAAAGTTCAACAGGTAAAAATCATTTAGTCTTTTTATAGCTTATTTATCTAAATAACGATACTAACCGATCGATTATAATTACAAATTGCTTCAAAAGTTTGTATATATTTATATAAAAATATAATTATGTAATAAATAAGAAATCGGTTAGGCTTAATTTATATAATAGAAATAGAAATGTAATTATATTAAGGTATTTTTTTTTATATTTTATATCCTATTTATATTATTTATGTTTCTTTGTTCAAGATGTATTTTCAATTAAATAGGTCATATGTTTAATAGTTAATAAAAAACTGTCCGCCCAATTCGTGGAATTTTTTTATTGATTATTGCTATTTTTAGATTTATGACATGCTTTTCGGAATATTTAATATGGTTATTACTTTATAATTATATTGTTAGTACTTTTTAATATAATGAGTTAGTGTTATGAATATGTGTGTCAGACTGAACACATTTTGATGAAACTTTGCAACTTAAAACAGACTTACTTCAAGTTAAAAGTTAATGCATAAGCTACACTTTAATGTATAACCGTTTAAACATCATCTGCACGCATTAGCACCCTTTTAAGTAAGGGTTGAGGGTTGCTTTAACATACTTTTTTAAAATCAAAACAAAAGAACAATGCAAATTTAATTTTCCTTACTAAACAATTTTGTTGTTGTGTTAGTGGTAACTTAATATTTTGAAATTGTTTAAGTCCCCTAAAATGGAAGCGATATTATATATGTTACAAACAAAGATTGCTATATGAGTATATTGCTAAAGCTATAAGCTACTTTTAAGTCTATTGCGATTTTTTTATATTACCAAATCAATTGCATTGTAAATTTGTAAATTTCAATAATATATTTAAGACACATTAGCCATAATATTACTACAAAATGAGCAATCATTTTGTAGTAATATTATGGCTAGTGGTCGCGGATTCGAGTCCCGCTGGGGGCATTTATTCGTGTGTTGAGCGTGAATGTTTGTACTCCAGTCACGGGTGTTTATTTTTACAATATGGACGTAAATTGTAGTGTATCAACAAGCTGGTATTTGTATCACAAGTCTCGTACCTTACCATGGAACTAAATGATGTTTAATAATTATTGTATACATAATATATATATATATATATATATATATATATATATATATATATATATATATATATATATATATATATATATATATATATATATATATATATATATATATATATATATAATAGCTTTTATATATTAGGTCTAGCTACTAATAATAAGCTCTAATTCTTGATTCGAAACTGATTTACAGAATGAATGTCACTGAAATGTATTATTAGTATTTAGATATTAATATTTTCTTTTTTTGCTGTATACTAAAGCGATTTTATAACAATATTTTGGGCCTAATTAATGTAAGTTTAAGAAGGGAATACGTAGAAGTAAATAAAATATTCACATAATTTATTTATGCATTTGTTACAGATAACAATGAATTGTTAGATCTCTCAGTCCGCAAAGATTCGACAGATTTACTTACTAGTAACCAGTATAATAATAATAATAATAAAAATAACAAGAAAAAATCTATCGAACAACTTGGTGATCATACTAAAAATGATGAAGAATCTACAAGTAATAGAATCTTTCAATCTGAAGATAATTCTAGTTCAACCGATACTGCAGATGACTTATCTCAAAATCCAAATTATACGAATAACAATTGCAATGTTAAATATAATCACAACAAAAAAATACCTATTTGTGATCAAACTCCTTTGAAAGATGAAAGTGTTCTTCACTCTGGATTTAGTCAAAGTTCAATTCCAATGCTTTCTGTAAACGAAGCAGTAATTCCAGAATCTAATGCATCAAATTCTAATAAAAATGCTGTTGAATATCATAATCCAAATGCACAATTACAAAGTGAATCACGTATTAAATTAATTTTACCACCTAAAAAACGCCTCAAAGATCTATCTATGTTTCTAGAAGAGACACTGTTAAAACACCAATGGAAACTAATGCCGAGCAAGATGGAAGTAAAAGAAACGAAAGTATGAAGGGAAAATATATCAAACCTCCTTGTAAATGTGTTTTTAAATGCTACCGTAAAATAAATTACAACGAACGTTTGTATATATCTCAGCAATTCGGGGCACTAACAGACAAACAAGCACAATTAGATTTTTTACTGAGCCATACGGAAAAATTTCAAAAGTTTAGAAATAAAAAACAAGATGTAAAAAATAAACGTCTCTTTGTATTTAAGTACAAATTGCCTATTCCTTCACAAGATAGAGCAGTCAAAGTTTGTAAAAAAATGTTTTTAAATACACTTATGATAAGTGCTAAGCTAGTTAAACATGCTTGGGATAGTATTGAAAGTGCCAAAGATATGACGCAAGCTAAAGAAGACCATCACAAAATGCAGGATAAAGTTATTGTTAAAACTATGGTAAAAAGCGTACGTGACCACGTGAACTCATGTACTCCCGTTAGTTCTCAATATTTAGGTGAAAATGTTACTAAGTTATATTTAGATGGATCATTAAGCATTTCACGAATGTTTGATTTATATAACGAATGGATAGATCCAAATAAATATGTTCGCAGAGTTAAAACTGAAAAACAATACAGAGATTTAGTGAAGAAGAATATCGACTCAGGTTTTCGTATTTCTAATAATGACCAATATAAACAAACAGATTGTCTTATCCAAAATAGCACTTCCACAACAGTTCCCGAAAATACAAATTGCAATACTATAGAGGTGTGTGAAGGCGATGAAAGAAGTAAGCCATATACTAACAATATTTCGTCAGTAACTTGTCTTGCAGATTATAAAGAGCAGGATTTAAGAGATAATGATGAACCGTCTGGTAAGGAACTTCAATATAATACAGAGACAAATTTATCTTTAAAAAGAGATAATACAGAGACAAATTTATCTTTTTCTGAATATCACAATCATAGTGTGACTTCAAGTGATATTAAATGCAATTGTGTTAATACAGTCCAATCTTCACTCAATGATAATTTAAACGATCTTGAACAGCGCAACTCTGAAGTTAGATCATTAGAAACATCACCACTTCTTACTTCAACTACATCAACAACAGTAACATTAAATGTGGCTGATATACCTTTGCCACCTGAAAAATTTGAAGAAAATATAAGTCAAACGAACAATTCATCATCATCAATACGTAGAAAATTAAAAAAAGCTAACCAAATTTCTATTGAGCGGCCATGTGCATGTATTTTTGAATGTTCTGAGAAATTGAATAATGCAGAACGAAGAAAAATATATAAGAAATACAGAGATCTTGGAGATCAACAAAAACAATTTGATTACATAATTACTTTTACAGAAAAGTATAAAAAGAAACTATGGATAAGTCGTAACGCTACAAATAATCTTCATTTTACTTTTAAATATAAGTTACCTACTTCCAGAGGTTCAACAGTTAATGTTTGTAAAAAAATGTTTATGAATACACTTTTAGTTAATGACAACACTGTGAAAACAGCTTGGGAAAAGTTTGAAGAAGGCTTAAAAAATAAAATACCAGATAACAAGGTTAATACGAAAAATATGTGTAATATTTTTAAGACTTTGGTTAAAAGCGTGCGTGATCATGTAAACTCATTAATTCCAGTTGAAACGCATTTCTTGGGAAGAAAAAGCAATAAGTTGTACTTAGATGGATCATTAGATATTCCTCAAATGTTTAAATTATATAACGAATGGTTAAATCCTAATAAATATACTCGGAGAGTAAAAACTGAAAGAAAATATAGAGAAATAGTTTACAAGCACTTTAATTTAGGTTTCTATACTATTAAAAAAGATGAATGTGATCAATGTCAAACTTTCCGTAAATTAAATATACCCAGTGATGAGCAAACAGCAAGACATATAATTCACACCCAAAATATAGTAACTGCTCATAATAAAAAGAACCAAGATAAAATGGAGGCAAGTGATTCAAATGGAAAGATAATATCTGCTATTTTTGACATTGAAAAGTTATTGCCTTGCCCACATGGACAGGAACCTCTTTTTTACAATAGGAGAAAGCTGCTTTGCTTCAATTTACCCATACTTGATATGGGCTCTAAGCGTCCAGTTTGTTATATGTGGGACGAATGTGTTGCCAAAAATGGAGCTAATGAAGTAAGTAGCTGTTTGTTTGATTTTTTAAATAAAAATATTAAAAAAGGTGTGGAAGAATTCAGATTTTGGTCTGAGAATGACGAAAGCAGGAATCAATCAATATTTTACGTGTATCTCAATGTTGCTTTTACAAATAAAGTAAATATTTACCACAATTTTCATGTTAAAGACCATGTGCAAAGTGAGGTTAATAGCGTCCACTCTGTGATTGATAAAGTTTCATCCTCTAAACATATATTTACACCTGAAGAATGGAAGATACTTGTTAAATGGACTAGGACAAACTGCCAAGAGCCTTATAAGGTTATTGATATGGCTCAAAATGATTTTTATGACTTTCAAAGTCACGTGAATGCCTTGCAATGGCACAAAGATATCGAAGGTAAAATTGTAGTATGGGATGAAGTCAGAGAAGTATTTATCTCAGGTGACGATCCATCTAAAATTAAATTTAGGTATGATTACAATCAAGAATTTAAAATTATTGAAACTGGAATTCATTCTCAATCTCTTGAAATATCAAGGGCGTATAACAAAATATTGCCCTTATGTCATGCCAAGTATAAAGACTTAATGTTTTTATGTGATAATGGTGTCATTCCTACAGAATATGTCGCATTTTATAAAAAATTGCCTCATTACAGTGATAATTAATTACCTCAGCTCGTAAAAGACTTAATTTCGGATTAACAAAGTAAACTATTAAATTTATGTATCTCACTACGTTGTGTCAAATATTTGTATCAGTTTTATTCTGTGTGTTGTTGTTAAATATGTATGTATGTATCGATATTATCTTTTCGGATCCTTGGTATTATAATAACAATATTTTAAGTGTCGTAAATTGATGTGGTTTCAATGTGCTTATTTGTTTCTCATTGTTGTTCTATGAGGAGACTGATTCTTGTTTGATCTCTATTCGTTAATTAGCTAGAAATAAATGTTATATTAAACATTTGATGTCTTTATTTTATCACTTCTACTAAGAAAGTGCACTCACTCTGACCTCGTTCCAAAAAAAAACCTAACTTCATAATAAAATAGTACCAAAGCGAAATATTTTTGAAAACCTTTACGTTATTTAATGTGTTAATAGTAAAATAGTATAAACATCAAAATTTTAGTTTTTTTGATTATTGTCTTTTTCTGTTTCATTTTTATGCAAAATATATTAAACGGATTTTAATTTTATTTTCTGTTGAGATAGAAGTGTAATAGCTTGTGTCAACGTTTAAGATAACTTTCGCTAATCCACCCACTGTCGTAGTGGATGTTAATTACTTAAATGAATTAGTAATGAAAAATAGATTCTAACTACTGAGCCCGGAAATAGTCTACTTGGCTAAGTGTACTTTGTGATCAATGCATTTATTGATGATGCTCCAGTCCTAAGAGTTCAAGTTATACCACGTTATAAGTCTGAGTAGCCTAAATAAATAATAATAAGCCATAAAAAAGATTAGTTTTTTTCAATTCTGATAGTAGTGATCTGTTTGGCCATACAAACAATAAGTAAGGACCAATATTGTCAATGTAAAATAAAAGGAAACGAAAATATTAAATGCAGTATAAAATGTAGAAAAATATTTCATTTCTTGATATTTAACAAAACATTCATTTATAATTACCAAATCAATAACTGATACATGATTCTCTGTTGGAGCAAAATCTTGACGGAATGGTACCCGAGAAGTGGTAAACGAAGCAGAGGTCGACAGCGCAAAAGATGGGAAGATGAATTGAAAACAACAGCAGGTCCAAACTGGAGAAGAGTTGCAAAGGACAGAAAACAATGGAAATAACGATTTCCTATAATAAGAGGAGGCCTTTGCCAAGAGGCACACTGAACTCCGAGATATACTGTAACTCAAAAAAAAAAAAGAAAAGTACAAACGGAGTTCTAGGAAAAAAAAGGCTTCATTTCATTGCATTTCAACTGATACATACTTTTTGTACTTTAACGATGGTTAAAAAGAAGTAATATTTTTTTTTGCGAACTGGTGTTCGACACCTATTCTTAATTAAGAATAGGTGTGGAACACCAGTTCGCAAAAGTAATAGATTACTGCTCGTTGAATAATGAATATATATTATATGATTCATTCTCTTTAAAACTTATAGCTGGATATGTATATTATGTTAATCTTCTTCTTCTTCAGATTTAAATCGCTTCCATTTAGAAATGTTTTGTAATGCAAATGATTTTTTTTTGTCTTTATTATCTTATTCAATCTACACAATGCTTCTGATTTGTAATGCCATAGGTTGAATAAAATGTATAACAGAATTCGTTACTTTTTCTAGTAGTGTATGTGAAATTTACTACTGGTAAAGGTAACATTTGAAACAATGCTAGAGTACTGCACTATAAAGTGGTACTCCTTAAACAAGGTGCCAGGAGGGTGTCAAGTGTTAGTTTGTAATATCAACTTAAGAGCAAAACGAGTACTGATCATTAACCTGAACTATGCAAAGGTATTTTTTTATTTACAAATTAAAATGATATTAAACAGAAAAGTTTAGATTTAGTCCATTGAAATGTTACATTTTTAATGCCTTACGCGACGTCCTGCGTGACGCGACGTCCTGCGTGAGCGATCTAGACGCGAACGCGAAGCGGCGCGGCACGGCGCGAAAACAACAAATATTCGAAACCTATTGAAGTGGCCTATGTGACCAAACGCACGTGGGGTGCGGTGCGGAGCGGCGCGAAATGACGCGAACGCGATCTGTTGGCTTGATATTTTCGCGCGAAGTGGACGCGTCGGCCATATTTTTTTCAAGCAAAAATTGTTGTTGAATTAATGTCGGAAGTAGAACTTCTTATTAATGCTATCCAAGAACGTCCTACATTCTGGGACAAAAGGAATAAAAGTTATACACTTCTTCAATATCTCATATTTAAGACTAGCTGTGCCCGCGACTTCGATCGCGTGGACTACAGGATAAAATCAAACTATGATAAAAATTAAGATTTGTTTTTTTCTACGTATTTTTCCAGGATAAAAAGTATCCCATTTTATGCCCAGGATAATAAAGTACAATTATACCAAGTTTCATCGAAATCGAACCGCTAGTTTTCACGTGATGCCTGAACATACAGACAGACAGACAAAAAATTTTTTAATCGCATATTTGGGTTTGGTATCGATCCAGTAACACTTGACCCTTCTACAGATTTATTATATGTATAGATATGAATTTTCCAACAACATTAGCTTCCGTCCGCCCATGGCAAATGTTTAATGTTAACTGAACTGAACGGCGGCGGAGGGCGCGGAGGGGACGGTTCGCGCGCACGTAGGACAGAGTAGCCGCATCGCTCCGCACCGCATTAAATTCGCATCGGATCGTTTCGCAATCGCGTTCGCGTTGAGTCGTCCACGTAGGACACAGTGTGAGCGATCTAGACGCGAACGCGAAGCGGCGCGGCACGGCGCGAAAACAACAAATATTCGAAACCTATTGAAGTGGCCTATGTGACCAAACGCACGTGGGGTGCGGTGCGGAGCGGCGCGAAATGACGCGAACGCGATCTGTTGGCTTGATATTTTCGCGCGAAGTGGACGCGTCGGCCATATTTTTTTCAAGCAAAAATTGTTGTTGAATTAATGTCGGAAGTAGAACTTCTTATTAATGCTATCCAAGAACGTCCTACATTCTGGGACAAAAGGAATAAAAGTTATACACTTCTTCAATATCTCATATTTAAGACTAGCTGTGCCCGCGACTTCGATCGCGTGGACTACAGGATAAAATCAAACTATGATAAAAATTAAGATTTGTTTTTTTCTACGTATTTTTCCAGGATAAAAAGTATCCCATTTTATGCCCAGGATAATAAAGTACAATTATACCAAGTTTCATCGAAATCGAACCGTTAGTTTTCACGTGATGCCTGAACATACAGACAGACAGACAAAAAATTTTTTAATCGCATATTTGGGTTTGGTATCGATCCAGTAACACTTGACCCTTCTACAGATTTATTATATGTATAGATATGAATTTTCCAACAACATTAGCTTCCGTCCGCCCATGGCAAATGTTTAATGTTAACTGAACTGAACGGCGGCGGAGGGCGCGGAGGGGACGGTTCGCGCGCACGTAGGACAGAGTAGCCGCATCGCTCCGCACCGCATTAAATTCGCATCGGATCGTTTCGCAATCGCGTTCGCGTTGAGTCGTCCACGTAGGACACAGTGTTAGCGTGCGTTTTTCAGAGGACGCGATTTTATTTTTTTGATGTGTAGGGGGGTATAAGCTTAAGTTTAAGTTTGTTTGGGTCGCTGCCCTTGTCCCCCGGCCGCCATTTTGGAAAAACGGGTGGAAAGGGTTTGTACGCTATATCTCGTAAACTAGCAACCCTACAAAAAATTACAAAACATTATTTGTATCAAATTAAATTGTTCTAGACAATTAATTAAATTTTGATTCTATTACTTTTTATAATGTTAAATCAAAAATAAAAAAGTTATAATCAAAAATAGCTGAAAATTTTTGATCAAATTTTCTTTCAAGCGTTATTACTTTTCAACCGACTTCCAAAAGGAGGAGGTTATCAATTCATCTGTATGGTTTTTTTTTATGTTTGTTAGCTCAGAACTTAGAACTGGGTAAACCGATTTTGATGATTCTTTTTTTATCTGAAAGGTAGTGCTTCCCGTGTGGACCACATTTTAATATTTTTCAATTCTGACTATGGCATCCATGAGTAAACCATATAAGTCTTAAATTTGCATTAATTATGTGCGTAACAAATGAACGAATAACTCAATATCACGCCAACCGATTTCGATGATTCTTTTTTTATTGGAAAGGACGTACTTTAAGGGTAGTTTGATGAGAGTTTGGTATGGTTCTGATGATGGGATCCTTGACAAAGTAACGGAACTCTTCAATTCTTAGGAGCAAATTAACGATGCTCGGCCGAATCTTTTATAGGCTATTCGGATATTTGAGTCACGTACCGTAACTGATGATGGAAGGTACAACTCCTCAACGGTTAGCAGTTTAAAGAAAATTCTTTCAATATAATACGCACTTATGGACCAATAGTTGAATACTTTCAGGCTATTAGGTTTACCTTATAATGGAAGGTAAATTTTTATAATCAAATAACACAATTCGTATCTACTTTCCGCTAAAAATTTAAAAATATATTATTTTTAACAAAAAAACAAAAACGACTTCCAAACTAAATAAATCTAAACTAAAAAGTAGAAAATAATACTTTTTAGAACTTTGTTAATTTTGGAGTCGGTGCCAGCCAGGTATTTTGATTATGTTTACAAATTAATAGTTTAATCGAATATTTATATTTAGGGTTAGTTTTCTTTGCCTGTAAAAATAATTTCTGGTCATTTTACAATCCAATGACATCAGAGCAATCTTATAGAGGGTTCTTTAACGAATAATTTCAACTATATATTTCTTTTTTTTCATTAATCACATCTGGGGCTTACGAAGTTGACCGGGTTCTTTAATTCTCGTAAGAATACGATTAAGAAGAACCATCAAAAAAATAAAATTGCGTCCTTTGAAAAACGCAACCCTAAATGTAACTTTTCAATGGACTAATTGAAATATAGTTTTTGGGATTTTGATTTTGACATTACTATTGTTATGTAATTTTAATCTACCTATATATATATACATCTATATATATAAAAGAAAGTCGTGTTAGTTACACTATTTATAACTCAACAACGGCTGTACCGATTTGGCTAAAAATTGGTGGGGAGAAAGCTTAGAGCCAGGAGACGGACATAGGCTACTTTTTAAGACGAAAAAGGGCTGTAAAGGACTGAAATAGGGGATGAAAGTTTGTATGGAAATTACGTCATTTTTAAAGCTAGAAGCTTGATTTGACGTATCAGTTATAACCGTTGCCATGGTGCGTGCATTGGTAATTAAATCAGCAAATATATACCGGGTGGTGCGAAGTAAATATATACGACACGTAGTCTATACATATAATAAGATTCTAACTTAGTCGAATCTCTACATAGGATATTTTTTGGAAAATCATATTGAAATAGACATTATTATCATTATACAGAGGCCGAATCTATAATTTTTAGAATTATTGTCTGCCTGTCTGTCGGTGACTGCATCACGAGAAAACCACTGGACAGATTTTGATGTGGTATGATCATAGCTGCTTATCCGGGTCAGGACATAGGCTATCCTATGTTTTTACTGCTGTTGTCTTTACTGCTGCATTTCTGAGAAATGTAAATATATAACACTCAATCATATACTCATCACAAAATATCGAATACCGCTAGAGATGAAATTTAGCAGGGAGGTAGTTTATAGTTAATAGACATCCGCTAAGAACGGATTTTGCGACAGGGCCGGAGGTGGTCGAAGGGTTCTCGCAAATTTGTATGGAAGTCCTTGATTGTTGTGCTACAAACTATAAATTTGGCAGGGAGGTAGTTAATAGTTAGTAAACGTCCATTAAAAACGGATTTTGCGACAGGGCCGGATTAAGGAGGTCTAAGGGTTCTCTCAAGTTTGTTTGTGAACGTCCTAAAATTTTTGTTAAATTTTTGGGCAATCCATAAATTACCTTAGCGAGTGATAGTGTGAAGATTATAAACATGAACGCGGGCGAAGCCGCGGGTAATTCTAGTAAGTAATACTTCTTGAAATACATTCTAAATAACTTTATTTTATTCAGCCATTTTACCGTCCAACTGCTGGGCAAGGGCCTCCCTTCAATATCGTCAATTCAGTCTAATGTATAGCCAGATGTTCTGCCTTCAATTCAATTCAATTATTTTGTTTAATGGCTTCTAGGAGTAGTCATATGTTTTTTTGGTTGGTGGTTCGAAAACCTATGGTGGTTCCGTAAAAGGGTCACAAGCTTTCTGAATTATAGATGTGCGTTCACCTTGTCGTAATGGGGGCTCATTAATGTCCGGCAATCCATCCGGCAAGACGGCGGTCACCTCGGTGGGCGGTGTGCCATGCGGTTTGATCCAGGTACTCCTCTTATAGCAGAGTGGATTGTGGAACATCACTTTTGTAGCTGCTTTGGCCTACCGTCGGGACATCGTGGTTGAGTGCGTAAGCGATCCTGCGACGCCCCATTAAGAGGTCTGTTGGATTTTAGTTGGGGTACTAATTGCTCTTAAACCGTTGAATGCCACACAACTACCTGTATTTATACAGTTGGTATGAGTATGGCTTGCCTTGTGTTATGTAAAACAGATAGTTGTTACACATATATAACTAACTTTAAATAATATACTATAATATAAATATAAACTCGAATGACTGGAGTACAAACATTCATGCTCATCACAGAAATAAATGCCCCCTGAGAGACTCGAATCCGTGACCACTGGAATAGTAAGTAGGGTGTGCAAATAAGCAGCAAACCTTCAAATTGAGCTAAACGTGTCGTCACAAGAAAGTATTCCAACTGCAACACAATCAAATTGTGATCAAATAGGCCAAAAATATTGAGAATCGCTGTAATTACATAATAAGTATAGAAAAAACATCGAACGCTCTTAATTTAAATGTTTATTCCTACTAATTATTTATTTCTTTTATAACTGTACTGTAAAATATTCAAAAGTATTTTTGTTATTTATATAATAACGTAGAAATTAAGGTTTACGGGCAGAAGATTGAATTTTCATTACGGAGTTACTTTTGCGAATCACAAAGAAGTCGAAACGTAATATATGAAACGAACGGAATAATATGAAGATTGGAATTGAAATGGATTTACGATACGGAGCGAATCTTGTAAACAATTTTGCAAACAGTATTATGATATTTTGTGAATTACAATTTTGCGAATGTGAATATGTATTAAACGAGAATTGATAATGTGAGAATTGATATGTAAATTTTGTAATTATTTATAATGAATTTTATTTATTTAACAATATAGTTGACTAGTGACTTCGTTTGGGTTCGTACTCAGGTATTTTAAACGGTTAGTAGTACGTTCTCAGATTTGAAATATCCTATATGCTGATCTGGATAATTTATCAAAACATACCATATTCATCAAATATATCAAATTTCATCAAAATCTGTCCAGTAGCTTAGGTAATAATTTAATAATTTAATTTTAAAATTCATTCTTAACGTATCAAATAATTGTAATATTTATCAAAATATATCATTTAAGCAATAAAACAGTTGCTTATTTAGCCTAGTGTAAATGATAATTGTTTGACGCTTGCGAATCTAGCTGCCGCTTTGTTCGCCCGACACCGTGTCTGATATTTCCTCTGAGCTCTGCATTATCGATTGTATTTGTGAATAAAACCATTTTAAACTGACCTCCAGTACCTAGCAACGCGGCCCCGAAACTCATAACAAGGTATGTCGTCGGGGGACGCGGGGAGACCAGCTTATATCGGCTCTAGTAATAGCATACACGCACACCACCCACACAAGGGTAGTCACCGCGCAGGCGCTCTAGCTCACCCCACCCATCTACTTGTCGTCTAAAGCCGGCAAAATTCTTTTACACCCCCGACGTGACGTCCCAAACGCAACAACTACTACGAATCGTTTCGTTTTACCAAAAATAAATCCTTTAAAAATGTATCCCGTTTCGTGTATGTGTATTGCTTCAGCTTTAATTGTCGCTTGATATTTTCCTGCGATTTAATTAGTTTTGTGGAAGGACTAAAGTTAGGCAAATGGCGGACCCATTGCGTACTTCCATTTAATTTCAAAGATCTCGAGCAGGATTGAGAGATATCTGTATAGCGTCAGTTTACAAGGAAAAGGTGAAAATCGATATTTCGTTAACGATGTCGACTAGCCTTTAGTTTAGAAGGTACGCGTGGGCGGGTTCGAGGCTGGTGAATCTCAACTGCTGTTCATGTCAGAGAAGAAGGAAGAGTAGACTAGCGTCCTTCGACGACATGACGACGGAGACCGCGACGCCGACTCAGGTACGTACTTTGCCGCAGAGACCCTCAAGGACATTCCT
Source organism: Boloria euphrosyne (assembly GCA_951802675.2). Classification (NCBI taxonomy): domain Eukaryota; kingdom Metazoa; phylum Arthropoda; class Insecta; order Lepidoptera; family Nymphalidae; genus Boloria; species Boloria euphrosyne. Next base: position 3,110,271 of record OX637896.1, read on the forward strand.
TTAAATTTTATTATATAATGTTTTATACGAAATGTAAATTTCTTAAGCAAATTTTGATGAATATTTATAAATTATAACTAATCAATCAATTTTGAATCAGATCGTGTGTAGTTTATAATAAAAGGTGAAGGTCCTTAACGATTTTTTTCAGTGCTACGTTTCTTTGTCATCGTGACGTAGATGTACTGGACCAGAAATAATATATTTTTCTCATATCTAAATGTTGCTGATTATAATCAATTTTATATTTTTATTTTTTTAAATACATTTTATGCTTTTTTTATCTACAACTAACCAACCATTTTAATTTTTTTATTGATTGTACATAAACATATTCTTTATATAATACCTAATCTATTCAATTTACTTAATTATGCTAATAAAAAAAATATGCCAATATATGCATATTTTATGTGTACATTTGTTACACTTTCGCAGTTAAACCGTTTAACAAATTTCCACATAATTTAGCATCTATTGCATTATGGGAATAAATATGTATATAATGTTGCCGTTCACTAATTAAGAGTAGAGCCGCGAGCATATACTAGTTCAGAAATGTATATATAACTTATCATTGCTCTCAAACAGCCTTTAGAGAGAGATATGAGTCGCCAGCTCAGTTACTTTTTGTAACAGATAAAATACGAATCAGTGTCATATCATAGCTGTTAGTAAAGAAAATTTCCACCAATAATTGAGTTTATCCGACTATTGGATCTGTCGCCGGCGTCTAATCTAATTATTTTGTTAAACTAGTTTTTGTTGTTTATCGGAACAGATTTATCAGTACACGGAAAACTGTGGTTCTGATCGCATTTTATTCCTTATGTATTAAGCCACGGCCTTTATTTCTTATGTAGATATATATTCTATATCTTTTATGTTATTTACGGTGAAGGAAAACATCGTGAGGAAACCTGCATGTCTGAGAAAACCTAGCAAGTTTTTGAAAGACATGTGAAGTCCGCCAACACGCACTAGGCCAGAGCGGTGGACTATAGCCTGATTCCTGCGTATTAAGTAAGGCCCATGCCCAGCAGTGGGACGTTAATAAAGGGTTGACGGCATATTTTATGTACATTGTACGTCTCAATTAAAATACGTTCATTTTTAGACTAGCAAATTTATTTGGACAAAGGTATTAAACTTACTTCTGTCTACAACTGGTCTGCTTCAAGATACTATCTATGATTAAAATTAAGTGGGACACATTGATTTACTATAAAGAAAAAATATTACTTATGAGATTTTTCGAATATGATAAAAATAGCGAATTATTAGTCTTGATAATTTGGCTTCTAAGCCAGTCTGTGACAATGTGAAATACATTCAGCCAATGTCACGTAGAATGTGGGGGTCGGGTGGTCTATACATTAAAGTTAATGTTAATGATGATATAGAATAATAATCTGTGCTCAACTGGCACGCTTGAAGCCATTAACAAGAGAATTGAATTGAATTGAATAATAATACTGGTAACTATTTACCAGTAAGGCAGTTGTGACTTTGCATTTTTAAGCTTATATGACTGAGTACTAAAAATCGAGTTGAATAAATTAAATATACTTTTAAATAGTAATATTTTTTACAAAATAATAAGCATAAGCGTAGCTTTTTTTAATAAAATATATTCTTGGGCAAGAATAAATAGTTTTTTGATTGATAGTTTTAATTGGTAATTCTTAGGCATTTTGGAAAATGCCTTAAAATTACTTATTATCTATTTGTTAATTTAATTTTATACTTAAAAATAATAAGCTTACTGTTTTTTGAGCTCAAAAGCTTATAAAATGAGGGTATTTAATATAATTTTTAGTGATATATTTCTAATACATCGAATTTTAAAATCACAAGCTGCGTGCATTTTTTCAAAATACCAAAAAGATAACAATATAAAAAAAATACAGACGAATTGAGAACCTCTTCCTTTTTGGAAGTCGGTTGAAAATACACTAACTCACTACACTAACCCTAACTAACATTATTCTACACAAAGAACTCTAGTTCTCTTTCAATCGCCCTTGACTTTGTTATTTCCTGTGGGGCTTCCGCAATCCCTTAGCTTCCCGTCATAAGCGGATATGCCATCAGTCTACTTTACTGATTGCCTAGGTACTTTAGCAACTGTTGTCAGAAAAGTCTAGTCAGTACTTCAATACATATAAATAAAATACAATTGTCTGTTTATATTTTAAATTAATTTCATTAAATATATATGAAAGTATATACGGTACTTACATCATAAAATCATTATTTTTTTAATTTTTTGTCTGTCTGTCTGTTTCTTCCGGCTAATCTCTGAAACGGCTGGACCGATTTTGATGGGACTCTCTGATAGCTGATGCTATAAGGAGTAACTTGGCAACTTTTATTTTATTACAAAATTATAAAAACCGTTTCATTTATTTTAACTAACGCCAAGCTAAGCAGTTCGGGTTTGTTAGTAGAAAATAAATCTCTTGATCAATAGATATTTAGTTATTTTATAACTTACTTTACTCTTAGTAATCAGTACTTACCTTTGCTAATGCCTTTTTAGGTAGAGTTCAAATAAAGCTGCTTTTATTATAGTCATGAAAATGTCTAGGCTATGACAATTTTATGATAAACTATAAACTTTGAGAACTTTGCGGTTATTAGGTAATCAGGGAATTAACAGCTTGTTGAGTTTATTACGTATAATATTTTTTTTAATTTAAAGTCGCAAAATATATTTTCCAGCAATCTACCACTAGTAAAAGTTACTAGAAGTATTTTTTTTTCTCAACTTAAGATTTTTATCACCAAAACTTACGGAATAATTTCTCAAGAGAATTTAACCAGCCTTGCAGGATATTGAGAGGATTTATTTGCCTTATTTTAGAGAAACAGGTCTTTATGTAAAGTAGGTGTATTCCTTTTTTTTTACTTTTGCCAAGTTAAGAACAAATTATGTTTGTAAGCTTCTATAATACTAGTGACTCTCGCTTTGCTCGGGTTCATTTTAACATTTTAACAGTTAGTACAGATGTCTTAAAAATGAGACATTTCCCTGCTGTAAATCTATATATTAATACACGAACCAAAAACTTTGTACCCCTTTTTATGAAAATTGTGCGGACGGAGTAGTACGATATTTCGCACACTTATAGTTTATATAGAGAAGGAGTGAAGAATGCTAATATTTTTTTAAATTATGCATAAAAATACATTAAATCAATAAAAAAAAATCACACTGTCATGTATTTTACCCACTGAATGTCAAACATAACCATAAAAAATTCATTTATTACAATATATTTTATATTAGTCATTAATTATGGTCAAATTTCGACCAAAAGCCGACCACTAGTTTAAGTAAAGTATCCTATATGTTGTTTGATTGCTCGAAAATATTTAAATTTAATAGTTTTCTCGTAATGCATTCTCAAATATCACACAGATATAAACTCTATTAATCGTAAAAACGCAGATGTCGACAAAATTTGGTAAGAAGGAGGATGACATCCTGGAATAGGACAATAATGCCCGCCCCACATTTCCCTCGAGCGCAACCGCAGGCAAAAACTAATTATATCTGAATTTAGAAAGTAAAGTCAAGAGTTTTTTAACGATTTTAATGGTTCTCTCTTGGTCTCAAAGTCTCTCGCTTGGTCGCCCCTAGGTAAACAAAAGCATACCCATGTCACGTCAAGGCCTTCGACTGTCTTCATATGGAAAACCCCTTCAATCAATATTTCCTGTGTATACAGAACTTATATTTTCTCGATAGGTTTGAGTTATTTGTTAATACTAAAATTTTCAGCGTGAAACTAGGACAAACAAACAACGATAACTAAAGATTAATTTCGAAAAACATTCGTTTAAGAATAATAATATTCATAATGCAATTATTTGCATAAACTATAATTATAACAAAATTCTAACACAGTCAAATTGTTGGAAAATCTTATTGAAATAGCTTCATTAAATATAATATACTGAGGCCGACTCTATATAGGTATTAAAAATTCTATCTGTCTGTTTGTGACCGCATCACGAAAAAATCACTGGACAGATTTTGAAGAAATTTGAAATGACGCTAGCCGGTTATCCGTATCAACTTTTAGAATACTTTTTACACAGAAAAAAATCTCATCTCTAAGAAATCTATAGTAACTGTTAAAACGTTTATATAAATAAATATGTCGTGACATTATTACAACAGCGCCATTTAGTTCTGTGATAAGCTACAAGGCTTGTGTTACGGATACCAGATAGTTGATATACTACACATATAAATTTTAAATACATACATATTATAAATATAAACACCCTTGACTGGAGTACAAACATTCGTGCTTAACAAATGAATGCCTCCAGTGGGACTCGAATCCGCGACCGCTGGACAAAAAGTAGGGTCACTACCAACTGAGCCAAACGTTGTATATGTTAGGTTACGAACCCGAGCGGAGCAAGAGAATATTTTACTTAAATAATTATTTCCGAATGATAAAGTATGTACATACCCTCATTCCATAAAATTTGCAAAAACAAGATGGCGTAATTGCCGTGACTTTCATGTTAAACAAATATAACGCCACGCCTAACCCCATTAGCGTTCTAATTAAATAAAAAAATATAATTGAATTGAAAATAGGCCTTTACTTGTTTTGGATGAAGTCATCATTTTACAAACTCTACGTTTCCTTTATTGAACTAAAATAGTTGCTATGCTGTAATTCTTATAATAATACTGGCGACTAATCCTCGCTTTGAATGGGTTCATGCCTAGGTACGCTGTAATAATATAGTTACCTGCCAACCTATCTATAGCTACCTATATTTTTTTAAAGATATATCTGATAATATAAGGCAGTGGTAGCCCAGCGGTAACGCGTTGCTTGTATAACCGAGTGATGCGGGTTCAAATCCGGGTCTCGCACCTCTGATATTTTCATGTGCGAATCATTTCTATCATGATTACCACTTGTCTTACGGTGAAGGAAAACATCGTGAGGAAACCTGCATGTTTGAGAAAACCTAGCAAGTTTTCGTAAGACATGTGAAGTCCGCCAACACGCACTGGGCCAGCGCGGTGGACTATGGCCTATCCCCCTCGTACTGAGGGAGGCCCGCGCCCAGCAGTGGGACGTTAAAAAGGGCTGATGATCATGATGATGATATCTGATAAGATACCTTAGCTATAATTGTACTTTTTTCGATATGGATTGGACCTACTAGTCTTGACAGTGTCCCCGGGCGGGAGGCTGACAGAAGGTCCTGCCTAAAAGTTGAGCATGAAATCTGAAATGTATAGTTTTGCAAGGGCACCTCCTGCAAGGTTCAGACCACAAAGCATATCTTATCAATGTCTATCCAGTGGTTTTCAGATAGACAAAAAAACAGGCAGACATAAATTTTAGGTAAACTTTAGTAAAAGCGTTCTAAAGATATTACCAAAATAAACCCCAAAGATATAAAATTTATCAGACTAAAATCCATTTGTTTAGGGGTGGCTGAGTCATAAAGTGTAACTTCTATTTAGGGTCATACCCCTTATTTGTAAAAAAAAATACTGCGTCCCGTTTTCATAGGGTGGTGCATACGTAAAAATTGGTGCGTGTAAATAAAATAATTATTGTGGTATGAAAATTTTTTTACTATACATAACTTATTAGTAATTTAGTAATTTATATTTACTATACATAATTTATTAGAATTATAATAGAAACCTGTTATTTTAAAGTTTATATTGAAAAAATAATTGTCGTTCATGTTTCATCGAAATCTGTTGAGCGGTTTTCTCGTGATGCAGTGACAGACAGGCAAACAGATAAAATTCTAAAACTTTAGATGTGACCTTAGTATCAATTGTATGGATTCTACTCAGGTAGACTTTTATTATGTACGTATAGATAAGTGCGTAAAACCTCTACGCGGGGTTGAAGTAAAGCTCTAGCGCTGTGGCAGATACAGCAATTAAATTAAAAAATCTAAATATTAATCCACTCCCGCGTTCTAGCCACTATTAAAAATTAGGATTGGTAGTCAAGGCAAAAAATTTTAGGGTTATAACTTAGAAGTATTTTTTTATGCCAAATCATAAAAAAAAATTTGGTCTAAAAATAAAAAAAATGGAGGGCCTACCAAATATAGGTACCAAAAAAACAATAATCGGTTAAGACATTTCGGAAGAGTTCAATAACAAACACTGTGATTTTAACACACACACGAGATTTTTATATATTAGAGAATATATAATGTATATGATACTCCTAAACAACAAACGATTAATTTATTATTCCCTAAAAATTGAAATTTCATATCATTCTATACATATTAGAAAATAATAGAGTATAATAAGTAATTAGAGTTAAATAAATGCTATTAGACTTTAACTTCGACCTTGGCCTTTTGCTATAGTCAAATCGAATCAAGAAAGTAGCTATAACATAAACGTTCAATTTTAGTTGCTCGCTATCAGCCCTTATGTAACTTTCTTTCCACATTAGTATCATATGCCATGAATACTATACTATATTGTAAAAATAATATATTAATACTACATGTGGAATTTTAAGAAATTTATACAGTCAATAATTTAAAAAAAAAGATTTTTTCTTACACTTGTAAAGTCTTTTTTTTTATTTTTGTCTATTTGTCTCTCTTTCTGTCTGATTTTAACATCGCACTCGTTGGTTTCTATTGAATACGAGGAAGCAGTATAATATATCACATGTCTTTTGCACATTTTTGTTAGGCTTAAACAAGTAGAAATCATATTAAAAATGATGAAGATGAAAAAATCGTAAGTGCAAATGCTGGATTTGAACCCAATACACTCAGTGCCAAGCGAGCGCATTACCATTGGACTACCATTGCCTCCACTACGCATACTTTATTTAAAATAAAGTTGTACTGCCGTTTTACATAATATAAGTTAATTCAGCAAGAAGGGTTCATACATAATTTCTATTTATTAAGTTATAATTCATTTCATGTTGCTTTCTAATTCTGTATTCAGAATATGCTAATGAGTGTCTTTGATGTGTATATAATATGATTCGATTGCAAATTAATATTCATAGGTACAGTAGTGAAAGGGAATATGCTTCATTTTTAATCCATTTTAAAATAGATAATTTAATCCGTTTGTATAAGGGTTCCGTACCCAAACTGTAAAGCGGGACTATATTACTAAGACTCAGTTGTCCACTTGTCTGTCCGCCTGTCACCAGGCTGTATCCCATAAACCGCGAGAGCTTGTTGTCACAAATGATGTATTTCTGTTACTGCTACTACAATAAATACTAAAAAAATAAAATAAAAAAACCATTTCATTTTCGAAAGATGTGTTATAGTAATTAGTAATGTCTCAAAATATTTGATACATATAACACTTTTCTTGTTATTTTAAAAGTAGAATAAAACAATAAAACAGAAAAATAGAAATAGATTATTACTATTATTATTCTAAAAATAAGCTCCTTGAAGTTTTAGCTTCACTGCAACATTTCTATTTGTCGAGATAAAAACATCATTTTCTTTATATCGCTTAGTTGTTCCTTTCATAATACGTCTTAGTTTTGTAATAGGAACCTACTTTGTATACAATAAAGTATCTTATCTTTTTATCTACGAACTTAATTCCAAGTATCTGTCTACGTTGTTTTTCTTTTGAGACGGAAAAGGATAGATTGAATTACTTCGTAGGTAAAGTCGTTTATTGGCAAGAAATTTTCTTGCTGAATCCCATAATAAATACTACATAGAAATGCGAAAGAAGGGATCTGATTATACTTTGGAATAATAAACAGGTTATTTTGCTTTTGGATAGATTTGTTTTTGCTTTTCATAGAGTCATTAGCCTAGAGCCATCAACTATTTCATACTGATCTATTAGGTTTCGTCCCTACTCACTAGATAAGTTTTAAACGCTTTCTAGTAGTTATAACCGTAAAAATCTATATATTCCTCAGAAATAAGATATTATCCCGTGATAGAAAGTAATCTAACATTCACCAGGATGACCAGCTATCATACAAATTTCAGACAGACAGTGAGAGAGACCGACAGACAGACAAAAAATGTAAAAAGTGTAGATACGGACTCTATATCGATAATAATGACAATAATAATAATAAATAAATATGTTGGGACATTATTACAACAGCGCCATCTAGTTCCGCAGTAAGCTACGTAACGTGCTTGTGTTGCGGATACCAGATAGTTGATATACTACTCATATAAATTTTAAATACATACATATTATAAATATAAACACCAATGACTGGAGTACACACATTCGTGATTAGCAAATGAATGCCCCCAGCGGGACTCGAACCCGCGACCGCTGGCACAGAGAGTAGGGTCACTACCAACTGAGCCAAACGAGTCGTCAAATTTCATTAAGATTTTTCAAAAATATTTTCTGTAATCGATAGCACTTAAAGCAATTATGAATAAAAACAAATTAACCGAAATAAGTTTTCTACTACAAAAACGAAATGATAAACTGAAATTCAAAATAAACAATGTATTTCACACACCAATTTTGTTGAAAAGCTTCTCATTACCACCACATTCAGTGCTTAATTACTCGCGAACTTTAATATCACCTGCTTGTTTTAAAACTGAAATTCGTAAGCACATGTACATAAATTGCTTAAATTATAGAGTGAAATATGTTTTATATATTATGTACTATATAACAAAGTTAATTTCAAATAAATAATGAAAATTGGCCAAAAAGTTGTTCTTTGGCTGAAGCTGCTTTCGGTCAAATATGATTTTTACAGAAAAAATAGGTTTTTTTATATAACTTTTAATAATTAAGGAATATCATTAGTATTAGTAGTATTCGATCAATTATAATATTACCACACTAATATTTTATTATATTAATATTTATGTAGTTATTGGATATGTGGTGACTACGTCCCACATTACGCCTTATACCAAATAACTTTGTAAATAATGTATTTAATTTTAAGCTTGTAATTTAGCTGTACGAGTATTTCTCACGCCTGTGTTTTATTATAAGGCCGTAGTCATTAAGTTAGAAAATATTTTTACTTTGAGTTTATTACCATTTCTTTTATCTTATTCGACAATTATATTGTTTACCTTTGTATTCGTTCTTTGCAATGCCGATTATTTGTGTAAGTTAATATTTAAAAGTTTATTGTTTCTCATAACTCTGTACCCATGTACCATTACTGTAATTGCTTTATTACTTGCTTCACTGTTATTGTTTTATTGCTTTCTGTTTTGGGTATTCACTTTTGTCTTTTTAAGTTAGCCGACACCGACCGCTGTAGTATCTTTTAATTTTTACAAAGCTCCGTATTCTTGGGCAGTTCACTCGCAACCACGGTCCGGGTCGGTTCACTTAAACTACTCTTTGCCTTAATTGTTGATTAATATACACTTAATTGAGTCTACGAAGTTATCATTTCCTCTCCACTAAAACCTTACGCGTATAGCCCAGTCAGAGCGCCGACATTGGTGACCCCGACGTGATCTTTCTGTTGTCTAACGTGCGCTTGGGTTTATTAGGATTTTGTTTCGCGCCGCGGAGTTATTATTAGTGAAAAAGACTATTGTATTTAATTGACAATTTGTGACATTTATTTAAGTGGTAGTATGTTATATAATTTTAAAATGACTGGAATTAGTCAGCCCAAACTCGTGGAAATCGCAGACCTCGTCGCGGAAAATATGAGGCTGCGGTGTGCGAGGCCATCGTCCGCCGTATCAGCGGAAGAACGCTTGGGGCGCCTAGAGGATGATTTATCGTCAATTAAAGAACTCGTAAAGGACATGGTACAACTGCAAGCTTCCGTTTATAGCGCAGAGCGAAATGCTATGCCGCGCTCACGCAGCCATGCACGCTCGCGATCATCATCGAGGACCCGACCAGAGGGCTGGTTATGTTGGTACCACTTCAAACACGGACCGAAGGCTAACAAATGCGTGCAACCGTGTGCATTTAAACCACACGCGCAGCAGGGAAACGCCGGCGGGAGTTACTAGCGGCGAGTGACGTCATCCCGCTTAATCCAACGCGTCGCATTTTTATAACAGACACTGACAGTAAGGTGACATATTTAATCGATAGTGGAGCGGATCTCTGTGTTTATCCGAAATCATTAGTTCATACGGCTCGCAAAGTCTCTGCCTATGAACTAGTGGCCGCCAATGGAACACCGATTGCAACATACGGTACTGTCGCCTTGACCCTTAACCTCGGACTGCGACGTGACTTCCCATGGGTCTTTGTTGTGGCTGATGTATCTACGCCAATCATCGGGATGGATTTTTTAGCACACTATAACCTAATGATCGACGCAAGGAACAAAGGCATTGTTGACGCTATCACTCAGCTTACGGTTAAAGGACACGTGGCTGGGTGTAAACAAACAACTGTTAAAACGGTAAACGGCACAACACCTTATCACGATCTCCTAGCAAAGTACGTTGATATTACGCGCCCGGATGGAATCGTGAAAGAAGTTAAACACAACACGAAACACCATATTTTAGTGACACCAGGGCCTCCTGTAGCACAGAAGCCGAGACGTCTGGCACCGGATCGCCTTATGGCAGCTAAGAAAGAGTTTGACACGATGGTGAAGTTAGGCATTGCGCAACCATCTAAGAGCCCGTGGGCTGCACCGCTTGTCATGGTACCGAAGCCACCGGTACGCGGTAAGCCGGAGACACCCGCACCGTTCGCCATGGCTACACCTGGAGAGGCCACGACGGAGGAGCACCGGCCTTGTGGTGATTATCGCCAGCTGAACGACCGGACGATACCGGATAAGTACCCAGTGCGACATATTCAAGACTTTGCACAGTGCTTAAGTGGTTAAACAGTGTTTACAAAGTTAGACTTAGTGCGTGCGTTTAATCAAATACCGATCGCAGAGGACGATATACCAAAGACAGCTATAACTACGCCATTCGGACTGTTTGAGTTTAAATATATGACATTCGGTCTTCGGAATGCGGCTCAAACGTTTCAACGATTTATGGACGAAGTGTTACGTGAATTAGACTTTTGCTATTGTTACATAGACGATATTTTAATCGCATCAAGTGATGAAGCCGAACATTTAAAACACTTAGAGACTGTATTTGGTAGATTAAGACAATACGGTGTTGTGATAAACCCGGCAAAGTGTGTGTTTGGTCAAACCGAGATTGAGTTTTTAGGTTACCTAGTCTCAACGGTAGGTACCCGACCGTTACCTGAGAGAGTAAACGCGATACGTACGTTCCCGCTACCTGCCACCGCGAAAGAGTTGCGACGCTTCTTAGGTACGCTTAACTTTTATAGGAGGTTCATACCTAACGCAGCGGCTAGTCAGGCCAGCCTAAACGACCTCATAGGTAGTAAAAAAGGCAAGACACCTGTTATTTGGACAGATGAGGCGAGGCGGGACTTTAAAACGTGTAAAGAAAGCCTAGCCAAAGCAGCATTGTTATCTCACCCGCTTATTAACGCCGAGTTAGCTATTTTTTCGGACGCCTCGGAGAAAACAATAGGAGCGACTTTGCAACAAAAGGTAGATAACAGTTGGCAACCTCTCGGATTCTTTTCAAAGAAATTGACCACAGCTCAACAGAAATATTCAGCATACGACCGCGAATTACTAGCGATCTATGCTGGTATTAAGTATTTTAGACATTATATCGAAGCGCGTCACTTCAGTATCTTCACAGACCATAAACCTATTACCTACGCCTTTAGGAAGAAAGAGCAACAATGCACGCCTAGGCAGTTCCGGTACTTAGACTTTATTGGTCAATTTACTACGGACATACGTCACGTTAGCGGAGAGCTGAATATACCGGCTGACATGCTCTCACGTATCGAATCCATTCATAGCGACATCGATTGGGAATCTCTCGCGGTTTCACAGAGAAATGACCCACAACTTAAGTCATTAATCGAAAACAATTGTTCGTCATTGCAGTTACGACTTATTCAATTACCCGGTAGTAATAAGCTTATCTATTGTGATGTTTCGACGCAGGTAGCAAGGCCGTATCTTACAGAGCCATTCAGAAAGACCGCTTTCCTTAAGCTACATCGGAATTCGCACCCGGGAGGTAAAGCCACTACCAAACTTGTGTCTAGACGTTTTGTATGGCCGTCCATGAATTCAGATTGTAAACAGTGGGTTAAAGCTTGTTTAGATTGCCAACGATCTAAAGTAAATCGACACGTCATTACCTCACCCGGAACTTTCGCGCCGCCGTCGTCACGCTTTGATCACGTACACATAGACATAATTGTAATGCCTTATTCTGAGGGATACCGTTATTGTTTAACTTGCGTTGACCGATTCTCTAGATGGCCGGAAGCTATTCCTATTGAGAACCAAGAGGCAGAGACTGTAGCTCGCGCGTTTTATTCTAATTGGATTGCACGGTTTGGCATCATGTTAAACGTAACGACCGATAGGGGTCGACAGTTTGAATCACACCTGTTTAGAGAACTTAATGCTCTAACAGGTACGAAACATTTTAAGACTTGTGCCTACCACCCTTCCTCTAATGGTATGGTAGAACATTTTCACCGCCAGCTGAAGAGCGCAATAAAATGTTACGGTTCTAGGCACTCTAGCTGGACGAAAATTCTACCAACTGTGATGCTAGGTATTAGGGCATCGTGGAAGGAGGACCTTCAAGCTACATCCGCGGAATTAATATACGGACAGAGCCTACGCCTTCCCGGAGAGTTTCTAACGGCTGGTACATCGCGTAGTACGTCACCGAGTGAGTTTGTTAAAGAGCTATGTAACAACTTCAACCAGCTCAGACCTATTTCTGGTACGCAACACGGCAAGAAAAGTACCTTTATTTATAAAGACCTAGCTACAAGTAGTCATGTATTCATTAGAAACGATACGGTAAAGGCACCATTACAACAGCCGTACGATGGGCCGTTTAGAGTAATTAGCAGGACAGACAAAACCTTCGTACTAGACATTCGTGGCCGCGAGACCACGGTATCTGTCGATAGGCTCAAGCCAGCGTACGTGTTGCGGGAACCGGAACATCATCCCGATAGTAACGTAAGCGATGATCCACTCGAATTTTTCGTTCATAGTAACCGGCAACCTCAGGAAGAAAGCATGAATCATGATTCGGATTCGAACGCCGTGCCTGAGACGATCCCTAATAGTGTAACGTCAGATTCATCGGACGTGAACCTACAACGTGCGGTTCCACGCCGGTCTGGTAGACGCGTTCGTTTTCCCGATTACTACCAGGCTGGTTTGGCGTGATTTTTCGTAATTCAGTATTTTCATATTTCATTACTATAGTTCGTTATTTTTGTATATGTTTGTTTATTATTTTTTTTGTCACCTGAATTACTGGTAAGGGGGTACCTGTGGTGACTACGTCCCACATTACGCCTTATACCAAATAACTTTGTAAATAATGTATTTAATTTTAAGCTTGTAATTTAGCTGTACGAGTATTTCTCACGCCTGTGTTTTATTATAAGGCCGTAGTCATTAAGTTAGAAAATATTTTTACTTTGAGTTTATTACCATTTCTTTTATCTTATTCGACAATTATATTGTTTACCTTTGTATTCGTTCTTTGCAATGCCGATTATTTGTGTAAGTTAATATTTAAAAGTTTATTGTTTCTCATAACTCTGTACCCATGTACCATTACTGTAATTGCTTTATTACTTGCTTCACTGTTATTGTTTTATTGCTTTCTGTTTTGGGTATTCACTTTTGTCTTTTTAAGTTAGCCGACACCGACCGCTGTAGTATCTTTTAATTTTTACAAAGCTCCGTATTCTTGGGCAGTTCACTCGCAACCACGGTCCGGGTCGGTTCACTTAAACTACTCTTTGCCTTAATTGTTGATTAATATACACTTAATTGAGTCTACGAAGTTATCATTTCCTCTCCACTAAAACCTTACGCGTATAGCCCAGTCAGAGCGCCGACAGATACATACATTAACTTATGTAATTATATCTAATTAATGTCGTGATGAGTAGTGGAAGTAAGAACTTAGCAAGTTTACGAAAGACATGTGAAGTCCGCTAGCCCGCACTTGGCCAGCATGGTGGACTGAGTCCTCTTGTATTGTAGGGAAACCAATGCTCAACAATAGCACAGTAAAAATATCTATCAACAGTACGGAAACTGCATACTTAACGTTCGAAACGGCACACTCACACAAATATGCGCATCAACGAGGCCCCTTAGCGGACGCTGCGGTGCTGTTAGCCGTGTTTGCCGCGTTGAGAGTATCACCGCGATCTTTTTAAAGATGCCACGAACTTATTGCGTAGTATACGGCTGTTTGAACTCTGCTTCATCAAAACCGGAGATTTCATTTTTTAAACTCCCTACTGATTTTGAAAGGTAAGAATGATTTATTGTTTTTATCGATATAAAAAAAATAGTCAACAATAATTATAAGTTAATAAAGTAATTAAAATAATTAATCTTTTTTTAAATCGACACCTGAATTATGAAACTGTAATTTTTTCTATTTTTGCCAGTAAGGATCACGATCATAACCGGTTATTATTTTATTAAATGATATATTTTTTTTTGAGATACAACTCTTGATATTAAACTGTTCCGCTTTACAAACTATCATCTTTTACTGATATTAACACCATGAGATTTATATTTTATTTGTAAACTACTTGTGTATTTCAACTCGATTGTTAGATCACTACAGAAAACAAAATGGTTTAATAAATAAACAATTTCAAAAACATTAAGATCCTACCCGAAGGTAACAAGCATGGCACTACCACTGTTAAAATGTTCTATTTTTACTGTGATAATAGCACGTTGATATTTTTACTGTGACAATAGCACGTTAAAAAGTGTTAAATACAAATGCATCTTGGATTAACTTCTAAATAACACTAACAGTTTTAGATATTTAGTTACTAAATTCACTAATTTTAAATACTTACTTAAAATTAGATATTCCATAAATAATAAACGAAGAATATTGTACTCTAATATTTTTATAAATCAAACTATTTTTTCTAAACCGAAAGGATGGAAATTAATGTTAAAACAAATAATGTAAGGTTAAAAAAAACTGTAACAAATATAAATAAGGCCTATATTCTCTTCATAAATTTCATACAAAATAGTAAGCAAGAACTACTGTTACAAAGAAGCGAGCCTATTCAGACTCACCGACAGGTATTCATCCATTCAATGTAGAGACGACTTGTCTGTCGCAAGACTTGTTCAGTTATTTCTTGCTTATACCTGCTTCCTGTGTGGTTTTCCGCATAGTGTAGAGTTAGAATATTAATAATAAAGAAAGTTAAATATTTCTTTAAATATACTAATAAATTATAATATTTATTACAGCTAATATTAATTAAATTTCCTTTGATTTCTAGTCTTTTGATTTAACTTAACTCTTTGTGTGATTTTGTTTATTTTTCATTTTCTGAGACAGTTTCTACATACATATTTTACTAATTACTTTTTGGTTGGTAGTGACCCTACTTTCTGCGCCAGCGGTCGCGGGTTCAAGTCCCGCTGGGGGAATTTATGTGTTGAGCACGAATGTTTGTACTTCAGCCTCTGTATTAAATATAATATATGTGTAGTATATAAACTATCTGGTATCCGTAATACAAGCCTCGTAGCTTACCACGGAACTAGATAGCGCTGTTGTAATAATGTCCCAACAAATATGATGATTTATGATCTGATACATTTTTTTATAAATATTAATATATTTTGTACTTAAAATTCTCATACATTTCATGTATGTAAATATGATGTAACTGTAATAAACTTGGGTAACTAACATTTGTCCCGAGACGAATCACATTGCTATTTCCCTCTCCTATTAAATACGTGTACAAGCAGGAAACACTTTATATTAGAGGTTCTCAGGTTGAAGGGTTTGGTAAAAGCCTGTCTGAATTTCAGATGTTTTGCGTTTGCAGTCATACTTAGACATTAGGGAAAATGTCATCTCAGTATGTACTATTATTTTTTAACAACCGATAAAAAGAAAGAAGTTGTACGTTTTTCGTATGTCTGTGGCATTGTAAGGCCCAAACGTGTGAAGTGATTTTTATTTAGTTTTTTTTTGTTTTAAGGGTGTTCGCATATGTTAAATTCTTAAACAGTAATGGATTTAAATAACATATGGATTCAAAACAAGTTATACCATGTCATAATTGACGTTGTGATTGTATGGTGACCTTTGGACTTAGGCAGGGTGCAGCTTCAGAGATACCAATCTAGTATTCTCAACAATGTACTAAAATAATGCAAAGTTATAGCGTTAAGGCTCATTGATATGAGGTTCCTCCTCAGGAACCTGAGGAGCCTCAATGAAAAGGTAATTTTCAGAGAAAGAAATAACTCTCTATGTACTAATCTGGGATTTATTAGTATTAATAAAATTCTTTGATTTTTGTATTTAATAAAAGAAATGAGTAAATACGTAATATAAATAAATTATTTACATTTTTAACAATTATTAATTTATATATTCAATTATATAGCGTTACCTCAAAACAAAAAAAAATAGAGTCGTTAGCCTGATAATGAAATGAAGTCTTACTTGAAAAAGTAAATTCTTTAATACGATTAAAATTATTATTTAATACTATTAAATTAAAAAATATAATAAATAGAATAAGTTCATATATTGAGCTAGCATAGATAAGCTATACTGCTATACAAAAGCTCGTCTGGTCGGCAGACGCTTTTGTGTGAAGAGTACCTGTATTAATTTATAGTAGAAAACCAAATTATTAAGAAGCAATCTATTAAATATAATAATAAGTAAGTTTGTATGAATTGATGTGAAAATTATCTCAAAATGAATACACTAACAATTGAAAACTTAAAACTGAAAATTAGGCTACTTCTTATCAACTGACCGAGTATAAGATAATAGTATACTGCAAAAAATTAGTTAAGAATATGCCAAGTGTTGAAAACAGCAACACGATTAGGACGTGAATATGCTAAGTTAAATTAGCTTATATTGTAAGCGGAAATCGAATCTGTGAAATCCAGGTATGATTTTAAAGACATATACATTATACATATAAAAAATTGTAACTGAGTTGAATCTGTACATATAAGATACATTTTACTGCGGGAAAGTATTTAATTTCTGAAGAAACCATAATAAACGTTAAACGTATAGGGACGGACCCAAGCGGAGTAAGGATTAGTTGCTAGTGTTATATAAAAGTATTGTTGGGAATGCTAAAATTTTATACTCTTATACTCGTACGTACGTGTACAGGTAGGCTTATAAAGCCCGTCTGGCTCGCAGACGCTCTTGTTTGAAGTAGACGCTATCTGTGGCTTTGGTTCTTTAATATTAAAACAGATGTTTTGTTCTCGCAAATTTTAAATTTCATGTAACTTGGCTGGCTGTTTATTTACTTTTTTATATACGAAATTAATTTTAAGATGCAATTCATCATATACATACATAATTTAAAAAAAAAAAAAAAGATTTTTTGATGTAACATGTTTGCCTAACTATGTCACTTTGGTCTAGTCTCTTGAAAGGCTGTACAGATTTTGACGGGACTTTCACTGGCAGATAGCGGAAGTTATAAAGAGTAATTTAAGCTACTTTTATATCAGAAAAGCATTAGGGTTTCGCTAAAAATCGTTAAAAGATATCTATGGACGAACCTGAGCATAGCTAGGGTGAGGTTACTAGTACCTATTCGTAACTAATAAAATAGCAAATAAACAAATGCATTTCTTTATTCTATAATAAAAGGAAATGTTTTTTTAATGACGATACTTAGAATAATGGAAGAGAAAATCTATACGCGACAGTTATAAGTGCCTAACTGGAGTTATCGATGATGTCATACAGGGGTAGTCACCCTAATGTTGCCCCATGCTTTATCTATCAATCAATGGGGAGAAATGAATCGGCTAATTTGAGTAAGCTGTATTTTGAACTGTGAAAAAGTTTTGGCAAAAGAAAAATATCAAGAAAATCATATTCACCTCTTGAAACTTCTGGAATTAAAAACTAATTTGTTTAATAATTAGTACTAAATAAAAGATAATTACATAAAATTTCAATGATATAAAACTTCTTTGCAAATTGCAGATATTTTTTCGACTTTCTTCTTCTATAATATGCATGTATTTTACATATAAACCTTCTTCGTGAATCACTTTGTGCATTGGTGAAAACCGTAGTTAGGAGATCGAAGCGTACAGACGGCGGGAAGCGACTTTGTTTTATACTATGTAGAGATGGCGCGCGCCATATAATGTTTCCGCTAAAGACAGACATAACTAGTGATGTGTTGAATAGTTATATGCCTCTCGTTATCGATACCTTAATTTTTGTGTTGCGATATTTACCTAACGTATTCATAAAGCCTTAGTTTTTAGGGATCCGTACCCAAAGGGTAAAATTAGTAAGATTTCGCTGTCCGTTCGTTTGTCACCAAACTGTATCTCATGAACCGTGATAGTTAGATAGTTAATTCTTTTTACTTCATCGTAATGATTAAATTGTAAAAATACACTCACGGGCTACACATACATATTGAAGCAACTGTCTCCTATCGCTTAAAAAGCTATATTAAAATTAGTTAACAGTAATATTTTTAAAAGCTTCAATAACGTAGCTTTAATAAATTATAATACCTAGTTTATAAGTGCCTGTTAAAATATAATCGTTTTTTTACTAACACTTATTTATTCGAATGTAAAATAATTAGTGCTCAGACGAAGATATACTAAAACTTATTTCACTGAGATATTTTTATTAACAAACACAACTTTTACATTTGCAATCACACTACCCTTGCTATAGGGGTGAATAACTCTCGAGGGGTTGAAATAATTGCTCGTGGTCTACCCTACGTCTTGCTCAGTGAACATGTACGAACTAAGAACGCAGTATACGCCTCAATAAATTTTTCGCAGCGTATTAGTGTTAGTAATTAAGGATTTTTAGTGCAATTAAAAGGACCTCTTTAGAAATATTTTTTGCTTCAACATTTAAAATGTAAAGAAATTTTGTGAATAAATTTATATGAAGATTTAATTAATTATTCAAAGGATCTGACTAATTGTACAACTAAATTCTTTTAAATATAAAAATCGCGTGTCACGGTGTTTGTTATCGAACTTCCCCGAAACGGTTTGACTGATTTTTATGAAATTTATTGTGTATATTTGGTAGGTCTGAGAATAGTTCGTAAGCTATTCTTTATTCCCATAGGTGATAAGGATAGCCCTCTCCGGATATATTATTTTTTATATTTAAACAAAATTTTTATTTTTTGCCAAATAATGGCATCAAAAAATACTTGAAGGTCCAAATTTTCGTCCTTCTACCACTAATCTTTATTTTTTAATAGTGATTACAACGCGGGCGGAGCCGCGGTAATTGCTAGTACTATTATACAATACTAGCAAGCTCAGTCTCGCCCTACTTGGGTTTTTCCCTACATACATTTTAACGGTTAATGTGCATTTCTCAGAAATAATGTATGTATTTTAACGCAGTAAATAGTAGCCCAGCGGTAACGCGTTGCTTGTATAACCGAGTGATGCGGGTTCAAATCCGGGTCTTGCATCTCTGATATTTTCATGTGCGAATCATTTCTATCGTGATTACCACTTGTCTTACGGTGAAGGAAAACATCGTGAGGAAACCTGCATGTTTGAGAAAACCTAGCAAATCTTCGTAAGACATGTGAAGTCTGCCAACTCGCACTGGGCCAGCGCGGTGGACTTTGTCCTGAACCCCCTCGTACTGAGGGAGGCCCGTGCCCAGCAGTGGGACGTTAAAATGGGCTGATGATGATGATGATGAAATAGTATTCTATGAATTGATCCGGAACTATCATCATACCAAATTTCATAAAAATCTATTCAATGGTTTTCTCCTAATGCTCGTGATCACTGACGGACAGAAAACAGACAAAAATTCTTTAAACTATAGATTCGGCCCTTTATCCATAATCACTATTTCAAAAAGATTTTTAAAAAAATATTTAAAACACAGATTCAAATTAAATAGTATTTTTTTATAATACTTATAAGATTACACATTGTGTTCAACATTGTATAAACAAACTAATATACGGTACTAACATATTACATATTACTAAACAAATAAGTATAATAATGTTTAAAATTTTGTTAGTTACCGTATTCTACACTCTTGTAATGATTGATCGATATACCAAAAATGCGTGACGTGATATTTAGTGACCCTTCGTTTTTTATATTAATATTTTAATGTAAACTAGAAAATGTTGTATTGACTTTAACACCCCAATATAGGGTGAAATGGTAACTAGAAAATAATAGTGATATGTCAGCAATATTAGACAAATGATGTATGTAGGTGTACGGTTGCATGACTAAAATAGATTTACAGAGATTAGCTTAGCTTGAGAAAACTTTTAAAGTAAAATAAGTAGCCAAGCGGTAACGCGCTCGCTTAGATAACCGAGTGATGCGGGTTCAAATCCGGGTCTCGCACATATGATATTATCATGTGCGAATTATTTCTGTCTTGATTACCACTTTTCTTATGATAAAGGAAAACATCGTGAGGAAACCTGCATGCCTGAGAGAACCTAGCAAGTTTTCGAAAGACATGTTAAGTCTGCCAACACGCAGTAGGCCGGCGTGGTAGACTATGACCTGATCCCCTTATACTGAGGGAGGCCCGTGCCCAGCATAGGGACGTTAAGGGCTGAAGATATAGTAAAATAGGTAAAGTAAAGAAAATCCATAGATCCTTCTTAAGGATCTTTAGTCATTTGTTTCTTGTTTAAGAGACTCTCTATGTATAAGCTCTCTTGGATGATTCTAAAGTGTTGCACTCAAAATCTCTTGTACTATAAGAGCAGGAGATCTAGAGTATCACTTGTAAACATTTCGAATTTAATATTTTTAAAAAGAAGTTCTTTTTATATTACAACCTTAAAAAGTCCATCAAAGAAAGTCTTAGTAAACAACCTATTGATATCATTTTCTGCATTAATATTTATCGATTAGAAATACAAGATATGCGCAAGCTATTAATAATATTGAAATATATACCTTATGAAGTGAAACGGACCTATCACTAGTATAGCAAAAAATCTTTCTTCAAAAAAACTTTTTTAAAAATCTCTCTCAAAATAAACAAATCATTTTTGATAACATTAACATCATATTAAATATAAATAAATTATAATATAAACAAATAATAATATAAATAAATAAAAGTCGTCATATTATCTAGTTGTTATGTAGATAAACTAGCGATTCACTCTCAATTCGCTCGGATTCGTCCATAGATGCTTCCTGCCAGATTTAAAGTTTGTAGCCCAAAAAATGAAGGACTTTCATACCAACTGTCGCAAAACCCGGCTTCTCAGCGGACGTTTACTACTTAGTTTTCGAAAGACATGTGAAGTCCGCCAACCCGCACTAGGTCAGCGTGGTGGACTATGGCCTCGTACTGAGGGAGGCCCGTGTCCAGCAGTGGGACGTTAAAAGGGCTGAAGAGTGAGGGACCTTTCGTTTATATATATAAGTATTGAGAATACATTAGTTGACTTTTTATTATGTTTTAGTTTAAAAATTAATTTTCACCAACAAACATCATCGTATTTATTTCACAAATACTACATACAGTAGTTTAGTAGACCCCCAAAGAGGAAGCCTAATAGGAATCGTTAGTACAAGTACAAGTAGAGAACATGTTTGTAAAATAGTACAAAAATTGTTTAAAATAATGATTTTACTGTATTTTCGTTTAATTCAAGAAACATTTTGAAACAATGTTTGGCGACCACCCTCGCTTTACAACATTCCCTTGAAAGCGAGTCATTGACATCAAAAGAGTTTAGTGTTTTAATTACACAACCTTGTCCTTTTAATATTTGCTTGCTTTTCGCTAAGTACCGTATGTGTTTACTCTCTTTACTCTGAATAGGACTTTGTAATAAGAGCCGGATTACTTTCACTTGACAAATATATGAAGGCACTACTTTCATGTCTAGCCGCCGGTGGAATTGAGATCAAAGGGCTATGTATTTAACCAGCAGTATTTTTTTATTACGTCCTCGATCGTCTTATCGATCTGGCCTAGTGCGAGTTGGCGGACTTCACGTGTCTTTCGAAAACTTGCTAGGTTCTCTCAGACATGTAGGTTTCCTCACGATGTTTTCCTTCACCGTAAGATAAGTGGTAATCAGGATAGAAATTATTCGCACTTAAAAATACCAGAGGTGCGAGACCGGATATGAACACGCATCACTCGGTAATCAAGTGAGTGCGTTACCACTGTGCTACCACTGTTTTACATTTACCTTTTTTCATGTTTTTATGATTTTCAGACTTTGTCACAATACCTACTCTATGTAACGCAATCGTTAACTTACTAGTTTAAAGTTAGACATCACATCTACACGTTTAATAAAATTCTGACTTTGTCGATTATGACATTGAATATTTTTTGGACATTCTTATTGAAATGGTCGTTATTATTGTTAGAGGTCAAATCTATAGTCTATATACATATAATATTTATATTCTAACGAAACTAATTAATATTTTTTGGAAATTCTTATTGGAATAGTAATTATTATCGATACAGAGGCCGAATTTATTGTTTTTAGATTTTTTGTTTGTCTGTCTGTCTGTGACCCAATCACGCGAAAACCACTCGACCGATTTTCATCTAATTTCTGAGAAGTTTCAGTTAACCGTTAAAAACTGGCTGTAAAACATCACACGGTATGTGAAATCTAAGAATTTACTTTCTTTAAAACGCGAGCGGAGCCACAGGAAATGCTAGTTTATAGAATAATTGCCTGCCGGTTTGTGACCGCATCATGCGTAAACCGCTGGATAGATTTTGATGAAATTTGGTATGATGATAGTTAGTTATGGGGATCAACATATAGAATACCTACTCTTTACTGCGGGAATATATATCGTCTCTGTGAAATCTATTCCAACCATTATAAAAAAATTAAATACATATAAATACAAATTACTCTCTAATTGTAAATGGATTTTTTTTCTACCGTATACGACCACCTCTAATTACACACTCTACGACACAAGGCTTTTATGACAAAGATGAATATTATACACAGTATGTCATCATTACATCATTTTTTATTGATTAACGAGGATCATACTTGTTTTTATTAATTAACTAGCAGACCCGCAGACTTCGTTCTACCTCAATCGATAAATAAAAGACCTAAATTTTTTTTCGTATTTATTCACCTTTTAAACCTTCCCTGGACTTCCACAAATAATTCAAGACCAAAATTAGCCAAATCTATCCAGCCGTTCTCGAGTTTTAGCGAGACTAACGAACAGCAATTCATTTTTATATACATATATATAAGATGTATGCTGATATTATGTATTTTATTTTGCCCAACTGTCATATTAGTTTTAGTTGTAAAAATAATAAAGATTTAAAAGCTTTTCTGATATTGCATTAAAACTTAAAGCACAATATTCTTAATGGTAAAGTTCCTGGGCTATTAATAGAGGAACCGGTTATGTATGTATGATGTTATTATTTAAGTATGTAATTATTATAACATATGCGTGAGAATCTGATTAGATTTTAATGAAATTAAAGACATGGACTATTTCCTGACATACTCGTATAGGCACATGTTAAATACTAGGGAAAACCCCAAGGAATTGATTTATTTATTTATTTATTATTATTAAAATTTACAATTTTTTTTATTAAATGTAACAATGTAAATCTCTTAGATTTGTATAATGTTACTTACATAATTCATTATATATTACATTATTAATATTAAATATATTATATTATTAAATACAATATTGTTATAATCTAGAATTAAATGTTTATTTAATATTAAATATTAAATAATTTAATCTAATTAATAATAGAAAAGAAATAATGTTTTAGTTTTGCCTTAATATTTTTATTGGTAATTGAATGAATTTTAGACAAACGAATAAATAATAAAATTTACACAGTATGAAAAACAAGACTACGCTAAGCTTCCACTGCACTACGCTCATCGATTTTCTCTTAATGTTTAATATTAATGTTTGTCGCCAGGCGGACGCCAGCACCGCGTTCCTGCGGGCGGCGCGCGCGGGCCAGATAGAGAAGATCATCAGTTTGTTGGAGCAAGGCGTCGATATTAATATAAGCAATGCTGTAAGTAACTTTAGGTACATTTATATAAGTTAAAAAAAATTATATGTGGACAGACTTAACTAAATAATTTACGAGTCATTTTTAGGGTTCCGTGCCTCAAAAAAGAAATCTGTATGAGATTCGTTTTTCGTCCTTCTGTGTTTATGTTTGTCTGTTAAGACTCTTTTTCTCAAAAACCCGTGAAGGTATACACTTAAAATTAATAATCAGGTCTACATTAGGATCTTTGAAGATTTTAATACCTTTTAAGCCAACGCAATCAAAAGATTGCGAATCACGGCCGTTTATGTAGCATATATTGACGGTCGCTAGAAAACATATTATCAATGTTTCATGCTACGGAGCCGTTGGTGTGCGAATCAGACTCGCATTTTTTATTTTTTACTGAAACAAAAAACCTATAAGGTACATTGAATGTATAATTACAATAGCTTAACTACCAATTATTAACTAATATAAGTTTTTTCTTAATCTGAATTTACGAGTATATTAAAAAATGTGAACAACGCATTGACATTTTTTTGTATTATTCTCATATATTATATTTTAACTAAATTTTGATTCGAATTAGAATGTTTTTATCACAAATAAGTATATATTTTGTAAGTCTGTTTGTTCCGATGAGTCGGTATACGGTTAATTCAACTAATACGTTATACGATTAATTCAATATTTTTAATGAAGGTTTCAAAGGAATAACGCCAGTTCTAATTAAAAAAGCCATATTTGAAGTGAATGCTAACAATTATATGCGCTATGCTCATATTTATGTATAATATTTATTAATGCTTCTTTCACATGTCAATAATGATCATTTTACAAAAAATATGACTTTATTTGCGAACTTTAGATACATTGACCTCAACAAAATGAGTTTTATGATTACAGTAGTAAAGTGCTTTTTAGTAAAACAGTCTTCATGCTACGCAAGCACGCGATACAGTCACGAAAGTTTTCTATCGCTATTACGTAAATAATGCGGACTTAAATGCAGTATATTCTATAGAAATAGTTTTTTTTAATAATTTTTCTAATGAGAATAAAAATATAAAGAATAAAGATTAAAAATATAAAGAAAATAAAAAAGCCTACGTACTAGTTTTTATCAAGTATGGTTTCTTTCTAGACCGAAAATTGTAACTTTGGAACGAGAGCTTTTTTGCAATTTACAAAAATATACATTATAAGGAGAATTTGACCATTTCAGAATCGAAAAAAAGCATTAACTCAAAAGCGTGACGTTTTACGTCCTTGTAATTCCAATATGGCAGACACCTAAACATGGAGAACTGTTTTTTATGCACTCCCATTTTATATACAAATATATTATATTATATATAGGTATCAAATAAAAGAATTTGATAAGAAGAATTCGAAAAAAATATGTTACTTTTAAAGTTTTTATAATATTACTAGGTTTTTTTATTCTAATAATACATTTTTTTTTAAATTAACAACTTATTATTAGAGTAAACTACAATGATGCGTCGGAGCTCACACACACACAAACCTTTTTTTTTATTTTTTTTGTCAGACTTATTGAACCCATTGACATCATCATTTATAGCTTAATCGTGGTTTCGTAAAGTCCTTTCAAATTTAAACCATGAATATTCATACTACAATTTCCTCGCTCTAAATGGATTTCCAAATTTGGTCTACTTGGATTTTAGCCAAGTTCATGAAAACGACTACTGCTTTGTTCTTGTCGTTGGTCCTAGATATTTTGGCAACTGGTAAGCCAAGTCGAGCTCTTCGTATGCCCTCGTAACCTTAATCTCTGATTCACCATAATATTATTGTAGCGTATGTTTGTTTGGTGAGGATTTGTTTGTATGTGCTTGTGATACTGTGTTTCAGTTATTTCTATTATTATGTCATATGCAACTAGAATATAAATCAACGTCATACCCTAAAAAAATCTTTATCCAGCTATTTTCTTTATATACGTTATAATATATAATTAATCAATTGTAAGCTTTAATTTCATATGACAACAGTTAAATTAAAATGAAATGCTTTAAAAGAAGATAATTTATAAGGTTTTAAATAATAAGATATCCTGAAAATGTTGTAGGTATAAACGTTAATAGGTGGTTGTAATAAAATAAATAAAATTTCAGCGTTAAAGCCCGCAAAATGAACTAAAGATTTATTATGCAGAACATCGTTGCGACCTCAAAACGTGCTTGAGTATTAAAAAGTACACTTGACTTAAACAAAGCGCTTTAATTTTACCTCTCTTAATCACAACGACAGTGAATCACTTACATTTGATAAAAGAATAGAAGCAAGCGCGTTATTATGGGTTAACTTTGTGACAATTTCTAGAAAGAAATTGTGTTGTCCTAGCTTGAGTGTCTGATTTTATAAGATATTCCCGAGTATCTTCTACGTGATATATCGGGTATATGAAAAGTTTAGGAAGGATGCTAAAACTTTTTATCACCACCAAACTTTTAATTGTAAAATATGTATTCAGCCTTTTTTAAGTCCCACTGCTGGGCAAGGGCCTCCCTTCAATACCAGGGTGATCAGGCCAGAGTCCATCGCGCTGACCTAGAGCGGGTTAGCAGACTTCGCATTTCACGATGTTTTTCTTCACCGTAAGACACGTGGTAATCATATTAGAAGTGCGAGACCCGGATTTGAACCCGCATCACTCGGTTATCCAAGCGAGCGCGTTACTACTGAGCTACCTCTAAGTTATAAAATATGTGCATCCCGATTTTTCCCTATATTTATGCCCAAAATCATCATCATAATATATTAAGTATTTTTGTGATTAACCTATCAATTGCTTGAATAATATTAAAGTAAATATCCTAAACATAGTCTCTTTTTCAGAACGGCCTCAATGCTATTCATCTTGCGTCCAAAGATGGGCACGTAGAAGTGGTACGAGAGCTGTTAGAACGCGGTGCAGCTATCGATGCTGCTACCAAGAAGGGCAACACTGCTTTGCATATTGCATCTCTGGCTGGACAAGAACAGGTTGTCAAGCTGCTAGTGCAAAATGGTGCCCAAGTAAGTAATTTAATTAACTTTTAAGTCATAAAATTACCTATTTTAGTAAAATAAATTATTTATCTAATAGTTTTTGAAAATCGACCATTGTTGATTAAATTGGGTAAAAACATTTTGGTCCAACTTTAAGGTACAAAAGTAACCTGTAATTTGCCTCAACATAATATAGAGTATAATATATTGGTCCAGATGTCAGGTCGTGCAGACAAATAAGCAAATCACTAAAGGACGAAGCATTTCGCTTCGTCATTTATTATATGTGCGACAAAGGATTGGAACAATCTGCCTGTGTCAGTGTTTCCGTCCGGTTACAATATGGGTGTCTTTAAGGCAAGAGTGAATAGGTGGCTACTGAATTAGTGCGACTTACCATCTACGACTACATTACCAATTACCATCAGGTGGAACGGTTAATTTAATAAAGGGTACATTGTAAGGGTACATTGCAGCTTTTAGGCATAGAAGTAGTTTAGTTAAAATATGTAAATAAACCAAGTTGAGAGCAAAAGCAAATCTTACTTCCATACTCTTCCGTGCCCGAAATATTGTTGAAAATTTATATATCATAGAAAAAATAAAGGTAATAATATTGTATCAGTAGGTACTAGATTTGATCATTTATTCGGATCTAACATTATAAGATGAAAAAAAACTATTTGTAATATATAAAAATAAAAGAAAATGTAATAATTAAACGTAAAAAAGTTTTTGCAATGTAAAACCGCACTTTACCGCAAAAATATTTGAATTTTCCACTGTTCGACGTAGTTAAATTAAGATATCACTCATATTCTCTTTCCCTTGATCTGATTCAAAACAATATCACACTTACAATTTTAGCTGAGCCTCATCGAACTTTAGCAGATCATGAATGCATCTCTCCAACAGCCAACAAATCGATTTTCACTGTAAAGTTAGCATAATATTCAGCACGTTGACCCCGATTTAGTTGAAAACACTCATCAATCATATTATGGTTTATTGCAAACACTTCCTTTTACTCGTTTTTTATGACAATGACATGTACATATAAATAAAAATGAAGCGTCTGTTTTTAATTTCAAATCAACTGCTTTTCACTAAATGCATATAAAGGTCCCATATACCTTTCTGTACTGACATATTTTTTTTAATTTTTGTCTGTATGTCTGTCTGTTTGTTCCGTCTAATCTCTGAAACGGCTGAACTTATTTCGACGGGACGATAAGAAGTAACTTAGGCTACTTTTATTTTAGAATTTTTATTTAAACTAGCGACACCCGCGGCTTCGCTCGCGCTAAATCTAGGGACGAAGCCGAGCGAAGCGGGGTGTGGTGCCAGTTTATAAATAAGATATAAATATTAAAGTGATACAGTACAATTCTTTCAGGTGTATTTATATAACACAACATTGGGGTTAATATTAATTACACTCTGATTCATTCTGGCTGACATTTACATTGTTCTCAATTTGTAGAAGGAGAATCCACCACGACCCAACACGCATTCTAATATAAAATATATGGTTTATATTTGTATATTTTATATCTATTAACTGTTTTTTAAGTTATTTTGCATTAAAACTAGTCTTTACTTCATGCTATGAAAGATTAAAAATTTAAAGAACATAAAATAATAATGAAAACAGTATTTTACTAGCAAAGGCCTTTTTTGAGAGAGTTGTGAAAAAAAATCCGCCATTTTCTGGCGACAGTCATCTTGTACCGATTTTCATCAAACATAGCTAAGAACACTCCCGACTTAAATTAGTCGTCCTTTCAAACTAAAAGTAAAAAAATTAAAATCGGTTCATCCGTTCGGAAGCTACGATGCTACCGACATACACACCACACAGATACATGAAACTTATAACAGCCAATCGTTTTTACGTCGGGAGCTAAAAATAAGATTTAGAAGAACCGAGCAGTACAGAACATCTTAATCACACAAACCACTCTCGTATTCTATAATGAAAAGAGATTTTTTGTATACCTATGTATATATTTATTTTGTGTCCCTTGGAGATGGCTTTAACGATTTGGATTTAACTTTGTATTTCTAAGATAAGGTTTAGATTTTTATGTTCGTCGGTGAAGACACGTATTATTATTACAATTATAGTCGATCATAGAACGTATTGTATATTTTCATGTCGTTTCTCTTTGAGTGGTACAATTAATTTCATATAGATAATTAATTTAATATTTTTATTAGGTCAACATTCAGTCCCAGAATGGATTTACACCCTTATACATGGCGGCCCAAGAGAACCATGACGGAGTCGTCAAGTTCCTGCTGGCTAATGGTGCGAACCAAAGCTTGGCAACCGAAGTAAGTGAAAAATATTAGATTTTTCTTAATAAGTTCTAATTACCGCCCTCCAGAAGTATAATAACGAAAAGTATTGAGAGTTAAGGTACAGAGTGTTTATGCATATTTGTTTGTTCGTAAGCGATCCTGCAACGTCCCATTAAGATGGAAGAAACCGGAAGGTTTTAAATTCAAATTCAAATAACCACCTGTTTTCTACAGGTGGTACGCGTTAATGTATTTCCCATAGGTAAAAATAAGTTAAAAATGCTATAAATCGAGAGACTGGGAACTTAGCAACTTTAACTGAACTAAAAAAAAACTGAAACTTTAAATGAAAGAAATGCGGCATATCTCTTTACAAATGTAAC
Source organism: Boloria euphrosyne (assembly GCA_951802675.2). Taxonomy (NCBI): domain Eukaryota; kingdom Metazoa; phylum Arthropoda; class Insecta; order Lepidoptera; family Nymphalidae; genus Boloria; species Boloria euphrosyne. The sequence goes on from OX637896.1 coordinate 3,140,135, forward strand.
TTTTTCTAGGACGGATTTACGCCTTTAGCGGTAGCAATGCAACAAGGGCATGAGAAAGTAGTCGCAGTGTTATTAGAAGCCGACACTCGCGGCAGAGTGCGCTTGCCCGCTTTGCACATTGCCGCCAAGAAAGACGATGTCAAGGCTGCTAATTTGCTCCTTGAGGTAAGTTATCTTACGTATTACATATATGTATCTTTTCTCTGATTTATGTAAGATAAAAATATAAATAAATTGGATTATATACCTAAGTCATTTACATCGGCTCAACAACCGATATAACCTACATATGTTCATATGACTTGATTGATTTTTTTGACTTAAGTCAAAATAATGAGTCTCAAGCGCTTGGGGAGATAGCTTTATTAATAAAATGTCATCAGCCCTTTTTAATGTCTCACTGCTGGGCACGGGCCTCCTCCTATTGGGACTTTGTTTTAAATATCATGCTTGTTAGTTTAGCATTTATTTCTTTTCTTTTTATACAAGTGCCTGAAAAAAGGTTGTTATTTAAAAGAGAAATCTTTAAATTTCAAAGAATAGTCTTTTAAATAGAGGATTTTACCATTTTTTTTCTATTTTCTCCTTTAGAACGAACATAACCCTGATGTGACATCAAAGTCCGGCTTTACGCCACTGCACATTGCGGCGCACTACGGCAACGAGGGCGTTGCGCGTTTACTGCTCGCTAAGGGCGCGGATGTTAACTGTGCTGCGAAGCATAACATTTGTCCCTTGCATGTTGCTGCTAAATGGGGTACTTGAATTCATTACTACTACGTAAATTCTAAAGTATATTATGAGAGCAAATAATCATGATTTATTACTAAACTAGGCAAAGACAATATGGTCGCTCTGCTTTGCGACCACGGCGCTAACGTAGAGGCTCGCACGCGCGACGGCCTCACCCCCCTGCATTGCGCCGCACGCTCAGGACACGAACGCGTGGTAGAGGCGTTACTGGATCGCGGTGCACCTATCACTAGTAAGAGTAAGGTAAGTTGGTATAAATCAAATAGTATTATGTACACGATATAAAATCTGAGAATACTTGGCTAGTTTTTGAATGATCTATGATGTCCGCAAACGCGCAGTTAACCGGTGTAGTGGAATATGGTTGAAAAGTATTGAGGGGAGGCTAAGAGTAGTGTCGCGTTAAATGAGTAATTTTAGGATTTTATGAATAGTTACAAGTTTTAGTAATTGAATCTCTGTCTGGATATAATTCCATACAATTCATATCACATATAAAAATCTATACATAAACTACCTTATTATCACCATTAAACTCATGATGCATTTCTAAAAATTACTTCACAGGCTGCCTGTCAGATATAAAATACGCATTCTTATACTTCATAAACGCTATTATCAGATAAGCTTAAATCAAATATGTTTTAGAACGGCCTCGCCCCCCTGCACATGGCAGCGCAAGGCGACCACTCGGAGGCGGCGCGAGTACTGCTCTCACGCAGAGCCCCCGTCGACGACGTCACCGTAGACTACCTCACAGCGCTGCACGTCGCCGCACATTGCGGACATGCTAAAGTCGCCAAATTGTTATTAGATAGGTAGGTGACAAAATACTTATTTTTTGAATAGCTTTACAGCTGAGTCCACGTTCGAATGTAAGTTTTCTATCGGTTTTTTTTTTTTTTTTTTTATGAGACAAAGGGGGCAAACGGGCAGGAGGCTCACCTGATGGTAAGTGATCACCTCCGCCCATAGACATCTGCAACACCACAGGGCTTGCAGATGCGTTGCCGGCCATTCAGGAAAGGGAGGGAGGGAGGAGGGAGAAGGACGGGAGGAGGGATGGTTAGTGGGCCTCCCGGACTCTCACTTATCGGACGAAACGCGACAGCATAGCTGCCACTTCACGCCGGTCTCCTGTGAGAGAGTGGTACTATACGGGGCGTGCCGGCCCATTTGGCTGCTACCCGAAGGTAACAAGCTTGGCACTACCACTCGGATACATTCTATGACGTTTTTTTGAACTGGTGTCCCGATCTTTATTTCGCGGTTCGCCTCCCTCTTGGAAATCATCCATACATCTCAAATCCCTAGATTTCATTCATGCCTCACAAGACCTAGTTGTGGGACGATATTACTCACACTTTACACACTTTCGGTGTAGGATGTGTCAAAGACATTTGTTAAGCTTTTCAAAATTGTGTAAAAGCGTTAACAGAAACCAGAGATCTTAACATGTTTTATGTGAATGATGATTTGTCATCGTAAACCCGCGGTTAATAGAAAGTTTTCTAATTTTCATTATTTCTATTAGAAACGCCGATGCTAACGCTCGAGCTCTAAATGGCTTCACCCCACTACACATCGCCTGTAAGAAGAACAGGATCAAAGTTGTGGAATTGTTACTCAAATATGGAGCAAGTAAGTTATTGCTAAAAATAATTAATTATTATATGATTATTTTAAATCGGTTACAGTACATTGAACATAATTCTTAAACAGTATTCGTATCATATATGTATTCTATAATTGTTATTCAGGGACATTTGTTTCTATCATATCCTACAAGATTATGGCTTAAGTTGTATGCAAAAGCCGACTTTCGAATTTTTCACGTAGTTATACAAGAAACTGTACCTTTTTTTAAATTATTAATTTGCCAAAATGACATAGTTAGAAAAATTAGTTTTTCTATGGAGATTTAAAAATACCTATCGTTCAAAGATTTGTTTCACAAATGTGAATGCATAAACACACTTTCAGTGGCTATCACTAGGAACACTATCACTAGGCAGTGGTAGCCCAGCGGTAACGCGTCGCTTGTATAACCGAGTGATGCGTGTTCAAATCCGGGTCTCGCACCTCTGATATTTTCATGTGCGAATCATTTCTATCCTGATTACCACTTGTCTTACGGTGAAGGAAAACATTGTGAGGAAACCTGCATGTCTGAGAAAACCTAGCAAGTTTTCGTAAGACGTGTGAAGTCCGCCAACACGCACTGGGCCAGCGCGGCGGACTATGGCCTGATCCCCCTCGTACTGAGGGAGGCCCGTGCCAAGCAGTGGGACGTTAAAAAGGGCTGATGATGATGATGAAACACACTATCATTATCAAGTGTCTTTATAATAATAAACTGATTATTTTTAAAGGACAAAAAACTAGTTTTATCTACAGCTTTGTCCACGTTCAAAATTCCGACTAGCGAACTTTAAAGGGTCTGAAGATAGACTTAAGGTTCATCAAAACCTCTCCATTACTTTTTGAGTCCATAGGAAGTCCATATACACACTTCGATTTTTATATACATATAAATTTAACTAGCAACTAATACACGTAGGTATCCAAGCTACTACGGAGTCCGGGCTCACTCCACTACACGTGGCCTCCTTCATGGGCTGCATGAACATCGTCATCTATCTGCTACAGCATGAGGCCAACCCTGACGTACCAACCGTACGTGGAGAAACGCCGTTGCATCTCGCTGCGAGGGCAAACCAGGTAATATACCAATGAACGACTAGAAATGCTCCAAAGCACGCTTTACATATTGACAAGTTTTTATTAAGAACTCTTTTCTAAGTATTTTCTAACAATAATCTTTGGGAAATTCCCTAAGCGTTATAAGATATTCTTTTTAAAAATTAAAAAAATATTTAGTAAATGAAATGTGAATAGGTTTTATAACTGAATAACTAGTATCGGATTTTTATTATTTCAAATTTTCTTCTACACTCACATTATACTGTTATAAGTTTTTAAGTTAGTAAAAGTAATTACTTTAATAGAAGTAAAATATAGACAAGGCTTTTTTATTCCCATAAAAGGGGTTTAAAAATGAAATAACTTTAATTGAAATCGACACGCAGTCGATTTGGCGTGCACTGCCTTGACACTTTGAAATAGAGTAATAAAACGTAAAACAAAAAGTCCTATGGACAATATAATTATTATTTTACGGGTGTAATACTTGACTAATAAAATTATTAATATATGTATAAGCTAGGATATAACGCTGTATTTACCATCCCCTCTACTACACTACTATTATAATGTTGGGAAATTAACGTACAACATCGTCTAGTTCCATGGTAACCACGGGGCTTATGTTGTTAGTTGATACAGTACACACATATAACTTTAAATATATAAATATAAACACCTATGACACACTGGCGTACAAACTTACGTGCTCATCACGAATGAATACCCCCAGCAAGACTCGAACCCTTGACCGCGACCTTTTGGCATAAAAAGTAGGGTCACTGCAAAATGAGCCAAACGTGTCGTCAATAATCTACATTTTATTTACAACTCAAAAACAGCTACCCCATATTTATAAGCTCCTATAAAACCCCAAACTTCTCCAACAGACAGACATAATCCGCATCCTTCTCCGCAACGGGGCGGCGGTGGAGGCAAAGGCGCGTGAACGACAGACTCCCCTACACATCGCGTCGCGTCTCGGCAACGTGGACATCGCAGTGTTGCTACTTCAGCACGGCGCAGACGTGCGTGCGCACACTGCAGACCATTACAACGCACTGCATATTGCTGCTAAACAGCATAACCATGATGTAAGTTTACTTGAGCTTTTGTGAAGTGAAAGCGTTTTTTGGCATTTAAGGAATTTTCTTAGATGCAAAACTTACGGGTTTGCGTCACCGATATGTGACGTGTCGACGCAAACTGTGCGCAGACTAGCGACTCACAACTTCATATGTTTTGATTTATAAATAAAATATATGAAAAGGTATATAATTATTGCCCGAAGGCCAATAGATGTGAAAACCAAACTAAAAATATTTTGCAATTTAATTATCATACTAAAATTAATTAAAAACTAAAAAGTTAATACAGTTATTCAGAATATATCAATATTACAAATATTTGATTATCTCCTATAGGTCGCGTCTGCACTAATTGAGCATAATGCTCCTCTGACTGCTACAACTAAGAAAGGATTTACAGCTTTACATTTAGCTGCCAAGTATGGAAACCTTAAGGTGAGTGAAAATAATTATTTGCATTAAGTATATATTTTATAAATGAAAGAGATGTCATTAATAACCTAGATAATAAATATTAAAGACAAAACTATAATTGTTAAGCGGTTTAAAATATGTTTATACTTAGAAAATAAAAAAATGACCAGTTGAGATCCATATCAACAAATTTACAAAATATAATATAAAAACTTGCTCGAAATCTATCCTAAGAAAGCGAAGTAACCACTTTTAAAGTGGGAAAATAATTTACGCATACCACCTAGGTTCATTTTAACGCCTCGGTGGTGTAGTGGCTATCATGTACAACCGCAGACCCGGGAGTTCCTGGGTTCGAGTCCCGGGTCGGGCCAAGTTTAGTTATTGAGTCTTTCTGTTTCATAAGCCTCAGTAACAGCCCGGAGTTGGGAAGTTGGCGGTATCTCACCCCCGTGCCTCGGAGAGCACGTAAAGCCGTCGGTCCTGCGCCCTAACGCTCACTGGTCGTGTCGAGCATTCGTCCCAACGGAATCTGAGAGTGATAAGGAACAGAGAGTGCATTTAAGTTTGCGAGTACACTCGTGCACTATAATATGTTAATATCTTTCGCGCCGTTGGCTAGTCTCAATGACCGCCGTGGCCGTAATCGATTGGAAGACATTATTATTATTAGGTAGTAGGTACATATTGTACTATAAGTGATGACCTAGATCGCATCGGCTAAAAAAAAGTAAATAAACCCACAAAATCTACCACCAACCAGTAGTAACCAGTAAGCAACCACAGGTGGCGAACTTGCTACTGGCACACGGCGCGTCGCCGGACCAGGCGGGCAAGAACGGTATGACACCGTTGCACGTTGCGGCGCAGTACGACCAACACGCTGTCGCCAACACGCTACTCGAGAAGGGCGCGGATGCTAAGGTTATAAATATTTTGATGTTTTACTTCTTGTATGTTAAAGCTGTATATTTTTCCATATATTTTGTAAGAGAAATATTTTTCAATTGTTTTTAGATATTGTAATTTAAAAAAATACCATTATTGAATTCTCATCATTTTAATTATATAATTTTTTTTTAAATAATTATTGTAATTTAAGGGTTATTTTAAAAAAATAAGATAGTATACTATTATCTAGTACTTACTAGTATCTACAAGTACTATATATAGCTAGTGGTAGTAGTAATACTACTTTTTTATATTTTGGGACATTGTTACAACAGCGGCATCTTGTTCCGTGGTAACCTACGAGGCTTGTGTTACGGATACCAGATAGTTGATACATAATAATATACAAATTTTAAATACATACATATTATTAACATAAACACCCACTGGAGTACAAACATTTATGCTCAACAAATCCTCCAGCGGGACTCGAACCCGCGACCGCTGGCACAGGAAGTAGGGTCACTACCAACTGTGCCAAACGTGTCGTCAATTTATTTTGTTATAAACTTGTATACAATAAAGAACACTATAATAAATGATGTAAACACAGGCAATAGCAAAGAACGGGCACACCCCATTACATATCGCGGCGCGCAAGAACCAGATGGAAACGGCTGCGACACTTCTGGAGCACGGCGCACTCACTAACGCGGAGTCTAAGGCTGGCTTCACACCGTTACATCTCGCTGCTCAACAGGTGAGAATTTTTTTCTTCTGAGAATTATTAAATAACATATAACCTACTTTTGAAAAAAATCTTTATACAATAATATAATCTCGTACATATATAATAGAGAGTACTACTAAAATTAGGCACTTGAGTCAATCATGATTTCATCTTACAATTTTCGATTAGATTTTCTTTGGAATAAAAAAACTGCAGACAATAACAAAAAAACCTTAACGATAATTACTACGAAGAGGTACGTTAGTGTTATAAACTGTGTCGCAGTCATTAATGCCCACGTCGCAATCCTACTACTTATAAATATATACCTAAATCGTATGCGATATTCGCGTTTGATCTAATGGGTCAAACAAAGGGGGACTTGAACAGTGATGAAAACCTTATGTTAGTTAATTTAATTAATAATATAAGTCTATCGAAATTTTTTAATCGAATTAGTTCACATAGTCAGTTTTTCCACGGAGAAAATATATAAAGTAAACTAATTAATTTGTTGTTTATAATATATCTTAGGGCCACACGGAAATGTGCTCCCTCCTTCTCGAGCATGACGCAGATGTAGACCAGCAAGCTAAGAACGGTCTCGCCGCTCTGCATCTGGCTTCGCAGGAGGACCGCGTGCCAGTTGCTCAGCTCCTCGTGAAAAATGGTGCTGAGGTATGTTAGGAATGAATTATCTATAAATGATATGATACTATTGTTATTTATAGCTTATACAATCCCATGTTTTATATTAAAACTAAAGAAATATTTTTTTTAAATATTAATTTTCGGCCGGAACTGATCAGCGGAATCATCTTACAAATCAATTAATATGTCCTTTTTCACTGACTAAAATACACTTTTGTACTCCAAAGCTACTCTTAATATATTTATTTTTACACTCTTTTCTTCAAAAATAATAATTTCTATTTCCACATTAATATTTAATTGTAATGTCCATCTAGTTGGACATCTGCACTAAGGGTGGCTACACACCGTTACACATCGCCAGCCACTACGGACAGATCAATATGGTGCGCTACTTGCTGGAGAATGGTGCCTCCGTTAAGGCTCAAACTTCCCATGGGTAAAATGTCTAATATAATTATACAAAAAAGAGAAGAAAATAGTAAATATGTGTGACAAAAGACTATAATTACAATATTATAATAAAATAAAGCTTATTAAGAAAAAAAATAGCAAGAACCAACATAATATGAAATATAATAATATGTCATAGCGATATTAAATTTTACATTTTCTATCGTATGATTTATATTATAATAGTTAATAGTTTTTTTTTTTATTAAAATATATTTTACTATATTTATCAGTTACACTGCGCTTCACCACGCCGCGCAACAAGGACACATCAATATCGTCAACATTCTCCTCGAGCATAAAGCCGATGCTAACGCCACTACAGTTGTAAGTATATAATAACTAAAATTAAATTATGTAAGTTGCTTTTATTACTGTCTCGGTAGTGTAATGGTTAGCATGAGGCTACACAACTGGAGGTCCTGGGTTCGAGTGCCAACTTCAGTTAATCGAAAGTCCAAGTAGGTTAGTGTACTCGTGTGTACACTACATCATAGGTGATTAAACCCTTGAGTTTAAATCAAAAACTTTAAAATATACATTTTTGATTGACTTTATTAATAATAATCATCTAGAATGATATTTCTTTTATCTTATTTTTATTATTTTGCAGTCTGAATCGATTTTAGAAAAAAATTAACCATATTTTTTTATTAAAAAGGGGCTTTGTTCAAAACAAATACAATACAATTGCACATAGCCCTAACTCCTGAACGACATACCTGTTTTTCAGGAGCTAGTACCATCCCATATTTAAATATTTTTATTCTTACCAATTGACTATTTTATTATTAATTACTATGTGGAAACTAAAACCTTTTATAATAATTAAAAACAAATTAAATAATATATTAATAAATTATGTTTATTTCATAATCAAGCCATTATTTTTACCATTACCAATAGAACGGCCAAACGCCTCTCGACATAGCGTCTAAGCTTGGGTACGTGACTGTAATGGAGACGCTAAAGGAAGTATCAGAGCCGTCGCTGTCTGCCGCCGCCGCTGACAAGTACAAGGTGGTGGCGCCCGAGACCATGCTCGAGACCTTCATGTCAGACTCTGAGGAAGAAGGAGGTGGGCTTGTTGGACCTCATTTGTTTGAACTACAGTTGTTGTACTTTGGGGTAGAGCTTTTTACTCTATTTTAAAAAAGAGCTTAAAAGATTAAAAGAGCTGTGCCTAATAACAATAGAAAATCTCAATGTCTTGGTATTTATGCAACATCTCTCTTTCTTCTTACTTTAACTTCTGTTATATTTTTTAAATATAATGAAAATAATGTGATGAAAAATTTGAATTATAAATATGAGTCTGAATGAAAAAATTATTTTTTTTTTTTGCATAAGTCTAACTTGAATACATTTCGTATAACTTACATCCCAAATGAATGACAAAGATCACAAATGTACCACAAAAACAGGGCTGTAAAAAATGTATAACTAATAAACACAATGCCAACTCAGGTGAAGACGCGATCCTGAACGACCAGCCGTACCGCTACCTCACGGCAGATGACATGAAGTCGCTCGGCGACGACTCGCTGCCGATAGACGTGACGAAGGACGAGCGTACAGAGTCCGCCATGAGCCATAAGAATGTTATGGAGATATCTCAAGGTGCTAACATGATTCGTTTTTTTATAATATACTAGCAATTCCCGCAGTTCCGCCCACGTCCTAGTCACTATTTGAAAATAAGGATTGGTGGGAAAATTTAGGGTTATAAATACATTTTGATGCCAAATCAGAAAAAGTAAAAAAATAAAAATTTGGTCTAAAAATGAAAAATCAAAAATCTGGAGAGGGTCACCCTTATCACCTAGCGGAATAAAAAATAGCCTACGATCTATTCTCAGACTTACTAAATATACACAAAAAAATTCATGAAAATCGGTCAAGCCGTTTCGGAGGAGTTCGATAACAAACACTGTGACACAGAATTTTTATATATTAGATAAAATAACTCTGCTTTATAGAAGCTGCTGCTAAGAAGAAAAAACTCCTCAATCAGTCTTTTTTTATACATAATTTATATATGAAGCGTAATATAACATCAATTCAATTTTTCTATAACCTTATAAGCCAAAGCACCCATAACGTGTGAGTCGGACTCACTTTTGCTGGATATTATAATTTAAGTTATTATTTTATCTAATATTTAGTTAACATTCCATTTATATATAAGCAGGATCAGTAAACGGCATGCCGTACCAACCACACCAGGAGGTGGTGGTGAAGAGCATCAGCCGTTACAACACGGCGGCGCCCGAGGGGTACTGCTACAACGTGGACCCAACACAGCCCAAGTCAGTTTCGACACGAGTAAATACTCGTATATAAATATATATTTGTTTCCCTTTGAAGGCAAATATACAATGCAATAAATAATTAGATTGTAAAACTCTAAAAGTAATATTAAAACCAATCAAGTGAAACAGATATCTGATCCACAGAAAAAGTTTGCCAACACATGATTTACGTATAGTTTTTATACGTAAATGTACGTAATACGTATGTATGTAACGTAAGTGCATTGAACTGGCCATATTACGTGTCGTGGATAAAATTAATCATACTAATTAAAAATAATAATTAATTTGTCTCGTTCGAAGACTTTAAAAGTACTTGTTTAAAATGAAATAAGTACTCAATTTTAATTTGTTTTGAATTTTCAAAGGGAGGTAGAGGTCGAGGTCATTTCAAAATCAAATAAAGTAGAAAATAAAAAGATTTTTTGATATTTTATGATCACTTTTACTGCATTTCAGACTACTTCGTGCTTAATAATAAAATATTAAATTATGCGCATGCAACTCTGGATTGTTGAAAACAGGAAAAAACTTCAGTGGAAAAAGTAAGTTATTCAAAATATAAGTTAGGAGGTAAAGATAGAAATAATAACGAGGCCAATAAAAGCTCAACGGTAATAGGTAACGCATTCGCTTGGAGAAACGAACAAAATTAGTTCAAATAAAAAAAATGAAGCAGTAACTTCTAATGCGGAGTCAAAGACTATTTTTAATAAACAGATCCTTCTAGATCAATTGATTTTTTTACTTTATTCATCCAATCTTTAAGGTGACTTTTGTAAGCATAAAAAAGTGTCGTCTCGGTCGAAATATAACACTTATTTCCGTCAAGTTCTCAATTGCCTTTGTTAAGTATTCATGCAATAAGAAATTTAGTTCTAAATAGTCCACCGCTTCAGGTGCCCCATACATTAGATGTCTTAATTTACGAAATTTAAAATGACTCCGATATTGTGCTTCATACATCCTGGTATCATTGGTGGATACGCGGTTTTATTAATTTTCAAACTATACGATGATTATAATCATTATCTATATCTATTACAAATAAATCTATAGCTTAAGGCAAAATAATTATACTATGTTATCTTCCGCACGTAGCTTCCTAGTGTCGTTCCTGGTGGACGCTCGAGGAGGCGCTCTGCGCGGGAATCGCGGCGGCGGCGTGCGCGTCATCGTGCCGCCACTGTCCGCTCAGCAGCCGACGCGCATCACTTGCAGGTATGATTATATCAATATGTCGATTGACATTCATAGTTTTTTTAAGGTACAACCAATATATTTTATTCATCCTAAAACAAAGCTTACATTGTTCTAAAAAATAATGTTGTAATTAACAAACATTGTTATAATTAATTTTACACGAAAAAAAGGAAATTACAAGTAAACTTAACTATATATACAAAGCAAACACTTAATTATTACTGTACAAGTCATGTCCGCGTGGAATAGTGGCAAGAATGCTAACTGCATTTCCCCGTTGAATGGCAATGAGCCAGCTCTCCTGTCACCTAATGTGGAGGCGCTTTTTTTAAAAGACATAACTGTCTTTTAAAAGTGCTTAACACTTTGACTCCATGGGCCAAGGGTTTCTACAGCAAAGGGTATATATAGTTAGTAGTAATGAATATGATATGATGATCCGCCAACCCGTGGTGGACTATGGCCTGATCCCACACCTCGTATTAAAAGGCCGTTCCCAGAGTGAAGTGGGATTCAAAAAAGAGAGTGAAATATAAATATGACTAGTACTTTATATTTATTTTTTGTTATTTCGTAAAGTGCAGTGGATATTTATTATGAAATTATTGTCGCTTTGAAGCTTCAATACTGGGCACGAACGCATTTTTCAATTTGTTACTTTTCTTATAAGTAATTTATTTTATTATACCAATAAGCAATCGTTGTACATTGTATATATGTAAATTAATATCATATATGGGAAAAGGCACTAACGATTTGGATTAAATTTTTTATTTAGAAAAGTTTTGCTTTTATGTATCTTTTCCGAGAAATGCTGAGAGAAGCTTCTTTGCCCAAAGAATTCACAGTAGGTATGTAGTTCTGTGCAAAATCATGTTTAAAATGTCACAAAAAGTTATTTAAATATTTATTTTCAGATATTTGAAACCATCTCGCATCAACCACATGCCGCCTCTGATGGAAGGAGAGGCGCTCGCAGCTCGCGTTCTCGAAATGGGACCAGTGTCAGCAAAATTTTTAGGGTAATTATAAATTAAACGTAATAAATTCATACATATTCAAGAGGAAAAACACACAAAACAAATAAGGATGCCACTCATTTTTATTTCAATGTAACAAGGATCTTATTATAGGTAAATGTTCGATATTTTTGTAAGTTGAAATTTTTATGAGGTTTTTTGAATTGTTAATTAAGAAATAACCAGACGTGTCATAAAAAATATTTTTTAATTAATTATTTAAATAAAACAATCTTATATTCAAATAAAACCAAAATATGTTTCATACTACAACAAATTTGAAATTATACACAAATCGCTTTTATATTAAAGGAAAAGATTTTATTACAACCTTAAACCCACAACAAAATAATATGTTAGGACATTATTACAACAGCGCCATCTAGTTGCGTGGTAAGCTACGTTACGTACTTGTGTTACGGATACAAGATAGTTGATATACTACACATATAAATTTTTAAATACATACATATTATAAATATAAACACAAATGGCTGGAGTACAACTATTCGTGCTTAACAAATGAATGCCCCCAGCGAGACTCGAAACCGCGACCGCTGGCGCAGAGAGTAGAGTCACTACCAACTGAGCGAAACGAATCGTCAAATAATTCATCACTATTCTACTTTGTAGTCTCCAGTGACCATAACTATAAAATTAACGTTAGGAACTAACATCAAAATAAGATAAGGAAATTTTAATACAACATGAAACAATCCCACCAGGCCAGTGATACTGGAAGTGCCGCACTACGCGTCGCTCCGCGGCAAGGAGCGCGAGATCGTCATCCTGCGCTCCGACAACGGCACGTCGTGGCGCGAGCATAGCGCCGACGCCACCGACGACATGGTGCAGGACATACTGCACGAGACCCTAGAGATCGAAGGTAATACCATAAAAATCACAGCTAATAAGTAATATAAAAAATATATACAGTGGAACGTATAACCTCCTTTTTTGAAGTCGGTTAAAAATATAAATAACAATAATAACCTTTATCAACAATCTTATAAGTAAATTTTATCTTATTAATACTTTGTACTCAAGAAATGTTGTTCCTCACAATTATTTCATTTTATCATTAAAAAAACGAGTATATATTTAATTTTAATTGAAATCGACCAACTTTTGTCTGTTCTTGTCGTTTCATCAGTAACAGTGATACTGAAAGAAGTAATTTTGAGATTTTTTTTTCGATTGAAGTTTTATACAAATTTCAAAAACAAATTATTCGATAATTATATTCTACAAAGCTATACTCCTAATGTTATTGAAAGTTTGGATGGATGTTCTCAATCACCCCAGAACTGCTGAACGGATATTAATGTTTGGTACTGAGGTAGGTTAAAGTCTAGAATAGCTTATAAATTCGACTATCTATTCAATACTAACTAACTAACCCTAGGTTTTATATTACTTATAAGTTTACTTATAAGTTAAGTTCAACTTTTAACTGCAGTTAAAAGTTGAACTTACCTTATAAGTAATTGAGCAAAGCGAGGTTAAGTCGCACAAAAAATTAAAAAGGTGAATTAATATGCCTTTTAATATGATACTTTATAAACCTACTAAACAGCAATTAATAAATAATTAACAATTATTATATTGATGTATATAGAAACCAGCGAAGAAGATAAGGGTTGGGACGCGCCGCGCGTGACGCGTATTCTCACTCACGACTTCCCGCAGTACTTCGCGGTGATCTCGCGTATCCGCCAAGAGGTGCACGCGATCGGACCTGAAGGTATCTAATGTCTTCTAATTGATTATTTGTTTAATGAAATCAATCGAAGGAGTATTTAATATAAAACTATTGATTTTTATATTTTTATTCTATATATATACATATTTTTACTCTTGGAAAAATGGCGGTAGAATTTTGCGGTCTTTTTAATTTCGTACTTTTACAGGATATAGAGAATATTACAGAAAAATCTCATAACGAGACTTAGTCTCAATAAAGATCCTCGAATCCAGATCCTCTAGATCTGAAGCCTCACACTTGCCACTAAACCAATAAGGCAGCTATCAATGTTAATACCTATAATAGACATACATATTACTTAAAAATTTTATGACGTTAGATGTGACGATTCAAAAGTTTTTCTAAAAGTGGGCTTGAATAATGTATATTTTGATATTCGTACGAGAGCTAGCGACGTCGGGAAAACATGCATTTCAATAAGGCCAGTTTTTAGATATGCTATCTCTCCCACTCTCCCGGACATAATACGGGCTGTCTGGCTAGCGGTAGTGGTTGCGTTCATCAGTGCGCATCGTACTTGGATAGGTAAAATATCAATTTTTCAAAGAACTTTAAGAAGGTTCCTTTTGTTTTTATTATGTTAATTGCATCTAACTAACTGGAACAAACTTTTTGCAACATGAATCTATTATTGCCACAGTTCCATTGTTGTTTAAATTGTGCCAGACGCTGATTTTAAATATAATTTTTGTTAAGGCTGAACTTCAAGTAGCAATAAGTATTTTGTTTAAACCAGTAATTGCTTCATTTTCCTGTTAGGCGCATTGACAAATGTATGTAATTATCGTAGTAAATTGATATTTTACGTATCCAAGTACGATGCGCACTGATGAACGCAACCACTACCGCCAGCCAGATAGCCCGTATGATGTCCGGGAGAGTGTGAGAAATAGCATATCTAAACACTGGCCTTAATGAAATGCTTTCTCGAAAACGTTACTAGCTCTTAAGCTGTATGATTATATAGCAAATATAGTAAGCTTCAATCCACTTTTGATTTTCTGTAATTATTAAAACAGGTGGAATGGTGTCGAGCTCGGTGGTGCCGCAAGTACAAGCTGTGTTCCCTCAAGGAGCTCTCACCAAGAAGATCAAAGTGGGCCTTCAGGTAAACCTTTTCAAGCCTCGTAAAGGCGTTAAGGATATGAATTTGAAAAAGATAACCGTCAACAATGTTTCTAAGAAAAAACGGTTCTCCTTAATTTGGTAGTTTTATTATATTATAATAATATACGTATATAGAATACCCGATCAGTATTTTTCATAGTGAAGCCGTATACAATAATTTTAAATAACGACTAAGTCGAAATAATAAGAAAAGCTTATGAATTGTATCGAAATAAGATTTTTAAGGATTTTAGCGATGTTGATTGTGGAAGTGTTGAAATATGATATTTGGGCTTAACAGGTAATGTTAACATTATCTCATTTTTGTTGAAGTCCGCTTCAGCTTTTATAGCACAATTGGATTATTTTCGATGCAAATCGAAATTTTTAAATGATAACATTAAAATGTTTCAACATTTACATAATTGTCAAACTTAATTATTCTAATGATTATATGTAACGTCGAGTGAAGAGTGGCTAGTGCCCAGCAGTGGTTAGTAGCAGACGTTAAAATTGGCTACTGACATTAGCGTTAAACAATAATAATTGAAGTCGTGAATGGATGAACGTCATATGTCGCATTTTCGAATATTCACCGTTGCATAGATGTTGGAGTAATATATAAACAGTTTCAAATCTTATACATCCATATTGGACTTATTATAGTTCAGCTCTTTCCACTTGACAGCCATTTTATATACATGCACTTAATACACAATCATTGAACTCAATTTTTTCAAAATTAGAATTTTGCCTTCATCCATTCATGTCTTTATAGTTTTAAGGCAATAAGGAATTTTTTAAAATTAATTTTAACTAAAGTTAGTTATTATATATAACTAATTTTAATCAATAAAGGATATATTCTTAAAGAGGTATTAAGGAGGGAGTGTTTTATTAAGTGTTTGTAGAAAGTGCAAGTTTCAATGCCAATAACATTGTGTTCTACGAGTATATATGATCATAGCGATTTTTACCTAGAAGTACAAATATGGATGCCAAATTTTTATTATATTTAGTTTTCTATCCAGATTATATTTATTTTATTATAAGAAAGTTTTTTTAGATATTATATTATATGCAAACATTTATTTGCACTGGATTATTATTTATAGTATATAACTTTTTATGACTTTTATTAATTAGGCCGATGTTAGATTAGTAGTATGTCACTGGTCAGATTTCTTTGCCAAAGGAATTGGATAAACATACGCATTGCGCATATTTAATTTAAGTTTTTTACAGTCTAATTCGATTTACCTACGTAAATAAAATTAGAATTTAGGTTTTCTGATGCGACACGAGACGGTCCTTAAATTATTGAAACAAAAAGTACTGTGAAACTGCCGATAATTTGAAATAGCGTGGTTTATTTTGTTTGAAGTGATCAAAGTGAACGATTGAAAAGTGTTGAAATTCTTGAAGTTAAATTGTTTCAATTAAACTTAAAGAAGAGATTTGATCAATGACATACCAATAGCGATATAAAGTGAACGAAAATGAATGTTTAAATAATGCAGCCAAAGCTGTATACTTAAGCGGACAAAAATTGGCTACAAAAATTTGATAACTTTACAAAATTTACCAAACTTTACACGGGTTTTCGAAATCACTTATTTTAATTGAAATTTAGTACTTACTAGAAATATTATTATGAACAAAGAAAACATAGATTTTTTACGTTCATATGTTAAGCATTTTAAACGAGTGATTGTATTAACTAAAAAAATGATATAAACATATCGTTACCAAAAAGTTACCTTAGTTAAGTCATACGTTACTCCTCAATGTTATACCCAATAAATTTAGTAATTCTTAAAAGTACTGTAGATGAAAATAAATGAATTTTGACGTCAATCGTTTTTCAATTGAATAAGCTTTTTGAATGTGAAATCACTAGAAGTCCTCTCACATATGCGTGTATACTTTAAACATAGTTGTCTCTTGTTGGTCTTTAGGTTAGCGAGCATGTAACAATTTGATTAAATTAATTAACGTTAATTTTGATAGTTAATTTTGCGTATTGTTATTGTAATACATTTGGTACATTGCTTGTGTTTTTGGAGTGACGTTAACGTTAGGTAGCCATAGCATTTAAGACACTGCTAAATTTATTGGGTAATGTGTGTTAGCTTAAGATAATGTATACTGTTGTGAGATTGTGAACTTTATTTCCTAAAGACCAAACGTGAGATTTGCATGTATTCATTTGCATTATTTTACTATAAGCTTTTGAGTGTTTTTTGTTAAAGCGCATGTGTGAGAAATATTTGGTATGATTTCTGTGCTTTTCTTGTGATTTCATAATTCATTAACGCTTTCGCACCTTTTGTCTCCACCTTCTGTTCACACATCACTGTTATTTCTAACTTTAGCTTCTTCTATAATTTATGGCGTTTAATCGGGTGAGTAATCTTTTTATTACGTTTGGTCTTTAGTTGCAAAGTTCATAATCTCAAATTAAAGAAAAAAAACTAGCAAACTAGCGTAAGTTTAAATAAATTAAACGGTTTTTCTGATAAAATTAAAGTAGCTTAAGTTACTTTTTATAACATCTGCGAGTGAAAGTCCCATCAAAATCGGTCCACACGTTTCAGAGATTAGCCGGAAGAAACAGATAGACAGACAAACATTTTAAAAATAGATTTTTTTATATAACTGAAAAGCTATTAATTTGAAAGAACAGACACTTCAATTTTATTTATATGTACTGATGTACTGATATTTTGCAGGCGCAAATAATAGATTCGGAGCTAACAGCTAAATTGCTCGGTCGGGGGGTGGCGGTCTCCCCGGTGGTGACTGTAGAACCGCGAAGAAGGAAGTTCCACAAAGCTATCACCCTCAGTATGCCGGCGCCGCGTCCCCATACCCAGGGCATGACCAACCAATACAGTACATCATCAGCACCAACTCTTAGACTACTATGTTCCATTTCAGGTACGCCTATATATTTGATTACGTTTTTACCCCTTAAGAATTTAGTCACTGAACTCAATAAATTTTGTAATACGATCTTAACAAAAATTTGAGAATGCTCAATATGAATATTTTGATAAATTGTTTTTAGTGACTAAAACAGTTTTGTAATTTGTGAAGTGTTGCAATGGAGTATGGCTTGTGATCTGCTGTTTATTATGATATATGATAATATTGTATTACGGCTTTGCCGACGTCAAAGGTAAGTAAGCTAGTGAAGTACAAGAATAGGCTAAAGAGTAATGCTTATTGATCCTAATAGGTATCTGTGTAATACCTATATTCCATTACAACACATGGTAGTGATGTCATAGACCGGCTCCATGAACCAAACGTTACATGTATATTGGCTAGACAGTTTCATATGAGATCGGTAGCAATAGTATACAATTTCAATTTCTTAGATTTACTTAAAAAGATAGTTCGATTAGTAATTATATTATATAGTTTTTCTTCTTTAAAAAAATGCTACCGTAGTTATATTATGACAATCGATCATATTTTATTAGTAACAAAACTATCCCAGATATCTAGACAGTGGGATAAGCATGTTAATCGAAAAACATAATTAGTTTAGACTATAATTTTCTTTAACTATACAAAATCAAAATACAAACTGAATATGTAGGGAATATCAAAATTGTATACCATATAAAAAGCGCTTATAGCAAATACACACAGCAGCTAAAGGGAGGTGTCCCTATGTGTGCGTTTTGTGCGTGTCTACATTGTCTTTGTTCTCGTGTGTTTGTGTGTGTTGCACGCTCACCGTGTGTGGCGTTTAATTAAACGCTGCCTTCTATTCTACGCGCACCGACAGGGGTATTTCGCAAAAGATCTCTCGAAGGTAAAAAAATACTAGACATACTTTACAAATAACTAAAAAATCAGTACGTCGGTTAAGTTTCACGTTTTTTTTTATTTGTCCCTTAAATATTTTAACCCTTGCTCATCCATCAGTCACTGTTATTGATGTCTATAGCTATATAGATGTCAATAATACTTTTTATTTTCTCCCTTTATCACTATGAATGCTTTTTCCATATCTTGCTTTAACTACATTCTACCTCTATGCACGGGGCTGAGAGTTTTTGCTTTCTTATTTCACATACACTGTATCATATACAATTAATTTTGGGATTACAAAAAGATGCACAGCAGTTTATATCACTTTATCTCGGTTTAGCAAAACTTTTTCTTATGCAGGATAATTAGACGGTTTTTATAATAAAGGCACACTATGAGAAATTATAGCACGATTGTATCGATTGTGATGATAAGTATGTTTAATACCGTGTCGGTGCCACACAACATCTCACATTCCACATTTCTGCGTTAATATTCCCAAATTTTTATAATTTGCTTCTACTGATCCAGTTCTTTTCCAAAACGGCCTATCAGTTTCATTTTCTTTACCATCTTATCTATTTTATCACCTTTATTTGTATCATTACCTCACTGTTCAGGAAAATTTTTGTTATTCAGGTCAGTTTGGTTTTTTTCTTTTATTTTGAAATTTATTTCAGTGATTGTCCTTCGAGAGATCTGTTTTCCAATAAATCAGACCAGAATTTATACCAATCGATTTAAAATTTACATAGTACCATTATTTTTAATATACAGCACTATGCTTAAGTAACTAAAACCTTATAAAATGTGTCACATTTTTAATCACTTTCATTAAAATAAGTATAACACGGTACGTTATATTAGTTTTTTCCTATGATATGTCGTCCTTGCTTGTTGTGTGTTTGCTATAGGCCGTTTTGGAACCATTTTATTTTATTTTTATTTTTCAATAACCTATCTTTCCAATTAATTACTTTAATATTTAGTTTCGAAATCAATACAAAACAATAGATATTGTTATAAATTCTTAAATTGTTAATACGACACTTTTCTTTCAGTACATTTTCTAAAATATTTAAATTAGTTAGTAGATAAGTAAAAGAGGCATTGTATATAAAATGAGACGCTTATTGCATGCATTAACATGTTGACGAAGACAAAATTATTGCGGCAGCTGAAATAGCAATGTAACAGCTATACTGCCTCTATAGCTTGTAATATTGGAACTTTAATAAAATCTAAATTTTGTTATATGTAAGCTAATTGATAATTATGAAAATATAAAGTAAATGCTGAAATGTTGAAACAGGCGGGACTAATCGAGCTCATTGGGAAGATGTGACAGAAAATACACCATTAACGTTTGTAAACGATTGCGTTTCCTTCACTACCACTGTGTCTGCTCGATACTGGCTCATCGATTGTAGACATGTAGAAGAGGCTACTAAAATGGCAACTGAATTATACAGGTGAGAATCAAACTACAATTATCAGAAAATTTGTATATACGTATTTTTGCTGCTCCTTCACGTTGAACTTAAAAGGGAATAACACAAATACTACAAGTAAACATTAATGTATAATACATTAATGAATGCCCCCAGTGGGACTTTAACCCGCAACCGCTAGCACAGCAAGTAGAGTCGTAAATAATTAAAACTAACTCAATGAAATAGTAATAAATAGTTACTTTAATATGTTTTATCATTTAGGGAGGCAATCCATGTACCATTTATGGCTCGTTTCGTCGTTTACGCAAAAAGAACAGACGAGTGCCAAGCTCAGCTAAGAATGTTCTGTGTCACTGATGACAAAGAAGATAAGGCTCTGGAGAGAATCGAAAGATTCATACAAGTGGCGAAAAGTCGTGATGTTGAGGTAATATTGTTTTGATGGCATGCTACTAGTAACATTTGTTAGGTTTCACATTCTCAGACATCGTATAAGCTACCTGACCTATATAATAAATTGTTAAACGGATATTACTGACTGAAGGTTATTTATATCGGTTTATTGATTCCTCTATGTCTATTTGTTTACGTATTGTAGAACTTATAAGTAATCTATTTTTGGTAATCATAAATTATTACTTAAACTTTTTTAATAAATTTTATGTACATTGTGATGTTTTAGCAATTTTAGGTCTAATACTAAATAATTAACGGTTTAGGTACACGAAGGCAAGCCCGTTTATCTTGAATTCGGTGGAAATCTCGTGCCAGTTGCAAAATCTGGTGAACAGATATCAATACCTTTCCGAGCATTTAGAGAGAACAGAGTGGCGTTCCCGGTAATGATAAAGACTCAAGACTTGGAACCGATGTGTCGATGCCAATTTATGAGAGATCCGAAAGTTCCGAAGGGCGAACCTTCGCCTACACCTGTAAGTACATTGATCCCTCACAGAGTCATTAAGCTAGTAAAGTTTGTTCCCCGAATATACCCAAAACATTGTCCCCGCTTAAATTTATCATGCTATTCGACAAATTCCTAACAATCCATTACTGTGTTGAAAATTATTTTTAAGATTGCGGTACTGAATATAATGGTACCAGATGACTTACCAGTAGAAAGAACTTCACCGTTACCAGCAGACATGGTGCCGAGACGTACTGAAGAGCAAGAGTTGATATGGCGTCAACGACTTAGTGACCCCAGGTACCGATCCACCTCCCCAGCCTATTAAATCCTCAATCTTGTTATGTATATAACCTTTGTTTTCACCTAATGAGATAACCCTTTGGAAAATAAATTAAATTTATAAGGCAGTGCATCTAGACGAAAAGAAAATGATTATTATATCTTAATCTATTTAGAAGACCTAGAAAGTATGTATTCGATTTTAAAAACACGTTATATAAAAGGGAGCATTAATGTAAGTATATAAATGTTTACGCAAGGTTATATTTATAACAAGATCAGTTTGATGCAGTAATGAGATTAGCCCGATTTACCCGACGGCTCAGACCACTAGGCAAGACCCATAGTACTAGTACAGTATTACGTTGTTATTTCATTCTAGAGCTCGTCTCGTCGGGCAAGTAGTGTTAATTGTAAATTGTGTGACGTGAAAGAAAACAAAAGTATTATATATATTTTAGGTTGGAAGATATTTGTAATTTGCTAGGGAAGGACTGGGTGGCGCTCGCATATGAGTTAGGAGTGAGTGTCGCGACCGTCAACCAAATACAGGCAAAGAGGATTTCTACGGCGGAACAGGCTCAGTTAATGCTAAAGTTATGGAAGACACAGTCGGGGACTAAGGCTCAAGGTAGTTATATTTTTTATGTTGAATATATTTGGTATTATATAAATATTAGCAATTCTCGCGGCTCCACCTACGCCCGACGGTAAAATTTATGGTTATAAGTATTTTTTGATGCTATATGATAAAAAATAAAAATGTGGGCTAAAACTAAACAAAAAAATATCAGGAGAGAGCCACCCTTACCTTCTAAGGGAATTAAAAATACCTGCGACCTATTAACAGACCTACCAAATACACACAAAAAATTCATAAAAATCGGTCAACTCGTTTCGGAGTTCGATAAGAAACACTATGGCACGAGATTTTTATATATTAGTTTAAATATTTAAGAAAATAAAACAGTTGGAGTTTTGTTCTTACAATTTTTATTTTTGTTATTATTTTTTATTATTATTGTGTTTATATTTAATATTGATATTTTAGAGAACTGGAGAAACGTACTATTAATTCTCTACATTGTGTAGTTATAGATGCTTTAAATATGTCAATAATTTATTTTATTAACTCTCTAATGGGTCATTAAAGTAGAGACATAGTAATGATTATTTAATGATTTTTTAACATAATTTTAACGAATAACGTAGATAACGTCAGCCTATGTGTGTTCTACATACATATAGGTTAATCTGAAGAAGTTAGAATATTTTTTTTCATATTAATTGTTAACAATTGTAAACAATTTTATACTCGCTTTTCCTGTCCTTTTTCTAAGTTTTTTTATTCTTCACGTGCTCTTTATTTATGCAAGAACTATTCAACTTATAGATAATTCATTGGAGTTAGCGCTATGTCGTATTGGAAGAGACGATATTATAGCACCGCAATCGGAATTAACAAATGAACGAAGAATTCAAAGGAATATATATCAAGATAGACAAGCTTCGGAAGAAATTGAAGCATATAAAGGTATTTTTGAACATCTCAGTCATTTAAGATCACTACAGTATATTTTTATTGGTTATATATTTTGTTAAATTAATATTAATGAATTTAAATAATAAAATTCAAATATATATATATTTTTTTAATTTGTTCATGTAAATGGCATCTTTAATCAGTATAAATAATAGATATCATATATTATTTTTTACTTACAGCTGAAGAAGACAATAAGCTAAAGGACAGTATTTATGATGATAGTATCGAAGAGACTACAAGAACAGAGGACTTAGACCAAGACGAAGCTAAATATTCACCCGAGGAGAAATCAGTAGAAAAGAGCGAAATGGATAGGACACCTACACCGAGTGAAGAAAGTGAGGAAGATGAGGGTACGCAAAACAATAAATATATATTAGCATTTTTTATTACTGTAGCCACTGCCGTAATAAAAAAATAATAATTGTATACATATTATAATAAAAATTATTTAAAAATACTTACGCGTATAATAATATTTATTTATTTATATTTAAGATGTAAAGCGTAGTGTGGCTGAGAGGAAAGAACAAATAACTAAAAAGTTAAGTTGTAGCAAAATACCATCATCGAAACAGAAAAAAGAATTACGTGAAGAAATTATAGAAATCAAAACGCAAATTAAACCAGACATTAAAAAATTCCAGGACATTGAGCAACAGGTATGCAGCTCTTAGAGCAAGTGCTTTTTTGAAAATATTTTATGTGTTATATTGTTTTATCTACATTTTAGGCAAGAGCTGAATCAAAATTAGAAATTGTTCGCCCTAAAACCTCACCATCACCAGAAAGAGTTGATGTGGATGGTGAAAAAGAAATTGAAGTGCGTAAAGAAACAACTAACGAGAAGAAGGAAGAATTAAAACAAGAAAGGGCTGTGGAACAATATAGAAAATATGATCCGTCATCGCCAGGCAAACCTACACCCAAGCATTTGCAAAGACATATGCGTAACGAATCCATGAGGTTTCCCTCTGGTGATTTTTCTAATGTAACCATTACCCCAAGAAAATCTATCACGGTTGATACATCAGAAATAAGGCACACAACAACTGAAACTAAAACTGAAAGCTTTACGAAGGAAGTGATTTCGCAAAAAGAAATAGATAGCGCACGGTTAGAAGAAAAATTGGACCATGGTGATAGATCCCCTGAATTAGTCTCAGAGGATGCAAAGGATATGGCAGAAGCACCATTAAAAGATAAAATAAATGCTTTTGAAATAAAAATTTCAAAAGAACCAACAATCGAACCGACAAAAACAATAAAACTAACTAAGGAAGCACTTAAACGACATACGCAAGAACAAGATCAAGCGTTAGAATATACACAAGCGTTTGTGAGAGAACAGTCAAAGCAGATATCAAGTACAGAAACCCAAATAATAATTATAGAAACTGACAAGGATGTCGGAACAGTAAAATCTGTCAAGGAGACGATACAACATTTTGATTCCAAAATCAAACTCGATGATAAACCAAAACAATTTCCTAAAGCTATGAGAACCGACTCTACATTAGTACAGGTATCATCAGAAGAAGACAGTGAGTTTTTAAAGAAATCAACTGACTCAGAAACGGAAACAGAGTCGCAAACTACCGTTAAAGTTGAGAAAGATAAGAAATCTAAATTCGAAATGACTAAACATTCATTTGAGACTCGAACTGGTATTAAAGATTCATTTGACTTAAAACCAAAAGGCAGTGAAAAAGCTATAAAAAAAGATGATGATGATGATGACAAAAAAGATGATCAAGCAGTAATAATAAAAGAGCAAAAGCTTGAAAAGCAATTGACTGATGAACTTCGACTACGAGTAAGTGAAGAAGAAATTTCAGAAGCATTAGAAGAAAAAGATGTTTCAGTTGATGACAAAAATAAGGAAAAGGTAATTTTTTCTAATAAAATCGATGTAAAATTAAGTTTGCAATTTCATAACAGATACAATATCTTTTTTTATATAGATTGAAACTCAACACTCAATAGCAAGTACAAAATCTGACGTTAGCAAACACACTAAAACTGACTCTGTTGGATCAGACTTACAAGATGTTCCAGGCCGAAAGATATCCCAGGAGTCGCCATTACCGTCTGGCATTGATAAAACCGATTCTTTTGCTGATTTACAACAAAGTACAGAGAAGGATGTAAGCTTTGTATCGCAAACTGAGTCTAAGGTAAATATATGTATAAAATAAAGATGTTATATAATAAAAAATAAGGGTATAAGTCAGAGTATTCTATGTGCATTATTATTATATAAATAAGATTTAAAAACGTATAAAACTATAAATAAAAATTAATATATTGCAGATATACTCAAAGGAATCCAAACATAGAAGCGATTCTTTAGATGAAGCTTCGCAGTTTTCTGATTTAGATGATCAGATGGGATTAAGCCCTGCACACAGACCGACAGATAAACAAATCAATGAAGAAAAAATAGAAACTGAAGAAAAATTAACTCGTATAGCTGAAGAAACACGACATGAGACTCTTGAATTCTTAAAATACGAAAGTGAGCATAGTGCACAAGTTCAAGTAACTTCACTAACAGCTAAAGATTCTGAAAAGGTAACATGCACTTTTACTAAGTGAAACTTAAGTATGTCTTCAAAATAGTTTTAATAAATATTGATTTATTTTAAGGTTGTTACCAAAGAATCGCCTGTCATCAGTGCTAAAGCACGCCAGTTTATCGAAACAGTTCCTGAAGATGATTCAGTACAGGAATGCTTCTTTTCTAAACGTATTTACTCAGATTCCTTGGAAGACTCAGATCATACAGATTCCAGGCGTCATTCTGAAGCAGATTCTTTAAAATCAGATCATTCTGATATAAAAGCCAAAATATCGTCATCAGATTTCGATGAACGAGCAGAATATGAAGGAACAGCTGATTCAGGAAGTGGTTTTGGTGATGAAAAATTTGAGGAAAGTATTGGTTTTACAGCTATAAAAATTGATACTCAAGTTTTAGAATCACAAAAGCAAGACTCAGATTCGACATCAACACAAATAGATGAAGCAGAAATAATATTTAAGAAAATGGCACCCAAACGCCACTCACGAACTGAATCTGTATCGATCACAAAGCTTAGTGATTTAGCAGATATAAAAGTACCTGCCAAACAAGAATTCCAAATGTTTGTTACAGAAGCCGAAGATTTAGATCGATCATTTGATAAAGATGAACCGTCAGATAAGATTTCCTCAGAAAGTAGTAGAGAAATTGAAATTTCTGATCGGAAATCATCTGAGGGCATTTCTGATAGAATTAGTTCGGAAGACGCTGTGACCGATAAAAAGACTTCTTCGGAGGAAGAACCAATAAAGGAAGATCACGTATTTGACAAGGAAAAGGCAACAGAACCAATAAAATCAATAAAAGAAAAAGAAGTTGAAGGAGTCGATACAATGTCTAAAGGAGATACTTTGGATAAAGGTGAGTTTTAAGTTACAACTTAAATACATTTAGTAAATAATTATTTTTTGAAATATAATTAACATTTTCTATTATAGTTGAACCAGATAAACGTCAATCTGTGACATCTGTTGGATCAGGCTCAGTAGGTGAACTACACTTAGATGAGAAACGTCTATCGGATGCGTACAGTCTTACTGAATCAAGAGATTATACATTTGAGGAGTCTGAAGACGATATTGGAACTCATGGCACTCATGTAGATATAATAAAAGAAAAGGTTGAGAACAAACAAGAAATTGAAGAAAGACCCAAATCTCCTAGTAAGCAGTTTTTAATTGTTTGTATATTATGTACAAAAAATGAAGGACTTTCATACAAACTTGCGAGAGCCCTTAGACCTCTTTAATCTGGCCCTGTGGCAAAATTCGTTCTTAGCGGACGTCTAGTAACTATAACCTACCTCCCTGCCAAATTTCATCGGTTTTAGATATATCGTGATGAGTGAGTGGGTGACCTTTTGCTGTAAATAGATATATTCATATATCCCAATATATTTATTTATCTCCTGCGCATTTGGCTAGTCTCAATGTGATTGGCCACCGTGGCCGCAATCGGTGTGAAGGAGAACATTTATATAATTTATAATCTGTTTACAGGCAAGGTAACAGAACCGGGTAAAATAGCCAAGTTAACTCATGGAGACTCATTAGATGACGTAGAAGGTTTCCCAGAAGACCATGTTACTGATTATGTACACAAATTGCCACATATAGCAGAAGTCAGGTATATTTAATTATTAAAATAAGTTATTAAAAAAATCATATTTGTATTCCGAATAAAAAACTTATATACTATACATATTTTACAGCTTTATGCCAGATAAACAAATTGCTGGACAATTTCTACTTAGGGAACGTGAGGAACAGCTTAAACGTGAACTTGCATCTGAAAATATTTTAAGCAAATACGCAATGGAACTCAAAGAAGATGATAGTACATTAAGTCAACCACAAGAAGCTGTAGCTACGCAAAAAGAAGCCGTACAAACATCAATACAGTCCAAAGAAGTTGTTGACGTTAATCTTGATAAAAAAAAGACGTGTGAAGACAAAACTACAATAAGTACAGAATACAAATCTGGTGAATCAGGAGAAAAAATAACCATAACAACAGTTACTGATGTAAGCGAAGGGCCATCAGGGGAAGAAATCGTACGAACAACTGTAACTGAAACTACAAAATATCCTTCAGGCAGAGAAACTGTCTCTACCAAAGTATCTGAAAGTGTAAGATTACTCAAAAAAGAATCCATTGTTGCATCCTTAAAAGAAACTACTGAGCCTTTAGAAGGAGGATTAAAAATTCATAGTAAAGAGGAAACAAAAGAAAAGTTTGAAGAAGATATTATTGCGCTAGAACTTGATGAAAAACTATCAGAGGAAAAGAAAACTACTCCAAGTACAGAATATAAAACTGGTGACTCTGGAGAGAAAATAACTATTACTACAGACACAGATAAAAGTTATGGGCCATCTGGAGAAGAAATTGTTCGAGCAACTGTGACCGAAACTGCTAAGTATCCTTCCGGCAGAGAAACTGTATCTACCAAAGTATCAGAAAATATAATATCTCACAAAAAAGAAGCTATTGTGACTCATTTAGTGGAATCCTCTAAGCCTTTAAATGATGAAATTAAATATAAAACTGTAGGTAAAATGGACGATAAGGTAGAAAAAGACGACACTATAACTTGTAAAACAGAGACAATTGAAGGCAAAATGGGCGAAAAAATTTCAACAACTACTCGTACAGAAGTGACGAATACTCCATCGGGAGATGAAATTACTACAACAACTGTTACTGAAACGACAACTTTTCCGACGGGAGAAATGAGAACCTCTACAAGAGTGTCAGAATCTATAAAAACAGCAGAAAAGAGAGAGGTTTTGAAAGATATTAAATTGTCAAAAGACAGAAAGGATGACATTTCTACTGAAGATTCTACCACGACCAAAATAGATACTGTGATTGGACCAGCAGGAGAAGAAATAACAATAGAAACTGTAACTGATACATCTGTAATGCCAACAGGAGAAAAGATAATTAAAACCACTGTCACTGAAACTACGAAATATCCATCAGGAAAAATTACTATATCAAAAAAAATATCAGAACAAATCGAGTCAATAGAAGAAGAAGAGGAAATTATAACAACAAACACTTCCGAAGTTGCTGACCATAGTTTAGAGGATAGACTTCAAAATATGCTAATGAGAACAAATGAATTAGCAGATGAAACATATACGAAGACTTCAACTACAACTAAAACCATAACTGGACCTGGAGGAGAAGAAATAACATCAACAACTGTAACAGAAGAGACTGAAGCTCCTACTGGAGAAGTAAAAGTGAAAACCACCGTAACTGAGGTAACTAAGTATCCTTCTGGTGAAGAAAGCATATCAACCAAGGTATCAGAAACGGTAAAATCTTTTGAAAGCCACATAAGTACAATTAAAGAATCCAGATTAGTTAAAGGTGACGTGACATTTTCAAGTAAAACATCTGAACCTGCCATCATAAAGGAAAAATTTTCCAGAATAACGGATCCATCTCAAGTATGCGAAAAAGAGGAGAGTAGATTCATTCCTGACTTAAAGAAAGAAGTTCCAAGTGATAAAAAAATAACTGAAACTCAAACATCCAAATCTGATCTTGGTGCTGCTAAAGGGAAAATTCACGATACAGTTAAAATTATTGATGACACTGAAGAACATCTTTCAAGGGAATTTATATTAAAAGATACACAAGAAATAACAAAAGAACAAGTTAAACCTGTTATTGATGATATCCTTCAAGAGGGAACTATCGTAGCGGCTGCTCGAAGCCCAGTTAAAGATAAGGACCTTAAAACTATTAACAAAGAAATAGTTGAAACAGAAATGAGATTCTATGATGCAAAAGTCCCTCAAAAAGAAGAGAGAAGACATTCTTGTATTATAAGTCCAGCGGTATCATTAGAGAGGATTGCTGAGTCAGAAAGAGAAATGGAAGAAGATATAGCTAAAAAAGATATATCACATCCTCCTAAAGAAAAGGAAATTAAACAGGAATTGAAGAAGTCTGATTCAGCTATGAAACAAATGGCTGATAATATAGAAATAATCATAAAACAAGCGTCAGAAGACTTAGATATATCAGACGAGTGTGTTTTAGATGAAACAAAGACTAAAGAATTAGACGGTGAAGTTTCGGTAGACTCCATCATAGAAGAAGCGGTTCATACTGTAGAAGGTTATTTAGAAAAATCTGCTGATATAAAAACCGTCGAAATTACAAAAGAATCTGGTATATTGCAAGATACAAAAACGTCAAAGGAAAGGCCTGGTTTAATGAAATCACTTTCAAGAGATAGTGGAGAAATAGTAATTATGCCTAAGAAGAAACAAGTTAGAACATTCTCCGTGCAAAGTTCTCCGGATGAAGTTGAAGAACAAATTTACACAGACTCTGAATCAGGTATGGGTTTTAAGTAAGTTAATTAAAATACTACAACGAAGAAAGTTCCTTTCGCGGTTTCTGCTATTAGCCCTTACATTGTACATGAAGCTCATCGATTCGAATCTAAGGCCTGCGTACAGTGCACTTTAATGGCTTAGTACAAGCATTCCTTAACACATTAGTGTCGCCCTATCACCTGGTGAACTTAAAATAACCTTACATTATAGTTCGCCCAATAGTATCTGGTAATAATAATTGTCACTAGGACTAAGCAACCACAAATATCAAAAAATATCGGATACTTATAATATAGGAGTATGTTTAGTCCCCGTCGTAAGAGTAGGTGCGAACAGCTCACTACAATTACTTGCCTTAGAACTTATGATTACTTGGTACCGGTGATGACATCACAGAATAAATCAAATCAAATCAAATCAAAATATTCTTTATTCAAATAGACTTTTACAAGTTCTTTTGAATCGTCATTTTTACATGATTAAACTTTTTTAAATTAAATGTCAGTCTGTAAGTCTGGGACTTGGGAGTAAGCTACCACCGACTCGGAATGCTGTAAAGAGTATCGTAATAGTATAATTACGCGAAAAGGAACTTCGTTCCAATTATTATTGATTCATTTCATTTAGTGACTATATTGTAACTTACATTATTAAAAATAAATTAATAAGTTTAAATAATAAGAAATCATATTTTTTTTCAAGATATGGATAAAGCAAAAGTGTTAGAAATTATTGAACCTTCTTCTGAGGTGGATGGAAAATTACCTACTTCCAGTTTTGATATAAAGAAAATTCGCACAGATTCTCTTGATGATGCTGATGATTTCCCAGAAAAAGAAGTAAGGCTTTGTTGATTTTGATTAAAATCTTAACCATATGTGTTGGTCAGTTAATATTCTATAAAAATAATGTAGGAAATAAGATTGTTAAGAATGTTTAATTTATTATTCGTGATTAATATTTTAGGCTGAATTTTTCGAAGATGACGGAAAATATGCTGAGGGATCAGAGTCACTTGTATCAGACTTTAGACAGGAAGCAGTTCAAGACTCGGCACCAAGTTCAAGTGCGCCACTGGAATTTGAGAATAACATAATTGGAGATAAATTTACAAAGAAAACACATTTTGTTGATAGCATTTTACGCGCGGACTTAGTGTCTAAATCAACAACTGAATCTTCAGTAACTACTGTGATATCGACTTTAACTAAATCTTCCGATGATGACCAGAAGTCAGTTGTGGAAGATGGCACTTCAGCTGATTTATCTAAAATGAGTGGAGCAGACCTTGTTAAAGATCCATCTAAAACATCAATCGATACAAAGGAAGATTATAAGATAGATGATCAGATTGAAGATCGAGGCACCCCAGATTTATCAAAAAAATCTATTGATCTAACCAAAGATTATTCAAAGTCTTCAATAGATAGTAAAGATACTTCAAGAGATTTTGCAACAAATGAACTATCTAAAGATTCAACAGTTGATTTAACTAAAGATTTTTCAAAAGCTTCAATAGAGAGTGTTAAAGAAATTTCAAGATCAATGGATGAAAAAACATTTTCTGAAGATCATTCCTCATTTGATTTTTCGAAAACTCTGGCATCTGACGTATCGGAAGAAATTACTAGAAGTAAAGATTTCGCAGAAGAAGACAGATCCACTTCCAAGAGAATTCGTATTTCAACAAGTTCTTCTCAAGAAACTTCAGTTATGACAGAAAGTAAATTATTCAGTGAAAATGATGAAAAATCTTTTGAGAAAGTTAAAATGTCAGAAATAGACATTGTTGGAATAAAAGATCAGCTTCTTAAAGAAATTAAAGATAAAGGGGAAAGTCTAAAAGATGATTTACTTGCAACCTACACTAAAAAAACAATACTTGAAGATAAAAAAGAAGATGCTGAAATAGATGATGACGTGGAAAAAAGTGAAAAGGACGATGAAGTTCCGGATATGAAAGAATTGAATAGGAGGTGTTCCAATTTATTAGAAGATATTTCTTCCCAAGGTGCTCTTATTAGAATTGATTCCAGTCATGTAACACATGGTAAGTTGATTACAATATAATATTTTAATTTTAGTCTTATTTTTCTACGCTAAAATAATAATATTCTCCGACATATTACGACCACGGTGGCTAATCTCATTGAGAGTAGCCGACTGCGCAGAAGACATTATAGTGTACTACTCGTAGTGTATTCATAGACATTACGTCCTAACTAAGCTTGGCCCGATCCTGAACTCGAAGAAAAAAACAGGGAATTTACTTTATACTATATAAATGTCCCTTTTTTTAGATTTATCATCGAAATTTTCGAAAACTCCACCACCTTCACCTGTAGACTTAATAATGAAAGAAAGAGCTAAGTCTGATGATAGTGCGACCGATAAACAAAGTGGACTACAACCTAAAGGTATTTACGTATATTTTATTTTAACATGCGTAGATCATTACCACAAAACTGATAATAATTTTACTTTAATTATTATTCAAGTGACCAAAAATTCATCTACAATAAGTTTTGTTATAGTCACGCAACATTAACACAAATGCACATATTTATATGCGAATTTAAAATATTTCTATTTTACCTTAACTTAACAATCATACATGTCAGCTTGTAGATTAGATTCTAATTTTAAGTATTAATTAGGTTCCGATTCATCTTTCCTCGATCCAAGTCGAACATCTCCTAGAGCGTCATCGGCTGGAGACACTACGAGTATATTAAGTGAAACTGAGGCTCACCAAAGCGGTAAGTTAGAAAAGAATTAAAGGCGTAATCTTGATAGAAACCTTCATATAATCTTGATAGTAAACATATGGCAACTATCATTCATAAAATGCTAAATTAGTAAAGATATTTATTTTATTATCAAATATTATATATTTTTATGCAAATAATATACATACGAAATATCATCTTACATTTAAATGTCCCTTATTGTAAGTTAAAGTCAATGATTATATTCTTTAAAAATGGTGTTAGATAGTGGCAAAGTAGAGTCACAGCGAAACCTTACTCATTTTAGAACCTGGTTAAAGTATTATTTTGCCACACTTTTAGTTGGGCCGAGTATTGCATGAAATTTAAATTTTATTTAATCATTAATCTACAAAAAGAATTCACTGTCGATGCTACAGATTGGAGAGATCAATTATAAAAAGCACCATTAAAAAGGTAACGAATATAAAAGCACATGTTTAATAAAAAAGAAAAAAAACTCATGTAATGCTCTTAGCATCGAAATTAATTTGCAATAGACACAATAGTTATGCCAATATTTGACGCACAGTAAAATTTATTTTCTTTCTTGCGGAGTCCTCGCGTTGCTTAGGTAAGTGTACACGATTGGAGGGGTCATTATCTTGATATTTCATGAATGTTGCTTTTTTTAAAAAATAAATGTCAATTGGTTTATTTGTTATTGATTAGCAATCAATTTTTATTTCCACTTCACATAAATGTTCACTTTTGAGTAATGTTTCGCTTTGATTCAAACATTTTTCTTGATTTCTTTTACATTTTGCCTTCACATAAGCTTTCGTCACTATCAATTTAGGTATCATAATGTCTTTCACAAAGAAACAATAAATATCTCTTTAAAATACTAAAGTGCTTTCATTATTTATATCATGCCTCTCATTGTTGTTTAACAGCTTTGGAATTATTTAATAATTAATTATTAAGACATGTACATTTATAATACAAGTATGTATTTACATTATACACTGTTTTTATTCATACTTTAAATATAATAATATTTGTAAATAAAACACATTGATACTAATATACCTATTTCAATCATTTTACTTATTGATTCATTTAATTTAAATATTGTTTGTCTTTTCAGAATTACTAACAGAAGCATCTAAAGCTCTAAGCGAAGCCGCTAGACCGAAATCGCCAACAAAACATGTAGCTGATAATTTATCATTTGTCAATGTTGATAAGCCTACAATAACAAGTGGTGCTATTGAACTAGTAGATCGAACGATTGAGAAAAGTATTGATGTAATTGATCAAATTAAGAAGGAAATGGAGGATGAAGTACTTAAATCTACTTCAACAGATACATTTTATTCTGAATCCAGAATAGAAACTTCTACCTCTTCTTCGTCAGTTCATAAAACTATAGATGGTTCTCAGTTGAAGTTTCAAAATATAGATCCAGAAGCTGTTATGACAGGCATGATTGCTAAATTTGGCACTTCGAGTGAATATGGAACAGTGCTTTCTCACAAAGAGACAGAAATTAGAAAAATATCAGGACAGGAATTTTTCACTGAAACGAAACAAATATCATCATCAGATGATGATTCTTTAATAATTAAAACTGAAATGAGTCATGAATTAAGAGGACAAGAACACCAAGTTAAAGAAAAGATGGTAGTCAAGAGAGACGGAGATCAAACGGAAACATCTCAAAAGAAAATGGAAAAAGCTCATGAAGCAACTGCGAAGCGATCAGATGTAGAAACAAAAACTGTGTTTAAGAGCACTGATGATACAGATATAGTAAAAGTCGAAAGAGAATTTTCCGAAAAAGGGCTTTATACTGGCAGGCAAACCAAGTCAGAAGAGAGAATGACCGCTTTAAAAGACGAAACAGTTAAGAAGAAACATGAGGTTAAAATATCGGAAAGAGATTTATCTCACGAACAATGGGGCAAAGAGTACTTTACAGAACCAGAAGAGTTAGAAGATATCAAAGAAGATGATGATACTAAGTCAAGAATAGCATTTGTTGACTCAAGCTTAAAAATTGTTGAAAAAGACGAAACCGTCTCAAGCGTTGAAGTATCCGAGAAAGGCCAAGTAGTAAGCTCAAAGATAGAGCACTTTAAAGAAGAATCGGTTATTGAAAGTAAAGAACACGATGATCTCAGCTCAGATGCTTCACATGTTCCTAGTTTCAAAAGTGAAACTGCAGAACGGCAAGGTTCATCCGAAACAAGTCCAAAAAGTAAATCTAAATCGTTTAAAAAAGATGATGAAGTATATGAAGTAGATTTTATTAAAGAAATAAAGATATCAACTTCCCCAATTAAAAGTACATTTAGTCGGACGGGAAGTCAAGACACTCATTCCGAGTCTGAAGTAGTACCTGAATTACCTAATGATGATAAGATAACTGATACACCAATAAAAGAAAAAAGTAGTAAATCACCAATTAAATTACCGCTTCATCAATCGGAAGATTTAATATTAGAAGTATCCGTTTGTAAAAAAGGCTCAAGTGTTATTGAAGATTTAACAAAACCTACAATTCCTGAGTCAGAATCACTAATTAAATCAACTATGGTGATCGACACTACTGATGAATCATTAGAATTAAAAGAGATGGCTGAAGCTAAAGTTGATGAAATTAGTACAAAGCCGCTAAAAGTCGGAGACGCATCCCCTAGTACTGTAGAAATTTCTGACGACATTAGCATAACATCCAAAGACGTTATGATAAAATCCGGAGGAAGCGTTGATACTGAATACATGGTAAAATCTCTAGAATCTCACGAAGGTGAAGTTTTACAAAAATCTATGGACTCAACAGTTAGTGCGGAAACTTTACACGCATCAGAATTTTCCATAGAAGCTGATTCAGCTTTTTTTACTGGAACAGACCAGAAAAAAGAAGAAATTAAATTAGTAAAAGAAAAAAGCACTGAAGATGTATGTAGTAGTGGATATGATACAGATTTTTCCTCTGCCGAGTTTCACGGGATGAAACTTGAGTCTGAAAGGGTAACGTTAGATTCATTAATATCTACTCAGCCTCTTGCTGACTTATCAGTTTTAGAAAAAACTATAGATGAAGTTAAGCAGTCTCTAGAAGCAGCGCAAGGCGAAATTATTAGCGAAAAGAGTGATGGCAGTATTAAATATAAGCAATCTCCATCAGAGTTTCAGTTCAAACTTTTAATTAGTCCCGAGAGACCTGAAGTTATTAAGGAAGAACCCCATCATATAGATGATCATAGTGATAAAGTAATATCAGATAAGGAAGAAAAAATAATGGACAGTCAAAAGTCAGAAAACGTTTCACAAATTGTAAGTTCACATGAAGAAACAACATTATCTGATGAGGATAGAGATACTGTTCATCAAAAAGAATCTAGCCCACCTCTAGAAACAGATTTTTCCATCAGATCTGATAGTGGACCTCATTCTATATTAGACACAGAGAGTGATATTATTTCCTTAGACAAAAATGGATCTTCCAAAGGTAGCCCTGAAGTTAAACTTCGAGCACATAAACATATTAAGTCACAATTAGGTATTGTAGAAAGACGATCAGCGTCAGATATTGAAGGCTGGTCAAGTTCTGGAGAGAGCCATTATCACAGTTTTGAACACTCTGAAAGTAGACCACTGTCTTCCGATGTGGAAGTAATGATGACAGCTCAAAGCGGTACTGAATATGAAACAGCACTTACGAGTCACGATGTTTCGTCCCAATCATTGAGAACATCAAAGGATTATTACACAGCGGGAAGTTCACTTGCATCGAGAGATAGCATGAGAAGTTTAGATTCAGACGCTTCGAGCCATGTAGCCAGCATAGACATATCAGATGCTTCGGAAACTCTGGTTCCTTCAGCGAATGAATTAAAAGAAGAATTAATGGAAAGTAGTACTTATGTTGAACAATTTCTTCATGAGCCCGAAAAAGAACAAGTTTTGAAAGTAAAAGAAGTTAGCGATGAGGAAATATCTGGAGAAGATGATGAGTATAACAAGGCCGATAATGTCGAACCCGTTGGAAAAATGAAAAGATCTCATGAAATGCGATTCCAACCTAAAGAAATGATACCTGAACATTTTCCTTTAGAAGGAACGTCAGAAAGTATTGAATTAGATGATGATTCTCTAAAAGACAAAGAAGGATCAGATACGACAATATCCAGTCAGTTTAAAACCGAAGATATTTTATCATCTTCAATATCTAAACTTGACATATCTTCATCTCAATCCCAATTAGACTCAGATAAGGAAGAAGTTCAAGAAATTATTTCAAAAGCTTCCGTGGACACTGAATACGCTGTACCCTTCTCTGTTACAAAAATAGATAAACCACAAAGGGAATTTGTTGATGTGGAATCTGAAATTATTCCCGTGGGCTCGGCAGAGTACGAAGAAATTCAGAAAACTGGAAGTATAACTACTACAATTACAAAACAAGCACAAACTGATTCAAGTATAGTAAAAACTGTTATGAAAGACGAAGAAAGTATTCCTAAAAGCAAAGTTATTGAACCATTACAAGAAGTCAAAGAAGAATGTGTAAAAAAAGTTATTGAAGAAATAAGTACAATTCCCTTCCCTATAACAGAAAGACCCCCTAGTCAAAGAGAATTTGTGGACATTGAAGACGATATTATTCCAGTGGGAACAAAACAATATGAAGAAATATTAAAATCGAAGAGTGATTCATCTGTACCTAAGACTAAGACTGAAAAATCTGGTTTGAAAAATTTAGAAGATCATTTAGAAAGTAAGCAAAGCTCCACATCAAGCTTAAAAACTCATGAACATCTTTCAACCCCACATACACCTCTATCAGCACCAAGTCAAAGCTCGTTATCTACCGATAATGGACGAGAATACGTTCTGGATGACATGTACGATATCTCAGAAACACCAGAATTAAAATCTGAATTGATGACGGAAAACAGCAAATCGGAACTTGTTGTCACAACTGAAGAAAAAACCTTACATACCTATGAAAAAGAACAGGAATCACCTACTAGTGACGAGTTTGAAATGGTTGATAAACCTAGTGAAATGGATGATTTTGTTGTCATTGAAGAAGTTGCTAAAGAAGCCCAAGAAACTGATCCCGAGGGAAAAAGTTTAAAAATAACAACGCAAAAGTACGTGAAACGTCATGACATTGAAGTGGAGGAATATTTATCAAAGACATCTAAAAAGCAAGAAAGTACAAGCAGTGCGTCTGGATCACTATCTGATGAAGAGCAATATGAACTGGAACAAAAACGTCTGCAAGCTCAAGAATTGGCTGAAATTGAAGCCGGTAAGCGTTGGATACAAATGCAGTTTGAAGGTGACCCTAGGTATGATTACGAAAGGATTCCGTTAGAAGATATTAAAGAAGAAGAAATGACTGATTTTGATGCCAGTAGAATAGGAAGTCTGAGTTCTCAAAAAGAGTCTATTGGCAGTTATGGCAGTTTTAGAAATTCTTATGGAAGCCTCTCGGAGTCTGAAATGGCTTCCCGTATGAGGTTTAGGATAAAAGGAGAAAACGATGATATATCTATAAGTTCGTTACAAGAATTCGAGAATCTTGAAAGAGCTTTAATGGAGCAATATCAACAACATTCTTCATCATCTCAAGATTCTTTGAATGGATCTTTGCCTCGTCGATATATCTTAAGTAAAAGTCAGGGAGATGATATATCGATATCAAGCTTGAAAGAATTTGAAGGACTGGAAACTGCTTGCCTTGAAGCGTTAAAGGCTGAATTACTAGCAAAACAAAAGGAGGCTTTACTGCTTGCTGATCCTAAAGTTGTTAGTGGTAGTTTTCTAGAACAAGAAAAACGGTCCTATGATAGCAGCAGTGAAAGTAGTCCACCATTCAAGAGTGGTAGCCCGGGACAAAAAAGTGGCAGTCCATCTCAAAAAGGTGGAAGTCCATCTCAGAAGATTGGAAGTTATGGTAGCCCATCCCAAAAATTTTTTGCCGACTCGATAGCAATTAGAAAAATTATAGACCAACAATTGGCTTTAGAGCAAAGAATTCAAGAATACAGACCTAAAATTATAACTGTAAAAAAGTTTGATGACAAAGGTGCCTTTTTTGTCCCAGAACCAGAACCAGGAACATCAGAACCTAAAACATGTGAAGTTGTTGAAGAATGCCAAAAAGCTTCATCATTTGTTTGCGCCGCAGCACCTAGTGATGGCTCAGCTGAATCTATTCCAGGAGATTGTGAAGAAATGATGAAAATTTTGGATCAAGAAGAAAAATCTAAAAAACAAGAGAGTCAAGGAATACAAACTGAGAGTGATGGCGTAAAAATAGTGGAAACAACTACTGTAGTTCAACAAAAGTTTATCGATGGAAAAAAGGTTTCAGAAACCTTTTCGAGTGTAGATAATGACCAAGGTATTGATATCCCAGCTAGATCTCATCTATTTGAAGAAAGTACAATGTCTTTAGGATCCGAAATGTCTTCATCGCTAGCATCACAGCCTTCAGAAATGGACAGCTTAATGACAATTATTGAAAGGCATCCATCTGACAGTGAAGTAGTATCATTTTCAAAGCACACAGTAATAACTACCGAACGTTACGAAGATAAACCTGAAGATTTGGAATTTTCAAGAGAGGGAAGTGCAATACGTGAGCTGTCGCCCTCCTCTGGGAGGTCGGTTGCTCATAGTATTATCTCCGGCAAACATTTCACAGATCCAGCTAGCGGTTCCTGGAGTGGTCAAGATGAGGAATTGAGTTCGTCGGGAAGTTTTAGTCGGTAAGTTTGAAATTTCGTGTAATGTATAGTATGATGGTATTTCTTCATCATTAGTCTGTTTAGGATGTGATAGTAACAACAATTATTAAATTTTTGTATGTATTTTCGTACTAATTATCATAAAAATTCTTTAAAATATCTATATAATTTGACTTCATTGTACTATGTGATCCATTGTTGGTGTCTATATAAGTCACACATACAGAATTATGAAGTGGAAGACAAAAGATAATTAATTTATAGTTAATTTCTAAGGTTAGCACAACCTCTTATTTAAAGAAACCGGAAATGATATTGAATTGATATTTTATATTTCACAATCGTTCGCAGCGCTCGTGCGGATATGATGTTAGGCAGTACAGATAGTTTAGAAGCTACAAGCTCGAACGCGACTCGGGCGACGTACAATTACGAAGTTGACACTCCTATGACCGGTAGTCTTACTTCTGGAGGTAAGTCATAAAGC
Organism: Boloria euphrosyne; assembly: GCA_951802675.2. Taxonomy (NCBI): domain Eukaryota; kingdom Metazoa; phylum Arthropoda; class Insecta; order Lepidoptera; family Nymphalidae; genus Boloria; species Boloria euphrosyne. The sequence goes on from OX637896.1 coordinate 3,180,151, forward strand.
CTTCCCATTATTACCACTTATAACAAACAGTAATCACTAATCATAATATATCTTGTGTATAAAATGTATAACGAAGCTTACTAGCTAAGCAGTATTTATTTACAGATATTAATAAAATTATCTTCAAAATTCTGTTAGTATAGTTTATCAATGATGTCCTCGATTTTTACAAAATTGTAAGCATTTCTAAATATTTAAAACTTTCCGAAATTTGATCTTATATTATGCATGGAACACTTAATTAATGTACTCTCCCTCATTGATTCAACACTATTGGTAAAAGTCATCATCCAAATTATTTCGGTTGATTTTATCACTGCAATATAATATGATACAATGCTATAGTAATTGATGATGATTATTCATGGTATTTTATTTAAAAACTGTAAGCCTTTACTTACAGTTTTTAGTTGAAGATATGCTTTGCATTTTATCATATTATAATGTTAAAAGAACACTTGTATTTGCTCTTGTATAATTTTATCATTTATTTAGCATGAGATTGATGTATTCATTAATTATAATACCCATTAACATTGCAGATGTATCCATCCATACCCGCTTCTAGTATAATATCATTTAAATATAATAACAATAAATAGGATAGTGTGTTGACTTAAAAGTAATTTATAGTTTTGAGATATTCTAAATTGTGTACTTTAAAGTCGCTTAGTTTTAAATCAAAATAGATACTCGTACTCGCTCACACATGGTTTATGACAACTACATTTAAACATTTATATTAGATGATGGACTATTTTATTCTACCTTAAAAACTTTCCTCATTTTGCACATAATAAAGTTAACTTTTAATTAAACTTGCGTCTCACCTTTTCTCAGCTCGGCTTCGTCCCTTGATACCTTATAATAGTTAGTATAGGTTTATCGGAAATAAGATATTTTCCCATCGTAAAAAGTCCTATATGTTGGTTGACCTGGATAACCAGCTATGATCATGCCAAATTTATCCAAATCTGTAAAGTAGTTTTATCGTGAGCCGTTCACAGACAGACATTCAGACGGACGACTCAATTTTGTACAGATTCGATTTAAACTTGGAACTTTAGATTGAGAGCAAATACATATTACGAGTATATTATTAGTATAGCTTTATACGAAATTGTAATTATCCCATAATATGAAACAAAATCATTTCACATACAACAAGTTAACACATTATTCCATTAGCTTCTATGCTTTTTGCCAAGCTTGATACTAATCAGAAAGATAACATAGCGCGCCCTCCAGGGTCGAACACCATGGTGTCCTCACTTGACACCTTGGATGCCGTGACGGCAGTTCAGATGGAAAGTCTAGAACACCAGTCCACAAGTGAACATTGTTCCCAAGATTATGGGGTTCAAGAACCCGATTCTGATACTGAAAGATTGGTAAGTGATTCCAGTAACACGATTTCCATTACCTCAAGTTCAATAAAACAAAATGGGCAATTAAAAGTTATGGTTCAAAATGTAAAACTATTCAAAATTTTTGCATTAAATAAAAACATTCTCTTTTATGACAACAATATTGAAATTTCCTTTCGTCGACTAAATTTGTAGGAGCTCGACAGCCGCATTCCACGAGCTAAGGAACGTACCATAATGTTCGATAGTACAGACACTCTTAGTGCCGTCAGTGGAGACAGCTCCGTACGAGACGCGACGGTCGAAGCTCCCGCTCCCACATTCTACATCGGTGATACACCTATTCTAAAAGGTAAGGTTAAATATTATTTTGAGTTCTTGCTGGGTATATAGAATACGGTCTATTGATTTTGTTTGATTTCTCTCCGTATTGGCTTGTAATTCTATGAAACTATTAATTTTTGGAAGAAGGAAATACTATGTAGGATGTGCGTAGATGGCTAATCTCAGTAACATCATTTGTTCTCTCCTTCAACTAAATGTGTTTGTACATTAGTTATTTGTTATCCCGGGAACTCATTATACTTGTAATTTTTTTTTAGATTGGGTACTGTAATGATTGTCATTTTGTTTAAGATTCATACCAATTCTTTGATAAATATAACAATATATTTTTTAATAGACTCTTCAACAATATTTGATTTCTCAACAATATTTCTAATTGAACTGTTAAACATTACAATATTTGACTCAATTCATTATTTTAATAGGAGAAAAGAAAGATGACGAAGAAAAAGAACCTCCAACACTATCTGGAAGCTGTCCAGCATCACTCCCGCCCATGACTCAACCCTCACAGCCAATTCCTGCACAGAGAAGGTATCCTTAAAATCTCCATAACTAGTACAAATTATATTTAAAATCACAATCATTATTTAATATTGCTATTTTATTATTTATTTATACATAATATGCTATTTCCTATAATTTTGACCGTCAAAATTAAAAAAATCTAACAGATCTACTAAAATTTACAATTCCCTTATTTTGGTTTGAAGCTTTAATTTAGTTTTCGCTAATACATTTTTTTTCTTAATTTAGTTTAGTTTGACCTTGTCCGATATGTACCTACTAAAATGCAAATATTATCATTGCAGCTGCTATTGTTTAAGTCACTCGCAAGAAAATCTCGGCAAATAGGTACACTGTTTATATTGTATTGCTTTCAGCGTTTATTTGCCTTACCACCAATTTTGACTATATCCTGCGCATATATTATAAAATGCTTCTTTGATAGGTTTTACTTTTGGTTTGATATTATAAAATATCATTTTTAGTTGTTTTTGAAATGGGTGATTTGCTGTTCATATAGCATGGAAAGGGATTTTAGAGTGACAAATGTTGTGGAAATTTTAACTTCTTTTTAAATTGTTATTAACATAAATTAGCTACTTTCAATTATTTTAGTGTAAAAATAAGCCACGACCTAAAAACAAGATTAAATTTCCACAGTAATAATTATTATTTATTGCGTAAATCACATAATTTTTTTCTTTCCAGATCCCTTTCAATGATTCCGAAACCGACACGATCAAGCTTAGATGAATCTAAGAAGTAGATTTTTCTTTTTTTAATAACTATATCATTACCAGCTTAGGCTTAGCGAATAAAGCACTGTTTGCTATTTCTAATTGAACAACTTTGCAAAAATACCTAAGTAACTAAAAACTAACAACTAAAAACTAAACGATCAAACGATTAAGAGAACTTTAATTTATTTTATACTTGAAACAAAACTATGTAAAATTAAAATCTAATATCCAAATGATATAAATAGTTATTTTAATAAATTAATTGACTATAAAACCAACTAAAATATAATGACAAAAAATAAAGACATTTCAAATCGAACGTGACCAAACTTGTCAATGAAGGAATCTGTTGACATTAGGCATACAAAACGTATATAGAAAATTTTGGATGTATTTTGGTACTAACTTTTGTACTGTGCCGTCGTTAATCGACATCGGTCCATCTTACTTGACCTACTAACCTCTATAGATAGCGCTTAGCTTGTTAGTCTTGAAAATATTCGCTTATTCAATGATGTTATCAATGTAGAAAATATCATATTTTATAAGAATAAATGTAAGTAGAATCGTTTCTGATGAATAATCATTTTGATAATGTATTAGAAGCTGAATTGGATACCGAAACTCAATGTCCTGCTTATATTAGACTTAAGCTTTCAATATAGACGTTGTACGGACTATATGTAAATTGGTTTCGATTCTTGCACAATTTCTGAAGTAATTAGATAGGTAGATACAAAATGTAATATAAGATTAATTTATCTTTCACGGTCAGTATTTAATAGTCAAGTTTGTTCGTTTGTTTGTATCAAAAAATATTTCTAAAGACCATTTGGTGTAGAAAAATAATTTGATTATCAACGTTGATCGTGAATTTAAATAACAGCGCTTGCTCACTTCCAAATGTTAAGTAAAGTAATATTCGAAAGTTCTTCTAAAGGCGAATGGGTTTGAATTTTTCGGGATTTGTTAAATTCTTAAGGTTTGAGACTGAAGACGACAAGATCTAGATTTTTTTAGGGCAAACGGCTTAGTGACAATCACATGCTTTTTGTAAAGCAGTTGTTTTAGGTCAGCCTTTGATTCCCCGACAGGAGTCTTTGCTGATAATAGAAAATTTGTTTAAGAATCGGTGTGCTTAAATTAATGTTAATTATAATGCTAGTGCGTTGCTATATTAAGTTTAAATCGATTAAGTTGCTACGATTGTTTCACGTTGTATTTGTAATATTGCTAAATATTCTATCTATAAACTAAATTATTGAATATTAAATAAAAACGCTATGTCTCATATTTAACTTGGTGTTTTATTTCAATGACCTATTTTATTTATAACTAGTGACTCACTCTTACTCCTCTCGGGTTTATTCCCTAGATAGATATTAATGGTAAGTATAGATTACCAAGAGATGTTATATTTTCACACAGTAAAAAATTTTATCAATACAATCCAATGCTTTTTGTAATGCGATTATAGACAGACAATAATTCTATTTTAATATATTATGGCAAGAAATATTTAATGTACAAGTTCGACTCAGAATTTAATTAAGTATATGTATACACCATACACATATATTATTTCATACATTCTAAACTAACTTTCGTTATAATTAGGATTAGCAAAGGTATTATCTTCAGCCCTTTTTAACGTCCCACTGCTGGGTACGGGCCTCCCTTGGGACGAGGGGGATCAGGCCATAGTCCACCGCGCTGGCCTAGTAGATGTTGGCAGACTTCACATGTCTTTCGAAAACTTGCCAGGTTTTTCTCAGACATGCATGTTTCCTCACGATGTTTTCCTTCACCGTAAGACAAGTGGTAATCAGGATAGAAAATGATTCGCACATGAAAATATCTGAGGTGCGAGACCCGGATTTGAACTCGCATCACTCGGTTATCCAAGCGAGCGCGTTACCGCTGGGCTACCACTGCCTAGTTATAAATATAAGGTATTTCAAGAGCTGGTTATCTGCGAGGGTTAGAACAGTAATAATATGTAGTTGTATGTAATATATAACACGTTAAACACAACGTGTACATTCATATATACGACTTAATCTTCTAAAATATAAATGTCTCGTGTCACGGTATTTGTCATCGAACTCCTCCGAAACGGCTTGACCGATTTTCATGAAAATTTTTGTCCACATTTGATAGGTCTGAGAATAGGTCGTAGGCTAATTTTTATTCCCCTAGGTGATAAGGGTTGACCTCTCCAGATATTTTATTTTTTATTTTTAGACCAAACCTTTATTATAATTTTGTATCAAAAAATTCTCATTACCCTACATTTTAATTCTTTTGGCGCGGGCGGAGCCGTGAGAATCGCTAGTTTTTCTAATAAATATTTAAGTAGTATCAAGTAAAATATACAGTAAAATAAATAAAACAATTTAAAAGTAGTAAAATTTAATAAAAATATAAATAACTTAAGCTAGTACACTGAAGAGAGTATCAAAACGTTGACATATCTCACAAGTAAAGTAACAACGCAATATTAAAACACGGTGAATAATATTGATATACATATATCATGTAGATATTACAGCACAGACGGACAGACAAACTTTTAATATCTTTCGTAGATATGTATATAAACATCTGCTAAATACATTGGCACATTTTTGCACAATTTTTTTACCAACGAAAATATTCAAACAAGAAATCTTTGTAGTCGGTATTTTTCTATAAAACACAATTTCTTATTCAAATTACTTTCATTGGATACTTACATCTACATATGCTTATATATATTATGGCATTTTATATTTTGTATGCATGATTCAAAACTACTTTGGTGGTTCAACTGTTTTAGTAAGGAAGCAAAAAAATTTTTTTCTCCTAAAGATCATTTACCTACCTTTAATATCAGTTATTTTGAGTGATGAGTATAACAAAATAAGTGTTTAAAACTGTAATGTGCATAAAATGGTTAAATTTTTATACAATTTGACATTTGCTAGTAAGTTTATCTTTATAATTATAATCATAATTATTTCATATAATTAAGCTAGAAAATAAATTAAGTTAGTCTCTGAAAAGTGTCACTTGTAAAAATTTTGGTAACTTTTGGATGAATTCCATTTTTTATAGAAAATCAAATATAGCCTCTGTATTGTGACATTTTATCTTAAAATTGATTTACTTGACAGTCTACAGTCTTCACAGGGAATCGAACTCGGAAACATCGCTCGTCTGAAAAATAATCCATTATCAACTTTAAAATAAAGGAAAATATCTATGTGCATTACCGCTGCACTCAGAGTCACTTAATGAACCATTAAGTCGAGAATCTCCAGACTAAAGATCGATTTAATGGATCCTTAATGACTATGAGTGCGGGTATTAGTTATTAAAACTCTATTAACATTAATGTAGAGATCAGTATAATTGTATTAACTACTTTAAAATCAAAGTAAATATAACTCTATAGATAAATATAACTAGTTTTTTAGTATACAAAATAAAAAATATATATTATTTTTGTTTTAAATACTACTTTTATTAAACATTTTATTAAACAAATTTATTTATGTACTTCTATTATAAGAAATATTTAAATACTTTTCAAAGTTAGTGTGTAAAATTAGGAATTTTAACTTTAGAATTAAGGTCATATGAAAAAGGTGTTAGAAATAGTGCAAATACCCACAAGATCAGGTTTATAGAGGTGCACGTGGGGCAGGAGGAAAGTAGAGCCAAGGTCGCGTTCAGCCATCGTGTTTGCCTCCTAGTGTTATTTACATACATATATGAAGGATATAAAAACATTGTTACTATTAGCAATTGTTTTTTAATATATTTTTTAAATTAAGCAATGTATTTACTTATTTTTATTCATTATTTCTAAAAACTTAATAATGTGATAGAATTTTGTTGCTTAAAAATTTGTATATGGAGATAAATTTGTGCCATGTGCAAAAAATAATATAAAACTGTGAAGAGATCTGATCAGATTCTACCTGATGTGTAAGCCTTGTTGAGGAAGCAGCTCTGCCAGTACTGGCTGGTAGAGTACCGCCTACAGATCTTGCTTCTGATAGAGTACTGAAATGAAATATTTATTATTTTTTACTATAGTGATATCCTTGTTTTGTTATATTTATGTTCGAGGTATTTTTAAACGGTACTAGCCTATAGATTTCTCAGACAAATTATATTTTCGTGCAGTAAAAGTTATCCTATCATCATAATATCTTTTATCAAAATCCTAAAGTGGTATTTTTGTGATGCGGTCACAGACAGGCAGAGAGCATTTTTAAAAACCATATTACATTCAAAATTTGTATTAATTAAAATGACTTTTTCTAAATGATTTTAATTGGAATTTTATATTTTTATGTAGAAAAAAAAACTAAATAACTCATAATAAAACTCCTTATTTTCAACAAATAGTTTTATTTATTAATAACTCCCAAAAAATAAATTATATTATTTACTTACAGTTCACCGATACGCCGCTCTGCATCAGTCCATTCCGACATATCCTCTTGACTGTAAAATATAAAAAAATATATATGTATTAAAGAAATAGTAAAAAAGCAATATAATTTATATAAATAAATAAATAAATATGTTGGGACATTATTACAACAGCGCCATCTAGTTCCGCAGTAAGCTACGTTACTTGCTCGTGTTGCGGATACCCGATAGTTGATATACTACATATATAAATTTTAAATATATACATTTTATAAATATAAACACCCATGACTGGAGTACAAACATTCGTGATTAGCAAATGAATGCCCCCAGCGGGACTCGAACGAGCGACCGCTGGGGCAGAAAGTAGGGTCATTACCAACTGAGCCAAACGTGTCGTCAAAACACGAGAATATATAACGTGTCGGTAATATATTCTCTAAGTTTATTTTAAATGATACAAAAATGCACTTAAATAATAATTCAAATTCTATGTCAGTTTAATCTGCAGTCTGCCTAAATAGCTATTTCTATAACATTGAATTAATAATTATAATTAATTATTGAATCATTTAAGAAATACGCTAATTGAAAAGCGTGTTTCATAATCGCATTAAATACAAAATCTAAATTAATTAAACCAAAATACCTATACGTTTTCCTCAATGTATCAAAACGTGACATATCTTCCACATCAGTCTTATTAACAGATGACGCGTCGTCTCTATCTTCCTTCACGGAGTCCTCGGGACGGACTGTTGTTGACACTTTAAAGCCCGCTGACACTAGAGCACCTGAAAAAAAATTGTATAGCAAGACTTCTATATGTTGTACTTTTTGGGAAGAAGTTTGTTATTGCAAGTTATACTTGGACTGGAAAAGATTTTCGACTGTAACGACACTTTTACTATCTCATTCTCGCTTCGTTAGGGTTAATAATACCCGTAAAAAGTATACAATTGTAAACTGTTCGGTTTCCCTTTCTTTTTTACTTAAAAAGTAAGGAGTGGGTCCATACACAACTCCTATAAAAAAGAAAAAGAAAATTTGGTTCAGCCACTTAACAGATGAACGAACCGCACTTATTTTTATATATTACATAATATAGAAGAGTGACCCATGTTATTCAAAGTTCCATGCAGTCACAAATATTTAGGTAGTTGGAGTACCTGAGAAGTTTATATTTAACGGTCAATAACGTTTAATTTGCCTATAATTCTTCTAAAATCTAGAACAAAAACTGTTAAAAATTCACAACTAAATGTGAACAGTATAATTATTTAAATACCTTGTTTACTAGAACGCTCTTTGTTAATACTATATGAAGATTCCATACTATGTTTTCTCCGCATCTGAAAAAAAAGGGAAAAATCATAAAATTATGAATCTGTAAAGAACTGCTTTATTTCTATTTTCTTTAATAAAATCTATAAAAAAAATATTAATTTTATTACTTAGTATACGAGTATAGCATTCAAAAAGAAAAAGAAAAATTTGCTTAATGTAACTCACTTCTTCTGCAGGATTTGTGACTCCCGATTCTAAATAACTGATAAGCTTTGCTTCACTGCAAACTTCCGTACTTTTCTTTCTGGATAAGTTGTCTCGGCTGAAAAAAACACATTATCAATACTATGACTTACCTTACACACAGTTTAGCTTATATAAGCTATCATTTACTTTAAGTTTTATTGGTGCATATTGTTTAATGTATACTAATTTGATTAACTAGTTCTCAAAAGTCTTATGAAGCCCGCCAACTTGTACTTGACGTTAAAAGGTCCTAAGTCATGGGTGCAGTAGCAAGCGGTGCACTTATGTTGTGCCATGAAGGAAAATATTCCAACATTCAATTGAAAAAATATTCCAATGTTTGAAGAATATGTAATATTCTTCATAATTGGCTATAATTGCTGATATTTTTACCTGTCCGAGTGTTGAGGGTGTAGTCTCGCGCGGGGGATCATGAGCGCAGGCGCAGGCGGCGGCGGCGGCGCGTGAGACGGAGGGTCTGACATCACTGTAATCTTCTTACTGCTGGTCGAGCGTGAACGGGACTGAAGTAGAAAAAAAAACAAGATATAACTACTTAAATAATTTATTATACAGTTTATTCACAAAAGTGACACATTTTCCAAAATGTATGACAGAATATTTTTTAAAAGCGACCGAGATAGCTTAATGCTGATACGCTTTTCGTATGTTAAAGATACTAGAGCTCTACAAGATATAATGTAACCTAAGAAAGAAAACGGTTTTAAATCTGGCAAGTCTTACCTTAGCCGGTATATAAGGTAGAGATGTGTTCTGGACACTACAAGTTTCACCTGTTTCCATTCTTTCAGCTATAAGCGCTCGTCTATCAGCTCTCTGTTTTGAAGGCATATTACCCTGAAAATATATTTGAATTAAAAGATTAATAAAAATAAATAGGCTAATAATTTTTAATTGAAAGTTCTTGGCAGTTTTTTAAATTAATGGGACGTATTATCCCCAAAAGATAGATATTATTATAATGATATATCTATGTGTATGCAAAGGTCTACGACTCATAGAAGAGGAAAACAGTTTTGATAAATAAATAGTTGCTTATAGAAAGGATAAAAAGAGTATAATAATTAAATATCATGTATTATATCGATATAAAAAATGAACTCCTTGGATATAGGAGATATACTGAAATTTTGGACTTATTGGACTTATTGGACTGCTGCTGCCTCTAACATAATAAATCAGTTTTTTTTAACAGGGAGGCCTGTTGAAAAATCTAATACTACACTGAATTTATAACTTAAAATTATATAAAAAAATAATGACGGTATTACCTGGTGTAAACTAGGCATGCCTTGCATACATCCTATTACAAAAGTTTGCGTCGCTGGACTCCGCGGACTACAGCATCTCTTCGAAGCCCAAATCGTCACCGCCAATATTATCACTGCTCCGACCACTGTCACTGTTATTAGCACCGCTGTAATGTAAGTTTAAAATTTTGTTTAATAATAAAAAATATATTTTATAATGCTTTTTGTTGACTAATGTAAAAGAAAAAAATATACAAAAACAAATCTCGTTTCTATTTTTAATTCATGTACATTATATATTGTTGTAAAACATAAGAATCATCATGAAATGAGCATTGTGAAGTTGTGAGCAAGTGAAGAAAATTTTTTTATTCTCGAAAAATAATTAGTTTGAGCGTACCTTTAAGATTGACCTGGCACGTTCGTCCCGCGTACCACTTGAAACATTCACAAATCATAGCACTTTCTCTTTCGAAACAAGTACCGTGGTAGTTGCAACCGAAACATCCCACTGCATCAGCTGAGATAAGAAAGGACATTATTAAGAAACAAGTAAATAACATTCATAAGACAGTTTCTAAAAAAAATCCATACCATTTATTTAATACTTACCAGTATTATTAAATACTTTGGTTAAGTTATTTATATTAAATAATTTGAAAAACACAAAAGTCTAATTTATATACAGATATACAAGAAAAGAATTACGCTTTTAATCTTTAAATCGAGACCCTCATCTGTCTCGATTACGCAAATTTTACAATTTTTTAAATTGCAAATAACATATGACAATATAATATTAATTATATACTTACAAGAACATATCCTTCCAGGATAAAGAGTATTCACGCTAAGATCAGCAAAGCCCTCCAGACAGCTGCAGGTATAAGTCCCGCGGAGGTTGAAGCAACGTGCGTGTTCTGAACAATCATGGAACTGCGTGCTGGTACACTCGTCGAAATCTAAGAAGAGAAATATTTTATTTTAGTAGCTCTACATATGCATATTCTATAATAATCTGTGATTTAGATTCTATATAGAATGCAATATAGTTTGTCAACATTTAAGTCAATTTACATTCAAATCATGTAAAATCTGGCGAAATAATAAGTGCTGATGATATGAACTCTTCGCACACGATTGATGATAATATTATAGAATACTAAATTAGTGAATAAACGTTGTGGTTGTGTTCGCAAAACTGCAAATAAGTTACTCGTAAAACGTAACGTGTAAAAGTGTCGCCTTTAAGCTTAGCTTAGGTTTTTCTATAAAACATTTCATTTACTTCCTCGAAAAAAACTCATTTTTTTATTTATAAGCAATTGTCGTACCGGTAACATTTAATCTATCCACAAATTCTTCAGCTGCGTGCACTTCGGTTCCGCCAAGACTGTAATTGTTGTTACGCAAATATTTTTCGATAACTTCCTTAAGTCTGTTCTCGTGAGCATTATCTGATAACTGAAATTTTAAGTCTAATAAATATGTATATTGTTTATAAAATACTAAAATAAATAATGCAAATTGATAATATTAATTTATGTATTCTCTAGTTAATCTAACTTAGCTAGATTTAGATCACAAGTATTATCTCACATCACTCAGCATTATTATTATTATTTACGATTATATTTGTTTTAATGACTGATTTTTTATTTTGCATTAATTATTGAATATTTTAATATTCTGTACCTGCACATAGAAGTCATTAATGACTCCCTGGTAGGCATCGCCTCGAGGTAGCCTTATTTCAATAGGGTAGAATCCATTTATATGAACTCCATGATATACATCACGTAAGTCCGACTGCATCACCATTCTATTAATTCCTTCATGAGTAGCAACAGCCAAACTGTGATATTCTTTGCTAGAATTATCAGATAGGCTCGAGTGGAACTTTAGACGCTCATTGCCTTGCGATCCGAGCGCCAACCTAACTGAATAAGTATAAGTAGCTGAAAACCAAAGAAAAATATATTTAATTAGTATAAAATCTTAAATAAGGATCAAAATATACCTAATTTTATTTAATCTTACGTTTGCAGGGTCTATCTGGGAACATTCTAGCAAAACCAGGTCTGCAAACACATTTCATTACACCATCAATCCTTTGACATCTTTCATTTCTCGAAGCTTTACAGTCTGGTTGACATTCCTTCCCATATACTGCACCTAAAAATTAAACATACAATACAAATATTGTAATAAAATATATAGTTCAAATTATAGAACATTAAAATAATTTCACTTTTAAATCTCAGTATTATAAAGTACTTGCCGATAGGATGTCCAACATTAGTGGTTTCCAAATATGGAGTTCCAGCTAACAATATTTCCCCAAACAGAACTTGAGACACTCCATTGCTATTTACTTGTTCGTTTCGTGTGATGCCATCGTAATCGCCTGTCTCTATATCTGTGCTTATTGGTGGAGATTTGCCACCGTTTTGTGACTTATTAATTACCACAAAGAATGTATCGTTATCTTTTTCCTCATCAGTATCAATTTTTTGAATATTTTCAGTCGCATTATTATCTTCATCTTTTATTATAAAGTTATCACTTTCTTCGGAAGACATAGTAATATCATCAAGGGCAACTTTTGTAGATGGGGTTGAGCTAAGTACTGGCGTTGCTTCAACTTGAGGGATTGGTATATGCTTTGTGACAGTTTCCACTATTGTAGTCGGTTGTACTTCGGTATATATTTCGGTTACTACATCAACCACTGTAGATGTTTGTATATTGGTTAGAACGAGGGTTTCAGTTATAGCTCCTTCAGACTGACTGACTAGGCTCGTTTCTGTGTGAGTTACAGTTAATGTATGAGTTAAGTTTACATATCCAATGCTTGATATGACTTGAGGTGGTTCAGACAGAGTTTTAGTGAGCGTAATAATCGTTGTTTTGAATTCTGTCTTAGTCGGTATAATCTCGTCCGATATTTTGATTTCATTACCGGCATGATGAGTTTTAAGAATATTGGACGAATCTAATAAATCTTTTCTAATAGTTAAAGTAGAAGTTACGGTCTTTTCAATAATAGACTCTAATTGTGGTGCAGGGGTAGATACTTCATCTTCTCTAAGAACATCCGTTGGTCTTATATATTCTTCTTCTAATGACGATTCAGAACTTTCAATAATGCTAGTAGGGTTAAACATTAACGGTCTAGAAGGTAAAGGCCTTACGATCTTTTTCACTGAGGTCATTCTGGTCGGATATGATATTTCTGGACGAGACAGTGTTCTTGTTGGTTTAATGATAGGTGTAATTTTGGATGGGGCCTTAAATCTGTTTGTAGCCGTATTTTTGTCATCACCGCGTGCTGGATATGGTCTACGGGTACGGTTTTTATTCCCAATCGGTATCACTTTTGTTCTATCTGAATTATTATTTTCAGTGCTTGATTCTAAAGATGTAGATTCACTTTCTTTGAAATCAATTTCACCTGATGACGTATTATTGTCTTTTTCTATCGATCTAGTTTTGTTATATTGTTTCAGAACAGTAAATGTTTGTTGTGTTGTGGGGTATTCATTACTAACCTTTATTTCCGCACTCGATGAATCATATTCATTTGAGTAATATACATTTTCAGATGAATTTTCTAAAGATATAATGTCAGACTCCTTGGAACTCTTCGGTGGGGACATTGTGTCTGAGAAATAAATTGATGTAGGAGCAAAATCTAAGCTCGTAGGAAATTCAATATTAGAAGAAGTTACCCAACTTGTAGAAATCGGAGTAGGGAAAATAACATTAGTAGTTGACAAAACAGACGAAGTTTGCTTAGGAATATTTTCCATAAATGCAATCTGGGAAGGTAAATCTCTAGGTGGTGGTAATAAATGTGAAGATGGTTGATCGTATATTGGCCTTTTTACCTTATTTACAAAGTCAAAGGTCGGTCTATATGTTGAAACGTCGTCCCTGCCAATTGGCTTCCGCAATGGTCGCTGCGTTGTTTGTTTTGGTGGCAGAGTCCTAGGTGGTGACGTTCTATAAGGCGGTGAAGTTCTTATTTGTAAAATAGGTCTCGCAGTGGATGGTATCCTTGAAACGTGCCTCGGTGGTGATGTTCTTGGAGGAGGTGGGCTCATTCCCATTATCTCTTGCATTGTTGATAGTTTAAATGTAAAATTATGATCCGTAATCAAAGGTGGTGGTGATAAATCTAATATTTCACTAGATGAATTATTTAATTCCACCTCATCTCTGATCGTGAAAGTAGGTAAAGTTGATTTTTCATTCGCCTTTACAATCAAAGGCTTTTTATCTTGAATATGAACAGTTGACGTAATAATATTAGACTCATTTATGACTTTCGTATTATTACTTAACATAGGTTTTTGTTTTGTATAATATTTGCTGTCTGATTCTTTGAATGCTGTCGGTTTATTTGAAGAAATGGGAGGAGTTTCTGATGAAGTATATAGTTCTTCACCTATATTCAATTCCATATTGTCTTCATACGAAATGTTAGTAGCATTTTCCATTAGTTCATTAATCTGCCAATGGGGTTGTTGTAATTGGTGATCTAATGGTATTGCTGAATTCATAGTAAAAGGTTTTGGTTTTACATAGGCATTTTGGTTATAAATTGGTTTTATATTATTAGAATGGAAAGAAGATTTATTTTGAGACATAAAGGGCTTTTCTGTCTGAGTACCAGGATTAAAGTTAACCAATAATACATCATGATTATTATTATTGGTAGATTTTATATTTTGCGTAAATTTAATAGCAGAAAAACCTTTCGTTGAGTTCTCTCGTTCAACAGATGACGCAACAATCGGTACTTTCATGGATTCTGAACTCACTTCACTTTCGAGTTCGCTATTAGTATCAGATTCATCTTGACCATCATAAATTTCATCAGGAGTCTCGTAAATTATCGGCTTAGAAGTAGTTTCAAAGCTATTGTCTTTTAATGGGATGTCATAAGCTTGTTGCTTATTATCCAAACTTGATGGAATAAAATTAGGACTAATATTAGAGTTCGTTACGTGTAACTTTTGATCTTCACTTGGTTTTGTGAAAGGTTTACCTATACTAAAATTGTTTAAAGTTTGCTTATTTTTTTGATCCCAAAATCCAGTTGGAGGTTTACCGACCGTCGCAATTTTTTCACCAAATTCAGGTAAATGGTCGTCATTATTATTGTAATTAAGTGGTATTAATTTTCGTGTCGTGGCTTCAACTTTAATATTTTTCAAATTTTCTTCATTAAGAACGCCAGCATACCAACCATGAGAGTTGGTTGAAACATTTGGAACAAAATGCGACGTTTTTTTAACCTCCTTTGAATTCGAACCTATATGACTCGGCCTTGAATCGAATTGTATATTAATATTTTCATTCATCATAGGGAAATTGGCGTGGCTATTTAAGGTTGTTGGCAAAAAGTAAGTATCATTGTTTCGTAATACTTTATTTACTATACTATTTTTATTGATATTTTCATGTCTATTTTCTATTTTCAAAGAATTAGACGTATTAGAAATATGACTTGAATTCCTAATATTATAGTTTTTAGTATCATCTTTCGTTACATGACTATGATTATCATACGTAAGTGATGGGTGTCTCTTTCCATGCAATGCCACACTTTCATATTTTGCAGGATCATCCTCTACACGAATTGCAAAATTTGTACCTATTGGTATATTTGCATTCACTTGTCCATTAAGAGATGTGGTTGTTATAGGTACCGATACGCTTGAACCAATGATATGACCTGAAGCACTATTGCTCGCAACATTTGTTGCAGTATTCAAAGTAATTGTGTAAGTATTATCTCGGTTGTTTGTAGGTAAGATAGATTTATTTTCTATTTCAGAAGTGGTAATTGGATTACTGCTTTTGTGGTATTGATTGTTGGGTTTTATTGGCACATGTGGACCTTCAATAATTGGTGGTGGTTGTGGCATTTTAATTGTATATGTCGGTGTTGGGTGATTGTTTGGCAATTGTGACGCAAAATAAACTTCTGACGTTACTTTTGGAGGAAGTTGACTGGATACAGGGTGCTGAATATTTAAAAATACATTACTTTCCAAAGTAGGTTTCGTATGAACGACTGGCCGCTGGTGATATTTATTTTTATCATAGCGATTTTCTTGATTAAAGTGTAATTTAGGCGGTGGCGGTGGCACGGCTAAATAATTTTCATATTCTTTATCAATAACTTCTTTTCCTTCCTTAGGTTTGCTATTGACTTTTTTATTCCAAATATGCTTTTCAAAATCTTTATAGATTTCTGGATTGTAGGTCGTTATTTGTGGACCTACCCGAACATGTGTCTCTTGAGTACTTGTAGGTGGAGGTATTTTGGTTAAATCTTTCGGACGCTTGCTTTCATTCCACTTTAAGTTAGGGTCACTATTACGAGTGGATTCTTTTTTATTTATTAAACTGGTGGATGCAACACTTGAGTCCACGAAAAACTGATTTTTATTTGGATAAACATTATGCACATTTGTCATCTGAGGTGCGTCTATGCTGAAGCTTCCAAAATAACCAGGTTCTGGATATGGTAAAGGATCATCGACATAGTCTCCTGTTTTATGTGGTTCGGAAGATCCAGCAAAAACTAAAGCGGTAGAACTACCATGAGGAATCAATACATTAGCTACTCTTGATGGCTGTATATCTACTAAAAATGGCTTATTTATGGAATCCGAATTATCAAAAGTAACATATTCTCCATTTGTTGTAATTTTTGTACTAACAACTTCCGATGAACTAGGGTTGTTATCAGGGATATCTTGATCTCTATTCTCTTCATATGTTGGTCTATGATCTGTCTGGTGTTCCTTAAGGCCACCCTGTGATGGTTTTACTAAAGATGGAATGTAATCTAAGAATGCTGGTCGACCGTGATTAACTACTATAGGTGAATTATTTTGTATTAATCCAGATTGCTTGTTGTATTCATTTGCATATGGATTTGATGGCAAACGAGACAAGCCAAATTGCAAATTATGCTTCTCGATATTATTAACTTGTGGCCGGAGAATATTTTTGTTTAACTTTGATTTTACTTTAGGCAATTCGGGCGGTCTTAAATCAAATGAGTCATCAACAGGCTTATCGTTTAGAGGTTTTTCTTTTGTTATATATAGCTCGTTATTTGCAACTACATTATCTATAAGCGGTGGATGCACATTATTTTGTAATTTTATTCCACTAGCAGCTAATGTCAATGGTCCTCCAACTGCAGGTTTCCCAACTATAACATCTGAGTTAGCGGTTATAATTTCACCTGGACTTATGGGTATACCACCATTTACAAGTGGACTCTCATGGACTACTTTTGGTCTAACAAGATGTGAAAACATGGGATTTTTATGCTCTGCTGCCCATGCAAAATTTTGATGTAAAGTAACGTTTGTAAGACCAATTTGGGATTCAGAGGCTTCCATTTCATCAACAGGAATGTAAATTGGAAAATTTGACACTTTCGACTCAATATCACTATCAACTCTCTTATTTGCATTATAGGACGTCACTTTATGAGGTGGCTTAAGAGTGGTCGTTATGGCAGAAGTTTTATTTGTTTCTTGACGTTTCATAAAACCGCCAGTCATTTTTTCAATAACTGGTGCTAGTTGAGAAAGTCCTTTGATGCCTAATGATCCCAGTTTTATTAGTTCTGCCACAACTAATTTATTTTTATTTATTTTTTGTGGTTTTTCTGGTTTTATCTTTTCAGACGTCTTGTTAATTTTTGGAGAAAATGGCGCTTGTTCATTAGTCAATAAATCACTTTTTTCCACAGAGCTCGTATCTTTTTCTTCGGAATAATCATTTACTTCAGTATATTTTTCTACAATTTTATCTGTTGGTGCCATATGAGAGCTAGTTTCGTATTCGTAAGGATGATATTGTGTTTGTTCAATAGTGTTTTTGTTAGTTACCTTAACGTTTAAATTTATTCCAGAATATTTACTAGTCTTTAGGGCATGATTTTCAGATGTTCGAATAAGTGATTTTTTGTTACTTGTGTGCTTAGTCTTCAGCGTTTCTGTTTGTGTATGACTACACGTACAAGATGAAGTGCAAGGAACATGATTTATTTCTGATGGTTGTATTATGTCAAAATTATTCTCTTCTTCACTGTCGATTCTCTTGTCTAATTTTGGCATATTATTTAAAAATGTATTTGATGCAGCAGAGGGTTGAATAGTTTTTACTTCCATATACTTTGTCTGCAATGAAAAAAGGACAGAAATCGTTGTTACATTTTTATTTGTGTTATAATAAAGTTGTTACAATAAATTGTTTTTGGAATATTAAAGAAATCTTACATTGCCAATGTTAATAAAAGTGAACGTTAGAAGTTTTAAACCTTCATGTGGGTTATAAATACGTATGTGAGGAAAACGGTAAGATTAATAAAATAATAATTGAACGATGTAACGGTATATATGGAATTAATTCTACAGGTAACAGGTATATTTTGAAATCCTTGGGACCCAGGATATTGTCAGATGTCGGTATAATGGGTTCCGTAATTGTAACTCTTACTTTCGTTGGTTTGAAATCAGCTAAAACATCGGTGGCATAAAGATTTGTAAGTGATTCTGTAGTAACCACTGAAACTATAGTTTCAAATGTTGACACAGCGCTTCTCTTGTTTTGAACTACCGTAGTAAGGTAAGTGTATGTAGTCATACATGTCTTGATAATATAATTGTGTTGCATTAGTTGATGTAATGGAAAAAATGCGTTCATATGTTGCCGATTTACAACTGTGGCAACAGCTGATGATAATAATGACCTGTTCGTTGGCGAAGAACTAGCACTATTGGAAGTTTTCGATGCAGGTAAGTGCATAACTTTAAGTTTTCGCTGAGAAGAAAAGATTACAGTAAATTATGTATTAATACTTTTTACTAAAAATTACATACAATCATATACTACATAACATTACACTACATCGTTTAATACTAAAAGAAAATCTAACATTATTTATTAATTCATATTATGTTAAATATTACCTTTCAATTGTAATGCTTAAAATTCCTATTCAATTATGTTTCAATATTTTAATTATTTTACCTGTTCTTGCTTTCCATCAGAACTTTTATCTCTTACTAAAACTTCCACACCATTGGACATAATACGAGTGGCTAAATTTTTTAATCTTCTCTCATCATCCATTCGATGTTCTACGTCAATATCCCTTCCAGGTCTCCAAGGTGAGTTATCATATACTATAGCATTAGTATTAAACGCTGAAATTTTAAAATCATTATAATTTATGTTAAGTCACGAATTTAATATATTACAAAGAAAAAAAACATTCAATGTATTTGATTAAATTAAATTATACGTTAATTTGAATCATGCAAGTGCATAATTGCTTATACAACAAACACTGTGCAATTGAGAATTGAAATATTTTAAAATAATTTTAGTAAATCTAATATTAAATTGTCATTAAGGTGGTCGCTATTATCTTTTTTTTATATGTTGTTTGTGTTTTTCATGTGATAAAGATACTTGTATACAGAATAATCTCTAAGATATATTGAATAAAAAGATAATAATGACCACAGGTGATTAATTAAATCAACATTTATTAACAACAGACAAGTCGTGGTGTAGCAACACTAACACTAGCTAAAATAATTATAAAAATATTACCAACTATATATTTACATAATATTCTTATTAACCTTATAACAGCATCCCCAACTAGCTACTTTTTACAAAAAAAATATGCGTTTAGATATTCCAAAAATCATAAAAAAATATATTGAAGCTACAAATGTATGAATTCATAAAACCATTTTTAGAATACAATTTTTGGAATAACTAAATTTATTATATTATGTATAATTAATTTATTATTAGATAACTCAGACTCACCTCCCGAGACGGTTGGTGACGCGGAACGTGGGATAGAACCATTCAATTGGATCTAAGATCTTCAAAGGTTATTCAGGTCTAAGTCATCAGTACTGTCAGATGAGTCAATCAAGTAATAATGCTGCTTTTTATGCTACTGTTCAATTGTTTACTTGTAAATTATTATTTAATACTTTATTTTATCTTTTTGTAAATCAAACAATGCTATTTTAATTGGACTGAAATTTATGCAAATTGTGAATTGAAAAATTGTATAGTATTTTTAGTACAAATTTAGTATAAATTATTTTTTATTACTCGTATTATTATGAGATTTATTTTTAATCTACTAGTAATATATTTATCTAAATTTATAAATATAATAAGGACAAATTAATGTATATTTTAAAGTGGATAAAAGATAAACAACAAATCTTTTTATTACAATTTATTATTAACATTGTAAGTCGTAATTTGCAATTTACAAATGAAGCAGGTCAAGTATTATAATATATTATCATTACAATTAAAACTATATATTATGAGTAATTCTTAGGCAGTGATTAGATATTTTCTTACCTAATATTTACTTTTGACAATATAACTTCATATGTGGTAACATATCAATCATATTTTTGGTGATCTTAAAGAATACCTATCAACACATTTGAGTCCTATCTACAAAATCAAGTACAAAATATATTTGTGTCTTATACTAAATGCTAAAACTATAAGGCACTATTCATAGTTAACTTACTATGATACAAAGTAAATAAATAACTAAATCATTACTTTACAGACCTAACCAGTTGTTCGGGCTTCACGAAACATCATCCACAGTACTTTGTTTTGAATTATATCTAAGAGTTGTTGGGGATTCTAATTTGACAACGTAAGTTGGTGAAGCAGTATATTTAACATTATCACTTACTTTTCCTACTATACTTTCTAAACTTTGCGTTGGTTTTTGTGACTCAACAGAAGAATTCGCTAAATATTTATCCATGTCAGAAGTAAACGAGTTTTCTAGCATACTGTCTCCTTGTGAACTAACAAGTTGGTCTATAGATGGCAAAATCGATGGCAATATTTTTACATCCCCATAGTAAATAGCTTCTCGCTTTCTAACAGTTTGAGTATCATCAGCTACTACAGTTGATAATACGGTGCTAAATTCTCCAGGGTGTTTTCCGGATACGTATAGTGTTACTACACTTGTTAATTTAGGTGGAGAGGGTTTTTGAACACGTTGTCTGCTTCTCTTACGGGCTGGAGGTGGTGTGGGGGGTGGAATATCCTCACCACTATCTTCTATTTCTTCTTCAAAATCTTCATTACTGCTCAAATCCGATAATATGTTTGGTTTGGGACTATTACTATAAATGTCATTATTCAAATTGTTATTTTGCACCAAATTATTTTGCAATAAATTAAGGTCAGGATGGCCTAAGCCTAGTAATGGATTAGCTGTTTGCAATGATAGCGCTTGCTGCTGTTGCTGTTGTTGCTGCAGAAGTAAAGGTAATAATAAAGAGTTGTATTGAGGTGGAGGAGGAGCCAAAACTGTTGGTGTAGTAACAATTGTGTCAGTTATAAATTCTGTAGCTGTTATTACATTCGTGGTGGGATCCACTATAGTCGTTAATATTGGAATACCTCTGAAAGTAATTGGTAAAACTGTTTCTCTTGCATCTGTGACGGTTGTAACATATGTTGTAGTTCTAGTTTTTAACTCAGTAACCGGTGTTTGTACTACTGGTTGCTGTGGTAATAATCCTTGTCCTTGTAATGCAAGTAATGGATTTATTGCAGGTTGCTGGTTGCCTAACAAAAGTTGAGATAAAAGTAAGTTAGCTAAGGGTACATTTGAATTTATCTCCGGTGCAATAGTTTGTACTACAGGCTCCACATTATAAACAGTACTCGGTAATACGTGTGAAAACGATGTTTTACGACCCCTTAATGTCGTTGGAGTGAATATTACTGTAGTTGTAGGAGTTTCATGCAAAACAAATTTAGTTATTTTTGTTGCACCGTTTTCTGCCAACTCTGTTGATTCGACAGCAAGTACTAATTGGTGGCCACCAATAGGATTTATTGATGTGGATATTTGATTGAGAAATAATGTTTCTACGCTAGGTTTAGCTGTTAAAAGATTTTTATATTCTGTAATCTTTCCATTTACTACTGGTACCGTTACTTCGAATGGTATTTGATGTGTTATTGTAATTTTACCGTCATGTAAAATGTTATCATATTTGTTATATCTTTCACCACTTAAATTTTCAAATGAATGTCTTTGTCTGCTAGATGCTTTGCTAGTTGTTGTTCTTGGTCTAGATCTACTAGTCGTTCGAGGGCTAGACCTAGATGTCTGTGTAGTTTTACCACCAGATAAGCGGGGGGCTTTTGGCCTCGATGATAGGGTTGTAGTTCTTGAATTAGTTCTTGTTTTACCTCGTCTGTAAGCTGGTGAAGATGTAGTTGTCGTCCTACTATTATCTCCTCTTACGATAAAAGGTTGCCTTGATGAAACTTTTGGAGCAGGGGCAGTGGTAGTTCTAGTATTTCCAGCACGTGAATTAAAGCGAGATTTTGGTTGATTTTTTTGTGTGGCGGGTGCAGGAGGTTCAGTTTCAGGTTCAGGTTCAGGACGTCTTGTACTCGCTTGCTTAACTCCAGGTCTTCTAAAATTTGTATACTTTCTATTACCATAGTCCACTTGACGTTTCACTCGTCTATTAAATGCAAATGGTCTTATCTGAACTGTATTTTTATTCTTTCTATATTTCGAGGCCACTGGCGAAGCCACCTGCTGTTCTTTTCTATCAGATGATTCATAATCATTATCTTCCTCGAATTCTTCTTCTTCTAAAATTTCTTCTTCTTCTTCATATTTTGGCTCATTTTCTTTTATTTCTTCTTCTGGTTCTGGTTCTGGTTGCTTAAATAAGTTTCGTCTAGGGAAAAGAGAATTGGCCGGCCTTTGTCTACGTAATGCGAGTAAAGGATTTGAAGTCGACCGAGTAGTTGATCGTCTTGTGGTAGTAGTAGCTCGCCCACGAGTAGTTAAGCTTCTTCTTGATGTAGGTGTAGTAGATCTTGGTGTTATGGCTGTACCAGGTTGTCTAGCTACTGGCGGTCTTCTAAATCTTAGTAGAGGATTATTAGTAGTTTGTCTGAGAGATGCTTCAGTAAATTCATCGAGAGATTCAGTCGCACTCTCTTCTTGCTGAGTAGCAAAAGTTTCAGACTCGTTCTGATCAAATGCAGGATAATTTACAGAAGTTGACTGCCTATTACCTCGTAGTCTTGACGAAGCTGTCGGGCGGATTCTGGGAATTGCAGATCGACTAGCATAATCCAAGCTATTACTTCTAAGGGAACTAGATCTAAAACCAGTCCTCCTTGAAGTAGGATAAATACTTCCTCCTCTAGGAAATCCTCCTGGACGTGAAGCAGGAATATTAGCTGATAAGTTTATAGTTGAACTACTACGACCAGAAAACCTTTTTCCAGCACTGGATGATCCAGATACAACGCCTTGTTTACGACTACCGCCGAAAGCACCTGAGGGTCTTACAGATTTTAATGTAGGAGTTGCCGTAATGGTTGGAGTAGAATCGGCACGAGTAATTGTAGTAGCGCTATTAGGAATACCCAAACGTTTTGGGCTAAACGTAGGCCTATTTCTTGACGCAAATGGTATAATTACCGGTGTAAAGGAAGGTTTCTTAGTTGTAAATGTAAGTCGACTTCTCTTTTTAGTGCTAGGATCATCATCTTCATCTTCTATATCATATTGCAATTCTGTTGTTGTTTCGGAGTCAGCAAGAGAGCTTTCTATTACTTCAGGAGTAGGGCTAATAATAGTGCCTTCCGTAGTTGTAGTGGTGGATGATGTGGTAGTTGTGGGTAAAGACTCCTCGACCAACGACTTATTGTCACTTGTAATGATAGTTGAATCACCAGATATAACTGCAACTTGAGAGAACAGAATCTTTTTCTCCAAATCTGGTTTTTGTGTGTTAGCTGCAGGTGGCTTCACTTCTGCAAATAAATTGTCAATGTATGTTCCTTGTAGTATTGTTTGTGTTATACTTGATAATTCAGGTAACTTCGTTGCTTGAATTTCTTCTTTTATTTTAGTTGGGATTATATGAGGTTTTTCATCTTGAATCAAGTTTTTATCTACTGCACCACTTGGAACTTTTCGCCCTAATTGGTTATCTTCAACTACCTTTGTATTGTCGACGATGTTGGTAACAGTTTCCAAACTACTTCGTATTTGTGACGTATTACCTGCATAAAATGTCGTGAAATAAGTGTAGGTTGTATAAAACGTAGCTTTTCCGTCATCTTGTTCTAGGCTATCGTCTACTAAAGAAGGTTTAAGTGATACTTCTAAGTCTTTTGGTGGCAAAACATTAACAACATCTATAGGTGTAGTATCGATAGGACTTATTGTAGGTATTGATTGAACTGAAGGTGTGACAACATTAGAAACAATCTCCTCACGACTTGTAATCGTTGTCGATTTATCTTTGTAAAGCGTTGTCCAATATGTAAATGTAGTATAATAAGTAATTGGAAGATTATTTTCTTCTTCGGGTTCCGTTTTCGGTGTAATAGTTTCCGTAACGACATTCGTTATAGTTTCCAAATGACTTTTTACCTTACTTGAATCTTTTCCTATATACATAGTAGTAAAGTAAGTAAAAGTAGTATAACTTGTCTGTAACAAGAGCGTAGGGGATGGGAGAATCTCATCTATATTACTTTCAGAGCTTATTTGATCGTCAAGTACATTATTGTTATCTAAAAGTTTTGTTTCTCCTTTAGAGGATGAAGATTTAACATCTGTTATAAATGAATTTTCCGATATAAGTGGATTTGACTCAACACTAAACAACATATCAACTTCTATAGGAGATGGTTGTGGAGCATTTTCGTTGCTTTTATTTGCTTCTAATGATTTTTCTTCCATAGTAACACTACTTTCAAAAGATGAATTTTCTTTTGTACCCTCCTGTGTCATTCCTTTAACTTGCATACAATTTCTAAAGTCAAATTGAGCTCTTGTGCTTACCGCAGGTACAGAGTTAGTTTTTGTAGGCTTTAACTCATCAGGACCAACATAATTGGTATAAACTTCACTTCTGCTGCAAACATTAGCATCAGAACCCACATAAATAGTTGTAAAGAATGTGTAAGTTGTGTAGTAAGTTTTAACAGAATCTGGCTTAATGCTAGCAACTAAATCATCATCTAATGACGGAGTTGGAGTTTGGGAACTATATGATTTATTAATTTCAACAGATTCAATGACATCCTTATTTTTAACGAGATCGATGATACTATTAATGGCAAGTGATTCAGTTGGCTGAACATTGCTAACACTAGTAGGTGAAATCTCATCATCAAATGCGCCAAGTAATGATGGATCAATTTTAGACAAATCCAATGTTGAAGTTATAATATTAGTTACTACTGATTTATGACTTTCAATGCTGGAAGTGTGGTCACCAAAGAATGTAGTAAAGTATGTATAAGTTGTATAAAGAGTTTTGTAAATAAGATCTATTTCATTTTCAGAATCATCTTTATTTATTAAATTAAGATTTTCGGTTGGTGTATGTTCTGTACTAACAGAAACTTCTACATGGCTTTGACTTGTTGAAACTCTTTCAGTAGTCGTGGTTGATTTTGTATCACTTTCATTACTCACTTCTTGTGAATCTTTATCTTCTTCATCTTCAAGCGGTTTAGTTATTTCATCTTCTGTAACAATAGATTGAATTTCTTTTTCCATAGGAGTAGTTCTTCTTGGACTCTCAGTACTAATTTCTGGTGTACGTTGAGTATTTGAATCACCTGTATCAATTACTTCTGGTTTTTCAATATTACTTATTTCAGTACCTTGGACTTCCACAACAGATGTTGGTTCAATGTTGTGGCTTGTTTTACAAATATAATTAGTTAAATACCCTACATTACTTTCAACTACAACGTCTGATTTAATGGAAGTTGTGGTTTCGGTACTTTCTAATGGAATAAAGTATGTCGTTAAATATGTTAAAGTTTTATAGGCCGTTGTCATAGTTGACTGTGTTTCAAGTCCATCAGTACAAAAGATTTCTTCATGTTTGTCATATTTATTCTCTGTGGTTGTCTCAATTTCATAAGATTCATCGCTGTGACCACTTTCTGTAGTAGTTAATAATTCAGAAAGTACTTCTTGAGTGCCATCATCTTCATCTTGATCTTCTTCTTCTTCATCTTCTTCTATTTTTTCAGTGACTTCAGCTGCAGTGTTTTCTGTTTCTTCCGCAGAATTAGTAAATAGTTCAGTACTTCCAATTTCTGTGACCGCGGATTCTTTTGGCTCTTCAACAATAGTCGCAGATGGCATCAAGAAAGTTAAAGGATCAGTAGCTTGAGAGTTATAATCATTTCCGGGAACGGGAACTTCTAAATCTTCTGTGTTTCTTGTGCGTTCGGTTGTTGTAAAAGCTGGCTCAGAAGGTTGTATTACGTCAATATTAAGATCAAAGCCATTATTATATTGTACACTTACAGTATCAGGAACTTTATCATCAATTTCGTACATTACCTTTTTCAGATCTTTCTCGTCATTAAAGAAAACTCTTTCAGAGCTATGATCATCACTGCTAGGTGTTACGACTTTTGTGACTGTATTAGCTTCATGAGCTTTATAAGTTGAAGTAGCTACAGGAATATCAGCTGACAGGAAAGTAATTTTAGTTGCTAATTTATCTACTGGCTTAGCCGAGGGAAAAACATTTACTTCGTCTGGGTTAGGATGCTTAATAGTTTCAGTATTAGGAGTAAAGATAATAACAGTGTCACCAACTATTGTAGTAAAATCAGCAAATCCTGCATAAGTAAACGTTTTTTTGGGACGTGGTTCACTTTTTTGCCCGAACAACTTTTTAGGTAACTTAGTTTGTGGTAAAGACTGTTGAGGAGAACGTGATTCAACATTATCAATATAGTAAAATATTGGCGAAAACTCGTTCTTTATAGTAAAAGTAGGCAAATCATAATTAGGCTTAACTTTAACAACATCAGATTCTATTGGAATATCTTCTTGTTTTAACGTTTTGATTGGTTCGGTAACTGGTTCATATGCTTTACTTTGACGATACAATGTATTGATATTTTCAAACAAAGAAGGTTTCACGTACTCAATCTTTTTTTCATTATTGATATATGGACCATCAAGATAATTATAAACTTCAAACTTAGGCTCTTCATTATAAGAATGCACTTTACGTGCCGTCGCTTCCTCAAATATTTGATTGTCAACTTGATCTGGAGAAGTTGGAGGATTCCAAAATTTGAAAGTTTCTTGTGCTGGTTTACTAGCATAAACAATCTCCATTTTGCTGCTAGGTGCTAAATAATCAGTATTTTTAAGTACAAATTTATCGGGATCAATTATACCTAAGTCTTGTTTGACATTCCATTGGCCATCAAAAGCAGAATGAACACGAGTTGGTTGAACAATGTAAGCATCTCCAACATTTGAGGGCTTATTATAAAGTACAAGTGACGATTTAGTTAAAAGTTGAGCGTAAATACGTCCATTGTCTAGGGTGGTTCCAAGAATTTGTGTAGCAAATTCTGTAGTAACTCCATCCTGGATGAAAGTTCTTGCAGTTGAAGTAAGAAGGCCGATCAGAGGCTTGACGCTATGGTATCGGCCAATTTTCGTGTTATAATCGTTTCGATTTTGGTCGTTAACGAGCAGCACTGTCAGGTCTAGTAGATCAGTCATGAAGTCGTAGTTCCGTCAAGTAGTGGAAAGGATTTCGTGGAGGTGCAATATATTTTACAAGGTCCATTTGAGTTCGGAGTTGACCACGACCGGGGATTAGATTTGAAAGAGAAAGAAAAAACATACAATTAATAACGCAATATAGATAGAAAAGATTATATACTTCGTCCAATTTCAACTTTAGATTTATAAATATTGGAATTTCCGAATAAATGAAAAAGTAATGAAAAGTTTAATTTTTAAAATTGAAAATGGATAAGTATATTTTTTGAGAAGTAGCATTTTGCAAATCGGTTAGCACTAAATTTTGTACAACTTTAATTTGGTTACCAAAGTTGATGATTTGAGTCATTTTAATTAAAAGATTGATTTATTCTATACAAATATATTTGAATTCTACAAATCATCAACTATATAGGTAAATTATAGAAATCCAATAAAACAACAATATAAAAGAATATAGTTAAGAAAGTTAAGACTTCAGTAAATATATAAATTAAAAATTGAAAAGGCAAAAATTTTGTTATAAATTCAAATACATAAAATACTAATATATATTAAATAACACTAGAAGAATATTTTGCAAGCATATTTTTTACAAGTTATATCGTGATTTAAATGTTGATTACTCACCCCTATTCTCCGGAACTCCTTCTCTTTTAATTCTCGATGCTTCTATAGATTCATTTTCGATTATTTCTGAAACAAGACGTACCTTATAAATATTATTTTTAACAATTTTCCTATTTCTTATTTAATATTATTTTATAATTATTTCATTCTTTGAACTAGCGTTGTTGGCTGTTTTATTTTTCTATGATACTTGGCTAGTTGCATTTCAAGAATCCGAACATACGAATGAACAAAAGAACAAACAAATTTGAGCTATAGATATATAGTTTGTCAGGTTAATAATCAACTTTTTACATACAGTAATTCTCATATCACAACATTTATATAGATCAAGGATTTTATTTTCAAAGTCAAAAAAATATTCAATACGTACTTCAATAATAAAAGCATAATATTAGCTAAGTAAGAAACTAACGCTCGACCTAGGATACAAAAAATGAACCAAATTAAGTCTACATAGATTTGCTTTCGTAATAATAACCCAGATGTTTGTAGAAAGTTGCAAGCAAGGTCATATAAGATTATTATGAAATTGTACGGTACAATGATATAACAATTTTAGTAATAATTAGTATATGATACATATATTCATAGTACCCAGCTTAAAAGCTTTTGTGACGCATAATAATATTTTTTGTTTTCTCGCATTTGCGCAGTCATAATATTATAATATTGTATTTAAAATACATGATGTTAAGATAATTTTTTGATCTCCTTAAACTTACACATTCTATATAATTGTATTTGCAAATAAAAAACTCGTAGTATTTTGTAATTGAAATTTGCGGAAATATCCTAAAAAGGCCGGTAATTGTGGGAAAGGCTAGTGTCAGGTGATTATATTTAAAGTCGTCTTTGTTCTCAGATTTTACGCAAGGTTTTTTTCCCAAAGGGAAAATTATTTCTTGCTACATCTAAATTTCGCAAATATTAAATAATTAGGAGGCATCACGATCTTATGTTTTAGTTGTCTTTGATATTGCAAGACTTTATAAAAAATTAATATGCGTCTATGAGATTTAAACGCATTTTCTCGTTCATGCATTTTTTTTATCGTATCGTGTATATCTAAATAGATATATAATAAAAAGGTAAAGTAGTAAAGTAAAGGAAAGGTCACCCACTTATCAAGAAATATAGAAAACCTCTTGACGTATAAAGATGAAATTTGGCAGTTTATAGTTAGTATACGTCCGCTAAGAACGGATTTTGCTACAGGGCCGGATTAAGGAGGACTAAGGTCTCTAGCAAGTTTGTATGAAAGTCCTTCATTTTTTGTACAACAACTTTTTTGGCAAGGAGCACCTAGGGACGAACCCGAGCGAAGCGATAGTGAGATTCTAATAGGTACTATATATAAGTAAAAGTACTTCAATCAAACTATTATATCAGGAAACTGAATTATTTCTCATCACTAAAACAGTCTACTATCATGATCAGCAACAAATACATTTTAATAGCTCTAATTTTCCTAAATGACGCCATGTGTAACTAGCACTCAGGATGTGGACGTTAAAAAAGATGCCCGTTTCGGAAACGTCTGCCCCACGTTTATGGTATTCATGTCAGTGTTGTGTATGCGTTCATCGTATCCGTTGACCCACTGTCATACTGCCCAGCAAGTATCAAGATTAGTAGGTTGATACTTCTTATTAAATGCCATCCTATTACAATTTATATATTTTTTCACATAGAAATCTTGATCACGTATCATATGGTTCGTTACACACATAGAAGAAAAGATTCAATTATCAAATGGTCATCTTATACGCATTGTTGCCAATTCTCCTTCAAAATCCTGCATTTAAAATGGTAGCATGAAATGATAAAGTTGTAATAATATTTATTATCCCTAGAACTCACTTCATACGGATGGCACAAGTTATTTGTCGAAGAAATCTTTGGGGGAAGTCTAAGTCCATCAGTAGAGCTTGGGCTAAACTTGGGTTTGCTTGGATCAAAAACTTTACAGATATTTAGTTCATGTGATAATCAGTCAATATCGTAATGATAATTGAATATTTTTTGGTAAAACACTACTAATTTAATATATTTAAACAAATAATTAATTTAAAGTATCCTTTACTACACATTTTTATAGTATAAAGATTCAATACAACTACTTATCAATTCTAGATAGAATGTAGGAAGAATTTCACTGACACACTCATATATAGTACGGAAGCGAAGTTCGCTAATCGCATAGCAATTGCGCCCGACATCCATCGAGGTCAACACAGCAAATAAAGTTGAAGGACCCTACGGCATTGTATCTAATTATTAAAAAATAGTCTGTTTATAATAAAAATTCGCTGGACGTATATTTATATATAGCCAACAATTACCTAAAAACCAACAGTTCGAGTATTGACAAAAAAAAATTCCATTTACACTACGTTCTTTCACTTTTCAAACCTAGGCCTATCTCATGGCACCCTATAAACACCTAATTTAACTTTAACTCTTTGTCCGGCTCCTACAAAATCTTAGATTATATACATGTATATAATCTAAGTACAAAATAAACATAGCTCATTAGATGACTTGAAACTGATCATGTATTATAACAAGTATTCATTATTGTCGATCAAATGACTTGATAAAGATATCTAAGAAAAAAACATGCTTTGAAATATAATATTTGAAAACGAACGACGAGATGATTTTTAAGATGCAGAGATAAGTGAACAAAGATTATACGTCCTTCATAGAGGTATTACTAAGTAACTACAATGTTTAAAGGTTAATGCAAACTTTGCGGTTTTAAGAATAGTGAAATTGATATATCAATCTAAAACTCTATGATGATTCATTTTGTAAATACCCCAAATATTTTAAAACTTTACAAGATTTTGATAAAGTGCTAGTAAGAAACTAGTTAAATGACTCAGTTTGCAGCTGCAAAGTGTTTGTCATTTAAGGTTGTTGAACTTAGAATTATGAAAACCTTTATCAGTGATAAAGCTCCTGCTTCCTTATAATTATAAGTTACAAGATCAAACCCAATACCTATATTAATATACTAGGGACTCACCCTAACTTCGCTCATGTTCATCTCTAGATACCTACATTTTAACAATTAATATAAATTTCTGACAAAATGATATTTTTTCACGTTTTTTTTACTTTAATATGCATGTATTATATATATATATATATATATATATATATATATATATATAAGCCTTTCTCTTGAATCAATCTGTCTAATGGGAACCACATCAAAATCCGTTGCGTTGCTAAAAAGATCAAAGCTTACAGACGATGGGACACGTTTTATAATATGTAGAGATGTTTGTTCGTCTAATGAAGAGCCTTCATTTCTCCTAGGAATGCAATATTTGCTTTGTTTATTATATATTAATAATAAGAATTACTTAATAAAATTAAGACTAAAAGTTAGTTAATATGTAAAGAATACATACCTTTTTATAGTTTACAAATCTACGTACAAATCATTTATTTTCTTACATAATATATGCCTTATATTTATAGAAATAATATAAGTCATCGTACCATCATATATATTAAGTTACACTTAAGTCTATAAAGCTTAGGTTTTTTTTGTCAAGCATAGAAACTATTGACCGTAATAATTCATACTCTAATTAAACATTCTCATCGCACCAAATTTATGTTAATTTGCAAGGAAATAGAACACTTTGTGGCATCAATAATCGTGTAAATTACACCGAAACTGACCGCCTGTTTCGCACGGTTTTGTTTCTTTAAATTCTATTTGATTTTAAATTCTATTGTTAGTAAAATAGGGCACACTATGGTTTAATGATTAAGATATTTTTATTTTCTTTTCAGTCTTCAGATATTCTATAAAAGTGAGAGCAGTTATTTTTTTATAGCTACTGTGTAGGTTTTCTAGGTTATAATAACTGTGACAATAGATTTTATGTGTAATACAATATAGATGTAAAGCTTTTAACTCCCTTGTTGGAATAACAAATATTATAATAAAAAATGTAATAATTATAATAATATTAGCTAAAAATAAGTTAATAATGTCGCCATATTTATATATTTTTTTTTCATTTAAAATTAAAAATTTTTAAGGTACTTTGATGCTATATTTTTTTTTGTAAATTGTGGGTGGGCACTGTCTGTAACAAGTATATAAACCTCTGAGACGTCAAATACCTTAGTCTCTCCCGTGACCATGACTGCTGTAAAACATTAGAAACGTCGGGAACCGAAAAACAAAGTAAATCCGCGACAAAATAGTTTCATTTACAATTTCGAATTTCGAATTGCAAAGCTCGATAAGATTTTAGTAAAACTCATAAGATTATGTAGAGTTAACGTCTCTCGCTCTACTTTATACCTAATTATCAATGTTAATGGTAGACCATTATCATTACAAAACTTTTTTTAGGAAATCGTCAGATTGACTTATCGGGACTTGTAATCCTGTGAAGTTTGGTAGCAACTGGAACTTTTCTATTGCATCAATGATAGTTCTGCTGTCGACCTACTATTATTTTCATAACCCGCATTATATTAACAAGCACATTTATAAAATGAGTAAAAATAAGCCGCGCCGCTCACGAGCATATTTCCGATGGGTATGGCCGGAGCGATTTTGATCAAATTTTCAAGCAATCTATAGATTAGAAGTTGAGTAGCGATTGAAAATATGAACTTACTAACTGCTTACTTATTTACAAATAAAGCTCGTCAACAGATACTAGGAAAAAAAAAGATAACCGATTGCCAAACAAAGAAAAGTACTGAACTGTTCAAATTAAATCAATAAATATAAAATATCTAGTAGTTAAAGTTATAAGTTAATTACTTAATTCGAAGAAGATTTAACGATAATATTCGATAATGGTCTAAAATTACTTCAAAATTTTCTTGCTGAGAAAAATTTTGCAAAATATAGGTCTTAGAAAAATACACGGAGTTGTTTCTGCACTTAGTCATTTATAAGGTATTTCAATCTTATTTTGATATATATTTCACGCACTAATTCCCTACTTTTCGATGTTTCACTTTTGCGATCTGCAACTTTAAACGAAAGTGAATGGAAACTGTATCGCAAATGTAATTCGTTCTCGTGTTTTGTTATTATTTTTTTGAAATATAACATTTTGTAGCTGGCAAATAGGGCGTAAATGTTTTATTTCGACCATTTTGAATAGGAAAAATTAAAGCACAAAAAAATACATTTATTTTTCTGTTTTTTTTTTGTTATAAGATAACATATATAAATGTATGTATAATATTTAGCAAAAAATTTATCTCTATAAAAAAATAAGCTATCAGACTTATAGAAAATTTCTTAATATTTTAAGTTTTATAGAAACATTTCTAATCATCATTTGCATATTTTATGTAAGAAATGTTTTTAACATTAGTATTTAGAAACATAACTTTCACAATATACAAATGTAAACACAAATTCTCAAGAAATGCCAATATAACAAACCAGTCTCCTTTACGACTGGAAAAGTGTCGTAAAAAGCTATAACAGGGACAGGTATATACAATTCCTATACGTGCGAAAGAGACAAATAACTATGTCAGTGGGTAAGTCATTGCACTTACTTTTGCACTGCAAGTTGCAATATTACTGCTCTCAACTTAAAACTTTTGACATTTTCAATTCTATTACTTTGTTATAAAGTTCAATGTCGCATTTTAATTCAAACGTACGATGAACTTTTTACTACACAATATATAATAGAGCTTTTTAAAATCAACTCTAAGTCTTAATTTATAGAAACGAAACTTGCTTATTTCTAAAAAACGTATGTGTTGACATTGGTCGTCTATTGTTACTTATAGTTGTCGAGTAAGGAGTAAATAAAAAACTTAATGCAAAAATAAATAGAAAAAAAATTTGATATAGGTAGGTAATATCAAAAATTTTGACTTTTTTAATAATAGGTACTATAACGATGACACGACATGACTATAACGATGGCTCAGTTTGAAGTGACCCTATTTGCTGCGCCAGCGGTCGCGGATTCGAGTCCCGCTGCCGCCATATCCCTCTCCAAGATGCAGGAGTATACAAACTTGATTGTGACTGTGGGCTCTCTTATATCGGACAAACAAAGAGATCTATTAGAACTAGGATCAAAGAACACATAGCTGATGTGAAGCACCGTCGCAATACTACATCCGCTGTCTGTAAACATTGTCTGGATCGCCCCAGCCACTATATTCGCTTTGATAACCCTCAAATACTCGCGAAAGAGACTCGTTATCGACCTAGAATGATTCGCGAGGCAATTGAAATTAAAAAACATCCTAACTTTAATAGAGAGGACGGCTGGGTATTACCACCTTCTTGGGATCCTGTAATTAATATAATAAAATCTAATATTAATAAAAGTAATCATAATAGACAGTCGGATGTAGTTAGCTCATACTGTGTAGATCTTGATACAAGTAGTCAAATCTAATATTATATATAATTATTGTATGTATTGCAATATTGTTAAAATATTTTTAAAAAGAGCAAGTGTAGAGTTTCTTGCCGGTTCTTCTCTGCACAAACTGCCTTCCGAACCGTGCAATAGCTTTCTTTCAATCTAAATTCAAAAAAAATTTTAATAATTATAATTCATAAGAATCTGTCAAATCTAAGCATAATTTGATTTGATTAAATTATTTTTAATTTGCAGTAGTGTTGCTTAATACTTAAAATAATCAAAATTCAATTTATAGTTTAACTTAATTTTCTTATATCAAATTAATACTTAATTTAAATAATAAAATGCAACTTAGCATAAACAATTTATAGGTAAGAAAATATACATATTATTATAATAGCAACACTACATAATACTTTTGAATAACTAATATTAAAATAAAAATTATAATAATTATAATAATACTAGCTAAAAATAAGTTAATAATATTGCCATAATTATAAATTACTTTTAAATTATTTAAATTTAAATATAAATGTTTAGAATTAAAATTTTATAAGGTACTCTGATGCCATTTTCAAAATTTTTGTAAATTGTGGGTAGGCACTGTCTGTAACAAGTATATAAACCTATGAGACGTCAAATACCTTAGTCTCTCCCGTGACCATGATTGCTGTAAAGCATTCGAAACGTCGGGAACTAAAAATCAAAATAAATCCGCGACAAAATCCGAAAAGGTAGTTTCATTTATAATGGCCCAATATATATTTATTTATTTATATCCCTAGCACTCAAAAGTGTGACAATATTTAAGGCTTTTTCTTCTAATAGCATCTTAAAACAAATTTATCTTATTATTATTTTTTAATTTAACAAGGTTTTTACTTTTTTGTATTCAACATTGTACGAACTGTGTGAGAAAAAAGTCAAGACCGAATGAAGAGGTATCGCATTTTTATAACGAAATATTACGAAAATGTTGGAAATTCATTATGTAGTAACATATTGCACATCACTATGACACGTTATAATTGTGAGATTTTGTTACAAAAGCCGTATAATAGAGGATATGAGAATATTAATGTTCTAAATAATCATAATGTCGTAGGGTTATGGCGTGGACAAATTAACAAGTTATAAAATTAATTATTTATAACTGACAAACAAATTTCAATGTCAGTTCAATAAATTAGGCTTCTAACATATTTTTTAATGTCTAGATTTGTTATAAAATATATTGTATATATATATATTAATAATAATATGAATGTAATTAAAATCTCTGCTCTCAAGCCGTGAACTCAGATTTGTTTGTAAGACCTAATGTCATATTCGTTTTTAGACAATAATCATCCTTTAATCGCAATAATGATTTACTAGAACGATTGTAATCGAAATATATAAAAGTGAAAGGTCACTCACTTTCTCAGTCATCACGAATATTTTATCAGAAACCGCTTGACGTAAAAAGATGAAAGGTAGGATTGTAGTTCATAGTTAGTAGACATTCGTTAAGAACGAATTTTGCGACAGGGTCGGATTAAGGAGGTCTAAGGGCTCTCGCAAGTTTATACCTTCAGTTTTTGTGCTACAAACTTTAAATTTGGCAGGTAGCGAATGAGTCCCCAGTATATGATAATCGTAAATTTTGATTTAAACTTAACTAGCAGAGTTACCAAAATTGTATCGTTTTTAATTAACATATTTAATAGGACCCAGTCTTTTATAAAATTAAATAAATTTGCAGCTTCATTAAGTAACCTTCATTACGTATACATACTTAATCAAAAATTAGAAAGTCAAAAGTTAATATAAAGATATTTCTTATTACCGATACAGTATTTCAAAATAAGTCCAGTAGCGTTGAGCAAACAAGTACCGGTTCTGATAGGCTTTCTAGTGATTGTAGGAATTGTGACCTTGCCTAACTGATATATAAGACCTAAAGATAAAAATGGCTAATACTCATATAATTTATTTATTTATAAATAAATTCTTTATTACACCAAAAGCAAAAAATAAATAAAAAAGAAACAAAAACATTTTAGAGTACCTAAAGGCAGCCTTACTATAGTATACTATAGATAACTAAAAAAAAACTGTTTATTTAATAATTAGCTTAATTACTACTAAGTCATAATGTTATTTAAAAATTTTGTTAAGTATATGTAATATATACTGCTGTTATAAAATTTTGCATAACAAATCAATATAAAGCTTAATTCGTATTAGTCACTGTCATGTCATTAATTTTTTCAAGACTCGTCATCGGGTCATTGCCAAATATTATATATTGTGACCTATAAAAATATATGAATTATTGAATTTTTTTAACATTTTCACTAATTAATTTAAAGCATTATTCATTAAAAATAAATAGGCAATTTTATAAACCCGGATATATATATATATATAATAAAATTAAGATAAATAACCTTTAAATGTGATGTGTGACATTAGTAACACAACATTAAAAATAATATAAATATTTATAAATGTATTATTTTATAGTAAATTAGTAAAATTTTAATTCTACAAAAATTTTAAATTTAATTTTAATTAAAATGTGTAGAATTAAAATTTTATAAGGTGCTTTATTGTCATTTTTTTTTTGTAAATTGTGGGTAGGCACTGTCTGTAACAAGTATATAAGCCTTTGAGACGTCGAATACCTTAGTCTCTTCCATGAGCATAATTGCTGCAAGGCATTCGAAACGTCGGGAACCAAAAATTAAAATAAATTGGGACAAAATCCGAAAAGATAATTTCACTTATAAGGTAAAATACAGTGGTAGCTCAGTAGAAACCGAGTGATGCGGGTTCGAATTCTAGGTCTCGCACCTCTGATATTTTCATTTGCGAATCATTTACAATTTGATTACTACTTGTCTTACAGTGAAGAAAAATATTGTGGGAAAACCTGCATATCTACCTGATACTCCTGTATTGAAGGGAGGTTTGCCTCCAGTTGGCTAAATGCTAGACATCACTAGTCCGATTATAAAAGTAAAAAAATGGTCGATACGTTAATGCCTTACCTATAGCTTTATAAAAACACTGATATTTTCTATTTTACTCTATTTTCTAACAACAATTTCCTCTTAAAATAAATCACTATATTAATGGTTAAACTAAGTCTAAGATGACATTCAATCCGGCAAATAGCTCGCGTAACTTGGAAGAGGATGACCCACGACAGGAGGATATGACAAGCTTTAGGGGAGGCCTTTGTGGAATCGCAAAACAATCTTATTACCAGTTATAGTTTTTCATGAGATTGTTTACTTGTATAACTATGTTTTGTAAGATTGTTAATAAAGGATTATACAAAAATGGTTAAACAATGAATTATGTAACGGGTAACAATGTTCTTACACAATATGCCAGGCAACATTGGTCTGACGGAAACGTCTGCTCAATCGATTTCCATTGTTAGCTTAACATTACTATTGGGTCTTGAACAAATGATATGTTACACTAACTTATCTAATACTGTCGTTTTACTATTGCTTCACTCGGAACCGAACCTAGATACATTTTGTACTTATAATATGGCAAATTTTACTACTTGTTGTATCTATCTTTGCACACTATTTCATCGAAATCGGTACAGCTAAATGAGTAACAAACATGCACAGATAAAAACATTATTATTTATATATACATAACTAGCCACTTATCCTCACTTCACTTACGTTACGTTTAATTTTTAATTTCGCGGAACCCTAATTATTTTTCTAAAACAAAGGTAGCCAAATTACTCCATATAATATAAGTTAGTCTGCATGGGAAAGTCCGTCCGTCCGTCCATCAAAATCTCTCCAGCCGTTTCAGAGATTAGCGAGAAAGGCATACAAAAATGTTAAAAAGAGTGTTTTTCTTATAATCACCGTATATAATTACATGTATATTTAGTAAAAAGCTGTCATTTGATATTAAAAACAGACAAGTTCTTTAATTTTAATTCTATTCATAGTAAGTGGTTCAATTATGACTAATTAATTATTATAAACTCAAACTCAGTAAATATTAAGTGTTTCTCAATATTAAATAATGGAAAATTTTAAAACGTAAACAAATATTATCTAGAGCATGAAAGCAATGCTTAACCAATTTTGAAATTTTTAGGAATTATGATAGAATAATAAGATAACGTTAAAACATTTGCAAAACATACGCTACTGCGTACAGACAAAGCCTATGAAACGTAGTCGGCCAACGAACGTGACAGGAGTGACAGGCAGCCCAAGCTGTCATACACTCGCTTGGGCTTTTAGTGTATGGCAGCTTGGGCTATAGGCTTTGGTACGGAGACGGATTTCTTTGTTTATTGCTGTAGAAAATCGATGGCATATAGACATATTAACTTTAAGACAGTTTATAATTTTAAATATTTTAGCCAATAAACTTGCTTTTAAGCTTTTAAGTGTTTAAGCTCAGTTTGTGACTCCACTTGTCCCGTTGCCCGTATTAATTTATATCATCATATACTCTCATCTTTACTTACACCCATGATTGCTCATCAGCACTAATGTTTGTAATCCAGTCATGGGTGTTTATATATAATACTTGAAGGGTACAGGGGTAAAATAAGGAATGTAACATAAAATTCAAAAAATTGAAAAGTATGGGAACATTAAGATTTTGCCGCGTATTATAGATTGCACTGTAAATTAAAAAAATATTTTGTTACATTTTTTGTTTTGCCCCTGTACCCTTCACTTATTTTTGTTTTTAAAGTTATGTACATGTAGTGTATCAACTATCTGGTATCCGTAACACAAGCCTCGTACCTTACCATGGAACTAGACGGTTCATGCTTAAACGAATCCTAACAAAACATTTATAAGCATATCTATAGATACCTAGTTATTTTTTTTTTTTTTTTTTTTCTTTATTAAAGAGCTTTGTCGTTAAAACGACCATGTCGCTCTGTTAAGTACACATACAAAATTTAATCTTAACTAATTAACGTTACTACATTTATTTTCCACTAACTTAAAAAGATTCTTAGCTTCTACAGAATCAGGTCTTGTAAGTATAATGTTACATTCTCCTATATTGAGGTAAAAAAGGCTGTCATAAAATAAACATCGTCTTAATGGCTCATTCTGAGCACATTCCATCAAAACATGAATTACATCATCTACTACCTGGCAAGTAGGACAATTCGGGCTATCTGATTTTTTCATTAAAAAAGCGAATTGGTTTGAGGGAATGTGACCAGATCTGAGACGTAGACAAGTAACGCTATCTTTTCTACTGAGGTGAACACAGTCAA
The DNA here is from genome assembly GCA_951802675.2 of Boloria euphrosyne. NCBI lineage: Eukaryota > Metazoa > Arthropoda > Insecta > Lepidoptera > Nymphalidae > Boloria > Boloria euphrosyne. The sequence goes on from OX637896.1 coordinate 3,220,310, forward strand.
TCCAAGGTCTAATCAAAGGTTCTGGTTGTATTGTTTTGTACCAAATTCCTTTGCTTTGAGAACGTTCATCAAAATGTTCTTTCCAAAATTTAAAACAAAGATCTCTAAGAATATATATGTACTCCGAAAATACTGGTTTAATATTTATTGGCAGGCCATCCGTAATTCCTCCTTTAGCAAGTGTATCGGCAATTTCGTTTCCTAAAATATTAACATGAGAAGGGATCCATTGTAAGATTATGAATTTAGATTGTTGACGACATTCGTATAATAATTTTAAAATGGTATATGCTACGGGAGTGCCTCTAGGACTAGAGGTACATCGAGCTATGTGTTGAAGAGAACTCTTTGAGTCACAAAATATTACAAATTTGTTATGACTAATAGATAAAATATATGATAACGCTTCACTAATGGCTATTAACTCAGCATGCATAATTGAAATGTTTTTGTCAATTTTTAATTTAATAAATTCAGAAGTTTCAGCATCATAAAATGCTGCTCCCAAATTATGACCATCTTTAGACCCGTCTGTAAATATCTTGTAAAATCCACTGTACTTACTGTTAATAAAATTTTGACAATGGTTATTTAAAAAATTAATGTCATAAGTTTTTTTAGGTTTATCTAAATTATCAATGTTGACTTTAATGCATTTTTCTAGATTTAAATTGTTTATCCAAATTTCAAAGGAGAAAAAATGTAATACGTTACTGTGACTTATTTCGAGATCTTTCAGGCGTTCGTGAACTTTTAATAATAATGGTTTACGTTTTCTTGTCCAAGTATTTAAAATATTGTTGTCAATTGAACTCTCTAAAGTTTTAATGGTGTGGCAAAATTGAAATGCTTTGGACCTCAACCAAAACTTACCAGCAAGGTAATATCTTCTTAGGCTTAAAGGTTGTATACCCAAATCTGATTCCATTACATGTGTCGGTGTACTTCTGATATATCCCCCAATTATACGTAAAGCTCTATTTTGTAAAATATCAAGTTTCTTTAAATGTGTTTGACTACTATCATCTAACAAAAAACTTGCATAGTCCATTCGACTTCGGATAGACGACAAATAAATACGTCTCAGGTGTTTGGGGTGAACTCCCCATCCGGATCCAGCTAATATTTTAAAGACGTTGAGGAATTTCATAATTTTCTTTTGTAATTCATTAATTTGTTTTGCCCATCTGAGTGATCTGTCTAGCCAAAAACCCAAATATTTGACATTTTCTACAACCTCCAATACTTTATCGTTAATACTTATCTTAACGCAATATCTGTTAACCCCTTTTTTAAATACATTAATCTTGCTTTTAGTACTCGAAATTTTTAAACCCATATCACTAACCAAATCATGAAAACTATCAACTGCCGCCTGAAGTTCTGTTTCGCCTTTGTTAACATTTTTACAAGATACATATAAAACAAAATCATCAGCATATTGTAAACAATTAATACTATTCATAATTTTGCATATATTTGATGTTGCAATATTGAATAGTAAGGGAGATAGAGGATCTCCCTGAGCAATGCCCTGGCAAGCCATACGAGAAATATTTATATTATTACTTATATTAATTTTCAGGACTCGGTGAGATAAAAAGTTCCATATATATTTACAAAATAGTGTGCCAGTTCCTAAACTATCCAGCATATTTACTAAAAAATTAATATCAAGATTGTTGTATGCATTGTCAAGGTCCACAAAACAGGCCATCGTTACTAAATTTTTTGAGAAATTCAATTGTATATTGGCAACCAAAACACTTAGACAATCCAAAGTAGACCGCATCTTCCTAAATCCTACTGTACTTGGTAAAAGCAAGTTATTTGACCTGGCTTGGGGATGGGTATGATTGATATGTCTAGCCATTGTCTAGGTACAAAACTATTTATAAATAATCTGTTATATATGTCTGTAAGTACTAATTTAGCATTGATTGGTAGAAATCTAATCATGGAATATGATATATTATCATGACCTGGAGCTGTATCCTTAGACTTTATACACGAAATTAATTCGTTAATTTTAATGAAGGATTCTAATTGTTTATTAGATGATTTAAAGTTTGGAATCTCCCTACAAACAAAATCCGGACATAAATTCATTAATAAACAGTTAGCTCTATTATCATCAACGTGACTTTTATGGCTTTTATATCCTTTAAGCCATCTCATACGATCCCACATTTCAGATGACGTTAACGATTCTTCTATAGACGTACAGAATTTTTGCCAGGATTCAATCTGTGCTCTTCTAAGAAGTTTTTGAAAATGTTGGATCTTTTCTTTTAAAATTTCATAATTTCGAGGAGTAGGGTTACGACGAAAGTTTCTGAGGGAAATTCGACGAATTGCTACAGCTCTAGATAATTCAGGTTTCCAATAAGGTTTTGGTGTAAATTTACTACTAGGTAATTGACTAATTTTAATAAACGGAATATATTTATTAGCTGCTTCATTAATGAAATAAACGAAAAGATTGTAGTCATTTTGAATGTTATCGGTGGACTTAAAATTTGTAAATAATGTTTTTAAATACTTTGAATACCCATTCCAATCAGCTAATTTAAAATTACGTTTTTTAATTAAATTAAACTTACATTGTAAGGAAGTAGTTAGTTTAATTATAAGATGGTCACTACCGAGAGTTTCATTGGTTACAACCCAATCGAAATTGAGAGATATATCTGAAGTAATAAAAGACAAATCTGGACTTGATTTGCGTAATACATCCTGCACTAACTGGAATCGAGTTGCACTGCCATCGTTAAGTATTATATAATTACTGTCTACTAATGCATTATAAATCTGTGAACCCCGTGTATCTGTTTTATACGACCAATCCAAATGATGTCCATTGAAATCCCCTAATATTAACGTTTTATTTTCTCTGTTGGAAAATAAAAGTTCCCAATCATTTTGGGTTGTATGTGCATCACTGGGGCAATATACGGAATATATATAATGAATTTGATCACAATTTAGTATTCTAATACCAACAATCTCAATATTACCATGTATATTTTCAACAACTATACTGCATGCATTAATAGATTTATGCGTTAAAATTGCTACACCTCCATATGAATTATTTCTATCCTGTCTAAAAATATTATAGCTATTAATTCTTAAATTAAAATCAGGATCTAGCCATGTTTCGCAAAGTACGGCTATGTGAATTTTCTCTTGTATTAGAAGTTGTTCGAACATCTTTAATTTAGGCCTCAGACTCCTGCAGTTCCACTGTAAGATATTTAATTTAACAACCTTTTTAACCTCATCAGCCATTATTACCTAAGGAATTAAAAAAACTTTTCACTTTTGATAAGTCCGAGCAAAAATTAACTACTGTAACAGTTAGACATTCAATTATAATATGAACTATTTCTTTAATTTTAGCACTTATATCTATATTCTTTTTAAAAATGACAAATTTAACTTTATCTATTAAACTACGAATTGCACCTTTCTTTGTATGGTTGTCATCATCATTTGTCTCAAAATTATCTCTCTCAATGTTTTCATCATTTTGATCTTTTTCCAGGTATATATCTGCATCTGTTTGGACGTTTTCCATTTCTTGAAATTGTTGTTTTTTTTTCTGTTTTTTCTTAGTTGGAGCTTTATTTAATGTATACATATTTTCACATTGGTCAGTATTTAGTTCATCTGCTTGTCGGTTCACAATACTTGAATATAAATTGATTGAGGGTGCAGAAGCATAAACATGTTCCTGTGGTGTTTCCATTGGATAGTTATAAGGTTCAGTAATATTTATCGGAGAAGGTGGAACATAAATACTCAGGGCTTTTTGGTATGAACAATTAAATTCGGACATTATCTCTCTTATTCTTTTTTCTTTTTTATAAACCGGACATATTTTATTTAAAGCCATATGATTCCCAGAACAGTTAACACATTGGAAATTAATAATTTCACAGTTTACGTGGTTCTTCGTACATTTGGGACAAATTACTTTGTTAGCAGGGCATAATTTAGCAGTGTGTCCATATCTCCAACATTTAGAGCATTGAGTTACTGGGAATACATATGGTTCCACTTTAATTCTTAAGTCTAGAATGTACACATATGCAGGTAAACTTGGACCTTTAAACAAAACTTTAACAGACTCACTCTCAACCCATTTTTCTTCATTCCGCCTGTTGAGTCTTTTAACTGAAATTATTTCTATATCACTTATTAGATTATTTAACAATTCTTCATCGGATAAGTCAAGATCGATATTTTTTATGATTCCATGTGATACGCCTAATTCCCAAGTTTTTTGACAAAACCAGCCTAAGTCTGTGAATGTTGTACAGGCCAAAAAAAACTCTGCACTGGATTCTTTGTTAAAAGTAATGTATATTTTATAATTATTTATATATTTTACCTTAATAATATCTGTTATTTTATTTTCACGTAGAATTTTTGCCAACGCAAATTGTTTAGGGAGAATTTGTTTGCTTCGAACACATATTTGTATTAAATCTTCGCTCGTATTTTGTTGTGATCTAATTTTTTTCCCTGAGCGTCTTGAAATTTCGTGCCATTCCTCACTATTGTCTTCTGCTTCCGGCCTACATCTTTTCCTCCTCTCCATTATTTCCATATTTCTACAATCTATTAAATGTGTTTGTTCCTCTAATATATTTCTTTCTAATAATGTTATATTATTCTCACTGCATTCAATATGTGTTAAGTCCTCGTTACCCGATACTGACTCATTAGCCATTATCAATAAGGTTCATTATAGTAGCCGCGTAGTTGTGAACGATGAACAAAAGACAGCGATAAGACGCACTCCGGTAAACCGGTTCTAATTGTTTACGTTACTAGTAAATGCTGCCGTCTCACACGTCTAATATACACGGCTAATGAATAATGACTGTACCTAGTTATTTACTAACCGCCACACTCATAGTCACTTAATGAACAATTAAGTCCTTCTTTAGTATGGAGATTCTCTACTTTAGCTCATTAAGTGACTATGAGTGCGGTGGTAAGGCAATTATACAACAGTAAGTGAATTATAGATTCAAATCAAAACAATACAAAACTTCCTATACAGAAGGGTAAAAAATGAGTTTAAAACAATAGCTTATACTTGAATAGCGCTCCGTCCCTGCCAATATCATATGCAAAACCGATGGTATCTACTGAGAAACAAATGTACATATTAGCATAAAACATTTATTGTTTTAATGTTTTTTGAAGTATGAAATTGTACGAACAAGACGATTCTCTTGTTTTACGAAAATCTTTATTTTTAATTATAGGTGAGCGTAATTAATTAAAATATCGGCTGGCCCTGATTTGATATAACTATGTCATTTCATAGTTGAAAATTAAATTCAAACTATTATACATAAAATAAATTCAAAAGCCTATATATAAGTCAGTGGTAGCCCAGCGGTAACACGCTCGCTTGGATAACCAAGTGATGCGGGTTCAAATCCGGGTCTCGTACCTCTGATATTTTCATGTGCGAATCATTTCCATCATAATTACCACTTGTCTTACGGTGAAGGAAAACATCATGAGGAAACCTGCATGTATGAAAAAAAACTTGCAAGTTTTCGTAAGACATGTGAAGTCCACCAACACGCACTAGGACAGGGCGGTGGACTATGGCCTGATCCCCCTCGTATGAATTAATTACAGACATTTATACTCAAATTATATAAATTCTTACGAAATGTACTGTTATATATTTTAATGTTAGGGTGCTTCATTTTAATGATGCGAAGAAGATGCCCAAAACTGAGAAAACGCCTATGAATCTTTTCTCACACACCAAAGAGCTATTAATATAACAATAAAAAGTAACATTGTATATATTCTTAAAGCTAAAAACTGACCCAAGAAAGCGACAGTGAAAGTGCGAGGTGATTTTTTAAAAGAATTTCACATTCGGCAAAGTTCACACGCCTAGTGATAATTCGATGTTCACGGTATAATAGATTTGAAGAGGCCTTTGTTATTAAACAAACAAAATTGTCTTATATGAATATTTATACTCATTTTCAACCTTATTACGTAAAAAATAAGAGTACTTAATTAATTACTATTACATACATATGTAATACTATATAATCTTTACGAGAAATTAGTTGCAGAAAGATTGTTATTAAAAGAAAAAAAATATAAAGAGAAAGTGAAGTTTTAAAATAATATTAATACGACGAAAATAACTACATTGCCTTTTTATTGTATGCCCTAAATAATTTTTAAAGTTAATTCTTTCTTCAAGTCTTTCTTCATCACTGAACAAAAAGATGGAAACGAATGATTTAATTCTAAAGGAATTTAGAAGAAAGTTCTATTTTAATATTCAAAATACAGTACAGTACGAGATCAAAATTCCGAATCGAGAAAAAACAGAGCAAAGTTAAAATACTCCGCTACAATCAATTGTGAATCTTACTCGATTTATAATAGGGCACAATTTAGTTCAGATTTTCTAAATTTTATAGAAAATTCATTTTGAACTTTGTTTCGTTAACATAAAGTACATTTTTCTTTATATAAGAACAGGTGACTTGAATGTCAAGTACATGAAATCGATTATTGAATAATTTTGAGGACACTTTCGAATACAGGTTGTTAGCATCAGTGAAAGATGATTAGCATATTATATATAATCGATTAGGGATACAAATAAGTTATATCGATACAATCCGAAAGTTATCGATAATATTGCTTGATAATTACATTTTTCAAACAATTATTAATGTTCAAAATTCCATCATTGCAATACCAAATAACTTATTAAAAAAAACTATCAACATTCCTATGTGGCATTGCATAAATATTTTCTCAGCTACATAAATTAGAAATGAAAATTTTCGTTTTAACAGTCAATTTTTTATATAAGACTTTCACCACAAATATTTTTTATATTAATACCACAGTGATAAATATTAAATATATAAAGTAATTACATTAAATGTCTTAAAATTATAGTAAAAAATGCATTTTTTAACACTCTTTGCAATGTCTCTACAATCGAAAGCTTCTAAGTTATTTTATATTATTCTCCTTAATACGCTGCTTTATTGCTTATTATTATATAGTATGGCAAGACATTTTTATTTAGAATAAAAACATTTATTTTAAACTATATACTCATGTTCACACATTCTTTATAATTATAAGTCCAAAAGTTTTATGTGTGTATGTTTGTTACAGCTTTACGAGGTCAAGGCTTGATATATTGATTTGGACCAAATCAGCTGCTTAAATAATAAAAATATGCTTAGGAAGGCTCGGTTTGTATTTAATATTTCAAGTGAAAAGGGCATCTAGTGTTGCCGAGTGAAGCTAGGGTAAGCCAGTAGTTCAATAAAACGGAAAAAATTCAAAATCCAGTAAAATAATTACCGAATCTAATCATATAATTTACTCTTTTATTTAAAAAATGTATTGTCTGATATTAATAGTCTCCTTTTAATAGTCGGTAGCGCCAAAAGAGTATTGTACTTGTTAATTTTGACACTTTCTAACATGCACATAATATGGTAATATTAACATGAAGAGCCTACTTAAAATTCAAAAGGTCACACGAAGTTTATTGGCACCTGTTCAAAGGCCTTGTTTGATCACGACTTTTACTCTTCAATAATTATTCGATAACGCAAAAATAGTATTTTTATTTTAATCGAAGTATAGTCCTTTTTAACGTCTCACTGCTGAGTACAGGACTCCTTGCCATACGAGGGGATCAGATCATAGTCCACCAACTAGCTAAGTACGGTCCGGTGCCAGCTAGTTTCTTTCAAACAAAAGGTTTCCTCGCGATCTTTTCCTTTTCTTAGTATTACACAACTTAATGTTTTTAAGAAAACAAGTATTAATTTATTTTGTTTCAATCAACATAAGATCTTAATTTTTAATAAGTTTTGAACAAACTGACAAACAAATAACACAAAATATCCCAAATAAAGGCAGAGCCGAGAAACAAACATAGTCTTAAAGTATTTAAAAAGTAAAATTCATACGACGCCTCAATAGAGTTTGGAGGAACGGTTATTCTCTCAATCATAACCGAAAGTGAGTAGCGCAAAAACGTTGACGCATTCGAATCGAGGTCGGGTGAAAAGCAACAGGTTCTTAATTTGGGCGTGCGCAGGTTTTCTCCCGCCCGCGGCGATTCATACTTTATTATGTGTAATATATGTATATAGTATATATAAACATATTTTATAGTTTATCTATATATAAAAGATAACATGTCTGTCTTGTAGATTTCAAATATTTGTCAACAACTAAATATTTTATACTGATGTTTAAAGGTGGTTACTCAATGCGAGTGTATGCTTTCTTCAATGAATTTAACGACAGGTTTGGCTCAGTCTGTGACAATACTTGATGTGCCAGCGGTCGTGGGTTCGAGTCTCGCTGGCGGCTTTCATTTGTTTGAGCACAATGTTTGTACTCCAGTCATGAGTGTTTATATTTATAATATGTATGTATTTAAAATTTATATGTGTAGTATATCAAATATCTAGTATCAGTAACACAAGCACGTAACGTAGCTTATCACGGAACTAGATGGCGCTGTTGTAATAATGTCCCAACATATTATAAAAAAAAGAATTTAAAGTTAGTTATTTGTGTGGTGTATCAACTATCTAGCATCAGTAACACAAGCCTCATGTATCATACCACGGATTTACATGGTGGTGTATCTTAGTGTTCCAGCATATTTATTTCTATTTAATGATTTTTATGGCTTAGTCTATTTTTTTTATAGAAAGGTTAAATGTGTTCTGTGCAATTAAAATATCTTATTCGCAGCATCTGAGAGTTGTTTTATTTGATAGTATAGAGATAGTTTAAAGGCCCTTGGTTTTTCCAAATTATTTAGAGTCACAAATTAATTTTTCATTATGAAAGTAATTAACAACATTTTACTGTCTGTCTTTGAGAGTATAAAAAAGAGATGCTTTCTAAAGAAACGACCGAACGGATTAAGAAAAAAAACAATGCAGAAGATTAGTCAATAAGTTTTCATTCCTTATTGATAAGATTTTTTAAATAAAACCAATGAAAATTCGATTCTATATTTTAAAAAAAACATCGTCGGAACTGATTTTGTTGAAAACCATGTCTGAAATATTTGGACACGTTTGGACTAAAAAAAATTCCTTTAAGTAGACTTTGTCTATCAATTAACTTCATGAACAGCAATGATATTTTAACTATAGATATGTTATGAGCGCGCAATCGTGAAAACTCGAAAACGTCCTAATTAGGACGTATTGCCTTTAGTCTGTGTCACCGCATGGCGACGAGTGGTACGCTGCTACAAAATTTAAAAAAATGCCATCCTGTGTATTTAGGAAATGCACCAATTATGATACCAAAGTTAATAAAACACAAGGGATCTCATACCACATGTAAGAACGCAGTATACTTCGATTTATTATTATATTTCAATTATTTGCCTAATATTCTGATATGTCATCGGTCGCTAGACTAATGTTTGTTTACATTGACGCGCAATTGACAACACTAGCTGTCTCTTTTTTTCTTATTGATTTTATCGACTATCCCCTTCCTATCATTTTGACATGTACCTTGAATGAAAAGTGTGTATGTGTGCTGCGCGGAACACTTTTTTCGGTTGTTTAGTGAGCGTATAACATATCTGTCTATTAAAATATCATTGATGAACAGTCATTAAAATGTGATTTAAATTTCGCTATGTAGGTAGATGTTAAATAATCGGTCTGAACAGGAAACTTGATTGAGACCAGTCCAACAGAAAGTAAGGCCACTTCGAGGCCAGGCGAATGTATATATAGGAGCATTGTTTCTATATCTTAATATATATATTTCTTGTGTGCGTGTGTATGTGACTGAACTCCTCCTAAACGACTGGACCGATTTTGATGAAATGTTTTGTGCGTGTTCGAGTGGATTCGAGAATGGTTTAGATTCACAATTCGGTCCACTACAAAATGTATATTTTGAATTAATTAGTTATTTATACATTTAGAAAATAAATGACATACTAAATTATAAATAAGTCGTTGCTAGGCAACGTTGTTTTGCGCATGCGTACAAGACAACGTCTGTTGGGTCCGCTAGTATCTGTGTATGAATAATTTCCTTTAACATACTTTACTTGTGCTAACAAAATGATAAGAAGTGCGGAAAGACTTTGAACGATTTTCATATAATTTACATAATTGGAAAAGGAAATTGAGGTTCTGTTCGACTGCAGTGCAATTACTTATGCAATATCTTCCCTAATATATAAAAATTTCGTGTCACCGTGCTTGTTATCAAACTTCTCCGAAACGGCTAGACCTATTTCTATGATTTTTTTTGTGTATATTTGATAGGTTTGAGAGTAGGTCATAGGCTAATTTTTATTACCCTTGGTGATAAGGGTGGCTCTCTCCAGATATTTGATTTTTAATTTTCACTTTTTTAAGATTTAGCATCAAAAAATCTTATACAACACTAAATTTTCATCTTTCAGACGCGGGCGGAGCAGCGATAATTACTAGTTATTTAATAGCCTTTGCGTTACTCTAAGTTATATTACAGATTAAGGTTTAAATAAAATTTCATCCAAATCTAGCTATTTCAGAGTAAAAGTGGAACAAACATACACAACTATATTAAATCTATACAAAAATATACAAAACTTTCGCATTTATAATATAATTCGATACAAGTGATGGTTAATTCGTAAAAAGGGGTAATGTCTGACTTTCACGTTTCACGATGTTATAGCGTGAAAACATTTACGCACTTACAAATTTACGCATTTATAATATTAGTGTAATTTAAATGATCCAAATTCAAAGTACAGTAAGATAAAAAAAATGTATTCCTTGTGATAGTTAAATTTATTTTATAAAAGAAAATATATAATTTTAGAACTAAGAACAAACTTACATTTATATAAATTGAAAAATAGTGTTTTGTTTGCTTGTTAATGTATATAAATTTACATAAATCAAGTCCCGGACTTGCAACTCGTTTATCGATAAACTCTACTTCAACTACTAGTTGATAATACTATAAACATTGCAAAGTTAATACTTATAATGAATGAGTTGAAATTTATTGCGACGCATATTATTATAGTGTAGTTGTAAGATACCTTCTAAGCTGTAGATATTGAGTTCGATTCAGTTTTACAAGGGGTAGAAAAACAATACTCATTGATGCAACAATGCGCAATTTTGAACAAAGTAGCTGAATTTTGCACTGTAATGTTGATAAAATATACAGATTGTTAATTTATTCTTTTATTCTAGACGATTTTTAAACAAGCTGCATGACAATCGATTATAAATAACTAATTTTGAACAGACAGACAGTTAGACAGACGCGGTGGAGGACTTTGCTTTATTATACTTATGTAGTGATGAAGGAATATTGACATTAAAATGATTTTTACATATTATTTATTTAAAATTATCATTTTATAATAGGTAATACAATCAGTTTCTGAGACTCCGCTCGCGACTGCAGAATAAAAATTTAGTATTATAAGAATTTTTGATACCATATCATTACCATACCATACCATAGGCAGTGGTAGCCCAGCGGTAACGCGTCACATGTATAACCGAGTGATGCAGGTTCAAATCTGGGTCTCGAACCTCCGATATTTTCATGTGCGAATCATTTCTATCCAGATTACCATTCGTCTTACGGTGAAGGAAAACATCGTGAGGAAACCTGCATGTCTGAGAAAACCTAGCAAGTTTTCGTAAGACATGTGAAGTCCGCCAACACGCACTGGGCCAGCGCGGTGGACTATGGCCTGATCCCCTTCGTACTGAGGGAGGCCCTAGCCCAGCAGTGGGACGTTAATAAAAGGGCTGATGACATATCATAAAAAATGAAAATTGATTTAAACATAAAAAAATAAAATATCTGGAGAGGGCCACCCTTCGCCTACCTATCTATATACAATAAATTTGATAAAAATCGGTCTAGTCGTTTCGGAGAGATTCGAGATTCTTATATATTAGATTATATACAAAATTAACAAATACAATACAAATTAACATCATGGATGAATATGATGGGCAGTGACTTTAGGAGAACGTATTTCTAATTATGCAAAGTCGGTCACGGGAGGATAGCGTGAAGCTATTAATTAGTAGTTTTAAAATGTCTATAACACCTAATAAAAATATATTTATCATAAAATTTACACTACTTATTTACTTGAAAATAGAATTTTTGAAAATAAATTCACATAGATAAAAATAGAATAGAGTACATAAATATAAAATAGGGCCCTAATACTTTACTAGAGGTACTTACTACAGAAGATACTACTTATAACATCGACTATCTACCAGTGAAAGTCCCATCATAATCAGTTTAGCATTGCGGAGATTAGCCGAAACAACAGACAGACAGACAAATAAATATAAAACCATTTAAAAAGCTTTTCTTATAAGTAATCTATATATATAAAAATGAATTGCTGTTCGTTAGTCTCGCAAAAAGTTTGAGAACGGCTGAACCGATTTGGCTAATTTTGGTCTTGAATTATTTGTGGAAGTCTAGAGAAGGCTTAAAAGGTGAAATACCTAGGGACGAATCCGAGCGAAGCGAGGATGAGTCGCTAGTATATAATATAATTCCATATTACATCTGGTAAAAGCGGTTATTTTGATGTTACAAACAGTCGCATCAATTTTAGTTATCCGTATAGATAAACCCATCAAAAATAGAAACAACCACCACCTTTTAAAGTCGATTGAAATGGTCAAACAAAGCGTTAACGATAGCGAGTAACGGTACGAAACGGTAACGTAACAATTATTACGGTAATTATGTCCACGTATCCACGTAATAGACATTTTTGCCAAAAATAATACACGCAAGAATTTATATTTCTCAATATGTTATACAATTTAATAAGAATATATGTAAGTTATTACATATGATTTATTGACCGACTGCAAGAAGGAGGAACTAAATTTGCTTATTTTTATTTTTTTATATTATGTGATTTTTTGGCATTTTGTGAACCATTTTTGTTATTATAGTATGCATAGGATGTGTTATATGAATATTTAAAGTAAATTTAAAGTCGTTTTAGTTTTAATAAAAAAGTAAAGGTATATGTTTAATGACTAATAGATTATTTTCAGCCCTTTTAAGTTGGTGCTTTTAGACGTACCGGTTTCATCATAATGTTTTCCTTCACCGTAAGATAAATACTCGTAATCTTGCTAGAAATAATTTGCACTTAAAAATATCAGAAGGGCGAAACCGGGAATTGAACCCCATTTACTCGGTTTTATAAGCGAGTACGTTACCAATGGGCTACCACTGTGTAAATTACAACTTAATAGATTATATTCAATTTATTGCTCACTAATATGCTCTTATAAAGTTATTTAAAACAATTTATTATTAACTATTGTTTAAGCTCAAATATTTTAAAAATCAGCTTAAAACAATACAAATAAAGTTACATTGACATACCACAGACTCATTTACTTCCTATTCTCATAGTAAATACCAATCACAGTCATGAATTCCTTACATAGCATGATATGAAACTAATAAAAAAATCATTTAGTCCCGTTGCGAAATGCGCGCGCGCATCTGGCGAGCGGAATGTCCATTACGACATGTTCCATAGATATAATCTATTATTATTTATTATATAATATTATATTTTTTCTTTTTATAGACATTCTCGTTACATGCGTTTTTTATATTTGAAATATTATAAGCTTTATAAGAATCGGTATTAAATTATTATTTTACCTTGTAATTCTTTTAAATGGTTACTTAGTTAGTAATGGTTAGTGGAAGCTTTACTTCGCTTTGTCAAAATAAACTAAAATTTTGTGTTTAGTTATTCTTCCAAAGGTACAAAATTATAATAAATTTTGTGTTTATTAAATAATTGTGTTTGTGAATAAATAAATAATTATAAAAAATAACGAAATTGTACCAAAACGACTTACTCGTAAATTAAAATCAAGTGATATTTAAATAATCCCTTATATAATTCTAAATACCAAGGTTGATAAAACAAGGTATTACAAGGCTGTGCATTTAATGAAAATACAACAACTAACTCCGGCTTTACTCGCTTTTTTTGCCAAAAAAAAATAAAATTCAGCCAAATATTATGATATTTAACTTTAATTTTTTTTTGTCCTAAATATATATACAAACTTTTAAAGCTATATAATATAGCCATGGTCATTACCTTGTTATCATTTTATTTATTCGTACCCGATATTTTTAAACTTTTATTGTTTTATTACTAAACTAGCATTTCACGCACGCACGCTTCTCTTCTTCTTCCCTTCTTCTTTCTGCTTCTTGCACTCAAACCCTTCACCAAAACACGCTGCATCCTATGAAATAAGTTCCACGTCTATTTGTTTTGTAGTTTATGCAGTGAGGGTTAACAAAAAAAGTATAGCCATGTATAGTTAAAATATAGCAATGTCGTATTAAAATATAGCAATTGCAAGAAATCAAAAAGTTTCAATATCAAAAACATAATAATTAGATTAAACAAAGATTTTTGAAATAAATCGTCGTTACAGTCCCTAAATATAAACAGTTGTGATTAATTACTTTGACCCACTGTGCGTCGATCACCTTCGACTGGTTGTCAAAGACGGTAATGAGTTTGTGCTAAAAGTAACGTAATAAAAGAATTAGACACGCTGTCATTTTTAAATCAGTGTAGAATTTTCTAACAAGTCCATTTAGCATCTAAGGACATCAAGTGTCTCTAATACGAAAAATAAAATGTGATTTTTAGGTTACCTATGTACCGGCTTGAAATAAATTAATAAATTATAAATAAATAAAAATCATAAAAAAAATTATAAATAATACTTTCTCATAAATTAATCTTTAAATTTCAGTAAGAATCGGCTTGGTATTAGTAAATTTTTGGCACCCGGACTTATCGACATGTTTCAAGGCCTCTAGCAAAATTAGTCCCCACTGCCGAGAGTTTTGTCAAATAAAAAGTTTGTCCGACTCACTGAAATGAAGCGATCTAGAAAGTTTCAGCCTGATACTTATGACCCGACAAAAAGGTCTAAGGACGCAGACCTAAAAAAACAAAAGGGAAGAGCTTTTTTTAAAAGCTTTAGAGGATTGTAGTGTTATCAATAAATAATATTTTATTACATATATAGGTAGCTTAGGTTAAATTTTCAATATAGATGATTGGTTAAAGTTTTTAAGAAAAAAATTTACCCAATTATTAATTAGTTACTTGTTTAGTAATCAAGTCACTCAGTTAGTGTCATGTTTAATTAAAAACTGTACAGCATTTCATGTGGTTTTTTAATAAATCTGTTACTTTAATAAACCTGTCATATTCTATTACTGAAAAACTGCTCAGAGAATTTATTCATCACACAGGTATATTATAACGCCATCACGTTTACCTTATGGCATAGAAAAATACTTACGCTTTTAATTATATATAATTAAAATAATTTAACGATTTAGTTAACGCCAGTTAAACTGAGCTAAAATTGCTAATTTTAATTTAGGTTTTACGACGTGATAGATACTCTTAAAACTAACTATGAAAAAAAGTAATAGCAGCATTTTTATTACCATACTTTTAATCACGCACATTCCCGCATCACGGAGCGTGAAAACAACGATTCTATCACTATCTATTTTGCTGTAATTGTCTAGAAAATGACTTGTTAATTGTTTGCTACTTCGCTACTTCTACATTGAAATTGAGCTTCTACTTTAATTTAAGCTTATTGGCTTAAAGTTACTAAAACAAAAAATCATTTGATCTTTGATCCTTTCTCTTTCATTACGAAAAAAGATTCTCTTTACTCTTTGGCTCTTTTTGTTTTGATATTCTATATTTTTGTACCTTGCATTGTAGCGGCAAGCTTTTCTCTATATAAAAGCTGTTCGTGGAAACTTGATTGGTATCTTTACCTGACGTAAACAACTAAGTACCTAAGCTTTTTAGTTTCATCACTATATTATTTATTAGCGATATTTTATAATAATACTAGCTGTTCCCGCGGCTTCGCCCGTGTTCTAATCACTATCGAAAAATAGAGATCAGGTGGTGGAAATCATAAAAAAATAAAAAATAAAAAGTTGGAGAGGGTCACCCTTATCACGTAGGGAAATAAAAAATAACCTACGACCTATTCTCAAACCAACCAAATATACACAAAAATCATATAAAACGGTCAGGCCGTTTCGGAGGAGTTCAACACTAACAAACACTGTGACACGAGATTTTTATATATGAGATAGGCAACATTTCTATTAGTTATTTAAAATACAAATGTAGAGTCGCTTGAATATCGGCACAAGAGAGATCTTTTATTTGCTAGAGGCCTCAACAATATAGCTGCCACTTTCTATCGACCCTCCCATCAGTTTAACACTTTCACTTAAAACAAACTAAACGTGGAAATTGACATTCCATTCCAGTTAAAGAATTATCTATGATTGCGCACTCTACACGAACATATATCGGCTGTATTTAATTTTATTACTAAAAAATGATCTTATAGAGAGAATGGCAATAGTAATCGAAAATTTTATAAGGTTTATATTTAGATTTGTTATTATTGCTATCGCTGCTTCAAGCGCCGCTTCGCTTGATGCAATCGCCGACTCTACCCCGCACCGTCTCGCCTACAGCTGTTTAGCTAATAGCTTTGATTTGTCATCATAACATACTTATTAAATTTTCAACGTTCTATCACCAATCCCTATTTCGTATAGTGATTACAACGCGGGTGAAGCCACGGAAATTGCTAGTATAAATATAAAAAAGATACGAAACTTGATGAGTACTTAAACTTTTTTAGATTTACACGTATAAGAAAGCACTATAGAAGTAATACTTGTACGAGGTTGAGATAATATCTTGTCAATGCCCCAATATTACAAAAAACAGTTAAACATTAGTGACCTCTATCTTTGTAAGTCAATATCATATGAATCTCAATATCATACGAATTTTAACGCGACGATGTCAAAATACACAGTCATTAAAACTAAGTGACCCACTTCAAGAAGTACGATTATATTACACATATAATAAAATTCTGAGTCGTATCTGTACATTAAATATTTTTTAGAAAATTTTATAGAAATAATTATTATCGATACAGATCCGAATCTATAGTTTTTAGAATTTTCATCTGTAGATAGACCGATAGACTTTTTCTCTCAATTGTATAGCAATCTTAAAGAAAAAAGCATTTTCTAATTTTACTGAAATTCGCAATTATCCTAACAACCATTTTCTTTGTATTCTTAAAAACGAAAGATATCTTAAATAATTTGGCCAAATACGCCCAACCATGGATATGTTCAAATTTTAAGGTCATTTTTATATACCAAAAAAATAGATGCCTTGAAAAAAGCTCTATATTTTCTACAGAATATATTAAACAGAAACCTATAAAAAGAGCTTTAAAAGCTTAGGCTTGGTATAAAGAACTTAAAAGTTTTTAGTATAATTAAGTAAAACGAGGGCGATAATGAATAATTGATACGCCATTTGCAAACAGGTTCAAGGCTAGAAATAGTTGTACAATAACAAGGTTCTCGTTAAATTCTTGAATAAATGTTCACAATTTTAACAATACTATTAACATTTGTTCAAGACATTAAAAATAAATTAATAGAATATAAACTTTTCCGGTAAATACTGTAATTTTTACATATTTTTATCGTCATATGTTCGCTAATTTAATATCACATGCTCTACAGGGGTTAATCTAAGCTTAAAGTTAATAATTAAAGATTGTCACTAACTAAAAAGCTAATAGGTAATAAATAAATTTTAATAAAATAAAATAAAATTTGCTTCTTCAGGATATTCTTCAGAAATTAGATATAATATCGATGTAAAAAGTATCCTATATGTTGATCTAAATAACCAGCTAACATAGTACCAAATTTCATCAAACCAGCTCGATAGTTTTTTTGGGATGATGATGATTGATTTTTATATATATTCAAGGCAGAATTTTATGATACATATGTATAGATAACATTTGAATTAAAAACACTGACTTAAGTAACACTGACTAATCATTGTTTATTACCTCGCGTTTTTGAAGTCGGTCAAAGAACAAAATTCCTAAGATACATGAATCCGTTATAATATCGTACAAGCTAATTCTATCGGAGCTATAACAGGGCATGTCCTCGTTGGCCTACGCAAAACGAATTTGGCAATCATAACATTCGTAACGGTGTCACCGTACGAGGTATTTAGACTATAAATTTTAATTTTGTTAAAATGTGGACGATTTCTTAATTATAGAATAGATTTTATATTTTAAGTGTATAAAAATTAATGCCTATTATAGCAGAATTCACAGATTCTATTTATTTATGTTGATATAATTACAAATTTCTTTAATATATACTCGCGACTCACCCTCACTCCGCTTGGGTTCCTTCACCCTAACAGATACTATAGATTTCATAGAGATGAGATATTTTCGCGCAGTTAAAAGTATACTTTATGTTGGATAATAAGCTATCATTATACCAAATTTCATTATAATCTATCCAAAGGGCCTAGACAATGTAACAATCGATTAGCGAAAGCGATAGTAGAAAAGTCCAAAATATATGGGTTTGACATATGCCTTAGATATGTCACGTGATCTGTTGTCAACGAATAGATGATGGTAGACAATGTACATTCATTTCAATTACTAGTGATTTAAAGTTCAAGATGCATCCGCTGCGTTTAAGCAATGACGATTGTAGAAATCGAATCGCTTGATAACGAATGCCGGTTGTCTATAGGCCCAGTACTTTTCTTGTGAACACTATCCCGATCTGTCAGAGAAACAAAATGTTTAAAAGCTATAGATTCGGCTTCTAGATCGATAACAATATGTATTTTAATAAGATATAAAAAAAATATTGAATATACAATTCAGTTATAACTTTGAGTAAAAGGGGATTGTATGGGGATATATTGGATATACGTATATCAATAATATGTTTGTAAATGCAAATGCGGTATACAAACATTTATGAATGATATGAGATCGTTCATAACCATAAGGCTATCTAATTAATTCAAGAATATTTAACCTTTCCGTGTATTTATTTTGTAACGTCTTTTACTTAATTATATAAAAAGACTAGCAATCTCCGTGGCTCTGCCCGCGTTGGTAAAAAAATGGTATTTTAGGATAATAAGTGTAATTTTGAAAATAAAAAAATAAAATTTGGTCTAAATATAAAAAATATAAAATCTGGAGAGGGTCACCCTTATCACCCAGGGCAATAAAAAATATCCTACGCTCTATTCTCAGAACTACCAAACACAAAAAAAACATAAAAATCGGTCAAGCCGTTTCGGAGGAGTTCGATAACAAACACTGTGACACGAGAGCTTTATATATTGGAAAGGGTCCAACCTATTACTTTCAGAACTCAACTATATCAATAACAATAACCTACATCTCTCATTTATAGTCCTCAAAAAAATCTTTATAAACTTACAATACAATACTTCAATCCAGAGAACCTATCAACATACAAACAGCATAGTGTCTTATATATTATAGTGTTAGATTACCTAAAGATTAAGCAAGTGACTAGGTTCTCTGCTTACCTCGAGTATATTTAATTTTATTACTAGTTATTAGTAACTAAAGTCGAGACAAATCAGTCTATCGGTCGCTCAGCTTATGTAAGTGACAACGTTGTTACACAAGACGCAATACCTTAATGAAATTGGCGACTGTAACATGATACTTATATAGATTGTATACTGGTCGTACTAATGCTATAAACATATACTAGAGAAGTTCGATTTTAATCGTGAATATTTCTCAGAAATTAGATAGTTTCCATCAAAAATTAGTAATCCATACGTTGATCCGGAAATCCAGTTATAATCAAACCAAATTTCATCAAAATCTGTTAAATAATTTTTCTCGAGATGTATTCCCAAACAAACTCAAAATTTCTAAAAAAATATAGATTCGGCCACAAAATTGTTAATAATAACTAATTCAGTATTATTGTCAAAAAAGGACCCAGTTATAATATTATTAAATTGATAAATTTATTAGGAAGTATAATGAACAATATAGAGCAGTATTATATTGATTTTGTACATAACTATAATAAAATAATGTAAATAAAAACGTTGGGACATTATTACAACAGCGCCATCTAGTTCATAGTAAGCTACGTTATGTGCTTGTGTTACGTATACCAGATAGTTGATATACTACATATATAACTTTTAAATGCCTACGAGTACATATTATAAATATATAATTATATTAAGAATTTTTTGTCTATCCTAATTTTTATATTCAATACCACGCAGGAAGACCACTAATTGAGGATTGGTGAACTCCACATATCCTTAAAAATGGCTTAATGAAATCGTCATGATATTTTGACATAAACCTATTAGTGATCTCATGGAAAACGCAAATCAGTACATGAATGTTTACAGTAGAGTTTGAATCCGCTTGGTTTGCCAAGAAAATGCATTGCGAAATATGTCCTATACGCTTTACCGTTAGGCATAACCTGTTATATAACTTTAAATTACTGTATGTGTTCAGGAGCAATTTTCACAAAGTGGACAAACAAACACACAAAGCTCTGCAATATTAGTAAGAATTAACAAAGATTGCGTACAAATAACATTCTTAAACTTCCAGTTCTAAGTAGTAGGTCAAGTTGAATTTTGTCAAGTTTATATTAATATTTATAAAAGGTTAAAAGTTAAACAGATACTTTGCAAAACATTAAAGTGATATTGTAATCAAAAATAACACCTGTTTTTACAAGCTTTTATTTAATTTTTGCTTTGCAATTTTTGTGTGAACGTTTGTTTTGGTCAAATGTTGCAAGTGTTTCGTTTGGATGTTATTTAGATAATACACGGGTAGTTAAGTGACGTCATTCTAAAACCAATATGGCGGGTCGCCAAAGATGGTCGACATGCGTTTTTGTGCACCCCGATGATATTGATATCCAATTAATGAATTTTCTGAGAATACGAATAAATACATAAAATCAACCTAAAACTTAATAAAACCCATTTATTACAAATCATAATTTATATGATGTTTTATAATACTCGTATCATAAAAATTGTTTTGCATACTAGTTTGTTTTTTTTTAATTATATTTTTTTTAAACTATTATACCTTTTTTAATCTACATACACGTTTTTTATTATAGAAAATGTCTATGTCCATATATAAATATAATTTTGTTGTAATTTTATTATATTATTTTATTCTGATTAAGGGTATCCAATAAAAAGTTAATATTATTACTTTTTTTAAAAAAATACCATACATTGCGTATATACATACACAATATACGTACCTACATAATATTAAGTTTGTTATGAACTTCTTCCGAGTACATAACAAACTTAATATTATGTACATATATATTATATTGTATAACTTATTTAAATTTTAATGTGACTTTAAACCTGTTATCTAAATATTTAACAGTTAAAAATATAAATTAATATTAATATATAGTGAATTTTACCAAATTGAAGGTTTTAATGATAGTATTATTTGTAATACTAGAGATTTCCTTCGACACCGTTCGTTTTTTAATAATAAAAAATATTTTAACCCAAGCCTTTATCCACCAATACAAGTTCCGTTAGAATTTATAAAGTTTTTTAAAGCTGATGTTTTAACCAACATACAAAACTAGATGTTATTTGTTAGCTTTAATACATAATAGTTCAATAAATTCAAGCGAAATTTGTAATGAAAGTAGCTTGTAAGTTAACGTATACGTAAGCAACACCGCATAATTACATTTTTCATCAAAAAATAACCAGCCTTTATAATAATTATTTAATAAGTAGAGATTGTAGTAAATGTAGTTCACACATTATGCAATTTGAATTAAGTATTTTGTTAAATAATTTATTTATATCCTGTCCTGGTTTTTGTATTATAATGAGATACATTAATTAAATATAAGATGATGAGTTTCCACTCTAATTCCAATAAATCTAGAAATTTCCTACTAAAAAAATGTATGGAATTTTGTACCTATATGAAAGCAGCTTTCATTTTCATTTTTTAAATGAAATCATATTCTTTACACATCTACTTCGATGATTAAGTTTGAAGTTATGTTTCTTACTTACACTTGTTGACTGAAAATACGAGTATAAACCACCCATTTTTTCACCCATAAATTCGAGTTCACAGAGCTCATTATATTAAAAAATGCCCCAAGTGGGATTCGAACCCGCAATCGCTGGCACAGCAAGTAGGGTCATCATAAACTGAGCCAAGTGAAGATATAAAATGTGTGCTAGTGAGTAATTAGTAACCCCAATTTAAATTTTTATTAGGCATCCCTGAAATGCAGGAAAGGGCTACATTTTGACCTCAAAAGAAAAAAAAATACTTTTACTACAACTCAATGCTGACACACGCTGAAGCAATTAATTGAGTGAATGTGTAACTTACCGCAAGTATTGTGTACGATATAGTTTTTACCCCGCTGGGTCATGGGAGCGACCGCGTAACACAGTGGATAGGGTGGATATATTTTTGGTAAATTGCGGATATCTTTATTATTCTTTAAATAATTAAATTATACCATAAATATCTAGCTTCGTGTTATATTTTAGTTTGCTAATGAATTTTTAAGGAGTGATATTAAAAATAAATGAATGAAGGTAAGATATAATATTTATAGTACTATTACAGTTTTACCTAAGTCGAATGTGTACATTAAATACTTATTTAAAAATATCTTACTGAAATAGTCACTGTTACCGATACAGTCCGTCTGTTCGTATGTCAGTGATAGCATGATGGGAAAATTACTGGATAGATTTTAATAAAATTTGTTTTAAATTGTAGGAACGAACATGAGTCGTTAGTTTTATAATATAATAAAAATGAAAAAAATATAAGTCAAACAATAATATGATCGCATGATTTACTATTATTACATACAATAGTAAAATTGTTTTGATCCGTCTCACGTTTACGTCATTAAATGTCACAACCATGATGAACTATGATGCAGAGATTTGATACGCCCACAAAAATTCAGTCTACATAAAGACTAAAGACTGCAAGACTAAGACTGTTTATATTTAATGAATTTTGATCCATCCATAAATAACATTATCTTGTTACTCTTTTAAAATATTACATCTGAAAAAATAACAATTATTAATTGTCCTATATTTGTTTGTTTATCAGTTAATCTAAAAAATCATAGTCACCCAAAGTTGGGATACGCAGCGTCTGTATGCTACAACGCTTGTGCTCACCTATTGTTCTATGACTACTAGTGATGCTTTATAATTAGGCTATATATAATTATATCGATATAACATTTATAATGCAAAATATTTAAATACGAAAGTAATTATAGGTTTGTTTTCTATGTAGGTCAAATATTAGCACAATTATATTTTAGGAAAAATTATAGCATATAATGAGTATTTATTAAGGTTATAATACATTTTTTGACACCATAGTGTTTTAAACTATATAAACAAGACAATAAAATCACTATGTGCATAAAAAATATAACTTGGCATAACAGTCACATGCAAAGATGAAAGTTTTTAAAAAATATGCAAAATATCTATATTAATTTCAAAAAATCATTCAAAATAAGGATCTATCACTTCACTACAGTTTATAGCGTTAAATAAAAATATAACAAAAAAATAATGAAGGAAAAAGAAAGAGAACCAGATCCAAAACTTCTTACCTGAACTACAACAACTACATAAGTAACTGCACAATAGGATCATACTTAAAATTCACTGTCGAACGAGTTTAAAGTATCGTGAAATGGATCTATCACAGTGTAAAAGGTTGATTGTACATGATTGACTAACGACGACATTGAAAGTAGATAAAGTCACGAAACGGTACAAGGACATTGTTTTCGTGATCTATTCTAAGAATAAGTTTACTGAAATAGTCTCTTATCAAACGAAATTAAATATAAGTGACCATACGGCGGAGACGTCTAGTATGAATTTGATTTGGTTGGGTCATACATAAATATGACCCATATTACAAGACTTGAGCTTGTTATTCAAATTAATTTATTTTGCATATTCTATATCAGGAGGATTAATTAATGATTTGTAATACGATTCTAACAAACCTCTTTTAACGCTGTTTCACCTTCAAAGCTGTTGTTTTTAAAATGTAACAAATTTATGTGGAAAAAAATATATTTTTATAAATAATATTTTCATATCAAACCCTAATATCCGGGTTGCAAGTGATTGACGTTGAAATAAATAGTCCATGTCAATTCAATAAATAATGTATCTTTATCTCTTTCACTCAAATCTGTTACGATGACATTAGTTAATGTAGAAGAAAATAATTACTGTACTTAAAAACAAATTAGAAAACTTAAATAGAAAACTCCATAAAGTGGCATGTGTTAATGTTTTTATAAAAAGTAAAAATCTATCGTTAATATTTATTAATTTCATCCAGTTTGTACATCACTATTACTGCAATGTCAAGTATGAAGATTTAAAGTGGATCACCG
Organism: Boloria euphrosyne; assembly: GCA_951802675.2. NCBI lineage: Eukaryota > Metazoa > Arthropoda > Insecta > Lepidoptera > Nymphalidae > Boloria > Boloria euphrosyne. The sequence continues at coordinate 3,244,868 of OX637896.1, forward strand.
TTATTTTTACCTAGTCTCGGAAGTTAAACGATCTTTTATACACATTACACACTTCTTTCAAACTAAAAACTTACTTTGCATATGTTTATCTTTACTAGTGTTATTTCATAAAAAAATATTATTTTCTAAGAAATCAATAACTATATAAATTTAAAAATCGATTGCTGTTAGTTAGTCAGACTATAACTCAAAAACGGCTGAACTAATTGTTTTTTTTTGTGGGTGTCGCCATGGGTAGTTAAAGTATAAAAAATAAGTAAAATATGCTTTTTAAGAAGTTCAAAACTGTTTATTTTGTATGACAATCACTACGTAGGATTACTTTTATTGGTAGCGATAGTGGGGGAGCGGAAATAATACGCATTATGTAAAGGTAGTCTATTTAAACCATACTAACCTATAAAACCTACGTTAGTATAACTAAAATAACAACAAACCAGTCCCAATTTCAATTTTGGTTACAGGAAGCTCCTTTTTACCTGAAAGCAGAAAAAAATATATTATTATCGATACATTATTACCAATAACGCATAATATTTACAAATCAGGTCGTTGAAATGGACATAATGTCTTCTTTTTCTAAGGTTTTTGTAAAAACATCATCGTCATTTTGTCATTCCTGATTATTTATTCACATTACCATGATATGCCTAACAGAAACTCAAACAGACTTTTTTATCAATGTTCCCATCTAAACATCGCTACATCGTGATGTAGGTAGGTATGCGTATAAAAGGCAGTTTCATTTTAAATCGATTTGTTTTAAGTCAATGTTGGATCTGATTCGTATATGGTAACTTATTAGGCTAAATCGATTTTATTCAAAAATGTGGGAGATGTGGCGTGTATGAGATTGCCAGCCACGAAAAACCTGGCATGAAAAGTCTATAAAGATCCCGAACCCAGATTCAGGTGAAAATTATGATCGGGCTTTAATTTAAAATAAAAAATATAATAAACAATAAACGATTAATTTATTTATTAAAGGATAATCAACAAAAGATACATTGAAAGTTATATTATCTTTCTTATATTCTAATAATGTGGTAAATGTTCTTTTAAATATATAAGCCAGCAATGTTTACTCAGAAGTGTACCAAAAGATCACACGCCTACATACTCTACATTTATGACACCCATAGCACTTCATTAGACGAATTTCTAACATAATATTAGCAGAACAAAAATTCTAAAGCCGACATAGAAGTGGCACACGTTCCTATGTCAGTTCCTAATAAGACGTAGGTTATAAGTACAAGAGTGTCCGGTTAGACTCGTTAAAAAGTAAAGCGTTGTTTTTATATCGCCTAGATCCGTATAAGTAAAAGCTTGTAGAATAAGCTTATATCCTGAAGTCTTATAAAGTGAAATTTCTAGTGTATATTATTAACATCTTTCGCCAGTTCTTCTCAGGTCAGGGGCTTCTTCTTTCAGAACTGGTAGTAGACTCATGACGTTCAGTAAAAAACCGTTATAATTTTATATGAAGAATAATATTATTATTATTAATTTGAATTTTACTTTTAATAATTTTCGGATCAATACAACATGGTACTATGGAGAAGCTCGTGTTACAAATGAATACCTTAATTTATCTTATCTCTATATTCTTTTTAATAGATAAAAGATTATGGCAATTCTATGTTAACTCCCATGTCCTGTTTTTATATTTTATTATTTTATATGTATTTACCAAAAAATCACTTTGTTTTTTAAAAAATTTAAATATTTTTTTGCATCGAACATTTACATAATATATGATTTAACTATTTATTGTTTTGTTTATTTTTAAAATTATAATGTTTAGTGGAATTATCAATACATACTTTTTGTAATAGCTCTACATTCCTTATAAAGTAGTTCGTTTCAATTAACTTATAATTAATAATATATTAATTCACTAATTATTACTGTATCCGCCGCACTGATCGTCACTTAATGAACCATTAAGTCGAGAACCTTCATACTAAAGAACGACTTAATGGTTGATTAAGTGACTATGAGTGCGGGCGTTAGTTTCTTGATTTTAACTATAATTTTCTCTTTATTTTCTTTACACATACTTTTTGTAGACAGAAAATGATTTATTTATTTATGGATATGTGGTTAACATTAAGTACAAAACCTGAGAAATTTAATCCGAGTGGAGCAAGATATATTGCTTGTTTAAAAAAAAATTAGAAACAGATAAGCACATTAGAGCTTAATTAGTAGTTTTCTTAGTACACATCAAATACTAATATTTTTCATCAAAATGAATCGAACACGTTTCTTCTATCTGAAAGCCATAAAAATCGTTTGATCGATAGAAATTGCGGATGTCACATTCCCATATCACTTTCTAAATCCTTTTTAGATGTAGCGAAACGCGTCCACTGATTACTAAACGCATTAATAAGACTTTCGTTTGGTTTAAATGATCCATACATTAGTATTTTAGTCTTTGGATATAAACCTATAGATTATTTCATCGGCTATTATATAACGTATTAAAAAATATAACAGTCGCATTAACCCAGTGTTGCAAAACTGAGTGAAGCGGGTTCGTAATCCGGTAATAGCACCTCTGATATTGTCATGTGGGAATCATTTGCAAAAAGTCTACTTCTTACCTAACGAAGGAAAATATAATAAGATATTATGCATGTACCATAGAATTAAACTATTTGTCCGATTTGACCCGAACTTTTACAGCCAGGAAACCTACCGAAAACTGCGTTGAAAATACTACGTATACTTGATTTTTCACCAATCGATATCGTACCTACCTTAATATCGTTGACGGAACTTTCTTATAATCAAATTGTATTAAACATACTATAAGTAATTAGAAGTTTTTTTTTATATAAAAAAACGTCCTGTCTCTAATCGATAAGCCACTTGTCTTTTGAGGTCGGTGACAAATATGTCAAAAAATAATGAGCTTTCGGAAAAAGCTCTAACCAACTTTTATTATAAAGAATGAATAAGAAGAATATTATAGTACCATTAATTATTTTATTTTCATATTTAATTATAGTACCGAAAAGTTCAAATTTAATATTGGCTTAAAAATTATATCCTAAAAAGCTGTTCATTATAAAAATACACGTGAGTCATTTTTCTAAATGACCTCCAAGCTTCGCGTCGTATCATCTTTAAGATGCCTTCGTGGATTCTACTGACCTTTCCATATACCTGTTTAATGTTTGAGAACGACACTAATACTAAATTGTTCTTACACAAATAGTTTCTATTGCGTTTTAATAAACTTTTGTTTGCATAATACTAAAATATTTTATGTACTAAAAATTATATTTTTTGAACTACATATAGTATACCAGGCGTTCTTTTTTTTAAATGGTATTAATTTTATTGGACTACTGAAATATTGCTAGCAACAGACGAACAGACGAACTCGTGAACTCTTTCAAACAATTCGTGACTATAAACAACAAGTTCATTAGATTACGATGTTTATAAATGCAATATTACAATCAAATATTATAAAACATCGGTTTTTATTACTAACTTAGATTGACATGATATTCGACATTATTAATTAAACTATAATGTTATAGTACCAGTGACATTATGACAAATATATGATGAGCTTTGAGATATCTAGCTCCTGAAGCACAGGTTTCTAGTTCAGGAGCTAGGGCTGTGTAAGATTGTACCAATACACTTTGCTTTGCAATAAAGACCTTTTTTATCTAAAAGCATTTGAAACGACGAGAACCAAAAATCAAAATAAAGCCACGAATAAGCCCGAAAAAAATAATTTATAACATCGCATTTGTACATGGGCAAAACAAGGAATGTCACAATTTTTTTTTTTTAATTAACATTGCAATCTGTAATACGCGGCAAAATCTTAATGTTCCCATACTTTTCAACTTTATTTAATTTTAAGTGACATTCCTTGTTTTGCCCCTGTACCCTTTATTTTATTACAATCCATTTTATTCATTCATTTCCCATTAACTTGTTTTTAAAGCTAGTAGGTAAAGAATAATAAAAAACTAAACTTGTCCGATGATGTTCAGTATTATTAATACAGCACGTCAATCGTACAAACCAGTTAAAATACGTCTTTGGGTTAAAATATTATCGTGTCAGGCTCATTTCATTATGATTTTTTTAAGGTAGACATAGGTTATATACGAGTAACAAGAAATTAATTATTTCCTTATACAAAAGAATACATATGAATATTCATATTTACCGATAATTTAGGTAATTTTAAACCAAATTCTATTCGTATATTCTTCTATGAACATCCGTGTATCTGCATCTACTCGTATAGAACACCTTTTCATATATAATTCCTTTACCCGACTGCACAATACTGGGAGTGTATTATGTTACTCTATTTGTTATACTCTAGAGATTAAACGCATAACGGTCGATTTTGATAATTTATACATTGTAAGATAGTATATATATTAAGTATATGTCTCCGACCCTATAGTACTATTTTTTTAATTTTTATGCAGTGTGTTTTTTTTTTAATTCAAACGAACGGGATCAGGCCATAGTCCACCACGATGAAAAAATTTGAGTAGACCATATTTAAAAAAAAATATATATCATAACTGTTAAAAAACCTGTGCAACGCGACCATAATGTAGACCATCGCAGCGACCACTATTATTTACTAACGACTTAACCTCGCTTCGCTCGGGTGCATCCCTGTCTTTTTGCCTTATTACAGGCCGTTTAGGCAGCGCACACTGGTAAAAAAGCACAGTGGCTAGTTTTTACCGACTTCAAGTAAAGTTACTATGATTTCTGACACTAAACTTATTAAAAAATAGCCTAACGTACTTGATGTTAATATAGCTTCCTATTACTGAAGCATTAGAATTTTTAAAATCGGTCTAGTAACTTTTATAGATATAAACCCTCAAATCTAAAGTTACGCACTTTTTAACCGACTTCTTTAAGTTTTAACCCGTCAACGGCGAACATACGAGACACAATAGATTTTCAATTATTATAAATCTATATTGTCCCCGCGCCCGTTGATGGGTATTCTTGTAGATAACCTTTCATTCCTTTTAAATACAATCAACTTCATTTAAATTTCATTTTAATTCGATGTTTCTAGGAATATTATATAAAAATAAATAATAAATAACATAAAAATTTACTCGATATAGAAAGTAAATGCAGTTTACTATTAAATTTAGTATAAATTTATTTACAATAAAGGAAATTACAAGTAAACTTAACTATATATACAAAGCAAATGCACACTTAATTATTACTGTACAAGTCGTGTCCGCGTGGAATAGTGGCAAGAATGTTAGCTGCATGTCCCCGTTGAATGGCAATGCCGATTCTTTGGGCGAAAAATGAGCCAGCTCTTCTGTCACCAGTGCAGTGGAGGCGATAAGACGAGGTGCTATGTCTTTTAAAAAGTGCTTAGCACTTTGACTCCATAGGCCAAGGGTTTCTACAGTTTTAAGTTTTCTATTGAGTTAATAGAAAACTTCTAAGATCACGAGTTAAATACTAGATGGCGGGAATTTTTCAAATAAGCACAATTATATGTTAGTACTTAAGTTATCTTTCACTTTGCTTCGACTATTTTAATGAAATTTTAACTTAGCTCTAGATGTAACCTACAATTAAGGAAAAAATTATGAAAACTATAGAGTAAATTGAAAATCTAAAAATTTCAATGGAACTTATCAAATAATCCATAGCTGATATATTCTACACGTTTTGTGATAAGTTATGACAAAAACCAGTTCTTTAAGCATATATTATAATATACACAAGAAGTCGCTATGTCCGGCTGAATCTACTTTCGATTCGAATCAAGGTCACGTGGTAGAAATTTTACACACCTTACTTATGTCTTTTGAACGACTGTGGTTGAGGGCTTGGACAGATGACATCTTTCGATTGTATGAAAAATGAAAGTAAACATTTAAAATAAAAACTGACGACACTTTTGGCTCAGTTTGTATTGACCCTACTTGCTGTGCCAGCAGTCATGGGTTCGAGTCCCGCTGGGAGTATTCCTTTGATGAGCACGAATTTTTGAACTCCAGTCATAGTTGCTTATATTTATAATATGTTTTTATAGTTATATATGCGTAGTGTATCAACTATCTGGTATTCGTAACACAAACTCTGTAGCTTTCTACTTAACTAGATGGCGCTGTGTGTATATAATAGGTAATATACTTATTTTAAAATGCTTTTAAACAACTATAATATTTATAAAAATGACATTTACAAGTATTTTGAGTTTAAAAAAAACTAAAAGAGGAAAAACCAATGCGTAAAATGTGAACTATAAACATAGAAACAAGCTCACTATAGACGATAGTTTTATGCAATCGTACATATAATGGGGGTTTTCGGTATGGAACCCTCAACACCCCCGTCGAGGCAGATCACGTGTGTGTCAAATTTTACACCTACACAGAAATCAATAGAGAGTGCACTTGCATTTGTACTATAATACCAAAATCAATCAAGACGTATTATTATACAAAATTAGAAAATAACGTAAGTAAGAGCAAGCTATGCTTCGGCCTACAAATGCACCTTTGTAATAATAAAGAAAAAATATAAGTCTTTAATTATTCCATAACATTAAACCATAGACATATCCTGAACTTTAGGGAATTATCATGACATAGCTATATAACTGATACAACATGAGCTTTCAAAATACTCACCTATGTACGAGTACTACCTAAGTAGGTATAGGCTAAAAGAGATTTGAAGCCTTAGCGAAATGAAGGCTGGTACTTCATATTATTATTTTAAAATATTTTACTACTATAATACTGGAAAATATATAGTTAATACAATTTATTTCATGTATGAAGTAAAACATGATCGTTCAAAAACCGGTTAACATATTTCCTACATGGATATCTAGAAATCTCTGGGACTTTTAATTAAACTATTCAAAAACTCGTTTTTATGGATAAGCTGCCATTATTAAATATCTTATACTTTTTTGGTTTTCTGCGCTGTCACTTAAAGTATTTACATTTTATGGATGTACCTATATAATCTCTATATTTATAATTATCATTCCAGATCCTTCATCATTGTCACTGAAGGTGTAAAGACGCAAATATCTAACAAACAAACTGATAGATCCAGTTTCATACCTATAACAATCTAAGTAGTAATAAAGCTTCTAGAATTATTACACTCCATAGAGCTTTTGCATATATTCAAGTGTGCTGTGTGATAGTTCCTAACACAGTATACAAACTTTGCTAACACAAACGTCTGTGTGGTTCATTATGTTAGGATCGAAGTCACGATTATGTTAATTTATCACATACGGAATTGATCATCACTGCTAATTACCATTTGATTAACCGCTATCAATAGATAATAGAAGTTTTTAATACTACATTCTATCTTCCTTAAACATTACGCGTTATTATTGCATAATATTGTATAGGACTACTAAGAAAAGCAAAAGTTTGCTCTCGTATTGCATATGGTTATGACGCCGTGACTCTGAAACGGCTAAGCTGAATTTAATTTAATTTCGTACACAAAGTAGACTTGCAAGAAAACATCGAAGCGAGTGAAGCGAGAAAAAATCATTAGTTAACCGTTTTTGCTATTTATTTGCTATTAACATTTTTAATTATATAATAACATATCTTTGTAATCTTTAAATCTAAAACTTTACCAATTCGAATCTTCTCTTAACAAAATTTATACATGGTTTAAGATCTACTGAAATGAACTAGTTCTGTCAAACAATCATATAAACAGGGATAAAATTCTGTTTTTTAGAACAGTTATTATTTAAATAGTGGATATTAGCTCGTGACACTTAGTGTCCGCTGTTACCTAACGGTGACTCTAACGGCGGGGTATTGGTGTAATTTGCATATAATTATACTTTATTAGTAATATGAATTTTAATTGATAACAATATTGAAGTAAAATGTCGAAAATAAAACTTTTAATTACGTCAACTTCTAGTAATAATAAATAAATAAATATTTTGGGACATTATTACATCTAGCGCCAACTAGTTCCGTGATAAGCTACGAGGCTTATGTTACGGATACTAGATAATTGATACACTACACATTTTATATTATTTTAAATATATAAATATTATAAGTATAAACACCCATGACTGGACAACAAACATTTGTGCTCAACAAATAAATGTCCCCAGCGGGACTCGAACTCGCTTCCCCGGGCACATCAAGTAGGATCACTACAAACTGAGCCAAACGTGTCGTCAAGAAAGTGTAGTAAGCTCGCTATTAAATATTTTACTGCTAATTTATGTGTTTTGGCAATTTTGTTGTCTTTTAGAATTATCTAATTCACGAAAATATAAAATAATTAATTATATAGTATAGTTTTCGATAACTTTTGTTTATGGTTTGATACAGGTTAATATCGGGAAAGTTGATCTACAATGTCATTTCACTAACACGTTGAAGGCTTGGATAGCCGAGTGATGAGGGTTCAAGTCCGGGTCTCGCACCTCTGATATTTTCATGTGCGAATCATTTTTATCCTGATTACCACTTGTCTTACGGTGAAGAAAAACATCATGAGGAATCCTGCATGTCTGAGAAAACCTAGCAAGTTTTCGAAAAAAATGTGAAGTCTGCCAACACGCACTAGGCCAACAAGAAAAGTCTCTTTTTATAATATAGCGTGTCTCAATAAAGGAGGAGAAAAAAGAGATATAGCGAGTTCTTAGGTCGTTAATAGTAACCTAGATTACCTAGGAAGGAAGAAAAAGAATTAAGAAATTATGGTAGTGTAAAGTTATCAGCTGAGAGCATGACCGGCGTTTCAACCGGAACCAGGCACGCACCACTTGCTTCGCAACTAGCGCACTGACCTATTGACTAAGTTATGGGCAAGTCGTACCACCATCTAGAGTTCGTAGTTGGAAGGCTGTCTTGAGACATGTATGTTTTTTTTTTAAATGTTAGTATATAAAGCCTGTAACTTTGCTTATTTATTTTGCTTTAGTTTTGTAAGTGTTCGTACTAAAGTTGACAGCTGTAGAGTTCAGAGCGTATAAAAATTATCTCTCATTTCAAAATTTGTCACCCCCATTATAATTAAACTAATACTTTTTAATTATATGAATTATTTAGAATAATATAATGTAAAAATTACTCGAGAATACCTTCAGTCTTTCTCGATAGATTTATTCGGTCAATTTTCCCATCGACACTATAGACAGAAGCTTAAACATGGATTAAAAAACATATTTTAAACCTATCATATGACGAACAAACTAAACCTTTTTTATTATTACATATTTATATTTTTCTCTAATTGCTTGTATAAGAAATAAGTTAGAGAGTCAGTTAGCGTGTAGATAGGTAGATATTATGTCTTAAGTAAATTCTGCCAATTACTAACAGCTACTTTGGTTTTTACTCAGAAAATCGGCATTTCTATTTACTTTGGTAATGAAGACATTCTTACCTACATTCCATACACGCGGACTTTACTCAAATAGATGTAACTAGAAACTTTACATACTCATTATATTTTACTATAAGTAATTTATATGGTCATAAGATTTCTACAAGACATTCCAAAATGTTAAACCAATTACTAATTGCAGATTTTAAAAATATTTAATGAACTTTTATATCTTTAACTAAATAAAGATGATCTTCAAAACACAGCAACCTGACATATAAAAAAATATTATTATTGTAATGTTAAACATTATTTTGAAAAAATTGACACAAATATTTCAGTGCAGTAGTCCTATTAAATCCTACTTTTACTTGTTTCTTTTTAAAACTTTCTTGAAGCTTCATTTTCTTTATAAAAATACCTTTAATTTTTTAACCTTAAAATTTACTTGATGTATAATAAAACTATAAACTATAAACTTTTTTCATGAAAGTTAATTTGTTTAATTATAAGTTATATCAGACGACTCATGTGCTAAGGGCAAAGGACAAACCGTCCTCGTAATGTATCTTGTAGATCTAGGCCACGACAAGTGCCCTTTGAAATGTCATCTTCGTTTTCAAAATGTCATCTGAATAATTAATATTTATTATCTGTACAGTAATTAAAAGCCTTAAAAAAGTTTAAAAATGAAACTAATGATCCTCTCTCTTGCTCTACATCGACAGTAGGGAAATAAAGAATCTATGGAAGTGATAAATCGTTATTATTTTGTTTAGTAATCAAATTTGATATAATATCCATATATTTTCTTATTTATATTAGTCGTTTGTTATGTAACAACAACGACGATAGTAACATCTTTAATATAAATTTTAATTATTGAAGTTCACGACCGAAGAAAGTCGTTTTCATGAAATGGGTTGCGAATTAATTTTTTAATTAACTTCACACCGCAAATTATATTTTAGTATTAATCTAGATCAAGTAATTATACTTCAAAAAACCTGTCTAGAAATGTTTGACAAAACTTTAAAAATAATAGATTTTTTGATATAAACTTTCATTGGACCTAGTCCTAATAACTCTAGACAAGTTTCTCAATTACTTAAAAATTTATGTACATATATCAAATATGTATATCTATACGAACGAATATACCTTATGAGGGACTGAGTGAAGGCGAAACTTCCTCGTATATTCATCAAAAGCAGAACCTTGAACATGTCGTTATTTATTAACATTTTAAAGAAAGTAACATAAATAATAGTGGTTTTCACTGCAATTAAACAATTTCCCGTCGCACGGGATGCGTTGAAAGTACATCAGGAAGCTTTTCTTTGACTTTCTATCCTATAATGAATCGTCAATAAACACTTTCTTCACTTTTTTCTATTTTGCTATACGTAACTAAGTGGCTCTAACAAGTTAAAAAAAGTAAAAATCATAGCTCAGGAAATCTATTTTGAGTATACCAATGGTCGTATATTCGATTCTCGTAAAGCACTCTCATCATCATCTTCTTCTTCTCGATTTATCTTAAAATATGAACGTATGGTATACCTACCAGCTTTCCTTTCATGCATAAAGTTTTTAAGAAATAATTGCGAAATAATATACTGATTTTAAATCAATACATTTTGTATCAGTATAAATATTATATAAAATATGTAAGTATTTAAAGATCAACATATGTACTATATCAAATATGTGGTGTGCGTAACACAAGCCTAGTTGATTATCACGGAACTAGATGGAGCTGTGAGTAATTATGTCCCAACGTTTTTTTTTTTAATTTTACGAGGAGATTTTCTTAAAGGCATGTAGCACCGTTCTTTTTTTAATAAATATTCATCAAAAATAATTTTAAAAAAGTAATTGACATAATTAGAAAACATATTACGCAACCTACACAAAAACACAAACAAATTAAGTTCCGCTTTTTTTAGCGTCGGTAAAAACAAAATCTACACCTTCGCTTCACTTCGCACGTGATAAGCAGGACAGGGTTCAAGGTAAACTATGTCGATTCCGGATACAATCTATTAACATATTTAGTGGTCAGATTTAATTAAAATTTTGTTTAGCAATGGATAACATTTTAAAAAAAAAATAACATTATGTACTACGCAGACGTCGCGTTTGGCTCAGTTCGTAGTTACCCTACTCACTATCCCTGTGCTCACGGGTTCGAGTCCCGCTGGGGACATTTATTCGTTGAGTACGTATGTTTGTCCAGTCATGGATGTTTATATTTATAATTGTACGTATTTACAGATATATGTAAATGTGTAGTGTATTAACTATCTGGTATCCGTAACACAAGCCTAGTAGCTTACCACGAAACTAGATGGCTCTGTATGTAATTATGTAAAAAAACTACTGTATACGCTTGTAAATACGAGTAATAAACGTTATAATAACATTCATATATTCAATCCACGTTCTGAAGAAGGATGTGTATTATGGCAGGAATTTGTGTGAAAGTACGTTGCATCTTTGTGCATCTAGCATCTTGGGCACTTTCTAATGCATTTTAGCCCTTTGCTTTCTCCTACGAATATTACAAATAGCATAGTTTATGTTTGTATAACTTTATATTATTTACCTAGAACAATATGCAATAGTGACATCTATACTAATATGAAATATGGAATTAATCTTTCTGTCTGTTACCTTTTCGAACTTAGCCTTTATATAGATTTAGATAAAAGGCAAAGAAATAAATTGCATAATGGGGACGTAACGGCGGAAGAAGACTAGTTACATTGTCTTATATACATACTTAATATATTGTATACGCTTATACAACAGGATCCCAGAAAACGTTCAAAAAGCTCCTATTGCCAAATTAAAAAAAAATGTGAAAGAATGTTTGTGTACTAAAGGGTATAATTTAATTAACGATTTTTTTTGGAAGACTACGCCTTGGGAATGATGTGATCGCCTCCAGGCTATTTCAACTTATAGAATCATTGTTAAAGAAAAAGAAAAACAGACTAAGACAAAAAAAATTTGTCCCGCTGAGTTTCTTTCGCCAGTTCTTCTCAGGTTTCGGCTTTAGCGGCGGTAGTAGACTCATGACGTTCAGTAAAAAATGTAATAATTTTATGCTGATTAAATATTTTGATATTTGAATTGAATTTTGAATATGTCGATATATTTATTTATATTTGTCTTTGTTATTCTATATACAGTATAAAAATGCGATTAAAAACAAATATAACATTACTAATTGTGTACCAAACTTACATAATGTGTGATTTATTCGTAGATTTTTTTTAATAGGTAAATATAACTCAGTAGTAGTATAAATAAGAATCAATAATTTTGTAAAGCTCGATAAAGAATTGAGCTCAAAAGATAAAGAAGGTAAAAGTAGGCCATGTACATAGCTTGCAGATATTTTAATAACAAGCTTTTCAATTACATTGTCCAAGGCCTTTGTAGTAACTTGTTTTATAATACGATCAAGGTACTTCGTCCCATTAAACTATACTTATAAATTATATATTAAAAATTTATAAATTATATACATACATAAACTTAAAAGACAAAAATAATTTTATACATAATTGCTTACTGTTATAATAATTTTCTAACTCGTTTATATTCTTAGGCTTTGCAACGAAACAATAAAATACGTCACATTTGTGGTCGATAGAAACCCTATATAGCTATTAAATTAATCCATTAAATAGATTTCATCACGATTCGTTATCGCGTAAAGCATTTTCTCAGGAAAGTGCCTTTATTTAAAATCAAATTATTTCGAAATGCTTCACTGTCTATCTCAGAGCAAAAACTTTCTGTAATTTAACAAATTGACAGCGTCGTATTAACGATAGATTATAAGCTTTTTATTACTTGTTTTTACGTAAGTATTGGAAAAATATAAATTTTAAAATAAATTGGAGCTTTTAAAACTTATATTAACTCTACCCTTGATATAAAAAAAATTAAACTTGACATATTTTTACAGGCAAGCTTTAAGCTCTCTATCAGAGAGCTTTTTAAAAAATCTAAACCTTTAAGTTCACAACTGTTAAACAATTAATGAGAAAGTTTAAAGGTTTTTATGTAATTAAGACTCTAACATACACAAATTACAAAGCATTATATTCAATCGAGTGCAGCATCTTGTGATGACGCTTCAACAATAATAGAGAAATGGTCGGAGTAATGACCACTTTCTAGTCGTGAAAGTAATCTTACACCATGTTTTTATTTCTATGAACTGACCATGGTTTTTGTTGGAGCAAAAACCCTAACGTCTTTAGAAAAACTGTTATGAAACATTTAATTATAAAGGATAAATGGTATTATGTATGTAAGAAGTGAGTTGTTTTGGTTTTCTTTTTAGGTTTATTTTAGTTTTAATCTAGAGAGTTACCGCCGCACTCAGAGTCACTTAATGAACCATTAAGTCGTTCTTGATTCTGAGTGCGGCGGTTAATCTAACTTCGTTCAGGTCTTAGTAGAAATGTATATGTACATGAAACACACCTTACGAAAAATATGATTACTAATGACATAAAATAATTTCTAACATGATTACCTCTTGTCTTAGTGAAAGAAAACATCGTGAGGAAATCTGCATGTCTGAGAAAACCTAGCAAGTTTTCGAAAGACATGTGAAGTCCGCCAACACGCACTAGGCCAGCGCGGTGGACTATGGCCTGATCCCCCTCGTATTGAAGGGAGGCCCGTGCCCAGCAGTGGGATGTTAAAAAGGGCTGAATACAACAGTAGCCAACTCAAGGTCGTGGTCTATTTATGTACAAAATTTTATCCAAATCCAATTACATTACAAGACAATTACATTAATAAAATTACAAGTAGCTTATAAAAAAACATGTTCCTATTATGAGCTGATAAATACATAGTATTAAATTATATGGATATATGCCAATGATTTTACAGTAAAAGTGAATTGTTAGTTGAAAGCATTCGCGTGACAAGTAAGTTAGCACATCGTTGATTAAACAAGGTGGGATTAGGTCACGACAAAGGTTTTATAATATATAGTTATCTCGTATCACGGTGTTTGTGGTCGTACTCCTAAGAAACGACCGATTTTAGTGTTTTTTTAATTGGGTAGTTATGAGAATAGGTTGTAAAGTATTTTTCAAACTCCAACCTGGGGGTTATTTTTAGTACTAAGTGATTTAAATATATTTACGTGGTAGAACAACGTTTGCCGGGTCTGCCTGTTAATAAAAAAAATATAATGATATTTCAATTTTGCCAGCGAAAGGATAGTTATACTTTTGACCATTTGTGTTTTTTGTATCAATTGATGAAAATTGCACTATCGTAGTAAAATAACGCGTCTTTGCTACCTCTATCTGAGAAAGAAATAGGGCTTAAAATACGAATACAAACGTTGAAATAACAAAAAATGTCATTTATAAATTTCAAATTGAGTCCAACCTATACATTAAATAATTGTAGAAACACTTATTGAAATAGTCATTCTATAGATAGAGGCATAATCAATTGGTTTTAGAATTTTTGTTTGTCTTTGATAAAAATCGATATGATCATAACTGGCTATCCGGGTCAATATATAGGGTACTTTTTGAGCGAAATCTAGCGGAGCGAGGGCTAGGCTAATTTTCATATACTTTTCCAAAGAGCTATTCTCAACGATTGATTATTTGTTTGGACAAAACAATTCACGTTGAGAAAGCAGTACATAAATATATATTACTTACAATGGAATTAATAAAAAATATAAATTATAATACTAAAAAAATTGTACACATTTTAATATATTACCTATACATAAGCAAATAAGTTAAATTACCCTATACAGAATGTAAAAAAACTGAGTATTGAGTAGTAATATCGAATGCGTTACCTTCATTTATATGAAGTATAGTTGAAGTCTACAATAACTCATATTTAGTGTCAATATATGCTTATAAGTTCCGATTAAAACGTAAATTTAAATAAAAAATAAACTTTCCACTCGGCTATAAGTAAAAGGAAACTGGTAAAATTATGTAGCTATAAAATATAGTCGAAAGAATAATTTTCAAGGTCCATCGCATTCGATCAAGGTGTGGTTTCGAATCACTGAGAGCGGTTTAAAATGCATTTTATTAAAATAATTTTATACTCTATTAAATATATCTATTTTGGCTTCAGATATCTTTGTGTTAAATGATATGAATAGCACGTTAGATTCCCGTTTGAGTTATTTTATCTTAAAACACTTCGATGTAACACAGAGTATGGTATCATACCATTCTATAAATTTTATTTTTTAGATGATGCCAGCCTAACATATTATGTACTAAATATTTTTTATTAGAAACAAGGTATTTGATTACAGTTAAATACATACGTATTATAATTTTAACCGCCAATGACTATACAAGCTTTTGTGCTTATCACAAAATCAGTTCCCTAGCGGGACTCGAACCCGCGACCGCTGACTACTCTTCGCTCGGTTGCGTATTCCAACTATCGCTTCATCATGAAAACAAAAAAAAATTGTCGCAGCTACAAGAAGATAATATTAATTAGAAATAATATTTATAAGTTGTTAATATTATCATATTGAAATGCCTTTTACACCAACATACTCACGCTGTCAGTTAAACCGTACCCTTTCACAGTAAATGGAGCGAGCGATGTTGACACTTCTATACTTGTTGGAAATGTCAACCGCAGAACAGACTTACCTGTAAATAAAAATGTTTTTATAGAAAATTGCCTAGATTTGTTAGTTTTTTATTAATTTATATTTAGATTTTATACAATCCTTGTATGACATTTTAATAGAATGAAAATAAATATTTTATAAGTGAAAAGGTGTATTTTTACTTCCTATAATCTTTTAATTGGATACGGTACGTCTTTTGTGAAATAAATAAAGACTGGCGTCTTCAATTGCCATTATTTTTGCCTACTGCTGGGCATGGGTCTACCTTCAATACGAGAGGGATCAGGCCAAAGTGTAGTAGTAGCCTGTAGTGTAGGGGACTACAGTTCGGGTTAGCGGACTAAACATGGCTATAACTTTTAAGATATATTGATGAGACTATAATGTATCTTGAAGACGATTAAAATATAAAAATATGAACATTAAATCAGCTTTCAGTTAACTATGAAATGGAATAACGTTCAGATTAGAATTGAGCACATTTTCTGTTTTGAAAACGGTTTAAATTAGCCTATGTATCCCACGCAAAAGCCAAAAATTTGAATGCGAATTCGGACACAAATTGAGAATTTGGAAAGAAACTGGGCCGTTTAAAACGCTAAGTAAAAAAATCTGTTCGTTAGGAAAAATATTTAAATAAGTAGTTCCAGTTTTTTACAAGCAAACAATTTTACGTGTGTCTTGTCTAAACTAAAATTAGTTAACGTTTAACGATTTCGTATAACTTGTAAATGGTTTCCGTTCACGTTATACTTCTGTACAGCATTTCTTAATTCCAGTACTGGCTTCTGGTATTATTACTCGACTTGAGGTTTTTACATAACTGTGATATAATGTTTTGTTATTGACATTTGCACTGAGCATGATTGCGTCTTATATAAGGTTATTGCATCGGCTAGTGGGAACTAACGAGATCTAATAGAACGTTTTATAATAATACAAATGCTCAAATTGTCGCTGTTAAAAAGTTTAAGTTAAAAATATAAATGTATTTATTTGTTCAACTCCGAATCTGTGTTAAATAACATCAAAAATACATATATTTGACGTTTTACTCATAAATGTCGTAATAATAATATTTCTGGCCCATTAAAATTTTTCTTGACCGACTTGGATAAAAGAGGTTATTAATTCAATTGAATGTAGTTTTGTGTATGTATTGCGACATCTTTTCCAAAAGTAAATCCCATTTCATAATTAATTTAATGAAAACTAACTACATATGTACTAAATTCTCCTTTTCTTATGTAATAATTACACTCTGTAATGAACAACATATAAAACCATATATCTACTTAATATTGCAGTGTATTTGAGGTGTAGTCGGTATGTAACTCTGTATGTATTTATATTTCTAATGCATGTATTCCTGTTCATACAAGTCAGTAAAAGTTAAATGGTGCGCAAAATGGTGTGCTCGATAAATTTACCTATTATATTATAAGCTTAGCTGGATAGAGAAGTTGAGGTACATAAATGTTAAATTGTTAAATTATTATTAAATATATCCACAGAAATAGTTCTTTAATCATATATTGACTATTTACTATTTTAACTTAGTTTATCCTTTAAAAAGGAGCTTTCAAAAGCTTTTCTATATACAGACAAACTAGCCTTAAACTGTATATAGATATACAAGTACGTATGTTAAATACAAAGAAATAAAAAATTACGTACAAATTAGTTATTATTATCTTGATTTCCTTATTCATGTATGAATAATTTGCAAAGGGCCTACTTTAAGCCACTTGTGGAATTCACTTTCACATCACACCTTGTATTTCAATGTGGTAAATTTTAAACATAAAAAGTGAATAATTTAGTAAAGTTTTTAAAATTAATATCATATAGTACTTGCTTTTAATGCTTTCTCTAATGGAAACTACTAATTAAGCAATCTAGAATAGATATAAAACAATTTGATCAAAACCTCTTACTGCCGAAATGACCGGCCTAAAATTAATCTAGATGTGTTTTAATGAAAGAAAATTACAAATTACGTTATTCCCACGGCTAGACTACACTTTCCGCGCGGCTGCGCCCGCATCGGAATGCGTTGCAAGATCTTAATTACCACATAAATGTTAAATAATATTATGAAGGAAAAAATCGTAGCAATCTAAGCATGAAGAACAATTTGTGATGATGTTGCAGCTTAGATTACGCTTAGAGGTAGCTTGTGTAACGTCGTGCTTCATTTTCTAGGTCAAATGCATGTATAAGCATTGTATGATGAAGAAGAATCAGCGCTAAAATGGATCGTATTTAATTAAATATTTTTTAATATTAGTTATAATAGTATTAAATAGCTATGATTATTTTCAATTAGTTTTAAAATGTAAATCAAATTCAAAAAAAATTAATATCAGAAGGATAATATAAAAGGTGTAGTTGAAATCAAAATGAATCAAATGTGATCAAGACATCCGGAAAGTTTTATAACATACATTATTTGCATTTTACATTCAAAAATGTACGATTTTTATCTACAACACATGTACCTAACCTATTATATCCTTTATTGCACTTACAAGTTATACTTAACAGAAAATAAAAAACAAAAAAACTTAGTTCACAAAGGTGGACTTATCCCTGAAAAAGATCTCTTCCAGTCAACCTGTGGATGTGGATGAAGGTGTCAGCGGGCGATCTAGTGCAAAAAATATAATAATTACATACACATACATACAAATATTACATAAATAAATATATCATACTGAACATACATACTACATATTATATAAAATAATAATAGTAATAACTCTTCAAATAAAATATTATATAGCTATATATATTTTAGTATAGCCTATAGCTTTTTTCATTGATGATATAGCGGAATTATTAAGGGTTTTTTTTTATTGTCTTTATAGACTTCACCGGCTCAACGTATTCATTAGAAGCAAATATATATGTAATTACTTAGCCCGCCTTTTTAATAAATTGGCTATGGCTTGATACGTTGATGCTACCGATTCAGTACCAAATCCGACAAAATTGATATGCTGTATTTGGACCATATTCTAATAATATGTTCTTGATTAATTAAAGGAAGCAGTCATAATGCATTTTGTATGATATGAATGTAAATCACTGATCAGATCTCTTAAATTAATTAAAGCGAATGTTAGAACTACTCGTAAATATCATATTTCATTCCAACTCACTATGGACACATTGACGAAAGCAATGACATTGAATATATTCCGTGGTCGAATTTAATTAATTCCACCAACTTAGATAAATAGTGTGAAAATTGAATTACTTTATAATGTAAAGGTCATTGCATAGGAATTTAATGTACCTGTCGTGCACGTAGATTTTAAAGACGCAAGGACGTTTGTACCATGTATAATTGACAGTATTCTCTTATTTCCTTAATTTAAAACAACTTATATGGTTTCGATAGTATTTTAATTGGACCTATTGGACTTACTGTTAATGAGAAAATTTATATGAATGTATGTTTGTCGCACATAAACGTCTAGACGGATTTAAATATATATTACACAGATACGGTCGTACGAGTTTAGCCGCTACTAAATAATACATAGGTACTTGATATAGTTCTCAAAAGAAGTCGTGGAAGGTGTTTAAAACGAACTAATATCCCAGGTAATGTTTAAGCTTATTACTATATATAGCTTTTCAATGGAAAACATTATTAAAATCGATTCAATATTTTCTCGATTACTACTCGATTTTGGCTCAACCTTCGCAACAAGTAATCATCGGTGAGATGGAAAGACGAGTTAAAAAGCTGAATTATAATTATTCAATTATTTATCACAAAAACGTACTTCAAGAGCTTCCTACACTACAAGGAAGTGGAACGCGGTTGTCGGTGGACATGTCACTTTCTATACAAACATTTTTAAGTAGTCGGCCTCAGATACTAGTTTTAAAGGCTGTTCTTGGTAAAACTTGATTAAATTCATTTAGTTTCTTCTAGAAATATTAATAGTAAATACCGTTTGTTGGAAAATGAAAAGAAAATATTCATAGTATAATCCTCGTTATTATAGTTCATACCTTAAAAAGATTATTGAAAGCAGCATTGTTATTTTTATACAATCTACTAGATTTAAAAAAAATCACTAAAGTGGGTTTGAAAATGCAAAAAACAGGCAATTTTGAACAGTACAAAATAGTCCGACAAAAAATATATTAAAAAAAGTAATTTTTCACTTCAGAGAACTGAAGATCCCATCTTAAACAGTTGCTTAAGAAAATCATCTCACGTCAGACACGGAAGGCAAAATTATGTAAATACTATTACTATTAACGTTAACGTTAACGTTCATAACGTCCGTAACGTGCCAGAGATAATTATTTGTTTTCCTTATCTTGTACGGTAATTGTGTGTAATGTATATGCATTATAATAATTAACTAATATGATTTAATATAGACGGATACTATGACTTAAATTCATTGTTTATACACGACTACACTATTTTAATAGTAGTTGGCAGATTAAGAAAAAGCTGTTGCATGTTGTAGTCAATATGTCGAGGAAGATTTTTGGATATTTAATTTCTCTCCAAATCCCCTAAGTGTAAACAGTAGTAGGTAATTATTATATTATATATAACACGTAATAATTGGAAAATTAAAAACCTAAAACAAAACCCAAAAATAAAAAAGTTAAAAGTAACGCACTATTTATGAAACCCTGTATTTCGATACGCCACTTAATAGGTTTTTAAATTAAAAAAAAATTAGAACAAAAATTGGCTATTTTAATTTTGATATACCATTGTCATACTCACAGTTAAGATGAATCTAACGACATCTCTTAAGCTAAAATCTATCAAGTTCTTTAGGCTACAGAGCAAATTAAAGAAATATAGACGAAAAACATAACCCTTCTTCTGGCGCAGTCGGGTAAAAACAAACAGCTGTAGTATTATATTTGTATATTCTATAGATTAAAAGAAAAGGACAAAAATCTTTTCTTATGTCGTTATCTGTGGTAACAGTCTAAATTCAGCACTTTACGTGCTCCATTTCCGTAATTACAGCGTAAATAAATGGTTTTAACTTTTTGAGTCATCTATTTTATACTTATTATGGATATAGAATTAGTTTCTTACCTAGCGTCAAAGTGTAGAAATTTCTATAACCTATATCTTAATTCGTAAATCAGTCTCTGTTTCCTGTCATTTTTATAAATGTTAATGATATTTTCTTTAGAAAAATATTAAAATTTATCTCTACTACTCGGCAAGGGGCTCTTCTCAAAACGAGATGGATCAGACCATACTCCATCACACTGCTTAAGTGCGTTGGCAGACTTCACATGTCCTACAAACACCTTGCTAGGTATTAGACATATAGGTTTCCTTGCGATGCTTTCCTTCACCGAAAGACGAGTGGTAATATGTTAGAAATTGTTTTCAATAGTGTCTCTCTTCGATAGACTACATAGAATTATATGCAACTACGTGATCGAATCTACTTGCTTCACTCAGTTTCCCAAGCAAGCGTGTTACGACAGGGCTACTACTTCACTGTATTCATACGTACTTCAATTAAAATGCTTATGTCTAAGAATTGCTGTTAATAAAATAGCTATAAGTCATGCGACACACCCATTTTCAACGACCTTATCGAAACCTTTATTAATTTGCCGGCGTCTAGTTTGCAAGTGCACTTCCTGGTAAACAACTTCAAGGCATGTTCCATACGTATAATGTTCAATAAAACCAAAGCAATAAAAAATATTTTTCATATAATTACACTATTTAACCAACTTTGAAAAAAAAGCAATTTGAGATTTTTTCGCATATCACGCGATATCTTCTGAAACGCACCAAATCTGAACCCATTTTGATTATTTAAATAAATTATCTTCTATTTCTATACTAATTTACATCCAATGTGGGAATTATGTGTAATAAATTGAATTTTATACCTACAATAAGTTTGAATGTGTAGAATTTAAGGCATATTCCTAATATGTATTTTTGTATGAGATAGTATGGTAGAGAGCCAACTATGATATAACGTAATAAAGAAGAGCGAGACCTAATAAATAAAATACACCAGCAACCCAAGCGTGTACCGACAAATTTACTTGATTTTTAAACACGGTGTCATGAGACATTCTTATATATATTTATTTTATGTAACTTTATTGTATTAACGCATATATTGCATGGTTAAGAACTATTATCCAACACGTATTAGTTAAATATAGGTAACAGATTTAAGCAAAATCGGAAAATAAAAAAAATTATTGACTCTACCATCAATAGCCTTTTAACTTATTTTTTGTTTTACCTATGGGGTCGGTGCGATTATTATAGCAACCTAGCGACCCTACGCTAGCGACCGCTCGCTCCGCTTCAGTACGTTATTAGGTAAATCTGTCCAAAGGTACTCTAGTAATGCGTTCACACCAAACTAGACAGACAGACAGACAATAATTCTAAAACCTATAGATTCAGCCTCTGTATGGATAATAATGATTATTTAAATATAAATTTCCAAAAAATATTTTATGTACAAATTCCAGACTAGCTTCCTCATCCGCATCTCAATTATTTGAAGCAAAGTAAGCATTGTTACATACTTAAATGGCTTTTTATTTCTAGTTATTCTTTCAGAGAATAATATCTATTATTATGTTTCAATTCATAGCCGGAACTCTTAAATTGCAATTGCATAAGCGCTGTGGACGACTTATACAAATATCGTAAAGTACAATGTATATGTGTGTATGTAATTTAGAAAGGCTGTTCTGATAATATTCGATATAAATAGCTTGTTTAACGTGACGTCACATAACTGTATATTAAAACAGTCCAAAATAAAAACAGTGTGACGCGAATGCTTGAAGCCCCAAATTTAATTTTTCAACTCTTTTTAATGTCCCACTGCTGGGCACCGGCCTCCCTTGACGGTGGACTTTGGCCTGATACCCTTCAATACGAGGGGTTGGTGGAGTTCACGTCTTTTGAATGATAGGTTCTCTCAGACATGACGATTTTCATACGATGTTTTTTGTACCGTAAGACAAGTGGTAATCATGGGAGAAATATTTTGCACATGACAATATCAGTGCAAGGCCCATATCCTGCTTCACTCGGTTTCCCAAGCGGGCAGGTTACCACCACTGGGCTTCCCCCTTTTTCTTTAAATATGGGACATTATTCCAACAGCGCCATCTAGTTCCGTAATAAGCTACGTTATGTACTTGTGTTACCGATACCAGATAGTTGATATACTACACATATAAATTTTAAATACGTGCATATTATAAATATTAACACCCATGACTGGAGTACAAACGTTCCTGCTCAACAAATGAATGCCTCCAGCGAGACTCGAACCTGCGACCGCTGGCGCAGAAAGTAGGGTCACTACCACCTGAGCTAAAAGTGTCGTCGCCTCTATATAAATTCATAAAAAAATATTATAACATTTTAAAAGTATATCGAAGAAAGTTAAATATTAATAATATTTTTATATCAACGAGTAAAAAAATCTCCAAATATATAATATCTATCTCAACTAATGAGAAACCTGTCCACTCAGTTGATTGACTTCTAACTGAATGACATGCTACTTTCTATTTTTGATAACAGACTCTTATTGAAATTAAAGACTCTTTGTTGTTTAAGAAAATGTAATTAATATGGATAAGCGATATTTGACCAACTTCGATAAATAACAGTTCGGACAATATCGATCCTCCGACGCATCATTAAACGGAGAGGTTCGGTTCAGTTTTAGTGGGTAGGACTGGTTTTGCCGATGACTTCACATAACCACTGTATGCATGCATGGAATATGTCATCAGTTAACAACAACACCCCAACTGACCCTATTGAGACCCTATATATATATATATATATATATATATATATATATATATATATATATATATATATATATATATATATATATATATATATATTGAAACATTTGTATTCGATAACGGTCCTTATTTGAATTTGAATTCCAATCAAAACCATATTAGAAACAAATCCGCACAAGCTTGAGGCAATTCAATAAACTCAATCCTCCACGCCCTATAACTCAAATGATAAACAATTTATAGCAGCTACGGAATACACCGAAAAATTTAGAAAGTTACCTAATAGATATTGTCATTGCAATATATACCTTAACTCTATAAATTCAAAGGCCATTTATATAGTTAGTGTGTGAATCACTTGCCAGACACACACGAACAAACTTGTTTGACCTTTCATTGGACTTGTGAAAGTGGTAAGACTGTGGGTACGTCAAGATCTATTAGTTTTAAGATATTTTTAATATATTTTTACTTTGAACAAACATCGAATCTGTAACTGCAGACAATATAAACAAAGCTTTTTTAAAAAAAAATGCCTTCCGACCAATAGTTTACACTTACAATTTGTTATGAACGTATATTATAGGTACAAAGGTTTAAAATTTAAATTAGATTAATCTCTATCATTTCTTTAACAGCTTATAATACATTCTACGATCTCATACTCTTATAAAAATCTGACACTCGAAGGAATATGGCATATTGAAATGGTACTAGTCCATTGAAATGTTACATTTTTTAGGCCTTAGCGTAGGTTCTTAGAGGACTCGTGTCCTAAATGTAAGTTTTCAATGGACTATACGTCAAATCCTCATAATATTTCCTGAATATATTTTGTCGAATTTTGTTAAAGAACGTATAAGTATATTATATTATAGTACAAAATTTTAAAGTGTCGTCTCGTCTAAGCTCAATTCAATTCAATTATTTCTTTCAATGGCTTCCATGAGTGCCGATTGGGCACAGTTGACTTCGCCAATGTCGCGTAGAATGGAGAATACACGTTATATAATATACTGATCGGTGAATATGAAAAAAAAACAAACACCAAGACTGATTACATGTAGAAACGGAGCGACTCGTTGTAAAATCAGAACCTACAACAGACAACACAATATATACAAAACTATAAAAATAATAATAATAATAATTAAGAGTAACTAGTAACATATTTACAATATATCTATACATAATTTAATTTTGTTATTTCTAATATATGTACACAGAAATCTACATAATGGACTAAACTCGTCTAAGCTCTCGGTTGGCAACTAATCATGACAGTTGACACCTTTGTGGAAACCACAAAGTATAGACGACGCAAGTTCTATTTATATCATCTTAACCGATCAAAGTCAACTTGAAAGGATAAAAATAAGCACTATTGTTTTCGGTTAAGTAATAAGTTACTTCACTTGTGCTGTAATAATTATAAGGTATTTTTAGATTATATAAGCTTATTCAAACTACAACTTAAATAAAAAGGTAAATAAACTTCATATTTTTTTTAAAAGTATTAAAATTAAGCATAAACCATTATTCTGACTAGTTTTGATTTTTGTTCCTAGCGTTTCGAATGCTTTGTTAAAATCATGGTCATAGAGAAAAAAAAAGGATTATTGAAGATTCATATGTTATCGTATTGTTATAGTATAGTTTATCTATAGATTCAGCAGGTTTTAATAGATAATATATGTACAAAACTACGATGTATACTCATATGTGTAGTACTAGTATATGTGTGGAAGTAGCGGTAAATGAGATAGAACCAATTCGTTATAATCGAAAATATGTGAGTATTACATTCAATACAAAAATATTCTATTGTCTTCCTTTAATAAATAACTTTGGGTAATTGCAAAGTAGTATTTTATCTGTGCTTCAGATGACAAAGTTATCCTACAAATACTTCTAGAGTCACCAGGATAAGACGCTTTGATCAATCCCTCATCTACAGATAAGAGATTATTTTTAATACGCATGAAATGATATAGGGACCTCTTTTTTTGAAGTTAGTTAAAACGACAAACTTTTAATAAGTACAGTTGACGATACATTGATACTTTGTTTCTAAAACTATGCTAAATAACTTGATAGTCTCATAAAATACTTTTTATAACCCATTAACTAAGATTTTGATTGCTTTTATGTGTTAAATGATGAAAACGAATGAACGATTTAACTGTATTTTATAACAATCTTGTTGCTGCCAATTTATTTATTTAATATTTTGTTGAAATAACATGAATTTAAAGAAAATTAAAAATATTTTTAATGCCAAATTAATAGTATGATTTTGTACGTTTAACTGTTTTAATTTTCATGTTGAAATATTGAATAATTAATTTTTGGGTATATTAATCGAATATAAACACAGAACTTTGTTTATTATAATAAATGAGGACTCAACTAATTTCATTTCATTGTAAATAAATAGATAAAGTAGAAGTAGGCCTATACTGGTATGGAACCCCCCAACGTGCGATCACCTTGTCGTGGTGGGGAGCTCAGTAGCATACGGCAAGCCGGTCGGGCGCGAAGCCAAAAAACGCCAAGAGGGGCCCACTTCGGTGATCGTTGTGTCATGCGGGTTGCTCCAAGTACTTCTCTGAGAGCAGAAATGTGAAGCATTCGCTTGCTAACAATTGCGTCAATGCATTTCCCAACAGTAAAAATACTAATATGGATAGACTCTATGTAATGATATCTGTTTAAAAATATTATGATTGATTGGATTAAGGTAAGAAAAAACATTCATGGAAGAAGGATGAAGGTTGGAGAATTCTTCGACAACAGTAGGATAAAGGCCTATATGTGTGATGATAAAAAGAAGAAAGAGAACTAATAAAGGATAAAAAGTAGCTTAAACTAGAATAAAATATTTTACTAAACATGCATTTTATAAACGTTTATGTAATAATAAGTTCTTATAAATTAACAATTCTATTTTTACGTATGAAATTTGAAAGTAAAACGCTCATTACAGGTCACGACATTATAACTCAATAACTATTAAGCGTTGATTATACAATTATATGAAATTAAATGTATTACACAAATCTTTAATGGTGTTAGGAAACAAAAATTTAAATGAACATTCTTCAAATATGTCATGTTTGAGTTCTTAACGATTAATTACAATGACGATGATTGACAAATGATTAAACATAATGTAATTAATTATTAGTTAATGAAATACTTAATGGTTGGTTTGTAAACTATACAAAGTAGCCTAAACACCTCTCCAGCTCTCTTCATGCACAAAATCACGCCAATCCATTACTGTGTTTCAAAGTGAAAGAAGGACAGACAGACAAACGAACTAATAAAAAAACTTAATATAACGGATTTATTCAAACAACACTTAAGTTATAATAATAACAATTTCTTTTTTAATAAATTAGAATAGTTAAAAAATATCATTTACATATGTTAAGAAGGCAATTTAAACATACGAATATATAACTATATTCTAATATCTATAACTGTAATTTGTATCTCATACTTTAACTACATTATATTATATTATGATTATTCTCTTGCCACCGAGTGGAGTGGGTTCAAATCCAGGTCTCGCACCTCTGATATTTTCATATGCGAATCTTTTCTATCACGGTTATTATATTACTATAACCAGTTGTCTTACGGTGAAGGAAAACATCGTGAAGAAACCTGCATGTCTCAGATAACCTAACAAGTTTTCGATGACATGTGAAGTCTACTCTGGCCTGATCCAGTGATCCCCCTCACATTGAAGGGAGGCCCATGCCCAGTAGTGCGACGTAAAAGAGGGCTGAATACATACGAAGTAACTATTAACCCATTCATTGCCACTTATATTTTAAAAACATCACCTGGGTGCCACTTAATATTTTTAATGATTACAATAGAGAATACGAAATTAAATGTGTTTTTCAATTAAAAAAAAACCCTAAATAAAGAAAACCCACCCAAAAATGGTAAACGCAACAAATGCGTTGGTGGCACTGGTAAAAGAATTTAAATCGTAAGTGCCATTCAACACACCGTTTGCGTTGACGTTTAGATAGTATTATGCAACATGTTCTGGGAGACTGCTGAGGCCCGATTTGTCAATATACTTGCCGTTGTTTTCTTTATTCAGATAATCTATGTTTATTTATAATTTAGCATTAATATTCCCTACTACTCCTACTAATATTATAAATGCGAAACATTGTGTGTTGCTTAGCAGACTGGTTAAAACAGCCAGTATCAGTTTTATAATAGATTTAATCAAAATGTTAGTAGGTATAAGCAGAAACTTTAAATGTTCGCACGATGCCAAGTGGTAGTGCCATGCTTGTTACCTTCGGGTAGCAGCCGAATGGGCCGGCACGCCCCGTATAGTACCACTCTCTCACAGAAGACCGGCGTGAAGTGGCAGCTATGCTGTCGCGTTTCGTCCAGTAAGTGAGAGTCCGGGAGGCCCACTCCCCATCCCTACTCCCGTCCTTCTCCCTCCTCCCTCCCTCCCTTTCCTGAAAGGCCGGCAACGCATCTGCAAGCCCTGTGGTGTTGCAGATGTCCATGGGCGGAGGTGATCACTTACCATCAGGTGAGCCTCCTGCCCGTTTGCCCCCTTTAGTCCCATAAAAAAATCGAACTAAGGAATGACCGGAGAGCAGTTTTGTTTGAAGAAATATAAATTAGAAATCTGCTCCCCTACTCTTGACGGGATCAAGATCACATCAAGATCGAATTAATGTTTAAAATTTGTTAGTTTGGTACCTACTTTGGAAATCATTTCCATAGTACCGCTTTGACGTTAATTCAATTCGAACTCGATCTCGTCGGTTCTACTGTTTCAAAAGATTTCGGCTTAGGGATGAATAGCATTACAAATGCTACTGGTAGTTCCACGTAAAATAAGTTATAATAAAAATCCTGTAGGTTCATAATTAAATATTACATTTTTCAATTTGTCAAAATATCGGTCAGCTTGCAAAATATTTAGTAGGTATGTAAGCAGTTTACTACTCGAAATCTATTTAGATTACGAGTAGTAAATTTAACCATATTAATGTATAACTAATAGATTAAAAAATACGTGCATACATTTTGGCGTGATTTGTTATGGATAAAACCATCCAAAAAGATTTTTTACTGCTATGCCAATGAACGCACCGTATCGGTGCACGTGATTTCATTGTAAAAATACACGATGAAACAGTGAAAAAAATGATAAAATTAAGAATATTGCTTAACTTTATCTCCCAATTCAAAAATATTCAATAAACAATCAATGAAACTTCAGTTATGCGGAAATTAAAATAGACCTTCACAACACCAACCGTTTTTTCCTTGCCAAAACAAGAATGACAGTCCGAAGCAAAAACCAACTGTGTTTCCACATTTAAAAATTGTTTCTAACCGTGAATGTTGCCAAATATTTAAATAATTTTCTACCATTTTTATGTAATGCCAAAAAACTTCTTAGAGTACACTCAACGCATATGGTACGTTGGTGGCATGACGTAGTAATCTCGATCAACGCAAATGGTGCGTTGGTAGCAACGAATGGGTTAAGCTAAAAACTTTCTTAAAATAAAATTATTTTATACTTAGAATGAACATTTATTTTAATAAAACAATAATTATAAAAATCGGTTCACACATTCCTTAATTTTAAAAATGGTCACAAATCAGCACTATGTTATACAACTCATTACTTTTTGATATCAGGTGTCTATTGAGAAAATAAGGTGTATTAGTTCATCGAACAATTGTATAAACGTTTGATGTACGTACGGTCACACCCACTCTCACGACCTAGTGGAGACAGGTTGCCAGTATGTCTACACTGTCAGCGATTTTGGTTAGAAATTATTAATAAGTTTTTTTACGTTTACTTACTTATTTAAAATACTAAAACTTCTTCCATACATGTTAGAGCAACAGTGCAACGACATTTTGACATAGATTTTTATTAAATATAATATATAATAATTTATATTAATGAATAACTTTAATTAATAAGTTATATAAATAATTAACTTAAATTACATAATTTATAGACCCTAGTAACAGACTACTTTTTAACGCGATAAATCAAAAAATGTACTTACTAATCTAAAAAGTGACTAAAAATCTATATAGGAAGTTTAAGTAACGATTCTTAGTTAAATTCCCGCCATCACTCCCACCATACCCTACTTTTAACTTGTACCGTGCCGATTAGAGGTGACCGTATTTTTATATGCGACCGGAACATTCCAGTAGTAGTTAAACAGCTTTACAGAAGACTCGTATGTATGGACACTCTACTAATCTACTTCACTCTGAAGTAATATAGAGATATAATATGTAAATATAAATGATGATCAGTTGTGGTAGTTACTTAGTAGGTTAATAATCCACGCAATGATGGTTTCTTAAAACTGTTATGCGAAACTTAGTGTTAGTTTTCGTAATTATTCTGATTATGTACTTTTATATTAAAAATATGATTATTAAGCCGTGTAGAGAACGCATTATTTATAATAATTATCACAATACAAATATTTTTTGCAATTTTAATAGAATGTACCTATATAATAGATATTTATTTGATTTATTTATAAAAAACTGAACGGTTTTTCCAATTTTTTTTTACTCTAAGCTCAATAGCTACAAAATAAAGAAAAGGAGTTCGATAAAAATTATTTCTTTCATTAAGAAATAATTGCGTAATAATCATCTGCTTAATTGTTATAAACATAATAATGATTGCGCGTGATTTTTAAAGAATAAAATAGCACTGACGCAATAAATGGTTTCACTTTTGTACTAGATGGGGTCGTGACTTAACGATCTATTAATATACCGAAATGAAGGCGTATTCAAATAGCTTAATTCGAGCACTCAACGTACTGCAATAGATAAATGAAGTAGAAAATATATTTCGTATAATAAGATCGTGGATATGTGATGGAGATTGATCAAGCCGTAGTCCACACCTCTGTGAGTTGAGGGCGGACAGTTCGCGGTGCTTGTAGTATAAGTGATACTGCAACCGTTTAACGCCCTGTTGCAATTAAGCTGCGAGTTAAGCTTTATTTAAGTTATAAGTTAGTTAAGAGAGTTAGAGTTAAGTTACTCTTACTGAAATTCACCGTTTCTAGCCATTAACGGCCCCCCATATTTAACTATTTTTTGAAGTCATTGAAGAAACCCCATCGAAAAGACTTTCTTCAATGTTAAGTCAAGAGTTTATTCAATACTAACTATAGGTTCTAAAATTCTGTGCTGATATTGTCCACACTGATGTTTTGAAGTAGGTACTCTTACTTCTACGGTAACAACATAAAATACCAGGAAAAATCAGCCTTTAAATTACGTATGCAAAATGTCACGAACATATTTAAAAGTGAAAAAATAATAATATGCATATGTAAGTAAGTCTTTGCAAATAATTCAATAAACATTGAATTTAATGCGTAATTTATGATAATATTTGCTTTTCAATATATTTGCTTCAAAGTGTTAAATATTATATAACAAATAGGTGACTTTGCAAGGTTAACTACTTTAATGTAAACTTTTGTTCACCCACTGATAGCGGATAAATTAATGAAATTAATTTGATTGGAAGTTGGAATAAGAGGACAACATGCCCTCCCTCTCTCTTTCCCTCAAGGAAACTCTTAGATAAATACTCCAAAAAATGACATTTCTAATATATGTAGATGTAGGAACATATATAAATAGCCTGACACGTTTGGTTCAGTCGGTAGAGACCCTACTTTCTGCGCCAGCGGTTGCGGGTTCGAGTCCCGCTGGGGGCATTTATTTGTTGAGCACGAATGTTAGTACTCCAGTCATGGTTGTTTATATTTATAATATGTATGTTTTTAAAATGTATATGTGTAGTACATCAACTATCTGGCATCCGTAACACAAGCTTGGCTTACCACGGAACTAGATGGCGCTGAGTGTTATAATGTCCCAACATATTTATTTATTTTATTTATAAGCTATTTAAGTTTTTGAATTTTACTCAAATATATTGTATATAAAATCATCCATTGTAGTAACTAGGTATAAACCTGTTACGTCCAAGGTAGAGACGAGATACGCTAACTTCTACTAGACTATAAGATGAAAGTTAGATACAAATTTTCATTTTAATTATATGCAAAATATTTTTAAGAAGACAAATTTAAAACAACATTAACAGAAATTGAGTTGGAATATTTTATGGCGATGGCATTTAAAGATGACCATTCACTTTGCTTGTGCAAAGCATTGCCTCATAGGCGTTGATTTATACAACGTCGTTAGACCCCAATAATTTCTCAACGTAAGAGTTCATATATATTTTTCATGTATACATTTGTTATTGTACTTTATTTTAAATAGTTTGATAGGTTTCGTAATATATTACATATACTTTTTCTATATGTTTGAACTAAAACACTTATCTCTCTATGATATGCGTAGTTTACGACATTATCGAAAAACGAAAACCTCATTATTATTCTATGTCACGACCAAAAAAGATATGTACACGCGGCCTAATGACATCAATCCAAATATGGTCATAATACGCAAAGCATTACATTACATACTTTTTATATATCTAAGTCTAAGAAGATGGATTTATATGATCAAAACTTTTGCAATATGTAAAAGTAGTCGCGATCTACTACATACTATATAGTGTCATTAATTTTGTAATGAGGCTTGGCTGTTGTGAAAAAATATTATTTGTTTCCCGAAAGATATAATGTTTATTTCTACTTATTGAAAATAATTTAAAAAAAGATTTAGCTTTTAGTAGTGATGGCGTTGAAAATGCTACTTTTGGCAACGTAGTTAACTTAATTATCTCTAATTTGTAAATGCAAATTAATTAATTAATTTAATTGTGAAAAATTTGACGTTTCACATAAAAATCGCGTTATGTAATTGCTTGGTTTTAATAAGAAGTAAATTATGTCACGTTTAAAAATTAACTTAATTTGAAATTCTTCTGTGATTAAAAATGTTACTTTTTTATATATATATATATATTTTATAATACTATTAGTAATTTGGTAAGATAAAATGTGGTTTACATTATAATAAACGAACTATGTGACATTTAAAACGATATAATATGATCTCTACGACGCGACGCACGCGTTGATGTCTTCTATACTCGGAGCTTTCGCGATTATTCCGAAGTTAGAAAGACACATGTTTACGTAAGATATACATTTTTAAATTAAACTTATATTATATGTAATTAATTTGAAATTAATTCCCTTTCTCTCTTTTTAGAACACAATATAATTATCATAATATTTTAAATTATAATTTTAAAATGCCTCAAAGTAAACAAGACCAAGATGAAATATGTAAATATTTTAATTGGTATGAGAAACGAAATGACTTTTCACTTTAGGTTATTTTAATTTATTTAAATACTATTAATCTAAAACCACCACATTTAGTTCTTCATATGTATAGAGAATTTTATAAGAATAAAATTATTATGTATTAGCATATAAAAAATATGACATTTTGACTTACCTTGACATCTCGCGAAGCACAGAAGAACGACGAAAAAACAAAAAACACCCGCCATTTTAGCACAAACACATCTAGGCTGTAGCATTTCACTCACACTATCATAATAGTTATTGTATATAAAGAAAAAATATTTTTTTATATATATGATTGATTGCACAGCACAGAATTATTTTTGTATCATTGTAAGACGTTTCACGATGACGGTCGGTGCTCGACTGAGCTGAAATGTTCGAACGGCTGCGCGTGCGCAACTCACCTTCTATACAGCGGTGGTAAACTTTTGGTACATAACGAAAGCTCTGCTTTTAAAATTTAGCTTACAAAGTTTAATTTTTACAGAAAAAAAATTGACTAACTCTATTTTAAATATAATGAAATGTGAAAATTTCTTTCTATTGTAGAAGTTAAGCGTTAAAATATAACAAACGAATAGTTACTTTTGACTTCATAATATTAGTAAAGACACAAAACTCAACTTTCTAAAAAATTAATATACAACATTTTTAATTACATTTAAAACTTAAAATAATAAAATTAGCTGCCTTATAAACAGTCGAGCACCTCTGGCTTTTAGCCACTTCACTTTCAAACCCGGTCGCAGCGACACTCGTACACACGGAACTGTGGAACAAGTATACTAAGACAGTAAGCCTCTACAGTTTTTGTTAAGCTTAATAATGTACACAATTACTTATGAACCATCTTCACCTATGACTTTGTCTATGACGTGAGAAAAGCTAGGATAATTTACTGTGCATTCATCGATTTTGATGACCGACTAATTAATACAATAATTTGTATTAAAGGTCAAGTTTTAGATGATTTTATTATAATTTTATAAGAAACTAGCAAAACCGGCCCGTTTTTATTTATTAATAAAATAAAAGTAGCCTAAGTTACTCCTTATAACATTAGCTATCTGCGAGTGAAAGTCCCGTCAAAATCGATCCGTTTCAGACAATGATATTTTAACTATAGATATGTTATACGCTCACTAAACAACCGAAAAAAGTGTTCCGCGCTGCACACATACACACTTTTCATTCAAGGTACATGTCAAAATGATAGAAAGGGGATAGTCGATAAAATCAATAAGAAAAAAAGAGACAGCTAATGTTGTCAATTGCGCGTCAATGTAAACAAACATTAGTCTAGCGACCGATGACATATCAGAATATTAGGCAAATAATTGAAATATATTAATAAATCGAAGTATACTGCGTTCTTACATGTGGTATGAGATCCCTTGTGTTTTATTAACTTTGGTATCATAATTGGTGCATTTCCTAAATACACAGGATGGCATATATTAATTATAATATAAATCAAAAATTAAAAAATCTATTATAAATATAATTCGCAAAATTAAACATTATATGCCGTACGAGACCTATGACTTCTACAATATTTCTACTTAAGAATTAACTCTACCTATATTTTATACTTTTTTATTTAAGGCAATAATTGCACCAATTAATTCAGTAAACTTATTACTTTTAAATATACATAATTTGTATATACTTATTTGTATATATTATTTTATATTAGAATAAATTAAAATAAATATCCCTTTTTAAAAAAATAGACATAATATATGTAATTTTCTGTCAAGCTGTTGTAAATCTCAGACCAAATAAAATACTTTTTTATTTGGTCTGAGTTGTAAATATAACGTACGCTAATTATTAGACTAACAAATCCTGTAAAAGCTTCTTCTTCCACCTGATATTATCTCAAACTTATTATGTAAGCCTCTTTATTACAAAATTCCGTATATTATACAATGAGAAAATGTTATTGTTAAACAATTGTATGTTGAAAATGTGTTGGTATGCTGCGAAAGCACTACGAAAAGCAAACGCCAATGAGGTATATTTTGTTTAAACCAGCAATATTTAAACTTCACTTGATCTGATAAATGTTTCATGATAACTAGTAGACTTTTTTTAGGGTTCCATACTAACTAACGCACTGCATCTCATACCTGTAATAGGTAGAGAGTAGAACTTTACATATTATTTTCATGATTCATTTTCTTAGAATTTATTTTGAACATTCATGTAAACCGACGAAAACTCGATATAAAATAGAAATTTATGATCGATGAAATCAATCATAAGCATTTAATAAAAAAATAATCAAAGTGCAATTTTAGCTGAAAAAGAGAGTAGAGCTGAGAATTCGCTATAGTTTAATATAACTTTACTCATCATATTTTTTATATTGATACCTAATTAGAAATACTATCTTTAGCCTAAAATCATGCAAAAAACTTTGTAGCTATTGATCTCTAAAATATTCAATTCAATTGGCTTCAAGCGTGCCAGTTGAGCACAGATTACTTCGCTAGTGTCACGTAAAATGGAGAAGACACGAAGGAGATTGGTCGGTAACATAGAGTCAATAAGTATATTTAAATTATAATAGTATAAGGGAAGTAAATCCTTACTTTACAACAAAAGACTGCACCGTTAGTGTTACACAGAAACCTTAATTAGAAAAAAAATCGTTATTAAATGTTAGTTATATTAGATCTCTAAAATATACAAGTTAATTAATCAATGTACTGTAAACAAAAGAAACTACGACTAGCGTCATCTCGATAAGTTTATAAAAACTTAACAAAAAAGAAATGAAACTACATTTTTTTCAGTTTAAATTTTTATTATTATTATTGTTCCTATTTAATTTTTTAGTTGAGTATAATGAAGTACTTACTTTATTTTTATTCTCAGCATATATTTTGTTAAAAAATGTAAATAAGTTTTTGGATTATAACAAAAAGCGTTTGAATATAAAACAGTAGTGACATCTATTATCACTCACCAATAAAACTTCGTAGTGTAATTAGCAGCGCCATCTATTGGTAAGTTATTTAACAACTTGCGTACAATTGTAGTGGTTCTGTTAACTTCTATTTTACAAGCCAATTTTATTTTTAACTCTTAATTTTATCACAAGATGGCGTTGCTGAGAACGTTAAAGATATGTTGGCGCCAAACATAGATAAACATCTATGTCTAATCTAAAGCGTTAATAATGTAATTATTTATATGTTCAATTAAATATTATCTAACATCGTTAATTTTATTGATAAGTCAGTACTTTTAATGTGAGCTCTTTTAAAATATATTCACATAATTAATATATTTAAATAAATTAAAATTTTGTACTACCCGAAAATCAGAAACAAAAATATCTTTGCCAAATACTAGTTACTAAGTACTTCTATTTTTAAGTCAAATCAGTCACAATTACAAAGTTAATAGAAATAATTATTAGGAAAAGAATTATAAGTAGTAGGTATTTACTAAGAGGTTTCAAACAATTAACTTCAAATTTTTGATTTTTCTTAAAAATATCGTTTTATTGCCTTGTGCCTTATAATAAATTAGACTGCTTATTTGATAACTATAAAACAAAGTGATACATTATTTATTCTCAGAAATACGTCTAATAACTTATTAAAAACATCAATCAATAACAGTATCTACATTTTGACACAACAATATCTTGTAAAAAACTAAACTAAACCTAATATACGAAATACCTAATACTAATTTACAAAAAATGATTAATGATTTAGATATCGCAGCCGGACGTGTGGAATATTGCTCGGAGTTGAGAAATTTTATTATGCACAGTAGGAACCCTACCTAACTCTATATTAATTCTTTGCTATGATATGCCACCATATACACTTATCTTTGCAAAACATCGCTTTGTATGAAAAATGACGAAATTTTTTTTAATAATATTAAGGACTAGGGACTCGCTCACTCGACCCTGGCTTCGCTTGTGTTCATCCCTAGTTGCGCTTAAACGGTTAATATACTTAGAAAAGTTATATCCATTATGTACCTCTTGCTTGAAATATGGTAGCCCTGTGCTCTCTGGGCCACCACATTTGGGCTCGCTTGGACAACCAAGTGATGCGGGTTCGAATCCACGTCCTAATGATATTTTCATGTGCGAATCTTTTCTTTCATGATCACCACTTGTCTTACAGCGAAGGTAAACATCGTGCGGTAATCTGCATGTCCGAAAGATCTATGCAAATTTTTGAAGACATGTATACCTACTGTATAGTCCGCCAACCCGCACTAGGCCAGCACAGTGGACTATGGCCTAAAGTAATCCCCCCTTGTATTCACTACAAGCCAAGGCCCATGCCCAGCAAGTAAAGCGTTAAAAAGGACTGATATACAAATACTTTACTACGATTTGAATACGCCTACAAACTTTTATCCTGTCGAGCCGATCTCCAGTTTTGCACTTAACAACGCATTTGGCGATTCAATTTTACTTATAGATGATAGATGTAATCTGTGAATAAAATTTCACTTGTACTAAACCGGAAATACCTGTCATTTTTGGATAATACATAGGTCTAATACAAAGTGAAGGTCAAAATTCACATTAATCAACAATATTTATTATTATATCAGACTAGCTATATTTTATTAGCCTGTTCCAAGGAAACCCATGACTCAACCAATGCTTTGATTGGTTATCATAAAATATTAATGGAAGAAGTTTTTAGTTATTTAAAGTTTTCCGTAGCCGTAGGTTCCTAGCCTTATTTCTAAGCATACTCTTTTTTTGTCCGGCCGTATGTCTTTCGTTTAAGTACAGTGGTAGCCCAGTGGTGACTCGCTCGCTTGGATAACCGAGTGATGCTAGTTCAGATACGGGTCTCGCACCTCTATTTTCAGGTGCGAATCATTTCTAACATGATTACTAATTGTCTTACGGTAAAAGAAACCATGTTGAAGAAACCTGCATATCTAAAAGAACCTGGCAAGTTTTTGAAAGACATGTTAATTCCGCTAATCCGCATTTGGCCATTTTATTGCTATTGCCTAACCACCCTCGTATTTAAGGAAGGACCGTGCCAAGCAGTAGGGATGAATACATATTGTCTTACATTTGGAAAGTTATATGCTAACTAATGCAACCGTAATTAATTATAATATTATTAAAATCAAATTATTTATTTTATTATTATTTCTAATTTTTGTGTAACATTTACAAAAGCTAATGTCACATTACTCTGTATTTTTCGCTATTATGTAAATAGAATAGTTAAGAATATGTTCTCGTAGATAAGAACAAAATTTTCATCATAAAAGGTTTCCTCTAGCATAATTGAAAGATGAACTTGACTAACGTCAAGTCAAGGTTACTAATAAGATCAATCACACTTCATGAAAATTTTAAATTAATCATTATATATTCTTTAATTTGATGCTTTATAGAAGACAGAACTTTAAATCACTATAATATAGGCTTTTAAGAAAGCCTTGGTAATATTTGTTACTGGAAGTTTCGTGAGAATAGGATACATCGTATTGGGCGCATATTAGGCATAGGTATCTTTCTCAAAAAGATTTTTTTTATCAATTTATCAAAAAGTTTACTAAAAAAGGACACCGACTTCAGAATCTCTATCAGATCTTTTGACATTGTGCAGTTAAATTTTAATATTATTTTTTTAAATAGGAATCTTGGGAGTAAAGTCAAAAGAAAAAAAAAACGAGAGATACCTACGAGTAGTCTTGATTTAAAAAAACTAATTATACTAATTAGTTACTTTAAAAAAAAATAATGGCTATTTCCAGTTAGAATGGTATTATGTGATATATGATATAGATTTACAAAATAATAATGTAAAAAAACATACCTACCCATAAAGTAGAATTTAGAATTAAAGACATAATCTTGCATAAAATGTTGTAAAAAAAATGTGTTATGTTAAATCTTTGGTTTTCTGTTAATGAATGAAATAAGCGTGTAGACAAATTTGAAGCGTGAAATCTGATTGGATATGGCAAACCGTTTTAGACACTGCCTCTACCTATCTTGAAAAGAATCTTTCTCACGATTTGCACGTACGCTTAAACTTGTTATACCAATACTAATGTAATAAAGCAGTAGTTGTTGATTTTGTTTGTATGTTTGAACTAATCTCGTTAACTAGACCGTAAAAAATATCTTACTACTTCATACATAGTGTATTCTATTTGTTAATTTCAAGACTTGATACGAATTATATTGTTAATTAATGAAGACAATAACATTTTAAATATTAAATGTTTAAATTAAAGGAAAAAAATATGTACTAGCGTTGAATTAATGTTTAAATTAAAGGAAATAAATATGTACTATACTACGAGTACAAATTTCATTGCATTGCATTAAGCTCATGTCGACTACAAAAAGAGAATATTCGGTCATATCATGTTGATGTGTGTTTTTGTTACGCGAAAACTTAGGCAGTAACTGTGAATTCAATTTCATTTCACTGAAAATAATTTACTATGTCATCGACTTTATCGTAGAAAAACAAACTTCTTAAATTACTTAATGAAATTAACTGCTTGATTTCATCCCTAGTGGCCAACCAAGAGAAGCATGAATCTCTATACGAAACACTATACTAAGAGTTTACTGAAGGGTGAAAAGTCTAATAAACTATATTAAATTATTTTTAACACGTTTTTATAAGCCTCACTTCCCACTGCAGGTAACTGACTAACTCTGTCATACAATCTTAAAGGTTGATATTAAATATTAATTTATGTACTATTTGTACTTATCGTCGTACGAACTTAATTTTATTTAATATTAGATATGTGAAAAACTGAAGGAGCTATACGGAAAGCATATAAACATTTAAATAAATCAAAAAACTTAATGACCAAACTAGAGGACGAGACGGGAGTGACAGTTACAAACAGGAACGACCTTATGAAAATAGCAACAGACTTCTACAAAAAACTGTACTCACAAACTATTTCACCTTCACAGACTCAAGATATGTCCAACACTTCATTTAACGTAGACCCTGCCC
Source organism: Boloria euphrosyne (assembly GCA_951802675.2). Taxonomy (NCBI): domain Eukaryota; kingdom Metazoa; phylum Arthropoda; class Insecta; order Lepidoptera; family Nymphalidae; genus Boloria; species Boloria euphrosyne. Next base: position 3,285,115 of record OX637896.1, read on the forward strand.
CCAAGTTCCTAAAAAGTGAAATACAACACTCAATAGACAAATTGAAAACTGAAAAAAGTCCAGGGCCAGACAAAATTACTAACGAAATGCTTATCACTGGAAGAGATAGCCTCGTGACACCACTCACATACCTTTTCAACCTTATACTCACACAAAAAGAAATACCGAAACAATGGGCAACTTCACGTTTAGTTCTACTCTACAAAAAAGGCAACGCCAAACTAATTTCAAACTATAGACCAATCAGCCTCTTGTCCAGTATTTAGAAGCTTTTTTCAGCGACCTTATTAAGACGCTTGACAAAGATCATCGACGAAAGCCAACCAGTAGAACAAGCAGGATTTATAAAAAAATTTTCTACTATAGACCACATACACACCCTAAAAATGGTAATAGAAAAATATAATGAATATGATAAACCTCTCTATCTCTGTTTCATCGACTACAGTAAGGCATTTGATACAATTTCACATAGCGCAATATGGCAAGCTCTATCACTACAAGGCGTAAACGTTGATTACATAACTTTGATACAAAACATTTACAAAAACAGTACCTCACAAATAGTGTTAGAGAAGCCCGGACCAAGTTTCAAAATAGAAAGAGGAGTAAAGCAAGGGGATCCGCTCTCTCCTAAGATTTTTATAGCAGTACTAGAGCAAATATTTCGTCAATTAGACTGGAGCAATAAAGGCCTTAACATAAACGGAAAATATTTATCCCACTTAAGATTCGCAGATGACATCGTACTACTCGCAGAAACCCCACATGATATACAAGATATGATAGAGTCACTCTGTAGAGAAAGCAAAAAAGCTGGCCTAGAAATGAATAAAGACAAAACTAAGCTAATGACAAATAGACAAGAGATACCATTGACAATTTTTTCTGATAAGCTCGAATATACCCAAGAGTTCATATACCTAGGCCACTTGATATCTATTAAAGCTTGCACAGAAAAAGAAATAGAAAGGAGAATAAAAAATACATGGAACAGATACTGGGAGATGAAAGAGATCTTCAAAAGTAACCTTCCAACTAGATTAAAAACCAAAGCTATGGAAATTTGCCTACTTCCCCGTCTCACATACGCTTCTCAGACGTGGGCCCTCACCGAGAAGTCACTCGAAAAAATAAAAATATGTCAAAGAGGAATAGAAAGAAGCTACGTGGGACATAAATTAAAGGATAAAATAAAAAATAGCGCTATCAGGAAGACTACAAAAGCTAAAGATGCAGCTAAAAGAGTACTTCACCTGAAATGGAAGTGGGCCGGACACATACAAAGAACGTCGGATGAAAGGTGGTCCAAAACGACAACCAACTGGTACCCAATTAGCCGGAAGCGCAAACCGGGTCGGCCCCACAAAAGATGGTGCGACGACTTAGTAGAACTAATCGGTGCTACGTGGTCTAGAGAAGCTAGAGATAGGTCTAGGTGGCGTCAATTGGAGGAGGCTTTTACCGCACGAGCGGTGCTTGCAGCCAAAACAAAATAAATACGACTATATATATAAATAGAATGTTTAAAAAAAATATATATAAATTAAAAAAAAAAATAGAAAAATAATAATAAAAAAAAAGTCACAAAAAAAATAAAAAAAAAAGAAAAGAAAAGAAATAAAAAAAAGAAGTAGAAAAAAAAAGAAAAAAAAAAGAAGAAAAAAAAAACAATAATAAAAAAAAAGAAATATAAAACTCTGTAAACTCTATCATTAAGGCGCAAGAAATAAAAGCTTATTTATTTATTTATGTGAAAAACTTTAATAATTGAATATTGACCAGATCTGATGATGGAGTGGAGATAAGCGAGAAGATGTCAACCTTTTTTTGTGTGGCGTACCTACGTATATTTTATGTGTAGTCCGTTGTAAATTGGTTTGATTTCACTTATAACGAAGTACATGTTTTGTTCTCCTTATTAAAATAAATAGGTACTTTACATAGAAGTATTTTCAAAATACTACGAAGTACCTATATTACAAAAATAAACAATGCTAAAAATCTGCGCATCCGATAACTGTATATCGTGCGTTTTACTTAGGTATTATAATAAAAATATTTTTTACACTTTAAAGTTACTTGTACGCAAAACCACTATCTTCAGCAATGTTGTTTCATGCATTCTTCTAGGGGGCCGTTCATTAATCATGTGATGTTTGTTTTGTCATTTTTAACCCCCCTCTCCCTTGGTAATACATACATGGTGAAAGGTAAGATAAAAGGTAAGGTAAGGTAAGACTATAACACCCCCCCCCCCCCCCAATACGTTTTTATCTTGATATGGACTGCTCGCACTCATACAACCCCCCCCCCCTACCCCCTTCGAGACTCACGTCATTAATGGACAGCCCCTAGGGTAAACTTATCCATTTTAATCTCCCAAGTCAGTATTATACTTTCCCTACTTCTGACCGATTTCGGTCATGGCGGTCAATCTCACTGATATGAACAATCTATGTAAGATAACACATTACTACGATAATGCTAAGCTCAAATGTTCGCGCAAACACTTATGCTACTACTACCATTTGCTCGCGACTCGGCTCGCGCACTTTAAATAGAAATATCAATACTAAATTTTAATATCTTTTTTTAATCTCTTAGGGGTTGAATTACCACAAGCCGTTTCTTCTAAATTTATTTGACTTACAAGTTACAAGCGTTGGTACTATTGGTATAAGGATTTTGTAATTTTGCGTAAAGCTACATAATTACATACCATTTTTTATTCTAACCGAGCTTCGAATTCAGGATCTCATAAGCCGTAGTCGTTACAGCTAATGGTTAGACAAATGAATTTTCTTCGCGAGCAGACAGGGTTATAAGTAACTATATTTTTGTATTGAAATAATTTAATTAGTGGACACTATTAAATAGCAAATACATAGGTAGAGGTCCTGCCACGTAAAAAGAAAGCTCAGCGACAGTGGAGGCGATGTGTCTGCACACGGGTACAGTCGCGTTCTAAATTACCAGGTTATTTTTTATTATAAGTTTAATGGAGAAGTTTCAAGATGTTAATAATACCATATTTAACTCGATGAAATTATAAAAGAGATCAAAACTAATAAATCAGGTAAAAAATTGAAAGCTATCAATTTTTACAATTTTTTTTAAATTCATAATAAAAAACTCTCTACGTCTACAATCAATTTATTGATAAATGAAAACAAACAGCTTTTATGTGATGGGACCTAGATATATGTGCAAAAAGTGATTATGGTACTTACTTCTATTTTACCTACGTATTGTTAAAACTAGTTTTAGCGTAGATACATTGTGTTATTTAACCACATAATAAACCTAAAATTTATTCTAATTTAATGTATTTAATTTGGAGGATTTTAAATCATTACATGAATTAATTTTTTAAAATATAAAATATAGATATTTTGCAATTTAGATACATTTTAAATACAAAAAATATTATAAACTAAGTGACCCCAATAAAAACATAATTTTATATTGTCACCATTCAACACCCAAGGTAAATTGAATATGTCACAGATTAAAATTCAATATAAAATTATATTTATTTTAAAACTTATACCAGATTTTCCTTTAAACAAAAACAAACTGTAGTGCTAACTGCTAACTATAAAAACTGAAAAAAAAAAACATTTTTACAATCTGTTTATTCTAGTTAAAATATCATTGATTCTAGCAATACCTTTTATATGTTTTGAAATGCAAACCAAAACACTAAGCGATTATATTTCGCAGACGCGTATCGTTTCTAGGTACTATTAAGCTCATTCATCGGAACCATTCGGATATAAAACAAATCGTACCGAAAACAAACTTCATATTAGCAACCATTATAATTTTATAACGCCCCGAGGCAAGTTAAGGCGTTAAAAAAAGAATCCTTCCGTAAAGAATTTAGGAGTGTCCGCCAAGACGAAATTCAACTTGTTATAAATTTTGTAAGATAATATGTGCGTGTGTGTGTTGTAGGGTTGCTTATTAGATGTTTAAGATATTGGATGCTTTATTAGTTTACGTTAGGATGAAAAAATGGCTTTATTTATATTTTGTAATAACTATTATTAAATATTTAACAATTAATTATCTAATCGTTTGATACTACATTAATTACATGAAAACATTTGAAGTATGAAATATATAGATAAGATACTAAAGTTTATAAGTGATAAGAGAATAGAGAAATACCTACAAACAACATCTCATTATAATATTTCTTAGTAACCAGTTATTATTTACAACAATTGTTTATTTTTTCTGATCATTTAAAAATAGGCAAACCCACTAAGCAATACTTAGTGTGTAAATCAACATCATTTTCCATATAAAAGTTGACAGCCCTGGGTACAGTCGCTGACGAGTATAGTTACAGCACGCAATACGCTAACAAGCGTGCAAGTGAGATAGCTATAGTTTTGTAAAGCATCATCCCGCTCTAGCCGCCGACAACATGGCGCGCTGACTCGGGCGCAGGCTCGAATCGTATCGCCTGCCCACTCAAGGTTCGCTGACTGCCGTTCTTTTGTTTTTAATGTTGCCACCTTCACAATATTTCCCCGGTATGAGAAAAAAATATTATTAAACATAAAAAATGGAAACAAATATTTTTATTTATCAATAACTTATTTTCTACTTATATTAAACACTCATCAGTATATTTAAAAAAATATATATAAAAAATCAAATAAACACCAGGAAAGCAGTGCTTATTGAAATAAAGTATCGTATTATATTAAAAAATATTTAAAACAAAATGGCAAAAAATGTAAATATACAATTAAAAAATAACATACATAAAAAGATTTAATCTAAACAAATATTCAAACCTTATAACAAAATCAAATTAAAAAACCGACCAAGGAAACAAAATTCAGAAGCATGACCACCCCGAACCGCAGACGAAAACAGCGTCAAGCCGAGGACCTGCTCAAACCGAACGTCTGCATACCGATCGTTGGTTTTTTATATGCGCGCTATCACTGTGTGGGTGCGCGCCGCTGTGTGCGTGTCGGGTCTCGCGCGACGCACCATTGTTGTTTGCAGTTGACTCGCGGAGCTCGACCGGCCGTTTCGTCTCTGATCCAAACAAAATAATGAGTGTACATTACGTGCAACGCGAGTGCAAGCAACAGTGTGTGATAACGAGAATGTAATGCGTGTTGTGTTAAACAGTGCGTTTTTGAACGTGTTTTGGAGTGGCGCGTGGACGCCATGCTTATATTTAGGTATGTCCAATTAACCCATCAGTTTTAAGAGGTCGCCGGCCCATACTTCAATAGTTTTTCTGTATGTATTTCGTAGTGTCGCGGTTTTAACTGAGTTTAGGTTGATATCACGCGGGTGGTCTTGTTTTGGTGTTGGTTACACAAGTTTTCTAGCCACATCCGTAGTTCTACGTGCATACGACGACGATTCGTCTTATCAGTGGCTCGGGAAGTGTGTCGAGTAATTTATAATGTAATTAAATACGTTATCGGCTCCGGTGAACTGATCGCAACACGAGCTGTGCATCCATTCGACTGCCTCGATAGTTGCCAAGTATTCTAAACTGAGCCATATCCTGTGCCTTATATAAACGTTTTAATAATGTCCACTTTTGAAAGCAGGCAATAAAAACACAATTTCACGTAAACAATGACATTTATACTCAAAAGTAAAGTTTTAAGCCATAAAATTAACTGCACCTGAAACAAAAGAGTCATAAAAACTTTCGAAACATGTTAAAACTTTTGTTAACTATTAATATTATGATTTAGCAACTTTTATAATAGTGCCGTTATTTTAACACCAGTTTAAAATACAAATTTAACTTATTTTATATAAAGATATTTAACAGAAGACATTTCTAACGATAAAATAAACATCAAATCGACGCGGTCCCGTCTTATTATAATAAATCAAAGTTTATCTCAAAATTACACTTTGTCATCATACGTGAGGTTATGCATTACCGTCGGACGCATTTTATCGCTTATAGGGTAACCATATTTGAATATTTCTAATCTATAAATAGTAATTAAAACTTAATTACGTTAACATAAACTCACTAAAACACTAGGTATTTATCACATAAAAGTTCTAATTTCAAAAATATTTATAATCCCGCCAAAACTTGACATGATTGTCTAGGCACAGATTCAAATATATAATTTAAAATTTAACCAATATCGCAAAACTAAGTGTATTTATAAAAACACATTTCGAAGGAGTTTTAAATAAATAAAAATTGTTTATTTTTAAATGAACACTATGAATTAACGCTTTAGTTATTATCATGTAGTAGACAATCTAGAGCATTAAATTCACTGACACATAATTAAGCCGATGTAGTTTCTGCAGGGAATATATTTAAACATGAGTAAAAAATATTAATAATGCCTAGATATAATATTCAATTACAAGTGTTGACTTATCTACCATTTTTTTGTTAATTTATCGTATAATTATGACAATTAAAATCCTATCAAATGGTATAAGTAATTAGGATAAAAAACTCATAACAATGTAAATAATATACGTCGTAACTTATTCTTATCGTTTTTTGAAAATAAAAAATCTTGGTCGGCTTGAAAAAAAAACAATTTTTAATTTTTATTATACCTACATCCCTAATCAACCAAGTTAAAGTAAGAAGTCCGATATATAGGACGCGTTTGAACTATAAATATTTTTAATATATCCAAAATACCCGGCGTAACGTTAAGCTTTTAAGTTTTTAAACTGAAATAATAAAAAAATAAGAATATATCAACGAGGTTGTTAGTGCACCATCAAAATATAATGAACGCTTTATTAACATTGCCAATGCCAACCTTCTTAAATAATTAAAAGACTAACGAGAGCAATTTTTGTTTCAAATTCCTTACGATTCTTGAAATACCTAATAACAAAAACACTTTTCTATACATTAATTTCAATAAAGGCTTTAATTAAATAGTCGATGACAATGAATTTAATTGCACCGTGTTTTTTCCGATTCCTAATAAACAAAATAGATCCACACGTGAGTGCACCTGCAGATATTTTGTAAAAAAAGTTGGGATGCCCTTATATAAAATACCTTTTTTAACGCAACAAAATTGTACGTTATCATGATATAAACATCTAAATGTGAAAACATTAAACCTTTTTTCGACATTGTAGGCATTTTATTTATTTATAGTGGCGTAATAGTAATTATGTTGTTACTTTCTTGACTTTTATGTATCGCATACTATATTTTATACGTAGGTATACGCATTATGTTATTAAAATTTTCTTTTAAAAGCCATACTTTGTAATCAATACTCAATAAAAAAAGAAAATGTGTATCAAACTAAAATCCCGTCGGAAAACTTTACAGATTAAACACCTATAAATAAAAATTTGTATTATAAATTTAAAATATTCACTGTGTAAATTCGTTATATTTTTATTTTTTTTAATTTGGAAAAAGACGTAGGTAGATCATTAAAAAGAAAAGGCTTAAAAAACGATCCATATAGCTATGGCGTACTTTATACCATTCTCCAAACTTAAAAAGAAACCTAAACGTTCTTTCTCAGAAGCGAACAATCGTCTTATTTTGGTCGTTATCTCGAATGAATTATTCATATAATCGCATTTCCTACGCTCGCAAGTACTGGTGTTTAATTAACTTATTTTTTTTTTATTTATTTCGCTTAAAACTGCTGGCGCGCTAAATTGTCTTATCACTTGTCAGCTGTCAAAAGATGAGGTTGAACGTGTGTCTTCTATTTATCTAAAGTAAATCTTAAATGAAATAATATTACTTAATATTTATGCTATTTAAGATAATCTATTACATATGTACTTTCTTATTAAATAACAAAACGCAAAATATATATTTTTGTACATATTAAGTACGTTATATATTATACCTTAGCTTTTTTAACAATAGTCAATTTTTTAAACAAAATAAAAAATAAAAAAACGTGTATTTTAAATTCGAAAAGATCTACTAATAAATTATTCAAATAATGTAGGTATTAAGCTATAAAAATTAATTCACTGTAGCAGGTTTAAAATATAAATAGTACAATATAATTTCAAAATGTCATGTGTAACGCTAATATTAAAATTCAATAGGAATTACATTTCAGCTTAGTTTCGAGACTAAACGCGTGCGTGGCTATGAGAACCAGCGCAGGAGTTGAGAATGCTAATGCGCTCGTGTTGTTTAATGCGCACACGCAGCATACTGAATGCGTTGACTTGTGCAACTAATGTCGCTCCATGACTAAACGCCCTCAGTTAGATGTATTTCAGTATTCGACTTTACTTATAAGTATCGTTTCATTGTTCTATATGGTTCTTAATACTACTTTGCGCCTTAATGATTATATTAGGCAAAATATTATACCCTCTTATCATCTGCATTACGATGATAAGATTTTTATTGACTAAATTTAAAATGCACATAAAACCGTTGACTCTGAGGTTATAAGTTATAACAGACAAATGTCACGGCTAAACGCGTATAACTAATATACATAATATATAATTATACATATTATGTATGTATTCAATAGTATTTTTATATAAAATTCAAAACATTTAAGTAGAAATATGTATGTGAAAGATCTTAGAAATCATTAAAATTTGACTACAATGCCTTTAAAGCACTTTAGAAACAATAACTTAAAGATACGTTTTCATTACTATTTGAATAGTCTACTGTACTCTACATAAAGACGATTATTCTATAAAATGTACATTCAATTCGTCGATCGAAACGTTTGTAGAATATCAATCGATTTCTGCTTATCCGAGTTCTCAAAGCCATTTTTTATAATTTTACGTGTTATTCGAATGTGGTCTTCTATACATATAATAAATTGTTTATATATAACCAGGCCGTGGTAACCCAGCAGTAACGCGCTCACTTGTATAATCGAGTGATGCGGTTTCAAATCCGGGTCTCGCACCTCCGATATTTTCATGTGCGAATCATTTCTATCCTGATTACCAGTTGTCTTACGGTGAAGGAAAACATTGTGAGGAAACCTGCATGTCTGAGAAAACCTAGCAAGTTTTCGAAAGACATGTAAAGTCCGCCAACACGCACTAGGCCGTGGACTATGGTATGATGGGGATCATACTCGTACTGAGAGAGACCCGTGCCCAGCAGTGGGACGTTAAAAAGGGCTGATGACTATAAAACCAGTGATATTTAATCGGGACATTCACGTAAAAGATAACTCTATGTTTAATTTTAATAAGCTCTCATCGTTAGAGCTTTTTAAAATATTTCTCACGATAATGTCTCAAAATAAAATTTTATATCTATCTCAAATCAATAAAAATAATGTATTGGCATTAGTATCTTAGCATTTATTGGTATATGACGTAATTAGCATATAAATCGATGTAATCTAAATTCTGTGTTCGTTTAATTATTATTAATAAATAATGTATGTTTTAGAGTGACGAACAAAGTTAAGCGTGAATAATTTTGTATACATCGCCTATTTTATTTTGTAGTTTAGTATAAATATTAAGAAAGTTATTCCAAAAGTTTCAAAAAGTATTATAATTAAAAGAGTAAAAGTTTTTTAACGTCCAAAAAATTTTATTTTTAAATCATAGAGAATCATGGAGGTGGCTATACGTAAAATGAACTGATAAAACTGGTTATATCGACCGGAACGTTATAAATTTCGTTCAGTCGACATTTAATGGGACATTCCTAGAAAAGACTGAACTTGTCACAAAACAAACAAAAAAATGGCTTAGGCCCTCAACTCTATGGAAATAACGCTTTTAAATGTATTGAAAAGAAGTCGAAAATATCTTGTTTAAAATTATGCAAACGCAAATGTTATTTTTTGCGACAACAGCTTGTCCTTTCCAATGTACTTTTGTCATTGATGTGAATAATGACGTGATGATGTATAGCTTGGACGCTACTCTTCAATCTGTTTAATACTATGAATTTGAAGTAATGAATAGTATGTAATAACAATAATTTAATAAGCTATATGAAAGAAAAAAGGACCTGTAAATGTAAGTAAACTAAAAATAATAGTTTATGTAATCATGTTTTATTGGATAAGCTTTAAAAATTGAGATTTATCTAGCTTCAAAACCAGTCCATCTTCAATTATAGTGCTTTAAGCATCCGAATTTTACTTAAAGCTTCATACCGTAATAATAACAACACGTAGGTTGACATCGACCGTTGTTATTCAAGAATGGAGCTAGTAAAAACGTTGACATATGGAACAATTGGTTATTTTAATATTAATTAAACCAAATATGATCTAAATGTATTCTCTGAAATTGATACAACCGACCATATTATAAAAAACTAATAAAAATTATATTCATCAACCATTCCCAGTAAGAAATCGCAAAAAAGTGGAGATAAGCATATGACACGAAACATTTGTCACTATGAAATGCAGCTTGATCTTAAAGGTAATAATTAAGCCCAAAATGGATTTGCAAATAAAAATTATGCTAAAAGTGGCGGACATGTGGACGTACTTAACGCGATAATAATAATTAGCAAAGGTGTAGTCGGACGACATCGGATACGGTATGGTACAAGACAAGAGCCTTAACGGGTTTTCAAGACGGCGATATTATATAGAAAAATTAAATATTATGTTATACTTATGATTTTCTTTCTTCATAAATAACTGACAAAGTAACTGCTACTTCATTTACCTAATAACATTTTGGTATTATCTTTTGAAGCTGATGAAGGAAGTTACTCGTAGTTATTACATCTAACTTTATGTTTGGAAGTAAAATTGTAGTTAGCTTAAGTGTTTAACATTTTATTTAGGTCGTTTAAAACAATTAAGAAACAATAAACCCCGCATGAAAGTATCAAAAAATCTGCTTTATGTGTACAAAATATAGGTTCAGACAACCTCCACGGTCTCATACATCGAAGGTATAATAATAATCGTTTTCTCAACGAGCTCACGCACATACCAACCGGTTCTGCCTACACGGTACAAGCTAAGGAAAAGTCATCATTAATCCAAACACAACTCTAATTTCACTCTCTAAGTATGAAATTTAAGTATTTTTTGGAGATTTTGGATATCTGAATGCAATAGATCAACAGTTTGTCTTTGTTTTACATGCTAGTTTGACTTCTTTATAGTATTTTTATTATTAAACACGTATAAACTTGTATAAATTACACATTTTTTACACATTCAATGTAGTACTACATTTCAAACAGAATAATTGACTTCAACTATATAAAACAAATGAGACAGCCTCCCTTGTCCTTAATATGACTCTAAATTAAGGAGACAGTTAAACATATCCCTCCAGGCGTTAAAGGAATCGTCTCAGAATTATCCGCGTAAACCCGTTCCGTGATATGGGCATGGTTGCGTGAAGACCATAATTGCTTGCTACTGGTTATAATAGGTCTAACAAATGTGGTGTAAATTGGCACGTCTGATCATTTGGATTTTAGATTCTCGGCCTTGGATTGATGGGTTCATTCTCTTTATTAACAATAAATATATTATTGTTTTAGCAGTAGTAATTTTTTGTGTGTAAAAATAATTGTTTTTGTATTATTGTCAATATTTTATTAAATATACATATTTTTAAAATTTCCTAGAAATTCTATTTGTTATATCCAGTCTCTGGTCAAGGTGTCATACAAAAAGACAGATAGAATCGGCTACCTGGCAACTACGACCTAACTAACGGATTACAAAAAATGAAGCGTCCATTGTGTGGGACACTATTAAAGTTATAATTTATTGCCCTTTGTTCTAATATTGTTTTAAGCTACAGATTTGAATGGCTGTTTAACTTAATTTGAACCGTAGTTGTTTACGGAGTAATTTAAAAAGTCTGACTTGGATGTTGGCTTTGGCAATGCTATATTCAATTTACAATGATTATGTTAGAGGTAGCAAGTTCGATTTCTGTTTAGAGCTAACACGTAGATAATTGTTGTGATATCCTATACATAATATGAATATAATGGAATTAATTATCGGTAAGAATGATGAATATCCTTAAGTTATTTTAAGTTAGTTTTAAAAATTCTTTCGGTTTCGGTATGTACCTACTTAAGTTAACATCAATATAATACAGTTAGTAGATGTATCACATAATTAAATAGTTTTAGATGCTAGATATGAGTAGAATTTCAAGGCGATTGCTCAGCGAGTGGTCCCATTACAGGAATGCAAAGATGCGTAGAAACTGATACTTAATTATCGCGACTTCAACCCGTTTCCAAAGATAACTTTAATAGGGGAAAAAACGTCTCATAAATGTTGACAAAATAATCGTATTTTAAAGTATGACTTTTACGACTACGGCAAAGAGTATTATGTTGTTAATTTTGCGAAATATTTAAAATTTAAATGGATTTTTCTTTGAAATTGCTTAATTGAAATTTAATATTAACGATCGTCTTGTACATAAATCAGCTTATTTTTTTTATTGGGACATTATTACACATAGGGACATCTAGTTCCGTGGTAAGCTAAGCTTATGTTACGGATACCAGATAGTTGATATACTATAGAATATATAAATTTTAAATACATACATATTATAAATATAAACACCCATAACTGGAGTACAAACATTCGTGCTCAACAAATTAATGCCCCCAGCGGGACTCGAACCCGCGACCACTGGCGCAGAAACTAGGGTCCCTACCGACTGAGTCAAACGTGTCGGTGTATCGTTGAATTAATTTTTTTGATATCCTCCTAATAATTGTAGTAATTCAGAGCTTTTGAACTTTAATACTATTATATAGGTAAATTGTATAGACAGATAAAAAACATAACCTAACAAAGTTGGTGTTACATAAAAGGTAAAAACATAATATTATTATTACACGTAGTAGCAACTGCAAAATAGATATTGTGTGTCGGAGATTGATCAAAATGTAGACTTTAATTATTAACTACTAGTCGTTCCCGTTTCCGGGCTTCGTCCGTATTCATGGTTTCAAGCCCGCTAGAAAAAAAAGGATCCTATGTTACCTCCTTATACCTCCAAGAATATGTGTACAAAGTTTCATGATGATCGCTTAAGTAGTTTTGGCGTGAAAGCGTAATAAACAAACTTACATTCACATTTATAATATTCAGTATTGATTTGTCTTAATCGCAACTCGAACCTGTATCTTCTATCTTAGATATTTCTCCTACTGCGATCGATAAATACGGAAGCTTTTACACATTAAATAGCCACATGTAGAAATGTTAAATATTAAGTGCAAGAATGTCTCACGATAATATTATGGCTCAGCGAGTGGTCCCCATATGGAATACGGATGCGTAATTGATAGGTGATTATCGAGTCTTAGGATTCACCGCCGATGGTCAGTTGGGGGCGTTGAGAACTTTTTGCGTGTACTGTGCACGTCGCAAAAAATATTCAACGGTATTAGAAGTTAAATAAATTAACTGTCAATATTGAAATTTGAGATAATTTTTAGTATTGTATTCAATTTTTATGACTTATACAATATTTTACGTAGGTTTTTATATAATTTTAGAAAAAAACTATTCGACAGTTTTAGTACTGTTCTGTTTTATTATTGAGGTAACTCGCTTGCTTGAAAAAACTTAGCATTTTTTTCATGTGCAAATCATTGTAATCTTAGTAAGTGTTACTTTATTATGCAAATACCCAAGTTTTGTTACATTAATCATGACGCCGATTAGAATGATTTGCTACCTGTTTATATGGTATGAATAGCTAATTGAAAAATAAATAGGATATTAAGATTTTTTTTAGCGATGTAAAGTGGCTTAGATACAATGCGGTCATTAACTTTTATTCTTTAAAACACTTAGACTTAAACATGTTTCAAGCGGAAATTTTGGTAATTATAGAATATTAGTATATTTAATTAGAGTATATATTATATAGTATTATAGCATACTAAATAAGTCTAAATTTAATTTAAAGAACATTAATCTCATCTATTTTCATATACTGTTCACTTAAAAAATCTAATTATTATAGTAAACTAGCAATTCCCGCGGCTCCGCCCGCGCCCGAAGAATGAAAATTTAGGGTTATAAAATTTTTTTGATGCCAAGTTTTTATAAACAAGTAAAAATTAAAAATTTGGTCAACAAATAAAAAATAAACTATCTGGAGAAGGCTACCCTTATCACCTAGGGGGTTAAAATAAGCCTACGACATTCTCAGAACTATCAAATACACACAAAAAATTTCATAAGAACCGGTCAAGCCGTTTCGGAGGAGTTCGATAACTAAACACTGTGACACGAGATTTTTATATACTTATTAGATAATGTACTTATTAGCATGCGTTCACGAAATGACTTGGCACTAAGTCTGAAACTGACATCATTATTCGATGATTGACCTATTCGCTAATTAGTTCTAATTTAGCCAGTAATTTTAAATAGGTAGTACTTGTTATATTTACCAAGTTGTTAGATTAAAATCATAAATTTTTGGTTCTTGTAGAACTAATTTTATTTAAATAAAAGAGGATAATAAGTTCTATTCTCGGCTGTTCAAAAAGCACTAATGCTCTAGATTCTTAAGATCTATTTTCGCCATTTCAGGTTTATTCTATCTTGCATATTAAATCTGTACGTAAAATATATTTAAGCTATAAAATTTTAATGTATATTATAATTAAAGGCTACTTTTGCGTTGAAACACTTTTAAAAATAATAATAAAATTAATTAAGTTATTGTACTCAATTTATAGGCACGTGCAATACGTAGTAATATGATTACGAGTAATTATTATATATGTAGATTGTAGGGTATATAAAATAATGACTATTTCAATTTTTCCAAAAAATATATAATGTACAGATTCAAAGCAGTTAAAATTATACTAGCAGTTTTCGCGGCTTCGCTCGCGTTCATAGTTTCAAGTCCTCTAGAAAAGAAAGGATTTTATGTTACTTCTAATACCTCCAAGAATATGTGTACAAAGTTTCATGATGATCGGTTGAGTAGTTTTCGCGTGAAAGCGTAACAAACAAACTTACATTTATATAATAGTATAGATTGTGTATAGATTACTTCCATAAATCTTATTTACGCTTTAACTTATCTAATTTTAAATATAAACGAAAACAAAAGGAGATAATCTATAGCCTCTTTCCCCCAAATTTTCATACGGATTCTGATTTGCTTAAGCTACACATAACACAATATACACGGCTTTTACGCAAGAGCGTTTTCTAAAACAAACAATGTAGTAACTGTGCAAAATAAGATGTTCTATTACATTATTTTACTTGATAACATAATATACTATATATTAGACTATTTATTGTGGTGCTGGGTGATGTTTGAATGCTTTGTGATGAGTTAAAGTTGCGATGATAAGAAGAATGTACATTTATTGTAGTAATAATATTATGTTATTATTATACTGTATATTAAAACCCTTTTTTTAAGATGTACCTATTTGATTTATTTTTCATGTATTCTTATTTTGAAGCTGTCGTGTTAAGACTTATATAACATCAACTTATACAATATCAACCCGGAACATGACTTGTATTGTCTAGGAGGAAAAGATTCGATTTCCACGTAGAGTATTTTTTTGTCTGGACCATTTATAGGTAAATAGCAAAAAGCTGAACGAATAGTCACAAGAGCAAGGCTCTTTCTGGAAGAAACTTATATATTTACTAAGAAATTAACATAAACATTTTATATTATAAGCTCAAATGTAAATAAATACGATAAAGATGTTTCCATTTTAATGGTGTATTTTTTTATTAATTATACTTTCATTAAAACATTACTTGTCGATCTTCATTACAGAAACAAGTGTAAACAGTTTTAAATATAAATTATACATTACTTTATCGCATACGTGCTTCGAACTTGAAACACGATGCTTACTAAAATCATTTTTGATGGCTCTTAATTATTTGTGATAAGGGTTATATTCCTTTAATTTGTTTTTGATTGCAAATTAGTAATTCGAGTATGCTTTGTCACGAGTTTCGGAATTTTTTTGTAAAATAAGCAGGTTGTTTATGGTATTTAATACTTATATGTGCCTAATATTTTAAAATATTCAATCAGCAGTTCTTGTTACATATTATGTATATTATGTTATATTTAATTGAAGGAAGGCCTGTATCCAGCAGTATGACGTTAAAAAAAATATAGATATATAATTATATAGATACTTTTAATAGGTTTTGTAATGAGCTCTCTTAAGAAATTTATTTTAGTATTGATCTACTACATTAAACAAATTTTCTAAAATCTAACTTGCCTTTATTTTAATTGCTTGACCTTTAACGTGAAAATACAAAAAAAATATGAAATACAATGATATAATTGGATTTTTAAAAAAATATGCTAATCGAATTGAGAACCTCATTCTTTTTCACAAAATATTTAAGCTACCTTTGAAATTTAAGTTTACATACATAAGTTTTTATTTTTCATATACGTGTGTACGGTACTTTTTATTAAAAGTTTTATTTCGAAGGGCATTCACTTGACACTTCAACTAAATTTTAACCCCACGAAAGGAATTGTAGCTATATAAACTCCGTAGGTACTAGCTAATAGGCTTTAAAGCGCATGCGCGGCTACCAAATGAAATAGGGTGTTTTTATCACTTTATCATATCAGGATGTCCAATGACGAAAACATTACGATTGCTTAATATAAAATACCTACACAGTGAAAAGATTTCTACAATTTCGTATACCTAAGTAAAATTGAAGTGTCTGTTTGTAATATTAACATAACAGTTTTTTATATACGGTTATTTATACGAAAAACATTTTTGTCTGTCTGTTTGTTTGTTCTCACTAAACACTATCACGGCTGGGCAGATTTTGACGGGAGTTTCACTAGATCACTTTTGAACCGCTCAAAAAATTAAGATAACCCAAATATTTTCAAGTACCTATTTAAATATTTTAATTAATTAATTTTCGAAATCGATCTATTCTTTCATTTTAGTTTATTTAGAGTATTTATTTTTATGAACGGACTCTTTTTAAATCGGTTATAAAGTAAAAAAAATTCAAACTCAAAACACTTAATGTCGATTTTCTGAATATAGGTATTTGGAATGAATAGATACGTCTAACGGTAAAATGCAATAAAACGTATATACAATTGAAGGTTTATTTCAACTAACATGTGTAATAGTCTTGTTTTACGGTTTTCCGAGAGCATTCTACACTTAGTAAGTACTTAAAAATTATAGTGGCGATTCAGCAAATTGTATATAGGATTACTGCGCGAAGTACCTACTGTAGATCATGTTATAATTACATTTTTATTATTTTTGGTTTATTTATCTCTTTAATTTGTTATTTCTCTTAGAGAAGAGAGTAAAAGCAGAACAGACACCTTATTTTTTTTTTTGCGTTGGAAAGCAATACAAGCCACGTTTTTACTTATCTCAGTAATTTAGGTAGTTCCCGAAGGCGGAAGGATACTTTTCTCCATGCTTTTCCTTCGCTTTTAACTATGTTACAAGCATAAATGTTATAAACTTTTAACATAAGTCGTAAAAGCTTGTTATCTTGCATCGTGTAATGTAACGAAATTTTCTACAGTAGGTACGTTAAATGTAAAATACTAAATGCGTAATTCTAAATGCAAATCGTACAATATAAATGTACATAATACACCAATGTATCGCTGATTCACTATTTCTGCAGACTCGATTATAAGTTGAGGTAATCAAATGCGAATAGAATTTGTAAAACTTTTTAGTTTTTACGTAATGTGCGATGAAAAATTAAAACCTATAAAAGTTTTTCTTCTAGTTAACTTAGCTGTACAAAAAAAAACGAGTTTGTAGGCGTGAAACAAAATTTAGACAAGTTATATGCTACATAAATATAATATAACTGAGATAAATAAATTATCATTGAAAATATATACGTATTGTTTAAATTATAATAATTCTTTCTAAAGCAATTGTAAAAAAATGTTTATTAAGATTATTTTATCAAATACCATGTGGGTACTTGGAAAATGATTTACTCCAAGAACGAGTCCGTGCATTTGCATGTTAAGTGTTTGTGAAGGCGGTCACATCTGCAACATCTTGAGGATCTTCATCAGGATTTTATTTACTGCCTTAATACTTATTTGTATTCTTCAGACATAGATATCATACAAATGTGCTTTTTGTCTATAGTGCTCGTATATTGAAATAAGTTAATTTGGAAAACGAAAAATAACGTAGCAATTTTAACTTTATTAGAATTGTAAAATAAAAAAAATCAGTCTCTTTATTCTAGAATCTAGCAAATTGATAAATATTATAATTTTTGCATCACAGCCTATTTTAAGTGCAATATAAAAGATAAGTTTACAATGTCAGATTTGCTTGCAAGTATGTCGATAATCGAAATCGGCCACTTAACAGATAAACAGCGGACGCGAATGCATGACGTGATGTGGTTGCGTGCGAACATAGATTTTAAATTTGCATCCTAACTACTGGACCTTTTGAGCCATAGCCTATATGCAGCTCTTACATGTTAATAATAAAATTAGACTTACTATTCGTATAATTAAGGTAAAATTGTGTAAATATCTCATTCTAAACCGAGCAATTCTCAATCTCCAACGTGGCTTCTTCATTCTACACGACATGTGAGAAGTAATGTGAGCCGTAATGTCACATAACATAAAATTGTGTAAAAAAAAAAAACAATTTTTTTTCTTTTCTGTAAAACTGTTTTGATTTTTAACGTTATGTAAGTAATGAAAATTATAAAAAACAACCTCGGTGTTCAGTTTGTTTCAATGACAATCAATTGTGATATGACTGTTTGAACTTTATAAGTTGTTCCAACACGTACATTAGACCTTTCAAGATACTTAATAAGAACGGTTTTTGCTTTATTTAATAAAGAGCTTCTGCTTTAATAATGTTCTTGTTTTGTCTTAACAAAGTATTAGAGTTATTGGCAGTGATGAAAGATTCGGTTTATCCTTCTCGCTTGACGTATACGTACAAACATACGTCTCAAAATATATGTAGTTAAATCCAACTTGAATGTAAATATAAAATATACAAACCACTATTTAAGTTTTTCCTAGTGCGCATACGCATGGTTAAGTGATCATGTCATAATAGGTATGAATACAATTTGCGTAATGCGATTTGCTCGAGTATAATTCTTTGTTTCCTAGAAAATGTAAATCCGACGCACTGGTTAAGTAGTTGTGAGCTACGTTTTATTTAATGTACAGATATTTCGTCGGGTATTGGTGTCAAAGAGCTAAGCTCAATACAAAAATAAAAATGACTTTGATTAAAAATGTACGTACTGTTTTAAGGTAACTTTTAGCCGTAATTTATATTTTATATAGATCGACTTCTTATTGAAAAATAATAAGAAAATTGTTACGAAATTTGTTTATTAAGTGTAACATCCACTTGTATCTGAAGTGTACTAAATTAACCTTATCATTCTTTAAGTCAAGAAAAATTGTCACGAAAGATCAAAAACCTCAATAAGTCTGTAGGAAAAGAGTCATGAGTTTTGAAAAGCATTTAGTACGAAATAATGTTTGTTAGAACATTAAATATTTTTTCTGCACGGTTGGCTTACAGCGGACTGATAGATAACGAATTTATTATAATTAGTGTCTAATTAAAAGTTTTAGTATTGAAATAATCATAAATTACACGAAACTGCTTCTACTATATTATTATTAAACTGCAAAGAATCTAAAGCTGGCTCGAACCCAAGAATTTCTACCAATATAAAATTTACGAGCAAATTAGCTAATTCTTATAACAACCTAGTATATGTATATGTAATTATATAGTTACTGGCATTTCACGTAGTTACTACAGAATGAGTAAGTATAAAAAAGCGTATTATAATATAAATTTTAAAGATTAGCATACTCGTAAACTTATTTTTTTAAATAGTAAAAATGTAGGTAAATACTTCGTTTCCAAAAACAATAGATTTTTTTTTCATATATTTAATTATAATTTATAAAGGTATTCTAAATAGTTTGTATAAAACAATTAGCTGTTTAAAATAAGGTTTTCCAATAAATATAATAAAACAGTTTGATAATAGCTACCAATTTTTTTCTAAAAAGAAAATCTATAGTGCAAAATATTATGACAAGTTGCGAGTTAACTTCTACTTCTTCTTTATCCCAAACCACGCTATAAATTGCTACAACATGTTTCCTTCTTTCTTTTTTCATCTATCATCTATCAACCGTCATCTCGGCACACACTTCACACATATTATATCTTCGTTCGCCATACATTCTCCGGCCTACCTGTTCGACACCACCTATTCGAGGCAAGTATAATCTTAAAAAATACTTGTACTCACCTCCAATACATAATAAAAATTAAATAAATGGAAAAGTTGATCGTTCAAAGCTGTTTCGAATCATGTAAAACAGAAATCGTTTAGAGAAAGACTCGTAACAAGGGTTTCACATGGCAAATCGTAAAAACCACCATAAACTCGATGGCTACAAGACTATATAACAAAGCAAGGTTAACATTACCATTTACAGTTTACTTTTAGCACTTAGCTTATATCTTATTTATGGATACTGAATCTTTAGATTATATGAGGACTAGTAGCCTATTTAAATTTAATTTTGTTTAAATGTATTGTGAATTGAAATATTAATAGCTATCACAACAATGACTTTTTTGTATTGTTGCATTTGTCTGATAAACATTAACATGCCAGTTTGACTACACTTTGCAATTATGTTATGTGTTATTTTAAATAGTAAAATTCGTAAAGTAAGTATATTACTTATATATTATATAATTTTAAATTAACAGCTTTTCATTAAATGCATATGAAAGTATATGTACGGTACTAACATCGATAAATCAGTTTCTTTCTGTCTGTCCGTCACTTTATTTCGGCTAATCTAAGAAACGACTGGACCGATTTTGAAGAGACTTTCACTCGCAGATGACTAATGTTATAAAGATTAAATTTTATTTATTGTAACAAGCGGAACTCGCGGCCTCACTCGCGTTTAATCTAGCTAGTAATAAATAATGATATAAAACATTAGTTTGTAGGTATGGCATTGTATTAAACCTTTTGTGTTACGCAAAATCAATGTCAAAATATAGAATATATTTCATCCAAATGCGCAAAGCCGGAGGATGGAGGAAGGATGAAGGAGTGACAAACACGCACAGTACAGTGTATCATGTATAAAATAAATACGCATACTTACTACTAAGTACTAATCTATGCCACTTATTTGTGTAGTATCACTCCGACTTAACTTTGATAAAAAATACTTAAATAAAATTCTATTAATTAATTCAAGATGTAAATTATTATGACTATGCGAAAATAATTATAAAAGAACCATTACGGATTAGTGTAGTTTTATTATACTAATGCTTTGTTAATCCTATTCAAGCAACAGTTAAGTAGAAGCTATGACTTTTTATGAAACACATGTGAATAATAATTTAAACTACAAGTACATATTTAAATAAAGGAGGCTAACCGCCGCACTCAGAGTCACTTAATGAATCATTAAGTCGAGAACCTCCATACGACGAAGAACGACTTAATGGTTCCTTAAGTGACTCAGAGTGCGGCGGTAAAAGCCATTTGTGACACTAAAAACCTTATATTGAAAAGAAATATTTGATGCAAGTGGCTCTAAAATTATCAGTAAATAATTCACATAAACAAATGCCCTTAACATCGATCTATAGAATATATCTTTATGCTCTACAAACTACGTGGAAGGCATTAAATTGTACATGTACCAGTATCTCAGATTGTACATCTGATATTCAACAACGATAGGTACTAATGATAGATCACATTTGATATACAGCAACAGTTTTGCGATGCTAATGTGCTTTTCTAAGAGCATTGTCATATAAGGCCGGGCGATTATGTGTGGCGTTAAATAGCACTATATTTAATGCTTCTTTATATTGTATAATTTAGAATAATAACGACAGAAATATATTGTTATCTTGATAGCTAAATAATAGTGGATGGTTAATTATCGAACTGGAGACCAACCGCTAAGTCGCTAACGTCTTAAGGGCCGTCTTAAAAGACATAAATGTATTACACTACATTACTCTTGATCTACGGAACAAGAAAATAAGCATTAGAAGTGATTATTTTGTTGCTTTTACAGCGTTTGATGGCGCTACATGCCCAATGGACAACTTGGCATAAATCCCTAAATGGAATTGACTTGGCATATTACTTACATTGGTAAGAAAGCTAACGATAGTTGACTGTTTACTCTTACTGTTTGCATTTTACGAGTAGTTCATCTCTGGACTTAGGTAATTAATGTGCCTTTTCATATCCCGTTGACTAAGTCTAATAAGTTTTGAAAGATACTTAATATTATAGTGTAACTTCATTTGGCTCAATTTTTTTTAATATCTACGATATTGGATTGTTTTTACAACAAAAATTCTTATATTTGCAATAGGCAATATCAATCTATTATTTAGTACTAAATGTAATTTTTAAAATAAAAAATAATTACATTATAAGTAATTCCGCTATATCTACTCAAAGAAATTGCTTACTGCTTATTTGGCTTTTAGGTATAAATCCACGGAAAGTGAGATATTCTAATGTATAAATGTACATATTATTATGCGTTAAATATGTATATAATATATAAACTGCTTTAAAACCCAAAGCATTTCAAAAGCTCTTTCTTGAGAAAAAAACCCGTAATTGATGAAACTCATTTGACTTTATTAGTAATTAACTTTACGGCTTATGAATTCTATTGTAGTTCAAAGACATTTAATATTATAATTAAAGTAGTCATGAAATGTAAAAAATACATTTACTAATGTGATTAAATAAGCAAAAATTATTGCTGTTATATATTGCATATAAAATATTTAATTTTATGACTTGGTATATGTTATCATTTTTTATTAACGAGCTTTTAATATTCTTATAACATAAAAACGTTTCTACGAACCCTCTTTTAGGTTATTTATTATCTACTGCTGGATAAGAAAGAAATAGGTATAATATGATTATGATTCTTTCTACTTTATAAATTTTATAAAAATTATTGAATCTATGTATAGATCATCCTACTTATAATATTATAAATGCGAAAGTTTGTGAGTATGGATGTTTGTTACTCTTTCACGCAAATACTACTGAACCGATTACGATGAAATTTGGTATGTAGGTAGCTGAAGACCCAGAATAACATATAGGCTACTTTTTATCCCGGAGTTCCCGCGGGATTGACTCAATAACGCGGGCGAAGCCGCGGGTACTGCTAGTATAATATAAAATTGAAGTGTCTGTTTTTAATTTCAAATTCACAGCTGTTAACTAAATGCGTTCGAAAGTATATGTAACAATACTAACAACGAAAAACCAATTTTTAAAATTTTGTCTGTCTGTTTGTTCCGGGTAATCTCTGAAACGGTTGGACCGATTTTGACAGGACTTTCACTGGCAGATAGCTAATGTTGTAAGGAGTAACTTAGGCAACTTTTTAACCGACTTCGAGAAAGGTGGAGGTTATATTTTAAAAAAATACTAGCGGAACCATTGGCTTCGCTGACGATAAACCTAGGAACGAACCAATAAACCTTGAAGTCCTATTTGGTATGACAATAGCTGATTGGTTATCCGGGTAACTTATAGGATACTTTTTACTGCTGGAAATTATCTGAGAAATCTATATTAACCGTTAAAAGTATCTCTAGTAAGTATATATAATAGATAAATATTGAAAGTATATCATGCAGTGACTAATATCTCACCCTTCTATCATCAAACCAATAATTATGGCGTCGAATTTAAATACAAACACATTGACATGCATAACTCTCTTCAAACGTGTCGGCCACATTCATTGTGCACATACCAATATGACAAATGCATTCTACGATGCGCGTGTGCTGCTTTGACGGTATTATCATTTTACTAACACTAAAACTAATAATAAGGGCTTGTACATGAGATAAATATATTATAATTAGCATTGCTTCGCGGCTCTGCCTGCTTTCAAAAGTCTATAAAACTTCCAGTTTTAACTATTGCAACTTAACTTTACAGGATCTCCGCTCGGCTTATCCTTAATATAGTCTAAATAGTCAGTAGTAATATCTCAATCTCAATCTTATTGGGAACATACGTACACACATAGATTTTTATATATGCAAGTCTAAATTTTGCTTTCGTGTGTAAAAAGACGTTTATAAAACGAAGGCGTTAATTTTACCACATAAAAATAATATTATTATTTTATATAAATAAAAAAATGAACCTTTTTGTAACGTAAAATAACAGCTTTTTAAAATTATATTATATAATGAATATTAACAGGCTATGGCTCCCAAACTTACGACCACCAACGACGTATTGCCATAATAAATATACAAGAAGCACACTTAAAATAATTTGCTTTAGTTTTCACATACTCGTATTAAACAGACCAACAGAATTCGCAGCATTGTTTTTATAAACATTATGTAAATATGAGATATCGAGATCATACGAGATATCCGGATGTAGGTACAAACTAATTAATTTCTATATTATAATGTTAATTATCAATTCCCAACATAAATTCTAACTAATGAATGCTTGTTACAAGATAAACATAATCATGATGCGTAAACGCAGGTTGAAATTTGTAATTTAATATTAATTGTAACTTAGAGATAGTTTGTGAAACTAGATTAGTTAAAAGGTGCGGTGATATTTGATAAGGCTTGGCCCGTTTTGATAATTTTACAAAACGCCGGAACAGTTCTGTGTTGTGTTAATAATAAATGTTAACGGGTGGTACATTATTTTATGGCGTATCTATTTCTCGTACTTCTGTATATTATTTACTTATTTATTAATATAAATGCGAAAGTGTGTGTTAGTTAGTTCTTCATTGACTGACACATAATTGACGCGAGTGATTGAAGTGATTTTTATATATAGACTAGCAAACCCAGCTCGTTGGGCGTGAGTTAAAAAAAAATTAAACGGTTTTTATAATTTTCTTATATTATAAAAATGGTCCAAGTCTGTCAAAATCCGTCCAGCTGTTACAGATATTAGCCGGAACAGACAGACAGACAAAAATTTTAAAAATTGGTTTTTAATTGTAAGTACCGTATATATATACCTATTTTCATATGCATTTAGTGGAAAGCTGAATTTGTAATTAAATACAGACACTTCAATTTTACTTAAATGTACTGATAGTTTGAATTGGAGTGTGACATTGACTATTTTTTTAATACTATAGTAAAAAAGTATTTAGTATTCTGCATTTAGTTTTATTTGCATTATTAACTATCCGAAATAAATAATCAATTGCACGACCATTAAAGGTAATCGGTAACCCCTCTGGACGCCATAATTCACGGTTTTCCTGGCGCCTATTTGTTCGTGCTTTGAATTATAAGTATTGTCGTTGACCCCTGTGTAGTCCTCGGATTGATTTATCTGTTATTTTAATTTGGGTATAAAATAATTGCTTACTGTACATAAAACTTACATAATCATTTAAATGGTCACTCTATTTTTAGTTTAAACGTTACAACAAATTTTGCTGAAGCTGTTTATAATTTGTTTTGCAAATATCAATTAAGATTTCGAAAGCTTTTATAGACTCCAACATTATAAAGTCAATTTATAAACATAAAATCAATTAAATAGTGATGAAACTCGATCTAGAATAATAAATATTAAAATTTTCAACATCGTTAATTCTGATTTGATTGGATTTGGTAAATATTTCCTTTTCTTTTGTTTCGTAATGCTGTGGTCGACTTACGAATATTTTTTTTACAAATAGGTATACATAGAGGTAAAACATTTGAAGAATGGGCATCTGTATGAATTGCTTCAAAGTCAATATGTTATTTCATTCGCGAGGGTTTTCTTAGCTCTTGGCCCGAGGCCAGGGACTTGACGAGTGCTTGACAGCCAACTTGACCTGTATATGGAAGCACAATGCGGTGAATTAAAAGATAGATTTAGGATGATGCCTACTCGCCTTATATAATTTTCTAAAATTCGTAATATTCCTCTCTTATGTACAGGAATAATAAAATCATGTGTAAAGTTAATATTCTTTTAGTTTATAAGTAATTACTTGCATATGAATAAATTAATGTTTACACTTCTTTTCTTTCTTTCCAGATTAAATTCAACACAAAATCAAACGGAACACCTCACTTTTAGCGTTTTAAGTTCAACTTGACAAAAGTTATCTGTGATCTCATTTAGTTTAGTTTACCAAACATTTGCCTAATAGTTTTTAAGTGTGATAAACAATAAGTGCGATTAACCATCAAATGTTCAAAGAAATCCAGCGCAAAAGAAACTTTTGGTGTTAGAATTAATATTGGAAAATGGCAAGTTAGTTCTCGGTCATGGATGACAGATAATATGTGTATTTGAAGGATGGGATAATGGAAGTTGGGGCGTTAGGTTCTTGAAAATGCCGCATGCGCACTCGAGTTCTGCAGCGAGCTCGGGCGGCGACGACCTGGGCTCCACGGACGAGGTCAAAGTATTTAAAGACGAAGGAGACGGAGAAGACGAAAAAAGAAGTTCCGAGAATCTTCTAGAAGAGAAGTCTAGTCTTATTGATTGGACTGAAAGTGAAGTAAGTGTTTTTAGCTGTAATATTTAAATTTTAAACACTATTATATCGTAAATACAATTTTGTGAATTGCAAAATTCAACGAATTTTAGTTAAATTTGGTTTAAAGGTAGCTTCCGGTAATTTCCCGGATTACTCCACATACAGACTGGTTTTATTCACATATTGTCTTAATATTTAATAATAATCCCCTTACGATACGATATTAATATATTTTTGTAATGTTTCCACCATGAGAGCAGAGCTACAGGTAAAAATTTGTGTTTCATAGACTGTCTCTAATTATAATTTCAATGAGTGATCTGCATTTTTATAAGAGGGGAATGTAGTAACCTAATATTATGTAAGTCATTTATAAACTTTAATAACTCAATTTACGTTTTAAATAGGACGAAAATTTAATTATGGGTCGGGGCTCTATTCTTGTTTTAAGATTCGTATCGTAGTCCCAAAGATAGTACAAATCCTACTTAAAACTAATGATGTCGTTATAAGGGAATAAGACGGATATGTAGTATGCAGAAGAAAACTTAATCAGAATTGAAATAGCATAAAATATAGTTTGACAAAATCCTTCAAGGTGGTCTGGTAAACCATAAATTATATAATATAAAACAATCAGTCGTTTAATGTTTTATCTACGGTCGTACAAACATTTATATCATACAAAGAATTGCTTCACGCGGCGCTTCAATTTAAGCTATTATTTCCAAAAGCAAATATTGCAAATATTATCCTTTCCATCCTATAAAGAAGAGTCAAAGTGGCGTGCACAAATTTTGATATGTTTTGTGGTACATTGTCCCGTATATCCCAGCAGGTGCTTACTTCAGGTAGATCTCTATTGATGTTTTCTTAGCAATAAAGTACAAAGCCATTGAAGGCAAGCATAATATATTGATCAGCAGTCACTGCGCCCTGTCAATACCCGATAGATGTAGGATACTTAGAATTTATGCGAATATCGCCTTTATCTTCTTTAGAATAGGATTCCGGTAATGCGGATAATACAAATGACTTGCCATGTATTGCGTTTACTACTTATAATTTTACACTTTCAATCTATCGAAATTCAACGAATTGTGCTGTTGCTCTTATTCATGTCCGCCCACGCTTTAAGCTACTATTTGAACCAGTTTTTATCATAGAACTGAACACGGATCAATTTGTCATGTTTACGGCGTAGCTCGTTCCCGTTGATGATCATTTTACGTCAAGAATTTGATAATATACCATTTACGACTGCATCGGATTTTTATACGCTCCAAGTGTCGAGCTTTAATATTCATAAGATGAAGCGGTTAGTGACCTCGTTATGTTCGACTATGCGTAGATTAACATCAGAACTGTTAACTTTAATTTTTTAAACTACTTAATTAGCGGGAGGATGGTCACAAATAACAAAGATAAGATCGCAGAGCTCCAAAAAATGTTTGTAATCGCAAATTGCCCGTAAAACAAACAAATTAACCACAAGGACCGAAACTAACGTCACCCAAAACACAGATTGTCGGAACGCCATACAAAAAATTTGTAAGAAAGCTCCAGGTACGTTTCCGAAAATTTATGTAAAATAATATTCCAGCCGAAATGAATTAGTTAGTCATTGTATTATTTCCGAAAACTCTATTATTCGCTAGGAGAGGGCGCGTACACAATGCACTTCTACCTGCATTCAGGTATTTCTTATAATAAACACGGACTCCCACTGCTTTTGTAGACGAATTTACCTGTCGACCCGAGAGGTGAGGGAGTGCAAACATTCCGTGGACACCTACAAATGAAACTCATGTATGAATCTCTCATCCCCCTTTCTCCAACCCGATATCAAGTAGTATAGATGAGACGGAAAATCAGTGAGATTTGTACAAAGTTCCCAAAGCATTACAGTCACGGATCGTATAAATATTGGATTATAGTTAGGTGCAATTCTGCTTTGTATGTCATAATAGCATCGATTATCGTACGTGATGCCATTACAATACACTTTGTGCGTACAATTTTCTTTGAGTTTCGATTTCTTTTAGATTACAATTTGACGGCTCGTGAATTGGATTTGAATCGTGTCGGTGCTACGCCTGCTTGATTTTTGGAAATGTTTTCATAACAACAAAGTCGATTTTATTATGTTGTTTGTTTGTACAGGCAGGAGTGCTTATGTCCAGCCATATTGTCGATATGCACGCCTTTGATTTTAATGCGAGTGCTATTGTTAGCAGCTTTTCTTACATCCACAATTATTACGATTATTTTTATCATGCCTATCAATCGCGGGAATGTTAAAGAGTTGTTAGTTAAATAGCGAGCGTGTTTTTCCATAGTTTTGAAAAAAAGCAAGTGTCTAAGCTATTTCCGCTGTGGTTATGGTCCGTTTCATGATTACCGGATAACTACCCATTTATAGACATGAGGGAATATTTTTTTAAGTCTTATTTGGTTGCGTCATTATTTATATATCAAAAAAATCTTAAGCGTCAGCTTTATCGTGACATAAATGGTAGTACGGCAAGTATTAAGATTAAAATCATAGAAAAAATAATTTTGCTATGTGTGCTTAGGTCGTATAAATGCTTTCTTGACATGTCTGGAAATATCTTTTGAAAATTATTTGAAACTTAAGTAACTTAACTCCCACACTTAACTCACGTTCTAGTACTAGTATGACTAAAATAAGGTGTAATTTATCTAAAAATATATAATGAATCTGTTTAAAAATACTTCAAAATTCTCTAATCAATGAAGTATAAATTTAATTTCTCCCAATATACGCCTGCGCACGAAATCTTCGTCTATATTTAGCGAACAACGATCTCTTGTCTGATGCCATCCGTTTCCGTCCGCCATACTGGCCTTAACTGAAACTGACGATGTCTGAGAGCTTAGATTTTTATTTTCTTCTATACATTACGTACTTAGGCTACATTTTTGGTTATTATAAAAATCTTTTAACAGTTATTTAAATATACTAGTCAAAAAGAATATCAATTGCATGTACCATAATTGAGATCACATAGAATAATAATGTTCAAAGAATTTTAATTACAATTAGAGTGACACAGTTTAAGAATTAAATATATCACGATCGTATTAATAATTTCTAAGCGCAAATCCCCATATTAATTCAGCCTTGTAGCGTACATTTGGTTAATTAGTATTTATTGCTTACTGGCTTCCTTTTCGGTCGCCATCTTTAATGTCGCCTGATTCAGTTTATTGTCTCTTTATCTCGATTACTTGTTTGTAACGAGTTCCAAATGGATCTTTCAACGTCTGGAAATCATTGTGGGTTCTAATTTAGAAGTTACTGCAAAGGCATTTGAATTTACTGGATTGTGTAAAATATTCCATATGTTAATGAGCTTTAAGATTAGAAAAGTGTTTTGTGATATATAAAAATCTCGTGTCACAGTGTTTGTTATCTAACTCCTCCGAAACGATTTGACCGATTTTAGGTAATGTTTTTTTTGTGTATATTTGGTAGGTCTGTGAATAGGTCGTAGGTATTTTTTATTCCCCTAGGCCTAGGTGAAAAGGCATCCCCAGATTTTTTATATTTAAACTAAATTTTAATTTTTTTATGATTTGGCATCAAAAATACTTATAACCCTATATTTTTATCCTTCTACTACCAATCCCTTTTTTTTAATAGTCATTAGAATGCGGGCGGAGCCACGGGAATTGCAAGTTTTCTATAATCATGTTTTTGTAGAATCTATGTAACGAGTACGTATAATGAAATTCTAACTTTGTCAAATCTGTGCCTAAAATATTTCTAGAAAAATCTTTTCAAATAGTTAATATTACATATATACAGAGATCGAATCTATGGGTTTTAGATTTTTTGTCTGTCTATGACCGAATCGCGAGGAAATCACTGAACAGATTTAAATTTTTAATGAAAAGTATTGTGATCTCCAATCACAATTAGAGATTAAAATAACTCATATCTGAGAAATCTATACTAATCGCTATAATAGATAGATGGGTACTATTTAGAGGGTCGAACCTAAACGGAGCGAAGGTGAATCAATATATCAAAATACACATAGAAAATTACATTAATTATACGTACTAAAGTCACTCTTAAACTTGTTTCACAATATAATAACTCTTATACAAATTCAAGAATTATCTTATTGTCGATGAATTACGCTTAAGTTATAGAATTTATCAAATAGCCTTCAATCAAATGGAGAGTGATTTACCATAATCTAATGTCTCTAACAATATTAATTTCACATACCGTATCTATTCGACGTGGGTATAGCTAATTATCTAAGTATGCACGTAGGAAGTTGCATTGCATTGGCCTGCATTACAATTGTTTAAGACCTAGTGAGACTGGATGTGGTAAAACCAAGACGGTATTCCTACCGAAATCAGTTTAGTGTTTTTGATATTATAAAGTTTCTATTGGTTTTAAATTGAAACCTTCTAATACAGAAATATTATTTAATTATTATAAGTAGTTATTTAAAAACACCTGTGGTCTGTGGTCGAGTGGTTTATAAATAACGGAGGCTTCTAGCCGTTTTTTACGTACAAACGCTTTCTTTCATTAGTACAATCTCCAAAACAACTAATGCTTACTTGACTTAAAGATTGACTCTAGATTGCTATTTAATTGTCACCCACACACACGTATTTATTTATAGTACCTAATACTAACAAAATAAAGACAATTAAATGACGGCCTACAAATTCTAATAAGCAAGTGTTTCACAATAATTCATTTTGCTATGACGAAAAGACCATAGTTCAGTAGGCCATCTTTATCCACGTGACTTTCTGTGGATTTTTTATAACTTAAATAACACTCACTTCGTTAGTCCTTATGTACGTTTTAACGGCTACTGATTTTCATACAAAATAAGCAGTTTTTAAAATTTTAAATAGTTTAGGGCTTACTTTTTTATACTTTAACCACCCCACCCCACTTTAACCAAAACAAAAATATACGTGCAGTAAAGAATAGGTACCTAACTGTTATTTCGACTATTGCTTTTCGGTAATATCAACGTTTCCGCTTAGCCTGATTTTAGAGTTTCGTTTATCGATATGGAATATGGCCAATCAATAATTCAAGTTACTGGCCATATTAACCAAAATGTTGAATTACAAAATTTCAAATTTAGATTACATTGATTAAATACCTGCGTCTAACAAATTACTTATCAACCAGGAAAAAACTGGTTATCGATTCGAATAACAATAAAGTGTTAATAAATATTTAAGCGATATCAAAGCAATTAATCAAATTATTAGGTTTCTTATCCAAACACAAATCCAGCTAGATATATATCAGTCATAGTCCTTACCTTCGCGAATGCATTAGTTATGCAAGTTTAGTGCATTAGCGCATGCGCAGTCATTTGTTGTTTATGTGGCCGTGCCATGTTTCCGTTGTAACATTGAATATGCTAATAGGTCAGTGATTCTCAAACTACCCTGCTTACTTAAGATCCTATATATAAATATAAGTATGATCTATTTGTTTTAGCGAGATGGTACCTTAAGGATGTAGCGATTAACATGTACTGCATATCCAGACCAGACAACGTAGGAAAGGTTCGAGTCCCGGGTCAAGCCAAGTTTAGTTAAGTCTTTCTGTTTAGTAAGTCTTAATAACACCCTGGAGTTGTTGGGAAGTAGCCTAGGAGAACATTTTAAGCCGTCGGACCTACTGCCTTATTTCACTGGTCCTATTGAATAGTCATCCCACCGTAGTATAAAAGTATCATGAACAGAGAGTACACTTGTGTCTGCTCTCGCATTTGTGTTCTATAATATCCTGCGCAGCAGGCTATTCTCAATGAGATTCGGCCGCCGTGGCCGAATCTGTCGGGCATGTCGTTTTGTTTCACTTTAACGTTGATTCCTTTAAAATAACATACCTTTATAATAGTAACTTTTGTTCTTCTAAAATCTAAGTGTAATAATATAATATCTATTTCGATAAAACATATTGTATTTCCTCAATTCAAATTGCATTATATTAGAGTAGATAGATAACAAATTCAAGGCAAACAATTACATGTGAATAATTGTTCATGCTGATAAAAAACGACAGAATTATAGGATCATATCCAAACGATTACTTCCCTCATATCTCTTTCTAAAGGTGTACTTATTAATATTTTTAGCTTCACTTAACATAACCCCTTGCTCATAATACGTGGGCGCATTACTTACGCATGTAAGTAAATAAATATTTAAAATCTCTTGATATTCAATGCATTAGGTTAGTCTTCATACATATAAAATTCTAACTTGGTCGAATCTGTATATTGAATAATTTTTGGAAAATGTTATTGATAAAGTTATTACTATCAATAGTTTTTAGAAGCCATATCTATTCTATATTTAAAATTTTTGTCTGTCTGTCACCGCATTACGATAGACCCACTGGACAGATTTTGATGAAATTAGTTATTGTTCTATTCAACATATAAGATACTTTTTATTGCGGGGAAATATCTAATTTCTGAGAAATCTGTACTAATTGTTGAAGTGTACCACAGGATGAACCCGAGCGAAGCGAGGGTGAGTAGTATTATACATATCGCTTTTTTTTCTAAGTCAATTCAGTTTCAAGGGACTAAAGACAATTTTTTAAAGCTATAAATTACAAAATATTTATTAAAAAATCAATGAAATATACCATAAACTTTCAAAAATTAAGTACAAATCAGTTGTTACATAGAAAGTGCTTATCTGCAATCAATAACCCTCGCATTAAACTGATAACTTATCTGTGTGCCTGAAAGGAGCACAGTCAAATATAATGTGCATTATGTATCAATCAGTAGTATGACTTTAAGTTCACTCGAGCAATATATTTAACTTTTTGTATTGGAATGATTGTTTCAGCACAAAATGTAACATTAATTACATCTTTACATGATAACCTTAGCTTAAAAAAATAGCTCTGTAAAGCGAAAGACTACACTATATAAATAAATAAATATAAATATGTTGGGACCTCAGACCAAATAAAAAGTAAAGACGGAACTCTGCGAACAGAAAAGTGAGGCCACCTTTTTAAACATGTGTTGCGTGGGCCGGTGTTGCCATGATAATTCAAATTACCCTAAAATTACAAAAATAACGTTACTAATTGATAACGTCATAACATGATATATAAAGTGTCTTGGTGAGTTGTCGGTATAAAGTAGTGATGGTAGGAGAAAGTAAATGGAAAAAGTGGTTCAGAAATAAAATTCGTTATGATTTATCCAATTTATTTTATTTAAAAACCTTTATGCTGAATTAATTATTAATAATACACATAGGTACTATTAAGCTTGAAAGGGTAGTAAACGCCTTTAAAATATTAATGAATACATATTATTATGGATATAATTGAAACCCGTTAAAAACAACTGACTTAATAACGTAACGAATAAAACTTTAGTAAATTTTTTATTTTGCTATTAAATTATTGTTCGAGCCGATTTTGATAACATGGATATATAATATTGTGAAAACCGTTAGATAAGAATCTATATCGATAGATTGTAATCCATCCAAATAGGGTAAACAAAAACACTTTATACTGGCAACATTTGTGTTCCAAGCAATAATCTTAAAATTTTATTTTGATTTATTGAAAATTATTGGTTTTCAAATTACTTACGTGTGAAATGTGATTCCATCCCGCTTTTTATCTTTTGAGGATTGATTCTTACACCCTTTCACAACACAATTCAGCATTTTCGCTTGTAAATTAATATTTTCTCAAAACGTGTTGCTCCCACGAGCCGCGATATATAGACTGACAAGGCAAGGCGTAGTTTCGTTGTAAGAGTGTGCGTGTAATTGTGTATGTACACGGCGAGGCGTAGTTTGACCGGCCTCACTTTGCTGTTCGCAGAGTTCCGTCTATACTTTTTATTTGGTCTGAGGTTGGGACATTATTACAACAACGCCATCTAGTTCCGTGGTAAGCTACGTTACGTGCTTGTGTTACGGATACCAGATAGTTGATATACTACACATAATTTTTTTAAATACATACTTATTATAAATATAAACACCCATGACTGGAGTACAAACATTCGTGATTAGCGAACGAATGCCCCCAGCAGGACTCGAACCCGCGACCGCCGGCGCAGAAAGTAGGGTCACTACCAACTGAGCCAAACGTGTCGTATATTGATTTCAAATAAAATAAGTAAGTAAGTATTGCATCATTTAATAAGAAAAAAATCAGTACCTAATAGCTAATTGCAATCGAAAACTCAGTCTCCGATACTTGAAACACGCAGTGCCACTTTACTTGGCGGATGTGGTCAGTCTGTGTAAAAAAATATGGAGGACGGAAAAATTTATCATATGTACAGAAAGAGATCATGAAAATTCAATGAAAAGAAAACTTGTAGTTTATAGAAAAAGCCTAACCTTCATGTAGGTTTAGCAAATTTAAATCTATTGATTCTAGATTTCAATGGAGTGTGAAACAAACTATACATATCAGTTATGAATGACGTATTATTTGTGGTTTTGGCGCAACTGATAACACCGCATTGGATTATTATGATGACGGCCGATGGTAATATACTTACTGATAACTCATATTTTGCTAATCGATATCTGTTATATTAGAGAATCATAAAATCGATGTTTTATGACATCCCTTTTTGCTTAAGTAACAAGTTTATTTGGTGTTATACATTGCCCATAAAAATATTTGTCTCAAATGAGTAAACAACTCGGTACCTCTATCTTTAAATCCATTAACGCTGCTATTGCGTCAAATGCTACACTTTGGTATGTTTATAACTCCAATAAAAACCTATTTGTCCAAACAAAAAATACATATCCGTAAACCATCTAACACTCTGTTAGTTAGTTCAAAGCGTGAATCGAATCGCGATCGCTAGTAACTTTTCCAATCAAACAGCAGTTAGGATAAATCACCACTAGTTAATGAACAGGCTACTTTTTATTTTATTTTTACACTGTTTTTAGGTGCGTCGTAAAAATGTATATATAACGGTTTTATTGTCCTCTAAAAGAGGTTTTATGCTATTGGAATTCCCAGAAAGTTGGCAGGTTAAAAATAGTAAAGTAAACGTGGGGTAATGGGGGGGGGACCATTACTACATGTTATAACATACGTTTATGAGTGCATATGTCGAGTAGAATATATCATTTTATAACTTTTTGGGATAAATAATTTGATATTTATTTAAAGACGACACTTTCAAGGTGAAAACATCTTTTGAGAGGTTGTTGATCCTTACAGATAATAGCGGAAAGGCTATTTGAATTTAAATAATGTATTTTTTATTTTTAATTACTTTATGCCTCATATATTCGTATATATATGTAATTAATAAAGGTGCAAAAATTAAAATTTTTAATGAACGTATTTCATCATTTTGCCGAGTATATCCTCGTTCTAAAACTAAAACGGTTTTATATAAAATCGACGTCCAGATGGTGTCTATAAATTCGTCAAAAACAACATGAGTTAATTTAGACATAAAATCGATTATAGCTGATCAACCCATCGATTTAATTCTTTAAAAACGTTATCGTGTAAACAAACGTTACGTAGTTTTAATGTTGTTCGCGGGTTTGATTATTCGAAGGTTAATTTTACTATCTATTTATCTCAAAAGATAACTATGACAGAACTCATATAATAAAATTCTAACTTAGTGGAATCTGTACGTGTAGAAATTTTTTTAGAAAAACTTATTGAAATAGTCAATATTAAAGAAACAGAGGCCGAATTTGAATTTTTTAGAAGTGTTGATTAGGTATCTGACTGTCTGTGTGACCGCCTCACGAGAAAACCACTAGATTTGATGATTTGATTATATTGATGGAATTTGGTTTGATTATAGCCGATTATTCGAATCAAAAAATTAACTAATTTCCGAGAAATCTATGCTAATTGTTGTTAAATTGCATGTAGTCTGTCTCTAGTCTCTTATCATATTAACACTATAGGCTAATTTGAGTTTATTTTAACTAAATTATTTTATGTAGAATATTTTAAAAGGTTATTAATATTTTGGTCTTTGGAACCTAATTTTAACTGCTTAATTATAAAAGCAAATAATGCAATATCTGTGCTAATATTATAATTTATATCAATATTTGTGACGATGGATGGCTTTTTGTTCCTCGTTTATGTTAGTATAGCTGAACAAACATGATATATCTGTATAAGGACTATAGACTGGAAAAGCACTTAGATGAATATTTTTCCCGAAAAAATATTGTATTTTCTTTAAGGAAATATTTGTTTTTGTTTTTCAAAAGGGACCCACACAAAGCGAAGCGAGGTTGATAAGAAAGTCTTTGACCCGTATAGATCTACAAATTTTATCAAGCAATAATTACAAAAACAAATTATCCTACTTTTGCATTTATAACGTTACAACATAGTTCTCTTAAATTAAACATCTAAGCACCACAGCGTACAGAGTACTTACTGATGAGTGACCGAAACCAACGTTTATCTAAATATTTTATCAGTTAAATTCTTTAAATATTAGCTTCCGTGTCTTGATGTCGGTGGCGTTACCAAATACCATGGTTATCACAGCAAACATAACCTTATCAGTGCTTTTAGTAGACAATGGTTTAACCTCTTAAGTCTTAAAGAAGCGCTAACTTGTAGTTAAAAAGTATATTTTGTTAAGGTTTCTTGTACATCATGTAAAATTATGGTGGTAACTAAATTCAAGTACACGACGAGGATGCTTGTAATAAAGCTAATTCGTGTAACATTTAACTATTAAAAAGAATACTTGACTCACTATTGGACGGAAACTAAAATATTCTTCTGAAAGTTGAGATTTTCTAAGTATCTACGAACTACTATCTCACTAAATAAAATAAAATTATTCTAGCTACCGAAAGTTTATAGTCTTCAATACATTTAGTTTAGAATATGTCATGTCGAAAAAGGAATCATTGAGCAAACATGGCCGTGCCCGGACCCGTTGACTCATCTTCACGAACAAATGTTATCACTCTTCTTTTGTTTGTTTCTCGTATATCAGACGTGAACTAGGGTTGCACTTATTTAAAATTAAAGTGTAGTGTTTTTGTTTTGAAATTTATAATGTAAGTTTATGTTTACTTGTTGCATAATTGATAATAGATAGTGTAAATGATAACAAGTTCTTTAGAGATATTTTATTATTGTACATGATTATAACATACTAGCGACGTAAAGCCCAAACATCGGGTATAAATATTGTGTGTTAGGAAAATGTATACGTAGAAAGTAAGTATAATACAAATATAAGTAAACCTAATATAAACGTAACTAAGAAACTGTATATTATGTAATTACAAATTAATATAGTATAAGCAATAGTAAAATATAGTTAAATAAAATATAAAAGTTAAATGTAATTAAAACGCCAAAAAAAATGTTATAAAATTTCAAAAGGCACGGGCGCTTAACACCTGTGAATATGTTCATTTGCTAAAAAAATCATACTAGCGACACACTCTCGCTTAGTTCGAGTTCATCCCTAGACTCGGATAACAAACATAATAGCAAACATCAAAATCGTGATGCCGTCACAGTCAGACAGAGAGAAGAAAAGTCAAAAAAATATTTAAAGTGCTTTAATTTACATTTTAGCAGCCCTAGAACGTGCCACCAAGCACTCAGACCGCTTTACGCATCGAAAGCATTACTACTCAGAGGTCGAGGTGTCTTGGACAGTATTTCTGGCTTTCCTAACATGTCGTTCTTCGCCCTCGTAAGAATTTTTGTAATGTATCCTGTTTTAAGGTTATTGATAAATTGTGACCTGATTTTAAAAAGAAAAAAAGATATTTTTAATAAATAAACATGTTTTTTCCTGCTATCTACTGAATATGTTTTTGTTTTAGGAGAATAAAAAAATATTATTGTCAATTCAAATATCTTTCTACAAATAATATTGGATGAAGTAGATGAACTATGTTGTAAAGAGAAGTCACTAGTTCAATTCCCGAATAGAGCATTTTTTTATATGATTTTGGTATCTTTGCATAGGTAGGTAGAAATATAAGCGATTCTAATATCATTTATGATAGAAATGTATATACATATAACATTCAGTCCATAAGATACGATAAGATCTGTAGATAAAAAAACCTAATAAATTTATACATTATAAACAATTTTGAATCATATTTATTTTTGATTCCCAGTAAAACAATCTGTTAATGTATAATAAAGTTACTATTGAATGATTCGATAAGACGAAATAATAACAATGACACAATATTATTGCCCCAAATGTATTTTCTATATATATGAATAGGTATTTTTTATATGTGAGTATTTCAAATATCATCAATAATATTTATTAAATAGAAAAACTGTGTATTTTGAAATAGTTAATTAATTATCGTTACTAAATTTGAAACTAAGTTATTTTCTGTGAGTATAAAGTAAAAAGTTTATAAGTAGGTAAACGTATATTTTTATAAAACTTAAATAAAAGTGCTGGCTTCCAACATTTTATTTTAAGATTTTAAAAGCATCATTACGTTAATATTGCTAATGGAGGATAAATCTAAAATAAGTAAAAAGATAAGATCAAATTCACATATATAAGTGTTTATATCGGTGTAAAAATATGAAATATAAATAAACTATCCGTTGGGATGTTATGATTCATGCTGCGAAAATCGATAAAACTATTTTTAATTTGGAATATTTGATCGTTACGTCGAGAGCCATTACAGCGGTTCGTTTATCGAGACGTCGATGAAAGCTTGCTCCAGCTATGATGGATGCTTGCTATTCATCTATGCTCTTCGATCTTTAATAATCTACATAGTAATTTGTTACTACATATATTTTAAATACTTTTTAGTTGGGTTGGCTTTTTATCGATATTTGTAGAATGTAATTACTTACCTAGTTTTAAAACTCACACATTAGGTGTTGATAATAATTATCAAAGTTTATATTTATGTTAGTATCCTCGAATAGTTTCTGTATATTATTTAGCCACAAATGCAACGAGAATGCTAACGTTATGTTGGCAAAAGGATTTGGTAGCTCATTTTAATTGACTATAGCAACACATGTGATTGAAACACATTGAATATACCTCTAGAATGATATAAGTTCCTTCATTCTTTTAAAAAAGACATCAAATAGATACATTTTGGGTGTTTTTTCAGAGTTTCATTACAGCCTATTTTTCAGGGTAACATTACAGGTTAAAATACCTATAAGCCAGAATTAAAACTTAATGTAATATCTAGCTAATCGTATAATAAAATAAAAACAAAAAATATCAAGTAATAAATTTTTTGGTGACAAATTAACGTAGACGAAATTGTAACAGAATTCCTTTGAAATATAATTAACGAAATTGTATTCATCGTGTAATCTCATAAAGGCAGAAGATACGATGCGATGCGTTTTTGTATCATAACGAGATTTTATCACAAAAACTGAGAATAAACCGATATACACAACACCTGCTTCGTCAAACACGGCCGATCATCATTATGGTAATACTCTTCAACTTTTAAAAGCTACCTCCCAATCAATTATAAACCTTATGCTTAAAAAATTTAATCTAAATTCGAACAGCTCCCGATTAAAAAGCGGAAAAAATCTAACCGTGTCAAAATGAACGAGACTTCAAGCAGACGCCAATTAAGCGAAATAAATGCTTATCCCGTCGTCAATAAATCGATATCACGGTATGAAAGGTCTAACAGTTACGCCCTTTAATGGATTGGAAATGATAAATTTTAACATAATTTCTATGTACAATAAAAGACCTTGTTATGAAAGCTGAAAGTGTCAGGGTTTCGTAACTATGGAAGTGTGAGTTGCGCCTTATTAGAACGCGACCCCCGTTAACGAGATAGAGTGAGAAGAAAAGATGAGATTTTCAAATGCAAGAACGGGGTAAAAAACAAACAGAACTCTCGAAAAACACTTGTGAGATAACAAAGGCTGACTTCCACGAAGACGTTCAATAATTTGTCTTTTTAATTTTACAGCGGACTGCCATAGCTTTTAAATAATAGTTTTTTTCTATAATTCGACCTCGGTCAGAGCCATTAGGTCGACGGAATACGTATTCGGAAACTCATTACGTCTGCGTTGCTGTGAATTTTTTTTATGGCTTATTGTTTCGATAGTGCACAAGTGTAATAAAATGTAAAGTACGACTCGGCACGATCTCGTTTCTTTAGATTTACTCTCGGCTTAGTTGTTAAATACTGGTTTTTGAGAGTAAGAAGGCTTAATTTAAAAATAAAGATTGAACAAACGTGTGGTAAAATAATATAAAATGAAAAGCAAGCTAAATACAATAAAATGAAACGGGCATAAAAGGAATCGGAACCAGTTCTGGCTCTATCGGTTTAGTTGTAAAAAGCTCATTCCATATAATATTACCCATTACAGCCCTGAGAATCACTGCTCGGCCAATCGCCAGAAAGAATTCGTAAATGGAACGCAACTTCGATTTTTAATTGTTTTAACTGGATTTTATAACTGGCAAGAGTTTATATTTTAAAGGTTTACGACAAATTCAAGGTTTTAACTATATTGTACTATTTTTAACTTATTTAACACAATTACAATCAAAAAATACCATTGAAGTATTAAAAGCGACTTTTTTGCAAGAAATTAGAACAAAAAATGACATCCACATTTTTATTCAAGCATTAACTTTTAATACGCATTTAAGTGCAATTAAAAATCCGATAATGGTCGGGACGCCCTTTAAACCCCAATTATTCCATAATATTCATATCGTTTTGTAAACGGGCAACCCCACGCCGGAACTCGTTACGGAGCGATTAGTGTTGCCAGTTACGGAGAATGTTACGCTAATAGTTAGGGTGTGGTTAGGGACATTCAATTTTTTGTACAGTTATTCGCCTTAGAGACTTAAGAGCAAAGAAATCTAATGTAGCGTTAAAAGTTCATTAGAAATAGAAAAATGTTAATAGTGCTAACTTGCTTTACAGTATGGTAACGATGTAGGCACTAACGTTATTATTAAGACGATAATGAACTCTTAAAATCGATAGGTCCATAAGCCGCTATATAAGAAAAACTATAAAATGTGATTGCAATAATTCAAAAAATTTTGTACTTTTTAAGTATTGCATGTAAGTATTTTAGGTTACTGTAAAGAAAAAAAATATTTAATAATAATTTGCTTCCTACCCTTTCCCTACGCTTTACCCTACTATAGTCATTACGCATACATGAGATCCTTAATGGAGATATTTTAAGACTAGCGAAAAATACCGTCGTTATTAATTAAGTAAATGCTTTACGAGAGAAATGAACCCACTACCTGCTTCAAATCTAATATGTGAAACGGGTATCATAACAATTACGACCAAACATATTTTACATTCTTATAGTAGTTAATACATTTTTTTATGTGTACACATTGAGTTATTTCTAAGTAAAAGTAAAAAAGCATGACTGCATTGACTGGCGCGGGCGCCATCTAGTCCAGAATAGCATTCATCTTTTCTTTTGCTATTTTTAAAATCGTCTTTATCCAATGGTAATAGAGTTCAAACTAATTACATAAGTCCAGAAGCTGTCGCATAGGCAGTAATTCACAGCTAGTAGTACTAGTACTTTAATTCTGAATAGCTTCTTGTCTTGTATCTAATTTAGGTAAAGTGTTTTTTCATACATATTGCAATGCAATATTTTCGACAATTTACATTATTATTATAATATTATAACTTAGTAATTGATTTTATATGGTACGACGCCTCTTATAATAAACTTGCCCCAATCTTGTTGTACATTCAAATCGAAAAACTATTTTGAACCGTATTTTAAAATCTGCACTTAATGTATTCGATTGTGTCTAGATGTTATTATATGTAAAAGCTCATGCAAGTTAATATGAACACGATATTACAACTATGTAATATGTATGTGGCTTAAAGAAGATTATGCTTCATAAATGATTATGGCAAATAAAAATGTATGCCAATTCCACGAATCATTCTCTTCTATTAGACACATAAACACTGAACAGATTGACTTTTTTTTAATAAGTTTCTTTTAGACCAACTTGGAAAATAGATATGTTCCTTTTCTTTATATCAGTTGTGTTAAATTAAAATAAAATTTGACGGCACGTTAGACTCGGTTTGTAGTGCCCTTGTACCAGTACCAGTGCTAGCGGTTGCGGGTTCGAGTCCCGCTGGGGGCATTCATCTTCTAAGGGTGGAATAATTACTTTTTAAGTGATTTTGAAGTTGTTGTGCCTTTTCTGTTAAAAAGTAGGTAATTATATAGAATACAAAACACACCTTGAGTATTACGTGATCGCCTCCAGGCTACTTCAATGCTAAATGTAAATTGCTTAATGTATAATTTTATATGAAAAAGTGAAAAAGATCGCTGGTTTTAGTAAACTTCTTTAGACAGTTCTTCACGGGACTGGTTTTTAAACTTTTATTGCTATGAGCAATAATATACTGTATACTTTTTAAGACCTGTTTCTAAACTTAAATATTTTGACTTAATATTTAAATAACACGTCATAGATATGTAACAAATAAAACAAAAAACAGATAAGTAAAAAATCAATTTCAAATCAAACAAAAAAACATCAATACTAAAAATCTCAAAGTAATATATTGTGAATGGGAAATAAAAATACCAAACTTATGTCAAATATAACATCAAATAATATATTTAGTACAAGAATTTGGTAGTTTACGCAGTGAGCGTGTTCAAGGGAGGTCCGAGTCGACAAGTGCTTAGACGGACGAGCTAACAAGTCGAACTAACTGGGAAATAAAAGGTGCGCGTGATGCACACAAAAACGCTTCGGGTGTAGCGACAGCATGATAATCGATAGCTATAAAATATATAAAAAGCCTATATATTATAAGTAATGTCAATATAATTTAAGCTTGCACATTATATTAGTAAGTCATTTTTATTACTTTGCTTAGTAGGTACTGTACTTAAAAAAATATATTTTTTAAGAGTTTAATGTAGGTTTTCTACAATCTTCTTTTGTTGTATTGATTTATATTAAGTCAGATCTTTTTAACGTCCTTCTGCTGGGTACAGACCACTCTTTAATACGATCAGGCCATAGTCCACCAAGCTGGCCTGCGGGTTGGCGAACTTTTGTCTTTCGCAAGCTTGAATTCTTTGTCGTTATTATCATTACAGTATTTGCTTAGAGGTATTGTTGTACATTAATATTTCACATTTGAAAAACCATACATTTAAAAACACTTTGTATTATGGTGAAACTAT
Source organism: Boloria euphrosyne (assembly GCA_951802675.2). Lineage (NCBI taxonomy): Eukaryota > Metazoa > Arthropoda > Insecta > Lepidoptera > Nymphalidae > Boloria > Boloria euphrosyne. The sequence continues at coordinate 3,328,955 of OX637896.1, forward strand.
AAACAAACCATAGAAAAATATAAAGTATAAATATTGTCCATCCAAAATTAAGAGACATTATAGATAGTTGTTCACCTGAATCGAGGAAAACAATAATTTAAAGCACAATCGTTGTAGGCAGTACTCCTAAAAATCTTTAGAAAAGGAAATATTTGTTCGTACACACGCGTGTGGCAACACCGGTAGCGTGAGCAAATAATCCTGTTTGTACGCAAGAATCCTACTGTTTGACCATTGGATTTGGCTACCTGGTTCTCACAAATCTGACTAGTACCTTACCTTTAAAGAACATTAGATATTAGAATTATATCAAGAAACAATGTGAATTAACATATTTCTTTAATAATTATTTCATTTATTGCCATTTTATGCCTTTATTTTTTGCCTTTTATTTTATATTTACTAGCACTTTCTATTTTATTTAAACAAAGTGCCTTTAAATCGAAGTTGATGACTAAACCCATCTTTATCTCTCTAAGGACGAAATGTGCAGGGTACAATTTTCCATACATTGTCATTCCTATATTACTTTCATACAGAGCATCAAACCCACAGCCTTTAGAACTGTAAACACCGCCAATCAAATAGCAGTCGGTGTTTGTGCTTAACTATAGCTGAAGGATAACATCACATTAGATAATGTATTTTTTCTGAAAGTTACTATAAACCGTACCGTCCTACACGCAATTAAGAACGGTTTCCTTTTTAAGTGGCATAATTGAATATTACCATGTTGGTCGACGGCAGCCAATCAATAGATTATAAAAAAAATCTAAGCTTCATGCAACATATACATGCGTCTTGCACTAATGATTAAAGCACCCGTCATTAGTCATTACAACTTAGAAATCACATGATTTATTTACTCTTAATTCTATCAACATTTGAAAGGCAGCTTGGAACTATATCTATAAAGATATAATATAAAATTCAATATTTTTGATATATGCATATTATGTAATTAATTATATAAGAGTAATACAATTCCCTCTGGCTGTCTGTTTGTGTCCGCTAATGTTAGAAACGGCTTGACAGATTTTGTTACGACTTTCACTGGCAGACAGGTACTTTTTTTATAGGTATTTCAGGAAAAAATTGGGTTTCGCTCAAAACAAATTTTGAGGTGAGTCGTTACTTAAATACATAAGTACTAGAGACAATTTCATTCTAATAAATTGACAATTTTGAATTTGCTTTGGGGTATATACTTGGGCCGCCTATAATAAATGCAAGGGCCGCACAGGTTGTCGTATACTTTAACTAAATCTATATGTAACAAATTTTATTTAACTCTACTACCAATGTGTTGATAGAGATTACTATGAAGGTATACATTATGCATCTTATACATTAGTCACTCTCAGATGATTACAAGCTCACGAATGAAAGATATACGAATATTCGAAGGCGGCATTTCTAATATCTGAGTTGATGTTATGTGATCACTTGACAATATCTGTGATATCTCTTAGGGAAATGTAATGGAGATTATATTTTACAATGGCTTTTTCTTTTGCAGCTTACAACTGAAAAATAAAAACATTATAGCTTTTACGTAATATGAAATCGTATTTAATATTTTGATTCATTAGTCAATTTAGTAGTAGTAATTTTATGAACATGGCTCATATTTCAAAATATTTTCTAAATCCTTTGATTGCCACATCCATATTCTGTTCATATTTTTGAACTCATCGACAATGTTATCCGATTGCCAGTCATGCACCCTAACGAACGTCAGGTTTTTCTCCTACCTATAAGACAGGGATTCTTAAATATTTTCATTTAGGGGTCGCATTCAAGGTCATATGAATATATTTAAATTATAAATACATTATAAAAAGTCTTATATTATAGCTTTGGAATCATAATTCTTAAAATATGTACATAAATTTATTAAATTAATTGTAGCTATGAGAAGTGGCCAAAAACCTGAAAACTGAAACTATTTTCCTTTGTCCTGTTTTAACTTTCTGAAATTGGACTTAAAGATATCAATGACAAAAGAACAAAATTTTGTTTACAAAGTTAGAATTCGAGTTTCGAGGACGTTGATGAATAAGTAAAAACAATGTACCTAAATATACATGACTTAATTTCAATAAGTATGCCTACACAAAACTGATTTCGGAAAGCGGCTCATATTTTGGGGAACCCTACTATGGGATCATTTTGTTTGTTTTGCCTCTATTGTTGCATTTCGGTAGTACTCCATAGGATTCCTTTTATGTCTGCTATAAATGTAATGGTTTTAATTATTTGCGAGCTTGACTTGAGTGGATTTAAGGGAAAACCTATAAATACTGACAATGTAAAGCATTGCCAAAGCTTTATATAAACACGTATATATATAAAGATTATATGTTGCTAAGATATTTAAGAAAGACGCGTAAAATGTGATGACTAAAAATGATTGCCAAAATTTGAGTCCATAAAGTTACATGATATTGTATAGGTACATACATATTATCATAATATATAGAGGTGGGTTAGGGGATAAAGTAATTTAAAAATATAACTACTATTCAATTACTACATTTTAAAACTTAATAAATGATATTTTTTTCAATACATTGAGTTGAAAAAACCGAGATATTTACTGATTTTATGTTAAAAATGACAAATAAATTGCTGTTACTAACATACTGCTTAATAGCCTTCTTCGTTTAAACAAAGAAGTTTTATCGTTTTCACTTGAAAGCACCAAAAATTCAAGTGTTGTGCATGCCATGCATAAGAGGAAAGTGCTCTCTTAAGGGCTGGAACCCTCTCGCGCCTAATTCGTGACAAAAACCTCTTGTAAGTCTGTATTCTTTTTTGGAACACTACCTTGAATGTTCTCTTAAACTATTCGGTATAATGCGTTTACATCAATTCGACATTATTTACAAAGTGCCTTATTTTATTTAAGGTACACTTGTAAAATATGTAAAACAAATTGCGAGAATTTCAAATAAAAACTTAAGAAACTTTAAAAATTTCAAAATTATACCTTTTGTCATTGAAAAAAATGTTGGTGACTTCTCAAACTTGTTATCTAAATCCCCGAGTCCGTGATTAAGAAGGACACGGCTTTTCAACTGTAATCGCATAATAGCAACACTTTTAATATGAAGAACCCTTAAATTTATGCAGTTAAGGTCGAAATTTGATGAAAAAATCAACTTCACCCAAGCCATATCTTATCAGCGTATGCGCTTGTCCCTGCTGTCTTTTAAAAGCATAATATTTGGGTACTTGCATTTAAAGATATAGATACTTATAGAGGTGGCATAAAAAATTTCGAGGATCTGATATTTCGTGTAAATAGAAACCACATTGGAGATGGAATTTAGATAAAGTTTTTGTTTACGCCATTTTAAATTTATGTCCAAACAAATTTTTACCTTTATTAAGAAGGTAAGATAACGATTTCTTTTTTGTAAAGCTCTATTATGTACTTTTTTCTGATTAAATGATTAAATTTGTCATTGCGAGAAAAATGCTTGAAAAAAAAACTCTCACAGGTCTATTTGATATTTCGATGAAAATGGCCATCTCATATCTTAATTAAATTGGGAAACTGTAATTACTATTGTAAGAATTTCTCGCACTGTTATCTCTAAATCCATTAATTGACGACTAGTTTTGCTCAGTTGGTAGTGATCCTACTTTCTGCGCTAGCGGTCGCGGGTTCGAGTCCCGCTGGGGGCATTCATTTGCTAATCACGAATGTTTGTACTCTAGTCATGGGTGTTGATATTTATAATATGTATGTATTTAAAATTTATATGTGTAGTATTACAACTATCTGGTATCCGCAACACAAGCACGTTAAGTAGCTTACTGCGGAACTAGATGGCGCTGTTGTAATAATGTCCCAACATATTTATTATTTATTTATTATTTATTATTTATTTATTAATCTCCAGCCATCAAAAATGCCCATTCAAAATAAATATGACACTAAATATGAGACTTTGAAATAGGAAATCAGTGATAAAAACGAACGACATTTTTTTAAATAACACTTCTCTATTTATTCTTCAGTCTATAAAAATGTTATCATATCGCTTAATCTTGCCATGTTCTCGTATTTTTTGTTTAAAGCAAAATAAAGGTAAACAAGGTAAACCCATCCGGTGTCATTGTGAAGCGTGTAGTGGCGATTTTGGTCCATACACAATTGTTTGGATGATTTTTGTTCTTTATCTGTTTTAGGATCTCACTGTCGTGAATTTCAAGTTTATTGTTCCGGCACTTTTATGACTGTGCTTGTTCAATACACTCGTACTTATTTTGTACGTATTCCATTCCCATATAAATAAAGCATAGTTCTTTGGTTTCACAAAAGGAGCCTACTTGACGGGAGTACCTACATTCTTGGCATATTTTCTAGTCTATTTTGTTGTATTAGGAAATAGTTTTTTAATAAGTATTGTAAAAATCTTGTCCTTCTTATGAATATAAAAACTAATATTTTAAAAGAAAGATTTTTTTTCAGTTTAGTGGGATTGTTTTTTAAATATCTTAAGTATGATAAGTTAAGTTAGATCTAAATTCTCAAGATACTAAAATTCTTAACTAGAATAGCTGGGTAGTAAATGGTCAAACAATTTGTCCTTTAACCGTAGACAAACATTTTATAGCCGAACCCAAAACTAATGAAGGGAAACGAACAGTTATACTTAACAAGCTTTTTAATACCGATGCCGTGTACCACGTGTTGAATCGGAGGCGCCATAAATACAAGTCTGCGCGAGCGCAGGTACGCCCGCCAAACGAGATCGATCCTTTTTTAAAAAAACACACAAACAACTGTCTGATTTAAAACCCTATCTCCATGGTTTATGGCACAAATTCGAATGGAGATAAGGGATGAATATTTCCATAATTCACTTTGGGCTTTCTCGCTTCTGTAATAAAGCTCCTTTTACGGAATGACGCTCCCTAATACGAAATATCTGTGTCAATTCAAATTGAATTTTATGCTAGAATAATAAGAGTGAATTTTGTATAATGATGAGAATACATTTTTTCTGGCCATACCAGATTTTGTTTTATTTTTTCCTTTGTTGTATTTTACTTTTGTGACATGGACTGGCTACGGTGGGTGTTTTGCGGGGTCAGCGAGGATAATAACTGTAAATTACCGTCGTTCTGTTTATTAAAATTCGCTGGACGTGCTCTAATGGGAAAATTTTAGTACTTTCCTGACGGTTTATATCTGAATATTCTTGGGTTTAAGGATATTACGGACAAGCTTTATTTAACGTGTATTGAAATTTGACGCTTCATTTGCTTGATCACTTTAAAGTTTTTAATTGGATTTTTAAAATTTTGTATTTATTATAATGAGAATATTTTCTAAGAATTTGTAACAAAAGTTGAGTTATTCCTAAATAGGAAACTCTATAACTAGATTTGATGTTTTTATTACAGATACATTGAAAACTTACTAAATGGTTTTACATACCATGAACCATCTACTATAAATTATTTTTCTAACATTTTATTGAAGGTATGGCGTGATATAATGAGATTTATTCCTAAACGTATGTCGAATATCCAAATAACTGTTTAACAAACACGGCAAAACAAATGAAGTAAAGGCCAATCGCTCGACGCGGACGGCTAGAATCAAATACCAGCTAGATCTTCAATCAACGAGTGAACCGAGACAACACTATTAAATACCTAGGTGTGAAAAGGACAGGTAGCCGTCCATCAGCTCAGCCTGTGCAGTGCTAATGAGACGAGGGGTCTAATTACGTGTGAACACAAACGTATACCTATTCTGGTGTTATGAAACTGTTCTGCGATATCCACTCGTTATTCTAACTTAAATTTGTAGGGTTGACAGTTTTAAGATTTGTTAATAAGAAATTGTAAGTAATTAATAGTCCAAGAAAAATCTCATAAAATAAGGTAACGTTTAAATACCAATTCTAATTGGAATACTTTTAAAGCTTTAAACTATTGAAAAAAAACAGCACTATTTATGCCTCCATTATTAGATCAGTTTGACAATGTCTAATTATGATATTGCAAAAAAGGCCGACTAAGTAAAAATAATCAAATGAACTGATTAAATAATAAACTAAATCTATAGAAACGGAATCATAAGTAAATCGGTTTTTAATAATACACTTCACATAAAAGATTAAAATCTACATAACAGAATAATATAAATGTTTTATACGAATAATCATAAATGTAGAAAATCTATTTATTATTGGCATTAACTGAAGTGCATTGATTGGTAGTGTATACTGTATAGTATGTATGTGCATTTAACCACCTCGTTACATTAATCTCATTTTGTTGTGTTTAACCTGCTCTCTTTAGCTTGCTTATTTTCAATTAAATCAAAATAATTAATCGCACTAGAATATAATTAACTATATACCTAGTGTTTATAAAAATAAATTGGATAAATGAATGCAAATGATGCAGTACCGTGATAGTTGTGCGGCAATATGCAACAACACACAGAGTTCGTAAATTCTTTTTGTGAACTGTGGCTTTAAAATTAAAATATATTACATGTTTGTGACAGCTTACCTCTTTTAGTGCTTAAATGTACCTCTTCATATTGTATGATACAACATATTTCGTTACTTTTTTTATATTATTATTTTTAAGAAATATTAATTTGACAAAATACTGACAACTAATAAACGGTAGTAATAATTCGACACCACAAATTCGCCACATACATATGGCATGACGTCACTTCCACTATTTATCTTCTCAACGATTCGTGACCGAAAACCTAAAATAAAAAAAACGACGAAGGACCGTCCGTTCTCAGAAGTGGACTTGTTAGTATCACCATTTATTACACCACGGGCTACACTGGCTGAGCTCTCGCATTAAAGGCACGAAATTGAAAAGTCAATTATTCGTAAATGCAGGTAGTTCAAACAAAATCCTATATGTTTGCAAAAGCTTAATCTTATTTTTTACGTTTCGAATGTTATGATCCCTAAATTAGTATATTAATTTGTTTGTAAAATTTTAACAACATACCGTGTTATTATTTGTATTTTAATGGTTATAAAAATTTTATTACTTTAATTCATTGATGACCTTCAGCCCACCTGCTGATTGGCTATATAAAGAATCTTTTTATTCTACGACTTTCTAATAACGTAGTGGACAAAAATTGACGTATTTTATTTTAATATACTAGTGGAATTACTTCGCTACAAATATTTCAAATCATAAAATAAAATCATAAATAAATCGTTTCATTAAACCTAAGTTTAATAAATGGACAAGCGCATCCTTCTTTCAATGGGTTTCTTATCACCATGTGTTTTAAATATTTTCACATAAAGAATAGGTATCGACTAAGGAAATAAGCATCTGATTTATAGAACTATTCAAAGGTATAATAAAAACAATTAAAATTGCAGCTAATAAACTAACAAATAATCTAACTCCAAATGTCATACTGAAACTTTTAACAAAAGTTTTTTGGAAACTCTACCATTTTTTTTGCATAATACAGTATTAATGACTAAAGCGTATATAGTAATAACTATGGATTAAAAAATATATTCTTAAAACCTCTACTATAATACAAGCTTTCATTTCTTAGCTTTTAGTTACACTATGTAGGCATATATTTTAACAGATGCAAAGTCGAATAGTACAGAAAGTGTACACATATGTTTACGTTTTGTTATCTTAGAGAGACTGAGAGGCATGTTTGGGTATAGCAACTTGAGAAGTATTTCACTAACAAGACTTTACTTTAAGTTCATAGAAATATTTATTTGTTACAATTACTTACATGTATCTCTGCTCTTTAATATAGATAAAAATAATACTTTCTTAGGCGAATATTAGACATTATAAATGAAAGTACTCGGATATTGTCGTCGGGAACTAAAAATCAAAATAAATCCGCGACAAAATCCGAAAAGGTAGTTTTATTTATAATAATAGATAAAAATATTATTTATTAGTGGCACGTTGATTTGTATCAGTACCTAAATACTTCAAGGTATGTAATATGGGTAAATAAAATTCATTAAAATATATTTGTAGTCTGATACGTATAAAAAGCAAATATAAGTAAAGATGTTACTTGGAACATCACAAAGGACATCGCGTGATACCATAACGTTATAAGTCAAAGAATCCAACCTAAAATTTGACCAGTTTTTAGCAAATGTATTTCTGTTATTGCAAGTGATTACAGATGTCGTTCGTTATTAGGAACCTGTAATTAGGTACCTGGAATACCATCGATATATCGATATACCAATTAACATTGGGCACTTCTCTTTAAGTTGTAATGTACGGGTTAGTGATTTCTTTTTATCGATAAAGACTGTTCGGAGAAATGGTCAAATCATGTCCGTCAATTACGTTACTTAGGATTGTTTTAGGATGGGTGGCCTTTGAATCTTAATTGTTCATATGTAGTTAATATCGTTGCCAAAAATGTTTTTGATAACAAGGATGTTTTAATCTATATTCTATACATAGTACAAAATTGTAACTGAGTATTTTTTTGAAAAATTTTATTGACACAGAGGTCGAATCTATAGATTTTAGATTACTTTTGTCTGCCTTGTAAAGACATCATGAGAAAACGACAGGACAGATTTTGATGAAATTTGGTATGATGATAGTTATATATATTGGTAATCCAGATCAAACCAACTCATCTCTGTGAAATTTACTTAGGGGTGAACCCGAACGGAGCAAAGCGATTCCTTAGTTTAAACTAAAATGCTTCTTAGAATTTTATTCCCCAGTGGCGCAGTGCAGTTCAATTTTATATTTCTAGTACCAATTTTTCATTTTGAAATAGATTAGTTTTTGGCATAAATATGTACGTGTGATGAGATGAAAAATATTAGAAGTTAAATAAAGAATATCTTCTAATATTATGATTAATTTAAAATTTTAAAGCTATGAAAATAATAAATTCATTTTCTGAGGGTAATGCAATTAAGTATAAATAAGTAAGAGGGATAAAAAGAATTCCATTTCTCCACCTTCTTATACTTTCAATCCTAATGCGGGCAACACCAGTCCCAACATTGTGCAGTTTTAGCCAAACTGAGGTAAACACCTGTATAATTGATGTATTGTAATGTATACTCCATTTTTACAACCTTTTTGGTTTTAGGATCTCTAGTTAAGAGATATGAAGCCACTCAGACACTTGCCGATTCGTTACAGTCGTTCAGGCTGTTATACCTTAATATGAGCAAAAATGTAATTAATAAACGATGTCATGATATCGTGATACTCTAGTCTCTACATGACCTTCACGATAAGATTATCACTAATAACAACAACGATTAACACTGCACATACAAATATTGTAATATTATTAAAAAATATATAGTCATATGTATATATAATATGTAATATGTATCCTTGCGAGAGTTTGTTAAATCAAACTTGGTAAGTTTCTTCTAATTTTTTTTGTGGTTGTTTTTATGTAAGGGACAAATTTTGGAACGACTGAACGGATTTTAATTTTATTTTCACTTTATAGATGTTATACACACGATTAGGACTACCGTTGATAACAAATATAACTGGAGATTACACTTGTGAAAAGTATTTTTAACACAATCGATCTCATGATAGAATGTGAAATATTTTTTTATAACTCACTACATTGATTTTGTAAATTCTAAAAAGTATTTAAAAATTCCGCCTCTGAAGTGCTTTTTATAGGTATAGGTAAATAGAGTCATAGTGTAATCTTAAAAAGATAATACACATGTAATAGTTTATGTAATTGTCTTAATAAAATTGATTTACTTGGAAATAATCCTTCCTATAAAAGGATTTCACCTAAAATCAAAGTTCTTAGTTACTCGTACACGAGTATCTCCATATCTAATGTACCTACTTCAATTTACCATGTTATATTTACTGTTACATATATTTTGGGTTGAAAACCAATATTCGCCACGTGTAGATGTAATACACTATACGTGTTCCGCGTTAAAGCTGATAAGCTATCAATATGATTTTTGATATATCGACATCCATCACTGCTGTCCGAGGATTTAGATAGGGATTTACCGAGATTAGCCCTTTGCTAGTGGTTTTGGGATCAATGGGAAATGAAAAATCCCTTTTTAGTGTACTATATCCATAGCTTTGATTTATTAATTTCTAATATTATATTTAAATAGCTTTGTTTCTTTCTTCTAATTGTAGAATGTAGAAGAACATTTTTCATTTGATCAAAACGATGAGCTTATCATCGTTTTTATGTTTAAACGCTAACGCAGATTATAATTATTTGTCTAAGAATGTTTTTTGATTTAACTATAACTGAGATATTTATATATTGGATGTTTTATCAGTTTTCTATTCTTTCAATCTTAAGATTGAAATTGCGACCGCAGGTTTCTTTAAAAGGTACAGCATTACCATAGACGAAACGTTATTTCTGACTCTCCCAAACGTAGCAACTAAACCGAGTGAGTCATACAATAAACAAAGGTCACGCTTTCGGTCATTTATTTGCAAAGTCATTATATAATGACGACCATTAATTACAAGTTAAGGGGCACTTAACATTTTATCTTGTCATCTAAACGGTCAGTGAAAAGTTCGACCTGCGTTAAGCTCGCACTCCACTAAGAGTTTGCAAGATAATCTATTTAACTTATTGTAATATAAATACCTTAGGCTTAGGCTTAGCTTAGGCTTTAAAAAAAAAGAATTAGGGTTGCGCTTGAAAAAATAAAATTAATTTCACACAACGTAAATACGTATATCTATTACTTAATAAATGGAGTGCAATTGATAAAGTTGCTTAGCAACTTTAAACAATTGCACTCCATTTATTATTTCCAATATGTTATAGTACACATTGCAGTATATATTAGTTAACCGACGGAAAGTGACAAACAAAATATATATGCCTATTCTATGAACACTTCGACTTGCCAATCGAATTTTATTACTACATACATGGATATTGTTGTAATAAATATTCATACTGTAACCATTGATCAAAAAATGCAAAACAATGCAACTGTTGGTGTTTGTCACCCTTAAACCATTTTGTGCCTGGTATTCTTTTTTCAAATTATTCTTTAATTAAGGTTAGGTGGAGGCCTCTTAAGTTCTTTGTTGAATACTGCTTGCTACATTGTAAAACGAACAAATTATTATTTTTTATCTCAGCTTGTAAATTTTTAATAGGAGTAATATAATTTTATAAAGTTTACATTATTTTCCTATTATGCTATGCTGGACCTGATACACCTATACTTACTATAGAAAGTGAGCTGTGGTAGCTTAGTGAGTAGTGGAAACGCGATTGATAGAAAAAAAGTGAAGCGAGTTCTAATCCTGGGTTTCGCACGTCTGATATTTTCATGTGCGAATCATCCTTATTACCACTTGCGTCATAATGAAAGAAAAAAATATGAGAAAACCTGCACGTCTTGAGAAAACTAAGTAAGTTTTCGAAAGTTTTTTGAAGCCAATCACTCTTGTCGAGTCTGGTGGACTACGTAAACACTAACTTCTCTTGAAAGGGCTTTAATAAGTGTTATTTTAGCGAAAAGCTAATTCGTAAAATGAAGTCTTAATTTTTATTTCAATTAATTATTCTATGGTTAACATCCAATCAGCACTTATAATGATCGGTGAGCATCTGCGAGCCATACATGGTACATGCATCTGTAGTCGAAAAAAATCCTAATTAAAATGCAAGAACAAAATTATACAAATTAACAATATGAATATGTAAGCTTATGTAAAGCCTACTAGTTATATGCACATTTTTCTTATAAAAACCCCTGTTTCATGTTAAACATTATCGTTTCTTGCAATTTTTAAATAGCTGTAATTAAAAATTATGCTGCATTTTTAGTTTTTTATTCGTTATATTTCTATGAAGTGAAGTAAATAGGAAAGGTATTTGCATTATTAATGTATTGTCCACAATATGTTACAGGTAATATGCTACTCCAGTTTTTTCTTCCTCTTCTTTATAAGGAATTTGCGATGTTATCTTTAAATATTACAATCTATATTTGATCATGCTGAGTATATTTAAATTCTAAAAGGTGTCTGTTTGGAAAAAGTCAACTTTTACAGTTAATAAACCTATATTGTAAATACTATAACAATAAACAAAATTTACCAAACAAGGCATGGTATTGGTAACGGCAGACATGACACTCTAAAACCGTATTATTATATAGCATTTTTGAGTTGTTTTAATACTTTACAGGAATGTTACCGTTGGAAACGAATCTTCCGGCAAATCGCGAATGCATTTTTGATTCAATAGTTTAGTAAATACTGTTTTTTGGCTTATTTTTGTTTATTAAAGTCAATTTTCATGGATCTTTCCTATTTAAAGTTAGTTAAAGTAAATGATATATTAATTTTTGCCAGTTTTTTAATTTAATATGTTTTCTTTATCAATATAACACGCCCATACACTAACCTTACCACAATTTACTTAATAAATTACTTATCATTCATTACATACCACTAACAATGGCTACTCAATAGACCGTTAAGCTAAATGGTCATCTAAAAATCTATCGTACCCTTGTCTAGGGGTAAACACGTCCGAGTGGGGTAAACTGATTCCCTCTATCCAATTACTGCCCTATAAAAGATATCGGGGTACTATTGTAGTAACGCACGTTTTTTGTCGAACATGCGAGATTCTAAAAATATTTTTTTCGAAACTTTATATTATAAGTTTTATATTTCATGTTTAAAATATCATAATACTGTATTAATATGTTAGTAATATTTAATTACACTTTCTTAAATACTTTACATTTATTATTTATTATTATTAATATTCACAAGATGCTAAAATTAGTTATGAAATCGTTCGGTTAATCGATTCACATATACATCCTTGTTTACAATATTAAATATACCATCCAAATAAAGCTAAAAACCAACTACTGCTTTTATCGAACCAATTTAAATATAATTATCGCACGCTATAATAATAGCATCGCAACTATAACTAAGGTGTCGAGATTTCAACGCTTCATTGGGCCTTTAGTGAGAGGAAATTCGTTCCGAATTAATGATAGCGGAAACATCTCGATTTGTTATATTTTTTATTATCTTTAATATTGTTTGGGGAACCCTGGAGTGGAATCAATCGCTATGTTCTGGTATTCTATTTATTACTGAATGATTTTTATTATTATTTATCGTATATAAGATATGAGGATATCGAATGTGTGGTTTAAATAGGACGTTAGCTGGATAAGTGCATAATGATCTTAAGACGTTTATAACTCCGATTGTCTATATGCTTTTAACTATGTAATGTTTTAATTAAAATTAGGCGTTAATGGTACCGTACGTATATGATTATTGGAAGAAAGGAGTACCTACGTGTGTTATATGTCTGATTACATTCAAGTGGAGATGCGACACCTGCGGGTAAAATGTATTCAATAATAAAATGTATACAGATTGATAAATATAACATAGTTACGTGAATGTAAAGGTGGCTTTAAACCTCGCAATTTATTAGACAAGTTCATGTCAGCGAATTCGTTCAACAGGCAGTGGAATAAGTTCTTATCCAAGATGTGGTTTTGTTCCTTTTTAAATTTCTTGACCCATTTCATGTTAAACTAAGAAATTTCTAATAATTTAAAAGTGATCAATAGTTATTACGCTGGTGTTAAAATAATTCGTTAATATAATGAATACTTATACAAATTTGTTTAATTTGAACTTTATTATGTCATTAGTACTGTCAATACGAGAGTCGTTCATGTTCTGTTTAATAAAGCATGTAATAAATAATAGCCATTAAAAAAGCGGACTCGATTTAGGCAAAAAGCAAAGCATTAAAAATATGTACGTATTTTCATAGACTTGGTTGAATAGTACTTAACACTGTTTTGATAGATTATAATATACAATTTTCTAATTAATAACTTTTTGTTTAAGGAAAAGTCCGGCGAGCCTTATTCCGGTAAACTATCGGTGAAGGCGGATCTAAGTCCTGTATTTGGTAAGTACTAAAATAACTATAAGATGATTTTATTTTTTAACAAAAACGATTTCTTTTGTTAATATTGGGCTAAAGTTAATAAATTATCATTTCAATTGTCAGAATGTAAACTGGTTCCTTATCCTGCGCAGGCGCAGGTAACATCTTTTCGAAATTAAAAGGCTCGCGCATATCAGTATAAAATTTAGTAAATATTATACAGATACTGCTATATCTTTAAAGAACATTAGCTCTAAATAGATTTACAATTCAACTTTGTCAAGTCATTTCAATTAATTGACTTTAAATATGCGTGAATGTTTTTTTTATAAAAAATGTTTACTTTGAAGTACTTAGTAATAAAAACTAACATGCATAAGGCATGTCCGTATTGTTGTAAATTAGACCAATTGCGAGAATCTGCGATAAGACTGAGAATAAAAATAATAAATTTAAACCAGTTTGAGGCAATGCCCTTGTTTAATTCAAGTTTGTAGCTGAATGAAATGTGAAGAAACCGCCATAGTCACAAGTTTATACCACTACTTATGACTAGCACGTTCGCATTGTCTTAATTCTTTAAATATGTGTGTATAAAGTTTAAATGGGAACTTAAAATAAAATTCATCGGCTTGTAGAGTGATTTAAGGTGCCCTTTAGTTCCAAAAGGTTCTGATAGATATATTAGTTACCGTATATAAAGTAGGTGTGGCTTATAGTATATTTTTTAGTTAAAAAAAACACACGTCATGCACGTTAGAATAGATTATAATGGGAGTAAGTAATAGAAATTCGTAAAATGACTTATGTAGACAACTGAAGCACGTTATGGTATTTAATTGATAACAATATTTGGGTTATAAGAACGGCATGGACAGATAATAAATAATCAATTCTCTACTGCATGTTTGTAATATTTTTAATTAGATTTTTTACACATTTTAATACATTTTTGTTTCAGCAACTCAACGTGAGTTGTATTCAAGTTAAGTTACAAGTTTACAAGTTAAAATAGCTTACTAAGAAACATACAATTGTTAGTAAAAAACAAATCTGCAGGTGATTTTGAGGAAAAAGTCTGTAAATTTTTTTATATTATATTCCCCTTTGAGAAAATAAATTGTAAATTATCATTTAAATACTCATTCATTACTACTAACACTGTATAATTTAATGAAATCATAAATAAGACTCAACGTGATTTCGATAAAAATTCGACTTTCCAATATGTCTTCGAGTGATTGAGCACCAAGGATAAAAAAGCTTCCCTTCGCTGACATTTTTGTATATCCTTCTCCTTTTATGGACATTTTGATAATAATTAATTATTTTGTCACTATAAATTAATTGATTGACGCAACGGCACTGTACTTATTAAAAAGGTTGTAGGTTTGGTTCTCATTTTGAGTATATCTTCGATGTTAATGTAAATGGGGAAACATCAAGTAATAGTGCTAGAGTACATGAATGTAGACTAATAAAAAAGCTCTAATAAGCATAATAAGTTGTAATAAACCTCAAATAAAGCAGATGCATATATAACGTTTTTATAAAAAAGTATCAAGCCAACTTTGTTTAATCGTTAAATAACAGCGTCTTCATTATACTACATTGTAGATTATCTGCAATATTAATGTTGTTTTTATGGAATGTTTGGCTTTTTGTAAGTTTTCAACAATGTAATTAAACACGGTGTTCGTATTAAATTTTCTTAACTATGGAAAAATAATATGAGTACTTTCACTCGAATATTAAATCCAAAAGGATAAAATATTAGATGAATCATCAATAGTAAATCGAATGTAAAATTGTTTTCAATAGATTCGAAGGTGGGAATTATCGGCCCGGTAATGCGGCCCATGGAGACCATTATGTGAGAATTATGTGTATTTTATCGCCAGCTTATAATCATCTGTCACTATCGTTACAATATTTTCGTATAATTTCATCTGACTCCACCTCCAACTAGTGCTCGCCGATTTGAGAGTTATCGATCGTAAATATTTAGTATATTTTTTATGTTGTTTGTCCTAATAAGGGATTTCGGCAAAATTATTATAATATATCATAGTTTGTGAAACTTTGACGTGTGTGTATGTTTGTTACTGTGTACTGTTGTAATTATAATATTTACGCAATCCTATATTAATTTAATTTGCGAAGAAAAAAAATATACTATATTCTTTTTTACTATTAAAATATAGGCAAATGCACAAAGATGATAAACATGGCATTATCAAATAGCGAAACTATATTTTATAGTAAAAATGCATGACTCGATGGTTTTTAAAACAAAGTTTTTTTATTAAATCACAATAAAAACTAAGGGAGAAAGAGTTAGGAGACGAGTTTAAGAGTTACGCTAACACAGTGTTTTACCATTACATGTTTCACACCAATAAAAATAGGCCTGTAATAAAACATAACTTTTATAAAGATATGTTATATCTGAATGATACTTTTTATTAGAAATCAATCTATATCAAACATTTCTATCGATAGTCCTCCATCACTAGCGCGCCCGTACGCCTCGTTATTTGTTGTTATTAGTGTTGTTTTTTGTTATTTTACCACGGGATGTTTTCGAGGAACCGGTTCTCTAATCTGATCAGATCGCCACGACTCTGAGCGAAGAAAAAAAACCAAGTGATGTACAAAGAGTATTGGGAAGTATTTTATGGGAACCAAGAAGCTCCGGCCGTTAACAAGTTTTGAACTTTGGTTGATCAATATACATAAATAATGATTGGTTTGTACGCTTGCCAGCAATAGATAAAGATAGTTATAACAATGCCAATATTTTATTGTATTTTATGTACAGTAATTATATAATATAGAATATGAAATATAAACTTAGATAAACTTAAATAGGTAAACCTTATGTATATTATAGAAAATTTGATCCATATCATTAGAGCCCTTTCCGATATACACAAAATTTTATAACTGTAGTGCATATAGCACAAGAATTTAAAAACATCGAAAATCACGCGCTATTAAACAATTTACTTTTTGCATTAAACAACGCTGTGATATACATCTGTGATATAGTGTGACTAATATCAATAAAAGTTGCTGTGCATACTTATAAAAAATTGTCTAAATATTTCAAAGGGACAAAAAACTTAGACATATTAAATATCAAGAAGCACGATCGATCAAAATCCATCCTTAGGTCGATAAATAAATGATCTGTGAAGTCCATAACGAGTCTATAAACACGTTTTACTTGAGGAAACAAGAAATAAACAGACCGCCAAGAAAGCAGTAATTACACTAAAAACTTCAAATAACTCTAGAATTCATTCATTCTCTCTTGAAAACTAGTTGTGAATTATTTTTGAAGCTCGATTAATTTAATTTACACTTTACGTCTAAACGCTTCATTTATCACTCTGTATAATCTACTCGTGTGTTAATACTTCACAGTCTACGGATTACGTGTGTAGAACACATTTTTTGTCAACTTTTGAATGCCAAGTTTGATGTCCACTATCTAATGTTATGAAAGGTTGTCAATCTATCAGATAACGTATATTATTTCCTTGCGATTTTAGCCTCGTCTATTTATCTGTGCATGGACTTAATCTCACCTACAGAATAACATAAATACAAGTATTTGACTAAACTTGATGGACTATCACTAATGCTTGTTATGTTAGGCTTCACACTTGTCCAAAGAAGCAACATTAGTTTTCTTCAGACGCGTATCCGATCCATAATTCCACATTCGAGCACAATCGTTAAAATGAGCTACGCTATTCATCCCACTCTACCAATCCTGCTTTGATACTTTTCTCTCGCGAACATATTTTGCCATTCATTTCCAGTCCTGGCTACCTGTTGTTTTATGTCATTATATCGAAGTTCTAATTGGAACTTGATACGCGTTCACAATTAAGCCGCGTCGTTAGATTAACGAGCTTTTTGCACTATCAACCAAGTGACACGACAGATAGATAAGCATATATTATATATTATTTCTCAAAGGAAAGTAATTGGCGTAATCAACATTAAGTTGGATCGTTACGCTTATTCAAATACGAGTATTTTTTTTTGTATCACCATTTATGGTTCGAGTTTTTAATGTCAGTCGTTCCTTATTAGGATGTTTTTTTACTAACGTTGAATATATTCCAAATGCCGTCACCTGTTTTATTAAGAATTATCTCTTTTTCTTAAGTAGCATCCTAGTAAAATGCGCTAACCACATTTTTTGTTATAAAATGTGACAATGACATGTGACAACTATCAAATTACAAGAGAAATGTATGTACTGTTTCGGTTGACTTTAATTTCTAAAGCTAATTAACGAATAGTTGACTAACGAAATCAAACTAATATAAATGTTCCCATAGTTAAGATTTTATTATATAAATCTAGTTAGTCAGTAGATATATAAAACTAATCTGCACCTCTCAGGTACAGACTAATAGGTTTACCGCAAAGCTGTCCGCTGCCCATATAAACATCAATCATTCTTATCCACAAGAAATAGTGTTTTTATTTAAACTAAGGCATGATTATAGCAGCGCAATTGTATGGTAAACCACTGTTGAATTACTATGGGAGACTTCATGCCTGTCACATTTCTTACACATGATGAGAATCATGCTAGTTGTAAATGTTGACTTACTACATCGTTTTTTCAATGGATGTTAAAGGGTTTTAGGGTTTAACAAAGCTATGTAATACATACAATCAAATTCTGAGTGGAATTTAGATATAAATTATTTTTTTTGAAGATATACATAATTGTAATAGTTATTAATATTGATGCGTAGGCGAAATTAATAAGTAGTTTATTAGATTTTTTTCTGTCTGTTTGTTTGCCACATCACGAGAAAGCTACTGGACAGATTTTGATGAAAAGTATGATGTTAACTGGTTGCCGGGTCAACGTATAGGTAGTATACTTTTTACTGCGGTTAAAATTTTTCATATTTTGTGAGAATTCTACTAATACCAATATATTTTACACGCTATTTATAGAGACCAAAACTTACCTAAATATGACATTTATTACATCACAAACATTAACATGTAATGTCTTGTAAATAACGATAAGCGCTGGAATAAAAATAGGTAGTAAATTTTTGAAGTGATTTGAAAATCACTAGGGATTTAAGTTTACAACATCGATAAGACAGATAGAAGCCATCAAAACCATGTGACTCGATAAGTTTCAATGGCTAGGATTATTTATCTAAGCAAAACAGAGTAGGTGGACCTCGCCTAAACAAACACTTGCCCGCAATCTGACGTGACCGCAGAATTATGGAATCATACAATGTCCGGTCCGGAATTGGATTGGCCCTCCCAGGTAGCATTGATTTTTTATCTCACGTAATATAATACACCAGCTATAATATTAAATTTTAACGTTTGAATATATGTGGGAGCGTTACACTATCTATAAATGTAATAAAATTCTAATTCAGTCGAACCTGCACATTAAGTTTTTTTTGGAAAATCTTAAAGAAATATGTCATCATTATAGATACAGAGTACAAATCTATAGTTTGACGACTCGTTTGGCTCAGTTGGTAGTGACCCTACATTCTGCGCCAGCGGTCGCGGGTTCGAGTCCCGCTGGGGGCATTGATTTGCTAATCACGAATGCTTGTACTCCAGTCATGTGTGTTTATATTTACAAAATGTATGTATTTAAAATTTATATGTGTAGTAGGTATATCAACTATCTGGTATCCGTAACAAAGCACGTAGCATAGCTTACGACGAAACTATATGGCGCTGTTGTAATAATGTCCCAACATATATATATATTAGAATTTTCGTCTGTCTGTCACTACTTCACTATATAAAGCTGTACAGATTTAAGTGAAACTTGGACTAGAAATAGTTTATATTCTAAATTAACACATAGATCACTTTTTATCATACTGACTAACAAACGCAGCTAAGTAGTACGTAGGTAATAAAATCATCGACTAATTCCATCAATGGATTCAATTAAGAGATTTTTCTATTCGTAGTTGGATACCGCTCAGGATTGTACTAGAGTAATTAGGCCAAGACTTTGACTGAATGTTCTTAATGAATGCCTCAGTTAATATTACACGTGTCTATTCTACCCGCTCCAAGAGGACCCGCATGATATCACTAATCGTATGTTAGTTTTTATGTTTTTAAAGCTACTAAAGCTTATAGATTGAGTTTTTTGAAGTGACCTACTTTCTAAATAAAATTAAAATTAATTTTGCAGGAAAAAACTCAAACTTAAAATATGCACTATTCTTTAACTAGTTACCTTTTTCGATAGGTCAAGTAACATGCTTATAAATAAAGTCAAATACTTTACTATGACAAATTTATAGAAAATTTGATGATTATAACATATTTGGAGTTAAATTGGAAGGTATTTCATATTCATATGCTCAGATTCATACGGAACTCTCGACGTGGGAGTTCAGCTCGCATTGATCGGTTTCGTGAATTCATTATTAGTGAATCGTAATAAATTGTATTTTTAGTGGACCATAACACTGAATTTATAGTTTATTTAATTTATGTTATCGCTTACATTATTTTATATGTCACGTCCTACTGTGACTGGACCTATATACCTATACAGTATACTCGTACAATATAGGTACATATGCATATTAGCTAATCTTTGTATAAGCTCCTAAATCGATAAAGCCAATTTTAGTAGTACATTGAGTTATAAGATCAATAGCAATAAAAAATGAGAGACGTTTGAATATTATACTCGTATTATTCGCATTATATCAAATATCCAATTTTGATTTATGGCTACATTAAGTTTATTAAACTTTTTTATAATGTATAGCTTCCTTAAAGTGACAGCTGCTCCTTATTTGATTATTATAAGGTTATGTACATTATAAAATTGAAGTGTCTTTCTTTAATTTATAATTAGCTTTTCCCTAAATGCATATGAAAGTATATACGATACTTACAAAAAATATATTTTTGTAAATTTTTGTCTGTCCGTCTGTTTGTTTCGGCTAATCTCTGAAACGGCTAGACTGATTTTGATGGGACTTTCACTCACAGATAGCTAAGGTTATAAGGAGTAACTTAGGCTACTTTTTATTTTATTAGAAAGTTATAAAAACCGTTTACTTTATTTTAACTTACGCCCTCCGAAGCGGGCCGGGTTAGCTAGTTCTAACATAAATAAATATTTTATTACTATTCTTAAAATTGTTTTCAAAATATTTGTACGCGTTTATGATTCCATTCTTATCGTCAATAATCAAATTTAATAGTTATTTGAAGTCATCAGTAGCATCGGTGTAAGTTCACGTGTGTACATATGTCGTTACCTCACATTACACGTCTGGTCAATATTTACTTAGGCAGGACCCGACGTGGTGTTTCCGAGAACGTATATAGTTATGGCTATGAGAAATATTTTTGGGTTTTGAACTATGTCGAAATTTTGTTTTTTTGAATTAATTAAGCTATTATTTTTGCTTATGTGTATAATCTTATAATTAAAAACTGTCTTCATAAGAGCAAATGTTATAATAATAAAAATTATGCGCTTACTAATATTGTAGAGACAAGAGTTTGTTTATTTGAACGCGATAATCTCAGGAACTAAGTACTAATCTTAATAATTTTCTCGGTTTAAAAAATCATTTTGCATTACATATCCCGTTTATTGAGGAAAACTATGATTATAAATAATCACAATATCTTGCTAATATTCTTAATGTGATGTTTGGATGGATGTTTGTTAGTTAATAACACCAGAACGGTTCTTAATATTTGGTACAGAAATAGTTCGTTAGTATGTAATAATGTCTTCCAGACCAATAACGGCCACAGCGGCCAATCTCATTGAGACTAGCCAACGGCGCGGGAGATATTATAGTGCACAAGTGTACGCGCAAACACAAGTGCAATCTCTCTCTCTCACTCTCATATTCCAGTGGGTCGACTGCTCGACACGACCAGTGAGGGTTAAGGCACAGAATGCACAGAATCGATGGTTTTACGTGCTCTCCGGGGCACGAGGGTGACATACCGTCAACTTCCCAACTCTAGGCTGTTACTAAACGTAGCCCGACCCGGAACTCAAACTCAGGATCTCCCGGTGTGCGACTGTATATGCTAGCCACTACACCACCAAGGCAGTAATATGTAGACAACATATCTATTCCAAACTAATGTATATATTTATTTTTTGGCCTGAATATACTATATTCTGATTCTGAATATACTGAATAGATTATATCAGACAACACGCCTAAGTTTCACTAAACAACATAAAACAGAAAAGCTACATAATTAAATTAGTTCTACTTCAAATGATTACATTTCATTTATTGATTACACATTACGTTACGTTAATTTATTTAAAACTACCTTTTCCGTGACCTTACGGAACCTGCGCTTGAACTTTTTAAGCATTAGTTAAAGTGCTATTAAAATCAACTCAGAAAGTTGGAAAATTGACCAATAACCGGTGTATAAACAAACAACAATTTATTTATTATTATCACTTACTTACGTATTCTGAAATGTATGCTTTACTATGATTACTTAATGAAGTGACGCTAATTTGCATGTATTGCCTTTTATATGTGATTCGTAATAGATATATTGCCAAGATAATATATAAAGTGACGCAGTAGACACCATTCAATAAGTAGTGTAGAATATTGATAAAAAGCTTAGAACGACATAGAATAAAAGTCTAACTGTTTACTAGTATAGAAATAAAGTGCTGATTTGTAATGATGATTTGATTAATAACATTTTGATTAATGCATTTCCTATTGATGATTAATTTATTTTTTCTGCTGTCAATTTTAAAACTACTAAGACATGCTACTAAGAATCTATTTTTTCGTATTCACCGATGAATCTATATATTATATCGTGTATTCTCCATTCTACGCGACATTGGCGAAGTCAACTGTGCCCAACCGGCACGCCTGGAAGCCATTAAAGGAAATAATTGAATGGAATTGAAGAATCTAGCATATGAAAATTTACAGCGTAAGTTTTAGTTCTATTGCGTTTTAAATGAGGATAAACCCTTCTATGCCTTTTTATGCAAAATATAGTTCCATCGATCTGACAAAACACATCAGTTTTTATAATAATAGGAAGAGAGAATCTTTAGATTACTTTCTATTCTCTTTTTTTAAACGCTTAATTTTATTTCGCTTAATATAATGTGTGTTCCTGATCCTGAGGTTATCGTCGTATTTCGGACAAAAGGCTAACATTAGGTACTTATTTTAAATATAATAACATAATAATATTTTAATAAATTGCAGATATCTTTGTTGCATATCAAATTATGATATCATAGATTCCATATAATATACCTTACTTAATAAAAATGAAAAATTGCTATTAATTTTCTTGGAAGTATTACGCTTTATATCGTACTTTGAATGCTATTTGTTGTCAATTAACATATCGTGGGATATCTTATCAAATGAAACATCTATAATTTCATATGAAATAAAAATGTCATAAATATTTTTATTTTTAATCACAGCTGAGGAAATACATCTATAGTACAGTACCTAACACATCTACAGTTGGTCGATACTCGATAGCTTACTACCACCTAATATTGTTTACCCTTGCTTCGAATGGTAAGCGGGATGGAGTACCTACTGAATTTTAGTAGCTTCTTTTATTCTTCATGATGCTAGTAACTGATTTGCTTGTAATGGCATTTTCATAGGGTAGTAGGTATTAAATACTTTAAGCGTAAAAAGGTAACAAACAAAGAGATAGAGTTACTTTTCCATATAAAATTAGTTTTAACTTTGTTAAAAATAGGACAGTCCATATTAAGCACTTCTCACAGTTTCTGCTACGTATTAGAAGTTAAAGTATATAATTTTTAGAAAATTTAATATCTATCTTATTTCTTTACATTATAAATGTTAAATCCATTAGGCGTCGTATTATTACAGTCTATAGCACTCATCAAAATAATTCCACGCTTACGAAACAAATTACCGACAAATTGAAAGGGCTTGAGCATTGTAACTGGTGTTTCTGCTCAATTAAAATAAAAGTATTATGATATTACAACTAAGGTGTGTTGTCTCACTGTGCGTAACCACTTCTATAAATAATAGGTTTAGACAAAAAAAACTTATTTAAAATATTTTCATGTTGGCCGTACAGAATATTATTAGAGAGAGAAGATATTCTTTTTTTTTCTATAAACTATACCTACTTTTGTACTATTTCTAAAAATCTACATGAAAAGTCAGTTTGTTTATACTAGTTACATAATATACTACACTCAACAGCTATTATAATATGTTTCGAGCTACGTCTATCGCTTCTTCGTTAACTTAGTTAATTCATCAAGTACACCGTCCCCACAACTTAATTTTGCTATCCTTCGGATAGCTTATAAATACATATATATAAGCACAGTTTACATGTAACCATAAATAAAACAATTTCACCGTTGAGTTAAATACTTCACTTTAAACAATAATTATTCCTTGGAATTCCCGTAATAGTTTAGAAAATAGTTACTATTACTCGATATAATACTTATTCGGTATAAGTATTACATATTTTTTTTAATTACCACCTGCGGTGAACTCATTTCCTGCGCGCCATAAAAACATAAATTTGACATTTACGCTACTATTATAGTTTTAGGACTATTAGTAATCAATGATAATTATAGTTGATGTATAAAATCGTAAAAGTCGAACAAAATTACATATATATTTTTATAAACGACCGGATTATAATCTATCATAGTCACTTAAATTGCTTAATTTGCGTATTACCACAGTACATTAAGATAAATAGTTTAAAACTCAAAATATTCGGTCATTTATTTTAATTTTATATTAAGGACGTAACATACATAATGTTTTATTATCTACATCTACATATTATATAATTTAAAACTTGAACCAAAGTGTTTAAATGTATTTAGTTAACTTATAAATTAATAAAATAATTTTGGCATTGATAATCAAGAGCCATTAGAAATTTTGCGAAAATTTAGAATTTATTTAGAATTTTACACCGTTTTTATAATCGGGTTATACTTTAGTTGAAGAACAACTAAGTCTATTCTAGTCTAGTAAACGATTAAAGCAGCAAAAATGGTATTTTAAATCGGTCAGTCGGTCAGTAACAATGCAATGCATAGGCGACAAAAGACACTCAGTCACTCCACGGGAACTATTCTACACCCTATTCTTTTTCAAACCTCTTACATTTTACGACAAGTATCCGGCCGCAGACACAGTAGCGCACAATTATACGTGGAAATTACTCACGCAATTTACCGTCTGCGGTGTAGTGTTTTAGATTTGTTATACGTCTAACTATATTTTGATCTTTGTTTGTAACGTATACACTTTATTTTATAGATACATTTTGTCTCTATATTCCAAATAGGTACATTTCTATTCCATAAAAGTTACACAAAAATCGAAAATCTATAGAAAAAGTACTACTGTTTTTCGAATTTACCAATTTAGCAGAAAATCTTTTCATCTTTTTCATAAAAAAATGCGCTCTATTCTGAACGTATCAAATGATAACTTAAATTATAAGCACGTAAGCGGTATTGATATACTGCGGTTGTAAGCAAATACCAGTTAATTTACAAACTAACTTGTATTTTTTATATATTATAAAAAAAGAAGATTTGATTTGAATAAAGGCAAATTGTTTTGTTAAGCTCTTTAATATTCAAGTAAAGCTTTCTTGAACAAAGCACATTAAGAAAGTTCCAAAAGATCCTTTCCATTACATTTAGCACCAATTACATTTGAAGTGCGTAACTAATAGTGCATTTTTTTTTCAGGTAAATTTGAGCCGCATCACGCAGCAGGCTTCAACATGGGCTACCTGATGGCGCCATACCCCTACCCCAATGGTGGTGCGCATCCACTGCCCGTCCCTATGGTCAGTAACGAATTTATTTACTTTCTATTATTAGTTTAAGTAAGACATGAAATTATATACTATTTTATACTAATATCAAAGAATATGCAACATATAGTCGGCCAACGGACGTGACAGCCCAAGCTGCCATACACTAATGTCCCAAGCGAGTCTATTACTCGTACGATTAAATTTAAGTGTATGGCAGCTTGGGCTGGCTGTCACGGCCGTTTGCCGACTATACGTTTTAGGCTTTGCTATCATTATAAATCTCCTAAAATTAAAAAAAATCCTGTAGTTTTATATATAGAACCTATTGAGAAACGTTATAATAAGTTGACCCTTAGAAGCAAATCGATCATGTACCTACAATAAGCTCCTAAATTAACCGAGCGTTGCCGAGGGCAAAGGCTTAGTTATGGAATAGGATAAAGTACCTACAACAAAAAAATAATAATTATCTGAACTAAACAGTTCAATTCGTACAATGTCGATTGATTGACATATTTTTTAAATGACAAAAAAAACATAAGAAAAGTAACATATTTTATTGTAAACATAATAAATTAAATAAGTCTATATTTATTGCCTTTGTGCGTACGCTGTTAACGTGACAGTGCTTCTTTATCTGGTAGGCTCTGCGCGTACGTCAGAATTTACAAGTTCATGGCATTGTACGCATACCTAGTGACGGTATAATTATAGGTTTTTCTACTATCCATGTAATAGAAAGTTTACTCATAAAAGGATGGATAGAAAGGATAGTGTAAACCGAGCTTTTGTCCGCGGTTTCACTCGTCTGGTAGGTTCACCAATAAATCGATTAAAAAATATTTATTTTTATTTATCCAATTGCTCCTGAATCAGTCAGTATATAGTATAATCATACTCGTAACTTGAATCCGTAAATCCAAGAAAAATACGTAAATGCACACATACACACTTGCATTTATAAAATTAAATTATAATTAATTTAATATTCGATACTGAAAAAAGATTAAGTTTAAAAAGTATAATCGATTGACCGGAAAGAGGATAATCTTATAGTACAATGATTATATTATATCAACAACGAATTATAGATAGCCGACTAGATATGCTTACAATTTTCTTATTTCTCTCTCTTTCTGATATATAAGTCTTTCCTTTATTTTTGTACTTAAACTACATTAAATTATATATAAAACATACATATTCGTAGAAAACTCTTGTGTGCTTTGGAACTTAAAGCATTAGCTTAGCATAAAAAGTCACAGAACAAATCTTGAAATTTTTTTAATACCTTTCAATACTTTGTTTTATGATAAATATATATTTTAGTTTTGAACTCCCTTATATTAGTCTTTTTACGTTATATACAGTCAATCTATATCTAAAGATTGGTTGAAAGCAAAATATTTAATGTTAAATAACAATACAAAATCTCCTGTCGCTTATAACTAATCTTATCATTGTTATCAATATCGACTCATGTCATATCTATAAATTAATGTGTATTAACAATGTAAACTAATGCTGCTTTCACACTAATAGTATTTTTAACAAAGGAACAAGTTATTAGTTTATGAAAATATTTGTTATCAAAGAACATTTTTTTTATTTATTTATTTCATGATGTTAACAATAAATAAATCTTAATTATTTATTAATAATGTTTATATTCTTAAATAATAAAGTTTATTAAAATAATTACATTTCTTTCAATATAAGCAGATATTTTATGTACATGATTTTAATGTAAATAAAAAATCATACAATATAAACGAAGCCTAATCTAAGATTTGTTAAACGTATAAATCCACTTATCTTTTTCTATCTTGTCAGCATGAGAACTTATTTCATGTAGACATCATGTTGCCCTAACTGTACTTACGTTCACGTAAGTCCATTTTTTGGCGTATAGGTGCTGAATCTCAACTATCCTATAATACAGGTAAATTATGTTGCACAAGTTTCAAGTTTTCTTACGATTATTGCAAATCAGATGTACACAAGCGCTCGGCGTTTATATAAAATATATAATAAAAATATCAATATAAGATATAATATTGATTATATTTTATCAACAAGGAATTATAGATGTAAGCTCTAATATGAGCTTTTTAAAGCTTATTAAAAACAAAAAACTTGTTCTATACTTATATTGCGGATGACAAATATTTAGTACCGTTAAAGTATTACAAACATTAACAGGTAATGCATGAAAGCCCTCTTATCTTAGAAATGTCCGCAGTCTATGGTGACCTTCCATTAGAGGACTTCTTGTTGAAGATCCTGTATATTGTGAACATGTAAAAAAGAAAGTATGTACTTGGCGTATTTATTATTTTCATGGAAATAATCAATTTTCAAAATTTCAATAGATTGACTTCTGCTGGGGGCTTTAATATTTCATACCCATTCAAAGTATCATATGAAATTGATATTCTGTAACAGCAAATATCCTTGAAATCACATAATTTAAAATTTCTTCGACATATAGAGAGTATCTCATTGATGTGAGGCTATTTTTCCCTTAGCATATCGCAACAACTCTTATTTTAGATGAATATAAAATATAACATATGGAATTATAAAAATAAACTTTCAGTATATATATCCCTTTCGGACCGCAGTAATTTAATCAAGATACTATTTTTATCAAATTATTCCTAGTAATAACTGCCACGTGTTCGGATTCGAACCCTAGACTCACCGGAAACGGTAACACAAACATTTTTATTTCTGTCTTCATTCCGCGATGCGCCATCACTGTTTTTATTTCCATCTTTACGTGTAATGTAATAAGTGAGTTCGTTACTGTACATTTAGGGTTGTCGAACATTTGTAAATTTTAAAACCAACCAAGCATTGATTTATTAGCTATACAAAGATATAATATTTGTTTAAATCTAATTAAACAGAGAAAGACGGATTTTATCGAAACCACATGTTAACATACTACGTAGCCACTGCGCCTGTTGAAGAATAGCAAACCAAAAAATTGAAACCGATTTAGGTGTAAATTGTGATAATTCAAAGAATAGTCGATTCCATTCCATTAAATTTCTATTATATAAAAACTTATTGTTATCTTATCGGCAATTATCAAAAATTATATTCTACGTAAATTAAAAATAATTATTGTTTAATGATTTCTGATAACTATAATTTTTGTTTACTTTTAAAGAATGATATAATGGTGGTATACTTAATAATGTTGGGTTAAAACGCCTCTTTGACAACCCTAGAACAAAAAAGTGCACACCGAAATATTTGGTGCGTCACTTTGTGAAACAATTTCAATAACGAGCGGCGATGTCATGTAGAATGTGTTAATTAAATTCATATTGATTATTGCATTTTTGCTTCTCACGTTGCTAAGTATGCTGTTTGTTATAACCAAAAAAATACTTATAACCAGCAACTGAGATTAAAAATTCGTCTTTACAGTTTTAATACCTAAGCCTTGAGCTTCTGACTTCATAATAATTCTAACATAAAATCGATACGATCACGTCAATACTCGATACCTACGAATCTAAGAAAAACGATAACGAAAATATGAAAGTAAAGCGCAACAGGTGGACATATTCTCGTCTCATTCTTTTCTACGTAAGGGAGCCACCCCCGTCACCGCCTCCATGGGGCGGGAAATGAAGAGGGGATGAATTTTCTTTTTACTTTTACGGCTTTTGTCTGGGTGAATGCGGACAGCAATTTCGGGGTCGCTTGCGTTCGAACCGAAATGGATTTTGAATTTGACCGTGTTACGAATTTGGATATATATTGTAGTATGATGACAATATCACAACTAAATAATGAAATACTATTACTTCTATTACTTTTACTTTAACTAAACTTAACTCAAACTTTGTCTTATACTTATAAGATTTATTAGTAAGAATTTTTTTTTGTATGTATAAAGTTTAGTTTTTCTCTGCCAGACATAAAAAACTATTTTAGTTTTAAATTATATGTAATTAATTTCGTTTGGTGACTATACTATTATAAATAATATTAAAATATAATAATTTATTTTAATAATTATTAATGTATACTT
The DNA here is from genome assembly GCA_951802675.2 of Boloria euphrosyne. NCBI lineage: Eukaryota > Metazoa > Arthropoda > Insecta > Lepidoptera > Nymphalidae > Boloria > Boloria euphrosyne. Next base: position 3,358,858 of record OX637896.1, read on the forward strand.
TCGAAGTCGCTTACTAATTTATTTATTTGGTGCTTTTGTGCAATAAGACATTTTTGTTGTTATTTCAAGCGCAGCTAAGCTTCTTCTAATATTATCATGTCATTTGTTATTTTCGTAAACCAATTGTTGGCTTCGATAAAAAAATAATTAGTGTATTAATTACCTATACATTATTGTTTGTACACTTATCACAGACCCTCATATATAATGGCTTATCACATAACCTAGTGCATATTATTCTTGAAATAAATTTCCTATATATACTTCGAACTCCTAGCTAAATGATAAATAATATGTATAGTTCACCTAGATCGTTATTAAAACACTAAAAATGCAATTGCTAACCGAGAAATATAAAAACAAAATATTTATAAAGATATCATAAGGAAACGGTTCATGTTTCCTGCTTACTTATTTATAGTACAAAGAGTCCTCAATCGAGTCTTTTTATGGCTTTTAAATATAAATGAATACTAAATACATACAATAATTCGTTATCAATAAAATTTATTTTTATTACTTCATTATTTTTGCTCATTAAAATAACTTGAAAAACAGTATGAAAATATAAAAATGTAATCTGAAACTGACATAGCGACATTAAATAGTCTATGTAACCCATGACCAGAGTCTAACCCCAATTATACCATAAGATATCACCCGCCGTATCGAAACCACGTAGTGTCGTGAGAGATCACCCCGAGATGAGATCAGAGTCGTGCCTCATAGAGATGTGTGGTGTTTTGATAAAAATAACTGCTTTGTTAATAATTCTTACAACCTTATTTGCCTTTTTATTTTGAAGATCCTATTTAGAGAAACTAATTACATATGGTTTTTTCATATTTTTATGTGATGCAAAATTTTGTTGAAAGTAATAGCAGGAACCCTACATGTCGTTTGCTACATTCAATTGCAGCTTAGTCCATTAGTTTTAGCCGTTCTTACAAAAAATATAAAATTGAAAAACTAAAATCGGTAAATCTATTTCTATTTCCACCAATATTCATTTGCATTCACAACTTTTCTACCGGTTTAATCGACCAATACATTTCGAACTAATAAAATTATCCAGGTTATATCCAGACTATCGATTTCCCTCATCGCTGCGCACTTAAAAAGAACATTCAATTCCAGTCTCCAATTCGTCTCCGATATTGGGCATAATTCCGCCCGGGAAAATCATTACACACGCCCCGGTAATTCGGATTTCGAGAGGCCCTCGCCGACCCACCCTCCACGCTGCATCTCATTTTCAAATACCATACTAACGACTAAGCCGCGTTTCCTCTAACCTCGCCCGGTGCATCCTGGACGAATATCAACTCTATAACCCTTGCAATGGAGACCGAAACGCTCTTTAGACAAATCGGGCCGCCATGCCAATCGTAACTTTCTGGCCTATATACTAAAGTTAGAATTTCTTTGAGCTTTCTTCGCAATCGAGCGACCGAATCCCAACTGTAACAACGAGGGTGGACTGGGGTGAGGCTGAATAATAGAGGGGAGGCATCCTCTCTTTATTTTTTCGTGAATTTTTTATTTAAGAAAGGGATAAGATTTTAATGTGGGCGCTCGCAGCCTTTATTACTCGCGATTGCGAGATACTCCATTGTTGGGAGTCTTGATGCGTATGGGGTTTCCGCTTAAAGTATTTTGTATGGGAGATATATCCCGGGACACCGGAGTTATGTCCGTAATGACGTTTTAGGAGATATCTTTTTATTCCGTTGCCGTTTTGTCGAGGGTGTGTAATCAAAGATATTTTTTCCGCTCCAGTGGAAAATTGTAGCTTCTTGGATTGCGAGTTGTATTGTACGTTGGTGTGTGACTTTACTTTAATAAAATGTATGCAAATTGTTTAAAGCCACAATTAAGACTTCTTTTTGTTTCTTATACAGCTTCTTTTTCTAACCTAAATCAACTTGCTGGTTTAAACAATTGTGGTTGAAATAGCATTGTTACATTTTTAATGTTGAAATTCTAATTCTTTACCGTAGCTAAGACTAATAAGACCCACCGTCTTTGTTTGGTTTAATAAAGCGTTTTCTTCCATTGTTCTTGTCCTCCCCGTAAATATATTGTGCTGGAGCGCCGTCCTTTTTAATAAGTTTTTCTTCTGTATTGTTTAGTTCCTTGATGTTTACCGCTATAATTTAAATTGTGATTCTGTTTTAAATACCTATTGGTATCAGTAGAATAGTAATTACGCGACTAAGTTTCCTAGAAATTGATGAAGAAAATGACGTCTTAATCATGGTTCGCCTTTAACTAGCCACAAATAACAAATCAATTTCGAAATAATTATAAACTTATATTTTCCCAAGTCAAATATCAAAACGTCCGAACTATCAATTATAATAGTAGGTACATCTAAAAGCCGTATCCTTTTTGTCTTATAATTTGCTTCACGTTTGCCGCACCACTAATCCTACCTTTCAACGACTAATAAGTATTCCGCCTACCAAAAACACCGGAAGCTAGTCCACATTCCCCGTCTCCGTCTGCCCTTGAACCTTTATTATAACAATAGCGTGAATGTGTGGTACGAGTAAAAAGATATAGAGTTTTGAAACAAAGTTTAATATAGTTCTTTGATTATAATGTTTTTTATTTCTTATGTTTAATGAATTTTTGAAATAGGTAATTTTCCAAAAAAAAAAAACATTTTTTTACTGTCTAGCGTCTTTGTCTTTGAAATAGTATTTTTTCTATTAATAATTCACATACCGGGAAGAGATCCTAGGTCACGCTTTGACTTATTTAAAATAAGAAATTCTATAAAATAAGCATCCACATTGGCCTTATAAGTAATGTTGAAGAACCAATATTCCATTATTTTATCAAAATTTAGATCAGCTTGCTTTAGATCTCTCTAAATACAACAAAACAACAAGTGTAACTGGCACAACAATAATATTTATTGTCGCTTTCCTTTCTTACTCAAGGCAACTTTATTTTGAGTCACCAAATCGGAAGTATAAATTTAATAATTAATTTACTTTGTCGGCTTTTTTGGGTTCTTTGCGCGTGCCGCTTGAACGTCAACCGTACTGATATAATAATTGTTTATTACACCTTTATTTCGTTTGATTTTGGACACGTGGCATGCCCATTTTGCCCACTCAGTTTCAAGGTAATGTTTTAAGTTATAACAGTTTCTAGTTTCCTCACTAAACCGCAAAAGATATACCTACCATGTAGCTGGTAAGAAATTGATTATGCATTTGCAAAATATTTTATTTATGTATATTATTATACAGATATACTTAATATAAAATTTGTATTAAAATATTTATTTATTCGGACTACAATTTGTGGTCATAATGGAAATCAAAGAACGTAGAAAGAGTATTATAATTTAAAGACGTACATATTATGTTGAAGGAAGAATTATCTTAATTATGCAAAATGATGTTTTACTTTGCATCATTTTATAACATTTACACATAGGCTTCTATTATATTATCGTACACTACCTATGTGATCTATACAGTAGATAAATATTTCTTCCATCGATGTCACATTTCCCTCATAAAACGTATAATTTAGAATCGTATCAGCATAGCGTGAAGGGTTCCGGGGGTGGTAATACTTTTAAAAGCGCCCTAGCTTTGTGCTAGACCTCATTGTGCACGCCGACGGGAAAAGTCGTTCGAAATTAACAAGTTCTCTACACTTTATTTCACGGTATTTTGCCTAGAAATCTCCTATACTGTGCCGTTATTTCACAAAAGAAATGAAGGAAAATATTGTAGTTTTGTATAGGTTTTTGTAAACATTTTATTATAAAACAAACTTAAAGTGGTAGGTATCTAATAATTTCAATATTAAAAATAAAATATTTCTTTTCAAATCGTACGAATAATATCTTTGTACAGCAATTAAAATAGAAACACATTTATATCTATATCTAAATTTCGTCTGGTACAAATGCTATTTTGATGCCCGTGTACGATCGCAACGTAAATGCGTTACGAACAAAACTTCGTCATAATTTCAGCTAGCGCAGTTCCCGTTTTGAATAAGATCATGCGAGTCCATCCCTGCTTGGTAATTGCCTAGAAAGTCCTATTTCCAATCCTCCCTACCACCTAGGAACCCCCCTCGGAATGTATACACAGAATTCAGCAAAATAAACTACATTCCTTCTGAAATAAGGCTTTTAACTGTTTGAGAAATATTGCCTTGTAGCCCACCGTACTTGACGCAACATGTAGGTACCCTGTGCTAGTGTAAAATAACCTTTAATGTAAGCTACATAAGAACTATATGTATGACCGTCGGCGATACTCAGTTCCACAGAAATGATTGTGTTACCACAGCTGAAGTACAGTTTTGCATTTGGAAAGTTACCGAATTAAATGTCTTTCTAGTTATAAATGCATAAATTGTATATGTAGACTTCTTTGAACGTATTCAAATGGTTACGATTCTTTGAAAAGAAAACTTCTACACGACAGGTATTATAGTGAATATAAAATACAATTTACAAATTCAATCGAACAAACATTCCACAAATTATTTGGTCAATGGTGTTAATCATTGGACAGTGAAATAAATATAAATTATTTTCAGTAGCAATTAAACAAATTGAATAATTATGCACTGACTGCCGACGATTAAATAATCGAATACGACGAAATCCCCAATTGTTGGCAAAGTGGCGCGGATTAACCCTATCCGATACAAACCCTTAACCGAGCGTTCAATTTCACACAAGTGTTACCATAAACGAAAATATTAAATCCAATTTACAGACTTACCCCACATATTACCCCTCGATTATCATCTCGAAAAACATGAATTATGACTATTATAACCTCTTAAACCCATTGTACTGCGGTAATCGCCAATTCGTTATAAATACACAGTGTTCCCACCCCGCTTTTGCTGGTCGAAAAAAAGAATATGATTTTATGGCAGGTTAAATCTATTATAAGCGGGGATTAAGTTATGAATAATATTTCTATTTGCGAGGGGCTGTTAACGAGCTATTTGACACGTTTCGAATCGCGTGCGGTTCGCGGGAACGATTCGTTGATAACCCCTAATTATGATCCATCTCGCCGCTCCGTCGGGTTTTTCAATGTTTGTTCGCTTGACAGGTTGCTTGTAATGATTGTAGTGAATGACATGTTATAATACATGTAGTTATGCTGTAATTTTTAAATTAAACACTTGTTATGGCGTTAACTATTATTTTTACGTAAATTGATTGGAGATAATGTTCTTATTATTTTTATAAATTTATACTATGAGTATAATATATGTGCTGCTTTATATTCTACATTTTATTTTCGTATCACTTTCGTATTTCCAGTTCCAATTTCTCTTTATAAAACATAAGCGCTCTTCCTGATCCTCTCAGATACATCTAATATGTACCCTGTATTCATATATTAATTTTCATCGTATCGAAAATCAAAGGAACGATTCCCACCGGACGGACGGGCAGAGGTTTAATGTGGCCGTCGTCTGGACAAAGCGGATTATGTCGATGTTGTCACATCTTGGACCTATTAACATAATGTGGTGACGTGATTCCCGTGTCTCATATTTTTTCATCTATTTTTTCACGCCTTATCTCACTGTGTGGTCTAGCAGATACATTGTATCGACGTCGGGGTTTTTCTAAGAATCGATGACTTGCTGTCTTATTAGTGCCACGAACGCCAAGTATTAGGTCACGTTAGAATAAACATGAAATCATTCTTCCAGTAATGCGACGTGGCATTTAAGTAGTCTCCATTTCTAAATTACTAGCTTGTTTTCAAAACACAAAGCTAGTTAATGCGACGGAACAATATTTTTACAGTAAAACTGAAATTACTGAAGCATTTACCGACTCCCTTCGTTTACTCACAAAATACTCAATTACGTAAACAAGGGAAAGAAAAATAAAAAAATGCATGCTTAACCCGACAACATTGTAAATGCGAAAGAAAACACAACACACCATTACCTGCGCAGTTGCGAAACAAGCAAAGTTTTCCCACAAAAACGTGGCTTTAACGTTAATATTTAAGAGTTTATTGTTTGAGTAATCGCTCGGCTCGCGAAATAACCTAATGGGTGTACTTCGAATGTTGTAAAAATCGATTCACCCATATTTGTTGTTAATTATAGTCGGTTGAGCCGCCTTTCCGCCTCCACTGGTTCGAATGTGATTTGAGACCCTCCCTGGTCCAATTACAGAGTTCTCAAAAGTCCCCCCCTCTCGGCCTCCCCCTCATTTTTAGATCGAGCCTCGTTTTAATGACCTCTCGAGCCCCGATGTTCATTTGTCGCGAGGGTTTTGCGTACGATTATTTTCGCATTTTTTCGTCCATGTAGCAAGCGATTGGAGCACTGAATGGTTAGCTTTTTACGATCGAGTAGCTTTTCTTATAATTTTCGTACAAAAGAAAAGTATTCCTTATTCAAGTGCCTTTCCACTCTGGTTGCATAGGGTTAGGAAATTTTTATTAGCCATAAAACCCTCGTAAGGACAATCCTTGTATTTTTGCTGCTATATTCATATTTGTTAAAATTTTATATTGATTTCCAAACGCGATATGTATTTCTTTATACATTTTTGCGTAATTGTTTAAAAGCATTGCACCCCATATTAAAAATTTGTTCCCATTAGTGGCGCATAGAGCATTTCCCCGACAAGAAGGGTCCCTTTGTGCGATGTTTGGAATCCTGTAATTTTCTATGAATCTGCAGTTTGCCCCGTTTTTTCGGATCGTAATTGCGAAGGGCCGATATTAATTCCGAATTACTCTTATGTCCTTTGTTGGAGATTTATAATCTACACTAATATTTGTCAATCAAGAGAGGTCAATAGTAATAAAATAGTAGTAGTAATAAATTAATAGTAGTAATAAAATAAAGCACTTTCATTTTATTTTCCTTTTTTCTTAATATGCGAAATGCATTTACCTTTTAAATAAAAGCTTTACTATACTTATTTAAGCGTGGAATATGTTATTAGAATAAGAATTAATTGTGTCAATAGTAACTCTACTTTGTTTTTTATCTATTTAGTTTATAATTGTAGCATATCAAGATTAATAGTAGGTACTAATAATTAAATTGTCCGAATAAATCAAACATTTGCTCTTGAGATGAGTTAAGCAAATAGATCAGAATAACGTAAGTATAAATACAAATAGTGATCTTCATATACAAACAACATATCGTATTGTGAACTGTCCACGCTATATGTTCTCAGGACTAACAAATTTAAAATGCATTCAAAAAAACCACTTTCAACCTTAAATGTACCTGACATACAGCAAGCAACACTGCTTTTTAGAATGCGCTCGCGGATTTTTTCAAATAGAAATTTTAGAACACGACTGCACGACATGTGTCATCACATCATGTCAATGGAGGGATTATGATAACCATCGTGCGGATCTAGCCTGGGGAATCACCCTTTGCGATCTCAGCATCTACGTCGAAACAATAGAAAACAACTGTAGCGCGAACGCAAGCAAAATTCAACTTAAACGTCGGCGGTTAGAGCGTTCATTCGTTAATTTAATCTAAGATTGTCGAGGGTGATCCTGAAAAGACAATTTAACCCTAAAAAATGGTGCACGGACATTAATCCGCATGTAATATCGCAAATTTGTCATCGCTCCGGCGAGCGCTGGCCCATCTGTCATACTACGCAACTCGATTTGCTGCTATTAGAGATGCTAGAATGACGACGAATAGAGCACGCCTATGATTAAAAACAAAACCAATAATATATCATTGAAATTTATTGAATAGATTATTTCTTATAATATAATAAATTAGAACAGAAAGATCTATGTCACTGCTACGTTTTTATTATTTTTAGGAAAACAAAAAATAATTAATGTTAATTTTTAAATATTGAAAAATATGTATGTAAAGTAATAATAATAATTGATACAATACACGATAACTTTTAACCGTTAAGTTCAATACCTGTAAACTTTAGTCCAATATCACGCCGATTGAAATATAAATTAACACGAACTATTACGATACCCGCAAGTGATTAACATTCATAAAGTTAACCCTATGTCAATAACACCCCAATATTGCAACAATAATTCACGTGAATTCGCCTTCAAATTGCCCTTTTTGACATGTTATTCACAACTATCATGTCAGTAACAGAGGGGTAGTGGGTTCAGTAATAAAAAATGTATTATACGTCTCAATAAAGACACGCGCACATCTTCAGGTGACGGGCGTTGGCTTTTACCCTATTTTGTACTGTGCATTTTTTGCCTACTTATTTAGTTACTAAGAGCATAATTAAAATCATGGCATTAAGTTAGTAATTTTTTATTCATAGTTCCTGTATATCTAAAGCCTTTGCTGGTAGTACATTAATAGCGTTAATCTAGAAAATTATACAGTTATGACCATATTAATTCTACTAACGAGAAAATAACGTTATTAGCTAAACAGTTGCTGGTTATTTTCAAATATGTATAATATTTTGTATTATTTTCTGTTGTAGGATATTCTGTTACAATAAGTCTTAAAGTCACCTCCACGCAAAGATTAAACCTAACATTATTTTTCTATCCTTGGGAAATGGATTTACGCATACCGCTGACAAACAGGTGTTTACGTGGGGCTCACCGTCCAGAAACCAGCCATTACTACCCATCATCCCTCTTAATGGGTCGTTACAGACTCACTTGCGTATACAACCACGACGGCTCGGTAGGTCTGCCGAAGCAGACCACAAAGCCAAGAGAGATGCTCCACAGTCCACTGTACTATCCAAGAACTAAACAATACCTAGTTCTACTTAGATAAGAATTGATGTTTATTTATACAGTATATTGTAAATATAAATGTGTTACAAACTAAACAATGCATGTGACTTCACCTCATTGCGTATAGTTTAGTACAGACGAGTTGCACTGGACGGGTGTAATGGGCGTGCACACATCGCTTGTAATTATATGTCCGATTATTTTATTTTGTGTTGAAATAAAAATGAAGCTCGCGTGTAAGTGTCATTTGAGTAATGAAAAAAAATAAGCTCACTGCTGGATTATGAGGTTTTAACAAAGTGGTTAATCAACTTTAGATTAAAAGTAAGATAGCGTATTTTAAACTAGCTATGGTGTGTGGTTTTGTTTGTTTATGTGTCGTTATGTTATGTTCACATTTCACAACCAGTCCACTTGTTGTATGGTGGCGTCTTAAACGGATAGCTGAGATATTCTGATATATATACGTAACACAATCCGTAAAATAAGCCGTAAGTGTAGATTCTTATTATTGCTTTGCCTTCTATAATATTCAAAGGAAATCAATCAAATAAGTAGTTATATATATCTTATCTGTTACATAAGATTCATAAAAAAAGTAACTTAATACTATAGCTTAATCTGCCACCTATGTACGTATTTCTCAGATTTTCAAGTTAAATAGTACCTAGAAACTAGTGCTAATAGCAAATATTTTTAAATATTACTACTTATTTTTGTATAACAATTAATACAGTACTTACCAACTCTGCATATAATCCCGGAAACAGTGCACCTAGGTTCTAAAAATACTAAGTGCGTTAACCCACGATGTCCGGTAGACAAAAACCGCGCACGACGTCTGAATAGTGATGTCTTCCGCCAGTCTCGATCACGACGATTAATAAGGTTTAGAATTCACTATAGATTCTTCTTTAACTTGATATCTTTAAAATGGTTTTGACTTTAAATAAACTTTTAGGTTTATTTTCGTAGAGCTCTAATAATAGTTGCGTAAGCGTTGAATATGCTACCACTACTTACTATTAAAAGTTTAATACTTTCTTAGGTTTACGCGAATATTCGTTATTATAAATGAAACTATCTATTCGAATTTTGTCAAGGATTTATTTTTATTTTTGGTTCCCGACGTTTCGAATTCTTTACAGCAATCATGGTCACGGAAGAGACTAAGGTATTTGACGTCTCAGAGGTTTATATACTTGTTACAGACAGTGCCTACCCACATTTTACAAAAAAAATCAAAATGGCATCAAAGTACCTTATAATTTTTTAGTGCAAAAAAGAGTACGAAATGTGAAAATCATTATAACAACACAAAGCTATACAAACTATTACAGTATTAGTGCTCACTGCTCATCGATAATAAATACTACTATCTAACATAAGTAGGGTCACAGTAGCTTTCTATTGTAGTAAAAGTATAAATGTTTCGTCGCGTCGTGAAACTTTAGAATCGCTCAGTATTTTAGATATATCTACATATAAGTGAACAAAATTTATTTTCACAATAATAAAATATAATAATAATGTTCTCCGACCGATTACGGCCATGGCGGCCAATCTCATTGAGACTAGCCAACTACGCAGGAGATATTATAGTGCACAAGGGTATGCGCAGACACAAGTGCACTCTCTGTTCCTATCACTCTCATACTCCAGTGGGACGACTACTCGACACGACCAGTGAGAGTTAAGGCGCAGGACCGACGGCTTTACGTGCTCTCCGAGGCACGGGGGTGACACACCGCCAACTTCCCAACTCCGGGCTGTTACTGAGGCTTACGAAACAGAAAGACTCAATAATTAAACTTGGCCCGACCCGGGACTCGAACCCAGGACCTCTCGATGTATGACCGTACATGCTAGCCACTACACCACCGAGGCAGTTAATAAAATATATTATCACTGTGATAAAATTGACATTGTCTATAAATAATGATTAGGACTAAGCACTTTGTGTTCCTAGCTTTCCTTATATCCGTCCTCAGCAGACAAGACGTCGCCCCCTTGAATGACGTCTAAAAGTAACTTCCGATGATCGATTAATATAACTGTATAATCAAAACAATAAGTGATTGTGTATGTAAATATGGTTCAGCTATAGCAACTCAGCCCCGTTTCGCTTGGGTTCGTCTCAAAGTACGTTTTAATTTTTTTTAGTTAGTTTAGTTTTTTTTTTGAATAAAAATGTGGAATGACAAGTGGAAGTCCCGTCGAAATCTGTTCAGCCATCTGAAAGATTAGCGGAAACAAAAAGAAAAAATGTTAATAGTTGTCAATTTAGTAAAAATCTGTAATGTTGATGTTACAAATAGACAATGAAATTTGATTAATTTTTATGGATAATATGATAATAAATAGCGTTTTATGTAAGGCACAGTGGTACAGCTTTATTAACTTAACTTTAGTTATTTTTTTATATAATAATTATATTTAATTCTTTTGTTCGTTATTATTTTATTTTAATAAAACTATACGTCCTATTTTAATTTGTAATTTATTTAAATACATAAGTATATACTTAGCATACATACAATGGATACGTACTAAGAAAATATAGTAGAAAGAGAAAAGTTTCTATTTAACTCCAAGTGAGGTATACAAGTAAAATAGGACGTATTAAAAATTAAACACCTACATTTAAACAAAGCCTCACTCACCTACAATTCTCTGAGTTCAGAGACTTTGCAACTACACATCTATATTTTCGTTTGGTATCTGGCGGAAAACGCTGAATATTTAACGCGTCTACGACCCGACTTTAAAGTAGTAGGAATGTACTATGTAATATTTTTGTCACTTTAAAGTTATGAAAAATTATAAAATACTTGGCATTTATTAATTTAATAGACACCTCGCATTTAATCTTCCCACAGATAGGATTTTTTTTGTTTAAAAAGAAACCGTCTAAAACTTGAATTTTCTGTTGGAGAAAATATGAGATGTGGGACGTCCTGATGCTTCACAATTTGATATAAAGATCAAGTAGGTACCTTATATTAGTGCGATAGTTTTGAATTTCAAGAACAAATACAAAAACAAAAATAACTTAAAATATACTAAATACTACTTTAATATCTCTCAAAGTCTAAATCAAAGCTCGCCGAATCTATCATGTATAAAAGTAAAACCCAGTCACCTACATTGATACAAAACGTCACCCAGATTCAAGCTAAACCTTGCGACGCTTTACCTAAATCCGCGTTTAAGACCTAGGTAGACGAAAGCACTGAATATTTGATGCCTAGACAGAGGTGCTTTTAAAGGGGATAAAACATTGAGGGTCGAGACTCGGGAATATGGTACGTGAGAGCTATTTGAAATCATTCTTGCTTCTATAGATGTTTCGAGTGTCTCAATATTACAATTTTATTGCTGGAAAGGTATCATATGTAATAATAAGTTACTTTTTATTTAATATTAAAATGAATTTATTTTGTACGTTAATTGCAATACTTATTCATAAATTACCGTTTTAGTACACAACTAGTTACATTTTACATTACAGTGTTAGTCGTTTTCTTGTTCCAGCTCAATAGATGTAAACATTAAGACACCGTGTAACCGATAAATAAGTATAATTCTGCCACAAATAATCGCAATTAACATTCAGTCCGCCATTTTGCGTATCTCGGTAGCTAACCACGCCTACTTTTGAAGTTAGAATAAAATTATACCCGAAGCGGTAACACGTAATATGCCATCTATTGACCATAACTTAATGGAAATATAAACCTAAGCCCTGTAAGGAAATGGACTGTAATCGCTTGTGACTCGATTATCGTGATGTCACAGTCTTTAGTAGAGACTTAATTAATGAGCTCTTTTCAAAAGCTTCTTTTATAAGACACGTTTTCAATGGTTTTTTATGAGACAACGATTGTATCTACCGTTTTGTGTTTAAACAATTAATAGCTTATTAAGTATGGTATGCTGATATAAAGTTTAAAGCTATTTATAAATTTATAGTCTATAAAAGCGATACCAGAGAAACATTTAAGTAAAGTAGTTTAGATTTAATCAACAAAAAATGCCTATTTGCATTTAAACGCAGGAACAAAGAATTAAAGATATTTAATTACTTATATGCATATATTCAAGAAAACAAAACGATAATGTTACAAAAACCTCGTACAATTTAAACCTTTATTTCTAGTACTTAAAATGTAAGCACACGACACAATTAACCAAGAACGTGTTATAGCGTTTAATATATCGAACAATTCATAGTCGCATGCGCATAATATAAATGGCTACACTTCGAGCGATGTTGATAACGATCAAGCTTCGTGATAACAGCTTTTTGCTTGGAGTAGGTGTAATTTAATTAATAATATATCGTCTTACGATTTTCATTACCCCACGTTAAAACAGAAGTGTGTACGTTAGCATTAATTTTATCACAGTATAAAATCTATTATATATAGATTTAATATGTTGATAAAATGAATGAGCTTACATAAATAATAATACATAATGATGCTTCCATAAAGTACTGAGGCTTTTATCTTATGGTAATTTCACCATAAAGAACAGCTGTATCATTCAAATAATGTTTCATATGAGGAGATTTTTATTTAATCTTTTAAATAAATAAAGATGGCTTAAATTCTTACACTTGTAAGTAGATAGCGAAAAATCCGAGCTCCTTATCAAAGCCTTGAGCAAAGCTTAGTGACTCAAAAAGTCGAGATGAAGATAAGGCTGATAGCTGGTATAAATATTATGCTTGGATACCGGCCCGCGGCTGCGCTTGTGTGGATCACAGCTGAAAATATTGCAATCGACTTTGTTAGAAAATAAATATTGTGTGACTAATAAGTACGGTTAAATAAACCATTTTTAGGTTATGTTTCACATGTATTTCGTATTTTTTATCATTATAATTGGATTAATATGATACTTAAATATAATTTAAGAACTGACTCCTACCAAAACCTTTAACTGTATAATTAATTAAATTGACCAGTCAATATTCCGCTCATAGAAACAAAACTCCTGTAAAGTTTCGTGTGACTTTAAACTCTAAGTATACTGATATATAAGTTTACTGGTTAAACTGTTTATGTACAATATTAATAAATGCTTATTTGTTTCAGGTAGGTATTCGATGAACGTCTGCTAAAAGTAAGGCTAAAAACATTTTGATAACATTTTAGATTAAGTTTTTAGTTATAGAGAATATTAATTATGAAACTAGTAATAAATACTCCTTCGTGTATGTATGTCTGTCTCTGTTTGGATGTATGGCTGCGTTCACTTCTGAACTCACTGAACCGATTTAAACACAGGATCACAAGTTTGAGGAAAGTTAACTCTGGAAACTGTTGTAAAGGTACCTATAGTATTATTACACTTTACTCTTTAGTTTATTGGAGTCAAAACAATTTGTTTGTTCTGCATAACGATGTAAATTAGAAATCAAAAAAGTATGTATATATATTCTATAAAAAATAACTAAGATACGTTAATAAAACTTTAGATATCATATTTAATATTCGTCAACTAGTAAAATTGAGCTTTAAACTGAATATGCGATGACACAAGAACATTTTGTGTAGGTTTAATGAGTCGGTTTATAAATTTCTATTTGTTACGCATCCAGCGTCACTCGTCGCCGCCCACTACAGGGCGCTTGATTCTAGCATCATTTCTTCTGAAGAGATGACACTACGATATTATTAATACAGCTTTTTTACTGACTTCTCAAAAATATAGACATCGTATCGAGTTGCGTGTTTTGATCTATTTCTATTTATAAGTTAAAATATATTTGTTTGAACTAGTACGATGATTATTAAACCTCCAAATAATATGCAGTCCCAATTCTAAGTATATGTATTTTCGGTATTTGGAGTTTACACTGTACAAGTAACCTATGCCCAAAGAGGAATTATTATTGTCTTTTCGTATATCAGATCGAGCTGTCACAAATATAAAGTGCTCAAGCGTCACGGCGACATACGAGCAATAAAAATATCAAAACAGGCACAAAGGTTAAACGTAATTCATGGAGACATCAAAGAAAACGCTCTAATTTGAATAGATTAGTAGCATGCAAATTGCTTGATAATATCGCATCATATGGGGACACGATGTTTTATTTATGTGACGGGGGAAAGGGCGAATTAATGCACTCGTTTTTCCAAGTCTCTGTAGAATATTACAATTTGTGAATATTTTTTTTAAAACGTGAGCCTTTTTATGTAACGCTAAGCAAAATTACTTAAGTATTGTTTAAAATTTGACTAAATTCTATAAATAACGTAATTCAGAAGATCAGTACATATAAATTGAAGTGTCTGTTTTTAATTTCAAATTAAGAGCTTTTCACTAAATGCATATGAAAGTTTATACGGTACTTACATCAAAAATTATTGTCTGTCTGGTCTGTTTGTTCCGGCTAATCTCTGAAACTTCTTACTTTCACTCGCAGGTGTTATAAGGAGTTACTTGGGTACTTTTATTTTATTAGAAAATTATAAAAACCATTTAATTTATTTTAAGTTACGCCCAGCGAGCCGAGTTTGCTAGTTTGATATATGATTAAATCGAGTGATAAGTATATCAGTATATATTTTAATGACAAAATATAGATTGATAATAATCAAATAACATTATATAGTGGTGTATTATTGAATATTTTGTATCTATAACATGTCATGTATATGTATAATACTAGATTTAGAAAAACATTTATAAAGTAAACAGGTGACGTAAAGTAGGCCACGCTAATACAAAAACCTAAAATATACAAGGATTAACATGTCAAAGGTTCATAGATCCATTATCGGATCGGAAAATGGTGTTTCTCAAATAAATATGTATTGCCGCATGAAAAAATTATAGGTCAAAATTGCTTTAGTCCATATTATGTCAGGCAGCTGTGGAATAATATTTGATTATTATTCAGTGACATTTATGTTTTTAAGCGTACAATGTACATGTCATGCTAATAGAAGTTATTGTTAGATATTTTTATATAAAACAAATTTAAATTCTGTAATTCACTAAAATTGTAAAATATTTTAACTTCTACATAGATTGATTTTTAATTAAAAAGTGTAATCAATTCCCATAACCGAAGGACCGTAAGACGTCACCCGCAGCTAATTCCTGAAAACGTCTATCATTTAACTAGAAAACAAAGCTAAGCGTTGGTTAGCCAGCTTTCGTTCGCAGACGGCACTTCAAAGGAACTGCGCCCCCACCCCCGCCTGAGGCTACTGACGGGTTTGTGTATTGTATTTGGGATCTGTTTGCTCACCCGGGGTTATTAACAGGTGGTAAGGTGTAATTGATAAAGACACTGATATAATATTATTTACTAGATTTTATTCTAGAAAATGTTAAGATTTAATTGGAAATGTTCGAGAGCTCGTCCCATTTCAGAAATTTTATATTTAAGAAATATCGTTATATTTTTAATTGTTGGAAGACAAATGACATGTAAAACTCCGGTAACTCAAGCATCCGATGTATAATGAGACGTATCAATATTCATAGACGAGATGGCCACGTGCCTGAAAGAGAGGGACGGCAACACTCACAATTTAGAACCTCTCACTCGCACCTACTTTTTAATTTCGAAACAATCTCGTTGAGCGTCCTGCCCCATTAAAATTCGAACGCACACTCCCTTTTATTGTTTGAAAGCTACGGATATTGTCATTTTAAACATTTTTTTCTAAGGTTTCTAATTTATCTGGATTCGACGACGTTGGTGGGCATGCAATCAAGTGATGAGTATGCGTAGCTGGCACGAGAGTTTTATGACTTTATGACTTTTCTGTCTACATAGTCATGCGTACTACCTTATGCGTGACTTCAGTAAACTTATTGTTTTAACAAAAAACTGTATATTAACTTGACAGAAATATTTATGCTTTCTTTGTTGACTTTAATAATTGTTTTAGTACTACATGTATAAGGCATTTAAACATATATTTCTTCTTCTTCTTCTTCTATTCTATTAAATCTTAATAAATAGTGTTTAACAGCAAAATTTTATTTTACCACAAACATTATGCTTTTACAAAAACCAGTACAAAAGAATTACAAACTGCTATCTAAATAACGAAGAATAGCTTAATAGTTTCTGCCCTCGTTATGCGAGTATGCAACGATAATTTGAACAATACATTCAGAAGCACGGTCCCACGTCGGGCGCCACTTTCCTAATTGGCGGTTAGGTGTAATTGGACGCGCTCGCAAAGAATCGCACGCCTTGGGCTACTAGTTGTGAAGACATTAATATCGGTTTAGCTTCATAGCCTGCGGTGAAACGATTAAATTATGCGGTGTTACGAACGTGATTTATTGAAGATTTGCACGAATAGAACTATTACGTTATATTAAATGAAAAATAGTATAAATTTCTAAAAGGAAGCTGTATAGGATGCTTATATAACATATAAACCTCTCTTAAAGGGTTTTATAATTATTGTAGTTAATCTCATCTACGTGTGTGTACAATTTTATCTGTTGTTTGACAAAAATTGTCAAACAACAGATTGTTTCTATTTGAATTTATGATGAAGCCAACATTAAGAGCGACATGAGATCGCATCAATGGCTGTGAACTCTTATAAAATTATCGTTACATCATCAGCTTATCAAAGCCATTTATCTTGCAGATTAAATCTGTAAAAGCCATTTACACAGAATGCATGAATGAAAAATTTACACTTTAAATAATAAACGATATTGTAAGAATTTTGTTTAACATTTCGTGTTGAGGTAATTAATTTTTTTTTTCCTTTTTTTGTCGACTAAGGATAGTTACATAATAATTATAATTACAAAACCTTTTTACATTTATTTCTGCTTATAAATGAATACATACGTAAGAGCTTGTCTCAATCGAGCTTCATTTGTAGTTGATCAAGAGCTTCAGTCACAAACAGCAAATCATGAAGGGTGCACCGAAGAGGTGGATTCTAGTGTTTTATTTGGTTAATTAATAAGACCAAATTCAAACAAATCCAACTACCGATACCGTTGATACACTCAATATTTCACAAGGGATGCAGGGTTGGTTTTTTAGGGTTGGCCATAGTTTTGTTGTGTTTCAGTATATATTTTTAAATAATTAGTTATTTCTTTGGCTTCATCTGTATTTGTGTTTGGTCTATTATGTCGATCAATTTTTACCATCATATTTTATCCATACTTTTCATTTAATTAGTTATGTAACTTAAGAATATATAACATATTTAATAATATAAAACGTCTTAGTATTTTACATTTCTAAAATGCTCCGTTGACAAATTTACGTTCAACTTTCTTCAATTCAAGATAATTTCAATCAGATAGCTCAAAAGAATTACATTACAGATGTTTATATTCTTGTCGCACACCAAAAACACCTACGTCCAAGTCTCTACGACAAAATAAACATGTTTAAAAATCCATTAAAAATTCAAGTCACGCACAACCCTAACTTGGAGTGGATTGCAAGGGCCAAGGTTCGATCCCCATTGTGATTCCCACTTGTTTTTTAATAGAGGGTATTTTCTATTATTCGTCATATAAATGGCGCTGTTTTCGTACGTTGACATGCATTCCCTTTGTGGTGATAGGGTGAGCATGGGAGACATTTCGGTACGTTAATGATCTCGTGGGAGGTCAAGTGATTTTTGAAAATGTACTAGTAATTTTATTGCCCCTTTTTTGGTTTTGTAAAATACTTTTATTTGTATGTATTTAATATATCTTTAAATTCAAATACTGATAAATTGAAGACAGAATAGGTAGAATAAAGGAATTCTGGAAGAAATATGTGTCAAGTATATATTTAAAGTACCATAAACTATAGTATTAGTAATTGATTAAGTTTCCTGTGATTCTACAAACCATCAGATCTTTGTTAAAGAACATTGATCTATCTATACTTTTGTTTATATATACAAGTATATTGAAATTCAAATGATCTTTAACTTAAGACGGAAAGTTTATACGTACACCATTTTGGAATATAACTTAAGATTCCCTACTACCGAGCACATTTCGTAAGTTTCCACCACAGGTAGAGGTGTAGATATATAGATAAAATAATATCTCTTAGACCAAAGTAGGTGAAACATATAAACTTATGAAGTACCAAATACTCACCCAGGCTCCGCTCGGGTTCTTTCCTAGGTATGCTTTAACAATTATTATAGATTTCCTAGGAATTAAATATTTTGCCGCAGTAAAAAGTATCCTATACGTTGTACCGGATACCAGGGATCATAATACCCAATTTCATTAAAATCAGTCCAGTGGTCTTCTCGTGATGTGATCACAGACAAACAGACTAAAATTCTAAAAACTATAGATTCGCCCTTTGTATCGGTAATAAAGACTATTTCAATAAAATAAAATAAAAATATTTAATGTAATTCGACTCAGAATTTTAATATATAGGATATTGTGTATAGATTAAAGCGCAAAATACATCATGTTAGTACTTGACATTATTACACGAACAAATATAACATATATTATCTATATATGAAGTATGATTTAAAAGATAAAATCTAAACTCATATGAACATAAAGTCTAAATAGAAAAGAACAGACAATAGCAACTACGGTAGGTAATTAGTATCACGTCCATCAACCACATTACACATGATTGAAATGTGTAACTGCCATTTTTTATTATGAAGTAGCAATTTTTCCTATACCCTCATAATATACGAAAAGTAATAATTTGTGCTCCCGGAGGATCACGGATAAAAGCCAAGCAGAACAATAGAGCCATTAGCTGTAAATGAGATATCACTTATTGTTTTTTTAATTGTTTCCTCTGGATACTTATTTCGCTTGTCGGTAGCGAGACCGATCTGATTGGCTGGATTCAAAAGTATTTTCGTTTTATAGTAATGATTGCTTTCTTTTACATGAATATGTTCGTAGAATATACCTACTTTGTCTATAATTCAACATTAAAAAGTATTTTTTTATATTATTTATTTATGGTGTAAAATAAATGCAATAGTTTAAAAAGAAATTCTCTATATGAATTCAATAACCTTATGTTACTACTAATACCTTCAAGTGAGGCTTTAGCTTTGCGGTAATAGAATACAATTAGAAAACTAGTTAAACAATTCGCCTAACGCTCCCTAAACGCGGGACTAAAATGAGACGCATTTTTAATTAAACCCCGCCGGAAGCCGCCATGTTGCCGCGCATCCGCCGTCGCCATCTTGCGGCGACCGTTTGACAAATTGGTACGGCAGAGTGACGCGCAATTTTCCCGCTTTTTTCCCGCCCATTGTTCGCTTTTCCCCAACAAAATGAAAAGTCGCGCTATTTCTATTTATTTATTTCTTTTTTCGGTAAATGTTACGGCTCAGCCGTTGTATTGCAGATTGTTTTGTGCTGCGGCTGTTCATTTCTCACTGTCGAATTTTTTGAATGTCAGTCGGTTCATGGGTACTCCATTACGATTGTTTAACGAGTAAAAATTTAGGAACTACTATTGGATAAAAGAAATGCAAAATTCTATTTCGAATTTAACTTCAAACATATTTTAGCTTTACAATATATATGCTGACTTATATTACTAGTTGCTTATTCGTTCTATGTTCAGGTATCTTCAAACACACTCAAATTCAAAATTATATACCATATCCATAAAGACTTTTAGAAGCATCTTTGAATGTCAGTTACGCTTGAAAAAATTAAGTGTCAGTACGAAGACAGTAGACCTCCTACTGTCTTCGTACTGACACTTAATTTTTTAACTTAATGGTGAGAATAGTCGATGACAATCTTTATAGGAAATATTTGGTCTTTCCAACAAAGATCGTCCATGTATTTAATCCGTATTTTTAACGTCCTACAACTGGGCACGGGGCTCCAACGTATACATCGGGATCTGACCATAGTCCACCGCGCTGGCTAAGTGGAATTGGTGGACTTCACTTGTCTTTCTTCGAAAACTTGTCGAATTCTATTTAAGACATACCGGTCATATCGGTAGACCATATATTTATTGAATAATTGTAGTCTATTACCTCTTTCGTTAATCTCTATATTTCTGAGTTAAAATCTGAGAAAATAAAATCCGTACACTAGTTGAAATTAGCTCGCTGGGACAAAATTTTTATTTATGAATACTTTTGTAACTATCTCCTCAATACAATAAAATGGAGTGATCAAGGTCTTTCAATACTGATGAAACTGGATGTCAAGGACAGCAAGAAAGAAATGAAATCAGAATTTCTTGCATTATGATAAAAAATAATGATCGGTTTTGAAATACTACCTAGATATTTATTAACCAAAGATTTTATTTTAGAAAATTGGATGATATTCACAAAACTAAGTGATTAAAACTCTGCAGTGTGACGTATAATATTAGAATATTTATTCTGTTCGTGCGTCAGTGTGTGGGTGTGAATGACAATCTTCATTGATAACCAAATCCGATCTTTTCAGCCAAATCATTAACTTAGTTAATTGGTAAAGGATTTCACTTTTACGTTGATTTTTGAAAATATAATTACCTAATATTTGATCATAGGTTTAGGTGCAGGTATTAAATTAAACCTTGATAAGATATTGTAATTTTCATTAGAGAGCACTTATTTATAGATAAATGAAGTTGTTGAGAACCCTTATCAACTACATAGGTATTAATTAAAAGCGATAGGACAAAAATAATAAAACTGTATAAAGTGACCTTAAAAAACTTTAATTTTAAATTAATATAGTTTTCCATCGTAGCACCTAGATCCAAATGTATTCAAAATTCAACACGGCACCTCCCAAAAGTCAACAAATCAGACAGTAGGCAGAACACAATCCGAACTAGTTACCGTCTATACTGCCCGCCTCATTAAAGCAGGCGGCGAGATCAAACGATTCCGAAATACGCGCGCCGCAGACCTATGAGAACGTAGAACGACGTAGAATTAATAAGCGATGTCACAAACTACGTACACGAACAAGGAAACCTACTGTTGGTAACAAAACTAAAGATAGAAACTGAGAGAATTCCCTCATTTGCGATTGCGCAGCAATTAAGTTAACAAAATTTTTAAGAAAAATAAATGCATAAAAACGTCAAGTCAAATTATTATAAAGATTATGAAATATAAATTAACATGAGGAAAGAATGAAAAATTTTAAAAGGCAATAAACGATTTTAAAGTGATTTTATAGTTACGCCTGTCTATCATTTTCATAGGTCCATGGTTAAAAGAAACGATTTATGTCTGTGTCGACGTGTGCACACACGTTGTTTTATTATCATATCACCAATTGGATATCAGCAAACCAAGTAAACTCTAAGATGCTTCAAATTTGTTCTAAATCGAAAGCGTTTCTATGAACAATTAAAGCTCAATCGTACTTATAAGGTTTTACTGAAGCTTTGACTTACGAAAAACTTTATATCAATTATGAGTAAATAGTAAAAATATTAATAAGCGTGAAATTTGTAAGTTAAACTTCATCACTTCACAGGCCCCCATTGGCCAAGTGGACTGAAATTAGAAATAGAGTTAATTTATACTGTGTTTAACATTGTAAGTACGAAACGAGTGGATTCGCTACTAATAACTTATATATTATACATTCTTTACTACTCGTATCATTATCTATGAAAGTATTAATGTATTGACGAAATATGGATAATGGTATAATTAAACCCAAAGGCCGTTAAAGCTATCAAAAAAACTTGAGTTCCCATAGATTATGCGTAGAAAGTATTCCGAATGTTAATTTATCCTTCATTATAAAACTTCCTATCGAACTAGTTTTCGATCAAGTTTTATATAATATGTATAGTTGTAAATTTCGTTCTGTCATATACTTAATACAATATATTCAATATTAAATGCTGTACCAGGATTGATTGGACCTAATTGGGTCGTTATGTGGAAGAATAATGACCAATTAGTAAATTAAACGACTCATCCGAGGCGGGACGTTGCCATCGTTACAGTTTTTTATTGCAGTAATATCGTAGGAAAGTGGCTCCAAAGCAGTGCCTTGAGGGATACCTTAAATCAATTATTTAATGTGTGTATTTTTAAGAATCACGTTCGCTGAACAATTGTCATTGTTCACAGCCTTTTGTTCTACTATATTCATACATTATATTTTAATGGGGGACTTTAATCATTTTCAACTCGTACTAGCGCTTTACTCTCCGTAGCAGATGCTACGGATCTACTTTTGGTTATGTTATTATTTAAAGTAGCCTATCAAAATTACTAATAGAAGTTTTACTCCAGACCATTATAGTCTGTGTAGACTGTAGGTACTAAATAATATTCAAATTCGTCAAGCTATTCCATCATAAATGAGTAGCAAACAAGCATTTGAAATAATAGTTAGTAATTATTAAAATACAACATTTTAATAAACTAAGGTCAAGAAAATGCTTATGTCATTTTATTGCGTATGCTTAAATGCAGAACGAACCAACAAACCTATAAATAATAAGAATTATTAGACATACCAGATAACAGTTATTGCGCCAAACGTACTTATTATACAGGCATATCACTTTACCCAGAAATAGTTCACCTCACGTCATTTTTATTGATTCACTGTTAACATATATTAAAGAAAAAATTTTATAATTTGATATCTTGTTCATAATCATAAGTTTCACGTAATATAATTAAAATAACTTTGAGATATTTTAAAAATCAGTATCATACAGTTGGGTCAAGATAAAACCCTAGCTCTATCACTCTCTCGTACATAGTTTATAGTTATCACTTCTTATTATTTCCTAAGCGTTTAACGATTGCTTTATTGTGGCCCATCAACTCTGACTTGTATAAAATTAATCTCCGACAGTTTAATCTAAAAAAAGCTTCCAGTTTCGGTTTTTATGATGCTTCCATAAAATCTAAGAGCTCGTAATAATGTCTCGGGAATGGGAGACTTTGTTCTCGTTTTTAACTTTTTAGCCTGTAAGAAACTAGGACGGATCGAGCTATTTGTGAATTTTAATAGTCGTAAATCTAGCCTCGTTTGGAATATGCACATTATGTTTATTGCCCACTTGTATTGCCTCCTCGTGTTGGACGTCACATTCATAATTATACATTTAAATGAGATTTCAACGCCTACAAACTTTCTATTGATGGGCTTTTGTTGATTTAAGTCTTATGAGCAGAAGTCGCTGTTATGGCATTTCAAACATATTGTTACGTACTACTGGTTCGGGATCGGAAATTAATAGCGTTCTTGTACCAAAGTTCTTTTAATTATTTAAAAACACAAGCACAGTCTGTACACAACACTAGTCTACGAGCACTGTAATACTCCTTCTCAATGCTTCTTCACTACCTCTTCACTTTTCCACAATTTCGTATTCCTTCTAGTCTTCACTTAACTTCGTCTCGATGTCAACTGATCTCTCGACACACTGCCGGCCTTTTTATATGCATAAATATTAGAACATTCTAGTATCGAAAATTCAAAATGTTTCTAGTAATTTCGAATCCTTTCCCGAAAGTGTTTTGTCTCTCTCTAACACATTAGAATTTGTAATAAACTGTTCCTGTCATGTAATTGACATAAGCTAAAAATTGACAGTCGCCGTTCTTAGGCATGGTACAGGCGTGCTATTATGACGAGTTCACACTATATTACGCGACAATATTTAGAGTGAAGATAATTTATCTCAGTAATCTTAATAAAAATCATTGGTTTAAATATAATTAGAAAACGTCAAAATGTGACTGCTGTTTGCTAAATATATTAAAAACATCGAGAGTTCGACATTTGAACTTTGACTGTAATTCATCTTCATAAGTTATATAAAAGTTATTATATACATGTATATAATTTTAAAATTTATATATTACCTACATCATGCTACTATGGCAACGTTGTAGTTATACTTCATAAACAACGCTAGTGAAACTGTGGGCAACAAGTCACAAAGCTTAGCATTTTCTCCTAAAAGTCCTACTCCGTACAAACTTTAAATACATGCTTAAAGCTCACACTCCTCCGTACGCTCAATATGTTTAGAGAGGTACAAAGTTTTCATAAACATATTTACATACTCTTGGAATAACATAACAAAATTTTGAGTAATTGACCCTTAATATCAAATTTATTTAAAATTTACATAAATATGTCATATTAATATAAAAAATAATATCGAAAATATTTGAAAGAAATTGATCGAAATTACCTTCACTCCAGAAAAATATTCAGTACTACAGACTTACCCTGGCTCCGCTCGAGTACGATCCAAGATACCTTTTAAGTGTTAGTATTGATTTATCAATAATGAGATACTTTCCAGCAGAAAGTATCGTATATATATATGTGGGAATATGATTAATTATTATTTAGTTTATTTTTATTTAAGACACAGTAAACCTCCTTTGACTTTTAAATTATAAAAAGAATGTTGTAAGTTGTCAAGATGTAAATATAAAAGGAAGATGATGACTTATGAAAAATATATTAAGATGTGTTAATAGAAGACGATGACTTATGACGAAAATATAAAGATGTATTAGTAAAAGATTAATAAAGAATTATAATAACAATCCCGCTCTAATCAATTTAACGATCCCACATCTTTTTTGGGGGCTCGTCCGGGATCGTAAATAAAATTGTTTTGAAACGGATTGATAATTTTGAAGACGAAGGATGATGAAAAGAATTTGAAGATTTTGACGACGTTTGTACAGCGATTATAAAAGAAGTAAAGACTAGAAAATTAAGATTTTAATCATATTCAAGATGCCACCGAAAAAAGATTCACCACGCGAGATCGAAAATGACGAAAATATTCGTTTTGAAGATTTAGAGAAATCAATGAATATTTTCACCGGAGATGACACCTACCCAGTAAGTTTGTTTTTTGATGAATTTGAAGACACTGCGAATATTATGAACTGGAGTAGTATTGAAAAATTGATATACGCTAAAATACTTTTAAGAGGTACTGCGAAACTGTTTTTAAGATCGTTCGGAAGAGTAAAAGACTATGCCACGTTAAAGAAAGGACTGTTGGAAGAATTTGGCCCTAGGCTTAACACGAATAGGCTTAACATACAGAAGAGACAAGAAGAGGAAGTTTCTTTTAAAAATACATGTATTGGAGAATTAGACATGATGGCGGAGGAAGATACAGTAAGCGATGTCAATATAATTACGGAAAATGAATATCAGAAGGAAAATGGACACAATATAGTATTAGTAGTAGACAAAGATGTTAAAGATGAATATGATGAAGGAGAAAAGAAAAACACGGAGAAGACCATAAAAATGAATGAATATTGTGATATTGTAAATGAACATAGAGGAGTACCGATGGATGAAAAGATAGAAACACCCAGTAAATCTGAGTTCCCTATTGCTAATAAAAAAGATGAATCTCCAAGATGCAGACGGATAAATAAGAAGGTAATAATTAAAGAAATATGTTTTAGAATAAATGAAGTTAATGCAGGACTAAAGACAGCACATAATAAAGACTACCATAAGATTAAGACACGCACTAAACAAAGACAGAAGGAAAATGTTCAACTAAGAGGCAAAGGCAACAAACTTAAGCAGACAATAGAAACTAAGACTAGGAATTTAGACAGTAAAAGACGACCAAAATTTAGGAATATAATGAATGAATCAATGCAGACGATAAAGAAAGAAAATGTAAGGAATTATAAGAAAAGAAGAAAGAAAGAGGCAAACTTGGTTTCGACTTGATAGAGTTCATCTGAGGCAGATGAATGAACAGGATGGCCGTGTGGGAATATGATTAATTATTATTTAGTTTATTTTTATTTAAGACACAGTAAACCTCCTTTGACTTTTAAATTATAAAAAGAATGTTGTAAGTTGTCAAGATGTAAATATAAAAGGAAGATGATGACTTATGAAAAATATATTAAGATGTGTTAATAGAAGACGATGACTTATGACGAAAATATAAAGATGTATTAGTAAAAGATTAATAAAGAATTATAATAACAATCCCGCTCTAATCAATTTAACGATCCCACATATATATATAATTGTAATGTAATTAATGTACAGATTCGACTTAGTTATAATTTTTATTATTTGTATTTTTGTATTCAGTATATATACATAAAATGACACGCGCTAGCTCTACTCAGTCCATTTTGTCTTCACATATTATTTTTACAAATTGCTTCAGAATTTTTTTGTAAGTATATCATTCGATAAAATACATTTTGAATTTAGTGGAGGCTATTAATTTTTACGTTTGACATTTTTATGCATATTTAAGATTTCGCTTTGAAGAGCTTTACACTAGATTTATGATTACTTTGAGACACACAGCCTGCTAGAAGATGAAGTCAACTAATAGAAAGAAATATTTTATAAATATTAAAGTCAACGCTTTGATTGTTTGTCACATAACCATAGTAATAAATTTTTAATAACTTAATAATAATTAATTTACGAAGTAGGATATTCTAGAAAATTTATTTTCATGAGAGTCTTTGACCGACTTTAGGAGGGAGTGTTTATTGATATTTTTTAAGAAAGACACACACTTTAATTATAGTGTGATATTGAAATCGTTCGAAAAAACTAAAAATTTTACACATTTAACTAAAAACTATTGCAATAAATTAGTAAGTTTTTAGTTGTAATTTTAATAAATTTTAAAATGTAGATATATGTAACATTTATATTATATAAATATAGGTCCTACTACAAACAAATAACAGGCAAAAGATCAGTCTGTGTGTAGTCTGATTCATTTTTTCTAGTTTTTTCTTATGATTTATAAGAAACATCACATTTTGGCAATGCTGAGTGACTTGATTTATATTTTCGTTTATTCTATTAATCTCATTTAAGTTGAAAATACTGGTTGAAGAGACAATGTTGATTTATTAGTAACTTTATTGAATACCGTGATATAAAATAATGCGAATGATTTTATTAAAATATGAATGAATAAATTATGACTCATTTCAATTACGACTAGTATAAATTGACTATGATATCTATATTTTTATGCATGTTGTCTATGGAAATGTCAAAGAAACAATTTTATACGTAATATGATTCCTTTCTAGTAGAATATAAAATGGATATTAATATAGTAATAAGTTTTATACTACGTTGTTACTTTTAAATAGATAGTTTAAGTTCTAGATTAATATATTTTTGTTACATTCTATTAATACAGACTACACGCGGAGCCATGGAAAAGAACTAGTCCATACTTTAAAATTAATAAAAAAAAATACCTTAAGTCAAAATATATTGGTTAAATTTTAGCACTAGAAAATATAAACAATGAATAAAATATTAATCTACTAGCAAATTACCCTCGCTTCGCTCAGGTTCGTCCCTAGATTTGGCGCAAGCGAAGCCCTGGATTCCGGATTCGGTGAAGACAGTATGAAAATCGGTACAGTAGCTTTTGAGTTCATCATGTTTATCACGAACCGACAGACAGACGCGGCGGAGGACTTTGTTTTATAATATGTAGTGATAAGGTCTTAGTCGGTTAATGTAACAATACATATATTTCATGTATATTATAAAATATTGCTTTTTAAATTTAAATCTATTACTTATAAATTTTAGCAAACTAGTAATTCATACATTTCCTATCCAAAATATAAATAATGCAACGAATAGTGAAACCATTAGTGTAAACTTAATCCAGTTAATTTATTATGCCTGGAACTTCAAACTGATGTGTTGATGGCGGTCATTGCGATTTATTACGGCTTTATCATATTTTATGTTTTGAGTAATATATTGAAATTTTGCTAGATTTTTTTGGGTCTTTTCTTTGATGATTTGATTTTTGACGTTTTTATGCTATAGGCAAAGACTAAAGATCGCTTCGCTTGCAATAATTCTTTTAACAGTTAATATTATATCATACTTTTATCTCTTATGATATATAAAAATATTTATTACGGAATATACAAACGCTGAACTGTCGATCTGAGCTTAGTTCGACACGCCGCTGGCCAAGTGCGGATTGGCGGACTCCCATGTTTTTCCAAAACTAGTTAAGTTCTCTCAAACATGCAGGTGTAAAAAATGATTTGCACATGAAAATATAAAAGATGCGTGACCCAAATTTGAACCCGCTTTACTCGGTTACCCAAGCGCGCGCGTTACCAAAGGGATACCAAAGCCATTTATATGTACATACTACATAGTTTCATTTTAAACGTCCGTGTAAGTTCTTAAAACGACCAAAGCTGTTATATTGCTATTACCAACGATGGATAGAAAAACCTTTTAAAATCTAGACGAATATTACAAAATATGAATTTTTCATATGAGTATAAAATGTGAAATGTTTTTCAACTTGGTCAGTCGACTGCAGTTCGTGTCAGCGGCTGTTGACATTCCAACTTGTCAAATCTCCCGCCGCCCAGCTTACTCTAAATTCGCGTAGATTACACAAACACTACTATTTGTTCTACTTGTAGACTTCAATGTTTATAGTATGTAAATGACTTTTGAAGAGACAGATATGCATTGTCCTGGGTCCTTACCCTTATCCTTTACATGATCTAGATGTTTTTATCTGTTTTCTTAAAAGATATAATATTATAGAAACTTTGTAGGTAACTAGCTAAAGTTAAGAAATCTAAAAAGGTGAGTCTACAAGAATAACTAAAATACGTTTTTTTATTTATTACAAGATAAATAGATCTAATCGTTTTCAATAAACTCAATGTCACTTCAAAAATATTATTACGTATGTTGTTAAATTAACCGTATGATAATTATTATATTATGACAAACATAACATTTCTGTTTCCGACATACGAAAATATGGTAGCGGGCTATGTTTACGCTTCAAAATACGAGCGTGACGCAATTTGTAACACCCTCCGAGGGGGGGAGGACTTCAAAGGGCTTGCCGACAAAGCGCTAAATAAGATGAAAAAAATATATAAACGACAATGGACAGGGAAATCAGGACTTTGGAAATTTCTTGTTTCTTTTTAGTTTTTCGCGCGAGATTTACGCATGTATGCCTACTTTTTTTATGTTGATTTTGTGTGTTTTCGTTTTTAGTAGAGGATGGTTCTATACTTCTATACTATAGAAATGCTTTACAACAATCATAGTCGATTTGAAACGCCGGGAACCAAAAATCAAAATATAAATCCGCGACAAAATCCGAAAAGATAGTTTCATTTATAATGTCGAATATTGGCGTAAACTTAAGAAAGTATTAATTAAAAAAGTTCTCTTTAATATAAATTGTAACTTGATTGAGTAATTAATTATGCTTAATTAAATGATACACCAACATTAATATCACCTTAAAAGCAATTATAACACCATTAAAATGGAATTCAAAACTTTGAAACCCTTGCAAAACAGATACACTTATTAAATAAAATAATTATTTTAACGACGCTTTTGGCTCATTTTGTAGCGAATAACTGTGCCAGCGGTTGCGGGTTCGACTCCCGCTGGGCGTTAATTTGCGTAATAAACACGAATGTTCATTTGTCTCCAGTATATACATACTCCATATTTATTTGTAAAATGTTTGTATATAACTTTAAAGTTATCTATGTGACTACGGCTTAGCTTAAATTCCTGTCCATGATATGCTTTTAATTATTTTATAACTCTTAATTTATTAATTCGAAGCACACTTAACGAGGTTATCGAACACGTTGCTAATGATGCGGTGCGTATTGGTTATGATTTTTTATCTAGGAAGGATAAATCTACAGTGACATGCCACATATATCGAATAGGTTTGTACGTAGCATTGTACTCATTCAATCCCTTTCAGCAAACGATATTTTCACTGACATTAAGCTTAAGAATTTTCCTTATTTTCTTAAAGCTTCTTAAGTACATACGTATACTTGGGAATTAACTTAAAATCTTTCCGTTTATTTTGTAAACAAATTATATTCTAGGTCGTGAAAATAAAATATCTAGTGATTCCTAGTAAAATTTTGCAAAATATCTGTGTCTTAAATTAAAGTATATACAGTTGTACAATGTAGTACACTCCACGGAGACTCCAGCTCACAAACTATATATCACTGGGAGAATTTTTAATTTCCATCCATTTCTATGTGAATCAAAAGAGAAATGAATGAACAAACAAACTCACATTTGCACATAGTTATTATTATAGGTATAATAAAAATGTATATTACCGTAATTTTTTTTGGTATTAGTAGTACATAACCACCTACCTATAAGTAAGTTAAAAAAAAGAAAATACCCAAAAGTAGAAGATTAATAAATTATTCAGAAGAAAAGGAAAAACATTTAAATATGATACGGCTAAGATTTGTCTTTCACCGTCAAAACAATACCCGATAAGTGTCAGAGCGCCATTACAGGGATTAATGCGTTATCTCGTTATCAATTAAGGCGACACTTAACAAGGTTACGTTACGTAACGATATGGACGGTTTGTAGTTTGTACCTTACGATCGAGTGATTCGCTTAAAAGGTGATATTTCATGTATAAGTGGTATTACTGATTTAAGATGAAATGAATAAAGCAGTTAAAGAAATTTATAAAATATTTAATGATATGAACCATGAATGTTTTAAAATATCTTTTATCTGCAATTACTTGCGAACGAAATAAGGAGAACTTAATTTCTTTTGACTGAAAATAGTGGCTATTTTCCCGAAGAAATGATAAATGTAATAAATTTATTTATCTTAATACATACTCCACAAAATAGTTTGTTATTTAAAGTGAAGTTATTTAATATTGATATGTTAAAAAAATATACAAAAAATATACGTATATTGACTAAGTTACGCAAAAGCTAAATAAATATATAATTAATTATGTACGTATATCAAATTTAACCTCTATATTGAACCTGAGCAAATCTTATAAATCTTTGCAATTATCAAATTCTGAGCCTCATCTCATCTGCATAAACGCACACTAGCCTAAACACACCGTACGCACGCGCGGCGGCGAGATCAAAGAGAGCTCGACCCCTTTGTATTTGCCGCCGGCACGTGCCGTCTTTTTCGTTTCCCTCGCCAGAAGCATCTAAGCTTCTAA
The DNA here is from genome assembly GCA_951802675.2 of Boloria euphrosyne. Taxonomy (NCBI): domain Eukaryota; kingdom Metazoa; phylum Arthropoda; class Insecta; order Lepidoptera; family Nymphalidae; genus Boloria; species Boloria euphrosyne. Next base: position 3,390,622 of record OX637896.1, read on the forward strand.
GTGCGAGTGGGACAACTGTATAAACGATTGTATAGCTTGCAATGTGAATATTTCACCTCGTTATCGAGTCTTGTTTGTGTTAGGTAGTGTTAGAACGATGATTGAATTAATTTTATCGATATCGACGGGGCGAAATTATATTAATATGGAAGCAGCTTGCTTTTAATGACGTTTATATTTTAGGTTAGCAACATGATTTCACTTGAATACTAATATTGTATATTTTCGCAGAAATAGCTTGAAGCCACTTGACTCTTTTTTATTTTTATAAATAGGTGTTGAACAAACTTAAAAGTGTTTATCTACTATTGAAGATATTCTCGCATATTATACTATATATTAGAAATGGTCCAGTCCAGCTTCTGGTCAATTAGTTAGTACTCTATGCGTATAGACAGACAGACGGCGCTAATCAATGCATTTGTAATTTAAATCATGGGATAAAAGCATCAAAGCTTTTGAATGTAAAGGATAATCGCACTTAACGTTTTTACAACCAATTTATTCTGCATTACCATTATAAGATAGAGCTATGTTAGTTCACTATCGATAAATAAACATTACATCCCTCGATGTAGTAGAGCACGGCTCCCGAGTAGGCAAGACAGGAATCTGCCGATATCGGCCAGTAATTAAAATAGACTTATTGCGTCCCGTATACGTACTTTATGGTCTTGGACCTGACTTGATAAGGCAACAAATACCTAACGCGTAAATTTAGATGCCTTACTCATTACGAGCTTTCTACTAATTAGAGCATAACTTAAAACTCTAGGGCTCTCTCGTTAATTTTTTAGAATTTTGTATGATTATATTTAAATATTACATTTTTTTTATATATATATTACGTGTATTTTGAAATATGATTTAATTTTTTTATTTGGTTTTTTAATTGATACAAACTATATTTACTTAAATTAGTGTCTTCAAATTCTAAAAATAAGTTATTTTGTTCATATAGTTATTAATTAGGTAAATGTAAGAAAAATTTTCAATTTTCAAATTACTAAAACAATAATCAACTCAATATAATCTCTATAAATATTTTTATAAAATACTTTAAAAAATATATTATACAGTATATAGTGGCAGCCCTAAACAACCACAGAACGTACCGTGCTCATGTCAACAAACGCACATTGATTTTTATAGTGCTTGAATTAAAATCTAATACATTTTATGGGATATATAATTTTTTCCCATAGAAAACCATTTACCATTGAAATTCATCTTGATGTCTTACTATAGTGATGATTACGGCTTTAAAGGGTAGGAAAATAATATTTTTTACAATTGTAAGAGTAATTACTATACGTAACTTCGACGTGTATCGCTTCCAATAATTAATGGTGGACGCACGCAGAATTTTAAATGAACAGTGCAGTGCTTTATGGTTTTGGAATCAAATGTATCTTTCTCATTGTTTTTGCCTTGATCTGGAAATAGATTACAGGTAATATGAGCTATTAATGTAAAAAGTAGTTACTATTGTTAGTAGATATTAGTAGTTTATTTATTAAACGGCAATTTTTTTGGAGTTACGAAAATAATTAAATATTAATTGAGCCCAAAATAGCAGTTATTGAGTATTGCACGTACGCGGCCGACGATAATTGAACTCAAAGTATTACATACAAAGTTATAAAAATATGTAATATAAATCCGTGTATCTGATAGTTTTACCTTATAACTACAATTAGTATATAAACTATAAAGGAAACGACATTTAACCTGGGCCTATAGCCAACCGGCATTCGTTATAAAGCGATTCGATTTCTACAATCGTCATCGCTTAAACGCAGCGTATGCATTTTGAACTTTAATTCACTAATAATTGAAATTAATTTACATTGTCTACCATCATCTATTCGTTGACAACAGACCACGTGACATATCTAAGGCATATGTCAAACCCATACATTTTGGACTTTTCTACTAGCGCTTTCGCTAATCGATTGTTACTTTGTCTAGGCCCTCTGTACGTCACTCGCTCGAACGCCACCGACCCTGGTTAATTTTTAAACATTGCTAGTGAACTAGCGCGATAGCGTAACGTTTACTCGTTTATTATTTTGTCATATTTTTTAAAAACTCATCATGTTCTGTTTTAGTATTATAAAGAATTTTTGTTTTTATTTAATATTTTACAATTAATAAATATATGCATTAAACGAAACGATCCAAATTATGAGTATTTTTTCTTATTAGAATGTTTAATGTATATTCTAGCAAAACAATTACCTATATAAGATAAAAAAACGCAAGTGAGCGGGTGAATGAGAAATTCAGGCTAGATTCTTTTCAGTAAAATTTGAATTTTGCAAATAATTTCCTTTAATGCAAAAAATCGTGTGCTATTGCTATTTTATATATTAAAATAGAAAATATTTTACAGGTCGTTTAACTGGAATCGTACATACTTGTTTCAATATACAAAATAACATCCGAATTTTACATAATCGTAGGTCGGAAGAGCCTGCCCGCGGGTGAATTTCGCTAAACAATTCATACATTTGTATCCTTTGAAGTCGCGCTGCGGGCGCCGTCAACTGCACACAACCCCACCTGTTTATTACGCTGGAAATTGAGTAGAATATTGCAAAAAATGATCGAATTTTGTGCCAGACTTTAAAGGATTAAGTAATTTTCAGCCTGTCAACAGTTTGTATATAAATTTTCGCCGATGATTTTTAACTTTGATATTTTGATCGGCGAAAATGTTATCGCTACTGAAGAAACTTTGTTAGTTGCCCTAATATTGACTTTTTACTGGTACTTGTATCTTAATAAGTCGAAAACAAAATAACATATTTTTTCCAGTAGTATTTTCCATATTTAATTAAAAATACATCCCTCTAATGATAAACGCTTGTACACGGACAACCTGATATTAACCCTTTGACGTGTCGTGTCCTTTAATTGCCGCTTGTTTATTAAACATGTCCCCACACATTAGTCGCGCTTTCCCACAGACCTATTCTAGAAGTGTTTCATCAACTAGCAACAGTGATAGATATTTTATTAGTTTGAAATTGTTCAGATTTTTTCTGCTTGAAATAATTGATGTACTTCTTAATGGAGTACCTAACATAATTATGACATTTCAGAATTACATTTTTTAAGTTTTACATATAAATAGTGTATAGAAATGAAATATTTGATATTTTTGTCATTTCTTTGTCCCAGAATAAGCCTTCAGTACGAAGACACATTCTAACTCGACACGGTATGATTAGTGTCACATTAGCTGATGCTATTAAAGGGCTATTTTGTTTTAACCACTCACTAATCGCGTTTGATCTATCATGTACGCCGTCAATACTTGATAATTATTTTTATTAACTGTATTTACAAAGAAAATTTTGTGACATATTTTTTGGTTTTTCATTGTACTATCGAAATGAAATACATTTAACCGTTTAATCTATAAATATAATAAAATTCTCACTAAGTCGAACAAGTACAGTATTTTTCGGAAATTCTTATTAAAATAGTCAGTATTATTGATACAGAGGCTGAATCTATAGTTTTTAGAAAAAGCATGGCTGTCTGTCTATGACCACATCACGCAAAAACCACTGGACAAATTTTGATGTTATGTATGATGATAGCTGGTTGTCGGGATTTACATATAGGACACTTTTTATCTACTGTGGGAAAAAATCCCATTTCTGAGTAATCTATATTAAGCGTTAAAATGTATCTACGGGGGAGGTAGTTTAGTGGTAAAATACATATATTTATTAAATATTCATTAATTGTTTATGTATGTATATTGTAAGTTATATAATATTTTGTTGACTTATATGAAATAATGTTAAAGAATATATTGACATCAAAGCAAGAACAATTACAATATTCTTTAACAAAAAATATATCTTATAACACATATAAGTAGATATCATAAAACAATTGAGCCGGGACGAGAGTATCATCGCGTTGTAATGCAATCCCGCGGACAAGAATTTTTACAGTTAGCTGTGTAGACAATCATTCAAACGTATTTAATTTTAGACTCACATTAGCCCTAATAAAATATATCATATGCCATAGTATTATAGTCCAAATTTCAATAGCATTTAATGTAATATTTCTGGAAGATTCGTATAATCTCAGGAGTGAGAAATATGGTGAGGATTCGGCGCACGCGCATCTAAAATGCTTTACATGAAGAAAATTCGATAGTAAAAGATTAAGAAGTAAAGTATGTGACACTGTGAAATGTTAATGTTGATGAGGAATTTTGTTGTTGCATGGAGGAGGGACCGTAAGGAAAGTATAAATTATACGAAGTCTTAATATAAAATTAGTAGATATTTATCTTATTGGCTGGTTTTTATTAAAATCATTTTAAAGTATAGTAATCTCAAAGTCAGCATAAACAAAATTTAGAAATAAAAATAAAAGTCACAAATAGTTTTTCATATTGAATATTTTTATTTCAGTTAAAACTATCTGTAACTTTTACATTTTATTAATTGGTCCTGTTTTGGTTCACGAAATTGCCTCAATCGTTGCCAACAAAACAATTGTATCGAAATATAATATCCATATTTGAACAAGCCTCATAATTTACATGGAGTGAGTCACAGTGACTCAGTGGTTAGCATATTGAGATTAATGGCTACAGGTTAGGTGTGTCAAGGCGAATAGTTTGATCACTTTCGTTTTAACCACATCCGTTTACTTAAAGATTCCTGATGACAATTTTGCATGTTTCTCCCAAGGAGATATGTGTGCAATTTGCAATTACATATTAACAAGGTAAAAACAACAGTAAAGAATATTTCAAAGTGCGCTTTCAGGCCTAAGACAACGTGTTTTTATTTCTTTTGTTTGTTCTCGTTGCAAGTTATTGTTTAAGAACTAGAATTTTATTGTAGAATAATCAGGCATTGTTAGAAAGACTAAGAATTTTAGATTCAATGAAAGCATATTTTTAACATCACTTATACAAATACTTTGTATTATCTACAATTTATGAAGCTTGTTACATAGTAAAAATGTCATAAAATAACCCTTTATGTAAATTCATACCCTCGTACATAACCAAAACCCCTTCCAATTCCGAGGCAGCGCCGTCAAAAACATAATTGGCATACCCTCCGCTCCTGGATATAGCAAACTAGAAACGCCAAGAGAAATGTATTGATTAGCTTTTGATATTATAAAAGTTATACTTTATAAAACTGTACGTAGGTTCTGTGTTAATTATACTTTAAAAATAATACTTTCTGAGATATACGCGAATATTCGACATTATAAACGAAACTCTTTCGGATTTTGTCGCGTATTTATTTTAATCTTTGGTTCCCGAAGTAGTAGTAGGTAGACTCTCCGAAAATATAGTTTCATATACTATAATACTTAAAAAAAAATAGTTCTAAAACAAAAAAAAAACCTAGTTTTTTTTATATATATTTTGTAACTAAAAACGTATATTGAGCGAAATGATAACGCGATAAGATATTACAATTCAAATAAGTGATAAGAAAAATAGAAATAAAGAACAATAGGTCAAGAGCGCAATTGGCTCTATCTGACGCCCTAAGCTGACGCTGAGAATGCCCTACAGGTTGACGCAATTAGCTTACTTTGCGTGTAGTTATTTCTACAACTAATGACGACGTACGAGTGTACGGGTGAGAGCATCTTGAGAGAATGAATGGGGAAGACAATGGCATTTCAGAGATAGACATCATGCTGTTTTATAGAGATATTTCTTTAAAATCCCTAAATCGTGGTGTGAATATTTAGCACTAGTATAGAAACGTGTTAAAACATGTCATAGTACTTAATAACTTTTCAATTAATAGTTACAAAATTGGTAATAAAATTAATTTTTACTTAATCATATCCATATTCTGTACATCCTCTATTATATAAATCTATGTCGATCTTCGCATACCAGCCTCCGGAAAAAGGTCAACAACCCCTGCCCTAAGTACCACCCCGATTTGTAGATTTGAATATTTTACCCTCCAAAATTGAAGTTCTAGACATTACCTACTCTCTTTTGAGGGTGTAATAAATTTAACAATCTAATATTCTTATTTCTTTTTTTTCGAATATATGTATTTTTAAAATACATATTTACATACCTAGTGCAACATGTAATGATTTAAATATTGTCAACGATATGAGACTCTTGCAAGTTGAAACGAACAAATATTAGTATTAAATATTCTATATAGTATCCCCTACATTACAAAAGGCTTTCACTACAAAGAGCGTATGAAATATATATTCGGCGCTTTTCTCGTTATAAGGTTCCGGCAGCGTTGACATCCGGCTCGAAGGACCGATGGCGGAAATGTATAAGAAATGATGTGGAATAACCTCCGAGGGTAGACTGATTTTTTGAGCACACTTGGTTTAAAAATTGTAATAAACCCTTCGGCATTACTGTACTATTCGTTGTATAAATATTAGAGAAAAATTAAAGTAAGTCTTTTGTTTTGAAAAAAGTTTCATTTGTCAAGGTTAACGCTTTGGTAACTTTGTCCTGATAAAAAGAGAAATGCAACTATAACTCGGCCGAAACTTCCAAGGTCGCCCGACTGGCAGTCTAAACGCACACTAACTCAGCGCCTCCCTACACCCACACCGCCCCAGAGCACGTGAACGCTACCCTACACATGGTCGTCATAGCAACGCAGCATCCTATTTCCACGCCCACTACCCTGGGGGCGAACTCTCAAGATATTACGCCCTACTTCGTTCGCATTGGTGAACTAAAGGGGTGTAGCGTGCGCTAGTGTGAGTCCGTTTAGAGTCCGCTGCGATCTCGTGAAATTCCATTTTGTACTGAAATCTCGTGACATCGACGGCCACCTAGCCGTTATTGCCTCTGCATTATAATCATAAAGCTTGAAGGCTTCTATTTTATAAAAGAAAAAAAATAGACGTACGTATAAGGTAGTTAACGAATGCTAACCAAGCACTCGACTCCATTCGCAACATTCAGCCGGCCGCTCGTTAACAAACCTATTCAATTTTGAAGTATTAGTCGATTGAGGCAACATTTCTCGCGTCCTATCGCCACGAGTTCCAATTAGCGACTGGAGCTTGTCGCTTGAGTGGCTGTGACGTCACGCGGTGCTTTCATGCTTTCAATAACTCTCCTCTCGACGTACCTTCTATAGCCGACCACTCCACCTGGTCTTCATTAGGAACCTTCTCAATACACGCGAAGAGCTGAAAAGGCGACGCGAACCTACTAATTTCAAAAATGTAAGTTTTAACGAGAAAAGTTGTTTAGCCAATAACTAGCAAACTCCAAGTCTGCGATAACTGTACCGCATGATTTAAATTCTTTAAATTATTATGTGCTGTCAGTTGAACAAAGGTCGGGCATCTTTTGTTACCGGTCGCACCATAGACAAATCTTATTATGGAAATATTTTCAAATTAAGAACGCGCTATGCTCCCGCATTATGCATCTCGACTGTCATCATTGTCTATAGATTTTTTTTTGTTCCTCCTCGCATGTTGAGGCTTTTCGACCACCGTTTTGGTTATTTTTTCTTTTTTTGTTTTTTTTTATCCGCTGTCCCGAGCGTGAATGGAGGGCTTTGTTTGTGCGTGTTTTATTATTAATTAGTGGGGACTCTTTGTTCGTGGTAATTATTGTCTTAATAAGTAGTTCCTGCTCGAATGTGAAGGAGCGGCGAAGGAACTGCCAGTGAGTTTGCTTTTAAATGGGTTAAAGAGACATGAAGTATGTTAAACTCGTTTTTAAGGCTTTAAGCATTAGAATTATAGCCTTACATAATAAGTTGAATAGTTCATGCCTTAAAGATACGCTCACCCTCTTTTTATAATTTAAATCTAGTTTTATGATGATCTTTTATAAATATTTCTTTCACGTGGTCATAGACTACTATAGAATAATACAAGCTACAGAAGTAAGCGGATTAATTACAACGACACAAGTAAACGTCAGCACTTTAACATTTTTAAAATTTTATACAAACTGAAGTATTCGGACTGTGCCTTTTATGCAACATAAATAGAAGTTGATATTCAAAAGCGAATGGAATCACACAAAACACTACCATTCAGGGATTCTCATGAAAACACCATAATTAATTTACGCCTACGTGTCACCAACGATCCTGTCGTTTATTTCGCATAATAAAGTGCTGAAAAGAAGATCCAGTTTAATTAGAGGTGAGACACTCGGAAGTACGGCGCGGTTGAATGGCCCTCGTCGGGCGCCATTTTGCATAATTGGGCGGGAGGGTAGGTCGAAATTTATACGGCACCGCCGCCAATTTACTTGCTAATGACGCGTCTTGCACACTCCCTCGGTTTTGTTCGTGTGTTCCGATGTATTTTAAGAGCCTTTTATCTTGTTCATTTTGTATCTTGCTGCATTTAGATTGATGTAATTGATGTAGATTTGTTTTTTTCAGTCTAATATTGCGAATCATGTGAGGTATACTAACCTAACCAACCTTTTAAAAATTTATTCATTATAGAAAATTATTAAAAACAGATTTAAATCCTGTCCTTAGCAGACTTGGGTTGCTTGAGATTAACATTTAAGTTTCCCTTCTCGCTTGTGACAAGAAAAATAGTTGAGTAATATTTTTCTACTCTAATATTAACGTAATTTATATCAACTACTTATGTCTTATCCTTCTACCGAAAAAAAACATTTTGAGAGATTATCTTAAAATTATTTACGATTCCAAATAAGGCATGTCTGATTATATTTTTAACGATAAATTAATTTGTTCCAGGCTGGCAAGATGGGTCTACCGGCGGGTGGTGGTCTATCACTGTTTTGTCCCGGTGGTGACCTGGGACAGCCCCCGCCCGCACACATGGGCATCCCTCCTCCCTACCAACTAGACTCCAAGTTGGGTAAGTGATGAATATTAAGCGTATTTGACTCGACCTTGCATAGTTCATTTTAATAGTTCAAAGCACTTTATTGACTTTCGTCGATTCTTAGTTTATATGCAAGAGTTGAATTTTTCATTGTTGCTTACTATGTGGGCATTAAAATGTTAATGAAAATTGATTTGTGAAACGAAAATGCTATAGAAACGTTTTATACTGTTGTTACAGCTGCTGGCCTAGCGCGGACGCCAATGTACCCCTTTCCAGGGGGTACATACCCTTACCCCATGCTCAGTCCTGAGATGTCGCAGGTTGCGGCCTCATGGTAAGCTTCTATTTATTTATATTGAAATATAACTTATTTCTTATATTATAGTTAAAAACCTAAGTGAACATTATCAATTAAACTGTAAAGGAATGTTTGTGATTATAATTATTCATTACTCAAACCTTTATACATATATTTATAAAGTTTATATTATTAAGTAGTTTATTTATATAGTTATAATGACAAATTAATTTTAAATCTTTGTTTCTGTTTTGTCAAAATACTGTACGGTACTAAAATTATGAATAAATATATTATATAACAATACATAAATGAAGGAAAATTTTTGTTTATCATCTGTCTGTTTATCTGTTTGTTCTGGCTAATCTTCGGGCTGAACCGATTTTGACAGAATTTTAACTGGCAGATAGCTGATGTATAGGGAAGAGCTATTTTAAATAAATAAAATTCATGAAAATCATCACCCAGTGATTATAAGTCGCTTGTTCATAATATATTTTTGGAAGTACTATATTGAAATTTTATTTCAAACAAATTAATTAAAACGGTTTTTTCATTGTCACACATTTACTTAAATATATTCTACATCTTATTTTCTTTTCAGGCATACCCCAAGCATGTACCCTATATCTTCGGCAGCGAGTGGTTTCCGAAGTCCTTACCCCACGTCGCTGCCTATTAGTAGTTCTAGTCTATCAAGGTAATATATTTTACTTCAGAAGTACGACGAAGTATTTTACTTATGTTTTTTTTAAGTACCTTCCGACGATTTGAAATAGTCAATGAAATATTGGAAAAAGTAAATTTCAATAACTTAAAAAGATATTAAAAATGAACCAAAAGTTTTTATATAGTTTACTGAATAGAATAACGTAAAAACGGTAAATAAGGTGAAAATTTAAGAGCTTAAAGCTACGAGTGAACACAACGTGCTCTATCGCGTCAATATTATAATAGCTATACACGGCATCAATGACAATTGAATTACTAATAATGAGGTTTCTATTTTACTTATGTTATTGAGTTATTTGCGCTTCTAAATTCAATTAAATTAAATTTTACGTAAAAAATACAATATATTTCGTTAACTGATAATCCATAGAGTAAGAGAAGGAGCTCTTTGCCTCTCTTTCTACGTCTGTCACAAACACACAAACCAAAGTAAATTGTGCATGTAATCAGTACTGTATATAAATAAAATTAATGTGTCTGTTTTTAATTTTAAACTAACAGCTTTTCACTAAATGCATATGAAAGTATATTCGGTACTTACATCAAAATCACTTTTTAAATTTTTTGTCTATGTGTCTGTTTGTTCCTGGTCATCTATGAAACGGCTGGACCGATTTTGACGGGACTTTCACTCACAGATAGCTAATGTTATAAAAAGTAACTGAGGCCACTTTTATTGTATTGAATTTTATAAAAACCTTTTGTTTTTTTTTAACTTAAGCCCAGCGAAGCGGGCCGGATATGCTAGTTATACATAATATATTGTAGACTATTCTCAACTCAATGAGATTGATCGCATTTTCCAGGAACACATTAAAACAACACTTTGCTTTATCTCTCGAATCAATCAGATATCAATATCTAAACGACATTAATTACTCTAAAATAACAAACTCCTTTATTTTATAAGCGATATTATCTAAATATTGTTATCGATACGTGATTTACGGTGATTTATTGATTTTTATCGATTTTTCAAATCTTTATATAAATTTATATTATATTTTAAATATACAATTTCATATTCTCATATTAAATCAATTATACACACATTGAAATTAGTTAACTAATTCGTACTAGTTCGAACTTGATACCCATATTAAATAATAATCATAATATTAGTAATAGGAATACTATATATAACAATAAATAACTAAATATATTAACCCAATATGTTTTGTTACAGCGAATTATACCGATTTTCCCCAACGCTGGGCGGTGGTCTGGGGCTGGGCTTAGGTCCCGCGCTAGTCCCTCCGCCGCCTTCTAAGTCTGACCTATTCACTCATCATTCAAGGTAAGTCAGTCTTAAAACTGTTAAATTTTAAAACAAACTTTTAAATAGTGCTTTTGTTTAGTTTAAGTGTAAAAATAAAGCTATTAGTTGCTTTAGAACTTGGTGTTGCGGTCTTCAAAGATTTAAACAAATAAATTATATTTAGTCGATAATCGTATGTTACGCTCAAACCAAATACCAATGTTAACTGTTAATTCAAATCTATGCAGGTATCTTTTGCCCTAACATTACCATCTGACATGCGACAGGTTTTAAATGAACGTACATATTTTACTGAAAGAACTTTAAACGGAGATCAAAGAAAAAATGTTTTTTTTTGCATTTAAAAAAAATAATAAAAGTATAGTAAGTATATATATAAATAAATATCAATAAATATTATTTGTTTAATCTACAGATAATTTTATTTATTTATTAAGCGGAAAGTAAACGTTAAAAAAACCCAAGCACAAATACAAGAGTAAGGCGAATAAAAATTATAATTATCCTGGCATGACTATATAAGTGCATTTGTCACATGCGTGTAATAACGATGATCGTTTTGTTAGGCGCAAATTATTATGTCAAAGTAAACGGTCGGCGATACTACGATAAAGCACTGAGTTACGCCCTTATTGCAGTGTGCGATAAACATATGGGACCGAAACGTTGTAACCTATTTGTTTAGAGATATTGCACAGTGGCAGGCTGTGATAGCCCAGTGGTTAGGCGAGTGAAGAGAGTTCCAATCCCGGGTCTCACATCTCTGATATTTTCATGTGTGAATTATATTTTCCACTTGTGACATGTGAAGTCTGCCAAACCGCACTTGGTCGTGGTGGACTTTGGCCTGTAAAGTCACCTACCTGGTCAGAATAAATCATCCCATAAATTATTAGTTTCTAGGGGGTAACGAATGGCGATATCTATTAAAATTTAATAGAAAATTTATATTAAAAAGCATCGACGAGAATCATTCTCGTCCATTTTATAAAGTCTAATAATAATACCTCAGCAACTCGTTCTCTTTTTACTATAACTAAGTAGTGTCATTTGACATTACACACCCCTACGTATCGCATGCTATCAGCGATCAGCCCCCGATCTGATAAGCTGGACAGATGTAGCGAATCGCGTTAGGGCTAATTGTTTCAAATGTCGTTTTGTACAGTAATTGAGGGGTTTTCATTTTATCACAAGTTTAACATCTCTTTAAATAGTTGAATAAAATAGTTTTATAGATTTATTCCTTTATACTTTGAAATTTATATGAATTTAAATTTGAAAATATACTCGGATACAAAATGTTTAATTATAATAATCGTATCGTATAAAAGCTCAAAGGTCTTATATTTTGAATGAAACTTTTAATGTCGTGTCTAGTTCAGTAGTTTTTTACGTTCGTTTAAGTAAATTTAGTACTTAATATTATTTATTTTATATATACAATATATTAAATAAATAATATTAAATAATATATTATGTATTTTATATATAAAATATTAAACATACCGCGTCTATATTTATATAAGGTTTTTGACTTTGTGTGGATTTTTTACCATCAAATTAAAAACGTTTTTTACTTAAATGTGATATTCTGCATTTGACAACTTAACAAGTTGTTTTAACAAGCACGTAGGTAGAAATAAACAAAGTAACATGGAATAAGTTAAGAAGGTATGTTAAAATTAAAAACGGTTACAAAAAGAAAGCAATAAAACATCGACGTGGCTGACCAGCCACGAAATTGTAATCTTACACTTTTCAACAAGTTACACTCATCGTTTAATACCGCATCCAAGTCAAAAGCATGTTACAGTGCCTACACTGTAAGCGGAATCATATTTATACTCGTACATATGTATACGTACATATATAAACTTACAAAAATACATAATAAATTTGACCATTGACCTTCATTTCATTTCTCATTCATTGACGCACGCTCGCTTTGCGTAATAGTATTCTTAACGCACTCATAGTCACTTAATGGGCCATTAAGTCGAGAATCTCCATACTAAAGAAAGGTCCATCAGTTTTATATACTCACATTTATAATAGTCTGATTTAGACAATACTAGTTTTCGACGTAATAATATCACTTTGACTGCTTCCAGTTGTGCTTGAGCAATTTAATTTTTTATGTTTATACTTTTATGTTCTTATTATCTCATATTGCTTAAAGATTTTATAAAAATAAAATAAAAACTAATGTATTTTGGCGAAAAGTGTACAGTATATTGTTACATACAATATACTGTACACTTTTCGCCAAGTCGGTTAAAGATTGATGAAAATGATCTTGTATTATTTTAGAAAATTTTTAAAAACACAATATTAGCATTAACGTATTAATATAATAGGGTCAGCACTGTTCGTAAAAAATTATCTTTATAGCCATCTTTTACATTAAAATATAGTCAATTTGAGATACGACATTATGATAATTCGCCTAAATGTAAATTGGTTGGCTATATAGAAACGTTTTCGAATAATTAGTGAACATTTTAATAATAGTGCCCCATTTATTAAATTAATGTATTGCGTTATTTAAAATGCTTTCCCTTAAACTGCCTACTTTAGGTTTTTTACCTTTTCGGATTTTGCCGCGGATTTATTTTGATTTTTAATTCCCGACGTTTCGAATGCTTTACAGGAATCATGGTCACGGGAGACTTATAATGTTGAATATTCGCGTAAACCTAAGAAAGTATTATGAAAAAAATATTCTCAACATGACACAGAAAGCTCTCTGCTATGCAAAAACTCTTACGTCGTATGAAATTAGTACATATTTTTATAAATCTACATCGTTTATTAAATTAGTCGTTCAACGTTCACACCAGCACTCGACCACACTCAATACATAAAAGTCCAGGTACAATCATGTAAATAAGCTCCTGACGGGGAAATTTAATTAAGATGATATATGAGACGTGCGGGTAACGGCTACTCAGGTACGCTCGTCGCCATCTCGCGATCTTTATCCCTCGTAAAATGTGCGACCAAACTACATGTGACAGTTGGTTTTGATGTTACAATGTTCATTGAAGTTGGAAAATTGCAATATAATCTTAGTTACCTCTATACTTAGGTATTCCTTCATTCTTATAGTATAAGTTTTATCATTTGTAGTCGATATGAATAAATTATGTAAAAATATATATTTTTAATATATAAAAATATAAATTTTTACATAATTTATTTAAAAATTCACACAAAAAGCAATAACAAAAGAAAACCCCTACCCAATTTCACACTAAATAAACACCAAAACCAGCTAATTACTAAGAAAATACTATAAGAAGTCTTAAAACATTGAAAAATCTTGAAAATAAAAGCGTAGTTTCGTCTTAGTTCGCGTTTAAAAGCCGGTTTATTCGTGTGTAACAAATCTCCTCGACGGTACACTACACAATAATTATGCCGCGCCACTGAATACCTCGTTTGGAGCGTATGCGCATTGTTTCTTTTTTCTCTCCTTTAGAGTTCCTTGAATGCGAGTCTAAAACTGAGCTACTTAGCTCTATACGCATTAAATAGCTGCACAGTACGCGGTGCTATACCGACTATGCTGGGCTTTTAAAAGCGTTTTAGTGGAATTGAACGTTGTATTGTGGTTTAATGTAATTTACACTGTTTTTACATTTTCAAATGTTAAGTGAGGGTTTAACACTGCTTTAGTTATGTTACTATTTACATATGCTTTGAATTTTTTATTTTTTATTATAATATGATGAATAGCTGTTTGCCGTGCTCTAGTTTTTAAGAAATTACTAAGTTTATATTAGTAGTAATACAAATGCATTATTAAAGTGTTGCGGGTTCGATTCCTATACATAGCATAGAAGTGTAGTAGAAGCCTAGGTCTGATAATATCTACAGACCATAGGATATATCTACTGTAAAAAGCATTAATTATGACGAAAAATGACAATCACAATCAGACGGCGCGGCGGTTACCTTATATATCTACACAGAACGGAATTTGTTACGTCAATATTTTTATACTCACTTCAAAGTTCAACTTCCATTTCTAAAGTATACCTACAATATTAAACCCTCAACTGTCTTTTTAGTTAGTCTTGTCTGTTAACTATTTAAATCCGACTAGGAAAGTGGTCATTTAAATTGATGTTTCATTTAAATATTAACATAACTGCATAACGAAAAAGCTTTTCCTTGCGCTTATATAATTTTCAAATTTGTAGTTCCGGAGACTTAACGCGTTTAAATAAACAAACATTCTTTCTTGTCCTATAGATATTTTAATATTTACATGGATATAAAACATTTTCAATTCTTTCTCCCATTTAACTACTTGTAAAGGAAGTCGTACATTCGTGTCGGTTCCTCGAACTAATTTACCAAATAAAAGCATACTTGAACATCGAACTAACCATAATCTAACTCGTCTATTTTAAAGGCAAGTTCGCAGGAAGTCGTTAGTCAGGATTCCACTCGATTATTAATATTGTCAGCGATACGAATAAATTGCCTGGGTGGACAGTTCCATTTTTGTTGAAAACTTTCTTGTAATATATACGTGTTTCTTAATTGGATGATGTGAAATGGGACGTGGACACACGCTTACGATTGCCTATTTTAACATTAAATTTCAAAAATAGTTTAGACTTTTGTTTTAAAATGTTTATGTATATAACATTTTTCTCATAATAAATTACAAGTGATTCAACCACGCTTTGCTCATACCTTAGACTTGAGACGAGCCCTCGCCTAGAATTGAGACTTATCAATATGCCATGGTACGAGTATTAGTAGAATTACCGATATAAATAGCCTTAGAAGAATGATTTAAATGTTTATGAAAAAATCTAAATAGACTTGAGATTGCTACATGCGTAAATACTCGTATGTGTAAATTATAACAATCTAGTTTTTAACAAACAGAAAGTTTTTTCGTATTTCTAATATTAGTAGTCAATCACTATTACTAATATTAGAATAGATTATTTAAGTCATGATTCTAAATATTATTTACTAATTACTATGTATAAGTATAATGACAAAAAAATAATTTATGGTGTACGATTCGATATTCATATAAGTTAATTTACTGAAGCCCTTTGATTTAAGCTAAAATAATACTTATAATATGCATTTGTCTAAACTCAAGGTTAACAAGAAATTATCTGATTATCTTTCATTAAAACTTGTTATATTTTAATTATAAACGATATGGCGCTGTACATATGTATGTACATACTTATATAATGTAGCCTACACTAATAGAAATTGTAAAAAATTTGGGTGATAAAATTTAATGGTCATAAAATAAGTTGTTATATTAAATGTTTCAATTTGAATATAAAAATCAATAATAGATTCCACATGTCCGCTATCCCGGTGTCAATGCATGCGTACGCGCCGGAAGCCGCATCTATTTCCAACCGGACGCGCGCTTGTTTATTGTATATCAGTCTGCGTTAACACCTATACTTGTATTAAGACGTTCATTGATTTACAGATAAGTATGATAGATCGGAGTCCGACTGATTAAAACGAGCCAGGTGGACAGATATATTTTACTTTTTTAATAGGCCTTCTACTTTTTAATAGGCTCCTGAATGAGTTATCGCGTAAAAATTGTATAATTAGTTGACATAATCGTTCGTGGATCTCTACATAGTTTTAATTGAACATATAATTAAAGATGTTTTCGATGGAAGTATTTTTGACGCTTAGCCCCCAATTTGTTATATATTTTTTGTATTCTTTGTGTGCTCTTTGTTATATGTTTAGCTTTTTATTTTTTGTGAATATTCCTAAACTACAATTCCAGGTCACAAGAAAAGGGGTCGAGCAGCTCGGACAAGCCCTCCGAGAGTTCCGCCAGCAGCAATAACAAGGAGCAGAATAAAAAGCCCCACATCAAGAAACCTTTGAACGCCTTCATGCTCTACATGAAAGAGATGAGGGCGAAGGTAGTAGCCGAGTGCACCTTGAAAGAGTCTGCAGCTATTAATCAGATTCTCGGCAGACGGGTAAGTGAGGCTCTATATGGATTATAAATGTTTTAATTCTATGTTCTTAATTATTTTTGATACTAGCTTCATAAACAAATGTCTAATTTCAAAAATCATTGAACCGATTCCCAGAATGATGTGCATTATCTGGTCTGATCTGCGTCCAAAAGGCGGCCCATTTTATTTAACCAAGGTCGTGCTGATTGTTTTGACAACGTGATCGTTTACGTTCAACGTTTAAATTGAATTATTTTTATGTGACGATGTGCTCATTGTTAATCTTGTTAGGAAAGCGATTCGTGACGCGTAAACACAGTCGGCGCGTATTCTAGAAGACAATGAATCGTGTCCGTATCTAACATCTGCGCTCAGCGTATTGAATAACAAATATAACCGACCGTACGCTTCTCGGAACGCGATTCCTAACAGGAGTAGCAAACGCTCTCCCACACACGCTTCGTCGCAGCGAAACATTCGTAATGCAATGCTCATAAATACGCAGTGGCATTCGTTGAGTCGCGAGGAGCAAGCAAAGTACTATGAGAAAGCGAGACAAGAGAGACAGCTCCATATGCAGTTGTACCCTGGCTGGAGCGCGCGCGACAACTACGGTTACGGTTCCAAAAAGAAAAAGCGGAAAAAGGACCGCGGTCCCGCTGAATTGGGAGGTATTGGACCCTAGGAGAGACCCGCCACGAGGGGACGGATTGTCACGTCGGCTTCTGTACACTCGCTTGTCCCTCAACCCGACCCGTCGTAACCCGCACTCCTCACTAATCCGACTTGCTTGCGTCCAGGGCTCCTAACACGAACTAACCGGCTTGTCCCCGTCGAGCACCCGATACCCCATCCTTGTATGAGTGTGTGTGTTACTCCAGTGTGTTAGTACGGCCGGTGGTGCCTGTGCTAGAAAAGCGGCTGGGACCGTCGCCCGCGAGGCGAGCGGCGCCGGGTGTGCGGGCTGCCCCGACAGACCGCGCCCCCCCGCGTCCCCCGCGCCGCTCGCCTTATGTGTTCTGTGTGTAGTCGTCGAGTGACCGTTACTCGTAACCCAACCCGATCGGAAACATTGGTTTGATCTATGTCTAGACGAGGCGCGACGATACCGACCGCAGAATAGGTTCTGAGAGGAACACCACAATTGGCCATTCTCATTTTGGGGCTTAGGTTCAAAATTGTCGAGGGGTGCGCTCACTGCGGGCTGTTTTTCTAGCACCAAGCTAGGGCTCGGGCGCGAACCACCGTCGAAGTGCATTTCTCTTTTGTTTCCATGTTCGGTACAGTGGCATGCGCTCGGACGCGAGGAGCAAGCGAAATATTACGAGTTGGCGCGACGCGAGCGCCAGCTGCACATGCAGCTCTATCCCGATTGGTCGTCTAGGGCTAATACGCAAAGGGGCAAGAAGAGGAAACGAAAACAGGAGACAACCGATGGAGGTACTGCCTTGCAACGACCACCGCCAACCCTACGCCCTATCTCTCTGTCCCAAGCCGACCTCCACCAGACCTGTCTTAAAACGTGACCGCGTATATATCTTATAAAGCGAAATGAATCTGACAAATTAAAATCAGAACCTTTTCTGCAGATTAAAAAATAATATTATGATGCTTCATAATGGTTAAAATCGAATGAATACTTGTTCTATCCTATTACTATAAAGACGTATTTAACCAAAATAACCATCGGGCGACGACACTCTAAATGAGTTATTAATCGAACGATAATTTCAGGAAGGACGAGCATTCACTCGCTTATTGCTCATAAACTCGTATCTTATATCGGTCACGATTTCCACAACTCCGTACACTGTCAACGACGGACGTCTCGGCGTAACACGATAACCGCTCCGGCTCATTAAAAATGAGGTCAATTAATAAAGGATTAATAAAGCTAGAGACGTCCGACGTAACTTCATACCCTCCTGTCCCTCAAACTACCTCCCCCTCCTCCCTCCACGCCCCGCCACGTCCTCTTGCGAGTTCAATTGCTCGAACTATATCCAAAAACGAGACGTAGAAATATTGCCGAATGTTGGTTGAAGGGGTACAGGTTGTAGTCATATATCAGCATTTTTTATTTAATATTTATCGCATTTATTTATTTTGTTTTTATAATCAACGCTAAGGAAATAAGTAAGTGGCACTCCTTCGAAGGTTGTCCCGGTTTTTGGCTTTCCTGCTCCGATCTGCCGCCTCCGTATTCGAACGTGCATGTTTTATTCAACAGTCAATATTTGAATACTTGAGTAATTGCTTTGCAGGGACTGTATATACATACTCGGTGTAGAGGCTGGGACAGCCTTCCGATTGCAATTATAAGGAGTTCCGACAGCAGTATGCATGAGGACGCCCTACTTAAACGAAACGTATGGAGAGATCCCGAGGACTCGACTAGACAATTTTATTTTTCAACCAAAGCTGCAGATGCTTCTGTTGTACACAATGATACTGGCCAAATGAACATAATTTATTTTGATTCCGGAGAACCTATTCTGCTTGAATTTGCTTGATAAGCGTCATGTTTATTTGTGATTGTTTTTACTTTTATTTCGACAGACTGAGTAGTTAGTTTATTTTGTCGAAGTTTCCGAGTAGAGTGCTATTTTTTAAACCAATGTTTTTTCCGTTGTCCTTTTTTTATTTTCTCCCTCCCCGTCCCCTGCATGTTAACTAACAAGTTTAATGGTGTTGGTGCATGTTGCTTTATGTAGATGTTAGAACATTAGCTATATTATGTTGAATGCTTTTATTTTGTTATTTAGTTAATTAGTTTATGCTGTCACTATGACGTCACGCTTAGGCCCCTTTATTGTATTAATATTCAAAATTTTTGTGACGTCATCTAAGATTATAAAAGTTGCAATACATTTAGTATATTAATTTGCGTGTAAATATCTTTAATTTGCCTTCACATTTCGCAAACTTGACGAGTCCTTATTATGGTCCATTGATTTTCTATGAAACTGATGACAAAATTACTAAGGCGTGTTCTAATCGACATATTTACAATTTTCAGGAAATAGTTTGAAGAAATGTAGAGCGAGGTATGGCCTCGACCAACAAAACCAATGGTGTAAACCTTGCAGGTGGGTGTTCACTTACTCCTTTCATTTCATTTTTTGCTGCTTCAAAATAAAATATTGAATAATAAGCAAGCATCCGAAAATGCTAGATCATTATTTTTCAATGTTATATTGTTTCTATGTGGAAAGACTTGGCTTATCTTACGTATTTATTTTACGGCAATTCCAAGAGGAGCCTAGTCGTAATGTTTTAGTTTCATTAGTTATTTACTCGACAAGATCTGTAGTACATGATGTGTATGTTTGGGAATATATCCGGTCCCCTGTTACGCTGTGCTCTTATCCAATCGAACAAAGAATAAGACAAAAGCGAAGTAGAAACGATTCAGAAAATGTGTCTTTTCACAAAGAAATAAAGTTTGATGTAGAAACACACGGAATAGATTTTTTTGAAAGTAGACAAAGTGTGGAAGTCGTAGTGCAAAATAGGCCTAGAATAGTTCCGATGGATCTCAACGGAGAGAGGGCAATCATTTGTCGAAGAAAGCTTTCAAAAAAATCTTGACACATTTTCTGAATGACGCTCGCTTTTCGGACCAATACAAGACAGATAGTTGTTAAGAATCTCGTGATATTTTTACTCATTGAAATGTTTTTTCCACTCATGATTGCCGCTTCTCACGGATCGATCCTGGACCGCCGGCACTATTGGTGACTATGTTCTTTCTCGCGTCTTTTATTGTTTCGCTTGTCAACGCTACTTGACGCCGTTATCATTCCTTCCTCATCACCGCCTTAATTACTTATCACTTTATTTTCTGCTTCTTTATTGTATTGTAAATTTATTATTTTACAAAATTCACTTTAAAATCGTGACTGTATTGCTAACTCTAATACTTTGCTATATCACTCTCCTAATTTCGTATACACCTTATAACTAATCATCTTCAATTTTATTATAACACACCTCTTTCACGATGACTAAATATTAAATAATCCCAAATTCTCCGCTAACATCATGTTTCATCCATCCTTTGGAACTATCACCCACCAGTCCGGAATCAAGTAGCGTGATGGTATCCGGGCTAGGGCTCCTGCGGCCGGACGCCGCGACACCGTTACCCGCCACGCTCGCTAGTCCGCAGGAGCCCACTTACGTGAACCTCTAGTGCCGGCCCACCGCCGCCGGACACACCACGGTCAGTTGCGAGACTTTGGCATTGTGGGTAATGTTTCGTATACGTGGATCATGTCGGTTGATTTCAGTTTTTTTTTAATTTATAGCTGTTTTTGAGTGTTGTAGCAAGAATTTTAAAAGTGATAAGTGTTTATTTGTGAATTTTTATTTCATTTTATAATAAGAATTTACGTCAAATACTTTTTCCTATGTAAAATATTTAGGGAATTTAATTTTTTTATACAAAATTGCTGCATATAATAAATTAGATTAATAATAAGGTGTGATCTACGTATACTTTGTGTTGTGAGCTTGAAGTGAAGCATGGAGTGTTCCTGCTTTTCTAAAATATAGCCTAGATTTTTGTTTTAGACTAGAAACATGTCCAGATTTTTTCGTTTTTTTTTTAAATAATGCCAATGTCTCAAAAACAGGAATCAAGAAGCGCGATTAGCGTGTTTATTGGTTTCTGAAAATTTCTGAATGTCGTGAGCTTGGATTTTTCGTTCTCGAGTAGTTTTTTTTGTTGTCGTAGATTTTTTTCATTTATTTTTTCCATTATTTAACCGTTTGATAACGCAGCATGAGTGACTCGATGTATTTCTACGTTTTCATTCCGAATTTTAACATTTTCAAGCATGTCTTTTGACTTAACCTTTTTTATTTATTTTTTTAGGTTTTACGTTCGTTTTGTGTATGTTAGGATCGAGATTATGCGTGATTTTTTATAACGTAGCTTATATTTTGTGTTAAGTAATACTTATTATTTTTGTGTATTTTTTCTCTTTCTAAATATCCGTTTTTGTATTAATTAAGCTATAAAAAATCGAAAAGGTTTTTCTTAAAGTATCACAAAAATCTATGTTAAAGAAGTAAGACGATAGTTAATACAAAAACGATGGCGCTCTAACTGTTTTACCTTATTTTAACGTACTAATTTCGAAATTACAGGCGGAAGAAGAAGTGCGTGCGCTACATGGAAGCCCTAGAGGCGGCGGGGAGCGTGCCTCCCATGGCGACGCCTCAGTCCCCTTGCTCTGATGATGATGTCAAACTCGAGGAGTTATCCGACGCGTCCAGCGACGAGGACACCCCCCTCACTGCCTCTAGTCCCGGGGGGCTCAGCGCCCTCTCCTCCCTCGCCTCCCCCGCGTCCGACCCCCCGCCGCCCCCCCGCAACCCCGTGGGCACCAACCCCCGGGACGCAAACAACCCCCTATCCGTAGGGCAACTCACCTCCCAGTCGTGGCCGCGCGCCCAGACCCGACCCGGACATGAAGTGATATCCGTTTCATAGTGAATGTGGGAGAGCCGCTGCACGCTTCACGTTCACGTCGTAGCGTGCAAGCGGCTCGGACGTGCGACCGAACAACCAGCCAGCTTATATATATATAACATTCGTTGTGACATAATTATACTCCATGACAATTTTAAATCTCGATCAGGACTTTAACAGGCATAAAATTGTAATGGAGTACAGTTCGTTCTCATAGACTGTGGTTTGAGTGCGGTTCCAGCTGGCTGATGTCACGTCGGTTGTGATAACCTGTAACCGGTTCATAGAGGTTTTATCGGGTGCTAATACACACGGGTTTCGTGATTTGTTGAGATACCCACATTTTTGCTACTTTCTGTACATTTTTTTTCCTACAATCAACTTCAAGTGACAATAGGTTGATGGTTAATTTCGAAAGGCCTAAGCATTTATTAAAACAAAATGTGCGGTGTTCCAACAAATCACTCTGTTCTGTGAAAAGTAATGTATATTCTCTTATATTGTAAGATCCAAATACCAACTTAATTAAGTCCCGATACATTTACACGAATTGATCTCAAAATTGTGAGTCCATATCGAGTCATTTCTGCATTTTAATATTCCACGCTTCTACAGATATTCTATTTCCACTAGTCACGCTGTTTGTGCCATTCAACCGTAGTTTCAGGGAATTGAACCAAATTGAAAGATTGACACTCGTGTTCACTCACGACAGTATATTACATTATTTGACGAAACTTTGAGAAACGCTGTCCGTGGCTTTGTACTTTGTGCCTTTTGTATGGAAATATTTCAATTTTCTTCCAATTTATTATTATTTGTTACACGATTTCGATCTACGAAATTCTGTATTATAATTTATTTGAATTCTTTTTATCGATTACACTACGATTGTTTTGCGGACAGAAAGTAGTACTCTATCTGCTCTCTTTCAGGCGTTTCTTACTGACGGCCTGCACCGATAAGGTTCCATGTAGCGTTAGATTTTGTTTAGTTTATGAAAAACTATAAAAATATCCTTTCGTCCGTGTGTATAAAGTAAAGGTTAAGGTGCGGCGAAGGGAAACCCTGTTTTTCCGTTGTACGGAACTCATTAGACTGTCGTAGTTTAGATTAGGCATTGTATGAGTGGTTATTACACGGGACGTACCGACAGCATTACATTTATATATACATACAATACAATACTTCAATAAAATAACCTTAAAAATGAAATTTCCTTCGTTCCGATGCTCTCGGTACTTCCCCGCCTGTATATGAAGTGTAATGTATAAAAAGTAGGCTAATTTAACTGTGTCATATTAGAAACTAAGAGTATACTCTACTTACATATACATATATATACATTATTGCTATTAAAAGATGTTTAAATGAATATTAGTTGAATACTAAATCAAAAGATTCATTCACGAAATAGTAACTTATTGTTTAACCCGGAGTGACTTCGACTGTAAATAAATTTGTATCGCGGTTTAGATTTTTTTTTTTGGTAAAACGATTGCATTTATTATTATAAAGTACCCTCGGAAGTTGGAACGTTCTAGATGGTTAGTTTTGTCGAACACTACTTTTTGTTATTTTATTGTTATTAATAAGAATTTTAACGTTGTTGAATGCAATATCGACCCATGACTTATTGAAATGATCAAAATATAAATTCTCAATCGACTGTTTCTTGTTTTATTATGGATTTGATTACGTTTGACGGAAAGCAATCGATTTTACGAAATATGTGACGAGATTCCTTCGATCGCGGCCTGATTTTGCATGGAATTAGAACTTGTGCAATACTGAAATACTATGGGTACTGTATAGTTTTCTAATTATAATTAGATTTTCCGTAAATGTTTGTTTTAAGAATATTTGAATTTATATTGAATTTGATATTTTGTGTTCTAAAGGAAGATGTTTTATTTTATCTTATTTCGATTAATAAAAGTTGTATTTGCTGAGGCGAATGCGTGCCAAAACCATCTTAGAACTTATAGCAGATTGACCAGGGATGAACGGACGGACAGTAAAGTTTTTCTATATATATAATCTGTGCCAAATTTAACTGTAAACTGGTATATTTCGATACCTAATACCTCTGAAAGGTCTTTTATGTTGATAGATTTTATAGGTTGTTTTTATTGTTAAGATGGTAAAGACAAAGTGGCTCCTGCGCAGAGCTAGTTATTTTTTTTGTAGAAAGAAATTGTCAAATTAGAAAACTCAATTATTAGGTCTGAACCCATTTCTTGTGTTCAGTTGGACGAATATTATTTTAATAAACAACATAAAATTGTATTTTTGTATTTATTTCCCTCCCCATCCTTAACCCCGCAAGGTATATCTCACGTACAAACTTATGCACTAAATTATCAACTTAGTAGCTTTTTTTAATCGACTTCAAAAAAGGACGATGGAAGAAACCTAGAATCTCTCCATTCTAAATATGTTTACTATATTTTTCTATACTAATATTATAAAGAGGAAAGATTTGTATTTTTGTATGTAACGAATAAACTCAAAAACTACTGGACCGATTTTAAAAATTCTTTCTCCATTAGAAAGCTACATCTTTCCTGAGTAACATAGGCTATATTATATTTTTTTAAAAATTAAAGATCCCTACTTAAAATTAAACAATGTAACCCAAGGTATTAAAATGTTGCCTATAAAAGTCATTATTCTGCTTGCGCTGCGAAAGCTATTGATAATATATAAATAATTTTCTATATATTTAATAGTACTCATGATTGCCCACAAAAAAAGTCCGCGGTGGCATATGCCTAACTATTACAGTAAAGCCACAATGACAGTTTTTGTTTAAATTATTCAATTATTAGTTCAAATACGGGTGAAATAGAATAGTGGTAATATTGGAATCATGATAAAAATCTCAAAATATCGTGTAAATTCCACTTTAAATTAGGCGGATCGGACTTTTCGTTTAGAAGTTATGACGTGTATAAAGATTCTAAAAGTAAAAAAATGTAGCAGTTTGAACATACCGATTTCTAAATTACATTTAGCTAAATTACATTTACATGATACGAAATGTATAAAGTACAGATTCAACTAAGTTAGAACATTATTATCTCCAATCTCTAATATATAAAAATCACAGCTTTTGTTATCGAGTTCGTCCAAAACGGTTTGACCGATGTTTATGAAATTTTTTGTGCATGTTTGGTACGTCTGAGAATAGGTCGTAGGCTATTTTTTATTCCCCTGAGTGATAAGGGTGGCCCTCCAGATATATGTACATATATATATTTTTATTTTTAGACCAAATTTTTATTTTTTAATTTATATGATTTGGCAACATGGCATACTTATATAACCCAAAATTTTCATCCTTGTTTCCATATCACCAATCCCTGTTTTAATAGTGAAAATTACGCAGGCGGAGCCGCGGGAACTGCTAGTAATATATAAAAACGTTATTAGTGACATCTAGTGGATGAACTTGAGACTAACTTGTAATGGAACAATGCTACAGCAGTTTGTACATGCTCTCATCACAATAAAAGAAAAATTAGTTCAAATAAATATCAATAGATGACCTAAGTTACGACGAGTATTGATTTGATAACATTAACAAAGTATGAAACACATAGTATTGTTTTAAAAAAGATTGAGTTAATATTAATAATATTTTTAGCGATGACTTCAGTTGTTTCACTTTTCCTTTCTATTAACTATTTATCACGGTTAAAAATCGCTTATTTAGATTTTTTTATTTAATTTTTATATTAAAATTAATGCAGAAAGAAAATATTTTGATAATGTAGATGCGATTTGATGAAATAAATGGGCGCTAAAGTTGTATTGTTTTTTTTTCAAAATTATTAATAAACCTTTAAAATATAAGGATCAATAAATACCACGATTACTTCCAAGATCCAAGAAGTGTAATGAAATAAGTTTTAAATCTCTGAATCATAGTATTTCATACATAGATATATAACACCTAGATGGAGTGTAGGTCCAAGCGATTTGTAACCACTTTTTTTGGCTAGATTTCGAGATGTGGCTAGATACGTTTCCCGTCGTGTCAATGTCAATTGTCAAGTTACACAACTACATACGTACAACTTAGGTACTTACTTAGTCTTGGCTCCCGCTTTATTTATTTAAAAATGACTTGCTGTGCAGTGAAAGGGTGTCATAACACGTCACATAATAAAACTAAGAAAAAGAAAATCACATTTCACAGGTAGGTACTATTTGGCAACTTATAATTTAAAGTAAAACATTCGTCTATACAGAAAATTAATTTGTAAACAAATCAGGCGCCATTAGCATTGTGACACTTACGCACACATTCATACTAATGCTACTTCAATATTGAGCGGAATTATGTATGAAACTATCCGTCTAGGTATTATTAGTCTAAGATTTCATACATAAAAATATTTGTGGGTAAAATAAAACAAGTAAATAGTGAGATTACATTGTTTATTCGTGACAATGTTTAGGACAGATAGAAAAATTATAAAATGTTATACAAATGTGATGCCGATTCCACTAACTATATATTGCTCTAAGATTTAACATCTTTGGTTACAAACAGAAATGCAGTCATCCACGACTAACAGATGGCGTTACTGGTACTGCTGGGGATACGAAATACGTACAAACAAATAAATATCGTCGCTTTATTTAAACAAAATTAATTGATTAGTAGCATTCAGTGCAGTCGTAGCAAAAATCGAAGGAAACATTTAGTAATAATAAATACTTATGTCAAATTGTAATTTTCACCAAATGCATTATAGTTTTTGTTAATTATTCCAATATTATTATTCCAATTTTTTTTCGCAAATTTATTTCGATTTTTGGTTCCCGACGTTTAGAATGCTTTACGGCACTAATTGTCATGGAAGGTAAAGATTTGACACCACTCAAAGGCATTATATAGTTAATATAACATTATTAGACAATGTTTCAAACAAAAAATCAAAATAAATCCGCGACAGAATCCAAAACGATAGTTTATTTTAATTTGCATTATTGCAATAATGAAATTCAATTTTACAACTCCACAACTGTAAAGCGACAATATTTAGTTAAATTGTATAATATAAAAATCAACCAATAGATGGCGTTGTTCGATCATTGGTACAAATAGGACAGGAATAAAAACGACAGATTCAATAAATTCGAATGAAGTGCATTATTAATTAAACAACATATTATAACTAGTATAATTGTATATCTATAGCGCCACAAAACGTACAACTTGAACACGCGAAGAATTAAACATTCAGAAATAATGTAATAAGTACTGTTAAATCGGAAATAATCACATCTTATAGGCTACTTGTATAGCAAATTAGACCAAGACGAGGTTTTTAACACGATTGTATAATTTGGATGATAGTTACAATTTTTTTAATATTTTATAAATGCCTTAAAAGTTTAATAAAACCTTGAACTTTTTCTTATGAAATATAAGAATAAATGCAATTGCAGTAAATTTAGTCTTAAGTTATTTAGCAAACTAGCTTTTCTGCTTCAAATTAATCAGTAGAAAACAATCGTTTGGTCAGATTACTTACGGATTCTTATAATTAATATAAATAATTAATTTTTACTGTGGTGTAAAAATTTCGTCTAAACTCTATGTCTGTCTATCAGTCTATAGGTAGAGAACTGAATAAATAACATTATCAAAACTCTAAACATGCACTAAATAGTAAGCTAACGTACGACTACACGATCATAATTGTTCATATCCCGTCTTAGTTTTAGAAAAAACATTTTCAATTTAAACTATAGATTTTTTTATTTACGAATAATTCAAGACGTGAATAGATGAAGGTGATATGTCGCATTTTCAAGCATTCGCTATATGATATATAGGTGGCGGTGTTATGGGTATATGAACAGTTCTAAGATATCTTAAAACCGCCATAATTATGACTTTTATAATTCAGTTCACTCTACTTGACAGCCATTTTATGCATGCACTTCATATATTACAATTCTTGAAATTAGAATTTTGCGACATCCATTCATGTCTTCAATTGTTCTCAAAAAAAAATTTTTTTCAATCAAACGAAAAAAAATGTGTTTACGAATAATTGTAATTGTCCATATATGACGAAAATTTAAGAATACGATAAATTATATTTAATTACAGCAAATAACATTTAACCTAACATTGGTTCCTCGCAAAGCTCTTATACGAATGCGTATCGTTTGTGAAGAAATATCTTTAAATGATTATAACATTTGTAAAATAAATATTCAAAATATTAATTTAATTAACATATATAAAGATTAATCATACTAAATATGATTTTTCTGTTTTAACGATCCAATGGAACTATTTATTAAATAAAAAAATTATTGCATTCATTTAATTCTGTAGATCACTTGTCATATAAACTCATACATACATACATTTAAACATTAGCCGCTATTAATTTGTCCATCCATTGTATATATTTGTCCACAAACGAAAATAACTAGCGGCGTCGCTAAGCAATCCAATAACCGGTTATATTTTGGATATAACCGAATTAAACCGGTTATAATACCAACATTTCTGGGAAAACCGATTTTATTCAAATATATCTGGTCGTAACCGGTTATTATTTAGGCGTGACCGGTTGTAACCGGTTTACCAGAGGCCGGATGACTTTCCGCCGGGCGGGTTTCGGACACGTACCGAGGTTTTGGTGTCCAGGCCTTCTATTTCCTCTGTAAATAATAAAAACGCATATAACTTAATGTAATTGTTTACTTTATTACCTGTAATATACTGTATCTTAGGTTGTTTTATATGCTAAAAACGCTAGTTAAATTTAAATAAATATATGAATATAACTAAATATGTCGAAACTTTATTACACAGCGCCATCTAGTTCCGTGGTAAGTCACGAGGCTTGTATTATGGATACTACGAATTTAATACAAGTATAATTATAAATATAAACACCCATGACTAGAGTACAAACGTTCGTACGCAAGAAATGAATGCCCCCAGCGGGACTCGAACCCGCAACCGCTGACACAGCAAGTAAGGTAAGTACAAACTGAACCGTCAATTTGAGTGAGTGAGTGAGTGAGTAAGTAAGTACTAACTGCTGATGGAGAAGGAGGAGGTCTGCATGTCGCGCTGTCCGGGCTCGCGCATGCGCCGGCCGGTGGGCGTGCTGCAGCCCGACCCGCCCAGCGACGCGCCCTCCAGCTGCTTGTTCACCAGGTGCAGCTCTGGAATTGATATAGCTGGTAGTGGGTTTGATAGAGAGAGAGATAGAGAGAGATAGAGAGAGAGAGAGAGAGAGAGAGAGAGAGAGAGAAATATCATTGCGATATAGATGAGGTATCGATTTCACTGAAATAATTGCGAATAAATAAAAACAATATGCTGCCAGAGTAAAAAAATGATATGATCGGTAGTTATTTATTTTAACATTCCATACATTTTTCTTACAGAAAAGGAGTTTAAACAAAACAATTATTACTATTTATTTTAAAATTTCCAACAGCTAATAACAAAAGCATGGAACAAAATTGCATTTAGCCCTTTTTAACGTCCCACTGCTGGGCACGGGCCTTCCTCAGTATGAGGGGGATCAAGCCATAGTCCACCTCGCGGGCCTAGTGCGGGTTGGCGGACTACGCCTTCTTTTTTAAAAGCTTACTAGATTTAGACATGCAGGTTTCCCCACAAAACTTTTCTTTACTAAAAAACAAATGGTAAATTTAGTTAAAAATGATCCGCACATGAAAATATCAATTTGAGGCTCGGGTTGATACCGCTTTACTCGTTTATTTGAACGAGCGCGTTACCACTAGACAACCACTATGTTCATAAGGCTTGGGAACTATATAAAGTTTTTTTAATTCATTTGTTGTTTGGCCCTTACCAGTAGGGGTACCATTAGTGACCCTGCCGGGGGAGTGCGGGGAGTGCGGGGCGCGCGGCTGCGGGGAGGGCTGCGGGGTGGCGGGGACCTCCGCGCCGTACACGAGCGGGGAGTTCCCCGGCGTCTTCAGGAACCGCCCGAAACCTGGAGTGTTGAAGTATTATAAGTTTTTGACTAATATATGTTTTTATTATATTAAATAATCTGTTAATTTATTATATTTATTGAGCTTGTTGGAATATTTCGTCAAAAAATAAAAGTACAAAAATCTAAAGTTATTTATCTAAACACAAATTTTAAACTTATAATAAATTTATCCGAAAAGCAATTAACAGAGATTTGAAAAAAGCACACCATTTCAATGTATGCACTTCTTTTTGAGGACACTTTTGAAGGTGTATTTCGGTCACGGCTCTATCAATTTGGATTAAATTTTATATTTTGATAGATCTGGTTTTAAAGCTAATCTATATACGGGCCTACGGCCTACTAAACGAAGCTTAGTCACCCAGGTACTTCTATTATAATCAACAACTTGAAATGTATTCAAATAAATTTTATTGTATATTGCCAAATCTATAAAAGATTTCATTTACTAATCAGACTCTGCTATTATTTTTATTTTTTATTTTATTTTATTCGGAAGACAAACAGTATTGAGTTTCAACTTGTAAAATATAAAATTTATTCTAATTTGTTACATCATATATTACTATATTGATGATACAGTAACAAAATTTTACACAGCCATTTATCGTTCATTTTTAAATACAGCAGGTTAATGGATATTTAGAAAGAAATCATCATATAGAATTCAATTACGCGATCTACACATCACAAGTAGAGTCGCAAGCTGAAACTAGTAAAAGCTAATTAAAGCTCATATTAGGTTACCTTCAGCGACTCGCAGGTCGCCGTCGTCGAGGCACACGCGGCCGCTCACGATCACGTACTGCGGGCTGCCCACCACGCGCTGACCCTGTTTGAACAAGTTGGTAAAAATTCGATTTAGCCTATTATTCCGGTTTTTTTGATTGAATTAAATTATTATTATTAAGGTTTATTATTGAATCGGACTTTCTGTGTTACACGACTAGTTTCATCGGACGTATTTCGCTCTCACAAGTTGTATTGCGACCGTCACCAGACTTTTATTATTTACTATGTTATAGTATCATGTGACGTCATCACAAATACCAAGCTAGTATGAATCCTAAAGAGTGTATGTAAAAAGTGAGTTGTACCAACTTTGTCTATTGAAATATTGATTTAAGAAACCCAAATTATTTTGGCTGACCTGGTTCTCTTTCTGCCATATAAAATATTAGGCTAATAGGCTATAATTAATGGGTGATGAGGTAGGATGTCGAAAATTACTTTACGATCTATTCTCCTACCAAATACATGTCCATAAAAAAATCAGTGATATAGAGTGTTTTGTTAGTCTTAAAACCTCACCATGTATCACCAAGGGGGAGGGGAGTTAAAAATGCCAAAAAATCACGTGATTAATGGACCTCCCTAGAATGATGCACCAGCTCACCTCGAAGATGTTGAAGTCCACGGCGTGATGATGCGTGGAGGCGGAGAGCACGCGCTCGGCGCGCGGGTCCCACACCACCACGTCCGCGTCCGCGCCCTCCGCCACGCGCCCCTTCTGAGGGTACAGGTTGAAGATGCGCGCGGCGTTCGTGCTGGTCACTGCTACGAAGCGACACGGGTCCATTGCACCTAGGAAAAGGAATTCATTATTAATTAATATGTTACTTTCAACTTTACGGCAGTGGTAACCCTATAGTATGCCCGCTTGGATAACCCAGTAAAGTGAGTGATGCAAGTCAGCAGTCCGCAGTGCTGGACTATGTCTTGATCCCCCTCGAATGGGGGATGTATGTATGTATATTGTATATATCTATGTATATTGTATGTTTATATGTATGTATTCATGTATGTATGTATATATGTATTTATGTTTGTAGTTTGTACCTACACTGCACTTAAGTTCTCTATCATTTCCTTTTCACGCTAAAAAATTTCTGGAAGAAATCTCTTAAAGAGATGAGTTATCCTTTGTACACAATGTCTCCACTTTCTTTTTTTTTATATGTTTGTTTTTTTGTGTGGTACATAAATAAATAAAATAAATAAATAAATACATCAATATTTGAAAAGTGTCTCAATTAGATTCTGTAGTGATAATAAACCACCAAAAACACCAAATTTTTACTCAATCGATAAGTGTTATAACATTTTAAATTTTTACATTTTCAAATTTCGCGCCTCATTGGTTGAAAACGCTGAACGCAGTGGACGCCATTATTAGCCTGTGGTCAGTACGTCAGTTGGTTTTATAAACAAATGCGCTGATAATTTGTTTAAATTGATAATTGTCTATTATTTAAAAAATTAGTTATTATTCTACGTATTGTTGGTGTGCTGTTCCTGAATGCAAAACCACTAGTGTAAAAGCACTGAACGAATTATGGATTTATTCTTGCATAAGCGGCGGTATGACGTAATAATATGGCGTCAACTATTTCGTGGTGTTTAAAAACACATTAAAAAAACTGAAAACTTTGAATTTAATTTTAAAAATTATTTTGTTATTGTATGAACTAAAGGAGGAACTAACGGAGGTAGTCTATGCAATAGGGCCGGATTAAGGAGGTCTAAGGGCCCTTCATCTTTTGTGCTACAAACTTTAGGAGGGAGCATTTAGCGAATCTGAGCGAAGCGAGGGTGAGTTGCTAATGAGTCTATGTATGAATCGTGATAAAACTATATTACGATTGTATTTAAAACATAACATTACATATTATTAACTGGACTGTACTTTAATGAATCTGTATTTAAAACCTAATTGAATATAATATGGACTATATATGAGTCGTCTTAGCCCATTAATAGAATAGATTTTTTAAAAATCATGTTTTTTTTTAATTTAATTTCTAATACTCACTCCTAACCTAAATCTGTTACTATGTTTAAGATATTTATTAAGTAGACTGGCAATTCACCCTCGCTTCGTTCGAGTTAGTCTATAGATACGTTTTTTTCAGCGAAACTGTAATTCATAATTTTATATATTAAGATAATATATACCAGTGTTGACAGCCTTCTGCCAGAGAATAGCCATACGATCCTCCACACCGTTCACCCCGTTGGGGATCTTGCAGAAGTTGTTCTTCCCCAACTCCTTGTCTTTCTCGTGGAAAGTACAGTTGTCACTGGCGATCACTTGGAGATCGTCGCTGGAAACAATATTGCAAGATTACTTTGTGATAAATTATAGATGAAAATAAACTAAGTTTATAATTAACACTATTTGTTATTTATTATTTATTTTATTTTAGTGTTTTCATTTGATTTTTGTTCCCCAAATTTTAAAATGAAATTAAGACGGGGCGTAAGGATATTTAAAAATAGTTATATTTTATGTTAATTTAATTTATTGCGGTTGTATGTTGTCCTCAATATGTGTGGGCTACAACTTTTATACCCAGGTTTTTAACCAATGATGTTAATTATAAGAAAATAATTATTCGTGTGTTAAGTAATTTTTTCGTTATACACTCACAAGCAGTCAGAAAAAAACTAAACACTACATTTTCGGCCTCTGTATTGATAATAAATAATAATCAATAAAATAAGATTTTCAAGAAGACTCGCAATCACTACGTATTATAAAACAAAATCCTCCATCGCATCTGTCTGTCTGTTCGCGATAAACTCAAAACTGTACTTGCACCTTTTTTCATGCTATTTTAACCAATGGATAAAGTGGTTCTCGAGGAAGGTTTCAGTATATACTTTGTCAAGTATAATAATAATAATAATATGTTGGGACATTATTACAAAGCGCCATCTAGTTCCGCAGTAAGCTACGTAACGTGCTTGTGTTGCGGATACCAGATAGTTGATATACTACACATATAAATTTTAAATACATACATATTATAAATATAAACACCCATGACTGGAGTGCAAACATTCGTGATTAGCAAATGAATGCCCCCAGCGTCACTACCCACTGAGCCATACGAGTCGTCAAAGACTTAAGTAAAACTAAACTTAAAGTATATTAATGAAATGAATAAAACTTGTATACTGACTGCGCAAGCGCATCGATGATGGCGTCTGGCGTGGAGGGGTCGGGGCGCAGCGGCGGCGACAGCACGTGCGCCGCCGCGTGCCGGTAGCACGCGTTCCTGTAGTGGTTGCCTGGAATACATAGGTTTGCTTGAATATATTATACTTTCTATGTGATTGATTTTTTTTTTTGATTTCAAGATTCTTTTTTTAACACATAAGTTACAAACTGTTTACAAATGATCTTATTCTATTTGTATACAAAACATGAATAATTATGCACATTTAGACTAAGAACGTCTTTAGAACATTTATTTTCTTGATTAGACCACAGTTGAATTTCATCTATATCAAACAAATAAAATTGTGACAAAATAAACATAAAGAATGTGCATGTCTTCGTATGAACTCACATTATAATTGATAGGTATAGACTAAAGGTAGATATTATATTGCATTGCCATAAAGTAATTGGTACAATAATGTATATGAATTATCGAATAGGTAATGGTTAATTTAGCATTATGTTACTATATTTTATTTTATAATACCTATTGTGGGTATACGAATAATAAAAAACAAGCGGCTCGAATGAAGACCGCATCCTCCAGTAAGCGAGTACTTTCTATGTGGTTTTATCAAAATAAATAAGTCTATAGTATGCCATTTTCCTAATTAATATTTCAATGACTTCGTTTTGAAGAAATGATCAACTTTCTCCTCTATGACAATTCAGTTGATAAGGAACTTGCCAAACTGGTGACTGTCTCAATTTATTGCTAACGGATTGTTTTGTAATTTAATATTGACGTTTTCAAATATCAAATAAGATCCTACAAAACAAATACTCGTACTTTGAATCAAATTCTATCCTCTCCAAGCTTCTTAAAATAACAATGTCATAAAATTTATTAACATCTGATTTATTTCAATAGTATTTCCTTTGCCTTTTAAAATATGCACAGTTAAATGGCCATAATGTCTACACATAAAATGATAGAATTTCTCAGCCCTACGCTTAGAAACATTGACATGATTATTTCTACTTACATTAAATAATTTGTACAACATAAATATTTATAATATTCTAAAAACATATCTCAAGACCCACCATCAGTCCCAACGGTTGCAGCGAGGGTTTCTCCAAAGATAGGTTGCTTTTGCCTTGTCCGAGCTAGTCTAAGCGCTTGCACTGCACTTTTTGACATCATGTGCACTATGTAGAGAGGAGTGTTCATCTGTAAGTTACATAAATTATTGTTTAAAAGTTATTGAATGAGTGATAAGAGTTGGAGAACGAGTTATAAGAGTGAGTGAGTCGGTGGCTCAACAGATTCTAATAAAATGAACATTGAAGTTATATTTTATTCTTTTTATGTCACTCTGTAATCAAATCTTGAAACTGTATTTAAACCAACTTTTGATATGAACCAACAGATGTACAGTAGAAGTCTTCAATGGTTACAAAAACTTTATAATTTGACTTCAAAACTATTAAAATGCAAGTTTTGTTTTTTAAAATATAGAACTACGCTATTGTAGATTATTTTCTACATTTCAGAACTATGGTCTGATCCAGACCGCAGTGGAGTTTTAATAGCTGGGCATATCATCATGTTACTCATCTGGTATCCAAATGCCTCAGTGGTATAGTGGTTAGCAAATTAGGCTGAACATGCGAAGGATTTGGGTTCGAGTCCCGGGTCGAGCCAAGTATATTTATTGAATCTTTCTGTTTAATAATCTACAATAATAGCCTAGAGTTAGGAAGTTGGCGATGTGTCACCCCTGTGCTTCGGAAAGCACGTAAAGCCGTCGCTTCTGCGCCTTAGCTCTCACTGGTCGTGTCAGTCATCCTATCGGAGTATGAGAGTGATAGTATTGAGGCACGCGGATCGGGGCGAATAAAAGTTATATGGTGGTAAAATATGTATATTATGAATTTACACTTTTGTTCCGGATATACTAAATAATATAAATGAGAACGACCGTCCGCTGCCCGATTTCCCCGTGACTAGCGGGACGGAGCATTCCAAGGCATTATACATATCTATATCATGTTACAAACAATTGCTTACTACGCTGTAGTACTGTGTCCCTACAATAGTAACAGAGAGTGCACTTGTGTCTGCGCGTACACTTGTGCACTATAATATTTTATGCAGTTACCTAATCTCATGAGATTTGCCACCGTGAACTACAACCCAGCTAGCCAAGCCAGCGCTACAGTCGACTCTACTATCAGAGAAGTACCAGGAGCAACCAAATCACACCGCCCACCGAAGTGAGCCCGCGAATCTTGGCTTGACGCCTGGCTGGATTGCCAAGCACCACAGACCTGGTTGGCGATGACGCAGGCGCGGTTGACGGCCTCGGCCTCCACCTCCTCGTCGCGCGACAGCTCGTGTCCGGCGGGCGCGGTCACGCCGGCCGCCAGCAGCTTCTCCGTGTTGCGAGCTATTATGTTGCCGTTCTCTGCGTGCACCTGCTCAATTGAAAGAGAATGAATGAAAATGTGCCTAGGATGTCTAATTACCCATTTGTATGTATGTATGTATGAATTGTATGTATATGTATAATGTGTATGTACTTATAATATGTATTTCATATTGCTGATTTTTTATGTAAATTTAAAAATTGATATCTAGCGACGCCATGAAGGTTATATATTTTTTGTTTTAGACACCTTTAATTTATTACAGTAATTTTGTTATTTTAGTTTTGCTTATACTTAATTATGTTATTTCTTTTTATTGATTAATATTCGCAATGTAAATTGAAGGAAGAGAGAAAGAGAGAAGTACACATTGTGTAGCTCATAATAATTTTAATAACTTACGTACATGTACAGGCATTTTATATAATTTCTTTTTTATTGAAAAACAAACATTTAATTAAAAAAATGTTAGATTATATTAGAAATAAGTTAGATTATAAAATTTTTATAAATATTTAAAATATTGTTTATTAATTAAAACAAACGAGTAAAACTAACCTGAGGTAAAGCCTTCAACTCGGCGCAAGCTTCAAAAGCCAAGCACAGGTCATAATCTCCCAGCATCCATGCATCTTTGTACGCCATGAACATCTTGAAGGAATTGACGCCATGCTCTTCCACTAACTGCTGCATCTCCTTCTTCACTGACGGGGACCACCACGTCACTCCCACGTGCAGAGCGTAGTCGCAACAGACCTAGGTTTAAGGTTATTTTTAGATAATATATGATAAAAACTTTATTAACATAATAAATTTTATATCCAATTGTAGATATATTAATTATTGTATTTTCTGTTAATAATGGAAATGTTCTTATATATATTTGACTAACTTGCTTGTGTAACAGAGTGAAGCGGATTCAAATCCGAGTCTCGCACCTCTGATATTTTTATGTGCAAATCATTTACAACATGATTACCAGTTATATTACGGTGAAGTAAGCATCATGAGGAAACCTGCAGTCCGAAAGCAACTAGCAAGTTTTCGAATGTAAAGTCCGCCAACACGCACTAGGCCAGCGTCGTGGACTATGGCCTGATCCCCCTCGTATTGAAGGGAGGCCTCGTATTGAATACAATGGATGTTTAGTTAATATATCTAAATAATCAGTACATATTAAATATTTCATCGACTAATATTATAGAAACCACAATTTGAGCATACGCTTTTATAATCGTCAACCATACCATGAGAGTCGTGGGATGATAAAACTATAATAAGTTATACTAGTTTTACGAAATGCTATTAAAAATAGAGCATATCGTTTATTTAAACGTTTATTGCATCGTTATAGAAAAGGAAATTGCACTTTCACTAATTTGAATAATGTTATTACTTAAGGGAAACTACTCGTGAGCACGTAAAAACTATTACACATGTAGTAAATGTAAGCATTGAACCAGATTAAACTACGCTATATACCTACTTTATACTCTAGCTATTTGCATCTCAATAATGCGCGTGCGCATTTCATTATATACGTTTTTTTCTGTTGTAAGTTAATCTGCTTATTTTCATGCGTCAAGAGTAGTCACTTAGGGGACCTCTGATTCTTTTCTTTTCCATGTTCTATTTGTCGTGTGAAATCAACAATATTAAGTAAAAGCATTATCCCCTGGATATACTCACAAGTCTGTGTACAACATTGATCACATTCTAATTATATAATATATATTGTTTTTATTTTATCCTAAAATAATTTACTTTATTATAAAATCGTCATAATCATTAATGGTCTACGTCTCCCTTTTAACGTGTTTTTAATATTCATTTACACATTCTTAGGATGAGCGGATACAAACAAAAATATAGGCATATGTTAAAACTATTGTCCATGCATCCAACGCGTATATATGACAAAATAGTAGGATCCGCGGGGGGCGTGCTCTGAGCGGGCCGGCTACACTCACAAAACGGACCTTAACTTTATTATTAAACTTTAATTAAAAGGCTAGTTCAAAAAATATTATCCAACCTCAGAAGTGCATTTTTTCTAGTTACTTATATAGAACTAATGTCGTAACAAAATCGTAATTTAAGTTAGTCAACTAAGTTTTAAAAGATGATCAAAAATGAATGTTAATGAATGTCATAATATCGCTGCAACAGATAAATCTATACCTTTCCATCGGCCTTTTGTCTCCAATTGTTGTACGCTTCAATTAACGATTGTCCTTTCTCAGGCAGCACGAAGTCCACTGAAAAATAAAAAAAAATGTAAATAAAACTTCCACTCTCCATTTAGGATGATTGTCGAGATAAAAAAAAATCCTATGTTCTTCTATCTCCATACCTTTCTTTAATTGTATTGCCGTGACACGGTAGAGAACCAATTTAAAGTAATGCACTGAATTTTATAATTATGATATGTTTGTCTCAAAAATTAAGTACTTACTTATTGTGGTAGTCCCACCAGCGACCGCCGCCCTCGTTCCCTTATAGAAGTCATCAGCACTCTTAGCACCCATCATTTCGAGTTCGAAGTGGGTGTGGGGATCGATTCCACCAGGCATCACCAGCTTGCCCGTCGCGTCGATGGTACGGGTACCACCAGGGATGATCAGGTTGCGGCCAACTTGCCTGAAATAAACGTTTTAAATAATTATCGAAATAACTTAAAAATACTAGAATGAGTAGGTCGATACTTCGGCCCGATATTTTTCGGTAACTTCCACATAGAATTTACATTTAATTTAATTCTATATTTTCATTATGTAAAAAATGACGATTCGAAAGTGCTTGTAAAAGTCTATTTGAATAAAGTATGTTATAAAGCAGGTAAGTGTAGTTAATATTTTTAAGTTTTGCTTATCACTTAGGCTAAAATGTTTTAAATGCAGATATTGATAGGATCTTAGTGCTTTTATTGACAGAAAAGTTTCCAACATTTAAAATATGGTCATGTTTCAGTTTTAGTTCTCATAAATTAAAACGATTGCTATTTCTAGGAAATAGGAGAACTATATGAATATGTAAAATAGTTAAACATGTACATAAATATACATAAAAATGTATTTTATAAATATTTATTGAAAACTAATTATTTATTAATTAGAATAATTATTAATTGAATTTCATTATAAATAATTATTCTAGAACAAATTCCTTTAACAGAAATTAATAACGATGTAAATATAAAAAAATCTTTAAGCTCTACATCTTCTACATAATAATCGATGATACTCCACAACATATTCTCTAAGGCACCTGCGACCTGGCGGCTGGCACAGACTTGGAGTGCTGTGAGCCTGTGACTAATGACTATACATGGGATAAAAATACCCCATGCATAGTTTTAGTTTATTTTATATACGTTTCTTGAGGGTCCTACCAGACAATTAGCTGATTAACCCTCTTTCAAGATAAATCTTGTTTCATACGACAAGAACGTCTGACGAAATTCAAGTCCGTCGAGCTCTTATGTTTCAAAGAGAACCAAACCATAGCGCGATTCAGAATACATGTAACGCCATCTACTTGCGATATAGTGGAACTAAATTCCTCATGTATTTCGACTACTAATTCGGGCTACACTATTTAGAATTAATTGTAGGTGTATTATATAATATGAATATTTATATAAATTTTGTAATTTATTTTATATTAAATTTATTAAATAGTACTTGTGATATTTTTATAAGTCATTATTAAAGCGATATTAAATTCATGTCGAACAGTCATGTAGCGCCCTCTAACAAGTTTTTGTGGTACTTGCGTACTGAACGCTTACGTCATGCGAAGCTTTTTCGCCCAAACACTAGTAATGTAGAGCTTCCATTCTATTTCAGAATACTCTTTGTTTTCTTGAGCTCAAAATATCTATTGTATGATAATAATAATAATTCACGGCTTATCTTTACAAAAACAGATAACTAAATAGATTTGCAGCATAAATATTTTTATAATATCCATATAAAATAAATCCAAGTTCTTATACCTACGAGTAGTTCATGAATACGCCTTACTTAACTAAATTCTCCGCTTACAAACAGGGTTATAAATAACAAAAAATATGAAGGGCTATAAAAATCTCGCTGACTCAGTCTACGTGATTTACGATACAAAACAATCTAATTTGATCAATTGTTACTTTTATATTGTGTTAATAGAGGTTAATAGGAATAATAAAATCTATTTAACTTGTATGGGAATGCGGGGTTTAATTTATAAGGGATTACTTTCCATTGTCCGATAACTATTTTTTATTGGATGTTTAAAATGATAAAGTGTCCCGCTGCGTCTGCCTGTCTGTCTGAACGCGTTAACTCAAAAACTACCCAACAAATTTTCATACGGTTTGCATCAATACATGGTAACAATATGGAGTGATGACGGATATTGATTATTGAGGGTGATTTAGATGTATAGTTAGCACTAGCGTTTCTCACGGCTCCGCCCGCGTTCTAAGGACCGGAAACTAAATTCTTAGATATTACATACTTAATATTATTATACCACGTGTTTTTCAATTCGAACCAGTAATTCTTGAGATAATGTTTAACCAAACAAACTCGTCAGCTTTATAAATTATAATATAATATTAAAATATAGATTAGTTCTGCATAGATTGACTGAGATATGACGATGATAGTGGAAGATGTCAGAAAATATGACATACTGAGTAAGCTTTACTGGCCTACGCCGCTAACTAATAAAGTTATCCCTTTAAAATTATCTGAGCATTCAATCAATAGGTCTTAATAATATTCACTCAAACATTTTTGCATATAAAAATTAAAGTTCACTGTAGTCTATAACCTATGATAATAACTGACACCCACTTATGGTAACGACGTTTATGGTTGCGGATGTGCTTGTTGCCGCATTAGAGCTTCCTGTGTGGCTTACATTATAATATGTTCTCAATTTGAAAATATTTCAATATTTACACTTCCTCGTTAACATGAACGAAGCTTTCGTTACGTACAAGTTCTGCCTATAGCTTTTTACGACCAATATTTTACAACCTTATGCCACGATTCTTGATTAATGTTATTATATATTA
Source organism: Boloria euphrosyne (assembly GCA_951802675.2). NCBI lineage: Eukaryota > Metazoa > Arthropoda > Insecta > Lepidoptera > Nymphalidae > Boloria > Boloria euphrosyne. The sequence goes on from OX637896.1 coordinate 3,432,691, forward strand.
TACTATAAAGTATAATATGATTCACAGATATATAATAATGTACTGTAAATCATTATTATTCACGTTTTCTCACGTATACAAAAATATTTTTATAAGAATTCTCACAATTTGTTGCCATGTTCACTTTTTTCTTATTAATTATCATCAAATAGATATGTTTATAATACATTTTTGTTCATATTACAGAGAAGTTACTAACTTAATGAAGAAGAGAAGATATGTATAGAAATTAGATTTTGTATATATGTACTAATATTTTTTTTTCTGGAACAAAGGGGGCAAACGGGCAGGAGGCTCACCTGATGGTAAGTGATCACCGCCGCCCATGGATATCTGCAACACCACAGGGCTTGCAAATGCGTTGCCGGCCTTAATTATAAAAAAACTCGCATGCCTCGGCTTTTAGATGTGTTGTGAGGGTTAATATATAATAGCCTGTTTATTATATTTTACTAATATTTATTGATAACTACTCTGCTCCCTTGGGCGTGTTGATAGTCCTCAATAAACGGGGTATCTAACGTTAAATGATTTTTTAAACCACATTAGTACTTTCTGATATAAGCGCGTTCAAACAAACAAATAAAGAAACAAACTTTGCCTCTTTATAATAGAAAAATAGACTATAGGCGTAACGCTAATAGCACGAGAGCAACATTTTATGCGGGGCAAGTTCAAAGTTTTACTCATTAGTTTATATTGGATTAACTTATTATTATATGTCAAGTAAATGCCTTTTTAAATCCCATTAGATGTGACACCTAATGTGCGATAACTTTAAGGTTAACAACTGGTAAGATTAAACTGACCTTTTTTTGCTATTATATTATAAAAGTTATATACTTATATCGGAACGTTAATATACACAGCGCAATGATAGTTGATACTATTCACATAATATATAACATTAAATACATAGGTACATAATATAAATATTAACACCCTTCACCGGAGTATATATAAATATTCGTGCTCAAGAAATGAATGCCCCCAGCGGGACTCGAACCCGCAACTGCTAGCACAGCAAGCAGGTCACTACCAACTGAGCCAAACGTGTCGTCAAATTTCCATGGTTACACTACACAAACCCCAAATTAGTTTTTTTTATAAAAAAAAAATTACCTGCCTTGTTTACTAGAGCAAAACTTAACGATTACAATGAGTTGCATATTTTTTCTTAACTTTTATAATATTTTTACAACAATTAGAACCACTTATTATAACGGATAAAGTACAATTAACTAAAACTATAAAAACAAAATTGGAATATACGAGGTCTGTTCAAAAAGAAAGGTGAATTTTGAATTTTTTTGAAAAGTATTTATTTATTCATCAATATTCATTTTGTCCCCTTCAAAGTAATCCCCCTCAGGTTTAATGCACTTATGCCAGCGCTTCTTCCAATCCTCGAAGCACTTCTGAAATGCGCTTTTCGGTATGTCCATCAGCTCGTTCTTCGATTCTGACTTTATTTCATTCATTGTGGCAAAACGCTTTCCTTTCATTGGGAAACGCTTTCCTTTCTTTTCAGTTTTGGGAATAGGAAAAAGTCGCAGGGAGCCAAATCTGATGAATACGGTGGTTGACGCATTATTACTGTGTAGTTTTTGGCCAAAAAATCACGAACAAACATTATCGTGATGCAGAATCCATGATTTGTTTTTCCACAACTCCGGTTGTTTGAGCCGTATTGCTTCACGCAAACGTTGCATAACATCCTTGTAGTATTCCTTATTAATCGTACGACCTGTTGGCAAGAACTCATGATGCACCACGCCATTGTAATCGAAGAAAACAGTGAGTAAAACCTTCACATTTGATCGAACTTGGCGTGCTTTTTTTGATCTTGGCTCATCTGGCCGCTAATATTGGGATGATTGGGCCTTGGTTTCGACATCATAACCATATACCCACGTTTCGTTACCAGTAATGACCCTTTTGAGCATACCTGGATCGTCTTTGACGTCATTCAACAACTCCTGAGCGATACTAATGCGACGTTGCTTTTGCTCAAAATTTTGCAAACTTTGCTGCCACACGTTTCATGCCTAAAACATTTGAGAAAATTGCATGGCATAAGCCGATTGATATGCCAACATCTTCTGTAACTTCCCTAATAGTGATTCGACGATTTTCCAAAACAATTTTTCTCACTGTTTTGATGTTTTCTTCGCTTGTTGACGTGGTTGTAACTCCAGGACACTCATCGTCATCAACATCTTCTCGGCCTTCTGTAAATCGCTTATACCACTTATAAACATTTTTTGAGACAAAATGGCCTCGCCGAATGTCACAGTCAACATTTCAAGTGCCTTGGATCACTTTATTCCATTTTTAATGCAAAATTTAATACATATTCTTTGATCCATTTTTTTCAAAAGTCATAAATCGAAGAACACACAAAAACGTAACTAACCTTTTCGGTTGTCAACAGCAAACTACTAATCCAAATTAGCTGATAATGCCAACATATGATAAACATATATGTACCAATATAACAAGAAAAAAATTTCAACAATCGAATGTACACAGCCCGCGAAAATTCAAAATTCACCTTTTCTTTTGAACAGACTATGTAGTTAGAATCTAATATTTTACTTATACACTCCCGCTACCACAAGTTTAATATATCGAGCTAAGGCTTGTATTATCTGACAAAAACTAGCTGTAGTTTGCGACTACGTTTGCACATGACCATTTTTTTAGTCTACACGTTAGAGCCAGACAAACCTACGTCCTATGCCTTATGTGAGAATTTTCTTTGAATCTACAAGCATCGAAGCATCATACGATCGATATATAGCATACTTACGTATCGATTATAATACCAAAACCTAACCATTGTAATACAATCCAATCCGCATAATAAAAAATGTCCATTGAAACCTGTCACGGCATTTTGAGGGATGCATGATTGAACTTACATACTGGTAACATCTGTTTTTTTAGTTCTAAATTATTACGCAACTATAATACCAAAGCCTATGAAACATAGACGGCTAACGGACGTGACAGCCAGCCCAAGCTGCCATACACTCGCTTGGGACATTCGTGTATGGCAGCTTGGGCTGTCACGTCCGTTGGCTGACTATACGTTTCATGGGCTTTGATAATACTATGGGTTACAGTTACAACTAAAAGTATGGATTACTCTAGTTCGCAATATCTATTCGCTAAATATTATCCACATCCATCCAGCGGTTTCATCGAGAAGGAGAAACAAACAAACACACCAATTTTCACATTAACAACAGTCAGAAGAAATCTCATTTATGTAAAGCATATACAAGTCATGCCTCAGAAAGAAGTATTTTAGCGTAAAATACCGCAATAGCATTACGCAGATATTCCATAACAATACCCACAAACAACAGCAATGCGTACTGGATAATTAGGCATAGCACGGGTTGTTTACAAACAAGAAAATGTGTATTCACGATATCGATCATGCGATGTACTCGTATAATTTACTCAAAGTGATGTAGAGTTAATGATTCTTTTTCATTGATAAAACAGTATTTAGATATTTAATATTAGCTTCTTCGACATTAGTACTACGAGTCCTGCTGGGGGCGGGACTCGAACCCGCGAACTGTCCTGGTCCTGCTGCTCCTTAATTTGTGTGATGAAGTTTTGTACTCCAGTCATGGGTGTTTATATTTATAATACGTATACAGTATGAATGATCTATATGTCGCAACAGATTTAATAATTAATAATTATCATAACGTTAAGTCTCACCAAAGGTAAGTGTTTCGTACGGTTAGAGTTAAATTCTTCAATATTAATATATATACCTAATTAAAATATATATTCAATAAATGTAAACTCAGAAAGTTATTTTAGATTATTGTCATAAAATCAAACACGCATAAACAATAAATGCAAATAGAATCTATGCCCCTTTTAGTTTTATTTATCAAAATTCATGTTACAGTTTCCAATTGGCGTAAAACGTCGTCGTCGTATTCATATCGCCTATTGTTTACTAACAAGTTACAGGGCATAACTGTAAAATGCAGAATATGTGACTGGAATTGAACGGTACTTAGCATAGCGGTGATCACTTGATAATATTGCTACTGTTATGTAACTGCATTTGCATGCGCATTCAAATTTCTACTAACAAACTGTCACGCTATTACGGCTTGTCGTTTGCGCACTGCGTTTCACCGCGCGGTTTTTTTTCCGCAATTCTGTAACACATGGGATCTTATAGAAGTATTCACACTGCGAATAAAATTTCGCGCGATTTCTCTCAGTTTGATGCAAGTGATCGCGCAAAATAAATCGCGAGAATAAAATTCGCGTGGTGAAATTTCGCAGTGCGGACGGGCCGTTACAATTTAAATATATAAAAGCGAAAATCCGAAATATCGTAAACCACTTGACGTATAAAGATGAAAGGCATGGAGGTAGTTTAGTTAGTAGACGTCCGCTACGAACGGATTTTGCGACAGGCTCGGATTAAGGTCTAGGGCTATTGCAAGTTTGTATAAAGTCCTTCATTTTTTTGTGCAATATACTTTAAATTTGTATAAAAAGTATCCTATGTGCTATTCCAGATTATAATCTATCGCTGTGACATAGATTAACATATTATTATCGTATGATCTAAATAAAATTTTTATTTAGATTCATATCCGAATCGTGTGGGTAATATGACTTTATATATTACATGACTTCTTAAGCATATTCATAAAATTTTCATTTATTTCTTTTTTCTTTTTTTTTCGTACGACGATTTTGTCTGCTTTACTTCGCAATGGTCAGAGATATACATTTTGAAAGATCCTAAATCATGTAACTAGTTATGTACAAGAAATTGAATGAATATTTAATAGGTCAAGTAAAGTTTATGTGAATATTAAACTAAAATGACCTAGCTACAAGCAAATCAACTCTTTATATCCGATACACGATGAAACCGCAGTAGTGTAGTACATTAATAAGATTTACTTACAATAACCTAGATTTATCTACCAACTAATGTCACGTTTATAAATACTTTATGGAAAATGTTTACTATATAATATATTATAGTACCTACTGTATACTCCATAGAGTCTCACTTATCTATATACACATTTTGCCTGTAGTACCTTTCTATTAATTATTTCTATTAATGTTAGTAAGGAAATGGATCCTTTTTAATCTTATTTTTCTAGCTATTTGCAATTGAAAGTCGCGTCAAAATCGCTCCAGCCGTTTCAGAGATTAGCCGGAACAAACAGACAAACAGAAAGAAAAACAAAATTTTTAAAAATTGATTTTTTGATGCTAGTACCGTATATACTTTCATATGCATATATTGAAAAGCTGTTAATTTGTAATTAAAAACAGACACTACAATTTTATTTATATGTATGCAATAATCAGTACAAACAAAAATATATATAGAAGAAAATCATTTACTTAGATACTCCTAAAAATCACATATCTATGGAAATTCTAAGAACATAATAAAATAACTTCGGCAAACCAAAAACAGCTTAACCTTGAGAATATTTCACATTGACGTAACACCTCATCACGCAATACCGGCACGACCGCGACATCGGGCTATTCGTACCTATGCCTTATGGGGGTTAAATAAATACATCGCACAATCCTCTTGGATAAGAATTTACGAAACATTCGGTCACGAATGGTTAAAATATCGAGTATTTGTCAAGACTTGTTTTGTTTAGATTTATATGTTCACCTTACATAATCACGATCTCTCACTCAATTAAGTACTGCGAGAAATGCGGAAAGCCAACAAACTAACAAACACTTTTTCGCTTATTATTCCTACCTATATATGTTTTAAGTATGTCCGATTGAAATTAAGTCACTTCTTAGTTTTAAGATATATGTGTATTTTATTCAATCAACGTGTAGTGTTTATTCTGGAACATTACACTTGCAAGTTACAACATTGGAATAGTATGTACAAGAATAAAATCTGCGAAGTCGAGCCATAGTGCCTAATAATATGGTGAAAAACTGAAGAATCGACGGAATAACCTCTGTATAATGTATAATAAACTCAATTATAGTGCTTATTTAAATATATAATTTAAATCGTAATCAAAGCACGTAATACTTAAGGAATAATCGCATTTAACAGTACGATAGGTATACATATAATGCGTGGATTTGAATTTTTAAGTTAAATACAAGGTCTTTTGAATAGTGTCTAATTTATTTAATTTCCATATATTTATAGGAGTTTATATCCTATTTTGTCATTAAATACGGCTATTCCCATACTAAAATTTCCCATACTAAAATAATAAAGTACATACATAATATTAAATTATATTAAATGTACACGCCTTAAAGTGTATTATTAGCAAAATTCGGCAATTACAATATCATGTATGCTAAACTAAAGGTGAAACTAATTAACTTTTCTAGCGATGAAAAGAGGGTCAGGCCGAATGACTGAGTCATGCTAGGGCTGTTATAGTGTCATGTCATAATTTTAAAAATAGCTTTGAGTGTAAAGGCAAAGTAATTTAGGGTTTCAGTAATACTAAAGATATATATTCATTTCTTTATAGAATAAGCCAAAATAACTGTTTTCTAAGATAATAAGAATTTATCCGCAGCGAAAAAATTTAAAAATCAGAGACATGCTATGCTTCCACTGTGCCTAAAGTACTGTATTAACGGTCTTTTAATCTTATTCTTATTCTTATCGTCTTTTAATTATCTTTTTTATATGCAGTTTATTTGCAAAATATAATTCGATTTTTTATATCTTACATTATACAACCCTAGCCGTAACTGTTGTCTCTCATGTCAGGTAGGGACGGGCGAGCTCAATGTCGTCATCGAAATAACTACTAGTTAAACGTAAAGTGAAAATTAGAAAAAAAAAATCTTTTTCCAAGTATTAAAAATGAAAATTTTATCATCATCATCATCAGCCCTTTTTAACGTCCCACTGCTGGGCCCGGGCCTCCCTCAGTACGAGGGGAATCAGGCCAGACCTACTACGAATTGTATATAGAGTCCACTGCGCTGGCCCAGTGCGTGTTGGCGGACTTCACATGTCTTACGAAAACTTGCTAGGTTTTCTCAGACATGCAGGTTTCCTCACTATTTTTTCCTTCACCGTAGACAAGTGGTAATCATGATAGAAATGATTCGCACATGAAAATATCAGAGGTGCGAGACTCGGATTTGAACCCGCATCACTCGGTTATACAAGCGACGCGTTACCGCTGGGCTACCACTGCCACGAAAATTATATACTTATACGAAATTGATAATAAAATTGAAGAAGACGTTAGTGTATGAAGTTCCTAAAGCAGAAATTTAATTATTCGGATGAGAGAAACCAAAATGCAACTGTCTGTGTGTTTGTCTGCTTGTTGCATGTTAATAAGTTAATCTAAATAAACAAATCCGCAACCAAAATAAATTTAAATTTTACACCTATTGGGGGATGGTGTTGCTCGCGTCCGTAGGAATTACCACCTGTCCTAGGCCACCCTACACGTGTCCCCCGGGTGGTGCCAAACGAGCAACAACGCCGAGTCACAGGCGGCGGTCAATTAACCTGTTGAGGCCCCAGCGGACCTAGGGAAGTTAAATGCCCCCTAAAATAGCTGCAATACTGCCTTGGGAAAGTAGTATGCGTGTTTTCTCCCAACCCCTCTTTTTTATGGAAATGTCAAATAACGAAAGAGATAGTACGTCATGCGACCCGGCTAACACCCGGCGCTCTCTGGTATCCGGGGCGGAGAGTGTGAAATTGGCTACCGAAGACTTAATGGAAGTAGGCGACCAGGCTTCCATTACAGTGAATGCTACTGGCAGCAAAAAACTCATTCAACAGACCTTTCACAGCAGTCTGTTTATTACCAGGCCTAGAAGCAATTCCTTGGGAAGTAAACCCTCAGAAAGTTTACAAACTGTGGTAGAACCACTGAGAGATACGCCCACGCAAAATGCACTAAGCCACCAAGGAACTGTATGCCCCCCATCTTGGCAGAGAGTTCCAGTCACTAGAAATCCGAAACGGAAAAAAATCAGCGATTCCCCTGAGAATATAACCACCAGCAACATGTTCAGCCAATTACCAGTTGACCCTACAGAGGAACCCACTACAACCAAGAAACCAGTGGAAAAAAACCTAGCAAGCCTCCACCCATAATATTGTACGGCATAGAAGATATTAACAAATTAACTGAACTCGTAGAAACTGTTGCAGATAAAAACTCATTCACGTATCGGATTACGAACAGAAATCAAATGAGAATCAACACGTTAGATATGGAGGCCTATAAAAGAATCATCACCAAATTCCGTGACAGTGGCCTAATTGGTCACACATTCAACAAAAAGGAAGAACGACTCTGCCGCATCACCACCATCACAACACCTAAAAATGAAATAAAGGAAGAAATTGAAAAAACTGGAAACATTGTAGTCGGGGAAATTATCAACTCAAGGTATGGTCCAGAGAAAAAACCTACCTCCACATTCTTTGTAAATCTCCTACCTAGCCAGAACAATAAGGCAGCTAAAGAAATCAAATATATATACTATCAATCTGTGACCATAGAGGATCCTAAGAAGAAAAAATCTATCGTACAGTGCCAACGGTGCCAGCAATATGGGCATACAAAGAATTACTGCATGAGACCTTTCCGTTGCGTAAAATGCGCGCAGGCACATAAAACCTCTGATTGTCCAAAGCGTGATAGAAATACACCAGCCCAATGTGCACTTTGCCAAGGTTCCCACCCAGCAAACTATAAGGGTTGCGAGGTTTATAGAGAAATACTAGCCAGAAAAATTAACAAATACGGTCATCGAAGAGCTGATAAACGTTCCATTGCAAAAGAAAACACGAACCACGATATAAACCCTCGAAGAAATACTCTCCAACAATCTTCCTCCATTGATAGAGAAAACGAACCACTCTCATACGCCAAAGCTGTTAGAAACGTACCAGACAAACTGACCTTAGAAAACACCATACCTAATGTAAACCAAAACCTAACAGTACTAGAAACTCTCCTCACCAAACAAAACGAGAAATTTGATTTAATCTTACAACAAATGAGTACTCTAATGAGCCTCATGACTACGCTCATAACCAAATTACAAGGTTAATAGGCCTTGGGCTAAGACTAGCGACTTGGAACATAAATGGACTCTCACCGAATAAAGATGAGCTTGAAATACTAATGATCGAGCACAAACTAGACATAGTCCTAATATCCGAAGCACACTGTACAGATAAAACCACTGTCAAAATCAAAGGGTACCAGATATATACTACAACCCACCCTGACGGCACAGGACATGCAGGATCAGCTATAATTATTCGGGAAAAAATAAAACACCATCTACTGCCTGAATATAAAACCGCTCAAATACAGGCAACTACAGTCGCAATACAAGACAGATGCGGATACTTTAATGTCTCAGCTGTGTACTGTCCACCAAAACATCGAATAGACTCCGACCTTTTCTCTCACTTCTTCTCAAGCCTAGGCAATCGATTCTTAGTAGGAGGCGATTGGAACTCCAAACATGTTCATTGGGGTTCCAGACTTGTTACAACAAGAGGAAGACAACTAAAGTTGAGCGTTGATATGAATCGCCTAAGTACAATTGCGCCATCAGAACCTACCAACTGGCCAGCCGATCATAATCGAATCCCAGACATACTTGACTTCTTCATAGCAAAAGGACTCTCCAAGCAGTACATGAAGATTGAGTCATGTGCTGATGGGTCATCTGATCACACCCCAGTCTTACTAACGATCAGTTCGACTATAGTTGAAATTGAGAGACCCACAACACTATACAACCAGCACACTGATTGGTCTTCTTTTAGGGAACACATAGAAGAAAACCTCAATCTAAATATAAGACTCAAAGAAGCGGAGGAAATTGAAGCAGCAGTAGTACAATTCACAAATCTCATACAAGTTGCCGCGTGGAGAAGCACGCCTACTACTGAACATAAAAACCAGTTCAAAAATATACCATTGGGAATAAAGATCATGATCCAGGAGAAACGTAGACTACGCAGAGTATGGCAGCTGAGTCGACATCCGCAAGACAAGGCTGACCTTAACAAAGCCATTGTAGAATTGAAGGCAGCTATAAAAGATATCAATGACTTAACAATGCAAGCAAAGTTAGAGTCTCTAACAGCTACTAAAGCCAGTAACTACTCGCTCTGGAAAATCACCCGATCTTGTGACAGACCCAACGTACTAAAAGCCCCAATAAAAAAGGATAACGACTGGGCTAGAACAAGCCAGGAAAAAGCGGACTTGTTTGCAGATTATCTAAAAAGCGTGTTCAAACCGAATCCAACACTAGATAATTCAAAGGAAGAATATGTTGATCTCATTCTAAAACAAGACCTTCAAATGGACCTTCCTCCTAGACCTGTGTCGCCCACCGAAGTCATAAAAACGATTAAACAGCTGGACAGTAAAAAGGCACCCGGTTACGACCTGATCACTAAAGAAGTATTGTTGGAACTACCGAGAAAGGCTATTGTCTTCATCACCATCATCTTTAACGCTATGTTACGAATAGGGTACTTCCCAAGTGCGTGGAAAGTCTCGGAAATCATCATGATCTACAAGGATGGTAAATTAATGACCGAAAAAACATCCTATCGACCAATCAGCCTATTACCTACTCTATCCAAGGTACTGGAGAAGACAATACTTCGTAGAATTATGCCAAGCCTCTTGGAGCGCAAAGTGATACCAGATCACCAATTCGGCTTTAGAGAACGTCATGGCACAGTGGAACAAGCCCATAGAGTATGCGACGCCATAAGGAAGTCCTTAGAACAAAGGGAATACTGCTCGTCAGTGTTCTTAGATATCCAGCAGGCTTTCGACAAGGTCTGGCACAAAGGCCTACTATGTAAGATCAAGCAGAATATTTCCCACTCATATTTCCCTATATTCAAATCTTACCTCGAAGATCGGATATTTTATGTTAAAGAAGGAGACGCCACTTCTGAGTTCCAAGAGATTGACGCCGGGGTGCCACAAGGATCTGTTCTCGGCCCCATGCTCTATACATTGTATACTGCTGACCTACCGGTAACGCCGGGGACAACTACAGCCACGTTTGCAGACGATACAGCTATATTAGCAAGCAATAAAGATCCAGGACTGGCATCAGAAACCTTGCAGAAGGGTCTTAACAAAGTGAATGTGTGGCTGCAAAAATGGAAAATAAGGGCTAGTGCCGCAAAGTCAGTACAGGTAACATTCACCCTTAAAAAAGGAGACTGCCCACCTGTAAAGATGGGCCAATGTACTCTACCCGACAGTGACCATGTAAGATACCTTGGCCTACACATTGATCGTCGACTGACCTGGAGGCACCATATCGAATGTAAGAAGCAGGAGCTTCAGCTAAAGTACAACAGCCTATACTGGATGTTAGGAAGGAACTCGAGACTCTCTTTGGACAACAAACTGCTTATATATAAAGTCATCCTAAAGCCTATTTGGACATATGGTCTGCAACTATGGGGCAGCGCAAGCGATTCCAACATAAATATACTCCAGCGCCAACAGAACAAGATCCTAAGAGCAATTGCAAAGGTACCACGCTACATAACCAACAACGAAGTTCACGAACACCTTGAAATGAGAACAATCAAGGAGGAAATTCGGAGTTTAGCAACTAAATACAAAGAGCGGTTAATCCATCACCCTAATGAACTTGCTCGCCAACTCCTCATGGACCAGTATGTGAGACGACTAAAGCGTCATCATATCCTAGAGCTAGAAGACCGACAGTAGCTCTAGGCTGTAGATGAGTAGATGCTTCCAATGGGAAGCCACTCCGCATGACAGCATCACAGAACAGATTTGCTCATAGCCTTAGGGCTGATTGCAAATACACGCAGAAAAAAAAAAAAATTTACACCTAATGTACTACGAACAAAATAATTCTGAAAAAAGATAGGATACATTATATTTCCTTGATATAACTAAATTAGGTCGAGTGCTACTCGTTTATTTAAGCTGTGATGTCTTAAATACTCTAAGTACCTACTAAGTCTTTTTCTTGGACTTTAAAAGAAAGAAAAAATTAAAAAACTTGTATGAAGCGTTAAATTTTAATTATTCTGTGTTAAGATAAGTGTGAAACGTGAAGCTAGGGACATATGACTATCATTTTGTACTGTATTCTGTAGCTGTAAGTTGTAACTACAGGTATTGTAGGTTTTATTATGTTTTGAGCGGAATCCTCAATTTTTCTAAAATAAAAGTAGCCTAAGTTACTCCTTATAACAGCTATCTGCCAAAAAAAATCCAGACAAAATCTGTCCAGCCGTCGTGGAGATTAGCCAAACAAACAAACTGACAACGGAAAACGATAATGACATAATATGCATTTACATATTTACATTTAATAAAAAGCTGTTATTTTGATATTACAAAGAGATACTTAAATTTTATTTATCTGTTACCGATAATAGATAAAAATACAGTCACGGAAATTAACATACGTATAAAAAATAATTATATGAAGCGTACTGTAACTTGTAAGCGCAAGAAAAGCCATAAGTAAAAATTCCTTCTCTATGAAAACCGAAAGTGCATCAGATTAATCTCTAGTTATTAAAAAAAAGCTCACAAATGAAACACTTCCACTTATATATGAGAGATTACATAATAAATATTCCTACATTAGAAACCGACAACCGTTGTATCGCGTGTGGGAATTGTATATAGAGGTAATCGTGAAAAACAATGAAAGTGTTCTGAGGAAACGTCTACAGTTACTTTTACCGCGTACATTGTTTTTACAAGGCACAGGGTGAATGTATTTTCGAGTACTTCTTTACATATTCATAAGCTTTAAGTATACAAGCTATAAACTAAGTGGTGCGCCAGATTTCATTTCCTTTAAAGTTACAATATTTAACAGAGAGAAAAATAGTGTCATTTTCATTGTAGCATTGTAGGTACCTCCTCTAAATTATGTAGTAGGACTGATTTAAAAGATAGTGCTATAAAAATTCCGATTATACGCTTTAAATACAAATATATTTATGCATACAAAATAAATTTGGTTACGTGTAGATTTCGTGTGTTTTCTGTAAGTCTATTCGGAAGTAAAATATTAAAGTATATTTCGGAGTATCACAACTGCTCAATACTTCTAACATCATACAATCATAGAAATGTGTGTGGATATTGTATGTACATTGTACAGATATAGGTATACCGTATATGTATCTAATTGAAATGAATATATTATGTAGTTCATAATAGCTACTGAAGTTGAAGCTACTGATTTTTATATTATTATGGCGGTTTTAGTTCTTAAAAATATTATATTGTTTGAACTTATACTTAATATGTATATTGTATAATATACGCATACTTTATTATGAAAAGCCGCCGTCTCAAACTGTTTACACCGATCGTCGATTGACGGGCTTACAAAGCACCGATAAAAATAACTTTCTTTACATATATAAGTACTTATTACCTTTATTTATAACCCAACTATATATAATATTTTATATCCAAAATTAATTTTTATTTTCTTAGATTTTTATTTCTACGCGGATATTTGATATTAAAAATATTCTCGTTTTATTCTCTAATCATGTTTGGCATAAGGTAGGCAAGTCGGGAACCAAAATTTAAAACCGTTTTAAATTTTAACACCGCGACAAAGTCGCGAAAAAAGTAAGAAATAATTTTAGTAGTTTTTGTTATTTGTTAAAGCTCTCTGATCTGACATTCTTATTACTTCCTAACAGTTCGTTACTTACTCTAGTTTTTGGATCAACGCTTAAATTATCTAATATGTATATATTAATAATATAAAAATATATATATTTAATAAGCTATATATTTTTTGGCACTGGATAAAATTCATAAGCGATATGTACCAAATAAGTTTTAGTTATGGTTGGTAGTTGGTACATGTTCATGGTAAGTTTAAATATATTATGTTCGTTGAAACAAGTTCTACTGCAAATGAAGAAAACGATGTGCTATTGTATTCTACTTCCTATGATGCATTGTTCTCAACCACAGACTGCCTTAAGAATTAAGATAATGTTTGACTAAGCACGTTTTAAAAGGAGAGCTCTATATATGAATGCACGAAGAAACCTGTGTAGATGTTACACAAGTTTATTCGTATAACAAAAAAAACTAAATAATATGAAGTAAATCTACAATTTTACTTTTATTATACAACAGGCGAAACTTCTGCGTAGTAGAATCACCAATAAAATGTCAGGTCCTTTAGAAAAAATGATAGATAGATTGGTAATTCAGATCCACCGCAATCGCAAGTTTAAGAAAATTAATGGTGGATAGAGGATTCAAGAAAATATTTTATTTTAATATGTTATTTTATAAAAATTAACTATGTCAGATATCTATACATACTCGTATAGTAAAATACTGTACATTAAATATTTTTTGAATCTACAATTTTTAGAGTTCGTCCGTCTGCGACCGCGTCACGTGAAAACCTCTTGATTTGATAAAATATCTGGTTATCCGGGTCCTTTTCACTGTGGGAAAATATATCATTTCTGAGAACTGAGTGGCTAGCGAAAAATGAAGTATCCTAGACATCACACGCTTATATTACCATATACGTTTAAAATTCTTAAGTATATTTTGTGGTTTGTATAAAGTTATTTAGTATTTCTTGAATACGATATTATGTTACTCATTAATTACGCGCTAATGCTCGCCTCCAAGGTTATGTGGCAGATGTTAACATAGAGAAACAAGGCATAGAAGAATCAAGGCTTAAATATCGGTTATAGGTATTAACATAATAAATAATAATACAATTTATTATGTACAATATGTGGTGATGCGACTAAATTACCAACTATACCTTCACCTTCGTCCCTAGGTACCTACGTTTTAATTTATTTTAGAAAATCTAATTAATCTAATCTAATCTTAAATAAAAGTAGCTTACATTACTCCTTATAACAGTTAGTTTAGTTTTTTTTAATTAAAAATTAAATGTATATTTCATATGTATGTACCTAGTTAGAGTTCATGTTTTTCGAAAACTTGATAGGTTCTATCGGACTCGCAGATTTCCTCACGATGTTTTTCTTCATCGTAAGTAGTAAGTAACTGGTACCTAAGTAGGAATGGTTCATCAAAATATCAGACGTAAACCCGGGATTTGAAACCGTTTCACTCGGTTTAGCGTTACCACTGGGCTCATTGCCATATTGATAAAAAATATACATATGTACAAAATCTTATCATCTGCTTACCAGATGAAAAGTAATTTGTGTATAAAATAAAATTCTAAAATTGTAACGCCGCGCCGCGCTTACTAAAATATGATCAAGGCATTTTGTTTTGTTTTTATTTCGTTAACTATTTTTCTACTGTGCACACTTACTTGATGACACCGTCCTCGATGTAAACATCAGCGTCCTCCATACCGTCGTCGTTGACAACTCGTCCATTTTTGATGAGAAGGCGGTTCTGGGAACTCTGGAAGGAAGATATTTATTTATATAAGATATTTATATAAATATTGTTAAGCAAACATATTAATTTAGCATATTTTCCTTTAATTCTTTTTAAGGTACAAACTGTGACAAAACGACTTGTGACCGTGACACTTCTATCTTTTATTAGGTGCGAAGTACATTAATAGTAATAATTTATCCCTAAAAAGAGTCTTCGACTTTATTTAATGTACCTATTTAAGGTAATATATAACCAAAGTCAATGATCTTTACGCTGTGATATAACCATCCTTGAGGTACAGATTTAAGAATAAAAATAATAATAATAATAATACATAGTATATAAATATAAATAAAATAGAAGTGTCTGTTTTTAATTTCAAATTATCAGCTTTTCACTAAATGCATATGAAAGTATACGATACTAACAATAAAAAACAAATTTTTTTTTGTTATATATTTTTTTTTGTGTCTGTCTGTTTGTTCCGGGTAATCTCTGAAACGACTGGACCGATTTTGACGACGATTTTATATTTATATTAACTAGCGAAACCCGTGGCTTCGCTGACGTTAAACCTAGTAAATTAATACATAAAGAAATATGAAATTCTCTTGCCGAAATCTCTTGAAATAAGCCGAAGTTGGTGAGAATTGAAAAATGTAGCAAAAATATTTTTTTACTCGAGCCTTTTTTACTTAGTCACCCTTTTGAGATATCGTAAGTAGGTCTCATACTTATATGATTATCAAACATCGTACAAATATATTAATATTATCAAATATAAAACAAACTTTATAATAATGCAATAAATGTCAATAGCATCTAACTACTTTAAAATGAGAAATACGAGTATTATGGAAATTATGCTTCTGTGAAATACAATACTTATACGAGTACATTACTTACGAGTATTAATAAAACTCAGTAGAGAGCACATTTCCATAGATTTTATAAACATTACCTTTATTGCTAAAGTGAACAGCAAAATATATAAATAAGTAATTAAGTAACTAATGATTCAATAAAATCTATTAAAAACAATATTTTTTATAGACTCATTTAAAACATTCGTAAGTCACAAAATAAGATTTATTATAAAACAATAATATGTACACCTAAATTATTTATTTTTGTTGGGCCCTATTTATTATTATTATATACCTAATTGATAAAACTTTGCACGTATAATTAGCAATATACTGTCGCATGAATCACTCGTCACTTATACAGAACATTCCAAATAAGGAACTAAGAAGTAAAATTCAAAATAGTTCAAACAAAAGGAAATCAAAACTTAAACTTAATCTGTATCCACAAAAATATGAAAGAAAACACGAAAAGTCAATGAAAAACACAGAAAAACAGATTCTTACTTTAATATTGATCCCAGACACAGTAACAATTCCTACCATATTAAAAATACGCGAAATACGTAAATTCAACAATATGGCGACGCGTCGTTCGCGGGCTTTCGACTGAAACTGAAAACGTAACGCCGAAAATAGAAGGTGCACTCCCCGCACGCAGTTTAATAGAAAGTCGATGTGATAAACGGCGATACTTAATTTTAATATTGTAATGGCGTGTTTACTTAATTCCCTACTTGTTAATTTCAAGGGAGAGTTTTTTTTTAATTTAATTTTTGTTTTATTCATAGCACTAATGTGGTTTAAGGTTTTCCACAATTATTAGTCCAAAGATGTGTTTGGAGTAGTGCCAGCTGTTTTGAAGTCTAAATGAAACTTTTCAGGACTGAATCAATGACCTACGCTTAACTTTTACAGTAAATATATGCTTATTACCACACAAAACCACAAAGAAATGATTTTTAAAATACAAATGAAGACGTGAATGGATAAAGGCGATGTGTAGCATTTTCGAGTTTTTGCTGTTTTATGCGAAGATGATGGTGTTATGGGTGTAATAAATAATCATTGTAAACAGTTTTAAATCTTTAAACTGCCATATTTAAGACTATTAAAACTTATGGTTTTGTTCACGCGTCTTGACAACCATTTTAAAATGCATTTAGTATTTAGTACACTACACAAACTTTTAACTCGATTTAGAATTAGAATAAAAAATTTGATTTTTGTGTTCATCCGCTCAGGTCCTCAATTATGTACAAAATAATATTTTAACTATTTTATATAAATAATAAATAGTGATAGTGTAACATTTTTTAAATAATAAACAGTGTTAAGGTTGGTTGCACAAAATCATATATTTACAAAATTATAATAATACATTTTACGATATTTTGTACCTATTACTCGTATAAAGCAATTAAGTTTGTAGTTCCTTTTTATTGCGATAAGTTTTATATTACAAGCGATACAGTTAAAATTAACAAGGTTTATACTTTATAGTTTATACTATTAGATGATTTATGTTCATTGGAAACGCAAATATTTTTCTCATAAAAGTGCTTAATAATTAATATCCTTTTCTGTTTTGACATATTTTAAAGTATGCAATGTTCTCTTTACCTATAGTTTTTTTAGAAAGTTTTTTTTATAAATTTAATAATAATAAACAAAACTATCTTTCGTAAACCATGGTCATGGGAGAGATCGTGACCATGACCATATCAATCGTAAAGCATTCGAAACGTCGGGAACCAAAATCAATACAAATCTGCGACAAAATCCGAAAAGACAATTTCATTTATAATAATGTCAAATATTCTCATAAACCTAAGAAAGTATTAATAATAATAATAATATATAAAAAATACTCTTCAATTCATTCATTAAATATAGGAAAGAAACTGCAATAATTATAAACTGTAACAAACACTTGAGTCTATCTCTTTCACATTTCAACGGTAGCCACTTATCCTTGTCAGTGCCTACATCGTTTTCTCCACGTACCGCCTACAGTAAACAAAATGATAAAAGGACAAGGATCTCAAGTGCGAATCACACGGCAAATAATAAACTTTATGTTTAATGGAAACCATACATTCGTTATTAAATTACGATATTGCCTAATCAAAATAACAATAAATTAGATATTACTGTACGTATTTAAACTATAGCTTAAAACTGACAAAAATGCATGTTTCTATCACAAAAATGCATATTCACTCCTCTATCTCAAAGAGTATTGCTCCACAATTTTATTAGGACCACCCTCGAAGTTACAGCTTCTTTTAAATATAAAAAGTAGATGTGTCAGAGCAATAAAATTTGGGTGGATAATAAGTTAAGATAATAAGTTAAGATATCGAGTATTCGATATTAACATTTTAAATAAAATTGAAAATTAGATATCGTTGAAGAATTATACTTTACTACAATTTGTACCGAACTTCGTCTTCATACTATTTCGTGAAATTTAGGCGAAAAGAAACTCAGAAAAATATAAACAAATATTTATTACATTAATGACAGTTATTTAAGTCATGCAGATAAGATTAAACGTTATCGTTACCAATAATAAAAATAATATTTTTTAATGTAGGTACTTAATATTAGATAACATAAATTTCTCATTCTTATGCGAAAATAATACTTTCTCTTGCTCATTAATGAAAACTTCTGTGCTTAATCGTGCAACATTATAAAAAGCACATAGAATTTATAGACCAATTTAAAAGTACTTACTGGATGCTACTATTAATTAATATTATTTTTAAATTAGATGGAAACTTTGTTTATTGGTTTATTTTGCATAATAGTAAAACTAGATGGAAAAAATATTTAAAACCGAACCGATTGCGTAAACAGTGAAGTAAAAAGATAATTACTAAATCGACCAAGAAATGTAGAAAAGTAGGTACTAAGCAGTTGAAGACATACAATGTACATAGCAAGAATAAGTTCAGCATGAATAAAACATGTATGTAAATTGAACATTATGTCATCAAAATCGGTTAAGTCGTTTAGTAATTACAAGGGACATGACGGACATACTTACAATTTACATACATAAATTCAGGTTAAACACGTCAAAAAGCTATTTATTATATAGATTAAAAACTCTTAATCGGTTTAGGAAGTCCTAAGATCAATGAATCTTCCGACAAACTGTGAGAAAACGAAATTGATGTATGCATAGCCTCAGCGAGTGTAAGTGATAATTAAACTTTGCCGTGTTTGTGTTCTCGTTAGAAAGCATATCTCACTTCGTATTGCATTAGTTCATTGAAACCGAAATAGCACAAAAACATATCAAGCAAATCTAGCTATACTGGAAATAAACAAAACCACTTTCCCAGATACGGTTTCCACTTGATTAGATGCTGTTAACCTTTCGGGAGTCAATGATCTTGTCAGTGAATAATGTTTTTCACACATACATATTTGTACGATTCCAAGTTTTATCTAATCTAATTTTTCTATTGTGGGCAAAATAATATATTTATCAATGTCAAAGTTACAAGGTTGATTACTGTGCAATGTAAACACTTTTGTAGAGCTTGAAAATTACTCATACAAAACGAACTCACTCGTATAGTGTATTTATTATTTTTGTGTTTGATATATTGTTTTTCTTTCATTATTTCTGTTAATGTGTAATCATTACTGTTCACACGGTTATTTAGAGAAAATTGATTAAATACTAATATTTATTTATTTTTTTTATATATACACATTAGGTACTCAGATCTATTACCCTCTATAGCCTAACTACATAACCGAGCAAGCTGGAATTTTGAGCTGGAAAGATAGCCGCTGAGAAACCCTAAACTGATGAAGTGGATTTCAAAGGATAAAATGAATCAAAGTTTATTAATACATTTTTGTAAGATAACAAATAAAAAAGAAACAATTTGAATGTGTAACGTAGTGTATACACATTATTACTATAATAGCACAAAAGAAACTGTCAATAATTGTTAGCTTTCTAGATCGGAAAAAGAAAATAAAAACATTAATCATAGCATGTCAAAAACATTAGACACGTAAGAATGAAACTGCAACAATGGCAGAGAAAACACGTAATTACAGCATAATTGTAATTGTATATAACATTGGGCCAACTTACTGTAACGTCTAAGCCAATGTTTACCTATTTATTTTACCTTACTTCGCTTGTTTTATAAATCTAGTTCCACGGTGAGCTACGAGATCTGAATTATGGATACCACATAGTTGATACATACTACATATTTACATAACACAATGACTGTGGAGTACAAGCCCATAACAAATGAATGAATAAAGAAATGAATGCCACCAGCGACACTCGAACCCGCGACGGCTAGCACAGCTAGTAAGGTTAGTACAAACTGACCCAAACGTGTCCTCAAAATGTTACTAGTAGGTATTATTTTTTTATCCACCAATTGATATGATACAAGAAAATACACGATTTCCTATAGGTACTACTTAAAATAAAAAAAAATATACATATAAGGGATTACTCCAAATGTTCACCTAAATTGAACACTATCTCTTTTGGTGAAGCCAATCAAAAGAAATTTAAATGAAAATATATGTATCTAATACCCATGTACATTGTTCATATTATATAATGTATATATTATATAATGTAAAACTATGATTTAAAGATAAAGAATAGCAAGGGTGTGATATGTATTTATCACTGTGCAGATAGCCACTACACGATTACATTGTTAGACGAGCGTTTATTCACTTATTGGCAAATGGCATTTGACGTTGGCGTATTTTGCAAGGAAGCATCGACTTCACATCACTGTGGGAACTATTTTTACTGACACGCCTTGAGGTCTTTGAGCTATGACCGTTTAACGTTGACTTTAGAAAAAAAGGGTTCAAATGTAATTAGACATTGTTGATGTTTTTGCGAAATAACATCATGACCGTTATAATGTTATGATGAACGAACATCTGCATTGTGTACTGGCCACATGTGAAACGTTAAGTCAAGGTATATGGTATATGTTTAAACAGTAAGTCAAAATTGTGGGACAATGGAATGGGACTAAAATGTACGCATATTGAAAATTTCAATATTTACATAATATAATAAAGACTAGCCCTAACTCCTTAGTATGAAATTCAAACTCTTACGACTCTTTTGAAGTATCAAAGTATCAACAATTCTTGAAAAACACAATATATCCCGAAATATATAGACTATCCTCCATTTTAAAATCGTTACACCATTAAAATAATATTATCATCAGTTTTGTAAATTATTACACATAAATAAAAAAGATTCCAAATCGCTAGAATTTGCTTTGAATTTACTAGCTTTTGGTCGTGGTTCCCGGTTAAGTTTACAGTCATAAAAACTTTGTTTCGCTTGCAATCGCCATAAACGTTAATCGTTATATTATAGATGTTAAGCCTTTAACTTTTCTTAATAAAAGGCTATAAATTGTAAAGATTTTACAATCGGACTGGTAGTTCCAGAATTGAAGGTGTTCATAAAACAATAAGAAGGTTCTTTGTTTTAAAGCGAGCATACAATACAAATTTTTATTCTAAAGTCTTCCTAAATTAACTAATGCTTATGTAGTGCTTAGTATTTTCATTCATCTAACATGTGTCTATTTTAAATGTTCATTTTATAACCACTTCAAGATTACGTAAGCATACATAGTAGTGACAGAATATCTTCTAAATTATGACCGACTCCCACACTATGGTTTAATTAGTTTTTGTATTAGAATAAACATGCGAACTAAAACTTATTAGCGATGACTTCAAAATTTTGTTTCTCAATTCGACGTTGATCGTTAATGAAGTTCTTCAGACGTACTCTATTTAAAACAAAGCGAATCATCTCTTGTCTTTTGACTCGTCTGAAATCTTTTTCCTTCAGTTTTTTGTACACTTTTCCATGTCGTATCGTAATAAAAATACGTGTCAATTTATTCTTCTGATCGGAATGATGGAAAAAATCTACGAGTAGTGACTGTGAGTAGTGACTAGTAAAAATTACACGGATAACCAGCTATCATCATAACAAATTTCATCTAAAACTGTTCATCGGTTTTCTCGTAGTACGGTCACGGAAAGGTAGATAAAATTCTAAAAAATAAAGATTCGGTCTCTGTATTTATTTTGATGACTATTCCAAGTTTCAAAATCTGAACATTTATCAGTAACTAGCGACTCACCCTCGCTTCGCTCGGATTCTTCTCTAGGTACCCCTTTAAAAATGAGTTAAATTTTCATACCTTCCATCCTATTTCAACCCCTTACAGCCTTTTTTTCGCCTTGATAAGTAGCCTATGTCCTTTCTCAGGCTCTAGACTAGCTGTGTACCAAATTTCATTCAAATCGGTTCGGTAGTTTGGGCGTGAAACACAGACAGACAGAGTTACCTTCGCATTTATAATATTAAGGATATTAGCATGTAGTCTGAAGGACTTTACTTTGCCTTTGTATTCAATTAAAAACTCCAATAAAATGATAATGATAGAAAATATGAAATACTATATAACGTTTATTTTTATTCATACAGGGTTTTTAATTAAAATGAAGCATTTTCATTCCGGCGACACTCGAGCGCCGGCGAGGTTCCCAGTCTGGCTGTTTGTATTGCTAAAAGCTACGGTAGAGTTTCATTTATACGGTAAGGGTAAGCTCACATTTCGAGTAATATTTATGTTCGAAAATATTTATTTTACTGAGAAGCGAAGAGATTCTTTTTTCAGATATTGATTGTATTGGTATGACAAAGATGAAATACATAGTTCTCATTCTTGTACCACACGAACGGATCCGTAGGTAAAAAGTAGTATGAAATATTATCGAAACTAAAACAAATAAAAATATAAACTAGCCAACAGTACAAAAATATTTCTCGAATATTACGTAAATTTTACTATCAATATTAATTGAAATATGTAGTTTTATATGCAATACATCGGTTAATTCGCTTCTTATTGTATGAAAATATATTACAATCACATAAAGACTTATACATATTTTTATTTGCAGAATATTTGATTATTAAGTTCCATACACGATGTAAATATTTGTATTAAGCAAACACATACATACATATACATTATACATAATATTAATGTGTTAAAAGTATATGTACATCAAATTGAAAGTATGAAGTTATAAATACATAGAGCGTAATATATAAATAATTTGTAAACAGAATCAAATTTACCATTGCACCTACTCGTACAGATGTCCAAATGACTCAGCTGGGATAAAGATTAGTCCATCAATGTAATGATAGCAAGGTCGCGTTACAATGCTATACATTTGTATCGCAGTGAATTTATCCATGGGGTTTTATAGGTTTTATTTAGGTTTAAAATATTGGGACCACGCCTTTACTATGTTTATTATCATACATTACAATACGTTTAATTTATTAAATGTAGATACTTAACTCATGTTTTAATTATTCCAGTAATTTTCTCCTAAAGTTTTAATAACTACGTAACACGTAACGTAGTTTATTGTTAACTATTTAATTACATGTACACATGTAAAGATAGCACCTGGGTTTTAATGATATTGTTGTTACAAGAAAACATAACGAATGTTTATTTACACTTGGCGCGACATAATATTATCATTACTATTAATTAAAAGTTATTTTTCACGATACAAATATACATAGTTCGATATAAGTTGAAAAATAATTATTAAACCATTAACAGTGATGTTTGATTGAATTAATGTAATGTGATTAAACTAATAGAAATAGAAATCTAAATATAATCTAAATATAATTAATAATCTAAATATAACACTATTGGCGTAGATAGCGTGTAGCAACATACCTATGGGTATGATACAGGCGGACTAAGTAGGTGCTAGGTATTTCTTACATTCGAAGTTAGTCAAAAATAAGTAATCTTGAGTGAAAAAGCTTTAGTTGTACTAGTTTCATTTTTTGATATAGCATCAGCGTCTCTAGGTACAATTTTAACGTTAGTATATTTTTGTTAGAGATGCGATTTTTTCTCGAAGTTAAAATAACGTCGAAAATCGACATCATGAATGGAACGACCCAACTTTTGGATTGGAATTTGTTTTTGTGGTCTAAAAACCATCTTCGCATTATCGATAGATAGCTTCAAAGTCTATTACGACATACGTAGAAGTAATTTATGTTTTATACATATAGGTATAAGTAAACTTCATTTTATATTTCATTCTAACGGCCTGGCAACTACCCAACCCTTAAAATCGCAGACATTTGGTAATGTATTAAGTCTGTATTTGTAGACCCTTAGTATTCACCCCGCTATGAGTCAGTCAGTTTCCCCATCACGATAATATCGCACTGACGCCGTTTATTTCCTAACTTCAGTTTTTACTGTATATTTTTAGTATTACAAGTACTTTAGTTGTTTTTATTACTTCGTATTGTCAATGTAATATTTGTCGAGCGATATACTAATTTATGTTGAGAAAAATATAAATAATCATATTATATATAGTATTAAAGATAAATATTATACATTAATATGTATTTTGGTACTTATAATAATTATTATACCTATTAGCGATTTAAAGAGTCAGTCTCTACTTGGGTCCGTTTCCAGATTCCTAACCGTAACTTTTATATACAAATTTTATCCGAATTCGTTTAGCCGTTTTGAATAGAAAGACTAAAAAACGTACACGTATAGTTTTTTGCATTTATTGTTAGTAGCTTGATCAGTTCAAAATCCGAGTTCGAGTTAAAATAGAGAAAAGATCAAAGTCCCATCCAGTGATGGCTAAGCTAATCTTATCTGAGGCGAAAGATGAGGCAAATACTGCGAAGTGTTTAAAGTAAAGTTAAAAGTGTTTAAAGTGTGTAAAGAGTTAGTGGCGGTGTCGTAATGTTTGTCGTCAATTATACCACTATGGCCATGTGTAATTTTAGATTTAACTACTTTCGTTTGCTAGTTCGCTTATTTACCGACTTCATAAAAGCAAAAACGGGTATAAGTGACAGATTTTGATGAAATTTGGTACGATGATAACTGGTTATCCGAATCTACATATAGAATTCTTTTACTACGAGAACATATCTCATTTCGAAAAATGTTTATCAACCGCCATAACGTATCCAAGGATGTCGCTTGTTAAATTACGTAAGTCTAGACAAGTCTCTGTCCGACTGAAAAAGCAAAAGAAAAGCACTTATAAGGTTTTCATTTAATCCTACTGAATGCTAAATTCTAGAAAGTTGTACGCACAGACGTTTCGCAATTTCATTGAAACAAATTGTGTTAGAGGTCCCCATGTCTCGTCTTGTTATCAGACACCCTCCATTCCATTTACGAGTACGTTACGTATAATTTTAATAGAGGCTTTAATCATTTAAAAACTCATTCACTACAGATAATGAAAGGAAAAGGTTTTAGATAGCTGGTACCTAAATACGAGATAATGATGTCATCTTGTTAACGTTTGAACCATGTTAAATATTTATTATTTTTCACATCTGATATTATCAGAATAACTGTATAACTTCGACATATTTCAAAATTCTTCTTTTTTAAAAGAATTCTGTTGTAAAGGACAAAGCAGAACAAAAGATTTGACGAAACTCACATAATAGCACAGTGATATATTTTTATTTATTATTCACCATCAAAATCGAGAAATTTTAACGAAGAAAGTTAAAACGCGGTGCAAACTATTAAACATATTGTATCAAAAAGTGTTATATTTTAATGTATTGAACTCACGCTAAATCGTCTAGTGGTAATAAAAGTAGCTATTAAATACAATGCAAGCAGTAACGTTGGTCGCTAATCAACATACAGCAGAGTTAGAAAGATAAAAGATAAAGCATGTCCGGATGAAAAGTCGACTGCCATTATTGATTTTCGATGCTCGCTTTCTCATACAACCTACGCGTTTTCACATATTACATCAGTTTGTACTTTTGTTATACTTCTATATTATACGGTGTTCTAAGAAAAGTGCAAAAGAAAGTTTATGTAAAAAACAAGACATTCATTGTTTCGAATAAAAAATGTTTTTAAAGAACAGTTGGTCTGCGTTGTTGTCTAAGATTAATTTAAATAACATATTTTCACTAAGAGATCTGTTTGCTATATAGATAGGTAATAATTAAACGTTTTATTACTACAACGGGTAAAATTAATTATTTGTATCATTATTATAAACATCTATAAGAAAAGCTAAAATTCATACCTACTTCAAAAATCTTTTTTAAATAAAAATAACACAACACACAAAATAACTTTACACTAAATATAATTATAAATGAAACTACCTTTTCGGATTTTGTCGCGGATTTATTTTGATTTTTAGTTCCCGACGTTTCGAATGCTTTACAGCAATCATGGTCACGGGAGAGAGTCTCTCCCGAAGGTAAAAGGTAGTTTCATTTATAATGTCGAATATTCGCGTAAGTCTAAGAAAGTATTAAATATAATTATTCAATCTTTCCTAAGTATTATTCATTAAAAAAACACTCGAAGATAGACATAAAAATTAAGAACATCCTTTTTTTAATTGGTCAGTTACTCATATGTACAACGACGTCTTCCTTTTAAACCTTTTTGAATACATTATAGGTACCTGCGATATGAGGGGACCGAAGGTGAATGGCTGGGGATAGGACGTAGGTAATAAATATGCGTGTCGGTATAATACATAGTTTATTAATAGATCTAGGGCAAGCTATGATTCAATACCGATTCAATTATGATTTTTTTATACACAATTGGTAAATTGAAGTTATTGTAATTAAAATAACGATTATTTGTATAAGTAAGAAAATAATCAACTAATAATAAGTCAGCATTGCAAAGCAAAGTTAGGTTTTTTCATGTTTTTATAGTTTAAAATGAACATTTTTTACTTATAGTAAGTAGGTACGTGCTACAAATTTAAATCACTTCAGAATGATTGAAGATGAAGTAAATCTAAAATGATTTAAATTTGTATAATATCAAATTGTATTTTTATTGAGTAAAGCATGATATGTATTTTTATAACAAAGATGATTAATAAACTGTAACTAAGAATTAAACGGAACTAATTGTTACCGTAGAAAAGATCCGATTTTGCAACTCGATTCGTAATGTTATCAATACTTTCATCAAATCTAAAAGGAGTCGATTATAATCGAGATGAACGTGAGATAAACTTGTTACTAGAAATCGATAACGATATCGGGAACTTGTTACGAAACTTGTTATGTCTGATACATGCTGAAGAAAATATTAATATATCACTGTACAAAATTATAGATTTTATTATATCATGAGAAAAAGTAGCCATGTTAAAATCTAAATTCTATGTTGTTTTTCAAATTGTATTTAATTTAGAGCGTGATTATTTAAAAACCTAAGTCATCTAAGGTTCATATAATTTGTATTTTGTAATAATGCCTTTAAGCCTATTTTATTGTTTTCATGATCAAATAAAGTACAAGTGTTTTAAGATACTTAGACATCTTTAGAACTCATGAACCTACATAAAAGCCAAATTTTATTACCAACAATAGCCTATGTAATAATACTTCAGATCATAGCGTATCTGTGTACATTCAAATCCGCATAGTCCTATGAGCGTGACGGAGTTAACTCGTACAAGCAGTAACCACATAAGAACTATCATATTTAAAATAATGGTTCATAAAATTTATTTTCTCAGTGTAGATTTATATCAGTCTAGTAAAACGACTTTTTATAAAAAGCACGTTGCTAACGATGCAGGAAAATTACAAACCGAGATGACAAAAGAAAATTTTCTTCTAAAGAAAGCGACTGCTTTAAACCTTTTACCTGGAAAAGGAACTGTTATACGGCTAATGGTATGCATTTCTTATATATACCTATGAATAATACAAAATATGACAGCGATATGAAAATCAAAAAAGTATATTTAACGAATACAAAAAACATTGACACAAAGTACAACATCTAATATTAGAGTTGGATTCTATTGGGTTGTAGTTTACCCCCATTTTTTTAAAGGGTTAAAATAAATCATACATGAATATTATCAATGAAGACTAAGAAATTTATATTATGTATATGTATTTTAAACCTATCTATATGAACGCGAACTTGTAACGGGACACATTTAAACTTTCTTACATATTTGTTTGTGTTTGTGTTTCTTACATATGTTTTTCTACTTATTCACAAATTGTTATTTTATATTATAAGAAGATAAAACTTATAAGATAATTGTTTTTGTTTAATAAATAAAGTAGCATTAATTACTGTTATATTATGATAATAATATTGAAGAAAATTAAAAACATGTAGGTATAGTATGTACTTTACATGTAGAGTAAGTAATGAAGCAATTTTTTTCATGTTTTTTTTTTAAATCTGAACTTCCAAAAACAGCTCGACCTAATTTTGTTAGTTATGAAGGTATGAAAATTGAGTATTATATTTTATGCCTTTAAAACCAGTTACAATTAGAGTTATAATTATATACAGAAAATATTAATTCAGTATTGTAACGTGTTACCTAAAAGAATGCATACTTTTATATTGATCTAAATAACAATATGTGAAAAGAAATTACCCAGATATAATTATCAACACTATAAAGCTATCGGCACATTTCATATTAAGATAACAAAATCCATTTAGAAACATTAATATGTAAATGCATTAGTACGTTCAAAAGGCGTAAAACATTACAAGCAGTCTTCAGCATTTATCATAGCTGTAAAGTTTGTGCTATGGGGAAATCAATAAAACGCAAAAGCACATTGCTCTCCTCTTATTGAAGCTACAGCTACTAGTCCCCCATACCCCCCACCCCCATAGGCGATGTCTATACCGCTACTATAAACTACCATTACTTGTCTGAGATAAAAGTATATCATTCTGCATACGTGATATGCGACTTTTTATAATGAATCGCATTTTAATACGTTTTAATGTTATGATTAATTAATATTGTAATAGTTAACCCTTGTATCGAAAGTAATACCTAATCTATATAAAATGAATTTATATTTTTTTTATTTTTAGTCTCACAAAAACTCGAGAACGGCTGAACCGATTTACCTAATTTGGTTTTGAAATATTTGTAGAAGTCCAAGAAAGGTTAAGAAGGTGACAAAAGATAAAGAAATTGGAATGAAAGTATTCCGTACCAAGAGTTAACACGTACGTACCTAGGGACGAACCCGAGCGAAATGAGTAAGTCACTACTTCCTCACTAGTACAAACTAAAAATACTTATGATAAGTAAATACGACAATAATATGTTTCAATATCAGTTCATTTGTTAGGTATATTTTTTTGACAAAAGCAGAATTTGAACTTTGATGGAAAGACAGATTTTATTGTAAAGAATCTGGTGATGATTTTAGTTAGTATCTGGCTTAGATATTTGCCTTTTAATCAAAAAAAAAATAATCATAGTTTGTATAACGTGGGCGTGAGAGAAATTTTATATGCGTATTTAAATAAAGCATATTATACGATAAAGCAGAAACTAGCAATCGTGGAATGTATCGGTCACCTTTTATAAGGCCAAGGTCTTTAAAATATTCCATAATACTTTGTTCTTTCAAAATTAAAACTAAACATATTATTTATACGGTGTTAATGATATAAATGTATCTAATAAGTGTAAAATTGCGCGCAGTTTCTATAGTAACTAAGAGCAAACAAGATAGTAATTTTTTATATTATTCATAACAAAATATCGATACCGCAAAGAACAGTATAGTAACTCGCGATAAAGAATCTCTTATACATTCAGAAGTCCACTTTAAATTGATGCTATCATAAGTTACAATATTGTTAATCGCAGGTGTCGATAAAATCAAGTGCTGTTGTACGAGTATACAGTAGTACTCGTAAATAGGAACCTATATGGAAACTGTTACGAATATGAAAAAATAAATAAAAATGTAAAAATGAATATACAATTATATATTTCTTAATAAGCTCAAAGAATAAAAAAACTTGTTCAAAGAATTATTAAAATATACAAATATCGCGAACCCGTAATTGATTCAAGAAATACCAATATATTCGAGACACATTAACCAGTCTGCCTTGATTAATAAAAGCTCTGTAATTTGTTACGAGCATCTTAGATACTAGGGATTGACTAAATAATTTTGAATTGGGGTTTGTTGCCCAATATTGTCAAAACCATGAAGAAAAAAAAACAATTAAATATTTTTAATATTTTTCCTTGTTAAATTCAATGAAAAACTTTTAGAAGTGTTAGTTTAATACAAAAATGGAGGAACTTGATAACCTTTACTACTTGATAACCTTTCAAAGTTAATATTTAATCACATGTGCGGTTTGGTACAAAATCGATACACCACAAGAGATCTAACGTTACTGTTTTCTACCCCTTTCCCGCAATCTCACTTCAGCTAACATGAGATTGGCCCTCAAACAAAAAAACTTCTATGTCGGTTTTCGCACATATGTTTTAGTAGTGCCGTTTAATTTTCATGTTACAAGTACCTACTATTCCATATACTAGCAATATGTCACTCTCAAAATAAAGTAAAGCATTTTTATAAGGATGCCAAAAAATATACCAATGTATGACAAGTATCTTTTGACAGTCGCTCGTAATTGGGCTTTTAAAATTGTAGTAGGATGCGCCTAGTTGTTCTAATTAATGCTGTTTAGGAACATCCTTTGACATATGGATATGTAATATTAAATGCATTCTATTAATTAATTAATTAATTAATGATAATATAACAGTTTGGGACAGTAATAAATCTTCAAATAAATAGTAAAATAATCATGAACAAATCGATTTTAGGCATGTTCAATCTTTTTAAGACTAGCAATTCATATAGTATAAAAACTAGCACTCTCTTCACTTGCAAAGTCCGGTGGGAAGAGAAATCAATGAGGCTGGAGAAAAATCAGGCAACTGCTTCACATGTTCTCCGAGAGATGTGAGAGAAGAGTGTAACAGCAGCCCAACCTCCTACTCCGATTTGTTACTAAAATATTGATCAAAAAAGTTAATCACAAACTTAACTTAGCCTATCTTGAAATTTGAACCCAGGACCTACGATTAACACTAAACTTAACACAGAACATAGTAGGTTCAATTTTCGTTGTAAGCCAATCTTTGTACTGGTACACACGAGTAGATGTGTTAGTCCGTTGCTTTTCGTTAACCGATTCATGGAAGTGCAGTTAAGTTAATGCAAGAAGGTTTGCGTTTAACACTATGACATAAATCATTGTTACGGCCCTTTGTGAGGGGCCCTTCGCGGTTAAAATAGATTTAGGGTTATTTTTAAGATCGATTTTGTACAGCGTTTTTTAAAGAACGTGCCAGATCGAATCACTTTGGTGTTTTTTACTTTATATTCGTATGTTTTTTAGTACACAGAAGGACAGACACACAAAGATTCTAAAAAATATAGATCAAAATAAAATATTTAACGTACAGTTTCAACTAAGTTAAAATTTTATTATAAGAAAAAAAAAACAAAATGAAAACATACCCATTATCTTATACATATCATAAAAGGTAGAAAAAATGTACTTTTAATATCGTTAGTAAAATATTGTCAAGTTGGATCGTCAGCCGACCTTCAAATCCCCTACTTCGGAAACAGGAAGTGTTTGATAGCTTGGGGCAAAATATTTTTGCACGAAGTGTTCACCCCTATATATTTACACTTCTTAAATGTCATGTTTTGTTTATTTTTTCTCCTTTAGGACTAAATGAGTAATAAATAATGAATAATCATATAATTTTGTTTATAAATATACTTAGATTATAATTTAGTTGAAGGTGTTAATAAAATGTTATAATTTTACTATTGTTGAAGAACAGAAATTGTAAAAAACCTACCCCTACCCTTACCCTACCACCCTATTCATTGGTGAAACCAGCATGACAATCGGTGCAGTAGTTTTTAAGTTCATCGCGAACAGACAGGAGGCGGAGGATTTTTTTATAATATTATGTAGTGATATTAAAACGATTGTAGTATTCTTTTCTACGTTTCACCTTTTCTTTTTTCTAAGTCCCACGTGGTGATTCATCTTTTTGATACTCGCTTCCCGTTATGTTATATAATGAAAAATCGAAAGCCATGTTCTAGTACAACTTTGGTAGTTAGTTTTGTCAGTTATAAAACGTGCCGCCAATTAAATACGATAAATTAATTAAGAAAGCATCGTCGTGCTGCGTTATTATTCCCCTCGCTCAGATTCTTATCGAAATATTTCACCTGGGAAAGTTTCAAGGAAAGCCTATGTGAGTTATTTTTTAGGGGATTTTAATTTCTGGTTCACGCTTCGTAAGTAATATGTGTCCGTACCAATAATTATACTAGAATATGATGATTTAATCATTTAAGTCAATTAGTAAGGATGAAGAAATAATATACAATTTTAAGTAACACCTAAACCTTCCTTCATTGCTGAAAATAGAATGAAAATCCGTTTAATAATTAATTTTTAAGTTTATCGTGTATAGACACTAGACAGACGCGGTAGTGAGACTTTTTTAATATCATTTAAAGTCATCACAAAATCAATGATTGTTCAGACGGAAATTTTATTTACTGATTTGGTATATATTAAGCATTTTGTATGCATAAAGTAATTTGATGATTTTTAAATTAAGTACAAAAGGCAAGGATAATACATGGACTACTAGATAAGTTATCAACATCATGGGTAAGTTGCGGCCACGTGTTTTAGAAAATGTAAGAAAGCGATTTTGTAAATTCCTACTCAAATTGTCGTTAAACTCGTTATGTCTTTTAATAATAACAATAATTTTAAAAATGTTCAATGATCGAAGATTCAGACAAAAAATTATATAAACCAGATGATAGGTTAATCTTTGATCTATTCTAGGGAAAATATCCCACATTACGTTATCTACACGTTTATATTGACGAGCATAAACAATCGTTTGGTCTTACAAGCTTAAGTAAAGCATATAAATAGCAGTATCGACTTACCGTGATGCAGGGCACCTTTTTATCTTGTTTCCCTAACATATCTTTATTTGACAAGATAATTTTATGAAATTACTAAATTAATACTTTATATTTACTGAATGTATTATAGGTTTAAGTTTTAATAAGGAAAGGGGTGTGTCAACCCCTAGTTTAGTTAACCAGCCTTAGTGGAAGTCTATCCAAAACAGGCTCTGAAAGCTATATAAGTGTAATCATCTCGTGCGTTTGTACGTCGATCCTTACTCTAAGCTGAAGTTCATTGCGCATGTCACGTTCTGTTGCCAACCTAGACCCTTTGCGGGTTCGTTGGGGGTCGTTCACCCGCACCCGGCACCCTTGATGTCCGAAATATTAATCAAATTTCTTAGTGCTGGATAAGAATGCATGGTGCCTACTTGCTATAAAGTCGAGAAAGTTATCATAATATACTAATTATTACAAATGTCATTTACACTGACATTATGATGTCGGTAGCTAATTATTAATTAATAATATTATATTAAAAATCTATTATAGCTATCAATAAGTGTATTACCTTAATTAATATAAATGAACCCAGTCCACGGGTCAGAATTAAAATTGTATAAAAACAAAGCAAAGAAATAATAAATTCGGTAGAATACAAGTAGCATCATATATGTATGTAGTTAAAATCAGATAACGAAGCTAATTTTAACTACAACTAATGAATACATTAATATTTTTCGTCGAAAATAACATAAATTAAGAGCAAGATAAAAATAATTATATTCCTATAACATTGTTACCGAAACCAGCCAACCGTGTGGCCACACTATAACAAATTACTCAATTCGTGTCAACTTTTAATGTAAATACCTTCGTTATAAAAAAATAAGCGCCTCCAAATCCATGTGTGATAACGATACATAAACTGTTGTTTAAAGCGATAACGAAACATAAATAATAATTATAAGATGTTAATAATCATTTTTACTCAATATTTAAACAAAACATTACTTTTAATCTTAAATTATAAATATCGGATAGGTGTAACTTCGTATGAAATGGTGTGTGCCAAACCCCAGCCGGCAACCTAATTTTATATGAGAATTAGGTCACTACTTTCCCGGCAAATATAACTTACATCTGATACATAAACATATTAATTTAATTACATAAAATATGTATTTTGAAAGAAATTTAATTTTTAATTCATTTAAGTATTTCTATTATGATAAAGGCTAATAAATGTATGGACCTAACGCAAAAACAACAGGTTGTGCAAAACCGTTACGTACCTGTAAATGGATGGGGACTTTTTTCACAGGTGCGTTGGTCATTTTCGCCAAAATCCAAACACAGTACGCACTAAACACGAAAGTTTATTTATAAAACGTGTAGGCGGTCACGCTGATAATATTTTCGCAAATATGTAAGCAGATTTACATCAACGTATCAACGATACGAACGTTTACCGACCTACTGATTATTATTTTCAAAGAACATGGTTCGGACTTCCCTCCAACACGCATGCGTACAAAATCTTCTCTTCTGATTGGACAGTCACTGATACTGTTGCAAGTTAGAATATTTCCATGTACCATATACTAAAACTAGATGGCGTTACTACCATTTAATAAATATATTTTTTATTTTAAATTTATACAATAAAATATTCTTTAACAAAAAACATATTCATTGAAACTTAATTAAATGAAAAAAATATATATTATATGTTATTTGCACGATTAATTTTATGAAGCGCTACTAAGTCGTTACAAGTTACACCGCAAGATGGCAATGACAGTAAAATTTAAAAGTCGATACCATAGTACGGGGCCGGACCGATTCTTCCCGACCAAAACATTCTATCGAAACATGCATCGGATGATACCGATTTTTCGCGCCTGTTTTATTAAACGTATTTAATTAAAAAGACGCTTGTTGTTTGTATTTGTAAATGTAAAGTGAAGTGGTTTATTAATTGTCTTTCCCACCCATGCCCACATTACATCTAAAGCCTGGATTGACGGTAAATTTTTTTATGCCATCAAAGATTTATTTAGATTATATATTTTTGGCTTTGTTACCAAAATAGCTATTATTTTACGATAATGTGCTTTCAAAGAGAATATAAAGTACAGTTTAAAATTTAAATCATCGCAAGATTTATTGCTCTACTTTTTATGAACCACATAATTTACGGCTATCGGGAAAATTTAAGATGACGGTTTTGTTTTTATTTTATACCTTTTTAAAATTTACGCTCTCACGTAAACATAAAATATTTTTAATCTGCTACAAAATATTATTATTTTAAATTTACGCTAGAATATTTTGCTGCAAACTTTCATTAAACTTTTATGAAAAAACTATATAAGTGTAAAATTAACGTAATAACGATATATAAATTGCCAATATAAATTATTTCTCTTGGACTATTTCTTTCTTAGTAGGCACGTACACGTTTAATGCCTAAACCTTGGCCCTGGCTGATAAATTGTCAGTTACTTGCTTAATAATTTCAAGATCGGTGGGAACAACCTTATGGTCTTTATTATGGCGATATTGTATTATAGATAAAAAAAATATCAATTGCTTATTACAATTGAAGACAGTAATACATTTCATAAAATCTATACAAGTTATAATATGCTTTCATTTTTCTTACAATTTTAAATGATCGCAAATTCAGATAGTTTAAAAGTAGAATCAAATGAATGGAATAAGTGAACGTTGACGTAACTCTTAGGAAATTACAGTTTCAACAGAATACCCCATCTATTTTTAAAGCCCTTCGTTTAAAACACTGTCTCCTTCGTCTAGTACCTACTGTCTCGGTTATATTTCACGGCTAGGGCCAGATTGTGGTTTCCAATGTTATATGATATGATTGAAGTCCTTAACTCTCCTCATGATTAATTAATTAATCAGTTATATGTCTAAATTCTACAATTATCATTATTGAAAGCAGTAAAACACATATAAACGATTATGAATAATTAATCAATAATTATATAAAACGACTTGTTTTCGAAAAAAAAAACATTAAAAGTACATTATTGTCAATAGTTTCTAAAGAAAAAAAAAAGAAAATCGATAACTTACAAAGAACAAAAAGGGTTAACTGTTATGTCTATGCTATTTATATAGACGAGTATTTATCTAAATTTCAGCGAGAAACGAGTGTAGAATTTGGTTATAATAATAAGTATATAGAATAGGACTTATAAATTAATTCAGTGTAAAATCATTTGAACTTAAGTATTATTTCTGAATATTACACACAAGTAAGACTCTCCGTTTATAAAATAAGTGAATTTTTAATTGCTATTTGATTCGAATATAAGTTGTTACGCTAATAATATTAAAAATTTGTAACCAATAACCATATGTTTTTGTTACAGTAAATTACAGAATATAAGCTCTTAAATTCGTTACGATCCTAAGTAGGAATTCTACGAAGACAGACAAATGCACCATATAATTTTTTGCCATTTAAAAATGTTTTCAACATAATATCTCAAGTCTCTCAGATCCAGTGTTACGGATCATAATTTTCTTAATTTTCAAAAGAAAGATGTGCTCACGATCTACGTTTACATAAATCCTTATCTATATTAAATCTTTTCTAAAAGTTCTTTGAAGTATAATCAAAAGACTAACTCGGATTAATTTATAAACAGGCGATTGCCATCTGACCTCTGTAATCCATATATGATTACGAATGTATGCACGATTAGACGTCACGTTACACTCGAGACCAGCAATGCTTTTTCTTATAAAATTAAGCAGATATTATCTCTACTATATAAAAATAAGTCGGGTTTTCCTTCCTGACGCTATAACTCCAGAACGCACGAACCGATTTCCACGTTTTTGCATTCGTTGGAAAGGCCTCGGGCTCCGTGAGGCTTATAGCAAAGAAAATTCAGGAAAAATTTCAACAGAAAAGCGGGAAAATCTTTTAAACTATACTAAAGAGGTTACACCTGGGGAAGAACCCGAGCGAAGCGAGGGTGAGTCGCTAGTTAGGTATAAAAAATACTTGAGTGAAGTCCACTAATCCGCATTTGGCCAGCGTAGTTTACTATGGTCAGACCCCCTCTTGTATGAAAGGGAGGCCCGTGCCCGACACTGAGAAGTTAGACGCTACTGAAGGCTGAATACATAATGTGAAGATTGAACCTTTTTACTAATTTATAAGGCATATTAAAGAATGCGGCTTAAAACTGCACAAGCCTCTTAATAAAAAATTGTTGGCTCAAAGTCAAACAGAAAATTTAATATGTGGCAATTTTAAAAGATTTTTAATAAATTCATAATTGCAACAAACTTTAATGAGTTTTTTAGTCAAAACTTAGACGACGTATTTTATCAATAACGATACTTTGAGAATAAGTCCCATACTGTATGGGAGAGATTTGTTTCAATGACTGTGGTCTGTGTCTATCGTCCATTAAATGATAACGTAATGGCGATAACGCTACAAAGTTGGGTTTCCGAAGCAATATATCCCATAAAGAACTCTTTGATTATATCAAAGCTAAACTAATAGAGAACTCACTCGCGAGTCAACTGTTATTTCCTTTTATATATTAAATATAATTTACAAGATCTTTAAAACTATTAAATTTTTAGAAAATACAGGGTTTTTTATAAAAGTTTCTCAATATCAATTAAGAAAAATGAATTATAATTTTAAGCTTTAACAAGTTATAAGGCTCTTGGAATTATTTCGATTACAAATGAGTATTTTGGGTAGTATAGTCATTTTTAAACTGGTAGTAGACTCATGACGTTCAGTAAAAAATTGTAATAATTTTATGCTGAATAAAATATTTTGAATTTGAATTTGAATTTAAAGGCCTATTCAGGTGAAAGCTATATTATCTATGACTGCCATTATTCACGACTGATCAAATATACTATAATCTTATCGTTCAAAAACATATCATATTCTACGTATCACATACAGTAACTATTGTTTTTATTTTTAACCATCATAATCGATGGACTCCAATTGTGTATTACCGGCGATATTTACCGCTATTCGTTAGATCCAATTTTTGGAAAGCAAGCGAAAATATAGAGTCTACCTGAACAGTATAGTGATTGAGAATGTGTTTGTTTAGTCTAGTTTTGCTCTAGTCGAAGAATTTCAGGCCAAAACTAGCCAAATACCTTTCAGTATAACGCACTATCCACAGCGATATCAAATATCGCTTCTATCTAAACTTGACTTTTTACAAGAGATAACGCTAATAGAAAACTATGTATAAATAAACGAGAATAACATGTTATGACTACCTGTGCACCAAAACTTTGATGATATATTCTTCTTATCTAATATATAAAAATCTCGTGTCACAGTGTTTGTTATCGAACTCCTCCGAAACGGCTTGACCGATTTTTATGAATTTTTTTGTGTATGTTTGGTAGGTCTGAGAATAGGTCGTAGGCTAATTTTTATCCCTCTAGGGCCTAGGTGATAAGGGAGCCCTCTTCAGTTTTTTTATTTTTTTATTTTTAGACCAATTTTTTTTATTTCTTTTTTGGTTTGGCATCCAAAAATTATAATAACCCTTGATTTTTATCCTTCTACCACCAATAAATATTTTTAAATAGTGATTAGAACGCGGTTGGAGCCGCGGGAATTCCTAGTACCAATATAATATCTAAATACAAATTTTATATAAGAATCTTGTCCATCAGGCCCGTTATCCAAACTTAACGTTCCTACTTTACGTATAAACAAAATATATTAAGCTTTGATTATATACATGTATGTAATCAAAGATATAAAGTTATTTAAGATTGATTAAATTCCACATAGTTAATATAATATAACACCACGGTAATTATACTGAAGAGTAGCAAAGCGGAAAAGTGTTATTTTAAAATGTAATCATTCGAATCATCCACCGTGACTTCTTAAGGTGTTATTATTAGACATGATTGACGCTAACGCAGTTTACACATTGAACATTAAAAAAAATATGTCAATGTGACTGATGTCCTTGTTTTTTTTTATTAAAATTATTTAGTAGATTTTTAATAATTCTATTACTTAAAAAAAGAATCGCTATGGTAGGCCTACACCAGCTGTCGTAGGTCAAAGTGCCTCCTTCTTTTATGAAATCGACCAAAGAAACAAACGTAATAAAGTAGAATTCAATTTATTTCTGTAGTTCCGGGACTCGAAGGTAGGAAAAAGTTCAAAATATAAAAAATTGGTGAAGGTAATAAAAGCTAAATCAAAACTATAGATCATTTAATGGGCAACATCCAAACATTAATAGTTTTATTTCCGATAACGTAAGCTTCGATACTAGAAGCTTCGTATAGTTATGTTTTTTACATGGCAGTAACTGTTATTTACAGTGTGCATTTTTTTTATTTTTTCGTTAGTCAGGACTGTTATCCACCTGATGGGATTTATCAAGTCTTAAGTGCGGGCATTGTATTTGTCTCGTAATAAGCTTTGTTGAGTTGAGCCATAAGCGCACCGCCCTAAAATGATTGCAAGACCCGATGATATGTACGTTACTTTTATCCTTATTTCCTTAAGTATTTCAAGTATTTTTTAAACTTTGGTACCATTTACAGAATAAACACGATAGTCTTAGGTCTAGTAGGTAGTAGTAGGCATTATCTGTAACAAGTATACATATAAACCTCTGACACGCCGAAAAACCTTAGTATCTCCCAAGACTATGATTCATGTAAAGCATTCGAAACGTCAGGAACCAAAAATCGAAATAAATCCGCGACAAAAATCGAAATAAATCCGCGACAAAATCCGAAAATATTGTTTCATATATATTTGTGTTATTTTAAAAAACTAGATTTTGTGCATATACATTTCTAAAATACCGACATTTGTGATACAGTCAATCGCCATGACCTTCCTCCACATTGTATTATAATATTCTTTTGAAGGTTCATTTCTCTTAATTTCCGCTTAAAAATTTCAAAAATCTGCGTAAATTAGTCTTCGGGAATATTCTTGAGAATTTTTCCCTGATTTGGATTTCAAATCTAATCAATTCAAGAAGCAATTTGCATGGCACCATCATTCGATATTTATTGAGTGGATACCCCAAGTTTTCTCAACATCTAGTCGATAGCCGTTTGGTAATTTGCAATAAAACCTTTGATGTTAAATGTCAATGACTTTCAATTAATGAAATTATAATCTTCGGTTAATGTAGCTCTTGAATTATTTTGATATCCAGAAAATTATAGATAGTTTTTAACATGCTCTATAATGTTTCTGTTTTGAATTACATTAATCAAATGATCGACAAATGCTTGAGTGTTTATTGCCGTAACAGCTTCTCTGTGAAATCCAATTAATAGACCTACTTGACTTGTCTGTTACTCTATATTTAAATCATTGAAACTGACAGTGACATCCCGGTCACTGTCAGTCCCGGTGACATCCCGGTCACATTGATGCAGCAGTGACGGGTTTGGGTCCCGGGAAGTCTCGTGTCTCGAAGTCCCAGGAATTTTCGTAATTTTGGCTGTCTCACGTCCCGGGACTTTTAGATCGAGACTCGAGACGAGACAAGATTGTGGAAATTGTTATGTATTAATTTTTATTTTTAAATAATTGACGGAGTCTAGCGCCATCTGCATGATTTTTAGCTAACATCGTTTTATAATTATCGGATTTAACTGCTTAAAAGTGAATCTGTCTGCTTAAAATTAAAAGAAATAAACAAAGCAATTATTAGGATTGAAATTAACTTTAGTTACAGTGCAACCTCTATATAACAATTCGGAAGGGAACTAATATTCGTTATATCAAGTAATTCGTTAAACTTTAGTTTTTTATATTGTTGATCTAAAATTTGTTATAAAGTTAAAGAGGTAAAAAAATAGTTTTATTCACCTCAACATTCATTTTGTTGTAGCGAACAACTTCTACTCATTAATGATAACACATTTTTATCAAATTACTGTGTGTGTGTTTTATCAAATAATGTGGCTACTACTGTGACTTGAAAAAGAGCAATTTAAATTGATCTCCTTATCGGTTTCATTAGGTACATTTGCGAAAATCTAACTAGAATATAAAGTCTAAATCATAAACGCAAAACGTAAATAATCTCTTTTTCCTTAAAAAATTGGCTTGTGACCGTTACAAAACTGTTTCAAAGTAATTCTTTTTATACGCACGCCATTAAATGATCTAGGTGTCAGCTACCAGGCGTAACTAATGGTGTGATTGTTTCTTATCTTCACCAATATTTCAGCTTTACTTTTAGCGCGGTTATTATAAGATGTTGTTTTCATCATTTTTAGCAGTTTTAAGTAAAATACTTTGATATTACCTACATATTATTATACCATGTGATGTAGAACATACCTGGTAGCCTCCTCAATAAATGGACTATCCAACACTTAAAGAATTTTTCAATTCGAACCAGTAATTTCTGTGACAAGCGCGTTTAACCAAACAAACTCTTCAGCTTTATAATATTATAATAAATTGCATAGATGATTTAAAGATTTATCTCAATAGTTCTAATTGAAATGGCAATCCAAAACTAGCCATATTTGGTGATGATTATGATGGTTTGGTGACTGATTATTTTAATTCTCTATTATAATATAATTTTTTAAATAAAATTAGTAAACTTAATATATGGTAAAATGCCACAGAAGTCCAGTCCAAATATAAGATAAAAGCTCTATATTAATTATTACATTTTAAGCTTTAATTGACTTACTTATCTTAGACATAATCACCGTCGATACGATTGACACTAAAAATATCGGTAGATATATGTAGCAGGTGTATTGATTTTCACTTTAGATATAATGCCGCCATTGTGATGCTTGATATCAAGTACATTGAGATATCTATTGACCATCGCAAATTAGATAACCGACCTGTTTCGTCACTGTATTTTTGATTATTTCTTTAAAAAAGTGTGGTTCGATTTTCGATATTCTCGTATTGATCGATACGTCTGTCTGTATATGGAAATGGTGAAAAACTAAAATGTTAATGTTCTTACTAATTCTCTATTTTTTTAGGTTATGTGGGGCTTACCGGCACTCCGGTACTACCCACTGAAACCCAAGCACTAATATTCAAAATCTCCTGAAAAATACTAAGGATTCTTATCCCAAACTTGTCAGGTACCTACGCACGCACGCTACGCACTGAATTGCATTTTTCTGCAGAACTTTGAATGCATTTTCTCAATATTTCTTATTAAACACTTTTTTGGTCAAATTACTCGTAGTACATTTTAGCTATGTTTACAATTTACATTTTTCACTTAAACTTAACGTAGACTTGTAATTTTGGGTTTCTTTTATAATAGGATTAATAGTTACAACAAAATTTGGTTTTAATCTGTAACATTGATTTAAAAGGAAAAATTTGAATGTCTGCGAAAAATAAATGAAGTGAAGGTGACCTCTCATTTCAAACTAGACGTCCCGTAAAGCTTTGATTATCCTAGGACATTTCATATAATATTTTATTTCGAGGCAGTGATGGAACGAAAACACAGTGGCTTTATAATATACTCGTAAATAAGGTAAATAAACTCCAGTCTATATGAAGTAATGTTAACAGAATCACGTTACCCTTGTCTCTCCTAATTCACTTACTTTCTTTATCTCCGGCCTATTGCTTGGGACGAGGTCACCGACTCCAACTTCGCTTTATTGGGCCATCTGGTTCTATAATAAAGGAAAAGCAATTTGCATCTAAACGCGTACTTGTGTCGTTACAGACAACATCGTTGATTATTTTGTTATTGTTATATATAAATGCAAATTAACTTAATAAACTCCTATCTATTGATGATTTGCCATCGATCCTGTCCAGAGATCGACTTCCCTGTATCTAATTTTAAAAGTAATGAACTCTCATAAAAAACTATTATAATTTAGCACTTTACGAGGCTTTTTTTCATTGCTGAAGGACTCTTGTACCAAACATGTTTTAGTGTCAGCGATTTCGTTCGTAAGGTGTCTGTCCGTAAATCTTACTCGTATGTCTGTATAGCTACTGAAATTTATTTTCATTAGTAATTCGCAAGGGCTTATAGTAGGGGAGCCCATGATGCTAAATGTAGATTTACTCGAGCGTCGCGGAAACCAATAAGATATTGTAGATTATCTAATTAGAAGAATAAATGGTCATATAATATTTCCACTTTCAGCGGTGGCGTCTACAGACTTTAAAAACTGTAAAAAAAATTACATGGACATACTCAAGTGTCAGATATTGATATTTTTCATACTCCAACATGTCTCTGAAATATATATTAATCTGCCGATTTGGAAGGTAAGAGTGGCCATGCGGGAGGGATGATAATTATAAAAAAATGAATATATACTCGAACGCGTCAGATTTTTAGAGGGGGTGTTAATTGAACCCTACAGACGCTTCTATTTCTTAAATTGACGATTTGGAAGTGACGCAAGCTTGCAGTGAATTGTTAAAAATGTGAAAAAAAATCGACATGTTGACATACTCGAGCACGTCATATTAGTATACTGAAGGTTCATCATGATGGCCCAGTCATATTGACTAAAATTCTGACGAATATTTTGAAGATAGATCTTCTTCACAGAAAACATTTCATATCATTATCACTAATATTATCAAAGTAATAATAAATATAACTCACCAAATTTGATTTACAAAAGCAACTTTTTATAGCAATCAAGTCGGAGCTGGGCTTACGTAAATCGTCAGATCATATATTTTTTGTAATTCTGCAATCATTACTCTTACAATATAAAAAATTAACTGCGCTTGAGTAACTCAAAGCATTGGTTTTTTTACAACTTTGTTACCCTCCCACTCCCTTAGGTTACGCTTAAACCGTCAGATAAGCAAATTTGACACTTTTTAGTTAGTAATTAACCCCCTTATCTTAATCAGACGCGCTCGAGTATTTCGGATGATTATTTTTTTTACATATTTGACGGGTTCGCCTGAGCCTATACATTGAATCCCTATATTGAAGACTGATACTGGTTGGGGGTACTTATCAATATGTAAGGTACCTTTTATTAATCTGACGCTCTCGAGTAAATCCCAAATATCCCTCTTGGGCTCCCCTACCATAACCTCGCTTCGATCGGGTGTGCCCCTACGGCCCTATACATTATAAAATTTTATCAGAGACACCCTCCCCAAGTTTTATTAATGATAGTAATAAAATGATAGGACCTATATGATACTTAAGATATTAGCTTCATCCAAAACTGTCCAGCCGTTTTAGCATGAAGAAGAATTTAATATTAAGGAGGTTAAATTTATTTAGTACGGCGAGGGTGATTCAAAGAAATGCTAAAGTTATTTTAAATATTCTTTTACAAATAGTAAAATCTATAATACTTTTTGTAAGTAACATTTGCTACGTTGCGGTGCTTCGCTGTTTAAGTAAACC
Source organism: Boloria euphrosyne (assembly GCA_951802675.2). Taxonomy (NCBI): domain Eukaryota; kingdom Metazoa; phylum Arthropoda; class Insecta; order Lepidoptera; family Nymphalidae; genus Boloria; species Boloria euphrosyne. Next base: position 3,477,389 of record OX637896.1, read on the forward strand.
TAGTTTTTACAAGAACTGTTCTAAATTATAGTTCAAGATCCGTAGAATATAATGTATTATGCAAATATATTTTTTCAAGTATAATATGTTTTATATTATTGTATATAAAATCAGGTTGTAAACAGAATTTCTGCCATAAAGAATAAATGTGGAGCAATCTTTATGTAGACTTACTGGCATATTTTCATATCCGCAACAGGATATGGTTTATAGGGAAATGTATTACCTACATGTATTGGAAATTGGAATTTTGGTGTCGACTTCTTATTAGTATATAACTTCGATTTTCATAACATTCAAATAAAATGATGGAGTGGTGTTTATTTATCTATTTATATTAAAGCAAATAATAAATGACTTACATAGAATTCCCTTTTAAAAGTTTAGTAAAACAAACGGGCGTGTTTATAATATTACATGCAATTATTGAGTAATGCAAATATATAATAAATAATTGTTATTACTTTATTTTACCTAAACAGTTCGTCTTTTAATAAATTTATGCTCTGCAGAGCGTACTTACAGCCAATGATATGTTTTATGGCGTAGAGAATGCGCGTGCGCAGGTCAAAATTTCGATTTAGCTGCTTTATAGTGTTTGAGTACCTACTCGTATGTACGTAGGAGTTGAATGGTATTTCTCTTGAAGATATTTTTGCACGGTCACGGTATTTTAGGAATCATGTTGTTTTTGTACCTACAAAGTTGAAATGGGTTCATATTTATAGTTATTAATGTATGTGTTAACATACGTAATAGTAATTGAACCAGCAAACAGCAGAAACACATCTCTTATTTTAGCTAGCTTTTTTGTGAATTTAGAAGTCTCTGAAATCTAAATTTATGTAAAAAGAGTGAAGGGCAACATGTCTTTTTGGTTGTTTCAACTGTTATAAAACATATATATGTGATCCTTACTTCCTTACTAATACTATAAGTGCGAAAGTAAGAGAAGGAACGTGGGCTATTTTCAAGGCGAAATGGGGGCGAAAGGTTGAAATGGGGGACGAAAGTTTGTATGGAAATTACGTCATTTTTAAAGATATAAGCTTGAAACTTATGTTTCAGGCTTTTGATTAGATATAAATAAAAAAGACATTTAAAGTTTGTAAAAATGTTATCCTACGCTAAAGGGATACCTACCGCTAGTTCATTATAAACTTGATTATGTCAAAGTTATCGAAAATACCTATAGGTATATATTATCTATGGAAGTTAATCGAGCTTTAAAAATCGGCACAAGAATACTTTTTATTTTTATTTGACCAATCTGTTATGTTGCTATTTTCTTTCTATCCATACTAATATTATAAATGCGAAAGTAACTCTGTCTTTCTGTCTGTCTGTCTGTCTGTCTGTTACCTTTTCACGCCTAAACCACCCAACCGATTTTGCTGAAATTTGGTATGTAGATAGTTTGCATTCATGAGAAGGAAATAGGCATATTATTTTTTGGAAATTCAACCCCTAAAAGGGTTAAAAGGGGTGGCAAAGTTTGTATGAGAAAAATATTTTTATTGCACATTTTTGCATGAAACTTTGAATTAATGCTTTTTAGTACAAATGATGAAACACGTATTTCAGGGTTTTTCGCAATTCACCCCCATTGGGGGTTAAAGGGGGTGGCTAAGTTTGTATGGGAAATTTAATTCTATTGAAATATTTTGCGTGACACTGAAATAATGCTCTGCAATACAAATTATGAGATACATATCTAAGCGTTTTTTGAAAATCAACCCCTATTGGGGTTAACGGGGGTGGCACAATTTGCGTAGGAAAAATATTTAACAGTAATTTTTACCATAAGTCCATAACAATGAACCACGTACATCAGTTTATCATTAACGAAAAACACACAAAGAAATTATGATACACATAGTAGCAAAATTGGTTAAAAATAGGAAATAAGTTTTAGAAAGCGCAGCAGTGGCGGCACGGCAGGATGCTACACAATAGTTTTCAGAAAAGAGGGCCAGAACTTTAAATGGGGAATCAGTCCTTGGTACATTATAAGTAACAGTATATAAGCAAAAATGTTTATTTTATTCACTCTTAGCGCGAGCGAAGCCGCGGGCACCGCTAGTAGGATATATAACAAAGTAGCGTTCCTAAGTATTGAATCATCGAAGAAGCCCTGTATACGCAAAACATTTTCTTTGTTTAAACTACACTTTTCAATTTAAATAGTAATAGATTTTGCGAGACTTAAAACTACTATCCGCTTAGCCTAAGCTAAAAGGCTTACGTCCTTTGTCTAGTGCAGAAATGTGTTGTCACGTTCCTCCACTACTCAGTGTTTCCATTATAAATGTTTTATTTACAGCGAATTATACTTACATATATTTTTATAGAGATGTGTATAAGTAAAACTTTTAGAATATTTTCAATAGTTATGCTCTTTATTTCAACTGTTTTCACTACGTTCTCTTTATTTAACCAAAAAACTATATTTTTTAGAAAAAGTATGAAGAAAACTAACGACTCTGCTTGTGGTACGTCACTAAAGATAGTCTGAGCGATGAATAAGTAATTAGCAACAAAAACATGCCATATTTAAAAAAAAATGTCTTATTTCGTATTGGATTCACAATAGAGTTAATACAAAATTATTTTTACAGATGGCTCGATATAAAAAAACTGGTTTCATGGACGATGATGCAGGCAGTGCGAGCTCCATACAGCTCAATGAAGGTGTTCGCTCTGGCGGCACTCACATTCGCTATCATATGGTAAGTTGGTTTCCTAATGTATATCCTATTGAATAGTAATTGTAAGCTAGCTAAGTCTTGATAAATCTTTTAGAGCTGGTAAGTACGTAAATACCCATTACACGAATTTTCATAGAGATCGATTATAGTAATAACGTTGCTATGTTTTGCTTTTAAATATGGTCTTAAAATTTCGTAATCATTTAAAGAAAAAAAATGACATTCTCCCTTAATTCGTATAAAATGTCTTAACTAAACTTATGTTTTAAAAAAAGACTATAGAATATAAATGGGTATTTGAGAATAGGAAAATATTTAAATAAGCGTTTTTAAAATACTTTAGCGCCTGAGAAATGTTCAAAGAAAATATATCAAAGGCGACGTGGTGAGATTGCTCTTTAACCTTATTCAGGAACCAGCCTCTAGGGAATCAATCCTATTAGCATTTCTAGTTAAATTTTTATTCAAAGTATACTTTTGTATTAACATTTAAAAATACGAGTATACTTGTTTTACTTAAAATTGTTTTTCAATAATTGTCTTTCAACATTTTTCAGTTTCTTCTTATTTTTGTAATGTAACTGTTTCGTAAGAAAAGTTTCATTTTGTTTGGAACATTTTAATTTTTGCTTAAATACGGTATATTGTAAGAAGAAAGTTTTACGCAATCAAAAGTTTTAAAAGCTTTTATCGTTTCATGGTACTTTGACAGATACAATTTTATCCATAGTCTTTTGTTCAGTCGTAAACATAAATCTTATAATTTTATTGTTTTAAATCGAAATAAAACCCAAAAGGCGGACCAAATTTAAGTAAAATGTATCTAATTGAGTGGAATTTTTAATATAGGTATATGTGATATAAAAATATACTTACTTGTACTTTATTGTAACATAATGTAAAACGATAAATATTTTTTTATTTATATTCTGTGTAAGATTTTACGCTCTTATTTACATATGAGAATAAGTTTATTAAAAATTAGTTATTTTAGTTATAAATGCTTTTATTCTCATTTTCCAACACTTTATTATATTAATATAATGATTAAATAATCATTAGTCGAATTTCGAACAGCAACACAATATATTATGCGTAAGTACCTAAGTAAGTAATACTCGTACGTGTACTGACTACTATGATATGATATCCATATTTCAAGTGCCATTGTGTGCAAGAAGAGGTCAAAAATCAAATAAACATATTTTGTATTTCGATGTAATTTCATTTACGAACAACTATACCGGCGCCATCAAAGTAATTATTAAAATAGCAATTATTTGCATAAAAATATTAAATTCGCACAATCTATTTGCCGTTTCCATCGCGGGAGCAGATACCTCGACTTATTAGCGTAAAATATTTATTTAACATTTAGTGCCCTGAAACGTTATTGTTCTTCAGTATATTTCCATTATGTGAACTAAGTGATGCAAGGTGATGCGCTAAGTTACGAGTACATATGGTATTGTAAGAGCGGGCTATTTTCCGCAACTAGACGCAGACTTTTATTGTGACGGCTAGTACGAAATAAAAAAATCTTCTAGTATTGAATAGCTTATTTATCGAGGAAAACTATTGCCTAGCGAAAATATGACATTACTTGCTATAATATTAATGTTATGTAAAATCTAGTAATTTCGTTTCCATTTTTAGACCGAGCTTCGCTACATGTTTTTAGCAAATGATATAAAAATCGTTTTGAGAATAGTTTGCAGTATAAATAAACATAAAAAACAAAATTTTATCTAAATACAAAATTTTAAATCAATGAAGCCGTTTTTGATATACACAAAATACATGTAAACATATGCGAAGTGCTCATTTAATAATATTAGATGCTTAGTGAAGAGCTTAACTATACATCGATAGGTATTATTCGGGCCTTCCTCTCTCATCTCGTGATATTTAAAAAAATCGGAAATCGGAAGGTTTGACTTTATTTTTTGTGCGGTTTTTTCTGATACGCTTCAATGATTAGGCCTTGTTAAAATGTAGGAAGGAAGAGATTTATGTACAAACATATACAGGTTACTTTGTAAAGTATTCTATGGAATATTAATACATAATACATATAAATAAAATTTATAATTGCTTTCAAATTTAAATTTCATTTACATGAAGAATCTTACAATATACCGCATTTAAACAAAAACATTGGTTTCTATGTAACTTTTTAACGAAAATGCTACCATGCAAGTATATTATTATATTATATTTTATAAATATCTATAAACAGAACGAAAGTCTTTGATTATGGTATTCTTATAAGTGTAAAAAAGTTTAGAAAAGTTACCCGTCCACATTCTATTATATATTCATTTTATTAACATTGAGAGGTTCTGATGATAATTCTAAATCTAGACTTAAGCTATAAACTATTTAGTAACTAACAAATATGTTTTATATGAGTACGTTCAACAATCCCCTACATGAATTTAAGCCGACGATTTATGTAGATAAAGTATGTAGTGCGAATCACTATCGTCGTCATATTACGTACAAATTTGTTTAAGTCCATATAAGGAATATGTTAAATATGTAATTATATTAATATTTATTTGTTGATATTATAATTTAGTAGATTTTGGCATTGAATTTAGCTTTAGTTACACGATCTCGCACGCACATAGCTGGTGTGACGCAAATCAACGTCAGTTCACGGCAGATGGTTTACTCGTATGTACCAACGAAGGTAAAACTTCTTGTTTTTTTTTGTAAATAAAGAATAATTTATTATGCCATAGATAACAAATTATGACTGTTTGATCGCTTTAAAATGGTTAATGAGTTGACTGGCAAGACGTTATGAATTTAGGTTTTATGTTTAGTGTTACAAAACTTGGATTGAACTTTAGTTAGGCCGTATTTAGGGTCCTATTGAGAACCTGCTACTATTCAATAATGTAATCAAGTTTATCTATGTAAATATAGTCCATCTTTTTCTTTCAATATTTTGATGGCTTAGTAAAAATAAATCTGACCAGGGCAACGCAGGTCAGTTTTTATTTTGCCAAAATTAACAGTGTTAATAAAACACGTAATATGTAATCTATACATACTTACAATTAAATTATGAGTCGAATCTCTACATTATATTTTTTAGGAAACTATGAAAATAGTCGTTAATATCGATATAGAGGCATAATCAACGAGATTAGTTACTGGACTGATTTTGATGAAATATGATAATATGATAATTACTTATTATCCGTTTCAGCACATAGGATACTTTTTACTGCCGCAAAATATTTCATCTCTGGAAAATTTATACAACCTGTTTTTGATAGATACACAACATATTTGTGTATCTATCAAAAACAGGTGCACGTTGTCCTTTGTGTATAATCGTATTATGAAAAGCATGAGGCCTGACATTGACATAATATAATGTGTTTCCCTTAACGTGTTTTCCTTGGCCCTTTGTAATCAATGAAAGTGGTTTCCTACGCTCTTTTCTGAATAAGGTATGCACTGTGCAAGTATGCTTTAAGTCATACTGACAGTTTAATAAATGTGAAAGTGTTTTTTTTACATATAGTTTATGGGATGGAAAATGCAATAAAGGTTACATCATTCTATTAAAATAAAGATTTTCTATAGGATTGTTGATTTAGTCGCAAATTTTATAATTATGAAGCGAGAAGCGCGAAACGGGTAGGTATTAGCATTGTGAAAGATACCTATATCTTCATTTAAAGCAAATGATTTAATATAATAATAAGTAAATAGTATGAGTACTAATGACTGATATTTTGTTATATTCTCATCTTTATACAATAAATATCGCTGACAACGTAAGAGCCGTAACGGGACACTACAAATACAAGCGTATGTTCAATCTAAGTTGCAGTGTCGCAGTGACATACAAACCTACAAAAAATGTATCGATGGAGGCATCACTCCGTCTTCTGAGGAAGTGTGGACTTATGCAAAAGCGTACTATTCATTTTGGTTAACAGAGTCTAGGCCCAAATAAAATCATGGAGTCTGCCCTAAGCAAATCCTGTAGTTTATCATATCTACAAACCCTGCTTATTTATTTATTTATTTATATTCTATAGCCGCAACCAAGGAGTTTTTCGGAATTCTCAATTCACATGTCTTTCGAAAACTTGCTTGGTTCTCTCAGACATGTAGGTGTTCTCACGGTGTTTTCTTTCACATGAAATATGCACATGAAAATGTCAGAGGCGCGAGACCCGAATTTTAACCCGCATCACTCGGTTATGGAAGCGAGCGCGATCGAGATCGAGTCGATCGATCGAGTTAGTGTCGATGAAAATGGTACAGTAAACTTCAAACTGACTCGTTACGATTGTACAGCAGCATACAATAAACAATGTTCGATGCATCGCCTAACAAATCATGTGCTATTTACTAAATAAAACAGGAAGTAATTTCTAAGCTTGTATTTACAGTTTAATATGCATTTGAATGCAAATAACCAGTAATAAAAATACTAACATTACTATTTTTAAACAAGTTTTGAAAATATTATAAATGTACATAACCAGTTAGTACTTTTAGTGTAATATTGTTAAAAATATCGTAAGTACAGTATTTTAGCATTATAAATGAACTATTTTTTTCAAATTTTGTCGCAAAGTTATTTTGATTTTCATTTTCCCAGCGTTTCGAAATCTTTACAGCAATCATGGTCACGGGAGAGACTAAGGTATTTGACATCTCAGAGGTTTATATACTTGTTACAGATAGTGCCTACCCACAATTTTCAAAAATCTGTATATATGTACATTATAAATGTATGTCAAACTGAGCCTTCCCTGTAAATAACTAAATATAATTGTGTAATATGATGTACTATATGTAATATAATATATGAAGCCGATATATTATATATCCAAATCATTTAAAAAATATGCATTATATACAGTTATAGCTACACTAGCTTAACATAAAACTGTGTCATTGCATAGGAAATACAAGCGGTTATTCATGTTTGTAATCTGATAGTGACCGTGACATTGACATGAGGCAGTAATGCAACAGGTGTTTACGCTTATAACGAGCGATGCTTTACTTCGGCCATGAGATTCTCAGAAAAATTTATTCAAATGATTTAAAAAAAATATATTATTATGGAAATATTATTTTAACGCTTCTCAATTGTATACGACATTACGAAGCAAATTATGCCTAATTGCACTCTTAAAAGCGATTGAACAAAATAATAGAAGTTAATACTAACTTCTATTATTTTGTTCAATCGCTTTTATCGCTCAATAGAGTATTATTACTACCTCTTTGATCTGGTTTTACCAGATTTTTGTTGCTCTTGATCTATCACTATTCCAGCAAGTGGCGAAAAGTAAATTATTTCTAGACAAAAAATGTCATTTGTTTCTTATATTTACTTTGTATTCAGCTCTTATAAACATCCCACTGCTGGGCACAACCCTTGAAGAGATTCAAACGACAAGGATCAGGCCATATTCAACCACGATGGCCAAGGGTGGGTTAGCGGATTTCACATATCGTTCGAAAACTTAATAGGTTCTTTAAGACATGCAGGCTTCTTCTATATGTTTTCCTCACTGTAGGACACGTGATAATCATGTTAAAAATGATTCGCAGACGAACATATCTGCGGTGCAAGGCCTGGAATTTGAATGATAAGGAAAAGCGCTTCACCGGTTCCCCAAGATTCCACTAGGCTACCACTGCTTTTTTAAGTGTTACTTTATAAGTGACAAAATAAGAATCCAAGAAATAAGGGCAGAATCTCTTATCAGATCAGAGATCTCTTACAGAATCTGACTTAAGGCATTTGCTTTAAAGCAAATATAAGTACCCTTAATAATATTACCAGAAGTCATGAGGAAAACTCACGCAGACCTATTTTTAAATGCCTACATGGCATGTTATCATATTATGGCGATATAAGTTGATCCGAATATAATATGGGAAATTACCATAACAATACAACAAATCAAGCAATCACATGCTCCTTTGTTGCTGCACTGCGGAAACTAATGCGTCACGACTTAAGAAGTAACAGTTTTGTCTACAGAAATAAGATAAAACCTAATGTGTTTTGCATATTAAATATCGTATGAATTCCCAAAAAGATATAGAGTTACATAAGATGGCGAGATGTTAATAATCATGGGATAATTATTATTTTTAAACGAAATATTCAAAAATACTGTGCATCTCTTAAACTAAGCTAACAGTGATTTCAATTCATTTCTACATGTTAAATAACGTGCTATTCTACTGAGGGGAGATAGAGCAGTGGCTCTACCTTGCCAAACTCCAACCTCTTGCAACTCACCTGATTATAGTCTTGGCGACTGATTGCAGGTCTTAACTAGGAAAAACAAAAAAAAAAAAAGAAAATGTTAAAAAACACTCTCTTTCCGGTTTAGTCGCGGATTTATTTTGATTTATGGGCGTATGATTTCAAAAATGATACCAAAATACTTTGGAACGTTCAAAAATACAATTCATGCAATCACATAAATAACATAATATTACATAAAGTTATGCTCCGTACGCTTTTTATCGCTTTCAAGCGTAATAATGAGTATGTAATTGATTTTTAAAGCTTTAGCCGTTAAAAGTGTTTTGGAACAGAAACATTATCTACTATGATGGAACACGACGTTATTAGATAACGGTGGAACGAGGACCACCAAGTGTGATATGCGGGTGAGACCTCCCATTACTTACACCATATATTAAGGTGGATGGATTAGGTTTATAGTTTTTTGTTATATCTTTTAATATTATTATTAATTAATATTGTTAGTTTTCTTATTACGGTACTATTATAGTAAAACAAAATTATATTGTGAAAAAATGGTTTGTATTATGTATGTATGGTATGTATAAATCATACATCTAAAATATTTTTTTTATAAAAGTTGGCATTTGATACATTTTTTACCCTATTTTTTGTAAATGTCTCTAGTATAGAGCGATTGAGTTCGTATTTCTCCGCATTGAATAACACAATAAGAGATTTTGTGGGCATGAGTTATTTTGGTATACAACTTATAAGCAAGGATTTTCTTGAAACGTTGACGCCTTTCGGATACTAGAAAAGATCCTTATATAATATTCGCGCATACGAGAACACACAAATGCAAACCTAAAGGACTGGTTTTTGTATACAGACAAAAAAAATACGAATTCTTTAAAATTGGATCTAACATTTCGAATTGAAAATTAAGGGCAGTAGCACACAGTACCATCTAGTTACATAGTAAGCTACGAGGCTTGTGTTATGAATATCAGACAGTTGATATGAATACAATAATTCATGTTCATAACACAAATTATTACTCTGAAGGAACTCGTACCCACAACTGCTGGCACAGCTAAAAAGTAAAAACTGAGCCAAACGTGTTTTAAAATTCTAATGCTATTGGAATTATATAAAAAGTAAAAGTATTTAGTGGCATTACTAACAGTAATCTGTCTAAAACACATAATTAATAATTATATTTTTTTCAGTCCGTTTTTTTCTTTCTACATTATCGTAACTTTTTCGATATTGCGACCGTTAATAGTGATTCGGGAGGTCACAGATATACTAATACGATTTTATCTCTAGTCGTTTTATATGTAGAGATATTATGTAAATTTGCGCGCGCGCATGTTTAAACTCCGACCTAATATAGGATACAGTATCGCGACGCCTTTAAATGTGCGCGGACGTGTTTCGAATCGGGCTAATTATGACTTTTAACATTTTTGGTTTATTTTGATATCTTGTAAAACAAAGTACTAAATATTTGTTTATGCATATATAATTTATATAGTGAAAGTCGTTATTAAGAATATAGTTGTACTGTGATAAATTAGAATATTATGTGACGCCTGAAAAACACATTCAGTATTAATATACAAAATAAGATATTTAAAAATGCATCAATCATGAACAAATAAAAAATAAAAGCGAGAATTTTAAGGATCCTTTATAATAAGTGTTTAAATAGTGCAGAACGAACTACACTGGACTTTACTGTATTTTTAACATACGTTTATTAAAGCTCTATCAGTAAGGAGAGTATTGAACGGTTTTTTCTAAATATCTGATAAGCAAGACTTTCAATGGCTGCAATACCAGACTCCCCTTCATCGAGCGCCACTCCAGAAGACACCCCGTCACCATCACCAGCACCCGAAATAAATAAATTCAATTGGCTGAAACACGCAAAAAATGCAAGAAATAACCCATTCGTAAAAGCACGTCCGTTCTTAAATCGAGAAAGTTCCACATCAGAGCTTTTTACAAGAGAAAACTCTAGTTCGGATTTCTTTCAAAACTCACGACTGAATTTATTTGATGCTGCGCCGAAGCCAGAAACTTCCCAAGGATACGGCAAGGTAATTGAAAACTGTTACATGTTGTTCATAGTATATGTGATCTGGATTAGTGTTCGTGCGTATCACGTCCTAGATCTATTGCAATCGATTCTATTTAGGTATTGTTAAATCACTGATTTACTCGGATAGAAACTGAAAAATAAGTATATTTTTATATACGAGTATTTTACGTAGTCTTTAACTTACAACAATGTCAAAGCAGCTATCAAGTATGACAATAATAAATTATTCGGACAAAAATAAACGCTTTATAACGATTGTTTTTAAATATTTAAGAATGTTGTTTTTGTTTAAAAAAATACAAGTATTTACTTTTTTTCAATTTTTCAACTCATTTATTATAAATTTGTAATCGAGTCAAATCTGTGTATTAATATTTCTTGGGAAAATCTTATTTAAATAAGTAGTCAATATTATCGAAACAAATAAATTAATAGAATTTTCGTCTGTCCGCCTGTTATCCCGTCTGTCAATTTGTGACCGCAGATTTTGATGAAATTAAATATTATGATAGTTGGTTATCGGGGTCACGCATATCACCTAGATACGAACCCGAGCGGTATGAGGGAATACCGGTCGGGTTCGTATCATTTTAAAATCATCAACAGCATATCCAGTGTATTCTTACTATATATATTATTATATATTGTCTGTCTTCAGCCCTTTTAACGTCCCACTGCTGGGCACGGGCCTCCCTCAGTACGAGGGCGATCAGGCCATAGTCCCCGCGCTGGCCTAGTGCGTGTTGGCGAACATCACATGTCTTACGAAAACTTGCTATGTTTTCTCAGATATGCAGGTTTCCTCACGATGTTTTCCTTCTTCGTAAGACAAGTGGTAATCATGATAGATGATGATGACATGATTCGCACTTGAAAATATCAGAGGTGCAAGACCCGGATTTGAACCCGCATCATTCGGTTATCCAAGCGAGCGCTACTATATTATAGTATCATTGTTTTCTGTAAACATTTAGATACTGAGTTTAACCGTCTGTTTTATTGTATGTGATTACGTTGGGTTCAAATAGAACGCAGTAATTGAAACAATTATTAGGAACATCCTCAAGTTTGATGTAGCTGAAAAAAAATGGTATTAACTTTAATTATTTTACGAAAACCTTTTCCAATTTATGCTATAATTAATAGTAAGTAGTTCAATTATTTACTCGCTTTGCTCGAGTGTGTTTCTAAGTGCGTTTTAATTTCCCAAGATCGGAACCCTAACCGTTTTTCTAAATAAATTTAACCGGTGTTACTCCATAAAACGTCAGCTATCTGCCAATGAAAGTCCGGTCCAAATCGGCTCAGTCGTTTCGGAAATTATACGGAACGAACAGACAAAAAAATAGACAAAAAAAATTTAATTGTGATTTTCTGAGATAAGTAGACACCGTTTATCATTCTATATGCATTTAGTAAAAAGCTGTTATTTGACATTACCAACAGATTCATACTTAATTTTTTTTCTATATAGATTTATAAACTCCACAGTAATGACAAAAATACAGGAAAACTAAATATCTAAACCAAAAAATCTAAAAGTGTGCACAAAAAAAAAACTATTGACGTCAATTATTTCTACTAATAATATCGAATTAAGGACAAAGTGTTAGTTTTACATCGTATATCTATACCAATATTATAAAGAAGTAAAGTTTGTATGTTTGTATATTTGTTAAATTGTAAGGGGTAATCTCGGGATCTACTGAACCGATTTTAAAAATTCTTTCACCAATAGAAAGCCACATTATTGCTGACTGTCATAGGTTATACAAAAAACTGAAAAATAAAAAGGCTTTTACGTGGTAGTCCGTTTTGCAAAGTGAATCGGAGAAAAAACGGTCGAATGAAAGCGTTTCTTACGCGATTATATATGGAAATTACGTCAATTTTAAACTATACTAAAGAGGTTACACCTGGGGACGAAGCCGAGCGAAGCGAGGGTGAGTCGCTAGTTACTTGTATATAGTAAGTATTATATTTGTAAAACAAATATCTTGAATTTGCGTGTATATCAAGATGTGTTTAAGTAATTAATTTATTGAAAAGTTTAGCTTGTAAAAATAAAAAAACCTTGCTCTTAAATTAATTTTTTAAGCTTTAATTATTAAGCTTGTGAACAAAACAAACGTTTCAGTTACTTGAAGCTTTGGCTTCAATAAGTATAAATAGATTGAGTGATTAAAGACTTTGTATTTACTCATTACCTATTTTATTAACAAATTCCTATACACTTAATTTTTTCGGCATTGAACTTTATACCGGCATATTGGCTATAAAAACACCATAGTACGTAGTTGTACTATACTCGTAGGTTAGAGATGTACGGGATAGTGGAACGGGATACATAAATCATTTTCATATTGAAAAAAACTCGGCATGTTAAGTACATATCACACATTATAGAAGACTCTCTCTCTCAAGCAACTCATATTATGAGTGCACACATTGCTGCGTACGGAAAGGGCTTTTGTCTATGGTTTTCAAAGGCATATGGAAATACAACTAATTGTTATTAAAAAAAAATCAACACAGTCTCGAAAGGATTTATTATAAGTGTATTCACTTAAAGCATATTATACCTTTTTCTGTGCTTACGTAAGAGTATTAAAAATAATTAACACTATATAATAAGATTCACCTATTAATCTTTGAATTTCATAAATATTAACATTTAGGGAAATTAAGAACGACGCCAGTAATATACCTGCAATAATTTAATAAATACAGTACAGTATACCTACTATAGTAGCTTTGAGGCATAACCAGTTTTTCATCTAGTAGATGAAAAACTGGATGTAGTAAATAAAATTACAGTTGCGGTCCGTCATCTACTTTTATTTTGCACGTAATGCAGTTAATGAAATTGGATTTGATTCTACGGAAGCGCAGTGCATTTCAGGAACACTATTATTAATTTTTTCATCATTTTTATCAGATTGCGATGAATGCGTAATGTGTTTTACTTATATACAATATACATATGTATTTAAAACCAGCGAATAACTTTCGTTACCTTGAGTATGTGATTGTATCTCTACATATGTATTGAGTTTATCCCTGTGTATTATGTAGTACCAAATAGTGATATCAAAGCCTATAAAACATGTAGTCTGCCAACGGACGTGGCAGCCCAAGCTGCCATACACTAATGTCCCAAGCGAGTGTATGGCAGCTTGGGCTGGCAGTCACATCCGCTAGTCCACTATATGTTTCATAGGCTTTGGTGATATACTATATGTTTCTGAAGCATACAAACATACTAACTTCCATATAATTATAATAGTATTCATATAATTATTTAATAATATGCGATATGCATATTCCATCGACTCGAGATTGTTTGGTTGAAGACAATATCTTGGTATAGGGAATATACAGTAATATTGAATTCGTTCTTGTTTTCATACCTATGTACATTATAAATATAAACATCTATGACTGGATTACAAACATTCGTGGTCAATAAATGACTGTCCCCAGCGGGACTCGAATCCGCGATCGCTGGCACAGCAACTAGAGTCAATGCAAACTGAGCCAAACGTGTCGTCAAAGTATATGTATTTTCGGGATAAATAGTAAACTATGTGCTATTCCAGACTAATCTATCTTTGTGCTAAATTTCACGCAGATCCGTAGATCCTTTCTTGTTCGTTTAACTTTCGCATTTATCATTATTATAGGATTTAAGTACAATTTCATGATAAAACTGCAATATTTACTAGAAATAGAACATTGCCAAGTTTTTTCACATTCTATTAAAGTGTCAGGAGTGGAAAATGTTTAACAGATGATTTATAAAAAAACTGCAATAAAAAAAGGTAAAATATCGTTACAATGTGACTGAACTAACTAATATTTAAAGCCCTCTGGCTTCAATTAATTATCAGTAAACTGCATTTATGCAGTTTAACTTTTAATTACACTATTGTAGTTGCAGTAAATTGTAATCAAAAATGGACGCTCTGATGATTTATTTTTTGTGTGTCTATAATGTGAAAATTGTAAGGAAAATGTTTATACACTAGCATTCAACAAAATGTTAATTTCGATTGCCATAATGTTTTTTTAATCTTATCATAATATTAATAAGCAATGTGACCATAGAGTTCATGGAATATGTCATTTTTTATCTATAACATCCTTACAAAGTATATAGTTTATTTCATTAATCTTATCAATTTCGTGCGTAAGATTAAAAAAAAAACTAATAATTAACAAATAATTGTTTCACCAAACTTATTGATCTCTTTTATTAGAAGAAAATTCCTATAATCCACTCATAAAAAATTCTTTTAAATTCAATTCGTGTCACGATTTAAACTATTGAAGAGGGAAATCAATTTTTATAAATCCAAGAATCGATTTACAACAATAACATAGACGAATTGTTCTTTTACGAAATCAAGAAATCATGACAAACATGCTGAGAGTTGTATAAAAATAAATAGGTTTTGACGAAAACTCAGTTTGCTAGTCACGTCACTTCCAATACAAACAAGTTCAAGGTTATTTTCATTTTGTAGCAATAATACTAACAGCGCTTTTTGTGTAAGACGTTAGCAATCCGTTTATAAGTATATAAGTATATTATGTGTTAACTCTTTCGAGCGGCATCGTGTCCATTTGTATCTTTATTAATAATAACGTCTCAGAATGATGGGATCCTTGTATGTTTAATCTGGCCTTTTATGGGAGTTCATGCTGTTCCAAATACTGTCCAATCGAAATGTTAGTGTTTTAATTAGAGGAAGAAGTGAGAAGAGCTTGAAATATAGATGAAATATTTTAGTAAACACCTACTGATAGATACAAATTTAAAACATCACCAAAAGCCACATTTCTAAACTATGAGTTCAACGTTAAAAGTTGACTGAGTTATTAACAACACATGTGCTTAATTGACAAGCTTCAACGTCTAGATTTTTTATGTATAATTGTTACACTTTTAAATGTTCTTAGCTCATAACCTTCCTAAATTAAATCTGTTGGGTTGTTCCAGAGATAAAGAATAATTATTGCGTGGGTTTTAATTTTTTGCGCGAAAAAGTTATTCTTTTTTACAAATAAAAGTCTAAGTTACTTCTTACAACATGAGCTATCCGCCAGTGAATATCCTGTACAAATAGGTCCTGTGGTTTCGGAGATTAACCGAAACAAATAGATAGATAGAGCCGTATTTTTACTTATATACTATAATATTAATAAAACTAAAATATTGACATACATATGTTTTCATTTCAATGAAACTCTTTAAATAACCATTGTACTGACGCGGGCGCCAAAATCTATGTAAGTGGGTTAAATATAAATGGCACATAGCCACTGTAGAGTGTAGAGTGTTTGAATTGGCGTTATCGAGTGAAATTGTAATATAACTAGGTTGTCGATGTTACATCGCTAATTAATTAATTACATTCGAATTGATAGGTCTAATATTATATCCGGATCAAAAGTCAACATGCAAATTGCGAGATTCAGATTAATACATAGCTCTAAATTTAAATCTACGCACTTACTTGTATATCTATGTAATACGAATAATAAATTGTTAATAGGTCTTTGTTTTTTAGTTTTGGTGCAGTAGGTGCTAGAATATACGACTGTAAATTGAGTCTCGGGTTCCAATCCCGGGTCGGGCTTCATTTGTTGTTATTTTTTCTAATTAAGTGTTTTCTAGTAAAAGTAATATAAGAAATAGAACAACAATTTTGATTTGTTGTTCTTAAATAGTGAAAAGAAAAGGGCCTAAGAAATAACAAATAAGTTATTTCTCAGAAGACACCTGTATTTAAAATAAACTTATAAAAGCAAAGCCTTATTGACGCAAATCGTTACTCATTTCGTTTGTTTGTGTTTGTTTGAAGTAAAACTTTGTATCGTATTATCAGAGGACATAATTAGTAAACTTAGTTTCTGAGTTAGTTAACAAATGTTTCGGATTTCGATACCTTATCAAGTTTGTATTGTCTCTTGTTTGGTATCAACTGATGTCATTGCTCCCAAATACCATTAGCCTAAGCTTTATCGTTTGTTTACTACATTTTAAGTACATACCTACGTGTATTACTTTAAATATGTATAAATATGTATAAGGAACTACTAACTAGCCACTCACCCTCCTTCGCTCGGGTTCGTCTCTAGTCGAAAACAAACCCACTTAAAGGCTTAAAATAGTTGTATTCAAAAGTGGCCCATGTTCTATTCCAGTCCATAATTATAGATTATAATCTATCTCTATACCAAATTTTCTTTAAATTGGTTTAGCCTTATTAACAAACGCGCGCACAAAAAACCCTTAAATTGTGAAAATACGCGGAACGTAGGAGCGGAGCGAGCGAAATTCCTTAGTAGTAGGTACTACATAAAAAACAACATTATATCAAAAATCTTTCATTCCAAATGCTATTACGTACCTATACATGTCATAAGTAATTCATTTACGTTGAAATGCCTCATATAACAAGGTATAAGAGTAAACATTAACTTATATATTACATGAATTTCGTAATACATAATATGTTTTGCTTGAGTATATATTATGTATATCTAAGAGTATATATTCGTAATATTATATATTATATATACCTGAAAATAAGTAAATATTTGATTTTTTCGTGTGTCTAAGAAGCGGTAATAACGATTGAAGAGAAGAGAAGACTCAATCTTTTGTATGTATCACAATAAAGCTCGGCCGATAAAATATAATAGAAACTAACAAGCTTAGCTCTAATTAGCTATATTTAAGTGATATTGAATCATAACAAATTATATAATTATTATTATTATTGCACACTTATATAAAAGTTCATCTGATTATGAAGTCAGGAAACAAAAACTGACAGTTCCTTCCGGTTTAGGCTCATTTTCTGCGTTTTGAGGAGTACCTACCATACCTTACAGCTATTATTATTTTTGTAATAAGCACCTGTTATTACTCCAACGTAATGTTTCTTATTATTCTTCACAAGTACTAAATATTTTAATTAAGTGTCAACTTACCGCCAACGTTGTGTACTTTCTACGCTACTAATACAGCGTTTGGTCAAACACTAATACCAAGGGACGACCTTGGCTACATATTTAGACTATTATCTAGGTTCTAGACAAATAAAGAGTTAAGCCATTCTGAAGGTTGCGAGATACAATGGACATAGGTAAACTCGACTTTAATTTAAATTAATGCCTGCCATAATCTGTCCATGTATAAAAAACTCGTAGTAGAATCAAAACCCCACATATGTATGAATTTTCGAGCACAAAATAATGAAAAACATAGTAGAAGAATATTGTAGTTATTTAATCTTTGGCTCAGTTTGTCAAAGTGTATTTAAAATGATAATTTCTATTTTCAATTTCCATAAATGTATACATTTTTAAGTTACATATACTTTAATAAACAATGCAGATGTGATACAGTATATTCAGTTATAAATATGTGCAATAAAGAATATATATACTATTGAAATTTGAAAATAAAGAGGTTACTACAGTTTTTGGCATACATTCCTATTGTATTTTTCAGTTACTACTTTTGCAACAGCAAATTTTGATATATGAGAAAATATTTTTTTTTACTATCAAATGATATATAGGTACTTTATTTATTTTATTATATCTGTTATAATTAAAGGAAAATATAAAATATGTTATCCTTAAGAGATAGACATATGCCATCGCGGACTTTTTTGTAGACCTATATAAGATACACAATTCCACCATACATCATTTTGTTATATCTCAAAGGGTTAAGGCAGCGTTTTCGTAGAAAACACCCAGACGGCTTATTTTTTTCCGACACCTCCAACAGATATCATTATATTTTAGCCAATGTATACAAAAACTTGACAACACCATTCTATCCATTGGTGAAACCTGCATGAAAATCGGTGCAGAAGTTTTTGAGTTTATCGCGAACAGACAGATAGACAGACGCGGCGGAGGACTTTGTTTTATAATATGTATATAGATTTTGTATGGCATCTTTAGTTGTTTCGTAACTAGGATACAACACAATACACCCATTAAATTCGAATATACATTGCGCATTCATCAAACGTGACGTCCCTATATTACAGCAGAATACTTTTATCAGCTAAACTGTCATACTTTTTTATCATATGTTTACTTATTCTTTAGCTCTTTTATACCAAAATTGAATTTCCCTTCAATTCTTTTAACTGTGGTTACTTCACTGCGTACTGTATAGCCTAAGTATATATTACATATTATACATATGTATGGTACTTGGGGTACATACGGTTACCCTATAGAGTTTAAACTGTGATGATGTCCTAAAGTACTTGTGAGAAAATACCAATGCTGAATCCTAATATTTTTAGTTTTGTCTTTTAATCAGTAAAAATATAATAAAAGATTTAAACGTCTCTCTAATTAAGTATGTTTTATACTAATAATGTCCCACAGTCCATAGTCCACAGCTAGCTTATACGCAGGAAGGTTAGGCTAGGCTAGACATGTTGCTTTTCCCACGATATTTTCCTTAGTCATTTCATATTAGCAAGTGGATATCATGTTAAGATTCGTATATTAAATCCTCAAAGATGAAAGACTCGGGATTTGAATCCGCTTAATTTGATTTTCCAAGCGAGCGCGTAACCAACGAGCTGCTATAACGCAAAATTTAGACCTACAAAACACATGGTATAAGCGCCAGCCTTATACCTATATACCTTTCATTTAGTTATCCTCTGATATTATTACTCTGTGGCATAAAAGATACACAAAGAAATCCCTTGTAGGTAGATATAATAAAAGATTATTGAGCCACAATAGGCTAACATCTATTCATTGATCAGATTTAGTAGTGAAGCGTTGTGTTAAATATGAAACTTAAAGCTATTTCATAGCTTATAAATAAAGGATCGACAACATTAGCAATGATAACTACGGTATGTTTTTTGTTATTTATGAATATTTTTTGTATTTATATTTTTGATAGTGTAGTAAGCATGTAGTATGGACATTTTACTTACTTATATCAATATCTGCTTCAGCCTTCAATATTCCCATAATGGCATGTTATTTATACCAAATTTCACCAAAGTCTGTCCAGTAGTTTTCTCAGGGTGCGATCACGGACAGACAGAAATTCCGAAAAACTATTTCAAACAAAAATATTTCAATAAGATATTCCAAAAAAATTTTTTTATGTTCTGTAGACTCGGCTGAGTTAGAATTTTATTATATGAGGCAACGAGAATAAAAGTTCCGAAATTCGGTTATAATAGGCATGTTTGTGCTCCTTAGGGATAGAAACATATACAGTGTGTACAAAAAATTGCTTTGTACTTGTTTAATTGTCAAGTGAAAGGTCAGGTTGACGAAAGAGATTTTATGGATTATTTCATATTGAATTACTTAATTGTATTAGTAGAATACATTTTTAATATATTTTTTACTCCACTTGATAAGGTTCACTACCGGTAGAGCAACGAACGCAAATTTAATTATCTTGAAACCAATTTTAACACAGACTGAGAAAGAATGTAGAGACAGAAAGGAGACAGGCGTGCTTGGGAATTTAATGTAGGCACGGTACGTTACGGTAACGATATTGGTGCCAAATTACTTCATTAAGACCAAATTAGATACATAATTAAAGTTTATTTAAGGTATAATTTTTATAGCTTTTACACTAGTGCTTCTTTTTATTCTTTCATTGGTTTTTCTATTGAAAAGTCGAATGGACGTGATGATTAATTCATTGTATTTTGTATATATTAGTCATACTGTTATCCAACCGTGGATGATTTAAAAAATCTTTTCCTAAAAGTAAACTAATGATATTAAAATAAGTAATTTAAAAGGTAGTTTTTTAAGATATGAAAATTTAGTTAAGGATTTAAATATGTAAGTGAGGTTATATTACGAGTAAAACTTAGTAGATCTGAAAAAGAATAAAATATGTTTTTATTATATTTAATCTACTATATAAAAATAAGTCGGGTTTTCCTTCCTGACGCTATAACTCCAGAACGCACGAACCAATTTCCACGGTTTTGCATTCGTTGGAAAGGTCTCGGGCTTCGTGACGTTTCTATACTAAAGAGGTTACACCTGGGGACGAACCCGAGCGAAGCGAGGGTGAGTCGCTAGTGTAATATAATATGTATACCTTCCGTATATATGTACTACCGTATATATGTAAACCTTCAATTTATATTTTTTATAACCTAAATTATTCTACTTCACTAAATCTATTGAGAACGAAAAGCTCAAGTTTAATCTTCCTGATAGTAAAGTATGCTCTAAATGTTTACACCCAGCTTGTGCAGTGACCTAGAGAATATTTTCCGTACCATAAAGACTCTTTGATCTTGTAACCCGGTCAAGTTTAAGGCGAATACGTATTCAAGAATGTATTTTATTACAAATAAATTGCTTTCGCTCCTTTGATTTTGAAATGAAAAATAAAACGACTCCAAGTCGAGTTTTTCTTACAATATATTATGTTATTTTAACCGAGGTTTTTGTTGTGTTATTTTGTTTGTTAAATTTAAAACTAGCATGTCGCAAATTTAAACTGCTTTATATACGTTTTGTGATATTTATCTTTATCTTTCAACATTTCCCGTCAACGTTTTTGGTCTCGCAAATCATTAAGATATCCAAATTACAGGAAAAATAAACGTAAACTTTTAATAAAATATTATATATAGTTCATAATATATTTTTTGAAAGTCTGTTTCAGAAACAGCAGAACCCTTTTTAACATCCCTCTACTTTATGTATAGCAGGGATTATATCTCTCCAGGGACGCGACCCCCATGAAGCGATGCTCTACATTTTGACGAAAAGTTTCTAACCGCTCATTTAAAACATGAGACTGAGTATAATGTACGTAATACGACGAAAATTGTTTGTTTCCGTGTCATAAACATTATGCCTTATAATGTGTTCTACAGTGTACGTCGACGTGTCTAAGTAGAAAATAGTGGCGTAATTAAAGCTACTATTCTTAGTTTTGCGATACAGATCGTCTTGTTTCTCTAAATAATAACGAAATGGATGTCTTATAATATAGTCTGTATTATTTCTTAGTTATCTTTTACAAATTGTCAATTCATAGATCTAAGGTTGCATGTGAGATGTATCAACATACTCGTATGTATATATATTAGTATTTAGTCCTTTTCAACGTCCTCCTGAATGCACGGGTCTCCCTTCATGACGATAGGGATCAGGCTATAGTCCACCACGCTGGCTTAGTGCGGGTTTGTTGACATCACATGTCTTTCGAAAACTTACTAGGTTCAGACATGCAGGTTTCCTCACGATATTTTCCTTCACCGTAAGACCATAAGTTGGTACAAAAAAGGCCTATCGCTTTCACAGAATATAGTAGTAAAAAATGTTTCAATTGTTTCAGGGCGTGTCATTTATAGGATGGCATCAGCGCACGAAGTTAGAGCGAGTGTTGCTCGTCACAACCGCGATACTCCTGGTGGCTGTACTTTTGATCATCTCTGTAGTACTGACTGTTCGCGGAACTGCTAATATTCCTGTACCTCCATGCTACCAGCCTGAACCTAAAGGTTAGTAAAGTATACGTTTAATATTTTTTGTGGATGCAAAAGTGTGTAACTATATGACATCTTCACGATCGCTTTCATTATTATATTATGAAACTAAGCACAAGGACTACCTACTTAAACAAATATCTGCATCGATTTAAATTAAATAAAATCGACGATTTTCATGCTGTTTCTATTAATAAATAGAGTGGTTCTCGAGGAAGATTTTAGTATATTATTTGTTTAGTTTTTGTACACATTTACTAGCGGAACCCGCGGCTTCGCTCGCGCTAAATCGTTAGTTATACTAAAAAACCGGAGGAATTAATATGTTAGTTCATAGACAAGCTCTGGAGATAGACCTGGGCCGGCAGTCTCGACGTAGTCATCGATATTGTATCAATTTGTGTCGTTACGTCGTTAGTATTTCATTGATACTAAAATCATTCATAATTACAATGTAACGACACAAATCGATACAATATCGATGACTAACTATGTCAAAACTGCCGGCTCTGAAATAACACTATAGCTGCAAAGCATCCAAGGATGAATGTAATTTAACAGCTGAAATTGAAAGTTTAAATTTAGTTAAACCTAACTGTCTTTCTGTTCTATAGATATTTTTCGTTTTAATACACTTTAAACGACGTGAGCTATTACGTTATTGAACAATGAATATGAAACCTTCACAAGTAATTAAGTTTTAAAGTGTTTTTTAATTAAATTGTCAATGGGAAAAGACCAAACAGTTTTATTATATATCACATGATGAAGTAATAGAATAATGATTATGAGAGTAAATTAAACACACGGACAGTATTTTTTAATGTCTTTTAGTGACAATTTTTTTTATATACACTTCAACAAAAGCTCATATATAATATAAACTAGGTACAATATTAATTTAAAATTACTTTCCTTACGAACGATCCATATAATATAACAAGAATAATTTGCATGCAAATAGAACAACCGTTTTACGACACTTAATTAATGTAGAAACGTTTTATTACGGAAAATTCTACATAATGGTGTATTATATAGGATATTTTGTTACTTAGTAAGCAGATGGCGCCTCGGTTTACTAAGTGAAATATAATCGAGTCTGGGCCGTTAAACTCAAGGTCAATGTGAAATTCGCCCCTTTGGAATAAGGTCGTGAAATGTACTAAAACTAAATGTGCTAAAATGAAACAAACTATTTGTTAGCTATAGATGCTTATAGTGAAGAATGGATGCGTTGTTTTATATTATTTTCAATTGTATAAACAAAAAGTATTGAATTTTATACAATTATTTTTTTCTAATTTCAAAAACATTATAGCTAAGACTTTCATTTTATATTTTAACATTTGGAATGGGCGTACCCAGGTAGGGGCAGGGGGGGGGGGGCAGCTGCCCCCCCGATGGATTTAGTGTAATATTCACCGGTGAACCGAAACAAAAATATTTTATTATTATTTTATTTATTTATTTATTTATTTAGTACCTCATCTAGATCATGTTAATCACATACCAAAAGACATAATATTTATGTTCTAACAATATTTGTCGTTAGAGAATGCACTATCACTACATAGTATAAAACAAAGTCGCTTCCCGCTGTCTGTCCCTATATATGCTTAGATCTTTAAAAGTACGCGACGGATTTTGATGCGGGTTTTTTAATAGATAGAGTGATTCAAGAGGAAGGTTTATATGTATAATACATGCATAATATAGTAGAGAAACACTGATAATTTTAGAGGTTTCTAATATGATGTCGTAAATACATCAAACACTATTTTAAAAAATCTGGTTGATCATTGGTGCATTCTGTTGAACAATAACAAAAAGCGTCCGTTAAATAAAAATGGACATACGAATTTTTTTTTGTGAGTATTTTCTATGATTAATTCAATCAATCAGCCTATCATCGACCACTGCTGAACAAAGACTCCCCCAATGAGCGCCAACCATCCCGGTCTTGGGCAGTCCGCATCCATCCACTGCCCGCCAAGTCATCGGTCCATCGTGCTGCAGGGCGTCCTACACTACGCTTGCCTAAACGCGGTCTCCACTCTAGCACTTTTTGGCTCCATCGACCATCAGTTCGCCTGGAGACATGACCGGCCCACTTCCACTTCAGCGAGCTAATTTTACACGCGATGTCGGTTACTTTAGTTCTCTGGCGAATAACTTCATTTCGAAGTCTTGTCAAGATTTATCCTGAGACCCACTCGTCTTGAAGAATCACTAAGGCTTTTTAGCATTTCTTCCAAATCCATCAAAGTCTCTGCTATGACGACTATGTCATCGGCAAATCGCAGGTGTGTTATATACTCTCCATTGATGTTGATGCCTCATCCGTTCCAATCGAGCGTTTTAAAGACGTCCTCCAATGCACAGGTAAACAGTTTCGGGGAGATAACATCCCCCTGTCTTACCCCGCGGTGCAATCGGATTGGTCTTGTGCTCTGCCTTTGTACTTGGATGGTCATCGTTGCAGACTGGTATAAACACCGTAGTATTTGGATATACCGATAGTTAATAAGGCATCTTTGCATGGATTGTAGAACAGCCCAGGTTTCGATGGTGTCGAAGGCTTTCTCATAGTCCACAAACGCTAAGCATAGAGGCTGATTATATTCCTCGGTCTTTTGAATAATTTGCCTAAGTGTGTGTATGTGGTCTACAGTACTGAAGCCTTTTCGAAACCCAGCCTGCTCCACAGGTTGGAAGTCATCAAATTTTTGGGCGAGACGGTTTGTGATAACTCTTGAAAACAACTTATAAACATGGCTCAGAAGAGACACAGGTTGGTAGTTCCTTAAAAGGGCTTTATCCCCCTTCTTAAAGAACAATACCACTAAGCTCCAACTCCATGCCTCCGGTGTTGTGCCATTGTGAAGGACAGAATTAAAGAGATTTGAGAGCTCTGATAGAACCGGTGTTCCTACCGCTCTGAGGAGCTCTGCGGTAATTCCATCCTCACCCGGAGCTTTGTTGTTTCCTAGTTGTCCAAGAGCTATCCTAATCTCGTCCACGTCGATGTCGGGAAGCTCATCTGTTTGGTGGCGTACAAGTCTGGCTCGTGGATCCTCCGCGTTGGTGGGACTCAGGTGGAAGTGTATGTGAGGAGTAGAGATCCCCGTAGAATCTTTCGAGATCAGCGAGATTCTCTGGTTTGGAGGAGACGGTTGCACCTTGTGCGGTTCTAAGCTTTGTCAGGTGACAACGGGAATTGTGAGAGTTGGCAGACTTTCGAGCCCCTATTGAATGCAATAGCATCTTCAATACTTCGCGTATTCGCTCGTCTTAGATCACGCCTTATTAGGTTTTTCACATTCCTGTCTAGTACCTGACGCTTAGACTGAGTGGTATTTACAGCCTCGCGTCTCTTCGCCAACTCGTTCAGAGTCTCGCTTGAGAGTTTCGACTTTTGTCTACCTCACTTAGGTCTAAAATGTTTTTGTCCCACCTCACGGATCACACGCATCAGACTATAGGTGGTGTCATCGATGTCCTGAGTGGTTTCCAACATGGCGAAGGTTGGCAACATGACATGGTTCTGTAGTTCTAGCTGGAAGCTTTCGCAGCCAGCTTTCATCTGGAGTGGTGTAGGTCTAAGAGTCGACTTCATTAGCTACGCACGTTCAATTTTGATGTTCATATTCAGGGTTCCTCTTACAAGTCGGTGTTCACTGCCGGTTTTAACCCTGATAATCACAGAGACATCCCTGAATATGTAGCACTTGTTGGATATAATGAAGTCGATCTCGTTCTTTGTAGTATTATCGGGGCTTTGCCAGGTCCACTTCCTTTGAGGCTTTTTCTGGAAAAATGAGTTCATCAGAAAAAGCCCCTGGGCCTCGAGGAAGTTTACTAACATTTGCCCTCGATGGTTCCTCAGTCCATAACCAAATGATCCAACCCTCGATTCGCCATTTTCTTGTACTTACACTTTGGCATTGAAGTCACCCATAACAACAGTGTAGTAGGTGTTGGTACGAGACATAGCCTTAGCTATGTCTTCGTACATGGCTTCGACTTCGTCGTCAGAATGTGTAGACGTAGGAGTATACACTTGTATAACCTTCAAGAAGTATCTTTCGGTTATTTTCAATACAAGATACGCTACCCTTTTTCTTTTTTTTTTGTTTTCGCTGGAGGAAACCCATCATGGGGACCCACCGATACGTCATAAACCGGTGGGTACTGTGAGACTCCTACTCACTAAAACCTCCAGCGGAACACGTCGCCGCAGTGCAATGGGACGTTACGGGTTCGCTTTCGCACTCAACCGTAACGTCCCTGACAAAGATACGCTACCCTCGCTGACACACTGCCAACCTCTACGACGTTATTTTTGAGTGACTTATGGATTAAAAATCTAACACCACCTTGGGATGCCCTTCTCGGTAGAAGAATAAGTGACCAGCAGAATAATATATACACCTAATGTTGCGTGTAGTGTTTTTGTGTAGTGTGTAGAGTAAAACAAGTGCGGGGGCTGGTTCAGATTTGCCCAACCCCCCCCCCCCCCCCTCAGCCCAAAAGCTGGGTACGCCCATGCATTTGGTTGAATTATAATTAAAAAATTACAGTATTAGTGTACTAAGTTTATACATATTGAAATAAACGAAGTAAAAAGCAATATAGGGTAACATTATTAGGTTTTTAAAGTAACTGTGTGGTTCGTTTCATATCGATTTGCCTTCTATTCCATGAGCCAAGCCCATCAATATAGAGGCTATTAGCTCGTGTTTCGTAAACATAGAACAATTGGCACAATTGACTGGATAGCTTATGGCAACCACACCCACCTGTTGTTTTTACATAATTTATGTTTTAATTCGTACTCTTCAGTGAGGGAGGGGAAGGGAGGGAGTGCATATTCAAAATCAAAATATTTTATTCAACATTAATTTTTTTACTGAATGTCATGAGTTTACAATAAGTGTGTGCGTCCTAAGTGCCTAAGCAACAGCTGATCGGATACTCGATTTTATTATACGTCCATTAAACTTTACTTAAACAAATCATTGTAATTAATATATTATTAGGACAATATGTAATGGGACATTATTAGACACAATGCCATCTACACAACATTCCGTGGTAAGCTACGAGGCTTATGTTACAAATACCAGATTAATTTCAAATTAACTGCTTTTCAGTAATGCATATTAAAGTATATTATATTATACGGTACTTACATCAAAAAAAAAACTGACGAACGACTGAAAACAACGACTGAAACAACGACTGGAGTCTACACATGTATGCTTAACAAATGAATGCCCCCAGCGGGACTCGAACACGCGGCCGTTGGCGCTGAAAGTAGAGTCACTACAAACTAAGCCAAACGTATCGTCAAATAATATGTTATTCAAATAATTAAGAAGGAAGTTATTATAACGTAATTTACTCACTCGGAGATTAATGAAATAACCGAAGATAACTTAGATTAGAACATTTTAATATTTAATTTACTTTACATCTACAAATGGATTATCAAACAAGGTTTCCTTAACTTGCAATACACTTTTTTACGCCAGGAAAACTAAATAAATATTTTGGGACATTATTACACACAGCGCCATCTAGTTCTATTGTAAGCTAAGCTTGTGTTACGGATACTAGATAGTTGACGTACTACACATATAAATTTTAAATACATACATATTATAAATATAAACACCCATGACTAAAGTGCAAACATTCGTGCTCAACAAATGAGTGCCCCCAGCGGGACTCGATCCCGCGACCGCTGGCGCAGAAAGTAGGGTCTCTACCGACTGAGCCAAACATAATGGATTTGGATAAAATTTGGTACAGAGGTACATTTATAGGTTACTTTTATCCCGGAAAAATATTCTTTTGGGGATAAATTAGTTTTTGTTTTTCGTTAAGGAAGAATCTGAAGCGAGTCGATAGTATTTAATATAATATGTACTTATTTCAGACGAGAGCAGCGTATGTTTGTCAAGTTCATGTATTTATACCGCTAGTGAAGTAATCAGAGCATTGGACGTAACTAAGGACCCTTGTTCCGATTTTTATGACTTTGCCTGCGGAGGGTGGATCAGAAACAACCCCATACCAGAGGGAAAGTCTAGCTGGGGTATCTTTAGCAAGATAGAACTCCAAAACCAACTTATCATCAGATCTGCATTAGGTAAGGTTTATTTAATTGTTGTTATGTTAATACTCAATATATTTGTAAATTGTACGGGGCCTTTTAGAGCCTGTCCAGATGACGCGTTTTACGCGCGAGTCGACTCGCGCGTAGACACTCGCGCGTTCTCGAGATACTACAGCTACATATATTGCGTCCAGATGATGTTGCGCGTTGCCTCACTCGCGCGTAAAACGCTGGTAATGAGCGAGACTCTCGACTCGCGCGTTTTACGCGCGAGCGCCGCGCGAATCGAGATACTCGGGCGCCGTTACTGCGTCCAGGACTACGCGCGAATCCGTAGCGAGTGGACGTATTACAAAATACAAAATGGAGCATAATAACTTCGATACCAAACTTTTTATAGATGAGCCTTTTTATGATGAGTAGCCATATGGGATATGGAATCTTCAGACTATTCCAATAGAGTAATAAAACGTAGAAACTGGGAAGAAATAGTCGACATTTTTTGAGATTTTTTAGAATTGGATGCACGTTAAATCGTCGACTTTCTCTTCGTTTACGACGTTTCCATCGACGGTATGCAAGCCACAACACAACCGCTGTATCAGAGTCTTTGTTTATAACTGAACTGAATCCCTCCCAGCGTAGGAACGCGCGTAAAACGTGCTATCTGGACGCAATATAAATTGAAACGCGCGAGTCGACTCGCGCGTAGACACTCGCGCGTTCTCGAGATACTACAGCTGCATATATTGCGTCCAGATGATGTCGCGCGTTGCCTCACTCGCGCGTAAAACGCTGGCAATGAGCGAGACTCTCGACTCGCGCGTTTTACGCGCGAGCGCCGCGCGAGTTGAGATACTCGGGCGCCGTTACTGCGTCCAGGACTACGCGCGAATACGTAGCGAGTGGACGTATTACAAAATACAAAATTGAGCATGATAACTTCGATACCGAACTTTTTATAGATGAAATTGAAAAAAGAGTAGCCATATGGGATATGGAATCTTCAGACTATTCCAATAGAGTAATAAAACGTAGAAACTGGGAAGAAATAGTCGACATTTTTTTGTGATTTTATAGAATTAGATCGTCGACTTTCTCTTCGTTTACGACGTTTCCATCGATGGTATGCAAGCCACAACACAACCGCTGTATCCGAGTCCATGTTTATAACTGAACTTTATATATGTAGCAATATACTCTATGAACTGAACTGAATCCCTCCCAGCGTAGGAACGCGCGTAAAACGTGCTATCTGGACGCAATATAAATTGAAACGCACGAGTTCACTCGCGCGTAAAACGCGTCATCTGGACAGGCTCTTATAGTTCACCATTTTATTTTGATAATATCTTCTTTGTTAATATGTTGTATGTTGTGTAAATTGATATTAATCAAGTGTCAAAGCTTTAATTAAATGAACAATTCTTCTATACGAGTATACTCGTAAAAAGGTACATGTATATTTATTTTGTGTATAGGCTTTAATGCTTTGAATCATATTTTCTATTAATATTAAGTTTTGCTTTTTAAATTTATTCTACATATTATGTTTTTTTTTATTAAAAAAAGCAAAAAAAAAACTGCCGAGCGGCGCATATGCGCTGCGTTAGATAGAAACAAAATTGTCTCGAACTTAAACGGTAGTTTATTTTAAAATGTATATTAGTCTCTTGTGGTTATTTTTATTGAAACGCGTAAATATTTAAAATGGGAAAGTTTGGATGGATGATTGATAGTTAGTCATGTCAGATTGGCTGAACGGATATGGATGAAATTTGGCATATAAACAGATTATTTTTTAGATAGCCCTTAAGTATTTTACTAAATGTTCGATTCTCACATATCCATACTAACCGTTATATTAAAACATTATATCTAGGCACAAACGCGAGCGAAACGAGGGGTAGTTTCTAGTATTTTGTCTGCCTCAAGACAATTTTAGATTATCGATACTCATTCTAACCTTCTTATTCTTTATCCGCAACGAAAATTCGCTAAACATTTCGACAAATTGTTATTGCTTTTCCATACCTCCATATACCAGTGTACTTTATTCGAATTAGAGTGACTTTGCAAATTCGTTTAACACCATCCGTTATTGTTAAGATTTGTGTGAATTACAATTCGAGCGTTGATTTTCGGATGATTTGAGAATAACATGCTTATTAGAACGGCAAACAGAATTGCACATGCGTGAAATGGATTGTGGCGTATCGATTAAAGACGTACACGCTAAAAGCCTTTTTCGTGACTTACCTTAAAGGCGAGTTTCCCATGTCTATATTTTAACGAACCTTAAAAACTTTATAGCATAGCGTAAAATATGTTATACATATATTTTAGTAATACAATGTATATATACATATAATATAGATCGGTTTCCGTGAATTTCCAATTATGATTTACGTCATATTTAAAAATTATATGCTATTAAATGTTTAACTGAATTATTTTATGACCTCTGAACTAAGAAATAGCTGCAGCTATCCTTAGGGGCTATCGTATTAAGAATTAATTAGGGTGCAATATATATCTAAAAACTATAAACCATAATATTATATGAATTAATGAAAGGTGAAGTATTTTTTACTTTCAAACATAATATGTTAGAAAAATATTTAATAGTAGACTTTACAAAATATTTGGTACTTATTGGGCTTAAAATCTACAAGAAGCATAATAATATTTTTATTGTTAATATGTCAAGCGATTATTTCTTAGTTAACAATGTTACTATGAAAATACCATTACTGAAGTATGAAAATATCATAACAAAAAGGTTGACTTAATACAAAAATCCCATTTTGACTTTACAGAGAAAGTAAATACAAGCGACCCAAGGGACGCAGAGGCTAAAGCTCGCGTGTACTATGACGCTTGTATAGACACGAACGAAACTATAGAAAAGTTAGGGGAAAAACCTTTAATAGATATAATCAAGAAACTCGGTGGCTGGCATATACTCTCAAATACATTAGTGAAACAGCACAAATGGGATCTGCAGGAGTTACTTCAAGATGTGCAAAACACGTAAGCCAATTAGCCTCCTATTAGAATAATTTAATTTTACTTTGTATCTCAAGTCTACTTATACAATATTGGATTTTAGGTACAATTTAGGTGGTCTCTTCAACTGGGCGGTTACAGAAGATGATAGAAATTCATCGAAGCATGTGATTGTTGTAAGTAGAAGTAGAAGATATTACTTTCTTATTTTAATATCTTTTATGTTTGCACACAACCGTTTCAGATGAGTAGAGAAGATTTTGCAGGTGGTGTTTTCGGCTTCCCAGAATGCTTTACACCATGATTTATTATATGGACAAGGGGTGTTATACAGCAATTTATCCATTTAAAAAACCGAAATCTGTGAGGAAAGACTTACCTAGATTTATGCTATGGCGTCTGAATCTATCTGGATCTATCAATTATAGAAACCAGTACAAATATTTGTAAAGTAAATTGGAATTCTAACTTGCGTTATAAGATTTGTTGTTATTCTGTAACTAATAATCTATGTCAATGTACTATCTCCAGTTTGAATAAGAAAAAAAATCATGTCCCAACTAAATATAAATATAATCGTTTTGTCCATAGCTCTAGCTTGCATGGTAATCGGAACAAGAAAAAAGTACCTAATATTCCTATAATGCAATCTATAAACGAGCAAAATTTCATTAAAATCTGTTCAGCAATTGAACTATGGTCGAAAGTGTGTAGACAACACAAATTATGTACATAAATTAATGCTTTTACCGTACTTTTCAATTTGATCATCCGATGAATGATCCAAGAGACTTGTTTTTGAGAACATTTCTAAGACATTAATTGTTTATTTTTAGTTTTTGTATACCAATTATATGACCTAAGCCAATCCCATTCCAGCTTGACCAAGGCGGTCTAAATCTGCCGACGCGAGACAACTACTTAAACAAAACAGCCCACAAAAAAGTATTAGACGCATACCTAGATTATATGACACGTATATGTGTTTTGTTGGGAGCCAACAAATCTGAGGCGAGAGCTCAAATGTACAAAGTGATTCAATTCGAAACCGAACTCGCAAATATAACAATACCAGCAGAAGATCGACGTGATGAAGAGGGCTTATACAACCCGTATACAATAAAGCAATGGCAGAAGGAAGCACCGTTCTTAAATTGGTCGTTGTTCTTCAATGACGCCTTCAAACTCGTTAATAGGACTGTAAGTATGAAATTGTCGATTTAAATAACTTTATCTTTGTATTATGATCTATGAAAAATTAACCAATATTGATCGCTATAATGTTTTAATCGACTTCAGTAAGGAAGTACTCAATTTTGCGATCTTCGACTCTAGTGAACTGATCTTTATAATTTTTTGTGAACGAAAATTTAATAAAATAGAAAAAATATGTCATCCCTAAGAGTAAATTAAAAAGTTTTCAGTTTTAAAGTCATTTATTTACTCATTTCGTAAAATCTAAGTATTTATCTAGTTTTAGTTTTTATTTTAAAGTACAAAATATTAGATGATTGAATTTTCTCTAACTAAATTTTAAAATACTTCGATCTAAAAATAAATATAGCCGATACGAATCAATACAACTTCATTTTTATTTTATTATATAGATTTTTTTATCTTTTTTCAGATATTAGACAATGAAAGGATTGTAGTGTACGCGCCGGAATATTTTAAGAACCTCACAAAAGTTATAAGGAAGTACAGTAAGACCGAAGAAGACCAAAAGTAAGCGTTTTAATTATAATATTATAGTTGTGTAAAAAATTAATATTTTTTTATAATCTACATTTTTTATCACCTGTACACTGTACAGCCGCTATTCCTCGACAGTAATATTAATTAGGTGTGCATTTAGTTTACGTATAATTAAGTTTATTTGTTTAATTTGATATAATGTTAAAATAGTTTTTTTTAAATGCATGTGAAAATAAATACGGTACATATAAAAAACATCATTTGTACATTTATTTGTCGGTCTGTTTGTTTCGGTTAGCTTCCAAAACGGCTGAACCGATTTTGACATTACTTAACTAGTGGATAACTGATGCTATGAGATAAAAGTTAAGATTTATTTTTCTATAAGAATTAGTTTCGTTAAAAAAAATAACGTATCTAGGGACGTATACGACGATACGTGGTAGGAGGCTAAGTCGTCAATAACTAATTAAGACTTTCTTATAAATTCTGAGTATAAGGTCCATTTCATATTACATAATAATTCCAAATGATCAAATCAAATGTACAATCCAATATAAAAGTAAACACATTATCTTCAGGACACTCACGAGCTACATGATGTGGCAAGTGTCACGTTCGCTCTCAACGTATCTCTCCAAATCCTTCCGAGACGCAACGAAAATATTGAGAAAAGCCCTGTTCGGTTCCGAAGGCACGGAGGAGTCTTGGAGATATTGCGTCACAGATACTAATAATGCTATTGGTAAGTTTAATATCTTATTTAAAAGTTTTCTTACTTAAGTATACTTACTGATTAATATTTAAGGTCTCTGTCTATCGGTCTGTTACCTTTTCAACCGGTTGAACCGATTTACAGGTATGGAGATGCTTTAAGTCCTTTGATTTAGGCTTTAGCACTTAGATAACCTTTTATTCCTTAGTAGAAGTTTTTATGTTTAATTAATCGTTTCTCAGTATTTCTTTTATTTAAATAAATAAGTACCTATTTAAATGTTAATCAATTATCGTTTTGTTTTGAATGTTGGGAAATCCATTGACGTCATGTGGGCGTCACCGCGTAGAAATGCCAATACTAGCCACTAAAACCAAACGTTAAAACTAAAACTAAATGTTAATCAATTATCGTTTTGTTTTGAATGTTGGGAAATCCATTGACGTCATGTGGGCGTCACCGCGTAGAAATGCCAATACTAGCCACTAAAACCAAACGTTAAAACTAAAACTAAATGTTAATCAATTATCGTTTTGTTTTGAATGTTGGGAAATCCATTGACGTCATGTGGGCGTCACCGCGTAGAAATGCCAATACTAGCCACTAAAACCAAACGTTAAAACTAAAACTAAATGTTAATCAATTATCGTTTTGTTTTGAATGTTGCGAAATCCATTGACGTCATGTGGGCGTCACCGCCTAGAAATGCCAATACTACCCACTAAAACCAAACGTTAAAACTAAAACTAAATGTTAATCAATTATCGTTTTGTTTTGAATGATGCGAAATCCATTGACGTCATGTGGGCGTCACCGCCTAGAAATGCCAATACTACCCACTAAAACCAAACGTTAAAACTAAAACTAAATGTTAATCAATTATCGTTTTGTTTTGAATGTTGCGAAATCCATTGACGTCATGTGGGCGTCACCGCCTAGAAATGCCAATACTACCCACTAAAACCAAACGTTAAAACTAAAACTAAATGTTAATCAATTATCGTTATTAATCTTGTGCTGAGCGTGTTATTGGGTGTTCTAGTAGTCGAGCAGACTGTCGGTGTGTGGGTTTTGAACTAATGTTCTAGGTCGACTCTGTTTTCAATCAGCAACTTTATGTTAAAAAATTCTAAAACAATATGTTTATTTTTTAATATATAAAAATTTCGTGTCACTGTGTTTGTTATCGTACTCCTCCGAAACGGCTTGACCGATTTTTATGATTTTTTTTTGTGTATATTTTGTAAGTCTGAGAATTGGTTGTAGGCTATTTTTATTCCCCTAGGCAATAATAGTGGCCCTCTCCAAGTTTTTTATTTTTCATTTTTAGACCATTTTTTTATGATTTCTACTACCAATCCCTTTTTAAATAACAATTTTTAATAGTGATGAGAACGCGAGCGGATCCGCGAGAATTGCAAGTTATTATATATTAATTATATTGAATAGGTTTTGCCGTCGGAGCAATGTTTGTGAGGGAAGTGTTCCACGGCGAAGCGAAGACACAAGGCGAGATCATGATAGATAACATACGAGCTGCGTTTAAGAAACATCTCAAATACCTAGACTGGATGGACGCGGAGACGCGGGAAGCTGCGGAAACTAAAGCTGACGCGATTACTGATATGATTGGTACTATATATTATTTGTATACATATAAAAATGATTGTTGATGATGTATAAATTTATAAAGTTCACTGTAATACTTTCTTTAATAAATATGCATATTTTCAGCTTTTTAATAAATATATAGTTTTTACAAGAAAGCACAATTTTCGATATATTTTATATTGTCTGTTTGTTTGTTTTGGCTAATCTCCGAAGAGACTGGACAGATTTTGACAGGACTTTCACTGGCAGATATGAGATAGCTGATGTTAGTTAGTAGATATTGAAAAAAATTAGGTTCCCCCTCGAAAAAAATATATTTCTTAAATTCCTGCTGATTATCCAGAATATTCTTCAAAACGGCTGATTCAATATTTGACAGGGCTTTTGTTTACAGATATAGAACTAATTGTTTTGTTTAATATTAAGTAGTATTTATCAAGATTTTTTTGGGCTGTTTGTTTGTCTGGGCTAATCTTTAACATGCCTTAGTTAATTTTGATTAAAATTTGTACAAATTGTAAATATTCCACCAATAACAACTAGAAACCTAAATTATATATTTACCGCCTTGAATAATATGTAAAGATATTTTGTCTGGTACATTCACTTTTATACAATTTTTAGGCTTTCCCGACTACATTCTGCACAAAGAAGAATTAGATAAGCAGTACGAAGAGTTAGAAGTGAAACCAAATGAATACTTCGATAACAATATCGCTTACAATGTTTTCAGTCTAAAGCACGACCTTAGAAAGTTAGACCAGCCCGTAAATAAAACGAAGTGGGGTGAGTTTTGATTTAGTAGATTTTTGAAATATTAGCGTTTATTGTTTTTATCCGACTTTAAAAAGGAAAGTTCCTAGATGAATTAACAATTTTTTTTCACATCTAGTTAAACTTAATTTCTTACTGGTACATTTAGTACTTAATGTGATAACATTTTGTTTGAGAGTTTTTATTTAAATTTCTTTGAAGTATGAAAAATAATTACAATAAATATAATACTTTCTTAGATTTACGCGAATATTCGACATTATAAATGAAACTACCTTTTCGGATTTTGTCGCGGATTTATTTTGATTTTTAGTTCCCGACGTTTCGAATGCTTTACAGCAATCATGGTCACGGGAGAGACTAAGGTATTTGACGTCTCATAGGTTTATATACTTGTTACAGACAGTGCCTACCCACAATTTACAAAAATTTTGAAAATGGCATCAGAGTACCTTATAAAATTTTTGTAAATTGTGGGTAGGCACTGTCTGTAACAAGTATATAAACCTATGAGACGTCAAATGCCTTAGTCTCTCCCGTGACCATGATTGCTGTAAAGCATTCGAAACGTCGGGAACTAAAAATCAAAATAAATCCGCGACAAAATCCGAAAAGGTAGTTTCATTTATAATACAATAAATATTTTTTAGCTCATCATCAATAATATAATGTAACTATCAATAAAAAACGTTATTTTTCTAAATAATATTTTTTTAAGTAATATAAGTCAATAATAAAATTTATTAATTGAGTAATATTTCCCACATTCATTGCTTCAAACAAAATATTACAAAAAGTTACATTACATTAAAAAAAATATTTTAGGAATGACGCCATCGACAGTAAATGCGTATTACACACCGACCAAAAACCAAATAGTGTTCCCTGCTGGTATCCTACAACTACCATTTTACGATGGGGACAATCCCAAGAGTGTGAACTATGGTGCCATGGGAGTTGTTATGGGACATGAACTGACTCACGCCTTCGATGACCAAGGACGAGAATATGACAGGTAGGTTTTTATAATTAGACCTTAAATTGCATCGTCTGGGTTTTAATTGGACGACACGCTTGGCTCAGTTTGACCCTAATTGCTGCGCCAGCGGTCGTGGGTTCGAGTCCCGCTGGGGGCAGTCATTTGTTGAACATAAATGTTTGTACTCCAGTCATGGGTGATTATATTTATAATATCAAATATGTATGTATTTAAAATTATATATGTGTACTGTGTAGTATATCAACTATCTGGTATCCGTAACACAAGCCTCGTAGCTTATCACGGAACTAGATGGCGCTGTTGTAAAAATGTCTCAACATATTTTATTTATTAATTATTATTTTTTATTTAATCTGTTGTAAATTTCACTCCGGGTTTAAACACCAGGGTCTCGCTAGTTTGATTTTCATGTACATGCCTTAAGAAAACCTGCATATCTGAGTTTCTGAGACTTGTAAATAAGTTAAAGGCAGGTCTATCCCTAGGGAGACGTTAGAACCTCTTCAGTTTAGAAAGAAGAAAATATTTAAAATGCATAATTAATTTATTCTGCACTAGAATTTCTCGCGGCTCCGTCCGCATTCTAAAGACCGGTAGTCAAATTTTTAAATTCAGATCTTATCCTTTATTACTTTTGAATACCTTGTAACAGTTAGTATAGATTAGATATAGACAAAAAATAGATATTACCAACTATCATTACACCAAATTTCGTCAAAATCCGTTCAGTGGTTTTCTCGTGATGCGGTCACGGACAAACAGACAAAAATTCTTAAAACTAGAATCGGCATCGGCTTCGATAATAATTACTATTGCAATAATATTTTCAAAAATATTCAATGTAGAGATTCGATTAAGTTAGAGTTTTATGATATCTACATATATTATATATATTAATTAAATAAATAGATTTAAGCCTAAAAAAAGAATATTTATTGATGTAAACATTTTTAAGTGATAATAATACAAGTATTTTATATTAATTAGATTCGGCAATCTCAATCGATGGTGGAACAACGCGACCATATCGAGATTTAAGGAGCGTACTGAATGTATACAGCGACAGTATTCGAACTACAAGGTAGAAGGACAGCATTTGAATGGCAAACAAACTCTTGGTAAGATAATACTTTTTTTTGTATTAGGTTTAGATTTAATTACAATAAAGGAAATTACAAGTAAACTTAACTACATATACAAAGCAAATGTGCACTTAATTATTTATGTACAAGATAATACTTTCTTAGCTATACGCCAATATTTTACATTATAAATGAAACTATTTTTTCGGATTTTTCGCGGTTTCCTTTGTAACTATAAAAGTTCTAAAGCAATCGAAACGTGATGAAAACCTAAAGATTATATTAAAAAAATGAAAATATCTTTGATTATTTAGGTGAGAACATAGCTGATAATGGCGGTCTGAAAGCATCGTTCCACGCCTACCTCGAGTACAGCAAGAACGCAAAGATCAACTATACACTACCAGGGTTGAAGTACAATCATCGTCAGCTATTCTTCATATCTTTTGCTCAGGTAAAGTAACACAGATAATGTTTTATTATAATACCTCAGAACAATAACTAAGCATAGAAGGAAACTAGATTTTAACTAATATAGTGGTCTCTATTTTCTTATACACTCATAACAGCATTAGAAAGAAACAGATGTAGGTTGCTCAAAATGCAAATCGTCACAAAGCAAATTAGTTACCTTGGATATCTTTATGATACTAAGTTTAAAAGCTACCTAACGTCTCAAGTTTTTGTCTATGAATTAGTTCATCGCATTTTTGTCGTATAATGCTAGTTGAAGTGCTTCGGTGGTTTTACATATTTTTATCTGGTTTTTATAAAAATAGCACAAAATTATCAGTAATTAGTGTAAATCACAAAGCTTAAAGATTGAATAATGTCCTGCTTTATAGTGGGTTGTAAATCACATTCACCCCGCGAAGAAAATGATGATACTCTTTTGTCTATGACAGCGTACACTTCAAATGTCGTAAAGCACCTTCTATGCTTTAGTTATTGTTCTGAGTATAATACACAATTAATTATATTCCTATGGCCTGTGACTCAACCTAGTTCAGGTCGAGTTCATCCCTAGGTAGGTTATATACATAATATATATTTATCAAAAATTTGTTTTAAATAATATTTTCCAGCAATTACAAGAATATCCTATAATATTAATAGAAGAATTATATTTATCGGCATAACCAGCTTATCACATGCCAAATTTCATTAAAATCTGTACAGTGGTTATCTCGTGACGTGGTTACGGTCAGACAGACAGACAAAAATTCCAAAGACTACATATATTATTCGGCCTCAGTATCAAATAATATCTTTAAAAAATAATAATGAATATTTTAATAAGATTTATTAATTATTATGCACAGATTACACTTACTAAATAATTGTTATGTTTTAAAATATTTAACTTTAACAAATGATTTGTATTTCCTAGGTGTGGTGTTCAGCCATGACGAAAGAATCGACAAAAATGCAAATAGAAAAGGACGACCATACGATCGCCAAATATAGAGTTATCGGGCCATTATCCAATTTACCTGAATTTTCTCAAGAATTCAATTGCACAAAACGTTCTAGAATGAATCCCGTGGATAAATGTGTGATTTGGTAGAAATAAATGGCGCGAATGTCATCATAAGAGAATAATGACGTCATAGATGATACAGTCAAAAAAACTTGCATTTTAATATGGCATATTGATGTATGGAATGTTCTGGAAATATCAAGGGCTTAGATAAGATGTCATTTTGTAAACGTTGAGAATAGAATTTTTAGAAATTGTATTGAAACCGCTAATTAAATTATGGCATATAATTATTTTTAAACAAAACAAAACATGTTATCTAAGCTCGTGAGATGTGTTACAGGATTCTTGCTTACGTTGTTAAATACGCAAATAAAGAAATTTGTCGCAGCCAACTTGCATAATCAGCCGTTTTATTAACGGCCTAGCCTTTTTATTGAACGGCGCCCCATACTTTGTGGTTAAATGACATCCTGGTATTTGAGCAAACGGATTGGTTTAATGTCACGTTTTTTTATTTCTTTGAAACTACCTTCATTTAATATTTGCATTGGTCTAAAGTATAATGTTTTTAATAGTTCTAGTCGACTTATATTGTGGTCATAGTTGTAACGTAACGTGACCCTTTTTAGAATTATTCTCAATGTTAAATATTTCATATATTTTCGTTTCATGATTTCCCTATTCTATGAACGGCCTAAACATCTGCCAGTTCGTTCTATTATATCCATTAGCATCAGCCACCAGCCATTTAAGCCTTTTCGTTAAAATGCGCCATTTAATAAACAGGCTAGGCCGCTAATTTAACGGTTGATTAAGCTACTTAGGTGTGACACGTACAAGGTTCGCAACAATAGTTAAACTTATTTTTCTAACAATTTTAATTTGGAATTGAATTGAATTTTATTTATTGTGACGCAAGCGTCATTTTTCGAAGAGAAAAATTAAAAAAAAATAATTTAAATAACGCTTCGGCTACGCTGTGTGTATGATACAGATAAAATTTTACAAATTGACAACATTGATTGTATTTTTAACAAATTTTTATAATTAAATTTAAACAGGCTTAACATTGAATGGTTGCATTTTTTTTCAGATAAGTGCCAAAAATGCTACAAATCTATGGGTCAATAATGTAAAATTTAATACATTGCGTGAGCTTAGCTTATGTTGAAACGGGTACCGTAGTTTGTAATTTTATATATAGAAGTGAAAAACATGCGTAAAAATGTATACTTACAATTTTTATGAAGAAGGTTTTGTCTATGAAAGGCATACATTTGCTAATAGCAGCATTTTGTTAGGTAAATATTTTATAATTAAATTATGGTTCATTAGCTTTTAGCTGTAAGTGTGTGGAAAAAGGTATAATAATATTAATTCTTAATATAAGCCATGCCTATATCCATTCACAATTTCGCTCGAATCAGTTGGATATAATACCTCATTTACATTCAGCCCCTGCCGCTGCCCCTCGCGCTGCCCGGCGCTCCCCAAAATGGCGGTTTTTTGTGCGGAAGTCAAAGGACCGGCAGCGCGAGCGGCAGTGCGTGTTTACATTCTGCTCCGACGCTCAGTACTCGTCGAGCGCCTGGATCTTTTTAAATATCGAACATAATTATGTATCGCAAAAAGAGACAGCGCGGCCGCTGTATCGCGTTTACACACTCGTCCTGCCCACTTCCCTGCCCACTTCCCTGCCCACTACAGCAAAGTCAAAGTCAAAGTCAAAGTCAAAATATACTTTATTCAAATAGACTTTTGCAAGCACTTTTGAATCGTCACTTTTACATTATTATACGAATTTAAATCAAGTGTCAGTCTGTAAGTCTGGGACTTGGGAGTAAACTACCACCGACTCGGAATGCTGTTCTGCCGAGAAGAGCCGGCGAGAAACTCAGCAGTTGCTCTTTTCAAAAAAATATTTGATTACAATATTTATTGCATTACAATATTTATTTATTTATCCTACGTGAGACACAACAAGACATTAATCCCACACATTTACATCTTCTAAGTATTCCGTGATGGTGTAAATTGATTTGACAGCTGAATGTAAATGCGGTATTACAGCGAACAAGTAACAAACTGATAAAAAACTTTTTTATTTATAATAATAATTTACTCCAGTTTTAAGGGAAGAGGCTCTCAATGGCGGATCCTCCCATAATGACATGGCAAATTATCAACACATTGCTTATAGTGGAAATGATTGCAAATTAAATCCCATATCAAATTATAATAATTGGTTGAATAATAATTTTCACCAAACAACAAATTTTAGTGAATATATTTTAAAATAACTAATGTCTAGTAGGTAGCTTATGAAACGGTGTTACCATTACAATAATACAATATTTATTTATTATAAATATTTTTTTCTTCCACGCAATGAACATTTTTATCTTAACTCTATCAATGTTTTGTGTTAGAATCGTGATATGCTAAAACATAATATAATTAATAACACTTATTAGTTAGTAAGAATATATAAGTTTATAACTGATTAATGAAAATAAGTGAATGGCTTAATGAACAATGCTGAATAAACTCAGTCTAAATAAATAAATAAAAAAGTAAAAAGTGGCACTCATGATAAATCATTTGTATCATGTTTAAGATGTATCTATAAAATATATTTTAAAGTGTATTTGTTGCTAATAAAGTGAAAAAAACTAATGTGTTAAGTGCAAAAGTGGAAATATAATTATTTCTTTTAAATAAATAATGTATGAAAAATCGATTTATGAGGTCATTCACTAATGTTTTATAGATGTTTTCTATTTTAAATAAGGTATTTATCGATGTTAGGTGTACTTATTTTATTTTTGTAGTTTATGACTCATATATGTGTTACAAATATGTGTCCGTTCTGCTTCCTATAAAAATTAATACATAGTAGTCTAATATATAATATTAAATTTAATTCAATGTCTATAAAACGCTTTCGTCAACACTATGAATGTTCATATTCTCGTCTTGTAACAAAACGAGAATGTTGCTTCCTTTAAAAACATTTACTTAGAATAAGTTATAATACATCAACAATATATCAAACCCACCGAACTAAAAGCAAGAGGGGCCCTGACCTTGAAAAGCGTGGCAAAACTGCGATTACACAACCGTACCGATAAATACAGGTTGTCTCTTTTACTCCCGAGTAAAACTAAACGTTGGTTCTCTTTCACTCAAAATGACAGAATATTGTTTCAATGGAGAATGGTGTGCGCTCACGCCTTTCAATGTGAATACAATTTAGAGCGATCGGAGTACTGTATTGATTAGTAGTAGGGTAGGGCCGTTCTTGCTTTTAGTTCGTTGATCAAACCACATAGAAAGGACCAACCGAACTGAATAAAATAATTTGCCTTCCACTTACAATTTTATATATAAGTAAAATATGTTACAGATAATGCTAGTAGTAGATTTGATTAATTTTTTATGTGATATACCGTTAATAATTTAACAAATTATTTATTTATTTATTTAAACGCAGAAAATGTAAACAATGCAGAAAAGTGACGTTTATCAGTTTTTTTTTTAATTTTTACGTATTTTAATGCATAGTATTGCAATTAAAATCTGTTTTGCCGATCAGAAACTACTTATGACGAATATAATTTTCTATATATATCTTTATAAATA
The DNA here is from genome assembly GCA_951802675.2 of Boloria euphrosyne. Lineage (NCBI taxonomy): Eukaryota > Metazoa > Arthropoda > Insecta > Lepidoptera > Nymphalidae > Boloria > Boloria euphrosyne. Next base: position 3,521,135 of record OX637896.1, read on the forward strand.
AGAATTTTATCGCATTTTATATTCAATATAGTAGTTGTTGCTCATCTTTGTTTTTTATTGTGCCGTAAGCGCTCTTGAAATGAAATAAATAAAAAACATTAAATGAAAACCTCGTAATTAAAAAATAATGTATTCATTCATATTAAATAGTTTGGATTGTTCCAAAGAGGTCGACAATAAGATTCAACTTTTATTACCTTAAATATATAATTCATAGTACATTATTATCAAGAAAACAAGGATATCAAATATTTAAGATATTTTTAAATCAGTAATTAAACTTTTTTTAGAGTGGCAACATTATTGTATATGGATTTTAATCATTTTTCACTTCACATTAAAGAAATAATATGGCTAAATTTTTAGTTTATATAAATTTTTAATAAGTTTATACATAATATAGAATATTAATATTATAACTATATTAAATGTGATGTGTTTATATGTTTAGAAATATATAAAAGCAAATCACCGTAATAAAAGGCCTTCAATAAATGTCATAAAAAGCATGTAGTAGCTAGATACATTTAACATTGATAGCGATATTTGATTATAATATATAACTCGCCACATGAATAAATATTATATACTACAATGTAGAATGTATAAAGTTACTTAAAACTGAGTTACTATGGATTACTCAAAATAGCTTCTGCAAGCTTCATCAGATGACCTATTGCGAACTAATAATAATGATGGTTTCAAGAAAATTTTCATATTAAATGTATATTTCTGTGGCGTGTTATATGAAAACGAAATGTACACTCTGTCAAGAAAGTCATGAGAAAAAGCGAGGGCGCCACCAACATTTATATGGTATCCCTATAATTTTGACAGGAAGGTTTTGATACTTTTTTTTTATAAAATATTTACTGATTTGTTATTATTGTCCCTGTACTACCACTAAACGGTTACACGATTCAAAAAACTTGAATTATCACAAAAATATTGTAAAACATCAACCACAAAGCTACAGTTGAGGTACTCAGTTCGACAATTATTCAGTGTTGCCAGTATTAGGAAAAGCACTAGTTCGAAAAACATTCTTTTCATTGTACATACAATCCCGCAAAGAGTATAGATAATATACGGGGAAGTCCCGCCTCAAGCCGTGCGAAGGTACCACACACAACAATATAGGGCCTTTCTAAAAAATATTTTGGAAGGTAAACAAAGTAAATTCCAAATATTCAATGTATTTAATACACTGGCTAGTATTTTAAATTAATTTAATTAAGCTTTTCCCTTTCTCGTGTAAACGAAAATGTCATCTTTTCGGGGCCCTCGTGACGCTGGGGCCCAGAGATTGAGCCCATAGATAAAGACGGAATTGTGTATACATACGTACATACCTATAGTCCTATTCGCTGGGTGCGTAAGGCATAGTGGGGGACACAAAATTGATGTCAGCGCCCGCTTCGGACCAATACAGAACCACGGGTGGCTCTTTATTATTTATGACCATAAAAATGACACATGTGTCAGTTTAATTAAATAAATAAAATAAAACGGGTCATCAGAGTTGTTGTGTAGTCGATTGCAAAAATACTAGTAGAAATAGTAATTGTAAATTTTATAAGTTTCCGGTTGCCAGACAATGAAGTGATGGTTTGCTAATGAGATATAAAATAATTAATAGTTGGGAATTTAATTGTTTTTATGATCGAACAATCACCAATAGTCGTCGAACAAACAATAATTGATCAAAATTAATTAATCTGAGCGATAAAAATAGAGATATCGAGTAAAGGGGGCCAACTTAAGGGTGAACATTTGTTTAATTAATTATAAATAAATAAAAGACGTACAAATAATTTCTACATTCGAACATTAACGAACAAATAATTAAAAATAAAAAAATCCGTAAATCAAAAAAAGTTGGGCAAACCTAATTCACTCATTGAGACTTGTTTTAGTTGTTGTATTTATTTTACTTACTGTTTTCAGCTGACCCACGGAAAAAAAATAATTTAATGTACACTCTGTGTAATATATCACATTTAACATTGAAAAAATTTTTTTTCAAGTTTATTTTATTTTTTCAATAGCTATTTGGCATACAATACATGTATATTTTCTCAAAAGAGCCACCGTGAGTTGTATCGTTAGATGGCGCTAGAGTCACGCACCCAGCGGATACATTTTCCTGATCGGGATAAGAGAGACATATGTATATAAATCGTAATTATCACCGTCATTTTTAACAGTATTAGCAATTTATATATAAGGTAAGAATATTTATTTGCAGTCGCTGTTAACATAGAACTAGTCATACATGTAATCATTAATTAAGGATCGTGTTCCATAGCCAAATTGTTTTTATGAAACTTATGTACATATATCTATTTTAAAGTTTTAAATATATTTTAAATACAATGTTTTGTTAGTTATGTTATAAAAAAGTGGACATAAGAGTGAAAAAAATTATATGGTGCCGTAAAATTTAATGAACACCAGTTAGTTTATACCTACTTAATACAGTAATAACACAATCACAATCAAATAGAATATATATATAATAAACATTTAAAGTAGGTATATGTATATAAGTACATCCAAGGTCCATCCGTCTTAATTTAAATATTATATTTGATTTAAAAGTGTATATATTTTATTTTTCGATCAAGTTATGTAGAATGTTATATACAATTTATTTTTGACTGATTGTACGAGTTCAATGTATGTGAGTTTATTAAATTTGTGTTTTAAGTACCCTAGAGGCTGTTTTATTTTTTAAAACTTTAGGATGAAATATTTAAAAATGTTAAATGTCTTTTTTATTTATATCTAATCAAAAGCCTAATAATAAAATATATAGCGAAAGTTCTTTACGGTGGGATTCTTATCATAAAAACTACTAGGTCGTGTGTGTTAAAAAAAATAACCACTCAGTGAAAAAAGAAAACTTATATTAATTGTCCACAAACATAACATTATTTTTATTCACTGACGCGGAGGTGTTGCTCACAGTCGAAACCGCGCGGGAATCCGTATGGCACGCGCGGGACGCGCGTGGCGCGATTGCGTAGTAGCGCGCGCTGGGCTATGATTGGTCGAGACGTCGCGGTTTTCGCGGGAAGACGGATCGGCGAGAGCGGGAAAATGCGACGACTGATGCGTTACTTTACACGCGTCTGTTATACTCTCCCCCTCCGAGTCACTCAAACGTCCCGTAGGTGGCTCGGCACAAACATTACGAGGATGACGGGGCCGTCCACGAAGGCGCCGAGGCTGCACTGGAGCTGAGACCTGACCTGACGTGTTACGGTAAAGCTTCAAGTCAGAAGAATGAAACTTTCCCAACAGCTTCGAATTCAAATCAGTGACTTCGTAGGTAGTAGGGCTAACTATTTTACTAATGCGATAGGGTCCATCACGTTTCGGCATGAACTTACGGGTCCTACCCTTAGAAGCGTCACTAAGCAGATGAGTAGTAATAAAAACGAAGTCACCCACCTGGTAACCTACAGTCTCTCGGGTCTTGTCAGCTTGATTTTTTCGATTATCCTGTTGTCGTTCTACACTATCCCGGATAACATCCCAATTATCTAAGAATCTACGGAGATACGGAGTGATTTGAGGAAGGAAATTCTCCTTATCCAATATAGCCCGTAAATCATGCTGCGCATCGAATGGCGTACGCATCTCCCTAGCAAACATCAGCTGGGCTGGACTAGCTCCTGTAGAGGAACAAGTGGCGCTGTTCATCGAGAACCGTACTGACGATAAAAACTTAGGCCACATACGGTGGTTGGTTTTAACTAAAATCGACAGCTGAGTACGTAAGTCTCGGTTCTTCCGTTCGGCAGGATTCGCCTCGGGATGATACAGCGGTATCAGGTTTTGGTGGATACCAAGGATAAACATGCACTGTTGCATGGTGGCGGAAACAAATTGGACACCGTTGTCTGATATGATGCGGCGCGGAAAACCATACCTGAGGAAGTACTCGTCGATGAGTACAGGCGCACATATCTCAGCGGTGGCTTCTGTCAAAGCAAACAACTCTACCCACCTCGTGGCTGTATCTTCTACTAAGAGTACCCATTTCTCACCATGTTCGCCTTCTGGTAAGGGCCCGAACAAGTCAATGGCAAGTACTTCTCCACGCTGATTTAGGATAGGTGTCTGTAGGAGTCCAGCGGGCTTCTGGTTGGATGCCTTATAGCGCTGGCACTCTTCACAGGTCTTTAGGTAATCTGAAATGTACTTCCGCATCCCAACGAAATAATAATTTCGGCTGATCCGATTGTAGGTTCGCTCAACCCCTTGGTGACCAGCTGTGGGAGCGTCGTGGAATTCCTTCAGGATCTTGTCACGCATGGTAAGCGGCACGACGAGCTGTGGCTGTTCAGTGTCAGTGTCAGGGAGGTACCGATATAGAACACCCTGGTTCATGATGTACCCTCTACCTAACCATTGAGTGTCGTCAGGTTCCTTACCCTCAATGCTATTTATGATCTTCGCAACCTCGGGATCATCGAGCTGTTCCTTGCGGAGTTCTGCGGAACTAGCACTAGGTAAGTCCACGATGACACTGCAGACAACACAGCTTCCCACATCGGCGGCGTCGTCACACTGAGGACAATGAGGTCGACTCAGGGCGTCAGCCACAACATTAGCTTTCCCTGGAGTGTACTCATAACGGATATCGAGGGCCTGCAATTTCATTGCCCACCTAATGAGACGTCCGTTAGGCGTTTTTAAGGTTAAGAGCCACTTGAGGGGCTGATGGTCACTCTTTACAACGATAGGGTGCCCATCTATATAGCCACGGAACTTATCGGTTGCCCAAACAACCGCTAAGGCCTCCCTCTCAGTGGTGGTATAATTCATCTCGGCAGGTGTTAGCAAACGACTTGCATATTCTATAGGTCTCTCCTCAGGACCATCTCCCTGTAAGAGAACAGCTCCTAAAGCATGGTTACTGGCGTCTGTTCGCAAAACAAACTCTTTAGTATAGTCGGCTTGAACTAGTATAGGTGCCGAGGTTAACTTGTCCTTCAGAGCCTGGAAAGCTTCTTGCTGTTCTGATTCCCACCTCCAGGGCTCGTTCTTCCGCGTTAAAACCGTCAAAGATTTGGCCACCTGTGAAAAATTGGGAATAAACTTCCGGAACCACGAACAGGTCTGTAAGAAAGATTTTAAATGCCTTAAGTCCTTGGGGCTGGGTATCTGCAGGACTGCGTCCACCTTAGTGGGATCGGGTTTGATACCGTCAGGAGTAATAACGTGTCCCAGGTAATTTATCTCTGGGCGAGCAAAGAAACATTTCGCTCGGTTAGCCCGTAACCCGAACATACGCAACCTGTCGAATACCTTCCCTAGGTCCTCTAGATGGCTATTGAAATCCTCTGAAATTACCAGTAGATCATCCAAATACGCTAGAATGACAACACCTTGCAAACTAGCGCCAGATCGGAACCGATCGATCAACCGTTGGAAGGTAGATGGCGCGTTCTTTAAACCGAACGGCATACGTTTAAAGCGAAATGTCCCAAACGGTGTCACGAAGGCGGTTTTGTCACGATCAGCTGGAAGGACCGGTACCTGCCAGTAGCCTGATTTTAAATCGATAGAGGACATAAAACAATGACGTTTCGTCAACTGGAGAAGCTCATCTATGAGCGGAAGCGGATAACTATCCGTCTTGGTGATCGCGTTTAACTTGCGGTAATCTACGCAAAATCGGATGCTATTGTCCTTCTTAGGGACTAAAACAGCTGGAGACGTCCAGGCAGACTCGCACTCCTCGATAATATCGTCCTTGAGCATTTTGTCAAGTTCAGTCTTCATCAGCTGTTTCTTCGCAGGTGTGAGGCGATAAGGCGGGACAGAGATAGGCGGATGGTCTCCGGTGTCTATACGGTGTTCCGCGTACGGAGTTGGTTCTCCCCCTGGTCTGAAGATATCATCGTTATGCTGTAAAAAAGAAGCTAGCTCCTCACGCTCGGGAGAGCTCAGCATCATTCCCTCATCCTCTCTCAGGATCTCAGTAGCACAACAATTCTGAAGACCAGTTGGATATTCATATTCCAAGGGGTAAACTTGCTCACAACCGTTGAAGCGCCATGTGGAAGAACCAAAATTAATTTCCAACCCAGCTGCTTTAATAAAATCAATGCCCAACAAAGTCTCAGCGTTGGTGGCATCTGGGAACACATAAAAGTCTACATTAATACTCTTACCTTTAATCTTCACCTCCAGAGTAGTGGATAACATTCGGCGCGTTGGTGCTGAACCGTCGGCCAGCTTAACACGCATCGAGCATGACGTGAAAGGCTGATTCAGCTGTTGCAGCAATGCGTAGAGTGAGGAACCGGCAATAGTACCCTTGGCCGCGGTATCAAGTAGGCCCCTTCCCTGGATACCCAAAATCTCGATACCCACAATAGGCCGACGCAGTACGCCATTATGCAGGGAACCTATCGACAAACAGGTCAATGACCTCTCATATGGGTCATTTCCCGTTACCCTACCCGATTCACAACTTTTCCCGGTTTGTCCCGAAAAATTCATAGTCACCCTACTGGAACCGAAAATTTCCGGGGTTTGTCCCGAAAAATTCATGGTCACCCTACTTCGTGATGGACATTGACAAGAGAGGTTATGTTTATGTTTACGTTGTGTACGCCTATATTTACGTATAACATTAGGATTAGCACATAAATCGCTATCGCTAGGGGAATTAATAACATATTCACTACTATTACTACTACAAGTATCAACAACAGGAATCACTGATTTAAATTCACAAAGTGTTTGAGTACAGTTCTTCGACTTACCCCTCGTGAACGGCTTACCGGCGTCATTTGCTGCTGCCCCTGCTGGGCCTGCAGGGGTCACCGACCGTACGAGCTCGAGAGCGCTAAACGTTTGCCGGGAATTACATTTCGCACAATTCCGTCGCATTACCCCGCTCTCGCCGCACCCGTAACACGAGATATTACTCGAACGTGGTTCACTATTGTTAATTGGTTGGCACTGATCACTTTTAGCCTCCGTAGGCTTTTCAGCTGCAGAACGGCGAAAACCCGAGGGTCGCTGACTCTGTCGCTGCGATGAGGGCCGCGCTATCGTCGCTGGGGCGGTCGTTGCTGGCGCGGGCGACTCCTGCGGCGCGCGGGGAACTGCTCCAGCTGCAGCGGCGGCGCTCTTTGAAGTGCCGGCGCGCGAAGTTTCCTTAGTAGATTCCTCGATACTCCGAGCCATTTGGAGTAGAGTATTAAAATCGGAAAATTCTTCTCGTCGTAATCGTTTTCGGATTCTCACATGTAGTAGTCCATAGATCATGTCACACTTGACCTTTTCACTAAGGTCACCACTCGGGATTCGCGCCAACTGTGCGCGGGCCTTAGCTACGAATAGCTCCGTCGACTCTGCTCCTTGCGGCTTCGAGAACAACTCGAGATAAATCCTGTGAGGAGGTCGGCTGTCACCAAAGGCGCTGCGCAGATGCTGTAGGGCTTCGCCCCAGTTGGACACGCTGGTTTTCATCCCCTGCCACCAGGTGGCTGCGTCGTTGGTGAGGAGCATCGATAGGCCGCGAATAGCGTTTTCTTCACTTATGTTCGCGCAATCTTTGTAGGCTTCTATCGCGTCAATGAACCCGTCCAGAGATTCACCGGCCAATCCACTGAATCGAGAATGGCACCCGGCGAAGTTTCCTGACATAAGGGGCGGTGTAGGTGAGACCGGCGCGGCCATAGCCGGCGCGGGCATAGAACATGGCAACCGGACTTCGAGTACTCTGGTCAGCAGACGCTCGAAATTGTCGGCTTGTGCTTGCTGCATGGACGTCATCATGGAGGCTAGGTCACTCGCTGTAATGAACGCCGGCGGCGGCGGCGACTGCTCGGCCGCGGACGTGTTACGTCCCGCAGACCTTTGCGTTGGCGCCATTTCTTCACCTTCTGAATTCATATCGAAGAATTCCGTCTGACGGCGACTTTGCCTTCTAGTACGCGGCATCTTCCACACTCGCGAACACACGAACACAACACAGTTTGTAGTTCTATTTGCCCACTCGTTGGGCAGCCAAACTATAGCGAAAGTTCTTTACGGTGGGATTCTTATCATAAAAACTACTAGGTCGTGTGTGTTAAAAAAAATAACCACTCAGTGAAAAAAGAAAACTTATATTAATTGTCCACAAACATAACATTATTTTTATTCACTGACGCGGAGGTGTTGCTCACAGTCGAAACCGCGCGGGAATCCGTATGGCACGCGCGGGACGCGCGTGGCGCGATTGCGTAGTAGCGCGCGCTACTACGTCTACGTCTGTTATAAATATATTTTTTAAAAGTTTTGAAATGCATTAACGCATACCACCTGTAATAAACAGGTGGTTATGTGGGACTCACTGTACTACCACCCCAACTGACCTCACCCGTCTAATGGAGCGCCGTAGGATCGCTTGCGCATTCAACTACGACGTCCCGACGGCCCGGCAGGTCTGCCGAAGCAGACTACCCGCTCAAATGTTCATGTCAACCACTACTTGACATGAGTTTTCTACGCAAAATGCCCGTGTCAACCACTAGTTGACATGGATTCGGACCCTATTTTGCCCATGTCAACTACTGGTTGACATGCGTTTTGTATCTAAATTGCCCATGTCAACTACAGGTTGACATGTCATTCGTAGTCGAATAAGGTGAATTATAGCTATCCTGTTTGCTCTAAGGCCAATATGAATTATTTGTCTCGCTTCTCCGTAAAATTTACTAGAAAAACATGCATTGACAAGTAAACGTACCAAAGACAAAAATTGAAAGAAATTAAATTTAACATAAATTACGACACGCGGCGCCAGATTGTTGTTTAAAATCAAAGAGCTGTCAATAAATATTTTTGTATTGACAAGTGTTTGTTTTTAATTCTCATCTTATTTTCTATTATATAAATAACGTAAATTTAAATTAAAAACCTTATGTCATCGCTTTAAATTTTAAGGTATGATCCTTTAAATACAAGACGCGCTCTAAATCGCGCTATCTCAAATTTTAGCCTAACATAACTACACCAGAGTCTTTGTTTAATAAACAAAATATAACATTGTATAGCTTAGTTCGTAGTAAAAATAAAAAACATAACACCCGGTAGTGTTACAAAAACAATTAAGTCCCAAGAACCGGTTGAGTGAAATACGAAAATGCACGTCTGCGAGCAAAAAACGCCGGGGCAAGGCAAGGGGGTGTACGTTATCGCTAGCAGACACTTGAGTAGCAAGGCGCAGTAGGTATTGTGCAATTAGTGAGTGATTTACGACATCGCCCTGCCGCTTGAGCGGATATACAACCAAGAGGGTTGCTCCACAGTCCACTCTGCTATCCAGAGAAGTACCAGGAGCAACACACAAGACACATCGCCCACCGAAGTGGGCCCTCCCTGACCGCCCACCGAAGTGGGCCGTCCCTGAACGTTTCTTGGCTTAGCGCCCTGGCCGGAATGCCGCACGCTATAGAGAACCACGACAAGGTGAACGCACGTTGGGGGGGAAACTTTCATCCCCTATTTCAACCCCTTACAGCCTTTTATTCGCCTTAAAAAGCCATTCAAATCGGTTCAGTAGATTTGGCGTGAAAGCGCGACAAACAGACAGACAAAGTTACTTTTGCATTTATAATATTATATAAGGATATATAATATATAATATTATATAATATAAGGATCAATTATCAGAACCAAGATATAAATAAGAATAAAGTAATTAACTATAGAGAAAAACATTACATACATGATACATATAGGCTTAGCATACCGGTTAATTAAAAGTATGGATAGTTAAAATATAAATATGTAAAAAAATGAATTGGTTATAACTTATACCATGTTATTAATTCATCAAGATTCAAGATACACCAATTTATTACTCAACCAATACAATATAAATGATTTTTTACTAAATTTTAATCAGATATTACTAATAATTCGAAAGTTCATAGGTTTATTATTCACCCATGGTTCATTGTTTATTTAAAAATTACCACCAAAATGTAATGTCACAGATAAGAAATATGCTATTCGACTACGAAATGCCGTGTAAACCATAGATGAATAATGTGTTAAAAACTGAAAAGGCCGTACAGATTGTCTATGAAGTTATGTTCAATTCAATAAAATGGCGGAATGTTAAAAGTAGAGCATTGCTGCGCTTTTACAAAGTGATTTCAAGATTTCCGATTGTTTTACCGGGAATGTCAAAAAATATCAAAACAAATATCGAAGTGTTGTTAATTTTAATATATATCGTAAATATAAATGGATTGGTGAGAACTATACACTTTTTCGTAAAATTTAATCAATAGAACAGATCTTGATGTGATAATTGTGATTTTTTTTTGTTTTGTAGATTTAAATTTTATGAGATCTGTGATTCTACAAACATCACAGTTGTTTGCATTATTATTATCTAAGACTTTGATTTATATATTGTATTTTGTGAGATAATCGAATATAATGAATATGGAGAAACAGATTGTGGTTAAAACAGAAGTTCAGCCAAACGGAGATATACTGTTATTTTATGTTGATGGTAAGTCAAATAAAATCAAAATATACTTTATTCAAATAAACTTTTCCAAGAAATTTGAAATCGTCACTTTTCACATTATGAAAATAAAGAATTTGAATTAAATGTCAATATGTAAGCTTGTGAGGAGGCTACCACTGGCTTGGAATGCAGTTTTACCGAGATAAATTTATAAGAAAATGGAAAATGTGTTTAAAATACATTATTTAAACTAGGTCTTATATAGTAGATATGAAAGACAAACATATAAGTAAACTTCACTCTTCAAATGTCCCTAATCTCAGTGTGTCAAAAAGCAAAGCCCTTCTCTAACAATTTCCACTCTCGGATCCAACTTAGGCCAGCGGTCAAATTTTTTTAAATTAAAAAGTCTTACCATTTCATACACTTCTGTGGCATGTCGTCGTTGGTACAAATCTATCACTTTTTATTTTTATTTCATACCTATTTTTGTCTACCTGTTTCATCCTTAAGTCTGTATTCCTGATTTTCCCTATTGCTTGAATTTGCTGATTCTATTTTGCCAAGAGACAAAATAAGTATTAATCATATAAGTTAAGTTAATAAGTTTTCTAAAATAAGAACAAGCATAGCATAACATTATGTTCAATAATGTATTCAGCCCTTTTTAACATCTCACTGCTGGGATGGGGGATCAGGCCAAAGTCCAACAAGCTGGCTTTGTGCGTGTCGGCGGACTTCACATGTCTTTTGAAAACCTACTAGTTTTTCTCAGACATGCTGGTTTCTTCACGATGTTTTCCTTCACCATAAGACAAGCGGTAATCATGATTCGCACATGAAAATATTAGAGGTGCGAGACCGAGATTTGAACCCGCATCACTCGATTATTCAAGCGATCGCATTACCGCTGGGCTACCACTGCTTATGTTCAATAATAAATCTAAAATATTTTGCAGAACATGAAGATTTGAGTGCGGGTGTATTAGATAACACTGATGAGAATAGTGTACAAGGTTTGTCAGATAAGTATATTGTTGAGGAAGATCTTGGTGAAGGAGATTCTGCTGAAGAACTTGATATTGCCCAAGCTTCGGAGGAAGTTGCTAATGAAGTGTGGGAAGATGAAGAAATAAGACGACTTGTCATTTTTTATCTTGATAATAAAGAAACATTTCTCAGTGGAACAACAAAAAAAGTACATTTGTGGTCAGTTGCATGTAAGACTATGTTGGGTGGAAAAAAACCTTTGTCATGTGAGGTTAAACTACGAAATTTAAAGAGAAAGTATGCTCAATTACGGGTTGACAACCAGACTGGTACTTTTATTAACTGGCCACTGTACGACTTGTGTCACCAAGCATTTCATGATGATACATTTGTTCAAATGTGTCTAAATGAGCCCACTCAGGAATCTGTTACGATGAGTTTGCCTGTACAGAATGTTGTCAATAAGGATGGAGTATTAGTTGTAAAAAAGGTTAATACAAATCAAAACAAAGATGAAAAGGTTGAGGCTATGTTAAATTTGTATATAAAACATAAAAATTTCTTTCAAAAACACAACACACAAAAGGGGCTTTGGGAAGCCATTGCTATGGATTTGGGAGAGGAAGACGTTGACTATTGGCATAAGCGTTTCTTGAATTTTAAACAGCACTATATTAGAATGGTCTATAAAAGAAAAGAAAGTGGGGCTGACAATGTCAATTGGCCATACATGAAATACTTTGATAAAATTTTTGGTGAAGATGAAGAATTTCAACGTAAATTTATTCAAAACAATCCTGATTCTGCGCCATCTGAAAATGACGAAAATTTCTGGAACGATACAGAAAAAACCTTTTTGGCTAAATACTGTTTTGATTGTTTTCACGAATTTCAAGATCCAACCATTCCAAATAAGTTTTTGTGGCAAGAAGTTGGTAGATTATTAGACAAAAAACCAGAAAGTTGTAAGAAAAAGTATGAAGAACTTAAAGAGGCCCACTTTGAGCAACTTATGAAAGGCGGTTACAACTTAGTTGACAGAGTTCCGTTAGCTATCATATTTGACAATATAATAGCCAGAGAAGTTGAAAATGAAGTTGAGAATCCATCTAGACGTGACTCAGACATATGGAAAACTGAACAAATAGATGAATTAGTACAATTTTTGTATGAAAATATTGACATGCTAAAAGACTCAGTATGCTATTATGTTTGTTGGGCGACATTAGCTAAGAAATTACACAGAAGTGTAGACTCATGTAAGAAGCAGTGGAATGACTTAACTGCTCTGTACAAAACTATTCTAGATGATAAAAAAGAAGATCCTGAAATGCAAATAGATTGGCGATACATTGATCTCTTTGATAGAATATTTGATTATGGGATGGACACTAATTTGTTGGACGGTTATGAAAAGCTTAAAGGTCTAAGTCAAGTTAACAAGTCTAGTAAAATTGGAGGTGAGCTTATAATTTTTTCTATATTATTCATTTTCTTAATTACCTAAAATCAATATGTCTTAAAAGGTTTATTAAATGTTATTTGTACATTATTTTTAATCATCTCAAGGGTTATACTATAGTCTATAATATGTTCAAAAAGAATGTTTTAGTTCCATATTAATAACATTCAAATATTGTTTAATGTTAATAAAAAGGTTAATTTAATGTAACGATATTATTTTTCAGTCAAGAAAATAACCATAAAAGATAGCGACGATAAACTAATTGAGGGTACAGATGATGAAGAGTCTTACGACGAGAGAGGATTTACAAAGCGATCCAAAAAACGTAATGGCGATACTAAAGCATTTAAAATATTGGAATACTATTTAAAGAATAAAGATAAGTTTGCTTCGTCACAGCATAAGAAGTTAGCACTCTGGGAAGTACTGGCGAGGCAAATAGGAATATCAGCGACTGAATGTGCCCACAGGTTTCGAAACTTCAAACAAGTTTACACTGGATACCTTCAAAGGGAAATAAATAAGCCAGAGATGCCAATACTTTCGCCATATTACAGTTTGTGCAAGAAAGTCTTTGGTTATCGAGCAATAAAATCTAAACTCAAGAATGGTAAGTTTGATTCAGACGACTCAGAAGATTGGTCTGCAAAGGAAATTAAGCAATTAATTAATTATTTTGGCAAAAATTATCACAATTTAATGGATAATGTGGAGGAAAAGAGCAAATGGACGAAAATAGCTAGCGACTTGGGGAGATCGGAGACCAGCTGTTGTGACAAGTTCTTAGAATTGAGAAAGTCGTATAGGAAATTAAAAACTATGAAGACTCGCAATCCCGATGTTAAAGTGTCTTGGAAATATTTTAAGATGATCGATGATATATATAAGAACGGAGAAAAGAATGAAGAAATTGAAATGTTAGAAGATATGGAAGTTGTTGAACATAGTGACTATAATGATGTTATTAAGACAGAAACTCAAGAAGGTTAGTAAAATTATAATGTAGTAGACACTAAATTAAGGAGCACTCACTGTTGAATGAACTAAATGAATAAAATGAATGAATGAATTCATTCATTTCATTCCTTTTAATAAAGTAAAGAAGCAGTCACCATTTTTGCATTTAATATTTCTATTCCTTCGTCTATCTAAAGTTAAGACATGATATGAGTGATTATAATGATATTACAAGCCTAGGTCAAATACCCCTGCTTTTATTTGTTTAGCTCTAATTTCTACACTATTGTTTGGTATAAAAAAAATGTTGTTTTATTATATTTTTCAATATTCATGATATTTCCAAAGTACTTTTTATATACAACTATTAGTAAATACAAACATTTGAGTTGGGATATTCTTATTGAGAAGATCAATTCATGCTTGGCATTCTATCTATTGTGAGATTTTTAAACATATACTAATATAGCAACATTATATATAGATAAAAAATAATACCTTAATCAAAATAATAATAAAATCGAATATTTTCCAAAATACTTATTTACATTTATATTTTTAACATTGCAGATGACGATTTTCAGTGTATCATAGTCATACCTGAAGGAGAGGATATAAACAATGCGCAAATTATAATGCAAAGACCCGACGAAAATGTAGAAATAGTTACAGAAAAAAAGCCTATTATAACTAAATGGAACCGACGAAGTAAGAAACAACTTTTAATACAATACCTAAAATATCTAAAAGCTCATAAAGGTAAAGACACTAATTTAAGAGAAATGTGGACAGATATAGCATCTAAATTAGATGAAAAAACTCCTTTGTCGTGCAAGAAAATGTACCTCAAACTAAAGAATCAGCATAAGCAGTTGATTAACGAAAATAATAAAAATAGAACGCCATATTCCAATTTGATTGAAAAAATACTTAAAATCAAACCTAAAATCGTTAAAGCAATTAAAAGTAATACGAATTTGGATGATATCTACGAAGATGTGCCAATGTCTGATGATAAAGTGGATATAGCTTTAAAATATTATTTACAAAACGTAGAAGATTTTGTGAGTCCAAAATTTGAGCAGAAGTACCTTTGGAGTGAATTGGCAAAATTCATTTGTGAACCAGTGAACAAAATATATAGCAAAATAAATTACTTGAAGCAAACATTCAACTCGGATCCAGACAGTCCTTACAAGGACATATTAGCAGAAATTACATTGAAAGAAAAAACATTAAAAGATTCTATGGAAAATGATCACAATCCTTTACCGGAAGATGAAAATGAACAGAATTGGTCCGATATTGAAATAGAAAGGCTATTAACATGGTATTTAGCTCATTTAGACAAGTTTAAAAACCCAAAATTTGTTCGAAGTTACTTATGGATGGAGGCTTCAGATATTTTGAAGAAGAGTGCCTTGGTGTGTTCTAAGAAAATGCTAGAAATACGATCGCAATATAGGACTATGGTGAAAGAGAATCCAGAAGAATTAAACAATTGGAAGTTTTATAATCTGTGTCAAAGAATCTATGGTACCGGCAAAAAAAGTAGTTTGAATAACTAACATTTATTTTTTATCTGTGCAATGAAAGGTTAATGGTTTAATTTATGTAAAGTTTGAGAATTTGGTTTATTTATTTTGAAATATAATGTTGATAAATCAGTACATAAAAGTAAAATTGAAGTGTCTGTTTTAAATTTCAAATTTACAACTTATCACTAAATGCAAATTGTTTTATTAATTTTTTGTCTCTTTTTCTATTTGTTCCGGCTAATCTCTGAAACGGCTGGACGGACGGAAACTGAAGACGGGACTTTCACTCACAGATAGCTTATATTATAAGGAGTAACTTAGGCTACTTTTATTTTATTAGAAAATATAAAAACAGTTGAATTTATTTTATCTTATGCCCAGCGATGCGAACCGGGTTTGCTAGATATTTAAAAAAAAATAACAAACAGACAGACAGACAAACAGTTTAAAAATCGTTTTTTTATGTAAGTACCATATATACTTTCATATGCATTTAGTGAAATTAAAAAAAAAATTATTAATTTGAAATTAAGAAAGACACTTCAATTTTATTTATAATATCATGTACTGATTGCATTCTGTAAGGTTCATTAAAATTAAAATGTATGTATGTATGTGTATAACGTATACTAAAAATGTTAGCAATGATTACTTTTAGGTTATAACAATGACTAAAATCATGTAAAATAAATAGATGTAGTAATTGATCCAGGATTTTGATTTGGGAAGGGCTTGACCCAGGGGAGAAAAATCTGAAAAAAAGAGAATTTCTTTAATTGCAGTTTATAAGATGGAGCAGATTGACGAAAAATATCTACCGTCTACGCCTGCTTTTTTGGAACACATTGCTGTTTGTAGTGATCATTCTATTATCAGGGACGGTTTTGCCAAGATTACTCCTAGCAACAACGATTTGCTAGGAGTAATCTGCCTCATTTTATTAAGGCTTCTAGCATTATACCTTACTGTCAATCCTTCACTATTTAACAAACTTGGACAATATTTGAGATGATCATAGTAGCATCAAAGCCTATAAATTCTTTTTTTTTCGCTGTGGTAGCATCTAGTTTGTAAATGTAGATAAGATTTAAGTTGAACACATTTAAACAAAAAACAAACAACCGGGCCTTAAAAGTTGAATTACCTAAATTTTTTAAGAATTCTTGACATTTATTCAGGTTTCATAATATATTGTAACAAAATTCATGAAGACATTAAGATATTAATTATTTAAACTATGCAGAGCAAAGAGCTCGACAGTGCCTTCAAATGGACTCAGTCAAGTTAACCCTCAACGTAATACCTTTCAATGATAAACAAAGAGCCCAAGGTCTCGGCTTGCTAATCCTATTATAACTCCGCTATCGATGACTCTAACTTTTGTAAGAGTAAACCTTAACTATATCTTTATTGTTTTACGTTTAATATTATATATTAATAGTAATGAAATTATTTATTGTCATAAAAAGACGTCGATTTGGTTCTCTTAGGTCTCATTATCCGATCTGTAATCAATGTTTTTACTTGCTATAGGAATTTAATATAATTTGAGTGTAGTTATATCATATATGACACAATTTGTACTTAGATACCTATATTGTTCAGATATAAAAAAAATTATTCAATTCTGTTTTGAATAATTTTCGGGTTTTCGCACTGCAAGAGGAAAAATGTGTCCTTTTATGAACACTATGTTATTTCATCAGAAATCGGCGAAGGTATGAACTTAAAATTATTATCAAATATTTAGATCTGCGATCCCTAGGATCTTTTTTAAACATTTAAATCAATGCAATAGGTGCCATCTTTTATTTTCCATATTTTGACGTTCCTGCCTGCCTGCTAGTTAGTTATCCATAGTCATAACGTTCGCTTGGGAAGCTGAACGATAAAGCGTTTATCACAATATGTCTTCCCTTCGTATTCCCGCAGTGTAGGGAATCAAGACCTATATCGTACTTCTCGTTGACCTGGAATCAAAGAATTAAGGCACAGTCTTATAGCACAAGTAATAAAAGAAAAATCTGAAAACATGACTTTGTAGTTCCATCACACTGTGGTGTGCGAGATGTGCATTTGGCCAATTTAGTCAACAAAAATTGTTTGAATGTATGAATAATATAATAGAGTAGTAGTGCTAATGTATACTGTATACTCTATTGTTACGACTCGGTGCTCTAGATGTACGGCGGCACATTTGTAGATGCCGTATAGACAGAGGTTTGATTCCCGGACCACGCCAAATTTAGTTTTCATGTAAATAGTTATCTGTATGTGTGTGTGTGTGTGTCTGTATACAAATGTTGCACATATGTTAAATTGGCCGCTGTGGCAAAAATCGGTCAGGATTTTAAATTTAAAAAGTTAAATTACATTGCAAACCACAATCATCTAGAGTTGATAAGCTGCTACCTACTAGGGTTTATAGGCTTTGTTTGAAAATTAATACAGTATTATAAATGTATAGAAATATAATGATATAATATAATGATTTGGTGACCCAGATATTCTGTATGTTGTATTGTTGTATGTCTTCAACAGTCTGTCCAGTGGCTTTCTCGAAATGCGGTCACAGACTGACAAAATATCTAAAAACTATAGATTCGGCCTCTATCGTTAATAATGACTATTTCAAAGAGAATTCCAAAAAATATTCAATGAACAGATTCGAATAAGTTTGAATTTAAATTTACACACAAGTTAACGTTTTACAATCAGATAAAGTTGATTTTAATAAAAATTTAATCCGATATGCACTGAACAATATTAAGCGAAATTGTGATTTGGGATCATCAATAGCTATTAAGGTCTAGGGTCCTACTCAATTGCTGTATTTCATTCTGCGTATGTAACGTGGCTTATCACTACTTGAAAAACAAAACGTAAGATTTTTAAAAGTCACCCCTTTATAATGATTGAAAAATGTAATTGAAGGGATCATAATATAATTCCGAAGGGTCGTGAACATTATCAGACTGTTACTACTACAAGCAGCTCAAGGCTTCGACCCGTCAGCTAATCTCATTATAGCTATCGATACAATATGTGTAAATAATTAAACCTGATACCTTTATCACTAATGGCATCAAATTTTCCAAACGGCTGCGTTAAACGAACTTTTGTTTTAAGTGACACCATTGACTATACCTACTCGTAAATTAAGTTTAAATAATTTATTCTTAAAATAGACTAAGTCACTTAAAGAACAAGATCATGAAAATTATAATGTAGAAATTATTATTATATCCTTTATTGCCTTTAAAATAAGTACAGAAAAAAATAAGTATAACTTAGTTGGCAAAGTTGGACTCATCCCTGACAGAGATTTCTTCCTGTCAAGCGTCAACCTGTGGATGTGGAAGATGTCAGCAGGCGATATGGTGCAAAGAATAAATATTTGTATATAATACAATAAACATAATAAATAAATATACATACATGCATATATTATAATATAAAAAAATATATAAATAATAAATATACATAGTACATACCTACATATATTATACTTAAGAACAATACGTATAGCATATTAAATCAGTTATTATATTCCAAAACTAACGAGTCCCTAGATAGGTAGGGATGTTTAAAACTTAATATAGATATCTCAAAAATGAAATATTTTCCCGTACTAAAAAGTATCTGTGCATTGGCCCGAATAACCTGCATAAGCTATTGTCTGACTATATTTCAAAGTTATATCAAACTGCCTCGGTGGTGTACGGCAAGTACGGTCACACATCGAGAGGTTTTGGCTTCAAGTCAGGTCGGGTCGGTCCGGGTTGGGCCAAGTTTAGTTATCGAGTCTTGCTGTTTAGTAAGTAAGCCTCAGTAACAGGGAAGTTGGCGGTGTGTCACCCCCGGAGAACAAGTAAAGCCGTCGGTCGTCCGTCGTCGTCCCATCGGAGTATGAGAGTGATAGGAAGAGAGAGTGCACTTGTACACTATTATATCTCCTGCGCAGTTGGCCAGTCTCAATGAGATTGGCCGCCTTGGTCGGAATCATTATATTTCATTTATTAAATTACAAATATACTACATTAAATTGACTCTAGAGACAGAGCAGTGTTTTATAATGAAGTTCGTAAATTAATACGGAAGTATGTATAAATATCTAGTTTGGCTTATTTCGTGTCTGATCAAGTGCATTAAAAAAAATATAAATGTAGGATGAGAGTTCGCAAGTATAACAATCCTCGCAATACTCTCCTTTGATTTACTGAAAAGTTCTATAGATAATGATAACTAAATATAAGCATGATTCGACTACTGGTATATGGTCAAATTAAGGATAAAAAATTATAATAATCTGGCAAACATTAAGCTGAACGTACCTATGTCAATTATTTCAATCTTTTTTTTATTTAATGTTAGGAAATGTAGTCATATTTTCATAACGGCATACTTAAAGGTGGTGGTTATGTGGGACGAACCAGCCAGAAAGCCAGTACAGTAGGTACATACTACCCACAACAACCCGACGAAGTTCCTGTTCTTAATGATGCTTGGCAAAAACGTTTACAGTATTAAAGATATAATAAATATGATGTCCTCATACAGACAGTGGTAGCTTAGTGGAAACACGCTTGTTTATGACCCCGAGTAATGCCGGTTCAAATCCGAGTCTCGCACCTCTGATATTTTCATGTGTGAATTATTAATTACTTGATTACTACTTGTGTTAAGGTGTAAAAATATATCGTGAGGACATCTACATCTCTGATAGAACCTAAGAAGATTTTGAAAAATATCGTACTTATTAAGCCTATTCGCAAATACAAAATTTGATTAAAATCCGTTCAGTAGGTGTACAGACAAAAAAACATTTTTTATGTATTGTATGGAGTGAAATAATTTACTATTGTATTGGATTTTGTACTACACAATACGTAGCAATCATTGTTCATAAAAAATATTAGGTATATGTAGAGTTCTCGCTGAGTTACTATTTTGTTTTGTAATATGTATAGGATCTGCAAATCTACAGTCATCACAAAATAATTTTAAAAAAGAATACATATAAACATTTTTTAAATAGGCGGTCAAATATCCACAAATGTTATATGCAAGCTTCACGGTAAAACCATAGCACAAATTTTGATGAAACTTAACAGTAGTATACCTTATACTTATAACAACACATAGGATATCTATATTAATATCTATACTAATATTATAAAGATGTAAAGTGTGTGTGTTTGTATATTTGTTAAATTGTAAGGGGTAATCTCGGGATCTACTGAACCGATTTTAAAAATTCTTTCACCAATAGAAAGCCACATTATTGCTGAATGTAAAAAGGCTTTTACGTGGTAGTCCGTTTTGCAAAGTGAATCGGAGAAAAAACGGTCGAATGAACGCGATTCTTACGCGATTAAATATGGAAATTACGTCATTTTTAAACTATACTAAAGAGGTCGAACCCGAGCGAAGCGAGGGTGACATGCTAGTCTTTTATAAAGATATTCATAGCAGTACGTAAGTGTACTACGCAATCGAAGCTGTGGGAAAACAAGTAATTTTATATTTAAGTCGTGATACACGTTGCTACGAGTATCTTAAGCGGTAGCAGTAAGGGAAGTATTATTACCCACTTCTACCACAAATGACAAAACCACCTTATTTACATTATTATATATCAATTTCAACCGCAATACCTTAGTTTAAAAAACAAAACGTTAACAACTAAATCATTCCAATATTTTTTCTCATACAAACATTTAAATCGCTAATCGCTTCAGCTCCGCTCCTAACTTGGGCCATACATAGTAAATTTCAGTATCTTCCTTCAGTCGTTCGTTGCGAGTCAATATGACCACTCTATATTATAATTGTGTAAAAGTGCTGAAAGTGTCTACATTATAGTGTTATTAGAAGGTGATTATAACACGATGACCTAAAAAGTCTAATTGGAAATCTTATGACTGAAGTTTATAATCTGTGATCTATTTTTCGTTAACCAATTTAACGAAACACTTTCATCATTTAATTAATTAAATAAGGTTTTTAAATTATATAATTTCGGAGAATAATGTGTGAAGTGAATCACTTAGAAACCTGATATAGTTGATTTATTACGTACTTATTTAAATCTAATGTTTTACTATATTAGGTACAATTTCTTTTTTTCTTATATGTTTGCATTTTATAGTGTACATTTATTATATAGATAATTTTAAATTATTTATTCGTTTATATTCTTTAACAATAGAAAAAAGAAAATGATTGAAGAAACTTCCTTCTACGTTATAAATGTTTAAATTTTTAATTTTTTTCTTATAATTATGCCTTTATTTGGTATTCTTGTCTCCATTTATAAAAGCAGCAAAAGTCTAGAATGTTCTACAAGTGTTTTACTGTAGCATTCGCTGTATTAATTCTTCTGGGTGAAGAAACCATACAACTGGTACCTATCTATCGTAAGCCCAGTATCGATGCAGTATTATTTTAATATGAAAAAATACTTTAATATTAACACATTAATAGAAATACATTTTAAAAATGTGCTCTAGATCTTTAAGGGCCAATTTTTGGAATAGATTATTGCTTAATACTGTTAACTAGCATACTACACTACAATGTATAAACATAATATGTATGTATATAGGTAGGTATATAATGTAATGCTTATTCACTTTAAAAAGTATTGGCGTGAAAATTAAAAAAAAAACATTTAATAGTCAATATCAGCTTCGCTTTTTTCTAAGACTGTGTATAAAAAAAAATTAAATAACACGTGACGTAAATATGACGTCAATATGTATTATCTAAAGTATCCTTCCGTCCTTATATCTATTGAATAGTTCGATGAATTTGTAACAAATGAATGGACTACTAAACAGACATTTTTATAGTAGAGCTTTTGTAACATGAAAAGATTTTGCTCTATAAATGGCGGACTATAAGACTTAAGCAAAAAAAAAAACAACTTGGAAAAACAGTAGTTTATTTTTAAAAATAGCAAACCTAGTCCGCTTCGCTGAGTGTAAATTAAAATAAATTAAACAGTTTTTTTAATTGTCTAATGAAATAAAAGTAGCCTAAGTAACTCCTTATAACATTAGCTAGTGAAAGTCCCGTCAAAATCGGTCCAACCCTTTCAGAGATTAGCCGGAACAAACAGACAGACAAACAGGCAGACTATATAAAAACACAGGAGAATCAAAAAAAATAAAAAAAAACTATTTCAATAGAATTTTCCAATAAATATTCAACGTACATGCTCGAATCAGTAAAAATTTCATGATATGTATTACTTTAACCGCCGCATTCAGAGTCACTTACGCCCTCACTCAGAGTCACTTAAAGAACCATTAAGTCCGGAATCTCCATACTAAAGACCGACTTAATGGGTCATTAAGTGACTCTGAGTGCGACGATTAGTAATCAGTGACGTACACAGTACCTATAGTTGAACCACATAAAGGCTAAGCAATAGCAGAACACTTTTTAGTGTCGTTACAGAAGAAACGATATTACAAGATTTCCATTTGTAATAATCTTTTCTGCATGTTCTGTTTCACGTGTTAATGCATTGCGTTAGGTAACTTCTTTAAAAAGATTACAGAAACATCGACTAGTCTTCACTTTACAAGATGTATTAACTTCAAGGATTAGAATAGAATTTTTTAGAAATTTCGGAAATGTCAGAACGGTGATAGTGCTTAGTGAGTGATTAACTGGCAGTGTTAAGTGTTCAAAATGAAGTGCAAGGTCACGATGTTGACTGTCATACCTTTGTTGTTACGCGTAGTGCAAGCGAGTCGGGTCCATGCAGTAAGCTTTCTGTAAGTATTTGAGATACTCTGTTTTCTAATTTTATTGTAGCTTTTAAGCTTTTGTTGGTTAAGAAAATATTTGAATTAACATCAAAAACAAATTAATAATTTTGCCGATTTACGTAACTAGTTCATTATTAAGGTACGAGTACATCAAGTTTTAAACAAATAATAAAATAGATTTAAGGAAATATCACAATACTTTCTTAGATTTACGCGAATATTTGGCATTATATCTTTTTGGATTACGAAGAAAGGAAGGCGTCTCTCATGACCATGATTGCTGTAAAGCATTCGAAACGTCGGGAACCAAAAATCAAAATTAGTCCACAAAAAGATAGTTTATTTATAAAGTAAATAATAAATTAATTTTCGACTTCTACGTATATGATACATATAATTTACATATGTTTGTGATCGAACGTTTTCTAGGTCCAATGCTACATATCAAGAAATGGAAATGAAATCAGAGTCTAGTTTATCTCTGCGAGACATTTTACCAGTGAAGGCGAAGTATTATGACAAAAACAGAGCACCCAAACTGTCGGGACAACCCACCATAGTGTACTTCCACGTGACTGTGCTGTCATTAGATTCAATAAATGAAGAGAGTATGGTAAGTTTTCATTTTAATTATAATCTTGTGTACCTATTATAGTTTAATTGTTTTTATGTAGGTAATATAAAATTATATAAGTATGTTTTTTTAAGTTACTAATATTAAATTATTTTGGGACTAGCGACTCACCCTCGCTTCAAATTCAAATTCAAAATATTTTATTCAGCATGAAATTATTACAATTTTTTACTGAACGTCATGAGTCTACTACCAGTTCGGAAGGAAGAAACCACTGACCTGAGAAGAACTGGCGAAAGAAACTCAGCGGGACTAATATATATTTTTTGTT
This sequence comes from Boloria euphrosyne, assembly GCA_951802675.2. NCBI lineage: Eukaryota > Metazoa > Arthropoda > Insecta > Lepidoptera > Nymphalidae > Boloria > Boloria euphrosyne. The sequence goes on from OX637896.1 coordinate 3,545,269, forward strand.
TTTTTTTTGTCTTAGTGTTTTTTTCTTTTTTTAATTAAATTGATATTAACAATAATTCTATAGGTTGAAACAGCCTGGTGGCGATCACATCATTCCCAAGGCGTACTATCTTCTAAAAAATCGTTAATCGTATAATATCCTTTAGTACACAAACGTTCTTTCACAATTTTTTTAAATTTGTGCTTGCTTCGCTCGGGGTTGTCCCTAGATTAAGCGCTAGCGAAGCCGCGGGTTCCGCTAGTAAATGTATACAAAAACTTGACAAATTATATACTAAAACCTTCATCGAGAACCACTCTATCCATTAGTGAAAACAACACGAAAATCGGTGCAGTAGTTTTTAGGGCAGGGTAGGGTTCGCACATTACACATGTTTTTCGAAAACTTTCTAGGTTCTCTTAGAACGCAGCTTTCTTTACAATGTTTTCCTTTACCGTTAAAGTAGAAGTAATCAAGTTAAAAATGATTCTCACACGAAAATATCAGGGGTGCGGGATTTGAACCCGCTTCATTCGGTTTCCCAAGTAATAGTGTTCCCACTGAGTTACACTACGGCTATTTTGGTATTAGTAGTTATTGACTAAAATAGATTAATGGCTGAAAAACTTATGTATATAAAGAAATTTTAAATATATATCGTTCAATAGCACTATAAAGCAAAAATGATAGAAAATAAGTGATAGGTATATGGTTTAAAATGTAACATGTAATCTTTATACTTCTTGAATACAATATATAGTAATCAAATTTCAGACTTACGTAGCAGACATTTTTCTCGCGCAATCATGGAGAGACCCGCGGCTTCGTTTGCCAGAGAATATGCACGAAGAATACAGGATTTTGGACGTGGACTGGCTCAACAAGATCTGGAGACCAGACTGTTTCTTTAAGAATGCGAAGAAGGTTACCTTCCACGAAATGAGTATACCCAACCACTATCTATGGTTGTACCATGACAAAACCCTACTTTACATGTCCAAGTGAGTTTATTTTTTCTATTTTTTTCTTACGTTTTGATGTGAAACACGTGTATGCGTAATATACTAGCAACTTTATCACTCGCCTTAATAACAACTAGCGACTCACCCTCGCTTCGCTCGGGTTCGTCCCCAGGTGTAACCTCTTTAGTATAGTTTTAAAATGACGTATATAATCGCGTAAGAAACCCTTTCATTCGACCGTTTTTTTCCGATTCACTTTGCAAAACGGACTACCACGTAAAAGCCTTTTTATTTTTCGGTTTTTTATATAACCTATGATACTCAGCAATAATGTGGCTTTCTATTGGTGAAAGAATTTTTAAAATCGGTTCAGTAGATCCCGAGATTACCCCTTACAATTTAACAAATATACAAACACACAAACTTTACTTCTTTATAATATTAGTATAGATTAAGTGTTATAAGATCTATGCAGATACTTTTATTAGGAAAATGTGGTACTGACTGCAAAATTCCTAGTAACGATAATGCCTATCAATCGGCCATTTTGATCAATTTTGGAGTTTAAGTCTCATATCGCCTATATTATGTAATTTATTTACCGATTCCTCATTCTAATAATAACTAAACTTATTGTGTTGTAGTTAGAATATTTGTTTGAAAGAAGGGTATTTGTATATAGTATTAAGAGGTCTGGAGAATGAATATATGGAGAAAGAATAATAATAACTGTTTAATTTATTTTAACTTACGCCCAGCGAAGCGGGCCGGGCTTGCTAGTGAGGTATAATTGTAATGAAGGATGATACCTTTATTTCAGGTTGACGTTGGTATTGTCTTGTGCTATGAAGTTCGAGTCTTACCCCCACGACACACAGAGCTGCTCAATGATGATAGAAAGCTGTAAGTATCCCTAACCTCCAATCTAAAACTAATCTATCCCACTAGAATTCGGGATAAAAATTAAACTATTTAGGTTTTATTCTAGACTATAATTTATCCCTGTGCCTAATTTTACCCAGATTGTGATGTAATTGAACTTATGAGGTGACGGAAAAGGTTTCTTTTTTAGTTTTTTCTTACGTTTTTTTTGTGAAATACTTATTACTTGAGTTTTGAATAGTTGCAGGCGTCAGGTTCAGATTTAGATTTTAAATATTTAAACTTATTTTTACTTTAAAAAAATAATTAAAGAATTTCAAACGCGTATTTATATTAATAGTTATAATATCAATTAATTATTAATACTAAATTTCATGGGTCTATATATTAAAGGTATCAATTTCCAAAAATGTAGCCCAAAAGATGCGATTTAATATGCAGAATAAACGTACTCTTATTCAATGCATCCTCCTTATTTGGAACCGGTCAAATTAAAACGACAAAATATTATGTTTTATCTTTCACTTTCAGTATCACATACGGTCCACGACTTAGTGTTCATTTGGAACTTGACAGACCCCTTAGTGGTGAACCCCGACATAGAACTGCCGCAGCTCGATATATCCAATAACTACACGTCTGATTGTACGATTGAATATTCTACAGGTAAATAACATACTTTAGACAATTTAAATAAATCTTTTTTTTTCTTTTTTTCGGAACTTATTACGGATTTATTTTAATTATTCGTTCCTGCGTTTTAAATGCTTTCATAACACCAATTCAAAATTAAATTTAAAGTGTCATATCGCGTATAGTGTTCATAATGTTCTCCGACCGATTCCGGCCATGGCGGCCAATCTCGTTGAGACTAGCCAACTACGCAGGGGATATTATAGTGCACAAGTGTACGCGCAGACACAGGTACACTCTCTGTTCCTATCACTCTCATAATCCGGTGGGACGACTACTCGACACGACCAGTGAGAGCTAGGGACCAACGGCTTTACGTGCTCTCCGAGGCACGGGGGTGACACACCTCCAACTTCCCAACTCCGGGCTGTTACTGAGTCTTACTAAACAGAAAGACTCAATAACTACATTTTGGTCCGACCCGAGAATCGAACCCAAGACCTCTCGATGTGTGGCCGTACATGCTAGCCACTACACCGCCGAGGCAGTCAGCGTATATCTATGTATTTTTTTTTTAAAGATTTTATCAAAACCTTTTGTAAAATTCGAAATATCACTGACAATTGACAAATTAGTTACGAAATCGCATAAAATATAATATCTACTTGAAATTCGATGATTTCCTTCAACGTATTATGATTGCTGTTATGAAAATAGTTGTGTAAAATACGCACATGAAAACCTTAGAGGTGCCAAATCACCTGACAAGAATCTTACTCATTCGCTTTTCGAACAAACACCATTGCTTAAAAAAGCAATGAACTTAAATAAGTCTGTTGGACGGAAATTGTCAAAATACTAATCCTTTCTAGAAAATAAATACTATACTGACTAAAAATAGACATTTAAATGTAAGGATTTTGTTTAACCGCTATCAGACATTCAGAAAGTTCAACATATTGTAGGAAAAGTGTAATAAATATAAGTACATATGATTTTCTAGGTAACTTCACTTGCCTGGCTGTGGTATTCAATCTACGTCGGCGTTTGGGTTACCACCTCTTCCACACGTACATCCCGTCAGCTTTAATCGTAGTAATGTCCTGGATCTCCTTTTGGATTAAGCCGGAGGCCATACCTGCGCGAGTCACATTGGGTGTGACGTCGCTATTGACTTTAGGTACTCGTATGTACAACTATTTATCACTACTTAATTTATTAATATATTTTATAAATGCTGCTTAAATAATGTTTTATAAATGATGTTAAATGCATGAGTGAATACTTATTACTCTAAACGGCTGCACAGCTGATTTGGATAAAGGTTAGTACATCGATAGACTATGATCAGGATGTCATACCCTATTTTAGCAAGTTGGTTATTGCTTATAATAAAAATTGCTTGCACAAGAGCAAAGTGGGATAAGATACTTCATTGTAATATAATAACCTTCTTTTGATCTCAACTCTTAGCGACTTACGTTCGCTTCGCTTGGGTGCTTGCCTAGATACGTGGATTTTGTTCAAAATTTCATTTCCGTTTTCAAAAATTAGCCCAAGTTACTTTTTATTACATCAGCTATCTGCTACCACTAACTACTTTCATAAGTACGATCAAAATCAGTCGAATCGTTTCAGAGATTGGCCCAAACAAACAGACAAACAGTCAAAAAACTATTCCTTATAAATACCGACCTATACATTTTTATAATGTATTTAAGAAACTGCTGTTATTGTGACATTACAAAAAGAATAATAGTGAATGCTATACATTTTATATATAGGCATAGGTATTAGATATGTATATTGTATTCGTTATACAAAATTGGATTATAGTTTAATTTAGGTTAATTACAATGTTATTGTTACGGGCTCAGTGTTGAGGTTTTTGTTTGACCTTAGTTCTTCAAACTTTATAATTTTATTAACACATTATATAAACTACTGTAGGTACTAGACACTTGACGACACGTTTGGCTCAGTTGGTAGTGACCCTACTTTCTGCGCCAGCGGTCGCGGGTTCGAGTCCCGCTGGGGGCATTCATTTGTTGAGCAGGAATGATTCTACTCCTTCACGACATAGTCATGGACGTTTATATGTATAATATGTATGTATTTAAAATTTATATATGTAGTAGGTATATCAACTATCTGGTATCCGTAACACAAGCCTCGTAGCTAACCACGGAACTAGATGGTGCTGTTGTAATAATTTCCCAACATATTTATTTATATATATATTAAGTAGTGTAACAGCATAGTTGTATTTTAAACTACTAAACTACTCGACCTATTACTTTGGAAGTTATCGGTTCGGTTCTTTTATAAAACAATGAGTAATATATACTGATAAATTAAATTTTAGTGTATGTTTCTAATATACTATCTACTTAATTCATATAGAAGTATAAACGACAGAAGAAAAACACAATTTTTGATATTTTTGTCTGCTTTTCAGTTTGTTTGTTTGAAACGGCTAAACCGATTTTGACGGTACTTGGACTGTCAGGTTGATGTTATAAGGAGTAACTAAGGCTACTTCTATTAAAAAAAAGAAATTAATAGTTACTCTATCCGTAAAGGCATAAACATACATTGAAGCTAATATCAAAGCCTATGAAACGTATGGTCGGCCAACGGGCGTGACAGCCCAAGCTGTAATACACTAATGTCCCAAGCGAGTGTATGGCAGCTTGGGCTGTCACGTCCGTTGTCCGACTATATATTTCATAGGCTTTGCTAACATTAAATTATTACAGCAACACAAAACACGCAGTCTCAACAAAGCTTACCGCCGGTGTCGTACGTCAAAGCGATAGATGTGTGGATGTCATCGTGTTCGGTTTTCGTTTTCCTGTCCCTATTCGAGTTTGCTGTGGTCAACAATTACATGGGACCTGTCGCTACAAAAGCTATGAAAGGATATTCTGATGAAGACTTGAGTAGAGAGCTCGATGCTTACAAGGTGGGTCTACACTTTATTTATATTTTGTTAAGATAAACAAGGAAAAAATACGTCGAACTTATAAATACATATACAAAAAAAATGATACATAATATTACTGTTAATCTATATACATATGAATAAAATTGAAGTGTCTGTTTTTAATTTCAAATTAAAAGCTTTTCACTAAATGCATATGAAAGTATATATATACGTTACTAGCATCCAAATATCAATTTTTAAATTTTTGTTTGTTTGTCTGTCTGTCTGTCTGTCTGTCTGTCTGTCTGTCTGTCTGTCTGTCTGTCTGTCTGTCTGTCTGTCTGTCTGTCTGTCTGTCTGTCTGTCTGTCTGTCTGTCTGTCTGTCTGTCTGTCTGTCTGTCTGTCTGTCTGTCTGTCTGTCTGTCTGTCTGTCTGTCTGTCTGTCTGTCTGTCTGTCTGTCTGTCTGTCTGTCTGTCTGTCTGTCTGTCTGTCTGTCTGTCTGTCTGTCTGTCTGTCTGTCTGTCTGTCTGTCTGTCTGTCTGTCTGTCTGTCTGTCTGTCTGTCTGTCTGTCTGTCTGTCTGTCTGTCTGTCTGTCTGTCTGTCTGTCTGTCTGTCTGTCTGTCTGTCTGTCTGTCTGTCTGTCTGTCTGTCTGTCTGTCTGTCTGTCTGTCTGTCTGTCTGTCTGTCTGTCTGTCTGTCTGTCTGTCTGTCTGTCTGTCTGTCTGTCTGTCTGTCTGTCTGTCTGTCTGTCTGTCTGTCTGTCTGTCTGTCTGTCTGTCTGTCTGTCTGTCTGTCTGTCTGTCTGTCTGTCTGTCTGTCTGTCTGTCTGTCTGTCTGTCTGTCTGTCTGTCTGTCTGTCTGTCTGTCTGTCTGTCTGTCTGTCTGTCTGTCTGTCTGTCTGTCTGTCTGTCTGTCTGTCTGTCTGTCTGTCTGTCTGTCTGTCTGTCTGTCTGTCTGTCTGTCTGTCTGTCTGTCTGTCTGTCTGTCTGTCTGTCTGTCTGTCTGTCTGTCTGTCTGTCTGTCTGTCTGTCTGTCTGTCTGTCTGTCTGTCTGTCTGTCTGTCTGTCTGTCTGTCTGTCTGTCTGTCTGTCTGTCTGTCTGTCTGTCTGTCTGTCTGTCTGTCTGTCTGTCTGTCTGTCTGTCTGTCTGTCTGTCTGTCTGTCTGTCTGTCTGTCTGTCTGTCTGTCTGTCTGTCTGTCTGTCTGTCTGTCTGTCTGTCTGTCTGTCTGTCTGTCTGTCTGTCTGTCTGTCTGTCTGTCTGTCTGTCTGTCTGTCTGTCTGTCTGTCTGTCTGTCTGTCTGTCTGTCTGTCTGTCTGTCTGTCTGTCTGTCTGTCTGTCTGTCTGTCTGTCTGTCTGTCTGTCTGTCTGTCTGTCTGTCTGTCTGTCTGTCTGTCTGTCTGTCTGTCTGTCTGTCTGTCTGTCTGTCTGTCTGTCTGTCTGTCTGTCTGTCTGTCTGTCTGTCTGTCTGTCTGTCTGTCTGTCTGTCTGTCTGTCTGTCTGTCTGTCTGTCTGTCTGTCTGTCTGTCTGTCTGTCTGTCTGTCTGTCTGTCTGTCTGTCTGTCTGTCTGTCTGTCTGTCTGTCTGTCTGTCTGTCTGCCTGTCTGCCTGTCTGCCTGTCTGCCTGTCTGCCTGTCTGCCTGTCTGCCTGTCTGCCTGTCTGCCTGTCTGCCTGTCTGTTAGTGCAAAAAGAAAAAAGGGTCTATTACAATAACTTTGAGGATAAAGCTCTGAGAATATAGCAAGCTCCATTTTTTATATTAACATATGATTTTTGGTTTCCGACGTGGAGGTTAATTTAACAAGATAACTGTCAAAAATTCGAAACATTAAGAACCAAACGTATAAAAATGTAAATATATAAATATATACACAATACATCCGAAAAGATAGGTTAACTAAAGTTCATACAAATTTCATTAATCACAGCTTAACTTTCAGCATATATTCCCGAACTCCGTGGACCCGCGCGCGAGCACGTCCGCGTCACTCCCGCAGTACGACACCTTCTGCAACGGCAGGGAGACTGCTGTGTACATCGACCGGTTCTCCCGATTCTTCTTCCCATTCTCTTTCTTCATTCTAAATGTTGTATATTGGTCTACGTTTTTGTGAATTTTGTTAGATATATCATTGTTAAAACAAAAACAGTAGCGGAAAACCAAAGTTGCTTGTAACAGACTATACTAACAAAAATGTAAGGAGGTACAGATAATACATTATTTTAGATATTATTGGTTCAATATATGTATTCAGCCCTTTTTTAACGTCCCACTGCTGGGCATGGGCCTCCCTTCAATACGAGGGGGATCAGGCCATAGTCTGGTTGGACCTGGTGGACCGCGCTGGCCTAGTGGGGGTTGGCGGACCTTACATCGTTTGAAAACTTGCTAGGTTTTCTCAGACATTCAGTTTTCCTCACGATGTTTTTCTTCACCGCAAGACAAGTTATAATCATTTTAGATAACGCACATGTAATATCAAAGGTGCGAGACGCGTATTTGAACCCGCATCACTCGGTTATCCAAGCGAGCGCGTTGCCACTGGGCTACCACTATCTTCAATATATACAAACAGATAATAAATAATGAAATAAGTGAACAAATTCAAAGAGAAATTGTTTTCTCCATATGGAAAGAAATACAAAGCATTTCAAGCATTGTCTTAATCACATCTTCATTTGATATTATCATTCTTGTAATCATCCTTTTATTGGTTAATGCGTTTTGAAGTGATTCATGTCAAGTCCAAGAAAAAATCGTGAGAAGTATGATTAATGAATGCGTCGTTTTAAAAAAGTACAGATAATAATGTATTTTTGGTAGAAGCATTTTGTTTTTTTTACATTTTAATATTATTAATCCTTTAATGTAGTTTCTCCATTATAAATTATACTAGAACAATAGTGAACTGATGACACATTTTCCTCGTATATAGAAAACAGATTTCTGAATGACAGGCTATTTTGAATTTATAGCTATGTAATTGAATCTTAATAGTCCAGTCTAACCTATTCTTAAAAGTTGTATCGATTTAAAATTATGTACTCGTGTAAAGCTCTAACAAAGAAGTAATAAGAGATGAGAAAATTCTGTCGATATCTTCCTTCCTTTATAATATTAAAAGTTTTAAATTTTGTTTTTCAAATAAATGTAACATTCTAAATCTCTGAGATTTATATTTATTTTTTCATGTAGGTACAATGTAGATTGAAGGTATACTTGTGTATACTTACGATGATTTAAAAATTAAATATTTTATCTTAAATTAGTTAATTATATTCTAAGTACAGAAAAAAATGTTGTAATCTTGACATAATATTTATAACTGGTAATTTCAATAATTGGGGGCAAACTACTTATAAGCTGTGGAGTACAAGCTACTGATATAATATAAGAGATGATAGAATATATTGGAAATAGATAGTGTATTTTCACTAACTTCTATAAAAAAAAGTTATCGTAAAAAGTTCAAGTTTGGGCTTTGATGCTTTGAGCTTTGTTTTAACGAAATCCATTTTTAGTATGTTAAAGGAGTGCTATTTTTTGTTAGAATGGGGTAAAAGTGTCAAAAGATACATTACTTTGTGCAATTATTATTAACGAGTACTTAAAATAATATGTACTTAGCAAGTTACGTATGTAATATGCATATACATTTTTTTGTGTTTGTGTAGTGTCCACATTAGGTGAATTACTGTTAAGGGTTCCGCACATTGTTCGAAAACATTATTATCATACTGAAATCAAAATACATTTAAATTATATATTTTATCTTTGGTATGTTCATACAAACATAATTCACCTTTGTAATTTTATTTTAACTTTTTTTTCCTTATACTTAAAATAAAATTAAGTTGATATATTGTTTGGGAAATAAGGTAACTTTTGTCTCAGTTTCAAAAAAGTATGAACCGTATGTGTTTGCATATGAAATATATTAAATAAGCAAAAATATGTAATTATATATATTAGAAATATATATAAAAATAATTATATACATAGTAAGTATATAAAAAATCTACATAGCACTATTGTTCTTTCATTGCAATATTTTGTGTCTCCCGTATTAGACAATTTTACGATAATTATTATCTAATACTTTTTTAAGTTTACGCGAATATTCGACATTATAAATGAAACTACCTTTTCGGATTTTGTCGCGGATTTATTTTGATTTTTAGTTCCCGACGTTTCGAATGTTTTACAGCAATCATGGTTTGATTGCTGAAAGGTCGTTTTATTTATAATTTTCACCTAGCCAATACATAGGTGTTAAGATTCTTTTTAAACATATTCAAATATAATAGGTCATGTATTAATAAATATTTGGTTGTCTATATTATATAATTTATATCGACAATTATTAGAATATATTGATATTCAATCAAATGTTAAAGAACGTGTTTTATTTTACTTCTTCTTCTCTTGATCAGCTCTTTTAGTTTTCCGATATGAATTTTGACTCAAATTGTAGTGAACCAAATTGCTGTGTCAGCGGTTGCGGGTTCGAGTCCCGCTAAGGTCCATGACAGAGTACACATTTAAATATGTATGTATTTCAAGTTAAAAGGTATGCGTAGTGGTACAACCATCTGTTACCCATAACACAAGCCTTGTACCTTACCATGGAACCAGATATAGTTAAAGTGATGGTGAATTCCGTTAATGTCCTATCGTATATATTTACTAGCTATTCCCGCGGCTCCGCCTGCGCCCGATTCTTGAAAATTTAGGGTTATAAGAATTCTTTGCCAAATCATACAAAAGTGAAAAATTAGGTCTAAAAAAATATCTGGAGAGGGCTACGCTTATCATCTGGAATAAATTAGCCTACGACCTATTCTCAGACCTACCAAATATACACAAATGAAATCGGTCTAGCCTTTTCATAAGAGTTCGATAACAAACACTGTGACACGAGATTTTTATATATTAGATTTAAGTTATAAGGCAAACGCCATTTTTTATACTCCTTACTTTTTCAGAGAATATCTTGATTCTCGACTGAAAAACCCACGATGTAGTTGTTATCAAAAATTAATGAGACCTTGTAACAATGATTAAGTTAGAAAATATCATTTCAAACAATCTAAAGATATCTAAACTAAACTCTTATGACGTTAATTTAGGCCGATATTAAATCGAAAATAACAGTTTGAAATAAATATTGCATAAAGCAAAACACGAACTTTTACAATAAAAGCTACTATTTCGTCAAAAGGACATTAAAATTATGTTCTTGTGAAAATCGAATTCACACTGTCTTAGTAAGAAATCATCTATTCTATGACAATTTCTAAAGCACAAAGTTACTAATATCGTACTGAATTTCGATAGTTCTTCTCAGAAATGCGATTTTCATCTTTAACATTCAATAGTCATTATGACTGCTTTTATAGAAGGGCCAAAAAATTTTAAAGTAAAGAAAATGTTTAACTTTAAAAATTAAATTGTCAACCAGAAAATTCCATAGAACATGACCAAAATCCTTATATATTCACATAAAGTTTGTTTAAACAGTACGAGTATGTACGAGGCAGCATACCTACAAATTTCGACTAAGTCCTATTCACATTATCATAGACTCAAAGACGCTATTGAGCACTAAAATTAGGCATGCGGTTGAATACATTATTATTTGAAGTCTAGACTTTGATTTTAGATACGTTAAGGAGAAGTTTATTTTTTGTTTTATTTTAATATATATTTTTTTATTTTTTTTATTATACTTAACACACAAAGTTAATAAAAAAAAGATATTTTGAAGTTACTACATTAGGAACGGAAAAGGAGAGTTTTGGTTAATTTTGGTTACTTTTACTTAAGGGTCTCTCTACAATAATATCTCATTAGCAATACTTGCACTATCAATAATTATTATTGTATATGCCAATAATATACCCCTACAAGTTTTATCTATCTATATCTATCTATACATATTATAAAACAAAGTCCTCTGTCTGTCTGTCTGTTCGCGATGAACTGAAAATTTACTGCACCGATTTTCATGCAGGTTTCACCAATGGATAGAATGGTTCTCCAGGAAGGTTTTAGTATATAATTTGTCAAGATTATGTATACATTGGCTAAAATATAATGATATATGTTGGAGGTGTCGGAAAAAAATAAGCCGTCTGGGAGCTTTTAACGAAAACGCTGCCTAAACCATTTGAGATATAACAAAATGATGTATGGTGGAATTGTATATCTTATATAGGTCTACAAAAATGTCCGCGATGGCATATGTCTATCTCTTAAGGATAACATACTATATCGAAAAAAGTTAGGAAATTAAAAAAACTTTATAAAATTAACGGCGTTTGATTTGAAGTAAATATATACAACACGTACCTAGGGACGAACCCGAGCGAAGCGAGGATGAGCACCTAGTAGTCTATAATATATATATAATAAATTTACCCTATTAGGCTATTAGACTATAATCGTCTTAAACACTAATGTGAATTAAAATTTACCCCTTTCCTTTAACAGATCTAACATTTGGCATTAACCTTAGTTCTGATGACAATATAATTGAAAAAAATCAGAATCATTGTAAATTAAACACGACCGCCGCCAAAAAAATGGCGAAATTTTTTTAAAAAATTATTAAGTATCTAAAATTATTCAATTATTATTTAAATGACAATGAGCTATCGCATCATTCCGAAGGTTTCTGTATGGCTCTCCTAGGAGCTACAGAATAAAAGGATTGAATAGGAATTTTTGAAATTACGCAATAATAGTTTTTTCAATCCTGGAATATACATATTATGGGATGTACCAAGTCATAGGTTTTGCTAAGATCAATTACGTATTTATTTTGTATTGTTTTGTGTTGTGCCTCTGAGTAAAAGAGGTGACTTTCTTTACTCTCTGTTGAAAACATAGCTCTGAAACATGAAGAAATCTGATGGAGCTGTAATGCAAGGATTTGCAATTTTAGTATCCTTCCTAAGGAATTGTTCGAACTGATCCCGGCCGCAGAATTTCATCATCGGACATCGCGCCAAAACCGTAAATTCCATCCACACCACCTCGATGTCCAGCGTTCCACAACAGTGCGATTCCTTAGGCATTTTCTGCCTCGCACAACTCTCACACACTCTGTGGAACCAGCTGTCGCCGGCAGTCCTTCCGAACCGTTACGACCTGGCAACCTTCAAGAAGAGATCGTATTCTTTCTTGAAAGGCCGGCAACGCATTTGCAAGCCCTGTGGTGTTGCAGATGTCCATGGGCGGTGGTGATCACTTTCCATCAGGTGAGCCTCCTACCCGTTTGCCCCCTTTGTCCCATAAAAAAAATCTATAATTTTAAAGAAACTTATTCAATTCATAATATAAATATTTTTTAAAACTTTCAACAATTAGCACAAATATCGTGTAACACATACAAAAAAAAATGTTAAAATTAGTAGGTACTAAATGGTACTTATTAAAGACGTTCGAAAATATAATATTACCTATAGAAACAACTATCAGTATATAAGTAGGCAACCAAAACAGTTTTGAATTTATCCTCTCTCGATTTTCTGGACGAGCAGAGTCGAGTTTTGACCTACATAATTGTCATTAATATATAACTAAAATATCTTATATATTAATAAGCATATAATAAAAAGTAAATAATAATATATTAAACTAATATCTAGCCTTAATCCGCACCACCGCCGAATACGAAATAGACAGCCGAAAATCAGACAATTGTTTACATTTGCATACAACCAACCGTCTAGACGCTACGTGAACTGACTTACATACAGTCTGCACGGATGCACTTCGAATTTTTGTCATTATATATATACATATAAGGTCATACACCTACATACATGCCCAATTGTATTAGGTATTAACTAAATTAATATATAAGGTGGAGTGACTGTTTGTTTGATCGGTGTAATGTACGGATCTACTAGTTCAATTGAAAATTATTTTTTTTTAGTTTTATACATAGTATTTAGTCCGCCAACACGCACTGGGCCAGCGCGGTGGACTATGGCCTGATCCCCCTCGTACTGAGGGAGGAGTTAAAAAGGACTGATGATGACATAGTATTTAATGAGAAAGGTTATCTTACACCTATCACAAACGATAACGAAATAATTGTTTCAAAGTAAATTTACTTTAAAAAGTACTTAGGTAAACTTTAGATCTAATCTCTACGTAGAAATATTACAGATTTACAATATCTTACAAAAAACTTTTGGATTTGAATAGATTACGTTAATTTAGGGTCAACGAAATAATCTTATTGTGAATTGTGAAATTTTAAGCCGTAAAGGAGTAACAGACATACAAACATTCATATTTATACATTACATAATAGTATAAATTGGACATACCGTATAAAAAAATATATGGCAATCGGAATTCAACTTCGCATAGAGTTGAATTTTGTCCAAAATCACAAATAAAAATTTTTAGAGAACTTACATAAATATAATTTAATTCACTACGATATGAAAAAATACTAACTACTAAAAGCTCGTAAACATAAATCTATAGATACGATATTATACCATATTATTTATTTTGAAGCCATCATGTTTTTTGATGATTGAAATACTGGTGAAGTAATTCATGTAATTGTCTATAGAATTGAATTAATTAGCTTTAACCAAAGCTTTGTAAGCTTTATTTTATTGGTACATAAGAATGCAAAGTTTAAAACAAATAAATCTAGTTTTGACATTGATTGAGATGATAAAAAATACTTATCAACATTACCATTTACTGTTATAATATCTACAGATGTCTTTCTGCATGAGCGAGCCGCAGTTCAATGATTTCTTTACAGTCACTTCTTGTTAATATCAAACCTATTAGGTAATTGCAAAAATGGCCTAACTTAAATTGTAGAAATGACTTGACTTGACTGTAGTAATGGTGTATACGTTTTCTAGTAATTTCAGTCTTTGACGTAAGTCTTCCTTCCTATCGTTTTTAACGTCCCACTGCTGGGCACCTGCCTTTAATACGAGGGGATCAGGGCATCAGTACCAATTGCAGGTTGGCTGACTTCACGTTTTTTAAAATCTTGCTGGGTTCTCACGCAGCAGGTTCCTTCATGATGTATGTATTACTTCACCGTGTTTTGATTTGCCTTAATAATAATACTTGTAGTAGGTATATGAGTTAATGGTATAAGTGAGCAAAAAATATTCGCTTTTACGGTTACATGAGTTTAGTGTTGACAGCCTTATAATATCTTTAATCTTTTAATCGATTTTAACATTTTAAGAGAATGATTTAAGAGTGATAAAATCAACGGTAGGTACATTTACAAATTGTTTATATTTTCATTACTATATAGGTCATGGAATCCTTTATATATTGATCAATTTTTCATTTTTGTTTCATTAAGATACATGAATATGATCTGTGAATATGATTGTTGCGAATCATTTGTAACAACGGGAACCAAAAATCGTAAATTAATTATATCGAACAAAAAAAGTGGAAAAGAAATTTTATTTAAATAATGCTCGCTTCGCTCAGGTTCGTCCCTAGGCGCATTTTAACGATTAGTGTTACTCATAAAAGATAAACAGTTCTGAACTATAAGATATTCATTTTTTTTTAATTTTCCTATTTTTATACATTAAACACTCTCGATGTTGTAAAGAAAGTACCACTTTTACCATTTTTATTGCAATCGTTAAAAAAATCCGAAACCTTATTACTAATTAGGTATCTAATTTTTTTTAAATAATGTTAGGACATTATTACAACAGCGCCATCTAGTTCCGTGGTAAGCTAGGAGGCTAGTATTACGGATACTAGATAGTGGATACACTACATATACCTATATAACTTTTAAATACATACATATTATATTTATAATTTATTTAATTTACATTATATTTATAATTTATTTAATTTACATTATATTTATAATTTACATTTTTAAATACCCATGACTGGAGTACAAACAATAAACATTCGTGCTCAACAAATAAATGCGTCCAGCGGGACTCGAACCCACAACCGATGTCGCACAAAGTAGGGTCACTATAAACTGAGTTTAAGCCCCAACAATGAGCGTAAGACGAGTCGTAAAGGAAAGACGTAAACGTTACCAGGAACAGATTATAAATTTCTCGCTTTATTCCCAAAGGGGGAATAAACTTGTAAACTTAAAGCTACATGTCTTCAGCTACTCATAAAACCGCACATAACATGCACCTCTATATCGATATATGTCAGTCTGTCCGTATGTTTATATAGGATATTTATTTTTCTAGTGTTTAGGACAACACATCAGATTTAAACACCCTTGAGTCTCGTCGTGAGAAAAGTTTTATTGTGAAGTTATTGCATTTAAAGCACATAAAAAAGAGTTTTTAAAACAAAACTTTTAAGAAAGGGAAATATATAATACTTTCTTAGATTTACGCGAATATTCGACATTATTAATGAAACTACCTTTTCGGATTTTGTCGCGGATTTATTTTGATTTTTAGTTCCCGACGTTTCGAATGCTTTACAGCAATCATGTATCATCAATCATGATTGCGAAAATCCGAAAAGGTAGTTTCATTTATAAAGGGAAATATATTTAATGTTATAATTCATTTTCTATTTATACTTCACAAACTAATTTTAATAACGCTTACGCACTTAGCTGTTCTGCTGCGGCAGACCACAACGACCATGGAGTTGCTCCCATTCATCTATCAGAGAAGTACCTGGAGAAACCTACGCTATCATGGAAGTGGGCTAACTCTCTGTACGTTTCTTGGATTCACGCTCGGCTGCATTGCCGGACGTTAATTAATAAGCCACTCTATCACAACAAGGTGGACGCACTATTTGGGTGACCTAGTGATGCACCTAAGCAAAGCGAATGTAAATCTCTAGTCTATATCTATACTCATATCTACACTATATACTATGTAATATTCTAAAGAGGAAAGATTTGTATCTTTCTATGTAACGAATAAACTCAAAAAATACTGGACCAATTGTAATGAAATTTGGTACATACGTAGTCTAGAGCCTGAGAAAGGACATAGGCTACTTTTTAATAGGAAAAAAGGGCTGTAAAGGGTTGAAATAGGGGATGAAAGTTTGTATAGAAATTAAAATGTAAAAATGTAAAAATTTTATGCTAAAGAGTACGCTAGTCACTTATAAAACAAAATCCTTACTCTATATTACTTAAAGAACTTTCTAAAATACGCGAGAAAACAAGATAATTACTAGGTCAATATAAAACGATCCATAATTATCGGCGCTTATTTATAAATTCAACAAAGATTCTATTATAATGCCTATAAATAACACATGTCTGGAGATACGCGTAAATTTCATATTGACATACGGACAGACAGTGCACTGATAAGGGTGATTAATGTACTCTGTTATTGTATTGAAATTAATTTTGTTTGTATAAAATTGTTGGGGTTTTCTTTATTAGATATACCTACTTGCTTTAGTATGAATTTTCTGTTTTAAATTGATTTTTTAATTTAATTTTCTCTTCTTATAGATGTTCCACACGTTTTTAAAATTAAAATGATTCTGAAACATTAGATAAATTAAGTCCTTTGAAATAAGTGGTAATCATGTTAGAAATGATTCGCACATGAAAATATCAGAGGCACGAGACTTGGATTTAAACCCGCTTCATTCATTACTCAAGCGAGCGCGTTACCGTTGGGCTACTACTGACTTCAAAATATTAAATATTTGCTCTAATGACACTTACAATAGTAATCGACGATTACTACAATTATAGTAATCGCGTAAATGCGAAAGCTCGTATGTGGAGATGTGAGAATGTTTTTTACAGCTTAAAGGGTTTAAATCAAAGTACACAAATAATAATGGCACTAAACTACAGAAATGTGCCTTTAATACAATCGAACATACGACAAGTCGTTTGACTTATAACAACAAATACGCGTATATATTTATAACATTACGTGAAATAATTTGAAAGTACATAATAATCCATGGGGAGTCTGGGGCATGAAGCTAACGTGCATTAAAAGGGCGAACTCCAAAAAAAATATGAAGCAAGAGAAACGGTCGTAAATCTCAACGACAGCTTACAGAATGAAACTAAAAATAGAACTGGGTATAAGCCCGTGTATACATTGACAAACGAAATTTTACGATTTAAAACTTAATTTTTTGGAAACGGATGATTAAAATCTAATTGCATCAGGATCTCACTCATTAACTACTGCAAAAGAAAAAAAATGGAATCTGCGTAGATTAAAAATTATGTTATTACTTGTACAAATAATGCACATATATTTTAGACTAGACATTTTAGTGTAGTAAAGCATAGACACAAGTATATTCAAGGAACTCTCTATTTCTGGCACTTTCATACTTCAGACAACGATTCGACAGGATCAACGCACGGCATTGAAAGTGGTTAGAACAGCCTCCAACTACCTCCGGTACGGTACTGAGATTTTCTTAGACAGAAGAACTCAAAAACTAATTCGGCTCTATACTGAACTCGGCTTCCACGAAACTTCTGAATACGTGTATTCTACATTATAATACTTTTTTAAGAATTGAAATGTCACGTGGACTATTTTGGGAGATTTAGTAACTTTTTTTGCTAGAATATAAAGCCTTACCTCGTTGAAGATATGTAGCTTAATAATGTTAGTTAATCGTAGAGGATCAATGGAGAGTTGTATGTCAGATGACATATCGTTGCTAAATTAATCTTTTAGAACTAATATCATTTAAAGTTTATAACATTGGTATTTGTACAATTTATGAAGGGAAATAAATTGTATTGTATGGATTGATACAATCCATACATATATATTTGTCCTCTTGGTGCTCTGAATAACATCCCCAATTTCGTAACCACTAAAAATACCACGTATATATAAGTAGCTTATAATAAATATTTCAAGATAATTTGACGTGACGACGAACGTGCTATACTCAGTCATCACGCAAATGAATTCCTCCAGTGGGACTCGAACCTACGATCGCTGGCACAACAAGTATAAGTAGAGTCACTACAAACTGAGCCAAATGTATCGTATATGTATTCACGCCCTTATATCTGAAATCGAAAACGGTACTTTTATGTCTTCGCTGTAGTCTGACCAAAGTTTCTCCAAAAATATGCACAAAGGTTTTGTTAGACCCATACAATGCGAATTTGAAATGAATAAATCCATATCATGATGCAGTTTTTAAATAACTTATAATATACTTGGGTAGGATAAAATGATTGATTCGATTGTATTTCTTTATCGGATAAAAATATATTATAACTAACGATTCCTGCGGCTCCGCCCGCGTAAGTTATTTTTTGATGTCAAAACATAAAAAAATAAAAAATTAAAATTTGGTTTAAAACTAAATAATAAAAAATACGGAGACGGCCACCCACTCACCTAGGTGATAAAAAATAGTCTACGACCTATTCTAAGGCCTACCAAATATATAGAACAAAATTTCATAAAAATTGGTCAAGCCGTCTCGGAGGAGTTCGATAGCAAACACTGTGATACGACATTTTTATATATTAGAATAAGAAATAATGATAGAATAATTCTAGAGATAAATGATAGAGATAGAATAATATAGGAATACGTTTTGATTTGATACGATTTGATTTTTAATTGAAACCTGTGAAAATCCTGTCAAAATCTGTCCAGCCGTTTCAGAGATTAGTTGCAACAATCAGACGGACAAGAATGTTAAAAAAATATGTTTTTCTTATGAGTAACGTATAAAATTTAAATTAAATATGTTAAGCACAAACTGTTATGTTGAATGTTGATGTCACAAGCAGACACTTCAATATTATTTATCTGTATATATAGATTTAACGAATTTCGGATGAACGAATCAACCACATTATAATTATTTTTCTACCTATTTCTGTTTACGCGAGATCTCGATTATATTATACTTACTACTTACTATACTAGCACACACGGCCCGCTGGGCGTAAGTTATAATAAATTAAAAGCTTTTTAAAATTTTCTAATAAAATAAAAGTAGCTTAAGTTACTCCTTATAACATTAGATATCTGTGAGTGAAAGTCCCGTCAAAATCGGTCCCGCCGTTTCAGAGATTAGTCGGAACAAACAAACAGGCTGACAGAAAGACACTTAATAACAGACACTTTAATTTTATTTATACTTCCTTCATTTATCTTCAAACTTCATTAATTCTACCGCATATTTGTAATTTGAAAAAAAATCCCTCGTCTAAGTTGTTAGGTGCCCCAGTTTCAAAGTCTGTTTTATTTCAGGTCATAGTCTATCTTCATCTAAATCTATCTAGTCCTTGAATTGTTAAAGTATAACAAAACACTTCTAGTCTGAAACTAAGTATATTATTTTAGTTTTAAAATTATTATCTTTATATTATCTAGTTTTAAAAATATTTTCTTAAGCATGTAGAAGTATAAGAGTAAAGGAAAAAGAAAATTTACATATTATATTTTTAACGTCCCACTGCTGGGCACGGGCCTCCCTTCAATACAAGAGGGGTCAACCCATAGTCTGTTGCGCTGGCTAAGTGCGGGGTGGATTTCACATAATATATTTAGAATTAATATAATAATAATAATATGTTGGGACATTATTACATACAGCGCCATCTAGTTCCGTGGTAAGCTAAGCTTGTGTTACGGATACCAGATAGTTGATATACTACACATATAAATTTTAAATACATACATACATATAATAAATATAAGCACCCATGACTGGAGTACCAACATTCGTGCTCAATAGAAGAATGCCCGCCCCCGTCGGGACTCAAACCCGTGACTGCTGCCGCAGAACGTAGGGTCTCTACCAACTGAGCCAAACGTGTCGTCAAGGCATAATTTCATATACTTGTTAGGTTCTCGAGAACATGCAAGTTTTCTAAGAACGTTTTCTTTCTATAATATAAATTAAATAGTAATATACCTATAATAAACCGTTTTATTGACAGAAAATAGTACAATCTACAAAAGTGAAGTCCTTGACTTCTGCACTAGGCTTAGCTCACATGTTACAGGAGCCAGTGTCTACCCAGATAAAAGTGTGAAGTGAAGTGAAGTGAAGATATGTACGTTATTTTTATAACAAAAATGTTTTTGTAATTGTTTTCATAAACCACTTATTCAAAAAATAAATAAAAATATAACAATGCAAATAAAAACTATAAAACAAAACACTTTTTGTAAAACAGTTTGTATTGAATTAGAATTAGAACTGTTATTGCATAAAATTAATATCTTGTCAGAAAGCTAACATAACTGCCTTTTTGGTGAGCTGTCGGCTAAAAATAACGGAAGCGTCGCGTGCGGTCGCCCGCATCTCAATCGAGTTTCGCATGGGGGTGGGTTAGACCCCACACGATTTCCCGCACTCATAATATTGTAACGGTTTATTTATATGTATATAGTAATTGATTTTGATAAAGCCATGATTTCAAAATAATAGATGGATATTTCCTATAAAATGTATTATTATATCTTCTATTATTAATGAAATTGACGGAAATTAAATATTATAAGAAATTAAAAAAACAACATGTTAATGATAAAATAATATGTTAGGACATTCACACACAGCGCCATCTAGTTCCATGGTAAGCTTGTGTTACGGATACCAGACAGTTGATACATTACACATATATGTGTATTACTTAATTACTTAAATACATACATATTATAAATATAAACACCAATAACTGCAGTACAAACATTCGTACTCAACAAATGAATGCCCCCAGCGGCACTCAAACCCACGACCGCAGGCATAGCAAGTAGGGTCACTACAAACTGAGCCAAACGAGTCATCTCTAATGAAATTGAATGAAATGAAAATGAAATTTCCATATTTAATGTCTGTTGCCATTGTTTATACTCGTATTATAAATATTTAGTACGATATCTTCGTTTCTAAGAATCGTTAAACTCAAGTCATGATGTTAGTCCGGGATGAACTCCGAAAATACGTATCCGATCTTAACGATTTTTTTAATTAATGATTCTAAATCCAAGATAAAGAAAAAAATATAAGTTTACACATGGCGGGTAGTCTATAAAATGAAGTTATTAAGCAAATAGATTAGTTATTCCTTCCTCGCAAAATGCAAATCTTAATTCTAAAATTTATAAAACAGTCAAGCATCAAGTATTGTTTGGACTATAATTCATAATATACTAGCTATTCCCGCGGCTCCGCCCGCGTTGGTATAAGGTGGTATAAGGATGAGATTTTGGGTTATAAGTATTTTTGATGCCAAATCATAAAAAAATAAAAATTAAATTTGGTCTAAAAATAAAAAATAAAAAAACCTGTAGAGGGCCACCCTTATCACCTAGGGGAATAAAAAATAGCCTACGACCTATTCTCAAACCTACCAAATATACACAAAAAATCATAAAAATCGGTCAAGCCGTTTCGAAGGAGTTCGATAACAAACACGGACACGAGATTTTTATATATTAGATTATATGCATTATGCATACATCATTATCTGAAAATATATGATATATTAATTCAAATAAACATCTAGAGCTATTAAACGCACTAACATCTCATGAAACGTTTTTAATTTATTACATACAGTAAATACCATCAGGATTTGTGCCACCTATGCTGCTATAACATTATAGCTCCATTTTAAAGTCAGTTAGTACAGTGCAAATATTACGTTACGACTCATCACCGTTACATTAGGGCTTGATTAGTCCCCTTTCTCTCTCGTGGCATTGGCATTGTACGGGAATTAGGTACGCCAATGCTAGGGGGACCATGTTATGTGTTCTTCAAAAGTATAAAGAAAATTTAATGGTTTAAATTAATTTTATGATATTAATTCAAAAGCGTGGGCAGGCCTTCCACAAGGTGGAATGACGACTTGGTCAAAGTCGCGGGAGCCCATTGGATGCGGATAGCGCAAGACCGGTTGTTGTGGAAATCTTTGGGGGAGGCCTATGTCCAGCAGTGGACGTTTTTGGGCTGAAACGAACGAACGAAAGAACTCAAAATAATTAAGACGAAGTGCACCTCAAAAGTAAAGTAAATTATTATAATATTTTTTTTAAATTAGTTTAGTTTCTTAGTAGTAGTAGTTAGTTAGATATGAAGTTAATTTTAATTCAAAATATTGTTTTTAACAAATGTTTCTATCGTTTTTTAATTTTTTTAATATTTCTTCGTCAAAAGTTGTCGTTTTGAATAATTTTAAAACGATAAAATATTATATATGTTAGTTTAATGTAAATTTTAATATGAACGTACGAGTATATCAGCTTAACATATTTTAGTTGATTAGAAAAAAAAGTTGTGCTAAAGAACACATTTTATTATGCACATTACACATACCTACTACAATATAAAACTTAAAAAAGATCTTATCTCAAAAAAAAAATACATTAACATAATTTTTTGATAAGTTATATGCATACATACAATATACATATAATAGTAATGATATCCGACCAATTCGGCCATGGCCAGCCAATCTCATTGAGACTAGCCACAAACACAAGTGCACTCTCTGTTCCTATCACCTTATAACATCTAGCTAGGCACGGGTCTTCCTTGATAGTAATCATGATAGAAATGATTCGCACATGAAGTCAAATCAAAGGTTTGACCAGGATTTGAACCCACTCAGTTTTACAAGCGTTACCATAGGGCTACCACTGCCTATTTCATCAATATTACATAGTATTTTCAGAACTTTCCCAAGGAAGACGATTTATATGGTCACAGTACAGTAGTGCACCGGACGTGAACATTGTCCTTCGCTAGCCTTGGCTCGTATATAGCTGCGATTGTACCAATCAGGGCTGTAATGCGGGCAAATTCTTACATACCCTCGTTACACCACCCGGCGTTAAAATGCAAATCAAATTTTGTGGTATATTTGTGATATTAAAACTAAACTATTTGAAAAAGGACGTTTTATTTAATTATTAACAGATTCCAATATCATTTCAATAAATTTCCATTACATTTTTTTTGATAATTAATTCAAAATAAAGCAACTGAAGCCCAAAAATCGTAATACGAAAACCATTTAGCAATAAATGTAGTTTAAATGGCTGAAAATCAACGTGACCCAAATATTCAATTCAACTCGAACGATCAGAAAATTTCTTCTGACCTATTTCCCAAATGGCTCTCATCCTCCAGCGAAGGTCAAAGACCAGTTCGCAAATGTAATGGATTGATATATAACATAATTAAAAATGATTTGTTGAGGGCGAATGACCCTATTTCTTCTTAGTGATGTAAGAGATATCGTATGGAAAAGATTTTTATGCATCTACATTCTACATAGTTAATTTAACTTACCAAAATGGCTATACTCGTACCTATGATTATTAATATCGTTCGTCTAATAAAGAAGAATACGTAGATCAATTTTCTTGCCTAAAAAGAGGAAATCTATACCGAGAACTAAAATAAGACAGAAAAAAATCTTATCCGCAGGCATTTACTAAAAATCTTGACTTTATTTTGACAGTACAATTTGAGTTTACATTTTGTTCGGACTAATTTCGGAAACTAAATAGATTTTCGTACCGCTTCCATCAATACAAAAGAGATTATCTTGGAAAGGTATAACCCATTAATATATAAACATATTGCAAAAATAATCAATCGGCCTGATGATGTTCGTGAAAAGACTACTACTGGTGAACTCAAGAGATCGGGTGTTAGTCGCGTGTAAAATAATAAATATTACACTATCGCTTTTAATTCATTCATAATTCGTTAGATTTTACCAGACAGGCTGGCGTCGCTCAACTAATGCCACATAACCTCAGATGTAACGGTTATCTGTCGACGATAATGCTATCACGTCACTCGTTCGAAGTAAACCGTAAATTTTGTTTGGTATCCTGCTTACATTTTTAGTCTATTGTAAATTTTATAATTATTTAATTTATAATATGAATACTCTGCATTGGTCTTTAACTGTCTCTGTGGTGTATTGGCTAGCATGGACGACCGCAAATCCAGTGGCCCTGGGTTTGAATCCCAGGCCAGGCCAAGTTTAGTTATTGAGTGTTTTCGTTTAGTAAGGTCAGTAACAGCTCGGAATTGGGAAGTAGGCGGTGTTTCACCCCCGTCCTTCGGAGAGCACGTAAAGCCGTAGGTCCTGCGCCCTAGTTCTCACTGGTCGTGTCGAGCAGTTGTCTCAACGGAGTAGATGAGTAATAGGATTAGAGAGCCGCCATGAATCGGTCGGAGAACATTATTGTTATTTGTTGGCGGAATCGATACAAGAAGTGCTGAGTTTTTGTAGCTTTTCTTGTTTTGTCTTACATTCATTACAAGTTTTTGTTAAATATCTTATTTTTAAAACGGAAATCGTTAATTAAATACTAAATATTAGGTATTAGTTCACGTGCAGTGTTCTGCTATTCTAGATAAGTCTAAACGTTGTAGGTACCTACAGATAGAGCAAATGTTGTCATAAACCTGCTATACAATGTTTCCTTTAGTTTAGTCGTCCTTGAACTTGTATTATGATAACGACTATAAGGATGTTATTAGAGTAATAAAATTGGAAGTTACTGTTTTTATATTTCTTAATTCGTTTGCGAGATGTTCATAATCACGATAGTAATGTGTTAGTGTCTCAAAATTGAAGATTACAAACGAACATATATATTATGTCGTTAATTTTAATTATTATATTTTCTTTATCGATATCTAGTATCGATGTTCGACAACACTATACACAGCATCTCTGGTAGTGACCGCAGGCATCCGCTCCTTCGCCGTGGGAATGAAATCGCATCCCTTGAATCATTCTATATACGTAACGATTGATTGTTTTGGCCATTACTTGCAAAATGTGAATGATCTCATTGTATATTTCATGTGATGTTAGATGTTTAAAACTGATAATTCTTAAAAACTACAAGATGAATCCATTAATTTAACCGTTTGTGAAGTACGAGTAAATGTTATAAATAAATAATGTTCTCCGACCGATTCCGGCCATGGCGGGTAATCTCGTTGAGACTAGCCAACTACGCAGGAGATATTATAGTGCACAAGTGTACGCGTAAACACAAGTGTACTCTCTGTTTCTATCACTCTCATACTCCGGTAGGACGAATACTCGACACGACCAGTGAGAGCTAGGGCGCAGGACCAACGGCTTTACGTGCGCTCCGAGGCACGGGGGTGACACACCACCAACTTCCCAACTTCGGGCTATTACTAAGGCTTACTAAACAGAAAGAATCAATAATTAGACTTGGCCCAACCCGGAACTCGAACCCAGGACCTCTCGATGTATGGCCGTACATGCTAGCCACTACACCACCGAAGCAATAGTAAATATAATATAATATCTGTGATAGTCGCGATTTAATTTAAATAATAAAGTTCCGCCGGAACAAATGTTTGTAGTAAACTAAAAAGTGTTTAACTGAAAGTTTGTTTTTGTTAAAAGTGTTTTTTTTTCGTTTACACTTTGTATAGTTTGGGTTCGTTACATAATAATAGATAAAAGATTTTAATTACCCAAGACCATACAATGACGGCCAGGTGCATAGGTTATTTTACCATTCAAAAATAAAAAGTTCCCATGGAATAGAGTAGAGTAGGTAAAAATTATCATCATCATTATATTAATAATATAGTTCTCTCCATCACAAAATATTATCTTTTTTAAATTCAAATCAATCAAATTTTCTAAAGATTATCAAGGTAGTCACACTGTATGGAATTATTTTAATAACTATGATAATTTGAATTATAGTATAAAAATATAACGGTTCTAAGAACAGATTACGAAGTATCCATACAATACTATGATATCGTCAGCGGTGACTTTGAACTTTAGGCACTCGAACTCCTGCCACTTTGCAAAGTTACTTTGCAAAATACATTTTATTGTAAGCATTTAAGGTTTATATTAGCATTATATCTAGTGCATAAAAATTCAGTTGGTAATCCAGATGAGGTTCACAATATTGGCAGTAATTGTTTAATTTAACCGACATTTTGGCGTTTGGTGACAGGTCAACCTTAGGAATAGCTCACTGTATCTATGGATAGGCAAAGAAATTATTTATTCTTCCTAAAATACTCTAAAACCGTTAATACTTAATCTATTGAATAACAAAGAGATATGGCAACATTTAGCAATTTTTTTTTATAATTTGATTGCAATATTTAGGCAAAAACAACCCGCATTAGGCCTGCGTGGTGGACTATGGCTTGATCCCTCTCGTATTGAGGCCCGTGTCCAGCTGCGATTATTTTCTATGAAAAAAAGTATATGAAAATAGTATAACTTGTATACATAAATTGAATTACATGCAAGTTTTCTGTAAACAAATCACTTGCAATGAAAAGCCATTGAGGCGAGTTAGGGGGACAACGTCCCGGTTGTGTCATTCGAGGTCCGTGACCTTTCCGCCGAAATCTGAGTCCTGTCCTCCATTTATAATAGATTGACAGGACGCGTACTAAAAGATCTGCAATGCTGAATCGTGAGATTGAATCAGTGTAAGTACATAATATGTTTAACATTAACTGGGTTTAGGTCTTTAACAAATCTAGACTAGGTGAGCTACATTTATACCTACGTCTATACATATAAAAATATTTTGAGACGAATCTGTACATTAAATATTTTTTGGAAAATGTTCTCCAAATAGTCTTTATTATTTATACTTTTTAGAATTATTGTCCATTAATATAAAGTATCCTTAAGCTGACCGTGTTTTTTGTCTTGATAACTGACAGATAGACAGACAATAATTCTAAAAACTACACATTCGACCTCTGTATCGGTAACTGTATTATTTAAGAAATATTTAAAAAAAATATTTGATGTACCTATGTTCAAAAACTTAATTAGAATTTTATTGTATGTGTACTTTTGTAATAGATAACTATTAGTCACTGATTGTTTAACTAAATACAAAGTCAGTTTTGCATTATTTCAAAGAATAAGTAAGTAGTCATAATATTTAGTAAAATAAGTTCTTAAAAGTCAGTGGTAGCCCAGTGGTAACGCGCTCGCTTGTATAACCGAGTGATGCGGGTTCAAATCCGGATCTCGCACCTCTGATATTTTTAGGTATTTCTATCCTGATTACCACTTGTCTTACGGTGAACGAAAACATCGTGAGGAAATCTGCATGTCTGAGAAAACCTAGCAAGTTTTCGTAAGACATGTGCAGTCCGCCAACACGCACTAGGCCAGCGCGGTGTCCGGCTCATTAGGTGCCCTTGCCCAGCAGTGCGACGTTCAAAAAGGCTGATGATGATGATGATAATGAAGTTCTTAAAAATGGCCCGAAAGATCGTATTAAAAACATCAAACATACCTATTACCGAAGTATACCAATTAGTATGTATTAAGAAGTACAAAAGTTTAAGTTCGTATCTAGTTTCAAGTCTAGAACTTACACAGTTCACATATAGGTATAGGTATGTAATAACTAAAAATAACTATTCAGATATACGAGTAATTAATTGTAATCTCATATTAAATACGTAACTGTTTATGCAATGTTTACTTAAATTTGACTGATAAAATGTACAAAGACTCTTAAGTATTTATATTTTCTGTGCTAAGTTCTAGGTACAATTAAATAAAATTATGTAAATATGTACCTATTTAAAACCTTGTAGAACCGCTTAAGTATTGAACTGCATGATTCCAAACATATATTTGACTCTTTTTAACGTTCCACAACTGGGCACTAGTCCTTCGATAAGAGGGGGATCAGGATATAGTCCACCACGTTTGGACTGAGAACCTTTTTTTTAGAACGTTTTGAACACTTGGTAGGTTTTCTCATACTTGCAGGTTTGAAAGGAAATCCTTCGCACATGAAAATATCAGAAGTGCAAACCCGGGATTTCAACCTGCTCCACGCCGCTGGCCGCGTTACCACTGGTCTACTACTACTACCACTATATTAAGAGAAGATCATAAATATTATACAACAATAAAAAAACGTAATTATAGTTTAAGTAAGTCCTTCCTTTCTTTCCTTGCTTTGTGTTGTATGATTTGATAACATCGATGTACGAGTATGCTAGACGATTTGCATAAACTACGAAATATAATCCAATAATAAAATACCTCAGAACCTAGAGATTAACTTTTAAAAAATGAAAACGGATTTTACATAATTTTAAATCTATGCAGTGAAAAATATTATAATTAGTAAAATCGATTTACAATCGAGCGTCTTTCTTTTTGAAATCGATTAAAAGTCCGATCCTTAGGAATATTTACTCGATATGATGTCATTATAAATAAGAACAAGACAATTTTGGCGGTCTCTATCTAAATAACTATTAATTTATATAATTTTATATTAATTAAAGATTTTGATTAACAACGAGTACTATTATACTGCACAAACATAGAAACAATATATTTGAGTTTTTGTAATTACTTTTTTTATTATTTTTTATTTTTTTTATTATTTTTTTAATGACTTAAGTTAGTTTTTTCGGCCATATTAACTTAGACTAGCCACTTAGCTACGCCACTAAGGATGTATACGATTTATCTTTTGACTCTATAGAATATACTCTCTATATGTATGTCGTACGTCATATCTTTTTTGCGTACTGGCTACTAATTTTACTAAAATCAAAAATATAAAATCTATTTGCTTGGTTTTTTACCTGCATTTTATTTTAAAACCTATACTCTTTTAAGATTGCTGGCAACCTGACATAATTAAGACCTAACTCCGCTTTAGTTAAAGTATCAAAATAGTCTCTACGGCTATTATCATAAGAACTTTAGATAACAATAACAAGCATTAAATGGGGGAGAACCAAAAAAATACTCGGTGCAGGTCATTGCCGTTCGTCCTGTTAGGGTTCCTGTATGAATGACCTTAGCACATACAAAGAAAATGCACGTGTGCGAAAACAAATAACGTATACATATTATATACATACATATATATGTATAATTGTGTATGTGTCCTGGCGTCACAGTGTCTAAAGATGAGTTTACCGATAAGTAAGTTAGATAAGGAAAACTAATTAGTTAACCCTTTTGTTCTATGCTTCCATCTCACTTTTACTATGTAGAGTTTAAACGAAACGGAAGTCATAGACTGTCTACACTCTACTACCTACTATTAAAAAAATAAAACTTTAATTAATTTATTAATAATAGCATATCAATAAATTAAACTATTAACTTAGATAACATTTAGTATCATTTAGCAAGAAAATTAAAAAAAAAATTATGTGAACAGACGGACAGAAAGATTGTAGAACTTATTATATATAGCTGCAACTTTGACATGGTTACACAGATAATGATATTGGCTTATAAATTAAGCCGGTGAATATAAGATAAAACATATTATAAAAATAATTAAATGTACTTATCAGGCTCGAGTGTACGTGAGGCGATATCATAAAAAATTGACGCTTAAAATGAAATGTAGAGAGTTGATTTTGAATTACCTTAAAATGTGAGTACGATGATTGAATCTCCTTGCGAGCTAACGTAAGAGTTTTTTCGCATTGTACTTGTACGATATTTCTATAGAGTATAAATGTTGTATATTATATTACTATCTGACCCGGCAAAAGTTATTCTGCCATATAAAGGGGGGGGGGGGTTCTGTGTGGTTAGGAGGTACTAGAAGAAGGCTACAAATATATAAAAAAAAATCCTTAAAATCGGCCGAACCGTTTAGGAGGAGTGCGACCACATATTTTATATAATAAGATTTACTGGTGTTGTTATACTTTTTGTAGTTACTGACTGTATTGTCTTAGGACTGTTTGAATAATAGAAATATTTATATCACATTTACTTACTTACAAGGCATATTTTTTTACTAAATGTTAGTTACTAATCACTTTTTTACATTTACAAAAAATATATATAATAATGGTTTTTTGTGTCTTTTGTTCTCGACGTATTCTCGATGTACAATTAATACAAAATAAAAAAGTTAACAAAAAATGTATAATGAATCAATTTTATT
Source organism: Boloria euphrosyne (assembly GCA_951802675.2). Classification (NCBI taxonomy): domain Eukaryota; kingdom Metazoa; phylum Arthropoda; class Insecta; order Lepidoptera; family Nymphalidae; genus Boloria; species Boloria euphrosyne. The sequence continues at coordinate 3,575,613 of OX637896.1, forward strand.
ATGAAGATAAGATGAGTAATTTATTACAAAATACGAAAATTAATCCTTCTTACTTCAAAACACAAATTATCGCCTCAGATCCGTTTAATAGCTAACGTATGAATTATGAAAACCGAATAAGCCGTTTCGTAAATATGGGGGAACATCGGGTCAAACATACTTCGCCGCAGTTAGGTAAAAAAGAGAACATTAAAATCACTTTTAAAATATAATTTAATTTCCCCTAAAACTTCAAACGACTCTTCTATTATAGGTAATTAATCAAAAAAATCACTGCTTTAACAATAATTGGTGACATACCGTATACTTACGATTGTATTGAGTACCTCTATCTATTTGAAAGTCATTAGTAAAATTTTGAAAATATGAATATTTAAATATACATTTCTCAATTATACGAATGACTATAAATTTCATATTTCTGTACTTGTAAAATCATATATTTATGTTTTCTACAATAATATACTGTAATATATTATATAAATTTTCCATAATAAGTACTTTTTACTTAGGCCGTTTTGCCATCACACCAAAATTTAAACTTGTCTATATAAAAATCGTCAGTGCACAATGGACACGAATGCCTAACCCACGCCTTTCAGTGCAAACTCGGTCCATCTCAGACTTAGTTGATCAGTGGCGGCTATAACGCGCGGGCGTCCCAACACGGTCCGGGGTTCGAATCGATAATCGAGCTTTTTATATGAACGGTGTTTTATAAAACAAAATATTACATCTCATTCTCTAATTTAAAAATTTAAGCATTTTTTTATACATGTGATAGTGTGTTTTTGGTTGCTTTTAATAATCTGGGTAATGTATACTTTAAATTAATTTAATTAAACAGTTTGTTATAAGTTAAGTTTAAATTTTAAATGAAAGCTTATTCATAAATTACACTTTAAATGAGAAGTAATAAATTAAAAAAATATATTTCTTTGTAAGCATATTTGTAACAATAGTACAGACATACATAAGTTCGTTCTTTAAACAGTATACTTTCTATTACTAATACATTTATTGTAAAAATATTTATATTATAAAAATATTAAATAAAAGTTTATATGATTTTTGGAACAATATTAATTTTGGATTTTTTTTCTCTATTAAACTAAAAAATATTTTTTTTAAAATTTGTATTAACATAAAACCTTAATTTTAATTACTTAATACACAATAACTTTCATTTTTTACCCGAATAAGTATCGATATATGTACATGTATATACATTATATGTATAACACAATAAAAAAAATGTTTAAATATATCAAAAATTTAAACGTAATTTGATAACTTATTATCTAAAGTTTTTTCATTACATTAAAATAGGTTTCAAAATCATTTTAAAGAGATTCAGTTTAACCATTTAAAGCTATCTTTGTTTATAAATAAACGTATAGTAACAGCACTTATATATTATAAGTACATTGATATTGAGTGATAAGACGAGTACAATTGAAATAAATTATACAATTTTTACTTTTATCTCAATGAAAAAAAAACTGGTTAATTAAGTTTGTTTCATTTTTTCATTTATTGTAATGACTTAATTTCGATTGATCACTTTTGCAATGATCTTATGCGATTCTAGGCAAAGTCAGGATTTTTAAATGTACCTATATGTCCATATGTTTACATTATATATTTATACTGCGTAATTAAACTAAAAAGTGCAATTAAAATAATCTTTTTTGCAATTATATACTAAATTATGTATAAAGGAGTGGAATACAACTCACAGATTCATCACGGCAATTTAGTGTAGGTACTTGTATATAAATGCGTACTTAAATTTTTGTCAGGTATTCTCCGTATTGAAAGATCTATCTGGATTTTGTTTTTTTTTTCTCTAAAGAGGTAAAAAGGGGGTAAAATTTTGTATGAACATCAGTTATTAATCATAGTTTAAAACTACGAGTAGGTATGCGGGCAGAGTCGCGAGCAAGACTTGATAAAACTGTGAAAGTCCAAAGTCCGTCGGGAACGAATTTGTTAGAACCCTACTACAGTTAGTAACAGAAGCAAACTTTTTACTGCAGCTTACATTTAATATTAACATGCAAACATAAAATACTGCACTACCGATTTAATTTTGTTTTAGAAATCGTTAAATACTACGAGTATAATTAATCATTATACAAAACTTTCTTAGATTTACTAGATTTTTTTACCAACATAGCTTTTTTAAATGCATAATATGTATACGTAATTATATACGGTCACCGTTTTTGTACATTTTTGTCTATCTGTTGGCTTGTTCCTGCTAATCTCCAAGACGGTTGGATAGATTTTGATGGGATTTTCACGAGCAGATAGATGATATAAGAAGTATCACACTTAGGCTACTTTGGGTTCCTCTAAAAAAACGTACCTACAGGCAAACCCGAGCGAAGCATGAGTAAATACCTAGTATGATATAGGCTAATGTTGTACTTTGAAAAGTATCCAAGAAATTTAAGCAAGTCAATTGAAGCTACGATACAATAAGCTTCATATAACATAAATCATAGTGTTTATTTTGTCAATTAATTTAATACAAATAAAATATGTGATACCGATGCTTTCAATATCTCATCCGTGTGCTTTAAAAATAGCTATCTATTATTAGACGTTATCATACTGACAGACAAATCCTTTTATATATATATTTAGTTTTAGGTTATGAATACGTGAATATTTTTTAAATCAAAATGAAAAAATGTAGCGTCGCAGTTAAAATAATAGTATTTATAATTTTTAATAAAATAAAAGTAGCCTTAATTACTTCTATATAATATATAACATTGGCGAGTGAAAATCCCGTCAAAATCGGTGCAGCCGTTTCAGAGATTAGCCGGAACAAACAGACAGACAAAACAAATTTTTTTATTTTTTTTTAATGTAAGTACCGTATATATTTATATATTAATTTAGTGAAAAGCTGTTCATTTGAAATTAAAAAAGCTACTGGTATATACTGATGAATAAGTAATATCAAAGTGATAAAAATTGATAGAAAATAAAATGCATCTCAAAAAAAGAAATGGAATCGTTAGCACATTACCTATATTTGTAAAGTTATTTAGAGATTGTGAAAAGTAGCGAATTTTTTTTTGCGTACCACAATTTTTTGGCAAGGTCGCGACAGAATTTATCTGACAACGCACGTGTCACTACCGCATTATAGTGGGATCTTTATTTAATAAATCTAAACGTCACACCCACTATGAAACGTATGCGTTTCGTAATTTTTATTCAAGATATGCTCAATACTTCCATAGATTTACGCGAATATTTGACATTTTTAATTGAACTACCTTTTGAGATTTTGTCGCAGATTTATTTTGATTTTTGGATCTCAACGTTTCGAATGCTTTAATAACAATTATGAGACTAAGCTTTAAGCGGTCTCAAAGTCATTACATAGCTGTTACAGACAGTGTACCCACAAAATTTGCAAAATTAATTCAAAAATACCAAAATGGCACCGTACAATAATATATGGTATCCTATATTGTAAGGTACTTTGGTGCCATTCATCCACGAGAAAATCCGAAATTATAGTTTTATTCAAGAAATGCTTATTTATCCATCCATACTTTTTATAAGCTATTCCTTGCGAAGTTTGAGAGAGGTCATAGAGACGATTTACCTTGTACCATGGAACAATGCGCACTAAAATTTGCCGTATAGAAAAGAGGATAAAATAATTAAAAATATCTTTACAGAACCACCGTTGTCTAAATCAAGTGCAGAAGATGAGCTTAGTCAAACATAAACACAAGTAGTTATTACGTTAGGATCTTTTTATTAGATTATAATGAAGTAACACCTGTATAACCAATACGGATACATATTTGCTGTAAACAAGAATTTAACTCGAAACCGCCTCTTGCAAGAATCAGTAACCAATATACCAAATCAAGGAATCAAGTGTTTTTATATGGTAGTTCATTTAACATATTTACTAATATTATTTTCTTTATTTTTTGTTTTATTCACCTTTTACGCAGCAACAGTAGAAAAAGTCGTAAAACTGTTCCGGAAAAGACTGAATGTCTAAAAGTATTTTGTGGTACAACACAACAACAAATTTCTAATAAATTGATTTCTACTAAAGTAAAAATAACTTGATAAATACCTTTTTGTAATAAGTTTAGTACTCACCCGTATTAAATGGAATACAAATGATTTTTTCTAACAGCAGGACCATAACTATCAGTCTATCTATACGTAATATTTAATGCAAATCGATTCAACTGTTTTGACGTAAAGGAGTGATAAAATGAAAACCTTTAGTAGGTAACTAGTAATGTGATTATTTCTATAGGAAAAAAATTACTATAATTTTTTATACACTTTACAAAAGCCGCGACTGCTAGATAGAAAGCTGTTTTTTGTATAGATATTTAGTGATTTTGGAAAAGAAGCTACTGAAAAAATATGTTATTTCCATATATCAAAAAGTTATAATCTTATACTCATTCGAAAATTAAACCTAAGTATTACGTATCAGAACAAATGCATTATTATTCTTATTTAATTTTCACTCGTGACAAGATTGAACTTGTAACCTTCTCCTCATTGGAAAGTGCAACGCGCTATCTACTAGAGTACGACGGTTATAATTTCGTACTCCTAAAACTATTACTTTCTGTTATTATCTGTAACAGTTTATTAGGCATTCAATTCACTGACGGACTTTCTATACAATATACTTTCCTATGATTATATGAATATGGATTGCTTAGTCTGTTCTAACTAGTACCTAGGCCTAGAAGTTCGATTCTCGCTTGTAGTAAATATAAAAAAAATAATGTAGGTCGTAGGTAAATAACTGAGAAAGTGTACACTATGAATTATTTTTCAAGTAAAAAACACATCTATGGAAATTTCCACGGAACCACCATTGAGACATATTATGCTAATATTGCATCCGAATTGAGTACCGGGTTATTTCTTAAGTTGATCAAAATTAATCTATACTAATATTATAAAGAAGTAAAGATTGTGTCTTTGTATATTTGTTAAATTGTAAGGGGTAATCTCGGGATCTACTGAACCGATTTTAAAAATTCTTTCACCAATAGAAAGCCACATTATTGCTGAAAGGCTTTTAAGTGGTAGTCCGTTTTCCAAAGTGAATCGGAGAAAAAACGGTCGAATGAAAACGTTTCTTACGCGATTATATATGGAAATTACGTCATTTTTAAACTATACTAAAGAGGTTACACCTGGGGACGAACCCGAGCGAAGCGAGGGTGAGTCGCTAGTATAGGTATATATTTATAAATAGGAACAGACAAAATACTTCAGTGCCTTTTTCTCCTTTATTTGTCAACTAATTTTCCAGTTTTTAGTTAAGTAAGTTTTTTGACGAAATTTTGTAATTAGTTTTGGACTAAGTTATTAAAGTGCGAATTACTTAATAGGTATTATTATATCAGGATCAAGCAAACAAACAAACTTGTCACTTAGAGTTCGTTACACGAACAATCTATACGATCTATTGTTAAATTCTGATTTGTATCTGTACGTTAAATGTTTTTTGGAAAAACCTTAAGAAACAGTAATTTTCGAAATAGAGGCCGAATCTATAGTTTTTAGAATTTTTATCCATCTGCCTGCCTATTATTTTGGTAATGCATCAAGATAAAACTGCTTTACAGATTTTGATGAATCGATTTTTACAGTGGAAAAATATTTATATCTAAAAGAAAAATTAAAACTAACTAACCATTAAAACGTAGTAAATCGTTAAAATCCAGGAACGAATCCGAACGGAGCGAAAGCGAAAACTATTGTCTATACTTATAACAAAATTCTAACTTGTTGAATGTACATTGAATATTTTTTTTAAATTCTTATTGAAATAGTCATTATTATCGATACAGAGGCCGAATCTATAGTTATTAGAATTTTTGTCTGTCTATCTGTGACCGCATAACGAGAAAATCGCTGGACAGATTTTGATGAGGTATAGCTGGTATCCGGGTCAGGATATAGAATACTTTTTACTGCTGGAAAACATCTCACTTTTGAGACATCTCAACTAACCGTTATAAACAGGCTATAAAACATCGCACAGTATGTGAAATCTAAGAATTTGTATTGCGGTCTTTATAACGCGGGTGGAGCCGCGAGAAATGCTAGTATATTGCAATTTTATAAAAAGATCCTATAAAACAGTGGAAAAACGTTTACTCCTAGATTTAAAAACTTTAACAACGTTACAGTGTTCAAAGCTTTTTTAAACTATTTTTATTAGGTAACAATTTAGTATCGATGTAATTGCCTCTAGACTATTTGAATGTAAAACAAAATTGCAATGTAAAAGAAACAAAAAAGATAATACTTCCGCTAAGTTTTTGTACGAGTTCTTGAGCAGAATCAATATCTAGGTAATGATATTCTTTGATTTCGATGATTATTATTTTAAACAATATAATCTGAACCTATATAAAAAATAGTTAAGCCTATTACGAAAAGCTTCGCTTTGCCTGAAGGGGATTTAAGTTAAAAATAACAGTCAGAGCTTTCCTTAGCTTAATGATCACCCGATCAGAAGTACCACTTAAGTACTTATATTATAAACTAAATTATGTCATATTTAAAGATCAATCAATCTTATAATAAAGCTATTAAACCGGGCCCGCTTCGTTGGGCGTAAGTTAAAATAAATCAAAAGGTTTATATAATTTTCTAATAAAATAAAAGTAGCCTAAGTTACTCCTTATAATATTTGCTGCGAGTGAAAGTCCCGTCCAAATCAGTCCAGCTATTTCAGAGATAAGCCGGAACGAACAGACGGACAGACAATCATTTTAAAAATTGATGTAAGTACTGTATACTTTTATACGTATATTTTTATATGCATTTAGTGAAAAGCTGTTAATTTGAAATTACAAACAGACACTTTAATTTTATTTATATGTATAAAGATGTAATCTTATACCTTTAAACGAGCAATTCTTGTATATATATAATCGAAATCTCGGAAACGGCTCCAACGATTTTCATGAAATTTAGCATGCAGGGGGTTTCGGGGGCGATAAATCGATCTAGCTAGGTTTTATTTCTAGAAAACGTTATTTTATCAATATTTTCAGGCAATGAAAAAAAAAACTACAATACCATTAGAATACGAAGGTAAATTTCGCTGTCATCTCCAAGATTATTATAGCTCAGATTGATTGACAGCGTAAAACCGGGCGGTCTCTAACCAGAAGTCCTCGGTTCGAATCCAGGTATTTCCAGTCCGATTATTATTTTTTTCTTTTTTTAATTTTTTCCAAAAGAAAAACCGAGCGAAGCTCGGTCGCCTGATACTGATATTTAAAAATCAATGCCTATGGTATTGATTTTTTGTGTGAATGGTACAAATAGGTAGTAATCTAGATCTAGTAGCTCAGAAATTAAAAGTTGTGCCAGATTCTAATATAAAAACTAGTTAAGTATACATACGATTAATAGTAAAATAAGGGAAATGCGTGTGAATTTCTTTTTATTGGCGGCTCTACCGGGAGTATCGGGTTCGATTTTCGTTTCGGGTAAACTATTAATTGTTTTATATACTGGCATCTTATACTGGTAATTGAATGTTTTGTAGCTAATATGTATTACTTACATAAATTTCATCCAAATAGACTCAGCTGTTTTAAAGTTAACGATTAATTTGTTAACAACACATAAAAACTTTATAGTAAAAATATAAGAATATCTACATTCTTTCCATAAAAAACTTGTAAGGTGAACGCACTTTTGTAGTATCGTAAATAATGTTTAAAGAACAAAACAACCGTTTTGTAAAAATAAGAGTAACTTGTAAAATATTATCGGTACATACTTAACTCTTAGGCACAATATGTTAATGTTTAAGCCAGACGCGTCATGATGTCACCCGATTACTCACAACCACGATATTTCTGCCCAATCCACTCATACACCTAGGTCATGAACAAACGTAAGTAATATTTATCATATTTATATTTAACACTAGCAAACGCGACCAGATTCGCTTGACGTAAGTTAATATCATTTAAACGGTTTTTATAATAAGCTTAAAAAATAAATGTAGTCGAAGTTACTTCTTATAACATTGGCTATCTTTGAGTGAAAGTCCCGCCAAAATAGGTCAAGCCGTTTCACACATTAGCCGGAACAAACAGACAGGCAGACAGACAAAAATTTAAAAAAAATATTTTTTTACGTAAGTACCGTATATAGTTACATGTGCATTTAGTGAAAAGCTGTTAATTTGAAATTAAAAACAGACACTTCAATTTTATTTATATGTACTGATGTACCTAATAAATATAAGGATGAAGCCATTTAGAAAATGCCTTCTGCTGTTAAAGAATGTTTGGGGCCATTGAGTTTTTTTAAATTCATATTCATACAACAATGTTTGGCGTTTACTTTGTAGTGACTTGCTGGGCCTACGGTCGTAGGTTCGAGTCCCGCTGGGAGACCGTCAATATACATTTGTTGAACACGAATGTATATTAATAGAAATAACATATTTTGTTTTCAATATTAATATTGTAGTGTATTGGTTGTCTCATGCGCCTATGACACGTCAGTCGCAATCTGGTGGTCGTTCGAGACAGACGTGTTGAGGTGTTGCTGAGCCGTAAATTATACCAATAACGTGGACGTCACATGTGGCGACGAGGACAAAAGTGAGTGCTCACAATTATATTATAGAATATTAAAGAAAATTATAATAAAAGTAGTATAACAGTCTAAAATATGGAAAAAGAAGGGGATAAGCTGAAGGTACTTGCATAAACATACTTATTTCTTTGTTCACCTTTTGAAGTCCTTAAAACCGTTATAAGTTATTAGTATATTATTGATTATTGAATCAAAACTGTTTCATTTGATATGCTCAAATTTGTAAAATGCAAATTGAACATAAGTATGATAATATGAGCTATATTTGAATCAACTGAAGATTTGATAATAATGAAAATAGACTACAATTTTCGAAGATTTTGTGTTATATTAGGCGCATAATAAACTTCCAATTTACTTTCATTTTTTAGGAAATAATGGTGGAACTTCGATATGTTTCGAAACTTCTTAAGTAACCACTATTTACACGCATAATTTAATCTTCAGTAGGCAGTTATAATAACTTTTCATTATGAATATTTAGATTTTGTATTTAAACGTTCGAAAGCATTCAAAATATTATGCCTACGCGCAGCTAAACTATTTAAACCTATTTGGTTTAGTAGTGGCGTGATCGACGCTGCCGCTTAAGTTGCCAAGATGCATTGCACGAATTATGGTACATTACTACGGAGCATAAAACAATTCTACATATTAGTAAAAAGGTGCCTTTGGATTTAGTGTATTTAATTATAACTAAACACATCATTATAAACATTAGTAGTGATATTGAAATATACGCTTTATATTAATAATTTAATATTATTAATTTAACGACGTAAAATAATTAATATTATTCAACTATGTGAGCAGTTTGGAAGTGTCTATCTATTTATGTTGATACCACAGCTGATACTAACGGTGCGTAAGGACAAGACATTCAAAAGAATTTATGTAGGTACCTACCTATTTAGCTATATCTGCCGCACTAACTTAATCGGTAATCGGTATAACTAAATATGGATCTGTTATGATAATATTAGGTATTTAATTATAGTGGTTAAAACGTAACCAATGACCTAAGTGATATAAAATACATACTGTACTTTATAAGTAATTTAAGCATATTAAATTATTTATCAAATTATTTAAACAAAAAAGGAATTTTGATGTATAAAAATAAAAATTAATACTATTAAGTTTGTACAGCTACTTATATAAGAAGTATAATAAACATAAGTACCTAAGCAGATTAAGAATCTGATTATTAAGTTGATACTGAACTATGTGTATAAAATACAAACTCAAAATCAATAATTTGAAAATGAAATGAATTGTTATATACGAAAAGTTGATATTGATCAATATTTAGTATATACAACTGTACAAGAATAAAAGCAGGTTACAAGTCTGGTCATTAAATTGATACCCAACTATGTGTGTAAAATTTATTATCAATTATTATTATATATAGAATACAAGCTGTATTTTATAAGTAATTCAAGCAGATAAATATTATTTATCTGATCATTAAATTGACACAAGGAATGAATTGTTGTATACAAGAAGTTGATATTCATTAATACCTAGTATTTATTTTATACAACTATATTAGGCACATAAGCAGATTAAAAGTCTGATCATTAAATTGATATTAGAGTATGTATGTGATATAATATATATGTACATACATAATATTTAATCGGAAAAATTTAGCGGAAATATCCGGTCATTAAATTGACATTTAAGCAGATAAAATTATTTATCTGATCATTAAATTGAAATAAAAAATGAATTGTTGTATATAAATAATTATGAAACAACATAAGCAGATTATATCTGATCATTGAATTGATACTAGAAAATGTATGTAATGCATACATATTTAATTGGAACAAAATTTAGCGGAAATATCCGGTCATTAAATTGAAATAGCTGTGTTTGATAAATAATAATTCAAGCAGATAGAATTATTTATCTGATCATTAAATTGATATAAGAAATGAATTGTTGTATATGATTTATTATGTAACAACATAAGCAGATTATATCTGATCATTGAATTGATACTAGAAAATGTATGTAATGCATACATATTTAATTGGAACAAAATTTAGCGGAAATATCCGGTCATTAAATTGACATAGCTGTGTTTGATAAATAATAATTAAAGCAGATAGAATTATTCATCTGATCATTAAATTGAAATAAGAAATGAATTGTTGTGTATGATTTATTTTGTAACAACATAAGCAGATTTTGTCTGATCATTAAATTGATACTAGAGAATGTATATAATATATTATATAGGTACATAAATATTTCATTGCAACAAAAGTTAGCGGAAATATCCGGTCATTAAATTGACATGTGATACCTCATTATAATTGGATGGAAATATTAAATAGCAGATAAAAATATCTGACACATTCAATTGATCATTTCAGGTAGCCTCATTATTCCAGGTGCACGATGGGAGCGCTGGAAAAGGGCATTCCTTAAATTCTTAAAAACATCCAATATTTACAAGAATGTAAAAAAAAAAAAAGACATTGCCTTCTTCATTTTGGCGGTTTAGGTTTGCAGGAAGTTTTATATAATATGTATTCAGCCTTTTAAACGTGCCACTGCTCAGCACGGGTCTACCTTCAATACGAGGGGGATCAGGCCATAGTCCATCGCGCTGGCCGAGTGCAAGTTAATATAGAGAAATTGAAAACAACAGAAAATGAAATGAAAATGAAGGAAAATAATAAAATATATTTATCAATCGGGATCTACGAGATGTGGTGGTGGTAGGATTACTCCTAGGCATACTTCAAATTATGTTAAAGGTTCCGCGAGAGTCAAAGACTTTTTAAAGTATGGTCTGAATGGACATTTTAGACAATTTTGTTGAACAAAACAAGACTGAAAAGAATAAAAAGAGAAAATAACTAAAGGACAAAGAGAAGCCGCATAAAACAGATTGAGAAGTTAAAGAAGTCAATGATAAAATATAAAATAGAGAAGAAATAGAGTACTTACGTTTTTCACATTGATGATGATGTTGAAATTGACTTATTGAAGGAGTTGAAATTAAAATCTTAATAGATCTAGGCTTTAAGCCAAACCTAATAACAGAAGTTATTTGGTATTTTACGAAAAGCAATAAGGTTCAGTTATTTAATCGACATCCGACCCTAAAGTGATATTTATGACCTATGGTAGATTTACTCCAAAAAAAAAATGTTTGAGTCTATATTCTCAAATAGGACAGGAATCTGAAAGTTCTACTTTATACATTATCATTGATGGCACGATGAACCTTTATAGGTAAAACTTTGAAATGAATTTAAGAGTGCTTAATATTGGATAAGATCACAAGGGTAATTAAATTGAGACTAGGAAGTTTCCTAAATTTAAAAGGAATCTTGATTAGTCTATTGATTGACGATTCCGTTCCACCCGTAACACAACCTGACAGGAGGATTCTAAATCTTTAGGAGCTCAAACTGAAAGAAGATCGATGAGCTTAAACAAAGAGACATAATAGAACCTGTTGTAGGTTCTTGAAAATGGGTGTCTCTTGTGGTTCCAGTGTTGGAAAATAATGATAAATGCGACGAGCTAAAGCGTACGTGAAAACCATCCACTTCCGACAGTGGATAAGCTGTTGTCTTAAATGAAGAATGCCAAAGCCTTCACGAATTTGGATATAAAAGACGTATTTCACCAAATTGAAATTATATCCAAGTTTTAGGCACATAACTACGTTAATCGCCAGCAAAGGTTTGAGATAAGGGGCTGATGTTTGGCTTATCGTGTGCCCCTCTGTCAAAAAACTATTATGTGAACAAATATTGTTGGGGTGTGATGGCATTTTATATTCATTATATTTCTATATGTTGATGATATCCTCGTTTTGGTAAGCATTTGAAGAACATGCACAATTACAAAAGGTATAGTTTGTTTTAAAAGAAATTGATAAAGGGAAGGGAAGACGAATGTTCGTTTACGATGTTCAAAGTTAATTTCGAATTGTCAGCAGATGGTATCAAATTACTGAAAATATATATTTCAATAATACAGGGTTCTACACCACCTACCATTATTGGAGAGTTAGAAAGTTACCTAGGACTAATAAGCTACATCAGCCGGTGGACGTCGCTAACGAAAACCATACAGGTATAGTGTTAATGAAGGCAAATTTAGCATAGCCGTCATAATAGCACGTTTGTACCATGCTTTAGAACGGCGAATGACAATTTTTAACTTATGTCAATTAGATAACAGGGATAGTTTATTACGAATTCTAATGTGTCAGAGAGAGAAAAAAAAAAGCATTTTCGGGAAAGGATTCGGGATTACTAGAAACGTTTTGAATTTTCGATACTAGAATGTTCTAATATTTACGCATATAAAAAGGCCAACAGTGTGTCGGGAGATCAGTTGATATTCGAAGTTGAGCGAAGACTATGAAGATATACGAAATAGTGGAAAAGTGAAGAAGAGATGATTGAAGGCTTAGTAAAGGAGTGTCTATAAGTGAAATACCGTGCTCGGAGACTAGTGCTGTGTACAAACTGTGCGTGTGTATATAGTAAAATAAAACAGCTTTAGTGCAAGAACGCTTATAATTTCCGATCCCGAACCCGTATCACATAACATTACGATGGATTTAATGGTTCCACTTCCAAGCGAGGACTACTAATTATTAGATATTCACATTATTATAGCAGATATATAGAAGTAAAAATTTGTCGTAAGATTACATCTTCAGAAATGGTACAATTTTCAGTGAAGAATTAAAATAAAGAAATCAGTGAAGAATTCATTCAAGAAAGAAATATTTTATTAAAATCCCATATTGCCACAACAGGATGGAGAAGTTAAAAGACAAAACCGAGACTATACGTCTAACCAACGACGACACTACTATACGAATCCGACTATAGCGACTAAAGTTAGGTGAATATAAAGATTGGTAAGAGAGTTTATTACATTACTTGAGTATGTACTCTTTCTCAAATGCAAATTTATAGATAAGTTATAATTAGTGATTCCATTGAAGTAATACCAATGACACAGATGTTAGGGATAAAGATCGAGAAAGGAAAAAAAAAGGAAAGGAAATTGGAGGCAGGAAAAAAAAGGTACCAGTGTGATCTGAGACCTGGAGATATAGTATATATATTAAAATATGAAGAAAGAAAATAAATTAAACTGGGATTGTGACCAAGGTACACATACAGTAAAAAAAAAAAAAGAATTGTTAGAGTTATCACAGCTTAAAATAATGACATTCGTAAAAGGAATGTAAAGAAAATTCAAGGAGAATGGAAAGTTTGCGAAAACCATGATTTAAATGAATCTAACAAACATAAAAATGAATTTGGAAATTAAAAGTATGATAAGTAAAAATAAACTTTAATGGTTAAACTGAATAAACTTATAAAGTATTGGAAGGAGATTAAAATTTATTGATGTGATATGAAACATTTAAAAGTGTATAAATATAATTAAAAAAAAAAAAAACAAAGAAGGGATGTAGTGTATTGGTTGTCTCATGCGCCTATGACACGTCAGTCGCAATCTGGTGGTCGTTCGAGACAGACGTGTTGAGGTGTTGCTGAGCCGTAAATTATACCAATAACGTGGACGTCACAAATATATTAAGTCATAAATTTTATATGTCTTTTTGACATAAGAATTCAAAGTAATTAGTCATTTTGTAACGAGTTTTAATTAACCTTATCTTAAAAGGAGGCCCGTTTGTATGCTTTAATTTCTACATTATACCGCTAAATACTTATCTCTGCACATTTTTTGCAAAGTTGAAGATATTTTTTTAGTCATGAGTCTAAAAACGGGGCTATCAATTCTTATTAGCTGTTATTAAAAAAGATGAAATCCTACTAATCACTACATTTTATAAAACAAATTCCGCCGCGTTTGTCTGTTTGTTTGTCTGTCTGTTCGTGATAAACTCAAAAACTACTGCACCGATTTTCATGCTGTTCTCACGAATGGATAGAGTGATTCTCGAGGAAGGGACGAACCCGAGCAAAGAAAGGGTGAGTTGCTAGTCTAATATATATAAACCTTGTGTCACGGTGTTTGTGGCCGCACTCCTCCGAAACGGCTTAGTTGTACAATAACATTCTATCCAATGAACACAAAATCGTTAATGTTCATTTTATATAATGTTTATAAAATTATATTTTTTTGACAGATAACATATCTAGATATGAAAATAAATTACTATGTAAAAGCACAAATCTATAGGCATGATAGTTTTTCAGTAAAGTGTACCGCAAAATGCTCAGGTTTGGGGTAGTGTTAGGTCTCGCTTCGCTCGCTCTTTGTGACAAAGTACAAACAAAGCCTATGAAACTTATCGGCCAACGGACATGTCTAGATAGAGCAATCGTGCGGGGTTTACGGGGTGAGAGAGGGGCGGTAGCCAGCCCAAGCTGCCAAACACTCGCTTGGGACACGCCAGTGTTGATGCTTTTTAATTTGATTTGAGTTGTACCTATTTGTTGTGTTGTGGGAGACTGCGTGTCATCATCTCGTATAAATAAGAATTTAGAATTTCATCAGTCTCCACACACTTATATCAACACTTAAAGAACATTAATTTTAATACAAAACCATGCGCCTGCTTGCCGTCTGAAAATATTAATTATTAAAATTGTTTCTACGTACGATTAATAAATATATATTTATATATTGTAACAACCCTGCAGCAATGACAAATGCCTACATAAAAGCGGCATTTCGCGTGACTTCAAACGCTATTGCCCACTGGTTCTTTTTTTAAGCTGTGGTACAAATATATAAAAAAATCTGCTAACATATTATTTACTTCCAAAATACTATTTACCTTAGTAATTATTTTAAATTAAATGCTCACAAAGAGTAAGAGAAGGCAAATGTTAGAAAAATAAAATATAATCTAAGTAAGAACCCGTGCGTAAAAAACTACTCTAAATTGTTTTTACTCGGTCAAGTTTTTTATGATAAAAGTTTTTTAACAGCTTTTAAGTTTTGGCCAATCTTTTTGGAGATTTATTTCACAATTTTTATCTCAAATTACTTTTAAACATATATTTATGAGATCTCCTTTGAAAAATTATTATTTTAGAAATTATGATGTAGATTTTTAAGATTTTTTAAAATTTAACACACATAAATTGCCGCCTGAAGTCGGTCATTTTGATTTATATTCGTATATCTTACTAACGAATTATGAATTTTCAAAATCAGCTTATCAGCAATGCTTAAAATTTTCATAGGATGAGACAAACGTACATAATTTGGGCATACAACCCGTCTTTCAACTCCGACACAGTCGGGTAAAAAGAGGATGCTTCTTAAAAGTGTAAAACCTAAGTTTATAATAATGTAGGTTTTTTACAAGCATTGCGTGTGAAGAATTATTAGATTATACGGAAAATTTTGGAAATGTAACAATAACTTACAAACACTAAGCAGACTGACAAGAAAAAGCTGCAGCAACAAACATATCGAACTTAATTCTAAATAATCGATGACGGATATATATACAAACCATAGAATATATAATTTTGCCTCACGAGATTATTTTTAAATTTACGATAAATTACCGCCTATCAGTTAAGTGGGTGGTTCTGGCCTTCTACATTGGATGAACGAACTCGATATTTTTAAATGTTTAACACCTGCCTAGTTTGCGAACTGAGATTTCTTTATTGATCAGATTGTAACCCAGCTGATTTCTCGCGAATGAAGGCGATTAACGTTATATTGCGCACGCGCAGCTCGCGCTCGTTCCGTATACATTTATCGCATTCTTTCTTGAATCAGTTTCTTATTTGATTTTTGTGTTGGACACTTTTTGTGAAAGTATGTGAAATATAGAATAATTATTATAGCTCACTTGTGGCAGCTCAATGGTAACGTGTGTTTCAAATCTCAGATCTTGAACCTCTGATTGTGATTACCATTTCCAACATGATTACCACTTGTCTTACGGTGAAGGAAAACATCGAGAGGATACATGTATACCTGAGAGAACCTAGCAAGTTTCGTGTTTTTACATGTGAAGTTCTCTAATCCGCACTTGGTCATCGTGTTAAAGGGAGACCCGGGCCCACCAGTAGGGCTTAAAAAAATAGCTTAAATTGTTTAATAAATAATACTGTAAGACCAAATTTCAAATTATATAAACTAATATTTTTTGTTACAGGTTCTGTAAAACTACGAGGGATCAACTCCAAATAAGGCGTTTTCACTAATTTTATTAACGTATCATAAAAATAATATAAGCACAACAAGGCGTAGTTTAATTTTTTTGTAACACTCGCAATAGAATGCAAGGGATGAAAGTGATATGGGCATAGTATTAGAGTGGCGGCTCTTTAGCTATGGTCATTATTTTGTATGGATATGAAAGGAATTTGTAGTGTTATAAAATAAGGAAACTACACTATCGTGCGAAAAAGCCTAATTTATATATTAAACTTACGTTTTTTTAGGACGAAAGCTTTAGTTACATTAGGGACTATACGAACTTGGCTCTTTTCCCCTTGAACAATAGTTTAAATTTTAAAATTTAACGAGTTTCTTTTTCATTTTTTTTATTTTTATTAAAAAACCTTTAAAATTCCAGATACACGACGCCACAATCATTTCAAGGGTCTAAAAGTGATCAACTTTCGGTTTACCAACAAAGTACTTCAGAACGAAGTGGACGAGGCCATCCTTAATTTACACATTCAAGAACTAGAACCTAAGCATAATATTACTATAATAGAAGAACATTTTACTATAAATCTCCAAGTAAATAGAGTAACTAGAAACAGTCAAGGCAATAAGGCATCTGTACCATATGCTGAGAGTGCGATAAAGATGTCCAGGAAAGATTTGAAGGTCGGGAAGTGGGTTAAGGTGAATGTAACGAATATGGTCGCGGAGTTCTTCAGGTTGCCGAGAGAGAACCTGGCGATCGTAGTGAGAGTACAAGACTCGAAGAGTAGGATAAGTTTGGTGGTTCCACACCCAAGCTCCGAATCAAATAATGCTTTGGTAAGTATTAATAAAATTATTAATAAACTTCGATTTAATCAGTAATAGTTATGAATGCTTATAGTTTTTATTATTTTTTTTCATAAAAAATCAACTATTAGCATTTTTATTAAATTTTAACTTCTTTAGATTTACACATAATATTTGATAAATTATACTGTCTCTACTACTATCTATTTAGATTTATTTAGATTTTTGGTTTCCTTCGTTTCGAATTTAGGGAGATGGGAAAAACGTTCAAAAATATAGTTTCATTTAAAATTTTACTAAACTTTTATAAATTGTATGTTTTAAAAATATAAGATCGATAAAGTCAATAAGTCAAGTAATGACAAGTAAAAAAAATTAAATCAAAAATATTACGATTTGTTAGACGGGAATGAGCAGAAAATTAACCTACGACGATCACTAAACTCATTTAGTAGTATCGAGTAGTAAAAAATTAAACCTTGAGATACATAAAGATGGTTCTTATAGAAGAATACTATCTTAGTTTTAATGACACTAAATTTAATAGACACTAAATCCTCAGACATCCAATACACAAGTATTACTGTTCTTAATTTATATCAATAAATTTCAATGTTACTTACACGATAATGACAATAAAGAACTCATAAATTACCTTTCAAAGCTCGCATAATTTTTAATATCTGCCCCCGTATATATCGAATCGACCCATTAACGGGTCAATATTTAGGTCAATCGACTTCGTCGTCATACTCGTTGATAGATAAAAAATTCATCGCTCGTTTTTTTTAACGCTTTAAAATCTGTAACTCATAGTCCTTGCTTGTTTGTTGGTTTGTTTTTTAGTTTCGTTACAACACAATTATTAATTAATAAACGTAATAAGATATTTCTGTAATATATTTAATTATTATAATTTACTAGCAAATACCGCGGCTCCGCCCGCGTTCTAATCACTATTAAAAATAGGGATTGATGGTAGAAGGATGAAAATTGGGTTATAAGTATTTAATGATACCAAATCATAAAAAAATAAAAAATAATAATTTGGTCCAAAAATTTAAAATACTAAATCTGGAGAGGGCCTTATCACCTAGAGGACTAAAAAATAACCTACGACCTAAAAAATAAATTTAATTAAAATTTTGTCCCGCGGGAATACCCGCGTGTATTACCAGGATAAAAATATCGTATACAATAAAAGGAATATTATACTATAGATCAACCTTTGTGTCAAGTTCAACGGTTCACTTCAGTACAACCTACTGCAAAACTATTATTATTAACATAGAAGTTAGATGAACTGACGAGCAAATAATTTAATAAATTAAAATATTAATTACATTAAGGAAATATTATATTTTAATTAAAACGCAGTAGGTTTAACGCGTCATAATTTTATCCGGCAATTGCGTTTTTTATCTCAATTAGGCACTAACCGAAAAAACTTATCATTTGATGACCTATATACTATTTACTGTTATCTGTCGATGCAGTATATAAATTAGCGGAATTTCGAATGATTTCAGTTAAACAATTGTTTCAGATGCCATATGTAGAAGTTAGTCTAAGGGACAATTCACACAAAAGAACCAGAAGGATGATTGGGATGGATTGCACTGAAAACTCCAAGGAAGTGAGATGCTGTAGATATCCACTATCGGTGAACTTCGAGGAGTTTGGATGGGATTGGATCATAGCCCCTAAACAGTACGACGCTAACTACTGTAGTGGGGAGTGCCCGTACAGTTTCCTACAGAAATATCCTCATACCCATTTAGTTCACTTAGCCGCCCCTCAAGGCAGTGGCGGTCCATGCTGCGCCCCGCGGAAGATGAGCAGCATCTCTATGCTGTACTTTGACCACGATCTTAACATCATCTACGGAACTATCCCCGGCATGGTGGTAGAAAGTTGCGGCTGTTCATAGCAACCGTTGCTTTACGCTCCAAGTTTTATCCGGACAGTAATCTTCGATCTATATATTTGGTTTATATTGTTGAAACATTCAAAATTTTGTCTGATTCATTATCGATTATGACCCATAATATGGATCGGGATTTGTAGATTTGGTCTTTCTTCTTATTACTTGGGGCTTTAAGTGTTTATATAGTGTTCTAATTGTGATACTTTCGGTTGAAGACTGCGGACCTTTGTGGTGTGTGACGATGGACATTACACTAGTACTAGTTTGAATTTCATTTCATCACGATTTTAGATTCATCCCAGTTTAAATTTCATTTATGTTTTTGAGAATAAAGCAATAGTGTCTACTTATATCATACGTTCACTTTAAATTGAAGAATCATTTATAACGCCTTCTTTATACATACATTTAGACAGTCAATAACATTAGTTCTCATACAATTGACATTTATGTATATCGACATATGTATTTTTCTTTACATTTCTTCAAAAATGGCATTTATTTTCGAAATTAGATCTTAAAATTTAGTACGTAAGTTATATTTTCAATTGTAAGTAGCTAAAATGTGACACAGGCACAGTATTTGTTATGATTTCAATTAAAAGCTATCCTTAATCAATAGTGCGTTGAACTGCCAAGAAAACAACAATAGCAAATGTAAATCTGAATACACAATGGTGTACGAGGTTTTTGAACTAACTCAATACGTACCTATAGGTTATGAATTTAATTATTATATATAGGTACCTATATGAAAATATTAAAAAAAACAGATTATGAACGACTGTTATTATGCTTGACGTATTTACACTGTGCCTGTGATAACTGTTTACAAACCTTCAAAAACTGTTTCTAGTTAGGTCAGTTTAGAAGATAGCCCCTAACAGTTTTCTATGAAATTATAATTTTAAGTAGATAGGTAGTTTATGTAATTTCGATGTATTTCTATACAACGTACTTGTGAAAATCTCTTGACATTGTTTGGATCTCGTTTCGATCATTTCGTTCGATCAAAATTTATTAGGTATAGCGGGTGGTGCTTAATGTATGAATACTTGTCAGTACCAACCCTTTGAAAACGTATTATGTCGATGAATGAAGGTTTTATTTAGATTTTGCTTAAGTTTTAGAAAAGTTTCGGACTTAGATTTTTCAAAATTAGATCTCATTTGGGGCAGTTTGATGTAAGCCTCGTACCAGATCTCCCTTGTTTGATTTTGTAATGTTTCTTTACAAGCATTATAGTGTAAGCGAGTTGTTCTACGTGCCGTACTCGATGGTTATTTCAAAATTTAACTAACAAACTCGTGTCATAAGATTAATAAAATAAATTTTCAATTCATAAACATATGTGTCTCATTATTTTCCTATTCCAATTATTTTATTCATAGTAAGTGTTATTGAATATTGAAATTATCTGAATCAATCGGATGAAAGTTAGTATGAAAAATAAAATGCTGGGTAAAGCCAGTACAAGTTGGTAGTATTGTAAAGAAAATACCTAATTTTAGAATAGAAATCTAATTTTAAAAATTAATTTTCTTAATAATTATATCTAATTAATATCATAATTATTTTAATGATAATAGAAATAAATGATTTATAAAAGAATGATTAAAAAGTTATATTGAAAAAAATATATAAAAAGAACAATGATTTATATAGAAATGATCAAAAATAAAAAGTACCTACCAATATTTTTTTATTTATACTATATACTTTATAGATATATGGCAACCTACAAATAAGTGGTAGTGCCATGCTTGTTACCTTCGGGTAGCAGCCGAATGGGCCGGCACGCCCCGTATAGTACCACTCTCTCACAGGAGACCGGCGTGAAGTGGCAGCTATGCTGTCGCGTTTCGTCCGGTAAGTGAGAGTCCGGGAGGCCCACTCCCCATCCCTAATCCCGTCCTTCTCCCTCCTCCCTCCCTCCCTTTCCTGAAAGGCCGGCAACGCATCTGCAAGCCCTGTGGTGTTGCCGATGTCTATGGGCGGAGGTGATCATCACCTGATTACCATCAGGTGAGCCTCCTGCCCGTTTGCCCCCTTTGTCCCATAAAAAAAAAACCTACAAATATATGGCAACACTACACGTGGCGTGGTACAATAAAAGACAGCTGTCACTTCGCGGGCATCCTTTCAGAACAGCCGCACTTTATTATATAAACTTTAAATTATTTACACATTCTGTCTTCCCTACTTTACATTAATGTCAACGTTATTAAAATACAATCAAAACAAAAATAATATATAACAGAATTCACATGTACATGTACAATTACATACGAGAGTGGGAGAAATATCGGACTAGTATACCCAAATACAAAAAATACGCCCCCCCACATTATATTTTTTAATTTTCTCTAAAAGTATTTCATAAATGTTGGCGTTTAAAATATAAATATTGTGTTAGAGAAAGCCAACAGTTTATTAAACACTTCAGTCTAAATATTGCTTAGTCGATTCAAAATATACAAGAAAACAATAATGTACCTGTATCCAGAGTAAAAACAATTCCTTATTTATTTATGGTTGTATAAAACGTCATGGCATCAAAACGTAAAAGATATACACATCAAGTATTCTATATCCTAAATTACAGAAAGTGCACAACATCGAGTGGTGTCAGTCTATAATAAGTTGGATGGATTATTAGAAAATTTCATTGAAAAACAGCGTGAAGCGTGAAATTAAAAAAATGTTGGCAGTGTTTTTGTCGTGAAACTTAACCTTACAAATGAAACATCACAGATTTTGAACCTAATAATTAAAAAATATGGTGGAAAATGCCATGATTGAACGGAATCCCCGATAGAATAGTAAGGTCTCAGGAGGTTACAATAGACTACGCTAAGTATGTACAAGGCCGGCACGTTAGCGCGACTTGACGCTTAAACTTGAGCCGTTATTCAAATAGGATCACAGTGGAAAAAGTGATTTAAAGATACGTTTACATCTAATCTATAAATAACGTCCACGTTATGGCAAGTTTCTACATAAACGCTATCACTGGTTAGTGACACTAAAACTCCTATGGCTACCTTCTTAGAAAATCCTTTGCTTTTAATCACAATCACTCGGCACCGAGCTTAGAAGCTCGGTTGGGACACTGTTCGCGGGTTGCCGGCTTGGGGGTACACGTCGTACGAGTTGTGAGGCTCAAGGTGGCAGACGACGTTGTTCTCCCCATTCAGAACCGCGGCCAAAGCCCTCATGTTGTTCTCTTGGGGCTGGTGATATGGGTGCATCAATCTACCACTTTCATATGCGTGTCGAGGGTCGTAAGTCCGCTCTAATGTATCCCATTTCCCGTATTTTCCATAGTGCTCCTGTTCAAGGTGGTGCCTGTCCCCTGGACTGTATGAGATGAGGGGACGATGGTCACCGAAGAATTTGGAGCTGGATGATCCGTGGTGGCCAGGGTTTTGCCTGCAATTGTCCGGTCCGGAATTATCGTCGGACATGTCTGACATGAGTGTTTCGTTCCTTTCGATTTCTTCGTATACCGGATCGTCTTGAATCACTCTGAATTCTTCGGAACCTCGTCTATATATCCTGCCCTGTTGGGAAGCTATTTCGGAATACGTATGGTTTATATTCTGGCTTCCGTGGTGATGATGATGCTTACGACGATTATCCTCTTTGTAATGTTTTCGGAAGATCATCTCTTGACTTCCTGGAGAATGCTGAGACATGAAGACGTGAGGATTCCTGAAGTCATGGTTGTAACTTCTGGTCGTCTGGTATCCTTGATGATGGAGTGGACTTTCCTCATCCTTGATCATGTGCCTTGGGGATCCAGGGGCAATTTGGCCCTCACATTCAGGATATGGGCTGTGAATGTGGCTCTGTTGTGCCATTTGTCGTGACAGAGTGTCGTGATGAGGTAGAGTCGAAGAGTTGACTGGGTGGTGCTTAGAAGAAGTGTTCTGCGAAAAGAAAATAAACTTTAAATCTCTCATAACTTTCTTAATGATTAAAAGTTATTAGCTTTTATTAAATTTACTCAAACAATGACTAAAGCGATGATAATTAACTTAGAGAATTTAAAGACAGCTCAAGTTTATTAACTAAAGTCTCTAATGTTTCCTAAAAAGTACAGTGAGCAAAATTAATTTCATTATTTTCTACAGTTTCTTTGTAGTTAAATAGAATATTACAGTTCAGATTATTACTATGAGTGATGATCAAGTAAGTCGTGCTGTTTTAAAGAGTAGAACAATTCATGATTATATTGCTTTCCGTCAGATCGACATGTGAATAGCTAAAAAATACAGTGAGACCATATTGGTTTTCCGATTCTCCATGAGAAATATAATTTTTATAATGGGTAATTTTTCGATAATGACAATTTTTTGGTCGATATGACGGATTAGGAAATGTTTGCGATAGTTAAAATTAGAAGGAGGTGGGATGGGCTAAATGTGCGTGGGTCATGCAATACACGCTAGTTAGATCATGCAGTTAGGCTATACTTAAGTAAGATCTCTAAAACCATCACCATGATATATGTAATAATAAAAATTAGAACTTTTCATAAACTATTGTAATCTTTAATCATATTGTGTAGATATAACTGTGTGCAAAAAGTTACAGCCTTTGACAAAAAATAAAAAAAATAAACGTCACGTCATTCACACGTTGTCCACTAAAAAAACCCAAAAAAAGTAATAATAAAAAAAACTGAAACAATTAAATCGGACGAATATCCTAGGCTCCGAGATCTTACGAAAGCCGCTAATGCCCTCCCCTCACCTTCCATACATTCGTGTTCACCGTCCACTCGATCGCGCCAATTGAGGCCGCCATTTTGTTTGAATAGCAAGATGGCGACCGGGATCGAAGGTTCTGGTAATCGGTCGGTACTTCGATATTATTTCTGTAGCTATGCATCGAGGCGATGCTGTGCGAGTGAGAGGAACTATGAGGTATATTTTGTGCCGCGGAATCGCGTGGGTTTCGCATTTCTTCATTGGGTACGTATATGGGAGCCGTGGGACGGATCCATCTTGACGCTTCCGGTTGTAAGTTGTAACTCTGTTTGTATACATAAAGTAATATATAATACTATATACATACTACATATATAAGACCTTAAGTTATTAAATTCTGTAGAACTACTAGCGAGATTTCATACGCATTGTATAGAGATAGGATTCGTTTAATGACATGGGCCCATTGAGCAGCTACGAACCACCACACCACTATAGTTAATTTTGTTAGTTATTTGTGAAGCGTTAGTTTGTTATATAAGGAAAGATATATAAAAACATTCCGACTTACCGTGAACCTGTCAATCATTTAATACACATTGTTAGTGAAAACGAAAAATCACAAAATTTGAGCTGTCTTTTAGTCACATTGAAGCCAAAGTGGTGTTTTTGGTGGTACTTTTTTTTTAAATCTGATAAATTTTCATCCTATCTCTATATATGCGTACGAACCTTGTTGAGCGTTCTGTCTATATCCGGGGGGATATCGGCCGCTTCCAGTGTTTATGGGATTCCGTAGATGTGACATTGGGGCAGACTCTCTATCTGGTATGTTATGTCCGAAATTTGAAGTCGCATTGAGAGTTGGACCAAAATTATTTGATCCGAAATTTAAATTATCTTGGGAATTTCTACGGTTTCTATGGGAATGGTAGCTATGGGCGGCAGCGGCAACCGCAAGAGACGCAACAGAGGCGTTGTTGATAACATTGTTGTTGTTGTGATTGTTGTTGTTGACAACAACATTCAGATTGTTGATGACCAGGTTGTTTGTCGTCGACGCAGACACGGACGTACTCGCTGAGTTCTGTTAGAATTTAACAACTTTTAATTTGGTCTTAGTTATTTATATATGGACATTAACCTTCCACCATATTAATAAATAAGATGTAGATTTTTGTGTTGTAATTACGATACATGAAATATTTGAACAAATGTATCTTAAAATAAATAAATATATGTACACTATTCTAACCCATTTTTGTATTATCTATTCTAATGGTGATATTGATATTATATAACCTGGATTGCCATACTCTTGTCGTTGTTTGGTTATTTTCTTCTACCCTTGTTGTTGAAGTGAGAATGAGAGACGAGAGACCATGTGGGACTAAAATACTTACCTATTAAAATTAGAAGCTAACTGCTTTTCTTTCGTTGTTGATTAACAGCATCACAAGTTCCAGAAGCAGGTCATTATAACTAATTATATATAGAAATAAATCCAGAATGTTTGTTCTTATTTAAAAATGGCACGAATAAGCTGATAATGAAAAATAATTAACACTTCTTTGAATTTGCGTTATGAAGATTTAATGCAATCCAACTTATTTACGCCATAATTGCATATAACATATAAATATAATATAACCTAAAAACCAACTAAAGACCTCAAACCAAAAAATAGTCTACATACCGTCACATCTCTGTCTTCTTCATTGTCTATAGTACTTTGATGGTACCGCCTGCTGTTGACTGAACCCTGGCGGGTATTCACGTGGTTTGAAGACGAGGTATTCCCCGTAAATCTCAGGCAACAGCTTAGCCAAGAGTGACGGTGGCACAAACGTGCACATTCCTTTTGGAACTGTTGGGAAAACATGTTATTAATACACTGGAAAGTATAATGGTCAAGCGAGAATTGACATTTTTTTTGTCACAGGCAAAATGATAAGGTATGTGGAACTGTAATCCATTTGTCGTTTCTAGCATCTCTCTCTTTCTCTCTCTCTCTCTCTATCTCTATCTCTCTCTCTCTTTCTCTCATCATGTAACTTTTTACCACAAAAACTTACAAATTATTACATTTTTCCATTACTTCATATTTATTTGAATTTGCCTCGGTGGTGTAGTGGCTAGCATGTACGGTCACACACCGAGAGGTCCTGGGTTCGAGTCCCGGGTCGGGCCAAGTTTAGTTATTGAATCTTTCTGTTTCGTTAGCCTCAGTAACAGCCCGGAGTTGGGAAGTTGGTGGTGGTTCACCCCCGTGCCTCGGAGAGCACGTAAAGCCGTCGGTCCTGCGCCTTAGCACTCACTGGTCGTGTCGAGCAGTCGTCCCACCGGAGTATGAGAGTGATAGGAACAGAGAGTGTACTTGTGTCTGCGCGTACACTTGTGCACTATAATATCTCCTGCGTAGTTGGCTAGTCTCAATGAGATTGGCCGCCATGGCCGGAATCGGTCGGAGAACATTAGTTATTTGAAGAAATACGCAATCATAATAAAGATTTTCTTTTACAAGTAATTCTAATATCACAAATAATATATGGAAATTTTTACTTACTATTTCATTTTGTAGGCAGTAAAAGATGAATATGAAGACTCCTTGCAGAGAATTCAATATTGAGAATAAGTACGCAAAGATGACTGTTTGTTCGTTTATGTATAGAAGTCCAAAAGTCCAAGTTAGTCCGAGAATTACTGCTAGGACCATTGAACTGATCAACCAGACTCTGTAATAGAAAACATAACAAATTTTAAGGGTACTATTTTTAGTATTTTTTTCCAAAAATTAAATATTTTTTAGTCATTTTTTTCAATAAAATATTTTATACTATAGGCTACTTAATTACTTTTATAAGTATAGGATTAGATGTGAATGAACATACTCAACCTTATAAAATTTATAATTTTTATGCAACATTCGCATACTATTTGTATGTATTTCAAGAAATTATATAAGAATATAGTAAATTCAATTCGTGATTTTTTTTATTTATACAACGATTGTGTACAGTCGTTTAGTCATCTTGTCTAAGCTAGTTAGCGGCTAGTTTGTTATATACGAAATATTTGTTTACTTACCTTATATTTTGTAATTTGGAATTGTCTTTAGTTTTGAGGGACACTTTTGAATGGCTGCACATCTTATATATCACTAAGCCAAGGACGATCCAGTTCACCTGGAAATTAAAGATAGTACATTAACATAATATAAACGTTAGCCAATTCGCACTTGGTCAGCCTGATCACCCTAATATTGAAGAGAGGCTCTTGTTTAGCAGTGGGACTTTTAAAGTTACACAAGTAGTAATTATATTGAAAATGATTCGCATATGAAAATATCAGAGCTCCACCCCAACGTGCGTGCAAAGCTAAAAATTGCCAGGAGGGGACCACTTTAGTGTCTTGCGGGTTGCTCCTGGTACTTCTCTGGATAGCAGAGTGGACTGTGGAGCAACCCTCTTGGTTGTGTGGTCTGCTTCGACAGACTTGCTGGGCCATCGAGGTGTTGCGCAATTGATCCTGCGACGCCCCATTAAGTACTACTGGCTTATTTTAAGCTGGCAATTCTCACATAACTTGGTTGTATGCTTCAATGCATTTCCCAACGTTAAAAAATGTCATAGCTGCGAGATTCGAGATTAAAAACTTCTTAACACGATTTTCCATATATTTAAGATTTATGCTACATATAAAAAGCAAAGCGAACTAACCGCCACAACGAACGCAGCGGGCCCCACGAAGCTCATGACGAACATGTGGTCGGTGGCGAGCCAGCAGTGGCGCGCCGTGCCGTACCCGCGGTGCGCCGCCGCCGCCGCCGCCAGCACCACCAGCGCGGGCGCGCTGTACGCGCCGGCGCAGTACCAGCGCGTGCGCCGGTGCTCCGGCTCGAACACCTCCACCAGGAGCGAGTATAGGTGGAAACCTGGAAATCACAGATTAACAATTGAAACTAGGTAATATTTATCTATGCATATAATAACATCCTAAATTAGTCCGATTGAATGGTGTAAACTCCATGTAACGTCACAAAATCACTATGCTTTGGTTGGTTTAGCTGGTTTTCCATACAACAATACACTCTATTTAGCATTACACTCACTCTTAATAACGACAACAATTAAACAATAAATAGTACTTTCTAAGTTGCCAAAATTACTAAAATCTCCGTCGTACATTAACGAAGCTCTTTCTTTATCACCAAGATGCCTCAATATCGCAAGATATAAAGGCATTACTTTACATTACAAGGAAGAAATTACTGGTGCAGCAAAAGACGTCAGACGAAAATAACAAACTATACGCAATAGCGTTTTAATAAGAATTGCTTATATGTATGGAATTACTAAAACTATTCTGAAATAAGCATTTTCTTATTCTAATACAGATTTTTCTTCTCTCCATTTAACGACAACTCTCTATAACGTTAAAATATGGGCAGTCCCTTGAGTGTCGTTATATAGAGTTTACACTGTTGAAAAATCTATTTGTAAAATCATTAATTATGATACAGAAACCGAATCTATAGTTTTTAGATGGTTTGTCTGTCTGAACTTTTGATGGAATTTCGTCTGATAATAGCTGGTTAAATATCTCAATTCTGAAAAATCGATATTATCAAAACATATTTAGAGACGATCTCGAGCGGAGATAGAGAATTCACTAATTAAAAAAAAACAAAAAACACAATTTTAGCTTATAACTTCTAAGTGCTAATTACTATATAAAGACATACCTTCTAGAAACATCCAGGCGAAAGCAGCCAAGAAGAAGTAATGAAGTAAAGCAGCAATGACACCACACAACGTCCTGTTTTGCGTCTGGTCTATGCCAGCCATGAATATGACTTCAGCGATCAGCAAACATAAACACAGATTCTTGTGTATTAGCACACGTTCAGACTGAAAAAATAATTTATTACATAAAATAAGAAAAAGAATTAAATTTTACGATTTTGGGTATATAAAAAGAATCATCAGGTGCTAACAATCTATATATATAAAAATGAATTGCTGTTCGTTAGTCTCGCTAAAATTTGAGAACGGCTGGGCCGATTTGGCTAATTTAGGTCTTGAATTATTTCCAGACAATTAAGTCCAGACAAGGTTTAAAAGGTGAAGTATTTAATTTTAATAAGTTTGTATTTAGAATATGTAACTAATGTATTGATTTCACTTTAAGACTTTGGTTGGTCGACAATATAACAATCTGGTAGTAAATCAGGCGTAGAACTTTAAGAGTTCGCTAAAGTGAAACTCTTGCTCTGGTCATTACTTGGTAGAAAACCACAATTACTAAAATGTCTCAACCTAGGACTCGAACTTCACTTAACCTAGGAACGAATGCTTCACTAGACCAAAAAGACAGCTGGTATTAGGCCAACTGACTACCATATCATATCTTCAATAACTTACCTTCATATTCCTAAAGCAGTGGAACACCAACAAGGCCGCAAACAACGCCACAACGGATATGCCACAGCCTATAAAAGTGACCAGCCGTAACGCCATCTCGTGTACAGAACTCAATGGTACTCCATGCACATCCATCAGAATGGCAAAGTTTGTTAGATGAGTACAGGCACAACCTGTGTGGGTTCTGTTTGACCACTCCACTTGACAACCTTCTGGTGACCAGCCACTGAAAACAATAATATTTTTTATTAAAATTTCTTAGGTTTAACAAAAGGTATAGTTCTAGATTTTTCTACGTGAATCGTCGTTTCGTAGAGTGTCTGTTGTTGTTATTGTGCGTTATTATGTTACAATATCTTCGTTAAATTGGGAATTGAGTTTAATTTTTTTAATGAATATCCCTATAAATTGAAGGTAAACGATCTTTCGAAAAAATTACAATACGTAATACTAAAGTCTTAACCATTATTATTAAAAAATATTTGTCAATATTAGACACATTAATAATGGAACGTGTAAGGTCTGAATAATTATGATTAAATAGTTATATTAAAAAAAAGTATAATACACTAATATTATATCTTGGACAATAGTCGTAGACATCACTTAGAACTAATAAACATTTAAACTATCATAATTCATTCTTATCTATTAAAAATAATAACATCTATAAACTCACTGTAACGTATAGTCCCAAAAAACACAAGCCGGATTCGTTAGATTTTCAGTTTTCAAATGTTTCATAGTGAGACGAACCATTTGCGAGAGCTGGATGTGTCTACCGTTTCCTAGACTGGCTGATATCACCTAGAAAAGTATATGTTAAATGTTAAATATGTTGCACTCAGCGCCATCTAGTTCCGTGGTAAGCTACAGGGTTTGTGTTACGGATACCACTACCAGATAGTTGATACATCACACATGTATAACTATAAATAGATTCATATTATAAATATAAGCACCCATGACTGAAGTACAAATATTCGTGCTCAACAAATGAATGCCACCAGCGGGACTCGAACCCGCAACTACGGCCACTGTAAGTAGGGTCATTACAAACTGAGCGTTTTGCTCAAATAAGTAAGGGATGACCTATGTCCAACAGTGAACTGAAAAGGGCTGATTATGATGATAAAATATTGTGAACTTCAATTTCACTGCTGTATACAATAATTAAACTGATGAAAATATATCAAAAGTTCAGTTAAAGTTCCGAAAATCACCCTTTTTTAAAAAAAATACGGAGAACGTATTTATCTTCCAGTCACATTAATAACATTAAAACTTACCTTAGAATTCAATACTCTTGTGACATTCTTCTTCTCACGTTCTGAGTTCAGGCTGGTAGAAGTTCCATCAGTAGAATACGCCGCGAATTCTGGATTCTTCCCAAACGTCGGTGGTAATATTTCTTCTAGGCCATCAAACGCGAAGAAGACTATCCTTACAAGGTCTACTTGATGGTTTTCTAAAAGCAAATATTACCATAAATATTGTAAATACAAATGTTTGGATGGTTGTATGTTTGTGTTTCTATCAAGCCAGAACGGCTA
The DNA here is from genome assembly GCA_951802675.2 of Boloria euphrosyne. Lineage (NCBI taxonomy): Eukaryota > Metazoa > Arthropoda > Insecta > Lepidoptera > Nymphalidae > Boloria > Boloria euphrosyne. Next base: position 3,606,847 of record OX637896.1, read on the forward strand.
TACTTATTTTACTGTATATCCCGGAAAAAATTACTGTTATTATGAAATAATAATTAATATAGATCAGATTGGCGTTAAGAATTATAGTATTTACGTACAATGATATTATATACAAGATACGTTACGTTCATACTGCACGCACAACATAATTGTTCCGCCACACACATACACATTTAATAACATTGTATATCTAAACACACGCTATAAGTGCGACAGGAAATACGCAAAGCGTAAGAGTGAAAGGGACAGCTAATCGACACGCGTGCTCGCAATGACAGGTGACAGCTCGACTGACTGGTCACAAATAGGACCAATCCACGGCACGCGTTTGGTGCGTTTGTGGCATATCTTGTATATAATAATCATTGTATACATAAAAGAAATATATTTCAAATTTACCTAAAAGAGCAGCTTTGGGTATAGTTATGGTGTCTTCAGACGCTTTCCATTGTTCTTGAGCTATTGCTGAAGGAAATGTTTCGTCTTCCACATTCTTTACTTCTAAAACTCGAACGGACAAACCTAGAAGTGAATTTTCATATACTTTCATATTTTCTTTTAAAATTTTCATTTAAAGCAGTTCTTATTTTGCCACTAGCTTATAAATGACAATATTGAATACTTACAAATATTCTTAACAGTTTGTAATATTGTCTTCTCTGTGGTAATGGCGTCGGCCAATAGAAAAGCGTTTTCTTCGAGCTGAGTTAATAAAGCGCTGGCTACTCTATTCTGTGCGTCAGTGCTTAAATCTAACCAGCAAGCTCTTTGACTTTCTTCTAGAAGATTCGATCCTGAAAAAATAACAATTTTAGTAAACCCAGTAAGAGCGTGAGATGTGGATGCTATGTTCGTATATATTATTAATTATTATCTATGCTAAACAATAAAAATATGAATATTCAGTATGAAACTTGTTGTTAGTGAAAAAAGAGATAGTAAAACGATAAATACGAGTTAAAAGATTGAGGTGTTTCATCACAAAAAAATAATAATAATCGAAACTATAAAATTTCTTAAGTATGTTCATAGTTTACAGTAAAACCTTACCTGTTTTAATAACGCCAAATAACATATCAGTAACAATAGCTTCCTTTTGACTAGGATCTGTAAAAGTTTGTACATTTTGCGACATTCTTTGAGCGAGCTTCTTCATAATATTGGTTGTGGTCATCATATCCCCTCCATAGAGCGTGTTTGATGATGTCACCTTGCAAATAAAGTAATTTATTAGTAAGTGCGTTGGTGAATATCGAAAACATTTTTTTTAAATATAAAATATTTTTACAGTAAACTTAAAGACAATTTTAAGATCAGAATAACTTCAAAAGATTAAAAAAAATTAAAAGGAATAATACTATCGATTTATAGAGCATAAAATATATATATACCTACATATATCAATGTAATTCTCTATATAAAAAAATGAAAAAATCTTTCATAATTTCAACACATTATTAACATAATAAGGTCATATACCTGTGCCAAGTCATTACTGATGCTGAGCAAGGACTCTCCCTCTCGGACCCTCGCCTCCAGGCTGTTCAGCCAGACCGACCGACACTCGCTGAGATCCGGAGTGGCTCCATGCCATTCTGGTACTGAATCCGCTAGAAAAAGTATTTAATAGTATTATATAGTGATGTATTTAAGCGGCCCAATCCTCAAGTTGCTTAAGACTTGAAAACTTTGATTTTTCTGTTCATTTTTCATATAAACATTTATATATAATTTTATTACTCTACTAAAGGTATGATAGTGATACAAAGGTATGACATATATCGAAATCCGTTGGGAAGGTTGGTTCAAATATTTGAACAAATACACAGTTGCTACTATTAAAAGATATCATAAGCATAAAATGTACCTTGAGTTTTATATTAACTAAGATGCGCCAAACTCAAACAATGATGGATGGTCATTTTACATCTACAACTAAATATCCTGCGAACGTGCTATCAGGATAGACAAGAAAAACTTTTTAAGATTTCGAAAAATTTGAAGGATTGTACTTACAATAAATAATATCTCCATTGGAAATCAGATTGTGGCTGGTCAGAACATCTGGCATACTCGCCGTCCCGCGGTAGTCTATAAGGTGTTCTGGAGAGTCTCCGTCACGACCTAGGATATAAAAAAAGGTAAAAGTCTTATCTTCTTTTCCACTCATGGAGATCAAAGAAGAAAAAAGAAGAATATAGCGTACTGATAGAGATCCGGACTTTCTGGGTTCAAGTCCCGGATCAGGTAAAGACTATATAGATGCTTTCTTTTGACCTTCGAATATTGTACAATAGTTGATTTTTAGCCAGATCTCTTACCACGAGTATTATCAATTGTCCATCGACCTATGAAATATTGACTGAAAATGAAAAAAATCTTACCTTTCAATAGGTTTTCCGAACCCAACCTCCTGATGAGTTGCATTTGCCTATCACTCGGCTGATCTAGGCCCAGATCGTGGTAGTTCTCTCCAGATTGTAACCCTGGGCTTCTTCTTCTTGGCCTCTCTTCTTCTATATAGTGGTGGTTTGTTAATGTACATCTGAAAATAAAAAATAATGCTTTAAGCTTCAACATTTATTTACTTATGTCTATTGGTATCAGATTTTTCAAAACACCTAAAATAAAATTAAGTCTTTACAATGAAACTGATGGCCAATTCGATTCGAATAAAATATATTTTGAGTGTATTGAATTTCTTACTTGCAAAATTCTTCATCTTAACGTATGTGCCAATGAAGTTTGATATAATAAGAAAAGCCACTTACTTCCACCTAGCTAGCCCTGTAGCACCCCCCGGGCAAGGTTGCACTGCGTAAGTCCCAGCCAACGTCCAGTTCCAATGAAGACCTCGAGCGTTTATTTGAGGGCAGTACGCTCGTCTACCCATAGTTGGTGTTGAAATTGTTGCTGGAATATAATAAACAATCATTAGACTAATATGAATGAAATTAGTGTGTATGCCTGTATGTTTTTTCTCCTCAATACTAAATAGACCAGATGTCCTGAAGAATCATATCTACTTATTTTACAAAATATTACGATTCATTTTTCTATGTGCGAGTTTCATACGGTTTTTTAGTCTTCCAATAAAAACAATGCCAATTGTAGAATCTGATTTAGAATTTCAGTTAGATTTTAATCAATAAATTATAATTTAAGCTCTATATAGGTTATAGCAAGATCTATCTAAATTGTAAAGCAAATTAATTATTTGTTTACAGTTTCATATGAATCTTTGTTTAAAATTTTCGTACAATTGGAATAAAGCATTAACAACTTACAAGCATTAATACAATGTCTTGCATCTTTCGGTAATTGAACTTTAAATAATACAAATACGCTACAACACTTTGGTGGTGGAAAAATTATTGTATTTTACTTACAGAAGGACTTCTCAAAATCGTCAATGATATCAGGATTCGGTCGGTTTTCTTTGGGTGGCATATGGTGAACGGGAGATCTAGGTTCAGAATCCTCATCTCTTGATGGCCAATGGAGAGTTTCATCTGTGACTGTTGCTATGGAAAAAAATATATTGACTTATGTTAGAAGAAATGTTTAAAGACGATTAGAATTTTGCAGACCGAGCGGATATTACAGATTAATATGTAACGCTTCAAGTTACTTTTTTTATATCAAAGTAATATATTGTAATTTTAAAGTTTTTATTACACAAAAAATGAGGCTTATTTAATAAAGTTTTATAAGAAAATATTACATAAAAAAGATTTACAACTTAATCAAAAGTTTCTCCTTTGATATAAACATCCAAAAATATTTCAAAACACGCAATTTCTTCACGCCAAAACTCCTGTACGCATTTATGTTAATGTAAAATTGAAGTGTCTGATTTTAATTTTAAATTAACAGCTTTTCACTAAATGCATATGAAAGTATATATAGTACTTACATCAAAAACAATTTTTTTTTCTTTGATTGTCTGTTTGTTTCGGCATTGACGGCCATTTCAATCTTAGATAGTTAATGTTATAAGGAGTAACTTAGGCTTCTTTTATTTTATTAGAAATTATAAAACCATTTAATTTATTTTAGCTAAGTCCAGTAAAGCGGGCCGTTGCTTGTAATATTACAAAAAAAAAATAAACTAGGATCATTTAAACATACTTCATAGCCAGCATTAGTCATACATATTCTATACTTACGAGTTTCAGTTTCTTTCGGTTTGTCTATTTTCGGAGATTCAGGTGCAACAGCTTTGGGCTCTTCTTTAATTTCAGGTATTTTGTCTATAGCACTCTGAGACGGTTCTCTTTCTGACGATGAATCCGGCTGTTTTGTTGTAGTCTTCTAAAAAAAACCATTGTTAAAACTAAAAATTCAAAAATATTTAGCTACAGATTTTTTGATGAATTATGCTCATTTCTTTAATTATATCATTATATAAATTTTTGTTATTTAAAAAGCTGACGTATTATGCTAAGTAACCTCGAATATACCAAAGCAACTGAATATTCTATCGCATTAGTGGCCGCAACCACCTGCAAATTGTTAATAATTAGAAATTGCCCGCGGCTCTGCTTCAATCCGGCATGCACAATTCAATCAATAACCGTGTTTAATTATTCGACTTGGCCTATGCATTTTGCGAGAGCTTATTTATTAAATAATAAATATATTGTGATAATAAAAAACCATCTAGTTGCATGGCAAGCACACACTTAAAACTTGAAATATATACATAATATAAATATGCATGTATTTCTATTATGTATCGTAAATTTATATTCCATTAGTATGTGTTTAAATATTACATATTATGATATACATATATATACGATTCAATAATATGATCTTTCAATCTTATAATGACTCTTAGCTCTCGCAATGATTATTAATATTTGAAAAAGAGTATATTAATTTAACCAATCGAATCATAAATTAACATTTTAACGCCTAAACTCTTTTTTTGGCATGATAAGCTTTACTTTCCTAAGAATATTGGCATGCAGGCATGGCAGCAAAATTGTGGAACTCACTGCCTGACTTCATTACCAAAGATGATCCCTCACTCACAACATTTAAAATAAGAATTAAACAGCATTACTTATCAAATCAGACATAAAGTATATTATTTTAGTATTTATGTATATAAGTATGTATGTATATAAGTATGTATGTATAAAAGTATGTATGTATGTAAGTATGTATGTATATAAGTATATATGTAAGTATATATGCATATAAATATGTAAGTAAGTTGTTATTTTGAGTAATTAATAGTTATGATATCTATAATAATTAGTTGATATATCTTAATTTTAAAGTTATTGTTTTAGATATAATGTTTTACTGTACCTACACCGCATGTTTTGATTTTACATATTAACTTACTTTTGAAGGGTTTCTGGTAGAGATCTCTTATAGAGATAAGATATCCTTTGTCAACATTATATTTTTTTCATTTTGTGTAACATATGTTAAGGTACATAAATAAATAAATAAATAAATAAATAAATATTTACTGTTTTATACCTTCGTTGCAACATTCCCAAGTTGAACTTCTGGAGGTAGAGTGATATGTGGTCTGAACGTTGGGGGAGTGATAACTGTTGGCTTCTTCTTCTCTTGTGGGGTAAGTACTGGGTTCTTGGGCATGGGGGGTGCGGTAGACCTCCATACAGTCGGCTGAGATGTGATCAACCAAGGTGGTGATGGCCTCGTTGTCGTACTTGTCGTGGACGCTGGAAGAAAATTATTAAAGCGACTTAATAACAACCTTTATAAGATTTAAGATTAATAAGCTTAGCTATTACTGTAGATATAAAATTCATCAAGTAATATACTAAACCAACTAAGAATCTCTATCTTTAATATTAGTAATACATATTGTACTTAGGAATGTTCGGTCTCATATTAAATTAGCGTCGAAAATTAATAATTTAATTTGAATATTACAAATATTTGTTATTAATAAAATTGTAACATTAATAACAAGAAAAAAATATATAAAATTTTCTTATAATATAATTTCAGTAAGTCTTTAGGGGAATTTAAGACAAAAGACTAACGGATTCACAACGTCGGGAGCCAAAAATCAAAATAAATAATAGTTTCTTTTTTTTTAGGCTTTATTACACACATTGCCGTGGCAATACGCGTACACTACAAACATATAACTTTAAATAAATATTATGTTTATATTTATAATATTATTATAAATATAAACACCAATATCCCGAGTATAAACATTCGTGTGCTCAAGAAATGGACATCCAGCGGGACTCGAACCCACGACCGCTGGCACAACAAGTAGTCACTACAAATTGAGCGAAACGTGTCGTCAGAAAGATATCGCGATATAATCCAAAAACATAGTTATATTTAAGTTTTCATATACTTATGTATATCTTAGAAAATATTACATAGCAAAGTGATGTGCATTTAAAATTAAATTTATTATAAATTTATCGAGAACATAGCAAGGTTGACACCTAACCATCAATTATGAATAGTGTCTTACCCGGCACACACTGGTAGTGAGCTTCTAAATATTTGAGTGTGTTCGGACAGGGGTCTCCGAACATATTCGTACTGGCTAATATACTGCAGTTTTGATGCATACTACACCTGTAAATAAATAAATTTTCATTATAGCATTTTTTTACATTAACGAAAAAAAACTGTATAGTAAAATTGTTCCTTGATGATAACAAGTAGTCAATTTGGTTTACTTTAAATTCTTAAATGTTAATAAGTCGTATTATGAAGTAAGCTTACGGTAAAATGTGTACATGGAGAAAAGTTGGGACGTAAAAGAGCTTTTTTAAAGGGATTTTTATATATCTACCTATTAAATTAAAGCAATTTGAGTAATTGTATGTAATAATGTAATTTCTTCAAGAAAAGGTCTGTCTAGACTAGAAAAGTAACTTACATGAATTATTAAACAACAACAACGAAATAACTAAAACAAATGTTCCAATAATAACCTGAAATCAGACATCAGCGAAAGCTCAAACAATAAGCTTTACAGTTTACATTACGCACGAATAATTTTGTAATTTCAAAATAAACTATGAACAGCATAATTATGGGACGCGTCATTTATCAAAAATCAATTTAGGCGTCGCTTACACGGCTGAGGGGAACTTTATTAACAATCTACTAGTAAAGCTATTAACTTGAGAGAATATTTAATTTTAGGGGTTGATAAGATACTAAATAGAAATATACGAAAAAATTTAGGTTGCTTCGTGCCTTTTTTTAGACTTCACAACCTTTGGCTAAGCTTGTCGTCAAAAAATTTAAATGTTTCGCCATTTTTTTGTTATACTAAGAAGAAGCTCTAATAATCTATTATGAAACATAATTTAAGTTGGTCTATTGGGGATTGAAAGCTCCCTACTATTAGTTTCATGTTAGGGTTAAAGAACATTTATTTACTCATTTAAGAACATAGTTCACTTACAATGAGATTAAAATTACAACTTAATATTAGGTACAATCATATACAGTAGTGACCAAAAGAACAACATAAGCATAAGAAATTAGTTAAACAGCTTCTAAGTATTTTTTTAGTTTATTTTTAAATGCCGGTAAAGACCTAGCATTTATTACATTATTTGGCAAACTGTTGTACAGTTGTGCTCCATCAAATTCAATTGTTTTAATTCCATATATAGTTCTAGTAACAGGTAAATCTAGTTTGTACTTGTTCCTTGTGTGATACTTATATGATTTTGTTTTGAAAGTGATTTGTGTATGTATATCTTTAGTGAGAATCTTTCTAACTAATATGCATGTTTTGAATTTGTATATAATAGTTTCATGTTGACAAGCTTGATATTTTTATAAAAGCTTACTACAAACATTAAAAATAAATTTCACAGTATTTATTACTATAGATGGAAATCGCAAATTTGAATCTCGTATTAAGCAAACTTTTCTATTAAAACTTTTAATTGTTAATTGTTAATTCATTTATTTAAGCGATTAGCTTTAATGGAAGTACTGTTAATAATGTATTGTATAAGTATCGATTTTATATTTCTAGTAGAAATATTATAATCTATAAAATTCAGTTGAACATATTTTGGCAAATTCAGTATAAATTTTGTTGCATTGAGCATAATCAATTTCATTACAAAGACTATCAAGTTTTCGAACAAATGATTATTACGCATTATAATCAGCAATTACGCATATAATAATTATGTTTTAGGGAATGATGACAGTGAATGAACAATAATAAATTAACGAAATAGAAATGTATTGCCTATTTTATTAAAAATGCGAATTTTATTAAATTAGACTAAAGAAACCTTGATTTATCTTAATATTTTTAGTACATCAGTGTATGCTTATAGCCGATTTTGGCTCTATCCCTTTTACTCTCAAATACGATGAGACGATACTGAAACCGACGACCTTACTTGCTCTGCGAGGCACGGAAGCGAAACATCTTTCTAGCTGTTACTACTAAGAATATCTTAACAAAAGAACTCAGTAATTAAAATTAGCCCGTCCTGGGACTCGAACCCAGGACGCCTGAATCTGCTGCCGTATATACTAGCGGTCAGTGGTCTTGTAACTGAGACTCAACATACCTCAATCCAAGTACGTGAGCTTTTGTAAGCTCTTTTTACTTAAAAGTTAACTACTAAGATTATTTAGGTTTATAAGTACATTAATAATAACAACGCATGCGGTCAAGTTAAAGCCGCATCTACACAACGCAACAATTCCATTACCAAAATAATACCAACGTAACAAATTAAACCGCACTATAGACATTAATTCCCGACATAGTTACAATTATTTTAGCTACATTGGCAAATTTTGAATGATGTATTTTGATTCGAATATATATGATATTTCGAAGTTTATTGTACATAATGTTCATGAAACGTACTGTTTTTATAAGTGCTAAGTGATTTTAAGCTAGGTTTTGTTATTGTTTTATTTAAATTTGCTTTTATTACACTAGCGTGTGTTTACAGTTTTGATGGCTTTATTTATGTTTAAAGTTTCTTGATAACTCATATCAGTGGGTTCTAAATATACAAAAATACACACATTATTTTTTTATATTAGTATAAATTAGTAATTGTAGACAGACCAGTGACTTGACCTGGCTTTGCCCAGATATAAAGTGAATAAATCTCAAACTATTCTATACAACTGGCGAACTACATAATATAATATTATAATAAGTAAGTAAACAAACAAACAAGTTTACTATTTACCTATTGATATAGAGACTTCATGAATTATAAAAAATATAACAGAACTTTCAATTTACACTACAACGTTGCTTATTTATAATGAAAACACATACAATTATAGCATTATTAGCAATAGTATTAATTTATTAATTAAAATGTTAACAATTGGCTTTTGTGTATTTAACAAAGCTCATTCCAATAAAGAACAAAGGAGTTATCAGATTTGATTAGAGACGAGAGATACATAGGAATTATACTTCATGTATTGAACTTGCAACTAAATTGTTTCAATATTATTTGAGTAGGTAATTGGTTTTAAAATCGATTCGATTTGTGTGTCGAGTGCAAACCAGAATGCGGGATTGGAACCTATGAAATCTTATTATATAGGTTTTGGAATTAAAGTAAACGTCACTCATGATTAATATGCATGTTCGTCAAGATTACCTACGGTCAAAGCCTATAAAACATATAGTCGGCCAACGGACGTGACACCCAGCCCATGTTGCCATACACAATGACTGGGACATTAATGTATGGCAGCTTGGGCTGTCACGTCCGTTGGCCGGCTATACGTTTCATAGGCTTTGCTACGGTTGTTTATTTTTTTTCATACGAGTATTATTCATATAAAATCAACAAACAAATATAACTTCTATATAATAGTGTTATATTATAGAAGTTTAATTAAAAAAGGGTTTAAATGAACTAAAACGGTTAAAGGAAAACAAAGTTAAACACAAACCTGCTGTGTAAAACTCGTAAGCTCCTAGTGCTCATGCAGTTCACACTCCAGTCAGTGTTTCCATGGTCATTGCATATCGTGATGGAGAATCTCCCATAGTTCGCCCTTATCAGATGTATCACCGAGCCTTCACTGCACCCGATCTTGAGCGTCTTTCCTTCACACGCGTACGCTGTTTCGTATCTTGGTTCTGAAAAGAGAATAAGGGTTTAATAAAACAATTAATTAACTTAAATTTATGACCGATTTCAAAGAAAAGAGTTACTTAATAGGTTGTTTTTTGTATGTATACGGTATGTTACGTATTTATGTTTATGTTACGTATCTACCTAGAACTTAAGGCCTAATATAAATTTCGAGAAAAATAACTATCCCTTGGATGGCATAATTATTTGTTAAACGATTTTTAAATCTTTTGACATTACGGACTAATTTATAAAAAAAAACTAAATAAATAATCATCGTCGAGTAGGAGTCATTAATGTAATCATACATCAGTATCAAATATAAATCCATGTCTGGTATCCAGTCTTCAACATCTATCATTATTTCACCTATAATTGACATAACTTTAGTAGGACGAATAATTTTCTATGTCAGCAAGTTTAACACAAATAGTCTAGCACCTAACTAGGTACGTCCCAAAAACAAGCCGCGGCAAAGCCATTTATTCCAACGCTGAAAAACAACGTATTGAAAACATCGCACCAAAAATAAATCCAATTAAAACGATCCGACGTTGTTCATCGCATCGTTACGTCCAGAAACCATTTACCAATTCAAAAGCAAACACCCAATGAAAGACAAAATGAAAAACTGTCGACTCAACGTTTCATAATCAATTTCTGGACGATTCATCAGTCCGACGCAAACAAGGGCGTGAAATATTTTCTCAACTAAAGCGCTTTACATCGCCGTCAATACTCTTGGATTAGTTTTTAAACGGGAAATTTAAGATGCAATGGATGAGTTGGTGGAAAGATTTATTGCTGTAACTTCATAGCGGGTTAGGTGTGCATATTCGGGATAGGATATAATAAATCTGAGCAAATTAATGACGGCACCGACAGATCGTTTAAACCGTTTTCGCTACGTCATACAGCGAAATGAGGGCCCCAACAATACATAATGTACTACAGTGAATCTCGTAATAGGGTTGCTTCTGATGTAAATTAGAAAAGTGTCGATAAACTTAAAGTGTGAGCGCCGTTCGACGAACAATTTCCTTTGACGTATAAAAACGAAAAAGTGGGGTTATTAATCCGAACTTCATAAGTAAATTAATGCGGCGATAAAGTACTGATAAAGCCGTACAATAAATTACGTTGAGTTTTAAACATTAGTGAAACATGGCGTAATCAAAATTTCCCGGTACTAGTTAGGTTTCTTTTGACTATAAATAATGCTTATTACAAATAGTGAGGGACGTAGCGTCGTACGATAAATAAATTACCTAGACCAAATAAAATGAAAATATACCAAGGATGGCGATAATTACACGAGCTCAATATTGCTTTTCTTATATTACAAATATAATATTTCATATTTGTTGTCACATATTGGTGACAATTACGACAGATAAATGTTCGGTTGTCGAAACAAATAATTACGACTGAATTGTTAAGGACATTAGAACGGTATAATTAGTACCAACTATTCAATTATTATTTTCTTTTATCCACTTTAATTCTACCGTTTGTTTTGTATCTTCTATATAATAACTGATGTCACACTGTGATTTATTACAGGGACTGGTGATATTTTTTGAAATTATTTTGTGTTATTCGGAATTTGGAGGGCGTATCTATGATAGTAAAATATTTCAATAGGGTTTGATTACTATTGAATGTGTAAAACGTATTAGGTAAATGGTATTTATGTGGAGTTTGCGATAGCTTATTCTATTTTCAATAGATTTAAAAAAAAATCGTTTACTGAGTGGAAGACGTAAAAATAAAAATAATTGTGTTTGCAAGCCTTGAAGGAATGTAACGCGCAATTCTGTAAATATAAAATCACAAATAAATAAATAAGTAATAGTATTCTATTACTTATTTATTTATATTATAGTATTATATTTAATATTTTACATTTTTAGACTATCGTCAAAAAACCAACACTATCAGTGCACGCGAAACTACAGTTTGTATCGATAAAAAAGATAAGATCGATACGCGATACTATTTTATAAATCTTTTTGCTACCTCTACACGTTGGCCCGAATTTATCAGATGCTAACGATCGGTACTATTTTTGTTTTAGCAGTTTTTAGTTATTTCGTGTTTCACTTGATGTTATAGGATTTTTTTAAATATGTATATACTTATAAAAAGAATTGAAGTGTGTGCCTATGAATTTAAAATTGTAGTTGAAATTAAGACTTTAAGAATTAATTTATATGAATTAGAATATCATTAATTTCTCATACTTTGTATGAGTACTCGCGAGCTACAATGGATCAACATTGGTCGACGTAGCTAGCGCCGACCTCGGCACCGTACCCAAACAACGTAATAATAATAAGAATTGTGAATATAACAAAATACTTTGTTGTGTAGAAGTGATCTGTTTTCCCTTTTATCCCATAGTAGATATAAGGCCAAGGTGTAGTGATAGCATAAAAACACTTATCAGCCAAAATTTCAAGTCACCCTTAGGGAGGGCTTGTAATAAAAATGATTTATGATCAATGTCCAGTACTTTACCTGTTATGTAGGGTCGAAAACAATTTACGAGATTCTAAGGGGATGGGGTAATTATTTTTAGTTTATGGGAAGTGTTTATAAGTTTTGATATTAAAATTTAATGTATACCACAAAATTTTATGTATATACAATGTACGTATGAATATTGTATGAAGATATTACATATATACAGAAAACGTATAATGGCCTGGTTCAAACTAAACTAAAAGTCGCAAGCATTGGTCTATTGTAAATACTACTTCTATAAATGCGAAGTTTTGTATATGTGCAAAGAGTGTAGTACTATATATGACGACACGTTTGGCTCAGTTTGTAGTACTTACTGTGCCAGCGGTCGCGGGTTCGGGTCCCGCTGGGGCATTCACTTGTTGAGCACGAATGTTTGTACTCCAGTCATGGGTGTTTATATTTATAATATGTATATATTTAAAGTTATTATCTATTTTTATCATTAGTATACCTTTTTAATTTAAATCTAATTGGATTACTAATTAATAATGCAAAACTTTGTATATGGTGTGGATGTTTGTGACTCGTTTACACCGAAACATCTGGATAGATTTGAATAAAATTCAGAACATAGATACCTGGAGTAATAAATAAGCTAACATTAAAAAGAAAAGCTAGAATAGAAAAATATTGCTCCTCGTAAAGGAAGGTGAAGTTGTTAGTAATCAATATAATATATGAAAGTCATTCACTTTGTTCCAATATCATTTCTACTACCCACACACTAATCGTTACTGCATTCGAAATATTTATTAATCCACCGAGAGCACTTCTGCACACGTAAAATTGTAATTACTTTCGCTTTTAAACAATACCTTCACATAACTACTTTCTACGACAGTACAAAGTTTTCATGCATTTTTCGTATGTCTTATTTAACTGTAATAAGGTTGAGACTCGCTTGCATAAAGGTAAATGATAATAAGCCCCTATCATGAAACTCGTTAGCGAATACATGGTAGTGTCATTTGATATCCAGCCGCCGAACGGTGTAGACGTATCTATCTATTGTCATTCGGATATAAGTGCTATATCATTGGCTTATGGTTGAAAATTACGTATTCTCTACGCGTGTAAATTTAATTTGGACCCGTTAACCAGCCGGCCTATGGGATTAGGGAAAGTTTTATTGTTAAAATACATAATTTTAACGTCATGGGGTTTACTTAATAGTTTTATTTATTTATTTATTTATTTATTTATTTATTTATTTATAGGTTGCTAACAGAGCATACATTCATACAAAAGTAGGTGATATATAACAAGAAAGACAAAAATACTAGACTAAATGATGCCCTAATTAAAAGCAACACTGCATTCCTATGACATGACAACATAAATAAAAAAAAAACTTATAGAATAAAATAATAGACTGACATTAGTAGGTAAGTAAAAGTTAAAAAAAAAAAAAATTAACAAAGTAGGTACCTTCCTATAGACAAAAACAAAAACATAAAAATGCAATTTACTTCTATATAACATATAGTTTTAATTATAACTAATTAAATTAATGAAGTTTAAATTTAACAGTTTTCTTAAATTTATATAAAGAATCAGAGAAGATATCAATATCATGGCTTGTGCATAACGTCTTGTGAGAACGTATAATTCTGTTCAGAGGCGCATTATGACCCAGGTTGGTTTTGCATAGTTTTTCGCGAAATAATGTAATATTATTAGGTCTGGGTAGTCTTGATGGTATAGCCAAGTCGATTTGGGATAATAACCATTCCGAGTCAAATATGCCTCTTACAAGCTTAAACAGAAAAAGGTTGTCAAGCAAATGTCTTCGATCAGAAAGGGATTGCATTTTAAAGTGCTTAAGTCGGTCCTCATAACTACGAATAGATTGATTGATCCCACTATGATATGAAATGTGCCATAAGAACCGCTTTTGTACGGATTCTATTCTTTTTTTGTACTTATTATAGTGTGGATTCCAAACTACGCTACAGTATTCTAGGATGCTACGAACTAGTGCATTATATAAGCATATTTTAGTATCTGGTTTTTTAAAATCTTTACAATTACGGAGAAGAAATCCAAGAGTTTTAAGTGCTTTTTTACAAATATTATCTATATGCTTATCAAAACGTAACTTTGAATCAAGGATTACTCCAAGATCATTTGTATGCATAACTTCGCTCAATTGTATATTATTTAGAAGATAAGATCCCTGTGACTTACTTTGACTTCTAGAGAAGCGAATAAAATTACATTTATCAGTATTTAACACCATACCATTGATGGTACACCAAGAAGCTATACGGTTTAAATCGCTTTGCAAAAATAATACATCATTGTCATTATGAATGCATCTAGATATTTTTAAGTCATCAGCATAAAAATAGTAGTCGGAATATACAAAACTATTGCACAGATCATTAATAAAAAGATTAAAGAGTAAAGGACCAAGTATAGAACCTTGCGGGACTCCGGAAGTAGCTGTAAACGGAGAAGATTTATAACCATTGACAACCACAACTGATGGTCTATTAGAAAGATAAGATTTAAACCAATTCAGCAGTTGATCAGCAAAACCATACATAGATAGTTTTTGAAGTAGGATTCCATGATGCACCTTATCAAAAGCCTTACTGAAATCAGTATATATGACGTCAACGGTTTGCCTAGAGTCTAAGGCAGCTGAGAGTTTCTCCACAAAAGTAACAAGATTAGTGCAAGTGGATCTGGCTTTTACAAATCCATGTTGATGAGGAGATAATAATGTTTTACAATGCCAATAAACTACCTTGTAAATAAGTTTTTCAAAAGCCTTAGCGAAAACAGGAAGGATGGAGATAGGTCTATAATTCTTTATCAACTCCACTCTACCGCTTTTAAATATTGGGATAACTAACGAGTTTTTCCATAAAGATGGAAAAGACCCAGTGGCAAGAGATTTGTTGTAAATCAATGTGAGAGGGAGAGAGATTGCTGTCGCACATTTAACTGCAAATAAAGATGGTATACCATCCTCTCCTGCACCTTTGTGAGGGTCCATTCTTTTTAAAACATTCAAAGTATCTCTAATTGTGAAGGTTATATTACTAAGGAAATTATAGGACACTGTACACTGCCTATATGGTTCATTGTGATCAGAAGTATTTTTATTGTAAACAGAAGAAAAGTGACTCGCAAACAGATTACATATATCGTTTCCATGCGTCACAGTTTTTGAATCAAGACTCATTTCATTTGGATATGAGCTCTTTTTTTGCTTTTTATTTTTGAGAAAAGTCCAAACCAGCTTAGGATTATGTTTGAAAATGTCTTCAAGCTTAGATATATAAGCTTTATAAGAATTTTTCAGGATATGTTCACACCTTTTCCTTAGAAGTTCAAAGGACAAAACATCAAGAGGATTTTCATTAAATTTTATGAGTTTTAATCTGAATTTGTATTTTTCTCGTAGTAAGTTGATAAGATTTTTAGAGAACCATGCAGGATACTTGTGACTGCGTGGTTTAGACAGTGGTACAAATCTACATATTAGTTTTCTGAGGTGACAATAAAAAATTGAAAGCATTTCATCTGCTGTTGTGCAATGTTCAAATAGTGAATTCCAGGAGATACTCTTAAGTTCTAAAATAATATTATTGAAGTCAGCCTTAGAGAAGCAAAACCTAGGTGCATTATTAAATTGCAAACATTTTTCGTAAATAAACTTTAACGAAAATTGTAGGGGAGGGTGGCATTTATCAATTATGCTCAGAGGATCCCTACTTTCATCAACACTTGAAATATCGCAATTAGTAAGAATAAGATCTAAGATTTTGATATTGGAATTAAATACATTGTTATATTGCTTAAGTGAATTAAGTGTAACAAAGTCAGATATCATTTGACTAAATAAACTATTGCTGTAAGCGGGCTGTAGGTTTTCCCATAATATATTTCCTAAGTTAAAGTCTCCTACTATTAGTTTATTTTTAATATGACATGTATCATACACACGGTTGGTATTGTCTAAGAAGTGTTTCAGAATATGTTTTTGTATAGGCGGAGGTAAGTACACACCGCAAATTAACAAGAGTTCAGGCTTCCCTACATCTTTAGTTATTCCACACATACCCATATATCTTCACATTTAGATTCAAAACTATCCATTCGATAGGATTTTATATTTTTATTCACTGCAATTAATATACCACCGCCATTTTTTTTATTGTGAAAGCTACTCGATTCACGATCTCTTCTATACACATTAAAACGATCGTCAAATAGTTCAGAATCGAAGACATTGCAATTTAACCATGTCTCACTCAAGATTATAATATCATGATTGCTACAAGCTATATTACTAAACACGTCAATTGTTTTTGTTCTTAAGCCTCGAACATTTTGGTAGTACAAATTAAGACTATTGAATTTGATGTAGTATTACAAACACATTTTTTATAACTTATTAAGATTTAAGACTATCAAGAACAGATTTATCTTTAACGAAAATAAATTTACTTTCCTGAGATTTCCTCAGGAAGATTTTACCATCACGGACCCAGACGAACTTATAATTAAGCTCTTTAGCCTTAATTCGTGCCGCAGCGTGGAGACCTTTGTTTTCTGGTGTGAGATTATCCACAACATAGATGGGGCATCTCTTTTCGTCGGCAATACCAAGATGACTAGTACAAAGCCTGTCTTTAGGATTGGCTTTATTAAATCTAATACAAGCTGCTAGAAATGTATCTCTCAGTCGGGGACTGCTAAAACGTACTAAGATGGATCGAGGGCGGGGGTTGTTATTGTTTAATTTAGCAATTTTTGTGCATTGAAATTATTTATGCACATTTTTATTATAGCAAGCTGACGGTTTCATGTGAACCTCGTT
The DNA here is from genome assembly GCA_951802675.2 of Boloria euphrosyne. NCBI lineage: Eukaryota > Metazoa > Arthropoda > Insecta > Lepidoptera > Nymphalidae > Boloria > Boloria euphrosyne. The sequence continues at coordinate 3,624,331 of OX637896.1, forward strand.
AGAGAACAGCGATGACGTTTATTGCAGATGTATGCATGGTTTAAAATTACAGTTATAAAATATGTATGTCAAGTTGTTCAACCTTCACGAGAAATTACTATTTTACCTTAGTTTAAAAAAATATCAAAGTAAAAAATAGTAGCATAATCTTGCTTTTTCTGCTACTATTCTTGATTTTTACATAATTTCATACTTTAATCAAAATTAAATATAAGAATAATTAGTAAATAAAGAAAAAAAAATCTTTATTTATGAACATTTATTTACTCATCATATTAAGAAGTTTAGATTCTTAAAAAAGATCGAATTTCAATTGCTAGAGCAAAAGCTGATTCATCAAAAACGATAGCGTTTCTTGAGCCAAGTAAATTTCAATTATTTAAACTCTACCTTATAATGGGATACCATCGATCGACGCCAGAGCCATAAATTATAACGCCACTAAACCTATCTCCGTAAACTGGCAAATTGAAAAAGTGTTTTTATAGTATATTTATAGGTTCCCGCAGGATCCCCGTCACTTGATGTCACGGAAAGATTTTTCTGAGCGACTTTTTCAGGTGATGTTAGAATTGAATGCTTTATACTCCTTTTGGACCTTTCCGACAAGGGTTATGTTGTGTTACGGGATACAGCTTGTTTGATAAAACGTTTTGATAAAATTTGAATAAGCTTTGGCTGTAAGGAAAATATTATGAATGCGATGAACAATATGAGGGAATTTCATGGCTCAATGAAGAAAAAGTGTCATTTATTTTATGTTTTAAGAGTTTTGTCTACGTAACTAACCTAAGCTTTTACTTTTATTTATGCATTTGTAAATAATGACAATAAAAAAGATTGTTATGTACTTAGATAAAGAAATATGGCCAACTGCACAGGTTTGATTCCCGTACGTGCCAAATTGTTTTGTGTTAAAGTAATTATTAGCTTAGTGAAATCAAACAATTTAAATTTTATAAAAGCGCGATAAAAAATAATAATTGAACTTATTAAAGACGCTAAATCAAAATAAGAGCACAAAGTCAAAAACAAAATAAAAGTGACAATTTTGAATGGCGTACACACCCTCTGATTTAATTATTAAGAATTTGCATATTTCGCCATGAAAACTAAAAGCGGTGTGCTCCGGTGGAGAGTTTACATTTTATATTACGTTACATGGTATATATAGAGTATGTGGTAAATGTATGTTTCTAAGCGTATCCTATAATATATATAGCGTAGTATACTAATATATTTATAAAATTCTTAAATACGTTGTATTATTTATTTATTTATTTATTTATTTATTTATTTATTTATTTATTTAAATTTCCAGGGACTTTTGATATTTTAATACTTTCATTTAATATGTTGGGACATTTTTACAAAAGCGCCATCTAGTTACTTGGTAAGCTACGAATTACGATGCTTGTATTACGGATACCAGATAGTTAATAGACTACACATATAAATTTTAAATACATACATATTATAAATATAAACACCCATGATTGAAATACAACCATTCGTGCTCAAGAAATGAATGCCCCCAGCGGGACTCGAACCCGAAACTGCTGGCGCAGAAAGTAAGGTCACTACCAACTGAGCCAAACGTGTCGTCAATTAAACGGGTTATTTGATGTAGATAAAAAGACGTAAACTTACACAAAATTATATTTTTAAGCACAAACAGAGGAATATTATCACATTTAGAATATTAAATGAAACTAGTATTCGACCAATGATGGAAATTTAGACACAATAAAAATTGTTTTTCTATTGCTAACCACTTATATTTCGAAGCGCATATATAAATGGATACTTATATAATATTAAAGGTTCCTTCATAAAATAACAACATTGTTCACGCAAATAGAGGCACGTAAATATGTAATCTGAATAGAGCGACATCTTATAGCCTTTACAATGTAGTTTGCGATGACATTAAAACCATTTATGTTACCAACAACCAGATATGCTTTGAAATAAAATCCTACACTAAATCTTGCAGTTAGTATTCCAAATAAAACCAATATAGATAAACTTTAATTATTAATGAACATTTATTATCTGCAAAGCAACGTACAACTATCCAAACGTCAAGGGAACTGCATTCGAAATTTAAAAGATTCAACCGGTACTAAATCCGAACGGGTTCGAAACGTTGAGCCGAACTGACGTTTCACCGCAGACGATCGATATAGAATCGAACGAGTTAAGATTGTACTTCGGCTCTTCGAGGGTACTTTACGTGCATGTTCCATAAAATGCTGTCTGCCTCTAGTAAATTAAAAAAATATCGTGTTTTAGTATTTGCTGAATTTACGTAGGTAAAAATTAATTTTAAACAACAAATTATACTATGAAAAAGCAGAAAATGTGCTCTATACTCTGCGAATATTTAATAATAAGTATTTTAGATGCTACAACCAAAAAAAAATTAAAATGTTCTCTTATAAAATTGACTTTTTCCTTTGTGTTGAAGCTACACGAATAATAATAGAATTACGCAAAAAATGTTGCAGGACTGTATACCTAATGTTCTACCGCCCTTTTAATAAAAGTTATTTTAAAAATTTCGGTACAAAATAGAATGCAACTTAATATAATGTTGATTATTTCAGGTTTTGAGGTTAGGTAATTTGTAGAGTTCCTAACAAAATCTAGAAAAATAAAATACAAATATCATTCAATCTATTATGCCATAGCCCAACTAAAATATTTAATGAATCGTTACAAGACTCGATATAGAATCGATTACTATGTTTAATTACAGTTTCTTACAACTATTCTACAGCTGGAAAGGATAAAAATTCAAGTGTTTTCTTCACAACGGTGTTATCAAGGAACGCGATCACGCGATCTGGTCATTAATTGCAAAGACATTGAATGCAGAAACTAAATATAGTAAATTAGGTCGCTGAGGTTAAAACTAAAACAAAAACTAGTTGGAACAATAATTATTAATAAAAACTTTCTGTTATATTTAACGATGTGTACTTTTCTTGTTGAATTTGATATTAAGTAGTTGTATTTCTCCAATGTGCCAATTCTTATTTTAGAAACCAAACTTTAAAGTAACAAATTTGTAATTTAAACTTAAATTATCTTAATAATATTAAAAAATACCATTTCAAATTCACACACTATTTAAAGAACGTGTTAACTATGAGATAGCCGACTAGAGTATATTGGCAATTTTAGCACGTCACATTAATTAACTAGCAAGTTGTTCGAACATTTTCATACGTTATTTGATTTGTCATAAACAAAGCTTGTGATTTTACGCTTGTCTGCCTTAATACGGATTGAGCGGATATCTATATCAGCCAAGGGTTCCCATAGGTTACCTTTGATTGCCCAATAAGATTATTTCGGTCGAGTGCATTTGTTGTTGCTAAATAAGACATGTCTAGAACCTTTGTAATATGCCCGAGATATGAAGTTTAACCTTGACATTTTTAAAGTATCTTGGTAAGAATTATTATTATTGTTCCTTGTACATCCTTTTTGGTTTTTTTTCTCTGTTTTTCTTGGATGTTCGAAAGAGAAACCTTATTTAGGGATAAAACCACCCGTTGTATTTTTTATATGTTTATATTAATTTTTAACGTCTCCTACGTTAAAAATAAAAAGAATACGAAAACACATAATATATTGTAACGTAAAATTATCACGCACTATTGATATGCAAGTGCCTTAATAATTCAAAAATATCTATTTCTCAACAATACATCTACTACGTTAACGGCTTATTTACTATACCAGTATCAATTAAAAAAAATCTAAAATTGTCGGAATATCTAAAGTAAAATATATTTATGAAACTATTATATAAGAAAGTGAATATGACGATATTCTCAATCCAAGTGATTCAAGAGCAGGTCAAAATAAGTTGTCAAAAGGTCTGCGTTAAAGGAAATACCGCGTAGAGCCAACAATAAGGGATCGAGACGGAAGAGAACCCTTAGGGGTTTTTAACAGTTTTCGGGAGATGTATGCACCCCCCGGTCACGTCTCGTATGAAGTAGCTTCCTGCATAAGCGGTTTCATTTTTCTTTTTCCGTTCGTTGTTGCTGGACGTATTTTTTAGCCATTATAATATTTTTTTAAATCTAATTTGTTGATCTAACGTCTTGGAAAATTGGTTTTTGATTTTTTGGGAAATAAAAATGTAAATTACGGTAGTGTTATGATACCCGAAAATATAAGGCTATACTACTATTATAAAAGATAGCATGTTTTGTGTGTTTTGTTTTATATAATGGATAAACTAAAAATCCACTGAACCTTAACTTTATTTAACCTTTAAAATATACGAGTACCGAGGAATAAACACAAGTGAAACGAGAATAAGTCGCTGTGTATGTATAGAACTTATTATAAATAAAATTGAAGTGTCTGTTTTTAATTTCAAATTAACAGCTTTTCACTAAATGCATATGAAAGTATATACGATACTAACAACAAAAAAACTATTTTTAAAATTTTTGTCTTTATGTCTATTTGTTCTAAGTAATCTCTAAAACGGCTTGACCAATTTTGACGGGAATTTCACTGGCAGATAGCAAATTATGTAAGAAGCAACTTAGGCTACTTTTTAACTTACTTTGAAAAAGGACGAGGTTATATTTTAGACATTTTATTGATTTTATCTAACGAAACCCCTGGCTTTGCTGACGTTACACCTAGGGACGAATTCGATAAAAAATTAAAATATAAAACTGTTTATAATTAATACTAAGTCTTACTTGATAAAGTTTAGTATCGAATTAGTCCACACACAAGTAATTTAGTTCTCTCACGTTTCAGCTATTCTGATACATTTATCAAAGTGCCTTATCCATACTAATATGTACTACACGATTTATTTGGCCCTCAGACTGTGGGGGAGGTGAGAATGGGCTGTCAAATAAGATTTTTTCCTCACGGAGGGAGCCCCAGGCACTCATGTCCGGTTATACAATTTAGTAAGGGTTCTTGCTTCTATTTAGTTGGAAACTATATTGGGCTTATGCAGTGGTAAATCCCCTATGACCGATTGAATCTAACTGTTAGAAATGACCATAACTTATATCTTGTAGTATACTATAATACTACTATACTATAATACTACTATACTATAATACTAAGACGTAGATGCCGTTTTGCTATAAATTTTATGTTTATAACAAAAATTTACGAAAAAATTAGGCGCATGCCGATATAGCAACTCGATGATTTTTTTTCCAACTGTAATGAGTTTTTATGAATTCTACCATTTTATCAAAACAAAAAAAGACATATAGTACTCTAAAGTAAATGTAGCTATCTAAAGAAGTTAAAGTTTCAAAATCGGATCAGTAATTTCAGCGACTACTCCTATATTCAAACTTACAGTTTTCTTATTTAATATACTACTGATGTACTAAGATTCGAAAAAATCTATTAGGTTGAATAATAACGAATGAACGGCCAAAAACACATTTATATTTAAAGAAGAAAAGATCTAATTTCTTGCTGAAAGCACTTTAGTATTACGTGTAATAGAATTTTATATATGAGCCCGCATGATTATAGACCTAAGGGAATTACACAAAATAGCGAAATAGAATCGTTTATTCTACAAATCTTTATTTAGACTAAATATTTGAGTTGAGCTTTCAGAGCTTTTAGAGCTTTGAAACGGATATAGCAAATAAAAGAAACACTTGAAACATCCACATAGCAGTATATTCACACCGGATGTATTATAGCCCTAGTTCGAACCCCACGAAACCTTTAACACTTCAAAAATAATTCAGCCTACAGAGGGGCGTGAAGAACGCACTATCTCGGCTTGAAATAAGAGATATAAAAATTGAATTATATTGTGTACCGTGAGGGGTAGTTTAAGAACATGGCTGTGGGCCGAATTGAGTTAATATCGACAAATTCTTACTTCAATATTATAAGTAAGCAAAGGAATATTAAAGAAAGTAAGAAAGTATTAAAGGAATATTTTTGATATATTCATACGATACGATGATAAGTCAAGTTACTTCTATATATTATAATCACTATACTATACAGCATTATTCTCAAATGATACCGAGTTTACATGATTATAAAAAAAAATTGGTAGTTTTATAATCTTAGGAAGGAAAACAAAATTTTTTCAAATGTTAAAATTTAACATAAATGTAATATAATATTAGTACAATAAAATATATTTTAAAATTTAAGTGTACTTGCTTTATCTACGTTTACTTAAAGGAATGCACCTTAACTGGGTGAAGGCATGCGAATTTGAGATGTCCTCAGCCGTTGCGGTTATTGAGACTCCTTGTGAGGTTTCTTAGTCAGCATTAGCGAGAACCATTTGCAATTTGCGAAAGTGTTTTACTATACATGTACATTATACATAATACTTATGCTACTCGTGGTTGTTTTAGATGTTAGAAAAATGTATGAAAATTAGTAAATTAGTACGTGTGAGTGTATGTTTGGTATTTTCTATAGTCAATTGGACGTTTAGTAATAATATAATATTATGATAATAAAATTTGACGTAAAGTCAACAAAATTAAGCTTTCTAATGGGTTTCTAATAGGCCGATTATAACTAATATAAAAAACACCGGTCCAGAATCGATTTACGACTACATATATATTTCAATCACATCACCAGTAGGTACTAGTATAACAATTAACTTGTTTTGTCACTTTCAAAATCACTTCGCCGAAGCAATACCTTCGCAGGGCCAGCTTATGTTTCATGTGGTTGTAATATAATACTATATAGCCGGAATTATGCGGTCGATCCACGGATTGTGTTGTCTCGTGTAAAACGACACTTCGGAAAATTATACGTGTTGATACAAATATGCGTAATTTGTTATGGGATTTTAAAAGTTGACAGTTACACCAATTAGGTATACGCGTAATGAGCAAGGGTGGATAGTAGGAATTGCTATAAAATTTTGCTTTTTAATTTAATTTTATTGCAATAAATTCTGATCTAAATTCTATTATAAGTAATATAAGTATTTAGTACAATTAATACTTACACTTTACTAAGGCAAGTGATACGTTATTTCATTTCTTGACAAATCGTAAAAGCGCAAATTACATAAAGCTTAAATATCAAACTTAATACAAATAATAAAATTCTAACTTAGTCGAATCGTTTATACGTTACATATTGTACATTACAATTTGTACATTAAATATTTAGATTTTTTTGACAATCTTATTGAAGTAATTTTGGTCCGTCTGTCTGTCTATGAAGGCATCACGAGACAGATTTCGATGAAATTTAGTGTAATGATAGCTTATTATCCGGATCAACATTTTTACTTTGTACTAACTACTTTTAACTTAAATCTATGCTAACCCTAAAAATGTTCCTAGGGACGAACCCAATCGGAGTGAGGATAATTCACTAGTAAACTAGTAGTAGGTACATTAAAATTTCTACTCTATTAAACTAAAAAAACACATTATTTATATAGAAGTTTGTAAGCATAACTAAAGTGCCAATGTAAAAGACCCTGTTATAGCGATAATGGCAATCGGATCTTAAAATAACCCTATCGCATAAGCGATAGTCGTGAGTCTTTGTGCCATCAAACGACAGATCCCGGTGTCTAAGCGATCATTACAGCTCGGGATTCACCGGGATTGCGGTAAAACATTGGAACGCTCATTATCAAGCTTTTTGTTACAAAGTGAAAGACTTCCATTTCTTAACAAATATTAGTTTTATTTTCTCCGCCACTAAGAAAGGTGTTTGGACCATTGAATTAATTTAATAGAGAAATCTTTTCAATACAATATTTTTGAATAAATATAGGTACGATTATATATTATGAATTTACTTGTCACTTTTTTATAATATTATTGTGACATTTCATTACATTATATCACGACAATGCTAGTCCAGTGCAAACGATTTCGCTTAGGAAACCGAGTGATGTGGGTTCAAATCCCGGGTCTCACACCTCTAACATTATTATTTGGTAATCATTTCTAACATAATTGCCCGTTGTCTTACGGTAAAGGAAAACATCGGAGGAAACCTGCGTGACTGAGAAAACCTGGCAAGTTGTCAAAAGACAAATGGAGACCTCAAACTCGCATTTGCAGATTGGTGAACTATGGCCTGATACTCATTATATTGAAGAAGGAGAAATAGGGCTGTGCCCAAAGTGGGACATTAAAAGTGGGACGCCTTGGTAAAATTGTAGAATTGGGTAGATTATTAGAACGTGCAGAGTTTCCCAATCTGTCTTAATGACTTAACTTACTATTGATAGTAATTTAATATAATTTAAATGCAGCTAAGGTCGAACTAATTATGTTTTTTGGATCTTTGCTATGACGTCTATACGCGCGTGTCACCTGAAGCAAAAGCTAATGCGTCATAAAAAGTTTAGTTGAATCGGAAGCTTTGTGCAATTTGAAGGAAAAAATATAACTTATTTTCACGGCAGTCACGCCCCACGCGTAATATAGTGGTCACCATTAAAACCTAAACGAGTTCCTTCCACTATAAACAACGAAGGCTATTATAATTACAGCGAACGAAATTCCTTTTATCACGCTCATATTTTATAGGAACCTAGCATTTAAGACACAAATAGCAAAAAAACGTTTTAAGGTCGGGACCAAAGCAAATTAGGTACGTCGCGTCGATTAAGTGGTTATTACGAGCGAAAATATTATGGAATGAAAAAAGTAAGCACAGGAAATTAGATGCGGTAGAAAAATGAAGATTTCTGACTTCTGACATGTCTCGATCTTTGAAATCATGTCGCAACGTAACGAAATGTCGATGGGGTCACGTATTTCTTCACAAATCCCGATTTGAATGTCTTTCATTTCCTTTTTTCGCGGAACATTGTTTATTTTGCCACGATTAAGGAAAATATAACGTTGTAAGGTAGTTTTTCTCTTGGTTATGTTAAAGATTTGCTTTTTAACGAGATCATTTTTAATTCTAATTCTTTTGTTTTAAGTATACTTAAAGTGTTTTGTATTAAATATACTAAAAAACAGAAATTTTATTATAAGTCTTATTATAACATCTAAATATTAGGAAACTGTAGTAAAATCGACATAATTAAATAAGTCAATATTACTCCAATAGCAGTCTACTCCACAATCCATATACATTGAAATACATAAGTATCTCCCCAAAAATATATTTGTCGTCACTCATTCAACGTGTGAAATAATATTCCGTAAGCGCCCGAGGCACGAGGTAGGGCTCAATCCTGCGATCAGGTAATTCAATACAGGGTACCCTCGGGTAAAGAAAGTATAAATACGTATCACATATACACATGACGTCTGTGTATCGAAAAAAAATTGGACTTTTCTTTTCTTTAATGGATGTAATTAATATTTTTTTCTCTATTATTACCTATTATTATAACAAAACACACATTTTTTTTGTATAGCACCAGTAATAAATAATCATAGTTCACCATGTTAAGAGGTGTGTGACATTTTCCTTCGTCAACTGTCAATGGAGTCAATTTAGGTCACTTATATATTTTGTATTAACATCAATGTTTGCCTATAAGCGGTATAATAAAAGAATAATCAGTAGCTATTTATATTACAACTGTAAACCAAGTTAAATACACATCATAAAGTAATATTTCATTTATATAATCCAAAATAGAAAATAAAATAAATTATAGTCTATTACGAAACGCAAACCACACAGCGGCTTAAATGTCAATAAAACTCAATGGTCTATTAGCGGCCATAGACAACTTCAATGGACAGATAAGGCGACAATTTGAGCGCATTTCCGTTTTCAAAATTTAAAGTACAATTCGGGATGATTGCGAGATTAGCTTGTCCTTTCACATTGGAATACGAAAACTAGAATATATCCTGGCACAAAAGAATTGGCGCGATATCGCGCTGTCATGTCGGCCATCTTGGTTCACACCAAACGTTTGGAAATCGAACTTCACTCTGGGGACATTTGAATCTTTTTCATTTTCGTATTTGTATTCGATTAACGGTTTCAGCTATCATAGATAATGGATGTAGGTTTTTGGTGTTGAGATTTATTTATCGCCTATTTGTGCCTTATATTTTAAAAGTAAATTTTGTTTATTCAAATTTTCTTTGAAACTCCAAAGCCGATTATGAAAATGTGTCTGTTAAGAAGACGAAAAGAGACTGTTTACAACTTGATTTAAATATTTTTATAGGAACAAAGCTATGTATAAAAGTGAACAAAATATACGAAAATCGTTATCATCAACATTGTGTGAAGGGTAGTCTTCTAGCGTTAAACATGTTTATACATGTTTAATGCTAGAAGACTACCCTTGCCGTTTCATGGCTTTTGTAATTAAGTACCAAGAAACCCGCAATTAAGGTACATCGAAACGTCAAATGTAATTTAATAAAACATATTTGGACGAAGTTTTAGCGACCAATTAAAACGTACTTAACATTAATGGAAACATGTTTAGACGTATAATATTTGGTGCGGCACGAACATAGTTTATTTTTGGAGGCGATTTTTCCTTACATGAGCTAGATTCTACATATTAATACGCAACATACTTTTAATTTTCGTTTAATTAATATATTTTAAACTTTTAAATAACTACACGAAAAGTCAATGTGAGCTAAAGAACTAATATTAAGTTCGGTCATATTTATTCATGAAGAGTAAAACCATAATGGGGTTGACACACTAAAAAAATGTAATCAGTAGTATAACAACATTCCAGAGTCGTGTTTCGTTCGCGTGACTTTAGCGAATAAAAAGTTGAACGAATCTGATACCTTAACGGGTACATCTTTATCTAAACTGTGATATAAAAACACGTATACAGCCTTCCGGATATACGGTTCGCCATGTTATTAGATCTATTCCAGCTCATATATTGGCGATGTAGGATTACTTTGAAAAAGTTATTTGGTTGTGACTAAGCTACTTTTGATGAGGTTGTTGATAATTAGATTGAAAATAGAAAAATCGATAGAAAAAATTATAAACAGCCTTGTGTATAGTTTGGAACTATTTTTAGTCTAAGTAACTTTAGGTCTCATATAAAATTCAAAAAATGTATTCTATGAGGTTTTAAAAAACTATTGTTTTACTGTATGCTATTAGTACATTATGTAATAAAAGGGTTAATATGATTATATTATTCTAGTGCTATATCATTCGTTTTGGCAAGATTTTTCTAAACTCATATGTACGTATAATATTACATGTTACTACTACTACTAGAATAGGGCTTATGATATTAACCTTAAGAGGACGTAAGTACACAAAAAGTACAAAAACGAAGTCGGATCAAAGCGTTTGTTTAAAATATATTAATTTTGTTTAGCGTAGCGTGGCTGTATACAAGGAAATCCTGGACGAAATAAATTCTCTTTTTTGATGCCGGTAAAATATTTCATAGAGCGTATATTACAAACTTCGTGACCAACTCCATTTATAACGCTGAGTTCTATAATCCGTTGAATAAGTGAGTACACTTCCAGTGTTACTAAAATTCAAAATGCCGCTGGCTCTTGATGACTACTGTTATTGAATTTTTACGTAAATTTCCCTTTTGTGAAGCTCATTTGCTGGATTATGGATGCTAATGTCGTATTTGGGGGGCCAATTTTACTGTTCCGATAAGCGGGTACTTCGAGATTTTTTGGGCGTTAAATGCGTGTCAAAATGTATTTTTGGCGGCAATCCTGCGGTTTATGACCCGCCAAATCCACGTTACAATTTTATTAAGGTCAATCCTATATATAAATTAGGGTGGAAATTAAAACGTTTATGACAACGTAATCAGTTTATTTCGTAATACTTTCTTAGATTTACGGGAATATTTGACATTTTAAATAAAACTATCTTTTCGGATTTTTTCGAGTATTTACTTAGATTTTTGGTTTCCGAAGTTACGAATGCTTTACAGCAATCATGTCTGAACATTGATATACTAGGAAAAAAGGTGTAGATAAGTCATACGCGCTCAAAAAGTGGCACACTAAAACTAGGCTATTGGCCTACCAACGCGTTGACGACGCACTGTCGAGAATTATATTTGTCTCTTTTTCACTGGCGATACTTGAATCATGCCATCCTATTTTGACGACTAATCGTAATGTAGTGTGTTATTGCAATATTTTTAGTTATTCTGTATTCATGTGTGCGTTAGTGTGCCGTTTTTGAAGATAGAATGTCGTTTAGGTAACGTATCTACACCTTTTTACTTATAATATCATTGTGTCTGAAACATTACTTTATTTTAGTAAAAGTTGTTTACTTTTTACTTATAAAAATAATAAAATAATATTGTATAAATTTTATACAATTTATACTATATTTATACAATATACTCTTACCACGCATAATAAAAAATTAACGCTAAAAGGTAATATTATGTAGAGTACTAGGCATTCGCAGTTATGACACCATTGCGATAAACGATACAGTTATAATGACCGATGGTCTCGTGCGTGAATAATCTGCATAACAAAAAACAAGTAACATCATCAACCGTCATCTCGTGCCTTCGTACTTGTTTTGCCTCACGACCGCCATTAAGACAAACGTTCTTTAGTGTGAAAATGGGATATAATTTTGGGAAAATAATCAAAAAACTGTTCGCGTGCCCAATGGGCATTAGCGGGGCCCTACCCTCAGCGGGCATGTTAATGTTGCCAGGTACAGGTTGTATGTACGTAATGAGACGAGGAAAATTGTGTTGCCATAAAAATAATTGTATTCTACCCTCCATTTCTTGTATACGTCGATTAGCTCGAGACTTACATTACAGTTTTTGTTTGGGTCTTTTATGCGACCCCTTGTGGTGACTTGGAATTGAGGAAATTTGTACAAATCGGGCGTTTTACTGTAGACATCTTTGAAATTAAATAATGCGTAACCTTTTGTTCGTGCCATATTAATTGTTTTTTTTTTCAAGTTATTAAGTTATTTTATATTTATTTAATTAACTTTTAAATAGATAATTAAAAATTAATATAAAACGATTAATTGACTTGACATTACCTTCAAGTCTCATAAAAAGAAGTGCTGTAACTGTAAAAATAACTTCAACAAGATTTTTAACCGTTCGACTCTATTGGATTTATGTGCTTGATATCAGAATTTTATGCTTTGTACTGAGTACAAAACTAGGAATGTTTACTGGAGTTATTTTTATTCGTGTTAGAAACAGATCGCTTTTATAGTCTTGTAATTCTTAAATGCCGTATTGTGTTTAATGAGCTCCCTTTTATTTTTGTTCAGCTTTCCATTACTTCTTTCGTTATTTGATCTTCCTGGTAATTATGAACGAAAACGATCCGAGTAAATACATAAGCTAAAGGATTAGAAAAAATATGCTGTATTCTATTTATAATATAAATATTTTTTTAAAATATAGTTATCAAATAAAAGTTAAACTATCCTTAGTTAATCAAGATACACTTTTAGACCACCCATTTGGCTTATTTGCATTGATTCTACCTGCTGTATCAGCATTCGCGGATTCGTCTCCCGCTGTGGGCATTCATTTGTGTGGTGAGTTAACACTCAAGTACAAACGTATTCCATAGTTTTTATTTATACTTTTTAAAATAATTATTAAAATTATAAGATTAATTAATTTTTAAAATCTACAACTTTATATCTATAATTTATCTTGCTAGTAATAGCTAGTGATGTGTGTTAGTGTCCAAAAATACATATTTTGAATTATTAAAACTATATAGACTTTTTTATGGACTCTAAAGTTAATATACCTACTAGTGGTACAAGGTTTACCTATATAGTGTACCTAATAATGTAGTATCTACATAAGTAAGACTTCGAAAAAGCTTTATCGTGAAAATATATTTCCAAGCACCCATTTTATCAAAAGGACTTACGCCTGAGTGAATTTGATAGCAACGTGCACTATTATAAAATCTTCCTTCACAAATATATAGAATCTTTATTGTTTCGATATTAATTAGTAGCAGAAATTAAAAGGTGATGAAAAAAATTCAATTTCGCTTACAATAAATTATTTTGTTCATCGAAAAATTACTGAACTGAACTGTATTGGGCTTAACGTAATTACGCCGTGATGGAGTGCTCTTTATTACAATCTTGTACAAAGTGATGATATTTGCCAAAATTTTGTGAGACGACGAGATTTTATTACTCCTTTTTTATAAGCAATATTATGGTTAAATTGGGAATGAAATTTTAAAAACTATAACAGTATGTGCATAATGAAAGTTACATATCCTAATTTCGACTCTGTGTCATTGAGAAAATTAAGTACTTGAAAATTGTTTTATTTCATAATATGTGTTTATCACATTTGCATATGTAATATATATTTTAAAAATTATTTACAAGAAAAGTACAATTTTTTAAGCGTGACTGAAGTTATCATTCAGTCACGCCTTAAAAATCCTTTAAAGCTGATAAGTACCTATATATGTATATATGTACCAATGAAAAATTAGAAAAATTAGAGACGATGAAGGTAGAATCAAATAACATTATTGTGCCATTATTTTATTATCTTACTTTTTTTAATTAATACGGTATACGTCACAGGTTCAAAAAAGTTTTGTTTCAACCGCGTGTGTAACACATTTTAAAGAAACTTTTAAAGAAAATTCCTTTGTACTCCACATTCTTCCCTAAGAACATCTTTGTGGACTGGACTGAACTGGAGGTGGGCGTTATTGACTACAACACAGTTTTTAACTAATCGTACAATGCACAATATAAATGTAAAAAAAAATTGTTTCAAAAAAGTATTTTTTTTTCTTTTATTTTATATTTTTACCTAAATTTAATTTAAATAGTTGATAATTTAAATAGTTGATATCAACATAATATAAAAAACATTATATGCAAAATATTACAATATCAACCCTTCATGTATTTCAGTGCGTTTACAGCGACCCGACTACGAGAAACTGCAATAACCGTAATAAATTACCATTCAATTCAACTTCGTCTAATAAGACTACCCGGATTCAATGTCTCTACCAAGACTTCTTAGGATGTAAGATAGTCATTAATTTAATTGAGTTTGGATACAGTTTAGGAATTAATTGAAATAATGTCCTCGGTTGGAGGGTCAAGGGGAAATGTAAGAAATCAAGTTAGTTTTGATTGTGGTTGATCGTGGAACTTTGTAATGGGATTTTCGTGACATAGTACCTGTTTAAATTTGGTTATAATTTATCTTGTGTTCATATTACGGAATATTCTTAAAAACGTAAATAAACTATATATTTTAATAAAAATTTGAAAATTTATAAATATGAATTTGAATTTTTGATCATACTGTGTTAATTTTAAAGACAAGAAAACTATAATATACATCAATCAGTATAAAATAACCTATTTTATTATACACATGTATTATATAAAGAGAGAAAGTTTCCCCATATGGAACTTCTTACAATATAACTAGTCTTAGGACGACAAATATTATAAGAGCAGTTTCAAACACATAATTTTGCTTTCCAAAACCATAGCACCTGCCAACCATCTGTGCATCGAAAACAAAGAAAATGCAACACTCCATAACAATTGTATGGAAATTATTCACGAAAAATTACATCATATATAAAATTGTAGCCCTAAAAACCATTACCACGCATACTGCGATGCATTGAAGCAAAGTAATGGGGAAACTCAAGTGGGGGGAAGAGGACTCAGACAGGGGGGCATAATCCCATAATTATCGGCTTAACTGTACACGACATTAGCAGGAGGCAACAGCCAGCGATCGGGCTCAGGTGTACCCACGTAGGTATTTTACTGTTACATTGACAAACGCTGATAATTGATTTATATGGGATTTGTGTAATAGGGTTAGGTAAAAAAATAAAGGGTGTTTGAGCTTAGAGATGAATGTTTACAGGGGTGCTTTGTGACTGTACGCGGCTCGTGAATGCTAAGTTGGCTGTATATGTTATAATATCATTCTACCAGTTTACCTTTGTCTTTTGATATTTTAAGAGTGCGTTTTCTTTAAAAATACCGCTTTAAAAATACCGCTTTATAGCTATAAATCATATAGCTTCATACTGTTTTTTGGATATAGAGGGATAATAGTGAAGTCTTAAAACTTTTAATAATTATTTTCATAAAGTTCCCTTATGGTCATAGGAAAATAGTTAGAAAATAAAAAAAAGATTTATCTACTTTATTATATAAGTATACAGCGACTCAACCTTTACTTTACTCGGCTTCGTCCCTAGATCTAGCGCGAGTGAAGCCGCGGGTTCCGCTAGTAAATGTATACAAAAACTTGGATAAATTATATATTAAAACTATCCTA
Organism: Boloria euphrosyne; assembly: GCA_951802675.2. Lineage (NCBI taxonomy): Eukaryota > Metazoa > Arthropoda > Insecta > Lepidoptera > Nymphalidae > Boloria > Boloria euphrosyne. The sequence continues at coordinate 3,640,616 of OX637896.1, forward strand.
TAGAAACACTGTATCCATCAGTGAAAACAGCATGAAGATCCATGCAGTAGTTTTTGAGTTTATCGGGAACAGACAGACAGACGCGGCAGAGGACTTTGTTTTATAATATAAAATGTAGTAATGATAGTTATGGTAAAAATTGCTATACCTATAAGGCAATTAAACACAACAGTACTTATTACATTAAAATAATCTATAACAGCTTTGCACACACACCGTTCAATATCTGTGGCAAACATATCTTCACAGGAAACCAAATTTACCTAAAATTTGCAACTACCCTCAACACGGTTGTTTGTATTTCATAATCGAGACCTGTGATTTATCCGGACTTCGAGCTGGGCTTTTCAAACTTTGCCTTAACCCGCTTTGAAACCTGCCCCGCTTTGTCTATTGTTTTGATATTGTTAATGGACTCCGGCCCGAATGAATAGATTTTAAACCAACTCAAATGCTGTATCTCTTCTTATAACATCAGGAAACTGAAATTTACTTCGTATAGGTATACGTTTTGAAAGTTTATGCCTATTTTGTAATGAATTTGAATTAGCAATTTATCATATTTGTCGCCTTTATTGGTGTACTTTAGGATGTAGGTATTGTTTTACGCAGGATATCTCATCAGCAAGACAAGCAAACGCTTAAATACGAATTTCCATATATAAAAATGACGAGCTTTTTTACAAACTTTCATGCCTCAATCTTAGGGTTAATTAACTCTTTAATTATTATAACAATCTTAGATTTACACAAATATTTAACCACTTTAAGGAAACTATTGTTTCGGATTTATTTTATATTTTGCTTCACTTTAGTTATTTAAGAGACTATTGTACAAAACGTATTGTAGAATAGATTCAAAAATGAACTTCAATTAAATTTAATCATAAAAAACATAAAACTGTAAACATAAGACTAACAGCTGTATAATCACATTGAAATTATAACAAAGACCATCGAGTTATTAATCCCTTATCCATACGAATCGAACCAAATCATTACCGAATGCACAGCTTAAAACGTTTCTCGTGTAGCGTATTGGATAACGTATGGTCTATCGAATTTTAATACCAGATTTGCCTAGTCTGTGGTAATATCTATCTAGCGATTACGCGAGTGAACTTGGCCTTTAAATTCAGCGTCATACGGACTTTTTTCCTGTGTTATATTTGTCTGTCTTTAAATTCTACTATAAAAGGATCTGAATTTTATATTGCTATTACTGTCCAAGCAATTATTAGCTTGATCACTATCTTGATTGCTATCGTATTTGCTTTTACTTTTTGCCCTTAATATGCAAATAAGCCCTTATATACTTTTTCTTATAAAACGCCAATGGAACGCCAGAGCATAATTAAGAAATTGTCACATTCTTTATTGAAATTCAAAGGAACATATCATATTATAATCAATACCATTACCACTGTTCAGGACTCAAATATACGACATATGGTGAAATGAACTGTGCTAATTATATACTTGGTCTATTCTGCCATTCTTTCATGAGCATTATACACAAAAGAGAAGCTTAGTCCAAAAAAGTAGGATAAAGTGATATGCATATTTTACAGGTATTTTTATACTATCGATTTACCCTTGCCTTGCCTCGATCGCACTGGAAAAAACAGATTTTCCCCCCGGAAAGCGTGCATTTTTACAGGACAATAAGTAACTATGGTCCATTTCAGACTATAATCTACGTGCTAAATTTCATCTATATCAGTTCACACCAATTCATCCATCGAAATTTTCACATTTATAACATTAACGGTATTGCAATTTAGTGCTGCACGGAATTTTTAGATATACGAGCATAGCAAATTTCTCTTATGTTTATATTATTCAGTAGTGGCTCTCGAGGCTATACAATAGCTATAACAATGTTTCAATGTTTTAAGGACCATTCTTTGAAATCGTATTATTTCTAATTTACCTTATTATCGTAGCTTTAAAATTGATAAATGATCAAATAATAATTGCGTACCTGAAACACAAAATCATAATTATTAATATCTGAATAACATCAAGCGATCTTAGGAATAATAAAAAAAAACCATATCGTGAAGACAGCTTTCGTTCTGGGCAGGGTTTTGACCCTGCAATATATTTTATATGAAAAACACTCTAATTTCATGGGTTATATTTTCCTATGAGATTTTTAACAGAACTTGTGTTTGGAACTAGTAAATTTTAAGCCTTGTAGATAATATTACGTTAGTAAGAAAAAAATCTAAACATTTTATACCTTCTTTAACTAACCTTAGAATCTATGCGAATTAAATTAGAATATTCTAAATTCTATATATCAATAAGATTGAATAGATGCCAGTGATCTGCGCTATTTAACCTCGATAGGAAAGCAATGAACTCCTCTAATGATATTTCAATTAAGGATTCTTCAGGATTTATTTAAAAAACCGTATATATTCAGCTAAGAAATTGAGTTTAATCACGATGCATCTTCAAGATTTGTATTGAACAAACATTTTTTTTTTAATTTCTTTAAATGAGATGAGAACTTCTACTTATTTTTATTGAATAAAATATATTTTAGTTCTTAGATATATGTAGGTCTGTATAAGTTTACAGATTTACTATAACTTCTAAACCACTAAACTAATTTGTATGTGTCACGTTTTAAAGCTCACCAACTTGTTTAAAGAACATTAAATTAAGAAAGCTCCGTTAAGCTGCTTTTACAAAAAAGTTAGTATTTTAATAATGTTAGTTGTAATATCAGAATATATTTATATATAATTCATGTTTATAACATTTTTATGATAACACTAATTGAAAAGCTCTTCGCGAACTTCATTTGTCATGTAACAAATGACAATGAGACGTCCGCCCTAATACATATTAATGGTTTTCTTAAAATGAAACTAATTAAATTTCGTAATGTACCGTATTTACAAATGTGTCGAGCAAAAGGAGTATGATAAATGACTTTACAGGTAAAAATATTAATATACTTCTCCATGCCTCGGATTTTGCTTAGGTGTTTCGTTCAGTTTCATCATAATTTTATTCTAGTGCTCAAATCTAGAGCTGAGTACCTAAATACAGCAAACAGAGACTTAATGAAATTAATATTTCTTGCGAGATTAAATGCACAATTTATATTATAGACAAATATTAAAAAAAGCCATCGTGAGTGTACTCACGTTGTGGTTAATTCTTCATATTTAAAACATTCAACCCTTATTTCACCCTCTCTAAGCTATATTTCCACGACGAAAGTATCCTATGCCTTTTTACAAGATTCTATATCTATGCCAAAATTAATCAAAATTGCTTCAACCTTTGAGACTAGCCAACAACGCAGGAGATATTATAGTGCACAAGTGTACGCGCAGACACAAGTGCGCTCTCTTTTCCTACCACTCACATATTCCGGTAGGACGACTGCTCGACACGACCAGTGAGAGTTAAGGCGCAGGACCGACGGCTTTACGTGCTCTCCGAGGCACGGGGGTGAAACACCGCCAACTTCCCAACTCCGGGCTGTTAGGGAGACTTACGAAACAGAAAGACTCAATAACTTGGCCCGACCCGGGTCTCGAACCCAGGACCTCCCGGTGTGCGACCGTACATGCTAGACACTACACCACCGAGGCAATTAAGTAGTGAAAATGCAGACAGACTATGCAAAACTAAAACAATTACAAACTTTAGTGCATAGTATAACTCTATATCAAATTATGATATTATATCGAATGAATAAGTTTTGTTTTGTGCCATTGGTGACGTTCATCCACAACATTGTTTAAAACTAACTTACACAGATATAACTCGTTTTGTATAGACGCACGTATATGTAAATTAAGTTTGCTAGACTACCTCTGTCTTTAAGGACTTTGTTTCTTGGAAGGAAAATACCTCCTTTAAAGAGTCAATTTAACTTGTTCGCAAAAAATACGTTTTAAAGTCAAAATTCTAAAAAATATTTAAGAACGCGCGTTGATTTAAACATTTATACATGGATACTAAGCAGACTTGAAATTAGTAACGCGATGACTTCACTTTTTTACTCTCTACATGAATCATGTCTAATGATCTATCTATTTTATTTGATTCACTGATAAATATTCGGTTTAAAGATGCTTTATTTCTCAAAAGAATTACATTCACTTCATGAGAAACTTTACAAATAGGTAGTTAAATAACATTATTAACATATTTTTGTCACATAAGCTGCTCATATAATTTTTGCATATAATTGTATTGAAATTGGAAATTATATCGTTACTAGCAGTACCCGCGGCTTCGCCCGCGTTAATTTTTTAAATATTAGGAGTCAATCCCGCGGGAACTCCGGGATAAAAAGTAGCCTATATGTTATTCTGGGTCTTCAGCTACCTACATACCAAATTTCATCGTAATCGGTTCAGTAGTATTTGCGTGAAAGAGTAACAAACATCCATACTCACAAACTTTCGCATTTATAATATTAGAAGGATGTTATAAAACCCATAATATTTTCTAAACGTATAATAAGATTCAAACTGAGTTGTATGCACATTAAATAAATATTTTTGGAAAATCTTATTGAAATAGTGATTATTATCAGAACAAAGGCCGAATATATAATTTATAAATGTTTGTCTGTATTTCTATGACTGCATCACGGAGAAAGCTTCTGGACAGACTTAAACGAAATTAGAAAAATTCTGAATGAAGATAGCTTGTTATCCGTGTCGATATAAAATATTTTTTACTGAAAACACATCTCTAAGAAATCTACACTAACCGTTAAAACGCTACAAGAGGAACGAAAACAAGCGGAGCGAGGTTAAGGCACTAGTTTTCTTAAAAGTTTTGTTTAATATGTCATAATCGAAAAGCAAAGTTATAAAAAAATATGGCAAAATAAAGATATGATAATAAAAGGTAATCAACGTATTAGTTACGCAGCATTGAGTTAGTGTACCTAAACACATATGCTCGCCATTTTGAAGACAGGAATATAAAAAAGAATGAGCCATTTCGCCAACACAACGAAAACTGTAATATCTTTAAAAGGAACGTATCGACTTAGGTCGGTTGATCGATGATTAATAAAAAAATGTTCAGAACCTAACCGGTACTGATATCATGTAGCTTTTAGGCAAATTGGAATGTTCGATCGCTAAGCCGGCTTTGTTGACGCCTAAACTAGGTTTACGATACAAATGAAATTTAATATTTATTTATTAGTAATATTAATCTATTAATTCACTACTTACTATTATTCGATCACTTATAAAGATAAATAAATATGTTGTTGGGACATTATTACAACAGCACCATCTAGTTCTGTGGTAAGCTTCGAAGCTTGTGTTACGGATACCAGATAGTTGATATACTACACATATAAATTTTAAATCCATACATATTATAAATATTAACATCCATAACTGGAGTACAAACATTCGTGCTCAACAACTGAATGCCCCCACGCGGGACTCGAACCCGCGACCGCTGGCGCAGAAAGTAGGCTCACTACCAACTGAGCCAAACGTGTCGTCAACCTATCAATAATATGTACAAGTGATTTCTTTTGTATTACATGGCCAGTTACGAGTATATAAGAAAATTTTCATTCATAGTATTTAAAATTACATAGGTACGTAGTTCTATATATTCTTATAATAAAATTCTAACTTAAATTGAATTTGTATATTGAATATATTTTGGAAATCTTATTGAAATAGTCATTATTAACGATACAGAGGCAGAATCTATAGTTTTTAGCATTTTTATCTGTCTGTCTGTGACCGCATTACGAGAAAACCACTGGACAGATTTAGATGAAATTTGTTATGATGATAACTGGTTACCCGGGCCAGGATATAGGATAATTTTTACTGCTAGAAAATATCTCATTACAGAGAAATCTCATGTAACCGTTAAAAACCGACTGTAAAACACACGGTATGAGAAAACTTAGAATTTAGTTTCCGGTGTTTAAAACGCGGGCGGAGCCGCGGGAAATGCTAGTATATTATAGAAACATTTATATCGTATTTTGCTTTAAAAAGGGCGTTTTCTATAAGACGTGAAAAGGTGTAAATCATGAAAAAGTTACATAAAAACAAAACTAATAAGCTTATTTAAAACTAAAAATAGTGAGCCTAGTAGCCTAAAAATTATGTATATAATCACACCCCTTTGACCTAAATATGATAGTAGGTAACGAAAATACTCTCGTATACGTATATGTTTCAAAGGCCACCTGCAGTAGGTTCGACGCCCGGGTGAAATAGAGCGTGCCTTCGTCCTGCTCGCCCGTAAACAATTAAGTTACGTCACGCCTGATATAGGTGTTGCTTATTAGGGTCAACGCAAACAGTAGACTAGATATTTTGCTATTTTTAAATACTTGTAAATATTCTGGCACTTTGGGATAGTAACGAATATTGTACTACAGATCGTGGGTCTGATTTCGACTTGAATAAAGTGATGATTAGAAATCATAATAAATTCAAAATATTTTATTCAGCATAAAATTATTACAATTTTTTACTGAATGTCATGAGTCTACTACCAGTTCGGATAGAAGAAGTCGCTGACCTGAGAAGAACTGGCGAATTTTTAGCATCCTAGCTCTTTCGTTTCGCTGTGAAAGTGCGGGTTGGCGGACTTCACACGTTTTTCGAAAACTTTCTTTTTTAAAACATACAGGCCTATATGAAAAAGCCTGTATGGCTTTTTCACGATCTTTTTTACGATGTTTTCCGCAAAAGAAGTAGTTATATTGGAAATGATTCTCACATGAAAATAAGCGAGACTCAGGATTTGAACACATTTTACTGGGGCGCGCGTGTTACCACTGAGCTACCTACCGCTGACTTAAGGAACATTACAAATAAAGTATTTACTGTTGTTTTAGATATAATACACTATAATATAATAATGTAGTAAGCTAAAGCTATCTCACGTCTATGCTGCCTCATCTAAGCTTACGAGCTTATGCGTTTTGGTGCATAATTTAAGGGGCAGATAAACGGATTCGAAATTGATATTGACGTGATATAATTAGTGAGGTCAATTACAGGTATTATATATAAGAATAAGTTTATTTAACATTTTATTGTCGTTCATTAAACAAATACCTTTTGTTTATAATTGAAAATGTCACTCCAGATCATATTGTGTAAAAATCCTAAGTAAAAAATTATAATGTATTAAATACAGTATATATTTATTTATCTTCCATATTAAAATTTTAATCTTATCAAAGAAAAAAGTACGAATATTAACAGTTTATTACATTACAAAGGTTCATTTCAAGCATGTGATATTTTTTACTCCTCTCAAGGTGTCAAATATGATAACGATCAAGAGATAACGTCAAACAATCACAGCTTTCATTAGCATAAAATATTTACAAGAACAAATTCGGTAGCTATAATTTACATATGCAAAGAATAAAAAAGCTCGAAAGGTGACAGATAACACATTTCATTAAATGCAATCAAATTGATAACTAATTAGATACGATGTTTAATTGACAGCAAAAAATACTCATACATACGTATTTTCAAATTAATAAAATTATTATTTCTTTAAGACAAAAAACTGTTTGTTTTCGTCCGGATGTCTGTCATATAATATAATATGTAAGTTCAGCTCTTATGTACGAGTATATAGATAGAGTACATAATATATATTTATATTTATTTATTATTTCAGGGAAAAGCTTTGGCAAGGTAAAATGCCAGCTTTCTAAAGTATTTTAAAGATACTTGTCTATTTCTAGTAAAGTTCTTACAATATCTATATCCGTATGACGTAGAATATATGAAATAGATTGATAGGGGATTGTTTCATCGATCAACTTCAATATGTAGTTGTGAAAATAACTGGCATACATATATATATTTTTGAAGTAAAAATGAATGATCATAAGTCAAAATATTTTATGAATTATAAATACACGTAACTTTTTCTTATATTACTTTCGTTATCTTATATGTATCTTAATATCTTCACGTATTATAAAGAATCTGAACATTATTTTATATATATACAGAGATTAAATTTGTTCTTTTTGGAATTTTTGCGTGTCTGTCTGTCTGTCTATCACGAGAAAAGCACTAGACAGATTTTGATAAAATTTGGTATGATGATAGTTGTATGTTTGAGTCAATTTATAAGATGTGTGCTGCGGGGAAAGTATCTCATGTCTGAGAAATGTACACTGATGTATGTAGGGAAACCCGAGCGGAGCGAAGCTGAGTCGCTAGTAGATAATGACAACCATCCTTATTGTGCAATTTCACTTAATTGTTTGTAAGTAATTAAACTGTTCTTCTACTTAATTTTCATCATTCATAGTCAAAAAGATGCAATGATTTTGATGAGTTCTGCTAAAACACCTTTAGTCCTGCGAATATTTCGCTTTCGAAAAGATTTACGATAACATTTTTACGTTTATAAAAAAATCAAAAGTAAACAGATAACGAATAATTTACACAAAACGGAGGCAAGACACTATTATGATAATATGTAAATTACCATTTCCAAGTATTGTTCTGTGCTTATAAAAATATTTCTTAGTACGAGACAGTAGCAGTAATTTACATAAACAAGAAGTTTCTACCATACATCTTTGTGGACCGGTCGGGATGAATGATGTGTAACCGCACTGATTTATTGGAGTTGGACCTGTTTAAATGTGACATACGGACAGAGCATTTGATTAATATTCTATATTTACTGTTTTAAAGTACTACAAATTTGTGTGATATTGAATATTACATTGTCATGTTTGGATTAATATAAAAAAAGTAATTTATTTTTTATAATTATTCTGTTATATAATTTTAGTCACCTATACTTACAGGTTTAATTACAAAAAATAGTAAAAATCTGTTATAATTTCCACTATCTTCTAGGAAGATAAGCACAACTTGAAAATAAACGTAATAAATTCAGTAACATGAACTTAAAAATAGCAAACACTAAAAACAAAACAATAATTATTGTTAAAGCATTTTAAACTTTACCTTCTAATTGTTGACTTTTTGGATTTTTTTATTGCAATTAAAAATTGAAAATTATTACATTTACTCCAAATTAAAAGTCAAAAATCGATAAAAATATTGCTTTCCTTACAAAGTTGCACCACTAGACAAACAAACAAACGCACATACATGTGTATATAGAAATACAAACTCAAAATTCTCAATACCATAACCTAATAACCAGAAATAATAAAACTTAATATTTTGCTAACTTTAAAACAAGTTTTCAACCTCTGAGATAAAATTAATTCAAATTGTTATCTCTCTGGCATTGTAATTCAGCGAAAAAGCCATTTGAATAGATAATTCTGGCAGCCAGTAAACGCGTCATTTCCCTCATAAAATCTTCATGAGTCTAGAATAGGAAAGCTAGACTAGTGCTATAAGCAGTTGCGGGCTATAAACTTTTTATGGTTTGGATGAGGATGCTGTCATTCAAGAAGTTTTACGGTCATATGTATTACCTTAGGAGAATGTACGTAATCGTTTTATTACTAAATTTTGATTATCTTAATTAATGCAGTAGAAAATATTTTAGTTTGAAAATGTATGGTTCTTTAGTGATTTCGGATATCGTAGGTTCGATTCTGTAATTCCTTTGGAAATAAGCTTATTAGTCATTACTTTCTTATTGTATGTACGAATATTCGATTTGTTTAAAGAACTCAACGTAAAATGAACTTAATTTTTATTTTATTGGATTTTCTACCTTAAATAAATGTAATAGAAAAATAAATTTTACTTGTTTTTATAAACAGTAATAAATCAAATTAAAGAAATGTTTCACTCAACATGTCCGTGTGTGTAATATTCGTAACGATCTATGTGAAGAGGTTTAAGAGGTACTCTTCGGCTATGAGTTTCATTATATTATTAATTGGAATCAAATATACTTAGAATATTGCGAACTTTTATTGAAAATACAGGATTAAAAATAATATATATTCTACATTAAAAATATTAAACACACTCGGGTTTGCTCGCAAATATTTTCAATAATTGTATACATTCCTGTATGAAATACACAAAATAGTAACTCAATAGTCTGACGCATAAAGTTCGGCACACTTTTGTCCAAAAAAGTCGAGATATAAAAGTTTTAAATCCTTAAGGTTTCATCAATCATTCTTCTCGAAATTATGACAGCTTACAGATTTAAACAGAACTTTCTTTTCTAGTGGTAGTGCCATGTTTGTTACCTTCGGGTAGCAGCCGAATGGGCCGGCACGCCCCGTATAGTACCACTCTCTCACAAAAGACCGGCGTGAAGTGGCAGCTATGCTGTCGCGTTTCGTCCGGTAAGTGAGAGTCCGGGAGGCCCACTCCCCATCCCTACTTCCGTCCTTCTCCCTCCTCCCTCCCTCCCTTTCCTGAAAGGCCGGCAACGCATCTGCAAGCCCTGTGGTGTTGCAGATGTCCATGGGCGGAGGTGATCACTTACCATCAGGTGAGCCTCCTGCCCGTTTGCCCCCTTTGTCCCATAAAAAAAAAATTAAGTTTACATTACATTTATAATTTTATACTAATGACCATATTTCTATCATATTTATAAGGATTTATATTTTAAATAACCTCTAGAAGCCGTCAAAGACCTCTTCCATGATAGCTATTAACCATTAAGAATCAAAAACACTACAACCTACAATACGCATTTTATAATAAGTTATGGCAAAACCTAACAAAGTAATTAACGAAGATATTACATCTATTAAAGAAAACAATGAGACCAGAGATGACTTTATCACTTAAACCACCTGACCACATAAATAAGGTGTAAAAGACGCTAATTGTTCAAATTAATTATATAACAATAGAGTAATGAATCACCGACTATTAAGAAGTAGAAACCAAAGTTTGTACAATGCTGATTGAGCGAATGCGAGTGGCAGTAGGATTTATGAGCTCCGAACAAAAGGTTAGACACGCCTCCGTTCCACTGAAAGCCTTAATTTCCTGAAGGATTTGGCACTTGCGTCGATGTTATTGAATCATTGCTGTTTGTAAGACGCTTTGGAGCAGATATTTTAGGTCTTTGAAAATTTTGAATTTCAGTGTTTTCAGTGCTTATATAGCTGCAGCTTTTGGTAAATATTGCCTTTACGGTCATATTTTAACATCTGTGTTTAGACGTAGAGGCATTTATAATAGGTTTTTGAGTACTATTTCTTATACCCCATTGGTGGATTATAAAAACCATAATGACATTTCCTACTTGTAAACGTTTAAATAGATAAATATTGTAATATTGTTAAGAAATGTTTTTTTTGAACATAGCAACTGTTGAGTTTCTCGCCGGCTCTTCTCAGCAGAACTGAAAAGAGCTGGCGAAGGTGGTAGCTTACTCACAGACTGACATTAAGTTTAATTCTATATTTTAGTAATCTAAAAATGACGATTCAAAATAGTTGCTATTCAAAAGTCTATTTGAATAAAGAATATTTTATATTTGATTAGATTAAATCGTTTAAACATTCCCACCACATACCCCTAAAGTTGACTGATCGCCGTTTCCCTGGATATAAGAACAGCTAAATTGCATCTCCTGTCGATTAATACGAAATCTGCTGAGCCTTACGGTGAATGACCTCATTAAGGGCCCCTTAGAAAATACAAGGGAACGTGTATATAACATACATATATTTTGATGACAACTTCTATTAGGGAAGAACATAATATATAGTGGCTTGCGAATTTGTACAAATCAAAGTCAAATTGCTATCCTTATTTATAATATTGACATACTCGTATATAATTATTTATGATTTCGTTTAAACCACAATAAAGCCTAGAAACGTCAGTATAGTTAACGATCGGTACCTGAATAGTACGTTTATTCGACCTTCACGCTGAAATTGTTGAGTTTCGTTCACATATCATGTTATAAAATAAAATCGCGCTTGTCTGTCTGTTTAAATCGACAAACTTTAAAACGACTGAACCGATTTTTAAATAGTTTTCACTAAAACACAGAGTGAATTATGTAGAACGTGTTATTGTATAATTCGTTATCATTTTGTATAAGCTAGCTAATATACTATGAATATTAAAGATATCGGAAAAGATAATTCCTTCTGGGAGCTTTACCGGAGTGCTTCGCATAAACCATTAGTTAATAATTAGTTATACAATTAAAAAATAATAATACGATAAAATAATTATTAACGAAGTACCGTGTCTAAAATATATTTTATAAATAGCAAAGCAATTTATAAAAACTCTTAAAAGTGATTTCGCTTACTTTTATCTAATCGATTAATTAAAACAAACGAATTAAGTCAAGACACTGTATCCGCTTTACAAAACCCCCAAGGACGAGCGCAGTGATTGATTACAACGACTTTCTTTTGAATATTTGTCAAAATATTTTCCGAATGAACTGGCCTTATAATTATTTTCAGTAGTTCTGTTTAAATCTGTAAGCTGTCATAATTTCGAGAAGAATGATTAATGAAACCTTAAGGATTTAAATTTTTTTATATCTCGACTTTTTTGGACAAAAGTGTGCCGAACTTTATACGTCAGACTATTGAGTTACTATTTTGTGTATTTCATACAGGAATGTATACAATTATTGAAATTTTTCTACGAGAAAGGCACATCTATTTTTTCCCAATGTTAGCAAGCAAACCCGAGTGTGTTTAATATATTGAAGACACATGAATTCTGAATAATAAAGTTAAGCTCTATACTTTATCTTCTTGCAAAGCTTAACAAAGCACATAAATATATAGGGGCTCTATCAGTAACGTTTTAAACTAAGGCAGGATCTAATCTAAAGTTTTAAATACCCGTTATCTGTAGGAACATCTGGGCAGTGATTTATTAGGGCGAGGAAAGGGACACTTCAGGCACTGAAGATTTAGTACGGCTGAAAAAGTACGCTCGATTGGTGGCGTTTTTGTTTGGGAAGGATATATGTATAAGGAACTGATAGGTTGATTAACGATGTTAAGATATGTAAGGACTGTTAAATTTTTACTTATTTTTCCCATCAATTTTGCTTTCAAATTTCAAGTTTGTCGGTCGGAGAGAGAGAGAGAGAGAAGTTGAACCTTTTTTTTTCTCAAAAACAAAGAAAAGAGCATAGGCTATACAAAAATAAACGTAATTTTCAGTATTATTTAGAAATGAAATCGCTTACAACTTGCCATACCTTCACTCTAGGGTAGAATTAAACAATTAGTTTGAACAGAGAGCACTAAAAATCTTTAAAGGCACTGAAATACGTCTTATTTAGTGTAGTGACACCTTAATTAAAGGAAGCACTTTTATTAGTGTTGCTGGTAATTTACGGATTTTGCTATCTTGATATTCCTATTGGCTTGAATTCTTTACATTTTATATTATTTTTTTAAGCAATTATAGATAATTACATTAAGAAATAGTTACTAATGTTAGATTATAATCGAAATAAAATAGACTGAATATTATAAACTTAAACATAAAGCCAAACAATAGTGTTTGAGAATAAGTAAACAACTACAAGTTATTTTTAAATTCATTCATGAACATTCATAACAATATAACGATGATGATAAGTAACTTATAAATGAGGATATTATATACAGACTAATCAATAATTTACAAAACCGTCATAAAACCTTAGGTTTCCTTAAACCAACTCACTCTTCATTTAACTAGATACACTTCCAACGCGTTCAACCGCTTTTTAAATTATTCACTCCAAGATTATGTACATAAGGGTTGTTTATATACCCACTGAGTTTTATATACGTTGTGGGCAATTATGACGAGTGACCATTGACCTGCACGGTCCATGCCTCGTTTGCTTTGTCCCAGTACCGGGGCAAGTGATGATTACTCACCCGCTAAAAATAACTTCAAAGCTCTCTACTTCAAAGACCGTTAGATAGCGAGATATATTATATGTAAGTGCTTAATTTGACTCGCTTTTTAGGTAATTTATCTTGGATGAGATTGGATCTTTTGTATTTTACATGTTGCAAGTTGATTTTATGATAGAAATATTGGTTTTTTGTTTACTAAAATCGTACGTTGTGGTATATAATATAATGAACATAGTATAATGTACTGTAATAAACTTATGGTTATAAAGTATACATCGTTCAATTATGATATATAAATCACCGGTAACAGCTTAATTCGATATATAAGCTACTTTACACTCTAGCTAATTTAAAAAATCGGGAGAAACCTGCATGTCTAAGAGGACCTAAAAAGTAACTTTAGGCACCTTAAGCACCAACTTGCATTTGGCCAGCGTGGTGAACTATGACCTGATCCTTCTCGTATTGTAGGTAGGTCTAGCAGTGAGACGTTAAAAAGGGCTAAATACGACTACTACCATACGAAAATCGTATCATTATAGTTCTTGGAGGTACTCTAGTGTTAAAGTTTACAAATAATGATAGGTACTCTTCAGTCGCCTAAAGGGAAGACTATACGACCTTTGAACTATTTAAATTGAAATTTCTTATTAATTTGTTTATGTAAGTAAATATCCAAAAATACAAGTACTAATAAAGGTATGAAAAGATTTTCCACATCTTTTTCACATAGGTTTTAAGCGAAATTGGTTGAACTATGCGCTGATATTTACAATACGAGCCACGTATGAATAAATATTTATATTCAAAATGATTAAATTCAAAGGAACGATTTTTTCCTTTTGTTGTAGTCCGTTCTCTATAGTTTGTTGAATTTATTGTACCGAAATTTAATTTCATACAAAATCAGAGTTTTTTTTATATGAAAAATGATCATTTTGATTGTTTTGTTGTAAAATGATACGATGAATAATCTATAACGTTTTTTTTAAAAGCAAAGCGGAGCAAATCCTACTTTTAAAATTAGGTAAATGATGCACAATTGATTAGATAATTCATTTAGAACCTAGAACTAAGTTATAAATTGTGTTTGAAAAAGTTCTGTATAGGTATGTTTTCTATATATAATTACTATATTATTTACTTTATATTAATAAAAAAGTACAAAATGAAGTCACTTTTCACCCATCTTTCTTGTAATAATTTTGATACGGTTTTCTTTAGAATTTAGATAGTTTTTAGAAAAAAAAAGAAATGTTATTATTTTGTAATAAAATCGTCAAACAAAATGAGTGCGGGTCGATTATAAATAAAAAATACGAAAGTAAGCATGTTTATATTTTTTAATGCCTTCAACCTATTGCAACTAAAGAGAAGGATAGTTCATTTTATCCCGCTTTTATTTTATCCCAGCCAGTGTTTATATTATAGTGGGATAATTTTAAACCAATACTACTTACTAGATTCATTTAAAGTAATATTACATAAGTTTTTTATAACTGGTGTTCAATGTCCATATTTAGTTATTTGTAGATATATAATAATAGTACATAATGTATATAGCCAATCTACTTTAAATTCCTAAACCAATTTGAAACGCTCAAAATCTGAGCCAGATAACTGTTTTAAACAGACTAAAATTTATACCTCTTATTTGTGTTTGTCGCGTGTGATATATAGCAGTTCGTGGGAGCTGTAATAGGTCGCCATATATTAAAACAGCACCCTAATATAGCCTATTTACATAACAGCTAAATCAAATTTTATATCCTAATTTCATGTATCACATGTATCATTTGTAAATGGTCTCTAATACGAGTACTAATAGTATTTATACTAGCGACTTACCCTCGCTTCGCTCGGGTTCGTCCCTAGGTTTAACGTCAGCAAAGCCACAGGTTTCGCTAGATAAATAAAGAATATTTCTAAAATATAACCTTCTCCTTTTTTGAAGTCGGTTATAAAGCCTAGCCTAATTTACTCCTTACATAATTAGCTATCTGCCAGTGAAAGTCCCGTCAAAATCGGTCCAGCCGTTTCAGAGAACACCCTAAAAGTTGGTTTTTGTTGTTAATATCGTATTCTTTCATATGCATTTAGTGAAAAGCTGTTAATTTCAAAGTAAAAACAGACACTTCAATTTTATTTCTATGTATAGATATTGATAGAATTTTCTTTACCAGAAGTTATTTAAAAATCATATTTTATGAGTCTTTTTGTTTACTTTAGTTAGTTATTAAACATTGTTAAAATATGTATATACTTTAAATTGCATAAAAGCGACTAAATCTATAATATTATACACAAAAAACTTGATCTTTTCATATAAAACGGTGGTAAGTTAAATAAAATAGTAAAAAAAAAAGATTTTTACTCATACATTAATCACAATATTTTATTGAAGAGTTGAGCGTTAGTGCTGCATATGGGTTGTGGCACTTTGTTAGATAAAGCTGACAGGTTAGACCACAGTTTTAAGGTCGGATTAAAACAACCCTTATTATAAGGCAACAAGGTACATGTGATATTATAAATGGAGTAACTTTTGTACATGTACCTTCTTAAATGCAAGTCGCTTAATTAATATTATTATAATATTAAGTCAATTTGATCTCATAAAATACTTACTTAAGACTTATATTTATAGTAATTTAAATATTTTTATTCATATTTACATTATTCATATTTTTTTATATTTTCGATTGCAATAGCTTATACAAAACGCAAAGAATGCAATGCATTTAACAAATGAAGGGTACAGGGGCAAAACAAGGAATGTCACATAAAACTAAAAAAGTTGAAAAGTATGGGAACATTAAGATTTTGCCTTGATTTTTCCTTTTAAATGTTGATTAAAAAAAATTGTGACATTCCTTGTTTTGCCCCTGTACCCTTCAAATGGTACAACCGTTTGTTGTTGTTTTCTTCATTTTAAACTAGTTAAAGCAAACTATCATCTTACATTAACATTTATTCCAAACAATCAATAATACAATAATACCTTTAACAATCTCTTAATAAACTGTAGTAGAGTTTCTTTGCTATAAAAGCTTAAGTAAAAACTTATAATTTTTAGTTATACTTACTGACCTTCCTTTAATCTAAATCAATTTTATATCGCAGATGAATATACCGCGGATGTTTTGTTCTTGCCTTATTTTAATTTGTTCATTTATATACAATATATTTATATATAAAATATTTTAATAAATTTTATTAGTGATTGATACTCTTAAGCTTGACAATTTCTCTATTAATATTAGTACCATTAGATGTTTGACTGATGTCTGAAAAGAAGGAGTTCAGTTTAATAGCCGTTTCTGAAATACAGTGAAAGTTAAGTGAGGTGACCTTAGGCTATTTTAAATTAATAGTAAATGATTTTCAATGATTCTATGAATGAATTATACAACTGACCTACATAAGAGCTCACTTCGAAGTATAACGCTAGTTATTCCAAGTGTTCAACAACACTACTTAGAAACCTTTTAAATATTTCTTAACCATTGATTTTCTTGTAAGTCGAGCTTTGAATTTGTTATGGTATCTGTTATAACTTATGAAACAAAACAATAGTGAAGCTTTATATTTCCACTTATAATATCTACAATAATATTTATATTTACTGATAAACTGGGAATTTAGTTTTGAAAATGTCGTTACTAATACATGAACTACTCGAGTCTTTTGATTTCGATGTACAAAACTACAATATTAACCCCAAATTCCAAATCTAATTTACAAATGAAGACAGTCTCAAATCAAACTAGGAACAAAAATAACACATGCACGAAAATTCCATATAACCGTGGCCTAGTTATCAATCTTATACTCACTTGACATATAGAATTACAAACAATACTGCGGCTAAATAAGCTCGTGTATGAAAGCTACAGTCTGAGACCTGCCTCTAATTAGAACTCAAGTCACCGTCTTATCCACAATCAGTTCAACATCCACCTTGTCCCGTATACATCTTGTTTGGTACAAAAATAATGGCTTCCCATTTTATTTTACTTTTTATTTCAGTACATAAATATTATAATGTCAAAATGACAATGACCAATCTTATTCTAGTATGGAATTGTAGTGTCACTACAAAAGCTTATAAATCACATTTCAAATCAAAAAATTATAACTTATACACGTATTATGTATATCTATACATCACTACATATTATTTAATAAAATCCGCTTCGTCTGTCTGCCTGTCTGTCTGTTCGCGATAAACTCAAAAACTACTACACCGATTTTCATACTGACTTCATTAATGGATAGAGTGGTTCTCGGGGAAGGTTTTACTGTATAATTTTCAAGTTTTTGTATACATTTACTAGCGGAACCCGCGACTTCGCTCGCGCTAAATCGCTAGTAGAATATATTTAGCTTTAATACTTTGAATTAGAAGCACTAGAATCTACCTACAGCTTTTTTAAACCACATACAAAGTCTTAAAGGAAGCTCGTCTTAATCAAAGGCTTTGAACTTCTTACATAAGGCAGAGTTACTTCAGTAAATATCTAATTGGATCTAATTAGCGACACCTCGTCACTTGCACCACAAACTCTCTCTAGCAGATGACGGAAAGGAAATATAGCTGTCCAAATAGACAAGAGCTCTGACTACACATTCATCTTGCGACTCGCTCTTAGCATATCCGACGCGGAAGGGAGGTGGCGGTTCAAGTCTCACTGGTCGTAATATCTTTGATTATCGGCATGGATTTCTATTGAGCCGGTTTGTTACTTTGTATAAAATATTAACGCCTAGATTTATGTCTTGTTTTGCTTTTTGAAGGATGTTAAGAATATTTTAAGCAGGTATAAGTTCCTAGAACGGAAGTCGCCGGTTCGATTCCTGCAAGTGTTAATATTGGTTAAGAGAATATATATAAATATGCAATGTATAACTTGAGTGAATAAAATAATAATGTCAAAAAGACACCTCTCTTATCTTAATATATTTATAAAAATTCTCTATTATAATGCTAATAGATTTTGTCTCTTTTAATTATTTACTACATAATATTAAATTTTATTACTTAGTTACTTAATAAAGCAGACGTAATTATACTTTACCAGCACACGTTTTAACTACTTGCTAATGGAGTTCAAAATTAGTATCTTGTAATAAAACGTAACATTGTTGATGGAAGATAATAAAGTTAATTCTATTTCTAGCATTCCGTTTATTTAAGACTCCATTTTGTGATAATATATTGGAAACCTTCACAAAATGTCGGACGCACATATGTATGTTCAAAATGTCGTGATATTTCTGCAAAGGTCCCAAGGCGCCCAACCTACATAAAATCCTATTCGAACGTCGTCGCTAAGCTAATAATGCTTACAACATTTGCTAAATTTTATAATAGAATTGAAAAAAAAATAGATTAAAAAAAAACAAAATTATAATATGCAAATATACCTAGGTACCTACATAGGTCTTATAAAATATATAAGTATAGTAAGGTAATTGAAATTTTACAACTTAAAAAGAAATTTCTGTTTCTTAATTTTAAGATTTTAAGAACAAAAACTTCAAAAAAAAAAAAACAAGAACCGACTCTAAAAATACTGGACGCGGGCTTCACTCCAATACGAGGGGATCAGGCCATAGTGAATAACACTGGCCAAGTGCGGGTTCGTAGACTTTACATCTCTTTTGAAAAAATTGCCAGGTTTTCTCAGACATGCAGGTTTCCCCACGATGCTTGACTTCACCGTAAGACAAGTGGTAATCATGTTAGAAATTATTCGCACATGAAAATAGCAGAGGTGCAAGGCCTGGAATTTGAACCTGAATAACTAGGTTTCCCACGCGAGCGCGTTAGCACTAGGCTACCACTGCCTATATAAATTAGGTAGATTCGAAATGTTAAAAACATCCGAAAAACACAGTAAGCAGAACATTTTTATATCAAACTCATGGCACAAGTCTCCCGAAAATATAATGAGTAAACTTTTCCAATTACGATAGTTGTTGATAACGGAAAAAAGCAGTAACGAAGTAGAGTCCACCGGAATCACATTTACTTTGTATTTATCTCGCGGATGTACCTAGTAGGATCAAAATGAATGGCATATATATAAATATAAAGGCAATTGTTGTCGCTAGGGTGGGTACTAGTATTTACTAATTAATCTGATTTTTAAACTTTTTCTTCAATATATGAGTTTTCTGAAGTATAAGTCTTAAACATTACTTCGGTACGTTGTCATAATGTCTTGTGTCATGGATTTTTAGACAGTAATATATTTATTATGAATAATAAAAAACATTTGATATTAATTCAACAAACATAATTTTAAGAAATGAGATTTTTATTGGGTACTCTGTAATAAACCAGTGAAAAATAAATTCGTTACAATTGTACCCCACGACACTTGAAACTAATTTTAACACTCAAAAACGAATGGTAATTCGCATTTGCACTTTTAAACAACTTTACAAGATCCCCTGTAAAGTTTCCCACTAGTTCGACAACCGGAATTACTGCAAATTAATATTCCAAACAGCGGGATTCCTGCTACAATTTACGTTTTATTAAATTTCAAATAAAGGAGATAGAACATCAATATAAAATATATAATGTATTCAGTCTGTGAAGAGAATAGGGTGAAAAATCCTCTGACGCTTTTTTGCTAGGAGCAAAATTGGTTGATTGTTAAGAAAAACACACGGGGTAGTGGTCGGGGCTTGTAATGCAATTAATATCACTTTGCGAGTTCGAGGGGGCTCATATTTTATTGTGCCGTCAACGTAATGTAATTTAATTTATTTGTGTGAACGTTTATTTTAAAAGGTTTTATTATAAGCCGCTTGCGGACTTTTAAAATTATTTTTTAAAGAAAATTTCATTATTATCGATAAATATTCGATAAATAATTTATTTTGTTTACAATGGAAAGGTGGAGGCGAAACTATCCCAACTAATTATAATTAATACCTTCTTTTAGAGCGGTTAGACTCATGATGTTAAGTTAAAATTGTAATAATTAAATACTGAATAAAATATTTTGAGTTTAAATATAAAATGAGTAATTTTATGTACTTAACACAATAATAACTAGAAGGTAATATTAAAATATCTTGTAAATATTTTTTCTAATTTATATAAAGTTTCCAAAACATGTAAACTGCAGCTAAAACTTCGTACAACTAATAATAGACCGAAGCACTACATTCCACAAAAAAATCACTAGCGAATTTAAAAACAAAACGAAAGTATAATTAACAAACATACAGAAATGAACCGAGAAGAAGTGCGCTCGCGAAATCTAATTATTTTTGCCGCTATGACAGCCCGCACTTTGGTGCGTCCAATATGGCGACTGAATGAGCCATAGACAAAATATGCATAGAGGATACAAGATGCATGTCAATAAAATGCGTAAACATTAAATAATATATTATAATACATATATAATGATTCATATAATACACATAGCTTTATTTTACTCATTTGTATTTTCCATTGGTGAAAACAACTTGAAAATCGGTGCAGTAGTTTTTGACTTTTGCTCGAACAGAAAGACAGACAGACGCGGAGGACTTTGTTTATAATATGTATAGATAATTACTCGTAGGTATACACTAGATTTTTTACTAGAATAAAATCTACCTCTATAATAATATAATACTTGCCGACATTTTGCCTCCTCTACGTACATTAACTCTATGGAACACGGTGTCAACACAATATTATGAAGCGACACAAACGTCGACCGACGCTAAGCCTTCGTTCTCTTATTTATATTTAGACAAGAAATGTAGCACCAGGAAATTAATTTTCATTTTTTCCCCGGAATATTGTTTGAATTTCTTTATGGTATGCCGGTATTTTATACTTTTATAAAATTTCTTTGACTGAAAATATGGGTAATAAGGTAGGGGACACCTATAATATTGAAGAAAAAGTTTTTCATAAACATTTATTAGGTCGGTTACATTTTAATTTATTTATAACTAGCGTATAACCCTCGTTCCGCTCAGGTTCATTTTAACGTAAAGTTTCTCAGAAATAAAATATTTTACCGCAGTAAAAAGTATCCTATATGCTAACCCAGCTATTATACCAAATTTCATAAAAAACTGTCCAGTGGATTTCTCGTAATACGGAAACATACAGACAAACGAAAATTCTAAAAACTAGATTCGGCCTCTGCATAGATAATAAATATAGTTTCGATAATATTTTTCAAAAAATATTTAAACTCAGATTTTTATTATAATTTGTAAGCAAAGATTTATTAATTTTAAAACACAATTTACGAATGATTTTTTGCGAAAATAACTTTCCTTATTAAACGTTCAATATTACAAACGAATCATCACTCTTGCTGCTTATTGCGTCCGAAAAATGTTATTTAAATAAAACACAATGGGTATTACTTAAATTACTCTCAATATATTACCAAATTTAATTTCAAACAGTAATAGTACTAAGTACAACAAGAAAAATAGGCGAAATTACGCTTTATAGTATGTGCTCTTCCTTCATTTTTCATAACGTCCTTGTCAGACTTCATTGAACGGTTAAACACACTGGCGAAGAGTCATTCAATACGCCACCGTTACATAAATATGTATGAGCGTCACAACCGATCGCTGTAACTTGCTTCATAGTGATTTTATAATATATGGCGTTGAATAAGTAATGAATTGTAAATTAAAAGGTGCGTTCCGAATCGATAAGACATCGCTTTTAAAACTGAATGCAATTATAAGTACTAGATACTGTTTTTGCACACGGCTCGGAACTACTTCGCCCTATGGGAGTGTTCCTGGTTATGTACATATACAAACTCTTTCAACAAATAGGTTACGTAAAATCAAAGATTATTTAAGTACCCAAGATTCGCATTAAAATAAACAAACAATAAAAACACTTTACAGCTTTATAAAATCGATTATTATCGATATACGATATTAATAATATTATGGTAGTTGAAGAAGCTGTACACATGACGATTATTTTTCTTTCAAAAATATAAACTTATAAAGCAAAATACTTCGACCCACTTTCCTTAGATTCCGAACCAAATGAACGTTAAATGGACGGAATACTAATGTACCGGTATTAACCTGTAAGATACAAATATAGACGGTATTCCCGGTTTTCAGAATGCAAACAAATATTTAGCCGTGCCCTGTTTACAAACGAGTTTTGTTTAGACATTGCCTAGAAACATCTCACTTTAAAGGTTTTTTCGGAGCAAGACAATTCAATTTGCAAGTTAACGCTGAATTTTTAAATTAAAATTTTTGGATATCTTTTTGTTTTGTGTTTTAACCTTTAAGAATGGTCGAAAAATTTTTCACTATTATAACTAAAACAAAACGTGAAGGTTACAGAGCAAGTTTTTTGTAGCCAAAGCCTTTGAAAAGTCAATATTTAAAATTTGTAACAACTATTTTTAAATAAATAAACTTTCATGATCACTGAAAATGTTATTATGTTGTGAAACGAGATATTTACGGTTTATCCGTGACCATAACGCCTGTAACAGTTCCGAAATATCGGTAACGAGCAAAGGTAAGTGATGGAGAAATCTCCTTTGAAATCATAATAATAAAATATACACACAATTTAGCTTATTCATTATTTACATAATTAAATACATATTTATTATTAATGTTTATTCTACTTTGATATTGACAAAGACTATACGGGCTTAGAACAGATATCATTCAATTGACAAAGAAATTATAATAGAAATAAATGTATGGGAATGACATGTCATGATTATATGACACGACGACAAAAAATATCTATCTTTGATGACATGAATAAAACATAACAATGAGATTACAATGATGCTACATTATAAATACAAAACAAAATGGTTAATTATTTCAGTACGAGTCATATCCGTGTGGGATTGTGACAAGGATGCTACATTTCTAAATGGCAATACTTTGGGCGAAAATCGAGGCAGAGAGTTTCTTTATTGTGAGAAAGAAGAAGAAAAATAGGCGAGTATAGAAATATTCTCTCCGTCTTAATAAAGCTTTTATTGGAACTAAATTCTCATAGTAAAGTTTGCAAAAGGGACAACAGTGCTTATTCTTAAAAAGAAGAAAAAACAACGTAGTTACGAGTTCCTAAGTTCTTATACCAGAAAATAATAAATAAATATGCTGGGGCATTATTAATTTTAGTATACTAATATAACAACGCCATCTGGTTCCGTGGTACGCTACGAAGCTTGTGCCCAAGATGCCCGATAGGTAATATACCATACCTATAATATAACTTTAAATACATACATATTATAAATACGAACCCATGACTGGAGTACAAACATCCATGTTCAACAAATGAATGCCCCCAGAGAGACTCGAACCCGCCACCGCTGGCACAGCAAGTAGGGCACTACAAACTGAGCCAAACGTGTCGTCATAATCTAAGCGATCTAACTAAATCAATACTGATCACTTATACCAAGGTGTAATACTGAGTAATGCACTAATGAAAAGAGCGGGTCACTATAGAGGGGTTGAATAAAGCGTCCATTAACCAACTGCATTTTACTAACTAATTATAGGGGGTGAGATTTAAGGGAGACCGTGAATTCTTTGTTACCGTATCGAATGCATTACAATGATATAGTGTTACACTATTTTCTATTTAAGTAGCGTTTCAATGTTTTTATAGGGTTTTGGGAATGTATTGTATTTAGATTGTAGATAAATATCTAAAATAGTAGTAGAAACAACGAAATGTATTTAGGCATTTTTTTAAAGTCCCTCCCTCAAGGGGGATTAGGCCATAGTCCACTACGCTACATGTTTGAGAACTTGCTAGGTAGGACGTGGTAAACATGTTAGAAATGATTCGCGAAATCAGAAGCGCAAGACCCGGATTTGAACCCGCATTACTTGTTTATCCAAGCGATCGCATTACGCATCATTAAGCAGATCGCATTATGATCGCACTGGGCTACCACTATCTCAAAAAATTACGCAACTATTTTTAACTTCGACATATTTTGGTGGTTTAGAATAGAAGGTACCTATATTAATTCTTTGGCCAGTAGCCATCGATGTGGCTAGACTTTCTTCTATTCTATATATCAGTTACATAGAAAAATTAATTTTCATTTAATACTCAAGACAATATTGCGTTGTAAAGGAAATAAGTCGTGATCGTTATATCACGACGTTTCTGCAACGATATGTAAAACAAATTAAGTTCTCAGCGGAAGTAGTAGTACTCGTAAGAACAGCTTGATACGTTTTTTAAATAGTAGGTACATTAGAAGAAGAAAAGTACATGTACAATAGAACGTCAATTAAACTTAATAATTTTAATAAAAATAATATCCACCCAGAAATCGAAACTCGACTATAATCATATTGAAAATTTAAAGACTGTCTATGAATAGAATTTACATGTTTAAAAAAAAGAAAAGCTATTGAGCTCTTATGCTTTACTTATTTTTAAAAAAGATGCTACATCCCATAGCTGTGTTTTAAAATAATTTTTTTTTTTATGTACATAACTTATTGCCATTTTTCACTTAGACATATAAAAATATCTAGAGGAAGATAAAAAAAGGGTTTATTTTTTTTAATTTCAACTTCCATGTTTATCCAGTCGGGTCTGAAATTTTCAAGTTAACTTAAACAAACATATACCACACAATAACCTTTAAATTATTACAAAGTCCAAACTTATTTAATAAAGCCAGCCCTTCGCAAACTGGAATAGTGCTCGTTGAAGAATTGAATTAACGCCTGCTCCCACTTGACTTATGACTCCAAAGTCATATTGACGTGTGAAACTCGTTAGTTATAATTAATTCATACATACCTTTCTATATATTTAACTGTATATTAATTTATTCTAGGATATTTCACATAAGAGACTTCATCAAGTAAAGGTCGTAACTTCGGTTCCCGCTTGAGACAATTAATTAATTTGATGGATGTCTTGAGGTAGTTAGTGATTTCAACGTCACATAACATTTCTTTTACTCTATTTATGTACAATTCATATTATGATTTTTCATTAATTTAATAGTTAGTACAACATTAAGCTAGTATTGTTATATTATTTTATATAAATTAGGCACTTTAAACAAAAATCGTCCCACAAGTTAAGGATCATATCATAGTCAACTACGCTGGTTAAAGTTCACATGAACCTTTGAAAACTTGTTAGGGTCCCTTTGACATGTAGGTTTCCGTTCCATTACATTTGTTTATATATGTTGGTCTGGTAGTGGCTGGTAGGGAAACGGCTGGTTAGATTGTTATGAAATTTAGTTTAAGTCTTAGAAAAACACACTGGATTGTGTTAGTAATTAAAGAAAATCAAAATTAAAGTTCAAAATTAAAGTATTAAAGTTACCTTTTAAATAATAATGTGTAGCTACAAAAGATCCACCTGATCAAAACGAGTTTAAGCCGCTAGTAAGTTAAAAAGCCACATGACGTTTAAGGATAACCGTTATTATACGTATTTAACTATCTCTCACTTTCACAAATCCCAAGAGTCGCCATGAAAATAATTACACGACCGCTTTCAGTCGAAATGCCTATCAAAGCTAAAGGTCATTTGATAAAACTAATAAGCCTAAATAAACAATCCCTTGTTTAATTACTGAGCAATCACTTTAAATAAGCAAGTATCGTTAAGTTTGTTTTACAGTTGTTTTAAGAAATGACTAACTTGAGGTTTGAAACCTAGTTTTACTACAACTATTATCTATAAGTTTCGAAGTTTGTATAAAATTCTCTTTCATTAATATTTGCCGAAGTAAAACACGGCTTTAGCCTTTTTAGTTACTTAAATAGTGAATAAGTTCTTTAGTACTTGATTTTTAGTTGTTTTCAGGTTTAAACTTTATAATTAGTACTCATTTTTGAGCAAATACGTTAGTCTACTTTAGATCATAAAAAAATTATCTATTAATTATTAAAAATAGAAGCAAATACATATTTTTTATAAACTGAAATGATTTAATCAATTATTTTACTGATATGAACTACAATTAACAAAATCAATCAACAAAAAAAATGTTCTCAAAAATATCATTTTTACAAGAAAATCATAAAACACCACAAAATAAACTTTTAAAACATCGCTTGGAAATTAGCACCCATCAAAACTAGTAATGAGTTGTAATCTATGGGAGCATGTGGCGTGAGATCTGTCCCGCACTTGATTAATGAATGGCCACCCTATCAGATTGTTGCAAACGGGGTTCAAGCTCCCACTTGATGTCGGTTTTCAAATTCCCTTAATTATAAGGCATCGTTTTGACACCCTAGTTTTGCCATGGAGTTCGTTAGCAAAATGAACGTAATTTCTCTCAAGGAAATTGACGGTTGAGAACATTCGTCACCTGTGATTGTATCATTATATGTAAATACTATTGACTTTTCGAAATGAAGCCACTGTTGGAACTAATATTGTAACAGTGTGTGTTTTATTATTAACTGTCAAGTTTAAGATTGAATAGTTTTGTTTGATCTGCTTGGCTCATAGCATAAAAATAAATTAGAAATTGCTGGTTTATTGACATTTAAAGTAATTTTATATGAAAATTAAGATAAGTGTGCGATTAACCTTTGTTTATTGAGAGAGATTCGGACGGGATTCTTCGGGAACGGTGAATTTTTTTCGGTATAAAAACTATGCAAATATTATATATAATATATGTATCATTTCATTCATATTCATTCACCTGTTTAGGCATGATTGACTATTGACTATCAAATATCCATCCACACATCTAAGCTTTCGCATTTGTAATATATAAAATTTACACATCTTTTAAATTGTCATTAAATTAAACTGAGTTAAAAACAAAATCTACTTAAAAATTAAAACCTAATCAAAGTTAGTGCAACGAAGTAACTCCACTATCGCAATCACAGCGATCGCCGAAACTCTTGATTTATGTGTCTGCGCAGTTTTACCCGAGCTAATGTGATTATAACCTGTAATCAACGCCTTCCCATGTGTTCCCTTAAATTCCAATTGCGAATGAATTGTTCCTAACGATGTCGTTAGTATGGGGTGGCCAAGTTTGATTAAAAATAAAGTTGTTTGTATTAAATGTGCTGAAGTTTAATTTTGTTTTTCATGATTTTCGCTTTGTTTCAACATTTTTGCTATGGATTTGCGAGATTTTATCATAAACGTAAAAAAATAATGTTTCTTCACAATTACGTATAATCTTCATCTTCAGCCCTTTTTAATGTCCCACTGCAGGGCACGGGCCTCCCTTCGATACGGGAGATCAGGCCATAGTCCAACGCGCTGACCTAGTGCGTGTTGGCGGACTTCACATGTCTTTCGAAAACTTGCTAAAAACTTTTTTAAGGAATGCAGGTTTCCTCACGATGTTTTCCTTCACCGTAAGATAAATGGTAATCATGATAGAAAATGATTCGAACCCGCATCGTTATCCAAGCGAGCGCGTTACCGCGTGGCTACCGCTGTCATTTTAATTTTCAATTACGCATAGATTAAAGTTAATTAAAAATAGTACTATTAATGCGTAGATTACTTTTTTAAATATAAAGCCGTAAGCAATAACTTATACTATAAAAACGAAGAAGTCAAAACTTGAAAGTCCCCAACTACACCCCAATAAAGTAGTTAAATCACAACACTTGGCTTAAAACAATTTCAATATTCCACAAAGCTCGTACTCATCAAGTTAACCAACAAAACAAACAATTACAGTGTTAAAACGAAAACAAAATGGCGGCACTTCCTGTCCACCGGATATTGTTTGCATCGAATATTCTATTTTATATCTACGTTAATTATCTTTTGAAAACGCGCCATTGCACATATTTTTTGTTTGTGTCGTAGGATGGCTGGTTTCATTACGTGTAGTGCAAATAGGTGGTCTAAATTGAATTTACACATAGCTTACGTAATGGTGTTACTTTGGTAAAGAAAACGCGGTTCCGTAAATAACGTAATGTTAAAAGTACATAACTAATTCACAGTTAACAAAATACTGTATGGTGAGTACACAAAAAGCTTACCACTTGTAGCTTTTTTCTTTAGCTATAGGAGGTAGTGGATTCGATACCGACTTTAAGCAACTTTGAACTATCCAAGAAGTCAATATAATATTTAAAGCGAAAAGTTATGTTAGTTATATCTTTAATATATTCTGCTTTCTACTAAGGTAAGATGATTATCATTAACTTGGTTCGATTCTTGTTTTGACCTAAAAGGGGTTATATGTCAAATGAAAAAAGGTAGTGAGTGGTATAAAATTTCCATGCCTCTCGAAAAGCGTTAAAAGTGTTATCAGAGAAATCTTGGAATCCAGGTACTTACAAATTAAATTGAAGATTTTCTATGTTTTGCCTCAAAATAATTACCTGCAAGAAAAATAGTCTTATTAAAATTCAACTGTTGATCGTCAAAAAACAATGATTCTCTACTAATTTGTAAAACATTATGTAACGTCCCACTGCTGGGCACGGACCCCGGGGGATGAGGCCCTTCAGGTTCACCACGTTGGCCAAGTGGTGCTGAAATTTTTACATGTCTTTCGACAACCTAGGTTCTCCCAGACAACATGGTTTCCTTCACCGCAAAAAAACTTCAGTTTTAAACGATTTAGATTTTTGAAGCTAATGTTCACAAAAAAATAGTATCGCACTGTCTTTTACGGAGTCAGTTAAAGTATAATGAAATTAAAGAAAAACGAATCAGCTAGTTAATCGCATTTATTATTAACACCAATGTCCTAAGCATTGGTCTTTTGACAAATTACATAAACAATGATAATCACTCTAAAGTGATTGTTTTGATTGATTGATTGATTGACCTGTAGTCATAGAATTGGGAACGAAGAGTCAACCGTGTGTATACAATATAAATAATAAGGTAAGATGTATTTAATATACCTATATATAGGCAAAGACAAAACAGTTAAGTACCTAAGTAATACTTTATATTTACGCGAATACTTGATATTCGAAATAAAATTATCTTTTCGGATTTTGTAGCGGACTTTCTTGATTTTTGGTTTCAGACGTTTCGAATGCTTTACAGCAATCATGGTCACAGGAGAGTACGTAGTAAGAATACCTGTTTGTTATCTTTATGATACCTGCGAAATGGACTTAGTTTAATGTATAAATACTAAAATATGAACAAATCACTGTTTTTTTAATATATTTTACTGACATAATAGAAAGATTTTAATATATTTTACTGACATAATAGAAAGATTTAAGACATAGATTTCCATAATAAATGTTTAATTGAAGCTATTTATTTTTTCTAAAGCCAGAATCGAATTAACGACCACCCCAATCAAAACAAGCTTGCTATACAAATGCACTATGGGAATGAAAATTCGTTTTGCCACCCACGTAAACCCGCATAGGCCTACCGGTTACAAACCACAGTATGAATTTTATAGCTTCTTAGCTATATCAGGTTACCACTTGTTTTTCTGCCACTGTGTAACGAATTTATGAATTACTAACGCCATTCGGCGTTGTCCGTGACGGTTAACTTTTTTGTAAATTTTTCTATCTAAATTAACGTCAAAAGTAATAGTAAAAATTAGGCCATGACACCAATAGTCGTATACCTACTATGAGAAAGTTACCGATTCATAAACCTTCCAAGATTAAAAAAAAATCTAAAATATTTAAGTAAATATACGTAAATAAAAGTACTTTGTTAGAGAAATTTTAATATATCAATTTCAATAAGAAAATCAATAGACAAAAAATACACACACTTCCTTTACAAAACCCTCAAAAAGCTCTTAAAGCTTTAATTCAATAATAAACAACTTCGTACAACCCAACATTTCTTTAATCAAGTAGAAACATATTCTCTTTACAGCAAAATTAATCTCATAAAAGCTAAATCTAGTCACTTCAGACGTAGAAGAGTAAGCCAGCGGAGATTAAATGAAGAAAAGTAGGGAAAACAACGTTGCATTTTTATATCTTCAGTACACATATCGAGTTGCTCGTATTGTTGGTTTTCAGGATATCGTCATTACATTCGACTTCATGTACATAGAATGCGAGACTAAACTTAGCTTAAGTGTATGGAATTGTCTGCATTATTTAATATTTTATACTTTTAAGAATGTATATCGATATGGAATGTTTCCTTGTACGTCTGTATGTACATAATAAATAGTAAAACAGCCAAATAAAGGGTGAATTACTAGTAATAAAATATATTACACGATAAGATTATGTTGATGTGATTAGTTGAACTCATTTTTTTACGAGTGCTTTCTATTTAGACCAACTTTGAAAAAAAAAACAGGTTCGTATGAGTATGGGTTAAAAATGTAATCCCTACGAAAACATCACATGTATTAATGTATTATTTTACACATGTATGAATTTAATATAAATGAGTATGCAATTAATAATAATTTTAAAGTGTTTTTTAAGTCTACGTATCTTTAAAGCTATTGAAAATATTACTTTTTACGGTGCAATTACTTTGTTATAACTTATGAGCAATATTAATTGATGTAATAAGTGAAGGAAGATTTATATACGAGCTTACGAACAGTCTTTACGATCAATAAAGTGTTATAATATATGTTTTCAATTGATCCCTTTTAATAGTCACTCGCTATATACGATTTCGTGATAAAATGTATGAAAGGGGGATTATTTTAAAGCAGTTTGAAATATGTCTAAGACCTTATACGTGTATAAATTTAAATTAAAATTTTATTTATAAGGGTTAACAATTGTCACATTAAAATTATAAAATTCGTTGCGAACTCAAACTTATACAGATCATAATATAATGAAGTTTATATACGGTTAATTAATACGTTTATTTCTTCTTCTGTTACATCGAAAAGGCTAGCTGATTTTGATTGGACTTTCAAAGCATCTTATAGACATTTAGAATAGAGTTTGAAAGATATACTTATTTAATTATAACGACCGTATTAAACTACATGAGTTTTGTCTTAAAACCTTCTTAGAAAGAATTCGATTTAACGACGCCTTAGATATAAGTATTGAAAATGCAGTAACAATCTTTTTTCTTTCAATTTCAATACTTTTTTAACACTTAAATATGTCCATATATATTAAATCACATATTTTAGCTTCAATGTAACATATTCAGGTCAGAGCAACTAATTATATTTAGCGAAATACACGAATAAGCACATTTTGCGTACAAACGCGATGTGTCGAAGTCAGATTTCCGCTCTTCGTACACCGGAAATGGCTGGATGTATCGGCCCCATAAATCTCACCTTACTTTAATACCAGTGTAAACGCTATGGAAATTGTGAATGCCTGTTCATATTTCATGTTTTTACATACTTTTGTTGCTTGAAATTTAGATATTTGTGAAACTCTACAAAACAGGATTACTTTATTGAACAAACTTTACTATTTATTTTGTCTCGAGATATCTATGATTGCTTCGGCTATATTGATTGGTTATTAATTAAAAATACAGACAGACCGACGGTTTAATACTATACTTATTTTACGTACAGACCAGTATTAGTTAGGCTTTACATTTAATGCAAAAATATTATGATAAATATATTAAAACTACATTGTATTTACTCCATCAGTTATAATCTTCAAAGTTTTATCATAATTAGAGCTATAAATATACCGCCGTTCTTAGAGTCACTTAACGAACCATTAAGTCGTTATTTAGTATGGAGATTCTCGACTTAATAGTTCATTAAGTGACTCTGAGTGCGGCGGATTTATCTTTAAACGTATACTGCTTTATAAAACAATAAGCGCAAATCATCAACCATTTATTATGTACACATTGTTCCCATAAGCACATAAGGTACGTTTAATATCCAATTATTTGATGACAATTTCCTATTTCCGAGTCAAGCTATTATGAACCTTAATTAAAAGTTTTAGGGGCCGTTTTGTTAGTGAAGGGCGTAACAGACTTTCGGTTAACGCGGCAATTCGATTCGCATATGGCCTAAAGATTAGTGTCACATGTGTTCATATGAGCTGCACATTTGAATTGTATTATACGGTCATTAAAAGCATACATTCTAGGAATAATAAGATATGACTAGTTATGTCACTCGACGTCGTTTGTGTTAAGGACACCGATGTTCTTGAATTATAAACTTGAATTATATTAGTATTTTTTTATTAAGTTTAACCCCGAGACAGATTAACCTTTCGTAATAATACATAATATAGTTACGAGTTATTGTAAAAAGTACGAGAACAAATATAACTAAACCTCGTAGAATATATTGGAAAATAAATTATTTTTAAATGTTTCTTTAAATATGGTTCATGGAATTCTAAAACAATGATTGTAAATAACGTGCCACATTTCATTCCAATCATTTGATAAAGAAAAAGCAATAACACACAACAAAACATTTGCTTTATAATAATACGCGATCTTAACCTAGGATTACTCAGATAATTTACTTATACACATACCTACTTATGTATAATTCCTCCGCTACTAAGTTAAACGGATAAGGTATTAAATCTAATTAGTTCCTTAAATAATCATGTTTAAGCATATATCTTGACGAAAATTATAAAGACAGAAATTCTACTATAGTACTCTACTCTTCTTTCTAATATGTTTAGCTCAGTTTGTAGTGAATCTACTTGCTGTGCTATCGGTCACAGGTTCGAGTCCCGCTGGGAGCATTTATAATATGCTATGTATTAATGTCCCAAAATATTTATTTATTCTAAGAAAAATCTATATATTCTATAAGAATTTCTTGAAATAAATCAGCATTTCATATCTGATATAGCATGAACGGATTAAGAATGTCAACATTACAAGCCAATATATTACAGTACAGTGATCTTTGCCTAACGAAGTTGCGGTTTGCTCGTCAAAGCTGTTCTAATTTACTACAAATTGTTGAAACGTAATATTATGTATTATAATAAACGTTTCTATTTACTCGTTAGTTATAATAACCGTAGATATTGTACAATTATTATTAGGTGTATGGAAAGATGCTTTATTGCACACACACAAAAGAGTTAAGGAGTTGATAATAAAGATAGCAAAAAAGTAATTATTATTAATAATATATACAATACACATATATATGTTATTATAAGTATGTAAAAAACATTCTTTTATTTTGATACATATTATATTTTATATTTTTAACCGATTTCAATACACAGATTTCAATACAACAGAGGTACTGAATTAAATCGCATCTAAATTTGTATGGCGTGTCATATATTTTAATGAGTAAATTATTTACATGCTTCCATATAAATTTAAATAAAATGCCTCAGACAAGCAACTATTAAAACGCGCGTATTATTAAAAACTTTTGACTTTTTACTTAGCTTTGACTTAGTTATGTTGAAATAATCATTTAGTAATAACTTAATGTAAACATATGAAGCCACTACGGTATGTTTCAATGAAATATTTAAGTACTCCTACTCCATAGAAAAACACTAAATTAGAGGTAAAAGAAATGAAATGTTCTACAAGCAAAGCGAGATAACCCGGAAATTACATCAAATAACGCATGTCATTTGGAAATGTAAGAAAAAACATGAATATGTGACACAAATATACTTCTGTGCTTGACGTGTACGTATACTCTGTGAGGAAATTAAATGTCTCATGTGAAGACAAGGACGACTCTTCACTATTACGTCAAATCTTAAATTTGATGGTTCTGAGATATTACGAATGAAATGTCATTCTAAAAGCCAAAATTGAAATACTTACAAAACTGTTACTCTAAATATAATATATGAAAATCTCGTGTCAAAGTGTTTGTTATAGAACTCCTCTGAAACGACATGACCAGTTTTTAGTGTATGTTTGGTAGGTCTGAGAATAGGTAGGTCGTAGGCTATTTTTATTCCCCTAGGTGATAAGGGTGGCCCTGTACAGGTTTTATTTTATTTTTAGACTTTTATTGTTTATTTTTTTGAATTTAGCATCAAAAAATACATGTAGCCCTATATTTTTAATCCTTCTTCTAACAATCCCAATTTTTTTATAGTGATAAAAACGCAGGCGGAGCCGCAGGAATTGCGAGTAGTAATAGAACTATAATGAAGCAATTATGACATAAGAAGCTATAATTACTAACACAGTTATTTAAAATTATTCCATTTAATATTAAACTGTGAGAACCATATTAAATGTTTATATTATATCCCTCATTCATTTGTCATGAACGTCACCTGTCAATCATTTTTGTCAAAAATTAAAAGATTTTTTTTATTGAAACCCACTTAGTGGTTTTCTATTGTTCTCCGGCTATTTAACGAATTATTAATTAAAATGATTCTGATTCGTTTATTGAAAACAATATAGAGAACAATCGAGAACTATTTGAAATGTGAAACCAGTCCAAGCCTAATGATTAAGATTAAGTTCCAAAGAAGTATAGAATAAATTCAAAATGTTCGTACCACCTAGTATTTCTTTACTTCTAGATTAATACCTACGTTAAAAAGTTTTTACGTGGGAGGTAAACTCTGGAAGCAAACATCCTATTCTAAAAACTCTTACAATAATAGCAAGTTTTATCAACTCCCAAGTTTTTACAGGTTATATTTATTGCGATAAAAATGTATGTAATGTCAGAAAACAAGTCTTAAATCTTTTAAAAAACGCATCTATGTATAAATGCATCTGGAATTGGGTTGCTTGTATTATAATAATTACAATGAATGATGTCGTCGAAGTTTAAATGGACATATTATTAGAGAAATCACGAAAAATTTGTGGATAAAAATATATTATTTTAAATATATATAGTAAAAAAAATATCGATTTATGAATAATAATATTAAAATTCCAATGTACAAGTTACTGAGCTAAAACGGTGCCTTAAATCGACAGCAAAATAGAACCCCCTATTAAATTAGTTGACGCACTTTAATCTTAAATGCAAATTTTCAAAGAAAGAAAAGAACTGGCAAGATAAGGGATGAGACCTTTATGTACTTATTTAATCAATTGACGCATTTAGATTCCCGGCAGGAATAAAAGATTGATGTAATTGATTACATTTGAATTTTGCTTGAAAGTTAGTAATTAGTTCAGTCATAATATTTTGACAGTAATTGTCAGTGAGATGTCGTTAACTAAGTTAACACAGTTAAAATTAAACTTGAGAGTTTTTGACAGCAGCTGTACATATAATTATGTATGTCCGTATATGTTATTTTGTCTAATTTTTTATAAGGCATCATCCTCATGAATGTACTCCACAAAGCAAAGTCTTATTTCTTATTTATCACGACTCTACTTTAAAATAAAATTCAATTGAAAAAAATATATATTTGTATTAGATATACATTTTCTTCAAATTCCAAAGATATATATTTTAACTACACACATTATGTTCGTGTAACGATCTCAGAAGTAAAGCTTTGTTTTAAAAAAGAGTTAAAGCTCTACTGTAATACTGTAATATTTACTAAGACGACCATGTTACTAACCATAGGTATAGAGTTAAGTTAGGTAATGGTTCCTGCGAAATGACATAAACACTATTGATAAATCAAACAGCAGTTAAAATACTACTGGTTAACTAGGCTTTGTTTCGTTGTTACGATACTAGTCGAATTCGAACGTGCTAGCTATCAATCATACCCAATGTCTCCCACGATTTATCTTCCAACCCGTATATTAAAGGGAAAACGAATTTACAGGCCTCCACTCACGCAAACATCCACGATATTTCATACAAAAATACATCTTATAATGTTTTCAGAAATACTAAAATGGCTTGGACTTAGAAGGACTTTATATCGTTCAGAGAAAAACCTGGTGGCTCGTGCGCGAATAATTCATGTTATGATACTTCGTTGAAAAAAAAAATGTTGGTTTTTGTTATGTTTATTAAGGTTTCTCGCGGATTAGTTGACGTTGGATTGTCAGCAGAAACAATCTGCGAACAAAGGCGCTTGTAATTTTGTTTAAAAAACCCGCAATTGTGTCAAGTCTGCGCCAAACTAAGATGTAACTTCTTAAGTTTCATGTTTGCCAGTTTGAACGAGTTGTAAGCTAAGTAAGGTTGACAGCTTATTCCTATGAGAGAGTAGTAAGACAATGCTGAACTTTATTATTAAATTGAATATATACGATAAATGTAACAAGATTTTAAGATTCCAATAATAATTCTATAAAAAAGACCCCAATAAAGACTAAATGTATTTTTTAGCATGAAAAAAGGCTTTTTGATGTACAATGTTTTTGGCATCAAAAACTCAGTCTTTTCCTACATCATCTATAATTCAATAGAACTATTAAAAATCGAATTAAAATATCGTGACTACATCCAAAACGAAATTTGTATATAAATGTCAAAAATTTACGTAAATATAACAAAGCATTACCGAAGACCCACCAACAGAATCTATTTCACATACATTTAGTTTTCTATTCCGACTGATAAATATTAAATATCCAGCAGACAAAGGTTCCAAAGCGACGCAGACATATAAAAAAGTTCAAAAATCTGAAACCACTAAAACAAAACAATAATCTGGTTTATTCATTTATGCGCGCCCGTACCATTTCCGTTAAGGGATAGACGCAAAAACGACACAATAGAAATCTAAATTGAACTGCGATCCGTGACAGCGTGGCCACAGTTCAGAGGCATTTATTGGACTATCAATCAAATTCGTCTGCACTCAACATTCATCTTCCCCTTAAATTGTAGGGGGCCGCTATCATTTATTCGAATTCTGTAATCGAGACGGCTGTATGACATAAATCGTTTATGAACAAGTCCTAATAATCTCGTGCAACTAGTATTTAATTAAAGTTAATAAAAAAATCTAATCATGTTAGTAGCACTTCTAATTTATCATAACACTATAACGAAGGCCGACAGAAAATACATTTTCCTGCAAATTTGATATCGATACGACGTGAAGGCATTTGTTTGTGTCATAAAATTGGAACCGTATCGATTGATACGCATTCGCAATTCAATTTCGATTCGAATGGGACATAGAATTATTGATGTTGAATCGATTACGACGAAAGGTCTTCGGCCACATGATTGTGTTTTGAAATCAAGTTAGTCACTTACACATAACAAGTAAAGAGATATGATCGAAGCTTTTATAATAAAATAATACGAACCGAACGTTTTTGTTCTTAATTTTGCAGATTCAATAACTTTAATTAAATACTTTTTTTTAAACCTAACTAAGAAGCTTCTATTATTATCTCAGCGTGCCATCTAAACTACCATTCGTAAATGAACATTCAACATCCAAAGCTATATTTTACTTTCAAAAGTAGTTTCACAATAAAAACTCAAAGTAGAATGTATGCAAATTAGGATTCACAATCCTTTATCAAACGAGAATGAATTCATATACTGTAGAAGTAGGTTGAACATTTCAACTGCACTGTTAGATGCAACCCGCATACTTAATGATCACTTTGCATATGATTATTGTGTATTACCCGGATGTTAAGATGCAAGCAGTTTAAGGTACGCTTCCTCTTGACGAAATTAGTTGATCCTGACAAATAATGTGGTTTAACCTTAACTTAATTTACAGGAGAATTGAGTTTGATAATATTAATGGTTCATTAATTTGATATATTTTGTGCTTACTAATTACTTTTACACTTTTTCCACAATTTTACACACTTTTTTGACTAATATTTGAACGCGTTTTTGGATGGTTGATGCATTTTTTAGTTTCGAGTCTCAGTCAATAAATTAAAAAAAAAACACACAAAACTATATTATCACTAACAATTTTATTTATCAATCCTCAATTTAAACCGACAAAAAATATTAAGAAATAAACAAACAGTTTATATTCTGACAATAAACACATTAGTAGTGTCGACGGTATTAATGTGGCGTGTCGTAACATGACTTAGTGCGCGTTTGTATACACGACGGTGCCTATAAACCTGTCTTGGATCTAAATTCTGCTTACATTCAAATACAAGGCGGGCCATCGTGCCTTGCATTTTCTAAGAATTTCCAATTTACTGTTAGTATTTGCTTACGTTTCCGCAAGCCTGAGTAACGCTTGAATATGCTTAGAATGCCAATAGTCGATTAATTGAAATAATTTTATTTTTCGATGTCGTTAAAAAGTCTCAAACGAAAAAATATCAACAGCAAGAACAATTTTAGGCAGCATTTTTTTCTAATACATGATGAACGGCTTTGGTATAAATCTTACATTTGCAATTCACATAAAAATGTCAAAAGAAAAGGCTATAAAATACTAATACAGTAATCATATTTAAGTAGCATTATTTAATGATAAAGCTGTTGATGTTGTTAAACCCTCCGAGTTCGCGCTTCACCGCGCCACTGTGACTATATATGGAGTGCAGACAATTCATTTTTCAAACGGGCCGCGGTCTGAGATGCGGACTTTGGAACTTTTAGCGAAGTTGGCGTAAAGTTTTGATATTCGCATCCGTTCGACCGATCCCGTCTCGGTTAAATTCCATAATTTCACCGTAGGTTTGTAACTTCATATATCTTTACGACTTACCGAATTTCCAGAACTGTTAGATGTGTTTCCCAATTTCGGTATAACATTTTATTGAGATACTTTGCTATATTGGAAATGTTACTGGGTTAGTTATTGGCCCTATTTGCGGTAACCTCACAGTATAATATTATTGTAAAATAATTAACGCGGTTTTAGATTAGCGTTTGTTTTCTCATTACAGTTAGTAAAATTGATATTAGTGGTTAGTTTAACTAAATTTTGCGATAGATCTGAATGAACTAATTCTATAATATGAGTAAAACCGAAAATATTTTGTCGCTAAAACGCTTATTTCCAAGACGCGAAGACTAAAAACTTTTCAAGTTGCTATGATAATGTGATTACCAGACTTCATGTCGTCATCTCGACATGTTCGTCTTATACCGCTGCAGACTGTAATTTAATCCTGGGGAATGTATCTCAAACCGCAATGGCGACGGAAGTCGGTGGGGTAAGCAGTGTCTAGCGGTAACGGAGTCTCACAAGGGAGGTATTTGGGGCCGACATTGTTCTTTTGATATACTCTTTGTTCTTATTGATTGTAAGGTCTAATTGACCTTAAAAGAAATTTTCCTTTGTGTTAAACATATTCTTTTATACATGTAATATGATTTGCATCAACACATTTTTTCTTCTAACGTAAGATAGCTGAAAATGAGTTATTTTGTTAAGTACGTTACGTATATGCGTCCTTTGAAGATCACACGTATAATTACTGTATAGTAATTAATTTACGCTCTGCTGGTTTCTGTAGCAACTTGGTATGTGAATTCAAGTGAATAACATCTGCTCCTTGCTCTATTTCGACGTTGTTCTAGTTTTTATTTCAAACATAATTTAATGTTACCTTCTAGATATACTTTATATTTTGTAACTTAAAATTTCATTTAATGTGACGGTAGCATTTCAAGTCAAAATAACCTAGATCGCGTGAATGACGTTTTTAATAGTTAGGTTTTCCCACAAAGTCAAATTTCCTAGCAAATATAATTACAATAAAAGTATATATTTCTATAAAAAATTGAGCTTCCATTTTGTGGTTTCTAACCTTTAATAAGCTAAACTAAAATGATTGATCATAATAATGGTTTATGGGAGAGCTTTTTATAAATTACCAAACGCCATGTATAAATCATGCAAAACATATGTTAAGGACGAACCCACGAGGTGTTAGAAATTTAAAATATTTTCTGGTTCACTAGCGTTACCCACATATGGCGCACTTTGTTGAATAATGGAATAAGCTCTAGCGAATATTCTCCTAGGATTTTGAATTTACTCAGATCCGACGATATTAGATTTAGGTAAACAGAAATAATATTTACATGAAACTTTGTTAGGGCGTTATATTGTTTATAACATTTTCTCATTGTATGTTATAAAGAAGTGTAAATCTTTTGTTACTATATTAAATAAAAGCGAATTACACTCGCTTCGCTTTAGTGCGTCCTTGAGCGCTTTTCTCTTTATAACGTTATATATAGACAGCGCCACCTTTTGGTAAATTTTATTACTAACAATAACGTACATATTACTCCAGCTCCCCTTTTATTGTGAAGGTTATAAACGAGCCTATATAAGCATATAATTGCATTAATATATATAGCAGTATTATATGTTTAATATTCTGTACATAACATACAAAAAGTAAGAAATTAATAGATGAAAAGTAAAAAATATAAATAAATATGTTGGGACATTATTACAACAACGTCATCTAGTTGCGTGGTAAGCTACGTTACGTGCTTGTGTTACGGATACCAGATAGTTGATATACTACACATATACATTTTAAATACATGTACATATTATAAATATAAACACTCATGACTGGAGTACAAACATTCGTACCCAACAAATGAATGCCCCCAGCGGGACTCGAATCCGCGACCGCTGGCGCAGAAAGTAGGGTCTTTAGCGACTGAGCCAAACGTGTCGTCAAAGCAATATAATCAATTCTTATCATAAATGTAGGTAAACTCCTGCTTAGAAAGTTATTTTACCAAGTAAAACTGCTACTGTTACAGATTCTCATCTACGTTTTTGATTAAATTTAACAACGTAATATTTACGTTGCTAAATAAGAAAAGTTTTTCTCAATAATAGAGTGTGGGAGGAAAGGCGGAGTTTAAGAACAACGCGTCTCAGAACAAACACAATATGCCGGTAACAATAATGTGAACTTTGTACATCATGGAAGGAGGCTTCATCAAAGCGTTTAAATATTTGCATTAGTATTTAATGTGGGTTAGTTATAGACACCTTTGTGTAAATTGATCGTTGATCCTTGTTTGAGTTAACGATTCTTTTTTTATTATTTTTGAATATTAATTATATTTTTTTATGAGCAACCCTTGTTATGTGTTCATAAATTTAATTCGTAGTAATATTTCAAAATCTTTGGATTTTTACAAATTTCGTATTAAGATTTGCTTTTTTAATATAATTTAACTTTTATAAGTGCCTTTCCGAAGAAATTCATATTTTCACAAAAAAAAGCAATAAGTAAAAATAGCCAAGCAAGCAACGCTTGGTCGTTTATATGGTATATTTAAGCTACAGACAGACAATATCACTTTCAAATTTACAACACAATTTATGAATATATAAGGACAAATATAACGCTAACATAATAATGTCCTTTAATAAAGGAAGCGAAGTAGATCGCTACTTTGTAATACATTCAAACGAAACCTTCAACCCTTTTACTTACAAACCCCATTACCTTTTCCATAAAAAACTAAAGCATAAAGCAGATATTCAAACTGCATCAGGAAAGTTTATTCAAGCGGTATTTGAACTTCGACATAGTAAAACGTTTCATCATATTTCATATATCATGATTTCGACTTCAGCGGTCCTTTAAAAGACGACGTATTTACTGTCCTTTCGCATGGAAATCATGTTTTAGACGAGAATGCGGTGTACATTCACTTTATATTTGAATAAATATTTCTGTCGCTTCGCGGTGTGCCGCCTTGCAGCTTAGCCTGTTCTTACATAATTATAGCTACATACGATGTATATACTTGCCTTATTTCTTAAATAAACACTCAACTCTCTATGAAATATTTTAAAAATATTTAAGATGATTAATATAAAAGACTCAAACGTGCAATAAAAGTAAACATTTTTATTCAGCATGTAAATTAAAAATAAGTGTAGCTATAGTTTGTTAAATTCTAAGAAAAATTGGCAAAAGAACGCTTATCATACATTTATAATTATTTTAAATTAACGTAACGATCAAATAATTGTCAAGACGTATTTTTAGTATAAAATACTGTTACGATATAAATATAATTTAAAAAGTATATCGTATAAGCATCGTGAAGTAATAAGATTAGATTAGGGTATAAATAGTTATTGTACCCACAAACCGACACACAATTGAATAAAATCACTCTTCAGGTCTTCAGAGGTACCTACTTGCGACCCCAACCTCTTTGTCTCAACATGAGACATCCCAAGTACAAAGGACAAAGCAACGGACGTAAGGATGTATTTGTTGCAGTTTGTTTGGTTAGTAACTTCAACATGACTTCATATTCACTTGTGGTGGAATAAATCTGAATGCCCTAGTTCAGATATATAATAGAAGAACTGACACTTGTAGCTGTTTTTTACTTTGAAATATTTCAATAATGCATACTAATAATAAAATATATCTAGGTACCGCATATTCTAATTGACTAATCAAATTTTGATGATATTTAAGGAAAATACGACTTTGAATATTGAAGTAGGATGTGTTTCTTTTAATTTTCTAAGCTTCTAAAATACGAGTAATGTAGTTATAATCACAAATAAATCGAATATTTATAAAGCAAAAAATAATTATTATTATATAATGACGACACGTTTGGCTCAGTTGGTAGTGACCCTACTTTCTGCGCCAGCGGTCGCGGGTTCGAGTCCCGCTGGGGCATTCATTTGTTGAGCACGAATGTTTGTACTCCAGTCATGGGTGTTAATATTTATAATATATATGTATTTAAAACTTATATGTGTAGTGTATCAACTATCTGGTATCCGTAACACAAGCATGTAACGTAGCTTACCACGGAACTAGATGGCGCTGTTGTAATAATGTCCCAACATATTTATTTATAATTATCTATTTCATATACCTAAGCTGCTAAATATGTACAGATATATCATATAAGCACTTATATTTAAAAAAGACACACCCTACTATATATTATATTATTATAATAACAAACTTATAGACTGTCCATTTAAAATAATATTGTAATAAGGGTACGGAAATCCCATTTCCGAATTTATTAAAGTCATTGTAGCGGCAAACACTTAATAGTTTTTTTTATCACCGAAGCTATAAATTTTCGGTAACTGCATATTTTCAGTACGATAAATTAAATCGATTCGATCAGTTAACATAGTAAATAAATTTAAATTCTCATCACAGTTACATCCTTTGAGTAATCAAATATCTGCCTAATAAAGCCCTAAGACTGCATATAGCCGAAACCGAATTGTTAACCAAAGCGTTAGGTTTATGTATAAACAACGATTATCTTCTTCTAATGTATAAAAATCTCGTGTCACAGAGTTTGTTATCGAACTCCTTCGAAACCGCTTGACCGATTTTTGTT
Source organism: Boloria euphrosyne (assembly GCA_951802675.2). NCBI lineage: Eukaryota > Metazoa > Arthropoda > Insecta > Lepidoptera > Nymphalidae > Boloria > Boloria euphrosyne. The sequence goes on from OX637896.1 coordinate 3,684,542, forward strand.
TTTTTTTGTATATAATAATTAGGTCTAAGAATAGGCCGTAGGCTATTTTTTACTCCCCTAGGTGATAAGGATATAGTTCTTCTCCAGATATTTTTGTATTAAGTTTATATTTCTTACTTTTTTATGATTTAGCATCAAAAAATAATTATAACCCTAAATTTTCATCCTTCAACCACCAATCTCTTTTTTTAATAGTGATAAGAACCAATGCCATATTCAGTGTAGTAACACATTGTTTTTATAAATACATACAAACAAACGTTCTAAAAAATCTCACAAAATATTATTATCAGCCCTCATGTCTATGAAATAGCAGCTTTACCAATATCACAAGAAACAACAAGTACAAGTTTCTAAATCAGCGTAACCATGCGCGTAACTTTGCCGGACTAATCCGGTTTCTATTCCAATTCAGTCCGGTTGTAATCTGGTTTCAGGCGGTTTCGACCGGGCCGTAACACTTAAGCTTTAAGTTTATGTTTAATTTAAAGAGCTTAAATAAGAAATGTTATGATTATCTTAGATATTTCATAAGTTTTGCGACATTGTCAGTTCATAAGTACGAAGAATTTAACGAATAATAATATTTAGCTAACTTTTGGCACAGAATAGATAATATTAATTACCACTATCAATAAGAAACAAATCATCTATGACCAGAATAATAGCACTTATATGGACTTTCTTAAGTACCTATTTGTAGTCATACAAAATAATTGGCTCGTCCTACAATCATCCAAATCAAAGACAAGTCTGAAGTTAGTTTAATGTTTTTTTATTTATTTATTCATTTATTATATTGCTATCACAAAAATTACATAATTATTTGATTAAAAGATAAATTAGCGTCCATTATTAGATAAAAAAGTTAATTTTGATTTCAAAATAAATCCGCGACAAAATCCGAAAAAAAAATTCAAATTTATGAAAGTACGAGAAAAGATTTTTTTTAATAATCACTCATATTTTAATATGAGCAAAGCCACAAACAATAAGTAGTATGTAATAATTAAATACATTATATTCCCAACTTAAATGGTTTCACGTTTGTTTTCAGTGGCCACTGATATTCGAAATTATAACCGAGTAGTTAGTTTCTGGACTATCTCCTGGAAATTCGACTGTGATAAATTAACTGTTCTGACAGTTGATGTTTATACAATACACTTGAGTTTAACTTTAGACACAGATAAAATATAGTTTGTTGAACGTAGCTTTATTCCATTGTTACTTGTTATTTTATACTTTGAAAGATAGTTTTGTTTTTCATAATGAGATGCTTCTTTTAAAATGGGTCATCCTGTAATTTTTTTTTGGACTTTTCTATAAAGACAGCACGAGATAAAACTTAAATACTGAGTGGGTTACTTTTATGTCACGTAATTCTTACATTATCTACAGTTATATATAAGAACACAAATGTAAAAAAAATATATTTTTTTAACTTCACTAAAACGTCTGAACGGATTTGGATTAAATTCAATTTTTTTTAATTCAAAGGGGCAAACGGGCACGAGGCTCACCTGACGGGAAGTGATCACCTCCGCCCCCATGGACATCTGCAACACTGCAGGTCTTGCAGATACGTTGCCGGCTTTTCAGGAAAGGGTGGGAGGGAGGAGGGAGAAGGACGGGAGGAGGGATGGGGAGTGGGCCTCCTGAACTCTTACTTACCGAACGAAACGCGACAGCATAGCTGCCACTTCACGCCGGTCTTCTGTGAGAGAGTGGTACTATACGGGGCGTGCCGGCCCATTCGGCTGCTACCCGAAGGTAACAAGCATGGCACTACCACTTTAGTAGAGAGATAGGGGTAGAGAGAGGTGAGTAGAGTTGGGAGATAGACCATGTTATAGTGTAACATAGGATCCTGTTAGGCGTATAAAGATTATCGCGCAATAACTTAAATAATAATAACCTTAAAGTATCTTTTAATTTGTTTAAATACCGCTCAAATATTTGTCCACAGTGAAATAAAAAATATGTCATATGCAGCCGGTCATCCAGTTATAGGTTTCAAGGTTACTCGAACGATAAAATGGTTACAGGTGCTTGTAATATTACTTTTTCTTTCATTTACGAATATTTACAAGTACATCAATTACTTTTTAACCAAAAAATTACACTAACTTAAAAATAAGAACTTTTGTCCGTTAAAGTAAGGCTTTCATGGGAGATCACATAACCCCCAGGGGAAGTCGGGGGTACCCGTAATAGGGTTTCCCAACTTATAAAAAAAAAAAAAGTTTTTCATGGGAGATAGATTGAGACAGAGGCTAATCGAAATCTGATTTGCAGTTTAAATTTCAGTAAATAACAGAGTTGCTTTCACATTTATAATATTATAATAGTTGAGGTATTTTGGTATCTTAAGACTTCATAGCAGAAAAAATATAACAAAAAATAATCATCATCATCAATAATTGATTAAAAGAAACAAATGACGATAAGTTCATATGATTTTCTTATAATTATATCGAGGCTAATTTTAAGCAATTAATTGGATAAATATTAAAATACAATATAATAATTAGTTACTTTAATTATAATTGAAATTTGAATGGTTAAAATAGAGTGTTTGGATACTAACAAATGACAAAAAGCAATATGTATGTATACATTAAACATTATAGAGATTACCACCCAGGTATTGTTTAAAGTATTTCTTACAGCGCATATAATTTATTTCTAGACAAAAACAGGCCTACTTAGGCCTTGCGAGAAAAGGACAAATAAATAGGTAGGTTTCCTCACGATGTTTTTCTACAACATAAGACCAATGGTAATCATGTTGAAAATGATTCGCACATGAAAATATCAGAGGTACAAAACCCGCTACCATAAAATACTTTGAATTAAAACAGAATATGCCTACGTTGAATCGATACCCGCGATCGTACACTGGCCTTTCAAGATACTGTCTCAAGTGTAGCTATTAAATTTGAAACTATAATCTTGGCAAGTTCACGTCGTAGTGCAGAAACTGCCAGCTAATTGGTTTACACCATATAATTTATACACGCATTGGATACAATCGCATTTATAATTATCTTTCAAGTTCTGATGTTACTAAGATTTTTTGTATAATAATATGTTTTATGTACTCATTTCCTGTAAACTCCTTCATTAAATGTACTAAAGACAATGTAAATGGTCATATTTTATATCAAGAGTATTAATATTTCAATTATGTTGCTTCAATAATTTACGTTAATTGCTATCGCTTAATAGTCTAAGATCCAAAGTCAGGTCATCCTTTACTTGTTTTTTTGCAATATATGATTATTACATTTTATTAGAGAGTTATTTAGAATGATTTGGCAAATCATTATGTGCCAAAAGGTAGCCTATGTTCCGACATTAAATTATATAAAAATCCGTTTAGCCGTTTTAGCCGAAAGACAAACATACACACATATACAAAATTTCTTAATTATAATAGTAATTCAATTTGAAGATAGGTGTTTAAATGGGTATACTGTGCAGCTCTTGAAAAATCTCAGTACTTTGATCTATACATTAATAAGGTTATATCATCTTGGAAAAGAACATCCATAAAGATTTCGGTACAATAAAACTTTGACGGAGAAAGAAAATTAAAGGCATCTCTTACTGTTTACTGCCGAACATTTTGGTTGTTTCATAAACTTGAATAAAATACCAAGTTTCATGTACACATAAAGTATTTGAATTATTTACGATGTTTTTACATTTCGATTAATGTAGATTGGACTGGCAACGAGAATAGTTTTAGACAAGACATTATTCTAGAATTGTTGGAGAAAGAAAAAATAGCTAGACGACTCATTCTGGCTTCGCTTGGGTTTGCCTTTAGGTACATTTTGACGGTTAATATGAAATAGATAATCTACATAGGTAGTATGAGTTCTTGGGGGACAAACAGACAAAATCTAAAACCTATAGATTCAGTATACTATATATGTATCATTAACTACTATTTCAATAAGATTTTTCAAAAAATATTAAATTCCACTCAGTTCGAATTTTATTATAAGTATAGATCGTATATCTTAATAATATTACAAACGCAGACAAAACCAATAGGTAGTATTAAATTTATCTAATTTCACATATTTATGGGGAGCAATGATCGAATAAACATATACTTTTAACGTGGTTGTACATGTACGTAATGAATCAATGTCTCGTAAAACATAGTAATTAGTAACCCTCGTCTCTAAGGATGTGCTCGTGGAGATTGTAGAGTATAAAGTACCTACAGATCATCGTTTCAACACTTGTGATTGATTTTACTTTATCACAGACTAAAGAATAAATATCGAAGTAAAAAATACTGGTTTGATTTTCTGTATAACAAAACAGTAGCTGTTTTCGATTATGCCTATAGATATGACAGTCTTTTGGGGGTTTTTCTCTTTAAAACTTTAAAAAAAGTTACAACAAAATACTAAATATTACAAATGTTTATTAATTATTTAAAAAAAAAAATCTTTGCTTGACTTCGCTTTCTTGGAATTTAAATTAATTTGTATTGTCGCTCTTAGAAACAATTGTATAACTTTAAAGTAAACGCGATTTAGAATTGTCCAAACAATCAAAACCAATTAAAGTTGTTTATACCTAGATTAAAAAAGTTTATAAATGAAACATCATCATTATATTATATGATTGCTGTAAAGCATTCGAAACGTCGGGAACTAAACATCAAAATCAATCCGCGACAAAATCCGAAAAGGTAGTTTCATTTATAATGTTGAATATTCGCGTAAACTCAAGAAAGTACTATAAAAAAGCTCTTAAATATTTATATTTATCAAATCCCACCTAATAAGCTTTTAAAAGTACAGTATAAAGAAGTAAAAATGTAGTCGGATTTTTCGCTACAATTCTACAATTGCAGTGAAACACTTTTATTAAGCTCCATATGTTACTGTCACAACAAAGTAAGCGATGGCCGCAGAGCAACCAAGATCTAGGATACGTCCCTACCATCGATCCTGTAGTAATATATTACTTTACTATTGTCGTGAGCGTTAATGTCATATAAAATTTCCAGCTATGTTCGATTTGTCATAAAAATAGCTCACGTACTCGCTTGTCGGTATAGTTATTTCATAATGGAGTATAAAGAAATTAAATGCACTAAACATTTTTCACCCGTACATATTAAGAAGTAAATTAAAATTTCTAAGATTTTATGTAATCTAAAATAATAAGGATATACGTAATGCATACGATGATTTCCGGAAAATGTATTTAAAATACTTGCAAGTTCTCATCTATACATATAAATAAAATTGAAGTGTCTGTTTTTAACAGTTTTTTACTAAATGCATGCAAGTATATATACGATAACTACAACAAAAAACCAATGATTCAATTTTTTGTGTCTGTTTGTTCCGGGTAATCTCTAAATCGGCTATACCGATTTTGACGGGACTTACACTAATGTTGTATGGAGTAACTTAGGTTACTTTTTAACTGACTTCAAAGAAGGACGAGGCCATATTTTAGAAATTTTATTAATTAGCGGAATCCTTGGTTTCGCTGACGCTAAACCTAGGGACGAACCCGAGCGAAGCGAGAGTGAATCGCTAGTTTAAAATAAAGAAAAAGCTGTTAAACACAACCTCCCATAAATTAAAACAAGTTTTTTATCATAATAGTAATAAATATTCTAAAAAATAAATAAAATTGACTGAAGCCTTTTAGCGAAACAGTACCAACTTAAAAAGACATTCAGATGTTAAACGACGCTTTACAGAGAATATTATTCCCTCGCACCGTGGATCTGGGACGTGCTGCTATTTCAACAAAATCAATAGGCGAGACATTTGAACCCAAACGAGGTTTGAAATTCGCGGATAAGGCAGGAATTCTAGTAAACAAAGTACTACCAAACGATGCTGTGAGAAGAACTTGTTGTGAGATTTTTGTAGGCAACAGACGAATGATTTGACGAAATGCTTGTATGCAATAGATGTGAACAGGTATTACTATATTAAAAATATTATTATAATATGTAATTTACTTTTAAATAAATAAATTATTTAGAAACTTATCAAAGTTTAAAGTTCGACGTTAATTTTTATCAATTTAATCGATAAAAACTTTATTTTATGATGCCCTATTACTATTATTTTGTAATATCAAAAACAAAACATCTTTTGTAAAGCATATTGTAAATTATAACTCGTTCATCTCATTATTTACATGCATGATGTACATACATACATACTATATCACAAAAAAACCATAAAAAGCAATGTTAGTATTTGTCGTACTTTGACAGCTGAGGTCTAGGATATCTCAAAATAACTCACTACATTCGCGTCGATACTAGTAAATTGAGTATAGAAATATAAATTTTATTTATAGCTAATATACTGTACATTGGATTGAATAGAATATTCAGCGCCGTTTTAACCTTTGAATTATTTGTTCTGAATTTGGTAGTCGATCTTTATTTACAGAGCCGATAGAAGTTGTGCAATGTGAATGTGTTATGGAAATAAATTCTCGTATTTAGAACTACGATTAGTTACGTTAATTTCTTACAAATCAGAGCCTACTTATTATTATTTTTTACCAGCACGTAAAATATAGTTGAAAAATGAATTAAATGAATGTGCTGTAGAAAATTTGTACTCAAAAAGTGTCTTTAGTAACAGATACGTGTTTGTATATTAAAAAGTTATTAAACCAATGCGCATGGCAATTTGTATTGCAAATTGATTGCAAAATTAATGAGCGAAGTCAAACCCTTATTACAATATTTAAACATTATCATTTCAGTTATTTATTACGTCCATTAATTGTTCGATAAATAGCAGTTTAAAAACTCACGTTAATCTACAATACTATCGGAAAATGGCCTCCGAGTCCGTTCTGCTAGAAGTTGCAATATTCATGTAAATAAAGATAAATAATAGCTGTTAAGGTTTTTTTGTGTGTCCATTCAGAAAGTATGAAGTCTTCTTTATAGAAATATCGTTTATTGTACTAGATTTTCCTGCAGTTTCGCTCGTTTTGTCGGTTAATATATCCAATCCAAGACGTAAAAAATTAATTACATTAAACAGTTACAGCTTAAAAGGTCATACAATTTTTTATAGAGTAGTCGTAGTTTATAAATATGTAATTATCTATTATAATAAGACAAAGATATGTCTATAAATATGAATATAAAATTGTTAAATAAATAACGTGATAGATAATAAGTAGAAAATAATGACCACAGTGCTTCTACTTTTCGGTGGAGATAATTTGAAAATAATAAGTATTGGGGAACTGGCCCTACACGAGTGAGATAATCAGCTTTGAAGTACACATTAGAACGTACTTACGAAACAAGCCATGTATAACTTTATAAGCTTAAAAATTAAATTTGTATAAAAAATATTGAAGTTCGAATGGTGTATATTTTTTAGGTATACGATATACTTTAATTACTTACTCATCTAATCTGATAAATGAAATTAAAGTGTTTGTTTGTAATGTTGTAATAGAAGCTATTTTCTAAAATAAATGAAATAAAGTACTTTAAAAATACACAATTATTATATTTTTCAGTCTGTTTGTTCCATTTAATCTGGAAATGGCTAGACTGATTTTTAGCTAAGGTTTTAAGTAGTAACTAGTAACTTAAGGCTTCTTTTATTCTAAAAAACGAATTAGGGTTCCATTAAAAAAAAACTTCTCTATGGTCCCACCAAAGCATAATAAATAAGTCATAAAAGCCCACATCATAATCGCACGTCATCAAAAACTCAGTGACATAAAATATTTTTCTATAGTTCTTGTCTCAATGCATTTTAAATTTAAACAAGTATTCGGGCACATGTTACTTCTTGTTCGCGTGAGTATGTTAACAAGTGCGCTCTGTCATTTCCATTCTGATTAATGTTCTGTGATCGCGTGTTTTCATGGCAAATTAAGCAGACAGACGGGCAGGCCGGTAGCTAAATACCTAATGTATTTAGTTAGAATCCACTGTAAAAGCTTTGAATTTATAATTTCCGCGTACGTAAATTGGACTGACGGACGAAAGCTGGTATTGTTGAATACTAGTCAATTTTAATTTAAAACAGGAAATTCACTTGAAATGAGATTTTTCGTTAAAGGAATATTTTATAAATGTTCGCAATTTTCTTTTCTGCTTTATTTGTAAATGAATGATTGTGTTGGTGAAGTTATATAAAGTTATTTATAAATAGAAGTTGTTTAGATCAGGTACAGGAGATCAATACAAGCATAACAGTGTAGATTATTATTAAACATATATATTTTCGTCAACGACACGTTTCGCTTAGTTCTTAGTAGACTACTTGCTGTGCCTTTCTGTGCGCGGGTTCGATTTCCGCAGAGGGCATTAATTTGTGTGATGAGCATGAATGTTTTTACTCCAGTTATGGGTGTTTATATTTATAATATATTAGATGTATTATTGTGGCTGGTTGTGTTTCTCAAATACAGGATCAATTATTTATTATTACGAACTTTTACATATTTTACCCACTTTATAATCTCATTTTGTAATAATTTATACCTACATATAATAAAATTTTAAGTCGAATCTGCACATTAAATATTTTAAAGAACATCTTATTAAATTAGTCATTATTATCCGCGAAGGAGTATAATCTATAATTTTGAGAATATTTGTCTGTCTGTTTAGGAACGATTGACAAGAAAACACAGGACAGAATTTGCTCTTTGGTATAATAATATACATGTATAGGATACATTATACTGCCAGAAAATATTTAACCTTTGGAAATCTGTTAAAAACCCAACCGAAGCGAGAGCAAGTCACTAGTTAATGTGTTTAAAACAAAACAAGTATGAACTTTTTCTGGTAAAAATATTAACATCATAAAGCCCCGCAAATTTTTCCAAGTAAAAGCAATTTCTTTAAGATTAACGACCATAATTAGTTTTTTAATGTAAAGAAAAGTTTTTCATCTACAATTCTTGTCCAGGAAAATCACCACATTTGCGATCATTTTTCCATAATAACTACGTCGGAAGTATTGAGGGTAAATTTAGTTATAGGAGGTAGCGTTAAATAAATGTAGAGGTCAGATAGACTGTACTAAAAATTACAAATTTACTTATTAAGAAAGGACGATAAGGTTAAAAGATAACAACGCCTACAAGCCTAAGGGTCACGAATTCAATTCGTATAAAGCTGTAGATGATATTATGCCTATAACTAAATTTTAATGATTTCAAAGAAAGAAGAGATAGTCAATCCGTAAATTTTTTGTGTCTGCTTTAAATTATTATTATTATTAACTTATATCTATATATTAATAACACTTATATTGACCCAGGATTATTAATAAATAGATCGACGATCCTTTACTTCATTCATATGGACTAAAAAAGTCATTTTCGCATTTGGCTACTATATTATATAGAAATTTAACAGATTCTCTCTATACGAAGAAAATACACTAAAAACCTAAACAATAAAGATTCTATTCCCGCTCCAGGCAAACTATATGGCACTACAAAATTTCCTATGAAAACAGAATTTGTTAATTTTAAACATACAATATATATACATCGTATATAAATGTAATAATAAAACCGCTTGCACCTATTACTTTGTGTTAGCTTCTAATTTTATTCTTCAAGTTTATTATTAATGTCCATTTAGCGTGCCGCTTTGGCACGGTTTCAGAGATTACACGGACTAACATAAATACACAGTGTGAATATATTTTATAAACTTATGCTCCAACATTGAATAGAAATTACATTTAAAGGAAATATTTCAACTGGAAACAGAACTTGCTGTGCTGGAGTTTAAATTTTATTATGTAATTTGAGCAAAGTGTTATTTAAATTTTACCGGTATATTTATGTCAATGGTGAATGCGTAGTAAATATATAATATGACAAAAAGCGATTAAATAATAATAGCTTTATTCGTTTTTGGAATCAAATTTCATCATCATTCTACTAACGTATTTAACGTTATATAATATTGCTAGCTTTTGTCAGCAACTTTGCTCGGATTGTAATAGTTAAAATAGAAAATATCGAATGTCTGTTCTCATAATGCAGTCATTGTCATTGAAAAATTTCAAATTCTATGTGAAAATAATATATTTCTTAAAAAAATTTGGTATGGTAGCAAGACATTTCATTAAACTTCAGTCCAGTTACGAAAATAATACAACAGACAGACATACACATTCGTATTTATATATAATAACAACCCATAAATATATTCTGTTAACATAAAATTTAAATATACTAACGAAGTTATTTAGGCTACAACAATTCTGCTCGATAAAACAACCTTGTTCTTGATAAATTAATTAAGAAAACAATAAAGCATACTTCCTCAACATAAATGTTATTAAACAAATCCGTTACATTAGATAAGTAATTGCAACGAGTTGTATCTCTAGGGGTTGCTGGTCTGCGGGACTTACCCCGACTCTTAATAATAAGTGTTAATCTGAACCAATTTCTACCCCTTTAATTACATCTTATTCTCTAACGTGGCCTTAGGCGATAGATAATACGAATTTTAATTGCCATCTTCCCTTCGTAGCCCTTCTTATAGTCCTTGTAATAATACAGTAGAGGTGTTAGGCGACAGCGGATGAGTGATTAGAAAAAGTGTACAAGTATTTCAATAATTATGAATTGTATTTATTTAATATTGACTGGCCTCAAAATGGGAAAACTCATATTAAAGTATAGGTTATAGAAGCAAATATATCTGAACTGACCTTGTAAAATTTTTTACGCATTTTATATCCTTTTGAATGAGGAATGTAAGCTTTTTTGTTTAGATTAGATTTAGACGAACTTTAGTGTTATCAATTAATAAATCATTATCATAGTCAAATGTCCTCCATCCTTTAAGAAACTGGTTTATTTAAATAGATTTGAAGTCATTATATAGTGTATCTTGCCTAATTTTTTTAATAACTATACATATTTATAAGCTATATACAATAGTACTAATAAGTTGAAAGCATTTGTTATATATATATATATATATATATATATATATATATATATATATATATATATATATATATATATATATATATATATATATATATATATATATATATATATTATACGATGTATTTAATATGAAATGTTTAAAAAGTATTAGGTCACATCTGTTTCCGCCACCGCTCTCGCTTGTACAAAGATGACCCTAAAGATGACGAAATTGTCTTATTTGCTTGTAAATTGGTGTCTGCGAGCTATGAGATATGATTTGAAAGCAAATGCCTTTGTATATTGCTTTTCAATATAAGCTATCAATACTAAAGATGTCATTTGGAGTACGCTATTAATTTATAATATCTATACTAGTAACTCGCCCTTACTTCGGCCATACGACGACAAATTATAGATATTATGATGTGTTATGGCAAATTAATTTAAAGTAGAACAAATTATAGCGTCTGTAGTTCTGAAGTTTATATGGAAAATACGAACATACAATTTCCACATTTAAAATTATAGATCCCCACATTTTTTTAAGCAGTGTAGGCATGTTTGTCAAGCGAACACTACATAGATAATATTAGAGGTATATGATACCTGTTGAAGGTTTGGCGTTAGAGTTCCAGCGACCAAATAATAGATTACCATATTTATTATGAACTAGCGACTTAGATAAAGCACGAGCGAATGTTCCACTAGTAAATTTATACACAAGCTTGAAAAATTATACTAAAACCTTCCTCGAGAACCAACTCTATCCATTGGTGAAAACAGCATGAAAATCAGTGTAGTAGTTTTTGAGTCGCGAACAGACAGACGCGGCGGAGGGCTTTGTTTATAATATGTAGTGATACAAATATCTTTTCCGAGTTTCTTTTGATTTTTAATTCTCAACGTTTCGAATGCTTTACAGCAATCATGGTCACGGGAGATACAAAGGTTTTATAAGTCTCAGAGTTCGTTATATACTTGTTACAAACAGTGCCTAATTTTGCGAAAATCTAAGAAAGTATTATTTTAGATATATAAAGCTAAAACCATAAACTTAATAACTTAACTTATCTTAAAAATAATTGTATTATATGTTATTAAATCATATTTTTTATTCACATAAATATTGTTTTGTACGAGTAATAGACTTTTATAAAATAACGTTCATTCTTTTTCCTACAAACATAATTCAAACGGAATAAAATAAGCTCTACTTGTAAAAACTGCAAAATGAAATATAGGGAAATGAGTTTTAAACAACTATCGCATTACTAATATATCAAACGAATACAAAGGTCCATTGCGATTGGGATGAAAAATGCTAGCTTAGATTACGGCTAGTTGAAGCTGGCTCGGAATGTAATAATGCGAAAAAATATAAAAGCTATATGAAATACTGCTATAATTTAAAATATAACCATTAATCTGCTTCGTGTACGCGACTGTCAAAGGATGTGGTGCTGTACAGTCGACAAAACAAATGGCACTGTAGGATTTGAAAATATTTAGGTGTTTTTATTAGTCATTCTATAGATTTGACGACATGTTCGGCTGTTTGTAGTGACCATACTTTCTGTGGAAGCGATCGCAAACTCGAGGCCCGCTGGGGGCATTCATTTTCTGAGCACGAATGTTTGTACTCGAGTCATGGTGTCTATATTTATAATATGTATATATTTAAAGTTATATATGTGTAGTGTATCTATATTCTGATATCTGGTACGTATATCAATGATATTATATTAAGAAATTTCATCTGTCTCGAAATAGCAGATATTACAACAGAATTTTATGAATTTCTTACTAAATGTACGACGTACGTATTATTTATAATATGTTTATAAAATAACTTTAAAGAAATAAAAATAATATTATACTTATATTCATAAATCATCATCAAATTAGATTAGGGTGGATCCAAAGGGTGCGAAAGCTCGGGATAAGACTTTAATGAAATAAGTCTATACCAAATCAAATATAAATCTCATCACAGACGGCACTATTTGAGACGAAATTATCGTAACTTTAAATGTATAAAGAACATACCGTCTGAAGACGTCATAAACATTAAAAGCGGTAGTTGCGTGTACAAGACGAGAGTTTATGGCCCTTATAAAGGAGACGCTAAAAGCCTGTCACTAATGCCTATATTGGCAGGATTGTGATATCAAAAGTACTATTTAAGAAGAAATATTAAAAATAGGAATCGGAGTACTGACTAATATTATTATATTAATGTAAGTATGTATGTTTATGTGTCACTCCTTCACGTTGACACGGCTGGACGGATATTGATAAAATTTTGTTCACAGATAGACTTCAACCTGAAGTAACGTATAGGTCTTAACAGTGTAGCGTGGCAAGTAGCATAATAATCTTTAAATCATCTTAAAACCCTTCACCCAAATTACGTAAAATTTATATGACATTGGATAAATTATTCATATATTAATTGAATTAGTGAAAGTGATCATTAAACCAAATCTTATAATTGATGGCATTAGTTAAAAATGCAAGTATTTCCCTCAATTTCCGATTGAACAGACGCTCTTCATTATATATTTAAATAAAACACGTTTCTTTACATTTTTATCAACTTCTAATTATTTCGTTATCATTGTCACTTTCCCTTCGATTAGTCAACGAAGGTTTTTACTTCTCAATTGGCTTCAAACGTACTGACATTCATACTCTAATTATAACATGGGAATGAAAAATGTAGTATAAAAAATATATTTTGTGATATCCCTCAAAAGTTAAAATAAAGCTCTATGCAAACTAAAATAGCTTAAATCCACTTTACTGTATAAAGGTTTTCCATTTTTATTCTATCCCTACTCTAAATTAAACAGCCTTATTAATAGATCGGAGATACGCTTTGTCTTTTCGTACTCCTCTCACGAATTTAATAGAAAATTTAAACAAGCCTCGCGGTAGTCGGCTCTGATTAAAACGACTACATTTCACCCGCGTTGGCAAATTAAAATCTTAGAACGCGTGGTTGCCAAGTAATACACGGCTACGAGGGACCGACGACTTAATTAGGTTTCTAGGTTTGTTTGATACTAACACAAGCTTTTTAACTATTTTTACTATCGCTAAAATTCGATTATTTTTAAGCAGCTTCATCAAAGGAGGATACTACCGAAAGGTCCCAGTGTCACCAAGCCAGGATCTGATGATGGGAAATCGAGGGCAACTTCTATAGGCACTCATAACGTTTTTTATATATTTCCTAAAGTTGTATAAGCATTTGCGTCTGATAATCATCATCTCATGTGGGTGAGCTGATGATGGAAGGTATAACTTGACAGCGATCAAGTAATTTAAAGGTTTATTTTTAACTTTTTTGTTAAGGTTTGTACAGTTTTGAAGTATTTTATTATATGAATAGTAAGAATTTTATGAATAAAGCTGCATATATTATACTTTTTGTCAGTAGAAAGCTTTATTTCTAGCTACAGTATGTAAGTCAGTTAGTGTTTAGTGTTTAAAATATTGATTCAATCTCTATACTAATAAATGGCGAGACATTATTTGCTTCAAGAACTACAAAACGGATGGGTGGTTTTAGAAATTTAAAATATAAGAACTTGATTTCCGGTCCTTAGAACGCGGGCGGAGCCGCGCGAAATGCTTGTATATAATAAAAGGATTGCTTGCTAATATATAACGACAGTTGACTTTCCATATGCGCCGTGTGTCACATAAGATAACATTATCAGATTACGAATATGTTAGGTCGTTAAAACGAAATTCTTGCGGCGTCATCGTCAATTTGAACAGTTTCGAGGATTCCTTGACACTTGATTTATTATCTCACACGTTAATCAGTGAAGATGATAATAAATTCAGTCGTACTCCTTAAACCACAAGGCATATTCAAAGTACATTAAAATTCAAACTTACTTGTGTAGTAACTTATAAGATGACGGTATTCATATAATCATTCTTACCTGAAATAAAAATTAAAATATATATTAATTATAAAGTATTTTATAGATAACAAAAATAAATTCGTAACAATAAATAGTTTTAAAAGATAATATAGCTACTAAAATCGACTTTTCATAGTTAATCGGATATGTGCATTATATTAAGTAAATATTAGAAATGTATGTTTATTTGTGTTTGGTTTTTACTCATTGACTTAAGCGGAATGAAGTTTAGTACATAAACTGACTGTGACCTAGAATAAAACCTTTTCTTTTAAGTATGAACACGAACACGAGCGAAGCAAGTTTATTAACTAGTAATTGTATTAAAAATGATCACAGAAATAAAATACTCCTGACTGCTGAAGAAAAGTAACTTTATTTTGTCTAAACACAAATTGTTTATTTTATGTTCAACGATAACTTTTTAAAGACGGCTAAATAATGTAAACAAACTAACTTATTCTTATATTTAAAGGGACAATTAAAAAGTATATATTTTCGAATCTATAATCTTGTCATCACAAAAACTAAAGTATCAATTCACTCCTAATAAACAGCGTGTTATGACTGAAGGCTCACTATTTTCAGATTTTTAGGTGTTTCGGTAGAAGTACGAAGAACGTGTAAAACCCCCGATTCAAGCCACTTTAACGACCGTAAATCAGCGGGCAAGAGGAGAAATGGCGCGATATTTTTACTATATTACTGTGGATGGCACATAAGGGATTTAATACATTCATATGGAAATTGCTAAGCAAAGCGGAACGATCTGTGAAATAGCGTAATATAAACCTAATTGTTTAGATTTTTTTGTAATAATCATAGATTAAGTATCGTAGAACGAAACCGACCTCGACGTTAGTTATTTTTTTAATGAACTCGCAAGAATATTTTTTAATCCAAGTAAATATTTATATCATGATTTTTACGCGAACTAACGTTACTGATTTTAATTATATATTTTTTAATTTTAAAACTTTAATTAAGATAATTAGATTGAAGAGCTTGTATACAATATAAGCTATATTATAGCATATAAAAGATTATATAAAAGAGGAAGATTTTGAAAAAACTTTAAATAACAGCTAATTCTAAATAAAGGAAAGGCAATCAATTAACTCAGTCTATTAAAAAACTGTTATATATCGACTTAGTCTTCATTCTTCTATTAAATAATAAGAATAACAAATCTAGCAAATACTGTAGTAAAAATATAATAATTAACCTAAAAATTTGAACCAAATATTACTTTCTTAGGTTTACGCGAATATTCGACATTATAAATGAAACTACATTTTGTAACTAATTATCATAATAAATCCGCGACAAAATGCCTAAAGGTAGTTTCATTTATAATTTTCGATCAAATACTTAGAAACTTGATTATACTTATTAAAACTTAGAAAATGTATACTAGAAAATCATGTAGAAGACCTAAAATCAAATCTCAATTAAACTACTATGCATTAGACCAATCAGACTTCCAACGCGGGCCTACACTCTTGTCACGTACTCAGCAGACAATTGTTTATTAATTATTCCAGTAGTCGTCCCATCCACTTTATTATAATGGAAATACGAAGTTAGAAACACTTGCGAACTTCTTAATTCTTCTCATGAGTGAATTAATACTTGACTTGTCATTAACAGGCGTCTTTGATGATAGTTTAAATAGCCCTAATAAGATAAGACAGTTTTGTGTATTATTCGATATTACACTAACGAAATACGAAACGAAATATAACGAAATTTATAATTGAATATCAAAACTGATATGCAATTATAAATTTATATATTATCTAAATTAATTCGGATTTAAATGTAATATAGTACACAGATCGAGCTAATCAAAGTTAGGCAACCAGGGACGCACTTGAGCGGTTCTATTTAATATACATATTTATTACTACTCGTTTGGCTCAGTTTATAGTGATCCTACTTCTGCGCCAGCGGTCGCGGTTCGAGTCCCGCTGGGGGCATTCATTTGCTAATCACGAATGTTTGTACTCCAGTCATGGGTGTTTATATTTATAATATGTATGTATTTAAAATTTATATGTGTAGTATATCAACTATCTGGTATCCGCAACAAAAAAAATCCGTCTCGCAATAAAAATAAATAAAATTTCTAAAATTAAAGTTGTCCAAGACAGATAGACAA
The DNA here is from genome assembly GCA_951802675.2 of Boloria euphrosyne. Lineage (NCBI taxonomy): Eukaryota > Metazoa > Arthropoda > Insecta > Lepidoptera > Nymphalidae > Boloria > Boloria euphrosyne. Next base: position 3,701,600 of record OX637896.1, read on the forward strand.
ACAGAGAGACAGACAGACAGGCAACAGACACAAATTAAAAAAGAACTTTTTTGATGTAAGTACCGTATATACTACTGTCATATGCATTTAATGAAAAACTGTTAATTTCAAATTAAAAACACACACAAAAGCGACTCACTCTAGTTTACCTCGGGTAAACCTCTATGTATACATTTAAACGCTCTATCTATATAGATATATGATCTATATATTATGACGATATATAGCCTTCTTCAATAAACGGGCTGTCTAAAGCAAAAATATTTTTTCACATCGGGTTTCTAGTTCCTGAGATTAGCGCCTTCAAAGGAATCAACAAACTCTACCTCTTTGTAATATTAATTATGATATCACTACATTACTATTAAATGAGGCTAGCTTTATGATATATTCTCAGTCCTATACGACTCGTACCGTGCAATTTAGTAAATGTGTTCTTTATACAATATGACGTGGGTTTTGCGCGCGACTGCCACACATGAGCCGTTATTGCCATATTATTTTATACATTTTAAAGTATATCTACTAAATAATTTACACATCCATTGTATATATAATAAAAACTAACTTAGTCGAATCTGTACATTGAATATTTTATAGAAATACTTATGGAAAATATAGTAATTATTATCGATACAGAGGCCGATTCTATGGTTTTTAGAAATTTTTGTCTGTCTGTCTGTCAGTGACCGTATCACGAGAAAATCGCTGGATAGATTTTAATGAAATTTGGTATAATGATAGCTGGTTATCCGGATCAGGATATAGAATACTTTTTGCTGTTGGTAAATATTTTATTTCTGAGAAATCCCAAGCAACTGTTAAAAACCGGCTGTAAAACATCACACGGTACCTATATGAAATCTAAAAATTTAATTTACGGTCTTTAAAACGCGGGCGAAGCCGCGGTTAGTGCTAGTTACTATATAAAACTTAATCTTTACGAATGGTATATAAATATGTTTCTACATTAACATACTAAACTACGAGACTTGTGTTACAGATACCAGATAGTTGTTACACTACATTATATAATTTTAAATACATACATATTTTAAATATGGCCATACATTTAAATATCCAATCATGGCCTGGAGTACAAACATTCATGCTCAATTAATAAATGCTGGGACTCAAACCCGTGACTTCTGGCACAACAGCTAGGGGCCATACAAACTGAGCTAACGAATCGACAACAGGTAAAATGTTAAGGTAGAATCTCTTTTAGGGTAAATTTGTTACTATTACTACTTTATTCATTCGATTTGGAAGATCCTATACAACGTTATTATAATATTATAGAAAATTTAGTTCAATACATTTAAAATTAGAGACAGTATTCCATTTTAACAAAAAAATAATTAACGATTTGCAAATCATTTAACATATTCTGAGTAAGTAATGAGTTTTGCACGATAAAAGTTTTTACTACGACTACGACTTTATGTAAGCCATTCTAAACATTTAACTTAACAGTACCGACCATATAACAAACAGCCAGTAGTTGACGTATGAATCTTTTATAATAAACGGTCTAAGTCAGATGTCGTTGACGAGCAAATAGCCTGAGTAATTGAATAATGTATACACAATTTCATAGATCAAAGGAAATTATTGTTTTGGATTAATATAATTAGACATAAGTGTAGTTATGATTAGGTAGAGTCAAACAAAACTTCTTTGTAAATGAAGAAAACTTAGCAATTCTGCTTTACTTATTATAATTATTTTTAAATTTCTTTTTTGTTTAGTATTAATAATTGTTACGAGAATAATGCATAATCAGGTCGGTAAATGTATTTATATGTATAGAATATAATTTGTCGTATACGGGACTCGAACCCGCAACCACGAATGAGTCAATTTAAATAATTAACACCAGTAGTTGAACATTTCGAATTTAATACAACATACTCATAAAATGAAAACTAAGTAACTTCCATTAGAATGATTGGTTCACTCGTAACTTGCAAACAGACGTGAAAGGAAAAGACGGGTACTTAAATATTTAGAGTTTTTCCCGGAACGACGGGTGCAGTTGACAGTGATTGCTATTAGAATTTATAGAAAAACTATTCTTGTTTTATAACTTGTGGGAATCCATTTTTTATGACACTGGCTATTTTCTCCCACGTTACATGCGATACTACTTTAAATATTAAAATTTTAATCACATAGCATTTATTTAAGTTTTACGTTAAAACACACACTATTAATAAAACTACACACTATTTTAAATAAATGCAAAGGTTGTAGCTAACATGACTCAGACCTAATTTGATAATAAAAAATTGGTTGTCTGTAAAGTCGGTTTACGGACGATAGATTTCGTGATAACGTCATAATCATTATTTTATGTAATACAAAAAAGGAGTTAAAAGGCTCAGGCGGAACGTTACTATTTTACGCGAGAAGAGAGATATGTGCCCCTTTGTACATTTTTATGTAAATATGTTAAATATAATAAAATTAAGCTTTAATAGTAGTAAGTTGTGAATTAGTAGTAGTAGTTCATTAACATGTGTTTGTACAAATTAGTAACTAACCTTTGTGCTGTTTATATGTTTTTAGGTAGAGGTATTAATAAAATAAAATCTTACTATTTAATACTGTGAATCCAGTCTTTTTGTGGAATATATTAAATTTCACCGGCCAATCTCGAACGTGACTCCTCCATTCAACGTGACATTGGCGAAATAATTTGTGCTCAACTGGCACGCATTGAAGCCAACTAACCAAAGAATTGAATTGAATTGAATTGAGAGATATGTGTGTCACAAGCCAACGCTTATATTAGGCCTCTCTATCGTTTGTTTTATCGTGCCTCTCTATCGCTTGTTGCGCGCTCTCGCTTGCACGCACAGGCTCAGGTGGAACGTTACGCGGAACGTTACTATTTTTCATGTGTGTTGCTGGTGTTCATCAATTTATAAGACGTTATCACGTCAAAATACGAGACTCAGACCTAATTTGATAATAAAAATCTTAAAATACATTAGGTATATATTTATCATATAAAACCAGTAATTTCATACATAGAAAGCTCAAATACGTCGCTTTTAGCAGGATATGAGAAGGTTTATGTATAAGCAAAATTAAAGTGTCTGTTTGTACATCAATATTATAGCTTTTTACTAAATGCATATGTACTCGGAATGTCTAAAAAATCTGGATGGACTATGATGGGACTTTCTCTGAAAGGTACTTGATATTATAAGGAGTTACTTAGCAATAACTTTAATTTTAAAAAGAGAAGGGTTCCGCTCGAAACAATTAAAAAGCCAAGCGAGACAAGAGCGAGTCGCTATTTCATAAAATACAATAGATTAGTCAAAACTACATACAACTAAATTGAAAACCATTTATTTAATGTGATAATAAAAATGCTAGATTGGCAGTAACGTCACCATTTCAGATTTAAAATTCAAAATGACGCTCGCAAAACGCGGTTACGCGAAGCGATGTGCTTAATGAGGGACGATTAAAAATTCTCTGGAATGTTGATCGCACGAAATTTTTTTGTACAAATTAATTTTATCTCCCCCATTTGAGGACTTCGATATTACCGACACGTACAGACGCGACGGCTGTTTAATGACACTATCATTAATTGTATCTGTTATGCATATTTAATAGTCTTAGTGAGTCGTCACACTAAAGAGGCCATCGGTTAGATTCTTGTGTAATAGAGAATTTTTTCAAGCTTGAAAAGCTTTTTTTAAAGCTACCTTTCTTTAAGTGTCATAATTAAGTAAGTATAATGTATATTGTATATCCTTCACACAAAAATGAATGCCCCCCCTACATATATTTTCGTTATATGTACTAAGAATATAAGGCTATTACACCATAACTAAGGCCAAACATAAGCTTATTCAAACACCTTTTTAATAGGCAGGTGCATGACTGCTGGACATTATAAAGATATGAAGACTATAACAATTATGCGTCTCACATTCCTGAGCAACGTGTAATTTATTATGACAGATAGAAAGCTAAGACGATAAAATAAACATTTATTAAAAGTACAAGCTTTTAATGAAACGTTTTCATTTCTATGATAAGATATAACCGAATCAATTAGAGGGAATTAATAAAACAGACGCTATAAAACAATAAAAAACTACTAATCGGTCAAAGCACACATTTGTAAGTAGACTAGTGATTCGAATTCCAATTTCAAGTTTTTTAAACTAGTGGTATAAAATTCAACCATAATCATAATAGAAAATTTGAGGAAAATATTAATTTGAATGTAATTCACTAATAATAGTATGCGACGAATCTCTCCCGTGACCATGATAGCTGTAAAGCATTCGAAATCCACGACAAAATCCGAAAAGGTAGTTTCATTTATAATGTCGAATATTCGCGTAAACCTAAGAATACTAAATAGAAGTACTAAATAATTAAGTTTCTTAAATTTCTTCATTGATTGAAATGATTAAAACTCGTCAATGGGTATTAAAGTATTATACATTTTTATGTATTTGACTATTTGTACGAGTATAATACATATTATTATGTAAATAAACATTTCATTTTCAAACATTCAATCTAAATAAAAATATTTTTTGCAGCTTCATTTAGTTTTTTAGTTCTCTCGCACGATTTTTAAAGTTAGAGATTTGAAGTACGATTGGTTTATAGGCTTGTAAAATGTTTGACTAGCTAACCCACGAAGCTTTGCTTATGTTATCGACTCTAAAATATATTCCATACATTTTCCTACATATTCTATCATTTTCCTACATATTGAAACTTTAGATATTATACCCTAATATTTTTAATAATTAAATCAATAATAAATATCTAATGGATCATAAAGTCACTTAGACAGACAAACAAATGCAACTTCTTTATAATAATGTAGATATAGAAACAGATTAAAATCTGTATAATATGTGTAATATAGATACGATTATTTACTTAAAATCGTTTAAATCAAACACTTTCTAATCGAACTGATTTACATAATATCATACGCAGGACAATAAATTACTGGAGCCGTTACACTGGACGTATTAAATTAAATAAACTCATCAGTTGGGTATTAAAATTTGAATAAAAATGAAAAGAGCCGTTGCCTCATAAATCTTTGTGTGTGGGTGCAAGATTGATAGCCCAATATGAAATATGTTTGGAAATAGAACATGGTTTGGATGCGGCACTTATTTATTATTTTTTTAACGGTCAGTGGCAATATCTCGTCTATTAAAGTACTAGCGATTTGCTCTAGCTTCGCTCGAGTTTGCCTGTTAATTATTTTTGCCATACATTGCCAATTTTTTACTATGATATGTGTTGCTATATGTGATAAGTCTTAATTTGCATACTAAATTTCACCCAAATTAATCCGTCGTTTCAGTTTTAATGTAACAAACATACAACTTTCGTATTTATATATCTATTACAATTTAATATTTACATTTGGCATTAAGATTGAGAATAAAAACGCAATATTAACACAACGAACTACCACGGGATTAGTACCCGGCCCCTTAAACGGTAAAGCTAGCACATTAGTAAAGACTAATTAATTATATTACATGGACCGTAATTATCTACAGGTACCTGTTTCATATATGTGATAAAATTCGTCGAATCTTTACATTAAATTTCTTTTTAGACAACCTTCTTGAAACAGGTACTACTATCAGAAGGCTAAGCTATAAACTTTTTTAGAACTTTTGTCTGTCTGTATATGTGATCGCACCATGAAAAAATATAAGGCAGACTCTCATTCACTTTGTATGATGATAGTTATCCGATTGTTGACCCTGGATATGGAATATTTTGTACTGTAGGTAATCTCATGCCTAAGAAAGCATCCTAAGCATTAAAATGTACGTGGGACAAGCTCTAGCGGAACAAAGGTTAGTAATACATAATACAAAAGTAAATTTTCACTAAACAAAAATAATGATTAATCGTAGTGGACTTAAAGAATAAAAACCATTATAATATGTCAAGCGAAGACCTATCACATCCACAATATCCATTCCGTAACGCCATTAAGTCCCTATAAATTAAATTCTTTACTAATGAGTTACATTACGATGTGCGTTTTAAGACTCTATTAATTTAACCGACCGGGTGGTCTCAGATTTATTGATCTCTATATTGTCATATTTAATCTTAAGAAAACTAATTTGATTAATTTTAAAACCCATAAAGATGTAATACCTTTTTGTCGATATAAAATACGTAGGTACGACTGAGATATTAAAAGTTACTCCACATACGTTTTGACGACACGTTTGGCTCAGTCGGTAGATACCCTACTTTCTGCGCCAGCGGTCGCGGGTTCGAGTCCCACTGCGGGCATTCATTTGTTGAGCACGAATGTTTGTACTCCAGTCATGGGTGTTTATATTTATAATATGTATGTATTTAAAATTTATATGTGTAGTATATCAACTATCTGGTATCCGTAACACAAGCTTAGCTTACCACGGAACTAAATGGCGCTGTGTCCCAACATATTTATTATTATATTAAGAGGCACTTGTTTTATTTTAATAACTAACTGATAGCGTTATGAAACTTTTTATAGAACTTCCTTTTACAGAAAGTCCTACAATAAAATATCTTGGAAAACGTTTGTGTATTTAATTGCTGTATTTAAGTTTAAAACTTTCGTGTAAACTCGGCTTATAACTATAAATAAATACTGTTCTAAAGGCTTGCGATAAAATCATATTGAATAGTAAATTTCTGATTACATTCTTTGAAATTCTACACATTAACTGTCATCGTAAAAAGCTTCTAAGCTCATGAGTTAAATTAAGCTCAGTGTTTTAATATATTATAAAATTAATCAACTTTACCCCTCTACTCTAATTACTCTGGAAATAGATGATGGATGATTGTGTCGCATGATATGATACAATTTTTGATTACATTTTAAAATTAACTTGAAAATCAAAGTTTTATGGCGCTTTTATGAGGTTTACTTACTTCTTAATTAAACCACCTTTATTTAGTTTTAAATAACACATCGATTTAAACTCGGTATTGATATTTGGCATACAACAATAATTGAATACCTTGGGTTTGGGCAGGACTAGTAATGTCTGTTAAATTTTTTATATATAATAAAATTCTAATTAAGTCAAATCTGTGTGTTAAATATTTTTTGAGAAAAATATTGATGGAGATCGAATCTAGTTTTTAGAATTCTCTGTCTGTCTGTATGTGACCGTATCACGAGAATACCACTGAACAGATTTTGATGATTTTTTTAAAGATGATGGCTTATTATCTGGGTCAATATTTAGGATATTTTTTACTACGGGAAAATATCTCATTACTGAGAATCTCATTTTTAAAAATGGATGGTCAAAAAAAATCTGATACTTTTGTACTATTTATTTATTGATTGTTATAAAATTTTTTATCAATAACTAATATTATTAAAATTAAATTCAAATATAATTCAAGTATCGTAACAATTTAGGTTAGATAATTTTCTGGAGGTCAATATAAATATTGAATTTTCCAACACTATATATATTTGAAGTTATTATATACTAAGCACGTTAAAGCGTGTCCTTAAATCACTATAAAAACAGTGTACAGAGTAAGTAAAATAAATAAACATAGCTGTAAACTCAATGGCACCCATGAGCCAGATGAGAGTCGTAAGTTTCAGAAACACACATACAGTTCATACAATTATATTTATAACTAGCGTATCACTCTCTATCTGCTTGGGTTTGTCTCTAGGAGGAGGAGAAGGACTTTCTTACAAACTTGCGAAAGTCCCTAGACCTCCTTAGTCCGGCCTGTCGCAAAAACCGTTCTTAGCGTACATCTACTAAGTATAAATTACCTCCCTGTCGAATTTCATTTTAATAGGTCAAGCGGTTTTTGATATTTCGTGATGAGAGAGAAAGAGCGAGTGAGTGACCTTTCGCTTTAATATAATTAGATATATTGTTCCAGCTGGATTTGAAACCATAACCTTTGAAAAAATTATTTGGACAACTACATCAGACGGACTTGTTGATACAATGGACTCATAATATAATTAGTTAGTCCTTTCATACAAAACCCTTGTAGGACGTAGGTGGACTAGAGACTAGAGACTATAGTCAAGTATACGAGAGTTACCCCGAAGTATTGCCTTCAATAATAGCCCAAGGCAAAGTTTTCGAAATAACATCGGAACTAAGAGCCGAAACGTGTAGTGGCTATTTTGATAGGCCTTTGAAGTATCAGACCCTTAGTCACAAGTTTTCTCCACTTATAATTACTTTTCAATTGAGAGTCAACATCTAAGTATTTATATGTAGCTTTATATCAGACTACATTTCCTTGATAGATGCGATTTATCAAATTTTAGGTAAGTATATTGTACCTAGAATCAATTGTAACATGATTATTTTCATTGAAACGAATATATTTTTTAATTTAATTTAAATAAAAAAAATTAAATTTAAAAATAGTATTCGTAAATTTGTCGCATATGAATATGTGAGGTGTGAAACCCGGGATTTGAACCCGGTTACTTGCTCCTCGTACGTTACCAACGGCCTACAAATACCTTTAAAAGGATTAATTGGTTACCTTTTAGATTAGATATGCTAATATTGCTATCGTCATAATAACTTGGGAAAATAATATATCAAAATATAAATTATGAAACACCCAACAAAAGGTACTTCGCCCACTCAGTAACTAATAAATTACGAAACAAACCTACTAATGCTGGGATCATATTTGGTCAAGCGGTAATTTGTCTAATGGAAGGTCCGTTAGAGATTTTTGAAAATTATAATTCTATGAAGAAAAATAAAGAGATTTGTAATATGGCTTTAGGCTTAAGTATAAACATATACATTTTCTTATAAATGAAACTATCTTTTCGGATTTTGTTACGGATTTATATTGATTTTTGTGACGTGAGTCTCTCCCATAATGATTGCTGTAAAGCATTCGAAACGCCGGGAACCAAAAATTTAAATAAATCCGCGACAATATCCGAAAAAATAGTTTCATTTATAATGACAAATATTCGTGTAAACCTAAAGTATTACATATTTTTTATAATTTGCGATTGTCAGTACAACAATATCACATTAATTTAGCCGACAACCTTGGAACTTTGGATATTAACCTTAATGATGCCTAACAATACCTCGTAGCATGTGATAGAACTAATGACGAGAACCTAATTTTTGATAAAGAAACGTTTGTACAATGCCTAAGTGCTTTACCATTCGAGCCATTCATGGGACCCATTATTTTCGTACCAACGCGTTCCTGCCCTACGCAATGTAGACTAATGTGGAATCAGAGTAATTTAAATCGTATAAACGAACTTTTATATACAAAATTGGGAAAGCTTATTAAGTAATAGCAGAAAAATAGAGCGGGACAACAAATTTTGGAAATATTACTAATATAACTAATTATGACTAAGGTACAAACAGTTTTATCTCCTTCCCTCTAAAAAATTAACAAAAACCTATTAAAAAAATATTAAAATGATAGATAGAATGGCAGTTTGTATGGGAATATTTGCATAATAAAAAAAGAACAAAGTATTTTTATCTATAACTTAATTAATAAGCTTAATAAGCGGCTTGAGCTCCATAATGTGATTGAAAGCTTGCGATATGACATTTACGGCACGATAATGACTTACATCCTTTTATAGCGACTGTATTAATAAAGATATATCCAATAAAATATAGAAGTTAACAGTCAATTTATTTTTTTAGTGGTTTCAATTTAATTTTGTTAAAAAATAGATATATATTCTCAAGTACAAGAAGAATAATAATAGAAAAGAATCTGCACTTCAAGTAATCATTTTCAATTTGATTATGATATTAACTAGTTTATTTATAACAGTAGTTTTTTACTAATTTAATATATGGTAGCGCCTAGATTGATTTCCCATACAAATCATTTGCTTTTACACCTTTAGATAAATTTCGGTATAAAGGCTTTCCTATGTCCTTCCTTATCGATTCAGGGAATTTTTAATTTAACTATTACAAACAAACATTCAATATAAAACGTAGTAAATAAAGATGTAAAGAAAACTTTAAATTGCGAAAATTTTTGTTCTCTCTACTTCAAATTGTGTGGTCAAATTTGGATAAAACTTTGCACACGGATAGACTATAAACTGGGGTAGTACTAGTAAGATAGAGATGGGCGTTAGATTACTATAATAACAATTATCTCCAAATCCTAATCTGCTTTTAGCCTAACATTAGTCTGTATACACCTAAATTAAGTTCCTGCTGGTGATCATACCACGTGGGAACTAACCACTGGTGCTGACTAAGCACAAAACAAATTAACTCACAATACAACACTAGTTCCAGCTTATTATATGGTAAATTATATGTAACTGGAGGTAATGGGTTCGATTTTTTCGATATTTACAAAATAGATCAGCATTATATATCCCATTAAGTAAAAGACAATATTTAAAGTATGTCAAAGGCTTTTAAAAAAAGTTTTTTTTTAATTTTTAAAACAAAATTTTACACTTTGCAGCATAAATCAGTCATCTTCGTCTTATACAAAGCTATAAAACAACAACAATATAAATTGAAAAAAATTATAACGCAACGAAGTAAATTATTGACATACACAACAGTGTTATTATCTTGTAAATTCAAATTACATGTAGAAGTACAAATAGGATACGTTGTGAGTTTCCTTTTAGGATAGACGCAGTAGTTAGTCCCGGGAGGATCATTGCCAACTCGACAGGGAGCGGTTGGTCAAAATGGGGCGATGGCGATTGCATGGGTTTTGTTTTATGAGTATACATTGACTGGAAAGGTGGCGTGAATTTTGTACCCCAAAAAGTTATATATGTAATCCCAATTTTTTTTTTAATAAAAAATGAGGACATAGAGATACAAAGATATTCTAACACTTAACTTAATAATCATGTATGAAAATATGTATGTGAATGTAAGTAAACCAAACTGTATTTAATATCAAACTTAATATTTTTTGAATTAATTTGTTTTTTAATTCATAATCACAAAACATTAAACTACTTACCTAAAAAGATATTCAAACTAATAAATTAATTTAAAATCGACTATGCTCTTATAGCAATGTCATTTCTAGTTATTAGATTCTTTGTTTTTTTTTTAAATAATAATGACAATAGGCTTAATCACGTATTCACCTAGAAAGAGCACTTTCTCTTTTTGAAGTCAGTCATAAATACTAAAATCACCTAAAACCTAATAAAAAAAACTCAAGAGGAAAACAGAATTCAGACAGAGCGAAACTAAAATTTTAAATGTTCCAAAAGAAATATATATCCACAAAAATCGATTATTCAAATCGTATTCTTGAACGTACGACTCTACATTATTTATACGTAAGTGCATGCAAGTCATCCTATAGCCAACCCAAAGGTAGTATAAAGTTCTAAAAGCAATTCCCGATCAACTTCCCTTGCTCTATAAGGGTCTGCATAAAAATCTCTACAAGTGACCACTCTCTTGAGATCAGCAATGAGCACGCTATAAGAATTTAAGAAGTCTAACGGTCTCTGTAATTTACATTACGTTGTACATAAGTATGGTTTTTTTAAGAAAATAAATAAAACAATATCATATTCAGAACTTATTTAGAAATTAATAAACAAAATACATTTAAAAAAAAAAGGCACGGGCGCTTAACGCCTGTGGATGATTTCATTATAATAATAAAAAAAAAACCTTATGAATTCCCGATAAAATAATATTTCTAAATTACTCCTTAAAACACAGGCTACTTACGTGTAAGTGTAGTGGAAGTCATATCAAAATCGATTCAGCCGTTTCGGAGATAAGCCGGGAGACAAACAGTCACACAAAATTTTTAAAACGGAGTTTTACACTGTAATACAGTTATACAGTACTGTTATACGGTGTATATACTTTCATATGCTTTCAGTAAAACCACAGTAAAAATTTGTATTGTGGTAAAACGCTGTTTTTGACATTACAAATAGACACCTAAATTTATCTATCTTTACAGATGAGACAATGCATACTATCTACAACTATAGAAAACAATACCTAGATTTGCTTTTAATATGAAACTTTAGGTTGTTGGTATTTTTAAATTTTTTTTTACTTTATTTTTAATACTATTAAATACATAGTTTAAATACAAAAGATTTAAAATTTTATAACGTCGTAATACGACTCTATCATCTCTTATAACCTATTGTCCTAAACTCTACTTGTACAAAGCCATAAATTATACCTTGCTACTTAAATCTATGCCCTATTACAGGGCAATAAATACCCAAATAGAGCGCACGTTGGGTCATTACTGGCAATTTTCAATTACGTCCACCTGAAAGGGCTATGTTGTCATCTTTAAAATAATATCTTAGCTGTTAGATTTAAACAGGATAGAGCAAACTTTATTTTACAAAAGTAGAGTATGAAAAATGTATAAGCGAAGCATTGTTTGGACGACAATGGAAGGACGGTACGGATGATATACTGCGTAGAATTTACATACACGATCCCATGACGTGTAATTAAAACACCTATCATATTATAAGGGCTCGATTATCCCTTTAAAGGGTGCATGAGACAATCGGAAATAATAAATTTACTGTGAATCATTGTGTAGAATTTGTGGTATCAATGGGTTATATACATCCGTATTACGGGCACGTTGATTTGAATAAATAACAAACGGTCGTATTTTGTATATAACTTGAATAATAGATACATCCTTGTCGAAATAAATGGAGTATTTATATTAATACTTATACAATTAATAAGTCCATTAATTTAATTACTTAATGTTAAATCAATTTTTCACTCATATCATTAAATTGTAATAACAACGTCATGTTAAATAATAACTAATAATTGTTAAAATTGGTCTCTAATAAATACCTAGTGTTATATAGTGTTATATTAATTTTTGCCTATTAAAAGCTATTACGCCTAGTTAACTATGTAGTTAAACGATATAAATAATTATCAAACACAGATTCCCCTTTAACACATTTTAAATTAGATTAACCGAATTTTCAAAGGAGAGGGCGATTTTTGTTAATAATATACACAAGTATTAAAAAACTTTTTTCATTTTGAAGTATTTAAGATTTTTTTGTTTAAATATTTACTTAAGTTAATAAGTTATTATATTAAAACCTTTATTCAAAGATACCGTTTACGACTGAATTTTATACTTTCACTTCATTTTTCAATATTTTTATTTAATTGTAAAAAATAATATGTATAGGTTATTACGCAACAAACTTTGTACGTTACAAATAGACCAAAATACAAAAAAATGTCGTTTTACCAGCTTTAAAATACTAAATAAAAAAAATAATTAAATAAATATCCAATGTAGAGTCGACTCTATTACTTTATTAGACGAATATACTCGTATTAAAAAATTATCTGCATACAAATTATCTGCAATAAGCTTCAGTAACATTTCGTTATGCAATAACAATTCTGAGGTTGATTTTTTTCAGAAGTACTTGCCATAATGGAATATTGGCTTTACGCCAAATTTTATTAATTTCGCTTCGTATTTCAGTGCGTGGTTTTCTGTTACAAGAAGTTATTACATCTAGTTATTCTGAAAAGAAAGTCTAGTATTATATTTTCTTGAATTCTCTTAGTGTATTAGATAAAAATATTATATTAATAAACTAATATTACTTTACTTCGTAGAACTTAGTCTATTTATGTGCAAAATTTTATTGAAAAATTAGTTCAATGGATTACGTAGGAGGTTAGAATTACTAGAGTTAGATATTAATGGATATTTGCCAGTAATCTTTAAAGGTAGCATCTATACCGCATTAAGGTCGTTACTATTTAAATATATTTGAAGCACATTTTTTGCTTTTGTGTGTTTAATGTTAATGTAATCAAAGACGATGGGGTTAAAGTTTTGAAGACTCCTCAATAACCACCCTTCATCAAATTCTAAGTACCTCTTAAAAAGATTGATGACATAGAAAAAGTGAGAGGTATGCCTTTAACGTTGCACTAGGCTCTTATCACCCTACCTGCTATATAAAATATCAAAATCTAACTATAAAATGTTACATACAGTAAAATTAAAATCATTAAAATATGATATGTAAAGTCAAAAATTACCTTAGTGAAATTGTAAAACGAAAAGATATATTGGCCAATTAATATATTATATTACAGGGGTTTTTTTGTATGTATGTATAAATCTCAAGGTATATCATGTAATCTGTAATATTTTTAATATTTTTGACGACTATTATAAGTTACGTGTCACTATGTCCTATTCGAGGGAATCTACGGGCGAATACTAGTTAATTACATTTCTAAAGGAAAATTACTATTAGACTAAAATAATTAGGACATAATGCAGTATAGTATGAGTTTTTAAGCTTTTTGGAGTTAATTTGATGATGTCGAACAGACGGCGTCTACATTCATTTGCGCTGATTGCAGTCCTCGTTTTGATAAGCAGAACCTTTCACAGACGAGATCGTACCTGTAAGATAATACGTGGATATTTTTTGTTTCATAATATTTTTCGTTTGCATCTATATTTAATTCTAAGTAGGTACTTGAAGTATTTTTAACTATTTTTGTTAATCTTAAAATTTTAAACTAATATCATTGAAAATATGTTAAGACTTAGTTAAATTAAGAAGTTAATAAAAATAAAACAAAACCTATGTGGAAATCGAACGTTCAAAAACCATGAGAGTAACTTAATTACGTGGCGCTTAACCAATCTAAAAAACTATTTTATCAAACGGCTGTTGGCTCGCCTAATAAGCTCAATTTTAAGCAATTTATGTAATTTTTGCCATACTTGATGTCAAAATTAAACAACGACCAAACCATATATCTTAAACATTTGCATTGTCAAGAAAAATTTGCTTCAAGCAATATTAATCAAACTCCTTCCATGTAGAGGCAATTTCTTCGTCAGATAGCTAATGAATTCGTCAGATGATCAATCATTTAATTTTGGTTATATAAAATATAAAGTCAAATAAAGCTTAAACTCCACACAAAGGTAAGGCAAAACAAAATTACATCCGATACGTCGACTAAATTTTCGTCATAACTTTTTCACGTAAGTGAGATTCAGTTCGCTATGGCGCTAGTGCAAAACCTAGTCTTTGTTCTGAAACCTTCAAAGCTGATGCAAGTTTCTAAATAACATTCAAATTGAAATTGGTTTTTGTTTGGGAATCTGGTTTGACTTAGAATATTTGCTGACGGTCCATAGCATTGAAAGAATATTGCTATTGCTAGTGACTTTGCTTGCGTTTCCGTTATTCAAACATAATCACTAAGCATTACCTTGCTATATATACATAGAGCAAGATGCAGCTTATATTTACTTTTGGGAGCTATTTAATAAAAATAAATCATTATTAAAACCATGTTCCTCCCTTTCAAAGACAATCGCCTCATAAATCATAGAATTATAGGCTGTATTTAAGTTTAAACGTTAAAGAAAGCTCAAGCATTAATAATAAAAATACCATTTTAAAACATATACTGCGAGCAATTTGGCCCATAACCATGTACTACATTTGCCATACTACAAAGAAAATCTACTAACGAAAACCAAAACAATATTGAAAATATTTCGTTTTACACCCTAAAAGCTAATAAATTTAACTTCTCATGCAAGGTTTAAAAGTTAAGAAATACTACAAAATAGTAAGACTTTTCTATACTACCAATAATTACAATAAAAAGCGAGACCTAGAAACCAAACCCAAGCAAACTTTGCACAATGCCACAGGCTAAACGACTCTAACAATTCCGTTTCAATTTATCACCTAGAGATGGCGTTGGGTGTATGAATGAATTGAAAGTTAGATTACACAATTTAAATTCCCCCTCATGCAAAATAGGGATGGAAAGATGAGGTTTGAGGGGTGTAGAATACATTATACTTAGAGATATGGGGGTGAAATATTTACCTCGCGGGACTTTGGAAGTGAGTTCGACGGAGCGTGGCAAAATCTTAATGGATTATGGTATGATTGGACTTCTCGGTTTACCTGGTGTTATTTTGCAGGTTCTTTCCTTTGCAATCCGATTTCTATAAGGATTAAACGGTTTAATTTGCCCTTTCAAATCATTTTTTTCATGTATCGGGTTCGCTGTGAAAGCTTTGTATTTTCTGATAATCTGCAAACGATTAGCTAATTGACTTGTACGACTTTATTGTTGACGATATTCGAACGTTTCACAGTTTCGTTTCACGTTTATTTCGTTTGAACATGATATTGATTTATGAATACGAAAAAAAATATCCTCTTTAATTTGTACGATTTTGTGCATTTTATAGCATTTTTATAGTATTTTAAGAAAATTAATTGATTACTTCATTTAAATTACTACATAATTACAATTTGTTATTTTACTAGTCTTTCAATTGACTACACGTATGGCGCAGTTTGTAGTGACATATTCTGCCAGCGGTCGCGGGTTCGAGTCCTGCCGGTGGCATTAATTTATGTGATGATCATGAATAATGTTTGTACTCTAGTCCTACAATACTCAAATGAAAAAATAATCTAATATTTATAACAAAAAATATACAACATAAAGTAAACAAAAACCAAATTCGTAGTACAATGGCGGATTCGTTGCAAAGTTAAACTAGCAAGTTTCTCGGCCTACAGTTTCATCCAAGTTAGAAGCTGGCGGTGTTTTCTTGACAGGTGACGTACATTACGAGTTGCCTTGTGTTTGACAGAAGGTCTTATCATATTTTAGTTTTAGTTACTTTATAACTGGAGTTGGTTATTTAGTTAATTGGTTTAATTACTAGCAACATTGTGCATTAGATTATCTTATAATAATTAAAAATAATATCAAATTTGTTGATTTTTTAAATTATATGCATAACATTTACTCTTCACAAAATTACTTAATGCTTGTAGAAACGAAAATCGAGACGGAAGTCACTAGTTCAGTTCTTTCTTGAGACATATAATATGAATAAATATATAAAAATTCTCAAAGTACCATCATTTAAAAATCATACCAATATTGTTATATAATTTCTATTTTCTAACCAAAATCTTCTATTAATACCTTATCGAGTCATATATAAAAATAAATTCGTTTCAAATGCAGCCGATTTCTCAGAATAACCAGTTCAGCTGTGAAAAATAGCATCCATTTGAAAATTAGTGCTAAAATTGAAGTGTGAATCAAGAAATTTAGTACAAAACAACAGTATATATGTGTTTTGCTCGAACATGTTAATTAAGATACCTTTCACTATTAAGCTTAAAGCTACCTAGAAACCTTGTAGTGAATTAAGATATTACTGTCTTCTTCGCTGTACTTGCCTTCTTCGTCGTACTCGTAGTTAAACGAGAAACAATACGGACAGAAATTATATTATTTATATATAAAACTAGCAACCTCTCGGGCTTGTTTCCAGGTACCTACGTGTCATCGGTCAGTATGGAATAGATCCAATAGACAATCCCCAAACAAATTTAATTATCATTTTCACCCCCTTAAGCGAAAGATATATGCAATAAACTTAATGTTCTAGTTCCTAGTATGTATGTCTGAAAGTACTGAGGTTCATGGGTTCAATCCCAGTTTAGGTCAAAGATAGTGAAAATTAGAGAAACAGTTCTCAAAGTTTCACTCGAGAACGCGTAAAGGGAGTGAAAAGCATATTGAAGGTATGCCGTATGTGTGTCGCAAGTTCTGAAGGACTATTATACATACAATATAACTTGTAAACCCTTAAAATACTAATATCCTATACCACTTTACGCCTTATAACCTATATTTATATCAAGTAATTTTAACTCACGTAAGTGTAAGTTCACCCCTTAGGCTGACTTTCATCGTTAAAATAAATACTAACATAATTATTTACCCAAGTAGGGTACTAAAATACCCGCATTACTCCATTTAAAGTCGTCACAACAGCCATTTTCCTATATTTACTTTGTATTATATCGTCTTAGCAGGTATATTAGCAAGATACGAATGTGTTGGGATGTCGTCTTGTCTCGTACAAGACATTTGATATTTATTTTTACACATTCGCCTCTGAATAGAATTTTGCCTAACGAAGGCCTTTGAAGAGATTTGCAAATTAACGTTGTTGATAAACTCTAAATACAGTCTGAGTACCGGTTATTATACGCTTATTTCTGGAACTAGCTGTAGGCCTCGAATTTGCAAACAACATTTATGTGCGCTGTATTAAGATACATTTATGAAATTTTATAAACCTACATATTATAACATTTACTTATCACACAATATAAAATAAATTATTCACTTTCTTTCACAAGTTCTCGTTTTTCCTCCATATGTGTTAGAATAATTGTTATAGTAAATGAAAATGAAGTTAGCACTTTCCTTACACTTCGAAAGGGCTATGAAGGCATCAAATACTAGAAATACTTAAAAAATTGTGCTTAATATCTGAGTTCAGTCTCTGATCCGTGTGTATAAAGCTTTTTACCTTATGAGAATAGAGTTTAAAAAAAGCATTCACTTTGTAGCGAATCTCTCTCTTGCTCTCTTTCTCTCTCTCTCTGACCATAAGCGATATAATGTATAGTTGCATATGCAAATAACAATGTAAGTTCTAAAATATGTACTTAAAAACAACGGGATAGACAGACAAACAAATACTAGGGAACTCTTTTACACTGACAGTGTGAAACTATAAAGCTTATTTTATACTAGCTGTGCCCACGACTTCGATCGCGTGGACTATAGGATAAAATCAAACTATGATAAAAAATAGCCTGAGTTACTCCGTATAACATTAGCTATATGGGAGTGAGATTTCCGTTAAAAAACTGAAAAATTAAGATTTATTTTTTTTCTACGTATTTTTCCAGGATAAAAAGTATCCCATTTTATGCCCAGGATAATAAGGTATAATTATACCAAGTTTCATCGAAATCGAACCGTTAGTTTTCACGTGATGCCTGAACATACAGACAGACAGACAGACAGACAAAAATTTTTTTAATCGCATATTTGGGTTTGGTATCGATCCAGTAACACCCCCTGCTATTTATTTTTTCAATATTTTCAATGTTCAGAATTGACCCTTCTACAGATTTATTATATGTTTATAGAATAGATGACAATATATTATGAACCGTGAAATGTACAAAAAAATCGTTGCACTCCATTACAGTTTCTTAGAGAGTGAAGCTAAGTGCGTTTTAAGCACTTGTTGAGAACTGGTAGCGATTTATGTATACTTGCAACCGTTTGTGTAAAATTATTGCTCTTTTAGAATTTTTCATTATTGTTTTCTATTTAAAATATAATTGGATACAAATACCTTACTTTCGAGCAGTTCTGAACTATGTAATTAGTTATTAACTTATATAATATTAATGTTTTTTATAATCGTAAAATATTTTTATTATCATTTAAGTGCTTTTCTTTATTATTTTTTTGTACTGTCCTATTGTTAAGTCCTAATTGTGTAAGTACAAGTTTTAAAAAAATCATAAATATGAATCAGAAAATTGCTGTTGCTATATTATTACAAATTTAAGGTTGTGAAAACAAAACCAAATGAGGTTTGAAGAATAAAGAAATCAATCGATGAATAATCACTTAACACTATGTATAGGTAAATCTTAGTCATAAAACTATTCACCTAATAATGAAACCGCATTTGTTTACAATCCGTTACTCATGAGGCAAATAGGTTTAAAAAATATTTTACTTTTGTGAGTAATAGAAAAAACTGTACATTAATCACAAAACCAAAATTCCAAAATATGAGGATAATACTGCTAATAACAGCCATTGACATGACGACACGTCTGTCAGTTTGTAGTGAATCTACTTGCCAGCGGTCGCGGATTCGAGTCCCGGTGGGGGCATTCATTCGTATGGTGGGTACAAATGTTTGTGTTCCAGTTATGAATGGATATTAAATCTATAATTTGTATGATTTTAAAGTTATATATGTGTATATTGTATCAACTACCTAGTATCCATAACATAAGTCGTATCATAGAGGCAAATACTTGTAGCTGTCTCTTGTAAACTTAGCTTCAGAAAGCGAGGTTACACTACTCAATGAAATCATCAATATTGACTGTGCATATACCTATATAGAACTGTTTGTGCTACTTTAAGAATCTCGCTTTTCTAATAGAGGTAAATAAAAATGACGTGTTTATTTGTACTATCCATATAACAGCTTTTTCTAAACCCATATGGAGCATATTATTAAAATTCTTATTTTTCTTTGTTTTTTCTAATCTTCAAAATGCCTTGACTTATATTTACAGAATTTCCAAAAACAGGATTCCTCACACAAAAAATTGAATATAAAAGTTTAATTGGTTGAACTGAACTAAAAAGTCCACTCACCTGAACTTCTCGCCTCAGCTTGCAGTCTTGTATCCACGAAGATGGCCACTAATAACAAACACACTAAAGTTTTAAGTCTACAGCACCGTCCTTTAACCCTACACCTCATATTATTGCTTTCACTAAAAGTTGTTTCAAAACTAAAATTATTATTTAAGTAGTTCACACTATTATTGCTAGATTTTTTATCTTTCTCGAAGACACTTCTTTTAAAGCCGTGCGTACTAGATTGTATAATGCCCCCTCTGTCTTCTAGAAGTGATCTAAGATCTAGAAGACTATTTGTCTTGTTCTTCACCACCTTTTCTAAAGGCTCTGAAACCTTTTCAGGTTTCCCAATCATAGTTGGTTGGTGTTTTTGTTTGATGTTAAAATGTGACTGCATTTGTGTAGTAGTCAAATTGTCGAATCATCTTGTGTTGGCATCTGAAACAAAAAAAAACGCATAACTTAATTAAACTGTCTACCATAAATAAATTTATGTACATAATATGGTATTTTTGTCTACTATAAGTAGAAGGTAATGATCAATTAATGAGGAGATGTTCTATACACAAGCAGTTATTTTAAATTGTTAAACCTTAATAAATAACACTTAGCAAATTGACAGTTATTGGGACTTACTCCCCTCGCAGGAGCTAAGTGAAAAAATAAAAGCCTAATAGGATAAGCCTCTATAAATTCGCGAGATAAAAATATTGGATACAATTTTTTTTTTGGAATTGACATGCTGTCATGGTTTATAACCCATCATTTTTTTAGGTTTTCCTTCTACATGGAATCTTCATAATTAATTATTATTAGTGTTAATAAGTATTTTTTTTACTTTTACTCCAATTTAAGCCGCTTGAAAAAAATTTGATAAAATTTTCAAAGAATATAATATAGGTATTAATAGTGATAATACACCAACAAGTCTATTCCACGGGAACTGTTCATTTTTCTAAATTGATAAAATGAGTAAATGAATTTAGAAACTGTGCTAAATTTCATTACATTGAGTAACAAATATCGATTTAAACATCTAGGTTTTAAGATTACATTATTATAGTAACAACTAACAGCCATTTATAACGCTTCGCTTACTTTGCAAGCACAATCACGAGCAAAGGTTGTTCTTCACTCAAGAAAACCGGGTTAATATTTCATTCATCATTTTTATAAACTGCAAGTAATGCTACACCAGTTTCTTATTTCTATTAAAAATGTGCGAGCTAATAAGCAATTCATCAGGTTGTGACAGTGTTACCGTGGGGTTCAAGGGGGTTACCACCTGCGTCTTAGATAAGAGTGAATGAGACGAACTTGTTCTTGGATTAACGATCGTCTAGACTAGGGGCTTCGCAATCAGGCCCGAATTGAGTGTTTCACTGCAAAACTGCCAACTTTTGACGTTCTCAAATTGGGTATATGTGACAGCTTCAATTTAAGCATCATGCGATTTACAAAGGCCAATAGCACTTACATTCATTCAAGTTTAATTTGTAAAGTGATTGGTATTGTTTTGAAGTTTATATTACAAAATTGGTTTAATTATATTACGAACGCAAAAAAAAATTGAATACGTATTGGGAAATGGGTGATTTACTTAAAAAACTTCAATTTTAAAATAAACTAACAAAAATATTTCAAGGAAAAAATAAGGAAGAAGGAAAAGAGTTTGTTAATTACTAAAAAAATCCTAATTAATCGGTTTCATACTACTACTTAATTTAACTATAATTAGTGTTATTAGTTAGTATAGATTATACTCTTTGCTTATTAAAATTATAACCTAAGATAATCCCAATACAATTTATTGCGCATATCGAAATATGCTAAAGCCTGAAGATTAAAAACAGACTAGTCATAACAGCGAGCCAAATTCATGCTGCACTTGGGTCGTATTTGCGAGCCATAGTTTTGAGTCCCCTGGTCTAGACTTACACTAACGAGTTTTTGTTGGAAGCTCGTTATTTTTGATCGATTGTGCTTGCGAATGACCGGCACGGTTTGAGTGTGTAAAATATTTCAACTAGGATGCTTTATTGCGGATATTTATTTTATACTGTTTTTCCACTACTTCCTAGTAATAACACTAAAAATGTTCAATTGCAACGTAGTTTTACGATTAGCCGTCTGGTTGGTCTTGCAATTAAATTGTGCATGCATAGTTTAAAGGCACTATCATTTATCTAAATCATTTTAATCAAACCTATAAATATATTAATACTCTTCAACATTATCATGATCAGCCCAAAATCGAATTCCTATAGAGTTATATGACAACCGACACATAACTTACATTTTTCAGTGACCTTTCCATCAAAAATAATATTTCTAGTTAATATTATAATACGAAAACAAAAAATATTAAAATTTTGTACTAAAATGACGATAATTTAAGATGAAAATGAAAAGCATCACATTTCTTTAAGTACGTAAAATAAGCTCCCAACTAAACCGATGTCACGTTGATACTTGAATAAATAAA
The DNA here is from genome assembly GCA_951802675.2 of Boloria euphrosyne. Lineage (NCBI taxonomy): Eukaryota > Metazoa > Arthropoda > Insecta > Lepidoptera > Nymphalidae > Boloria > Boloria euphrosyne. The sequence continues at coordinate 3,724,436 of OX637896.1, forward strand.
TACCAAAGAGCTTTGAAATATTTTATTTTATTCAACGAAACAAGAGTAAAAATATATCGTAGAAGAGAAAACATTGTTAAAAATATCCAAAACGAAAACAAAACACTAAAATGCTTGCATTTACGTTCAGGACCGGTTAGCCTCAGGTGCACTTCGCGCTACGTCATCAATCTAGTTCTTATCCCAGTGCATTAGATGGATGCTGTTCTGTTTGTTTGGTGATGAATTATGTTGAATAAATGATATTAATAGTCTTTGATGTTTTGTTATTAAGCTTTTATGTAGCTTATGTTTGCTTATGGCACATGTTGGGACATTATAACAGCAGCGCCACCTAGTTCCTCGGTAAGCTACGAGGCTTGTGTTACAGATACCAGATAGTTGATATACTACACTTATTATTTATATGTACATATTATAAATTTGATCATAACTGAAGTACAAACAAGTGTGCTCAACAAATGAATGCCCTCAGCGGAACTCGAATTCGCGACCGCTGGCGCAGAAAGTAGGGTCACTACCAACTGTGCCAATCTTTCTCGCGAATCTTTGCTTTTATTTAAAGCTTTTAAGGAGCTTTTAATGATTGTAAATGAAAAAGTTCATATTTGAAACGAACATATAAATCTATGACCTGAAGTAATACAAAGGCTAGTTAGACCGAGGCGGTGTGAGGGTAAATCGTTGGTTATGTCTATAGAGAAGACAATCAATAATGAAGTAAGACGCAGGCACTTACTATATTATATACATATTAATTATTAACACTTCTAGATTTTTTTATATTTAATATATTCTTAATTGCAAAAATTATAAGCTCTTACAAAACTTCCAAAGACTCTTAGTCTTTAGAAGTTTTATTACGTCTAATTAATAAACAAAGGCTTTTAAAAGATTAAACTAAAATAACGTTATAAAAGTCATTTTCTTATAATTTCACATTTAACTTGAACCATTAACCATAGTAATTTAACAAGTAAATACGCTATTAAAGTAAAAAATTAGAACACAGTAGTTCTGCAGCATCAGGTGCAGATCTCTCTCGGTCATTAATCTCTTGCCTTTATCCCCAGTACGCTGCATATGGGTACCTACATTTGGTCAGCTATGTAACTATGTTAAGTATAGTTACATAGCATTTCAATTACTAGTATTAGTTTTAGATTTGGTTGTTTTTATTGCTTATTTTTTCAAAGTATCAATATTTGTTGTATTTCATAATAGTTTTGTACGTTTATTTGAAAAACAAAGCTTTGTTTATAAAAACGTTCTAGACTCTTTAATAGAATTATCATTTGATAGTCAATAATGTACTTATAGCTTTTGAATAAAAAGTCTTGTGGGCAATTAGGCACTAAGACAACGATAACATCTGCATTTGTGTTGAGTATATTCTCATGATGTAATCTATATTTGTGTCAAATTAATCAAAATCTGTTTAACTGTTTGAGTCTGAAGTAAAAAGATAACGAGTAGGTATAATATAGAGTAAGTTAGTACCACTTTATAGCCATTTTTATTCTAAATATACTGCTTATTTTAAGTTTACAAAATAACAATTTAAAGTTCTTAGATAAGGTATAGTTTATAATACAAGTAAAAATGGTAAAATTTCAGAAAGCTTTATAAGCATCTGAATATTCCCACCTTGTCCCCGTTGATATCAAACTATTCCATATAATAGTTCACGCGCAATGTACTTGGTGCAGTAATACTATAACTCATAGCACCTGCAAAAGGTTCTCAGGCCCCAGAAATTCTCAACTCGTCCCAGGAGAGTTCTAACAATTTTCAGTTACGATCTTTTTATTGTGACACCGAACAAATTTTCTTTTCCATAGTTAGATATAGAAATATCGTCTGTACGTGACCTCTTTTGATAGTTTCTTAAAGGCATCGCTTTGTAAATATTTTGCGAAAATATATTGAAATTTTTATATACTCAATTAAATAAAGTCAGGGGACTTTGCCTACAATTAAAGTGAAACTCACACTAGAAACAAAAACCCATAAATAAATACATACATATACACCCATACACACATACAAATAATGGTCAAATATCCGAAGCTGGAACTAATTTTAATACTTATAAGAACTTCCATTAAGTTTAATTTTTATAAGGTAAAAGGGTATACGCATACATAAAACAACAATATATTACTTTATATACTTATATCAATTGTTTATATTTATTCAACAACCAAGTTTGGGATATAGTAATTTTTCCATTGAAAAGGATAGGAATAGCCTAGAACTAGAAATGGTTTACAAGAACGTAATAAGCCTAGAAAAAAGCTCAACAGCCTTTATAGCAAGATAGCTTCAAGCGTTAGTTATTGACATTAGCAATCTATTTTCGCTGGGAATTATTTAATTAGCAAAGAAACAATACGGACATGAAATCTTTACAAAGCTTTTTTGTTATGCTGCGCTTTTTCACAACGCAATTCAATATTTATAATCACAAATTTAAATTGCACTTTAAGCTCCATTTTGGGTTTTGCGGAAAAATTTACAAATATTTATTTAAATAATATTTCTGATTCGTTTAGAAGCTTTAACATAACACACATCTAAAGAAATGATAATGATAATATAGTGTAATTTGGTACAAATCGTAATTTTGGATTCCTAAGAATTCCCTATAATGTTAAATTATGAACGTATTTAAATTATAAACGTATTTCAATGAATGTATATGATTTACATCTATATGTCTAGTTTAAGTTTAATAATTTTCTAAAACATAAAAGCTTTCTAGAAGAAAATTGTAGATATTACAGATCACTGTCTGTCCTATTCTGTGTCTGTCCTGTGACTATTTGGTACCAGATATACTAATGCCTGAGATAGTACAAAGGCTACTTTTCAAAGGAGAAAAAATGGCTGTAAGGGGTTGAAATAGGGGATGAAAGTTGTTTAAAGCTAGAAATGACGTCATTTTTAAAGCTAGAAGCTTGAAACATATTATTTAGGGATTTGATTAGATTTGATCAGTTTGTAAAAAATTAAATTTGACAGGGAGCACATAGAGACGAACCCGGGCGAAGCGAGGGTGAGTCCATAGTACTTTATGTATTCAATCGTTTTATTAATATACTGTGATATCTTCATCAAATGCAATATGAAAGTGAGCGTAACATTAATAATAATCATTCAATGACAGCTCAGAGTAGATGGGGGTCTAAGAAAATGTATAGTAATTTATCCTTGCAATCCCCAGGTCCTAGAGCGCAGGTGCACCCCCCATGACGGATGCTTTGTTTTATCTTGGTGTTGTAAGTTTTTTGCGAAAGTAGTTGCAACTTACAGCTAAAAAGCTAAGTGTCAGCGAAAGATACAAATTTATGCAACAAATTAATTCTAGAGCTTAGATTCTTCTTCTTTTTCGTTTACTTTGTTTTCAGTTTATATAAGGCGACGTTGTTTATGAGCTTTTAGGTAATGGCTATAGCGACTAATATAAGTTAATAAAATATGAGTTTGCTATAATAAAAGCTCTTTTTGCCGACTTCAAAGAAGGAGCTAAAACAGTTTTTTGTTTATCATAATTACATTTAATAACCTTCCAACACAATTAACAAGGGTGTATCTTTAAATGATTTTACAGTTCGGGGACCTTTTTCATCCCCATGGCATTATAAACAAACAAATGTACATTTACTATTTCCAGAATTGAAAATTAAAAAAGTTATTGGGCACCAAACTTTGCTATTTGTTCAAACGTTTGTTCGATATCTATATAAAACATTCTATGTTTCAGCTGTAGCCTCTCGCAATATTTCATAACGCCTATAAAAAAGTCTAAAACGGCTTAAAGCTAATATTAATAAATAATACACGCTGTTTCATTGGTACTTTGTTATATTTTGAGAACAATCACTAATTGCAATCCTACAGAAAGGATACGTATTACAAATATTTTATATCATACCAAATAAACCTTTTAAAAAGCAAGTTAATTTAACCGACCTTAAAGAGAGAAAATAGTTAATTTGCGTGTATATTTTTTTCCCTTTTAATGGTCTCAAGAGTTGCCTCATATAGAAAGATAGAGTAGAACAATTTTATTCATAAGACAAGTTATTCTATCATTATATTTACAAATTTTACTTATGACTGGACTTTTTAAAACCTAGTATAGAAACAAATTCAGTATGTGCAGTGAAGTAGCAAGCAATAAGAATAACACTTCGTCTACAATGTTATATACGTACTCGGCCTAGCGTTAATGTTTAAAAGGTACGTGGTTTTGTCCGAGCTATATTTAGAAGTGGCTCTGTATTCTGGTTTCGATCTAACTGTGAAGGGAATTGTGAAATTATTATCTATACACTTTGTAATATGAAACTTGGGTTGTTTTTATGCGCAGATTAATATATTTAAGTTAGAAATACTTCAAATAGAGATTCCATTACTATGTTAAGGTTAAATTTGTCATACCTAAGAATAACTAATAAGCAAATTTGGCAAAAGCTTTCAAGAATACCGCAAGAGCCTAACTTTTAACCTCAGGTTTTGTTAATTTTAACCTCCCGCCCCTATGTGTTTACCTTGTCGTGGTGGGTATTCATTAGCGTCCAGAAATCTAGCCGGGCGCGAATCCAAGGAACTTAGATTTTGTTTTGAACTTGTTTATGTAAGTTAGTCTAAACGATCTTAAAATTAGAGAAGATAGCCAATTTCCCTGTATATATTTTAATACGTAACTTTAAAGGTCTATCTGGTATCCGTAACACAAGCCTTACCACGGAACTAAATGGCGCTTTTGTAATAATGTCCCTCCATATTTTAAAAAATTATTAAAGTACAAGCTTATTTAGAACATTTCGATCGCATACATATCTGAAACTAAGAGAGCTATTGATAAAAAACTATTTACTTTATGCATCGATTTTATTCATTAACAGAACCATTTAATTAAACTACAAATACTACCATACTTATGTATATAAAATTCAAAATCTTTAATTTTATGTAATAGGTGCACGGTCAAGGTACAATTTTATTACTATACTGCACTATTAGGTACGGCATCTAAAATATTGCGGAATCAGGTAGGTATCGCAATTTCCCTAGCCGATAAGCATCTATAGAATCTGGCCAAGCCATTTCCTGGCTCTAACGCGAGCTGGGAATAACTAAGGTGGAATGTTAAAGATTTAACATAGAATTTTAATTTTAAACTACACTTCATTTAATTTTTTACGGTTTTAGATATTATAATGTTATCTATTTTTACCTTTTTTATATTTAAATTAAAAATTTAATGTAATGTGTAAAATATATGGCCTTATATACTTCTTAAGTCATTGAGTTTTACTTATAAAATTTTGTATTTACTCATATATTAAGTATGACGATTTTGTAATGAAGATGTTATTACTACTTATCACCTGTGACACTCCGCTCCGCGAGAATAAAAACGTTATCCTACATGTATGATCTCACGATGCAATCTATTTCCTTACTAAATGTTTTGAATTTAGCGGTTTAATAGAACTAATGAATTGTCTATATAATGAAAAACGTTGTTTCAGAGTTCGTCTGTCTGCAGGCAAAATTAACAGCGAATTAAATGCAATAATTAATTACATGAATAGGTAGTAACTGCATAAAATGCTACAAGAATACATGAAAATGAGAATTTTTAAATATAAAATTCATAGAACTTGTATCTTTTCTATCATACTTTCTTTTTTCGCCATACAATTTAGTGAGTACATTGGTTTTAAATCGCCTTTCCGCTATTGAGTGCATTTTCATACTCGAAGTGCCCGCGCTTGGCCACTTGTAAAGAAAATGTATTGGTCAGAAAATCGTGAGAAAATCGGTATCTATGTGGTTATAGAAAATTGTTCTATTTTCAGTAGCTTTATTTTATAATGTATGGTGAAAAGTAAGTAGTCAATTGTCGTATAAAAATGTTGATTTTTGAGGTGAATATATGAACATTAAAAATCTTATTCAAATACTTATTATTGACGATATAGAGGCTGCATCTATATACTTTGGAATTTTTGTCTGACGAAATTTGGTATGATGATATTATCTAGAACATATAGGATACTTGTTAGGTACCCCGGCTAAATACCTCATCTTTGTGAAATGTAATTTATAATAATGTTACGTACATCGAATACAAGCGGAGCGAGGGTGAATATAAGAAGAGCAATAATTAAATAAAAAGTTTGTATAACCTTTGAATTTGAATAAAAATAAATAAATATGTTAGGACATTTTTACAACAGCAACATCTAGTTCCGTGGTAAGCTACGAGGCTTGTGTTACGGAAACCAGATAGTTGATATATTACACATATAAATTTTAAATACATGCAAATTATAAATATTATATCTTTAAAACAACATTATTACTAGTCTTTAAACCCAAAAATTGTAAGTATAACTAGATAAATATAGCTAGTATGAACAGCCATGCTTATATAGTCTTAAAAATACTGGAAACCACATTCTTTGCAACGAACGAATACTCAATTAACATACAAAAAGCAAATAAAAGTTGAAGCTTAAAGCGCTAAAGAGATCTCAGGCACTTTTACACACTTAAATTCATATAATTACTTTAAAATTACACCTGAGCCGAAACGAGTTAAACTCATTAGCTAAGAACCCTAATGAGATTTGATGGAAAGAAAAAAGGGAGGCAATGCACGCGTTGGTTAAAGATTTAATATTAACGCTGGAAAGGACTTGTAGGGACTGTCTAATATCTAATAAACACCCATGACTTGACATGAACATGGAGTACAAACATTCGTGCTCAACAAATGAATGCCCCCAGCGGGACTCGAACCGGCGACCGCTGGCGTAGAAAGTAGGACCCCCTACTTTCTGCGCCAAACTACCAGCTGAGCCAAACGTGTCGTCGTTTTTTGTTTTAAGATATAGGTGTACCTACCTACCTATAGGGGATGGCTTTCATACAGCAGTGGACGGTGAGAAGATTATGGGGTCACCAAATTCGTATGTGGTATAGAATATCACTTCTATGAGGTATGATATGATTTAACTATAAGTAGACCCGTTTTTTTTATAAGACAACGTCTACCTATGGTTTATTTTTTGCTATTATATATGTATGTCGTATACTGGTTACGTTAAAAACTACTTTGTTGTCTGTAAAAATATATGTATGCGAGTCAATTTCGTATGCAAATGCTTTAATCCACGATTTTCGTTAGAGAAAGAAAATGGCGAAAATGTACAGATGATTGAACTCTCAATGCCCTTTTGTTTAATTATTAACAGGTTTTAATGCACTTCTGTCTGATTTATAGAAAGTAAAATACATGCTATATTTTAAATTTTATACAACTTTCCCAGTTGAAGATGCTTTAAAAAGCTATTACACATACGACTTTGTAAAGATTTATCATCACATAAAAAATACAATTACGCACAGGAAAAGTTTGCTTATATTTTATAAGTAATAACTACGTATAATAAATATATGGACAGACCCAATCTAGATGGCATCGTGTATACATTTCATGGAGATTGCTTCAGGATGTGAAGCGTGAAAATGGTTCAAACGAAAAGACTCTCCCTTTAAAACTGAAAATATTCTGCGACTTTACCTATTATTTAATAGATATTATTATATACATGATATGTTTTAGTATTAAATTTTCAATTCTTGTATATAATATATAAATTTATTCGTGTATCTCGAAAACGGCTTTAACGATTTCAATACTTATGTAGATAAGGTTTCGCTTATTTTAGTTTATCTAAGATTTCCAATTTCTAATACTTAAATATTAAGTTCTAGCAAATATTCCCTTTTAGCATTACTACTTTCAGCCATATATATTTTGCCTGCTTCTCATGAAAGTGTCAACTTCGATTGTTGTAAGTATGAAACGCTAATTGATTTATTTAAATTAATTATTAATAAATTTTCTATATCTTTTAATAGATCATCCTAAATTCGATAGAATTAAATTTTATATTTATTAAAAAAATATAGTACTTACCTATACATTATACTTTACTAGTAGTTAGTACAAAAAGAAACGTGCAAATATATATCTATATACAAAGGTTAATCGGATGGTCTGTACGTCGGTTAATACTTAGGCATTTGTTCTATAAACTGATGGCAGTGATTAGCAGTGACAAGAGGAATGACAGCACACCTGGTGCTCAGTTTATGGGCGCCCGCGTTCGTCCTCACCTTTGAAACGCTCGTTCACCTTTATTGTTTACGTAAAGTAACAATAAAAAATTGTTGAAGAAACCTTATTCTTTAGGAATTCTTGAGAAGGTAAATCCTATTTTAGTACATTCGGAATGTCGTATAATATTTACTTTTATAGCGGTGTTTCAAGTGCTTTGTAAGATTATAGGCCGTATTTCGCTTAAATCAGACATACTACTACTACTACTGTTTGAGTACAAATACTTCAAGTAGAATCGAACTCACGACCACTGCAGGCATTGATACAGATATTTAAATTATGCAACACAATCAAATTTGTAATAATATGTATAACTAAATAGATTCTTAAGCAATATTAAAACCATTCAACATTAATTTCAAACATTTTTAATGTACCATGTTTTTAATTTTAGTTTTTCCTAACTTCACAACATACACCTTTTGCGCTTTAATCAAATTGATATATATGAATAAATAAATGCAATATAATATTATATAGGTACATTATTTGCACAGTTACGTAAACATTATTGCTAAAGAGAGTCAGCAAAAAATTTCAAGTACTATTATAATCCTTTTAAAGCAGGACTTAACGCTTTTTTAAAACGGGACTTTAAGTACAATGAAATAAAAAAACCCTCTGTCATCGTTATAGTCAGTCATAAAATATTCAACAGTTTCCCAGATGAATTTATAACTAGTTTTTTCTCACATCTTCGCTCGAAATTTCACTAATAAATCTTTTATTTATACAAGGAACCATTACAAGAAGTTGTAACAGAGATTATTCTGACGTAACAAACATAAGAGGTGTATTTTTTGATATAATACAATTATTTCGGAGTCTACGTTTTACAGTGAAAATTTTCGAGCAACGTCAACAATTAGATTATTAATTAATTAAGATTTAAAGTTAGGCTTTCAATTTAGGTGTTTATTTTTGGTAATTGTAATCAATCTTGAAAATATTTATTAAAAATACTTAATATGTAAATATTTGTGTTCGTCTGTTTATGTAACATACTTCAGATATACATTAATATAACTTTTACGATGCAGATAATACACATAGATAATATAAAATATATCAAAAGTTTTCCACCAAATATAAAGCCACTTTTTTAACCTATATTTTTTTAACAATAGAAGCTTTGAAAGTGATTTAGAATAAAATATTTTCCCCTGGAAACTACACGTCGGTATTATCGTGTCACAAACTGTGGATGTGTCAAGCTACAATCAATAGACGCAGTGAGTCGTGATAGCGTACAGACTTTCGCATTCAGAAAATTAGTATGAATATTTATATACCGGTATAAAGTTGCGTGGATATGATGTTCTCTACCTACTCTATGAGATATAACGAATTCGTTTCTCAAAATGATTTATTTTTCTTCACTACATATTATTAAACAAAGTCCTCCGCCTCGTCGGTCTGTCCGTCTGCCTGTTCGCGATAAACTCAAAAACTACTGCACCGGTTTTCATGTTGTTTTCACCAATGGATAGAGTGGTTCTCGAGGAAGGTTTTAGTATAAAACTAGCGGAACCCGCGGCTTCGCCTGCGGTAAATCTAGGGATGAACCTGAGCGAAGCGAGGATGAGGAATATAAACATTTATTTTTCTCTCAGCGAACAACGTTGTAAAAAATTTTTATGTATTAATCTTCAATGTTTGCTCGTAAAACCGTCGATTCTGCACCAATTTTACTATGGTGTCGAAAACATGACAAGGACGGCTAATGAAAAGTCACCACGAGTGAGAACGAGACAGTGTATTGTCTTTCTATAAGATCGTTGTAACAAGTACGTTAACTATAATAAAACTAGACTGTTCTTGATTAATGTAAAAAAAAATTGAGAATACAGAAGTAGTAAAATTAAAAAAAAGGTTTGTGTACTTAGAACGTGTATTACAAGTAAATGTAAACTTTTATAAACTACTCTACTGAAACAGAAAAGCAATAAACATGCATAATGCAATTTTAATTCCGAAGAAACCGAGCTCGTACTCTTATACAGGAAAGTAATAGAATTATAAGTACTTTCTTTGCAAAAATAATGTGTAATTTAGAAAGACGGCGCAATCACAAAGTACGTACTGACAAGAATGACATCACACCTGGTGCTATGTTGATGTCTACGGGCTCCCCTACTACAGTACTCCAAATTATTAGTTCCAACAAAAATCATCTTACGGGGGCTTTAGTTTAATTGGTTCGTTGAAAATAATGTGTTTTTTAAATTCATCGTTGTTAAAAAAATTGTGATTATATAATCAATCTTCATGTATATATTAAAAAAAACAGAAATTTTTAAAATAATTTTCAGAAGTAAGTATGACTTTGATATATGATTTGAAATATATAGTATTTTTTGAACTATTTACATAATACAATATATTTTTAAGATCCCAGTACTTACATTACACTACTAAACGTTACAAAGTTCTTGGCAATCTACATATCAAGTAAACAATATTCGATACTAAGAATTCCTCGACAAATCCCCGAAACTGGTGAAACAGCATAATTTAAGCACCCAATTTGACACTATTCCAATAATCTAGCCGATAAATAAGGAACTCTAGCACTATCCCTTAGTTTATATGAAGGCAAATGAATAAGAACACTGGATTCAATATTTTCCATTCACAGCTATGTTATAAAGTTTCGTGACTTGAAGCTAAAGCTTCTTGCGCTATTTTCTGCGAGTGAGATAGAGGTAAAATGGTAAAGTTACCACAAAGATGGTAAGCGATAGTAGTCTAAATAAATGTTACTTTGCAATATTTAAGTTTCTTAAATCTACTTATAATACTTCAATGATGAAATTATAATTAAATAATGTAACATTATTATAGTAGGTATATTAATTCATTATTTTTTTCGCAGAACCTTTAAAGTGTACCTACTGTTATCAAATCAAGAATAGCTTTTTGGTGTGTACCTTTTTTTAGTAGTAATATTCCGTTAACCGTTCTATATCTTTTATGCATCTAATGCTTATATACGTGTCATTTATAAAATAATTTAAAACCCTATTCAAATATGCGTCCCTAATTTCTTTATGAACGATTATCTATTTCTCTTAACTCTACAAACATTAGTTATAAAAATTAACTACAAAAGCTACTAAAAAGCTTCATCTTAAGTCGGGATTTTAGAAATATTTACTCGTTTATTTATAACTACATATAAAATACTTTTTTATATGCAATTGTTACTGCTTAATAAATTAAACAATCATCTCATGCAAAGCAAAATAAACAATTGCATTTATAAGTAAACTTAGGAGGAAAATGAATCCAAATACTGCAGATTCAATATTTTCCACTCACAGCCATGGCATAAAGTTCCACGACGAGATATTACACAGATAAAAACTAGAATTTATGCCTCTGCATCACACTTAACCGTTATTCGACTAAAATTCTGAAAGGCAACACGGGAAGGTATTTCGAGAGACGTCGCATGTCTAACTTTTAAACTACCATGGAAATCTAAATCCACATTCTGTTGTGATAACAATGTAATAATAGACTAAATAAACGTCTTCGTGAAACATAAATAGTTGTTTAAATTTTTAATTTATTTATTATATAACAATAGCACTACCTATTCTTATAAATGTATAAATTTGTATATGTGTACGTTTGTTACTCTTTAATCTATGACTTGAAGTATCAAATAGTAGATTTTTAGGACCTCAATATTTATAAAATAATTAAAATTAATTCATCGTGAGCTTGGCTTGATTCTTTTGCATCTAATCCAGTAGTGGAAAGTTAAAAAAAACAACATGTACAAACATACAACTAAAATAACTAAATGTATAGTTTCCAAAAATCCAATGCCTTATTAAAAATCACTCAAATCCTATGGCAATATAGCAACTTAGTTCCCACAAGCAAACAAAATACAGTTCTAACAAAAAGCGATGCGATATAAAAGCTTGTTTCGTAAAAACTAGATGGTACTGACATCAACAAATGTACACCTGGTCTCAGATAGAGCGTTTTTTTGGGTCAGTTGTAGTTACTGCGATATGTCCGAATTTATATTACTTCTGTTAATGTCTTTATAATTGAGTGAATAGATAAATAAGTAATTACTTTTTACTAGAAAGGTAATTGGCTAATTTTGTTACATTAAGGAGTTGATTATTTGTCTTGTAATTTATATTAAGCTAGTGGTAATTCACCCTTACTTTGCTCGGGCTCGTTATCTAGGTAGGTTTTATGCAGTAAAAAGTTTGAAAGATAAAATTCTAAAAACTATAAATTCGAAATCGATATTGATGATATGACTATATCTATGAAATTTCCAAAAAAAATTTTTTTTTTCGGAAAAGTTCGACTTGTTACAATTTTATTATAAGTAGGTGATTAAGAAGTTAAAAGGACGAGCTTTAAATAATCAAAACTAAGTTTAAGAATTACAATAACATTTACGTTCCATAACAAATAGATATTCAAAATATAAAATATACGAAAGAGATTTATTGTATCAACACATCGCGTAAGCCGACATTGAGGATAGCTTCATTTAAATATGTATAAAGCTATAAACAACCGGTATTATTTTCAGGGTTCGTAACTTTGAGGGTATTAGATATACGCGTGATCTGCGATATTGTATACCGTTTTTTGTTTTGTTTTGTTTGGTTTGTGTAGGGGTATAAGATATACGCGTGATCTGCGATATTGTATACCGTTTTTTGTTTTGTTTTGTTTGGTTTGTGTAGGGGTATAAGTAGATGCTTACTCTATTAATATTTAAAGAGGGTCAAATTTTTACGTAACTTTACTTAAAAAATTTGTATTTTTTGGGATTATTGTCGACATCGTCCTAAAGGATGGTATGGAATAATTATAATGTTAAAATATTTATTAAATAAAAAATATGTTTGAATTGTGGACGTCCCCCTTTTTTAAAATAGTTATTGATATAGTTCAATAGATATTGGCTTTTCAATGTCGCTTGTACGAAACTATTTCAGAAATTGTAGTAATTTATTAGACATGCAAAAAAAAAGAGAAGTAGCGAAAGCTTTTATCCATAAACACTAGCGACTATATCCTCAGATATGTTCATCTTTAAGTAAGTTTTAACGATTAATGATTCTAATACAAAGTAATATAAGTTCTAAACTTTACTTTTTAGCTGTTTATTTTGATTTTTCCCTATTTTCTATACCTAAACCACCCTTGACAAACCCTTAATAAAAAAAGGAATTATTTGAATTCAAACTATAGCTCTATAAATTATAGCTGTAATAAAAAATAAATAAAATTTTCTCATCAGAAAACGACAAAAAACAGCGTAATACAGAAAATAAAAAAAAATCTTCTTAGAAAAACTGTAACTGCAACAATGTGTAATAAAGTTAGCTCTAAAACAATTAAAAGGCACTGTACATTATACAAGTACTATGTCCACAACGGCGGTAAACTTCGCTATTTGCTTTCATTAAATATGCTTCAACGACTTTACGATGGGGCATGTCATGTCATTTCATCTACAAGCAAAGTCAATAATAATGTTTGTCCAACTTCGAAAAAAACAAGTTTGTTTGGCATGCTGGCGGTAAACAAGCGAAATTGGTTACGGTTAACCGAGAAGGTCGATTGTAATAACTTCAATATTATTTAAATTTATTACGGTTTTGTTTTTTAATAAACGAATTCGGGTACTTACGTACTAACACTACGGCACTTTCGTTTCTCTATAGAGTAGTGTGAATGTGCTTATATCGTACAAAACTATTTTCTTGGGTTTGGATAGAACAGATTCATAAGGTTAATTTCAAGAATCTTTCTTTCTAGGTTGTTTAGGTTAGATATATGACCATACATGCCATAGTCGAAAAGTATCATAAAATAAAACACTATTAAAAATCAAACACTTTACTTAAAAACAAAGCTAAAAAAGGCGCCAAAAATTAATTTTGGATGTAGAATGGCGGCACTTAAAAATCGCCGCCACATTCAAAGCTGCGGTGGCGTTAGTACGTAAGTACCCAAATTCGATGACACACAGAGCCAGCTACAAGTAAACTCAATAATGGAGAAACAAATGCCCAATGTTGGGCGACCCCGGCAAAGGAAGGAGAAGACACAGAAAATACTACTACTACTACTTTTTTATAGTAATTGAGAATATTCATTAATACTCGAAATAAACCTGTCAAATAAATTAAATAAAAATAATTAAAACAAAATTACCAAGCACAACTCGATAACTTAATTTTTAAAGATAATTATTACGGTTAAAATGATTTAAGTAGGCAAAAAAGTATAATGGACAAAAAAATTTATTATACATCTAAGCCTAAGCTTTTGTTAATTAATTAGGTTTTCTGACACAATTTTATAAGTTGATTTGATCTTAACCTATTTCGTAGTTTATTAACTTTTCCTACAATTTTTATTAGCAATATAATATATTTTTTTTAAGTTGATCTAAAATTAGGTCAGAAAAGAGGTAGATAGTGGAACTTTTGAATGTATGTACTAATTGCAGTAATTCAGTAATTCCTCGAATCAGGAGTTATTAAAGACATTTTTTTAGTTTTTTTTTTTAGAATTATATATGTATGTACACATATATTATGAAAATATTCTTAATATTAAAAGTTTACCAAATACTCCCGGTAAATGATTCCATGCTTTGGTTAAAATTTGATGAGCTTTGAAAAAAGATGCCTCGAGCTTTTCTATTTACAAGCGATTAAAACTTGTAGCACATTTGCATACGGACGGTTATTGCCTTTGTCGTTACGACAAATTGAAGGTTCGATTGTGATCTTATAAGGGTGATTTTATCTCAAGCTTTAAGCTTTCATCTATATAATACTTTGACCATACACTTGCACTAAATATACAGTATATTTAGAAGAACGCCCTCGAAGGTTTTAAATACTAACTCTAACTTATACCCAAAAAGGCCGCAACAGGTAAGTATGAATAATATGAAGACGTTTTTAGATGTGGAAGAATTCTGTATATTTGCAGGGTTTTTGTCGAATAAAATGTATGACTACAAAAATAAGTGAAACACATTTTATAAACTAGTGGCTTGATTGACTGGTACTTTCTAAGACTAGAAATAAATATAACCAAAAAAAAAAGTTTTAAATAATTGTAAAAAATTTCAGAAGCAAATAAAATACCCTTACAATTTTTGAATCAGATATTCTCTTAACTCCATTCCGAGTTAAGTGGCGAGTAGCAATCGCAAAAAGAACAAAAAACAACAAAAAGACGATTTGTTGCCGCGGCCATCTTAGAAATATGGGAATATAAGATCACGGCTTTTATTTATGCGAGAACATTTGTGTTGTAAATAGGCTTTTAAAATGCAAACTCAATTCAAGCGGTATTCGGAAGCTTTCTTACTTTATTTTAAGTAATATAATATTATCTTCTCGAACACTTTTCATACCCTTTCATATAAAACTTCTTTATGACGGTGCAATTTAACAAAATTTACATGAAGTAATTTAGTCACATCTATATTTCTGTTTCGTATGATAATTTAAACATAAATACATTTAAAAATATAAAATTAAAATTACGATTCTTAGTCTGAAGCATTTTAATTGGCATGTTATACGTACATGTTTTATGTATCATAACATGCTTGTTAGTTAGGTTTGTACCTACATGTTATAATTTCATACTTCAATAATAATATACGAGTGTATGGAGACATAAATATATAAAAAAAATACCGTACAAACAAATGTTAGGAACTAAATGCATTGGTACAAAATAAATTTAACTAAGTTAAGCACCGCGTATAATGAGAACTCTTTCATTTAAAACTTTAAAATTTGTTAAACTTAAGCCCATTTGAAATTAGGTCAACATCTACAACTCACTTAACTAACAATGGATTAAGCACTTGTTACCTGCGCAAAATTAAAAAAAAAGTTATGCCTAATTTAAAAAGCTACATTGTCTATGGCAAAGAGCAAAAACACTCTCGTCCCATTCACGAACGTTGGTATAACGTAATGACAGCCCTAACACGACAATTCCATTCACACAGGGCTGTCACTCATTAGCATATGTACATAAAGAGTCGCTCATTGGCCGCCATGTTTGGATTGCAGACATTTTGTGACGCCATTTTTATTAATTAAAAACTCTGCGCTTTTTTCTACACAATTGTTTTGAAAATGTTTGCGCGGATTTAACGTGGCAATTTACAGGCAAGTGTCGTTTTAATCGTTTGTTTGTTTGCTGAAGGTTGTGTAAAATTAGGTTATCAAATTTTTGTTGGAAATTGTTTTGAAATTTTTGCAACTACAAACACATGCGCAAAACATTTTGTATACTTTAATTTTAAAGGATATGTATTTCTTACAACAACATTGACATATCAAAGTAAAAGCTATGAAAACGCTCTGAAACTTATTACATAAAATTTTTACTTACATTCTTGTTTAATATGTAACATATATCACAAACTGATAAAGAACCAATTTTGAAAATAAAAATGTTAGTATGACCTTTTACAAATAAACACTTATCAGTTAAATATAATAAGCTCTAAAATTCAGTTCTATTTCGATTATATCATAATGTTAAAGGTATAAAACTATAAAAAGTTCAACTAATATCAAAATAAAAACAAATTCATCACCATGTAAAACTAAAAGCGCAAAGAAATGTAAATTCGACTAAATATAGTATTCCGATTTCGTCCTGTATCCGCAAGACCTAGTCGACGAGAAAGCTTCTCGAGTAAATAAAAATACGAATATATTGAACACCCGAGGGATGGCCAATAACTCCTGGATTCGGATCTGTGTACGTATGTAAATGCGGCGTTTAGTTTGTCGATGTCGATACTTTGATCACATCACTAGTTAAAATAAAATATATTTTTTGTACGGATTATTTTATATTTTAAATTTTTTTACAAAGAAATGGGAAAGATTTCACTTCTTCATGGCTGGACCGATTTCGATGAAATTTAGTAGACCTGACGCTTGACTAATAACGTAGGCTTCTTCTAGGTCCTTAGGGACTTAAGGACTATTAACAGCTGTTATAAAATAATAAATATTTTTTCGACTAAGGAATTTTAAAGTAAAAAAAAGTGATTAAAACACCATTATTCCTATAAAGATACATAAGTACTACAAAAGCCTGTTACTACAATACGAGTACTAAAGTTCTATAATAAAACATAATCAAAATAAATCTAGCACTTTAAACCCTAACTGTTAATAAATTGAGTTTAAACTAATAAATCATCATAAAAATAAATACCATAACACCTATTTTCTACACCATCTAACAATTTTCTATCGATAAAAATGCTAATGCACATCTCTCGTTCAGGGAATGATTGCGTTGCCTCGAAACTCGTCTTGGGACTGTAAGTAGATTCTGGTACAGTTTACCTGAATTCATGGCTCCTATTACAAGGGAATAAGGTCTAAAATAGAGGACGACCTCTCTCTGTGGCCACACCTAAAGTACAATGCTTTTCCTCTTGACTTTATCTGAAATTTCGGATTTGGAACGCTAAATTTTTACAATTCGTTTACATTGAGTCACTCTAAATGGAATAAAGAGCCATATGAAGAAAAACGACACAGGAGATGACATTAAATACTTAAATTTTATTTACGTACATCCATAATCACACCGCTGTTATATGTATATACGCAAGTTTGTATGTATGTGTTTTTGTTTATCATTTCTTCATACCCAAACTGCTAAACGAATTTAGATGAAATTTATTACACAAATAGAAAACTAATAACTTGGAGTAAAATATACGCTACTGTTAATAATAAAAATTAGCAAAGAACGCAGCCAAGCGAAGTAAGGGTCACTTTTACTATATTTTACTATTATTATTATAAAATTAATTAATAGAAGATATGCTTACAGATGTTTTACTAATTTTGAAATTCAGAACGATTTTAACATGGTCGTTATTTATAACGTGTAAAGCTCTACACGATTTTAACCATAATAAAGGGATCTTCCATCCAAACAACAGCATTTCCACAGTCCCATATCTTAACAATGCTGATACGTAGCTGTAAACAAGCAGGGTGGTCCTGCGATCCGCTACTAAGCCAGGATTACGCGATAAGGCGGATTCAAACTTATGATAATTTGCCCCTTTTTAGTCACAACCTACATATAACCTATATATAACACATTTCTAAATTCTAATTACATCTACAATTATCAATAGGAGGGTAAAAACTATGAAATTTTAAAAGAATTAATAGTATAAATGATAAATTATTCAAATTGTTATCAAAACATATCAAATAAAACTATATATGACCGCGAAACGAAACCATATTTGGTTAGTCTATTCATAGGGCACTACGAAATAGAGCAAGTCTTTGAATGGAGTCAAAATTAAATCTATTCTACTTTTATTAAAACAGTATTTTGGAGCTTGTGGATTTTAAATTCAGGTAATAGAAGTTTTGTTTTCGCGGAACGATTTCGATGGCACTTAAGCATCTGATATATAGCGTAAGTTCTGGGATAAGCACATCCCTTTATTGCTGTTATGTCCCGTTTTTGTAGAAGTTTTGAAATTATGTGGCGAGAATCTGTGCTTTAGACATTGGGATAGATAAATCAATGAAACAAATGAAATTGTCCCTTATAGTGTATCCGGTACTATTAAACTTTTATATTAAACTAGCGACTCACCCTTACTTCGCTCGGGTTCGACTCTAGTAGTAGTAGTACCCCCTTAAGCATAAATTTTTTACAAACTTTGAATGTCCGACTTATTTATAAATATATTCAAAAGCCTAGAAAATAAGTTTCAAGCTTCTAGCTTTAAAAATGACGAAAATTCCATACAAACTTTCATCCCCTATTTCAACCCTTTACAGCCCTTTCCTCGCCTTGAAAAGTAGCTTATGTCCTTTCTCAGGCTCTAGACTACATGTGTACCAATTACCAAATTTCATTAAAATCGGTGTAGTAGTTTTTGAGTTTATTCGTTACATACAAAAATACAAATCTTTCCTCTTATTAGTAATTAGATATAGTTATTAATTATATATAGTATAAGTAATAATAAAATATAGGCAAAATATTAATAAAACAGATTAAATTATTACTTAAATAGTATTCTTCATTTAAAATGATTTTTGTTTTAAATGTCATTTCCCTATAGATTAGATGTGCGAAATTTAATATTCATACGTATATAATCTACCTAAAATTTACGTCGATCTGTTGTATTTTCGTATAGCGCCACGTTTAGTGTAAGGCAATGGTCATGACCATTTTAATGTATTAGTAAAAATATGTGCTGAAAGTTTTATTATATATTATTACAGGCATATTTTCATGTATAGAATCAGAAACGACATTCAATATTGTACCAATGTATCACGAAGTACTGCCATTACGAAATTCCAAAGAGAAGCACAACAAAGCAAGTTCCAATATTTATTGTTATCTATCTGGAATTCTGATCAAAATGGCGTGTCATAGATTTCGGTCAATCGTATGTATATCCCTCGAAGGCGAGGATTACTTTAATACTTTAGGGATTATTTGGAACACAAAGACGGTTGAACGGCTATGACTGATGGCTACCGTTAGAGACATTTAGAATATTATATAGAGATGTTTATATTATAGGTATGATGCTGCGAGTTGGACCATCTTAATTTATTAGTCTTTGTTTGTATACTGTTTTTAATCCAAAGTAGACTATCATTTGTGGTAACGTCATCGTTTTGGAATTCAAATTTAGCAGGTTCAAATCCGGGTCTGGCATCTTCGACATTATTATACTTCGATATTATAAGTCGACCTATTTCACATAAAAGGCTAATAAAGTGAACTGTAATTACGTAACATGTAAAAATAATATCAAAATATCTAAAACCCCAAACAAAGGTATTTTAGAATTTCGCTTCAGCTAATTTCCTTTGATTCCAACGTTTCACCCTTGACCTATCATTTGTTATTATTAACCATAACTCTTACTCAACAACAGAAAGGTGCAACTACTTTCTTTTGTTATGCAAATTGATACGTTAAAATTACGTGTTTAAGGTACAATTTTCAATGAAAATTCTTAGTTATTAGACGTTTTAGGGGGTAGTTACATGTTACTAGTCTAATTTAATGCTAACAAAATGTTAGGATTGCGTGATACAAACTACTTTTGTTTTGCATATATTACCCATTGGTATGCATAATGCCGTCCTAAGTTCGACTAGAAATATTTCTGATATTGCAAATCAGGCTTAATATCATTCAGGTTTTATAATCATAGTGTTTACGATTTCTGTGTAAAAATTGTATATAATTAACTTCATTTACTTGTTTAAAGAGTAAATATTTTATGATTGTAGATGGTTTGGCTCAGTTTGTAGTGACCCTACTTGCTGTACCTGTGCAGCGGTCGCGGGTTCAAGTCCCGCTGGAGATATTAATTTGTAAGCTGAGCACGAAGGTTACAAACATTGCGTACAACTTCAGTTATGGGTGTTTATATTTACAATAATGTATGTCTTTAAGGTTTTGTATGTGTAGCGTATGAACTATCCAATATTCATAACATAGATCTCGTAGCTTGCCATGGAACTAGGTGGTGCTGTGTGAAAATATCTCAAAAACGCGCGTTAATTATTATTTTGTTATCCCTGTTATGAACTTTTCCCAATATTGTTTGTATAATGAGTTTGTAACAAATCTACACTTTTCGACGTCAGGTATCAATCGTGAACAGTTAATTAATTGGTATTTTAATACCCAAAATTAATCAAAACTGTTTGTTTTCAGCTAAAATTATCGAATTACCTGCAATTCTTGACAAATTGATGGAGGCCTTAGAAAGGCAATTTGATATAAGAAACAACTTTACTTCCAAATTCTGTGGATAGAATTACTTTTGAAGACAATAAATGGAATAGGTATATTTTAATTGATAAAGTTTACTTTCAGATCGTATTTTAGATTGAAATGTTTTGATTGAAGTGACGGTGATATCAATCTTATCTGTCAAGCGAATACATCTTGTAAAGAAATTGGAATCTCGATTAGAGGTATCCAGAGTTTCATTAATATTGAAGCTTTAAGCAAACAAAATATTTAATTGACAAAATTATTACCTTAGAATATTAAATGAGCAATTCTTGTACATTATAAATATATTTTTCGTGTAACTCGGCAACGGGCCTAACGATTTAGATGTTTTGAATTTAGATAGAGAGTGATAGAGCTTTTAAGCTATTTTTTTTCTGAAAAAAAACCGTAACTTTTATGAAATCTTCAAAAATCTTACTTGTATCCTGGTTGCTAAGGTGCAGAAAACACAAACTACGGAAACTAATTTTACTTATATTAAAGAGCATCTTTTCAGGTGGAAGGGAATACATTTTTGTACTTAAATGTGTTAGCAAAGTATCAAGTACGTACAGTCGATTCGTTCGTCGTACTTCTATTGTCGCATGAAATTATTAAATAAAGAACCAAGTAACCAAAGTAGGGATTTGAAAACCAAATTCAACAAAATTTATTCGAGACAACATCTTACGACCAACAATAAACTAGACGCAACTTTCTCAAGAACTTCCTATAAATAAACCCTGAGGTGGGAAAGATAACATTAGTCATTTAATAAAACAACAGCCAACATTTAATTAGTTGTGTTCCCAAAAACGTTCATCTCAGGGTGAAGTTGGCTTTTCTTCGAAACTAATATGCATAATCGTTAGTTATGATCCTGGGTCTACTCCCTAAGTTTGTACATCGTAGACTACGTTTTGAATCTGGTAACACCTCTAATTATAAAGTACTAAGTAGCCTTTGACAATGTTTTGTTTACTGACTCTAGAACGGAGGTAAGGTCATAGGTGTGTATGTAATTTTGATCAAGTTTTCATAGTTTTAGCAAGTAGGTTATGTTCAAATTTGCACCAACTACCCCTAAAAGTGATTTAATTACGAGTACTTTGAAAATAATCTTGAAGTCACTAAAATCAGTAAAATATCCATTTTAGTAAAAATTAATTATTATTATATTGAATTACATAGCAACTGGATGTTAATGCCAATAGGGTTGCCAATTTTACTATGAAAACAGATTTCAAATGCATGAATAGCATCACTCAACTGACACATGTTTGATAACTCTAATTTTATAGCTTCTACTAGCTCCATTGCTCGTACTAAATAGCCTAGAATTAAATCAATTCTTATAAACATTAGTATTAAAGCATTCTTAAATACCTTGATAATGTATGTATAGAAAATAGACTAATTGATGCTAAATATATGGTAAAAAGTTTAATATTAGACAGGGAATTAGGACCTTACAAATATTCACATAGTGTATTTTACCAAAAATTAAAACAAAATTAATATGTTTACATCTGTTAACAACAAGTTCAACGCTACTTTTGAAACAACTATTCGTTACTTTTTAACAATAGACTCATTAACTATTTGACGGCCTATATTTAAACTATTTAAATTAGCCTGTGCCAACGCAAAAGTGCAAATGTTAGCACTTTACAACTTAAAAAAAATGTTTGTTTTACTAATTTTCAGGTAAAAATTGTCTGAAGTTCTCAAATCATAATTACAATAATTCTAATATAATTAAGCAATACTCGACTCAAAAACCTTAACGAATTTTAAAAGCGATCAAACTTTATGAAACCGAAAAGTTCTTGAAAAAAAGAAAAACATTTCGCCGCTTTTCAAACCGATTTTTAAGATTATAATTATAGATTATAATGACTTATAAAAATTTTGTGAATAATTTTGTGAAAATTTTAATTTTAAACTTTTCTTCGAAGAATAAAGTAGCGAATATTTATAGCTTTTCATTTTAAATAAACAAAAATAAGTGTTTACTGTTGCAGCGACTGACATTTAGGGCAAGTTCACAAATCTAAATTTTCTTTTGAAGTTAAATTACTTTAACAAAACACACACCATATAAAATCTAGTACTGTGTCTAGTACATTATATAGAACAGATCATGTAACTAATGAAAATGATTGGAAGACGGCTGGCTATATATTTAAAATGTTACGAAATTTATGTATATAGACAGCTGATAGCACTAAAGCTATAATTAAACAAGTTAAAACCTGTTTACAATTAGTGAAGCTATAGCGTAACACATAAAGAGTACCACCTCCTACTCTGAAGTCGGAGAAAATATTGAGGTATCATTAGTTTACAAATGTATAGGATAGAAAAACTTAAAAAGCAAAAGCTTTTCTAAACACAGAACTTGATCAAAATCGTTAGATCCATTTCCGAGATACACGAGATATATTTAAATACAAGAATTGCCATTCATTCACCATTTCATATTATAAGATAGATAAAATTCTATAAGATCAAATTCAAATTCAAATTCAAAATATTTTATTCAGCATAAAATTATTACAATTTTTTACTGAACGTCATGAGTCTACTACCAGTTCGGAAAGAAGAAGCCACTGACCTGAGAAGAACTGGCGAAAGAAACTCAGCGGGACTAATTTTTTTTTGTCTGTTTTAATATTTTTTTAAATGGAAATCGAAATGAACAATAATTCTATTGGTTGAAATAGCCTGGAGGCGATCACATCATTCCCAAGGCGTACTGTCTTCTAAAAAATCGTTAATCGAATAATATCCTTCACTACACAAACGTTCTTTCACAATTTTTTTAAATTTGGCAATAGGAGCTTTTTGAACGTTTTCTGGGATCCTGTTGTATAAGCGTATACATTGTCCATAAAAAGAATTACTGACTCGGCGTAAACGAGTCACAGGCATTACAAGTTTATGTTTACTCCTAGTATTAATGGTATGCATGTCGCAATTCCTGGGAAATTCGTGTATATTTTTATGAACATACATAACATTTTCGTACACGTATTGAGAAGCAACAGTCAATATTTTTATTTCTTTAAACTTATCTCTTAATGATATTCTAGGACCTAAACTATAAATTGCACGAATAGCTCTTTTCTGCAGGACAAAAATTGTATTAACGGTAGCTGCATTTCCCCATAATAAGATTCCATATGACATAATACTATGAAAATAACTAAAGTATACTATGCGAGCTGTATCTACGTCAGTAAGAAGTCTAATTTTTTAACCGCGAACGCTGCAGAGCTAAGCCTATTCGCTAGCTCCTCAATATGGAGATCCCACCGCAATTTCGAATCTATGATAATACCTAGGAATTTGGTAGACTGTACCGGTTTTAATATTTCCCCTCCTAATACTACACCATTATCAACAACTTTAACATTAGGTGTTGTGAATTTTATTAATTTTGTTTTTTTGTTATTTAATAATAAATTATTCGAATCAAACCAATAGACAACCTTTGAGAGAGCATCGTTTACATCGTCATACACAAGTAAATTACGTTTTACCTTAAAAATAAGTGAAGTATCATCAGCGAACAATACTATCTCATGTTTGTCCTGCACAAAAAATGGCAAATCATTTATGTAAACTAGAAAGAGAAATGGACCAAGAATAGAGCCTTGTGGAACCCCCATATCTAACGGAGCCCCAGGAGATCTCTCACCATTTACATCAACCCTCTGTATTCTATTACTCAGATAGGAATTCAGAAGGTTGAGTGCCTTATTTCTAATCCCATAATGATGCAGTTTCCTGATCAACGTCACGTGATGCACACAATCAAAGGCCTTGGATAAGTCACAGAATATCCCAAGAGCATCCTGCGACCTCTCCCATGCCTCAAAAATATTTTTAACTAGCTCAACACTAGCATCTGCTGTGGAGCGACCTTTTGTGAAGCCAAACTGTTTCTTATGAAGTAGATTGTGTGCATTAAAATGCAATAACATTTGCCCGAGTATGATTTTTTCAAAAATTTTACTAAATGTTGGGAGTACTGAAATTGGTCTAAAATTATTAGGGTCTAGGGTACTACCCGATTTAAAAATTGGAATAACTTTACTATGTTTCATTAGATCAGGAAACACACCACGTTCTATACAGTCATTAAATATAGTAGCTAAAAGAGGTGCAACAACATCGATTACCGAACTAACGACTTTTACAGATATACCCCATAAATCAGCTGTTTTCTTGACGTCCAGGCTTCTGAAGGCTACCATTATATCTTTGGGGCTTACAGGTTTAAATTTAAATATTTCATTACATTCTTTAATGTTTTCCTTTAGCAAAAATTCAGCAATGTCGGGAGATGAATTAAGTGATTGCGTCGTTGAAAGTGGAATGTCAGTGAAAAATTTTTCAAACTCAGACGCAACTTCTCGTTCTGAGGTAATATAATTATCATTAATATTTAACTTAAAATCGAAGCTGCGATCTGTGACTCTTCCACTTTCACAAGCAATTATGTTCCATGTCATTTTGATTTTATTTTGCGCATTTCTTATTTTGTCTTTAATATACAAGGATTTTGCCATGGAACATACTCTTCTAAACATTTTTGAGTAGGCACTTACAAAAGAAGCAAAAGATACACTATGATTATAGGCTCTTTCACTGTACAATTCATATAGCCTTTGCCTGCTCTTACATATGCCAGGAGTTGCCCATTCACCAAATGTCAAGAGACCCCCTGAATTGACTGTTTTAGAAGTGAATATTGTAGAAAATTCAGTTTTTACTAATTTAAATAAAGAGTTATATAAGTAGTTGGGGTCATTAATATAAGATAAATACGGAAGCTTAGCCACAATATTACCTCTAAACTTCTCCATACGTGTAGTATTTATAGGTACAAAAGTCTTTTTTGAAATATTTTTCTTGGCATCTAATAAAGAATAAGAAAAGCAAGCTAACTGGCCACAATGGTCTGAGCTTAATTTATTAATAATAGCTTTAGAATATGGTTTACAATTTGTAAATATATTATCAATACATGTAGCACTAGTAGCAGTGATATCAATAAATAACATTACAGTTTTTACAATATTAAGGCAGAATTTATAAGTAAAATTTAATATTTACCTCAGTTTTGTATGCAAAATTGCAAATAAAGTGAAGTTTAATTTATGATTGTTGCTTTATTCCCGCCACATGTACAATATGAACGTTGGAATGAATTATATATGGGATTAAAAAATGCGATACAAGTATAAAAGACGTATTGTTTTTGGGATGCAGAACCGATATCATTAATGCGTGTTAAGATGGACGTGTGAAATGACGAGAATTGATAAAATAAGGATCAGTCCTTATTATCAGTCCTCTTATGTACTCAAGTACATAAGAGGAAGCTTAAAAGTACGTAAGTAGCAAGTAAGAGAGAAGTTCAAAGGAAATCAGAGCAAGCATAAATGCAAGTACCTATTCATAAATAAAAAAGAAATTGAATTAAACTAATACTATTCGAGAGGTGTAGTTTCTTAGATATAAAATAACGATTATAAGGCGATATAATATTAATAAGGGAAATTAATCTTTCCTTAATACAGGATTAAGTCAACCAACAATATTTTTAGCTAACTCTGGATGCCCAATAAATTGTCGGAGTCACATCTTTTATCTCCAGTGACACGACTGGATACCGTATACATAAAAGATATTGGAACTTATAGCAAGCGAACAAAGGTTTGCACTCAAGCATGCATATATTAGGCAACGTACTCGTAGGTTATAACTAACTCGATCTTTTGCCCCTTACCGCGACCTTACCGTTAGAATATATTTGATTCCGTCCTTATTAAGCTATTGCTTAGCCGTTTTGATATGATAGTCACGTTTTGTTATCTGTAAAGAAAAATATTCATAATGTTATATCTGTAGTACTTCTATATCTATACTTCTATATTAGTTCCTTGTTATATTTTTCTTTCTTAAAGTATGTGTTTGTAAGTTTGTATGTATGTTTGTATGTATATATGTGTGTATGTATGTATAATATGTTTGTATGCACGCTCACTTCTCACGCTCAAGAGTCAAGGGTTTCTAGAAGAAATCTCTTAGAGATCACAGACCAGAGATCTCTTAAAGTCATCTTTGTACACAATGTCTCTGCTTTCTTTTTTTACATATAGACTACGTTTTCTTTTTTTTTTTTGTGTGGTACATAAAAAAATATTTAATACTGAAGAATTGTTTGTTTTGCAGTAAGTTCTAAAACTACTAGTCTTATTTTTGTTTTTATAGCATATTTATTGGGGTACTTTAGAGGCTATCTAGCATAATGATTACGAGTTTTACGAGTGGAGTAATTGCACAAATAAATGCAGTATATGCACAACGCCGTCGGCACTGTGCTATATATTAGAGATTATATTGAACAGATTTTCTCTTCTTTTAATTTTATAACCTTATTATATATACGTTCTTTAAATTTTTTTTCTTGTTTATTATTTAGTCAAAAAAAGTTTGTTTTTATTTTCACTTGATGTCTATGTTATTCTTAAATGTGTTACAATTTTTTTTAATTCATGTCTTAGATTGTGTATAATAACATATTGTATAAAGCCTGTGTTACATTATTGAGCCCGTTCTGACACTTTAAATTGTTAAACTTTTTTTTATATTTTATTCAATAAAACCCTTTTTTTAAATTTGACTTTGACTTTGAACCGTTAAAAAGTATCTAGAGATGATCCCGAGTGAGGGTGAGTGATCTTTAGTGATCTATATGACGTAAATTTTATTTAAGAGTAATTACAATAATTTTAAATTAATGTAATAATAAACAAAAAAAATACTAGAATAATTTACCAATACAAAAAAACACTCATTCTATAAAAGAAATTAATTATTAAGTGCCTTATTCATATATTAATTACTCATCAAAATAACGAATCATTACTGAGCAGGTTCAAATTGCAAAACGCATGCCAACATGTAATTCCGTCTTGACTAATGTCTGCGGTGCAATAATTGCATGTAATTACGTGTCATTTGGCTCCATATGGGCTGTTAATTAAAAAACTCAAACATCAAAGAGCCAAATTAAAAACATGGAAGTAATTTGAATCAATATTGACTGAGCTATGGTAGGGCATGTCGTTTGTACCCCTATTAAATACACCATAAAGCTAAAGACAAACAAATAATTTGTAATGCAATGAAAAAAATGCATCGTTTGGATGTGGAGTAGTGATATTGTTATCAAAGTTAGTTAGTTTGCAATTAAGTTTATGTAAGTGACATGAAAAAAATTTTGAGAAGTATTTTATGGTTTCCTACAAGTTTATGAGTAATATATGCTTTATAAATGAAACTACCTTTTCGGATTTTGTCGCGGATTTATTTTGATGTATACCATTTGAAACGTCGGGAACTAAAAATCAAAATAAATCCGCGACAAAATAAAAAAAGGTAGTTTCATTTTTACTAATGTTGTATATTCGCGTAAACCTAAGAAAGTATTAAGTAATATATGCTTTTAAATATCCATATAAGGTATAAAATAAGTGAATTAATTATACAGATCCATCTAATGATTTCTCTGCTATTAAATTATCAAATTTTTTTTTAAATCTGAGAAGGTTCAGCAACAGAAAGGTTGGGAAAACCAACTATAGCTTATTAAATTACTAGCGGTGCCCGCGGCTTCGCTCGCGCTAAGAGTGAATAAAATAAAAATTTTTGCTTATATACTGTTACTTATAATGTACCAAGGACTGATTCCCCATTTAAAGTTCTGGCCCTCTTTTCTGAAAACTACTGTGTAGCATCCTGCCGTGCTGCGCTTTCTAAAACTTATTTCCTATTTTTAACCAATTTTGCTACTATGTGTATCATAATTTCTTTGTGTGTTTTTCGTTAATGATAAACTGATGTACGTGGTTCATTGTTATGGACTTATGGTAAAAATTACTGTTAAATATTTCTCCTACGCAAATTGTGCCACCCCCGTTAACCCCCATAGGGGTTGATTTTCAAAAAACGCTTAGATATGTATCTCATAATTTGTATTGCAGAGCATTATTTCAGTTTCACGCAAAATATTTCAATACAATTAAATTTCCCATACAAACTTAGCCACCCCCTTTAACCCCCAATGGGTGTGAATTTCGAAAAACCCTGAAATACGTGTTTCATCATTTGTACTAAAAAGCATTAATTCAAAGTTTGAAAATGTGCAATAAAAATATTTTTCTCATACAAACTTTGCCACCCCTTTTAACCCTTTTAGGGGTTGAATTTCCAAAAAATAATATGCCTATTTCCTGCTCATGAATGCAAACTATCTACATACCAAATTTCATCAAAATCGGTTGGGTGGTTTAGGCGTGAAAAGGTAACAGACAGACAGACAGACAGACAGACAGAGTTACTTTCGCATTTATAATATTAGTATGGATTAAAGACGATTTCTAGCTGACTTCACGCTACGAACTTTAAGAATAGAGCAATTATATATTCATAAGTTATGTTATATATACAATAAGCCACAGATAAAGTTATTTTTCAAAAAATAAATGGTAAAATATAGTTAAAGTAAAAGGCACTGTCATAAATAATACACTTTGTTGTAGAGCATGTCTGCGTCTCTAGAGTTTTTATTTTAGTTATTGTTTTAGCAATGTCTGGTATGATAAATCTATTTAGTATCTAGCATTTTTTCTATTTCCCAACACCATTTATTATATTTTTAAGTTTATTTCTCTTTTACGTGACAAAAGAACGGTATAAATTATTAATATAAAGTAATAATGGAGGGACCACGACGTTATTAAAATCTGATGCGTGACATATTCGCATCGGTAAAACCCCAATGCATTATCATTAAATTCATGAGGCCTTTAATCCAAAAAGAAATCCACCAGAATTCTAAATCGAGGGTCTTTTGAACAACTTCAAAGTTAAGTAACCCCTATGAGGTCTCGCTATTTATGACAAAACATTACACCCTATCGCGTGCTAATAAAAACCATTTTTGAATAACAATATTACAATCTAAGAAACAAATGTTCAGTCGTTCAATTTAGACTGTATTTCCGGCAACACGAGTTACATTTTAAGTTAACAAATATTTAAATTTATTCATTGGACAATACAATCTAAAATGAGCTTTAAATCTGTCACATTGGGTGTGAATTAATGTAGCAGGATACGCCAGGGGTGGCCAAGCCGCGATTTTTCATCGCGGCCCGCTGAATGACGCCTGTATATTCTACTAGTTAAGTGACAGATGGATAAAGGCTGCAAACTATTTATTGTACCATTACAGCTTGGTTGCCAAATGCCGCTCAGAGCTAGGGGTTGACAGTTGGAAATTGCGCTCTTATCCAAACGAGTGTACTTTGTACTGCAGATTATTATACCATTGTATAAATGTATCTATTTGGGAACTTATCGGACGGTTATAGAAGTTTTATTTGTTACGTATTGACGGCTCATAAAACGGGACGAAAGGCAATTTGTTTTTATTGTCTCAACCCTGGTATAAATTTCAATCTATTTATGATGGTTATAAATAAAAAATGCTTCTATTTCGATCGAGGATAAAAAAAATTGATCTGATTTTTGCATAAGGCTTTTATTGGAAAAAAGTGGGTCATGATTGAGACATAAAACCGCCAGATAATATTCGGCATATTGGTAGCTTACATAAAATACTTTTCACAGACTGAAAGTTAAAAAAGTTTATATTCTTGATAATTTGGCACAAAAGCGACTATATCGTAAAGGTCGTAGTAAGTATCGTAGAGTCCATCTACTCGTATTTACACCTACAGATGATGGTTGACATAAAACATCAAATTGTTAAGAAAATTAGCCCCTACGAGACAATTGAGTCTCAGCTAGCCCGAATTGACACTCATGATAGTTAAGTACTTACGATGCCAATAAATTTTACACCATTTAATAAATGTCACCTCCCATGCGGGTATAGCGTCGTATTTCATGTATATACTCTCTTATTATTAAATTCTTGATATGTAGAGACGGCCTGAATAATGAGTGAAATTGGAATTTACTTGAGCTTTTTTTGGACTAACGATACAACTCAGAAGAAATAATACAAAATTATGTTTGTAATTCGATTGTTTAAAAAAATTATGACAAGGGTAGTAAATTTATTGATACGTACCTACTTTATATGGATCAACATATTTGAACTATCGTTGGCAAATTACATTTCCATACTACTACTAAGAACGTATCATCATCATCATCATCAGCCCTTTTTTTCTAAAGTCCCACTGCTGGGCACGGGCCTCCCTCAGTACAAGGGGATCAGGCCATAGTCCACCGCGCTGGCCTAGTGCGTGTTGGCGGACTTCACATGTCTTTCGAAAACTTGCTAGGTTTTCTCAGACATGTAGGTTTCCTCACGATGTTTTCCTTCACCGTAAGACAAGTGGTAATCAGGATAGAAATGATTCGCACATGAAAATATCAGAGGTGCGAGACCCGGATTTGAACCCGCATCGCTCGGTTATACAAGCGACGCGTTACCGCTGGGCTACCACTGCCTACTAAGTATAAAATGAAAAAATAGATTTTTATAAAAAACTAAAGTTACAAGACAGATCTATGTAAATAATATAAAATTTACTAAAAAAAATCTTTATTTAGAGTTAGCGCCTATTTTGATGAAATATAATATAGAATGGAATTGAATCTTGGTAAAGGAACAGATATTTTGTCGGAAAATAAAACTTAATATAATAAGTAAGGGTTGAAAGATTATGTAAACCCTATTGGAAGGAAGCATTTTTCAAGTTAGTTCTTAAATTTTTGATGGAAAATGGAAGTTGTAATAAACCTCTGTATGGTAAATAAAAACATTGCCTCATCCGAGTATCGAACCCGCAAACTCATATATAATAATCTGTACCAGTTAGTCTGTTAAAGCCACACTATCCCATACCGGAGTTAGAACTTTAGTGTGAGGAAATAAGCGTGCTTAATTCCAGTTATCACTTCCAAGAGGCTGAGCCACAAAGTCGTTACTATTCGATATTGACAGTCGTTAGTTTGTCTATGACAGTCGTTAGAATGTCCTGAATTATTTCTGCATCATTTAAGAGTCGATCGATGGTCGTGTCAGGGAGTTATTAATTAACTAGTGATCCGCCCTCGCTTTGCTCAGCTATACATATACTATTAACAATGTTTATATACATTTTTGTAATAAAACCTACAAAAGCAAATTCACACAAATAATGATATTATGAATTATATGTAATATACAATACAACTTTTTGCCGCAGTTTAGCTTGTATTATGTAGTAAGCGGAACTGGGATTTAATACTATGTACCTATCTATAGTCGTATGTCCATCAGTGTTCTTATCAAATTTTTAAACTGAAATCGACGTACTACGTATCGATCTTGTCAGTCGAGTCAGTATATTTAATAGATATTACATAGAATTTTAAAATTCGTACATCATAATCATGCTATATACGATTCAATAAAACATTTCATGATTACAAATATTTCAATGGAGATAATTTAAAATTTATAATTTATGATACCCTTAAGCAGGAAATTGAAACTAGAAATGATGAATGGGGTATTTCGTAATAGCTACCAATAAATACTCATATTGCAGAGACAAATATCCGACTGTCAAACAACAAAACGTAAACATTAATTAGAATACGATGACAGGCGTTCTCGTCAGAACGGAGAAATGAAATCACGATATCTCCAGACCTTCTATTCATACGATTTGAAAACAAGTAGTGGTCCCATTGAAATTGCTGGCCTATAATTAATCAAACTATTCAAGGGTTGAATCAGAGTTATGGAACCACTTCTAGAATTTTGCTTTTGTGATTTTTGAGTGTTACACTCAATAGGAATGAATATTCACTTATGTTACTTTATTTAATAAGTAGTTAAGTGTTTCTATTTCATTAGTCCACTCATCATAAATTCAATATTTAACTCATAATGCAGGTAAAAAATGGCAAGAGATGGTTCTTTAGCATTACAGTAGGTTACCTTTGGAATTTTTGGTATTACGAGTGGCCCTTTTAGGGTAGCTGTGGGAGGTTTAAAAGGGTTTAATACATGCATAATATATGACTTTAATGAGTATCATTAAAAATGTTATAAAAGCTCATGACATATTTTCTGTAAAAAATATCTAAGAAATTTAAAATATACCCACCATCCTTTGTCTCATTATTTTCTTCATCCATACTTCTCGTTCATTATTAGGTAACCTTTGTTTTACCACTTTTCCATACACGATTCCGGCGTAAGCTCCAATTTCTTTCCTTTTTTGCCATCGGTGGAGATTCGCGAGGCTTATTCCGAACACATAGTAACGCTCATTTAAGGACTTTGAAATCAAATTAAAATCAAGTCATTGAAGTGGAAACGATAGACGGCAAATCTTATGGCCGTCTCCCTTCTGCGAATGTACGACCAATCAGGCGGACCGAACACCAAATGCATACAGATTAAAACAAACTTATTTGGGCAAGGGCATAAACCTTAATCGTTGGTGATAGAATTGAATTTAAATTGGCTCAGCTGATATTATTTTACGCGGCGGCTTACAAAGAATAAGCGTTTAGACTCGACATTGTTCATTTTGATAAGAATCTAAATGTATTGACCGAAGAGAAGTGTTCGGTTGAACGTTTTTGGGATATTTATGGTTTTCTTATACGATTTATATTTAAATGATGATAATGAAATTTAGGTCTTAGTTGGATTTCGACCTATAATGCATTGCTATCTCTAAATTTAGCGCTTGTCGTAGGCCGCAGGTCAAGTTTTAATTTTTATTTTATGTTTTAAAATCTGCATACAATGAACAATGCAGCGTCCAATAACTATGGAAGCTGCATATTTTATTTTGAAAATGTAAATTGTTAATGTGTCCTTGTTACCAACATAATAGACAAAGTAGAGGGAGAAATTCTACAGAATTTTAACTGCTATTTTAAAATGTACTGCAGATAAAGAAAATCTGGCAGAAAAAGTACTCGTATTTTAGAGACAAAAGACTAAACATTTACGCGACGAGATTACCTTTATAATACTTTGTCATGTAATTTCGTGCATCTTGCTAAGAATAAAAAGGTTTTAATGAAGAGTTACAATTTAACGTTATGAATCTTTAAATATATAAAACTGTCTTACGTGTGTGTATCTGTCATATAAAAAAGAAAATAAACATTTCTATATAGTACTTTTATATTATGTAATATTAAGCTGATTGCGATGAAATTAATGAATTGTGACAACCAAAATCTACCATTCACGCACAGTCAGAATTTGCAGTATTATAAAACCTACATATTATGTAGTAAACCTATTCGATTTCCGTTTGTAAGTCGTTAAATTGGCGTGATTTTAATAAATTCAGACCGATACATGACTTTCATCTTTCGCTGTATCCCTTCTGTTGCAATCAACTCTATGCCATCCCATCCCTTGGGATTTTGCATTTGAGGGAGTGTAGTTAAGCGGAGGGGAAATAATTTCGTGCTTATATTTTTAATGTATTCAGACTTCAATAGAAATATTGCTATTTGGACTATTGTTAGACGACAACGTATTATCAGGGAAGGGTTGGACAGTGGACTGCACTTTTATATAAAAATCATACTTATACTTCATAACAATGACGAATGTGTTTTTGATTCATGCATCAAAATGAAGGGTCATATTAAAAAAACATTACTATAACTTGAATATTTTAATATTAATATGTGATATATACCTTAAACCTTTACATATACGCTTTTAATATATGAGAATTTTCCAGAAAATTTACCAAAGTTTCCTGATTTCTGAAATTTACATTGTAACGGGCCTAAAAGCCTGCATGTTTTAACGGAGGCCCATAAAAGTCCTTTCCGGGCGCCATGTTTCAATTAACTACGCACGTGAATTCGTTCGAATCAGCTTCCGGTTTGTTGTCGTGTAAATGCTTCAGTACCGAGTGATCGTTTCCAGTTATCGAATACCGTGAAGTAAGCTTTGTTTACTTTAAATATTTTGTCCTACATTAAAATGCAACAAAATATAATCATCTAAAAAAGTTTTAACTATTTTTAAATAGTTTAAAGTTTTTAATTAACTAAAATAAACTAAAACTACCCTTGAATGGAAATAAGAAACTTAATAATAAACGCTGCAAAAACATCTGGCAGATAACAAAACGATATACCCTTAAAAGCTTTTAAACAAAGTAGTTGAAACGGATGGTGTTCGGTGAAAATTTATTTCATTTAAATCTACACAAATAGCACTTGCCTTTACACCATCAATAAGCTTCTGAAGTACCTGAATTACAAAGTAAAATTTAAACAACTCGGTTAGATTAAATTGCCGATATATTATTACTTTAACAATACTAAACTTAAGATTATTACTTTAACAATATAAGATATGGTTATAAGTCTGAGAGCATCAGTAGCTCGCTATCCGGTAATGTTATGCTAATGTAGAGATCAATCTACAATTCTGGAAGTCTAGTCTAGACTTAGTGTCAGACATTCTGACTGATACAAATAAGTCCTGACTGCTTCAAGTTCGCAGTGAGATGGGATTGCATTACAGCTAAGTAATCCTAATGCATTTGGCTGTGATTTGAGTCGCATAACAAATTAACCTATTTCGTGTTGGTCCTTGCAAATTAGGTATTGCATAATATTTTAGTTACAACCTGAATTTTGATGATTTTCAGACGTTTTATATCATTACTTTAAGCTTAACCAAAAAAAAAACTTTAAAATGTCTAATATAGTTTTTGTTTTAGGTGACGGTCTATCTTTG
This sequence comes from Boloria euphrosyne, assembly GCA_951802675.2. Lineage (NCBI taxonomy): Eukaryota > Metazoa > Arthropoda > Insecta > Lepidoptera > Nymphalidae > Boloria > Boloria euphrosyne. Next base: position 3,760,324 of record OX637896.1, read on the forward strand.
TATTAAATTTCATCCAAAACTGCTCAGCCGTTTCAGTGATAATAAGGACAAAACATGCATACATATTACATGTGTATATATAAAAAACAGTATAATAGTAGTTGATTACTTTATCTAAGTAGTTTTAATACGCTTTAAATTAATAAGTAAAAATCTTGAAAGCTTTTCTAAAAGCACTCCCATTAAACTAACTTATAGGATTAAATAACTAACCCGAAATAAAATTTAATATTACGTTTAATACAATATAATTTGATAAACTTAAACACAATACTTATTGCTTGAATTACTGTTCACCGCTTCGCACCTCTCAAACCAGGGGTCGTTGAACCCACAACCCCACAAGGGTGCTCCACGCTATTGTTCCAGGTTTTGATATTTGTAAGGTGTTAAAATTACAAAGCAATGTTTCTGAATAAGTACGTTTGGTTTGATGTTACGCTCTCAAGTACTGAGACGAGTTTATCATTGTTACACCTTCTTATCTGTAACGACCGTCGTTATTTAATAATTAGGTACTTCATATATCATACTAACGACTTAACCTAACTTCATTTGCAAAGTTATTACCTAAGTGATTTTGTATTTTCAGATCATAAGTTATTTGTGCACTAAATTTCATGCGGTTTTTACCAACCACTTCATCATCACTACATAGTATATATAACAAAATCGCTTCCAGCTGTCTGTCCCTATTTATGCTTAGATCTTTAAAACTACGCAGCGGATTTTTATGAGGTTTTTTAATAGATAGAGTGATGCAAGAGAGGAAGGTTTATGTACAATACATGCATAATATGGTAGAGAAACACTGATAATTTTAGAGGTACGAATGAAGGTGACGACTGTCGACTTTGTTTTCTTTCTGGTTGGCTTCGCTCGCCCTAAATCTAGTTACAAACCTGAGCGAAGCAAGGGCAAGTCTCTCATAAAGTAGTATAAAACCTACACACAACCACACACACCCACAACTTTTTGCATTTATCCAATATACAAAATACAACATACCAAAACAATAAACTGATAGAAATAAAATCCTTAAGAATCAATAAGGTATACTCATTTTAACATGTTAAAAATAACACATACAAATGTCAGTTAACTAAGAGTATAATAGCTGTAATAATTTGACTGTATGTCAACCATTGCGAATCAACGTAATTATTTAAGACAAGTGGAATTTAATTTAGACTAATCGAAGCAATGGTTAGTTAGCAAAATAAAATTATAATTTTAAAATATTCCGAATCTGTATAAGAATCAAATGAAACAAATATATAACGAGAGGGAGATATTCTGAATAGATCTGATTCTTAATGTATGTAAATAATCACGCTTCAATTTGACGTTCTACGTATTTGATTTGTTTGAGGTCCTTTGATTTCACAAGTTTTGATATTAGATTGGAAGTTCTTTGGAAAGTAGCGTTTGTAAAAATATTTTAATATTTATAAACAATATTGAAGCTATGTTTGTGCGATTGGTTTATTTACATTTAAGCATCTCTCTACTTTTTTTTATCTTTTGTGTCTATTGTAGATCATTTCAGGGTTTCGGTTCTCAAAAGTAAAAAGGACCCCTTAAGAAGGTCAACAATGTTATAGGATCACGCCTGTCCCAACTCATTTAAAATAACCCCAAAAAAAAGTTTTGCTATTTAAACCTTATTTTAAGTGTTTCCTGCTACGGAACCATCAGTGTGGGAAACAGATTCACACTTGCCCGATTTTTATGTAACTAGCCTCCTGAATATCATGCAGAAAATCAATTGTTTGCTATATCTTTAAAGCGTATTTCGAAACAATATTAAATATTAATCAATTCTGTTGCCAGTTACATATCTAATTTACGTAGCTCTACTTACAAGGTAATACAAATATAACCAATACATAATTGATATTAATATAAATTTGAAGTAGAAAATAAAAACTACAGTCGAAATTAAATTTCTGAGCTTATCTTCCAAATACAAGTAAACAGCATCTTATCTCTATTTCAATAAAGCAACATAAACTAAAACGTTTTAGACGTAACATTCCAAAAACAAACGCACAGTATTACTTTAGAAAGCTTAAGAAAGTAATCACAAGTCGCTGTCCAGTTTAAACCTTGATCGTATCATGATTAAAGAAAGTTTAACTTAATCCTAGAGAAGCACTGAGTTCGGGTTGGACTTAGAATCTATTGAGTTTATATTTAACCACGTACGAGACTAGTTGAGAGAAATTGTATAATAAGCCAGCAATTGTATTATTTACTAACGATTCATTGTATCTGAAACTAAATTTTATATAAATTAGTCCAGCCGTTCATTGTTCACTTTTAAAAAAAATATATAATTCTTCTTCGAGAGAAATTATAAAAAAATACAAGTATTTCTTTAAGTAATATCCTCTATATTTACTAACCATCAGCCCCATTGATATTTTATTTTTATTTTGTTATAGCTAATTTATTAGGTAGGAATAGGAAAAAAACTAGGGTATGGTAATAAAATCTGCAAATTCTATAACAATTGCATTTGTCCAGTAAATAGACCAATTAACAAACTTAGCTTATTAATACAAAATCTGATCAATAATCGTTAGAGCCGTTTCCCAGAGACATGACATTAATTATATGAATACTACTTACAAGAAAATCTCAATATTATAATATGGTAACATCGTACAACTAGATTTGGCATGCACATTGCACATTACATTATTCAGGATACAGATATAATACTGATTACATAAAGAAACCTATAATTTTCAATTGTTCTATTCAAATTCCGGTACTGCAATAAGCAAGATAAATAGATGTTGATTGTACCGATGCCCTTATTGTAATGATACACGGTAGCAACTGCCTCGGGGCACAATTACGTGTATGGGCAAATTTCCTCTAGCTGACCTGTTCTGCTCATTTCAACTCGCTTATTGGAACATTAGTAGTTTCATTTTGATTTCCATATTTTGTTTGTTTTTTTAGTAAAGTCTAGACTAGAATCTAGGCTGAGATAAAGCTTTATTATAGGAATAAAAAGACATACAAGTATTACTTGTTTTAAAGCACTTTTTAAGACTAATCCTATTATTAGTGAACTTAATATACTGGGGGCAAACTTACAAGTGTATTACATGTACATACATCTATCTAGCTCAATAGTGATGTACCTACTCGTAAATAGTAATGATATACTTAATACTTATGTACCTGTGTGTATAGTTAGAAAGCATAAATGCAAAAGTCATTCAAGATCTGTTCCTTAGTTCATACATGACAAACAAACACTTTTCTATTAATATTATTAAAAAGGACTGCCAGGTCGACAATAATTCGTCGTACTAATATAGTCAATCCGTGTTGCCGGTGACATTGGCGATGTAAATTATGTTGAAAGGACACTCCTAAAACCCATAGAGTAATAAATAGAGTTTAATTACTTTAATTAAATAGTTCAGTGTTTTAGGTTAAGTTTGTATTAGGCATATAATTGTACAAGAAAATGTTATAAATTCCTTTGAAATATGTTTGTGAAAAGTCCCGTTTACTTTTCATTCCTTTTTATTATTTTTGTGACATGAATTAATGGAAATTGTGTGTGGGAAGATTTATTGCTGTTCTCATATTGTCCCTTCTACTTAAATTCAGTTTATTTTAAGATACTGAAACTTACCCATGTTTTACAAGATAAATGGCTGACTCCCACTTAATAGTACAATCAATATAAACTAATTTTTAAAGATCCTACCGAATTAGCCCCGCTCCGCTCGTGTTCGTCCAGCTCATTTTAACGGTTTACATTTCTCAGAGATGAGATATTTTCCCACAATATAGAGTATAGGATAATAAACATAGTAACCTTTCATAATACTAAATTTTATCAAAATATATTCAGTGGTTTTCTCGTCATACGGTCAGACAGGCAGACAAAAATTCTAAAAACTATAGGTATGATGTCTGTATCAATAATCATTTAGTTATTAGAATTAGCCTTTTACAGAACTTGTTTAAATTGTAAAAAACCTAATAGATTTACAAGTTGATTTTATTTTATCGACGCACAATGCGAGGTAATGATTCCATTTAAGTATAATTTACATAATTTATTCTAAAAAACCTATTACGTGTTTATGAATAGTAAATGGTATATTACAAAGTAGATAATATATAGGTAGGAAATACCAATTCGATACAAAGCAAGTTAAATATGCCTCGATGCCATTTCCAATACTGTTTTGAGGGCACTTTGAATAGCATCGCATAGCGTGTATGGAACATCTGGCCAAATATTTGTCATTTGGTTGTAACATTCCAGATAGCGGCTATTTCACAGAGGAATCCTAATTAGAATGTCTTATCGAATGATTTGAAACGATTTTACAGACGCAAATTGTGATTGATTTTGTCACTTTATTATTTTAACCGACTTTAAATTCTATGTTAGTAGAAGTATATCTACTTTCAAATAAAGCTCCTTATAGTGTTTTTTTTATGTATACGGTAATTGAATGTATTTTGAACTTTGTATAATTATATGTAGGTATTGTTATAATACTTTTAACAAAATGTACGTCCAAAAATTATTAACACATGAAATATGCCACACACAGAATTTCAAATAGGTAGATGTTCAGAAAATAAATTTTTCTTAAGTGAAATAATTTTTTAATATTTTTATTCATATAATATGCTTTCTTTAAAAGAAAACTACATTTTTAAATCAAATGTAGCATTGTCGGTACAATAAAATCAATATTAACAACCCTAGAGATTGGCGGCGACAGTGCGGCGGCTTTGAACTTTAATAAGAGGTAGGGTTCGCAGCTTATATATATACGTAGGTACATTTGTTTTACTTTTTAAGCCTTCCTCCTAATTCCACATAAATTTGCTTTACAAGGGTACGCAAAGTGTGAAGCGAATTGGTTTTACGTTTATATTGTATAGGCTGTAATATTTTTTATATTAACGTAACGTATAAAATAAGTTCACATAAAGCTTTTATGAATCTAAACATAAAATAAGATTTTTTTAGAAATAAGTTTTAAAAAATAATTGTTATTTAAATTAAAATAAACATTTGTATAACAATACGTATTATATTATTTGTTATTTTGGATTCATCCGTTTTTTTACATTTTAAAATAAATATTCAACTTCTATGCATATCTAAATCATTCATATAATTGTGATAAAACTTTAAAAGATCATACGTTGTTTTGAGGATACCCACCCACAAAAAAATGATAAATTTTTTATGTTGTACGTCTATGCGTTTCTAAACCATTCATCCCTCGACGCACGCATCCGAGCAAAACAAGGGAAGACGTTACATACTTTATAAAAATAATATTTTTTTTACTTAGGTCATCACTGTCACATAAAATGAAGTTAAGTTAGTTAGTTAAGCCTTGTCTCTTTAAAATTATAATGACTAACTTGCAAGTTATCTAAATATATAAAAGCGGAAAGACATTTGGGCGGGAGGTAGTTTATACTAAGGCGACGTCCTGCGTGAGCGATCTAGACGGGAACGCGAAGCGGCGCGGCACGGCGCGAAAACAACAAACATTCGAAACCTATTGAAGTGGCCTATGTGACCAAACGCACGTGGGGTGCGGTGCGGAGCGGCGCGAATTGACGCGAACGCGATCAGTTGGCTTGATATTTTCGCGCGAAGTGGACGCGTCGGCCATATTTTTTTCAAGCAAAAATTGTTGTTGAATTAATGTCGGAAGTAGAACTTCTTATTAATGCTATCCAAGAACGTCCTACATTCTGAGACAAAAGGAATAAAAGTTATACACTTCTTCAATATCTCATATTTAAGACTAGCTGTGCCCGCGACTTCGATCGCGTGGACTACAGGATAAAATCAAACTATGATAAAAAATAGCCTGAGTTACTCCGTATAACATTAGCTATATGGGAGTGAGATTTCCGTTAAAAAACTGAAAAATTAAGATTTATTTTTTTTCTACGTATTTTTCCAGGATAAAAAGTATCCCATTTTATGCCCAGGATAATAAAGTATAATTAACTTACTTTAATATAGTAATATATTAAAGTAAGTTAATTATACTTTATAATATAATAATAGTTTAATTAACTTTTTTTCGTGGGTAGGAGTGAAACACGTCGGTCGTAAAAATTGTGATCAGCTGATTTATGTTACTTTAAAAATATTATAATAAGTTTTAGCTGAATAGTTTTCATATGTTTATGTGAGTAACAGACTTACCCACCTGCAAGAATACTCCTAGTTTACTCTCCTATACATTTCACTTACTATACATACGAAAATGGAATCCATCAAAGAGTCCTTGTCGGCGCTAACCGATATGTTTAATGCAAGAATGCACGAGTTCCAACAAGATTTAAATAAAGCAACAACATCAGCTTCAAGTAATGTTTTGCCAGGCGAATTTAACAATTTCCGCAGTTTTATACTATGTGCATTGAACACATTGCAACGGCAAGTCGAGTACCTCGCATTGGAGGTGGACCGACAAGAGATGAGGAACAGACGGAAAATGTTGCTCTTTCACGGTGTACCAGAACAGAAAAGTGAAGACATCCCGGCCCGAATTACCGGCTTAATTGCGGAACACCTAGACTTACAAAACTTTTCTACTGAACATATTAAGTACTCGTTTCGCTTAGGCCGTTCATCTGACAAGCCCAGGCCAATAGCAGTAAAATTTCGTGATGTTTCCGTGCGTAACAAAGTATGGTTCGCTAAAACCAAGCTAAAGGGCACTGGTGTTACGCAATCGGAGTTTCTCACAAAATGTAGGCACGAAACTTTCTTAGAAGCACGGCAGCGGTTCGGAGTGGGCAAATGTTGGACGCGGGATGGGTGCATCCATATCATCGCGCCTGATGGGTCTCGTCACCGTGTGGAGTGCAAGTTAGATCTTAAGGCCATACCAAACAGTGCAGTGAAATCTCCCGTGCAAAATGTGGTAATCACTAAAAATGCTGATAAAGTCATACCATCTCGCGTAAAACGAATAATTAAGAAGTAAATTCAACAATCAGTTCATATAATATTTAAAATCAATGTTTTTAGTTTTAATTATTATTATTTTTTTCTCCTAATTTCAATAAGTTACGTTTAAAAGATTCACTCTGTTTATTGTTTGTTATTATCTTATCTTAGAATGTCCACAGACTATACACTGTAACAGATAATATTTCATGTTTGTATAACAGATAAATAATTTCCCTTGTCTTTGAAACGTTAGGGTATAGACACACTATAATGAATATGTGTATATTTTTTTTGTTTTACAGTTTTGTTTTGTAATTAAGTGAAGCTGTACTTTTCATTTTCGTTATTATTATATATTTTTTTTTTGTATTTTTCCATTTTATAACTCTTTTTTTTTTTGTTTTTATGGTTGTTATTTTTACAAGTTTAAAGTGAACTTTCTTTTTCTTGCTTTCTTGCAACTGGCGGGTAACTGATGTGTTGTAGTTGTGACATAAACTTGCTAGTATTTTTATAGATATATATATTTTTTTATATATTTATATATATTATTTAATATATTTTACTATATTATACAGCATACAAAATGACCTCAATTAGCAGTAGTTTAAATGAATCATATTTTTCTTGTTCTACTTCGGAGGATGAAAGCAGCAACGACAGTTTTCATAGTATCCAAACACTTGATGAAACTCTTGACTTCGTATTCCCAGATGTTCTGAAAAATTTTAACCTAATTCATATAAATGCCCAAAGTATTCCTGCGCACTATCCTGATATGTTATCTTCTTTTACTTCTAAAAATATACATGCCATTCTGGTATCCGAGTCATGGCTCAAGCCATGTCTCCCATCTACTTCCTACGCACTACCAGGGTTTCACTTAATTAGAAATGATCGTGTCGAACGTTCAGGAGGTGGAGTAGCTATATATCTACGTTCCCATATTCCTTTCTCGATTATTAGTATGTCTAAGAATCAAGGGGACGTAGGACCCGAACATCTGTTTATTGAGATCTTATTATCTCACACCAAAATACTCCTGGGTGTTTATTATAATCCTAATCTCGCTATCGATTATTTCTCATCATTTGAAACCCTCTTAGAAACGTATAAGCCTCTGTACGATCATGCTTTGGTGATGGGTGATTTTAACACCTGTCTCCTAAAGAATGATCAACGTGCATTGCGTCTTACTTCTCTTATAAATTCAGTTAACTTAAATATTCTCCCCTTAAGGCCCACTCATAATTTTCCAAATTGTCTACCATCTCTTCTTGACCTCATTTTAGTGTCATCTACTGATCTTGTTGCAAAACACGGTCAGTGTTCCGCTCCGGCTTTCTCATATCATGATTTAATTTATGTGTCTTACAAATTGAAACCCCCGAAAGCAAAATCAAGAATACTTCTCCAGCGGAATTTTGGTGGTATCGACTTACAGCGTTTGCACGCAGACGCTGAAACCATGGATTGGTCGGCGGTTACCACTGCGACTACTGTTGATGAAAAACTTGCTATATTTAATTCTCTCCTAATCCAGTTATATGATTTTCATGCTCCAGTTCGGCCTGTACGCGTCAGGCATCTTCCGGCTCCCTGGCTTACACCAGAAATCAAAAGACTACAGATTAAAAAGAATGTTGCTAAAGTTAGATATGTTTTAAATCCCAGTGATAAAACCAGGTCAAATTATGTCAAGGCTCGGAATCGCTGCAACATGGTGTGTAGGGATAGTCAACGACGCCATATCTATAATTCAGTTGTCGAAGAAAATGACTCAGATAAAGTCTGGCATTTTCTTAAGTCCTTAGGAGTAGGTAAAACTAAAGTAAATATTAATCCTAAAGACTTAGATATAAATTTGTTAAATCAGCATTTCTCTCTTTCTAGTACTATAAATAGTGCAAATAAGTTAAATACACTCAATCGTCTTTCAAATTTGCCTACTCCTGACTTTCCGTGCTTCACTTTTCGTACAATCTCCGAATGTGATGTTATGAGAAATATTATGGCAATCAAATCTAACGCGGTTGGGACGGACTGTATAAGTCGCAAAATGATACTTCCCATTATAAACCTTCTTGTTCCTATTATTACATCTATTTTTAATGCTTCCTTAGAACTCCGCAAGTTTCCTTCGTCCTGGAAAGATGGCCAAATTATTCCACTCCCAAAAAAACCTAATCCTTCTTCCTTCTCTGACTATCGCCCAATTTCAATTCTTCCTTTCCTATCAAAGATCCTTGAACGAATCGTGCATCATCAGCTTAGTTCTTTTCTACATCAAAACAATCTGCTAAATCAATTTCAATCGGGATTCCGTCCTAGTCACAGCACAATTACGGCGCTCACAAAAATAACAGATGACATTAGGGAAAGCATGGATAATCAAAAGCTTACCGTATTGACACTATTAGATTTTACAAACGCTTTTAATACAGTAGATTTCGATATTTTGCTTGCCATTCTAGCTTCTCTTAACATATCTCCTGAGGTGGTTGACTGGTTTCGTTGTTACTTGTGTGATCGCCGGCAGCGTATACGAATTGAAGATTCATATTCTGACTGGTCTATAATTAATGCTGGTGTTCCACAAGGTGGCGTGTTGTCTCCTCTCCTTTTTTCAATTTTTATTAATTCTATATCTCAAGAAATTTCTTCTCACTACCACCTGTATGCCGACGATTTACAAATTTATGCCATGACTAGTGTGGAGAACTTGACCAATACTATTAATAATATCAATAAAGATTTGTCACTGATATCATCATGGGGCAATTCATATGGACTCAAACTAAATGCTGATAAATCGCAAGCAATTATAATAGGCAGTCAGAAATTAATAGGTAAAGTTAAAAATATACACGTACCACCCATAATTCTTAACGGTGTCCAAATCATGCTTACTGATAAAGTTAAAAACCTTGGTATTTTAATCGACCAGTATCTATCTTGGGGACCACAAATAAGTGATTTGAGCAGAAAGATGTTTGGAGCGGTGGGCTCTCTTCGTAGACTGAAAAATTTTCTTCCGATACCTACCAAAATTGTGCTGGCAAACTCTCTCCTGCTACCAATTCTTGATTATGCTGACGTTTGCTATCTTGATATAAAAGAAGAATACTTAATTAAACTTGAGCGACTTCAAAATCTCTGTATACGGTTTATTTTCGGTCTTCGAAAATATGACCACGTTTCAGACTATCGTAAAAAACTCAAGTGGCTTCCTATCCGTTTCCGCAGGAATACTCACATTCTCCATCTTCTTTACTGTGTACTGTTTCATCCTTCAACCCCTTTTTATTTAAAAGAGCGTTTTAAATTTTTAAAAGACTGTCATAGTCGTTCTCTTCGCTCTGAACAGAACCTGGTTATTAAAATTCCCCCACATTCCTCATGTTTTTATTCAAATTCTTTTACCGTTAAAGCCGCCCGGCTCTGGAACACACTTCCTGTGAAAGTTAAGAGTGCCGAAAGTCTTGATAAATTTAAGTTGCTTTTGAAAGAATATTACCTGTCACTGTAGAGCTTTCTTATTTTATCTATAACTATGATGTTTATATGTATGTATGTATGTTTGTATGTATGTATGTATGTATGTATGTATGTATGTATGTATGTAGGTATGTATGTATGTATGTATGTAAGTATTTTAGTATATATATATATATATATGTATATTTCATTATTATAGTATAGTTATTATAAAACTTAGTATAGCAAGTACACCGCCCACCACTTCTATCACACTTTCTCTTGCCTGGTGTTGGTTGCCTGGAAGAGATCGCTTTAAGCGATAAGGCCGCCTGCTGTGCATCTTTGTTTATGTTTATTTTTAAATATTATGTTAAGTTATTTCTATTGGTGTACAATAAAGAGTATTATTATTATTATTATTATTATTATTATTATACCAAGTTTCATCGAAATCGAACCGTTAGTTTTCACGTGATGCCTGAACATACACACAGACAGACAGACATACAGACAGACAGACAAAAAATTTTTTAATCGCATATTTGGGTTTGGTATCGATCCAGTAACACCCCCTGCTATTTATTTTCTCAATATTTTCAATGTACAGAATTGACCCTTCTACAGATTTATTATATGTATAGATATGAATTTTCCAACAACATTAGCTTCCGTCCGCCCATGACAAATGTTTAATGTTAACTGAACTGAACGGCGGCGGAGGGGACGGTTCGCGCGCACGTAGGACAGAGTAGCCGCATCGCTCCGCACCACATTAAATTCGCATCGGATCGTTTCGCAATCGCGTTCGCGTTGAGTCGTCCACGTAGGACACTGTGTTAGTACTTAGATCGCTAAGAACAGATTTTGCGACAGGGCCGAATTAAGGAGGTCTGAGGGCTCTTGAAAATTTATATGAATGTTCTTTATTTTTTGTGCTACAAACATTAAATTTGGCAGCGAGTACCCGAGTGAAGTAAGGGTAAATCGCTAGTTTATATATAAAATGCTTATATTAATAACTGATACTATTTAAAAATGTTGCTAGCCCTAGGTCTAACCGGATTTGCGTGCCTATTACAGGAGTGAATTTGTTGCCAAATTGCTCGTACAGGGTTGACCGTACCATTGAAATGTTTATTTCTACTTAGAGTGACATACTAGAAACGAACACTTCATTAACATACTAATAATAATAATTATTGCAATTTTTCAACTCAGTGTCCCATAGCTGGGCAAAAGCCTTTTTTAATGTGAAGAGGCTCGTACTCGATTTTTGTAAAAATAAAATTTCTCAGGCATTCAGATTTGTTAAGAATGTTTTCTCTCACCGTATCAGCAAGTACTAATCATGTTAAAAATAAGTTTAGTATATAAAAATCTCACAAGGTATGAGCAGGTGTTTCAAATTGAATACTTTTGATTTATCAAATGATTCCGTTACTATGGTCGTTTTTCAAATATTCGTAGAATCTCTCTCACGGACTGATTAACTTTGAACTTTAGATTTTCTTCATATTTTAACATGAGTTGTCTATCAATATATCTATACAACTATTTGTTGAAAATATCTAGAGTACTTTCATTCATTTGTAACAGATTCACAAACTGTAAAAATATTACTTTATAATAAGTTTTCTTTCAACATAACTCTATTATATAACTATTATAAAGAGTTAAAAATAGCATACGAATGTCGCATTAAGAAAATTTAATAAGATCTACGCATATGTAGAATAAAAAGTTGAACAAAAACTACAATTCACTGCGCAATCGTAGGATTTTAGTTTAAAAATAATCTATAAGGGACTATACCACATTAAACGCCATTGAAATTTATTTATAGTAAGAATCAACGTCTGTCTTTCTGTCCGTTTTAAATTAGCCGCGACGTTTTAGAGACACATTATTTTACGTTCACTTGATCTTATATGCTCTTAAGTTTTAACTTTATTCCAACGGTACACAGTTTATTTTGTCGGCGTATTTCTTTGAATCAAAGGGTAAAAAGTTTGATGTATTGCTTCTTTTGCGACATCAATTTGAAGATGGTATCTATATTTTGTCAGAGTAATCACTGTTTTACAAAAGATATTAAATGAAAGTATCCAGTTATATATAAAGACTAAAACGATCAAAGTATGTTGTATTAAATAATGACTATTTTCATACAAGCGTACATTTTCAAATATTTTAATATTATAATTGATATTATAAGCAAGTCTCACCCTCGCTACGCTTGGGTTGATTTCTAAGTAGGTGATAACGATTAGTATATTATATAGTTATTAATATGTATTAATCACTATATAATATACTAAAAAGACTGAGAATGTTATCAGAGATGAGATATTTTCCAGCAGTAAAAAGTATCCAATATATAATATTCAATATTCTAGTGGACAGACAGACAATTTAACTACTGAAGTAAACTAAGGACTAAGTCCTTATATTTTTTTTGTCTTCCATCTAATATATCAAACACTTTTCAGAATAACTACCAATCAAGAACTACATATATACATAATATATATATAAAACAAAATAGAATTCAAATATTGAAATTCCGATGAACATTTTTGTAGTGTTTATTCGCTTGATTTGGGTTTGTGTGAAAATAAGAGATCGGAAATACGGAGGTTTATCGCGTCATGACAAGTATGACAGGGATTACGTGTTTAGTTTCACACTTGAATAAATATGGAGATGTAGAGTCAAATATTGTAGCAATAAAACAATACTTCGTTTACACTCGATTATTTTACAAAAAAATCATATTGTTTTACCCCATTAGTATATACACAAGGAAATGCTGGTATATCTAATATATAAAAATCTCGTGTCACAGTGTTTGTTATCGATCTCCTCTGAAACGGCTTGACTGATTTTTATGAAATTTTTGTGTATATTTGGTAGTTCTGAGAATAGGCGTAGACTATGTTTTATTTCGCTGGGTGATAAGGATGGCCCCTTTCCAGTTTTATTATTTTGTATTATAAGGCCAATTTTTTTATTTTTTTTATTATTTGGCATCCAATAATACTTATGACCCAAAATTTTCACCCTTCTACCAACGCGGATGGAGCGGCAGGAATTACTAGTATACTAACTACTAACCTAAAAATATTTGACAGTAAAAATAGTAATATAAACAACCATGACAACGCCTGGGTAATTCATTTGCGCACAAATAAATTACCCAAGCGAGATTAGAACCTGCGACCACATAGCAAGTCAATACAAACTGCCACACGTGTCATCACTATAAAAATCGGCATAACAAAAATTATACACCCAAATAAATTATTATTAAATTACACATTGGCAACTATCGGTATAAAGAAACTAACAAATAAACGTGAAGTGTAGATTATTTCTAATTATTAATAGTGTCGGCTTTCATAAAGCCATTGATTCAATTAGTTTTACTTGTTGATAATTTTCACGCCGGCATCATCTGATGATTTAACCCTTGGAACACCATGATATCGATAAATAAATAGTGATAGGCGTAAAATTATTATTGATCGAAACTTTATATTACTCTTACTTGTAATATTTTAAATAGGAATGTGTGTTTGTATATCTGTAAACACAGCAAACACGAATTTTCAGAAAATATAAATGCTTTAACTTGAAAGTCAAGTAGATACTTAAATATTCTACGGGTATTAAATGCTCTATACATGGAGGATTTTGTTTAATGAATCTTCCACCCTTTGAATATAATTTTTATTTATGTAATTTATAATAATTTTTATTAGATTAATCAACCGATTTCCAAAAAGGAGGAGGTTCTCAATTCGTGTGTATTTTTTTATAAATATTCTCATTCACGACATTCTATACCCGCGGTTCAGCTTATTTTAATATAATTTTAAATATAAATTTTGACGACTCGTTTGGCTCAGTTGGTAGTGACCCGACTATCTGCGCCAGCGGTCGCGGGTTCGAGTCCCGCTGGGGGCATTCATTTGTTGAGCACGAATGTTTGTACTAGTCATGGGTGTTTATATTTATAATATATATGTATTTAAAATTTATATGTGTAGTATATCAACTATCTGGTATCCGCAACACAAGCACGTTAAGTAGCTTACTGTGGAACTAGATGGCGCTGTTGTAATAATGTCCTAACATTTTTATAAAAAAACTGATTCTCATTTAATATCGAACCCCTTTACCAATTTTAGGGTTGAAAATAACCTTGTTTAGGTCATGGAGTTTCGCAGTTATTTGCAATTTATAATAACTATGCAACAACTTCATTTTATATCAATTAGTTGCGAGCGTCATATGAATACCATTGTAATTTAGAATCTAGACTATATCTAAGTTTTAACTAACTTCTATAATATATTCAATATTAATTTTTGTTAGTTGTTTTTAATACCAAGCTACTTACTGCCTAGACTTAAAACTAGACTTATTAGAATATTTTATGTAGGTTTTCAGAATTTTCAGGCTTATAATATGTATGTAATTAAAATTTACATGTGTAGTGTATCAACTATCTGGTATCCGCAACACAAGCACGTAACGTAGCTTACCACGGAACTAGATGGCGCTGTTGTAATAATGTCCCAACATATTTATTTCAGACTTTTTCTTTTCTAAATTACTAAACAAAAGTTAAACACATAATTTCAATTTTAAATTCTTTGCAAACTTAAACATTGTGAAAAATTATGCAATTATTTATAAGTTCAATAAAATACCTTATACATTTTAGTGCTACGTATAAAATATTCGCCCATTTTAAATAGTACTAGAGGGTAGGAACCATAAACTTTGATTTATTATTCATCATGCACCTATTATTTAATGAAAATAAAATATTTGTAGAGGGAACGCCGCTAATCTATAGGGGTCAACATTAAGAAATATTGCTATCGAATGCAGTAATTGATACAAACGTCATGGTGCATTTAATAAACGGTCAACCCTGACTAGTAGCATGTTTGAGTTTACTGTCCCATACTTTTACATACATTCTAACTAGAAAATTTATGTAAATAAATTGTAATCTATATTATATACCTATGTAATAAGTTTTTTAAGAAAGAAGTATGAATATTATTATTTAATACAGGGAAAGTGTCGAATAAAAAGCACAAACAAAAACACCAGTTTGTTTTCGCTTAAGTCCTAAGTCCCATATCTATTCAAAATTTCCCCTCTTTTGAAGTCGGTCAAACAATCTATTACTTCGTGAACACAACCAACAATTCAATGCAGTTATTAAACCTGATATTAAACGTCAAATTAATGACAACTTTGAAGCTGGTGAAAAATGAATCGGTGGCCTAATTTAATTCAATAATCAGAGGCAGGGGCGGACAGCCTTTGTCCTTAGTACAATATTAAATTAATGTTATAATAAACTTTAATTTCGCACCTGTCGGTCTGTCAGGGCCACGACAATGTTTGGGGCATTTCCATTTCCGATAATATTTTGTTATTTACCCCTGAATGGTACTGTACAGATGGTTTGAGTTGTAAATTGATTTTCGTTCATCATTAAAATCAGTTGCTGCATCATGCAATTTCGCATCAGCTTAATATGAGACTGTACTGTGTAAAAATAATAAGTTCTCTTTTTTAACCGTACCTTTTAACTCGTTTAAGATATAAAATTGAAATGTTGATGAATTACCTGTGGACAAATAAAGAAAATTATTACTTTAATAAAATTAATTCTTTGGAAAATAAAACGTTCATGTTCAACCGCGGCACTCATAGTCACTTAATGAACCATTAAGTCGTTCTTTAGTATGGATATTCTTGACTTAATGGATCATTAAGTTATTATGAGTGCGGCGGTTAGATAGCTATACTTTCATTACTTATCAGACATTTTACAAGTATGATATTTACATATGTACAAAAACTACGTATAAAATTTGATTTCATTGAAAAATAACGTGGTTAACTTAGAAACATTCAAAAAAATCAAATAAAAAAACTAGGTTTAGAGAAATCATTTCTTTAAGTGGAACATTTCAAAGAGTTTCTAGGAGAGCCCCCCAAGATATACTTACAGGCAATATACTAGCAGTAGTGAGGCTAAATTACCAAGATTTACTAGGAACCCACACATAATTACGTTATTAACATATAAGTTTGGTATTACAGTATTTAGTCGTAATGCGTTATACCGTTCTAAGCCACGCCCTTGGCCGCCAGCTTGAATATGCATTATGCATGAAATGTGAATTAAATGAAGCTATTCGCCGTAATAAAATGGTTTATATTAAAAAGCTTATTTTTAATGTAGCTAGACGTTTTGATCAACTGTATGTATTTCATGAAATAACTTTAAAAAGCTTCAATTTATTGAACATCAATACATAATGGTACAAATAATAAAATTCTAATCGAGTACAATCTTTATATTAAATATTAAAAAAAAATCTTACTTAAAATAGTCCTTACAGAGGCTGAATATATAGTTTTCAGATTTTATGTCTGTCTGTCTGTGACAGCTAGAAATAAAATCACGAAAAACACTACAAAACAGGTTGTGATGATATTTGGTATGACGATAGACGTTTACATTTTCGTTTGAGCTTCAGTTAAATTAGATCAACTTTAGTTTCAATAACTTTGCTATACCTTTCATAATATCAATACGAAAATCAGATAAGCAAATTATTTAATAATAAAAGTTTTCGATGTTAAACCCAGATCTATTATTAAAAGAGATAGCAACGTAGATTAACGTGTCGCAAAACGTAGCTTTACGTTGGAAGCTCACTTCGATTGGCCATAAATCCTGGCTCCACGTAAAACGCTATATCATTTACATTGTTTCAAACAAATGTACTACGAGAGCTTTAAGGAAGAGGTAAAATGTGAGCTCATGTAATATAAAATGAAAAAGTTACTGTGCAACTCACCTTAGAGAATTAGAAAGGTTTTTAAATTTATTTTTAAGCTACACTTTTATTATAAGATACTAAGAAATTTTGATAGCGTATTCGTATAATACATATTTGTTAACCGGCATTTTTTAGTACTAATTCAAAATAAGTAGTATATTACTAGCTCAGAGTAAGTTACTTTTAAAAGTACGTATAAAAGCATAAAGAAAAATGATTCGATGATTTAATTTTCAAATGTAAGCACATTAGGAAATTTACGTATAATAATATGGTAATTTACTAAATAATAATGTAAATCATCTTAAACAGACAGTTATTTAAAGCTGTAAAATATTACACCTGGTAATAACAGAACTTGCTACCACTGTTAAAGATGTCAGAAATTAGTTAGACGCAATCAAGCTATCTACATCCGTCATAGGCAAAATTGGATCGATGTTTGTTACTCAATCAACTCTAAATGGCTGAACAGGTTAAAATGAAATTTGGTATAGACTTCACAGAACCACTCTGCAATAAAGGGTCGGGGACTGCCGATAAAATTAATGAATGAATGATCTAAAATCAAACAGACGTGTTTTTATTTTCATTTAGCCCTCGAGCTAGACGTGGGCTGTGTTCAATTGAGTGTCAAAGGCGAATATTTCACATTCAAAAGGTAGTATAGCTCAGGGGTTAGTATTTATATATTTCAATGGAAGTTTAACAAGTAAAGCTCTACTTAATTTTTTTTTCTTTATTAAATCTTGTTATTGGAAAAAATAAAAAAAAAAACAAGTTATTCAAAAGTTCCGAGTGAAGCATTAAATTTTCTTCTTTATGATAATATGATTACAAAAAAATTGCGCAGATACGAATTACAGCTCAAAACTTAGGTTTAGACGTAGTAATATGAACATAGTTACCCTTAAACAAATGGTACTGGATTGTTTTTCATCTGTTCTTTTTATGACTCGTGTATTCCTTTTGAAGTATCGGTAGACGTTAGATGTTCATTTAAAAATTGTAATAATTCATTACTGCTGAACTTTATCAGTTTGACTTCACGTTTGGCTCAGTTGGTAATGACCTACTTTCTGCGCCAGCGTTCGCGGGTTCGAGTCCCGCTGGGGCTATTCATTTGTTGAGCATAAATTTTTGTACTCTAGTCATGGTTGTTTATATTTATAATATGTATGTATTTAAAAATTATCTATTTTTAGTATATTAACTATTTGGTATCCGTAACACAAGCCGCGTGGCTTACCACGGGACTAGATGGCGCTGTTGTAATAATGACCCAACATATTAGTTTTGGATGCTTAAGTTAAAGTTAAGGCAACCGAGATAAGCGATCTGCATGAGAGTTGGTATTATAATACACAACTGTGTGCAAACCCAAATGTACATATATACATACATACATACATACATACAAACGCACATACATATACCAAATATATTTCACCAAAGGTACACTACTTCATAGAACCACATAGCGCACTGTGAAGTTCCGGCTATCCATCATACGTTGTTCCTGAGCGTAATCTGCAATGATGGGGGGACCGATCAATGTTCTGCCACGGTTAATATTTGAACAGATATGTATTTATTTGCGGCTACATAAAATCTACCACGGTTTGTAAATTGTGGATAGCATTCGTAATAATTGGCATTAGTTTTAGAAATCGGGTGATGTTTTGCTTTACTTCATAGTTTCATTTGCTGAAAATATCCAAAAAGTTCAGATATTTATAATATTTTATTCTAATAAAATGCTATTACATCGTCAAGTTAATAAAACCTCTTTCTTGTTCTTCTTTATTGATGTAGAGAAAAATCTAAGGTGCCCGGTTTTTTTTGCAAAAGAGTTTAGTTAAAATATTATACATGATAATTTAGTATTGGCTGACACCGTCCCCCAAAATATCTGAATATAAATATAGTTATCTATGACCTTTCATAGCTTTAGTTACATCATTGAGAGTATAAGAATAACAATAGCAGGAATAAAATTCATTACGTATAGGAAAATAGAATTATTACTTTGTTTACTAGAGCAAATTATTGTAAATGCCAAAGTTAGTTGTGGATGTGTATTTGTGGTTCTTCAACGCTGGAACGGCTGAACTGATTTTCATGTAATTTACTACATAGATAAATTAAAGCATGGAACAAAATAGGCTACTATTACATTCCTAGGACGGTACTAAATAGAAGTAAGGGTAAGTTGTTAGTTCATATAATTAATATAGTTGACGAATAAGTAATATAATCAAAACCAAACATTGTTACAGATAGGCTTTAACACAATATCAAAGGTAACAAGTTAGATTTATGACATCAGTTAATTAACATGCAAACCTCTATATGCAAACGGAAGATGATTTGGTTGAACGCTAGCACTTGATTGATGATTGAAGCTTCCGTAGGCTCATAAATGTTTAATGAAATATGTATTAATATTATACTGGGATTGTATTGTCTTGTTTGTTTATAATTATAAGTTAAAAGGCAGTGATGCTACAATGGCAACACTTGAAAAACCAAATAAAGCGGTTCAAATCGCAGGTTTAGATACCCTTTACGTAGTTCCCTCTAGAGGTTTTTAAGCGATGTAAAGAAAATATTGTGAGAAAACTCGTATGAATTAAATAAAAAGTATTAATACAAGTTTAATCCTTACTAATATTATAAATGCGAAAGTAACTATGTCTGTCTGTCGCGATTTCACGCCGAAACTACTGAACCGATTTCAATGAAATTTGGTACACATATAGCCTAGAGCCTAAGAAAGGACATAGAATACTTTCTGAAGGCGAAAAAAGGGCTGTAAGGGGTTGAAATAGGGGATAAAAATTTTGTATGGAAATAACGTCACTTTTAAAGCTAGAAGCTAGAAACTTATATTTTAGGCTTTTGATTAGATATAAATAAGTAAGACTTATTAAAATTAATTTAGTTTGTAATAAAAAAAAGTACTTTTACTATATTTTTAAAAAATATTTCATCATGCCAATTTTTATCGTATTTTAATATCATTAGTGATTATACTATTCTGATACCACTTGTACCATTATATAAAAATAAATGACTCATTGTTCCAATAATACCTCTAATGACAAAGACGAACAAATGTACAAAGTAATTTACCTATTGATGGGTCAAGCTGAGATAATATGAGATTTCACATCGAAATTTGTATAGATGTTAATTCTTAGTACAATGCAACGTTACTCTGCATTTTTATAATGACAATGTTATAAGTTAGAACTTAAGGCCAATATGAGATTTTTATAAAAATAATAACTGACATAAAAAATACGTGCTAGGTGGGTACTTATATATCAATAAATTCAATAAAAACCAACTGTTTTGTAAGTAAAATAATTAATTTTAAAGTGAATTGAAAAGAATTTTAAGCCTTTAGATATGAAGCTTTAAATATGAAATTATATATTTTATGTTAATATCAACGTTTTTAACTTATATAATGTATAATGCCATAAAAAAATGACATATTATTATGTACATATAAATATAAAGAACAGTAATAAATACTATGAAGATAGAACATTTTAAGGAAAAAAATATAACATAATACATTCTAATACCATTACTTAAACTCATTATATTAGATTTTTTCCATGAAAAACCATTATTCTCGTAATAACGACAAAGACATATAAAAAGCTTTGAAACCTCTAAAGCTTCCCCTTAAACAAAACATCTAAGCTGATTTGCAGTTATTACAAAAGAATTGATAAACTTAATAATGAACGATATTCATATAATTACGCTCCATTAGTGTATCAAAGGGATGGTATGGCATTAATTGGTGACTATTACCTTTTATGAATAAGCTTAAAAAGAGCTTTTATTAAAATGTTACAATATGTATTTCTTAATAAAAAGTTCAAGTACTGCACTGTTCCAATAGGTCGTATAATGTTTGAAGAGAGTACATATTTTAGTTATTGTTTTATATTTACTCTGTTATCAATAAGCTTTTTGTTGTTTGTTGTTAGGGAATATTTTTTCCATATTTTTGATAGAAATTATTCTACTTGTAGCAGTCTTACTGACTTTTATACATTTATTTGAAGTCATTGAAGAGATTCAAAATAAATGGACAATTAATATGTAAAAAATTATTAAAATTCACTCATTAGGTACATCTCATTAAGGTGTTCAAATTTTAATCATGTAAATATTATACCGTCCATCTGTTTATATCGGACCTTACTTAGGCGTTGGAATAAGAATATTTAATTAACGCAACCCTCTCACGTACTGACATTATGGGCTAACGACGTCATGCTTGCCTCAAGAGTGGTGGTCTGATGAATAATTTCTACATGAAAACAATATAATAGGTTTTGTAATAAAGAAAAAGTATTTTTATGTACAATATTATTTTCCTGTGTGTGGTTTATTTGAGTATTTATAGAAAGGTAAAATTAAAAGCGGATATTAAAGCCGATTTTAAAATAAATTTATAAGCTCTATAGATAAAAGCTTCTGTACGTAAATTACAGATTTAAGCTACCAATTTTTTAATGTCAGAGATTGCATTTACGCATACCACCTACTTATATACAGGAGGTTATATGGGACTCAGCGGATAGAAAAGCTAGTACAGCCCACTGAAACACAACAGAAACTTCCTAGTCTTAATGTGGCGCCGAAAGGATCGCTAGCGCACTCAACCACGACGACCCGTCGGGAGGTATGCCAAGGCAGAGTATACAAGCATTGATCTCCTTTGGTCTATCTTGTTTTCGGAGAAGTGTCACAAGCAAACCGCCTGGTACATCTACCACCCAAGTCGACCATCTATCAGTCTGATGGCTTTACGCCCGGCTGGATTGCCGGTCGCTAATGTGCTCCAACCACGACGAGGTAAACGCACATCGGAGAGGAGATTGAAACAATTTATAAAACCCAGAACATAAACTAAAATAACTATTATTTATAATAAAAATACAAACATTTGTTTAGCGGAGGAACAAATTTATAACAATATTTGAAATTCTTGCCAAGTAAATAAGTTAATGCCCTCGAACACCAAGTGCCGTAGGGTGGCGCAGGTGTCACCGCACTTAGCCTTCCATACTAACTCGCTGTGTATGTTACCCTTTCTACATTATTAATAAGATACTTATATATTAACGAACAATTTGCTTATGCTACATATTGTAAAGAAAGGGATGTAAATGATTACTAGATTACTATGTAATATAGAACTTAAATATTTCTAGTATAATTTCACTAAGAGCTTTCAAAAAAGCTTTAGATATCCTTTGTTTTGTACTTTTTGAACCATTATAGAAGAACCTTAATTTAGGGTTTTTTAGTGTAAAATATTTACAGGGCGTGAGTTTGAGAGGATCTCACTTTATGAATTTACAATTAGTTTTGCAGAATGGCTATTTTTAGAGAATTATGTGAAGCAAACAATTAACAATACAAGTATTTAATAACATAGATGAAAAAATATATTTACGAAGAAGACATAAGAAAACAATGCAAATAAAACAAAATGATAAAACACTAGACAAAATGAAATTGTTTTACTTCAATGCAAACGTTAAAAAGTAACTAATAAAGCTAGACACTTAACCGTTGAATTCAATTTGGGTAAATGGACGTTAGATCAGTAAACAAATTAGTTGACTAATTACTCATTAGCCGGAGTGAAAACTGTGAAAATAAAGGCCAAGACGAAAAATATTTGCTATTAAGGAAAGCTCCAGTCATCGAGGTCAAATTATTCACTCAGATAAACTTAGAAGAATGTTACTGTTTTTCTTTATATAAGACTAACTGTTTTTCTTTAAAATAAAAACTAATTTAACGAGATGCTCGTTTTCGCACAGCAGACTCGGCTGTGAATATATATTTGTAATACTAATATGTCCCACGGAATTCACACTACTTTTTTAAGTAGCATTACATTATATTATAGTGATACTAGCAATTCCCGCGGCTCCACCTGCGTTTTAATCACTAATAAAAAATAGTGATTGGTGGTAGAAAGATGAAAATTTAGAGTTATAAGTATTTTTGGTGCCAAATCGTAAACAATAAAGATTTGGTCTAAAAATTAAAAAATATAAATCTTATCACCTAGGGTATTAAAAATAATCTATGACAGTTAAACCTATTTTTATTATTTTTATACAAAAAAAATCGGTCAAGCCGTTTCGGAGGAGTTTGATAAAAACACTGACACGAGATTTTTATATATTAGAAGAAGATATGTAATACAATTTCATAGTAAATATCTAAATATCAGTAAAGGCAGTAAAAATTAATATTCTAAATTTCTCTATATATTATGATGATTAATGAACAAAATTAAGTGAAAGTAGACTAGAAAGGGCAAAGGCATGCTCTTAATTATATTACGAATTAAGTTTAGCGTTCGTTTAGCTCTAAATATTTATGTTAATCGAAGATTTATTACATAGGTTTCGTCTAATTTCTTATCGAGTTAAGGAAGTTTGATGTTTTGCTCTAATTAGAAATATGATAAGTGACAGGTGTTGTGTGGCGGCATTCATTGAGTTCGAAATTTCGTTTAAAAGATATCATAAATAACAAAACATGTTTTCGTTTGTAAATAATTAAAAAACTTGCATTATTTTATATAATCAATTAACTAAATTAAGGTAAGACATGAGCTTTAATAATTACTTTTTCACTTAAAACGTAAAGCTTCTACTTTTTTCTTATGAGAAATTACAATTCGATTTTTCAACAATCGTCCAAAGGATCCAATCCAAAGGATGAAAACCCTTTTTATATAACCTAATTACGCTATTTTAAAATGTTATATATAGCATCTGCATCAGAGTCTAGTATATTGTTTTATACTACAGACTCTAACATAGATGAAGTAATGAATTAACGTGTTCTCCGTGTGGGAATCGAACTTACGCCCTTACACAATATAAATAGTTCCATACCTACTGCTTTTAGGAGTTCATCAGTTGCGATTTATAATCATCGATAAGATATCTACTTAATTTACAGTTATTGTAATGTATCTATCGATCATTAGACGTGTAATGATCTCAGGGGGCAAGAAGTCAAGGCGTAAGCGTGCACTACACACTAGCTATGATACTCGTATATGTACTATAGTGAACACACTGTATTACATTTTCGCGTTAATAAAATAAGAATTTTCGACATGTCAGTCTAGAGAATAGGGTATTCCGTTACAGCATGAAGATATAATAACCTTTTTTAATAATACTTAGTAAGTAAGAAGACAATTTGAAAATCTGGATTGCTAAAAGAGCGGCACCTTTCGATTCCAGCCAAATTAACCAAAAATAATCATTAACATCGATCAAGTCAATAAGGAGAAGAATCACGAACATATATTGTAGGTAATATGGATAGTTAAATATATTGCGAATGCTGATTAAAATTTTCACGTAAATCGATTTCATAATAACTATATCAAAAATGGCAAACAAAAGAAGCGTCTATATACTTTTTCTTAATAACTTCTATAAAATGTAAGTGAAATAACAAATAATATTAATAATATTTTATTTTTTTTCTACGTTAACCTTTATAATAATAGAAATAGCAGCAAATTCGCAATACGCTTTCGCTTATGACAATATCAAGACGTTAACGGGTTAAAACATTATGTTTAGATACATAACGGTAACCTTGTACTCCTAATAAAATACTCGTGCGTGAAAATAACTGTAGTGGACGACAACTTCATTAATATACTAACTTCAGTTAGTGTCTTTCCCTGCATTGTAATGTCATTTACAAAGAGCGTTTAAAAAAATAATTTCACGTTTTTGGTTTGTTTATAGTTAAACATTTATACACTTTCAAACATATTATATATTAAAATAATAACTTTTAAATACGTGTGCTTTAATAATAAAGCTTTTAACAGTTACCTCTGCTTAATGTCGGGAGAGAGCTTTTAATGGCATGACAGCCTGTTATATTGTTTATAGCATAATCTCAACCCTATATATAAGAATATGAATGTATATAAACATTGTTTGTTTATACATGTATAAAACATCGTGGAAATGTAATTATATTAGGGTATTTCATTACGCCTTTATTTTCACTTAGTACTTATTAGAAGGCAGTGGTGGCCCAGTGGTAACGCACTCGCTTGTATAACCGAGTGATGCGGGTTCAAATCCGGGTGTCGCACCTCTGATATTTTCATGTGCGAATCATTTACTAACATGATCACCACTTGTCTTATGGTGAAGGAAAACATCATGAGGAAACCTACATGTCTGAGAGAACTTTGCAAGTTTTCGAAAGATATGTGAAGTCCGCCAACACGTACTAGGCCAGCGCGGTGGACTATGGCCTGATCTCCTGATGCCTGGCCTCTCATTGGGAGGCCCTTGCCCAGCAGTGGGACGTTATAAAGGGCTGAATACACTTATAAGAACACCCACTTAGTAAGCCAGATGTAAAAATAATATATTATTTTTATGATCATGTCGTATGGCTAGCGTACTATAAATTATCAAAATTAGCTCTAATGTACTAAGCATAAGGTAGTTAGTTAGCTATAAAAACTTTATCCCAGCGTGACCCCAAGACATAAACGTTAAGACAAAGTAAAAGCTCTATTGTGAGGGCAATAAATCACTTCAAGTGTATAGAGGATAATATCAAGTATTTATTCAAGGCACAAATACAAGAGCTTTGAAGGAAATGCGTAAACAAGAACCTTCGCGAAGTTTTATAGCGAAATTAAAGGCACCCATTCGGTATAACAGCTAAAGTTTCTTTGGGTAAAGGTGTGCCTACTTATTTTATATTACAACACAAATCATAGTAATTTTAACTTCAAATCTGTTGAAATAAATTAGAAAGAGAAGTACGAGATATTTTCTAATGTTATCCATATTTGTATATTAAATTAATTATATTTGTTGACTGATTGATTCGTCAAGCTCAAACTATACCGGGATTAAGACAAAAATTTCAAAGTAATTACAGCCGTATACGGACATTTTTTATATTTAATCACAGAATCATTAAAGAGCTAATATAGAAAAAAAGTTGAAAGTTTCAACGAAATGTAAAAAATGTTAGGTTTTTTTTAATATTCTAACCCATATTGTAAATTTATTAAGTTTAGTAATGTAGATAATATTTTTCAGGCCAACTATTTCCTGAAAAGAGGTATAAACAGCTATGAAACCAAAAAGGCAAAATAAAATGCAGTTGAATTCAACTCGAGAAAATTAAGAATGTTATTACAACAAATTTAAGTAACACTACAAAATTCAAGTAAAAAGTGTCTCGTCGTAAATCTGGAAAGTTTTATTTAAGACATCCGTCTCTTTTTGACTGGGAGAAATATCTGTGAAGTTTTATTGAAAAGAATTTTAAGTACGTTGCGGACTTCTTGGTGAAATTTTTATTATTCGTGCAAAGGTAGATTGTGAGCGATGTAAAAGTAGAGTGTATTTCTTAATGTATATAAGGATGGAAAAAAACATTAAAATATTTGAATACTTAATACTAGAAAATCTATTATATAGCTTTTTATTGGCATATGAAACTAATATATCTAAATATTATTTTCATATGCCAATAAAAAGCTTCTTATATTATTTGGTTTCCCTCAAAATGGTCGCAAGTAGTAAATACGTCTTTTATAAACACGTTATTAAATTACAAGAGGTATTTCGTTAAAACGAATTTTAAGACAGCCATTAGTATGCATGTCACACAATAACCTGAAATAATTACTTTTAAATGATATTTAGGTGGAGTATTAAAATATTCTATTCGCAATTTGATTGCATAATGAAGCAAGGGGATGATTTGAGTTTGAAATTCAGCTTATAAGACTGAGGAGTTTGTCTAAGTGACATTCTATTATATGCTGGAGTTCGCTGGTTCAATTCTCGAGTAGAGTAAAAAAAGAGTGCATATAGCCTTTACGCGTTAAAAAGAAACGCTATAGACTATGACACGTTTCGTCTTAGCAGAAGTGTTGCTGTTGGTTTTAAACAACAAATACTTTCAATTACACACAGTATAGTAAACTTTGTAGTGTTGATTCATATTTGTGCTAAAGTTTCTATATTATACCTAACTCATATTTTGTTGGCTCGTGCCATACATAAAAGTTATGTATGAAAAAAGATGGATAAACTAACTTTTATTGTACTGTACGGAATATGTGGTCGGCATAAAAATTGTACCTACGCGGACGGGCGACAGAGGCGGACATGATGTTTTATTTGTTACAGGTGCAATAGTAAATGTGATTTATATGGCGTGTTTTTATTTCGATACAAGTTTTACATAGATAGTGGTAGCCTAGTGGTAAAGCGTTAGCTTGGGAGACCGAGAGAAGCTGATTCAAATCCCGGTCGCGCTTCTTTTCAAGTGCTATTCATTTTTAACATGATTAGCACTTGTCTTACGACAAAGAAAAACGTAAAAAATATAAAAAAAAATTTGTTAAAGATAAGCCGAAGTGACTTTAATTTTTGCTTATGAAGTACTTTTCAAATACTAAATAAGTAATTTTAGTTTAGTAAGTAAGAAATGATCTCTGGAACGACTCGACTAATTCAAATTTATATATTTTTTTATATATGTAGCAACATTTTATTCTTCAACGTGAAACTAAGTAACAAGTCATTTTTGTCTATCTATATTGTCTATCGCGGTAAAATCGTCCATTACATAACAACTGTATGTAAACATATCATGTACTTATTACGTACAGCAGTTAAGAGCGCATAATGTATTCTAGTGCACGTGATAAAACCCCATAGTTAAGACCGGTTTAAAACTAAACGACAAACGCAATTATTATGATCCGTAATATAGTAAAGTAACTTCTGCAATGAATACGTTGTTCAACGGTGCCATAGACTAAGATATAGACATGGCAGATCTTTAAATACTACCAAATATCACTATCTCTATAGCACCTAACCTATTATATAATAATAATGATTAAAAAACGCATAAAATATGTCGATACGTCTGTTCCATAGTACCATTGGTAACTTTGAATTAATATTAAAACCAATAAAGTATCTATCATTTTTTATGTCAATACTTTTGTATTATGTGGTAATTTTATTCAAATTTTGTATTAAAAACTTCGATCTAGATATATAAATTACTAAACCAGCCATAACTAATACAAATAACATTTTAGTTTACATATTTATTGATGGTGAAGTGAAGCCAGGCGATACAACTAGTTATGAATAATTTACAAAACAGTCGCTTCTGCACTCATGTGTCGCTCGAACTATCGCTACTTCGTTACAGAGCAGATTAATATTTCGACGCAGTAAATACGTTATGCGGACACTGTCCGAACTTGTCCGACTAAATTGGCGAAGTTGCCAACCCCTGGGACTGGGGGTTTTAGGGTTGTCTAAATTATCATAATATCAGCTTTTATCTCTGAAATTATTTGAAATTATTCGTTTATTAAATAAAATAGCATATGATGTTGTTCATATGTGAAAGAGGGAGCGGGTTTTATAATCATATAATTAAGTGAAGTTTATAGTTTTGATGTCTTTTTGGGACTTTTCCAAAGGTGCAAGCAAAGGCAAAATAAATAGCGGAAAACTAGAGCCTAAAATAAGAAACCGTTGTATAATCTGAAAAAAAAAATCATTTAACCATTGTGACATAGTGCAAAAATTATCATTATAAAATAGTAATAGCTATGTTAGATATCTTTGAATTCTATATCATTAGACCATATCAATTTCTGTAACTCATTTCTGTACGCAGATTCAACGAATAAGAACGCAATAAAGTATTTATATTAATACAATAAATCCACGATATTATAATTACATTATGTTAACAACATATGCACGGGTAATTATATCTCTTATGATTTATTTAAACTGTCCATTAATTAATGTTCAATATATACTTTAGTTACTTTTTTTTCCCAGCTGTAGAACGAGACACTGTAATTTAAATTTTTAAACCCAATTTTAAATATCAATATCAAAATATTTCCATCGGAGAAGTTTCATATAAATAATTCTAGCAATGACTTTATAGCCTTATCCAAAATAGATAATAAATGAACTTCTTTCTGCGAGCGAAATTGACCAAACAATTCTCTCTAGCACCAAAGTAATTAAACAAAGTAACAATATTTCGATTCATTCACATTTATTAAAACACGTAACATAATCACAGGGGCAATGTTTAATTAATTTGAACAACAAGTATTTCAATAAATTTGACACGCGACAGCCCTAATTATACCGAGCTAGGGCTGTATGCGTAACTACTGCCGCACACTACAGACTTAATCGTCCGATACTCTGTTTTCTTGTCGAGAGTTTTTCCAATTTAAAACATATTTAACTAAGGTTTTATGTATAGCTTCGCAATAAATAATTATAACAAGATGTAATTTTACTAGAGCAATTAAAATAAGAAGAAAATCTATTATAAAGTAGGGTACAGTGTAGTCGAATAAAATGTAAATAAACAATCTTGACGTTGTGGTAATGTCACACGCTAAAATCCTAATAGACTAGTGACTGACCCTGGCTCCGCTCGATTTCTCTAAATATGTTTACAGGTTAGTAATGGTTTCGCAGAAAATTGATATTTTTCGCAGTTAAAACTTTCCTATATATTAACCTTGATATTTAAAAAATCATTATAAATTAAGAATCAGCAAAACAATATTCATCAAATTCGCGGTCATAAACAGACGTGGACAAATAGACAAAAATTCTAAAGATATTAAGATTCTAATAAGATTTTCCAAAAATATTTAATGTTCAGATTCCACTTATTTAGAATTAAATTACGAGTATATCTATAAATAACTAGTATTAGACATACTTTTAAGCCTGTCATAAATGAGAGACCAAATAATGCCTTGCCTATTATTGCCTTATAATATTTAAAGTAGCTATAACGAATTAAACAAACACAAATCGACAGAACTGTCAAACCGATTATCCACGAACTGAAGTTATTAAATAGCTAATGTGTGTTAGTGGTTCTAATATCGAATGTTGATACTAAATTAATTTACAGGTAAATCGCCACTTTCAAAATGTAGAACAATGTATGAAATTTCATTAATTATTATTAGATTGAAGTTTCTGTTCGTGGCACAGAATTACATTGTATGCGTGAATGGAATATCGTAAATAATTGATGTTTGGTATTGACTTTAATTAACCACTGCACATATTTTGATGAAATTTGGTATGATGATAGGTTATCCAGGTCTTTTTTTTATGGGACAAAGGGGGCAAACGGGCAGGAGGCTCACCTGATGGTAAGTCATCACCTCCGCCCATGGACATCTGCAACACCACAGGGCTTGCAGATGCGTTGCCGGCCTTTCAGGAAAGGGAGGAAGGGAGGAGGGAGAGGGACGGGAGTAGGGATGAAGAGTGGGCCTCCCGGACTCTCACTTACCGGACGAAACGGAACAGCATAGCTGCCACTACACGCCGGTCTTCTGTGAGAGTCGTGCCGGCCCATTCGGCTGCTTCCCGAAGGTAACAAGCATGGCAGTACCACTTATTCAAAGTCAAAAGATAGGATACTTTTTATGTGGAAAAATATCCATTTTTCTACGAAATCTACACTTATTGTTAAGCGTACCTAGGGACGAACCCGAGCCATATAGCATATATGACTATGAAGATAGCATCCTGAGGGATAATAGCTCTTCGTGAAAGACCGTACGTGTCTCTCTAACTTGGAATATGAAGTAATTAATTTACAATGCAGAAGATACTAAAGCTACATAAGCAGGATAACTTCTAATTCTTATTATTTACAATTATTAGGTCCCATTTACCTCTGGAATTCTAACTTTAATTGATACAGCCGGCGTGACAGAGAAAAACATATACAAACTATGACTTTCAGAATAGAGAGTCCTATTTTAAGATTTTTCAATGAAAATACTCTTTTTGACTTATAACACAAAAGATAATTTTGCTAATAGAATACCACAACCTTAATAACCATACGATGACAAGATGTTTGTTTCTAAATAAAAATTATATATTCTACTCCACATGGCGATTTTTTCGAATAATGCAATTAATTATCAAAAGCAAATAACAAGTGTTATTTAAAGCTAGTAACTTTTCAAATAACACAAGTATAAACTTGTATATAAATAATGAAACATTTCAATTCAATAATACACTCAATACTATCATCATCATCATATTTCGCAAGTTCAATATTAAGTTTTTCAACAATGGCTTGTTTAGATGATTATATAAACATTGTTTTGTATTGCGTAGGTTTGTTTAATAGAATAAGTGTTAGCGTTATCGCTATGAGTAAGCATAGGTGTATTAAAGTTTACTAATTAATGAGAATAATTTAGTTATTTACATTCTTAACGTCTTTTGTGTAGAGTTAATTTGATTACGAAATATATACGAGTACCATCAAATAAAAGTTCGTGTGTGGCCCTTTTAACTGTCCCACTGCTGGGCATGGAACAAAATGTACGCTTTCCGTGGGGTAGATTTGTTATTGTCTTATAGACTAACCCGAAACGAACCAAGGATGTGTCGCTAGTACTTTATATAACTAGAAATGTTGAATTATTATTTAAGAACTGTACTTAATGTAGGTAAGTATTAAGTCCTTTTTAAATTCCCACAACTGGGTCGATATAACCGAGATCAGATCATAGTCCACTACGTTGGCTGGCAAGTTAAAGCCTGAATACATACATCATTATTTTAAACAAGCGAATCACCCCCGCTTCGCTCGGTTTCGTCTCTAGTTTTAATGCGAGTTTGGCTAGTTGAAAAAAATAAAATTTCTAAAATAAAAGTAGCCTAAGTTACCTACTCCTATTAACATTAGCTATCTGCAAGTGAAAGTCCTGTCAAAATCGGACCAGCCATTTCAGAGATTAGCCGGAAAAACAGACAGACAAACATTTAAAAAAATGATTTTTTGATGTAAGTACCGTATATACTTTTATATGCATTTAGTGAAAAGCTGTTAATTTGAAATTAAAAACAGACACTTTAATTTTATTTATATGTACATATAATAGATTAAACACAACATATTTTTATGAGATAAATCAACATTTCCAGTCATATAAAATATTGAAGTCACATTATCTAATGATGCCAGAATAGACGGATACAGATTTATACTCGTGGGCGTGGATTAGAAGACTATTTAACTAATTTATAATCAAATTTGTGCTCAACATTCATATTCATTGAGCAAGTATGAATTAAATTATAATTTGACACGGCGGTACCATCAAAGCTATAGAATAATGACGGATTACCATTATTTTGTATTAAATGTTTTTTTATAAATAAGAGTTTCCTAATTTAATGTAGGTTCATTTTAATCTAATTTCAAACACTTCACGATATTTCGAACTAAATACCACCAAAGCAGATTGAATTCGTAAATATATGTATTTTCAGCGAACAGTCGACATTTCACGAAATGGCGTATGCAGATTAAACGAGGACAAATTGTATTGGTTCGCAAATTCTGGAACTAATTATGTATGGGTATAGAAATTCCCAACGCTGTTTATATTTTGTAACAAAAGCGTAGGTAATACAAAATATTTAAAACTAATTTATGAATTACTTTGTGTTATGACAATATACTATACTAATCTATTGTGTGAACACGATAAAAATCGAATCAGTTGTTTCACAGTTAGTGACACACAAACGATTGTATATAAATATATAAAAGTAAATTGTAAAATAATATTGCAATATTCGTAAGTTTGATGTCCGTAAAGTAAAGAGAAAATCAATATAGTCCGACTATATGGCTATAGAGAACAAATAAACTATCAATGAACTTATTGTATATTGACTTCGAAAGAGCCTGAATTTTAAACTTATATTTAAAATTGTGGAATCTCTACAATATTTCAATAATTTATGTGAATTCAGGATGCTAAGACCATCATAAAGCGTGTGACCTGTTTATATCCTTACATAATCAAGCTATGTACAGACCATATACATAGGTATATCACTTAAAATGATTTTCAATTAGAAATGAAACGCAATAGCTACTGGTCGCGGTCTAATTACGTATCGGTTTTACGATTCTGCGAATAATTTCGATCACCATAAAAAGATTTAATGAGCAGTAAATATCTAGACAATAGCCTCTTAGAAATCAAAGCCTTATTGTTAGGTGTAAGTAATCAACAGTTTGAATTAACTCTTATTTCATTAAACGATATTGAGTGAATGCCCACGTCCCCCGTCATCAGATTATTATTGCAAACGGTTATTAAGAAATTTAAACTGCCTCGGTGGTGTAGTGGCTAGCACGGTCACGGTCACACACCGGGAGGTCCTGGGTTCGAGTCCCGGGTCGGTCCAAGTTTAAATTTAAAATATTCGCGTTAATCTTAGAAATACCACAAGAACTACTCGTTAAGTAAGTTATTAAAATGATGACGTATCGTTACATTATCGATTGAAATAAAAATATTTCGATCCATAAAACAAATCGTTCGATCATTATAACTCGGAAAACTAATAATCAGAAACAAACATTAAAATGGAAATCGATAAATTGTGAATCGGTCATTCTGAAGTCGTAAACTTATCGATATGCGGAATTGATAGAGATTAAATTAGCAATTTACTTATTTCCAAAGATTAGAAGCAATTGTTTGCTTGTATAGATTTAGTGCAGGAAAATTTCTCACCAATGAAATATTTTTCTGCACTAAAAAGTATACTACATATAAACCTGGATAACATGCTAAGCCATACCAAATTTCATTTTCGTGATGCGGCCTTATGCGGATTATTTATTTATTATTATTTAATTTTCAAAAATATTCAGTGTAGGTATTATAAATACGACTAAGTTAGAATTTTATTATACTCGTATGTATAACAATAAGCTTATATTATTATGGCGAAGCCCCTACTAAAAACCATTAACCACGTTTGACTACTGACTTCAAAGTATCGATCACCCAAGTCCGATATTTCTGAGTCAACAATAGCTTTGGTACAATGAAACGTCAATGACAAATGAAATCTGACGTCCATAAATTGTCACGAATAAAAGATTATCTATCCCGAAATAAATACGTACAGACAATAGGACCCTTTATTGCGATGGCTACCCCATACTCTCTTAACGCTAACTGCATTTAAAAATTGCAGAGGAGTATGGCGAGAAATGTGATAAAATAGCATAGCATACTAACGTTGCCCGTGACTGTCCGCGTGTAACCAGTAAATAAATTTTATTGTTTCTAACATCTTTAATATTCAATTTTCATCTACGATAGCATACAGGCCTCTTTTAATGGACGCAGTCGCTAAATTCGTTATTGAAGTCTGACGTCTTCATACTACATACAAAACTTTATGAGTGAAGATTTTGAGAATGAATAGTGTGGTGGCCACATTTTTTAGTAAATGATATTTGATACGATATTTTTTTTATGTTTCGTGGATCGAATCAGCAATCATGATTTTAGACGTCTCAAAGGCCAAACTTGTTACACACAGTGGCATTCCAAAATATTATAAGTTTATTTAAATAAAATAAAAATGCCATCAAAGTACCTAAATATTTATAGATTTTTATTCTAAGCATGATTTTTTTTATTAAAGTAAGAAAGTAATCTAAATATTTCCGAGTATGATTGACTTACACAATTTTGATCCATCCTTTTTTAACAAATATTTTCGCTTATAATATATCAGTATTCTAGGAAGATGAATTATGAAGATTATCTGTTCTCAAATAAATAGGGGACAGACAATAGGTCTTTTATTACGTGCACAATGACTACGATCAAAGTTTGCTACCCTAAAAGGGAGTGCATCTTCCAAATGTTACTAGAACTATAATTTGCTTTTTATTTTCTAATTAACGATATATAATATAAATTAAATTGGATTTAATAAAGATAACTGAAACAGTGCAATGGACTACCATTAACAATATCCGTTAAGCTGAAGGGTTCGAGGTTTGATTCTTTTTAAAGTAAGCGGTATTTTTTTTTAAAAAAGGAAAGGATATACAGTATACTATAATATTTTTAAAACAAAATGTAAGTATAAAGTATCTATGTACATATTTCGCAAATTCATGACTTCATCCGTTACTTGTTTTGATAATTCAATTAAAAAACTAATGACTAGAAATTAATAGTCGGATCTAGAAATAAAACACTTATCAATGTTACTATCATATTTCTCCACTGGCGACGTAAACAGTTGATTACATTTTGATATTACTTTAAAAGGAAACTTGAGAAAACTTTGCCGATAAGTCTCGCAGATTACTTGCGTACTGTTACTGCACCTCATATTATTATTGTTGCTTAATTTTTATGTCATTGAAATGTTAAACTTTTAAGGCTTTTGTACGAAATTCGATATTAAAAGCTTTGTATATAAACTCGTATAAAAATACTTCAATATTTCATAACATTATAAATACAACATTGTGCTTGTAATTTTCGTTATTATAATTGCGAGTTCTATGCTATTTTAGCTTAGATGCTATAACTGAAACCATAAATTTTCTTCAAGTCTGTCTATGTATTCGTATGTTTTAGTCATTTTACTCAGAGCAGTTGTACACGACAAATTAAATCGTTAATTAAATGTAATATATGACGGTACCCTTGTTGCATGTATTAGTTTTACACTTGCAAAAAAACCTGAGGCAAAGTAATTAAAAAGTGTCAAAATTTCCAATATTTATCTTAGGAGTTGCGAAGTATAGTTTTCGTTAACTTTTTTTATCAAGTTGATTTATTTCAATAATAAATCGTAATTTTCCCATCGTGGTGTGAGCACGCGTCTGTACCACGCTATCTAGTATGTAGTAGTTAGGGGAAGAAGTGGTGTCACGTGCAAGCAGTTAGTGTATGGTGCTTTATGGTTTCGGTTCAATCTATCCCCTTTGTTTTATACATGTATAATGTATATACCCATAAAAAATAGTTGACCGTTAGTTCATAATGTGAGAAAACCTCATATACCCAACCAACCAATCTAACTATCTTAATAATATATTACAATTTAAGTAAAAACAAATTCACATCAAATAACATTTTAATATAAGCACTATTACATATTTAAAATAACCAAAATCTAAATTATTTTAATTATAAAACCATGCAAATCAATTGAAATATCTAAATCAAATATTTCGCTTCAAATCCACTTAGTGCATTCATCGGATTAATAATGCTAATGAATAGGTAGGTATAAGGTACGTATAAAAAATATATCAACACACAACATGTGAAGCGTGAACCTGCCAGATCAAGTTCGCGAAAATGCTTTTTATTAAACTGAAAGTTAGTTTATAACTTTACATTATTTTCCATGCAGTTAGAATAAAATGACTTTTCACTCACTCTCTTTGGAAGTTTTCCCTAATGTCTTCATAATTAGTGCCGTACGGGTTCTAGCTTGTTGATGTGTGCATGATATGTGCGATATTTAATGTACCTATATCGTGGCGTTTGGGGTTCAATTCCCAAGTCGGACAAAAATATAAGTGTTTGTATATAATTTCCTATATATGCTTGTTAGAAGCAAGTATCGCCGCTTTTTTAATTACATGACGTCAAGATCTTCAAGAACAAATAAATTTAACAAATTTATATCAATATTGTTATCTATAAATTATATACATAAAAAAATTACAAAAAAAACTTATTTTAGATGCAACCCCGCTAGAGCTAACGCTACATCGTATAATGTGAACATAGCAACATTATCGAATATTGACGGGTGGCTGGTCCTAAATGTGAAATCTTTATTACGTTAGATTTATGATAGAGATTGCTATATGCGCCATTGAGTTATAATAAAGCTCGATTATTAGGATATTATCGGCGTAGTAAAATTATATTTATATATAAACCCAATTATTACTTTGGGTATCGTAAAAAGAACATATCTGAAGGATATTAGCGAAAAGTAACTTATAATGTATCAGATACAAGCTATTCCCGCGGCTCCGACCGCGTTCTATTAAATTAGATCCCTATTAAAAAATAGGGATCGGTGGTAGAAGGATGAAAATTTAGGGTTATAAGTATTTTTTATGCGAAATCATAAAAAAATAAAAATGACAATATGGTCTAAAAAAAAAGAATTACAAAAGGTGGAGAGTGACCACCTTTATCTCCTAGGAAAATAAAAAATAGCCTATGACCTATTCTCAGACCTACTACATATATACAAAAAAATCATAAATATCGGTCAAGGTACCGTACTTCGTTCTAATAACTCGGACTACTCTATATGTGCGAACAAACAAAACTCGTGTTTAATTAAAACAGTAATGTTTGTTTTTGTAAATTAAAAATTTTTACTTTGTGGTTCGCATACAAGATAAAGCTTTTAAGTGAATCACCTTCAATGACTTGTTTAATAAAATCTATACTAATATTATAAATGTTAATGTAAGTTTGTTTGTTACGCTTTCACGCGAAAACTACTTAACTGATTATCATTTAACTTTGTACACACACTCTTAGAGGTCTTAGAAGTAACATAGGATACTTTTTTTTAACTTTTTTTTCTAACGGGCTTGAAACCATGAGCGCGGGCGAAACCGCGGGTACTAGTAATAAGACAAGGACTTTAGTTGAATTTTTTAGTATTATTAGTACGTTACATTTCTTTTATTTTTAAGCTTGAAAGCAATGGCTACTACAATAATTATATCTTAAAAGTGAAGATTCAAGTGTTTTAAACAGAGCTTCCTAAATCCAGCGTAACCGTTTCACGACGTGCTCCTATTACTGAACCATAGGGTAACTGCACTTTAGGGCGCAAAAAGACAAAATAATTTGCATGTTCAGAATATTCGCGCTGATCAATCTTTTAATTTAGAAACGTAAACAACTTTATTATTTATCTTATTAATTCTTAATAAGGTTATAAACGGTAAAATAAATTTCGATATTGTTACTTTTTTACACAAGAAAGTAGCAAATTATAATCGAGATGATTTTGTATACATATTTCAATAGTCGAAGGGATAGAGGTTAATTTTAATTAAACTACAGTTATGTCAAAATATTAGTAAGGTATCTCTTGTATTCCGTGGAATATTACTCATATCTATAATAAGAAAAAATATAAATAAAAAAGCATAAGCATTTAAAAATAACAGATTTTATCTCGGAATATATCTAGGGATTTATTTACCTCATGGCGATCCTACTGTGGAGCAGCACGCGCTGATTCTAAAGAGTTTTTAATAAATAAAATTATCCCATTACACTGAGAGCCAGCAACTAATTGCTAAATAACTAGTATTTAACTTAACGATAATATGTATTTGGGATTTTTAGAAAGCTTTTGTTTCCATTTGTAAGTTTGGACTCGTTTTTTTTAGAAATTAAAAGCAAATTGTTCTACAGATGGTATATTAAATGGTATTATATATATTAAATAAAATTGTACTGTACTTAATATAAGTAGTACAATTAATTTTAGTCAAAGTTAAGGTCTAATTTTAAATATGTTTATTCTTAGAGTAAGTATTAAAAAAATCACATGAAATACTTCAAAAAATCCCACCTAATTACCCATCTAATCGTTATAAGAGCTTTCGCAGATGCACTAGACATGGAGTTATGACCTATTTAACTTAGTTGTGTTATAGCATTCTATTGTAAACCTTATTGCACAGTTAATAGCGGCTAAGATTAAAATATATTTCTAATGAAAATGACTCGGAAAACTATGGCGTCATATGATAAAAGATATTATGATCTTTAATATCAGGAACATACGGACTAAGTAGGGATTCTCCCTTAGGTGTAGGTTCCCCATATAGTGTACCTGACCTATTTAAGATGGCTGTGTTATAATTTATTCAATTATAAACCGTATTAACTGTGACATAAGAGTCATAGAGTTAGTATTGTGGGTGACTCGTCGAGTGCCATGAGATTTCTATTGCAAGGGAGTATTTGTATGGAAAGCTGGGTGAATGTATTTTTTAATGTAACGTGCACTAGAGATGATTTTGTCGTCTTTTTATAACAAAAATATATTTAGTCTCAAAATAATTTACTTTATTCTATAATAAACGAAATAAATAAATGATATAAGTTTTGTATCTAATTTATTAATTTATGAAAGTTGCTAATTTTTTTCTATTATCTATAGGTATTTATGAGGTATATAGTATATAATATATATACAACGCTAACTTATTATATATTCACGTATTTTACTTTTGCATATTTTTGTATTATATATTTACTAGCGGGATCCACGGTTTCGCTCGCTCTAAACTAGGGACGAGCCCGAACGAAGCGAGGGCAAATCGCCAATACAGAATATAATAATATATTTACTTTACTTAATATTTACCACCAGAATCGTCTAATACAAAACACGAATCAACTTGATTACCGAGGCAACAAAAGATAACTATGTAAAAACTATACTTCATCACTATTTTCCAAGAAAATCATTTGAAACTAGAAATTTTGTTTCAAAACCTGAATCATAAATATCAATGTTTTCATAACAATTGCATAATACAGGTATAATTGTGATAAAAGACATGTAAAGTCAATTTACAGGCTTAATTCGCTTGAAGCGTTCATGCAGTATGCACCAACACTGACCTAGTTTAGGGCTAGTCAAACGAGAGTGAGTCAAACAATAAAATCCCATTAGTAACGCGGTTTGTCTTTATTACCACCGGCTATTTGTCGTAGAAATTTAGTATGGGAGTTGGATTTTTAAAGCGGATCGTACATCGATCGTAATTTACATAATAATATATATTCTATAGAAAATATTTATTATACAATTGTTTATTTCATAAAATAATTTAAAAAAAGACTTGTCGTATAATTTTTTTTTATTTATAAGCAAATTACTTTAACTTTGCGAATTGCGACAGACCATCTTATTTCGTTCATTTTTGTCCAACCGTTTCAGCTTCTACCAACAAACATACACACGTATAAAACTTTCGCATATACATATGCTTAGTCCTGTTGGTGACATTTTTTTCATTACATATTCACTATTCATACATTATGAAATACATTCTTACTATGTAAGAGACACCAATGTGTTGAGAGCCCAAAATGTTTTATTGATGCGAATTAGATTACCGTAATCAATAACTTATTATGCAATTTAGTACCAAAACCTATTAGTCGGCCAACGGAAGTGACAGCCCAAGCAGCGATACACTAATGTCCCAAGCGAGTGTATGGCAGCTTGGGCTGTCTGTCACGTCTGTTGGCCGACTATATGTTTCATAGGCTTTGGTAGTACGTTGTATGTAGCTATATTAAATAATGAAATGTTAATTAAACCCTTGAAAGCATGTACTATGTTATCGTGCGTTTGCTAATTTTATTAATAGACCAACATCGAAAAAGAAGTATCTACTCAATTCCATTCATGGAGTTTGTATTGAAATATGTTTTACTTTAACTGTGGGCACATAAAAATTTCTATACAGAGACCACTATTATATTGCCTGGAATAATAAAAGTTATTCTGAACTCAGTGCAGATCTATTGAGCAAGGAAGCTGTAAATCATTAACGCTACAAATCAAATTAATAAATGCAAGTGTTTAAAATTATCTTTACGTTTAATAGAAATATTTTAAAGCAAATTGCATGAAACCATCTTACACTATTCCTATGAGATTGCTTTGTCAATAATATGTTGGAAGCTAATACATTGGTCACATACCAGCGATCGAGGCGTAACGTAACTTATTGTATGTTATGAAAACACGCTACGTATTGCTATCGTAGGTACCGTTAAGAATATTTCTTAATAGAACAAGTTTCTTTAAATTATACCTTCATAGTTAATGACGAATGCATAAACAAATACTCTTCTAAACTCTTCAATTAAGGGATCAGAAGTGATGTCATACTGTTCATATATATCTTTAATAGATGATAACTTAATCAACGTAAAACATTGCCATGCACGGTCATTGAACCCACGACCACCGCGTATATAACTAAAGTTTGGTAAACCTCGTAAGTAAATGAAAACCTCGTATTTTACATATTTATTATCAAATAGCGAGTATCTTTCGCTTCCCTCGAGTGCGACATGAGTACATGTCAGTACCTGTGATTGCCGGTCTTACTCTATTAGTCTACTTGTAAACTAAATCCACAGAGCTGTTTCAGCATGATATATGAAATAAGAAATAAATAGACGTACAATCTTTTATAATTATAATAGTATTCTGATGTCCTAAAATTGTTTATTTTTCCTTTACATACCATCAAAAATCGAAAAAGTATAGAAATAATTTAAATTTCTTAAGAAACTTTAATATAATTGAAGTTAAGGTACGCATAGTTATCGATAAATGTTAACAACCTATAGAAGTGGAAGCCATTAATCAAAACGACACAGAACGAGTAACGAGTTTAAAGAAAGTGTCGCGCTAGGTGCGACTTTAACGCAACAATAAATAATAAAGTTTGTCGAGTATTCATCGATTTTATAGCAGAACTTTTTCAATACCAATACTTGAGTAAAATATGATGTATGTATTGTATGTAATAATTACTACAATTAAATAAATCAAAATAAATAATAAATATATTGGGACATTATTACACACCATCTAGTTCCGTGGTAAGATACGAGGCTTGTGTTACGGATACCAAATAGTAGATAAACTACTCATATAACTTTTTA
Source organism: Boloria euphrosyne (assembly GCA_951802675.2). NCBI lineage: Eukaryota > Metazoa > Arthropoda > Insecta > Lepidoptera > Nymphalidae > Boloria > Boloria euphrosyne. Next base: position 3,802,382 of record OX637896.1, read on the forward strand.
AATACATACATATTATAAATATAAACATCCATGCCTGGAGTACAAACATTCGTGCTCAATGAATTCGTGCTAAATGAATGCCCCCAGCGAGACTCGAACCTGCGACCGCTGGCGCAGCAAGTAAGGTCACTAAAAACTGAGCCAAACGTGTCAATATATCTCTCTAAGAGATACATGAAAAACAGAATAATGAAAATATTAAAATAAAACTTTGCCATAATATTGCTAATATATTGAGTTCAAAAGAAACAATGATTATATTACTCAAGACATCTTAATACAGTAATTTACAAAAGAACATAGATTCTACTACAATATGTTAACCACTTTATTAGTGAAAGATTTTGAAATAGGCTACTTTCCAAATTACTTCAAATAATTGAAGTCTACTCTTTACTACTCGTACTATGATTAAATGGAATTGGTATAATTAACTATTATTAAGTAAATTAGGTTATATCAACATTGTAGATGTATAGAATTGATTCAAGGCAACATCTTGAAATCTTGATGTTAAATATAAGTTCTAGTTAAATATAAAATATGCAAATCAATGTCACTGGCACTACGGGACAGGACGAAGTCACGTTCTCGACACACTTTACTTCATCTATATTCATCATTCTTTTCACGCAAACTCGGTTATACATTAATATTAACCCCTTGAGAAATACAAAAAAGTATTTACTTAATTAAGATGAACTTCGTGAACCTTGACCCGCGGTGCTACTGTTTACGCGACTTTATGCCGCGCGGCGGGAAAAAATTTATATAAAAAGAACTAGACTACCTATCTTAGTTATGTAAACGGATATTTCTAGGGTAATCGTTTATCTATTTTTAGATGTAAAATACTTGAAGCTATATTTAATGTAAGAATAATAAAAGAGAAAAGCGCAAAAAAAAGTTAGACACTTTTTTAGGGACATTTTTTTCCATAAAATCTACTTTATTTTATATTGAATTTTACTAGAAAAGGATTATTAAGGTTTATTTATGATAAAAATATAAAGTTTTGTTCCAGCTCAATACAAAAAAAAGAAAAAAAAAACAAATTCTAAAACAAGTGTTTTTACCTAAAAATACAGGTTTGTGGCAGTGACGTCACATTTGTATGACGATAAATGTCTATATTTATTTCTTATTATTTATGTATTATAATGACAGTATGTTGTGAAAGTGACATAATGTAGGTATTAGATAATAAAATAATAATCTAGTGACATATTGCAGGTATATAAATATATACGATTTTTTTTATCGTGCGGGTAGTCTCGACCTTAGTCGAAACCTCTTGTAAATTAAATAAACATCCACTTGATTTTGTTTATGTTTCATCTTATCGTGTGTATAAGTGGCTATCACGAAATGTAACTCGAACACCTTATTAACATAAACAAGGTTCTCAAGTGCCGCGCGCGCGTAACGTAAACACTCTGGGGTACGGTGTTAAGTTACTTTTTTGCGGCCGGCAGAGAAAAGGTTAAAAAAAGAAAGCAAGACATTAAGTAAGAGTACCTATCGTACATCAAATTAAATATATTGCATTGGCATTGCCACTCAACGGGGGAATGCAGCTAGCATTCTTGCCACTATTCCACGCGGACACGACTTGTACAGTAATAATTAAGTGTACATTTGCTTTGTATATATAGTTAAGTTTACTTGTAATTTCCTTTATTGTAAATAAATGCCGAAAAAAAAATTAAATATATGGTAAATACCTCGATCTCTTCAAACAGCTCCTCCATCTCCTCATCAATGTCTGATATTATTACAGTATCATCCTCCTCCTCCACCAGGATTCCACATTTTAAGCTGAAAAAATAAATGACATGCAAAAATTAAAAAACGAGAGAACACAAATAAAAGTCTTAATGTCGTCACTCAATAAAATAATATATCAGAAAAAGTCAACACACACGTAAAAAGTATCCACATACAAAAACTAGCGAAAAAGATTAAATAATATAAAACAAGTAACTATCATCTGCTGGTAGGGCGTCGACTATTGTTACATACAAAAATCACAAGTGGCCGGTAGATGAACAATAGAATGCGTCCCGCCCACTTACTACGGGTTTCTCACAAGTGGCTGTTAGATGAACAATAAAATGTGTCCCGCCGTATACTACGTGTTTCGCGCGGCTATGCTTATGGATTAAATTTATATCAATAAATACTATGAACTTATAAATATAAATAATTATTCTCGTAATTGCCGCTTTTGTTTGTTATAACAAAGAACTGTTTTCGCTAAATATTGTATGGTTACTTCTTGTATTCAATATTAGGTAATAAACAAAAATAAAATCTAAATAAAAATATTTCATTTACATACATACATACATACAAAATATTATATATAAATATTATACAAATTATAAATACTAATATAAATACGAAAAGAAGATTTAAAAATATATTTTAAGAAAAGTTCGTACATTCAATATTTTATAAATATAAACATAAAATTTAAAAATAGAATTCATTATAAAAAACAAAAGAGGGTCGAACATAAAAAACGACGTAATATGAATATTTTATAAATATAAACATAAAATTTAAAAATAGAATTCATTATAAAAAACAAAAGAGGGTCGAACATAAAAAACGACGTAATATGAATATTTTATAAATATAAACATAAAATTTAAAAATAGAATTCATTATAAAAAACAAAAGAGGGTCGATCATAAAAAACGACGTAATATGATACGCATACCTGAGACTTTGACCACTTATATGGACTGCCATGCGATTATAGGCCTTAGGCAGTGCAAAAGTAGTCTTTATGTGTAAGACAGTACCTAAGCACTGTCTGTCACATAAAGACTACTTTTGCATTCAATGTACGCTACAAGATGGCGGGCGGGGTAATAAAGTTTCTTTGTTTACATTTTTTGTTCGTTTCTAGCTTTGAATTCTTTATTATTTTATAACACAAGGGTTTGTTTTAATTGTATATACGTATATAAAGCGATATTTAGTTACATTCACACGGAAATCACTTGAACAAGACGAGAAATTTGACCGTCTATTATTACGAAAATTGTAAAAAATACAACTAAAACGATATGTTAGAATATATAAACAGCTTTAGTATTTATCAAGTAATACAATTATCACAATAGTTATTAATAAATAAAGCACTTACCTTATTATATTTCACAAAAACCGGGAGCGCACGAACAAGTACTCACAATGATTTCACTGACACGACTGACACTATGTACTGATTTGACTGCGTCGTATTATAGTTGCCACGTCTCTTGGCCGTATTATATTAAGTAAAATTTAATAATCTACATTATGAACACAAGTTCTCCATACAAAAGTATACTCTGTCTTAGTGAAAATTGGATTCAAAGTCGGATGCTTGGGCCGGCCCGCGGGCGGGCCGGCGCCAGTTGACTGAGGTTTTTTGTTCGTGACGTCACCGGCCCGCGGGCGGGCCGGCGCCAATAAATGGGTTAATCGTATTTAATAATAAATATTAATACACCATCAGAATTTTGTAGCAAAGTACGGTTTTGAATAAAAAACACATATCATCTATGAATTATACAAGAAACAGAATAATAAGGCACAAGTATTAGTGCACATTAAATTTTAAACAACAACCCAGTTTTTAAATGCTCAGAGAAATACTTACAGTTTATCCGGCTCAAAGGACCAACTTGAAGACTTGTAATAATCCACGAGATGGCTAGGCGCCATGAACTTTGTAGCAATTGTAAAATGTAAAACACTGTGTGAAACAAGAATTCTGCTATTTTGAGGCGAGTTGCGTAATTTTCTGCTACGTACCTGCAAATAATAATAATAATAACAATTAAATATGTTACAAAACCAACAAGGTTTACTAATTTAGAAATAAGTTTTGATATTACGCGTCTAAATTATAACTAATTTAGTTTAAAAATGATTACAACTGTAATATTACTGTATGTTTATTGTTGTAAGTATAACAGATACTTTGGAAAACAAAAATGTCATTAATATGATAATAATGACATAGAAGTTATTTAAAATACGAATCCATAATTCATTCACTTCTTAAGAATCGTAACATCATTATTGGTTTTAGCCCCCAAATACGAGACGACTGTAAAGTATCTTCTTTTGATTTATGAGGTTTGCTCATTCAAATGTATTCAGAGGCGAATGTAACGCGTCATTTCATTGAGTTCTCAATCTAACACTTATTGATGTCTTTCTTCATTTAAAAAGAATATAATGTAAATTCGAGACGATTTATACCAGCCACCGGCCATCCGGAACTACACTCCTAGTTATTAAACGGCACTTGAATAATTCATAACATGAGGGTAGATCGAAATAACTTCGTAAGTTTTATTGGCGTTCAGTGCAATAAAGTTTAAACTCTATGGTACACCGAAAAAGTCCAATTTGGCACAAGTTAAGCAACATTTTTATGACTGTATATCTTTAAGGACAACCTTGGGGATTGGAAATCAAAGGAGTTAAACGGTAAAGGGAATCTTAAAAGCGTTGACTATTGACTTTTTAGGGGTTTGTCACCTGCTAGGATGTTGTAAAGTATTTTTTAACATAAATTTTCCTGTTAAAACTCGTTTAATTATTTTATTCACTAATTGTTATATAAAAAGTAATTTAAAATATTGTTAGGAAAAAAAACGTTGTAAACTCAAAGAGCTTTTCTGTTATTTTTCACAAAAACGATTCTTAATTGTTTTTGAGGCATAAAAATAAATTAGCCTAAGATTAATTAGAAAAGGTTTAAAGAAAAGATATTCTAGAAAAGACCAGGTTCCAATTTATTCTTTTGTTTAACTCTTACGGATAATAAAATTGTAAAAGACATATCACAAAGCGTTTGCCTTTTCATGGAAGTGTCAGAGAACCCAAAGTAATTAAGCTAAATACTATAATTCAGGAGAAGTTAGAAAAGATTCCGGCCAAAGAATTAGGGGCCTTACGGGTGGTTTACATAATAAAACAATGGTGGGTGTACTTACAACGGGGAACACCCCTCTTTTTGGGTGATAATACGTTATTTGACGTGAATTATGTGAATTATTCGCGTTAAAACGACTCCGACCACAAAATTTTAATAATGAATAAAAACATCCCTTTAAAATGTAAATTTTTAATTAGGATGGCGTCGCGGCACCAACGCTTCTGCGTTTACGTAGATGCTAGGTTTTTACGGTTAAAGTAGGAATTTCATACATTTCAAACACTTGGTTTTAAACCTCAAGATAGTCAGATTACAAGAAACGATGACTTTAGCTATTAATGCATCAAACGGCAAATTAAAGAGCACATAAAGTGCACATGCTTAAGTTTGTTAATTTAACTTTTAGTTTCTACAAACTAGAAAACTTCGATTTTATTATAGTTTACCTTAAAGGATTGCTCCTTCTTGCAAAGTTTGTTGAGAGTAATAAAGGGTGCTGCTTGAGCGCTTATTCTGGCCATAGTTAGAAACAGCTTATGTGTTTAGGGATTTTTTAGTACTACACATTATTATTTTTTAAATATTTAAGAAATTGTATAGTAAGAAGAAAACTTAGTTTTACGTTGTTAGTTATCTGTTGGTCTAAAAAAGGCGTTATTATTTTTAGTTTCTATTCCGGAAAAGAATTTTAATTGAGGAAAGCGAAGGCGAATTGTAATTTTGATAGAGAGTTTTAATTAAGTAAATTTGTTTACTCTATAAAGTAAAGTCGATGATTTGGTTAAAATTCATTCATTTTATAACAAGTATGTAAGCGAATCCACGGCTAAAGGCTAGTTTAGAATAAAGTAAGCAGATGCTATTAGGGTACGGTACAAGTATTATACTGCTGAGTAAACAAATTATAATCAATTGAAATCAATGTAAACGCTCAAGTACGTTAAATTCAATCCTTTTAAGTTCATAGCGCGTGTAATAAATATAAGGCAGTGAATGAGAGTTATCAAACCAGAAACACCTCAATTATTATTCAAAGGGAAGGCAAGTAAGTCGGTTACATAATAATGGGGGTGCTCAAGCTGATTAAGTCCCACTGCTGGGAAAAGACGGTATACTTTAGTAGAAAATTAGAAGACCGGTATGTACTATACTGTATATTTCATATAATTCATATTAATAAAATTGAAGTGTCTGTTTTTAATTTTAACAGCTTTTCACTAAATGCATATGAAAGTGTATATATATATATATATATATATATATATATATATATATATATATATATATACGGTACCTACATCAATAAGTAAATTTTGTCTGTCTGTTAGTTCCAGCTAAGCTCTAAGCGGCTGGATCGTTTTTGACGGGACTTTCACTCGCAAATAGCTAATTTTATAAGGAGTAACTTAGGCTACTCTAATTTTAATAGAAAATTATAAAAACCATTAAATTTATCTTAACTTGAGCCCAGCGAAGCGGACCGGGTTTGCTAGTAAAATATAAAGGGAATATTTAAAAAAAAATTAAATTAAATGTAGCGGCAAAACGGGTCAACAAAAAGTCCTTTTCAAACAAACAAGTTAAAGCAAATTGAAAAAGCGTCATCCTTTTGTCTGCGAAGCCTAAAATCGATCTACCATCATTTAATAATATTTCTATAAGAAAATCACCCCTTCCACTCGAGACACCGCTTTATGTCCTTTGTTCTTAAAGGGACAAAGTTTTGGTAATTAAATTTTTATATCCTCTTTTCGAGTTTTTATTTAACGACTCGGAATATTTTTAACGGGTTATGACAAAAAGAGCTGTTACGAAAGTGATGACATAAACGACTAATTAGGTGCTTTCTTGGAGTCTCTTGAAACTTGTAATTAAGAAGTGCGTACCTTTAGGTACCTGTACTACGTCAAAAGTTAAGCTTTGTGGGTAATTATGCAAATTTTTGTAGCATTGTTTTGGGTACCGGGAAATGGTAGTTTCATATATGCGGCATTGCGGCATAATATTTTTTAAGCGATACTTTTTCTTCTAGGCTATAAATAAAAACTATTTTTAAAATGTTGATACATAAAAGTAATAGAATGCAAGAAAAATGTAATTAATAACACATTACTGCAATAAATCTGCTACATCTCCCCACGGAAGCTGTAAATATTGTAGATTTATACAGAATGTTGGGTGGTAACTCTTACTTTTGTCATTAAGAAAATGAGTTCGACTTAACTCGTAGAATAACCCGAAATTCACTCCTTTTGGAATGCTTTATGCCTTTAATATTAATTATTGATAAATGCATATCAGAACACATTATAGATTTTAAGTATATGTTTGTATGATTGTTTTTATATTGCACTGAAATGGCCGGGCGAATTTCAATGGAATCACGTAAAGTCACATAGTGATTGAATATCTCTAATTATAGGTGACGTCATCTATTATTTTAAGCGTTAAGCTAAAAGTTGTTTTTTTTATATAACTAACAGACACCTCAATTTTATATATAAGCAGAGACTAAGGTCACCTTGAGCCGGAGCTAAATAAAACGAGAGCAAGTCGCTAGTCAGTCATTACAATATTAAAACACTTAAAATTAACAAAATTTAAGTAAACATATTTTATACGATAATCCTTTATTTGCAATTAATAAACGGAGGAAGCAGTTACCTAGCGGTCGGCGGTCGGAGCCTACCTTTAGAGCCGAATTAAAAAAAGTTTCGATGAAAAGGCTCGGGATGAAACTCATCGGCATGTACCTAGGAGAATATTAATATTGAAATGAGGATACGGTATTAGGTAATCGGACGATACGTTTATCGTATACGATATTTTTATTAGGTGATTCTGAGGAGAGGTAAGCTCCTATATCCGTTTTTAATGTTTTATATTTTACGATTGTATATTATATCGAAGAGATTTTCCTTATGAAATTGCTATTAGATTTAAGTAGTATTATATTATAATAAAGCAAAATATATAGTTAATTAGACTCTACATTACTGTCTCAGGTGGTAGAAATGGAGATTCAATTATAAGTAGTATTAACTGTTATTACAAAGACTTACCTACTTCACCTGATATCTATTATACTAAGCTGGTAACTAAATAAGATAAGTTCTTTTTAAATTAACCTATAGGTTACCTATAGGTATATTATGAAAATCAAATATTTATTACAAATTTGATTTTTGTAGTTCACATTTGTATAATACATAACCTACCTTTTGCCGGCGGCTTTGTTTTCGTTATTTACTTTTATGCATATGTATTTCTGACTATATACAGCTTAATAACTAGTAACTTTCTTAAATTAAATTAAAAAACAAAAATCCACACATTTACAGAGTTCAAAGTTGAACCAAACAATATTATTAAAATTAATAAGTTTAATATTCCGAAATTATAATAACAAAACAAACACTATAATCGCATTAAAACCAGTCAGCAGACGTACGAGTATACTATCGCTACACTGACTAGGCACCGTCTCGTCATTACGCACGAACATTCATATTTTCATGCTTCCTGACTTCGCTTTCAGTGCAATCCACCTAAATCCCCTCTCATCAAAAACTTTTATCCCCGCCTTTTCATTCTTCTAACATCTATAGTATAAATGAAGAGTGATTTGAGAATTGCTCCCGCGCTCTCTACTTGTTAGGGATTAAGGTATCCTTTTGTGGAATATAGTAGAATGTGCGTTTAATCTGCACGAGCCCACGCCTGGTTGGTTTTTTATAGGAATTTTTATTTTTATTCGAGATAATCTCAGAGCAATTTTGGCGATACGTTGTTAAATGTACAAATTGCATTCGCGTCTCAAGAACGATGGGGGAAATACTTGTATTATGAACGAAATAGGTTTTGTATTTTTATGTTTTTGATTTGTCATAATAGGTGTATTGATGGGGAATGTATGGACAACATTTGTATTATTGACTAACAACTCACTCTCATATAACTCAGGTTCATTCCTAGTAAAAAAAGAAATATATCCCACGTGAACCATTCATTTTTATTCTATGCCAAATCTCATGCCAGATCTGTGCAGTCGTCGATCCTCATATATCTTCTTAACTTTGACATATTATAATTAATAAAAATTGGTAAGATAGATAAATTTCACACAAAAAAAAAATAATAATATTATAAGCATGAAATTTTATAAGGTCGTATTTATCACTATTTCACGTAAAAGCTACTGAACGGATTTTGATGGAACTTTATAAAAATGATATAAATCGTGCCGGAAGTTAGTCACTGATATGTACAAGTTATATTCCTCGTAGTTTAGTTAGAGAGTAAAGAGCCGAGTGCTAAATTGCAATAATAAATGCTGTGCAAATGCTATATCAATAATATTACAAGCTTATAAAAGGTTTCTCGTATAATATAATGCTTAACACGAGTAGGCGTTTAGCATAACGATTATTTAAATGTAAGGCCAAAGTATAAATATAAAGTATATTATTATTTATTATAACAAATATCATTATAAAACTTTGAAAACAATATTACTTCTATTGTAGGCAAATAAATTAGTAAGGACCGAAATTCTCTCATTGTAAAATAAGGGTGGCAAACTTCTGAAGCACTTAGCTGAATACTTTGATTATTCTAAAACGAATAAACTGTGATTACTTAAAATATTAATTGAAAATCTATTTCGAAATTGTTAATGTCAAGGGAGTTGTATAAATTTTTAATGGATAATGGTCTGGATTTTAATGATATCGTTTCGGTGTTATCTTCGCTCTTCCTTCTTTGATGTAGGAAACAAAGGGATCAAAGTGATTGACTCCACTTCCGTCTGTGTAAATAGGTGTGGTGGGTAAACTTCTCTACAGCCTTCATTACAATACAGAGGGTGACAAATATCTGTGAAGATTACAGCCTCGGTGATGTAGTACTATGTACGGCTGCAAAACCGGAGGTCCGTGGTTCGAGCCCTGGGTCAGGCCAAGTTTTGTTATTAAGTCTTTCTGCTTAGTTATTGAGAATGTCTTTCGACTTCATCTATGGAAAACTATTGAATATTCCTATAACTACCTAAAAATGTATTAGCAAGAGTCGGAATTTTCATTACAATTTTCAAATAGTGGTATAAACATTAATAAAAGGAACTAAGGCGGAATAATCTCTACTTATGAAAAGGCATAGTATTTACATACTGAAGCGCTTACGACGCGACACCGCGTCGCCAAGATTATTGAAAGTAGAACATATTATGCAAAACTAAGATCTTAAATATGTACTGACTGACTGAAAATTACCAATTTTATTAAAATAATAAAAAAGTTTTATAAATGAAATCTATTCGGATTTCGTTGCAGATTTACTTTTAATTTTTGTTTCCCAACGTTTCAAGTGCTTTACAGCAATCATGGTCACGGAAGAATCTCTCGCGCGTAAATCTAAGAAAATATTAATAAAAAGTTTGTTGAAATAATACAAAAATTTGGTTCGGATAACCTGTGTGATGGGAACTCGTACAGGGAGGAGTGCCTTCTAATGAAAATAAAATCGGGTCTTAATTTAATTAACATTCTACTAACGTAATGCAAAAACTGTTATAGAAACTAATTTCTAAAGATACTACTACTAATTTCTATGGATACTTTGAAAGCTAACAAAGTTTAAAAGTTTAATATATACGCTTACATTATAGTAGCTGGGTAAAATATCAAGCTCTATAAATATAAAAGAAAAATTATGATATCTTAACAGGCTTAATATTCTTAATCTACACTTTTCCGAAGTCTCTCGAAAATATCACCAAGTCAATTGTATTTTGTTATATTCCATTGTACTATAAACATATTTTATTTAGAAACATAATACTTTCTCGTTCAAAACGAACGAACACCTAAAAATAGACAAAACTCAACCACCATGCATTCACATAAAGTCTCCAATAAGCATAAATATAACGTGATATGATATAAAGCCGCGCACACACTGCCAGACAGATCGAGCTGCCTTAGGTTCGTCTATTGACGCAGCCCCGTCAAGCGTGGCTCCCCGTGAGATAAGTAACTAGGGTTGGCACTACATTTTTTTGCACTTTATAAAGGAATACAATTTAATACTTCATGTTTGGATATAAACATTTGAAGCCTTTATATTTTAATAATTTATGTACTCATAATGTTTTTATCTAAGCATTTAAAAGAATATCAGTATATATTAATCCCCGGTGTAAGTTATTTCAATTCGAAATACACAACAATGAGTCGAGACCTTACAAACAGAAACAACAAATACACACATACAGTCACTCTCAAATTAACTCTCGCATTAGAGAAAAGATAAAATATTTAATACATACATTACGAATTAAACGCAGAACTAAACTAAACTTCCTATAATCTTAAAATTATAATTAACCAAATAATATTTAATATTGTGTTAATAAATAGATGTTGGCAACCCTAAATAGCAATCTATGCGGCTGAGATCCTGAGACGCTGTAAGCGCACTACATAAGTTCATATTTTGAACGCGGTGACGTCCTCACTTAAATATTACCACTTGAAATATCTTGTTCTTAGCAAAATTTATATCTGACTGCAGCGATACGTCTAAATAAGACCATAATTTATGTATCTTTAAGATAAAATTAGTATGTAAGATATTAACTATTACTATAAAACCAAAACAAGCGTACTAATACTGCAAATACATTAAAACTAGGTAAAGAAAAGTGAGGCTATAGCATTATGACTAAAATAAACGCAAATTTATGAAAATCTAATATGTTTGATAAAAGCTTACTGTATAAATGCGGTCTTAAAATAAAAGTTCGCCAACTTATCCTTAAAGCAAAAGATATCGATTTCTAATAAACCAATGTGAAAAGTTTATCCTACAAAAATATTACTGCTCGTAAAAATGAAATCCATGTTTGGCTAGTTAAGAGTTATGAATCAACAAAACAAACTAACTGGCAACACGAAAAACCTATCAAGCTGCTTTGAAAGTCAAAATTCAAAACGCTGTGTATTTAATATTCCTACGATACGTTTTCAGATCTCTGCATATTTATTCGGTTCTAAGAAAAATGTTGCCAAATTTTTGTGTGTTTATCGTATATGTGGTAAAACATCATAAGTACTATTATTTAAATAAAGATTTTTAAACCTGATGCAAAAGAAGGATGTTATCTAATATATTAAAATCTCGTGTCACAGTGTTTGTTATCGAACTCCTTCAAAACGGCTTGATCGATTTTTATGAATTTTTTTGTGTAAGTACATTTGATAGGTCTGAGAATAGGTCGTAGGGTATTTTTAGTAGTAGGAGATTATTAAGAGAATAATAGCCTATAATAATATTCTACTCAAATCAAATCAAACGTAAAAAATAACTTTTCAAATCTGATTATTCTGGTACATCCAGAGAGTAGCATCAAGCAATAAAAGAACAATGTTTTCAATTTTATAATATTAGAATAGAATAAAAATAGAAAAATAATTTGCATGAATGAATATTGAATCTGTGACCCATTAACGCTAACACTAGTTCGATGACTACTCCACAAATAGGCATCGGATGGTTTTATCAATACAAAGCTCGGAATATACAATTTCAAACGACTCTGTGGAAAATAACTACATGGAGCATTACTGTCGCACATTGTTTTCAAATAATCTTTTTTAACCAAATAATCCTCGTAGTATTCCAAGCATCTACCAAACGAAATACAGTACTTTTGTTCGCTCCGTTTTTGTTCGCATATTTTTGACATGTGTTTAAATTTTATATCAAATCGTATGTCAAAGGTGAAATCTATACTTATGATATTAAATAAGCGAAAACGTATTTAGATCGGTTCGGTTCCGGGATGAGGTGACTAGTTATCTACGAAATCATATATAGTTATATACGAAAAAAATCGCCTATCAACCCTTATCAGTCAATTTACGAGTATATGGGGAAGCAATAATTTCTCAAGTAAGGGATATAATGTACCTAGGAACGAAACCGTAGCTAGAGTGAATCGGTAGTACCTACTTATTACAGAAAAACAATAACAATGATCTGTAAATATTACATTTCCTTAAGCTCCCCTCGCCCTATTTGCTTAACATATTGTAAGAATGATCTCTACAGACAAGATAAACAGGTAACTACGTACTAATCTTAATCTCATTCAGATCTGGAAAATTGAGATGCTGTCAAACAGCACGCACTATTATTATATAACCTCAATTTCACACAAAAGAAAATGGTTGAAAATAAATAACTTCTTCAATGGTAAAATGAAAAAGTGCCGTTTTAGCTCTTAGATTATAAGCTTTCAACGTTTAAGTGAATTAGTTGGACGATAAGATTGAACTGAACATCTGGATTTAAAAATCTTACAAAGTAACTTTGATTCTTAAATACGGTAAACCATTATCGCTCGAGAATAAATCCGGGTCACGACTTGGTTCAGGAAATCGTCTTTTGAAATACGGACTGACCGTCGCATCGGTATCACGTCGAACCGGAAACTTAACTTATGCTTTCACGTCAAAGTGCTAAGAAAGCCACTTTTCGGAATGGAAGAAAATGTGGAGTAACACTCCCTTACACGCTCACGTATCACGCAGCCATTATTCAACTGGACCTTGGTAATATCAGATACCTCCATCGATAATATTAAATTCTAATTAATTTCTTTTGAGGGCATTTAAACATCCAACTAGTGATTCACGTAACACGTTGACAGATACGTTTTAACTGTTACTGTAGATTCAGAAATCAGATTTTTTCGTGGTAAAAAGTCCCCTATATGTTGACCCGGACAAAAATGTATCGGACAGTGTACACATTCGACTAATTCTGTGTCTAAGTGACTGCATTACTAGAAAAGCACTGGACAGATACTGGTTATCAAGGTCAATATAGAGAATAATTTTTACTTCAGGAAAATATAACATTTCTGAAACATCTATACGAACAGTTAAAATGTAGGGACGAACCCGAACAGAGCGAGGGTAAATCACTAGTGTTTATATATGTACCTAATATTACTATGTAAAACGAAACATTAACTAACATAGCTTCCCTGGAACTACGAGTTTGTACAGACATTATTTAAGCGACTAAACAATTCAACCGTTTAAATCTTAAATCTTAGAATATTGGCTCTACCACAATTTAATCTTAGATCGAACTTACTACCAATTTCTATCACCAGTGAACTGTGAGCGCTGACACTGGCAAGTGTTCCAATTCGTCACAAAATAGACTAGAACACAATATCCGTCAATTGAAAAGCTTTAAGAATAGAAAGTGATAGAAATCTTTTTACTTTATTCCTTTACTGGGTTTTACAAGGAGTTTTTACGTGCAAATCTAAATTGGATATTTTAATAGGTCATTCTTGCAGGTCTGTATTTTTTTGCAATACCTACGAGTATATAGTCAGTGCTAACGGTTAATAAAAATACTGACTTTGATATAGTATCACAGAATGACAAAACACGCTAATATTATCTACAAGTATAAAGTAATAGGTAATGTTAGAGTGATTATGTATCGTTAACTACGTACTTTACTCTGTAACTAGTGAATGGCTAACAGATTTTGGTGAAATTCCATATTGGAATAGCTAATTATATAGTTACTAAGTACTTACTAGACCAAAATGGGAGCCGCGAACTATCATGAAAATCAGATTTGAGTTTCTCCTTTTTAAGAGACGAATCAAAATACATACAACATAGTCTATATACAGAATAGACTACACTCAAGTTCAATTGACACCCAGGCACTTGATTAGGCTGCTTAACTCAATAAGCTGTGACATACTCAACAAGAACGAAGTACGGCCAATATTTTCGTACCAAAAATTGTATTTGCCGAGTTGAAGTACGCCCTATTAAATTAACTATAGGGCCGGGGCTGTGGTAAATGAATTCGTTGATATAGTGGTTGTTGAGAGGTAAATGAGAGGTAAAGAAGTGCGAAATATATGAAATAAGGCCTCCATATATTGATATTACATTATGTTTTCTTGGAATATAAAATTTTTTACTTAATTCAAAGAAATTCGTTAGTCCTACTTCAGAAAGTATTTAAATTTGTATCTTCTACGTAAACATCTTATAATAAAACAACTATTACAAAAGAATTACAATTTCTACACAGGCAGACAAACATTTATATAAACAATATTATAGATTCGTGGGAAGCTACGTACGAGGCTTGTGTAAAGGATACCAGATAGTTGATACACACATGTTTATATAACACATATACATATGCCCCCAGCGTGACTTGAATCCGCGACCGCTGGCACAGCAAGTAGTATCACTACAAATTGAGCCAAACGTGTTACTATATATAACAGAAAGTATCACAATTTTAAAAATAATATATTCAAACCAGTACAAATGCAATACTTGTTCTGAAACAAATAACTACCGTTATTCTTATGAGGTCGAGCGCACCAATTTAACAAAGGGCAATTATCTGATCGTAATCACTTTGATTTATAGATGAATATTATAACATTTTTAGGATTATTGCTGTCACTTCTGATATATTAGTGTTTGGAAATAAGACGTACCTATATAATAAACGTTGCTGATGTAATAGCTGTGAATGGTTAACGATTACTTTCATAATACAAGTATTAAATTAAGTTTGGTTCAAACGAATTTAACTATGCAGATAAATTAAAGTGTCTATTTGTAATGTCACAATAACCACTTTTATATTATAAGTGAGGTATGAAAAACATTTTATTTTGTCCGTCTGTCCGTTTCTTCCATCTAATCTTTCTTTTAATATAATATATGCATATCTTATCATATTGGCAATAATATAAATATTATATGCATCATTATTTTAATAAACACTAAAAATGATGTTATTTAAATATAATGCTAATGGCTCCATATTAAGTAATGAAATTGAGCTACTTACTTCTGCTAGATTAAGCTACAAAGTTATCCTATTAAGGTATATAAAGCTAATCCTCACTCGAAACCTAATAATAAAAAAGTGCCTTAAAATCATTCGTTTCGCAGAAAATGAACGTCGTGTCAGTTTTGCAATTCTATTATTATTAAATACAAATATTACTTTAATATACTACATGCAATATACTAGCGACTAACCCTTACTTCGATCGGATTCTTTCCTAGGTACCTATCGTTATGACGGTCAGGGATTTCCATACAAAATTAACATATTTAAACATTTCGATTTTCCTGCATTTTTTTTTTGGTTGTCCCTATTTTTATTTTATACTTAAACAACATATGAGCATTAAGTCGACGATAAATTACCATAAAATGGCCTGAAACTATACTATATACTCGGATAATTAATACAAAAAAATAATTAGACATAATTACTAAAATAATTGATCAATGCAAGCTGGGATGATTACCGAAGCCTATTCACTTAGCCATGGCTAATGAAGTATTTCAATAAAAAACTGCATCTTTACAAGCGACGCAACCCGCCCCCAATAATTGGCAGTCATGGCCGGCTGTAGACTGGTTTGGACGTTTTTTTTCTGACACGCTCTCTGGCTGCAAAACGTGAACGCTGTGACATTCAATCGCGAACTTCATTACTGTCCAGAACCTAAAACGAGTTTCAATTTTTTACAATTTCTCTGTACCTTCTTCAAATCGACAAGCGCAAATTATTTTACACTACGAATTTTACTTGACATTGCTTATTTGGTTAAAATTCTTTTAATATTAACATAAGTGTGCACGAAGTTATATCAAAATACCATAAATCATTCTATAGGCAGCTTTAAAACCGATAAAAAATATCGATATTAATATTTATGAATTCTTTTGAAAGTGCCTCGGAAATACGAAATCCTACAATCTCTGAAAACAAAGGCAAAAGGAGATATCAAAAGTAAAGGCAACATACAACTCTTCATACTGTACTGACGTTTGGAGAAACGACACCTGCCGAAGTAAATAAAAAAGCATAGCTGACAAAGGGTTCCGGAACGCAATTTCCACGTCCGCCACACCCACTTGGATGATAGGGCTCGTACAGACGTACGCACCACTAGTATTTCAAACTAAAGCTAATCTGAAATAAATTAAATTGTAAATCAATTTTGCAACCCCCCATCGAGTGTGATTCTTCAAAGGACAGTAGCTTAAAATATAATGGGAATAATGGGATTGATTGATGTTTGTTCAAAGAACTTTGGAACTAAACTCGATAAAAAAGTCTAAAATTTTCTAACCCATGAAAATATGTATGTAACATACATATTACATACATATTTTCATGAATGTACAGTGTACACGCCCGTACATTGTTTATCTAATTTGAGCAACAATTCCAATTAACGTTAAGCAAAGTTATCGTATAAGGGACAAGCTAATAAAAGGCATGTCAAGTGTCACTGTACAGTACCCTTACTATTTCACGCTTCGGGCTGTATCGGCGATAGGCGTAGCTTTCAGATTTTTAGGTCAAAGCTTTTGCTTTTGTTCCCTGCGATTTGTTAGTTTCGCCTGACAAGATTCATTTAGGAATATATCGTGGTCGAAATATTTTTGAAGGTTTAGTCTTAGAGCATGTACTCGTATATCCAAACATGTGTTAAAGATTATTTTTTACAATATTAAACTTTCGATACACTTACAAATAGGTGGTCTAAATATTAAAAATTGTTTACTTTAATGTGTAATATGCAAAGCACAGTTTAATAATTATATTTTGTTAACATTTTAAAATAAATGTCAATATAATTTTAAGCGTCTCGTACATTTTCAAATATTTTGCAATAAAAATAAAGTCCGTAATGTACTACAATTAGCTTGTCTACAAAATAACCTGTATAATATTATAATCGTTAGACTCTTTTACTCTCACTAAGGGTAACGACCTTATGACAATGAGAAATTTTAAAACAACACAGCTTTTTCTCATTTAGTGTATAGTGCAGTATTAAAAATAAAGAATCAACTAAGGTTTTTCGTACACAATAAATGTACATACAACTATATTAATTTTTAGATGAAAATATATTATGGTGATCATTTCAGAAGGTCACCTCATTAAAGCTGATAAGTCTTAAGCCACAATAAATCCATCTCGTCGGATATCTTTGAAATAGACGATTATTAAATTCAGTGCACTCCTAAGGGATACTTCGTCAATGTGCGAAACGAAGTCTCAAAACCTCATAATTTCCATACGACTTGCTAACAGCAAATTTTCGTAAGCGAATATTTACTCTAGAGTCGTTGCAGAAAGACGAATATTGAGTATAGATATATGAAATTTCAATATGGTAGCGCTAATACATTCAGCACGTGACCAACACGTGCAAATCGCTGTTAATAAATATAGTTCGGAGCAGATGTGAGGGGAGCTATCCTGGTATTATTTTTGAAGATGACAACCGTTTATTTAGATTAGATAGTGGACTGTGCACGTGTGAACGATCAAGTAAAATTTTCAATTAGAGATATATGTATATTATCAATAATATTTAACTTTAAACATAAAAATTATCTGGTTTGTTGGTACAGCAATTTCAAATTTTTAAAATATTCAAGTCTAAACAGTACTAAAAATCAATAAATAACAGCGATGTGAAAACCAATGCAGACGTAAACAATTCAAACAGTAGAAGCAGAATCAAACGAGTCACTAGTGAAAAAATATTTACTAAGCCAAACGAAATTGTAGCGAATAAAAATCTTGATCCTTTTTCAAGTGTCAAAAAAGTCTCACGATCTTTTGTCCAAACAATGACAGTTACATCCACATGGGACACACTGAAAAGGGCACTGTATTTGCTCAGGCATGTGTTTGTTTTTCCCCGATTCCCCATCGCGGTTAATGGGGACTCGGGGAGAGAAATAAACTCGTTTTCATTACCGGAGAGCGCTAGTGTCATAAAGTGGCCAAGCCTGAACTACTTGCGTTTATGCAAATCGTACCTAAATATGTTAATATTCGCCATGCATATTTAATGTCTAATTCTGTTTGGGAAATGTGACTGTATTTCTTTGTAAATGCTTTAACGAATACCCGTATTTAATGTTCTAATGAAAGATACGACTGAAAATAAAACTTCTTTAATACTACTATTAGCATTTATATTGTTAGTTAGAATTTTCTTCTAAGGTAGAAATCATAGTTGAAGAACTAAATATTTTTTTATTTATTCGACGTTGTGGGCAACAATTAACAACAGTACAGTGTTTTCCATTCCAATATCCATTCCAATAAGTAAATTTATGATATATCGTTATTGAAATTTATAAGTGGTAGTGCCATGCTTGTTACCTTCGGGTAGCAGCCGAATGGGCCGGCACGCCCCGTATAGTACCACTCTCTCACAGGAGACCGGCGTGAAGTGGCAGCTATGCTGTCGCGTTTCGTCCGGTAAGTGAGAGTCCGGGAGGCCCACTCCCCATCCCTCTTCCCGTCCTTCTCACTCCTCCTTCCATCCCTCCCTTTCCTGAAAGGCCGGCAACGCATGTGCAAGCCCTGTGGTGTTGCAGATGTCCATGGGCGGAGGTGATCACTTACCATCAGGTGAGCCTCCTGCCCGTTTGCCCCCTTTGTCCCATAAAAAAAAAAAAAAAAGAAATACAACAAAAACAGCCTCGATTCATTTGTATTTCTAATAAAGTTGAGAAGTTGTCTAGAAATTTGATCAAGTAAAAAGTTGTAAGTAACGCACATCACATTGTATCGACATGTATGTATATAAGCCGAACGAGTTTTCAATTACGTGGGTGTACGTATTGAATGGCAACATATAAAAACATTAAAAGTTTATAAGAGTTATTTTCAGTCGATATTTTCATTATACAAATCGTTTTTTTACAAGATCTCAGCAATCAGCTTACAAGAAACCCTCTATAAGAACTATTTATTTTTGATCTTTAAAGTATCAAATTGCTAGCTCTGAAATTTTAACTTGAAATTAAAATGTTATCTAGAAATGAACTTTTTTATTTCTAAAACTTACGCTTTATAACTAATAAAACTTTTTGTACTTTAATCAGTAATATTACCTTATTATATTTTGGGTTAAAAATATTAAACTATATAGAATATAAAAGGTAGGTTAAATTCTTCTTCCAAGATAAGTTAACATACTCGTAATACTGTTAGTTATAAGCAAGACTAAAAAACAAGGTTTTCTTAGTGCAAAATGCACGAAACCGTATTCATCTGTTGCGAATATTGCAAGTTTCCTGAGTTAGCATCTTCAAAGTACCGTCATTTAATAACTGAGTCATGACTGACATTAAACGTTCGAGTGATTTTATAATCAAAAATAAATTGGTAAATAAGTGTAATTTCTTACAACTTATATGTAATTATGTTCATCATGATCAAATTATTTTAATAACGTGTAATTAACTGGAGTTTTAATAAAAAGACGCTTATTAAATTTTAAGTTAATATGGCAAAATGAGTTTAGTAAAATTTAATATATTATGGCTAAACAGTATTATATTTACTTTTCAAGTGTATTAATTACTCAAGATCGCTTTATAAATCATACATATTCTTTCCCAGATACAAATGATCGTCATTGACTCCGTAGAGGTAAGTAACCTCAACCGGTTATTTTCTCATGGGTGCTTCGAAAACTATGAGACGCTTTTTATTGCTCCAAATCGAACTTTTAATTTCAAGCTAGTTTTCTTACTGATAGCCGAGTCAATAACGATACTATTATGAACTCTAACTTTTGTAACGAGGCCGTGACTATCCGAGTAAAAGTATCGAAAATATATGTAGTTGTTTATTTTTATATAAGTTAACAAGTGTGAAGCTTTAGTTATAATGAGATTGAACGCGTTGAGCTTATTTGTAAGTTGGATATAAAGAAAGTCGATAATTTGTGTAAGTTGTATTTTTATAACAATATTAAGTACTTATATTTTGTTGTTAGATTAAAAAAATATTTTTAATAATATTATTACAATCAAAATACTAGATTTAATCGATTTATTGTGAAAATAGGCCCCTAGAAGAAATATGATCTAAATAAAAATAAACAAAGACAAAAGTTTCTCCTCTGATTGCCAGCTGTTATCTTGTTTAAGCAGCTATTACCTTGAAAATAATTAAGCTTTAAAGAAGCTTTAAATCGACTCAATAAAAAAATGAAAACTTTTTATTTAATGAATATAGTCGAAAAAGTTTTTTTTTTTTTTTTTTTTTTTTTTTTTCTTCTTCTTCTTCTTTTGAGCTTTTAATTAATTTAAGTGTTAAAAATATATTAGTTTATGTTAAAGTGATATGTTTTAAATAAAATTAACCTTCTCACCTACCAGCTTACGTGTCCTATGTTAAAACCTGAATAAGCAGTGCATAAAATAACAGTGAGCATAATAAAACTTCAACACTTAATTTCATCTTTTAATTTTTGAATATGGAGTCTATGAAACAAACAATTGCAGAACTCAGTGAGCATTTTAACTACAGAATGGCAGAATTCCAAAAAAATTTACAACTATCAGCAGCCACACCCACCAGCCCACCATCAAGCTTAGCTGTTCAATTTGAAGCATTCAGATCTTTTGTTTTGGCTGCACTTGAGGGGCTGCAGTTGCAACTTGACATCCTCACTAGAAAACAGGATGAAATGGAGATGAGATCAAGGAAAAAAATTTTGTTAATCCATGGGATTCAAGAGAACAAAAATGAAAAGATCTCTTTGGTGGTATCTAAAGTACTTTCTGAACATCTTAATATTCCTGGTATTCATGAAGAAAGTATTCGCCGATCTCATCGTCTAGGCCATTCTAACTCTGAGAAATCCAGGGCTGTCCTTGTAAAGTTTCATGATCTATCCCTAAGAAATAAAATTTGGTTTGCAAAATCTAGACTCAAGAACACTGGGGTCACTTTATCAGAATTCCTTACTAAGGATCGTCACAATATGTTTGTTGCTGCTCGCCAACGTTACGGTATTTCTAAGTGTTGGACAAAGGATGGCAATGTGATGGTAACCGGGCCGGATGGCTCAATTAAGTGTATCCATACTATGTCTGAACTTAATGCTCTGACTTCCTCTTCTGCAGATCTTAATTATAGTGCTAACACAGCTACAGCCGCATCTAATCCTAATGCAGTAGTAAAAGATAATAAAATCAATAATATTAGGTCAAAAAGAATAATCAAAAAGTAGTAGTGAGTAGTTCTTTATATATATATTTTAATGTTAATGAACATACCGTTTGCTGGGTTTTTTTTTTATGCCCCTGACTCCATTTTTGACTAAGCAACTACTTAGTATTAAAAACGTATAAAATTATAAAGGTAATATTATATATTTGTATATTTATTATATAAGTAAATAAATAAATTAACATAATAAAAATGGATGTTATATTAGGTACTAGTTCATTATCCATCAACTGGAATTTTGGTTTTGCAGTTGTTTCATAATTATAATTTCAAATATTTTTAAAGTCTTGTTTTAGTCAAATGGTTAGAACTATACTAACTATACTACTATACTATAACTATAAGGGAGGCTTGGAATGCTTAGCCGACGATATATTCTATATTAATATAATGTTTGTATCTCATGCAGTATTAGGTAGGTTCTATATTATAGTGTTTAAACTGGCTTTATTGGTTGTTTTCCTCTTTTTTTTTTCTTGTTTATCTTGCCATCTAGTTTAGTACGTAGCTATAGAATAATATCATTATTTCTTTTTCTCACTGTTATAGTTTAAATAAATTAAAATGTTATGTAATAATGTAATAAGTTGATATTATCATATTACATTATGATTTATGTCATATCTCTCTATTTTGTTGTACTGTTAGTGTCAACTGTCAATTGTGAATTGTCAAATGTACACCGTGTATTGCACAGTCTAAATTTATTCCCAGAGTGGTGACAGATAAATTATGACTTGTTTGTATTTCATTTCACGTTGTAGTAGTCCACTATTAATGCAACTTTTCAAGCTAAATTTTAACTATTATTAGTTTTTTTTTTTTTTTTTTTTAATGTTATTTTTCTTTTATTGTCTTTTATTTTCTTAGACATATTAATAGTCTAGGAAACGAAAAAAAAAAAATAAATAAATAATTTGTAAGTTAAGTTGTAATACATAATGTATTTAACCTTTGTACATTGGAAAGGTAATGATTTAGATATTGTTTTCTTTCTCTTTTTTTCTGTAAGCAATATTAGTAGGTAATCTTACTGCTGTTTTCTCTCATACTGCTGGTTGGTGAAAGGTTAGTTAAACTTTGCTTTATATTTATATTTTATATTTATATATTTATATTTTATATTTGTATTTATAAACTTTTTTTGCTTATTTATTTATTTACTTATTTACATATATTTATTTGCAATATAATCTATAAATATGGACTCTAATTGTAGTTTAAACGACAGTTTTCACTCTATTTCTTCAACCGACAGTTTCCACAGTACTGCCATCCCTTTGAGCTCTCTGCTCGACTCCGCGTTTTCCTCTGTCCCTAAAAACTTTAACGTCGTTCACATTAATGCCCAAAGCATTCCTTGCCATTATTCTGACCTTGTAGCTACTTTTGATAACAAAAACATTCACGCTATTTTAGTTTCCGAATCTTTCCTGAAGCCTTGCTTACCCTCTACTTCCTATGCAATTCCTAACTTCCACTTAATACGTAACGACCGTACCAGTAAAGGTGGTGGGGGTGTAGCTATCTATATTCGTGATCACATTCCGTTTACCATTCTACATAAGTCAGACTCTCGTTACTCGGAAACTGCTGAACATATTTTTATTGAGGTATTATTCGGTTCTCTGAAATTATTATTGGGTGTTTTCTATAGTCCCTCTCTGACTATCGATTACTTTGCCAGTCTTGATAACCTACTGGACCAATTTGTACCATCCGTAGATCACACAGTTATCATGGGGGATTTCAACACTTGCATTATTAAAAATGATTCTAGAGCAAAGAAACTCCTTAATATTGTCAATAGCTCGAACCTTAATCTATTAAATTCCAGTCCCACACATTTTTTTCCTAGCTGCACTCCTTCTCTCCTTGACCTTATATTAGTTTCCTCTCCTGCTCATGTTACATGCCATGGCCAATTTCCAGCCGATGCGTTTTCGTATCATGATTTAATCTACTTGTCGTATAAAATCCGT
Organism: Boloria euphrosyne; assembly: GCA_951802675.2. Taxonomy (NCBI): domain Eukaryota; kingdom Metazoa; phylum Arthropoda; class Insecta; order Lepidoptera; family Nymphalidae; genus Boloria; species Boloria euphrosyne. Next base: position 3,826,451 of record OX637896.1, read on the forward strand.
CCACCTAAAGCTAAACCGACCATTTTAATGCGCCGCAGTTTCAAAAAATTTAAGAACATTGAGTTTATGAAGGATCTTAGCAACATTGACTGGCAGGCGATATTTAATGCTGACAATATTAATGATAAACTGGCTATTTTTAACTCCATCCTAAATGACCTCTTTGATATGCATGCTCCTCTTCGCCCTATCAAATTAAAACATCTTCCAGCCCCATGGTTAACGCAGGATATTAGAGCTTTAATGTGTAAACGAAATGCAGCTAAGTCGAGATATAGATTAAGGCCCACCGATGAAAATTTGTTGAAATACAGACGAATTCGTAATCAATGCAGTAAGGTTTGCAGAGACGCCCAACGTAAACATATCCATGAAGCTATTGAGAATAATCCTGGTAATCCCTGGAAATTCTTAAGAAACCTAGGTATAGGTCGTCAGTCCGAGAGCGTTCCACTTAACATTGACCTCGATGCTCTGAATCGTTTTTTCGCGGACGTAGCGCCTATGGACTCGGAGGGAAAAAAATCAACAATAGATCATCTGCGTTTTACTCCCCCTCCTAATCGACCTCCTTTTACTTTTACTACAGTCAGTCCCGCTGACGTTAAGAAGCATATTCTATCAATTAAATCTAATGCCTCGGGCTGTGATGGTATTAACCGGCAAATGATTTTTCTACTCCTAGATTATGTCACACCTATACTTACCCATATATACAATTTCTCCCTTTCCTCTAACCAATTCCCTGATGGCTGGCAGACGGCTCACATAATTCCTATCCCTAAAATTAAAAATCCAACATCCTTCTCTCACTATCGCCCTATCTCTATCCTTCCCTTTTTGTCCAAGGTTCTAGAGCGTATAGTGTTTACCCAACTTAACGAATATGTAAACCAACACAATGTACTTTCTACATATCAATCTGGTTTTAGGAGAGGTCACAGTACTGTTACAGCTCTCTTGAAGATATGTGATGATGTTCGCTTTAATATGGACTCGAAACTCGTTACCATTATCGCTTTACTTGATTTTAGTAACGCTTTCAATTCGGTTGATTATGAAGTTTTGCTAGCGGTTCTTAAGTCCATTAACTTATCCGATGATGTCGTTGATTGGTTCGCGAGTTACTTGTTTGGTCGTCAACAGTGTGTGCGTGTTAATAATAGATTATCCTCCTTATTTCCTCTCTCAGCTGGCGTCCCGCAAGGAAGTGTCCTCTCTCCTCTTCTTTTTTCTATTTTTATTAACGCGATCACTACTATACTCTCATGTCCTTTCCATCTATATGCTGACGACTTGCAAGTCTATGCTGCGGCTCCGGTTAACGACATCAGCAAAGCTATTCATGAACTAAACCGTGACTTGAAAGAAATTTATGCATGGGGTAAATCATTCGGCCTTTGTTTGAACGCTTCGAAGTCGCAAGTGATTATGATTGGGAGTTCCAAGCTGCTTAGCAAAGTTGAGTATCACAGCTTACCTCCTGTGCAATTCGGCGACTCTAAATTACCTTTTAGTACTTCTGTTAGGGACCTGGGCCTACTATTAGACAATTCCCTGTCCTGGACTGTCCAAATTGCTGAGGTTAGTAGGAAAATTTTCGCTGCTATCGGATTTTTGAGACGTTGGAAAAACCTTCTACCTTGCAAAACTAAAATAGCCTTAGCCCACTCTCTTCTGCTTCCCATATTAGATTACGCCGATTGCTGCTACTTGGATATTTCCGAGGAACAACTAAATAAACTAGAACGCCTGCAAAACTTATGCATCAGATTTATTTTTGGCTTGCGTAAATTTGATCACATTTCCCAATATCGAGAACAGCTAAAATGGCTTAATATTCGTAATCGACGCAATTTGCATATCCTTTCCCTTCTGTACTCCATCCTGTATAATCCTGCCTATCCTAGTTACCTGAAAGATAAATTTTGTTACCTTGGCTCTGATCATTCTGGCATCGAACTCCGATCGCGGTATGATAATCGACTAAAACTCCCAACATACTACACGCAGTACTACGCCGATTCATTTACCGTGAAGTCGATTAAGCTGTGGAACATACTTCCTCACGATATTCGCCACTCTGTTTCTTTAAATATATTTAAACGTCGTTTAACTCTCTATTATCTATCACTTCAATAATATCTATGTATATTATATTTATGTATGTATATAAATATTTATTTTTATTTTATAATATTGATATTTATTAGTATATGTAGAATCAAAGTATTTGTGTATTATATTATATGTATATATTATATTGTATGTTCTTCTTATGTGTAAATATATCTTATTTCTCTTTTTAATATTTTTATTGTTATATTATTCGTGTCTAGATAGCACCGTCCCGTTTACGACTTTTTAATTCCTTTCACCAAAGGTTGTCTGGCAGAGATTGCTTTAGCAATAAGACCGCCTTTGCACGCTTTATGTATATCTTTGTACCTTTTTCTTTATTTTTTGTGTTGTATTATGTGTGCAATAAAGAATAAATAAATAAAATAAATATAGTCGAATTTACACTAACACTAGTTAATGTAATAAATATACGTTTTAATACATAATATACGTTTTGTAATATATATAAGTGGTAGTGCCATGCTTGTTACCTTCGGGTAGCAGCCGAATGGGCCGGCACGCCCCGTATAGTACCACTCTCTCACAGGAGACCGGCGTGAAGTGGCAGCTATGCTGTCGCGTTTCGTCCGGTAAGTGAGAGTCCGGGAGGCCCACTCCCCATCCCTCTTCCCGTCCTTCTCACTACTCCTTCCCTCCCTCCCTTTCCTGAAAGGCCGGCAACGCAACTGCAAGCCCTGTGGTGTTGCAGATGTCCATGGGCGGAGGTGATCACTTACCATCAGGTGAGCCTCCTGCCCGTTTGCCCCCTTTGTCCCATAAAAAAAAAAAAAAAAAAATATCAATGTCAAAATCTAAACGTAAAGAATAATTTAAAAAATATCCTACTGTTTATTATTATATGAACATCGTAGGGCTGTCGTTAAAGCCCTAACAAGTCGCAAGTAAAGACATAAGCGCCTTATAGATATTACCTCTAAGCTCTACTGCCTTTGACAAATATTGGTCCAACAGAATAGAGATCGCAATTTTGATGACCGCTTTTCTAAGATTGTTTTTGTTTATATTTTATGTAAAATTTAGTTAATTTTTGTATGAGGTACTTACAATATGTACAAATTTGTTAATGTTTGATTTTTAAGACGCGAAAATATCTTACTATATTAGTTAAAATATATGATAATCGATTTTTTATATTATAATGTTCTAGTATTAAAACTCTTGGATAAATAAAATGAATGAGCCAAAACGGGCATAATATGCTAGTAAAAGAATTTGTAAAAGTCAATTCTTCGTATATAAAGCTTTTTATTTATATAGAATTAACTTAAAACTTCAAACCACGTTTATAATATTAAGATAAGATACGAAAATAGAACACGTAAATAATTTCATTATTTGGACTAAGTTACCTAACTAACTAACTAAGTAAGTTTAAATAAACTTCGCTGTTATTAACTAGAATAACTCAATAATGATTCGCATACAGAAATTTGAAATACTATGTTATTAAAATTTTAAAGACAGAGATAATACTTATTTTATGTAAAGGCAACTGTTTCTGTTGTCCTGTTACATTTTCACTCACAGATTTCCATGCAATTTCGTTTTTTTTTTTGTAATTGTATTGTTTGGATAGACTTAGGCAATTTTTATCGCTGTCCAGCATACTAGGCGAGTAAAACCGCGGCAAAAGTTATTAAAAGAGATTCTTACAAAATATCTTAAAACAAACTACAATTTAAAGTAGTCGCATCTTAAAATATTGTCTTCAACGTTGCTCAGAATCTGGCAAACAGAATCCTTTATCTATGCTTTCATGTTTCAGTGAACTAAAAACAATGGGGAAATGTGCCTTTTATTAAGGCAAGAAGCTAAGTTAAAATAAGTCTCATTTCGTATTGTGGGGGTAGAAGGGGGCATATTATCACGTAACAAATTGGTTTCGCTACCTTTGTTCGACATTCGTCCCAGGCCCTTTGGTAGACGAATGGCGTAGGGACAGACAAAAACTTTAAGCTTTACTTACGTACATACTTCTATAAGTGTGCTCTATAAATATGACATATTAAAGCCTTTTTCTTAATAGGTACCTGAAACAAAAATGAGAGCAGTTATTAAAATATGACATAAAATAATTGAAATTGTCTGTTTGTAATGTCAAAAAATAATTTATTACAAAAATATACATTACAGTCTGTGTGTTCCTTCTAATCTCTTAAACGGGACAATTTTAACGGGACTTTCACTGGCAGATAGTTGAGGTTATAAGGAGTAACAAAGATTACTTTTGTTTCATATAATAAATTTTACGCTCAAATAAATTAAAACTTACCGCCGCTTGTATGATGTAAGATTATAATAATTTTAAATAGGTCAAAAATTGGAATATTTAATATTCAACTAGGATTATTTTTACTTCATTTTAAAGTGCAGTTTGTAATTACAACATTTTTGATCAAATATTTTTGAGATTTAAATCAAGGTTACTGCAAAAAAATGTACGAGTATCTAGTTAGTTATATTTTTTGCTGATGGTATTTTAAAAGTCTTCTTACTAAGAAGGGAAAAAGTTCTTTTGTTGAACGCATTTCGAGAGTAAAGCCTACAGAGGCACAATATACGTATTTACCTTTTTGTCCACGCTATTGCGATAGGGTCGCCAAAATATCTACTCCTGGATATATACACAAAAAATTAGATTTACCATCAGCTTTGTATAAACTATTCATATTTTATTTATTATATATTATTTTAGATAAAAATTATGTAAATAAAAATAAATAAAAAAAAAACTACAAGAGAAGTAGTATGTGCTATGTTCTATATCTAAAATATTAGTGAAAAGAAACTTGTTTGTTTGTTCGTATAAAGGAAATAAATACTTAATAGATCTTTTAGCAAAGGAAAAGAATAAGTCTTGATGCATTACTAAGGTTTAAGATTTTTATAGTTCTAAAATTCACAATAACAGTAGTTGGTTTAGCGGTTTATCACAGTTAAGTATATATTTTTTTAATTTTTATTATTATGAAAAAGGGATAAATATCTAACGTAGTAAATTGCAGCCCTTATTTGAATCTCAGTTAGGTGACAGATTTTTTGTCATTGTAATAATCAACCAATACTCTGGAGAATTGTTTGGGTATTGTTTAATTTTCATCCATCGTCTCATCGCGTTTAATTTTGCCATATTACCATAGATATTGAAAAATGGATAGCAGATAATTAAAATACCTAGATTATTATTAATGCGATTACTGTGATTGCGATTAAAATACATACTGAATTATTTTTTCTTCTATATTATACATGACAAGAAATTTGTTCTTCTGTTGGTGATAAGAATATAATTTAAATATAATTCTTATTATTTTTTGTTATTCCTACGCTGTTCTTATAGTCCAAGTATAGGCTACCTATATCCTAATAGATATAGTGTTTCTTAAGAAATATAAATGAGTTGCAAAAATTTTTTTACGTTCTAGTCGTCGAAGTTTAACTAGTTATATATATTTTTACGTAAATATTGAATATCCCTCAAGAATAAATGGCCTATCAACTTCTTTATTTCCATGTTAAACCTTAATAAAAAGATATTTCATTTATTTCAAATATGTTAGGAGTTGTAAACAAAAACACGCAAACGTATAAATTCGAGTTAAGTCGAATTTTTGCGTAAACCTAAGAAAGTATTATTTAAAAATCAAACGAAAATCCTTATCGACTTCTTAAGAAATAAAACCATGTTTGACTAAACGTCGCTTTCTATTTACGCATTCTAAATACCGCCTGCTTGAAGAACTTGGTACATGAAACTATTCCGCTGGGATCAGAAATAAATATCTCATTCACTCGTCCATTGATTTAACTCAGTAGTCAAACAGAAGTGTGTGCTTAATGTTTGTTTATATATCTAGATTTTAGAGCAAGCAGATTTGCTTAGGTATGATAAAAAAGATAGGATATCAGCAGCATTAATTCAATTGCCGTTAGTAAAAATTAATATAGAACGGGGTAAAAGTTATATATAAATAAATATGTTGGGAGATCAATACACAGCTCCATCTAATTCCATGGTTAGAATATACGAGCGTTATGTTATAGATACCAGATAGTTGATATACTACACATTCCTATAGAACTTTAAATATATAAATATTAGAAATATAAACATTGAACACCCATGACTGGAATACAAACATTCGTGCTCACCACGCATGTGAATGCCCCAAGCGGGACTCGAACTCGCGACCGCTGGTACGTAGAGTCAGTACAAACTGAGACAAATATGTCGTCATAATGTTCATGGTTATTCATTTAAATTAATTTTCAATTTCTCTAGTAAGATGTTACATTAATCTTTTGTAAGAGATTGGTATGAATTCATCAGGTGCAGTTTCCATTGAAGTTAGTGACATTGTAGTTCTCTAAGTACCTACTAAGAAGTCGTTTAAATTTTAACCGAATGTATCTTCACTTCGAAAAAATTATTATTTAGATTCTAATATTTAACTCTTTTCAATTAGTAGTTAGCTAAATAAATTTTAAAAAATCTCATACATATTAAAACATACACAAAAAACATGTATCTACATAAATGTATGAAAATAACTGCCTCCTTTATAAAGTCGGTTAAATGATGTTTTCTAAACACGATTAACAATTTTCTTTACGACTACACTTTATCATACTGTGGGTAATTATTAATATAAATCAAGTTACACAGAGCGTAGCATTGCTAACAAGTTTATATTTCTCAATCTAACCTAAACATTCCTGTCCAATCTGTATCACTGCCTCAGTGAATATAGTGTCACAGATATACCCATTAGGACCAAAATACATTTGCTCTGTCAAAGAACTAGTCAGTGGAATTACGAAAATTTAGTTTATACGGTGTACGTACAATGTTAAAACGAGTTGTTTATATACTTAACTACGTATAATATAATTTTATATATTAGTAATTTTGCTATATACATCTGTAAAGGCGAACCATACCTTACTGCTACCTATATTGTAATAAGCTACATGAGTCTTGTGTTATAAATAAAAAATAATAATCACCCAAGACTGGAGTTCAAATACAAATGTTACCAGCGAAAATATAAATGTATGATTAAAAATTAGAATTTTAACTAAGTAAATATTAGATATGTAGTATACATCTAGATCATATAAAGCAAATTCTAGGTTTATTTTCTAGTTTTCGAGCCTTGTTTTAGACACGGTCAGCTCGAGCGAGTTATTCGACTGAACAGTTCAATCGTTCATTCACTGTATCCTTTGATCTCAGTATCACGCACTTTCCGCTTCACAATGCTTGAGCATTGTAAACTTTGCGTGGAAGAGTGAACTGAGTTACGGTTATGTTGTTTTTATGGTTGAAGTGGTTGACAGGCCTTATTTATATAAGTACTTTAGAATTCTTTTGAAAAAAGATAATCGAGAATTAAAATTATTATTTAAAAAGGTAAATAAAAATAGATATTTATGTAATGTATTAAAAATATGTTACAGTAAAGAAGACTAGGAATTTTATTTTTTTAACTAGCAGAACCCGCGGCTTCGCATGCGCTAAATCTAGGGAGGAACCCGAGCGAAGGGAGGGCGAGTCGCTGGTATATGGAATATATCAACTCGCACTTGGCTGGAATGGTGGACCATAGACTGTACTGGGACTTTAAAAAAGGCTGCATGTTATATGAGAAAAAATATTACTGTTTGTGTATACATATGTAAATAAAAAATAGCACTATTAGCTACATCACTAAACTAAAAGGTCGCTTATCCAAGTCTAGATACAGAGCTCTTTATAATTATCAAGTCATTTTTAATTATTTACGTATGCTAAGAGCTGCTATTGGTTACAGGGTCAATTTTCGCTTGAACAAATATTTTTATTTAAAACATGTTGAATGCAGAATGTTTACAAGCTGGGTGGTTTTGAATAAAAGCATATTATGTTGAATTCTAATCGGTTTAATACATATCTGCCTATATATATTTTATCGTACATACATAATGAACGTATATATATAGTGTAGTGAACAGAGAGTTAAGTAAAAATTAGCAAAGAACTTGCTAGATTTTCTCAGACATGCAGGTTTCCTCACGATGTTTTCCTTCACCGTAAGACAAGTGGTAATTATGATGGAAATGATTCGCACATGAAAATATCAGAGGTGCGAGACCCGGATTTGAACCCGCATCACTCGGTTATTCAAGCGAGCGCGTTACCGCTGGGCTACTAATTACAAGTAAACTGCCTAAAATTACATTATTTATCTTTAGAAGATTTTTCTATAACTCCTTATAATATTTTTATTTTTTAATCTTTGCCCACACAGGTATTTCCAAACTATAATGCTGCCAACATTTGTTAGAGAAAAGTACATAAACTAATTTAGTAGATGATCTGATTTTACAGCTGTGAGTAAATTTAGCAAGTCGGTCATTGTCGGAAGCAAAACACATTACTATTATATTATGGGGTCTGTTGGTGTGTTGGGAAATGTGTTTTATTTGGAACAACATAGAATTATTTTAAACGGAACTTTCTGGTGTTGAAAAGTTTGGTTTAACTCATTGTGTATTCACTATTCTCTCTTCTTTTAAATTTTAATTAAATTTTAGACGAATTATTATCCTATTTCAATATTATAAAGTTGAAGGTACCTATCTATTATATGCTAGTTATGAGCTTTTTAAGCGTAAGCATTTCGAAAACAGTTTAATTTGTTATAAATAACTAGGTTCCCCTTTAGTATAAAATTTTTACTGACTTTGAACGTCTTACTTATTTTAAGTTTTAAGCTTCTAGCTTTAAAAATGACGTAATTTGTATGTACAAACATTTATCCCCAATTTCAACCCGTTACAGCCGACTTTGAAAAGTAGCCTGTGTCATTTCTCAGGCTCTAAGGCTATCTTTGTACCAAACTTTATTAAAATCTGTTCAGTAGTTTTGGCGTGAGAGCGCAACAGACAGATAGACAGACAGACAGAGTTACTTTCGCATGTATAATATTAGTATTAGTATATTTACGTATAGTATGAGTGTACTTACTTAATTTCATATTTATCTTTTGATATTATTAAGTGAGTTTCATCATAAACATCCGAAGTTAATAAAAAGCTCGTATTATACTCGTAGTCGTACTACGTGTTACTGTACACGTACTATATATAGTAGTCGGGTAAACGCCGTCATACAAATGAAAATAAACATGACAGTTGATCGCGGACTGAAAAACTAAAGCAATTTGAAAAACACGTCCAATATGTGGGATAATTAATTTTGACTGCCAATTCCAACAATCGAATGCTTTATTGAAAAAAAAGGCATATTACATATATTTTCCATACAAAATATGGTCAAAAAATTGTATTTGATAGTAGTGATATTTTTGTAAATTGTACTAGCAAGTTACGCATTGCTCGGTTCCGTCTCTAGGTACGAGTTAAATAGATACATATTTATAGTTTTTAGTCAGCGTTAGGCATATAACTTTTTTCGTTAATTTTAATAATATTTTAATAATTACTCTGCTGTCTGGGACATAAAAATCAAATCAAAGAACATAAAAATCGGTCCAGTCATTCTTAAGTTATAAATAGTGTAATATGTATAATATAAGATTGAGTTTTGAAATATTTCAGTGTGAAGTAATATTTTTATATGTTCCATACAAAAAAAAATACATATACCTATTCAATATTATGTAAAAAAAGATAAATGTGCAGCTTATTTTACAAAATATCTACATATGTCACATACATGTTATCTTAATGTGATTGTTTAAAAATATAATATAGTATTAGTTTGAGTAAATGTATGGTGAGAATTTAGTTTACCAAATTCATCCGCTCGGGTTCGTCCCGTCCCGTTAAACTCACCTAGTTTAAACTTCTTAGACGTGTTTTATTTTTTTCAGTAAAGTGTCCTATATGTGACCCTTATCACCAGCTATCATCATCCTTATCATCCTTATCATCATACCAAATTACATCAAAATTTGTCCAGTAGTTTTAGACTTCAATTCGTTTAGAATTTTAGTATACATAATGTACGTGCATAACGTAGGAAAAGTTCAATAAATTTTTAATTTGGAAAACCAATCAACTAAAGTCGTAACCGATGTAGCAAAACATTTCATCGAAACGCTAAGTAAAGGATAATACCCGGTCACAAATCATGCGCACATTGCCCCATAAATCAAGGGGCGCTGGACAAAATTATTAGACATAAATAACACATTTCGAGTAACGGTCCAGAGACCGCGAGGAACTCGTAAAACTACAATAGCCTATAAATATTTTACAAGTAATTATAATGAAAAATTACCGCCGTGGAATCACTAAGCGCTTTTAGGCCGGTTTGAATACAAATTTAATTATTTAAGGGCAGAATTACTTAATAGTCTATTGTTTTGCTTTGTTTCTACTGTCCTGATATCCGCTCAATTTTCAACAACTCGAGCGTGAATAGTGATGGATAATCACATTTGAAATGACAAAATTGAGTAAGACATTGTTATATTTATGTTATTATGGTTTAATTGACTTTTCGAGCTATTGACCAGAAATCCCATGTCATTTTCAATTGTATTTGAAATGATTAACATTCCGTCAATAGAGAAATTATCGTTACTTTTCAAAAATTAAAACTGTACGTCATCAGTCATAATACTCCACGCTGTCTATCAGAGAGGTTGGCGAACTTAATGTTTTTCGAGAACTTGCTACGTTTCCTCACGATGTTTTTACCGTTAAACAAGTATTAAATATATTGGAAATGATTCACAAATGGAAATAGCAGAGGCGAGATTTGAGCCTGCTTCATTTCGTTTCTCACACAACCGTGTTACCACTTGGGTACTATTATATTTAAAAGTTATTAAGAACCAATAAATACGTATAATATCTTCCTTCTAGAATATTCTTACGCCATATTTAGCATTATGCTGATCAAATACATTGTGTCAAATCAATTGACACAAAACACCATGATAGTGTCCTAGCCGTATTAATTACGGAATTGACAAACGTCTTGCGGTAATTACATAGAGTTGACCCGATTTTCCTATGCAAAGTGCTAAGAGACAGAAGCTATAGGCTTGTGGTATTAATGAACTAGTAACATTACTTAGGCCTTACAATGTAATGTCTTACAGTCCACATAATTCTATTAAAATCATGTTTTATTGAGTCAAATGAGAAAATAATGTACGAATAATTACATTTTTTTAACAATTCAAAACATTCCCTTTAAAAAGACAATAGTTGAAGTGGATTTAACAAGTAATTATGCGTACTTCATAGAATTTGTAACTCTTAGGTCTTAATGATTTAAAATAAGCCTCTCTAAGTTTTTTTCCTTACTTATTAAAAAAGGGTATGTCTCTCTCTATCTTCTTTATAATTATTTTCTTGGCAAAGATTTAGCTAGAATATGCTTGCTAGTACCAAATAATTACTTGCCAATTAGGCTTAGTAAAATGTTAATGGTATTACAAGCTTAACTCAGCTTAGCTTATACCAGCTTTTAATTATGAGTGATAATCTCTAATCAAAATTCTTATATTATTTCCTTAAATATATCAAGGAAAATATGTAAAAAATAATAGTATCCACTTTAATCAAAATAATTCATGATTTTTAAAGCTTAGATAATTTTATTATCTTATAAAGTAGGTATGACATACTCGTACGTAAAAAGTAACAATTCAAAAGTACTTGTGAAAGACTATTCGAATTGAGTACATTTTGATTCGATACAAATCTAATTAAGATGTGGCCAGCCCTTTCATTTTCTCTCAGTGATATATTATGAGTCCACTTGCACTTAGTTTAAATTATTGGTTAATGTCTCTTACACTGGAATGTTGAAGGTTCTTGCTTTATTTTTATGCCATATACGAGAATATGTGACAATTTATTATTAAAGTAACTTTAAATATATCGTTTACTACCAACTTTTGCTCATTTCGCTTAGTTGTATTCTTAATATAAACCTAATAGGCCCGCAATTCGAATTCCACTTAATGTAATTCTTCTGTATTCCTTAACAAATATAGCGTAATAACATTTTCATTTTATATTTCAGTACCCCAATTGGTCTTTTCACAATAAAGATCTCAAATTGACAAAGCGAAGTAGGTTAAACGACTTCCCGTATTTGTCGCTTCCTGAAAGATATTAAAGACCGCATTCGATGTTTCAAATCAAAAGATGCTTTGGCTTCAATAAAATTTTACGAATGCTGGAATTGTAGGAGCATGCTCTTTTAATATACTCTTATATCAGTAGTCAAACATACACTTTAGTAACATTTTTTTTTTAAATCTTGATACACATTTACTATCTATTTCGTATGGTGTATTTAGGTGGGAGATCATTAACTCGCTGATTAAACATCAATTTCTAAAAAAATGCCAACGTAGTGTGTATGAACCACAAGCAAATAATTAATAATTAATTTTCCATAAGTGCCGAGTTAATGGAGTCTAAACGTCTTTAAACTTAACTAGGACATCTATCGGAATTCTATAAGAGTTTACGTTTTGTTGTTACAGACACAAAGAGGTATTTTGGTTAGAATAAATCGACTCCACACGGCTCAATGAAGGTTTGTTGTTGAGAACGTTATAATATATTATGTGTATTTATTATAGCAAATTACGAGATAAGCCGGGCGTAGGTGCTTGTCTAATACATATATTTAAAATTGTATAATATTGTGTCTGTTTTCAATTTCAAATGAACAGCTTTTCACTAAACACATATGAATGTTTATACGGTACTTATATCTAAAAATCATTTTTAAAAAATTTTTTGTCTGCCTGTTTGTTCCCACTAATCTCTAAAACGGCTGAACCGATTTTATCGGGACTTTCACTCGCAGATAGCCAATGCTACAAGGCATAACTTACGCTAATTTCATATATTTTAGTTAAGGGGTGAATGGAGTTAGTTTTGTACTAATAACTTTAAATTGGGCAGTGAGCACCTAGGGACAAACTCGAGCGAAGCGAGGATGAGTCGTTAGTCTTTAATAAATATTAGGTATACGAATTTAGTCATTAGAGCACACACATAGTTACTTATTCACTAAGTAAATATAAATTAGAAGATAGTAGAACTATTCAACACAATTAAACGTGTACTTAACAATGCTCAAGCAAGAGGGCGCTAGATTAGTAGGTACAGTGGTGTTTATAACATGAAAATCTCATTTTAACGAGCTAACTAAAAAAACGGCGTCTCTACTCCTTCACATTCGCTCACGTTTGTTCATAACGGTGGAAATGGTTCTTCAGAGATCCTTAACCTATCTACTCAAGTTAATTAAACGTCTGCGAAATGTAGCGTATTACGATACTATTATATTGTAAAGGAAAGTGCAGTTAAAGTTCGATTTTTAGTTAAATAAAACACACTCACTAAATAACAGATATTAGACTGTTAGTCGTTTTTAATTTAACTGACAATGGAAATATGAAATACATAAAAAATGTAGTACAATAAGGAAAAAAATGATTTTTGTTTTTAAATTGTTTCTTTTTAATAAATGCCATTTTGCAGATACATAGCATATAATAATTACAACAGAAACTGCTGCTAGTTAGACTGGATAATATATTTTACAAAATGTTTATATAATTTTTTCTCTCTCAAAGGTCTCAATTTTTTTTTATTTTATTTGAGCTGAGCTTTTAGCTCTTTTCTATGTGCGCCAATTGTAAAGCAGTGATCATATTTACTAACATTAAATGATATAAAAATATTGCGAGTACATTCACAGGCCAAGTGGTATAAGACCAAGTTACTAATACCAAAGCCTATGAAACATATACTCGGCCAACGGACGTGACAGCCAGCCCAAGCTGCCATACACTTGCTTGGGGCATAATACTAAAAGTAACAACAATACATCAAGTTTAAAAGAAATAAGCGTATGCTATCAAAGGGATGATTGCACAGCAATCCATCAAACTTTAGATCTTGCTACGGCAAAATATATCATAGGTGTAGGGTTATAAAATTCAAATTCGTACGGTTTTATAAGTTAGTTTGTTGCGTTAGAGTGTGGTCATCAGAGCCAACGCTAACGTCACGTAGAATCGTAAAACTCTCCCTGACAAACGTCTTGCTAATTAACCCTTTAATGGGCTATTACATTTGATTGTGTAATTTTATGACTGACCGGGTTGTGGCGAATGCAAAGTCTTTGTAATACGATCGTTAGGCTTAAATATATTTTTAAAATTATTGCCAACAGCTTTATACCGTTTCTCTTATAGGTCTACATTATGATCCTACATGCGTAGTAAATCATGATCTTAAAGATGTTTTTTACTTTAACTAGATGAATAACAATTGTATTGTGCAAGAATCGAACCTACAAACTCTGACTCAATAATAAGCGAGTACGGCATTTATGAGCGTCTAATTTATGCACTTTTTAATATTGTTACAAGTCCAATTTGAAAAAGCATGACGTTACATAGATCAAATACCTTAAACCTATTTTTAACAAATATTTATCTCCAGATCTTAAAGTAAATAGTAAATAACGATATCGATATTTGTCAGGTTTGCCAGCGAAATAATAAGACTGATATTGCATATTTGTTCTAATATGAGCCTTATTTGTATACCATTACAGACTAGAATACTACGATAAGGCTAGATGCAAATAAACAACCCTTGAAATGCGACCCTTGTTAAATTCTATACTTTTTTTTAATACAGGTTATATTTAAAACTACCTGTAATGATTATAATAATATTCAATTACGCTTTGTAGGGGCTTATTAAAACATCACATTTTGTTTTAGGGATGTACCTATTATGCTAATTATAATTAAGCAATAAAAGATAAAAAATAACTGTGAACTTAGCTCATCTTATACATATAAAACAAATTGATACAAAGTACTCGAAGATAAAATCTCAGATTTATCTCAAACTAAATAAGTGTTTGACATTAACTTTAGCAACCATCTTTATGACCATGTCATGTCGCACTGGCTGTGCGTCCGTCGACCAAACGTTTACGCCTGTCTCGTACAAGTTCGTTTGTTCCTAAGGTGTCATGTTACACGAGTTTTTAAAACTTGATGGTGTGTAATAAATGTTTTTGGCTGCAACAATAGCTTCTCGCGTCGATGGTTTATACACCACTGTCCTTTTCACACCCGTTCAAATTACCATATGAGAAAAGTGATAGCATATATTTTAAGCCTCAGTTGGTATTGTATGTTCAATAAAAATGTAGAGTAATAAAATACCAATTCAATACATTGTATTCGCTCTTTTTGCGGTTTGATCGTATGACTGATTTCAATATATTTTACTTTGACAGGTCGTTAAAAAATTTGTACATATCGATATCAAGTCTAATTTGTTTTACACTACAGTTTGATTGTGGTCGTAATACCCATGTGATGTTAAAAGTTGTTTATTTAAGAGTAAATGGAGCGTTTCAAAAATGAATGACAACGCCAGGTTAATGTTAAGTAAATATGTTTGAAATCGTTCCGACAACACCGTTATAACGCAGTAGATCGTGTATAAGTGTCGTAGATTTGATTCCCGAGAGAAAGTATTAATTGATCATCAAAAATAAATTTTAGAGAAAGAATATATATAAAAAATAGACTGTAAAATAAAATGGATAAGAATGAGAATACGAAATATTAGAAACAAAAATAACTATAAAAAAACACAATACATCAATTTATTATTTAAGTCTACGTTGCCATAGAAACACAGTCGCAATTTTTAAATTGAATATAATATTATAAAAGGTTTACAAGACTATTACCTGTTTAAAATACGAAAACGCGTATATGTGTAAACATCATAAATTAGTACCTACATAGATCACGGAATAACCTAGAGGCTATTAAGCGCGAGCATAGGTTCGTGAGCGCAAAGCGAAGTCGTATAAGCTCATGCTATGTTAAGGATATTTGCTAAACAGTATTTTCTACAAAGAGACATTACGAATTCCCGTTTACACCGTGGTCGCATACAACAATGGATAATAAATGGAACTGTATTAGCAAGAACGTTGACGTGCAGTAAAAGATTCAGGGAAGTATACCGATAAAATAACTTTCAATTTGGCACGCACTAAATTGTTGTGATGGAATATGGCATTTTTCGTATAGTTTTAAAGTTTAAAATCGTCTGTAAGTGTGTTCTTACTGAGATTTCGTGTGGCCGTTTGTCCGAACATTCCGTTCACACTAGCCATTTATTTTTATACGTGTTAAAATTTTAAAATTTCGGCCTAAGCGCGAATAATTGTTCGTAATTCGACAAATGCCTGTAACTAATCCATGAGATGTTATAATATTGTAATACACGCCTGCATAATCATATATTTTTGTACATAACTATGAAATTTTCTGTTTTCAATGATATTATTCCGATGCATTAAATATTTTTGGAAAGTCGATTTTAAAAAAGTCATTATTTAACGATGCCAAGATCGATCTGTAGTTTTACGCTGCCTGTGTGTCTTTTAGTAACCGCATAACAAAGAAACCATTGGATAGATTTTGATAAAAGTATGATAGGATACTTCTTACATCAGAAAAATACCTCATCTCTGTAAACTACCGACTAACTGTTAAAATTTACGTAGTAACGATCCCACCGGAGCGATAGTGAGACGCTTTGTAAATATTTGCATCAAAAATAATCAGTAAATAAACAAAATTAGGTTTCCGAATATGAACTTAATATGGCAAGAATAGATTTAAGCTTACCCATTGGTACACGACTGAGTCCGCAGTTAAAAGGATTACAGCTGATGTCATTAGAGCTAATGTGATTATACTAAATTGTATTACGACATAGGAAGGAATACAGGATGTGTCCTATTATGACGGCCTACATTGTTTATGGTGGTCGTCCACTAAATAGATTTTTATAGTGCTATAAATTATACTTTTAAGAAGATATCTCCTTAATTTCATAATAAAGATACGTATTTAAAAATAATTAATGCATTATTAACACTGCTATTTGTAGTGGCAATTTTAATACCTTCTGAGAACATTTAAATATTTATATGTATTAAAATACACAACATTTAGTAATGGTATAAACGAGACAAATTGCAACTAAAGTCGCAATTTGAGAATATTCAGACAGAGATTTCATTTTTCAATAAAAAAAATTACAAAATGAAATGAAAATAGCTTAGACCCTTCAGTGATAAGCTACCTTTATGACAAAGCGTTGGTCAATTGTGTTACCCACTGGCCATCAAACACAGTTAAATTAGGTTTGGGTTAACATTTTCTTAAATCAAAGCATAATGTTACTTCAACGTAAATGAACTTAATAAAATAATACCCATATTTTTTTAATAAAACCATAATTTTTATAGTTAATAAAACAAAGTAGGCTTTACAATTAAGTATAGACTAAGTAATAGTATTTACATTTAATTCTACATTCTTACACAATTTTATTTAGGCAATAGGTATGATTTCTTGGAAATCAAGCTTATATAAAAGCTCGCTTACTACCATCAACAGTACACTGTAAAAATATTAGTTGAACATGTTTATAGCTTTAAGAATTGTTACATTAATATTTATGAATGTATAAAACATAAATAAATAAAAATAACATCGAGGTCAAGTTTTTTGTTATTATTTTCCATAATCGAGTGTTAAGAATAGAACTATTTAGTTATTCGGTATACTTACGGGTACGGTTTCATTTATTATTTAATGTAAGATATAACGTATATTGAACGAGTTAATTAGATCCAAAATAACTGAGGCTTATAGTTATGGTTATTATATGGCTTATTAGCTTATAGTTATGGTTATTATATGGCTTATAGTTACATTATTTTGTAAATAGAAAAATACGGTACCTACTATAAAAGAAAACATAAAAGAATTTAACATGTTTGTCATTCACGACACGTTTGGCTCAGTTTGTTGTGCTACTTGTTGTGCCAGCGGTCGCGGGTTAGAGTCCTGCTGGGGTTATACATTCGTGTAATGATCGCGAATGTGTGTACTCCAGTCATGGGTGTTTACTGTGTATTTGTGTATCCGCAACGTAAGCCTTGGCTTACCATCGAACTAGATGGTGCTAATGTCCAAACATAATTTATTTATACATATTTACTCATGAAAGCAATCGAGTTTGTTATGAATAGGTATAATAATCTTTTCAATCACAAATCCTATTGAAAGAAACAAATTCAAATAATTTCGGTCATCATATTATCATTATATATACTTAGATCTGAACTGTTGGCCTCAAATTAAACTTTAAAGCAGATGTCAATAAAAAGTTATCACATAAATAACACCATAATAGAGAACAGGCATCTATAATATACTTATGATTAAATGTGTTAATTTAAAAATTCAAATGAGCAACACAACAATAAAAATATATTTTATAATTGGCGATATTTCATAAAGATTAATTTAATTTTATTAACTTTAGGTTACATAAATTTTATTTTATGTAAAGTGACATGGCTGATACAAAACTATATAAATCAACCATTTTTATTAAGACGAAGAATTAAAAATCGAAACTTGTACCATTAAACTTCGATTAGGTTTTTATATTATATATGTATAAGTATTATATTACGAAGTCTACATTAGCCATTATTATTAGATAAAGCCAGAGTAGCTTTCCTTTTGTAGCAAATGAATCATTGCATAAATTTATTATTAAAAGAGCATCAAAGAGCTCTGCTAAATCACTTATAAGAAACAGTGTGAGAATGAGCATAATTCATGAGCATTTGAATATCTAATTTAAGAGGTTCTAGGAAGAATGTTTTAACCACCGCGGGCACCGACACTGTTTAAGTACATTGAGCACTAGACTGATTTTTGTTGTTCTCAAAATTACAAGCCATTACTAAAATATAACGGTTAAATACAAAATCCTGCCTGACTAAAACCTGTTTAAGTGCGAACCTCCATTACCGAATTTAAAACGCTTTATAATGCGAAGCCCTGGAGTAATCGACATCATTACCGAAAAGGTATAAGAAAAACATGCACTAACGAACAGTGCGAAGTGAAATTCCTACAAGAGTTAAAATACTTAGTCGAGAAACCTTACCGAGCTTAACGACAACGATTCGGATAACATTATTAAATAAAACACCCAATATAAATAACCCTATCTCCGAATCGTAAAACAGTCGATTTCGGGCCGCGTGCCCCGAGGTTTTTAAAGGCTGAATAACAGAAGGTTTACGCCGCGTCGTGTCTCAAAAAAGGTTACATCCATTTGCTTTCTGTACACGTAACTTTTTTACAAAACGCCCCAACGACGGCTTTAAGTACTGGCAATTTATTCACATATAGCATTTTAAAGACGAGGCCGGGGGCATAAATCTAGTGATCTGGCAATGCGTAGATCCTACCTAGTCTTGATCTTGGATGCCGCACATATTACAATAACCGCTCTTCATTATCCGCATTTCACTCGGACGGGCCGTATCTATCGGAATGCGCCACAAAGGAGTATCCATACCGAGTTACTAAGTCGCTACACTTAGTTCAACCGGCTCACCAAACCAGTCCGCCTCCGACAATCCCGTCTGAAACGGCGTAAGCGCCGGTTGAGTGACACCTAAATACCACTTAGGCGTTGTTCTCTAAAATTTTTATTGGTAATAAGTGCCTTGTTTATGTTTTCTGTCCACATGTGTTAGTCACATCACATTTGACCTTAGCTTCTAAATTTAAAAGGTTTCATCAATAAAAGATAGAAGTGAATAACAAGTAGTTGTAACATGATGTAAGTTGGGAATGTAAATGTTACAACTAGGAACTAGTAGTAATTTATGACAGTCAAAGTAGTCGAAAATGGCGTGTTTTGAACAATCGTTTAGGCCAAGATTCCTGGAACGAGACATGATGCTAAGAGGCGAGATATTTAAGTCTTGTATGCGCTGCGCCGTAATTACAGATGTGCTAGGGAGTTAAATAGCCGCGTGTAGTGAGATCGGCTCAATGCTGTCATTTGCCTTTAAAGCATACTTTATTTTCTAGAATATTCAAAGAGTGCTTACTTCACTAGATTATAGGCGTTTTATATCCTGAGATACCATAGTATTTGCATGATCTCCGTACAAAAGCGTCGTTCTTTCTCGTTAAAGAATCACAAGAGTAAGCTCTTAAACATTGGAATTTAATTTAAAATAAATAGTTTTCTTTATGTCCGTATAAGATTAAATAGTAATCCTAGTATTTATTTACTTAACAGCTTAAAATAAATCTGTGTGTATTTTAATAATAATAAATAATTCTTAGAAAATATACACTACTCATTTATATCTTTAAATACATAAATATTACTGGAGTACAAAATCAGTGTTCATCGCTGAGTTCATTCCTTTGAATGCCCTCAGCGGGACTCAAACCCACGAACGCTGGCAAGTTCGAACGCACTACAAATTGAGCCAAAGATGTCGTTATAATGAAATAAAATTTTAAACAGCCTAAATAATAATCATTAATTATTAAATATAACAAAAATTGTACTCACTAGTTAAGACTATTATAATAGTTTATTAAAATAGAAAAAAAAATATCAAGCTTGTAATTTTTCTGCCTTTATTAACCCTCTGTGCAACGAGATGTCAATAATCTTTAGAAACTTTTTTAAAAAAGAGACGAGACGTACCTCGACGCAACTCACTGTGCCATAATGGCATCGCAGAATATTAAGAACCTAGTGCACTTAAATTATTTTACATAGTTTAAAACTTTTATCTAAGAAAAGTCGGAACCGCCATTTTTTATTAATTGTATTACAGTTTGTAGACTATTAAGTGAAATAGATGGCTAATTTTAAGAGAATTAGAGTAAAAAATAGAATTATTTTCAGTTTTAATTAATGAGTTTCGTATCATTAGCAACAAATAAACTTAGGCCACCAATCACGCTAATGTTTGACGGGGAAATGTTAGTTGTACGTAATTACGTTGTAAAAGTCATCCACGCAGTTTGACTGTGATTTATAACTAACATTTGTCTTTGACTTTGTTCTCTTCTATTTGGCTATTAAAATTATTGGTTAATTGTACGTGCTCGTTAACTGAAGTTCCTATACACCTATTTGATAAGAAAACTGAAATGAATGTTTGTTTCAACACGCTAATATTTGAAACCACCAAAAATCTTTAAAAAATATCTTAAGTAGCTATATTTCTTAGTTTTTAATTGAGAGATTTTACAGAAGTAACGTTGCGACTTTAAGAGGAAGCATTTAGAACATTTAAAATTATGCATGCAGAGCTGCAAGAATCTCTAGTATTATCAAAAAGTTTTAAGAATAGAAGAACAATTATTAAAAATATAAACACCATGTCTATATATGATAATATAGACATAAAAAATTTGGACCTAGTTTAAATGGTTAAATTTTCCATTAATTAGTTTTCTCTGTGCACTTCATAATTGATATTGAAACAAACGCTTGTTATCATTTAAAATCATTGAAAAGGTCTAATAAAAACTATAAATAATACACGAAAGCACTATTGAGGCATACCGAACATTGGCCCGACCGATATGAAATTTCATACAAAGGACCCCGTATATTCCATTTTGTTGAAAAATATACCCCTGAAAAGACGGCACAAGGAAAATAGTAATTACAAGTCTGCCTCTCGCGCGCTATTGTGCCTTCCTTACAATGCACGGGAATCTTTTTGTCCACGCTATCGGACGTTTGCACCCACTGTGCCTTAGGATTTATTTTGATGAAGCTACCTTTTATTAATGACATAAATTTAGTTTTAGGGGAAAAAGTTATGTTTTCCTATAAAATTACTGTAAACGATACATTTGATTTATGAAATACATAATAATTTTAATCAGTCGTATAAATTCTTATACGAATTAGTTTTTATTTCGTATAATGCACTAACGTATTTATTAAATCATGTAGCAATAAATCTATTATTATACCATACCATTATTGTTAGCACCAGGCCAAGTTCAAAGGGAACTTTAGTGTAGTTTGAGCAGCAGAAAATCGTTAATAGGCTAGTAATAAAAAGCATCATATAGTTTTACAACCGGTAGCTAATTTAATTGATATCGATACCATCTTAAACAAAACTGGTAATTCCAGTGGGGCTACGTATGGCCTTAAAATTGACTTCGAACACTTTTTTATTGATGCCGATAAAAGTACCTATAGATATTTTATGTCTAAGTTTTTTGTAATTAAAAAGTTCATCGATTCTGTAATGTATCTAACATGAGAAAAAAGCTACAATTGTTCCATTGTTCCAGAATCCATAAGTCGTTAAAAACAATAATTAAATATTAGTGTACTAGAGACTCAGATGATAGGTGCTCCCTGCCGAATTTGAAGAAGAAAAAATGAAGAATTCTCATACAAATTTGCGAGAACCTTTAGACCTCCTTAATCCGGCCCCGTCGCAAAATCCCATCTTAGCGGACGTCTACTAACTATAAACTACCTCCCTGCCAAATTTCATCTTTACACGTCAAGCGGTTTTCTATATTTTCGCTTTTATTTATGTTCTAAAATACAAGATAAACTAACGTTTACCAACAATCCACAAAGTGATGTTAAACATTTCGATTTTGCCTAAATAACCTATCTAACTGACTAAAATTAATTAATTTAAACATATCGACGGTTCCCGATTTAGAAGTTATCGTTAAGCATAAAGTCACTTTGTCCCACATTAGGGCATCATGCACCGCTGTGCAGATAAGAGAACAATAGGTAAGTTGTGCTATCACGCCATTGAATATCTGGATGACATATTCATCGCTTATAATAAACAAACCTGCTGATAAATTGAATGGAATTTTACCATTGTAAAATATAGGACGTTGTTTTAGCTATACAGTTATATGTTTTAGTAGAATTTAGTTATTATCTTACAAAGAAAAAGCAATAGTCTATGAAAATAATTACTTCATGATGTAGAAAAAGGAGTATTTTGTAGCCATATAAATCTTCATATTTTTTTATACAATGTTTGTATCCACTTCATTCGGTTTTCCAAGCGAGCGCATTGCCACTGGACAACCACTGCCCTTCAAAATATATGAGAATTTCCTCAAGCTCAAGTTAGTTTTACACTAACAAGAACATTTTAATTGATAGCGCAGCAAAATGAAGGTAAGATTCTTAATAAGAGTCCTAAAGAAATGCTTTTCTTGAATATTAAATAAAAACTTACATGTATTTTCTTAGATCAGTTCTTCAAAATTTATAAATAATTTCTTACCGAAACCTATTATATAATTATATATTATATAATTATTATAAATTGACTACGTATTCTAATTTCTAAAGTAACTAATATGAAAATCATCTAAAAATGTTATTCTACATTAACTAAAATTAAAATAATATTATGACATTTTTAAAGTATCGAAAAACCAAGACGTGCCAAGTAACTACGAGTAGACTGACAAATGTCCGTACAAATTTTCGCCAAGCAAATCAAATACATCTACTATTAGTGACATAAATTCCCTTCAAAAGCAGCTTACAGATTCGTTCAACATCCAAGAGCGTAATTTACATCTCCTTATCTCGCACAAGCAGGAGGGTAGTTCTTACAATGCGTTGAAAAACTTGACAAATTCTCCCATAGTCCTGATGTCGTTTTTGCATACATTGGTGTAATATTATCATATTTTAGTAGTAAGTCTTTACGATAAGAAGATCTGTTGCAAAATGTTTTCATTTTGGAACAATGTTTTTTGGTCTATGGTATGTTATTTTCTATGAACTAAATTTCGTTATTTAAGCTATATCTAAGTAGGTATTGCTTAAGAAATTTTACTATGAATTCAAGTTCAAAAGTTTAAGTGAAATATGAAAAATTCTCGAGTAAATTTGTAAAATAAATCAAACAAGTAATTTTTAAGAAATTGTATGTATGAACCAATTTTTTTACAATATCACATTCATTGTAGCCTCTACTTTAATTTAACTGGAGCTGGGACATTCAAAACGGAAGCAAAGGAAACATAAAAAGGACAATGTAAGAGCTTGCCTTAAAAACTTCAAGGAAATAAAAAGTGATCCATTTTATTTCAAAAACAATCCTACGTGCATTTTTCAATTATTTCTTTCCATTCTACCAATAAAATAAACTAGCGACTTGCCCTTGCTTTGCCCGGGTTCCTCTTTAGGAACATGTTTTCATTATTAATATAGAATATAGATTTCTCATAGGTATGTGATATTTTCCTGCAGTATGAAGTATCCTTTATATTATATTACGGATTTTTATTATTATATACAATAGATAAGTTAATTTGAAATTTAAGAGTTTCATTCATCCATTTTCTGACACATTAATTTATAAACTCGACTAGAAAAATACAATGCAGGTTAAGGATATTTGTATTTTTTATAATATATACTATTTAAAATAAAATTAAAAAGAAATAACTTTATTTTGTATCTACAATGCTTTTTGAGGACTTCCAAAATTCAAAACTGATTTTAGACCATTTAAAAATATAAGTATGTATTAGAAAAAAAAATGATAACGTACGAAGATTAGCTTCTTCAACTTATACATATAAATATAAATAATAAAAACATTAACATCTTTTATTTAAATATATTTAACATGACTGTTAATCAATTTTAAAGATTAATAAAGTTTCAACCGCAAATTATATGTTAAAATAATCATTGTTAACAAGTTTATTTATATTGTTTTGAAATGTGTGCGTAAAATAATTTAAATCTAAAGAAAATTTAAACATTTCTGTTAAGACAGTAAAAATGGCAATAAACCGACTGATATAAAACATAAAAGCGAGTGGACAGCATTCGTTACGCCCGATACGAATTATAATAATCTAGAATCGTTAAAAATAGAATAAACTGTATCGTTGCATAGCTTTATACTATATACAGCAGTACCCGCGGCTTCGCCCGCGTTCAGGGTTTCAAGCCCGCTAGAAAAAAATAGTAAAAAATGTATCCTATGTTACTTCTAATACCTCCAAGAGTATGTGTTCAAAGTTTCATGATGGTCGGTTAAGTAGTTTTTTCGTAAAAGCGTAACAAACAAACTTACATTCACATTTATAATATTAGTATAAATTTGGAAAGATAAAAAAACCAAATGACATGAAATGAAATAGCCACAACCACTAGTAATAGAATGTTAAACTAAAATTGGCAATTCCTTTAAAAGGCAATGAGGGAGCAAAATACAATCAATACGAGAAAAGTTACTGGTAAACACCGTATAAACTTTCTTACTAAAACAAACATAAAAGATAATTTTAATAAATATAAACATATGAGTATAGCCCCTACTCTCAGTCATTCAATATGTTAAAACCCAGGGCGGTCTATTTTATCGCCACGATAAAGCAACAAGAAAAATATTTACTCCCACACGACCGCATAACAACACTATCCACAAAAGATACGAAAAGATCGTAAGATTTGATTTAAAAGCATAAGCTGTTATTGCTATGTATGGTGTTTTCTTATCAATAAACACATTAAAATATAAAAAAAATATACCTACCAGTTAATAAATATATCAGTAGTCACTACATTGATACCTACAGCCTACTTTTTAGTTAAACGAACCATTTCTTTCGAGTTTGGAATAGTTAAAGAAATCATTTCACTTAACAACCTTTTATAATATTCTCGTTTGATAAAATCAAAAGATATTATATAATGAATTTGAGTATAATGAAAAAAAAGGTCGAAACTTGTTCGTAACGATGACATTTATTTGTTTCATTGATTAGAAAACACTACACATATGTATGTATGTATGTAACATTGTACATATTAGTAAATTACGACTTTATACGTAGGGATTGATCTACATACATTTTTTTTTGAGTCGCAAATAAAATTTTAGTCAATACTTTTGTTCCAATAATCTTAACTTACACGCGTGAAATCAAACTATGGCTGCTCTCGCACATGAAGAACGAAATTATTATTATAGTTACCGATATTGCTCATAAAATTGATTTTTATTGATTCTATAACAGAAACACTTCATTCTTATATAGACTATAAATAATTTAAAAAGGCACTAAAATTTTAATAGCCATAAAAATACGCTTTATTATTATAAAATACATTTCAGTATCTCGTATTAGAATTTCAAGTATTAAATTCTTTTGTAAAATTAGAATTGTAATGAAATAGCTTAAGACGATTTACTTTTGAAACATTAAGGCAGGTTTTACAAATAATTACTTAATATAATTGTTCTGAAAACCACTACTAAAATAAGTTGTAAAAATTCTAGGTACTACTAAAACGATTAAAATCTAGAATAATCTAGATTAAATTTAACCTGTGACAGCAAGCAATATAAAGACACGATAAATAACCTCTATCTTTATGTATATTATAAGAAATTTTGTCGAACATCTTACGTATAGTATCAGCACTTCCAGTAGTAAAACATCAAATACCCATTATGATCCCATATCGCCTATATTCCGTTGAAAGAAAGTTACCGATACGCATTGATTTATCTAACATGTTGACGCGAGGGAAGTGGTGATTGACACACCAAAATGTATTTTATCTGGTGCTTTTCATCGTTTCCAAAGTTATGTGAGACATAAATTATCTGACTCACATATTGTCTTGACCTTTCGAAAAATTCGAAGCGTGCTTCCGAAAGTGTTATCAGTTGAATAATGACATGCTGCATACCTGTAACAATACATAAAAATAATTAGAAATATTGCTTGTAATATATTTCAAGATATGCTATAAACAAACAAACAATGTCTAGTGACGATTAAGTTTATAATCCATATAATAAATAAATATACATATATTTATAAATCTATGTGTCTGTATGTTCTATATGTATTCCAAAACGACAGGAACTATTTTGATGATTTTTTTGTGTTAAATTAACCCTTTGGGTTATCCTCTAAAGTTTGGTAGCAATTGGAAGTTTAAATTTGGGCGAAGCCGCGGGTACTGCTAGTATAAGTACCATATGCTAATATAAACAAAAGTGTTATATAATATATGCATAATATAAGTACACAAGTAATAATACCTACGCAAAACCACAATCGACTGCATACCAAAGAATGCATTACAAGCGATCATCAAAAGCCTTTCAATGAACATTCATAACTCACATATCATATAGTAATTTAAATCTAAGAAGAATCACAATCTACGAGACACTATAGCCATCCAAGTCGTTCTTTTGACATATATTAATGGATACACAGACAGCAAGAGAGATAAATAGTGGCTACACTAATGAAATAAAAACGTGACTTACGTTGTTTCCGTTATTCAGATGGTATTTGGACCAGTGATTTACAAGGCATAGAGCATAGTCCAATTTTATGAACAACAGTTAATGTTGGTATAAAATCAAGGTATACAAAATTCTAACTAAGTCTTATCTATACCTACGTTAAATATTTTTTGGAAATTCTTTTATTATCGGTAAATAGGCCGAATCTCTAGGTGATAAAATTTTTGTCTGCCTTTTTGTCACGCATCACGAAAAAAACTAGACAAAATTTTATGACATTTGATATGATGCCATTTACTATTAGAATGTATACTAAATTAAATTAAATAATAGTTTTTAAGATACATTGCAAACTGTATTAAAAAGGAAATGACTCAAAACCTATCAAAACATTCACTGCCAAATACATCAACAAAAAATATTTAACGTAACCTTTAAAATTAAAAAACATTCAAAATGCCAAATACATTAACAAAAAATATTTAACATAACCTTTCAAATTAAAATTAATCAATAGACTCGCATCTGTCACAAGGTTTTGACAAAAAAAGCTTCGGCTAATATTTGATTTGCACTCAAGTACGAACAAAAAACTAACATCCGGCGAGTTCGCGCCAAAACCGCATGCAGTCTAAAATGCAGTCAAAGAACCAAACCAAACAGACGGCACAAACATGTAAACACTTCTAAACGACCGCGCCACTATGTTCCTGTGGCGCGCTTAATAAGTACAAAAAGGACATTTTAACAAATTCTTTAAAACAAAACAAAAACAGTCAGCCAGTTCACATACTTAAGCTTGAATTACTCAAATATACTTCAATATTTAAATAAGATAATTAATACAATAAAGCAAATTCGATCGTAATTTTGATATAATGAGCAACCCTTATTATTTTAGGGGTTGTAATATGAGATTAACAATAAATATAGAACTAAGCTCTGTTACAATGAAACTTAAAAAAACAAGAACACGTAATGGACAACAGGTGGCGGGCATTATTGAAAGCTGGGTTTTTTTTATTGAAATTAAATTCGTATTAGAGAAAATCAGGCGGTGAACCGCAAATGAGTTTTATAGTTCCGGATGCGTTCACTCGGCTACATTGTGCAATGCGATGGTAAAGGCTTAATTTAATACTGACTTAGTAGTAGAACGTGTTCTTAATGTTGGTAACTACTGAAAATTATAAAAATCTATTCAAGAAAATCAGTTTTCTTAAAGCTTATATAATATTTTCATAAATAGTTCAAGAACGCTAATTTACAATCATTTGAAAGACCCTTCAGTTAATTTCTCATGCAAATACTTAGGCTATATTTTTATAAGTAAGCTTTTACGTCGCTTTTCTGGTTTAAAAACCTTTATGTACTGCCGTGTATTTGTCCATAAGGGAAGTGATTGTTTAAACGATACTAATTTTAGACTTTTAATATAGTTCGAACTCATCAACTTCCTATCTATATCAGCTCCGAAACTATAAATTTTACATCTCAAACAGATCTAGAATAAATGAAAAATAACTAGGAACTTTAAAACCCAGAAACAATGATCTCAATAACAGTCGCTTCGATACTCACTAATTATATTCGGAACAAAGGATCTTCAGAGAAGTTTAATGAGTATTTTCAATAGTGAAAAATATCAAGATTTTTTAACGATTCATTAAAACTGAAAGATTCTTATTATAAGTACCAATCGAAATGTTAAGGCTGGTCTTGGAACCCTCTTACAATGAATTCATTTGGGCTTAAATCAACTTGTGTGGAAATTTCCATTAAAGATAAATCCTCGATGGCTAGAAATATTCCATTCACTAATATCTATATTTTTATCTGAACTAGTTTTCACATTTTTGTTCATCTTAGAAAATTTTCTACAGCCATATCAATCAGTCTTTTAGTACATACCTACTACCTATTTTTCAATTCAATTCTCTTGTTAATTGCTTCAAGCGTGCCAGTTGAGCACAGATTACTTCGCCAATGTCACGTAGAATGGAGAAGATACGAAGGAGATTGGTCGTACCAAAATTTTTTACTAGCTGATCCAACGTTTTTCTGTGATATAATGGGGGGTGGGGTAAAAAAATTTATCATAATCGGTAGCGCCGTTTCGGATGAGTACGTGGATAAAAATTCAAAGTTCACTTATTAAGTAACAGAAATAAACTTTGATTTATTAAATACAAGAAAAAAAAATTTTTAGAAAATATTATTGAGAACTTGAGAAGTCATCTTAGAACTAAGTGGCGTAATGCTGAAAATATTATCTTATTTTCATATATTATTTAATTTGCTGTGGAACTTCTATAATTGAAAAACATCTTTTTATATTACATTCGATTTTACATGTGTCTTAGCTCACTGCATAAAATTGTAATGAAACATAATTCATGGTCATATAATTTGTATTTCATCATCATCAGCCCTTTTTAACGTCCCACTGCTGGGCACGGGCCTCCCTCAGTACGAGGGGGATCAGGCCATAGTCCACCGCGCTAGCCCAGTGCGTGTTGGCGGACTTCACGTTTCTTACGAAAACTTTTAGGTTTATCTCAGACATGCAGGTTTCCTCACGATGTTTTCCTTCACCGTAAGAAAAGTAAGGTAATTATGATAGAAATAATTCGCACATGAAAATATCAGAGGTTCGAGACCCGGATTTGAACTCGCATCACTCGGTTCTACAAGCGACGCGTTAGCGCTGGGCTACCACTGCTATTTACTTAAGCAATATTCGTCTTCCTTGTTTGACGGAAAAATTAAATTATAAAAAGTATCAAGTCAACCACTGCACATATACCAGAACGCTTTTTGAATTTTTGAATTCATTTCCTGCGTAGTTCGTTAAGAATTCTGATCGTTTGATTTTGTGGAAGCTCTTGTAGATATTTAATTACGATAAAAGCCAGACATATTTCATATATTATTATAGGTACAAGTATGTGTATTAAATGTTAATTTGTTAAAAACGTCACCCTATGGGCTATGGTATTTTTATATTTTGGTATATCATGTTTACAACTATGGAGTAACATTCCATGGCAGCATTACTAGCAGAACCCACGGGCCACAATTATAAAAAAAATCTTAAGTTTAGGGTAGGATTTGTATACAATATAATATAGGAGTAGCCGTTTCACAACACATTTTTAAAAAACCGTTTAATTAATTTCTACTCTGACCAACATCATGACAATTTAATTTTATATATTTCGATATTATGATTTTGTCTCATTTTATACATTATATAACAGTAATAATACTGTAAACAAACTCACATTTGGTAAAAACATGTACAAGCAAGCAACAAATGTGCAAATTTTCTAAACATATATATGTGTATTTGTTACTCAACTTACCGAAAATAAGAAATTGGATTTGGGAAGATTGGCACACTGACAGTCTATATTTTATATATAACAAAAAAGGATATTTTTACTGGTAATTTTACTTTCACTGACGCCATAATAAATTTCTATTAAAAACACATGCGATGTGCGTAACCAGTGCGATTTAATAGTATTCATATAAAAGGTTATATTTTTTGTATAATCATAAGTTTTATTAGAAATTTTAAATCAAATTACTTCTACACAATTGGTCGTTGGGACCTGAAAGTAGTTAATGAGTTATTCAATTTGTCACGAAAGTTATTCTCAACTAAGTAGGTACCTAGAAATAAACATTTCATTGAGCAGTAAAACTTCTATAGAAGTTTAAATATTATTGTAGTAAAATACAAGTGACCTTTCAAGTTCACGTGAATTGAAGTAATAAAAATAAAGTGAAATACTTTCAACAATTCCTAAAATTAAACATTGTATTTTTTTATTTAGAACTAAGTTGTAATTTATTATAGTATTTGGTTTGGCTAAATAAAATGTGAATGGACCATAATATGTGAAGGTTTCACCAAAAAGACATTACAAACTTAAAACTAAATCTCATTCAGAAAAAATCAACTGTTTATCTATATCTCTGCACGTTATTTGACTGAGGATGGATTGATTTCGATGAAATGTTATATTAAATCACTAATTAAAATGAAAATGAATATTCAAAATTGCTAAATTTCATAGGAAATAAATAGTTTCAAACATAATCACAAATGCAAGAGACTAGACTAGAGACTTGACAACAACTTGCTTGAGTAGAAAGTCCCTAAGTTGTATTTATTCCATAATAGATTCAATACCATACATTTTTTTGAACGTGTTTAAATTCATTGATATCATAAAAAGAAAATGGAAACAACAAGGCTAGTAACATAGTCACTTGTAACTTGAACACTACAACGGTTAGATTATGAGCTTAGGTAAATACTATTACCGCACTTACATGGAGATTCTTAAGGAAACACGCATCCTCGCATATACGATAAAAACTTTTTTATATAAGCTTTAAAACAAAATCAGGACGTTGTCAGTCTTAAATAGTAGTGGGTTCAATTTCCAGAACTGGAACTTCCTATATTCTTTATAATGTGAGAACCTAGCAAGGTTTTGACAGGTATGTGAAATCCGCCAAAACTTTGCCAATCAGGGGTAATTACTAAAATAATATTCAAGCGACATCTAGTATATCGATTGAAGATTTATAAATTCTCAAGCTTACACAAAGTAAGACGTAACATTGTTACCCTCGTTTATCAACTTTCTTTCCAAATTAACCCCTTTCGAAGATCTAACTCGCTGAAAACCGCAGTTCGACCGAAAAAACAACGATCATTACTTACGTTCTAACTGGAAACTTTGAGCTTTTCTCGAAGCGATGAAACTTTAGAGCAATTAGTTGTTAAATTTCCAGAGGGGCAATGTTAACGGGGATGCTGTGCTACAGATGCTTGTCTTGTGTCGGTCTTACTCGTGTGTGGCTTACCGAAATAATTGTTTAATTGGACTGCAGCTGGGTGTGTAATGTTATCTCTACGAGACCTTGCTTTGATAAGCTTTCGTTTATATTTGAAGGGATGATTATTATTAAAATAGTCAAGTGTGACGATACCTTTAACTAAAGCATATTTTATTTAAATTTGCTATTTTTTTATTACTAGCAAATAAAAAGTTCGAATATGTTTTAATTATTTTACTCCTTGCTATAGATATATTCTAGTTTTCAACAGTTTATTCTGATCTAGAAATATGTTATATACCTTTGTAAATGTAGGTCGCTTTTCGGCAATCTAAGAATAGTGATGGAATTAAATTACTAATGTTATACCGTCTTTTCTTCTAAGTTTAAGTTGTATAATAACTTAAAATATAACACTAGTAGGTACTACTAGATATATAACAAGTAGTTGTAAGTAATGGTCACACCACTGTAATTTAATCTCTTAGGAAACCAATAAATCATATTTTAAAGATAAGGACGTTTAAAAACATCGATTTTGTTGCTTCATTTCATTCGTAGTCCATTAATTACGACGGGTATCGATTACATACTTTAACAAATGATATTGAATTAATTACAAAATACTTGAAAGAACGTGTTTAGTTTTTTCTCAAAGCGACAAAATGGATTTCATATTTAATAATATAGGTATCGCTACTAGTGGACGAGTTTAAAATAATTATATAGACAGTAATAGCAGGCTAATTGAGGCACAAAAAGTATTATATGAGAATATTAAGACTCCTTTCAAAGAGGAAAAGCTCTACCTATCATATTAGCTTTATAAATGAAACTACCTTTTCGGATTATGTCGCGGATTTATTTTGATTTTTAGTTCCCGACGATTCGAATGCTTTACAGCAATCATGGTCACGGGAGAGACTCTGTCTCTGAAAAGGTAGTTTTATTTATAATGTCGAATATTCGCGTAAACCTAAGAAAGTATTATATTAGCTTTATTTATTTTTCCGGTTTTAAAGTGGTGTAAAAATATATCCATATTAACTAAGAACTAATCCTCCATTCTGTTTTTTTTATATGTTCGTGCTTATCTCGAACTCGAACCCGCATCCGTAGGCACAAGGAATAGAGTCACAAACAAAGCCAAATATGTCGTGGATCGTATTACATAAAATCATGTTATACCTAATAATAAATTCTTATGATTTTATCAATTCGATCAGTTTAGCTTTTATAGTGAATTTAGAATTCTTGTAAGCAATTTGCAATAAACGATTTGATTCGAAGATTCGTATCTGTTAAGGTTAAAATTACCATACCAATGTCTAACCAATAAAATATACGATTAATATTAGTTTGACAGTATAATATTAGCATACATCTGAGTAGGTGTTCCCTGACCTCTTGGCCGATACTTTGAGTCTCTTGTGAAATTATTCTTAACTAATAGGCATCTATTTATTATTTTGAGTGTTCACAGTAAAAACATTATTATAAATATGCATCTACAAAACGATGCTAAAATTATGTCAAGGCTAAATGAAATAAATTGTAGGTAATTAATATTAAAATCAGTTTTACATAAAAAACGAAATAGACGTCGGCTAAAAACGGATTTTGCGACAGGGCCGGATTAAGGTCTAAATGCTCAACTTACATGCAAATGCTTCATTTTTTGTGCTACAAACTTTAAAGGCAGGGAGCACCTAGTTGATTTAGGTACTCTTATAATATGATATGTATTTAAATTTTAACGAATTTTTGTTATAATTTCCATTTTACGTGATTATTTATATTAAATAATTTAGCACTAAGAAATAGAAGAGTTATGTTAGATTGCCTATAAATTCTCTAAGCCCAAACTGATTATGAGATTTTGAAGAACATAATCTACTTACGTACTTTTTATTTACTTTGTCGCAAAAAAAAATCGGAGATGAAATTTTGTATAAAAACTGTATTAAATAACAAAGCTTGATTTAAAAATAGATATTTATAACTTCAAGTTCTCATTATACAAATAGCAGAAACCCACAAACGATTAAGCGAAAACGAAGAGAAAGAGCAAAACCCATGGCACCCATGGGATTACGGCGTAAAACTCGATACTAACCCCAATGCAAGGTAAGGAGCGACAGCGGATTTCATCTTAAACTTGAGAATCTAATCTAATCCTTCTAGGGAATATTTTCAATACACATACCTATGTTATTCTGAAAAGTTAAATAAATTGTAATTTTTCACTAACAATCATTCATTTTTTGTGCTTTATCTAACGGATTCACAGAAATTCATACAAAGAAAAAATCTACAATTGCATATATTTTAAAATGGTAAAATAGTTATAATACCTCAATACCTACTTAAATATTATATATATCATTTACTTATCTCATAGTATCGTTCTGCACTTTCTTAGTGATCCAAAATTCAATATTTTTCTAAATAATTTTGTGCCTTACAATAAAATACAATAATATTTGCGATAAAAGTTTATACGAGAAACGATATACTTAATAGTAGACCTATATATAATAGCAAAAATAGTAACTTAAGTTATGCACCCGTAACATTGATATAACACATGATGGTACATAAACACCATAAAATAATTATTTAGGGAGTATTATTTGCCTCAAAACGCGTAACCTCCAGCTTCCGGTACACACCATGTCTCACATCTTCTCAGATGTTGTTTAAGGAAACTCGAGCCATGAAAAGTTTCCCAATAAGCGTTTTTTCTTGCTGATTTAGGGCGGGTATTTGCTTTATCTCGTTAATCAGTTCCGGATGCGAATGAATAACTATTAATTATGTTTCACACTTCGTATTTTAGTTTTCCGTATGGGCTTTATTTGTAATAACACATAGGTACCTTATTTATATTGGATAAATCTAGAAAATTTTCCTATGTTTGTTCTTCTATTTATTTTCTTCTAAAAATGAATTGAAATTTATTCTTCCATTATGCTATTATCACTAAATAATTATATTCTTAAAAATTACATCCACAAAAAATACAAACGATTTGAATTCCTTCATGTTGTAATCGGCGTATCAATATAACAGCAATTTACTATGATTTAAGTGTTTCCTCTTACTTTAAATTCATTCCTAACTAGCAACAAGTCGTCGCTAACACTGTCCAGCACTCAAGCTGTCTCCAAGAAAAAATATCGCCAATCTTCTCTGTTACGGATGATAAAGATTAAGCTAACAAACGCGTTTTTCCCTTTAACAATATTTACTAAGAATACCTTTGAATTTAAGTACCTCGAACAAAAACTTATTTTAACAATACTTAAAAGCTGTCATGAAAGCTCTTTGAATATAAAAGTGAAAGGTCACTCCTAACTCCACTCACTAACTAAATAAAAAATCTCCAAACTATGTGCCCTATGATGCTAAAAGTCAGGTAGCTTGGTTTATTATAGATAGCACAGGACGACCTATGAAAACGGTCTTAATTCTAGAGGATATCTAAAATCTATCGTAAATTTGTATCAGAAATTAATATCATATGCTTTTTCTGCTAGAGATATATGTATGAGTTATTAATTCCATGATAATTCCATAAAATGCGAATATTTAAGCCTAATAATACTATCTTTTCTTCACGAAGTCGTGGGTCGAATGCTTTACAGCAATGACTGAGACTAATTTAAGGCTTTCCATAAATTAGTATATAGCTATCATATACTAATCTTGAATATAGAAAATGACACTAAAGTGCCTTCACCATTCGTTATTTATTCTTCACATTATATCAAATACGCAGGTGGCACCACGGGCAATGCTAGTATACAATCGACTGGTGCAGGTATGATTTTTTCATTTTATTGAACAGCTGAAACATGGATGGACTAAAACAGGTTGTCCCAAGGCGTTGTACGAGGCGAGTTATTGCTTTATTTTCATACCTTTAATGACTTTATTTTTAAAACTAGAGTCTTATCCTCGCTCCGCTTGTATTCGTTTCTACGTACCTTCGTAGGAATACATCGGTAAGTATATAATTTCTCAAAGATGAGTTTTATTTTTCCGTAGTAAAAACTATGGTATATCTTGACCAAGATAACCTATTACCACTTAATTTCATCAAAATCTATCTAGGTAGTAGTAGTGGTTTCCTCGTGATGTGGTCACAGACAGACAAACATTTTGAAAACTATTTTGGCCTCTGTATTTATAGTAACGGCTATTTCAATAAGATTTTCCATATTTAATGTACAAATTCGACTCGGTTAGCATTTATTATACGTATAATCATTTTTGCTTCTGTTTCATTATGTTTTGTATATATAATTATTTGTATAATAAGTTGACATACTTATTAAAAAATAATAAACTTATGTTCTAAAGAGTATATCGTACAAAAAACTTTCAAATTTGCACTTAATGATATTGATAAACACAAAACTTGATCTTCGAGAGAAATTAAAGGTACTTATACACCATATCGCTGTTAGAATACTAATGAATATTTATATGGGAATGAAAAATTTTACAAAACTAAAAAATAGCGGAATTATGAAATTCGAATACTTTTCTTAGTTCTAATGTAATCTTAAATAAAAGACTATGTTTATGTTAACTTTAAAATATATTCTTCACAGCATAAGTATTTTGCCACTGATCTACGTTTTCAGTCTATTAAGAGGGTATTTAATAACAAAATATAATTTGGATCTGGTAAATGTGATACTTTTAGACCGACTTCTAAATATTCATTTCTGAAGAAATAGGTTAGATAGGATGAGATTGGATTTTGTCCCCTTCAGCTTCCCACGTCCACGAGCACGCGCCTTTACAAAATATCTGTCTTTGGAAAACAAGCTAGGTTCTTCCAGGAATACAGATTTCTATAACAGTAATAAGCGGTAATTATGTTGAAAATTATTTGCACGTGAAAACATTAAAGTTGCTCGACCTGGGATTTGAACCCGCTTCATTCGGTTTCCCAAGCGAGCGCGTTACCACTGTTAACTAAATATTATTATCTATTGGCATCAAAAATAACGTATACAAACGTAATATAAATTGTAATAGAAAAATCAATTAAACGCATAACATTTCATTCGATTATAAAACAAAATATTATATTAATATGAAATTAATTTTACGCGAACATGATATAGAATGATTTCCCTTGGGCCTGTAATGATATTAAATACGATTTTAATACTAAAAGCCGATTATTCATATCACATCAGAAAATTAATCGTTCGTAATAATATTACGAATGTACCTACTTTGTAAAATATGACGCTGTAATTTGCTTAAGATGTAGAGACAGCTTGGGTTTATAAAAAAAGTATTTTA
The DNA here is from genome assembly GCA_951802675.2 of Boloria euphrosyne. Taxonomy (NCBI): domain Eukaryota; kingdom Metazoa; phylum Arthropoda; class Insecta; order Lepidoptera; family Nymphalidae; genus Boloria; species Boloria euphrosyne. The sequence goes on from OX637896.1 coordinate 3,864,024, forward strand.
ATTTTTTTATTTAGAGCATTGAGTTATACGTAGTAATAATAACTCAATGATTTAGAGTCGCTAAATAAAAAAAAATCTAGTATATGTGCAAAAATAACAAATGTTTTGGCAACTATATTGATTTATTAGAACTGAATGGCGAAAGTTATTCCCCAAAGGCTTTTTAACTGTTATAGTTAGGTCACGAAAGTAAATATAGATAAAACAAAATCATGGCTATACAGAAATTGCCACATCGAATAATACTTTACATTTAAACAAAATGAAATGGATAATACAAGGAAATCGAGTCAGAATCGAGATATTTAATCAGTCTTCCAATTACTCTTATCGATATGGTATAATCCACTACATATTGAATGTTATTTTAACATTCTTAATAAACTTGTTCAATATTGGATTGAAATAAAGAGTTCAACAACTTTCGAGTGAACCTCATTTTATTTTTTATTAAAAACCTACTGTATGCATTTACTTTATGAAATATATTAAGTATGAGTCGCGGCTTTGCTTGTTATTTATAATAATATGGATGTTATCTTGATAATATTCAGATAATAATTAATTATAATTATGAATGCCTATGAATTTATTTATGAGGTTACATTATTATTTCAAGTATAAATAATTATGTACCTTTAAACATAATATCATTTAACAGTCAACTGATTTTAACATTTGATACCGAAAGTGAGCTTGTATTATAAGAAATGTTAACACTTTTTTACTAAGAGGTCCAAAAAAAGACCAGAAGACGTTACATGCGACTACCGAGATGTAAATCTTTTCGTGCGAAAACATTGCGTGACATCGTTTTCTCTCAGCACTTGAACTAAGGATTCTTCAGATCATGAATCTGTACAAGTTGAATTGAACGAGGTTAAAGGGATTTTATTTAAACGAGGCAAATTAGCTTACGTTTTAAACAGACTGTTTTTAATAAAATGTAACAATCTTTTAATTACATTATCAGCGTAATATATTTAAAATGTTTATTTTTTAAACTTACATCAATATTCGTGTCAGGGGGATTTTTTCACATGTATTGAAATAACTTTTGTAAGGAAATATTAAAGAAAATCAAAGAAAATAGCATAATAATTCATTTCTATTCTATTATTATTCATTTCTTTTCTGGCGTCGGGACGTGACGACCCCACCGCCCACTGGTGGGATAATCTAGTGACAGAGATTATTCCACCAGTGCAATCAGTCAAACAAACCAGTGGTAGTGCCATGCTTGTTACCTTCGGGTAGCAGCCGAATGGGCCGGCACGCCCCGTAAAGCACCACTGTTTCACAGAAAACCGACGTGAAGTGGCAACTACGCTGTCGCGTTTCGTTCGGTGAGTGAGAGTCTCGGAGGCCCACTTCCCATCCCTCCCCATGATAGTGCGAAATTCGGTCAGTCTACCCCAGGAGGGTACCACCAGCGCACATCGCGGTGGAGAATCCCTCTCTGGGCATCCATGCTCAGATCGTTCACTCCCTGAGCGTGGATGCCCAGGCTGCCCTCCGAATTCTGGGGGGGGCAATTTTGCGCTCTCGTCTTCTGGTCGGGGCAAACGGAGCAGGCATCTTAAGGCTACCCCTTTCACGCTTGCTGTGGACTTCTGCAACATTAGGGGGTTGAATTCCAACTTGAACGCCGTCCACTTCCACCTTGAGACGGCGAAGCCGGCCTTGCTCTTCCTCACTGAGACGCAGATATCCTCTCCGGCTGACACCTCTTTCCTCTCTTATCCTGGGTATAAACTGGAGCATTCCTTTATACCTCGGGCTGGGGTGTGCGTGTACGTCAGAGAGGATATCTGCTCTCGTCGCCTCGTCAGCCTTGAAGGGCAGGACCTATCTATCCTCTGGCTACGTGTAGACTGCGACGACCATCCGCGAATCTACGCGTGCCTGTATAGGTCCCATAGCGGTAATGACGAAACTGACCGACTCATTGAGCACATGCAAATGGCTACAGATTCCGTGCTGCAGCAGATCCCATCCGCAGAGATCGTGATTCTCGGCGATTTTAACGCCCATCACGCCGAATGGCTTAGATCACGCACCACCGATCATGCGGGGAGATCTGTTCACGATTTGGCATTAGCATATGGTCTGACACAACTGGTCACCTCGCCAACGCGAATCCCTGATGTGGAGGATCATACACCTTCCCTGTTGGACCTTCTGTTGACCTCTCATCCGGACGGCTACCTGGTATCCGTCGATCCTCCTCTTGGTTCGTCGGACCACTGCCTTGTTCGGAGTATAGTGCCAGCTACGCGCTCAGCACGACCTCGCTTTGCGGGCTGCCGCCGCGTATGGCACTACAGGTCAGCGGATTGGGACGGGATGCGGTCATTCTTTGCGTCCTACCCATGGGGGCAGATTTGCTTCTCGCCGGATGATCCAGACGTCGTTGCTGACTCTGTCACCGATGTGGTACTTCAAGGTATGGAACTGTTTATTCCGTTCTCTGCAGTGCCCATCGGAGGCAAATCCCAACCTTGGTTTGGTCGCTCCTGCAAGGTGGCATCTCGCCGAAAGCTGCAATGCTACCAAGCCTGGGCTGTCGCGTCGGCGTCTAATGATGTAAATACCAGCGCTTTTAAAAAGGAGTATAACTTTGCCTCTAGGTCCTTCAAAAGTATAATTGCTAATGCGAAGTCGAAGCACATTAGCAGAATTGGCGAGAGATTGGGGCGTCTTCCTTCAGGAACACGTGCGTTCTGGTCTCTCGCAAAGGCTGTTTTAGGGAATTTCTGTCAGCCTTCTCTTCCACCTCTGCACACGGAGGATGGCTCGCTGGCCCATGCCGCGAAGGAGAAAGCCGATCTACTGGGCTCTCTTTTCGCGTCCAACTCGACTCTGGATGACCAAGGAAACTCACCACCGACAATCCCGCGGTGCGATACTACGATGCCGGAAGTTCAGTTCCGGCAAAGCGCAGTACGAAAAGCGCTTCTCTCCTTGGACATTCATAAGTCGAGTGGGCCCGATGGCATCCCTCCGATCGTGTTGAAGACATGTGCTCCGGAGTTGGCACCGGTCTTAACGCGTCTTTTCCGGCACTCCTATTCATTAGGCGTAGTCCCGAAATCCTGGAAGGCCGCTTTAGTGCACCCGATCCCAAAAAAGGGCAACCGCTCAGATCCGTCCAATTATAGGCCAATAGCCATTACCTCCTTGCTCTCCAAGATAATGGAGACTATTATCAACTGCCAGCTCCTGCGGTACCTAGAGGAGCACCGGCTGATTAGTGACCGCCAGTACGGCTTTCGTCGAGGTCGCTCAGCCGGTGATCTTCTAGTTTACCTGACACATAGATGGGCAGAAGCAGTTGAGACCAAGGGGGAGGCGCTTGCGGCCAGTCTGGACATAGCGAAGGCCTTTGATCGGGTATGGCACAAAGCGCTTCTTTCGAAGCTACCTTCCTATGGGCTTCCCGAGAAATTGTGCAACTGGATCACCAGCTTTTTGGCAGATCGGAGCATCAAGGTCGTTGTCGACGGTGCTTGCTCTGATCCTAAATTTGTCAATGCTGGTGTACCACAAGGCTGCGTACTGTCTCCTACTTTGTTCCTTCTGCATATCAATGACATGTTGCAAATCAACAACATTCATTGCTATGCAGACGATAGCACTATGGATGCCCTGTACACTGGCCGCGCTAATATTTCTCGGGAATACGTCGACGAGTGCCGGAACAAACTTGTGTCTGAAGTCGAATCTTTGTTAACCAAAGTCTCGGATTGGGGTCGACGAAACTTAGTCCAATTTAACCCCAAAAAGACACAAGTTTGCGCGTTAACCGCTAAAACAATGCCGTTTGTCGTAACTCCTCAATTTGAGGACACTCCCCTGTCTGCCACAGCCAGTATCGGAATACTTGGCGTCGACATTTCGAGCAAAGTCCAGTTCCGTGGTCAATTGGAAGATAAGGCCAAATTGGCCTCAAAGAAGCTTGGTGTGCTCAGTAAGGCGAGACAGTACTTCACGTCTGGTCAGCGCCTTAACCTCTATAAGGCGCAAATTCGGCCGCACATGGAGTACTGTTCTCATCTCTGGGCAGGAGCTCCCCAGTACCAGCTACTTCCATTTGACCGCATTCAACGTAGGGCGGTTCGACTTATAGACGATCAAGCTCTTTCCGATCGGCTTGATACTTTAGCTCTGCGTAGAGATGTTGGATCACTCTGCATCTTCTACCGCATTTATCACGGGGAGTGTTCTGAGGAATTGTTCGAACTGATCCCGGCCGCAGAATTCCATCATCGGACATCGCGACAAAACCGTAAATTCCACCCACACCACCACGATGTCCAGCGTTCCACAACAGTGCGATTCCTTAGGCATTTTCTGCCTCGCACAACCACTCTGTGGAACCAGCTGTCGCCGGCGGTCTTTCCGAACCGTTACGACCTGGCAACCTTCAAGAAGAGAGCGTATTCTTTTTTGAAAGGCCGGCAACGCATTTGCAAGCCCTGTGGTGTTGCAGATGTCCATGGGCGGCGGTGATCACTTACCATCAGGTGAGCCTCCTGCCCGTTTGCCCCCTTTGTCCCATAAAAAAAAAATAAAAAAAAAATTAAAAAACAAATAAAAAGCTTTATAGATTACTCATAGACATTGAAAAGCCTGGACGAAGAACGTATATTATTAGAATATAATCGTGCCTATATAAAGTCTAATAGTGTACACGAGTTATAGTTTTTAATTTTACTTATAATATTCCGTTATATTTCAATACAATAATATTGAAAAACATCCATGTTTCAAACTCGCAATTTAGTTTAAAAAGACAGCAATTAATGTTTTCTCAATTTGACAAAATATAAATAAATATAAATAAATAAAAAAGAACGCTTACCTAGACAGATATAAAATGTACATACAAGATGTATATGTAGCTTGCTAGTAGGTACCCATACTTTATGTACAAAAAACATTTTCGTGTGAAAACTTTGCGCGACATTTTCTTTTAGCACTTGGAACTTAAACCGTCTGATCTTGTATTCAATTAAAGTCCATGCATTGGCCGCTTGAGATTCGTTCAAGAGAGGAATACGTAATGCATCTCACGTGTGGCTTCTAGTACACTTTTTGTGTAACCTTTATTTCTAAGAAACACATTACAAAGGCGCTTGAAAAGGAATTATTTAGCTATTTCGTTTTGTTAATTATTATGTCGAAATTATAAGTTACTAGAAGTCCTAAGTTTTTGTGACCACACTACATATGATTTAAATTTATAATTATCGCATTTCTATAACGATACAAACTATGTTTATGTCAAATCATGTCGATCTGTCTATATATTGCTTCTTTAAAGACGATGAAAGTAGCAAACACGCATTAATAATAATATAAGTAAAAATATACTTTTAAAATTTTAAACATATACCTAGTTCTTTTTATTTAAAACACATAAAAAAACTAAAGGAAAAATAATATAAAATATAAATTCATAATTTTACCCCTTTAAAGATGAATAGATTAAATTTTATATTAGTAACATAAAGTATGCGGAGCCGTGTTGCCAACAATGTAGCATTTATTAACAGTTTTCCTATAGCCAAGTGGTAAAGAGCACTTTAAATTAAAGTAAAATGGCGGCCAACACTGTTTTTCTACGTGATTTATGGCAACACTTAGCCTTTTCCTTCTTTATTCGTGAACACTTAAAATTTTTCTTGCGAGTGGAGTCTTGGCGGAAGCGGAATTTATATGGAAAGCAACAACGGATGTACTTCAAACAAGGTTTAGTTTGACCTAGTTCAATAAGCTAAAGTTGATTTAGTTCGATACAATATGTTAGAAAGCTATGGATCATCAACAAAATGCCCAATAAAAGTAATACTTCTATTTTTTATGCCTGAACGTAAAAAGATAACAATTTTATTTGTGAGTATTAATTAAATTAATTAATTCGTTTATTTAAGCTAAACAATTGCCTTGTTATTATTGAATTAAAATGAAGCCTAACTGCCGCAATCAAAGTCACTTAATGAACCATTAAGTCGAGAATCTCCATTCTAAAGAACGACTTAATGGTTCATTAAGTGACTCTGAGTGCGGCGGTTAATCTTTCATAGTATCTTCTACTAGTGAGGTGATTTTAATAAAAAAAATCGGTATTTACCTACCGATTGTATTAATACTGTGTGTTTTTCCTCGATACTTATTTTAAAAGGTGATATACTTTATATTAAAAACGTGGCTTGAAACCCCACCAAAGAACATGATTGATTGTTTGTCAGTTAGCTGAGAAGGAACAGTGTCACAAAATCTCTTGAGATTTAAGCTCGTCCTACAATTTACATAATGAATTTTTCTACTAGGAATTTCGACAAAACTTAACATAACACAGGCTATATTGCTATTAAAAATATATTTATATTCATAACAATAACATGAACATATCCGCGGATAAACGCTAGTACCTAATAACTTGAACAATTCACAGTATTTCTAACTAAAAAGAATGCAGGCTAAATTCTCGGAAGCTAGGTGTTTAATTTAAAAACTCCTTAAGAAGTTAACAATTCAGTTTTATTTGCGGACTTTGATAACGATTTAGTTTGATCAATTTAGAATGTCAAGTTGATGTTCAATGTTTTAAATAAATACAATAAATTCTTAGATTTTTTACATACAAAAGAAACAAATAAAAGTGAAGTGTCTGTTTTAATTTCTAATAAACAGCTTTTCACTAACTGCATATAAAAGTATACACGAAACTAACAAAAAAATTAATTTTTAAAATTTTTGTCTGACGGTCTGTTTGTTAATCTCGGAAACGACTGGATGGATTTTGACGGGACTTTCACTCGCAGATAGCTGATTTTATAAGAAGTAACTTAGGCTACTCTTATTTTATTAGAATATTATGGAAACTTTAATTTATTTTAACTTTCGCCCAGCGAAACGAGCGGGGTTTGCTAGTAAGTAAATAAATCCAATGAACTTACAAGTTATATCTTATAGCTTACATAGTAAGTATGTATACTGTAATATATAATCTGTTATACCTACTATTTCCATAATATAAATTGATGTAAGTAATGAAGAAACCTAGTTTTAAGATATGCATGTAGATTTTTTCCTCTACTAATTTATTAATAAAACTTAAAAGCTTTGCAAATTTTCGCCTGTTTAATTTACGATATTTTTTATTCCATAATACATATGAGGTATTTATTTGCCAAAACAAAATTTAAACCACTTTAAAATACAACTTTTTAAAAGCTTCTTAAAATATAGCACCATATTTTATGTTATTTTATGTTTCAAGGATTTTATTGTAATTTAACCGTGAAAGAAACGTATGCTAATGTTTTAAAAGCAGGAATATTCATTTGCTTAGTGATAATGCTTATCTATACTTCATTAGAATTTTCGCTACACACATAGTTCTTTTGTTCCTTTGACAATAGCCTAAGGTGAAGTACAAGGTCATGAGAAAAATCGAATGTCGTTCTTTACAGTTTTAGAACTAATCGAAACCCAGATTCGAACCTACGTCCATACCTTCGGTTCATATCACTAGTAAAGTACAATTTGTGTTAGGGTTCTACATAATAAAGTTATATTCTCTCTTTACAAGATAAACAGTGATAAGTATCATTCTCACTCCGCACTTTGTTTTCCGCCTATAACGATATAATGGTCGAAAAAGGATGAAACGTTTGTTAACCATTTCGCGTCTAATAAAGCATTCTCTTATGTACATACCGACCGTGTTTATTTACAGGTATATAACTAAATAGGAACAGACCAAACAGTGGGTTATTTGTTAGTCCCAATTTTCTTTTTTTTCTGTCAAGTAACTATTGATGAGCTTAGTGTTATCAATAAAATATTTTTAGATTTTTTTATAACAACAAAATACCGCTCTATGGATTAATCGCATTCCACCAAATTTCTGAATTATGTTACTTTAGTTCTAAAAAAACAGGTGTGTTATGGTTACATTATGACTACTATATTATTTGTCGTGTATTACTAAATACTTTACACGTAGTATTGTCTATATTATATTAATAACAATAATTGAAGAATGAAGCGATTAACTAAACTTATTTTGACGGACATCTAAAGAGATCACAGAACCAAGCTTTTACACAAAAATTTTATGCAATATCTTTTAAAACTGCAAATCTATCTTAATGATTAAATGTGGTATAAATGCTTTTAATGACATTCATCAAAATCTGTTTATGGTACATGGTATAGTTTTGTTTGTTGAATTTCAAGAAGAAATAAACGTTACATGAATAATGAATATGGACTACGTTTTATTCTAATCGAAGTATTTCTCATAACAAACTTTTATTTTACCGAACATGATATTACCTACAGCTACCGAAGTTCTAGTATTTCAACAAAGTATGTATTGATGTTTTGTTACAGTTTCCCGAAACTTGATATTTTATGTACATATATTTTATTTAAGTTACGTATGAACTATGCGTCACAAAGTGAGAGAACATTGCCTTAAGAGCAAACACCATATATCTTAATGACGCATTAGAAGATGCTAATGCTAACATGCTTTTAGTAAAAACACGCTCTTTTGATGTAAATTCGCTGGTTTTTGTCATTGGATTTAAATTTTTCTGATAAAAATGTCGAAATTTCTAATATGCTGTCTATTCGCGACCTCAAAGTGTCACGGTTTTAAAGTTTGAATATATGACAATATATTTAAACGAAGGCGCCTTATTTAGTTTTGTGAATATTTTTTGGTACCCGATTGGTTTGATTGATTGGTAGAGGGTTCGATTTTCGTATGAAGTAAATAATTGCATTCAGATATGAAACTACATCTAAACCCTACAACGTTATCAAAAATAGGTGATTGTTATACACCTATATAGAAATCTTTAAGAAAAATGGATCCGAGTTAAATTTTCTTTTTAAATCTCTCCTACAATACAAAGCAACGAGCTAAAAGGCTACATTCTTGCAAAATAACAACTTAAAGTTCCAAAAAGATACAGCGCAATACACCGTAACAAGCTTTTGTAAAATGTCCCATAAACCGTACATAATAATGATCGTAACACGACTTACGTTATGTTTGTCCGAGACTCTATGTAGAGATAGGGAGAACAAAGTAAGCAAATAAGAATAAGATTTGGAATATACGTTTATTTTTCTTTTTATGTTGGACCGACTTCATTCGTCTATTTAGACATTTTGTAAAATGTTTTCTTGATTGCAAACTACATTTATTCGACCCTAGAGAATACATAGTATTTTTTTATATATTTTTTAAATAAACAAATTATAAAATACTAAGCAGTGATATATTTTTTTCTAATGTTGTTAAGGATGTTAAATACTATAAGTTATTTCTAGACAACATAATTTCTATTTTAAACTAAAAATATTATACGTCATATAATATTATTTACTAGCGACTAGCCCTCGCTTCGCTCGGACTCGTCTCTAGCTTTAGCACAAGCAAAGCCGCGGGTTCGCTAGTAAATGTATACAAATACTTGACAATATATATACAAAAACGTACCTTCCTCGAGAAATACTTTATACATTGGTGAAAACAGCATGAAAATTGGTGTAGTAGTTTTTGAGTTTATCGCGAAAAGGCAGACTTCAGGGATTGTTTTATAATATGTAGTGCTTGTCATCAGCCCTTGTAACGTCCCACTGCTGGGCATGGGCCTCCCTCAGTACGAAGGGGATCAGGTCATAGTCCACCGCGCTGGCCTAATGCGTGTTGGCGGACTTCACGACTTTCGATGTTATCCTTTACCGTAAGACAAGTGGTAATCATGATAGAAATGATTCGCACATGAAAATATCAGAGGTGCGAGACCTGGTGCGTTACCGCTGGGCTACCACTGCTTATTATACTTATAACATGTAACTTTAAATTCTCCTTAAGCATTTCGTTCACTACTCTAGTGATACGAGTTTACTTGCTCAAATTCAACGTCATTAGTACCATAATCGTAATGTGACTTAGTAAACTACAAGACCATTCTACATAAAGGTAGCAGAACAAAGTAGCAAGTGAGGCAAGTAAGTAGGTCGTACGTATTCAAGCTTCGTCTTAGAACGTAAACTTAGCTGGACTTCGTAATTGTAGTAAATATGCTACATATACATATAATCAAATCTGAGATAACTTTCTTGTGCCATCCAATTATTATTACGATGATATACTGTCATAAAATATTTGTTGAATTTTGTATATATATATATATATATATATATATATATATATATATATATATATATATATATAGGTACATATATATTAAAAAAGCCCTCTCCAGTCAAGTCAGACGAAACTCAAAACTGCATCGAATTAACTAACCAATCTTAAAATGAAAGAGAACATGAGAATATCTATAAAAATTAGCACTGGATTCTATGTAGTACGAAAATATTTTATAAATTATGTAATATAAATAATGATTAAAATATTATACGCATTTTTTCAATGAGAAACCAAAATTTTCTAATGTATACATAATTTATAGGTACATATATAATTATGTTCTTATATAAAACGTTTCTCCAAAAGCTTTATATAAGAAAAGTACCAAGTAGGTCGTATGAATGCAGGCTTCGTCGTGAAACGTGAACTTGGACTTGAGTTTTGGTAATTGGAACATACATATGATATTACGCTATCTCTATAACAATAATGAAACCGACCCAATATGCTTATTATACAAAAACAATTGAAAGAGGAATATTTAGAGGTATTGGAAACTAGAAAAGTAATGAAAAATTGTAGTAACTTCGTAGATTTCATGTAAATGCGTGTGTTTAAACATTTAAAATTTGTTGTATAACTTTTTGATTCAGATATCGAACCTTGGTCTTTCCATAAGTAGAATTTAGTAGTTTTGACTTGAGATTATAAATGATGTAAATTTATGTGGGTTTTTATCGCATATTTTGTGAAATGGTTTTGTTTTCTAGGGTTTCTAGAAATAATTAGTCTATTAATCTCTACACGTATACTGAATGTCTAGAATTAAATATATTACATCATCATATTATACGTATTCGAAACCCCCAATACAATGTTTAAGATACACATGTTAACTTAAAATTATACTTTTAAAAACTTAAAATATTATGTTAATACAAACTATTACGGATTTTATGACGTAAAGACAGTATTCATTGCTCGAAATAACGAGAAGTAGTTTCGAATGTCCCATAAACAAACTATGTAACATCGAATAAAACAGTAAGTACGTGATGGGTAAATAAAGTAACATCATTGTCGCTAACTTCGCAGACCGGACTTGGAATTACTCCGTAAAGAATATATTTAACTGTTATTTTATCTTGCAACTTAACAAAATGTATTATAGCACTATAATACATGTCGTATTTGCGGAATTTTCGTGAATTTATTTCTAGTTGTAAAGGGTGGTTATAACTATGTTAGTAGTTAGAACCTAATACAAAAGAAATGTGAATATGTATACTATATTACTTTCTTGGATTTACGCGACTATTTGACAATTTTAAATAAAATCTTTTTTAATGTTTTAGCAGAAATTTTTGTAAATTTTTCACTCTACAATGCCTCAATAAAAGATAAAAACGAAATGGGGATAGCTTCTTTCAATGCCTAAGTCCACAGACTATTAATTACGCGCGCCAAATTGTAAAAATGTTGTTGTTGTTGGATGTAACTACAAGTATATGAATAACTAATTTAAACTATAACTACTGCAGTCCTAGTATGTTTATCCTCGATCATGTGAATGCATAAATGGAATATTACAAAGGTCAGGTTCAAAGATAACGTTTAATCTATATAATAAGAATATGTTTGAGCAATAGTTTATTAAATACATTAGGTAATCATTATATCTTTAGTGCGTTCACTAAAACGATTCATATAATTTGATACTGATTATGACCCCATCTAAACTATCAGTTAGAAAGTCTTTAATGTACGGGAGCTTTTAAAGAAACAAGTATAACACAATTAAATACCAATTAACAAATACACTTAGTGTAGGAAGAGATTAAAACGTAACGTTTTAATCGAGAACTATCCCGTTGGAACAAAATCCTATGAAACAAACCTTAATCTCTCCTTTGAACCTAATGCAATACAAAAAACCTGTTTCAAAGCCTCAGCGATGTTTCCGGTAAGGAAGCTGTTAATCAATATGAGCTTTATAGCCTATAACTTTAAATTGAAAATTGAACACCGAGAGCTTTAAATACAAATAGATTGCTATTAGGGATAGTACCTTATGTCGATTGAATTAAAGTTCACGTTTGTGTGTACGTATTGCTGACAAACGCACGGGTGGTAAGGTGTGAATGTAATACGTTTCTGATGGTTTTTTAATTTAGTCTCATGTGAAACTCCTGCGCACTAATAGACACATTATTGTAGAATTCAAACGATTTTTTTATCTACACTGTTCGATATAGATTATTATGGGACGATAATCATCTATTGTTACATATTTAGTGGAAGAATTCTAGTACTAGTGACCTTGACAAGATTTTTATAATTGCATCGAGAAGATAAGATTCATCATCGATGGACTTAAATAATTATCCACCTGTCAGGTTTACCATATTAGCGATATACATTTCACATAATTTGTATGGAGGTTATGTCAAATTTCGATTTTTACTAGTGTAAAAGGAAAACGTCAGCTATAATATTTAGAACCAATAACAGATTTAAACAATTTATATGTAAAAATCTGGTCTGTTGATTACCTAATCACATTTTTGTATTATCTATCAATAGACAAAGATATAAAAAAAAAGATATCTGAAACTATTTCTTAGGTATATCTATTGGTAAAGAAGGTTCTAACAACATCACAGTTCGAATTCATTCGATGTACGCAAAGGCTGTTTTAATACCAGACGAAATCGCTTATAAGGACATATTAAAAAGACATATTTGGCTTCGTGACCTTACTTGTTCCACCAGCGGTCGCGGGTTGAGTCCCGCTGGGGACATTTATTTGTGTGATGAGCACGAATGTTTGTACTCCAATTACGGGTGTTGATATAATATCTATGTATATAAAATTAAATGTGTATATCATCTGTCTGATATCCATAACCTTACCACGGAACTATCTAAATGATTTTGTGACTTAATAACCCAATTACGAAAAATACATATAGTCCGGTGTTTGATTGTCGTTGACGACAAAGTAATCGACGACTTTGTTACTTCAACCAAAGAAAATGATCTGTTACCTGAAACAAAGAAAAAATGTAAGTTAAAAAAACTTTGTTTTACATAGTTTTTGGTACCAAAACAATATAATATTGCGGAATAAATAAAATATCTTCAAATGAAAAAAATAACCTAATATTAAGGACGAACACATTAATTCTATCATAATAATGGATACAATATTAATATATTGAAATATGTTTATAAAATTTATATTAAAATATACAATATTTGTATTCAATTATTACTTATCTTCGTATAAAAGCTTTTTAATTTAATGGTGAGAAATTTAAAATTGTAACATCCGCTAAGTATATAAAGTAATTTTGCCAAGATTGAAAGGCAATGAATTTACAGGGAAAGCCCTAGGTCAGGTATCTGCACTTGAGTGGATGGCAAACAACTGTGTTTACTTGCGAGATTGGGGATTACGTCTGTTCCTCGGTGCTTGCTTGGAAATCGGAATTCGTTTTAAGGCTGCTAGGCCCTGATTTTATCGCCTGGACTGAAAATAGCTATTCCCAAATGAGAACAAATGCTTTAAATTAGACTTTAAATTTTTTACTTCAAATATTTTTACGGGAATATTTTTCTATACTATTTATTCGATTCGATACTATTTATATATTTGTCAATAAAATCGTCGAATCCAATTTAACAATTCTCAGAATTTGAAAAACCGTAAAACAATTCGATTATTTAGAAACATCGGTGAAAACGATAATTGACTTCCAGAGATGAGTTCAGGCTGACATTTAAATGGGGAAAAAAACGTCAATTAGACCCGTGTCAAAACGAAAGTAAATATTAAATAAAGAGATCAGGGTTCTCAGCAGTTGCCATTAGATACAGAATGTGCTAGTTTACTAAAAGCCGCCTGATCGACTCCGACACTTTTCAACGCTAATATTTGAGAGGAATTTTAAGGTTTTATCGGCGCCATTACCAACCATACTACGCTTCGAGGTTGCAATCGATTTTTTAAACCCACCGGTTGTGTGTTCTAAATATCTTAGATACTATCAATACTTTTAAGCCTTCGCTGGATTTATTTACTTCCGTCTAGCAATTTTAATAATAAATTTCTTCATAAGTTCCATTCGTGCTGGAAAATGCCTTCTAAAGTAAACAAAAGGGAAGCCATCAATACGGTATTGATCCTCTATGGGTTAAATGTAGAAAACTCGTGTTTTATTGTTCAGAAAGAATCGAATACGTCAACAATGCGCGTCATTGTGAAGGGACAAAGCAATTTGCTGAAGTGGTCACGCCTCCCCTTCACCCTCGAAGATAAGGCACATCTTTATCAGACGGAGCATGTTTTGTCACATATTATCTTTCTATTCCTGCAAATACCAAAAAGTTGCAATATCTTGGTTCAAGCATGGAAATACTAATATTGTGACAGTATTAAATAATCTATCCCGCAATCGAGTTCTATATCCGTCCGCTGAAGTAGGTTAGTTAATAATTTTTCCATCTTTCATCCCGAATGCACTCGCACCTCGAAAGATAATACCATATAATACATTCCTAAAACCCCTATCCAGCCAGTATATGTAAAGTAATGATATGAACTAACTGACACTTCAATTTTTTGATAAATATTTAAGTAGTTCAATATAAATTTTGTTGACAAAAACTTTTAAATATAGAACATTGATTAAAGGCAGATAAAGTTTAAATTATATACGGAATGTCACGCAACAGCTATCAAGTATTTATACAGAAATATAGCATCTAAAACAAAATTAGTCGTCAGTCACCATCTGTATCACAAAATTAAATGTTCCCAAACAACAACTTCCGTACGAACATTTTTGGAACACTCAAAATATTTATCTTTAGCCCGTCTTTAAAAACAAAGGCCTATTTATACACAGCTATGTTATTAACATTCATTTTAGTTTGTTATAACACAGAAACATAATTAACAAGATGTATAGACCGTAGATATATACTTATACGTTTTTTTTATTTCATTCAATAATAAATAGAGTTTTCATTATGACATTTTAAGCTTTGGCCTAATATTTAAATTAAAAATGGTGGAAAATTAGTACTTACAGCTTAAAAATTTTAATTAATAGGTTTGACATTAAAGACAAGATGAAACTTATTTTAAATGATACAATTTAGTTGTCGTGTTAATTCCTAATAAACACCTGTTTGAGTAAATATAGTTCACATGCTGCCATAACTTTTCTTTTAGTTTAAGACGTAGATACCGACGTCGGCAACATCGTCGTTCTCAGGCACGCAGAAAGGGGACGTAAGCGATTCGAAAGAGTCGATGAAAGCACTCCAATACTACAGGGCTGTCAACCTTAATGGAACATTGGCTTTCCTTAAAATGTGTAACATATTAGGTGTGGAGTTTGTATACACTTACTTATATGGCTATTCAATGAAAGATGTTGTCTGCTGTGTTCTCTTGTTTAATCTACCTAAAGCATTTGAATAGGTATTATTTTTATCCAACTCTGACGAAGCCCAAAGGAAGGTTGTAAGTTTTAGCTGAATGTATGTATATGAAGCATATGTTCCCTCATTATTACTAAATGGCACGACTGATTTATACGTTGTTAGACTCGTCTAAATAATGCGAGTATCATAGTGTGGTATACAAAAAACTTTGCGCCATTTACGAGTTTAATAATTTTTTACGTCCAAATCGAGTAGTTTATCAAAATACTACAGGTTTTAAAGAGGTGATTACCAAAATATAAAGATCTCCAAAATATACGAAATAAGTATGAACTTAAAATCAGCTTCTATAAAAAAATAATATTCGAGAGCTTTACTTTTCACCGCTAACTTAGGTATTTCATAAAAAATAGATTATCGCACGCTTACGTTTTTCAGTTCATAATCTTGTTTTCGTTACACTAAATAAATAAACAAGGTAAATATAATATTCAATGGAGGATTACAGTGCTATGTACTCAGAGATTTCTCACTAAAATTGCGTGGGTTTTTGTGTTTACAGGGGATCAAATTGGAAATTTTTGGATGCGTTGATTATTTTTTAATCATGTTTACGATTTTTTGTTGTACGACTGTTTGTTCTATCTACTTTGTATGCATTATGTATAAGGTTACGAAAAGGTTAAGGATTAAATGAACCAAAATTATCATTTAACTAATGGCGCTATATTACGTAACTAAAACTTCGATAATATAAGTTCTAATACCAAAATAATATTCACCAAATTATAGTAACGTACCTATATTATTTGTCAAATTGAAGGTAATATCAAAAACAAGCAAAACAAAAACAAGGAAAATCGTTCTTTAGGTTTATCTAATATACTAATACCTAACTAATTTAAATAAAAATGTGCTCATTAGATAATAGTATTTAAAAGTAGTACTACTTTTCTGGAACTGTACCTCAATAATTAGCAATGTTCTGAATTATTGAGACAAAGGTAAAAGAAAACTATGGAACAATATGTATATAAACTAGATACGAAAGACCAAATTCGCATTAAAATTAGTCTCATCCTTAATTTTCCTTTGAATGAAAGCACTAGGATGGGGCCAAGCGCACTTCTGTACATCTACTGCGGTTGCAAAATTGTCTCTTTCGTGGTCATTCACCCCACTCATTAGTGATAATTCCATTGAGTGACAAGTGCTAGACTTATATTCGAACTTAATTCGATTTTTTTTAGTTTCTTCTAGGAGAGTAAGACTGTATAATATTAGACCTCTACCTTACTAACGTTAGCGCTGAGAATGAAGAAATAGTGACCTCGTACAGAGCCAATTTCACTAAAAAACTTTAATAAATACGGTAAATGATACAAAATATTTTCTATTATATCGTAATAACATTTACACATTTACTACGGTTACAAAATTTTATTTGCATTCACACCACCATTTCGATACTTAAAAGTCATTCATAAAAAAACAAGCTACTTTATCTGGCTTCCTTCGTCCCAACTACCTAGGTGTCTAAGGTCCCATGCTAGCCTTAGCCCTAGAAATGTCATTCAAATCCATTATTCCATTTAGCGTTACAACTAAGAAACATTATACATATAAAACATAAATACACCTATAGTTGTCTAGTAAGGACAGTGGTAGCCCAGTGGTAACGCACTCGCTTGTATAACCGAGTGATGCGGACTCAAACCCGGGCCTCGCACCTCTGATATTTTCATGTGCGAATCATTTCTATCATGATTACCACTTGACTTACGGTGAAGGAAAACATCGTGAGGAAACCTGCATGTCTGATAAAATATAGCAAGTTTTCGAAAGACATGTGAAGTCCGCCAACACGCACTAGGCCAGCGCGGTGGACTATGGCCTGATCCCTTCCGTATTGAAGGGAGACCCGTGCGCAGAAGTGGGACGTTAAAAAAGGGCTAAGGACAAGTCTAGTAACAATTCATGCATCAAACATGCACATTTCAAAGAAATGTCTGTATGGGAATATTTCTAATATTTTTATATCGACCACACCTATACCAAGTTATTTTAGTTTTTCGAATATCTAGTAATGTATGACTGACATTTGATCCTAAGCAAATATGCAGATTTATATCGACGCTTTTAACAATCGCTACACGGTGGAGTTAGCAGAATTAATGACTAAGTTTGCATTCGCCGATAAAACGTAATATTATCCGCTGTAGTTTGTTTTTAAATAGCTTTGCTGCCTACAAATTGAGTTTTGATATAACTATTAAGAAAAAACATCGTTACTATTCGATTTTTTCTAATTTATTGACAATTATCGTTTTTGACATGATTTTATTTACATTTAAGAATATCCCGATACCATAATATATGTGAAATTATTTAAATTTATGGCAAATCTTACTTAACATATTCAGATTATATTAATATATTACCACCACCACAATAAAAATGATCCTATCTTTGAGGAATCTAATAAATCCTTATAATATTTTTCAAATTAATAATAACTTGAAAATTTCTAGTCTAGTTGTTTTTTTTTTTTTGAAAAGAAATATATTTATTGAAACTGCATCCAACACAGTACTATAAATAATATAAAAAGCTAAAAGTCATAAAACGAAATAAAGTCACTTTCGGTGATACCTTTATATTAAATTATACAGAAAATAATTTTTTACACCACATTTATTTTTTTTTATTTTTTTAACGTAGATGGCTTGGGATTGCGTTTACAGACGCAATACATTCTGCCAGTGTCGCGTTTTGTGAGGAAGACACGAATAAGATTGAGCGGTAATTTTGAAATTTAGAAATGGAGAGTGATAATAAAATTATACATGAATGATCGGTTTAAAACATAAAATGGTATAATGATAGAAGATGATAATAAACACTACGTTATAGATGAATTTTATTATGAATTATAAATTTAACTAATTTTTTAACAAATGGACTAAACACAAGAGATAATAAAATTTTGGAGTTAACTGGGCGGTGAATTTGGGAAGGGGTTATGTCGTGAAGGGAATATTGACCACATTTATTATGTTAACATTTTCATAAATGTCAAATTTAAAAGGGACATATATCACAGATATTAATATCAGTATAGAAGCTACTAAATCATAAACGTCCTAATAGACATGTGTCAACTGTCACAAACAAATATGTATTAAATAAAGAAAAACACTGCTTTCCTTTTTCTATTTTGAATAGATATCAAAGACGATGGTGTCATTTTACAGCTATGCCCCATATTAATTACGTGGGTTTGGGTAACGACTCGAGCAGTTAGAACTCTCCTTGGCTAGTCGCCAGAGCGCGTTGATAGATTGTCAAACCGTGCTTTTGACACGGTAGTAAACAAAAATAATAAATAAACCGAAGTTACCGAAAGGCATATTTCTGATGTACGATTTTATTTCGGAGTTTTATTGCCTTCACGTAACATTAGGTTTGGCTGTTATTGGCGACAAATTAGGTTAGTTTCGCTGGGTTCCTCAACGTTGTTACGGTTATTACTTTTATTTTATTTTTATAATATAATTGGGTATTTAGTTCGGACATTTTCTATGTTATGTAACCTTTTATAAGTTATTACTGGAAGCATTAAAATTGTATTACTTGAAGTGATTTTATACAACTGCGAATAACACTTGTTATTTTACTAGACGCTGACAAGTCTACCTTGAAATTTAATATGAAATTATATATTAATTTTAGTATTAATTAGCGTTACATTCGTTAATTAGTATACTTACTTCGGTCTATGTGAAGGTATTCTAGTTCATGCTCTATAAATCAATAAATCTAAAGTGAAGATTTGATATCGCTAAGTCTCACTCAATCCTATATAATGTAAATAATACTTTTTAATTAGCACTCAAGTCGATAAAATCTTTTTTACACTTATTAATTTTAATTCGTATTTACTTAATATTATCGAAAATAAACTGTTAAATACTAGGTACTAGCGTTACATTTTCAAAAATATTGCCTTTAGCTTTGTTGTTTAAAAATCCCTAGCAATTTATTTCATTGTAGCTGCATCAGAGCTCCATTACAATTTACATCGAAACTTCTACTACGGAATAAGCCGCGAGCGGGAGTTACAAACATAATACCAGAAGTACTATCATTTCGCACAACTATTTCGAAACCCACAAAATTTTCATTCAAACTTTGCCTCTAGCTATCCTATTTTTTGCCGCAACCAACGTACACAGCTTAATATTCCTAAGTACGGGACATAATTCTACACGCCCTTTAGGGAAATAAGTTCTTTACAGTGGCCTTGCTCGTTTCGGAGGTAGGCTTTCACAAAATGGTTGTAACGAAGCCACACGGTCGTCCATTTTGTTTGTACAAGGACCCTAAAAATTAACAAAAGCTATCCAATTTAGTTACTTGACCTATTTTTAGTTTGATTAAATTTTGAAAAGGTATCCGTAATGATACGCGAAAATATTGTACTTATTTAACGTTTCTGACGCCATATATTGTTAGGTTAAGTATAACGTATATCGTTGTAAGTTTAATGTTTTACATGAAATTTTAGCAGCTAGCTTTTGCACAAGGCCGCAAGCTTTCGTTGAGATTAAGAGTTTGCACTTTATATCGCACACTGTACCTATACAAGTTCAGGCAATATAAACTAAGAAGGTATTTGAACCGAACGTAAAATCATAGTGTGTTGTTTCTGCTGTAGCGTTAAAGTTTATTTTACGTAATAATTCTATTTTACATGGATATATTACTCCATTACCCTGCTAAATTACGGGCTGGCCCCAAAAATGAAAAGGCCTTAATTATAAATTATTCCCACGAGGTTATTTTGATACACTTTCTTTGCAGCGGTCGTATGTACGATTAAATACAATTTCGGCCCCCGAGAGCCCTCTAGCACATCCGGGAAGCCTAGTGACTTCCGGTACCCAACTTCCGTTAGGATACCGCGTTATTTCATACTTTTTTCAAGTGGTCCTTTTCAGAGTCTTTTTGTCCAAAAAAGTTGGGAAACGTTGTGAAAAAGTAATGTTCTACGAAGTGAATGGGATTTTATTTGAAAATGGAATTTTTCTGACAATGACTGTACTCCTTATCTTAAATAGGAATGAAAAATTGAAGTAAGCTCACTAAGTGAGTTCTTCGTCTTGACATTGTTACAGTTTTGCTGCTGAAAAAATAAAAACTACATATAAAAGCATTGCTATTACTATTAAAATAATGGCTAAAGAAAACTAGTTGCAATCTTTTGAACGCAGTTTACATAAAAAATACAGGGTTAAACAGTTACATACGAAGTATTAAGAACACTCAATTTGGAAAAATATACACAATAATAATAATCTCGTCTTTCCTAAGGGCTTTCGACTGCTGGCATAAGCTTACCCTCAAAGAGAGGAGGGTCAGAAGTCAACTCGCAATGTCATGTTGGCAAACTTTACTTCACAAAAACTAGTTAAGTTCTCTCGAGCACGAGGGTTTGCTCACTATACTCCTTCACGCGAATGGTAATCATGATTTCGTCAAAACATAATGACTCACCGAAAACTGCGAGACTCGGGATGTGAACCTGGATCATTTGGTCTGAAACGTGCTACCACTAAGCTTCCAGTATCTCATTCTAAAGAACACAAACAAGTAAGTGCATTAATTAACTAGGTACAAACAAACTTATATAAATCCGTTAAAAATTAACTGATGATGGATTAACGAATCAAAAAATCCTGTTTGAAAACGTTAACACCCGAGCTGTTTTGTTCGGGTGCTTCTCATCTGCTCTGCAAACAAAGAACCGACGTCTATTTTCCGATTAACCAACCTAACCATTCAATTGTTAATCTAACAGTAATCTTTAACTCAAAGGGATAGAAACCATAATAGAACAATACGTAGTCAGACATCAGAACAAAAAGATGGTTATGCCATTTGACCTGCTTGCAAGTTTTTCAACTTTCGACTCTATGTCAACGAAAAAAATGGAACTAAATGGAATATAAACAGAGTGCCACATGGTTGTCTAGTTAACATAATATATGAAGAAGATTGTTTAAAAAACATCCCGTCGACAGACATTAAGTGCGTATCGGTACGGACGTGTCGACTTATGTTTATTCGAGATTTATTTTAAGCACCAAATGCTTCAATATCTGATACATGAGTGATTGTTTAGTTTTTAGAAACAAAGATTTACGACTAATTTCTAAAACATATATAGTACATATTAATATTAACATTATAATTAAATATACATAGGTACAATAGAAAATAGAAAAAATTATAAAATTGGCTTAATTGTAGAAAAAAAAAACTTATTTCGCCAGCAAAAAGTGTAAGCAATTGTATGTTAGTAATCTATTTTCCAAAACAATAGAGACTTCATTGGAAAAGCCTTCGGACAGGCGTATAAATCTTTAATTATCAAGATTGCGTGTAACTTGTAACCCACGAATAACAAGATACTGATAAAATAGTTATGCAAATGTAGTCTAGTCCGTGCGAAACAGTCGGTGCAGCGAAATTTCAACGAAGAGTTTAGGGTTGGTTGCCAACTTCGACGGCTATCGACAAATAGGGGTGCCTATTATGCCAAAGCAGGAAATAAAATATGAAAAAAAAAGAAATTGAGATAAAGCAATTGAAACTGAAGGTAATTTTAAAAGAGTTTGCATTTTATAGATTTTGTACAAAACGCTATTTCTACATCCAAGATTGAGAGCTCACCTGACAATCTAAATAAACAAAAACAAAATTTCAATTTGAAAGACTTAAGTAACCCTCGCCGCTCGGATCGGAACGAGTCTCAGCGTAAATCCCTCTTTGATCGACTTCTCAAGTACCTTCGAGTGATTCCCTTTAGTTTCGTAGGTTTAGGCATTCAGGACGCATGTTCTTTCGTCCTTTCCTTAACACCTACTAGTTTTTCTTCAGCATGTCAGATAGGGTTCCTCGAAGTTTACATAAACGAAATTGGTTGGGTCCCGAAATGATCGGACGATTTACGCCAGAGCATGTAAGACCCGTTCTTATTTGAAATGTGATATTTGCGAATTTAATATAACAGAAGAGATAAAATTATTGTATTAAGTAACAAATACGAAATATATGTGGCTTCAAAACATAGTTGGACCACAAAATAATAAAATAACAGTGAATACTTTATATTTTAGATACATATAGGTATTTCTGAATAGATATGTCGTTGCTAAAATGTAACGATCCAGATAATGTTCAAGGAAGACAATTAAGAATTAAAGCTAATACTTGCACATATCGATAACTGGACGATGAGATGAAACGGCTCATAAAAACGGTGCTGGCGGTGCGATATAAAATCGCTCGTATCGCTATCGAGGAATAAAGGAACCTCGTAAAAGTTGCGGTGTTACATAAAAAATAATTAATGCTGTGGAATGCCGAGAATACTAAATGCATAGATTTTGTTTGAAATAAAATTAATTGCTTAATGTTATGGAATGTATAAACTTTATTATAGTCTGTGGTTAATTAATTTTTATCGTATATTTTTATTTTGTTTTCGGAGCTTTTATTAATAAAACATTGCTGTTATACCTTAATAATTCACCTTAATTTTTGATTTTTGATCACACAAAAGCGTCAATTTGTTATACATAAATGCGTATAATATCTCTCTAGGAGAAAGCTTGCCAACTATTGAAAATACGTTACGAAAAAGCTCAGCCAGGTAACCATTACAGTAGTGAAATATATAGGTTAATGATTATTTCTTAATATATGCATTCACTCATTACGAATCCATTAACAAAGAGTTACTCAAGTGTTCTAAGCATTTAAAGATGGTCAACCTTTAACCCGAAGTTTTGTGGGCGTCTCGCTTTGTGCCGTGACGTGCCAAGTGTCAAATTAATGATCCGAAACAGTGAAATGTTGTGACCCCGTTTTTGGAGTTCTTTTTGATGTCTAGTCTTGGTGCAATTTATACGGTAGACGCAAGCGTCTTGTGAGCTTCCGCTGCCAAGATTTTATCATGTCTAAGTACTTTGAGCTTTTTTTATTAAAGGTATAATGTATATATTATAACTTAATTTTTTTAGCCACTTAGAGTTAACTTACCTCTAGCAACAACTTTTTTTTAGTTCAACTTTCATTCAATGCATGCTGAGTTAGCCTATAATAGTGATAAAATACTTTGTGTTACTTTAGGTACTTATATAACGTAAGCTTCCTAATAAAAAAAACATTTCTTTAGAATTTTTATTGTTATTTAAAATACTAGCTATAAAAATTAAAATTGATGGTCAAAGTTTAGTATTCTGTATTTTGATTTAGGATTATAACTCAAGTTATATTAAGATATCCGCTTTCAGTTTTACATTCAGAGTATGCGCCATTATGTAACAGATGGCACGGCGATAATCTAATCGGTACAATGCGTCTTGAACTTTTGCATGCGGTGCGTTAAAAGCCATTTGTACTTGTCATTCACGAAGCAAAACCGGAGTTAAACATCAATATCATTATTATCGCTTATATAACCGCATTTACCGTCTAATTCAAAACTTTCAGTACTTCATTCCTATACAAAAGTGATAAAAAAAAATCTCCATATCGTATAATTCTTTACAATAAAGGACTATCAAGTGCATAGACCCATCCATCTTTCTTTTGTTTTCTAGAATTTCATTTAAAGCAGATTCAAGATTACTTGAGCCGTCTGGAACAATAGATGACTTTCAATACGTATTCAGTTTTAGGGTTTATTCGAGGACTTAAAAAGAAATCCTTATAACGCTATTCTATTGTTTAAATGTCCGTTTTATGCAGACGTCCCTGATTCAATCTGGAGAACGGCTGGGCTCATATTGCTTAAATCACAAATTTTCATAGATTCTCTTGATATCCCATTCGTTTTATTACTTTATAAGTATAATGAAGAAGCTATTTTGATCTTTTGAAGATTGCATAAGAATGTTTGTAACAATAAAAAAAGAACAACTTCGCCTTTTCGGGAAACCAATACAAACACTATAGCGGAAGGCGAAGAAATAATAAGCTTAATGTTTAAAATTCAAGTAAAGTACTGAAAAGTAGGGCTTATATAAAGACGTGAAAGATAATTAAAAGTGAAATGCACGAATTTCTTTGTCAAGTCTATTCTGCTTACAGAACATTAAAGTATTTGGAAAGACAAGTTGACGGGCGATTGTGTTGGATGTTGCCAGCTTCTTAATAACTATTAATGACATCAAAATTTGTTTAACAATTACATAGTTTCCTTCGTAAAATTATTTAAATTTTATGATGAAACATCTATAATTACTTGCTTGCAATAAAGGATTATAAAACGTACCATATAAGGTAATATCATGTTTAAACTTCACATGAGCCTCATAAAGCCAGTTCTAACATGTGGAAAGCACACATCTTATACAAAATCTAGTAAACTCACAAGTGCTTATTATTTACCAAGACAGGATACATGGAACCTTTTTGTGTAAAAATGCTCAACAGCGTACCCTCTATCACACCGGCACATCTTTGCGCGGGCGCATGTTTCATAGCATCTATAAAAGATTTATGGGATCCATTTAAACCGTGTAAATTACGTATCTTCTTTCTTTATCCAACGTATACGGTGAGGTTATGATAAAAAGAGACCGTTATCGCTCACACAATCGCGTTTATAGCTACTTCGTTGCGGATAATTCGCAATCTCGAGGAACAGGCAGACACTTTAAGATGGCGTATATTACCCAAAATTAGGTGCACACTTGATATAAAACTGAAATAAAGCGTTGAAAATTAACTTACAAATAGGTACTGTATTTTGAATACAATTTAAACTTTGAAAACAAATGTAACATGTTTAATTGACGGTAAAAAAGTATTACTTTCGTGTAATTAAGTACAAAATGTTAAAAGGGAAATTTAATTATATAACAATTTAATCGGTACTAATGCTCAATGCTATTGTTTTATTTCCAGAGGCAGTGGAGTAGTCTAATAAAAGCTTGTTTGGACGTGGGATACGCTTCGAGGCGCAAGAGTAAAGTAGGTTCTTCCTATCACCTGCAATACATTTTAAACTGACTTTAGCTCACATTTTGTTTAGACCTTTCTATTTAGTTGAAATAATAAATCTCTTAAAGAAAATATATTAAGATATATATTAATAGCTTTTTTTTTTAATTTAAATCATGATTTTATATACCTACTATTAGATTCTAGTGAAATCACTACATACTTATTATAAAACAAAGTCCTCCGTCGCGTCTGTCTGTCTGTTCGCGATAAACTCAAAAACTACTGCACCAATTTTCATGCTGTTTTCACCAATGGATAGAGTGTCTCTCGAAGAAGGATTTTAATAATATATAATTTTTCAAGTTTTTGTATACATTTATTAACGGAACCCGCGGCTTCGCTCGCGCTAGTTCAATATAATATAACGAATTTCAATATTTAAGTTTGACTATCTTATTTGCGTTTGTTAGATTTTTAAACAACCATGGGTTCGGCACTGATACTATTGATAAGAGAACAATGCAAGTTAAAACAAACGGGCTTATCTCGAAACCCTTTGCAGGTAGTCAATGTTGTGGTATCGCTAAACAAAATAGCAAAAACATCTCCTACTCTCTAATGTAAATAAATTAAAAAAAATGTTTCTATTGAATTATTATATATTTTTTTATTAGAAAGAATTGCCAATTCATTTTATTTCAGTTATTTTAGATTAGTATATAATATATATTTATTTTTATTTATAGAACTATGTTTTGTAATAAATTACAAGCTAAAATTGCACCAATAACTTCCGCTTTCCGCTTTACGCTATATGACTCATTGTTGTTATTATGAGGCTTGGTCTACTGTCACACACTATAGGATTGGTTTGAAAATCATTTTTTTACTGTCATTTTGGAATAAAAATGCCGCTAAGTGCATGCAAGGTTTTAAAAAAGGCAGTAAACGGAAAGAAAATTTGAAAAAGGAGACTATTACTACACTAGTCAACAAAGTCAAGTAAATCCACTAGTGTGATAAAATCTAACCAGTAGCTGTTCTCACGTGTACTTAGACCGGTGTTACGGACGACAGCAATTTTTAATTTCAAATTATAACGTACAACAGTAGGGACATGTAATTATTGCGCCCTTCAAACCTAGGTATTTATCATTGTGCAAGGCGTAGGTGCGCTTGCATCTAGCAATCAAGTTTAATTATTGCGATGATTCATTCCCATCGACAGACGAATCACGTCTGCATTTTATCGTAGCCATATATGAATGTACAAACTAGTACGTACGTGTTATTTAGTGTGCTTTTTATCCATTATTTCTTTTATTATTATGCATATCGGACATTATTGTTAAGTAGTAAAATAGAACATACTAGGGACTCGCTTCTCTTGAACTTGTACCATAGAGTAATCTATGTATCACTTCAGGTCTATCTGAGCTAGTGGCGAAGGGTCCATACAAGACGATTCCCACCGTCTTACCTTTTAAAAATCCAATAAAGCTTTAATTATTCTACATGATATTTATTTTTTAAATTAACACGATTACTAATTAAAATAATAATTTATAGTAATAATCCTTTTTTAAAAATAACACAACGCCTACAATAAGTCAAAATCAACAAAAATGTCTACTTTGCTAAAAAGCGTCTTCATAGAAATGCCGCGGTAAGACGTAGTAATTAGGCTTACCTTTTCCATACGAATCGTGTTTCATTCATACTTTTGTATTGGAACATTTTCAAGTGATTTCATTCTTAATTACTCAGATTTAAGGTCGCGGTTAAGACGCTCCTGAGCAGCTTATTTTGCATGTGATTGGTGGAAAGTACAAAACGTCACTATGATTGACCAATGACAAGCGACGTGAGCAATACCAATTTTTAGTTAACAAATTAATATGGCGATTCTGTTTACAAGTGCATTATTTGTGTTTTTCTTTTGTTTTATTGAGTTTTTACTCGATTTAAGCGTAATAAGTAATATAGACATTTTGTGTTGAGTCTGTATAGTGTATGGTTCATACGTGTTTTAATTACGGTGAGTTCTATAAGCCATTATTAAATTTGCGTATTTTATTGTATTTGGATTGTATGCGACTTTGTTTTCGAAACTTGCATAAGTCAAGTAATTTGTAATAAAACTTTCTATTGAAATTGTGTGTAAGTGCTAAATTAGAAAAATATTGTGTTTGTTTTCATTTATGTTGCAGTGAAAATGTTTTTAAGTTATTTTATATGCGTTTCCTTGACAAAATTATTTTACGCGTATTAGCTTAAACAGTTTATTCGGACTGGAAGGAAATATCAAGTAATGCTGTAGGATATTGTAATTAAATTTTAAAACCAGTAAAATCATCTTCATATTTCAAAATTTTAATTTAACTTTGATAAATAAAAAATAAATCAATCTCTTCAATAAGATAGCAAACTGACGAACTACGAAGTTTTTCAAACACTTGTCACTAGATGGCGATATTTATTAAAATAATGATTTAATATATTAATGTAAAATATAAAAACGAATATTTAAATCTCACTAAATTATGTTTAGGTTAAA
This sequence comes from Boloria euphrosyne, assembly GCA_951802675.2. NCBI lineage: Eukaryota > Metazoa > Arthropoda > Insecta > Lepidoptera > Nymphalidae > Boloria > Boloria euphrosyne. The sequence continues at coordinate 3,892,235 of OX637896.1, forward strand.
ATTAATTATATTTATAATGAATACAAAATAAAATAATGCGGCCTTAAATCAAATCGCCGTACTTTCACTTTTTAAATGATGCGCAATGATTTCTCATAGATGGCGTCATTAATATTTTTATATTATTTTAGTAAATATTAAATATATTGACTATTTTGCTATAACTTTACATAAATTAAAAAAATAAACAATAGTCTTATGAACACTTTTTTACTTTTTAATTATTACGCAAAATAATCTTCACTACAACATAATATTTTAAGGGATACTTACGAGGTATTAGTAGGTACTAGGTACTAGGTACTTTTGCATCGCATTTATTTATTTAGTTTTTGTCATTTTTTTGGACAGCTTACCTCTGCTAAAATTTAACCCTTCGCCACTGATCTGAGCACTAAATTTCATCAAAGTTCGTCAACTTTTTCATCCTTAGACACAGTCATACCCATATTTACACCCATATTTATACCCATACACAAGTTTCAAAATATAATAATTAATAATATTCTTGTACATTTCAATATTGGAATTATATTTTATACACAAAACTCAGATTTTTAAAAATTATCATCTATATAATAATAACAATATTTTCAAAATGGATCTTGTGGTTAGTTCGAACATTTGCTTAAACTTGAAATCGAACCCGCAAACATTTCCTTAATTTACATTGACGTACATATGTCAATGACGTCATCGCTTTAAGACTCATAACTTTAATGAATGAATAAATAGTATAGGTACTAGACGTACCTACCTTAAGAAATAATAAATAATAATAGAATAAGAAACAATAGCATCCATTTTTATGTTTCTGCAAACAACTGCACTTACGAAACGGGATTTTCCATCAAACATTGCTTAGTAATATATACATTCGAGGTACTCTAACAATTTATAGTTTTAAAAGAACGTAGGTAAATGAAATTATGTATTTCTAACAATACATTAGAGGAAAAAGTTTGTTTATGGGCTTGTCCAATTTTCAAGGAGTGCCTATTCATATTTCGATACATAAATATTAAATAATACATAAAAAATATGTTTTGGGTGAAGAAAGACGAACTTGTTTCAAGAAAGTAAATTGTAAGTATACATCTTTTAATACAATCTCACTAGAGACTTGAGAAGGTATGTTACTTCAGTTTTGTATAATAAAAAGAAAAAAAACTAGACGTAAATAATGAATCCAGAGCTTTTATAAGTGAGAAGTAACGCATATTTAATAAGGTACATGTTCGCGCATTTTAAAACTTCCACACATCAAAACAAAGTTTCTACAACATTTAATGAGGAGCTGTCTCTAGCTCAACGATCAGAAGCCACTTGCAGGAAAGCGGGTCAAAAAGAACGCATTGTTAAAAATATGCTGACAAAAACACTCCAATTAATCAAATGGCCTGGAACTTGTGCCTACGTCGTTAGATATTTTTTCCCTAAACAAAATTCCTTCGCAAACCCAGATGTTTTGAATTCTATGCAATTTTGAGAAATGGTACTACGAAAATACTTAGTATCTATAATATTTAGGCATAATACGAATATTTCTTTCTGGTGGTCTTTGAATGTGGATTGAATTTGTATTTGTCATCCAAACGATATGTCTAGCGGTAGGCATTGGCAAAACGATACCGCCACCCAGCACGTACCCTACTGTCGTCCAAAAAATGATCGGAATGTGAGGAACGAAATGTTACATAGCTTATATTTTTTTATTATATTTTGCTATTGGTATTTAATTATTTTATTGTATTAAATATAGAATATATCACTTATAAGTTATATAATATATATAATATTAGAACTACAAATTAATTTTTTTCTCACGAAAGTTTCTTAGTATTGTTAACAGAAGTGCCGATTCTTTCTATCCCATAAATCCGTTTCAATGAAAAGATTTTTGCGTCATACGATTGCATTGTATAGATTTTGCAATAACAGGGCGTAGTGAGTCGTCAATGTAAAATTGTAACAATACAATGAGTAACGACTCTCAAAACATATCAGAACGTAACGATTATTTCAGCATGTATTTAAATGTTAATAGATCATTTAGGTATTAAGAACCTAAAAGGATTCTTAATGGAGTGGATTAAAATGCAATTTTTTTGTTTAAAAATTATTTTTAATATTTTTGTGACCATTTTTTAAAATGAAACAGCTTTGCGGAATTTTAAATAATATGCTACTACAATTCTATAGAATAAGTCATATATTAATTATTATATTCAAAATCTTAAATATTTGCTATAAGCTTATATATTTTGAAGAATAATTTGTATTCATATAAGTAACATGACCTTACTTAATTACGATATAATTCAAATAATAAGCAGCCATAGAACAAAATTAAACAGATTTCTAATAACAATGTGGGAATTTTAAAATACGTACTCACTTTAGTCAAAATGTTGTGCACTTCAAAACAAGTAGGTACTACTTCAGCGTTTTTCTTGAACTCAACAAACTTTCGTAAACTATTGGTCTATTAGAGGTTACAGTGCTAACAATTGAGCGCTTGGCAAAAGTTAGGGACAATAGCAATAGGTAAAGTGTCGCCGAGTCAGCTGTGACTGGGCGCCATGTTGGATATTTCATTTTTTTTAAATTGCGTTGCAAGTCACGCGTTCGGTTCGGTTCGGTTTAAAGCCTATTGTTGTTTTTACAAGGAGTTTTTATTTACACATATTAATATTAATGTTTATAGTCATTCCTAAAAATATATTTTGTGTGTAACTTAAAGAGGTTAATTAAATATACATATAATATACCTTTTACATGCTTATTTTTTAATTTCATAACAGTTACATTGGGATTATTGATATATTACAAATTAGTCATCAATGTCAAATTGTTTCGAAGAAATTACTTCGGAAGCGAAGCAATAAATTTCTCTCGATTCAAGTATACCTAGAAAACCGTAACACAAACTTTTTTAATAACGATTCTATTACAATCGGAAATTTCGTAACAAAAAGTCCTACACAAGAGTAAGAAAAATGTACAAACATGTCAAGGGACCGGTTCAGGTACGCCCTTTTTTTATTCAATCGAACACCTATGCCCGAGAGGAACGCACTACGCTCGCCTTTTCAAGCGCGGCGAAGAACTACACATTAGGAGCGGGACGGTCATATTTCTGTCCTTTCCATGCCGCTGCATTCATGAGGACAAAGAATAAGTAGTAATAAAGACGTGACACTCGTGCAGATGGTTGATAAAACTTAATACTTGGCAGTTTGTTCGCTTTTGTGCTATTAAAAGGGAAGAACAGATACGTTGTTACACGGTCTTTAGTTCACGAGACTCATGAAAACATTAAAGGAAATGGTTCGCTCCGACGAGGTCGTATATTGCCTCCATGTTGGTGGTATCGGCAAACCTTTTTATTTTTGCTATTGGCGCGGAATTGGAGAGAAAAGAAAATGGAAACATTCTATGACTCAATTTAACTGAGCAGACTCGATTGTGTTTAAACAGTCGCTGAGATCGAACCCGGATAGAAGATGTGTACAATTATTTACAAATACTAGATAATTTATAATAAATGACCATTTTAAAATGACATACCTTTTGCGTGTTTCATCTGTTTCACAGAAAACTGTCTGTCCTGTGAGCCAATTAGTAAAAGATACAGTTTACCGTCGATCGCAAAGGGACAAGTTTGGGATCAAATTTTTACCTGATGTTTATTGCTTCTGTTAGTGTAACGGCGTATTGTAGGGGATTATCCTGTAAAGTTTTAAACCACGTACCTATATTCATTATGAATGTTTATTTGAACATGGGTTTATGTAATCCAGCTATCAAAGAATAGCTTCAGTCATCCGAATATGAGGTCAATAAAACGTGAATTTGAACAATACGCATCTAAATCAAAATGAATCACAGCCACAATCCACTTTAATGACACACCTCCCAACTTTTGATGACGGCAAACTTCTCAAACGACTTCCCGGAAATAACCTCCTGCCGATTTAGGAGTCATACGAAACTCGTAAAACATTGGCAGAAAGATGGCCCAAACGCTGCCGAATCTTCTGAAATTTAACGATCCTGTCGCCTGCACGGTTACATTTCTCCTTTTACACGCAAATCCCACGCTGTTTGTAGAGACATGCCAATATATATCGCGAGTTTGAACGTAAGCGAAAACATCGGTTTCAGGCCGAATTTCGTTGAGAAAACCCGTCAAGCGACGTTACGCAAATCGATCGTTTGTTCAACTGATTGCTAGATGGAAAATCGGGCTTTTTACTTTGTAATCTTGCGAGCTTAAACTCTATTCTCAATATAATATATAATATAATATTATAAATGCGAAAGTAACTCTGTCTTTCTGTCTGTCTGTCTGTCTGTCTGTTACCTTTTCACGCCTAAACCACCCAACCGATTTTGCTGAAATTTGGTATGTAGATAGTTTGCATTCATGAAAAGGAAATAGGCATATTATTTTTTGGAAATTCAACCCCTAAAAGGGTTAAAAGGGGTGGCAAAGTTTGTATGAGAAAAATATTTTTATTGCACATTTTTGCATGAAACTTTGAATTAATGCTTTTTAGTACAAATGATGAAACACGTATTTCAGGGTTTTTCGAAATTCACCCCCATTGGGGGTTAAAGGGGGTGGCTAAGTTTGTATGGGAAATTTAATTCTATTGAAATATTTTGCGTGAAACTGAAATAATGCTCTGCAATACAAATTATGAGATACATATCTAAGCGTTTTTTGAAAATCAACCCCTATGGGGGTTAACGGGGGTGGCACAATTTGCGTAGGAGAAATATTTAACAGTAATTTTTACCATAAGTCCATAACAATGAACCACGTAAAAATACATCAGTTTATCATTAACGAAAAACACACAAAGAAATTATGATACACATAGTAGCAAAATTGGTTAAAAATAGGAAATAAGTTTTAGAAAGCGCAGCAGTGGCGGCACGGCAGGATGCTACACAGTAGTTTTCAGAAAAGAAGGCCAGAACTTTAAATGGGGAATCAGACCTTGGTACATTATAAGTAACAGTATATAAGCAAAAATTTTTATTTTATTCACTCTTAGCGCGAGCGAAGCCGCGGGCACCGCTAGTTCTCTATAAATGTGTTTACACTGTTCTCTTTTTATATATTAGCACATATAACTTACGTGAATATTATTAAAATGTACTATAAAAGCAGTCAAATATTTCATTGTATAATACAAGTAAGTATATTTGTTGAGGATAAAGTTTTAATGACAATGTATACAATATTATTCAAAACAACTGAAATTAAAAATTACCATTACTTTACTACAAACTAGTGAATTAAAATCGAACTTAATTTAACCAAATAAACTCTTAAAAAGAACTAAAACTTTGACATTTTGAAATATTTGTTTTTTAGTTGACTTAACATTTTGCAACATTGTACGAACCAGAAAATAAATTCTTTTAAGTTGCAAATTTGCATAACTGGGTAACCTGTTACGCAAAGAAATTAAAAGTGCTATAAAACAATAAGTGCGGAAACTTGGCAAAATTACAACAATTAACAACAAGTTAAAGGTGAGAACGCAAAATGTTTGTTCTGAACTCATCTTGGGAATAGGTAATGTGCCTAGAATAGACAGTCGACTCGAGAACAAGACAAATTTTCTTGTTATTACAATAATGCGATAACATCCTTCATTAACTTTATATGGAAGTTTCTAACTATCTTATTACAATAATATCGCGTTACAGTTATGTTTTCATCGTAAGAAATTGCATAATAGCATAACTAAGTTCTGAGTCAAAATTTAATAACAGATTCAGATTTCAGCCATTTGAAGCGTGGACATCACTTGTCTTTCTTCGTTAGAATTTTTAGTGAGGTACACCGCAAATAACATTTTTTTTTATTTTTTATTAAAGCGCTATTTTTTAGCGCGAGCGTAGCCGCGGATTCCGCTAGTTAAATACAGGTGAAAACATCATGAAAATCGGTGCACTAGTTTTCGAGTCTATCGCGAACAGACAGACAGACGCGGCGGAGGACTTTGTTTTATAATACGTAGTGATGTATGAATTTCTTATTCATCCATGTTATCACGTGAGCTCATTGCATTGTTGGATACGAACTCTAAAGAGCCTGACATACTCGTACGTAGGCACACAAGTTATCCTGTTATTGTAGTCATAAAGTTCCTTCATACATACAAATTGCATTTTTGAGACGGTCAGTCGTGAGGTCGGTCATAGCTATTCTATGAATCATATAGCTTATAGTTCAGAAGAATTGGTGTATGGTGAGGTTATGAATTCGATTTATCCTATGTTATACCTACTTTCGGACGAAGTTTCAAGTTAATTGAGCAAAAATAAGTTATATTGTTAATGTTGTAAACAAACTTATTTTTTTAAATTTTAAGTAATTAGCTATTTAAATGATAATAATAAAATATTTTAAAATTATTAGGATCGAATATACACTTATCATGTATCGTATTAGCGCTGTATTAAATAACTTCTAATATTTATATACCTACATACAAAGTTTTGTATTTACTAGATTGGTTAAATAGGTACGGCATATACATTGAACATATATATATTAGGGTGGGTCAAAAAAATCAACTATTTTTTTTTTTACAATTAATACGGAAAAATGGGTTACTAGGCACCTTAAAAAAATTCTCACCAAATATGAACTCTTAATTTTAATAGGAAGATCCTCCGCGTCGCAGTTTTTCATTTTTTTCTCAGTCCAATAGAAAAAAATTCATTCCTCATCATTAATTGGTCGTACAGAAAAAATTTTTTTAAGAATTTTGTAGGAAATTTAATGCTCTACAAAAAAGGTATCTTATGTTTTTTCCGTAAACCTCACCATTTCACTAATATTGAAGATTTAAGATTGATTATTTTAAGTCAAATGTCACTTTTGTTTATGAATTTTATAACTCGACAAGAAATGGCTATTATTGAATGGGCAATAGAAATTTTTGTAGCAAATTAACTGCTCTATAAAAATGGTATCTTATGTTTTGGCGATTAAATTAATCGTTCAAAAGATATTCATCATCAAACTTTCATGTATACCGATTTTAAGAGTTTTTGATTAAATAATCGAAAAATTTCAATTTAATCTATCAGTTTTGAGAAAATTTCATTTTTTGTCTTTAATGTAAGTATTATTTGAATTTTGTTTTCAAAATTTTTATTCAATAATTCCAAACTTTTTATTTTTCATCATTAGAAATCACGATCATGTTGTTTTTTTATAATGTCTTCAAAACGTCTTAAAAAATTTTTCCACTACAGCTGTATATTGTCCTTGGGAAAATTTCTTCTGTAGAGAATTTTTGTTTTGTATTCTATTTACTCTGTTTCCCTTGTGAACTAGCGCCACCTACATTTTTCTTTTCTTCTCTGCTAATCACGACTTAAGAGTTTATGAAAAATTTAATTGAGTACAGTAAAATTAATTCTTTAATTTCCTTGGCTACATGTGAAAAAATGACTTCACATTTATGGTACTTAAGTGATGAACTTGCTATTTTATCACTTTTTGATGATACCGTTCCATTAAACATAAAGAAGAATATTGTCGAAGCTGTTAAGACAGCTGTTAAGACAGATTCTAAAGCAAGAAGATTTATTATTGATAGAAAAAATTTACATTTAATTCTGCAAAAAAATATAAGTGACTTTGTTTCTAAGAAGTCATTAAAACTTTTTGAGATCTTTGATTTGCCGTATGATTTTCTTGACAAAAATATTGATTTATGGTCTACTGATGAAAGTTATAATGAAAATAAAGAATTTTTCGCACAATTGAAAGTTGTTAATGATGTGGCAGAGCGAGGTGTCGCATTAGTAAGTGAATATAACCAATGCTTAACGAAAGACGAAGAGCAATTTCAATTTTTATTGCAAGTTGTGAAAGAGCATCGAAAAAACTACCCTACTTGCAACAAAAAATTGTTTGAAAATAAATAGCTCAGTTGAAAATTGAAATAAAAAACTTTCTTATAACTAATTGGACATTTTTTTCTCTAAAACTGAAATCATAATATATTTATAATGAAAACTTTGCTTTTTTTATTGATAAATGATTAACTAAGCGATAAATAATGTACAATTTATTTTTTTAAATGTAGATAAAAATACTTACACATAAAAAAAAGCTTGAAAAACATTTTGAAGTTTCTCAGTTGATGAAAAAAATTTTTTTCGTGTAAATTTTCTCAAAACTGATAGATTAAATTGAAATTTTTCGATTATTTAATCAAAAACTCTTAAAATCGGTATACATGAAAGTTTGATGATGAATATCTTTTGAACGATTAATTTAATCGCCAAAACATAAGATACCATTTTTATAGAGCAGTTAATTTGCTACAAAAATTTCTATTGCCCATTCAATAATAGTCATTTCTTGTCGAGTTATAAAATTCATAAACAAAAGTGACATTTGACTTAAAATAATCAATCTTAAATCTTCAATATTAGTGAAATGGTGAGGTTTACGGAAAAAACATAAGATACCTTTTTTGTAGAGCATTAAATTTCCTACAAAATTCTTAAAAAAATTTTTTCTGTACGACCAATTAATGATGAGGAATGAATTTTTTTCTATTGGACTGAGAAAAAAATGAAAAACTGCGACGCGGAGGATCTTCCTATTAAAATTAAGAGTTCATATTTGGTGAGAATTTTTTTAAGGTGCCTAGTAACCCATTTTTCCGTATTAATTGTAAAAAAAAAAATAGTTGATTTTTTTGACCCACCCTAATATATATATATATATATATATATATATATATATATAAAACAAACATGCGCCTCTAGCTAGAATAGTAACTTGCGAGCTTTGATATCATAGGCAACAAGTATAATGTACATAGTACATGAAATCATAGATCGAAAGCACAATTACTGACAGACAGCAAGCGTGATGTACTTATCTATATTCGTATAGTAGAGATTCGTTTAATTAGATGGTAAGAAGAGGGCGAAATCTAATACGTTGTAAAACTTGTTTTAGGAAATGCATTGAAGCCCTCCACTTTCTAATCCATATTGGTTTTCTGTTAAACAGTGAAATTAGACTGATATATAGTAGGTATAATGATAATATAATGTATTATCCGCCGCACTCATAGTCACTTAATGAACCATTAAGTCGAGAATCTCCATACTAAAAAACGACGTTACTCGTTACTTATATACTTACGTAATACGTTATTTATTATTATCTATGCGGACAAAGTCACAGGTAAATGCTAGTTAATAATATTTATATCCAAATCAACATCGCTGTTATGAAACATATTCTTATTTAGAACAAAATTTTGGTAACGCTAACGTCTTCAAATCACACCTCGAATTCAAATTATATATTTTAATTGAAAAATGTTTCCATCACATATTTAAAGTAAAAGCTACATAACCAAATTACAGTTACAAGCTTCCCACTTTGTATTTAATATATTTAAAAAATCTTGTAAAATCGTTATTGCTTAATAAATAGATACAAAGTCATTTAACTTGAGTTTAAATTGCTTAAGTGATTCACTAAAATATATTTCAAATTAAATTGACCTCAGCTTAACCAGAAATAAAGTTCAAATTGGTAAACCAGTCGTGTCTGTAATATTTTTGTATTCTATGCCCTTTCTGAGCTTTTAGTCGTATCTATAAGTTTTATTAACGCATGAGTCAATATGTTAAGCGCCTATAAGGAATTTTCTTTCAATATATGGATAATAATCTATTATACAATATAAATATTTTTTATGCATCGTTTAAACGCTTCTTTATCTTATAGAGGTTGTGGATACCAGATGTCATATAGAAACCACAAGTTCGTAATATCTAGATAAGTAAAATTTAATATCATTAATCGTAGCTCTTATTTTGTTGAGAAAGTAAATACAAACACCATACAAAAGATCTAATTTAAATGGAAATTAATTTTACCTGGAAATTTCAACAATAGATCAAAATGTCGTTATTAAAATGTTTGTAAGCGAATACTAATGATGTAAAAAAATAAATTGTTGTTTATTTAGAAAGTTAGAAGTATCATTAATTTTTATCGAGACAATTCTAAAGCTCTATGGTTCTATATCTTTTATCTATGGTTAGTACTTACCATCTTCGTTGACCGCTGGCTAACGGTATATGACAGCCCAGTATTTTTTTACTGTTAAATGTCAGATAACGAATGAATGCCTTAAGAGCCATAAGCTATTTTTTTTTATATTTATACAGTACTTTGTGTTTTTAAGCCTAAGCTCCGAGTTAAAAGTTTTTATTAATTTTAGCTTATCAAAATCAGTATAATTACTTCACTCGATGTAACTATAGAATTTCAGAACAAAGGGTTAAATCTAGATACACAGTACATAGACGAACTTGAAGCAACGTGATACACGTTGACGTTGACCTATGTGATAACAATCCGTCATTTGATTAACACTTAACCTCTTATCAGTGACAGTATGTCACGATGCAGTCAAGTTATATCTTGAAATTTAATTGAAGTAGGAATAATAAATAACAAATAATATGTTTATACAAAGTATTAATACTAGTAGTCCACCCTGTTCAGAATGTATGTTAATTACACGTTCACGCAAGAAATTGACTGACTGAACAGATAAAACGCTAGGAGAAAATAAAACAATACGAGAGAGTAAGGCCATGTTACTGATAGCAGCAGCATCTAAATAAGATATTTAGATGTCTTTCACTTTTTGAAGTGAAACTTCTTTGTGGCGAGGGTAAATTTTTAACGGATGAAACGCAATAATATTAATGTTAGTTACACGAAAGTGTGGGATGTTTTTGTCCAAGAACAGGGAGAGAGCGATTGAGACCGATTAAGAGAGAGTGGGAAAGGGCATTTGTAGTAATTTTCGACAATTTTATTGTTTTAAGTATAATTAAATCCATTAAATTCCTAACATATCTTCCTTTTTCCCTCCCTCTAAGTTTCGGAAATCTAAAGCTTTAGATTAGTATTACTTACTTATATTTAAACGAGATTTAAAAGTAACATTGCCAAAGAAGTTTCACTTCTGACATGTGTATTTTGTATTTATTATTTTTGTGTATACCTATTCGTATAGTATTTTGTATCAGCGATAGATAACGATTGTAGATTGTCATCTTTTCGCATTGCTTAAGTTCTTGATACGTTCTAGTAGTTCTAGTTTTTGTAATATTCCAAGGGAATCGAACTCGTCAATTATATTACTCAGTAAGAATCATGTGTTTTTTACTATTCTATTGCTATAATGACAACATGTGATTACTGACTAAAAGTGAATTCGTACATAAATATTACAATATTAAAGAGATTTTTGATCTCATTTAATGGGATGGCCATTTACTTATTTAAATTTAGAATGGAACGCAATAAATTTGACGTAATTTTAACAACCCCCAAAACAGACGTGTAACGCACTATTCATCAAAACTGGGGCGTTTCATGGGACAGGGTACACATATGTTCATGTCAATGTTTCAGATAACTAAAGATAAACTTAAATGGTAGCTTTCATCTATCGGTTCAAAGTTAAAATTGATAACTTACATTTTTTAAATTATTAGGTACTAGAATTTATCATAATAATCAAGTTACTACATTACAAATAATTAAATGTTCACTAATCACAACTTATCTACGCTACAAGATCATTTTAATATTAAAATCGTAATATTTAAGACTTATTAGACATCTAATGCAATTAATTTATCATTTTACCTTAGATATTACGTACTATGACCACAATTTTATTTTCTCTACTCAATTAGCCGGTACGAGGCTGACATATGTCGACAACTGTTCGACTACAGGCTACATGTTTCCGGACACATTCGAGATTTTTTACGCGGCAAATTAACGCTCCGGGCCGTTCAGGTACGCGTGCATATGCATCCGAAATGTACGACTAAATTTATTTAATATTGAAATTGGGTTTTGCACTAAATCAGATTGTTATTTTTCAATTTAAAAATATTTTCACACATATACCTTCTATGAATATATTTAATATAGTATTTTCATAAATTCAACTAGATTTTTATTTTATATTAGGTATTATAAATATTAAATAGTAAATTTCATAGCCTACAATCTAACTATTTTAATTCAAAAGACCCAAGATTAGATCATGCAATATATCTATTTCAATGATTTAGCATTCGAAATCCACAACTTTATCCTACGTGAGATGCCTTGAATATCTATTGTCATAAAACGTGAACATGTTACGTGTTTGTAATGTTTACAATTCGTTTTATAACTAAATCAGCGCATTTGTGTGGTTAACATAAATTATAATAACCATTTGAATTTTAAAGAACTATTACGGTTTAACATTTGTGTTAAAAATTAATATTTTACTTGTGGCTGAATAGGTTTTTCCCTACGGTTAATTAAGTTCTAGATAAAAACTACTCTGACATTGACATTGCCGGTGTTAAATCACGCGCTATAATAATAATGCATAACATTATTTTTTATACTTATTCGTAAAGTAGTGAATAAGCAGCGTGAAGATTTATTTCTATTGTAATTTTCTTGCGATATGAACTTATCCATACTAATATTATAAATGCGAAAGTAACTCTGTCTGTCTGTCTGTCTGTCTGTTACCTTTTCACGCCTAAACCACCCAACCGATTTTGCTGAAATTTGGTAAGTAGATAGTTTGCATTCATGAGAAGGAAATAGGCATATTATTTTTTGGAAATTCAACCCCTAAAAGGGTTAAAAGGGGTGGCAAAGTTTGTATGAGAAAAATATTTTTATTGCACATTTTTGCATGAAACTTTGAATTAATGCTTTTTAGTACAAATGATGAAACACGTATTTCAGGGTTTTTCGAAATTCACCCCCATTGGGGGTTAAAGGGGGTGGCTAAGTTTGTATGGGAAATTTAATTCTATTGATATATTTTGCGTGACACTGAAATAATGCTCTGCAATACAAATTAAGAAGGCCAGAACTTTAAATGGGGAATCAGTCCTTGGTACATTATAAGTAACAGTATATAAGCAAAAATGTTTATTTTATTCACTCTTAGCGCGAGCGAAGCCGCGGGCACCGCTAGTGGAATATAAATGGATATTCCATTTTCTGTTTTTAATAGACTTTTTTAAAATAATATTTCACATTTTAGTTTACTACGATATTAACAATAAGCTGAAGGATTGTTTTGATACAACTGACGCCATCTGTTGGTACTGTTTTTTATAACAATAAAACTTTTTTATTTATTATAAGTAGTTAATTTCTACAAGATTTTATCTTCTTTCAAGCCGTTATGAACATAATTTTAAAAAGCTTAATACAAGTAAGTACATTTAAAAACAAAACTTTTCCTATAACTACAACAAACACGATATTTTGATAAAATCTAATAAACTAATAATACCTAATTTTAGTTTAAAACTAATACTGTTTTAGTTAAGTTGACGATTCAAAGCGTCATCGGCCAAATATTATTAAAGGACAGCTACCCGGTCAGCGTTCAACGCTAAAAGGTACCGTTGGTTGTATAATTAATAATCGCCCACTCAAGACACTGTACTGGACTTGAACCCGTTCCCAGGCTATGTTTACCGCACACTAGCAACGCATTTACAATGCAAATCCTCAAACACCATCTACAATCTGCGATTCAATACCGACGCTTGCTACTCGAAGCTTGCTCGCTCGCATACAAAACCGAATCAGAGCTATCGATTCAACATAAGGGTCGTAGAAAGAATTCCTTACAACAATGAGACAGTGTAACAATAAATACCTTAATGATATCCCGAGTTCCAAATGAAAAGGCGTCCGGCGGCAGGCGGTACCCGCAAAATTTTAAGAGAAATCCGACACTATAACATGTGAAACAGGTAACATCACACAAAATCACAATCTCACAGGAGCACTATTAATCCACAGCACTAATTTGGTTATTACAAAATATGTTTTTTTCGTAACGCGGTTAAGCGGTACTCGGTAACAGCAACCGACGCGCACGGCAGCCGGGCACGAACTGAACTGGTTTGCCGGGAGAGGGCGAGGGAGGGTGAAGACGGTGCGTTTGGGTCGGTTTTATGAAAATATTTCGTGAGTAATGCACGTGTTATGTCGAGTGCGTCGGCCTACAGCCTTTGAATCTTCGATTGATTTACAAAAATCAGAAACATATAAAAACGTATCTGTTGAATTAATTATTAATTACTTAGTATTTGATAAACGTGTACTTATGATAAGAGTGGTATTAAATAAAAAGCTAACAATTAACTAATTTAGATAAAATTGCAAACAAAATAGCAAAATATTAAAAAAAATCGCAATATCCCATATAATATTATGTAAAAATGAACTAACAAGTTCTCACCCGCCATACCACAATATTTAAAGCATAGTGGGCTATTGATTATTATTAATATATTAGTGAATCTCAATGATTAAGCCCAGCAGTGGGAAACTCATACTAGGTATTGGATTACAGGTACAAGGATATTTTTATTCGAATAACTAACATTACGTTTATATATCTGCAATCAAATTTACAACGTATGAGAGAATATTATGGTTCTATATTAGCTTTCTTATTGGATCTCGATGCATTAGATAAGAATTGAATAGGCACTAAAATACAGTTTCAAATTTGCACTTCGATTAGTTTAAAGCTTTAGGTCGCATTCAAAATAAATTAGTTTTGTTATAAACGCTTTTAGAAACTTGTTTTCTTGTTTTGTCAACTTTTAACATTCTTTTAAGTTACAATCAAAGTTTTAGATATCGCATTTTTGGAGACAGTTTGCGTGACAAGTATTAAAATTGATGATAAAACACGTATTTTGTAATAAACCTAAGTAAATCGAATCCTTAATAACCTATCGATTTTTTAAGTTATTATTAGATGGAAAAGACGAAAATGAAATATTATAAAGAAACAAATAATAGAAATATTGATAAGTAATTACTGACCTTGCTTAGTAATTACTGACTTAATATGTTAGCTAATAATATAATGTACTTTTTTTTCTAAAATAAAAATAAAATAACATAAGGTAGAAAGGCAGTAATAACGCGCTCGTTTGGTAAACAGAGGCAAGCGAGTTTGAATCCCGGGTCACTCACATCTCGACGTATAGAAGCAGAACACTTGTTTTTAAATATTTTCTTCATAAAGAATTTTATTTTCTTTACCATACCATTACTTCGTCATTAAACGCCATAAGTTCTGTAATACCTACATTAAAAGCTTCAGTAATTATTAAAAACAAACTGAAACGTTTAAAAGTTAATAATATTAAATAACGACTCGGACACTTACGGTCAGAATATTTTTTTAAAGGCAAATAATTTTAAAGCTTTAGAGGCGAGCTAGAAATTATGATATTAATAAACCTCTATTAGCACACAAGATGGCGTCCCGTAATTTTAAACACCTGAATAACATTGAACCGAGTTTTGTAATTATCTCAGCTCCTCTTACGTATTAAAATCAAGACTAAAATTGGACTGCTTAAGTATAGAATTTAGGTTTCCTTAAAGATACGTTTCAAACTTGTCTCATATTGGAAATGAAATTTCATTTCGCATTTAAAGTGTTATTCAAATGTAAAGTATGAAATGGTAACCATATGGTTTTATTACAGCGTGCTTGCTTCGTCTAAAGGTATTACAGATTTGATTTTATTAAAATTAAAAAAGTACATTTTACAAGACGTAAAAATAACTTATATCTATAATCAAAGTATTTAACGACCCAGTTCTAGGCACGGGCCTTCATTCAATGCATCAGGGGAATTATCACCACGCTGGGTAAAAGCGGGTTGGTAGACTTCACATATTTTCGAAAAATCACTATTGAATGCAATTTTTCTTCTCTTCATCTGTTCTACTTAATCGTTGATTCGGTATACAAAATAATGGTCCATGTACTATTTCGTAATTATGTAGTTTAATTATATCTACAATACTCGTGACAGTGACAAACAGTAGTTAAACGCGGATTGAGTTAAAGGGTGAAATGCAGAATAAGTGTACACAGTCATGATTTTAATTGTCCCATAAGTTTTATACAAAATATCGTCTTTAATCTTTACGTTATAAAAATGATTTCCACATTAATCAGTAGTGTATTTATTTCTCCAAATTTACATTTTTTATTGATTTGATGCAGGCTATTTAGACATCTAAAAAATATTATTATAAATTTTGTGCAAATTTACTTTCATACAAAATATAGATGTCTTCTTACTACCTAGGCACTTTTATTGATCAATAAAAGAAAACTTTGTTTATTTTAGTCTTTTATTCGTTTATAAAACTATTTATATTATCCAAATTATGAAATAGAATTTGATGTAGTTCAAAAAAATATCCAGGTTATAACAATAATGCTTATTTAATATCTGTCTGCATTTTTGTTAATTTCGTAACTCAGGGTTAGTAACGCACAATTATAATAAATATTCTACCATTATATAGTATTTATATAAAATGGCAAAACTTTCTTGAGTTTATTCAAAGTATTGACATCAAGACAGCCGCCATTTGCTTTTAGTTCGGTGAAAAATCGTTGGTGAAAAAATTTACACATTTTCGTTAAAAAAATATATCAGGGTTAATAACGCGATTTTCCTGTAACCGGTAAGTTTGATTTACAAGTTATTTGTTGATTTTACTTGTGTAAGATGTACAATACCCACTAGGATACGAAATATTGTCAAATCAATAGCGATTCCTGTAGGAGATAATTTTAAGGTTAAAATTTCTCAGTTTTTTTTCTCAGTTTCGGTACGTTTCGTAACGTTTCGTTACGCAACGAAACTGAGTTCTCAGTTATGTTACACTAAGGTTGCGTTCACAATTAGTTCTTAATATAATAAGTAACCCACCCAATTATTAAAAAAATATCTTATATATAAAAATAAATTGCTGTTCGTTAGTCTCGCTAAAACTCGAGAACGGCTGGACCGATTTGGCTAATTTTGGTCTTGAATTATTTGTGGAAGCCCAGAGAAGGTTTAAAAGGTGAATAAATATGAGAAAAAAAATTTTTAGGTCTTTTATTTATCGATTGAGGCAGTACAACGTCTGCCGGGTCAGCTAGTAAATTTATAAAAATATATTCTTATGTTATTTTTGTACCTACTTGTTGACCAAAGTAGGTTGTAGTGGATAAAGTAATGACGAGAAACAGGGATGAATGAAGGAAGAGAACGTACTGCGCCGACCCGAAGTAATTAGGGAACAGGGCAGGAAAATGATGTTGATTTTAACTTGCCATGTTACTTATATATGGCAAAAGGGGGGGGGGGGGGGGAGGGTTGTGGGTGTGGACAAAAACTTGTGTCGAAAATATCGGAAAAACCTGAAGAATATGTTCTATACCACGATGAAGATCTGGTATATTTTAGGTAGAAATATAAAACTCCAACAACAATAATGTTGATTTTTCTTTGTAAATAATAAACATAATTTTTCTAAAAATATTTTATTTATTTCTTTGTTTGTGTAATCTCACCCTATGATTATCAGTTTCGTAACAATCTATCAGTTTAGTTACATTCTCAGATTAGTTACGATTTCGTTACGGTACATCTATTTTGCATTTCACCCTAAAGCGTCATAACTAGGGCACGGATAAATATGTATTAAAAAATTTAAAATATGTACATATAATATGGATCAAAAAATGAAAAATATGGTAAAAATATGGAGTATAAAATAAGAATATCTTTCATATTAAACATTGTTTATTGTGAAAAATTACTACAGTAACTACAAGTTACATTAAAAAATATATAAAAAGATAGCGAAATGTTTGGGTACCTAATACAAATTAAGAAATGAAGTTTTATTAATCTTCCACTAAAACTGTCTTATTAAATTGATTGTAGTACACAATCACATGCTTTTTTAAATTATCGAAATTATAACTCTGTCGATTTGGTCTAAATATAGCCTTATATTGGCTGAAAGATCTTTCCACCTCCCATGATGTAATGGGAGCGTACTTAAAGACGCTTAGTTCCGTAATTGTGTAAGGCTCGTCTGCAGTACCCTCAAAACTTCCGCACAGAAGTTCATTAATTGTTTTTAGACAATCAAATACTTTATTTTTGTCTAAAATATACTTTAGTTTTTGTTTAGCTATTTCAGCAATAAGGCCTTCCGCTTCAGAAATTTTTTTTCCTATTACGCTATTACGCTGCGCGCGCTCGCTAGCCGCTACTCGCTTGTACCGCGGCGCGGGGACAGATAATGTGAAATAAATAAAGTTAAAGAATCAAAAATCAAATTACGTTGAATAATACGCGAGAGAAATGAAACACGTGAGGCCGTGTGGTGGCGAGAATGCAAACACATAAAATTATATCAATTTTTGTGAATTAACTGATGTTCTATGATATAAAAATCGAAAATATGGATGATTGTAACATTTTTTTGTAAAATATGGACTTAACCATGAAATATGGAAAAATATGGAAAATAAAAATTAGTTTTTCACAATCTATATATGATAATCGATATAGAGAACACATTCGAGACCGAAAATCATGTAAATTAAAAATATGTATTTACATATTAATCCGGGCCCTAGTCATAACATATTAATAAAGCTGGACGATTACTTCGGACCGCTGTAGTTACGTTACGTTTGTTAACTATCCCTTCTGGCGTACGCTTTACAATTTGTTTTTGAATATTACGAGATAGTTTAGTAAAATTTACTGTTTTCGGTGCTTGGTCATATAGCGGAGATGACGAGTTCGCTTTTTACCCGAATTCAGTACTGTTTTGATATGAGTTTGTATAACTAATTAAAATTTTACTCGATACCTTAGCAAGATTGAGTCTAGAGAATAGGATATCAATTCTATTCCACCATCAAAAATTATAGTATTTAATAAAGTTTTATCACAATCATGACCCATAAAGTTCACAAAATCATTTTCATATCAAATAAACTGTAAATACGTAACGCCAAGTACTTAATTTTTCAAGAAAACTTACTATTATTTTAAATGTTAATTTTATCATGTTAAAAGTAATTAATCGCCTCTAACCCCCGCACTTATAGTCACTTAATAAACCATTTAGTCGAGAATCTCCATACTAAAGAACGACTTAATGGTTCATTAAGTGACTATGAGTGCAGGCGTTAGAGGTGGATTTATATAATATGAAAACAATTTAATCTATTACACAATTAAAATTGTAGAAATCAAAAATGTTGAACTAAACAAGAAAATATAGTCTATACATGATGTGAATAAATAATGTTTTTATTGATTTACTGTATTTTTATTTCTATATGCATGTGAAGTTCTTGTTAAACTTTATTAATATGCCTATATTTTTATTTCGCAGCTTTAAGAGAGAGATGAATATTTTAATTAAACTATTATTCTGTTTATTGTTATGTATTTATTATTTGGAATCTTATAGGTTTAATAAATATTTTTTATACTTTTTATTTAAGGTTTACTATAATTATTGTTTTCAATGTATTTGCTGGATGAATACAGGGATAAAAAAATTTTATTCACTTTTAATTAATTATTATTTTCTGTCGATGAATTGTTGTTTTTTATATTTACATTTTATAATTAATAGTAATGTCGTTATAGTCTTATTTTATTCCAATGGATTCTAAAATAATGTTGTATTACCAAAATGTACGTGGACTACGTTCGAAAACGTCTTCATTTTTTTCTAACTTATTGAATGTTGAATACGATATAATTTGTCTAACAGAAACATGGTTGTTGCCTGGTATTTACGATTCTGAACTCTTCGACTATAGATACTCCGTCTACCGATGCGATCGTGATTATGACTCTCGGAATGATAATCTAGGTGGTGGCGTTCTGATTGCTGTTCGAAATGGTTTAACTGTGAGAGAAGTAGCAGTTCAACCCTCCACTAATACTTGCTCATTTGATGTAATTACTATCTGTATAAACATTAAGTCAAACAACAATCTTACCAACTTTCGAATATATTGCGGTTACTTTCCCCAATGTGCGTTGCAACTTGATGATCAAATTAAATTTTACGAACAGGTGTCTGAAGCAATCATTTTACATCCTAAAGACACATTTTTATTAGTTGGAGATTTCAATATTCCGGCCGCTAATTGGTCTCGAGTTGATGATACTAACGTCACTAAACTTTTACATACACCCAGTGGTTCAAATTCTCAAGTTAGCCTATTATCTACTTTTCTACGAATAAATAATTTAAACCAGTTTAACGGCATACCTAATAGTAATAATCGGTATTTGGATCTGGTGATTAGCAATTCTAATTGTATTAGTGTAAAACACAGTGAAATACCTTTAGTTAAAGAAGATTCACATCACCCTGCTTTAGACATTGAATTTACCAATTTACTATGTAACTTCCTCAGGAATATTCCACGAGTCGTTAAACTTTTCCGGAAAGCGAATTATCATGAAATAAATAAAAGGTTGTTTGAAATTGATTGGCAAGAGCGTTTTAAATCTTTAGATATTGAGCATGCAGTCGAGGTATTTTACGAAATTATTAATGGTGTTATTGACTCTCTTGTACCCACTAAAACTGTTCATGGTAATAACAAATATCCCATTTGGTATACCTCTGCATTAAAAAAAATTAACAAAGAAAAAATTAAAGTCCATAAAAAATGGAAAATTTATGCAAATTATAGTGACTATTGTACTTTTCGTATGCTAAGGAAGAGACAAAAAGTTGTTGATAACGAATGTTATAATAACTATCTGAAATACGCTGAAAATACAATTGCTAAAGACTCTAAATACTTTTGGACGTTTGTAAAATCTAAAAAGCAAAGTGCTGACTTACCCGATATGTTTTACCTAAATAATTTTTCTACAAACAATGGACAAGAGATTAGTGATCTTTTCAACAACTACTTTTACTCTTCTTTTGAACAGACTCCCATTAAGTATACCAATAATATTAATGTAGACGTTCTTAATTGCAATAATACCTTAAATCTTTCTTCTGTTAATATTTCAGTGTTGACTGTTGATAAATACTTGAAATCATTAGACATAAACAAGGGCTGTGGTCCCGATGGGGTACCTGCTATATTTTTGAAGAGATGTAATGAGAGCCTTAGATTGCCCTTGTTTATTCTTTTTAATCTATCTTTGCGGACGTGCACTATGCCTTCTCAATGGAAAAGGTCTTATGTAGTACCTATCTTTAAAAGCGGTGACAAGCATGATATAAAAAATTACCGACCTATTTCGAAATTAAGTTGTATCCCGAAGATGTTTGAAAAGATGGTTTATGATACAATGTTTCCCGTTATTAGACCTATAATTATTGAGCAGCAGCATGGTTTTATTGGCAGGAAATCTACGGAAACTAATCTTTGCGAATTTACAGATTTTGTTACGTGTGCAATGGATAATGGGTATCAGGTGGACGCCATGTACACAGATTTTTCTAAGGCATTTGATAAAATATCTCACCTTATTCTTCTGGAAAAATTAAGATACATTGGTGTACACGGCGACCTTCTACGTTGGATCGAATCGTACCTAAGCAAACGTAGTCAAGCAGTAACTATAAAAGGTTACTGTTCATCTTTTATTCCAGTCCCGTCCGGGGTACCACAAGGATCGCATCTAGGTCCCTTATTTTTTAATTTATATTTAAATGATATTAACCTAGTCTTCGAACACTCCAAATTTTTATTATATGCTGATGATAATAAAATATTTAAAATTATTAGGGGTATAAATGATTGCGTTGATTTCCAGAATGATTTAGATCGATTTAGTAATTACTGTTCTATGAATTCCTTGTTTTTGAACATTAAAAAGTGCAATGTTATCACCTTTTCTCGAAAGCGTTCAACTATTAATTACCAATATAAATTAAATAGAGAAACTATTCCCAGAACTAGAGTGGTGAAAGATCTTGGAGTTATAATCGACTCCAAGTTACTCTTTGATGAGCACGTCGCTTATATCGCTAACAAAGCATATCGTATGCTGGGTTTTGTACTGAGGATATCCAAGGAGTTTAAGCAACCGTCAACACGCATCATTTTGTACAACACCTTTGTTAGGTCCATCTTAGAGTATGCTTCTTCTGTTTGGAATCCTCAGTATAAGAATCATATTTGTAGAATCGAACGTATACATGATCGATTTATTAAGAACCTCCCAGTTAATTTTTCTATTAACAATAAGAAATTCTCCACACTTATGTCAGCGGTTGATCGACGTGCTCAGCGAGATCAAGTCCTTCTTTATAAGATCTTGAATCACGAAATCGATTCACCTTATTTACTGTCTAAATTACATTTTAAATGTCCACGTAATACTATTCCCAGACAAAAATCCACTTTTTATGTCCCTGCTACCAGAACTAAATTTGCAAAAAATTCATTCATCATTAGAAGTTGTGATCAGTATAATAAACTTTATATTAGTAATGACATATTTCATCTCTCTCTTAATAAATTTAAAATTTGTATTATGCACAATTTGATTAATGTAAGCTGTTATTGATTTTATTAATTTACATTTTTACATTGTTAATTTTTAAATATGTATTTTATTTAATGAATTTATATTTTGAAGATTTTATAATGTAATTGTAATTATTAATTATTGTGTCTCTGTCTCTCTTATTAATTAATTAGTCTGTTTTTATTGTTATTTTTAATATATTTGGCATCTGTAACTATTCCTTTGCTATAAGTGTATTTTAATAATGGAAACTTTTATTGGTTCTGTGCTATTAATTGTTTGTTATGCCATAACTGTTATGTTACACCGTTTGTTTCCTAAATAAATAAATAAATAAATAAATTGCTTACGTTTAATAAGCTCGACCATTTCACATGAAATTCTGAGAATTCAAACTATCATTTCTAGGATACACAATTTGAATGAAATACGTACTGTCGTACTTGAATGGGCCACGACTCACGATCGAATACAAAACAGCCAATTAATTGCCTTTGACGGTGTAATAGTACCTCAAATAACAGATGGCGCTGTATCGAATTGGATTGCACTAGCGTTACGTTCGCTATCGTGTAAGTACCTATTATAAGTAATAATTCAACCGTTGGAAATTTGTTGAAGATTAGAAGAACATTGAAAAACTAAAAAAAATGCTTTAGAACCATTTAATATATTGTCATAAACTAATGAAAGCTAGATCTATTAAATAAAAATCTCGTGTCGCACAGTGTTTGTTATCGAACTTCTTCAAAACGGCTTGACCGATTTTCATGATTTTTTGTTTTTATATGGTAGGTCTGAGAATATGTTGTAGGCTATTTTTTTCCCCTATGTGATAAGGGTGGGTCACCCACCAGATACTTATTTTTTTATTTTTAGGCCAAATTTTTATTTTTCACTTTTTTATGATATAGTATCAAAAAATTCTTATAACCCTAATTATTTATCTTTCGGGCGCGGGCGGAGCCGCGGGAATTGCTAGTATTATAATAAATATCTGTGTCGAGCCTGAACATGAAATATTTTTCCGAAGTCCTTATAGAAATATTCAATATCATCGATAGAGAGGCCGATGTATGTTTGTGAGTCTGTCTGTAACCCTCACATAGGAAACCCCTAGATCAGATAACGATGATATTATGATGATAGCTGGTAATAATACAGGATAGTTTTTTGAAATCTTTAATGAACGTTAAACGTATAAAGGGAACGAGCCTGAGTGGAGCGAGGTGATTCATACTTATGAAGAATGTGCTACAAGTCACGGTTCCTACTATAGTATTGAATAGCTCCACTATCCTGGTTTTAACTTTATCATCAGACAAGGTCGATGGTATCAACAAATTATTTCGTAAGTTATAAATATGCCATCCAATATTTCAAAGGCGATATGTCTTTAAATTCATTTCATAGGTTTATTAAAAAATATACTCGTATATCTACTAAAGCTAATATTACATTACTTATTCACCTGAAGCATTTTATAATTTATAAATGCATCATACTGTATACAAGCTATAGTATATTACAGCAACATTTTTAATAACCGATCGTATAAAAACATTACAAGACAATTAAAACGCATTCGCTAACGAAAGCGTAAAAATCCATAGTAGAGGCCCTTATGATAAATGGTCATTTAAGTACATGAACATATGCAATATTGAAGTCATTGTTAAATGCCAATATCCAGTACCCACCGGAAAACAACACATTGCATTTTTGTTTAGCGGAATGTCAGAACAGCTGGTTCTAAAGACGTACCTTGTGGCCTGTCATTACTCCCGTAGGGTAATAAATAAAATGGTAGTGATGTGTGCGTAAATACTTTACTTTTTGATGAACTTAATAATTTATTTAAACTTAATCAAAGGGCTGGGTTCGACAGGAATTTCCTTCGTATTTTTTTTTATTTTTCTTAAAAGAATTGTATATTGGATTGTAAGGAATAGTTAACTTCATTATAACTGAAATATTATTTGAAAAAGTTTGTAGGTTTCATTATTAGAAATATCTTTTGTTGCAAATAAGATGTGTTAATTAGCTTGTTTTTAGCGCGGCAATAGAGCAGAGGATACACAAAATTCCTAAGTAATGGAGTAGTTATCAATTTTTCACGAAAAGAAAAGAAAAATTCAAATAAATGTAAGAAATGTAGCTTCGCGTGACTCCACACGACCTGTACTACCCAAATGTATTTTTTTAGTAATTAATTGATAGATTTCAAACATTTTTTCATTATTATAATTCCATTGCATTATATAATATGATACCTATTAACAACATCATAAAGATTCTATACATGGGCGTACCCAGCTTTTGGCCTAGGGGAGGGCAAACCTGAAATTTATTAAACCGGCCCCCGCACTTGTTTTACTCTACATACTACACAAAAACACTACACGCAACATTAGGTGTATATATTATTATTATTATGCTAGTCATTTATCCTTCTTCCGAGAAGGGCACCAACCATCCCAAGGTGGTGTTGGATTTTTAATCCATTAGTCACTCAAAAACAACGTCGTAGAGGTTGGCAGTGTGTCGACGAGGGTAGCGTACCTTGAATTGAAAATAACCGAAAGATACTTCTTGAAGGTTATACAAGTGTATGCTCATACGTCTACACATTCCGACGACGAAGTCGAAGCCATGTACGAAGACATAGCTAAGGCTTTGTCTCGTACCAACACCTACTACACTGTTGTTATGGGTGACTTCAATGCCAAAGTGGGAGTACAAGAAGATGGCGAATCGAGGGTTGGATCATTTGGTTATGGACTGAGAACTTCCTCGAGGCCCAGGGGCTTTTTCTGATGAACTCATATTTCCAGAAAAAGCCTCAAAGGAAGTGGACCTGGCAAAGCCCCGATAATACTACAAAGAACGAGACCGACTTCATTATATCCAACAAGCGCTACATATTCAGGGATGTGTCAGTGATTAACAGGGTTAAAACCGGCAGTGATCACCGACTTGTAAGGGGAACCCTGAATATGAACATCAAAATAGAACGTGCGCGGCTAATGAAGTCGACTCTTAGACTTACACCGATGAAAGCTGGCTGCGAAAGCTTCCAGCTACAGAACCGATTCGCCATGTTGGAAACCACTCAGGATATCGATGACACCACCAATAGTCTGATGCGTGTGATCCGTGAGGTGGGACAAAAACATTTTCGACCTAAGAGAGATAGACAAAAGTCGAAACTCTCAAGCGAGACTCTGAAGTTCAGAGTCTGAACGAGATGGCGAAGCAACGCGAGGCTGTAAATACCATTCAGGTACTAGACAGGAATGTGAGAAACCTAATAAGGCGTAATCTAAGACGAGCGAATACCCGAAGTATTGAAGATGCTATTGCAATCAATAGGGGCTCGAAAGTCTTTGCCAACTCTCACAATTCCCGTTGTCACCTGACAAAGCTTAGAACCGCACAAGGTACAACCGTCTCCTCCAAACCAGAGATTCTCGCTGATGTCGAAAGATTCTACGGGGATCTTTACTCCTCACATACACTTCCACCTGAGTCCCACCACGTGGAAGATCCATGAGCCAGACTTGTACGCCACCAAATAGATGAGCTTCCCGACATCGACGTGGGCGAGATTAGGATAGCTCTTGGACAACTAGGAAACAATAAAGCTCCGGTGAGGATAGAATTACAGCAGAGCTCCTCAGAGCGGCAGGAACACGGGTTCTATCAGAGCTCTCAAATCTCTTTAATTCTGTCCTTCACAATGGCACTACACCGGAGGCATGGAGTAGGAGCTTAGTGGTATTATTCTTTAAGAAGGGGGATAAAGCCCTCTTAAGGAACTACCAACCTGTGTCTCTTCTGAGCCATGTGTATAAGTTGTTTTCAAGAGTTATCACGAACCGTCTCGCCCAAAAATTTGATGACTTCCAACCTGTGGAGCAGGTTGGGTTTCGAAAAGGCTTCAGTACTGTAGACCACATACACACACTAAGGCAAATTATTCAAAAGACCTAGGAATATAATCAGCCTCTATGCCTAGCGTTTGTGGACTATGAGAAAGCTTTCGACACCATCGAAACCTGGGCTGTTCTACAATCCATGCAGAGACGCCTTATTGACTATCGGTATATCCAAATACTACGGTGTTTATATCAGTCTGCAACGATGACCATCCAAGTACAAAGGCAGAGCACAAGACCAATCCGATTGCACCGCGGGGTAAGACAGGGGGATGTTATCTCCCCGAAACTGTTTACCTGTGCATTGGAGGACGTCTTTAAAACGCTCGATCGGAACGGACGAGGCATCAACATCAATGGAGAGTATATAACACACCTGCGATTTGCCGATGACATAGTCGTCATAGCAGAGACTCTGATGGATTTGGAAGAAATGCTAAACAGCCTTAGTGATTCTTCAAGACGAGTGGGTCTCGGGATAAATCTCGACAAGACAAAAATCATGTCGAATTGTCATGTATCCCCGAGACCAATGATCGTGAATGACGCTGTTCTTGAAGTTGTGCAGGAATATGTATACCTTGGCCAAACTATACAACTCGGCCGGCACAACTGAGAGAAGGAGGCCAACCGAAGAATTCGCTTGGGCTGGGTTGCTTTTGGGAAGCTACGTCATATTCTACAGTCGTCGATCCCACAATCCCTTAAGACCAGGGTATTTAACCAGTGCGTCTTAGCAGTAATGACATACGGAGCCGAAACGTGGACACTCACCGTAAGGCTGGTCCACAAATTCAAGGACAGAATTCGAAATGAAGTTATTCGCCAGAGAACTAAAGTAACCGACATCGCGTAAATTGTATTTGGCGTAATATTATATAATAAATAAATTAAATATTACACATACACAATAAATAATATATAAAATAAAAAATAGTATTATATAATAGGTATAATTAGCCACTTTTTATAACTTGTGGCTCAGTTATTTATAGGCATTAAATAGCAGTAATGTTCAAAGAACGCCTGGTCAGATACTGGCATTACTGTAATTTGGCTATATTTCGTTATATAAAAATATTACAACTATCTATAGTTTTATTAAGTATTTCCATTTCATATTTTTTTTATTAGAAATTAATACCGTATTTGTGTAAATAGCTTTTACATTACCGCCTTATAATTGCCAATTTTTTAAAGTATTAAAATGGATATAGTATGTTATCCTTAAGAGATAGACATATGCCATCGCGAAATTTTTTATAGACCTTTTTAATGTGTACAATACTGTAGTACATTATTTTGACCTATCTCGTAAGGTTCAGCGAGCGTTTGCAATGTAAGCGCAAAAAAATGTGTTTATTTACGACATCACATTAGAAACCTCTAAAATTATCAGTGTTTCTCTACTATATTATGCATGTATTATACATATAAACCTTCCTCTTGATTCACTCTATCTATTAAAAAAAACCGCATCAAAATCCGTCGCGTAGTTTTAAAGATCTAACCATATATAGGGACAGACAGACAGCGGGAAGCGACTTTGTTTTATACTATGTAGTGATAGTGCATTCTCTAACGACAAATATTGTTAGAACATAAACATGTCACATGTCTTTTGGTATGTGATGAACATGATCTAGTGAGGTAAATAAATAAATAAATAAAATAATAATAAAATATTTTTGTTTCGGTTCACCGGTGAATATTACACTAAATCCAGGGGGGGGGCAGCTGCCCCCCCCCCTGCCCCTACCTGGGTACGCCCATGATTCTATATGCATGCATCTGGTGCATTCATTATGCTCGTACCTACTCGTGGCTTAATATTACAAAAAATCATAATTAGTAGAAGATATTATAGTAGAAAATTATTATTCGGGAAATTTTAAAGAAATATTGAATAACAAAATATTATTGATAGAATACTTAAAATGTATGTAAGCAATTAGCATGTACAATAATTTTAAGTAATGTTAGAGACTTAGCCTTGTGTACGATTTAAAAATGTGAAATTCATATAAAAATTGATATATTTTTTTGATCCATTAGCTATTGTCTACATGTACGGTGCATATGTTTTCATTTTAACAGAATTTTGAGCTCTATCAGAATGTAATAAGAGCTATAATACCGAATCACGTTTTTTAAGTAATCGTGAGTATCAACGGGTTGCACTTTATCCATCCATTTGGTGGATTTCGTCCGGCTTGCGTGGGACCACGCATAAAACTATAATTTTTAAAAATTCTGAACTGAAACTGTAAGCTCTAAAGAGCTTTCGAAAAAGTTTATTGATGGATAAGAAAATATTTTATATTTTAAAATGTATTGTTAATTCTGTTAATACTTTTTACTTTGCATAATTGAATTCGCCAAATCTCTCTCTATTATTATTGGCGCTTTTTCGATTTATTTATATTACTTGTTTATATCATATAAATTTTCATACAAATTACTTATACATGTTATTTAGATGTAAAGTTAGGATATGAGACGTAATCTCCGAAACTACTAAATTGATTTCAATGATTCTTTCGTTAATATTTAGAATGGCATT
Organism: Boloria euphrosyne; assembly: GCA_951802675.2. Classification (NCBI taxonomy): domain Eukaryota; kingdom Metazoa; phylum Arthropoda; class Insecta; order Lepidoptera; family Nymphalidae; genus Boloria; species Boloria euphrosyne. The sequence continues at coordinate 3,921,230 of OX637896.1, forward strand.
TTAGGACGGTGAGATTTTTATTCAGTGAACGTAAAACAAAAGGGCTTTAATGCTAAATATTTGAGTAAAGTTATCTAGGGAAACTGGTAGTATTTTTCAGCCCTTTTAGGGTCCCACTGCTTGGCTCCATCGCGAGGATGATCGGGCCATAGTCTACCAAGCTGGCCAAGTGCTGCTTGGCGGGCTTCATACGAAAACTTGCTCGGTTCTTTCAGACATGCAGGTTTCCTCACAATGATTTCTTTTACCGTATGGCAAGTAGTAATCATGTATGAAATGATTCGCATATGAAAATATCAGGGCTACTAGACCAGGGATTTGAACCCACTTGGTTTCCCAAGCGAGTGCGTTACTACTAATACTGGGCTACCACTGCCATTTTTATACAAATCAATAAAATTCCACCCTAGTTTAGCACATTCATACCGTTTATGCTCAATATGCCACGTACAAGCTAAACACTAATAATTCTCATGGTAATATAGTATCATTTATCAACGCGGGCGGATCCACGGGAAATAGCTTCTATATAATAAACTCGCAACTGCAAGGCCCGAACTAACGACCGGATTCGGAAATTAAATCGTTTCGTTGCTCGCCAAGCTGACACATATAGATGTCCTGAATTACTAAAATGTTTAACTTACATTAAATATATAGTAATTAAAATGAAAACATACTTGTTTTGAGCTATTTTGAATATACAAAATATAAATGGGTATTGAAAATTTGATTTTTTTTTCCAACTAGTTTTATTAATTTTCTTATGTAACAAGAGCATGCTGCATGCCTATATTAAAAACCTAAATTAAAAAATAATACAAATTGTTCGCGCCATTTCAGTGGAGTGCAAACACAATTACCCTGACACTTAATATTTACTCGTATATATTAGATTATTTCTATTCGTCTAATTAGATTAATTTTAAAGTAATTTTGAAATAAATAACGACAGAAAACAGAACTAAGAGTTCTTACAGCCGCTACTAAAAAGACGACTTCTCACACAATGTATATTCATTCGATGTATTACAAAAGACATTATCATCAAGAAAATAGAATATCATCTGCTTTAAATAATTTTTAACCCAAAATTTAGAGTCCAAATAATCCTGATTTAGATATAAATACAAAATTTTCATATTAATTCTATAAAAAAGTAAATCCTAAGTAAAGAGATTAAGAAAATAAACAAAGCTTTGTTGCCTCTCGACCTTGTGATTTATGTACGAACTTATATTTCAACTTCAATTGACCTTCAGCCCTTTCAAGTTAAGACATAGATTTCTTAAGAACTTGTTTGTAACAGAAAGAAAAATCTAAACCATATTTATAACTACGAACTCACCCTCGTTTTCTTCAGGTTCGTCCGTAAGTACGTTTTAATTGTTTTGAACGGAACCCTGTTTTTAAAAATAACCGATTTACTTTTTATGGCATGAGCTACCTTACAGTGAAGTTGGTACCTTGTAACTTACTTAGTGGGTCACGAAAAGTTGCCGATGGAATATCTTATCGGAAACACTAATAGTAGAATTAATATGTTTAAATTAATTATCCGAATTGCCTTCTCGTTTTGTTTTGTGTAAAAACACTATTCTGTTACTATGCAAGTTTGTAAGTATATTTAGGCAAGATATGGGATAGTGTCCTTGCTTCGGCCGTGTGTGTTCGTCTTTTTCATTTATGATAAGGCACGCCAGCTTGTGGCAAAACTTTCCTACTAACAGTACAGATCCTATACTATTGTATTAGCTAATAGTATCCGAGTTTTTAAAATTACTTGAGTAAGTACTAAAATATCTTTGCTACTTTTCATAATTCGAACCATCCATTTAAGCGTTAAGGTTAAAGTTACATACAAACTCTCGCATTTATAATAGTAGTGTGATATCAATATTCAAAAACGAATTGTCAAAAAACGATTTCTTAGTTTTCTTAAGTCGAGTATAGAAAGAAAGACGTCGATCGCTTGTCAAATCTAAATTCCACGTAATGTGGGTAGGTCCACTGAAATAAGATAGGAATAATCGGCTGAGCCTCCAAAATTCTGTCATCCGCAATTTGCTGACGAAATCTGGCTCTTCAAAGCGGGTATTTCTATAAAAACGCATTTTCTAAATTGCGGCAAGCCTTTGAAGTTAATCCTTAGATTTGGATCCCTTCACGTACTTATATGTAAATGTTTTAATATACTCGTATGAGTATTAGATATTTTCGAGTTTATATTTCCATTAAGACTTATAACTATTTACCAAAGTCAATTATAATAAGCTTCATAAATTTTGAAAAACGAACGAATGTGGCGATACGTTTGGCTCAGTTTGTAGGGATTCTACATTCTGTACCAGTGATTGCAGGGCTGAGTCCAGCTGGGGTCATCCATTTGTCTGAGAAGGAATGATTGTTTTCCATTCATAGATGTTTAAATTTATAATATGTATGTATTTAAAGTTGGATAAAAATGGATAAACTATCCTGGACCCGGGACTTGGGACTGCCCTCCATACGAGGGGGTCAGGCTCATAGTGTTGACTATGACCAATTGATCACGCTAACCAAGAGTGAGTTGGCGGATTATACATATCTTTCGACTATTTTTTCTTGTACTAGGTTTCACTTTCACGACATTTTCCTTCACCGTAAGACAAGTGGTAATCATGTTAGGAAGTGCGAGACCCGGATTTGAACTCGCTTCACTTGGTTCCCTAAGCAAGGGAATCCTATAATTATCTAAAGTACATTATTTACAATATCAATGTACGAGTAACTTAAAAATAATTAATTAATCATTAGTAGTACAGATATATTCATATTGGATACAATACAAATGAGCATTTGCGAACGCGAAGTAATTATGTTTATATACCTAGTCGTTAGTGAGGTTGTAATATCAAGTTCTCTACATAGAGCCTTTTTGTATCATTAAATAGATATTACTTATATGTGTATTTAGAAAGGAAGATGGCATACCAAAATTGTATGAGTTCAATAAAAAGGACTCAGAACCACTTGGTACATGGACGCCGGCAGAAATCTTTCCATGCATCTTCCTGTTTACGTTAAACTACTAACTGATCTTTAAATGATTAACTATAAAATTTTTAATCATATCTTTTTATCGTATTTTCTTCAAATATATCAAAGTTTTTTTGCTATATATTTTGGGGTGTGCAGAGACAGCTCCTTGCACCTCCCGGCGCTCATGACTAGGTTTGATAAAATCTGGCTATCCTGTACCCAAGAAGTACATATAACCCGTAACTACATAGCTTTGTAAAAGAAAAACAACCCTTGTATGCAACACATTTTTTTAGGTTTAAGTAACTTTACCGTCTTTCATCATATATTGAGGCAAAATTTTACTGTTAATAGTTAAACAATTTTCTTTAATTTTTAACCAATCTAAATAAATAAATTGTAAAATAAATACTTAACTGTTCATGTAAACCATGTTCACGTACAATAATTACTTAATTTATTCCCTTAGATTCTATGGTCAATTGATGTCATTAGTGCCATACAGACGCATGTGATTGTACGTGACGGCGCGACGTTTAGTGGACCATCAAAAATTCACAAATCAAATCGGTCCCTTTATATTGTTAGGATCGGGGTCACTTCGCGTTTGAATGGATTTAGTAGATATCACGCTTTCCTTGAAATGTGATTTTCATCAAATCTATTGAAATTTTAGTAATAGGTATATACTTACGAGAATGCTAATTTTTTCAGCTTTTGCTATATCTATAGGGTATATACTCGTATATTTGCTATTATTAAACAGTAGATTATAGGATATAAAGGAATGAACGGGAACAACATATAAAATGGTATGTGATACAAATATGTCATTTTTATAAGTCTTATTGATAAAATATGTACACTTAGAAAGCTAGGTTTTAATATTTAACCTTCCTTCTTTCTTAGCCTTCCTCCTTCCTTCTCGTTAGTTTCACCTGTTACTACTCAATGTAATTAAACCTTACAAAATCGATTTTAAGCTGCTTCTAATAATTTGATAGATTTGATACTTGTACATGAAATCCGGGTAAGATTAATTATTATTTCATGTAATGGAACTGAATGTAATAATTTATGAGTTACTTACGTTATACAAGTATACAAGTTATAGGTACAAGTATCTATACGCTAATCTCAGGGACTAGTGGTTCGAATTGAAAAATTATTTCAGAGTTGGAGGGCCCATTCATCGAAAAATCTAAGAATTTTATTTCAGGACTTAAGAGTGCGGGCAGGGCCGCGGGAAATGCTAGTTTCAAAGTCTTAAATGAGTTAAGCCCAAGCAAACTAGTGATTATCCTATAGATAAACAGTGAAAGGTGCTAGTTTCTGCTCTCTAATTGCGAAAATTGTGGGTGATATACACTTACACCCAAGAAAGGAGCATTTAAAAAGCATTAGAAAGATAGACTATGTCCTGCAGTCTTAAAATAAATCACTACACTCTTGACCTTCACAAATAAGCTTTATATATTAAAGTTGCTAGAATCCATTACAAATGAATGACTCGTATATTACACATATATAATATTATATACATATCCTATTTACTAAAATTATCTCTATATATACCACAAATGTCTTCGACAAAAGTTGACTATTTTTCAGGAAAAATCTCTACTGGAAAAAAATTTAACATTTCCTCGGAACCTTAAAAAAACACATTCAGGTTTCTAGTTTCAAATAGCGGAAAAGCCTTTAACAATGAGTCAAATGAAATAAAATTATTCTATAAAAAGCTCTCGTTAATTCGAAAGAGCTTTTATTAATTAAGCACTAACGTACACCTATTTTTAATGGCCTATAGAATCAGATCCTAAAAGTTCATTAGTACAACAGTTTGAATGTCACATCACATTTTGCTAAAAATTTCCAGCTTAAAGCTAAAGCGAGATAAAATTTAACCCCATTAATCCCCTACATTTCGCCTCTTTTTATAAATAAGTGAATTTCACTTTCGGCACATTTTCCCGACTCCATCAAGCAAATGAGCTAATTAAGACCTAAGTCTTAATACTCAGCTTGAGGCTTGTTCTTAGTACTTGTTTCAAAAATTATTTTAGTTAGTAATTTCTTACTGAGAATGCTTATCAGGCGTTTGCAATAGCTTTAGAGAATTAATGGGGATCGACGAAATTAAATAGACTAATATTTAATACATATTTACATAACTTTAAAAGATTATATGTAACTTAATACTTTATTTGGCTTTACTCTTACTAGGAAATTCAATGTTTAATTATTTTAGTATAAAGAATGAAATTCTAGGCCTTCATAGAAAGCAAATTAAAGTATGGTGACAAGTTGTCTATAATAGTTACAAGTTAACTGTAACATTTCTTTTCCAAGTAGAGATTGTGTACTAATATCAATTAAAACGTTAAATAATATTTAAACTAATACTATAAATTCAACAATTTGTACATATAAGTGTATGATTTTTACCTACTTTATGCAGGATGGAATCTGGATAAAAATTGTATAACAAAAATTTTTACCTGACCCTTTTGGTTCAGTCACCATTTAAAGACAGAGAACTAACTAACTAAATTGAAATCGGTTATCCGTTTTGGCGCTAATGCCATATTAACCTTCCTCTTTTTGCGTCGAGGTCTAAAATATTCAAGGCGATGATGTAAATGGCAACTTTGTCTTATGTATAGAGAGCTACGGAACGTGTAAGCTACATACATAATGTACATATTACTTTATATAAGTCTGATATATCACGTGCTAATATAATATACTACTGTTACAGAAAATCCATCAATTAGGAACTTGTGCGTAAGATCGAGAGCGAAATTCAATTACATTATACGGACGGCTAAGGGCCGTTGTTCATCGAAATCGTGAAGCTATATAAGCGAAAATTATCAAATTCTATAATTAGTTCTTTGAGAAGTGCTTATAATTCGCCATATATTTTTTGTAAAAAGTAACTAAATGCGTAGACTCAAATTTTGAGTACTCAAGTAAGTTGTACTTATTACTCAATGATATTTTAACTATAGATATGTTATACACTCACTAAACAACCGAAAAAAGTGTTCCGCGCTGCACACATACACACTTTTCATTCAAGGTACATGTCAAAATGATAGAAAGGGGATAGTCGATAAAATCAATAAGAAAAAAAGAGACAGCTAATGTTGTCAATTGCGCGTCAATGTAAACAAACATTAGTCTAGCGACCGATGACATATCAGAATATTAGGCAAATAATTGAAATATATTAATAAATCGAAGTATTCTGCGTTCTTACATGTGGTATGAGATCCCTTGTGTTTTATTAACTTTGGTATCATAATTGGTGCATTTCCTAAATACACAGGATGGCATTTTTTTTAATTTTGTAGCAGCGTACCACTCGTCGCCATGCGGTGACACTGACTAAAGGCAATACGTCCTAATTAGGATGTTTTCGAGTTTTCACGATTGCGCGCTTATAACATATCTATAGTTAAAATATCATTGTTATTACTTTTTTTGCGTTTTTGTTTACACACAATATTATGTTAACCGAAATTATGGTAAATTGATGTAAACGTTAAAATAAGAAATATAAATTATTTTCTTGTCTTCAGCCCTCACGTCCCACTGCTGGGTACGGGATCAGACCATAGTCCACCGCGCTGGTCTAGTGCATTTGGCGGACTCCACATGTCATTCGAAAACTTGCTAGGTTTTCTCAGACATGCAGGTTACCTCACGATGTTTTCCTTCACCGTAAGGCGAGTGGTAATCATGATGGAAATGATTCGCACATGAAAATATCAGAGGTGCGAGCAGAATTAAGTCATAAATTGTATTACTTCTTTTTATGACTTTATGAGGTCAAAAACTAAAAGGGCGGGTTATATTTACATAAAGTTATTGTTATACACACTAATATATTACTGAACGTATAATCCTGTCACTTTATAACATCAAAACTATGAAAAATTTTGCGAAACCTTCAGAACAATCTTAATTATTACAAATAAACAACTTTCATTGAACAATAAAGGTCAACTGTTGAGTTTCTTGCATTTCTCATAGCAGATCTGCCTTCTGGGCCGGTCGTAGCTTCCTCACAGACAAAGTGACATTTAGAATTTTATATTTTCATAAAGTAAAAAGTGATTAAAAAAAGTCTTGTAAAAATCTATTTAAATAAAGTATAATTTAATTTGATTCTTTACCCAACCGTAATTATTGACGACGACGAAATATGGAATTTTCCATACTTCAGTATTAATAATTACATTATATACTCGTATATACAGTACATCGTATTTATAATTACATTATACTTATTACATCTAATATATAAACAAAAGCTTTGAAGCTAAAATTAATACCTACATATTTGTCTTAATTTTCTCTTATTAGCTATATAATTAACTTTACTTCGTTCACGTGATTAATTAATAACGACGTCGTACCGGTAACTGAGTGTTAGATTTACCTAAATATGGCCTAAAGGTTAATTAGGATTGAATTACAGTTTAATATCTATCCATAATAATGGGTAAGTAACATTATCAAAGCCATTATTTGGATGGGTGACCATTAATTAATCTTTATCCAAAATAGCTAGTCTTATCTATATCTATCTATACATATTATAAAACAAAGCCCTCCGCCGCGTCTGTCTGTCTGTCTGTCTGTCTGTCTGTTCGCGATAAATTCAAAAACTACTGCACTGGTTTTCATGCAGTTTTCACCCATGGATAGAAAGGTTCTCCAGGAAGGTTTTAATATAAAATTTGTCAAGTTTTTGTATACATTGGCTAAAATATAATAATATTTGTTGGAGGTGTCGGAAAAAATAAGCCGTCTAGGAGCTTTCAACGAAAACGCTGCCTAAACCCTTTGAGATATCATAAAATTATGTATCTTGGAATTGTTATGTACCTACCTTATATAGGTCTACAAAAAAGTTCGCGATGGCTTATGTCTATTTCTTTTTAGTTAGTTCATATAATAGGTAGTTCATATAATCAAGTCAAATATATACCGGGCGGTGCGAAGTAAATATGTATATACAACACGTACCTAGGGACGACGAACGACGAGCGAATCTAGTTCCGTAGTAAGCTACGTTACATGCTTGTGTTACGGATACCAGATAGTTGATATACTACTCATATAAATTTTTAATACATACATATTATAAATATAAACACCCATGACTGGAGTACAAACATTCGTGATTAGTAAATGAATGCCCCCAGCGGGACTCGAACCCGCGACCGCTGGCGCAGAAAGTGGCCCTACTTTACAGCCAAAGCAAAATAACCTTAAATAGACACATATTCGATTAATCTATAAATTTGTAAACATAATCAAAATACCGTTCGAAAGTCCATTGCAAAGGCAAGATAAATCTGTCCGTCCTGGCTGGCACCGACTTCAAAATTAACGAAGTTCTTAAAAGTATTATTTTCTACTTTTTAGTTTAGATTTATTTAGTTTTGGAGTCGGTTTTTGTTTTTTGTTAAAAATAATTTGTAGTGTATACAATTCCTAATATGCGAAAATATCGCATGACTTATATGAAAAATATATGTCCACAACTACACTTTTTTTGTCGCTCAAAAGTTCTTAACTATTTGTAGTGCTTAGCTTAACTTAATTACTTTACTATTACATTGAATTCAAATTCGAATGAATTTTCTTTTTAAGAACCTTAAAACGTGCGACTTGAGCATTTATTACAATCGTATTTGTTCACTTGCAAGTTATACAATCTACAATTTTTAAATTCTAACTAAGTCGCAACTGCATAATATAAGTATTTTATTTTTAATAAAGCTTAATGATATAATCAATATTATACAATATTTATTTACAATAAAGGAAATTACAAGTAAACTTAACTATATATATACAAAGCAAATGTACACTTAATTATTACTGTACAAGTCGTGTCCGCGTGGAATAGTGGCAAGAATGCTAGCTGCATTCCCCCGTTGAATGGCAATGTTTATTACATAATATAGTAGATTAACATATCATGTAATATGGAGAAGAAACATCAGGAACAATTAGTATTGTGCAGTAACGAAACCTGCTACTATATTGTAAGTTGGCGAAAGTTGTAAGATATAATTTTAAGCAGTGTTCTCCTTTGATTGTGTCCTTATACGAGTACGTTAAATTAAGAAAATGAATGACGATTTTTGTGTACTGAAGTCTGAAGTTGAAGGTAATGGTCTAATAAAAAAATTATATCGAATACATCTCCTACAAAGTTCGATTTAAAAGCTTTTATTTTCATTTTAAAATATTCGCAATTCATAAGAATTAGATCTCTAAAGTAATTTAAACAAATTGTGTTTACTTTAAGCAAAGACAGTATTGGCAACGAAATTGCTCTTGCAAAGTATTTAAGCCGAAGAACAAAGTGCAATGTCATGCAAACTGTCAAACAATCTAAACAAAGTCCATTATGGTCATGACCTTGATTGTTTGAGTTTGAAATTATTTTTTATCTAGTCACCCGCCCATACTTTGCTTCTGTTATCAGTGTATAGCATACAAAAAAAAGTAGAATCTCTTCTCTTCTTCTTAATCGGAATACGAGCGGAATACTGTTTCAAGTTTCTCAATGTGATGCAAATTTTTGAAATGTTGCCCCTTGGTAAATTTATTAGGTAAAATAAAAAAACCAAAAAAAATTGTTTTGTCCGTCTGTCCGTAGGTCAGTGATTTTACTTAAGACTTTTTGAAGCGAATTCTATTCCCTGGTAAACATTCTGTCAACATTTTAAGTATTGCATAATATTGCTTGTAAGACCAATGGTGATTGTTTTAACTCAGAGTATTTTCTTTACCATTTTAATGATATTAGTAGGACTAAAAAAATATTGAAACTTTTAAATTAAAATACAACGTACAAACACGGTTTCTAACAATGCTTTATATATCTTACAAAATTTAATCCTATGACCCTTTTAAGTTAAATGAAAACAAAACAATTATATTACATGCCAATGAACTATAGTCTAAACAAATCTAAGATCTCCTTTGAACTGTGAATTTGATATTGCTGCTATCTGATAATATGAGGTGTCTTTCAGGTCATTTGACGGTTATTGCTTAAATTATTTCTAGCTACCAGAAAAAGTTATTAACATATAAATAAAGTTTAATATTTTAGATATAGAAATTATCGGCCCGTGTGTTTGTTAGTTGAATACGTGATGGAATTTAGTACATTTATAAAGCGTTTAGGAGGATTTTAATGATTTTTTTTAATGGCGCAACAAATTGTGATATGGCCTAACTATTTATTATTAGATTTTTTGTAGTACTACGTAACTGTTTGAATACGTTTCAACAAATCATTACATCAGTAAATAAAGTGAAACGCCAAATAACAGATTACAAAAAGAGTTTTCCAAACTAATTGAGTATTTTCCGTCAACTTACATAAAAAATGTTTATATCATGTCAAAGTTCAAACTGACCAGCGCGGGAAACAAATGTCAAATCAATTTGGTACCGGAAGTCAGTTCTCGAATAATAAATTCGAGTGCACACAGTGACCAAACGAGCAACAACAACTTCCCTTTTCCAGCCGAATATAATTAATTCATTAAAATTATTAGGGGAACAATTGCTAGGTTCGTACAGTGATCTGTTCTATTTTTTCTTCCATCGTATTCTAGAATAAATTGTAACTGGCTTAAAAAATAAAGATAATTTTGTTAAATAAATAAAGACTTTGACTATTAATAATGTTATTTAAATTAATAATAATTTAATACTCTCGTTTCAGAATACAATTCACTTCATATAAGAACCAAACCTTTGACCTCTAGAATAGTTTTCTATTACCTATACGTACATAACCTCGAACGAAGTGTAGTAGAAGTATTTTTAAACTTAACTAACTTCATAAATAGTTGAAAACTAGTATTTCCACACTTGATGTTTTTTTTTAATTTATATGAGAAATCCCTCATTAATGTAGACCGTATGTGCTTACTATCAACAGTCATACTATAAGTGCATACTCACTTTAGTCGGTACTCTTCTGTTTTTTAGTCGGCAAATCTATAAAAAAGTTTAACCAACAAAATCTAAATTGCAGTTATCAAAATCAGTTTCGGGATTTAAGAACTTAACCGAAAAGACCAATTCCCTTTAATGGCGAATATAATTAATAGTCTCTAATTGCATCATTATTACCATAATTACAGGATTTTTATCTTTAAAAGGATCGATTAAAGTTAAGGGCGCCATAAAAGTTGAGGAAGCGTTGACCTCAGATAAAATTTCGGCACATTTTTTGCACCAGCGGACATTTTTTTAGTAAAATAATTTCATGTGATTAGATACAGCGACTTTGCCGAGTTTTACAATGGCGAATAAAAACGACCGTAGCTAGGAGGGTAAAAAATAAATTGCATTATTTATTTTAAACTTCGTTTAATACAGTAGCTGTCAAGCGTTACAGGTGTCGAAAAAATATTTATTAATATACTATCGATTTACCATCGCTTTGCTCGTTCTTCTTTATGGTCCGTTTTAGTTTTTATGAGCGGAACTCTTAAAATTTAATAAAGAGCCCTAAAATTTAATTTGTTATTGATTTTTAAAATCAGTTATCTGCCAGTCCCGTCAATATATTATATCAGTCCAGACGTTTTGGAGATTAGCTGGATCAATTAGATAGACAGACAGACGTGCAAGGAGTCATACAGACAAACAAAAATTATTTACTTATAAGTACCGTAAGCTATTAATGTGACATTACAAACAGACACTTCCATTTTATGTATCTGTATAGATATTTAATAGTCGAGTGAATTGAGAAATTGATAGATTTTTGATCAATATATACTCAGGTAAATAAGATTTTTCCTCCATTACATTTTTATCAGATCGGGATAATTTATAAATCTTTATAAGGCAATCTTTTTCTTTACACACGTATTTTTACCAAGAATTGTGAGCTTATGCTTAACATCGGAATTTATATTTTTATTTGTGCTAAAAATAAGACAAAAGTGGTGAATATATGAGAAAAACAAGTAATTTACATTAGTACTAAGTTTTGTCAAAGCTTAAGCGCATTAAAAGTATAATAAATGCTAAGGTAGCTAGCCTAGCGAGTCAAGGCTATAAAGTCAATTATCAAGTTTCACTGAAACAGACATCGAAGCGGCGACCTAAAAGTCTAAGCCGACAAACTAAATACTTGTAATAACATCTTTAATTTATTACTTTTCCTTATTAGCCAGTAAAACGATCTAGATATGGTCCAAATAGACCGAGTAATAAAATTTCATATCTCATAAAATACGCAGCATATAAAATACTTTTTTATTAAAATAGGCCTGAATGTTTTGCATTGAATGAAAAATTTCTTCATCTTATGCTTATATATTATGTAGAATTATAATACAGATTCATAATACATATAAGCGATATTATGTATATTAGTATAATATATGTGTATCTCTTAGCGTCAATTGTATTTATGTTATTATATAATATAAGCAAGCAGCGATACCTGAAGAAAAAAATGTTACTAATTGCGGGCTAAATGTTTCAAATTAGGTTATATCTTTTATAAATTTCACCTAAATCTGTCCAGCAGCTTCAAGTTTCGACCTGAAGTACAAACAAACAGACGTCCATGCACACTTTAGATTTATAGATTAAATTGTTTATAGATATACATAAAATATGTGACATAAAAATAAATGAAGAGAAGTCTAACGACACCTTTAATCTAAAGTCCCTCAAGCCGTTTAGACTACAGAGCGTGTCAAACCCTCCTACTGCCGTAGTCGGATAAAAAAACCATTTTGTTTATTTAGTCTTGTTGTTTCAATTATTTTCTAGCTTTACAAGATTCAATGGGACTTTTACAAGAAATGAGTTTACAAAAACAAATATACAATTTATTACTACGCATATTTGGTGTACTCGCATGTTACGCGATGTCTTCGCTAGCTATGAATGGATTTACAACAATCTTTTTTAATTAATTGAAGTTATCTTTACTACAAGGGTGAGGCCATTTACATTTTAAGATAAGATTCACCCTAGTGGGTGGAATAATTATTCTTAAAGAGTTTTGAACTCGGTATATTTTTCTGTATACTACCTCTCGGGTTTTGATATAATTTTTTCATTGAAGTCAGTCAGTGAAGGGCACTGTTACACCCTGTGCCACATCATAGTGTTACACCCTGTGCCACACTATAGTATTACACCCTGTGCACGTTAATCTTTATCTCCTGCGCAGATGGCTAGTTTTAATCCTTATTTATCATACTTTTATAACTATAATAACTTTGTAATTTATAATATTTTATATGTTATATAAAGTGAATTTTCTATAAACAAGTTTACTATCGAATTACTATTATAAATGTTACTAATGACTTTATTAAATGACTTTTTTGGGCTTTGACTCTCTTTGACTGAATTTGATATATTATTAATGTAATATTTTATAATTATTAACTACCGCTAATTATACTCACTCATTTTTACTTTACATTTAATACAAATATTTAGGTCGCGTACATACACTCTAACATAATTTACAACTTTATAGTTATAAGAGTCTACTTTGTAAATTGTATGAAAAAAAAGAAATAATTTACGTTATTTATTCTAAATATATTCCTTGATGAATAAACATTAGATGAAGGGATATAACTAACCAGCAATGCTTATTACTAAAACCCATATATCGTGTTTCCAGTTTCAGTAGTGGAAAAATGTTAACATTGCCTTAAGTAGTTGCTATAGTATGTACAATGTACACATGTTTGTCTTAAAAAGCTTAGATATATAATGATCTACATTCCAATATTAAATGAATATTAACAACTACAACAACAAAATATTATTTGTCCTGAATATTCGTTATAAATTAGGGCATCATTACTTCTCAAAGAAGATATGTATTCAGCCCTTATTAAAGTCCAAATGCTGGTCGCGGGCCTCCCTTCTCTTCGGATGGATCAGGCCATAGTCCGTGCGTTGGCCAATTGAACAGATTTCATATTTCTTTTAAAAATTTGCTAAGTTCTCTCAGACATGCAGGTTTTTTCACGATCCTTCACTTAAGACAGCTCCACGTTAATGTTGAAATTGAAATGATTCGTATAAAATATCAGTCGTGTAAGAAGCAGACCCCGAGGGCTTGAGCCTGCGTCACTTGATTTTTTAAGAAAGGGTGATACCACTGTCTGTTAAAATATACACCGATTTCAAAACAGAAATATGTATAATTATGTCACCCTTAAAGTTTGAATATTTCCTAAAATTTATATTTCAACAGCATTAACTTTTTCACGGTAAAACAGGATTATATAGATCAGTATGCTAGCATACCTTATCTTTATAATCCGTCTTAACCCTAAAGCCATATAGTATTCTAGTGACCCACGCTTGTTCCGCTCGGGTTCTTCCATGCTCTCTTGGTACATTATAACAGTTTTCTTAGAGGTGACATATTTTTCAGCACTAAAAAGTATCCTATAATTATATTGACCGCGATAACCAGCTATTACCATAGCAAATTTAATCAAAATCTGTCCAGTGGTATACTCGTGATTGGGCCATACACGGGCAGACAGACAAAAATCTTAAAACTGACTATTTCAATAATATTTTCCAAAAAAAAAGTACTTTATATACACAATACTTATATATACTATAATACTTTATATATACAATATACATACCCACAAAATAACAGATAAACTAACTAGTTTTTTAATTTAGGTCAAAAATGCAAAACGAAGTAAGAACTAAAATACATGAAATCAAAGAGAAGTTATGAATATTGCACATTAAATTAATATCTGAATAACACGGAGTTTCTAAGGAACCATCTCAAATATGTCAGTGGACAATGTACGTAGTTATAATGAACACTAGATGTGGGTGATAAAACTCGCATGCCCACATCTGGAAGGCGTCCAGACTCCATTCAGTGAGCACTTGAATTAATCAATTGTTTTAATCCACAAGTGAATGTAGCTGTTGACCGCGCTATCCGTTAGCGTTGTGACAATGGAGGAGCGTGCGAGAATAAATGTGTAAATGTGCATGTAATGTATTGTTAAAAGTGAAACGATGTCTGAAAATAAGGGCTACTTAAACTAAAATGTTAAAAATATATATATAGTATATATATACGTTCTAGGAATTATTCAATATTTTTTTTGAATTAGGTACAATTCTAAAGGTGCGATACGTATCGTCGTTATTACTTAGTCTGTGGTAGCACATGTCTAAGAACTATTTTAAATGCATGTATATTCGTTTTAATATCGTTTGTAATATATTTTTGAGATTATAAATCAAATTAAGGGTTAAAAAGCCTTAATTAAGCCCGATACGATTATTAGCAATATTATTAGTCGCTTGTTGGTAATTGGAAAGACGAAAAGCCTTTAGAAGTTATAGCAAGTGATACATTACTTTTTTAAATTTAAATAAATATACGTTTAGGTTTTGAATTATGATGCATATGATTAAAAAATCTATTTGTATAAGTTTGCTTTAGATAATAGTATCTATCAGCTACAGAACTGTCCTACGATTTAGTTCGCGTGATACCACAGAATATATAATATAACAGAAGTTGCACTCCTTTGAGCTTGAAGAAATCCCCCGTTTTAATAACCTACAAAATTTCTAACGCACCCGGCGCATTCGAAATCACACCTCAGCAATAAACTTCGTTGCGACGATGATCGACTGACCATCGTGTATGTACCCGTGTGAGTTCCGACAGATTAGTTTTCGGGCGCTATAGGTACTTATGGCGGTAGGTATAGGCGAGTGACAGTGGACAGTAGCCTGGTGATACATTAATAAAGTCAAAGTCAAGTCAAAGTCAAAATATACTTTATTCAAATAGACTTTTACAAGCACTTTTGAATCGTCACTTTTACATTATTATACGAATTTAAATCAAGTGTCAGTCTGTAAGTCTGGGACTTGGGAGTAAACTACCACCGACTCGGAAAGCTGTTCTGCCGAGAAGAGCCGGCGAGAAACTCAGCAGTTGCTCTTTTCAAAAAAATATTTGATTACAATATTTATTGCATTACAATATTTATCTATTTATCCTACGTGAGACACAACAAGACATTAATCCCACACATTTACATCTTCTAAGTATTCCGTGATGGTGTAATAAGCTTTATTCAATAATGTATTTTTAATTTTAGATTTAAATTGTTTTAAAGGCAAGCTCAATATGGACTGTGGAATTTTATTATACATGCGTACACCTTGCCCCATAAACGATCTATTTACTTTTTGAAGGCGAATACTGGGTGTTATAAGTTTATCCTTATTTCTAGTATTTATACCGTGTTTGTCGCTGTGTTTTGAGTAGCAATTAATATTTTGTCGCACAAATATAATGTTACAATATATATATTGCGAAGCAACCGTAAGTATACCAATTTCTTTAAAAAGTTCGCGGAGAGTATCCCGAGCGCCAATGTTATAAATGGCCCGAATGGCCCTTTTTTGAATTATAAATATGGATTTAATATCCGCTGCATTACCCCACAACAAAATGCCATACGACAAAATGCTATGGAAGTAGCTAAAGTAAACAAGTCTGGCAGTGTCAACGTCTGTCAGCTGCCTGACTCTTCTGACAGCGAAAACAGCGGAGCTTAGTCTACTCGCAAGAGACGAGAGATGGGGACCCCATTGCAAACCCGAATCTAATGTCAATCCCAAGAAAACCGTGGAGTCTACCGTATTTAATATGTCGTTATTAAGATACAAGTTGAAATTTTGCCTTTTTACATTAGGTAATAAAAACTGAATATATTTTGTCTTCTTGGCATTTAAAGCCAGATTATTAATGTTAAACCAATGAAGTATATGCGATAATGCACTATTCACTTCGTCGTAAAAAGTAGTCTTTACGTTAATCCGAATTAACACATTGGTCAATGAGTGTTAATTACTTAATCCAAGATTAACACTTAGGCTTTTGTCTAAATCTTTTGAATATAAAAAGGAAAAAAATTCAGTACCTGTTTATTCTTGTCTGTCCAGCGATCTTCTTTAATATTTTGTAGTCGCTTTTGATTAGCTTTAATGTTATGAATAAAAAAATATAATAATCGTATTACGATCACTAGGCTAACGCTAGTTGAGTTGAGGACAAACATAATCATGTACCTACTTCTAATGTTATTTATCATATTTGATGAACTAGTAAAGAAATAAAAAGAAAGTAGAAGTAGCAGTACTACGGCAATAAACCCAAAACTAAATTGCAGAAGGAAAAAAAAGGACTTGTTAACTTTAACAAATAATAATATGGTTTTTTATACCAATCTCTGCAACTAAATATAATTAGCCTAATAAAATAGCTGTCAAGTAACAATCTGTGATGAATCCCATTCGAGTTTGAATAACGTCACGATAAGTTGCGTTGAAACTCATAGCCATTTCGAATCGAAATACGATTTCTATCTCACTCTCCACCATTCTATCTCTACATTTTCTGACCGTCACATAAGCGAAATAAAAAATAATGCAGTCGTCATTCGACTACTATTTCATACATAACTGTCTGGTGTGTATAATATAGCTATAGCGTGTATTATCACTTTCACTCTTTCACGCTAACATCCTAAAACGGCTGTTGATTTGTATGAAACTTAGAACACAGATAGAGCATGATCTGGAGTAGCGGAAAGGCTACTGTTAAGAAGAGCCAAGCAAGGATAAGCCGCCGGTCTTATATAGTTTTTATGGGATTCAAAATATCAATTAATTTTACTCGCTATCCCCTATCCCGTATAACACACGCAATCGTCGTCAAGATCTATTTATTGTTGGAGCACGTGCTACTTTATTTGACATAAAATGCATTCTAAATGGCTCGTTAGTTAGCGTTGAAGCAAACAGTGCACTTATTTATACATTGATCTATGGATGCCTTAAAGGATTGTCTGTGCTCTAAATAGGGATCAGAGAACAAACGTTTAAATTATACGTGTTCGCTTTCATTAAGAAATATAATATCGCATTGAGAAGTAAAGTGGACTTACTGTGTTGAAGGTTCAAGGTTCGATTCTTGCATGGAGTACAAAGGTCGGGCAAACATAGTTATTGTGAAATTAAGTTCCAAATAATAAGCGTCACACAAAGTATAAAACACTTAATAGTACTACTGTAATAAATGTTAGTTTCTATATAAATACATACATACATGCTACATGCACACATATATGCAAATCTAAGTACGTAGTTATAGTTAACTTGTAATACATTGGTTATCTTGGGTTATAAAAGTCGAAAGATAGCGTTCCTTGTATATAACCAAACAAAAGGGACCGAGGTTCTCACATAATTCTAATATTTATACTACTTATTAACTAACATGTTAATAAGTAGTATAAATATTTAATAATTACAATGCCACTAAATAATAGGCAATTGAAAATATAATGTAACTAAGAGTGCTTGCTCATATTGTAAGAAATGAAAACTATTGACAAAAATCTGTGAATTCAATAACGAATTTTTCCCCCTTCGACATATATAATAATATAAAAAAAATGGACTACCACAACTAGGGATGAACTCAAACGAAGTATGAGAAAGTCGCTAGTAACTTTAAAGTTATTACTTTAAAAGGAATTAGGAATTACTTCACTATTAGAAAACGAATTTTGAAATTAACATGAAATCACCATTGAAGTATTATGGTATTACCTACCTATTCATTAAAACCGAACCATTAAAATCGATTCTTAATTGATGTAGATATCAAGTAACATATACACGAAAACATACTCATAAATTGAGTATATATAACTCAATAATCGATTAATCGATTAAAAATAAGGAGTTATTAACTCGATTGTACCTATTCATTTTTTATTTGTTGCATACTATTTTTAATAGTTTTAATATGATTTAAGTAACTACTATATTATGTTATACTTTAAGGTAGTCCAATTAAAAATTACCATTGCTGATTATACATAATGTGCCCATTTTTAATTGACATTTTGATTGAAAGTTTGACTTATACTTTGAAACACGGTCTTTGTGTATAAAGCCGTGCTTTGAAGTCTTCGATTTTTTATTATTAAGTTATAATTAAAATTGGCGTTAGGTTAGTCACATTCAACTTATGACATTCTTTTGATGTATTTTTTAAAGTACTATTTTATATTTACATTAATCATTCGTTTTGCTACACTTAATTATTTAATATTATAATAGCAAATATCTGGATTACTAAAAATGAAACGTTTTAAATCTAAATCTGTTCGCAGAGAGATAGCTTGATCTGCTTGCATTATGCTCTCCCATATACAGTAGAGACCTCGACTAAATGGATTTATGAACACGGCTAATGTACTCGTATAGCAGTCACCCAAATTCCACAGGTGTAGTTGCGGTATCTGATATCTACATCTATATACCTATAGATGAAATCATTGTTTGTTTGTGTGTTTAACGTATATGTACAAATATCATTTGTGTAAAAACTATAAATTGCCTACTTATTGAAAAAAATCGAAAGATCAATAACGTCACGCTTCGATTTTTATGAGCGACGCCATTACGCAGGTAGAAACTAAAAGTAATTTAATTATTATGACATAAGTTTTAGTGCTTTAACGATAACCCCAATAATATGTGGAATATACAGCAAGAAAGAGAGTGAAAGAGAGTTTTTTATAAACAACAGTTAAATAATAAGTTGGGTCGTGTAAATAAGTTAATGTACTTAAATGTAAACATTATAACACAGAATTAGTTAAAATAGATAGGAAAATTAGTCGTGAAACAAAAAATATTATAGAGCAGTTACTTTGGCATTTATAGTATAATAAATATAAATATTAACAAATATAAATATTAACTATTCCACGCGGACATGACTTGTACAGTAATAATTAAGTGTACATTTGCTTTGTATATATATAGTTAAGTTTACTTGTAATTTACTTTATTGTAAATAAACTTTATTTACAAATATGTTGGGACATTAACACACAGCACTATCTAGCTCCGTGGTAAGCTACGAGGCTTGTGTTACGGATATCAGATAATTGATATACTACACAATACACATATATGACTTGAATACATACAGATAATAAATATAAACACCCATAACTGGAGTACAAGCATCCGTGCTTAACAAATGAAGGTCCCCAGCTGGACTCGAACCCACGACTGTTGACACAGCAAGTAGAGTCACTACAAACTAAGCCAAACGTGTATAAGTAAGCTTATTTTATTACTATGCCATTTTTCCGATACAAAATATTTGTTATTCGTGGGAACATTGATAAGGGTACTCAGAAGAAATGAACGTAACATTTAATCGGGACAGATAAGGAAAATATTGTATTATCTAAGTAATATAAATAACATGTTTATATTATTTTGATAAATAGATAAGCTATTTATGCATTTCTGGAGGTACCTACTTATGACTATTAGGTTTAACGTAAATACGAAAATGTATTGATTTGCCCTATTTTTACGGAGAAAAACAAGAAATCGATGGAACATTCGCATAAAGATATACAATTCCTATTGTAATAAATTGTTTCCCATCGAATTATTATCATTAACGGACGATTTGTATGGGTGGATACATGTTGCACATTGACCCTGAAAGAGCTAGACTGATTTCGATAAAATTTAGTAAGCAGATAGACCCCCTGGATCACCAGATAGACCACCTATAACCGACCAACAGGCACCTAGACTATGTACTCGAGCGAAGCCATAATATTAAATAGCTAGTTAGAACCGTAAGCAAAGTAAGGTTGGACATGTTTAACATTGTTACATGTTTAACGATAACTAAAAGTCCACTAGCCTACATTAGTCTAAAAGATAATGATTTTAAAATTATAACTAATCTCAATAATACCACGATAATGAATGTTCTTGAATACAAAATTAAGTTTAATTAAATGAACAATACGCGTCATTCATGAATCATGAACTATTTTAGAAACGTACAGCCAAATTGTTTTTTGAAGTGGCCGACACTTTTTTTGTGTTTGCGAGTACTTTTTCAACTCGAGTGTGTATAACCGATTCTTTTTATGAGGAAAATATTGGTAAAGTTTTGACGTTTCGAATGAGAATTGTGGGCTTTTTGGTAATTGAATTGATATTAAATATAGCTGTTTTGTATTGAAACAGAATGTGATTATTAAAAACACGAATATTGTAAATCCCTGACAGTTTGATAATGTCTGTTTTGAAATAATGGCAACACTACCTACAACTTTGGTTTGTAGTGCTAGCGGTCGCGGGTTCGAGTCCTGCTGAGGGCATACATTTGTGAATTGTGTAGTGATCAGGAATGCATGGGTGCTTATATTTATAATATGTATGTATTTAAAATTATATATATGTTGTGTATCAACTATCTGGTACCCATAACACAAGCCTCAAAGCTTATTTATTTAAATGTATATTTATTGATTTATTGATACCTATATTTTACTGTTTTTTTGCCCTCAAATCCCCCTCATTATTTTCTACCTTGAACTTTTTCTTTTCGCATTTCCTCAAACCAGCAATATTTCGGACGTCAAACTAGATGACGTCCATTTGGACTCTCTAAGTAAGCTTTTGTGGTCGCTCGAATCCCTCTCATGCT
This sequence comes from Boloria euphrosyne, assembly GCA_951802675.2. Lineage (NCBI taxonomy): Eukaryota > Metazoa > Arthropoda > Insecta > Lepidoptera > Nymphalidae > Boloria > Boloria euphrosyne. The sequence continues at coordinate 3,942,900 of OX637896.1, forward strand.
TTCTACGTGCGGGACAGAGAAGTTGGTATAATTTAATTTCGCCTATTATATTAAGCTCGAATTTTTATTTAATTTTGTAATTTCTACTAGCAACTATACTTCCATATTCCGGTTAAGTTTTCACATATAAGCTTTATTTTAGAATTTTCTTTTTGTCGCTAAGGGCTTCATACAAACAAGATTAGAGCAGATTTCCTACAAATGTGCAATTTGAGTCCTCTTTGTGCTTTTGGCCGTATTCAATAAAGTAAGAGGTTGTCATACATGACTTACACGAAGTATTTGAATTTAAAAATGTACGAAGACAAAACCGTGAGAAGTAACTAGACTTAGGTTTAGAAATAATTACTTGTAGAGTGTCTACAATGGTTGATATTATTTAATCCCAGAGAAGGTTTAGATTAATTTTAGATTAAAATAAATTATTTAGTGTGTATTGCGCTTTTATGAGTATTCGCTGTATTTGTTGCTTACTTCGTAGTGGAATTTGTTTTAACTTCAGGCGATCGTGTCATATTTTGTAATAATAAATTTATATGACTATACTATAAATAAACATATAGCACTTGTACGGCGTTGTGAACTATGACCCCTCGTATCCCAGCAGTGGGACATTAACAAGGGCAAATGACATATTTGTATTTTAAATTGGATCTAATATAAATTTACTGTCTCTACTGAAATTCTGACAGTTGTACATTTAAGTGGTCAAAGCATTTGAATGGGAAATCTTGTATTTACATTAGTTCGCTAATTTTAACGGCAACATACATACGTACCTGCATGTTTTTTTACTGTACACATCTCTGGTACAGTACTTAAGTCTTATTTTGTCATAAATAGCATATTAAAGAAATACTGTTTCACCAAAAAGATAACCGCTTTAAAATTAACTCTTTTAGTCTTCTATTTTAAATTAAGTTTGACCGATAATTTGATATAGGTAAGTTCTTCCTAGGTGGCTGTGAATTCAATTCAAGCATGAGGTCTAAGTTTGTATTAATTACGAAGATTGCTAATACAATGATCAAAAAACTTTTTGTTTTGCAACGTTTTTGTTTATATTTGAAATTGTTAGGAGGAAATGAAATCCGTTCTAAAAGTCCGTCCTTTCTTTAACAGTACCTGTAACTACAATATCACATACCTATTCTGTGATCAATTGTCTACTTTCAATAAGTTATAGTCCTTAAAATGTAAGACGAAGGACGGACGTACGTAACAAGGCCGCTCTTCAAATAAAGAGCCCTAAAAAGGGTAAAGAGAATCTATATCCTCCTATTAACTAATCGTGAAGAGGAAAAAAGCAGTTTAGTTCTCTGGCTATTACATTCACGTATAAATCATTAATTTCAACATTGTTTGTACGACTCTAATATTTTTTCTGTATCACATTGCTCGTGTTAGTGCCGGTCAAGCCTGAATCTATTCAAAAGATACGATTCATCTTCGCACAGCGGTCTACTTGATATCGTTTTTGTGACTGATCAAGGCTATCTGAAGATGAGATAGCGCAGATGGTACACTTTAATTAACTAATCACACTATTATGTCATATATATCGACGTAAAATGTTCTATGTTTGTGTATGTGTGTATTAAATATTTTCGCTGAAATGGCAGAACGAATTTGGATGAAATTTAGTTTACTTAGACTTTGACTGTAGACTTTGACTTGGAATAACATATAGTCTATTTTAGTAATTATTTATTGTAATTTTTTTTTTGGAATCATAGATATTCAGCATTATTTTATTATAGTTACTACTTTTTAATTTTTATGTAAATGAATCAAAAGATTTATCGATTTAAAAAATACATAATTTCGGATCGGAAAATACTAAAAGAAATTAAAACAAGTATATTTAAAATCTGTAAAACTGTTAAACATATACCCAATAATATATACATACATACATACATACAAACATAAACATTACAGGACATTCATTTAAATTGTGTCGTCAAGAACAGATCTATGTAAAAAAATGTAAATGTAAAACCTATATAGTTTTTATGTGGACTGTTGACTGTATATTTTAGTAATATTAGTACCAATTATTATTCATTTTATTAGTTGTAATTTTAGAAATAAGTAGTTAAGTTATTACATATGTATAAGTAAATTCTATTCATATAGGTATGAATGATTTTTTTTTCAAATTTTCAATAATGATTATGATTGAATTTTTCCCACTGGGTAACTAGTAATTAAATACTATAATCCTCGTAATAATAAAAAAATATACGTTAAAAAAATGAGACATCGACGCCGAAATAAACGATAACTTTGAGCATATCTGATTATTTAGATAATCTTTGATCAAACTCAGATTTTTTGTCTGTATCGAATTCAAACGTTTTTTGTCACGTCATTAGGAATTGTGGCGAGATTAATTACTGAATTGATATTATCTTTACGCATTACTCGCTGTAATGCTTAAAATAAGTATTTGCTAACTGTTGTCTTAATTATTATATTATTCTTATTTTACGGCAATAAGTTTTTATTGTTAGTTAATAATTGTCATGGCACTGTTCCCTTGGGAAATCGAGCTAAGCAGGTTTAAAACCCGGACCTCGCACCTCTGATATTTTCATTCAATTCAATTCAATTATTTCTTTTTCCATGAGTGCCGATTGTGCACAGTTGACTTCGCCAATGTCGCGTAGAAAATATTTTCATCATTTCTAACATATTTATCATTTGTCAAAGTGAGAAGGAAAACATCGTGAGGAAACCTGTATGTCTGAAAGAACTTAGCAAGTTTTCGAAAGATATCTTTAGTCAATCCCGCAGAAAGCTGCATGTCTGAAAGTTTTCGAAAGATATGTGCATTTAAACCCCTGATCCCTCTTGTGTGAAAGGGGGCTAGGGCCTAGCAGTGGGACGTATATATGGCTCAATACAAATAATTTATGTTAGAATTTATGCTTTATAAATTGATGACTATACAGTAGTAAATTGAAATGCCTATAATATATATACTAATAAAAAAATGTTTCTCCTCTTCTCATACGTCATACAAAATACATTATCCATATATTCTTTTGAAAATGCGTTTAACAAAGACATTTTTATATTTTACCTGTAAAGAAAGACGCTGTAACTCAATATTGTAAGGAAATAGAATTTCGACTTCAAGAGAAATTAATTTCAATTTAAAACAGCTTTAAACGCAAGGTACAACGTTGCTCTGCAGATGTAGTTATTACTAAGTAGTTGAGATTTATACGCTTTTTATAATACTTTTAAAGATTATTTACTTTGAACATAAATAAAGCTACAAACTAACATAAAAGATCTGATTACAGATTATGTAACTTCCTCGGTGGTGTAGTGGTTAGCTTGCACGATCGTACATCCGGAGGTCCTGGGTTGAAGTCCTGGGTTGGGTCAAGTTTAGTTATTGAGTCTTTATATTTAATAAGCCTCAGTAACCGCCCGGAGTAGTGAAGCTGGCGGTATTTCGCCCCCTTGCCTTAAAGAGCTCGTAAAGCCGTCGCGTCGGTCCTACGCCTTAAAAAATCTAAAAACTATAAATTCGGCTTCTGTGTTGTTAATAATGACTATTTCAATTAGATTTTTCAAAAAATATTCAATGTACAGATACGAATAAGTTAAAATTTTATTATATTACTTATAGATGTACCTACTGTGTGTTAATAAATTAATTTCGCTAATGATCAAACTGCGTCGCTAATTTCCAGTGAACAAAGCCACGATAAAGCTATTAAGTTAATACGGCCAGTATATACATAAATCCTAATTCTAGCAGCAATATATAACAATTACGCAGTAAACGTTTTAGCTCTTAAGGAAGATTCTTGTGACCTAGATACGATAAAAGTGCTGTTTTATTACGAATATGGTAACGAAGCTGAATTAACAATTTCAATTTATAAATATACTAGCGACTCACTTCGCTTCGCTCGGGTTCGTCCTCAGGTGCTATAAGTTTAATAAGATAGTTATATCTAATCAAAAGAAGTTTAATAAATAAGTTTCAAGCGTCTAGGTCTAAAAATGACTTAATTTCCATATAAACTTTCATCCCCTATTTCAACCCCTTACTGTTTTTTTTTGCATTGAAAAGTAGCTTTCTTAGGCTCTAGATTACCATTGTACCAAATTTCATTTAAATTGGTTCAGTAGTTTAGGCGTGATTGAGTAACGCACAGACAGAGCTACTTTCGCATTTATAATATTAGTAAGGAGTTAACGTTAACGAGAACATTAACAACTCTCTATCTATTTTAAAAAAATCAGATGTGCTTTCTTGATGTTATTTTTTATTTTACATTAAAAACTAAATAACAAGTAGTGTATTTAAATAATATACTAAAATAAGCTTGAAGCAAAGCTCTTGAATTTATTGTATGTATGTATTCAGCCCTTTTTAACGTGCTGCACTGCACTGCTAGGCACGGGCCTCCCTCAGTACGAGGGGATCAGGCCTTAGTCTATCGCGCTGGCCTAGTGCGCGTTGGCGGACTACACATGTCTTTCGAAAACTTGCTAGGTTTTCTCAGACATGCAGGTTTCCTCACGATGTTTTCCTTCACCGTGAGACAAGTGGTAATCATTTTAGAAATTCACACTTGAAAATTTCACAGGTGGGAGACCCCTACTTGAACCTGCTTCACTCGGTTAATCAAGCGAGTGTGTTACCACTGGGCTACCACTGTCCTTTATTTAATTTTATGTTTTCTCGATGATTATATTTTATTTAATGTCATCTCAAATATATTCCAAACAAAGAGCTTAGTAATACAGCTTAGCTGCAAAATAAAAAAAAACTTCAGCAATACAATCACTATTTGTATTTGTAAATTTTATTTATTGAAAACATGCTTACCTCCGAAATGTAAAAGCTTTGAAAAATTTCGATGGTTCTATTTCTCTCGCACATTACGAGAATTTAAATTAGAAAGCGTTTTCATCACACTTTTTATGTAAACTATGGGTCGTATTAATCGTAGTTTGATTTCAATTTTTTTGAGTAATATTTTCGAAGATGGCTTTCATAATCTTTTGCGTGTACTTAGGGAAATTTTCAGCATATGTAGTAGCAATTTCGATGAAGGTTTCAGGTAATATTCTGCTTAGCTTAACGGCTGATTCTGAAAATGGGTAGCGAACAGAAGTTTGAACGTAAGCAAAATAATTAATAGTATCTTAATAATTATTTTAATAGTATTGTTAAATGTTATATAATTCAGTACGAAGAAAAATGGGCAAAAGGAAGAAGAAGGAAAGAAGAAATTGGGTTTAGGGTCAGTATACCCGTCAAACAGTGACAACCGACTTCCAAAAAGGAAGTATTATTTTAATATCTGGTCGAATTTAGAAGTTGTAGGTAGTAGATATACTATAAATTCAACTAAAAGGACATAATATACAGGTTATTTTCTTGTCTACAAAATATGTCTGTTAGTTATCTAAGTTTAAAATGTTTCCGAATATTCTAAATCTAAACTGTAATTCTAGATCTTTCTCTTTTAATTACTAATTTTTTAAACCTTAACAATACGTTAAAATTTCTTAATAACACGCGCCAACACAAAATATTTAAACTCTAAATACCTTGGCTTTTAACGCAGATTTACAGCCAAAATGTATGCCTTACACAAATCTACACATTCCTTCATAATTTGTATATAACATGCATTCCGAGCGTTCTTACCTCGCGTTTACGCTAATTCGCGGTGAGCGATAGCATCACGTGTGGCATTCCAGGACACAATAACATTTATATATACATATTATATACTACCTTTGGCTTACGGTTATACTCGTCCATTAGTTACGTATGAAAAAGCTCTTAAAGGCAGCAAAATATATATATTATAGGATAGCGTATAATCTTATTCTGAATTATAAAAATCCGTATGGACTCCAAAACGGCTTAAATGATTTTCATAAATTGAAGAATTGTTGATCATTTGAAGTTTAGTCACGATGTAAGCTTAATATGAATAAAAATAATTTTAAAATCTAACTATACCGTCTTTTCAATTTTATTAGTACAAATTGAGATTTGACTCTACCGTTCCGACTTTAATAATATTTTAAGAAAAAAAAGCGATAAATAATAAAAATTCTAAATTGAATAACACAGACAAAACCACAGATTGTTTTAAAACAAAATACATGTAGATATCACATATACAGCCAACATTCCGCATTCCGTTGCTATATTAATTCATGGGGTACAATGTATCGTATGCATGACATTCTTGCAGGACAATAGCAATTAGTAGGTAAGCATGTAATTGTAAAATAAGGACGGACTTGTTAACGTTTGTATATAGGTGTAATAAGCTTATTTATTACTTTGAAAGTTATTGTCTTCGAGCTTTTAGATATGCAAATTGTATTTTGCCTAGAAATAATGGATACAAAGTATTTAAGACCATCACAACAATGTTTAACGGGTTTTTATAGTACACTGAGAGATTTTTTAAGTAATATTTAACTTAGAATCGTTCCTACTAACTAGCGCTAGATAGATAACTACACTACCTCATGAGTAATTACATGCGCTTTATTTTGTAGTACCTATATACATATAAATAAAATTGAAGTGCCTGTTTTTAATTTCAAATTAACAGCTTTTCACTAAATAAAAAAAAACATTTTTTTTGTCTGTATGTCTGTTTGTTCTGGGTTATATCTGAAACGGCTGGTTCCATTATGACGGGACTTTCACTAGCAGATAGCTAATAATGTAAGAAGTAACTTAGGCTACTTTAATTTAATAAGAAAATTATAAAGACCGTTAAATTTATTTTTATTTACACCCAGCGAAGCGGGCCGGGTTTTTTCCACATAACATTATATATTTATATAAATTACGCCTATGTAGTTTTGTATCTACAATTATAGTTTTATATACTGGAAGAAATAAAAAATATTAATCACGCTCGTAAAGGTCAATGCGCTTTACCCCAAAAGTGCCTGATCAGTTTTATGAGCGTTTACATAAATTTATCACCCTCAGTGTCCACACCGCTTGAGGCTAGAGGAATTTTATATATTAGGGTAGTTTGAAAAAAGGAAATTGTATGTCCATACTTAACACTTCTTTTTGAATCATATAATATCAAAGTTACAAAAAATACCATTTCATACATTAGATACTTGAAAATTTCTCTGGAAATATCAGTTTTTATACATCTCCTGTTTTTAGGTTGTACTATTTTCGCTATTGACGAGCTTTGGCGTTAAGATTAAAAAAAAATTTAAAATATTTTGTTTTATTTATAATGTGTATGTCCTATTAATGTAAGTTTCTTTCGCAAATTTTCAATAATAATTCTTTTTTCTAGTTGGCGAAACTAACTTAATTAAATATTTAGTAATTTAATGGTTTAAATAATAAGATATTTTACTTTTATCTAATATTAACGTAAAGCTGTGCTTACACGAGTATTTCAGCGTTCCAGCTAACAGAAACAGTTCAACGTAATGAGACGGAACCGTGTGCGCGTGACGCGACCTCTTTATTATTTTGAAGGCACTTGTCTTACTACTATAAGCTATAATATGAGTTAAACATAGCTCAATCTACTCCTTATTAGTTAAAAATGTTAAGTATTCAATTCGAATGTAAATTTTGTTCATAAACATGAACGTTATATATGATTGAAAATTAAAGTTCACTTTTAGTGTAGTGTGTTAATACGTTTGTTTTGTAATGATTACGTACACTACATTATCGACTTAATTCAGTCACTTAACAGTTTTTTCCACTATTAGTTCTACATTTACTACCTGACCTCACACTACTATCCTTTTTTATTCCTTTGATTCTAAAGCTTTCAAAGCTTTTCTGAAAAGCGTTCTGTATCTTACTCATGGCAATTTCCCATGTGCTGTTCTTGACGTGAACTGCCTTGGGATAACAACTGTGTGATTCCGACGTGCTATTTTGATGTAATGACGTTCAATCAAATAATATTACATATAATACATTTAGTACTTGCCTTTTATCACTTCGGATGAAAGTGTCGTCGTCTATGAATTTTTCAGGAATGAAAATCAAATAGGAAAAATAATTCTAGAGTTTAGTTTTATATATGAACTAGCAATTCCCGTGGCTCCGCCCGCGTTTAAAACAGGGATTGGTGGTATAAGCATGAAAGAGTTATAAATATTTATTGCTGCCACATTATAAAAAAATACAATTTGGTCTAAAAATAAAAAATGAAAAATCTGGAGTCCTTTTCACCTAGGGTAATAAAAAAAAGACCGACCTATTCTCAGACCTACAAAATATCATAAAAATCGGTCAACCCGTTTCGGAGAAGTTCCATAACAAACACTATGCCACGACTCACGAGATTTTTATATTTAAGATTGATTAAGAATAATTATTCAATAAAAGATTTTAGTTTCTCAAACATTTAAAATATTATGTTAAATGCATTTAAATTTTATTACGCTATAGCTATATCTTTCGATACATCACCAACCTAATCTCGCGCTGGTGCACACGTGGTCACAATATTTACATCGAGCACGCACGCTGCATATTTAACTCTACGCTTGCGAGGACCTTAATAAAGTGGTGGAAAACTACCAATTTAATAACCGTCCATTTTGTTCAAAATATTATCTATAAGACTGTTTGCGTAATGAAGTAGCATTAAGAAACTTGTTTGTTTGTTTTTTTATAAATGCTAATAAAATTATGCAAAATATCCTCTTATAAAACGTAATAACCACTGGAAGGACAAAGGATATTTTTTATATATATCATCAAAGAAGTGAAAAAGGATAGTAAAAAAAGAAAAAGAGAAAAGTTTGTATGGGAAAAGAATCATTTCTTAAATAAGGGATGCTTGTCAGTTAATTTGTCATTTGCTCTTCAAGGAAATCAAATAGGTTAAAAAATACATTCAAAAATACATAATTGTAATTCTTAAATCAAACAAGTTATCACAGATATCTAATATCCATATCAAAGTCTACCAAAACCAAACAAAAGGAACTTAGGGATGAATCTGAACAAAGCGAGGGTGTAACGCTAGTTCTATATTTTTAGTCGTTTTTTCTTTCTATATTTCTAGTCGGCCAACGGACTTGACCGCCAGCCCAAGCTGCCGTACACTCGCTTGGGACATTAGTGCAAAGCCTTAGGCTCTCACGTTCGTTGGCCGACTATATTTTTCATAGGCTTTAGTAATATTATGGCCGCCTTTCGAATACTAGTCAAAATATATGATAACTTAGAAAGTAACTTTATTGGATAGCAAAGAATATTATAATACCAGCCATGTTTTAATACATCTTACTTACATTCTACTTAGAATATAAGTCTCCAGAAACCTTAAAAGCGAATTAATACCGACGTTTGTTACGAAATGCAATTAGTGGATTACGCTGTCGCCATAATGTCACTGTTATAAGTTTCATTCTTATCATCTTTTGATACTTTAGATGTAGGTATCTAAATAAATTGTTGTATCGAAATACTTTAATAAATGTGCATGTATATAATATGTATGTTTAACTTTAAGACCTAGATCATTGGTACCTTGGGACCTAGATCACTAATATTATAAAACTGAAGCTCTAGATCTGTTTTACGGCTCTTAGAGTACCTATTAGTAGAACAGTCACGTAACTACAACTAAAAAAATTATGAAATTCAACTTCTAACATGATGAATACCAAGGTTCATACGCAAAAAGTGTCCAGGCATAGCTTGAGAACTAATTTATTAGACTAACTTAAATAAATAAATATATTGGGGCATTATTACAACAGCGCCATCTAGTTCCGTGGTAAGCTACCAGGCTTGTGTTACGGATACCAGATAGTTGATACACTACATTTATTATATAACTTTAAATACATACATATTATAAATATAAATACCCATGACTGGACTCAGGAGTTAAGACATTCGTGCTCAACAAATGAGTGGCACCCCGCGGGACTCAAGCCCGCGACCTCTGACGCAGAAAGTAGGGTCACTACAAACTAAGCCAAATGTGTCGTTGTGACTTGTAAAGCAAAAAAAATACAGACGAATTGAAAACCTCCTCCTTTTTGGAAGACGGTTGATGAAGTAATGTTAAATATTATTTTGTTTTTGTTCAATATATTCTGTCTGAAATCAACACGTGAACGACGTATTTACTTTTAGGTCGTTTACCTTACATTTGATATCTCAAGTTTCAAGAGGGTTGTTAGCTCAGGCTTGCGTTTCATAATACTGGCTAATGATATCATTTAGAATACGAAATTTGTTTATATTATAATTTATACGTATTATTCCAAACACATTTTGGGTTAAGTGTCTTAAAGCAATGTTTCATAGATTCGTTAGAGTCATAAGTAGAGACATCACTGTAAAATTAAATAAGTACAAGATTTTTCCCCTTGAATTTCTATGTGATAAAAATAAAATTTAATGTGTTCTATACATTCTATAGCTAAAGCTAGCTCTCTCTGATTAGAGCTTTTAATAAATAGATAAATTAAGCTTTAAACTTTATTGTCATCCATCAGAAAATATCATTCAAGGACTAAGGCTACCTTGTCGAATAAAACTTAAGATATTAAATGGATTGTAAAATTATTTATTAAATCAATATGGGTTCAAATCTGTGTCTCGCACCTCTAATATTTTCATGTACGGGAGCGGTAATCATGTTAAAATGATTTTTTGAATAATAAAAAAAAATAATATTTTTTTTAAAAAATCATTTTTAACATGAAAAAACCTGCATGTCTGAGAAAACCTAGAAAGACAGAGAGACCAGAAGTTTTCGAAAGATATGTGAAGTCCGCCAACCCGCACTTTGCTAACGTGGTGGACTATGGCCTGATTCACCCCGTATAGAAGGACGTTTAAAATCGCCTCATACAACCAATATGGGTCCAAGTAACAAGGAAATAGATTAACCGCCGCACTCACAGAACTTAATGAAATATTAAGTCGTTCTTTAGTATGGAGATTCTCGACTTAATAGTTCATTAAGTGACTCCGAGTGCGGCGGTTAGTAGTTTTAAAATTAATTAAATATAGAAGTAGACAAGACAATACAATTACATATTAGAAAATTAGACGTTTAAAAGCTTTTTCTGACAAACTCACAAACATTAATCAAAGAACTTCCTTATGTCAGTCGATAAAACAAATTACGTAGAGCTTAATTTAGTTTTAGTATCATACACTTAGAAATATCGGATCCCATAGAATTAAAGGACTGGAGTTGTTATCGGAGAAATAAATTTTATATCTCATTCCATAGATAAAATAACTTAGTATCTTGTTTTTTTAATAAGTACATCTATTTATTATTTTATTTGAAGCCATCATTACGTACACACCATCGTGAGCTACCGTCGTTTAACACAAATTAGTAAAAATGTCTCTTATTTTTTGAAACTTAGGGGTCAGATTGCGTCAAAACAGTATATTTTATTGTCAACTGTACTAGTTAAGTATGAATTGCAAATATGTGGGTGGAGCGTGGGTTTAACAGACGGGGTGTCCTGCTAAATGATGTAAACTCAAAATATAAATACGCCAATATATTCTATAAGATTAAAGTAATAAAGGTGATTTTTGTTTGCCATATTGTATAAACTAAAGGGTTTCGCTGCACTGTACATAATATTTATTCGAATGTAAAGTGAATTTATAACATTATACCATTGTAGCTGTGAGTCGCTAATTTTTTGACAACAAACATTGAAAGTATGATAACAAGATTTATGGATAAACGATTGCATGCGTGTTGGGATACGAAGAGATTTATCGCGCTAAGAAACGTAAGTTGAAAATATACCACCAATTGATAATAAATAGTTTTTTAATATGTATAAATTGTATTGGCTAATATCTCTCGAGTCACTAAACTGTTTATTATCTGTTTTCCGACTTGAAAATCAAAGTAATGTTATTAAAAATTGCTTTTTTAGACTTGTAATCACCCCTTTTTAACGTCCCACTGCTGGGCACAGGCCTCCTTTTATGAAAATATCAGAGGTGCGAGACCCGAATTTGAACCCGCATCATTCGGTTATCCGAAGCGAGCGCGTTAGCATTTTGCTACCTGGGGTAATTTTAAACAAAATGCTTGGATTACTACTTGGAATAGTGGTTTTTGACTTAAGTATGATTTCGTTATAAGCAAGCGAGTGTGAGTAGTTAGTATTTCTTTTATTTTTTTGATCCTAGTTAAAGGTGACTGTTGACAGTACGAGTAGGTACCTTACAACCAAAAATTATTCGATGACTTAGTTTGTAAAATTTTAACCTAAGCTTTTATATACTAACGAAAATTATCTAAATATTCATAAATAATATATTAGCCCGTCAATGGCGAACATATGAGACACAATAGATTTTCAATTGTTATAAATCTATATTGTCCCCGCGCCCGTTGATGGGTTAAAGTAAAGGTAAACGCTGAAATAACATATTTGAAGGTATTATTTTATATCGGCTTAAAAATCTACAGACTGTTTATAAAAGCAAAAAGTTTGAATATTTTTTTAGAATAAATTGGTGCTTTCTAAGTAGATTTTACAATAAGCACTATTCCAAGAAAGCATTTTATTACTAGGAAAATTTTGGTTGTAACTTTATACAAAGTTGTTTTGTTTATTGTAATACGCTTTTCAAACAAATTGTTTATCATAACATTCTTCGTTATCTAAGAAAATATACTTATGATATTTTACAATCTATAGAAACTTATTTTTTTTATGTTTTGCGACTTGACTTGCAAAAAACCTACTTACTACAACAATAGTTAAATATGTAGTACATAGCAAGTACTTTTACATGGAGGCTTGTTTAAATAGGCATATTATTTCATTTAATTTCATTAAAATCTTTGTAATTTTTAAAAGTTTTTAATAGAATTCAGCCTACTGTATAACCTTCCTTAAAGTTCCTCTAGGTAATATAATTTTACATCAGCCTGTATATGAGCCAGTTCGAATAAGAATTCCGTACCGTGGTTTATGTGACCGAAGTATTTGAGATATTTTTGTTTATCATTATTTTATATGATGCCTCGTCGTCTGTGGTATTGTCAACAATGCATTGATTGAAAATTTACCGTCAAAATTCATTTATACTTATTAATATTATAATAACTTGTTTAGGAATTTCGACTTCTATTTATTTTATAAAAGGCGAATTTTCATTCCTCATATACAACCTTACAGTTGATTATCTTTGGTTAAAATACTTTTATAATCATACGATATTTAGTTTTACATTTTTGTAGACTTTTTTTTTGTTTTCTAACTACCAGATCCATTTGGAAAAATTATTTAGCATTTAATTTGACGACATGGCTTAGTGTGTAGTGATTTGACATGTGCCAGCGTGAAGTCATCAATGTGTACCAACGAAGTCGTAGATTCGAGTCCCGCTGGGGAGATTAGCTTGCCACGAATGATGGTAGTTTTATAGTTCATTACATTTTTCACTTTTGATTGTCAACCGACTTTGTCTTTTTTAATAAGTAGCTATTGACGAAATTTAGTGTACTATAAAAATGAATTGGGATCGGTTCTTTTATATAAATATAAGTAATTCATTAATATATGTTTTCCTCAATTCAGTAATTATTTGTATGTACTAATAAGGTCCTCACGACCCATTCCGATCACGGTGGGTTAATTTCATAGAGACTAGCCAACTGCGCAGGAGAAATTATAGTGTACGTGCAGACACAAGTGCACTCTCTATTCCTGTCGCTCTCATACTCCGGTGGAAAGACATGTGACACGACGACCATAGTTAAGGCGCAGGATCGACGACTCCGGGCTATTACTGAGGCTTACCAAACAAAGAGACTATATATACCTAAGTAGTAGTAGTATAACTAAACTTAAGTAATATAACTAAACTTGGCTCAACCTGGGACTCGAACCCAGGACCTCTGAATATTCATCCATACATGCTAGCCTCTACACCACCGAAGCAGTAATTGTGCTAATACTAGTCACTTAAAAGGAGTACTAAATTAAATATGTATCATTAGATTCTAGGTACTATTTCCAATTCAAGTTTAAATGGTTTTTGTGTCTTACTTTGAATTTCATCATCATCATCATCATCAACGCTTTTTAACGCCCCACTGCTGGGCACGGGCCTCTCTCAGTACGAGGGGGATCAGGCCATAGTCCACCGCGCTGGCCCAGTGCGTGTTGGCGGATTACGAATTTATTTAACTTCACTTTATTAAAAGCTTTCTCAGAAGATGACCTACTTTACAATAAAAATCATAACAAAGGTCTTGCTTCGGGGTATTTTGATTTATATTGTATTTATTTTTAACTGTAACTAAAGCTACTTTTATTTTAGAAATTTTATTTATTTAAACTGGCGGAACCCATGGCTTCGCTCACGCTAAATCTAGGATCGAAAGCGAGCGAAGCGAGGGTGATTCGTTAGTGTATAAAATAAAACACACTATTGTTCGTGTAACTACGAGAAAAATAACATAAAGCCCCTTTCTGCACTACAATATATGTCAGAGACTGTAACCAATTAATTAGATCGGATTATCGGTTTTAGTAAACGAAGATACCTTCTTCTATCTTATTAAAGTATTATATATATTTGTGCAATTAATTTCTTACCACAAAACCTAGTTTTTACTAATATTATAGGTAAATGTAACAAAACGAGTGAAAACTGAACAAAACTTAGTCATTTTAAATACTTATAAAAATGGTTTAAAATTTACGTCTTGTTTATGATCCATAACTTTATAATGAATGAATTTATGTTTTAGGCAGTATTAGTCCAGTAGTAACGCGCTCGCTCGAAACCCCGAGTGAAGTGGGTTCAAATCCGGATTTCGTTCCTCTGGTATTTTCGTTTGCGAATCTTGTCTATAATTACTAACATATAATCACTCGTCTTACAGTGAACGTAAACATCATGAGGAAAACTTCATGTCTAAGAAAACCTAGCAAGTTTAAAAAGACATGAGCAGTCCGTCAACCCGCACTTGGTCAACGTGGTGGTCTATGGCCTTATGCCCCTCGCTTGGGACGATAAAAAGGGCTGAATATAGGTATATTATCCTTTATGGCTTAGATCGCTTTGACAGATTTGTATTAAATTAAGTACAGGTACTGGTACCTAGGCTACTGTTAAAGTAAAGTATCTTGGAAAATGAATTTCTCTCTAAATAAATATTTTTGAAGTTGGTTAAATTCACTGATAATTATTTTAAAGTTGACTTTTAACAAATAGCTACAGCCCAAAATATAAATTGTAGGGTATCGTCAAGACACATCGCAGGGCGCCAGATGCGCCGTAGTTTATTGAAGCACTTTATTGTTATCGCTTTAAACGAGTACCGTGACAATCCGAATCATTGCCACATAAGATGTGTTTATTTCCACCATTTTGAACACTTGACACAAGGTATATAGTTTCGATAAGGCGTATATTTCTATAATAAAATGGTTCCAGTATTAAAGACTGTGTGGTCTTCTATTAGGTTGAAATGAAATAAATAATTTTATGTTGTTGATTTATATAAATTTTTTGGAAATTTCAAAAAGTAATAAAATATGTGGTTTTACAAAAGTTTAATATTAATATTTTTATAATAGCCTTTTTAATGTAATTCCTCACTAGATGGCGCTACGAAGAATTACTTCTACACTATCCAACCGATCGCCATGAAACTTGGTACTCGCGAGTATTTAAGTACTGAGAATATTTTCTAGTTATCAGTTTATATAGGCAATGTCAGAGAAAATTAATATCACAAAAACATAAAAAGTATTGTGTAAATAAATAATTATAATAAATATAAAAATATTGCCATATATAATTTATATAATATATTTTCTTAATTTTAAATTAAAATGTTTAGAATTAAAATGTTTAGGATTAAAATTTTATAAAATACTTTGATGCCATTTTGAATTTTTCGTCTGTAACAGGTATATTTAAAACCTCTGAGAAGTCAAATACCTTTAAATAGTACTAAAAATCAAAATAAATCCGCGACAAAATCCGAAAAGGTAGTTTCATTTATAATGTCGAATATTCGCAAAAACCTAAGAAAGTATATATATACTATAAATAAATATAAAAATTTTGATTTGAATAGTACCCTTCTCAACCATTACTAGATGAACTATGTTTTCTACCCCGCAATGGGAATAGTTACCCATAAAAATATCTAGTTTTCTTATTTTAAACGTGGCTAACATGCAGATGCCTGAGCTCCAATCAACCACTTTTATTGCCATTTTGCTATGCATTACATTGGAGACCGTTAATTTCGAATTTTATGTACTAATCGTAAAAAGGGATTAGATTTTTATAGATAGTAATGAAAAAATCATTGCTCTAAGAATGGAGTCATTAAATCCACGTACCTACTTATTTATTTAAATAGGAGATAGGCTTTAAAATGTAATTAAACGTTTAGCTAAACTGAATGTTATTGGATTCTACCTCAATACAATACTATAATACTTTTTTAGTACTCTCATATCCGTTCGTTTCAATTATTACTGCTTTTATAGCGTAAGATTTACATAAATCTTAATTCTAAATTATGACATAATTTATTGTATAAACGATTTAGTAACTTGTACTCTGCTGGTATGATTTCCTAAAATTGTTTGAAGAGAAACTTACTTTTACTTAATTATAAAATGTAAAGTTTTCTTAAGAAAAAAAATCCTGTAGTTGTTTAGAAGAAGCTGTTGAATAAAATATTTAATTATGTATTTAAAAAGTAGGTATTTGATGTAAAAATAAAACTTAGATGTGAAGTTTGAAAGATTATACCTACACGTGGAACGACTCGTAGAAAAAAAAGAAGCTCTAAAGCTAGAGAACTGAAGGTGGAATAGAAGGAGCTCTTGGAGGATTTTTTGACAGATAAAACCTTTTAAAAAAACAGGAAATAAATAAATAAATGAATAAACGAATAAACGAACAAACGAACAAACGAACAAACGAACAAACGAACAAACGAACAAACGGACAAACGAACAAACGAACAAACGAACAAACGAACAAACGAACAAACGAACAAACGAACAAACGGACAAACGAACAAACGAACAAACGAACAAACCAACAAACGAACAAACGAACAAACGAACAAACGAACAAACGAACAAACGAACGAACGAACGAACGTACAAACGAACAAACGAACAAACGAACAAATGAACAAACAAACAAACAAACAAACAAACAAACAAACAAACAAACAAATAAATAAATATGTTGGGACATTTTTACACATAGCGCCATCTAGTTCCGTGGTAAGCTAAGCTTGTGTTACGGATAGCAGATAGTTGATATAGTACACATATACATTTTAAATACGTACATATTATAAATATAAACACCCATGACGGAGTACAAACATTCGTGCTCAACATATGAATTCCTCAGAGGGACTCGACCCGACCCGCGATCGCTGGCGCAGAAAGTAGGGTCACTACCAACTGAGTCAAACTATATAATGTATATGTGACGTATTGTGTGTATTGTAGGTTACGGTACTACGAAGACGGTGTTATTTGACGAAAAGCTTAAAAGATGACCCCATGAACCTAACCAGCTTAGAAACCACACACCAGTTAATACACACATTAATCTATTGCAAATTATAAACTTGTCACGTACTGTCATCCATAATGAAATTACGTTCATGTTTTATTCATACAGCTTGTCTACTTATCTGGAACTTTCCATACGGACAGTCCGAACTTTATTGAATAACTGATGACCCGACGAAGTTCTCCGTTTACCTTGTCGCTCTTTGCATAAACAATACCTATTTACTGATTTCAAATGCTTTTCAACTAAATAGAGCTTCAGTTTGCATTTTTAATTAGCCTGGCAAAAGTTTTATAATTATTTTCCTGTGTACCTACTGTCTTTTCATTAAAATACTTCTGTTGTATAGTAGTTTATGATACTTAATAGTACCAGTAGTATAAGTACTATTGACTGCCTCGTTGTAGTGGCTAGCAAGTACTCATAGAGAGGTCCTGGGTTCGAGTCCCGGGTCGGGTTCGGGTCAAATTTAGTCATTAGTAACTGCCCGGAGTTGTGAAGTTGGTGTTATGTCACTCCCGTGCCTTGGAGATCACGTAAAGTCGTCGGTCCTGCGCCTTAGCTCTTACTAGTTGTGTCGTCTCACCGGAGTATGAGAGTGGTAGGAACAGAGAGTGCACTCGTGTCTGCGCGTACACTTGTGTACTATAATATCTCCTGCGTAGTTGGCTAGTCTCATTGAGGTTGGCCGCTATGGCCGAAGTCGGTCGGAGAATATAATATTATAATTATTCAACAACAGGTAGAAGTAGCTTCACTGATCGATACAAATACTTTTTTTTAGTTGAACAGTAGTTTTTGAGTTTATTGCGAACAGACAGACAGACAGACGCGGTGGAGGACTTTGTTTTATAATATGTAGTGATTATTTATTTCTTAAATAGAAATCAGATTTTTTGAAGTCAAATAGCAATGACATTATAAACAAATATTAATAATAATAATAAAAATTCAAACTCTTCATCAGTTCCCCTATTCATAAGAAATTCTCTGTTATTAATACTGAAGTAAATCTGTAAATAATGTTATAAATAAATACTACACTCCAATTTATGCAATACAATTAATTAATTACAATTATTACCACTCACTCTAACTAGTTAATATTACCAAGGTAATAAAAAAAATAAGAGGAAAGGGCCACTCATTTCTCTCTGGGTACTCAGAAAATGCGTAGAAATATAAAAAATATTATTTTTTTAATAAATTACCATACAAATAAGCGCATGAAACTACATAATATAAAGTGATACAGCCCGCGGTTAATTACGCAGCGGGCTTATTGTGACGTCATAAACAAATCAAACGGCAATTCCGCGTAATAACATCCGTGGACGGCTTTATACACTCAGCCTGATGATTTATTACTAAATTATGGCTTATTTACTTAATTTGTTGGTTTAGAATTCGGATGAATTAAATTTTAAATGAATCGCTTATTGAATAATGCTCTTATGGCTTCATCGAGTGTTAAGTAAGTTAGAGTTAAGTGAGTTAACTTATTGGGGCTTTGGTAGTGTATAAGTTATCAATAATACATAAAATTGAAGTCTGTTTTTAATTTCAAACTAACAGTTTTCACTAAATGTATATTAAAGTATATACGGTACTCAAATTTAAAATTCAATTAAAAAAATTTTGTCGGTCTGTTTGTTCCGCCTAATCTCTAAAGCCGCTGGATCGATTTTACCGGGACTTTCACTCGTAGACAGCTAATGTCATAAGGAGTAACTTAGGCTACTTTTATTAGGAAATTATAAAAACCGTTTAATTTATTTTAACTTACGCCCAGCGAAGTGGGCCGGGTTTCCTAATGTACATATGTATATAAGACCTAAATCTGTTGTTATCAAAATCTGTCCTCTAATTTTTGAGAAATTTATAGTAATTGCTGAAGTGTTCCTAGGGACTAACCCGAGCAGAGCTTTTATTTTAGAAATTTTATTTATTTTAACTAGCGGAACCCGCGGCTTCGCTCTTGCTAAAACCAGGAACGAACCCGAGCGAAGCGAAGGTGAGTTGCAATACGAAATCAATATTTACATTGACAGTATAATTATAATGGTACTGGACCATGTAATTATATTATAGGTATTTACTTATAAAAAGTATTTTCTCAGATATATAATAAATCAATGTAAAAGGGAGAAAAGAAAATGTTTGGAAAATGTAATTACAAAATTTTCCTATCAAATCGATATCAAAAAGTTCTATCACCCGATTTGTTTCAATGCCTTAATATAAACATTTTAACGCTCTTATCGATAACACTAACTTTAGCATAAAGCCAAACATTTACTATCGATTTTAATTATTTACGTGCCTTATTATTCATGTTTTCTTGCTTCACGTCGAATGGCTCGTTGGTCTAGGGGTATGATTCTCGCTTTGGGTGCGAGAGGTCCCGGGTTCAAATCCCGGACGAGCCCAATTAATGTTTTTTTAATTATTTTTGTTAAGTTATTCATTGAATACATATTTAAAATAAGCACAATACATTATATATTTTATAAAATGAAATAAAACGATGCTTCTATAAGTCGATTACAATTTTGAAGTCAAGTATAATATAATATAGTTTGTTAAAGATTCCAAATAGAAAATAAAATATATGTATGCAGGTACTAACATAATATTCACAGAGCACACTTAGCATTTTTTCTAAACGGTCACCCATCCACTTTTGAGCCGTAATGAAATTCGCTTGACCATGTTAATATCAGCAAACTTGAATCATTATTATTGAAATAATTTTCTTTTCCTCAAGGAACATATTATTATATTTTTACGTAATATTATTTTCGAGTTCATCGACCCTTATTATTGAATCATGTTTGAAACAATCATTTTATGGTTTTTACGCCACGTAACGTTTCTCCCCTCCTTACTTTGTCAGCATAAATGAGGAACAATGTACCCTCCGAACCTCTAAGTCTTATATGATACTTCAAATCCCTTTTCATCTACGAAGGGTAAGATTAAAATTCTTACTAAAAATATGAAGTCAGCACCAGTAACTAATAAGGTATTAGGTATATTTATTTTGGCAATTTATAGGTAACAGTGACATCTACGAACATTTTTCTACTTTGATTCTAGGTTGAGAATCTTTAATATACCTACTGTATCTGATAAGTACATATAAATGCAATGTGATAAAATTTAAAATTGTATAATTTTAAAAAATTAAAAAGTTAGTCTGGTTATAATTTGACAATCATTAAGCCTTCTTCATCTACTTATACGTCACTTATACGTCATATCAACCATACTATTGGTATTTGGTACCCATACCTTATACATATACATATTTGGTATGATACGAGTAAATATTTGACGTCGGTTTGTCAGACGGTTGCGATTTCAAATACATAATGTAATGTTTAGAACATACGACTGTGGCTTATTTACAATATATGTAGTTATATATTGTTATATCTCAAGGGTGGTCCAATATAACAAGTAAAAAATCATAATAACCCTATAGTAAATAATAATGTTAGACTATAATTAAGTTGGTTTTAAATACATTTTAAGTTATTATTTAAATACCTGTAAGTTTAGCTGCTAAGAAAAATGTTTAAAAAGCTATAAAATCATACTGAAGTACTTTGCAAATATAATATGTATTCCATGTATAGTACCAAATGCTAAAATCGATGTACTCCAGGTACAACCTGTATAGAAACTGCATCTTTATGGCACTGGTTGTGTAGGAGTAACATTCTAGTCAGTATTGGAAAGTTGTGCGAGTTATGTTAATGCATTAGTTATACGTAATGAATAGTCTATGATAATTTGCTTTAACCAACTTCAAAAGTAAGATATGCAATTGGGTGTTTTTTTTTACACTTCGTTAGAAATAGTTATTTTTTAAATTGTAAGATTATGTCCTTGAGTGACTCTGTGTAATACTACCATCCTGTGTTAGTAATAAAATCTATATAAATGAAAATGAATGTTGGTAAGCGCATAACTAAAGAATGGCTGGCTATTATCGGAATTAATTTTTTGTATGTTCCTAAGGTCCACAGAAAGTTTTAATACTAAAAAAAAGAAATAAAATAAAATAAGAATGAATGCAAGCGAAAAACTCGATAATGTCTCGACCAATTCGGCTAATTTTTATTTTGTATATTCCGTAAGTCACACGAAAGAATTTAATAATAATAAAAAAAACAAAGATTTAAAAAAACTTATACTAAGGGGTATCTTAAACTCAGTTCGTCTTCGTCTTCGTCTTCGTCCCTAGTTTATATATAATTATAAAATTCGTCAAAAGGTGGTACTGTTTGTAAATATATAATGACGGTTAATATAGATTAGATAGGCTATATATAAACAGCTATAGAAGTTTTTTTGCCAACAGTATTATAATTGTGATTTCCATGGCCCTGAGAAATGATTGAACACTACAAATTCTTGAATATTTTCCAGGATGAAAGCTGTCCTATGTTCTTCCTGGGCTCTCAAGCTGTCCCCATATCAAAATTTCAATTAAATCGGTTTAACGGATTAAGCGAGAAAAGATAACAGACAAATAGACCGACAGACAGACATACATAGTTACTTTACGCTGTTATTATATAAATCATATTTATATATCCATACCTATGACATATATAATATATTTATAATATAATATGGATAAAGATAATAAAATTAATACCGTCGTCTATAACACAGTAGCAACTGTAGTAATAATCGTTTAAGCTTTTAAGTTTGAGACGTTTAACATAATTAAAATATTTCATATTAATTTATATAAGATAATTTAGAAACTGCATCTAAAGCTCTCTAAAAAACGTTTATAGCTCAATTTTAAAACATATTTCATGAAATTTCCACACTTTCATGCTTTGTATTTAATTAACTTCAACAGTAATTGTTTTAATTTTAAAAACTCTACATTTAAAATGTAAGAGAGAAGATTGAAGCTTTAGATGCCTTTGTTTAACCTACACCTCTTTGCAAAATTATACATTGTAATAGATGAGAAAATGCTAGTAAACTCAAGAGTGCCCTGCCACATCTGCTCCACATTTAAGCAATGTATGACATCAATAAGGCAGCAGAACATTTGCCCTTTACGTCTAATAAGGCGAAGCAACAGACTCTAACTTTCTCTTTCTTTTACATATATATTAGCGCGCTCTGGTCTCGCTCTAGGGTCGGCTAGAATTTTTCCAAGCCGTTAGGTGATACCCTTACGAAAATGAGTGGAACATGTTTAGCGTCAAATGAAATCATTTGTTTTCATCTACATAATAGAGCGTTTTCGTAATAGAGTGTAGTTTTTCAGGGGAATTTTGTAGGAAATATTGGACTGTGTTTATTTTTTCCGCTAATCTTTTAAGCATAGTTTTACACTGTAATGGTCATGTGCAGGAAAATCCTTATTTTGATATTTTACAAATGTGCAGCAAATGTCATTATAATTTGACGTCTCCAAACACATGTAAGACAATTACGAGTAGTATGTAGCGTAAAGACAATTTTTATTTTTTTTTATGTTGGGACATTTTTACAACATCGCCATCTAGTTCCGTGGTAAGCGTAGTAGGCTTGTGTTACGGATACCAGATAGTTGATATACTACACATATATAAATGCCCCAGCGGAAGTCGAACCCGCGACCGCTGCGCAGAAAGTAGTGTCTCTCCCGACTGAGCCAAACGTGTCGTCAAAAATGAGTCAAGTGTGATATTTAAACAAAAAATATTTTAAATTACCAGCCATTATTAGCACAGATGTCTTCAAGCTAGCAGTAATACCACAGTGTAATATTCTATACAGTTATTTAACAATATCCTCAAAGAAGTGCGGGCGGCCATGCGATTGACTCGTCCCAACTTTCATACTTACTTTTGTATGATACTCGGTACTAGGATTTAGGGTCGACATTCAATGTAGTAGGTTTATCTTCGAGACATAATATCAAAAATTTCGAAATTTTTAAAAACCCTTGCAATTGACAGCACTACCTTTAAATTTATGGATGATTGATCCATAGATGTACAATAGTACAGTGTACACACTTTTATACTGTGGTATTATAATTTGCACATACTTTAATATTAAGATTATTATTAGCTGCTGTTTTACGAGTATGTAAAGCAAAATATTCACTAATATTGCATTGATTTTCAGGATAGAACCTTGACCAATGCAACAAGCACTAAGAATGATTATTATAGTTGGGACATTATTACAACTTGTGTTACGGATACCACCTAGTTGATATACTACACACATATAAATTTTAAATACATACATTAATTTTTAAAAAACCCTTGCATTTATATTAAATAACCAGTAATTCCCGCGGCTTCGCCCGCTTTCTAATCACTATTAAAAAATAGAAATTGGTGGTAGAACGTTGAAAATTTAATAAGTATTTCATGATAACAAATCAAAGCTATTAGCTAAACAGTAGGCAAGGTGGTGCGGGGTAGGGTCGGCGATTGCATCGAGCGAAGCGGCGCTTGAAGCAGCGTTTGCATTTTACTATCGCAATACCCCTAAGATATTCGTCAAAATAAATTAAAATATTTGACAAATTATATACTTAAACCTTCCTCGAGAACCACTCTTTCCATTGGTGAAAACGGCATGAAAATCGGTTCAGTAGTTTTTGAGTTTTACGCGAACAGACAGACGCGGCGGAGGACTTTGTTTTATAATATGTATATTTAATTTCAAATCGATATATATTGTTTAGTTAAAAGTAACTCGATCTACCAAACCCAAACATCAGAAAGTACTGAAACAACTAAATGTGCAAAGAGAATAAGATGCGGCATATTAGTCAAACGAGACAAGCAGTGGTTGGTCGAGCGACAGGTATTGATGACGTCATCGCTCAGTAGTCGCTACGAATCCGGACTTCGCTTAACTGATTTCAGTTTTAGTGCGGAATTCAAATAACTCATGAAACTTATACATTGAGTTAAATTGTTTAAAATTACTTCAGCACATAATGCTTAAATAGTGGTACATAGTAAATATTCAGGCATTTTGTAATATGTACTTCTATAAATAATGGCTAAAATAGATTTCTCCGAGATAAAATATTTTCTCGCAGTAAAATTATACTATATGTTGACGCGAATAACTTGCTATCATCAAACCAAATTTTATCAAAATCTGTCAAGCGGTTTATAAAGATGGCGTGACAGACGTACCGTCTTCATAATATTGAAATTGTTGGAAAATATCGTGAGACAATTAATGCGCACCACTCGCATGTTTTTTAACCGACTTCAAAATAGGAGGAGGTTCTCAATTCGTCGGAGACTTTGTTTTTTTTATGTATGTTCCCCGATTACTCGACGATGGCTGGACCGATTTGGATAATTCTTTTTTTTTACATAAACAAAATAAGTATCTACTTTCCGCAAAAAATTTGAAAATAAATTATTTTTAACAAAAAACAAAAACCGACTTCAAAACTAAACAAATCTAAACTAAAAAGTAGAAAATAATACTTTTAAGAACTTCGTTAATTTTGAAGTCGGTGCCAGCCAAAGCAAAATAACCTTAAATAGACACATATTCGATTAATCTATAAATTTGTAAATCAAAATACCGTTCGAAAGTCCATTGCAAAGGCAAGATAAATCTGTCCGTCCTGGCTGGCACCGACTTCAAAATTAAAGATGTTCTTAAAAGTATTATTTTCTACATTTTAGTTTAGATTTGTTTAGTTTTGAAGTCGATTTTTGTTTTTTGTTAAAAATAATTACAATTTAGTACCTAGTTATATCAAAGCCTATAAAATTTATAGTCGGCCAACGGACGTGACAGCCAGCCTAAGCTGCCATACACTCGCTTGGGACATTAGTGTATGGCAGCTTGGGCTGTTACGTCCGTTGGCCGACCATATGTTTCATAGGCTTTGATTATATTGTGTTCATTAATTTATATAATATACCAACAATAATTAAACAGTATGCGTAAAAGTTGCGCATCCATTAGCTCTGGGGCTAATATTTTAATGACGTCATCAGTCACAACCAGTTTACACTAATTTTAATGTATCACTATCATTTATATAGTTATTATATAATGTAATAATTGTAATGTTAAATTCAATTATATTTTGATAACTCTAGCCTATATTGTCGAAAATGGCGGGTTCTAGTTTAGTACCTTTAACTTATTACGAGAAAACCAGTAACCACCCGGCAAATGATAAAATTCGGTACAATAATAGCTGGTTATTATTATACCTTCACTATGGGAAAATATGACATCTTACCTTTATTTTACTCACAAAACATAAACAAACAAACATACGCTTTGTTATTATTAGTAAGTATTATTTATACCAAGTCCCATATGAAATTCAAAACTAAATTCACACCGCTCGGATATTCATAGCGGTCATGCGGGTGGCAGTTACATATTGATGACGTCATCACTCCGCCAATCACCGCTAATTCTGATGTATTGCTTCCAGCATTCAAGTGGCCACAGCTAGTAAAAATACTTATAAATATTTATTTGGTACTTTCGTCTATTTTGATCTTATTACATACTAGTAATTCAACATGACTTTGCTTAGGTACGTCCATACGTGCAAGCCATCCGAAAGGAGAAGCTAAGAGCTTCGCGCACGTGGAGGTGGCCCATTTCAGTGGGCGGTATGCCATGCGAGTTGCTC
This sequence comes from Boloria euphrosyne, assembly GCA_951802675.2. Taxonomy (NCBI): domain Eukaryota; kingdom Metazoa; phylum Arthropoda; class Insecta; order Lepidoptera; family Nymphalidae; genus Boloria; species Boloria euphrosyne. The sequence continues at coordinate 3,969,155 of OX637896.1, forward strand.
CAAGTACTTCTCTGATAGCAGAGTGGACTGTGGAACAACCCCTTGGCTGTGGTCTGCTTCAACAGACATATCGGGCCGTCGGGGTGAAGTGGTAGAAAGTGTCAGCAATCCTGCGACGCCTTATTTAGACGAAGAAGTTTTGTTTAGTTTTAGTGGGTATTACTGACTTTTATAGCCAGTGGGCTCTACGACCTGGTTCCTACAGGTAGGTCACTGCATTTCCCAACAAAAAAAGATACGTCCATAGGTCAGCCCCCGTGTGACTTTCTTGAAATATGCCTTTAACTGAAGACAAACAAACAAACTCTGAAGCTTTAACCAAGTAACCACAATATGAACTATTGTATCATTGATTTACAGATTGACTTTCAAATAAATATTAGTAGAGATTTATTATTTTACTACAAATGCTACTGTAAAATAAATGACAAATACACTTTCAACTTTCATGTCAATTTTATTTGATAAATATTGCATATTAAATTTATATTTTGTTGGTTTAACACTATTTTTGTTCATGTGTTTATTTATTCACAAGGTCAGAAAATAACATGTTCTGTTATTTAGCAATTTAAAACATTAAATTTATCTGACAACAAGCGACTCGACCTCGCTTTGCTCGAGATCGTCCCTGGGCGTTCCCTGCCAAAAAAAAATGTGTAGCAGAACAAATGAACTATTTTCATTCGAACTTACGAGACTCCTTAGACCTCCTTAATCCGGCCCTGTCGCAAAATCCGTTCTTATCGGACGTCTACTAATTATAAACTACCCTCTGCATAATTTCATCTTTATTGTCAAGCGTTTTTCGATATTTCGTGATGAGTGTGTGATTTCTTTCTCTTTTATATATTATTTAGATATATAATACATAAAAATAGATGAAAACGACATTACATACCTCTATACTATATTGAGTAGTCATTTAAAAATGTAGAGTTACTAAAAGTTATATCACAAATACGACTTTTCAATTTTTTACTATTGTTTGTAGGTTAGGCTTGGTAGAATAATTACTCATCTCTCGCCTGTCGTAGTGGGAAATAAAATAACCTTCCGCAATAAATATGCTATAGAACGGAAATTAAGATCTAAAATCGGACCAATATGATCCAGAGATCGGCGCGTTCAAACATAAACACTTCAGCCTTACATATTAGTAGATAAAATTAAGACAAAAAGAAAATCAAAAGCTTTTTAAAATGAAAATTAGAAAGACGAAGCAAAACAGACGAAAAAACTATTAATTTCGAAAATATTAGTGGTTCATTTTCTTATGATCCACAGAAATAAGCTAAGCTTATTTATGCTTAGTTGAGCTTAAAGTTTATTAATAATAATCATCAAAATATGTGTTGACGTAAAAGCTTTGCAGGTTATAAAGCACTTACAATATCTATTCGAAGTTAATCGCCCTCTATTGAGAGCAATCCACCGGATGTGACTAGCGTCACATAAAATAATTTAACAAGCTTTCTGCATCCCCAACAAAGCGAGAACACCGTTACTACTTGTTAGTGTTCTAACATAGATGTATTCAGTATTGTTTTTTGTTTTTATAAGTATGTACATTGTACATTGCTAGTTAATTTAAACTATTAGTTAATTTATTGTAAGGTTTTTTATTGTATGATAAATAATATTAGTAAATCTGGCCCGCTTTCTGAGCGTAAGTCAAAATAAATAATTTTCTAATAAAATAAAAATTAGCTAAAGTTACTCCTTATAACATTAGTTATCGAAGAGTAAAAGTTCCGTCAGACTCGGTGTAGTTGTTTCAGAACTTATCAGGAACAAACAGACAGAAAAAAAAATTTTTTATGTAAGTACCATATATACTTTCATATTTACATTTAATGAAAAGCTGTTAATTTCTAATTAAAAAAAGAAGGCCTAGACAAAGTAACAATCGATTAGCGAAAGCGATAGTAGAAAAGTCCAAAATGTATGGGTTTGACATATGACTTAGATATGTCACGTGATCTGTTGTCAACGAATAGATGATGGTAGACAATGTACATTCATTTCAATTATTAGTGCTTTAAAGTTCAAGATGCATTCGCTGCGTTTAAGCGATGACGATTGTAGAAATCGAATCGCTTCATAACGAATGCCGGTTGGCTATAGGCCCAGATACTTCAACTTTATTCAAGTATATGTGTTGATGTTTATAAAACATAATTATAGATATAATAACAAGATTTCATTCTTGCTTTCTAAATAAAAGTTTTTTGGCTTAGTTCATACAAAGCCCATACCCAGTTTTCACTGTTTTGATAAAGTAAGTGCATGTATTAAGTTCTTCGTCTCGTATAAAGTCTCACTGTTAGGCACACTCCTCCCTTCAATGCTACAGGAATCAGAATTCAGGGCATAATTTTCAAGTGGTAGTGCCATGCTTGTTACCTTCGGGTAGCAGCCGAATGGTATAGTACCACACGCACGCACGCACGCACGCCCCGTATAGTACCACTCTCTCACAGAAGACCGGCGTGAAGTGGCAGCTATGCTGTCGCGTTTCGTCCGGTAAGTGAGAGTCCGGGAGGCCCACTCCCCATCCCTACTCCCGTCCTTCTCCCTCCTCCCTCCCTCCCTTTCCTGAAAGGCCGGCAACGCATCTGCAAGCCCTGTGGTGTTGCAGATGTCCATGGGCGGAGGTGATCACTTACCATCAGGTGAGCCTCCTGCCCGTTTGTCCCCTTTGTCCCATAAAAAAAAAAAAAAAAACCTAGCTGGTCAAGTGCGGGGTGGCTGACTTCACATGCCTTTCGGAAACTTGTTAGGTTTTCTCAAACTCACCATGTTTTTCCTTCACCGTGTCATCATGTTGGAAATGATACGCACATGAATCTCTAATCAACTCTATTCACTCTAATATTAGATTATTGATATAAATTCGGTACTTTTCGATATGTACGTTTGTAACTTGCCTACTAACTTTTGAGTGATTTGGCCTTTGATGGCACACGCAAAAAAAATATACTATGTATTAGAGCGAGATTTTTTTAGGTTATAGTCTTTAATGGCACTAAAAGTCGATTTTTATGCTTTTGTCATTGTCAACTATCTCGATCTGAACTCACGTTTAAACTGAGAAACAGAAGTAATCTCGAAATCTATAGACAAACTGGCGTCTCGCCAGACACTATTCGTCTCTATTAATGCTTTTGAATGAGGGGGCAAAAACTTTATGCGTAATGTTTAAAACGCAGATAAATTGCATCGCATTAGTGATTGCCTGCACTATGTACATACGTACCTACCTACTAGTTACTTTTATAGTTAACTAGATTTCGACATTTTATTTATTGAAAAGTTTCAATTACATATGCTTGGTTTTTTTAGTTATATGTGTAGTGTATTAACTATCTGGTATCCGTAACACAAGCCTCGTAGCTTACCACGGAACTAGATGATGCTGAGTGTAATAATGTCCCAACATATTTATTTTATTTTTCTTGATGTGTTAAATGTCCTATGATTTTCATATCATCGAAAGTTTTATTTTTACATTTTGAGATCGTATTGATAATAAAGATTAAATTAACAGTGAAAGATTATTTTAAATACAAACTACCGTGATTGGAACGAATGTACAAACATTCGTGCTCAACAAATGAATGCGCCCAGTGGGACTCGAACCCGCGACCGCTGGTATAGCAAGCAGCGGTACAAACTACACCAAACGTGTCGTCAAAACGTGTTTTTAAAGAAGTTGTTACTAAAATAACTATTTCTCATTAATGCAAACGATAAATTGCAATCAAATTGTATTGGAAATTGAGCTTTCAATATAACACTAATTAAAATACAAAAGGCAATAATCTAAAAGCTTAAAAAGAAAAGCTTCCATGTAATATAATACCAAATATACAACCCCATAAATCTGACCCTAGTTTACATACTAGGCCCCTTCCCCACTAATAGGGTTGCTAAATTACCTATCTATTTAATTTCCCGAATGGTTAAACGAATTAGGCTGGCAACTTTGAAACGAATTTAACTTTGAACGGTTGATTCATATGAGACTACTTTTATTTTATTATCGAGATAGGGATGCTGGATACGTGTTTTTAATTTATTGTATATAGAAAGTTTTGTAAGTTCTCACAGTCTTCTCATTATTGTTTTAAAGCATGTTAGTTCGAAGAGAATATCATGTGTTATATGAGATTATTACTGAACTTACTTTAAAATACTTTAATTTCTTTATTTTCTTATTCAGTGGTAAAAATAAAATTTAGAATTTTTAATGTACACCTTTTGTTTGTAATGATACCTTAATTTTAATAATACTTTCAATATACCAAAAGGCTTTCTGCCTTAGAAATAAAGATTTTAAAAGATGTATTCTTATACATATGTACAGTGTTTCACATCTAACTTATTGGATGCAAGTGATTCGACGCTTTTCCCCCTCTGCACCATGTTGTTCTTGTAAACAATTCAATTTACACGCTGACATTTCAAAATGTTGGATAAATTGAAATAAATTTATTTTAATCACGCTGCAGTGCATCTGGAATTGAAATAGAAAAATTCAAAAACGTATACTACTTGTATGCTTTTCTTTAATAGATAATTTATATATGTTACAACTACGAGAGATTTTTTAAAGGAGAAAGATTTAGTACAAACATTTACATATTTTTTAACTTGTATTTGTTGTTTGGTTGTTCTTTAGAATAAACTTCTTAATGGATATTAACATAATATGAATTGCCGATAAATTCGTTTTGGTGATGGAAGCGAATATATAATTTTAAATATGACATCAATGACATTAATGATTATAAATGAAACTACCTTTTCGGATTTTGTCGCGGATTTATTTTGATTTTTAGTTCCCGACGTTTCGAATGCTTTACAGCAATCATGGTCACGGGGGAGACTCTCTCGCTTCTAGGAGAGATTCGCGTAAATCTAAAAAAAGCATTAATGATTTTTTCTTAGTATGGAGTGTGTATATTCATTTAAAAAATGTAGTCTTTTGAAAATTAAAAATATGTAATCTGTAGAAAAAAAAAGAACTTTAAAATAGTTTAAGGCAGTCGGTTGTTTAGATTGTCGTCAATAGTTAAAATTGAATAACTACCCTATAGCTTTGTGCTGGTCTGATTTAATATTTATCTAGCGATTCTTTTAGCAAAACACAGATTATTTAATATAATAAGTATACAAAAACCCTATTTTAATTTAATAACTAAATTATATTGTACGTAAACTTAAACTATAGTATTTAAATATAGGTCAAACAAATAATCTAGGTACTTTTTGGATCTACGAGAACGGAAGAGATTATTATCTTTTTCCTCTCCAGAAATTTTATATGAAGATATTCTGACTGATAAAGCTCACGCCACCGGAAAACGCTTCTTGAGTTCACAATTTGCGCTATTCTCGAAATTCACAAAATTTTATACACAAATAAACACTACATATAACTAATTACGTACATACGTACATTCTATCTTTTTTATATATACATATATTTAGGTTTTAAAAGTAGCTTAAATTACTCCTTATAACATTAGCTATCTGCGAGTGAATGTTATCGAAATCGGTCCAGCCATTTCAGAGATTAGCCGGAACAAACAGACAGACGGACAAAAATTTTAAAAAATGATTTTTTGATGTAAGTACCGTATATACTTTCAAATGCGTTTAGTGAAAAACTATTAATTTGAAATTAAAAACAGAAACTTCAATTTTACTTTACTCGCGTATTTTATTTATTTCTATAGTGCGAAGCCAAAAGATGCACAGGCTGCCTGCGGTCATCGTTGGGTGAGCGGTGTACCATTGATATAGTGTATTTCCTGATAGAGAACAACCCCATGCTTATTGCGGTCTGCTCTTGACGAAGGTCATCTTGATAAAACAAACTGACTTATCAGATACATCTATGATACTCAATAATATTTCTCCTTTATGTATTAAAACAATACAGTTTTATTTGAACCAATCACCAAAAATATAATATAATATATAAAATCTCGTGTCACAGTGTTTGTTATCGAACTCCTCCGAAATGACTTGACCGATTTTTATGATTTTTTTTTGTGTTACATATTTAGTAGGTCTGAGACTAGGTCGTAGGCTAATTTTTATTCCCCTAAGAGATAAGTGTGGTCCTCTCAAGATATTTTATTTTTAGACGAAATTTTTATATTTTCCTTTTTTTTGATTTGGTATCGAAAATTTTTATAACCCTAAATTTTTAACCCTCGGGCGCGGGCGGAACCGCGAGTATTACTAGTCTCATTTATAATATTAGTAAGGATTTATGTACCACCTATATCGTCATCAGCCCTTTTTAACGTCCCATTGCTATGCGTGCCTCCCACAGTACGAAGGGGATCAGGCCATAGTCTACCGCGCTGGCCTAGTGCGTGTTGGCGGACTTCACATGTCTTTCGAAAACTTGCTAGGTTTTTTCAGACATGCAGGTTTCCTCACGATGTTTTCCTTCACCGTGAGACAAGTGGTACTCATGTTAGAAATGATTCGCACATGAAAGTATCAGAGGTGCGAGACCCGGATTCGAACCTGCATCACTCGATTATCCAAGCGAGCGCGTTACCGCTGAGCTACCACTGCCTATAACAACACCTATAACAACGAGTAAATTCATCTTGCTATAGTGTTCATAATTTATAATAGCTTCTTTATTCCTAGCAAAGAGCTTATAAGATCTGCCTAGCTAAATTATGGAGGGACCCTTACGCCTCGAGCGTTATAATAAAAGGCGGGGAAAAGTAGAACAAGATAATACATATGTAAAATTTGATGAAGGGTTAAAAAGGGTTGAAGTTAGGATGTTCAAGGCATAGCTTTTCATGTAAGGTCTTAAACAGGGTTGGTTAAGTGTTGTTTAACAAATTTCTATTTATAAATACTAGGGTCTGTCCAGTGTTTGAAGTACAACCGTATTAATTTCATAACAAATAACTCTTTTCAAAATTATGAATTTATTTTATTGATATGATTAAAGTTTGCGAATAGCCACTAAATAACCTACCTACCCTTAAGACAAGTAGTATTTAAAAATTCGAACATGAAAATATCAGAGATTTGTCTCGGGTTTTAAACCCGCTTCATGTGGGTTCTTAAGCAAGCTTTATCACTGCGATATAGATATGTTTTACTTTAACTGTGAGTGAAGCTAAGTTAACTCGCTAGTTGGCTTGGTCTTTCGGTTTACTTATTTTGGCCTTGGATTCTCAACGTTTCGAATGATTTAAAAAATTAAACATGGTCACGAGAAAGTCACGAGTCTTTAACATTTTCAAGTGATTTTAAAGGTATATCTTTTTTAGTTAATAGGTTGGTATAATCTCCATACAGTTGGGGCAATTATTTAAAAACTAGCTGTGCCCGCGACTTCGTTCGCGTGGATGTCGGAACTTAACAATGTATTTTTTAGTGCGAAGCGCTGTTGGAGGATACCGATACAAATCATTTTTTTTTTATTTATGCTAGTGCTTCTTAATAAACAACATTGGCTGTGGAACCATCTGGAGCGTACACAAAAAGGTTGGGGTTGTTTACGCGGGAAAGAGCTACGTATAGTTGACCATGAGAAAAGCATCCAATACTTAGGTCCACCCCCGCAACGGATATTCGAATTGCTGTTAGCCTCACTTCACGATCTTCTTCTGATTCCTGGGACCTGCTTAGTCTCTTCCTTTTCGCATCTCGGCTACGCTGCGAAAGGTTTGTTTTTTTTCTAGAAGTCATTTTCAAAATAAAAACTGAACCAAACAAATAAAATATTGAACCAAATAAATCAACAATTTACAACAACACAAACTTTCAAAATGAGAATGAAGACTAATAAAATTTCAAACTACGAAGTAAATAAAACTACTTGACTCAAATTGCAAGTTATTATTTACTTCGCACTTCGAAATTATGACCGAATCTAACTAACCAAAATTTTTTGAAAGATTAAACGAAGTAATGAATTAACGAACGAACGATTTACGATACTATCAATTTAATTCAAGACCTTTACATAGACAAACCTCTACTTTAATGACTCCTACAGGTCCTACAAAACTCAAAGATAGCCGGCAGACATGGGCGAAGGTCATTCTTTCAAGGAAAATCTTAACACCGCGATTCAGAAAATGACTTCACACGCACAACGCCATCTATCGAACAATACTGCACGCAGTTGATCTCTAGTTCGAATACTCGTAGATGGCGCTGTTATAATATTTTACTTCGGAAACACTATTATAATTTTATTAATTTACATTTTTTATAAGGTGTGAACTGATTACTATGAAACAAAAAACTTAATGTTACTTCAATTTACGCACATATTGTTGTGTATAAAAGTTACTTGAAGTTGTGAGATCAAATGCACAATGCACATAGCCCTAATTTTACTTCTGGAGTTTCTCTACTTCTTCACTTTAAACTCAAATATCTTTTGATAGACTGAACCTATTGCAATGAAACAAAAACTAAATGTTACTTCAAGTTACGTTCAATCGTTGTGTATAAAAGTTATCTACATTGCTTTCGTACATTTTACGTGATGCCCGGATAAATAAACAGACAAACCGACAAACCGACAAACAGACAAACAGACAAACAGACAAAAATTCTAAAAATGTTGGAAATGGGTTCTATTGGTTGTCCTTTAACACCCTGGCTATTTTTTTTGTAATTTTTTTTGATGTACAAAAACGACTTTTCTACAGTTTTATTATATGTATAGATTTCGCGTTACAGCGTTATTAAAGGTACTTATCAGTGGCTTTAAAGTTAAATTATAATGTTGAGCGAGTATTTGGTACGAGTTGAGATGATTACTGAGAGCTTATTCCGCTGCTATACTTTCAAAATATACCCGTTACCAAATTTTAAAATCTATATGCGGGTTTGTTTCGTAGTTTTCTAGTAACGCGTTCCTACTCAAAAACCTACGTCAAAAATCCTTCCAGGCTTCCAAGATTTTTGGTCTTTCTTCATTGATATCAGAAAAAAATGTTTTTTTTAATCTATTATATTAAGTCTATTATATAAAACGTAACCTGAGACACAGGTTTACACCTTGAGGAACCCGAATCACGTCAAAATTACCTTTAGTTTATTGCTTACATTATATCTCTGTAATAAATAATTTTCAACGAGATAACGATAAATTGCGATAACAACTCATGTTATTACAACACCGAAATCCCTCAAATTCCTGTGTTGTAAGCCGCTTAATTCAAATAATTGTTAACGTAATCTCTCCCTTTATTTCACGACGCAATCCTACCCTTTAATTAAGGGAATTGAGATAAAAATGACCGAAAACCTCCCCTTTGGCTATGAAAAATTACCTTCTAACATTATTTAGGTACGATTACACTTTTTAGTATAAAAACTGTTAAATCTTTTTATCTCCCAAAAAAATTACAGTTATGTTCCTCGAGGGATATTCTGATAGCACTACACTATACCTACTATATTAATACGTTACGCGGTTGTCTTGTTAAATGTAGAATGTCTTTACATCAAAATAGTCTCTTTTGATGTTGGGAAATACATTTAGACCGATAACCTTATTCCGGTGGTTTTGCGAGACTCTAGGTAGTAGGGCTAGAAAAGTCAGAATTGTTCCTCTTAGCAAATATCTAAGGTAGAGGAGAGAAGGTTGACTTACTATAACCTTTTTTATAGTGATCAATGAAATTGGTAGAATATATGAATATGTAAAATATAAAAACTTAGCTTCTGGTATTTAAAACGCGGGCGGAGCCGCGTGACACGCTAGTTATATTTGTAGAAATATGAAGTAAACTGTTTTTTCTTATATTTTAAGTATATACTACACTTGATAAAATGTTTAAAACGTAATAATAACTGAATAAATATTTATAGAAATTCATAGTATAAGTACTTATTAATTAATATTAATATTTAGGGAAATTTTTACAATTCAAATATACCTTATAGATTCATCTTATTAAAATGCCTTCTTAAGTGTGGAGTATGTCAACGTACGAGTATTTTTCATGAGAAAGCTCTCATGCGAATTGCTTGACTATTTAAAATTCATCTCACGCTCGGCGTTGAATGAAAACATCGTGAAAAACTAACGTATCTTTCAAATGTAAGACTTAACAGCCGCCCATCCGCAAGTGGAACACTATGTCAGGTCAGTGTTTATTTGTTTAAATTTATTATTTATTTACGAGTATATATAATTCTAATTAGTGGTAGTGCCATGCTTGTTACCTTCGGGTAGCAGCCGAATGGGCCGGCACGCCCCGTATAGTACCACTCTCTCACAGAAGACCGGCGTGAAGTGGCAGCTATGCTGTCGCGTTTCGTCCGGTAAGTGAAAGTCCGGGAGGCCCACTCCCCATCCCTCCTCCCGTCCTTCTCCTCCTCCCTCCCTCCCTTTCCTGAAAGGCCGGCAACGCATCTGCAAGCCCTGTGGTGTTGCAGATGTCCATGGGCGGAGGTGATCACTTACCATCAGGTGAGCCTCCTGCCCGTTTGCCCCCTTTGTCCCATAAAAAAAAAATCATTCATTCATTCATTTCATTTCTGTCATTAAATTACCTTTTTTCTTTTCTTCTCTTACTGAGAAAATCGAATCCATTCAAGCTAAAACTCTCTAATATATCGTAATCCCTACTTTTAAGCAGTTTCATAAGCATAAATAAGTTTAAATTATAATTTTATCATAATCGGCTCAGTCTAAAACATTAAGCAGGCTATTTATACTTTTTATTTGCTTTCGTATTTAAAAGTAGATCCCTAATAATCGATCTACAAAGTATTACATGTAATGGATAAAATGTATAATATTCGTCATCAATGGCCATAAATATAAAAATTCAATACAAAATTATTAAAACGTAATTACAACAAAGATGATATATTATTATACATTTTTTATTCTCCGATAATATTACGAGTACTTTATAGTAATGAATTACAGCTATTATAGAAGCGTGCGATCATTCAAGTATGGTTCAAAGCTGAACTCTGACCTACTCCGGCGCAGATAAATTGCATCATTCCATACTTAAGGTTTAATATACCTTTAATGAATAGAAGCTAGAAATAATGTGCAATATGGGCTTTGAAAATAGATAGTCTAATCTTAATATTAAATGAGCAATTCTTGTCTTCATGTGCGTGTCTATGAATTTATTTCGTACATCTCGGAAACGGCCTAAAACTTGGAATCTTTGGTAAAGATATTGTTTTGACTTTTTAAGACTATCGATATAAGATATTCTGATATGATATGATTTTATTCTGAAAAAGAGCGTTTTTGACATCTTTTACGAAAATTTCATGCTTGAAACAGATAGAAAACGCCGAGCGACCTCAATCGCCCAGAACCTGTAACATTACTGTTTTTGTATACCAAATATAGCGATCTTTTTTAATACTCTAGCGACTCGCCCACACTCCGCTTGAGTTCGTTGATTGGTCGATCGATATTATCCTGCATTGAAAAGTATCCAATATGTTGACTTAGATCTATTATCATACCATCATACCGTTTGTTTGTTTGTTTGTTTGTTTGTTTGTTTGTTTGTTTGTTTGTTTGTTTGTTTGTTTTTTTGTTTGTTTGAACGCGCTAATCTCAGGAACTACTGGTCCGATTTGATTTCTTCTTTGTTGGATAGTCCGTTTATCGAGGAAGGCTATAGGCTATATTACATAACGCTACGACAAATAGGAGCGGAGTATCAATGAAAAATGTTGCAAAAGAAAAATATTCCTTTTGAGAGCTTTCGTTGCGTACGCTGCGTAAACGGTTAAAGTTATACAAAAATCATGTATGACGGAATTGTTTTCCTTTTAAAGTTGACTCGCTATAACCTTTTTTATGGTAATCAAATTTATTTTAAGATAATGCATTATTTGTGAAGGTGTTTAATAAACATGATTTTAATCCGTATCCTAATAAATAAGTTATTCATCACAAGTATTTAATTTTGAACAAAATTGCTCTTGGCGTCATTTAATTTCGATCAATATCTTACGAGATATCATAGTTTTAAAATAACTTCGCAACAAAATAGTGATCACCGCGTGCAAGACGGGCGGAAGGGCGGAAGAGCGTAAGGATTTGGTTTCCAGCCTTTAGAACGCGAGCGAAGCCGCGGGAAAGGCTTAGTGTATTTATATTCAATTCGACTAGCTTACAACTAACTACCTTTTTCTTCTTTTTTTTCATTTTAATTTTAATTTAAAAATTTAAAAAATATTTTATAAACATGGCAATATTATTAACTTATTTTCAGCTTATTATTATAATTATTACAGTTTTAATTTATTTAGTTAAAAATATGTTATATTGTGCCCTTTTTAGCGTCCAACTACTGGCTACGTTGGCCAAGACCAGGAGCGAGCAAGCGAGCACGTTACCACTGTGCTATCACTGTCAAAAAAATAATAATAAAAATATAAAATATATTTATGGGATAATGAAAATGCTGCCAATTCCCACAAAATGAAGTCGACCGCAAAATATTTCGTTACGAAAGGTGGGTTAAAAGGTTTACGGTTTTATACATGAGGCTGAAATTTTTGATTGAATTATTACAAATATTTATTATCTATTTAAAGCTGATCCATTTAAAGCTTAGTCAAGCTTGATTAAAAGCGGCTTTGCGTGACCTACTTGTTAGTACCTATTATGATGGTACTAGTATACTACCTATAGCTGAAACTGGTGCTTTAAGTTTCGATTAAATATAAACAAAATTAATGTTTATGCAATATTATTTATGTAAAATCCAATATTCGTTAAAGCAATCAAAATATTATATGAATAAACAAATTTCTTTACGTATTAATGAATATAAAACATGAAGTAAAAAAATATTTAGATATAATAAAATTTAACGTAGTTATTGAAACAGACACCGACTCTACAGTTTAAAGATTAGAGTCTGTCTATCGGTCACCGTATCACGAGGAAACCAATGAACTGATTCTGATATATGGTGGTATCAGTCATCATTATCACATATAAATATAATTGAAGTGACTGTTTTTAATTTCAAATTAACAGCTTTTCACTAAATGCATATGAAAGTATACACGGTACAGACATTAAAAAAACTATTTTCAACTATTATAACCGGCATATTTAGCGGAACATAAAATAAAGGCTTGATAGCAGTATCATATAAGGTTGCTGGCTGGTTTATACGTCATTTAATTTAAAAAGAAATATTACAGTACATAGCTAATCTTATAAGTAGTAATTTAGGCTACTTTTTTTTTATTACAAAATTATAAAACTATTTAATGTATTTTAACTTACCCCAAGCGAAGCCGGGTTTGCTAGTATACCATTTTTTTACTGCAGAAACATATCATATCTTTGTGAAATCAACAATAACCGTTAAAACTGAACTAGGAACGAACTCAAGCAGAGCAAGGGTAAATCGCCAGTAAAAATAAATAAAATTCAGCTGGAAATAATTAAAATTGTTTATTAATTTAATTATGTAAATTGGCATGTTAACTGTAGAAATGTCCTAATGAGTCTGACCCATTTCTTGGCTATTGAACGATTATCGGTTTAATTATTCGTTTAACCTATCCCAAATAACTGGGTTTCGAATCAAATATTTTATTATTATATTAAGTCAAGAATATAGGCTCATACTTGACTATTCGTATGGCTCAATTGGTAGTGACCCTACTTTCTGCTGCGCCAGCGGTCGCGGGTTCGAGTCCCGCTGGGGGCATTCATTTGTTGAGCACGAATGTTCGTACTCCAGTCATGGGTGTTAATATTTATAATATGTATGTATTTTAAACTTATATGTGTAGTGTATCAACTATCTGGTATCCGCAACACAAGCACGTAACGTAGCTTACTACGGAACTAGATGGCGCTGTTGTAATAATGTTCCAACATATTTATTTATTTATACTGACGACACGTTTGTAGTGATTCTACTTGCTGTGCCACTGGTCGCGAGTTCGAACCCCACTGGGGGCATTCATTTGTATAATGAGCACAAATGCTTTATTTATAATAATGTATTTAAAGTTATATGTGTCTTGTTATTAACTATCTGGTATCTATAACACAAGCCTTGTAGCTTAACATGGAACTAGATGGTGATAATGTCCAAAAATGTTTTTACTTGTTTATTATATTTTATTAATATTAAAATTTATACGTATAGGTAATGCTAATACATGCTTTAACTTATAGCATTGTTATCAAAAATATAAAATTATTTAAAAAATATTTATGTGTTAGTACACATCTAGATGTTTTCAAGCAAAGAAAGCATTGGAAATATGTGTTTTTTTAGTCTAAAATGTGGATGCCATGGAAGCACCATTACCACTCAAATCTTTCCTTAAAATATTTATTACAGCCAACCCTTTGAAACATATCCCAAAAATAACTTAGAAATTCGCATACTAACGTCAAAACGTGACAGCTTTTTACTCTAAATTAGAAATTCTGGCTATAATATTTTATACTGTACTCATTAGAAGTACGAAATCTAAAAATATAAAATAATTTTATTCCAAATGATGCACATTATCTATACATACCGCGATATATTTCACTAGAGTTTTATAGAGCCGAGGTCACGGCCTGCCTTACGGGTATTTCATATAGGTCACTAGCTTTAGTACGCCATAAAGAAGCGATTAATTTGATTTATCGCGATATATTTAGATCTACCTGCGTCTGGTTTTGAAATGAAGTAATATTATTGCATTAAAATGTTTGTTGATAACACTTAATGAACAAGTTTTTTATGTGTATCAATTTTTTTTACTCCTTTACGATGGAACGGATGGCGTGATTTTGATCAAATTGAATACATAAATAGATATAGGTACATATATAGTTTATAAGAGATCAGTTTTATGTTAGCTACATGCAAATTATGGAAAATTCTTTTTGCTAGTGAGAAATCATAGATCGATACCTAGAGTTAAACTACTTAGGTAATGATTCTAATTTTAAGAATCATAAAAATAAAATTATTAGATTTTCGTGCCACGTATCTCCTACTTAAAAGCATTTGCAAGCGTACTCATAGCTCAGTAAAAGTTTATGATGTATGTTATAAAATTAAATATTGTGTTAGAAATATCGTATGACCGACCATTTTAGTTAAAAAAATGGAGCATGTACGAGTCTGACTAGACTCAAGGGTATGTAATATGTAGCAGGAAAAATAAAAATGATAGGTATATTCGTCATATATTGTATGTATTTAGACCTTTTTTTAACGTCTCACAGCTGAGCATAAACTTCAGTTCAGTATGCAGTCGTATGGAAAACCGAATAGAGCGGGTTCAAGTTCGGGTCTCACACTTCTGATATTTTCATGTGCGAATCATTTTTAAACATGGTTACCATTGGTGTTTATGGTGAAGGAAAACATCGTGAAAGAAGAGAGAACTTATAGTTCTCGAAAGCCATGTGCAGTCCACCAACCCGCACTTGGGCAACGTATTGAAATCAATCTATTACGTTAAGAGTAGAATAAATTCAATAGACGACTCGTTTGGCTCAGTTGGTAGTGACCCTACCTTCTGCGCCAGCGGTCGCGGGTTCGAGTCCCGCTGGAGGCATTCATTTGTTGAGCACGAATGTTTGTACTCCAGTCATGGGTGTCTATATTTATAATTTGTATGTATTTAAAATGTATATGTGTAGTATATCAACTATCTGGTATCCGTAACACAAGCTTAGCTTACCACGGAACTAGATGGTGCTGTTGTAATAATGTCCTAAAATAAAAAATAAAAATATATTTATTTTTTAATTAAATAATTTCCTATATTATCTTATAGATTATATAAGTTTAAATTATAGATTTTAAACAGTTTTTATTTACAGAATTTAAAAATAATAAAAAACCGTAACTATTTATAGGTACCTTTTCTAAAACGAACTTATAATATCGGGAAGACACGATTTATTTTTCTGAAGTAAGATGTTAGTATCAAAAACTTAATCTTATCAGTAAAAACTATTTCGAAGCAACAAAAAACAACATAATATATTTCCTTTTTACAAATTGATACCTTTAATTTAATCTTTTTCTTGCATTACAACATTGATTGTATAGTAGAAAGCTTTTCCAGGCATGTGTAGGTGGCTCTGTAACAAACGAAGATATCGTGGATGGATCTCGTCCACGCCATACCCTATTCAAACATCCATAATACAGCACTTGCATTGACACCTACAGAAAATATCTTTAGTGAAAACCCTTCTAGTATTATGGAACTGTTGAGGTGTAACTTGTTTAATGAGTAATTCTTTTAAATACATTTCGATACTAAAAAGTACTAGCATCAGCTTTTTCATTTCATGTAGAAACAATATGAAGTTTAGTAAACTTATTTTAAGACATATTTATAAAATAATTTTATAAGTTTCTAGTTATTTTTACCTCACACATTCTTATGGTACTATGAAGTTAATTCTACAAAAACGATTAAATAACTATAGTTAACAACACAAACTTTGGAAAAACTATGATGTTTAGTGTTGAACTACGATAGTTTTTCAGTTTATAGTGGTCATACTTGCTGTGCCTTCTAGGGGCATGGCAAGCCAAATGGATTGTAGCTTACGATAAAGGATGTATAATTTTTATTAATATAATAAAACATAATATTGAATGCGCTAAACCGCTAATATAACCGCTTTCTCCCTTCACAAAGACCATATCCTTAAAAGCGAGTCGGCGTTGACACTCAGCGGGAACATCCTTAGTTCCAAACGCTCAGATAACGGAGACAAAGAAAGATGGCTAGTTGAATCGCTTTGAAAAATGTACTTTGAAATCATTTTGCATATTACGTAGATTATTGAAGCAATGCAACTCTATTAAAACGAAAACATTTTATATTAGGTACTTTATATACATTAACATCAATTAAGTAAACAAGTTATTATTAAACGTAAAGAGAATAAATAAAATGTGTTTATAAGGCGTTAAGCAATTTGTACCTAATCTTATAAATGTGAAACTAACTTTTTTATTATGAAACAAATATAATTGAATATATTTGAATAAAATGAGGCAAGAACTTTTTTAAAACATGCTTATTGTATATTTCAGTATTTTTTTTCCTGGAGAGCTTAATTGTAATAAATTATAATTTACTACTGAGTCGCTTCGTTTTAACGGTAAGTAATAGATTTTTCAAAGTTGAGATATTTTTAAATAAAAACGACTTACATTACAAATGCTTGTGACCAGGATATCTGGTCAAAAGCTAGCAGCTATCATCATACTAAATTTTAACAAAATCTAGTATGATGATAGCTCTAACTAAGCTCACAGACAAACAGACAAGAATTCTAAACACTATAGATTTGGCTCCTGTTTCGATGATGACTATGTTAATAATATATTCCAAAAATATTTTTTTATTTTTGGACATTACACAAAGTATGCGTTAAGTTTATCAGTATATCAGTATATAGTAGCAATAGGCAATACAAATTACAATACAGAATCAGGATAGATAGTGGGTAGTAGTACAAAATAATACGCCTAAGAAGCCATAAAACTGATTAACTTTTGATTTGCATTTCTTTAGAGAACCGAGGTAATTTATTTCCGAACCCCAGTGAGTTTTTAACCAACAATAATTATTTTTCTTAAAAAAATAGTATTTTATAAAGAAAAGAAGAAGAATTGGTATATATTTATCTTTATATAAAAATCTTCTGTGCGTGTGTATGTAATTGAACTCTTCCTAAACGGCTGGACCGATTGATGAAATAATTTGTGTGTGTGTTCGAATGCATTCGAGAATGTTTAGACAATAAATGACATATTCAATTATAAATAAGTCGTTGCGTACTAAAACGTTTCACCGGGGAGCAAAAGTTATAACAATTTTCATCATATCGATCCAAATTGTTACACTTTGCACGTTGCATTGCACGTTGTTTGGACAACGTAAGTCGGGTTCGCTAGTATTTAAATAGTATTCACTTATGGGACCATATAAAAAGTCAGCTATAAAATGTAATGTTAAAGGCTTCGCGCATTAAATTAAATAGATAAAAGTAGAGCACAAATATAATTTAAACTCTGTAATCACGTAACTCACAAAGTATAAAATCCTTCCATTAAAGCAATAAGCCAACAGTCCCAACGAGTTGATTTAAAAGTTTAAACTAATTAACCGTTGAGTTGAAAGAGTGTATTTGTCCAGTAAAGGCTGGAAACTAAACGTCAAATAAACATATGGACAAATGAACTAGCAACTGTTAGAATTACATTGTTAGCTGTGTTACTTGCTTTAAATGATTCAACTAATCTACACTCGCTAATGACTGTAGAAAGTATCTATAGTACGATATAAATGACACATATAAGCTACTTTATTAATATCATAGTTGATTCATTATCACCTAGAGCTTGTCTATTTTTAAAATAAAATTTTCTCTAATAGGAATGGCAATGTTACAAACAAAACTAACAAGCCAAATAAATTTGATACATTTCCGTTCTTTAGTATAGAGATTCTCGACTTAATGGTTCATTAAGTGACTCTGAGTGCGGCAGATCATCTATTAAGTAAAGGGCTATTTTTCGGAAGTACTAAATGAAAACTTCTAATACACAAAAAAATGTGAAACAAACTAATTCAAATGTAAAAAGAATGCATTAATACAGATTTAGATATAAGGATAATCGACTATACTTATAATATTTTGACTGTCTAGTTTAATTAGTGGCATAAATTTATTGTAGAGGCAGATTGTAAATCTGAAGGTCCCAGGTTACAAAAATTCATACCAACTATTTATGTACTAGTGTCATCATGTCATCAGCCCTTTTTAACGTCCCACTGCAGGGCACGAGGGGATCAGGCCATAGTCACCGCGCTAGCCTAGTGCGTGTTGGCGGACTTCTGTGTGTCTGTGTGTCTTACGAAAACTTGCTAGGTTTTCTCAGACATGCAGGTTTCCTCACGATTTTTTTCTTCACCGTAAGACAAGTGTTAATCAGGATAGAAATGATTCGCATTGAAAATATCAGAGGTGTGAGACCCGAATTTGAACCCGCATCACTCGGTCATCACAAGCGACGCGTTACCGCTGGGCTACCACTGCCTATTTGCTAATTTATTTACATTTTTGTGTAACTATGATAGTGATTTAAAACTATCCGAAACTACAACGAAATTAAAGAAATTAAGTAACTTTCAACTCAAGAATTAGATCAGGCTCTAAATATATCTGCAGAATTTAGAAGCAAAAGCTTCTTATCGATGTTAGCGGTGAGTGGCAATAATTTTTATTAGTGCAGTAAAATGAAATATTTTTAAAGCGTTTCGTGGGCTCATGAGCGTTTATGATGTCATTTACAGTTTATATATGTATACGATAACAATTTATATTACCTCAGTTATTGGTCGGATTTGGGGCAAAATCATCCGAATTGGCTGTATTGTGATTCGCACCATATTCTTTTGGAGTTTTATGAAAAACATTAATTTAATATCATGTAATATGGACGAGATTAAATACACGTGTGAAATAAATAAAAGACTTAGTTCGTTTTTTAAATCGTAAAAATATATTGGGGTAACCAGTTCGATTTCCGCTCAGATACTTTAATTGCGTCAATCAGAAGTTTGATTTTGTTGCAGCAAACTTGAGTATTTGATATCAATTTCAACGTGATACCCTCCACACGTATCTCACACGCATGGAGATAAGGGTTACGGCAGATAGACAAACAGACTGAAAGATTGACAATGAAGGTTCTATAAGGATACCATTTTTCCATTAGACTAAAGTTTAGAAGTGCCGAACCCCAAAAATCACATAGATCTTACTTAAAAAAGTTCATTGTAGTATATTTCGTTGTTCATTGTATATAAATATATATTCTAATATATTAAAATCTCGTGTCACAATGGTTGTTATCTAACTTCTCCGAAACGGCTTGACCGATTTTTATGATTTTTTGTGTATATATGGTAGGCCGGAGAATAGGTCGTAGGCTATTTTTTATTACTTTAGGTGATAAGGGGGCCTTCTCCATATATTTTCTTTGTTAAACCAAATTTTTATTTTTCACTTTTTTATGAATTAGCATCAAAAAATTCTTATAACCCTAAATTTTCATCCCTCGGATGCGGGCAGAGCCGCGGGAATTGCTATAAAAATATATATTGAATATTCGAACACTAACCTAGAACATTGAAAGTAGATTTAGAGAAGACGAATCCGAAAACTCAAAAACTTTCATTTAACTTATCCACCGTTGATAGATCGATTTATCAGTTTACTTGTGCTCCACGTCAGCTGGAGCCTGAATCTCAGAAGGGTTGAAAGTTCGACAGCTCTTAAGATGGATTGTTAAGATGTTTACTAATTTTGACGGCAAAATAAAAAGTTTTCTGATTGTTTCGGCTGAAGATTGAAGACTTCATGCAAGAAATACAAAATAATATAAATATTCAAGTAGTTATTTAAGTGACGAACTTTGTTAAACGATTGATTCGTTTTTCAAGATCTTATTTTACATTATTTCGCTTACTGTGTTAGGTCTACAGTTATGTACAGCGGTAGATCCTTAGGTCCAGGGATCGAGTCCCGGGTCGGGCCGACTATGGTCTAAGATCCGAGCCTACATCGACCTTCACCGAGCTGATAATAGAATAAAACTTTTTTTATAATAAATTTAGTATATTAGAAAATATAATAAAAATGGGTTGGCTAAAAAAATCCTGGACAGAATATTTTTAATTATTTTTTAAAAAATGTTTTTTCATTGAATGTTGCAACGTCAAGATAATAAGAAAATTTTATACTGACTTGAAAGTAAAAAACATATAGAATATGCCGACGTTGGGTTGGCTATTATTTACCTGGACGAACTACTGGGTTGGCAGGTATAAACAGGTATGACGTACCAGTTACTTTCACATAATTGGATAATAGAAAAAAAATTATATCAACATAAGCGTTGTTTTATGGCGAACACGTTGATATAGAGTTGTCTACAAAAAATTCGGTCCTAATAGAGGTTAGCGAATTTTAAAGATTAAATTTCAACGCGTGGAAATGAGTAACAGAGAGATAAGAGGTAAGTATTATGTGCAATAATAAAGGACCCAACACTGCAGTCGTATCTGATGGGATCCTGAATATAAGAAAGTGCACACATGTACGTAAACTTACATTTGTGGAGCACGAATGTATGTACTGCAGTCATGGATGTTAATATTAATAATATGTAAGTATTTAAAATTTATATGTGTAGTATATCAACTATCTGGTATCCGTAACGTAACGTAACACAAGCACGTAACGTAGCTTACCACGGAACTAGATGGCGCTGTTGTAATAATGGCCCAACATATTTATTTATTTATTAATATTATATTGCAAACACATGTTATTCTGTATCGTTGTGATATAAAATGGCTAAATTTTTTTTTTGTTTTGCTCGGACGATTTTTTAAGTGATTTTACTGATGAAACTTTTAAAAATTGTGCATTAAATCTAGCTTTTCGTAAAAAAAAATTAAATATCATGAAGTTGAATTAAGAGCCATATTACATCTTGATTGTGATTTTTGCGTTAGATGGACAATTTTGGGACCTTGATCTCAGAAACAAAATACATCAACAATTTTGACTTATTGAATAGTATAAAATAGCTCTTATCATAGGTCGTAACGGCCTCGCTTATTGTAAATTTTTGATTACTTTTTAATTAAACCCAAAATTATAGAGACAGATTTTCATAAAATGCGCGAAGGCACTTTTTTGAGCATCAAATCAAATCAAAATATTCTTTATTCAAATAGACTTTTACAAGTTCTTTTGAATCGTCATTTTTACATGATTAAACTTTAAATTAAAATTAAAATATGTCAGTTTGTAAGTCTGGGACTTGGGAGTAAGCTACCACCGACTCGGAATGCTGTTCTGCCGAGAAGAGCCGGCGAGAAACTCAGCAGTTGCTCTTTTCAAAAATATTTGATAACAATATTTATTGCATTACAATGTTTTTCTATTTATCCTACGTGAGACACAACAAGACATTAATTCCACACATTTACATCTAAGTATTCCGCGATAGTATAATAAGCCTTATTCAATAATGTATTTTTAATTTTAGATTTGGATCTGGATTCTGGATTGAACTACTGTTCTAAACAAATGAATTAAAAAAATAAGAATGATATCTCTTATATAGTCGTTAAGGTCGTAGCGGCCTCTGAATTTTGAATTATCATTGATTTAAAATTGCTTCTAGAAACATGTTAATATTTCAATAGCTGACGAAGACACAGAATGTCTAGATTTTAGTGTCCATTCTATTAAAACGGTTACTGAGGGTGAAGAAAGTAATACTGATGCATTATAAAGATGTTAAATTGTTTAATATTTTTGTATTATATAAAATATATTAGATTGTTATGTACTTCATTAATTATTTTTTTTGCAATTCAAATGTCAGTCGCTCCAAAATAACGCGTACTGCTTACTATATGGAGGGTAGTAGAGATACCTCTACCCTCCATAGTTAACGTACACGTAAGTTTACGTACATGTGTGCACTTTCTTATATTCAGGGTCCCATCAAACACGACTGCAGTGTTGGGTCCTTTATTATTGCACTGGCTGAAGCTGGCTGATATAATACTTACCTCGGATCTCTCTGTTACTCATTTCCACTCGTTGAAATTTAAATCTTTAAAATTCGCTAACCTCTATTAGGACCGAATTTTTTGTAGACAACTCTATATCAACGTGTTCGCCATAAAACAACGCTTATGTTGATATAATTTTTTTTCTATTATCCAATTATGTGAAAGTAACTGGTACGTCATACCTGTTTATACCTGCCAACCCAGTAGTTCGTCCAGGTAAATAATAGCCAACCCAACGTCGGCATATTCTATATGTTTTTTACTTTCAAGTCAGTATAAAATTTGGTTGCGGTTTAGAATCGTTTGGCAAGACGATGGTGGTGGTAGGTGGGGGAGGTAAAGAGGGGATACTCCCTATTATCCCTATATAACTCCCATTACAAGGTAATTCATAGTTCCTGAGAAAATAGATTTTGAAAATAGCACTCGCCGGCCGCTGCCGCGGCACGCTTCGCTCGGCTCGTGCGATGTGGTCATATATCTAACCTAACCTAACCCACCTAGAAATAACAAAAAATTCTTAAGATTAACCCTCAAAACCTATGTTATCCAAGTGGAAAGAAAGAAAGTCGGACTATGGCACTCTCCGGCCGCTACCGCGGCACGCTTCGCTCGGCTCGTGCGTTGTGGTCATATATCTAACCTAACCTAACCCACCTAGAAAGAACTAAAAAGTCTAAGGATTTACCTTCTGAACCTATGTTATCCAGACTGAAAGAAAAAAATCATCATACAACACTATTCATATCTTACAATAAAAACACATTCACACAAATTGAAAGAAAAGCGGAACTAAATTTGGCGCTATTTAACATAGATAAAACATTTTTTTTGACATAATAATCGTACGTCCTTGTCTAACATATACGAAATCACATTTGTTATCCTACTCTAACAGTGATAATATTACGTTTAAGAGGTTAAAATGTCCGTTAAGTTTTTATTTAATTTTCTCTAAAAATATGAATTACCTTCTGTTGTGATTATTATTATTGTGATCAGTGAATATACCTCTATCAAATATATAAATTTCAACCACCAACTCCTGCCAAACGATTCTAAACCCAACCCTAAAATTTTCTTATTATCTTGACGTTGCAACATTCAATGAAAAATCATTTTTTAAAAAATAATTAAAAATATTCTGTCCAGGATTTTTTTAGCCAACCCATTTTTATTATATTTTCTAATATACTTAATTTATTATAAAATAAGTTTTATTCTATTATCAGCTCGGTGAAGGTCGATGTAGGCTCGAATCTTCTACTACTATAGTTTTTGAATATCTCTGTAAAGAAATTCTCAGTAACAGCCGGTTTTGGAAAGTTTTCTAAGTGTTTCACTTCTGTACCTGATTTAAGAATTCGTATTTTTGTCATATGTACTAAGTCAATCCAGTATAAAAGTATAAAACTAGGATAATAACATTTATAGTAATATTAGTGTAACATGAAATAACCAAAGAGAATGTAAAAAATAACCCTTGACATTTCGATTACAGACTAAAAAAAGATTTTATAAAAGTCCTTTGACGTATAAAATATAGTTTTTACTCAAAATAAAATATGTTACATAAGGAAAGACATGGACTTCCATGGCATTCTATTTTTAGCTAGTAGGTATGCATGTATTTAGAGCAATTACAAGTTGTCAAACGCATGACGTCACGCGTCACAGCGCGTCATTGGGTAAACTAAACAAACGTGAAGCCTTTCTACAGAAAATTGAATATGACATCCTTTTATAATTTGTTTTCTAAAATATTTTTTTAAATAATAGTTTATATTTTGTAAATTCAAGTACATGGAGGCCTACTTCGATGTTCGGTGTACGGTGTACTGGGATGCTGCCGGTACTTTTCTCACAATAGAGTGGACCGTGGGAGCAACCCCTTGGTTGCTGTGAACTGTTCCGATAGACCTGCGTTGGGGCGTCGTGGTTGATTGCGCAATCGATCCCGCGACTTCCCATTAAACCATAGGGTTTCCCTTAGGATTAATTGAATAGTGCTGGCTTTTATAGCTGGTGAGACCATACCCCTAGGTTTAAGGGAAACAATAAATACATATCCAATCTACCTCTTTGCAAGTTTTAGCAGAAAAAAAGTTGTGTTACTGATTTATTATAAAGATACTCGTACTCCCTTATAATAATTATCGTAAATACAACACGTTATCTTTATTATACGAGTATTTTTCCCTATTAAATAAAAAGGAGATCTATTAATGTTATATATTTATTTATTTATAAGTACGTATCTGTAAAAAATATAGCACTTATAAGTTCCCTAGAATGTTGTGATTTTACTCTCTTAGTTAAAAAATACTTTTAAATATGTAGGAATTGTGTTTTTATTATTACTTACTTTAAAAGCATAATAGGTGCAAGCACATTTTAAAAGAACATACTCGTAGATGCATAGTTTGAGCCAAATAATAAGTCTTTTAGTGAATAATGAATTGATGTATCCGGCATTCCAAGGATTTCTCTTTACGTTGACAATTTGATGTTGAAAAAAATAATATTAAATATTGTAATTATGGTATTACTATTATGTCATATATATTCGTAATATGGTCCGGAATATACGTCACTTACTATACTATATTATTAAACTTTTGAATCTTCACTTTTACATTATTATATAGAATTTGAATCAAATGTCAGTCTGTAAGTCTGGGAGTAAGCTACCACCGACTCGGAATGCTGTTCTTCTGAGAAGAGCCGGCGAGAAAGTCAGCAGTTGCTCTTTTCAAAAAATGTTTGATTACAATATTTATTGCATTACAATATTTATCTATTTATCCTACGTGAGACACAACAAGACATTAATCCCACACATTTACATCTTCTAAGTATTCCGTGATGGTGTAATAAGCCTTATTCAATAATGTATTTTTAATTCTAGATTTAAATTGTTTAAAAGGCAAGCTCAATATGGTATGTGGATGCAATAATTTAACTCAATATGGGGAAGTAAATAATCAAGCATTTGTGTAAATATATAAATCAAGAGAGTAATTATTTTGGGGATATAGCAGGCACAGCAATAACTAAATTAGGCATGAGTTCGCATATAATTAATCAGTAGATACGTGTAAATAAAATGCATACGAAAGCATATATGTAAGTATACATCAAAAAATCAATTTTTAATTTTTTTTGTGTAATTTGTTCCGGCTAATCTCGGAAATGGCTGGATCAGTTCTGACGGGACTTTGACTTGCAGATAGCTAATGTTATAACATTACTTATAAGGAATAACTTTGGATATTTTTATTTTTTAAGTGTAAGTGTAAGCCTATAATTTATTTTAACTTACGCCGAGTGAAGCGCGTTTGTTAGTTTGTACATAAGTAGGTATATATATATGTATATATGTAGATATGTAAAATATGTATAATATTTTCACCCCGTGTTACCTACGTATCCGTAACGGAGTCCAAATTATGTAGTAGCAATTAGACACGCACCTCATTTCGCTACAACGGTCATCGTAGCCGTAGAAAAACCATAAATAACGTCAAACACAAACTACAAGCCAAATAAATGAATATTTCTATAAACAAATCTCCAATCTACAAAGGAAAGATCTACATTACACATTCAAGGTCTAGGAACGCCTAGGTGTAGGGTCACTGGGGCGCTACCATAAATACTAATAAATCCAACTCTTGACTTTGACAAATGAATGTGAAAGTAGCATTCGCGTTTTGTATAACAAGTCACAAATGCTAGACGGTTTTTTACTGCTTTTTGATTACTTTTTATCCATTGCTAAAGATATTTGCACCTAGTATCAATATACTCTATAGTCGATATCGAGAAATGTTATAATAAATGCTTTTCGGCTTCTATAAATGTTGATGAACAGAAAGAGACACTGATGATTATTTTCTCTATATATGAGCTATAGCTAATGGATAATAGTGGGTTTTAGTATTTCATACCAACATTGCAGACTCTATTAAACTAAAAACTTGGCTATATTTTGTAAGAAACTGTAACAGCCAAACTTTCATCAATTTTGAAGTATTGTGCAACAATCAACACACAAAAATAATTATTTTATGGAATGATCTTATTTTACTGACTCCCTTTTTAACGCTGGGAAACGCATACTATCAAGTGGTTATGGACTCACCGGCTTAAAATAAGCCAGTCTTTCCACTAAAACATATATTGACAGCTATTAAACTGTGTTTTTTACAAACACATACCGCGCAAACGACGGAAAACCAAATGTTTTCTAAATTTCGGGACAAACTAACGCCATTCACTACATGGTACAGTTGCACTAAATGGTAGAATTACACATGACTAGTTTTTGCTCGCCGCTCTGCTCGTCTTGGTAAATTATATATTAGTAGTTCCGGAGTTTAGTACTGAAAGAAATGACCCTTTGAATTAAAATATTAATACAAATTATATATTGTTTAATTTTTATTCAAAGAAATACCGTCACAAATGCAATAAAATTTGCCAATATATGGCGATAGTTGTTTGCCTTAAGGTAAATGAGAGAATGCATATTATATTGCCAACAAACAAGAAGGTGTTTCAGTTTCAAGTAATTATTAATGAACGAAGCAAGTCTAGACTGTATTCGTCGTAACTACTTCTATTAGCCTAGGTTTAACTCGCGTCAGTTTATGACTTGTCAACGACCACTTGATAACGATCCAATGAAAAAGGCGTGTTTATCTCACTTCTGAATTTAAAAACGGTCCGTCTAATTACACTTAATCCTTGTGAAAAGCTGAAAATAATTACTGAAAAACAAAAAATATGTTACATTAAACAAAATGTTTTGTAAAACACGTATTTATAATGAGATTTTAAATCGTTTATGTTGTTATTAAACAAAAGTACGTAAATACTTACTTTTACTTGTAAATTGTTTTAATCGTGTTAACCAAGTTTCGATGATAATTAGTAATAACTAAATATAAATTTAAAGGCAAATTTTTACTTCTATTTCAAATACCGTCGCTTTAGCTCATATGAATTGTGAATTATGTCATTCTTCATATTATGACGACACGTTCGACTCAGTATGTAGTGACTTCCTGTGTTAGTGGTCGCGGGTTCGAGTCCCGCTGGGGGTATTCATTTGTGTGATGAGCACGAATACTTGTACTCCAGTTATGGATGTTTATATTTATAATATATATGTATTTAAAGTTATATATGTGTAGTGTATCAACTATCTGGTATCTATAACACAAGCTTCGTAGCTTACCATGAAACTAAATGGCATGTGCGTAAATATCCCAACATATTTATTTGTTTATGTTTTTCCTCTGAACAAAATGTATCATAACAGTAAAGCTGTAGTAGTTCATTATATTATGTTCTTGCTTTCTATGTTTTTACATAAATTGCAAAATAAAATAAGTGAACTGAAAGTACATCCGACCAAATGCGTATGACCTCTAAATAGGTCTTGCTAAAGTTTAGTAGCAATAAATCCGGGATTATATTTCAGACGGTCGGAAGGAACTCTTTAGGAAATCTCTATTAAGGTTTTTTCTTCGAGATTTTACGATCTGGCCCTTAACTGATTAGGTTTTTCGTACGGAGTAAATGTTCGATGCAGATTATGGGCAGTATGTACATAGTACTTTATTTAGAACTAAGTTAATAATAAGTGAAAGTAAATTTAATAATAATAGCTAGTGGTGCTGGTATATTAATAAAAGGCTCTGTATATTAATAAATCGAGTGGGAATGCGCTTGTTTGGGACACCTAGTAATGGGGGTTCAAATCCCGAGTCTCGCACCTCAGTTACGACATGATTACCAATTGTCATACTATGAAGGAACGTTTCATGAGGAAACCTGCATGTCTGAGAAAACTTAACAAGTTTTCGAAAGATATGTGTAGCCCATCAACCAGCACTTGAACAGCGTGGTAGCCTTTGGTCTGATCCCCGCTATATTATACTTAAATACCAAATTAAAATGTAGTATAGTCTAAAAATTATTTAGTATTTCAAAAAAATATTTAACATTCATTAATCCGAGAAAACCGAACCATATAAAAACTACGCAAAACATGTGTAATCCATGACTAAATTGGATAATTCCAGTAATTTATTACCAAAACTAGACCACACGTCAGTGACGTATGCGACCAGTTAACAACGAAGTTAACAGTTGTAATCAAATGAAATGAGTACATTATTTAAACACGCCGTAATAATTTTCCATTTCCAATCATAAAGTGGGCGAAATATCGTTAAAACAATTCAGTACCCTGGCATGCTATCAATCCACTGGCCCAGGGGTTTCAAACTCGCAGGTCGCTCAAGGGCACGTGCGACCGACAGTTTTACAGCTCTGCCTAAAGTATTGCGCATTTGTTATTTTTATTCGCCACGCGCCATTGTAAGATTTTTTCAGCTTGATATCTTGTGTTTGGTCCGGAATATTCGCGAATGTTCGCATTGCTTACTTTTTCTCGTCGTAATTTTCTTTGTGTGGTTTCTGCTGTGTAATGGGGCTGTAATTAATAGAAGTTTATTCAATTAATTTATGTTATGAATGTTTTTGATTGTGTTGATGTATATAGGTGGAGTTCAAATTGTACAACTATCTCTTTTCTTATAATATATATATTTTTTAATATTATTACCTATTTAATAATAATCTGCTGCTAGATCTTAGACACACTAAAATCGATTACGCTATGTTTTTATCATGTATCCTATTATTATAAGCACATTTTAATATATTTTAATACTTTATACTCTATGCATATAATAAAATTCTAAGTACGAGTAAGTCGAATCTGTACATTACATGCACCTAGGGATGGACCGTGTGCTTAAATAAAATAATTCAAAAACTTCAAAAACAAATCTATATGAGCAAATATTTATTCTATTAAGAGAAAAATGTTAGCTGTCATTATAATTGAAGAACTTGTTTATTTTTGTTTAAAAAAAAAGTAAAATTCTGATTTAGGCAAGATACCTTTTATAATGAGATGAAAAATTAGCTCAATCCGGAGGGTGGCGGACGCCGTGTTTCAAAAATTTGAGGGGTTAACCTTCATCGAGGGAAATAAATTATTTTACCTATATCTGTGCCGTCTACAGAGTTTAATGATATTTACAAATTGTGCTAATTTGTTAGAGTTACTTATTACTTTTTCATTATATTTTATGTCATCTATATCATATAATATTATGTACAGTTTTGCGACTAAAAGTGCAATATTTTCAGATTTAAAAACATTTTTTCAACCGACTTCCAAAAGGAGGAGGTTATCAATTCGTCTGTATTTTTTTTTTTTTTTTTTATGTTTGTTAGCTCATAACTTTGAACTGGGTGAACCGATTTTGATGATTCTTTTTTTATTTGAAAGGTAGTGCTTCCCATGTGGTCCCATTTTAATATTTTCCAGTTCTGACAATGGCATCCATGAGAAAACCATAAAAGTCTTACATTTGCATTAAGTATTTGCACGACGAATGGACGAATAACTCAATATCACGCCAACCGATTTCGATGATTCTTTTTTAAATGGAAAGGATATACTTCAAGGGTAGTTTGATGAGAGTTTGGTAAGGTTCTGATGATGGGATCCATGACAAAGTATCGGAACTCTTCAATTCTTAGGAGCAAATTAACTATGCTCGGCCGAATCTTTTATAGGCTATATGGATATTTGAGTCACGTACCGTAACTGATGATGGAAGGTACAACTCCTCGACGGTTAGCAGTTTAAAGAAAATTCTTTCAATATAATACGCAATTATGGACCGATAGTTGTATACTTTCAGGCTATTAGGTTTACCTCATAATAGAAGGTAAATTTTTATAGTCATTAACACAATACGTATCTACTTTCCGCTAAAAATTTCAAAATAAATTATTTTTAACAAAAAAACAAAACCGACTTCCAAACTTAATAAATCTAAACTAAAAAGTAGAAAATAATACTTTTAAGGACTTTGTTAATTTTGAAGTCGGTGCCAGCCAAAGCAAAATAACCCTAAATAGATACATATTTGATTAATCTATCAATTTGTAAACATAATCAAAATACCTGGCTGGCACCGACTCCAAAATTAACAAAGTCCTTAAAAGTATTGTTTTCTACTTTTTAGTTTAGATTTATTAAGTTTGGAAGTCAGTTTTTGTTTTTTTGTTAAAAATAATTTAAATATTAGTTAATTATTATTCGCCCATTGGTAATAGTCCAACCATAATCATTGTTGAAAGATTTTATTTTGTTATTGATAACTCTAAAGCTTGTTAAAAGTAATTTAAAAAAAGAATAAAGTTAAACAGGTAACAAACAGGTCAGACTATTTTTTGTCTCTGCCCAATTATTATTTATAGAAATAATACAAAATACATGTGTTACTGTACAATTTAGTTTGAACAAACCAACATATGTAAAATATATTTTACAATATAATAAAATATATTTTGGTTATATATAAACGTTTTATTATATTACCATTTTTATACCGCGGCTGTGCTTCCTTAGCTTAATGTTATATCTTTCTTTTTAACCTTAACCCTGGAAAAAATCATTAACGTATATCATCTACATATGAGACTGTGTTTTATATATTCACTGGCAAAGTTAGTACTACCCACTAAAACCCATACTAAAACGGAAACGGAAACGGAAATGACACCACATTAATAGAAACTGTTCAGTTTATTGATTACTCATATATTTGATATCACTTAGAATTTGTTAATTAAACAGCTTTAGTTAGCTTAAAGCTAACTGAAGCTTATTTAGAATTTTCCTCAACATTCACTATCGATTTTACATCCAACAACCGATATTAGTTTATTACCTTTGAAGTGCCTCAGCAAATATTGACTGGCTACTGGCGTCTTGTACATAGCTGTTTATATTATTACACTATGCAATCTATTGAGACCGCAGGTATTTATGTCATTTCAATGTTATTCCTCGTATAAATTGTACAATACTTGTAATATAAGTTATAAATTTGATTCACGGAGATGAAATTAAATTTATGAATTAATAAGAATATCCATGTAGGTATATTGCTTGGAAATTTGGAATATCTGCTAAGTTATTGGGTTTGATTTTTGTATATTACAAGGATATTTAGTCCAGTGAAGGTAAAACCAACAGGTATTTTTTTACTATCTCGGATTTTGACTGAGTTGAACGATGGAGAAATTTAGATGTAGAGAATTTTGTAACACAGTATTATTTGTTCCTTAATGGTAAATGTCTAACAGCAGTCTATAGGGTACCAGCTTCAGCCCTTTTAGCATGAAGGAGTAACGAACATACACACGCACTTTCACATATATAATACTAGTACGATATTTATGTACGTATACGATATACGTTCTATTAATGTAAGAAAAGAATCGTGAATTAGGCAGTGCCAGTAAGACATATCGCTACTATCTTAGAAAGATTTATAGTTTCACAAAATCCCAATGTAAAAACATTCTACAGCACAGAAACGTAGAAAATTTCGTAGAACAGTTTGCCTAACAACCCTTATCATGTACATCACGTTACAGTCGTTTGAAAAAATACCAAAAAAAACAGCTATAGCAATTGTGTAAAATATAAATGATATTTCCACAATATTCTGCTAAACCGCCCACAAATATAGCATGATATATAGAAGCGAATTCAAGCTGGGTACGGAACCAATGCGCTGGCCTGTGAATGATTTATTCTACCCGTTTTATTCTTCATATCGCATTCCCTCTGTGAGAAAAACGCGAAATCGTTTGAGGGTTTCTTCACATTAGCTATCAAATTACACCGACCCTTATTAAGGAAAGTAGATTTATATGATACGTAATATTTTGTACCTAGATAGTATCTGTTTTCATGGATTTGAAGTTTAACTATCATCATATACAGTTACATATTTAGTTTTCCGTCGGGCCTAAAGGTATTTTTCTTAAGAAATTCTCAATTGTATCATGTTATTGGAAAACTTATGATATCTCTAACCTATCTTTCTATCTACGAGTGTCTTTCAGCAACTGATCTTTTTCAAACTAGTCTCTCTTATAGGTATAATGTAATGTAAATGTATGTAATCCTATATTAGCAAATAGAAAAGGTATATTATAGTATATTATTGTAATATACCGCTTAGATTTGATTTACGATTTCCCTTTCAGTAAATAATTATGATGTGACATTATTACAACAGCGCTATCTAGCTCCGTGGTAAGCTACGAGGTTTGTGTTATGGATACTAGATAGTTGATATACTACTCATATATAACTTTTAAATACATACATATTATAAATATAAACACCCATGACTGGAGTATAAACATTTATTCTCAACACATGAATCAGCGGGACTCGAGCCCGCGACAAACTGAGCCAAACGTGTCGTCGAAATAATCAAAAAACAAAAGATAGTATCGAAATATACTGAATAATGTTAAATCTGAAATATATAAATAAAAATCGTTCGCCATTTAATCAATCCGTAGAATATGTGTTATATTCAAACAAAAAGAATATATATTGTATATATATACTATTTATTGCACTTATGATATATTATATAGACTTTGCATAGTAAATAACATAGGCAGGGGTGGACTTATCCTTAGAAGATATTTATTCCAGTCAAGTCATGAATGTGAGAAAATATAACAGAAACTAAATTAGTCGCAAAGTATTAGTTAACTCTATCACAAAATTGGGTGAATCCCCAATATTGTGAAACGTCCCTCAGCCTTACAAGGCACGAACGTGGGAAATACAGGATTGTAGATACGGTGATATTAATTATTTGCGCTCCCGAATAGAACACCGATTTTATTTATTCTATTATCATGTTACAAACAGACGAAATATAAAAGGAACTTTTATGTTTTTACAAAATACATTCGATATTTTATATTTAGTATTTTCCAAACGAATGTACTGTAGAAATATAAATGAAAATTTTACGCAGAAATACTATGTTTAATGTATAATTGTTTATTTTGGGAATAGCCTGCCTTTAGTTTTCATTCTATTACGTAATAAAGAAGACTAGAAATTAAACGATACTGTCAATGTCAGAAGTAAAATATTTCTCTAATAGTTAGAGTGTAAAAAAGAAGCAAGTGACTCTATGTTACCGACCAATCTCCTTCGTGTCTTCTTCATTCTACGTGACACTGGCGAAGTAATCTGTGCTCAACTGGCACGCTTGAAGCCATTAATAAGAGAATTGAATTGAATTGAAAGAAGCAAGCCCAAAACCAAAAGCCGAAAGCCCATTAAAAAACAATATGGACATCTACACAGATTTCATGCAGCTGCCTGATGCCTGAAGGAGAGAAAAGCTTACTTAGATACTTGTAAAGTTTTCTATAACTAATAGTAGCGCGATTACTTATTATATATTACAAGCTAATTCCGCGGCTCCGCCCGCGTTGGTAGAAGGATGAAATTTAGGATTATAAGTATTTTTGATGCCAAAACATAAAAAAATAAAAATTAGGTCTAAACATAAAAAATAAAAAAAAAACTGGAGAGCCGTTTACCACCTAGGGGAATAAAAATAGCCAAAAATAAAATAAAAATACGACCTATTCTCATACCTACCAAATATGCACACAAAATTTCATAAAAATCGGTCAAGCCGTTTCGGAG
The DNA here is from genome assembly GCA_951802675.2 of Boloria euphrosyne. Classification (NCBI taxonomy): domain Eukaryota; kingdom Metazoa; phylum Arthropoda; class Insecta; order Lepidoptera; family Nymphalidae; genus Boloria; species Boloria euphrosyne. The sequence continues at coordinate 4,003,458 of OX637896.1, forward strand.
GAGTTCGATAACGAACACTGTGACACAAGATTTTTATATTTATATATTAGATAAATATTTAATATTTTAACGACATTTTAATGCAAATTACTTTGGAATTTTGCTTCTTGTATTTAAAAGTATTATACAACGGCCAATTAGGAATATAATATCATTTCAGTCCTACATCATTAGGTACTTCTACATTCATCGTCAACTTATTATTTTAGTCTGAAATAAGCCCCTCATATTTCCTTATATTATTAAATAGCCTACGACAATGTCAATAAATTATTTACTATAAGTAAAAGGTCACGTCAATCTTTTATTCGTAAAGGATCCAACAAACATATTTTCGTATTTGTAATATCACTAAGGATTAATTAATGAAGCTTATTATTTAACTTGTATGAGTTTGATTATTTTGCTTTGCTTTATTTCAATTAAACGTGATATTCTGTAGATTCTATAAATATGTGTTATAATTATATTATGTCTGTGGCATTTGCAGCAAAAAAGTAAATTAATTAATTTTTATACAACGTTATTACATAAGAATGAGTAACGCGTGAACGTCAGCTTCCAAAAAAAAAACAATTCCTCGCTCGACAGCGTTGAACGTTTTCCCGCCAAGTCTCCTGTCAACTGTCATCGTGCGCCATATTGCATTTCAATTCACGTAATATTATGTATAATAGGGTAATGTTTTCGCTTACATTACAATATTAGAGAAAATGTCGTTTGCGAAAAAATGAATACATATTTTCATTGTTTATGTATTAAGTCGCTTAACACCCAGGACCAAACAAGGTAAAGTTTAGAAGTTTATCTATGGATAAATATAATAATATTGTAACTAAGCGGAATCTGCATATTAAATATTTTTTTTGGAAAATTAAATTGAAGTTGTCATTAATATCTTATGATACAGTTTTTTAAATTTTTGTCTGTCATGAGAAAACGACTGAACAGATTTTGATAAAATTTTGTATGATGATATAGTAGATATAGTTATAGATATAGATACTTTTTACTACAGGAAAAGATCTCATTTCTGAGAAATCTATTCTAACAGATAAAACAATATCTAGAGACGAACGAACGCTCAACGCGGAGCGAGGGTGAGTCGCTATTAAAATAAATAAAAATAAGTTTGACAAGGTCAAAGTTCAAACATCCCTAGTGGTTAACGTAAGCTTCGCTTGAAATCATACGCATTTTGTGTAATAAAATATTCGCAGGTCAGAAAGTGAGTTAGGCATCAAATTAAGCTACTAAATGATGCGTGGCGCAGTTAGGTTAGCCGTTAGTTCTTAGATCCTACGACGTCCCATTAAGATGGGGAAGGTTCTATTAGGCTTATAATATCTACGTCGGGCTAATATATTCAGTTTTAATATTAGCAAATATTAATGATGACATTGTATTAAATATAGAGACGATTAATATTTGCCACAACAGCTGCTATATAATAACATTATATGTATTCTCCATTCTACGCGACATTGGCGAAGTCAACTGTGCCCAACCGGCACGCCTGGAAGCCATTAAAGGAAATAATTGAATTGAATTGAATTGAATAACATTATAAAAAAATCCTTATTACTTAATTTTCCTTAGCTATAAATTTTATCACAAAATGGATAAAAGATCAACTACAATAGATATATCAAAAATGTCATCAATTAGGAATAAAACTGCTTCCATTAGAAACAAACATCTTATCATATTTCACAGATGACAGATACCAAGTAATTATACATCCAGGCTTCATTCCACGAATTTTGCTTCTAGATTAATATCTCAATCTTTATTTTCATCACGTTAAAGTCGAAAGTGGCTTAGCAAAGTTGTCAGATACTAATGATTGCAATGATAACCAAAACAAGTTTGGCTGACCAGTTTAATAAGACCTCTTAAACCAAACCATATTATCCCAATGTATGGATCTATTTTACATGACAATAACGGCGAAGGGTCTTTCTGGCTGGTCCGCGACGGCCACCCGCGACGACCTCACAGCATGTAAGTAACAGAGCCAAAAGAGACGTTCGCAATGAAAGTAATCAGATTCTTGCAATTTAACGTCTTGCGATATGACGTAACTTCTGTCGAGACTCGAAATTGAGATAATTATATTTCCATAGTTATTTTATTTCTGTGAAAATGAAAGAAATACGCCCTGAAATATAACAAACAAATATTTTATCATTCAATGCTCTTGTAATGGCTTCAAAGCGTTAAACATGATTTTTTTTAAATTGTTATCATAAAATTCAACTATACTTCTAAATAATCAAGAATAAAAAATAAAAAATCTATACTTCTAGGTGTTATAGTTAATATAGGTATAGTCAAATTAATCAATATTCATTTTTATAGAAAGGCACGAAAATATATCAATCAAGTAACATTTAAGTTGTAATATTGATTAACGAAAAATAACACTATACAATTAGTTATTTTCTATTTCAAATATATGCCTAGAACACAGTCAATAATTCAGAAAAACTCTAAAAATATAAAAAAGTGCGGACAAGTCTTTAAAAACTATCGAAAATGGTATCAAAATGCAAGTGCAATAGTGGGTCATCTAACGACCACCGGCGGTCACGACACTTGCTATACTATAACAAAGAATCTGGTTTCACATAATGAATGCCTAAATACCTATATTCATACGTAATTGAATCTGTACGTTGCATATTTTTTGGCGAATCTTGTTCAAATAAACATTATTATTGATATAGAGGCAGAATCTATATTTGTGCAATTTTTGTCCGTCTATCCGCCTGTCTGTGAACGTATCACGAGACAGATTTTGATGAAATTTTGGTACTATAATAATTAATAGCTGATTATCCTGTTCAATATTTAGAGCACTTTTTACCTCTACTCCTCCTTGATTATGATTAGACAACAGTTTTTGCATTGCCTATATTAAGTAACTGTAAACTATATTAAATCCGAAAAAATAAGTTTGCCTTACAAACTATAAATACTATAGTAACTATAATTAGTATACTTAGTTTAATTATTTCTAAAAAAGAAATATTAGTAAACTCAAATAGGTGTGTGAATAAGAAAGGATTATCTCGAGTATTGCACCGTATCGATATCGAGTACTCGACTTGACTTCTAGGAACATCGAACCAATTTATTGAATTTTTAATTTAGTAACTGGACTGCTACGGGGTTAACACTTAATAAAACATGAAATACGTGCCTTGTGCTACCTACATGTTTATGTCCGATCGAAGATATTTAATAATATGTGTTCTTCGAACCGATGTAGAGTGTCACATTTTTATTTTCTCTTTTAAATTACACTTGTTTAGTTTTTTTAAAGAAAATGTATATATAACTGTGTTACAAAGAGAAAAAAATAGTTTTTTTGATATGCTTGTATGTTTGTTAGTATTGGATAACTTAAAAACTAGCTGAACAGGTTGTGGTAAAATTTGGTATCAAAACAAAACTCTGGAAAAGAATGTCTCAACTCTGGAATATCTCATGGGATACAAAAACGATCAAACCTACACCTAAAGTTTCTCTGTTTCCTATCATCGTCCACTGCTGAACAAAGGCCTCCCCCAATGAGCGACAACCCTCCCGGTCTTGGGCAGTCCGCATCCATCCACTGCCCGCCACCTTTCTCAAGTGATCGGTCCATCGTGTTGCAGGGCGTCCTACACTACGCTTGCCTAAACGCAATTAATAATATCTTGCGTTTTTCCTACAAGCCATTAATTAAGCTATGTTTCTAAACACGATTATTCGCATGAGTACACACAATAAATTTTTCAACATGATCATCACTTGCTTTCCAGAAGTTTTCAAAAGACATATGAAGTCCACAAGTCCAAGTCCAACTGACACTTCACCAGCGTAGTGGACAATGGCTTGATTTCATCTTCTTGTCCCACTCCCAGCAGTGGGATGTTAAAAGGGTTTAAGACATCCATATTTCTATTTCAAGGTAAAAATCAATAATTGCAGTACATAGATAAAAACTATTGATATAATCAACTGAACAATTTTGTATAGAAAACACCGGCTTTGAATCTACTTTTAAATAGAATTTAAATAAATCCTACATGTGCGAAGGCTTGTTACTGCCTCATTAGGATGCAGCGCAGACCGAGGCGTTGTTTTACGATTACAATACAGCCGCACTAAGCTACAATGATTTTTATAAGGTTTTCAAGGGATGTGGCTGAGCTTGTGAAAATAAAATACTAGTTCTGTTATTAATTTTGTTTTATATTTTAAAATAAATAATAATAATACATAACGCATCTAAATATATAAATTACGATGTAATTTTGTATATATATGTACGTTAAAGTATTTTAAATACATGTATTTGTACATACTGTATGTATTCCTTTACACGATCAAGGATCATGGCATTATTCACTCAATGTTAAAACCTAATCTTACTAATTTTATTGTAAAATCTAAACAAAATCTGTGAGAAGTCCCGAATAATAAGTGATTAAGTTAACCGAAAATAAAGTATTTTCTGTCTGTTTGTTCCAGACAACCTCCGAACGGCATGACTCATTTTTTTTGATTACTACAGGCAAATAGCTGTCGTTAGAACGAGTGAGTAAGGCTTTTTTTAAAAAAAGAATTAGGGTTTTGTGCGAAAATATTAAAAAAATGAAATAAACGAAATCGCGTATCTATGGACGTGAGTGAAGTGAGCTTTGGTAATATCAGTCTTATCTAGACTAAGACTTAGCTTATAATATTAGTCTAATTAGATATGAAACTTAAAGTTTTAACACTGAAAAATGTTAAGTGAAATTTATTTATTAAGCTTTTAGACGTGGTTATTTCAAAAAGAGCTTTTATACATTTTATTATCTAAATGTGTGGTGTAAATTACTCGTACACAAGGTTTTCTTCATATCATTTACTTTATCTTATGATAAAAATGTGTGAAAAATAAATATGTTGGGATATTAACGCACACTACCATCTAGTTCCATGGTAAGCTACGAGGTTTGTAATATGGATACCAGATAGTTACATACACTACACATGTACTTTAAATATATACACATTATAAATATCAACCCATGACTGGGGTACAAACATTTTTTTTTTATGTGACAAAGGGGGCAAACGAGCAGTAGGCTCACCTGATGGGAAGTGATCACCTCCGCCCATGGACACCTTCAAAACTGCAAGACTGCAGGTCTTGCAGTTTTGCAGATGCGTTGCCGGCCTTTTAGGAAAGGGAAGGAGGGGGGAGGGGGGAGTAAGAAGGACGGGAGGATGGATAGGGTGTGGCCCTCCCTCCCTGTGGGACTCTCACTTACAGGACGAAACGCGACAGTATAGCTGCCACTTCACGCCGGTCTCCTGTGAGAGAGTGGTACAATACGAGGCGTGCCGGCCCATTCGGCTGCTACCCGAAGGTAACAAGGTGCTTATAAAAAATGAATGCCCCAAGCGATACTCGAACCCGTGACCGCTGGCACAGCAAGTAGGGTAAAATTATAGATTACGAAACCAAATGTAAATAAAATTACCAAGTACACCTCTAGTTTTAGCCTCAATGTTTATAAAACCATAATCGTATTTTCATATCTGGATCTAATAAACTCTTAACCCACTTCTAAATTAGAAGTGCTAAGAAACGCTGTCCCGAATACCTGATATTTGTTTAAACGTTATTTCGTTATATAGTACAAGGTGTTCGAAGTACTCGTATGTGGTGTTGATATACCTTCTTTGTTTTCTTAGTTGGTAAAGGATACTTAGTTAAGCCCGCACTTTTGCTTTCGTATATGATCTTATATTATACTTGTAGAGAGTAGTAGTAGTTCTATTTTTTTTATTATCTCATTATATTAATCTAGCAATTTTTGAACGTCCCACTACTGGGCACGGGCCTTCCTACAATACGAGGGATCAATCGATCAGCAACATTCCACCACGCTGGCCTAATGGGGTTGGCAGACTTCACATGTCCTTCGAAAACTTGTTAAGTTCTCTTAAAAGTGCAGGTTTCCTCACGATGTTTTCCTTTAGACTTCTCCTTTTCTCTTCCTTTTCCCTTATATGACAGTTTTTACATATAGGTATATATAATTTACATTTATTTGTGTAGCAAACGGCTATAATGATTTAGATAAAATTTTGTTTTTCGATAAGGTTCTGCTTTTTAAGTTTATCTATATAGGTACTTGTGCTAATAAATCTTATCTTTTTACTACTTTTTCTAAAAAAAATTCAAAGAGAAGCTTGGCCCCCTTGTACCTACTATAGTTAATTTAAATAGTTAGTTAATATCTTAATATTTGAATTTGATAACAAAACAAATAAGTATGATTATAAATATATTGTAATTAGTATTACGAAACTATTTTCAAGGTTAAAGGTTCATCAAGGCCTGCTATCTGAACTAACGTACTCTGAACTTTTTCATTAAATGACTTTCCAATGATGCACTTAAAATTTTCTACATATTTTATTGAATCATTTTCATGAAACACTCTTAGAAAACAGTCTTATAAAAATAATATGCGAGTATATTAAAAGCTATACTTTTTAATATAAACATGATAAAATAGATCTGGCGAATTTAATCGATCATGAAGAACATCACTATTCAAAACAGGTATTAAGTCATTAGTGCAACACTAGCTGGTTTTAGTGTTACTATAAGGTCCTAAAAATACCAATAAAATTATGCATCGCTCGGGTTTCTTATAGCCCGTTATAAACAATCGTACCCTAATGAGATACATTTAAAGACTGAACTTTAAAAATATGACTTTGTAACCATTCTTTGTATCAAAGTACAAGAATCCATACTAATATTATAAATGCGAAAGTAACTCTGTCTGTCTGTCTGTCTGTCTGTCTGTCTGTTACCTTTTCACGCCTAAACCACCCAACCGATTTTGCTGAAATTTGGTATGTAGATAGTTTGCATTCATGAGAAGGAAATAGGCATATTATTTTTTGGAAATTCTACTCCTAAAAGGGTTAAAAGGGGTGGCAAAGTTTGTATGAGAAAAATATTTTTATTGCACATTTTTGCATGAAACTTTGAATTAATGCTTTTTAGTACAAATGATGAAACACGTATTACAGGGTTTTTCGAAATTCACCCCCATTGGGGGTTAAAGGGGGTGGCTAAGTTTGTATGGGAAATTTAGTTCTATTGAAATATTTTGCGTGACACTGAAATAATGCTCTGCAATACAAATTAAGAGGGCCAGAACTTTAAATGGGGAATCAGTCCTTGGTACATTATAAGTAACAGTATATAAGCAAAAATGTTTATTTTATTCACACTTAGCGCGAGCGAAGCCGCGGGCACCGCTAGTATTTTATAAACACAAAACTTTGCATATGTACTCGTACATATGTTTGTATGTTTGTTACAATTTCACCTAATACATAAATCGATTACGATCTAGAATAACATTCAGTCTTCTGCTTAGCACACTCGTAATAATAGCAAAGCCTATAAAACGTATAGTAGACAACGAACGCGACAGCCCAAGCTGCCATACACTAATGTCCCAAGCGAGTGTATGGCAGCTTGGGCTGCCTGTCATGTCTGTGGGATTAACATATGTTCATAGGCTTTGATAGTAGTATAAAATATTGCAAATTAGTCGTAAACTACCCAAAATTGACTACAATCACTATTATAAAACAAAGTTTTCCGCCGCGCCTGTCTGTCTGTTCGCGATAAACTCAAAAAGCACTGCACTGATTTTTATGCTGTTTTCACCAATGGATAGTGGTTCTCGAGGAAGTTTTTGTATATAATTTGTCAAGTTTTTTTACATTTACTAGCGGAACCTGCGGCTTCGCATATATGGTTTCATAAATCGTAGAACTATGGCTTATGTTATTTCTACTTACGAGTATATTAAACCTTTGTCAGCTCACGCCGATAGCATCAACCTCGTTAACTTAAAACATAAAACTCGTAATTACCATCAATATTATGCTAAAGCTGATCAGATCATGCCAGCAAAAACCCTGACAGAATATGCCCATTGGTCTCGAGACCTTTAAATAAATCTAAACATGTACAAAAACAAAAATTTTCAGTACTTTTTTCTCCTTTGTTATAAACCGATAGTTTTTTGTGAGCTGATGGTCGAATTGCAACCAGAAGTTTTCATATTAAATGAAATCTTTTCAATACGTATAGGATGGATGGAAATTTCAGAATACGAAATGTGACATAATGTAGTCTTACCCTAACAATTCTAGCCAGACGATTTCAATTACAGCTACGGGGTTGGTCACTGTGGAAAGAACTTTTTATTTAACTTTGTTTTGCTCAACCGCAACTAGCGTGGATGTTTAATGTTTAATTTTGCTTCATTTTGTTAGTAATTAAAGATTTCATGTCTTGCAACAGGTAAAATTTCATGTCACATGTAAAAAAATTAGATATTAATAAGAGAAATAATTTAATAGCGTTATTTGAATATACTAGGTATTTTTATATTGGCGTTAAGCTGATATGGATTTTTTTAATATATCTCTCATATGTATATATATTATATATTGTAGTTCACATTCTATTTTCGTAATGTACGTCAATTGCCAAAATGTTTGTACGAAGCTAAACTCGATTCCGTAACCTGTTCTATCCACGTTACGTTCTATCCAATTATTTTAATAATATTCCCGTAAGTCTGTGTAAAAAGTTACTTAACGCATCTAATCCATCGTAAAGTAAATTATAAGTAAGTAACTATATATGGTATAGGTAAGAATAATAATAAAAATGTGTGAAGTATTTTTATTTTATTTATAAAAAGCTATTGCCACGTAAGCGCATCGTTTAGGTAATTTAGTACAGGAGAGTGTCTGCGGGATGTCAGTATACGTTTCGTTCTAGAAAAGTGTGGGGACGAAATATTGATATATTTTGTCACTACCCCGGTAAGTTGCTACACCCTTACTTCGCTCGGATGTGATGCTGTGTTAATAATTGTAAATAAATGTATTTCAACGATATCTGATACTATATTTATTAAATTATGATCGCGGTTTTATTCGCGTAGTTATGCTGGAATGAAAGGTACATGTCCATCCCCAGATTGCAAATTATGTTATTGCCACAATCGAAGTCTGTTTAAAGTTTAAACAGAGTTACTTCACAACTATTATGATTTTTTATAGACCTAGAGCATAACTTAATAGCTTCATTTAGACGATACATAACGCATAGCGAGTTTAAGTCTACTACTAGTACGGCAAGAACAAATATTATTGTATTTTGAAAGGAAGCAAAATTCAGTTACTATAGGCTAGGCTAAGAATATTTCTATTTTAAAATATTCAACATACGGTTTACAGTAGAAAGAGAAATGATGACGAAGTACATTCAGAAAGTGTTTTGGCTGTTGAATTGGCAAAGACATTGCCTTGTCCTGGGTAATTCAGTTTAGCTTCCTTGGCAATTTTACAACACATTGTTTTACACGACTTGACTAGGCAATTGTTTCTTTACGTGTAGATATAAAAATTTAAATAATATTCCTTTGTTTTTTACTGATTTGTACCACCACCAGTCAGACATAGTCATTTCAAGGATTGCTTAAAAAAGCTTTGATAACTATAGTAATTTTATCTAATAATGGTATTTATTTTTTTCCAGAGTTTATTTTTGGGTTTAAGTAAGGCTATAAAGTTAAGACATTTCCTTACCCATTTATTTTAATGATAATCACTCTACTCATATCTGTCAATAAAATATTTATAACTATTGACACCATGCACCCCACGTTTTCTTTAAAATCAAATAATTAATTTATTTTACTTAAGATTGACATTTAGCAAACAAATAGCTCCATGCAAACTGAATAGTTTATTGCCATAACGTCATTTGAATATAGGACGATTTATGTACGAAACTCGAAAAACAACAGATAATTTAAAAACAGAGCATACTCGCTAAAGCTACATGTACTAAGCACAGTACTCAGCAAATATTCCGCAAATGTAGCCAATGATTGGCTAAAAGATTTCTCGTTTAAAAACGAGGACAAAATATAACAGTTTTTCTTTTGCGCTATTTTTCCCAGCAAATGGATTGTTGCTGGCTTTTGCGTCGAGGGGAAACTTTATTACTGTATACTCTAGTACTTCTTATTTTAAATGGCGGAAATACATTCAAGTTTTACATCGATAATAGTTATTTAATGCGATAGGCACTATGCTAATGGAGTTATGATGGTGTTAGAAATACAAACTTATGTAAAGTGTACGGGAAATATATGGGATAGTTTTCCTTTGTTATAAAATTAGCCGGCTACTTAATTTCACCGAAACTAGCCATATTCGTAGAATAGTACACAAGTATGTACGCAAACACAAGTGTATTTTCTTCGACAGGAAGACCCAGTAGATACCAGCAAGAGATCACACAAGTTCTTAAAATTTTCAAGGTTGGGATTTTCCTGAGAATTTCTGGACAGGAAACTGCTTTTAATGTAGATCATAATTAATAATAATATCACTTATTTCAAAATATATCCATAAAATAAGGTGTTGCTAGTAAATTTCAATTTTTTAAAAATAAATATGCTACTAAGTTTATGTTAATTAAATTATATATTACAGGGCAATCAAATTAATTTTCAATAATATGAATCTCTATTTTTATCTGCAAAATTATTTTTTAACTTTCTGCTGCATACGATTCTATGCAACATAATTATCTAATACTTTGTACTCGTATGTAAATTTGTATACGATATTTCACAAGTGAAAACCAATTCTAATCTAATATATAAAATTCTCGTGTCACAGTGTTTGTTATCGAACTCCTCCGAATCGGCTTGACCGATTTTTATGAAATTTTTTGTATTTATTTGGTAGGTCTGAGTATAGATCGTGGGCTAATTTTATTCCCTTAGGTGATACGCGTGGCCCGCTCAGATATTTTTTTTTAATTTTTCAACCAAGTTTGTTTGGTTAGTTTGGTTTGGTTTAGTTTGGTTTTCACTTGTTTATGATTTGTCATCAAAAAAATTCTTACAACCCTAAATTTTCATCCATCGGGCGCGGGCGGATCCGCGGGCGGAATGTTAAGTTAAATAGCACAATTTCATACTAAAAATATTTTAAGATTGCATTATAACGCACCTTTTACTAAAATCTGCATAGAAACAATAAGCTGGTAAGCTACAGCTCCATGAGTAACAAGCGCTGGATAAATGAAACGATGCGGGTATCGGCATTGTTATCCGCACATCCGCACAATGCCGACTATGAAACATTTAAACCTTCATATTTAGAGCAGGATTTTACGTGGAAAAGCTATCTAGCCATTTCAGATTACAATATTTCACGTTATTTTCATTATTTTTTGTTATTTACTAATTATTTACCATGTTTTACGATTTTTCTTGATTGATCCAACTGCCGTACACACCGACATATATTTAAACAATACCTTGAAGAAATAGTACCATGAATCATGATAGTTTGAAAACTTGATAGTAGATTTATGATATTCAGTTAAAAATTTAATTATTTAATCTAGGTTTTTGGCCTTCTTGGCCAAACCTACAGCCTTTCATTTGTCTGACTTACCGCATTCAGTACAGTGATGTACTCGTATATCATATTAGTCTGGGCAACGTTTAGAATAATTTATATTACGAAAAAATTAAATATTCGGGCTAAGAACTTAAAATTATTTTAATTTTATATAATTTATTACTTATTATTACAGGACTTAAAAAATATAAATAAATATATTTCACAAGGGACGGGGTAAGAAAAGCTTTTCTTCATAGAACTAAGTTAAAATGATAAAGTTACTGGCTTAAGTGGTATGAAGTTGCAACACTGTATGCCAATAAAGTACGTGTAGTGTTTTATTGACACATTGAGACTATAATACATCGCAGAGCCCTTTAAAACAGATTTTTATTAATAGAAATTAAAAAAAATATTTAAGGTTAAAATATTTGTACGTTTATATTACAGCCTCAATTGTATCCGGAGTAATATTATTGTAAGCATGACTATAGATCTATTGGTTTAATATTAGAACATTAGCCACTGATTGATTTCGTTGAAAAAGATTTCGAAGACAAAGACAGTGCTAGCTTAGTGGTAATATATTGCTTAGGAAACCGAGTGAAACGGATTCAAATTTGCAACTTTAACAGAAACTAGCAAAAATTTTTCGAAAGTCATTTGCAGTCCGCCAACTCGCACTTGTCCAATATGGTGACCTGATTTTCCTCATGAAGGTAGGTCCGTGGCCAGTATAATACATTAGTGAAAACAGATTCCATAAAAATAAATAATAAATAAAAAGCCTTTGTTTCTTAAGATAAACAATACCACTGAGTAACATAAACATTATGTATGTACATAAGTGAAATTAATTTTATTTTGGTATTTCAGAGTTTAAGTACTACATACAAAGTTGTGCAGAAATCGTACATCTTTATGCAAAAGGTGGGAATTTACGTCTCACAGAAAATATGAAGACTCCTTTGATGGGCTCAGGCCCCTTCAATGTGAGGAATTTAGGCAAAGTGCAGATTGCGAAGTCTCACATGTCACTCGAAAACTTTCCAGTTTCCATACAGGTTTGTTCACGATATTCACTAAAATTCATAATTATGTTAAAAATAATACGCCCATGAAAATTTTGAAAGTATTTATATTTTTTCCTATATGTACTTGCTTATCAGTTATTTTGTGTTTTATATACATAATGTCCTCCTCCCGGCCGATAACGACCACGGCGGCCAATCTCATTGAGAGCCAACGGCGTGGGACATATTATATTCGTAGTGCACAAGTTCACGCGCAAACACAAGTGCAATCTCTGTTCCTTATCACTCTCATAGTCCGGTGGGACAACTGCTCGTCACGACCAGTGAGAGTTAAGGCGCAGGACCTACGGCTTTACTTGCTCTCCGAGGCATGGGGAGACACCGGCAACTTCCCCAACTCCGGGCTGTAATTGAGGCTTATGAAACAGAAAGACTCAATAACTAAACTTGGCCCGACCCGGGACTCGAACCCAGGACCTCCCGGTGTGCGACCGTACATGCTAGCCACTACACCACCGAGGCAGTTGATACATACATACATACATACATACATACATACATACATACATGCATAAAGAAGAGTATGAACGCTCACGGTTAAAAGGTAGTACCACAAAGTCGTACTGTACATTCTAACAAAAGCAAAACGCGCAAAGGGTTTCATGACACAACACAATGCGCTGCATCGTAAAAGCTTCTACTACACATTAGTAGTGTGCTAATTCTCTCTAATGTGTTCTACGTACATACTTTCTGCTGTCACCTCTATTTTTATTTGGAAAAATTATGATTTCTCCAGGTCGGTTTTGGTGGCAATATTGAAAACACATGTCTAGAAAGTTTTTTTTTGTTATTTTGATATATAAGTTTCTTAGTCCGCTCTTATGAGTGCTAGTGACATTTTCTCGCTTCGCTCGGATGCGGCGCATGTGCCTATATAGGGCTTAATAAAAAAAATGAACTTTTCTGTATACATTTTTTTTCTATATTATGTATTTATGTTTTCGTAAATGGTCAGCGTCACCTCTGGCTAATTTCTTATTACTCCAGCTTATAGTTTTAGTCTATGATTGTATAATAAATTGTATCTAAATCTGTTAAGCTGTTTTAGCATCAAGAGTGAAGGTTATACACTTATTTTCCTATAATATTAATTTACATCATCTAAGTAATGCTAAGTAGAGACTGTGAAGTTTATTACAGTTTTTTTTTGGTTTTTTTAAAGAGCTATGAATATAGTTCCCGATTGGTGGTAGCTACCTTATCCTATCATAACACTATTTAATTTGAATTTAAAATTACTTGTGCTTTTGAATCGAATAAAAAAATATAATTATAGATTTAATTGGGGATCATACCTATATACATTTTTATTACAAACCCAAATTAAAATTACTTGAATATTGCCTTATATTTTCATTTAGTTTATAGTTCGATAGTCCACATTTCATAGTTTCATTGATTTAGTTTTTCCTTAGGGCTCCACAGTCTGGGACGTAACAAATATCGTGGACTCAGGACTGCAATCGAACTAATGGTCGGTCTTCTAAATAGAATTTTATTTTCAAACATTATTAAAAGAACTATGACATTATTTATCTAATTACTTTATACATTCTATAATAATATTTTAGCTAAGTTTTACGTATATGAGTGTTTTTTATCTCTACGCTTGGGGGTCGTGGATTCTGTTCTCACTTACGCTAATTTACTGAAAAATTGACTCACGACTATGGTTTTGATATGCAGGTATTTACTTGGAATTACTCGCCGTCGAGGCTATTTTGAATAGGTTTCTTTACAGCGCCCTGTTCCGTGGAATAGCTAAATTAAATTTGCTATGACGAATAAGTTAGTAAAAATTACATTGAAACTACTAAAACTCCAAATGGTACCACAACATATTATCGAACAAAAAATGTTTTTTTAAATTTTTTATGTAGTACTTTTATATTTAAGCTTTGGTAGCCGAGTGATAACGCGCTTGTTTGAATAATCGAGTGATGCGGGTTCAAATCCAGGTATCGCATCTCTGATATTTTCATATGTGAATCATTTCTATCATGATTACCACTTGTCTTACAGTGAAGAAAAACATCGTAAGGAAACCTGCATGTCTAAGAGAACCTAGCAAGTTTTCGAAAGACACGCAAAGTCCGTCAACCCGCAGTAGGCCAGCTATGGCCTGTTTCCCCTTATATTGATGGGAGTCACGTGCCCTGAAAAAGGGCTGATTACAATTATATACTTTGTTAACAAAAATTATAATTAAAAACTTATATGCTTTATGATTTAGTAAGCATATGTATGTATATATTTTACCCTCTACAATTGAGGAGTGAATTAGCCTGTATTTGCCTTTCTTGAACCTTAATATATTCCACTTAGTTAACACACTGTCATTGCTTCATCCAATCAAGCAGAAACACTTTAACTTACACAAATCAAAACTCAATAATTACTCGCATGAAATATCAGATGTTTCCAAACTGCGAGTAATCAGATCTAATGCAGTGTAAACTATCAGTAAAGTCATCAATAACATTCAAGTGGCACCTGGTATTGCGAGCGCAAGTTTGACTTGGTGGTGCGCCGCGAAAGCTTCAATACCTACCACTAGTAACCGAACCGTGTTACACAGATTAAGTTAGTTCAGTAAACCAAAAGCTCGAAAGTTTATGCTAATAATCACATTACTCATCGACTTAAAGACAGTGGTAGCTCAGTGGTGGCGCTTGCTTGAGGAACCGAGTGGAGCGGGTTCAATCCCGGCATTCACTTCTGGTATTTATATTTTCTGTAAATCATTTTTGATATGATTACCACTTGTCTTACGGTGAAAGAAACCAACTGCATGTGTAAGAGAACCTAGCAAGTTTTTGGGAGTTCAACGAAACGTACGAACCGTGGTGAGCTATAGCCTCATCCCCCTTCTATTAATTTGAAGGCAGGCCTAACAGAGTTAGGTTATTCGTTAAAAAGGACAATACATACATACACATTACTAATGCTGTCGTCAAAGTGTATATATGTGTAACAGCTTGAAAGTGATGTTTAGTACAATATTATGAGTTGAAGTAGCACGTAGCTTATTAGGGAAGTCTCTAGTTTTTTTTATAGTAGGTCAGATACCCCTTTGCTTTGTTAAGTACGCCTGCGCATCGCTATTTTTGCCTACCTGGTACATATGTGAACAGACGACAAAATAATAAATAGACTTATTTAATTAAAAACAATATTATTGTTTTTTTAAATTGTAACTTACTGATTATATTAGTCTGTGTCACTACTGAAATTTCCATTAGTTGCTACGTAACCCATTCATTAGTCTACGTAAAGTGGCAACAACACACAAATAAACATCAGTTTCTAATTGTAAATCCAGAAATGCCAGTTCGTCTGAACAGCACAAAACATTTCCTAATAGTTTATTTAATTTGTTTAAAACTTCTTAAATAGCCTACCTATGACATACGTTTTTTTATATTGTACTAAAGACTCACTCGCGCTTGAATTCGTCCCTACATACGTTAGTATATACTCGTACTTATTTCTCAAAAATGAGAGCTTTCCCCGCAGTAAAAATTATTTTAGGTATACATTGACTTGGAAAACCAGATATTATACCAAATTTCAAAAAAATTAAGTGGTTTTCTTGTGATGTGGCCACAGACAGACAAAAATATGTAGCCCTATATAGATAATAAAGGCTGCGATATAATACGATCCACGACTACGATATACGATTTTTCAAAAAAATATTTACTGACATATTCGGCACAGAATTTTACTATACGTAGGTATAGGGATTGAGCATGTAAAGGGAAAGAGTGTAAATGAATTATAAACGAAGGGAAAATAGTCCTTTAGATACTTTCCTTCCTCACATACACTCCCTATTTGATATTTTATGTACGGCTCACCTCGCTAGGAGTAAGTCAAAATAAATTAAATGGTTTTTAAAATTTTCTAATAATATAAATGTAGCCTTAGTTACTCCTTATAACATTAGCTATCTGCGAGTGAAAGTCCTGTCAAAATCGGTCCAGCCATTTCAGAGATTAGCCGGAGCAAACAGACAGACAGACAGACAAAAATTTTAAAATATTTTTTTTTGATGTAAGTACCGTATATACTTTCATATGCATTTAATGAAAAGCTGATAATTTGAAAATAAAAACGGTTCAATTTCATTTATATATAGTGTATACATAAGTCCATGTAATAGCATAGTATTTTAAATTCTCGTTAGTTTATAATTATTATGTGAAGGTGAAGGTGTTGGTTTTTTTATTAGTCCTCTGAATATTAATATTTGTTACTCAAATTAATGAAGATTACAAGTAAGTAGTTTTATACATAGGAATTTTACACGACCTTTTATATACCCCATGGAGACTTAACGATAGAAAAGCTCTCTCTCACGCTTTCTGATTAGTTTCCAGTCTATTTAAAGTGGAATCTCACATTATTTTAAAATATACTCTATTATTTTTTTTTGAAGAAAATTAATATAATAAAATCTTAGAATGTTTTTTACTAATTTGGAAAGTACTAAAAAGTAAATTCAAGATCTTTGACTTGTAAAGTAAAAGGACCACTAACTTTAATTTAGTTTTAATAAAATCAAAAGGCAAATGAAACATAGAGAAGAGGATTTTGACTTCCATTATACACTATAAACTTAAAATTTCATGCTCTAATACATTTCATTTACAAATTCAGTAACTGAAGTATTTAGTAATTCGACTATTTACCCACACAAAGGTCGTATTTATAGTTAGGTACATAAAACCAACCTTCTATTAACCCATGATAAACTCCCGAACCGTACATGGTCATCCTTAACCGCAAATTAAAGTATCCACTATTACGTACAAAATACAACCTCTTGCTCTTAAGTCCTACGACATCAATGTTTTACTCTTTGTTGTTCCCTAAATAATGACGGTGAGTTCTTCGCACCCCATTAGACGGCTATAGGAGCCTTCTATTTCCCCCATAATTAAAGGCAAATGATGTAACGGAACCCTTCAGTCGCGAATTGAAATGAAACACAAAACAGTCTGCACTCTGCCTTATTGCTATATACAGTGTGTTTAGGGAAAATAACAGAGGCTGGTTCTTGTGGCTAGTTAATGTCCGCGAATTTGCTTGCACGATATGACCATGAAAATATATGACATGTTATGATGATACGATACAATGTCATTTTCAAGTTAAAAAAATATTTTTCCGATCATTACTCATGCTTCCGAAGAAATAGTAATGGAAATAAACCTAAAACAATACTATTTGACACACAATACTTATAAATGTAGCTAGCAAGGGCCTGCTTGTTGTAAGTTAGAGTAAGTTAAACGGGTTTTACAATTTTCTAATAAAATAAGAGAAGGCTAAGTTACTCCATATAACATTAGCTATCTGCGAGTAAAAGTCCCGTCAAAATCGGTTCAGCCGTTCAAAAATTAGCCGAAATAAAGAGAACGACAGACAATCAGACAGACAAAAATTATTAAAATTAAAAAAGTTTAATAGTTGATTTTTTTATATTCATTTGTATTTAGTGAAAAGCTGTTAATTTGAAATTAAATACAGACACTTCAATGTTATTTATATGTACTGAAGTTGATAATAGTAGCTCTATCCATAGCGTTTCAATATAAAATGTAACATAGATATCAATACCATCCATTAAAAAAGCTATTTTTAGCTAAACCATAGAAAGGTTTGTAAACAATAACAGGAAATAGGTCCAGTATTTTTGCGATATTTAAACATTCTGTATTCGTCTATCACACACAGAGCAGGCGATGCATGCCTTGTGGCTTTGTTGTGCTTTTAAAAAAGGCAACGCGAGAACAATGCCGCGTTCAGGTATATGTACCGTCTCAGACTGAATATTTGGAATACACGAGTGAAAAATGTATTGAACCTTCATATTTTACGTAACTATTCGTATAAATAATATTAATATTATATATCCATACTAACATTATCATACATAGTATAAAACAAATTCTTTCGCTTAGATTTTT
The DNA here is from genome assembly GCA_951802675.2 of Boloria euphrosyne. Lineage (NCBI taxonomy): Eukaryota > Metazoa > Arthropoda > Insecta > Lepidoptera > Nymphalidae > Boloria > Boloria euphrosyne. Next base: position 4,022,050 of record OX637896.1, read on the forward strand.
CAATTTACGCAACGGATTTTACGCATATTTTAGTAGGAAAAAGACGATAAAATATCTCATTTCTGAGAACGCTACTAAATATTAAAGTAACTCTATCTGTCTGTTACGTTTTCACACCTATTACGCTAAAAAACTAATTTTATTGAATTTTGGTATAGCGATAGTTGGGACTTGGACTTGGATAAGGACGCACGCGGTAAAAAGAAAGACCACACCCCCCCCCCCTTTATTTTTTTATTATTTAAAAGTATGAAACAAAAATTTAAAATGTTCGAAATATTTGAATTAAATGACAAAGCTAGATCATTTTTACCCGCGTGTGTATCTTAAACAATCTCTCATCACGAACTAAACGCTGATTGTAGTCCCGCGCCCGCCTCGACGCGACTGTTACCGGTAACTGCGTACGGACTGTATCCAAAATGATAATGCATACATAATTGAAAAGGAAAACACATGTAAATGTTAGTTTTTGTTCCACAAGAGTTATTATTAATATTTTATTGAATTGTAATTTGTAAAATAAATAACAAATAAATATGTTGGCACATTATTACAACAGCGCCATCTAGTTCTGTGGTAAGCTACGTTACGTGCTTGTGTTACGGATACCAAATAGTTGATATACTACACATATACATTTTAAATACATACATATTATAAATATATTCATAGGTTGTAAAATGAATTTAAAAAAATTAAAATTGTCTACTCTTTATTTTATTATATGTTAGCAACTTTTTGGTCCGTCCTTAGTGAAAGACTTTTATGGGATTAGTTTATTTTATTTTAAGTCCACCAGCTGCACTTGGCCAGAGTGACTATACCTTGAGCCCAGCAGTGGGCGTGAAGAAAGCTGAATATATTTGTAACTAAAAATGTACACTTCCTCAAAACTCATAAAACCACTACTAAAATAATTTTCTTCCTTAGGGCTCTAAGGTTACTTGTTTTTTTTTTTTTGAAAATCATGCAACTAGCATTTTAAACCTAATTTTTTCATTAAAAAATACACTTCAAGTGGTTTTTACTAACTTATATAATACTTTAAATAACATCCTCCTTTTTTCAAATCGGTTAAAACATTGTCTGTCTGTAACCGCCTCAAGAGAAAATCACTGGACAGATTTCGATGTAATTTTATATGGAGATAGCTTATTCTTTGGGAAAAAAATCTTATTTCTTTCTTTCTTTTCGAAAATACCTTCTATTTCTAAGAAATCTGCTCTAAAAGATAAATGTATCCAGGGTTGAACCCGAGGTTAAGTCATTAGTCATTAGTATACTATATGTAGGTATCTTCGTTAAGTCCAAACCAAACCAAATTAGAAGTATCTATATATAAAAAGTTTATTTATTCGTGTATCCAATATCTAATCAGTATTTACCAAATAATAGGCTCAGTTAATAAAATATTACTGTACAATATCGCATTTTCCAATAATATACCGGGCAGAGGAAAATATGATAGAAATAAAAGAAACAGTAATCAGTGATCATTTATTATTTACGGCTTACGTTTATCGATCACATTGCAGGTCAATATTGACTGACACCCAACAACTTTTGCCACTCATGCGGAAAGCTAAATACGTAGCTTGTGAATTTTTTATACATTTCCATATATTGATTTTATTTTATACGACCTGTCATTTTTTTTTAATTTGGGCACGCATGCTACTTGTATTAACATGTGGTTATGTGAAACTTACAGGCTAGAAAAATTCTAACTTCTTTAACCAAAGAAAACATTCTCAAATTAATTTGGATACCGCCGCAGCATTACTCATGCATTCAACCACCTACATGAGGTTGCTATCCCTCAACTCTGCTGTCATAGAAGTACCAGGAGCAACCATGGTACGCCGCCCACTGAGATGGACTGCCGCCCTGCGCGTTTCTTGGCTTCACGTCCTAGAACTTGTTGTATACCTACAGCCAAACCTAACGAAACGAAGTCATGAATGTTACAATACATATAGATATTTATTAATTGGTTTATCATGATACAGTTACTTCATGTAAAGATTCATCTTGCGGAGATTAAAGGTGCCATTGATGCATTTTATATTCTTGTCTAATATCATCCAAATCTGCTCGGTGGTTTAAGCGTAAAAATGTAACAAACAGACAAATTTACTTTCACAATAATGATACCAGTATGAACATTTTAAGCATTTAAATGAAAATTAATGATAAATAAGCAGTACCAGAACATTGACAAAGAAATGGAGTTATAAAGAAAATATAGCAGTAAGACAAACTTTATTTTTCTTTTAAACTATACAGGTTTCTTAACACAAGCTACAACAATTAATATAATTTGCACGACCATTAGCAAAACTTCTTAAGAAAAGAAAACTTGTTTGAAATTCAAAAAACGGATGTAAGGGAGAGCAAAATAGCCGCCCGAGAGAATAAATTTCTCAACAAATCCAAACTCTTGTCAACAAACAAGTGAGCGACAAAACAAAAGATTTATACAGGAAGTTTTGTTACTTAGAATTAGTTGTTGGGCTCTTAAATTAAAACTGGAGCTGCCATATGTTATATTTGGATGATTAATTTTTAATTATCACAATATTTTTATATAAATGTGGATTTTAGAGCAAAAACCGAAAGGTACTATCATTTATTATTACAAGCTTTTCAATTGTTTTAGAATATAACTCAGAAATTAAATATTTTTCCACAGTGAAATGTATCCTATAATTGACCTTTCAGCTATCATCATACCAAATTTTATCATAATCTACCCAGTGGTTTTCTCGTGATGAGGTCACAGACAGACAGACAGACAGACATACAAAACTTTACTTACGATATATATATTATGTACTATATAATTATTTAAATAAGTTTTAGCAAAAATATATTTAACGTACTGATTCTCACTTATTCACTCGTTTAGAATTTTATCATATTTAAAGATAGGTACAATAATAGAGAAGTTATTCAAGCAAACATGAAACCAAAACATTCCCAAAAGCTAACAATGGACACGACGCGACGTCTGTTTATTTCGAAATTACTCTCCTTTGTCGAACTACAAACAATATCAATATTGTTGTCATAATTGTATGAAATTACGATATACTTTACGAATGGAATTGCCCGCTTCCGTTTAAAGTTATGTTCCCTCGGAAAGTGTAAGCATAAGACAAAATTGTCTTTAGCGTTAATTTAGTTTATTTCTACTGAAGACATCGTCATGCCCTGATATCAATAAATTTTATCATTTTTAAGGTCATTTAAATTTTGTACGCAAAAGCACTCACTTTTTCTAATTCTCTATGTGAATTTTACACTTTTAAATCATGTATTCACTCTAGCAATAATTATAGACGAACAAACTCAAATATAGCGAATTTACAAACAAACATAACACACCAATGTCTCTTTTAAGCTTAATAATTAAAAATATTTAAGCAGTAGAATGTCTTGAGGCTCTTAGAAAATGCATTACACGTACCACGTCTACAAGAGGTTGTTCTGTGAGGTCACTAGCTATAAAAACTAGTATTACCCACTAAAACTCTACGAAACATTGCTTGTCTCAAGTCTACATTGCCTAATTACTTTCACAATGTCAACATTTTACATATTTTACTGTCATCAGTTGCGGAGGTCAGTTGGCGTTCGCCAAAGCGGATGAGTCAATTTGAAGGCGCCGTCTTGATCTAGTGAAATGTTATTACTTAGAAGCTATCAATACAGGAACTTTTTTATCTTGCAATTTAGTGAAGCAACTATAAGCTACGTTGAAATTACTAAGATACAACATATTCAAGCATATCTTAGTTAAAAATTATGAAGTAGTACAACATATTCTAGCACATCTTTTATTTGTCAAAAATTATCAGTCGTTAAGTGAAAATTGTAATTAAGAAGTTATGTATAATAGAAAATATGTAAATTGATTAGGGGGCGACATGATCATTGAATGATAAAGCTCCTTTCAAATAAAGAGAAAAAAAAAACATATTCAAGCAATTTCAGTCATGATAGAAGAATTTTTCAAACGAAGTAAGATATTTTTTTCATTTTTTTCCAAAATTTGTGTACAAAGTCTACATAAATAAAAGATACATTCATTTCAAATATTAACTTTGAAAAGAGGAAGAGGCTAATTTGTAATTGCACAAACGTTAAACTCAATAAGACCAATAATAAACTTAATAATAAAACTAGATAGCGAAACTAACATGAAAATCTAATGTTATAGTTTTTATTTATGACGAAAAAAATGTAAGGATTAAAACTTACTTACAAAATATTTTATTTTCGTTATGGGCTTACATATCATATTATTTTCATATAATTATCACAGATAAAATAAATTCTTAAAGTTTTTCTTTAGAGAAATAGACAAGAAAAAAAGGTTTTAAAAATAACTTTTCTTGATAAAAAAATACTTTGAGATCAAATTAAACTTAGTCTGCAGTTACCTTTAAATAATACTACTTATAACCCTCCTAATATTAGGAAATATACTAAAAGGTCCTTAAATCAAGGATACCAGGTTGAGAAATGCTGAACGATGTAATCGTATAAAGTGCTTTTGCTTCCAAGCTGTTGTCTGCGTTAATCTTCTATTAAGCAAACATTTGAATGTCTGCCAAAACTGTGAATCTCAAGGCCAAGAGGGAAAATATATCATGTACGAAATATATGTGAAATTTTCGATTAAATGATACGGAAAATGAATGTTTAGATGAATCGATTAAATGAAAGAAATATAATTTATATATAAGTTCAGCTTTTTTTAACTACTTTTGTGTTCTGCTGGGCCTCCGTTTAATACAAGGTATGCTGGAGTTTAAACCAAGGCCACCACTGTGACCAAATGCGAACTGGCGAACTTCACATCATGTTTTTGAAAGAAATGTTCTCAAACATGCAGGTTTTTGACGTGACAACGTCTTAAATTAGGTTAGGTTGGGAGTCACTTATGAAAAAGTGTACCGCTCGGTAACGTTACGATGACGTCACCGAACGAGAGAGAGGCCCGCCGAATGCCTTGCGTCTCTCTCCCACTCAACTATTAAAATATATTTCTATAGTTAAAATTTGTGCAATTCTTATTTTCATTCAATTCCTTGTTCCTATTGTGCAATTTAATTATATTCATATCAATAAATATTCTACCGAGAAAAAGACGTTGTCACGTAAAATCTTCGCCCGTAAAACCGACTTTACAGGCAACCATTTTTTTTCATAGCTTTTTACTTCGCCGTAGATTAAGTTATAAATGATTCGCACATGAAAACTAACTAGTTATTAATGGCACTAGCAGTTCCCATAGTCAGAATATACATAGAAAACGATGTATAGGGTTAGACTGAACACTGATAAAAAAAGGGGCTACCCTACCAATGTCAATGAGCTAATTAAACCTCTTACTTCTTGTACGTAACATAAGTTTTACATAGTAATTTAAAATATTTTAAATATTTAGACATATGAAAATGCTAGCGTCAGTTCAATACGATGTGTAGTTTAAAAGTTAAAAAAAATTTAAATCTGTACCTCACAAAAAAGGTATTGTACATAATATGTAACAAAAACTTACGTGACCAAGCATCGAATCACCACTTCACGCCACCTTTATCAATCTACTAATACTCACGTCTTCTAAAAGCAATGAAGAGGACATAGTGACGTCATCAATCGAGTTAAATGGCAAGGGACGTGTGTAGATAGCCGATAGAGTGTTACTTTTGATGTTTGGTCTCACTGTCGAAGTTATTTTAACAGTTAGTTAAAAGAAAAAAATATTCTAAATATACTATTACTTTTAATAACATTGTAGAAAATATTTTATCGTTTTTAGTGACATAATTATGTATAATATTGTATACTGGGGACTCACCCTCACTTCGCTCGGGTTATCCGTAGGAACTTAAATGGTATTTTAATGTTCTTGAACGTAACCCGTTATTTTATAAATAAAAAGTACCTATTTATAACATCAGCTATTTGCCTGTGAACGTCCCGTCAATATTGGTACAACCGTTTCGTGAATTAATCGCAACAAACAAACGCGCAGACCCGCACGAGGTTAGCTTGGTGGACTATGGCCTGATCCGTCTCATACTGAAGTGAGTCCCGTGCAGTTGGGCACGGGACGTGGGACGTTACAAGGTCTGAACACAATCTCTCATTATTTTCCTTGTAATCGCTTTAAAACGGACCCTACCACACTCTGGCCTACATATGCGCCCACAGGCTAGACGTGTTGAATATGAATACGAGAGCAATGAGCGGAAAAATTCAGCGGCCACTAGAGCTCCATCTACAAATGCAGCCTTGGGATACTGTAAAGCTTCTTCACACCTTTCCATTGAATTTACTTTGAAAAATAAGCTTTTTAAAGTAATATTAGGTTATATATTTATAAAATCATCGTCACGATTGTTTTAGGAATTGTTTTCTTAATTATCATTCTTATAGAAGATACCCAATGCTATGCTGTTTCTATTAAAAAGAAAGCAAAGACTCTTCAAAAACTCAGTAGAAAATGTTAACTGACAAGTTCTTTTTCTTAAAAAAATAGTTTAGCTTTATTTATTTTTTTGTTTTATTTCTTAACCTCCAGTATTTAGTAATGAAATAAATAAAAATAAGAAATTTTCTTTAATTTAAAAATTATACTTAGGTAGTAAATAGTACTAAAAATGCGCTCTCAATCATACTTTTCAAGCAACTTCCTGCAATATTTTCACGTTGTAAGATAGATTTAAGAAAATGGATTGCAAGGTAAGTATTTTTAAACCATAAAGGCCATTTAAAACTATCAAAAGACGAACATTGATTTACGTTGGCCATTGAACTGGTAATTGCACACTCGGTTAAAACGCTATCTCCCAACGAAATTGCCGAAGAAAACGAAGAGTGCCCGATAAGAATTCCTTTACAAAAATGCTCTTTTTACTTAAAATCACAAAACGGACTATTTCGCTACTTACTCCTACAAAAGGTCCTTTGAGCTTTGTACTTCCTATGCCTAATGGCATATGAGGCAATGCTTAATATCGCTTATATTTTCTGTACGTATGAGATCAAAAAAATCTATTCATTTGGTGGCTTTAAATATACTCGTACGTTATAAGTTAATTTAGCTGGAATGGATTAATTAAGTATATGATCATGGTAAATTATGAAGTACTACTGTAGCTAGACTTGCTTTGGTTGTTTTTTTTTAATTTTTAACCAATTTCCAAAAAGGAGGGTGCGTGCGTATGTATTTTTATAGTATAATAAAAATAGATACTCTTTTTCAGAAGAGGAAAGGGATTTTAAGTGACTTAGATATCAGTTTACCTTCCTTTTGTATTTTTCATTAGCTTTTAGTATCACATTTGTTTATAGTCATCGAAACTCTTTTAAAAGTGATAGTTTTTTTTAAATATTATTAAATAGTTAGTGTTATACATTCTATTTGTAGGTATCTTTAAAGATTCATAATTACTTAAGTAATACAAAAATTCACCACGCGAATAAACTAACCTAATTCTATTTAATACACAACGAGATAATGCCGAAATCTACTGACTCCATAAAACTTATAAACTATTAGCTTTGCTTTTAACATTCTCTTACATTGTAGGAACCTCAGAAATATCAATTTATCAAGCAATAGGTTCTGGGCAGACGGGTCAAATTAGATTCAAATCGGGAGACGACGCGTCTCTTATTATCTATATAGAAACTAAATTACTGTCTGCCGATGGAAATGATACCTTCTATGTATAAAAGATGACTTCAAGTACGAATTTATATTGAATTGCGCTTTTGAAATACCAATATCGAGTTCTATGATGTTCTATGATTCTGTGATAAGATTAAATATTTTTTTGGAAACTCTTAATTGAACAGATCCAAATCTATAGTTCTTAAAATTTTTGTATGTGTTCCTGTCTATATAAGACAGGTGACTTCATCAAAAGAAAACCACTCGGCATTTGCAATGAAATTTGATAACTGCGGAAAAATATTTCACCTTTGGTTTCTCGTGATGCGGTCATAGACAGACTATAACATTTTATTATATGTATAGATAATGTATCGACTAGGTAAAAAACTAACTGGAGGGAAAACCAGACCCATACTGGTGTCATTTATATCATACCTAAAAAAAGCGGAAGTAATGAAAAATAAAAAGAAAATGAAAAAGGAAATTTATCTTAGTGAAGACTTCTCTAAAGAAACATTGGAACTGCGTAAAAACCTGCAAAACCAATTAAAACTAGAAAGGGAGAAAGGAAATGAAGCATTCATTAAGAATAATACTCTTGTCGTAAGAGGTAAATCAGAAGCAGAAAAACGAAAAAGAGAAAATTCTTTGTCACCCAAGAACATACAAACACCACCCCATCCAACAGAGCGGCAAAATATTATAGCTCCGTCTAAGATGTACAAACCAGATGCATTTGCATACATGAGAGCTAGATCTCTCTCATTGTCAGAGAAGCGCACGCAACAAAATAATGCATAGGAATTATTAGACACCGGTAACCTGAAGAAAAGAAACATAACAAAAATTACAATTAAAAAAAACAAAGAAATCCCCAACACGGCTGGTCACCGCGGGGAGTTAGACCATACCCCCCAAGAGCTCATAGCAAAAAGGTCAAAGGCTTTATTTATTAATAAAGAATACTCTGAAAATAACACACATAGTCATAGGACTAGAATTAATATAGCTACACTTAACACAAGATCACTAAAATCCCAGGAATCTTTATTAGATTTAGAAACTGCATTGGAAACTGTGAATTGGGATATAATAGGCTTAAGTGAAGTACGGAGAGCGGGAGAGAAAATTATAGAATATGATAACTACATATTTTATTACAAAAATATATCAGCAGGCCTATACGGAGTAGGTTTTATGGTTAGAAAATATCTTAAAAACGAAGTAATTGAGTTTCAAGGAGTGTCAGACAGAATTGCAATTTTAAACATTAGACTTCCCGGCCAGAAACATCCTGCCTCAATAGTTCAAATATATGCTCCAACAGAGGTCACCAAGGAGGAAATAAAAAACGATTTTTATACTAAACTTAGTGAAATTATACCAAACTTGAATAAAACAGTAATAATAATGGGGGACTTCAATGGCCAAATTGGAAAGAGGGGAAGGAATGAAGATAAAATACTTGGACCATATACAACTGGGAAAAGAAACAACAATGGCCAAAGATTAATAAATTTTGCTATGGAAAATAACCTACACATCATGAACAGCTATTACAACAAAAAACCAAATAGAAAGTGGACATGGGAGTCACCTAATGGAAAGATAAGAAACGAAATAGATTATATTATAACAAACAAAACTAAACTTTTTTCAAATATAGATATTGTGAACCAACTGAATTACAACACTGATCATAGAATGCTTCGTGGACAGCTATACGTAAAGGAACCAAAAACACCAAGAAAAACTATTCAAAATTTTAAACAACCAGTACTTTTACCACTACCAGATAATATTTTACAGTCTTTAGGAACAAACTTAGAAAGAATAAGCAAATTAAATGGAGTCCAAGAAAAATACGATTACCTAGAAAAAACATTAAAAGAATTCGAAAATAAAACTAGAATTAATAAAGAGAGAAAAGACAAAATAGGACCACATGCACGGCAGTTAATTATACAAAGGAAAAAATTGTTTGAAGACAGGAAACACAACAAAAATACTATTACAAACCTAAGTAAAGAAATAAACCTACACATAAGAAAACACAGACAAAAAATAAGGACTGACACAATTAACCACTTTATAGAAAAATCAGGCGGGATAAAGAAAGCATACATTGAATTACGAGAGAACCTAAGCTGGATCGATGCTATAGAACACCCTAAAAGTAAGAAAAATAAAACACATAGAATAGAAATATTAGAAATAGCAACAGAGTACTACCGCAACTTATATAACGATGAGGAAGCAATAGTGGACCTACAGCTTACCCCCTGTGACAAAAGTAACAAGAATGATATCCCATGCATCCTGAGAGAGGAAGTGATTAAGGCAATAAAATCACAAAAGAAAGGAAAAGCTCCAGGAGAAGACAGCATATCTAACGAACTGTTAATTGGATCATCTGAAGTAATATGTAACACTCTTACAGAACTATTTAACGAAATTCTACGCACAGAATATATACCTCACCAGTGGTCGTCCTCCACTATAATATTACTTCACAAAAAAGGTAAAAAAGAAGATATCGCCAACTACAGACCTATCAGCCTTATGTCCAATATTTATAAAATTTTTGCAAAAATACTACTAGACCGTTTAACAAAAAGACTGGATGAAAACCAACCCAAAGAACAAGCTGGGTTTCGAAGTGACTTCTCAACCATAGATCACATCCACACGATAAAACATGTCATACAGAAATGTAATGAGTACGGCATAAATATCTATCTAGCCTTCGTGGATTATAACAAGGCATTTGACTCATTAAAACACTCAAAAATATGGGAAGCTTTAGGAACACAAGGTATTGACAAAAAATATATACGCCTTATTAAAAATATATATATAAACATGAGAGCAAAAATAAAAACGGAAAGAATAGGTGAATATTTCCCGATTAAAAAAGGTGTTAGACAAGGTGATCCTATGTCACCCAAAATATTTTCAGCAGTCCTGGAATACATATTTAGACGGCTTGATTGGGATAAACGTGGTTTGAATATAAACGGGATGCCTCTCAACCACTTAAGATTTGCAGACGATCTAATACTAATTTCAGATGATCCAAGAAGCTTACAAGTAATGCTAGAACAGCTTGAGCATGAAAGTGACAGAGTAGGATTATCCATGAATACTACAAAAACGAAATTAATGACAAATTGCGAAAAAATCCCAATAAAATTAAATGAAACCACGATAGAATATGTGGAAGAATACACGTATCTCGGACAGATCATATCTCCAAAACACCTAACAAGCAAAGAAATAAATAACAGAATAAATTTAGCATGGAAAAGATACTGGTCCCTTAAGGAGATTATGAAAAACCATCGCGTACCTCTTAAAGCTAAACAGAAAATAATGGATTCGTGTATTCTACCTGTCCTGACATATGGATGCCAAACATGGAGTTTAACTAAGGTTAATATACGCAAATTAGAAACCTGCCAACACAACATGGAACGGAGCATACTTAACATGAAAATAAAAGACAAGATAAAACTAGACACTATAAGAAAACAAACTAAAATTACTGATATTACTTACTATATAAAAAAACTAAAATGGAGGTGGGCAGGCCATATGGCCAGGAGTAAAAAGGATAAATGGTCTAAACATGTAACGGAGTGGTGTCCAAGGCAATGCAAAAGAAGGAAAGGGAGACAGTGCTGTAGGTGGGAGGACGATATTATAAAAACAGCGGGAGTTACTTGGATGAGACAAGCGCAGAACCGCACACAGTGGGAAGCTCTTGGGGAGGCCTATGCTAGAAAGCAAGACAATCTTCAATTATCGGTGTCAAATAATGCATAGAAACATTTGTAATAGATTAAGAATTTTACTGTAAGATTGTTAAATAAAGGCTATTATTATTATTATTATTATTATTATAGAAAATGTAGATAAGCTATCATTATTTAAAAAAAAATATCCTTACAATACTAAGTATCTTATAAACTGCCTAGTGGTGTCTTTTTGTTTATTGAATGCATGTATATAAATCTTCCGAAGAACAAGGAAGAAGCCCTTTTCTCAATCTGTCTAACCCAAAGGTCGCTTATGGAATATATATAATATTTCAACATTAATTTGTTTCTGCAATAAAAAAATGTATTTGCGTTTTGTATTTATATAAAATGAATTGTTTTCGGATTTAAGTTTCATAGCATTAAGCGAAAAAGTAACCGTAAGTTATTTTTTATCATTATTAATTATATTTTTACTGGAAATGTTAGAGTAAAATTCAATTTCCATATTATTTTCGATTTATTACAAATGACAACGTTACGATTAATGTTCACACGACATGCGATTAGCTTTATTAAAGCACTAGCTTCTGCCCGAAACTTCACTCGCATAATATATTTATTAATATATTGGGTTTTGCTTCACTGATGTATTGTGTATGTCGATGAATTTCTTAATCGTTCATCCGAACGATTTTCGTGATCCTATTTGCTGTGCCAGCGCCCAGCGGTCGCGGGTTCGAGTCCCGCTGGAGGGAGGAAACTAATAGGAAGCTACATTAACCTAATGACTTTTGACTTTTAATCATAATAGAGGTGTCACGATATCACAATATCAGCATCTGCAATCTCAGTTTTTAAGGTAACTAAAGCTAAGAAATTAGTTAAATAGCCTAGAATTATATAAATAAATAAATATAAATATATTGGGACTTTATTACAACAGCGCCATCTAGTTCCGTGGTAAGCTACGTTACGTGCTTGTGTTACGGATACCAGATGGTTGATATACTACACATATAAATTTTAAATACATACATATTATAAATATAAACACCCATGACTGGAGTACAAACATTCGTGCTCAACCAATGATATTTTAACTATAGATATGTTATGAGCGCGCAATCGTGAAAACTCGAAAACATCCTAATTAGGACGTATTGCCTTTAGTCAGTGTCACCGCATGGCGACGAGTGGTACGCTGCTACAAAATTAAAAAAATGCCATCCTGTGTATTTATGAAATGCACCAATTATGATACCAAAGTTAATAAAACACAAGGGATCTCATACCACATGTAAGAACGCAGTAAGTATACTTCGATTTATTAATATATTTCAATTATTAGCCTAATATTCTGATATGTCATCGGTCGCTAGACTAATGTTTGTCTTTGTTTACATTGACGCGCAATTGACAACACTAGCTGTCTCTTTTTTTCTTATTGATTTTATCGACTATCCCCTTTCTGTCATTTTGACATGTACCTTGAATGAAAAGTGTGTATGTGTGCTGCGCGGAACACTTTTTTCGGTTGTTTAGTGAGCGTATAACATATCTGTCTATTAAATATCATTGTGCTCAACAAATTAATGCAAGCAGCGGGACTCGAACCCGCGACCACTAATCACTACCAACTGAGTCAAACGTGATGTCAAAGAAGAGTTTATTACCTCCATCTAGAGCTAATTATACACATGTATCGATACCTACTAACACTAAGAATATTTTTAAAACTAAAGATTTATAATATCTTTACCAATTTCTTTTGAACATTACTAATATGATGAAGTATCCCCATACCTTCAATATTTGTATAAAAAGAGTGGCATTTTGACTGCACTGGGTCGGTGGGCGGTTCTTTTTGTTGCAACCGCATTTCGAGCATAACTACACTGCCAGATTATGTCAGATACTTTGAATTAAAGCTTTAGTGTAAATGTTTGTAATTCTGCTTGTATAGGGCAAGGAATATTTGAATTTTATTGTATTAACCGATTTGGAATAAGGAAGGTGTCGATTCAGTTAAATTGTTCAGTTAAATAATTCAGTTAAATGGGATTTTCTTCATGTGAGATTTACGAGATTTTATAGTTATTGCCTATTGGCTAAATTTATTTAAATAGATTTTTTAATTTAAATTTTCCTAGGTTTTGACATTAAAGTAGAAGTAAAAATCGTTTAAAATTCATATCCCTAGCACTAATCAGACTTTTAAGTTATGCACTATTTTTAGAATAAACATAGAAAGAAGCAGACGTTTCTAAAATTATTATCTGGCTAATTTTTGAAAAGGCTAGATAAAGATTTTGAAAGCATTTTTAATAGCTGATGTTATTTTAGAAAAAGAATAAGGATTGCTCTCTAAAGAAATAAAACGTACCTAAAGACGAAGCCGAGCGAAGCAATGGTGAATTGCTAGTTTAAAGGACATTACTTTCTACATTTATCTGAATGTTTATCTGTTGAAGAAGAAAATATTATAGAAATAAGAAGGTTGAAAGTAAAATTTTATTACATAAATGTCTAAATCTTAATTTAATTAACTCTTTTTATTGGTATTCTCCTTTCATCGTAAAGAATGTAACGAGTAAACAAAAAGCATTTATTTCAAACTTCCATACAAAATGTAACGCCACCAAAAACATGCATTCGACGCATTCAGAGGGACAACAATTTATATAAAACAATATAAGAATTCTAACGATGGTTCTCCATTGGATATTTTGTTGACATATTACTAAGCTTTTAATTTGGGCTTGATTAATAAACATTTAGCCAAGATGGTATTGATAGCGAAATATATGTCTAGACTTTCTTCATGGGGGGTAACGGGTTCGGTTCGTGAGCGTGGTAAAAATTTTTATGGACTTTATTTAGATCTTTGTTCTCATTTACTCTTAATTTATAATAAAGAGGTGTTTTGAGCTACTCTTCCTAAAATATATTGTAGCCAAACAAAAAATACATGAAGCATTGAAGAATTTGACTAACTACTGATGATAACTGAACATCGTATAAGCTGGATATATTATTATACAAATTAGCTAGTATTCGCCCAGTGACCGAAATTTAAACATAATCGTCATATAAAAAATCATTTTAAGTTTTTTTTTATTTTTTATTAAAGAGCTTTTAGCTTTCCACGTGTTTTTATTATAAATCTAAGACGAATTGGTTGTAAAAAAACAAAAAAGTGAAAATCTGTTGAAAACCAGAGAAGAAAAAGATACTGACTTATTTCGTCTTTTCTTAGTATGTATATAATATACCCATACAAATCCAATATCCTACACGAAGCACTTAATATTATGTGGTAAAAAGCAGCCTCTACCACGCTTCAGTCCATAAACTTTATCTTAGCAATAAATCGCATTGATTAGTTACTCAGATTATCTGTGAAAGAAAGACGAAACAAGTTCGTTAAATTGCTTATATATATAACATACTATTTTTTACCTTTGATTCGCTCGGGTACGTCACTAACTACAAAATCTATACGTATAATAAAATTCTAACTTAATAGGACGTACATTGAATAGTTTTTGGAAATTCTTATTGAAGTATTAATAATTATTATCAATATACAGGCTCTATAGTTTTTAGAATTTTTGTCTGTCTGTCTGTCTGTCTGTGACCGCATCACGAGAAAACCACTGATTTTGATGAAATTTGGTATGATGTTTGCTGGTTATCCAGATCAGGATATTGGATACTTTTTACTGCTAAAAAATTACTCTCTCTAATAAACTAGTGAGAGGAATCTCAAGTAACCGTTAAAAACCGGCCGTAAACACACTGTATGTAAAATTAAAACGCGGGCGAAGCCGCAGGAAATGCTTGTTATATTATAAATAATAATTCTAGCGTAATACGAGTAGTTACGTTTGTCATTATAAATGAAACTATCTTTCCGGAATTTGTCGCAGAATTTATTTTACGTATTAATTCTCGACGTTTCGAATGCTTTACAGTAATCATGGTCTTAAAATCCAAACAGATAATTTCATTTATAATGTCAAGTATTCGCTTAAATCTAAGAAATTACTGTTTAATCATGATAAATGGGCAAAATCAGCATTTACTTTAAACAAAAAATATACAAGCTATTCTTAATATTTGTATGAGATTATTTTCCTCTAAACTCATATATTTTAAATAGTTATGTCAAACATACTCACAAAAAAATTCTATATATAGAAAACGATCAAAAAATGGCAGTAACGGTAAAAAAAAATAATTGAATCATTTGATTACTTATAAAATTTAATATGCAATTACAGTATGTTTATTAAATTTGGAATGTATAGACTAGTATACCATAAGTTTTGCCATCAATTTCACATACAGTGAAATGCGTAATTAAAATTATAAGCTGGCAGAGTATTATCGTAATTGTGTTATCCTATTATTGAGAGTCGCGCGTAACAGATCGGTAATGGTTGGGCGAGGATGCTCGATGTTTGGATGCGGCTGTTATTTATAATTATTTATATTATTTCCTATTAATAAGCAAAGACAGTTCAGTATGATTTTCCTTATGTTTCTCTACAATTTTTTGTTTATTTTAGTAGCTATTGTCGAGCTTTGGTGATAGCAGCTTAAATTTTTCAATTTTTTTTATAAAATTTTGACGAAAATAAGTTAATTTTACGAAAGTTGACACTTTTTATGTGTTTTGAATTGCCCAATTCAAAAATTTATTTTAGTATAAGTTTATTAGATAGTGATTAAATCTGCAATATAAAGAGTTTAATATGTTACATAATAAACGAAAATGTTATCTAAAAATATGTTTGTTTAATTTATCCAGTAAATAAACAAATAATAATTGCTTAATTGTTAAGTTGGCCACCCACCTTACCTACCTAAGTACCTACTCTAGCCTATAATAATATGACATTGGCGAAGCAAATCCTCATATAGTGCTCTCGTATTGCTGTGGTCTTTAAATCCGTAAACAAAAACATGTTTTATGTATATTTTTATCACAACTCTTAAATTTGCATACATGTTTCAACTCAATTTATTTTTTATGGATCGAATCATAAAATGTATTATATTTTAATACCTTTTAGTAAAATAAATAACTTTGAGGCTTGTGATTTTAAAAAGCTATGTTTAAAGATTATTTTGACCGCCTTCAAAAAATAAGGGTAAGCAATAATCGTATGAAAGAGAATAGTATGTATGTGACGTACGCAATATGTACGCTATTTTTATAATTCCTTATTATATAATTTTATTTTTATTAGTAATTTTTAGTCGGTAAATTAATTTTACGATAAAAATGTCGTATTGATTTGAATATTTCTGTAAATCAGATATTTTGCACTAGAAATTAAAAAAAAAAGCACTCATAGTCACTTAATGAACCATTAAGTCGAGAATCTCCATACTAAAGAACGACTTAATGCTTCATTAAAAGACTATGACTGTGGCGATAAGCTGTAAATACTTTAAAATCAACTAATGAAATATTTTCTTATGCTTAACAATATAAGTTTTATATTTTATTATTTACAATAAAGGAAATTACAAGTAAACTTAACTATATATATACAAAGCAAATGTACACTTAATTATTACTGTACAAGTCGTGTCCGCGTGGAATAGTGGCAAGAATGCTAGCTGCATTCCCCCGTTGAATGGCAATGCCGATTCTTTGGGCGAAAAATGAGCCAGCTCTCTTGTCACCAGTGGAGGCGATAGGACGAGGTGTTATGTCTTTTAAAAAGTGCTTAGCACTTTGACTCCATGGGCCAAGGGTTTCAACAGCAAAAGGTATAAAAATATAATTTTGAATAAGGGAGGCATATTTACGTATCTTGAGAAGTTCAGCCTTCTCCGCCGCAGCCCCCACTTTAGACGCCGTCTCCTTGACATGGGACGAGGCCAATGTGTCAACACATGTAGCGTCCCACATTAACGCCCGTCCCCTTTCCCAAGGAACCAGCGACAGACCATCAGGTCTCTTGCCATCATCTCGACTTATTCCAGACGGCTCAATGAGAGCAGGAATGTCAATGGTGGCAAGAGCCCTTTTGATGGTATCATTTAGAGAACCGTGACGAAAAAGTCTACCTGAACTTCTTCGGCAAGAGAGTCCATGGAGTCCATTAAAGTCGACCTCTTTTCCACACGGGCACCTGTGCTGAGTGCACAGCGGTGTTCCCAGCCGGAGACCTAGAGCGATACGAAAACTATCGTTATCCAAAAGTAAAGTAAGTTAAGTTAATAAGTTTAAGTAAGTATGTACGAGTATGTACATACATATTATAATTATTTATAACTCATGATCATATCAATTTTTCTTAGCTCTGAATTCACGAAGTCCGCTGCGGTGTCCCGATTCGTCACATTCTCATTATTTATTACAGCAACATAAATTGATGTACCTGCAAATTATCTGCCAAAGGACTAAAAGAATGATGGATTCGAGCTTGTATCAAAGTCATAGTGACTTTAGTGTTAGTCATCTCGGTATTCAATGAACTTCCTTAAAGTTTTTGAATGGTCCTTCTTTAATTATTGTAATTGGCCACCTTTTTTCAACAAAGATGAGCGTGCAAAGTGGTCGTACATTGTCTCTATTCTGAAGTCACGAATTCGAGTCCCGCTTGTGACAAATATTTAAATTGATGTATAGTGATGTGATCATCGCTTCTTTATATAGAAATAATTAGCATAAAATCCGAGATAGTATTCACGCAGCTAAATTTAAAATAAAAATAAAATTTTGCAATAACGGCTTCGGCATATCTATAGGTAGGTACAGGTAATTAAAATTGAAGCGATTAATACAAATATTATCAATTTAATAGCTTTATACAAAATGTATGTAGGTAATTAATTATTATACGGTACTTATAAGAAAAAAATATTTTTTAATTTTTTTTTGTCTGTTTGGTGGATTGTTCCCGCTAGTATTTCAAAAGGCTGGGCAAATTTTATAAGGAGTTTAGGACTTAGACTATTTTTATTTTATAAAAATGGTTATGGTTCCGTCCAAAATAATATATGTTAAATACAAAAATTACCTCAATAGGAATCGAATCTGTACACCTGCTCAAAACAATACTCTTTCATAAATAAACCAAAAACTTTGTATTAAAAACCTATGCAAATCAGGACCTATTTAGGAAAACTAATTCCGAATGTGTCTCGAGTCTACAAAAGCTTGGCGGCTTTAACGAATACCAAACGGAGGCTGACTTTGACGCCCAAAAAAGTGGTCTCTTCTCAATTAGAAGAAGTTTTCGGTCGCAATGTTTATTCATCGAGTACAAAAATGTAACAGGTTGGACGTCCCCTGCCGTGAGATGGTCGACTCGCGTGATACGTTATCAATAAATAAAATTAAATAAAAAATAATTAGTATTTTAAACATCGCGTTATGTTTCCAGAACACGATACACTGTTGTGGTGTTAAATTGCACTTTTCTTTAATTTAATAGCCTATTGACATGTAAGGGTTTCTGTTGAATCTGTCCGAGATTTATTCGGGCTAATTAAATATTGCATCGGGCCTTTGGCTTGTTAACGGATTATGGATTCTGTTTCGTTAATTAATGTGATATGTGTTTGCAAATTGTATTATTTGTTGTTGTCGAAGCGTGAGTTAAATAAGTAGTGAAATATACTCCAATATAGTAGCTAAAATTTATGGTATAAAGGCCTCTAAATATTTTATTTTCTCACTTTACGTCCTAAAGAACTTACCGCCGGACTCATAGTCACTTAATGAACCTTTAAGTCGAAAATCTCCATACTAAAAACGACTTAATAGTTCTTTAAGTGACTATGAGTGCGGGCGTTACTGTATTTATATAGGCTCATTGAGATATCATGAAATCTGTGAACTTACAGTCGTCATAGTTTTCTCTTAATGTTGTGTAATTTGTATGTATATAGCTTTAAATTATTAAAACAAAATACTAATTATAGATTATTAGATATGTATATAAAATGTAGATTACAGGCTTATCCTTTAAGATCATTTTGGTTAAACCATTTTTTTGTAAAATGAAAATGTTTTTTCACGAATTATACCCACTGCTTAAATGTCTTATATACATTTTTTGTGTATAAGTGCGAAATCACACACAAGTGTATAGCAAGAAGATAATTCCACACGACAACTTCACTTAGGTATACTTAGAAGCACGGGCGGGGTTATCATAATAACATGTTTTGCTTTTCTTAGCGAAAGTACTATTTAAAATTCGTTGAGTATTTGTGTATCTATTCGTATTAAAACATTTCTAAAGAATTAATATGGTTGCGGTGATAAGTAATGTCTTACGTCCATAAACGCTTGTACAAATAAGTATGCGTCAAACGTAACAGAATTTGTAAATTATTAGTCCATGTTTTGAACTTAATGTATAAGTAAAATCAGTTCTTATCAGAATGTGATTTTCATTTGAAAATCTTTTTTGAAACTGTGTATGACTTGTATAATGAAGAACATGAGTGTCTAAGAGACTGTAAATAGTTTTAGAACAAATGTGTCAAGTCCGCTAACTTGCATTTGGTGCAGTGGACTATTTTGTAAAACACGGGCCGATAAAAAGTTACTATTGTAATCTAATATGTAAAAGCGAAAGGTTACTCAATCACTTATCACGAAAAATCGATAACTGCTTGACGTATAAAGATGAAATTTGGCAATAAGGTAGTTTATAGTTATTAGACGTTCGCTAAAAACGGATTTTGTGACAGAGGCGGATTAAGAGCTCCAAGGGCTCTCGTAAATTTGTATGAAAGTCCTTCACTTTTTGTGATACAAACTCTTATTTACAAACTTTACATTGGGCAAGGAGCACCTAGAGACGAACCCGAGCGACGAAAGAGTGAGTCACTAGTATACATAGTATACATACATATTATATGTATGTATGTATGTATTATTTTACTCTAGCTTAACTTTTTCTTGCTAGTCTTTAACATTGGACTGACTGATATTTTCAATGATACCCGACTTAGGTAATTATAGCTTAGACACTTGCTAATGAGTAAGCGCTATCGCAATGAGAATTGCGTCGGTGAGATGTAGGGAGATGCTTTGTTCATATAGCTCGTAATGACAGGCTATGCCTATATTCATAAGTAGTATAAAGACAGTTGTAGTCGAGTGGATAGGTTGGGGTTCAAATCACGGTTGCACCTCTATGCAAAACATTTCCAACATAATTAACGTCAAGCGGTCTTTCGGTGACGGAAAACATTGTGAGCAAATGACTCGGAGAACCTAGCAGGTTATCGTTCAAAAACAAGTAAAGCCCACCAACCCTTAATTGGCCACCATGATGGACTATTGTCTGATCTCCGTATTTAAGATAGATCTTTGCCCAACAGTAGGACGTTAGAAAAATGATAAAAAAACATATAGTGGCCGGCATATTATACGCGATGTAGACCGTGCGGTTCAAAATTCGTGTTTTGAAATATAAGATCTGTCATTGGTACATAAATGTCAACCCTCAATAAGATACAGTGGAACTCCTATTATTTTCATACTTTGACTACAAATTCGTCTATCGGATGCTCTAATAGTTTCCGAGTAAAGTTGCTGTGATGTACAGAAATATGGAATTATGTACTATAAACTAACCAGTTTTAGTTTCTTCCCGAGAAAGAAACCTAATTTAGGTTTTTTTATTAGCCTCCAGTAACTTTTACTCGTAAACTATTTCCATTACGTATTCGTTGCCAAAAATATTTCAATCCCTAAATAAGTAATAATGTCACATTCTCATAGAAAATTGTTACAACTCGATTTTATCAAGTCGGTACTAGAATATATTGCCGCGAATCCAAGATAATAACAAATTGAACGCTTAATGAGCGTATTCACATCGCATCCTGTCTAACTTGAATGTTACAGGTTCTGCTTTGTAACGTACAACTTGGTGTTTCTAAATGAATTCGCATTTATATACATAATATGTTAAAGTTTCTGTTTATGTATAATACATGTACATTTTACGTACGTCGTACTTACATCTAATATATGAAATTGACCGATTTTTATGAAATTTCATGTGTAAATTTGATGGGTCTGAGAATAGGTTAGCCGTTAGGCAATTTTTTCCGATAGGCTATTTTTAATTTTTATTTTTAGACCGATTTTATTTTTTTTATTTTTTTCTGATTTGGCATCAAAAAATACTTCTAACCCTAATTGTCATCCTACTATCACCAATCTCTATTTTTAATAGTGATAAGAACGCGGGCGGAGCCGCGGGAATTGCTAGTATGTATATATGATATACAACGGGATATCAATAATAAGTACCTATCATGCGTATCACTTACTTTTGAGTGTTTCTGATATCACGGCACGCGTGGTACTACGTCCGTTACCACTACAACTGTACAACAAACGAACTGGAAAAAGGTTAAATAGATATGACTGATAATTAAAAAAATATATGTACTCGTAATGATATCAGTTGGTTTACCTGAACCATCAGTAAGGTTACGGTTTAGGATAAATAATGTGGTTTTTTTTCACACAAATTCAGTCATAATCTGTAATATTATGTATAATGTACCTAAAATGTACATAGCAATAGACTATGGCCTGAACCCCTTCGTACTGAAGGGAGGCCCGTGCCCAGCAGTGGGACGTTAAAAAGGGCTGAATACAATACATAAGTAAAGACAAAACCATTCAGTACCTTTTCCTCCTCTGTTTATCAACAAACTATTTTTAGTGCTGGTGATAATTATTATCAATTTAATTTAAAATTAGATAGACATTCTCTATATATAAAATCGCTAACATACCTTTCATTCCAAAAAATGTATTGGAAATGTTAAAAGTGTCCAAAGATTTACAAAACGTCGTATAAAGTAGTACAAAATATCAATTGGGTTGGTTTTATGCAGAGCCGTGTAAAACATCGGGGTGGCGTGTGCGCTTGCCTTATGTGAGTTTAGCACGCGAGGTACAATTGCGACCAGAAGTGATTACACTTGTTTTATTTGTACCCTCATTATTCTACTTTGTTATTTATTTTGATAGTATTTTTATACTTAGCCAGCCTCAGTATCACATTTATTTAAATGTTTACTTAATATTGTATTTAGTTTTTTACTTATTAGTGTTAGTGTATAGGTTTTTACGTCAAACTTGTAGGTGACTCATTGAAAATTTTATCTAAGTGCATGAAAGATCAAATTAAAATATCATATACTCGTAGATATTATTTATAAAGGCCATATATTGTATTATTTCTTGCTAAAACTATTATATAGTTCAAAAGTATCAGAATATAAAAAAGTTTTTAAAATTTTTAAGAGACTTTATAATTATTAGTATTTTCTAACACTTTTAAGAACGCCAGTACAATAACCCTTTTGTATTATTTTTAAAAGCACCACGAATGATCGAGTGTCCCGAATTCATGTAATACATAGAGTTATCCGATTGAAAATGTAGTAATTTGTTAACTATTCCAGCAACGTGTATTATGGTTTTGTTAGCCAACATGTGAACATTGAATTTTTTTTGTTTTAAAACAAAATAATGCTTAGAAACATTTGAAGTAAGTATAAGTTAGTGCAACATAAGTTCGTGTGCTTTCGGTACAAAAATGTACTGTACACTAATTTCAAGTTTAAGACAGCATAGAATAATACTACCTTCAAGTATTAAAACAAAAAATAGAAAAACAAAAAAATCCTATGCTATTTTTCTTTCTTCCATCCTTCTCATTTGATTTTTCAATAGAGTGATTACCTACTACGGCTACTACTGCTTTATCTATTTTTACACTTTACGATAAAGTTAAAGCTACAACTTTTTAAATGCAGGTGTGACATACTTGTCTCTTTGTTAATGCATTACTAGGAAAAGCTAGTTAATATTACGTGGTCAAAAAAGACAACGGTATCCCAGTAGTAATGCGCTCGCTTGGATAACCGAGTGTTGCGGGTTCAAATCCTGGTCTCGCACCTCTAATATTTTCACGTGCGAATCATTTCTAACGGGATAACCATTACGGTGAAGGAAAACATCGAGAGGACACCTGCATATCTGAGAGAATCTAGCAAGTTTTATAATAAAGCTGAACATATGTTACTAATTTTATATCATAAATCAAGGGAATGATTATAATGAACAAACAACAAAAAATAATTATAGTAAAAAGTTGTGAAACGCAGTATAATATCTACGTACGCTCGATTTTAAACATGGTTAAACTCATCTGATTACTATTAAGGGTGTTGATTAATTTATCCTGCAGTAGTAACACAGCATGAGAATAATAGAGCTTTGTGATTTTTCGAATGAGAAAGGGTTTTAAATGAAAAGTTCCGGGGGAAAGTTTTTGCATGTTATATTAAGTATTTTGCATAGTCTGAAGAATTGGGTCGGAAATTAGAGAAATAAAGGCAATTTACAATATTATACAAATACATAATGTGGATTTTTTTAAATGTAAAGTAAACCAATACGAAAAAATAGTTTTTGCGATATTAAATATTAAAAAGCGGTTTCAATCTCAAGATCTTGTAGTAGGGGAGCCCACGATGCTAAATGGGGATTTACTCGAGCGTCGTAGAGACCTATTGGGATGCAAAGCTTAGATGATAAGAAGAAGAAAATGTTAAATAATATAGACCTTTACATCGGTGGGGGAAGCGGCTATAGATTTTTAAATATGTAAAAAAAAAACTGTTCCATGGACATCCTCGAGCGCGTCGGATATTGATAGCATCAATGCCCTACGTATTTTTAATAATGTACGTATGTTAATCTGATCGTTTGCATGATGCGGGTGGTTGTATTTAAGGGTTCAAAATGAAAAAAATTTTTTTTTTATCGAGCGCATCAGATTTTCTAAGGGAGTGTTAAGTGCACCAAAAAAAAGCTCTCATTCACTAATCTGACGACTTTGATGGGACGCAAACTCGCGGTCATATTCATAATGTGCAAAAAAAAATCGCCATTTTGAAATACTCAAGCGCGTCAGATTAAGATATATATGGTTCATCTTTATGTTCTAAACGTACTGTCTCATAATCTGACGATTATCTAGAGGGATTCGCCTGATCTGACAAAAATTATTAGAAAAACGGTTCACCTTAAAGGCCATCCCTGAAACTTCCCGCTAATTCCATTCCTGAGCGCTTAAAATTGTACTTATGACATTTTTGAGCTCAAAATATAATTTATGTGATATTTTGAGCTCGCTGAGTTCAAAGAAATAATATTTCTATGCATTTGAGCTCTCCCAGCTCGAAAGTCTGATAGAAGTTTCATAGAACACTATTTTTAGAATTTTCAAACCGCAATAACTTTTGAATGGATCAAGCAATTTTCACGCGGTTGGCGGCATTCGACGCAGTTTTATCATCCTCATAAGTTTTTTTTTTTTATGGGACAAAGGGGGCAAACGGGCAGGAGGCTCACCTGATGGTAAGTGATCACCTCCGCCCATGGACATCGGCAACACCACAGGGCCTGCAGATGCGTTGCCGGCCTTTCAGGAAAGGGAGGGAGGGAGGAGGGAGAAGGACGGGAGTAGGGATAGGGAGTGGGCCTCCCGGACTCTCACTCACCGGACGAAACGCGACAGCATAGCCGCCACTTCACGCCGGTCTTCTGTGAGAGAGTGGTACTAAACGGGGCGTGCCGGCCCATTCGGCTGCTACCCGAAGGTAACAAGCATGGCACTACCACTGTCCACTATCCTCATAAGTAATTTTGTAATTTTAATTGATCGAACCACAAACTTTTTCGGGTTTCTTTCCTTCACGATATCTCTCGAACGAATCAACTGATTTTGACCAGCTTGGTGGCGATCGACGTGGTTTTTCAAGCTCAAAGGCGGATTAGTTTTTAAGGTAATCGATAAAGCCGGTTAAAAGTTATTCCAAAAAAACCACTTTCAAATAAAAAAAAATTCTTATTTCTCAAAATCTATCGGTCAGAATCGGTTCAAATTCACAGGAAATCTAATTTTGAGGGAAATCTTTAGTCTAATTCGGTTTAGTCGCTCAAAAGTTATAAGCGAGTCACACACACACACACACACACACACACACACACACACACACACACACATACAGACATAGTAACAACATCACGGAGGTAGTCAGGGAAGCTTCCTATGACCTTAAAACGTCAAGATCTGATGAAAACTCGATTTTCGCAAAACGGGGTAAAACCAATAACTTCCCGAATTGTTTTTGTTATTTCGGCTTGCGGAAATCGTCAGATTATATATTTTTCATTATTCTTGAATTATTTCCTTCAAAATAAAAAAAAATTTAGCTACGCTCGAGAATGTCGAGATGACGTTTTTTTTACAACTTTGTTGCCCTCCCCTTTTTTTACGTCACTCTCAAATTGTCAGATTAGTGGAATATACACTTTTTAGGATATAATTAACTCACCCTACCTTAATCTGATCCTGTATCCTTCACGGGCGGCCTTATATATGGGCCTTATGTTTTGTGGAGGTACTTAACCGGGTACAAGCTATCCCCCTGTATATTAATCTGCCGCGCTTTAGTAAATCCCGAAATCCCCGCTTGGGCTCCCATACTATTGAATCTATTTCGCTTTTGATTTGCAAATCCTTTTCGACGTGATTGACACTTGCTAATTCAGTAAAGGCATCTTAAAAGCATACGTCTAGAGTTAGCGTTAGGACGTTGAAAGGGCTGAATTCTTATACAATATAATTGTAAGTTATTGAGATTTATATAGTCTTTATTATATTTTAGCAAACTTAAGCACAAAGGAATGAAATATTTTTAAAAGTTCTTACATCAAAAAGCATCTGCTCACCTTCGTAGGTACTAGGCACTAAATATCAACGGCTTAATTACCGCGATAAAACAATCGTAAGACTTCGCCGCCTTAAATGCTCATTTAGAACGTTAACTGAATTGCCTCAATGATATGTAATCACTACGAGTATAAAGTGTATAGTTACTGTAGCAACACTAAACTGCTTTACATTGACAACAACTACAACAAACTAACGATTTAACCTTGCTTCGCTCTGCAAGGGAAGCTAGTTTCACTTCGCTCCTTTTTTTCCCACCTGAATAGGAGTGTAAGTCCCTTTAAAATCGGCCTAACTCCCGAAAGACACAGAAGAAAAAATATTAAAATTTTATTTTTCTTACAAGTATATAAATCAATATGCATTTAGCAAAAAGTTGTTAATTGTAGCTGATATAACAAACAGACATTTCTTAGGTTTACGGATATTCGACATTACAAATGAAACTATTTTTTCGGATTTTGTCGCGGATTTATTTTGATTTTTGGTTCCCGCGCGACGTTTCGAATGTCTTACAGCAATCATGGTCACAGAAGAGACCCCGATAAAAAATATAGCTTCATTTACAAGACACTTCAATCTTATTTTCCTGTATAGATTGTTTATATCGTAAGTTAAATTGGGCATTGATGTTAATTTAAATACTAGTTTTCTTCTAATAAATTAGCTATACCTTTACATTGAAATAAAAAAATCATATTTGAATCATAGTTCCCGAGATTATAACATTCAAACAAACAAAAAAGGTGAACTTTCAGTTTTATATTCGTATATTAATATAGCTTAAAGTAACCAACAGACATAAGTCGGAGTTTTGATACTTTTTTTAATGATCTTCGTTGTGTCAAAATATAAAGTAATGTCAATTAAATCAAAATGTGCTAAATTAAACAGCGAGAATATAATTTGAAGATACATATGTTGAACAAAACCACTATTCATTATAAAGAAACATAATCTTGTAGCTTTATACCATAATATGCAATATAACCCAAGCCATAAACGTATACTGAACTCTTTGCAATACGCCATCCCATACAAGTTATTCTAATTCGCACTCCTATAACTTACGACTTTCTACGAAAAAAGACCTGCTTACTACAAACTTACAATACATCAGTAAGGCTTAATTGCCTTCATAAAACAATCGTGAGTTCCTCGCCGTCTTAAATGCTCATTAAGAGCGGTAATGGCGAGCTATGGTGCCGATAAATGGGGGGAGGATTCACGGGGTTGAAAATGGATGGGCAGGTCTAGTTGGTTATATATTACTAGACATGATGTAACTTGTTTTAGGATGAAATTTGAAAAGCCAATTGTTGTGAAGAACGGTTTGTGTGTTTATTTATGTTTTTGACGACACGTTTGGCACACTTTTTAGAGACCCAACTGATCTACCAGTGGTTGCAGGTTCGAGACCGCTAGGAACATTGATTTATTTAATGAGCACAAATGAAGGGTACAGAGGCAAAACAAGGAATGTCACATAAAATTAAAAAAAGTTGATAAGTATGGGAACATTAAGCGTATTATAGATTGCAATGTAAATTAAAAAAATAATCATTTTGTGACATTCCTTGTTTTGCCCCTGTATTCTTCAAATGTACTCGTCATGAGTGTTTATATTTATAATATTTGTATTTAAAGTATTATAAGTATTGTAAATTAACTTTCTGGTATCCATAACACAAGCCTCGTTTAGTGTCATGTTTTAAATATCCAATATATTACTTTTAAATAAATATTTACTTTTTAAATAAAATATTTACTTCACAGACTTTTGTCACAGTATGTGGTGGCTAAAACAAAGTAAACTTAAAAGTTTTGAGTTGTCATGCCACAGATATTCGTGCCTGGATTCTATATCGTGGGAAATCATGGTAACGATTTCCGCGCGGTTTAAAAAGTCGTAATAACAATTTAATTGTATTTTTTTATATAGTTATTATGGTACAAATTATTATTTCCACGGTTTAGACAACCGTTATGATTAAAAAAAAACCCAAAACATACTGTCAGTTATTTGTAGTAAACCAAATACTGTCTAGCTAAAGGTCAGTCTTAACAAAGTGCTTTACTTATTTTTTCCATAGTAACGACCTCTAAATCAAACCTGCGAGACATCTTAATTTCAGAGCTCCATTTTAGCACATTTTCAATCTACACAACTTATTTGACTAGGCTACTACATAGATCACTAAGTAATTTGAATTTTTGACATGCAACCAATTCAACTCAACGCCTTATACAGTCACGAAACAACAAATGAATCGTCAATATGTATGGAAATTCTTTCTCATAGAAAATTAATGGTTGGCGGAGCTCACGATACGTTTACATGACTATTTGCTATAAACTATGGTTTACATAATTTTATTTGAAATTATTGTTAATTACGTTTAAACTTTAAAGGCATTTATGAACCTCAACATTAACTTCGATCACGTGGAAATTGGAGGTGACAAAATATTAAAATATTATTATTTACAGACAAAAATTTACTAAGTATCTATTGATATTTTAGTGGAATCGAACAAAAATTCAAGAAAATAGTGAACTTTTATAAACTCGGACATCATAAATTTCTAAAGATATATCACAATATGTTTGCATGTTTTCCTCAAATTATAATTGTATTTAGCCCTTTTTAAGGTCCCACTGCAGGGCTTATTTTAATACAGGGGTGATAAGGCCATAGTCCACAACGCTGGCCAATTGCAGGTTAGCGGACTTAACATGTCTTTCGTAAACTAGCTTTGCTTAGACACTCAGGTTTCCTCACGACGTTTCCCTTCACCGTAAAACAAGAGGTAATCATGTTAGAAATGATAAACACATATCAGAGATGCGAAACCCGGGCTTGAACCCATCACTTGGTAACCGATGCGAGTACGTTACCACTGGGCTAAATGATATCATACTACTCGTAAATAGTTTTTAATGAAAAGTATACAGATATGCTATGACCTAGACTAAGACATTAGTTACTATTATTAGTATCGTTAAGGTAGACTAATAATTAAAGACATAATGTCGAAAAACAAAAGTCTATCTTACGAGTTATATTTCTATTCCAAATTAATTAATTCGACTTTGTACCATTGGGTTAAAAAAAATAATTAAATAACAATCGAACATAGAACTTATTATGAATTCGGTTAGCAGAACTTATAAATAACATTCTCAATTAAAACCTAGCTTATTACATGTACCTACATTCAATGATACCTACGCTTTAAGTTTCTTATAGCCTAAATGCATGAAGCATGGGTTCTTAATTTATAAATAACTTAATACTACTCAATTAATATAATTATAAAAATAATTAACATATGATGAAACCAAAAAGCTTAATTTAAAATATAAGCTTAAAAAGCTTAATTAAACCCTCATCTACCAATACGAAACCCTAAAATTATAATTTTAACGATGCCGATTCAATACATTGATACGTGCGCCACACACGACACTCGTATAATGAAATAGCAAATAGAACTGGTCAGCTAAGTGATTTGACCAATTATTGCCTGTCCCCCACAGAGACGTTTGGATTTGACGTTAAAAGAATTCCTGTACAAAGATTTAAATGTACTAAATGTGACAGCCATGGCATCAGGGGAATGTGTATGGCTGATTACCGTTTAAAGCCGTAGGCATAGAGTATATTGCTACATATATAAAGCCGTAGGTCGCAGATTCAATTTAGGGTTAGATAAAATCTATAATATATTTCTATGAATTACATTATTCTGACTTACTTCAAAACCAGTGCCAAGTGCACTGAAATTTTGAACATGTCACTTAGAATGGAGAAAATATGAGGTAGATTGGCTGTTAAAATAAAATATTTTATTAAACTAAGTAACCAGTCTAACGTTCTACGATAATAAAGGTAGAAGGAGGTTAGGTAGTGGTAGGAGGGTGAAAAATATTTTACAACCTGTTCTCATACCTAGCTTATATTTTACAAAAATAATTTCATTAAAATCGGTTGAGCCTTCCGGAGGGGTGCGACCACAAACACTGTGACACAAGATTTTTATATATATCAAAGTATCACTACATATTATAAAACAAAGTCTTCCGCTGCGTCTGTCTGTCTGTTCGCGATAAACTCAAAAACTACTGCACCGATCTTCATGCTGTTTTCACAAATGGATAGAGTGGTTCTCGAGGAAAGTTTTAGTATATAAGTTGTCAAGTTTTCAATGTTTATCTAGGGATGAGCCCGAGCGAAGTGAAACTAGTAATATATGAAAAATAAAATGGAAACCCTGTTATCATATCCAGTTACAAAATGATCTCTAGCTTCCACCTACAGCGCAACAGCCATAGTAACATTTGACGCAGCGATTACACTCCGTATACAAGCCAATAAAAGTAACGTGTTACATAAAATATCTTAGCTTAATTGCGTAAAATTTTCTTCGTAGATTATATACAATTTTAATTAATAATAATTGCTATAGTATTTCTTGTTGCGTTATAGCAAAGAATCTGACACAGTGTGACATCGATTTAATTAGCATGTCGATAAACTATTGAGATGGATGTAGGTTTGATTCCCACGTGAAGCAATTTTTTTACTCTCACACGCAGTTTTCAGTGTGATTATGACAATTTATACCTTGAATGGTCTTTAACTAACAAACCAACCAATGCTCAATTTGTTATATTTCTATTTTTTGTTTTACCGGTGGTATCTTGTCATTATATTCTAGTAAGGGTACAAAGTATAATTTCGAAATGTTTATTTTGCCTGACGACATCTTTGGCTTAGTTTATGGTGAACCGGCACCTACTTGCAGTACCGGCAGTCGCGGGTTCGAGTCCTACTGGGAGCATTCATTTATGTGATGAACATTGACGACACCTTTTTGTTCAGTTAGTAGTGACCCTACTTTCTGCGCCAGAGATTGTGGGTTCGAGTCCCGCTGCGTAACACAAGCCTCGTAGCTTGCCACAGAACTAGATGGCGCTGTTGTAATAATGTCCCACCATATATTTATAATATGTTCCTATGTACCTAAAATTATGCATAGGTACATATTATAAAATACCTTACCATAGAACTAGACGCTGTTGGGTTAACTCTCCAACATATAAAAAATATTTAATTCAACAAAATAAACAATGTTAAGAACTAAATTGATTTATTTTAAGATTTGAAGTGTAAAAGCTGGTAATTTCTAAGCGAATGATGCAAAAACTTTAGAATAATGTATTCTCAGTACATATAGGACCGGTTTATGTAATTTCACGCTTGATGCTGAGCGTACTTTTATCTTGGGATTTAATATTTCCATATTAAAATGTTTAAAAGACGTCTGGGTCTGTGACAGCCTGACTGAGTTGGCCACGTATTCGAATCCTGCTATAGGTAAATATATTCTACTACTAGCTACTAATATGAATTGAATGAATGTGTTTGTTTGTTGCGTTCATAGAGCAAATTTTTTTTAATTTCATTTTAGTTGACTGTTTTTTTTTTCATTTTAGTGTCCAGTTTAGGCAGTGATTTTATCGCGATATTGTAACTGACAAACAGACAGACAAACAAACATTATAAAAATTATACATTTGGCTTCTGTGTCGTAAATAATAATTTTCTATATCTATTGATTAAAGAAAAGTTTTGTTACTATGTATATAGAAGCTACTCAAAGTATTTTTATATAAATTAACATCCATATTAGAAATATCTTGTGTACGCGAAAATAGGAGCTGAAGGATAAAGATAATGCTTTGTTCGAAATTTCTTGCGCAAAATTTCTTACTCAGTAAGTAATCTAAGCAGACTAAAGTTTATTCGTAAAATTTTATCTCAAATAAAGACTGCATTTATCACTATATTTTCTTTATTTAAGTTAACTCACTAACTAAAAGAGCGAGGCAAGTAATAAGCATTTTCCGAAAATAATAGTTCTTATGTAGTAATTAGCCCTTTTTAACGTCCCAATTAGCTCTTGGCTTGGCTTGGCACGGGCCTTTCTACCATACTAGAGGAATAAGGCCATAGTGCACCACGGTGACCAAGTTCAGGTTGGCAGATGTCTTTCGAAAAAATATTCTTTCAAACATGCATGTTTTCTAGCGATGATGACGAGTTAACGACAAAGTGCCTTACCCTTCACCGTAAGGCAAGAAATGATTCGCACTTATAAAGTATCTAAGTTATCCTTAATATTTTTTATTTAGTAAAAATTGAAAATAAATTGAGAGATTTATACAAATAAATAAGTTAAGGCGCAGGAGGCACATGGGTGATACACCGCCAACCTCCCAATTCCGGGCTGTTACTTATTAATGGGAAACACTCAATAACCTGGACCCGATCCAGGAATCGAACCCAGGACCTCCAAATACATTATTTTTATAGGTACTTAAAATATTATAAGCTGTCTCTTGTCACTATTACTCAATATTATCGAATAAGTCGCTATAAATATCGAGACATTTCGATCGATATCGAGAACTAGTTACGATCTATAAACAATAGGTGACCTTGAAAATAAATAAAACATTTGACTTCATACGTAAACGTCTGTCAGGAGTACAACAGTCTATTTATTGGCGGGTTTCAAAAATCAAAAAAATCAGAAATCGCCACTTTAGCTGCGGGAGATTTAATACTGGTTTTTTACTCTTAAAGCATAATTGATTCCTAAGAATAGAATATAGCCTGGAAGTGCAATGCTTTCAAGATGCTATACATTGTTATTTGTACTTAGATTTTTTTTTAATTTTTCAAGTCAATTGTAATTTTATCTCTATCAAATATTTTTCCTAAGTCATAGAAATAAAAATCAAGCCAAGAAACAAAAAAATCCTTTTCATCATAAATTAAAATGTTATCACACTAATATTAAAAAATGTGTTGGTTACTTCTTTATATTGCTATAACTAATAATTTCAAATCTCATTCATTAATAAATAAATGAATTTTGTTAATTCGAACAAATAAAAAATAACAAAATAAAAAAGCCTTTTATTCTATATAATCTTTTTACTCCATGATATAATGTAATAGTTAAAAAATTATTAAGTTTGACAACAAGTTAAAGAACAACAAGGCAATAAACTTTGATATCCAAATAAACCGATGCCACTTCCACAATATATTCCCGGCTAACCAATATCCCAACCGGTCGGTCAATTCGTCGCGCGATCCGTCGAGTTATTAGTCGCCCATTAAATTACCTAGAGGTGGTATTAAATTTGTTCAAGAGCGAAATAAAATTGCCACTCTGACACTTATATATTTCGTTCCCTTATGATCGCCCGCGAAGGTCGTAAACCAATTTTTCAAGGTTGGTAATTCGTGGGTGTTAAGCTGTAAATAAAAAATATTTTGGATTATGCAATGATTTACATCGATGTATCAATGTACTGCATACTTATGATACTTAGCTATGAGACTGTTCATTGTGCCTATAGAAATGGGATCGGTTATTGGGAAATTATTAATAATAGGAATACTATTAAATTATATTCGCGTAAATTTTTTTAGTTTAACAGTTAAGCTAAATCGATAAATATCTCCCAAAAAAAAGCTCCAGCATTCTCGTACATATGATTTAAACGATGACGGTTAGTAAATATACATATGCATATCTCTGACATTTCTTAATGGTTGAAGTACGTCGGTGCCAATTCTTAATTCTTCACGTATTAAGCCATAATATTTACTATAAAGCAATCGAAATATCGAAAACCAAAAATAAAATCAATAAAAAACCTCGAAAAAGATAGTTTAATTCAAAAGTAACTAAAATTTTTGTTACTTTGACACACACTTTGTAATTTAAAGAAACGCAGAACAAATATGAAATTATTTTCTTTAAATCTGCCGAGTTAAGATCGAAATAACCAAGAGAACAATTAAAACTAACCATATCTGATAGGCATCGGTGAGCCGCATGAGAAACAAAATTACCACTTGTAACAAAGGAACTGTAAATTAAAAGATTTATCTGCTTATATTATCTGTTTCGTACAACTTTACTCGAGATGCTTTTAATGCTTTCTGCTATTGATATTTAAAAAAAATGTTATTTATCTATATTTAAAAATTAATTGTAGTTTGTTAGTATCTCTAGAACTCAAGAACGACTGGACTAATTCGAATATTTTTTGTTGTTATGAGGGTGTATCAGCGATGGTTTAAGTATAGGAATATAGGAAATACTAAAAAAAAATGAAAGAGAGAGGGAAAATTTAAACTGTCAGAACTGTTTATTTTGTATGGGAATCACTATCAGTAATAGCCGTCCCTAGGAATGAACCTGAGGTCCGAGGAAAGCAAGAGTGAGTCGCTATAGTGATATAAAAAGTATATAAATTATTATTTAAAGAAACGATTGTTAACATTTACTGAAAAAAGAAAAAAGAAGTAGGTATATAAGTTTAACTTTCAGTAGGTACTTACATTTCTTAAGAAACATCATATTTAGTATCCTTCTCTGACTGTACAGTGTACAGACACAGTTACTAAGAGCTTTCAGGGCCCAGTATAAGCATGTACATATTGTATGATATTACGCTCAAACAATAGTTCACAATTCAGCCTTAATACATTGGACAGGTAGATATTTTAACAGTATGTAGTCGTAAATTTGGCATAGTTGTGTGCTGTGTGTCGCGGGTTCGAATCCCACTGGAGACATTCATTTGTGTGTTGAGCATGAATATTTGTATTGATGGTGCTGTGTGCTTAAGTCGCAAAATATTTTCATTATTTTTATATCCGACACATACTTTACATTAAAAAATGTCAAAACAGGCCGATCTTTAATTATTTACTTAATGTGAATAATTTATCACATTATCAATTGTGATTTATCAAAACATAATATAAAATATAACCTTAAAATTACGTATTTAAAACTTTTTATATTCTACGAAGTACGAACTTTACCTAAGGTTCATTAGATGTACTAATTTATGACTTATTTTAGCCTTGTGTCGCTTAGGCCCTTAGTTTTAATAGAATCCATTCCAGTTTCCATTTACTTATTCGTTATGTGTTTTTGTATAGAAATTTCGACACTATGTATGTGACACTGACAGTTTTGCTATTCCGACACAAAAATAGCCTTTTTTTATGGATAAAGAATATGTCCTATGATATGGATTACATCTCAGAGATATTAATGTTATATTTATGTGGGATTTGCAATAGGAGTATGCTTGTAATGATGTAAAAAGAGATGTATGGAAGGATTTTAAGAATAGAATGCATGAAGAGTATAATAGGAATAAAGGAATGGACATATCATTATGGCGATACGACGCTAGGCGTAAATATTGTTATCCTTAATTTTAATATAATAAATAATTATTAGTTCTAAAAGTGATGTAATTTACGATCCTACATTTATTATAAAAATATGTAAAACTTTTAATGACAAAAAACAAACGAACTAAATTACACCGTACAGAATAAGGAAGCCTTTGAATGTGTCTATCTCCTAAGGTCCACCCTAGCAAAGCAAGGGCCAGTCGCAAGTCATACATAAAGTGTAATAATGCATTTAAGTAAATAAAAATCTACCTGTTTTAATATAAATTGCCGACATTTTCAAACGAAAAATTGGTTGTTTCTTTATATTGATATTTTACAAAAAGGCGTAGAGATAAAATTACCTTGTCTCCTCTGGGCCTATCAATATTATCGCCCACGACCCTTAAATTTCGTGTTACGGTAAAAAAACAAAATATGCAAATGCAAAATAAACAGACGTTTTATGTTTGTCATCGCTTTGTTTACTTTAATACTTAGTGGGGACATTTTATTTGGAGCCTTCCTCTTACAACTCTTTATAATTTAAAATAACTCATAACTAAATGTTCGTAATTTTTCATAATGATTTCCCCCATACTTTACCTCATGGTCCTAATAATTTTGATTATAGTAATATTTAATACCAAGTTCTCTAAATATTTGTTAAGTTATTATGTGTGAACATACGGACAGTCATAGTTCAAACTAGTGACTTACCCCGATCCGCTCTGGTTCATTCCTTTTTCTTTTAACGGTTAGTATATATCGCTTAGTAATATGATAATTATCCAGCAGTATAAAGTAACCTGTAAGCTTACCCGGATCGCTATCATCAACGACATAGGTAGCAAATATCATCAAAGTCTTCCCAGTTATTATTGACTATAAAAAATAAAGGTTTATTTTCGAAATTGAGGAAAACAATTCTTTACTCTTTAGCGACGTAGCGTCGAAGCATGCAATGGGCCAAAAATTCTTAAAAATATAATATGAGATACTAACGAAGACAACAAAACCTTACAAAATCAAACTCACGACCACCTGCAAAATTATTAAATTAGCTCTTGCTAACTGAATATTATTTTAAATCATAAATATTATCCTCAATTACATAACAAATTTTCATTACGCATACTTTTAAGTACGTTTTAATAAATTACTTTTCGTGATACTCGTAAAGCGGAACGATGAGAGCACTTAATGTCATGTAAACACCACTTTACATTCGCAAATTAAGATTTTCGAACTTTTTATACGAAGAAATGTTGCTTCAAGTATAAGAAACAACAATGTTTAAATTAAATTGATGGAAAACATAATACGAAAGGGAAAGTAATTTATTGTACGAATATTGTACTAATGCTAAAAACTTCGAATTTTAACGCTTATTCTAAGGCTAAATTTTTTTAATGACACATAATATACATAAATATCTATGGTATAGGCTAAATTATATTAACGGTTATGTATTGTAAGGATATATAAAATTACTTTAAAAAAGACTATGAACAGTCTTTTTTAGTTAACACTAGCTTTTCACGCGTCTCTGCTCACATTCTTTAATTTTACTTTGTTGAATTACATCGCCTTCATAGGTAGTATTAGCTTTATTATCGAACCAACGAACAAACGGACAACGAAACACTGGTGCCTCTTTAATTTATGTACTCTGTGGCACTTTGCGGCAATTTTTCTGTTTTATTTATGGTGATCAGAATCGATCGTCCCTACGACTGGATTTAATATGAAGCGAGCTAAATTCGGCGGACACGCAATAATAATTATTTTAACGCAAAAATAATTAGGCAAAAAATTTCTACACACGATAAGATAACGAAGCCGAGCGAACCTTATTCCCGTATATTATTATCTATACTCTTTGCTTATATCTACAAGTTATACCTACGTAGTAAGTATACCTATTTAATGTTGGATGAAGTAACGTTGCGTCTACACTTGCTCTTAGTCACTTATATTACCTAAAGTAATGTAATTGGTATTGATAAATTCAATATGACAGTATTATAAGATACTTCATTTATTTCAATATATTTTTCAAAATTGTATATTAACGAATTATTATTATTATAAAAGATACTTATTTTTACTTACACACATAATAAATACTTATATTTAAATACTTATACTTCCCGCGGCCTCGCCCGAATTCTAATCACGATTAAAATAGAGATTCTTGTTAGAAATCATAAAAAAATAGTCTAAAAATAAAAAAAATAAAAATCTAGAGAGGGCCACTCTTATCATCTAGGGCAGTGTTCCGCAAAGTGTGTACCGCGGCACACTGGTGTACCGTGGTCACTAGTTGGTGTGCCTCGGAAAAATAAGGTTATCTTATAAACTTAATTTTTGTAAGTAAGGGTAAAAAAATTATTCCACATAATATAATAATGTAAATAACACGAGCGCACGAGCGAAGCGATTTGTTTCGTTTCGTTTGGTTAGGGGTTTGGTATGGTATGAGCGGGCTGGTTTCCACAACTCGACTACTGTGCGCCTATTTTGCGTGTTTGGTGAGGGCTAATCATCATCATCAGCCCTTTTTAACGTCCCACTGCAGGGCACGGGCCTCCCTCAGTAGGAAGGGGATCAGGCCATAGTCCACCGCGCTGGCCAGGTGCGTGTTGGCGGACGTTGACGTGTTTCCTCATGATGTTTTCCTTCACCGTAAGACAAGTGGTAATCATGATAGAAATGATTCGCATATGAAAATATCAGAGGTGCGAGACCCGGATTTGAACCCGCATCACTCGGTTATACAAGCGACGCGTTACCGCTGGGCTAATATTCGGCCAATATTCGTTTGGATTAATAATAAATGTTGATTAATATTACTTAAAAACTGATTTTTAAATTGTGGTGTACCTCCAAAAATTTT
This sequence comes from Boloria euphrosyne, assembly GCA_951802675.2. NCBI lineage: Eukaryota > Metazoa > Arthropoda > Insecta > Lepidoptera > Nymphalidae > Boloria > Boloria euphrosyne. Next base: position 4,060,496 of record OX637896.1, read on the forward strand.
CGTTTTCGTAAATGTACCTTGAACATAAAAAGTTTGCGGAACACTGATCTAGGGTAATAAAAACTAGCCTACAACCTATTCTCAGACCTACCAAATATACACAGATAATTTTATAAAAATCGGTCAAGCCGTTTCGGAGGAGTTCGATAACAAACACTGTGACTCGAGATTTTTATATTTAAAACCCCTTTTTACGTTACATGTAAGCTTAATGAGATTTTTAAATTATGAACATCCCGGTATTTTCATTAGCTTTATATATTTTACTTAATAAGTGTTGTAATTTATTGTAGGCGAATTATAAATGATGAAAGATGTCCTTATATCGGTGATCTCCCCGGCTCCTGCTCTAGCCTTGTAAAACTTGCACCCACGTGATTCTAATCTCATTGTGACTATGATTTTTGAGTATTAGAGAAAGTTCCAATAGAATATAAGTTTTTTTTAATTGTATTTGAAAATTGTATTCATGGCAACGTGAAAAGGTAAGAGGAAAGAAAGTTTGTATGGAGAATAATTTTGTTTTCGAGTAAGTAATATTAATATACTGTATATCGATCTATATAATATAAATATAAAATCTTTCGTTTTGTAGTTTCTATTCTGCTCTACTATTAGGAGAGTACTCGTAAAATGTAACTAGGGATCGAAGACGATAACCCAATCGAAGCAAGAGTAAGTCACTAGTATAAGATACGTTTTCAAATAGTATATACGAGTAGTTACCATATATAATATTTGACCAAGTTTTGATTATAAAAGACAAATAATGATAACTGCGTATACCATATAAATTATTTTACATAGCATTAAACATGTACTTTTCCTATAAAAAATATTATTTTTAAGCATAATTCCATAACGCCTCGATCCCAAACTCCCGATCAATTTTCATATAATTTTGAAGATCGCAAGATCGTGATAGCAATCTCTGATGTAATTTAAAAGCATGCAAATCAAGAGGTCATCGATCATCCTGGTAATAAAACCCCTCAAATTTTTAATTGTGATCACACGTTCAGTCTCAGTCACGGACATGAGGCAATATAGTGTGGGACGATAAGTATACAGATTTGTTACCACTAACGTAAGAAGTGAATACGTTTGTCTTAAATATATTACAATTAAAAAAAATAACTATATTTTGGCAATTAATAGAATATTGAGTTTTTGTAAGAAAATGTTTTGTATTACCATCACAATAAATCAAAATCAAGTTATTTTCTTTTGATAATGGCCGTAAGTCGTGCCAGTTAATTATATAGTTTCATATATTTATTTTGCCAAAGCCACAAAGGATGGAGGAGATACGAGGCAGATAACGGAGCAATCTCCGTTAGTCGTCAGTCGGAAATCCTTAGTATATCCTAGAGCTACAAAAATAGCACAATACATTAAGTAACTAGGAGTGTTACGTCATGATCATCTTCTATCTATACATGTATAAAATTCTTACTTCTTAAAATGTCATTATTATCGATATTAAGGACAAATCTATTGTTTTTAGAATTTTTGTCTGTCTGTGCAATTTGGTATGTTAATTGTTATATAATATTTGTTTTGTAATATATAGAATAGTTTTTACTGCGGGAAAATATCTAATTTCTGAGAAATATATATAACCCTCAAAATCTATCTACTTATTACTAAAATATATGCGAATTTTGTGTTTCTATATTACTTCGTCATGCTAAAACTGAGACTGATTTGGATGAAATTTAGTCCTTAGGTAGACTGTGACTTGAACACAGGCTACTATTACCAACAATATGAAAAATATTCCAGATAATATATTTATAACAGGGTTTTAAAAGTACCTATGTGTATAATTAGTTCTTAATAAGATATATAATTAAGCTATCAAAAGGTAAATTAGTAAATATCTCATAGGGTTGCTCCTGCTTCTAGTTATACCGGTATTGCGAGTTAGGGCTAATCAAGCATCATCAAAATTAATTATTGTGAAATGAACATCTAAAGTTATTAAGGTCCAAATTGAAGTTGTTTACCAACTAAATATTCTTTATATATAATATATTTAATGTGGTAAAGTATGTATCACTTTTTTTTAATAAGAAAAATAATTAAAATTAAATTTTATAATAAGCATAAAATTCAAATAATTATATTTATTAAGAATTGGAAGCACACGATAACGATAAATGGTATTGATCGAGGTGACATTGAACACATCCAAATTTTTTGAAAATATAAAATAGATTTTTTAAGGAATATTTTAGTCAATAACATGTAATTTCTGAAGTATTACATATTATATTAAGACATATTATTAGAAATTTTAAATAAATCTTAATAATTTAATCGTATAATTTGCTTCGTTTTTTCAAAGGTATGTATGGTATACAAAAATAGGTCGTGACTTCGATCTTGCTTATAGCAATGTTCATAAACAATAGATAAAAAAGCTAAATGTAGAGTCGTGTAAAAATAGAAAAAAACCTTTTGAATTAAAGAATTCATAGAGAAGTCATCTTAGTATGTAATAGGTACTATTCAATGTCGGATATCAAAATATCATCTTAGAGTTCCGTTTTGACAAAAATCTTAAAATTTTAAACTGACTTTGAAAGTTAAATCGCTTTAAAATTGAAAACGCAAACTACTTTTACACTCCGCCGCTACCACAAATCTCTTGTGTCATCTGCTTATTCAAGTGTTATGATAAATATTTAAAAATTATATAAAAATATTATTTGGAATTTTACTTTTTGTTGCGCTTTTAGATAATTTCTTTTTCTTCTTATTCTCGCAGGTGGTCGGTCCACTTTGCAGGAGGCCTGCCCACACATATAATTAATGCCCGATATAATTTATTTGAAAAATTTGTAGAATTAATTAGTCAATAGAGCCAAAACATACTGGAGTAAAAGCAAGCGTAAGTTAGCAGCACGATGGTCTGATGATCTTAGGTTGGTCTAGCAGCGACTTGTTGCGGACTGCCCAAGACCAAGATAGTTGGCGTTCGTTGAGAAACGCCTTCGTTCACCCCCATGTGTATTTATCTTATGGAGGTGAGGACGCACATTGGCATCTGGTCCAACCGGGGGCGAGGCCAAAAAAATTACTGAGAAGCAGCCTGGGTGGACTGTGAAAGCAACCCCATTGTTGTTGTGTTCTTGTCATGGTTGAATGGAGAGCAATATTAAGACAGACGAAGATTCCGTTGAGTTTTAGTGGGTAGCACTGCCTTCTAGCCTGGTAACGCACGTTGTAATTATGTACATGTATGAATGCAGTAAAAAAGTAAATGTTAGAAAATTTAACTTATATATTATTATGGACATTTTTAATAAAGTATTTAAATTACGAATAATGTAAGTTGTGTGTACTGCAACAGTGTAAATTATATCACATAAAGTTTCATCTCAAATAAAGAAAAATACGAGATACTTCTGAGTTCCACAGAATATAGATAATTTTATATAATATTATAAAAAAGCGACATTAGTACAAATATATTCTAATTTTTTTTAAATTACAAGTAAAGCAATTTAGATTTTTTTCTTTATAGGTAAATCAAAAAGTTCTTATTACCATAAAACAGCATTTTTATTGAATTTTGCAATTTTGTTAGAAAAATAAGAACTTTCCACACAAATCTATATTTTGGGTCACCTTACTTCTCTACCTACATATCCTCTTGCATTTACAGTCATCCACATAACGATGTACTTTAAACATAAATATAATTAATAACGGCTCAAGATCCTGAGATTAAAACTCTATAAACAGGTGATTTTTATCTAACTATCAGTAAGTTGCGAAAATAGCCGATATATTATTTTACTTTATGTTAATACGACGCTACCATTTCTATAATAAAAATAACGTTGAATATTTACATTTATTACTTGTTTAGGGCTCGGATATCATATTTGTCACTTTTATGAGAATTCATAAACGTTTGAAATATATTCTGCGCAGGTCGTGGGTTTGAGAAAGGACCAACTGTACCTATATATACCTATAAACTATACTGTACTGTAACTGTACCTATAAACTATACCTAGAAGTCACGAATATTTTGTCTGGTGTACCATTATTCACACGCAGATAACATTAAAGATTTTTTGGTTTATATATAATAATCATCAATTGCTGCTCATTAGTCTCGCTAAAACAACGGCTAAACTAATGATCAAAATCGGCTAAACTTAATACATAAGTCTTAAGTATAACAGTATATAGTAACTGCCTCGGTGGTGTAGTGCTAGCATGTACGGTCGCACACCGGAAGGTCCTGGGTTCGAGTCCTGGGTCGGGCCAAGTTTAGTTATTGAGTCTTTCTGTTTTATTAGCCTCAGCAGCAAGGCCGGCAACGCATTTGCAAGCCCTGTGTTGTTGCAGATGTCCATGGGCGGCGGTGATCACTTACCATCAGGTGAGCCTCCTGCCCGTTTGCCCCCTTTGTCCCATAAAAAAAACAGCAACTGCCCGGATTACGGCCGCGGTGGCATCTCATTGAGACTAGCCAACGGCGCGGGAGATTTTATAGTGCACAAGTGTACGCGCAAACACAAGTGCACTCTCCGTTCCTTGTCACTCTCGTATTCCGGTGGAACGAATGCTCGACACGACCAGTGAGCGCTAAGGCGCAGCACCGACGGCTTAACGTGCTCTCCGAGGCACGGGGGTGAAACACCGCCATCTTCCGGACTCCTATTCGCTACCGAATTTTTTTTAGAAAATAATTCAAAAGATAACAGTGCGAGTTCTGATTCTGACTTATTCCTGGACTTTCGGTTCTGCGTACGTAAGCCATTACACCAATGCACCGAGGAGGTTTCTTTTTGTTTTATAACAAAATATCATAAATGATTTTTATTGCATTTATTATGTTATAAAGTACAGTTTTACTTATGAGAAAAACTCAATTTTTAACAATTTTCTGTTGTCTTTTACCGCTGATCAGAAATGGCTGGACAGATTTTGACGGAACCTTCACTGACCGATAGCTTATGTTTTAAGGAGTAACTACGGCTACATTCAATTAGAAAAATAATTAGGGTTACACTCAAATAATATATCTCAATATACGTGTAATATTTAAAAATTGAATTTTTAATGAGTATTAAATTAAAGATATTCTCTCTTCAATGCTTTAATAAAAAATACAAGGAGTTAAAGTAACAGTATTAAATTAGATTTGCATGTTTTAATTAAGACAAGTAACATAACTGCCAAAAAAGTATACGTAAAATACACCATTACATTCCTAAAAACTTCTTCAAGAACAAGTTTTCTCTTAAAAAAGCAAAAAGTGCGAAAGAGAGGTGTGATTTGTGTGCTTTTTCGCACCACTCGATAAGAATATTCGATTAACGATTGAACGAGAATCGATATCGGTTATTGGCTTTGCTATTTTTCCTTTTGCAAAGCAATAATATGTAAACCTGATAACATTGAAAGTTTTATAGTATTAATAAATAAATGTAAAGGTTTTATTAGTACTGGAGATAGGAATGTTATGGATTGACATAATTCAGATAGTTCTTAAATGATTCTATTTCTTTACATATCGACTTTTGGCTCTGTTTTTAGCCCACCTTACATTATATACCAGCGGTCGCGAGTTCGAGGACTGTTGGGGACAATCATTTGCTAACCAAAACTGCTATAACAAGACTAGAACTATAAAATTTATTTAGATTATATTAAATTGGTATAAATTTGTTTATATGTACGTTCTTAGTAACATTGGTTAACTAGAATCCAGCACGTACATTCTACTTAATATTTTTTCCTTTATTCTACCATTTTTTCGAAAATTACAAAAACATTACGTCGATTATAACATTAGTTTTACTTTTAACTCTATACTTTTTTAGAAAGTCTTTTTAATATACAGTAAAGTATAAAAATAATTTAAAGTTTAACCTATATAAAAAAAAACAAAAAAATTTGGAGGAGTGTTCCAAGCACCATGTACCCAACAACAAAGCTATCAACACAGTAATTTTTACAAAGAGCCACGATAAATCAATGCAAAAGTGATGAAGAAACGCGTATTGCAATTCAAACGGCTGATTTATGTTCAGTAAATCATATTAATTGTAATTTGTTAAGCTCGCCGTTCAGCCGCGGGTACTTTCGCGTCTTTTTATTTCGTTCCCAATATGTGGCTGGCCTCACGTTTTGTTGTTCATTTGTAGGTGTTTAATCATTTAAAAGTGTATACAAATTATTAAATTACTGACTTCATTCTCCTTTATTAATCCGTATCCATACTAATATTATAAATGTGAAAGTTGTGTAAATGGGTGGATTGTTACTAAATCATGCCAAAACGGCTGGAATGTAAAAATTAAAACATATTAGAATTATATTAGTTCTAGGAATTCCCGCGGCTCCGCCCGCGTTTTAACCACTATTAAAAAATAGGGATTGGTGGTAGAAGGATGAAAATTTAGGGCTATAAGTATTTTTGATGCCAAATCATAAAAAAATTAAACATAAAAATTTTGTCTCAAAATTAATGATAAAATATTTGGAAAGGGTCACCCTTATCACCTAGTGCAATAAGAAAATAGCCTACGGGCTACGACCTATTCTCAAGCCTACCAAATGCACACAAAAAAATTATAAATAAGGTCAAGCTGTTTCGGAGGAGTTCGATAACAAACACTGTGACACGATATTTTAATATTATTCTAACAGCTTGAACTTATCTCGAAAAATGACTGCATTTTATGGCTAAAGTAATGATATTTACGTTGCGATTTCATTTAATTCTGTAAAACCTTAATTTCTTCTCAAAATCAATATGTAAAATATTGAAATGTAATTTGAAATTTTATCTTTACAAGTATCCTAAAATACCTTTCCTTGCCTTATTTATATAACGCTTAAGCCGTGGCGTCCTCAGGAGAAAAATCGGCAAAATTACAAGCATTTTGTTGAGGATTCTTATCCGAACAATAAATTTGTCCCCTCAGCGATATTTATGAAGGCTGGAGATAGCATTAATAACGCGAGCATTTGCCTAATAAAAAATATTACATAATTTGACGAAATTCTTTAATTAAATTTTGTAACGACCGGTACACAAGAGGGCAAGTAGTCTTTTTTCGACATTTTCGTCGAGTTTGATTCTAGTGCAAAGTAACTGTAATAAAATTAATAATAGTAGGTAAATCATCAATTTCTTTTGTAACCGAATATTCTAATTTATATCTTCTATCGTTCGGCTTATAGTCGAAGTTCGACCATTATTGCATTATTGAGGCAAAAATACAATTTAAATAAAACGTAAATGCTATAGATCGACAATAGCGTTAAAACAAAAAATATCGGTAAACGAACATATAAGAAAAAGATAATTAGATAGAGAGATAGATATTGTTATGAAAGCCCAAAATAAATTGAATCTAAACTAATATAATTAATATAATTGGCTATAATATAATTGGCTGTAAATTGTTTATTTTCGATATTTTCCTTTTATATGTCACTTTATAGCTGTACAGAGCCAGAAAGATTCCATAGTATAGTACGAAAATAAGAAATCTTCTTCTCATACGCCTTTAACATTCACTAAATACTTACATAGGAAGTAAAAGTAACTATCGCATAATACTCTACCTTTACAGCCATCATTCTCAAGTCTGAAGTGGCATTCATTAAAAATATAATTGCACAAGCAATTATTCGGCTTTCGCCAATCATTGTGTTTTGTATGATATCGAAAAATGCTAAGTGAAACCTTTAACGAACTTCTAACTTCTAAGTATAGAAAGTTAATATTGCATTTGATTTTTATTATTGCATTATGTTCATTAAATTTCTTGAATGACATACACAGTAAAAAATATCAACAATAGAAATCAACTCGCAACGCCCGAAATCATTTAACAGTTTCGTTATATACTTATGTAGATATAATATCTATTTAAGTACTTAAAAAAAGCATTTGGACCTTTAGTATATTATCACCAGCTATATGTTATTGCTAGCTTATATCTCTTGAGTAGCGACTTATCCTTGCTCCGCTCGAATTGGCCCTATGCGTTTTAACGGTAAGTGTAGATTTCTCAGAGATGTGATATTTAACTGCAGTAATGTAATATTAATAATAAGTAATAATAAAGTAAAAAGTAATATTAATATTAATAATAGTAATATTTACTTACCAGATATCATCATACCAAAGTTCATCAAAATCTATTCAGTGGTTATCTCGTGATGCAATCACAAACAGACAGACAGACAGACAAACATTTTAAAAACGATAGATTTGGCCTCTGTATCGATAATATTGGCTATTTCAACACGACTTTCCTTAAATATATAATGTTAAAATTTGACTTTAAATTTAAATATAAAAAATTATTTGTACAGATATGTATCTGTCTATATCTATACATATTATAAAACAAAGTCCTCCGCCGCGTCTGTCTGTCTGTTCGCGCAAAACTCAAAAACTACTGCACCGATTTTCAAGCTATTTTCCCCAATGGAAAGAGTGGTTCTATATAAAGGTTTCAGTATATAACTTTTCAAGTGTTTTTCATTTATTTTACGAATTTCTTAGGAGTAATCGCAAAGTAATACGGACGCGAGAATAAAATGCAAGCGCTGCTTCAAACGCCGCTTCGCTTGATGCAATCGCCGACCCTACCCCGCACCGTCTTGCCTACTGTTTAGCTAATAGCTTTGATTTGGCATTTTCAACGGTCTACCACCAATTCCTATTTTTTTAATAGTAGATTAGAATACGGGCGATGCAGCGGGAATTGCTAGTACATAGAATAGATAATGGCTTTTAAATAAACAATTCAAACTTAAGAGCTATGCACATAAAATGTAAATCATTTTAAGTTCCTTATTGCATGCTAAAACAGGTATTTGTCACCAACTTGTTACATAGTGTGCGTGGGACCTAAGAGAAACCTAACTCTCACTTGTTACATCAAAATTTAATTGATGACAACAATACAATGCCTGTCTTATAAATTTTATAACGCAAGTTTTATAGACGCTCTATTGTGTAATATAAAGGCTAGGTTCTTTAGATACAATGATATATAATATTACGCATATTTAAAGTTATTTTTCCCTAGTGACATATCATAATGGAGATCGGGTGTAATAGTAAAGACATTATATCCTTTTAGACGCAAAAGGGAGTAACTCCACCTTGAACTAGTGTTTAGTTGACACTAAGATTTTTTTGATGACTCTTTCTATCCTTCTTAAGGCTTTAACACAAGTTATAACTTAATCAGTGGCAGGCGTTTGTAGGAAACAAACTTATAGACATACAGATTTACTTACGTTAGTCACTACATGTTATAAAACAAAGTCCTCTACCGCGTCTGTCTGTCTGTCTGTTCGCGATCAACTCAAAAACTACTGCACCGATTTTCATGCTGTTTTCACTAATGTATGGAGTGGCTCTCGAGGAAGTTTTTAATTTATAACTAGCGGAACCCACAGTTTCGCTCGCGCTAAATCTAGAGACGAATTCGAGGAAGCGAGGGTGAGAGTAAGTATTTTAAAGTAAGCCACGAATTTATCAACTTATACATATTCTATTCAAATTCATTACGTTTTTGCTGCATTTAACTGGAGTTTAAGCGCGAACGAGACGGAAATAGTCTCTCTAGGACTTAGTAATATATTATTTAGCTAAGTTACAACTGTTAAAAACAGACCAAGCAGATTCGTAGACAAATTTAACTAATTAAGCGCAAACTGTTGCAAGTTGCCGACTCAAGTTATCTTAAACTCGACTTCAGATACCTATATATAATTAAAACACGCTATATATTATGTGAAACAATGGAATAATATGAAGCTATTAAATAGTTACTTTCTAGAAAGATTGTATTTAGACTAAGTAGCAAATGATGTTACTTTACTAATACTAAGATTCATACCTTAAAAAAATTAAACAAGTGCGAGTCGGACTCGCCCATGAAGGGTTCCGTAGCAAATTGCGGCTTACGATTTATGACGTATTAAAAAACTACTTACTAGATCTCGTTCAAACCAATTTTCGGTGGAAGTTTGCATGGTAATGTACATGATATATTTTTTTATTTAGTATGGGGAACCCCCAAAATTTATTGTAATTTTTCTATTTTTGTATGAAAATCTTAATGCGGTTCACAGAATACATCTACTTACCAATTGATAAACATGATTATCTCTTGCCTTACGTCTTACTAAAGGAAAACATTCCGAGGAATCCTGCATGTATTACAATTGACTGAACCTAGCAAGAGTTAAGAGAAGATGGAGTGCCAACTCATAACTTGGCAACGTGGTGGACGATGACTTGATCCCCCTCGTATTGAAGAAAGGTCAGTGGGACGCTGAAAATAGCTGAATACAATTAATTTATACAGTATACAATTAATTATACCAGCGCAGGGAGTATATAATATTATAATGCAGTTTGTGGTAATGCAAGTCCACTATTTATAACTTTCACTTACAAATTGTGATAGGACGACAAGAGATCAACGGGTGACGACATGGCACAGGACAGACATGTTCTGTGATGTGTTTTTTTCTTCATATCTTGACACCCGATAACTAAACTGAGTCCGATCTCCGATTCGAACCAAGCATCTCCAGATACCATTTAATAAGAACATTTGCACTAAAGGCACAACACTTACATTCCCCATCAATTTACTGCATTAACTGAAATCCTGGGCACAGCGCAAATTTAACTAATTGAGCCCAAACTACAGCTAGCAAACTCTGACTATTCTGAGTCGCTCCCTGGAGTACTTCAATCCGTACATACTGTGAGATAACATAAATGTTACATTCAAGCTTTTCATTTATAATATACTTATAGTACGTTTTAAAGCTTAGTTTTCAATAAATAGTCCATATTATAAACTTAGGTATAAAGAATTTTATATTATTCCTTACTTGAAAGATGATTGATTCCCCATACAAATTTCTACCTACTATTTCACTTCCTCCATCCAAAGGGATGATTTTTGGGATAAAAACAATGTTCTTTCCTGAGTCTTAAACTTTCTTCATACCTTTCATCTAAATCGGTTCAACATATATTAAGTTTTCCATTAGAAAAAAAGAAAAAAAAATGTTTTTTTTTCTTTTTCAGTCGTTCCAACAAGACAAAAGTTACACACTTCCGATTTTGCAAACATCATAGTAGTGTAATTTAAATAATTACTATAATAATGAAGCCTATAGACGTATTTTTTGTCTTACTAAAAAAAGGAAAAAAATTACACTAGGATTATTCCAATTTGTCCTAATTACAACATTAAATAACAAATACCAATTTAATTTCTATTACAATGATTATTTAAACTGCCACATATAATCTAAGCTATGGCATAAACTTCTTGTATTTTGGACATCTTTACGATCGAATAACTTGGCTTGCAAAATGAACTAATTTAAACTTTAATCGTAATAACCTATAAAACCTTTACTAAGCTTGAAACCTAGCTTTCCTCGTTCAATAAACTTGAATATAATTTTAGTTAGGATATTTTAAAATATTTTTATTGGAATAAAAAATAACTTTTTATATACTAAAAGCAATTCTGGTATATATTATGTAGGTATGTAAGTATAAATTATATTCGTGCCTGTTATTAGCAGCCTTTGTCCAGCAGTGGGCGTAGTTTAGCTTACGATTTGGAAGACGGCTACAACGATTTGAACCAAATTTTGTATGTATTTACATAAGGTTAGGTTAGCTTTTTCAGTTTATCTTAAATTGAACCTATAGTACAATATGTAATTGTACAGTGCAGGTATATTTATCTTCTGATAAATTATTGTATTGAAGGGAGGTCCACGCCCAGCAGTGGGATGTAAAAAGGGCTGAACATTTAATAGATAAAACATAATTTTGATTATAAAAGTATAAATAAATCACCACATTTTTTTAATAATATTTACCTTCGGCTTTACGTGCGATACGTTAATTATTCTTTTTACTCCAATTTATCATATATCATATTACGAAATTTATAATATAATAAAATAAATCTTTGAAATTTTTAATAGCAATGCAGTGATGAATTTAACTGATTGAGAAAATTAACGATCGGATACCACATTGAATAACATTAAACAACATTTAAATGCTTTCACAATCTAACTTTTAATAAAATTAAGAGCAGATTATAATATTGGCTCTTATTCGATTAACGTGATGGTATTTATTAATTACCGAAATATTTTTGAGACGCGCTGGAAGCACGACTTAATAACATTGCCATACATTTCAGGACTTTCAATGAGCGAAAACGGTCTTGTCTAGTTCCAGTACTTTTGTCTAAACTAAGTTATCTATAAATATAATAAAATTCTAAAGTTGAATTTGTACATTGAATGTTTTTTGAAAAATCTTATTGAAAAAGTCATTATTATCTGTCTGTTTGTGACCGCATCAAGAGAAAACTGGACAGATTTTGATAAAATTTAGTATAACGATAACTGGTTATCCGCATCAACACGTAATATGACACTTTTTACTGCAGGAAAATATGTAATTTCAGATAAATCTATACTAACATAGTGAAGTCGCTAGTAAGTAGTAGCACAGAATATCTATTTCTACAACGATTTTCATGCTGTTTTCACTAATGAAAAGAGTGGTTCTCGAGGAAGCTTTTAGTATATAATTTTTCAAGTAGATATTTTAATTTATTTTGTATACATTGGCTAAAATGTCAGAAAAAATTAATCCGTCTGGAAGCTTTCAACGAAAACGCTGCCTAAATTCTTTGAGATATAGCAAAATGATGTATAGTGGGAGTTGTGTCTCTTATATAGATCTACAAAAAAGTCCGCGATGGCATATGTGTATCTCTTAAGGATAACCTACTATATCCATTTTAATAGTTTATAAATGGGCAAATAAAGAATGCTTGCGAAGCCGCGGGAATTGCTAGTATAATATAAAGTAAGTAAGTAATAAAGCCATAGAAATTTTTAAGACCATGTAAAAACCAAAAAATACTGCTTAGTTTGCATATTTTTATTTCATCATTAAGTAATTTAAGTACTTCATAATTTTTATTACGGTTCTTAAATCGTTTATTTAATTAAGCTGTGAGTTGATACGAAGAAAATGTATATCCCAACTATAAGTCATATTGATCAGTGGTACAGAAAAGGCGCAGTGTCTTTTCTCGCACTGTGTAATCATTTGTTTAATTATTTCATAAGATACTTGGGTATATTTTTAATCCAGATCCATAAAATATACTGATATCTTTCTTTAGCCCTTTTTTGACGTCCCACTGATGGGCACGGGCCTCCCTTCAATACATCAGGCCATAGTCCACCTGGCCAAATGCGTGTTGGCGGACTTGTCTTTCGAAAACTTGCTACGTTTTCTCAGACATGCAGGTTTTCTCACGATATTTTCCTTCGCCGTAAAACAAGCATGATAGAAATGATTCACACATGAAAATATCAGAGGTGCGAGACCCGGATTTGAGTCCGCATCACCGCAGTCAGCCGTCAGTTTAGTTTAAGAACAAAGTACAAATAATTGAAAATTAAAGAAAAATAGACTTAGTCGTATTTAAAAATATCTTATCACATTCCTTAAAGTTCTATCACAATAAAATCTAACTAAAAAAAACTAAGTTCAAACAGCTCTTGTTAAAGCATCTTGTTAAAACGTACCAAACCTCATAAAACACGCATTTTAATTATACATTTTATTCGTATTCTGTTCCCAGATTTAATTTCACTTCGCATAACTTGAGTTAAGAAAATTCAAAACTTTAATATTTATAACCGTCCCATTGAATTCCCTGCATTGTGATAAAGTTGCCGATTTACACCGGTCCGATATCGACAATGTACGCACATTATTTAAGTATCCATACCTATAGGTATACTTCGTTTCAACGGATACGTCTGCCTAAATTATTATTATGTTCACAATATTTATTATTTGTGAATACATTATCCCTAAAACGGTATCAGTATCGCTTAACTTTATTTCCTGACACTTGGTTTTTAATAAACCAAAACGCTTAAAATTTCTTTTCGATTAGTCAGCGAGAGAAAAAAATCATCCTACTAATATTATAAACGCGAAAGTTTGTAAGAATGTATGGATGTATGTTTTCAATAATATAGCTTACACATCAGAATAGGCTATAATTTATAGAGATATACTAGCGTGACCCGCGGCTTTGCTTGCGGCAAACCTAGGGACGAACCCGAGCGAAGCTAGGGTGAATCGCTAGTTTGCACATATTTTTTGGTGATAATCTTGATAGATATATATTGATTTTTGTAGGTATATGTTGTAAACTTTATATTATTATTTATTACAAATATTTTTTGATTAAAATTCGACTCAATTTATTTTGATAAATGTTTTGAACTCTACCAATTCTTCCATACTTATTTAGAATTCTTTAAATTAAATAGATATACTTACCTCATGCGAATTTTTGCAACTTCGCAAAAATAACGCAAAAAAATTTAAATCGTACAATTGAATTAACTAATACTTTATTTTTATTAAGTAGGTAAATTCTTTCGCTTAGGTAGTCGATTAGTGAAATAAATTATTTCTGGTAATGGATTATGTACTGCTGATTAAGTTGCAATTTAATAAAAGGTATATTGTAACCGTCAGTATCGAATAGATTATATATTCATGTATATATTATAATATTATTACGATATTTTACAGCCTTAATAAAAGGCGATTAGAATGTGTAATGCAAAAAGAATTTTTCATTCAGTAATTTATATTTAGTAGACGTCCGCTAAGAACGGATTTTGAGACAGGGTCGGATTAAGGAGATCTAAGGGCTCGTAAGCTTGTATGAAAGTCCTACATTTTTTTTATTATAAACTTTTTTGGAAGGGAGCGCCTAGGAACGAACCGTAGTCGCTAGTCTCTATATACTTAATATTAGCAAAGCCCATGAAACATGTAGTCGGCCAACGGACGTGACAGCCCAAGCTACCATACACTAAAAACACATACATTCCCAAGCGAATGTATGGCAGCTTGGGCTGTCCTGTCACGTCCGTTGGCCGACTATAATATGTATCATAGGCTAATATATATCATATTAGTATGCTGCCTCTATTTAATATTAATAGATATTATACTCAAAATTTAAAATACTAAAAATCCAAAGTCATAATCTAAAAAAAATACCTAATCGATTTCAAAGATATAAGATAAGTATAACAAAGACAGCGAGAAGTCACGATATATTGTTTACTGCTTCGATTTGGTTTGTAATGAATGCTTTATAAATAACTTTTAAAAGGCTAGCAAATCATTGATGGTCGGATGTTCTTTTTGTTTTAGACTTTAAGGCATTACGCACCTGCGCATGAGATGGGAACATGTTTTAACCGACGTGATGTAAGAAGGGTATGATATTATGATATTAAGAGATTAAAAATGGAGACGGTCTAGATTAAAGTTTACAAAAATGTTAGTAATTTACGAATAAAAAAAATGATGTTTTAGATTAAATGATGTTTTAGAAATATTACAACGTATAAAACCGTTGTATTTCCCGTGACCATGAATTATGTTAAGCATTCGAAACGTCGGGAACCAAAAATCAAAATAAATATATGACAAAATCCGAAAAGATAGTTATATTAGAAATATTAAACATCACAAACCTAAGTAAAGTAATTTTTACAGTTTAATACTTAGTCAAAAGATTTCTTTTAAATGATGCTTAAAAACAATAAAAAATATGACAATAGTTCAATGATTTTATGAATACAAAATAAAAACAGATTTACGAACAAAGACAAAATATATCGCCAGTATCATATAGTTTCATTTACAGAGGTCGTCAATTATCTGGTGGCGAATGTTCCGCTGTGAAGCTAGTAGATAAATATTTCTCAATAGAATTTCTCCTAGATCCAGGACTAACATTACTGCTCTAAATAATTTGCGCATTCCAATGAGTCAAGAGCTGTAGAATGTATTTATACCAACTTTATAGATGGAGGCAAAAAAAATTAATTTGAACTAACATTAGAAAAATATACTTGCTTTTACTTAAGTCATCTTTTATGTTCACGATCTCAGAATTTTCATTACGTTAATATTGATGAACTACGTACTATTGGTACTTCAAGTACTTTCTGACTGACCTCAAAAAAGGCCACATATTACATGTTCTTCACATATATTCTTTATTTTATGACAAAGAAATATTTTAACACTATCTTCGTTTTTAATTTGATTCTATCAAAATATTTCCTTAGGATATTACTAGCTAGCTAGACTAGCTAGACTAGCTAGAAACGCAAGTACCTACTTAAGTAAAGGTTCCTAATTTCTTATATATAAAAATCTCGTGTCGTAGTTTGTTATCGAACTCCTCCGAAATGGCTTGACCGATTTTCATGAATTTTTTGATGAGATATATAGTTGACTATTTTTAGAAGACTAGATGATAAGGATGGCCCTCTCCAGATTTTGTATTTTTAGACCAAATTTTTATTTTTTTATGATTTGGCATTAAAAATACTTATAAGTTATAATCCTTAATTTTCATCATTCTACCACCAATCTCTATTCTTTAACTAGTGATTAGAAGGCGAGCGGAGCGAATTGCTAGTATTTAATAAAATACCATGTTAAAATACCAAATTTGTCTCCACAACAAATTTTGAAATATTTGAAACTTATATCCTATCGTCAAGCTGTAGAAAATGTAACATCGCTGAAGCCTCCAATAGTACAAGATTGGCTATCCGGGCTGTCTTTGATGCAATATTTTATTATTAGGTAGCGGTACGTACCGAGCTTGTTCCGGAAGGAATGTGGCTTCTACCGCCGCCCCGCGAGACGTTGCTTGCTGCTATAAATAACAAGACAAATTGTCGTTATTTTGTTATATCTATTCTGCTATCTATCTATACCAAAAATTAACTGCCTCGGTGGTTTAGTGGCATATCCGTATCCGTATCATATATATGTATCCGGTGATCCTGGATTCGACTTACTGTGAAATATTTAATTTTAATATTGTATGAAATGATCATTCATGAACATCCCTTATTCATGCTGATTTTATTGATGCTTTGGTGAACATTCACACAAATGAATGCCCTCAGCAGTATTGAACGTGCGACCGCTGGCGCAGCAAGTAGCGTCTCTTCAAACTGAGCCAAGATTCATTCAATGTAATTCATGCGTTTAAAAAATATTTTTTTTAATTTTCACTTACTACGTAGCTAGTAGATACAAACAAGTATATTAATAATAAGCAAATTATATTAAAAATGATTTCTCTAACAAAATAATAATATATTTTTATTTATTTCTAATAAATCGCATCGTGAATGGGACGCGGACATTATTGCTCTATTCGTAGCCAATATATCTCAGATAAGGCGGTCCGTTTGATTCGTTACATGAAGATATGTTTATGGCGAACTCATTAAACGGTTATTACGTATTAGGTAAAGCTAATCTAAAACCTAATTACATGTTCATTTTGATAATCTTAATTGAATTTTAGAATAAATGTTGCAGTTCGTAGTGTGATATATTTGGATTATATTGCAACTATTGTATTGGTTTTACTGGTAATTGTTAATGTTTTTTTTTTGTTTGGAGCTCACTAAAAAGTATTACACTCCTACGAGGCATAAGATACATACTAACTCACTGATTAACATTCTTTTTTGTACCAGTGACTCACCTAAACGTATGTACGTTTTAATATTTAATGCGAAACTTTTCTTTTTCAAATAAAAGCAGCCTTAGTTACTCCTTAACATCAGCTATCTGCCAGTGAATGTTCTGTCAATGTCTGTCCAGCCGTTTTAGAGATTATCGAGAACAAACAGACATACTGACAAAAATGTGAATATCGTTTTTTTCTTAAATGTATCGTATAGTATGTATACTAGGTTTCATATACCACACAATGATAACTTCAAAGACAATATAAATTATATTTAAAAACTTAGACTTTTGCATCATTTATTACTTAAGCGTAACAATAAATCATATTGAAATTATAATAAATTAAGTATCATAGCTTTGAACAGTAGCATTTATTTCAAACGTCTGCGGCGGTCCGTTTGATACAGGCGGCATGTTTGTTGCGGACTTATTAAACGATTATTACTCATTAGGTAACAGCTTATCTGGGACCTAATTGAACTTTCATTTTGTGCACTTATAAGAAATAAGGGTGGAATCGATTTTTGTATTATAGTTTAAGAAAATATTATTTTAGATTTACGCCAACTACAAGATAATTATAGGATGCCACGATTATGTTAATACGTAGGTTTTCAACTTCTGATACGTCTAAACCCTTAGTCTTTTCAGTGACCATGTGAGATGATTGCTGTTAAGCATTCAAAACGTCGAAAACCAAAAATCAAAATTAATCCGCGAAAATCTAATAAAAATAAAAAATAATATTAATCCAATTTGCATGTAAATAAGTTACGTTGACGACAAAGTAAATTCCATAATTACTAAAAGAAATAAAAATTTATTTAGCGGTCGAACGATATATCTCATATATCACTAAAAGTCCTTGACGTATCCTTTTTCAAAATAGTTTTTTAAAGAGTTTTGAAAGCTCTGTTATCTTTTTTTCCAGAACTTTCCTTAAAGTTAGAGCGGGAGGAGCGCAATGTTTACGACTTTTAGAAGCTTTGATGCCATAACTCCGAAACTTACTGCTTAAAATGACTCAATTTTACGTTTGCTTTTTAGACAATACTATAAGTACAAGGTTGTAAACTACCTCTGCTAAATTTCATCAATATCCGTTCAACCGCTCTGGTGTGATTGAGTAAAAAAAAACAAACAAACAAATTATTGAGCAAAATTAAATTGATATAGCTACGATTCTAGATTAACTCGTTTATTTATTCGGTCACGTGAGGGATTCCGCGGGAGAAAACAAGTTATTGAAATAAAAGAAAATCTCCAGTTAATGACAGCATTTAACTTTGCTGGCACGGGTTTAATGAACAGTTAATTGTAAACAGAACCGTGCCTATTGACGATCAATTTGTTTATAGTAAAAAGCTTTTAGCGTTCATTAATCAAATATAAATATGTAAGTTCGTGATCTGATACAAATTATTATTTATAAGTTTGTACTTGCTGTGCCAAGGGTCGCAGGTTCGAGTCCCGCTGAGGTCATTCGTTTGTGTGATCAACACGAATATTTGTACTCCAGTCATGGATGTTTATATCATTGTATCTATTTAAAGCAGCAGCAAAGCAAGGATGAACGGATTTTGATATTTTTTTTATCTGAAAGGTGGTGCTTCCCGTGTGGTCCCATTACAATATTTTCCAGTTCTGACAATTGCTTCTATGAGAAAACCATATAAGTCTTAGCATTAAGTATGTGCGCGACAAATGGACGAATAACTCAATATAACGCTAACCAATTTTGATGATTCTTTTTTATTGGAAAGTTAGGTAGTTCGATATGAATTTGGTTAGGTTCTGATCATGAGATCCATGACAAAGTAACGGAACTCTTCAATTTTAGGAGCAAATTAACAATACTCGGCGGAATTTTTATAGGCTATTTATATACGGTTACTTATGATGAAAGATACAACTCCTCAACAGTTTGGAGTTAAAATAAATTCTTTCAATATAATACGCACTTATGGACCGATAGTTGTATACTTTCAGGCTAATAGGTTTACCTGATAATAGAAGGTATTTTTATTATAATCATTAACGTCTGGGAGTTAGGTGGAAAAATGGACGTAGATAAATCTCGATTGCCTAATAACGTTAACTCCGAAACCTCGTTGACTCATTATAGCAGTGGTTTAGTTGGCCTACCCAACACCTTATTGTATTTAAATAAAATTAAAAATACGTATCTACTTTCCGCTAAAAATTTAAAAATAAATTATTTTTAACAAAAAAAAAACAAACCGACTTCCAAACTTAATAAATCTAAACTAAAAAGTAGAAAATAATACTTTTAAAAAATTAGGTAATTTTGAAGTCGGTGCCAGCCATTATTATTTCAATGCATAGTATTTTCAAGATTTTTTTAATAAATAAATTAAAAAATATATTGTATGTATTTAGGTACAGAATTAGTATACCATTCTAATAATACTCGAATAAAATAAATTCTAGGTAAATATAAAAGCTCTAACTTATGTTTCTTTTACTTAGAAAGCTGTAAGCTAAAGTTACTTGTGGTTTCAATACGTCAGAGGGTTGAGTTATTATAAAAACACACGTAAAGCTATTTTCGTGGTAAAACATTTACTTTGCCGAGCTTTTTGCCAATTAATAATATACAACAAACTTTTGTTCTTAACGTGACAAGTTAAAATCGAAAAACTTTTTATCAGATATATTCTATAATTAGATTTTTTACTTCTTACTTCTTAGATTTCTAGAAATGTTGGTTACTTTGTCTTTTTGTACGGTTTCTGTTCTTGCTAAACAGATTTTCATGCAATTTGCAAGGATTTTTATTTAAGATTGCATTATGGGTAAGAAAACAGTGTTTTCTAAAGTAAATGTGCTTTTATTAATTAAATTGTATATCCATCATTAATAAGTGCTCCATATTTTAATAAGAAGCTGGTGAGTTACACCATATCGTTCAGGTGCGTCCTTGGGTACCTTCTGCGACAGAAACAACGTTTCTTCTACATTATAATTTATACATAATATGTATGTATTCATGTTTTGGTAAAGATCAAAATGGCTGCTTACTACACAATAACCTACTTTTTATTAAAATTCTACAGTTTTTATATATTTGATTCAAATAAACCTAGCAGTTTAAGCATGACACACACAGTTACACAAACTTTTGCATTTATAATAGCAGTGTGATAGATTCATTTTTATTATTTCACTTTGTTTTTACTTCTTATAATATACTCAAAAAAGTTATAGAAAAAAATAAATAGAGTATTTGAAAATTTCTTTTCGAATTCTGTTAACAAAGGAAAACGACTTGTCCGGCGTCGAATCGGCGACGATGGAACAACTACCCACTGCGCCAACGAGATCTGAATTGATAAAGTGAGCTATAGGGTTGGACAACATTAATATTATTTTTATGTGTATATTTTTTATTGCTTGATATTTGATGGTGCTGTTATAAAATTCTGCAGCAATAGATTTAGATTTTATAGCTCTAACACTTATTCCTATAGATTTTTTCTCAGAATATCTGAGAGACCGTATACGTTAACAAAATGATCAGGTAGGTAGGTTTATTTAGATTAAGTTACTAAACTTATGTTCATATCCTGAACTCAGTAGCAGAAGTTTACCAGTAGGTACTACGAATAGACAGAAACCACGATATTCTTTCCCTCTCTCTCTCCCTCTGTCTCTCTTTCTGTCTGCCAAAATACATTTTTTTACTGCAGAATTAATTTATTTTCGATAAATCCATTTTATAGTCATATAGAGTTAATTTACGAAAACTTCACTGAAAAAAAGTTGCTTAATTATCGGTTGGTCCCAGCCCTGTCAGGTACATAGGTATTTGACCGTCTATCAAATATATCTCGCAATATTCCGCATACCTACTAAGCGTTAGAAATAATTGATCACAGAGAAAAACTTAGCATCGGAATATTTTCGAATACTTCGGTAACGTAATTAAAAAAATAAGTATGCAAAAGTCCTGAAATGTTTCTCATCTAATGTATGGTAACATAAACTAGCGACTTATCTACATTTCCCTTGGTGACATCCTTAGGTGCTCAAGAAAAGCCTGTTACTCCACTTCTTTTCATCAAAATCTAGTCAGCCGTTTAAGCAAGGAAGTAACAATCATGCTTGAATACAATTTCACTCAAACATTACTTTTAAAGTAGTTTAATTAGTAAAAGATTAAAAAAACACTAGAATGCATCCAGACTCCATCGTTGGATCATTGAACTGTTTCTATACATATTAATTATAACAAGAATACGTCGGTAGCTAAATTAAGACGCCTTATATTACGCCCATATAAAATTTTATAACCTGAGTAATGAGATTTCAGATTAAATAATTATGCATTAAATATCGTTTAAGGGCGAAATTATTTTATTAATTACACATTCTCCAGCCCTATATGGCGTTGTAATGTTATCGCGAGATCGAACAAGATCGCGTGTCTGTACGTACGCGATGTTAATAGAAGACACAAGTTAAATGTTCGTCTTTATCTACATTTATCATAAAATGATAACTTTGGTGTCCTCTGGATTAACATGTACCGACTTTAGTTGATAATTGCCGCGTTGGCTTAGTGGTTAGAATTTAGGACGGCAGATTCAAACATCCTAGGTTTGACTCTTGGGCCGGGCCAATTCCATTTATTGAGTATTTATTTACAATATATCAACGTTTCATTTAGATCATCTTTAGATATATCCAGTAAGATTTTGGTAAAGAGCTCTAACAAGAAACTATTTGAGAATTTCAGAGCAAATCCAATTGCAAAACTTTATTAACATGTTTAACTATAAATAAATACAAAATGATCATGTTCGAAAAATTAAATATTTACAAGAAATGCATGTTCTATATGACTAGTGTTTACTTTAGTTTAGAAGGGTAATATCAACCATAAATATTTCTTTATCTTTATATAATACGAGACAAAAAGCTTGTTTAAGCTTACCATATAGTCATTTTAATGTTAAAATTGATAGTATTAATAACTCTTCTTTTTTGTACAATCAAAAAAAATTGCATTAATTATTAACATCATTAAACTGATTAAGACTTTACTTAGTTGCTTTTAATTTGAACTACCTATATGATGCACAATGGGTGAAGGTCAGACTGATCAAGATAAAATATTTATTATGAACCTACGTACCGTACGTACCTCTTGCAAGACCTATTAATGAAAAAAACAACCCGGTTTAAAAAACCAACACCCTAATATATTTCTCTATGGAATTAAAAAGATTTTTTTAATATTATAATATTAGAAATTATCGCTAAAAATTATCGCTAATAAATCTTAGTACATGTTTTCAGTCTATCGCATATTTGCTTTATTAATTGTATAATCTGCTCATACGCTTCTATCAAAATCCATTAGCTATGTTAAACTATCTTTGCTTAGCCTTATATTTATTAGGCTTGAAGCAGATTGTTGAGAAAATGGAAGACTAAAATAGGTTGATAATTTTATATCGACAACTAATTTATTATTATAGTAAAATTGTTTAAGCATATCTGATTATATATAATATATAGTGCAGTAAACGCTCAGATACAAGTGCACTCTCTATAGCTTTTACTTTCAAAATCCGATGGGACGATACTTCGACACGACCGGTGAGAGTTGAGGCTGAGGACCGACGGCTTTACATGCTCACTGCTCTTAACTTAACAACTGCGGGCTGTTACTGAGAATTTGTATGATAGAAATACTCAATAAGTAAACTTCTCCCGACTCCGAGCTCGAACCAACCGTTACTATGACTTGACCATCGAGATCTATCTATTTATCTATCTTAGATAGATATCTATCCATCTATCATCTCTTACCATCTATATTATAGCGTATTGCTAAGTTGCGGGCTGGACCGATTTGACATTTTTTTTAATATAACGTTCATATTAAACGAAATAGTGTTAGAGAGAGAAATTATGACAAAAAAATACCAGAAAATCGATTTTTTGAAAAAATAATATTCTATTTTATATAGGATTTTGATAATAACTCTAGTCATTCAAATTTTATAAAATTTTAGATTTGCTGGTAAAATATAAAGAGTAGTATAAACACAGTCTCAGATTAAATCAATTTACATGAAAGTGCCTTAAAATATAATTTTATTAAAGCTATTAAATAATTACAAATTGTACGAGATAATAAACTGCAACTTGCAAGTACTATAAACGCCATTATTTAACGATTCCCAACGATAACAAGTCTTATTATGCAACAATGTAAACTTTAATTCGTGTCGAAATGATTTATGTAAGAAACCCTATTATTCAAAATAATCATTTATAGCCCTTAATTTCCATCACGCGATTCCCAACACTTTAAGGAACAGGAGCAACTTTGTTTTCGCCTGTTTCGTATATATTTTTGCATCTGTTTTTTATATAATAATAAAAAGTTTTTATGTGTAAATAATAGATTTTTATTAATTCATTTCAGATCTATGACTTTCTATCTATACATCTATTTATTTCTATATCTATTTATCTATTTATTTATCTATATTTATATATTTAGAGACAATTTCTATATATCTTTGAAGAACATAAACAATCTCGTCCACTTCATTCGTTACTGTAATAAATAAGTAAACTACACGTCAAAAAATAAAAAAATACAGATGAACTAATTATTAAACCTACAATTAATTATGATTAATTCTTTTCAATTTTTTATTATTCTTTTGTTTGTTAGAAACAAAAATTTATATTAAAACCGTGACGAAAGATTTTTTTCATTGATATGAAATTTATAATAGAAAAAATTTATAATAGAAATTATGTATATCTGCCTTATGTATCCCACGTAAGGCAGATATACATAATTTCAATTCTATTGAATTTTTTATTGACTTCTAGGCGTATGTATTTTATATCATATGAGATAACGACCACATAAACGGGTACGTTGACAGGTAGTTATTAGGTTCCGAGCACACGTACATTCTTATCCCATTAGCGATAAAAGGCATTTAAGTTTGACCCAATATCTCGTAGATGCATCCTCCTCACGATCTCAAAATTCTTTAGAATACCAATGATATTGCAACAAATATGCACAGCGAATGTTATTATTAGGTAATTTACGCACTATGGATTAAAGCTATTAACGGTTTATTTACCTTCAATTTTCTAATTTATTCTATATTTATTCTAATTTTCTCCTATTTATCTTTTTATTCTCGACTCCCCTTCTACGGGTCTTCCCTAAAAGTATGTTTTAACGGTTAGTATGAAATTGAAATAAAAATCTGGGTACACTTTATACCAAAATTATATGAGAAACCTCGATATTATTTTTGAAGACCTATCCATACACGTAATAGTTTGATGAAAAATATTTTTATAAGTTTCAGTTCTAAGTATGGGGAACCCCCAAAATTTATTGTTTTTTTTTTTCTATTTTTGTGTGAAAATCTCAATGCGGTTCACAGACTACATCTACTTACCAAGTTTCAACAGTATTTTATTTATATTTTAGATGCGAAAAAAAGTGGCTGTGACACACTGACGGACAGACAGACAGACATGACAAATCTATAAGGGTTCCGTTTTTTGCCTTTTGGCTACGGAACCCTAAAAACGACTTACGAAATACCTCATTTAAATACTTCAAGCAAATAGAAAGACTCAGACTTAAAATTTATTAGGCTTTATGAGATGACTGAAATACATTTTGTAAGGACAAATATTTTATTCTTGAATATTTTCTCAATACTTAAGTTATTATAATTTTAGGTATTAAATCGTCTAGACATTGCCTCATTCGTGCCAAAGCAATCAAACTTGCTTGATTCGTTATGTCAAATTTAACATTTATTTCAGGTTAGATAAATAAATATGTAGGGACGTTATTACAACAGCGCCATCTAGTTCCGTGCTAAGCTACGAAGCTTGTGTTACGGATACCAGATAGTTGATATACTACACAAATAATTTTTAAATACATACATATTATAAATATAAACAACCATGACTAGGGTACAAACATTTGTGTTCAACAAGTGTATGCCCCCAGCGGGACTCGAACCCGCGACTCGGGTCACTACCAACTGAGCCAAACGTGTCGTCATAGATGATAGATCCTAGACTTTTCAATATATTTTATCCTTGCGTAATCTGTATTAGTAACTTGATAAATATCAAATCAATTACTATTTTGGTCATATGTAATTTAATTTTTATTATAATTCTATTGTTGTTAAGGCATATTATAAAGCGCCAATTATTTTTCACAAAAAAAAATTCATCACCATTTGCTAGTGTGTCGATTTGCCTCCACATTTAAACGAGTCCTTTCGTTTCGTACCTATTTAGTCTTTAAGTTTAATATAATATATAAAAATCTCGTGTTTTACAGTGTTTGTTATTTCAAATTATTTATTTTTTTATTTTTACACCAAATTTCTATTTTTTATTTCTTTATGATATGATATCAAAAAATACTTAGATTTGAAGGTTTTATTGGTTCTTTTGCTTAAACGCCTTTACTAGTTCAATTGCTAGTTCGCTTTTTTCCCAGTAAAATTATCTATCTATCATCACGATTAAGGATTGAAACGATTGCACACAAATACGCGCGTGAACACTGATATAAACACATTTTGATCGCACAACGCTACATCGCGCTATTTCAACGCTTGTCAATTAAGACGACCTTACCTTACGTAGTATTAAGATAACAACCATATTATTCTCATTTGGTATTTTCGATTTCTGATAAACTAAACAATCTACGATGGAAATGAAATAATTAAGATATTGTTCTATTTAATTAAAATGGACGATTTGATTTATTTTGCTGTTCCGTCGTCGGTATCGCTTTGTACTTTAGTATTTGGAGGCGGAATTGCTTTAACGTTTGTATTCATCTTATGTATAGACTATTTTGTCTCTTGCCATAACTTGCTTGCTTGATTTTACCTGCAGCAAATCCATTTGAGGTATATCAAATGATTATTACCCTATACAGTACGGTCTAGGCAGTATTAGCCCAGTGGTAACCTGAGTGGTTCGCTTGGAAAATAACTGAAGCGGGTTCAAATCCTAGGTTTCACACCTCTGATTTGGCATGTCATCATTTCTTTACTACAAGGCAAGTAGTAATCATGTTAGAAATAATTTACCATTCAAACATCGTGAGGAACCCAGCATGTCTGAGAGAACTTAGTAAGTTTTCGAAAAGACACGTAAAGTCCGCCAACCCGCACTTCTTTAGCGTGGTAGATTATAACCTATGAACCGAGTGGAATATTAAAAAAAAACGTTAACAAAAAAAAATATGTTATGTATTAAGTAATATCTTTGATTCGATTTTAATCTTCGTTAAATGATTCTCCTTATACATATTTTGCAGAGCCTAGATTTTCACAATTTCTAGATATTCAACAGTTACTCAACATACGGTGCCTTTCACTGCCGCATGACCACACGACCCGAGGGACAACTTACATAACTACTGCCCGTGACATCACTTGCCTTATTACTTATACTATTTATTGCCTAACTCCAGTTTGACCATCTTGGGAAGATTTATTCAGATAGTGTTAAAGGAATATTATATAATATAATAATAATATGTTGGCACATTATTACAACAGCGCCATCTAGTTCCGTGGTAAGCTACGAAGCTTGTATTACGGACACCAGATAGTTGATATACAACATATATAAATTTTAAATACATACTTAAAGTAGGGTCACTACCAACTGAGCCAAATATATGTCGTTATATAATTTTTCTTTTGTGATCCGGCGACGGCGCTGCTCACTGGTAGGTTATAGAATGTAGCGCCTGCTTCAATGGAGGGACTGGTTTGATTTCCTCCTATTGTAATTACATCTTCATCTTTGTATTGTTATGCCAATCACATTATTTTAAACGTAGAAAGTGGACAAAATAGTGAATTCAAACAATTGCGACATGTCACACTTGAAAGTGATATTTCCTCACGAACATAGGTACTCTATATTGTAACTGGAATTGCCCGCGGCTCCGCTACGCGTTCTAAACACCTGAAACCAAATTCTAAGATTTCCCAAAAAATACTCAATTTACAGATAAGTTATAATTTTATTATATGTATTGATAATATTTATAGCGACGACATACCTAATGTAACAGTGGTTAGATGAGCAAAGCTAAAGCGACATATAATAGAAGAGGCCTTTGTTCAACAGTGGGCGAAAGCTGATTTATATAATCAGTACTTAACTACTTACTAAAGAGATAAGCCTTATAATCAATAATAAAAAACAGTTACATTATCTTTTGCGTATTGTCTAATATTTGCTTAACTTAACATTTCTCATACTTTACGAGTAAGGGAGCAAAATATTTTTTACACTTGAACATTTGTTTTATGAATAGATAACACAACAAATTAAAGAACTTACTAATATTAACATCCAAGCCAATTCGATCACAGCGACAAATCTCACTGAGACTTTCAATCTTATTAGAAGTTATTACAGTAGTTGCAGAAACAAGTGCACTCCATATTTCTTTCAGTCTAAACTCCGGTGGGGCGACATTTCAACATGACCAATAAGAGATCGGGTGCAAAATAGATAGTTTTATTTGCTCTCTGAGGCTAGTGGACGTAAGATTACCTACTTCTAAAATCCACACTGCAATTGATCATCTTTTTTGACACCTAGTGACTAGGTCAATCAATAGCTCAACTTGGGACTCGAACCCACCTTCCAATCTACAGCTTTATAAACAATCTTAACTATTATTTAAACAATGCATACATTTAATTTCTACCAGTCATCTCTCAAATTGCAAACTTTAAAATCTAATACAACCATTTTTGTATTTAATACTCGTACAAATTGAAAGTTGCACAAATTCTAGATGAAAGTTAGACGCTATTACGAACACTATTATATTAAGTATTATTAAGTAGTAGTAGTATATTAAGTACTAAGATTATTATAATAAGCTTCAGTACAGTACACGGCGGCTGTTAAAATTTGAAATGAATGTTAATCGCGCAACACCAGTTATAACTCAGGTTAAATGGCAAAGAGAAGCGTTAATCAAATGTCTAAGGTCAGCTGATTTCAAGCGTAACATATTACGTTTATATAATAAGGTTGGTGCTAAGAAAATGTAAGTGGAAATTCGCTTATAATAATTAGGACTTTATATAATTTTGCTATAATATTCCTACTATAAAATTCAATGGTGGCCCAGTGGTTACGCCACTCGCTTGGATAACCGAGTGATGCAGGTTCAAATCAGAGTCTCGCACCTCTGATATTTCATGTGCGAATCATTTTCTATCATGATTACCACTTGTCTTACGGTGAAGGAAAACATCGTGAGGAAACCTGCATGTCTGAGAGATCTTTGCAAGTTTTCGCAAGACATGTGAAGTCCACCAACACGCACTCGGCCAGCTTGGTGAACTATGGCCTGAACCCCCTCGTACTGAGGGAAGCCCGTGCCCAGCAGTGGGACGTTAAAAAAAAGTGCTAAAGACGGAGAAATCTACAGTAATCGTTGAATTATATCTAAAGAACTCGAGCGTAGCAAGTGTGAATCGCTAGTATATAATAAGTGTGATTATAATTTAGGTACTTCTTTACAGAAGCGCAATAACAAATCGATGTGATTATTTACATAAAGGTATTTAATGGAACGGAAAGAGATAAAAGCTACTTAATGAGGCGTCGTTGTACTTGTGCCACAAGTAATTTCTGTAAGTTTGTTGTGTTAAAATAAATAAGTTAAACCATTAGCGAAAATGTAAGTACTTACCTCCGATATATTTCTATAGAACATTATTTGAACATTAGTTAAAAAAATTGCGTGGAAAAGATACTTATATATATAACCTTTAAACCATAAAATTTAATGGAAATTCTTAAAAGAATAAAGATACATAAAATACCTACAAGATTTGTTTTTTTAACCGACTTCAAATAAAGGAGGAGGTTCTCAATTCGTCGGGGACTTCTTTTTTTTATATGTATGTTCCCCGATTACTCGACGATGGCTGGACCGATTTGAAAAATTCTTTTTTTGTTTGAAAGGGTATAGTTTCTAGTTGGTCCTATAGTCACCAAGTCACGATCTGATGATGGGATCCCAGGGAAATCGAAGACAACTCTCAAATTTTATAGGCACTTATTACTCAAATATTTGCGTCTGATAATCATCATCTCCTGTGGTTGAGCTAAAGATGGAAGGTACAACTCCTCAACGGTTAGGAGTTAAAAGAAAATTCTTTCAAAATTATACGTAATTATAGACCAATAGGTAAATTCTTTCAGGCTCTTATTAACTGACTTCAAAAAGAAGGAGGTTCTCAATTCGTTGGGGACTTTTTTTTATGTATGTTCCCCATTACTCGAAGATGGCTGGACCGATTTGGAAAATGCTTTTTTTTTACATAAACAAAATAAGTATCTACTCTCCGCTAAAAATTTGAAAATAAATTATTTTTAACAAAAAACAAAAACCGACTTCAAAACTAAACAAATCTAAACTAAAAAGTAGAAAATAATACTTTTAATATAAGTATATAGAACGCGCAGCCGCGGGTAATGCTAGTTTTTATATATTTACAAATACAAAGATAAATCAAGAGCCATGTAACCTATAAGTAAATCGATAGGCTACAGCAACTAACATTTTATCTCTTATATTGTACAGGAATTTAAATATTTTAAGGATATAAAGTATCGTTTTGCAACATCTAGATAAAATCAAATGTCAACGAATTAGTGGACTGAGGTAAAGTTTAAAGCAAAATGTAGGTACTGCTCATTTTGATTATTTATTAGAATCGAATCGTCGTGGTACATTGATTGAGATTGGTAACTATGTCTGATATAGGGGGTTCAATACCAGCACGAGGTATATGAAAGTAAGTAGTGATAGTGTTATCCGAGTTCCGACATAGAATAGATACGGTACGTATATGTTATCTGGAAACTATATTAATATACTAGTTTTTATTTGCAGCTTTGTTCGTGTTCTTTTCCTTTTTTCTACCCGCAACTCCAAAATGCCGTGCCTTGTATTAGAAAGTGAGGATTGCGTTTAAAATTTATTTCCCTGGCCTTTACCTTAATATCCCCTGTTATGTCATACTATAGCTCGTATCATTTTAAATAAACTATGTAGCCTATTGCCTAGCCTAGACTAGCCTATTACTGTTTTTATTAACCTGTTTAAAAAATACAAGAACAACAGTTTAAACCAATCGGCATTCCTAGAAGCCATTAACCGATTTAAAAATTCGGCCCATACTTTTGTGAGACAAACTTTGATGTTTAGTACTGTATATTATGTTCTGATTGACACAAGAATCATGTAAATTGATTCACAAACAACGTTTTTGTTGTCAGTCAAGAATATTTACGAGTATTTCAAAATCAAAATACATGGATATACGAGTATTATACAGATTTAATATATTTCTTAGACAGGCTTCATCAAAAGATTACTAAATACACTCATCCATAGCCTTTCATAGAACCCATGTACGGATAATGTGAGATTAGATTCGCTTGAATGCATTCACTTTCTTTGAAGGTTAAATAATAGCGGCTTGTGATTTACCATCAAATACATTATGAGATCGTATCTTCATTAGTATTTCTATTATTGATAATGATGATATTTAAAATCTTGTGGCCGTGATTATCCTATCCTTTGTAAAATATTAAGGTATGATATCGCGAAATATCGAAAAGATAAAATTTAGCAGGGAAGTAGTTCATATTCCATGGATGTGCGCTAAAAACGTATTTTGCGACAGGGCTGGATTAAGGAGGTCTAAGGGCTCTTGCAAATTTGTATGAAAGTACTTCATGTTACTAACTTTGAATTTGGCAGGGACCACCCAGGGATAAGCACGAGCGAAGCAAGGGTAAGTCGCTAGTCTCTAATATTTTTTGTACGATTCTCATTTCAAGTATGTTTGAGAGAAATCAACTAGTTTTTGGTACCCACCTACAGTCCGACAGCCGATATTATTATAATACATATAATATTATATTGTTGTATTTATATCGGTATTTGAGCTAATCCCTCTCATATTATATCCTCACAATGAATAACGCTCATAAATAAAGTGCCTGTAAAATTTAGGCTAAAATTGTCACTTAGTATAATATTTACGGCATAGGTATATATGTAGGTCCGTACATATATAAAAGGCGCATCTGTACCTGACCTAACCTACCGCTTTATTCTATCGCTCTTTTCCCTTTTATCCTTTCATAATAATTAAATAATAATAAAAATATCAAAACATATCAAATGCCGTAGATCATTTCTCAGTACGCTTTACGATTATTTCTTTGTTCATAAGGATGTTTCAAGTTTTAGTTAAAATTATTTATTCTCTGTTAAATATTTAGCCAAATTCACACATTTGTAAATATTTTTACCATTTCATTCGACTGTTGTATAAAAATAGATGCTAATTAGTAACAAAATGTCGCAACTTTCGTAAATAAACTCTTCAGTGAGGGTGCTTTTCATTTTAAGCCAGTTTTTCCACTGACCCAGAATTCTCACCACTTAGCACATCATCCTCATTCGTTAAACGTAGTGTTGCCCCCAACTTTTACCATTGACCTAAAAGTTATTGGGACAGGATAAACTACACGCGTTCGCAGTTGTACGCGTTCGGTCATTCTCGCCGAAAATAACACATTAAAAATATTTTGAAGTCCTTAAAGTTTCTAAGGTAGAGGTTGACTTCAAATTAACTTTAATAATAACTATTTAACTTTCAAAAGTAGACTATATATAAATAATTTATATTGGAGATCATTCATTAAAAAGAAACTGGAAATCTGATCGAAATCTCACAAAAAATACACTTGAATGTAGTTCACACATTTTTGAGAAACATGCATACATACTTTGTTATATTTCAAATTAATTAGGAAAAGAAAATCACTAAAATAAATTTTATACTAATTTTATTTACTTTATGTTGAACCAAGTTATAAAAATTAAAACAGTTTTAATTTTGAGATAGAATTTTTGAAAACGAACTAGTAGTTTAAGATTTCCCATATATAATACGAACAAACAAGAATATTATTATCATATAACAAATAACCGCTTTTAAACATTTTATCATACCCACTACTGAAAATTATACTTCGAATTGCGATTAAGTGTACTTTATACCCAATACATATAACAAATGATCCGAAAATGAGGCCGAAACCAATCTTTTATTAACAGCAGAGAAAATAACTTGGAAAATTGTATTAACGAAGTTGTACTAATTTTGACACTGTGAATAAAAGAATAAAAGAATTAAAAAGGAAATGGTACAGGAAGGAGTTATTGAAGCCTGTTATAGAAGTCTTATAAATTAGTTTTTATAAATGAAACTACCTTTTCGGATTTTGTCGCGGATTTATTTTGATTTTTAGGTCCCGACGTTTCGAATGCGTTACAGCAATCATGGTCACGGGAGAGACTAAAATCAAAATAAATCCGCGGCAAAATCCGAAAAGGTAGTTTCATTTATAATGTCGAATATTGGCGTAAACCTAAGAAAGTATTAAATTAGTTTTTTATAATATATTTTTTTATTTTTACGATAGCGGTAGCAAAGTGATAATGCTTAGTTAACCGAGTGATAGGGGTTCAGATTCGGGTCTCGCAGCTCTGATATTTTCATGTGCGAATCATTTCTAACATGATTATCACTTGCCTTATGGTGAAGGAAAACATCGTGAGGAAACCTGCATGTCTAAGAAAACTTAGCAAGTTTTCAAAAGACATGTGAAGTCTGCCAGCCCACACTAGGACAGCGCGGTGGACTGTTGCTTGATCCCCTCGTATTGTAGGGAGGCCCGTACCAACACTATTTTTGACGATTATGTACTTAGGACTGCGAGCGTCTGCGTATATACATTGTAACAACAAGTATATGCATTATATTATCTACATTTAAAATAACATTAACAAATTACACCACGTTGTGTCACCGATAATACTATGTTATAAAAATGAAGCCGTTTACAAATAGTAATACGTTACAATTTACAAAAAGGTCGTCCAAATAAAGGACACACAAAGATACATGTGCTGACGGGACTCTTCTCAACACTAAGCCTACCCTGTCAGTCCGTCTGTTCTGTCAGCGGGCTCTTACATAAACCAAAAATATATTCATAAACCATAAAAGATAGAGAACTGAAATTTTCACAGTGAGCTTATTTGTGTATTCCGCTATAACCACAAATAATAAAAAAACCAAGATGGCGAATTCCAAAATGGTCGCCATGCAAATAAAAAAATATTTTTAACAAAAAACAAAAACCGACTTCAAAACTAAACAAATCTAAACTAAAAAGTAGAAAATAATACTTTTAAGAATTTAGTTAATTTTGAAGTCGGTGCCAGCCAGGACGGATAGATTTATCTTGCCTTTGTAATGGACTTTCGAACGGTATTTTGATTATGTTTACAAATTTATAGATTTAATCGAATATGTGTCTATTAAAGGTTATTTTGCTTTGGCTGGCACCGACTTCAAAATTAACGAAGTTCTTAAAAACATTATTTTTAGCGGAAAATAAATACTTATTTTGTTTATGTAAAAAAAATTTTTCCAAATCGGTCCTGCCATCTTCGAGTGATGGGGGGAGTCTTCCCCTTCTTTTTTGAAGTCGGTTAATAAGAGCCTGAAAGAATTTAACTATCGGTCTATAATCTATACATATAATAAATCTGTAGAAGGGTCAATTCTGTACATTGGTGTTACTGGATCGATACCAAACCCAAAAATGCGATAAAAAAAATTTTTGTCTGTCTGTCTGTATGTTCAGGCATCACGTGAAAACTAACGGTTCGATTTCGATGAAACTTGGTATAATTATACCTTATTATCCTGGGCATAAAATGGGACACTTTTTATCCTGGAAAAATACGTAGAAAAAAAAATAAATCTTAATTTTTCAGTTTTATCCATAGACGTTGTTCTGTAGAACCGCGAACACCGAAGTCGCGGGCACAGCTAGTAGTATAATCGTGACTATAAAGCATTCGAAACCACCCTCGCTTAGGTTCGTCCCTAGGTTTCAACTGTTAGTTACGTATAATATTGAAAGAATTTTCTTTTAACTCCTACCGTTGAGGAGTTGTACCTTCCATCATTAGCTCAACCACAGGAGATGATGATTATCAGACGCAAATACTTCAACAGCTTTAGGAAATATATGAAAAACGTAATTAGTGCCTATAAAATTTGAGTTGCCTTCGATTTCCCTGGGATCCCATCATCAGATCGTGACTTGGTGACTATGGGACCAACTGGAAACTATACCCTTTCAAACAAAAAAAGAATTTTCCAAATCGGTCCAGCCATCGTCGAGTAATCGGGGAACATACGTAAAAAAAAACTAAGTCCCCGACGAATTGAGAACCTCCTCCTTTTTTTGAAGTCGGTTAAAAAATACGTTTATGGTAAGAAACCCTTCGTTTAAGGGACCGACTGGTCCTTGACGGTTTTTATTACACTTATTTTACCGTAATTATTTATCAAAACCTATATGGTCTTACATTTTATTATGTTTGTAATACTCGTACGTAAGGATATATTATTCAATACGTGACCTTCATCAAGTCGAACCTTATTATCCCTTTTCTTCGGTTTTTACGACAATACCTGCCTTTAAACCTGATCTAATAAGGTTAGGTAATACTTAATATCGAAATTAGGTAACGATTGTTATTTGAATTGATTTAAGTAATTTGTATTCGCATTTTATGTATTTGTGCACAGTAATGTCATGTATCTTGGTGGCTTATTGGTTAGCATATATTATAGCTACTGGAGGTCCTAGATTCGAGTTACAGATCAGGCCAAGTCTAGTTATTGAGCTTTTTTGTTAAGAAAGTATCAGTCATTAGTCTAGGGTGGGGAAGTTTTGCATTAGTGCCTTTAAAGATATTAATATTATACATATTATTTATATTTATTATTAAAATCATGTTGGTGATTCTAACATAAAATAAAAATAATATACAGTGCAGTAGCCAAATCTAAAGGCCAAATAGAATTTTGAATTTTTGTCTATGTTTGTCTGTGACCGTATCACGAGAAAACCACTGAACAGATTTTGATGAAATTTCGTGTAATGATAGCTGGTTATTTTACTACTTTTACTATTAACTGGGATACTTATTATTGCAGAATATGAAATATTTAAAAAATATACACCCTAAAACTTACCTGCCTAGGAAACGAAACCGAGCGATGCTAATATTAATATTTTCAATAAAAAATAACATTCAACAGTTTTGCATATTATAATAGGAGTATGTGAGCAATTTTCTATTCACTACCAGTTTAATAATACCGTAGTCACAATTTAGTAATTATCAATCACCGGTCTAACTAAATTGCATGTTCTAGGAACACATAAATAGCCTCTTAGACGTAATTCATAGTGCTTTTGATCTTAGGCCGACCTCTTTCGTAGGTACGCCTTAATATTGAGTAAATCTTGTATTATTTCAAAATAGGTATGTAGATTTATAACAACCGAAAAACATTATATTAAAGCAAAGGAGCTTTTTTATTCCATTTTCGTTACCAAGATTTAAATTTGATAGATAAGGTTTGTATCAAATCTTGGAAATCAATTTTAACCTTTACTGCTCTTTGTTATAGCTTCGAAATTGATCTGATTTTAAATTTTAGTTACAGTTAATTACCATTTTTAACCGACTTCAAAAAAAGGAGGAGGTTCTCAATTCGTCGGGGACTTATTTTTTTTTTTTCTATGTATGTTCCCTGATTACTCGACGATGGCTGGACCGATTTGGAAAATTCTTTTTTTGTTTGAAAGGGTATAGTTTCTAGTTGGTCCCATAGTCACCAAGTCACGATCTGATGATGGGATCCCAGGGAAATCGAAGACAACTCTCAAATTTTATAGGCACTTATTACTTTTTTCATATATTTTCTAAAGCTGTTCAAGTATTTGCGTCTGATAATCATCATCTCCTGTGGCTGAGCTAATGATGGAAGGTACAACTCCTCAACGGTTAGGAGTTAAAAGAAAATTCTTTCAATATTATACGTAATTATAGACCGATAGTTAAATTCTTTCAGGCTCTTATTAACCGACTCTAAAAAAGGAGGAGGTTCTCAATTCGTTGGGGACTTTTTTTTATGTATGTTCCCCATTGCTCGAAGATGGCTGGACCGATTTGGAAAATTCTTTTTATAAATAAGTATCTACTTTCCGTTAAAAATTTGAAAATAAATTATTTTTAACAAAAAACAAAAACCGACTTCAAAACTAAACAAATCTAAACTAAAAAGTAGAAAATAATACTTTTAAGAACTTCGTTAATTTAGAAGTCGGTGCCAGCCAAAGCAAAATAACCTTAAATAGACACATATTCGATTAATCTATATCTATAACATTTGTAAACATAATCAAAATACCGTTCGAAAGTTCCTTGCAAAGGCAAGATAAGTCTATCCGTCTTGGCTGGCACCGACTTCAAAATTAACGAAATTCTTAAAAGTATTATTTTCTACTTTTTAGTTTAGATTTGTTTAGTTTTGAAGTCGGTTTTTGTTTTTTGTTAAAAATAATTTTTAATAAATATGTTAGGAATACGAGTAACCAAGTTTCATTACATTTTGACGATACGTTTGGCTCAGTTGGTAGTTACCCTACTTTCTGCGCCAGCGGTCGCGAGTTCGAGTCCCGCTGGGGGAATTCATTTGCTAATCATCGATTGTTTGTACTCCAGTCATGGGTGTTTATATATATTTATAATATGTATGTATTTAAAAATTTATATATATGTAGTATATCAACTATCTGGTATCCGCAACACAAGCACGTTACGTAGCTTACTGCGGAACTATAAGGCGCTGTTGTAATAATGTCCCAACATATTTATTTATTTATTTATTACTATTATCGATTCTCTTCAAAATCAATTAAGCATCTTAAAACCAACGCTTACTTCTTACATTGTCTTATATATTTCAAATTAAATAAAAATTTTAAATAAATAATTTAAACTTAGTTGAAAATAGAACTAAGAAAGGTGCATTAAACACATTAGTTAAAAACTGAAAATGTAGAATAATAATATGTCCCATTATATTTATTTATTTGTTTGTTTGTTCGTTCTTTCGTTCGTTCGTTCATTCATTCATTCATTCATTTATTTATAATAGTGCCTATCATTCTACGAACTCCTTTATATTTAGCTGACTCAATCTACGCTAAGATTACATTCAAATATTAAATTATACCTTTATCAAAGGCCAAAACTATAAAATCCAATAAATTAGTACTTGACTGGTTATTTTGCTAATCGCATGTTGATAAGCTCTGTGGGAAACGGTCGAATTAAGCGCAGTACTAAAGTAGTCGTAGAAAAATTTACTTTGTTGACTTTTTAATACAACTTTTTCAACATTTGGACATAAAACAGTAAAATATGAACTGTCATTGCAAACTTAACTTCCATAAGTGATAGCATAACAGATATTGCTACTCGTAAGTGTCTAC
Organism: Boloria euphrosyne; assembly: GCA_951802675.2. Classification (NCBI taxonomy): domain Eukaryota; kingdom Metazoa; phylum Arthropoda; class Insecta; order Lepidoptera; family Nymphalidae; genus Boloria; species Boloria euphrosyne. The sequence continues at coordinate 4,098,729 of OX637896.1, forward strand.
TTTGTAAATCTCTGCTTAATACAACTTTGGTCGGAGGTTTGTGGTAGGAGGCCTCCATAACTTAAAAGATGGATAGATTATTTATTTTATTGATTAATTATGTATTTAAAAAGTCGACAAACCGTCATTTGAAAAGTAAATTTCTTATAAAGAAATCTATTTTTCTATAAGTCAATTATTTTACGCTATCATATTAGTATTTACGCGGGTTAATTTAATATTTTAAATAAATTATTTATAATTATTTCTTATGTCTAAGTTTCGAAGAGGTAAAATAATTATGCTATCTTTGGATCTTTAAGATAACTTTTAAGTTACATAAAAGCTAATGCAGAGCTTTCATTTGACTTAATTTTATTATTTTTTTAGAGTAGCTAAGAAATGCACTTAGATATTTCGTAAGATGACGACCATTTTTAGATCAAATTATAACTTTTTTGTGAATGTCCGCAAACAGTAAATACATTAAACTAGACCAAAACCTAACATTTTGGCTGCAGAGGGAACTTGGTGTTGACGTTGCAACACGACTACCAATCTCCGGCCTATAATCATGTGTGGCGAGTATTCTGTAATTAAACTATTAACAATTACTATATGTGATGACCTATATTATACATTTGAAATGTGTTAACTTCGATTGTCTTAACCCAACTAAACTTCGGTATTTTAAGTGCCTGTAGATTGTAAGGCCGTATAAATATTATTATTAAATATAATGCTTTATTATATATACCTAGGTATATTATATGTTTATTCAGTATTAAATTAAATTAGGTATAGTTATATTTTTAATGATGGTCTTGGTTACGACTGCAACCGGTACGAAGAGGAAATGCATTAATCCGAATAACTATTGAAAAATCTAAGACTGGGACTGAGAATATTTTTAAATAATATTATTAAATGTATATAATATACACTTGTGTATATTGATAATAAAATTGAAGTGTCTTTGAATTTATAATTAACAGCTTTTCACTAAATGCATGCATGTTGAAACGGCTCGACCGATTTTGACGGGACTTTCACTCCTAGATACGTAAATTATAAGGAATAACTTAGGCTACTTTTATTGAAGTGAAACTTCTTTAGAATCGTTGTGATTTGAAACTCGATGAAACGAAAATGCGTCACGAATAAGAAAGAAATACATAAAAGTATAGGATTAAGTCGGAGAGAATGAGATAGAATACATTCCCATGTTGCCATGGTAACCGTTGTTTATTTTTTGACATTTCTTTTTTATATAATATATTCATCTCATTCTTTTGTCGATTTACTGAAGTTTCACTTCTATCGTGTGTGAATCGCACACACACCTTTTTTTTTATTAGAAAATTATAAGGACATTTTAAAATTCGTAAACAAGAGTTCAATAGCTTGGTATCTACTAAGCTTTTTATAAAAGACAAGGAAAAAACATTAGTTACCGTTACTTATATTAGTAAGTATAAGTATTTACATATCAGATAAATACTGAACATACGAAGTCCTAAATACTACAACTATACACTCCTTGATTAAACCTTTTATAAAATTGTTATTTAAAGGAAACTATTGCATAAATTGCACAGTGAACGGCCACGGCAGTACATAAGCGAATTTTTTACTGTTATTCAATGTAAAATGCACCTTTATGTCATTGATATTAAATACAATTTCCTATACCAATTGCAAATAGCAACGTACAAACAAATTTTAACCCTATTTATTAGTAAAATTAGATACAAATTATATTTTTGTTTGTAAATCTATCGTGGGTAATCTATACAGAATCAGTTTAGGAGCGGCGGGTTATTGTGTCAATCAATATATAGATAGAATTGTAGAAATAACTAAGTATTTGATCGATAGCTTAAGATTTAATTAGCATTCAGATATTTCTTCATTTAAGGACTTAATATTTATTTGTGATAAGACTAAATTTATGTTTGTTTACGATAACTTAAATGTATGCATATTTTTGTATTAAAATAATTTTGATTTATTTTTTATTACTCATGTGCATTTACTCGTTTTGTGATATTTTTGTTCAAAAATATAATATTATTCATTTTAAAGTTTAAACAGTCGAGTTGTGCCTATCACTTGCTAATGTTAAGAACGGGGTCTATTTTAACAATATATAATACAAATTTTATTCATAGATAACAAAAGATTAATAACCCTTAGGCCCGTCACATTTTGGCATTTAGAATTACGAGTACATTGTAAGGAGTATAATGCCGAACTTCTTTAACCTTTACGACGTAACCTACTTAGATATTTTAGAACACAATATGATATACCTCAGATTTAAATAATTCGGTTTTGAAGAATTTACAGATGAAATTAGAAACCATAGATCAAAAAGTTTTTTCGTCTTCTTATCGGTAAGTCTTTTTTGTATCCTATACATTAGATTCGTCGCTCTAACGGAAATGTATTTTAAATAATATATTTTGTTATATGTTATTTACATGATCAACAAGAACATAAAATAACGTCCTCAATTCACCATAACGATTGACTATATAAAACAATGTGAAATGCTGTTTATAGATCAGGTTTTAAGGAAAAATTCGGAAACTATAGAAATAGTAGAGAGTAGTAGACTCATGACGTTCAGTAAAAAATTGTAATAATTTTATGCTGAATAAAATATTTTGAATTTGAAAAAAAAAATACTTATTTTTCTTCCATTTAGGATGCCTACATAGCAATTTATAAAATGTAACAGGACAACGTATATTAGGTTAAGTAATTAAAAATGCTTTGAAAAATAATTATTGAAATAATTAAGTGAATCGAGAAAAGTCAATCAAAAATCAATCATTTTTCAATGAGAAACCATAAAACAAAATTTAAAATACATTTCAACTACAATAAAATAGTAATATAGAGTCTATTCAGGATGGTTCCAGGCTGTATATTAAAAATGAACGTGTAATCTGCTATTTACAATAGCTATATAAAGCTCGATGAATCCGAGTGGTATTGTTGAGATAAAATATGATGATTTTAATGTGTATGGATTTTTACAACACTGTCTGTTACAATAATATACGTATCTACAAGAACATTCAAATAATATATCGCAGTTAAAAACAATAAAACTGGGAAATGAAAAAGCTTGATGAAAATCGTCCACTTACAGAAATGTATACAGTGAACCGGTTTAAAAATATTTTTTGGCTTGTACGAGTATTTCATCAATCAGTATCTATGTACAATATTAATACTTATCAATACTTATCTAGCTTATTATACGTTTTAAGTCTTCGCCTTAAAGAATGACAATTATATGATTAAAATTTTATCAGTAAAAACCTCGAATTTGAAGCTGTGCTTCTTGTTTCAGAAAGCACGTCAAAGTTTGATGTGCAATGGTAAACAACAAAATATATGTAATTATCTTATGTTTTGTGTTTTCCTTTTTTTAATTTTAGAACTGAATATAGTCCAATGTACATCAAAATATTAGAGAGATATTTTTTTTGGCTTTATAAAAAAATACTTATGTATTGGGGATAATATCTGAAGCTGTTGATTAAAACCTTTCTAATCATGTAACGCGTTAGCGTTTAAGAGTTAAATAGTTATATTTAACATTAAAAAGTCTGAAAGTTACTTTTTTTTCTATATTTTACGACACTAGACTTAAAAATGACTATTAAATAGGAAAATAATATCACAAACAGCAAGTTCATTTGTTAAACAAGACATGTTCACGTTTTTCTAAGTAATATATTATAATAGTAATTAAAAAGTTAATTTAAAAAGCTCCCCCTTCACATCAGTTACATCTAAAATGGCTTACAAGAGTAACGTATGCGAGCTTTATCTCGATACACAAGCGGACATTTTGTCAAATAGCATAAATCATGCGCACTGGGCCTCAAGTCTGCTATTACAATTGTGTCACAGTTGTCTTTCAATGACATTGTAATTGCTATTTTTTGCAATTTTTGCAGTCTACTAATTCAATGGTTTTCCGATGGTTTGTCACTGACACTTCAATGACACTTCAATGATACATTTCCAAACAATTGGTAGTCCCGTACATAATGACAAGTCAATGATCGGATGAATTGCGTAGTTTGTTAATATTTTGACAGTTCTAATGACCACTGGAACGCCACTGAACTACCATTGATGTGCAATTGTGCTGTCATTGTGATTGCATTAAAGCCGATGGAACGCCACTGAACTACCATTGATGCGCAATTGTGCTGTCATTGCATATTGTCACCTAAACCAATATTATCACGGTCTCGTTAAAATAATATGATTATAATTGTTTAAGTAGTCATAAATGCAAGAAAAGTGTATAAAAATGATAAAAATACTTTACTACGTCCAAAGAAATATCATCTCTTGCCATGAATGAAGAAGATATACAAAAAAAGTTCAAAAGTACGAACCTACTGTCAAGTGAATAGTGATAAGTGAAATTAAAGCGAAAGTGATTATATTAAATAAGAAACTAATAAATGATAAGTGAATCAATGGAAATACAGTATAACAACAATGATATAGAATTAGTGAAAAGATTGGGGCAGAGGGATAAGAATGTACGACCTATATTAGTAACTTTTACTACACTAGGCCGAAAATTAGCCCTACTAGAGAGCAAGAAGGAGCTAAACAACTCCTTATCAATCTACATAAATGAAGATATTCCACCAGATATACTAGAAAAAAGGAAGGAATATAATATTCCTATAATTATAACAAAAAGAACTGACCACATTGTATTTAATTTAATAAAATAAGTTTAGCATTATTATCCTATTTATAAATACTATGTAAACAAGAGTTGTGAATTAATGTTAATAATAGTTATAGACAAATTAATAATGTAAGGTAAATTAATGTGAAATGTTGTGAATTAATATTAAAAAAGAATTTAGTTGAATCAAAAATACAATGAATGAATGTATAAATGTCATTTTTTTTCAGTAATAAAAGGCTATTTTTATTTATTTATTTTATTTATAAACCAATATTCTTAAGTTGTGAAGTGTGTGAACCATTGCTTCACTCATTACTTACCACTAAAGGCATAGCTATAGTCTAAGTATACTTGATTTTCATATTAATCTATACTAATCTATAATAATATTATAAAGAGGATAGATTTGTATTTTTGTATGAAATGAATAAACTCAAAAATTACTATTATTAGTTTTATTTTTTAGATTGCACTTAAAATTTATCTTTTTGGCTTTTTATGATCATTTCACATAATATTTAGTCTTTAAAACATAAACTAATAACATATAATATTATAATCGAAACTAGCTTAAAATTAATTTCGGCGAACGCTTTTTGCTAATGGCAATACCGATTCCCTTTCTACTACAATTCAACTACAATCCAATGACAATCCAATGACAAGACCATTGATCGACTATTGTAAATTTAGTAGACTACCAAATTTTGGACCAATGGTAATTGAATTAAAATTGCATTGTATCAGAATGACAATTACATGTAAAATAGCAGACTTGAGGCCCTGTAATCTTGTATGACATTAATCCAGGGTATAATTCGGGAGTACGCGAAAAATGTCATATCATTGAAATACTTGTTTACTCACACTTTGTCTATTTATTATCACTACATATTATAAAACAAAGTTCTCCGCTGCGTCTGCCTGTCTGTCTGTTCGCGATAAACTCAAAAACTACTGCACCGATTTTTATGCTGTTTTCCCGTGCAAAGCGAGGGAGAGTCGCTAGTACTAATCATAAAACAAGTATGGTATTGGTATCGAATGTTAGTCGGAGCTCAGTGGAAACATATTCACTTGGAAAATCAAATGAAGCGCGTTTAAGCTCCGGGTCTCGCACCTTATAGATCGTACAAAACTTACGGCAAAGAAAATCTTGCTTGGTTCGTGTGTGAGAAGAGAAAAATAATCAGTTTTCGAATCATGTAAGGCTCCTTAAGCTTGGTGGCCTAATATTCTTTGCATTACTATGTTGCTTTGTATTACTTGCACTTACTATTATAACTAGGTATTTTCTGGTCTTACAAATAACACTACTTTCGGGTAGATACCTGTAGGTAGTAATTGAAGTATTCACGTCAAAACAATTCAAGTTCAAGCACTCCTCTTATTTATGGATTAATATTACTTATTTGAACTATTTTAAAATATTATTGTCTAGTCTAGTATAAATATATTTGATCTCAAGAACAATATTATATTTAAAATATAGAACAACAACTAATAACCTTAACAATTGTATGGTGACGACAGTCAATTTAATAGATTATTATATTTTAAAATAAGCAAAAAAAAACTTATGAAAAAAAACCTTCGCAGCAAAAGTAAGCTAAAATAATTGTGGCAAACACATAATATGAGCGAAATAGCCTTTAGTGCGTTCCTTTATATATTTCCTTCATAAACTGAAGGCGGTACATTTCTGACCTAATAAGATTTAACTCAAGCAAAAGAAAAGTGTAAAAGGAGAGATCGCAAATATTTACACGCCACTACTACGACGGTAACCACTTATTCAGTATCCTTTTACTTTAAGTCATTTCTCTATTTAATTAGAAAAAACGCTCGACATTCATATATTATTAGGTTAGATACTAAAAAGCTAAGGTTTTTTCAAGCATTTGAGTTAATCTGGTTACCAAAATTTAGGGAACTTGTGTGATAGGTTTAGATGTATTGAGATTCAATCGAATAAACGTTTGAAATTGCTACGGAATTTATGCTATTTTTACAAAGGAGTTATTTGTTGGCTTGTATGTATGCAGTAACAGAGCAAGAGATTGTCATCATACGATAACTCAGTGTAAAGATAGTTCGAAATCAAGAAATTAATACATAGTCAACTTTTACTACTTTACAATATAATGTAAACGCCGTGTTTTAGATACCATCATGTTTTATATCAAATTAAATAATGACTGCATAGAATATTTAATATTAATAATAATTATACTTATAATTATTATTTGAAGGCTTTTGCCAGTCACAATACAATGGCAGAACCAAGCATTTATTTTATAAATTTATACCCAATTCTTGATACTTTGATTGTCTTTAAAGTACATAATTACACTTTTAGAATAACAATCAAAACTAGTGAAAATGTGGAGAAACATTAAATATCGATATATTATGATAATAGGGCTCTCATTGGCGTCTGTGCCCATCTATCAAGTCGGCTTTACGCTGGCGACTAAGTATTGTTTTGTGTTGAAATATTATTTATTTCTAGACAGCTCTGTTAAGCCCTGAAACCGAAATGATAAATTTATGAGATGTGCAAATAAAATTCAAAATTCTGAATATAGATTGAGTTTGTGGAAAATGTTCTTTAACATGGCCGTTTTTAAGTATATACATTTAATTTTTTACTGTTTCTTATTTATATAATTATCATGGTTGTGTAGTGTCTTGTATTTATGGAGAACCTAGGTTCGAGTGCCGGGTCGAGCCAAGTTTCGTTATTGAGTAAATTTTTGTTAAGTAAGCCTCATTATTATTTTATCTATTACATTATTATTTATTTACATACTCTTACATAGCCTTACCTACTTCTACACATCCTTTTGTCAGTTTGTGTTCAATAAATTTGAAGAAACTACCGATGCAACCATTTTTAGAACTTTCCTTACTACTAATACTTTAATATTACTTTTACTTTGTAAAAGTTTTAAACGCACATTTATAATAACAAGTAGACAGTAATAAGATGGCGGCTATTCTATATTCGCCACCAACTCGTGTGAGCATATTTCGAGCGCGGCGCGGATAATCCGAGTCATTTTATAGAAGTTAGCAAGTCAGTGTGGTGCGGAGCAGGTAATAGCTTTTGTTACAGGGTAGTGTAGGGTGACTATGAAGTATTGGCATTTTATTATTATTGTTCTAAATCAAAAGTAGTTTATATATGTTTGTATAATATATATAAAATAAATTTAGAAACTATTAAATGCTATTTACAATTTATATTAAGAATCTTTCTTTCTTCTTTAATCTTTAAAAAAATAATGAATAATGTAGAAAAGTCAGTATGTAAAAAGATGTAGAAATAATAAGATGTATTAAGGGTTAAGAAAGGAAAAATAAATGCTAGTTAAAAATATATGTTAGTTTATCAAGATATTGTAGTTATCGTTTCTAATTCAATCAATTATATTTCCAATTAATGTCAGTGTAGAATGGGTAATGACATCAACAGTTAATTTTTTTAGGGGCTTAAATTCTTCAGGGGGTCCATTTAACTAATGGTAATGTTATTTTAATGATAAGACAAATTAACATTATGTAGTACAAATAGTTATTTAATATTGATTTAGTATTTCATTATTTCACTAACAAAAAAGTGTAGGAATAAAAAAAGCTATTTTATTTTAGTTTAGTTAGTTTGAAAATTAGCCTACAAATAATAAATAACGTTCATTTTAAATGATTATATTATTTTATTTATTACTAGTTAAAAAATGTCATCCCCAACCTTTCATAATAATGGAGTCACTACAAATAGTGGTTGTCAAAGCAGTTAGGAACAGAATGGTCGATTTGAACGCGAACTTCGGCCTGTTTTTAACCACCTTGTATTACTTATGCATAGAAGATTTTCTTCTTTCGAATTTTCCCAGTTTTTAACTCTGCATTGTTGCGATACAAAATGGAAAACGGATGCAATGGCGGACAAATAGTTTGGATTTAGTTTTGTAAAGCTTTGCCAGACGCTAAAAGCTTTGGGTACGTCGTATGTTGTATCTTGAACACATTTACACTTAGTACGATTTCCACCACATTTATTTCAGGTATAGTTTTCTATTATATAATAGATACCATCTATTTATAATTTTTACAATATAAAATTTAATAATTTATGTAGTGAAACCACTACTTTTTATTCAAATTTATATTTTAAGAAAGGGACTTAATTTCCGCTGTTGAAATAATTTTCTCTTACCTTTTACACAACAGTTCTACAATTTACTGCACACCTAAATACCGCTTAATCGCTAAAGAGACATGATTTATTGAAGTTACGTTTTTCACACCGTCTCCCTTTCAAATGGAATCCAATTGAGTTCAACATATTAAACTAGTGACTCACCCTTGCTTCGCTCAGGTTCATCCGTAGGTACGTTTTAAAGGTTAGTAATTCTCATAGAAAATAAAACATTTCCGAATTTAGTATTTCCAGCTGTTTTTTTCCTTTGCGCTTTCTCCGTTTCTTAATATGTAAGCCACCCCTGATACATCTTCCATAAAACAAAAAAAAAAGAATTGTTCAAATAGGATGCACGTTTTGAGATTAAGCGAGACTAACGAACAGCAATTGATTTGTGTATACATACTCGTGTATAGACGATAGATTTTTACCAACAATAGATCTTCAAACTTCACAGACTCACTAAATTTAAACTCAATATATGCGAACAACTTCGTGTTTCTGAAGTCATGTGACCTGATTAGATTATTTCGAAGCTAAGAGCTAGCACTGATTTGTAAATATACTTCTATTGAATCCAAGTGCACTCATCATTTACCTGCAATAACCAAAGTGTTCCTGCACATCCCACTCTGACCTACTTTCCTAATTTGCGCAAAATTATCCTCTACTTTCAAATTACTAGCTGCTTTAGAAGGAAAAATATTTAAGACCTAAAAGCTTTATATTGAAAATAACTTACAACTCGGTCGTAATTTAGATTTATCATGTAAATTATTCAAAGATAATTTTAATTAATCCGCAAATATGAATAATATTTTAATAAATATGGAGGAATTTACTTTTGATCGTAGCGAAAATATATTTTGTTAGTGAAATTTCTCATAAGTTTTGACGACACGTTTGGCTCAGTTTGTAGTGACTACTTACTGCGCCAGCGGTCGCGGGTTCGAGGCATTCATTTCTGTGATAAGCACGAATGATTGTACCCCAGTCATGGATGTTGATATTGATAATATGTATGTATTTATAAGTATACATACATACGTAGTATATGTAGTAACGGGTATCTATAACACAAGCCTCGTAGCTTACCATAGAACTAGATAGTGAATCAGAGTTATACATATTTTATTATTGTTATACTCTGACATCGTCTCAAAAAATCCGAACTCATCTTAATTTTACGGAACACCGTAGTTTAAATACAGTTTTGTATAAAACTACATTTTTATTTGACATAAAAAGACAGAATATTAAATGCTGTTAATGAAATTGAGAGTCTATAATAACTGACCTAAAAAAGTAAAAAAAATGACATTATTGTAAGAAAATAATAAAAAATCTTAAGCATAGAGGTGCCAGTCGTCATTCTCAGAAAAACAAGAGTATTGTGGTTGGAACACATTCCACACTGACCTACTTCCCTGATTCTCGGTAAATTGTAGCCATACGACAACACTTTTCGTTGCTGTTACAGTATTGAGTCTGCAAAACATTTTACATACTTACCATACCACACACGTAAAATTTGACATTTAAATATTATAGGTACTTTTTTTTATTTCGAAAATTATGAATACTGTCTATATAACTCGATTTTAATAAAGGTTGGAACCAAAGGTATAGTTTATAAGATAGCTTTTATCATGTAAGGGCAACACCGTTCGGAAAAACTTTTATGTCATCACGAAGGTAGTTTAAAAACAGTTTTCAGGGGTTTCTAGGTTTTTATCAGTACAGTCTGTTATCAAATCAGACCAGACTCGGAGCGCTACTGTGAGATTTACGGTGTTATTACTTTATTGAAATTTGATGTCGTCTTTCACAGTAATTGTCTAAGTATTTTACTTTATAAATATCTGTTGCAAAAGTTCAAATGAAGCTTAATGCGTCCTTAAAGCTAATTGGTATGTTTGTTGCTATATACTGAATATATTTTCTTTTCGAAATAAAATTCTTATTGAAACGATAAATCTAAGATCAATCGCTTATTTTATTTTACGGATGTAAGATTTTATCATTAGTGTTTATCGATTTTGATTCAAGTAAACTAAATATGGTACTTACGCACTAACGATGACGCACTTTTATTTTTTCTAAAGATTTGTGTGAATGTGCTTACATCGTAAAATCTTAAATCGAAAATTAATAATAGGTTCATAAAGTTAATTTTAAGAATGTTTCTTTCTAGGTTGGTTAGGTTAGATATATGATTACATTTCGCATATGCCATAGTCAAAAATTAATAATAGGTTCATAAGGTCCGGACAACGAGCAAAAGACTCCGCATTCACGACAGCGTGCCGCACGCTGTTGTAGCGGTGACTAGACACACGAAGACCTGTGTCTATTACTCCGATGACGGTGACGACGCGATCGGCAGGTTTATTCGTCGAGCGGAGGGGGCCTCAGCAAAGACCATCCTGGAACACAGCCTCAAAATGTCCATCCAAAAACGCGACACGAAAATCGCGGAGGCTGTGTTTTCCCAACTGCGGAATGGGGCGGGGTCCTAAAGTCCCAATATAGTGTATAATAATTTTTAATTTTATTTTATTAATAATGAATTTTATTAAATTAAACAAATATATATATGTCAGTCTCGGACCACGTTTCCTTTAGTATAAGTTCGCAGCATGTATCGCTAGTTTTAAGTCTTTGTAAATGTAATACGCCAAATCAAATTTAAATTTAAAAAAAAAGGCACGGGCGCTTAACGCCTGTGGATTTTTTCATTATTTTTTTTTTTTTTATTATTTCATTCTGAATTAGTGCTTGACGACGTTCCACCTGATGGTAAGTGGTAACGTAGTCGTAGATGGTAAGTCGCACTAATTCAGTAGCCACCTATTCACTCTTGCCTTGAAGACACCCATATTGTAACCGGACGGAAACACAGACGCAGGCAGATTGTTCCAATCCTTTGCTGCACGTATAATAAATGACGAAGCGAAACGCTTCGTCCGGACGGGTGGAATGTCCACGACGTAAGGATGGAGACCAGCCGTTCGTCGGGTCGTCCGATGATGGAAGGGGGATGGGGGAATTAAATCGTGTAATTCCTGCGCACACTCTCCGAAATGTAACTTATAGAATACACAGAGGCTGGCAACCCTACGTCGGTGATCGAGGCTATGTAGCTTGGCTTTTACCAGCGTAGGATCACCTATAAGTCTCTGGGCACGCCTCTCAATCGAGTCCAAGGCTGACAGATGGCATTTCGCAGCACCAGCCCAAATGTGACTACAGTATTCCACGCACGACCGGACTTGAGCTTTATATAAATCTAGAAGCTGTCCCGGCGTGAAATACTGTCGGACCTTTGCAAGGATGCCAACTTTCCTCGCTGCTACGTTAGCCTTAGACTCGATGAACCGCCCGTAGTTCATGTTGGGGGTAATGTCCATCCCAAGTAACTGCAGGCGGTCAGTGTATTCCAGAGGCACATTTCGGAAAGTAGGAGTCAAGGTGAAAGGACTCCTTTTTGTGGTGAACAGACACGCCTGTGTTTTGGTGGCGTTGAAACTCACAAGGTTGGCATCGCCCCAAGTGGAGACTGCCCTGAGTGTGAGATTCAACCGCTCTACCATGGCCTCTCTTTCGGACTGAATTTGATCTCTACTAGCCCGAGGATTCGGCAGGTATCTCTCTACAACAGTGCTGTCGTCTGCGTACCCATAGATACCGGGTATAAGCAGATCGTTGATATGCAGCAAGAACAAGGTTGCAGAGAGAACAGACCCCTGAGGAACCCCTGAGTTGGTCTTTAAGGGTTGTGATGCATAACCCTCAACCACAACTCTAAGTGATCGGTCGGTCAGGAAGTCTTTAATCCAGCCGATCAGGCCAGGAGATATACCGTAGGCTGAAAGCTTGCGTATAAGGCTAGCGTGCCAAACCCTGTCAAAGGCCTTTGAGACATCGAGGGAAACGGCAATCGCCTCCCCGCTTCGCTCAAGAGCTTCGCCAAAGGTGTGATTGGCATACACTAGAAGATCCCCAGTCGACCGATTCCGGCGAAACCCATATTGTCGATCACTGAGGAGATCATTCTGTTCTAGGTATGTCATTAGACGACTATTCATTACACGCTCCATAATCTTGCAGAGTATGGAGGTGATTGAAATCGGACGATAATTGGCAGGGTCGGCACGGCTACCTTTTTTGGGCACTGGTTGCACGTTGGCAAGCTTCCAGGATTTAGGCACTATTCCAGTCCTTAGAGAAAGGCGGTACAGACGAGTCAATATCGGAGACAACTCGGGAGCACATGTTTTTAGCACTATCGCTGGTATACCATCAGGACCACTGGCTTTATTCACATCTAGACGACACAATACTCTCTTGACCTCCTTATTAGTTATAGGGATATCTGCCATTGAGATTCCGCAGTGAGGTAGATGTGGTGGAGTAGCATTGCCAGTGTCTAGACATGAATTTTGGGCAAAAAGAGAAGCAAGCAAAGTCGCCTTTTCCTTTGCCGTATGAGCCAGGGATCCGTCAGGTTTTACCAGCGGTGGCAGTGAGGGCCGACAGAAGTTCATCTCGACCGCTTTGGCAAGGGACCAAAAAGCTCTGCTGCCAGATGGTTGGGCAGAGAGCTTTGCGCCAATATGTGTAATTCGGTCAAGACGAGCCTTCTTTAATGTCTTTTTGTAGGACTTGGCGGCTAAGTTAAAGGCTCTCTTCTTGGATCTTACATCCGGAGCTTTGCGGTCTCGAGCATCAACCCAGGCAAGGTAAGCCGAATGCTTACGCTTTTCAGCAAATGTACATTCGGCATTAAACCATGGGTGAGCTTTGCCACCGACGGGTACATCAGAGAACGGGATAAAATATTCCATCGCTTGATGCACCACATCGGTTATAGCATCCGCACAGCTCGACGGATCGGAAGAAGAGAAGCAGACCTGCCGCCAAGGAAAGGATGCGAAGAAGTGTCGCATCTCATCCCAATCTGCTGACTTGTATTGCCATACTCGTCTAACACCAATAGGGTCGTTATCTGGTGGAGAGTAAGAGGATACAGATTTTACCAGACAGTGGTCAGAGCTACCCAGTGGGGATGAAACCTGGATGTTATATCTGTCTGGATCAGTTGTCAGCAGAAGGTCCAGACAATTAGCTGAGTGGCCGTCTACATCGGGAACCCTCGTCGCTTGTTCAACTAGCTGGGAGAGTCCAAGTGATACCGCAAACTTCCACGCTTCTCTCCCAGCATGGTCCGTCTTCTGGTATGGGAACAGCCAATCTTCATGATGGGCGTTAAAGTCCCCCAGAAAGACAAGCTGCGCGGAAGGGTACCGTTGCATAGCCACATCAGCGCCCTCACTAAGATGTTCAAACAATCGAGTGGTCTCCTGGTCACCAGTGTGCGATCGGTAGACACAGGAATACAGGATCTTTTCGATTCCTGTGTCTACAATAACCCAAATCATAGATAATGTGGGGTCTTCAAGGTGGCGGAGACGCTGGAAACAGAGGTCATTTCGCACGTACAAGCAGACTCCGGCCCGCGAGCTAAAATTATGCTCCAACGTGTAGCCGGGATAGTCCAGGTACGCAGCGTTCAATGGACATTGAATCTGCGTCTCCGTTAAAAAGAGCATGTGCGGCTGCGCAGTCTCGAGGTGGTAGTGGACTGATGAGAGGTTAGTGTGCAATCCACGGATATTCGTGAGATGCACGTTAAGTGAGGGGGACCGCTTAAAAACTTTACCCTTTTTGTGCCTTGTCATTTAAATATTATAACTGAAGAGTGAATAGGATGGAGAACGGCAGTTGAACGAGGTGTTGCACGAGCCCGGCAGCGATATTGATGCTGTCATGTCATAGAGGGCTTAGTCTGGAGACTGCGGGGACGCCCGAACCCCCCCAAGGATCGCCATCGGGCCCCCTCCTCTGGTCGCCAACCAGCACGATGGAGCCACCCTGGGATTTTTCACAGATGGCGGGGCAGCCTTTCATGGGTGGCTAGCCCACTAGTTGGGCCCCCAACTGTCTGCGGTCGGCCAGCGGCATGCCGTGCTTCGGATCCCGCAACCCTCCACGACTAAGCTCCCGACACAACAAGCAACGATCCACCACCAACACGGCTACAGTGCAACACAACTGTTCAGACCCATTCCCCATACGGCTTCATCAGCCCCTACATGCCGGAACACGCTGTTAGGCGCTTGGCGGCACGACTTCTGCTGATGGGTGGTAACTCTGCCGTCGGCTGATGTTGGAGCCTACCACCACGAACGAAGATATAAGCACATTCACACAAATCTATAGAAAAAATAAAAGTGCGTCATCGTTAGTACGTAAGTACCCTAAATATTTTGTTACCATATGATTTTTGCGTGAATCTTATTTAAAGACAAATTAATAAGAAAATAAAACAGATTTAGTTATAACATTACTTACACGATATTAAACTTTTAATATAATACTGTAAAAATCTTTATTTTATTGCTTTAGTTTATTTTCGATCATTGTTCCCAACCGTAACGGAAGTGCGAAGAAAAGTATTCATCATCTGGTCCCACCATTTCTAAAGTTTAGCGTTCCACATTCAAATTTGAAGTTTTCTCAGTCGCCATTAGTGGAATCGCACGAGCGCGGCTTGCGTTCGGAAATTATTTAAGATGGTTTATATCACCGAGTTTTAATTACGAATACCTATGTAATGTAAAATTTAAGTACTAAATGATCAAACTATTGCCATATTGAATTTTAATATTTTATCGGACTACTAAAATTGCGAATCTAGTTTTCTAGCATGTATGGAACATACTGAGTTCCAAGGTTCGAGTCCTGGATCATGCCAATTGCCAAATTTAGTTACTTTCTGTTAAATAAGTCGTATAATCAGTAACAGACTAGAATTGGGTAGTTGATGTTACATTCACATGACTCGGAGAGCACATAAATCCGACTATTCTACAAATTATTGAGGTCTGATTGAGTCCTGATGAATTGTTGTTGCTGTCGTCGACATCTCTAAAACTGCCAGGAATAGAAGTGCACTTTTGTCTAGTGAAGAAATATATAAAAAGACGAATAAGAAGCAATCATGTGCGGATTCGACTCCCTTCCGCTACACTTGATTGGTCGGTCTTACTACTAAAGGTATATGTCCACTCAATATTTCAGCTTCTAGTCATCATTTAAAAATATATAATATAATGAATTAGTAAGAAAATGTCGCGGCTAAAAAACTACTTCCTAAATCCAACTATAGCAAAGAATCGTATCCAAATGAACAGAATATAATAATATAGTACAGTACAGTTGTAATTAGAAAGCCCTTGAAAATACTCGAGTA
Source organism: Boloria euphrosyne (assembly GCA_951802675.2). Lineage (NCBI taxonomy): Eukaryota > Metazoa > Arthropoda > Insecta > Lepidoptera > Nymphalidae > Boloria > Boloria euphrosyne. Next base: position 4,114,968 of record OX637896.1, read on the forward strand.
TTTTGATAGCTCTATCCATAAATCTCCAACAATACGCACGATTAAAAAACCATTTAAAAATATAAAGGGCTCATCTATCGCTCTACATCGCTTTCAATGTCGACAATCCCACGTCTTAAGTTTAAAATGGAACAAAAGATTCAGGCTAAAACTTTGTGTCTACAGAAGACGGCTATGGAGTGTTTAAGTAGCTGGATGTTCCTATTTCAATAGGTGATTGTGCTGTCTTCAAGCTATCTATAAGAGGAGCTATGTAATACTTCAATACTTATATAAGAGTTAAATAGTTACAGGAACGTATTTGAATGAGTCTTTCGCTTATTGCAAGATAAAATTTAAATCATATTTTAACAGTATTTTAGTAGGAGGGTACAGAGGTGTAACAAACTATAAAGAATTTTTGTCAACGGTTTCACTAACTTAGTTTGCATGTCGTCACCAGCCTACAGGTTAAGTTTTGATATATAATATTCATATACTTTTAAATAAATGAAGTAGATTTTTTAAAAAATTTTTTTAACTATTTACCTTTGTTTAGAGGTATGTAATAGTATTTGGTAAATATAACGTAATATATATATATATATATATATATATATATATATATATATATATATATATATATATATATATATATATATATATATATATATATATATATATATATATATATATATATATATATATATATATATATATATATATATATATATATATATATAAATAACAGCTACTTTCCTTGTAATGTATATTGAGGTATTATTTACTACCCTGGAGACATAACCTATTCATAAAACTATGAAAGTTGATAGGAAGAATATCGTGTTACATTCAAACAATGTCGTATACTTGGATTGATTTTAAAGTGATAAAAAATTTTACTGCATATTTTTGCATTATAAAGTACATGTTGATATTCACTTAAAAATAAACTAGAGAACTTTGAAAGGCTAAATAGAAAAAATTGCAACTTCAAGTCCCAACAGTGACAGAACCTGCACAGCCAATGTCCTACCCCACTAGACTGACCGGAGGCAATTTGTATCCATTCACATTCTTTACGACTATCAAATAGCTATAAATTAATGCAGGCCTTTATTAAAATAATCCACTATTAAAGTATCAGAATAATTATGATATATTATTGCGATTATAGCCTATAACTTTTATAGACATACCAATACATATAATAATAATAATAAGGAAGTCATGTTTGCATGGAAATTTCTTGTTTTTTAATATATAAGTGTTGGAGCTAGGTACCCAATAGTTTTAAATAATGTGTATTAATTCTGTAGGCCGGTATAAGTCGAGGAAGCTTCTTGACGGACTTACACCGAAGCTTGCCGCTGACTCTGATGTGGTTTGCGATGGATCTGCTTTCACGGTCTCTTTATTTAGTCACTATATTTTTCATTATCAAATAGGGTTTCAAGCCGTTTACAAGGTTTAGTAGAAAAAATTCCAGATAAATCAAAATTTACAGAACTAGAACGTTTGAATTAAAAACACATACTGTATTTATACTTAATTTAAATTTAAATTACTTTATTAAATGACAATGTCCTCCCGATCGATTACGGACACGGCGGCCAATCTCATTGAGACTAGCCATCTGCGCGGGAGATATTGTAGAGCACAAGTGTACGCGCAAACACAAGTGCACTCTCTGTTCCTTAACACCTAATCCGGTGAGACGAATGATCGACACGACCAGTGAGAGTTAAGGCGCAGGACTTTACGTGCGCTCCGAGGTACGGGGGTGAAACACCGCCAACTTCTCAAGTCTGGGCTGTTACTATAACTAAACTTAGCCTGACAAGGGACTCGAACCCAGGACCTCCTGGTGTGCGACCGTACATGCTAGCTACTACACTACCGAGGCAGTCATTTTATTTAACAATAGCTTCTTTATATACATCATTAATTCTTTGTGCTGTTTCTGTAGCACTGGTACGGTGGACCTCGTATACGAAAATAACGCGATATTTTAAGTTTTCCATATAGTGAAAAATAAGATGTCAAAGGAAAATCAAATGGCGCGATAACAAAGGAATCACTAGATTCCAAACACAAATAAATCTAAATTTGAAACTTTAAAATTGGATTTCCTAACAAAATACAATATAATATTTGAGTTCAAAATGATCAGTTAGACAAATTGCCAATTTCATATATTTTTAGTGATATACTTGTATATCAGATAGCGTAAAGAATATTTTAAATTATAATTTGTACTAAAGGTTAAAGATTAAATACAGTTAAATTATAATTGTTACCAGTTTTGTAGGCAGTTATATTTAGATTTTAGATAAATACTGGGCAGGCCGACCATATTATCAGATCCGGCAAACAGCCGTTTTTAGTACAAAACGCCTTTAAATCTAAATATTTTAATGGCAATAAACATTTATGAAACCGAATAGACTCGGACCGTCCATTGTCTGGTGCGGCTAATTAAGATGTCTCATTTCGAATAAAATATCAATATTTCATTTCGCACTACGTTGAATCGCCCACGTATATTATGTAAAATCGATCTTATTTACACTGTCAGATCAGTCGAGTCGAGATCTCATCATACAAAAATATAACAATTATCTTAAAACGTGCACTTTATTGTCAAATCTTGAATGACTTTAAATTAAACTCTAAGCAGTTTCTGAATGTATAACAATGCAAAATTCAAAATGACTGGTACCCATTTGTTAAGCTCTAAAAAAAATTACTTGTTTTTTTGTTTTATAAATCAACAAGAACATTAGTCCCTAGTATAAAGTATTAAAAAGCAGAAACAATTTATCTCGTCGTATCGTATTCGTATCGTGATGTATAAAAGTACATAGGCCTAGTAGGTATTAAGTAGGCGGCTGGCGAGGTGTAATTTTAACGTGTCTAATAGGCGCCTTCTATTATAATCGCCTCGTACTCGCCACTGCGGTCAAGTACCGCTTGTACAAGTATCTAAGTAGAAGCAGTGCTCACGTAAGGCAAATTGTGCTTATGTAATGCAAAAAAAAATATTTGTAAGTATAATATAAAGGTTCACTTTATATATTTTATATTCATCTAAGGGAAACCTTGCTTTGCTTGAGAACTTCGTTAGTTGTCAAACAGCACCTAGTAGCAGTAACCACATCAATTTCATCCACATTCATCCAAATACCTTGCAGAAAACTTGATGATCTATATCGATTTTACAATACCTCATAATTTGTTTTATTATACCTAATATTAGTCAGTTAGTACGTACTTACTTACAATGAAAATATTTAAAAATTACCGCTTTCAAATTAGATATGTTATGATAGTTTTATGCAGTAATAACTAATAAATGATTCAAAATGTACTAAAATATTAAAATTAGTGACTATATACCATATCTTTTATTAAAATATATTTCCAATAGTGTAAACGAACTCTAAACAGATTAATCATTTTGCAATAGCTTGCGTATGACTAAATATGCCACTAGAGGTATAGGGCTTATTATTGATAATGGCACGGTTCGGGTGTTGCTGCTGGCTTGTAATTCCACCTATAGGTAAACGCAAATAAGATAGGCATATCCTTCAGTGAGATGTCGGTAGTAATGTGAGCAGTTTCATAACGAGTTTGATTCATTATCTAGTGTAGATGACATAATATGGTGTTAGATACGCTTAACGGTATGACTGCCTCAGGCTTTGTTCAAGAAAAATATCTGTTAGGCAAATAAATGGGGAATAAACGATATCTCATGCTGTTTGATGTAAATTATTTAAAACCGCGGACCAAAAAAAAACATATAATATCATGTCAATAAATCCGTAGATCTAAGAAAGAAATCTAAATGAAATAAACATTTCATGCCAATCTTTACTCTCAAGATAGTAATTTAAAATGACAATTGTCTTGTTGATCTAGAAGCATATTTATTTAAAATCCAGTGTCACACATTTTTCTATGATACAATCTGAAAAAGCCCTTACAGTTGGTGGTGATTTACCCCCGTCCCTTGGAGAGGACGTAAAGCCGTCAGTCCTATCACCTATGCCTGTTCAATAAAATGGATTCGTATCGAATTTTCGTCCTACTGTCCTAGATGAGAGTGAAAGCAACAGAGTGCAATTGTATATGTATACGCTGGTGCGCTATAATATCACTTAGCTAATATCAGTACGACTAGCACATTCACATATGTAGAAACCACAAGGCAAAAAGAAACTAAAATTAGGTTTCTATTAAGTATATTGGATTATGGTTTGTATTTAATGAGCATCATATAGGTTTATCGTTTTACTCCATTTGCATATTTGTTCATAAATGTGAAGCGACAAAAGCGCGTTAAGCTCTTTTATTCTATACAACAATGCCCTATGGCTCCCATAATGAACGACTAAGTAATCTGTAAATGAAATAAAGCTAGCATTGTCGCATTGATTCCATACCTTTGACACTAAACGGTTAAACTTAATCATTTAAAAAAAAATAAAAACCAACTTCAAAACTATACAAACTTAAACTAAAAAAAATAATAATACTTGTAATTACTATTTTTGTAGTCGGTGCCAGCCAAAAAGAACACTTTTATCCTGCCTTTGCAATAAAATATGTTTATAAATTGATAAATTAATCGATCTAATAGGGATTTATTAAAGTGCTTTTGCTTTAACTGCAATATTTAACATGAGTAATTTAATACATAACAATTAACATTACTCTATTTTTTATGATTTTTAAGTCCCAAATTTTTCTGAAGGAGTAAAAAAAATCAGTCGTACCAACTACCAAAGCTGTTTAAAAATAATACATTAAATTTACACTTAGTTTTTTAACTAAGTATATATTATATTAACATATAACTTTATCTCATATGCAAGATTCAAAACGACATTAAATTGAAAAATTTGACTCTTTAAATATTTTCTTGGCTTAGCTTGTCAAACTAATGGATCCGGCGACACTCCTTGAGCCCGATTTAAAATAGAAATCAAAATTATTTTTTTACATTTAGGATAAAACATACAGACATTCAAAAACATTTAGACGAGTATATATTGAATAAAAAATGGTAGCATAGGCTTTTCATATATAATTATACGCCGTACGCGAGTGTAATGAAACAGTAGTACAAACAAAAAGGATTTATAGCGCTGGAAACAACGCAATGCACGCGATTAGCGATTATATTGATAGCGTGCATTCGGAATTTTACTCAAAATATTATTAAACATGGATAAAGTCATATCTGTCTACTAGTAATAGGGCTCAATTCCGAACGTTTAGACACAAAAAATCCCGACTGCGTGAAAGCAAACTAAACCGAAGGGAAGAAAACATACCTACATAGTATTATACTAGTATACTGTATAGTATTATGTTATCTGTGGTATTATGAAAACCTATGAAACACATAATGTTATTATACAGTTGAAGATATTTTCAGCCAGCTATTTTAGGCTAGAGTCTAGCTACGTGTGTGTTTGTATCTTCGTAGCTCGGGACTAAATAACACAACTTAGAATCGGGACTCGAATCCAGAACCAGTGCAACCATATATTAAATTAAATAAATTAAATATGTTGGGACATTATTACAACAGCGCCAACTAGTATAGTAATGTATTGGCCAATAACACTACGGATTTCTGTTTAGCTAATAATATAATAATGTATGCCATAGAAATCACCGCGTTATAACTTTATGAGAGTGAGTGAGCGTATGCACAACTTTACAATGTAGACTCAACAGATTTAAATTAAAATCGTATTAGACACAGTTCACATCCTTGATTAACTACCTTAATAATGGTGCATATTTTCTACTTGTTTTACATACGTTTAAAGTTCTAGTAAACAAAGAGTATGTAAGTATGTAGGGTAAACGACCCAAATGTTGGCATACACCCAATTATTGGCACTTATGCATTTAAACTATAATAATAAGGTTCCCTTTGGCCCAAGATAATGTTAACAACAACAATATTTTAGTAGTAATATTGCATTATTAAATTGCCAACACTGAATCTTTGATGCCGTTGTACTTCATTCAAAAGTAGCCGCTTAAAATTTCGCTGTGAATGAAAACCGATTTTGTTATTGTTTTCATAAGGTAAGTCAATTTGATTATACATTTCTAATTATGCTCGTATAATTAGAGACCAAATGAGTGTACTTGCTTAATATTGTATGATGCTTAAAGCATAGTATGGTAACGATTTTAAGTGATAAAAAGTTATGTTTTCGCTATTAATCGGGGGTGCCAATTACTGGATGCCAAATAGCTCATAGTCCCATTCTTGGCACACTATGCCAATAATTAGTCGTTTTATAAATATTTTATTCCCGTTCTTTTTTATTCATTACCTTTTAACATTATTAACTTTACATTTCCTCTGAATGAATAACAATAAATTATTTGGTTATCCTATAATTGGCACAGTGCCAATGAGTCTAATACCTATTATGGACACTACGCCAATAATTGGGTCGATAATATGCCAATAAATGGTTTATTACATATATACGAATAAAGACGAAAATGAAGACCAAAAGTAAAGCGAAGCCTTAAGAAAAGAGAGTGAAATATGATGATGAGAATTTAAAAAAGGCCTTAAATGCAGTCGAATTTGGAATGAGCAAGAAACAAGCTGCAAGAGAGTTTCAGGTACCCAGATCCAACACAGAAAAGAAAAAGGCAAAAAGAGTTAAAAGAAGAAGGTGTTAAAAAAAGAAAATTAGAATTAGAAGAAAAAAATACTTACACAGACAGTACAGTACAAAAGAAGTAATGCACATGATGTAAAGAAAAACTTACTAAATATTCAAGAAGCGGAAAAAGATAATGTTTTTGAAAATGTCGAAAAAGTAGTAGAGCTAGAGTCAAATGAAGAAGAAAATGTGTACGAAACAGGATGATGATGTTGTGCCTTCTACTTTAAGAAGGGTAGTTAGAAAAGCCTACAGTGCATCAGAAATTTTTAAAATGCTTGCAGATTCAAACGATAATGAAATGTAAAAATCTGTTAGAGATGGATGAGCTGAGCTTTGAGAAAGAACCTATTTTTTAACTGTTTTAAGAGAACTATTCCTTGTATATAACCTACTTACAAATTAAATTATAATTTACGAAAATACCGATAGTTATATTTAAAGACAAAGTAGAATTAGTAAACGAATTAGAAGTGCCAATAATTAGCATTAACTGTGTCAATGATTAGGATTATAGGTGCCAATAATTGGTTTTTCCAAAAAAAATACACAATCTTATTTTTTTCTTTTATACGACAAAATAGATTTGTTTTAGCGTATGATCTTAAAAGTAGATTATATTGGAAATACTAGAACATAATAAACATCGACATAAATAGTTTAAAGACAATTCTACATTCATTTGATTAATAGCCATGTCTTAAAGTGCCAATATTTGGGTCACTTCCCCTACTTAAGACTCGTTACGCATGACATATTTTTATATTTAAATAGCAGCCGTAAGCGAGATAAAAATAAGAAAATTACAGTCACTAAGAATATTATCCAATTTCAAATATCCTATGCAAAAGATTTTCGCTCGCTAAAAGGATTACATTGGCGTCTTGCTCCGCTTAAACCGTTTAAGCGTTATTTCGTTCGTTGATAAATTATAGGGTGGCGAGTGGATGCGGGCTTTAGTTGAATTAATTAGTTTCTTTTCTCAAGTACTCTTAGAACTTGAACTGATAAATACGAAACTAAAAGATTGAAATGTTCGTTGCGACATACTTACCTACATACATATTAGAATTAAAAAACATGAGTTTATATCAAACTACGGACAGAACATTGTCGTTACTCGTAAAAACCTGCAACCTACTTGTAAATACTGAGCAGTAGTACCTTTAATCAATAAGGAAAATACAATAAATAAAATACCTAGTCTTGCCATAAATATTGTCACAAAGAAAAAAAATTTTTTTAATGCAAATAATATTTATTACTTTTACAGTGTGTTAGTTTTATACATAAATATAAAACAATTTAAAATATAAGAAGGTTATTCGAAGTGGTCTCCATTGGCTGCAATACAGTCCTTTAAACGTTGAGGCCAGTTATCAATATTAGCACGCACTCTTTCCATGGGAAAATTCTTCACTGCCAATCGTATGGATTGTTTTAGGGACTCCAAATTATCATGGCGTTTAGAGCAAGCCGTACTCTCTAAAACTGACCATAAATCATAATCCAGCGGATTAAGATCGGGACTAGACGACGGCCAGTCTTCAGCTCTGATGAAGTCCGAAACGTTCGCTTCTAACCAAGACTGCGTGGAACTAGCTTTATGACCCGGCGCCGAGTCTTGTTGGAATGACCATGCTTGGTTATTGAACATGGTGTGGTTAAGGGGCTTAACTACCTTCTCAAGAATGGTATCTTGATACACTTGTGCCGATGTTTTGATACCTTTTTCACAAAAATATGGCTCAGTCACTCCTTCATAGCTAAAACCCCACCAAACCATCACTGAAGTCGGGTAATGCCCACGTTGCACTCTGCCGACTAATTGGGAAGCTTCCTTAGAGGTTTGAGCATAAATACTGTCATTTTGTTTGTTAAAATGTTGCTCAATTGTAAAGATTTTCTCATCCGTAAACAAAATTTTTCTGTGACCTCCCTTTGCGTACCGCTTCAGTAGTTTTTTCGATTTTACCACCCTATTCTTTTTTAAATTATCAGTTAAAAAATGACCAGTGTGTCTCTTATAGGCTGCAAGTCCTAAGTCATCTTTTAAAATACGCGACATGGTTCTGTGTCCTATCTTCATCTACCGAGATAAAATCTTTTGCTTTCGGACAGGATTTCTGCGAGTTCTTTCCCTTACTGCTTTGACCACTTTTTTCGTACGAACACTACGTGGACGGCCAGATCTTTTTCTGTCACAAATAGAGGAGGTCTCATTGTACCTATTGATAGCCCGGTACACAAACATTTGACTAATACCAAGCGTATGGAGAGTTTTAAAAATTGCGTTTGGCTCCATACCAACTTTGTGTAATGCAATCTCAGCGATTCGGTTCTCTTTATCACCCCACTCCATTTTAATATCGCAAAATATTATAAAATGTATTGGCGCCAAAATTAGAAAACACAATGAGCAATCTTATAAAAATGACAGATTCCAAATTCAAATGTAATATCTTAAATCTTTCTTATTTTTAATTGTATTCAGTATTTATGGCCAGACTAGATATACGATTTTTTTATTATTTTTTTAAGAATAGCGGAGTCAATTTTAATTAGCACTAATTCGTATTTTTAGACAGTTTTACCACGAGAAGGTAAGAGGTTAATGTAATGTTTTGTACACACCTACGATATTGTATAGAATGTAACTACCTCGGTGGTGTAGTGGCTAGCATGTACGGTCATACATAAAGAGGTCCTGGGTTCGAGTCCCGGGTCGGGCCAAGTTTAAATATTAAGTCCTTCTGACTTCTGTTTAGTAGGTCTCAGTAATAGTCCTGCGTCTTAGCTCTCACTGGTCGTGTCGAGTAGTCGTCCTACCGGAGCATGAGACTTGAGAGTGATAAGAACAGAGAGTGCACTTGTGTCTGCGCGTACACTTGTACATTCCCAGTATATTCTATACTTTTTGCTTGTGCACTATAATATCTCCTCCGTAGTTGGCTAGTCTCAATGAGATTGGCCACCATGGCCACAATCGTTGGAGAACATTATCACTATTACTGTATAGAATAGACCAAATTAAAAACATATTATAATTATGTACGCTTTGTTTTCTTTAATTTATGTTTTAATCAGCATCCGCAACCGATCACTTATAAATTAATCTTTAGATTAAATAGAAAAAAAGAATGCAGACTACATCATAGACAGTAAAAAAGTATACCCTACCGGTTAAATCTTGATAGGAAGGCTCGACTATCTAACATCAATAAATTAAATATAGCCTATCCTTCCTAAATAAATAGGCTAAATAAGGTTAAGATCTTATATAATTTATATTTTAGGTACTAGAGACTCATGTGTGAAATTTTGCGAATAAAAAGAACATTTTGACCCGGATAACCAACTATAATTATTATACCATATTTAACGAAAACCAGTTAAATAGTTTTCTCGTGTTGCAGTCACACATACAGAGATAGAGGCAAAAATTCTTAATCGGCCTCTTTATTGATTAAATGATTTAATTAAATTTTAATAAGATTTTTAATTTTCTAGATTCCAAAAAATATATAGTGTACAGATACGACTTAGAGTTGTATTGTAAGTATTTTTTAAAAAAAGATCGCTAAACAACTTAAACACAGACAATTTAACCTAATTGTCTGTGAAATTAAAAAACCAAATGAGCATGAGCCGAATTTGACAACAGATTAATAAAAAAAAATACAATAATAAATCGTATAAACTTGATCCGAATAGTAATGCGACTTCGTCGTCATATTTGGTAAGCAGACGCTAGTCTCGATTTAATTGCCTTGTTTATCGTGTGAAGGTCGAATACGGAAAATTATTGACTATTTATAACTAAATTATAGGCCTCTTAAGTATCTCTATTGTAACTTTTTTCCTGTTCACTTGACAACACTTAATAAGACACGTTATCTGTTCCTAACTAGTAAGATAAGTAGGTATGCGGGTGTCCAAACATATTTAAAATATTACTGAATAATTTTCCATCTTATATCATATATGTATTCAGACTTTTTAAAATCAGTATATTCTATATACCACTTCTATTTATCAAGTTATCTATGAGTTATCTTAGAGTGCGCCTCATAGTATTGCTATTATAGACCTACCTATGTAAAACTACTCTGATCAAAAATACTAATAAAAATTATTAATTAATTGATAGTTAGCAAATAAATGTATAGAGTTTCTGACTTTTAACTTTATTTTAATCTAAGGGTTACCATTGTTTTTGGCTGCCAAAAGAATAGTCTACGTATACGAAATTGAAATTTCGGGATTTTTTTATAAACTTTATTTATTTAACAGGACACCATCCATACATCTCCCTAGTGCAAGGTGGGGTGAATCAAAGAGTAAATATATACTAGGGGTGAATACAAATACAACCAATCTTTATTGTACATAAATTTACATAAAATATAGATAAAAAAAATAAAGTAGAAAGGTAGCCTTTAACAAAATAAGCAAACTAAGAAAACGAGTGAAGTAAGAAAATTTCTTAACTAAAAATTAAGACTTAAAATTGTAATCCGATAATTTCTTTAGCTTCTTTATGATAATACAATCATCATCTCTATTCTCTATGTGTGTGTCCCAGCCCAGCTGTAACGCGTCGCTTGTATAACCGAGTGATGCGGGTTCAAATCCGGGTCTCGCACCTCTGATATTTTCATGTGCGAATCATTTCTATCATGAATACCACTTGTCTTACGGTGAAGGAAAACATCGTGAGAAAACCTGCATGTCTGAGAAAACCTAGCTAGTTTTCGTAAGACATGTAAAGTCCGCCAACACGCACTAGGCCAGCGCGGCGGACTATGGCCTGATCCCCCTCGTATTGAGGGAGGCCCGTGCCCAGCAGTGGGACGTTAAAAAGGGCTGATGATGATGATGCTTGTTACCTTCGGGTAGCAGCCGAATTGGCCGGCACACCCCGTATTGTACCACTCTCTCACAGGAGACCGGCGTGAAGTGGCAGCTATGCTGTCGCGTTTCGTCCGATAGGCCCACTCCCCATCCCTCATCCCGTCCTTCTTCCCTTTCCTGAAAGGCCGGCAACGCATCTGCAAGCCCTGTGGTGTTGCAGATGTCCATGGGCGGAGATGATCACTTACCATCAGGTGAGCCTCCTGCCCGTTTGCCTCCTTTGTCCCATAAAAAAAAATAAAAAATGATTATCTATGAACGCCGCTAGCACCGCATGAGCACATGCACTTCCACTAAGAAAAATATATTAGAAATAAAAGAAATAAAACTATTTGAGTAAAATCTTTGTTTAATTAGCTTAGATCACTGACCTCTATAATACCACTGGAAAGGCTGTTCCAAGCATTTGACAGCAATTTTTTTGTGTCCATTTGAAGCGCCACTAGCGAGAGTCCCGAGAACTAATTTGACGTATATTGCAAATAACAACAAGAAGTGTTTGTGTGTTGTGAAGTACCACGAACTCTCGCTACGTCCGACAGCGGCGGAAAGCGCCAAAATGGCGAATATCAAGCAGCCACAAAAGCACGTTGACAACAGCCAGTCCAGTGGTATTATAGAGGTCAGTGGCTTAGATATATTCAAATAAAAGACGATGGTTTAGATATGACTAAAAGTTATAAAGTAATAATTTAAAGATTAGTTAGTACTTAATTTAATTTTTATTACCTTTTATTAAAAACTACCCTTTTTGATTGAAACCCTTAGATTTTTTCTTTTTTATTTTTTCCTCGCTTCTTTCCCTCTCTAGTTTTTTAAGTTATTTTTCTTCACTTTTGCAACAACTACATTTGAAACACATCTCTTTCTTCCTGGAAGATATCACACTCATAACGATTGAGCCAAGTGTTGAAATATTACAATCAATTGTTTATATTATTTAAAGTGGTGAAAAATAATATTTACATTACACACAGAGAAGTACACGCAGCTTTGCTCGCCCTTCAAATTTCCAATCACTACCAAACGCAGGATCACCTGGGATAATCTCAACATTGCCTAAAATTTCATCATAGTCGCTGCAGCCATTTTGGAGTCTATAGAACATACGAAACATCTAATTTTATATACATTATACATATATAGATTTTATTTTACTTCCCAACTCGCAACTAAGTAAAAAAGGATTAAATAAAACTCACGTTTATTTAAATGTATTTAAGTGTATTAGAAACGTTGGTACATGAGATTACTGGATAATACTGTCGTGGAATATCATTTACGATCCGATCACATAACAATAGGTGTCCGAGTAAGTACAAAACGTATATACCAATAGAAACGTGCGCCCCCTAATAATTACAAACTTCATTTACGCCTATTACACCTATAAATTCAATAACTGATTAATTTTATACGTTTAGGATACTACGGTTAATATATAAAATGTGAGCATTCATACAGTTAGGATTTTTAAACATTCGATTAATACAAGATTTTAAATCATCTCAAACATCAACTCTCCATACGTTTTCGTTCACTCGTTCACAAACTTATTATGCAATATCGTCTCGCTAGATAATTTTAACTATAATTATATACTATAAAAATTTTCTAACAATGTCTAACACCCAAATACTAACACAAATGATAAATTAATATAAGCCTTACACTGTCAATATGGAATCTTTTAGAAATCTTAGTAAAACCTTCGAAAATCTTAATACAAGTCGAGTCTCCTTCAAACAAATCCTTGCGTCGGAAAAAGCAGTCAATCGATTTAAAAAAAGTATATTTAACATATCTATGATCGTAGGCCCTTATTATAATGTGACAAATAAAAAAAAAGAAAGGAAAAAAGAAAAAGAAACAAACAAAATAAAAAAAATCATTCTTTAATTTTTTGTCTATAATATATTTTTTATGCAAGAGAATAATCTATTAAAATCTACATACAACATGACGTACGAAACTATTTTACTAATAACGTCGCAACGACAAATGAAGAAATTAAATAAAATTTTAATAATGTTTTTTTTTTAAATAAAAATAAAAAATATAAATAATCGAGTATTAGTGTTCCAACAACTCTATATAGACTGTGGTTGACCACAGATTATAATATAACATTTAATTGTGGTGTAACTCTAAGATCGTGAATGACTTATCCTACTTTTAACCTTCAAGAGATCTTGGTTTTTGTTGCATAAAATTTGGTCAATGATTTTCATACAAAAAATATAAAAATGCAGTGTTAAAAATACACTTTACGAGGTTTTATATACCATAAGTACTTATTTTCTGTTACAACCATAAAAAAATGACGAAAAGTACTAAAATTTCGTCAAAATAATAAAATAAAGATTATATGTGACATTTTCTCTTAATACCCATATAATAAGACTATAATTAATAAAATTTCTTTAATATTTTCGTATTGACCAAATCAAATGCCGCATATGGATTAAGACAATCGATTTACATCCCAGTAAAGAAACTATCTATACAACAATACTTATAAAGTGGTACATATAAAATTTGACATTACTATATTAATAAAGATATTCATTTTAAACAATATCCCTAATAATGCCTACAATTGCCTAATATACTCACAATGGGAACGATAAATAAAAATAAGAAACGATTAAATAAAAGTAAAATGTCTTAAGCCTAAACCGAAATGTTTGAAATTCGCTTCATAGAAGCGATGTCGTTCTGGCAAGCAATATTGTATTGAAAAACTGTTGTACAATCGCTTAAATGTTTATAATAAAATATCATACAAAACTTACATACACGTGACCATATTTGACATGTACCGCGCAATGTGGCATAGACAAAAAATACGATAGATTAAAAAAAGTTTCACATTGCGTAGTGCATGCTCTATGGTACTTAAAACATATAATGCACTGAATGAGGGTAGTTTTGTACCAGGTTACTCAGTCAACCGTCGTCGGACGTTTGGAAATTGTGCATAAAATACATCGAAAGAGGACATTACAAAACCTTATATAATAAAATACAATATAAGTTCGATTATATGAAATAAATAGCTACACTACAATTAAATTCAAAACGGAGGGAAATCATCTAATGAATGTCCTAAACTAAAGATGTCGAATTAAATCAGTTTTCGAGAGATCAATATCGCTTTGGGGGCGAAATTTTAAGCTATTATGTACTTTGTCATTGATATATAAATCGATAATAAATGATTACTATATTTCGATTAACTTTATAATCGATACATTAAACGAATATTTATTTTATTCGCAATCGATTATTCAAAATCATATGATCTTTAACATCTTGATATCTCTTTCGAGAAGTAAATTGTCGTCATGTTTATAAAGTTTTGACCACATTAAGCCTACTCTTTTCATTGATATTTAATAGAATAAATACTACTCCTAAATTATATTTACGGAAGGGTATACCAAAAAACCATACAAAAAATATACTATAAAAATAATTTACAAATTGTTGGCTATTATTTTTTTTTTTGATTAAGCACATTTCGTTTGAACATGATTTGAAATTGAAAAAAAATGAAAAGCAATGTTTGCAAACATTGCTTGTAAAAACTTTCAAAAATAAATTAATTCAAACAGACTAATATATGCGATTTGATTAAAAAAATAACACATTCACATAATTCATCACATTACAATAATTAATAAAATTACTGAATAAAATATCAAAAACCACCTTGCTTTATATAAAAAAAAAAAATATAGTCTATCAAAATTAATTTATTTCAGAGTACAGTTTGCAAAACAAAAATATTTCATAAAGCAAAATGCAACACATTTTTGCTGACCGTACAAAGTTTCACTATTGCGACACACGCGTATCTACCAACTGAATTTTAAAGCTTACATAGACATTCGAATAATGCTTAACGCTATATATAAGACGGATACTCCTTAAATATATAAAAGGACAATAGACACCTATATTACATTCGAAGGTCATGGAATGAATACAAAACATTATAAAAACCTCAAGAGTAAACCCTCGCGACACGATAATGTTGGGTTAAATCACCTACTTTAAAGTATAAACATTCAAATCCTGAAGTATAGATGTCACCAGTTAGTACATATAGTGGTTAACATATTGACAATTCAATAATTTATGCTTTTAGTTTTATAGGTACAGCCAGAAAAAAAATGATCGTTTTATTTTAAAAATCATTTTTTGTTTTGGATAATAATTATGCTGAGGAAAATAAATAAATAATACAGTTTAAGATAATATTTTTTCGCTGACTGTACTTACAAATTAATATCAATGTCAATGAATTTTTGCTATAAAAATGTTTGAATACACAACACCTACGGGAATCCCCTTTTTAGATACATTAATAATACAATGGCACGACTATATACAGGGGAATTGACTTGATCGTATCAAATAAATCGATATAATACTAAATCGATTCAAATATTTAGCAATCGATTTTTCTATACTTATGATTGTCAAGTATAGTATATAATTGAAATAAATATTTATTGTACTGTTATTTGTTATTTGTATCACTATAAAAATTTGTAAGTTTTGTAACAATCGGTTGTTATCAGATTCAGTCATTTTAAAGATCTGTGCCCGAAGTCTCTACATAATTAGTCATCGATATTGTATCGATTTATGTAGTTAGTATTACGAATAAATTTATAATCGTTTTCATTGGCATTTATGTCTTACCGACATAAATCGATAAAATATGGACGACTAATTACGTCCAAACTGCCGGCCTGGGAGTGTTATTATAAATGCATCTAACTGAAATATAAAAATAAAAAAATCACTGGTTTAAAATTCAAATTCATTTCCTATTTGAATAAGAATATTTCCGAATAATAACTGTCGTAGGTGCTAATTAATACATAGTATATTTTGAAAACACTATTAATGGTAGAAAAACGATAAATATGTACTCACTTATTAACTTAACACAAGTCATGGCCGCCATACATATATTGTAAATAGCCATTTAAATGTCTGAAAAATCATACTTTTATTTAATAGTTGTCGACAAAAGAGAAAGATGGAAGAAATCGACAAGTTTCAATGGAAAACTGACCCCAAGATATTTTTATATAATGTTGCAAAGCGAACGATTTTACTATAGTTATGATTGTGCAGCATATCGTTAAATAACATTTAAAATTACAAATACTTATTGGTCGGAAAATAAATATCTTGATAGCAATTAAAACCAGTAGATATATACTACTTTTCTCATAAAATGTAGTGTTCAGTATTAAATTAATGTATATAGTGGATATACAAGTTCAACGATATGGCTCTAGTCATATTTTATACAGGATGTTTAAGAAAAATTAACACTATGAAATATGTTTGACAAACAGAAATTATGTTTCTTTGTAATAAACTAGCGGCTGCTTGGGGGAGGCATTTGTGCTTGGACCCCTTGAAGGTTCATGGGTCTACCGTTGGGATTTCCCATACCGAGACTTTCCGCATAATTTGCGTCCATTGCTGGCATATCATCGCTCTGAAAAAAAGAATCTCGTATAAAAATTGATAATTATGTCAAATAATTACGATATACACGACTACGGATGACATAAAAAAATCGATATCATATTATACATGTATATACGATATATTAGTATTTAATGAATTAGAGGTGCTAGAATTAAAATTATAGTGAAAAGCATTAATGTGCTGTAATGAATATGATGAACATTAGTATTTATTATGTATAAATAAACATGTAACGCGACATATACACAAACAACATATATCACAACATTTAAATAAACTATACAATATACAAAGCACGCATAGCTTCGACATATAAGAACCCAACCATTGAAAAACAGTAATGGATAATTTACTTATAATTTCTTCACACTCATTAGCGAAATTAGTTAAGTACGATTTGTACTTAAGGAAACAACAAAAATAATAATAATTTTTAACATTTCTTTATATACATAAATATATAATTTATATACGTAAATAGAGATTTAAGGATTTTGTAAATTATTCTCTTATGGGAGAAACTGCAATAAATGTTACATAAAATAACAATAATTACAATATTACTCATTAACTAAAATTAAAAAGTATTACCCAACTTTAAAAAAATTGGGACTGAATAAAAATAGACCACTGTAATAATTTTTTACATCTATAAGAAAAACATTTATATATTACATATCACAAGAATTACTTAACCTTAGACATGGAGGGAAAAGAAAAGTACTAGGGAGTTAAGGAATAGGGAAGGGCAAATAGGGAAAAAGGGAATAAGGAAGAGGAGAATAAAGTAGGGATTCGGGAAATATAGAAAAAGGAAGTGGGGAAATAGGGAGTGCCTAGTATTCCTCACCTCGCGATGCCGCCGTATAGTCCTATCCTCGTAGCGAGTGCCGCCCGTGGAGGCCATCGGGCGGCTGAGCGTGCTGTTGGCGGCGCCCGGCGAGTGCGGCGCGCCCGACATCGGCGTGCCCTGACCTACACCCGCACCACCATGGTTATGTTTGTTTGTTTGTTTGTGTGTATGTACAAAACTTTGTGCTCTTACGCTAATCATGTTATGGTATTCAGACTGAGTTCAATATCGTTCTTTAGGAAGAATTTGAAAAATCTTTATTATCTTATTATTAATAATAATTGATAAAGAATATTATACATTCTTTATAATATCTTCTGTACGTCTTCACAGTTAAGTATAGACAGAAACCAAATCGAACAAGAAGGAAAAGTTAGAATAATATATTGTAATGGCGGAGTTATTGCGATTATTAGATCAGCGTAAGGGACTAGCCACATGAGTCACAAGCATACATGGCAACGATGCGTTAAATGATCAATGATAATGTAATGAATACAATATGTACATACACAATCAATTACGTCACTAAACGTCACACACGCCATCCCAACTGTACAATATGTATACGAGTATGAAATTGTCTCTTGTACTTAAACGCTTATTAACAAATCAATCGGTAGTGCACCTCATAGACCTAGTAGTAGGGCATCTCTCTATATATTATTACACTACCCTACCTACGAGATAGGGACCCTACCGATTGGGTAGTATAAGCGCTTATTACCCTACCTAGTCGGTAGGGTACCGCTCACGTATCAACACACACGCAAACATACACATTCAACAACTCTATATACATGTAGGTACCAAATCACCGCTATATATATGACATATGTAACTACGAATTAAGTAATAATTAAATTGTATTTTCTATATCCTCTTGTTTTCAGCCATTTTTCGTGCGTCTGAATGTCCCAATGTCCTAGCTTGAACCAATACAAGGTATATCAGGACATAGCCACAACACTGGCCGAGATCGAAACGGCACTTTTTTCCAAAAACTAGCTAAGTTCGCAGACATATAGCATACCTTACGATGTTTTCCTTCTTTCTTCTTTTAGTAAGACAAGTGGCAATCCTAATTGGACATAGTTAGGCAGACCAGAACCAACCCACAGAATGACTGTTTTGAGATATGATCGATTTTGTTTTGACATATGATCGATATTCATAACGAAATGTGGGTTGTTGTCTTTGTTGACAGTGTCTTTTGCATTCAAAAAATCGTTAGATAGCTTAGATATTTTTAGCATATATAAAACACGCAGTTGTGGACCTATCTGTGTACTTAACTCAATTTCACCACAATTATGGTTATGTCCAGTTTTATATAATAAAAGATATACTGACCGCTAGCGTTGGAGGAGGCGCGGGGCTGCGCGGCGCGCGCGGGCGTGAGGAAGTCGGCCTCGCGCCAGCCGTGCTTGCGGTACACCTCGCGTAGCTCCGCGTGCGACCACATCGTCATCAGCACTTGGGCTGTTATTTATTTATTTATTTATATATCATTTGAAATTACTTTCTTAGTAGTCTAGTGACTTGCATATAGTACGGTTCGAATTACGGATTGATATTACTATAACGATTGGCACTTTTGACAGTATTAAAATTTAAATGTAAACATCATTGAGAATTTATAAGGAGTAATATCTTATTATTTTATATTAAAATTATTACTTGGTATAAATACAAACAAAGAAAACAAAAATGCCATTTTAATGCTGAAGTAGTATATATTTCTACGTGTAATTTTAAAATAGTTAAAAAATGTAAAATTATTAACAAATTAATTAATGACAAATTTAACTGGATACATGAAATGTTTATAAAAATAGTCGCGTGTATTTAAAGCGGCTTCCACATGGTACAATTTCACGACCAATTTGAGTAGATTGACACTCAAATTATGTGTGAGTGGATAGAAATATGAAATTGAAGGTTATCGGTGACTCAGATGCTTTCTTTTTAACAACCAATGTTTTCTTTTATTTATTTTTTTATTATTATCTAATCAACCCTATTTTTTTCTTCTTGTTAAGAGGCATTACACAAGTCCGTTCAAAATAAAAACTAAAATTAGCGATCTTCAATGTACGTGTGGACACTGGACCGACAATCAGATTGTAGCCAATTCAATTGACCAATCTGATTGGCAATTAATGGTATCGTGTGGAAGCCGCTTATGATTATTTTACATACCAGCAAACTTCAGTACTCTTGGCGTGTGACGGTGACGTTGCTTGGTCAGGTTGAGGAGTCTCTCCACACCACCGGCTTCTAGTAGCGAACGGGAGAATTCCGCGCTCTTCTTGATTACTTCGTTCAGAGTCGCCAGTACTGCGGCTATCGTGTCGTCTGACGTACCCTGTAAAGGTATACGCTTTTGACTATTGTTTGTAATTAAAATATAAAATTAAAGATATATATTTTAAATAAAACTATATTTTATTAGTTTTATTAGTAGTCGCGTATTTATTTTAATTTTTGGTGTCCGACATTTCGAATGCTTTACAAAAATCATGGTACAAACTAAGCTTTTAGAGGCCTAAAAGTCATTATATGACTGGTACAGACAGTCTATCCATGAAATTTGCAAAGAGAGTCCAAAAATACCAAAATGGCACTAAAGTACCCTACAATATTAAAATATTTAAAATATTGTAAAATATACTGTATTGTAAGATGTACTGTATGTATTTTAATAAATATTGTAATTGCGGCAAAATCCGAAAAGACGTTTTATCCAAAAAAGTCACGTGACAAAGAATGAATGAATGACAAGAGCAGGACAGGTGTGTACCTGGTCGTGCTGGTGGTTGCCGCTGGGCAGCTTCTGCACGAGGTCGCGCATGGCGTACTTGCCGATGAGCTCCTTGTTGCGCTGGTCGATGGCCAGGTTGCGCAGCGCCGTGGCCACCGCGCACACCACGCGGTCCACCTCCATGCGCAGCAGCTCCACCAGGATCGGCAACCCTGACGGTTGCGATGCAAATATGTTTCATTTTAATTTCTTTTTAATAAGGATTTATTTTGAACTGGCGGTTCCACGCACGCTTTAAATCCAGAAACACATTTTTGAAGTGAAACTTCTTTAGAATCATTGTGATTTCAACTCGATGAAACGAAAAAGTAAGTCCTTAGAGACACAAACACGTAAATCAAGTACCAGGCGCTCAGAGACGGAGAAGAGTTAGCGCCACCACATTAGTATGTATACAGTGTGTAAACAGTGAGTTAAATTTATAAATAAAGAAGTTTCACTTCTGACATGTGTACTATGTACGGACGCACTTTTTGATTTTATTACATGTATTGATATTTTTTTTTTGAGGTTCCCGACGTTGCGAATGCTTTACATCAATCATAGTCACAGGGAAGCTAAGGTTTTAGACGTCTCAAAGGTTCTACTTATTACAGATTGTCACCATAAACTTTTGCAGTGGGAATTTTGTAGTTTCTGTCTATAGAAACATGATGACCATGAATACAAGTACGCAGTCAGAATGTAGCAATCGATAATAAAAACAGCATAGCATAAAATATTACATGGTACAATGTCTTTCAAGGACGCTTGAATCAAAGAAAAAAAATGTCACCAAAGTTTAAAAAAAAACTATAATATATCCAAAAATCAAGTATTATATTCTTTATAATATTACCTTTTTCTTTCCTGACAGCGGCCCGTATATCAATGGAGGGCTGCCAGTAGCAGGCGGCGAGGTTCTGCAGCGCGCCCGCCGCCGCCTCGAGCGTCTCCGGGTTGGAGCACGTCTGCAGCAGCGCCATGTACAGTGGCACCACCTGGTGGCAACACGCGACGAATGAAATTAATACTATATAATCAAACCTATATAAGTAGCCCTATATGTTGACTCGAATAATCAGCTATTATAATACCAAATTTAATCGAAATCTGTCCAGAGGTTTTCTTATGATGCGGTCAGACGGACATACAAAAAAATCTATAAATTTGACCTCTGTATCGATAATAATGACTATTGCAATCTAATTTTACAAAAAAATATTTAATGTACACATTCTACTAAGTTAAAAACTTTATTATATACTAGTTATTCCTGCGACTCCGCCCGCACCCTAAGGATAAAAATTTAGGGTTATAAGAATTTTTTAATGCCAAATTATAAAAAAGTAAAAAATAAATTTTGGTCATAAAATATCGTTGTAGCATGATCACCGTTATCACCTAGAGGAATTAAAATTAGCTAACGACCTATTCTCAGAACTACCAAATATACACAAAAAAATCGGTCTAGCCTTTTCGGAAGAGTTCGATAACAAACACTATGACACGAGATTTTTATATATTAAAGGAACTACTGATAAATATCTATAATGTTTACTTACTAAGGTAATAAAAAACCAATTATTATTGATTATATCATTTAAACAAATATAGTAGTATGAAATTCTGTCAACAAGCTGAAGCACATTAGTGTTATTTTAGATATGATATTTTTACAGCCAAAACGTAAAATCGATTACGAAAACTATTGCGTCTGGCACAAATCCGAAAGCAATGAAAACAGAAATAAACACATTTAGTCAACCTCAATTTTATAAACAATATGGTCTATTTATTATAAAATACTATTCATTTAAGTGCTTAATATATATTTGTTGATACTAATTTTCATAAAAAGAATTTATGAGAAGAATGTTACAATGCTCCCTTAGCACATTAAAATTTTGGGTCAAGAAATTTTTATCTATAAATACAGACACTTCATTCTTTATATAATTTTTACGTTTTTGAAGTGAAACTTCTTATGCGACTTTCAACAAGGTTGCGTTAAACGTGTTACGTAAATCGCATAAGCGTCGTCCTACAACTTACACTTCTGACATGTGTACTTTGTACGCACACACTTTTTTTTACGTGTTATTCAATTTTTATTTAACAAATAATAAAACAGCAACTATTTTCAAAAAATAGCAACCTTATATCGCTAGAAATCACGTGGAAAATTATTAAAATCATAATTCATAAGTATTGTAAGTCCCACTGCTGAGCGTTGGCCTCCCTTCAATACGAGGGGGTTCAGGCCATAGTCCACCGCGGTGGCCTAGTGCGTGTTGGCGGACTTCACATGTTTTCGAAAACTTACTAGGTCTTTCTCAGACATGTAGGTTTCCTCACGATGTTTTCCTTCACCGTAAGACAAGTGGTAATCATGATAGAAAAGATTCGCACATGAAAATATCAGAGGTGCGAGACCCGGATTTGAACCCATCACTCGGATACAAGCGAGCGCGTTACCGCTGGGCTAACTGTGCCTAAAATTTTATTATATTGATATAATTAATATATAATTTACCTCGGGCGACCATAACATTTCAGTGCCTTTAGGCACACTGTATCCCAATTGTGTGTTAGTGTTGTTGTCTAGCTGCTGTGGTTCCGGGTCACTCTTGCCGAGAGGGCTGGTGGAGTTCGAGGAAGACGAGCCTTCTTTCTTCTTTTTACTACCACCAAAACAACCAAGATTTTCACCTACAAAATAAATGTAACATTGATAAATATTAAAAAAAATTACGAATTCGTTCATGAAAACTATTAACTGTTATTAATTTTTGTAATATTTTACTTTGAAGATTCAGGAATTTATTTTGAACTTTTGTTCCCAACGCTTCTCTGTAACTAAATGTTATAGTAACCATTTACCGAAAACATTGAAAAATTAACATAAACTGTAACAAATAGGAAAATATACTTTTATCTATAACAATATTTTGTCAATGTGACGACGATTTGTGACGACTCGTTTGGCTCAGTTGGTAGTGACCCTACTTTCTGCGCCAGCGGTCGCGGGTTCGAGTCCCGCTGGGGGCATTCATTTGCTAATCACGAATGTTTGTACTCCAGTCATGGGTGTTTATATATTTTATAATATGTATGTATTTAAAATTTATATGTGTAGTATATCAACTATCTGGTATCCGCAACACAAGCACGTTACGTAGCTTACTGCGGAACTAGATGGCGCTGTTGTAATAATGTCCCAACATATTAATGTTTAATAAATACACCAAATCATTTAAGCTATAAATAAACCATTATAATTTTTAAGGGCATATACAAAACCTTTACTCAGTGGGTCAATCCTCTAGATGTTTCCAAATCCTATGGGAACCTAGCGCCACAAGTAAAGTCACGGGAAAACGTTAGTACTATAAGCATACCTTTCGACGCGCTCGCTTGTATCCTCGCTTGTCCCGACGACTGTGTGGGCGGGGCTCGAGTGTCGTATAGCGGATCTTCAATTTCTTGACACCTAAAACAAAATCAATATTTTAAAACTACTTTGTTAACAGTACCTCACAGTTATCTGTACTTAGTATACATAATATTTAGTATGTTATACAGGTACAACTAACAAGTAGTGTAGTACGCAATTCTCCAGAAAAAATATGTGAACAGACTTGATGAGAAGAGACTTTAATTAGGACTCACACGGTGAAAAAGTGAAAACTATAAAGTAAAAGTTAATATAAACCGTGGGTAGTTTGATACAAAAAATAAGCTCCAACAGCTGTCATTACTCAACACCTGTCAACGCACATCAGCTGTCATTACACTACACCAGCTGTCAATGCACATCCGCTGTCAGTAGTGTGTGTGACATGGGTGTGTGAGCGTGTGAAGTAGTTCTCTAACATGTTTTTTTTTGTATAAATTAATTAACCCTTGTGCCGTTTATATGTTTTAAGGTGGAGGTAATATTGTAAAAATAAAATCCAACTATTTAATACTGTGAATCCAGTCTTTTTGTGGAATATATTAAATTTCACCGGCCTATCTCGAACGTGACTCCTCCATTCAATTTGTGCTCAACTGGCACGCCAACAAACCAAAGAATTGAATTGAATTGTGTGTCAAGGTACCTGTAGGAGAGGTTGCGCAGCACGCAGACGCAGTTCTCGACGATCTTGGTGCCGATGGCGTTGTGCGCGAGCGCGGCGCGCACGGCGTGCAGCAGCGCCTCCGCCAGCCCCGGCAGCGAGCGCAGGCGGCGCCGCGCGTACTCGCCCGCCGACGACGCGTTGCGCAGCACGCCC
Organism: Boloria euphrosyne; assembly: GCA_951802675.2. NCBI lineage: Eukaryota > Metazoa > Arthropoda > Insecta > Lepidoptera > Nymphalidae > Boloria > Boloria euphrosyne. The sequence continues at coordinate 4,140,027 of OX637896.1, forward strand.
GACGCGTTGCGGAATACTGCGGCGCACGCACACACACACCTTGTTAACCCTTCACTCACTTATATCCTTATTGGTATTACAAGCAGTTACCGCCGCACTCATAATCACTTATGGAGCTAGTACCTGGATGACCGAGCTTTGCTCGATATTTTTAAGAAAAATGTTATTATTATTCGCTAATATATATTTAATAGATGTCGGGAAGAGTCATATTTTTCTGTTTAAGTGGCAATATTGAGCTACCCAAACGCCACCTTTTTGTTATTTTCTTTCAATAAAAAAAAATAAGTTTATGTTTAAGTTGATTATCGATAAAGTTAATTATTGAAAACACGAATAAAACAACAGACACACAAACAGTATAAAGCAAAGTTGTCCGCCGCGTGTATCTGTCTTGTCACGATAAACTTAAAAACTACTGCACCCATTTTCATGCTGTTTTCATTAATAGATGAAGTAGTTTTAGAGAAAGGTATATAATTTTTCAAGTTTTTGTATTCATTTAGTAATGGAACTCGCGGCTTCTTGTTTATTATAAAAGAAAAAAGTCTAACCGGCGCACTCATACTCAGTTAATGAACCATTTAGTCGAGAATGTTCATACTAAAGAACGAGTTAATGGTTCATTAAGTGACTATGTGCGGACGTATATCAATAACTTACTGGTAGACCAATATGTATCTCCAGGGTTGGTGGGGTGCCAGCCGGAATGTGGCATGATCACTTTGTTCACTATAACTTGAGCTGCGTCATCTATGATAGATTGCTTTAAGTCCTCACATGATGACATGTTCCAAATCACGCCCGTCACCAGTTCTTTTACCTGTTGCATCAAAATAATTGATAAATATAATACTTATTTTCGAATAAAGGAATACAATATACATGTAATTCTAATCTATTCTGTTAAAACGTAACAATGGACGAAGTGAGAAACGGTAGGTTGTACAATGTACATACAATAAAAATCTAACTTAGACGAATCTGTACATTGAATATTTTTTGGAAAATCTTATTGAAATACCGATCTTATTGATATTACCGATACAGACAGAGACCGAATCAATAGTTTTTAGAATTTTTGTCTATCTGTCTGTTTGTAACCGTATCACGCAAAATCCATTGGCTAGATATTCATGAAAGGTATGATGATAGCTGGTTACCCGGGGTTTAATATAGGATACTTTTTACTGCTAGAAAAAAAAATATAATTTGTGAGAAATCTCAACGATAAAATATCACACGGTATGTGAAATCTAAGAATTTCCGGTATTTATAGCGCGGTGGAAGTAAATAATATGAGACAAAAAGCAATAACAAGCAAGTGTACCTCCATATCGGTGGTGCGGCACAGCAGCGCCATGAGCGCGGGGATGCCCCCGGCGTCGCGGATGGCGCGCTTGTTCTCGTCGTTCTGGCGGCCGTACGACAGGTTGCGCAGCGCGCCGCACGCGTTGCGGCACACCTCCGGGTTCTCGTGCGAGATCAGCCGCACCAGCGGGGGGATCCCACCTGTCCACACAACATACACACGTACATTATAACACTTTTTGAAGTAAAACTTCTTTACGCACGCTTGACTTGGGGAGTAAGCTGGTGAATGCGTCACGGGAGCTATACGAAAATAATGATCGGGCGAGGCGAACGTAATTGAGATAGAGAGAGGGAGATATTAGTTAATGAAAGTAGAAAGAGAAAGTTACGTTTCGTATACTACTTAAGGGACAAGCGAGATAAGGGGGGAACACACATTTTCTTTCTCTCTTTCTCTCATACTTTCTACATGTGGTTTAAAGCACAAACGTTTTATTTTTTCTTGTATGAAATATCATGCGATCGGCCAGATATAACAGATTTGTTGTAGACGTTATTGACAGGAAAGAGGTGTTCCTCCAGACAGAAAACAGTCCCTGACTTAATTATTATTGGTAATTTAAGTCCCATATGTGTTTCCTTCTAAGCCTTATAAAGGTTCACACTGCAGTCCTGCTGCTAAGGTGTTGCTATGAGTATGGGTAGGCTATGTGTACAACTTCAGCGCCACCTAGCGTCTGCAAATCAGTTGGCTGTCTGTCGGTTGGCAGTCTGACGCTTTAACATTTTATCGCAACGTTGTGATAATATGTAATCAGCCTTTTTTAACGTCCCTCTGCTGGGCACGGGGCTTCCCTCAATACGAAGTGAATCAGGCCATAGCCCACAACGCTGGCTAAATGGGGATTGGCGGAATTCACATCTGTCTAGGTTCTCTCAGATATCGAAGTTTCCTCATATTTTCCTTCGCCGTTAAACAATTGGTAATAATATTACAAATTGTAAATTCAATCATGATACAAATTACATAATATAACATTTTAGAAATAATTCGCATATGAAAATGTCAAATCTGCGAGATCCGGATTCGAATCAGCATCACTCGGCTATTTAAGCGAGCGCTTAACATAAATAAAATGAGTAACAGTAAGTCATTGATATATGAATACTTCGAAAAGTTTCATGAAATCAAAACCAAGAATAAAATTGGAAATCGAAATTTCAAATTGCCTAAGCACAAATTCGGATATCACCTACACGTACACCACACAATATTTGTTTTAAACGAAAGCACGTGCGTTTAAAAAGAACAAAAGGGAAAAAGCACAATGTAATTGCAAATTGAACACATCTTTTTGAAGACACTTTCAAGACACTAATAGGGAATATGCATGATTTTTTTTATGACTTAAATCCATCCTTTACATCATTATAAAGTAGAAAAATATATAAATAGTCTTGAAAATATATAATTTTTTATGCAAAAAACTGAAATTTAAAACATTGACTAAATTTAAGCCATTCAAACGCCACCAGTAGCGCCGCCACGTCGATGACGTCATTTGTCACACGAATGTATTTTTTACTTTAAGCTTTTCAGTTACTTCTTATATATCTTCCGTTTTAATTGCTATACACAACATTGAGGAAATCAAAAAACCTTCTTACAAGTATTGTAAGTACAAAAACATTATTAGAAATACACCCGATAAAGTGTTTTTTCGTATTCCAAGCGATGCGAAAGTAAAAGAAAGAAAGATGAAGAGATGGTTTTCGTTCGTTCATAGCTTTGATAAAACCAGTTTAAGTCACCGTCCTTGATTCACTATAATATCGATTCACTAGAAAACACCACAGGAACACAGTTTTAAATTTTTTCTAACATATACTACTTTTTTACCCACGACGGAACGGAGACGGTATATGCGTTTGGGGTGAGAGGATGTTTGTATGTTTGTGCAAATACATGTTGCCATTTTTCTCCAAAACTTCTAGTCCGATTTTGATGCAGTTTTCAGTTATGGGTTCGGGTTAGATTGCCGCATGTTCTTAGATAGGTATTTCGGTGATCACTCACCAGGGGGCGCTGCAGCAAACATTATTTGTGCAAATCAATGTTGCCACTTTTCTCCAAAACTAATAGTTCGATTTTGATGCAGTTTTCAGTGATGGGTTTGGGTTTGATTGGTGAATGTTCTTAGATAGGTTTTACGGTGACAACTCACCAGAGGGCGCTGCAGCAAACACAAATAAGTGCAAATCCATATTGCCATTTTCCTTCAAAACTGCTTGTCCGATTTGATGCAATTTTCAGTTATGGGTTCGGGTTTGATTCGTGCATTTTCTTAAATAGTTGTTACGGTGACAACTCACCAGGGGGCGCTGCAGTAAACAACTGTTAGTGCAGAACCAAAACTAGTCCTAGTAGTTAGATGCAGTTTTTGGTTGATAAGTGAGGGTTCTTAAATAGATGTTACGGTAGTAACTCACTAGAGGGCGCTGCAGTAATATATTTTATATTAGCTACTATATATGATGCAGCTTTCAGTTATGGGTTCGGGTTAGATTGCTGAATGTTTTTAGATAGGCGGGCGCGGTCGGGCGAACGCCCGGGTAGGCGCGTTATGTATATAATATTTATGCTCTCTAAAAAGTTTAAAATAAAAAACAAAATTAAAAATTTTGAAAAACCCACGACGGTTATTAAAAAAGGATAAAATAATAAAAAAACCCCCGACTTAAAAATAAACGTAATGCGAGATAAAAAAAAAACCAAGAATATCCGTCGGGGGCTGCCATTAAATGAATTAGGTTTGAAGGTTTATAGTAACATCAATGATATTTTAACTATAGATATGTTATGAGCGCGCAATCGTGAAAACTCGAAAACATCCTAATTAGGACGTATTGCCTTTAGTCTGTGTCACCGCATGGCGACGAGTGGTACGCTGCTACAAAATTTAAAAAAATGCCATCCTGTGTATTTAGGAAATGCACCAATTATGATACCAAAGTTAATAAAACACAAGGGATCTCATACCACATGTAAGACGCGCAGTATACTTCGATTTATTAATATATTTCAATTATTTGCCTAATATTCTGATATGTCATCGGTCGCTAGACTAATGTTTGTTTACATTGACGCGCAATTGACAACACTAGCTGTCTCTTTTTTTCTTATTGATTTTATCGACTATCCCCTTTCTATCATTTTGACTTGTAGTGAAATGTACATTGAATGAAAAGTGTGTATGTGTGCAGCGCGGAACACTTTTTTCGGTTGTTTAGTGAGCGTATAACATATCTGTAGTTAAAATATCATTGAGTAACATGAATAATTAGAGATTTTAAGCGCTATACTTACATCCCCCATCACCTACTGTGAGGACCTTTAGAAGTATATTTACGATCAAAATTTAAAATAGTGATGGCAGCCCCCGACGGATATTCTTGGTTTTTTTTTATCTCGCATTACGTTTATTTTTAAGTCGGGGTTTTTTTTATTATTTTATCCTTTTTTAATAACCGTCGTGGGTTTTTTCAAAATTTTTAATTTTGTTTTTTATAGTAGTATAGACCAGTGTCGATAATTTTTGAAACCAAAAAAATAATAGTAGAATAAAACCCACTAGAAAAGAATAAAACCCACTAATATTATAAAAATGAGAGGAAAAATAAATTACGGGCGATCTGAGGTCGGGAAGGGGGAAGGGGGGTGTAAAAAACTGTTTATCTCGATTTCCGGCAAAACTACAAGTCCTATGGAAAAAAGTTAAATGGCAATGTTGTAGGTAATAAAAAGTTCTAAAACTTTTGTATTCACACTTTTTTCACATAACCTCAAAATTTATGTAAAAAATTAAAAAAAACAAGTTTTTGGTTTTTTATTTTTATCTTTTACAAAAAGAAAATATTTTTCACGAAAGTTTGTGAAAACTTACCTTTTTATGTTCTAAATAAACTGTATTTTTATTGATTTAAAATATTTATTTTTTTCACCTCATTTTGACTTAATATCGAAAAAGCACCCTAGTTTTCCATCGAAAGTTCTCACATCAAAATATTTGCTTTCTTAAAAAAAATTGTGGGCTTTTTGTTTGTTAAAATCTCTACTTTGTGATGGTGTAAAAATATATATACATTATCATAGTAAATTTTCTCAGAGAAGCTGCCTAAACCTGGTCTAGTATGAATATCGACGCCGATAAACCCAATGTTTTGACAACTGATGTCATTTTGCTTTCAACCAATGGTGGCGCGTTTAGGAAGTTTCGATTTCCCGCCGTTAATATTCACTTTTTATACAATATTTTAAGGTTTTAAATAATAACTAAATACAGGGTGGCCCAAAATAACGTTGACAAGTGATTTTTGAAATAATTTTATTAACTTTAAACTTAAATGAAAATATGCTATAAATTATAAAAATACAACTTATTTTTTACAAGAATCCCTATTTGTCTTCAAAATAATCTCCTTTAGCGCGAATGCATAGAGTCAAACGCTTGACAAAATTTTCCACAATTTTCCGCACTTCCTCAACAGATATTTTGTCCCACTCCCGTGTAAGAGTAGCCTTCAGGTCTACAACGGTTTTATGAGGCGTAGAACAGGTCCTTGCCTCTAAGATTGACCATAAACTGTAATCCATTGGATTCAGATCGGGCTAGTAGGGTGGCTATTCTTTTGAGCTGATGAAATCAGGGAAATTGCTTTTGCACCACTGTTGAACACTTAAAGCCCTGTGAGCTGGAGCAGAGTCTTGTTGAAATATCCATGGATGGTTACCAAAGTGCTTTTGACTCCAAGGAAGAACCACTGATTCAAGGATGTCTCGTCGGTAATTTTCTTGGTTAATTTTTATACCATTTTCTACAAAAACGAGGGGAGTTTTACCAGTGGCGCAAATTGCACCCCAAACCATAATTGATTTCGCGTTTTGCCGACGTGGAATGACTGCAGCAGCTCCAGGACGAGTGGAAGACCAGATCCTGTCATTTTGGTGATTATGGGCTTGTTCTATCGAAAACAATTTTTCGTCGGAGAAGACGATATTTTTCCAATTCGAAGCAGCGGAGCGTTGTTTAAGCAAACGACATCTCTCAGGGCGAACTTTTTTGTCTTTCTCTTTAAGAAATTGCGCTCTTCTGAGTTTGTATGGTACCGATTGGAGATCATATTTCACTATACGCTGCACGGTGGAGCGACTTATCCCCAAGTCTCGCGACATTTTTCTCACCTTGGTATGTGGATTTCGGACTAATCTTTGCTTGATAATGTGTTGGTTCCTAGCAGTTTGAACAGTCCGCTTACGTCCTCTCCCAGGACGGTCTCCGATGTTGCCGAGCTCAACATAGCGTTTAATTGCTAAAGAAACTAGCTGACGACTAACACCAAGAATGCTTACTATCTCACACTGTCGTTTTCCACGCTAATACAATGAAATTATGGCTCCACGCTGCTCTGACATAACGTAATAAATGTATTTTAAAACTTTTTAGGCAAAAAAAAATATTAAAATGGCGCCAAAGAATGAAGGAAGAATAAACAAAAACAAAAGAGAACGCAAAGCAATCCATTTTTGAAATATTATGTTTTTAATTTTGTCAACGTTATTTTGGACCACCGTGTAAAAAAAATACCTTTTAATCATAATGTGACGATAATAAAGATTGGAAAAAAAGATATTTGAAGCAAAATTAAATTTTATGCATATTCCCTATTATGCACAATTTTCTTGCGCAATACACCAACTGCCAAAGTAATATAATATGTACCATCAAAAAAATAGCATCTTACTTAATAAATCCTTACTTAGCAACATTCATACTCCAAATACATATCGTATAACAAATAGTTATAATAATCAATGCTAATAATGAAAATTGAACTAAAACCTACCTAAACTTCTAGTTTTCTGTTTATTCGGATCGTCCATGTATGTCAGGTGTTGTAAGTAGGCGGCCGCGTTCGCCTTCACCACGTCGGAGGGGGAGTTGAGGAAGCCGATGACCTCGGGCAGGTTGGGGTCCCGCCACTGCAGGCCGCCGCCGTCCTCGCGGCCCACGCCCACGCCCACGCCGCCGTGGACTGGGGGATTATTGTTTATTAATTTATATAAATAATTTATATAAACTAGCCTAAGTTACTCAATAAAACATAAGCTATCTGCGAGTGAAAGTTCCGCTAAAATCGATCCAGCCGTTTCCGAGATTAGCCGGACAGAAAGAAAGACACGATCACGTTGTGTTTATCTTAAAATATTCTTACAATTACTAACCTATATTTCAAATTGTATGTATATTATACGTGTATCTAATTGTAAACTGCTGGTAGACCTTAATAAATAAATTTAAAAAAAAAAGACGGAAATTTTAAAAATTGATATTTTAATGTTAATATCGTACATACTTTCATATGCATTTAGTGAAAAGCTATTTATTTGAAATTAAACAGACACTTCAATTTTATTTATGTATATCGATCAATTTTTACCTCTAAATCAATTTTTATTAGAGACAATAATTTTTTTATGTTGTTATTTCTAACTATGATTATATAACAATTTTATATAAGTAATTAACTAGATATTTATCATAAATTCTCATACATAATACGTAAGTGGTACGTACCTAGCGCCATATTCGCCATTTGTTTTTGCAATTCCTCTTCATCGCCATACATTGATTGACCGCCTGTGCTTCCTAAACTCAGGCCATTTTGTGAATCCTGTACACAAAATTACATTATTATTATCATGTAACTATTACTTACTTGTGTTTACGTTTTCACTTAAATTTTAATATTGAATAATTTGAATATAGGATATCGATGCTTTATCTAGTATATTTATTGCCGATTTGTATTTTACGAACTTTTACTTAACTTGCAAATTGCAATATACATAATATGTAGATGATTATTATTGTTGGGGTGAAATCAACCGATTGAGCAGACATTTTGTACACACGTTTAGTTTGGATGACATACACGTCATCCTAAATCCAACATGGCGGAACACCCAAGATAGCAGTCTAGTTACTTTATTTATTTATAAAAGATTCCATTGCTTATTAACTATTAATTTACGTGGATTAACCTTGAATGCGGCGGGCTGGTGCGCGGGCTCGTACGCGGCGGGGTAGTGCTGGTAGGCGTACGCGTCGCCGCCGTACTCGCCGCGAGGTGACGTCACGCAGTAGTGGCGGCCGAGCTGCTCTAGCGACGCTGAGTCGTACCTGGCGAACGTATCGACATATTAATCTATATATCTATACATATAAATAAGATTCAAGTGTCTGTTTTTAATTTAAAATTAACAACCTTTCACTAAATGCATATGAATGTATACGCTGTATTAATCGCAACAAATTAAGTTTTAAAATTTTTGATGGAATTTTGACGATTTTGACAGGACTCTCAATTGCAGATAGCCAATGATGTAAGAAGTAACTTAGGCTACTTTTATAATAAAATTCTGAGTTGAATCAGTGAATTAAAATATTTTTTTTTGTAAATCTTACTGAAACAATCATTAATATCGATACAGAGGCCAAGCCTAAAGTTTTTAGAACTATTGCCTGTTAGTGACCGATCACAAGAAACTCACTAGACAGATTTAATTGAAATTTGGTATTATTATATAGAAAACCGCTATATTACCTCTGCTGTAGGTGTAGATTGTGTTGCGGCGGCATGGCCCCGGGCGAGGTGCTTCGAGGTGAAGCACTACCTCCACCTTCAACATACTCCTGACAAAAAATTGCATTTTATCAATTTTACATAATTTCTTAGTATTAATTTCTTTGTATTTTACATAGCACACAATCATGCTTTATGTATATATAAAAGAATATACATGTTTACATTTTTTTTATTATTTGGTTTTCATTACCTGAGGTTATAAAAATAACTTAATTTGCAATATTTAAATTATTCATAATATTAAAAGGATCTCTGAGAATCTAGCAAGTACTGTTAGTTAAAATCTATAAGGATATACTTATAGATTTACTGGATGCATAAGGTCGATCAAAACATTATTATAATTCGCTAATAAAAAAACATTTAATTGTTGGTATGTTTACAATTAAGTAACAACAACAAAAACCTATTTATTATCTAAAAACAAAACCATCTCCAAAACAAATGCAGGACAGCATACCATTAGCAAATCTTTGACATACCTACTGATCTATCAATATATAGTTCTAGTAGCAATAACACTGCCCACCTGAGCCATATAAGCCGGCACCTGGGGCTCAACCAGGTAAGCCGGCTGCGCGGGGTAAGCCGCCCCGTAGTGCGCGTACGTGCCGTAGTGCCCTGCGCCGGTGCCCGCCACTCCGCCCGCGTATCCACTGCCCACGGACACTGCCTCCATCACCTATATTAGTTAAATTATTATAATAAAATTTTTAATATACAATACATTCTTAGGTTCACGCGAATATTCGACATTATAAATGAAACTACCTTTTCGGATTTTATCGCGGATTTATTTTGATTTTTAGTTCCCGACGTTTCGAATGCTTTACAGCAATCATGGTCACGGGAGAGACTAAGGTATTTGACGTCTCAGAGGTTTATGTACTTGTTACAGACAGTGCCTACCCACAATTTACAAAAATTTTGAAAATGGCATCAGAGTACCTTATAAATTTTAAATCCTAACATTTTTATTTAAATTTAAATAATTTAAAAATAATTTATAAATATGGCAATATTATTAACTTATTTTTAGCTAGTATTATTATAATAATTATATATTTTTTATAAATTAATATATATTTTAATATAATAAAATTTTTGTAGCGATATCATGATTCCGCTGGAAAATTTTGTAAATCCATTGTAAGTTGTATAAAAGAATAACCATCCTGTTATCTTACTTTCTCATTAGTAAATTATAATTAAGGTTGTAAAACTTTCAGCTTTCATTATTTAGAAGAAAGAGATAATAACTTGTTTTTACTCGGATTTTAGAACGCGGGCGGAGCCACAAGAAAATCTAGTTTACAAACATAAAGTTGGTCAGGCAGCAGATAAATGTTTATTTGAACGCATGATTTCTCAAAACGGTTTCGAGAGTGACAAAAATATAATCATTTATACCTAAGGACGAACTCGATTGTAACGAGGTTGTATATGTTCCATCACTATCACTACCATTACAAATTAAAGTTGAATTCGTTGGGCAAATCCCTTTCATATAAGTTGCGTGAATAGACAGATGGATTATGTATCAAAGTATAGATAAATAATAATTATTAGTAGTTTTGCAATTTTTTTTTTAAAATAAGCTACCAGTATCACGAATAACGATGTACATATATGAATTAAGTAAAAAAACGTAATTTGCAATTATTAATCTAGGGTCGAGGGTCTATTATCTGTAGGGAAGCGACGGAAGGACATTAGTAACATAATATGATACAAAAGGAAAATGTTGAAACTAATTTCTTTGTTGCCTAAGCTTCTGGAGACTGTGTGAAGAGAAAATGTTTCCTGAGGTTTATGACTTCCTTTTCCGCTCTGACAATAAATTTCATCCAAGATAATTATTTATTAATTATAAAAAAATATGAAAAATATGTATATTTTTACACTTGCGTATGCAAATTAATACATTAACATCGTAGTTTGTAGCCGTCGTCAGATTATTTGAAATCTGTGGGTCTAATTTAGAGATTAAAATAAAACTTCCAATAATAAATTATTGGAAAAGTAAAACTATTAATTTTGCACCGATTTCTGCTTTTATTTCTAATTCGTATTTAATACTTATTAAGTGTTAAAATTATTTAGTATATTCGTAGGTAGACACTGCCTGTAATAAATATAGTATAATGACCTTTAACGCGTCTAAAACCTTAGTCTCCCCCGTGACCTTAAATAATATAAAAGAATCATAAGCCCACAAATATCTATTTTTCTATAACTTCTAAAATTCCTTCTATACTTACATAAGAAGGATATGATTTGTTACTCAATAACGTTCCACCGCTTTGAGCTTATTACGAAAGCACACTATATTTTACATTATTAACACAGTTTTATAAGAGACGGCTTACCTAAGTGAAAATTGTGATATACACAGAATATATTTAATTTATTAAAGTATATATTTACGGAATACTGAGAAAACAAAGTATAATAGGTCAGTTTCAAAAAAAAACTGATGAATGGTATACATTTAAAAAATTTAAAAAACTTTCAAAATTGCTTAAGGTAACTCAAAAGCAGCAATAAAACAAAACTCGTAAATAAAATTTTAAAATGCACCGTCAGTAAAAATTGTCGTATGACATGCACCTAGTTTTTGTCATAACGTCCGCGTCAGTCTTATTCAGCGCTTTTGTTCCGATTTTTTATCATCATTATGATTCAGTGAATATTTCAATAACAGAGTATGTTAATATTTTTTATTACTATTATTAATTAATATGGAAAAATTATAAGTAACATTATTAATTGAATATACATATAATAAAATAGTATTAGTGTATACTATACTTGATTACGGTTCTGACCCGCCCTCACCACTAATACTTTGAAAGAACTTATGAGATTTCTTTTATTCTGCAAACCGAAAGTTTCCAACAAAATGAACCTTCTATTGACATAAATATATAAATTATTATATTCTTAGGGGAATTTTTCCTTATATTTTCTACGTATAAATTCGTTTCTATGTTACATAATCGTAAATCTATATAAGTATATGAAAATGACTGTTTGCATAAGTCCTCTATGAGTAACTAATTTATTAATCTGATTGTGATGAAACTCTGCTAAGTTATTCAGTATACGCTATCGTCGAAAGAAAAAAAAAATTTTCTTTAGAAATTTGTTTTTATGCGGTCCTAAACGTATGCCATAAGTTTAAAATGAAAAAATGAAATCCACAATATTATGTATGCTTACATGGGGATATTTTTGCGAAGGCGCCATCGTAAGGTGTCCCATATGGTTGTAGTGCGCTGCGGGGGAGGATACATATTGACCATAGTCCGGCTCAACACCACTACCCACCGGATAATCGCCAGCCTTAAAAATATAATGAAGAAATAAATATTTTTTACTGTTTCCATTATAGAAGAAATGTTATATCGTTTATTAAAATCCAATGAATACATAATTAAGAAGTTACAATTTTCGAACATGATGTAAATTAGCCTCTATAAGCCTAAAATGGGTATGCTAACCTTGACCAATAACGTGTTGGCGAACTTTATATGTTCGTTTTCTCACTGATATTTTTCACCATATTGAATTTAGTATTATTATTTATTAGTATTAATATGAATAATATTCAATAACAAATCAGTTGTGCACATAAAAATCTCAGAGGTGCGGAACCCGTGTTTTGAACGAAAGACGTTTTGAAAATAAAGACTTTCCAAATGCCAAGCGATTATTTCAACAATAAGATACCCTTATATCATACTTTTTATTATCCTTTCTATATAACTATGTAAATACCTGCATAGCGAGATGGTGCTGATGAGCGAGTGCTGCGGACAACTCCGCGTCCTCGGTGGATGCGTCGGACCGCGACACGGGGCTGTGTTGCGGACCATACGCACCCTCGACCGGACCGTTACTGTAACAAAACAATAATAACTTTATTAATTTACTAGTAACCAACGTCAATCTTTGCTCGAGTACGTCTCTAGTTGCAACAATTAGCCTATGTTATTCTTTTACGTCATAGTCCATCCAAGACTACCTCTTGACGAAGATGTAACAAGCATACGCATTACGCATAGCTAAAAAAATCTATTCTAATAACAGTATAAGCCCGAAAGTTTATTAGGTGGTCCATACATTAATTGTTTGTTACTCCTTCACGCAAAAATTACTGAACGGATTTTGATAACACTTTACAGTAATATAGCTTATACAGAGTAACATTTATAAAGATATGATTATAAATACAGTATGTATAAACTACATATATAACATGTAAGCTATGATTCGCGACACTATTTTCGTTATTATTTCCCAACATACAGTTAATGATATTGGTAATTATATCACCGATCTTCTCCTTTGGGTCGTAGCGTTCCGTTATACATAATATAGAGGCTCTAACTTTTGTTAATAAATGGGCAATCTATAGAAAAAGTATTTTTAACAACCCCTTCAAGAAACTCAATAATATTGTATAGCTTAATTTACTCTTCAGATTAAAGTTACTTTCATTTCTGAATTCAATACCTATTTTTTTCAGGAAAATTCTTTTTTAATGAAACATGGGAGTATCTCTTAATTGGTTGGGAATTCTGTGAACAATTCAATTTTTATTTTTGTACTGACCTATTTTTATATCCTTAACATGTATTACTATTTACTATATAAAACTTATTTTTTTATCAAATACATTTTCAGCGCAGTATCGTTAGTACGTACACAAAACAACTACTTTAACTACTACTCGTAACTGTAGCTATGACAAACGTTTTTGTCATAACAGTACAGTTTTAATCTAGAATTGGTCTAGATTTGTTTTTTATTTGTAAAGTTCCGTTGCCTTAGATTTATTTCTCGTAATATATTTATACTTTCATTTTAGTTTACGAAATGGTTCACTTTAAAATAACAAATTTAAATATTTATGAAAAACTTTATGTCATAGTAGAAGGCTTTTTCATCCTCAAACTGGAGCATTGTCACAGAATATTTAATCGTACGGACTATATTTTAAGCCAAACTTTTTCGCATAAAAAATATATAGAGACGTTATTCTTTTGCTACTCATTTTTTAGATATTGCAATATTTAACCCTTTTTTCGAATTTGTACGTCCTGACGGACAAGTACTTAAAAAAAATCTACTGTCTTTTCTGTTTTATTTTCAACGCTGAATTTCTACCAAACTGTTGGTAGGTTTACCACGCTTTAGTATAAAAGTAAAATTTGTGTGTGGCAATGCTATATTAGACAGTTGTCAAGAAAATATCGGGTAAACCGCGCTCTACGATAACTTTCCAGTTATTTTACTTAAAAAATATTATTTTTGTTTATGATGCGTAGTTTTTCTGTGTGTTTCATATAGATTAACTTTTTAACGTTCTAATAACACTAACCTTATTTATTTTTCCCTTTTCATTGTATATAAATAACGGTTTGTTTACTTATCCCCCACACCGGACCTTGTCGGTACACCTATAATTAATGTATTATTCACCTTGTCCGTCACAGCGGACTTTGTCGAATAGGTACTAGAACTAATTTTGACTTTTACATGGTGTCTGAAAAGTAATCTTACCTACATCTATTTAGATTTTACGTACTATCATACTTGCATGTAACGACCTATTACCTACTAACTTAAACTACCCTTAATACCTAAAATAACTACGTAAAGTCACTACTAGATCTTAAACTTACAATGTTAACTATAAGACTCGAAAATGTTAAACTGTATCACGGATTAAAACTCCTTACCTGTACGTACAAGTAGCTATGTGCTTACCCTTACCCTATGCTAAGATTTTCTTTTCTTTTGCTTCTTCCTTTGCCAACGTACAAATGCTAACGGAGTGTCTTTTTGTATAGAGCTTAAATACAAGATACCGTAGCAGCTGAAAATCTTCCTGAAGCTCGTTTGCCTTCACAATATTTTTCAATGTTTTCACCGAAAATATTATGACGAATATTTTTCACGAAACAAATGCACATTCTGTGCAAAAAACTGGCCGCTCCATAAATTTGACTCAAGACGAGTACCGCGACTTCCATGAAGTACATATTCTGATGGGTGTAATATCATTACCGTCATATTTACATTACTGGAGTATTAAATTTAGGTACTGTAAAATTGCAAGTATTGTGCCTCTAAAAAGATATGAAAGAATCCGGAAAACCTTACATTTTGCGGGCAATAACTTTGAGAACTTCGACCGGTATTACAAAGCACGCCCATTACTTGAAGGTATAAGAAAAAACTGTTTGGCTCAGAGAATCTTAGTAGGTAAACGTATTTTCAGCATAGATGAAATGATGAATTCTTATGAAGGACGTAAAGCAGTCAAAAAGCGTCAATCCATAAAAGACAAGCCAATGAAATAGGGTTTTAAAATATATGTTCGAGCTGGAACCTTGGGCATGATAAAGTAAAGGATATATATCCTTCTGTAAAAGATTAAGATCCGTGCATGAACTGTAATAAAAAAACTGTTGTGTATTGCCTGAAATGCGACACTCGTCTATGTTAAGATGCAGCAAAAAATTAGCGAATCTGTTTTTTTAGGTTTCCGTGTTAAATAATAATGCATTATAACTCAAAAAATCAGTTTCGAGTATGTTCCAATGCATGAGGAATACCTGCATGTACCTACCATATTTTTGTTTTTGTTTTTTCTTTAATACAAATAAATGGCTTTTTATACTATTTACATAAATTTTTATATTATACTGCTTCTACTACTTATTGGCTGGAGTCCGCTAGGGTGGACAAGTCATTTTGATACTTTATTACCATAAATTCGGCAGTGTCCGGAGTGGCGGACACCGATTTTTTTAAAAACGGTGGGTGGTAGAATTTTATTTTTATTTTTTAGGGCCTCTGAAAGATCATGAAAATAAGGTAATTCAATAAAATTTACAATATTTAACTACCAACTTCTCCGTCGAAAAAAGG
Organism: Boloria euphrosyne; assembly: GCA_951802675.2. NCBI lineage: Eukaryota > Metazoa > Arthropoda > Insecta > Lepidoptera > Nymphalidae > Boloria > Boloria euphrosyne. The sequence goes on from OX637896.1 coordinate 4,155,990, forward strand.
GTTAACGAATGTTAGTAGTATTTGTTGAACTTTTGAATAATTTAACGTATTATAATACTGTTTGTAATTAATTGAAGGAACCATTTATCGTGCCAGAGAAGATTAGTTCCTCAAACATTTACTCGACTCATGAATGTCTATATAGAATACAATAGCATCGCAGTGGCAGCGAGGCGGTCGATTAAAATCAATTTACACCACGCTTCGAAATGAGTCAATTAAGTGGCCTCGAGTTAGTAGGGAGAGAAGCCAGCCAAAATGCAAAACTGTACTGATATACTATGAAACTGAAGAGTTTGTTTATTTTGAAGTTCAAGAACTGCCTATATAATAAAAAATGTACAATTTAAATTAACCAAATATAGGCTTAATGGACTATGTGACCTATGAAGACAGCGCTAGCGCAGTGGTAAAGAGATGCAATCGCTAGCAAGACAGGGTTCATCCGTGTCACAAGTCTAACATTTGCAACATAATTACTATTTGTCAAACGTTTAAGGATAATATTGAATGAAGAAATCTGCATGTCTGAGAGATTTTAAAAACATTTTCAAGACATGTGACGTCCGGTAACCTGCACTAGATAACATTATGGACTATGGCCTGATCTCTCTTGCATAAAAGGAGACCAATGCCCTACAGTAGGATTTTTAAAGTAGCTGAATATACCTTAATATAAAATTATACATAAAAAAATCTATATAATATATAAGTCTAATATAGGCTTTAAAGTCGCGCTACTACCGTTACGTGCGGAACAATTACATATTGGTCTACATAAATTCCGCGAGCGCTACGAAATAGCTACTAAACATATAAATCCCCCGTTTATGAAGATTTGTAAAACAAAATTGGTACAAAAGTGCTAAAATTATTCATGAATCAATTTGTCACAGTCCGTATATTAATCAATTCAGGTGACGCGCTCCATATACCAACGTTAAATGTAAAAACGTGTACGTAATAAAAATGGGCATGTTAAGGTAATAAAAAATATATAATCAGAAGAAGATATTTTGGATAATGAGAAAAAAAGTAATTAAATAATGATATATGAAGTCATATTTATACCTCTTACAATTGCATATCATCGACAACCATGCACTAATAAAATGCTTTATAAAAACGATGACGAATAGCTAAATATAGCAAATCAATAAAATTATCTAAAGATAGAGCTATCTACTCTTTTCTTTAAAATAAGTTACATAACAGAAACCCGTAATGTATATAATAATATTATAGAGATAAATACATTTTTCTAACCAAAATAATCAAATTGTCTTCATCATTTTTATTAATCTTTTATATTATGCCGTATGTAATATATCTCTAGGAATCTATAAGAATAACTCCACTTATTAAAACTCATACACAATATAATTTTTATTGATACACAATTTCATGTTACTATCATGTTTTGTCTATATTACATAGTACGTTTTATAATTATTTTCCAAAACAATGTCTATATTAAATGAGTATATGGGGTCAACGTACCAGTACTTTTTTACTTTTCTAATTTCAGATAAATGACTTCATAATTTGATCGGTGAAAAAACATACCCGACGGAACAGTTCATCTCAAAACCTTAGCTCTATAGCAATAAAGGTATTTATAATTATCAATACCATGTGAAATTTGCAAACTACTTTGTTATTTATATCATCTTCAGTACTTGATTGTCCCGACGGATTGTCAATACCTTCTAGTAAAGAAAATTTTTTCACAGTGAGAGCCCAATCATCATAATTTTCTCGCCCTTTAGGTTTAGGAATTTTAAATAATGACGTAGCTACCGGAAACATTTCACAGTTTTCCACAAAAGAATTGCAACGTTTTACTATTTATTTTTATTTAAATAGCGAACTGTAACTTATTGAAACGCAGTATTTTATTGGATATGATAGAAAAATATATATGTATATTAAATTATACACCTACAAAAACCTTTATTTAAGACTAAAAATACACGTAACATGTCTGTTTGGTATTTACATATATATAGTAATATGTAGATATACATGCAGCATATGGGCATGCTGATTTTAAAATCGATATATCGGGAATGCAATTTAGACACATACAAAACGACCTTTAATTTCCACAGCTTATAAAAGTCATAGTCATTTAGATACATGTCATATGTTTCGCTTTTACCGACCATTCTATATCCGGTGGATGTTTCTTTTTCTAACTTTCTATAACAGGTGTTTAATGTATCATAGAAAACCAAATGAAAATCTCCTTTTAAGCTATTTTTGAATGTAAAATAAGCTACGTTTATGTATCTTCACTTTACAATTACAATCTTATTTTGGATTAACCAGATCAATATGAATTTCATTCGTTCCTGTAAAAATAAATAAACGGAAAAGAAGGGAGCGGGGACTTTTATTCCCTTCGAACTCTCGTATAAACAATTGTCTTTTAAACAATGGCTGGAAGAGAATTTTTAAGTAAGGAGTATTGTATTCTTTGGTTCTTCAATCTATTGAATTGCCAAATCCGTTCATCAATTTAAAAGGTAATCTGTGTATTATGTTTTTTTTTGATAACTTTGAAAATTATACCTACGGCAAAAAGTTATGGCGACAATAAGTATTTATAAAAAGTGTCTTCAAATACTTAAACGTATATACTTGTATGTATTTAGAAAGTCTATATAGTTAGGTTTTTTTTGCTAGTAGGTAAACTCCGTTTAAGTGCACTTCTCGAGGGGACACAAACCCGTTATTATTTCAGTAGTACCTATTATGAATTCGGAAAATTATAAAAAATTGAATATTGCATATTGCATTGCATAAGCATCTATCTATAATAATACGAGAAATCTATTAGCATAGAAATGACTAGTAATAAAATTGATATGAAAAACCTTTGTTTATATTATAACATTTATTTTCTATATAGGTACATATATAGATTTAAATTCAACTGAAGCAAGTAGACTAATGGACCGACTCTGACCCAATTAAGACAACAACGTAATCATGATATAGGAAATTCAGGCGTGAAACAGCAGATTCACAAGAAAACTTTGTAAAACAAAAAATGGATGGGACAAGATATTTATCTAGAAGATAATTTGGTTAGGAACCGCCGCAAGGCTCGCTACACCTGGTGCTTAATCATTGTAAGTACGCGAGTTAAGATTAGGTTTAAACATTCTTGTTACAAGTTTAAGTAGCTCTATCTACCGCAGAAGATTATATAAGTAATTAAATATGATGTACATGTAATACAATACGAACGACTCATAATGAAAATATGAAATATATATGTAGTGAACGAAAACAATCTTATAATATCTATAAATGCGAAAGTTTGTGAGTGGGTGAGTGTTTATTACTTCTCAATACTTTAGCAGCTCAATGGATTTGAGTGGTATTCGGAATGGAAATGAAATATGTTGTATTAGTTAGATTACATAATATTCTTTTTATTGTTGTACCACGTGACTGACACCACGTAAAAAGAAATCGTTAAATCGTAAAAATTTCCTAATTTTAACATTCATTGAATAAAGCGTAGCATTACTTGCACTAAGCCTTCATTTGATTTAATAGAAGTATTATATATACTAGATAAAAGTATCAACTAAAGGTATGCCAACATAGCGTGTTATATCCATGTACATTTCTATCTCCAATAGAGTTTGAAGACACTGGTCTTTTGGTCTTTTATCAAAGATGAGGTAAGCATAATGTGCCTCACCGAATATCAAAAGGTTTAATTGTTTGAAACATAATACGACGCCGAACCCACAATTGGCACCTTTGGGTTAATTAATGTCTATATTGTCGAATTTCGCAATGGAATCCTCCAAATCCATGATTTCTGGCATACCCATGTATTACATTAACAACTCAGTCTGTAATATTTATAACTCTAGATTGTCTGGGACTCGTCACAAAAGCGGTTGATATAAAAAAATAACAGTCTCTTGTGATAAATATAACATTCTAATCTTCATCTTTTTCAGCCTCGCTTCATAGAGACCAGACGAAAAATACTGAAACTTTTTATTATTAAACACGCTCCTCGTCATTTTTATAAGTATGTCATAAAATATTACATACTTTGCGTAATGCTTCAATTTTTACAAGTATTCTTATGTTTCCCAAAACCATTCTAAAAACTTTATGATCTCGCAAAAAAGAGAGCAAAGCATTCTAGTTTTATCAAAGTACCAACTACAACGCAAGTGTAGATGCGAGCTAAAACTAAAAAAAAACGCATATTAAAAAAAATGTAATAAAAATATTACAAATATAAACTTAATAAATATTGGATAACAGCTCCTGTAGTAATTGTATTCAATCATTGTGAGGACTGTAAATTAAATGATGTCGGTTGAAAAGGGTAGGGCATTAACCTTTACAACACAACACAGTTATTATATATTTTAGTCCATTCGCGCTTAAAATACACGTATTGTCTGTTCCAAGGTAGGTAATCCTAACTAATATTATAAATGCGAAAGTAACTCTGTTTGTCTGTCGCGTTTTCTCGCCAAAACTACTGAAACGTTTTGAATGTAATTTAGTACACTTTTATTCTAGAGTCTTCGAAAGGATAAATGCTACTTTTCAAGGCTGTGAGGGTTTCAAATAGGGTACTATATATTTTTTTGTATATTTGGTAGGTGTGAGAATAAGTCGTAAAGTATGTTTCACCCTCCTCCCATTTATATGACATACGTTTGCCGAGTCAGCTAGTAAATGGATAAAAACGTAAGTATACATTACATTTTAACGTTTTAAGAAAAAAAGGCAAATAAACATTTCTCCATTTGGTACAATATCTATTTCAATAATAGAAAGTCAACCTATCAATTACATTTATTTTTACCCGACTGCGACGAAGCCAAAAGGTATTTATAATACTTTCTTAGATTTACGCGAATATTCGACATTATAAATGAAACTACCTTTTCGGATTTTGTCGCGGATTTATTTTGATTTTTAGTTCCCGACGTTTCGAATGCTTTACAGCAATCATGGTCATGGGAGAGACTCTCCCGTAGTTTCATTTATAATGCCGAAAGGTATTTTTTATCGATATTTCATATAGTGTATCAATTGAATTTCGTTTTTCATGTGAATTAGATACAGCAATGCTAGTCGCAGTAGGAGCAGGGCGTAGGTGGAGCAGAAATAGAGCAAAACCAATTACGTACGTTTTTCTATTTACATCGCAGATATGTGAAGGACCGTATTCGCTTTTATATGTTGCCCACAAAATATGCAAAGTAAATGTGTCAAGTCAAATAACTAACAACGTGAAATAGTTTTTGACAATTTTAACATGATTTAATTTAGCTCGTGGCAAATACGCGCTATTTGAATGAGTGGATATAAACGGAACTAAACATTTTAGTAGCAATCCAATTAAAACTCGTTATTTCCTTCGTTTTCAACAACGTTGTGCATGAATTTTTAGAACAGTATAATACAAAATTATAAAATGTAGAGGATTCTAAGCAAAAGTATTACAATAGAAACTTCTCTAAAATTTGTGAAACCTAAATTTCTAGCTAACAATTCATATAGTATAATGACCAATTTATTCAGTCTCACTAGTATAAATTTTATACAGCGGCTAGGCTTTAGTGCTCAAAACTCCGACCTGAAAACTGGTATAGTTGAAATTTACCTCAACGTGGTTACAATATTAATTAGCTTTTACCATTGAACCTATTTTATGTTTGAGAGAAAAATGATAAATATATAGAATTTTCTATATCGATACAAATGATTTCGGATAACAGAATGAAAGGTAGAGACACGTAGGTAGTTAATTATATTAAATGTATAAAATCATATACAGATGTGGCGCACATAAGTTCGTATTTGTGATTAGACATTTAGAACTTTTAATTTTTTGAATTTTAAGAATAAAGTTTTGATGTCAAGGCACTTTCTGAAGAGATATTTATTAGGAAATGTGTTTCTGTATTTATATATCGATGGTACAAATTTATATTTATAATTTTATATTACAAGCATAAAAATATAATCAATTACGGTAATAATGCTTTCTAATTCTGTTTTGTGATTAATTTTGACAACTTCAAACATATTGAATACTTCCAATTTCGAACCGATCGTTGTTCTAGTATAGAATTTTATTATGAAAACGGACTTCTGTTATCGCCTTATTTGTAAACACCATTAATATTATAAATGCGAAAGTTTGGATGCATGGATGTTTGTTAATTAGTAACGTACTCGTACTCTATCATGAAAAAAACAAATCTTACTTGTATCTATTAATAAGTGAATAAGTTATAAATCGGTACGAATGAACCTATAGATAGCATATAAGTAGACTAACAAATAAATTCTCATTTTGATAGTCATAATAAAATATAAAAAATATCAACTGAAATTGTAGTATAAAAGTCTGTACAATGATTACTACAATACAGCATATATTACCGTACCGTATACCGCTTTATAGTTCATTCAATCAATACTTTTGTCATTTATTGTAGAGTCCAATTTAATATTGAAATTGTAGGTTAATACGAAATACAAGTAAAATTATAAACAAACAGGCATAATTATTTATTATCTATCTATAACAAACACTCTTTACACGTTTGGCTGTTTGTGACTTGATGTGCCAGCAGTCGCAAGTTCTAGTCCCGCTGGAGCTGTTCCGTCTTCATTGCCCGTTCCCATTCACATACTGAGACATTCCAAAGAAACGACTACCATGAGCAAAAACATAAGATCAAACTTAGAGAGATAAGTTAGTTTAAGTAATAAAAATCATGTTCTGTAGGTATGAACCCTACAATAGACTGTTTCATGCCATAATGCGTCGCCACGATAAACAACATGTATCAATTAGATATATATACAGTTAGCTATTACTAGCCGGCTAATGGTCATCTTGGTAATTTAGCTCTTTACGTGTGCAATTAGCTTAAGAGGCCGTCCATATCGGTGTTCCGATGGGCAACTTACTGGATTGTAATATACCTACGTCCTAAATATAGGTACAATATATTATGTATTCATTCGTTTGTGTTCTCGTCATAGAAATCCGAATATAATATGACTATTATAAAAATATTGGTATATGAAATATTTCATTTTGATCTTTATATAGTTGAATCATGCAAACTAAATTAATATATATAAAGTTTTGGTAGCAATTATATTATCTAAATATTTACACAACTGTCGTATTAACAAGTTAACAAGTGAAACACTTTATCAAAGTCAACATTACCGTTGATCTACTAATAAAACTGTCACAATTTATTAAAAATATAAGTAAAAAAGAAAAGCATCTCCAACCACAATAGTATTGCGCGTACCTACTATACGGAATGTCGGTTAAGGTTTTTTACGATGTAAGTACGTTATGCAAGCGCGTGCGCAGCGAGCATTCAAATAAGCCCTTGCCTTGTCAATGCGAGATATAACATTCCTGCATAGATAATAACAATGACATATCAACATTTGTACAGAATCGATCAAAGTTACGATAATTGGAGGTCGATTTGAAAAATACACGAACAGTATATTGTGATATCATCGCACACAAATATCTGAGTTCCGATTGCTTTACTAAGAATTAATACGATACCAGTTTTAGCAGTTTTATTTTCGTTGCTTGTTTAGGTTTATATTCACAATTATTATTATGGTAGGTATCTCGTATATATGCTGCCCTTTGGACGTTTATCGTATAAACGTCTGAAGCTATAATCTAAATCAGATTTAAGCAAAGTCATACCTTCTAAATTATACGTATCTCATTTGAGTAAAATATCGCTCAAATTGTCGTTGACTTATAATATGTATAAATATATATAGATGCAATACCAAAGTCCAGGGTTACTCCATTCCTGGACGAGATAGTAATTCCCATTCCAATCAGTATGTAGCGCAAAAGATTATGATCAGATATTTGCGGTGATAGGCGACCGTTGACTTAATATGTCTACCGCGCCGCTTCATGCGTTGAATCAGCAAAATATACATTCAACTTCAATATGTAGGGTAATATAAAAGAATCGATACTTCCCAACGCTGAGAGGTTAAATATGATAAATGTGAATCTAACTCAGGCTGTCTGTCTAAATATTACCTTTTCACACTTGAACCGAATGTAATTGAAAACATCATGGAGACGAACTCTTTACTTATTATGTGAGCGGAGATGCGGGCAAAAACTAGTTACTCATAAAAACTATTATTTAAGTTGATTTGTTTTAAACGGCGTAACAATTAAGTTATTATTAGTACGCAAACTCGTTACAATCCGAAGATGTTATAGCTTTTTTATTCTGGTATAGCAAGGAACAAATGCATTACCAAGGCATTTGCATTAGAATGATTCAAGCTAATTAAAGATAAAGCGTCACTAGTATGTATTGGTATAAATTGCAGAGCGGTCATATATTAAAATACCTTTATTAAATTGCCTTAAATATACCAACATTAAGTATGATCATAATGCTACCAACGTGATATTCAACAGCGGCAAAACCTCATATAAGTATGTAAATTACTTAGAAAAGTAAATCAAATTTTCAGTCTAGACCATAACGCAGCATATTAGTGATGGCAAAGTATACATTTTAAGCTCGATAAACTTGGTGTGGTTGTAAAATTTTTATAGTTTAATAATGTATATTGCAATAAAGTTAATAGACAAGATGATAATAAACGTTATTATTACTCCAATGTTACTTTAATGTAAGTAATATTTCTTTGTAGGTTTATAATATCCAAACCAATCGATCGTTTGTGATAAAATTTTCAGGATTGTTTTTGACAACACAAAATAAGCTCGGAGTGAGTTTCTACATATGAGCAAAGACACTTATACATTGCAATAAAAAAAATTCTTATGTTGTACCTAATGTAATATCTATAACTATATACATAATATATAAAAATGAATCCCTATTTTCCTTGGTCACGACATCACGCGTGAACGGCTGGACCGATTTCGCTAATTCTTTTTTTGTTGTTTGCTATTGTTAGAAGAAGGTTTATATGAAAGAAAAAATTAAGTTGTGTGGAAAAATAGGAATTTAAAAAAAATATATAAAATTAACGGCGTTTAATTCATATAATTAAATCAAATATATACCGGGCAGTGCGAAGTAAATATATACAACACGTACCTAGGGACGAACCCGAGCGAAGCGAGGGTGAGCACTAGTTTAACAATATTTTACAAAGCACGACGAAATACACCAAAAATATGCTATTGAAAGGGAACAATACATATGATATTTGCACTCGGATATTGAGCCAACGTTATGTATGCATGGATAGTACACGAGTCTCGCGTTGGCCCATCCCTAATACCGGAGACATTAAAATTCACGTAGCATGCATGGATCCAACTTCAGTATCCTATACACTTGTTATCCAAGTATTCAAATAAATCTAGAAATGCAATGCCACAAATATAAGAATTAAGAGCCCTTTATACGAAAAGATATTATGTTTGTCATATGTCTACAATACTGAATGTTATCAACTTTTAATAACCTATAAAACATTATTAAGAATGAATAGAACACACACGAGTTTATCATAATTATTGTTTTAATAAATTATAACATATTTGTGGTTTACCGCAATAATGTATAATGATTAATGAATCATTCTGGAATATGTCCGACAATACACATTGTTATTTGTTATTTAACGTATGAATAAAATCGAAATAAACGAAGCGAAAGAGCTCAGTGGTCACTTTGTCGTTAGACATCTATTAATATAAAATTTTGAGGAAAATGTTATTGAAATACTCATTATTATTGATACACCTATCGTGATTAGAATTCTTGTATGTCTAAGACCAATCGCGAAAAAGCACTGGATAGATTTTCTTCAAAGGATAGCTTTTTAGCTTTGGTTATCCGGGTCAACATACTTATAAGATACTACTACTACTACTACGTTTTACTACTGGAAAATATAACATCTCTGAGAAATTAATACCAACCATTAAAGTATACTAGGGAAACAAACAACCCCGAGCAGAGTGAGTCACTAGTTTTAAATTAAAATAAAAAATTATTTGATAAAAAATCATTTCACTGCCTTGAAATTACTACACCTGTTTGTAAATCTACCAGAAGTTAAGTATATGGCTTGTTAAGAAGCGTACGACAATCGTTCAATAAGTCCCTACTTTACTTCGTACAAGGGTGTAAGCCTGTAAGCGGGGTTGACTCATCCGTTGTTATACCATTGATATTCAGTAATTGATAACTCTATTAAATAGTTACGTTGATACTTTTAAGCATTATAATAATGGACGCGTTATTTCGCTTTAGTTTAACTTAATACTTAAAATTAGCTAGCCGTTTATGTAATTTATTGCATCATTTATCATCCAAAGCCTAATTACTCTAAATGTCGATATGGTCTCATAATTTGTATCATTACTAAGTACTGAAAGTAAGCAAAACCAACTTTAATTTAAACGTTAATTAACTTTATCTTCAAAAATACTTACATATAATTAAAAAAATCTAATTAAGTTGAATCTGTACATTATAATTTTTGGAAATTCTTATTGGTAATTATTATCGATAAAGCGGTCGAATCTAGTTTTTAGAATTACACGTAAGATATTGTTTATTGCGTGAAAATATCTAATTTCTGAGAAATTAATACTTACCACTAGAAGGTAATTCCGACGGCTCCGCCCGCGTTTTAATTACTATTAAAAATAAGGATTGGTGGTAGAAGGATGAAAAATTAAGAGTATTTTTTATGCTAAATCATAAAAAAAATAAAAATACAATTTGGTCTAAAACTAAAAAATATACACAAAAAAACCGGTCAAACCGTTTCGAAGGAGTTCGATAGCAAAAACTGTGACACGAGATTTTTATATATAAGATTAAAACGTAGAAGTAAACCCGAGCGAAGCGTGGGTGAGTCTCTAGTCCTAAATATTTACAGTTTTACATTAATTATAGGAGTCAAAAGACGATGATGATTTTTCAAGCTACCGTTTCGATTTCATGTCTGCGCCGCGCTTACATAACATTGCTATACCTACAGCAAATTACGACATTGCTATACCTACAGCAAATTACAAACTGACTTCAACAGAATTAGGTATAGTGAACCGGGGCTATTGCGTCTAAAAAGTGCAATTTTTTCGACTAGGGTAGGTTGAAGAAGCTGTATTTCTGCTACTGAATAGTTTACGGGAAAATTGCTTAAATATCTTAAATTGTCATATCCTTAAGATTTATTTTCACTTAATTGTATAAGAAAACACCGAGTATATTCTTGTTAAATTTGGTATGAATTCCAAGGACTGATTTTAGACACAATAGCCCCGTATCGGGGGTTATTGTAACTATCATTCTTAATTTCTAAACTTAAAGAGATATGATGCTTGGAATCACTGATTATGATAAAAAAGGCATTGAAGAAAATGATTTGAGCACTTTATCTATGTAGGAAAGCTAGTTTCTGTTAAAAATACTTTTTTTGGTCAAAGAGGGGTTATTGTAGCTTTTTCTTTAAATTTAGTTTTGGGATTATGCCTGATAAGTATTGTATGTCGATTGTCGATAAATTCTATACATATTATCAAACTGTAATTTAAAAAATCTGTACATGAAATATTTTTAAGAACATGACTAACGTAATGTGTATTGAATGAATAAAACCCCAAAACAACAATTATTATAATTTTTGTCTGTTTATATGTTATCGTTTACCCTAAAAAGTACTGGACTGATTTTAATCAAATTTTGTGTAGTGATAACTTATTACTCGTGATGACTTGGGATTCTTTATATTGCAGAAAATGTTTAATTTTCACTGGAAAACAAAATAATTGGTCTAGTCCTGGAAAGCTAGCGGTGGCTAAATCTTAAGACATACGTCAAATCAAAGTCGAAGGAAATTCTAGTCTTAAATAGACCTACAGAAAAGCCTATATCAAAATCTACCTTCCAAGTTACACTTGCAATACCTATTTTTATCAGTAATCATAAAAAACAATAACTTAGCGAATCGCGCGTCCATGCGATTACACAAAAAGTACTGAACCAATTTTAAATAAACTTTGTGCAGAGTGTAATAGAGTCTTACTAGGGACCGTATTTAGGATATCCTTTACTACAGAAATGAAACAAAAAAAATACTATCACAGGAATGCACAGTAACTGGTTCTATAGAGAAGTTCGTTTCAGCCCAAATACGTCCACTGCTGGACATAGGACTTCCCCAAAGATTTTCACGACAACTGATCTTGTGACATCCGCATTCCGCACCCAGTGAGCTCCCGCGACTTTAACCAAGACGTCAGTCCACCTTGTGGGAGGCCTGCCCACGCTTCGCCTTTCAGTACGTGGCCGCCACTCGAGAACTTTGCGTCTCCAACGATCGTCTATTCTGCGAACTAAACTAAAACCCACCTTACCGTTGTCTTGGGAGACTTCAATGCGAAACTAGGCAAGCGAGACGGCGATGAGCTGACAGTATGTCAATTTGGATTTGGTTGTCGAAACCATCGGGGACATCTACTTGCGCGTTTAATGGAGAAGGAGGGACTCTGAATAATGAACTCCTTTTTCAAAAAATGAAACCACAGAAAGTGGACTTAGATGAGCCTGATGATGATGAGATAGACTTCATCATGTCAACGAAAAAGCAAATATTCAATGATGTCTCTGTGATCAGTGCGTTTAAAACCGGAAGCGATCACCAGCTTGTGAGGGGCGAATTGAATATCAGTGAAAGGCTCCACAATAAATCCAAAACCCCGAGAGCTTTCAGTTAGAACTCCAAAACCGTTTCGATTTCGATTGCCTAGATAGCGATGTGAACTCCTATAATGATGGGTTTGTAGAAGCTGACCAATCAATTGCGTCTAAACACATGATGCTCTTCTTAAAAAAGACCCAAAAAGATCTCTGATCCTACCCTCGAGGTCATGAAGGAAAGGAGAGAGATGGTTTTGCAGTCGTCGGATGACGCGTCTAAATACCGGCAACTTAATAAACAGTTTTCTAAGTCGATTCGATGCTCTTTTTGAAGTAGACACAGACGTAGACATTTAATGTCCAATAAGCGCTGCGTACGTGGACTAACCCGGCTATACGTTAGAATATAATTTTAACTCATGGGCCGGAGTCTATTTGTAGGTGCGAAACCTCTGTTTCCAGCGTCTCCGCCATCTTAAAGACCCCATATTCTCTACGATTTGGGTAATCGTAGTTACAGGAATCGAAAAGATCCTGTATTCCTGTGTCTACCAATTGCACACAGGTGACCAGGAGACAACTCGATTGCTTTAACATCTCAGTGAGGAAAGCTGATATGGCTATACAACAGTGCCCCACTGCGCAGCGTGTCTTTCTGGGGGACTTTAACGCCCATCATGAAGATTGGCTGTTCCCATACCAGAAGACGGACCATGAGAAGCGTGGAAGTATGCGGTGTCACTTGGACTCTCCCAGTTGATTGAGCAAGCAACAAAGGTAGTCGATGTAGACGGCCACACAGCTAATTGTCTGGACTTTCTGCTGACAACTGATCCAGACAGATATAACATCCAGGTTTCATCCCCATTGGGTAGCTCTGACAACTGTCTGGTGTAAACTGTATGTCTTTTTATCCACCATTTAACGACTCTATTGGTGTAAGACGAGTATGGCCACACAAGTCAGCAGATTGGGATGAGATGCGACTCTTTTTTGCATCCTTTCCTTGGCGGCAGGTCTGCTTCTTTTCTCCCGATCCGTCTAAATGTGCAGTTGTTATAACTGATGTGGTACAAGTGATGGAATACTTTATCTCATGCACCGATGTATCCGTTGGTGGCAAAGCTCGCCCATGGTTTAATTCCGAATGCACCTTTGCTGAAAAGCATAAGCTTACCTTGCCTGGGTTGACGCTCAAGACCGCAAAGCTCCGGATGTGAGATTCAAGAAGAGAGCCTTTAACTTAGCCACCAATTCCTACAAAAACACATTAAAGAAGGCTCGTCTTGAACGAATTACACATAATGACGCAAAGCTCTCTGCCCAACCATCTAGCAGCAGAGCTTTTTGGTCCCTTGCCAAAGCGGTCGAGAGTCGAGACGAACATCTGACAACCCTCATAGCCACCGCTGGTAAAACTTGACGGATCCCTGGCTCATGCGGTAAAGTGCTTGCTTCTCTTTTTGCCCAAAATTCATATTTGTCTGGCAATGCTACTCCACCACATCTATCTCACTGCGTATTCTCAATGGCTGAAATCTCCATCCAACTGATAATGAGGTAAAGAGAGTATTGTGTCGTCTAGATGTGAATAAAGCCAGTGGTCCTGATGGTATACCAGCGATAGTGCTTAAAACATGTGCTCCCGAGTTGTCTCCGATACTGACACGTCTATACCGCATTTCTCTTAAGACTGGTATAGTATCAAAATCCTGGAAGCTTGCCAACGTGCAACCAGTGCCCAAGTAAGGTAGCCGTGCCGACCCTGCCAATTATCGTCCGATCTCAATCACCTCCATACTCTGCAAGATTATGGGGCGTTATTGAACACTCGTCTTATGGCATACCTAGAACAGAACGATCTCCTCAGTGATCGACAATATGGGTTTCGTCGGAATCGGTCGACTAGTGTATGCCAATCACACTTTTGGCGACGCTTTTGAGCGAGGCGGGGAGGCGATTGCCGTTTATCTTGATGTCTCAAAGACCTATGACAGGGTCTGGCACGCTAGCCTTATAAGCAAGCTTTCAGCCTATAACATATCTCCTGACCTGATTGGCTGGATTAAAGTTTTCCTGAGCGACCACTCATAGTTGTGGTTGAGGGTTGTTCATCACAACTCTTAAAGACCAACTCTGGAGTTCCTCAGGTACCTGTTCTCTCTGCCACTTTGTTCCATTTGCATATTACCGATCTGCTTATACCCGTTATCTATGGGTACGCAGACGACAGCACTGTTGAAGAGAGATACATACCGAATCCTCGGGCCAGTAGAGATCAAATTCAGTCCGAAAGAGAGGCCATGGTAAAGCGGTTTAATGTCACACTCAGGGCAGTCTCTACTTGGGGCGATGCCAATCTTGTGAGTTTCAACGCCACCAAAACATAGGCGTGCCTGTTCACCACAAAAAGGAGTCCTTTAACCTTGACTCCTACTTTCCGACATATGCCTCTGGAATACACTGACCGTCTGCAGGTACTGGGGATGGACATTACCCCCAACATGAACTACGGGCGGTTCATCGAGTCTAAGGCTAATGTAGCAGCGAGGAAAGTTGGCATCCTCGCAAAGGTCTGTCAGTTTTTCACACCGGGACAGCTTATTAATTTATATAAAGCTCAAGTACGGTCTTGCGTGTATTTCATGTAGTCACTGTAGTCACATTTAAGCTGGTGCTGCGGAATGCCATCTGTCGGCCTTGGACTCGATTGAGACGCGTGCGCAGAGGCTTATTGGTAACCCTACGCTGGTAAAAGCCAACTTACAAAGCCTTGATAACCGACGTAGGGTTGCCAGCCCTTGCTTGCTTGCTTGTGTACTCTATAGGTTGCATGTGTACTCTATAGGTTGCATTTCGGAACAGGAATTACACGACCTAATTCTCCTATCCCTTTCTATTATCCGGCGACCCGATCTGCTAGTCTCCATCGTTATGTCGTAGACATTCCATCCGTCCGGACGAAGCGATTCACTACGTCATTTATTATACGTGCGGCTAAGGATCGGAACAACCTGCCTGCGTCAGTGTTTCAGTCCGATTAATACATTATGTGCCTTCAAGGCTAGAGTGAATAGGTGGCTACTGAATTAGTGCGACTTACCATCTATGACTGCGATACCACTTACCATCAGGCGGAACGTAGTCAAGCACTTATATAGTATAAAAAAAATTAAAAAATTCCCTAATACGTGACCTTCGCACTTTTAATACTGTGAGTATTATGGACGCTATAGAGCGAAACAAAGGCTCCAAAATTTTTAACGAGCGATCTGTCTATTGGATAAAGCCGGCTCGTAACGACAGTAAGATCGTTTCATCTAATCCTGAGCTTATGGGCGAGATCGAAAGATTTTATGGACAGCAATTTGCATCAACGCGACAACCCATCAGTCTGGACCGGACTTACCTGACACTATACCGAAGAAATCTCGAACGTTAGCCTGAGCGAGATTAGGATGGCTCTCACACAGCTCAAAAACAACAAAGCAGCGGATGCAGATGGAATTATGACAGAGTTTCTGAAGGCGAGTGGAAAACCGATCCTTGAGGCCATTCAGAAGCTATTTAATTCTGTCATATTCCAAATTACGGCCCCACGAGCATGGAGCAGAAGCGCTATGGTACTGTACTTTAAAAAACGCGATTACACCTTGCTAAAGAACTTCCCATAGTGCTTCTTAGCCATGTCTACAAGCTGTTTTCGAGAGTCATCACGAACCGTCTAGATAGCAGGTTTACGACTTCCAGCCTCCCGAAAAGGCTGGCTTCCGTAAAGGCTTCAGTACCGTAGACCACACACATACGCTGCGGTATTATACAAAAGACCGAGGGATGTAACTTGCCTCTTTGCTTGGCGTTTGTGGACTACAAAAAAGCCTTCGATTCGATAGAGACCTGGGCTGTGCTGCAGTCTCTCCAACGGTGGCAGATGGACCACTGGTATATCGAAGTGTTGAAGTGTCTATTTGAAAACGCCCTTATTTCAGTCCGACTTCAGGATCGGAACTCTAGAACCATCCAATTGCAGCAAGGAGTACATTAGGGCGATGTCATCTCGCCGAAATTGTTTACGGCTGCATTGGAAGATGTCTTCAAGGTCCTGGACTGAAACAGACTCGGCATCAATATCAACGCCGAGTACATCACTCACTTCCGATTTGCCGACGATATATAGCTGGTCATGGCTGAGACCGTGGAGGACCTCATTATTATGCTAAATGACCTCAATAAAGTCCCTGAGCGAGTTGGTCTCAAATAAACATTTTAAAAACGGAAATTATGTCGAATGTCCATGTTTCAACCACTCCAGTTTCTATCAGTGACTCTATGTTGCTTGAAGTTGTTGATGAGGTATGGTAATAGGGTTGTATGTATACCTTGGACAAACTGTCCAAGTAGGTTTGATCAGTGTGTGTTGCCAGTGATGACATACGGCACAGAAACGTGGCCGCTCACGATGGGCCTCATAAGAAAGCTCAAGGCCACACAGAGAGCAATGGAGAGGGCTATGCTCGGAGTTTCCCTGCGTAATCGTATTAGAAACAAGGAGATACGCAGAAAAACCAATGTCACCGATATAGCCCACCGAATATCCAAGCTCAAGTGGCAATGGGCGGGACACATTGCTCGTACAACGGATGGTCGATGGGGACGCAAAATTCTAGAGTGGCCGCCACGAACCTGAAAGCGAAGCGTGGGCAGGCCTCCCCTAGGTGGACCGACGACTTAGTTAAAGTCGCTGGACCCCAATGGATACGGAGGGCGCAAGACCGTTTGTCGTGGGGATCTTTGAGGGAGGCCTATGTCCAGCAGTGGACGTATATGGGCTGAGAAGAGAAAAAGAAAGTGGCTATGGGCACCTTTGAACGTACCAGGCAAGGGTTAGATGGACCCGGGGGGCCCCAACTGATATCTGACAGTTATCCGGGTACGTAGTCAGAAAAAAATCAAGCAAGGAAAATGTATGGTCTTCAATATACGGTACTCTGTTTCGGTACTAATTGTATTAATCAATACGTCAGGGCAAAATCAAAGATGACTTTCCCTGCGTATTCTATGGTTTGAGATCCCAACTACTCTATGAAAAAAATTTACAGATCAAGATTGACAGGTCATTCGCTCAAACGGCTACAAACCCCAGCTTTGGGCAGAAAGACATGCTCCAAGGTGTAACGGGATATTTCAAATAAGATGTATCGCCATGAGAAGATATCTGTGACTTCGTCGAAAAAAGGAAGGAGGAGGAAGGTTTTAATAATAAGCAAAAAAAAGTCAAAGTTTGTAAAAGATACCTAGGGACCTGGGTATACCTAGGGATACCTAGGGAAGAACCCGAACGAAGCGAGGTATGTCACTAGTTACTGAATATTTTCTTCCTTCATCTACATAATGAAGTCTCATTTTAATTGTACCATCAGGGCTTATCCATGTCCACTTCCTGTGGTTACGTAACTTGAAAAAGGAGTACATCCTTTTCTAAGAGTCCCTCCTTTTCTTCTACCTTTTATAAAATGTGCTAGTAAATACCCCCGATGGTTTCCACATCTAAATTTGAAATTCCAATTTGCCCCGCTTTCAGCTCGTCGCCTTCTCGTTTGTCTAGGTGCATTTTTGAGTCTCCCATGACGTAATGTCGGTTTTGGAGCTATGTATGGCTTTACTAATGTCCTCATACATAGATTTCACCTCATCATACTAATTTTAAGGAATATAGCTTCGTGTGCGCATGTTCAGTGATGCCAGGTTGAGTCGTTATTGACGATTGCATTTAGTTGTACTTGAAAAATTGTACTAGAAAATGCTGCCACCCATCCTCCGTTGTTTATGTCTTAGTCTCCTTTTAAACACCCTCGGCCAGAAATGTGGTGGTGATATTCTATGCCAGCATCTAACGGCGATAGAGCAGTAGTAAAATTAAACTAAACTAAGTGGGAAATCAATCGTTAGTACGTTATGAGATATAGCATAAAATCAAAAATATTTTTTGTAATTTTAAGCACGAGCGAAGCCGCAGGTCCCGCTAGTTTTGAGTAAAACACGTTTTCATATATATTTAACCGACTGCAAAAAAGGAGAAGGTTATATGTTCCACTGTATATATGTTTTTTATGTAGGTATGTCCACCGATTTCCCCACCAACCGTTGGCTGATTTAAATAAATAAAAATATTAGGTCACTTTTAGGTATATTATTTTATAGGTGAGCATCATCTAAAAAAATCGTACTTAAATAATTATGGAAATATTTTTAAAAAAATTTACCTGTTACCTACCATTTACTTACAAAGTCTGTTTTTCACTTTATCGATAAAAATACGTTGGCATCACTAATTTTAAATTAAAATTTTATTTCCATACTAAAATCAGCGGGGTTATTGTGTCTTTCTTTGTAGACACAATAACCCCGTGTAACAATTTTCGCGGGGTTAATGTATCTTTATAAATAACTCTAGAGAACTACGGCAGAGAAAGAAATTAATTATCAATTAACAAGGACTTATTCATTCTTATTTTTCTTACCAGAAAATTTTATTCAATAAGGCTCGCAGTAAAATTTTATGAAATAAAATACAACAGTAAGTTTCCAGAACACGGAACAAAAAAATGTTTAATGATAAAAATACGCCATCAGTAAAACAGTAGACGCGATAGAAGCACACTCTATAATCCACTTTTTTAAGCATTAGTTTCTCTATCTAACTAGTAGTGTAGTTTATCTTAAATCGATTTGTGAAGGAAGATAAAATGATTAGACACAATAACCCCGAAGTTGCAATAACCCCGGTTCACTATATATTAGGTACCAATTAAATAAGAATGTATATCAGAGATTACGTTAAGAAAGACGAGATCTAATTGCTGTTTTAGACATTACATCTTTTAAGACGATTTCATTCCTCGCATGTCGTCTATTTATTACAGATCAATATCATTATAATATATTATAGCGAATGTTTAACATTTTTGAATTAAAGCATTTTTTCGGACTTTGTCGCGGAGACACCAGTCTCTCCCGTGACCGTGATTGCTGTAAATTAAGCACTCGAAACGTCGGGAACCTACCTAAAAGCAAATTAAATCCGCGACAAAATTCGAAAAGAAAGTTTTATAAAAAAAATCTTTTATAGATCAGATGTCATTAGCGTTATAGTAATTAGTAGTGACAATAATGCAGATTAGTTACAAAGACAGGTTCAAAGGTGAACGGTAGCACTTGACCTTCGTAACGCATTAGTGGGAAAGCCGGTAGCCGAGGTTAATTGATCCGATAATTGACTGAGTATTCATTATTACCGATCATATTCGACACGTCTTCAAATCAATTATCTTGGTTTTATTTATGTGATTTTAAATTGGAAGTTTTTAAATTTACGAGTTTAAATTTTGGTTTGTAATAAATTAATACAGTTTTTTACCGCAAAATTGTGTTCATACGTTTCTGTTTGTATAGAAAGCTCTAACGTCTTTAAGGCATCTTTTCCATTACACGGTTGTTCAAACGTACGGTGTGTAAGCCGTACGGTTGAAAAAACGTGCTAGCTTGTACATGATACGGCAAAATCACCGCGCGAGACATTGGTAAGTACTGGCTAGTAGCGCTTTTTACTCGGGCTGTGTAGGACGTGCTGCGTCATGAATTTTCTTACGAAAAAAAAGATTATAGTTGCTTATTACATATATAGGAAAAAGAAAATAGAAAAAAAAAGGGAAGTAAGGTTTTGGATACATCCGATTTTAGAAAAAAGGGAGGAATATGGCGCGTTTCATACACTTGTCAAGAATCAATTGAGAGAAGATGAAGACAAGTTTTACAATTATTTTAGAATGCAGAAAACTACATTCGACAACTTGCTCCAAAAATTATCCCAGGAACTAAAACATCAAGATACTTTTATGCGAGAGAGTATATCGCCCGCAGAAAGATTGGCTGTAACTCTGAGGTAAGTAGGTACAAAATTAAATGACATATTTTAGTTTAAAATTGTTTATTGCACACAAACAAAATTATTACATGTAATTGAATTTTAATAATTATTAATTTAAGAACAAGTAAATCAAAAAATACACTACGCTGAAAATGCTACTCAAGTGCGGTACTAAAATCGAATTCGTCTTCAATAGAAACTTCATAAACCTAATGTCAACTTCACTTAGTTCATTTTTTCTTTTTTTTTTAGCCCTTTGCGTCTCACTCCGTTCAGTGTATCCCGAGCTTGATTGATTCGGGACTGCACTATCAAAATTTTCATTACTGAGGCTAGAATCATGAACATGTTCAGTCTTGTTAGAATCGGTCTTGCGATGCTCAACATTTTTTTTTAGGAACATCATTTCATCATAGAACATATATTTTCTTATTTTTTTTGCTGAAGAACCAGACTTACATTCATTAATTTTTTTGTCATATTTTATCCAGCTATCTTTCATATTGGTCCACTTCTTCATCACCATTTGCCCTGAAAATAAATAAATAATAATTATTAAATTCAAAATTTATGAAAACCCCCGACCTAAACTGAATCGACCCCGACCTAAAATGGGGTTTTAGTATTTGAACCTGAACCGTTTTGTTTTATATTTCAGGTATCTAGCAACAGGAGATACCTTTACTGACCTATACTACAGCTATAGAATTGGAATAAAAACCATAAGTTGCATCGTACGTGAAGTATGCCACTACATTTGGTTAGAACTGTATAAAGAATATATGAAAATGCCATCTAAAGAAGACTGGCTACACATTGCAAGCAAATTTCAAGAATCTTCCAACTTCCCGCTGTGCTTAGGAGCGGTCGATGGAAAACACATCAGACTTATTAAGCCAATTGATAGTGGCTCGATGTTTTTAAATTACAAACATTTTTTTTCTATAGTTTTGATGGCAGTAGTAGATAGCGATTACAACTTTATATTTGTTGACGTTGGCGCCTACGGAAAGGAGTGTGATTCCAGTGTGTTTAAAGAGACCCCATTTTGGAAAAATTTAACAAACAACGGATTAAATCTACCCGATGCAACACGTTTGCCTGGAATTGACTACGATTTGCCATATGTGTTCGTTGCGGACGAAGCCTTTGCTTTGCATTATCACTTGCTTCGTCCATTTGGTGGTCATCAGCTTGATCAATTAAAACGTACATTTAACTACAGACTCACAAGAGCGCGAAGATTTGTTGAATGTGCGTTTGGCATTTTATCCAATAAATGGCGAATTTTTCACCGGCCAATGAATGTGTCCATCGATTTGGCAGTTGATATTGTGAAAACATGTTGTGTTTTGCAAAATTTTATACATAAGCAGGAAAACTTTCAGTTTCACAATGCGAGTGAAAATGAGTCCACCCTTGATTCAGAATCGGAACTAATCCAGTTACCTATCACGAATGCAGTTCGCGGAAGTTTGGCGGCTAATGAAGTTCGCAACAGATTTGCACAATATTTTGTATCTAACGAAGGTCGCCTCTCCTATCAAAACAACTATGCATAAGTAAAAAGTTAATAATTAAATATCTGTAACTTACCAAACTTGTTTTTCTCATCACCACTTAAATCTTCAAATGTGGGCTGGAAATGAATAAATATTTCTTTCCAGGAATCATATTTAAGCCGCTTATTTTTATAATCGTCGATGGTCTTATCCCATATTACAGGCCTTTCTTGAATCAACGTAATTAATAATTCTTGATTTATGTTCATTTTATAATAAAATCGCGAAACAGCGTATATAAGCGGTCACGAATCCGTGCGTACGTCCGGCACCGTCGACACACCCCGATAGACTGCCATACAACACTGGTGAAAATCACGCCGTGCGTAGACGCGGCGCGCCGAGGGGCAGTCACGGCGCACGCGGCCGCGGCGCCGTGCCTTGGCGCCACCGTGCATGTCGACAAGCTCATATAGTGATCCATACCACACTGACGACCGTGCCTACACGCGGCGAATTAACCGTAGATTTTCACGGCGAGAAACCGTGTAATGGAAAAGAGGCCTTAGGCTTCTCAGTTAACTTTTCTAAGCGATGTTGTTACAATAATTAACGCGTATGTTCCCGAATAATTTTAATGTCGATCGTAGTAATTATTTTGCTCGAAACGAAGAGCGACCAATAGTCAGTCTTTCGCAGTTATATTATATAAATAGGTAAGAATGAAATGCATTTAATGTCTCAAAAAGCATTAATATAGATACAATGCACATGATATGATAAATAAAAAAATGTCTTTGACGACAGTAATGATTATTATCAATAAGATAACATTCGTACCTACCCAATATTATCTGAAGCTGCTCATGATAATTTGTAAATTGAATATATGCTAAAAACTTGTAAGTTATTAAAACAAACAGCTAAATAAAGCAAAACATAAATATCTTAATTATAGCTTTAACACAAGCGCCACTTTTCAATATACATATAAGGACAAAGAATTCCTGTGTAAGTATATAGAAAGTACATAATATATAAACGTATGCTTAATTATGCTGATGAGACATCGTTTAAGTTAAAAACTACTAAAATAAAAATACTGAATTAGCCTTGATTTAATATCAGGTCATCTTTTTTGAAATCGGTCACAACAGCATTGAAAAAATTATATATCCCAAACATTTACTATTATTTATATTCTGAATTAAAAAATAAACTTAATTTAGTTCGCATACAATCAAGCTCGATTGAAAAAAATCAGTAACAAAGTTATAGCGAGGGCAAACAGTGCCGCACATACCCTAATCAAAAGGCGTCTGGGGAAGACAACCTTCAGGCCGCCACCCCCTCCGGTTTAGTGTCATAGCTCATTGCAAATTACAAGGCCGTCGGCGGCTAAAGCTCGCGTAAATCTTAAAATCCTTAAGGTTTTTCGTATTATTTGAACTCAAGTTATCTTACAAAAAACAAAAGGCCTTTGGATTTCATATAGTAGATATACTTATAAATAATAGAGCGCGCTTCTAAAACATTTCATTACTAATTATTAGAATAATTTTTAGTCAGACTGTTTATGTAGGTAACAAAGAGAATCTCGACGACATTTTTTTCATAATTCCAGTGACTATTTGACTCGTCATGATATAAATGGTTAAAATACATGGCAAAGGCAATATGTTATTAATTTGACAAATGATCAAAGTTTAAGTAACTGAGAAGAAATACCTAGTTCTTGACAAAATACTTTTAATTTTATATCACATAATATACTATATAAAGTATCTCATAAGTACAGGCGTGGTAGATAAGCGTACTCAATTTAGTTTTATCGCTAATGGCTACGGTCTACTGGCACCATTGCCAAATTGCTCATGCCCTCCAATACAGGTGATATATCAAGGATAACATATGAAATTCTGTACGAAACAGTTCTATTTAACCGTTACTGTAGATTGTACAAAATCGGCTAGTACGCTGACATTACAGTACCATTTTTCAAACCAAATAATAATATTTCGTTGTAAGTCAATAGTCCTAAGGACAATTTATCTCTTAGGAGAAATTTCGTTAATGACGTACGACATCTCCCCCTAATATTCCTTCCGCTCGTATTCCTTATTAACGACCACCTAAGGTACAGTATGTCTTTTGTAATGCATGTTACAGTCCACCTTTAATTTCAAAATTATTATATCAGTGAAGTTTTGGACTGTGGTGACATCTTCCGTATGGACTTGAATGCGATTGTTATGCAATAAAATCTAAGACGTTTAAAAGTTTAAATTATATATTAACTTATATAAAATAAAAAAAAATAAATTAAAATGAATATTTCGTATTCATAAATCATAAATAGATAAAGTTTGTGATGTTTATGTGTGTATTGCACTGAATTCTTAAAATAAATTCATTAGTAAACAGTAAAACCATCCTGAGGTACGGAGAATGTTTATTATCGTATAATAGGCTCGGACATCTACAAATCTATTTATAGAAATCAAAACGAATGCTCCTACGTTCATCTTCTATGCGTTTCTAAAACATTAAATCGATTGCGATGAAACACTGGTGGGTTATCCTGTATACGCTTGATTGTTAGTACTAAAAAACTATAGACATTTGTCTTTTATGCGTTCCTCAGCCAATCAAATTTAGGAACATTCAGGCAAAGAGAAGGTAAGTCGCTAGTCTATACATATAAATAAAAATCATTTTTTAAAATTTTTGTGTGTGTCTGTTGGTTCCGGCTAATCTCTGAAACGGCTAGATCGATTTTGACGGGACGGAACTTTCACTCGCAGATAGCTAATGTTATGTGGACAAGGCTATAGGCTTCTTTAATTTTATTTATTTTTATTACTGAACGGAGGAACGAACCCGAGCGAAGCGAGGGTGAGTCGCCTGTAGTGAATATAATTAAGTACTAGTGTACTTTCAGCTTTGAATTTATACGTGCTTGTGATCATTATTAAATGAGGCCACGTAATAAAACAACAATACAGGTAGCTTCGACAATTTTAACTGAAAATGAATATTCGAAATGCGCTGATTAAATGCATGTTCATTTTGGCCATCGCCTCGAAACATTATTAATTATAGTGTACCGCGAGAAACTTTATGGATTTTAAAATTTTGCACATTCAAATAGTAGCTATTACCTACCATAAACCAATATGAATGTTATGTGTGATACTGCTTATTTTAATCTTGGTATGAGGTAATACATTAATTTTCATTTATGCTTAGTAACTTTAGGTCAGTTTCTTTTTCTCATGAATTCTAGACAAAATCTTATTTAACATAGCTGCCTATATATTTTATTTATACTAATCAGTTCATTATTAGCGTTATTCGTGAAATTAATTACCTATAAGTAAATAACTATGACGATAATCAAATAATATTTTAGTCTTTAATATTTTAGTATGTCCTATATTGTTATCAGAATAAACAAAACTGTAATTTAGAACACAGTATCAATATTTCTTTATCAACTAGAATATATGTATACCTGATTTATCGAATACTGTACATATGAAAGGATTAAGAAACAAAGCCGTGACCATGATTATATAAAATTATATCATTACTTCATTAAAAAAATTAAATGTGGTTCTAGATAAGTTATTCAGCCTTTTTAACGTACTACTGCTGGGCATGGGCCTCCCTTCAATGGGGATCATGCCATTGCATAGTTCACTATGCTGACCCAGAGCTGTTGGCAGACTTCACATGTCTTTCGAAAGGTTCTTTTTAGGTTCTCTCAGACATGCAGGTTTCCTCACGATGTTTTCCTTTACTCACTTCTTCTTGTTAGGTTCTCTCAGACATGCAGGTTTCCTCACTATGTTTTCCTTTACCATAAGACAAGTGGTAATCATGCTAGTGATTCGCACATGAAAATATCAGAGGTGCAAAACTAGATAATTTGCTACGGGAAAAATCTAAGAAATCTCGTATTATGTTAGGTTTATAATATTCTAAATAAATTATGCAACTTTTAAGCATAATGACTTATAACAGTATTGTAATCCATTGCGACTCATAAGTCATACCCACAAAGGACGTGCAACGTACTCCTGTACTTAGGGATATAGATTTTTCTAATGTAAGCAACGCGTAACAAAAAGAGGGTTCAATCTGGCCTTCAATAACAGTCTTTAAAAAACTCACTTCACGCAAATCGGTGCATGACGCATTGGAACTTCCGAGTTTTACAGCTAATGTCGTCGCTAGGGTTATTTCGTAACATATAATGTATTTTTTATGACTTGACTGTCGCCAAAAAAGCTAGAATTGTTTGGCTTTTTGTAGAGATAAAATCACCTGTTATAAAAATTTACTAGCAACAAATATTCAATGGTAATATCAAATATAAAAATAATAACTATCTAATTAATAAAGCATATAAGTGTTACATAAAATTGATAAAAACCGTATAGATTATCGTACCTATATACGTAGTTTAAAAGGGTGAATACCTTTTTAACCAACAAAATTTTATAAAAAAAAAATAAGAGCATAAATAAAATAAAACACTGTGAAAAAATGCTACTTTCGAGTTTCGACAAAAATTTGGGAGAAATATGTTAGGAGGGGTAATCCTTTGTATCACTTTCTTCATTTAATATTTAAATAAAAAAGGACGATTTTTATAGCAAATTATACTTTATGTAATTTATACGAATGTCACATACCTATTCGCTTAAAAATTAGACTATGTTTTTGGATTTTTAAGACACTTCATAGACTTGTGTATTTTGAAGTAACTCTCAAACGTCACTCAACTCAAATGTTAAAGTATTTTCTTTTAATGCTCAAACACAACGAATAATAGGTACATTTTATAGCTACAAAAGGTCAAGTCAAGGTCAGCTAACTGATAATGTAATGATACTCAGCCAAATCTTGTTAAATCAATAGAATTTGTTCCGTGTTTACAAGAGGTACAATCAGTAAGCCACTGCCCTGATTTGATACACGACATAGTACATATTCAATTTGCGGTATATTTATATGGGTAAACATTTAGCAAGAAATTCGCCCACCCACTCCCTTGAAAAATTCGTGTAATTCTTGTATTCATTCAAAATATAAGCTGCTTTTGTTAAATAGTGAATAATTGTTACTTTCAATAATATTCTTTTTACTTTTTTTGAAGGAGATGCGTTCTTATTTTATGTTATTATTATCATTCTATATTAACTGAATCTCTACAGGCTTCTAACAATTTCATATAATCTTTATTATTTAGTATATTATATTCTTATGGATATACTATTATTGCTTAGTCTAGCTATATTTAAGGGCAACTAACTGTCGAGGAGTATTAACAGCTTCAAACAAAAAACAAGATGTAATCTAAAGTATTAGACTATTTAGGTAAAAAATGACCATAAATATCATAATCTTAAGCATATAGTAACTATACTACGAAATATACCATCATAATAGCGATTAGATGTGAGCATAAACAAAACTTTCTAATATTTTGTCTCCATTATATGTTGAACTTTTTAACTCACGTTATGATAAAGCACAGCTTTCACAAGAAAATTCTCTTACATAAGCTTATTTAACTAAATAATGAACTTACGCAATCAACGCCATAACGTTACGTCACAAGCTGGCATTTTACAAATATTTGGGACGAAATGTAGACGAAATCTAAAATAATAAGGAAAAGGCTGATATTCGCCTTCACTGAAAACGTAAGTTTCGAAGGAACTACTGTAAAACTATGTTCAAGTAGTAATAAAATATAAAGTGCCTAATATATCGATTTAAACATAATAAATCGAATACGGATTATTATTTTACATAGAAATACAATTTAAAGTTTTAATAAAAAGTCACTAACATAAAGCCAAAATTTAAGTAATTATAAAAAAGCAAGCTATAATTTAAAGTAAAATAAGAGATATTGAACATTTTGTTAACTACTGGAAATACTACCCAAAATTAATTGTTATTTTAACACTTATATACTTTAGTGCAATTTTAAAGTTTAAAGTAAATTCAAACAGTTCAGTCAATAACTGTTAAAGTGTCATTTACAGTCAGCACTAGAGGCTAAGTCCTTAGAATTCACGCAACGCCTATGACGGACATAGCACTTATTAAACTCCGCCTCGGCGAGCAATATCG
Source organism: Boloria euphrosyne (assembly GCA_951802675.2). Classification (NCBI taxonomy): domain Eukaryota; kingdom Metazoa; phylum Arthropoda; class Insecta; order Lepidoptera; family Nymphalidae; genus Boloria; species Boloria euphrosyne. The sequence continues at coordinate 4,184,288 of OX637896.1, forward strand.
AACTCGAAAACTTTATAGACAATCCAATAATCTTGACCACGTCCGACAAAAACTCAATTATAACTGTTCCTAGACTAGAGCATGTAACTTTTGTTTTAATAAACGATATATCTACACAAACTACACTTAATGAAACAACTGACATTGTCTTGTCTCAATTTAATTGAACTTTGATATCATACAGATATTGAACAGAAAAAAAGCGCTTTGTTCCCGAAGTTCACTCGAGATAATTATGCCACATTTTAAATTTTATTTTAAAGCTTTATCGATTTAGATGTTCTAACTAAGCTAAGGTGCGCAGCTTACCGAAATCATATAATTTTTCTAATGGGCTAATAATATATAGATATCTCAAACTACAGTATTAATAGAAAGTTTTATTCTCATTATTCATATTTTTATTTTATTTCATCCTTCAGCGGCACTGTATGTAAGAAGGGTGATATTACGTCACGGATATAGGCGTAGATTCAAGAACTTAATTGTTTGCCCTCGAGCGGGACTCATACATGCGACCTCTGATGTACTTCGACAACCACCAAAAAATAAAATATATTAAAACAACGTTTTTACGATTCATTGAACAGTATTATTAGTATTAACATTTCTTTAAATAAAAAGTGTCAAAGGCTGATGCATTTATTATTTTATTACAAGAAACTAAGAGTTAGAAAGTGGCTTAAAGACAAAACTCGTTTACAGATATAGAATAGTTGTTAATTAGTTTTTAAATAATACTTTTACCTAAATAAATTTCTAGGGGAGAAAAAGTAACGTAAAAAAACAGTTTTTTACGAAAAGTATATGAAATTATATAGGAAGGTAAGACAATTTATAGGAAAAGTTAAGCTTTAAATTTTTTTTACACTTGTTTCTTAATTAGTTAGTATATAATATCCGGCAAATTTTCAAAACGACAGGAATGATTTTGACGGGTCTTTCACTTGCAGATAGCCGATGTTATGAGAAGTAACTTAGCTACATTTATTTTAGAAAGAGAATTAGGGTTCTTCTCAAAAAAGGTAAACGTGCACGCGAGTGAAGCGAGAGTAAGTCGCCAGTATAATAATAATACTTTGAAAGTTTTAAACACATGTACGTATAAGTTACGACAAAAAATATTATATATAAAAATATAAATGAATTGTGTGCAAAATGTCGTTATTTAAAGTTAGTAAAACTAGAATAAATATGAAAATATTCGCTATCCTAATACCTAGAGAAAATATCGTGTTTCCACGGAATATTACTTTCAGGTTTTATAAATCTTATTTACACACCTGCTATAGTGATGTGGATTTCATGTTAGTCAATCATTGAAATACCATAACATTGTTAATTGTTTTATTAGTAAACAGTAATAATAATATAAACTTTATATCATCATTACGAGAACCATAGACTGACAACTTTAGACTGTAATCAAGTCTGCTAGTTCAAAACACTAAAACACATACGTAAAAACAAAAAAAAAACCATGTTTTGTTAAAAATGTAAAGACGTGCTTAAAATGTTTACAATAATGATTATTTATGATTTTAAAGCAGCACGCGTTCACACATTAATTACAGCATATAGAATATAAATACAAACAAAATATAACGAGCAATTAGGTGTGAAAAATGTGAGATTCCGTGTTTGCTTCGAGAATGGAGACAAAAAGGACCGAGACGACAAAGTAAAAAAAAATCTACATCTTGTAACAGCCACCTACTAAACATTTGTATTACTTTGGCCTTATAGTCGTACGTACATTGTAATTTGTAACTATGCTTGTAATGCGAAATACCAGTCATTTTGTATAAATTTATTTAAAAGAAATATGTAAATGTTAGTCTTTCAAGTATACACGAATCTGAGGTCCAAATAATATTTCAACGACATTGTTGAGATTCATCTTCAATTTATAACAAAAAAGTGAGAGTTCAACGAAGTGAAGAGATGAAAGGCATTTAGAATTTGGACATATATTTTAGAGATAGAAATCTTTTTTTATATATTTAAGTAAGCATATTACCTGTATTATCCGATTAAAAATTTTGCAGTTGAATCCTGCCCACAAATAGTCGTTTTATATATCCACATCCATACGATGAGGTCAAAATGAAATATGTACAATGTATTTGAATTTTAACAAGCGTTAGGCAAATTTTAATTCACTGTAACAGGTTTTAAAGGTATAACAACAACAAATTCATTTCTCATATAAAGTATTGATGATATGTACGAGTGTTTTTCATAATTTGTGGTTTACCATTGAAATAATTTATTTCTTTAAGAATCCAAAGATTCAATGTGGTCTTCAATATGTAGAGTATCCGTTAACGCATGCTATCCTTTTAATTAATGTCAGCTTATGTTAAGGAATTCCCTTCAGAATCCAATTAAGTATGAAAAATAACGAAGTAAAAAAGTAAATTGAGCTTATAACTTCTACTTTGAACGCAATCCAGTCGTTATTAAAATTTGAATTTATAAACTTTTTCTATGAATTCTTATAAATACAGACTTTTCACGCCTTTTGTGACCAATATTTTAATTTTTATTCATATACTCAACAGATCTTTTTGATTGAATAACTATGTGAAAAATCTCTCACGTTAAGGTTTTCATCGGACAAACATTTATAGGTGCCAAATATGTAAGTGAGCAAGCAAACTAGGATAGGTAACTTAGATAGGTAGTTAGTTAGTAGTTAATGTATTAAGCTAGCTAATAGAAAACGAATACGACGCAGTACTAATAAAAACATTGAAAAAAACTCAGAAACTGGACAAATCTTTCAATCAGTTTTTACTTAAAAGAAGACAGCAATGTACCGTAAGATCATTCATTTAGTTGTAGGTAGGCTGGCTGGTAAGGCAAGCTGAGAAGTTGATTCCAGTAAATTCTAACTTTTTCCAATCATCGAGCCGTAGAAAAAATAAACCACTTATTCGCAGCTAATTCAATAGCGAGAGTTTAACAGAAAATTTCCAACGAAAGGATTCCCAATAAATATTAAATGAAAACATTTACTTTTCAATTTCAAAGTAATGACCATATTTATCGACGCAAAATAGAATATCGGTAGGTACTTTTAAGATAAATTAAAATGGCGAAATTGTTTTTTTTTACTGTTATGAAAAAGGTCTTACCATTAAAAGTTTAAAGTATATGTATTAAGGTGTTCAGGCAGTGGCATAAAACATACGAAATTTCATTATTTCAGTTAATTGTAATCTAAAAATAACCAAAAAGTTGCTTCCAAAAACAATGAGTACAATAATTAGTACTGAGTTTGTTAATTACGTAGGGCTTCTTTACAATGACCTCACCTTGTTAACCACTGAATGGCCCGTTCCGCTCGTACGGTCTTTATTACATTTCTATTTTGTGTTTTATGTTCCACCATACTCTATTTTACCAAATGCATTCGCTTTACACAACTGTTTTGGGGATTTCTTTTGAAATTTGATGGCTTACGTGTAAAATTTAATTTTAATTAAAATAAAACATCAAATGTTTTTACGATATAACGTAAGGATCATTATGTTTGATCATATCTGACCACACTTTTAGCTCAGTTTGTAGTGATTTTACTGGTTGTACCAGCGGTCGCGGGTTCAAGTCCCGCTGTTGCATTTATTATGAGCTCAAACGTTTGTACTCCAGTCGTGGGTGTTTATATTTATAACATGTAATATTTAAAGTAAATTATGTATAGTCTATCAACTATGTAGTATCCATAACACAAGCCTCTTAATCTTAGCTTACCATGGAACTAGATGGTGCAGTATTTTGATGCCCCAACACATTTATTTATTTTATTTGTTTATAACCTACTGATGTCTCATCAAAGGACTAATTATACTCGTATTTGTGTATTTCTTAAAGAGGTTTTCTAGAGTGAATCAATACAATTATCAATAGGAAACGCAGTCCCGCGAATATGACATAACTAAAACGTCCCCCCAAAAAAAGGTAAATGCCAAGTAATGTGAAGTAAAGAATATGCCTTTTTCAAATGGATACTTAAACTTTACGATGCAGTAAACATGGATATCACTTGAAACATTTATAGTTTAACAATTAACAGCCATTCTGGTAAAAGAAAAACATATTTTTAAGAAAATATTTAACTGAAAAATTATAAGAAGTAAAATGATATAATAAAACTGGATATGACATTTTTTTTTCTTTACAAAATACTATGACGAAAGTACTACGAACTATTTAATTAAAAATTTATACAACATCTAGTATTACTTTGTTTGATCCTAGCATCATACAGTGAGTGCTGTAGATCAAGATAGGTCAGTGGAAATAAGTAGAACGTCGATCTGCGGTTAGTTATTGTACCTGCAGTCGCGTACTCATTTAGAACATATGCATATAACTACTTGTTTTAAATATAAGGATGGCATTGTACTCGGCTCGTTTGTGGTTTAGACCTCTTGTGAATTAGAATACGTGGAGTTTTAAAGGAAAATGTTGATTAATTTTAAAGATACTTTATATTCTTTTTACTTTGCATTCATTTCTGTGATGAACACGAATGTTTGTACTCTGGTCATGGTTGTTTAATGTTTATATTTATAATACGTATATATATTTAAAGTTATATATGTGTAGTGTATCAAAAATCTGGTATTCATAAAACAAACCTAAGAAGGCTTACCATGGAACTAGATGGTGCTATCATCACAAAATATAGGTAACTATATTTTTAACACAAGATAGGTTTTAATTTCTGTTTTATACCCTAACTGTTTGTTATTATTTAAACAAAAAAATAATGAATCGCGAGAACGGTTTTAATTATCTTACAGTGCACAATAAACCTTGTATAAAACTAAACCATGGCAACATTTAAATGCGAGAACGAGCATAATTGCAGGTTAGCTGGGATAATCCTAGCTCGGAGAACACAATGGAACTGTCCGTCTACTACCGCCTAAACCAGCATTAGCTTGTTTGCAACAATAATCCAAAGGCGCTTTACACGCTTACGTTAAACACTTAAATAAAAACAAAAAATATTTATCTTTATTTAATTAATCGTCAGTTTACTTTATAGTTATATTTATTCTGGATTAACTATTTTTTTAATAGCAACTCACCCTTGGTTCGCTCGGGTTCGTCCCTAATAATGTTTTTTTTTTAAGCGAAACCCTAATTATTTTGCTAAAAAAAAGTAGTCTAAGCTACTCCTTATAACATCAGCTATCTGCCAGAGTTCCAATCGTTCCAGTCATTTCAGAGATTGGCCGGAACAAAAAAACGGACAAACAAAAAAATAAAATAAAAACTATACGATTCCATAATATGCATTTAACACAGATAACATAATACTATACTAGTACATTTAATAAAAAGCTATTAGATATTTTCAGATTACAAACCGACACTTTATTTTATTTATCTGAGTAGATCAGTCGAAGTGATAAATCATAGCTTAGCTATGAAAGGATCCGATCCTATAGACGGCGCTATGGACAAGTCATTAACTAATTTTAATATAAGTATATATGACTAAAAAGAAATTCCCAAAATCTGGACACGAGATAGGTGGCACAAGTGACCGCACAACACACAACAAAAGAATTTTTAATAATCACCGCGCAACATACCGGGAAGGACATCTATTGGGGTCAGCTAGTTATTTAAAAAAAGACATTTTTAATAACAGCGCATATGATAATCGTCATAGCATTCTTAAGAGAGTCCGAATCTATGTTTCCTGAAATATTTGTTTGTGAGTATGTCGGTCTGTATGCACCGCATCACGAGAAAAACACCGGACAGATTTTGACGAAATTTGGTACCGATGTTAGCAGATACTTTTTACTGCGGGAAAATACTTCATGTCTGGGAAGAGGATGCTAGCGTACGTAGAGACGAACCCAAGCGGAGCGATAGTTAAGTTATAAATTAAAACCAAATACATAAGTATAAGTGCAATGTAGTACGTATACTATATTATAAAATGACACATTATCACAAGCAACGCTTTAACCTCGGTCGAACAATTATAACATCACGTTAACTAAGTTTAAAACAGGTTAGTTTAGATAACGTTAGGTAGTTAACAAACGCTTTCTGCAATCTCTTCCGCTGCCTAATTATTGCTGAATACTAATTAAATCTACTACTATGTACCAATATATAAAAGCTGAAGAGATTGTTTAAAATTGGATCATCACTGGACATTCTGATATGAAAAATTCTGTCTGCGTCTTATTATTTATTTTACGTCATTTCAGAACATACTAAAACATCTAGAGCGCAGGAATTCTATTATTTTATAAATAAAGAAGCAAACGATCGATGTGATGGTAAATGGGTATTGTCACTCATGACACTTGTAACATCTCGCCATTACCCTTTTTTTTACTATAATAAATGTATCCACACTAGGGTTTGGGTCCTGGGAAGTCTCGTGTCTCGAAGTCCCGGGAATTTTCGTAATTTTGGCTGTCTCGAGTCCCGGGACTTTTGGGTCGAGACTCGAGACGAGACAAGATTGTCGAAATTGTTATGTAGTCATTTTTATTTTCAAATAATTAAAGTAACCTAGCGCCACACCTGTATGATTTTTAACTAACATCGTTTTATAATCGTGTTCTCCAAGATAATGGAGTCCATTATCAACTGCCAGCTCCTGCGGTATCTAGAGGAGCACCGGCTGATTAGTGACCGCCAGTACGACTTTTGTCGAGGTCGCTCAGCCGGTGATCCTCTAGTTTACCTGACACATAGATGGGCAGAAGCATTTGAGACCAAGGGGGAGGCGCTTGCGGCCAGTCTGGACATAGCGAAGGCCTTTGATCGGGTATGGCACAAAGCGCTTCTTTCGAAGCTGCCTTCCAATGGGCTTCCCGAAAATTGTGCAACTGGATCACCAGCTTTTTGGCAGATCGGAGCATCAAGGTCGTTGTCGACGGTGCTTGCTCTGATCCTAAATTTGTCAATGCTGGCGTACCACAAGGCTGCGTACTGTCTCCTACTCTGTTCCTTCTGCATATCAATGACATGTTGCAAATCAGCAAAATTCATTGCTATGCAGACAACATACAACCGGAACAAACTTGTGTCTGAAGTCGAATCTTTGTTAACCAAAGTCTCGAATTGGGGTCGACGAAACTTAGTCCAATTTAACCCCAAAAAGACACAAGTTTGCGCGTTAACCGCTAAAACAATGCCGTTTGTCGTAACTCCTCAATTTGAGGACACTCCCCTGTCTGCTACAGCCAGTATCGGAATACTTGGCGTCGACATTTCGAGCAAAGTCCAGTTCCGTGGTCAATTGGAAGTTAAGGCCAAATTGGCCTCAAAGAAGCTTGGTGTGCTCAGTAAGGCGAGACAGTACTTCACGTCTGGTCAGCGTATTAACCTCTATAAGGCGCAAATTCGGCCGTACATGGAGTACTGTTCTCATCTCTGGGCGGGAGCTCCCCAGTACCAGCTACTTCCATTTGACCGCATTCAACGTAGGGCGGTTCGACTTATAGACGATCAAGCTCTTTCCGATCGGCTTGATACTTTAACTCTGCGTAGAGATGTTGGACACTCTGCATCTTCTACCGCATTTATCACGGGGAATGTTCTGAGGAATTGTTCGAACTGATCCCGGCCGCAGAATTTCATCATCGGACATCGCGCCAAAACCGTAAATTCCACCCACACCACCTCGATGTCCAGCGTTCCACAACAGTGCGATTCCTTAGGCATTTTCTGCCTCGCACAACCACTCTGTGGAACCAGCTGTCGCCGGCGGTCTTTCCGAACCGTTACGACCTGGCAACCTTCAAGAAGAGAGCGTATTCTTTCTTGAAAGGCCGGCAACGCATTTGCAAGCCCTGTGGTGTTGCAGATGTCCATCGGCGGCGGTGATCACTTACCATCAGGTGAGCCTCCTGCCCGTTTGTCCCCTTTGTCCCATAAAAAAAATATCAGATTTAACTGCTTAAAAGTGAATCTGTGTGTGATTAAGAGAAATAAACCAAGCATTTATTAAAACTGAAATTAATGTTAAAGTTACAGTGCAACCTCTAGGTACGTTATATATTTAGGTTGCACTGTATTAGGACTTTAATTTTCTGTGTAATAAATGTTGATTTATGCACGCGCACAAGGGCTCCGTAGTCCGTACCATTATCCATAACTACAACACAACATCAACTATGTATGTATGGGAACACTATTTAGTTTTCAACTTTACTTATTTTTTCCTTAATTTGTGCTGTAAGACGTTCCTTTTTCCCAAATTTCGTGATTCTAGGTCAACGGGAACTTCCGTATAGGTTTTTGACCCAAAAATTATAGGGTACTTCCGGGTGATCTAGAATTGCCGATTTTGGTTAAGAGCAAGGCACATAATATAGCGCAAGTAAAGGGAAAATTCCGAAAAATAAAAAATGTTTAAAATTAAGGTAAATTTTGGTATTGACAAGTTCTCGCGAAAATTTAAATTTGCCCATATCTTTTTATCATATTGGCCAAGGATTTTGATTTTTATACACCTAATAGTACGGACTATAAACCGCAGTTTCTAGTTAAATTTTAAGAAAATTGGCGATGACACACGGACAGACAGTTGGAGAGTGAGCCAAAGGCTGCCGGGTAGCTTCCGGCGCCGGATATCCAGTGGCGAAATATACGTAGCTTTCACACATGCCGGCGTAATTTGCCCGGAACATTACTTACAATTCACCGCTGGATACCCGGCGCCGGCTACCCGGCAACCGGCTCCCCGGCAAACGGCTCGTGTGAAAAGACACTAAGCGTTCCTTTTTTACTTTTTGAGATACGGAACGCTTTCTTAAATTAAAATGTTTAGAATTAAAATTTTATAAGTTACTTTGATGCCATTTTGATTTTTTTGAAAATTATGGGTAGGCAATAGTGCCTACCCATACAGATATCAGATATCTACCCGTGCAGATAGCTGCAACAAGTATATAAACCTCTGAGACGTTATATAACTTAGTCTCGCCCGTGACCATGATTGCTGTATAGTATTCGAAACGTCTGGAACTAAAAATCAAAATAAATCCGCGACAAAATCCGAACAGGTAGTTTTATTTATAATGTGAAATATTCGCGTAAACCTAAGAAACTATTATAAGTTAAAATTCTTCAAAAAAGGGGTACCCCGCTTAAAAAAACAAAAAAATATTAAAAGTCTCGGAAGTCCCGGGAATTCCCGGGACTTTGATTGTAGGCTGTCTCGTGTCCCGGGACTTTGAAATTGTCGGGAATTCCCAAACCCTAATCCACACAAAAAAAAATATTTCAATTCTTCGATCTTTCTCAGTGTGAAAGAAGAACGAACAAACTTACTTTCACATACCAATATCAATTTAGTACTGAATTATTAAAATTCAAGAATCAAAGTACATAACGAGTATAGTTTCTATAACTTTAAATGTATATATAGAGATGATAAGTAAGTTAGTTGATTTAGTTGATATTACGGGCTTCGCAAGCGCGCTTCCTCGCAGAGGAGAATATTTAATTACTTACGATTCCGTCACTCATCTTATTTTAACATTCACTTGAGTTGATTATACGACGCTGCACATTTTACGTTAAAAATGTATAAGATTGGATGTTCCTTAGCTAAATTAAAGGAAATTTACCGCAAGATTTAATTAAAAACAAAATAAAAGCAAAACGGGAACAAGTAATTAGAAATATAATAGGCAACTCTACGCAGTAAACGAGCTTTTTACTGAAAAAGTCAGCCGGAAAATTCACTCTGCAAGTTACGATTGTATTCGCGATCTAACTATTAAAATATATCAATAACTTGTAATATATATTCATATTTTACAAATAAATACATTGATGATATAGAAAATAAGATTACCTACCTATTTCACCCTTAAAGATGTGTAGTAATAGTAGCCCTCAATTTATATACAAGAAGTTGGTCAGGTGTTAATTGACGGACTTCATACGACTACTTGTTTCCAAGTCCAAAAATGCAGGTTTCCTCACAATGATTTTCTTCACCGTAAGACAAGTGGTAATCATGTTAGAAGTGGTTCGCACATGAAAATATAAAGGTGCGAGACCCGGGATTTAAGCCAACATCACTCAGTTTTCCAAACGAGCGCACTACCACTGGGCTACCACTGACTCCACTGATGTGTAATGTTTATTTAAAATTTGTATTGGACCTTTGTGTATATGCTTAAACAATTTGACCATCTTTCATGAAAAAAAGGAAGTACGAACATAGTAAAAGAATATAAAATCAATTCACACTAATCAAAAAGAGATTTGAAAAGAAATGTCTACATTTCAAAATAGATTCATGAACGTGTCCAGAGCCTATACTACCTAATGCTCATAGGAGTGTCAAACCGAGCGACATAATTCGAAGATTCTGACACGGTCTGAATACAGGCACTATTGAAATGCAGGCATTCAATAGCTAGTGCCTACACTAGTTCATTGTAGCTGGAAAATTCAAATTATAATATTAAATCATGCAGCTGTGACCTTAGAATTTTGCAACGTAAAATGTGTTGTAGATAACGTAACATCCTATGCTACCTTATTAAACTAAATATATTTATTCAATATATTTTATCTCATTAATTTTATAAAACGAATATCTGCATAATCTCCACTACATTTTTAACATAAAGAAAAATTATAAGAAAACAGTTTACGAAGTTCCCTATTCATAAAGTGCATCCTAAAAGTTTCAAAACGTGTTAATTAGCTGTATAAAAAGCTAATTAAAACAATGTCACAGTTGATAAAAGGACAATGTTTAAAAAACATTATTTACAAGTTAAACCATAAATAGTAAAGTACACATGCAATCTATTTTTAGATCACATCTGTCCGTGTAAAAACTAGGCAGGTCAACGTAGTTCTTGTTCCACTTTAAGAGAAGAAAGAAAACTAAAACTTACCGATACAAAGTTCCCGAATGTATTTTCTTCACGCCGTCCATCTCTGTGGTATTGTTATCATGTCTAAACTACGCTTAATAGCTAAACGTATTAAAAATTAAAGTCATCATGAGCCCTTGATAATACTGCGGTCGACAGCACCTGAAACAATATAACATTTTTGGTTAGCCGTACTTGAAATTCGCTTAAAAAGTAATTAGGCATCGCATCGTGCATATGAAAATTAATGTTTTGTAGGATTCTTTGCAAAATAACCACTGCTCTGTGTATTCAGGGCGTCGGTTTTTGGTTATAACGTTCATATCATTTGAATACTATTTCGTGCCTACTGCCTATAGTTCCTGTTCCCATTTACGATCTTTTTAAATTTAATTTATACCTACCAGAATCAGTTTTGTGGTAGATAATAATTACCCACGTTGATTATTAGTCTACTTCCTAAATATTCTCTACCGATTAAAATAATTGACATAATTGCAAAAGTAAAACTTTTGAATCCCCTCACAAGTATGTATGTCTCCGACTGCATAACACTGTGTTCTCACTGTTTATTTCCCTTTTTACACCACCAAGTTATATTTTTAAACCTATATACTCTATGACGAATCGAACGACGCACGAATCATCAAAATCGATAAGCCCTTTAATAATGACAAAGGATAATAGGATCAGACATACATACAAGTGAAACACATAAACTAACCCCCCTTTGCGCTTCGCAGTAGGGTAAAAATATACTAGACTTATTTTATTTTGAATATTAGATACTTATGTATACAATTGAAAAATGCATTAAATCTGGCGCAACTATTAAATATCCAGGAGTATTTACATTTTAATCCTTTTAAAGCAATACTAATGTTATAAGTACAATTTATACACTCATAAACTCAGTCCCCGTTATCATTTATTACACCTTCAGTGGATATACAATAACAACAAATGGTTTGATTTACATTAGAATTTTTATTGGTAAGTATCTTTCTTTTATTGATAAAAATAAAATAAATAACATTAAAACCGTTTGAACTTTTATCGATTCACTCCATATCTCACATTTAAGACAGCCTTATCTAAGAAGATTTTCTACGCGAGAGTGATATTCAATAAAGATTTAGTGTAGGAAGCAGGTAATCGGTTTAAACTCCATTTCACTTTAACCTGTAGTTTGTCATTGCCACAGTAATCCTACAGTTGCTACCTATTAACTTGGTCAAAGACAAATTGACGTTTAGACTTAGAGCCGGAGAATTCATCATTTTATTGCGATACAATATTACTTCCGTTGATTTGTTTTGTTAATTATTACTGTAACAACAGATAAATATCAATTGGAATACCTATTCATTAGCATAGCATAATAGCGTTTTATAACACTACTACTGTATGTGTCGGTAGAATTTAATAGGATATTATAATATATTACCCACTAAGAAGCAATTTTTGGAAATTCTACCCCTATAGGATTAATAAACGAGGTTGATAGTTGGTATGGGTTTCGATCAGTTGTAATACGAATCAATGATAATCATCGAAAATAACATTTTTGGTTAAAAATCAGAGTTTTCTGGAGGTGAAAAATAAAGTACAACGTAGATATCATGATTTCTTTTTATAAAATCAGAAACATGAAGATATAATATCGTTGATATTTGATATAGCGCATAAGCAACCGCTAAGAAACGTTATTTAAAAAATTTAATAGTAAACAAAACAATATCGTTTTCCTATAATTTAAACTGTAAAACACCAATTTAATGTATTACATATAATAAAACTGAAACTGAAACTTTATCATCATGATAGCTGGTTGTGCTGAGGGCCTAGACAAAGTAACAATCGATTAGCGAAAGCGATAGTAGAAAAGTCCAAAATGTATGGGTTTGACATATGACTTAGATATGTCACGTGATCTGTTGTCAACGAATAGATGATGCTAGACAATGTACATTCATTTCAATTATTAGTGATTTAAAGTTCAAGATGCATACGCTGCGTTTAAGCGATGACGATTGCAGAAATCGAATCGCTTCATAACGAATGCCGGTTGGCTATAGGCCCTGGTCAACTTAAGATACTTTTGTCCGGAAAGATACTTCATCTCAGAGAAATTTACTTAAAACCTAAGCAGAGCGAGGGTGAGTAGCTAAGGGTGAGTAGGGTGAGTAACACTCTGCTAACATGACCTTCGAAACAAAAACTTAAAAGTTTCCCAGTGGAAAATCTTCACAGAATTTTAAGTTTTCTGATATCAAGATTCTGCCAGTGCTTTTCATCCTGCTAATACCAATACAGGAATAATTTGCTCTTAGAACGCACGTCTTCCTAGTAGTACTAATACTTTTTATATATGTATGTCTTTCATTATATAAAATGTCTAGATGGAGCGTCGCCCTACAATCGTATCAAAGAAAACGAGTCAACAATTTCAAGTATGTGTGCGTGCAGGCGTCGTTTTACACTGTGCGTCTACGTCTCTGTGTGCGCAAATAATGATACCAGCTACAATTCTCCCATAAATCACATTAAAAAAAATAGACTTATTAAAATACGTAGTGACAATAAAGCGGCACGATCTGTACTAATCGGCGGGTAAGCACTTGTCAGCCAACAGTTGGCTGACACTTTTTGACACGTTTGCGCGCACTTGACGCTCCATCTAGACATTTTATATAATCAAAGATGTATGTATATGTATTGTATAACCCATTAATTTAAGCAATTTTGGAACAGTCTAATATATAATCTACGAAAGTCAGTTAATGTGCAGTACACTAACATTTTTAGTACAATAAAATAGTTTAACCGATTTCAATTTCACTTAGAACTATTCACTCATAATGTGAGTGAATTATTAACGCCGACTCTAGGTAATTTGCGAAATGGACAGGTATAGTAATCTATTGAATTTTTCTATAGAATTTTATAATATAGAAGTGAATTTAAGAAGGAGAAGTCTTAGAGTACGTTATAATAAACATTTAAATTCTTACATAACTCAAAATTACTACTTGTAAAGCAGAACTCATATCAGATGTGAGATGACATATAAAAAAGTTAACTAAATATACACCTAAGTTTTCTTACTAAAAGTATACGTAATTCATCGCCGCTTACAAATAGAAAGGAATGTGCTATATACATATATATGTTTAATCCTAGTTGAGTTACTTAAATTTACTAAATCTAACCAGTTTTAACACAAATCGGTCTTTAATCGTATTAGCCAAACACTAATAGTATTAAAAGAAGTATTTGTTAGTCTGTCTATAAAAAAAACCCTGAACCAATTTTAATAAGTGTTTTACACATTCATTCACATTATCTCTGTGTTAATTAAATATAATATCACTCTATTATACATTATATTTTTATATTGTAAGATAACGGAAGCTTCACGGTTTTAGTTTAGAAAATCAAAATATGTAGATCCTTAACAAGTCTACAAAAAAGTCCGCGAAATCACGCGAAATATATTTTTTTATACTTAACCTCCTATATAGTTTGGTTTTATGATGACTTGATATATTTTTGATGAAAGTAACGTTTATTTAAACTACAACATAGTATTATAAAAATAATTCCAATGTCATCGTCACGAGATAATGAAAATAAATTACGCCTTTCTACTGTAAATCCATAATAGTAATGGATTACAATTTACAGTACAAAAGGCTGAACCTGGATCTTTGGCACATAGCTAATCTGGAATAGTATATGAGATACTCTTTATCTCATAAAAGTGTATGGTTCCCGTGAAACAGATTAAAATTTGGTTTTCACTACCGAAGATTGTTGTTAGATCTATCCATAACAAGTTATGCAGAAATACAAAATAAAAAACTTATGTTTGTCCTTTAAAGGAGCTATGGCGATGAGTGCATTCACACTGCATTCAAAAGAGGCTAATTGCCCTTGCAATTAACTCTAGAAATATGGACGAACTAATAACGATTTCAAATCGGTACGACCCTAATCATTGTGAAGCTATCGTGTATTTGTTTAGTTTACTAGTTTAATTAGTGACTTTATGGTAAAGTGGTGTTGAAGAGATGTTAGGTATGTTTATATAGCACGAAGCATATTGCGAGTTCGACTTAAAGAGGAGAACTTATGAAAATAATGTGTATACACTTAGTGGGACTTACAGAGACCTCCAGACAAACGATATAACAAATCTTTTATAATTAAATAGCCCATTTATCTAGGAAGAATATATAAAATCACATGATATAATAATATGTAAAATCAAAGAATTTTGTTTTCGGTCTCTAGAAAGCGGGCGGATCCGCGGGAAAGTATGATATCCGTTGGAGACGTCACTCTAAACGCAAATAATATGAGGTCGGCTACAGATGGAGAACAAAGTGTTGAATAATGTTCTAACATACGAAACATATTGAGGTATTGGTAGGTAGGGATGAAAATGAAATATAAACCCTTGCAATTTTCCGTTTAAAATAATCGACTAGAGCAAAGTTTTCAATTACTTTGTAACGACACAGGCTGTGGAAGCAAACAAAGTAGTAAGTACCTATCTAAGCCAACTCCATTTTAGATTTAACCCTGCTGCTATATTTTAAAGTAATAACAAACTTGAACTATTGAATATTAAACTAAACAATAAGGTTTGACTTTATTACTTCGCTAGCATTTCCCTCGGCTTCGCCCGCGTTCCAAGGAACGGAAACGAAATTCTTAGATTTTACATAGGTATATATTATTATACCATGTGATTTTATATAGCCTGCCTTTGATAAATGGGTTATCCATCACTACAAGAATTTTTCAATGCGAACGAGTAGTAGGTACCTGCGGTAAGCTCGTGCAACAAAATAATATTATAATAATAAGATTTATAATTTTATAATATTAGTATAAAAAGACATCGATTTAACGTTTTTTAAATGTAACGTAGGTATATAAACTCGAATTCTCACATAGTTCTTTCTTGGACTTTTCTGGAGTATAAAATCTCGGACAAATTAATTGCTAAGAAATGGGTTTTTAAAATGAAATAGGTATTCAAATGGTTGATCAGTGAATCACGCGTCGACGAAAAGGTACACGACAAGTTCAAAGCAAAAAGAAGTATCTTGTGCATACCTGAACACTGAGTAATAATTTTCTACCTATATTATACATAATAATATTCTATACTAATTTTAGCTGTTATAAAAAGCATCGTGAAAAAATAACACATTGAGCGACAATAAGTAAATTGTAATCGAGTGATAATGTTATGATAAAAAATGGTACTGAAGACTTGTTGTGGTCATAATACACTGAGATTACTGTATATTTTCTAACTTCAATTGAACACTGAAATTCAATATGAATTAATTATTCCACCCTGAAAAATGGTAATACTGTTGCTAATGACATTTTAACTTAGTTGAATGGTGTCTAACTGTGATTATCATAGCAATTATTAGTAAATAATATGAAAATAATAATAGGATATCAGCTGATATCAAACTTTAATTAGTAGTTGTTGATTGTTTCACAGTTACACTATATGACTAATCAAGTTAGAATTAAGTATATTCCTCAAAAATTAAAGAAGTACATCTTTGTACAGTGTACAATTATAAATCAAGTCAAGATATGTGCGTATTCAGTAAATACAACAATTGATCATTTTATATCACAAAATATAAGATTATACAGTGATTAATAAAGTATGATATTATACAAATACTATCAATCCCCGCGGCTCCGCTTGCGCCCAATGGATGAAAATTTAGGGTAATAAGAATTTTTTGATGCCAAATCATAAAATAATGAATTTGAATTTGTTCAAAAAATAAAAAAAATAAAATATCTGGGGAGGGCTATCATAGCCTACGACCTATTCTCAGACCTACCAAATATACACAAAAAAAATCATAAAAATTGGTCAAGCCGTTTCGGAGGAGTTTGATAACAAACACTGTGACATGAGATTTTTATATATTAGGATTATGGTTTTAAAATTTTTGATTCATTCAAGAATTATTATAAGATTTTTAAAATAAATAACACATTGCTGGCCTAAATAAAACTTAATTTTGAAGTTATAAAATTAGCCAAATATAACTTTATAATGAGAAATATTAAAGAAATTTTTAATTGCATGACCCTAACTTTAATATACTTATAATATATACCTACATAACTTAAGTTTCATTTTGATTGCTATGCTAGAACAGGTCAAAGAAAAGATGACTATGTTTGTACTCTCACTTTTGTGCTCTCTGTGAATAAATGAATCAATAGAAAATAAATGCAGATGTATTAGCTGTTACAAAAATATATTATTCAACATATAATATATTTCTCATCAATATTTTATGCCATAATCTTAAAAAAAAAATCTTAACTAAAATATATGAATAGGTTAGTGACAGACTTTATATGGGACTTCATCCCTTGTTTAAATCAATCATGTTTACCACATTAACGCTCGCATATCATAGTTTAAGTACATGGGATATGTTCCACAATACTATTCTGCAAATAGTTATTCTTTTTATATGTTTACTTTTGAAAAAAAGGTAAAATGTGTTTAAATATTAGTGTTCAAGAGGTATAAAGACTGTCATAAACTACATTTATCCAGTAATTTGGAATTTTTCACAATTTGACAAGCTCGGAATAATGCATTAGTATGCGTTATTCTGAGCTTGTATGTATTTAGAGTTACTTTGCGGTATATTGTTTTTATGTTGTGAAAATAACTTAAAATAGGTATACTTTATTCTATTAAAATTATGTAAATTAAATGTCTGAAAATCAGATAGATCAATGAAAGTAAATGAATAAGAATAAATAATAATTATAGCCTTAGAAAGTGAACTTGCCGATTGTAATTTTTTCAAGAATCTTTAAGAACATAATATATACAACTATCCCACTTAATTAGTAATAAAAGTAAATTTAAAAACTTAAAATATATGAGTCATTTGCAAAAATAAAAAAAAATAAAATTTTTAATAACATAGGACAAATTCATTAGGTATTCATTTTTTTCAAAAAAGGTAGCAAGGCTATGTTAAATAATTTTAAAAGTTTTGTTTTAAATATAAAACTAGGCATATAGTATAGTTTGTTTGTGATACTTAATTAAAGGTCTATTTTAAATATTAAATGGCCTACCATACATTTAAAGCATCAATTTGGTTTTTTATTCAAATTATTTTTATATGAAATATCTTTTATTATACCCTTCTCAATATAGTTATGCATTTAACGAAAAGAAAACATTTTCATTTGTAAATGTAATGTCATATAAGAATATGAAATTCAAGATAACATACAAAGCTAATTGTCTGATAAGCATACAAAGAAGTCCCTTGGGGTCAATCTTCGTGTAAATCACATAATTATCACAAACAAGCACGTAAATACAACTGATAGGAAGACTCACCAAAAATGGCTACAAACATCCAATTCCTATAGACTTCACACTCGGCACTTGGCGGTCTATATCAAATGGAACGTGAGATTAGTTTTTACGGTAGCAGTTTCCCATATGAATGCACTTTCCAACAGCTTTTACTATCACACGGCCCCTACTATACGCAAGTAGTACAAGCATGAAAAATACTTGATGACTGACGTACGTACTCTACGCACAGGGAGCGGTCGAAATGAAATCACCGGTGTACACAAACCGCAATTAAGCATCCAATGCACTCATACGACTTATAATATTGTCACTCAATTCAATCCATTTATGACGATTTTACAGTAAAGCACTCAAAAATTTAATACGCGACAACGAAGCGAAATCTATCGTTGCCACTTGCCCCTCCTCCCTTCACCGTGAAAGTATCATAGACTAAGTCAAAATTTTTTATATGAGTTAACCACTAAATTGACACATTTACCTTAACTAAAAGGGAGTAGTTAGTTTTATGAACTTTTTATATTATAATGTAATATTAAGAAACTACAATATTTAAAGGCATAAAAATTAAAAAGATTTTATTATTTTGCGTACTATACTTAGGAATATCATGAGGTAAAGCAATAATATTGTAAAATCAAAAATTACATTTTTAAATAAAATGATAGAATCTACAATATTTTGGAGATCTAAAAAAGAGCGCAAAATTTGATATAACGAACATGGATGGTAGCAGGGGCAGGTTTTAGTCCATATAAGAAAACTAAAATAGTCTATGGCTATGTGATTGACAAATAAACGTCATTTGATTTTTCATTTTATTGTTTCTATTTTATTTCAACTAATAAAATAGAATTTTTAATTTTATAACATTTTCATTTTTCAGTACAATTATATATTTTATATGTATTGAAAGTACTATACTAAAATTTCATTTGTGACTAAATTCCATTTATCTTTAAAAGTCTTATTGTAGTCGCCATGTTGAATTTTTAATTACATCTAAGAAATTAGAAAAAGCATAGAGTATAGTGTATTTTGTTAAAATATCTTCACGTTTTTCATATTATTAAAATATTAAAGTAGTTTATACTTTTATTTAATTCATTAAATAAATTCTGGTACAATCTAATAAACATATTTAAAATGAGTAGATGGATATAATTAAAAGAAATCCGTTCGGATACTTTGCAGACATACTAACTAGCTAGTACTACTTCTACAACTTTGCTTGTCAATTTCTTGTATTCACAAGTTTATCGTAAAAATGTTGAATTTCCTTGCCAAATATATTAAAAAGTATGTAGACTATATAAAAATCATACGTCCATTTTTTATATATTTTCTCATTTGTAATATTTAATATCCTATAATTTTAAAAATTTTAAATAAACCTTAGCATAGCAAGATCACATTAATACGTATAAAGAAACTAAATAATAAATATTAATTATATTGAAAAAATATTAGTTTAAAACCAATTAATATTAATAATTAATAAATTAATGTCTACAACGATAACCTTTATTTCATCTGTTATAATAATACAAAAGTATTTATAAAATTTAAAATACTTTTAATAAATAAATAGAAGTTACTACTAATCTTAAGTTGAATATGAATCAAGATATTGATTTGTTAAGAAAAAATAATCACTTTATGCTGGTGCGCGTTTTCGAACGAATATCTCACTGTTCTCGCACTTTTGTTGTTTTTGTGTAGAAAAGGAAATTTGTGAGTGAGAAGTATCCATCCCATGTGTATTGGTGTACATATACTATGTATGTTGTGTTGTGTGTGCGTGGTGATTTGTGTTATATGCTGATAGAAAGAAATTAATTAAATGAGTGTAATTTAAGGATGAAGTTTACATAAATGTGAAGAATCACCGTGTTTTGTGTTATCGAGTGCTAGAAAATCCGTCAGGAGGCGGTAATCATGTACGTTTATTCGCTATTTGTGGATTCTGGATCTCGTCTCGTCGATGTACCATAAACAAAAATGTCAGCGATCCCGATTTTTTGTTTCTTGCTGCATACCCCTCGTTATACCTTAATTAGATCACACGAATGATATAAATTAATGTTAGACGCTTTCTCTGGAGGTGTCGTCTCATACGTACGGCGTGCCTTAGTATTAAATCGGCCATAATAAACGTGCGTTTAGTGTGCTTCGCGCCTGTCTACACCCGATCTATCTCATTGTTTATGTATGGAGAGTAAACCTGGAATTTTTATTGCGTTTCGTGGTGAAGTAAAGCTTTAATTAAATATCTGGATACGATATGTGTTTGTGACGGCCGGTTAGCTGAGAGGCCGCGGGCGCCGCTAGCGTCTTCGCGACCGCCAAGGTTCTTTAAGATCTCTATTTATATTAATATCTCGATCGCTTGCTGCAGCATAATGACATTCTTGTAATGAAGTGCCGTTCCGTGGATTTGTGGGACATGTGCCAATTATTGCGTCTGTGACGAATAACCCGCGGTGTATTTTGTATTTGTATGTATACAAAATTTTACCAGTGCTGTTTACTTGTGAATATGAATGGTGATCACTAATTGCACATACATTTGTAACGTTTCCAAGTAAGTTCACATAGAAAAATTATAATTATGTTTATTATTTGGTCTAGGACACATTTATTACTACCAATATATTGAAAGTTAATAACAATCTAGAAAAGGCTTCCTATAAAAACACATGATAACCTTCTGTTTATCCTCAATTCAGTAAAACATGAATAAACAGTATTATAGTTTATATTTAAATTAAAACTGAATATAGATAGTGTTTAACATTTTATTTTTTATTTTAATATAAACAAGAGAATTGGTATACGAGTAAAGAAATATTTTTTAACCATTTTCGTTTTTCAATATAAACAATATTTAAAATAAAAACAATATAGATTATATCTTTAAGATTACAATGAGACAGTTTGCATTATAAGCTGATATTTAACAAGTCATTCAGATAGATTCTCTTTATAATAGAGTAAACTATAGTTGCATGAAACTAATTAATATCAGCTGCTATGTATCCTATAAATAGTTTAAATATACATAAAAGTAATTTTATTTTACAAGGATGCATAATAATTATAGGTATTATTTCTAATGAATGCAAGACATTTATTAAGAAATAGTTACAATTATTTTACAAGAACAAGAAATAGGCAAAAATTCTTCAATTATTTTCAACAACAATACTTAACTAATCTTATTATTAGTATACAATATAGATTCAAATTCTATTATCAAAAGTTAACATTTATAAATAAATTATAAGACATTGACCTGTAATATTTATAGTTGTTTAAATTTATAATCCTAGGACAATTCAAATTCTAAACATAGCTTAATTAGTAATATTAAAAATACATTGCTATTTTAAGTAATTGGCAACAATGTTGAACATTATTTATTTTAGTTAGTCCAATAACATATTGCCATTGTAACATAATTGAATAGTATATATAATGTGTTTAATAAGCAATTTTTAGATGTAAAAATCTTTTTCAATTTGAGTAATTGACAAAACACACTATTTATATACATAAAAGGGATATGTAATTTCTTCAATGTATATTCCAACAAATTCACTAATTAGTAATTTTATGTTCAATGTACTTTAGAAGTGCACTATTATGTTTACACTGTATATAATAAAGGTAAAGAATTATTATTATTATTTTCTTTAAAATATGGCGGTAAAAATATTAAAAAACATAAAAAAACAAAATAATATAATTTAATATTTGAATTATATTGAGTACCTAAAACGAAAATATGTAGGCTAAAATATCATAAAAGTGGTCTGATTGGCATTGGTATGATCATAGACAAAATCATTGTAGCTGAGATCCCAGAAATCCATTAAAATTTTTATTTAGATGTTTTTTTTTTTTACTATTAGTCAATTTTAAAAGCAACTAATTTGCAATGCACAGTCAAGTTGGCGAAGGCACGTAGGGGTATGATCAAGGAGAAGGAGAAGGGCGGGGGTGCCCGTCTCAAAGATGAGCCTAATGATCCTGCTGAACCAGGTACATATTTTGTAATTTATTGTAAAATACATATACAAATTTGTTACTCACATCATTTTAGAAGTTATTTTAGATATGCTCTCCTTGAAATTGTATTACAACCTATTAAAGAAAGAATTTTTAAAATGGCTTTATAATTGGCAAAGATATTAGGTACTGTTTTTATATTTTAAGTTATCTGTACATATAATAATATTCTTAAAGTTACATCCATACTTCAAATAGTATTTGGATAATCTTATTGAAATAATAATAATTATTATTAATACAGTCAAATCTGTAGTTTTTGGAATTTCTGTCTGTCTGGAAATACTTCACAAAAAACAATAACTGGACAAACTTTGATAACTTTCTATGAAGTTTGCGATTAATTAATTTATTTATTTTAATTACATACCAATCCCATAGAACAAAAGTTTTAGATTGTGCTGAATAACCCAATTTTCTAAAAACCTATTCCAATTTTTATTTTTAAAAACCTTAATAAGGCTATTACAAATATTTAAAATAAGCCAATAAATTTATTATTATTATTAGTTTTTAAACCTATTTGGCCATTTGTACAACATAATTAAGTTATGTAGTGAAAGTCTTTAATTTTAAATTCAGTGATGCATAAACAGTATTATTTTTATAAAGCAAATAGGTACTGCAACATTGTTAAAAGTTACATTCTATGCACTAAAAATTAAAAATTGAAATATATTCTCCTCTAAATTGACCTTGCTAATATAATCTAACCATCAACATAAAAAAAGTTCTTTAATTTATTGACTAAGGCTGTAGATAATACAGAAAGAGGATGTATATTGTATAATTTGAACACTTATGAGTGTTAAATAAATTACTTTTGTGGCTTTTTGTTTAACTTAGTCATTCTGTATCTTCATTTTTAATACCTATTACTGTATTTATTTGTAGATTTTAAAGTGCAATTTAAGATTAATATGTGGTTTGATCGCAATGAGTATTTTCTGAAACTAAAAAATATCTCCAGCATATGTTTAAAAAAAATCATTAAGCCTGAAAGGATTAGGGAGGCATGAAAGAGAATTGTTCAAAGATTAATATTTTATTTTTGGACCAGGAACTTATATTTTAAAATCCATACTAATATTATAAATGCGAAAGTAACTCTGTCTGTCTGTCTGTCTGTCTGTCTGTCTGTCTGTCTGTTACCTTTTCACGCCTAAACCACCCAACCGATTTTGCTGAAATTTGGTATGTAGATAGTTTGCATTCATGAGAAGGAAATAGGCATATTATTTTTTGGAAATTCAACCCCTAAAAGGGTTAAAAGGGGTAGCAAAGTTTGTATGAGAAAAATATTTTTATTGCACATTTTTGCATGAAACTCTGAATTAATGCTTTTTAGTACAAATGATGAAACACGTATTTCAGGGTTTTTCGAAATTCACCCCCATTGGGGGTTAAAGGGGGTGGCTAAGTTTGTATGGGAAATTTAATTCTATTGAATTATTTTGCGTGACACTGAAATAATGCTCTGCAATACAAATTAAGAGGGCCAGAACTTTAAATGGGGAATCAGTCCTTGGTACATTATAAGTAACAGTATATAAGCAAATATGTTTATTTTATTCACTCTTAGCGCGAGCGAAGCCGCGGGCACCGCTAGTAGATTATAAACGGAAAGAACACAAACATACAAACTTTCATTTTTACATTATGTGGTACATATTGGCAGATGCGATATACGCAGTCCTGTTTAAGTTTCAATGAAGATATACAGAAATTTAATAGAAAAGTTTTAGAGTTTCTTTATTTTCCCCAATTTTTTAATTTATCGGACTACTTTCTAATTTCCCTCCTGAAAATTTTATAACATTTTCCAGTGTTATCTGTAAACTAAAAGAATAAACTCATCAACCCTCTTATAGTCGAACTGTTAAAGTTTGTCAAGATAAAAACTAGTGTAATACACCAGGACACGGTTCCCGTCCGCCATCGGCATCATTGCCGACCCCAGCGGCACTAAAGAAGGAGCCAGACGAACCCGCGCACAGAGTTAAGATGGAGCCTCACAGTCAAGGCGGTGAGGATTCTAACGCCGACCTCGGTGTCGACGGCATTAAGACTGAAATTGACGGCCTCATGGATAGCGATGGTGAGTGACATTTAATTGTTACATATCATTGCTGTTAGTGCATTAGATTTTAATTTTTAATCTATTACTAATTACAGGTAGACGGCATGTAGTGACTAAATTATATGTAGAGTACATAGTTTAGTTTTTATTTTTTTTTATTTTTATAATAATTAAGATGTGTATAGGTTTCTTATATCGCTTTGTCTATTAATCAAATCATATATTATTATGGTTTCTAAACAAAAATAATTAAAGTGAAATTAATTAAATAACACCGGCTTTAGAAGCAGTTAAATTGTAATTAAGCACTTTTTTGAAATTATAACGACCGTTGAAGTTTATTATAAATTATAAGCTTATACACCTGTAGGGATCAAATTCGCGATCTCCGTCAACTGCAATAGGCAGCGGTATTTAGAACGTCGCGATTGCGGCATACGGCTGCCTATCGGTTCATAAGTACGTATAATTAATGATTATATACAAAAAATTAAAATAACTAGATATAACGCTTATAAATATTCCAGTTTTATTATAAGTCCTTTAGCACTGTGCGATCTGTGAATAGTAACAATAATAACCGATCAGGTAGGTATGTACCTGAAATCATAAAGGCATTGTCTTTCCAAGAATAGTAACGAAAAATTTAGTTTCTCTTAACCAAATTAGAAAACTATTATTCTATATAAAGTACCAGGGTAGGTACATAGTAATCAGTCCTTTTTTACGTCCTACTGCTGGACGCGGGCCTCCATCAGGCCATAGTCCATCACGCTGGCCATGTGCCGGTTGGCGGACTACAAATATCTTTCGAAAACTTACTAAGACATGCAGGTTTCCTCACGATGTTTTCGTTCATCGTAAGACAAGTCGTAATCATGTTAGAAAATGATTCGCACATGAAAATATGAGAGGTGCGTGATACGGACTTGAAGCCGCATCACCGGTACGGTTATCCAAGCGAGCGCGTTACCAGTGGGCTACCCCTACCACTGCCTACTCTTGTCCTGGTAGGTCCATGATATATATTAAAAATTTTCGGAACACTAGTAACTTTTAGCGAGATATTCTATTATTCCCCGATACCCAATTAACTTCATAGTAAACGATACATAACGATTTCTGATATAGGTATATTTGATAATCATGATAGCGGTGAATCCCCTACTCATGATAATCGCCATTAGTGATAGATAAAAATGCACTAAAACACCACAATGCATTATACACTCAGAAACTACATTTCTTAACTTGAAACAAAGTCTTACACCGCGTCTGACCGTCTGTTCGTGGACTCAAAAACTACAGGACAGATTTTCATGCGGTTTCACTTATAGATAGAGTGATTCATGAAGAAGGTTTAAGTGTATAATTCATCAAGGTTTTGTGTTAATTAGTTAAAATATGAAAATGATTTTGAAAGATGTCGGAGAAAATCATGCCGACATAGAGCTTCATTGACGTGCGTCGCGTTGACTAATAAGGTTATGTGAAGGAAATAATGTATTACAGAAATATTCCTCTTAATAAGATCTTATAAAATTTTAATAACGTGCTATATCTATAACAAGGAACGCACCCGAGTAAAGCGAGGGTAAGTAACTTGTATAGTAGTATTAATAGTGACCTATGACCAAAAACGGGAACTGATGACATTTATCATTTATGAGTTAATTGTTTTCTTTTTTTCTTAATTTATTTAAACACACCTTGGAATATTAAACTCGACATATTTCAGTACGTAATTAATTGCTAACTGGAACAATTATTAAGTGGATAGGACTCGGAATAAATAAGCAGTATAGGTACTATGTACAAGTGACCTATAAGAAGTAGCGTATTGTCCTTGTAGTTGTTTGCATTTTGAAAACAATACCCGCGATGCTGTATATTATTGTAATAAAATATCGTTTTTATTTTTTTTAACAATAAGTATGACATTGCAGACAAAATTTATTATATTTTGACTTATTATAATTTATTTTTTTATTAGAAATCCAATGAGATAAGCCTTGTTATATTATGTAACTTATCATCTAATACAGGCAAGGTGTATTTATCAATCGTTATATTATGTACGTAAGTATATAGCTAGTCGGACCTCGATTACGACTATAAGGAAACAGTAATTACAGTTAAAATATGAACGCCAAGAATGAATTTTTCTCTATGAGTTTGATAAAATGCTTTATATTTATGGCAATAATCGATACTAATATTATTATAAAAGCGAAAGCGCTCTGAACCGATTTAAAAGAAGTTCGAATGGAGATTGTTTAAAACTGGAAAAACTAGGGATGCTAGATTGGGGAATCAAAGATTTCTAAAGTAAAGGTTTCTATATATAAACACAACATAAAATAGACAGAGAAAGATTAATAAATAATATAATTAACGGCCACACTCAGATCACTCAATGAACCATTGTCGATAATCTCCATACTATAGAACGACTTAATGGTTCATTAAGTGACTGAGTGTGGCGGTAAGACGCCAAAACAACGACGAACCCAAGCTATATAGTATATTCGAACATACATAACTAGTATTTATTCCATTTTAGGTGACCCCACAAAATCACCACAGTGCGAACTGGGTGGCCCAGGCTCTCTAAAATCGGAACGGCTTTCGTCTGACTCCAATGATATTATTGACCCACAAACTGGACTCAGAGGTTCTACTGGTAATTTACAGGTAGGTGATAAAAACTTCTTGATTATTTATAATGGTTTTCGATTTTGTATCGCGATATAAAACCGTATCTTACGAAAAGCTGTTAAATTTTAATTATACTTTCCAATATATATAACAATAATATCTATGGTTCGTACGAACCAAAAAGTTGCATATAATATAAATAAATATGTTGGATCATTAACACACAGCACCATTTATTTCCATGGTAAGCTACTAGGCTTGTGATAAGGATACTAGATAATCGATACATTGTAGTGTAGAGTATATACAACTTTAAATACATACATACATATTACAAATATAAACACCTATTACACAACATGAATTCACCAGCGGTACTCAAACCCGTGACCGCTGGCACAGCAAGTGGAGTCACTACAAACTGAGCCAAACGTGTCGTCGACGTTCGTGTAACGTAACTTAATTTTAAAAGTACATTTCATACGAAAAAAACATAAGGATTGAACGTGTAGAATCTGGAAATTCCGAGTTGATATAATATAATTATCTGCCAAGGTACGATTTCTGTGCATTAAATATTAAAAAGAAATCGATTCATGATATATGTACTCGTACGAGTCATAGATGCCGATAAAGACAGGCACGGTTCAGACACATTGGCTTTTCAGTTTATTACAAATCACACTACAATTATAAATATTTAAGTTTTTGTGGTTGCTATTCCTTCGTGCTGAAACTGCTGGACCAATTTAAATGAAATTTACTTCATAGATAGATATGACCTGGAATATCATATTATAGTTTACCGTTATCGATTATATAAGGACGCACAAAACAAAGCGAGGGTAAGTTTCTAGATTCATTTAAATAATTACTCACAATAGATGGGGGATAAAAATGTTGTAGCATTATTATTTAGCATTGCCATTCGATAATGGAAATTTTGCTGTACGTAGTATGATTTTTTTAAACATTTTAGCAATTTATTTAAGATTGTATTAATTTAATTGAGATGTTTCGTAAACTAACTAAGAATTTTCGCAAGTAGAACTTTTTAGATACTTTCTAGTTATAAGACGCGTTTACGCCAAAAAAGACCTTATTCCTTACTATTTCTAGGATGGCAATCAGAACTGTCGAAACCCAAATGGACCAGAGAATATGGGGTCGTGTCGCATGGGCAACTCCGGGCCCATGGGTCCAGGGGTGTCCATGGGCCCAATGTCCAGCGAAGCGCAGTCTCTACCGTCTAATGTCATCAGCAAACAGTCCGGCAGTATGGAGGTAAAATTAACATTATTAATAATAATAGAATTGTACATTTTATATTTTCAACTGTATGAAAATCACCGAACTAAAAGCAAGAAGGGACCTGACCTTGAAAAACGTGGCAAAACTGCGATTACACAACCGTACCGACAAATACATGTTGTATCTTTTACTCCCGAGTAAAACTAAACGTTCGTTCTCTTTCACTCAAAATGACAGAATATTGGTTCAATGGAGAATGGTGTGCGCTCACGCCTTTCAAAGTGAATACAATTTAGAGCGATCGGAGTACTGTAGGGCCCTTCTTGCTTTTAGTTCGTTGATGAAAATAGTATTTGAAGATAGTGTGAAAGTATTTTTGAGAATATTCAAATGTATCTTTATTATGGCTTATGCTCAAAACATCATTAATTTTATTCAAACGCAAACAAAATCTTTGAGATTTAGTAAAAGTCCTAAATGAAACGTGGACCATGTTTAGTACTCAGGAACAAAAGAAAAAAAAACAGACGTCATAATCTGTGTCAATAGACATTACGCTTCGTGTACAATGTTTTTTATCCAATGTTTTGCGTTAACTAAATCGGCAGTTATTTTTCGAGGATCGAGGGAATTCAAGTTGTCGTCTTCAGTACGACATATAAATTATATGTCGATTTCGCGATTACTTAAAGTCGATATATAAACTTATATTTTTATTTAAACTAATTTGTGATATTAAAAAAAATATGTTAGAAAATATTATTTTTTCTATGAATAATGTGATACCTTTTGAATTCAATTAGATATGCATACGATACCGCGGTCGTACCAAGTTATTAATATAGCCAAAGGCCCAGTCGCGAGTGGACAGTGACTTTTCGATCGATTATTATCATTTCATCAATACAATTGTAACGCTCCGCTATACTATACATATTTCACATACGACTGCCACATTATTAGCAACTCAAGCAAATTGCTTCGACTTTACCTATGTTTTGTGAAGTTGTACTACTATTTAATTAAAACAGATTAAAAAAATGATACTAGTATTTTTAAATGACTTCAAAAATGAGCTGTAGGTGGTTTTTTTCTAATTAAAGATTATTTTTTATTCAGAACCTTCCATTAATATTCTGTTAAGAACTAGCGACTTACTTTCACTTTGTTCGAGTGCGGTCCAAAACTTAAGTGGCTTAGAACACATAGACGTCCAAAAAATCTATTTTCTGCCCCATGAACCCTCTTAGACTATTATTCTATCCTAATAATATTATTAATGTGAAATAATTGATGGATGCTTATGACGGTTTCGCGCAAAGTTTTCAGAAAGTCTAAACGGATCGGATTGAAATTTGGCTCAGACGTTGATTAAATAATCTAGAATAGCACGTATGTTACCATATTGTTCCGGTGGTATAGATTTATAGGGACGAACCCCAAGAACCAACCCGCTAGAGTTTAATGTTTATTTATATAGATATTCCCATGCATGCAGATAATAGTAACATCTTAACATAAAAGTTTATAAAACTATTCAACACACCAACTTGGCTTCTGTTTATGCTATTAGTGAGTAAATTACGTTATTTTTGTTTTAATTCGACGTTTGCATATGACTCAATGCAACGTAAAGATAAAAGATAAGATTATAATACAGTAATAGTTACATTTTATCCTTTTGCATAATATTGTTTATTATTTTTCTTCTCGGTTTTTTTGGTTTTATTCAATTATTTAATCTCGAAAAGGTCTGATGCGGTCCACAATGGGCTCATTAGTAACAATTTGCTTGTAGTTTTGACAAGTTACCACCCTCGGATCAGGCATACGTCGAACAAACGATATGAAGTAATAAACACACGTTTACAATTGTTTTGTTTTGTAAAAGCGGTGACACACGCGCGTAGGCAATGCATAGGTCCTTTCGATTTCTCGAAAGCTTTGTTGAATTCTTGTACTAAGTGATCTAAGAACACCTGAGTGTGATGGACCGTGTTTGTAAGATAAAAAAGGTATCGGAATATAGGGTTTAAGCATTGTGTGTTTCAAAATTATTAATATAAAAAAATATATATATCTATAATAGTACTCAGAGAATTTTCAAAATATTCGATAATATAGTAGGTATCGCGTTAGTTGTTTGTTGTTTAAGGTTTCAGTTACATTTAGCCGAAAAAAACTAGTTTCAATAGCGATTTATTAGGATATTTTGTATGAAAATATTTGATAATGTTGCTTTTTTCGTTCTTTTTTAATTTTTACTCGGTAATGTAAATGCATATTTAAAAGTAGTATTAACAGTGATTAATTATAAATCACATTAAGATTGATTGTGACAGCTATCAGCTGTTTGTCAGCTGTATTTTAAAAGTACCGATTATTGCATATATGGATTAATGTTTTTACTTTATGTTTAATTTAAATAAGTAATGGTAATTAAGTATGGATAAAAGTGGGATTTTCAGATATGTATTTATTAATTATCAAAAAGTGTAAGATATGATTGTGGTCGAATGTTTAGAAGACTGTGTGGCGACTATTAGTGGGGATGGAAGAAGGAATGGAGAATGGAAATGTATATGTATATATATATAATAGTTGCGTGTCTGTATGTCTCCAACGTCATAATACTATATAATTACATTCCTTCGTACATTTGTTTTTCGCAGTCAAACTCACGGAATCTATACTTCTACACTAATATTATAAAGACACAGAGTTTGTTTGTTTGAACGCGTTAATCTCAAGAAGTACTTATTCGATTTGAAAAATTTTTTTTTCGATTTGAAGGCTTTATATCTGTTCCATACTGCCCGTTAAAACGTATCCTAAATATATTATGTGACATTACTTATAAAGAGTTTGCAAATAATACCTGTCATGTCCAGCAGCAAAGTCAAATCTTCGTGTTCTCAACACTCTTGGCCAATAAAGGCGCGGAGGCGGTCATCTCTGGGCAGCATCACTCCATCATAGCATATCACTGTGCTCAGCCAGGCACTAAGAAGTATTTAGAGGTGAGATTGTTGCTTAAGTCCTTTTTATTATTTCTTTTTACATATGAGTTTGTTTTCATCAGAACCATTTATTTATTCATATTTTACTCATAATGTTTTGGACCTGTATGACAATTGGTCGCAGTTTTTCATTTATTTTAATAGACCATAAGATTTTATTTTAAGTAAATATTTAATCATTACACATTTTTAATCATTAGGCACTCTGAACTTGTATATAATATAAATATCTTCACAAATATATCCCTTCTTTATTACAGAAACACCCACTGAAGATGGGTCAATTCAACAAACAAAATCCTGCTCAATGGCTTAACAACCTCGCTATGGCTAAAAGTCGCGGAGGAATGCGAGGTGGTCCAAATATGATGGGTGGACCTAACCAAATGGGTCACATGATGGGAGGACCGATGGGACCTAACATGGGACCTATGGGGCACGGAGGCATGGGTCATATGGGACCGAACATGATGGGACCCAATCGCATGGGCGGGCCAGGCAATCAGATGATGATGATGAAAGGCGGACCGGGCCAGATGGGGCAGATGGGTCCGGGTATGGGACCTATGGATGGGTTTCCAGGGGGCACCCCGTCCTGTGGTGTCATGGACGGCCTCGGTGCTGATGGTGAAATGCCCTGGGACACCGTGAGTATTTTTCTATAACTAATATTATTGGTATACAAAAATATATTATAAAGTTTTACTGAGTCTTTATTAAAATAATTAAAATGAAATTTAATTTTAGAAAAACTCCTCCGTAATGTCAAACGGCATGGCTAACGGTCCGTCACAAATGCCGCCCTGTTCCGAAGCAGGCGGCGACAACAATTCAGGAGATAACAACCTTTCCTGCCAACCCGGACCAAAAGGTGACTGACTAAAATATTGTTTGCCATACCTATAACTCATACGTGATACTGAAAAAGCTTAGTTGTAATGTATACGAACTTAGCAGTAATTTAGCTTAGAATTGTCGAACGACGGCTCTAGACTGTCGCGTCAAGATACCTCGCTCGACTGTTCTTTCTAGTACTGTACTACACAGTGATACACTTATATATATGCACATTATGCAAATTTATATACATAATATGTACATACCTTGTTTCCAACAAGGTCGCATGCCATAAATGTTGGTGTTAAAGAATGTTTTTCCATGTTCAGCTCCAGTTTCTTCCGCAGGTGTCAAAATACCTGACGAGAACCTCACGCCGCAGCAGCGTGCGCACCGCGAGGAGCAGCTGGCAACTATACGGAAAATGCAACAGATTCTGTTCCCTGAAAGTGGATCAAACCCCAACCAGCCCAATGATGGCTCCCAACCATCCTCGGACATTAACCCTCCCAACTCAACAGCCAATATGAACATGCCTTTCCCACCCATGTCGGCCCATGGACCCATGTCTGGACCCAACGGACCTATGGTATCCATGCCTAGCAGCATGAATAGTGGACCCAACTGTACTATGTCAGGGCCAATGGGCCCCAACGGACCGATGGGGCCAGGCCCAATGGGTCCAGGTGGCCCGATGGGTCCAAACGGTCCAATGGGCGGCCCGATGGGTAATATGGGTGGTCCGGGTATGGGTATGGGTGGGCACGGATCAATGGGTCCTAATGGAATGATGGGGCCTAACGGGCCGATGATGCAAGGAATGGGACCTAATGGGCCGATGGGGCCTATGGGTCCGTGTGGAATGAAAGGAATCAGAGGATCTTGTGGTGGTCCAGATATGAAATCAAGCATGTGTTCAGACATGCATATGGGGAGGGGATGTGGTGGACCGATGGGAGTGAGTATGAATTAAGAATATTTTAGTTTTATTAATTAATTTATTTAGAGGCAGTAGTAGTTCGAAACTTGGAAATCCGTGTGACGCGAGTTGAAATCCCTGGTCTTGCACCTCTAAAATTTTTATGAGCGCATTATTTACAAAATCATTATCGGTTCTCTTAGAAAAACATCATGTTGAAACATATGAAGTCCGTCAACCGCATTTGGTCAGCGTGATAGAAAATGGCCTAACCTCCTTCGTATTGAAGGAAAGTCCGTATCCAGCAGTAGGGCGTTAATTTATTTACATTTATTTAGATCTGAATTTGCTGACTTTGTAAGGATAACTGACATTATTTAAAAATATGTATATTAATTTGTTTTAATTATTTTAGCGTATGCCTAATCCAATGGGTGGTATGGGCGGGCCTAAGCCTTGTATGATGGGCGGACCACACATGGGGCCCAGAATGATGCCAGCACCAAATATGAATGCTATGAATGGTAAGATCGGATTGTTGGAATATTATTCTTAATTTGCACATTTCTGTGTTCTGTTCTACCATAAAGAAAGTACTAGACTGGTTTTTGAAAAAAGACAATATATTTATATAATTGTTGTTTGATTGCGAATAATAAAACAAATATTATATATTGAAAAAAATAATAAATAAGTTCTTTTTTTGTTTCGAAAGGTGGTATAATGATGGAAGGCGGCATGATGGGCATGCACGGCGACTGCGGGCCCGACCACCACATGCCTGTCAACGGGCCCATGTGCGACGAGTACGGGCGTGGCAGGAATGTGAGTAGAATATACAGGAATGTAATAGTAAATCATACATCTGTAACGACTCAATGTTTTTGTCCCAACATATTTATTTAAAATCCAACCAAACAAATAGGTTGTCGACAGACGCCCAATAGCTGAAAAGAACCCATCTCTTCAAATATGGGATAATTAAAATACCAATTTTATTAATTTATTTGGTAATAGATACACGCTATGATAATCTTAGTCTCTACTGTTTTTTTGTTTGCCTCAATTTTGCACACTCATGACACTGAAGATACATCAGTCTTAATAATATACGCCACAGTGAGCTAATTCGTGAAGATGTTAATGTATGTATATTTGTGTGCAGATGGGCCCCGGCGACCCCGGCGGACTGGGCCCGGGGCTGGCGCACAAGGCGGCGCGCAGCCCCAAGTCACCGCCCGCCGACATCGACTGGCAAAAGTTACACCACCAGTTCTTTGACGACTCCAAGAACATGGATAGCGAGCTTAGTGAGTTGTATTTCTTTATTCTAGTGGTTAGCGTGTAAGACTGTGCGACATTTTTGGTTCGTGTCCTTATTCGGGATAATATATAAATTCATTTTATTTTTATCATCAGCTGAAGAATCTTATATCATTATGTATAATAAATATAATAATGAATTGAAATCAGGTACACAAGTAAAGTCCCCGTGCTCAGAGCGCGGCGGGTGCCTGCCGCCGCCGCCCTACGGCGCTTCGCCCCTGCACCGGTCCGCCTCTGTGCCTATAGGTAATTATATAAAAAATAGGTACCTATATACTATTTACGAATTAATATATGGAAGTATAATATTTTATTACTTATTAGTAAATAACGGTGATTTAGGGAAAAAAAATTTGACGTTTTCGAATTCATATTATATTAGTAAGTTCCCTTTTTTTGTAATACAATAATGTTATACATATAAAACAGTTTTGGTAATCTTACTAGGGATAAAAAGTACATACGATCTTTTTACTTATTATCTTTATATATATAATTCTTCTGTGAGTGTGTATGTAATTGAACTCCTCCTAAACGACTGGACCGATTTTGATCAAATGTTTTGTGCGTGTTCGACTGCATTCGAGAATGGTTTAGATTCACAATTCGGTCCACTACAACATGTATTTTTTGAATTAATTAGCTATTTATACATTTACACAATAAATGAAATATCCATTGTAGTTGTTTTGCGCATGCGCACAGGACAACGTCTGTCGGGTCCGCTAGTATATTATACTTCATTAGTTTTTTTAATATTTTTGATTTTCAAACACAGACCTTTCACATCTGACGGTCAAGTGTTTGATATATTTTTTATCTATTTATCTTTATTGAATAATATATTTGTGCTTAACAGCCACGCAGTCGCCGTCCCAGTCGGCGGGCATGCCGATGTCCGCGGAGGCGTCGCGCGCCGGCTCCGCGCTCAGCAGCCCCGCGCACTGCAAGCAGAAGAGCGACGCGCCTGGTGTGTACATTGCTATACTATATCCTCTGCCTTGATTATTTTACCTTTTTTTATATTTTTTTTATCTAATATTATATCACCCTTTTTATATTAGCTATAGATTTGCCTTATACTTAGGTTACTTTTACTTGTTCATGATGAAAATATGTATTTTTGGTATTGCCAGATTTGCTATAACTATATCCCCGTTTTGCACATTTGAGTGTTTTGTTATTCCGTTCTATCTGTTGCAAATGTTATAGTAACACATGTTTATATACCTACTATATAAAAGTCTAAATACTAGTCGTGTTTAGTAACATAAAAGATATTACTATGAAAGTAATTTGTAGTAGTCATAATCACGTAACTCGAATTTAGAAAATTATAAATATATATAGAAGACTATTAATACAAACATGCCTTATTTAAAAATAATATTAAACAGTTTTTAATTTCCCTCTCTCTCTCT
The DNA here is from genome assembly GCA_951802675.2 of Boloria euphrosyne. NCBI lineage: Eukaryota > Metazoa > Arthropoda > Insecta > Lepidoptera > Nymphalidae > Boloria > Boloria euphrosyne. The sequence continues at coordinate 4,220,177 of OX637896.1, forward strand.
CCTTCTGAACATTTTTGATAGTGCCAAGTGCTATAGGTATGCCAAAAGCTACAGATAAATAAATAATATAGTACTACTTATAGTGTTTCGAACTAAACAATTAATTAAATGTATAAAAAACGTTTTGCCACAAATTTTAATTGTTAAAATTAAAAATATTATATATAATTTCGAAATCGATCCCCGTCAGTATTCAGGCAAATATACTTTTAAAATTGTAAGTGGTAACTTACAAGTCCTACATCTGAAACTTTTTATTTCACAGTAAAGTAGAAGCCATAGACGTAGAAATGCATGATATTTTATCTGTGTTAGACATTTTCCCAACCAAAGTATTTTTTTTTATAATAGGTATTTAAGTTTGGTTTGAATTGCACTATGATTTTGATTTTTTTTTCTGTAGTTGTAATGCGTATTTTTTGTTTCCCCCTCCCCCGCAAAACGCTTGACCGCTTGAAATCCCGTGTGATGAAATAACGACATTAAAACCAATACTATACAACAATAAAAACGGGATCGAAATTGGCCCAACGTATTGGACAAAATGTTGGCCGTAAAGAAATATTAGAGAAATTGGACGATGGCGTGTTTGTCCGTACACTGCAATGTTTGGCGGCGCAACAGCAGAAAAACCAACAAGGCGGATCTCATCAGAAGGAACCGAGTTTGATGCCCGTGCCTTCACCGCAACAAATATCATATCTCAACCAGTTCGAAGGTAATTCTTATTGCCGTTGGACGAAATAATTGTATATTATTTTAAAATATTTCAGTTCATGGCAATCTGTGCTATGTGAAAATGCTTTTTGTGTTACTTTTAAATCCAAGTATGGGCTATGGCCAATATTAAGAAATGAGTGAAGATTAAATGGTTGAAGTATATTTTTGTCTAAATATATATTTAAATTATTTAAAAATTTCTTAATTGCCCATATTTTATCAGCAAATATCGATTTTTTTTATTCTATAAAATCGATATTTTTTAGTAATTATCTGTACAGTGTTTGCATTGTGTGTGACTTATTTTCATTTTGGTGATGGTTGGTGAAAATGTGCTAACATACTTTCATACTCTATGGCTAATTCGTACTATCTCTGTTGTAATTGTTTATTTCAATTTTGACTTTTATGTCAAATACATAAAGTCTATATTTAAATGTATACAGGATTTCTTATAAGTGTGATCATTTCATATTAGGTCAAGAGTTAACGATACAGAAACAGCCGAACACCTCTTTGAAAGACAACGGACCGCCATCGAACAGTGGCGGGCAAACACCACAGTCGAATTCCAATCAAAAATCACCTGCTGGGTAAGTATCAATATTGAGTTGTATATTTTATTTAGCAAACATAAACAATTGTCTAATACAGTCGCTGTTAAGGATTGATTACGTATAAAGAGGAATACATAGTTATATATCTATTAGCGACTCACCCTCACTTTTCTTGGGTTCGTCCCTAAGTACTCCTTGCCAAAAACTGGACCTGTCACAAAATCTGTTCCTAGCGGACGTCCACTAACTATAAACTACCTCCCTGCTAAAAATTTTATACGTCAAGTGGTTTTCAATCCGCTTTTATATATTTATATATCAAGAATATCGTGTCCATACCATATCATATCCATATCGTGTAATACAATGTCCTTCTGTAATGGCTGGACTTTATAATATTATACACATGCAGCGTTCAGAACCAACTATTGCCCATGTTTATTCACGTTATAAATCTAACCTATCTGCATATTCAATTCAATCTAGTCATGGTAGAAGTAGTTACACCCATATAACAAAATTATAATCACTAAGTATTGTTAGTCCTCCGCCGCGTCTGTTTGTCTGTTCGCGATAAACTAAAAAACGAATGCATCGATTTTCATGCTGTTTTCTACAATGGATAGAGTGGTTCTCGAGGAAGGTTTTATATAATTTGTCAAGTTTGGTAAAAGTACTAGCGGTACCCGCGGCTTCGCTCACGCTTAACCCAGAGACGATCCCGAGCGAAGCGAGAGTGAGTCGCTAGTAGTAGATATTATTGTTTAGCAAAAATACCTTATATTTGTTTTTTTTCCAGTATGATGCCGGGCACGCCAGAGCCGCACTCGTCGCTATCGGAGCAGCGTTCGGGTCGCTTTTCCTTGGAGCAGAGTCCCGGGTTCAATAACCCGCAAACACCAACGTCCGCAGCAAATACTAAATGTGCACAAGGTATGTGGGCTGTTGAAATTATTTATTATATACATATATATTGTTATTTTTTTATTCATGATAGTGTTCTTGCAAATTGCTGTTAAATAATAGTGGCTCAGATATAGTCAGTGTGAAAATTTATTATGTAGGTAGAGAATGGATTATTAATCTTGATGAAGTACTTGCTATAATTATATTTTAATTATATAATATTTAGGTAAATTTTCAGTATCAGGAAAATTAAGAACCATTTGCATGAGACTTATTTACACATGATAATATCTATGTTGTAATATTTAATACATAATTTGCTGTTTTAAAAGAAAATGCCTGAAAGCGATTGCGAGAACTTTAATTATTGTTTAGTTAACTTTAATTATTAGCTTTACAAGATTGCCTTTACAAAGTATATCTATGAGTACTTTCCAACTTAGTGAGAAGTCACTCCATATTTCATTCTGTACTAACTGACCATAATATTAGGTACCAGGGTTTTTTATAAGGCATAAACCAAGTTGTATGTCAATATATATTATTAATAAGTCTGTCTGTTGTACTGTTTGTTTTTTTTTGCTAAAAATATGTGACCTTTTTTAAAAAAAAAACATGTGAGGCACTGAATTTATTTGTAAACAATTTTTATTTATTACTATGTCATGTTAAATAAATTTTATCTTTAATAATAATAAAATATTCGCACTTAGATAATAACTTAGTCGTAAGCGGTGGGTGTAATATACTTATCTTTTGTCAATGAATTTCATTATACTGATTTTTATCTTGTAATGATTTCAGTAAATCATTCGTAATGGACAGCTATAAAAAATCGTGACATCAATGATTATATTTTCGACAACGATATAAGATAATTGTTCTAGCCAGAGATATGAATGTGGTCCTGAAAGTTGCCTTTAGAATTTCATTCAGCAGGATTAGCGGAAGAACGCCGTATACGTCAGGTCTTCATAAACATCAAACATTATTTTACAGGAACTTCAGCATTACCAGTATGACGGTTATTTTGAATATTTTGTGTACTATTAAAGGTTACAAAGCAATAGGTTTGTAATGGCATATGCTTATGTGATATGTTTGAAATTCCATTTTTCTGATGGCAACAAATCTTCTGTTTTTAAATTTGTGTGTAACATAATATGGTAATATAAGTATTTTCATGAAGTACAATGTAGTGCTGACATTATGTGTGAGCATTTTAAAGTGATTTTCTCAAACAAAACGCTTTAATTTAACAAATTATAGCAATCAATAATAAACAATGCAAGTAAAATAATAATAATGTCCAATTTTATTTGCAGATGAGAAGTCAAGGCCGAGTCCTTCATCGAACAGGTCGAGTCAAGACAATGCGTCGAAGACTCCCCAGAGGGATAGCCGTGAGGGGAGGGAAGGACCCTCCCTCAGCCAGGGGCCCTACGCGCCCTCCTCCACAGCAAAGAGTAGTTGCAGTGTTACCACAAGCTCACATTCAGATGACACTATGGCATCTAATACAGAGGTGAGTGATATTGCATTATTATTACAAATATGAATGTGTGTGTGTAAGTTCACAAATAAAGATATCTGTCGTGATATGTAGACTCTTGTTAGGCACCTTGGATCGATTTCGAGAGAAACAAAGTTGCTAGTGAACAATAACTGGTACAACTTAATTAAATTTACTTATCTTTTATATGATATTGTGTAAATTGATTTTTCCTGAGTGCTAAGAGTCGAAAGATCCAGTTATTGTCATCTTACCAATTGATACAGCAAAAATATTGCTTCATTCATCACTCATTACTTTACATGTAAAATTCATAGTTAATTAAATTATTGTTACATTTGGAGGGTACAGAGGCAAAACAAGGAATGTCACAAAATATTTTTTTTTTACTTTACATTGCAATCAATAGTATGTGGAAAAATCTTAATGTTCCCATACTTTTGAACTTTTTGAATTTTTTGTGACATTCCTTGTTTTTCCCCTGTACCCTTCATTTATTATATATCATAGATTTTACATGTTTTAATAACACTTCATTCAATGCAGTTGTATACCCTTTATTATAGTAAAAATATTTTTATACGGTTGACAGACGACGTTGTCAGGCGGACCGAACAGCACGAGCCTGCCCGGCCCCTTCCCCGGCCCGTGCAGTATGAACAGGCCGGACAACATCCCCATCAACCCCAACCAGGGCCCCAACGGCCCCATGGGCCCCGCAACATCTTCCTTCGACCCCATCTCCTCGCTAGCGCAGATGTCGCAGCAGCTCACTAACACGGTCGGCGGCGCGCCCCCCATGGGGCCCGGCGGCAACGGTATGGGCCCCTTCGGCTCCGCGCCCCATCACATGCAGCATCACCACCCCTCCATGCACCCGCATGGACATCATATGATGATGAATGATTTAGGTACATGCCTTTTTTTCATCTATTTCTGTAACAATATAGGTTTAAGTTATTAATAGCTTTAACATAATTTATTTTAATTCTCAACAGGTTGTCATATGGACAATATGGGAGGCCCCGGTATGGGCGGGCCCATGGAGGGAATGATGAGCGGCGGAGACTTCCCGCCGGACATGAATCTAAGTCCTAAAATGAGCGGCGGCCCCATGGGTGGACCGATGGGGCCCATGGGGCCCGACGCCTCAATGATGGGCCCGCGCATGGGCGGCGGCGGGAAGATGCCTCCCTTCAACGGTGCTAACGTCCAAGTGAAAGCCAGCGCGCCCAACACGATACAGTACCTGCCCACGCGGCCGCAGATGCCGTGCAACACGGGGCCGCGCGGGCCGCCCAGCCTGGACTTCCTGCAGCGGGTCACGAACCCCATGCAGATGGACGGCGGCAAGGGCGGCGTGCAGTACTTCCCCGGCGCGCGCGGCATGGACATGGACGGCGGCATGCGCGGCGTCATGCGCGCGCCCGGCATGCTGCGCATGCCGCACTACCCCGCCGGCTTCAACTCGCCGCCCAAGATGGCGGGCGACCCCTTCGCGCCCGGCCCCAACCCCATGTGCGGGCCCGGCTTCCGCGGCGTCAAGGGCGGCATGGGCCCCGGCAACGTGCGCATGGGCGCCGCCCAGCCGCTCCCGCCCTCCATGGGCGGCCCCGGGCCCGGCTTCAAGGGGCAGGGCTTCGCGGTGCCCTCCACGGCGGACCCCAACTACGCGGCGCAGTTCCACAACTTCCAGCAGCAGCTGTACGCGACGGGCAGCCGCGGCGCGCAGCCGCACCAGGGCTACCCGCCCTACCAGCCGCCCAAGTGATGACGCGCCGCCCTCGCCCGCGCCCGCCCACGCTCCGCCACGGCGCCCAGAACGTACTTAATGACCAGTGAAGTTACAGATCAAATATTTTGTTAGTGTCCCCTAGTTAGTCCGTGTATTGTTGTGAGATTTCCTTTCGTGAGAGGTTCGTTAGTGTTAGACCTACGTCTCTCGACTGAGTACGAGTTTTCGTTTTAGCGGAAGTGCGAGTTTGTACAAAATGTACAAATTTAGACGTTTTAACATGTAGTTTACATAATTTAAAGTACAGGCTAGGCGTATTTTTTGCCTATGGCAATAATAATATAGTTTTTATTATCTTATTTTTTTACACAGACGCGCCAGAATATCAGTGTATCGGTTCCTTTACTTAGCTATTTTTATATATGATTCCTATGCACACAGATATCTAGTCAATTTTGAAATTAATGCCCGGCCACGTGCCCCGGCGCCCGGGAAGGGCTCGGCCTCCCCATTCCCTCCAACTTCACCCCGGCTCTCCCCCGCCCGCGGCGGAACTACATATATATTATGTAACACTATATTTTTTGTCCATTTTAGTTTAAGATATTTTTTTAGATAAAATTGGTTTCTATTTAATTATAATATATATAATTATTTGGCTCGTCGGCCAGTATAGCTCCTGGAACTTTGTAAGTACTTGTTTTTTATAATGAGTTTTTTTTTCTTTTTGATCTGATAGCAATGTTTTTCTGTCTTCCATACCTTTAAACTCAAACGTAATATAAGATACAGGTCGTTTAATTTGTTTCAAAACTGAAGTAGAAGAAAGCAATAACTTCGAATTAATATTTAAATAAAAGTACTTAAAATCTAATGCCATATTTTTTGCCACGTGATTTTAGTTCGGTGATATTTCGAACTTTCTATTTATTTATACGATATCTTTAATAATGCCAATATATTTTCGAATGCTACATCTTTTATAGTACATAGGGCAAGTAATAACGCTAGGCTAGTTAGCGCATTGTGGATGTCACAGTGGCCTTTTTAATGCCTTTTTTTACAAAGCGATGAACCCCGAGCACTCGCGTACAGTTTGCTCATGGAAACCGAGATCCTTAAGAGATTAAGTGTAGATCTGCTTGGACTCGCGACGACACGCACACGTCCTTCAACTGAGAGCAATAACGTTATGTGTGAATATATTTCTTTTACAAATAGACGAGTAGATATTATAGCACAAATTTATTTGTAAGGCGACGCGTGACGTCACGAGCCCGGGACGACTGCTATAGGGATGGGCGTGGCACAAGATTGTGAGAGCACAACAGTCCAGTAAGAAACACCCGCTAGAAATTAGATAGTCTTAATTTAAATGTAATTATAATGTAAGGTAAAGAATGGTTCTTGTTTTAGGATAAGTGAAGAGCAATGATATAAAATAGTTTGTGTAATATTAAATTAAAATAAGAGATGAAATTAAGATGCAAACTATTGGTTGTGATTCTGACACAATTTGTTAAGTTGTTCGTAGATATGTCACAGATATTGTGGGAACTTAACTTACTTGATAAGGCCCTTTTTAATTTTTATTTTTTTTTTTGTTTTTGGACATTTTTTACTTGTCGTTCTCGTTTGTACATCACTAACAATAATTGTACAGAGTACTTTTGGACTTAATTTAAGGCAATAAATGTATTTATTTTATAACTCGTGATGTAAGAATTTATTCTTAATTATTATAAAAAAATATATAATATGCTTGTATACTCATGTTTTATTTGTATATAATAACCATCTATTTCGTAAATATGATTTATAATTTACTCAGAATGGATTGACGATTGTCCAGATTTCATTCTTCATTTCTTCGTTATTACAAATTTTATAATTGTTATCAATAACGATTTATTTCAATCAATTTTAATAATTAAGCTTTAAATTACGATATATTGGAATTAATTTTTCAAATCTTTTGATTCTGGTGCCAGGAAATCTATGTTCCTAAAACTCCTAATATCGTCGGCCCCGGGCAATAAAGCGGTTATATCAAAAAACAAATTTTACAGGAGAAACAATTAAAGCTAATTTATTTATATTTTAGTGTACAGTCATTTGAAATAGACGTTTAATATCTCAATCGAAAGGTATTTTTTTTCCTATTAATCCCTTTTAAAAAATATATATATTACATAAATAATTGAAGAGATAATGATAAAAATGTATAATACAAATTATTTACGTTGCAGTTCTAACTGCAATACCATTAACTGCTTTAAAGATTGGCCCGCCGAATCGTGTCAATACTTGTATGAATTGTTTACCTAAACATCATGCTAAAAAGAAAGGGGTTATAATTTATGCGTAGGAGTGAAAGAGATGGTGTTCAGTGTAACATGGCTTACGTCGTCGCTAGAGCTACAACAAATTTACGAGAAAAAAGGCGTAATAGATTTTTACAAAATAAATGATTGAATGATTACTTCGTATTAAGTATTTACATATATCCATGTTTATAAATATTTATTTCGGGAAAAGCGGTTAACGGTTTTATTGTTAAATTTTTTAAAGAAAAATAGAGTAAAGATGTTCGCCGATTTTTTATTTTATGTTTCATGAAGTAAGACCACATCACATAACTTAATCTTTTAATAATTTACCGTACAATAAAGCTGTTAATGTCATTAAATATATTTAAATGATGACAAACAAATCTGAAAAAAAATAGAGGTATAGATTGAAGAACAGAGAAGCCAAAAATCTAATAAAATTAAAAAGGGCGTAACCGCCGATTACCGCTTTATTGCCCGGGGCCGACGATATGCTTAGTAAATCTAAAAATCTAAATCTAAATCTCTAAAATTTGATAACTGTTATCAAAGTTGTTCTTAGATAGAACATAAGGAAAGTACCCAGTAAAAGAAGTTATGGGATCTAAAATCTAAATGGCTAGATAATAGATATAATTAGATACTAAATAAAAAATATTGGCAGGATTTATTATATATGTTTTCTAATTAGAATACGTGTTTGACTACTCCTACTTACTCTTGCCTTGAAGACATCCATTTGTAATCGGTCGGAAACACTGACGCAGGTAGGCTGTTCCAATCCTTAGCTGCACGTATAATAAATGATGTAGCGAAACGCTTCGTTCGGACGGGTGGAATGTCCACTACATAAGGATAGAGACCAGCCGTTCATCGGTTATTCCGATGATGGAAAGGGGATTAAGTCGTGTAATTCCTGCGAGCACTACGAAATGTAACCTATAGAATACACAAAGGCGGGCAACAGAGGCAAGGTCGATCGAGGCCTTGTAAGTTGGCTTTTACTAGCATAGGGTCACCAATAAGCCTCTGCGCACGCCTCTCAATCGAGTCCAAGGCTGACAGATGGCATTTCACAGCACCAGCCCATATGTGACTGCAGTATTCCACACACGACCGGACTTGAGTTTGATATAAAACAAGAAGCTGTCCCGGCGTGAAGTACTGTCGGACCTTTGCGTGGATGCCAACTTTCCTCGCTGCTTCATTAGCCTTATACCGCATTTACATTCAGCCGTAGTGGGCAGGACGAGTGTGTAAACGCGATACTTCTCATGCCACTGCCATTGCCACTCGCGCTGCCCGGCGCTCCCCAAAATAGCGGTTTTTTGTGCGGAAGTCAAAGGACTGGCAGCTTGAGCGGCAGTGCGTGTTTACATTCTGCTCCGACGCTCAGTACGCGCCGAGCGCCTGGATCTTTTTAAATATCGAACATAATTATGTATCGCAAAAAGAGACAGCGCGGCCGCTGTAATTATTTCGACATCTGCCATTGCCGAAACTTGAAAGCAAAGTGAGTGGTAGGGCAGTATGTAAACACACACTCCTCTCGATCCTGCTGCAGCAGTATTTAGGGAATTATTGCCGGCAGCGCGAGGAGCAGTGGTAGGGGCTGAATGTAAATGGGTAATGTCCATCCCTAGAACTGCAGACAGTCAGTGTATTCCAGAGACACATTTCGGAAAGTAGGAGTCAAGGTAAAAGGACTCCTTTTTGTGGTGAACACGCACGCCTGTGTTTTGGTGGCGTTGAAACTCGTAAGATCGGCATCGTCCCAAGTGGAGACTGCCTTGAGTGTGAGATTCAACCGCTCTACCATGGCCTCTCTTTCTTTGATCGATTGAGAATTTGATCTCTACTGGCCCGAGGGTTCGGTAGGCATCTCTCTACAATATGCAGCAGGAACAAGGTTGCAGAGAGAACAGACCATGAGGAACCCCTGAGTTGGTCTTTAAGGGTTGTGATGAACAACCCTCAACCACAACTCGAGTCGATCGCTCATGAAGTCTTTAATTCAGACAATCAGGCCAGGAGATATGCCATAGCGTGCAATGGTAACATTTATAATATGTATGTATATAAATTATAATAATTATAAATGTTGCGATATAGACATTTATACTTTCGAATTATGATATTTATTATTTATGCATATTGCATTATGATTATATGTACTTGTATAACATATCATATCATCATAATATATAAAGAATTTTAAACAATCAATAATTTGCAGAATACAAATATAAATAACGTATCTAATAGTTAATACCTATATTATATATAACATTATTTGTTCGTTTCCGAGGGGGACGGCGCGTACGCAGTCCCCACTACCAAAAATTACGCGTCCGAGTTATCCGCATTAGGGATAATCGCAGAGGTCAACCCAGCCGCAGTGCAATGGAAGGGCCTCGCTCTGGGGGAACCGCCTTCTTGATCACGGTATCCCCTACGCCAGGTAAGTATGCTATATTTGCCGCGACCCGCCGAAGTCACTGTTCGCGAGAACATCTTGCCAGCGCGATGTAGGAATCGCTTTGATGTGCACAGCGCCATCTAGTGGAAAATGTGTAGAACTGCTTGGGAACAATAGCTTGAATGAATGAAGATGAACGATTCTACTATATTTGTTTTATATATTTGAAAAGAAAAACAAGATGTAAATGGGAATCAAAACATTTAAATTATTTTTGGGTACATTTGACTGGGCTGGCGCTATGTTTGGTGGAGGGTGGAGGTTATGATTTCTTATGACATTATGACAGACATTTATAATGTCGAATATTCGCGTAAACCTAAGAAAGTACTAGGTATATTAAATTACATAATTATAATATACGATAAGTTTTTATATCAATAAATTATACATAATAGAAACACAATAGAATAAAATATAAAAACTGTATCAGTTCGAGTCTTAAATTCAAAATTCAAATATATAATACTTCGTTTAGAAAGAGAAAGCCATCTCAAGTAAAGCAAGATAGCGTTATTTTCGATAAATACTTTGCTTCAAATAAGGTTTTTAAGTAGGTAATAGGTATAAATCATAGATGAAAAATAAAGGTATAAATTATGGACAGGGTTACCAGCTGAAATATTATCTCTTATTGTTATATCTTTTTTAAATATAATATTTAATATTTTTTTCTTTATAAAATATCTAAATCAAATAATTTATAAATATTTTATATAAATACAATTATTAAATTACTCATTCAATATTTAAAATTAAAAAAAATAAACGACTTGTCTATGGAATCACAGAACGGAATCTTGTAAAAGATTAGGCCATTTCATAAAACAAATGTATAGTAACTCGCAGAAAATATCTTCGGGACAGTTGTATTTATTTCAGCTTTGCATTTTAAATTAAATTGAATCGTGAACCGCATTGTAGGCCCATTCTAGAGGATTCATCGTCGACTCTAGCGGAAGGGTTAGCAGTCTTGATTCTGCAATAGAAAAAGATTTGCATTGAGAGGAGACGTAAGGTAAACATCGATTTATTTTCTCCAAAAATGGATACGTTCGACGTTTTATTAGAATACGGTTTTCTTAAAGTAACAAGTTGTGTCTCGAGTGTTTATAATTATTTTTAGTGCATCCTTGTACGAAATGAAAGTTTGACTTATGCCACATATTCTTTTGAATGGCAGCTGGCGGACGTACCTTAGCGTAATAGTAGGTATATAAATTGCTACGTAAACGGTGTAATAGTGTTCTACATTGTTATTTTGATGTTAACATCAGTGATTGAGAAGTTGGATTATTTCTAGACTATCCTAGAAATAGTGAATATTGATATGTTTTTTCCACAGTAAAATGTCAAATTATGAACTTGTCAAAGCTAGGTTGAGTCATTGTTGCAATCACTATCTTTTCAAGTTATTGCTAAAAACCCATAATCATAAACATTGTTTACTACTACTATTGATCCCGTTAAAACTATTTTTGTGATTATTTTCTCTAAAAATTATCAATATTACTTTTCTTTATAACAAAGTTTACATTTTTATGCATTTGTGAAGAAGTTCTATATGCCTTTGGCTTTATTGTTTAGAAACCTTTTGTGATTCATCAGTAAACAAAGTGTCTAACACAAAAACTTAGTTCTTAGTAGATTTAAAGACTGATTTCTATTACCTCTTCTTCTTTACACATTTCTATGATGCTATTTTAAAGCAAAACAAGTAAGTATAAGTTCCTTTCACTCAGTGAATTAAGTATCTATTAAACAGGATAGATGGATGGATTTTGAAATATCCTCTTTCTCAAAAACTGCAAAAAAACAGGATTATATTTATATTATATTTCTATTTTATTACACTTCCACCAATAAATCAATACATTACCAAATAATAAAGACTTTGGAAAATAATGAATAGATAATTAGAGAGCATATTACTTAATCTATAATTAATTAAAGTAATAGTGACTTAATTCATCAGTGATAACTATATAAGTAAATTATGATTAGTATTTTATATATTAACATTATTCATTTTCTGCTTAATTATTAAATGTCTTAAAGTGAATGGTAAATACATATTACAAATACGAATTCTTGTACAGTGTTACATTATGTATGCCAATAGCTAAACTAACTAAGCCAATAGCCAATAGCTAAGCTAACTTACATTAAGTTCCTACCCTTTTTGCATATGTATAGCCTTTAACTTATTTAATTAACTTCATTAAGAGTGTTGTTGTTCTGATATAATTACAAATTTAAAATTACAATATTTATTTTAATTACTAGAACAAAATTTGTAAAGCAGTGTGAAAAAAGCAAATGTTTCTAACATATTATATTGGATACATATACACTAACTAATATTTGTTATAATAAGAAGTTGACCCCAAAGATGCCTTTCTAATGGTACTTGCATAACACTATCAGAGCTTTAAAGATTGCATCCATTAAATAACATACTCTTACTGTTAAGAAGACTTATTTACGGACATTATTAGTATTTATGGGAAGTCTAATAAATGCAGTAAATAACTCTCATTTTGAGATCTTTGACTTAAACTTATGTTGTAAAAACTTGTATTTTTGTAGGGAAAAATTTAGGCTGTCACTATATTATTATTATATTTGATACCTTAATTCTATTTCTTAACATGAATATTAGAAAGTATTACATAGGAAGAGCCATTATATATTTTATTTTTAACATTATTATAAGAACTGTTTTTATTTATAAAACTATTAGCATAATTATAGAGAAGTTAATATATATACAAAAGGATCTTGACATTAAATATATTGTGTTTTGCTTGCAGGTAACAAAGAGGCAGGGTTTGTTTGTATTTACTGAGAAGTTAAGAACAATTAGCTCTTAGGGCTAGGATGTCAGTGTTGAATCAGAGCGGAGAAGAGCAGGTAAATCACAAGATGTATAACAAGTACTATTTAACTTATTTTTTATATTTTATTAGTTCATTTTATATGGTAAAGTGGAAATATTTACTAAATAAATCTTAAGAGTCTTAAGGCTTAGGATTATCAAGAAGATTTTATAACAAATATAACATCACTATTATTTTATTATATACAAACTAAGTTAATTTACTAATATGTTTAAAGTATATAATAATGTAATGGATAAGTTATAGGTTTTTTTATCAATTGAAGACAGGAATTGATGCATGTGATACATCACAAAATACTAATATTGAGTTCAATGTTTGTATAATGTATTAAATGCATGTATAAGAAATGGCTGTCAAATGATGTTAACTGAACTATAATGGTCACAAATATGACTGTTTTAAGATTTAAAACTGTTTATACACCCATTACATAGACATCTACGTATAAAACAATAAAAATTTGACCTTATATATCACCTTCATACATTAATGTCTCCAATTAATATCAAATATTTGCATAAACCTCAAGGAAGTAGGTCTTTAATTACTTAAGTAAAATGTAACAAAAATATAAAAGAATCTAAAAATTATCTCAACAAATACAAAAGTTATGAAAATTTAAACTGAGCTTGAATGAATAATATTGTGACATCACAAAACCTGAATGACAATAGAATTGAAATAATTTCTTTAGTCATACTCACATAGATAAATATTTCTATAAAGTTATAGTAACTTTATTTTTTTATTAATAGATTCTATATATTTTTAACTGTTTTGTTTTGATTTATTTTGTAAGACTATTAAGGCAAATATAATATCAACACCATGAAATTTTCCCATTACTGATTCACACATGTCTTGTGCATATGTATTTAATTCTTCAACTTATGCAATTTTATACTGTTTAGTGTTTATTACTCTACTTTGGTTGAAAACAAGCCTCAACATTGTAATATCCTTAGCTTTTAGTGTCATAATTGAGTGAGACTCAAAGTGATACACATTTTTCACTTTTGTCCTCTTGCTCAGCTTGGGCTCTTATACTAATCCCATAGAAAGCCCTCCTATTCCATAATTCCCAGAATAAAATCGTATCCATACTCATATTCAAACTGGTTGATACTTAAGCATTTTTTAATAGTTGTTTGGATTTTGGTATCTTGCCAATAAGTGTAAGAGCTTAATATGGGATAAGTGTTTTGAAATGACATGAAGACACTTCAATTTTATTCAAACATTATATCAATAACTTGTCTATTGATTTGCTTTAACTTTACTGATATCAAAATAAAAATTGGTCTTATTAGAAAAAAATATATGAAAGCAGAAAAGGAACTAAAGTAACCTAATGATATATTGATTTTATAAACTTAGCTCATATATTTAATAATAATTAAATAATTAAATGCTAAGTTAAAGTAACATTGGATGTACTTATTTTATAATTATTCGGTTCCAGGTGGAATGTCCCCTGTGTATGGAACCCTTGGAGGTGGACGATCTCCACTTCTACCCATGCACATGTGGTTATCAAGTAAGTTTTCTTATATCTTCTTATTTACTTTAAATGTAAGATTGCGGGCTTGATGCCAGATCTAGTTAGTTATTGTTCCATAATATTATATATTTAAATAAATATGTTGGGACATTATTACAACAGCGCCATCTAGTTCCGCAGTAAGCTACATAACGTGCTTGTGTTGCGGATACCAGATAGTTGATATACTACACATATAAATTTTAAATACATACATATTATAAATATAAACACCCATGACTGGAGTACAAACATTCGTGATTAGCAAATGAATGCCCCCAGCGGGACTCGAACCCGCGACCGCTGGCGCAGAAAGTAGGGTCACTACCAACTGAGCCAAACGAGTCGTCATTATTGGAAATGTATATTATGTAATATTCTGTAAATGATTAAATTTTAAGGTGCTATTGCTCATTATTTTTTTATTTAAATGGGTATTATATTGAATACTTTAAGTATATAATTGAATGCAGAAGATAGTAAAGGAAATGGAAAAAAAAATCTTGTGAAATAAAGATAGTGGCATGTGTATTGAATGTTATCAATTATCATAATCTGATACTGACTACTGTACGTAGTAATATATGTATAGAGATTAAGAAAGCATTGTTTTTGTTGACAAATGCGTATGAAATTTTTCGTATTACTTAATTACATTATAAATTAAGTTAACTTTAAGCCTTGTTTTGTTCAGTGGCTTAAGAAATACTACCTGTTATTTCGAAGGTCTTAGGTTTGACTTTACTGTAGTTAGTTAAGTATTTAGTATGAGATATTTTTTTAGTTCATTTATGTACCATGACAAAGTTAGCTTAAATTTGCATGTTAATTATGTTAAATGTGATAATAATTTTTAGTTCAAGCAACGATTATATATAGTTAAATGGTTTAAAGAGGGTTATTTATATAATTCATTTCACAGACGTTTTGATTATATTATGAGTTAACTGCCTCGGTAATGTAGTGGCTAGCATGTACCATTGCACATCTGGAGGTCCTAAGTTCAAGTCCCGGGTCGAGTTAACTTTAGTTTTGCGTCTTTCTGTTTAATAAGCATCTATAACACCCTGGAGTTGGGCTAATATTTGAACCAATGATTATAATTTAAGAACATAAAATAAAAATAAATAAATAAATCGCTCTATTCAGAGCTCTAGTAATTTAAGAACATAATAGAGACCTAACATAATGTTTGTTTCTATATTTAAGCTTATTAGTAAGACAATATTTCTTACAGATATGCAGATTTTGTTGGAATCGTATTCGGGAGGGAGAGAATGGTTTGTGCCCAGCATGTCGGAAGGCCTACCCGGAGAACCCGGCAGACTTTACTCCTCTCAGTCAAGAGCAGGTATTGTAGAACAACCTTACAATTATTTATTTAGCTTATTCAATTCTCTTCAGAATGGTTTCTAAGCATGCCAGTTAAACACAGATTACTTTGTCACATAGATGGGAGAAGATATAGCTTTTTTTATTATTTTATCAACCAATATTTATCTCTTGATTACTAAAAAAGCATAAATTTGTCTATGTCAAATTTTTTTTTCTCCAAATGGCATAATAAACAAAAATATATGATTTTGTTTGTTTCTTATCTGTACAAAATAATGAAATGTTGGTGACCTTGAAAAGCTATACACAGTATATTGATTGAAGTAAACATTATGACGTAATGGCTAATATAATATGTTTATATTATCATGTAATTTGTCTGTATTTCAGAGGTTGTAGGTTCTATTTTCGTATGGAACAAAGATATATTGAAAATATATACTTTTTTTACTATAATGTGAAGTCCGCCAACACGCACTGGGCCAGCGCGGTGGACTATGGCCTGATCCCCCTCGTACTGAGGGAGGCCCGTGCCCAGCAGTGGGACGTTAAAAAGGGCTGATGATGATATCAGTTACTGATATTTCTTTTCTAAAATTACAAATATACCTAGTCAATGCGCATCAATTGCATATTGATTACGTTTTTAATACACCAGAAAATCTATTTTATTCACAATCGTGAAGGACATTGATAGTTACATTCGTGGAAAATTCAATGCATAATGGCAATTTAACTTACATAAATAAGTATATAAATAAATAAATTTGTTGGGACATTATGACAACAGCGCCATCTAGTTCCGTGGTAAGCTACGAGGCTTGTGTTACGGATACCAGATAGTTGATACACTACACATATATAATTTTCAAATACGTACATAATATTATAAATATAAACACCCATGACTGGAGTACAAACATTCGTGCTCAACAAATGAAATGCGGTACTCGAACCCGCGACCGCTGGCGCAGTAAGTAGGGTCACTACTAACTGAGCCAAACGTGTCGTCGATAGTATGTTGACATCAGCCCTTTTTAACGTCCCACTGCTGGGCACGGGCCTCCCTCAGTACGAGGGGATCAGGCCATAGTCCACCGCGCTGGCCCAGTGCGAGTTGGCGGACTTCACATGTCTTACGAAAACTTGCTAGGTTTTCTCAGGCATGCAGGTTTCCTCACGATGTTTTCCTTCACCGTAAGGCAAGTGGTAATCATGATAGAAATGATTCGCACATGAAAATATCAGAGGTGCGAGACCCGGATTTGAACCCGCATCACTCGGTTATAGAAGCGACGCGTTACCGCTGGGCTACCACTGCCTTTCGATAGTATATTGATTGTAATTTCCACAATAATTATATTACTCGCTGTAATAGTTAAGATGTATTTGATTATTGGTTTCGATTGCTTTACACTTTATAGCAATCATGATCACTTGCTAGATGTAAGTTAATTAGGTGATTTCAAATTTCAAAGATGGCATTAAAAGTACCTTACAATAATTTGTTGATTTAAATTTAATTCTAAATATTTTTATTTTAGTAAAATTTCAAAAGATTTAAGTTAAATTAAATATAGTGATAATATCATATTTTTTTATAAATATAATATAAGCGTTTTTTTTTTGGGAGAAAATTGTTATAATATAACAATTGTGAAAATATAACTGATGGCTTTGAGCTAAGTAAACCGTAATACATTTGCAGGTAGCGGCAATAAAGACGGAGAAGAAGGCGCGCGAACAGAAGCGGCGCAACAAGACGTTAGAGTCGCGGCGCGCGCTCGCCAACGTGCGCGTCGTGCAGAACAACCTGGTGTTCGTCGTCGGCCTGCCCGTGCGCCTCGCCGACCCAGAGGTACACACACACACACAACATACATACATACATACACCATACATATTACATACACCATACATATACATACATACATAAATACATACATACATACATACATAATGACCGATAAAATAAAATGTAAAAATGAAGATGTAAGACGATAATCGAAATTTTAATAATTAATAATTATCGCTAAACATTTTGGTGTTTAGATATGTTTTTTTTTTCATTAACTGCTTAGATATTAAATAATTTTTTTTTTGATTTCAATAGTAAACTTAAATTTTATACAAATGTAATTGTAGTGTTTAGGAAGAATTGTATTTAGATAATTCTATTTTCAGATTCTCAAACGGCAAGAGTACTTTGGAAAATATGGCAAAATACACAAAGTAGTTATAAACCAAAGTACCGCATACGCAGGGTCACAGGTGAGGACTATACCTATTATAGAAAATTGAATAATATAATACATATTATTAATACTAATAATAACTAAAAATATTTCTTATTAAATAAATGTCTAATATAATTTTTATTAATTTTGAACGTATTTGTATTATAACTTTCATATTATATAATATACAATGTCATTAATTACAATAAGTAAGTCAATTTTTGTTGTAATAACCAGGGTCCGTCCGCGTCCGCGTACGTGACGTACGTGTCGCCGGCGGACGCGCTGCGCGCCATACAGGGCGTGAACAACGTGACGCTGGACGGCCGCGTGCTGAAGGGCTCGCTCGGCACCACCAAGTACTGCGCCAACTTCATGAAGAACCAGCCCTGTCCCAAGCCCGACTGCATGTACTTGCACGAGCTAGGTGAGTAATACCAAATACCATAGACAATGAATGGACTGATTGTTTTTTGACAGCTGTCATCTGAAAATGGCGGAAAGTGACAGAGACGAAATGAGCGTGCGGCCCATATAGAATGGACTGAGCAACCTGTATGTAATTGACTACTCCCTAGAAAGAGAGAAAGCAATCGTGCGGCCAATACCTATCACTGTTTTGTAGGTCTGTAGTACTAAAAGCGTTATACCCCACGTAGACGTGGACCAATCAAAATACATAGAGAAACACAACTACTAGCCGCACGCTCGTTTCATCTCTCTTACACTTACTGCACTTACACTCCTACACTCCAGCCCATATTTACTTTACAATTGGATAGGAAACGCTCAGTCCATTCTTTAAGTAATTTTTGACAGCGTTTAGCTAAAAATGGCGGAAAAGCGACAGAGACGGAATGAATTTGCGGCCACAAGTCTTCTGTATAAAAATAGAACCTTTACATTCCATAATAAATTTATAGTTTTTAATAATTAAACTTGGAATACGTTACATATTGACCGCATTAATTTACTTATTTATGCCTACAAAATAAACTCAGAATTAGCTCAAGTCTCCTCAAAAAACTGCACATTTTCGAATTTAAAAAGGTTTTTTTGTCATTTGTTTTGGCGGCCTACATCATAGTTTAGTCTCGATTTCCATTTAAACAATCCATGTTGCAGGTGATCCGAAGGCGTCGTTCACGAAGGAGGAGATGCACGCAGGCCTGCATCAGGTGTACGAGCGGCGCCTGCACACGCAGCTGCTGCAGCGCGACCGCCCCGACCGCGACCGGGACGACAAGGCAGATGGTAACTACACTAATATATATATATATATATATATATATATATATATATATATATATATATATATATATATATATATATATATATATATATATATTCATTAAATGCATGTGTATAATATAAGTGTATATGGTACTTCATAAATCTTAGCTGATGTAGACTCTTTAGATTATTCTTCTGTAGATTTGACGGGACTTTAACTCGCAGATAGCTTATGTTGTAAGGAGTAATTTGGTCTTTTATTTTATAAGAAATATAGAATTATAAAAACCGTTAAATTTATTTTAACTAACGCCCAGCGAAGTGGGTAGAGTTTGCTAGTACTTTAATGTTTCTTGCTAAAAATGTTTTTTACATTCCAATATCATAAATACGATTTAGAGTATTTATTATCGTTATAGATCAGAATCTTTTACATTACAGGTAGTTCTAGTACGAATGCAGAAAATGGCACTAAAGCTAAAGATGGTAAGGCAGTTTTTTTATATATTGTATTAAATATTCTTTACTTTTATTTAATTTTTAATTATGTTATATTGTTTTTATAGGCAATCAATCGAACTTTATACCGACAACAGTGGTCACATCGTCTCAAACAAATGTAGTCAGCACGTCGAAGTAAGTGTTTTCTTGTGTACTTATATACAGGGCTTCTTTTGTATGGGCTAAAATATCGAAAATGGAATATCAAAAATATCAAAATATAGCTTTAAAAAATGAAAAATAGAATGAATTTGAAAAAAATGAGTAAAACTCAAAACAGTGGCAATTATGGACTTACTACTTTCGAGAATTAGCGTGCCCCCCAAAAAAAAAGTGATAAAAGAAGGCCCGCTTATATGTATATCGGTAGAACTTTATATATTTTTTTATTTTTAAGAAATATATTTAGTTACAATAAATGCACTAAACTGATTATGATACCTGTTTGTGTTGAAACGATAATTTACGACATAAAAAAGTTTCTCGTTGACCTTCTTCTATAAAAGGTCATAGTTAATACGTTTATATGTAGTTTGCTTTAAATATAATATTATAAATTTTAAGGAATTGAATATCCTTGACATAATTAAAAATAAATATAACATTTATATTTAATCGTATATTCCAGATCAAAGAAGGAAACAGTGAATGGTACAAGCAATAACCAAAACGGCAACAGTAACAGTAACGGTAACGGTAACACTAGCGGTAACGGTAACGGGAACAGTAATAGCAATGGCAAAGAGGCGTGGCCGAGCCTGGCCAGCTCGCCGCCCGCTGACAGCCCCAAGCGGCCTAGTCCTGAACCGCATACAGGTACATATGGCAATTAAATAAACTATTTATTTATTTATAACTAGCGGACCCGACAGACGTTGTTCTGTCCACATATAATTTTTTTATAAACTTTTCCTCCCGGTGAAATGTTTTATTACACATTCGCAAAACAACATTTACTTCGCACCTCCCAGTATGTATTCGCTGATTTAATTACCATTGCACGCACCATGGCAACGGTAATAACATGATACGTCAAACGCCATTAATGTTATAAAGTTTTTTTTTTAATTTCCTTTTTTTCCGCACAACTTTCATATTTGTTAACCTTTAAATCCTTCCCTGGACTTCCACAAATAATTCAAGACCAAAATAAGCCAAATCGGTCAAGCCGTTTTCATGCTATGTCGTGACAACGGAAAACGGGTTTCATTTTTATATATATAGATATGTATTATAAATAAATAAATAGTTTATTTAATTTACATTATTTATTTATAATATGTATGTATTTAAAATTTATATGTGTAGTATATCAACTATCTGGTATCCGTAACACAAGCTTAGCTTACCACGGAACTAGATGGTGATGTGTGTAATAATGTCCCAACATATTTATATTTATTTATTGTTAAGTAAATGAAGGGTACAGGGGCAAAACAAGGAATGTCTCATAAAATTTAAAAAAGTTGAAAAGTATGGGAACATGTAGATTTTTCCACGTATTGTAGATTGCAATGTAAATTAAAAAAATAATTATTTTTGTGACATTACTTGTTTTGATAGCCTAGTGGTAACGGGAACTTATTTTAAACTGAGTGAAAAGAGTTCATATCCCGGGTCTTGCACTGATATTTTGATGTACGAATTATTTTTAACCTTGATGCCTTATGGTAAAAGAAAACATTGTTACGAAACCTGCATGTTTGAGAGAACCTATTAAGTAATCGTAATTTGTAATTGTGTGTGAATAACATGGCATTTTATTCTATTAGTTTGCTTTAACTTAAAAGTTTTTTCTAATAATTGAAATAACTTAATAAAAATATTACTTTTACAGTTAAATCACAAGAAAACGGCACATCAGAATCTTCCAGTCCCACACTTCAAACACAAACGTCTCAAACCAAACACAAAGAAAGCCACACAGACACAAAGTCAAGCAGAAGTAACAAAGACAGCAATCACACAAACGGTATCAGCAAAAAGAGCAAAGAAGGCAAATCCAAACAGAAAAATAGCAACAGCATCACACAGGATCCAGAACCAGATCGTCCAGAGAGCAAACTAGAAGAAAATAGCATTCAAAATTCAGTATTCGAAAACGACTCACAGAGCTATCTATCAAATGAATTGGACGAACTTGAATCGGATAGACACAGTTTGCTCGAAAACCATGACTTATTAGACAATAGCGATCACAGCCTCCTAGATGATGATACTCACAATTTATTGAATGATGCCAACAATGAAGTCATGATGATGCAGAGGCATAAAGAAATGTTAGCCGGACTCGTTGATAACCACTTGCGTCCTCAAATGAAGCCACTCAATGGTTACGGTCTATTAGATAGAGATTCATATCTAAGTAATGATAGGCCACTAAGTCATAACCACCAGGGTCTTATCGACCAGAAGGAGCTGATGCGCAGCCGGAATCTGCTTATGAGACAGAATGAAATGCTCGCAAGGCAACACAATGTTATGGTGGAACCGAAGCATTATATGCCCACGCCGAGTATAGGACTTGAGTCTGCTAGTGAATTATTAGGTGAGTTATCAACTTTATTAATACTAGAATTTAAAAATGGCAAACTTAATTCGTAGATTATATATTATATATTACTGGAGAATATGTTTTAACTTTTCATATAGATTTTTCAGAATTGAGATATTGTATTCCTGCAGTAAAAACGATCCTATATGGTACTTAGATAACCAGGTATGATTATGCCTAATTTCATCAAAATCTGTCCAGTATAAACAGTCGTAATGCGGTCACAGACCGACGGACAAAACTTCTAAAAACTATAGATTCGGTCTCTGTATCATTAATAATGACTATTTCAATAAGATTTTATTTTATATTCAATATTGATAATAAATATGGATATAAACTTTAAGATTCGTATTATATTCAATTCTCTTGTTAATGGCTTCAAGCGTGCCAGTTGAGCACAGATTACTTCGCCAGTGTCACGTAGAATGGAGAAGACACAAAGGAGATTGGTCGGTAACACAGAGTCAAAATATATTCAATTTAATTAAAATTTCTTGTAAATGCCTGCAAAGTATGTATTAAACAATGAAGACACAAAGGAGTTTGGGATCAGTATTAAATAGTACAACACAATATGAATTCTTATATAATAAATTAAAGTTTGTACAGTATTAAGTTTTAAGTCATTTATATTATAATATTAGGTCATAAGTTATTAAGTAAAAGATATCTCGATTAAAAAATGTTAGTCTTATTAAGTAAATACACGCGTGAAGAACATCGTAGGTAAAGGCGCGGTCGCTCGCCAACATGATGGACCTCTATCTATGCGGTTTTAAGAGACGTCTTAGACAGAAATCGATGAAGGCAGTTCGTCCGCTTCATATAAGACCTTCATGCTGACCGACCCCAGAGAGAGAGAGAATAATTTTAGTGTATCACATATTTAATAAGATTTTATTTCGTTCCAGGTGCTAATTTTCATCCAAATCACAATATGCTTCCACCGTTCGGTATGAGAGTAGATAATTCTATGGGTTCAAATGCTTTAGCAAATATGATGACAAATACAATGACCGTAAATTCATTAAACAACCCCATTACAAACACACTGGCGAATTCTATAGGATCAAATAGCATGTCTGCAAATTCTATGGGGAACGCCATGGGCAATTCAATGGTAAACACAATGGGAAATTCTCTGGCAAATTCGATGGGAAGCTCTATGGCAAACTCAATGGGAAATTCTATGGGAAGTTCAATGGCAAATTCTATGGGAAGTTCTATGGCAAACTCAATGGGAAATTCAATGGGGGCGTTTATGCTTCACAATCAACACATGCAACAACAAATGCAAAATCAGATGCCGTTGAGAAGCGATCTTCCAAATGGTTTCGATTCGCCACATACCGTAAGTTGGCTCATATTTTAATAATTTATCTGTGGCTTAGCCCTTTTTTTCATAATATATCTAATACAATGTTATAATACAATAATACTTCAGTTACGAAACATTGTGTCATGAGCGCAGGTAGAAAAACCCTTCTCTTAGTATTACGTAGAAAAAAAATCTAAAAGTTCAAGTTCAGGGATTCGATTCCCGCGTAAAAGATGACATAAGTAAAACTAATTAAATGTTTTTTTTTATAATTTTACACTTAACACTTAAGTTTCGTCGTTTAATGTGGTTACACATAGTGTGCATTTATAATATTTGATTTATTTTATTTTTTATTATATATTTGATGGGCTTTACAACCCTTACTTTAGAAATAAATTTGAATTATTTTACAAACCCCCAACACCGTAGTTATCAGGGTCTCAAACTGGATCCATACCAAATTTCATGTAAATCTGTACAGCGGATTAAGTGTAACAGACCAACAGATATTTTCACATTTATCGTATTAAGTATAGATTTACGTAAATAAAAGAAAGCATTACTTGGAGAGTAATAATCTTTCGCCAGTTCCTCTCAGGTCAGAGGCTTCTTCTTTCCTAACTGGTAGTAGATTCATGAAGTTATTAAACAATGGTGATAATTTTATGCTCATTTTGAATTGAATAATATAGTTTTAATTCAATATTCCAGAGCGAAGGTCGCTACCAAGCGGAGACAATGGGCAAGTTCTTCACGGACTTCCACAAGGCGCAGCAGATGCGGCAGCTGCTCGCGCGCGAGGAGCGCCGCCACGACCGCCTCGACCTGCCCCACAATGTACTCAGCGCTGAACGCCTGGAGATGGAGCATAAACAGAGGTATTGCTCCCCTAATCACTACATCATCATCAGCACTTTTTAACGTCCCACTGCAGGGCACGGGCCTCCCTCAGTACGAGGGGATCAGGCCATAGTCCACCGCGCTGGCCTAGTGCGTGTTGGCGGACTTCACAATATGTCTTACGAAAACTTGCTAGGTTTTCTCTAACGTGCAGGTTTCCTCACGATGTTTTCCTTCAACTTAAGACAAGTGGTAAACAGGATAGAAATGATTCGCACATGAAAATATCAGAGGTGCGAGACCCGGATTTGAATTGTGGTTCCACATCACTCGGTTATCCAAGCGACGCGTGACCGCTGGGCTACTACATATTATAAAAAAAAGTCCTCCAACGCGTCTGTCTTTCTGTCTATTCGCTATAAACTCAAAAATTACTCCACACATTTTCATGCTGTTTTTACCAATGGATAGAGTGGTTCTCGAGGAAGGTTTTAGTATAGAATTTGTTAAGATTTTGTATACATTACTAGCGGAAACCGCGGCTTCGTTCGCGCTAAATCGCGATAAAATTAAGGTTGGGAAATGAAATTGGAACCTCCGTCATTTCGAAAGTCGGTTAATGAAACGACAAAAAAAGTTCTAATTAAAGTATCGAAATATCCAAATAAATTTAATAAACTAACATTTTTCTAAATGTATTCCAGAATGAACAATATGAGAGCAAACGAAGGTATGTGCGCGGGCGCAGGCGGCGCGGGGGCGGCGCGCGCGGCCGGCGATGGGGACGACGACCTCGACTTTGACCCCTTCAAGGAGACGCAGAAGGCACTAGCCGAGATGATGGAGACCGAGGTCATGCTCAACACCATTTCTAGCGGGTTAGTGTTGATCTTAGTATAATATATAGATTGATACAATAATAATTTAAAAAAATAGATGCATTGTTAAAAGAAACCAAATTGGAGATATTAAAGGAGTAGGAATCTAGGTTAAAAGTGTCTCATCAGGAAAGAAAGAAAAAAATATATAATTAATGTCATAAAATATTAAAAAATATATAAAATAATTACTTTTACCTTCAAAAAACACTAAGTTGGGACCGAATCTTCCTTTTTCGACTTATCTTAAGATTAAGAATAATAGTTCTTTATCAAAAATAAGCAATCAAAGTCAATTAAATCTCTAATTGGCAGTGACAACATGGATCGTGTGCGTCGGTCCCGACTGCCGCCGCCCGGCTTCTCTCACATGAACACTTTCGGCATCGGCGTGCCTCGCCACCAGGGACATCACCAAGGTACGTTGAAATACCACTTTTCTTCAGATAATTACTAGTATGAACATCAAATTAAATTTGATACGATATCTTTGAAAGTGATAATGTTTGTTGTTTTGTTCTTCAACTTTTTTTAGACATTAATATACTAGTGATATTATGTTAGTGCCTTAAACTCAAAATGTAACCAGTATTGCTATAAATAAAATAAAATCCTGAGTTTTCTGTACATTAACGTATTTGTTGAAAAAATCGTCATTTTTTTATTTTTTAAACAGCATTTAACATGGCCATTGATATGTAAAATGTACATGATTAATTCCTAGTTATCATGTTCAAAAAAATAAAAATACAAAACACGACATATAAGAGCAATTCAAATTTTTAGGTTACAATTCCAACAACGCGATGTTCTCAGATTGGACCCAAATGGACCCAGCCATCATGTCTACATCGGTGAACTTCGGTAAAGCTCCACAGAGCGGTCTCAGTCAACACCAGCAGGAACTGTTCGCCAGGTTCAACCATCTCCAAGTGCAGCCGAATGGGGTCAAGCTACCCCCCTGGCCACAACAGAAGCTCCCCTGGCCTCAGCACCCTGCCCCCTACAATGGCATCCCTCTGCCCCCGGGCTTCGCCCCCGCCAAGAACAACCAACACCCAGCCGAATGCATCGACGCCAAGTAAACAAACAATCAAACCAACGATACTTTCTATTATATTACTATTTCCGTTGGACGTGATCGATAAATCTTTGTATTAAGAGAGCATATTTTAACAAGAGAAATATGATGAGGAATTTGTAAATTACCTATTTGTTTTATTTAAAAAAATGTTTGATTTATATTTTATTACGATTTTAGATCCCCGCGTCTTATCATATTTCTTAGATTTCGTTCTGTTAGTTCGTTTCTCGACTGAAGATATATGTATATTCGTTATAATATATTATATACTTGCAAATAACCCGTAAATAAATGTTACGTCAGATTATTTTTTCTATATTAAAATGAGATGCCAATTTAAAAGGTTCAGTTTTGTAACATATTGAGCCGTTTATCCTCTAAAAAGATCATTAAAAATGAAGTATTATACACTCTTTTAATACACACCTACTCCGATGTTAATGCCTTATTTTATGGAGACGATACAAATGAGCAACGATTATGTATAAATTATTATTTTTAATATAAAAAAATTATTTAGTGTAAATAAAAATAATGAAATTGAATTGAAATCTTTTGAATGATGTGTTTATTTTTATTGTGAAAATACATTCGATTGGGTTTTGTTATTATTAAATATTCACAAGTGATAGAAAATATAAGTATTACACTCTACTGTTAAAATGTTCAATTAAAATACATAATATATTGATTTAGATATTGTTTCTTCATATCTATCCACAAATATATAATTGTATTAAAAAAAATACTTATAAATGTAAAATAATAAGTTAACACATTTTCCAAAAAAAAATAAATAAAAATAATATTGATTGTTCTCTTACGAATTTTATAGCAGATTTTTTTTTTATTTTTTATAATACTGAATGTATTTTTTTAATCTAATTTAACTGAAACACCAAAACAATTTACATATTTCCATCAATATATCCACGAGGATCTGGACCGTCCCAAGGCACAACTTGCCCGTTATGCCACACATACATTCCACCAGTTCCAGGATACAGTGCAGTTTGCAGCGGGACTCCGGCGGCCTCCTCAGGACTCACAGTACCAGCGCCACGGGTCATGTCCGACATCACATAGCCAGGATGTACGCAATTTACTTTTATGCCTGAAATTACATTTTAGCTATAAAAAAGTCACTAAAAGTGAAAATGACTAAGGGTGGTATTTCAAGTTGAAAAGTAAATTTGTGAATTATTAAAATTGGTACACACGTTAGTGAAGATATTGCGTAACCTAGTAAAATGTTCAATCGATTTGAAAATTCCTTTTTTTTTGAAGTCGGTTAAAAATATTAATTTTTTCCATTATTATTATAATTTTAGTTTAATAACTTAATTGTTTATAATTTAATCTGCGGACATTGTTGTAATAATGTCCAAATATATTTATTTATTGTTATTATTGATCCCGATCTTACCTTGCTCAGCAAAGGTCCCTATGAGCCTAACTATAGCCACATAGTTTATCTGCATACTAAATGATGTCATCAAAACCCGTCCAGCCATTTCAGCTAAGTAAATATACAGTTATATAAAATTCATAACGGGCAGGCTATATAACGATCCAATCTCATTAATGTAATAAGATTTTTTAATCACACTTTGTTCACTGTCAACATTGACAAAGTAAATTGTGTCCAATTGGCACTCCTAGAAGGCATTAACTAAAATACACAATCGATAATACAAAAGTAGTGGATTATAATTATCCTGTCGTCTAGTAATAGTAATAGGAATATTGTTTTATTAACAAGCTTTAATTAGCTTTATTTAAAAGTTATAACTCACGATGAAATAAAATGATTGAATAAACTTAAATAATTATGTTGAAGCAAAACATTGTGAGAAAACCTGCATGTCTGAGAAAAACCTAACAAGTTTTCGAAAGACATGCGAGGTCCTCCATCACTCACTAGGCCAGCGCGGTGGTGGTCTATGGCCTGATACCCCTCGTACTGAGGGAGGCCCGTGCCCAGCAGCGGGACGTTAAAAAAGGGCTGAATTATGTTGAGAAATTATTACACAGTGCCATCTAGTTCCGTGGTAAGTTACGAGGCTTGTGTTACGTATTACGGTTACCAGATATTTGATACACTAGGTAAGTAGGTACATATTATATATAGATTTAAATACATATTATAAATATAAACATCCATGACTGGAGTACAAACATTCGTGCTCAACAAATGAATGCCCCCAGCGGGACTCGAACCCGCGACCGCTGGCAGCAAGTAGGTAGGTCACAATAAACCATAGCAATAAACAGATCCAAACGTATCGTCATAATGGAAGTCAGTTTTACTTGAATTAGTATAATTTTAAAGTATATTTTTAATTCCAATAATATTCGTGTTCTTACAGTATAAAAAAGAAACAAACATAATGAGTTGCGAACTTTCGCAATAATTATATAATATACTTGTAGATATGTTATTAATTACATACATACCTCTATCAGCCAATCTTCGATTCAATATAAATGTGTAAGCGTTTACGCCATTCTTTGATACCACGTAAGGAGAATCGCCCCACTCTTCTAAATTTTTATTAAACTTCACTGAGTCAATATATTTATGCATCAAACTTTTCAATTCGTTTACAGTCAGGTTTGAATTACTTATCTCTTTTCTTAATACATCTGATGGAATCCTAGAAAGATGTCCCGAGGAACTCGAAATATTAACAATAGTGCCATTATCATTTATGTAGGGTAATATAGCTTCTGTAAAATCCACTAAGGCAAAAAAATTTACGCGTAAAGTAAGTTCTGCTTGGTAAATTTTCGGCTCCGTTGCGTCCTTTAAGAATAGAACACCAGCATTGTTTATCAATATTTGTATCTTCTCTTTCTGTGACTGTAGAAAAGAACAGAATTTCACAACACTTTCTTTATCAGTTACGTCGAGTTGATGGTATTTCGGTGTGTATCCCAGTTTTTCTAACTCCATACAGGCTTCTCTTCCTCTCTTTTCGTCTCGTGACGTTAAATACACGGTACCCTCAAATTTTTCACATAGACCTTTGACTATAGCAAAACCTAGGCCTTTATTGGCCCCGGTTACAACCGCGATTCTATCAACCATTATTTATTTAATTCTTAACTTTGTAGTATTTTATTTTTGTTATTTTAAATACTTAAATAACGTCTTACTTTACTGTTACCTAACTGATAACATTGAGACTTGTTTATATATTTTTATCTTAAAATACTTATCTTTTTAAGTATACATACGTTATATAACGTTATTATTAAAAGAATTAATTAAAGACTTCGTATTTTAACACTTCTATAAGCATAACGACCACTTAATAAGGTTTATACGTGTTTTTAGAATTCGGTTAATACTCAACAAAAATTCTAGTCTAGAAGATTTCTAGGTTTTCTAGTAATTATGGACGTGTAAATTATATTATGATATCATTACTAATTTTACAAAATAGAAGTTCCTTATATTTTTCATGAAAAGCATTAAAAAGTAATGGTCATCTAAAATTTCATATTAAAGCTGTTAAAATAACAAAAAACATGATGATTGATAATAATATTATACTAAAAACTAAAAATGTGTAATTAAATAAAAATCATTTTTAGAAAGAAAAGTTAGACTAAAAGTGTTGCCAGATAGAAAATTAAATTATTACAAATAAGTTTGCACCACTGACCATGGACGTAATTTAGTATATTACGTCCATACCACTGACCTCTATAATATCACTGCCCCTCTAGACAAATGGCAAACGCTCCGTACCGATTCTATTTCGATAAACGCTAACGCCTAAGGAGGACCATCTCGTGTACGAAAAAGTGTCCGTAAAAACGCGTCCAGTAAGAGTGGCGCTGCAGTAGCAGTCGATAAATTTTAAAGAAAGCGCCAAACGTAATTAGAAAAAAATTACGCTTTCTCTCTGCAGTATTTTGTTTATATTTACTAAAACATTTTTTAGACTACGTAAATAGTTGAGGTTTTGTATACTAGCGTTTTACTAACTACTTGAGTCATTAAAAAATTTAAATATTTGAACTCAGCAAACTTCACTCCATTTATAACAGCTATGTTCATATTAATACTATTCGAACGCCAGCGCTATTCTGGTAGGTAATGAAAACTTTATTTTCAGTATACAGCTGGACACTTTTTCAACTTTCCCCCCATATGAGATGGTTCTCCTTATCTCTACCCATAGTTGAATCTAATCACTAGTTGTAAGCTTATGTCAATCCCATACATTGATTATTCTATTACTACTAGCGTTTTTCCACTTGTCTAGAGGGGCTAGACTGGCTGTTCCAAGCGTTTGACAACAATTTTTTTGTGTCCATTTGAAGCGCCACTAGCGAGAGTCCTGAGAACTAATTTTGACGTATATTGCAAAAGACAGCAAGAAGTGTTTGTTTACTGTAAAGTAATTTTGCATTTTCGTTCTTAATATAACATAAGTAGTAATTATGATGATACGGTTATTGATTAATAAAAATAAAAAAATAAAAATCTTTATATCAACATCATTAGTTTTAGTACCATGAACTCTCGCTACGTCCGACAGCGGCGGACAGCGCCAAAATGGCGAATATCAAGCAGCCACAAAAGCACGTTGACAACAGCCAGTCCAGTGGTCTGTGGTATTATAGAGGTCAGTGGTTTGCGCTCTTTTGTACATCATCAACAGCTGTCAGCTAGAGTAAATAATAAATAATATGTTCCTTGGCTGCCAGCCATAGTATATATATATTTACTCTTTGCTGCCAGCTGACAGCTACCTATAACCTAGCTACTAGCTAGTACATTCAAAGAAGCGTAAAGCGTTCATTGATCATTCATTCACTACATCAGCTGAGCGCGTCATAGTATTGTTTATTTACTTTGTTACTTGAACATTCTAGAAATTTACAATGTCGTTTTGGCCTGCAACAAAGCCTTCGTTCGGGGACGAAGTGGTCTTGCGTTCTATTGATTGGCTGGAAAATTTCCCCTGGAGGAATAATGCTACTGTGAAATGTGACAAAGATAAATATCAAATTTTATTGCATGCTAAGGATTTTACACCAGAGGAGATTACAGTGAAGACGGTAGATGGGTTTATTGTTGTAGAAGGCAAGCATGAGGAGAAAAAAGATGAAGATGGATACATTTCTCGACATTTTGTGAGGAGATACATATTACCAGATGGTTGTCGACCTGAGTCTGTTGAATCTAAGTTATCTTCCGACGGTATCCTTACTATTACCGCCCCCAGAAAACCGGTTGTGCGTAAAGATACAGTTATTCCAGTTTCACATGAAAGCATCAAGTCTAAATTATAAACTAACTCAACAGTAAACAAGTATACAAGTGAATTGTATAATTAAGTTACTAAGTACTTTGATCCCAAACTTCTTAGTTATAACTTGTAACAGGTGTTTGAAAAGTTCTTTTGAATTTTATTATGCATTAAAATAAAATATTTCAATGGGAAACTTAAAATAAGGGCTGTGTAATGTGTATATTTTGTGTGAGGGATAATTTTTAGGATAATAATTAGATTTACTGCCAAAGAATAAAAATGACATTCCCAAACTTGTTTTATTTTTATTATACATTCATTTATCATTACAGTTATAGACAAATGATCAAAATAATATATAATGGCTCATACTATTATATTATATAATATTATATAGAATGAAAAAAAATAATAATTCAATTTAAATATGAGCTACAATTTTTATTTTTGTACATTAAAGCTATTTAACTTTTTTTATTTTGTAGCCTTTGATTACGAGTATATAAGTACCCAATCTTTGTATATAGAGTAGTTTTGTCCCTTATGAAATTTATTAATTTGTCATAATGCTTCAATGATTGGTCTTAAAATATGAATAAAATAAACGCTGTAAAGAACACTAATAATAAACATTACTTAGTAAAGGATTTGCCCGAAAGTTATGGTTTGTATAATTAGCAAGGAATAGAGAAAGGATTAATAAATATTAATAAAAATATGTTTTTTAATGTAACTATTGAGCCTGAAATAAAGTAGAAAATTACCTATTATTTTATATATTTTTTTAGTTTTGCCTTTTCATATAATATAATATTATCATAATTCCTAATAATACCAAAATAAAACAGCATTCAATGTAGTATGGTGTGTCATGCTCCTGATACTTCTCTAAGAGCAGAGTGGACGTGGAGCAACTCCTTGGCTGTGGTCTGCTTCTTTTTTTTTTATGCGACAAAGGGGACAAACGAGCAGGAGGCTCACCTGATGGTAAGTGATCACCGCCGCCCATGGACATCAGCAACACCACAGGGCTTGAAGATACCTTGCCGGCCTTTTAGGAAAGGGAAGAAGGGAGGAGGGATGGGGTGTGGGCCTCCGGGACTCTCACTTACCAAACGAAACGCGACGGCATAGCTGCCACTTCACGCCGATCTTCTGTGAGAGAGTGGTACTATACCGGGCGTAACTGCCTCGGTGGTGTAGTGGCTAGCATGTACGGTCATACATCGAGAGGTTCTGGGTTCAAGTCCCGGGTCGGGGTAAGTTTAATTATTGAGTCTTTATGTTTTGTAAGTCTCAGTAATAGCCCGGAGTTGGGAAGTTGGCGGTGTGTCACCCCCGTGCCTCGGAGAGCACGTAAAGCCGTCGGTCCTTCGCCCTAACTCTCACTGGTCGTGTCGAGTAGTCGTCCCACTGGAGTATGAGAGTGATAGGAACAAAGAGTGCACTTGTGTCTGCGCGTACACTTGTGCACCTCCTATATCTCCTGCGTAGTTGGCTAGTCTTAATGAGATTGGCCGCCATGGCCGCAATCAGTCGGAGAACATTATACCGGGCGTGCCGGCCCATTCAGCTGCTACCCGAAGGTAACAAGCATGGCACTACCACTTGTAAACGTCGGCCGCTGCCGGGCCATCGGGGCGTCGTGGTTCAATGCGCAAGCGATTCTACGACGTCCCATTAAAATGGATGATGGGTGCTTGGGTTTAAGTGGGTAGTGTTGTCTTGTCGGTGACCCCTACATAACCATTTGTTGTCTATAGGTTGTATGCGTTAATGCAATGCAATTAAATGGAAAAATATCCGATTTAATTGATTTAATATTATGTAGGTACCCAGGGCGAACCTCAGCGGAGCAAAACTTGAGTCTAGCACTAGTACTACATAATATGATACCAGTTATAGGTACTTACCACGAGTATGTATGCATTCAGCCTTTTTTTGAGCAGGGTCCGTCCTTTAGTACGAGGGGTTTCAAGCTTATAGTTTACTCCGCTGGCCTAGTGGGGGTTGGTGCACTTCACGTCTTTCGAAAACATGTTAGGTTCTCTCAAACATGTAAGTTCATAATATTTTCCTTCACCGTAAGCGCATGAAAATATCAGAGGTGCGAGATCCGTGATTGAACCCGCTTCACTTAGTTTAACAAGCGAGCGCGTTACTACTGAGCTACAACTGCCGCCAAGGGCAGCGCTAGGGGGCGCGAGGTGGGGCGACCGCCTAGGGCACCGGACACGAAAGGGGGGGGGGGGCGGTCAGGTCAGGTCACCGGAGAAGTCCTTTTTTAGTCCTAAGTTCTAACGCGTGGTTTAAAAAAAGTTTATTATAAGTGATACCTGGCATCTATGATTTATGTAGGTAGGGGAGCGGGGGATTAGTTGTAACAGGGGTAAGTAGTAACAGGCATTTTTTACCTTGATAATACAAGAATATTCATTTGATTTTCAACCTAACCTACAATTTAATACCCATTCTATCATATGAGCGCGATCAGTATCCCGCAGGCTAATGCAAGAGTCTATGGTGTGCAGGCGCTTCAATAACGCGACGTAATAGACTTATTATGTTTGTATAAAATTGATTATTGTTGATTTCAAATTGTTAAGCAGTTTTTGATTTATTTAAATACATTTAGCATTCATTCATCTACTTCGATCATGGTAACTGTAATTTTACACCAAATAAGCGATATATTTTTTTATAGCAGTTATTTCAAAAAATCTTGCAGTGGGGTATGTTGTAACATTTTCAGGGGGCAAGTTGTAACAAGGTACAATTTACTCCTCTTTGATTTACTATTTCTATGAAATTAAAAAAAAAACCGTGTCCGTGGGACATGCTTAAGATTTTCTTCCTTCATGTTTTTAATATTGCTTCGTTAAATTAATTGATTTTATCTATTTTTGGATGAGACACTATAAAAGGAAAAAATGAACGTGCTTCTCAAAGCCAAGATGTGTACAAATTGGCTTCTGTTGAAATCTTGGAAAATAAAAGCAGTGTTTGAAAAGCTGCAAAACATTTTAATTTGTGTCATGAGTCGTTATATAGATATGAGAAAAAACAAGAAGAGTAACTTTACCAGTAAGCTATGTAAAACCCACAATGGTTTTAAAGAGTAAGAACACTGACCTCTAATAGAAGTCATGAGTAAGAAGAAGGATTTAATCGAGTACTTTCTTACTTGCTCCAACACCTACTTGGGAGCAATCCCAAATCCTTTGGAAGTCAGAAAGATGGCTTACGGCTTACCAGTGTGCTGTTATGATTGAAGTGATTAAGCTGGATTTGATTTGTTAAAAAACTGTATGGCAAGAAGCCTGAGACTGTCTCTAAGTACACCTGAAGCTATATCTCTGAGTTCAATTCAATTCTCTTGTTAATGGCTTCAAGCGTTCCAGTTGAGCACAGACTACTTCGCCAATGTCACGTGGAATGGAGAAGACACGAAGAGATTGGTCGGTAACATTGAGTCAATATAAGTATATTTAAATTATAATTGTATAAGGGAAGTAAAATATCTCTGAGTTGTGCCATATCCTTTCAACTGACGTTGAAGTTTTTTTTTGGGAGACCTCACCTAACTTTGAGACGATTTCTAAACCTACTGGTCTTCAAAAACAAAATGATTTCTCCCCATCTCGACTAGAACATTGATCTTAATATTAATTATCATCATAATTGTTAATTACCAGAAACCATGATTATATGACCTTACCCGAAAGCTTCATCACAAAAATTGACTAACCACACTCAACGTAAAAGAAAATGCTGTGATCTTCCTTCAGAGACATTAGAGAAGAACGAATTACAAAAGGAATATGAAGAAAACTCAAATAAGAAAAGTAAATCTTAAAAGTTTAAATGTGTTCTATCGTGTCTATAGTTTCTAGTGCTAAATACTAATAGATTATTTAAAAAATATAAAACTGGTTTTAAATTCATACTGTTACAATTAGCCCCAAGCCTGTTACAACTAGCCCCAATCACGGGGTAAGTTATAACACTCGTCAATTTTTTTTCTAAGCCTTTTCGACAAGAACTCGTCACAGGTTTGATCAAAATTTTATGTGAAATTTATTGTTTTGAAATTTAGTTAGTAAATACAAAAAAACTTGGCTTCCATAGCCAAGAGAAAAAAATTGTTACAACTAGCCCCCGCTCCCTACTACCTACTTATTATTCTTTCGTTTCTCTCAAAATAAACCATATTTGCAGGTAGGTACGATGTATATGCATGCAAAATAACAAAATGTACTCGTAGGTGCTAACTCCTTAATCTGTGGGTGCTAACTTCGAAGCGAGTTGTTATCACGTAACTGTCCATGACCTCTAGATTGATTAGGTGGTCACTCTGTAGTTGGCCGCTTACTGAAGTCAACGTATTTCTTATAAGGCGAGTTTTCAAACCTTTTATAGCTTTCTAAAAGTTAACTACATTTTATACTCCATTGTAACAATATTTACGTTATAAAAGAAAATATCGGAATATATAGGTTATAATATCATATAAAAAATTTATTTATTTTGTCTTGTGAATTGGATGAAATTGTGTTTCATAAAACTATTCACTTTTTTCTGTGGGAACTAGGAGTAGGATATTTTCAGTAAGTTTAAGTGCACTTATTGTGATATTACGTTTACCGTCTTCGTTAGTAATTTATATGGACCACAAAAACATTTGTAATAAAATATACCTACTTATATTTGACTGATTTACAGATTTTAAGTGTTCCGTCACAATATTAAATTATTTATTTCTTTACACCTCGATATAATAACTACACCTAGGTCCCTAGGCCTTCTTTCGGTCTCGTTACTAACGATCCACGAGTGCAAACTCAAAAATTTTATACAACCGGAAAATTTCAGATATCTTATTTTAGTAGCTTTTATGTATTAAATTACGGCGTTATTTTCAGAGTGTATTAGACGCATGCAGTCATTTCACGGTTAAAGGATGACTGTAGTTAAACCAGATAATTTTGTAGAATACCTTCTAATCAACTACAGATGGGTTTTCGCAATCGCTCTGTTGCCGATATCTTTTTTGTGGAAAATCTGGTTAACAATCAGAAACTATGTAGTCTTCAAACTGAATAGTGCATCAAAAGCTCATGAGAGAAAAGTAAGGGATGTTCAGAAACAGGTACGTTGTAAAATTGACTTTAAGGGTCTTTAAAGACTTTACTTTGTGCGCGTCAGCACTGCAACTACATACTGTAGTTACTATTATTAGAATGTGTTTTTGATTAAAGAAAAAATTTCCCCCTAATATTCTATGAGCATATAATAATAATGTTAATTACTATATTTAAAAAAAACAATGCAGGTAAAGAAATGGATAGCCGGTAACCGTAAAACGAAGCTCTGCACTGCCCGGCCTACCTGGCAAACCATGTCTTTTCGCCATGGCCTCTACAAGAAGACTTTTACTAAGATAAGTGTCAACTTGGTGGACGTGCTTGAAGTAGATACTAAGAATATGGTAAGACAAAGTAATTTCATTATTAAAAAATATTGATTAGAACATTATGTTGTGACATCAACACTGAGTTCCATGATAAGAAACTAAGATACAATAAGATATAGATAAGACAGTTGGTACACTACGCGTATATAATTTTAAATACATACATATCATACATACAAACACCCATGACTGAAGTACGAATATTCGTGCTCATTACCCAAATGAATGCTCCCAACGGAACTCAACGGGACTTACGGGACTATAGTAGAAGTAGGTAGGTCATTACAAACTGAGCCGAACGTGTCGTCGTGGAAATGCCACTACGAAATTTTTATTCAATTCGTTTTAAGCTGTTTGCACTTTTTATAGGAAAAATTAAAAGAAATAACAAAAATTAATTGTAATTTAATTTTTAGACAGTTCGCTGTGAGCCTTTAGTCACCATGGGCCAGTTATCTAAGACCTTAGAACCACTTGGTTTAGCTCTAGCGGTGGTCCCCGAGCTAGACGCGCTGACAGTAGGCGGCTTGGTGATGGGAACAGGTATAGAGACGTCTTCTCATATATACGGGCTGTTCCAACATATTTGCTCAGAATTTGAACTTGTGTTGGCTGATGGATCTGTAGTAAAATGTAGCGAGGTTTGTTGAAATTATTTTTGTTTCTTTTTTTATTTTTTTTCCTTTTTCTGTTCATAATTTGCATAAATTATTGTATTGTTCGTTAAGGCATGTGAAGTCCGCCAACTCGCACTTGGCTAGCGTGGTAGACTGGCCTGGCTGGGCACAGGCCCAGAAGAGGGACGTTAAAAATGGCTGAATACAAGTACAGTGTATTATTAAAGTTTTACCATAATTAAAGTAATGTTAAGCTTTTTGACCGTGACCGTGAAATTGCCACTTTACAAGTTAGCCAGTATGCAATGGGACTTCTCACTTTTTACACATCATCGTCATGCAGTTTTCCTGTGTTAATATATAATCTAGTATAATAATGCGTAAGGCACCTAGGCCTTCGTTCGGTCTCGTAATATATATAATATATTTTCCTCTTCAGCAACAAAATCCTGACCTTTTCTATGCAGTGCCTTGGTCGTATGGAACATTGGGCTTCCTTACTTCAGTGGTTATTAAAGTCGTACCTGCGAAAAAGTAAATACATTTTAATTCATTAACATAATACGTATACATATGTAATTTTCAGCATGAAAAGTGAAAAGTATTTAATTATATTTTTAGAATATCTACAACATTACAATATATATATATATATATATATATATATATATATATATATATATATATATATATATATATATATATATATATACATACAATCAGTCCACAATATAACTATATATTATTTTATTATTTTAATATTCAATGTGCAAATTCGACTAAATAAGAATTTTATTATATAAATAGAAATTAGAGATTTGTAAATCTCACTAGAATTTACAATAATAAATCTCATATCTCTCATAGAGATAAGTCCACCTTTGGTCTCAACTTTTCTGTATTATTACTGTTCTGTTTACTTTTTGTGCAATAAAGAATATAATAATAATATAGACAAAATTGTCAATCTTTTGTAAAGTCACAAAATCACTTTACAGATACATCCGTTTAGAATATCACCCAATTACAAATTTATCGGACTTAGCTAAAAGATTTCAAGAAGAGTCCACAAAAGATAATCCACATCAGTTCGTTGAAGCGTTACTGTATACAAAGGACAGTGGGGTTGTCATGGTGGGTGATATGGTGGATGACGTGGGCAGAGACGGCAAGGTGGGCTATATAATATACTATTACGTTTAATTGATTATAAGCTTTGAATGTCTAATTATTTATGTCTAATCAAAAGTGTAAAAAAAGTTTCAAGTCTGGCTTTAAAATGACGTAATTTCCTTACAAATATTCATCCCCTATTTCATCCCCTTTTCGCCATTCTCTTTCAGCATTTTTTTCGGCTTGAAAAGTAGCCTCTGCCCTTTCTCAAGCTCTAGACTATCTGTGTACCAAATTTCATTTAAATCGCGTTCGCGTTCAGTACTTTTGGCGTGAAAGCGCAACAGACAGGCAGACAGAAGTTTCGCATTTATAATACGAGTATTATTAGTAAGGATGTAAAGATTGGACTCAGTTAGAATTTTATTACATGAATAGATAAATAAAAAGTTAAGTATATTAATTTACGTCAGTTAAATTAGTTAAATAGTTTTATATTTCTATCATGCTGTTTTTTATTATAATTTTGATTTCAGCTTAATCCTATTGGCGCGTGGCATTCAGAGTGGTTTTACAAGCAAGTCGACAAACATTTAAAAAAAGTATGTCAAGGAAAAGGCAAAAAGACTATAGAATATATTCCGTTAAGAGATTATTATCACAGACATACTCGCAGCTTTTTTTGGGAAGTTCAGGTATTCAGGTTCAGAAGCTATATATAGTATTATAATAAATAAGAATATCCCTAATCGGAATCTATCCCTAAGGCAGTGGTAGCCCAGCGGTAACGCGTCGCTTGTATAACCGAGTGATGCGGGTTCAAATCCGAGTCTCGCACCTCTGATACTTTCATGTGCGAATCATTTCTATCATGATTACCACTTGTCTTACGGTGAAGGAAAACATCGTGAGGAAACCTGCATGTCTGAGAAGACCTAGCAAGTTTTCGAAAGAAATGTAGAGTCCGCCAACACGCACTGGGCCAGCGCGGTGGACTATGGCCTGATCCCCCTCGTACTGAGGGAGGTCCGTGCCCAGCAGTGGGACGTTAAAAAAGGGCTGATGATGATGATAATGATGATCCCTAATCGTTAGTAAATAATGTAAAATAATATAATTATGAAAAAATGATGTCCTCCTGACCTATTCCGGCCACGGCGGCCAATCTCATTGAGACTAACCATCGACGCGGGAGATATTATAGTGCACATGTACATGCGCAGACACAAGTGGACTCTCTGTTCCTTATCACTCTCATATTCCGATGGGACGACTACTCGACTCGACCTGTGAGAGTTAAGGCGTAGGATCGACGGCTTTACGTGCTCTCCTAGGCATGGGGTAAAACACCGCCAACTTCCTAACTCCGGGCTGTTACCGAGGCTTACGAAACAGAAAGACTCAATAACTAAACTTGGACCGACCCAGGACTCGAACCCAACTACACCAACGAGGCAGTTGGCATAGATCCTTAATGAACACTAAATGATAATATAAATACTAACTTATTATTAAATAATAACTTATTATCAATACATATAGATGTTTATTTCAGGATATAATACCGTTCGGTAATAATATGGTATTCCGTTACTTATTCGGCTGGATGATGCCCCCAGAGGTGTCACTGTTAAAACTAACTCAACCCGAGGCGGTCGCCAAGTTGTATGCTAAAGCACATGTGTTTCAAGACATGTTGGTGCCAGTTGATACCTTAGAAGAGGCTATAGAAGTGTTTCATCAGGAATTTGAGGTTTGTTATTGTCGTTTTGTCTTTATACAAAAAAATATACCTTTTTACCCGTTTTGAAATATGTCATCGATTGTATTTGGGATTTTTTTATTTTATTTATTTATTTATTTATTTAACACCAACAAAACATACACTAACCACAATATTATTTAAACAAATTGTTACAAACCAAGTGTTGCCTTAATTATAGGTGTTACACGCAATTCACAAAACATAGACACACAGTATATGTAGTGAAAATATTCTTAGTATAAAAATTATAAGAACAATAAATCAAATCAACAAACAATTTAAAAACAACATGCTTTCCTATTACGTGAGTATAATATTTGTAACTAATTAAGTTAGTATTAGAATGGCAAAAATAAACACATAAACATAATTATCAATTTTTCAATCAATGAAGAATTAATCAACATTAAATAAAAAAAATATTTCAGTAGAAACTTAATTTTATAGTAACTAATTAACTTATTTCTCGAATTCTTTGATTTGTTCTAATTTTCCGTTGCTACTTTGATAGAGGTTTTATTGGCAACATTCATACAATAATATGTTAGTTTCATTTGATTCTTGTAAGTTGTAATAGGCGGTTTTTCATTAAATATTGCTTATAGAGATATACATTACAGGTATACCCCATCTGGTTGTGCCCATTCAAAATCTTCAATAGACCTGGACAGTTGCGGATCGATTCCGACAAGTGGCAAATGTTTGTGGACATTGGGGTCTATGGCGTACCTAAAGCTAAAGGATTTATTGCTGTAAGTTTTTTTTTTTGTTTATTGGATACGCTCTTCGACATTAATTCTAAATTAAGTTTTTCTGATTCAAAAAATACCAATATAATACATTTTTATTATATATTTATAATGGATTATTATATTTTCTATATTTATCTAAGTATATAGAAAAAAGGCAGTGGTAGCCCAGCGGTAACGCATCGCTTGTATAACCGAGTGATGCGGGTTCAAATCCGGGTCTCGCACCTCTGATATTTTCATGTGCGAATCATTTCTATCCTGATTACCACTTGTCTTACGGTGAAGGAAAACATCGTGAGGAAATCTGCATGTCTGAGAAAACCTAGCAAGTTTTCGTAAGACATGTGAAGTCTGCCAACACGCACTAGGCCAGCGCGGTGGACTATGGCCTGATCCCTCTCGTACTGAGGGAGGCCCGTGCCCAGCAGTGGGACGATAAAAAAGGGCTGATGACATACATAGAAAATAAAAAGCTGAATGGGTCCATTTGTATTTATGAACGTTTCTCATCAATCAAAAATTAAAATATCAGTTAAGTATATTCTTTTTCTATCAAACAGATAAGAACGTACGAATTTAATCAGATTGTTAGTGTTAATTATCGCGTATTATTTTTAAGATATAAATATTTTTTTGATTGAGCCAAAATAAAAATTCTAAAAAGAATAATAGCTAAAAATATGACCCATACAAATAAAAAATGTATGATCGAATATCATATAATCTAAATATTTCAGGAGCCATCGACACGAAAAATTGAAAAGTTCGTAACTGAAAAGCGTGGATTTCAAATGCTCTACGCAGACACTTATACAACGCTTGAGGAGTTCCGGCAGATGTTCGACCACACTCTCTATGATACACTGCGGAATTCTCTACCGTATTGTAAAGAAGCATTTCCTGATATATATGGAAAAGTGAATAAGAATGTTCGAAAATAAAATTTAGAATTTCATTTTTTCTACCTTAAATTAATTTAAATAAATACCTCAACCGATAATCAATCACAAATAACCTAGCTGATGAAGTCAAAAAGTGACTCATCGCTAGAGATAGTATAACATCACATGACAGCAGTTGATTGCAAAAGGTCATGGGGCAACCTGACAAAATTATGTAAAACTAGCAAATCGCGCGACTCTGCCCGCGTTTCAATCACTATTAAAAAATAGGGATTGGTGGCAGAAGGATGAAAATTTATGGTTATAGGTGATTTTTGATGCCGAATCATAAAAAATAAAATATAGTCTAAGAATACAAAATCTGAAAAAGGCCACCGTTACCACCTAGGGTAATAAAAAATAGCCTACGACCTATTCTCAGACCTATCAAATATAAACAAAAAGTTTCATAAAAATCGGTCAAGCCGTTTCAGTGGATTCCGATAACAAACACTGTGACACGATATTTTTTATACATATATGAGAAATTAGAAAGTAAAAGTACTTATTGTCCGCGGCTCCTAGGGGTCAGAGTATGGTAGTTTGTATCTCTATTTTTATTATGTATTTTTTATGGAAAATAATCAATTTTAATTAAATGAATTATATTACCATATTGTTTAATATTATTGCATGAAGTTGAAACCTGTATAAAAAGTAATTTCATCTCTATATTTGTAAATATAGTAATGTATGAACTAACGTAAATTTTGTTGATTAATCATCCAAATAAATTAATAAATCTCCACGTTCCAATGTACCAACATATTTATCAATGTACACCTGTTCACTATCGGCCGATATCAGGACAAACAAAAAAAAAAAACACTCACCAAAATTAAGTTTCTTAATTAAGCAATTTACGCGATAATCCGAAATAAACAAACTGACAGGTAGACAAAAATTTTAAGAATGAGTTTTTTTATAAGACCCGTATATAATTCTATATGCATAAGGCAAAAAGCTGTAAGTGTTTTTTTAATTTTATTTATCTGTATAAATTATTATTATTTTTAAGTATAAAACTTTTAAAAGAGTGTCTATTGTTTGCGTAAATATATTGATAGATAATAATAGATGACATTAAGACTTGTTTATATAATTTTATCTTACAAGATAATATATTGTAAGTAATGTAATTAAAAATGTAATTACATATTATTACTCAACTTCTAATAAAAATGTATTTTCTTAATTTTTTTGTCTGTCACGCCGCGGCGTTACGTTGTATCTACTGCACGTACCGGTATGGGACTTAGTCAATCAACGCTGAATTATCTGTAGATGGATTGTGCGTAAGTTAAAATAAACGATTTAAATTTTCGAATAAAATAAAGTAAAAGTAGCCTAAGTTACCTTACATTATAAGCTATCTGCGAGTGAAAGTCCCGTCAAAACCAGTCCATCCCTTTTAGAGATTAGCCGGAACAAACAGACAGGCAGATAGACAAAAACTTAAAAATTTGAATTTTTATGTAAGTACCATATATACTTTCATATGCATTTAGAGAAAAGATGTAATTTGAGATTAAAAACAGACAGTTCCATTTTATTTAAATAAAATATATGTATTGATGGGATTTGTAAGTATGCATGTAATGATCCTACAAACTATTATTTTTTTAATTCCATACAGTTTTCGCAATTCATTCGGTTGACTAATCGGTTAAAAGTATAATATGAACCTTAAAACGATTGAAGAATATCCTGAAAAAGGTAAATGACCAAAATCTCGTCATAGGCACTTGCAGTTGCGATGAACTGCAAAGTGATGTCCTAATCGATTTCAGCAATGGCGACCAATTTAATAAGAGTAACCGTAACAATACATTAGTGTTATAGTGCAACCACTTGATAAATGCAGAAATGGTATCGTCTTAAAAAATTTCAAAGCTTGTCAAAAGCTTGTCCA
This sequence comes from Boloria euphrosyne, assembly GCA_951802675.2. NCBI lineage: Eukaryota > Metazoa > Arthropoda > Insecta > Lepidoptera > Nymphalidae > Boloria > Boloria euphrosyne. Next base: position 4,264,689 of record OX637896.1, read on the forward strand.
ATGGTTTTCTCGATCTATAATAATAAATACTTCAATAAGATTTTCAAAAATATATATAAGGTATAGATGCAACTGTGAATTTTATTGTTTGTATAGAAGTGATTAAACTTAAGCTGTGATATGTTCCACTAAACTCTACACTCGTACAAAGCTAATATAGAAGTCGGGATGTGGCTATGCTTTACTACATCCTAAAAAATCTTAAAAAAATTAGACTCTACCGCTGTGTCTTAAGATAAGTTAAATTACTTAATATGACGACACGTTTGGCTCAGTTGGTAGTGACCTTACTTTCTGCGCCAGCGGTCGCGGGTTCGAGTCCCGCTGGGGTCATTCATTTTTTGAGCACGAATGTTTGTACTCCAGTCATGGAGGTTAATATATATAATATGTATGTATTTCAAATTTATATGTGTAGTGTATCAACTATCTGGTATCCGTAATACAAGCTTCGTAGGACGGAACTAGATGGCGCTATTGTAATAACGTTCAATGGTTCATGGTTGTGAAATACATGAGCAGATATTTTTCTTATCAGTGTAATCTACTCGTTCATTCAACTTAGTTAAGTTGTTCCTTTTAAGAGTACATAATATGGTAGTATTGTGGTAGTAGCACTGCGTACAGTGTATACTGTACGCATTTTTTATGATGTCAAATAATATATTCTTTCAAAATTTACATATATGTACTTGTATATAAAATTAAATTTTCACTACCGATTCTAATAATATACATTTTAAGATTAATTTAATCTTATCTTACTAAAACTACAATGCGAATGTTTGCCACGGCTTAACGGATTCGGATGAAACTTTTCACAGAGGCTTAGGATTAATAATAACAGCCTTGAACTATATCCTTTAATTTTTATAATCAAAAAATTTACGGTTCCTGTGGAATTAATTTGTTTTTTGACAAATCCGAAGAAAAGCGAGGCTTTGTCGCTACTCAATAAAAATGAGTAATTATTTTTGTGATAGAAATTTTGTGATAGAAACTAAACTCATACTAATAACAATAAAAACAAACTCATATCTAAAAAAAACTCTAATATGACAGTGGTGCCGGCCAGTGGTAACGCACTCGCTGGAATATCCGAGTGATACTGGTTCAAATCCCTGGTCTCGCACCTCTGATATCGTTATATGCGACTCATTTCTAACGTGCATGTATGAGAGAACCTAGGAAGTTTTTGAAAGATACGTGTAGTCCACCTACTAGCACTTGGCCGTGGACAGCGTGATCTATAGCCTGATCCCCCTTGCATTGGAGGGAGACCAGTGCCCAGCAATGGGACGTTAAAAGGGCTGAAATTTGAATACATACATACAATAAACGTATAGACGAAACATAAAGAAAGAATGTTCTCCCGCAGTCGTTCTTTTGATGTTCATTATATTTAATCAAACATTATCATCCTTTATGTGACCTTTTGCCATTTTAATAAAAATAACTATTATTTTGGCAACGATTTTAAGTACCTAGTTAGTTATCATTTGAATGATATGTTACTGTGACCTCAAGTAATAATCATTTCACTTGGTGGTGAGCAGCTCACTGGAGACGACTTGTTACTAAGTGGTGAGTAAATTCCTTTCTTATTCTTTGTTTTATTTTAGACAAGAACAGATAAAATCATATAAAAACTTAATACACTTAAAAAAATAGATTTTTTAAAATTTTGAATAAGTAGAAACTTTTTGCATTTTTTAAATGTTAATGTAAATCTGTAAGGAATCTACATCCGGTTCCGAAGGCAGTTCTGCTGAGAAAAGATTATTAATCATATGCTACGAACATATTAAACATTATTAGCCACATGTATTTAATGGACCGAATCCTGTAGATTTATTGGATGGTTTATTATTTAGAATCCTGAATAAACTAAGTATTAATAAAACTGAAGTACTTAAAAATAACAGTTTTACTAAATGTAAAATAATATAAATATGTAAATATCGTTATAGTATAAATATACGGTAGGTAATTGCTTAGATGAAAAAAAAAAACTATTTTTAACAGACAGACACATTTTGACAGAACTTTCATAGGAGTAAAGAGAATCTATTTAGATACGACCCTAGTAGTAACGTGCATATTAATATTTAGGTAACTTACATTCATTTTATAATGGCAAGTATAATATTATTATAAAATAACGAAATACATTTTAATTTATAAGAAAATTATAAGAAAATTATAAGAATAATCTCAAGATTTAAACACGAAACAAAAACAAAATTGATAAAAATATAATTAAGTTTGTATACTGTTTAAAATATGTTTGATTCAGCTACGAAATTAATTAATGTATTTTTTCAATTTAATTTAAAAACGTATATATTATCAGGTTTTTATTGGTTTCTTAAATCACGCTTAGAACTTACATGTAAAAGTTTAAAAAAAATAGCTACCTATTACAATGATTAATCTAATAAAATACTAATAAACATAGTGAAATTAAACAAATTTGAGCTTAATAATATTTATTTTGTTTGTACAGGGTATAAGCATCACCATGGTGGTTAAACCAGAGACTTTTCTAGAATACCTCATAATAGAGTACAGATGGCTTCTGGCTATCACTGTTTTGATGCCGGCTTCCTTCCTGTGGAAGATCTGGTTGACAGTTAGGAACTATATCGTTTTTAAACTGAACAGTGCAGCGAAGCACCACGATAGGAAAGTTAGAGGAGTTCAGAAACAGGTAAGGCACTACTAATATATTATATTTATTAACATTTATACAGCATTTATTAATGTTCCACTTCTGGGGACGGGCCTCCCTTCGATACGAGGGGAATCTGGCCTTAGTCCACCGCGCTGGCCTAGTGCGGGTTGGCGGACTTCATGTCTTTCGAAATCTTGCTAGATTCTCTCAGACATGCAGGTTTTCTTATGATGTATTCCTTCACTGTAAGATAATGGAAATTATTTTGTGTAATTTGTAAAGTATTAGAGAAGCGAGACTCGGGAATTTTGCTTTTGCTTTACTTTTTGCTTTTGCTTGCTGATTCGCTTTCGTAAAAAAACAAGCAGAAGTATTGAAAGGAATGCAAGTCAGATGTATCATTTTGATGGTATCGTGTTGATCCATAGTGACTTTTTGAATGACATGTCAATCTCTGGTGTCGAGTTTATAAAGAATTTAACAGTCGAGAGAATATGTAGGATACTTACATTATTGATTGTGTTTTATTAAAATTTCACGTACCTACAGGTTAAGGAATGGCTAGCTGGGGACCGTAAAACAAAGCTCTGCACTGCCCGCCCTACCTGGCAAACCATGTCGTTTCGGCATGCCCTCTACAAGAAGACCTTTACTAACATAAGCGTAAACTTGGTAGACATACTTGAAGTCGATACTAAAAATATGGTAAGTATAAGTAGTTATATTGATTAGAAATTATACCATTTAATTTTTCGTTACTTTAAAAATCTTTGTTATATTCTCATATTGCAGTTAAAAACGACAAAAACAAATAACAAGAAGAAAAATTTTCTAAAACCTGATGGTTCAATTATAAAATTAGTTCGATGGAACTCAAATATTACATTATATATAGTTATAAGAAATAATGTAGCTTTACTTATAATCTTAGTCCGGATTGTCATACATGATATTTAGGGAACTATCAGGCCACCGTCACTCGCCTATACATACCGCGATAAGTACCTACAGCGCCCGACAAATCGGAGTTCCTAATCTGTCGGGGCTATCACACGCGTACGTATACGACGGTCGATCATCGTCGCAACGCAAGGTTTATTGCTCCCACAGCACTGTCACTATTATTATATATTCTGTGCTATTAGAAATAATATTTATTTCCAAGTAATAATAAATTGTTTGTTCACACACACGAAGCGTGTGCTATAAGTGAGCGGGAGTGAACACTTCGTGTCACTTATTCACTTCTATATTAATAATATAAAAATTGTACTTTTTACATTATTCTTATTATTCTATAGACTGTTAAATGCGAGCCATTAGTAACGATGGGCCAGTTATCAAAAACCCTGGAACCTCTCGGTTTAATGATACCAGTAATCCCTGAGATGGACAAGCTTACAGTGGGCGGTTTGATCAACGCAACAGGAGTAGAGACGTCTTCTCATATATACGGCCTTTTCCAACACATTTGCGTGGAATACGAGCTTGTGTTGGCTGATGGATCTGTAGTGACTTGCAACGAGGTATGGTATAAGCTATCAGTACATTAGTACATCAGTACATGCATAATATAAATAAAATTGAAATGTCTGATTGTAATTTCAAATTAACAGCATATAACTAAATGCATATGAAAGTATATCCCGGACTTACATCAAAGAAACAATTTTTAAAATTTTTGTCCGTATGTTTGTCTGTTTGTTTCGGTTAATCTCTGAAACGACTGGACCGATTACTAATTAGTAATTTTATAAGGAGTAACTTAGGGTACATTTATTTTCTTAGAAAATTAAAAAACCGTTTAATTTATTTAAACTTACACCCAGCGAAGCAGGCCGTGTTTGCTAGTTTTAATAATTAACTTCTATTTCCATTAAAACTTTACTAAGTAGCTACCAAAAATTAGCGAAGAGCAATAAAGTTCAGGCCTTAGACTATGCGTAATGCGTATGATGTTAATGTTTAAGCGGTAATGTTTTGTGTGGTAAAATTATATTATTATAACAAAATAACATATTTTTTTTTGATTAATGGACAGTCTCGACATTTTCATTTAGTTTAATCTAAAAAGTTTGCATATTTATCAAAATATTAATTCTAATTCAATTCAATTCTCTTGTTAATGGCTTCAAGCTGCCAGTTGAGCACAGATTACTTCGCCAATGTCACGTGGAATATATTAATTATAAAGTAATCCTGAACTTTGATGCAGTTTATGAATCAGTCAGTGTAGTTGAAATAATCATTTGTTTAACGTAGATAAAAATAATAAAATATAATATGAACCAATGATATTTTAACTATAGATATGTTATGAGCGCGCAATCGTGAAAACTCGAAAACGTCCTAATTAGGACGTATTGCCTTTAGTCTGTGTCACCAAATGGCGACGAGTGGTACGCTGCTACAAAATTTAAAAAAATGCCATCCTGTGTATTTAGGAAATGCACCAATTATGATACCTAAGTTAATAAAACACAAGGGATCTCATCACGGGCGTAGCCAGGGGGAGGGTTTAGGGGGTTTAAACCCCCCCCGAGAAATTAAGAATGTGGCTGGTGCATTGCATAACCCGAACGGCATAACCTTAAACTGCCACAACCCTTTTCCAGTTGAAAACGCAGTTTTCTCCTTATCCACGGGGTCCATGTCCACTTGCCAGTAGCCACTCTTCAAGTCGAGAGTTGAAAACCATTTCATACCGCTGAGAGTGTCTAGGGTGTCGTCGATTCGGGGCAGGGGATAACAATCCTTTTTAGTAACATCGTTGAGCCTGCGGTAATCGATGCAAAACCTTGTAGATCCATCCTTCTTCCTTACTAGTACTACTGGCGAACACCAAGGACTAGTGGAGTGTTCAATGATGTTATTCTTTCTCATGTCTTGGATCATGTCGTCAACTTCCTTTTCCTTAGCCCAAGGTATTCGTCTAGGTCGTTGTCGAATAGGCGCTACGTCCCCAGTATTAATTTTATGCTTAACTAATCCAGTTCTTCCTATATCGCCGTCACGTTTAGAGAACAAATCTGAATATCGGTACAGTAAATTTTCAGCTTTTATCTTCTGTGAACTCGTGAGATCTTCTTTACAATCTTTCAAAAGTTTCATTGCTTGCTCTTTATCCTTGATCAACACCTTCTCTTTCGGTTGACATCTGCTTAACCAGGCTATCTCTTCACAACTCCCCACATCTTCGCCTCTTCGAATAGTTTGAGTAGAATTACCGGTATTCAGAACTGGAACCATAGATGTCGAAGCTTTACCTACAACAACTCTTGCCGTGATCCATGAGCTCTCATCTTCCGACTTCTCTATAATAGCACATGACCATGGACGGCCTGACTTGTTTTGAAGTAAAGAGACAGGTACTAGAGTCTGCGATCTTGGTGGAAGAGCGGTGTCTTTCAAGCAACGTACTTTTCCATGAATTCCGCCACTTATCGGCACTTCTCTATTTCTGCATCGTAAAACTCCATGTTTCATGTCAATCGTACACTGGTTATTTTGAAGAAAGTCAAATCCAATAATACAATCATGCGTTATGCCAATAGATGTAGTCCCCAATTTTGATAGCGATTTTCCTTTCCCCCCAAACAGGTATGCGCTGGCCGGTGGCTGTCGTAGGAGGAATATGTGTTTCTATCATGCAAATTATTGTCTGCAATGTGTCTCAATCTTCGGTTATTAATGACAGCTCGTGATGCTCCGGTATCCAGCGTGAGTTTACATGCTACTCCATTAATAGCGCCATGTATAACCAAGGTGTTTCCATCTATTAATGTTTTACTTTTATCGCTGGGGTTATAGATTCCCCGGTCAGTGCCCAAGTCCAAGCCCTGGCAGGGATCAGTTTTCCTCTGGCTTGATTATAAGTTGATATACCAACATCTGACTGTCGTCGACCGTTCTTCCTTGAAGGGCAGTTACTTCGAAGATGGCCCCGACCGCCGCACTCGTAGCAACTTGGGCTAAACCTACGTTCTCGGGCCGATGCTCCTTCTGTACTTACTTCCCGCACCTTCCAAGGTCTAGCGTCATGACGCACAGCTTCAACCTCTAGAGCATGAGCGGCGGCTTCCTTAAAACTAGTATGGTGTCTTAAGCGCACAGTTGCATGTACCTCCGGGTAAATTTAAGAACATTCTAGTATCGAAAATTCAAAATTTTTCTAGTAATTTCGAATCCTTTCCCGAAAGTGTTTTGTCTCTCTCTAACACATTAGAATTTGTAATAAACTGTTCCTGTCATCTAATTGACATACGTTAAAAATTGACATTCGCCGTTCTTAGGCACGGTACAAGCGTGCTATTATGACGAGTTCACACTATATTACGCGACAATATATTACATTTTATTCGTGCAATTTTAGTAGTTTTATTTTCTTGAACCCCCAAAATTAAAACCTGGCTACGCCCGTGGATCTCATACCACATGTAAGAGCGCAGAATACTTCGATTTATTAATATATTTCAATTATTTGCCTAATATTCTGATATGTCATCGGTCGCTAGACTAATGTTTGTTTACATTGACGCGCAATTGACAACATTAGCTGTCTCTTTTTTTCTTATTGATTTCATCGACTATCCCCTTTCTATCATTTTGACATGTACCTTGAATGAAAAGTGTGTATGTGTGCATCGCGGAACACTTTTTTCGGTTGTTTAGTGAGCGTATAACATATCTGTAGTTAAAATATCATTGATATTATGAACTATTACGAAAACTAACGGGATTTCTTAAAAAATATAACTTTTCATCATCGACAGTTTTTAAGAGTTTTTTGTGAATTGCTTAAATCTACATGTGTAATGATAGTCGTGACAATATAAATAAAATGCAAGTGTCAAAATATTTTATTTCAAAAACGTTATAAAAAGGAGTATTCTTTTCAGAAACAAAATTCTGATCTCTTCTATGCTGTACCGTGGTCATTTGGAACATTGGGTTTCTTGACATCCGCCACTTTGAAAGTTATACCTACGAAGAAGTAAGTGATATACTTAAAAGGTTTTCCAAATCCGAGGCTAGAGAATAAAAAGTTGAAGATACATCCTCATGAAATTTTCAATTCAATTCAATTATTTCTTTTAATGGCTTCCATGAGTGCCGATTGGGCACAGTTGACTTCGCCAATGTCGCGTAGAATGGAGAATACACGTTACATATAAACTGATCGGTGAATATGATAAAAACAAACACTAAGACCATAGAGTATATTGCTACATATATAAACTAAGACTGATTACATGTAGACTCATGAAATTTTATAGGCAATACAATATCTGTCAAACTTTTAAGGCACCTATAGACTGTAGTTGCTTAAATTTATTAAGATGGCAACTCCCTGTAAGCTTCTAATAAATTTAAACAACGTTTAAACTCAGTTTCTATGAAAAATTTCAAACAAAATGAACAAAATTATACTTTCTTACGATTTCTTTATGCATTTTAAACACTTGTTTTAATTAAAATAATTATTTGATAGGTACGTCCGTCTAGAGTATCACTCATACACTAATTTACCAGACTTATCGAAGAGGTTCCGTGATGAATGCCTAAAGAAAAATCCTCATGAATTCGTTGAAGCGTTGATGTATACAAAGGACACTGGCGTTGTGATGGTGGGTGACATGGTGGACGAAGTGGGGACTGATGGCAAGGTAAGTGTAATGCATATTATTATATAATTATCATATAAATATTTATGTAAAAGTCTATCTGTCTCTCTTTTTGAGTCTACTTTTAAATTGTTAAATTAATATTCTTGAAAATTTTGAAATTAAGAAGTGTACTTTTTCATAATTTTTAACTTCTTTTTCAAAGCTTTATATTATTAAATAATAGTGTTGCTTGTTTATTTCAGTTTAATGATTTTGGCAAATGGCATGCACAGTGGTTTTATAAACAAGTGGAGACCTACTTAAATAAATATCGTCAAGGTTACGGTAATAAGGCCGTAGAATATATTCCTTTAAAAAGTTACATCTACAGACATACTCGCAGCTTTTTCTGGGAACTTCAGGTATTTTTATACTGAATATACTAAATTTTGAAATTGTTATAAAATAAATAACTATGATTTGATTTTTTTAGTGTCAAACTATTTTAATATAATTTTCTTATTATACATAAAAAAAGAATTAAAAAACTCTTCAAAGGTAATGTCCAAGTAACGTGATAAACTTTGCTAAGCAAGTCAAGCAAGTGATATTGATCGGTGTCCACGTAGTACGAACTTCTCCAAAAAGTAAAATTTGTCGGATGCTGCGAGCATAAAAATTCGATTTCATCACATTAATTTAATCATTATGTATTTTTATTTCAGGATATCATACCATTTGGCAATAATGTTATATTCCGTTACTTATTCGGCTGGATGATGCCTCCAGAGGTGTCTCTGCTTAAACTAACTCAACCCGAGGCGGTCACTAAGTTGTACAATAAAGGCCACGTCATTCAGGACATGTTAGTTCCTATCGAAGACTTGGAAGAGGCTGTAGAAGTGTTCCATAAGGAATTTGAGGTGATATCAGTATAAATAATAACCCACATGTACGTTCATGCATTCAGACCCTTTTTTAACGTCCTACAGCTGGGCACGAGCCTACCTTCAATACGAGGGGGATCAGACCATAGTCCACCACGCTCGCTTAGTGCGGATTGGCGGAATACACATACCTTTCGAAAACTTGCTAGGTTCTCTCAGACATGCAGGTTTCCTCACGATGTTTTCCTTTACTGTAAGACAAGTGGTAATCATGTTATAAATGATTTGCACATGAAAATATCAGAAATGCGAGACCGGATTTGAACCCGCATCACTCGGCTATTCAAGCGAGCGCGTTACCGATCTCCGTTAGTAGTAGATTGTTCTGTGTTACCGATGGGCTACCACCACATTTCAATGCAAAACTTACTAACATGAACACTTACTAATATTGATAACAATTATATTTCATTTTAAGTTTTACTTTTTCCTACTTTAAACTTGAGTTTATTTAAAAGAATCTGGTATATTATATATTATATAAATATATTCTGTTTCCTGAACAAAATTAACCAAATAATCATATTTTAGGTGTACCCGTTATGGCTGTGCCCATTCGTACTGTTTAACAACCCTGGACAGTTGAGGATCGACTCCGGCGAGTCAAAAATGTTTGTAGATCTTGGAGTTTACGGGAATCCTAAAGCTGAAGGATTTGTTGCTGTGAGTGATTTTTAACGTTTTCTTATATTATATAACTTTGTGTAAAATTTTAATTTGATTTCCTTTTTTGCGTTTTTCATTGCGATCTTTTGTGTATTTTAATTCCCAAATAGGTACATACAGTGCTTTATCAAAATCAAAAATTAGCCTTTCTATCAACAAGTTACATAATTAGGAGCTTGTAATAGATCGGCTGAAAAGTTTCATTTCCTTAAATATTCGCCTCTCTTATTTTTTTTGTGTCGGGTCCATCCGGCATTATTTTAATCAATTTACTAGTAAGCCGTATACCGTTACGAGCTTTCTTTTAAAGTGAATGTTGAATATTGTGACGCTTAAAATGTTATCGTTAGAAAATCGGTGGTAAAAATATTAAAATTAGTTATAAATTTCAGGAAGAATCTACGAGAAAAATAGAACATTTTGTAAGTCAAAAACGTGGTTTCCAAATGCTCTACGGAGACACATACGTCACGTATGAAGAGTTCCGCCGGATGTTCGATCACACTGTCTACGACAAACTGAGAAACACTCTGCCATATTGTAAGGAAGCATTCCCTGAGATATATGGGAAAGTTAATAAGAGTGTTAGAGCTTAATATATAATTGCTTTCGCGTTGAAAATCATACATATATATAATATATGTACTAAGCATTGTAATAGAGTTTGTTAGTCATTGAATATGTTATGGACATAATTAAAATGTAGGAGAAGAAATTATTTCTGTTACTTTAAGAATACAATATGAAACAAAAAAAAGCAGATAATGAGTTACATTTGCAAAAATATAATTTAAGAAGTAATATAAATAAGCGTTTCCATCATGTAAATAATATTTGGTCACTATGGATCGATGCAGGTATATGAAAGAGGGCGATTGGCTTAATATATGGCTTAATATATGGTTCTACCATAAACAAAATAATATTTTTTATATACATTAGAAATCTCTCCTACGTGTAATAAATAATTAAAAATTAGCTTTTGTTTGTTTTACTACTAACCTGTTTTTGTTTTTGAGTGGCGTCATCTAATGAAGCTTTCAAGAAGCAGAAAGTGATGGCGCTACGATCGTATGTTGACGATACATTAAATGTACATAGCGCCATCTTTTAATATGTCAAAAATTGTACAAGTAACTGAGCTTTGGAAGCTTTCTGGTACTTTAAATAGATGGACAGAAGAATAAAGCTAGTGGAAACTAAATTTAATAGGCAGATTATTAAGTTTCAGGTGCAATTCAGCAAAATGCTGAAATTTTGTTTAAAAATTGCAGAAATGATTTTTTTGAATGGAATAAAAATTTACTTAAATGCTTGCTACAATATTATTAGTTAGTATTAATATTTACAAAACAAAATATTTCTAACCGAAATAAAAGGTTATTGTTGAAGAAAAGCTTTTGCAAAAACCTAAAAAACAAAAATAAAATGGTTTTTGTTTGATCTTTTGGTTTATTTTTAACGAATTTTTGTACTCCAGTCATGGGTGTTTATATTTATAATATATATGTATTTAAAATGTATATGTGTAGTATATCAACTGTCTGGTATCCGTAACACAAGCACATTACGTAGCTTACCACGGAACTAGATGGCGCTTGTAATAATGTCCCAACATATTTATTTCTTTATTTATTTATTTATTTATGAATATCTTATAGGTTTGAAATTTTACACATAGGTAGCTATAGTTTCAAGGGAAATGAGTTTTTTAAATTATTATCGCCAGATTCTTTATCCAGGATTGGCTCAAAAAGCAACGGCTTAGAAAACATACGATATTTTATATTTACTTATATTTGCAGCATCCAGAGTTTTCTTAAAATGAGAAGTTTCCTCAATATTACTACACAAAATTTGCGTTTTAAACACTTATTCAAAAATTATAATAAATAAACCGTACCGTTAAAATTTTACCATGGGCTCCACCATTAAAATCCACCTCTGGCGACTGCACCTAGGGACTTACAGCTGCACTTAGAGCAGATTCAAGGGGTATAGTTGACTGAGGATATCTATATCAGTAGAAGATCTGTTTACCGTAGGAAAAAGCCGTTTCTCGAGTGGAGACCATAGGTCCGATAATGCAGTGTGATATATGTACAGTTTAACGACTTCCTTTATCGGACTGATGTTATCTAGATGCCGGATGGTATAGGCCAATAATATATTATTGCTGCAATAGGCTGAATATGATGATGGAGTTACCTTTAATTCCGTCCATGTGCTTGTATGTTTTGATTGAAGAGAGTAAAAGCATAATATAAAGAATATGGTTTCGTCTCGTAGCTCGCAAAAAATATAAACATACGTTCAAGTCGTTCATAGTTGACGGACCTTACATAAGATGTCATACCTAGTATAATTCTTGAAGAATAGCTATTTAGAACATTGTACCCAAATGATAATGTTTTCGTTATGCCATCTGTTATCTTAACTTCCAATTTAAGTAATTTAAAAATGGAGCAATTCAAGATGTCTTGTATATCAACTTACAGACTTACACAGCTAATATTTATATAAGCAAAAGTGTAATAAGCAACATTAAGAAATAAAGTTTATACGAAGAAGTTTTATAACCTTATATATAATCCTACATTTACGTACTTTGAAGGATAGAAGTTATGTTCGAGTATGTTTGAATACTACGTGACTGGTCCTTGACAAAAATAAACTGCAGTGACACTTTTGAAGCATCATGTGGTGATACTAAAAGGGAGTTCGTTACATATGCGACAGGCAAGACCGACCTTGTCGTGGTGGGGGGCTTATTAGCGTCTGGCAATCCAGCTGGAGCGAAGCAAAAAACTACAAGGAGATGGAATGGAGATGGAAACCTAGTGCTGCATGCTCTAGGTACTTCTTTGATAGCAGAGTGGAATGTGGTTGAAACTCCTTGGCTGCGTGCCTTCGGCAAACCTGCTGTGTGGGAGTCTTGGTTGAATGCGTAAGCGACGCTGCGACGCCTAATTAAGACTCATTAAGGGGAGTTTTTTTTTAGGTTTTACCCGTTACATACATATCATTATATGCGTAAATGCATTTCCCAATTTTTTAAAAAGGCAAGATCGTCGTATTTACCTACTTATTCGCTAGCGTGAGTCGACCTCCATTTTCTTAGTAGTGAATCCGAAGTTTTTATGTTGATTGTAGTAAGTACTCGAGTGTAAGTAAACATTTCACATTTTGAAGTTACATTTTAAAACTTATGCTTACAGGATGAGCTTTCGGTGGAATTTAAGACGCTGAAGGTAAATTATTCAATAAAATTAGTGGAGAAATATTTTATATAGAGGCACATTATCTTAAATTTTATACAACACTCTTTATTGAATTGAGTGAAATATAACTTTATATATAATAAAATTAAACTACCTTTTTTAGTGATAGAAAGTAACCTTCGCTGTAAAGAAGTTTCAGAATTCATTAATTCATAATCTTGATTTAACCATTTTTATCAAAAATTACAGTACAAATAAACTATGAATTATACTAATGTCAAAGCCTATGGATTATAGTGCACGAGTGTATGCGCAAACACAAGTGCACTTTCTATTTCTTATCACTCTCATATTCCGGTGGGAAAACTGCTCGACACGACCAGTGAGAGTTAAGGCACAGGACCGACGGCTTTACGTGCTCTCCGAGGCACGGGGGTAAAACACCGCCAACTTCCCAACTCCGGACTGTTAATGAGGCTTACGAAACAGAAAGACTCAATAACTAAACTTGGCCCGACTCGGGACTCGAACCCAGGACCTCCCGGTGTGCGACCGTACATGCTAGCCACTAAACCAACGAGACACCTATGGAACATATTATATAGTCGACCAACGGACGTGGCAGTCAAAGCTGCCATATACTAATGTCCCAAGCTAGTGTATGGCAGCTTGGGCTGGCTGTCACGTCAACGTTACGAAACAGCAATGAAAATGGAGAAGTACAAAGCAAGATATTTCAATATATTATAATTAAATGTGGGTTTGTATTGTTAGTGCAATAAAAATATGCGCTCATATTCGATCCGATGCATACCTAACGAATTCTCTTACAATCCTACTAATCGGTTGAAGACTGTAGTAGATAGTAAATAAGAACGAATAATTTTAACGGTCAGGTTCAAAAGCATTCATTTAGTTAACGGACATACATACACTAAGTAATAATATTGTTACTTTAGAGTCCTATTTAAACCCATCGAATTTGAATAACACAACACCGTGGAACTTAAAAAAGCGTACAAAGCGACCAAAAACCAGACTGACAATTTTATTCACCGATGTGAATGTTAAAAAAATATTTGTAGCTACCGATCCTACCGCATCTATCCAAAGGCACAAAGCCGCAGCGACGGTACAGCACTCGCACGGCTTCCACCCGCCACCCCCTTGAGCTTAGCTTAGCACCGAAACGTACACGTGGCACTGTGTGTAGGTTTCGTAATAAACGTCATTGGTTTTCTAGGAGAAAAATATGTGGAGTCGCTCTCGATTTTATTAGTTATTGTTTTTATCCCCTACTCTCCGTTACCTCATAGGATAACTTAAATAGCCATTTCTGTTGATCATACAAATGTTATGTATATAAAAAAGTCAATACTTGTCATACAACACAATATAAAAAAAACATAATAAAAATAAATTATTTATATTCCTCTAAACCGTTCAAATCAGGGAAAAGTCCTATCTAATCTATTGAACACTTCATTGACTATATTCAACGCTGATTCTGCTTACAATGAAGGAAATTAAAACGGGCTAAATTATTATACTGATTACTGAAGTATGGTTATATTAGAATTTTATTGCAGCAATGTGTGCTAAACATTTTGTAAACCATGGCGGGGTTATAAAATTCAGTAAATATATGCATTTTGTTGGTATGTCATATAATTTAATAATTAAAAACAACAATTTAGTTCTGACGTCCTAAAATGTATAGGTAAAATATAAAAAAAAAAAATACTTATTCATTTTGTTTAGCTAGTTTAGTTAAGTATAATTTAGTTTGTTAAACTAAATAAAATGTTAGTTTTGGAATAATAGAATAGATGATAAAAAAATCCTGAGGGTATTAAGGGATAAGCTAAGAACAGTATGGAAAAATAATTTATGAATGAAAAAATATTTAGGATACATATTTAAAAAAAAATGTCTTAGAAATATTCGTAGCGCAACAATACGTCTCTACATATTTCGTTATTCCACTAGTGACAGTCGATCCTCTGTATCGCTTCAGTACAATCGACCACGTGACAATAGTTGCTGCCTTCGACGCGATTTTTCATTTATCGAAAAGCATTTACAAAACATGGAAATACATTTTTAAGGGTAAGTGTTATTTAATTAGATAATTAAGTTTTATGACACTAATTATATTAAGCGCTTTATGGGGATCAATCTTAAAGAATGAGAACACTTTTATTTCACTTTTGGCTAAAGAATCTATTAAAAATAATGTCTTTTTTCTTTTTGCGATTTCATATTTGTTTTGATGTTTGTTTATAAAAGATATTACATTTTTCATATTTTGACCAGCACTTATTTGTCAGTTTTAAGTTGTACCTTTTTACAAGTAGTATTTGCTTTTGGTATATTTTTTGAATAACATATATATTTCTAAGAATGGGAATATAGATGATGTTATTTATCAATTAATTACAGATAACGCTAAAAATATTTTGCGTCATTAGGTACAATATACTAGGAAATATGCACTTCTTTCATGAAATAAACTAAAATCACGTCACAATTCAATTTTTTCACGTTGTAATTTTCCGCTGCAAAAAATCCAAATAAAATGAGAACCGGAAGCTGCCGTTACAAAAATCAATTTTCTTTTAGTTATTGTTGTCAAAATGACAGATGTGAAAGTTTTGGCGCGAAAAGGAAACATGGCACGATCGCGAACGCGGCAACCAAACTGTCTCATAAGTTGTAAAGGGAAACACAAATTATCCTCATTTAGTAGTAATTTAATAAACTTAACTAAATTATAGACATTTAATTCAATTTAAGCGTAGTCGTCGCTCGCCGTGCAATGACGGTCAATCACCTTCCGCGTTCACTTCAAAACAAAGGATCATTAAAAAAAAGTTTACTGGAGCTTTTATAATGAAACGTTTCATTTCTTAGATTCTATACGATTAATATTTGTAATATGTCTCCGTGTTGGCATCCTACCATTGTTAATAAAATTATTTTATAATAAATATGTATTTTATAATAAGCTAATTTTTATTTAAGTAATTTCGTTGTTTTTTAGATTTTTGTATTTTCTCATAACTTCATTAACTATTGAATCAAAACACTTTTTAATTCATATATTTTGTTTTACATACGATTTCTATTTGAACAAAGAAATAGTACTCGTTACTAATTGAGAAATTAGTAATATATTGCGAAGTTATCCAAATGTACGTAGAGTTGGATGGGATATAAGAACACTGAGTTTTTATAAGTGTTCAAGCTTTTATGTATTATTATTATTATCTATACTACTACTAAACAAGCTTTATAAAGCTAAAGAAAGAGTTTGTTTGTTTGTTTGTTTGGCTGAACGCGCTAATCTCAGGAACTACTAGTTTATTTATATTTGTTTTCGACTTTGAGACATTTATTCTAGAATACTGCGATTTTTTGTCAAACAATGCGTTTATTTCTGAAAATATTAAGAAATGAAGAACTTTTTTAAATGTATTTACAATGTACAATATACATATTTATCTATATCTTCTATACTATTTATAGCAAGCTGATTGCTGATTTACTAAAATATAATTCTTTTTACTCATAATAATCTGACTAATAACTGAAAGTGAATTTATAAAAAAAAGCAATAGTTCACTTGTTTACTCACCGACTAAGCATCCAAGCTCTAAAACTACTTTAAGTACCTATAGGTAGAAGAAGTTAACTGAGAACGTATGTAGTGAGATGACCGAATTAAAGGGGTCTAAATATTATAGTAAAGTATTCGATGTTTTCTCTGCTAGAAATGTAAAGATGTTTTATTTTGGCTAAATATAAGTAAACTTCGCGGACGTAACCGCGGAAAAGTAGATCATATCATAACGTTGAATAACTGTCTTGGTGGTATAGTGGCGAACTTTAACGGCTGCACATCCTGCGTTCGAGTCTTGGATATACGCAAATTTACCTATTGAGTCTTTTTACACGCTTTTTATTAGCTTCACCTGTATGTTTGTATGTTTGTAACCGACTTCTTTGAGCGCGATTTTGACCCACTTTAAACGGCCAGATTTCGTTCAAACTTTGTAGATTTATCGGGGACCGATGACAATACACTAATTTGATAAAGTTATTAGCTTCACCTGTATGTTTGTATGCTTGTAACCAACTTCTTTGAGCGCGATTTTGACCCACTTTAAAATTATAAAAACCAGCTATTATAAATAAACCAAACTAAAAAGTAGAAAATAAATAATAGTTTAAAAAAACCTAAAAAACACGCTTCTTATAGAAATGCATGCATGGTGTCAATAGTTATAAATATTTTATTGACAGATATGAGTAGAGTGATTATTATCATTGATATCTTAAAAAGCACCCCACGCTTTTTTTAAAATAAAATATTTTTTTTTATTCACACTAAGTATTATTAATTTATATTTATTGAAATTTGTAACACTATTCTTAATTTAAATTTATTAAAATTTATTTTCTATTTTTTAGTTCGGTTTTCTATAAAAAGCGTGGTTTTTAGTTTTTTTAAACTATTATTGTTGCTTAGTAAACCTCAGTAATAAATAATCCGGGATCGGGAAATTAATGGTAGTCTTATGCCTTAACTCGTACTGATCGTGTCGAAGTATCGTCCAATCAGAGTATGAGAACGGCAAGAATAGAGAGTGCACTTGTGCTACATATATCTTCTGTATTATAAAGCTGAAAAAGGTGAGTAAATAAAAACTGAAAATTTTTGCCTTTGATTAATTATTTATATGCACACCTATAGTTTATGTATATTAAATTAAATATTCGTAAAGCAACAGCTTAGCTTGCTTGCTATTGAACTAATGTACAACAACGGATATATGTATGTAACATAAACCTAGGTTTAAATGTTCACCCAACGTCAGTAACTCTACGGTAATCAGCACCCGCCCTCCAGCTATTCTAATCTTCTTCTATTTACCACTAATGTTCATAACTTTTAAAGTGTTTTTAAATTATGCTGTAAAAAATTACATTTCTTTTATCTTTTACGACGTTTTAAGATGTTACCTGGTGTTATAGCATACTTTTTCATTTCAAGTAGAAAATATTTTAGTATATTTATTATTTGAACTGAATAGATACAGCTTATTTATATATGGCGCTTAATAGCTTCCGGCAATCCAGCCGGCCGCGAAGCCAAGTAACACACAAGGCAAAAAATGCCAGTACTAGTCACTAAAACCCAACAGAACCTCCCTGTATTAATGGGGCGTTGTAGGATTACTTAAGCACTCAACCACGACGCCTCAACGGCAGGTCTGCTTCAGCAGACTACACCAGTCATGGAGTTGCTCCAACGACTCACTCTTCTATCAGAGAGGTATCAGGAGCAACCCCCATGACAAATAAGAAACTATATTAAGTAAAGCTTAACTTATATGATAAATTATATAAACTAAATATGTCGTGATCACAATAGACCAGAAATTATCGAAGTGATAATCTATAGCCCCTACAAACTTCAAGGTAAAAATAAAAATAGCTTAAATAAAAAAGCATAGAAAATAAAATAAAGCAAGTCACAAGGTTTATTTAAATATATGTATTTAAATAAATGTGGATCATCCGTCGACACATATCAAAGATACAAAATATTAGCAAAAAGAATGCTTAACCTTTAGATTTTAATTGAATTTTGCATTTGATATCTCAGAATTTTATTGTAAATCAATTATTTATTCTACGCCCTGGCTTCAAGTATTAACAAGTTGTACGAGTACTACTAGACTACACTAGATAACGTATGATTACATAATTATAATGAGCTTCCTGGTAATAAGGATTGATTAGTCTATAACATACACGGACTTATAAGAAAAACAATTTTATTTTTTATTTTTATCTGTTTGTTTGTCTTTTATTTTGCTTATGCTAATCTCTGAAATCACTGGGCAGATTCTGATATGACGGGTAGATTATTGATTTAGGCTTAACTTAGGCTTTTATTTTAGAGAAAGAATTTTTGACGAATTGTATCGTATGAGGGAGGACCTGAGCGAAGCGAGGACGAGTTGCTAGTATACAATAAATTATTGCATACAATAGTTTTCACGTTTGATCAGGTTTCAAATTACACATTTTATTATTCATTAATTTTGCTAAGAGAACAAGCTATATAATAAAAACTTCATACCTATTTTTACGTAATTGTTGCGTGATAAATAAAAAGAGACTAAATGTTAAGCACGCGACAAGGTTTTTTTAATTAAAAATGTTTGCAGTAATCATATAGCGTGTATAAAATTTATTTTTTAGTAAAAAACATTTTAAAGTTCTGCTAAAATCTATAATGTATTTTATAATTTTATAAACAGGAGTTATTATACTCTTAGGGTTGTAGCTTGTAGGTGTGATTTGATTTTGGGAACTATTAAGCAAAGTGTCACCATGACTGTTGACAAAATCCAGTTTTTTTTTAAATAAAACCACCTTAAAATATAGTTTGTATTTTTATAATATCCTTCTATTAATTTCAAGAGTAAAGATATCTTTGCCGTGACTAAATTGTCTTGTATATCATTAAGACCGTGGTAGTGTGAAATATGTAATTAATCTCAGGATAAGTCATGGGGTTCCTTTGAGGGTTAGTGAATAGCAGCTCAGCTCCTCTTAAGTATAGATGATAAACTTGAACTTCTTAATGCCTCATTTGTCATTGACAAAAAAAAAACACTTGTTGTTAGAAATTATAGATCAATTTATTTAAAAACTAAATAGTTAAAATTAATATAGTTTCCCTAAAGCTGCTTATTCATTTATACATAATATTGTTATAGATGGAGGAATCACTAGACGGACGTGAAGCAAGCGCGAGCGCATCTGGCTTCGACTCGGCAGCTATTCTAAATGATGATGTATCGCCGACTACGAGCTTCTGTTATAATATTCCAAATTTATTTAATGGGTAAAAAAATAGCTTAATATTATATTAAATATTTGTTTATACCCTTATTAATAATTTCTTTACATTTTGTAGTTTGTTTTCTAAGCGATTAAGTTATTTCTTCTTGCGTTTTATTTAATAAATAAAAAAAAAATTAAATTAAAAATAATCACTTGTAAACATGTAGTTGTTATTTGAAAATTAAATCAAATAAATTATATAAACTATTATATTTTTACATGTTTCATATCTAAAGTTTTATAGCCGAAGTACAAATATTAAGTTTAATCTCAATGTTAAGTATAGTTTCTGGTTCAGGTACTTATAATTTCTGGTTAAACAAAAAAATATTTATTTAACCTATGCCAGTTTTATTCTGTAGTTTTAGTATTGCATTTTATAAAGTACAGTCTAGACTCTAGACTTTACGACTTTTTGTTCTATTACTTGTAGAGCAATAATACGAGTTTTCTGTCTAAATAGGAAAATGGTTATGCTCTGTTTGTCATTTTAGGTTAGCGTCCACATCTTTTGTTGAATGCTGCGGTCAGTGCAATATATTTTTATCTATTTTGTTTGTACGTATTTATGAGTATGCAGACTATGTATACATACAATAAAATCTTAAGTCGAGTCTGTACACAACATTGTTTTGGAATATCTTATTCACATAGTGGTAGTTTATAGTGGTAGTTTATAGTGGTAGTGCCATGCTGTAGTGGTAGTGCCATGCTTGTTACCTTCGGGTAGCAGCCGAATGGGCCGGCACGCCCCGTATAGTACCACTCCCTCACAGAAGACCGGCGTGAAGTGGCAGCTATGCTGTCGCGTTTCGTCCGGTGAGTGAGAGTCCGGGAGGCCCACTACCCATCCCTACTCCCGTCCTTCTCCCTCCTCCCTCCCTCCCTTTCCTGAAAGGCCGGCAACGCATCTGCAAGCCCTGTGGTTTTGCAGATGTCCATGGGCGCAGGTGATTACTTATCATCAGGTGAGCCTCCTGCCCGTTTGCCCCCTTTGTCCCATAAAAAAAAAAAAGGTGAGCCTCCTGCCCGTTTGCCCCCTTTGTCCCATAAAAAAAAGAAAATTTCTTTATTATTGATGCAGAAGCTGAATCTATAGTTAACAGATTTTTTGTCTATTTAAACGCATTACGAAAGAACATGCATGACTGGACAGATTTTGATGAAATTAGATATGATGATAGCTGATGTTATCTGGATCGAAATATAGTCAGTGTTAGTCTCTAGTAGTAACTTAATAATGAGTTTGTAGGTTAATAATTTTCGACAATTTCAAAAATTTGGGTTTATTTAAGGTGCCTGGAATGCCAAAAACGTTCCATTTCAAGTTAATTAACCACCACATACCATGCTTTCTATGTATTTCATAATAAGTAAATGTAATAATATATTACAGAAGAATATAAATTTGTGAGGTGAAGTCTTTAGTATGGTTTCGCCTAATATTTGAATAGTAGTATTTGAATATGTAATTAATAATATGTTAGTGTGTTTCATTACTTACAATGTAGCATTAACAACATGTTTGATTGTCATTTATTTATTAAACAGTAAAGAAAGAGAAAAATCTAGATTTGGTTTAATTTTTTTTCTGTTTAGTTAGAATTGTTAGCTACGCTCGAGTGGCATATGTATGTAATCAGCCTTATTTGACATTCCACTACTAGGCACTTTCAATACGAAACGCCATTGGTCCTCTTTACTGACTTGCTGTTCCTTAAGACATGCAGGGTTCCTCACGATGTTTTCCTTCACCGTAAGACAAGTGGAAATGATTCGTACCTAAAAATATCAGGATGCGAGCGACACTTGAACTTAACTAGTGGTAGCGGTAATGCGCTATACATTAATAAAAATGTTTTATCGTAGAAAGAAGCTTATTATATAAAGGTAAAGAAATAAGTATACTTTCTGAAAAAATTGCACTTGTATTATTATTGTGATTAGAGTAAAAGTCTCAACGGGCTTTTTATTACGGATAAAAATCATACTTTCAAATAACATTACACCTAAAGGTTTTTATCATTACACCTAAACGAGATCGCTCTTTTATGTATTTATTTAGTTTTAGTTTTCTTGGTGTAAAATAAAGAGAATATTATTATTTGTACCTCTTTGGAATTCACGGGCTTGGAGGAGCCTCCTTTGGAAGGCTTGCGTGGGAACATAAATCCAACACGTAGAGGCCTCTTTAAGATATTAAAATTTGTTCAATGTGACTGATCAGCCGGCATCCATCTTTAAATAACCGTCAGGGAATTGCCCGAAGATGGCCTATGAATGCGTAGGGACTATGGAAAATATGGAAAACTAAATAGGGTTATGGAATGGAAGTTTAAGACTTAAAACTCCCATTTCTGGGACCGAGATTCTCTAATGAGATTTTTTTCTGTATTAGTTAGGATTTGTTAAAATAAGCAGCACGTATTAAGAATGACGGGTCGTATTACACCTATATATAAAAGTATAATGGGGGCAGTTTTATGACAGCGTGTACTTGCCAATGTGAAGTTCTATAGATTTTATGTATTTTGTTTTTTATCTGTATTATTCTTATTATTATTATCACTTCCAGTCTTGGACCCGGTTCAGTGCTTTGTGAGCGACCTGATGCGGAAGTAAATGAAACTTACACTTCGAATCCAGAACCCTCCGAGGAAACCGGAGAAAATCAGCAATATGAAGAAGATGAGGAATATTCACCCAATAGTAAGATAACCAATAAAAAAAATTGAGGCTATATATTTTACTTGCGAATTTTCTTTCTGTGTTCTTTACTCGAGTTATGTAACCTATCTGTTCACATAATTTAGAAAGTGGTCTCTTAGATACCCTTCTAGGAAGGACCTTTTGTTATTGTAAAATGTAACGATGCACATGCAAAACTATAATAACTTGGGCCGAAGCGTCCGCCTAGACCAAACGTTTCTTCCACACACTTTTTCGCATACTTTTAATATATAGAGGCACGTTTGTCTTAGTTGGCTGTGACCCTACTTGTTGCGCCAGCGGTCGCGGGTTCGAGTCATGCTGGGCATTCATTTGTTGAGCACGAATGTTTGTACTCCAGTCATGGGTGTTTATATTTATAATACGTATGTATTTAAATTTTATATGTGTAGAATATCAACTATCTGGTATTCGTAATACAAGCTTCGTAGCTTACCACAGAACTAGATGATGCTGTTGTAATAATGTTTATTATTATAAATAACTTGTTTGTTAAGAAATATATTCAGTTGTAACCGTCCTTTCGACGTACCATTGTTTTAATAGAACCCTCATCTGGCATCCCGATTACATAACTCTCGACTACATATTTTTTTACATGTGTGCAATTTTCATTCAATCCCAAGCTCGATCGTTGATGTAGCTAGATTTCAGGGTTCGCAATCTTAAAATGATTGAGTGGTTTTGATTGGTCAAAATTGCTTAAAATAGGATAAAGCTATACTTGAATATATTTCACTCAAATCATGAGTCTAAAAATTACAAAAGAATTAGTTTCAAAAAGATTCATCATTAACATCAAGAATTAGTTTTTATACATTGCGTCTTTAATACAATTTTGTAGATATTTTTCTTCATAGTAATTTATATGTTCGTCGATAGTAATTCAACTTTTATCAACAAGCATTTAATTATACGAACAAAGGTAAAAATATTTTTAGTTCAAAATCTTCAACCAAAATAAGAAGTTGTATAGCGTTCAAATAAAATTTAGCTGAACGCTTTAAAATCTAAGTCTATTTAATAAAGTTGAATTTAATGAGCCAATAGCTTGGGACTTATAAAAAGGCTCTTGCGAGAAGGGCCCAATTAAGCAATTTCTTGAATTTAAAATAAAATGTTTGCAATACCTAAAATACGTTTAGACTTATAATTTCCTTACGCTTTTAGTTGCAGTCAACGTTATTATATACATATTTGTGTGAAACACATTACTAATATTTTTGTAAATAAATAAGTTGAGACATTATTACAACAGCGCCATCTAGTTCCGTGGTAGCTAAGCTTGTGTTACGGATACCAGATAGTTGATATACTACACATATAAAAATAAATTTTTAATATATACATATTATAAATATATAAACATTTACAGTACAATCATTCGTGCTCAACAAATGATTGCCACCAGTGGGACTCGAACCGGCGACCACTTGCGCAGAAAGTAGGGTCACTACCAACTGACACGTCAATGTTTTAATATATGTGTACAAAATGTTTTAATTATATTTCAGGTTCAAAAAGTGACATTCCCAAACGAAAACAACGAAGATATAGGTAATTATTTTAATTTTTAATAATAGTGTTATTTAATAACTAAACTACACTGAAATAATGAAGCAGTCTTGAAACTTATATTTTCCATTCTAGAATACAAAGTATTTAAAGTATACGTATTTGGTAAATATAAAATGTAATAGTAAATGTGGTTTATGTCGTAATAGCGTATTTCAAAAGGTTAATTATATAAAGTCCTTGTCAAGTTTGGAAAAAGAAATATGCTTTGTAGTTATGTAAGAGCAATTTCTATTCCTTTGTTCCTGTAGTCCAGTTTCACAGTCATTTACTGATGACTACCAGTCATCCCAACCTCGGATTCCTGCTGCTATCAGCTAATAATTTCTTAAAAGTTTTTATTCTCATAAACTTTTTATTCCGATCATAATCGAGTTGAGAACATGCCGATGTCTGCATGTCATCTATACATATAAATATAATTAAAAGTGTCAGTGTTTTTAATTTCAAATTAACAGCTTTTCACTAAATGCATATTGGGAGTATATACGGTACTAACATCAAAAATTAATTTTTAAAATTTTTGCGTGTCTGCTGTTAGTTCTGGCTAATCTCTAAAACGGCTGGACCGATTTTGACGTGACTTTCACTCGCACATAGTTATTGTCATACTTTGACTAATTTTGTTTTAGAAATTTTATTTGACTTTAACAAGCAGAACCCGCGGTTTCACTCGCGCTAAATCGCTAGTACTAAATAAATACGTAAACTAGTGACCCGCCTCGACTTCATATATCACAAAAAATATTAATATAAAATTACAAATGCAATTTAAATTATTATTTATTTCAGAACAACGTTTTCAAACGTCCAATTGGAGCAATTGGAAGCTGCATTCCACAAAACTCACTACCCAGATGTGTTCTTTAGAGAAGAACTGGCGATGAGAATAGACTTAACTGAAGCTAGAGTTCAGGTGGGTTAAAGTTCAATTTAAAATAATAATAAGGGAATGATAATTTTAACTAATAATTACGTGATACAAATACTTTCATAGGTATGGTTTCAAAATCGTCGCGCAAAATGGCGAAAGCAACAAAAGGCTGGATGTGAGCCATATACACGCTCCACTAGGTCTCCAGACCCGCGGTCCCCATCCGCTCTCGCTCTGGAAATGAGAGATTTTATTACAATACCAGGTTTGATATCATAATCTCCTATAGTATTATTGAAAAATACTCCACAACTTGATATTAAAACAATATAATTATGTTCTTGTTTTAATTTTTGTATAACATAATTAGTAATGTCGATTTTATTTATGCCATCATATTTATAAATGTAATTATTTTCGTTTCCAGTATCATCGTCACAAATCATAAGTTTAGCCGAAACATCGAACCAGAATAACTATGCGTCAAAAAATAAGCAATCGGCACCTGCCATACACATATCAGCGTTACCTACAAGACAAAACGCTCAAATGGATTTACCATCATTTTCAATACCGCTCCAATACAATTTAGGCTCGTTCAAGAAAATAGAAGATTCACAGTTAGACTTAGAACCTTCTTCATCAGAGAATCAAAATCAAAACAACTGGGATACACGGATGATGCCAAATTTCAATTTGATGAACATAAAACCTCTTTTAGAAAATCGAGAAAATTTAGATATGTCTGAAGTAAAATATGAAGTTAAAAATGAAAACAGACCGTACAGTGAGATGGGTACGAGTATCCAAGGTATTGAACCTGAAGATATTCTTGGTAAGGAAACTGTGACGGAAGGA
Source organism: Boloria euphrosyne (assembly GCA_951802675.2). Lineage (NCBI taxonomy): Eukaryota > Metazoa > Arthropoda > Insecta > Lepidoptera > Nymphalidae > Boloria > Boloria euphrosyne. The sequence continues at coordinate 4,290,761 of OX637896.1, forward strand.
CAAACCATTTCCCCAGATTTCGATATAGAGAGATATCAAAATTATCACAATGAGAATGAAAAAAGATATAGGGAGTCTAGTTTCGATGAATCAATGATTGAAGATCGAAACGATTTTGTTTGTGACAGTGATTTTCTTTGTAAGAATAATTTTGAAAAAGTCGACGAAAAACGTACCGATTTTGAAGAATGTCATTTATTGGATACAGATAGCAATGCTATTAGTAACTTTGAAACCAATCTATAGTATAAGGAATATGTTCCTAGAATTTGCGACTAATATCGCGAGTTCGGATTATTAATTAATTTTTTATTATAAAAAAACTTGTAACTCAGTGGAAATTAAATATTTGCAATTTGTCAACGAAAAGTGTCGAACAACGCATGTAAAGCTAATAGACTGTTTAATAATTAATTTAACTGTTGTTTAGTAATTTTTGTAATACTTTTGTTTTAATTATTAAAACGACACACGCAATATCTTTTAACTTAAGATGATTTTTGTTAGGTTAAAATTTAAATAAACGATTCTAGTCAAGACGTCTTTCAGTTTCAATCATTAGATTCTCTCAAATTAAACTTCAATGAGTAGAAAACTTTACCCCGCTTCGAACTTTCTTGAAGGTAATCGCGTAATGATTGTTAGAGTTCGTTAAAGACAGAAATTCTTTGGTGTAATATCTTAATTTGAAATTTACTCATCTTAATACATTAGAGTTATCTGAGGAGTTTAACCGAGAAATGTTTTGATACACTTTATTTCGAGGTAAATAACTGTGATTCCAAAGTGCCTTTTATATATTTAGCTAAAATTATGTACTCACTTGTACTCGTTTTTTACTAATCTGTGTCGAACTACTACTCATTCGACTGTCATTTTAACAAGTTACTATTTTATTATATGTATTTTAATAATATGTGTAGATTAATTAGTATTAAGATATAATTTAAATTGACCAGTTCAATTATACGTACTATTCTATGGGCTTCTATTTAATTTTAAAAATAAAAAATGATTTGCAATCAAATATTAATAAAAAATTGCTCCTGATCCAACACTGTAACAGATTTCAGCTTATTCAACGTTATTAAGGATCCTTGTTTAAATATTCACTCGGACTATTATCTTCATGCGAAATTAAGTAAAGTTTTTGTTACTAGCACATATTAAAGCCTTTTCGAACTATTTAAAATAACGCAAGCCTTAAACCTTATATAAAATAATAAAGCATGATTCTAAGATTAACCTGTAATTAGCCCAGTGGTAACGCGCTCGCTCGGGAAAACCAGTGAACGGGTTCAAATCCCAGGTCTCACACCTCTGATATTCTCATCTGCGAATTATTTACAACATGACTACCACTCGTCTGACAGTGAACGAAAATATCGTAAGAAGACCTGGACTGGCCTGTTACCCCTAGAATTGAAGGGAGGCCCATGCTAAGGAATGGGACGTTAGAAAAACGGCTGAAAACGATACAATAAGTTCTGTACGAATAAAAAATTGTTAAAAATGCTGCTCGTTGACAATTTACTCTTTCTTTTACCGCGTATGTATTTTGAATACTAGAAAATATTATTAATAAAGAAATTTTTGTGGCATACAGTTATAATTAAGGTTATGATGCATAATAGGGGTAGTTTTCATTATAAGTTTTGCTAAACACAAGTAATTCAATAACAATTTAATTACTGAGGTTAATTTTATGTTTGTTTTCAAGAAAATTGTGACAATAAACGTTATAGTTCTAAGAAAGCTTTTGTGAAGTAGTTTGAACCAACGCGACGTTTATACTTAATCTCTTCTGTACATGCGAAGTTTATTCTTAAATAAGATTTTCGGGAACCACATTTAAAATAAATAATATTCCCGTGCAAGGCGAGGGTCTTTTGTGATAAAATGATAATCAAACAGAAAGATAAAAAATGCACAATCGCTTATCGTCAAATGTGATATAAATGTGATATACAAACAAACATATACTTGACAGAAAAAAATCATTTAGTACGTTGTGTATCGGAGTTACAATATATAAGAAAACGCATACAAAAAAATGGTCTAAAATTTTAGAGTTGTTTATGGGAATAATTGAAATATATCTTGGAACAAATGAATTACTACTGAAACGACTTCTAATATCTGGTACGGTGCGAATACCTTGTGCCATGTTCATAATCATAATTTATTAAATGAGCAAGTTCAAAGGATATTTTTAAATAAAGTTATTGTTAAGATTTTTTTAATGAGAAGAAAGAAATAATATAGTTGTGGTGTGCTAGAGTCCCGCTGGGTGCATTCATTTGTTGAGCATGAATGTTTGTACTCTAGTCATGGGTGATATATTTATAAAATGTATTACATTTAAAATTTGTATATGTTTAGTATATTAATCTATCTGATATCCGTACTACAAGCTTCGTAGCTTGCCACGGAACTAGATGGCGCTGTTGTAATAACGTTCCAAAAAAAAATATAGACATCGTAAAGTAGATTTTTGCTATGATGATTTAACTTCGAAATACATGCTTAAACAAATATTTTTTTACAGTATGTTATGTAAGTAAAATTAGTTCGCTCAATAATAGAGTTCAAACGTGAGTTTACACTAAGAATCGTTAGAAACTTAATTATATTAAGCTGAAATTTATATCACTTTGAGCTAAGTCTCGAGCAAGGCCAGGGCGCGTGACTAGTTATCTAACAATAAGCGCAACTTTTCCAATTAATTTAATTGTAGTACTCTTTGCCTTTTAGAATTGTTCTACCGGCAAATCTTATAAGATCGTTTGTTCCTTGTTGTCCTTCCAAAGAAATCTGAAGTCTTTAATATGGCTGCTTTCTTTGTGCAATACCGTTAAGTTCGAGCGACCACTGAGAACGAGTGGTGGTGGCATTATTGATTAAAGTGGCTTTGTAGAAATTATTTATAGTTATAAAATACACGGATTGGCATATTAAATTAAAATTAATATTTATAATCCCTACTAGTATGTTTCACGACTCTAAGTTGTGAAAAATTAACTAATTTACCGCCGCACTCAGAGCCACATAATGAACCATTAAGTCGAGAATTTTATACTAAAGAACGACTTAATGGTTCATTAAGTCTTAATTTAACTCAACCAATAAAAAGATACTGTTTTTTATACCGCAAATTTCGACAATCGCAAGTGAACTCTTTAGACCTACCTAAATGCGTACCCTGGACTTAGTATATATAAAATAAATTTATTTAGTTATTAGTATGTATAAAAGGCAAGAAGCGACGTTTTAAAGTAAAAGCAAAGAAAAAAAAAGAAAACCGTAAGTTTGTATGGTGGTGGATGGTACATGTAACAAAAACTTCATTTCATGCTATGGAACCGTAGGCGTGAGAGTCAGACTCGCACTTTGTTTTTTTTATTAATTACCTTCTAGTCTCGCCCGTGACCATGATTGCTGTAAAGCATTCGAAACGTCGAGTACTAAAAATTAAAATAAAACCGCGACAAAATCCGAAAAGGTAGTTTCATATATAATGTCGAATTTTCGCGTAAACCTAAGAAAGCACTAAGAAAGTACTAATTACTTTCTATTATTTTTCTACCAATGGCTGCCTCAGTCTCAAATTTTATTCTACAGTCACAGCAAGTGAAAAATATAAAAGCAATAAAAATACAAACTAACAAATATTTGAATTTATAATATCAATGCATAGCACTCGTGTATGGAACAATATTTAGTTTTTGAAGCTGATTAAAGTCGCCGGTAAACATCAGTACAATCGTCGCAATGGCTTTGTTGTGGCTGAGAGCGCTTGACATTTAATTCTCTATTGTTCATGTTCGTTATATATTAAACTGGCGTTTTATATTTTCACTTTATTAATATAAATTTTAAAACCGTCTGGGTGGGGTCGTTTTCCAAGGTTAATTACTAGTAATTACCATAATGTCATAATTTTAAAACTTTTAAAAATTATATTTAGCTATATAAGACCGTGAAATATATCTGAAAACAGTTTTTTTAAATAATTATTCACGGATATTAATAAATTTGTTGTTTGGGTAACATTATCTATATCTAAATTATCATACCTATTACTTACTCGTTGTGCCTTTAAGTAACTAATGGCTGGGCGGGCGCAAAACTAAGAAACGCACATAGTGGTGGCAAATTTCGGTGGGCGGAGTGCTATGCGGATCGTCCAGGTACCTTACTGATAGCAGAGTGGACTGTCAAGTAATCCCTTGGCTGTGTGGTCCGCTTTGGCAGACCTGCTAAAAGCCCGAGGGTAAAGACTAATATCTAATTATTTAATTACTTTAATTACTATTCAATATATTATATTTAATTCAGTCATACTGTACTAGTATAGTATACATCGTATAAGTTAGAACTTGTTTTAAAAGTAACTTGTAGCTTTAATTCGCAATAAAAACTTTAAGTTATATTAATGCTATTTCTGACGATGGTTTATAGGTATTTTAATTAGTGTGACCAAGGTTTTTAGAAATCATGAATTTCGTTGTAATTTGTCATCTAAAATGAATAATAGATCTGAACAAAGAAACCTAACTACCCTAATATTTCCCCTAGACTCAACCTTTCATTTGGCTCGTTAATATTTGTTATTTTTGACAGTTAATTCTAGGTAATACAGACTATACGAAGTAGGCTGAATGCTTTATTTGCATCTGATTTATTACTTAAAGTGTACATTTTACGCAAATTAAGATATAATTTTGACTTCTTATATTTAGTTTCCTATTTTATTACTGTACAAATCTATATTAATTAAAATGAAGATTTGTATGTTTGTCCTCTCTATACGACCCTATACCGATTGTGATTAAACTCTAGGCGTTATTCTGTACACGCTTGCGTAGTTACAAAATATTTTGTCAAATTGGATAGCTAGGTATTAGAGATAAAACGTAACAAACGTCCTTTACGTTGTAAAGTTTAGACAAATGTTTATGAAATTCGAAAGAAAAATGTTTATTTTAATTTGTACTATAGATTTAATAATCTACAACCCGTAATGTACAATATGCATAATATATACCAACGTACATTGAAAGCATTCACAGACTACTACATATCGAAATACGTATAGGTTAGGTTAGTATACAATAATCATATTAGCGATTAACCTTCATGACTCCGACTAACCTCCAGAAAATGAATATAAACACTAGAGCTCATGTATTTAATATTCTTCTTCTTCTTCAAGTGCCTCTCTGACTAGCGAATGTTGGCAGTCAGCTTCGAATACTCCGTCTTGTTTTTCGCGAGGCAAAAGAGCTCGGCAGCACTCGCGATTCCCGTCCATTCTCGGATGTTGCTCAACCAAGACTTTTTTCAGTTACTTTTAGAATATGATCTAAACATATCTAATCATTGCATTTAAAATTAATGGTTTTGACATACCCCATGATCTGATGAGTAGACAATAAGTTTAGGTCGCATCGTTTTTGAAAACCTAATGCAAAGTCCACAAGAGTGCTATCAACGGCAATTCATAACTTGAAACATGTAAAGAGATAGTTTGCTTATGATACTTGTGGGGTTAGTCGACCTCTGTGTATAATTTAAATTTAAACATGGAGTTCAAAAGATTATGAAATACTTTTTAATATAATAAATAAAAAATAAGTACTAGAGTTTATGGTTCCTTTGAACTTGACCATTTCACAGTCTCCGTTGCAGATTTTTACCATTTCCTTTCGTTTTCCTTTGTTTCTTTTTATAATAATGTTTCTGACCGTTTCCGGCCATAACGGCCAATCTCATTGAGACTAGACGTAGAAGATATTATAGTGCACTTTTTATTCCACTCTCTACTTTCATACTCCGGTGGGACGACAACTCGATACGACCAGTAAGCGCTAAGGCGCAGCATCGACGGCTTTACGTGCTCTCCGTGGCACGGGGGTGAAACACCGCTAACTTCCTGAGACCTACTAAACAGAAAGATTCAATAACTGAACTTGGTCTGATCCGAGATTAGAACCTCTCGATGTGTGGCCATACATGATAGCCACTACACAATTGACGCAGACGTTTTTGATAATAAAATAAGATAAACCGTGTTATAGTTGACAAATTCTACATTCATTGTACTCTCTTCTTCGCGACATACAAGCGATAGTCATACACTTGAGAGCGATGTCGATGTTTGCCTCTTCAAATATATCCAATCGTTAGTAGACGTTGGAAGTTTGTTGCAAATAGCAAGCGTGTGGATCCTGCATAAAAAGCTCGATTACATCGAATCAATAATTCTTGCTGTGGATAACGGTTTCTGAGAATGTTTAACTGGTTAAATGTTTAAAAACGATTAACTATATATGCTAAAGGTTAATAATAATTAATTTTTTATGACTTTATTTTTATAATATTATAGTTTCAAGTATATTTCAATGTTAAGGGATTTATATTACAATAATATATAGGTAAATTATTGTCTTTTGAAATAGGTCCAGAATTTTCTGTAGAGAAATAATATTCTAACCATGAAGGTTGACTTTTTATATGAATATGCTTTTTATTAAATATATTTAAATAATCTTACTAAATTACTCTGTATTTTCCATTAGTGTAGAGTACATTACACATGATACGCTGATGCTAGTTTCTACAAATGAAAATAACATGTATACTTATATTGAAAAAAATCTGAAAGCGGTGAATAGTAAGTGCTAAGATAAAGCAAGGGCGAGTTAATAGTTCTTTTTTAAACTTGACATAAAAAAAAGGAAAAATACTGTATAACTAAAGGCGATGCGTGCCCGATACGTTCACGCTAACACGAACTAAATTAATGTTACGAATATTACATTCTGCTGGTAATAAACGCTATAAAGCTTTTATTTTATGTCGTCGGCGACACATTACCATAAAATTCGAATTTGACCTTAGCTATGAAGTGCTACTTCGATTTCCACTTGAGGTTAATTTTTCCAGGTATACTTCGACTTTCATCTTAAGGTCCATTATATAGGACCAAAGCTCCATTTTCTAGTCTCCACCAACGTGCGTTCACCTTGTTGTGATGGGGGGGCTTAATAAGCTAAGGAACGCACAGGAGGGGCCCACTTCGTTGGGCGGTGTGTCATGCGGGTTGCTCCTGGATAGCACTTCTTACTACTTCTCTGGATAGCAAAGTGGACTCTGGCGCAAGCCTCTTGGCTGTGTGGTCTGCTTCGGTAGACCTGCCGGGCCGGCGGGGCGTCGTTGTTGAATGCACAAGACACACATTTTACCACTTTGGAAGTGTCTCTTGTGCAAACTATTCAGTTTAGAAAAAATTGATTCGAGAAAAATCATAATCATAGATACTCCACACGTAATGGTTTGATGAAAAATATTTTTTTAGTTTCAAGTATGGGGAACCCCAAAAATTTATTGTCTTTTTTTCTATTTTTGTATGAAAAGCTTAATGTGGTTCACAGAATACACCTACTTACCAAGTTTCAACAGTTATAAGTTCTTATAGTTTCGGAAAATAGTGGCTGTGACACATTAAGGGACAGGCAGACATGACCAATCTATAAGGGACGTTTCGTTCGACGTTAATTCCGTTTTCTGCCATTTGGCTACGAAACCCTAAAAAGGCAACATTTTCAAAATAAGACACTAGGTAACAACGCCATATACCGTTTACTACATATTATTATATCCTTAATATTACGATTTTCTGTTAATTTCAAGTCTTAACGAGATTAGAAAAACAGCTCGTATAATTAAAAGCTGCTGCATTTTGTGAGAAATATTTTATTATCTTTTATATGTTCGTGTTTCAAAGATATTTAATGCGGCACCGAAATCTCCACGTTGAGAAGAGTTACCCTGATGTTCGTTCGTACAGAGTGGGAAGTGAGATTTTTGGAATGATAATCTTGTGCATTAAATAATTATGATGTAATAATGTTTTGCATATGTTAGATTAAAAAACGAAAATGGCAAATTTTATTTTTATTTATTACTTTAGGTAGGTACAGAAACAGGAAACAAATAAAAAAAATAAGTAAGTAAAGCTGAAATATTATTTTCGCGATTTTCCCGTTGATAATCCTGTTGATAAGTGAAGGTGAAGAAAAACATCTTGTATTATGCACACATGTGCAGTCCGCTAACACACAGTCAGCATGGAGTATGGCTGGATCCCCCTCGCATTTAAAGGGAGGGTATGCGCCTATTCAGTGGTAGCCCAGCGGTAACGCCTCGCTTGTATAACCGAGTGATGCGGGTTCAAATCCGGGTCTCGCACCTCTGATATTTTCATGTGCGAATCATTTCTATCATGATTACCACTTGTCTTACGGTGAAGGAAAACATCATGCAGGTTTCCTGCATGTCTGAGAAAACCTTTGGACGTTAAAAAAAAGGGCTGGTGATGATACGTCTATTTCTGGGACGTTGACAAGGACTGAACACTTTATAAATGATTCGTAGTCACAACAGCCACGAACAGGGCATTCTCGTAAATATTCAAAAATAAGAGCTATAAAATATGAAGAGATAAAATTGATTTTTTTAAAATCACAATTCGATAGTTTTAAAGTAACACGTTTGTTTTTACACAATTGCAGTCTCTCTGCCTCTATAACAATCTGTGTTTATGTATGTCGAGTGCTGTTGTATAAATGTTAGGAAATGCGTAGTCCACTTCAAGTGCACGATGTACGTGTTGTAAAGCTTTAGTAATATACTAAGTATAACATGCTGAGTTGCTTGTTAACTATAAACCGTTTATCTGTTTGACTTATTGTAAAAGTCGAATTTGCTTAAAATCTAATATATAAAAATCTCGTGATAAATAAGGCGAGGAAGAAGAAGAAGAAGAAGAAAAATCTCGTGTCACAGTGTTTGTTATCGACCTCCTCCGAATCGGCTTGGCCGATTTTTATGATTTTTTTTGTATATATTTGGTAGGTCTGAGAATAGGTCGTATAAGGCTATTTTTTATTCCTCTAGGCGATCAGGGTTGCCCTCTCCAGATGTTTTAATTTTTTTTATTTTTAGATCAAATTTTTATTTTTCACTATTTTATGATTTGGCATCAAAAAATTCTTATAACCCTAAATTTTATCCCTCGGGCGCGGGCGGAACCGTGAAAATTGCTATTATTTAATATAAATTATTAATTAAAAAATATAGTAAAATTTGGCATCAAATGTATAATCTAATTATTGTTTAAACATCCTTTTCCCACCTCTATATATTGAAACTATATAATATGGAATTGTATATCTGTGTATTGATAAGTGCAAGACAAAAACAATATTACAGTCAATATGTTATACTACAGGGATGTATTACGAAAATTAAAATTATTCTGTATGAAATTAAGGATCTCAGTCGACAATGTCTCACGATCGCAGCGTTGTGGGTTTTAGCGAGGAAGAATCAATTCAATTTATTTTCCAAATGACTTAGCTTTGCCAATGGCATGTTAAGTGGAGAAGATACAAAGCAGATCGGTAAAAGAGTAGGAGGTAGTAAGCTTATAAATAAGAAAAGAATTTTGAATCTATGTCAAGATCCATCCATGTTCTTATATTTAAATAAGAATCTATTAAAAGTTTTCGGAAAGCTAGATCGGTTTACTAATTAGAAATAATAATATTAATAGTTTTTTCTAATAATCACTTTTATAATGACGTTACTATTTTAGTGTCAAGCTTATTATAAAAGGCACCTTATTACTGCTAATATTCTAATTAAAACATGGAGTAAAGAGAGAAGAGAAGTTATCCCCAAAGATACAAAATTTATTAAAAATATATCCCTATTGATTGATGAAATAATACAAATATTAATTATTGTTTAATTGTATTAAAATCAACTTATTATTAAGTATTCATGGAATAACTATTAGCATAACCATATAAATCCTTTTAGTTACATACTGAAAATTTGCGTTTCATTGATTGAATTTTGCGTGCAGACGAGTGAGTGGCTGTAAATAAAAAGTACTACATAGCTTTTATATATTCGTTTACAAATAAAAAATGCATTGAGTATATTTAAACAATTCTGTACTATATCGGTGAAGCGGGTTGAGCGTCTGGGTCACCGGCAACACGCGAGCTGTTCAATTGGCCTTTATTGCTATACAAGCGTATCATTTGGTTTTATTTGTCTGAGAAATATTCTTACTATTAATATAAAAGTGGAAATAGGTTTAAGTACGTTTGTTAGTTTACCTTATATGGCAACGTTTTATCTAAATCTATGGCGTTCCAAGGTTTTGTGTATTTTCCACGATCATTCGTTCATGGTTTTTATATGGGGTGCATATTAATTTCTTCTTCTTTAACCGTATCTATTAATAAATCATCTCAGTGCGCGAGGTACTGACGCTATTTGGGCTACAATGGCTTATTACAATTCTACTATTAACATTTTAAACACACCCTAGCAGTCATTTTCATCTTTAGTACGAGCTTGAAATTCAGTAAGAGAAGTATTTTTGGAAACAAACTAAAAATAATATTACATTCGACTTAGACCTACCGTCTGTGATTAAATATAATCCAAATTCGTCCAGCTGTTTTATCATGAAGGAACAACAAAATATTTTGCATTAATAACCATAATTAGTAAGTCTGAGTTTATTCAAGTTTTATGTAAATTCTTCAAAAACAAAATAAACTTGAAAAGACAAAGCTAATGAATGACAATAATAATAAAATATGATTTATATTTTTCATATAAATGAAAAGAGAACGCTGAAAAATAGCAATCGACTTATTTATCATAAAAACATCATTATAGTGAAGAAGATGCGCTAAGAATTTGAAAACCTCGGTTCTTTTTGAATACATTAGTAACGAAGCACGATTTCTAGGTCAACCCATCTCTTATTAAATAAAAATTAAAGCATACTTTTAGTGGATACTGTTTGAATATAAATTGACATAGTTATTTGCTTTCTTTCTTAATAATTATTATTTCTTTAAATGGCACGTTGTTGAATCTCATACTTCAGTGTATGAAAAGCGATGGTACTAGATTCGATTACATTCGGATTGAATGTATATCTAGATTTTAGATGTTAGGAGAAACACAATATATAAATCCTTAAACTTACCTATAGTATATGAGAAGTAGTGTAATAGGGGTAGGTAATTATAATAATATCTAATAATGTCATTTTTGCTGATTTTCACGGTCAACAATTTTAACTGCCTTTCAGGTAATTTGTGAAGAAAATATTGTAAACGACGATTGTGTAAGTAAATATTAGAGTTTTTTCAATTTCTTTGGCTCTTATTGTCAAGTGGGATGACAATCCAATACGACTGGAGAGAGATCAGCAGCAAATCGACCGGTTTTAAGTGCTCTTCGAGGCACGGAGTTGTCACACCGCCCAGTTTTCAAGTCCAGGTTGCTAATAAATTCTTCTATTTTATAATTTCTTGCCAAAAAATCCTATTGATAGCCCAGGACTCGAATCCCGAACTCGTCATTACCATTGATACGGAGGCGAAATGGTTCTTAAAAATTTTGTCTGCCTATCTATGAGACAAACCTTAGACAGATTTAAAAATTAAGCATGTAATTTGAAATAATAATCTAACAATAAATAATATATTTTTGACAGAATTACCATAATAAGTTAATATAAAATTGCTATTAAAAATAATTTTAAAGCCTTTTTATGTTACTGGAAGTTATGCATGTAAAAAATAAAGCTCCACATACAGATATGACTTGAAAGTTGAATAATTAATTCATAAGTTAGACATAGAGGAAAAGTTTAAGAATAATGCATCTATTTGTCAAGCGAACTGCACTTCTTACGATACTCATTTGACAAAATCTACGTCGACATTAATAACCGTCCCTCGGTGTTAAATTTCGATTTTTCTTATTATAACTCATAAGCTTAAAGTAAACTCTAACTTCTACTATTTAAAGTTCAAAATGATTTGTCTCATCATTCCGAGCTTAGTACTAGCTAATATGAACCGTGGAAAGCAAACAGTACATTCGGAAAATTGATCAACGATATACGAATATAGCCTTTAACGTATATAAATAAGAGCTATTATTACGGCACGCTTCATAACAATTATAACGTAATCGAATTCGGACATTTGTGTTCGTTGCACACACTTGCAATCTTTTCGCAGTCATCTTCCAACGTAAAATTGAAAATCAACACTCGAAGTTATGGAATAGAGCTCAAAATTAAACAAAAATTGAATCTGTGACTTATATGTGTGTATGCGTGCATTCGCTTTTCCTGCACACAACTTTACAGTTGGAAAATTCGCTGTTTTGCCAATTTATTTTTTACTTTAAGCCATTTTAATAAAGTTCAGATTAATTTGTTAATGTTATATGATATACGTTATTTCGTATGTTGTTCGCGGCCTGGGCAGAGGGCTTAAAGGGGTGTGAGGGGGTGAGGCGAGCGGGGGAAGCTAAAGCCTTTCCAGGTCTACTACGTTAGTAGCATCGCGTCCGTCGTGTCGCACGCACGCATGACGCGCTATGGAACGCGCGGGCAGTTTTCGAATTTTTTTAAAGTAAACCGTCATAGCTGCTTATGTTTTATAAGTTTGTATATTATTTAATGTGCTATGGATGCTTTTATTGATTGTGGCTTGGACGTCTTCGATGGTGGTACCCGCGGTGAATATATGACCTAGTTGCTGCAAAGATTACATAGTATATAACTCCTAAATATTGATAGTTGTGTACAGACAGTCCCTGCCACTCCAGATAATTTACATGTGCATAGTGTAGTAGCTTAACTTTGTATTAGATTCTTATGTAACACACTACGTATAGGTATTTACAATTAAATCGTATAATATTAAACAAACTGTTTATTTACATTCTTACTATAAAGCTTTACACAAAGTTCATTGATGTTATATTAATAATAATAATAATATATGTATTTCTAGAGTAAAAGTAATAAAATTGGATCGAATTTTTTTATCGATTTTAAAAAAAATTACATGTAAACGTTAACAGCAATAAAAAGAAGAATTAAAGTCGTCACGACACGATAAATATTTAAAAACGTTAGTGTCTCGAGAAAAAGCGCGGGAAGGCACACACTGCGATGGCGGGAACGATACAGCCTAACGTATTAAAATTTCATTAACAGTTTAAACTCTCTCTAATCCAATATTCACGGGAATTTAATCGGAAATTAATCGATAAAAATATTATTCGGCGACATAGGACTTATAAAAAATTTCTTTGCTTTTTAACGTTCATAAGTTAGAAAACATTAATTTTCACTATTGTTTCTATTCGCTATACAGTATATTTAATAACATCGTTCCATTCACTGCAAATTAATTTGGTTTAATTTATTTTTTTTATTTTTGTATAATTTTTATGAAAACTGCTTATCAAGAAATGATTTTACAAAATTTTTGATAGATACAAGATATACAGAGATATAATACATATTTGTAATTTTAAATAACAATTTAACGCATGCGAAAAAAACAAAGTATCTTTATCAATCTGTCTCTACCTGTATCTGTTTTTTTATTTACTACTAACAAAATAATGTTGGTTTAAATATTTAAGGGCACCGTTAATTTTAATTTTAATTAAATAATAATTAACGTATTTCAAGCATACGGAATATTTAAACTAGGTTGTTCTATTTAACTATAAGATCACATTTAATATTTAAATGCCAGGAAAAAAGTGAATGAAAGAGGATAATTGATTATTTAAAAGAATACACTTTACGAAGTTGGGAGATTTTAATATTTTATAATAATGCTCGTTAGTGCATCATTTAAACCTCTATGATATTATTATGACGCAGTACAAGCCAGGTAATTAACTAGTAAAGGCAAAAATTAAGCAAATAATTACATTAGCATTGTAAAAATCACTACAACAAATTCTACCGTCCTTGAGAATTATTATACGTAACGTACCTTATGATTACGAGTAGAACTGGCCCGTAACTACGTCGAAATGTAATATTGTAAAAAAAAATTTGCACCACTTGGATTAAATTGGTAACTACGTTGTAAATCTTTTTTTTTACTTTGTTTTTAATGGCTTGAAATCGTGCCAGTAGAGCACAGATTACTTTCACAATGTCACGTAGAATGGAAAAGACATGAGGGAGATTGGTCGGTAGAATAAGGTAAAATATTAGGAAATACTTAGAATTTGTTAAAGTTTTCTGTTTAGCGGTAACTAAATGTGTTTAAGATTTATACGTAAATCAAATTAAGAGTTTGGGTGGAAGTGGTCAAATTAAGGTTAAATTAATTGCTAGGGTCTGTGTTGCTACAAATTTGATACAGTTTACATATTTAAGTTTGTTTAGTTTTATCAAAAAAATCTTACACTTATTAATAATGTGGGCTATTTGACAATTTGGTATTAGCAATAATAAACTCCTTGGGGTGAAAACGAAATTATTCAAGTATGCAAAAAAAAAATAGTAACAAAAAAAACCTAAAATTGGGTCATACTAGAGACATGACATATACGAGTAAAATAATCAAACATATTATGAGCTTTTTCTTATTTTAAAGTCTGATAAAATAAGATTGAAGTAAATGAAAATCAATGATCATTTAACTCGTGGGTAAATCTTAACTCAATAAAAAATACTCAATAAAAAAAACTATATTTTTTACTCTAAACCAAATGAAGAAGATATGCATTATTAATGAAGAAAATATCTCCATGCTGTTTCCATCTGTTACAAAAAACTCAACTACAGACAGCGTTAGAGGGTCGTCATTGCCGTTCAATCCTAAAGCTTATTAATTCATATGAAAAACATTCCCTACAAAAGCATTGCTTCAAAGTAACCTTGGGTAAACGATTCAACTTGCAAAGAAGCAAACAATGTACCTTTTTCATAAGCCAAGGTCTTTGAAACGGGAGTTTCATAAATTGTATAGTGCTTCATATATTTCTACGTTGTTTTAGATGTCGATATTGTATACATTTTATGTTATTGGCGAAACGGTTAATTTTGCTTTAAAAAAGAAAACAACAATTAGAGGTTTTCTACATTTTTATTCACGAATCTCTCTAAAATCTAAAATCTTCATATTGGAAGTTTAAAAAATAACACGGTGTTCTGGTTATTAAGATATTTTTTTTTAATTAATTGATGGTAGTTACATAGCAATATACCTCAAAGCGTTACGTTGACTATTTAATTTATATATTTTTAATATTTATTATATATACATTTTTTAAAATATTAAAACTTAGCCAAATTTCGCTAGTTAGTGTTCGTCGAGGTCCAGCAGTAAGACTATTCAAAGAACTCTATCAACAAATAAGTACACAAAATAAAGTTCTATAAATCCAAGAAATAATTAAGCGAGGTTTTCAATTTTTTTTTTAATTACCTCTGGCTTTTGATGCGAGTTTAACATTTTTCTTTACATCCGTATTCGTTGAAAGTACCAATCAAATTATAAGAAGCCATCTCCTTTTATGTTATGGCAGCCGGGTACTTCAAACTATTAGGTGATTAAGTCTTACTTACTGTGATAAGGTTTTTACATAATACCTTACTCTACCTACAGCTCACATTTTTATAAGTTTGCTTGATATAAAGCGATTTTCTTTGGGATTTATGAAATTTCGTAGACCCTCTACGCCGTAGACGTTATGTGTTATTGATTTATTACTTACTAGCGTTAATGTATAACATTATTCGTGCGTAGATATATGGATAAAAATATTTCGACACGTTAGATTTCCTTCTACGAGTATATCTCTCCCCTTATAGTCTTGTTTTGGTGATGGCTATATTCCACGTAAGTATCAAAGTTTGCCTAAAATCGGATTAGCTCTTACAAGGTTAATACATTTATGTTAATTTTAACAAGTTTATTAGAAATATTGCAGTTTCGGTATTGCATGTCTTTCATCTATTTGTCGTTAATGGATAGGACTGCAGTCATTTTGCGCTTATGATTATGATGTAGTTTTCAATATTCTTCTAGTTATCAGTATTAAAAAAAAATGTGTTTTTTCTTAAGTAGACCTAAATATAGAAATTTTATTAATATACTTTACTATACATTAAATATTAATATATACTTGTGAAAAGCGCAGGACCGACTTTCCTAGACATAATTTGTTTTTTACATTTTTACACTTAACGTCTTCCAGTTCCTTAAGTTCCGCTAAAGGGCTGATTTTACGGATACCAGATAGTTGATACGCTACATATATAAAACCTTAAAATACATACATATTATATAACAATTGAATGCCCCCAGCGGGACTCGAACTTGCCACCGCTGGCAAAGCAAGAGGGTCTCTAAAACTGAGCCAAACGTGGCGTATAATCAAAACAATCCCCAAAAATTACATTTATGACTCGATTTGAGTTCCAAACCCAGGACTTTGAGAGCTGTAACCGTGTATAATAGCGAATAGACTAACAAGCGGCAGTTCTGTACTTCAAATATAACATACCTAATATAGAAAATGTAATGCAAAAAAGTTATTTTTAGCTTTAAAATAAAGTAATTTTAAAATAATGACCTTGACTTCAACTTTCTTTCTTTTGTAGATAGAACGAATAAATCTGTCGGGTTAAACCTTTTTACCCACTCGTTTTTTATCAACATTTATGTTTCCAATATGTAGTAACAATCTATTCTACTATTGATCGCCGATTTGTTTTGTTTTAGATTTTATTATATTTCCAAACATAACGTTTGGGTATGTGGGTGTTGTTCTCGTAAGTTTATCGATTCAATATCAATAACTCTGATTTTGTTAAACCTTTAAATTTGAATGAAATTCTTCAAGTTTAAAGAATCTTATAAAATATGTGTATCTATTAAAATTTATTTATTTAGATACACAAATAAGATGAAGGCTTAAGGTTACAAACATTTGAATGATGAGCACGAATACTTGTACCCAGCGGAAAATGAACTCGCGACTGTTGTGTAAGCATGTTGGAATTTATAGTTCTCATCATTATTATAATTAGTAGTATATAATATGTTATTATCTTTCGTTTAATTACAATTACAAAATTATTATTGTTTAAACTAACCTAACTAATATGTTCTAAAAAAATTGCCATTACTTATAAAAAATTTCAAAATTCAAAAAATTAATCATAATTTTTGCATATACGTGGTTATAAATATATAGGCATTAATTGCTCTATTTTGTTAAAATCAGTGAAAATGATATCAGAACGATAATTTTGCTCCAGTTTAATGAGGCCAAAATGTTATTGAAATGCTTGTTAAGCAAACCAATACAAAATAATACATCAATGTTATACCAGCCTCGAATCAAAATAGTCCGAATGTTTACGTGTCAAGGCTGTGATATACGTTCTTTTAACTTCAATAGATTTTCGGGGCAGGTCTGACGAACTCAGCTAAATGAAGGTAAACAGCTCATTAGCATGGAGCCATTGTTGGCAGTATCTTTTAATGACTGTCAAGAAAACTGCCTCAAAACGTGTCTGTACACAGGTTAAATAGTTAATTTTTTTTGAGGAAAATTTACAATGCCTATTCTATTGTGCTTTTAAGAATGCTGACTATTATTTTTTGGATTTTTAAGACAAAGGCTTTTTTAATATGTCCGAGAGAAATGAAGAAATAGAAAATTATATGAAATAACAAAATTAGTCTTATTAACCGAAATAAATACTTAAAAAAACCGAGTCGATTAGACAGTACTTCATTAACGCATCATTATTATTATTAAGCTAGCGACTTACCCTCGCTTCGCTCGGGTTCGTCCCTAGGTACACTCTTGTGTATAATTGTTTTTAAAAATTCGAATATCTTATTTATATCGGAACAAAAGCCTAAAAAATTAGTTTCAATCTCCTAGCTTGAAAAATAACGTAACTTCCATACAAACTTTCATACCCCTTTTTTTTCTTATAGTTGAGAAATGCACTAAGGAATACCACCTGTAGAAAATAGGTAGTTATTTGGAACTCACTGGCCTAAAGCCAGTACTATCCACTACAACCAAACTCACCTCACCCGTCTTAATGGGGCGTCGAAGGATCGCTTGCGCATTCAGCTGCGACCCGGCACGGCGACAGGCGCAGACCACAGAGCCACGGGGGTTGCTTCACAGTCCACTCTGCTATTCAGAGAAGTACCAGGAGCAACCCGTAAAACACATCGCTCACCGAAGTGGGGGCCTACTCCCTGCACCGCCCAGCGAAGTGGGCCCGGCATGATTGCTGGACGCCAATGAGCCCCCCACCATGACAAGGTGAACGCATGTTGGGGGGAAACTTTCATCCCATATTTTAACCCCTTACAGGCATATTTTCGCCTATATCCTTTCTCAGGCTCTAGACTATCTGTGTACAATTTCATTTAAATCGGTTCAGTAGTTTGAGCATTAAAGCGCGACAGACAAACAGACAGAGTTACTTTCGCATTTATAATATTAAATATAGTAAGGATAATAAAATTAAATTTATTAAATTTATTACTGCATACAAATCTGTCAAATTAAATCAGCTTTTAAAATGTACGAATTATTATATTTTATTACTCTCTTAGTAATTTTATAAACGGATCTAAAAGAGATTTAAGTCAACTATGTTAGAGGGAGACAGAGCGATGTAGAAAGGAAGGAGAGAGAAAATCAAATTGGACAGCAAAGTGACAGGATCGAGGAAATAGGCACACAAATGCTAGCTTCTCAAGCCTAAAAGTTACGGACCTTTTCTCGACAGTAAAATCTAAAAGCTCTTTTCATTTAAGTTTCTCAATCGTATAAACTTATCTATATAAAGTTTGTTATTGAATTCTGCGATTGTATAAGCGATGACTACTAAGACACGTAGTCAATTATTATGAATACTAATTATATTACAGACTAGCAAACTCGGCCCGCTTAGATGGGTGTGCGTTAAAGAAAATTAAACGGCTTTTTATATTTGTCTAATAAAATAAAAGTAGCCTAATTTACTCCTTATAACATTAGCTATCTGCGAGTGAAAGTCCCGTCCAAATCGGTTCAGCCGTTTCAGAGTTATCTGGAACAAACAGACGGACAGACACACAAACATTTTAAAAATTGATTTTTTGATGTAAGTTTTGTATATACTTTCATATGCATTTAGTGAAAAGCTGTTAATTTGAAATTAAGAACAGACACTTCAATTTTATTTATATGTACTGATTTTGTTTCAAAATTAAATATTTTTTGCGTGATACACGAACTAACGATTAATTAGAGATAATTAGTAATAATGTAAGTCATATAAATAAATATATTTTTAATTAATAATTCTACGTAACTATAAAATTCTAACGTAAGACCTTGAGATAATTTGTTTATTGCTTTTACCCAGAAGGGTTAGTGCGTGCCTTATCCGGAAGTCGGCCATTTTTTATTTATAGTTCAGTGGCGGGAAAGCAGCGGTGGCCTTTTATGTTTATTGATTTATGAAATGCTTTACAGTTAAATTACAAAAATGTTAAATTGCTACAAGTATAAGAGCTTTATATTTTTTTTTATTTTTTACAATTTATGCTTAAAATATTCTTTAAATGGAGTGTTTTTTTTTAAATCGAATCCATTTATAGAATTCGATCAAAAGCTTTATAATAATTTTATAAATCATCTATCATTATAATAATTTCATAGATAATAATTACCTGAATCCAAGAAAATATACTTCGACAAGAATTTTCTAAGAAAAACAAATTAAAAATTGAATTATGTGACTTTTCTAAGAAGAGTGCCGTCTACTGTCAGATTTGAGCATTAAATTAATATTTGGCGGGATAAAGTAATGATGGAACCTGTTTTAGGAAATAAATCTCGGTTGGAATAGTTTAACAAAATTTGCTTTTAGTTTAATAAGAGATAAGTCTTTAATTTATAATTATTTAATTTGGTAAATTATAAGGAATTTAATCATCTAAGGAGAATACAGACCGTTATAGGGAAACTAGCAATTCCCGCGGCTTTACCTGCGTTCTAATCACTATTAAAAATAGTGTTTTGTGCTAGAAGGATAAAAATGTAGGATTATAAGTATTTTTTGATGCCAAATCATAAAAAAGTAAAAATAATTTTGGCCTAAAAATAAAAAAATAAAAATGTGGAGCGGGCAACCCTTATCACATAGGGGAATAAAAAATAGCTTACGACCACTGACCTCTATATTACCACTGGACTGGCTGTTCCAAGCGTTTGACAGCAATTTTTTTGTGTCCATTTGAAGCGCCACTAGCGAGAGTCCCGAGAACTAATTTTGACGTATATTGTAAAAGACAGCGAGAAGTGTTTGCTTACTGTAAAGTAATTTTGCATTTTCGTTGTTAATAGAACATAAGTAGTAATTATGATGATACGGTTATTGAATAATAAAAATAAAAAAATAAAAATCTTTATATCGACATCATTAGTTTTAGTACCACGAACTCTCGCTACGTCCGACAGCGGCGGACAGCGCCAAAATGGCGAATATCAAGCAGCCACAAAACCACGTTGACAACAGCCATTCCAGTGGTATTATAGAGGTCAGTGCTTACGACCCATTCTCAGCCCTACCAAATATACACATAAAAAATCATAAAAATCGGTCAAGCCGTTTCGGAGGAGTACAGTAGCAAACACTGTGACACGAGATTTTTTATATTAGATATTAGTATAATATTTATGTATGAACTGTGGGGTGATATTAGGAACAAAGGAGTATTATATATTATGTAATATCCATACTAATATTATAAATGCGAAAGTAACTCTGTCTGTCTGTCTGTCTGTCTGTTACCTTTTCACGCCTAAACCACCCAACCGATTTTGCTGAAATTTGGTATGTAGATAGTTTGCATTCATGAGAAGGAAATAGGCATATTATTTTTTGGAAATTCAACCCCTAAAAGGGTTAAAAGGGGTGGCAAAGTTTGTATGAGAAAAATATTTTTATTGCACATTTTTGCATGAAACTTTGAATTAATGCTTTTTAGTACAAATGATGAAACACGTATTTCAGGGTTTTTCAAAATTCACCCCCATTGGGGGTTAAAGGGGGTGGCTTAGTTTGTATGGAAAATTTAATTCTATTGAAATATTTTGCGTGAAACTGAAATAATGCTCTGCAATACAAATTATAAGATACATATCTAAGCGTTTTTTGAAAATCAACCCTTATGGGGGTTAACGGGGGTGGCACAATTTGCGTAGGAGAAATATTTAACAGTAATTTTTACCATAAGTCCATAACAATGAACCACGTACATCAGTTTATCATCAACGAAAAACACACAAAGAAATTATGATACACATAGTAGCAAAATTGGTTAAAAATAGGAAAGAAGTTTTAGAAAGCGCAGCAGTGGCGGCACGGCAGGATGCTACACAGTAGTTTTCAGAAAAGAGGGCCAGAACTTTAAATGGGGAATCAGTCCTTGGTACATTATAAGTAACAGTATATAAGCAAAAATTTTTATTTTATTCACTCTTAGCGCGAGCGAAGCCGCGGGCACCGCTAGTCATTATATACGTCATGTACATAAGGCTGTTGTTGATTGTTGTCTAAAAAAAATGAAAAACCCAAAGACATTAATAAAAAAGTATACAAATTACAAAAAATATTCTGATTTTTATAGTTATATATTTATATTATAGAGTAACAAATAATAATTAAAAATTGTACTCCAACTGGAAATTCTGATTGAAATAGTCATATTTTGCTTTTTCATTGATATTTTGGGACATTATTACAACAGCGCCATCTAGTTCCGTGGTAAGCTAAGCTTGTGTTACGGATACCAGATAGTTGATATACTACACATATACAATTAAATACATACATATTATAAATATAGACACCCATGACTGGAGTACAAACATTCGTGCTCAACAAATGAATGCCCCCAGCGGGACTCGAACCCGTGACCGCTGGCGCAGAAAGTAGGGTCACTACCAACTGAGCCAAACGAGTCGTCAAATATATACCTTTTTTACTGTAGGATAATATTACATACCTCAGAGATCGGTACTAATTGTTAAGATAAACCTAGGGACGAACCCGAGCGGAGCGAGGTTGAGTCGCTAGTCTGTAATAACCTTTTAGTTGATGTTTTTCTTTGACATGTTTCTTCCTGCATTAAACCGATGTTGAAAATGGCAGAATTCTTATAAATATACTTTCATAAATCAGGTCTTTCTTTTCATCTAAAGTTATGAGTTTGATTTTGTCTAAGGTATAAAAAAAATGCAATTATTTCTGCTTACATTACGTAGATGTTAAAAAGACTACTCAAAATAATTGTTCGTTTTAATTAAAATTAATGTCAAGGTTTACAAATGGTTTGGAGGGAATTTACGAAAATAAATGAGAAAAGTCCATAATTGTACGCCTTTTAATGAAATTCCGCTTAAATAGCCCAAGTTTAAAAAACAAAAGTAATACGCGACGAGATTTCCAGCAAAAAGTTAAATGGCGTATTACGAATTCAATTTCTTTAATGCCCTCTATATTAACAGCGGGTGGAAGTAATAATATATCGCGACGTCAGTTATGTGAAGCTTTTTATCTATTATCTATGGCAATATTCCGACTTTGACCGTACTTATTTTCACGTGATAAAAATGGTTTTAATACATTTTAACAATAGTTTTATAACTAGTTATATTCCATACCAACTTAGCGTCATCTTTTAACTGCTTTAAATTAAGGCTCGAATATTTTTATTAGTGTTTATCCAATTTAAATAAATAATATGCATTCAAAATCGTCCTCTTACCAACATGCGGTACACGTAATTAAAAAAATAAATACAATAAACCTTTTATTTGTTCTTAGAGCAATGTATTTCTGAGTATACTCGTATAATGAAGCGTTATTTAAACTTTAGTCGTTTCGAATTTAGAAGTAAATACTAAAATGGCCTTACGTTAGAATACACACTGATAAATTTTTATCATTCGAAATAACTATTGCTATGAAACTATAATTTAATTAGGATTCAAAATTTTAAACGTTTTTTACGGTCCAAGCCACAATTATTGAGCATTTTAATATTATTATAAGCATCCATTAATCATTTATACTGTATGTTATTCATGCCTGTGGCCTGCTATAGTGTATTATCATAAGTTATTTATACCAAATAATTCATATAACCACGCTAATTTGCATTTCAAATATTAATTTAATTTATGTTACAAGTATATTCCCGCAGTTTTGCATGCTCTAATAAAAGCTTTCCTTTAATATAATAGATTGTAATAAGCGGTATTACCTGCAATAAAATACTCATAAATTTTGCTTTTACTGTTCCCTTATGATTTTTTAAATATTAATACAACAACATTTGTTTGAATGGCATCATGGTTTTCTTATTTTACATTTTTTATATACTTCTAGAATATTTAAATCATAAAAACTATTTAATATACAAACGTTCCATGCAAAAAGTCAATTAAGTGCAAGAAAATGTAAATAAAATATTATAGTGATAAGTCACAGGAGTATGTGGCACAGATGACTGCTAAACATGGGATTCTACAAATATGGAAGGATAATGTGCCGAGAGTGGGGATAAATCACAATTCAAGGGTGTCCAGGGTGCAAATTCTGGTGATGAAAGGGTGGGTGGTGTTTTTTGTTGGGTTGGTGATGGTGAATGGTAGTGAGTTTCCGGAGAGAGAATGCTGCGACCCGATATATCCACCGAACACTGCGACGACTGCGGCCGCGCCTGTCACTCACCCAGTTAGTCGAGTCCCAGGTAAGTGAGATAATCGTTTTAATTATAATAATTAAATAACCTGAGATAGTCTGCTTCCAAGCTGGCGGTCCGACTTAAGATTGGATTCATATGCCTTTCGAATTTGCTTGGTTCTCTTAGACTTTAATACTAATAATATAATCAATGACATGAAAATTCAGCGAAATTCTAAACCATTACGAATCTAAATTGTAAACTATGGCTACGGATCCGCTAGCATTGAAGGAAGGCCCGTGTCTAATGACTTTCAAAAAGCTGAATACACATAAAGGACACTATACAACGTTGTATATCAATACTAATCTACATAATAATTCTATTGACGGACTGCAAAGTGCTTAATTTAGCACAAAATGTAACATCACTGTCGTAGCGTGATATAAATACACGCATAATTAAAATTAATGTCACGCGAAACTGATAGTTGGGACGCTATAACCAAATTTTCGATTTAAGTTGGAAAAATATAGGAAAATAATTTCTATGTTTGTAGCATGCTTGCCTTTGTTTTAGGTATGTCGATGATTTTTCAGCTTATTTTTACTACTGATAAATAGTAATTACAGGAAGTTCTCAATACTTTTATACCTTAGACAAATTTGTCTAAGTTTTATACTTTTTAGAGACAGGTAATAATATCTATAACAAGTTGTGAAAATGACAGCAAAGCGATAATTTACGGATGTGCTTGAGAAAGTCTAATTGTAAAAAAGTATATTTTAAACTTGGATTTGAACTAATTAAATTTATTAGTTAACTTAGTAATTGAATTGGAGAAATAATAAAATTTATTTTTAATTTTCCTGACGTTTTGAACATTTTACAATGTAAAGCTTACAAGCAATTATGATTACGAAAGAGACTCTTTAAGTTAACTGTAATTTACTTTCGTTATAAATTATATGGTAAGAAAGCTCTTAATCACAATAATAATATATCAAAAAACAAGATACTTACCTACATATATGAAGGTGTTTGTAAACCTAATAATACCATGATATATTTTTATACGGGCAGCCCCGTGTCGGTTACAAAGCGGTGTGTCATCGCCAAATGGCGTGACAAAGTGTCTGCTGTAATTAATGTCACGCAGTAGTGATAGTTTTGGCACAATTGTCCCTCACTTTTCATATGACGTTAAATGCAAAAATGAAATTTCAATCAGTACATACAACTAAAATTGAATTGTCTGTTTTTCATTTCAAATTAAAAGCTTTTCACTAAATGCATATAAAAGTATATACGGTACTTACATTAAAAAAAAGTTAAAATTTTTGTCTGTCTGTCTGTTTGTTACGGCTAATCTATGAAACGGCTGAACTGATGATAGACTAGCAACTATGATGATATTGTAGGTTCGATTTGTGTTTGATGTAAGTATATACAAACGATTTCTGGTGCTCGTGGAGCATACAAATTATGATAATTAATTATCGTACATGATAATTTTTACCGTTGTAATAATTTCTACACGGACTTTGCACGATCATTTCCCCAGGTTGGCTGACCTGCAAAGGTAGACTTCAATAAAATTGGGGTACGTCCGGCTGGATTGCCGGATGCTTATGAGCCCCCCGATCTATAACACATAAAATACACATAGGGATTGTTACAGACAATACTTATAATCTTACTTCGCAGTTAGACTGCTTCTGGAACTTTAAACAAAAATCACAACGTGTGCTGCTACTAGAATATATTAGATCATTATCGGTCTAGCGACTTCATAAAAGGTTTATGATAAAGCAACAAAATGTGCAAGGGAAAATTCTGCACAAAGATTATAATTGTACCTATAATCTACGCATTTTTCTGTATTTTGCAAAAGTGAACTTTATATTGTTTCTTCTATGTAAGCTTTAACTTTGGAAATCAAAAATCAAGAGTGCTCAATTCAAGTACATGTTTTGTGTATGTTACTCGATATCTTAACCAATTATTGAGAACCCATTTTTTTCATCTTTTTGATGAATAGAACATACTCGTACAATACTTTGCGGCTCCGATATAAATGTTAATAAAAGGCGATGTAACTTTTTACTCAAAAAGTAATACGCTCTTTTAAATGAAAAGTTCGCTATATTCTCGTATAGTAATGATTTAGTACAGCTTTTTTGTGATTATTCTTCCCCATTATGGCAATATTTGATAGTTATTTATTTTTCGTTATAGAGCTTTACGTTATAACTTCAATAACTATTTAGGATGTATTTCGTGTATGAATATTCAGTGTTCCTTTGACATTTATCCATAAATATCTCATAAAATATAAGCAACCTATGACATTAAGGGATCAAGTAAGATTATCTTATCATTCTACATGTCAAAAACATATACCTATCATCTACTTCAAAATCACTCAAAAGATATCAAATCGTCTAATATAATTCTACTTTTAACATGTAACTATTCTATTAAGTCTTAAAAAACCAGCGTTATTCAAAACACATATTAACAAAAACTAGTTTAGTAATTTATTGTCAATACTTTGTTAACACCTTCATACAATTCTTCAAAATTTACTTTTGTGTTCCGAGTTCAATCTTTCCCTCTTGAGTAGACTCCTTTTTCCCGGCTTCGTCTTTTGTCTCTTTTCTTAGTGAAGACCAAAAATTTCTTTAGGTATAGACCTAAGGTCAAACTAAAGTCCATATTTGTTTAGAAAATAATTATTTATTTTTTAACGTGAAGATACAATTAAAATATTTACGCGATGTAGTTTCATGAATTATTAAAACATTAGAATATGTTTCTTTATTAAATATTAACGATTTCTAAAGTCGGTAACAATTCCATCAGGTGGAAGGATTAAATGTTGACTAGACTGGACTGATAGTTAAAACGGTTAAAACAGTTAACGCTGTGGCTGGGTAATTAATTAGTATGAGTTTAACTATTAGTTTACTAAGTAGATATTTTAATCAGCTTTCAAAATTTAATATACCTAGTTAACACTCATGTGAATTGTTATTTGAGTCCTCTCCGTTCTACGTGAGACTGGCGAAGTAATCTTTAAGAGCTTATTATACAGACTAGCGACTCACCCTCGTTTCGCTCAGGTTCGTCCTTAGGTATCCCCTTTAGTACAACATTTTTACAAACTTTGAATGTCAGAAAAAACCAAAAAAGTTTCAAGCTTCTAGCTTTCAGAAGACAGACATACATAGACAGACATACGACAGAGTTACTTTCGCATTTATAATATTAGTAAGGATTTTATAAGCTCAAGACATAATTAGCATATACCTCTTTTATATCTGGTTCTACTAGTATTATATTGAAGTAGAAAATAAAGGAATTCTTGTAAACGTGATTTGAATAGTCGTTATGCAATAAAGCTAAAAGGAAGCTCTTACATGAACTTCGGAATTTGCCTGGATCATACGTTGCCAAGCTCTCGTATTTATCGGAGCGTTTTGCTTCTAACTTTTCCACCTCGTGTATGTTGTACAAACCGATTGAAGTATACCGAAAATCTTATATGTTTAAATAATACTATTGTAGCATCGCAGAATTTGACGAAGCTGTTGGGTGTTAGTATAACTATGTATTTTTGAGAAAATATTTATTAAGTGTTGTGTGATATGTATGGGATATATATATATATATATATAAATATATATATATATATATATATATATATATATATATATATATATGTATATATATATATACATATATATATATATATATATATATATATATATATATATATATATATATATATATATATATATATATATATATATATATATATATATATATTCTTGTATTATTTCCCATTTTTGCAATCCTAGTCTTGAACTACAGTATATTAATGATGTTATGAGGAGTCAGGCGTAAGAGAATATAAGATACTAGCGACTCGCCCTCGCTTGGCTTGGGTTCGCCCTAGGTGCTCAATAACACTTTGTAACACACTGACAGACAGACAGAGTTAATTTCGTATTTACACTTATTTATTTTTACGACTACATTAAATACTATTTCAGCCTTTATGACATTTGATAGTGACTTTGAAAGAATACCTGGAAATACTAAGCATAAATCTTCATATACTTGGAATAACGTTGTACACAGTATTGTTATATCAGCTGACTCGGTGGTCAGTACTTAAAATGTACGGATCAAGCTCGTGGGTTCAAGTCTCACGTCGAGCCGTTTTTAAGTTTATTTATCAAATTGAGAAGTTAGGGATATTACACCAACGTGTCTTGGAGACTATACACAGCTGTGAGTCCTCTACCTGATCTCTCAATCTTACCGGTCAAATTTTATATGACAGGTGAAAATCCGGTGACCATATTATATACTGTACCTTTCAAAGTCATACCGCCGCACTCAGAGTTACTTAATGATCCATTAAGGCGTTCGTTCGTATGGAGATTCTCGACTTAATGGTTCTTAAAGTGACCCTGAAAAAACGGTTCAAATATTTCAATAGATTTCAATTGAAATACGGCACAACAATTTCACAAAACATTGTGAAAACCACGTCCAAATAACAATACCAATAATAAGTGCAAGGACAAAAATCTTATACTTTGTATTTCTATGCGTTTCACAAGAAAGGAGTCTTATAAAGACGTTCAACAACAACCAGCTTTACAAAACAAAAGCTTTACAAACTGGCGCAGAAAGCAGGGTCACTACCAACTGAGCTAAACGTGTTATTATATTTATTATAAATATAAATACCTATGGCATTTCAAATATTTGTGCTATACAAATGAATGACCTAAGCGGGACTCGAACCCGCGACCCGCGATGTTAACCCGTCAATGGCGAACATATGAGACACAATAGATTTTCAATTGTTATAAATCTATATTGTCCCCGCGCCCGTTGATGGGTTAAGAGATTTGGATTAAACGAAATATGTTATACAAATATTTTTTTAAGACGTTATTATCGGTAGCAGCCGCGATAATGAGGTTGGAGAACTCTTGAAGTCCTTGGTTGTATGTCCTAAGTCATCCCAGCTTTCCAATTGTACCAAGTGAAGGGTACAGGGGCAAAACAAGGGATGTCACATTTAAAAAAAAATTAATATTGCAATCTATAATACGTGGCAAAATATTAATGTTCCCATACTTTCAACTTTTTTTACTTTTATGTGACATTCCTTGTTTTGCCCCTGTACCCTTCAAGTGCTCTTTTACAAGCACTTTTGCATTTTTAAAATAAAGTAATATACGTCCGTGACGAATATACTATTGATTCGGAAATTATTTAAAAACAATATTTGCTTACAATCTGTAGTCGTACAAGTTTCCTCACGATGTTTTCCTTCACTGAAAGACTAGTAGTAATTATCTTGGATATGGTTCCCACATGAAAATATAATATATACGCGAACCGGGATTGAACCTGCTTCAATTAGTTTTCGAAGCGAGTGCTTTACCGCTGGGCTACCACTGCCGTATTTACAGAACTAGTGATAGCGCACGTGAATTTCAATGTCTTTTACGCTAAACTGCTTTATTAAGATTGACGCTGGGTTCGAAAAGTAAATTTACGATTATGTCTACTAGTCATCTACTCGTACTCAAACGTCAACAAGCAACGAAACTGTCAGTTAAATGTTATAGCGATCCACAATCTCCACAGGGGTGAATATTTAATTATGAATGATAATAATGATGTCTTTCTCAATGTAGCAAATTAGTACAACACTATATATCTGCGTGAAAAATATTATAGCACACAAGTATGCATTGGTTTGAGATCAGGTGCAAGGACCAAAGGCTTTATGTTCCGCAGCGTTTTAATGACCCACCAATTTTCAAAAAAAAAAATTAACCCTTTGCCCAAGCCACATAGGACCTCTGGGTCTCCCGTCGTACCTTCTAGTCAGTATAGGTTGTCGCATATGCATATATACACATAAATTACTTAATTTACTTATACAATAAAATCTTTATTTATATTATTAAAGTATGTAAAAACTGACAGTTTTTTAACATTTTACGTAACACGTTGAGTAGATTTCGATAGTATAATCGGGACGGGACGGGCGAAGTGTAACTTTTATCCCCATCCCGCTTCCATGCGAGGGGAGCTCCGAGCAAAAACAAGATTTTTGATAAAATAGAGCAAACTGAATTGAAAATTGTGAATCAAGTATTTTACTAGATGGAGCTTCGAAATTAGGTTACGACTATTCGATAAATGTACTAAAGATCGTTATAAGATTTTTAGTTTATAGTACTGTTGGGTTAAATCAAAAATGAAATTGTTTTCAATTACATCGAAACATTAATACCAAGCTGTAGCTTTTGACCTATTAAAATATGATTGAGCTGTACTTCAAGTTAGGCTATTAGGTTTGCGATGGAGAACATTTTATTGAAGTTTTTACTGTGTCATTTGTATAATTTAACAAATCGTAAATCTGTAAGAAAGTATTAATATAAATATTATTTTATATGATTACACTAGCGATTCAACCTTGCTTCTCTAAAGTTTTCTACTTAGAAAACTTGTTTAATTTCACTTATTTGACACTTAGCAAATTTAATTATTAACATCGATTGGAGGGCAAATAGTTTATTCCAGGCCATAGTATAACTCCTCCACAATGTGCGACAAGGTGTCGTTGTAAGGTGGCTCTTTAGCGTTCGGTAATCAAGCCGGGATCAAAAAACGCACAAAGAGGCCACAGTGGTGGGTAGTGTACCAAACGGGTTGCTCCATGTACTCTGATGGTAAAATGTTGAAGCAATCCCATGGTTGTTATTGTCATGTATGTACTGGACGTCTATTATTTTGTTTGGCTGTCATTAGCATGGGGGAGATTTCGTTGATGGGATTTTAGTAATTAATAATATTGCCCGTAAGTCCCACATAACCCGTATGTTACCTAGTAGTATTCTTAAAAGAAGGCCAAATTATGTATTGTATTTCATTCAAAAATTGTTCTCTTTTGTAAAAAATAAAAAGAATAACGTAATATTATATTGAGTCAATACAAAACATGTACGAAAAACGAGTAACTTTTCAATTTTATAGATTCGTAAACCTTTAAAACTATTAATTCAAAGTTTACAACCTCGTAAAGTTTTTCATACATTCACCTTTTTTATATGGAAACTAAAATTGGTTTATAAATAAAAAAGATTCTCATAGTATAAAGAAGACAATGCAAATAAGTATATTGTTTATTTCTTACATCATTATCGCGTTCAAATATCCTTGAGTATCGCTTTGTAGTACTTATGAATATAAAATACGTTGTTATGATAAAATTCGTATTACATAATATGTACTCGTATATCATTTTGATTCATTATTAGGATACAGTTTGTCTACGCATTTTCTTTTCTTTTTTTTTGCTTATTACTTTACTTATTGATGAGCTTTCTTGGTATGTATCATTAAAAAATAATTAAAATAGGTATTTTATGTTCGTACGTAATGGGTAAGGAAGATGTTCATTTTTTACATATTTTTTAATAATTCAAACACTATAATGTTTAGTGCCGGTTTAAGCTCTACTAGCGCCCTGGGTGACATTTCTATTGCGCCCCATAACTGCAACCCAAACTCATACGAGAAAAGGAAAAAGATATAATCAAATAACCATTAAAAGAATAATAATTCATTAAAAGAAATATCTTATAAACTAAACTAATTTTTTTTTTACTTTTTAGCCTTTCTATCGGCCAACTCTTTCATTATGTTATCAATATCGATGTTTTCAGCAATAAATAAATATATTGGGACATTATTACAACAGCGCCATCTAGTTCCGTTGTAAGCTATGTTAGGTGCTTGTGTTACGGATACCAGAAAGTTACTATACTACACATATAAATTATAATTTTTCCATTAACAAACTTTAAGTTTCGTATCCGGCGCCGCCTGGGCGGTCGCTCAACCGCGTCCTACCCTAACGCCGGCTCTGACTACGCTTAAATCGATCATACCAGTTTTATCATGCGCGTAATTTAAAACATAATCAAAATGTCGACGGGTTAATAACTATATGGTAAGCTTCCGTAGAAAAATGATTCAAGAAAATTAAAAAATACATATTAAAATGTTCGTGTAAAAGGGCTTATTAGTGAAACATTTATTACTTTACCATCGGTCATTTAAAATGTATATATAAATAATATTTAAATAAACACCATATGCATATTCTCGGCATTATATAAAATATCTTATCTCTAGTAGGTACATTCGAGTAAAAATGAAAGAGGATGCACTGGTTTTAATAAAACATTCTGTGTTGTACAAGTAAATAATCGGATTCAAATAGAACTAAATAATTATCTAGCCTTTACTCCTTATTCTATGTATATAATATACACAATTCTGAAATTATAAAAGCGAGTGAAGTTGCAGAAAAAGCTAGTTAAGTTGATAAATAATATTTAGGCTTCCATTTTGAATATAATTTTCCTGACACTTTAAAACTTATTTATCGAGCGTATGCAATTTAACTATACATACGAGTACAATGCGAAAATGCGGCTATTAAAGGGTCATTTCCACGAACAAATCATCTCATGAATAACCGTGTGGTGGAACTGTTAGCGTTTGAAGCTGTGTTTTAGTAGAGTTGGCTTAATAGTAATGTTGCTTTAACAACCAACATACTAGAAAATTAATATTTGCAAATTTCGAATTTAGTTTTGAACATTTGTGTAATACTTATCATGTAGAAAAGGCTATTTTCGACAATTTGTTATGAAACCAATAATTATGAGCTTACAATTTCTGCAGACAAGAATCGGCAAATGTTATTAAATTATTCCTTTTTTAAGTTTTAACGTTTCCAATATACATTAAAAAGACTACTAAAAGACTACTAACAAAACCAAATATCATGACTATTAAAAATCACTACATATTGTAAAACAAAGTCCTCCGCCGCGTCTGTCTGTCTGTTCGCGATAAACTCAAAAACTATTGCACCGATTTGCTGTTTTCACCAATGGATAGAGCGGTTCATGAGGAAAGTTTTAGTATGTAATTTGTCGCGCTACAGGGACGAGCCCAAGCGGAGTGAGGGCGAATCGCTAGTTAACAATAAAAAAATATTTATTAAACACATATTCATTACTATCAAAAATTATGAATATAAAATATATATTTATTACGGCTTGTTAGTAATATAAAGAAAATCATCTTAACTACTGCTCAGCTGCTAGATTCGAAACGTCTAACTGCTTCGCTCTTACTTAGGTTAACGAACTAATTAAATTAACCTGCTGACCTATAACTTTGTTAAAGACTCCGTCAAATTCTTAATAAATATGATTCAGTGAAGTATTAGTTAGTAGTAATTTAAAGCCTAAGTTTCATAAGCTATAGTTTATAGACTATGTTAATTAATATATTTATTTTTATGTAAATATCTGTCATATTGTCAAAAGTGATAAATATATATAATGTATATGGTACAATAATACATGGCACCCTCTAGTTCTACGAGGTTTGTGTTAGGAACCATGATGGCCAGTGTGGTAGACTATGGTTTGATCACATAAGAAAATACA
Source organism: Boloria euphrosyne (assembly GCA_951802675.2). Taxonomy (NCBI): domain Eukaryota; kingdom Metazoa; phylum Arthropoda; class Insecta; order Lepidoptera; family Nymphalidae; genus Boloria; species Boloria euphrosyne. Next base: position 4,323,981 of record OX637896.1, read on the forward strand.
GCACCATCGAATGTTATAAAAGAGCTGCATACAAAAATGCTACCTAGTTGCAACATAATATACGAATAATTTAATTAATTCTTCAAAATCGACCTTTATTAAACAAAGAATATCCGATGAAACATATTTAAGTACATTGTTTATACTTATATTGTGAGATGATACGAAATTGCATCGCTGTGACCTAGATTTTCTGAGATGCGAATGTCGAGTTTCTTCAATATTATGTAAAGCGTAATGCCATCTGATTTTATACTTGTATTTAAATTGCTGTACATCTTGAAACGTATGTCTAGTATTGGAAATAGTTTTAAACCTTATAATGTAATAAAACTGCCTTTATTTTCGCTAACAAATAAAAGCCAATTTAAAACACTTTATTGCGATTTTGGGTATAATACAGATTTAGATATTAAATAATTTCAATGCCCAGCCAAAATTCAGCTTTAGAGCATACAATAATTCAAATTTAACAACAATTAATTATAATATACTTAAAATTACATGTTATATTTTATCTACAATATAATCATTAATTGAATAATAAATCTTTTTTAATAAAAATTTCTTCAATCTCTGTTTAAATATATTAATTTCATTAATTTGTAGAATATAATTAGGCAAATGATTGTATGAAAGTGGTCCGGTTCAGAAAATACTCTTCGAGAAAAGATTTTACATCGAGGATGGCGAAGTATTACAATTTTAAAATAAATATAAATTATTTTTATCATAAGTAACATCATAACATATTTGGCAACGTAATAAGTATATAATAATTTTTAAAAGTCATCTAAGACATGTAAAATATTTTTACCAAGTTGTTTTTAGTTAAATTTATAAAACTTACCACTACCTTAGTTTTGTACACATATAATATATACAGGACTCTAAGTTAAACTTTGGGATAGTAAATAAATAGGTAAATGTATAAAGTTGGGACATTATTACACACAACCAGTAGTTCCATGGTAAGCTACTGGCTTACCACGGAACAGGCTTCTGTTACGGATACCAGATTTAACTGATTTACTGCATAGAGTTAAATACATATATATTATAAATATAATACGTCTCTTATGTGGTACTTGTTCTTCTGACTGTCTGACTGATCTTAGTTTTTACATGTATATAATATATTGCTTAGATAGCATCTCCTGAAACTATTTTTTTTAGTTTAGAAGTTAGGCATGTGTGCATGATGTTATTTAACTAAAATTTTAGCAAAGTTTTTGTTTTGTGAAGTCGATATAAAATACTTCCAATATATTTGAATCAATTTCATGAGTAAAGCTCTGTAAAGTAAGTAGAAATAACTGTAAAAGTCTGGTTTGATTTATTTGAGTCTTAAATAAAATCAAAATTTAAGCTTCTTATAGACAAAGTTGTATTTATTTTTGTTTAGGACTATAATAATTGTGTTTATACTTTTTGATTTTTCAATTGAAAGTCAAATTTCAAAGCTTATTTGATTCGTTCTTCAAGTTGATACAATTTACAAAACAAGACATTAAAAATAATTGAGCACTTCTAAGCATTTTTAGCTTTAATTTAAATTAAGCAGAATGAATGTCGCTTGTACTACCTCTCCACCTTTACTGCTATCGAGTACAAGCATTGGCTCAAGCTTATGAATATAAATGGGCCCGCAAATTAGGGTTCCTTGCATTCTGCACTGCTGAAAGATTGATATTTAAAGCGCATTTTTAATATTACACACATTTACGTTAGGTACAATTGAAATAGTCTACTTATTGAAAACAATGTTTAATTAGGTTGTATTGTTGAATTTCATCTATATAAACTCCTTTGCAAAAAGAACGGGCACTTAAGCAAAGAACTATTTTATAGTTACTGTTAGTTTGTTTGGCAATTTTAGGTATTGTTATCCTCAGAATTTTATAAATTAATTAGGAAGGAATAGTTTTCATCAGTTTTATCATAACATTTTGATTAAATTATTGAGAAATAACGTTTAAGCTCAAAACACTATTATTATACCTGCTCGCTACATAAAAATGAAACGCGTAAATTTCTTTGTTTTTCTTGAATACATTAAAAGCAGATAAAAGTTTAGGATTAAGCGTGACCCCCTCTTGCTGAAATCACAGCTTGCATTCGTCTGGGCATGCTAGCGAGTATATCTTTCATGGTTTCTTGGGGAATACGTTCCCTCTCCGCGGTAATCACATTCTTTAGGTCTCTGATGGTCTGCGGAGCCGGCTGCACTGATCTCACTCGTCGCTTCAGAACGTCCCAGACATGCTCTATGGGATTGAGGTCCGGACTTCTAGCTGGCCAGTCCAAACGACGAATACCGACTTCTAGCATATACGCTTCCACATCGCCACACCGGTGGGCGCGAGCGTTGTCGTCTATAAAAATTGAGTTTTCGCCAAGAGCGGTTAAAGCGGGTTGTGCATAAGGAATTAGAAGTTCCGTTATGTATCGGTGTCCAGTCAGTGTACCGTTTTCGATGAAGACTAAGTCCGTACGATCCATAGAATTTATTCCTGCCCAAAACATAACAGAGCCCCCTCCATAAGGTGTGATTTCTTCAAAACATGCCTCTGCAAAGCGTTCTCCTCGTCTACGTAGCACTCGCCGACGTCGGTCTTCACCATGCACAGATATCTTGGCTTCATCGGAGAACAATACCCTATCCCAGTCTTCATGAGTCCATGACACATAATTTCGAGCGAAGCTAAGCCTGACAACTCTATGTCCACGGAGTAATTTAGGGCCGCGTGCCGGGCGATGACTATGTATATTAGCAGCGAGAAGCCTCCTCCTGACCGTCCATAGACTAATTTGCACATTTCTTACTTCTTCGAGGCTGTTCTTGAGGTCCACATAAGAAGATTTGCGATTTCTCAACGCTTGACTAACTAAAAAACGATCATCCCGTGGTTCGGTACATGTCTTTCTGCCAGAACCAGGCCTTCTCTTGATGGAACCGGTCACTTGATAGCGCTGCCAGGTCCTTTGAACTGTCGACTGACTCACATTTAGCCTCTGAGCCACGAAGCATTGACTGCAACCTTCTTCAAGCAGCGCAATAATTTAGCACGCTTTTATCACTTTCTCTGCCATTTTCGGGATTGCTAAACAGCAATAACAATAAGTTTAAATGTCAAGGACCTCAGATAATTTAATAAAAATTGACAAAAAGTTAATTAGAGTCGATATTAACTATAACGGTGCGGTCCCACGGCGCGCCGGGCGACGGGCCGCGCCAGGCGTTGCTCCGCCCGTGTACGCCCGTCGCGGCCCGTTTTGAGCGTTCCCACGGCCCGTGCCCGCCTGGTGCGGTCTTTTGTCTGACATTCTCCACTCCATCATGTGCGCGTACGCGCATGCGCCGCCGCAGGCGAAATGAACGATTAACAAGCAACGCAGACGCGCCCGTACAGGCCGCGACGGGCGCCGACGCGCCGCGCCGCGCCGCGCCTTTGAACTTACCGACTCCCGATGGATCGGACGGACGACAAGAGGCCACCACGGGCTTCATCGGATGCATCGGTTCCCACGGCCCGTCGGTCCGGCGCGGCGCGGACTGATCTGTGAGAAAACGGGCCGTGGGACCCGGCTTTAAGGAATTCGCGCCACAAAATGTAGTTAAAAGTTGTTTTCTTTGAAAACCAGGCTCAGTCAAAAATTTGAATTTAGAATGTACTCTTATAAACGTTATGGCACTTTTATAACTGGCCAGTAACATGTTCAAGTGATTAAAACCTTTTTGGTATTTTATTTTTTTCAGCCAGGAAGAAAATCGAAACGGCCCGTTTTTTTTGCAAATGAGTATATATATATATATATATATATATATATATTGGCAAAACCAATATGGTATTTTGACTACCATGTCAATTTTATTATATAATTCGATTTATTAGATTCAATAAAATTAAAATTTTGAATGTAAATGAAAAAAAATTTAAAATATTTTGAATTTGTATGAAAAACAACTTTTATGTTTAAAAAGCTATAGCCAGAGAAAATCAAAGGCAGTTAATTAACTGAAGAGAATATGTTTCAAATTTTTAATAAGTTTAATAAGCTTACATTAAGTTTTATAATAAAGGTCTCACCTTCAAAAGCTTGAGAAAGTTACAACCTAGTAGATAGTTCAACAATATTATTTCTAATATAGAACTTTGCCTATTAATCTTTCATTACTTTAATATAATTTTCGACTAACACAAACTTCGTGTTTTCTTTTAAACTTAAAGTAAATTTGTATAATGTATCACGTTTTCTGAGAAATTTTAAAACATTCTAATTTGTTAGTGAATTATTCATACGAATTCTCTCGTTTTTAAAAAGTTTTTTTTGGTAAGAGCTCGAAAATTAATACATATATTAAATATTTTTTTAGATGGTTTTTATTATTCGTTTGTACTCTTACTTTAGGTACATGAGTGATGTAATAAATGTTCAGACTCACAAATGATTACAAAAGGGATGTAAAGTAGTCAAATTGGAATTAAATTTTTATTTATAAAATTAACTCTCCCTTTATGTTTATAAATAACCCTAAAAGTCTCATATTATAATCTACATATAAAATTTTAAATATTATTTATTTAACATTCCACTTTTCTCTATCTCAAGAATGGTTGATTGTACTATAAAATATCATTTAAGATTAGATTGTAAAAAATATGCTCAACGACTTTGTAGATTCGGACGAAGGTAACATGAGATTATACGGGATTAGAGATTACTAAATAAAGGGTCTATAAAACTCTACAAGTAAACTTAATACTTTTCATACCGAGCTTTAACCTTTTTTTACTTATATGTTACATACTGTAACTATTTTAAATATGCATCAATTTCAAATGTGTTAAAATAAAGACTTTCTTTTACTTTACACGCATAAACAGCTAAACAGATTTCGATTAAATTATATGAATAATCGAATATGAATAAAAAATATAACAATAAGTATAATTCCGAATATTTTTTGTAAGTGGTAGTGCCATGCTTGTTACCTTCGGGTAGCAGCCGAATGTGTCGGCACGCCCCGTATAGTACCACTCTCTCACAGAAGACCGGCGTGAAGTGGCAGCTACGCTGTCGCGTTTCGTCTGGTAAGTGAGAGTCCGGGAGGCCCACTCCCCATCCCTACTCCCGTCCTTCTCCCTCCTCTCTCCCACCCTTTCCTGAAAGGCCGGCAACGCATCTGCAAGCCCTGTGGTGTTGCAGATGTCCATGGGCGGAGGTGATCACTTACCATCAGGTGAGCCTCCTGCCCGTTTGCCCCCTTTGTCCCATAAAAAAAAAATTAATCAAAATACTTTCGAAGATATCCGCGGATTTATTTTAATTTTATTTTTGGATGTTTCGAACGTTTTACCAAACCATGCAACCATGGTCTCGGAACTCTCCACGAAAGTCGTGATTACGATTTATGCGGAGTCATTAGAAATCATCATTATACTTACTTATAAAAGTACAAATGATGTAGTTAGCAATAAAATTTTAACTAAATTGTAACCAACAATTATGTTAATCTAGTTCAATTATGCAAAACAAATAGCTATTTGTTATATCAAAACTATCTTTACTCCCTCCCTCGTATAAGCTTATACATACTTATATAAGCTCGGTTATCAACGAACAGGTAGCTTTAAAAGTTTATTTATGTATGTGACGTCAGCTATCCCCAAAGGTTTAATCAGTCCACATCAGCCTTATCACCGGTATGGCCACTATTGCCTTGTGACGTGACCCGACGTAAAAACTAAAGGTAAGTTTATATTGCGCTATTACAATACTGTTATAAATGCAAAATTGTTGTGTCGATAACTCTTTACGTTGAAGTGGCTGGATAGATTTAGATGAAATTTATTGTAGCGATAGATTGTTTGTAGGAGTAACTAAATTATAAAATTCTGACATATTTTGTCTGAAATTAATTCAATTCAATTCAATTATTTCTTTTAATGGCTTCCATGGTCTGAAATTAAACGGCTACGCGTAAAGGTGAAGATTTGCTGTAAGTTCTAACTTGCTGCGAATCTTGCTACCTTTGTGTATTTATGTACACTACCACACTAAATCTAAGCATATAAAAAAATTGAATTGTCTGTTTTTAATTTCAAATTAACAGCTTTTCACTATATGCATATGAATGGTAACAAAAAACATTTTAAAAAAATTTTGTCTGCTTGTCTGTTTGTTCCGGCTAATCTCTAAAACGGCTGGACTAATTTTGACGAGACTTTCACTTGCATATAGCTAATGTTATTAGGAGTAACTTAGGCTAATTTTATTTTAACCAGCGGAACCCGCGGCATTGCTCGTGCTAAATCTAGGGACGAACCCGAGCGAAGCGAGTCGCTAATAATAAAGTATAGTACTAATATTTTGCAATGTCAAACATTACTGATACAATATTAGCATAGCCGTATATTTGTAATTGAATAAAGTGACCTAATTGGAATTACATATAACAAATGATTAGGTTAATTACTCTAATATCATGTTAGTGTACTGCTATTATCAAATTTGCTTAGCGCTTCGTAATATTAATTCAGATATGTATTATCAACTGTAAACTACTGTCAAACGTTTTATATACTTATTTAACGAAACTTGAACGATTTTTCGTGATGTTTCGGAGCTCTTGGGTCGCGGGATATTGTTATATGCCTACTAGCGATTTAACCTCGCTTCGCTCGGGTTCGTCCTTGGATTTAGCACGAGCGAAGCCGCGAGTTCCGCTAGTTATATACTAAAACCTTCCTCGAGAACAACTTTATCCGTTGTTTAAAACAGCATGAAAATCGGTGCAGCAGTTTTTGAGCTTATCGCGAACAGACAGACAGATGCGGTGGAGGACTTTGTTTTATTATATGATATGATATAATTAATATAGATGGACATAATAAATAAACCAGCCAAGTTCGAGTAGGTTTCGCGCACGAAGAGCGGAAGCCTTAATATATAAAAACGGCAAAAAATCATGTCAATTGTATGGGAGCCCCCAAAATATTTATTTTATTCTCTTTTTTAGTGTTTGTTATTATAGCGACAACAGAAATACATCACCTGTGAAAATGTCAACTATCTAAAATAACAAAATAAATTAGAAATCTTATATTTTGCTTACCATTTTATTTTTGATGTATGGATATATTTTAGCAACTTACAGCATCAGTCATTTTTTCTTGCTTTAATCTTAGTGTACAATGTAGATGTAGATGTAATTTATTTTAGGTAAGGGCTTAATCATAGAAGCTATGCGTCGTAACGGTAGTAAGTCCTTCAATGACGTCATTACTATTCTGAGCTTGGTTAGCTCATTAAAAGTAAGGTCAAGTTCACATAATTCCTAAAATATTTATACCTTATACTTTCTTATAATTAATGTCTTTTTATTTGCTGTTAATTGTAACATTTTTACAAAACATTAAAATTTGTTTGATACAAACATGTTTGATACATACATTTGTTTGATGAAAACAAATTGAACATATAAATAAATTAAAGTGTCTGTTTTTAATTTCAAATTAACAACTTTTCTCTAAATGCATATGAAAGTATATACATAACTAACATCAAAAAATCTATTTTAAAATGTTTTGTCTGTCTGTTTATTTGTTCCGGGTAATCTCTAAAACGCCCGGACCGATTTTGACGGGACTGTCACTTGCAGAAAGCTAATGATGTAAGGAGTAACTTAGGCTTTTTAACCGATTTCAAAAAAGGAGGAGGTTATATTTAGAAATTCTATTTATTTTCACTAGCGGAACCCGTGGCTTCGCTGACGCTAAACCTAGGGACGAACCCAAGCGAAGCGAGGGTGAATCACTAGTATTTAATAAAAACATTATTATAAAGTATGAATAAAAATAAGTATGAAGTTTTGGTTTAAATATATTTAGTTCTATTTAAGTTTATTTAAATTATATAGAATGTACATATATACCTAAACATGAATTGAAAGCAATGGCGTAGAAGGGGCATGGTAGTATGATGGCATAATGGCTCACGAGTCGACTTTACTGCCAAGGTCAATTACATATTATATCCACATTATTAAGGAGTTTATGATTTACAATTTATGCATAGTTAATATATATGTCGTACAATAATCGTACCAACATACAAACATATCCAGTATTATTTTCAATAAATTAATAACGAATTTAATTTAACGTGTAAAAGTGAAATTAGTTTACCTCTAACATTTCGAATATCTAGTGGAATGTAAAAATATTTTTAAAATACCGTAGCGAAAAAGTAATTAATGGCATGTTTTCTGCTCTCATCTTTGAATGCATCGATTCATTTGCAAATATTATCCTGTGACGTTATCACTCGTGACCTGCTTTTATGAGAGTTAATAATGAATCTCTCTTAATATGACGTGGGATTTTAAGTTAAGTAATAGCTATTTTAACGCACGGGTCAACTTTGAATACGAATAAGGTTCAAGCCTTGGTTCTTGAGGCAGTGGTGGCCCTTTGGTAACACACCAACTTAGATAACCGAGTGATGCGAGTTCAAATCCGTGTCACGCACGTCTGATATTTACATGTGCGAATCATTTTCTAACATGATCACCACTTGTCTTACGGTGAAAGAAAACATCGTGAGTAAACCTGCATGTCTGAGAACTTTGTAAGTTTTCGAAAGACATGTGAAGTCCGCCAACACGCACTAGGCCAGCGCGGTGGACTATGGCCTGATCCTCCTCGTATTAGATGGAGACCCGTGCCCAGCAGTGGGACATTTAAAAGGGCTGATTACTTAGTTCTCACGTTGGTTAAGAATGGGATGGCGGATCTTGTACTTTAGATGAATTGCCTCATTTACTCACTTATACCTTGGCTCCGCTCTGGTTAGTCCCTACGTATACGTATTACATTTTCTCGCATCAATAATTTGTATTTATATGTTCGCCCGGATATCTTTATAACAAATTTCCTCAAAATCTGTTCAGTGGTTGTCTTGTGATGCGGTTACAAACAGACAGACAGAAAAAAATTTTAAAAAACCATAGATTTCAAAAAAAAAAAAAAAGATATACAAATTCAACTTTGATGGAATTTTAATACACGTATAAAAAATTCTACTTCATAAAAATAAATTGCTAATTGAAAATAAACTAAAACGCTCAGAAAATGCATAATTTCATTTAGTCTTCATAAAAAAATATGTTAATGAGAGCGTACACATTATATCATCATTACGAATTTTCTCTCATATGTTCGTAATCAACGCCTCGCGTGTGACCTACATTCATTAAAACGAAGGCAAATGCTACAATTGTACTTAAAAACTAGCAAACTATGTCATATTGTGCTCTACCTATATCGTATGCATCGATATGATGACATTCGAATATTTCACGTATAAAAAGTTTAACTTGTGATATATTACCAAACAAAAAATAAACGTGAACAATATAAATATTATTTAGTTACTAATAACTTATTGGAATTAATGTTGTGTTAGTTTTCACTCTATTTTGTAATTTATATTACATGTCATCTTAAAAATAAATTTTATTAAAATCGAGCACGTAATAAATTCATAAATTCGATGGGTTTCGGTAACGTATCACTGAAACTAACCATCTGCATCATCATCATCATCTGCTGTTTTATAACAACTACGTTTTATATTCCTTTATTTGAAATTCTGGTAGGATAACCATTCGAAAGAACTCAAAGATTAGCGGCCAAATACCATTAACTGTCGACTGTGGGCTGCTTCTGAGAACTTTTGTGTAAAAAGCCCAATAATTTCGTATGACCCCTTTGGATCCGTTGGTCTCATGATCTGCAGTAGATCATTTTACTCACGAAAAATTTCTCATAGATGAGGTATTTTTCCATATTAAAAAGTATATATGTTGATCCAAATAACGCAAAAACTTTCGAAAACTTGCCAGGTTTCCTTACGATGTTTTCCTTAACCGTAAGATAGAAGTTAATCATGTTAGAAACGATTCGCACATAAAAGTATCAGAGGTGCGAGACCCGGATTTGAACCCGCATCACTCTGTTATCCAAGCGAGCGCGTTACCGCTGGGATACCACTGCCTTGACATTATACATACGAAATACGTATTATTTAAGAATATAATATATTATATTATTTAAGAATATAATATATAATATATTATTTAAGAATATAATATACTCGTAACTTACGAGTAAGTTTACTTCAATAATTATTGAAGTAAACTTACTCGTAAGTTACGAGTATGAGTTTCATTACTCAATCGCATTATGTGAGACTACAAGTTAAACAACAGATTTCATCCTTGTAATTTGCGCTGAGTTGATCATATATTCATGTTTCTATTTGCTTGTCTGGGAGATATTCCTAAGTATATTAATTTCGACTATAGTATCTTATCGAATCTTAGCACAACTACGAAGTTGTGTCGTGACAGAATTTAATAAATTTTGTGTGACTAGTTTTCACTCACAGCTCCGCTTATGTGGTACGTTGTATAGAATAAGTGATAATGAAAAATATAAGCTCTCTATATTATTTTTAACAAAAAAACAAAAACCGACTTCCAAACTAAACAAATCTAAACTAAAAAGTAGAAAATAATACTTTTAAGAACTTAGTTAATTTTGAAGTCGGTGCCAGCCAGGACGGACAGATTTATCTTGCCTTTGCAATGGACTTTCGAACGGGAATATGTAAGTATCAATTTAAGGTTATTTTGCTCCTAAGAATTGAAGAGTTCTGTTACTTTGTCATGGATCCTATCATCAGAACCAACCACCTCTACCACCATTTACCAAACTCTCATCAAACTACCCTTGAAGTACATCCTTTCCAATAAAATAAGAATCATCGAAATCGGTTGGCGTGATATTGAGTTATTCGTCCATTTGTCGCGCATATACTTAATGCAAAATTTAAGACTTTTATGGATTTCTCATGGATGCCATTGTCAGAGCTGAACTAATTTAAAATGGGACCACACGGGAAGCACTAGCTTTCGAATAAAAAAATATCAAAATCGGTTCACCCAGTCCAAAGTTCTAAAGTAATAAACATAAAAAAAACACACTAGACGAATTGATAACCTCCTCCTTTTTGGAAGTCGGTTGAAAAGCTTAGGACAAATTCATTAAATGTAACAAAAAATAAAAAAAAGAAACAGCCACACACGCACAAACACATACATATATAATTTATAAGGATATCGATTTTGTTTTGATACAATATATTTGTTATTGTCTCCTAAAGTACAATTTCAATACGAATATAGTGAAGATATCTATAACTACTGTGTGAGGGAATTGCGTTTATAACTAAATTTAATAGACGTTGATACTTCAAGTGTGAGCCCCTTCAGATTGTACCAAACTATCTTGGCATAGGAAATGTTAGTAGTTAGTTCAAATTTCATGTGTAATTTTCTTCTCCCAATGGAGGAAACTTGCAGTCACATACAATACGATTCTTTAACGATATAGTTCTTAAGATGGATAGCTTCCTATTCTCTGATGATATATTAAGGAAATTTTGATTACATCGGAATATTAAAAATTTATGGAAAAAAATCTATTTTTTTTTAAATATAGGTATATTTTGCTATAACGAGCTAACTTTTAGCCGTTGTTATCAAAATCGTATGATAAACATACGATAAGGCATTCAAAGTTTATGCAGAATTGAAAACTAGTGTTCGCCCATTAGTTAAAATTCGATCGTAATAATTATTGTATTACAAAAGCTCGTTAAAAGCTGCAAACGAAAAAAAATTCTTACATAAGTGTAATTTATACATACTATAGTTATTGGGAAATTTTTCAATCTACAGTGTATTAGCGTTATTAGATTACAGTGGACAAAACTGTTATATGAGAAACCATGATGAAATGTCAATTGACCCATCGTTAACTGCTCGGGGGCATGCGAAGCTCGTGACGTAGGAACTAGACAAATTATAGTGTCCTTCATCCTCAATGACTGAGTTTATTTGTTCTATTGTTCTGCCTTTAAAATAGGAAAGTGTTCTGAAGTAAACCTAGTCCATAGTGAGTTTTCTTTATAGACATACGGACAAAATTGTAAAAACTATAAATTCGACCTTTATATTGATAATAATGTCTATATTAATGTGTTTTTCTAAAAAATATTTAAAGTACTTTGTTTTCGTATTGACTACATTCTTACAATACACTGTACTAACATATAACTTTCTATAAAAGTTATCATTCAAATAATTAACTTTTTAGTCAAGTTAGAGGGTAAACAAACGATTCGGCCTATCATGTAACAGCTCGGAGGCATTAAATTTTGCCCTAAAGCAAGTAACTTTGCCATTAGAACGTACGAAAAGTTGCGCCTCGATATTTAAGTTTGTGTTGAAGATACTCGTACTTCATATTTTACCTTATGATGAATAGGATTTTTTGGTATTTTATCATATATTATGTTTTATTATTATTACTCTATACATATATACGTATAGATTTCATCCGGGCTTTGCTCGCGCCTATAAAAATTACTATTCACGTTATATTAGTTATATTGACGACACGTTTGGTTCAGTAATGCGTAGTGTCTCTACTTGCTATATACCAACGGCCGTGGTTTCGAGTCCCGCTTGGGGAATTCACTTATTAGCTGTTTCTAAGGCTCACTTAACAGAAATATGCAACTAAACTTGGACCATGCATGATAGCCGCTTATTTCATAATTGTAAGGTAAACTGTAATATATTTAATCCTGATTAAATCTATATACTTATATACTCGAACTCAATGTATTTTGTGTTTTGTGTTTTAAGTATCCTAATAACCCACTATTAATATCAAAATTTACTTACCTATATTTTCGATAGAATTTTTACATACGTAACATAGAGCATTGATTTTGCATATCTACGTTAAATATTATTATCTCTACATATTATAAAACAAAGTCCTCCGCCACGTCTGTCTGCCTGTCTGTTCGCGACAAACTCAAAAACTACTGCACCAATTTTCATGCTGTTTATAGAATAACTACGTTTATAGAATAACGAATATTATAGAAGATGGTTTAAGTATATAATTCGTCAAGTTTTTGTATACATTTATTAGCGGAACCCCCGGCTTCACTGGCGCTTATCTAGGGACGAACCCGAGCGAAGTGAGGGTGAGTCTCTATTATTTTATAGATTAAAAATGTTGCTCTTATAACTTAAAGGATTAACGAACATTCAAAAGATGAAAAAGATTTATAATAAAATTTAAAACTCTAGTGGCTTTGCATTCGGATAAATACATGTTTTAAAGGAACATCGACGAAGCCTAATTCAAAAAACTTCATTAAAACTTAAAGCTTTTGAATGTGAAGTAAGTGTAGAATAGAATCAGGTCAAGTAACATAAGCGTAATGTTCTAATCTAACTTGTTGAACTTCAAGTTCCAACATGTTGAGTAACTTGGTTAAGCACGCTCTCGTAAGATCCTGAAATACATATTTTATGCTTTCACGATATTTACCCAAACAGTATATATTATTCGGATTATGGTATAGTTTACGGTACAATACTTTGAGAAGATTCAGTTTGAACTTAATAACAATTGCCCCTCAATAACTTCCTTTAAAAAGAATATTAAACCTTCTGACGCAAATCGCACCTTAATTATCAGATCAGCTATTATTATATAGTATATATATTACATATATACTAGCGGCTCACCCTCGCTTCGCTCGGGTTCATCTCTAAAAAGGGGGCACGTACCCCCTTTAGTATTTAAGTTTTTTTACAAAATTTGTTTTTTTTATTATTATTATTAAATCGTTCGTGTGACTTATGGAACATACAAAATAAAAATTAGCCGAACTGGCCACTATCGAGTTTTGCGCTTATCAACATTCGTTTTCCTTTTTCTTTTCTTTTTTTTTAGTTAATTAAAACCTTCCGAGGACCTTAAGGAACATACAAAAAAATAAATTCCGATAATAAAGCCGAATTGGTCCAGCCATTCTTGAGTTATGCGCTTACCAACAAAAAAAATATTTATATAGATAAGTATATATGTATATTGATATACAGTATGTATTATATAAGTATATTGTATATCTAACAACATATTATGTATGTATGTTTATCCTTTTAGTGTATGTATGGAATTAATAATTTTATTTTATAACAATTGCACATGTTTGGCCCGTTTTTAAAACACTATTTCTCACTTCCTTTGTTATAATGCTATACTATATGTTGGTGAAATTGTAGTGCCAGTGGATACGAATTGGTTTTCTATTGAAAAATTGTGTTAGAATTTAGTATCGAAAAAGTTTGTGTAGCTTTAAAATGGACTTCATATAGATTTTTTGGGTAATAAATAAAGTAAGCTAAAATTTATTTTCTGGTAGTAATATTCTACTTGCTTACTTTACATAAGACATTCTGGGTTTGAATTTTATCTACGTTCTTCGGAAAGGCCTAGGTCGGTGTGACGGATTTCATCTGTCATTCAAAAACTGGCTTTGTTATCTCAAACATGCATAATGACTCATGGTTATTGGTATATTGGAAATGATTCGCACATGAAACTATCGCAGGATTTGAACCGGCTTCACTCGGATTCCGCAGGTGAACACGAATTTAAAATATTTTCTAATTTTAATGTTACAATAAAAAAACTGAAGGAGATTCTAACATTTTCATTTTTTTAAAAACCTGGCCTTTTTTGACGTTAAGTTAGCATAATATCTTGAAGATGATTTATTAGTGCCATAATCATAGTCCTAATTACAGTTGTGAAGTAATGACAGTTAAAATATTTAAACTACACGTTTTGCTTAGTTTGTAGTAACTTGCTGTGTTAGCGATTACGGGTTCAACCCCAGCTGGTGACATTGGTTTGTGTGATGAGCGTAAATATGTAACTCCAATCATGAGTGCTTATATTTATATATGTTTATACTACTTAAAGTTATTTGTGTGTAGTGTATCAACTTATATGGCATCCATTACACAAGGCTTGACTTGCGATGTCAAGAACTTTTTCTTCATCTTCAGCCTTTTTAACGTCCCACTGCTGGGCACGGGCCTCCCTCAAAACGAGGGGATCAGGTACACATAGTCCACCGCGCTGGCCTAGTGCGTGTTGGCGGACTTTACATGTCTTTCGAAAACATGCTAAGTTTTTGTAAGACATGCAGGTTTCCTTACGATGTTTTCCTTCACCGTAAGACAAGTGGTAAGCATGATAGAAAATGATTTGCATATGAAAATATCGGAGGTGCGAGTACCGGATTTGAACCCGCATCACTCGGTTATACAAGCGAGTGCGTTACCGCTGGGCTACCACTGCTTACTAAAATTAGAAACCTAACCTAATATATTTATATTCAAATTGAATTACGAGTACATTGACGAAATTTTTATCAAAGCTTAGTTTTTTTTGTTTTAACTCAATAAGTAAATATATAATTCACATTCTCTTTTTTGAATTTCTTCAGCACCGGACAGACGAAGGTTGACAAGGGATCCTTTTTCATCTTAGATCTATCCCGGGTTAATCTTCTTTGACATAAGCCTATTTCAAAAAATATTCAATTGTTTTATTTATATTGTTTTCTTAAGTAAACCTTTGTCTCAACTACATCACTACAATTTTTAAGATATTCTTATTTATAATAAATAATGCTTCAAGTACAATATTAGAATTGTAACATTTCCAAAAGATCGTTGTTTTCATATAAATAAATAAAAAAATCAACATTTAATTTATATGTAATTCATAACAATACCCTTCTACAACCAACGTCTAACAAAATAGCAGTTCCTTCTATACAATATTTCAATTTCACACATTTCTATCAAGAAGAAATTCTTGCATCGACAACGGAAAGCAAGTTTTGAGTATAAGTCCATCTTTCTTGCTCTTTTTTGTTTACTACTCTTGTTTTATATACTTTTATCAATTTTATACCACATTAAAGATTATTAATATACGCATATAAGCTCGCATGGGAAACCGAGTGAAGTGATTTTAAATCCCGCACCTCTAATATTTTAATGGGCGCGATATTGTTTTGCAAATTATTGCAAAATAATTACTACAGCGAAGGAACACATCGTGAGGAACCTGAATGTCTGAGGGAATCTAGCAAATTTTTGGAACACGGCCAGCATACTACGGCCAGTATTGAAAGGGGACCTGTGCCCAGTTGTGGGACGTTGAAAAGGGCTGAATACATACGCTAATGACTGTACAAGACACATAGGGATGTACCTAGCGGTAAATAAATGTATATTATATTGTTCATATATCATTCACTCGAATGATTCGTCAGGCTACGTTAATCACCGGTAGCTACTACACGTCTCCCTCAATTATTTCTAAATTATAAGTTACCTATGTACTAACACTTTACTTTAAATAAAATAAAGTTTTCTTATGTTGTGTTTAACTTAACCAACGAACCAGCACGCAACAATGACATATCTAAGAGTAATTTGCGAAAACATTTTTAATTTACATACTTTAACTTTAAATGTACATTTTGCTGTAATAAAATCAAAACTATTGGAATTAATCGAGTTAAGTTTTCGCGTTTCTCAACACGGGATAACCCTCTAAGATAGATAATGGCGAAGTAATTTGTCAAGGTTCAATGTCGTAGCGTCGCGTGCCCCCGGGCACTTACCGGCCGGCCGATCTGCCCCTGACTTCTAGAGTCGATACGCCCGCGCCAGCCCTCAGTATGGATATTAATGTAAGTGATCCTTACTTTTCTCTACGATGTTTACTTTTGGGATTTAAATAATATAATAGAATCCGCTTATGTTTTCACACTAATGTTATAAAAATGTTTAGTTTTAATTTGTGTTGATGTTTGTACCGGTTGGCGAATTTCAATGAAATTTAGTTTACAGCTAGATGTTACAGGATATTGTGAGTAAAAAAAATTGTCAAAAAAATACATTATAGGCGTAATAATATAAATACGAGAGCCACCTTGAGACTATAATATCATTTTATAATATTTTTCAGTTTTGTTTGCCTCGTTTCAGCATAGACACCCAAAATATTTGATTTGTATCTATAGTAAATAAAAAATCCTATTCAGTTGATTTCCATTTTATAGAGTGAATATGGTTCTCATATATTTTGTAACGCAATGGTAGCGCAATGAACGATGTACAGCGAAGTGTGTGATTTTCATCATTGCCTATCATCCGTAAAAAATACGCCCTATCTTATCGTGGTACGTACAGAATATATTTGCTACCTTTCATGATATCGGTTTGCTTCTTTATGAACTATGATCGATATTAAAAATAGTGCTGAAGCGAGACGTATATCAAACTGACTTTAATGCTCAGCGTCAATCTCTATCTGCATTCTTTTCTCTCGCCATGTAAAATCTCTTTCTTTTTCTTCTTATTTTTATTTGAGCCAGCTTGAACCTTATTATAGCAGACTCGTGAAAATCAATCGCAAAAAAAGTTTGCTCCCATAGTGAGCACTTTGCTATCAGAGAAGTACCAGTAACAACGGACGAGGTACTCTGTCTACCGAACTGGGCCACTTCCTGTATGTCTCTTGGCTTCACGCCCGGCTGTATTGCTGGACGCTGATTTGACTACTTGTCACTAACTTGTGTCAAAACACATTCCCATCACTCCAAGGGGGTCCAGCAGTAGGAGCATTATTTAAAAAATATCTGAAATGTACGTATGTACATAAGACGTGTTTTTAATAATCAGTTTGTTTCAAATAAATTACCCAAATTGAACTATAAATGAAACTACCTTTTCGGATTTTGTCGCGGATTTATTTTGATTTTCAATTCCCGACGTTTCTCAAGTGACAGTCTCTCCCGTGACCATGATTGCTGTAAAGCATTCGAAACGTCGGGAATTAAAAATCATATAAATCCGACAAAATCCGAAAAGGTAGTTTCATTTATAATGTCGAATATTCGCGTAAATCTAAGACGGGCCTCCCTCAGTACGAGGGGGATCAGGCCATAGTCCACCGCGCAGGCCCAGTGCGTGTTGGCGGACTTCACATGTCTTACGAAAACTTGCTAGGTTTTCTCAGACATGCAGGTTTCCTCACGATGTTTTCCTTCACCGTAAGACAAGTGGTAATCATGATAGAAATGATTCGCACATGAAAATATCAGAGGTGCGAGACCCGGATTTGAAGCCGCATCACTCGTTTATACAAGCGACGCGTATCAAATTGAACTATTTTCACCTGTACATTGTAACCAATACAGTAATTACAAATATAAGAAAAGGAAGTATAATGTTTACCTCTTGCATAATAAACTGTAGTAAAACAGTCATTAAAAATCTCTCCGCATACGGCATAATGATCACTTATCTTCGTTACACGAACATACGAGAATATCGGTTGAGACATAGATATTATGTTCAAAAACTTAGTATATTTTTAATGGTCTATTGATATTGCTGATTTTATTGTGATTTAAGTCGAAAATAATAATATAAAATTAGGATATGCTCTGATTTATCCTTTAACTATTCAAGACCTGCTGCAATGAAATTGTTAATAAACTGAAAACATAAAAAAATAATTTAATTTTTGAACTGTTAAACTAGCACGCACTAATAATTTTAAACTACTCTAAGCTAATGTTGGGACATTATTACAACAGCGCTATCTAGTTCCGTCGTAAGCTATGACGCTTGTGTTACTGATACCAGATAGTTGATACCCTACACAAATATATAAATTTTAAATACATACATATTATAAATATAAACACCCATGACTGGAGTACAAATATTCATGCTCAGCAAATGAATGCCCCCAGCGGGACTTGAACCCGCGACCACTGGCGCAGAAAGTAAGGTCACTACCAACTCAGTCAAGCGTGTCGTCGAATAATAATTAATTTAATAATTGTTAATATATAGATTATTGAATATAATTAATATGTTTGTTTGCCATTACTATTTTGTATACATAAATACATACATACATATGTGAAAAAGCAATGCCCTTCTGTTCGATTTCCTTTATGGCAGCCAATACCAATCAAGTAAAGAGCACGAGTGTGTTAGCAAATTAACTCGTAAGTGCACTCTCCATTCCTTCAATCAAAGTCGAATCTGAGTATATAACCCGTCACAACCGGTGATGATGCCGAACACTAACTGTACTCGGCCTCAACCGGGAGTTGAACTATATAGGTTACATAGATATGTATATAGGTGGACCTATAGATCATTTCTTAATATGTTATGAAATTCCCCTGTCACAATGTTCGATCGCGATAAATTCCTAAAATAATTATCCGATCTGTACGTATTTTTTAAATGTACACACATTTCCAATCTTAAAAATAGGTAAACTAACCTATTTTTATTTCCGATTATTTCTTTTTTTATTATACAATTATCGAATTTATTATGCAGAGATGGATACTGGATAAAAATTTAGAGAAACGGATACCTTAAGCTACAAACTCTACCCCCAATTCTTTATTGATATATGTTGATATTAATTGTTAGAGAGTAAAAAAGCAAAAAAAAATATCATTTTAATAATTAATTCATTAACCATTCTTTATTGATATATGTTGATATTAATTGTTAGAGAGTAAAAAAGCAAAAAAAATATCATTTTAATAATTAAATCATTAACCATTTATTTAGTATTATGCATATTCAATGTTAAATGAAAACGTTTCCATTAATTTAGTTGTTTTACTTCGAAAGTTAGTGTAAATAGTTTATCTTATATCCTGTTATAGAGTAATTTTCACTGCTTCATTTATAATTAATTCAATTTAAATCTTCTTATTAAGCATAAATTTACTAGTAGAACCCGCGGCTTCACTCTCGATATAAATACAAAAAAACAATATCTTTGGCACTTTGTTAACTAATACTTTGATTTAAAAGTTGTTCCTAAGTGAGTGTATGATTTCGTTTTTGACTCGCTAATAGAAGATTCCATGAAGCAGAATATTGTGTTGTTTTCACCAACATATTAAAAACTTTAATATCATTTTTTCGTTTTCGCAATAAATATCTTGTAGCAAAAATAAGTTCTGCCAGGTAAGTCACTAGTAATTTATAAAAATTAAGCTGACTCTTGCTGTGCTGGTACTAAATAAGCGTGGTTCATGCAAATGGGAAATTTGTCAAAAACTTCAAGACGGGAGCCAAAATATCTCTACTTCATTAGTTGTATTTAAAAACATTAATACCAAGTTTCATATAAACAATCTATTTAATTATATCATTTCAACAAACAATCTAAATCAAAGAGTGATTAAACATGACCATATTAATGATTGCGGTTAAATTCCCAAACCTTAGTTCACAAAGCCTCCCTATCTCTACATCTTGTAATGACAAAATAAATCAAGCGAGGGAAAGTGGCAGGCAATCGAGAGCTACCCGAGGCAATGTCAGGCTGTCCGCATCCAATGAGATCTCTATGTATTACCTACACGAATTCCTTTTATGCTGCAATTATATATGAATAAGCTATGGCTAATTTTTAAGGCCATAAATTATTTTAACAATAGTTGAGCGTAATTTTTTTGTACTAATACTTATATTCTATAATATTCTACTAATATATAAAGAGGCAGAGTGAGTTTGTCTGTGTGTCTGTTTGTTTCGGCTAATCTCTGAAATGGCTGGACCGTTTTTGATGGCACTTTCACTCGCAGATAGCTAATGTTATAAGGAGTAACTTAAATTACTTTTTAATTTATTTTAACTTACGCCCAGAGAAGCGGGCCTGGTTTGCTAGTGTATTATATAGATATTCCTGTAAATTAATGTCAATTTTTTACTTGCGTTAAATGATTTTAAAAGAAGTTTTGCAATTTTAAAGAAGAAAGTATAAAATTTGTTGTTTGAGTGAAAACTAAATATCGTTCGATCGCTGGAACAGTACTGTACAATAGAGACCTAATAAATCGTGAGTGGCGGCAGGATCAAGGGTAGTTTTTTATCCACATCTTTTTTATGTGCCGTTAAGTTGTCTTGGAGTTCCCTTACTCCGCATTCTTGGGAGCTTACAGAATGTCTTACAAGCGTGTAAATCGACTTGACTTTTTACATTTTGAAGGAAACATTTTTATTTATAAAGCAACTGTATATTTTTTATAGTTTAACGGTATTACGGATTACACTTTTTGATTGTTTTCTAATCTTTGTCTTGATATTGACACAAGCTTCCTCTCTACGATGAAAGTGTTTTAACTCTCGTTTTAACGAAACCACTGAAATTCAGTGGAAATGTAAATTAATTTTATTAAATACACAAGCAACCTGATACTTTTTTCATATACAATTTAATTAATCAAAAATGATCATTACAAATTGTTCTACTCTGCCTTTGTATACCTTTTTTCTGAAAATTGGGTCAGGCAATTACTTACAAGGATGTTAAAATAAAAATATAGAAATATGGAAAAGTCATAAAACCTACATATGAGTCAAAATATTTCAAAACATAGACATTTTATAAAATATATACTTTTTTAAATACTTTTACAATATTTCTTGGTCCATCTGGCATCTTATAACTAAGGACTGAGGTGATGTGAACGATGTCGCTCGCCAGCTCGCGGGTTATATACTGCTCCTGCGGGAGGGCCGCGACAGAATGCTCCACACGTCGATTTTACTGGAATGTGCTAATTGTTAGTGCTTCCTTTATTATTATTGTTTTTGAGTACTATCTGATTTTTATGAGTCCATGCAAGTACTATCGGATTCTTATGAGAGATCCATGCAAACTAGCAAGTTTTTTAGGAAAATATTTCCTTTAGCGTAAGGCAAGTCGTGGTCATGTTAGAAATAATTATCTTTTATCTGTGTTTAAGTGTTTTTGTATTTTACCCTTTACGATTTTCATGATAGAAAATCTAGAAGTAGAAAACTTCTTCTATATAATTTTAATATGAATCAAACTTCTAAAGACCATTAAGACTAATAAGACTTCAAAATTACACCAATCATAAAATTAAATATCTTGAACAAGACTTTCTAAGTCGATTAAGAGTGGGATTGTAAAATAAAATCGGCCATTACGTACAACTTTCAACGATTTGTTACCTTAAGCCGGGTAACCCTCAACTGGGGTAATCTCAGTAAATATTGGGCCCACAGAGCAGTAGCATAGATAAATACTTTTATAGTTAAATTTAAATTTTTAATAGTTTGTCAAGATACATGTTTGTTACTCTTTCATGCCATAACAGCTGAACTCATCTGGATAAAGTTTAGCACAAAAATGGATTATAGCCTGAAATATCACATAGGTTACGTTTTATCCCGGGAAAATGTAAATTTAATTTTGTTTTTCACTTTGTATTATAAATGTAAAGGTAGCTTAGTGTTACCTTTTCACGCCTAAACCACTGAACCGATTTCGATAGAATTAAACAAAGACAAACATTATATCTTGCAATCGGATTTGATTCCACGTCACGATTATTACACGAGCTAAGCTGCGACCAAACATAAGTATAATATTATAATTTAATTTTATAGTCACTGTTAAATTTCAAAATTACCAAAAAACTTAAATTGGTTGTCAAGCAGAGGAAAAAAAATAACTGTACTCGTATATACATAATATTTATGTGTGTATTATATAGAAGAAAACAACTATATCAGGAAAAAACGCAATTATAATATTTTATATTAAAATTATACAAGCAAACTAAGCTCTTGAGTACTAGTGATGTAACGAATATTTGAATGCGAATGTTGACTTTCTGATACAGGATAGGATCTGATAGGATCTGATAGGATGTCATGGTTGCCTTTAATTGTGATTACAGTTAGATTTAGCTTGGTATTTTATGTATGTATGTCAAATTACTGTATATCATGTTGGTGATCCTAAAATAAAATAAAATAAAATAAAAATAAAATACAGCGTGTAAAATATGTTAAACATACATGTATCAAATATGTACTTCGTGTTGTCTGTGTTTAAATCGTAAATAGCTCAGCCGATACAGGTTGAATAAACGCAACGTTAAATAAAGTTCATTTAATTTTTTTAAATCGAACTGATTTTTTTTGTGTTTTCAGGTAATTTTAGTATTACATTTGCCAAAATTAGTGATACTTCTAAAAAGTGACCAAGTGATATAGAAAGCACGAATAAAGCACACTATTATTATCATTTCATATCCATCTACTTGTATTTGCCAAACATTCGCATCTTTCTGGCGAATACGATTGAAATAAAATACGCGAATATTCACGATTGCGAATATTCGGTACATCACTAGTAAGTACGACTCACGATACAACCTTTGTCTATAAGTGATTGGTTGATACCACTAGCTTTTGCATTAGTTTTCTTTGTTCTTAGGGGCTGTTTATCAGATAAAACTCGGTGAAGGGTTAATCTAGTCTAGGGTTCGGGTGTAATTAATATTGATTAAGTATCGATGTAGTTGAAAGGGTTGATTAATACAATATGCTAATTCTATGTTTGAATAAAATAGCACTATAATATGTTATATATACAATAGTTTTACGAGTTTGGGTTTTGGGATTGGAAATTACAGCTGATTCGTAATATAGATGCTTTATAGCTTTTACAAAATATGAATGCCTATAGACAGTGGCAGCCTAGTGGTAAAGCTCTCGATTGGATAACCGAGTGATGCGGGTTCAAATTTGGGTCTCACACCTATAATATTAACAT
This sequence comes from Boloria euphrosyne, assembly GCA_951802675.2. NCBI lineage: Eukaryota > Metazoa > Arthropoda > Insecta > Lepidoptera > Nymphalidae > Boloria > Boloria euphrosyne. The sequence goes on from OX637896.1 coordinate 4,347,647, forward strand.
GTACGAATCATTTCTAACATGATTACCACTTATCTTACGGTGAAGGAAACATCGTGAGGAATCCTGCATGTCTGAGGGAACCTGGCAAGTTTTCCAAAGACATGTTACCGCCAACCCGCTCTTGGCCAGCGCGTGGACTATGGCCCACTTGTATAAAAGGGAGGCCTACGCCCAGCAGTGGGGCGTTAACAAGGGCTGAATATAATATGAATCCCTTATATATTCTTGGTACGAGAATACTGATTGCATAGCTTACTAATCCATATATTATGTAGTTATTTAACGAAGGCGTCTAGACAGGTCAATCGGGGTGTTCCGGGTGGAGGGAGAGATACTCGGGACGCCGATTTTAGTGTTGAAAAATATTTTTATCGTATCGTAAATACGTTTACAACCATTTCATGCAATTAATAATAAAAATAAAATTTGCAGATTTACCAAATACGCCGTAGTCGCAAAATACGCGTTTTATGTGTTTTTCGGGATGTAAATAATGATGGACTTAACAGAATCAAAATCTCACACTGAATTATTATGACTTGAAATTTGGAATTCTTTAAGGCTTAGTTTTTGAAACGAATTCAGAAAATATATGTCGATAAGTAAAACTGCATTTATACATATTAAATAATAAATAATGTCTAGTGTCGCTAAAAGTATTGAAAAAACTGAACTTCTTTCTATCATTTCAGTAAACGAAAGAATATAAATCGACGAATCGACGAAATATTTACTCTATAAATATAGCGGTACCAACCACTGAAATATTAAAGAAGACAAACGGACCTGGTTATTATTTTTAAAAATTAATATGTAAACATTAAAAAAGGGCCATTCTCATAATATAACAAACATGTATTATACTCGATAACCTTTAGTATGTATTGTTAGCGAATTTTTAAACTCCTATACATATATAATAGAGCATAGTACCATACGATAATAATTCTTATTGCCCTTTTAATAGGATATAAACCTCTGTAACGGGTTCAAGGGAATTTCGAAAAGGAAAAAAGGGATAAGATCCAATGGACCTTTTTACTTAAGGGTTCTCCAGTTCATAGTAACGAGTGTCGTGCGAGCAAGACAGGCCTTTGTCGACAGGTTAATGACATGAATTTAGATGTGACCATGTTTGAAAATGCAGGGAAATTTCAGGAAAAATTAGAAGACAAAATAGCAATTTCTTAAGAATTGAAATCTTAAAAGTCTCGTGTTAAAATGACAAGTGTATTTGTTGTACATATATAAAACATAAATATTTATATACCCTAATATGTAGCCGAAGAGTTTGTTCGTTTGTCTGTTGATAGCGCTTATTAATTTGAAAAACATTTTTTGCATTTTTAGGCTATTTATTATGGATAATAAAATCAATATAATAATACGGGGTCACCGGCGAGAGCAGAGTAATTCTCAAAATGTACTAATAATTGACGCAAGCGGAGCCGCGAGATAACTATAATAATTTATATTAAAAGAATAATACTTATAAAAGCTCTGAAAGCTTTAAAATAAAATGGCTTCATGCCATCTTAATAAACTTATTTATGTAAAAAAATTCAGCTATATATTTGTTGGAATTATTGATAATATCTTTTCCCTAATTACTAATAAATCCAAAAACTATATTACTTTACTATGGGCTTGACTAATTTTTTGTTGATTATTGAGTAAAATATATCTAAAGTAAAAATATTAAATAGAATGAATTTAAAGCAAACAATGAGAACTAACTGAGCGAGGGCTGTTACTAGTAATTACACGTAATGTGGCCGGTGTAGGCCAACCGGCGCCAGGAAAGGTTTTATTGATCGTTTCCGTCGCTTTATTCTTCAAACAAAATTGGCAAGTACTTATGAACTAAATAAAATGAGCCATATTATATTTTTTGTAATTATAGATTCTAAATTATGGACTAATTAGTGTTAAAGTTATGGTAAAACACGCATATATCCATCTGTGTTGTATACTTTTCGTCACTTGTTTAACTCTAAATTTGAATTTGTGCTATCTGGTTTGAATTTTTTTGTAACTTTATTTTTTAGAAGCGACTCACCCTCGCTTCGCTCGGGTTCATCCCTAGGTTTAACGTCAGCGAAGTCACGGGTTTCGCTAGTTAATTTCTAAAATATAACCTTTCCTTTCCTCCTTTTTTGAAGTCTGTTAAAAAGTAGCCTAAAATGCTCCTTACATCAAGTTATCTGCCAGTGAAAGTCCCTCTTGGACTTACTACTTGGTAAAGAGTTACTTGGTATCAGATAAAAGAGATATATAGAAACATAGGCCTATAAAGTAGCCTTCTTTATATTTTCTAAAGCGGCATGAGTTAATTTTGTACTGTGCAGTAAATATAATTGTAGAAAAATGTTTTTTTTTTAAATCTAGTAAATATATAAAAAAAATGTATGTCTTTGATATTATACTAAAGCGACCGTAAACTAGCAGTGAATTTCAGTTTTTTTCACTTTTGCATTCTTTTCATACTGACTTTCTAGCACATAGACGTACGAGAAGTGAAGCGCCTTTGCTTTATCTTGAAGCGCAGGTTATAAAAAAATAGTGTTTTTTTTACAAAGAAGTCCGTTTTATACGCAGCCTCCACAGTTTCAACGTAGCCACCTTTGTTAAGGAACCAGAGTAAAACTTAAAGACAATTTATTATACCTATACTTATACAGAAAAGAGAAACTTAGATAAGTTTCAAAACTAGATAGTTCTTTCTATTTTGTCTAAAACATATATTTACACTCTGGCATTGCGAATTTTGGACATGCTGATATAAAACCTGTGAACTTCTGTAAATGGCTTCATTTGGAAACATTGTATTATCTTTATGATTGTCTCAAAAGAATCTATCTTGTGTTATGCCCTTTTTAACGTTCCACTGCTGCTCACGTGCTTCCTTTCAATACGAGGGTGATCTGGCTAAAGTCCACAAGGTGGCCAAGTGCGGATTGACGCACTCTGCACATCTCTTTTAGAAACTATCAAGGTACTTTTAGTCGTGAAAGTTTTACATCACCGAAGGCATTGGTTATCATGATGGATATGATTCGCACACAGATACGAGAACTTGTACTTGGGCTACCACTGTTTGTGTGCTCGTCTTGGCAGTATAATTGTTTATTTATAATAATTACTTGAACAAAATAATCAATATATCCATAAATCAATAGTATCGGCGGTCATTGGTAATTACTGGTAAGTGGTATCTATTAATACTTACCGAATTTAACGCTTTTACTTTGTAAATGATTAACCTACTTGTAAACTAGTACATAATGAACCCCTGTGTCTACCCATACCAAGACAAAGTGAGCCATTTAGTATTTTACGTTTACTATCGGAAAAACAAATTTAACGACGGCGCTATAAACTGAGAGGACATTAAGCTCAGTTAGCGGGCTATAGGGCAATCTGCTGGCTAATTTGATAGAAACAGACAAACGAGCGGATATTACATAGTGGTATAATTTATAAGCGATAGCGATTCTTTCCTACACTCGTATAATTTCAAATAGCATAAGTTTTTTGTCTTGGACCTTATTAAAAGTTTCTGATTTATATACAAATGGTTATCGAACTAAGTATTAGGTTTGAAGTGAGGGAATAAGTAATAAAAAGTTGTATGGGCTTATATTTAATACGAAAAAGATCAGGTCATAGTCCACCATGCTGGCCTTGTGCAGTTTGGCTAACTACACGTACATGTCTTTCGAAAACTTGCTAAGTTCTCTCAGACGTGCATGTTTTCTCACGATGTGTTCTTGCCTTCATCATAAGACAAGTGATAGGTAATTATGCTAGAATTTTCATTTCTTTCATTCCTCAGAAGCGCGAGACCCGGTTATAAACCTTCACCACTCGTTTTTCCAAGCTAACGCGTTAACACTGAGCTACCACCGTATTTATAATTAGGTATTCCAAAAAATTAAAAATCACACATATGTATCTGGGGCATGTTACTAGTATGTATTGTATTGCCATGAATACCGCAATCGTAGGTTAACGATTATAGTGGTATTGGTACGTAAAGCTTTCTTTTCTATTACGAAAACGTCTAGGTACATAAAAATAATTCAACGTAGCATATAAGGTCATACTGATTATAAATATTCACATTATGACTGCCTGTACTCACGCAAGTTTATTGAACTAATTTAATGTCTACGGCTCTGCCTAAATGTAATTCTATATAGGCACCAATTACCAAATAAACTTGACTCCTTTATCAGTGAAGTGTCTGTTTTTAATTTCAAATTAACAGCTTTTCACTAAATGCATATAAAAGTATACATCAAAAACTCATTTTTTTAATTTTTGTCTATCTGTCTGTCCGTTTGTTCAGACTAATCTCTGAAACGGCTGGGCCGATTTTGACGGGATTTTCACTTATAGTATCTAATGTTATACGAAGTAACTTAGGCTACTTTTATTTTATTAGAAAAATTATAAAAATCAAATTCAGATTCAAAATATTTTATTCAGCATAAAATTATTACAATTTTTTACTGAACGTCAGAGTCTACTACCACGAGTCTACTAATCGTTTCATTTTTTTTTACTTATGTTCCGCGAAGCGAGCAGGTTTGTATTTTGCTAGTATAATATGCTAATATAATATGTATGTGAAGTTTCTTAAGACTTTCGTTTATTCTTTTTAGAACTGAAAGATTCTCTTTCCTCATTGGCGGCAAACTCAATGAAAATTGTAATAATTAAATGCCGAATAACGATCAATAATTTTTTTTGATTGATCGATCGTTGAAACGACTTTAGGTTTTTTGCGATCCATCATTGTTTTGTCGTTTATATTAATCAGTTATTATTCCCATATAAACCATAGAACCCAACATTTCTTTAATCATAGCTTGACCCACCCATGACTGGCATACAAACATTTGTGCTCATTTCACAAATTAATGCCCCCAGCGGAATTTGAACCCGCAGTCGCCGGCACAGCAAGTTGGGTTACTACAAACTGAGCCAAACGTGTCGTCCAAAAAGAAGTATGATTCTTATACGATTTTACCATCATTTAAGTTATTGTTTTTAAAAAGACTATTGTGAAAAGTAACTGGATGGACATCTAAGCATAATCGCAAACACGACTACTAACTATGGCTTATTATACTATATGTGACTGCCTCGGTTGTGTAGTGGCTAGTATGTATCTACGGCCACACATCAAGAGGTACTGGGTTCAAGTCCGAGTTATGTTAACTATTGAGTCTTTCTGTTTAGTAAGTCTCAGTAACAGCTCGGGAAGTTGGCGGTGTCTCATCTCCGTGCCTCGGAGAGCACGTAAAGCCGTCGATCATGCGCTTTAGCTCTCACTGGTCGTGTCGAGTAGTCGTCCCACCGGAGTACGAGAGTGATAGGAATACAGAGTGCACTTGTGTCTGCGCGTACACTTGTGCACTATTATATCTCCTGCGCAGTTGGCCAGTCTCAATGAGATTGGCCGCCATGGCCGGAATCGGTCTGAGAACATTATTATTATACCATATAACTGAAAGCTGAAATATGAGTAGTATGTAAATAAACTGTCATTAAGTACCTATATATGACAGTTTATCCAGTACTTATTTGCTTGTGAAGATTTAACTTAGAATACCTACATCGTGTAGAGTATTTCATAATAGATGTAACAAACGAATTTACTCGAAATTTCGTATGAATTTTCAATACATTCCGAATGTATAAGATAAAGTTCGTATCTTGATAATTTAAAAAACTCACTCGGCGGAGTTCAAGAGTTCTCGTGAAGTTACTTAAATTATTGCCCAGAGCGTCTTACGTTATCGAAAATCTTCTGGGATTTTGTGTTGGATAGCTTCAATGTATGGTGGAAAAGTTCTATTGTACGGGTATTATTGGTCGATATTAGGATTGTGGAATAATACTTGTGAAGGGGTTTATGCGTTTACTATGTAATTTTCTTTTAAATATAAAGAAAACCTTGTATAATACATGTAAATGCAAAATGTTTGGTTATTTTTTTAATACATATATTTGTTTTTTTCCATATAACAATTTATTTTGAACATATACTTGAGTTTACTTTTCATTTTACTACAATTCTTATTATTTCTACGGTACTACACAAAAAATCAGTGATAATCCGGTGGTAATGTGCTTGCTTGGGAAATTTTAAGGAAACCCGAATTTCTGAAAGGATTTAGCAAGTTTTAGAACAACAATGAGTTACTGATATCACTACATAGTATAAAACAAAGTCGCTTCCCGCTGTCTGTCCCTATGTATGCTTAGATCCTTAAAACTTCACAAACGGAATTTGATTCAGTTTTTTAATCGATAGAGTGATCCAAGAGGAAGGTTTATGTATAATACATGCATAATATAGTAGAGAAACACTGATAATTTTAATAGCTTCTAATATAATCTCGTAAATGAACTCATTTTTTATACTATCATTGCAAACGCTGGCTGAACTCTACAAGATAGATCAAAATAATGTTCTACAGTATTGTACACCTTAAAAAGTTTACAAAAAAGTCCGCGATGGTATATGAATTCACAATAACCATTTTTATCCTTTACTTGCAAAACCCGCTGCTTCGCTCTCACTAAATCTAGGGACGGCCCGAGCGAAGCAATTCCGAGTCTCTAGTTAAATAGTAAGTAAAACTTAAAGTGAATCTTGCTGATGCTTAGCTATTTTATTATTTCTTTAAGAAGAAGTACAAATTGGTTCAGTTAAGATAAAGAATCGAGAAGTGCCTAAATATAAGTATAATAAATATTTTCAAACATTTGTTTGATGTGTGAAACCCTAAATGTATCTTTAAGTCATCGTTAAGCAAAACCTTTGGCCAAGGGCTCACTAATGGGTTGTTACTTTACTTTACTTTACTTTATTACCATTCAACGTGTCCATAACGCGTGTGGTAACGTTTGCGGACCTCACTTTGACGCTCTCCTCACTCAATTAGCGGCTCATGTGTTATACCAAAGTCCTTCATAAAAGGGCCCTTTCTTATCTTCCTTAATACATATATATTTTTTGTCCTAATTACTTGTGGGAATAATTAAAGCTGGATTAATGTGGTTGTGATTTTCATTTAATGATTCACACAAAAATATTATATGGCCTTGTACAATGTACATTATAATGGAAATATTTAAAAAGTCACATTATGTTTAAAAGGACAGTGGTAGCGCAGTGTTAGCGCTCGCATCGAAAATTCAGTGAAGCGGGTTCAAATCCCGCGACACACACATCCAAATGTTTAACTTGCAAATCATTTTCAATATGATTACCACTTTTCTTATGGTGAAGGAAAAATCGTGAGGAAACCTGTCTAGTAGAACCTTGCAAGTTTTTGAAAGACATGTGTGGACTACACATCCGAACCCATACTTGTTCACGTGGTGGAATAGGGCTTGATCACTTTCGTATTGAAGGAAGGCCCGTGTCCAGCAGTGGCTCGTTATACGGGATTCAATGCAATATTCGACTATAAAGCACATTATGTTTAATGGAATCGTAGAAATTTGACATTTTAAGGTTTTTCATAGTTTTACCAAACTATCTCTTAATTCCTTAGTTAACTTCCTATTTCGACGAAAGATACCTATATTTTATGAAAATATATCTATATTTTACTAATGTCAATACATTCATAACCAAATTATAGGTACGTAATTTTAATGGAATAAATATGATATATTATGTACCAGAACCTATTAAAAAGCTTTTTAATTTTCTAAATTCCCAATGGGCCTCAAAAACGCGTCACATTATTAAGAAAACACGTTTCCTTCGCATCAAGGCGCATAGAAGGCGTATAAGTCAAAGTTTACAAAATTTATGCCCTCGTAAAGTGTTCACCCTTCGCCTTCTGACCCTCGCATACGTATGTAACGTTTTCTAAATTAATATTTGCATACCACTTTCATATTCTGTTTCACATTCGCCTTTAAGCATCTACGAGTACTTTCTAAACTTAAAAGGAAAGGTTGACATTGGATTTGTACTAATTAGTAGTGCTTATTATAAATTAGAGGTACTTGTACAATTACAACCATCCTCTGAGATATATTATTTAATAATAAGTTATATAATATAGGATTATGAGTGAGAGCGATTTTACTTAATTGCGTTTGTAGTTCAAAGGAACATCGTGCCATCTCTTGATAAAAAGAGATATTACTTTCGCTAAACTAACTTTACTCTATATTATACTGATGTGGTAGTCCAGCGGTAACGCGCTCGCTTGTATAACCGAGTGATGCGGGTTCAAGTCCGGGTCTCGCACCTCTGATATCTTCATGTGTGTAATCTCAATCAATCAATTTTGTAAAGGGGGTACCTAGGGACGAACCCGAGCGAAGCAAAGGATGATTCGCTAGTTACATTATGTTTTTAATCTCGTAATCTCGACGACAAAATAATTACGCAAACAAAATTACGTGAGATCTAAGAAAAAATTTTGTTGAACGACTACGATTTAATTAAATAATGTCTCTAGAGATTGTCTGTATTAATTATAACTTGACTACCTTTATACCATCCGTGTTGGCCAATTTTGTCAATAGACATTGTAATCCACTATCACATTGATTACTTTGCTTCACATTTTCTTTTTGGTACATTTTTGAAATTCGATCTCAAAGGCAAGGCAATTTGAAAAGATTTTAAGATATTTTAAGTTAAAAGTAGCTACTTCGCTTCGCTCGATATAATTTAGATTTGTATAATATTTAGCCTACAGATTGATCATCCAATTCCTTCTTAGACATATTTACACAAACATTAACTTTCGCAATTATAAAATTACCTAGTCAAATTTAGCTTTCGTTATATAAAATAAATAATAAAATCACTAGAAGAATTAAAGAATTATTATAATATTCAAATTCAAATATTCTTTATTTATGCACACCACAAATTAACATAAAAAAATTATTAATTAATTTTGTATTAATTGTCAATAAAATAAGTACGCCCATTGTTACTTATATTTGCATAGATTTGTATCTTTGGTCGTATGTAGTTACGTACAAAATACGATTGTGCTGATTACCAGAGCCAGGAAATGTATAGGCTTTAAAGATCGCATTAAAAATGTTCATATAATATTCGTATATGGATATGTCTGCAGCTGTGCTCGTGGTGTATGTTAAATCTCGTGTCACAGTGTTTGTTATCGAATTTTCCAAAACGGCTTGACCGATTTTTTTTAAATGTTTTGTGTATATTTGGTAGGCAGAGAATAGGTCGTAGGCTATTTTTTTATTCGCATTGGTGATAAGGGTGACCCTCGCCAAATTTTTTTTTTTCATTTTTAGATCAAATTATTATTTTTTATAAATATTTATGGATTTGGCATCAAAAACCACTTATAACCCAAAATTTTCAACCTTCTACCACCAATCCCTATTTTTTTAATAGTAATTAGAACGCGTGTGGAGCCGCGGGAAATTACTAGTATTACTATAATTTTGTGGCAACAATCATAGCATGTTACTCATAGATAGCCTATAACGTTTTCAAAAAATACTATGTTTTAGAATGCAAAAATAGTTTTTAAAGTCTGACTAGTTATTCTGAACCCATGGAGATTCAGGCGTTCAAATAAAAAGTTAATTTTTGGTATGAATATAAGCGATTTACCAACAAATATAATATACGTAAAAGAAAATTAATAAATTTCCCAAGGGTCAATTTGGTATCGAAATTCAGTCTATCATAATTATTTTAGGTTGCAAGCAGTCAAAAATTTAAATATCTTTTAAAAGCTTCAGTCAAATACAAAGCAATAAATACGTCTTTATAAAAATATGATTAAATTACGTTTCGATAAGCAAAGATTTAAACAATATATAACGAGATCAGAGATCAATGCCTTCTTTAAGCCTTAACGAGCTTGTTATTAATTCAAAATATTTTTTGTTTGAAATATTGTACTGATACAACAAAAAATAAATTCTTTATAGCCTTTGACAATGAAAGTAGAATTTTATTAGTCATTATTATTAACATATCGCTCGACTGCTTTAGAAGAGAATTTCATGTCATAATACGTATGAGTATATTAGACATGAAACTTGGTTCTCTCAAATCAAAACGATGTTTTCTTTCACAGTAAGATTGTAAATGGTAATCATTTTGGAAATCATTCACACATTTAAACGGGATGGGATACCCGGATTTGAACCCGCTACACTCGGTTTTCAAAGCCAGCGCGTTCTACTGGGTAACCACTGTCTCGAACACATGTTATAAAAAAAATAATATTCGAAAGTCGAATTCACACTTCTGTAGATAATCTTATAGATTTCATTTTACGAATAATATACTTTGCTTGATAATTTGAAATTACTTTAATTTGAAACAAAAACTTCAAATTGAAGTACGAGTATAAGCTCATTTTATTGCATGTTGGATTTTAATAAAATTTTCTTACTTTTCGTTTAATTTGTTAGAAATAATTTATTTTAAAAATCTTTAACTTATTTAACATAACAATCAAAATTAAGTGAATGTAAGTTTTTTTGTGTAATATAAAAGTTATTCATGTAAGAAAATAAGATTAAAGGACGTAGGTAGACTTTCTAGGTAGCGTGTGTAGGTCTCCTGCGTACGTTGGCAGGAGTGCACTGTCTTGCAGTGGTGGGAAAAATTTCATCGATAAAAAAATATACAGGCTATTAATAGTTTAAAATATGTTTTAACTTTTTAGTTATTAATTTAACTTTACGTGATGTGTCTGTGTTATTTATGATCATTCATAATATACATTGAAATACTGACTGATTTTCTTCACAATATAAATAAAAAAATATTAATATGAAGTATTACTCCTGTAAGGTGTATAGGGCAGAATTTAGAAATGTCGGGCAATATTACGATGATCAAACTCAGGCTGTTAATATATTGATATTCTAGAAATGTAATTATAGATTTGAATCTGTTATTCGAATTACAACAGAATATTTGGTTAATGTTAACCCTATATTACGATGACTAAGCCAATAATAAATGGCTACTAGTATTCTCCTTAATTGTATTTGAGCACATTCGGTTTGTTTGGACGATTTCGTTAAAGTAAATTTAATTTAATTGCGTTACCCGCAAACCCAAAATAACTAACCTGGCTATATTACTACTTCTTATTATATTTTTAATTAAACCTCTTAAGAACTACTATACATTTTAAAAATTCGTTTCCAAAATAAAATTACATACAAGAAATATTTTTTTTGCCAGTAGGTACATCACTAATCACTAAATATTATAAAACGAAGTCCTCCTGCGCGTCTTACTGTCTGTTCGCGATAAACTTAAAAAATACTACATCTATTATCATGCTGTTTTCATCAATAGATAGAGTAGTTCTAGAGGAAAGTTTTAGTATATAATTTGTCAAGTTTTTGTATACATTTACGAGCGAAACCAAACAAAATAAAAGTACACAATTTTATTTTAAACATTTTGTATTAAATTGTGTTACAGAAATACTTTATTTATTTCATCATTAATTTAATTTAATTAATAATTTCATAAAATTTTTACTTAATACAAACGTGGAGTCATGGTTATAGTAAAAGTAATTCTATAAACATCGATAAATTGTTTTGTCGACATGTTCCCATCTCTATTGCCTCATCTTGGAGAGGACTCAAGAGGGGTCGTGGCCTATGTACCTTTCATTTGTCTCGGCGTGCCTGAATTGTCTCAGCCTCCTTCCTTGTCTGGATTTAGATATTTTCTTTGTATATAATAAAGTTAAAGGATAAAATTGTTGTATTTGACTTTTGATGAAGAATATAACTTTACATACATACAAATTATAAATATAAGCACCCATGAATGGTAATGGTAGTAAAAACAGGAGCACGCAAATTAATGCCCCCAGCGGGACTCGAACCTGCAACCGCTGGCGGGCGTAGCAAGCTGAGCGAAACGAGTCTAAATACGTATGTATATAGTATACCTATTAAATATATATTAATAACATACTTTAATATACAGAATAATAAATAATACTTATCAATATTTATACTTGTATATGCCCAACATATTTATTTATTTTAATTTTATAACAAACTAAAGCATATATAATATTTGCAGAAAATCTAAGATAATACCAATTACAAAATATTATAACAAAACATTTACATAAAAAAATCATCTGAATCTTAAAAGATTACTGAAAAGCTTACGATTCTCAGAAACATTGTGCATTATAAAAAGCTCTTTGTAGTCGACTCAAAGCTACTAACGAGGCAATTTTTTCTGACCTACTCGTATTCATCCTGACCTCTATTGACATAACGAATTCAGTTCTACGAACATATTATACCTTTATTTACTACATTAGTGTTAATTTATCGATTTGAGCTTTCAATAAACTTTTTTATACTATATTAACCTGTATTAGTTAAAACTATGTTTATTATAATACTAGTGACTGAGGTACCCGTATTTCGCTTTTTTAGCATACATGTGTGATCTATGTCATATCATAGTTTATTTTTATAATAAATTTCATCCAAATCAGTCCAGCCTCATTCGCGAGTAACAAGCAAAGAAATAATAAATGCTTATGTTGGGACATTAACACTAATATATGACTAACACCTATGACTGGAGTTTAAACATTTGTGTCATCATCATCATCATCATATTGAGCCTGTATTCGTCCACTGCTGGACATAGGCCTCTCCTATGGCACGCCACTTAGCTCTATCTTCAGCTCGACGCATCCTGCTTACGAACACAAACATTCATGTTTATCATACAAATAAATGCCCCAGCGGGACTCGAACCCGCGACCGCTGGCGCAGCAAGTAAGGTCATTTCAAAGTGAGGCAAATGTATCGTGAACAAACATTTTATAAGGGACAAAATGGTATACCTACATAATGTAAGTTGTAACACACCTATAATATAGTATAGTATAGTAATAGATATATTAACAATAAGATATTTTACCAACTCAATTTTTCAACCTCTATTATGTTTTGACATCAAAATGGTTTCGTTTTCATTTAGTCCATTTTTCTTTTATTGAAAACACTTAATAATGAACTAGATATGTATTTCAAGACTAGGCAGTCATAAATCACGTCTTAATCTATAAGCTTACTGAATTTCGACTAATTTCTCGAGGGGCCGGTTAAACAAGAATCGTGGTCAAAGTGAGCAGTCAAAGGAGCTTTGTTTACATTAGAGTTATTACTTGGGCAAGTAAATGAACAACAACACGCATATCTACTGTTTAGTCATTCATCTGTTTTATATTATGTAATATACGAGTATACTCAAGCCCTTTTTAACGTCCCATTGCTAGTCATAGGTCTCCCTTCAATACGATATATTATATCATATCCACTGCGCTGGCCAAATGCGGGTTGGTGGACTTTACACGTCTTTCAAAAACTTGCTAGGTAATCTCAGATCTAGGTTTTCTCGTGATGCTTTCCTTCACCATACGAAAAGTGGTCTATACTCACGTCAAAATATTGGAGGTGCGAGACCTAAATTTGAACTCTCTTCACTTAGTTATCCAAGAGAGCGCATTACCACTGTCTAATGTAATTATATAAATATATAAAATAATTATATCATAAATGTTATCACTTATTCAAAAGCCCAACAGAGCTGTGCCAGTTATTTGAACATGTTTATTTGCACATAACTAGTGTTCAAGCATATCAAGTGAGTATAAGCAAGGCATGAATATTTGCTTAGTCCTTATGGTCTCTGGTCTAGCCCATATTTACAATTTCATACCGACCTTAGCTTAGCATTAAGTGATCGTTCAGTGTTTACTAACAAACTACTATAAATTACTTGGTTGCGGCCACTTGACTTGTTTACATAATTTAGTGTAATTTACGGATTAAGATAAATTTGTCACACAGGTTAGAATAAGCCCTCACTTCTTCAATTTTCTCAACTCTCAATTCCAGTAGTTTATGTGAAAACAGTGTGTGTCAGTCAGACTGATTTAAAGCGTGGAACCTTAAAAATAAAATACACGCTATGCTTAAGCAAAGTGGTGGCTACTACTCGTAGTATAAAATGTAAAGAATAAACAGCAAAGGATATAAGATAAAACTAACACAACGCCACAAAGGGTGAAAAGACAAAATGACATTTTAATTATACATTTTTAAATAACCTCCATCATAAAGTAGACAGGAAGCGTTTAGACTCAAAGGCCAGTTAGTTATTGTTGCAAAAGTATAACTATTGTAAAATTGAGTTTTTATTAAGAAATATTTTTCTTTGTAATTATTCTGAAAATGAATAGTTGACATTTGAAGTGAAATTATCTTTTTATTTCGGACTTTTTCAATGCTTAACACTTTACAGCAATTATAATCGATTGCAATTTAATCAATATCAATTTATAAAATATAAAATAATCTAGGAATCTAGGTGTAACTAAAAACTAGCGCTGCATGCTTTCTATTTTGCAGCATCAGCTGCTGTTATCATTTTAAGTTAAAAACTTGCAATATTTAGGAATCGTGCTGTTTTTATATGACAATAAGTGAGGTTTCTTTTTAAAATTTTAGAACCAAGGTAGTTTTATCGATAGTGGACTAAAATCTACACGTGGACAGAGTCATTGGCAAGAAGCTAGTAATAAAATTATACATCTCACTTTAATCTACCGTAGAAATAAAATTGGTGAACTTAATTAAGCAAGGCAATAACGTGACGCAATCGATTCAGTGGTCCGAAGAAAAACGTCGTATTGTCCTCGAACGTGCTACGAATAAAAGAAGATACGATGGTAGGCTGTGGACAAATCGCTCGTATCAACGTAATGCCGGGTAAATCTTCCGCAAATTGTTGAGGTATGTGTTAGTTGGGCTTAATTCGAGGATGGAATTTTAATGCTATATCCGATGTTATGATTGGTTGTGATATAATGATGAAAAATCTCATTATGGATATTTTCTCGCAAGATATTCTCATGTTACGTAATATGCTATGCAAATATAGTTTTTTAATGTAAATGAACATTGTTCTTAAATATAATATAAGCATAATGTTATTCACCACCTTTCAACATCCACGTGCATTTTCAACACTATCACAATCATTGATGATAGATCTTTGTATTTTGAACTGAACAAATAATGTACTTTATGTGTATATACCTCATCCCAAAACAGTTAGAAAACTAATGAATTCATTGTCACTAGTTCACGTTTACTAATACCTCGAATTTTGTATCGAAGAACATAAAGCTATACCTAAATAGATAACCCAAATGTTTATGTCAGTCATAGAGTATGAGTATGATGTATGTTATTCAAAATTACTATCATAGTAAGGTAATATATTACTTTTTTTGGCTACTAGTGCCCACTCCCACTGCTGGGCAACCAGCAGGTATTTCTTTTACCTGCGTCTAGCACTAGGTCTGCCACAAGTTCGTATAATTTTTTTGAGACACCAAAACGTAATGGCCTTAGCCCACATTATTAATTATTTATAACACTTGAATTAAACATTGATTAATTATTTAGGTTGTAATATCTAAAGCAACAATTGCAAACAAAAAATACTTATTTCTGTTCATAGAAATAACTCGAAAATAAAAGAATAGACTATTACCATTTCCTTAAGGTCGGTCGATATAGGTCAAAAATTTATTATATACATTTTATTATAAAATAAATTCGTAATATATAGTTCAAATATCGATCCGAATATGTTATATTATCTATATGAGTTTGTGTGTACATGTCCTTAAAACGGGAACCTAATTCTAAAAAAGCTCGTAATAAAAACGCAAGGACGCGGGCGGCTCTCTGACTAATTTCAAGAGGTTTTCCCTTCTTCACTGATGTATAAAAGTCGTACTGGATGGGGCAAATGTTAAAATTGTAAAAAAAATGATTTATTATTTTGCTTGACTGGAAAAACGTTTTAATTCACGACTAGCTGAAAAACACGTCATAAGTATCAAGTAAAATTCAATAATGTGGTTCAAACACATGCTAATTTTCTTACTGTTTCCTTTTACTCATTATTACTCGTAAAGTTGTTTAAAAATCTATAGTACGTATAGTAGTATATGTAGTATAACATGAGAATATTTCAGAGGTACAATAATCTTGCAAGGGATTGACTTTGCTTTAATATTTCCCCAGCGTTCTTCACAGTCATTCAGTCACAATCAGATCAAACGCAGGACCGATGTCTCTATATGCTCCTTAAGGTTCTGTTACTTTTTTCTTGAGTCTCGGAGTTAACCTGGAATTTTAAAATTTAAAGTTGCAAGTTACCGATAGAAGAAGAAAAAAAAAACATCATATTTACAAATCATTACCATATTATGTAATTATGTCTCAACTGTGCACCATCTAGTGTCTTTATAGAAAAAGCGTGCCTTTCATTCTTATGCCCCTCATGCCTTGTCGTCTTTTCATTCCTCTTCCCTTATTAGAGCCGTCATATTGCCTAGCTTTTATTTTTTAGTCACCAGTCACGTTTGGGCTGGCAATGAGTTTATTGAGTGGGTTTTGTTACGTTTTATGGTTTGTTATTATAGTGATAATTAATTGTAGTCGATTTTAATGTATTTAAAAAAATAATGATTAAACTTCTATTATGTCGATGTCGCAATAATTAATTCGTGTTTGTCGAAAAAAATACTGTATTACTTGAAAAAAAAATAGTTAGTCATTAGATACGTAGTTATGTATTATGTATTGATAAAAAAATAAAAAAAAAACCTTTGTATGGGCTTTATGTATGCCGCAGATTCTTCGCAAAATAAATATGGTTCCGGACATTTTGTACCCAACAACATTAAAAAGTGAAATAAATACATAATTGTTGTGACAAAAAATGGTCATAATACTTTCTAAGACTTAGGCGAATATTTGACATTTGACATTTGTTTAAAATTCGGATTTTTTCTTGGTTGATTTTTGATTGAGTATTGCTTTTGTTTTCAAATGCTCATGGTCATGGGAGAGACTAGGGTTTTAGATATCTCAAAGGCATATTATACATCGAAAAAGATCACTTCATATCAAATTGACTAAAGTTTACTTATAATATTAAATTCTAGATATAATCAGCATATCGTTCGTAACAAAGCAAGCCTTCATTAAGTGTCGTACTTTGTCAACTATAAGCTCTAGGCAAATTCTCACAAATCCATCTTACATTACACAAGTAGTTTAATGTTCTGTAAATGAACTAAGTATCTGAAACTTAATCGCCCTAGATACAACTTGTAGCGGCTCGTTTAGGCTGATAGCTAAATCTGGGTTAAACACTGTTTGTGCAAGTTTACTGTTCTCAAGAATGTTGAACTCGAGTGTGGCTTCTTAGATCATTATAACAGTTTCGAGATTAATTTCTTCAATACCGATTAAATAAGCTCTACAAGAACGCGATTGTTTAGCTAGTTAAGCTCAAGTCAATTCAAAGGAAGTTAAAATCTATACATATATGTAAATAATAATGAAATATGGGCGCTTCCCTAGACTTGAATCAACTGGACCGATTTTAATAATTAGTTTTTGTTATATTTACATGCTTTTAGGAAAATTTAAGAAAGAAAATGTCAAATAGCTGACTTGTCTAGATAAATGGAAAAATCGTTAAAAATTAAAAGTGTTTTTATGTTATTAACAATTCACGCATCATCGCGGATGAATTTATCGTCATTTAAACAGGGCGAAATCTGTTAGGCCAGCTATTAATTACATGTAATTGAATTCTGAGTCAAGTGTAGGGTGTGTAGCTAGTCAATGTATAAAATAGTGAAAATCGTAACTTAGTAACTGATTATGTTATTAATTGAAACGGATAACAAAAAAACTAAAGAAAATCCTAATTTTCAACTAACAAAATGTAAATCAAATGAAATAATAATGGCATTTATAGTTGGACTTACAATAACACATTGATTCACAAACTTGACACAAAAATCTTCAAGATTCGTTTCATAAGTCAACACTGCCTAAGTTGTGGAACAAATTTCATCCCCTGGGTTTATACCCGGTACTATTAGACTCTAAGGACATAAGTTTCGTGATTTGAATCAATTTTACAGGAACAGCAGTTTGACTCTGATATGGATAGATTGGATATTAGGAATCTGCGTTTTGAAACTTGATAAATGTAAAATTATCTTAAATTATTAAAGCTACAGCTTTGTTTGTTTCTCTGATTTTAATGCTCACTAAATTCTTTAATTAAAATAGGCTTTATATTAAGCTGAAAAGCTTTTGCTTCGAAGCGACTGGTACGTATATAGATGATATAATCTATTAAACCATTTGTCACGGGTGTAATTTTAGGTTTGTATTCAACCCTTTATAACGTCCCACTGCTGGGCGTCGACCTCCCTTTATTACGAGGGATCAGATCATAGTCCACCTTGTTGGCCTAATGAGAGTTTGCGGACGGCATATGTCTTTCGAAAACTTGCTAGGTTCTTTCAGACATGCAGGTTTCCTCACGATGTTTTCTTTCACCATAAGACAGGTGGTAATCATTATACAAAAGAGTCTTACATGAAAATATCAGAGGTGCGAGATTAGAAGAGAGTAATTATAAGGTATGGAATACTATATGTTCCACTTGCATTTTTAGAACAGTGGAAACATAATCCCTTGAAAAGCTATCTGATCTCTATAATATTTTCCTGTCAACCCACGTTTGGCCAACGTAAGTAATTATGGCCTAATCAGCCTAGTATTGACGAGAAAGCTGGGTTCAATAGTAGGTTATTTTAAGAACTGCGATTATTATTATTCAGATCTAAGATCCTTTTTTCTCTAAATAATTATTGCAATGTTTTTTCTTAAGTTTGACGAATAAATAAGCACATATGTATTTCCAAATTAAACTGAGTTTATGTCAAAAATTTTTAAATAACTTTAAAACGCTTGCGTGATCATAAAACTGATATTGGGTTAATTTATTATAACTGTTTAAATATTTATTGAAATGAGCTCGAATAGCCGCATTAAACATGTTAGAACTAAATATTACAAATAATGCCTCTATCAATGAAGCATGATCTCCAATTAACCTGACTCATATGAAACCACATTACCAAGCTAATTGCAAAACAAATTTGACCGAGTCATTAGCGTTATGGACAAGATATTTTTATACTGCAAACTAAACATGTTTACGTTATATAAAGATATATTATAATCTTTTTTAATATATAAAAACTAGCGCCACAGTCTTTGTTATCGAACTCCTCCGAAACGGATTGACCGATTTTAATGAAATTTTGTGTATATTTGGTAGATCTGCGAATAGGTCGTAGGTTATTTTTCATTGTCCTAGGTGAGAAAAGTGATCTTCTCCAGTTTTTTTTTCATCAAAAAATACCTATAACCCTAAATTTTCATGTTCCTACCACGATAAGAACACGGGCGAAGCCGAGGGAATTGCTAGTATAAATATAAAAAAATAATTGCATTAAAAGTTTCTATGCATTTCCTAACATTTCAAAAGTCTTAAACAGCACAGAATATGAGGTATTTTACCATCAAAAAAAGACCTTAGAAAAGACAATAAGAAATACGTTTTCTATAAATAAAAAAATTTACAAAGTCAGAACACAGTCATTTCTTAGTTATACTTTACATAAAAACTAAAAAGAATAAGTTTATAAATTTCGCAACATTGCTTTACTTTTGTATGTATATTCCAAAGTTTGTATGAAAGGAAATATGTTTTGACTCTCAACCCATTAGGAAGTCGGCTTAGCCAAAGCTCGCCATCACTCAATAATACGATTTACCAAGTTGGCTAGCCGTATTTGCTACAAAAGCTTGGTCAAAAAACATAATAATAGTTTTTATACGTTAAATGTCGCGGGCAGTTCGAAATCATATAACGATAGTGTAATCTACATCAGCACGCCATCGAATTTAGTAGTAGATCAAACGACTTAAATGCGTCGCCTGTAACCCAAATGTGTCAAAATCACCCCAAAGTCACGCCAGAACTTACTGACCGGCCCTGTTATAATATTTTAATATGATGTTCGTGACCTAATAAAATTATACCATAGCAAGAGCAGGGGCTTTACATCATTTTAATAATAAGTGGCTATTTATAAACAGCAAGTATATTTTAATCATGAAAATATTCTGTGTGAAAAATTCAAGATTTTGAAATCTGGGAGAAGGTCTAGGAGATCTAAAGTTAAATATAAATATATTGGGACATTATTACAAAATCGCAATCTAGTTCCGGGGTAAGTTACGAAAACGTTGATACACTACACATATAAATTTTAAATACATACACATTATAAATATAAACACCCGTGACTGGAGGAAACATTCGAGCTCAACAAACGATGTTAGAGTCTCAAACCCGCGACCGCCGCGCCGGCGCAGAAAGTGAGCCTAACGTGTCGTCACATGCAATGAATTTTATTTTTGAAAATTCGTAAACATTTGCTAGAGATCGTTGAAAGATTCTATCCATTTAGACTGCTTTATTTGCTTATAAAATCAGAACTTAAGAACATTATCATTAGTCTGGTGACTAGAACATACGGTTGTAGACACATAGGTCCTGGAATCGAGTCCTGGGTACCAGTAATACTTGGTTATACTAACAGAATCTAGTACTACATGACTTGAAGTGCGGTCCCTATTAATTATTGAAGTGAAAGATATTATTATATGGCCACATCTATATTGGAAGGAGGCCCATGCTCAGTAATGGGACGTTAATCAGGACTGAATACAAATATTTTATATCGCTTATTTATAATATTGACGTATTTATAAAAATAATTAATCCAATTTGAATAAAAGTGAAGATATTTTTCAATGCAAAATTTAAAGTTAAACATAAATGTTGTTTTTGGATAGAGTAGCCATCTAATATACTATTCGTATCACAAAGATATGACACACGTTTTCAAGTGCGGGTTTGTATGAATTAATCAACATAGCTTCAGGACGAGTGTTAACGTAATTCCTGATGTATTATTCACGTTGAAAACCATTTGGTACTTTCAAAGTAGATTTAAAGATAATTTTATAAAATAAATACTGTTAGTTAATTAGTATATATTTAACTTAGGACTTTTCTGATATTAATATTAACCTTAATATTATATAACATACTAGCAATTCTCGCGGCTCCGCCCGCGTTTTGATCGTGGTAGAATGATGAAAATTTAGGGTTTTAAGTATTTTTTGATGCTAAATTATAAAAACGTAAAAAATAATAATCTGGTTTAAAAATGAAAGGTTTGGAGGGGGGCACCCTATGTTAATGAGGTCAATAATCAATATAGACGTTAATTATAATAGAGAGATTTTGTTGCAAATTGCAGTAGGATATTCCTTCTAGAACAGTGAATATTATACCTAAATTACTCTTGTTTTTTTTTATTAAAAATATATTTATACATTTTTATGATATTGATAAATACACAAGCAACTCACACTCGTTCTACTCAATTTTACTCCAAGGTATCTTTTAACGGTTAGAACATATTCCTCACAAATGAGATCTATGAGCTATCATTGTACCAAATTTCATCAAAATCTAACTATTTAATTTCAAACAGACAAACAAACTAATATTCTTAAAACTAAAACCGGCCCTGTATCCATAATAATGACTACTTCAATAAGATTTTTCACAAAATATTTAATGTACACGTTTTTCTTAGAAATATAAGAGTCTCTTGTAAGAGATATTAGCTAAACAGTAGGCAAGAGGTGCGCGTAGGGTCGGCGATTGCATCAAGCGAAACGACGACGCTTGAAGCAGCGCTTGCATTTTATTCTCGCGTCCGTATTTTTTACGACATTTTAGCCAATGTATACAAAATAAACTAAAATACTTGACAAATTATATGCTAAAACCTTCCTCAAGAACCACTTTTTCCATTGGTGAAAACAACGTGAAAATCGGTGCAGTAGTTTTTGAGTTTTGCGCGAACAGACAGACAAACAGACGCGGCTGAGGAATTTGTTTTATAATATGTATTTTTATAATACGTATATATGTAAGGACTACATGGTACAGTTATTTTACCTCATAATACCAAAAATCTTGGCTAAGTTGCTATAAAAATTATATATCTTGTAAATAAATTAATTGAATAGTTTGTCAAAGCAAAAAAAAAAACACTTTTTTTTATAACAAAACAACAAAAACTCATCGATATGGAAACAACAAAGTTCTATCGTGAATGTCTCATAAAATCACAATGCGCATGTTTTAATTTGTATTCAAAACTTTCCGGGACTTCTAAAACTAAATTATTGACGCTCCTCTGATGGAAGATTGGGTACTTAATCTACTTCTTAATCCCGGTCGTCGTCGTCAATTTTAACATTTAATAAAATCAAGTAAAGTAATTAGTCACTGGCTCTATGGGTATATTTTGAAAGGGTTTAGTACTAAGAATACCAATATTATACTTATCTATAAATAAATAAATAAATATGTATGTTAAGACATTAATAATTATTGTAATGTATGTATTACTATTTAATAAATAAAAAGAAATTATTACAAACAGCATCATCTTCCGTGGAAAGCTACGAGGCTTGTGTTACAAATACCAGATAGTTGATATACTACACACATGTACCTTTATATTTTTAATATACATACATATAATAAATATAAATAAATAAATATATTGCGACATTATTACAACAGCGCCATCTAGTTCCATAGTAAGCTACGTTACGTGCTTGTGTTACGGATACCAGATAGTTGATATACTACACATATAAATTTAAAATATATACATATTATAAATATAAACTACCATGACTGGGGTACAAACATTCGTGCTTAACAAATGAATGTCCCCAGCGGGACTCGAACCCGCGACCGCTGTCGCAGCAACTAGAGTCATTACAAACTGAGCCAAACGTGTCGTCAAATACCTTTAAAGTAACTTTATAGATGATAAATAGTAATCTACATCTGTAGTATAAAATATTTGAATAAAGCAATATGATGCATCGAAGGGATGTTAAGACAAGTTTGAAAAAAAATGTTGTACAAATAAAACTCGCTACCTTTTCAAACATGTTAATATCTCACAAACTATCAAGCCAAATGTCAATGACACGTTAAAATATTTATTTTGTTACAACTTTTACTGTAAACTTTGACAACAACTTTACTGTAAAGCAAAAACATAATATTTTTATTATCCAAGGATACTTTAATAATAAATCCTTTTAACTATACTCGTAGTACTCTAAAGTAGAGCGAGGTGTGTCGAGGGAAATCTTAACATGCGTCCTCATACCGCATTAAAAGCCCTTATTAAGCTTTAAGGTACAGTCTATTACAAGCGTGTTAGAATATGTATGAAAATATTTCTAAATTAATATTATTATGATTAACTTAACCACTATTACCAAGAAATGGCAATTTGAAAATCCATTCATTGTCTACTTTTTTTCGTTTTACGGGATCAAATATAGCTTCATCATCGTCATCATCAGCCCTTTTAAACGTCCCACTGCTGGGCACGGGCCTCCCTCAGTACGAGGAGAATCAGGCCTTAGTATGCCGCGCTGGCCTTCACTTGTCTTTCGAAAACTTGCTAGGTTTTGTTTCGGACATGCAGGTTTCCTTACGATGTTTTCCTTCACCGTAAGACAAGTGGTAATCATGATAGAAATGATTCGCACATGAAAATATCAGAGGTGCGACCCGGATTTGAACCCTCATCACTCGGTTATACAAGCGAGCGCGTTACTGCTGGGATACCACTGCCTTGTAACTTATAACACCTTATTTCTACCAGTGCCTAAAAATCATAGGCTTTCTCTATACCGCTGGGGGAATATCTAAAGAAACCTGTGTTCTTCTCAATTCGATTTTATTTCCGGCAGCGGAAATTTTATTAACCTCAGTTCAGCTGTGTCGGATATAAACGCTTCTTCAGATTGTTATTTTAATTTTATGATTTGGTCCTTTTTAAATTAGTATTTACATGGGAAGTAAAATATAATAATAAATCGATATTTTGTAGGAAATTATGTTTATGCAGATTTATGAAAACAATCAAGAGGAAAAAAATGCGATATTTATCTTTGAACAATAAGTAACTGCATTTTTATCTAAAAGAGGATAGTTTTTCAATTTAATTACATTTCAACAAAAGGAATAACATCGGCTTCATTTTTATGCAATACGTTCCTATCTATTACTAGCAATTCCCGCGGCTCCGCCCGCGCCCGAGTGATGAAAATATCGGTGATGCCAAATCATAAAAAAATAAAACAATGAAAACTTGGTCTAAAAATAAATAAAATTGCAGAGGGCCACCCTTATCACCTAGGGGAATAAAAATTAGCCCACGACCGATTCTCAGACCATTACACACAAAAATTTTTGTCTAAAAATAAAAAATAAAAAATATGGGGAGGGTCACCCTTATCACCTAGGGGAATAAAAATTTGCCCACGACCGATTCTCAGACCAGCCAAATATACACAAAAAATTTCATAATAATCGGTCAAGCCGGTTCGAAGGAGTTCGATAACAAACACTATGACACGAGATTTTTGTATATTAGAAGTTTACTTTCCATCCTAAAAGGAGAAATTTTATCATTAAATTTATATCAGAGAATTATATAAATTCCCTTTATATTGTATTCGCGCAATTATCGTGAACTGTATTTCGTAATAATTTTAAGTATTTTTAACACTAAAAATAAAAATAAGATCCCCATGAAATATTTTTTTGATAATTTTTACTATTCCGCTTAAAATAACGCTTAAGATTAAACCGCTTGCTATCGGACGTACCTTACCATGTTTATACAAACTTTGCAAATATACTTCGAATGTCATTTAGGACTTAATGAAGATATAAAAACTTTACGAAAATTTCGTAAGCTTTAAAGTGACTAGAGTTGAATGTGTTTATTTCTAATTAAATTATAGGAAAGGGTCAATTATTTGCTTATGCTTCATGATGAACTATAAGCTATAAATATAAATATTTTAAAAAAATAAGTAATATTTCTTTTTATATATTTTCTATTTAAACAATTACCTGTATATAGTAGGTAATTTGTTCAAAATACCTAGAAAAGCAGGTTCAAATTCCGGGTCTCACACCTCTGTTATTCTGGTTTACCGATCATTTTCAACATGAGTACCTTGCTTTACCGTGAACGTGTATTAAAGATATGCCAATTCACATTTGGTCACTTGCTCGCTATGCACTTCTCGCAATCTCCTGGTCTTTGTCCAGCAGTGGTTTAAAAAATAAAATAAGGTCAGTATTACATCATTTCAAACGTCCTTGTGTGTTTGAGAAACATATCTCCAACCAAACATCTAAACCTCATTTATAATGTTTTTTCAAATATATCTTTAATTAATTATTGCTTTCTTTTTTCAGGTAAAACCTAGTTAATTATGTTGAAAGCCGTGATTACATCCATAAAGGTAAGAAAGTTGCACTTAACACCATTGGAATACGTCCAAAAATGCAAAAACTTTTACTTTAAGAGCTTTTTATGGTCTTCTTCTAAATAACATATTTTTATGCAAATTATACGAAACAATTGAATGTAACATTAAAAATCAGGGTGTTGTCAACTATCAAAGTACGAGAATATTTTGAGTCTCTTAAGGGCCAGTACATTTGTATAAAATAAACACAGAATTAAAATGTAAAAAGAACCCTTTTAAATTGAATTGGATCTTACGTATTCTGTAAGCTCACTGAATATTGAACAAACTTTGTAAAAACAACGTTACTCTTACACGGATGTGACATTTATTAGAGGAAGGATGACAGTTAACCGGTAATGATGTTTCTTATGTTATTATAGGGTGTTTTGCATAATTTATTTTTAATTTGTTGTTGTTAGGGTGTAATGTTTGTAATAAATTTATTTCATATTAGATTTGGGTAATCAAACTAAGTTATAATATTTTTGAAGTTCTTCTTCTTTTGGCATGAAAAATGATGAGTGTACATTTTTACGATGCGCACGCACACCGTCACGAAAAGCCGACACCCTGAAGTTAGCTATAGTCAACATTTTAGTTTTTTGGTAGAATAAGCGAAAGATAAAATTTTTAAAAGATTTTTATCTTGTTACGCCAAAGAAGTATAACTTCTTACGCGTGTACATAATTTTACTGTTACATAATACTTTGTATTTTTTATTGAGTAAATCGTTAACTAATTTTGGAAACTATAAGGAGTTTATATACTATGAAGAATGAAGCAAACGTATTTTACGCAATTTAAGAAAAACCATGCTTCTAACTGACGAAATCGACTTAAAAAAATTCTGCAAGTTTTTTTGGTTTAACAAACTCTCAAATTGTTTTATTTAAATTATAGTAGTGTAAAGTTCGCCTGAATTTAATTGGACTTTCAGTGACTTTTACTGTTTTTAACCGTTTAACCGTATTAATAATAAACTTATAAACAGTAAAGGCACCATCTTTGAATGTGCTGAACTACAAACCTATTAGCTGATTGCTGATCTTTGAATAATGTGAATTTGATTTACGAGTTTATTACTTTGTTATCTTAACTTAGACCTTTTTACAAACCTATTTGGAGTAAATATGTTTATTTATTTTTTATTTTTTTATTTTTAAACAAACTTCAACATCTATCTATTAATACAAATTTAAACTTTTTTTTACTCATTTTCATGACCTCCGACAAGAAATACCTATGATGATGCTACATGGGTTGTTATTTTCGTCAAACCCTTATAATATTTAATAAGCAAAACTGCGGATGGAAACTAGTTTTTAATTAAAACATATCGTATTCAATATAAAGATTTCATTAATTGCTGGCAATGGCTCGATGCCAAGGAAGTAAGTAGTATCTTTCAATTATTTGATTGCGCAACGGAAATGGCGCTTTTAGTGCTTTTAAGCTGTAATTTTTTAATATTTGTGAGCTTTTATATTTTACCAAATGTGAATAGTATAAGTAAATAAACATTACCCAACGGTAATCCTGAGTTTGCTTTATTCTTCTATCTCATAAATTATTAAATCTAAAATCTGATAAAAAAATGGGGTCAAAAATTTTTATGTTGTATTTCACTTATTAAATTCTACTTACAAACAGTAGCAAATTTTATCATATTTTTTAAATAATTCATATTCGAATTGTTAAATTTGAATTCCTTTTTTTTATTCTTGTGAAACGCATTTACGCATACCACCTGAAAACTGGTGGTTATGTGGAGCTCACCGGCAAGCCAGTACTACCCACTAAAACTCAAGCACCCATCTTCTGTCTTAATGGGGCGTCGCTTGCGCATTCAACCACGTCACTTCAATGGTCTGGCAGGTCTGCTGAAGCAGATCACACAGCCAGGGGGGTTGCTCCACAGTCTACTCTGCTTTCAGAGAAGTACCAGAGGTAACCCGCATGACACACCGCCCACCGAAGTGGACCCTCCCTGCGCGTTTCTTGGCTTCACGCCTGGCTGGATTGCCGGACGCTACTGAGCCCCCTCACCACGACAAGGAACACACGTTGGGGGAAGACAACTTCAATTCCTGACTGAAGCACATATGGTTATTTTTGTATGAGTGAATTAAATATACCACATCAAAATTTTGTCAACCTATTTTTTTATTTAGTAGTTATTAACCTTAGTGTTATCATAAAAAAATGATTATAGCCAAATTTTGACCATTCTATTCTTCTTAAGTAATTTACTTTTTAGGATTTCTCTCCATACATTGTTGTAATTACTTCGAAACTTTGTTTCTTGACCTAATTGTGCATGTGGACACTTGTTGAAATCAGGTCTACAGTTCAGTTCAGTAGGACGTTAAATGCTATGAATATAACTAGTAGAATATTTTTTCAAATTCGACTAGTTGAAGTTGAATTATTATTACTTATCAAAAAATATTTTTCATTAAATAATGTAACGTTTTTTTAAAAAACTTAAAAAAACTTATAATAACTGTGACCTATTATTTAATCAAGTTTTTTGATTCTAAAAAAAGTTAACCTAATTTTTATATTCTTAATCTTTAACGTCGAAGTAAAGCTGCGGTGCAGTAAAAGCTTGTTATGCTCTATACACATCAGTTGGAGAGGAAATGTGGCAAGTGAAATAAATAAATCTGCCTTATTTTTTAATAAACTGATTTCAAGATAAAAATTCATAATATGATAAAAATAATTAATCCACCTACGAGGACAGGATAGTGACTGTAGGAGAAACTAGTGCGCTTAAGCTTTTATATGTACTATAAAAAATATCTATAGGCCATAGAATTAATATAAGAATTTACTCTGTACGAAAATCGAATCTGCGACCTGCGGTAAGCTTATTAACAATCCCACTGTTCCAATCCTTTTTGTGCAAATATACATCAAAAACGCTACGCTGCCTTGTTATTGTGAACAAAGTGCCTCTATAACGTAGAAATAGCAAAATATTTTATATTTTTTTCAAGTTCTATAGAAACAATTGTGAATAATGTGTAACGGAGACATGTTAACCGTATTACTCACATTTAGTATAATCATGCAAATTCTAAACAGTAATCCCTTCAAGCAGATTTATTCTCTAAGCCTTTCGCTTTAGGAATTGAAATGGTCTACATCAGTATTTACCACGCTAAATTACGTGCGGTTTTTTTCCACACAAACAATTTTAAACTATAAGGCGTAGATTTAAGATTCAAAACGACGTATACGCATACGCTTTTTGCGATCATGATATATCTACATCAGTTTGGTACGGTGATCCGCGAAGAGGAAAATATTTTCGTTGCGTTATCGCCGTTATGACTTGGTAATAAGATTCATTGATATATTGTTTATAAGACTGGTGTACATATCAGGTAGCCGCTGCTGGATAAATATCTCAAGAGCCAGGCGCGGGACGTGCCTACCTAGCTTTACTGCAGATGTAGGGAGACGTCCACAGGAACTTAGCACACTGGCAGGATCCAATTTTTTTTTCCATCATTAAGATTATATTAGTAGTCATGAGAAAAAGATTTATTAAAAAATAATTTATATGTAATGATAGTTTTGCGAAATATACTAGCCTGGAAAGAAATAATGTACTTAAGTTCTCCATTATTTGAAATCTCATTTTATATATAGAGAAGTATAATACCACATATATTTATAAGGGACAGAATGTAGTAAATGTCAAACGCAGGTGTGACATTTGGAATGATGATAAAAGAGACTATTCACTTAGAAATTGAGTGACAATCATAAAAACACAGTAAACTCTACCGTTGGTAACCGCGGCCTAAGAATGTACGCATGCACCAGTCCCAACTGCGCATGTCCGGAGCTCGCTCATTCCGGACTATTTGTTTTGTCGTTACACTATCAAAAACCTTTGGATTGCTAGCAAAGTAACATCTCTACATAATTGCTGTTAATCCGATTTTCACCTGTCTCTGTAGCAGGGTCGGGGAAGGAAGGTGTCGTGTCCCGCGATTGACGCATATCAATCTGGTAGCTGTCAAGTATTCGCGCCAATTCGATGTCTAACCGCGTGTTGGTTTAAAAGTGGTATTAACTGGTGGTGTTTGTGTGAACAATAAAGTTTTTTGGAGACAATACTTACGTGTTACAGTTCGCTTGTGGCTAGCAGTGTATCACATTTTTGATTTTTTTATTAGAATTTGGTCACCGGGTTTAGATTGACGTGGTTTCCAAGATGAATATAACTTCAACTACGGATGGTATGTATATTTTTTATGGATAACCATCTGCAATCTGCTATGTCAAACTACTTAATTGCTTGCATTCCATAGATTATTGCGGATATAATCGTGCAGTCAAAACTAACCTTTCCGCTTAAAGCCCAAGAGTCAAATTTCGGCATCTATAATTGGTGCTTGGTACAGTCGATTTTCGACTGTAAGCCCTCAACGTTAAGCCCATTTTCCTTATAACGTAGTGTATGTATGAACGCCTTGGTTCTAGCAATGAATGCGACATGAACAGAACATGTCTTT
Source organism: Boloria euphrosyne (assembly GCA_951802675.2). NCBI lineage: Eukaryota > Metazoa > Arthropoda > Insecta > Lepidoptera > Nymphalidae > Boloria > Boloria euphrosyne. Next base: position 4,377,632 of record OX637896.1, read on the forward strand.
TCATGTATTAAGTTCTAAATTTCTTTCGTCAGGCAACCACTAACCTTTTGACATACATGAACTTTAACGACTCTTATTGAAATACAATTGAACCGTGACCTGGTTAATTTCAAAAATATACGCAAAATCAAAAGCTTCTTTTGACCTTTGATTCAGAACTTTGTATATTCTCTGGAACCACTTAATTAATTTGTTTTTCAGTTCATACTCGTACTTAATATACAATGTACACACATATTTTCTTTTATTGATACCATGAAGTTAAAACAGGCATTGAGAATAGTTGCCATCTTGAATTATTTATTATTGCAGATGTAAACCAAAAGTTGTGATGAAAAAAATCGTCTCTGTTTCACTTTATATAGCCTAAATTAATTAGAATAACAATAAAATGTAATTTATTGCACTGTCCATTTTACAGCACAATCAAATACAACGTCATTTATATGCAAAATAATTTATTTATACAAAATGTAAATATTTTAATGGAATATAATTATACTTAAATAATATGAAGTATCGAATAGCTTTATTATGATTGCCTAAAGCGACAATCGTTCGCGTATAATATGTTTATCTGCTAGTGTTTAAATTATTGTAATTATTTTCACAAATGAAAACTCGTATGAAGCACTTTTATAACGCATATTTTATCATATTTGTGTGTAGATAAAATTTATAGGACGAGATGATAAATAAATGATTAATCGAATAAAGAGTAAGTAGAGTTAGAAGTTCACATCGCCTTTATCTTTCACAAAACTTTCAAAGTACCAATACCTAAATCATCGTAGTCCCTGATCACCTTATAAGCCGAAGGCCTTTAACGAAATGCCAAACCTTATACAAAAAAATGTTTGCTCTTAGGTTATATCCATTCAAGTTAATATATAAAGCCGATAAATAAAATAAAATTATATAACACAAAATAAGGCGTTGAAACGACTACATTGCTCCCAAATTATTTTTCCTAGCGTCTTCTTAGCTCGACTTGGCGCAATCTCTGCCGTGTCCCCAGATACTTATAACGAGCACATGTTGTAATATTCAGGTCACTTAGCTCAACATGGTTAAGATTCGTTAATTGAAGATCTTTACGACACACTCATTAGTGATAGTGTAATCAATTAAAAACTGCAACTAAAAACTGCAAATAATTATGTAATAGAAATTGATTTCTTCTACGTTCAGAAAAATATATTCCTTTGAGATATGACGATATTGTTGTGTATTATTGATTATATTCGAAGTTCCTAATAACAAAATTACATTACAAGTTTCGTACAACTTTTATCACTTATCTTGAGGCGGTTATGTCATATACTATGCGTACAAACTGTCTCTCAGTCAGTATAACCAAAAATAATTTATATAGGCCGTTAAGAAAGAGATAGTAATATTCAAATTTAAATTTTGGAGTGTCTTAAGCCCAATCGTTATACAGTAAATACTAATGCAGAGTCACTGCGACAGAGGCCCGCAACGTCCTTTAATTAGCTACAAGCAGTTGTGACTTTAATCGAGAACCGTATTGCGGTGTTTGGAAGTTTGGTAGCTCTACTACGAATAAAAATATCAATTTTATTTTGCTAACGACTTGCAAGAATAATTATTAATTCTATACAGTATTGGGTAAGCCTTGAAACTTTGCTAGAATTAAGTGTGACAGCGACAATTTGGAGTGAATTATTCAGTAGTTATCACTTAGATCGACTAGTTTTTATTAGATTGACGTGAAGGTCTAACTTTTATTGGTTGTGTCCAAATAATTTATGAGTTTTATTTACTTGTCTATTAATAGAACTTTATTTATTAATGGGTAATTACGCCTATTTCATTAGGAACGACAATTTTTACGATGCTACTCTTGCCGTCATTACTATTATGTCTAATGTAAAGTGGGAATTAAAAGTGCGGTTTAACACGCATTGGTTTGACATCAAGTAAAAATAAATAATTTGTATGAAGATGAATGCATAAACCTTCCTAAATATGTATTTTATTAAATTTTTTATTGAAATTTCAGTACATATTTAAAAAAAGATATAAGCGTTAAGTGTAGAAATTAATGAACTGTTTCGCAAATATTATCGCCCTCCACCAGTAAAATTACAGATTGAATATAATAAACTTTCATTATTTTTTCTTAGTAAATGTATAGTTCATTACTACACTCAGCGCCATCTAGTTCCGTGATAAGCTACGAGGCTTGTGTTACGAATACCAGATAATTGATATACTACACATGTAAATTTTAAATACATAAATATTATAAATGTAAACATCCATGACTGGAGTACAAACATTCGGGCTCAACAAATGAATGCCCCTAGCCAGGTTACAATCCGCGACCGCTAACAAAGCAAGTAGGGTCACTACACACTTTTTTTAACGCTGGGAAATGCATTGACACATACAACTAGGTGGTTTTGTGGGACTCACAGCTTAAAATAAGCCAGTACTACGCACTAATATCCAACGAACTTAATCTGTCTTAATGGGACGTCGCAGGATCGCATGCGCATGCGCAATTACGACTCCCCGGCAGTTCTGCTAAGGCAGACCACACAGCCAAGAGGATTGCTCCACCGTCCACTCTGCTATCCAGAGAAGTATCAGGAGTAAACTGCACGACCCACCACCCACCGAAGGGGGCGCACCCTACGCATTTCATGCCTTCGCACCCGGCCAGATTACCGGACGCTACTGAGCCCCCTACCACGACCAGTTGCACGCATGTGTGAGGGAAGGGGATGGTCACAAAAAACTCAGCCAAGATATCGTCAAGTGTTTACATATATGCATACATATTGCTAATCATATTATGTAGAATGCTTGCAAGTTGCACCCTGCACCGGTATCCTAATATATCAGTGCAGATAAATAAACTTAAAGTGTCTGTTTTTAATTCAAAACTAACTTTTTACTAAATGCATAATATGAAGGTATATACGGTACTTATTAAAAAAAATGTCTGTCTGTATGTCTGTTTGTTCCGGCTAATCTTTGAAACAGCAAGACCGATTTTGATGGGACTTTCACTTTTAGATAGCTAATGTTATAAGGAGTAAGTTAGGCTTCTTTTATTTTATTAGAAAAATTATGAAAACTATTTAATTTATTTTAACTTACGCCCAGCGAAGCGGCCGGACTTGCTAGTACTCGTAATATATATACCTACATAGATTAAGACAGAATTATTAGCGGCCGAAAGTATCTAGTTTAATGATTGACCCATTTCCTGTCTGTAAATATTTTATTTCCCTCTCCCTTGTTTACTTCTTACGTCATAAAAGCATCATAGATTAGTACATTATCAGAGCCGAAATTGTTTTTGAGTGGCATTTATTATGACATAGAAATGTTGTTTCAGTTATTATTAATAACTATTTTTTAACTAAATTGATAATTTCATTTGGAGATTCTTAAAAAAGAAAACAAAAAAATGTTAAAGATTTTTTTGTTTCTATTACATTCATACGATTCTCCATAGGGCACTGATAGTTCAGTAGTAACGCGCTCGCTTGGGAAGCCGAGTGAAGTGGGTTAAAATACCAGGTTACGTTGAAGGAAAACCGGCACTTCTGAGAAAACCTTGCAAGTTTTCTAAAGATAACCAACCTGCACTTGGCCAGCATGTGCACCATAAACTGATCTCCCTTCATTTTCGACGTGCGCACGTGCCCAGCAGTACGACGTTAAAAAGGGATGAAAACAATATTCTTTATGTACGCTGAACGTAATATACGGGAGTTAAGGCTTTTGTTTTGAATACACTTATGTATCTACAATAAATAATGTCGCTTTGTTTTTGATTCAGATTATTTTCGAGGTTCAAGGAGATTTTCATGAAAATGTGTTCAAGCGTTTCGAATTATACCTTCGTATTTGTCCCATTTATTACTTTTTCGTAGCAGGCTAGGCATAAATCTCTTAAATATTAATTAATAAGAATAAGCATTACATTCCTTTTTCGTTTCCGGTTTTCTGTGGTATTTTCTGACTAATAAGACTTAAGTAATAAGTTAGTATATAAAATCAAAGTATTTATATACTATGTATATAAAAATCGATTGCTGTTCGTTAGTTTCGCTAAAACTCAAAAACGTTTCAATAATTCTCTTTTTTTTAGGTGTGTTGGTTTCCAAATAAAAAAAGTATGAAAAAGTAGTAACAAAAAACACTATTGGAAATCTAACCTAACCTTTAAAATATAGGATAGGATCACAGAGTACATTGGTATATACTGGGATAGGATCGACGTGAGCGAAGCGAGGGTGGGTCACTTATAAAATAACCCTTAAGATACGTAAAACAATATTATGCCCGTCTGTAATTCATGCTTGGGAGATATTTTTGAATACCTTGTTCAACAGATGTCAAGAACGCAACTTTGTCATCTGAAGTAATATAAATGTCGCCAGAAATGTCGATGTTTTCTTTATTTATCTTATTGTTTTAATAGATCAACCATTTTTTTATGTGCATAATTTCGTGAGTATTAAAACAATCCGATGTTCTGTGTTTTTAGAGATGGATGAACATGGTTTTTTTAAGTAATAGCTATTGTATAAGAATTTTCTTTGAACTTAATTTAAAATTCACGTTCAAATTATTATAACTATTTAAACAAATAATTAAAATTATTTAACACGCCCATCTGTAATAAAATATATTTTTTATTAAAATAAAATTTATTTGCGGGCAAAGTTTAGGTACTATTATAGATAGATATCATCGATATAGAGTTAGTTAAGGTTCTTGCGAGAGAGCTCGCGTCATGTAAAAAGAACGCTGGCAGTCAAGCTGTGCAGAGACGATTTATCGGCCAATTTGGTGGTAAGAGGCGGGGCGGCGGGGCACGCGCCGCACGCTTGTCAGTTGCTATTGGTTCGTCAGTTCAAAATACCATCGCGCGCACAAAAGTTTTTAATTACGAAATTATTTTACAGAGAAAAGAGAAAAATTATTTTTGACGTATATTGTTTGATAAAGAGAGGTCTGATAATGATGCAGTTAACAATTTAAAAAATGTATTAAACGTAAATTAATTATTTAATTTTTTGTAAGTAGATTAAACATCTTACACTGAATGAAACATATTTTATTAATTAATAGAATTCTAGTTAATTATATTTCATCTAATATATTTTTCAATTTACCTACCAATAACCAATATACGTCGCTAGCAAAAGGCTAGTTCAAAAATAAAAGCATAGGCCTAGTATTTTCGTGCGCGAATTTATCCATGCACAAACACACCTCCACCACTTTCTTCCAGCGTTATTTTTTGTGACGCGAATTATACCACCAGTCAGTTTCCTAACACATCAATTTCACTAATTCATCAGTTTACTCATTAGACAGTTTCGGTAGGTTGACAATTTCGCTAGTTACGTATTTTCCTGATTCGTCATTTTCCTCTTTAGCTAGTTTTGCTAGGATGTCAGTTTCTTGAAATTACTAGAATTGCGATCCGCTAGTTTCGTTATTTGTCAGCTTTGCTAATCGAATTAAGTATAATTCGCTTTTATTTCTGAGAAGAAAAGTTGTTTTCTGAGTTTCTACCAGTTTCTATAGAATGTATTATAATATATAAAAGTGTTTCTCTTTAATAACAAAATATATTAATGAGTGCGCTCCGACAGTGCAAAATTTTAAGTAGTATCATTATATATTTTATGAAAATCTACTCTTGACCATTTTTAGCTTGCGCGGCTAGTCATTGGCGCAGTAAAAATTTATGTAATCAACAAGTGCATAAGTATCTATCACCATCCAAAATTTTATCAAAATCCGTCCAGTGGTTTTTTCGTGATGTGATAACGAACAGACAGAAGAAAAAAAAACAAAAAAAAAATATAAAAAAAACTATTTCAATAGGATTTTCCAACAAATATAGATTGAGAATATATAGATACAAGAAAGTTAGAATTTTATTACATTTATAGATATATTTAGTTTTTCTAATTAGAGGTAAATAACACGAAAAAAATAATGTTTTTGATAAAAACTAATATTATGAAGAACAATTATTACACTGAGGCATTTAATTACTATTTACACGTGCGGCAAACTCGTCCCTAGACATACTCATAGTAATCGAAATAATTAGTGTGTAAATGTTTGCCAGAAGTGGGCTATATGGAATATGTACTAGGTGATAATGACCATCTGGGTCCTATTTTTCAACCGACATCCAAAAAGGAGGAGGTTCTCAATTCGTCTGTATGTTTTTTTTAGATATGCATGTCATTATGGATACAAGGCAGTGGTAATCTAGTGTTAACACACTCGCTTGGAAATCTGAGTAAAACGGAAAACGGGTTAACCTCTCTCGTACCTCTTATATTTTTATGTACGATCACTCTAACTCGCTCACCACTTGTAATACAGTGATAAAAGAATCGTGAAGAACCTACATATCTAAACTAAAACAATAGAACCTTCACGGTCATGTAATGTAAATATTTTAATTAATGAAACTTAAGTGAAAGCTTATATAAGAAAAATGTTTAATAAATAATATAGTAGTAAACTTACTTTCAACATTAATTATTTGATATCTTGGAAATTAAGCGATAACTTAATTTTGATATCACCTACGTAATTAAACTCGTTGCGAAGTGACGTAGTTAATTCTGATAAACTCGATATAGGATTGAGTGAAGGAAGGTGTGCGAAACCTAATTGATTCAGTAATTACATTAAAGAGGCTGTCTCGTTGCTTTATTGGTCAACTTGTAGAGGTACATTCAGAGATTCTGGGTTCGAGTCCCAGGTCAGGCACAACATAGAGTTTACACGGATTTTCTATCAAGAAATACACTCTGTTTCAACTTGCTACGAAGCAATTTCGAATATTATTTCGCAAGTAATACTAACTCAACCTTAAGAAAGACCATGGTTAATTCAAAAGATAAAGAAATAAATTGAAGAAATCACTTCAGTAACTCAAGATTATTTAAATTTTTAATTAATTATATAAGCCGAATTATGGATGAGGAGAATTTTAATGTTTATTTTTGTTCAATATATATAATACAAAAACATTTTATTAAAACACAAATGAAATGAAGTTTACAGTAATAATAAAAAGTTGCATGTCCAAGCGCATTAAAAGTGTCGCACATGTCATAACTTTTGTCTGCAAAAAATTTCACTCTCATAATGAAAGTTGTGTGTATTATGTCAGTTTAAAGCTTATTGTATTTCTTTTAAATATATTAGATCAAAATTCGATAGCAATAAATTATTACAATTTTGAGGAAAACAAATATGAATAGAATTTACTAATTTTCGAGTATTCACATACAAAAAAAAAGATTGTCTAACAGAGGAAAAAATATACTGAACTGTTCTGTCTAAGTACGTTATTATGTATGAATTTTTATATTTATTATTTATCTTTATATTACAAAATCCTGACTGACTGACTGACTCCTGCTAAGCGGCTGAACCGATTTTAATTCAAGTTTTTGTTTGAGTATAGCTTAGATTCACAACTGGACTCGGTAGGTGGAGCTGCATTTAGGTTTTAGAATTCTTTACTTTTAATACTAAAGGATGTAAGATTATAAATAGTTCTTAAGTTAGATCTCTTTCTAATCAGTTGTACCGATTTTGGTGATAATATTTGTATGTTTTCAATTAATATGTCACCCAAAAGGACTAAGTAAAATGATAAACCTTTGAGGATATGTGTTGTACACACTTTATATATATATAATAATAATAACTGCCTCGTTGGTGTAGTGGCTAGCATGTACGGTCGCATACCGGGAGGTCATGGGTTCGAGTCCTGAGTCGGGCCAAGTTTAGTTATTGAGTCTTTCTGTTTCGCAAGCCTCAGTAACAGCCCGGAGTTGGGAAGTTGGCGGTGTTTCAACCCCGTGCCTCGGAGAGCACGTAAAGCCGTCTTAACTCTCACTGGTCGTGTCGAGCTGTCGTCCCACCGGAATATGAGAGTGATAAGGAATAGAGCATATCTGCGCATACACTCGTGCACAATAACATGTCCCGCGCAGATGGCTAGTCTCAATGAGATTGGCCGTCGTGGCCAAATTCGGTCAGGAGGACATCATATATAATAATAGATTTAATAGAACTCAGTAATAATTAAGTATAATTAATACATTTTTTAAAATATATATACGAGTATTAATATGTCTTTTTCATAATTAATCAATCACTCAGGGCATAGCGATACATGCTGGTTACGTCGGATATTATACGACTATCCTCACGTGAATCGCCTAGAAACAGTATTTTATGTTACAGTATAAAATTAAATGGACTTCCAACAAAGTTATATAAAAATGCTTAACTCGTATAATCGTAATCTAGTTGCACGATATTTTTACTCGAAAGCTTCTGTACACGTAACCTACGAGTATGACATTTTAAAGTCGCCCGAACATTAATAGTTTTACAAATCCTATTAAGACTTTAAATTTGTACGTATGGGTTGTTTAATGTTTTAACCAACTTTAGAAATTGTGAGTGGATGATTTCCATTTTTGTTGAATTAATATTAGTCGGCGGTAACGCGCTCGCTTGTATAACCGAGTGATGCAGGTTCAAATCCGGGTCTCGCACCTCTGATATTTTCGCGAATATTGCGCGAATCATTTTCTATCCTGATTACCACTTACTTCTCGGTGGTAATCAGGATCTTACGGTGAAGGAAAATATCGTGAGGAAACCTGCATGTCTGAGAAAACCTAGCAAGTTTTCGTAAGACATGTGAAGTCAACACGCACTAGGCCAGCGCGGTTAACTATGGCCTGATCCCCCGCGTACTGAGGGAGGCCCGTGCATAGCAGTGGGACGTTAAAAAAGGTTGATGACAAATATTACTTATACCTTTCAAGAAAAATTCTGACTCTTAAGTATGGATTTGGTAAGTCATTTTAACGTCTTTGTAAGTTACAGAAGTTAAAATATAATGTTGCATAATATATTTAAACATTTAGTTGTAAAATAAAACATAAAGTCGATTTTACTGGAATTAGACTCAATTCAAGTTCAAGTTATTTAATATATACTTGTATTTAGTAATCTTAAGCAAGCCATATTAGTCAAAAGTAATAAAAAAATACAAAAAGTGACTTCTAAAATCACGTTTTGCGGCGGCTTTCCTTGAATCCCTACATTCTAGACTAGACCATTTAAGACAGACAGAAACAATAAATGTGTATTATTATCTTAGTCGTTATAAAATATGTATTTAACTATACATAATTTACTTAATTAGGTCGTTTTAGAAATCTACATCTATAAAAGCAAGTTTTTACATATTTTTTAGATTTTGAACGAAACATTCATACTCGCAATAAAGGTAATTTCAAACGAATACAGCATTTTTTCTACATAATAACTACCTGTGATTCACGCGACTTCATGAATGTGTCGGATCGAGCTGATGAGTTTTCAGAATCCATTACTTGTTTGCAAACTGACCTTACTAGTTTCTGCGAAATAATTTAACTTACATAATGCTGCATAGATTGCAATCATCAATATACCTATCGCAAATATATCTATACATACACATAAATCGAAGTGTCTGTTTTTAATTTCAACCTAACAGCTTTTCATTAAATGCATATGAAAGTTTTTTTTTATGGAACAAAGGGGGCAAACGGGCAGGAGGCTCACCTGATGGTAAGTAATCACCTCCGCCCATGGACATCTGCGACACCACAGGGCACAACGCATCTGGCGTTGCCGGCCTTTCAGGAAATGGAGGGAGGGAGTAGGGATGGGAAGTGGGCCTCCCGGACTCTCACTTACCGGACGAAACGCGACAGCATAGCTGCCACTTCACGCGCCGGTCTTCTGTGAGAGAGTGGTACTATACGGGGCGTGCCGGCCCATTCGGCTGCTACCCGAAGGTAACAAGCATGGCACTACCACTTGAAAAACAATACTAACAACAAAAAAACAATTTTTATAATTTTTGTCTGTCTGTCTGTTTGTTCCGGGTAATCTCTGAAACGGCTGGACTGATTTTGATGGGACTTTCACTGGCAGATAGCTAATGATGTAAGGAGTAACTTAGACTTTTTAACCGACTTTAAAAAGGGAGGAGGTTAAACTTTAGAAATTTTATTTATTTTAACTAACGGAACCCGTGGCTTCGCTGGCGTTAAACCTAGAGACGAACCCGAGCGAAGCGAGGGTGAGTCGCTAGTATAATAATAAAAATTTCTCTTTAACCTCGATAGATATAGGTATGATAAAACTTCGTACTAAGATTAAAACTTAACTAATCTAACCAAAAACTTTTAATGTGCGAAAATATCAGAGGCAGTAGAAGAAGGTAAAAAAAAACAGAAACACTCTTTCACATTTTATACTATTAAAAGTATAGATGTGAAATATCTACAATCAATTCTAGGAAGGTAATGTATAATATAAAAAATGAACTGAACTCTCATAAAGTTTTCCAGAAAATAGAGTAATACCTCAAACTCCAAGAAACTTAACAGTAATTTCTCACAAATCACTACATATTATAAAATAAAGTCTTCCGCTGCGTCTGTCTGTTCTGTTCGCGATAAACTCAAAAACTATTGCACTGATTTTCATGCTGTTTTCATCAATCTATAAAGTGGTTCTCGAGGAAGGTTTTAGTATATAATTTGTCAAGTTTTTGGATACGTTTACTAGCGGAACCCGCGGCTTCGCTCGCGCTAAATCTAGGGACGAGAACGAGCGAAGCGAGAGCGATCCGCTAGTCTATAATATTATTTATTTCAACAAGAAAGTAAAATTATCTCGATAACCACGAAAAACTTATTTAAACTTTTTACAGAATCAAAGATCCAGAACTTTAAATTCTTTTTACTTGCCATTGTTGGGGAACCCCGAAATCGTTAACACGGCTTGAATACTTTCACAAATTCTTTCATTTGGAGCTTGTTATTTCTTTTTGCTTCAGTTTTAACTTTTTAAATCGTATTCGCGCCGATTTATTACCTTTCGATGCACGTGAACGATATAAGAAAATTAAGTCGCGTATAAACGAGCTACCAGTTTTTTTATCTAGCTATACCTACATATTTTTTTCATATCTTATTGAAAAAGCTATTATTATACAGAGACCGAATCTATAGTTTCTACAATGTTTGTCTGTCTGGCTGTCTGTCCGAGAACGCATCAAGAGAAAACGACTGGACAGACTTTGTAAGACGATATTTAATTTTTGCTATTTAATTTATTTATTAATTAATCGTTAGTATTATTAATCGTTAGTTTAGCATTAATTGATAGGGTTTAATCTAAAATTATTTATTAAATTATATTATTATATTTTATTTAGGTCACAATCATCAACTCCATACTTACTCAGGGAACTTCAACTATAATTATAGTAAAATAAACTAATTTACATAAGTGGCATGTTTAATCCACATCCATGATATAACGAACATTTTTCCTTGGAATCCCTGATTGCAAATTGACTACTTGATCCTCCCTAACTAAACAATTATAATATAAGCACAGAACCATACCAAGTCAAAGTATATTAAATTTCTGATCCTACCCTCCACTTATAAGTACCTACTCAATGTTTCCAAGGTTGTCAAGTCGCGACAAATTGCCCGTCTGTGAGTGCCCTTACCGCTCATTAGCATGCTAGGGACAAGCCTGCCGCCGTATAGACGGACATCTCGATATTCTGTAGATTACCTGATTTATAGTAACAGATTGAACGTTATGGAGAAAAATTAGGACTAGGTAGGTGAAGCTATTCGTTACGTCGACGTTGGTTAAACGATGATTTCTGTAGCTACTGAATAAGGAGCTTAAATTCCAGAAAGAATATGAATGTTTTAGAATCACTGCATTGTTTTTATTTTTGGCTACTTCTATAATATTTTTTTTAACTACGAAAATTTATGTGCTATACAAAATCCATTTTAAAACAATAATTTTATTTATTATATAAAAATGAATCCCTATTTTCCTTGGTCACGACATCACGCGTGAACGGCTGGACCGATTTCGCTAATTCTTTTTTGTTGTGTTTGTTATTGTCAGGAGAAGGTTTATATGAAAGAAAAAATTAAGAAAGTTGTGCGGAAAATTAGAGAATATAAAAAACTTTAAAAAAATAACGGCGTTTGACATATCATGATATGACCGTTGCCATGGTGCGTGTAATGGTAATTCATCAATGATATTTTAACTATAGATATGTTATGAGCGCGCAATCGTGAAAACTCGAAAACATCCTAATTAGGACGTATTGCCTTTAGTCTGTGTCACCGCATGGCGACGAGTGGTACGCTGCTACAAAATTTAAAAAAATGCCATCCTGTGTATTTAGGAAATGCACCAATTATGATACCAAAGTTAATAAAACACAAGGGATCTCATACCACATGTAAGAACGCAGTATACTTCGATTTATTAATATATTTCAATTATTTGCCTAATATTCTGATATGTCATCGGTTGCTAGACTAATGTTTGTTTACATTGACGTGCAATTGACAACACTAGCTGTCTCTTTTTTTCTTATTGATTTTATCGACTATCCCCTTTCTATCATTTTGACTTGTAGTGAAATGTACATTGAATGAAAAGTGTGTATGTGTGCAGCGCGGAACACTTTTTTCGGTTGTTTAGTGAGCGTATAACATATCTGTCTATTAAAATATCATTGTAATTCATATTATAATCAAGTCAAATATATAGCGGGCGGTGCAAAGTAAATATATACAACACGTACATAGGGACGAACCCGAGCGAAGCTAGGATGAGCCCCTAGTTTTTTTTAAAAAAAAATTGTATCCTTAGTTTTTATTTCTAACTTATTCTTTATCTATTGTCAAATTTTGCAATGACAAGATAATACTGACCCAGTTTTATTGTGTCTATTTAAAACATAGAATTTGCACTGCAATTTTATATTTTTCTAAATGATTATAATATCTGTATTCACATAAAATTATCGTAATAACTTTCATTTTGATCATACTAATATAGTATATGTTTTAACTCCAAACACATTGTTTCATCCCTATATAATTATTTTTTTAAGAAGAGCTAAAGATCTATAATACTAGTGACTCACCCGTTGCGTTTCGTGAGGGTTCGTCCCATATTAAATGTTATCATGGAGTAGATAGACAATATATAGGTATGATTAAGGAACAATAAAAATATGACATGTTTGATTTCTCATACAAACTTTAGACACCTTTCATGCCCATAAGGGATGATTTTCGGGATAAAATACTTTCCCACAAATATCATTTATAGTGTATCAAACTGCCCATCGGTTCAATGGATGAAGTTGAGAAAATGAAAGACAGGCAGACAGACAGACAGAATTTAGGCTTTGGCATCTATAATATTAGTAACTAAGCTTGGATACTTAAATTACTCATATATATGATGTAAGTTACATATTTTCATTTAAGAGCGATTTATAACACGAGTACAAGTGAGAAAATAATGAAGAAAAGATTATCGCGACGAGATAGCGTTAGTAAAATCCGTTCATGGTGAAAAATTGCTCGCGACGTCGCAAACCATTTGTTACTTTGGTGCGAAAATTTAAATTCTTGAAGCACCGGCACATATTTCAAATGGGAGATGGAAGATTTATGATTTTCTGAGGGGTTATCCTGCTTTGTAATATTTACACTAGTTTTTGCTTGACTTACCTTTAAGGGTTTCGTATGGAAATAAGTTGTTTACTTTTGGTTTCTCGATTGGTTATATAACTATGAGATTTGTTGTTATAATGTAAAATTTTTAAATGCTAATGTAAGGTTTTTTATACAATCATAAAAAAAACAGCGTTTTTGTCTTATTTAAAAAAATCGTTTCGTAAATAGTCTATTTTACGGTCGAACTTTGGTCCTACACAATGACTCTAACACCACTAACACTAATCATACGTGTATATAATATTTTAAGAGAGTTATTCTTAATTATCTTTTTAGTTATTTTTGAGTTATTAAAAGATACACCAAATAACTTAATATTCCAGCCATATTGTAATAGAACTAAGTATATACATTTTTATTATATATCATATAACTATATATGTACATATATGTAAAAGCCAAAGCTATAAGCCAATGCAAAATAAGAAATCAATATAATCGATCCGCAATTGTTTATCGAACTATTATTACAGTATATTAAAAATAGAGTACTAAGTAGTAATCTTTCAAGCCATTGTAGACTTTTATATATTTTTACGAGCGATTTATTATATGCTGTAAAATATCGTTATTTTAGCTTAAATTTTGAAACCCGAAAATAAATTCAAATGTCGCTAAATCATTAAACTATAGCATTCTTTCCTATTTATTCTAAGTATTCGATCGCGTGTACTCTCGTAATGGCATTATGTAATTTCATAGCAGTCTGTCCCCCTCTCCCCAGTGACCTACAAACCTAAACCAGCTTTAGCAAATGACTCTTATCTTGTATAAAGCACTATATTTTTAATTTTAAATTTACGGAAAAAAGGTGGTAAAAGTTTCCTCGTACGCATAAAAATCTGTAGAGCAATCTAGATGTGTTTATTACTTTGACTTTTTTCTACAGTTTTTAAGCCTATCCATCGTAAATAATTTGTTTGTAAAATATTTTAAGTATCACGACCCCATATATCATATTTTAACTTAGTTTATACTCACTTAAAATATTTAAAAATCTAGGCATGTTATACGTACGTATATACAGTCAACGAAACTTGTGCTACAACCCAAAATGTGCTAGCATAATACAATATACAACATAATTTGTTCGAACTTCGCAACTATATAAAGTAATCTCAATTCTATCAACTTGATCAAAATATTTTGAACGAAGTACAAAGTTTAAAATTTATTCAATTCGCCTTCTTATTCCAGAGCCAACTGTCATATTTTCATAACTGAAGCTTTAAGCGACAATAGCTTTGTAATTTTATTCAAATAAGTATCGAAATCGTGTAAAAGCTTTAGCAAATTTTTACATAACATTTCCTGTTGCGGCCTTTACTACGTTTTCTCGAATACTTTACCATGTTATAAAAAAATGTGAAACCATTGGGCATTTCTATGGTCATTTAAGGGTTTGCAGAGCATATACTTGTAACTAATGAAATTGACATCATTCATAGTTCTCTCAAGAGATCTTGGGTCACTCGGGTGGGCGGTGGGCCACTACTTGCCTAACAGTGCCCTGTGTTATTACAGTTCATAGTGTTTCCGCGTACTATATTTTATTCAAATCTGCCAATCTACCGTAATGTGAAGAAGAATTTTCACTCATATTGATAAACGTCTAAATTCTCAGAAATATATGACTTATATATTCTTATCTTTTTAAGATGCCACCTGGACTTGGACACGAGATTTTCTACAGTACAAGTGGGATCAGGCATTGACGGTTAGCGGACTGCACATGTCTTTCGAAAACTTTTTCACGATGTTTTCCTTCACCGTAAGACAATGGTGATCAGTGGTGATCATATAAGAAATGATTCGCACATGAAAATATCAGAGGTGCGAGACCAGGGATTTGGCAAACACACTTCAGTCGGTTTTACAAGCAAGCGCGCTACCACTGCCATTCATATACCACAGGGTTATATGAATTTAATATTTATTTTATTAGCAATAAGAGTTTAAGTATTTTAAAAAAAAAATCAGACAAATTATGTAATTACACACAAATTAACCTATTGTACTTCTCATATTTCATTTAAGGTTTATAGTTTAATTGGTGTGCACTTAGCATTTTTTTTCTACAATAACATTTGTTCACTAATATTAAATAAAACTCGATAAAAACCGATGGTGATGCCTCGCACCTAGCATTCTGAGCTGTTATTTATTGAAAGTCATGAATACAAAGCAGACTCGAGTTTACTTTTTGTTTTATTGTTTGTTTGTTCATGTTCTTTAGAGTCCTTGATATAGATGCTAGGAACGGCTGTTAGCTTTCACTTTTCGAATTAGCTCAATGTTTTACTTGCTTCAAACTTTATTTCTATTGTCAATAGCAAAATACATTCATTCTATCTTAATTCTATAACAAATACTAATGTTTTTATATATTAGTTGCTCCTTAAGTTGAAAAGGTAACGATTCAAAAGCGTTTGTGAAATTCTGATTAAATATTGTGATTTGAATTGAAACGACAATTTTAATGAAATTTTGTAAACAGGTCGACTATTTCGTTTGACTTACATTATGCACGTACTCGTTTAAATTTATGAAAATTAATATTACTTTACTACTTTTTAAGCGAAATTTACAGATCCTTATAGATAATGAATTCACCTTTAATATATTTTAGAAATAAAAAAATACAGAAATCGATTCACTATAGACAAACCAGTTTTTGGAAATCAATCAAATAAGTCCGTCATATATAACTTATAATGTTGGGTTTTGGCTAACGGAACGAAATTCCCAAGTTTGATGCTCAGGAGAATTAAAATTTTAATCTTTGGACCTAGAGACACATTAGTTTAAGCAAAAATAATATTAGTAGTTCCGATATCACAAAGCACAAATTGTGGGATGTCTAAAATAGCATTAGTAATGTCATTGTGCTTATTAAACAATGGAACATTTCGGTTCATGCAAGCTGCAGGCGATTTCGGATAATCATAATATTTACGGCTAAATTTAGGTTAAATTTAGGATATCGCGGTCACAGCATACGTTGAAATGAGATGAATCTGATCAATTAAAACGAGATAGATGACACCGTTAAATATTGGATGATTAATCTGGAATAGATGTAAAATGGACTGGCACTAGCGTATGTTTATTGTAAGTTCGATTATATAACGAGTATAATAATTGTACTTTGCCTAGTTGCTACTGACCTCATTATTTTACAAATAAGTAGGTAATAGGTAGGCCAGTGGTAACGCTGAGTGCGTTTGGTAACCGAGTAAAACGGGTGTAAATCCCGGGTCCAGCACTTCTGATATTTTCTGATTGACTGAAGGACTTGACATGTCTTTCGAAAACTTTTTTTTTAGGTTTTCTCAGACATGCAGGTTTCCTCACGATGTTTTCCTTCACCGTGAGACAAGTGGTAATTATGATAGAAATGATTCGCACATGAAAATATAAGAGGTGCGAGACCCGGATTTGAACCCGCATCACTCGGTTATACGAGCGAGCGCTTTACCGCTGGGCTACTACTGCCTTACAATAAGTATATATTACTTTTAATTTGTGTTAATGTTTTCTCTAAAATAAGCAGCGCAAATAATTCAAGATTAAAGGTAAGTTAAAAACTTCTCGAACTACTCGTAGTTCGACTTAAAAACCCAATCTTCCTAAAGAACAAAACTATATTCTCACATACACTATTTCTTCCTTTCCTTGAAACTATCGGCACTGATTTATTTCGAACCTTCCTTATTGGTCCCAATAAACACCGCTGTTGTGTTGCGGAATAGAAGCCTTTTTATATCTTTAAACATTTTGTACGTGTAGTCCAAAAGCGTATATTTTGTAAATATATTTACTATTCTGCATTATAACTTTGTTATTGAGAATAATTCTTTATTTAAACTTAAAGTAACCTAAGATACTCCTTATAACATGAACTATCTACCCTTGAAAGTTCAGAACAAATATGCAGGCAGACAAAAAAATTACAAATAATGTATTTTCTGTTAAATACTGTACCTATATATTATCAATCAAAATTGGTTTTATGGATTTACATTGCAAAGGTAACAAAAATAAGAATAAAATATCTGATCTGCTTATATTTTATTTTTATTTTTGTAATAATAACTCATTTCAAATACCAACTACGTTTGTTCCAAAATATTCGCCCTACAATTTTACGTTAAAACATCGAATTCCACTCGATGTGGAAACATGTTTATTGCGCAATTGGATAAATTATGTAGCGTTCAACACTGAACGTTCCCAAACGAAAATTGTATTATGGTTATATTGACTTAACTGTAAAAATAATATTGCACCTGATTTAAACTTTTAATAACTAGGTACTTATCGATTCCTTTAGTATTTATAATATTATATATGTCGTAGGATAATTTGATAAACCGAGTTTTTGCAAAAACTCTAGGAATATCGCGAAAATACGGATAATTAGACAATGTTTATGATATTTCTCAATGTTACTGAAAAAGGGATAGGGTTTTTGCGAAAACACTAGTTGCTTTAGTAACTTTGAATATACTCATCTCTGATTGGCTTGATTTTGGTTTATAGGCCAACTCTTTTTGTGATTGGTTCCTTGTAAATTTGAAATATTTTGTCATAGAGTTATAAAGCGTAAGAAAAGACAATGTGATATAGGATTTTTCTTAATATTTTAGTTAAATAAAATACAAACTTTGGACCTTTTAAGAGAAAGATAATTCTTAATTCTTATATTGGCGATGCAAAGATTATCCGCGCGCCTCTAGGGGCCAAATCTAGAAGTTGTCTAAGAACGACACTTTGCTATAGAAGTATAGACTTAAAACTTTAGCTGTTCATAGAGAGTTAAGACTTAAGTGTTTAGCTTTAAAAGTTTAAACATAGTAAGATGGATCACGATTACATACAGAAACCCGTTGCTAATAAAAGCAGAAATACGAAATATTGTTGCGTTCCTCAATGTAGTACTTATGGAGAATCGGGAATAAGTTTTCATTTGTTTCCAAAAGACAAAATTATGAAGAAAAAATGGGAGACTGCTCTAAGAATGGGCAAGCCGATTTCACCAGCAATGAGATCAGATAACACGTTGTTTTGGTCGATCCGATTGACCAATAAGTGCGCTTTGTTTATAATAGCCAATGATTCTATTCGCAATCTTACTAAAGCGAGTAGCGTTTTTGCAAAAACCCTATCCTTTTTCAGTAACATTGAGAAATATCATAGACATTGTTTAATTATCCGTATTTTCGCGATATCCCTAGAGTTTTTGCAAAAACTCTGTTTATCAAATTATCCTACGACATATACAAGCATATTATATACCCCCTCGTACTGAGGGAGGCCCGTGCCCAGCAGTGGGACGTTAAAAGGGCTGAAGACAATACAAGCAGCACCATTTTTTGACAATTTTTATTTCTGTTTGTTTACAAAGTTTCATCCAAATCTGTACAGCTGTTTCAGCGTCAAGGAACTTTCAGATTTAATATTACTAGTATGTAATAGTAGAGTCATATTACTGTCTAGATTTTTCAGATATGTGATATTTCTCTGTTCTGACACTCGCTTTGCTCAGGTTCATCCTAGGTACCACCTTTAGTATTAAATTTTTACAAACTTTGAATGTCTAACTTATTTATATCTAATCAAAAGCCTACAAAATAAGTTTCAAGCTCCAGATTTAAAAATACCATTATTTCCATACAAACTTTCATCCCCCATTTCAACCCCTTACATCCTTTTTTTGCCTTGATAAGTAGCCTATGACTTTTCTCAGGCTCTTGAATATCTGTGTATCAAATATTATTTAAATCGGTTCAATAGTTTTGGCGTGAAAGCGCGACAGACAGACGGACAGACTTACTTTCGCATTTATAATATTAAGTTAGGAAGTAAGTATAGTGACCTAGATAATTAGCCTATCAATATGATCAATTTATCAAAATCTCTTCAGTGTTTTCCTAGCCATGCTGTTACTTAAAAATTAGACACGGAAAAATTCTTAAAAACTTTAGATTCGGCCTTTGTATGGATAATAAATGACCTACTTCAATAAGATTTTTAAGAGAAATAAATGTTCAGATTCGATGAAGTTACAATTTTATTATTTGGAAGAATAATATGAATAGGAATAAATTGAATAATGATAGGCAATAATGATATTTTAAAATATCATAATACTTATTTATCATCGCAAAATCAGAACCTTCTATTTGTATTTACTCGTCTTGTTTGTTTTACTGAAATGTAAATGCACTGATGGCTGAAGGGTGCATTCAACTCTCGTATATTTATGTATGCTGTATTGATCTAAAACATTTATTCACAACGCACATGCAAAATAAATATACTTAATCAAAAGTATTAATGTATTTTTTACGCGAAGCGCTGTTGGAGGATACCGATACAAATCATTTTTTTTTATTTATGCTAGTGCTTCTTTATAAACAACATTAGCTGTGGAACCATCAATTCAAATCACTATCAATCAAAATAACTTTTCCATCTTCTTGTACGGGGTATGTGCCATCGCCTATTTGTAACAATAAATTGGAAAACTCCTGTGCATTTTCGCAGCCTCCTAACTGTGCACGCATATTTACACTCAGGTGTGTAGATAAGTGAGACCAAATTCACATAACCCTAATTTTACTTCTGGAATTTCTCTACTTGATGATTGGTCATGATTGACCCGGGTCGCGCAAAATGATCGATTGACACAGGACTAAATTGAAGACTAATAAAATTTCAAACTACGAAGTAAATAAAACTACTTGACTCAAATTGCAAGTTATTATTTACTTCGCACTTCGAAATTAAGTCCGAATCTACCTAACCAAAATTTTTTGAAAGATAAAACGAAATAACGAATAAACGAATGAACGATTTACGATACTATCAATTCAATTCAAGACCTTTACATAGACAAACCTCTTTAAAGACAGAACTTTAAAGACTCCTACCATAGAGTATATTGCTACATTAATATAAATACAAAACTCAAAGATGGCCCGTGGCCGGCAGACATGGGCGAAGGTCATTCTTTCAAGGAAAATCTTAACACCGCGATTCAGAAAATGACTTTACACGCACAACACCATCTATCGAACAATACTGCACGCAGTTGATCTCTAGTTCGAATACTCGTAGATGGCGCTGTTTTTATATTTTACTTCGGAAACACTATTATAATTTTATTAATTTACATTTTTATAAGGTGTGAACTGATTACTATGAAACAAAAAACTTAATGTTACTTCAATTTACGCACATATTGTTGTGTATAAAAGTTACTTGAAGTTGAGAGATCAAATGCACATAACCCTAATTTTACTGGAATTTCTCTACTTCTTCACTTTAAACTCAAATATCTTTTGATAGACTGAACCGATTGCAATGAAACAAAAACTAAATGTTACTTCAAGTTACGTTCATTCGTTGTGTATAAAAGTTATCTACATTTCTTTCGTACATTTTACGTGATGCCCGGATAAATAAACAAACAAACCGACAAACCGACAAACAGACAAACAGACAAACAGACAAACAGACAAAAATTCTAAAAATGCTGGAAATGGGTTCTCTTGGTTGTCCTTTAACACCCTGGCTATTTTTTTTTTGTAATTTTTTTTGATGTACAAAAACGACTTTTCTACAGTTTTATTATATGTATAGATTGTAACCTGTTTGAATATTTTTAATACCTACATTTTTTTGGACTATACTTATGTATTTCAGTAATCTATCTGCATAGCATGTACGGCCGTTGATCTAGTGGTTTTAATCCCGGGTTTGAATCCTGGTTAAAGCCAAGTTTAGGTATAGAGTTTTCTATTAAGGAATCCTCAAGCAGTCCGGAACTAGGCAATCGGCGGTGTAACACCGCCTTGCCTTGAAGAAAAAATAAGTAGGTAGAATAGTTATTTTTGAAAAAATATATAAGTTCCAGATGTTTTAAGAGATGTCAACTTTTAATTTTGGTTCATTAAATTCTATAAACAAAAAAATAATTCGTTATCTTTCGATTTTTGGCTGATATTGTAAGTGTAGGTGACAATGGGAGGAAAACATAAAATACCTTTTTAAAAAAATCTTTAATTAATATATACATTAAAATATATATATTATACATTTTACTACTTAAAGATACATTAAAATATTTGCAAATTTTCCGAAATATCATTATAATTTCTATAAATTTTATAACATTTCTAGTTTCACTCAGTTTCATTAAAACAATTCTTCTGAAGCACAATTTATACTTTGTTCTATTTCACTAATTTATACTAGAAGTAAGTTAAATAAAATTATATTAAAAGGTGACAAAGCTGTCTCGTATTTTACTTTAAAATCGTTTTGCTACTATTTCATTTCTTGCTTTGCATTCTAGTGGTAAAGGTCATAGATGAAAGTGAATTTTCTTTTCTTAAAGCTCTCACTTAAGCTTTATTTTTTGAAATTATTGTCTTAAGCAATATCTTTTAAGTATATTTTTACATCATATAATATTTGTTATGTGTTACAATAAGCAATTGAGTTGTATAATATTTTAAGTCAATTTCTCATGCATTTCAGAAAAGTATGATATCCGTCTGGCGTAGTGGTCAGGATTTCTATATCTATCTCTGTCTAGAGGCCGTATATTGCGAAATATAAGAAAACTTGTGCTTGTAATTATTTTATGTAGTGTGTCAAGTCATCTGCAGAAAGGCCATCTACCGTCTATTAAAAATAAATAATAACTTTGAGATGTATACATTTTTAATCTACTCCTCTAACCGCATGTAAATCAATCAAAACTATTTAAAATGACAAACTTTTGAGTAAATTTGATAAAATATTCAGTGAAAACCCTTCAGTTTTTAACGCTTAGCGATTTTCTTAAACGCTAATCTAAGTTTTTAGAGCCCCCTAGTCAAAGCGCAAAAACAAAATTCCTATAATATTATCCTAAATCACAGAGAAAAGTGATTAGGGTTTGATCCGGCTTCACATAGTTTCCCAAGTGAGTCTTTGTGAAAATAACTTCAAAACCAGTTTGGTAGTTCTTAGTATACCTCCTTGTAAACTTGTAAACTTTACATGTTGTACAAACGGCTATCTGTACGCAAAAATATACATTAGGTAGCAGGCAGGTATATAAAAAGTATATGAAATATATGTATAATTCTACAATGTACACCTCTTCAGCCCTTTTTAACGTCCCACTGCTGGGTATAGGCCTCCCTCAGTACGAGGAGAATCAGGCCATAGTCCACCGCGCTGGCCCACTGCGTGTTGGCAGACTTCAAATGGCTTTCGATACCTTGCTAAGTTTTTCTCAGACATACAGGTTTCCGCACGATGTTTTCCTTCACGTAAAAATATCAGAGGTGCAAGACCCGGATTTGAATTCGCATCACTCGGTTACCCAAGCGTCTGCGTTACCGCTGGGCTACCACTGCCATTACAATGTACATATGACAACTATTTACTGTGATGACTTGCTTTAAGCTTCGCTTTTTACTTATCGCTTATTATGTTATATACATAGATAATAATTAATTTATCTGTCTGCAATTAAGTGAAGGCATTTTTAGATTTGTATGACACGATATGTAGTAACTACTAACAAACATTAAACTTTTTTTACTTGTATATGTATACATGTATATTACGTTGTAGGCAGTGTGCACAAAGTAGCCTTCTATTTAATGTTCACTTTATAGGCTAGTTGCTTTCTCTCATTAAAGATATTTAACTTGCAAACGAAAGGTGTCACATAATTACGTCGTAAAACAGCGATGTCGTAGAACGCACTTGGAGCTTTCACACACCGGGGATGTAATGAAAAGTCCTCACGTAGCTTTAGGCTCATAAGGGCTGTGATAAAAAGAAATGAAATAAAAACAGTTTCAAAATACGTAGGATATATGACTTTTTAAAGTAAATGTGTATTTAAATTGCATTTGCATTGTTATAACTGATTCGTTGGGATAGTGGCAAGCATGTCCGGCCACGGTTCCAAAATTCTTGGTTCGAGTTCGTCATTAAATTCTCAGTAATAGCAGGAAGTCTTGACAAGTTGAAGGCTTCTTCATAAGTAGTGACTCTTAGTGGTCCCAGAAATCGCCAACACTTGTACATGCTATATTATTTCGTAAGCAGAATCTAGAATATTAATTCAATATTTAAGCTTTCGTTTCTGTTATATTTAATGAACTAACTAAACAAGTAGCTTTTTAACACATTAAAGGAAAATATTTGCTATAAATGCATCAATTAATTATAATATTAAACTAGCAAATCCCGCGGCACCGCCCGCGCCCGATGGAAGAAAATTTGCTAAATCATAAAAAAAAATGGTTCATGAATAAACAATAATAAATCTGGACAGGAGGGAAATAAAATATAGCCTACTATCTATTCTTAAACCTAAAAAAAAAATAAAAACAAACAAAATTCACAAAAAATTTCATAAAAATCAATCAAGCCGTTTCGGAGGAGTTGTAATTAAATAGGATAACAAACACTATGTTATATAATAGAGAAGATATTATACACTATTTTTTACTTATTCATTAAAGTTTACTTGTTATTTCTAAGGACATAAAGTTTACAGATTCGTCTCTTAGATGCTACTATTGCCAGTACCTCAACTTGAGTGCTCGCTCAAAACTTTTTATTGTTTTCATTAACTTAGTTACAAATATACTCTGTAGTCTGACTTTCCAGTTGTTAGTTTTCACAACATCATTTAAACTGCAATGAAAGATTGTATTTTCTAGATTGTTTGTCATTTTAAAACTTTTAAGAATAGCAATTTCTAGGTAAAATTTTCATAGCTGTGGAGTTCAGTGTCATTCTATAATTAAAAAAATAAAATATGGGGAAATCCCTTTATCTTATAATTCTATAGCAATAACTTTTTTTGTGATTTTCATTTCTAATCAAGATCAACAAAAAAAGATGTTTCATTTAAAAAGGAACCAGGCCAATATGAAACTTATACAAAATCGTTTAAATTCAAATATTATTAGAAGTTTAATTTTAACAAATTTTATGATTTTAATAGGTAAGTTATGTAGTGGAATAATAAATGTTCTTTTAATTTAAAATGTTGTAAATTATTACATTTTTTATTAATAATCTTACTTAGTGTTGCTAACTATTTAATAATATCAACACTAAGTAAGATTATGTATTAAAAAATATATCATAATCCCAGTAATAAAATAAGTATTTAACAAGATGTTGAATTTGCACATCACAAACACTAACTAAACTGCAACTAAAAACTAGGCAACATGTTTTCTACATAGTCGGTATATTTCAGACTATTATCTTCAAATCGCAAGCTTGGAATAAATCCAAATGGACAGTAACCGAGTGTGGTTATAAGTCACAGTAGCTTCATTGGGAAATGGCCAATCGTGATTACGAATAAGTAGACCGTAACTAGTATTTTTTCGACTAATCACTACCTATACTACAACTAACTTTATATGAATATATCAAAACCCCTATAATTTATAAAAATAATTTTGCTTGTTTGACCTTTTTCTGAACACTCGAATAACTAGAAGAACTGAGAAATTGATAATACGTTCTACAATAAAGGTTTTAAAATGCAAAAGACAAGGGATGTAAAGGAAGCCAAGAAAAACCGAGCCTAAAACTTATACTTATACAAGAATAGCCACTCACCCTCGCTTCGCTCGGGTTCATAGTTATATACTAATCGATAAAGAAAATCGATGCAGTAGCTTTTTAGTTTATCGCAAACAGACAGACGCGGCGGAGAACTTTGTTTTATAATAAGTAGTGATATAACATAGCTTAATGATGTTTCAGTGTAGATTATGCGTATAATTAAGCAACAAGTATAAGCATGCTCTATATTAAATATATATTATAATGCATAAGAGATTGTTTCTGTTGCTTCATTTCCATTCTAACTAAGAGTACATGAAAATTAACACCCGTAAGGCAGTAAGAAATGTAAATATAACAAGAAGAGTAAAAAGGTATTTTAACCAGATATCATATAATTTATATACGTTTATTTTAGATTTAACTATTTAATTTAACAGACTTAAAAGAAACTAAACACTTTGTGTGAATATTTTCATTTTTATCGATTAAAGTAAAAAAGACTCCACAAATCAAATCAAATCAATCAAATCAAAATAATTTATTAAGCATAAAATTATAACAATTTCTTACTGAACGTCATGAGTCTACTACCAGTTCGGAAAGAAGAAGCCTCTGACCTGATAAGATCTGGCGAAAGAAACTCAGCGGGACTAATATTATTTTTTTTTATCTTAATCTGTTCTTTTCAAATTAAATTGAAATTAACAATAATTCTATTGAATAATTCGGTTGAATAGCTTGGAGTCTTTTAAAGCCACACCTTTTATAAGTCAACTATTGATAGCTAAAAGTTGTAAAATTCTGTAATTTACCTTTTATCATATAATTTTCAAGCCTTCAATATCTAAATATGAGCTAAACCCCAAAACTCAAACAAAGTGAAGTAATGAAGAATAAACTTTACCCAAGGCAGTTTTACTGTAAGCAGACGTTCCATATTAAGCATTAGTACCAACTTCATTATAAACTTGCTATAATTGTGGAATTCTAATTGAAATATACACACAAATTTAGCCTCTAATGACCATTACATAAAGCATATTTCAGCGGAATCACACCCACATTTCCCTAGAAAGAGCTGAGCTAGTCTACGCCTAATGTGATGTAATCAGAAAATTAGGAAATTTGGTATATTATGTCCATAATTCTCATCAACATTGTAAGTTTAATAACGCGTGTGTAAGTCCTCTAATGAATTAATTCAACAGTTACATACTTACTGACTGATTTAGTGGCTAGGATGTACGATTTCAGATACGCATATCATAAGTTAATGTCTAAGGTAGAGCTTTTTGTTAAGATTTTATTAATAGCCATTTTGCGAAGTTACAGGTTTAATTGATTTTCATGAAAAGACGCAAAAAGAGTAATGTTTTTAAGCGGCTGCACTCCCCCTCACTTGAAGTGCACCTCACAAATATCCGAGGATTGCACTCAAATCTCTCATCAGTCCACTTCCACCTTGAGACTGCGCAGCCACACATGCTCTTTTTGACGGAGACGCAGATTCAATGTCCATTGAACGCTGCGTACCTGGACTATCCCGGCTACACGTTGGAGCATAATTTTAGCTCGCGGGCCGGAGTCTGCCTGTACGTGCGAAATGACCTCTGTTTCCAGCGTCTCCGCCACCTTGAAGACCCCACATTCTCTACGATCTGGGTAATCGTAGATACAGGAATCGAAAAGATCCTGTATTCCTGTGTCTACCGATCGCACACAGGTGACCAGGAGACAACTCGATTATTTGAAAATCTCAGTGAGGCCGCTGATGTGGCTATGCAACGGTGCCCCACTGCGCAGCTTGTCTTTCTGGGGGACTTTAACGCCCATCATGAAGATTGGCTGTTCCCATACCAGAAGACGGACCATGCTGGGAGAGAAGCGTGGAAGTTTGCGGTGTCACTTGGACTCTCCCAGTTGGTTGATCAAGCGACGAGGGTACCCGATGTAGACGGCAACACAGCTAATTGTCTGGACCTTCTGCTGACAACTGATCCAGACAGATATAACATCCAGATTTCATCCCCATTGGGTAGCTCTGACCACTGTCTGGTGAAAACTGTATCGTCTTACTCTCCACCAGATAACAACTCTATTGGTGTTAGACGAGTATGGCGATACAAGTCGGCAGATTGGGATGAGATGCGACACTTTTTTGCATCCTTTCCTTGGCGGCAGGTTTGCTTCTCCTCTTCCGACCCGTCGAACTGTGCGGATGCTATAACCGATGTGGTGCATCAAGCGATGGAATATTTTATCCCATTCTCTGATGTACCCGTTGGTGGCAAAGCTCGCCCATGGTTTAATGCTGAATGCATCTCTGCTGAAAAGCGTAAGCATTCAGCTTACCTTGCCTGGCTTGATGCTCGAGACCGCAAGGCTCCGGATGTAAGATCTAAGAAGAGAGCCTTTAACTTAGCCGCCAAGACCTACAAAAAGACATTAAAAAAGGCTCGTCTTGACCGTATTGCACATTTTGGCGCAAAGCTCTCTGCTCAACCATCTGGCAGCAAAGCATTTTGGTCCCTTGCCAAAACGGTTGAGACGAACTTCTGTAGGCCCTCACTGCCACCGCTGGTTAAACCTGACGGATCCCTGGCTCACACGGCAATGGAGAAGGCGACTTTGTTTGCCTCTCTTTTTGCCCAAAATTCATGTCTAGACACTGGCAATGCTACTCTGCCACACCTACCTCACTGTGGCATCTCAATGCCTGAAATTACCATTACTAATAAGGAGGTAAAGAGAGTATTGTGTCGTCTAGATGTGAATAAAGCCAGTGGTCCTGATTGTATACCAGCGATTGTTCTTAAAACATGTGCTCCCGAGTTGTCTCCGATACTGACACGTCTGTACCGCCTTTCTCTTAGGACTGGTATAGTACCAAAATCCTGGAAGCTTGCCAACGTGCAACCAGTGCCCAAGAAAGGTAGCCGTGCCGACCCTGCCAATTATCGTCCGATCTCAATCACCTCCATACTCTGCAAGATTATGGAGCGTGTATTGAATACTCGTCTTATGGCATACCTAGAACAGAACGATCTCCTCAGTGATCGACAATATGGGTTTCGCCGGAATCGGTCGACTGGGGACCTTCTAGTGTATGCCAATCACAACTTTGGCGAAGCTCTTGAGCGAGGGGAAGAGGCGATTGCCGTTTCTCTCGATGTCTCAAAGGCCTTTGACAGGGTCTGGCACGCTAGCCTTATAAGCAAGCTTTCAGCCTATGGCTTATCTCCTGGCCTGATTGGCTGGATTAAAGACTTCCTGAGCGACCGATCACTCAGAGTTGTGGTTGAGGGCTGTTCATCACAACCCTTAAAGACCAACTCAGGAGTTCCTCAGGGGTCTGTTCTCTTTGCAACCTTGTTTCTGCTGCATATTAATGATCTGCTTATACCCGGTATCTATGGGTACGCAGACGACAGCACTGTTGTAGAGAGATACCTGCCGAATCCTCGGGCCAGTAAAGATCAAATACAGTCCGAAAGAGAGGCCATGGTAGAGCGGTTGAATCTCACACTCAGGTCAGTCTCCACTTGGGGCGATGCCAATCTTGTGAGTTTCAATGCCACCAAAACACAGGCGTGTCTGTTCACCACAAAAAAAGGAGTCCTTTCACCTTGACTCCTACTTTCCGAAATGTGCCTCTGGAATACACTGACCGTCTGCAGTTACTGGGGATGGACATTACCCCCAACATGAACTACGGGCGGTTCATCGAGTCTAAGGCTAATGTAGCAGCGAGAAAAGTTGGCATCCTCGCAAAGGTCCGACAGTATTTCACGCCGGGACAGCTTCTTGTTTTATATAAAGCTCAAGTCCGGTCGTGCGTGGAATACTGTAATCACATATGGGCTGGTGCTGCGAAATGCCATTTTTCAGCCTTGGACTCTATTGAGAGGCGTGCGCAGAGGCTTATTGGTGACCCTACGCTAGTAAAAGCCAACTTACAAAGCCTCGATCACCGACGTAGGGTTGCCAGCCTTTGTGTTTTCTATAGGTTACATTTCGGAGAGCGTGCGCAGGAATTACACGACTTAATTCCCCCATCCCCTTTCCATCATCGGACAACCCGACGAACGGCTGGCCTTCATCCTTATGTCGTGGACATTCCACCCGTCCGGACGAAGCGTTTCGCTTCGTCATTTATTATACGTGCGGCTAAGGATTGGAACAGCCTGCCTGCGTCAGTATTTCCGTCCGATTACAATATGGGAGTCTTCAAGGCAAGAGTGAATAGGTGGCTACTGAATTAGTGTGACTCCATCTACGACAGCGTTACCACTTACCATCAGGTGGAACGTAGTCAAGCACTAATTCTGATTTGAATAAAAAAAAAAAAAAAAAAAAATTGTCTCAGAGCGCTTGATCTCAAACCATTCGTGTCATCAGACTTCGAGTGCGAAAGAAATAGGGAGTATTTTCTGTGCATGCAATTTCATTAATACTGGCCGCATAAGCCGAATAGCCAACCAATTTCATTGTAGATGGTGCTGTGTTTTAATGTCCAAGCATATTTTGACGACTCGTTTGGCTCAGTCGGTAGTGACCCTACTTTCTGCGTCAACGGTCGCGTTCGAGTCCCGCTGGGACTTTGCTAACTAGCTGACTGGATTCATTTGCTAATCACGAATATTTGTACTCCAGTCATGGGTGTTTATATTTATAATATGTATGTATTTAAAATTTATATGTGTAGTATATCAACTATCTGGTATCCGCAACACAAGCACGTTACGTAGCTTACTGCGGAGCTACATGGCGCCGTTGTAATAATGTCCCAACATATTTATTTTTATATATATTTATATTTATTATTGATATTTATTTTTAAAAAGAATTGTATAAGCTCTCAATAAACCCCTTTTATAACATAGGAATTAATTTTGTTATTTACTACACTATATACATAATATGTATATTGGAAATCGACAAAACTAAATGTTTTCACTTATTACTCGAACATTCCAAGGTAATTCCATTCGACACTAATGTGCACTGACACCTGCTACGTTCCAGTACATGGACGTAGCTATTTGCTACGAAGTACTTGCGCAAATGACTGTTTCTTTTTAACTCTTACGAAAAAGTTTTATTTATATATAATTTTTATCAAACGACTTTTATATTGTTAAATAAAACATTGTTAACTACATAGTATCTAAATATCAAATTCAAAGGTACCGTGGACTTCTTTATAGGATTTAATAGAAAGAAGGAAAATACTATAATAATAAAATAATAGATTTTTAAAATGCAAGCAGAGTCCAAGGTAACACTATATGACAATAAAGAATAATGTAAAAATTGAAATTTTCTATCCGAAAGACGACAAACTTCGCTGTATTCGGATTATTAGTTTCTAATATCACCAATAAATTTTGCATTATTACAATATTGTTATACTCGTACATACTTTGAGCAAAGGTGATTATAGGGTAAAAAAATATTAAATAAAGTAAAGTAAAGGAGTTAAAATGGTATGTAAAAATATTTAGTCTAGACGCAAAATAGATTCGAAGTCGTTGACTTTTGCGAATTATTTATTTCGCCTCTTGGCTTAGGAAAATGTATAATAAGTTAGTAGTTATACTATAGTACACTAGTGATTTACACTCGCTTCATCGATAGCAAAATAATTCGACTTTCCTTCAATGCGATTCAATTCTTTGGTTTGTTGGCTTCAATTCGTCTTTCCTTTACGCGACGTCCTGCGTGAGCGATCTAGACGCGAACGCGAAGCGGCGCGGCACGGCGCGAAAACAACAAACATTCGAAACCTATTGAAGTGGCCTATGTGACCAAACGCACGTGGGGTGCGGTGCGAAGCGGCGCGAAATGACGCGAACGCGATCAGTTGGCTTGATATTTTCGCGCGAAGTGGACGCGTCGGCCATATTTTTTTTAAAGCAAAAATTGTTGTTGAATTAATGTCGGAAGTAGAACTTCTTATTAATGCTATCCAAGAACGTCCTACATTCTGGGACAAAAGGAATAAAAGTTATACACTTCTTCAATATCTCATATTTAAGACTAGCTGTGCCCGCGACTTCGATCGCGTGGACTACAGGATAAAATCAAACTATGATAAAAATTAAGATTTGTTTTTTTCTACGTATTTTTCCAGGATAAAAAGTATCCCATTTTATGCCCAGGATAATAAAGTATAATTATACCAAGTTTCATCGAAATCGAACCGTTAGTTTTCACGTGATGCCTGAACATACAGACAGACAGACAGACAAAAAATTTTTTTATCGCATATTTGGGTTTTGTATCGATCCAGTAACACCCCCTGCTATTTATTTTTTCAATATTTTCAATGTACAGAATTGACCCTTCTACAGATTTATTATAATATGTATAGATATGAATTTTCCAACAACATTAGCTTCCGTCCGCCCATGACATGTTTAATGTTAACTGAACTGAACGGCGGCGGAGGGCGCGGAGGGGACGGTTCGCGCGCACGCAGGACAGAGTAGCCGCATCGCTCCGCACCACATTAAATTCGCATCGGATCGTTTCGCAATCGCGTTCGCGTTGAGTCGTCCACGTAGGACACTGTGTTAGGACAGAGTAGCCGCATCGCTCCGCACCACATTAAATTCGCATCGGATCGTTTCGCAATCGCGTTCGCGTTGAGTCGTCCACGTAGGACACTGTGTTACATTATTGACATACGTTTTCATCTTTTGACAAGCGATATCCGATACATATTGACAATTTTTATGACAAGGATGTGATTACAGATGTATACTTAACTTTATCCCAATACATCCAGCAATTGAATTGATCTTGTCAATTAAGGCGCCTACTTTTAATGCTTTTCAAAATATTATTACACTTGACAATAATTTACTATCATTAACTTTGAGCCTTGAAATAATGCTTTTGATCAATTAAGCTGATACACAAACATAAATTAGGGTTCAAAGTCGTGTTG
This sequence comes from Boloria euphrosyne, assembly GCA_951802675.2. NCBI lineage: Eukaryota > Metazoa > Arthropoda > Insecta > Lepidoptera > Nymphalidae > Boloria > Boloria euphrosyne. The sequence continues at coordinate 4,409,879 of OX637896.1, forward strand.
TGTGACATTTCGATCCAGAAACGTGTACAGTAATTATTACAGAGGTTAGTACTAAACTAGTAAATTCTAGTAAATTAACGTCTGACAATATGACTTTCACTATGTCATCAGTGGCCCGATGGTATCAAATCGTCTGCTTTAAAAACCAAGTATTTTTTTTATGTTATAAATACAAAAAAATGAAACCTGTTCAATAATTAATCATCAACCACCTTGTCCTACCATAGAAGAAAATATCGTTAGAGAATTTCATGTGTGAGGGAAACCTAGTAATATTGTGATAAGTTTTTAAAATATAAAGTCCAACAAAGTCGAACTTGACTAGCGTGGAGGGCTATGGTCTGAACATGGTGTTCATGAACCCACGAAATACATATTCTTCAATAGCTTTATAGTACAATGAAATATCTATCCACGAATCATCGAATTATAATATTATCATATCAATTTCAAAATGAACATTCAAAAGAAAAATACCCAAGCTGTTCAAGTAATAGTGCCATGCTTGTTACCTTCGGGTAGCAGCGGAATGGGCCAGTACGCCCCGTATAGTATCACTCTCTCACAGAAGACCGGCGTGAAGTGGCAGCTATGCTGTCGCGTTTTGTCCGGTAAGTGAGAGTCTCAGAGGCCCACTCCCCATCCCTCCTCCCTCATCCCTCCTCCCTTCTACTCTCTCCCTCCCTTTCCTAAAAGGCCGGCAACGCATCTGCAAGCCCTGTGGTATTGCAGATGTCCATGGGCGGCGGTGATCACTTACCATCAGGTGAGCCTCCTGCCCGTTTGCCCCCTTTGTCCCATAAAAAAAAACCCCAAGCAAAGTAAGGCTATGTTGGTAGTTTACGCCACTAAATACAATATAAATATAAATGCATAGGTACGTATAATTTTCATATAACAACAACTAGACTAACAATGGTTTTTGGATAATCAAGCGAGTGTTCAACCTGATCCTAATCAGGAAAGTAATAAATCATCGCGACCGAATTACTTGACGTTATTTAAACCGAAAAACGTTATCGAGTTTAAATATTCATATACTAGCTACTGTCTACGGCTTTACATGCGAAAAACATTATATTAATTATTATTATTATACAACCACCATACTTGGTAGCTCAGAGGTAACGCGCTTGCTTTGGTAACCAACCAAGTAGTTAGCCAAGGCGTTATCGAGTTCAAGGAGTCTGAGTATGGTGTATTTTAAATAATACATTTTTACTAAAAAAATTCATTTTATTTAATTCTCTTTACGTTTCAATGAGATTTTCTCTTTTTTTCATTTGTATAAAATTACGTACTACGTAATTCCTCCGCTCCTGAAGGTTGAAGCGTAGTTGTATATATGTGTATTTTTAAACTAATTGGATAAAATTTTAAAAAGATAGATCATAGCCTAGACCATCTAAAAACTAGCCACAACACCACCGACACGAGGCAGTCAAAATGATGTAATATGATGTATAATATGTATGGCAAACAAGTTTCCTTTAAAAATCTTACAAAGTAACCTTAAGCTTATTTTTCTTCGCAACCTATGAATAGAATTTCTTATAAAACAACAGTATAACGACATAAGTATTTTATTACCGTGTTCATTAAATCGAGTGCACGCAAATAGGATTTAGTTCTGAAGGCACATTCACACTGTGTTTCTTGCCAGTTGCGTACAATGATGTCAAAGCTATTTTTCTTTAAGCTAACTACGAGTAGTTAGACCTACTGTAAAATGCCGCTAAGGCTCGTTGGGTTTATTCTTGTAACGTCAAAATTCTTTCTAGCAATCATCATAATTTAAATCATTTATTTTATAACAACGAAAAAATAAAACGTCTAGTAAACAAAATGATGACTTTATAAGGTACATTTGTGCAATTTTTTGTTCTATTAAATCATTTAAAAAAAATTATAGATAGGCACTGTCTGTGTTACAGTATATAATCAATGACTTTTAAAAGTTTGCCGTTGGCAGCCTACACATGACATTTGAAAACATATATTAGGTTCTGTCAGACTTGCAGGTTTCTAATGATTCGCATTGATATTCGCTTGAAAATATCAGAGGTGTGAAACCCGGTATTCGAACCCGCTCCACTCGGTTTCCCAAGCGAGCGCGTTACAACTGAGCTACCACGGGCTAAAATATTATCCATAGTAATTTAATTGTAGAGTAAATTATATTTATCGCTATATCTTTAATCACATTTTATGAAATATTAAATATATTTCTATGACGTCATTCAGTTTGTACGGCGTGCAGACGATGACGTTAGTTGTATAGTTAGTTTACGGCACTTTATACCGCCACTATATACTACTAATGAGAAAGTCAATTTAACATAACAATGTGTGGACTTTAACGCTAATCCAATTGTAACATTCCTTTAGATGCTATGTCGAAATATATTTTTTATTTTATAATTTTTATTTCATGTTTACATGGAGTAAATCACCAAGATAAAATTTTATACCAAAATATGTTCATCATCAATATTAAAAATTTTGTGTAAAATTGATGCCGAATCTATATAATATTCAAGCACGTCCTAAAGATTAGAATATATTTTTCGTAACATTATCATACGGATATTATTTATTTATGTTTACAAGATCCTTATTCCTTAAAGAGCTCGCATTATCGAATTAGGGCTAAAGCTGTGCAAAACATTACGTTAGAATAAATATAACAGAGATAAATTACCAAAAATTACCAATGTCTGACAGCTCTAAGTACATAACATTAAATTATAGGCAGTGGTAGCCCAGCGGTAACGCGCTCGCTTGGATAACCGAGTGACGCGGGTTCAAATCCGAGTCTCACACCTCTGATATTTCCGCGAATCATTTTCTACCATTATTTCTACTTGTCTGGAAAACATCGTGAGGAAACCTGCATGTCTTAGAACCTAGCAAGTTTTTCGAAAGACATGTGAAGTCCGCAAACACGCATTAGGCCAGCGCGGTGGACTATGGCCTATATCCCTCTCGTACTGAGGGAGTCCCGTGCCCAGCAGTGGGACGTAAAAAGGGCTGAAGATTAAATGGAGTACATAGGCACTAGCACATATATACACACATGGATCTTCTTAGCTTATCCTACGTAACAACCAAGTATGTTCGCTACAAAATAATTTACAAGTGAGAGCGTGAAAGAGACTACATTAATCCCGGTACATCAAGCCTCCCATGGGATACTTAATAGTGCAAAAAGGTCTAAAAGCCACGCGGAGTATGGTTTGCTAAACGAAGTAAAAGTGGGTCACGAACACGACATTCTTGCAATAATTGAAATGATAAGAGATTTTTACTTATAATTTGACGACTTACATAGATTTATTTATATACAAATCTATACATATAATAAAATTCTAAATGAGTGGAATCTGCACATAAATATTTTTTGGAAAATCTAATTGAAATAGACATTATTATCGATAGAGAGTGCAAATCTATTATTTTTAGAATTTTTGGTTGTCTGTCTGTGGCTGCGTCACGAGAAAATCACTGGACGGATTTGGATGAAATTTATTATGATGTTAGCTGGTTATCTGGGAAAAATTGCTGCAATTATAAAATAAAGATTTATAGTTTAGGGGGTAAAACTTTAGTGTTATAAGTATTTTTGATGCCAAATTGTAAAATATTAAAAAAAAATTTGGGCTGAAAATAAAAAATCTGGAGAGGGCCACTCTTATGACCTTATGAGACCTATCAGTAGTACAAAATATAAAAATAAATCAGCGACATTTTGGCTGCAGTCATTAATTTTTTTAAGCTCAATTAGTAAAATTATGTAAAATTAGTAGGTAAAGGTAATAATAAAAGCTAGTCTTGCAGTGTGTTCACCCCACGTCCATTCACACGGAACTGTGCGTGACTTCACATTTTTTTTTTGTTTTTAAGAACTTTCAATGAAAATAATATATTTCCTATTAACAACGACTTAAAAACGGTTATGTTCTACAATAAGTTAACCGCAATGCGGTGCCATTATGCCCTTTGACAGAAAGCTTAATAACCAACATAAGGACTAAATAATCTCGATTGATAAAAATATTACGTGTATTTTTGTGAGGGGTTCTCTTGTCAGATCGCGTATAATACTAGCTTACATTATAATATGTCGTACCACAGGATTATAGAAAACTAGCGGTGTAACCTCTTTAGTATAGTTTTAAAATGACGTAATTTCCATATATAATCGCGTAAGAAACGCTTTCATTCGACCGTATTTTCTCCGATTCACTTTGCAAAACGGACTACCACGTAAAAGCCTTTTTATTTTTCGGTTTTTTATATAACCTATGACACTCAGCAATAATGTGGCTTTCTATTGGTGAAAGAATTTTTAAAATCGGTTCAGTAGATCCCGAGATTACTCCTTACAATTTAACAAATATACAAACACACAAACTTTACTTCTTTATAATATTAGTATAGATATTAAGTTATTAGTATTGCTAATAAAGCATAGTGTACATTATGGTTACAGTGTCCACGAGCGAATTTGAAATAAAAATAAAAATTATAAGTACGTAAATTAAGTCAAATGTCATATTTTTTTAATTAATCCAAACAACATTTATCTTTGGCACGCTTTGAAACCATTAAACAAGAGAATTGAATTGAACATTCATCTTACTTCTTATGATCATCAAAATTGTAACTAAACCTAATTTCTCTCAAGTTACTCAAAACTTGCTTTTTAATGCATTTCTTTCGCCAAGTCCTTCTCAGGTCTGAGGCTTTTTTTCCTCGTGGCGTTCAGTGAAAAACGTAATAATTTAATACTGAATAAAATATTTTGAATTTGAATTTAAGAAGTTAGTATGAACTTCATACATTAAATAAATATGTCGGGACATTAACACACAGCACCATCTAGTTCTGTGGTAAGCTACGAGGCTTGTGTTATGGATATCCGATATTTGATACGCTACCTAGATACAATTAAATATATACATGTTATAAATACATGACTGAATTACAAACATTCGTGCTCACACAAATGAATGAACCCAGCGGGACTCGAACTTGCGATCGCTCGCAACCTTATTTATTTATTTATTTATTTATTTATTGACTTACCAACAAAAGTTACAATGATTAACACAAAATAGGCACTACACTTAACATGTTAATTGCACTTTTAATTATAGGTAAATACAGCATGATAATTATTATTAAGATTTGTAAGTGATCATATGGAGTAAACTATAAACTTAAATTATTAAAAAGAAAACAACAATTATAATTATTATTTTCCAAATAAAATGTCACATAATATACATAAAGATATTTTAAACAATTTATAATTCAAATAAAAAATAGTAATAATAATAATAATAACCCCCCCAAGGGATCACCTTGCCGTGGTGGGGGGGCTTAAAAGAAGGCTAGTACTGGTACATGGTCAATAATAACTAGACCATACATTCCAAATAAAGACCCCGGCAGTAAAGGGTGGCACAGAAATACCAATAACATCTAGCTAACTCTTCTTAACCAACGATCCCAAACCCAAAAACATTTTTTCTCATGAACGGACAATTACGAAGATATAACTTGCGGCCGCTGCCCGGGGGGCGCCGGGGTACACTTGGAGCCAACGCTGAGTGTAGCAGCATACGAGCCGTTGGTGACGGAGAGTTGAACAGGCGGGCCTCCGTTGGGCAAGAGCCCGAAGATACGACAGCCGACATCATCATTACAAATCCGTCATCACCAACATCATCAATCAATAGTGTATTTCAATCATCCAGCTCATCTTTTCATCCAGAAGACAATCCATCCCGTTCATCTTCCATCACACCAATGTCATGCGATGTTGTGCAGGAAGCACAAGCTACCAATCCTGCATCCGCGTATGACACCACAGGAATGCGTACGCGTAAAAAATGGTCTAAAGATATGAACATGTTTATTTTACGTACGTATTTCATCATAACTAAACTCGAAACAGATAATATTAATAATTACCTCACTGCATTACATTCCTCATTTACAAGTCAATATCCCAACATGGCAGCTACAAAGCAGAGAATAGGAGACCAGCGCCGAGCAATTATACGTAAACAACTTCTAAGCAGCAAAGAAATCACAGAAATCAGGAAACAGGCAGAACAACACTTAAAAGACACGGAAAGTTTAACACTCAATTCACAAAGTGTAAATTATGAGAACTTAACACAGGACACAAATAAAAGAATGAAATGGACAAAAAACATGAACGAGACCATAATAAAACAGTACTACATTATAACGGAATTAGAAAGTAATAAAACAGGTTATAGGCAGTCTCTACATCAGGCAGTAATAGCAAAACACCCAGAGTTAAATCAAGTATCGGAACAACGAATTTCAGACCAACTTAGAGTAATCATACGCAATAAAATGATCAATGAGAATCGATTACAAGAAATACGAGAAGAGGCTAGTAGAGAATTATTGAAACTTCACAAAAATGTTAATAATAATAAACAGAAGAAACACATGACACAAGCACCTACAGTCTCACAGATTTCACAAAATTCAACAGGGGGTACAGAATTAATCTCTGATACTCGTAATTTAACAGTTGATTTACAGTCTGGAATACATAACCACTGCACTGACTCACTGCAATGTAATAATCATAGTTTGGCACAGCTAAATACAAAAAATTATGGAGAAACATTTTACGAAACTTATGTAAAATTTAAAAATAGTGAGGCTACTGATAGACCAAACATTCCGAAACAAAGATCGACAAAAAAATTAGCTTTAATTGTTCAACACATAAATAATGAAATACTTCCAAAATACCTCACACTAGATTCAGACTTCCAAACAATGCAATGTATTTTATATTGTGGAGCATACACGTCAGCGCTACTTAACGGAACGAAAATACACTCGCAGTCAATAGCTAGCCCAGTAAATAACTTTAGTATACCCCCATGGCAAAGACGCCTCCAAAATAGAATAGACAATTTAAGAGCCAAAATAGGTAAAATTACGGAATTCATTAGAGGAAATAATAGCACCAAATTAAAGAAACAAATTGAGATAATAAAAATACAATATAGAGTACACACGATACACGAAAACGAGAATAGTGAACTATCACACTTTCTAGACACCCTGAAACAAAAGCTTAGCGCACTCTCAAATAGGATGCGTCGATATAAAACAACAACATTACGAAAGGTTCAAAACAAGCAATTTAATACATCTGAAAAATTATTTTATAGAATAATAACAGACACTACAACAAAAGATTCAATAACACCATCTCCTACGTCACTAGAGTTATATGAGTTCTGGACAAATATTTGGTCAAAGCCTGAACAACACAATGAGGGTACTTGGTTAGATATAGATAGGAAAAAACTAATAAACATTACTAGTATGGAATTTGAAAGCATCAGTTTAGAACAGTTAAAAGCAGTGATAACAAAAACACATAACTGGAAAGCCACTGGATCAGATAAATTACATAACTACTGGTACAAAAAGTTTACATACGTACACCCACTACTACATAAACACATTAATCGGTTTATAAATAATCCTGAAACTATGCCACTATACATAACACAAGGAATAACTTACATGATACCTAAAGACCCGAATGACACTAAAAACCCGGCTAAATACAGGCCAATTACCTGTCTACAAAGTATATACAAAATTATCACCGCATGCATTAGTCAATTAATTTACACACATATTGAACAAAATAATATTTTAGCTGAACAACAGAAAGGGGCTCGAAAATATAGTCAGGGTTGTAAAGAACAATTGATAATAGAAGCAATAACATCAAAACAGGCATTCAGTAAAAAAGAAGATATTTATACAATGTATATAGATTATAAAAAAGCGTTTGACTCAATTCCTCACTCATGGTTAACGTTTGTTCTTGAACATTACAAAATTCATCCAAAAATAATAGAATTTTTAAATAAAAATATGGGTAACTGGTCAACCAATTTAAAATTGTATACTAAAACAGAAATTATTGAAACACAACCAATTCAGATTCGCAGAGGCATCTTTCAAGGTGATAGTCTTAGTCCGTTATGGTTTTGCCTCGCTATAAATCCATTGTCAAGCGCTTTGAATAACGAAAATATAGGATTTAAACTTAAATACAATAAAAAGCAATACCTAATTAATCATCTCCTTTACATGGATGACATTAAACTTTATGGTAGCAGTTTAAACGAACTACAACGATTAGCTGATATAACTCAAAACATCTCATTGGATATTAAAATGAATTTTGGAATTGATAAATGCAGGATTCTTTCAGTTCACAGAGACACAGTAGAAGAGAACATATATTTAATGAAGAATGGTGAAGTAATAGAACCTCTAGATAATATTATTGGATATAAGTATTTAGGTTATACACAAAGCAGACAAATTCATCAAAAAGAAATAAAAGCTATGCTAAAACAGAAATTTAAATTAAGGTTACATAAAATATTGAAAACCCATCTAAATTCTCGTAATACTATAAAAGCTATTAATTCCTTTGCCATCCCAATATTGACTTATTCTTTTGGAATCATAAAGTGGTCGCAAACAGAATTAATGGCCTTACAACGCATTATTAACACTCACTTAACACTTTATAGGAAACATCACCCGAAAGCTTGCATACAAAGACTGACACTACCAAGACACGAAGGTGGGAGAGGTCTTATTGATATCCAATATTTACATACTAAACTTATAACCGGATTAAGAGATTTTTTCATAATAAATCAGCAGTATCCACTTTACATATGGCCATAGTAGAATCAGATAGAAAGCTCACTCCCCTCAACCTGCACAATAGATTGAACCAAACAAACCAGACAGTTAAACTGCCAGAGCAGAAAATTGAAGAATGGTTACAAAAAGCACTTCATGGAAGACAACGTCATGATCTTATGAACCCAGATATAGATAAAGTTGCTTCTAATGCTTGGCTGACACGAGGCGATCTGTTCCCTGAAACAGAGGGTTTTATGGTTGCCATTCAGGATCAGACAATAGATACAAAAAATTACAGAAAATTTATACTACATAATGCCACCTCAGATCTTTGTAGACACTGCCACCACGCCTCTGAAACGATACAACATATCACGGGAGCATGTAAAGCTATAGCACAAACAGACTATAAACACCGTCATGACCAGATTGCTGCAATAGTTCATCAGTATCTTTCTCATAAATATGGTTTTGTAAAGGAAAAAGTGCCATATTACAAATATACCCCTCAAATTATTTTAGATTCAGACAGGTACAAAATATATTGGGACCGAACCATAATAACAGACAAGACCATTTACTGCAATAGACCCGATATAACATTACACGATAAACATGCTAAAACTGTGTACCTTATTGACATAGCCGTACCAAATACTCATAACCTGCAAACAACATACACTGAAAAATTAGCAAAATATAAGGAGCTGGAAGTGGAGGTTAAAGCGCAATGGCGTGTCAACAGAGTTAAAACAGTCCCGATAGTGCTATCAACTACAGGAGTCATACCTAAATCTTTACATAGTAGCCTTAAAACTTTACAAATTCATCCACACACGTACATCCTCATGCAGAAAGCTGCCATACTTAACACCTGTAGAATAGTTCGCAAATTCTTATCCATTTCCACATGATCTACACTATATCACATCATTTTACGTTTGGCCAAAAGCCCGCGTTAATGATTTACATAACATAAAAATATTAAAAAATAAAATAATAATAATAACAATTACAAAAATTAAAAAAATGTTATAGTATTTTTTCGCAATAAATTTTCGACTTTAGATTCCCGAAGTTTCGTTTGACATTTTTATTTTAAATATCAAATATTCCCGTAGAGTTAAGAAAGTACTATAAAACATATAACTTCATAAATGCTGATTACCTTGAACAGATTGTATTCGTATAAAGACACCATTTTATTTAAATATAAGTTTGACTTCACTTAATCTATAATTATCACACAGTGAAGGAGGAAGCTAATTGAATAATTTATAGCCTACGATATTGATTTTATGAATTTTGTAGAGCATTTCATAGTACTATACTTTATCGAAGTCATTTGTTTTTAAGTATTTATAGGTAATATTATAGTACTAGCGACCCTCGCTTCATCCTCGCTTTGCTCTAGTTCGTCCTTGAATGAAATATTTTCTCGCGGTACAAAATATCCTATATGTTGATCCAGATATCAGATATTATCATTTCAAATTTCATTATATATGTACATTGGTTTTCTAGTGATGCGGTCAGAGATAGTAAGACAGACAAACAGACAAAAATTCTAAAAACTATAGATTCGGAGTCTATACTGAAATAATACACATTGTTGTAGCTACTACTTTTAAAAAACTTATAATGCGTTACTTTACATATTGAATTTCTTTGAATTTCAAAGAACTTCAATATGTAACGTAACGCACTTACAGTGGAGGCAAGATACGCAGAATCTCCAAGGTGTAGTGCATACATGTCATCACTCACACACACATCGATCTCAAAAGGTAGTATTAATGAATAGTTTACTAATGGCGGCATGCTGGTAGACCTCCCATGAGATGGACTGAACTTGATGAACTTTATGGGAATCATATGGGCGGGGACGGCAAAGTTTTACGGCATAATTTACACGATGGTAAAATAAACACGCCAATATTTATTTTAGGTTTCCTTTTCACACAGTAATATAGAAACACAGTAAAACAGTTTATTTCACACAAAAATATTAATTCTCTCTTTTGGTATGTGTGGTGTAGGCCTAAACGAATCAAGGTTATTCAAAAATGTTTGATAAAATCAAATAAATACTTGTACAAGCTAAACAAATTTTTTCTTTAACATCTGCACTTTTAAATTTTATTAATGCTCTCGGTGCATTCGATAATATCTTGACTCAGTAGTCAACAAAGGCGCTCCCATTACTCGCGTTGATTAAATCCGGCTATAACAGGAAACCTGAGTTTTTGAAAACTTAGATAAACTTATTTTCAAGTCAAATGACTATTTTATGCTTTGCAGCTCAAGTACATATTTTTTTTGAAAATAATTAAACCCTTACCAAAGCCTACATCCGTTGGCCGACTGTATGTTTCATAGGCTTTGCCCTTACTAATAAAAAATACGCTTTTTGTTTGCATTTATTGACGTCATTTGTAGCAAATTATTTACGGTTTCACGTTTTATTATTTAGCATCAATAGAATAAAATTATAATTATAAATTAGGTTACAGAATGTTTCAGTTTACATTCCTTTTTGTTAAACTTCCCCGATCTTAATTTAGCGTCGCACGATTGTTTACGAATTGCTGTCCCGAAGGACATATAAATCATGGTGTTGATACAATTTTTTTCTATATGCCTAACTTAAGAATATATAAGAAAATCATTTTCCAATTTATTTATGAAAATAGTTACATTTTTTCTTCTTCGACCACTTCGAAAAACCCATATACGTCGCTTCACGTATAAGTGACGCAACCATTGACTGTGCTGCTCTATTAATTTCCAATCAAAAGTCAATCAACGTACATTGTGGATCGATGGTGACCGATGGAGTTTGGTAAAATAACCAGAATTGCTTTAGTACAATATTTATAAGGACCAATGAAAATAGGAAAATTATAATGTTTTCGCCCCATTATTATGATTAAACCACAAGTAATATATATTTTTTACTATTCATATCTTCTGTGTCGATTATACGTATGTATATAATATTAAGTCTCGATTCGTATTTAAATTGTCGTTTTTTTTTTGTGGAATACTATTTTCATTTTATACCTTAACTAACGATTCACCCTCGCTTCGCTCGTCGTTCGCCGCTTGGTACCACCTTTAGAATAACATTTTTTAAGTTTCAAGCTTCCAAAATCTTCCAAAAGCTTTAAAAAAGACCTAACCATATAACAAACTTTCATCCCCTATTTCAATCCCTTACAGCTCTTTGTCCTTTCTCAGGCTCTAGACTACCTGTGTACCAAATTTCATTTAAATCGGTTCAGTAGTTTTGGCATAAAAGCGCGACAGACAGACAGAGTTACTTTCGCATTTATAAAATTAATTTACGATGCAAAACGTTTATGGTAAATATGATTGCTTTTTTTTATGGGACAAAGGGGGCAAACGGGCAATAGGCTCACCTGATGGTAAGTGATCACCTCCACCCATAGACATCTGCAACACCACAGGGCTTGCAGGTTCGTTGCCGGCCTTTCAGGAAAGGGAGGGAGGGAGGAGAGAGAGGGACGGGGGTAGGGATGGGGAGTGGGCCTCCCGGACCCTCACTTACCGGACGAAACGCGACAGCATAGCTGCCACTTCACGCCGGTCTTCTGTGAGAGAGTGGTACTATACGGGGCGTGCCGGCCCATTCGGCTGCTTCCCGAAGGTAACAAGCATGGCACTACCACTTGAAAAAACAACGAACTTGGCTTAAAAAACAGCGAAGTCCTTTTAATGAAGTTTAGTCTTTGAATGACAAGAAATAGTTCTAAAGTACAGATGGGCTTCTCTAAGCAAATTACAACTATCCGAAACTATATAATTAAATCGACAGTTTGCTTGAGTGAGGTGGTAATTATAATATAACTAAAAACTTCCAAAAACTAATTACACCTAATAAACACTAGTTGCGACTTCTTACTGAGAACTTTCGACATTGATAGATTCTCTTAAAATATTGATAGCCAGACTTAAACTCAAATATTGCATGAAAATATACTAGATAATGTAAGAATAGAAAGGGTGACAGAAAAAAAATATCGCAGAGGTGATAAAAACTACGTACTTAATAATTTAATGATGAATACGTACTAGATAATTAAAGATACAGACTTTTTTTTCTTGCACGTCCGACAGCTGGGCATGGGTCTCCCTTTAATACAAGGGTTATAAGGCAACAGTATATAATTAATTGGTCAAGTGTGAATTGGCGAACTTCACATTTCTTTGGATTTACTAAGTTCTATCAGACTTACACGATTTTGATTTCGATTACGATTATCGCGATGTTTCTGTTTAACGTAGGTCAAAACGTAATCATATCGTTAATTATTCACACATAATAAAATTGAACCCGCTTCACACCATCTTCGCTTCACACCAGTCCACTTTCTACGGTACCAATAACCAATATCAATGAGGCACAGTATGGTTGTATTCCTATGTCTAGTGGTATTTGTAAATTTTATGCTGTTGCAAAAAGGGTCACACAAAAATAAATTTGTCAACGACCAGAATATTTAAATCTCGTATTTTTGACAAATGTGCATAACAAATGCAAAACAGCATCGCAGCACTGAATAATGTTGAATTTAAACAAAGATTTACTTCAGCCCCTTTGAGCCCAACAGAACTGACTTGATCTAAAATAAGTAGAGCGTGACCGATTATGTAAGATTTTATTCTAAAAGCGTTCTTCTACAACTGATGTCTGATACTGTTGTAGCTTATAGTAATAATAATATACCGTATTTCTATAGAAGTACTAGTAGAATAGCTATTTTAATTTTTACTATACAGAAATATGTACTTTATAAAAAAATAAAAGTACGTGCGTACATACAAAAGTACACATATCAAAAGTAAAACTTCTTTGGCAAACTAATTTTTAAATCTCGCTTATATTTAAACTAACTAACCCCGTCTTAGCTCGTTGAGAGACGACGGTCACACCCACGAGTTAGACGGAGTTAGAAATGTCACTGACTTGCGGTGGGTGAGACCCCCGACCTGCGCATCTTAACCGTCTGAGGGGTGGTGGCGCTAACTCTTCCCTGTCTCTGAGTGTCTGGTACTTGTACTAGTACTCGTTTATATTTATACTAATTTAAAGCTTTAGATTTTCGAGACTTAAAGGGAGGGAAAGGGAAAGGGAATTTTGTAATTAAAATAATAAAGTGTCGAAAATTTATACAAATGCACTCGCTCTCACTCAATCGGTCTCAACCGCTCTCTCCCTCTTCTCAAAAACGTTTCACATCCGTTTCATGTCGCGTTTCATCCGTAAGAATTTTACCCTTCAATCACGCAATGTAGTTTTACTTCAAAAAAATGAAAAAAATATATTAAAGAACTGTCTATTAATTCGAAAGTAGTTTTGGGATGTCTCTATGCGTCCCTAGTTTCATATTCAAGATAGTTTTTTAGTGACTAAACTTAAGATGTTTTAGTTTATTTTATTTTGATTTGAGCTACTGAAACGAATTAAAAATAAAAAAAAAACTTTGTAAAACTGGCATCTTATAAAATGTCAAGCGTTTTTTTTTACCCAACTGCGCCAGAAGGAGGGTTATGATTGTTATATATTTTATTTTTGTGTTCGAAAACCCCGAATTCAAATACTTTAATTTCACGTAGAAGTATTATTATACCTTGTAATGTTTTATAGCCGCTTTTGAACGGTTAGTATAGATTTTTCAGAAATTAGAATTTTTTTCTATCTCATCTCTCATCCTATCGGATAACTAGCTAGTTATCATACATCCGAATCTATCCAGTGGTTTTCTCAGACATAAATTTAAGACGAACTTTTTTCGTAGTCTAAGTTTATAACATAAAACCTTTATATGATACCTTATGACGACTTGTTTGCCTCAGTTGGTAGTGACCCTACTTTCTGCGCCAGCGGTCGCGGGTTCGAGTCCCGCTGGGGGCATTCATTTGCTAATCACGAATGTTTGTACTCCAGTCATGGGTGTTTATATTTATAATATGTATGTATTTAAAATGTATATGTGTAGTATATCAACTATCTGGTATCCGCAACACAAGCACGTTACGTAGCTTACTGCGGAACTAGATGGCGCTGTTGTAATGATGTCTCAACATATTTATTTATTTATTTATTTATGATAGGTCAATTTTGTGAAGACATTGTTTTATTTGTTTTTAACTTTACTTTTATCACAAAAATAACTTCTATATTATGCAAAAATTAATACATGAAAATATGCATATATTAAATTTTTATGTAGAAAGGAAATACCTAGTTTTCGTCTCAAACGCATAGTGCAGAATCGCGAGACTGAATAAATGATGCTCAATTTAAACAAGGATTTCCTTCAACCCGTTTGAGTTCTCCCGAACTCAGTAATTCGGTCGAAGCAGCGTAACTGACCGGCTCTTGAGATTCTTATTCTGTACAAATTATATTATAAAATTAAATATACTTCTATTATGTTATTAAATATTAACTTAAAACTATCTTAATAAAAAAATTATAAAAAAATATAATTATTCCACCTTTCAAAGAAGAAACACAAAACTAGATTTATACATTTCTTATAAAAAGTAAGTAATTTTCAAAATGTGTTATCGGTTGTGCCTTTTTTCACACTACAGAGGAAAAACCGATTAACATGATTTTGTTTTTAGAGATAATACATAAGGTGAAATGGCGAAGTATTTCTTATTCTTATTCTTTATATTCCTGCGCATTAAAGTGTTCCTTTTGGAATTACTATAGCAAAATATCACTAGTAATGCCCTAATATATTTTTAATACATATATTTATGTAAGGATGAAGTCGGTTTAGATAATATGTTTATTTTGATTGAGCTGAACCGGTTGTGGTAAAGTTTGCAAAGACGTAGATGGCATAATGATGGATAGATTACAGTCGAGCATTGACTACCTCTTATCCTCGCACTATTGTCCTGCGAGCGGAGACTCAGGCTTAAGCTTGGATACTGAAAGTATAACAACACAAGAGTCATAAAAGAAAGCTTGTACTTAAAAATAATACAAAAAATCTTAAACACTGCAAAATATTATTTGTCAAACTCAAGTCTAGAGGGAATGAAATCTAACGCCCGAAAAAACATAGCAAGTGAGAAAATATTTCCTTCGACTTAGTGTTTTTATAGAATTACTATATAAAATTTAAACCTGAATCAAGCTAGCTCTGTTTGGTGCAATGCATGTAATGCAGTAATGCATTACCCAAATAAAAAAATTATGGCAGGTACCTAAATCACAGATTAAGTATTAGTTACTACGTAAACCTAAATGACGAAATTTTAAGCATTTCCTGAATCTCCTTCATCTCCAAATTTTAACCATCGATCTACAGGGTTTTGTTTTTACAATAAAAAATTAAAAATTAATAGGCACTTCAACCACAAAAAGTAATTTATTTATAAATTTATATTTTTTTTTTGTTGAAAACCATGACTAAATAAATATATTGACCGGAATAGAAAACATGATAAAGGCTAAAATAAGTGACTGAGCCACTCTACAATGATTTATTTTTGAAAACTCGAACGTATCTGTCAAATAAACAATATAAATCTCTTCCAGAATAAGACTGCAATATATTATTCGAGTCGGCACTCGAATCTACGATGTGATCATATAGTATTATGTAGAAGAGACCAGCGTTCTTTAATTTTGAAAGTAATATTATATTAAACCATAATTTGTTTTTTTATATCACACAATGATCATAATATATTTAGTTCTTTGCTATGAAGATTTTTTTATTCTATAATTTAGCATTTTCTATTTAGCGATCATAGACAAGATGTAATTCTGTAATCAATATAATATTATCTATGTAAATATTAATAGGTATTTAAGGTAATTACTAAAAAATCTTAATTTATGCATCTTATAACATTTTGTTTTATGTTACGAAAACGAAGGAAACTTTACAATGATATCCGGAGCGGCTATTCACTTGTAGGAATTTTAATTTTTCATCTCATGTATACATATCTACTTTGACCTTATGTCAAAATGTCTTGGGAGTAACAAGTTAAGTTATTGACAAATGACTCCTTTCTAGAATAAAAACAATTCAATGATACATATTATTCACGTCAAGTCAAAGCAAAAAGTCAGAAAGCTACCCACAACCATGCCACCAAGTTGCTCATTGCCCACAAACATGCAAATTTATTCCTACCCGCACTATGTGACGCGACCAAAATGTACATTAAGACTTGCTAAGACGTCGTTGGAATTAATGCTAATATGGTTGTTTTTACTTTTACTACTACAGAAGACTATTTATTTTTTCAGAATACGTAAAAAATAATAAGTGACATGCAAAAAACATCTAAATAATACTAAATAAATAAATGCGTATGGACATTATTACACACAGCGCCATCTAGTTCCGTTGTAAGCTACGAGGCTTGTGTTACGGTTACAAGATAGTTGATGCACTACGTATAGGTATATAAATTTAAATACATAAAAATTATAAATATATGTATATAACTTAAAATATAAAGTGTTAGCTGTGCCTATAAGAAAACATTTAAAGAAAATCTACAGAGTAGAAATCTACAAATTTTTATCAAGTTATAAAAAACTACTTCAAGCGTGTGTTGCTGCCTGTATTTCTATTTATTTTGTAGCTACACTCCACAAAACACACTTTGTTTTCCACGACCTTTCGGCACAATTATTTTTCGTAGTATACTTAACTTGCTTCTTACTAATATTATAAAAGTATGGATAGACGTTTAGATGGATGTCTGTTATTAAATCACGCCACAACGGCTACACGGATATGTCTAGCATATAAGGTCTGGAACCGGACATAGGCTACTTTTTATCCCGGAAAAATGTATGGCTCCCATGGGAATAATTTGAATTTCACTAAAGGCGAAGAATTCTTAATGTGAAAGTTACTGTAGGTATCTGTAAACTTTTCACTTAATCATGGAACAAAATTGTTAAATTTGGCAAGGATCCTTAACCCCCGATAAACTGCTAAGCGATCCAAACTGAGAGCAAAATCTAGTAACAAATAAAATAGGAATTCCTTGAATAATCTAAGCGCTATTAGTGACTCCTGCAATGCAAAGTTACATCCTTCTAACAAATCAAGCAAATCTACTGAACCTTGAAGTTTGAACAAACAGTGAACAATCATCTGTCCGGACCCGAGTAAATGTCGTTTTGCTATGTAAATATATGTAAACTCCGTTGTTACATTAACCAGTTTTACATCAGACGATATTTATACTAATTCATATAATTATTTATACAAAAAAGTTACAATTAATTGATTTATTGAAGACAGTCGTAGTCCATTGGTAACGCGCACGTTTGGATAACCGAGTGACGCGGGTTCAAATCCGGGTCTTGCTCGCACCTCACCGAATCATTTCTAATATGATTACCACTTGTTTTACAGTGAAGGGAAACATCGCGAGAAAGCCTGCATGTCTGAAAGAACCTATCAAGTTTTTGTAAGACATGTGAAGTCCGCCATTCCGAAGTTGGCCAGCGTGGTGGACTATCCCCCTCGTATTGAAAGGAAGTCCGTGCCCGGCAGTGGAACGTTAAAAGGGCTGATTACAATACAAAAATGTATTGAAGTAGTACACTTTGATCCTTTTTCTAATTTCAATATATTGGTATTATATATATTGGTATTATATATTTACGTATTATTCGCCCAGTAGGTTGTAATGGTTAGAGATTCCCATAGAAAATAAACGGCCTTTCTGATTTTCCACGTCCTTTTAAGGTTTTCTCTACTTATACCACCTTTGACCCTCGCCATTTTTGAAACTTAACGAGACACGAATAGCAATTGACTTTCATATATATACATAGGTATTTTTATATATAGACTTTAAAACTCTATAAAATAGGCTTTAAATGACAACTGTATTTCTGCATGCTGTGCCTATAAAATAATTGGGTATCTTAAATCAATTTTTATTGTGATGTTATAATTGGTTGGTCTGTTCGTAGACCGTAAGTAAATGAAAGGTACATATATTCAGAATGTAAATGTATATAAACGAAATCAAAACGAATCGATCAATAATCTCATTACCATATTTTCACTAAGTCTAAGACGTTTCCTTTTTGAATAATGTTGTAAAAGTTTTTCTGTTCATAAAATTTCGGGTAACGCTTTTTTATCATAACCTTAAGATTACACATTTATTCATTTTCTTTCGTCTTCGGCGTAGCACATAATTATTAATTTAAAGTTTCGAGACTCATTTTTATGGTTCGTGGAAACCTATCATGGGTTGCCCCCTCCATCCTTGATGATATTAAATGAACTGGGACTTTTACTTAAAAAAATTGAAAAAATTGCAAAAAAAATCTTGTCACAATTGAATAACGACTAAAAGCCAACAAATCCCTTCCCGCTTATTTGGAATGCCGCAGGAAAGGCTTTCCCACAAAGACTTAAGTGTCCACTCTGTTATCAGAGAAGCACCAGGTGTAACACCGGTCTCCGGCACTCAATTCTCTTAGCTTCACCCTCAGCAAGGTTCCCGGATGCTAATGAATTTATAAGATATAAGATAGATATATCCTGATTGGCTTTTCTGCCTAAGCCACCAAAGTTGATGTTTCGTAAGTAATTAATATTATTAAAAAATGTATATATTATATGGAATTAATGAAAATAAAAAAATATTGTGATATTATTATTTATAATATGTATGTATTTAAAATTTATATGTGTAGTATATCAACTATCTGGTATCAGCAACACAAGCACGTTACGTAGCTTACTGCGGAACTAGATGGCGCTGTTGTAATAATGTCCCAACATATTTATTTATTTATTTATTCTTTGGAAAATCTAAAAGAACGGTTGGTTTTCTAATTCTAATTCTGGCTTACTGTGTTTATTTGATGGTTGAATAAATTATAAGAAGTCGTCTCGAATATCGTAGTCGTACCGCTATCGTCTAATACAAAGGTACTTCATAAACGAACCTGACTGAACTGTACCTCCGAATTATGTATATTTGACTGACTGTAGGCAAATCTCTCTCGTAGATCTTCCAGCAATCAATATATATGTTAGTTTTTTCAGAGTATTCACAAGACGTTGCTTTTCTTATATAATACTTAGCTCTACTTAATGTAATATTTTGATTCTGTGTATAGGAAAATTAAGGTTTTATATAAAAGCAAGTCTTCTACTACTTCATTAGAAAAATAATAAAAACCGTTCAATTTATTTTAACTTACCAGCGAAGCAGGCCGGGTTTGCTACTATATAATATGTTTTTTTCTTTATGTTGCGCAATTGGTGACTTAAGTGTATAAGTATTTACTTAGAAAAAAAATTTTAGTGCTTGATCAACTGTAACTTTTTATTCGTTTAGTTTTAAAACTTCTTAGGATCCTTTACAAAAAGATCGTATTTTTATCACATCGGCTAAAATAGTACTCCTTCCAGCTATCAGACCTGTCCGAATCTTCGCAGAGAACTAAAATACAGTGGCACAATTTGTAAGACAGCAGGTGTAAGGATAAATTCAACATTCTAACTTTAATTTTATTACTTTACACGTAGAATATAAACTTAATGCAAGAATCGCTTTACAAATAAAGTAGGTATTTGAGCGTGTTGACTTTTATGCCTATAAACAATAACTATTTGGTAATACGACGTTTCGTAATACGACGACACGTTTGGCTCAGTTGGTAGTGACCCTGCTTTCTGCGCCAGCGGTCGCGGGTTCGAGTCCCGCTGGGGGCATTCATTTGTTGAGCACGAATGTTTGTACTCCAGTCATGGATGTTTATATTTATAATATGTATGTATTTAAAAATTTATACGTGTAGTATATCAACTTTCTGGTATCCGTAACATAAGCCTCGTAGCTTACCACGGGACTAGATGGCGCTGTTGTAATAATGTCCTTAAAAAAATGTAAAATGGGAGCTAAGTAAAGTTTTTAGTACGTATATTATGAAACTAAGAATTTACTACCAAACCATATTAGAAAAATATGTCTAATTTTATTACTTTAATAATTTAATAAAAATAATAAAGGCTTATCCGAATTCCGCTCGGTTTCGTGCCAAGGTACGAGTACGTTTTAACTGTTAGTTTGGATTTCTCAGAGGTGAGATATCTTACTACAATAAAAAGTATTTCATCAAAATCTGTCCAGTGCTTTACTCGTGACGCGGTCACAAACCGACAGAGAGACAGGCAAAAATCTAAAACTATAAAGATTTTGCCTGCCTGACTATATAAATTAGATTTTCCAAAAGCTATTCAATGGCCTGATCCCTCTCGTACAGACCCGTGCCCAGTAGTGGAACGTTAAAAAGGCTGAAGACATTCAATGTTTAAATTTATTATTATTTATAACGAGACTGAATTAGTCAATATTTGCATTCAAAGCAATTTGAATTATATTAAAACACTTAGTTAAATTGTTGAGTAAATAAGGCCTATTCTAACAGCATTATCAAATAATACGCCCTAAATTATTTTTGATGGCGTCTTTATTGATTACATTTATAATTCAAAAATAACGAAGGTCTATCTACCGATTCTACTTCATGCTATTATTAAAGTGGAAATCGATAGAATTCGTCTACATCACATATTTATTAAACGCACAACACGTTTTTCATACTACGTAGCTATGTACACATATACAAATGTCCTTGTATAAAATCTAAGTTTTTGAATCGTTAAAATTATAAAAGCTTGTTTAATTGAGCTCTCCACTTGTGCTTATTTTAAGCGGAAATAAGCTGTACGTTCATTTTGAACTAGAGACTAAGAAAACTCAGCTCGGGTCCTTCCCTGCGTATTTCCCATAGATCAAAAATTAAAAAAATATTAATTAAAAAAAAAATACTCTATATATTTACCCGGACAAGTACTACTACTAAATTTCTTCAAAATCTGTCCAATGGTTTTCTCGTGATGTCACAAAAATATAGAAAAAAATTTAAAAACTATATATTTGGCCTCTATAAAAATCTATTAAATATTTAATGTACAGATACAACTCAGTATATAATTACATTATGTGTTATGAGAATCAAAATAATGGCTTTGTGAAATAATCTCAAGGATAAATAAAAAATACCCGAGATTTTGGAACAATTTAAAACAGAACACACATAATAAAAAATAACATATAAAAATAAAAAAAAATAATGTTTCTGTTTGTAATGGCAAAACAACATCTTAAATAGATGTTAAATATATGAATATAAAAGTATGGTAACTACAAGAAAAAAAATATTTTTACAATATCCGTCTGCTTATTTGATAGTTTCTCCGAAACGAATTGAGCGATTTTGATACTTTGCCAGTAAAATATTTAATGTTAAAAAGAGTAAGTTAACCTAAGTAACTACCTTTAACACTAAATTAACTTTATTTTAAACAGAATAAGAGGTGGGCGCAAAAAAAATAAATTCCGTGAAATTGAGGGAATTGAGGGTAGGTCACAGTTATATAATAAAAAACAATTTCATAAACAAATGTCATGTCATGTCATGTAAAAAAAATCATAGTATTATCCTGATAATGAATTTACGTGCATTCGACAGTGACGCGTGTGGTTTGCGGTCACTGCCATTGTTTAAATACGCTTATAAAAACCTTTCAGGAACAATGACTGTTATTAATATTGTGACTATTAGTGATATTACTATACATATTAAATTTATGGTGACATTTTATAAGCATTTTTTTAAAGAAAATTTGTATAATTTATTATACACGTAATTACTCTAAGGCTAGGTGATCTAGTGACTAGGCCTAGCATGTACGGTAGCTCTAGAGGTCCAGCGTTCGAGTCCCAAGTCGGGCATTTGAAGGCTAAGATTTTAAGATATTTTCAGTAGTCCCTCGAAAAACACGTATTTCCTACCAGTTCTGCTCTTAACTTTCACCGATCGTCTTTGAAAGATCGTCCCACATACATTTGTTCACTATAATAAGTCCTAAGCAGATAGATGGCTAGACTCAGTGAGATTGGAACCATAACCGAAACAGGTCGGCAAGACATTATTATTATAATTTTTATTTTTATATAAAGAAAAGCTAATTTGCGTGGGTCGTCCGCATTTTGTTTCGCCACACTTCCGCTGCCTCGCTGTACATATTTTATAAACTTTTTAAAATGTACTTACTAACAATTACGACGAAAATTACATCATATGTGCTGTTAAAAATAACTGTTGTGGATTCTACTACTACTTAAAATTGTGCTCTATTTTAAATTTTTGCTTTATTATATATATTTCATGGTATTAAAAATATAATATATATCAGCTTTGCAATTTTAACTTCAGCGCCATCGGACCAACCGAAAAGCCCAAAGAATAGGCTGCATAAGGCCGTCCAAATTCTTCCTCTTTATACCTACATATAATAAAATTCTAACTTAGTTAAATCTGTAGATTGAATATTTTTTGGAAATTCTAATTTAAATAGTTATTACTAACGATACAGAGGCAAATCTATAGTTTTTTGAATTTTTGTCTGTCTGTCTGTCTGTGACAGCATCACAAGAAAACCACTAGATGGGTTTTGATGAAATTGGTGTGATGATAGTTGGTTAACCGGGTTAATATATAGGATAGTTTTTACTGCGGGAAAATATTTAATTTCTGAGATATCTATATATGTATAACCCTCAAAATGTCGTGTCGTAAATGAGATATCCTTATACCCCTCGAAAAGCCCGAGCGGACCGAGGGCGAGTCGTTAGTATGATATAATATACAAACCATTTTCATTGCAATGTTCCTACTTAAAATATAATTGAAATCCACATTAAGTAGTATCAAAGTTTTATCAGATCCAACACGAAAAATAAGCATTAGAACGATTAATCACAACATGTCTCCTTTAATATGATTTAGGAGTTGTTTGGAAAACTAACCTAACACTTAAAAATCATACAAGTGGCGCTTATATTCTTAAAATTTTCTTTAACGATCACTTCCACAAACACTTTAATTGAATTTAAATGTCTTAAACGCTTTACGTTAGACCTTTTCCAAGCATAATTGAAATAATTCAACTGAATTAATAAAATTGTGTAGATAAACGATTTGACGACGTTTGGTTTAGTTTGAAGTGTTGCACTTGCTGTGCCAGCGAACGCAGGTTCAAGTCCCGCTGCGGGCATAAACACAAATGTTTGTTCACCTGAATATGTATGTATTTAAAGTTATATAAGTGTCAACTGTCAATTATCTAGTATCCGTAACTAGATGGCGCTGTGTGTAATAATGTCCTAAGATATTTATATTTAATTATTAACAAAATTACGTAGAAACTAAAAATTTGGGTGATTCTTAAATTAAAAAACGAATGTAGAAATTAGTAGTCTATCCACCGACAAGCTACATACATAGCCTTCGTAAAACATACTTTTCCATCAACCTCAATTCTTTGTTCACGTTTTATATCCATACTCCTACATCCGTCCGACAGTGATACTGTGGAATGCATTAAGTTAATTAATCTGATAGCCCTAGCTTTCACTCAGCTTTTGGATCACGTCGTAGCTTACCAATAGAGATTTCCGCATGTACCTACATTAAAACGTTATATAACTTCATTTTCGTTCATGCATGTTACTGAATCTGATATATAATGTAATATTTATATGTGAATTAATTATAACAAACGAATCACCCTCGCTGTTCCCGAGTCCGTTTCTATGGTACGAGAGCTGGCAACGTCAGGAAAACAAGAATTTCAGGTAGGCCAGTTTTTAGATATGCTTTCACTCCCACTCTTCCGGACGTCATACAAGCTATCTGGCCTACCTGGAATTCTCTCTCGAAAACGTTGCTAGCTCTTAGACGACTAGGTACGTTCTCACAGTTAGTATAGATTTTTCAGAGAGCTGACATTTTTCTCCACTAAAAATATTCTAAGTATATTTTGACCAGCTATAGTCATACCAAATTTCGTCCAAACGTGTCCCGTGGTTTTCTCGCGTTACGGTCACATATGGAAACAGCCAGACAAAGAGACATACAAAATTTATGTGTTGTTTGTCAGTGTAAAAATCTGAAAAGGTAGTTTCATTTATAATGTCGAATATTCGCGTAAATCTAAGAAAGTATTATAAAACAAATCAATAATTAAATAAGGCATATTAGGCATATTAAAATCAAATATTTAAAGAATAAAGAATATAATATTATATACTTGTCAGACAATAACAACGGTTACCATGGCAACATGGATATGAATTTTAACTTATTCTCTCGCCGACTAAATGCAATACATTTATGTATTTCTTTCTTTATCGTGTCGCATTTTCGTTTCATCAAGTTTTAAATCACAACGATTCTATAGCAGTTTTACTTAAATATAAAATATTTATAATAGTATTTAAAATTATATATGTGTAATGTATCAACTATCTGGTATCCGTAATTGTAATTGTAATGTCCCAACATATTTTATAAAAAAAAATCAAGAAGTAGTGCATTTTCAAAACTTACAGCTTTAAGCTATGAGAGGATAAAATATCAAAAGCACTCCAAAATAGCCAGCGTATTTTGCATAACATTGGCAGGCACTTTTATGATCACGATATTTTATATACATGTTGCCATTTTTATTTAGCATACTTTTGTTTGGCAAACATAATATATAGATTATAGGTATACATAAATATTTACGAATATGTTATTTCTTAGAGTTACTCAATTATTTGAAAGTTCAATTCTGAAATAAAACTTTTTTTTGGTATTTATTTCGGATTTTTTTTGTTTCCAACTTTGTTGAAACATTCTTATAACATTTAATGGTAAAAGCCAGCCATTACAATAAGATTACGTATACAAAAATAACAATATGATTTTTCATAAAAATATATTTTTTATGAATTCAAATGAAAATGCAATTCTTTATAGAAAAAAATATACAGCATAGATTCTTTACCAAATAGCTTTTATTCTAAGTTTTTATTTAACTCCCGAAGGCCATTTCTTTTCGGAATACTTTAAAAACGTTATGTCGTTTGTCGCAAGTTTGTTTTGTTTAAAATATAACTTTATAGGCTTTGCATTTGTTTAAAATATTACTCAAAAAACTTGAGTAATATTTTTAGTTTAATTTAACATCACATTTCCACTTGGAATTTAGGGTTTTCTATATGAATGCATATTTGCTGTAAAATAAACGTCGAGCATTAAAAATCAAAATATTACGAGGAAATATCCGAGTCGGATCTGCACATTAAATATTTTTTAAGAAAATCTCATTAAAATAGTAATTATTATAGTCTTGTGAATTTAGACCAGAAGTGAGCTTTCTTTATAAAAAAACAAGCTTACTAAATCGACCTCAATTTATTTTAAGAATCTGAAAACGCTTAAACACAATTAAACTAACCAAAAAGACAACTAAGCTAGCAACAATGATATTTTAACAAATAAACCAACAGAGTAACGACCTAACAATGCTACCGCGACAAGTGTCATGACACAACTACCCCCCGATGCCGGTTATGCATCGACTTTTATAGTTTTTTCCCCACTCCAACATCCTCTTTTCTGTTCATATTCCACAATAGTTTATAATGATTTGTTTTAATTTAATTGCGATATTTGCCAAAGGAGTTTTACTTCAATCGCGCGTAAAGGTTACACGCACCCATTTTTTTTAAATAACTGATACACTATCTCATAATATAATCTCTCATCTCTCGCTCTCCATATGACAGAGTCAGTAAGTAACGTACGGGGTTATTAATATGTAATCTAATCCAAAGCCACCGAAATATCACGTCTTTTTCGCTTTCAGCAGTTGATTTATAATGTATAAAAGGAATGTATGATCATTTGTTTTATAAATAACAAGAAAAATACTCAGGGACTGTGGCTGGCCCCTATTATTAATAAACGATTTATATTTAGAATAACTCACCTTTGTACCTTTATAAGCAAGAACTTTCTTATAAACTTACGTTAGATTTCAGGCCCTTTTATTTCGTTCATATCGCAAAATCTGTTTTCAGCGAACATAGAACATGTTCGTATAAAATAATCTACTTTT
Organism: Boloria euphrosyne; assembly: GCA_951802675.2. NCBI lineage: Eukaryota > Metazoa > Arthropoda > Insecta > Lepidoptera > Nymphalidae > Boloria > Boloria euphrosyne. The sequence continues at coordinate 4,436,689 of OX637896.1, forward strand.
CCAGCTTCATAGATCAAGTAGTTCTCGACATTTGATGTTCAGTTAATGCGCGAATAATAGTTATATAAAATTAAAATTATTTCTATAGCACAATTTTTTTTATTATAACATTATCACCGAGAAAGAGATGTATTTTACGTATTCATAACTTTGAAAAGTGCTGGTCTTCACTGAAACTCAAATTCTTGTTGCCAAGAGGAAACGTCGTAATACCAAAGTTCAAGAACTTTATAACAAAATATGTTATCCATATTATGTAATGACAATAAAGGCGAAGTTTTATTTTTATATAAGCTGAAGAAGTATTTTGTTTGTGTGAAAGGACTTATACGCACTGAGCATCTGGATTTTTTTTTTTTTAATTTTACAGCCTATTTATTAACGCAGCAGGTGTACGTAAATGAACTATACGGAAGTACCACAAGCCATGACTTAACCCTATTATTTTTTACATAATTAAGTTAAATTGGTAAAGTAGTTGAAAGTTCATGCTTCTTTCGAATATCATGGCGACCAAATACTTTTAAACGCAAGTGCATTTTATTAATTTCACTAACAAAGTTTAGTGTCTACTGCGGTAATATTTCGACACGTGTACTACGTCCTAAGTAGTACCAACACTTCACGCACTGTACAACACATGAGGTTGTTTCGCCAGATTCCTTTGAGCTACGGATTTCTCAAGATTGACCATTGAGGCAAAAAACGATTAGTTAACTAGCAATTTCCGCGGCTCCCACGTTCTTCCCCCAACCTTATCACCTCGGGGAATAAAAAATATTCTACGACCTATTCTCAACCCTACCAAATATACACAAAAAAAATCATAAAAATCGGTCAAGCCGTTTCGGAGGAATTCAATAAGAAACACTGTGACACGAGATTTTTATATGTTATACATTATTACTTTATACTTTCATCGTTGCCATCATTTCCTTAATAATAATTAATTATTAATTTACATTGGACCCATGTTTTAACTGAGCTTAGCATTAAATTAATTGTGAATGGGATGGGTATATGAAAATATACATAGTGTGAGGGGGACGGATAAATATCATTTACATATCATATGGCTTTGTACGCAGCGGTTGACTTTGAAGTCTTTAAAATTGCCCAACCACTTCAGTTATTGAGAAATTATATAGAGATGTTATATATTAATGGGTAAATTTGATTATCCGCTAGTAGCGGACCTGGCTTTTTTTTCTGTCATAAATATATCTGTATTCGATATAACCTGTTTTCAACCTACCTAATACAAAAAAAAAATCGGTTAAGCCGTTTCTGAGGAGTGCGACCTTAACACGAGATATTTATTAAGTAAAGAGGTTTTTGTTGTGGATGATAGGTAAGTAAATTTAAACGATAAATTTTATTAGCACAAACAGAGAAGCTCATGAAAAATAGAATATAATAAAAAAAATACTTATAATATATTATAATATCATATATAGTTTATACAAAACCGGTTTTCACAGCTCAGTACATTTACATCGTTCATATAAATAGTCACAAAAGATATGGAAACATAAGCTTTTGATCTCAGATGCTTAATCCAAAACAAGAGCGCGCAGTGTTGTATCTTAAATAATTAGAATTTATAATGAATGTGTTTTAGTACCAACACTAAAATATAATGTATGTAAAATTGCTCCAGGATATTTCCCTTGTGGTTACAAAAATGGAAAGAAATATTCATACATGAATAATGTCGATTGTAGATCGTAATTAATAAAAAAATAATAATAAATAAGCTATACATTATAGCGTAGGATTTATAGATTACCTAATTCAGCATATTTAAATTGTCTTTTTTAGCTATATAAGCGCAGGACGGCTAATATCAGAAGTAGGTCGTAGATGTGGGCGTGATCGTTAGTGTCTTTTGGGAAACACAGTGCATAAATTACTAAATTTAACTTAACACACTCATAACTAAGTACAACGTAAACACATTAAAACATTATATTATCAATAATAGTTCCATTATTCGGATATAAGTAATTCGTCGATGATACGTGGTGCATCGGCGGTCCAAATCTGACATTCCCTTTTTTTCTTTCAAATAGTTCTCTAATTTAATTTCTTTTTAAAACATGCCAGTTTGTATCACCTTGCTACCATCGCTTCGACGCTTTACAAGAGTGCGCTGTCAAAGCTTGATTTCACACTCTTATCCGATAAGCTTACCCAACATCTCCAGATGGCGCACTGAGTGCGCCGTCACGGCCGGACTGACATTCGACCGTCCTCGGGCGATCATTTATTGAAGCCATTGCAAAAGCAGGAACGACGCTCGCCCATCCTGTCACTCAGGAACAATCTAACTCTCCGTTATATTCGTACCGTACGTAAATACAAATTTATTATGAAAGCATGTATCCTTTCGACCATCTCAACTTATGGACCGGATGACATCTTTCCAAACCGTGAGCGTGGACCGGACGAGTGTGTCCCTTCGACTATCCCAAAACATGGGCATAGACCGGACGACACTGTCCCTTCGACCACCTCCAAACCGTGAGCGTGGACCGGACGAGTGTGTCCCTTCGACTATCCCAAAACATGGGCATAGACCGGACGACACTGTCCCTTCGACCACCTCCAAACCGTGAGCGTGGACCGGACGAGTGTGTCCCTTCGACTATCCCAAAACATGGGCATAGACCGGACGACACTGTCCCTTCGACCACCTCCAAACCGTGAGCGTGGACCGGACGAGTGTGTCCCTTCGACTATCCCAAAACATGGGCATAGACCGGACGACACTGTCCCTTCGACCAGCTCCAAACCATGAGCGTGGACCGGACGAGTGTGTCCCTTCGACTATCCCAAAACATGGGCATAGACCGGACGACACTGTCCCTTCGACCAGCTCCAAACCATGAGCCTGGACCGGACGAGTGTGTCCCTTCGACTATCCCAAAACATGGGCATAGACCGGACGACACTGTCCCTTCGACCAGCTCCACCACTAAAACACAAATCGGGCAGATGTGTCCCTTCGACCAGCCTCGTACAAAGGCGTGGACCGGACGACACCGACCTCTAAATTCAAATTCAAATTCAAATTTAAAATATTTTATTCAGCATGAAACTATTACAATTTTTTACTGAACGTCATGAGTCTACTACCAATCATTTTGTAACCACGAAATTATCACGAACAATTTCAATTCTTAGTGTTGATTTCAATCTCGTAGTGTATACTTGTATGTAAAGTTTGCACTCTTCGACCACAATTCTTCATAATCTTTAGTCGCCGTCACGGTTTCCTTATCATTGTTGGTAGTAGCTTGTAAGCAAATCATCGTTTCTCTGCGGTACTTACGGTTCATTCTACCTCATTCCCGACTTTACTTGCGGTCGGGCCTCCTTGTGCATCTACACTATCATGCCACGATACCAATTTTTAGCACTTTTTTTACAGAGCAGTTCCGCCTCATCACATGGTCGTACCACCTGGGCTTGCCCTCTCTGAGTTCCTCTGTTACCGGGGACACGTTGAAGGATCCCTTCACATATTCGTTTTGCACTCTATCTAGAGGCGTCACGACGCTTGCCCAGCGGAGCATCTTCATCTTCACTGTATGCAGTTGTAGTTCATACTTTTCCAAAGTTGCCCAGTTCCAGTTCAGAGCCATACAACATAGTAGGTCTCACAACTGTCTTGTATCACTTGCTTTTGGTTTTGGTAGGCATTTTAGGGTCACACAGGGTACAGAATACCAGACAGAGATCTCCACTTCAATCACCTCAGACTAACTCTGTGATTCACTTCATCATCAATGCGAGAGTCAACATTTAGTATTGATCCAAGGTATCGGAAACCGGACACCTTTGGTGTAACAGTGCCGTTGATATTGATGTCACAGCCTACCTCCGCAGATCCTACCAAGTCGCACTCCATGTATTTTGTTTTCGTGTGACTGATATGTAAACCGTATCTTTCAATCTCCGCCATCCACACTGAAAGCTTTGCTGGAGTTCTGAATTACTTTGCTCTATCAATACAATGTCTTATGCATATAGAATATTCCATGGTATATCCTTGTGGAATCTTCAGGTTATATGGTAGTCCATTATTAAATTCGGGCTCAAACGGATGTCTGATGCACTTAAAACTACTCACTAGAAACGGTTCACTCACACTTGCAGGGCTACAAAATTGTGTGCTAATGTCGTTATAAATTTCTTCTATCAGAGAGATATAGGCTCAAACATATAACTAACACTTTTAAATAGAGAAGAAATAACAGTTTGATTCCACTCGCTATTTGTAATATAATAAAAAAAAGGCATAAAGTCCTTTGGAAAATTACTAAACCGTATTGATATCAAAAAACGTTATATTTTATTAAATCCTTAAAAATTCCCGAGTAATGCGCTCGAGTAGCAATTATTCCGCGCGTAATTAATAACAGCCGATTTTTTATTGTAAAGTGCTAACTAAATATTATTCAGTTCGTTCCATATTTATTATTATTTACAAATTAATGATTTACCAAATTATTATTATCTAACTTGTCTATAATAACCTTTCTACTAGGTATTCCGTAATTTTAATATTTACTTAGTAAGTTTAGAAGAATTGATTTATCCTCTTTATTTAACTCTATATCATTCGAGGACATGTTATTTTTTTTTAAGCTTCGCAAAAGTTAGTCGTTATTCTAATATCAAATATAAGATTATCGAAGCCTGACCCGGGACTCGAACCCAGGACTTCCCGATATACAATCGTAATAGGCTAGCTGCAACACCGCCGAAGCAAATAAGTAGCCGTATAATATTGCCACTTGCTTTTTTTTTTACTTGGTTAGAAATTACATTATCAGACATGCAAGCAAGCTTTTCACAGTATTTGTAATTTTAATTGTATTTAGAATCTGAGTAGTGCATTTAACTTTATTACTTCCAACACCAGTGAGATATTAAATTAAACGTTTACACGCAAATCTCTTTTAAAAGGGAATAGACAGATTTACTATATATGTAATAGACAAAGAATTTGCTCACCGAATGATATTTCTAAAGTAACTCTCCACGTTCGCCACTCACACCTATTGATCTCCTACCTCGCAGCACCAGCATCTATTCTCTTGGCCGTTTGTCACATGTAAGACACATAACATTTGTTATCATACCTTGATTACGAATTAAACTACTCGGTCGTAGTATTTCATAACGCCTTTTTTTTACAACCAATCTATTTTGACCAGTGGTTTCTGTTCATGCCACACCAATGAAATGTTCCAGCAAATCTCATCTCATACCTTGTCCGAGGCTTCTTACAATAAGAATGTTGATGTCGAACTTTGTAGCGATAAGATTTCGTAACATTAGTACTCTAGTAATAACCTCATAATATGTGGTTAGTTCTCATCGTGCTACCTTTATAACATAGTACTAAACTAATTCAGTTATCACTCCTTCAGGTAACTCAGACTTAGTTATTCTTCTAATCATATTCTATAATCGAACCACGACCTTAGCCGCAGATTTTCTTCTAGCTCTAACTTAAAATTGTAGTGCTTGTAGCTCTCTGCTCGTGACATCCTAAATCCTCTCACTAAAGCCTTCATATCATTTAAAACCTTCGTCTCAACATCAACCGGTTTCATTGTTACGTAGTAAGGTTCTTCCATATCTATACTCTTTGGGTTCTTCTATCCCACTTCTGATATAAGCGCAGGACGGCTAATATCAGAAGTAGGTCGTAGATGTGGGCGTGATCGTTAGTGTCTTTTGGGAAACACAGTGCATAAATTACTAAATTTAACTTAACACACTCATAACTAAGTACAACGTAAACACATTAAAACATAATATTATCAATAATAGTTCCATTATTCGGATATAAGTAATTCGTCGATGATACGTGGTGCATCGGCGGTCCAAATCTGACATTCCCTTTTTTTCTTTCAAATAGTTCTCTAATTTAATTTCTTTTTAAAACATGCCAGTTTGTATCACCTTGCTACCATCGCTTCGACGCTTTACAAGAGTGCGCTGTCAAAGCTTGATTTCACACTCTTATCCGATAAGCTTACCCAACATCTCCAGATGGCGCACTGAGTGCGCCGTCAGCTATATTAATTTATACAGATAAATAAAAATGAAGTGGCTGTTTGTAATGTCAAAATGACAGTATAACTAAATGCATATGATAGTATACCGTATACCGCATGTATATATAAAAAACTCAATTTATAAGATTTTGTCTGTATGTTTGTACCGGCTAATTTGTGAAACGGCTGTACAGATTTTAACGTGACTTTATATGTTAGATAGCTGATGTTAAAACTTAAAAGGAGTTACATAGGCACCTTTTATTTTAGAAAGAGTATTAAGGTTCCGATTAAAAAATTAAATACGAAGCTAGTTCTGAAAATAGACTTGTCCTTAATTACCAGTCTAGACGAGAGCGCGACCAGCATTTAAAAGTTTATATCAGGCACAGATTTTGTAGAAACAAATGGTTATTTAGAGTTCCTGTCAATTGCTATTAAAGTTTCGATAGATATTTTATTATTAGTTATATTCGTAGAAAATATATCAGTCATTATGACTTTATTTCAATAAAAAAAATGTGCGATATCCATCGATCAGAATTCACTTAAGATAAATCGAAATATATTAATGAATTAATTTATCTAAAAACATAATAATTAATATATTTTATATGAAACCTTTTTAAAATAAAACTTAAGTTAATGGCTAGCAATAAAAAAATATATCAATTTCAAATATGTGTAATTTAAAAGAATAAATCCAAAAAATTGCATTTGTTTTAAGACCATCTGTCTAGTAGGTCGAGTTGTACGGTCGGTGTCTACTAAACATATTTAAGTTAAAATAATAATTAAAATCCAGTAAAATGAGAGAAATCGTACATATACAAGCGGGGCAATGCGGTAATCAAATTGGCGCAAAGGTAAGGGGTTTTCTCATGCGTTGTGTAAAATATATTGTTTCCAAACTAATCTTATATACTAAATGAAAAATAAAAAAAGCTATAATCATTTATTTTTTAAGAATAACAACATGTACGAGTTATATTTTTAACTGTCTGTCTTTACGACATTTGCAAAAGTAAGCACTGCAGTATGTAATTTGTATTAAAAACATTAACAACTTGGCAAAAAATCCAATCCGCTAAAACCCCTAATTCTTGTATAACCATGCAGTAACATAAATCATGTATTTCAGTTCTGGGAGGTTATATCGGACGAGCATGGCATTGATCCAACTGGCACATACCACGGCGACTCCGACCTTCAGCTAGAGCGGATAAACGTATACTACAACGAGGCTACCGGCGGCAAATATGTGCCGAGGGCGGTTTTAGTCGACCTCGAGCCTGGTACTATGGACTCGGTTCGGTCTGGACCGTTTGGGCAAATCTTTCGTCCCGATAATTTCGTCTTTGGACAATCTGGAGCAGGTAACAATTGGGCAAAGGGGCATTATACAGAGGGTGCAGAGTTGGTTGACTCTGTTCTTGATGTAGTCAGGAAAGAAGCTGAAGGTTGCGACTGCTTACAAGGTTTCCAGTTAACACATTCCCTCGGCGGTGGCACTGGCGCAGGTCTGGGAACTCTTCTAATCTCAAAAATAAGAGAAGAATATCCTGATCGTATTATGAATACATTTAGCGTTGTCCCGTCCCCAAAGGTTTCCGATACTGTTGTAGAACCTTATAATGCTACGTTATCTGTTCACCAGCTCGTAGAGAATACAGATGAATCTTACTGCATAGATAATGAAGCTCTCTATGACATTTGTTTCCGTACGCTCAAGCTCACAACACCGACCTATGGCGACTTGAACCATCTCGTATCTGCTACAATGTCTGGTGTCACCACTTGTCTTAGATTCCCTGGCCAATTAAATGCAGATTTGAGAAAGTTAGCAGTGAATATGGTACCTTTTCCTCGACTACATTTCTTCATTCCTGGTTTTGCTCCTCTAACATCGCGGGGCAGTCAGCAATATAGAGCTTTAACAGTCCCCGAACTTACTCAACAAATGTTTGACGCCAAGAACATGATGGCTGCCTGTGACCCACGCCATGGTCGTTACTTAACTGTAGCTGCAGTGTTTAGAGGTCGCATGTCTATGAAGGAAGTTGATGAACAGATGATGAATATCCAGAACAAGAATTCTTCATATTTTGTTGAATGGATTCCTAATAACGTTAAGACAGCTGTTTGCGACATTCCACCACGTGGTTTAAAAATGTCTGCTACTTTTATTGGAAATTCTACTGCAATACAAGAGCTGTTCAAACGAATTTCCGAACAATTTACAGCTATGTTCAGACGCAAAGCATTCTTGCACTGGTACACTGGAGAAGGTATGGATGAAATGGAATTTACTGAAGCTGAAAGTAACATGAACGACCTGGTATCAGAATACCAGCAGTACCAGGACGCTACTGCTGAGGAAGAAGGTGAATTTGATGAAGAAGAGGAAGGTGGTGACGAAGGAGACTAAACTATTGAGATTTGTTAAGACTTCCATTATTAAATATATTTTAAATTTTGTTTATTACAATATTTTACAAATGTTCTATTATTTTCTCTTAATAATAGTTAGGTATGTAAATTCATTTAAAACATTAAAATTTTTATAAAAGTCCAAGGGTCAACTTAATAAAATTTTGCTGACGTTGTTAATTTCTGACCTTTATTTGACCAGCTAAGGAAAAATTTAATAGGATGTAGGACAATTCCGTTGGGTATTGTTTAGAAAAGTCGTCTTTGACAATATTCTCTATACAGACAAGAATTTTACTGACATTTCCTAACCATTTTACGTCTTATCTATACATATTACATATAAATAAAATTGAAGTGACTGTCTTTCATTTCAAATTAACAGCTTTCACTAAATGCATATGAAATTATATACGGTACTAACATCAAAAATTCAATTTTTTAGTCTGTCTGTCTGTTTGTTCCGGATAGTCTCTGAAACGGCTGGACCGATTTTCTCGCTACTTTCACTCGCAGATAGCTAATGTTATAAGAAGCAACTTGGGCTACTTTTATTTTAGATTTTTTTTTAAATTTTAAGTATCGGAACGCGCGGCTTCGCTCGCGCTAAAGTAATAAATACATAAACACAAGCTTTCGTAAAAGGTGTGACTTTCACCAAATCTGCCTTTGGTCAGCTGATTGAGCATAGCTTCATCTCCATTCCTATCCTCGGCTGTAAAACATTCCGAACGGGTGAATAGAATATAATCGTACGAGAGCTAGCAACGTCGGGAAAACATGCATTTCAGTAAGGCCAGTTTTTAGATATGCTATCTCTCCCACTCTCCCGGACATAATACGGGCTGTCTGGCTAGTGGTAGTGGTTGCGTTCATCAGTGCGCATCGTACTTGGATAGGTAAAATATCAATTTTTCAAAGAACTTTAAGAAGGTTCCTTTTGTTTTTATTATGTTAATTGCAACTAACTAACTAGAACAAACTTTTTGCAACTTGAATCTATTATTGCCACAGTTCCATTGTTGTTTAAATTGTGCCAGACGCTGATTTTAAATATAATTTTTGTTAAGGCTGAACTTCAAGTAGCAATATTTTATATTGTTTAAACCAGTAATTGCTTCATTTTCCTGTTAGGCGCATTGACAAATGTATGTAATTATCGTAGTAAATTGATATTTTACCTATCCAAGTACGATGCGCACTGATGAACGCAACCACTACCGCCAGCCAGATAGCCCGTATGATGTCCGGGAGAGTGTGAGAAATAGCATATCTAAACATGGCCTTAATGAAATGCTTTGTCGAAAACGTTACTAGCTCTTAAGCTATAAGTAGGTATATTTATTGTAATAAATACTACTTCAAAGGGTCAAATATTTAATCATTCATGAAATAAAATGTCTATACAATTACAGTTTTAATATCAATTATGTATCGTATGTAGGTACTATATAAAGTTACAACTACCACCAATAAATCAATATCTAAAACTATATTCAAACAGTACTAAAAGCAAATTAATGTAGCATACAGATACCTGTACCCGAATAAGTATAATTTAGGCCGTTGAAAATATCTTCGCTTTCAAAATAGCCGAGATTCGTATCGATCGTCAAATGAATGCACGGTTCGGCTTTTGAATATTCTACGAGGAAGGCGTGCTCACACTGTCAGTAGAAACTGACCTAATAGTAATTATATGATCGAATTCAAATAACATATTTAGCCTTAGTAATTAAAGATTGAGTTATTGATATATTAATATTTCACATAATTACCGAGAAAGTATTTTTAAGTTTTGTCATGATTTAATTCGTTCATTTCAGCCCAAATACGTCCACTGCTCCTTCAGGTCTCCCCCAACATGATTTACTTACTCGTATATTATATATTACTATCAATTCATTATTTTATTATGCTAAGCTTAGAACTTATTTATTTGTCTTAACTTAACTTTTTATCTGTTAATATGTGCACTACCGTTTCAAAGATAGACCATTAGTGAATTTATTATTCATCATACTATAAATAAAGGCAAAAATTTTCTAGTAATTTTATTACAGCACTCTGAAAAAGTTAGAAAAGAATATTATAGTACATTATCCAAACGATGCCAGATTTGATCTTTATTGTTTACTGGAGTAACTTCTTTTCAAGAACTAATCCAAACTTAGCGTTGTTCTAACCAAAATAACGTTAAAACAATATTTTCGAGCTTAACCTAGATACAACAATTGAATACTTCTATTCTGCTATATATTTTCATAAAGCACATTTCTGGATTGTATTATTATATTGCAATTTTGTACTGCGTTGTACCCAAACTTTTCTTATGCCCGCTAGCCCTCATTAAATTTTTATTATTATACTCGTATTATATAATATCATGACCCATATTGCTTGTCGAACTCTATATACGCTTCTACAAATATGTAATCTACAAATACAGACAGTGGTAGCCCAGTGGAAACGCTCTCGCGTGGGTAACTGAATGAAACGGATTCAAATCCGGGTCTCGTACCTTCATATTTTGATGTACGAATCATTTCTAATTTGTCTTACGGTGAAGGAAAACATCGTGAGGAAACCTGCAAGTTTAAGAGAACCTAGCAAGTTTTCGAAATACGAATGAAGACTGCCAACTCGTACTTGCCCAGCGTTGTAGACTATGGCCAGATTCCCCTCGTATTGAATTCAGTCCGTGCCTAGCACTGGGACGTTAAAAAGGGCTGAATATAATATAATACGTGATATTGTACCTATACGGTGTATATTATTGGTGTACTCATTAAATAAATACTACGTCATGGGTTTTCATCATGCCTTACATTCTCGTTTGATTACGACTACGTAACGTTTATAATGTGGGTAAGGATGATTGAACTAATAAATAGCATATAAAGCCAACCTTGAAATATTTTTTTCACATCGTAGAAGTAGCGTGATAGAATTTACTTCCTTATTACTTTTTTAACACTATTCGTAGGTTTCAAGGAAAATGAGGGTATATCACGTAATACTTTAAGGGCTTCATTAGTAAAATTACGTATTACGTATTCCTTCAATTTTAATCTTTTATGTCGATAAGCACGCCTATAAAAATTATAGGTGCGATAACAGTGTATCTTAATTTGGTATTGGAACAAAGGCCAATGTCACACTATGTTTTAAGCAGACATATTAGGTATATATTGCTTAAAAAATATGTTATTTATTAAATTTTCTTGCTTACGTGTTTAATATACAGAGGTAAATAATGTAAAGCTTATCAACACTTTCTACTTGTCAATCTTTAGAATAAAAATAAAGAGGAGGAGAAGGTGCAATTAAGTATTGTTTAAGTAATTTCATTAGGAATAAAAAACACCTGTACCTATGCTATAGAAGAAATGCGTGCTTACAATAATAACTAATCTCAATACTATAATTGTTATAAATGCGAAAGTTTGAATGGGTGTTTATTACTAATCGAATTGAAAAATTAGATAAAATTTCGCACTAAGAAAGATTATATTTAAATGAATAAAAAAAACGAGCAAAGCGTGGGTGAGTCGCTAGTAAGTAGTAAGGTACTGTCACGTAAAGAGCTTAGAAACTAGAACTGCCAGACGTACATTTCATATTCTTTAGATTAGATGGTGTTCGTAACATGTTATTATAAAATACTTATATAATAAAAAATAGTACACAAACATTTGTGAAAAAAACATTTTAATGGTACCTTTGGTACCGGTACTTACATAATATTTTATGTTTGGATAAAATGATAAGATAATAGAAGCAAAGCATGCTTCTGTAAATGTAGGAAAAATACTTCTAAAAACTATAGAAATATATAGTTAAACATGCTGCTTCCATGTGTAGAAGTCATCGATTTTATATAAATGCCAAGGACAAATTGTCTAAGTGTAAATCGAATTCGAACTTCGGGGATTAGAAAGCGTCACTAAATAAAGTGTTGTTAATCGTATAGGTATATTTACTGATAATATAGACCTTATATTATATATTATATACATACGTATTTAAATTTAAAGTTTACGACTTTAATTTTAAGTTTGATCTTCAATCTCACCAATTTTCATGTTAGTATACTCAAATAATGTTATCTATATCTAAATAGGCAAACACAAAAGTTAAACAAAAAGTTTAATGCCTTTCTTCTGTTTTTCGACTCCCACGAAAGCTGCAGACGAACTTTAGTGCTATTAATAAAAAAATATGGTCGGATTTCGACCACTGGGCGAAAACTAATTATGAGATAGCAAAAATTAAAAGAATAGTGCTGAAATGGGGCAAGTGAGGGTCTCGCATACAGAGGGTTACGAAACATGAAACAATTTACCGTATATTAACATACATAATTCGTTACGTAAAATGTAGTTTAATATATTGATATTATCGACTACAAAAAAACAATTTTATCATATTTTGCATATGCAAAATTATATTTGTGGTAAAATATTTTATTGTAGTATTTAAAAAAATACATTTTTGTTTCAGGGCCTGGGATAAAAGGCACGATGGCGATCCTCAACTGCCTTCTCGCTAGGCAGCTTTGCTTCGAGGACGCCTCGTGTTCTGCTATCTTGGAGATCATCCCGCGTGTCTGTGGCTCTGAACTTGGTAAGTAAAATTATGAACTTAAATCGCTTTACAACTACACAAAAATTAACTAAACAAAATGTTATAATTTTGTCATACTAGGTTCCAACCTCCACTCCGCTTACAATTGTATACTTTTGGAACTTAATTGAATTAATGAATATTATATAGAATTCTGATATACATATTATCTGATCTGATACATAATTTACTTCAAAATATAATATTTCAGTAAATAAAAGGTACATATATATCTGAAATATATGGCCGTTAGTTAGGACATCCGCCAAGTGACTTGATATAGTGTTCGGTGCTCGTAAACAGTTCAGTGGATCAACGGATTAGCGTAGATGGAATTATTGCTTTCGGTGACAGTGTTAAACTGGATAATAAATTAATATTTAACCTTATTAATAGGAAATACAAATAGTATCGTAGCTCTTTCCGCGTACGTAAAAAGTAATCGATTTTCATAACAGACATTTAATAAATGTAGTTATTTAATAGGTACTTTTTAAGGTTTTTCAGAGATGAGACAATCTCCCGCACTAAAAAGGGCCCTTTAGTGCCCCGAATAACCAGCTATATCAATATACCAAATATTATTAAAATCTGTTAAGTGGTTTTCTCGTCCTACGTTTCCATACAGAACGACAGGCGGACTATGCAGGTTCTTCATAATATACGTTTAATTAACAGTTGATTGTTGTTTCTAAGCGATGAAATAATTTTCCGCAGTAGAAAAATATTCGGATACAGCTATCCCTATATACGATCTCGTATATAGTGATGTCCTCCTGACCGATTCCGGCCACGGCGGCCAATCTCACTGAGACTAGCCATCTGCGCGGGACATATTATAGTGCACAAGTGTATGCGCAATCACAAGTGCACTCTCTATTCCTTATCACTCTCATATTCCGGTGGTAGGACTGCTCGACCAGTGAGAGTTAAGGCGCAGGGCCGACAGCTTTACGTGCTCTCCCTCGGGGGTGAAGCTCCGCCAACTTCCCAACTCTGTTACTAAGGCTTACGAAATAGAAACACTCAATAACTAAACTTGGCCCGACCCGGGACTCGAACCCAGGACCTCCCGGTGTGTGACCGTACATGCTAACCACTACACCATCTCGTATATACATATATGAAGGACGGGCATAAGGGATATGTTAATTTAAAAATAAAATTAAAAATATCTATTATAATCATATTTATTCTTAGTTTTGGCAAATACTTCTTTGCGTAATTGACGTTTGTAATTAAAGTTAAATAGAAATAAAAATAAAGAAATTCTTCTACAAAATTGAAAAAGAAAAAATAGTCCATATTATCCGTTTTGCCCTACCAGGGCGGGCAAAACGAATACTCAGGTCGGGCAAAACGAATACTGATTAGAAAACGCTATTAATCGAATCAATCGTCGCAAAAATATGAACCACGTCCCGAATATGAAGAACAGGCTTCATGTGTCCACTCTTGGCAGGTCCCACATTGAATCCAATCTTCTCTCGGCGGGTCAACATATTTTTCTTTGCATACGGTGCACAGGTACGATGTCATAGATTTTCCCGAGGCTTTTTTTGTTTGTTGTTGTCTTTTGACACCTGGAGCATCGATTGGAGCTTTTCTTTTTGGAGCTGCAGTATCTTTTTTTGTCTTTGAGTGGTGATTATAGAAGAGCTAGTTAAGATTTCTGACTGTTGAGATTTACGTCCTCGTGTACTCTTTCGAACTGACTACCGAATTTACTCTCAGCATTTTTCCCTAACGCGCCAAAACAAGTATAACTTCAAAAACAGAAAGTATCCGTTTTGCCCGGTTCCGTTTTGCCCGTCTGATAGTTTTATAACATAACCTTAAATTATTACAAACTACAGCGATAAAAATAAAAAAATAACTTGATTATTTCATGTTCATTAATTATATATTCCATTTAAAAAAAAATATTTGCCTCGTCCTTACCAAATTAAAATAATCTCTGTATACTTACGGTTAAAAATTTGAATTTTATTCCTAAATTTCAATATTTATAAAAAAAAAATGCCACAAGTATGTCAGGCCGATGTATGTATGGTATGGTGCGAGTAGTTATATAATGGAATGATAGATGGTAGTCTAAAGTATTTCTACCGATCGACCAGCGATTTGAAACGATTATTTATTTTGCCCGCCCTCTCCGTCTTGCCCGTCCGTCCCCTAGTATTTGAAGGTCACAATATTTTAATGCTTGATGTTTCCTTTCAAGCACTTTATACTCTTCTATTTATTACCATAAAAATCGTATCAACACCATCTACCTATCTATTATTAACTAATTATATAACAATAGTCCATCAGATATTACTCCGAACAATAACAGTAATCAAGACAATGATCGTGTTGTATTGATTCAGCGTTAACTGCGGTTTAATTTAATGTCATGGAGTGACCTCTTGAGGAACATTACTAGTTCAATTTTAATTAGTTTTTTATTTAATAAAATAATAGTTTATCCTATCCAATGATATTTTAACTACAGATATGTTATACGCTCACTAAACAACCGAAAAAAGTGTTCCGCGCTGCACACATACACACTTTTCATTCAAGGTACATGTCAAAATGATAGAAAGGGGATAGTCGATAAAATCAATAAGAAAAAAAGAGACAGCTAATGTTGTCAATTGCGCGTCAATGTAAACAAACATTAGCCTAGCGACCGATGACATATCAGCATATTAGGCAAATAATTAAAATATATTAATAAATCGAAGTATTCTGCTTTCTTACATGTGGTATGAGATCCCTTGTGTTTTATTAACTTTGGTATCATAATTGGTGCATTTCCTAAATACACAGGATGGCATTTTTTTAAATTTTGTAGCAGCGTACCACTCGTCGCCATGCGGTGACACAGACTAAAGGCAATACGTCCTAATTAGGACGTTTTCGAGTTTTCACGATTGCGCGCTCATAACATATCTATAGTTAAAATATCATTGATCCTATCTCTTGACATTTATTTAAAAGTAGCGCCTCACTCGCTTCGCTCGAGCTCGTATCTAGGTGTTTTTTAATTGCCATAACTTTTTTTATGTATAAGCCGATTGAAATAAAATAAACACCACCACAATACATTAACAGCATTCAAATAGGTAAGTCTTTTCTAAGATTATCGCGCACAGATAAACATTTTATTCCTTGCCAATAAGACGCCATGATTCAAAAAAAATATTTATTAGATAATAGATATAAATATCCTAAGCAATAAAGAAAAGCGAGCTCATGGTCTATGATAATAACAAGCGACTTGCCCTCAATTCGTGCGAGTACGTCCTTTCAAGGCGACCGAGATTCGCTTGGCGCTTTTCGGAAAACATATAAAACTTATACTTTACAGAGAAGACAACTTTATAGATAAACTTAAAAGTCATAATCTTATTTAAACACGAAGTTTGATCCAAATCGTTAGAGCCGTTTCAGAGATACACAATTTAAGTAAATAGTTTAAGCGTTTAAGTTAAACATTTAAATACACAAAAATTGCTCATTTAAGTAAATAGTTTAAGCGAAGACTACAGAACAATACAGAAATCTAAAACGTATCGCAAATTCGAAATGAACTGTTAAATTGTATTACATTATGGATGGAATGTCTAAACGTTACAAAGTCCACATACAAAGTTACAAAATCAACAAACGTGCAAAGTTTCATTGCCGGCGATATATGTAGCTGCGGTGCAGACGTGCTTTATTTGAAATGTAAAAGGAAATATTTTGTTCACATAATACTTTACTACTAATCATTTACATCTATTGCACATGAACTCACAGGGACAAGGAATGTCACAAAATGAGATACGTGGCAAAATCTTAATGTTCCTATACTTTTCAATTTATCTAATTTATGTGACATTCCTTGTTTTGCCCCTGTACCCTTCACATACGAATTTGTTAATATACTAAAATTCTGATTCTACAAATTATATATCGACTCTATAAATTTTGGAAAATCTTCTCTAGTTTTTAGAATTTTTTCTTCTGTCTGTGTGAGGCCTTATCACGAGAAGACCACTGAGCTACATACGTAGACTACGTAGACTATGTAGACTAGAAAATAAACTCATAGGACTCATGGTTCACCTTCTTAAAAACGTTAATATTTTTATTTATAATAAAGCAATAGCATTTAATATAATTATTTATAATTTATGGTACCCTTAACTATCTTGATAAAAAGCGTCTCTAAAATCTTTACTTAATTTTCAGATTTTAAATTAAAAAAAACAGCAAATCGACACAAAACAAATATACTTATCTTCAAAAGCCTATATATTTCTTGCCTACACAAAATAACACAAATACATACAGTGTAAGGAGTTCGTAGTAGTAACAAGTATTCCAAACGAATGCAATTAAAAGTAGCGAGCCATTGTGAACTTCCCCGTCCCGTTTGTTAGAAAAGTATTTCTTTTGTGAGCACCCATTATGCATGAGATCCTACGAATGTACTTATATATACGTAATACGAATAGTTCCGACAAGTTTTCCTAGATTTAGTATAATGAAAATAAAGTTACGTTAAAAATGTAGCAGTTAAACTAGATAACTTCAGTTTTGACCGGACTAAGGAATTACTTAGGCTTTTATTTGAGAAACCCTTATTGGGTTATGCTCAAAAACATTAAAACTTAGTAAACGCACGCCATTTTCAATGTATACCAAAACTTTTGGAAGAGAAGCCTCCAATATAATATCTATTAATATAAGAAGATATAGGTAAAGGACGAAGATTTCAAATAATATATAAACAAAAAAAAATTATTACCAAATTGAGATGTTCTGATATACAATTAATTGTTTTTCTCACGTTAAATTAAGTAAACATCAAATCAATCAACAAATACGTTCAATCTTAGGAAAATTGAAATATATGAGCTATACTTGCTCTCCTTTGTCAAAATACCGTCAAGTCACCTATTTCATCAGTGCATATAAATAAAATTAAATGTCTGTTTTTAATTTCAAATTAACAGTTTTACACTAAATGCATATGAAAGTATTTACTTACTCGTACGTCAAAAAATCAATTTAAAAAAAATTGTCCGTCTGTCTGTTTGTTCCAGCTAATCTCTGAAACGGGACCGATTTTGATGGGACTTTTACTCGCAGATAGCTAATGTTATAAGGAGTAACGTCGGCTGCTTTTTATTTTATTAGAAAAGTATAAAAACCGTTTAATTTATTTTAACTTACGCCCAGCGAAGGGAGCCGGGTTTGCTAGTTTAATTTATACATTCGGTCCACCGTCTTAAAATTTTCATTTTTAATTTATAAAATGTTTGAATTCATATCAGAACTGCAACAAGCTTCTTTTTAGCAAGCTGAATGTTAGCGACCTAGTTTCAGTTTTATCGAGAAGCAAGTAATCTTGAAACTCAATATAAAAACCTAAAAATAGTTAGTAACAAATAAAACCAACAGAATGAAACTTTCAAAATTTTACTTTTTTAAATTGTACACAGAGTTACAATTTAAAGAAGTGATTACATTATAAATGGAACTACCTTTTCGGATTTTGTCGCGGATTTATTTTGATTTTTAGTTCCCGACGTTTCGAATGCTTTACAGCAATCATGGTCACGGGAGAGAAGTGATTACAATCTAAAACATTATCCTCCTTTGCCTCGTGCAGTCGGCTAAAAAGGAGTTTAGCTGAATGTTTAGAAAGTCTACATGCATATCATAACGATACTAGCAACTCTCCCTTGCTTCGCTCAGGTCCGTACTTAGGTACGTGTTAACTATTGGTACGAAATAGACATACTCGTATTAGTTTTGATTTACTTGTGATAATTTGACTGTCATTGCAACTGTCATAACATAATACATCAAACGTCGTAATTTTTAACTGTCAATTTTTATTTTATTTTTTTTTATTGTCCATGCAACTTTTTTAATTTTTTTTCTTCCATAAGAATGTTCTCCTGACAGTAAAAACACAAAAAAAAACATTTCAAACACCATAGAAATTTCATTTAAATAATTTTCTTTTTTGATAACTCATTGAAAGTTTCCAGAGCATAATTAAAACGTAGTTTGTACTAGGTACTTAATATTCATAGTTAAAAGTTGACTTAGAAATCAGCGGAAACTATTTTTCTTACAAATATTATAGCTATATTATTAACTAAGTAACCTAATAAAGTATATTATATTATATTAAAATTAAATAGCTTGAACGTGAATACTTATTCTAAATGTAGCTACATTATCGTTAATAACATTGATTACCTCGCTATAATAACCTCATAACATAAAAGCTATACGTTACGTTAAATAACAATTTAAACGAATAAGTCAAAACTCATACAAAATTTCATAATTTTGCTGAATACATTTCAGCCTTATTACACGTCCCACTGCTAGGCCTTGCAATATAATATGAAGAGGATCAGGTCATAGTCCACCATGCTAGCCAAGTTTGGGTTGGTGGACAAAGTCATAACCTTAACTGCCTCGGTGGTGTAGTGGCTAGCATGTATGGTCATACATCGAGAGGTCCTGGGTTCCAGTCCCGGGTCGGGCCAAGTTTAATTATTGAGTCTTTATGTTTTGTAAGTCTCAGTAATAGCCCGGAGTTGGAAAGTTGGCGGTGTGTCACCCCCGTGCCTCGGAGAGCACGTAAAGCCGTCGGTCCTGCGCCTTAACTCTCACTGGTCGTGTCGAGTAGTCGTCCCACTGGAGTATGAGAGTGATAGGAACAGAGAGTGCACATGTCTGCGCGTACACTTGTGCACTATAATATTTCCTGCGTAGTTGGCTAGTCTCAATGAGATTAGCCGTCATGGCCGTATTCGGTCGGAGAAAATTATTATTATTGTTATTATTATAATCTTATCTAAACACGAAGTTTGATCCAAATCCCACTAATAGTGTCACCGATTGTGTTTCATCCCACTGAACATTGAAAGTGAAAGAAATAGAGCATACCCACTTACGTCTGCTCACGCACCCATACACTACAATATTTCTTGCTCAGTTGAGTACATTAAAAAAGGGCTGAATACGAAACGAATCTACTACCCTCAATGTTAATAATGGGAGATATTCGGAAACCCGATACAATGCGATGACCATCATTTTAATTTCTTACAAAAGTTAAGTCGTTTTCATAAATATTTACTCGCGCCAAAAGTTCAGTGTAAACTTAACCCAACTTTCATGATAAATAGTTTTCTTTCAATAAACTAAAAAAAACGAACAAATGAACTACGTATATATAAAATATACTTTAACTTGTATAGATAACAAAAGCGATGTTACAATGGATGGCCCACATTGAAATTAAGTACAATATTGAACTCTACCTCCTTGTAATAGAATTGATGGTTTTTACTAGGTTTCCACAATAGAGCAAAACCAGGTCACGAGAGAAATAAGTTTAGTCACTCAAACTAGAAATCAAATATTGATTTTGAAGTTATTATTTAGAAAAAATTACATATTGAAGAATTTTCGTGTCTATATGTTAATTGGAACACGCGTCAGATACCATTGTAAAATTATATTTTAAGTAAGTACATGACTTTAAAATTTTAAAGCTCGTACCTGAAATTTTCATATACCATGTCGTTATCAACATGATTATCTTTTCTTAATAATGATACCAATACCATTCGAAAAGTAGTATGCCTAAAAAAAGTACTTAGTCTCTCTCCGAAGACCTTCTTTTTCTCAGAGAGAAAGGAGGAGAGGAGAAGGTTCGTCTTAATTTTTCAGAACGGAGTCCTTTTTGTTCTAAAATAAAAGTAGCCTAATTACTCCTCATAACATCAGCTATCTGCCAGTGAGTACTGTCAAAATACGTGCAGTCGTTTCAGAGATTAGTCGAAAGCTACAAACTGACAGACAAAACTGTTAAAAATTGTATTTTTCTTATAAATACCTTATATAAGTATTGATGCATTTGGTAAAAAGCTGTTATATTAATGGTTCAAACAGATCCTTGATTTATTTATTTATTGGTAGGTATAGATTATTATCATACAAAATATTGTCAAATTAGAATTATATTTTTGGCCGTTATCTCGTTTGCTGACGGAATTATCACAATCAAATCAAGTATCTGACCTTATTTCTATCCCACAATCTTTATAATACTATGAGGGTTTTTGGAGCTAAGGGCACTCGACTCTGTCCTCTAAGGGCTCTTAAGCGGGATTTGTTCACACAAAACGTGAAAGACGTTGTTGTTTGTTCAATATAACTTATATCTATATATTAAATATCAATAAATGTACATATATCTGTCTGGCTGTTTGTAACTTTTTATTTTTTTTACCAATCATCCGATTTATAGTGTTGTCTTTGACATTCCACCTAATAGAACAGTGTCAGTTCTGTTTGCGGAAAAAAAAAACTTTGCAGTATACGAATGGTCGGATAATTTAGCTGATGATATAAATAACTAAGTAAAATTAGTCCAGACTCGGAAAAAAATCTGGAAGAGGGGTGGGGGTGTCAACATATACGTTTTTAGCGGTTTGTTCTCGTTTTTTCTGATTTGCTGCTAAACTTTGCATCTATTGAAAAGAGTTGAATGTAAAAGTTGTAGATGTTTAAGAAATCTAAAACTTTCTTTCCACACATTAATACCCATAACCTCGAAGTTATCGAGAAAAACGCAAAGAAAGGTTTTTTTCAGTTTTTAATTTAGAACTCTGGCAAAAACTATTTCGTTTTCATGAACTTTGCTCTCACCTCTCAATCGATTTATCATCCCATTACACTATCAAAGCGACAAAATAGTGACTGCCCTCGAGTAACCACTTTAGCACTATAATATCTCCAGTGCAAGATGCGCCCGCCGTACCCGAAATTGGACAATAAAGCTAACAATAAATATTAAAATTAAAACAATTTTTAGAAATAACGTTTATTGCCTTTAAACATTGAAACGTAAAATCTAGACATCTAGACTTATAAATAAAATTGAAGTGTCCGTTTGTAATTTCAAATTAACAGCTTTTCACGAAATGCATATGAAAGTATATACGGTACTTACATCAAAAAAAAAATTTTTAAAATGTTTGCCTGTCTGTTTGTTTGTTCTGGATAATGTCTGAAACTGGTTCGATTTTGACGGGACTTTCACTCGCAAACAGCTAATGTTATAAGGAGTAACTTAATCTACTTTTATTTTAGAAATTTTATTTATTTTAATTACTTGACGGATTTTTGTGCTACAAACCAGCACCCAGGGACGAACCCGAGCGAAGCGAGGAGAGTCGCTAGTATTAACTAAAAACCGATCTCAAAGTAGTTTTATTCGAGATGCAAACCAACTTTTATGCATATATTGAGTTCATACATATTGAGTTTGAAACGACTAAAGTTACAATTTCATACAAAGGACTTGAGAGTTGGAGTTAAGAACTGCGAAGTTATTGCATGTGTACGGCAATTCCAGAAACGCCAAATTTGCTTTTTATTATTAACTAGTAACTTATTATGGCTTCCCTTGGTTATTATTATTATCAATTATTTAATTCTATTGTTAATGGCTTCAAAGTGTGCCAGTTGAGCACAAATTACTTCGTCAGTGTCACGTTGTTGTTGTGTCGTGTTCGAGAGGACACGAAGGAGATTGTTCGGTAACATATTATTATTGTAGGTCCTTATATTATGTTCAAAATATTCACTTCATAATATTGCCATCTGAATATACATAAAAAACCAGCTGAAGTGAAGAAGACTAGTCATATCTCCAGGCTTCATGTTGAAAGTCGATGGTAACGTGACAAAAGCAGTGTAGGTACTCGTATAAATGGTGACAGGTATGGGATGGATGCTACCCGAAATTGGAATGGTTGGCATTCTTTGGAAAGGTATTGGTATTCAACCAGCAGTGGTAAATAACGCGAAAAAAATACATCAAAAATATTAATATATTATGTAACATTAAATTTGTCTTTTAGGAAACGCCACCTTTTAATATTCGTAGCAACCTTGTTTTTTATTAACTGCCTATGTGATACATTTCGTTGAAAATCCGGCCATTTTAGCTCAATACAGCTTATTGAAATATTCGATAATATAGTAAATATAATGTGTATAATATGATTTAATGATTTATGCCGCGCTTGAGTTCGCTTGATGCATATGTGTACATACATTGTACATACATACATTTGTCAAAACAAAAGGCACTGAAAGTCGTCTGTTATTACGCATTGTCTCTACATAGAGTGAAATTCTGAGTGAACTGCCATTCAAGTATACTTTATTTAAGCTAATTTCGCAAGCGCTTTCCAATATGTAGTAAAAAACTAGTTTTACCTTTCGTTTTGCATTAGTAATATTAATTTAAGGATAAAACACGTTTGATTATTATACTATTAAATATTTAAATATTAGTATAAGTAATCTTATTTTGATTTCGTCTCGACAGTGATAAGTCATTTGAAACGCCGCTAATTGAGATAAATGTACCATTGTTTTATAAATGTCAAAGATTTTTGGTAAAAAAGGCAATTTGTGCGATATTTTGAGAGAATTAGCCGCGACAAAATGGCCACCCCTCGTCAACTCTACTCCCATTGTTGATACTGACAGCTTTAACAATGAATTTGAAGTATGTGACTTTGCTCCTAAACCATGATATGTGGTATTCTCGTACGATATTTAATTCGAAAGCAACTTGAGAATTTAGAAGACTGCCTTATCCTTATTGAGGGTGATATCTGATTATCACGGATTCGAAGTCTGCGTAGGACAAATGTTTGTTCTTAAAAGGCATATTATGATTAGCCTTTATTTAAGTTATTAGTTAAAATATTAGTATTAAATTCTAAAATGTTGTATATATTTTCCTTTAAAATTAACTCTTCTCTGAATTTGTCATGTGTAAAGGAACAGAAAGTATCGAATGTGTATTAGGTATGTATTAATAAATATAAGAAAAGAATAAAGATATTTTTATAGGTTTTTTTTAAACAAATGCCTCTTTGAATGCAGAAAGCTATTAAAATGTTCATGAGATTCAGATGCGTAGTAAAGCAGTGAAGTCTTTTGTTATAGCCCCCTTTTGTTCCTAAGGTCAAGGACGGGTCAGTATATTATATTATATGCATGAAACTGCCTCGTTGGTGTAGTGGCATGTACGGTCGCACACCGGGAGGTCCTGGGTTCGAGTCCCGGGTCAGGCCAAGTTTAGTTATTGAGTGTTTCTGTTTCGTAAGCGGCAGTAACAGCCCAGAGTTGGGAAGGTTCACCCCCGTGCCTCGGAGAGTACGTAAAGCCGTCGGTCCTGCGCCTTAACTCTCACTGGTCGTGTCGAGTAGTCGTCCCACCGGAATATGGGAGTGATAAGGAATAGAGAGTGCACTTGTGTCTGCGCATACGCTTTTGCATTATAATATGTCCCGGGCAGATGGCTAGTCTCAATGAGATTGGCCGCCGTGGCCAGAATCGGTCAGGGGGACATCATCATTATAGGCATATAGATGATATATGAAAAATGTTAAAAGATGTAAAGACGGTTTAGATTAAAATTACGCGACATTTAATTTTAAGGTAAATAATTTATATATTATACGAAAATATAGTTTTAAATAAATATTATTCATATAAAATAAAGGGACTTGACTGTAGAGCATGATCTTCTGCGGCATTTTTTATCACTCAATAACGAGAAATGGCATTAATTATACAAGCTTAATTCTATTTTCAATATTATATAAAGTAAATAACAAAACAAAACGCAAAATATAAAAACGAATTATGTACTTAAAAGTAATTATTATATTCTTTATTGCACATTCAATTATGTTACACAGATTATACAGAGATCAAGTGAGCAAAGGTGGACTTATCTCTAGAAGAGATCTCTTCCAGCCAACCTATGGAAGTGAGAAATGGTGTTTAAAAAAACGGGTCGAACACGTGCAATTGTTAAAAAAAAACTATTAATATATACTAAAAGGATAAATAAACATACATACATAATTTATATAGATAGATATACAATGTACATATATAATACATACTAAATATAATACTCTCGTTCATATATATATATATATATATATATATATATATATATATATATATATATATATATATATATATATATATATATATATATATATATATATATATATATATATATATATATATATATATATATATATATATATATATACATAATATATAATATTTATACTATATAATACTAGGTAAACTGATAATTAAGGTGCGATTTGCGTCAGAAGATTAAGAAAATGGATATAGTTTTTTTTACATACAGCTCCCCAATTATAGGATTTTGCCAAACTTTTATACATCATTCGCACGTTAATATTCAAATCAAATCATTCAAATTAAGATATTCTTTAATGAAATAAACTTTTACAAGCTCTTTTAAATCGTCGTTTTTACATTATTAAAATATAAAATTTAAATTAAATGTCAGTATATAAGTGTGTGAAGAAGCAACGGCAGACTGTTCTGTTGAGAAGAGCAAGAAACTCTACTGTTGCTTTTTTAAAAAATATTTCATTATAACATTCGCATGGGTCATTAAATGAATGATGAAAGATTTCTCATTCATAGCTGTTATCTCTCTATTTGTTCAAGCGTCAATCAAATGTATAACTACTATTAGAGAGCAAAAATTGCACAGATAATTAAATAACAGCAAAAAAGTAAAGTAATAAACTAACTTCCCTAATAATTAATTACAATTTTTGTCCTTTACAGACGGCAATAACGCAGTAAAAGTAATTAATTTAATGTACTGAACGTACAAATAAAATAATATGACGCCCCTGGGATGTGTTGACTTCACAACTGATGTATACTGTGGATGCATGGATACTGCCTATACATATTTTAAAATTTTAACTTAGTTGAATCTTTATATTGATATTTTTTTGGAAATAGTTAAAACACAGAGGCTGTCTGTAATTTTTAGAACTTTTGTCTGACTGTTTGTTTATCTGTCTGTGACCGCATCACGAGATAACCGCTGGACATATTTTGATGAAATTTGGTATGATAGCAAGTTATCCGGGTCAGGATATAGGTTACTTTTTACTGCTTTAAAATATCTAATTTATAAGAAGTCTCAACTAACCGTTACAAAACAGCTATAAAACATCACACGGTATGTGAAATCTAAGAATTTGGTTTCCGGTCTTTAGAATGTAGGCGGAGCCGCAGGCTTTTAATTTCTATAGACTTATTATGTACTAGCATAGTACATAATAAGTCTATAGAAATTAAAAGCAGTATTGAAGCTTTCGAAAACCTTTTAAACTAAAGAGCGTCAAAATCACAAGCAGAAACTATAATATTTCAAACTCAATCTTTTTAAGATTTATATAAAATAGATATTTTTATTTATTACCCACTCTGTTTTCGCGTCTTCGCTCAGGTATAAAATCTCAGCACGTATCCTGCAAAATTACTTATATTACCTGTTGTATTCAGACTTATAAATTTCAAATGATTATACAACTCGTGCGTCTATCTCATTTTTATCTTATGTTTCGAAAAATTATTTCGTAACATAGCTGGGTGATTATAGCGTTGCTAATGTTAATGACATTTTCATAAGAAGAATAATCCCGTAAAACATTGTTGTCGTATTATTTTAACGGCGCACGCCAGTTTACATAATTTTTTTCTGCATCTTTAACCATCATCTTCATATTGCAGCCAATATATACAAAACTTATTGTACTTGAACTATTATACACTTAAACCTTCCTTATGAATGAATCCGTCTATTGATGAAAAGAGTTTCAAAATCTGATTTATCGCGTTGATACAGACATACAGACAGACGGTTCGGGCGGACTTTATTTTATAATATGCAATGAATAATTAAAAACGTTATTTCGTTAAATAAATAAATCTGGATCGCATATACATTTGTATTTATCTAATCTACAAATATTATGCTCCATTCAAAAAAATCTACTGAGCCTTCTCGTGATGATTCGCGAGAAGAGTTCTTTAAAATTCAAAAATATTTTTTAACAACATGACCTTCGTGTTTATAACGAAAAAACTCTCTTTTTTAATATAAAGTTCACGAAAAGCAAGTTATTGACGACTGTGACGGCAAAAAGAAATTTAAAAATATGGTGGCGAAGCGTTACCACATACTATAAATTAGACACATATGTAAATAAGTAAGAGCATTTGTATTAACCATACAAATGATAATTACATAGTTCATACCTGTATTTTTATCCTCACTAATATTATAAATGCGAAAGTAACTCTGTCTGTCTGCCTGTCTGTAGCGCTTTAACGCCATAACTACTGAACCGATTTAAATGAAATTTAGTACACAGATAGTCTAAGATCTGAAAAAGGACATAGGCTACTTTTTAAGGCGACAAAAAGGCCGTAAGGAGTTGAAATAGGGGGTGAATATTTGTATGGAAATTACGTCATTTTTAAAGCTGGAAGGTTGAAACTTATTTTTTAATATTTTGATTATAAAGATATAAATAAGTAAGACATTCAAAGTTTGTAAAAACTTTACACTAAAGGGACACCACCTACCTTACCTAGGTACCTAGGGACGAGCCCGAGCGAAACGAGGGTGTGTCGCTAGTTTATAATAATATACAAGTACAAGCGATGCACCCTAACTTGTTCTTCCACCCACCCTCGTGTTTTTCCCTAGGTACATACAGAACCTTAGATTTTGAACAGTTAGTATGGAATAGAAACTATAAACTACGTATATTAGTAGCCTTTACTTGAGAGATAGATATCCCATAAAAACTTTATTCCTCTTTTCACCTCCTGATTTTCAGTATAACACCATTTTAAATACTTTTCAGGGCATTAAACTACTATACCATATTATATTCGTTTCAGCGCATTTATAAATTGTCCATTACAAACATACATACAATAAGACAGTTTTTCTCTTTATGACAACACGTTTGGCTCAGTTGGTAGTGGTCCTAATTTCTGCGCCAGCGGTCGCGGGTTCGAGTCCCGCTGGGGGCATTCATTTGTTAAGCACGAATGTTTGTACTCCAGTCATGGCTCCAGTTAGTCATATATTTATAATAAGTGTGTATTAAAAATGTATATGTGTAGTATATCAACTATCTGGTATACGTATAGGCGCTGTTATAATAATGTCCCAACATATTTATATTTATTTATAACTAGCGACTCATCCTCGCTTCGCTCGGGTTCGTCCCCAGGTGTAACCTCTTTAGTATAGTTTAAAAGATTTTCCCGCTTTTCTGTTGAAATTTTTCCTGAATTTTCTTTGCTATAAACCTCACGGAGCCCGAGACCTTTCCAACGAATGCAAAACCGTGGAAATCGGTTCGTGCGTTCTGGAGTTATAGCGTCAGGAAGGAAAACCCGACTTATTTTTATATAGTAGATGTAATTTAGATGTCACATAAAGTCACGTCTCGGCTCGTATCAAAAAGAATTATTAATTTATAAAGCTAATTTAGAAAGATAATTATTTCTTCTAAGTCTTATAACTAGTTAAGAATACCACGGCCAATGAAAATGGGACAGCTGATGATGTCTTTAAGTCTACACTTGATTTGAATCATAATGATAACTGCCTATTTTAACTACAGAGAAATTGCCACGGTAACTTGATACAGCGACAGTATCAAGAAAAAAAAGATTTAATCTTGCTACCGTACTTATTAAGTAGTATTAAATGAAATCTTTTTATAAAACAGACCCCATCATTAGACCGTTAGCAGGTCAACTATAAAAGGGTCAACTAGGACGTGGACGTTAACCATGACCTAATAGTTAAATACGATTGTTAGCACCTACAAAGGCTTTTTTATGATAGTGGCACAATAATCTTAAAATACACGGAGTATTTTTAGGTTGTTATACTTTGCTTATAAGTATGTAAGTTATCGAAGGTTTTTTTATGGGACAAAGGGGGCAAGCGGGCAGAAGGCTCATCTGATAGTAAGTGATCCCCGCCGCCCATGAACCTCTGCAACACCGCAGGTCTTGCAAATGCGTTGCCGGCCTTTTAAGAAAGAATACGCTCTCTTCTTGGTCGTAACGGTTCGGAAAGTATGCCGGCGACGTTGTGCAAGGCAGAAAATGCCTTAAAAATCGCACTGTTATGGAGCGCTAGACATCGAGGTGGTGTGGTATCGAAGGTTATTGTGATAAAAGTAAAAAATGACTGTAAAGATAAGTTAATCATTTAAATCACGCAACACACCTCTCACTCACCGTATCTCCGCTAGTATTCCTATCTAGATACGTATTAACGGTTAGTATACAATTCTCAGAAATATAATATTTTCTCGCAGTAAAAAGTAACCCGTATGTTATCCTCGATTACCAGCTATCATCATACCTTTCATAAAAGTCTGTCCAGTCTCAGTCAAGTATTCCACCTCTGTATCGATAATAATGACTACGAATAAGATTTTCCATCAAATATTTGTACCTTGAGATTTAATGTTAAAATATCGTTCTGTCTGTGTTAAAATATCGTATAAAGTGCTTAAATGAAAACCAAAGGTATATATTTATTGATTGATTTTTAAATGTAAAAGCCAAGTATTCTGTAAAATTAAAAGCTGGGGCATTCCACGTGAAGCGGACAGGTAAAAATTGTCGATGTTTCCGATTTTAGTTATATTCGATTGAGGTATACCTACATACGTCCTCAATTCAGATATGAAATATTTTTGCGGTACGATGTAAAGTTAACGAGTTATAGGGCATTGAAATTCTGACTAACTTACAAGTATGCCCTGCTTTAGACCCAAGTATCAAGTGTTATTAAGTTCTAATTAAATAAACAAACTAGTGGAATGTATACTTGACTTAATAAGCTTCCTAACTGTATTTTTGGAAACTATAAAAATATTGTTTTTCTTTATGAATTTCGCTATTTTACTTTTCAAACTTGATTTTTTCAAAGTTCGACGTCTTTAATTTTTTTCATTTTTTTTCTCAAAATAGGTATTAGTGTACAGATAATCCTTGCTAAGTTTCATAATGGGCCTAGAAGTCGTTTGGGAGCTAGACCAGTCGCAACCCCGGGCCGCGGCGCCCGCGTCCGCCGCCCGCTAGCGATAGCTTACAGAAATGTTCAATTAAAGAAAGTTTTAAATAATTATCTTAAATGATATTGTTTGTAATGGTCTGTAGATAATATTTAATATATAATTTCGCAATTTATTGGTTTATATCGTGTTCGAGTTAATAAAAGAAATCAATATAACAATTCCTAACAAGAAAAGATATTTAAGTTGATAAAATAATGAAATTAAATGTCGTTATGTGAAATACGACTTAAGTGACAATAGTGCCTTTTTCATTATAATCAAGATTTTGGCGCAGATGCAGATTTTGATTTTCATGCCACTTGACATGGCCAAGTGCAGTGTGATGGTCTTGGTGCTACTTTAAAACGCCGGAAGGTACGGGCTAGTGTACAGTCGGCGTCCGACAAGGCAATCACGACTGCGGAATGGCTGTACAAATGGGCTAAAACATCAATGCAGCAAACGAATTTCTATTATGTTAAAAAAGAAGACATTGAAGAAAACGGATGTTTTTTAAAAAACAGATTTTCGTCTGCAGTGATAATACCGGACCCAAAAAATGACCATGCATTCATTCATTTCATTCCGACAGCTGAGGATATCTTGGTGAAGCGCACCAATATTAGTGACGCCTTTAAAATTGTAAAAATTTGTGAATAAACATTTTTCTTCAATATTTCTATAAGCTATCGCTAGCGGGCGGCGGACGCGGGCGCCGCGGCCCGGCGTTGCGACTGGTCTAGCTCCTAAACGACTTCTAGGCCCATTATGAAACTTAGCAAGGATTATCTGTACACTAATACCTATTTTGAGAAAAAAAATGAAAAAAATTAAAGACGTCGAACTTTGAAAAAATCAAGTTTGAAAAGTAAAATAGCGAAATTCATAAAGAAAAACAATATTTTTTTAATTTCCAAAAATACAGTTAGGAAGCTTATTAAGTCAAATATACATTCCACTAGTTTGTTTATTTAATTATAACTTGATAACACTTGGTACTTGGGTCTAAAGCAGAGCATACTTGTAAGTTAGTCAGAATTTCAATGCCCTATAACTCGTTAACTTTACATCGTACCGCAAAAATATTTCATATCTGAGTCGAGGACGTATGTAGGTATACCTCAATCGAATATAACTAAAATCGGAAACATCGACATTTTTTACCTGTCCGCTTCACGTGGAACGCCCCAGCTATGAGAGTGTAATCTAACACAAAAAAATGTCTTAAAAACAAACCGTCATAAGTTAAAATTATAAGCTCTTAAGTCATAAAAATGACACCATATTTTACTGGCTTTGCGTAAAAGACAAATTAGGGATGTTCGGTGAATTTTCAAGCGTTTGCATAATGCTTGAATGTCGATA
This sequence comes from Boloria euphrosyne, assembly GCA_951802675.2. NCBI lineage: Eukaryota > Metazoa > Arthropoda > Insecta > Lepidoptera > Nymphalidae > Boloria > Boloria euphrosyne. The sequence continues at coordinate 4,468,232 of OX637896.1, forward strand.
ACTTACCCTCGTCATCGTGGCTACGATGCTGTGACACCTTGTACCTTGTAGATTACACGATCGCTTTACTATAAAAATATGATTTTGTGTGGTTTTATAGGAATACTCTAAGACATAATGTATTTTTTTATTGTTTTATTTTACATAAATTAATATTACATAAAGAAAAAAATTGCATTTAGAACATATTTTTAATCAGCTAATAACAAAGATATAGGCTGCATATGTGATTTCCAGAATCACATATGCACGTTTACGAATATTTTAATATGCAAAAACTTTATTCTTACACTAGCTGACCCGGCAGACTTCGTACTGCCTCAATCGATAAATAAAAGACCTACATTTTTTCCATATTTAACCTTTTAAACCTTCTCTGGACTTTCACAAATTAAGTTTATCACATTAACTGTTAAAGACCGATTATAGATTACTATCTAAATATTAAATAATAATTAAGTCCTATTAACATCCTACGATTATGCACGAGCTTCGCATTAAGGATGATCAAACCAGATTCTGCAGACCACCGGCAATAGCCAAATTTTTTTATGAACGTACCATCTCTTCAAATACTAGTTACACTTTATAAGATATGTAATTTTCCGCATTATGTTTTAATATAGGTAAAATCAAAAGATACCGCTATAAGTAGTGGCTGATTTCACCAGTTTCGAAGTTTACTACACTCGTCGTATAACGACGAAGTCTTAAACCGTCATATTTTTATTGATATCTAGGTCATGTGTACTACTCGTAGTCTAGCCTGAAAAGTTGTATGCCTTGTCCAATAGATTTACAGTAAGTATATTGGATCGAAAGCTAATTTCAATTTCAGTATTTTAACACATTCTTATTGATAATGTTTTGTTTTAAATTTAATTATGCTTATCTTTACTATACAAATCGTTGTAAATTGGGAAATTAAAAACAAATATTTTCAGTTAAGTACGTAGAGTTAGATTAGTATTAATTTATTTATTTCATAGAAAGATATTTTTTTAATTACTTCAATTTAATTCGTTTAATAGTAATGGCTTCAATGGCTATCAGTTGAGCACAGAATACAGATTACTTCACACATGTAGGAAACGTACCTCAAGTAAAAATATATTATAAAGAAAAATGTCTTGAAGATATTGAAGGCAACATGTCTAAGTTTAATTGCAAAATGCACTTTTAATTATAACCGTATTTTTTTATTAGAGTTGTGTCGTTTTTATTGCTTGACATTAAATATCACTGGTATGGATACTATATGAAAACGTAAGAAAAAAATACCTCTATGCTTAACAGTTAACACCATGATTACATTAAACAAATTAATAGTTTCTAACCTTTAATAACTTTGCATCTAAAGAAATCTCTGTGTTAAAAATTTCAAGTAAACCAATGTAAAATATTTAATTTTCTGGGGTAATTGTGTTTGATGACAAATTTCTGAATTTGTGGCTACAAAGTTTGAATTAAAAACACAAAGTGAGAGCTTTGATGTATAACGCCGCTAGCATTTGCTATTGTTGTCGCGCGCTACCAACTTTACAGACATTAAAAAAATTACCCATACACTAATTATTATCGACCATGGTTTTTACAATAGTGTACAAGGAACGTAATTAAAATTAATTAAAATCACGCATTTAATATGAAATATTACTGAATACGGCTCTGCATTATAATACTATTTTTTAATACTCGACTTGCTAAAATTAATCTCAAAAAAAATTATCTTCTATTATTGCAAATCAAAATGACACTACATCTAACCCTAACTCAAACAAAAACCTAACAGTCCATTAAGCAATGTCTCTGCGTAATTTGAAAGGTTTCCCCAATCGGACGGGGAAAAAATAATAGTCTGGTCACTCCCTAATGACAAAAAGTCTTCTAATGCTTCAGATTAGGGATGTTACGGAGCTTCGACTCCGGTTCCGTTAAGTCGGAACTTCCGATTATTATTACACCTTCGGTTCCGACTTCGGCTCCGACACTTTTAAATCGAAGGTTTTAATCGGAGGTCGAAGCATGAATTAGCGGCGGCGGCGGCCTGTGTCGACTGTTATGAACATGTTTTATAATTGAAAATTGAAATGAAAAAAATTTGACTAAATAATGTTTTATAGGCCGCGCGATGGTTTAAGATCGCTCGAGGAAAGTAGTGGGGGCAATCAGCGCATGTGTACAATCACGCACAGACATTCTTTGTGTGTATTAATTATTTTTTTATTTCTTATTAGCGAACATGCATGTGATTTAAATTTGGTTCATTTTTTCCTAATAATTTTCGAATAGGTATTATATCTACACTATTATTTTCTCATTTAGTTAATTTTTAATTGCATAAATTAATAGGTAAACACTGCTAAAGTCTATGCTTTGATTCAATTTTTTTATGGAACTGGAACATTTTCAACGTTAATTATAATAAATTTAGTTAAAAATGTATAAAAAATTCCAAGAAACATTTGTTCCTATTATTAATTTTTTTATTTCTTTTAAATCACATATAAATTCATGTGACTCAGTTTTAATAAATTTATAAACTTCGTACACCATTTTTCGTGCCTGCCGAGTTAAAATCTTGGTTTTCGGCATCTTATCTAATAATTAAAAAAATAAATATATATGTTATATATAATTACGTAATGTAAAAAGTTTGCTAAGGTAGTTGCGCGCGCGACTGTACTAAAGGGTAAGCGGGACGTTCGTGCGGTGCAGGGGAGCGGCGGGAACTGATCGGGCCAATAGCGCACGCCTCACCCGCGCGTCCCGCAAAATATACCCAAAAATTAACTTCTGCGCATTCAAGGTCAGCGCTCTTAATTCGTTGCGCGACTTATATTTGTCCTTAAATAAAAATTCTCTTTCATGCCACCACTTCTGATCCTGCCTCCGACTCCGATTCCGACTCCGATTCCGACTCCGATAAAGCAAATTTAAAAACTCCGACTCCGCCTTCGGTTCCGATAAAACTACCTTCGTTACATCCCTGCTTCAGATAATCACGTGTATAGGTGCGGCAAATCACATAAGGGCCGCTCGAGGGACAATCAAATTTTCTACGCAGTAATGTCTGAATATGAAAACAAGTACGAGTACAATTAGCCTAATAAAGTCAAAATAAACGTCCATCTTTACAATATTTGTAAGAAAATCTATGCATAATAAAATTGGTATAAATAAATCTGGTATAATAAAATTGTAATCGAGTCTTATCTGTATATTAAATACAAAAAATCTTTTTGAAATAGTCATTATTATCGATACAGAGGCTAAATCAACAGTTTAAAGAATTTTTGTCTGTCTGTCTGTCTCCAAATCACGAAAAAAAACACTGGACAGATTTTGATAACATTTGGTATGATAATAGCTGATTATTCGTGTTAACATAAGTGATAGTTTTAACTGCGGAAAAATAGCTAATTTCTGAGAAATGCCTAATAGGTAATTATTAAAGTGTGCCAGACCTAGAAAAGAACCCGAGCGGAGGAAGAAATTGATAAAATCGAAATATATAATAGCAACTTATATTTGCTGATTAATCATTTAGCACCTGGATGACCGAGCTTTGCTCGGTATTTTTAAGAAAAATGTTATTATTATTCGCCAATAGATGTCGGGAAGAGTCATATTTTTCTGTTTAAGTGGCAATATTGGGCTACCCAAACGCCACCTTTTTGTTATTTTCTGTCAATAAAAAATAATTAGTTTAAGTTGATTATCGATAAAGTTGATTATTGAAAACACGAATAAAACAACATTTTCTGAAAATGAATCCTAGCTAGATCGTTTTATCGCCCCTGAAATCCCCGTATACTAAATTTTATGAAAATCGTTGGAGCCGTTTCGGAGATTCAGATTATGTATATACAAGAATTGCTTGTTTAAAGATATAAGATAATGTCACCGATTAGAATTTATTTTATATAATAATTAATAATAAAAGAAATCGATACTTATTATAAGATCTTATTATCATGTTATTGTGCACATGGTTACATAATCAGAATCAGAAGAAGTGTCTGTTTTTAATTTCAAACCTTTTTACATTAAATAAAAATAAAAGTATATAAGATACCTACATCAAAAAAGCAGTTTTTTTTAATTTTTGTCTGTCCGGCTAATCTCTGAAACGGCTTGACCGATTTTGACGGGACTTGCACTCGATTTCGTTTCGTATACTAATATAATAATAATAAAGCTTAGTGTTACTGGATCCTGTTCTAGAAATCTTCAGTTAATGTTTATTTTTTCACTAATACTAATAATAATAATATATTAAGAAAGATATATTACATTCGAGAGGCTATTTATTGTTTGGATAAACATTTTTTACTGTCAGATATCATAATAACTTTAATTGAAGCCGTAATGAAAGTGGCCCCTTAGTTACTTCATTGACTAATGTTACACACCCAAGGGCGAAACGAGTAAAGCAAGAACATTTTTTTTAGATTTAGATACTTGTCGAACTATCATAAAATTTTATAACTGACGGTTACAGGGGCAATACAAGGTGTGTCACATAAAATTTAAAAAAGTTGAAAAGTATGTGATCATTAAGATTTTGCTACGTGTTATAGATTGCAGTGTAAATAAAAAATAAAAATTGTCACATTCCTTTTTTGCCCCTGTACCCTTCAACTGAAAACATGTTCTCAAGCAAGTAGTACATTATAGTACCAAAAGCTAGAAATACGTACATATCATAAAATCGTGCAACCCAAACATGGCAATGAGAAAACTTTGATGTCTGGACGGAAACTTAGATTACTACAGCAACTAATCGTTCCAAATTAATAACTTATGTACCCTATCTTTTCCCAATATAGTTTTATTAATACTGAATATTTTATATGAAAATATTCAAACTAATACGCAGTATCCGAACTAGTGGTTAAAGCAAAATTAGTGGCTAATGGGAAAATTGATAATATTAATTACTACATAATTAAAAATGTTTAAGAACAGATTAGTATTAGACATATTTTTATGGCGCATTCAAGTAGTGTTCCTTAGAGCATTTAAACCTGCGATCTGTGACCTGATAGCCAAATAATTTACGCCGCATTTAACTGCCAGCAGATCCGAAGGTCCTGGATTCGAGTCCTGGATCGTATTATCCAGTTTATTAATTAAGTCACTCTATCGAGATATTCTTAATAACAATCCGGCGATGAAAAACATTGCTGTGTGTCATACCCGTGTCTCGAAGAGCACGAAAAAGTATCGGTCTTGCGCCTCAACTTTTACTGGTCGCGTCGAGTTTTCAACCTAGCTGTCTATCCATCATACATTGGAGTATGAGATTGACAGGATTAAGGAGTGCATTTGTTCGTACACATGAATGATAAATATATTAATCAGATTGGCCGTCGTAGTTGCAATCGATCATGAGGTTGAGGAACGGAGGAAGGAGGAGATGATTTATACTTAGATACTTTCCACTCGAGAGCACCTTTATAATTATATCTTTTACAATATTTTTGAAAGTTATGAAGTACGTGATATACAACGACTAAGAGTCTATGTTAAAAAAAATATGTTACATACTAATAAATATTAACTTTGTTTCAGTGGCATGCTCCACAGTTACCGTGACTAAATGCCAGGCTGCTCTACGAACTCTGCAAGCGTTTCCATTTTTCAAGCCGACGTGCCTCTGTCGAGAACCGAACGTGGACCCCGAGTGTAACTCCTTCCGCGATTTTCTGTTTGATCATCCCTGTGTGTTCGTAATGAAGAAGGGTGAGTTTGTGTACATTCCTACACATACATTTAGTTTTTTTTTTACATTAAATTAATAATAAGAAAATTAATCTGATATTATAAAGATACGAGCGAAGAAAGTGTGTTATTAGACCTTAATGGATCGTTAATAGTCATAACCGAATGGTGATTTAATATAAAGAGGGTTTTTACCATTTACTGACCATAGAATGTAAAGAAATTGTTTGAAATTAAGTTAAAAACATGGCTCACTTTTAGTTAAAAAGCAATTACAATAATAGAGATTGGTGTAAAACTAACTTTGGCATTAAAAACTAGTCAGTGGCAATAGCAGTTAAACGTTTGCGTAATCTTATTTGGCATACGTCCAGAAAGAAACAACCTGAAAGGCCGTGAATGTTATAAAATTAGAAACGCCATATCGATTTTACCCGCCCTACATTGTATAAGGGTAATGCATCGGTTAAAAGAAAAATAATCGCTCAAGAAAATGAGAAACGATGGCTATATATGGCAATGTTTTTTAGTGCTTTGTTATTATATTGCTTGGCCTACGTTTTACTCAGTAATGTTGCATACACTACAATGTATTGCAGATTCTTATCAGGCCATTTTCGATGTACCGATATAAAAAGTAAGCAGCTTATGTGATTTTCGTCACGTAAACTATCACATGCAATAAATCTCCATGTAAGTAAGCCAAAAGATCAACTAACAATCCCTTTATATAACTAGGTGACAGTTATTTGCCCTCCACAGAACAGTTTTATTTTAGTAAGTTTAAAAATTATTTAAATTTCGGCAACAGCTACCTACTATAACTCAGTACCATCCAGATCCAATAAGGCAAAAATCTATATAAATCAAGCTATTATTGGTACACGGAGAATCACGATCATACGACATCGGATATTTTTATCATGTATATAAACATAAGCATATATATCAATATGAGAAAATATCACTATCTAAATAGCCTATAAAACTTTAAAACAAAACAAAATATAATAATTTGACCACACGTTTGGCTCAGTTGGTCTACTTACTGCGCCGGCGGTCGCGGGTTCGCGCCCCGCTGGGGGCATTCATTTGTTAAGCACGAATGGTTGTACTCCAGTCATGGGTGTTAATATTTATAATATGTATGTATTCTATCTGGTATCCGTAACACAAGCACCTTACGTTTAATAATGTCCCAACATATTTATTATAAAAAAAAATACTTTCTTATAAATAAAAATCAATGTTAAAACAAATAATCATCATCCAAATACAAAGCTAGCTATAGTGTTTAAAACGATACGTTTGCAAGCGTCTATAGCTCTCGTAATAGCCTTCACTAATTTACCTCAGCTGCACCGGTGTCGTGTTATCGTCGACTGTAGTGGCATCGAATTGACCTACACAGTTCAATGACAGCAAATCGATTTGCTTCGTTGTATCCAACATTTTCATTAAAATAGCTTAAATGTAATCTTTATAAATTAAATAGAGAAATTGCTTCTTAATCGGATTTGGGAAAAGAAAGACAGACTTAGCGTTATTTTGGAATGCTTATAATCGTTCAAATAAGGATTTTAGGAAGAGGAATTTAAAAGATCGCCCGGGAAATTGAAGAATGTTGGACAATTTTAGATCTTTTTTTTATAAATGTGTTGTATAAGGGCTTATACATGTATTCCTTCTCCTTAGCCTATCTTGCTGTTTTAGCTAAAACCCCCTTTTAAAGTCAGTCGACAACCAGGTTTTTAAACTCATATAATATCTTTAATAATTTGAAGACCTCGTTAGTTATCGCGAGATGGTAACATAATGTTTTTTTCTTTCCATATCTAGAAAAAGACCCGTACCCAGTAGAGACCTTGCCGACCTGCACCTATGCGCTGAGCGTTTGCCACAACGAAAAATCCTGCTCCGTCTTGTTTGAACGCTTCAAGAATGCTTGCAAAGCTCGCGATGGAGACTGCCGCATGGAAGACAGGTACTTTTTACAAATACTCTAAAATATTTTTGGCTTATAATTTTTAGAATTTTTTGTGTACAAAATACAGGTAAACGCATAATATTCGGTAATTAACTCGGTAAAGACACATGTCTATAACAAATATTGTCTAAGAAATCGTACTTCGATTAAGTACCAATTAATTAACCAACAAACTTTATATTTTTGATTATATTTTTTTAAGGAACTACCAGAAACTTTGTGAAATATTTAAAAATTACCCCACACCATCCAATGTGAAAGGGTGCTATAATTTCTTTTGGCCAATTGCGAAATTAATTTAACCTACATATACTCGTATTCCTCCGTAACGAATCGTTTCTGAAAAACAAACCATCATCGACAAATATTTACTTGAATTACGGCTGCGTTTAAATTTTATGAATAAACTAGCAACTCATCGTCGTTCCGAATTATTACGGTTAGATCCAAGATACGTTTTAACGGGTTCGTATAGATTTCTCTGAGATTTTCCAGTTAAAAGTATTTTTTATGTTGAATCTGATAACCGTCATCGTCATATCAATTTTTATTAAAATCTGTTTAGTGGTTTTCATGAATCGTTCCCAGAAGGACGTACAGACATACAGACAAAAATTTAAAAACTATAGATCAGCCTCTGTATCGATAATAAGGACTATTTCAATAACATACTCGTATTTCAAAATATATTTTTAGATTTTTAGATATTATTATTATATGCTAAGATTGATTAAAGTATAATCTAAACTAAAATTTAAGACGTGGAAGTAATTTTTCTCAGCTATGCACAATTTTAGCTTAACTCGAGGTTAAAATTAGTTTAATGGAGACTCGATCAATATTCCAATTTTATCGCGTACTTTTAGCACTCTACCTTGTACTTACAGAATCTGTCGGGAAGGAACAAATTCGACCTTTAAAATGTTATAGGCACAATCTTTATTAGTACCTACTAAGTAAAAACCAACTTATGTTTATATAATTTTTCACCTTTTACTTTGTATTTATTACATCGTTATCTTCATTTTCAGAGGAAAATAATATAATATTTTCGTTACGAAAAATGAATTATAGCAATTAAATATGACAGTAGTATTTTGAATCTAGAATTCCTTCTGCACATATTACTCTTATCTACAATGCGCTCACGTACCTATATATAATGTTTTTTTTTATTTCTTTATATGTTTTTCAGTAAATTGATAAAATACGTATATTTTTTATCAAAATGTAAGATATATCATAATTGGCTATGAATGCCTTTCCGAAATTACATCTACAAGCGACTTACATAGAAAAATCACTGCATTTTTCCCGTATTAAAAAGAAGATAAATTATCATTAAATAGATGATTTTTTAGATTTAAGTAGATTTCGTTTAATTTAATTGGTTTACACATCCTTACTAATATTATAAATGCGAAAGTAACTGTGTCTGTCTGTCCTGCTTTCACGCTAAAACTATTGAAACGATTTAAATGAAAGGTACACAGATAGTCTAGAGCTTGATAAAGGACATAGGTTACTTTTCAAGGCTTTTTTAGGCTTTTGATTAGATATAAATAAGTAAGACATTCTAATTGTATTAACTTTATACTATAGGGGGTAACTAGGGTCGAGACCAAGCGAAGCGAGGGTGAGTCGCTTGTATGTTCATATTCGATCCATGAAACATGCCATCGGATGCGCTACTCGAAGCAAATCCCCGACGTAATACTCTAATGGTCGTCCATTGTGTTAATGTGTCACGCGGTGTCGTATTTACTAATGCAAGTTGATTCATTGAAATTTTCTACTTTATATTTTTGTTGACTATTTTAAGGTTTACTTATGTAATTGCAAATAATATTCAACTCAACATCGCTACACTAGCGTTCGTCCCTGCATACATTTCTCAGAAATGCGAAATTTTCACGCAGTAAAATGTATCCTATATATTGACCCGGATCACTGGCTTCTCTCTCTCGTCCATTGGTTCTCTCAAAATGTGGTCACAGACAGAAACAAAAATTCTTAAAAACATAGATTGGATATCTGTGTCGATAATAATATAATAATATTTCAATTAGATTTTTCAAAAAATATTTAATGTACACAGATTCCCGACATTCCGAATGTTTTACAGCAACCACAGTCACGGTAAAAAGTTCAAAGGTCTTAAAATAAATTCCCGTTGGAAAAATTAAAAAATTGTTACCTAATTTTCGTTTTGTTATTTTGTTCCATTAAAAATATAAATAAATGCGCGTTTTTTAATACTTACTTTACAACCTCTTTGATCATTTCTTGGGCCATACAACGTCAGTTGAACTGTGTTTTATTGGCGCCACTCTACATACATATTTTATCGTAGGTTTGATGCACGAATGTCGTAGTCATACAATATTCAACCCAGACTGACAATGATAATATGACATTCTTAACTCCATAAAGAAGATTATAAAAGAAAGCGAAGAAATATATTATATTTATATATTTATTTAAAATTAATACGTATACGTCGTTTTAAATTTTCATAACATATAATAAGTAAGTACTTATGGTTTTTGGTTACCGATTAAAAAGGAAATCAAAAATATATTGAAAATTAGTTTCATTTATGTATATCTATCTATACATATAATAAAACTGTAGAAAAGTCGTTTTTGTACATCAAAAAAATTACAAAAAAAATAGCCAGGGTGTTAAAGGACAACCAATAGAACCCATTTCCAGCATTTTTAGAATTTTTATCTGTTTGTCGGTTTGTCGGTTTGTCTGTTTATTTATCCGGGCATCACGTAAAATGTACGAAAGCAATGTAGATAACTTTTATACACAACGATTGAATGTAACTTGAAGTAACATTTAGTTTTTGTTTCATTGCAATCGGTTCAGTCTATCAAAAGATATTTGAGTTTAAAGTGAAGAAGTAGAGAAATTCCAGAAGTAAATTTAAGGTTATGTGCATATTTTGGTCTCACAACTTTACGTAACTTTTATACACAACAATATGTGCGTAAATTGAAGTAACATTAAATTTTAAGCTATTGCATAGCTTCTATCGCGGGCCTTGAGCGTGGAGACCGAATCCAGAAATTCCGTAACGAAAATAACCTAACACCTGTCATGCGTGATGCGACGAGTAGCGACATCTATGGTTTATCTTTTAGTTTACTTGTAGGTGTTGTTTAGGTCTGACGTTACTCATAATTAATAATATAGACGGCGCTGTAGATAAATAAATCGATTTTAGATCGACAGTTTTTTTTTCAATAATGGTTAAGGCTTTGGTTTCAATAATAAAAGGTTTCTCGAGGTGCTGATTGCGAAAATGAGGTCCATTTTCAAATCCAAGATGGCGGACATACGGTTTTTTTCAATAATGACATGGGTGTCATTTTCGAGGTTTCTCAGGGTGCTGATTGCGAAAATGAGGTCCATTTTCAAATCCAAGATGGCGGACATCCGGTTTTTTTCAATAATGACATGGATGTCATTTTCGAGGTTTCTCGGGGTGCTGATTGCGCAAATGAGGTCCGTTTTCAAATCCAAGATGGCGGATATCCGTTTTTTTCCAATAATGACATGGGTGTCATTTTCGAGGTTTCTCGGGGTGCTGATTGCGAAAATGAGGTCCATTTTCAAATCCAAGATGGCGCACATCCGGTTTTTTTTTCAATAATGACATGGGTGTCATTTTCGAGGTTTTTCGGGGTGCTGATTGTGAAAATGAGTTCCATTTTCAAATCCAAGATGGCGGATATCCGGTTTTTTTTCAATAATGACATAGGTGTCATTTTCGGGTTTCTCGGGGTGCTGATTGCAAAAATGAGGTCCATTTTCAAATCCAAGATGGCGAACATCGGGTTTTTTTTCATAGATGATAAAAATATTTTGAACAACATTAACTTCTCATTTATTTAATAAGAGAAAAAAAAATGTTTTCTTATCTGGCACCACGCTCAAAAAGTGTAACTTGAATTAATATCAAAGAAAAAAAAACAAAGGAAAAAAATATTGCATAAATAAAATAAATAAATAATTATAATTGCGTAAGTTGATAAAAACAGCTATGCAATAGCTTTACCGCGGCAGTCTCAGAGTGCCACACGTCTTTTTTTATCTTCTATACATATAATAAAACTGTAGAAAAGTCGTTTTTGCACATCAAAAAAATTTACAAAAAAAAAAATAGCCAGGGTGTTAAAGGACAACCAATAGAACCCATTTCCAGCATTTTTAGAATTTTTGTCTGTTTGTCGGTTTGTCTGTTTATTTATCCGGGCATCACGTAAAATGTACGAAAGCAATGTAGATAACTTTTATACACAACGATTGAAAGTAATATTTAGTTTTTGTTTCATTGCAATCGGTTCTGTCTATGAAAAGATATTTGAGTTTAAAATAAAAAAATAGAGAAATTCCAGTAGTAAAATTAAGGTTATGTGCATTTGGTCTCACAACTTCACGTAACTTTTATACACAACAATATGTGCGTAAATTGAAGTAACATTAAGTTTTTAGTGCACAGTTAGGAGGCTGCGAAAATGCACAGGAGTTTTCCAATTTATTGTTACAAATAGGCGATGGCACATACCCCGTACAAGAAGACGGAAAAGTTAATTTGATTGATAATCTCTGTTCTTGCGTTACATCATAACAGGAGCTAATTCTTCTGTGTACGGAGATTCCACAAACATGGGAAATCAAGCCGGTTCTGGGCTATATCAGCGAGCTATTTTGACTCCCCGCAATGACCAAGCAGCGGCAATTAATTTAAAAATATTGAGTTAATACTGAAATATTAACCGGTTGCGGCGCCGGTGATATTGTTTTTATTCCAAAAATACCTATAATTCCCAACAACTTCCTTTCTCTTTCAAACGAGTGCAATTCCCAGTCAGTCTCTGTTATGCCATGACGATTAATAAAGCTCAGGGCATAAATAAAAAAAAATGATTTGTATCGGTATCCTCCAACAGCGCTTCGCACTAAAAAATACATTGTTAACCCCTTACCGCATAAATTATTAAAGAGGTGGAATAAAAATTATATTTTGTTAAATAGTGTTTAATTAGACTTACATAAAGACATCAAAGTGAAAAAATAAATATATGCACTTATATATTAGAAGTTAGTATATAACGCCATATTTGGCTTCGTATGCGTTAAAGTAAAAATTACTGCTGTCATATTTGGCATCGTATGCGTTTAAGAAAAATATTAATTATGTATCATGGAACTCTTTAAAACAATTGCGTTTGTCGTTATAACATAAATAAACTTTGCATTTTTCACATTTAGTTAAGGAACGATATTTTGTACAGCATTGACATATCTGTCGCGTGTTTTTCGTCCAAATGGGAAAATGACTTATCTTATCAGAGCATACGGAATCCAAAGGAAGCTCTTGATGTCTGGTGGGAGTTTTTCTAGGTTTTTTGCAGGCACTGGAGAATCAGGCCAGCTGGGAGTGCCACATCGGCTCGAAGTTTATAGACTTTCGTTTAGCTCAGTAATGAAATCCATAATCTCAGATGTGAATAAAAAATTAAAGACATTTGCTGGTGTGTCTAGTTGTTTTATTATCTCAGGTAATTCTGAATTACCTTTGAAATCAAAATTAGTTTTGTCGTAAGCTGGCATTTTCCCCTTTTTCCAAATAACTCGGTCTTTTTTAACCTTTTTTCCCTTAGCTTAAGATGTAGATGTAGTCTGTAAATTTATCAATAACACAGCATCATCGTCAGAGGAATCGGATTCCGACTCAGGAATAACAATATGTCTTTTCTGAGGATGGCGAATGCAGTTAGGTTCAAAATCATTATCACTATTAGAAGAAATATCATCATCGCTCAAGCTGCCATCGCCAGGAATAGTACTAACATGCTTGGAGGTTCCATAGAAGCGTGAAGGGTCCATTTCTGAAATGACCAAAAAGCAACCTGAATGCATACGAAGCCAAATATGACAGCAGTAATTTTTACTTTAACGCATACGAAGCCAAATATGGCGCATTGAAAAAAAACAGCAAAAATATACGAAAACGGCAATATTTTTAAATAAATAAACTATTTTCATATTTTAGAAGGTATAAAGGATATAATTATATTTTTTATATATATTTTACTCACCGTTTTATATTTTATTTTTAACCGACTTCCAAAAAGGAGGAGGTTATATGTTCCGATGTATGTATTTTTTTTTTTGTATTCCAAAAGTTGCACTTTTCTTTCTGACAACAGCCGATCGCACACGTTGCAAATACCCTCAAATATTGTTAAAATATGTAATTGGCCATAGATAAATTATTTACGTTCCGTTTCAAGATAAATCTATTCTTGTAATTTAAGGTTTTTTTTTAAGATTGGTTTTTTCAGTAGGCTAGGAAAAAATTATAAACATTTGTTTCCACATATGGATTGGTATGTAAGGGGTTAAGTTCCGACATCCACGCGAACGAAGTCGCGGGCACAGCTAGTTTAAAATAAACCTAAAATTATAAGCCTTATAATTTTGTTGTATTATGCCTAAAATAAAATCACTTTTTATTAATCTGCCAGTATACATCAAAGGCCTGAGAGCATGACAGAATTTTTCTATTCATACAGCTCCGTAAGAAATCAATACGTACAAGTTACTTCTCGATCTTATTGCGCCTATTAATCTAACCTAGATCTCGTAGGTTAGCGGTTTAATACATCGTGATTGCCATCTGACCTTCTCCACATGTCAAGGACGCGTAGCTTCCGATACACAAAGGGTTGATATCAATTTTTAATCCACTACCGGCATACTAAAATAAAACTGCTATTTTGCTGTACAATTTGTAATTAAGTTTTTTTTTTACATTTCATAAAGGTATGGCGGTGGTAGTATAGTGGAAACGTGCTCGCTTGGGAAACCGACCGATGCGGGCTCAATTCCTCTGATATTTTCATGTGCAAATCATTTCTAACATGATAACCACTTGTCTTACGGTGAAGTAAAACATCGTGACGAAACCTACATGTCTGAGAGAACCTAGCAAGTACTTTAAAACATATGCCAGTGTGAATACCTCGTATTAAAGAAAATTTATTTACAGTTAGCGAAAATGTCGCGTAACATACAAAGTAAAGAGAATTTACAGAACACGTGGTTAAATGTTTAACTGTCATTTTCATACATTGTTGAGTATTGTATTACCCGGAACAATAATATTTAATTCGTATGATGTCATCTTTACATAAAATTAAATTCTGAGTCTAAATTGTATATTTTCTTATAAATCTAAGTCTTAGTCATTAAATCGTTTTTAATTTTGTCTATCTGTCTGAGAACCCTTCGCGGAAAAACGATTGTACTGATTTTGATGAAATTAGGTATAATCCGGGTCAACTAATAGGGTAGTATTTACAGAAAGTAAATATCTCATCTGTGAGAAATCTACGCGTTAAAATGTATCTACAAACCTGAGCGGGGTTAGGGCGACTCGCTAGTATTGTATAAGCCTGCCGATAGCAGGTGTTGTAGACAGATTGTCGCTGACGCCGCAACCTAAAATCAGACAGCTGAGAGATGGAACAGAAAATTTAAATTGTATATTTGGAAATGATGTTCTAAACAAAATTTTAAAAAATTCTTTGCACATTAATACATTTTAACATTTTTTCCCCGAAATATAAAGCAAAATCCTGTACTATGAAGGGAAACTACAAATATAACGAAATAAGTTTTAATTAAACGAAATTTTATTAAAAAAAAGAAAAATTAAATAAATGTCTCGCAGAGTTTTCTTAAATTAAAATACTTCCTTTAATTTACGTAGATACTTGTTTTTAATAATGTCGCAGTTTTTATTTAAATTTTTTAGAACCCGACGTTTCGAATGTTGTGCACTAATCCGAGTTGGCTCGGATTATGTAAAGTTTCTTATAAAAAAACACCTATAATTTCTCTATTAAAACCACCTGCTTTTATTCAGGGAAGCCTGTCGTGAAGCCTGGGCTGGATTACGCATGTCCCCAATCTTCGGTTGCATCTGCCCCAATACACATATGAAGAAACGGTGCGATAGAATTTTCGCCGTCGTCAACCATAACCCCTGTGTCGGTGAGTACTACACAACTTAGCTCTGTGTTATGTTTTGAGTGAGAAATAACTTAGTTGCAGTCTATAAAATATAATAAATTTCAATAAAATCGATTGACAACTAAAATTTAACTTAAAACGATCAATTAATAAAATAATGTAAATTTTATATGTAAGAAGTATGTCTAATAGAAAAATGAAAATCAGATGAAATAATGAAATTCCAGGTAGCTTATTCTTTCGTAGTTCAGTAATTCTGAACTCTAATTCTTGCTAAAACAAAAGGAAAGGACGTAATTATATTATAGAGGCAGTTTGACCCTAACGTTGAGAGCGCTTCGAGGTGGGCTATTTTTATTCTTACTTCGGGATACTTGCTGCTGTATTTTAATGGCAAAGTTCACATTTTTTGTTTAAACATGCAAGACGAAAAGACTCTCGAACTGGATCTTAATAAGCTTTAATTAGGCTTTATAAAGAAAAAAGAAAGAAATACTTGATAGCCAAACACTTAGCCTATACTTGTTACAAATGACTAAATGATTGTTATATAAGGAATTGTAGGACGAATATAACAATGTAACGTATACGAATACTTCACAACAATACTTTAGGTATAAAAGTCTAAGCTTAGAAGGAACCAACAAAAGGCTTATATAGCGCCGTGTCTATTATCAAATCATGGATACCTACTGCTATAATATTTATGCTTGAACCCATTAACAAGACAATTGAATTGAATAATATTTTATGTTATATCTGTCATAAAGTAAAATTAAAATTAAACGAAAAAATGAAAAAGTAAAACAGAAGAAGTATAAGCGGGACTTCCAACAGATTTCTTCTTTGTTTTCATCTGAGCAAAATTATTAGTTTGCGAGTAATTTCCTTTAAAGAAACTGCTCTGACCAATTCCATGGAATACATACATTAAGTCCTTGTCTTTTTAATAAGCACTTAGTTACTAATATAACGGTTATAACGAGGTAATATCGCGTCCAATAAAGCAACTTGATTCAATATACGGCGGAAAGTTTGATTCATTTCGTGTAATCCCTGCTGAGTTCTTATTGCTAAGTAGGGCTGGCGATATGGGATTTCAATGCATTGATAATAATTAACCACGTGCATAATCTTGGATTATCTCCATATATACATATATGTATCTTAATTTTCATAATAAAGATAGATAGAAATATTAATCACTGAATTGTTATCCAATTTTTATTTTTCCACGTTATGCAATTAAGCCATAATTAAATTTATTACAAAAATGATCTGAGTACTGTCTTTTCAGCCCTTTTTAACGTCCCACTGCTGGGCACAGGCCTCCCTCAGTAGGAGGGGGATCAGGTCATAATCCACCGCGCTGGCCTAGTGCGTGTTGGCGGACTTCACATGTCTTTCAAAAATTTGCTACGTTGAGTACTAATAATTTTAATTTACTTTGAGAACTGAACCTGCAATCATGAGCGTCACGGGTAATGACGGTAATGACTATTGTCTATTGATATCGTATAACACTACAATTAAATTTAAATAAACAGACAACGCTCTAGTTCTAGTTCATGGTAAGCTACAAGGCTTGTGTTATGTATACCAGATAGTTGACACTATGCACATAATATATAACTTTAAATACATACCTACATATAATAAATATAAGAAACTTATTTATTTAGGCTTTAACGTGATAATACATAAAAAGTCTTTAAATAAAAATGATCAATCAATATAAGAAACGTTATTTACATAAATCTAGGACTGAAACAAGCACCTCGACAGAAAGGACAGAATGACGGATATGACATAACTTTACTCTTCCGTTCTTGCCATTCGGTTCCGGGGCTAATTTCCCTACAAAATGAATGTAGCTAAAGCATTTTATCGTCATACAAAAACAATTTTCATTTATACAAATCGTCCCCGTATCCGGTTTTGGGTTAACTTTCGACCGCTCGTTAATATTTCACTTGCACTCCCCTTCATATTTAGTGTATAGAACCAATTAAAACGTTCGCGGTAGCGTGATCCATGTATATTTTTCTTGAAACATGTAAGTTGGCATGCTTTGCTGCTGTGTTTTAAGTAACATGGAGAAATAATAATATTTTGTATGAAGAAAACACGTCCCGTGTTCTGAAAAATTTAAATTTGAATTTAGTTCTAATTTGAAGCTTTAAAGAATGGTCGATTCGATAAATCACATAGTTTACAGAAAGTTGCAGGACAGTGAGTCCTAAATTATGAGATATTTATTCTAATTAATTTCTTTATTACACAAACAAAAAAAGAGACAAAAATTTCAGATGTCGTCATACAAAGTACTCGTACATTAAGCGTGCAAAAGGCGGCGGTTGCTAAAAGCAATATCTTACCAGACAACCTTTAGTGAGAGGATTTAATAAGACTAAACGAGAGAATGCTATTAAAACATAAATAAATAATAATATTATAAGCAAAAATAATATATACATACACACAATACATATTATAATGTACAATGTAAAAATAAAAGGCAGTGGTAGTACAGCGGTAACGCACTCACTCGGGTAACTAAGTGAAGCGGGTTCAAACTGGTCTCGCATCTCTCATTTTTACATGTGAAAATAATTTCCAACTTGTTTATCACTTGTATTACAGTGAAGAAAAAAAAACCTGAGGAAACATTAACTAGTTTACAACGAAATGAAGTTCTCCAAAATATTTTCTCTGAGAATAGTGTATGAATACAATTAGATGAAGGAACATAATATAATCTACTATTTGTCTAATTAATTAATTATTTATTAATTATTTATTCAGCAGCTTTCTGTATAAATGTTTCAACCCTAACGCCGCTAAGAGCCAACTAATCCGTAGCGGTCGAGATCTCTACTCCTTGCCCTCGCTAAGACCTTAGTTCTGTAAATCAATCTTGACTTTCGTTTTAATAGTTCCTTTTATATAAGGCCTTTTGCAAGTATAAAAAAAATATTTTTTCTTATGTCTCTCTCTTAATATGTCATTCTTTTACTCAGCCTCAGATCCGACGCAGATTGACTGTATTTTGCATAGATACTCGTAATATAAGCAGTAAGCCCAGCGGTAACGCGTCGCTTCTATAACCGAGTGATGCGGGTTCAAATCCGGGTCTCGCACTTCTGATATTTTCATGTGCGAATCATTTCTATCATGATCACCACTTATCTTACGGTGAAGGAAAACATCGTGAGGAAACCTACATGTCTGAGAAAACCTAGAAGTTTTCGTAAGACATGTGAAGTCCGCCAACACGCACTAGGCTAGCGCGGTGGACTATGACCTGATCCCCCTCGTACTGAGGGAGGCCTGTGCCCAGCAGTGGGACGTTAAAAAGGGCTGATGATGACGATGATGACTCGTAATCTATACATATAAATAAAATTGAAGTGTCTGTTTTTAATTTCAAATTACCAGCTTTTCACTAAATACATATGAAACTACAACAATATAATACACTAGTCATTTGCCGCCCATCGTTCTATTTATCGGTCATAAATTTTATTTACGCACTAAGTTTGATTAAAATCCATTCAATTTATTCAATCACATCGCTCTGATATGCAACGCAAAGATTTAATGTTTAAAAAAAATAAGTGTGTACCAAAATTAAAAAATAGGTTTTTTGAACCAAAATAAAAGAAGCAAAGCTAGGACAGTTCACTAGTAAATTGTTTTAGATACGTAAAATGAATTATGTACACTTTTAGCCTGACCGGATAGCTAGCGTCTTGCCTCACAAAGTGTCGTGACTCGCCCCTTTGTAGGTTAAGAGCTGTCGAGCTAAACTTTGACTCGAGTGCGAGATTTGACGTAGGTATGAATAGTAAAACTTATAACGAAGCAGTTTCTAGGATATTATTTTAAATAATATAGATATATCATACAATAATGTCATTTTGAAAAGTTATTAGGATTTATTAAATACTAGTGCCTTACTCTCGCTTCGCTTGGGAAGGTTCCATGCTTAAATGATATACTATAGAAACGTCCAAATAAAAATTCACAGATAGAGACCCACCACTAGAGTTTCAGCACAATCAGACCAATGTTCTAAGAACATATACGAATATGCGAATATTTATTTTTATTTGTATGGACTAGTGACGTACTCTTGCTTTGCTTAGGTCCAGGAATTAATTGTAAAGTGACGTATAAAGGATAAACATGCAAAAAATGTCTTATTATAATCGGTAGAATGGCTTAGGATCGCATAGAATACAAGCATATATTCTTAAATTTTTTTCTTGTATTTAATATTATTAAGTATAATATTAAAGTAAACCTAATATAAACCTAATTAAGATGTATATTATGTAATTACAAATTAATACAGCATAAGCAATAGTACAATATAGTTAAATAAAAAACAGAAATATAAAAGTAAAATGTAATTAAAATGTAAAAAAAAATGACAGTGTCGGGCCAAGACGCTCCACTTAGTTAAGTTCGTAGCATGTTAGTATCGCTAGTATAGAGTTATTACTAGAAAACGCCAAAAAAAAAGTTCAAAAATTTCAAAAGGCAAAGGCGCTTAACGCCTGTGGATATGTTCATTTATAAATAAAAAAAAGTATAATATTAATATTACAAGAAAAGTACGTCATTGACTAAGTATATTTATATTAAGAAATTATTATACGTGCGTGGGTTTGAAAAATGTCAGCCACTTAGTTTTTATAGTACGTTATTACAGTATGCCTACACTACTTTACGATTCGCAGAATTGCTCATATTTTTCACAGTAATTTTCTAGCTTACAGAATAAATAATCAAAAACGTCGTGCGCCGTGTTAACTAATAAGGCTATTTGAAAACAATTTATTACAGAATAATTCCTCTTAAAGGGACCTTCTTATAAAACTGTAGCAAAACTATGTGCACGTTTAGGGGGGCACCCGAGCAAAGACAGTGTAAGTCAGTAGTTACAGAATAAGAGAAATAAAATTGAATTGTATAGCGAAATTAAAATGAAGCAATCACGTAAAATAACAAAGCTTATAAGGATACTACCTTACCCTCGCATAGCTCGAATTCGTCCCTAGATTTAGCGCGAGCAAAACCGCAGGCTCCGCTAGTTACGACTAAAACCTTTCTCGAGAACCACTTTATCCATTGGTGAATCGGTTTTTGAGTTTATCGCGAACAGACAGACGCGGCGGAGGACTTTGTTTTATAGTATTATGTAGTGATTAAATTTATTGAAATACTCATTTTACACTGAATTTTACGTTCACTTTGATAATTCAGTGAATAACATTTCAAAATGTTGTTGTAATTTCTGCATTAAATACAAATATACATGCTAAATCTATTAATATAAATAAAATTGAAGTATCTGATTTTAATTTCAAATTAACAGCTTTTCACTAAATGCATATGAAATTATATACTGTCAGTCTGTCTGTCTGTTTATTCCTGGTGATCTCTGAAACTGCTAAATCGATTTTGACGAAACTTTCACTAGCAGATAGCTAATAAGTAACTTTAGCTACTTTTGTAAAGAGTAACTTTAGCTACTTTTCAACCGACTTCAAAAAAAGGGGAGGTTATATGTTAGAAAATTTATTTATTTTAACTAGCGTTACCCGTGGCTTCGTTGACGTTAAACATAGGGACGAACTCGAGCGAAACGAGGGTGATTCGCTAGTTCTAAGTAAAATATAGATCGAATTAACTACAAATGCTTTTTCTATAAGCGTATTATTTTCATACTCTTACATCGCATTATATTTTCCAGAGATGCGTGAGGTGAAATGTAAACACGGGGATTTTAGGATCAGCTGGCTTAATAAACGTAATTTAAATCTGACGGCTCACAATCTCCATATTATACGATAAAATGTAATATTAAAATCATATATTGTAATGGGGAGATAAAGCGACACTTATTTCTATTTCAGTTTAAAAAAATATTTGAAAAATATTTTACCAACATTATTATATAAAAAATTGCAATTCCCGTTCTAATTACTATTAAAAAATAAGGGTTGGTTGTAGAAGGATGAAAATTTAGGGTTACATCTACCTAAGTCTTTTTAATGCCAAATCATAAAAAAAATTGATCTAAAAATAAAAAATAACAAATACGATGTACGAGATAATCTTACGTGATACGAGAGGGCCACCCTCATCACCTAGGGGAATAAAAAAGCCTACAACCTATTCTCAGACCTACCAAATTTCCAACAAAAAAAACTCTTAAAAATCGGTCAAGCAGTTTCGGAGGAATTCGATAACAAACACTGTGACTCGAGATTTTTATTATATAATAGATACAAATTCACAATCTCCGCTGTCCCAAAATTAAAAAAAATATAGTAGAGAGAACTCTGTGGTCGCTGTGATACTTACGACTCGTATGTTAATCAGCGTGACTAGTGGCAGTTGCTGAAATTATAGCTCTGAAACTCATTGCGGACGGATTTCACATAATATGTAACCTTATCTACATTCTAAGAAATATTTCTTAAAATTGTGGCTTTGACAAGTAAAGTTAAGTCAAATTTGTAATTCAATAATCGAAAGTCCAAAATCGAAAGCTTTCTTGTTCTTTTCAACCGACTTCCAAAAGGAGGAGGTTATCAATTCGTCTGTATTTTTTTTTATGTTTGTTAGCTCATAACTTTGAACTGGGTGAACCGATTTTGATAATTATTTTTTTATTTGAAAGATAGTGCTTCCCATGTGGTCCCATTTTAATATTTTCCAGTTCTGACAATGGTATCCATGAGAAAACCATAAAAGTCTTAAATTTGCATTAAGTATTTGCGCGACAAATGGACGAATAACTCAATATCACGCCAAACGATTTCGATGATTCTTTTTTTAATGGAAAGGATATACTTCAAGGGTAGTTTGATGAGAGTTTGGTAAGGTTCTGATGATGGGATCCATGACAAAGTATCGGAACTCTTCAATTCTTAGGAGCAAATTAACGATGCTCGGCCGAATCTTTTATAGGCTATATGGGTATTTGAGTCACGTACCGTTACTGATGATGGAAGGTACAACTCCTCAACGGTTAGCAGTTTAAAGAAAATTCTTTCAATATAATACGCAATTATGGACCGATAGTTGTATACTTTCAGGCTATTAGGTTTACCTCATAATAGAAGGTAAATTTTTATAGTCATTAACACAATACGTATCTACTTTCCGCTAAAAATTTAAAAATAAATTATTTTTAACAAAAAAACAAAAACCGACTTCCAAACTTAATAAATCTAAACTAAAAAGTAGGAAATAATACTTTTAAGGACTTTATTAATTTTGAAGTCGGTGCCAGCCAGGTATTTTGATTATGTTTATGATGGATGGATGGATGGATCCTTGAAGCTAGGAACTTCTTATTGATAGATACATCAACTTACGTTATCATGTATAAAGTCGCGGAAATTAATATGACTTTGAAATAAAACAATCACTAATACTATACAAACATCTAAACTATATAGCAAATGTAAAAATGGAAATGAAATATTTTCATTATCAATTATTATTTATTATTTCGAGAGCTCATTAAATCATACTTCAAACATTCTCGTACTTGTAATATTGCGAGTTAAAATACGAAAATGTCGTTTTACGAGATCTATTATGTTGTTCAAATAAAAGATCTTGAAAAGTATTAATAATAATTATAACGAATTCAGAAATCGGAACTGGTGGAATAGTTCAATACCCAAATGGTCCTTAAATTCAAGTACCTATCAAGGTTGACCGTATTTAAGCATTAAACGTTTTAAAATGGTTAATTTCAGGAAAATACAAGTGTTCTAGAAATTAAAACAATAGGTAAATCCAATAACTATTGTAAGATCTAAAATCTATTAAATGCATGGATTCCAAAAGATTTTTTTAAAGCTTTTGTTGCAACAATTTATTAAAAAACTGAATCGCAATAACTATTAAAATCATTTATACGTGCGTATTATGTAAGATCCTCTATCATTGTACTACCACAACGAATCTCTTACTTTATTACATGTTCTCATAACTAAACCTTCCCCAAAATGAATATAAACAAAACTAAACTTTAACTATCAAAACCATAATTAAACCACATTTTACCTACGATTCAACATTTTCCACGCGAATAAGCACAAGATACTCGAAAACCTGCACTAATTTACTTTCTTTTAAGCTGTCATTTGCATGAATGAAGTTAGAACTCTCGCTGAGGGGTCCATCCGGCCGGGTTCACCCGGACGTGTCCTTCAAACATTTCTCAACATCCGGGTACATAACCACTGAAACTTTAGATTTGATCAAATATTCATTATAATAAGAGTAATGGGTTATTCTCAAATTTGAAGTTCGGTTCTTAGCGAATTTTCGAGCCCTCAATATTATATAAACACTTAGAACGCATCAGTAAATTGAGAAATCATTCCGTAATTTATTATTTATTCTGTCAAGTTTACGATTTTGAATAGCTTTTCTAGGGCAATAGAACAAAGACGGCCTATGTATATTATTCGCATTGGATATAAACTACAGAGGTCACAAGACGGGAAACGAAATCATAGCACACAGATTACCTTTATAATATTCGTAGCTCTGTATTCTTTATTACATTTTTATTATTACATTTCGTAGGCTTACTTGACACTTATTAGCACGCCTTCTTTCCAAAAGGCTAAAATATTACATGTATTATTTATTTTCGAATTAAGTGTATTGTGTTTACTATATTAACTACCTAACACTATAATTTCAATGAGAAGTCAACTTTCGACACCAATAAATCTAGCTATGCCAGCGGTCACGAGTTCGAGTCCCGCTTGGAGCTTTCTTTTGTGTAATGAACATAAATGTTTGTATTCCAGTCATGGGCTTTTATATTTATGATATGTATGTATAATATATATAAAAATAAAATATGTTGGGACATGATTACAACAGCGCCATCTAGTTCCGTGGTAAGCTACGAGGCTTGTGTTACGGATACCAGATAGATACACTACACATATAAATTTTAAATACATACATATTATAAATATAAACACCCATGACTGGAGTACAAACATTCATGGTCAACAAATGAATACCCCCAGCGGGACTCGAACCCGCGACCGCTGGCGCAGAAAGTAGGGTCACTACCAACTGAGCAAAATGAGTCGTCAATGTATATGTATTTAAAATTGTCAGCTCAGGCCTCAGCTTTATCACAGACTTACAGACTGACATTTAATTTAAATTCTATATTAAAAGTGACGACTCAAAAGTGTTTGTAAAAGTCTACTTGAATAAATAATATTTTGATTTGATTATATATCGAATGTATCACCTAACTAGTATCCATAACACAAGCCTAAGCTAGATGGTGCGGTGTGTTCATGTCTCAACAGAAGCATATGGTAACCCTACACATCGCAAAATTTCCGTATACGTTTGTAAACAATTTCAGAAACGAGGCAAAATTATTTCCTTTGTCTGTTTTCACAACGCACTCCAATTACTGTGTGATAAATATTTGGTAACTCGTTTGAAATAAACTGACTATCACATGGCAAATGGTAAAGAATTTAAAATTATTATTATAAAACTAGTTGCCATTTAGTTCACAAACTTCTCTTATATGGGATGTTAATAATTAAAAAAATAAGCTAATATGTACTTTACTGAGACCGGTTGTTGTGGAAAACTTTGGGGGAGGCCTATGTCCAGCAGTTGACGTATTTGGGCTGAAACGAACGTACTTTACTGAACTAGAGGCTCGTCCAGGTTTTGCCTATCCGTCCATAGGCAATGGGTTATATAGACCTAGAAACAATAAGAATCTTATATTACTCCAATATTATAAGGATGTAATGTATGTACTGTTGTTTTAACCGTATGAGATGAAAATTGAACTATATAGATTAATAAGAAGTGTCTGTTCCTAATACCAAAATAACAGCTTTTACTAAATGTGTATGGAATTGTATACAGTATTTATGACAAAAACACAATTTTTAAAATTTTGGTCTCTTTATTTAATCCGGCTAATCTCCGGCTGGACTAAATTGGTCAGAACTTTCAGTGACAGCTTTATTACGCTACTTATATTTTAGATATAAGTTATTCCAATGAAAAAAAAACGTTACGTTATGTACGCACCCAAGTGAATCGGGTGTAAGTCGTTAGTTTGTTAATAAGTTTGTAACTTCAATCATTTCTTAGGCCTTAGTATTTCCTTAAACAGCTATGCACGTATTTATACGAAGAATTCGTATTCTATTTACTAGAAAAGTAAATAAAATTATAAAATAGGATGATAAATAAAATATAGAATATAGAATAAAATAAACAATAGACAAGCACTCAAACACTTATTTAGATATATTATCTTCCACCATTTACCACTTGTGTAGCGCAAAAGTTTGAACAATATAAAAAAAGTAAGTTTTATGTACAAAACAAAACTTCCTACTACCGACAAAGGTCAGCGTTCCTTCACCTCACGACGTACCAATAACATCAATCGAATATTAATTTAGAAGTCGAGAGTCGATACAGTAAAGAAACAAAAGAAAGGAAATCTATTCACTTTTCTTGGCCTTTGTATCGAGGGTACTTTGTGGGTTTCTATAGAAGGAAACCTTTTTAAAGATTTCTTTTCGCCTTTGACACAGCTTTTTCTTAGCTCCATGATTGCGTCAATGGTATTTCCAAATGTAATTTTGCTAAAAGCTTCAAATATAAGTTAATAATTTTTGATGTGGATACGTAGATGATGGTGCTCTATTATTTGAGAATCCATTTTATCCGATCGCTATGAATGAAAGTGGATTTTTGATTGTTTTTTGATAAAATTTAACTTTCTTTGTTTTTATAATAATTTAAAAGCGCAAAGTATTTTTTGTAAATATATTTTTCACTTCAATTTGTAGTATTTCAAATTGACTACAAAATGTTAACTATTATTCACTTTCACGCAATCCCACTGGATTGATGAGTTAAAAAAACAGCGTATAGGTAAATGTAATTCAAAATAACGAAGTCCTTACATTTCCATTTTAAATCTCAACCACTTTAGAAGAAAAAGGTTTTCTTATTTAAAAGAACTGCCTGGCAAAGTTAGGGTAGATTGCGAGTCTTAATAACGTATGTATTAATCATATGTGTCATTATTATAAACAACTTAATTAATAAAATTAATTGCAATATTTACATAATTAAATACAATTCATTTAATTTAATATATTATGATAAAAGCTTTGTAAAGCAGCTTCCAGTAATTAAGCACACGACTAACGTTACCTAATTTAATTCGTACGCTCGAAACTTGTCGAAATAAATTTCGTGTAAACTTCAACAAACGTAGTAGTAAACACACCCAACTAAGTCCACATTAGTTTTAACAAAGCTATAAGTAGAGAACATTGAACGTACAATGAGTTTCGTTCACGGGTTGCTTTAAAACGTGGGAATTCATACATATGTCCGTACCTGTAAGCAAAAAAATACTTTTTTAAATTATATCTTCGACTGAAAAACATTTCTGGTTCTAGATAATCTTACTTTAAATTGAAAATTGATTAATTACTCCGCAAATTTTCATCAATAGACTACTTTTTGCATGAAGTATAAGAAAATTCTTTGATTAAAATTATGCTAACAACGATTAAATTATAATAGATTTTATAATATACACTAATTAATTATTATTTAAAATAATGAAACTAGGATATTTCTCACTCAAAATTTCTATGTGAAATTGTATTGGATATTAATAAGCTTTTAGTGTTTCAACACATAGGAATATATGTATGTGACTTGATGTGATACTAACAAACATAGTGGACAGCGAATTATATCAATTTTATGAACCAATATCGTGCCTTGCGGGACACCATACAAAACACTTTAATTCTTTAGTACTTATTATTTTAACCAATATTTAAATAATATTTTGTACATTTAATTTTGCATAAATTCACAAAATAAAGAGTTATAATTTAAAAACAATGTCGGTACAAACAACAAACATAAACACCTCACTATAAAACGCTTTAAAGAGTACTAGACTCATACATAGTCGTCAAAAGTGTTCAATTAGTTCTGTTTCCTTTATTTTTCATGTTTCTTTCTTATACGTGCCTATTTTATTTTTACACCGATTAGATGCCTAGGCCTTAGGATAACTTAGATCACTACTTACCCACACAAGGCTGTAAACGTTTATGTTTCACGGACACTGAGCTTCTTTTTAGTGTACTCCTGACCTCACACACCGTACAAATGCCCGCAGTTACCTCAACTCTTGGCTTCACACCTTCGGCCTTCGGTGAATGGTCTGCGACTGCTACTGATAGAGCATAGTCGGCGGGGAACATACCCTAATTCTCACGTCTTCTCGTCTTCAATGGAATACTCTTAAGGGACATATATCAAAAGACTTTAATCGATAGTCAATACTCAAATTAATTTGAATTGCCTAAATAATAATTCTTATTTATTTTGAAATCATTTTCATCTAGTTGTTTCTTTTCCGTGGTAGAAATTCTAGATAAATTTTCAAATTGATTATCGATAAGACACATTTGAAGTCCGATAAGTGTGTTCCCCTTCGCGGCTCGGCACGGGGGCGGTAGTGGTTGTTGGTAACGTGGTTGTGGGGCAGCGGCGGCGTGGGGCGAATGTCCACCGGCGGTCCGGGCGCTGTTCGAGCCACGGCAGCCGGCGGCCCGCGGCCCGTCGCTAACGCGGTACGCCGCGCCTGATGGTACGATCCTGCTGCTCACGGAGAACGGGACCCGGCTGATGACCCGAGCTGCAGCTGCCAGTCTTCTCCGCGCCGCCCTCCTCTCCCCGCGTCCCCCTCGGCCCCGTCACGGTGAGCCGTCGCCGCACCTCTCTGTGTCTATCGGATTCCGTCGCCTATCGCACTGCACGCTTATGCTTCTTAAGGTAGGAGCGTAAAAGGCAGGCCTAGCATATACACAATTCTTCGACAGATTAGAGGAATTCATTAAGTGTCTTTGACACTTACAAATACATTATACTTAGATAGATTCATGCTACTTTTAACTACATCAGGTTAAATGTAATGAAATGTTTTATATTAGATTAAGATGCCTCACTAGGTTACATCACGACTCGTCAGTTCGAATAATATTAATTCGCTCCTACTTTATACCTGCATGCTTTAAATCTATTGTATTCTTTCACTCTTTAATTTGGAAACCATTTTAGACTTTCGTAAGAAGTTTCTAATTTAAGTTCCAAAAAAGTTCTTAGAAGGTCTAAAATGGATTTACACTCTTAATTCAAGCATGATTGCATGTTTTCTCTCTGCATCTCCTATTTCTACGATCTCTATGGTTACTGCGCGGCATAGACTTGGCTTTGATAATAATCGTTAAGTATAATTGCCACTCAAGAAGGCTTGCTAATATAATCAGAAACGAAACTCAAAATTTACGCAACTTCACTTTTGCCCGTTTTATGTCGTACTTTTGTCGGTATCGTTGTTTTTGTCGTTTTTAACTCAGTAGGATTTTATTATTGTGCCAAACCGGCCCTGTGCGATCGCCCTCAAACGAGATCCTTCGCGCTTTGGACCGGTGGTCGCTTCCACAGCTAAGCGATACGGATGCAATTACAGTAAAACTGATGTCCGACGGACGCACCGCAAATCGGAATGCTACGGGAGTGACGTCTTGGATTGGCGGTATGTCGATAACGCAGGACGGCAACCTGATCGCACCTGACAAAATAATGACACACATCCATCGATACGCGAGTCCGCACTACAAACCTCATGGCCATCGTTACTACGAGCCGGGGGGGAGTGAAGACCCCCTATACGCAACCAAGACAGTCTACGGACCGGGATACATCGATGAGAACCGTACGTATATGTTTAATTATAGTGAAAAACATTAGCGAATGGAAGATGGTAAAGAATTCAAACGAAAAATTAGATTAATAGGTTAACGATACAAATATGTAGGTACACTTTCAACAGACAACTTAACCATAGATATCGTATTGACACTTCAGCTTCAAAATTTGTACATTTCTAGAAGACCCCGAACAATGTCATTGAGAACACGGTGGTTTCCTTCTCATAGCACATCCCGAGAGTTCACTTTTCAATCATCTCCCTCGCGAATCATTTAACCCCTGTTTACACAAGTAGTCCTTTCACGACTGGATTTAGCAAAGTTTAGATTGATAGAATTTAAAATGCAGAGGGGCGATATTAACCGTGAAATAACATGAGTAAAGCTTTGCGTAGTACACACTTAGAAAGGTTGAATTTAGCGCTTTAGAAATATCGAAGTCCGCTTTGATACTCCGGGTCCACCGTACGGTAGAAGAATTAGTTTAAAAGGAACGATTTACCAAAGGCGCTTTAACACGTAAATCTCCGCGAAGCTTTGCAATTTGCGCTAAAAATTCAAAGATTTATCTGCAATGATTTGTCGCATTCCAACGTCGGATTTCCCATTAAATGTAACAACATTTAATGGGAAACCTTTGACGGTAAGTCAATAATGAATATCACGCCCTCTCCAAAACAAGTGTCGTAAGTGAGAAAAATTTTGTCGTTTACAAAACTACCATATTTTTTCTTTAGCATGTGAATTCTAATTGCTTGGTACTTAAAATTGTATCCATGGTTCCATATAAAATCACTCATCTGATATCCTTTGAGTTTATATACAAAAATTTTTGCTCACGTTATATTATCACATACAAGTATAAATATATCATCATCTTTATGACACTGTAATTAATATTTTTATCTTAAGCATGAGTATATGAGAGTATTAACCCCACTAGTATCTTATATTTTGATTTAATGAAACATTTCTGTTACATTTTTGTTTTATTTTGTCCTATTTTTATGTTTATTCATAACATTATTATAATTATTTAACATATTATAAAAAAATATTGTATAATTTTCAATTAATAAAATAATCTTATTGAATAAAGCACATGGTATCGACACCGTAACATGTACATTAAATATTTGTGAATTGAAAAACCCAACAAATATATTTAAGAAAATAAATAAAAATGTAGAAAATATATAAAATGAACCTTCATTTGGCAGGTAATTAAATAAATAACAGGTACAACGTAAAAAATAATAATATATATTATGTAATTATTATTATAGTGTGTATTGTCTAATCAATTTTTTACACAAACACACAACTCTGCAATAAAATAGAGGTTACACAATACACAAAACTACACACTAACACAAAGCACTACCAACAGAGAGGATTGCGAAAGAGAGTAAAGCAGGTGATGACAAAGTGGCACTACAATCGACTTGCCACGTGGCGCTCGACACGTGTATTAAGGATAGCGAGTGCGTGACGTCACTTACACCGGTACTGCAGAAGTGTCATGCAGCGGAATGCGATCGAGAGGGCTGTATGGCGGCGTTGAGAGGCTTTTACAGGAAATCCGGGGTCCGTTGGAATACTGAGATTGCTTTCTGCCTTTGCAAGTAAGTTTGATTCGGTTTAATGTTAATATCGCTAAATTTATTAATACAATAAGACAAAATTATGATAATAATAATTATTTCACTTTAAATAATAAAAAGGCAAAACTTAATAAGTTACTAAGGAAAATTTAATTACAAAAACAATTAAGAGATGTACTCAGGAGTCACGACGCCTCACGTTCTAATACTTTAGTAACGTGAGGATCAAAATGGCATCGACTTTACCGGAATCGAATATTAGATTATATCGACTATCGTGCTAACATATTATGTGCTAATATTATCAATAATTTCTATTTAAATAAGCAAATATACTCTGCTTACTTGGTTTACGCGGAATCGGTTCGACGGATTTGTATGAATTTTTTATACCTACCTGGAGTAACAAATAGGCTGTTTAGCATCTAGAGCTACACTCGAATAAAGCAATCGAAACTGGTAAATCACTATTGTATTTATGAATGTATATGAATATAAAGATATGGCACTAAAAATGGTTGCAGAAAAACAGATAACAAGGAAGATTCGTGCATGAATGCACAAGAGCGGTTGCATCCGTCCTGCGCTCAGCGTCCGCCCGCCGGCTCGCCGCTGCCTGCTTGCCACACCCTGGCCCATGCTTGTCGGGAAGAACCGGAGTGCAGGTAATATTTCTTCCACATTCTTACTTTTTTCTAGGTTAACCTAGATTGTGGGTATCAATTTTATCTTCAAATTGGCGAATCGATTTGAAACATTATATTTCTCAAAATAAGTTAGTACAATAGAACTGATCTAATGCTGCAGCCGCGTTCGCAATTAGCATACATGTTCAAACGATAATGCAAAGTAGCAAAAACCTTTGTGTTTGGGAGGTCCTATTTATTTTATTTTGAGAACTCCTACTCTCGTTTATTTTAACAGCCATCTATTTGTTTTTTTATGTTTATGTGTAATTTTTAATACGCGTATAAGAAATTGTCATTTCAATTTTGAGTAGAGTTTATGAGTATAAGTGCTCTAACGTATTGTATCTCAGCACATTGAGATGTTGTGGCACATCTTTGTATTAGATTGTAATATCAGTATACCTGATAAATATATTGCATATGGGTTGGCTAACTAATTTCAGTCCAGTATATGATTAATTAATAATTTAAAAAAAAACATTTCACCGGTTTGATTATTATTAGACAAATTCTATACTAATCGAAAGTATAAAGCCCACAGATTATGCAAACGTTAGGTTCTCTATTCTATACCGATCACAACTCTCGAGTAGCCAGGTATGGTATGGAATTTACGAAAATAGTTCGTAAAATGTTCTGAATTAATGATATCCAGCATGGGCTTCATACTTTCGATTGGTATAGAATATGTCTAATAATAATCAAAAAACGGTGAAATGTTTAAAAAAAATTTTTTTTATTAATAATTAATCATATCCTGGACTGAAATTAGTTAGCCAACCCATATGCAATATATTAATTGACATATTAAATTGAATAAAAAATATGTTTTATTAAATAAACATCTCGGTGAAGGTCGTCTACTAGAGTAAATAAATAATAATAACATATAGTGTGGCAGTGGTAGCCCAGTGGTAACGTAGTCGCTTCGAAAACTCAGCGAATCCTGAAGCGGGTTCAAATCCTGAGTATAACACCTCTGATATTTTCATGTGCGAATCATTTCTAACGAGATTGCATTACGGTAAAGGAAAACCTTCTGCAGCAACCTTTATGTCTGAAAGAAGTTTTCAAAAGAACGATGAAGTGAAGTGAATGAAAATCTTAAATCCATCTAAGTTGTTACGCCATTCTTCCCAGTTCTTTAGAGTTTTTATCTCCACTTAGGCGAAATCTTATAATTCAAAAGAAGGTCAAAAAACAATCCTGACCTACTTCAACGAACACTTAAACAGCAAAGTTTAGCCATTTAAAAACGTTATGGCTAGTAAAGCATGCAAGTTAAATTTTGAAACTTAGCGCTGTGAAAAATAAATATTTTTATATCAAGAATAATAAATTTAAAGAAATGATAAATCCAATTTATTTAAGGTAAATTTTCACATTACGCTTAAACTGTGCGTAATAAATTTAACTTACATACATTAACATAACAATGACCATAAGTAACTGAAGTACTCGATACGACAAGTTAAAAATTATGCAAAATTTCAACCTGCTTTATATCATTTACAAGTATGAAGGAGTAACTTTTATGGTATTTTGACTAAAAATATATTACATTATGAAATAAATTTCCCCTGAAAAATCATTTACTATGTTTTACTGTGTGCATCCCGCGGGATAACCTTTAACCGCATTATAATGTATATAATATTTTTATATCGTTAAATTCAACATAATTTTTTAACTAAAATCAGTTAAGCTGTTTCGAAAGAACATTCAGACACATAGGTACCCTTTTTATCCTTGGGAAATGTATTAACGCATACTACCTGTAAAAAACAGGTGGTCATGTGTGACTCAACGGCAAGCCAGTACTATACCCTAAAACCCAAGCACCCATCATCCGTCTTAATAAACTAGCGCCCTCGCTTCGCTTGGATTCGATCCTAGATTTAGCGCGAGCGAAAGCGCGGGTCCCACTAGTTAAAATAATTAAATTTCTAAAGTAAGAGTAGCCTACGTAAGTAGCTAATAATATTACTAATTGCGAGTGAAAGTCAGAGTTTAGTCGGAACAAACATACAGATGAAAAATTAAAATGTTTTTTTGATATACGAGTAAGTACCATATATACTTTCGTATGCATTTAGTGAAAAGCTCTTTATTTGAAATTAAAGACAGACACTTCAATTTTATTTACAAGTATGTGTCTATATGAAAAAAGAGATGATTAATATTTTTTTCTTATACATACAACAATAAAAATACTTAAATTCAAAAGAAAAAACAATTTTCACTCCAATAATTTATGTTTATAAAACTTTAATTTAGTTTGACAGTCTGTGAATTCGAATCTGATAGACTTGTTTTAAGAGTTAATCTACTTTTGAATTATTGGATTTACATTTTAGCCGCTTGGCTGTAATGCATGCATGAATATTTAAACAGCTACTTTAAAACAGCCTTCATTATAATACTAGTTGTAACTTTACTATAAATTTATTTAACTACAACTTCTCGAATCATAGTTATATTATTAATATTAAATTTTGTTTAAGGGTTTCTCAGACTTAGCACTAATAACTTATATAAAAATCGTGTCACAGTGTTTGTTATCGAACTCCTCCGAAAAAACTTGACCGATTTTTTACATTTTTTGTGTATGTTTGGTAGGTCTGAGAATAGGTCGTAGGCTATGTTTTTACTCCCCTGGATAATAGGGGTGGCCCTCTCCAGATTTTTATTTTTATTTTCAGACCAAAGTTTAATTTTGTATTTCTTTATGATTTGGCATCAAAAAATACTTTTAACCCTAAATTTTCATCCTTCTACCACCAATCCCTATTTTTAATAGTGTTCTAGAACGTGGGCGAAGCCGCGGAAATAGCTAGTATCTATACATAATCATAATCTATTGTCATTCGTTAGTCTCGCTAAAACACAAAAACTGAGGGCCTAGACAATGTAACAATCGATTAGCGAAAGCGATAGTAGAAAAGTCCAAAATGTATGGGTTTGACATATGACTTAGATATGTCACGTGATCTGTTGTCAACGAATAGATGATGGTAGACAATGTACATTCATTTCAATTATTAGGCCCTGGGCCTATAGCCAACCGGCATTCGTTATGAAGCGATTCGATTTCTACAATCGTCATCGCTTAAACGCAGCGTATGCATCTTGAACTTTATATCACTAATATGATACACACTAAAATGATAAGGTTATAAAAAATTCAATACGCTATTTTTATTCCACTCTACCTAAGTTTTGCCCGTAATGGCGTGCAAAAAGGAACACGAAAGAAAATACAACAATACGGCACTTCAAACTTTTTTTTTTGTACGTGATTTTTCATTTTTCATAGATTCACGTGCTATGGTTCCCAAAACTTTATCAAGTCCATATCACATTTGATTTGATAAAGAGTCTGATATCTTTATAGCATTTAAAAGTTCAATGTAAAAGTGTTCAAAGATATAGAAATATTTATAGTATACACAGTACTAGTGACACACCCTCACTTCAGTCGGGTTCATCCCTAGGTACTTTTTAACGGTGTCGCTCCTTTTTTGGGGCTTTCCCTATTTTTAATACTTAAACCACCTACAAGAAAACAAAAAATAGTGTTATTTAGATCGGTCCAGCTGTTTTTGAATTTTAGGGAGACTAATGAACAGCAATTGATTTTTATAAATAATATGCATATTCTGTATATTAAAATCAAAATAATTTCAAAATGTTCATTCCATTCTTTGCTCTATGCCTAATAAGCATGTTTGCCAATGTCGTGTAGAAAACTATCAAAATAATCACTACATATTATAAAACAAAGTCCTCCGCCGCGTCTGTCTGTCTGTTCGCGATAAGCTCAAAAACTACTGCACCGATTTTCAAGCTGTTTTCACTAATGGACAGAGTAGATCTTGAGGAAGGTTTTAGTATATAACGTGCAAAGCCCGCGGCTTTGCTCGCGCTAAATCTAGGGACGAACCTCGAATATATCATCATCACGCTCAATTCATAATTATGAAAATTATGAAATATTATAATTATTCTCAAGATTATAATCTCTGCAGTGAACTGAAAACTCGCATTTAAAAAATCGAAGACCATCTTTTCTTTAGCACTTTATAATAAAATGTAGGAAACGGAAATACAGTTGTATTTACCTCTCAATTTTACAGGAGAAAGCAACGTAAGTATGTTTGGATCGTTCACACAAGAATAAATAAGTGCGGATGCAATTAAGTGTAGGAGCTAGTTTGTTGTTATCAAATATACTTAATTTTAACGTTAAGTAGGTCAGTTTTGTGAAATAACTCATTAAAAACACAGCTTCAGCTTTCAATAACAGATTTATTAACTAGAATAGGTTACAATTCCTACATGAAGCTCTTATTTATACAATTTTTATATCTTTTCAACCACAGTTAACATCCACGCATCTCCACTCCACGCATATCAATCCCCATCTTTTATCCTTTCATTCTTCTTATATTAATTTGAATATTCTTTATTATTCTAACAATTTTCATAATTTTGACTGCTAGATTTACAAAATTGCTAGTATAACTAATTAAAAACTATTTTATTTTATATAAAAATAGCGAAACTTATCTTTTGACACTATTAAAAGATCGTAAACATCATTAAGTACCATGAAACATGGAAATTATGTTTTAATTGCCGTGGCACTTGACTCTAACAAAAATTACCTTAATATTTTACAAACAGATACCTGAATCTTTATATTTTTGAATAAGACGAGACAAAACATCCCCACTTTATGTCTAGACGAGAGACCCAAAAAAATAGTAAAAAATATTTTTCAACATATTTTTTACAATTTTGTCCGCGTTACCAGTTTTCTAGTAAGAGACTCTGAGCTAACATGGCGACAGACAGACAGACAGACAGACAGACAGACAGACAGACAGACGAACATGGCAAAACTTTGGAGGGTTCCTTCTTGACTAACTAATTACCTACCCTAACCATAAATTCCATCCACACCACCTCGATGACCAGCGTTCCACCACAGTGCGATTTCTAAGGCATTTTCTACTCCGCACAACCACTCTGTGGAACCAGGTGTCGCCGGCGGTCTTTCCGAACCGTTACGACCTGGCAACCTTCAAGAAGAGAGCGTATTCTTCTTGAAAGGTCGGCAACGCATTTGCAAGCCCTGCTGTGTTGCAGATGTCCATGGGCGGCATTGATCCCTTACCATCAGTTGAGCGTCCTGCCCGTTTGCCCCCTTGGTCCCATAAAAAAACATGTTCTTTGCTTTTCAATTTACATGTACAATACTAGCTTGTGTAGAACTATGAAGTGATAATTCGAAATAACATTTTCTGATGATGCTTTGCAATATAATATCGTAACCCCTGAACGTAGATTTTAAAAGGAACTTTAATAACCTTCAAATTCATGACCCTTCTTAATGCACTTCGATTCTGGAAACTTAACCCCAAGCGGTTTCAAACCGCTATTGTTAATTTAGTAGTTCTGTGGTATGCAGCCATTTAAATAGGAAATTATTTAGGTACTTGATTATTCAAAACCATTGACTAAGGAATGATATCGACAAAGTATCATAGAACTAAATATGAAGCCAAACAATGTTTTAAAATCTTTAAAGATATAAAAAAATTCTAACTTAGTTATATCTAATAGTCAATATTAACGATACAGAGGCCGAATCTATCGTTTTTAGTATTTTTGCCTGTCTGTTTGTCTGTGACCGCATCACGAGAAAACTACTGGACGGATTTACTGCAGAAAAATAACTCATTACTAAAATTTCTTCTATACTAACCCTCAAAATGTATCTAGAGACGAACCCGAGCATAGCGAGGGCGAGTCGCTACTGTACCTATATATAATGTCTTAAAACGGAATACGTAAATAAGTATAAATAGTATATTGATTACTTTGTTAGGTAAATTTTTATCACATAAAAATATCTGACAAATTTTATACAAATAAAAATAAAAAAGAGGAAGAGAATAATGCTTAAAAAATCAAAATGATTGTAATTTTTTACTGTTCATATTTTAATCTTAATAATTGTTCATTGAATATAAATTGAACTATATACATTATACATATAATTTCTGTTATTTTTGAAGAAAGTAAACTATATATATAAATAAGTAGTATATAACTATGCATAAATAGAAATTCAGGAACCTTTATACATCTTTTTTTTGGCGTGCTTATATTTTTAGTTTGAGATCAAAACGTAAAACTATTCAATCACTATTAGTGGAGAGTAAAGTAAATACACCAGAAATGCAATCGCATTTACGACGGCTCTTACCGTATTATCGGAGCATTCAACGTACATACCTAAACTACATTAAATCTCATTCACAGACGGTCATATGAGGTAGAATTCTACCAAATAGGAGGTTTGAAATTTCATCGCAAGCTTAGATTTCGACGATATTTGTATAGTATGAATACTCGTATAACTCGTAGTTTCGGCTATTAATAAAGAATAACACGCTAGGAGATATCTATTAATTACTGAAGCTGTTTTTTCTTTCAATTTCGACTCCTCCCTTTCCTTTGTTGAGATTGAGTGAGATTTTGTTGGACCCTCCGTCCCCTTACATCGGATTTTCGTTGTGTTTATCATACTTTTTCTCGAAGTAAATGTCAGCCATGAGACTTTTTAACGTACAAAATATTTTAAAAATAGTAATTTAGCAATTTTTGAAATTTGTTTTTAAATAGTTGACGTTAGATAATATTCAATTATATGACTATGGCCAGACCCCCCGTATTGAAGGGAGGACCGTGCCTTGCAGTGGAAAGTTAAAAAAAGGCAGAACACAAGAAACACACAGTCACAGCTATTAAAAAATTAAATTCATAAGGAATCTGTATATTAATAACAGATAATTGCATTTTTACATTTAGAAAATTTTAAGTGGTTTTTAAATGACAGTAACAATTTCGACTTAAGATAAAAATAGAAAAACGAATAAAAGTCTCATAACACAATATAAAAGCTGAAATGTGCGGTGAACCTTACTTTATCTAATAAAATCAACCGACAGCGATATGGAGCAGTCTAAATTAAATAGAAACGATCGAAGTGAAGAACAAGTAGAAAGACTGTAAATACAGGGTCGAAGTAATATCCCAGTGGCCAATTACTTAGCAGTCTACACTGAAGCTAAAAATCAAAATAAAGCATATTCAATTTCAGTTTTTTTCTATTTAGCTCAGTATTGCAAACCCGACTTTAAATAAGAGGTCGTGGTTATGTCGTCTAATTAAAATTAGTAGTACAAAAGCATTTTTTGTATATATTTTTAGTTCTTAAGTTAATTTCCATTCTGTAAGACGAAGACAACAGGTCACATTTTTTTTAAATTTGTCTGTCTGTCCGTCCATGTCTGAATCACGAAAACACCACTGGATAGATTTTGATGAAATTTGGTATGATATAAGCTGGTTTTGAATTTACTGTGGAAAACTATCTAAGCCGAGAAATATACTTATCCTTGCCGTTTAATATAGGCTCTAGTAAAATATAATATTACAAACAGGTACATTTTGGACAAATATGTTAAAAACAAACCAAACATTTTTGAATATCTTTTTGTAAATTGAAGTGACTGAGTCGCTTATTGGAAATAGACTTCGCTTATTTAGTTAGAATCTTCGTTTGATTAAAATTTATTCTAAAGTTAAATATTTATTACACAAGGTTAAGTATAGAAAGTTTATTACTCCAGCCCTCTGTCGGTTTCCAAAAGCTCAATTAGCCAATGAAAATAATAATTCCAAACCGATAATTATACTCTAATTCATTGTAATAAGGTTGAAATTCAATTAACAAAGCTGTACATACTTATATATGCGAAACAATTAATGTAGAAGTTACTTGAAAATTACAGAGCTCGCTTTGGAAAAGGGTTTGCGTGTTACATGTAGGATTGTAATGTTCATGTTTTCAAATGTTACGTAGTATAATATGTGCGCTTTTATAAATATTTAATATAATACTAGAAATTCCCGCGGCTCCGCCTGCGTTCTAATCATGGTAAAAGGAAAATTTAGGGTTATAAGTATTTTTTGCAATTTGCAAAATGCCAAGCATTCATATTGGGGATCAAGACTGACAGTCACTAGGGGCCGGGAACTAAAAAAGAGTATTGAAGCCAACCACCTACTAGCTATGTCAACTGGAGAGCCTACGTATTGGCCCACGGACAGTAACAAAATGCCTGACCTTCTGGACTTTTTCATCACAAAGGGCATAAGCGTACAAAACACTCTTATAAAGTCAAGTCTCGACGGAAGCTCCGACCACACACCTGTCCTACTTACAGTTAGCCCCGTGGCTATACCCAGTGACACCCACACCGACTATCTGCACAACCACAAAACTGACTGGCAATGTTTTCGAGAAATCCTCGAATCAAACATAAACCTTCATGTCTCACTCAAAACTGAGGAAGAAGTTGATAACGCATGCTTCTACATCACAAATCTTATTCAAGTAGCAGCTTGGTCAAGTACTCCTAAGCTACAGGGTTTGTCGCGAGGAACGCCAGTCCCACTCGCTGTTAAGGAAAAAATTGCTGCCAAACGTCGTCTTCGCAGAATCTGACAGGCAACCCACAGACGCGAGGATAAAACCAGACTAAATCGAGCAATTAAAGAACTGAAAGATCTACTCGAATATGCTTCAAACGAATCCCTTACACAGAGATTGACGAAAATGTCTCCAAATGGGAATGGGATCCACAACCTCTGGAAGGCAACAAAGTACCTCCCTCAGCCTCAAAAGTGCTCTCCACCTATTAGATCCGGTAACACATGGGCGAGAACTGACCAAGAAAAGTCACAGGCTTTTGCTACATATCTCGCTGAGGTATTTAGTCCTAACAACTCGGAGAGTCCTGAGGATCCGGAAATAGATCAAGTCTTGCAGCAAGACCTGCAACTATGCCTGCCATTGAGACCTACTACACCAAGAGAGATTGCAAGAGAAATAGCCAAAATGGACTCTAATAAAGCACCTGGATTTGATCTCATCACCTCCAGATTACTAAAAGAACTTCCTAAGAAATGCATTGTCTTTTTGACCATCCTTGTAAATGCTACATTGAGAACTTCGTATGTCCCTGCACTCTGGAAAACATCCCAAATTGTTATGATCCTTAAGCCTGGTAAGCCGCCTAACGAAGTCTCATCTTATCGCCCTATTAGCCTTACACCTGTACTGTCAAAATTGTGGGAAAAGATCATCCTTGCACGATTATCCCCTTGCCTAGACGTGAACCATGTTATACCTGACCACCAATTTGGCTTCCGGAAGCACCACTCGACCATAGAGCAGGTGCACAGAGTGTATTGTACAATAAGACATTGTCTAGAGAGGAAGGAATACTGTTCGGCTGCTTTCCTCGACGTCCAACAAGCCTTTGACCGGGTCTGGCATAAAGGACTGCTCTACAAAATTAAGAAGTACCTTCCACACTCCTACTACCAGCTAATGGAGTCATACCTTAGTGACAGAAAGTTTCAAGTCAAACTACGTGATGCAAGATCTTCTCTCATTAGCTGCAGAGCCGGAGTACCTCAGGGCTCCGTACTTGGTCCAGTCCTGTACAACATATTTACTAGTGACGTACCCCAATCACCAGAAACATCAGTTGCAACTTTTGCCGATGATGCGGCCTTTCTTAGTTGTAACAGTGATCCCAGGGAAGCCACCAGACAGTTACAAGCCCAGCTCGATGCCACTTACGCTTGGCTGACCAAGTGGCGCATAAAAGCTAGCGCCCCGAAGTCTCACCACATCACATTTACTCTGAGACGTGAAACTTGTCCTCCAGTCAATCTAGGCCCCGACACATTGCCGCAATCAACTAGCGTTAAGTACCTTGGTTTTCACCTCGATCGTAGAATGACATGGAAAGACCATATAAAAACGAAGCGGAACGAAATCAACCTTAGGTTCAAAAATCTACTTTGGCTACTCGGTAGACAATCTGCCTTGTCTCTGTCCAACAAACTAAGGGTATATTGCTCCATAATAAAGCCGATCTGGACATATGGAATCCAACTGTGGTCGACAACTAGCAAATCCAACATTATGTGCCTTCAGAGAGCTCAAAATTATATTCTAAGGGTACTCTCATCGGCGCCTTGGTATGCTCGCAATTCGGAAATCCACGAATACCTGGAAATCCCAACCATACTGGATGAAATAAAACGATACTCAGCGAACTATAAGGACCGCTTGTCAACTCATCCAAACCCGCTATCCAGTATACTCTTACAGCCAAACCCAATTGGAAGACTCAAGAGAGCCGATGTGCTATTCTACTGAGGGGAGATAGAGCAGTGGCTCTACCTCGCCAAACTCCAACCTCTCACAACTCACCTGATTATAGTCTTGGCGACTGATCGCAGGTCTTAACTAGGAAAAAAAAAATAAGTATTTTTTCATGTCAAATCATAAACAAATAAAAAAAATGATCTTAAAATAAAATATAAAAAATCTGGAGAGGCACCTAGGGAAATAAAAAATAGCCTACTACTGTATAATCATAAAAATCCGTCAAGCCGTTTCGGAGGAGTTCGATAACAAACACTGTGAGAGATTTTTATCTATTAGATTATGGGAAGGCTTTGTACCTATGGACATTCACGATTTTTTAATTAAATATGATGTTTTTTTCTTTATTTGAAACACAAATTTTGCTTTACCTAGTCAGTCAGACACATGTCATAAATACTTTAAAGGTGCATCAATTCCTTTGGTTTTTTTTTATTTTTCAATATATCCATCATCCACAGGAACAACCGTCCAAATGTACACATATTCCTA
Organism: Boloria euphrosyne; assembly: GCA_951802675.2. Classification (NCBI taxonomy): domain Eukaryota; kingdom Metazoa; phylum Arthropoda; class Insecta; order Lepidoptera; family Nymphalidae; genus Boloria; species Boloria euphrosyne. Next base: position 4,510,960 of record OX637896.1, read on the forward strand.
TATATGAAAGTAACTCTGTCTGTTGCACTTTGCACGCTGTAAAATTTAAACGAAATTCAGCAAGAAGGTATATAGGTTATTCCCCGCTTACCATACGAGCTATGCCGCGAGTCAAAAATGTTTTTTTTAAACCTATCTTATTTATGGTGCTGCAGTAGATACTGCTAAGGTTTATATATTGTGTGTTTATACAAGTGGCAGTCTGAAGTAATGGAGTTTTACCACTGTCCTCTCAATCCAATCATGTAACTCAGACGTATTAGAATGCCGTTGTTTTAGATTACCAAGAGTGTAGCAATTCTTTTTATCTAATAAATTATTATTAGATAAAAAGAATTGCTCTTCAATACATTATTGTCTAATATTAAGTATATCTTTTACGGAAAAGCTTAATTTATTCTTAATAATTTTATATCACATCTTTTTTTATATTTATTTATTATGCAAATTACAAGCATTTAATCTATAGATAGAAATAAATAAAAATATGGAGATTAATAGAAATATATAGTAAAATTAGATGACTGTTTCCGTGATAATAGCATTGCAATTAACAAAATATATTTAATAATAATATTTAAGAAAAAGAAAACTTCCCAGAAGAAGATGCATTAAATTTAAATCAAACTGCTACTTCAAATAATGTCATCTCGAAACAATTGCCAACCAACCGCACTTACATAGTTGACGGCGTGCCACAGCCAGACCTCAGCACTTCGTTATACTGAGCACCTGTATTTGTGGCCACTAAAGCTATACGTTCCTCATCTATAAGATTACAATCAAACGTTACGTGTCTAGACAGAGCAATCGTGCGGCGTTTGCGGGGTGAGAGCCAGCCCAAGCTGCCATACACTCGCTTGGGACACTTCAGCCAGGGTTGACGCTTTTTAATTTGATTGTTTTAAGTGTTTCGTTTGAGTTGTACTTATTTACGATGGTTGATACTATATATGCTGTGAGAGACTGCATGTCATCATTTCGTATAAATAAGATTTAAAATTTCATCAGTTTTCACATACTTATATCACAGTGTAAAGAATAGACCCAGTGGTCCAACGCCTTTGAAATCACGCGAAATGCCGCTGTTGTGTAGGCATTTGTTTTTGCTGCAGGGTTGTCACAATATATAAATAAACAAATATATATATTATATCATCAGTTCTACATTTGTGTATTCGTAGTATGAGGCTATAAAAGGGTACCAGGAATAAAATGAAAAAATATTCAATGGTGAAATATATAAATATTACATATAATATAAATAACGAATTATATGACGAGTTTTATTATACACAAATATAAAAAAAATCTAATTAGTTAGCTAGGTTAGTAAGAAAAATACTGAGATACTGATTCTATTAAAATCCAGAAATGCGAAACTGAATGGTATTTTAAATATTTAGATTTACGAGTTTTCAGATTGCGATTGTTAAATTTGACGATATAGTAAATTCTTATACGTAGAATCAATTTTAATGAAAAGACAGACGGGAAGCAGGCGCATAGTTTTGAGTCCCACATAACCACTCGTGGTTTGCGTCAATGCATTTCCAAACATTAAAAAAAATGGAAAAGATAATCATATCAATTTTACAAAAAAATTCACGTCCGTCATATTGAATCTGAACAAAAATCTAGTAATATGTCATATTCATAATCGGCACCCCCAAAAACTATGGAAATGATACCCATATTGTATGTAGTATTGTATTGTATTTTATGAAAGTATTAGAGTCCACTATCTTGAATTTAGACAAAAATCTAGTTATATGTCATATTCGTAATCGGCACCCCCAAAAACCATGGAAGCGATACCCATATTGTTTTTATGAAAAAATTCGCGTTCGCCATCTTGAATCTAGACAAAAATCTAGTTATATGTCATATTCGTAATCGGCACCCCCAAAAACCATGAAAACGATACCCATATTGATTTTATGAAAAAATTCGCATCCGCCATCTTGAACTTTGAAATATATTGTAATCGGCCCAAAAACCGTTCTGAGAAAAGACAAAAATCTAGTAAACAATAATATGCCTAATTTAGCCTAATATCGCTGGGCTAATATTTTTTAGTTTTATTCAGTGTGTGGAAACTGAGGAAATTTTAAATTCTTATCTAAACGAGATAATGACATGCAGTCTCACACAGTACATGAGTACGAACCATTATAGATAAGTACAAGTGAAACGAATACTTAGAATTATCAAATTAAAAATCGTCAACCCTAGCTAACGCGTACCGAGCGGAATGTATGGCAGCTCGGTACGGCTACCCCCTCCGCAAACCCCGCACGATTGCTCTGTCTAGACACATCCGTTGGCTTACTTTATGTTTTATTCACTTTGCTTATATCAACACTTAAAGAACATTAATTTTAATACAAAAAAATTGTTTCTACGTATGAGACAGTTTCGCTACCTAACTGAAAGGTATTACAAACATTATTTTATAATATTAGTAAAACTAGCTAACTAATTTGTATTTTTTTGTATTAGATTATAATAAAACTCGTCATATATACTTCAATATTATTTCATTTTATTCCTGGTACTCTGCATATTTATATATTGTGACAACCCTGCAGCAGTGACAAATGCCTACACCAAAACGGTATTTCGCTTGACTTCAAACGCGACTGGTTCTGTTTTTAAGCTGTGGTCATATCATGTGTATTTGGCGGCCTTTATAAAGGAATAGTTTAATTTTCTAAAACTACACGACCCGAAATTCCGAACTTTATTTAGAAGCGCCTAGAGTACTCGTATAGGAGTGACCTTAACCGCCAAAAGACAATCCCTATGCTCAAATCCAATTTAATTAAATTCGATCACGAATATATATATATACAAATATTATAAAATTTAAGAGTGTTAGTTTAGTTCATTCAACTATTTTTGTATAGTGCTAGTTGGAATGCTAACATAAGCCACTTTATACCACGGGAAAATATCTCATATCCCGGAAAAGCACTTTACATTACAAATTGAAAATTAAAAAAAATTATGTAGGGGACATTAAATAATAATGATACTCTACTAGTCAAGCCTTTTCATTTGATATCTCTATTGAGGGAGTTGTGAAAAAATATGTAATTCGCCATCATGTTGCGGCGGCCATTTTCGTCAAACATAGCTAAGAACACTCCTGACTAATGCATCTTTCAAACAAAAAAAAATTAAATCAAAATTGGTTCATCCGTTCGGACGCTACGATGCCACAGACAGACATACACACACACACATACACACAAACACGTCAAACTTATTTTCAGACGTTTTTTTGCGTCGGGGGTTACTAACATCCCGTCGTTTTTGCGTCGGGGGTTAAAAACTCATTCAGAGAAATGTTGATTAATATGTTATTTTGTAAGGGTATTGAGCCCTTGATATGACATACCTATACGTCTATATGCTTTTGTTTACCTAGGAAGGAACCCGAGGGAAGCGAGGGTGCATCACTAGAGGGTACTTACTATACAAATAAAACTTGTGAATTGGTACTGTAATAACAGAAAATTACTATCTAAGCCATTTTGTGCCAGTTGTTTAAACAATGAATTATATACAAATGTTATTACCTGAATTTAAATGTGGCAAACTTATTCTTATATTCTATAAAAATAATATTGGTCGTATCTTTCAATGCCGGCCTTCAAAAGAAATGTTGGACAGTATATTATGATATAAACTTTCCTTTTTTTTTATTATTAGACGCTAACAAAGTCGTACTGAATTGACTGTGGCATTAATATGAAAATGTTTTTTTTTTTCAAATTTTCTCCAACGTAAGGTAAATAATTAATCTCTCATTTCATAATATCTTTTTCAATTCCTATATGAAGATTGTATATGCTCGTATTATTTTAGGCAACAACAAAACTATTTAAAAATGTCAGAATGCAATAATAATCTAGTAACAATCACGAAAAGCTCGTCGTCGCAGTCAGGAACTTACTTAGAAACTTATGTTACTTAACTTAGCAAGTATCTACTAGAAACTGGTGCATCCATACTCCATAGGTACAAGTTATGAAGATAGAAGAACGTTTTAATAGATTGATAAGCAATTATATCCCGAAAAAGTAATAGAAAAGTCGCAAAATTCTAAAATAAAATTAGCTAAAAACAAACTTTAGTTTAAAATGATTGTGAGTAAAAATATGTATTTTATTATAGTACCTATAGTATTTTGATACTAACAAACTATCTACATCTATAAGCTATAGAATTCAGTTTGAAGCGAATTTCCACTGATAAAGCGGATTGACAGACCGTCCAATCAATTTGCAGTTGACCGCAATGAGACTGTCTGTGGTCCCTTGTTTCTAGTTTTCAATTTTGCAGTTTAATTTTTCACCTCTTGTATTGCAATGTACTATGGTAGTGACATTTTTTAGCTATTCGAATATTGGAAAAAATCTTGGTGGCTTTTTTTAAAAATTCATTCATTAGTTAACATTCCTTGTGTTATAAAAATATAATTAAAGAGAGTTTTAGCTCAGTGTAGATCATTAAAAATGACAAAATATTACTATACTACTACTATTTCAAGTATACGATGGTCAGTACGACCTCGGTCCAAAAAACTGTTTTCCCTTATTAGAGTACAAAATTCTATCTTAGTTATTTTATACAGCTTAGTTTAGCTTCAGATTTGTTCTTCTGTTCAACAATTTCCACGATATTTCACTGATCGTGGGTCGTGGTGTTGCGAGCGAATATAGGATGCACGCAAGTCAATGCAATGAGGAAAGAATACGTCCTTCTCGTTGAACTATCTGTATGTTTGTTCTTGCTTACTTCAGCAGTCAATTGTTCATTTAGCTTATACCTTTTTTGCTTTGTGGCATCTTCGCTAAGGGTTCCGAATATGGAAGCTGTTTGGTAGATTCTGTCAACAAGAAAGATTTGATTTGTGCTTTAATATTGGATGGATATCGAAGTTTTTCTTTACAAATATTTCTAAAAAATTTGAGTATTTAAACGAAACATTTACAATTTTTTAATCAAACAGTTTAAGTAAACTTACAACATCTAAATTATTTTGAAGGAAATTACATTGTTCGTTATTACAATATCTAATCTAGTCTTACAATGTTTTACGTACACGGGGCGGAGAGTTTGTTTGCTTTGTAAATTAATCAGCGTCTTCCTCCCACCACATGAGCCTCGCATGCAAAAATATTTGTATATTGTAACCTGTTTTCATATTTCGGAAACTGAAATTCTGTAATTTTCAACCGAAAAGCTCTACGTTATTAAACTGGGTTAAATGTAACATAATATTAAATTTTGTTTCCATTTCATTGAGTAGTTTTGGATGGGGATGGAAATTATAATGAAAATTTACTGCACTTATTTATTTTTAATGAACCTAAGGCAGCTATGTATATTTTTAAATATTTATTTATTAAATCAAATCACAGGAAAGAAAAAAAGGGTGTCCTTGTGTCTGTACTCTGTACACATTTGAGTACTACGATTTGTCTATAATACATAAGCTAGTCTTAGTTAAATTGACCGCTATAACTAAAAGATGATTTAGATATAAAAAGTACCAAAATATAGCTGCCATTTTTAAATCGGCTTAATTTTATATTAATAAATATTTTTACCTTTTTAATATTTTTTTACAGAATTCGACTAGAAAACTACGAACAATGGTGCGCAGTTGATGCTGTAACACAAGGCTGTGCTGGTTCTCCTGCGGCTTGTCGGGCAGCAGTAGTAGCAGTGCTTGGGACGCAGCTCCGCGCCGCATGCGCCTGTAGAGGAACTGATTTTGCTCAGTTGTACGATTGCCTTGGATGGCAAAGGCTTTTATGGCTAAACCCATGTGTCGGTAAGAATATTTTTATGTATTATTGTTATGTCGAATAAAACATCATTTCGGAAAATCTCTCAATAAATTCTCAAATAAATCTAAGAAACTAAAATAAAAATTATATTACAACGATATAAAAGTCCGCATACATTAACCCATTCACGTTTTGGCCACTAAGGTGGAATTTGGTTGAGGATCAAACTAGCTAAAGTAAAACTTAGAGATTTTCGTCAATTATTTTAAATTGCATAGTACTTACTAACATTTATATTCAATTCTCCATGTTTTCATACATAGGTTTGTAAGTTGTCTACCTAAAATACATTAATCAAATTTCCGTACGCTCATTTCCAGTGGAATCCCAAAGTGATTACCACGTGAAGACCTATGGATCGTTGCTAACTACTACACCATTCGACAATGGCATTAGATACATAACTCTGCCGCCTGAGCCACCAATTCACCACCGGACTACAACCCATCACCACCATACGACGCAAAATGAAGTTTTACAAGTTCGTGTAATGCAGGTAAGAATAGTATTATTTATACATTTCTACTGCGATTCGAAAGTATTTTACTCTTATTAAACTTTGTGATCAATTTAGTACGTTATAAAAATAGAATAATTACTGTCCTACTCAAATACTACAAGAAGTTATAAAAGCTGTATTCTCTCTCGTACCCGTACGGTTCTTACTATATTATTGTTAACTGTGCATTTATAGAGATTGTTAATGTCCTTAAAATAAAATGTTAAAAATTAAACAAACGTACTGATTTACTTTTCTGTGTCCAGGAACATCAAGAAGAGTTGAGTTCAATAACCACTATGTCTGAGCAAACAGTTGGTCCGAACGAAGTGGCTCAAATATCCGAGCCGATAATCGAAACAACCGCCGCAACCACGACGCCCGCAACCACCACAACCACGACAACCACAACAACAACAACGACAACCACAACTACGACAACCACTCGTCCAACAACAACTATGGAGCCGACGAAGTATTGCATCGTAAAGAAACCGGAGAGTGACGATCAAGCACAATACATAAAGATGGGAGAAACGAGACGAGTGAGTTTGTATCTGTAGAAACAAGATTTTTTCCTGATAATCCAGATTATTTTCCAGCTAATACCTGCTAATGATCTTATATTTAAGTATTGTGTATAATTTTTTTTCACATTTATTTTAGACTATAAATCGGTTTTTATAATTTTCTAATAAAATAAAAGTATCCTTAGTAACTCCTTATAGCTTTAGCTATCTGCTAATAAAGTCCCGTCAAAATCGGTCCAGTCGTTTCAGAGATTAGCCGGAACAAACAAACATACAGATAAAAATTTTAAAAATATATTATTTAAATGTAAGTACCGTAAATATACAATGTCCCAACATTCCCAACATACTGATTTCCCGAAGCATATTTAATGAATAGAGAACGAACCTAAGCGGAGCCACTAGTATCCAAATAAATCCCAAATCAAAAATTACGTCACCGTTCAACACAAATGTATGTAGAACACATAGCTCTTTAGTAGCGTAAAATGACCTCATAAAACTTACCTATAACCCTTATAATTTATTTTTAATGTTGTCTAAACTCATTCTACTTCTGACTCATTCTTCTTCTCACTGCTCTTTTATTATTTATTTTTTTGATGGATGGATACTGTTTTTCTGTAATTTTGCTGATAGAGGGCGTTTATAATTGCATCTTTTGTATTATCATCTTTGATTCTGTTTTTTGTTACATACGTACTGACAATAAATTGATAGTATTAATTTCTATTTATTAATTTTTTTGCAGCTGTACCGATCAGCAGAGCTAGCAGAGTGCACGGACCTGTGCGTGTGCGAGGCGTCGCTGCAGGTGTCGTGCAAGGTGGCGTGCGTGCCGCGCGCGCCGTGCTCGTCGCGCCTGGCGCACTACTCGCACGCCGCGCCCGCCTACCAGGCGTACAGGGGCCGCTGCTACTGCTACTCCGGATCCTTCATCTGTATGAGGCCTAACCCTGGTAGGTTTAAGTGTTTTAGGGTGGTTCTCATCGCTTCTTTCAATATAATTAACTTATAAAATTTACCAAAACATAGTTGCTATGTCTTTTTTGACTGATCTTATAAAATCTTATTAAGGATATACGCAATATATAAATAGACCCATACCTACTCATTACTCAATCTTGCATCTTGGCGCACAAGTTTTGAAAAATCCTGGATGTATTTAAACAAATGATAAAATATGTTATCCCGACTTACTACGAAGAACATATCAATGGAAAGTGCTACATAAGACTACCCAAAATAGATACCGTAGGATATTAAATTGGGTATTCCAAGTGATAAAACTAAGATTATATTTGTATTCTCCAGGAGAGTACAAGTTGCCGGAGGGCGTGTACCTGCTGCTGGGGTTCAGCGCGGTGGACGAGGCGCTGCTGCGGCCGCACACCGGGCTCGGCGCGGAGGACGCCGTGCGCCTGCTGCAGCAGTACTTGCATTATGTTCATCATGGAGAGGTTTGTATCATATTTACATTATAGTAGTAAGTAGGTAGTGGTAGCTCACTCCCTTAAAAAATTGAGGGATCATATTGCGGTTTTCGCACCTTGACACAGTTTATAAGAATCATTTCCAACATTATTACCGTTTCTCTAACAATGGAGGTAAATATCGTAAATTGGCAGCCTGCACTTAGTCAAGCTATTGGGAGATCTTCCTCGTATTCAGGAGCCCCTGCATAGCCAAGGACGTTAAAGAAACTGAATACCTATACAAATATAAATATATGTTGGGACATTATTACAACAGCGCCATCTAGTTCCGTTGTAAGCTACGTTACGTGCTTGTGTTACGGGTACCAGATAGTTGATACTATACATGTAAATTTTAAATACATACATATTATAAATATAAACACCAATGACTGGAGAACAAACATTCGTGCTCAACAAATGAATGCCCCCAGCGGGACTCGAACCCGCGATCGCTGGCGCATAAAGTAGGGTCACTACCAACTGAGCCAAACGTGTCGTCGAATATACAATATACATGTGCAAATAATTGTGTTTTTCTTGTTTTTAACAAATTTGTCCTTATGACAGTTATAAAGACTATGAATAAGATACTTCTACGACATGCGAGCAGTAGTACCAACAAACAGTTGGTGGCACAAAATATTATAAATTTAATGAGAGTGTAACTTAATCAGTAACGGTCCTCTGATTCATGAAATAAAACCCCATCCCCATTCACATGATATCGTGAATGATTTTTCATAAATAACATTAATTTCCAGACAAACTGCACTCTTACCCTGTTCAATATCAGCAATGAAAATGTGATCATATCAGCCAGTGTCCCGCCAAAAGAACAAGATGCCCTGCGAGAGGCGGGTGAAGGCCTGCTTGATAGAGAAAAGGTATAATAAATATTAACACTTTATTATTACACAAATATTATAAAAAAAATGAAATAGAGATAAATTATGTGGAAATATTATCACATAGAATATTTATGGAATGCATAAAACACAAGGATTGGATTCGTGGGCAAAAACTTCCGCCAGAAGCTGTTTAGTTTGTCTAGAGATTAGATGGAAGCAAAATCCAACCCCATACGACACATGTTTTGGGCAAGTCTGCAATATTCTTAGGGTTTAATTGGTTCTTAATCTAAAACTTACAAAAGAATATAATATAATACTCAAAACTTCATGTTACATTTATTTTTCCAGGAGGCATGCATTGACGTTCTGAAAATAGTCAAAACTAGAATCAACACGCAACATGAGGACATATCTTCGCATTTACTGCTGTCCATCTTTAAAATCGCCGAAGTTGACGTGGTGTACCCCGCACCGCCCAGCTCAGCTATAAGCGCTAATAAACCCCTTATATCCCTCTATATCTTAATAGCCCTCCTAACCCTCATGTACAATCTTAAACAAATCCATATGGTCCTCCTTAGCCCTATACAAACTTTTATCACTATCCTCTATAATCTCAAAGAGGTTAATACCCTCCTGTCCCTCACATATATCCTTAATCCACTCCTGACCTTAACTTTCATACACCACTTTATAAGAATTCCCTTCAACATCAAAAGTATCGTCAATTGTTTAACGAATTTAATCGACACTCCCTCGAATTCATTAGAACTTGTTCCTTTCTCAGAGTATATTGTAAAAGATTTTGTATCTATTTTGGAATGTTGTGAATTTAGTAAGGATAATGTAGATAATATGTGTTCGCACGCACTCGCTTTAGACGACGCACGACTCTACACCGACTTAGATATAATAAATGTATATAAAACAAAACATATCATGAAAGCTGTGAGGATTACAATATATACTTTAATTAAACTCGTCGCTGACGCAATTATACCTAAATATTTTTCTAGAATGTATTTCGATTCGGAGATGCTTTTTGGTGAATTATGTTTTAAAAAAATCGCGTCCTCTTCTTATGGGATTGGAAAATCCGTTAGCTTAGGACTGACTTTAGTAGTAGTATGAAGACTGACATGAACTAAACATATCATAGTTAAGTATTTCATTTTAATTTCGACTTAGAACTGGTGCTTGTAGGTCGATCTTAAAGGCTGGGTTTTGTAAATAAGTGTACTATGCCTTTTACACTGTTAGCAATTCGTTCTTTACTTCAATTTTATAGGTGGGGGTTGTGATATTAATTTAATGACGTGAAAATATCTTTCTATGTAATATTGTCAATATTTAAACCCGTTAGTTATATATTTTTGTTACTTAACTTAATTTTTTTTTCTTTAATATACAATAAGCACAAGAATAGCACAAATAACTTAACCAATTATTGACAAATTATTTTTTAACTCAATACTATATTATATACTGCAAATTACTTAATGTCTCTTATAAGAGATTACATCGACTTTTATATCGAATGATTCATAATACCCCACCTCAATTGCTGTAGCTTTTTCAGCTGGTTTTACATTTTCGAGTCCCGATCCCTCATTTCTATTAAATGTTGACATTTTGATGTTTCTTTTCTTTAAGTGTTATAGATTTACTTTGAATATATTACTTAGGAACTGTAACGAGAAGATCTCTTAGATAGGGGTAGTCTGTTGTAGAAATGCGCCTTTCTATTAGATAAGTGTAAGTAGAGGTTATCAATGTGAACGCACGATAGAACACGCGGACAGGCGGTCTACAACGTTGGTATCATAATACCCGTTTCTGGATATCGATGAAACGTAAAAATATATATAAAGTTACAAATATATATTAATAAACAAATTGGACAGTGAAATTGAATAGTTAGATTAATAAATACATCATCACTTAACATATGTATGACAAACTGATTAGTGTCAATTAACTACGAACATATAAAATAACAACTACACTTTAAACTTATTATATCAATAAAATTATAAAGATACGTTAAAAACCAACGTTGCTGAACTTGGCCTGTTGTTAGCATTACGTAGAACACTTAGACAAATATATAACTGGACATTACAGAGGTAATGCGTTATTTGGTAATGAAAGAAGCTTTAATTTGAAGTAGTCTAGATTCTTCTGTTAAAAAGTTTTAACTTAGACCTGTTAAATTCTAACTGTTAATGTACAAACATTTCTAGACCTTCAACCTTCGTTGCTTTATTTCTGAGGGTTAAAATATTCCCGGAGAATTCTCAATTACGCTAAAAAACAATGTTATACATTAATCGTTTACAGCGAAATATCTATATTATGTCTTTAATTTTATTGTAAAATAAATATTATTTCGATTTAATACTTCTTTTTGGAACGTCGGTGGAAAAAACGTAGTTACTCGTTGCTATGAAGCGAGATACGCCGGGATTTTTAGCCCTATAAATACGTTGAAGCTTAAGTAATACATATCATAATTAATAGAAAGAAAATTTTTATTTATAACTTATATTATATAACTCAAAATTGAGCAATTTATTAGTAAATTTGTAAATCGAATTAAATTCTAAACGAGACATATCAATTTAGACTAATATGTTATTTTTAATGTTTATAGAATATTTACTGTATTGAAGTTAACCACATCTATAAAGAACTGCTTATTTTAAAATTAGAATAGTCAATGTTTTATGGAGAGTAGAGGCAGTTATTTTATGCAATATTGTGTGAAATGAAGTTAGGTACAAAGAGGATGTAAAACCTACGGAGGTTAGGTAAAACTAAGTGAAGCGCAGCCATAGACGTATAGAATGGTGTTAGCAATACTTTCATGATATAGACAACTCTAGAAAGAGATTTGTATAAATTATTAGGTCAATGTAACAAAATATATAAAACAATGTAAAAGGCAGAGGTAGCCCAGCGTAACGCATCGCTTGTATAACCGAGTGATGCGGGTTCAAATCCGGGTCTCGCACCTCTGATATTTTCATGTGCGAATCATTTCTATCATGATTACCACTTGTCTTACGGTGAAGGAAAACATCGTGAGGAAACCTGCATGTCTGAGAAAACCTAGCAAGTTTTCGTAAGACATGTGAAGTCTGCCAACACGCACTAGGCCAGCGCGGTGGACTATGGCCTGATCCCCCTCCTACTGAGGGAGGCCCGTGCCTAGCAGTGGGACGTCAAAAAGGGATGATGATGATGATGATGAAAAGAAAAAGCTTTTTATGTTTATCTTCAAATTAATCGTAAGTACTTCAACAAGTATTTCAATACTATGTTGCATCAGTTTAGGGAGGGTAAGAATCAGTCCAGTCTTTATGTTAGGTATGGGCGTACTTGCTTCTATATGACAGTTGGGTAACAGCCTTACGTTTGATGAAATGTAATTAATTGCCACGAGATAGCACTACAATGGAATGACTTCGTGAACTTATTACTACTATTTACTTATTTAATGATAATTGATATTTTTTAATACTGAATCTTTGTTTTTTTATGCTGTATATAGGAAACCTGACATAATCACTTTTACTTCATTATCGAGTAGGTAATACTCTAATTTAACATACGTAAATCGATCGGTTATAAAATGACACGTCTAACTACAAATTAAAAAGAAGATATTATAAAGATCACATTAATATCCTAATGTGTTGTAGTAGACTAGCGCCTCCTTTAAACTAATTAAAAAAAATGGACATAATAATTTTTAAACTGATGAAAGCCTCTACTCTTCATATGGTTTATTATTATTTTTTTAGCTAATTACGTATATGGACGTGCTCGGAAAACCCGGGTCTTACGCCTCCGATATTTTCATGTAAAAATCATTTCCAACATTTTTGATTCATTATATTTCTACGATGGAGAAGAACATCATGAGGCTATCTGCATGTCTGAAATACCTTTAGAAAAGCATATGAAGTCCGAGTTATTATACAGGGCAAGTCCATATACATATATTTCTGACGGTTATAGTTCAATTGTTACTTTATTTCGACTATTAATTTTAATATGTGTAATTAGATTATAGAAAAAATATATATATAATGCCTTAACTATATAAAAAATCATAGAATGTAATTATTACGAAAATCACTGGTATCAAGAAAGATATATGTATTATAATTTAAATCTGTGCAATCTTAATAAAAATTATTGTAAAAGCTCTTTCTACAGGGAATTAAAAAAAATATTTTAATTTAAGAAATGTGCTTTTTAGTTTACAACAATATAAATTTTGAATAATAAATTTCATTCCATTGCATTTTTTTAATTAAATGTCACTTCTGACAAACACTTAGCGAAATTGAAACGATACATATCAACAAAGCTCAATTTTGTACTTATCATATTCCTAGCGTAGCAGCCGTGGCGTAAACTAGAACATAGATTAGGATAAAATAGGTAAAATGTTTCTAAATTTCAATTATATTTCTTTATGAATAATAACTTAAAATTGTTTTACTCAAAAAAATTAAAATAGATATAATTTACACATGTTAAGGTTTTATATTGCAGATTATAAATAAATCGCACGCCTCATGCCTTCCATGTACATAAAACATAGGATTACGGACACTCGAGTAAAATCCGGTTATTTAAATAAATATAAAATTGTTGAATTATTTACACAGAGCACTGCACATATTATATTTTAAAATTAAGATACATGTTTATTATAACAGTATTATGTATATTAAAAATTTAACAAAATACCAGCTCTATTTTAATGAATATGCATTAAACATTGACAAATGACAACGATTGATCATATTTTGAAATATCTCCAAACTAAATACTGTACAACACTAACAACAATGGCTACCTTTACTCGCTTTCGATATTAATATGTTAATCACGTATGTGTTCCTAATATATATTAATTTTTATTTAACTTAGAAAGTAATAAAGCCTACTTTCTTTTAACATATGCAATTAAAAGAATATTTGCTTAATTATTTCTAATGACACTTAATAAGTTTAAATTTTGAAGAGTAAACAAATTAATAGGCAAAAGTGCGAAAGCGAATAAATGTAGCGCATTTTCTTCAGGATACTTACTGTTACATATTTACTATTAACGTAAAATAATCATTACGCGATAATCGCACACGTTAAATATTTACTACGAAAATGTAAATTATGTGTTAATTGTTTGTAATTGTTATAAAAATATTTTTAAATTCATTTTTATAAGACTATAATTTCTTTATAATCTGTCGCTTTAAAAAATTGTTGTGTGGTAGTTCCAGACGTAATATAGATTGCACGATGTGTAGAATTATAAGCTTTGAAAATGAAAAGGTGTAAAATAAATATATATGTCTATCTCTTTCTCACCTTTTATCTACATGTCTGACAGATCGCGTAGTCCATATTATTGTCTATCTTTAGTGCAAATTGATGTGCAAAGACGTAGACTCAATGTATAGCAAAACATTTAACATGTAGAAATTTAATATCGGTTTGGAAATATTTAAATATAATAAAAAATGAATTGGTTTAATACTTACTTAATCAAAAAGCGATAAGGCTCTTACCTTAGATTATATACATAATCTAAGGCTCTTACATTAGAGAATGGTCCTGTCTTCATTTACCTACTAGCAAAATTAAGTCATTGTTAAAAAACAAAGAAACAAAAAAGCTAGAAACTTGTTTTATAATACAAACAAATCTCTGTCCGTCTGTTCATTATTACAGTCGTAGCAACAAAGATAATAATTTAAAACATTATAATTTCACAAAGTAAATGTTAACTTTTTAGTGCTTACCTCATACTTACTAAATGGCGTTTTTTTATATATTTATAATTAAATATAGTATTTTCAATATTTTATTCAAAATATAATATAATAATAAAGTTATTATGAATACTAAATGACTTTCAAGCCGATATTGACTTGTGAACAGCACTGTAGTGATATGCGGTAACAGAGCTTCTAAAGTAAAACTGTTTATACACTATTACATCAATTGTATTATTTACCCACCTACAAGGTTCTGTCATTTTGTTGTAGATAATAAAGGGTTCATATAAAAACACGTATTTTTTTATTTTACTACCTTTTAACTTCAATTAATGTACTCGTAACTTGCGACTTACTCTCGTTACTCTGGTTCTTTAATCGTTCCTCGAAATTTTTAACAGTTATTAACGTTTTCTTAGAGACGAAATATTTTCCCATTGTAAAAAGTATTCTTTAAATTATCTAACAATTAAAAAAATTAATGTTTCACCTTATACATAAAAAACTAAAGTACCACATTAAAAGAATTTTCAAACTTCTAAAATAATTTAAATCTTTCAATTACTTCACTAACAATTTATCTAAGTGTGCATTAAATTGCTTCATATCTTGTGTTAAATATTGCTATCCAATTGCAATCGATAAGGCGACATTTTAATACCCACTTTATTTAAATCTATGAATTTGTTTTATGTGTACCGGCAGTGTATTTACCTACTATCGTCTATCTTGTTTTATCTTCAAAAGTGAATTGTATTCTAATTTTGAGAAATAATATTCCCAAACCATATATATAATATAGACTCTAATAACCAACAATTATTATACCTACTTAATTTCATCAAAATTTGTCCAGTAGTTTTCTCCTGATTACAGACAAAAAAATCTAAAAACGGCCTCTTTATTGAAAATGACAATTTCAATAGGTTATTATTACTAAAAAATAATATTTTAAGATATTTTGTATACATATATGGACTGCCATATCCTGCTAAAGACCGGCAACAAAATTCTGATTTTGATTCGATCCTATTTCAAAGTGTGGGATACTTTCTAGAAAGTTCATGCTATAGAGCTTAATTTAAAAATAACATGTAATTTACTTGTTTTTCCATATTTATTTAACAAAATTTTATGAAATACGCATTTTATACAGTTTAAACAATTGATGAATAGTATGTGCGCATGATTTTAATACAACAAAGCTTTATTTTTGGCATCTAATAAAGAATAATACCTATTTAATAAAACTGGTGAATCAGATAGTTAATTAATAAGAATAAAAGGTATGACAATTATGGTAGGTAGGGTACCTACTTTAAATTAACAATTTTAATACGTAGTAAGTAAATTATAATCTCAAAAAATGTATGCTTAAATAATTAAAAAATGAGAAGAAATAAAACAAAAAATAAAATAAAAACTGAAATAATTATTTATTTATCACACATCACCTCTTACAATAATACTCAGTACACAAAAAACTCAGTCTTAAATGGCACTGCCTTTCTTTGGAATGAAATTTTTCACTGTGGCTTATCACTTGTTCCCTCGTTCTGATCCTTGATTTCCTTACGAACTGGCCCAGTCTGGGTAATGGGCACCTTCCTCTCACCCTTCACAGATTCTGGAACTTTCTTCGGTGCCGTGATCGTCAACACGCCATCAGAAGACAATTTAGATTCTACGGTTTCAGGTAATGTATTTTCGGGAAGCGCATATCTCCTCACAAATTGGCGGGAAACGAATCCATGTTGATCCTGCTTTTCTTCATGCTTTCCTTCAACTATGACATATCCATCAACGGTTTTAACAGAGATTTCTTCTGGGGCAAAGTGTTGAACGTCTAAATTGATCTGGAACTTGTCGGAATCGGACTTGATGCTGGAACCCAGGTCTCGAGCTGCAGCAGCCATGTGACGCCAGGGTCTGTAGTACTCCCTTGTTAGTAGAGGTCCAGCCGCAACCGAGAGCAGATCATCAGGTGTCAGTCCCAAACCGAAATGCTGGTCCATGAGGCGACGTGGGCGTCGCACTGGTAAATCGTCGAACAAGTATGGTAGCAGAGACATTTTATTTTATTTAAATAACTTGCACGGTAAAGTTAAAAGTTTGCGGAATTCGCACACTCGTTGCTAGCGTTCGCTTCTGAGTTCAATTCAAATATGACGCTCGGTGTACTGCGCGCCGCCTTTTATACTAAGCCCAAGCGCCATCTAGTATGGAGTAGATTGTTCTCGCATTTCTATATAGATAGCCAGAGGTGCAAAACCAGTGGTTTGGGATGTTTAGAAATAATTTATTTATTAAACCTTAACACATGCGAAATAACATGAAAACTAAGTTGTATGAAAATGATATAACATAAAAAACTAATTTAATTTATATTTAACACTCAATTTAGTTTTTATTTCAATTTTAACTTTGAAAAAAAATATATTATTATAAGATTATTACTATAGTTATATATATTATTACTATAGTTTTCATACACTATACATTTTAAATTTACCGATTATTTTATATAGCAATGAAAAGTTTTATTTGGTTAAAAAAAATAAATAAGGTGGTATTATATTAGTTAACATTATTAGATTCACTCGTTATAATAAATTATTACTACTTATATTTAATAACTTTCATTAAAATAATTGCAACATGGTCTTGAGGTATTAGTTTAACATTATTATTAAATCCATACAAATAAATATTAAGGAGAATAATACTCAATATAAAACTGAAGCCAAATGTTGTTGACCTCTGCGTTCGACATGCGCATTGGATTGACGACGGGGCGTTGACCGAGCGCGTTGGTTCGAGCGAATTCTCGAACCTTCTCGCTGTTTCACCTTCACCTTCAAGGTTATGTTTGATTAGAACTTGAAGGACGTTATTATTTTTGTTTTTCTTATACATTATACAATTTAATATGAACGAATTTGCTAGAGGTTTTATTATAATATTTACTGCACATATACAATAATTTAGGTTTGAAATTAGGCAAAATCTAGTACTTTTTCATATGACGATGTAAAATAAGATTTAATTTTAGTTAAATAAAATAACGCATTATTGTAGGTAATCTCTTTTTTTAATAAAACTAACAAAATATGAATCGAAGCGATTCAATTATTTTATTTAGAAGTCGTTTCTACAGTGAATTTAAATTTTAAGTTATTATAAGGAAAATAATTTCGAACATATTATATTATGTATTAATTAAACTAATTAGCGAATACGTCTAGAGCTAGAACATTAGGCTACTTTATTCTACCCACTAACGAAAATTTGAACAAAGTTTTATCAGATTAGGTAATTTGCGCTTATTTTTAATTTTTATAGGTAGATATTCACAATTATTATTGTTTAATTATTAGTCTCAGATTGGTCTGAGTTATTAGTAATAAAACAAAGATTCATGTCACCTCACCTTCTGACCTTAACTTCTGGATAATTAATTCTGTCACCGAAAACAACAACATAATATGCACATACCTACTTATAAAAACATAAATAAAATAATAATTATATTATATAATATTTCATATAGGTACCTAGATAAATTATTAATTAACATTTTATAATATTGTATTCAAAGGTGTAAAAAATGATGACTGTTAACTGTTGATATAGGTACTTAGGTGTTAGTGCTGTTGTATAACATTAACTACGTTTGTTATTGGAATAGGTCAGTTTCAGTATTATTTTCTACTAGCGACTTACCCTCGCTTCGGATATGTGTTCCTAGGTTACATTTTTGTGTAAAACCTTATATTTATTCTTTTTCTAACTTAAAATATCCTAAGTTAATTCATACTTCTAATATCTGTTATATGCAAGTGAAAGCCAATTCGAAGTTTAACCGGAACAAACAGGCAGACAAAAATTATACACGTATAATATAATTTCATATGAATTTAGTAGGAAGCTATTTATTTAATAATTGATATTACAAGCATATACTTCAGTTTTATTTATCTATAATATATAGATTATCATCATCATCAAAATCGGTTCAGTGATTTCTCGTGATGCAGTCACAGATAGACAAACAACATTTTTAAAAATTATATAGGTATCCGGCCTATGTATCAAAAATTTTGAATTGATTCGACTTTGTTACAATTTTATTGAATAAAATTCTTAATTTTTCTGTCTGAATATAAAATATTATGCATTTAATGTAATTATAATTATATAATACTAATATTAGTTTAAAAATGCTGCAGGCGCGATAAGCAAAAAATGTGCAAACAAAGTAGGTAGGTCCAGTATCTAAAACATCTGGCATTTGATATAATACTCGTATTATGTAAACAATTTCGATGTTTGGAAGAAGAAAATAATATGATAAACTATGAATGTAAATAATCAAATTTTAAAAGATCGAAAAAGCACGTAATAAATAATAATTAACAGAACCGTGCCTACGTTTTAATTTAAAATATATACTTAAATATTTTCCTGTTTGTTTCATACCTAGTATCATAAACTAATTTTAAACATAAAATAGTTAAATACGTACGTAATCACATACTAGTCAGTTTAAAATAATATTCTTATAAATTTTATATGCAGGTATATATGTAGGTGTTTAAAAATAATAACAATTACAACCAAAAAATGACTAATTAGTTTAAAATGTGCTAATTATCCATAATACGTAACATTTTTTTAATGAAAACACTGAAAATTCCATCCATTTTGAGTTACTTTACTCAAAACACAAATAAAATCAGTAATCGTATTGTTCAACAACACGCCGGCCGGCGGAATTCAAGAAATTTCGACACGCGACCTCATACTCAGAGCCCATCAACACGTTTCGAGAAACTTCTACCGCTCGCTAGATGGCATTAGGAGTATAAATACGGCGGCCGACGAGCGACTACATGTAATTTGAATTGAGCTAACGAAGCGATAACAAGTCTGTGCACACTGCGTGCGATATTTTAGCGCTATAATAAATTCAGTGTTTTAAGTTGAAAAAATGTCTCTTCTACCATTCGTGTTTGGCTATGACAGCCCTCGCTATTGTCCAAGCCGTCTTCTAGACCAGGATTTCGGCTTGGCGCTCACTCCGGACGACATGTTGACCGTCGCCGCCGCACCGTTGCTGTCCAATGACTACTTCAGACCCTGGCGCCAACTGGCAAACGCGGCACGAGATGTCGGCTCCAGCATCAAAGCCGACAAGGATAAGTTCCAAGTGAATCTGGATGTACAGCACTTCTCACCCGAAGAGATAACCGTTAAAACTACGGATGGCTACATCGTCGTTGAAGGAAAGCATGAAGAAAAGAAGGACCAACACGGCTACATTTCTAGGCAGTTTGTCAGGAGATATGCCCTGCCCAAAGGTTGCAACCCAGACACCGTGGAATCGAAGCTTTCGTCGGATGGAGTCCTGACGGTCACTGCGCCCAGAGTGCCGTCCATAGCAAAGAACGAGAGAAGTATCCCCATTCAACAAACCGGGCCGGTGCGTAAGGAGATCAAGGACGCTAATGAAGAGCAGAAAAAGTAACTTAATATGAAACTAGCCCGTTTTTTCCTACTGGTACCTAACTGTAACTTTGAGACTGATTTTATTTTAGTTTTATAATTTTAATAAATGTAGTTTTCAAATTCAGTAAGTTGTTTCATTATTACCTACTACACACCAACCTACCCTAGTTATTGTAATTGATATATTAAAAGTAAATAAATGTCTTTCATTGAATTTTATCCTATAATAATTAATCATTCTATTTCTATATTCAATTACCTAAGTGTAAATATAGATTCTAGACTGTTTTAATATTTATTCAGGAATAGTAATTACTAAAATAAAGTAAATTTTAAGAATTTTTTTCACATAACCTTACAATTTAAGTGAAAAATTAAAATAACTAAGTATTTTTTCACCTTAATTTGACTTAATATCGAAAACGCACCCTTGTTTTCAATCGAAAATTCTCACTTCAAAATGTTTTTTTTTAAAAGTCGGTAGGCTACCATAGTACATTTTCTCACAAAAGCTGCTAGGTACGAAGTAACAGGTAGCAAGGCGCAAACCCTCCTAGCCCCTTTTCATTTACTCGAAACTCGGGTATATAAATTATCTGAAAATAGCAATAACGCATATAATTTAAAGAAGATTCTACAACTTTCTAAAAATGGGAGTGTTTGTTCGTCAATAAGCCCACCGACTTTTTTAAAAAAGCAGATGTTTAGATTTTAGACGTGAGAATTTTCGATTGAAAACTAGGTGCTTATTAAGTTAAAATAAGGTGAAAAAAAAAATTGAATCAAAAAAATTACAGTATGTTTAAAAAATAACATTTTCATCAAATTTAGTAAAAAACAATATTATTTTTGCAAATGATGAAAATAAAAAAACCAAAGAATTGGTTATTTCAATTTTTCACATAAATTATGAGGTTATGTGAAAAAAGTGTAGATATGAAGTACAAAAGAGGTAGATCTTTTTTTACCAACTTTGCCATTTGAGTTTTTTTCCATAGGACTTGTAGTTTTGCTGAAAATCGAAGTTAACCGTTTTTTATCCTTAAAAGAAGAACGAAAGAACCTATTGTAAATTATACTTTTACAAAACAAGGTAAATCGCATTGCCAATACTTTGAGCGGTAACAACAGCTGCAACGCAGATATAGGGTTACCAATGGTTACCAACCATACTATATTTCGGGTCTACGTAGGTACTATTATACATTGTAAAAGAAAAATATAGTACGAAAAATAATATATTTTCAACATAGAAAGTAATGAAATTCAAAAGATTGCTTGGTATTTATCGATTTAGAGATTTCTCAGAATTAGGTATTTTCTAGTAAGAAAGATGTAGACAAAATTTCTAAAAACTATAGATTGGCCTTTGTATCGATAATAAATATGATTGTAAATTAGAGATTGTAGTTAGTTGACTGATAAAAGACAGACCAAAAAATGGCAGCATATTTAATGAAAGGCATAGTATAGTAGTAAGTTACCATTATTTGAGGTAATTTTAATCTTGCTCTTTATACTCGTTCCTCCGACTTTCACAGAAAGTATATTATCAGTTAAGAATTCGAAATGACGGTTAGAAAAAAAACGGACGAATTGTCTTCTTTGTTTTATTAATAAAAATTAGATTTCATTTACATTAATGTAAAAATTATATGTAATGAAGCATATGACAATTTGACTTTAGAGAAAAATTGTTGGAAAATGCAAGAATGTCAAAAATATACATTACAAATATAAATAATTAACAAAATATTTGAAATTGTTTTGTCCATAAGGCAATTTTTTTTGTAGGTCACATATTTTGAAAAATATTATATTGCGCCCAAGGAATGTTGACAACCCTAGCTACAGATCACATAATAGAGATACACACTAGTACAGATGCCTAAGCCTATAGAAAGAAATTCGGTCCTTTTTTCGGGATATTTTAGTTTACCTGAATAGACAATAATAGTAGTCATTGTTCCACTACCTTTAACATTTATTTGAAGTTATTTTTCTTTGTTCGTGATAAGAACCCATGGTATTATGCAGAACCAGGTTATCCTTGCTGGGAGCCTCGCCAGGTGTTTCAATGTATTAAAATAATTAAAATTATATTATATACGATTACAACAGCTTTAAGAAGCGTTAAATTTGGTCACTTATTTTACTTAGTCTATTCTATAAAACTTCAGTAAAATTACAAGTCAGTACAGTATAGTAAACATAATTTTTTTTAAACAAACAATATCAGAATACATATTACAATTTTCTAATAAAATAAAAGTAGCCTAAGTTACTCCTTATAACAATAGATACCTGTGAGTGAAAGTTCCGTCAAAATCGATCCAGCGGTTCAGCGGTTTCATATTAGCCGGGACAAACATACAGACAATACAAAAATTTACTATTATCAGTACATATAAATTGTCACTAAATGCATATGAAAGTATATACGGTACTAACATCAAAAAATCTATGTGTAAAGTTTGTGTCTGTCTATCTGTTTCTTTGTTCCGGGTTATCTCTGAAACGACTGGACTGATTTTGACGGGACTTTCACTCGCAGGTAGCTAATGTTATTAGGAGTAACTTAGGGTAGTTACTTTTATTTTATTAGAAAATTATAAAAACGGTTTAATTTAAGCTTTAAGCTTTTTCACTCTAAGTGCAAAAACTACAAATCGGATAGACATGGAGCTTATTTGATAGAATGCAGTGTGTTTCGGTTTTAGCATCCATAGGTATGCAAAATATTTGAACAGGTCTTCCAGTCTTTACAACGCGGATCGCTTATTCGCTAACATTTTTTTTTAAGATTACCCACTACTTCAAAGCTTACAACTGTACTTATAATATCTATACAAATATAAAATGTTTAAAAGGAAACACCTTGTTAGGTACAAAAAAAGGTCAAGTAACAGCTGTGGGGCTTTAGAATTAATAATAGTTTCGGATTTGATACCCGCGTGGAGTATATATTTCTTTTCTTATAATGTCGTTTTTGTCTCCTTCTTAGCTTAAAAACTAAAAAAATATATATTATAATACCTATATTCTAGCCTAGAATATTCTAGCAAAAAATTCTAGTTTATTTTATTAAATTTAAATGTCTAACTTCTAATTTAATATCTAATCTGAAACCCAATGTGTTTATGTATGAAACTAAATACTAAACTCATTAAATAAATATCAGCTTAAAATAGAAATGCTAAATGTATTATAAATGATTAAAAATATTAACATAAAAACTGTAACCTAATATAACAACACAGATCATTTAACCAGGCATAATTATTTAATTAAAAATCCGTTAATTATACTTTTAAGGTCATTAATTATTGTTAATCTTTTGTTTCGATGCTTAGAATAATCTACAAACTTCCACTTGTTTCTCTGTATTTTCTTCGAAACATTAAATCCAATACAATATTATGTATCCGACTTGTTTACAAAGTAGGTATACACAGAGCGCGCCGGCCGGCGCTCAATACAGTTCGAGAATAGCTCTCAAATTTCTAGAATTTTCCACTCCTCGCTAGATGGCGTAAGGAGTATAAATACGGCGGTCGACTTGCGTTCTATACGAATTTGAATCAAGCAAACGAAGCAACAAGTCGGTGTGAACCGAGACCTATCTTTATTACTAAAGTGATTTTTTAAGATCGTAAATAGGAAAAATGTCTCTTCTACCATTCGTTTTTGGCTATGACAGCCCCCGCTACTGTCCCAGCCGTCTTCTGGACCAGGATTTCGGCTTGACGCTGACTCCGGACGACATGTTAACCGTCGCCGCCGCACCATTGCTGTCCAGAGATTACTTCAGACCCTGGCGCCAACTGGCTAACGCGGCACGAGATGTCGGCTCCAGCATCAAAGCCGATAAGGATAAGTTCCAAGTGAATCTGGATGTACAGCATTTCTCACCCGAAGAAATAACTGTTAAAACTACGGATGGCTACATCGTCGTTGAAGGAAAGCATGAAGAAAAGAAGGACCAACACGGCTACATTTCTAGGCAGTTTGTCAGGAGATACGCCCTGCCCAAAGGCTGCAACCCAGACACCGTGGAATCTAAGCTTTCGTCGGATGGAGTCCTCACTGTCACGGCGCCTAGAGTACCGTCCATAGCAAACAACGAAAGAAGTATTCCCATCCAACAAACTGGGCCGGTGCGTAAGGAGATCAAAGATGCTAATGAAGAGCAGAAAAATTAATTTTGTAGTAAACTAACATGTTTGTACCTATTACTACCAAACTGTACTTTGAGACTGAATTTATTTAAGTTTTTTTAATTTTAATAAATGTAAGTTTTTAAATTAAGTAATTTGTTTTATTTCTAAAATTTCACTAAATATTTACTAAACTTTAATAATATTGCCTACCTACTTTTAAATTTTTTTTTTAAATCTTTTATTACACAATTTAAGATATGTTGGTACTATAATCTTTATTATTTTATACTTGCGACTGTTCATTGCGCGAATTTCGATTATGAAAAATATTATATACCTACAACTAGCAAGGGCCCGCTTCGTTGGGCGTAAGTTAATAAAAAATTAAACGGTTTTTCTATTAAAATAAAAGTAGCCTAAGTTACTCCTTATAACATTAGTTATCTACAAGTGAATGCCACGTCAAAATCGGTCAAGTCGTTTCAGAGATGAGCCGGAACAAACAGGTAGAAAAAAATAAAAATTGTTATTTTAATGAAAGTACCGTGTATACTTTCATATATGCATTTAGTGAAAAGGTTATACCTAATTTGAAATTAAAAGCAGACATTTCAATTTTATTTATATGTATACTGATGCATAATATTAAAAAAATAATAATTAGGTACTGTATAATTCATGTCCGCGAGGAATCGCAGCTCATGCTAGCTACATTTCTCGCTCCCACATCGCCAGACGAATAGCAATATCGATTATTTGAGTGAAAAGGACTATTAGCTACTAGTAACTAAGGTAACCATCTTGTCTCCGGCAGACACATAAAACAACATGGTCTTTTTAGCCGTTCTTTATAATGCTATTCGAGTTAACGTATTTATGTACATAGTGTCATGCAAAAGGGTTCTCAATCTCAGTGAAGTACAGTTAAAGAAATACTTAATAGTGACATAAAAACAAACAAACATATTATGTATATTGAATATGTATTAATTTATGAATAGAACTAAAATCCAAAAGTTATTACAGTATCCATGGATCCATATACTCGTATATAATTATACAATGAATTAGCGAAAATTAAATTAAGATTTTTTTTATTTCAAATCTAAGCAAAACTATTACTAAATGTTACTTTAATTACAATAAAGATATTTAAATATTTTTTGATTTTGCTTAAAGTAAGCCAATGTACCCACTACCCTGATAAATTATCTTTTTCTTCTGTCTGCTTTTTCTGGTTGGTTTACACGGTTTTTTATATTATGTAATCTCGCCACTCTTTTTTAAACTTTACCAGCAGTTTAGTAATGCCGTGTATCCTAATATGTCTGTTACTAGTACTTATACCTGTTTTAAGTTTCCGTTCTTCGTACCAATTTGATAAAGCTCATCATCGGTTCATTCGGCTCCAAATATTTACATTTCCAATTGCTATATTTTAGACAATGTATAGAATTCCTTGGAAATGTGTCTAATATAATTTATTTTACACATTTCCGTGCGATTTTAGAAATTACATACAATTCCAAGGAAATGTATATAATGACGGATTACATACATTTCCGGTTACATATATAATAATAGTTATCCATATTTCCATATTTAACAATAAAACCTTAAAAATTCATATCATCACCACCAAACAGGTAAGTATGAAAATTAAAAAAAATGCTTTCTATTTTTGAACGTTTGTGAGCCAAGATAAAAAAAAAATAAATGCTTTGATTATATACATGTATATTTAGAATAATAACAAGCATGTAGGCATTGATATACTAGGAAAAAACTTATATCATTGCATGTAGGTATATAATCGAAGATAAATGATTTAAAAAATCATGAAGGCCATTTTTTGGGTAATTGATAATTTAAATCATAATTTCTAGGGTATTCAAATTCAAATTCAAATTCAAAATATTTTATTCAGCATAAAATTATTACAATTTTTTACTGAACGTCATGAGTCTACTACCAGTTCGGAAAGAAGAAGCCACTGACCTGAGAAGAACTGGCGAAAGAAACTCAGCGGGACTAATTTATTTTTTGTCTGTTTTAATATTTTTTTAAATGGAAATCGAAATGAACAATAATTCTATTGGTTGAAATAGCCTGGAGGCGATCACATCATTCCCAAGGCGTACTGTCTTCTAAAAAATCGTTAATCGTATAATATCCTTTAGTACACAAACGTTCTTTCACAATTTTTTTAAATTTGGCAATAGGAGCTTTTTGAACGTTTTCTGGGATCCTGTTGTATAAGCGTATACATTGTCCATAAAAAGAATTACTGACTCGGCGTAAACGAGTCACAGGCATTACAAGTTTATGTTTACTCCTAGTATTAATGGTATGCATGTCGCAATTCCTGGGAAATTCGTGTATATTTTTATGAACATACATAACATTTTCGTACACGTATTGAGAAGCAACAGTCAATATTTTTATTTCTTTAAACTTATCTCTTAATGATATTCTAGGACCTAAACTATAAATTGCACGAATAGCTCTTTTCTGCAGGACAAAAATTGTATTAACGGTAGCTGCATTTCCCCATAATAAGATTCCATATGACATAATACTATGAAAATAACTAAAGTATACTATGCGAGCTGTATCTACGTCAGTAAGAAGTCTAATTTTTTTAACCGCGAACGCTGCAGAGCTAAGCCTATTCGCTAGCTCCTCAATATGGAGATCCCACCGCAATTTCGAATCTATGATAATACCTAGGAATTTGGTAGACTGTACCGGTTTTAATATTGCCCCGCCTAATACTACACCATTATCAACAAGTTTAACATTAGGTGTTGTGAATTTTATTAATTTTGTTTTTTTGTTATTTAATAATAAATTATTCGAATCAAACCAATAGACAACCTTTGAGAGAGCATCGTTTACATCGTCATACACAAGTAAATTACGTTTTACCTTAAAAATAAGTGAAGTATCATCAGCGAACAATACTATCTCATGTTTGTCCTGCACAAAAAATGGCAAATCATTTATGTAAACTAGAAAGAGAAATGGACCAAGAATAGAGCCTTGTGGAACCCCCATATCTAACGGAGCCCCAGGAGATCTCTTACCATTTACATCAACCCTCTGTATTCTATTACTCAGATAGGAATTCAGAAGGTTGAGTGCCTTATTTCTAATCCCATAATGATGCAGTTTCCTGATCAACGTCACGTGATGCACACAATCAAAGGCCTTGGATAAGTCACAGAATATCCCAAGAGCATCCTGCGACCTCTCCCATGCCTCAAAAATATTTTTAACTAGCTCAACACTAGCATCTGCTGTGGAGCGACCTTTTGTGAAGCCAAACTGTTTCTTATGAAGTAGATTGTGTGCATTAAAATGCAATAACATTTGCCCGAGTATGATTTTTTCAAAAATTTTACTAAATGTTGGGAGTACTGAAATTGGTCTAAAATTATTAGGGTCTAGGGTACTACCCGATTTAAAAATTGGAATAACTTTACTATGTTTCATTAGATCAGGAAACACACCACGTTCTATACAGTCATTAAATATAGTAGCTAAAAGAGGTGCAACAACATCGATTACCGAACTAACAACTTTTACAGATATACCCCATAAATCAGCTGTTTTCTTGACGTCCAGGCTTCTGAAGGCTACCATTATATCTTTGGGGCTTACAGGTTTAAATTTAAATATTTCATTACATTCTTTAATGTTTTCCTTTAGCAAAAATTCAGCAATGTCGGGAGATGAATTAAGTGATTGCGTCGTTGAAAGTGGAATGTCAGTGAAAAATTTTTCAAACTCAGACGCAACTTCTCGTTCTGAGGTAATATAATTATCATTAATATTTAACTTAAAATCGAAGCTGCGATCTGTGACTCTTCCACTTTCACAAGCAATTATGTTCCATGTCATTTTGATTTTATTTTGCGCATTTCTTATTTTGTCTTTAATATACAAGGATTTTGCCATGGAACATACTCTTCTAAACATTTTTGAGTAGGCACTTACAAAAGAAGCAAAAGATACACTATGATTATAGGCTCTTTCACTGTACAATTCATATAGCCTTTGCCTGCTCTTACATATGCCAGGAGTTGCCCATTCACCAAATGTCAAGAGACCCCCTGAATTGACTGTTTTAGAAGTGAATACTGTAGAAAATTCAGTTTTTACTAATTTAAATAAAGAGTTATATAAGTAGTTGGGGTCATTAATGTAAGATAAATACGGAAGCTTAGCCACAATATTACCTCTAAACTTCTCCATACGTGTAGTATTTATAGGTACAAAAGTCTTTTTTGAAATATTTTTCTTGGCATTTAATAAAGAATAAGAAAAGGAAGCTAACTGGCCACAATGGTCTGAGCTTAATTTTTCGTATTATTCGTTGTCAAAATTTAAGATTCCAAACACCAAAAAAACCCCATCTGTTTTTAAATTATTTTTTCGCGTCCAGATTGCGTAACAATTAAAACCATCAAAATATCCAGTGTGATATCTTATCAACATATTTTTACCCGAAATGCGAGTTCTTTTTCCGTGATCTGAGATCAAACTCAGATTAAGTCTTATCTCTATTGTCCCTAATTAACCTTATGATAATAAGCTGTTACTATTTACAGAAATTATGAATTCGCGAAAAAAGTTGTAACTTTGATTTCAAAACACTAATCGAGAATCATCACAACTCAGAACTCTCATTTCTTACATACCTAATGAAATGACTTTCCGTGTGGGTATCAAGGGTAGTTGTTATACGGGTGCTGCCAAACTTAGCGGATTTACATCCTTAAATACGAAATATCCCTTTCAAATTCATACTCTGTTTTATAACGAATTTCAAAAGAATTATCAGCATGTATGATAACAGTATTCAGCTTTAATTTCCTCTAGTGAAGTTTAGTCATAGATAAGTTGGTTAAAAATTTGGTTGTAGTAATCTAATTATTAGTTAACAGTTTTTAATTTATAAGTAGATATAGAAATCTATGGTTGTGTAATGAACATGTTAAAGTTTTGTTAAATATCTAATGAAATTGAGGCTTCAATATGTACTTCTTTCACTATCCTTTCTTAATAAACCTCTCTATCTTAAACTCAATGTCATATAGTTTATTATATGTCACGTATGTTAGCAATAAGTAGCTTTAATTAAATTCTTATTAGCATAGATAAGTTAAAAGTTTTTAATCTATAAGTATAAATAGGAATGTATAGTTGTGAAATGAATGTGTAAAACTTTTGTTGAATTTATAATAAAATGAAAGATTTAATATGCAACTTTTTTATTGTCATTTCTTTATATATTATTAATGTTACAAAACATTTATCTCCATGCAAAATGAACACCTATATAATTTTCAAATTAAATCTTTTTAAATCATCTCAAATCGTTTAAAGACGATTTGAAATAAAAAATATTATAAAAATGGAATTTGATAATGAGGTAGTAAATCTTCGAACATCTGCAGGACGTTTAATTTTTGATCAATCAATTCAAACATATATTTCTTTATATATATAGTTCCAGCCTGTGGCTTCGTTCCCATCGGAACGAATCTTTAATTTTCATATCTTTACTATTAAACTTGACGCGCATACTTTTCAGATATCCATATCGTATTTGTCGGTGTATGTCGGTCGTCTATAGTTTTAAACGAATATGTTCAACAATTCGTGCATCATAGAACCTTTTAAATTAATCTTCTAATATACAAAAATCTCGTGTCGCAGTGTTTGTTATCGAACTCCTCCGAAACGGCTTGACCGTTTTTGAAATTTTTTGTGTATAAGACTGGTAAGTCTGAGAATAGGTCGCAGACGGCAGTCCATTTTTTATCCCCTAGGTGATAAGGGTGGCCCTCTCCAGATATTTTATTGTTTATGTTAGGTATATAATAAAGCACACATCAAGAGATTTTTTATTATTATTATTATTGTTTAAATGTACTTGATTAAAATATTAATATTAAAACTAGTAATACCTAATTAATAAAGTACTTTAAAACTAAATCGGTACTCAGCCACACGTGTTTCAGCTAGATATTAAGTCTAAAACTCGTAAATTATACTATTTAAGGCCTTCGTTATCTTTTCTGCTGATATGAGGTACAGAAAAATGTCGAAAATTCCATATCCATATCCTATAATTTCATAGAAACAAATGAATATTTGTATTCTACTCATAACATTGTTATCTGTAGTTGTTTACAGCGCGCCGGCCGGCGAAGCGACGATCAATAACGTTCAAGAATAGAGCTCTACAAGTTTCTAGAATTTTCCACTTCTCGCTAGATGGCGTTAGGGGTATAAATACGGCGGCCGACGAGCGACTACATGGAATTTAGTGATGGGTAACTAGCCAAAATCTCAATAACTTAGCTAGCCGGTTATTTGTGGTTAAATAACTAGCTATATAACCAGCTATTCAGCTATTTGGCTATTTGGGTAACTCACTAACCGACTGATAGTACGTTAGCTACGCAGCCGCGACAACGTTCGAATCCCGCTACGGAACATATTATTATCGTTTTTTATTTTTTTATTTTATTTTATTTTATACTTCCTTGAAAAGAAATGAATTTCTATTATACGTATTATTAAATTATTTTATTAAAAACTGTCAATCTAAAATCAATATATCTTTAATCTACAGCGCCATCTATATTATATATGGGTAACGTCAGACCTAAACAACACACACCAGTACAAGTAAACTAAAAGTTTAACCATAGATGTCGCGCTACTTCATTTTTTTATTTCTAATGACGCAAAAAATAATTATTCCACCCTCAAATATTCTACTGACCCTTTTTTTTATTACAATATTGCTATTAATTTTTAATATAATAATAAAAATTATATAAATAAAATTTTAGAATCTGTGTATAATACTAGAGGGCGCTGTTCGTAAAAAAACAAATACTTTGTGTCAATGTTTTTTTATTTGTTTGCCTAATAAGGCAATAAATAAAAATAAATATATTTATATATTTATTATTATATTAAATTAATGGTAATGTCATAATAAAAAAAAGGGTCAGCAGAATATTTGAGGGTGGAAAATTCTTTTTCATATATCGCAATGAAATTAAAACAAATCAATAATAATAATTAAATAAGGCTGATTTCAATCATGTTTCTATAGAATATCTTAGACGAAAAGAATGTAATATTATTATATATTTGTCAGAAAATAGCAATGCACAAAAGAAATCCAAAAATAGAAAGTATGAAGGCATAAAAAAATAATGATAATACATATAAATAAAGAAAACACAAAAATCAAAACAATAAATTAAAAACAAATCAAAAATAATAATAATATTAAATAACTATAGACTATACAATACATATTATATGACATAAAAATGTACAGCCTAAATACAAGAAGCTAATGCTCAAAAGGTAACATAAATGAGATGTCAAATGACTTATGACATTGTCAATGTCAATTATTTATAATTATTAATAATAAAAAAATGACATTGGCGAAGTAATCTGTGCTCAACTGGCACGCTTTTAAGCCATTAAACAAGAGAATTGAATTGAATAAAAAAAATTAAATTGATAATATAAAAGCAAAAACTATAGAGACCGATACTGACCTAACGATAAAGAATGTAGAAATATAAAGATTAATCAGTTTCCGTTTCAATGAGGTGCTAAATTTTTTTTAAAGTAATAATAAATTTAAAAAATTATTTATTAAAAAACCACAGGTGACCTACCAAAAATGATAAGAGACCTATACAGACCGAACGTAGACCTATCGATTCAGGTCATTTTGATTTCAAAAATCCTTCGATGGGGTGCTAAAATTGTGCAGCTCACTTTTTGACTAGTATATAATAGTAATCTGTGAACTGTGCTCCATTTCGAATATCATCACAGAGTACATACTACATTGGTATTTGGTACACAAAAAAGTAATTAATAATTGGGAATTTAATTGTTTTTATAATCGAACAATCACCAATAGTCGTCGAACAAACGATGATTGATCAAAATTAATTAATCTGAGCGATAAAAATAAAGATATCTAGTAAGGGTGTCCAACTTAAGGGTGAACATTTGTTTAATTAATTATAAATAAATAAAAGACGAACTAACAATTTTTACATTCGAACATTGACGAACAAACGACGAACAGACAATTAAAAATAAAAAAAATCCGAAAATCAAAACAAGTTGGGTCAACTTCAGTGAGCCCTACTCGCTAGGCTAAATAGCTATTAGCTACGTCCGGTCCGTCGCGTTGGCTATAGAGACGCTACGGCTACCTACCGGCTACTCGCTAGCTATAGCTACTAGCTACTAGACTAGTATAGTATTATGTTATCTATGCTACTAGCTAGTCAGCTATGCCTGCATGGAACGGCTGCATAACGTAGTGCTTATATGTAATCTGTGGCAGCTGTCCGCTATAGTCTATTTGTATTTATCAGTATATTATCTATACTCTTTGGCTATTTAGCTAAATAGCTAGTTATCGTATTAACGAATATCTTAGCCGTGGCTATTTTGAGAATAGCCGCTATTTAGCTAGTTAGTTAAATAGCTACCCATCTCTAATGGAATTTGAATCAAGCTAACGAAGCGATAACAAGTCTGTGCACACTGCGTGCGATATTCTACTTTCTAACGCTATAATATTTGAGCTCAGTGTTTTTTAAGATTGTAAATTAGAAAAATGTCTCTTCTACCATTCGTGTTTGGCTATGACAGCCCCCGGTACTGTCCCAGCCGTCTTCTGGACCAGGATTTCGGCTTGGCGCTCACTCCGGACGACATGTTGACCGTCGCCGCTGCACCGTTGCTGTCCAGAGACTACTTCAGACCCTGGCGCCAACTGGCTAACGCGGCACGAGATGTCGGCTCCAGCATCAAAGCCGATAAGGATAAGTTCCAAGTGAATCTGGATGTGCAGCACTTCTCACCCGAAGAGATAACTGTTAAAACTACGGACGGCTACATCGTTGTTGAAGGCAAGCATGAAGAAAAGAAGGACCAGCACGGGTATATTTCTAGGCAGTTTGTCAGGAGATACGCCCTGCCCGAAGGCTGCAACCCCGACACCGTGGAATCTAAGCTTTCGTCGGATGGAGTCCTCACTGTCACGGCGCCTAGAGTACCGTCCATAGCAAACAACGAAAAAAGTATCCCCATTCAACAAACCGGGCCGGTGCGTAAGGAGATCAAAGACGCTAATGAAGAGCAGAAAAAATAATTTTGTAGTAAGCAGTAGGAACAAACATGTAAGCTTACATGTTTGTTCCTATTACTACCAAACCGTACTGTGAGACTGAATTTGTTTAAGTTTTTTTTTAATTTTAATAAATGTAAGTTTTTAAATTAAGTAATTTGTTTTATTTCTAAAATTTCACTAAATATTTACTCAACTTTAATAATATTGCCTACCTACTTTTATAATTTTTTTATAAATCTTTTATGACACAATTTTCAATATGTTAGTACTTTATTATTTTATACTTGTGACTGACGCTGCCTTAGCCCGAGCTCGTCACAACTTACTACTCCCTAGGTACGTTTTTATTTTTTTGAGAACCCTAATACCATTACCTATAGATAACATTTTCTAAAAAAGTAGGTGTAGTTACTCATATTTGCCAGAGAAAGTATTGTCAAAATGTAAATATGTATTTCGACAAGGCATTTTTATAAACTTGAATAACTAAAAATGGACTTAAAGCTTAAAATTTTCATACTGTAGATAACTCAGAAAATTCGAGAAGTTCATTGCGCAACTTTAGATTATGTACAATATTATATAGAACTTGCAAGGGCCCGATTCGCTGGGCGTAAATTAATAAAAATCAAACGGTTTTTATAGTTTTCTATTAAAATATAATTATCCGAAGTTACTTCTTTTAACATTAGTTATCTGAAAGTGAATGTCACGTCAAAATCGGTTATCGGTCCAGTCGTTTCAGAGATGAGCCGGTACAAACAAACAAACAAACAAAAAAATTAAAAATGGTTATTTTGATGAAAATACCGTGTATACTTTTATATGCATTTAGTGAAAAGGTTTTAATTTGAAATTAAAAACAGACATATCAATTTTATAAATAATAATAATTAGGTACTGTACAAGTCTTGTTCGCGCTAGTGAGTAGCTATATTTCTCGCTCCCACATCGCCAGACGAATAGCAATATCGATCATAAAACAACATGGCCTTTTAAGCAGTTCTTTATAAATTATAATGTTATTGAGTTAACGTATTTATGTGTCATGCACTTGGGAGTTGGGTTCTCAATCTCGTTGAAGAACAGTCAAGAATATACTTAATAATGATATAAACACAAACAAACATACTTATTATGTATATTGAATATGTATGTAGAAGTAAAATCCAAAAGTTATACAGTATCCATGAATAATATACTTGTATCTTCGAATGTATAATATGATAAAAGACTCGTATGTATACAATGAATCAGCAAAAATTACATAGAGTAAATATTATGTTCCTTGTTTAGAATTGATACAGTTGTTTTAATTTAAAATGTAGCAAAACTATTACTAAATGTTATTATAAATGAAACTACCTTTTCGGATTTTGTCGCGGAAAGAGACCGGAGACGGTCTCTCCCGTGACCATGATTGCTGTAAAGCATTCGAAACGTCGGGAACTAAAAATCAAAATAAATCCGCGACAAAATCCGAAAAGGTAGTTTCATTTATAATGTCGGATATTCGCGTAAATCTAAGAAAGTATTACTAAATGTTACTTTAATTATAATGAAGATCTAAATATTTTTGATTTTGCTTAAAGTAAGCCAATGTACCCACTACCCAGATAAAATATCTTTTTCTTCCGTCTGCTTTTTCTGTTAGTTTACACGGTTTTTTATAAGTAATCTCGCCACTCTTTTTTAAACTTTACTAGCAGTTTAGTAATGCCGTGTATGTCTGTTAATAGTACTTATATAATAGAACGAGTTGCATTTACTTTTTAATTTCAATGTATTGTTATATAGTACGTGTAAAATAAAAAAACCCGAGTGAGTCACTTCAATAGTAGAGCCGTTTTTGGTAAAAATGAATTTAGTATTTAATAATAGTTATTCATATTTAAGAATAAAACCTTTAAAATTCATATCATCACCACACAAACAGTTATGGAAAAAAAATGCTTGCTTTAAACTTTTGTGCCAAAATTATAAAAAAAAAATAAACGCCTTGATAAATAAATGAATAAATGATTTAAAAAATCATATTAATATGAAGGCCATTAAAATTTTGGATAATTTAAATCATCATTTTGTCGTAAAATATAGGCTAATTTTTGTGTATATTTTGTCCCGCTAATATTATTTATTAGCCTGATCTCATATTGAAGGGAGGCCCGTGCAAAATAATATTTTAAGTAGTAAGCTGTTTCTAAGGATAACTAAATTTATCACTCATAAGTGATTTTTAATTGATATATTCGTATTTGCGCTATTGTAATTTGTACCTACAAGTTCTAAATTAGAAAACATTATTTCATGCTTTCAAAATGTTAAAACTTTATAAAATCGACCCGAAAGCTCCTATGACCGTGATTCGAATTTTTTCACATCAGCCTTCAAGTTCAACTTCAAAATCGTACTGCATTTATATTAATCTCCTTTTAAAGATATGTATTTGTGCCCAAATGGCACGCCTAGAAGCCACAGAATAAAGAACATAAAATAACTTGAATTGTAAATAGATACAATTTAACGACACGTTTTTATTAGTTTGGGTGTGACAGGTAAATTATCACACATTGTAATCATTGTTTTTAAAGTGATATAATACGTGTAGTTAGTCAACTGTCTGTTAATGTCGAAACATATATTTATTTAATACAAAGTTCATACCTGTGGTTTCGTTCACATCACATCTTTTATATCTTTACTATTAAACTTGACGTGCATTGCAGATATTGTGTGTTTGTGTGAATTACGAGTATGTCGGTCGTCTATATAGTTTCAAACAATGATATTTTAACTATAGATATGTTATGAGCGCGCAATCGTGAAAACTCGAAAACATCCTAATTAGGATGTATTGCCTTTAGTCAGTGTCACCGCATGGCGACGAGTGGTACGCTGCTACAAAATTTAAAAAAATGCCATCCTGTGTATTTAGGAAATGCACCAATTATGATACCAAAGTTAATAAAACACAAGGGATCTCATACCACATGTAAGAACGCAGAATACTTCGATTTATTAATATATTTCAATTATTTGCCTAATATTCTGATATGTCATCGGTCGCTAGACTAATGTTTGTTTACATTGACGCGCAATTGACAACACTAGCTGTCTCTTTTTTTCTTATTGATTTTATCGACTATCCCCTTTCTATCATTTTGACATGTACCTTGAATGAAAAGTGTGTATGTGTGCAGCGTGGAACACTTTTTTCGGTTGTTTAGTGAGCGTATAACATATCTATAGTTAAAATATCATTGGTTTCAAACGAATATGTTCAACAATTCGTGCATCATAGAACCTTTTTAATAAATCTTCTTAAATATAAAAATCTCGTGTCACAGTGTTGGTTATCGAACTCCTCCGAAACGGCTTGACAGATTTTTTAGATTTTTTTTGTGTATATTTGGTAGGAGAATAGGTCGTAGTCTATGTTTTATTATCCTAGGACCTGGGTGATAAAGGTGGCCCTCTCCAGATATTTTATACTTTATATTTTATTTTTTTATTTTTAGTTTTTTGTGATTTAGCATCAAAAAATACTTATAATAACACTAAGTCATCTTTTACCACCAAGTACCAACCCCAATTTTTTAATAGTGGTTAGAATTTAGAACGTGGGCGGAGCCGCGGGAATTGCTAGTAAAATATGTTAAATATCAATATTTATGTAGAGTCTAAAAGATGACGTCATCTGTTCTTATGGATCAGAGTGCTTAATTTTTTTGCATTTTGTGTATTTTAAAATAAACGAATATTTTATCTTTCCTTAAAATAGTCATTTAGATTTTAATATTAATAAAGAACACATCAAAAGTTTTTTTTATTATTTTTGTTTAAATGTGCTTGATTAAAATATTAATATAATATATATATGTTAGGACATTATTACAACAGCGCCATCTAGTTCCATGGTAAGCGTATGAAGCTTGTGTTACGGATAACAGATAGTTGATATACTACACATATTAATTTTAAATACATACATATTATTAATATAAACACCCATGACTGGAGTACAAACATTCGTGCTCAACAAATGAATGCCCCCAGCGGGACCGAACCCGCGACCGCTGACGCAGAAAGTAGGGTCACTAAGTACCAACTGAGCCAAACGTGCAAAGTATAAAAATTAATAATAATTAATAAAGTAACTACTGTAAAACTAAATCGGTACTCAGCCACAGGAGTTTCAGCTAGATATTAAGTCTAAAACTCGTAAATTATACTATTTAATGCCTTCCTTATAATCCTTTTCTTTACTTTTCATAACAGTATATGAGGCACAGAAAAATGTCGAAAATTGCATTTTCAAATTCTATAATTTCATAGAAACATAATGAATATTTGTATTCTACTCATAACATTGTTATCTGTAGTTGTTTACAGCGCGCCGGCCGGCGAAGCGACGATCAATAACGTTTAAAAATAGCTCTACAAGTTTCTAGAATTTTCCACTTCTCGCTAGATGGCGTTAGGAGTATAAATACGGCGGCCGACGCGCGACTACATGAAATTTGAATCGAGCTAACGAAGCGATAACAAGTCGGTGCACACTGTGTGCGATATTCTACTTTCTAGCGCTATAATATTTGAGCTCAGTGTTTTTTAAGATTGTAAATTAGAAAAATGTCTCTTCTACCATTCGTGTTTGGCTATGACAGTCCCCGCTACTGTCCCAGTCGTCTTCTGGACCAGGATTTCGGCTTGGCGCTCACTCCGGACGACATGTTGACCGTCGCCGCTGCACCGTTGCTGTCCAGAGACTACTTCAGACCCTGGCGCCAACTGGCTAACGCGGCACGAGATGTCGGCTCCAGCATCAAAGCCGATAAGGATAAGTTCCAAGTGAATCTGGATGTACAGCACTTCTCACCCGAAGAGATAACTGTTAAAACTACGGAAGGCTACATCGTTGTTGAAGGCAAGCATGAAGAAAAGAAGGACCAGCACGGCTACATTTCTAGGCAGTTTGTCAGGAGATACGCCCTGCCCAAAGGCTGCAACCCAGACACCGTGGAATCTAAGCTTTCGTCGGATGGAGTCCTCACTGTCACGGCGCCTAGAGTACCGTCCATAGCAAACAACGAAAGAAGTATTCCCATCCAACAAACTGGGCCGGTGCGTAAGGAGATCAAAGACGCTAATGAAGAACAGAAGAAGTAACTTTCGCATAACTTGTAATTGTTGAGACTGATTTTATTTTAATTTTTTAATTTAATAAATTAGAGTTTTAAGTAAACTATTTGTGTTTTACTTCTTCATATCCGCTTAATGATAATTAGGTACTTAGTAGTGGTTTAATGCTACTTAATTATTTTTTACTACTTCAATGCTTACATATTTTCGAGAGTTATTTAATAATTTAAATTTATATTTTCAATTAGTTATTATGAAATGATTACGTACTATACAAAAATGGCAATAATGTTTTTAGTACGACTTGTACCCTTATTTTAGAAATAATCATATCAAATAGTCAAAAACAATTTTAAATTACAACTTAAGGGCATACAAAATTATAGGCTATAGTTTTGTACGTTTTATGTGTATTGTTTTGTACGTTGGTGTGTTGAACTGGACTTGAACTGACAATAATTTGCTTCTTTCTTATGGCAAACAAACAACATTTCCCATAAGCTCTAAGATATTAATACCATAAAGCATAAACCATAGTACGCCGATCATCACATGATATAAAATCGAGTACTAAAAGCTACTAAAAGCTTTGATTATATACAATCAAAGACTAAAAGAATGCTTTTTAATTTGATGAAACATATTGTGTGTAGAAATTTTGCTACTAACTATTGCACTGTGTTTAACTATAACATTGATTATAATTTAAATGTTACATTATTATGATAACGTACTTAAATTCTAATAGTTTTTTGTCTGTTCTAATGTAAAAAAACCTTTTTAACTTAAAAAATACTTATTATATTATTTCGATATCCATGTAAAAAATAACTCATAGAATAAAAACAGATGTCAAAGAAAACTCACTATGTCACGAACTATTATTGTATGTACATTAAAAAACATTCTAATATAAGAATTTTCTATTAAGATATAATATTTACCCCTATGTGAACCTTGCTTAATATAATAAAATTATTAATTAATTATTTTTTTATCTACAGTTTATCAGTAGGATACTTATGTCACATTTTGTCAATTTTGTTGTTCAACGAAGCCAAGGTGTTCTAATTTTATGCCCATAAAGCGTGTAAACTGCAAATGATTTTAAGTTCCATTTTGAACATTAATCTCCGGCCAAAACTTTATTCATGGGTAAAACAAACAAGGAACATTCGACCAATTATAAAAGTAGGTAAAGAAAAATTTCAATTATGTATTGATGTTCATCAATTTGCTAAAAACGAGATACGAGTAAAAGCTCGTCCTGAACACATAATTATTGAAGGGAAACAAGAAAGAAGAACTGAAAAAGGATGCGTAATACGACAGTTTGTACGTAAATTTAAACTCCCCGATGGTTGTAATCCTCATAGAATAAAATCTCAACTGTCTCAAGATGGATTTTTAACTATTACAGCTGCGAGAGACACTTGTGACGTGAACTGGCCCTGCGAAACCGTGGTACCAATCTCTTACTCGAAAGATTCAGAATGTGCTAGTAAAATCGACGATAAACCTACGCCATCTGATAAAAAATGTTCTTAATTTATCACGTAAACAATTTATTTTGATAAAAATTGTTTACATAGATATAGATAAAAATACACATCGCAATAGTAAAGAGTGATTGCCAAAATTCATTTACGATATTTTAAAACACTGAATATATCAATTTAAAAATAGCCGTCTAAAAACACCACAGCTAGCTAGAGGTATATATATAATTTTGTTTTGGTTATAAACAAACTAAATGAATCATTCATGTAGCTGCAATTTCGTCTGCACCTAGAAGATTCCGAACGCAAATATCCCAACGTCATTACTTCATATAAATAGAAGTGTCGAGGTTAAAGTATTTCATACTGAAATCGAGCGCGATCAACGCAAGATAGTAACGAAATGTCTCTCAGGCCTTATTTCTTCGACTACGATCTGCCGCGCTGGCCTCGGCGTCTTCTCAACCAAAACTTTGGGCTGACATTATCACCTGAAGATCTATTTAATGCACCAACCGCACCAATAAGCCCTATCATACCGAGATACCCGTTATGGTGGTCGAAGGATCCTGGTTCATCCATTAAATTGGAGAAAGACAAGTGGCAAATTAATGTGGATGTCCAACATTTTGCTCCAGACGAAATTACTGTCAAAACTTCTAATGGATTCATTGTAGTGGAGGGGAAACATGAAGAAAAACAAGACGAACATGGTTATATTTCAAGGCAGTTTGTAAGGCGTTTTAAGATCCCAGAAGATACAAATCCCGACGCAATTGAGTCCAGGTTGTCTTCAGATGGGGTTTTAACAGTTTTGGCATCAAGGAAGGACACCCTTAAGGGCGAGAGGAGTGTACCTATAACACATACAGGACCAGTGCGAAAAGAAGTCAAGGACGAATCGACCGAAGAGAAATCTGAAAAGTAATAGTTTTGTAGTATCTTATATACTATTTTTTTTATTATTTATATTGACTGCCTAATGAGACTGTAATTAAAAGTATATTTTTATTTATTTATTTTCAAAAATTTGTATATTTATATTCAAATTGTATATTTATATTCAAATTGTATATTTATCTGAGGTTATGTTTGAGAATATAAATATTTTATAAAAGTTCTTTATTAATATTTATTTAATATATAATTAACTAGCAAACCCGGCCCGCTACGCTGAGCGTAAGGAAAACAAATTAAACGGTTTTTATAATTTTATAATAAAATAAAAGTAGCCTAAGTTACTCCTAATATCATTAGCTATCTGCGAGTGAAAGTCCCGTCAAAATTGGCCAAAAAGATAAAAGATAAAACAGACAGACAAAATTTTAAGAAATTGATTTTTGCTGTATATTTTCGTATGCAATTAGGGAATAGCTCTTAATTTGAAATTAAAACCACTTCAATTTTAATTATTTGTACTAATGTACTGATAATAAATCCGACTCTGAAATCTAGAGAAATGGAGGTGAATCATGTTATTCTATATAACTATTATTATTAGTCAATTAATAGTCATTTGAGAAATATCCCAATTATTTATACAATAATTCGCAGTGCAATTATTGTGATATAACTTATAAGGAAATCGAACCTAAAATTACTCGTACCAAGGTCTTAGTAAAAGTTGTCAATCAATAATAAAACCAATTAGACAAAACCTGGACAGCTATTATATACCTTTACACACCTACAAAGTTTAAATTTATCAAATCTATACATTGAATACCGCATTTACATTCAGCCGTAGTGAGCAGGGAAGTGGGCAGGGAAGTGGGCAGGACGAGTGTGTAAACGCGATACTTCTCATGCCACTGCCATTGCCACTCGCGCTGCCCGGCGCTCCCTAAAATGGCGGTTTTTGTGCGGAAGTCAAAGGACCGGCAGCGCGAGCGGCAGCGCGAGCGGCAGTGCGTGTTTACATTCTGATTTCTGCTCCGGCGCTCAGTACTCACCGAGCGCCTGGAGGAGAAATACGTAGAACTACTGGAAACGGAAAAAGTAATTTGGGATGTTAGTAGGTAGGTCGATAATTAGGTACTTACAAAGTTCTATTTCGATGGATAGATACCATCCACCATCGTCTACGACGAACATTCTTTCTTTGTACTCGATATCTTTTTAAATATCGAATATAATTATGTATCGCAAAAAGAGACAGCGCGGCCGCTGTAATTATTTCGACGTCTGCCATTGCCGAAACTTGAAAGCGAAGTGAGTGGTAGGGCAGTATGTAAACACACACTCCTCTCGATCCTGCTACAGCAGTATTTAGGGAATTATTGCCGGCAGCGCGAGGGGCAGCGGCAGTGGCTGAATGTAAATGAGGTAGAAAATATTTAAATAGATGAAATATTTATTATTATAATAGATACGGAGGCCTAACCAATCGTTTTAGAATTTTTGTCTGTATAACACAGTGTCCTACGTGGACGACTCAACGCGAACGCGATTGCGAAACGATCCGATGCGAATTTAATGTGGTGCGGAGCGATGCGGCTACTCTGTCCTACGTGCGCGCGAACCGTCCCCTCCGCGCCCTCCGCCGCCGTTCAGTTCAGTTAACATTAAACATTTGTCATAGGCGGACGGAAGCTAATGTTGTTGAAAAATTCATATCTATACATATAATAAATCTGTAGAAGGGTCAATTCTGTACATTAAAAATATTGAAAAAATAAATAGCAGGGGGTGTTACTGGATCGATACCAAACCCAAATATGCGATTAAAAAATATTTGTCTGTCTGTCTGTATGTTCAGGCATCACGTGAAAACTAACGGTTCGATTTCGATGAAACTTGGTATAATTATATAAAGTATAATTATGCTTTATTATCCTGGGCATGAAACGGGATACTTTTTATCCTGGAAAAATACGTAGAAAAAAACAAATCTTAATTTTTATCATAGTTTGATTTTATCCTGTAGTCCACGCGATCGAAGTCGCGGGCACAGCTAGTCTTAAATATGAGATATTGAAGAAGTGTATAACTTTTATTCCTTTTGTCCCAGAATGTAGGACGTTCTTGGATAGCATTAATAAGAAGTTCTACTTCCGACATTAATTCAACAACAATTTTTGCTTGAAAAAAATATGGCCGACGCGTCCACTTCGCGCGAAAATATGAAGCCAACTGATCGCGTTCGCGTCATTTCGCGCCGCTCCGCACCGCACCCCACGTGCGTTTGGTCACATAGGCCACTTCAATAGGTTTCGAATGTTTGTTGTTTTCGCGCCGTGCCGCGCCACTTCGCGTTCGCGTCTAGATCGCTCACGCAGGACGTC
The DNA here is from genome assembly GCA_951802675.2 of Boloria euphrosyne. Classification (NCBI taxonomy): domain Eukaryota; kingdom Metazoa; phylum Arthropoda; class Insecta; order Lepidoptera; family Nymphalidae; genus Boloria; species Boloria euphrosyne. The sequence continues at coordinate 4,554,772 of OX637896.1, forward strand.
GCGTAATTTTTGTCATCACGTGAATACCACTGGACAGATTTTGATGTTTGGCGTGATAATAGAGCTGCTTATTTATTTATTTATTTAATAAGGCATACTTACATAGCTTAACGTAATCATAACTCACTTTTTATAATATAAATCCAACTTAGAAGTATGCACAGTATTTTATAATTAATAAATTTAAATCACTATTAAAAATAGGGATTGGCGGAAAAAGGATGAAAATATAATAAAAAATAAATAATTAAAAATTTGGTCTAAAAGTAAAAAAAGGTGGAGAGGGTCACCCTTATCACATAGAGAAATAAAATAGCCTACGATATATACGAAATACTCAGATCTATCAGATGTACACAAAAAAAAACATAAAAATCGGTCAAGCCGTTTCGGAGGAGTTCGATAACAAACACTGTAACACGAGATTTTTATAAATTAGATAAATGTTAATGTATATATGAGGCCAAACAAGTTATAAGTATAAAAATGAATTAATTATAAATATTTATTATTAAGCAATAATTTCTATGATCATAACTTATATTATATACATATGTACTATCCTTTAAAACGAACCTAGGGACCCTCCAAAGCAGTCAAGTCAGTCAGTAGTGAATATCCCTTCAGGCTTCAATAAACAAACCCCATACAAATTTAGTTTATTGATTTATAACAAACAGCGTAATTTTTTTATCTGTTTGTACACATTTTGTGCATTTTCTTCTATTTATTCATACAATATAATATTAAGATTAAAGATACGATTTTAATTTTCTATATTTAAAACTAAAACAATAAAGAATTTAAGGTATATTTTGAATGTTTATTAAATAGAACTATATAATATTGGAATTACATTTTTAGAAATTAAGAATACTGAGTAGGTATATACACGGGTAGATAAGGCTGAACCGTAAAATTTTTAAAGCCAAAAGAAAACAAAAAGGCGACTAGCTTGTAACAGATATTTTATATTTTAGCAGAAACAATAAATCATAACGTCGATACTACCATTTTATTATTCTTATAACTATCTTCTATATCTTGCAATGTTCGTCCGTTCGTTTCTGGTAAGATGAAAGACAGTAAAATTATGTTAATAACTGTCACAGTACCGAAACTGGTGTACAGAGCTGCTTCACCATAGCTTACTATAAATCCAGGGGTCATTTTTACACAAACAAAGAGTATAAAGAATGATAAGGAACCCGCAATTCCTGATGATATTCCTCTCAAACGTGCTGGAAATATTTCTGGTACAAATGATCAAGCTAACGACACAACACCTCCACCAAAGCTTATGTACAAAACAAACAAAGCTATAGGTATCCATGAATAATTAGAAACATTCATATACATTAAATATGCACTTAAGGAAAACAATGTAATACTACAACTAAAACATAACAATTGGAGGAATAATTTTCGTGGCACGAACTTACTAAAGCAGAAAACTGCTAAATTGGTCACTAATCTATCAATATCCATAATAATCATACCTATAAATGAATCTATTTCACGTTTTAGCAATCAGTGCTTGAGCGTAAAAGTTGAATACATTTGTACCATTAGACTGTATAGCGATACATAATAATATCATGGTAAGAAAAGGTTTACCAAATTCCAAACTAAAGATATCTTTAATGAAAAACTGATGGGATTTTTCACTCTGCCTTTGTAAAACTAACGTAAGCTCTTCACCAGCTTCAACCCCTTTTCCCCTAAACCATTCGAACGCTTTAATACCTTCCGTAACTTTGCCTTTCGATATCAACCACAAAGGACTTTCTTCTAGAAATAGCAAAAGAGTGAGACAAATGAAATTAACACCTGCATATATGTAACAGCAGGTTTTCCAAAAGACATAACCACCTAAGATATGACTAATTAAGATACCTATTATAATTGATATTGATGGAGCACATAATGTTAGGCTTCGGTATTTAGGATCAGTTATTTCTCCTAAATAAACTAGGGTGATCGGTTTATTAGACCCGACAGACACTCCAGCGATGAATCTGCCAACTAGTAAAATATTGTTATTAATGGCAAGAGCCTGAACTATCCAGCTGGCAACGCCTATAGCTGCTCGGACAATGTGGCCAGTTTTTCTTCCGTACCAGTCGATGAGAGTCCCGGCGCACAGACAACCAATTATCATGGATAATGGGCTGATTGCGGCTGAAATGAAAATATTCTTTTTAGTAAACTTTTACCTTTGTTCGTACTTATGACATAAAATGCTCAATTTTACAGTCTGATACAGTGGAAGATTGAAACGGTAACTTAGCCGACATCGTTAAGGGTGCTTTTTCTAAAATAAAAGTAGCCTACGTAACCTTATATCAGCAATCGCCCCGTTACAATCGGTCCAGCCGTTTCGGCGGTTAGCCAGTAAGGTAAAGGTAACAGGTAAAATTATTAAAAGTTGTTTTTTCTTACACGTACAGCAGCTACCTTATATATACACCTTACGAATATGTATAAAGTAAAAAGTTGTTATAACTTTTTAGACTTTCGCGTTTCATAACAATATGTATATCGCACTACGGGACTTAACGCGTGTATTTTTTAATGGTAACGGGCAGACGCGACGGGCCCGAGACCACGGCCTGTGCAACCCGGTCGAAACATCGGGAATAAGGTCCATATTTTATAACATTAAAAAAATACACTCGTTAAGTCCCGTATTACGATATACAAAACGTTGTTAATTTGACATTAGAAAGATCTAGTTTATTATTTTTTATAGATATAACCTTAGAATAATAACATTCTAAGTATTTAACAATATAAAACATACCGATCCAAGACGCAAGGTTTTCATCATAGGGAAAAGATTCATCTCTTTTAAGCTCTGGAAGCAGTGCTGCACTGAAACCAAACGTGAACCCAGAAGCAACTGTCAGGAATCCTGATACAACAGCAGCTGTCAACTAAAATTAATTAAAATTGCGACTTTATTTTATTTAAAAACCATTCGTGTAATAAATATTAATTTTTTACTAATGTTATAAAGAGGTAATGTTTGTAGATGTGGAATAGACTGGAAAATACATTTTCCAATATGATAATTTCTTTACCAATGAGAAGCTACTCGTACATCACAACAGATTAAGGACGTAGGTCCATTTTCCTTAGGCTATTTATTATTCTAATAATATAATTCCCTTTTAAGGAAATTACTAATTAGGTATTGGGCTACGCGGTCAATATTTCAAAATATTTTTTGTCGTTCTGAAAGGGCTAAGCCAGCGCGGTGGACTATGGCCTGATCCCCCTCGTATTGAAGGGAAGCCCGTGCCCAGCAGTGGGTTATTAAAAAGGGCTGATTACTATCTGTAAAATATTTATATACTCATTTGCAAAAAAAACGGGCCGTTTCGATTTTCTTCCTGGCTGAAAAAAATAAAATACCAAAAAAGTTTTAATCACTTGAACATGTTACTGGCCAGTTATAAAAGTGCCATAATGTTTATAAGAGTACATTCCAAATTCAATTTTTGACTGAGCCTGGTTTTCAAAGAAAACAACTTTTAACTACATTTTGTGGCGCGAATTCCCTATAGTTAATATCGACTCTAATTAACTTTTTGTCAATTTTTATTAAATTATCTGAAGTCCTTGACTTTTAAACTTATTGTTATTGCTGTTTAGCAATCTCGAAAATGGCAGATAAAGTGATAAAAGCGAGCTAAATTATTGCGCTGCTTGAAGAAGGTTGCAGTCAATGCTTCGTGGCTCAGAGGCTAAATGTGAGTCAGTTGACAGTTCAAAGGTCCTGGCAGCGCTATCAAGAGACCGGTTCCGTCAAGAGAAGGCCTGGTTCTGGCAGAAAGACAAGTACCGAACCACGGGATGATCGTTTTTTAGTTAGTCAAGCGTTGAGAAATCGCAAATCTTCTTATGTGGACCTCAAGAACAGCCTCGAAGAAGTAAGAAATGTGCAAATTAGTCTATGGACGGTCAGGAGGAGGCTTCTCGCTGCTAATATACACAGTCATCGCCCGGCACGCGGCCCTAAATTACTCCGTGGACATCGAGTTGCCAGGCTTAGCTTCGCTCGAAATTATGTGTCATGGACTCATGAAGACTGGGATAGGGTATTGTTCTCCGATGAAGCCAGGATATCTGTGCATGGTGAAGACCGACGTCGGCGAGTGCTACGTAGACGAGGAGAATGCTTTGCAGAGGCATGTTTTGAAGAAATCACACCTTATGGAGGGGGCTCTGTTATGTTTTGGGCAGGAATAAATTCTATGGATCGTACGGAGTTAGTCTTCATCGAAAACGGTACACTGACTGGACACCGACACATAACGGAACTTCTAATTCCTTATGCACAACCCGCTTTAACCGCTCTTGGCGAAAACTCAATTTTTATGGACGACAACGCTCGCGCCCACCGGTCTGGCGATGTGGAAGCGTATATGCTAGAAGTCGGAATTCGTCGTTTGGACTGGCCAGCTAGAAGTCCGGACCTCAATCCCATAGAGCATGTCTGGGACGTTCTGAAGCGACGAGTGAGATCAGTGCAGCCGGCTCCGCAGACCATCAGAGAGCTAAAGAATGTGATTACCGCGGAGTGGGAACGTATTCCCCAAGAAACCATGAAAGATATACTCGCTAGCAATCCCAGACGAATGCAAGCTGTGATTTCAGCAATAGGGGGTCACACTCAATACTAAACTTTTATCTGCTTTTAATGTATTCAAGAAAAACAAAGAAATTAAAGCGTTTCATTTTTATTTAGCGAACAGGTATAATAATAGTGTTTTGAGCTTAAACGTTATTTCTCAATAATTTAATCAAAATGTTATTATAAAACTGATGAAAACTATTCCTTCCTAATTAATTTATAAAATTCTGAGGATAACAAAACCTAAAATTGTCAAACAAACTAATAGTAACTATAAAATAGTTCTTTGCTTAAGTGCCCGTTTTTTTTGCAAAGGAGTTTATATTTACCTATTTACCTGCTTAAAAATACATTGTTTTTGATAGTTGAACATTGTTTATCAATTTACACTAGAATTATTTCTAAACGTGCTTCACGTCATGCGATAATTGTATAACTACATAAAATATAGTTGTTTAATTGCTTACTTCACATTTATTACGGCGAACGTTTATTACTTTAAAGTCTATATAATATAGCCATCGCTCGTATTTCGTTTTAGTGACAAATCTGTAATTCGAACACGACCGGACCAGACATTGTAAAATAAATTAAATGTAGTTCTTGTAAGTTAGGTATATGTTGACCCAAATAAGCAGCAGTGTAAACTCTATATAACGACACTCAAGGGACCGCACATATTTTGACGTTATAAAGAGTTGCCGTTAAATAGAGAGAAGGAAAATCTGTATTAGAAAAAGAAAATACTTATTTCAGACTAGTGTTAGTAATTACATACATTAAAACATTTCTTATTAAAACGCTATTGCGTATAGTTTGTTATTTTCGTCTGACACAAAGAGTATAATAATATAGTACAGCTGATATCTTTAGCTGCACCAGTAATTTAGTTGTATTTTTTTACTTATTTTATTCATATCTTGCGATATTGAGGCGTCTTGGTGATAAAGAAAGTACTTTGTCAATAATTTTGCTGCTTCCAGAGCTTCTTTAATGCACGGCGCAGTTTTTACTAATTTTGGCAACTTAGAAAGCACTATTTAGTATTTATTGTTTAATTTTTGTCGTTATTGAGAGTGGGTGTAATGCTAAATAGAGCATCATACAAAACAAGCTAAACCAACCAAAGCAGAGTAATTTTAACGCTTTAGGGAGTTTGTCGTTAAATCGAATTACGTTACATGGAGTTTACACTGTATTTCATTACTATCTGTCCAATGGTTTTCTCGTGATGTCGTCACAAATAGACAAACATACATACAGACAAAAATTCTAAAACTATAGATTCAGCCTTTGTATAGATAATGATAACTAAGTATTTCAATATGATTTTTTGTTTAAATATTGTATGTACAAATGCGACTTAGTTAAAGTTTTATTACATGAGTTAAGTAATCGGGATGGGGGTTGTATTAAAACAACTATCTACGTCCAAAGGACGGTTACAACTAACTTTATTTAGCAATGAACAATTTATTTATCTTAAAATTATGAGCAAAATATTGTAGCACATGTCTTTGGTCTCAGCGGACGTTTCGACCCTTAAGTTATTACGTTTTGAATGTGTATTGTTGCATTATACGTACAATATCTACTGAGAAAGGGTATCTTAAACAAAAGGACCTTCCGAGAATGATATTCAAACAGATTACTTTCTAAAGTACGGGGTTTATGTGAACCGTTGGGTTACATTTGTTATGTATAGAAAAAATAACAGCTTGTAATGTATATGTTTAGTTCTTAGACCGAATACCATCATTGTTCGAAAACAACCACAAAGCTTTGTGGTTTAGAAATGTATTCTATACCTACGTTGGCTATGTAACGAAACTATTGTAAAGTAACACAATATGTTGGGACATTATTAAAACAGCGCTATCTAGTTCCGTGGTAAGCTACGTTACGTGCTTGTGTTACGGATACTAACACGGTTTATATACTACACATATTAATTTTAAATACATACATGGAGTGAAGTACAAACATTCGTGCTCAACAAACGAAAGCCCCTAGTGGGACTCGAACCCGCGACCGCTGACGCAGAAAGTAGGGTCACTACCAACTGAGCCAAATGTGTCGTCAATATATAACAGCCATTTGTAGCAAAACAAAAAACAATTCCTCTATAACGTAAGTCCAGTTAAAATAGACACAAAGCTTGTAATAATTGTATACTATTGTTTTTCATATAGAAACTTTTCCGTAAGCGTACCTACGCCGTAGATCCCGAAGGTATCGGTATACTCGTAGCATAGTAGCGACTTTTTTAAAATTAAATCGATAACTGAGATTTAATTATTTTTTAAAAAATAATCATATAGGCCATATTTTTTTTGGGTCAACTTTGCACTAAATTTCCGATCCAATTTTTTTTCGGTTTAGGATCACTTACTGAGCATATAATCACAAAATGCTGACAGATCCAGGTGACGCCACAATCGCCACCTTTAAAAAACGTTTTCGGCCGATATCTCGGAAACTATGCACTTTAGTACAAAAGTCATACAGACCATTATTAGAGAGAATAAAATTTCACATCTTTTGTTTCCAGTAAACTTTTCTGTAAAACTTACCGTTTACGATTTATGGCCCATTTAATGAACTGTGTAAATTTAGTGTAAAACTGTTAATTTGAAATTAAAACACACTTTAATTTTATTTATACGTACTGATTATTTAATACTAGCGGCTAGCCCTAATTTTAACTTTTCTATTTTCCAGCATTTTCTTAGGTTTTCTATGCATTTTTATTTACTTGAACAAACAACAGCAATAGATTTTTTTTATACCTACCTATTTTCTTATTTATATCTAGATAAAAAAATTATTTATGTTTAATAGTTAATACACAAAATATATAAATAAAGGTACAGAAACTTTGCAGTTTGATTCGATGCGTTGCGAATTATAAATAATCTTGTCTGAATTACATAATGTTGCAAATGCGATGTTGCGAATTCGTAAAAAATAAGCTTAGAAAATAAGAGTAGGTAGGAAAAAGAAACAGTTTCCTGGTTATTAAAAATTCAGCTCAGTAAAATTTCAATGAATCTATAATCTATATGAAATATCAACAAATTCGTTCGATGTAGGTACCTACTAGTTTTAGTTTTCGCGCGCATCAATTACGAGGGGTATAAAATTCAATAGATAGGGTAGCCACCCCTACTATATTTTAGAGTAGTCTATTATAATTGAATCCCAAATACTTTATTTTTGGGAAAAACAAAGTAGGCAAAACTACTATATTTTACGAAACAATAACAAAATATACATTTAAATGTAACTAAATATTTGTGTAACGAAAACTACTATTATTTTTATTGTGGATTTTCCCTCATCTACTTTATGGATCCTACATACTCCTATATTCGAACTAAAAAGGTGGCAACCCTAGCGTACAGCCGACAGGTGTGATATGGGTTTCGTTTGTGAAAACAGATGTTAGCAATTTTAACATTAAATTTTATATGATTGAATACAAACTTTCCTAAGATCAATGTAACCTTACAACATCAGCTATCTGTCAGTGAAAGTTCCATCATAGTCAGCCCAGTCGAAGATAACGCTGAAATGAATTTTAAAATTATTTTGTTAAAAGTAGTTCAATAAAAATTTGTTATTTTAATAATACAAACGGACAATAATTCATTTATTTGTCCGTAGTTTGTAGGTACCCCACTAGGGTGCTTAATTTGGGACGACTATTTTTTTTTCTCACTCCATTGACGAAATATTGTTCTTAGTTTCAATTTTAAGTAGGTACTCGCTGAATGAATTTAAAGTTTTGCCATACAAATAACTAGAAAAAATTTTTTTTTAAATTATCTATAGCATAGCGACAAAAAAATTGTATTTTCGATTTTTGCTTAAAAGTCGTGGTTTTTAGATTTTTCCTCCTAAACTAGGTCTGATCTAACACCAAAATTGCAAAGGACCTTTTATGTGAAGAATTTAATTTTCTACAAGATAAATTGATAGGTGAACCCATCAAATGAATTATCCGAGATACATTGTCACTTGAATTATTCTAGGTTTTATTAAAATCGGATCAATACTTTAAAAATATACCCCAAAACTGCTTGTGATTTAAATTGTGCCCAAATCTTATATTAATTATATAAATACTTTACAATAATAGAGGAGAAATGAAACCACATCTTAAAACAAAAATTTGTTTATTAACTAAAATAAAAGTAATCAGTCTTAGACGGATTAAAAGGAATGAATTAATGACTTATTGGTGGACTAGGTGGTAAATTTACTCAGCTTTGTCTCCATTAGATTGATCCTTGATTTCCTTGCGAACAGGCCCGGTCTGAGTAATGGTAACTTGGCGTTCACCCTGGATAGCTTGTGGCACCTTCCGCGGGGCAGTTACGGTCAACACTCCATCAGAAGACAGCCTGGACTCCACGGTCTCCGGGGTACAACCTTCAGGCAACGCATACCGCCGTGTAAATTGGCGTGAAATAAAGCCATGTTGATCTTTCTTTTCTTCGTGCTTGCCTTCCACTACAATAAATCCGTCGGCAGTCTTAACAGAAATTTCCTCTGGTTTGAAATGCTGAACGTCGAGGTTGACTTGGAACTTATCTTTGTCGTTCTTGATGCTGGAGCCCAGATCTCTAGCCGCAGCAGCCATGTGACGCCATGGCCGGTAATAATCCTCACTCATCATCATGGGGTGATGAGTAGCGGAGATAACACTTAGCAGATCATTTGGAGTCAATCCCATGCCAAAATGTTGGTCGATTAATCGACGAGGGCGTTCTAATTCGTAATCAAACAGGAACGGTAGTAGAGCCATTTTATGTCACTTATCTTCAAATTCAAATTATTATTCAAAACTGTAACTCGCGTCTAGCGCCTTTAGAGAATATACTCGCAATGTTTCACTCACGAATGCTTTCTTTGAACTGATGCAAAATGGCGCTCGCACCGCGTATATAAACACATTTACGACGTTCTGGTTGTGTGTAGAATGTTCGAGAATAGAACGTTCGAGAATCCTACTCAAAGTCAGGGGTGCTCAAGTCGGGGCTGCTGTAGATCACACTCGCAGAGCTGTTCGTTAATCTCGCTATAACTCGTGAACGGCTGGACTGATTTGGCTAATTTTGGTCTTGAATTATTAATGGAAGTCCAGAGAAGGTTTAAAAGGTGAAGTACCTAGGGACGAGCCCGAGCGAAGCGAGGGTGAGTCACTGGTATATAAATAAAAAGACTTTAAATAACAATTATAAAATAATTTAATTTAACTTTTTAATCAAAATTTACCTAGTTTTTAAGAATTGTTATGCAATGTAAATTATAGATATTTATTTTTCTTCATTAATTTATTGTCTTCTATAATGTTTTATATTTCAATGTAATTCATTTGGTAACTTGATTATTGATTTAAAACTCTATTAAGTATATTTTTATTAGTTAAGTTTAGATAACATAAACGGACAAAATATTGTGTATGTTGTGTTTGCTTTCAAACGGTTATGCATTGTATTTTTTTTTTAGTTTTAATTTAACTCATATATTTAATGTAATAACCACTAGCAAACCTTAATAGATAAATAAATAAATAAATAAATAAAATTATTAATTTTAGTAATTTATTAAATAAAGACTATTTGTATAATATGTAATCGAGTGCTAACCAAAGAAGGCTGATTCCTGACAACTCCCACTCCTAAGGGCAAAATATATTGATTACAGCGAAGTAGAATTAATAAAAAATAAGGCACGAATAAAATTTTTATTACTTGTAGTTCTAATTCATGAATTTTCAATGTGGCATTTCTTGCAAACAAAGCTAAGGAAACCATATTTAACTAAACTACGCTAAAAATATACAATGGCGATCTATTTTCACAATATAATCTTAAAATTTTAGATAGCGACCCTTACTTTTGACCTTTCTGACTTTTATCATTTGAAAATTCGAGAAACTTCTAGAAACATAGTACCCTCTAGGGGCGAGTAGCAAAATTACAAATTAAAGTTATATTGTACCTGTCAATAGATGTCACTTTAATATATGTAGTGCCATCTATGTGAACAATGATAAACTACGATCAAAAATGTAATTTCGATGTTACAAGTAGTAAAAATTAAAAAATATGAACCCGTAGAAATAAAAAAAATATATTTTTAGATATCCAAACCGTACTTTTTATAAGTAAAATTAATATTGTTATATTCTTTTGGTAATTATTAAATAAATTATAAATCAATATTATAAATATAATAGCAACTTGGATGTTTAACGAAAAGCGAATGACTCACAGTAGTGGTGGCTGTCCATTGGTCGTTCGTCGGCATCGAGTCGACTTACTACTTGTTAGTTCATAGAATTTTCGTAATTCGTAGACTACTCCGTAGTAAATGCGTTACCGTAAGACACTATAGACTGTGAAATTGTGATAATTTCTGTGCGTCGTTTTTTTAAAATAATAGGTGTGCTGTGATTTTATATTCCTTTTTATACAAATAAGTATAAGGAGACAGTGCTTTATCACAACTTTTTACACCTGTACATTTACAGTAGATGTTTGTGATTGTTTTTGTGATATAAATTGTGCGACAATGGCAGACAATTCAAAATTGACCGATGAAGAATTATCAGAAATCAGAGAACAGTTTTCACAGGTATGTACAAATAATTAAAACAATTGCCGGCGTAAAAGCGCATGTTTCAGAGTGTCACTCCTTCGAATAATGTCCATGCAGCATTTTGCTATATTTCGATTTTCGTACACCGTTTATGGTCTGGGACTTGCGAGTATATTTTAGCGTGCTTAGCCTTGAGTCCGCGTGTGGTCGTAAAGAAAATAACTGAGATATTAGGCAATGCTAATAAAATTTACATAAAAACCATCGTATATGTATTTATTCCAATATCTAATATGAAAATCTTGCTACCTACCAAGGATGTATCTTACTTTCATTCAAAACTTCAATATAAAAATAAAGAATCTAAAATATTTAATTATCAGACTAGTTTTAATTATAAAATTTATAATTTATTGACACAATTATAAAATAAACCAAACATAATAGATTAAAACTAATGTTTTCTGTTTTATACAGTCACTTGTAATATTACCTAACAGTCCCAGAATTATATTAAAACAATTTTATATCTTACTTTTGCTTAGTTTTAAAATGGTAAAATAAAAATTATATGTTGTCAAATCATCAACTTTATTTTCTTAATCATTTCCAAGTACTTCAAATTATGTTGTAATAATCTTATCTAGTCCATAATATTTATTTAATCTTTAGCTCATACTTATTGAAATGTACTTAATTTAATGTAATCGAAAATTAAAAATATTATTTACATTGAAAATGGAAAAAGCTAAGTAGTTATACTTAATTGGCGATATAATTTGTCTAAACATTGTATGTTTTTCGAAGCACATTGCAAAATAAATAACTTTTTCATATGTTATTTTATATTTACAAGAAGGTCAGTTGGTACGGCAAGAGATAGTGATATATTGATAAGCACTTATCTTATTTCTGCATTATTGATATTAGATTTGATGTAAGAGATCTATAGGGTACTATATTTTGTACCTAATTGTTTGTTGAGAGAAATTACATGTCTAATAAGATTTGTTGGTATTTTTAACCAACATCAATAACAGAAGATGTAATATGTTCCACTGTATATTTATTAAAAAAACATTGTACATTAAAGCCAGATCAAAGTAGTAGTATATATTCTGATAATTTAATGCCTACAATATATTTTGTAATAATATATTAGATCTTTCCTTATTCTTGTAATATAATGTTATAAGTTTATACACATATCACACAATAAAACTAACTTATAATAAAATTAAATTCAAATTTGAATTCAACCATTTCTTATTTATATTCAGAACTTAAACGTTTGAAACATAATGTCTTAAAAACCATTGCAAGCTTAAAGTATACTAATCGTAAATACTCCATGTATGCGTCGTACATTATCCATTACCCATGAGGCGATTTTGTCACACACTGCTTGCTATTCCGATAGAGTTCCCATCTTGCCTTGACACCATATTGTCTAACGACAACCAAATTGCTTACAACTTCGATACTGAATGTAAATATATAAAATTATGTAACTGATGGAATGACCCGGATTTAAAGAGCCTACCAGAATAAGTTATTGGTATTCTTTAAACATTTGATGGTAAGGATTTTTCATACATATATAATGGAGGTACAATCTGTTAATGTATTTGTTTCGATATGACTGCATTCTCATGTGCAAGATTACACACAAAGCTACCAAACTATGGTAGACTCTTTTTAATTTATTACATTACCTAACTATTTTTGTATTAATAATTAATAATTCTATAAATGTGAAAAATAATAATACTGTTACTGTGCTTTGTTTTGAGCTAATCTAAGATTCCGTAATTTATATAGATAATGACATTGGGCATTGATAGCAGATATCTAATAGGCTTTAAAAATTCATCATGCGAATATAACGTCATGGTAATGTATTTTTTTTTGTATGAGATTGAGATAGTTATCTTCTCGGACTAGAGTCCTCGTCGGATATTTTAAAGAGATATTTAAGAACGCGTCTGTGGTAAACAAGGGTGGTCTGAGTCATCAGTAAATTCATATTTTTAAACTTTTAATTAAGTGAACAACACTTTCAATCAAAAATTCACAAGAATGCGGTCAGTTGGACGAGAGTGTGACCCATACGCTAAAAGGTTTCCGGCATCTGACTCATACCTTATAAGCGCCGTAAGTTTTTACGAAGTAAAACTGTACCTTTTTAGGTAATATACACCGCAAGTTATTATATTAATACTTTCTTTAGGAAAAGTAATGTAATAGATCCTGTATTATTTGTTATCATATGTGATTATTAAATGCAATTAAAACAGTTTTTTGTGTTGCCTAAAATAATTTTAAAAATATTCTAGATCTGGAGATCTAGAATACATACCTACATTACGCATTTTTTAGAAGACATTAATATGAAGGATGTTAGTTTTAAACGCAAATAGTCGAAATAAAATTGCGAATAAAAATTTTATGGCTAAATGCAAATAGTTTATTACATCTAAATGACTTTACTAATTACTTATTATATTATAATAATCACGTTTAATTATTTCACATCTAATCTACTTTATCTAATTATGGTCAATTATTACCGTAGCTATGTCAACCAACGTCATTAATTGCTATATATATTGTAGGTATATTATGAGATATACAGAGCCTTAGATCGGAATGCGGTCCTTCGAGCCTTTGTCCTACCTTATGATGCAACAGCTACAATCTATAAAACTAGTCCAGTACAAGAAACCAATAAGAATTACATGGAAATCTTGTTTAAGTTCAGCAAAAACATAGCTAAGTTGTTACTGAAAGTGTAAAAATTGTGTATTAAGAGCTTTTTGTAAGCGAAACCTATATGGTAGTATAATATATTATATCATAAAATAACTACACTAGTGTCTAGTGCTTACTTGTCTATGATCCTACTTAGTACCTACTAAGGAGTCTACCTGAATCTCGTTTTAATTAACTTATTTATATTCTATCTTTGCCATTTGTTATTCAAATTGTATTTTACAAACAACATTATATTATGTTGTATGCAGGAGGTTTTCCCCTTTATAACATGTACTTTTTCACATTCAATACTAAAGCTTCCACGATGTTGAGAATTATTTTTTTGTTATTACGAACGTAATATATTTTTTGTAGGGTTTTGGTACGTTTATCAAATTAGCACGCTAATTATGGAGTTTAAAATGATAAAATGAAGATATTTTCGGCTAGAGCTTTTTGAAATTAGAAGTGATAAATTACCTATTTATTATATATTATATTATAAAGTTAGCAGAAAATATGAGGGACCGAGTTTAAATAAACTACTTTGTTAGAGTCGAAGACGTTACATTGTATTTAAAGCGAGACACTCCATTTATTCCCCTTCAAGATAAAATCAAAGAACGCCCACAAGTAACACGTCAATTTTATTTTATTACTTGACAATAAGTAACAGTTAACCCATCAACGGGCGCGGGGACAATATAGATTTATAACAATTGAAAATCTATTGTGTCTCATATGTTCGCCATTGACGGGTTAAATGAATTTGAAATCCCGTTATGATTAATGAAATGAGTCGTATGGAACCGCGTTACGACCTTACACTTGTTAATTGATTACTAATAAAAACAGCGACCTAAGTCGTAATATAAAAAAAAATGAGTCAGTCTTTTCTTTTTTTATTTATATTAATATACGAGGGAACATATTTGTTCATACTTTAATTCAAGTAATATGCACATGTTCTGTAGTATTTTGACAACACGCTTGGTTCAGTTTGTACGTGCTACTTGCTGTCAAAGTTGTCGCGAGTTCGAGTCCCGCTAGTGCACTCATTTATGTGAACACGAATATTTGTACTTCAATATCCATAACACATAGCTTACAATAGAATTATATGGCGGTGTTAATGTCCTAACTCCTAACGTATATAAAAATATTAAAAAAAGGCAAAGTTATTTATTATCAAAGACTTTATTACTAAACAAAACGTATTAGTAGGTACAGCAGGAAGAATTAACATGTAAGTTACAATATGTAGGTATTTGTTCCCTCCAATGCAATGTAGGGTTGGCGAGGGACTATAAACTTTTAAAATATTAATACTGGGCATAATACAGCTCTATCTGAGATGAGGTTTAAATTGATTAATTGATAAGATTAAATAATTATATGTCAAGAGTGTAGTTTTTCTAATTTTCTTTGCTTAAAAATTCATATTAAGAAGAAAATGTCCTATAAACATTGTCCATTCTTATATTTTATTAAGTTTAAATATAGTACAACAATACGTATAAGACCACAAACGAGTGTCATGTTATCCGATATACAGTCACGAATATCTAACCTCTCGCTATTTGAATGCCACTGACCGACTGCTGGTCTAAGTTCTAACCATGTTCTAACGTTACATGTCAGTAATAACTTTCTGCCACGATATTTAACACAACAAAATTTAACATTAAAACACGCTAAATTAGTAAAATTTTACTAAATATCTTTATTAATTAAGACGTTATTCCCTCTCTTATAGACGCCGGTTTCAAATGCAATATTTTTATCAGATTCACATAATTGATTGAATGATTCTTTGAGTAAGAATCGAACCCCTGGAATATAAGTATATAAAAAACACAGCTATGATCACTTTGTTACCACACAATGCCTATTATTATTGGTTATTGGGTGTGGGGCCGAGGACGGCCCTAGCTACTTCGACCAGTTTTGATCCATTGTATGTTCCCTATGGACTCGGAAACTGCTGGAGTGATTTTAATAAAAAATTTCAGACAATCTTCAGATAATCCCATTATTCGTTCATCGTACGTATTATACGTTCGCAGTTTGAACGTGGGTGAAGCCAAGGATACTACTAGTCAGTCTCAGTACATAAATAAAATTGAAGTGTCGTTTTTTAATTTAAAATTTACAGCGTTTCACTAAATGCATATGAAAGTATTAAATAATCATTTTTTTAATTTTTTGTCTGTTTGTTCTGGGGTTATCTCTGGAACGGTTCAACCGATTCTGACGGGACTTTTACTCGTGGATAGCTAATGTTACAAGTTACAAGGAGAGAAACTTGGCAACTTTTTTTTTTTTAAATATATAAAAACCGTTAAATTTATTTTAACTTACACAAAGCGAAGCGGGCCGGGTTCGCTAGTAAAACATGAAACTTTTGCAAGATATAAAGTAACAGTAGCAAACATGTCACAAGTGTGTCTGACCTCTCGGTACAGTTTTGAATGCCATTGACCGATCAAGTATATACCAATGTACTCTGTGTGACCGATCCAACGTTACCTAATAGTGATGTCGCTTCGCCTGTGGTTTGACGCTCTCTTATCCCTTAACTGGTGTAGGCTTCCCGTTACGCTTTATGACCAATAACAATGTGGTAAAGTATAACACCATATAACATAATATAAGGCCTTTAAAAGGTCTTATGACGTAAGATTTGGTTAATCCGAGCAATGCCTGATATTTATATTATCAGATAAAAAATATATCTACGCATTTATTTTAATTGGATTCATTTATTTTTTATCTATTTTATATAAAATGAAGAAACTCTATTTAGAATTAATACCACACAATAAAAATCATCAATTAATAAAAATATGTTTTTACTTCGTAGTGTAAACGCCACTAACTTTCACCAAACCAAAGACAATATTACTCCTCGATGTTGCGGTTAAGAAGTAATGAATCACTCGATTATATTTGATTTAGCCTGAAAGTTGACCGCAATGTACAAACATTTTGTGCGTGTCATAAAACAATGGTTTTTCGATGTATACCCTATGCGTAAAACAGATACGAGTAGTATTATGTGCTAACAGTGAATCAGTATTCAAGAGGTTTTATGATGCTGAATACGTTCAAATTCAATAGTTTAATATTACTTAAATATATTTTAAATTACCTACTACTTAAAAATATGTCATTATAATAACAAATTTTCCATAAATGTGGCGCTCATAGCTTTGAATTAATAGCGATTATTTGAAGATATAACGATACTGGTTGATAAAAATATCTTACAAAACAAATTTGCCTTATAGTAAGGTACCTATTTAGCATTTTTTTGTTTACGCCTAAGTCACGTACAGTTGAAAAACAAGCAAATAAATAAATAAAAATCGTTATTCAAAGTAACGTTTTATGTTTAATACAATATTATAAAATATGTAACTGATTTCATGGTTTAATGTTGACCTGAAAATGGAAATTTATTTCAATATTCAGGTCAATATAGTCATGAAATATTTTTTAGCTATAGAAAAATGAGATATACTGAGCACTTTACACGAAGTAATACTTATTTAATTGTAGCGCCCATATACTAAGTCACGGGCAAAAGTTATAGTATCGTAAATATTATGTTCTCTGAAAGTTATCTAGAATGGTTTATACCTAAATTAAAGGAATAACATTAATATTTTTCGTTACCTAATTTAAAATATTGCACACAACATAAGGAGTTTTTTATTACAAAAACAATGAGTCACCTACATACTTTCCCTGTCTACTGTCTATTACCCGGAACATAATATAAGCTTATTCATATAACCCATTTTTAGGGTTACGTTATATAAGGATCAAATCTGAATTACTATATGTCGTATCGTCTACGACTGTCTGTGAGTTTACAAATGAAATGGGTGTTTTTAAGTTATAAATAATACAAAAATATTTTAATTTTTTATGAATATAATAATGACAGCTTTACAAATATAACAAAAAATACGAGAAAAAGTAAAAGAGTATCAATCCAATCCATTCTATTCAAAGAAACGTGCCTTTTCATATTCTTCCATAGTAAAAACTGTACGCTTGGTATGACTATAGTAGTAACTGTAAAATATAACAATAATATTACAACCTCGCTGTTCGTGCTTTCTAGGGCTTTCAACCATTATGCTTTTACATACAATGTATGTAATACCAACGTAAAATCTTTAATATTTTTCCTTCATACACATAGAGATGGATAACAACAAAATGGGTCGCGGATTGTAAGACTTTTTATTTCGTAATATCTCTCGACTCGGACTTGACTGGCACGTAACAATATAAATAGGGTTTACTTTAAATACAATATGTGTTACTAGGATAATTAATTCAACAATAAAGCCCCTTTACAACCGATGACTCAGTCGTTCTGATTTCGCTAATGATATTCAATTGGTGACAACTGTGATTAGGCTCATGCATATTTTTAGAACAATTGCCTGATAACTTTAATAAAGGATGACAATTTACGTGGCTTTGGTGACGTTAGTTTCAATTATTTTTTAAAGTACAGTCGATTTGTGGTTTAGAAAGGATATTCTCAACATTTTCAATTTTATAGCATTACACTTTGTCGATTTATATATTTGTTAAATGACATTTTATTCAATACCATGACTTCAAATCATTTTTGGTATATATATATTTAATATTTAAATAAAATATGATTTTTCTTTATTATTTCTGTTCAATTAACGACGATGGACGATGGACACGTACGGGCATGTAAATTTGTTTTTTTATTAATATTATTATTTGGGAGGTACATATTACTAGTAATTTTATTGAAAATTTATTTACTTAATAATTAAAATACTACATATTTACATTTAACGGATATTGATATGTCTTTTTCGATATCATTAGATTACATAATTCTTAGTAATAGATAAAAATTGAAAACCATAATGATAGAAAAACTATTTTCTTGCTTTACTAGTGTATATCTTTCATTGCGGCGTTTGCGGCATATTTGATACTTATTAACGATACAGTCCGATAAGATTAAATACGTATAAAAGTATAGCTATTGATGAAATATTGCGCTTTTATGATGTGTAATAGAACTTTATTTTTACTTCTATCGAAAAAAATTACTTCATTAAAATAATACAGGAAAAAATAAAGTATAAGACAAAAAGCTCTTCTTAAAATAAATACTCCGTACTATGATTTAATTAGACATTTTTCGCCTTTATGACTTTTAGGATCAAACTACAAAAGTGTTGACATCTTACAATATATTAAACATATAGGTCACTACTTACATATAGTCATTATAGATGAGACCTAGTATAGTATTATGTTATCTGTGGATGAGTCACAACTTTAAAGCCGTGCTAACTAGTTTGAACACGCAATTGTTACTCTCTGACCGGTTGCACTGTCCATTTGCATGTAAAGGGTTAAAAAATCAATAGTTATGCAAAGGGTGCTATCCCCTTTGACAAATGAACAACGTTTGTTTTATATGTTAATATGGTTGTAGATGTTTAATATTAACTACGCTAGAAAGTAGGCATTATATCGTCAACGCAAATGTCAAACTACACGCCTATATGTATAATACTGCAGTAAGTATATAGCATATTATATCCTACTAGTGAATCTCTCCTGCAGTAAATATTCTTACTTTATTATTATAAATGCGAAAGTAACTCTGTCTGTCTATCGCGCTTTCACGTCAAAACTACTGAACCGATTGAAATGAAATTTGGTACACAGATAGTCTAGAGACTGAGAAAGGACATAGGAGCTTTTCAAGGCGAAAGAGGGCTTTAAAGGGTTGAAATAGGGGATGAAAGTTTGTATGGAAATTACGTCATTTTTAAAGCTAAAAGCATGAAACTTGGTTTTTAGGCTTTCGACTAGATTTAAATAAGTAGGACGTTTAAAGTTTGTAACAATTTTCTTATAAAGGGGGTACCTAAGTTGATCCTATATTGTGGATTACCTACCAGCTATCATCATAACAAATTTCTTCAAAATCAGTCCAGTGTCCAGTCGTTTCCTCGTGATGCGGTGATGCGGTCAACAAAGAGATTGTATAATATAACTACAGTCTATTGTATCTCTGTATCTTCAATAGTGACTAAATAAGAATGAATGTCATTAATATAGAATTTCAAATGTCTTGTAAGAGAGTATTGCGAAACTTTAAACCATTGTTATTCTAAAAGAAAACTTAATTAACTGTAAGCTAGGCCTTATGAATCTTAATTGATTACTTAGGTTTCACAGCATAGTAGGTAGGTATTAATAATTCCAACGGCACAGTCACGAGTTATAAGCTTGTACCGACAAAGGCATGCCTTTATAAACATACTTACATTTTTCTTGTCTAGACAGTAATTGAAATCAGCGGATTTATCCAGATAATTATTAAATCCTTTTATCTAAAGTACTCGGCGCATAACTCGGAGGCTGCCACAAAGAAAGACTGTCCGATACTCGCACAGTTACGTTATGTTCAAGCTTAGGTCAACAGACGCTGACTCACTGAAAAAGGTGAGCGAAAGATACATAAAAGTCACTATGCCCTCTAAATGTTGAACCGAATGATTGTTTATCTGTTATCAACTATAAACAAGTTGCATATAGGATAAATAATATTGGGCTGAAATATATTATAGTTTATTATAACTTTTTCATACGAGTCGAATAGTTTTGATTACTTTGTGATCTATTTACTGAAAATTCATCCAGAGAAATTCAAGTGATTTTGAATCAGGTATTATTATATTATATACCCTAAAAGCTATATAACATTATCTTATATACGTACGGAATAAATGCAGGGCTTTTTGTGGGGGCACGTGGGGCAAAATAGCTATAAAAGTGAAAAAAAAAAAATTTAAGAAGTTGAAACAAATGAGTAAAACTCAACACAGTGGCAAGTGGTGGGGGAGGGTGTACAAAAATTATGGACTTACTACTTTCGAAAATTAGCGTACCCTCAAAAAAAGTTACAAAAAAGGCCTGCATATATCATGTACTGTAATGTGTATTTAATGTACGTATCATTGATAGTAGATTTACCTACTAAATATTAAACAACTTTTACTTTCATCCAAAATAGTAAATGTAACACGTAACACGTAATTAGTGAGATATTACTAGGTATAAATATTATTGTATTAATGAACAATACTACGCCTAATTCTGATAGTTGTCAGTGAATTTTCTGGCAAGTATTTAGATTTATGATTCATTAAGCAACAATGTGTTGTTTTGTGCGATTTCCTTATTTGAACACTAACGAAGTTGAACCTGTACAATTTGTTACAGGTAATTTTCTTGATGAAAATCATATCGATTTTTTCTATATAAAGTTTTATAGGATTACTCACGTTTCTATAAATCTTCCTAAGGTACTCTTTTTTTTTATTTGCGCTCTATGATTCATTTAGGTTGCTTATAATAATTTAAGTTTGACCTCAAGTTTACCGAGAAACAATGATTTAAACGTTTACGAGTATATACATATTCTCTCTTCTATCATGTTTACTTCTAAGTAAACGGGTTCATCCCTAGGTACGTATTAACGGTTAGTATACTAATCATTTCTCAGAAATCACATATATTCTCCCACAGTGGAAAGTGTCCTTCTTGTTTACCTTTATAACACGCTATCATCATACAAAATTTTATCAAAATCTGACGGATAAAAATTCCAAAAAAACTATAGATGCTATCACTGTATCGATAATTATAATTCTTCCTTACAATTGAATCTTTTTGTATATTTGGTAAATATTATAATTCGTTTTTTTATCATTATTAAGGCCTATTGAAGTCATATCTAAAAAACTAATAAAAAATACAAGAACGCCATTCAAAAATATACGAAATGGCACCACATAATACTGGTGAATTGAACTAAATAACTTAACCCCCACTTAACGTGTGTTAGGAAATGTTGCACGTGCGCTTGCACAGCCTCCACAAATAGTCTTGGCCGGTACTGGCTTGTTTATTTACCCACTCCGCGTAACGGAACGATTAATTACTGCTTTTCGAGCTAATTCTAACTTTGTTATTGTAACAATCAGTATGGTTTTTAGAGCTACTTTTATTCTTTAACCGTGTACTTTTTTATATACACACTATTCTTTCCGTATACTTAGTCTTAATGTTTCCTTACAAAGATTTATGTGAATATCCTTTCAATGTATTAAGTTAGTGAATCTCCAATCTAATAACATCTATTAACTTCTATCCATCTATTTTGTAAATAATATTTATTTGAGATAAAAAACGTTATTGATCGACTTTGTTCGTGTACAGATATTGACATCTGTCCATGTAAACTCTAGCATTTTTCTTACGCATAATTATTTAATTAGGTTTGCGTGTGTTTAAAGCTAATTATACTACGAGTTACAACTACAGAGAAAAAACAAGTAACGTAAACGTATTGGCTCTTACAGCTACATGCATAGATAATATATTATTGGTTTTTTATTTTAGTAGATCAATGAAAACGAAAAGAAAACATTTCGTGATGTGTCAAAATAGAATATAACAAGAAATATCTCTATGAAGGATTGTGAATGAAAAATTATATATTTTATAACATTACTGTTATTTGCAGTCACGCTTTACATTTTACTTAAATATTTATTTAGTGGCTATGTATCAAATAAATCAATCGCCTGACAGTCTGTCTGACTGTCTTTTTTAAAAAGTCGTTAAACTATATTACTTTATAACCATACTAGTTTTTTCGATACTAAAATCTAAACAGTTATTATAGTATAAATATCGTAAGTCTGTTTTTTTCCGCCTATTTTCAAAATGGCTAAGCTAATTTAGGAACTTACTCGTATTTGATAGAGAGAATATAGGTGAAAATACTTGATTTACTTTTTATACGATAAAGAAAAAGTACCCCGCAAGGTAGAACAAAGATAGGTCTTATATAATGAAAATTGATTAATATAATTCAATAAATCAAAAAGTATTCTAATTAGATACTCTTAATTGCAATATTGGTTACATATGGACATGTAAATAAGTCGATAAGGCTATATATAGAACAAAACAAATTAGTCCCATATACAGTCAACACTATACTTACTCTTTGTCAATTCCGTTTATTATTGTTATCTGTGTAATTGCCGCTAAAATACTATGTATTATTTTATATTATACATAATATGTACAATGTACAAACGTATACATTATAAATTACAAGAGATCGCACTGTGACTATGTAATACCTATCTGAATCTGTGGTGTGTTGACACTGTATGTTTTTTGTTTATAGTTTTTAGAACACAAGACTTTTTTTCTAAAAGCAAAAGCTCTTCAGAAATCACAATGGTGATTTCTGAAGATGGTGGTGTGTATCAAAATGTATAGTTAACTTTTACCTTTTTCATCAATCCAGAAAAAAAATTACAAATAAAATTTTCTTTGACTTTTTCGCACTTAGTACGTGTACTCAATTAATGCTGTGTTTTTTTAAATGTCATGTTCTATGACTGACTTACGATTAATTGTGTATAGGTACAACTTGTGAAATATTTGTATATTATTTAATAACGTTTAGCGAAATAAAAGATTTTATTATATTATATACCTACTAATTACCAATTAAGTTAAGTATTATAAGGGTACCCATTTTAAAATGAACAAGAGGATGTTAACAAAGCAACAAAGGCGCTCCAATTATAAATTCTTCTATTACAATTTTGTGACTAGGGGTTAGGATATTGCCGACGGGGAAATTCTTGTTTCATATTTAATAAACAATCTCAAGTAGGTACAATTAATATGAGAAAGGCTTATTAATTGGATGTGAATGCAACCGTTTAGGATTCCCTAGAAGTGAAAATCTAATCCTTACTAATATTATAAATGCTAAAGTAAATCTGTCCGTCCGATTTAAATGAAATTTGGTTCACAGATAGCCAAGTCAAGTCAAGAGCCTGAGAAAGGATATAGGAATTAGGATACTTTTCAAGGCGAAAAAAGTGATGTAAGAGTTTAAGAGGGGATGAAAGATTGTATGGAAATTGCGTTATTTTTAAAGCTAGATACTTGAAACTTACTTTTAGGCTTTTGATTAGATATAAATGAATATAAGACATTCAAAGTTTGTAAAAATTTTACTCTAAAGGGGCTACCAGAGAGAAGCGAGGGTTAATCGCTAGTTTCAAATATTTCTTACTGCGTGGATATTTTATCAATTCTATTTATTTAAACAGGAGAGAAAGCGAGAAAGATACTAGTTCGTAATTTACGACTACGAACAACATAAAATTCAATATCATAATAAACAGTGCTATGCAAATAATTTGTAGTAGGTACAATCGTTGATCGCAATGCGATTCCCTGCGTGCTTTTCGCTTCACTTACTTACGTATTCATAAACACTGCAAAAGCCTTGGCATTTGGCAGTTTTATGCAGGCTTTTGTATTGGAATTGAATATTGCAGTGGCCCTTTTACGGTGTTTTGCGAATATTTTATTTTTTACTTAAAAATTTACTAGTACTGTACTTGAAGAGAGAGACACAGTATAACTCTATAAACCTTAAATCAGAATTAAAAGGATTTTTAATATTTTATATTTATATACTTTGTTATTAGTATATTAAAATGCAAATAGTATATTAAAGACGATTATATTCTCCAAACAAATCCGTGGCAACCGTCAGATTCCACATTAATTTAAATACCGTGCGAACTTTCCGTGCGCCGCCGGCGCAGCGCGTTCAAGCGCCATACATAGGTGTACCGCTCGCTTCCCATGCTCTGTTTCTCAGCACATATTATTGTACGTTAATTGTCATGACCTGACCTTTGATGGATGTGCAGAACTTGGTATCAAAAGATAGGTATTATGAATATGCCATCCGAAATCATCCAAGCATAATGAAGACGAAAAGTGTTTATTAGCTGTTGTATATTTTATCAGTACATATAAAAAAAATTGAAGTGTCTGTTTTTAATTTCAACTTAAAAGCTTTCACTAAATGCATATTATTAAAGTATACCTAGGTACGGTACTTACATCAAAAGATCAACTTAGGCTAGTCTCTGAAACGGCTGGACCGATTTTGACGGGCTTATTTATAACTCGCAGATAGCTAATGTTATAAGGAGTTACTTAGGCTACTTAATTTTATTAGAAATTTATAAAAACTGTTTGTAATTTGTTTTAACTTACGCCCGGCGAAGTGGGCCGGGTTTACTAACATATAATATAGAATAAGTAAGTATATACTCGTGTAATAGGTAAAGAAATAAATCTTCATTTGCTTTTACGATGTACGCAGCGACTACAACTTAAACTCATTAGGAAAAGTGCTAAATTATAGCAAAGAATAGTATCTTAATTATGAAATCGTGTTATAATATGAGCGAAGAACAAACATGCAACAGTCTTTGTCATATCTGCGGCAAGATCAGCTGCTTTGTGTCACCTCGACTGCACTTAAAATAATTATCACCAACCTTCACAAGCCTCAAGTGGACGACTATGGAACATGTTTTATAAATATGTATTGTAGTTTTAAGAACAAAGTTAAAATCTTTGAAAGATTTTTCTGGAAATTATTTATTTTACGATATATTGATAACTGAAAGAAGTATAATATATTTTTCTTACACACAATATAGCTTTGTATTAAATATAATATAATCTCGTCATTGTCATTTGCCTGTCAGTTAATTAAAAACAAATTAACACTTACATTTAGTTCCTGATATGAAAACCCTTATAATATAAGACATACTCGATTGAGTATCTGTTTATTAATTGGTTGCAGCAGGACAAAGGCCACATCTAATGAGCTGTCTCATTAGAGGATAAGTTATCTCGTCATGTCGATGACGAATTTGAAACTCTCGAGACGAAATATAGACGTCGATACATTGTCTTGGTACAACGTTAATTTGAATTTTTACCCACGAGAATAAATCTTGGTATAATTGCTTGCGAACAATTGTTAACTTAGAAAATAGTTTTATCAAAATTTGGCACATGGGTAACCCAAATGATTAATTTTCTCTTACAGTTGCTTGACCTACCGCTTATTTGGTAATTAATATTGAAGAATAGATTGTTAAGTTTCACCGTTATTTGCCTTATGAAAACAATATAACTATTAAGTACAACAACCACATAGATTATATACACATTACTTTGTATTTTTTGTGCCAGTTAACTCTGTTCATTGTCATTTTTTATTGCGCTGTTTAGAAAGAGACCGAATGAGATGCAAATCGTTTCCGTCACCTCGCCATTTGTTGTAATAAGTATTTTTCTTGTGCTTTGATTTCTATTTTTTATATAACGTTATCACTAACTAGTTCTCTACGTGCCATTGTAATATTTGCCCGCTTATTTGCGGCGTTAAGGACTGTCACATAACCCGCATCGTTCTAAATATGACAGAATTCCACTCCTCTTTAATATACATAATAGCATGAATAGCGATAAGTCGCACTACTATTATACATGTGTATTATGTACATTGTACTTATATGGATAAGTGTGTATGTGTGTTACTCCTTCATATTGAACCTGGTGGAGGGATTTGGATAAAAATAACAAAACAGAAACTAACAATACCTAGACCACCGTCATAGGGACACAATATCCAAGCGAAGCAAAGGAAAGCCGCTAGTGTAGCATTAACTTATTCATAACTATGTTTATCAAACCTCAAGTGCTACTGTAGTGTAATTGCAAGCAAGTAATAGTATATATGCATATGTTTAATAACGGTTCCACCTCTTACGAAATCGATTCCTATTATTTAAAGCTACCGTTAAACCGATGACGTTACAATACTAGCTAAAGGAAATGAATAATGTTAGTCGCGTGATCCACTTAAGAGCGTCCGGTGTCACAGGTACTAGATGTCCGGTGGTCTGTGGCTAACCTCTGACCTATTATCTCTACATATATTAACTGAGAGAATAAATTGAATATATAATGCTCAAATTTTTCAATAAAATCGTTAATATGAGATATATCTCACTAGCCCTCTGACAAAGGTTTTTATAAGATTGTTTTTTAATTATTTTTACCTTTATTTTGAATTTTGCTTGCCGACTTTTCGAATGCTTTACAGTTTACAGTAATCATGTTCAAGAACATCGTTTGATAAATCACGTTCATTCAAACTATAGGTAATTATTTATTATGTTGAACCGAAAATCAATTATACTTATTAATCAATATAATTAATATGAGTTTAAATTACCTAAGAGATGTATAAAAATATTATATATACATGTATATTGGTTCATATAGCTTCTGACTATAATGGGGTAAAGTATACGGGTAGAGCTCATCGTTATAGCGTGATTCATTTATAATCGTCACCTCTGATCTGGCAGCTGTTGATTTATCAGGGAAGAGTGAAGACAACAACTTAGAGTTCTCAGCGTGGAATGAGATATTATTGGTTACACCTCACACAGTCAAGAACTTATTACATTAGTGGGAGTTTATCTATAAAGTGCATAAACTACGGGGCCTATAACAATCGCATAATATGTAACTAATATATATTTTAATAAGTCATATTTAAGGTGTAGAAAAAAGGCTATAAATAATTAAAACTTAAAAAATAAATTTAATATAAAAATGTATTTAACATATAAATAAATTTGAAGTGTCTGTTAATTTGAAATTACCAGCTTTTCACTAAATGCATTTGAAATATATATACGGTACTTACATAAATAAAAACAATTTTTAAAATTTTTGTCTGTTCTGTCTATCTTTGGATCGGCTGGACCAGTTTTGACAGGACTCTCACTCGCACTCTCTCACAATGAGTAATGACTAATGTTATAAGGAATAACTTTTGTAACATTTTATTAGAAAATTATAAAAAACCGTTGAATTTATTTTAACCTACGCCCAGCAAAGTGGGCCAGGTTTGCTAGTTTTTATAATATATAGTACCTTTTTACCTTATATATTTATTGTATAGTGTTTATTACATTTTCATTATGACGCTTTGGAATTTTCCCTACAAGTAAAAATAACTAATTACATTTTAAAATCTTCACAAAAATGTTTCCGCACAACCAGAGTCAAAGTATTACTTATTTTTCTTCGTAATAATGTTTATAGAATACTAATGTTAAATTCCAGAATTGATGACAAAGCTGTTCCTTGAAAGATTTGAAGTGATGAGTGTATAATTTAACGTCATTGTTGTCTTCTCGAGTCTTTCTAGATGTGAGAAGAATATTAAATCTAAGTAAGGCATTGTAAGCTGCTTTGAAGAAAAAAGGATCTATCTTATTTACATATACTGATATTATTAATGTGAATGTAAGTTTGTTTGTTACGCTTTGACGCGACAACTACTTAACCAATCATCATGAAACTTTGTGCAGATATTTTTGAAGGTATTTGAAGTAACATAGGATACTTTATGTTACTTTTTTTTCAAGCGGGCTTGAATCCCGCGGGTACTGTTAGTATTTATATAAAGCGTTATTATACTCTTAAAAATATCTTCAATTTGAACATACATAAGTACATAATATATTACCAAAATATAATTGTTACTTCGAAAAATACTTTGATTAGTATTTAGTATATTCTTGTGAATTTAGACCAGAAGTGAGCCTTTTTTTAAAAACACAAGCATACTAAATCGACCTCAATTTAATGTAAGTATCTGAAAACGCTAAAACACAATTAAACTAACCAAAAGACAACTAAGCTACCAACAATGATATTTTAAAGAAATAAACCAACAGAGTAACGACCTAAAATTGCTACCACGACAAGCGTCAAGATACAACTACCCCCCGATGCCGGTTATGCATCGACTTTTATAGTTTTTTCCCCACTCTAACATCCTCTTTTCTGTTCATCTTCCACAATATAGTAATTTAGAATAAAAATTCCTTTATTAAAAATCTTTAAGCTTAACCGCTTTTAACGGTTAGTGCATTGATTTTCAAATAAATGATGATATGTATTAATCGATTCCTAGTTTTAAAGAAAATAAACTATCATACATTTTATTTAAAATAAAACACTTATCAACTCTAGTGGCAGATCTGATGTGGAAGGTTAAGTACGACAAGAGCTTCTCGTTAACTCACTTTCAATGCCCGCAGTTTTATAGAGCAACTCATTGACAGATTCAACTCCGACACCACGGTAGTAGATGACAATAATACCAGAAATAAATATGGGGCCATAGTTATCCAAAGCCAAATGGGCCAAAAATGTATAGATTGTCAAGGTCATTGCAAAAAAATTATTGTAATTTTAAACCTGCATAAAAATATATCTATAATTAAGTGTCTATTGACAATTTTTAACTAATTTCATCTGATAGTATTTGAAAATTCTTAGTTCCTCGTAATAATGTCTCCTCGATCAATCGTTTTATTCGCTTAATAGCAAAGAGAGGAATTTATACCGTATACGAATACATTTCCCAGTCTTAGACGTGACTGTATGCGCATTCCACGCTAACTCGTAAACCGCAAATGTTATTAGTTAGAACCTTATAGGGTTTCCTAGATCCTTGCTTCCCCTATGATATTTAATACCGTTTAAATGACTCATTATGCTGTCATGTCCATTATCGTAAAATTAATTTAAATATTTTATGCTAATACTTATAATAGTATGGCTTCGCTTTAAAATTTTATTATTTGTGCACGCGTCACGTCATACACTATATATAATATAATCACTTCATACCGTATTTTTCAGATGTTTTAGAAATAAGCATATCGTCGATATTATAACAATTATTATTCATAGAATATCTAGTATAAGACGCCCTTAAACTTCAGGTCATTGACAGGGCTACAAAATGTGAAATACGGGCTAAAAATAAGATGATAACTATTAATACACTCATAAGCAAACAAAGTTTTAAAATGATTCAGTCAAAAAACGATACGTTTGTCATATTTTTATGTAGAAAAGTATTTAATAAATTGTGAATACATTCGCATATACCGTTTTTACTTGCCGAAGTAATTTTCTTACAGCAACACAGCACTATTCTTGATTATGTCATGTTGTTACTATATAAACTGTGATATTCGTTTATTCAGCCGTTCCTATAACTTAACCTGCTTTAACATGATACCTTAAGACTTTAAAAATAGAAGTTTATTTTGAATAACTTTATAAAGTATTGGTTAAATAATTTTGTATTTAAAATATTGTATCACTCACCTACCAAAAAGTTTAGAAAGAATTTCGTAATAAGTATACGAAATAAGTCGATACAGCATATCAAACAAAAATCTTTGGAATATGCATCATAAGATGACACATATTAAGAGTTGAGATGAAAAGTATTCTTTCGAAGTAGGTAATTATAATTGTAAAAAAGTAAATTTAATATAGGTACTATTTTTCTGTTGCTTTTAAATTATTATTATAAATACTGAAAATTCCTCATAATATTAAAAAACATCAATATTTTATTATTTAATAATCAATATTACCAACATTTTTCTTTTCAAAGTCATTTGCCTCACGATTACTGTAATTTAATTTCTCTAAACCTAAGTAAATTCCTTAATCCATCGTCATCCTGTCTAGACGTCTGTCCAGATCCACCCCTACATTCCCCTGCATTTTAATATAACGTAACGTAAAGAACAATTTACAAACGAATGCTCTGCGTATATATAAGAAAAATAATCTACTTCATTCTTTAGGTAGGTATATTAAAATAAGCAACACGAACACTATAATATTATTTTTCGCAGTTTATACAAATAAGTAAGTTGAGCGCTGCATTAATAAAATTCATGCACATTATCAATAAATAGCTATGATTTTTAGTGTTATTCAATTAATAATTGTAAAATTACTTAAAGCTTGTGACGTATAACTATATAAACTTTTTTAAGTTATATTTTGGGTTTTTTACTTTAATACATTCTCTATTTATTGGTTATCTTTATGATAACAGCCTCCCACACCTTCTGCCTTCAAGGACTAACACATAACATTCTAATATTTGGAATTCCTCTTTACTTACTCCACGGGGACTACCTACTCAATAGTCATAAATACAATTAAAAAATTATTATTTTTACATGCATATTTCATGACGTAATGTTTTCGAGTTAATTAGTTAGCAAAAATACATGTCAATGGATAAATTTATGTCTTTCTGTTTAATGCTGTTGTTCCTTATTTGGTATCTGCTAAGTACAAATCATAGTCGTGCGTGGCGACTGGGTCAACGGTCCCCTAATCGAATCATCGGGGAGGGTCCTTGAACTCGCACATTTTTGTAGGGTGTCCATGGTTCCATCATGTTATCGTTACTCGTTATGCGAATATTTGTTTCGTAAATGCAATGGCTTTATTGTAAATGACCTGACAATTCGGCGACATCTTATTCATCGACTTTTGTCTACTTTGGATGACGAATTTTTAACAGTTTTCTTCATGTTTTTTACCATGTTTGTACGGACGAGTATCTACCTAATTTTAATCTTTTAGTTATTTATATAAAATACTTTTGTTTATTTTACATAAAAAAGCACAAACCTTAATTTGCAAGTAGCATACTAAAAACGCTGTGACTGACTTTAATAATATTACGCGTGTCATAATGAATACTATTAAATTACCTAAAATAATTTGGGCAGACTTTGAAAAATTTACTCGAATTGTAGTATGGATTTTTTTATATTCAAATACATAATATTATAATATATTTGAATATAAAAAATTTCAATTCCAATACTGCTATATTAAATTCAATGATCTGTTCCTCAAATCCGATACAAGACGAACTCCTGGCAAGCCTATTCTCATACCTTATGCTGCTTTGTAGCCTATACACCTTTGTTGTACTAGAATGGAATGCTAAAATTCGCAAGTACATTTGAGTTGACTTTCGCAAATACCAGCCAAATATGGACGAGTTGCACGACCACTTTATTCGTAACTGAAAAAAAGTGATGACGGCATCACTACTTAACAAAATATGTATTTAAAGATTGACTAACGAGTATATAGAAAGCTACATAATATATACAATACATATTATAGTATATTCAAACCGTCAACACGCACTAGGCCAGCGCGGTGAACTATGGCCTGACCCCCCTCGTACTGAGGGAGGCCCGTGCCCAGCAGTGGGACGTTAAAAAGGGCTGAAGACAAGACATATTATATATTCAAAACCTGGTATTAAAATAATTTTATAACTTGAACACCCTTAAGCATGTTAACATTGAAATAGCGACGACGAATACATTTTTAGAGGGTGTTAACGATCAAAATCACGAGTAAACGCTAAGGCCTAAGATCCTCATTTCTTACGACTTGTTATAATTTTCAATGAAATATTTTTTATTACATCTAAAATAGTATAATTAAAAGTAATAATCATTTATAAAGTTGATTACTAATGCTATTTTCATGTCACGGTTATCTTTCCGTTCATAAAAATATAGAAAACGTTATCGATTTTAAAGCATAACTCGTTAGATCTCAAGCCCTTAATTTTTATTTTATTTTTATTTTTTTACTTTTTCATACTTATTTTAATTTTATTTAAGGTCTAACAAACTATAACATTTTTAATGTTCTATAAGTATATAAGTATAAGAATTAAATAACTTAAGTTTTTTAACTAAGTTTTGAAGCAAGCCAAGTGTATATTAAAGTAATATCAAGTAAGACAGTCCAAGGTATTTTAAAACTATTAAATATTTCATGGCTATTTTATATCATACAAAACAGTCATAACACGAAAATTACATACGACGTTGTTATGTAAACACGATTTGTCCTCGGGTGAATCATGTGTGAGTCATCTAGAGGTTTATATAGTATCTACAGAGAATGAGGAATAACCGCATAGTTGAACTAGCTCTTAACTTATTAGTTCACATAATATAAATAATAACAAAAACTTCAAAAGGACTTTTAACCAGAGTTGGCTTGCATTGTATTGCTTCTAGTTATAAATGGCAGTATATCAGACGGCGTTAACTCATTATAAATTACATACGTATCTAATAAAAAAGTTCCATTATAAATTATAATTCATCTGTCCGTTCTTAGTCCTATGTGATGTACGTTTGAAACACAGATATAAAAATATAGATTAAATGTACATAAAACGTTCTAGAAGCTACTTATTTCGATTATGTACAACATTTTTTATCTTTCAGAATAAAACTTTTCGAAAATTGATTTTAACGTAAGTAAAGATTATACGTACTTTGATAACGCGATTAATTTATGAAAGAATGTACCGAATCTTTGATTAGTCCAAATTTATCACATGTACATAATTATTATAGGTTATATCAGTGATAAGTGATAGTGCCTGATAAATAGTAAATACTTACTGTGACTAATATAATGTCAATAAATTGCAAATATAATATTGCAATATCGTGCAAACCGTTTTTTTAAGATTTGATTATCTGTTATTTTTAAAATAGGACAATAATTAAAAAAATGCAATGTTTAAATGAAAAAAAGTAATTAGAATAAAAAACAGCGTAATGTATTAATAATAACAGTAACATGTTCATAATGCAGTGGCCCAGAGACGTAGACGTACCCTCGTCTATAATACATACATAGAGGAAACTTAGATCCTTCGATCGCAATTCACATGAAAGGAATCGATTTGTCGGGAACTCGGGGCGGCGCTGAAACGTTTTTATTGCGTCAATGTTTATGAAGGATATTCGTTCTTTAAATATTCATTTTCCTAGAACCCAACTCCATAATACAAATATACTTGCAATAAAAGTGTAATAAAGTAGTAACAGTTGACTGTTGAGTTTTCTATTGAATATTTAATATTTTGCTTTCAGGGGATATTTGTAGGCGAAAATTGATACAAATTTTCATTTCAAACTATTCTTGTATAAATATTTTTTAAGTTTTGTTATTTGTGTTGCCATATTATAAATTGCTTTTAAATGACCAATAATAGCAAGAATCGAATGGTATGTTCAATTTATCGTTTCTCTGAATTAGTTTAGTGCTCTCCGATGTGACAGGATGTACCAGACAGATGGACGACTCATTATCTCTTGTCTTTGTCCGAATACGTGTTAGGAATAGCGCGAGTGCTAAATAGATAATAAGGAAATGCCAAGATAAACTAGATAAATAAAATACAATATACTTATTTTTTTCCCAACGTATATTTTTGCAGCATATGATTTCAAGAACGCTTCTTTCTACATACTGATGGCCCTTAACATTGATTTTACTTTTTTTAATAATAATAATGAAAATAGATTTATCGTATTAAATATGAATTCTGCAACAAGAACATCTCAAGGTGCCAGACTAAGTTTGAACTTGTTTCACTTGTTCCACAACGATGCTAAATGATCTAAATAGTAAATTAATTTCAGAATACCTCTAATAACATTTAAGATTTTAATTATATGTAATAAAAAATGTGATTAATATCCGTAAGTGCAATTTCAATTATCATATCAAGAATAAATAGCTTAGTATGTTTTTATTACACTTAACACTGTTAAGAAATTAAGCTATAATTATAAAGGCAAAATTATAATCAAAGCCAGTCGTTTTATTAATTAATTATTATAGATCATCATAGATTGTATTGAATAAAAAGTAATGAACATATTTTTAATTTAGCAATGTAATTGCTCTTTCACTCTATTTGGTAATGACCTCATAAATAAAACTAGAACTACATGATATGCATCCGGTCATTTTAATAGGTCAGCGCTCTTTTCAATTATACTGATACAACTCCAAGGTTATCATGTCTCCAATTACTCTTATGTACCGATGGAATAAATCGTGCAATATGAGTTGAGTGCAATGTCAACATATTACATATAGTATGCAGTGCAGATTCTTTGATAGGGCATATTATAATTAAATTAATTATATAAATTATTTTAGTTATACTAATTTAAGGTTTATTTTTTATTATCAGTATGCAAATTTTTTTGCATTATCTTTACCCCGATCTTAAGGATTTATTGCCGTTGCAAAAACTTTCGAAATACGCTTTTGTTGCTTCATTTAATCACTTCCAGCGAAATAAATGACCAATATTGAAATGCAGTTTTTAAGAATTATTGGTATCGATCGATATTGCGACACATTTGCCTTTAATTACCTTTATTTTTAATTTTTATATATTTTAAATATGAATATATTTTAGGGTTTTTATGGAACAAGACAACATAGTTTCTTGTATAACGATAGTTTTTTTTGTATCTATTTTATATGCCGATATTAAAAGTCCTTACTGTACTTTAGTAGTTTTCTTAATAATAAGTTGTCTAATAAGTTAAAATTTCAAGATTTCTAGCAAAAGTTAAAAGAATATGACTCTTTTTCTTCTATTCGAATTTGTATGCGATGTTGCACTTATTATGCAACTATTTTCACGGTAACAAGTGTTTCGCTTGTGTATGTTAAACTAGTTACAAATGGACGACCTTGCTACCACATTTTGATGCAAACGAGCTACGGTTCGTTAAAATATATTAATTTCTGTTTCACTTTCATAAAAATAACGGCAAGTGCTCATCTCTGCGTAATTTTTATTTTGAAATAACGCGCAATCGAGGTATTTTCAACATTCTAAAATCTAAGTTACTTAAAATTAATTGGGAATGTTTTACGATATTAGGTTCGAAATCAATAGAGATAGTGTATATCTAAATATTGATATAAC
The DNA here is from genome assembly GCA_951802675.2 of Boloria euphrosyne. NCBI lineage: Eukaryota > Metazoa > Arthropoda > Insecta > Lepidoptera > Nymphalidae > Boloria > Boloria euphrosyne. Next base: position 4,590,471 of record OX637896.1, read on the forward strand.
CTAATCGAGGAATTATCGTGGTTACATCATCGTCGTGGATAAAAAGTACGTTTACGATGAATTAAAAATAATATAAACACGTTAGGTGTAATTCAATGCTCATTCAAATGATGGTTTTCATTTACGAATCATTGAATACAAGTACAATGAGAGGGTTTTCATTCAGTCGTTGGTAATTTTCAACTTCTTTCGCTTATTGATTGATATTTAATACTCGTAGTTCATAAGTATCAATTATATGCTGTTAAAGTATTATACCGCAAATAAGCCGTAATTGTTTAGTTATATATTTGGAATTTAAAGATTTTTAGTAGGAAATGATATGTTTAGAGTAAAAGAGACTAACGATAAGATTTTAACGTTAAAACTTAAAATGTATGAATAAAATAAGAAAAGAATGAGGTGTCACAAAGGTTGCAAGAGGATATTGATGTGGTTAATCTGACCTCGCCTCACACTATCACGTTCCAAAGTATTTTTTCTTATAAATTGATATCCGACGGAACTCGGAAGTCAGTGTATGTATAAAATAGTCTGTCACTCTATATCTTATAAACTGTCTGTCTAAATTAAACCTATGTATAATATACGGTATGATTTTTAATCAGATGTTTCGAGAAAAAGAAAAGACTAAAATGTGCATTCATAAATTAATTATTATTATCAAGAATAATTTTAAAATTCATCAAAATGTAAAGTTTATCATTCTTATAAAACCTTGTCTAGAAAACCAATAAAATCATATCATAAAATTCCTATCAGACACTAATACGAATTTTATAGCTTCTTATAAATAACTTATGAAACATATTAAGTCTATTATATTTCGCCGGTTGCCATTTTTGGTAAAGAAATTATGACCTCAGAAGGGACCTCTACTGTACCAAAATAAACACAACATTGCATTAAACATTACCATAAATTTTACAAACTTGAACTACCGCTTCAAAAATGGTAAAGCAAGGCTTGCTAAATTAAATCCTTTCAATATTAATACTTACATATGTATTTATGATATAAAAAATACAATAGTTGTAAACGTATCATGGTCAGAAGATTAAATGGATTGTATTTTAACTTTTTTTATGCTAGCGACCCAATTTTGCTTCTCTCAAGCTCAATATTTCGCGTTTCGATTAGTACGTAACCTTTTACTACCTAGTACCTAATTCGCATGGGACCTACTTAATGTAGGATAATAAAATTACCCTATATCATGCAAGCTCATGCCATAAACTATGTATGAATAATGTGCATATATCAATACTCAAATGAGCAATAACGCTTTCGAATTTATGTGTTTATGTGAAAAAGTAAGAAATGCAAAAAAGTGTTAGGTATATTTAATCATTTTGACATAGAATGAATAGTGAATAGGCTTAGTAGGGACAGTCAGTAGCATACTTTACATAGTTTTTTTTATAGTAGAAGTCTAATGTGTGTTTAAATTGTAATAATATCATGACTAAGAATAAGTTCTAAATCTTTATCTCGGTACCTACATATTCAATTTACATGAAATTGCAGTACACATAGGTCCCCGGAATGGTCATGAATAATGCATGATTCTATAATAATAACTAGAGATTTATGTCGACGTCACTGTTTACTTAATTAAACCAATGAAATAATCATTGCCCTACTTTAGTCTGTGGCCTTAGAATAATGAAAAATATTGACGTAATGGAAAATTGCTTTATATTTAAGCGTAAACAATTGTAGAATAGTAAATAAAATAATTAAATATGTTAAGACGTAAACACACAGTAATATTAGTTCCATGGTAAGCTTTGATGCGTATGTTATGAATACCAGATAGTTGAAACTATAATATGACACCCATGACAACTGGATTACAGTACAGATATTAGTGCTCATCACACAAATAAATGCCCCCCAGTGGGACTCGAACCCGCGACCGTTAAGACAGCAAGTCGTTATTACATGGAACTATTTATATTAATATAATTTATCTTATAATTTGAGCTTTTTACCTTAAAATAAAGTGCGTAAATATTCTACAACTATGCCCTAAAAGTACTATGGCTCTCTGTTTTATTATTATTAATTGATAATAAGTTATTTATTTAAGGTCAAGTGCTAACTGCTAATAGCCAATTTATCTTGTTACAGCTGGATACAAGCGGGAATGGATATATTGACTTGAAGGAGTTGAAAGACGCACTCGATAGCGTCGGCTACAAAATTCCACAATGGAAGGTATTTTTTTTTTAATTCTGAATTAAAACTATCTTATCAGATTTTCCCCCAGATTTTATTGACTTTTGACTATACTCAATATCTCTCGTGGCTATGCTGTAAAGCATTAGACGGGAATCAAACCCGCAAGCAAAAGTCGGGAATCAAAAATCAAAAGTTTTATATTGTTTTATTTTATAATGTAGCTCTCCGTTTTTAAATTTCTACATTATAAAATAATAATAAAAATGGTTAAGAATTTGAATTTCATAATATAAACATTTTTTTATAGTATAGTGACCACAGACAATTCAACCTAATAGACTGCGCTTTCAATAATTTTAGTACGAAAACAAAATCGCCAAAACTTGGCGGGGTGCAGGGGAGGTTGTCTATTTTTCATTGGTTCGTTCAAACTCATGTCAAACTTAACAATGTTAGTGACAATTCACTAGTGATGGACGAGACTCATTTATCGATATCGATAACTGAGTCGAATCGATTATTGTATAATAAAAAGACATGTTAATTGTTATACAAATTTGAGAGAGAACGAGATATTTGCAAAAAACTGATTTTCGCAACATTTTGACCTTGATAACTTTTTTAGCCGGCACGATATTAATGTCGATTTTTCACATCTTCATTACAACGCCGTAATAAAGGTGTGTACAAAAATTCAGCTCACTAGGAATTTTTCCGCAGATAAATCCTAAAATGACTGGACTATATAGTAAGAATAGTAAACATCTCACTAAAGTAAAAAAAAACTAAAAGCAGTCATGAGGACTGCCAACAGAAGTGAAAACTTAGAACTATACACAAACAGTTGTTATTTTTGGATAATCACATGAATTGTTATATCTTAAATTAAAATTTGTAAATTAAAACTTTTTACATTTATCTGGTTTAGACATCTATCGGCACTCTTGAGTGTTAGTGGCCATGTCGATGACGACTTACATGAATTTACTCTCCATCCAAACTTGCTTATAGAAGTTTTTACTTCAATGACGACTATTGACCCTCAAAATATAATAATTTTGTATAAAGTCTTCTTATTGAATTTGATTCGGATTTTTTTTTTGCTAAATAAGCCCATCGCATTTTATTAAATTAAATAAATGATTTACGTTTTCATAATCAATCTGATACTGCAGTAAGTCGGAAAATAATTGTTCGAAAGAATTTAATGTTTTTGAAAAAAAATCATAGGACAGCATCATGGTTTAGTTTTTTTTAAATCATTCATGCGAATGGTAACTTCACATGTTCTTCATATTAAATATTAATATATGTTTGTCGATAAACGTAATTTTTATGTTTACAATGTGTCTCAGCACTAGTTGACACGTGCTAATGACAGAACGAGATAATATTATGTTAATTTATCTACGTAAGAAAGGGATGTCAAAAAACTAAAATGACATAAGTGTCAAGAAGACGCGAGCTCTTTTTATATTTTATTTTTGGGTAATTAATGATTTTTTTGACTTACCTGTAAAATGTAATACCATTTTCGGTGAGACTAAACGTTGTACTACACTTTCTACACCGATATACTGAACAATACGGCATTATAACTGTAACTCGGACAATGTTATCGCTGTCACTGTCGGCGGCGGACTGAGGAACGAAAAGGGGCGGGGCCGGCTGTTATGCAGTGTCACTGCCAAACCTTGGCGAAAGCATATCCCCTGTAAAGCGTCGTCTATAGGTTAAATTGTCTGTGATAGTGACTTAAGTACACATTGTCAGAGCTTCCGCTCTACAAAAGCTAGCACAATAGGAAAATTAAAGTGTACCCTCTATACTTAACATGTTATGATATTACTTAACAAGCTTTCTTTTTCTCAAGAATATTCTATAACGTTATAATCTAAAGCTTAACTATTTAGTTTTAAAAGGTTTAAAAATATCGAATACCCTTTCTGATTCGTTTGGCATTTAGCCCAGTAGCGTAACAGGTAACTTTAAGACGAAGTACTAAGTCGTGGGTTCGATGATCGATCACACACTAGGCTATATTTTAAAATAACCTTACAACATTTTAATAGAGATAGAAAAATAACAGTATTTTTTACATATCTGCAATAGATATAGCTAAATAAATATATTTCTTTCAAAGGTGCGATGTATGATCGAAGAATACTACGACAACGGTGGCAAGTCTGGACGCGGCGTCAATGGCAGCATGAACGGCGACGCGAGGAAGAATGGCATCTCATTAACAGAATTTGAAGAACTTTGCGCCAATCTTAAAGCACAACAGGTAAAATTTACACATATTTTTAGTTGTATTTAAAATTTAAAATAATATTTTATTACATGTTGATGTAAAATCATATGGAGTTAAGTCAATCTGTTTACGTTTTATGGGATTCCACGAGGGTAAACACTTTGTAAACTGATTTTTTTATGGTATAAATAAGCGTACAAGCTTTAAAGGGATATACATAAATACATATTGCAGTAAAGGTTATATAATCTCGACAAAATCGACGAAAAATGGATGGATGCCAAACCGTAGACGAATGTATCGGCTCGTTTAAATGTCAGACCATATTTAGGTTAATAATGATCATAGTTGATATGCACATCATTGTAGTATTATAGTAACCACATGTTGTATCATCTCGATTGATCCGTGGCACTTAAAGTAAAGGTATTTAGATGGAGTGGCTAATTTTGTTTTTAAAAGAATTAAGTTATAACATTGAAATTAATTAGAACTAGATTAACCGTTCTTGTATGAAGTCCGTTAAATAGACATCGTTACACCTTTGAGAGACGTTTCGTACTATTTTAATAATTAGTAAATAAACTTTATTGGGATTTTCATGTGAACAAGAATTCTATGAGGTTCACAGAATTCTAAATCTCATGGGAACTACTTTTTACTGGTCTTACTTTGTATTCATCGTACAATAAATAATTATTAAAATTATTAACATAATAAATTTTACGTCCTACGTACATATTATGTTTAAACGACGGGTGTATACATATATGAACACTCAAACTGTTATACACTAAATTATTCCACCTTTCTTATGTCGTTACACCACATATATCACTTTATCACTTTATACCATTAATCGAATAACATTAATAACATTACTTAATCATATAACAATTCACTTCACGGCACTTTAATACTTTACGCACTGTCACTAATAGCTAAAGCACTACAACGTAACTCGCACAGGAATAACCCGCTCTTAACGACAAACTTCGTATTTATGGAGAGTAATCAAAGTGGGGGATGACAGCTAAGTTGTCATGACACTGTTCAACTTCCGGGCTAAAGATATTGCTGACATATGTGATAATTTTACCATATAAAGGCATTTATATATAAATCATTTATGTACACTCGTTTGAAATTACTGTCAACTTTAAAATGTAAACTTATGTAATCGTCTTAGCGCTGCATCGTCAATACATGAAGCCAACCTTATAGGCGCTGAACTGCGCCAAAGGTTGAAAGGGTAAGTAGATGATAAAGCCAATTAAATTTTGTATATATACATATACATATTTTATATACAATTTTACCTATTGGTACATATTTGTAAATATTAATCTATGAACCGTACTTTTTAATAATAAAAATATAGTAATTTTAGCATTTTTTTAATAATTTTACCAGTTTTTTGTATGAAGTTTTATGCTTATTTATAATTGATTCTAAATTGTCTTTCCGGTAATCGAATATAAGAACTTCAATATAAGTACTCGTAGGTTAGGCCCGCAGCACTGCCCATGGTAGTTCGGTCTGGTCGGAACGTCTTTCTTCAGTATTTTACTAAAATACGTTCAGCCTATAAAATTTGATAAATTACCAACCCTTTACATAATTTTATATTAGAATTGTAGTGTAATAAAACATTTTATCGATATTTATTTTTTCAGGTGTCAAGCACATTCAAACAGGCTGTCAGTAAAAAAGAGAACCTTGAGCATTTAGGCGGCATGAGCGAGGCTTCAAGCGATGGTAACTTTCACTTTTCAGTATTAAACAAGTTTACATAAAAGTTAAAAACAAAGCGAAATCCACATTGTTATTAACTTTTTATGATATCGATTTTTATTGGCTATTTAAAATCGATTTTACAATGGAAATGTGAATGTTAAGATATTAAGGTGTAATTCTACTTTTACTTAACTGCTACCACGAATTAAAACAATTAACCTATATTCACCTCTCAAATGCAATCAAAATCGATTTTGTCGTAAAAAAACCATAGAGAATATTTTAATATATATAACATTATCGATTAATGTCTTATTGATACATAACTCATAGCAATGAGACATCAATGTTAACATCCTACTAATAAATGTATTTACAGCTGCATTAATAACTGATTCCGAATGAAAGTGATTAAGCAAGTTCTGAATGGAGTCGTTGTACTTGTTGCTTCGTAATGATATTGCTCTGTCGACGTACTGATTTGATCGTAAAGTTAATGTATTGGTTTAAATTGCAAGAATATATCATATAGCGTGTTTATGAGAGATAGGTTTATAAAACATATTCACGTTTTCAAAGTATATTTGTTAGATTTCTTTTAAAATTGCATGTTAACGACCAGCTTTATTACACTTAAGTACTGATATGTAGATATAGCCAGTATAAATTGTGAGAATCGACTGTACATCATCTTGTCATAGTAGTCATCAATTGTTTTTTTTTTAATTTAACGTAGGTACGTTGTTATTTAGTAGTATTTGATTCTCATAATCGATATTACTATCGCAAAATAGTATCGATGTTTTTTCAAAAGCCACACGATTATAAATAAATAAATAAATATGTTGGGACATTATTACACACGGCGCCATCTAGTTCCGTGGTAAGCAAAGCTTGTGTTACGGATACCAGATAGTTGACATACTACACATATAAATTTTAAATACATACATATTATAAATATAAACACCCATGACTGGAGTACAAACATTTGTGCTCAACAAATGAATCCCGCCCCCAGCGGGACTCGAACCCGCGACCGCTGCCGCAGAAAGTAGGGTCACTACCAACTGAGCCAAACGGGTCGTCGCTATATTATACTTTGATATTTTGTGCTTTATTTAATGTTATGCCACATAAGCTTGAAGAAAAAAACTAAGTGTGAATACTATTCCAGGTACAACACATTCAGTGCGTCTGGAGGAACAAATGGCGTTCTCTGGATGGATCAATACTAACTTAGAGCACGATCCTGATCTCAAACACCTACTGCCCATCGACCCTGAGGGCAAACAGTTGTATGAGAAACTGAAGGACGGTTTAATTCTATGGTAAGTTTGTTATAGAGTTATGCAATATTATCAGCAAAATTTCGAAGGTACAAGAAACCGAAATTGGCAAGATAATGGAATTGGCATTGGCATTCGCGAGTCTCGCCCGTGACCATGATTGCTGTAAAACATTCGAAACGTCAGGTACTAAAATCAATAAATCCGCGACAAAATCCCAAAAAGGTAGTTTCATTTATAAAAGTAGCTTTTCGGATTTTTGCCCCGATTTATTTTGTAATTGGATTTCCAATGTTCCAAATGATGATATGAATGTTGTAAAGCATTCGCAAGGTTAGGACCCAAAAATCTAAATGAATTGCAAAAAAACCGAAAATATTTTCTAAGTATTTAGTTTGCGCGTATTTCTAGGAAAGAATTATGGTAATCTTATAATTGGCTGTCTGTAATTCAATTCTCTGTCATCAATGTATGTAAGAACATTGCACAATGTATTCGTCCGCTTTTAGAAAATCTAGAAGAACTTCAACATTTGTTATTACTTAATACTAATTGGTAAAAACTAAAAAGTATAACTTAAACTAATATGTAAAAAGTTTTTACATATTGGTAGCCGATTGAAATTAACAATATAATATGTATTTGTATGACTTCTCATATTAAAATAAGTATCTTTTACACGTAATTTGCGCTTTAAATAGCTATTTATAGTTTATACAAAATTAAAAATATCTCTAGAATTAGCTACTAGATTTGTTCAACTCTCAAAACTCTTTCTAGAAATATTTGCATAAATCACTAGCTGCGTCTTCAGTTTTTAGTCATAAGGTGTGTTGATTAGTTAATCATTAATTGTTTTAACTAATTAGGCATGAAATCATACTATTTGCTTCTTATGCCGAGAGATTGTATCCTTAAGGATTAAGGGCTTATATCTCTTTGATAAATATTCCATTATCCGATAATTATCATGATAATTATCACAAAAGATATTATCAATACTAGATCTTAATAAATTCGGACTGTTTTATAGGCCTTAAGCTGTTTTGAATAAAATAAGCAGTTAAAGGTAAACACCTACCTATCTCTATGATAGAAAAATCCAATCAGTTCGCGATCGCCAATTGATTTATCGGTAATTGTTTCTAAAAGGGTGTCAAATGTACCAAAATTATTACGAACGAATTCGATTTCAATTTCGGTAACTTAAAGCACTATAGTGTCATCTTGTGGCAAGTTTAATTACTTAATATAAAAGTGTGTATGGTAGTCAGGTGCGCATCATTCTGTTTTACCTCAAGTCCTGAACAATGCCTTTGTTAGGAGACGTCATAATAAATTAGACACTAGCAAACCTGCTTCGCTAGCCGTAAGTAAACGGTTTTTATGAGTTTCTAAGAACATAGAAGTAGCCTAAGTTACTCCCTTATAACATTAACAATGCGAGTGAAAGTCCCGTCAAAATTGAGCCTTTCAGAGATTTGATTTAGGTACGTATAAATTTATATAAAATATTGTTTATTTACATTTTATTCTAGCAAAGTCATTAACCACTCTTGTCCGGACACAATCGACGAGCGAGCGATCAACAAGAAGAACTTAACGCTGTACACCAAACATGAGAACCTCACCCTTGCCCTCGTCTCCTCGCAGGCTATCGGGTGTAATATCGTCAATATCGATGCTCACGATTTGGCTAAAGGTAAATTAATAAATAAATCAATTAATAAATAAACACTTCGAGTAAAGTAAAGAAAAATTAATGGCATCAAACCCAAAAAATAGTATGTAGTAGTATTACTTTAGTTTGAAAATATTATTATTTGAATTATTATTATATTTCATATCATATAAATAATGATTTTGTTTTCTATTCATTATATGTGTGTTGAAGTCGACTTAAATTTATTTATTAATGGTTCTAATTTGTATTATTTTCAGGTAAACCTCATTTGGTATTGGGTCTTCTCTGGCAGATCATCCGTATTGGTCTCTTCAACCAGATCACCTTGGAACACTGTCCTGGTCTCACAGAGCTGCTTAACGACCAGGTACCAATAAAATAGACTCTTAGTCTTAGATTAATTCTTATTAGTTCTATCACTATCAACATAACTAGAAATATAATGGACAATAATATGCCAAAAATTTCTTTATATTGATAGATACTTGGACATGATACTTTATTCTAGACCACAAAGAAATATATGAGTACAAAAGAGGAAATCAATAAAATGATTATGCAAGACGCGGCCTTATCACTATAACACAGTGTCCTACGTGGACGGCTCAACGCGAACGCGATTGCGAAACGATCCGATGCGAATTTAATGTGGTGCGGAGCGATGCGGCTACTCTGTCCTACGTGCGCGCGAACCGTCCCCTCCGCGCCCTCCGCCGCCGTTCAGTTCAGTTAACATTAAACATTTGTCATGGGCGGACGGAAGCTAATGTTGTTGGAAAATTCATATCTATACATATAATAAATCTGTAGAAGGGTCAATTCTGTACATTGAAAATATTGAAAAAATAAATAGCAGGGGGTGTTACTGGATCGATACCAAGCCCAAATATGCGATTAAAAAAATTTTTGTCTGTCTGTCTGTCTGTATGTTCAGGCATCACGTGAAAACTAACGGTTCGATTTCGATGAAACTTGGTATAATTATACTTTATTATCCTGGGCATAAAATGGGATACTTTTTATCCTGGAAAAATACGTAGAAAAAAACAAATCTTAATTTTTATCATAGTTTGATTTTATCCTGTAGTCCACGCGATCGAAGTCGCGGGCATAGCTAGTCTTAAATATGAGATATTGAAGAAGTGTATAACTTTTATTCCTTTTGTCCCAGAATGTAGGACGTTCTTGGATAGCATTAATAAGAAGTTCTACTTCCGACATTAATTCAACAACAATTTTTGCTTGAAAAAAATATGGCCGACGCGTCCACTTCGCGCGAAAATATCAAGCCAACTGATCGCGTTCGCGTCAATTCGCGCCGCTCCGCACCGCACCCCACGTGCGTTTGGTCACATAGGCCACTTCAATAGGTTTCGAATGTTTGTTGTTTTCGCGCCGTGCCGCGCCGCTTCGCGTTCGCGTCTAGATCGCTCACGCAGGACGTCGCCTAAGTGATCTCTTCTAGGCAACCTTAGGGCGTAGCTGTACAAGTAGTTATATGAAATAGTAGCCTAGGGGAAAAAATATGATTTTAACAGTAGATTAAAATTATCTTTTTTAAAAAAAAACTTTTGGCAGACCTAATTCTAGTCTATTAGAAGCCATTTTTTCTTATTTATTTATTTCTTCAGAAAAAAATTACCTATGATACAAAAATTCTATGTACCACTTAGTCTGTAAAATTTCAATTATGACAGATGATTTAGTGAATACTAACTAATCAACACTGTAAATTCCAGGAAAGAATCGAGGACCTCCTCGCACTGTCCCCAGAAGCCATCTTACTCCGCTGGGTCAATCACCAGCTGCAGAGCGCGGGAGTCACGCGCCGCTGCACCAACTTCCAGCAAGATGTTGCCGATTCAGAGATATATTCTTATCTGTTGAAGCAAATAGCGCCGGACGATGCTGGTGTCACTTTGGACGCTTTGAGGGTATGATCTGGAATGTTCTTTCTTATTGCTTTTAGACTGTTGTTTGATTCTAAAAAAGGATGATGTGTATTATGTCCCGCTCTGAAATGTTGATTTTATTGAAATTTTTTGTGTGTACAAAATCCTAAAACATAGTTTCTTTTATAAAAAACTTAATCAATATTTTGACACAACATCTTATGTGATATATAAATTGCAACAAACAAAACATATCATGGAGTACAATATTTTGCTACTCATTTTGATAAAACTGTTCAGTCCAGTAGAGAATAATTGAAATATCAGCAATAATCAGTGATAAATACCTAATCTAAACCATATAATCTATGCAGGAGACCGACCTCCTCCGGCGCGCAGAGGTGATGCTGCAGCAGGCCGCCAAGCTGCGGTGCCGCGCGTTCGTGACGCCGGCCGACGTGGTGGGCGGCGTGTACAAGCTCAACCTCGCCTTCGTGGCCAACCTGTTCAACCAGCACCCGGGCCTGCAGCGCACAGACACCGACAACGAGGCGTACCACCAGCTGGATGAGACCAGGGAGGAGAAGAGTGAGTATCAGTTGGTGTTAGTAATTCAACCCTTTTTAAGGTCACGGGCCTCCCTTCCATACAAGGGGAATCAGAGCATAGTTCACCGCGCTGGTCTAGTGCGGGTTGGCGGACTGCACATGTCTTTCGAAAACTTGCTAGGTTCTCTCAGATATGCAAGTTTCCTCACGATGTTTTCTTTCACCGTTAAAATAAGTCGTAATCATGTTAGAACCCCCTTCACGTTTCTACCTTCCTCCTCCTCTTCTCCTCTTTCCTCTTCCTCCGTGAACCAATAAAAAAACATACACAAAAACTTTCGCTATAGTAATGACTTATAACAATCCGTTTACGGTAATAAATGAAAGATAAATAAATGTATTCAACAATAACCCCAGCGTACCGCAACTGGATGAACTCGATGGGCGTGGCGCCGCACGTCAACTGGCTGTACTCCGACCTCACGGACGGGCTCGTCATCTTCCAGCTGTACGACATCATCAAGCCCGGCATTGTTAATTGGAAAAAGGTATGGATGTTTCGGATGTTTGTTTTGGTTGATTCACTGTGCCTAAAATATATATTTTTGGGTTCCGCAAATGGAAACTTTGTTGATTATTTTGTTGTCTGTCTGTCTGTAAAAAGCCTTTATTTAATATATTTTATATAAATTAAGTCAATTTATTTTTTCTTATACCTACTGAGATGATAAAATTTCACAATAATAATACTAATTTTGAAATCAATTTTTTATTTTTGAAAATTCATAATCTGTGAATGCGATATATGTATTTTCATTCAGACCCTTTTTAAAATCCCACTGCTGGGCATGGGCTTCTTTCAATATCAGGTACCAGGCCATACTCCACTGCGCTGGCCCAGGGCCTAGAATTAATCGTGTAAATACGCTTAAAAGATAAAGAGTCTTAAGGAAAAACGACTTGTTAAGTTATTCCTTACTTCATAACATGTTTTTTATAATGTCAACACATTTTAACCAAGTATCAATAATTACTCAACACAATCTCAAACACACGATTACAATTATTAAAGACTTAAAACTAGCGATACATGCTACGATCTTATACTAAAGGAAACGTGGTCCGAGACTGACATATATATTATTATTATTATTTATTTTGAGTAAAAAAACACAATTTTAGACCAAACAGAATGACAAAAACATCTTATTACAATCAGGTCCATCGTCAGTTCTCCAAATTACGCAAGTTCATGGAGAGACTAGAGAATTGCAACTACGCGGTGGAGCTCGGCCGCCAGCTCGGCTTCTCCCTCGTGGGCATCGCCGGCGCTGACATTAATGAAGGAAACGCGACGCTTACGTTGGGTAAGGTTTTGTTTTATATTGATTTGTTAATCATTTTGTACTATAGATTTATGATATAGGCTGGGGAAGACGGAAAAAGAGATGGATGGATTGCGTAAAAGAGGATATGCGTGTAAAAGAGGTCGATGTTACGTTGACGAATGACAGAGGAGAGTGGAAGAAGAAGACATGTTGTGCTGTCCCCACATAGCGTGGGATAATGGCAGAAAGAAAAAGAAGAAGCTGGCCTTAGTTTCTTTGTTCTTTTGATCAAAGTACCAATACTTATTGTTCTTAATAGTAGATTATTTTCCTTCATTTTAAATCAAAACTCTATTTACAAAACTTGTTAAACATATTTATATTTTAAAATAATATAATATATGTGTATTTGCAATAGAATGATCATTTAAAAGCCAATTTTTCATTCGACTTTGACGAATGGTTTAATTACGTAAATTGAGTACGCTTTGAATTTATTTAAAAAGTTTGATTGAAAAACCAACTTTGTAAATAAATTTAAAGCTCAAGTCCGGTCGTGTGTGGAATACTGTAGTCACATATGGGCTGGTGCTGCGAAATGCCATCTATCAGCCTTGGACTCGATTGAGAGGCGTGCCCAGAGACTTATAGATGATCCTACGCTGGTAAAAGCCAACCTACACAACCTCGATCACCGTCGTAGGGTTGCTAGCCTCTGTGTATTCTACAGGTTACATTTCGGCGAGTGTGCGCTGGAATTACACAATTTAATTCCCCCATCCCCCTTCCATCATCGGACGACCCGACGAACGGCTGGTCTCCATCCTTACGTAGTGGACATTCCACCCGTCCGGACGAAGCGTTTCGCTTTGTCATTTATTATACGTGCGGCAAAGGATTGGAACAATCTGCCTGCGTCTGTGTTTCCGTCCGGTTACAATATGGGTGTCTTCAAGGCAAGAGTGAATAGGTGGATACTGAATTAGTGCGATTTACCATCTACGACTACGTTACCACTTACCATCAGGTGGAACATAGTCAAGTACTAATTCAGTTTGAAATAAAAAAAAAATGGTAGAAAAAATTATAAAAAAAGAAGTAATTTGTAAAATCTTGTTTTTTCAGAAAAGATATAAAAATTGCTTATATAAATACAAAACTTAATCCAAATAATTACAGCTGTTTCTAAGATTCACGAATAAATAATACATCAAAATGAAACAAGTTCATACACCCCACAGCGCTGATCTGGCAGCTGATGCGCGCGTACACGCTGTCGGTGCTGACGCGCCTCGCCAACACCGGCAACCCCATCATCGAGCGGGAGATCGTGCAGTGGGTCAACAACAAGCTGCAGGCCGCCGGCAAGACCTCCTCCATTAAGAGCTTCCAGGTATAAAAATCCAATAAAAAATATGCAGAACTATTACTACCACTATTTCATCATCATCAGCCCATTTTTTTAAATTCCCACTGCTGGGCACGGACCACCCTCAGTACAGGTACAGGCCATAGTCCACCGCGCTGGCCTAGTGCGTGTTGGCGGACTGAGCATGTCTTACGAAAACTTGCTAAGTTTTCTCAAACATGCAGGTTTCCTCACAGTGTTTTCCTTCACCGTAAGACAAGTGGTAATCATGATAGAAATGATTCGCACATGAAAATATCAGTGCGAGACCCGTATTTGAACCCGCATCACTCGGTTATCCAAGCGACGCGTTACAGCTGGGCTACCACTGCCTGCCACTATTAATTTATCTTAAAAATAAATGTAATGTACCATGTATATTTGTATTTTAAGTATTTAACCTTTTTTTTTCAACGTCCCACTGTTAGGCACGGGCCTCCCTTCAATACGAGGAGGATCAGGCCATGGTCCATCGCGCTGGCCTAGTGCAAATAAAATTACAAAAACATGACATGTATTTTATATATGAAAGCCAAACGAAAAATATTGTCTGTACTCGTATTTTATAAGGTTTTTTTATGAGTATTTTTGTAGTCCAAATTAAAAGCATATCGTCTTTAAAGTTAAACTATAACATTTATTTAACAAACTAAAATCAATCTATCTTACGAAGACCGTACATTTTGCTAGATAAAAAGTATTCTATCTCCTTGCCAAACATCCACACTCGTTTAATCGTTGACGTGATTGAGTGACATCAGTCCAAACTTTTGCGTTTAGGGTATAATATTTATGGGTTTCAAGTAATTCTAGGTGCTCTTGCGATATAAAATATGAATAATTGTTACTAAAAAAAATCTGTAACGCGTATTTGTTTATGTACTTCAACATTTTGACGACACGTTTGGCTCAGTTGGTAGTGACCCTATTTTCTGCACCAACGGTCGCGGGTTCGAGTCCCGCTGGGGGCATTCATTTGTTTGTACTCCAGTCATGGGTGTTTATATTCATAATAGGTATGTATTTAAAAATATGTGTAGTATATCACACAACAACGGGGTACAAGCCTCGTGTTACGGATAACTAGATGGTACCATTGTAAAAATATCCCAACATATTTATTTATATTTTATTTTTTAGTTTATATTATTAATCATGTAAAAATCATCACAAAATGTTACAGGACGAAGTCTTGGCAGATGCCGTAGTAGTTCTGGACCTCATCGACGCGATCAAACCCGGCGCCATCAACTACGACCTCGTCCTGCACGGAGGCACTGAGGAGGTATGCTTGCTTAAATTTGTTTCTAGAATATTGTAGAATAGTTGATATAATTATTCTATAGTCTATACAATAATATTAAAGAAAGCTTCTCCAAAAATATATTTATAATGAGATCGGCGATACCAATGTAATTATTTAGATGTGGTATATTTTGTCAACTGTGAAGAAAAATTATGATTTAAGAATCTCTTATATAGTCTATTGATATACGATTTCAAAAATATCTTACAATATAACATCCAACAAAATCCGCAATGTATGCATTTTGTACATCAAATCAAATACGAAATAAAACTGAAATCAGTTATTTTATTATGTAATATAAACAAGTAAAATTTCTAAATATATATTTGTTATAACATAAACAAATTATTTCCAGGATAAGCTAGCGAATGCGAAATACGCGATATCAATGGCGCGGCGGTGCGGAGCGCGCGTGTACGCGCTGC
Organism: Boloria euphrosyne; assembly: GCA_951802675.2. NCBI lineage: Eukaryota > Metazoa > Arthropoda > Insecta > Lepidoptera > Nymphalidae > Boloria > Boloria euphrosyne. The sequence goes on from OX637896.1 coordinate 4,606,529, forward strand.
CCGAGGACATCACGGAGAGGAAGCCCAAGATGATCATGACGGTGTTCGCCTGCCTCATGGCGCTCGACTACATCCCGCTGTCGCCCGCGCAGCCCGCCGCGTAAGACCTCCTCCCCGACCATGCATTCCTAGTACCTCTGGACTATACATACTAGCGTTATATGTATGGAGGGTAGAGATAAGGAATCTCTCTGACTGACAAGATTGTCCGTCGAAATGCGTTAAATTAGGGTGGCGCCACATTAGCATCCGGGTAAAATTTAAAATCTTATTCGTGGTGGCGCCACGGTAGCAAATGGGCTAAACACACTTCACTCAGTTTACCGCTGCTATGTTCATATCATACCTTTTGCTACACTAGCGCCATTCTGGTGGGTTTTTGAACTGTTATTTACCGCTTACAGGTGGACACTTTCAACTTTGCTTCCATATAAGATGGTACTCCTTATCTCTACCCTCCATAGTTTTAAGTCATCGCGTTTGTATACTACCGATTTCCTTACTAAACATAACCACAGATTATTAAGCCCATATGTATGTAACATTAACTCCTCTTTACATACTATTATTACCTACCTAGAAAGGTAGACTTGCTAAGTTGAATTACGTTTGAATTATTTTATTATCTTACATGACAATTTACTTTATAGTGGGTACTTAGTAAGTAACTAGTGAAGGGTTGGTAAGTCAATTTATGGCTAACTTTACAAGCACCAGCACTAGTAAGATAGCAATGATCTCTTCCCATTCAGCCTTTAGAATGAAAGAGAACGCCACCATCTTAGTACAACTTGTTGACGTAATTATGTAGACGGAACAACCGCCATTTTTATAAAACTTCACATAATCCAAAAATAGTAATTTCTACTTTAGACGAAACCCATTGTATTGCCATTATAATAATTACTTAGTTACATGCAATATGGTTAAATACTTACAATTAGTCGCCATGACACTAATAAATGTTTATTTCCGCCAATTACTCAGCATACTTGTTGGGGTAAAATAATGGGCTAAATATTTTCATTTAATTACTTACAGATAGTAAATATCTTATTAATATAATATTTTTAAAGTAAAGCTTCACGTTAACTGATTCTGATACTTGATAAAAGGGGGTTGTAAAGTATAGTATAGGGGGTCGTATAGTATAGGCGATCATAGACAAAATAGTATCTACTGAAGAACATGACACCTCTTTTTTCGAAGTCGATTAAGAAGTAAAACAATTTAAAGTCCATACTAAACTGCAAGGATCGTTTTTAAATTCCCCTACAGATTCTGTTTATTTTGCCGTCGGCTGATATAAAATTATTAGAAAATAACGTTTCTCGCTTCACGTAATTTGCGTATTATTATTTTTTAATGTTTTTTTAGAGTGAAATTTTATAATATTTTTAAGTCAAAGAAACGAAATTTGTATTAAGATTTTATTGCTGCAGCGGGAATCGTTTTTGTGTAAATTTATATAGTGTTTATTTTTCGTGTAAGTTATTGAGCTTATTGTGATTGTGGAAAGCCATAAATATTATTATTATAATAGATCATTCTCGTCTAAACGCGTCGTAGTTTATTATAATTTATATGCCTTAAGCAAAAAACAGCAAAGGGCAACAATATTTTTATTCTTTATTTTTGATCTAAAAGGTTACATTTCAATATAGGCATATTTTTTTTTATTTTTAAATAGATTTATTTACTTAATACTATTTTTATAAAACATGTATATGAAAAATCATGCTTTATATAATTTGCTTATTAACATTCTATAGATGTCAACTGTGTATAATTATGGAGCAAAATTTTATATGTATACATCTCCCACACATACTGTGACCTGGCTTGTACAAGAAAGTATTATTCGTAGGGAAATGTTCGAAATTAATAGCAAAATGTGAATAATATGATAATATATAATTTTAAATCTCAATATCACTACATTTTATCGATAAATGATATTTACAAAAGATATTATCAAGTTATTCACATCAACACTGGCCTATTTATAGACTGTCATACATTCCCCAACTTCGTACCTTTTTATATACAAATGTATTTATATAAGGACGGGTGTCGGTCGGTGTAAATGAAGCGGATCACCCGAAAAGCTTTTTACACGCTTTATTTAAACTTGCACCCAAAATCGTCGGCGAATGTGGAAAACTAAATATTAAATAACTACCGTTTAGGGAAAATCGACGATAATCATTTTCCCAACACCCAAAGATGCTGAATAATTAGTCTAAGGATGGTCAAAAGTCAAAATATATGATGTTAAAGTAACACACAGTAGAAGGAAAAATAACTATGATTTGCGGTCAGTTACGTGTTTAATAATATAAATAAAATAAGTGTTTTGGACTCTAATGTTCGAATAAAATAAAAAAAATCAGTAAATCGGAACTAGAAAAGTTTATTTAGTTCTCCGCCTACGCCGACGATATTTTAAAAATGTGTTTAGGACGGTACCTCTGGGTATGGGTCCCTAACAAGGCAATTATTGTTTATTTTGTAATTACTGACTAAATTGTATATAATATTAAATATACCTTTGGACAGGTGATGGAATTGAAGACGTGAATGGACGAAGGTTTAATGCACAGATGTGGGCGTTATGGATGTAGAAACAGTTTTAAATCTTAAAACCGCCATATTTATGACTATTATAGTTCACTTCACGCCTCTGACAGCCATTTAATACATGAACTCAATACATTATACGAACTTTAAACTATTTTTTTTTCGAAATTAGGATTCTGCGACAAACCTTCGACCATTCATGTCTTCAATTGTTTTATGTAATGTGATGTCCGACCGTGATGGTTAACATTTGTGACCTAATAATATAAATGTTAGATATCATGTAGTATGGAAAGTGACGATCAATTTCATTTACGTTGTGTGGTATAGTTACTATGCTCGATAGCGAGTATCGATTTTAATTAAATTTAACTTCTTCTGGTTTCTTAAAACGAAATTCTAAGACATTATGGTAATAGGATGATGTGATCAAAAAGTAATAAGTGTAAGCACAAAATCGTCACTTTTCATACTAATTGATTACTCATGTAACTTTAAGGATAACTTATTTAAGAGCCGCGTTTGGAATTTATATATTCATCAGTTCATAAGAAGTAGTACTTACGAGATTAGTATTACAATGTGTCAATGCTTTTATACATTTTTACAACGAATCACTTTAGTGACGTTTTTGATTAACGCCAAGAGGAATTAATGCGTTTATAATGTATTGTAATATGATAATATACCTAAGATGTGGTACTTAATGTCGGTTGATTTCATATCGAGCTAGGGCTGTCTTTTGGTAATAGTACGTAATTATATTACTTTTGGAAATGGGAATTGGCTTCAAACTAAACAAAATCTTTTACTAACGATACTTTTAAAGACATTTTAACGTTTTATAAGAAAATAGCTAATGTTTATTTTAAGAAACATGCATTCCGCAATTGTTTTCAACTACTACATTCCCAATCGACATTTCTATTCAGACTGTTCTCATTTTTTTTAATTTTTAACAACCCTTGCATAGATCACATTCGATTTGTGACATTCCTTCGGAATACAACGATCTTTTATACCGTACTTTAATTTTTAATGTTTTATACTTTGTTGAACATTTTATGTTGTTTAATATTTTTATCTATTTTAAACGAATCGCCATTAAGATTTTTATTTCGTAATACCTATTTTACTCGTGTACCCTAAATATAGCATAGCACATGCTAGCGATCAATAATGTGTAATGTATTATGTAAGCATATGAATAAATAAATCGAAAATAAACATCTTCTTTCATTTCATTGCTCGTCTAAAACACGCCATTTTTATTCGCACTGTTCTTTTGCAAATTTGGTCTATGGTCTTGGGTGCTTGTGTTAATGTTTCTGTTTCTTGTGACACTCGGTGTGTGTTTACTTCTATGTTGGAAGTTCTGTCACTTTCTGGGGCCAATATAAGGTAAAGCTTTCAGTGTATAATTATAAAGTATTTAACCGATTTATTTTAGTGTTAACTTTTTGAATGTGTGAGTTTTTATAATAGAAAATATTCAACTTATAATTGTTCAACTTGTAATTATGTTTTATTTATAATTTGGATGACGAAAACTTAATGATATATTATAAAATAATTGGACGTAGTTATGCAAAATGGAATCATCCCACAAAAACTTGAAAATTTTTGAAATTTGAAAATTTTTAAGTTATATAGTTAGGTACATATCAACATTTTTTAGGAAGTAGATAACAATACCCAATATGTAAGAGGAATTTCAAAAATCCATATCGATCAATCAAAAATCCACATCAATCGATTAATTAGTGAAGTAATATAATATATTAAAAAATTTTTAATATACCAATTTTACTAAAACTTGCATTTTCTCAAAAGTAAGTTTCTCAAAGGTTTTTATGGTTGGATCTATTTTGAATAACTACGTCCAATTAATATAAAAGAACATCTATGTCCCACACACTATTACACCGCTATGTATCTATTAAAGGTCTGAAGTGCAAGTCGTAGACAACCCTGGCTTCGAAGACCCAAATGTGATAGACACCGTGGACGGATCCATACTAATTGTACATCAAGAAGAGATGACAAACTCCACATTAAAAGTACAGATTCACGAAAAACCAGCGTTACCACCTAAACCTGACAACTTGTCGCCGCTACCGCGATCTATATCAGTTTCCTCGGCTAAAGACGAATTGTAATAACGAATTATTATTTTTTACAAATTGTTTATTTTTTTACGTTTTTTTTAAATGAAATTACATTCCATTTGTATTTAATTAACTTTTTATTCGTTTCTAACTTATTGAAATAAAGGTTTGTGAAATATATTCATAACTAAAAATTAATAGTTTTTATTTCTGTAAGAAATTCTATATATTTTTTCAAGGTGTTAATGTATTTTAGTAATCTTATGAAGATTGCAGATATTTTTTTTATTAAAGGAATATTAATTAATCAGTCCAAGACCAAGACCATAGTCATATTATGCAATGATTTACGTATGTTTGTATATGTATATTTTGATATATTAAATTTTATGGGTATTCAATAAAGAAATACTAGATGTTTTTATCTTTCTCATTTCCCGCACTACTACATTGTTTTATTACATTTTGCAAAAAACATTTACATTGTATCTGAAAGATATCGGCGATATCGACTACGTAAAGTATAACATATTCCTTTTACTCTAGACTCGTTCAGGCTATCCTAAGACCATGAGGTTTATGTACACAGGAATGGATTTTTTCAGATTTTATTTTCATTAATTGAACTAAATTTCAATTTATGTATCATTTTTTATATGAATGAATGTGTGTAAAATGCTAGGTTTTATTTTAGTTTATTCTATTGACTTATAACTGAATATTGTTTGTTTGATGTTTCTAATGGAACTGTTAATAATAATAATAAGTTATTCTAAAAGGCAATAAAATAAAAAAAACAAAGGAATAAAATTGTGATGATTTATTTCAATCCATAGCCGGCAACAAATAATGAAATTACATATTTTACAACTACACATCGACAGGAGAGCTTCAACTTATAGAAGTGGCACAAATAAAATCTCTGTGCAAATGAATATACATTATGTATTGCTTATTTAAAGGTCACTTCTTACAACAATAAGCACTTTATTTATAGTATTTTATCTTGTTTTTAAAACAAATTGATATGATAAAGATAGCACATTCAATCACTATTCGGTGGTCTCGTTTAAATGAATAAAATTTTTCATATTTCAATACTCGTATAAAATTTATGCGTTAACTATAATTAAAACCATTATGTTTTTTATTTTCGGCTGTTTTATTTTCGCACGGGCTAAACTAAATATAGGCGTATGCCTTTACAAACAATTTATTCATTTATGAGAGACCATAGACTATAACCGGCATTTTTGAAGAAAAAAACACAGCACAGAGTAAAAAAATATTTACACAATATACAAATTAACTTAATATCAGAGAGTTTATACATTATAACAATGTGGAGGGTAAAAACTGGGCGTTAAGTCTAGGTCTAGAATAATTTAGGATTTAACCGATTATACTATTCGATCAGTAAGAAATTTGGAATGTTTATAAATATCAATATTAAAAAGATTCTTTTTTTAAGTCGTAATTTAGTGAACGCTGTGACCGAAGTAATTGTCTCATATGTTATAGTAAATAAAAATAAATTCAATTCATAATAATATATTTTTTTATTATTAATCATAGAACCGAGATATTTTCATACATATAATGCCAATAACATTTATACTTATTCACTAACAATTAAATGGGACAATTATTTCCGACACATTTACGCTCTCAACATCATAACAACTATAATTTACCGACTCCTTTCAAACATTGATATAGCCAATTTAAATAACACAAATATATAGGAACCTACGACAAAAAATTAATTTCCTCTAACAAGAGCCCAATATTTTCTAATTTTCAACTCAATATTAACTATAAATATCAACTTTATCAAATGTTCATCCTAAACCTTTATCACTCACTAAAGCCACATCTCAGTATAAAAATAATATCGACGCAGTCGCTAACAAGCTACGTGTGGGAACGAATAGCTCTCGCAAAAATAATATATTTACAATAGATTCTGTCAAAACTTGCAAATTAAAGTTGATCCATCACGATATCCATATCACTTGTCCATTCGAGATTACAAGCTCTCTGCCATTTGACTGAGAAGTACCTCCACATATAGGCTATACACACATTTACTGGAGTATATTAAGTATTTTCGAAATGTTAAAATGCACTTAGACCGTAAATGTAAAAATAGCCGATATTTCACAACACTTGTTATAGTAACTGAGAATCCACATTGAAATAATCAAAATTATTAACGGGACCCAGCCCGATTACAAACCATTCTATTTAGACCGTGCATTTAATTTACTCATACAAGCAAATTACGTTGTTAAAACATCGATACGGTTTCCATTTTTTAGGTATGAAAATCAATTGTTTTTAAGGCATTTTGCGTCGATATCTGCCTAAGTGTAAGATAAATAAATATAATCTCCACATTTCAAAGTAAATAACTTCATTTTATCTCACTCCAATACAAACTGACGTAGTCAATTGAACAACTTTATATTTTACGCAATAATTAAAATAAAATCACAGACGTCATTAAATATTACTTTTTTGTTTTATTTTAGATCTTTAACTACAGAAATACATTACAATAAATAAAGAAATCGCTTCCATGCCAACCAACCAATATACACATATATAAAAAATAAAATAAAATGAGTAAATTACACTTATTTATCTTACTGACATCGCGATCGTCCCCAAATATTTTATAATAAAAAAGTATTCTCCGACTTAAAAATACAGTCGGGACAAAATTGCAATATCACCAAATCTCCGAAACGCCTGATATCAACCACACAAAGACTTGCATTCATACCTGAATTAAAAAAAAAAGAAAATTAAGAAAAAAAAAGCCAATTGATATAAAATAAAAAAACGGTATTATTAATAAAACATAAAAGAAAAACAAAAAATAAATAAATATATAATTAATTTTAATAATAATATTTAACTTAGCCTACATTATTGCAATTACGTCCGCCAACAGAACAACATGTCTTCCCAGTGCATATATATTATATACATAATACATATTTAATATATTTTATATAATAAATAATATATTCGCTATACATACTCCATTGATATGGTTTCAGCTATAATACATAATGTACACTATATTGTACATAACAAAGCGTTATAAATACATCATCATTATTATTATTTTAAAAATAACATTTTAATATTTTGGATGGTACTCAAAGATATCTAGTACTAATAGTGTGCTAATATTTATTGTAAAAAACAATTATCGCGGTATAAAATCTAAATTACTGCTTTATTTAGTTACAATTATAAAATTATAAAAACTATTATAAGTTGACTCAGTTGTACTAAAAAGTAAAATATAAAACATTGTAAAGATTTTTCAATGAAATAATAATTCTAATGTATTTTGTACGATTTGTAATATTTAAAAAATATAACTAGTCCTTGGTGGTGGAGTAACTGTAACTCCTACCAATGCTTTGTTCAAGTCAATTCGAATCCCCATAATTTGTTTAATCATACTTTACATTGCATACTTTTAGAAAGAAACTCCAATTGTTACAGCTAACATAACCAAAAGTTTACTAAATAGTGGACAGTTAAATTTATATATTATGTTGAATACAATATTATAATATCTACTGTATATATGCAATGAACCTCTAGAGTTTCCTAAGTGCACAAACGGACAACCCCTTCATTATTATAACTGAGTCCACTTATACTATAAAAAAGAAGGACTACGATAAAACATTTATAACAATCCAGTACAGTAAATTTTCAAAATCGAAAAATAAAAAACGTTCTACCACTAGCTTTATTTATTTCATTATATTTTAAATTTATTAATTATTTTGTTTTGAATACCACCCAAGTGTATTGTAATATTACATCATAAGTTATTGTTAAGGTACACATCTGTTTAAAAAAGTGAGTGAGTCGGGGAGAAATGGACTGTGTGATAATATTTTATTATTAAAATTTAATACAAGTAAAGGCAATATTTTTTATTTATGAAAATGTAAAATTACATTTAATACTTTACTAGTTTTTTTTTTAAATTTTAATAGTCATAATATAAAAAAATAAATTAAGATAATAGTTTTTTTTTAAAAGTTACTGAAACAATTGTACATTTTTTATATGAGGAATACTAGTGGCCGCCTGCGGCTCTTGTTAAATAAATTTAACTATGAACTGTATTACAATAATTGCAATTGATATAACATAAAATTTCAAGTGAAAATAATCCAAAACAACCTATCCCAACCTGTATTGTACTTATTTTTAAAATATAGAAGCATCCGTCTCCGTCTATGAGAAAATAAATATTAAAAAAATTAATTCTTACCTATCGAGGTAAAACGATAGTTTTTAGTGTGTATCCAAAATATTTTTTCATTTTGAATACAATCTTTCGATATAAAATATAAACCAAGTTAAATAAATTACTTGACAAATAACAAAGGAAAACCATTTCTCCCCTTCTCACTGTTACAAGCTTAATAACAAGCGATATCCCACGGTTCCTCATTAATCCATAACCTCCATTTTACATAAAAGCGCATACATCAAGATCGAATAAACTATTCACTTAACCTGTCAAAATAACACACAATTTCCACAATTATTGCATATAACAGATAAAAAATATTTCTAAATTTGGTCACAGATAAAATAATAACAAAAAGTCTTAGAAAACTAAATCAATCGCTGCCACACAACGGACTCTGCAGACGATTTATTATTAACCGACTTCAAAAAAGGAGGAGGTTGTATGTTCCACTGTGTGTACTTTTTTTTATATAAATGGTTATTACCTGTCCTGATGTTTGTCGAGGAGGTACTCCTTGAGGCGTCGCAGCAGGTGTTCAGAGAGCTGCGTGACTTCCGGCCACTGCTTGAGTACCATCACGCCGATCATCACTACTAGACTCGTTGTAAGCACTCGCACTCTAAACAATTTCCGTAACTAGTAAGTAGTGATTCAATAGTTGAGTCAAAGTTTTACGTGATATATGTATTGAATACTGAGGTTATTTAAAATGATTTTACAGGTCTACACAATTATTATGGCATTAAATTTTAAGCCATTAAAAAAACAGGAAAATATTATTTAAATAAAAGTAAAAACTAAATATATAAAATACATATTATCGAGTATTAATGATGAGATGTTATAATATTTTAAAGTTTCTATAGAGTATGAATTTTATGTCTTCATACATTACTTACTAGTGAGGTAGAATAAAATTTTTTACATTTAAAAATCAATAGTTGTGCACGGAAAACTGTTTCGGTAAACTGATGACACTGACACGTATAATACGAGAGAGGGAGTAGGAATGAGGGGGGGTGGTGGGTAGTGACCTGGTGCGCAGGAAGGGCATGGCGACGCCGGCCACGGTGGCGACGAGCAGCAGCGCGAGCTGCAGCAGCGTGATGGCCACGTTGAGCAGCTTGACCAGCAGCAGGCGCGGCGGCAGCGCGGCCGCGCCCGCCTCGCCGCCCGCGCCGCCCGCGCCGCCGCCGCCGCCGCCGCCCGCCATCCACTGCTCCAGCTTGCTGATCTACACCAACCATAGACAATTCAACCTATAGACGACGCTTTACAGGAGATATGCTTTCGCCAAGGTTTGGCCACTGCCACTGTGTTGTTGTGTTTGCAGTGTAGTGACAGTGTCACTACACTGCATAACAGCCGGCCCCGCCTCTTTACGTAAGGGACGTATCGTATCTTTCGTAGATAAATTAAAATAACAAAATCTCGCTCTTTCATTAGCACGTATAAACTGTTCGACATGTGTTTGAACGATCCAATGAAAAATAGCCTTCCTCCCCTGCACCCCGCCACGTTTTAGCGATTTTGTTTACGTACTAAAATTAATCGTCTAAAATTTATCGTCTAAGATCTAGCAACGTTTTCGAGAGAGCATTTCAGTAAGGCCAATTTTTAGATATGCTATTTCTCCCACTCTCCCGGACATAATACGCGCTATTTGGCTGGCGGTAGTGGTTACATTCATCAGTGCGCATCGTACTTGGATAGGTAAAATATACCTATATATTTTTCAAAGAATTTTAAGAAGGTTCCTTTTGTTTTTATTATGTTAATTGAACTACTACTACTTTTTGCAACATGAATCTATTATTGCCAGGCAGTTTGAATATCAGCGGTCGCGGTAACGGTGGGGCGGAGGGTGCTAAGAATCACCGGGTTACGGGAGGCTGCCACCCAACACTACATTTGGCAACGTATAATGGACGCACTCTACGGCTGGACCATCACCTCACCGAACTTGAAGTGGAACTGAGTCATATTAAGTGGAGCATACTGGGATTGTCTGAAGTCCGAAGAGAGGGCGAGGACACGATGATCCTGGACTCCGGGCACTTGTTCTACTTCCGTGAAGGTGATGGGCTTTCCCAAGGTGGCGTCGGTTTTTTGGTCCACAAGACTCTCATTAACAACGTTGTGGAAGTCAGCAGTGTGTCGACCCGGGTAGCGTACCTTGTACTTAAACTCACTGACAGGTACTCCTTGAAAGTGGTACAGGTATATGCGCCGACCTCGGCACACTCTGACGATGAAGTCGAAGCCTTGTATGAAGATATTACAAGGGCCATACATGGCACTACTTCGACCTTCTACAGCGTTGTTATGGGAGACTTCAACGCTAAAGTGGGAGTACAAGACCGCGACGGATCGAGAATCGGACCACACGGATTGGGGCACAGGAATCGCAGGGGGCAGATGCTTGTCAACTTCCTCGAATCGGAGGGGCTCTTTTTGATGAACTCATTTTTCGAGAAGAAGCCCCAAAGGCGGTGGACATGGCAAAGCCCCGATACTGTGACGAGGAACGAGATAGATTTTATCATAGCGAATAAAAGGCATATATTCAGAGATGTCTCAGTGGTTAATAGGTTTAACACCGGCAGCGACCACCGTCTATTACGGGGCACTTTGAATATATGCTTCCGAAAAGAGCGGGCCCGCTTGATGAAATCTACTTTCCGACCTACGCTGCCCCAAATACTATGTGGCTCCGAGCAGTTCCAACTGGACCTCCAAAATCGATTCGATTCGCTGGAAACTACTAGCGACGTGGACGAAATGACCGACAACGTGGTGAAGACGGTGTGTACACTGGGTAGCAGACACTTTCCGCCGACGAAGTCATCGAAGCAGTCCAAACTTTCTCCCGAATCCTTGGATCTGATGCGGCAGAGGCGTGAGTTGCCCGCTGCTCAAACAACTTCGCCAGAACAGAAGGATCTTTCCAAGAGGATACGAAAACTTGTACGCCGAGACCTCCGCTGCTCAAATACGAGAGAGATCATAACTCTTATTGAGCAGAATAGGGGGTCCAAAGTTTTCCAGAGACCTCTGGGGAGAAGCCTTCTTGCGAAGCTAAAAACAGCGGATGGCAGAACCATTTGCTCTCGCCCTCAGATTCGAGAAGAGGTTGAGAAATTTTATGGACAGGTGTACTCGTCGAGCGCACGCAAGCCTGAGACTTGGGACACCGAAGATCCACGTGCACCATTGTTGCGCCACTATTCGGAGGACATCCCGGACATCGAAGTAGATGAGATTAGTGCAGCGCTCGGGCAGCTTAAAAACGGAAGGGCCCCGGGGGATGACGGAGTTACTACTGAGCTACTTAAAGCCGCAGGGCGACCTGCCCTAAAAGCCTTGGCGAGACTCTTTAACGCCGTCATCCACCGAGGTACCGTACCGGAGGCGTGGTCCAGGAGTGTGGTGGTGCTGTTCTTTAAGAGAGGCGATAAGTCTCTGTTAAAAAATTACAGACCCATCTCACTTCTGAGCCACGTCTATAAGCTGTTTTCGAGGGTTGTTACGAATCGTCTCACCAGAAGACTCGACGAATTCCAACCACCGGAGCAGGCTGGGTTTCGAAATGGCTACAGCACCGTAGATCACATCCATACTGTTCGGCAGATTATTCAAAAGACAGAAGAATATAATCAGCCGCTGTGTATGGCATTTGTGGACTACGAGAAAGCCTTCGACTCTATCGAGACTTGGGCTGTTCTGGATTCTCTGCAGAGATGTCATATCGACTGGCGATATATCGAGGTACTGAGATGTATGTACGACGCGGCGACGATGACCGTTCACATCCAAAACCAGAGAACAAGACCCATTTGCCTCCGGCGCGGGGTAAGACAGGGAGATGTAATATCACCGAAACTGTTTACCACTGCGCTGGAGGATGTCTTTAAGACCTTGGATTGGGGGGAACGAGGTATCAACGTCAACGGCGAATACATCTCTCACCTTCGTTTTGCCGACGATATCGTCATCTTTGCGGAGACGTTGGATGAGCTAGGCCAAATGCTGACCGGCCTAAATGAGTCCTCCCGACGAGTCGGTCTCGGTATGAACTTGGACAAAACGAAAGTTATGTTTAACAACCAAGTCATACCGAGACCGGTATCGGTGGATGGTACCCTTCTCGAAGTTGTTCAGGATTATGTTTACCTAGGCCATACCATCCAACTAGGCCGCAACAACTTCGAGAAGGAGGCCGATAGGAGGATTCGGTTGGGCTGGGCGGCGTTTGGCAGGCTTCGTCGAGTCTTCACTTCGATGATTCCGCAATGTTTGAAGACAAAAGTCTTCGAACAATGCGTCCTGCCTGTGTTAACATACGGAGCCGAAACGTGGACACTGACGAAGGGACTGGTTCATAAGTTTAAAGTCGCTCAACGTGCAATGGAACGGGCTATGCTTGGGGTTTCTCTCAAAGATAGAATTAGAAATGAGACTATTCGCGAGAGAACGAAACTAACCGACATAGCCTACAGAATTAGCAAGTTGAAGTGGCAGTGGGCTGGTCATCTGAGTCGCAGGACCGATGGCCGTTGGAGCAGACGTGTCCTGGAGTGGAGACCGCGTCTTGGCAAACGCAGTGTAGGACGTCCTCCGACCCGCTGGACCGACGATCTGCGTAAGATTGCCGGTGTAGGCTGGATGAGGACTGCGGAAAACCGGGATGTCTGGCGCGAACTTGGGGAGGCCTATGTCCAGCAGTGGACTGTAATAGGCTGAACTGACTGACTGAGTTTGAATATTGTTTAAACCTTGCCAGACGCTAATTTTGAATAATTTTTGTTAAGGCTCAACTTCAAAAGGCAATTATTGTGCTTAAACCAGTAATTGCTTTCATTTTTCTGTTAGGCGCATAGACAAATGTAAAGTTTAAATAGCATATCTAAAAACTGGCCTTACTAAAATTCTTGTTTAACCGACGTGGCTAGCTCTTGTACCATTATTTTGGTAATAGCTTTAAAATGTACCAATATGGTTCCATCTATGAACTAACTAGGTACTAGTTATAAAACTGTGTGAAGAGACGGTAATTATAGTGTTATTTACTTTGCTCTGTGGCTTATTATAGGCGTGGCATTTGGATTTTTTTTAATTAATCTTTGTAGTACATAGGAAAATTCAACTTTTACTTCCTACTAAAGCATAATATTATAAGTAAATGTGACATGCGGACAAGCATTCATTATGAATGATGTAAAGAGTTACAATTTATAATATTAACCTACTTACAATAAAGTAAACTATTACAATATAATATATACAGATCAAAAATTAGAAAAAAAAACTTACTTTAGTTTGACATAGATCAAGAGCCTCGTGTATGTCTCGTATCCGTTCTTCACTTTGATATTGTACTTTTTCTTCTACATCCGTTAAGGCTTGTTTTAAATTTTCTACCTGAAATCAAAATATTAACTAATTAAGCTTAACAATCAATGTGAGGTCGACTTTAATGAGATAAGCATAAAAATTTTATAATTACGGAAGGCAGAAAAAAATGTTTTTGTTTGTTTGAACACCTTTTATAATGTTGGGGAATGTATAGATATACAGGTGGTTATGTAGGATCCATTAGTAAATCCAGATTTTTTATGCGCAGAAAAGATTACTCGCTTGAATGCGAGACCCCGACAATCTGACGACAGGTTTGCCGAAGCAGATTTTAACAACCATGGGGTTGCTAGTGTCAATTCTATCATACTCGAGGTCACAGTCATCACTCTGATGGAAGTGTCATCTTAACTCGTACAATTTACAATTATTCGGTACCTCGTTTTGATGCAATTCAGTGAGATCATTGATTTGCTCCTCCAAGCGTTCCGTCTTGAAGCGCTCCTCCTGCAGCGCCGCCGACAGGAACGACACCTCTTGTGATAAATTCTGCAAATGTATATTTTATTTATTAATGTAAAATTATGCTCAACAATATCTGAATTTGTTTATTATTATTCCATTTTAAATGATGTAGTTGTATGAGATAAATACAACAAATAAATATTTTTTTTATTACATTTAATTGAAGTTTTACTTGCTATGTCAGCGATCGACGGTTCGAGTAGCTTGATATGACTTCTTTTATAATATTTAAAATATTCATGGAATACAAGAAGTAGAACCTTCTTAGACTTAATTAATACCTTAATAGAGTCCAATTTTTCCGCTAACCGCTCGTAGTCCTCCCGCCGCTCGCGCAACTCATTGAGTATTGGTTTGATGCTGAAGGTCGCGTCCGACATGTTATTTGACCCACCTTGTGGTGGATACCTGTACGAATAAAAAACACAATCAAAATGAATAATTTTTGTGAAAACTTTTAGTTTTACTACAAACAAACATTTATTTTTAAGTATATAGAATTTCCTAATTGTTTATTTTTAGCGCTCTTCTCGTCATAATTAGGCAATCGATATTACTTGTTTACTACAGTACAAATAATAGTAAGTACTAACTAAAGTATTTGGCTACATATTATAGTTTTTTTTTCAAATTTAGAATTTTGAGTTTGAACAATTTTAGTTAAACATTGCGAGGAAACCTGAATACTTGTAAAAACCAGTTGAAAGACATGCTCAGTCTCTCAGCGTTTCTGTCTAGCTCTAACATGATCACCACTTGTCTTACGGTGAAGAAAAACATCGTGAGGAAACCTGCATGTCTAAGAGAATCTACTTCTCACAACACATGTGAAGTCCGTCAACCTGCACTTGACCAGCCATAGCCCACCAGGTTATGGCCTGACCATGCCCAGCAGTGGGCTGAACAATACTCACGGCACGCCCTCGCTGGTGACGGAGGAGGAGGGCGAGGCGTCGGGCGAGTACTTGTGGTGCGGGGCGGGGGAGGCGGCGGTGGCGGCGCGCGGCAGCGTGGAGCCGCGCCCGCCCTCGCCCGCCTCCGACGCGCGCGAGCCTTCGGACGACGCGTTCGCTGCGTGTTGTAGTCAAACTCAATACACGCATTTTTATGGTATTTGGATATGGTTAATATATCTAAGGTACTATTTTGTCAATTTATTTGTGACACTAGGTATAATAGGCGATGCTAATATATATGCCTCTATATGACTTTGGTAACTTTAAACTAAATAATCCATTATTTTGACTCTTTAAAGATACATACATATTTAAAAAATATTGTATCTTTGGAAAATTTGTTTTTATTTTACTTCTTTAATTTCAATATATTTATTTATTTAAAATCTTTGAAATGTTACAAAAAATATATTGACTCTTTAAGTGACTAAAAACCTTAAATATAGCCACAACCGTTAAGCAGTTCTCAAGCAATGTGCTTACCAAAAACCAGTATTTTTTATTACATGACAATATTAAAATTATGAGTAGTTATAATACCTTTCATTATAAATAACACTAGGACCTCTGCATTCACGTTATTACTATATACAAGTTATTAATAAGTCATTAAAAAGTCATCAAGTACTGAGCCATGTACTAATATAATATTCTTGTAGTAAATACTAATCACATCTTCTTATATATGGCAATAATAACGCACGATTATTTAAATGTATATAATTAACGTATTGTTTAAACATCTTAATAATACATCTACACATTAACTACTTGCTATTAAACACTATAATTTGTGGATGCATGCAAAATTTTAATTTTGTAATAAATAATTTAATACTCTAGAAAAATGCATGCAATATTGTATATATGATAATATACGATACTCATGCTTTCCTATAATTGAATAGAATTTCACATAATATATTTATCGTATCGTACTTTTCCATTATTATAAAAATAAAAAAAAAAACAAATATCTATGAAAATTTTTAAACTAATCACAATACAGATGCTAAGAGAATATTTATTTAGAGTAAAGTATCTATCTCCATTGCATCACAATATTATTTTATCAAGAAAAAAAAATCTGTAATCTTGGAACAATCGATAACTTTATCATTTATATACAAATATCTGAAAACAATAAAACGTCTAACTTTTTACATAGTTGCTAGCAACTAATTAATGTTGCCATAAAAAACACGTCAGTTTAAAATATAATATAATACAGCTCTTGATGAACGTTGTACGCGTCATGAGAACGACTTCTATAACAATGACTATGAATTTCTAATGATGACATGCTAAGGCTTTGTGCAATTCAAAATAAATGCTCAAATAATATTCTAATTACACATAATGCAATAAATATACTATTTAAGAAGAAAATAATAGAAAATAATTGTAATTATAGTTTTATATATTTTACTATAAATTACTATATAATACAAGAAATAAATTGTTGTAAAAAATTAAAGAAAATGAAAGTTGTGACATAAAATACATTTTATAGTAGATCCTGATATTTTACACCTTTTTTTTAAATGTGAATTATACACATACAGAAAAGAATACATTTATTGGAATTATTAATGGAATTCGAGGGAAGTAACAAAATTAATGCCCTATCTTAACTGAAAATCACTAGTCATACATACAAAAAATAATTTATACTATGTCGTAACTTACAGAATATAGAAACGTCAACTTACTTCATTTCCTATATAATATTTTAGGAGATCAAGTTTCAAGAAAAATTCCTCTTTAAAAAACTATTCTAATTATGTTTACGTTTCCATTGCTACACTAAAATAAATTTGTCAGCCAGTATTAAAGCTACACCTAAACACTAATTCACAGTCTCTACAATATAAATTTTATGTCACCACTATTAAAAAATAAATAAAACAACACCATATCTATACATAATATAACATAATATAACATAATACCAATAAATATAAAAGATACATATTTACCTCTCAGTTCCGCGTGTTGTGGGGCTGGCGTGCAAGAATGAGATGGGAAGCGAACATTAATTGCGATCAAGACGTATGAAATTGTGTAAGTTGTATGAATAAATAAAATTATTATAATAAGTTAGGCTAAAAGTGTGAAGTGAAGTGAGAAATCCTAAGTGAATTACAATATAATTCATATTTAGAAGTATAAAATGTGATAGAAAAAAGGATTTATTTAGTTAACTAAATAATCAAAGTTTGAACATTTTCGTATATATTATCTGTGCTAATGTGCTTTTTAAATATAAAATATAAATATGCGAATTACTAAAATACGAGATGTTTTTAGTAAATATAATTTAATATAGATGAAAATAATTCATTTCAAAGAAAAATAATACATATCACATTTTATTTTTTCAATTAATATAAATGTTAATTAAAATTTTATAAAAATGTTAATTAAATTTTATATGTTGTATAACTAATTAAGAATCAAAATTAGTACCAATTATCTATTTTAAGCTAACCTAGTATCTATTTAACGTAAACATGCGAAGTACTTGTACAGATTCTAAGTCAAATGCTTTTAACGTATTAAACTATTGCTATACGATATTTTATAGAAATATGTACGAGAAAATTTTATAAAACCAAAATTGATGTACACTAACAAAATGAGTGACTCACAGACAAATAAATAAATAAAATATATATTTACATTTCTTCCGACATTTCCTGCACTTTTTAAACAACATTGCACTTTGTAACTTTGCCCCACGACATTTTATAATCTCCTTAGTTTTACGCAAAATCCGCATTTATCACAATATAAATAAGTTATCGTATCGCATAAATAACATATTGATTTAATAGTGTATCAAGTAAGAAGGCTGGGAAACAACTGAAGTCACAAGTTGACATTACACTACAGTTACGTTATCTATTAACTATGACCTTGAGATAAGCAAACATGAATAATAATAGTTGTAAAGATTAAGCTGAACTGCTGCTTGAATGGTAGATTTAATATATAAAAATCTCGTGTCACAGTGTTTGTTATCGAACTCCTCCGAAACAGCTTGACCGATTTTTATAATTTTTATTTATATTTGGTAGGTTTGAGAGTAGGTCGTTGGCTATTTTTTATTCACCTAGGTGAGAAGGGTGGTATAACAGGGTGGCTCTCCAGATTTTTTATTTTGAGACCAAATTTTATTTTTTATTTTTTATGATATGGCATCAAAAATACTTATGACCCTAAATCATCCCTCTGGCGTAGGCGTGGGCATTTATATATATTTTATCGTACTTTTTAGGTGCTGTGGTCAAAAAAGAAGTAAAAATGTGTTTTTTAAATACTACTAAGTACTAAGTTAGTCACATGTGGTCTAAATGTGAATATTAAAAATTTCGTATTAGAATATAATGAAAATCAATAAAATGAGTGCGATGGTTAACACAAATGGTTCTACGCGACATACTTACAGGGACCCGTGTTTTCTGCGAGACAAAATGTTTAATTAACATAATGTATGTAAAAATATGAACGATAAATGGACACTTCTAGCGATAGATGTTCATGAAAACATATTTATTCTTAATTGATTTTATATAATTAGCTAAAATATTTTCAATAAAATGACACTTATCTTTTAACATGTTAAAGTAGTGCAGAACAAAAAGTATCATATTAAGTAAGTAAGAGTACTCAAATAAAATAGAAATTAATTGATAATACTAAATTTCAACACTCCAATTAGTTTCGCATTGTAAAAGTGTCAAATGGTTCATTTCGAAGCAATTAACAAGAGAATTGAATTGAAATGTAAAAGTGTATATTTCCACTAAATAAGTAATAATTAAGAAGACAAGTAAGATTCTAAGGGTGGCTTTTTAGCTTGTATAAAAATATTTGGGTGTCACGTCGCTCAAGTTATAAGAATTTAGTACTTAAGTAACGTGATGCACTCATGTATATTATCTACATACATACAGCTTTAAATGAATATCAAAATCAGTATAGTAGTTCTGGAGTGATACACAATTAGACAGATAGACGAAATTTTGAAAAACCATAATGTAACTGTTATAATAATTTACCACTAAAACACCAACATTTAAATATTATTCAATGTAGTACTTAGATCTCGTAAGAATTCGTTCAGTATTTCCGTTCTATATCAGTTAATATAAATAAAATCTGTGGTGATTTTATATAAAAGAAGGTATTATAAATTGAGTGTTTATAATACTCATACCAGAGCTTATTATGAACTGTAATTTTTCACAATTAAGTAATGTAGAAGTTGGTGTACTTTAAGTTAAAAGCTAATTATAAAGCGGTAGCAGAGTAATATATCAAGTAGAATAGTAAAACTTAAAAAAAGCTATAAAACAAAATTAATATTTCTATTTAGAAAATTTTAAAATCAATAATAATATAGCAAAAAAGTCCAAAAAGTAGTTATTCGCCTTGGTTCTTAGAAAAAGGTCGATTCAAATGAAATGGCAGTCTAAAATACTAATTTCAATACAAAAAGATTTCGAATTTAAATCGCTATGGTGCCATTGCCATATAAAAATACGTATGGCGTGATCCAAGTTTAAAGGACTTCGTTTGGCATCTGTATGGAATGCTACTTATACTGTCAATATAATAGGTCTTAAATCTATCATAATATACATAAAAAGAAAATATTGGAAGCCAAATAAAGCAATATAAAGCTATAACACTCAGTAGTGGACATGTAGGGAGAGTGGTTAATTAGAGTACGTTAATAATATTGTTTAATAAATAATAATATTAAGTAAGTTGCTAAAATTCGAAAGCAAATACAAAATTCGGTATCTAAGACAGCGAATATGATCATGGTTGCCAAATTTCAATCCAGATCCGTTCATCCGTTCTACCGTGATTAGGTAATAAACACCCTTCCAACCTAACATTTATAATAATTAATATTAGATCTTTTTTATTTTCATACGTGGTAAAAAATGAATATTTTTAAGTTCAACAAGTACCTACAAGCGGTTTCAGAGAATAAGCACTATGGCGACCTAATTTATATTAGTGCGATTGTATGAAGCATTTTTGCTTTGCGTAAGTTAAAGTTAAGTATACTGTGGAAAAGGGCTTATAATCGTTACCAATGTTATAAGTAACAGTGTGTTAGTTAAATATATAAGTATAGTAAAAGCATGTATAATAATTCATATGATATAATTATCTACAAACAATAATAACAAAAAAAATTATATGCAAGGTTTATTAATGTTAGAGAACATAAAATACTGTTTTGTAAATATGTACGCAAATACGCGCACACGCACACACAAATGTACGTACACCATATAAATACCCTTATAAGTTATGAGTAGAAGTACTATTCATCATCATATCATTAATTTTTGTCTGTTTGTTCCGGATGATCTTTAAAACGACTGGACCGATTTTGATGAGACTTTCACTCGCAGATAGTCAATAATATAAGGAGTAACTTAGGCTTTAGGCTACTTTTATTTTAGAAATTTAATTATTTTAATTACGGGACCTATTATTGTGGTACAAACTAGAGATGAAACGGATAGTGGTTTGGCCGGATATCGGATGTCGGATATTCAGCAAGCTACGAGGTCGGAGCGCCGAATATCCGGCCCTTTATATAATAGCGCAGATTTAGCATATAGATTTATATATTAGCGCAGTGAATAGATAAGAGTATATAAAAACTCTAAATAATCGCTGTCTTTAACACTCTTTTTTAAATGTTGGAAAATGCATTAACGCATACTACAAGTAAAACCCAGCAGACCTCACCCGTCTTAATAAGGCGTCCCACGATCGATCGTAGTGATTGTCGCGATCAAGGAAACTAAAATCCTATTGCTAACGAGATTGACTTTTCTTAAAAACATCTCGAATCAATCGCAAAGATGAAAAAAACATTTTTGACGTGTGATTATTAATATAAACGATGTCCATAACCTATTGTGGTATGATTTGTCATATGTAAAATAATGAGATTTTTTTAATTTCACTATCCGGTATCCGGCCGGATAGTGAAAAGACGGATATGCCGGATACCGGATAGTTGCCGGATATCCGTTTCATCTCCAGTACAAACTTTAAATTTGGCAGGGAGCACCTAGAGACGAACCCGAGCAAAGCCTGGGCGCTAGTATTAAATAAATAAAGCAACAAGAGGCGTGTGTACAGACCGGCGAGCTGCGCGATGTTGTCCGCGGAGCCGAAGCGGTTGGCGCGCGAGAACAGGTGCGCGAACTCGCGCGGCGCCGACATCACGCTGCCGCCCAGCCCCGTGATGCCGTCGCGGATGTTGCCGCCCACGTTCCTGTGCACACCACTTGTATGTTTTAATTGGTCAAATTTCCCTAGTTACTATATTTGGAAAGTCCTAGGTTCGCGTCCAGTTAGATGAGGTTTAATTATTGAGTCTTTACGTTAGTAAGCCTCAGTAACAACCCGGAGTTGTGAAATTGGCGGTGTTTAACTTTTGTGCCTCGGAAAGCGTGAAAAGTGAGTCACGTGTTTTAACTCTCAATGAGTGTGTCGAGTGTCGTCGCACAGGAGTAGAGTGTAATGTAGCTACCATGACAAAATGAATCGAGATGATATTATCATTTAATAAAATCCAAACATAATTTAGCGAATTGTGTCAAAATAACACGTATTATAATAAACAACTGTCTAGAATAAATTATAGTCCTTAAATTACAAGAACGAGGAAACTAGAAAATCATTTCAAAGGCAATTAATCATTATGATTACTACTTAAACTTAATGTATTTTTCTGTTTCAATACACTAACAAACACTACAATAAAATATAATGTAAAGTTCATACTTCAACCCTTGTCCCATGTCTCGCAGCACCTCTCGAGGCTGTCTGTGTGATTGTCCACTGGTTCCATGTTGCTGGTAACATTTAATAAACTAATAAAAATTATATTATATTCCAATATTGCAAAATCAGTCTATAACATAAAAAGCTACGAAAATCGAATTAAACTTACTCGTACTATCAGCTGTCATTACGTTTAAAAACTTGAATGAGATATAAAATAAAAAAATAAATTGAACCAAATGATTATTATTATGATAATGGTGCTGCCTAATATCAATTATTCTGTATTTTTATGATTTCATTTTAAACATAAATTCTTTTCTATAATTACCTCCCAATTCTTAATCCTTTTATTGTATCCATCCAGTTTCTTCTGTAGCTGTACGATACACAGCGCACTCTTCTGGTTTTTCTTCTCGAACACCGCCTTTATGCGTTGTAACTGCTGTTTGTCCGCATTCGCTGCTAACTTCAGGTACTCGTTTACGTTATCTGTTTAAATAAGAATGATTTATATAATAATAATATATAAGTAGTCTTAAAATTAAGATTACACTCCAAAAATATCACAAGAAAAATAAAAGTAAAATTCTCACTTACAACAATGTTGTAATATAATTCTAATAAAATACTATAATACTGTGTATTCAATTTCCTTGTAGGAAATAATTAAATTTTATATATTATGATAACAATTACAAATCGTTAAAAGACATTAATATTCGTTATGTTTTCGTATTTTGCTATGTTACATACATTTTGGAACACACATATTTGTGATAACTACTAACAGACACTTTTTAAGTAAGTGCCATCTAGTATGCCTTAATTCAATTTTGTCAAAAAAAAAAAGAAAACAAATATTATTATGTTATCTGTGACAATCTAACCATCTCGTATAGTCTGTTCTAGTCGTATTAGGTCCTTGGTGCGTTCTATCTTGCTGTTGAGTTGCGCGATGGCGGCCTGCGCCTTCGCCGACGTCGTGTTCGAACCGCTATCTGACTCATCTGGAAATAATATTAATTAATTGAATTAAGTATGAATAATAAATATGTTGGGACGTTACACACAGCGTCATCTAGTTCCATGGTAAGCTACGAAGCTTGTGTTATGGATACCAGATAATTTATAAACTACACATATATAACTTTAAGTATATAATATAGATATTTTAAGATATCAATAATTTTGAAAAGATGTTTAAGCAATTTAATAATACTTTTGTACTTATGTTGATTTGTAAGATTTTTATAATTTATGAAAAAATTTACATTTTTTAACTGTATACTAGTACCATTTATAATTACATATTAAAAAAAATAAACAACAATGCACCAAAACAGCAACAACAAGTTTTTATGAGCAAAATAAGAGTGACTCATTCCTATGTTTTTGCACGCTGCATTATAGCACTTATGGATGGAATACAATCATGTTATATCACATAAATGATAAATATTTAGGTTTGTAAGAACGAGCAAACTTCTATGCATTATGAGTTTGAAGCAGAATCGAACGTGCGATCTCTTGGATGACTAATTATATTATATTATGTACATAATATATAATATATACATGTATATAAGTAGAAATTTCATTTCTCTCGCTTGTTATAGTAATTACCAAATTAGATATTTTGCTAGTTGTCTAAAGAAGACTTTGGAGACTATCTTAGATTATATTATGGTGGCTCTCAATAATAATAATAGTAAATAAATATTTTTTTTCTTATTAGAGATAGTTTCGGCGATAGTTGATAACGCTGTTATTTTATCTCAAATAAAATAATCTTTACGTGTACATTTTATATTTTTGTATATCTATTTTTACTGTTCTTTTAATAAATACCTAAAAACAACATAAGATAAGTAAGCTTGTGTTATAGATACCAGACATTTGATATACTACACATACATATCTGTGTATATATATTTTTAATACATATTACAAATATAAACAAACACTCATAACTGAAGTATAAATATCGTGCTCATCACACAAATGAATTTCCCCAGCTGGACTCGAAACCGCGGCCGTTGACACAAGAGTCGTTATGTAACTAACTGAGCCAAACGATCAAAATAAATATAGAGACAAAATGCATCTCTTATACTCGTATTAATAATAATGAATAATCTTGCAAGCAAATAGCTACGCAAAGATTAAGTATAAAATATCTATGCCAAATGCCAATACATTACAATACTGAATAATAATTTTGATAAAAAAATGATTTCACAAATTTAATGTAACGAAAATTCATATTTTTGGTTTATCAATTGATAACATTAATAAGCGATATTAGTGTGTTAATACTTGTGATAAAAAAATTCTAATACTTTACCCATATTTTATATATAAAACAATGGGTTATAACCAAATAAAAATTTGTTAGTAGTGTAAAGATGTAGTCGTCATATTTATAAAAACTAGCTATTCGTCCTCGCTCCGCTCGGGCTCGTCCCTAGATTTAGCGCGAGCAAAGCTGCTAGAAAATGTATACAAAAACTTGCTATATTATATACTAAGACCTTCCTCGAGAGCCACTCCATATCCAATGGTGAAAACACCCAAAAAAAACGATGCAGTAGTTTTTGAGTTTATCGCGAACAGACAGACAGACGTGGCGGAGGACTTTGTTTTATAATATTATGTAATGATGATATTTACCTAGTACTTTTTTCTCATATTTATTACTCTTTATTATTAATTATTAATAAAAATTATAATCTGATATAAAATATTAAAATATAACTTATTGTATGAATAATATATTTTTCGGTTATACTTAGGCTTTACTTAAAACAACAGGAGAAAATTGACATTTAACCGAATTGGGTATCTCCTTTTTTTGAAGTCGGTCAATAAAGTTATTGGCACAAACATACATACTTTCCATTAAAAAATCCTAGTCTTTGAGATTTGACAACTAATTCTTCTAAAATACTATGTCGAATCTAGCAGATAATTTATAAACGATATATTTATAAACGATTTGGGTAATAATATTTTATTATGGATATTATATTATAATCACATACCTTGATTTAAATAATCTCCATCTTGACCTGGAAATAGTGAAATGGATTTATGAATAGCATTCATTTTCAATAAACGATATAAAATAGAAAAAAAATATTTTGTTGTTTAAGATCTAGCATAAAAAATATTTAAATGGCAAAGGAAATTACAGTAGCAATTTTTACAAAATGCTACTTATTGTGCAAAATTTAATATTGTTCATACTTTGATCGGAACCCATCAGTGTGTCAAACTAATTTACTGAATATAAGCGCATTCAACTCATAGAACTTCTTCCTATTGCTGTACTTACATTATGAATGTTTATGTATTTCATAATTGTTTCATAAAAACACTTTGACGACACGTTTGGCTCAGTTGGTAGTGACCCTACTTTCTGCGCCAGCGGTCGCGGGTTCGAGTCTCGCTGGGGGAATTCATTTGTTGAATACGACTGTTTGTACTCCAGTCATGGGTGTTTATATTTATAACATATGTATTTTAAATTTATATGTGTAGTATATCAATTATCTGGTATCCGTAACACAAGCTTTGTAGCTTACCACGGAACTAGATGGCGCTGTTGTAATAATGTCTCGACATATTTAATTATTCTCTCTATCTAAAAAAAGGATTCACCATACCCCTTTTCGAGTTACGCTTGTTCAAACAGATAAACATCGTAATCAACAAAAAAAGCATTAATGCATGATTCATCTATTTAAAAAAAACATAATGTAGAACCACTTTTTAACGCACATTCCACATTTATCTCAACCATTTTTTGAAAATAATACTAACAAGTGCCCAATGTTTTAAAATTAATAAATAAACTTTGGCTCCTTTACTATTCTCAATGGTTTATTCTATGTTTCCCGTTGGCGAGTTTAAAAGTAAAAGAATTTTACATATTTATTACGTAGACTAGCGCCTTACCCTAGCTTCGCTTGGTTCGTTTCTAAGTACCTAAAAGTAGGCTTTTTCACTCTAGTTAATAGTAGCTCTATTTGAACTTCCATTCAAATCCGTCCATCCGTTATAACGTAAAAGAGTACAGTACACATGCAATTATTTGCATTGATAATATTATAAATTTATAATATGTAGTTTGTTTGTACACTTGTTTATACCTCTATAAGCCGGAGAGCCATATTCATCGGCCGACGAGAGCGCGTAAGATACGTTCGGACTGCACACCGCGTACGCATAGTCTCCTGGTGCTAACATGTTAGACATGTTCTTCTTTTGGGGTGAATCTTCCAAACTAAAATTAAACAAAATTATAAAAAAATAAAGACATATATAGGGGGATGTAAATATATATACAATAAAAAAAACTTTATAAAGTTAGGCGTTCTAACTCTAACTTCTATTTAGGTTTAAAGAATGTATTTTCCAAAAGAATTACAAAAAATTCACTTACATGAGAAACAACATTTTATATAAAATGACAGAAGACTTATAAGTTTTATAATATTAGAATCAAATCTCATTATCAATTTTGCAAAGTGATTCGTGAATAACATGAAAACTGTTTAATTCATCTCTCAACTTTGTAATAGCTTTTTAATTTCCAATAGCGTATGATGTAATGATTCTATTTGAGGACTGAACTAAAAGCTGATGAGCTTTTGAACGAGCATTACGTTTGATTTATAAAGCTTTAGTCGTCCCTTAGTTTACTTATACTTGGGAAACTTTTAGTGTTTAAATACCAACATTTACATTGTACAACTATAAAAGGTCATACGACTATTCTCAGTTCATAGTTTTATCAACAAAAATATAAACTAGCTAGTGCACCACAAAACATGAAACACATTGCTCTCTTATTTCTTTCACAAACTATGAGGGTGCCACCCTCCTTATATATGCAGACAGACAGATGATAATACAAAAACTTTTATATTTATTAATTATTGGTCAAAAAATCCCACGACCATGCATTTTTTATAAAAATAATAATTCACGTTAACATAATATTTACTTATAACGTTGCATTTATAAAGAATATACAAATCTACAAAGGAATCTACAAAAAAATAACACAAATAAAAAAAAATCTTAAACTCACTCTCTGGAACTATTAGCCGTGGTGTTGCCAGATAGCGGACTGTTGCCAAGATCTCTCGAGTGGGACTTAACATGATGGGCTCTAGACTCTCCGTGACGAGATGACTCCTATAACAATTACAACAATTGACATGCAATATTTCCTTTAAATTGTTTCCTTATTTATACAGGAAGGACAAAACGGGGAATAAATCCAATATAAATTATCTGTGATTCAGATATGTTTGCAAAATATTTGCAAGTTGAGTCAATAAGTCGATATGCTTATATTAAGTTCATGATCATTGTCTCGCGTCCCACAGAGGTAGGCTTTATAAGAATCGTGCTGACCTCTCTAACTATAAATGTTTATTTCAAAAGTTTATATTTTGTCTTGTTTCAATAATAGTTTACATTGTATTTATATATAAGTGTATATATAAGTGTATTCATTTAAAATTAAAACGTGGTTTATTGATTAGCTAATAAAGCCCTCAGATACTAATTATAATAAGCCCTCTGAAAAATCTTAGCGATATATCACTCAGTCTAAAGTTTTAGAGCGATATCATGACAACGGATGTTGTAATGTTTATATACTGAACATAACTTTAACAAAAGTATTTATTTGATCAATCGTTTACGGAAAACAATAAAGTAAGTAGGTATGTTTCACGCTCTTCTTAACCGATAGCATTATCAGTCAGTGAATGACGGCACTTACTACAAAGATGCGTGTCGAATGTGAAAGACCTGACCCCACTCTGTTTCAGGGCAATACAAAAAGAATATAGTACTTTTTAAAAAACCAAATTTCCATCAAATAGTTTATAATACATTATATATATATTTTTTTACTAAAATGAACATCGATTTAATTATTTTTAAGTAACGTCAACATACGGTTTAGATATTTCATACTTGGTGGCAATTTTAATATATTCGGTGTTTAAATATAAGCACCGGATAATACATTAAGTTTCCGGTACAAAGGTCAACAGATAAATTATTTAATTCGTAACGATATGTTATTTACTATAAATCCACATTACTATTACTATTGTTTGTATATGATTAATGCCTTAGACGTAATGTGTAAAGACGTGTTAAATGTAAGCAAAAGGATAACCTGTCATAATGTAATCGTTATATTTAAATTAACCGCTTTTAGATAGATACTCATTCTTATAACTAAAATATTCCCAAAAATAAAAAATGTAAATCTAAAACAAGTTTACATGGGAACATAGTACAAAAAAAAACATCAAAAAGAGCGAGACAAGCTTACATGGTGTGCCGTAGACGGTGACTGTACCCTCGAGCGGATGACGTCATCCGTAACGACCGCCGGATCTCTCAAATCCACCGCAGACGGCGACTGGCTCCTACTCGACCCCTTACTGTGCCCGTGTCCCACTTGAAGAGTGTCCATCCTAACCAAACCTCATGGACTTATCACAAAATGATCATAGACATAAGGGACAACGGGTCTACTCTTCCATTATCATATACTCGGTTGCTCCATTCCGAGATTTATCTGAAAAAAAATATATGGTAAACTACAATACTTAATTAGAAACATTAGTTGCGATTGTGTGATTTGTTATCAAAGGTCGCGATATCGGTGTTTTTTTTTTATCTGAATAAAAATTGTGTAATGCTGCTAATGATTAATTTATATATTTTATACCATATAATATACGCATGCCGTCGATATAGTAGAAATTAATATATGACTAATTTGTTAGAGAAAGCATTTAACACTGAATATTTCAATAATTTGCTGTTATATTTTACTATTCTCACCCTGCTTTCTCTGGCGTTCGTCCCTAAAAGTACAAAGAAAGCAAACAAAAATAAATTTACCGACGAGAACGGTATATTTTTCGGGGATAAAAAGTTGCTTCTGATTCCAGATTATAACTTATGGCTGTATCCAATTTCATCAAGATCCGAAAAGCCGTTATGACGTAATGTGAAAACCATCCATTCTTTTCGCTTGTATGTAGTAAGTAAGGTTTACGTTATTATCTCACTAATTAAATATAAATTTTCATTATCATGATTTAGGTATCCTAAAAGATTTTAGAAAAATTATACATTTTCTATTAACTTAAAAATGTTTGATTGTATATCTAAAAACTCTCAATAGAGTTAAGAGTAACTATCAAATGTTTATACATATTGAAAACTACATGGATGCACTGTGCACAGGAACTTAATTGAAAATTATGCGATAAGACCAAGTATTTTATCCCTAAGCAGGCATAACCTTAGTAAAAGTGATTCCTATTTAAAACAAACTTTATCTATAAAATGTAAATTTTCTTCATAAAAGTTATGCAGGAACAAAGAACAGTCGATAAAAGTATTCTTCTTTGTAACGTACGTATGGACATTGTATAGTTGCCAATACAATGTCATAATTAATAGGATTTGGCGAACATCGCACTCGTGAATTCTTATATAAATATATAATTGGCTTATATACATAGAATACTTTAAACACTATCAACTGAAAGTAAATAGCTATTTTTAAATTATATTCAGGTTTAAATTTAGCTTGTTAAGGGAGTACCTACAGTTTTATTCACTACTAGTGATTTACCCTCACACCGTTCGGTTTCGACCTAAATTTCTCAGAGAAGAGATATTTCCCCGCTGTACAAAGGATCCTATATGTGGACCCCGATTATAAGCTATAATTTTACCAAATTTCATCAATCCCATTTTATATTAATTTATAGAAGATACTAAACAATGTAGTCGATGGACTAAGCCGATGGGCTAGCAAAGAGATTAGCTATAAGGTATTGTAAAATCTACACTTAGTTCATTAAAAAAACCCTGACATAAAATAATAAAAATAGTATTCTACTAGTCAAGGCCTTTCCAGTTTCCTGTATTGAGGGAGGATCTTGGATCGATTTTCATCAAACATAGCTAGGAACACTCCTGACTTATTCATCATTCAAACAAAAAAAAAACAAAATAGGTTCATCCGTTCGGAAGCTACGATGGCACCCATACACACACACACACACACACACGCACGCACGCACGCACGCACGCACGCACACAAGCACGCACGCACGCATGCACGCACGCACTCACGCATGCACGCACGCACACACGCAAGCACGCACGCACACACACGACAAACTTATAACATCCGTTCCCATCACCATCATTTTTGCGTAGGGTGTTAAAAATACATACAATATTAAAATCACAATCGATAAGAAATCACGTGGAGCTAAATTATTCATCATGGGTATAAATTATAAAATGTTAGGTAACCTATGAGATTGTTAAAATTTAACAATAGAAGGTCAAATAAAATGCTGCAAATATCAGCTCAAATATTCGCCGGCGGAAACTCATTTCATTCCGTTCAAACATTGTTTTGGATGCAAAAAACAAATGAGTGGAAATACTGTAAGATTCACAAAACATTTTCTTAATCATAGACAGCATCAGCATTCAGCTTTTTACAATTAAAATTTAGTCTAGCTATTTGTAGGTTTATATGCCCTGAGTTTATCATATTTGATGATATGTTGTAACTACTGTGATAAAATTACTGTATTTTAGATAATCACTTAATGTTTTTTATTTAAATACAAATGTTTGTTATTGGTTAATATTCTATCTCAAGTATATTGTTAATTCTCGCAAACGAAATATGAGTACAATTAGATCTCTTGATAGATCAGTGTGCTTTTCATTTTTTTTGTGAGCGAAGCGAAACGCTTTAATTCTGACTTAAAACAGAAATTTATTTTTATATAAATTATGTTATTGATAACAGGCTAACTACGCTTATTGAATACGATATAGTAATCGAATATTACCAGACAACATTGTATTAGCGTTAGTATCTATTACATACAAAACATATCCACGCTATAACAATGTATGGGTTCATAGTTGTTCAAACGAAATATCTTGACAGCTTTCAGTTGGTTTGTACTTAACAAATATTATATAAAGTCGGTTGAAAAATGACACATTTTCTAGTACATTTTTGATTACAACTCCATTTACTACAGACAGTACGCAAACAAGCCATGTTTAAAACTAAGTAGTTATCAACATATGGTTTTGTTGCATAAATCACTGTCTGTCAATAGTGATGCCGTGTAGTGAATACTAAATTGTACTAACTATATTTAGTTATACTTGTATATGTAGTAAGGCTCTTATCATACTGGCAGCTGGCAACGTTATTAGGCGCGGATAAAGTGCTTTACGAAATGCATTGATTTAAATGTATTGCAAAATTAGCATTATGTATAATAATTTTTCGTTTTGGCTTTTTTAATGTTTTTGATGCATCTTTATATAGTGTAAAAAAAGTCGCTTCTCCCGTTTGTACGCCTACATCTTTTGAACTACGCAACGGATCTTAATTCGGTTTTCATCAATAGATAACATTATTTTCAAGAGGAAGGTTTATAGTAGTAAAAAGAGTACAAAATATCTCAATTCAGTGAAATCTAACCTAATCGTTAAAGCGACTGTAAATCGCTAGTATTAAATAATAATCTGTACAATTTCAAAGTTATAGTTTTTACTGTAGGTTAAAATTGATATGTTTCTATTAATCACTAACCGTAGATTACGAATAAATTGTCAGATTTCTGAAGTCAGTATGTAAGAAGCCTTAGAGTAAAGCTAACTTTCCAATGTAACGCCTTAATAGGAATGTGACCGCGAAATTTCGGAAACATCTTAATATGTTATAATACAAATTGATATAAGGAAAACTTGAAATTTCCTGCTTCAATATGTAAGTATAAGTAAATAACGGTTCGAATAGAAGGCTTTATTATATATGTTACAAGTACATGTTCATTCACCAGTCTTTTACTAATATTAGTGCGACAATTTTAATATAAAGTGTAATTTTTATTCAAGTTACAGTATTACTTACTTTTTCAATTTTGTTTTATATAGAAAAAAAAAACTATTCTCACAAAAGCCATTGTCCCAGTTAATCTACATTCTACATATTGATTAATACAGATTTTTTTAGTATTATAAATATACTTACTAATATATACTTAATACCTTTGATCTAAATCAGTACCATGAATTTTCAGTTTATCCATAAAAAACAAACAAATAAACATATAAAAGTCACTTTTTTTCTCAATTCAATTCAATTCTTTGGTTTGTTGGCTTCAATGCATGCCAGTTGAGCACAAATTATTTCGCCAATGTCACGTTGAATGGAGGAGTCACGTTCGAGATTGGCCGATACTTTTTTTCTCTTTATAATGTAATCATAAGTACATTATTACTATACATCTACAACCCATTTCACACTGCCATTCATTAAAGTACCTTGGACCTACAATTATTATCTCTAGGAAAATCTTGCTTATTGTAGAGCCTCACAAAGGCTAGAATTACTTGAGAGAGCTCGCTATCAGCTATAAGGTACAGTTTGTACCTTTAAATTTCGTATCAGATGTTTTATAAAATTTTGTCAAGAAGCATAAAAATAATAACCTATTCAGTAAAAAACGTACTCGTGCACCAAATTTGAAATCACTTAAACGTATTATTCCACCCCTACGGACGTTGTTTTTATTAATTACATGGGTGGTCTCTTAAGAGGTATAAACTATTGAATAAAAAAGAATTACATACAAACATCGATTCCTAATTGGCAAAAGATTCAAAGAATGCACAAAAAGATCATAAAACCGAAACTTGTATCTCGACCTTAAAAATAAGTATAAAAATATCGATTTGCCCTTCAAAACCCTTACTAATATTTTATGAGTATCCATTTAAAGTTAAGCGATATCGTGAGCTTAACACGTTCGTTGAATTTTGAAACCTAAACGGCAACGAAGATATTTAGGAAAACCATTTAAAAAAGCTTAAGTATGCATATTTGTGCAATTTGATTACAAAACAAGAACCTAAATTAAAAAGATTATTATATTATACTACATATAAAGATTATAATATTTGGCATTTTAAATTAATTTGGATTTTGTGTTTTCGGCGTTATAGAAATAACGGAACGAACATTTTTCCCGTTTAATCTTTCTAATATGTACTCTCTATATTAAAATCTCGTGTCACAGTGTTTGTTCTCTAACTCCTCCGAAACTTGAAATATTTCTATGATTTTTTTGTGTATATTTGGAAGATCTGAGAATAGGTCGTAGGCTATTTTTTATACCGCTAGAAGATAAATTTGGCCATATCCAGATTTTTTATTTTTTATATTTTTTAAAAAAACACTTATAAGTTATAACCCTAAATTTTTATCCTTCTACCACCAATCCTAATAGTGATAAGTGATAACAATAAAAAAAAACAAAAGTTTGTAAATAACTTACACTAGGGAAGAACCCGAGCGAAGCGAGGGTGAGTCGCTAGTATATTATAAATATTTAATACTGTTTTTAAAAATGAAGTTCTCAAGCAGCAAGTATGATGAACTTTCTCATTTTAAAAAAAGGTTTAAAAAACTCTATATTAATTGTTAGAATACGGATTTATTATTATACTGAAAGTAAGAAATATTTACAGGTGTTTGTAAATAAAACCAAACAGAAACCTGTCCGTACCTAAACATGCTTTTCAAGTCATGGCCGGTGCAACATCCATAAATAAGGTGCGCTCTTGAGTTTAAAATATATTAGTGCTTTTTCAAGTGCCTTATATCATTTTATAGTTCGATAATTTAGTATACATGGCTTCTATATAATTGAAATGCATACATTACAGCAAATTGTTTATATCGTGAAGAATATGTTGTACCTGTAGTGAAATGATAAAATCTTATAGAAACCTATAGATATAGGTAACAGTAGGATTAAAAAATGTAAATAGAAATCTTTATAAGCTAATATATAAACGCTAATAAAAAATAAAAACAAACATCTGAACGTGGGTTTTCATTTACTTTAGATCCTATCTAATCATAATACATACTTTCTTAGATTTACGCGAATATTTAATATAGAAGAATAAAAATTAGAATTTTGCGGTACCTAATCATTTTTCAAAGTCTGTGCCGCTACCACTAAGTAGGTACATACTACACAATACATCTATTACTCAGATTGATAATAATACATTATCGGCTGGACGCAATTGTCGCCACGATATAATTTATCGCGTAAATCCAATTTACTGTATCGAATGTAGGTTAATTGCAGAGAATTTATTCGGCGAAGACATTCTGGTGAGATTTTGTTTCTAGCACAGGAAGTTACTAAAGCGTTTAGCTTAATTGTTCGCTCGGCTTTAATGAAAGTTGGAGATAGGAAATAAATTTTTAAGTATGTATATTTTCATGTTGAATTCATTTATAGTTAAATTATTTAAAAAATATACAAATTGTA
The DNA here is from genome assembly GCA_951802675.2 of Boloria euphrosyne. Taxonomy (NCBI): domain Eukaryota; kingdom Metazoa; phylum Arthropoda; class Insecta; order Lepidoptera; family Nymphalidae; genus Boloria; species Boloria euphrosyne. The sequence continues at coordinate 4,641,627 of OX637896.1, forward strand.
TTATTATTTGGCAAGTAAATATGCACATTTAAAATAACTTTTGTTTTTATTTTGATTGTATTTGTTTTATGACTAAAGATATCACGATTCACGATAGATAGCGGACATTGACAAAAAAGCCAATCCCTCTAATCGTCAGACCAGCAAAGAAGCGTAGATTGCTCAAGAAAAAAAAAGTGGTATCTAATCTCACAAAAACCTAACAAAGAACAACATACCTATTTATGTACATTACATTATAAAGATCAATATACGGAGAATTACATTTGAAGATACCTTCTGAATTCTGATTTCAAAACTGTATTTGTAAATAAGTAATTTAACTAAGACGATATAATAAAAGCTAACTAAAAAAATAAAAATGAGTTGACGAAGGAATATAATCTTATGGAAGTCGAGACGAACACGTTTCATCTTTGCCGCAAAATGTACATTTCTAATAGGTATTATGTTTATATTTATGATAAACACATTACCCTCCTTTGTGTGGCGTAGTCGATAAAAACCGCGAGCATCTTCTAAGTAGATTGTATTTAAATGCAAACGTTAGTGTAATCCCGATTATGGTAAGGCTAGACTTTCACTTAGATCCAAATCCTATAAAGTTTCGAATGCTGTAAAAGCGAAGAAAAGAATTTAGAAGTATTAAAAGTTATACGAACGAATCCTCGTGGTCTTTGGACCATATAAAAGTTAAATGACAAATATTCCTGGTAAATTTAAGAAATTATTAGTTACTTGCAATTTCCGCACATAGCCTACGACCTATAATTCTCAGACCTTACATATGTACACAAAGAAAATCATAAAAATCGGTCAAGCCGTTTATGAAGAGCTTGATAACAAACACTGTGACACGAGATTTTTATATATTAGAAGAAGAGTATCTAGCTTAGATTCGGGTATAGATATGTTAATGTGGCCAAATACCGTTGAGATATTAGGTGGAAAGCCGTAATTAAAATTTACAAGTGCGTGAAATTATTAGTCATTTGGTTTCGCAGTTCCAACCAATGGAAAATAATAAACATCTTGGCCAGAACAAGAGCGTTTATTACAGAAAAGAAAAATAAAATACAAATTGTTGTATAGGTATATTGATTTTTTCATGTTAGTTATTCTTCTCTAATAACATACTACGAAGTTGGTAGTCGTACAACTTATGTCCTATCGGAGTAAATAAATGTATAAGACAGAAAGAAACGTGACTATAATATATGTGGGTAAGTAAAACAATAATTTTATAAAGGACTTACTGCAATGAAATGAAATTTATGCTCTAACTTCTTACTTAGTTCTCAAGCCAAGACGCTTTGTCTATAGAAGTATTAAAACTTGTTAACTTAAATAAAAAGATTGTTCGTGTCTGCCCAGTTCTTAAAAATTTCATAGATTTTTGGAAGATAACTTAAATAATTATTAAAAACAACTTTCATATACGTGGTTAAAATGGAAAATGAAATAATCGTTTAAAAGTGCTTACGTACTGAAACGCTTTGTTTTTGAAGTTAAAATGATTGATTGACACAACATCAAAAGTGTTTGTTTGTTAAAATCCACGCGCTCTTTGGCTAAAAATAAACCAATCGAAATACTATCCATATTTTTCACGGTATGATACGTTCAAAACATTAATCCGCCTTATCATACTAATACTGTAAACCAGTCAGTCTGTCTTTTGTTACCTTTTCACGCTTAAACAGCTAAACAGTTTTGATAAAGTTTCGTAAGAAAGTAAATAGCAAAATGGGGTTTTAAGCTTGCTTTTAATCCTACCCACATTTTATTCGAGCCGCGGGCACATACTAGTATCTTATAATCCTTCTAAACTATAACTAACTTGTAATATTTTAATATTTTTTGTTGAATTATTAGTGCTAATTGATAGGTATATGTAATTATACTAAATTTCATTTGCTATGGGACTAAAAAAAAATAAGCCTACATTTAGTTCTCTGTAGATAACCTTCATATTATCTGACGTGAATTATTTTTCATAAGTTAAGACCTTATATTAAACTCAATAAAAATAACAATTAATCGCTAAACTATTCAAGCCGGTCCAAACATTATACTAAATCTTTTATCCAAATCAATTTGATTTCATAACGATATTTTAGACCCCAGAAGTTATGCCAATACAATAACACATTTAAGTATTCTTAGACCCTAATATTATAATAATTGAAAGCATGGCAGCATCAACTATATTTGGCTTTGGGACAGTTTCTATAGGTGTGTTGGTGCTGTTTGTAATTTATGAAAAGTATATATTTAAATATTTTATTAAAAATAGCTACAAGCTACTATAATAGACACCTACATACTACGTTCGGATTTAAATAGAATGAAAGAAATAATTTAATTGCTGCGACGTCAGCTGAGAGCTACGAATTTCGAGCGTAGAATATTTAGAATTTTACACAGCACTCTATAAATAATAAGCCGATGTAAATTTTTCGTACTCGAATGATACTTTATATTAGAAAATACTTAAAACTATCCTATAGAATTAGATAAATACTGAACAAATAATGTTAAAAAGCGGCATAATTTGTTCTACTTTTCATCGATTACTTTACGTATCTGTAATTTACAACAGACATAGTATTCTTACTACTACATTTACTCTTTCAAATATTCTTATCATCGTGATAAAAAATCAATGTAATAAATAATATACATTACAAGCATGATAATCATTAAGTTCTTAATGTTTGAACTTTGACACGACCGACGAATGATATGAGTTAACAGACGTCTGGCCGATGAGTCATTGCCCCCTGTGTTAATAATTTCCTGTGGATACCAATTAAATCACTCGTTAGATGTAGAAAGGGCATTTGCGTGGGAGCTTAACTTTTAATGCTATTTTGACTTAACGATAAGTCTTTTTAAAAACTAATTTAAATGAAGCAAGCGCTTAACAAAGTTAATCCTACACGTTAATTCTAATCTTTTTTTAGAGGAATTTTTATTTTGAAAAATATATTGTTTTATAAACCAATTTGTAAATGTTTAAACAAAATAAGTAAAAATATTTTTTTTCTTGTTGGGATTATTATTTATTTGTCAAAGTATTAATAAAATTAAATCAATTGCTAACGTCCTTAAGGCAACAGATAATAAAGTTAACCTTGACCTAAGGGAAGGAAATTATGTGACAATACATACTATACCTTCATGGTCATTTAGTTAGCTGGCGTGATATGCGGGTAAATGAGGGTAGGAATATTATGCGGGCTTATAAACACCCCTCTTGAGAGGTCGAGGGTTCAAGCGTCTTTGACAACTTATAGTATGTGTCTACAAAATACAAGAGCACTGAGTCTGTGTTATATAAAATACTGAATTTTTAATGTTCATACGTACAGTAGGTAACAATACAAAATGGGGAACATCCTGCTATTAGATATCAATGGCGTATTTTTACATTCAACAAATTAGTCTTTGTGTGACCCTCTTGATGCTGTATATAAATAAATTTACAGATATTACCAAATGTGATAAAATAAGTATAATATGCTTTAAGCAGTAAAAGCATAGTGTTCAAATAAAGCAGATTTTCTGCATTTTAATGTTTAAGACCTACAAGTGCCAGAAACTTTAAGAGGCAAGATGTATCTAAAGTTATGCAGAATGAAGTAGGAACGGCAATAAAGATTTGGCACGAGTATCTGTCATTTCATAAAATTTAATATTCATAGCTGCGTTCGGTTCTCGTCGAGAAAAACATTGAGTATTATACTGCTCTTTTCTACATTCACGCTAAAGGATTTCGAATGAATAGAAAATTGGGATAATAATATATGATTTGGACGAATAAAATGGCTAGAACTTTACATAAAAGAAAAATTGTGAATCAACCAAGGCATTTTACACTAGTTATGACAAAAATATATAATATAGTCATATACAGTATCTCTTTAGTAATATATGGCGAGTCATTTTTTATGTTCGCTCTAACTACAAAAACTACAAAACGGATTGCTATGGCACTTATTTCGTAGGATGCAGCGGGTTTCAGTATATTATGTAAAATAACTTAGAAGAACTTAGTTTCGTTCTTCTCGTTTTAGAACGCATGCGGTGTCGCGTGAAATGTTAATATTTCATAAATGAGCTAGATTGATAGTATAACAATCAATATAACGACAAGTTGTGACACAGAAATTTAATCGGGCGTAGTTAATATAAATATAAGTTGATCAGATAACAATCGCAGTCCATTGAAATAGGGCTTTGCAAACAAACTATTATTTATTCAGACAATTTGTTACAAAGGCGATCTTAATGTAGTACCTTGTCTAACAAGTTAGCTTTCACAGTCTACTTTAAGAGGTTGTTGACTTCTTTATAACCTATAGCCCAATAACAGTTTTAACCTAATTAGTAGTTCTATATAAGTATCCTGGATATGGTATATAGATAAGACTCCTGGAGTGAGTTTGCTTAAATCAAAATATAATAAGATAAAAGAAGAAGGAAAAAAATTGTCAATTTAAATTATCAAATAAATCTTTCGTGTTATGTTTGGTAAAGAAGCCACACAAAAGTTAGTATGTACTGTAGAAGTTTACATAAATAAGGTAGGTACATATATAATTAAATAGCAACACAATGGATCGATTTTTTTTATAATTTATTCGAGATGTTTGAGGAGCTAAATATATAATTTCGAAATTTTTGTACGTTTATTTGATTAATCTGATCCGTCTCTGTTATTTTTGCCAGAATATAATCACATTTCTTTCATGAGAATGATACCACCAAACTTTCTTTGCCTTACCTTAGGCACTTATAAAAGAGTGCTCATTTTCATTACTTAGGAAAATATCACGATATTACTCTCAGAGTTTTGCATTGTCTGATCGAATGTCTGTGGATGTGTTAGGAGGAGAGATCTAACAAACTCTAATAATAATATGAATAGGTTCCAATTCAATCAGTCAATACAAGAAAAGCTCGGAGCTTCAGGTCCCATATAAAGTGGGAGTCATGTTTAAGACTTAATAGGAACGCGCACGCGAGCACTAGCATAGAATGAGACTAAACAATCTCAGGAATCGATGAAGTAATAAGCTATTTTAAAAAAGTATTCTAAAAACAATAGGAGATTATATTATATACATATATAAATGTTATATAAATACAATTAACTGCTTATGCAATAAGAAATACCTTCTACATATTATATACTCTTAGTAATATTCATTGTGATAATATGTATCACTTAGCGTTTTGAATCTCGCATAGTCACATCATTGAATTAATGGTTTACTCATACGTCCCAGGTGGTTGGTTCTAGTGTACATTTGCGTGAACAAAGGGACATAGCTTTAGTAAAAAAACAGCTTTATCAATTATTAACTACATATTATATCCACTTTAATCATTTGTATTAAGTTTTTAGTTGCTAACAAACTTACTGCTAGTGAATCTAGCATTAGGTTTGTTACAATCTCACGGTAAACACTTATTATTTGTATCTAGACAAAAAACCCATATGTAGAAAAAATGAATCCTACAAAGTTCAAACAAAATTTTAAATTGCAATAAAGAGAAAAACTAAAGACCAATAATATTAAAGACCGGTTTTTAATAATATGGATATGATACGTTAAGATCAAAAGTCATTGAGACGGTTAAATCTATTTTTTAAATGCAAACGTTGAGAAGCCTTGTAACTTTATCTTATATTTTATTTTAATTTATAAAATGAATCAAAATGAAATGAAGAAATTGAGATGAAATTATAGTGTGGTGTTAAGTATATCCAATCAAACTAATATCGAAGGCATATTTATTAGTCCGTATGTATATTTAATATACCTATATATAAACTGCTACTTAATTCGATTGTAAAACGTCAAAGAAAGCTACACCTAAACCTATGTATTTCATTATTTCTTCATTTATTTTTTCATTTTATGTTATGTTATGTTCTTTAATCTGTGGCTTCCAGAAGTGCCATTTGGGCACAAATTACTTCGCCAATGTCGTGTAGAATGGAGAAGACACGGTGGAGATTGAGAATTGCTCGGTGTAGAGAGAGAAATTCACACTGAGGACTGATAACTTATTTGGTAAATTAGTGAGGAATTTGTCGTATAATCTGGACCTACAACAAACAAGACGTCACAATGAACTACATGTTATAAAAACAAATATATAAATAAAAAGAAACAACTGTTAGAGTAAATTAAATATACTGTCATAATTATAATTTGATATTATTACCTTTAACATATTTACATAAAAATCTAACATAAGGGACTGTACACAAACATTAACAAACAATTAACACTAATAGGACGAGGGACTTTTGGAGGGAGGACGTCATATAGAGGATCGAGGACGAGGAGAGGATGGAGGAGTATTTTTCCATTTTAAATGCAACAGCACTATTTAGTTTTCATATTAATACATATTAATAACAGTCGTGCTCAAACTGCGAGTCAACGCACTAAGCGTCACATACATTGTCTCTATTCGGGGCGCGTGCACTTTAGACACTAATTGCACTTTTCCTGCGCGTGAGTTCCGCACGAAACACAATTATAATTTTGAAATTCGCTATCATTTAGATTTATCTCATTTACAGAACATCCCGTACGTACACAAAATAGTCGTTTTAATTATAATTTTATTTTACTTAATGAGATTTTTAAATGCATTATATGTACCTACTTAGAATGTATGTTGTCCATTTTATAAAAAAAATGTTTTCAACTCACTCAATGACTAGACAAGGCTTGCCCAATAGTCTAAAGATCATAATAATCATTGTAAATTTTAATAAAATTTAACTATCTTTAATTTAAAAAACTGTTCACCAAAGATTCTTATTAATTATTATTTTAATAACACAAAAAAGCGGAACTACTGAACTTATATATTTGCCTATTTATACATTGTACATATTATACATTATAACGTACGTACCTACGTATTTGTAAGTTAAATGTATGTAAATGTATTAGGTTATAGCTGAATTTAATATAAGAGCCTGCCTAGAGCTATCTCCAAATATTTAATAACTCTCTTCTGACCTATTGAATTAGAGATATTTTCTTTTGATTTCGTGTAGCAATATACTCTAAGAGATTTCGATATGTGAAGAGGGCTACTCGTAACCCGGTATTCCGTAGAGCTTTAACGTTTGATTCCAAAAAAGTGTAAGATCAAAGTATAATTTCATTACAAGTAGCATCATTTTATGAGATGACGTGCAAAAAGATAAGTATTTTTTATTCGCTCTTAGAATCATATTACTGGGCATTCAAAATATAATGGTGTTTATAAATTCGTCTCGGTGTCGGGCGTGTTGTTACGTATATTTACGTCATAGCACACACAATGTAGCGCATGATAAATGTAAATTATAGACATGAAGAGAAATTTTAGAGAATTGTATCAAATTAAATAAATTGGCGCGCACACCATTCCGTATATAAAATGCTGCTCTACTACTTCTATTGCTACCACCTACTAACAGTGGACATTATTTTTGAAAGTTTTTATAAAAATATAATAAATATATATAATAAAGCCACGTTTTTAAGATACCTAATAAACAAAACAATGTCATGTTATTCATATACATAATATAACTCATTGTTTTAATGTTAATTAATATAATATTATAAAGAAATTTACTTTATATTCACAATTTCAATAAACAATGCTCACCTCAAATTCAAATAATTTTATTCAAGATTACGTAACAAAAGATATTGTGGCTTTAGAATGTCAGAGAATGGTACAAGAGGCTTTCAATTGCTGCTCCAGCCAGTTGTATAGAAAATTAAAGGCTGAGTTACATAATTTCTTTTGAAGAACGGCTTATTATAGAAAATCAATACAATAAAGTATGTACATAGGAATTTTATGTCGATCGATTACTACAATTTCAATAATTCATACAGTTCAAGTATACTTGTAAACTACGTTTTGTTTCATAGATAGGTAACATATTATGAGTAAATAATTGAGTTAGAAATCAAGCACAGTTTATTAACATACTAGCGCCCCACCCTCGCTTCGCTTGGGTTCGTCCATAGGTGTATTTTATTATTTATGTGTACAAGTTACCATCATACCAAATTTTATCAAAATCTGTCCAGCGGTTTACTCGTGAATCGTAATGCCGTCCAAGAAAGACTAGAACTATAGATTTGTACTCAGTATCGATAATAATGACTATTTCAATAAGATATTCCGAAATTGTTTTAATATACAGATTAGACTCAATTAGAATCTTATTATAAGAATAATGAAGTTCTTGTTATATAACGTGTTTCCCCGTGGGAACGAGATAATCTCCAGCGGTAAACAGAAGCCTATGCCACTCTCTTCGGTCCTCAAACTATTCTAACACAAAAATGAAACAATCCCTCAATCTGTATCGCGCAACGGAAGGACAAATGAACACACTGTCATATTTATAATTTGAATTGGATAAAGACATGCGTTACTTTTACTAATGTATCCGCTTATTTCGTGAGCGGATCCGAAAGTATCCGACAACAAGCTAGAAACACCTGTTTCTGGACTTATAGCCGATATCTATTTGCTTAATGTAGATATGCAAAAACCAAATGTATAAAAATATAATAGTTTTAAAACAAACAAATGTTATTTTAGTAACATAAGTCATAAGTCTATAAAATATACAATAAGGGATAAAAGGCTAATATAAACGGATGAAATGTCGATAAGCTGATTATATCGAATACATGTTAATGGAGACATCTAAGGGCCCGATCGGATATTGTTATTTCCTTTTTAAGGGTTACGAATTCTTCTATTGAGAATACGCCTCATCATTTGGCGGCCATTAAAAAGTACTGCTTACAAGAACATTTAAGGAGGTTTATGATTAAAAATTCGCTATAAGTATAATTTTTTAACTGTCAGTACTGACATAAAAAAATTTAAAAGACGCATTTAAAGAACTAATAATTGCCTCAAAAATGAGCATTACGAATTAAGAATAAAGGCTTCAAGCAATATAACAGAAACTAGGCATCAAGTAGTCTGTAAGAGTTTAAATGCAGATCACGCGAAAAATTATTTGCAGATATTCCCAAGACATACCTATTTGGCAAAACTCGAAAAGAGCATTTTGTTAAATAGATATAACATTTCAATTGTAGAGTACAAAAAAGAGAAAAGAGAGTAATATATAAAGTATTTACATACCATTTTAAGAAGCAACATGAGAATATAACTTTAAATAGTAATTTAGACAGGAGTAGGGTAAATTAACCTTCCCTAAATAATGGACTTAAATGAGGGGGCACACTAGGGCTTCTGATACTTCTGTTATCCTATAGAATTCAAACTTCACATCAACAAAGGAGCTTAATTATTGTAAAATTAAATAACACTTATAGCAGATATAGAATATAAAAATAGTAACTATAAAGATTAAAGGCTATTGTTAGCATTGTCATGCTTACTTAATAATTGCATAGTAAAATTGATACAAAATAAATAATACATTAGTTTTGCTGTAGTAGTTGAATGATCAATACATATAAAAATTTGTGTAACTGTCTGATAAATAATATACTCTATGTTATGAATTCCAATCTGTACATCTATACAATGCATTTTCAGGTATAACATATCACAATTATCGCTATACGGTATACCATACCATTAATGTTAAACATTCATTAATTTCAATTGGCAGCCTTGACTACTAATAGGACTGACCTTATAGTTTTTTTGTTGTTAATTTTTTACCACATGTCATTATACACTATGTGATAAGTTTCAACATTTTTATGACTAACTATGAATATAATATTTGCTTAATTGCATATTCTCACAATAAACTTGTTCAAAAAAATCTATAACAAGAGCAGTTTAAAACTGAAATAAAAAATACTTTTAACATCTTACTATCTCTCTCTTTCTTGCTTTATTTAATGTCAATATTGTATTTTTTAACCAAGCGATAATTTTATCAAAATAAACAAATTATTCACTACCATAACTGCTACATAAAATATACTCTTTTTTCTTTCATTATTAGTACTAACCTTTTTATTGAAAGCAATTAAGCTATTTTATGAAAAATAATCAAGTATTTATTAATTATATGAGTAAAATTAACTATTTTCTTTATTAAAAACATTGGTTTTAGTAGTTTTATATATATAAACACTGATTTAAATTTTATTTAGAATTGTTGATTCTTTCAATTAACATAATTATAATAAAATTTATTAGTTTTAATTTGTCTAAAAGTAAAAATAATGTTTTTTCTCTTATTTAGTAAACCAATATAACATGATATAAAAGTAGAATCTTATACTCTTGGTCTGTACTAATAAGAATGTTGGTTATCATTTCATTATAGTCTATATTATGTTGTCCATAAAACTTGTTTGCTTATATAACCATAAGGTATTCTTTGATGACTAATATAAAGTACTATAACTTTATATTGCTCTGCACCACTGAATGAGTCAGCTTAACAATAACAGTAGATTTTTTTTACTGGATTTTAGTATATAAATTAGATTTGTTTCGTCAGTACTAAACTGACTTGTATTGATGCACTGGCTGCAGTCCAAACAATAAATTCCGTATTTATACATTAAACTAGGTACCATGACAAGAAAATATAACACCACCTCATGGTATATCAATGCATGAAACTATTATAAGTTTATATACTTACTATATGGATTGAATTATTCTTGGTATTGGTAACAACGATTTCGGCGGAATCGAAAGTAATAATTATAACGACGTATGTACTTCGAAAAGAATACTTAATTGATTTACATTTCACTTACAAGTTACACTGCACAAAAGTCGTCAATGAATTCGTTTTTATAGAATGATAAATTTATATTATCTAGATAGATACATATATCGAGATTTAATGTTGAGAACGAGTTTGTAGCAGTAAGTAATGACAAAAAAGAAATCACAGTGATTAATCATTTATAGTATACAATGCACTTACATATTAATAACACCAAAATTTATCCTTATTGCTTTTCAAAACACTGATTCGTTACACAATAGTCTCTAAACATAGTTTGTCTTGAAAATAAAATTATAATTAACACATAGTTACGATAGTAATGACAGAAAACAACGGAGTGAAAAAAGACGTCTAGATTGGATGGAAGATGCACTGTTCTTTGCTCAAGTAGTCTTCAACAGATGGCGACACTACACGTTTGTACCATAGAGTATAAATGTATAATGTAAGACCTAAATAAAAAAAAATAATAATAAAACTCTTTTTGTATTTCTCGTGGATTTTAGGCTTATGCCTTTATTGCTTAAATTAATTAAGGAATGTAAATGAGAAAAAAATGCGCACAAATACGAAATATAATGCTTATTTCATTTACTAAACGTATTATTTTCTGATCTATGATCTAATAATATTATTATAAAGAGAAAAAAACTTTTGGATGTTTGTATTGTCTTAATAGATAAACCAAAAATCCACTAAACCAATTTAAAATTAAATTTGGTAAGAAAATAGTACTTTCAGACCCTGACAAGGACAGGATTTTCTTAGATGGTAAAAAAGAGGGATGAAATTTTGCATGAGGAATCAATCATTTATTAAGTGGGGGATATTATTAATTATTATATTATCTCATATTAAGCGAGACAACTATCTACAGCTATCTACAGCTGTAATAAGCACTGTTATGCAAATATTGATTTACTCCAAATATTTCGATGCACTTCACAGGAAAGCAATTAATGTATTGAAATAAATTTTACAAATTTTTTAATTAAAAAAATAATAGAATATTATGCATTTTTATAGATATTTGGCTTATAAGGTAAAATAATATTTTATTATATAGTAACACCAGCTTAAATCTATATTTTAAAATAATAATGTTTTTAGGTCTTGCAAAATGAACATGTTTTAGAACGAAAATGTAAAGCGCCCTCTAGAAATAGACTTTAAAACCATTGAAACGTATCCTTTCTCACTCGCACTCGCACACTCTTCGCAGACGAACGGTTCAATGACTTTAGCGACCAGTTTCTATTTTCTCTCTGGTCCTGTCGTCGGGTCGACCTGCAAGGAAGGGGGTCTTTGTTTGCGTTTCACGTTCGCGTCGCACGGTATCATCTGTGACGGTCCTGTATAGCATCGTGTCCGAGACGGAATGTGTTCGCATAAGTGGAAGCGTGGTTCTTTCTCGTCGCGGTATATGTGAAATGTCGTGCTGTACCCAAGGGTGGCTCCGTCTAACAGTGCAAGTGCAGTGAGGTGCAGTGTGTACGAGCTAGCGTGGGTCGGTACGGCCACGGCGAGCGAAGTGCGCGGAGGTGGCGGCGGCCGCTCGGCCATGACCGGTGATATGCCTCTAGGGAGCGCGCACGCGTTCGGGCGCGCGTTGCTCCGGGACGGGGCTCTGCCACCGCTGGAGCCCGGCGCGCCAGCCCCGCCGGCCACCAACGCTCAGCCCCCGGACAAGCGTCCACCGGCGGCGGCCGCCAGCCCTGAGCAAGTTATGAAGCTCTACATGAACAAGCTCACCCCTTACGAACATCGTGAGATATTCGACTACCCCCAAGTGTACTTTATAGGCGCGAACGCGAAGAAACGACCTGGTCTCGTTGGTTTTCCGAACAATTGCGAGTATGATAACGAACAAGGTTCTTACATACACATACCGCATGATCACATAGCGTATCGGTATGAGGTGCTCAAAGTAATAGGTAAGGGGAGCTTTGGCCAGGTAGTGAAGGCTTACGATCACAAAAAGCGCGAGAACGTCGCTCTGAAAATGGTGCGGAACGAGAAACGGTTCCACAGACAGGCACAAGAGGAGATTCGCATATTAGAGCACCTCCGCGAACAGGACAAGGATAATACTATGAATGTAATACATATGTTTGATTCGTTTACATTCAGAAATCATACATGTATCACCTTCGAACTGCTCTCGATCAACTTGTACGAGCTGATAAAGAAGAACAAGTTCCAAGGATTCTCCTTGCAGTTAGTTCGCAAATTTTCGCACAGCCTTTTACAGTGTCTTCACGCACTCAACAAAAACCGAATTATTCATTGCGATATGAAGCCCGAAAACGTGCTGCTGAAGCAACAGGGACGTTCTGGAATCAAGGTTAGTATTTACAAATTTTCTGATGTAAAAAAGTACATGATTATTAGTAATGTAATATATAAATAAAAGTGTTAGTATATCACGTTTGGTTATTAGGTTAGTAAATTTCTAAACACCTGTTCTCGTACGAGATTCGCTCCGGGCGGGCAAAATCGATATCATTTGTTGTTAACGGCTGCCTGCCTGGGTGCGTGCATTACGATCAGCTGACCACACCCGCCCTATCATTTACGTAAATCTCTGCTTTCATCTCGTATAGCTGTAAGAAGTCAGAGTTTATCGCATTAATTCAATCTTAAATCTAATCTGTCGTGGAAACGTACCGACACGACGTTTATTACGTTTCTTATTGCATGGATACAGTGATAAACGTTATCTGAACAAGTTATACAGTCGCTCGGAACCGGCCACGCATCCAGTTCTATTTTAAAGCTTCCCGATACATTTAGTAACTCGCCGTGCTCTCGTGTGATTTAGATGGTTATTTACGTCAGAACGCATCCGTGCGATTTCAAAACACTAGTTAAAACGATCAGTAATTTAAAATTTAAGCCAATGTCATTGGTTGCACAGACAAAAAGGTGAAAATAAGACGAAACAAGTAAACCTTCAACCGTTCACTCGTCTATGAACAAAGTATGACCTAGGTACGAGTTGATGATTTAGTAGCTAATAGCATTGTTGGCGTCATTCATTTAGCTTGCATAATAATAGAGATATTTTCATAATTACAATACTAGGTAAATACTAATATAATCCACACTATAAATATATTATAAATTTAATTAGCGGACAAAAAAATAATTTAAACTTTTATTATAATGTATAATGTATATCATGTGACCTCTTGACTCTTAGGCAATACCAAAAATTGCAGTTTGTCTTATTTTAGGTTCTTTTGTATTTTATAAAAGATATGAAATATATCGTCGTGATGGATTTTTCTTTTTTTATGCAATAAATAGAATACATTGACTCTACTTCCCTTTCTTGTATCTCTTATGGCTTTTACCAACAAATTGCAAAATGATCATATTGTAGAACAAATAAGGCTTTATTTACAAAGAAAGCGAAAATCCAGTCATCACAATTGTCGTCGTTGACGTAAATATGTAAATAATAAAGTTACGTCAATTTAGCAAATTAATGACCTACTTGGAGTATGATAGATTTGCAGTATTTACGCAAGTGCATATGTAGTTGGTTCAGGTGAGTCCTACTTATAATTAAACAGGCCGTGGGTGCGAGATAAGATAATAAAATAAAATGTTTCATTGAAAACCACTTGCTTTTCGAATGAGAATTTTTGCATTGTTAGCAATTGTGAGGCTTCATGTAGCATTAAACTTGATTACTATTACATATTTCATAACTAGATACAATGGTATTATACTCGGGAACCGTTAAGTATCGATAGTACTATATTTTTTTTCTATTAAATAGTACACTTTTTTCTCATGATGCATGCTTAAACATGGTGATTTAAGAGCTATTAATTATAATATTTCATAATAATTGATATTAGATAAACAAACTTAATCTATATCTTTGTTTCATTTAATCTTGAACTTTTAGAAGTTTAGTGATTCTATTATAGATATTATTCCATCATACCTACTCGTAAGAAATAACGTTCCGTTTTGTAATATTATTCCTATGATTATAAAGTTGTTTACTTTTATACTTTTTTTTAAATAATAAAGCTGTTTTAATTAAGTAATTAAGGGCAATAGAAAGTTTAAATTAAAAATAGTTGACTACTTATAAAAATAACTTGTAATTCGGTTGACAATGCCTCTATACTAATTTCCAACGATTATAAAACCTACGTTGCATGTAATAGGTACTTTTTTTAAAAACATTTCCATCAGCTCTAATGGCGCCGGCACCTAGCGGTAGTTTCTTTTTTGAACCGGTTTCAAACCACTTATTTTAATTTTCGCTGTAAAAGTTTTAATTGAATTATTATTACTTAATATTGAAATTGCGCAAAGGCATTCATTGATTTGAGTTTTACGCAATTTTATGATGATTAAAAGCATTATTTTTTTTTATAACTTTGCCGGTAGTTAGGCACTTTGAAAACAAAATGTATTTTCAGTTTACTTCAACAACTTTCTTTATCGCATGACGTGAGTTGATCTCGAGTTCGTCGTACCGTAGTTTTTATAGCGAAACTTTTCGCCGAAATGTTTGTGCAATTTTCGAATGCAGACTCTTTTTTGTCGGTATGCTACAAATTTGTTAGTTCTGATGTCGGCTCGTTTTATCCTAAACGAAAACTATTCCCGGCTTTTGCCTTGACGTTCGCCGCAACCAGACGTCTGTCAGTCACTCAGCTTATATAAAATGCAACTAGCTACGGGTACTTCAACTCGACCAGTAAACGAAGTGTCAATGTAACCATGAAATGTCCAACTTTCTTATCGCACATTTTGCTGGGTAAAAAAGCTTTTGCTTTATAAAAGTGATTTGTTATTCGCCTGCATTTTTTGGATATCGATAAAGTTATTCGATTTATTCGCTATTTGTGGATCGTTTTTCATAATTGTAGGTTATCCCTCAAAGTCCGTATAAGAATCAAAAAAACTTATACTCTAAAAAGAGTTGTGGGTGTACAATAATAATTTCTCGTGATTTTTAAGTCCATATCCTTTTTTGTTTAATAGCAATTTATATTAAGTATTAAATAATATGTCATATAATATGAAATAATAATCCTCATAAGGAAAAAAATAAGATTTTGATCTTACATATCACCTCTTTTGTGAACGTTTTGACACAGTTAATTGAAAAAGTACAAGGTTTGGTATCTCGATCGATAAAATAAACTGTTTAAAATATGTGTAAAGCATGCTTTACCAAATTTAGGCCGAAAATCTTGACCTGCTAGCATAAAAAAAATATGCAAGCAAAGGCTGAAGGACGTGCATCGCCCGAGACACCTGTGCCAGGTAGCTTTATAAATGAAATTTGAAACTGGTTTAAATCCCATAATGTAAAGGGATGAAAATCAGGATGAATTAAAAACCATCCTTATTCGCATTACAATAGGAAGTTAAATTTAAA
Organism: Boloria euphrosyne; assembly: GCA_951802675.2. NCBI lineage: Eukaryota > Metazoa > Arthropoda > Insecta > Lepidoptera > Nymphalidae > Boloria > Boloria euphrosyne. The sequence goes on from OX637896.1 coordinate 4,657,829, forward strand.
GCTCTAGTTTACGAGCCGAATAACTCATTGAAATGCGTTCAGAAGTGGTAAGTCTCGTTAAATGCTCTTTGAAATCGCTCTTTTGTGGTAGAAAATAGGAACATTGATAAAATATCTATAATATAATAGTATCTCGAAACCAAAACTTTTATCAACGTTTATACTAGGGTTGCCAACCGTACTATAATATATAGTATTGTACTATATTTCGGGCCTGGGTACTATATACTGTTGAAGAAATATATAGTACGCAAAAATACTATATTTTCAACACCGAAAGTCACGCATACATAGTTCACAATACAGTCAAGCATGCAATGATTTTTTTAAGCATTGATGTTGAAAATATAATTTTAAAAATCTACAGCCATTTTTCCGTTTCTGCAGTCCGTAGAGAAGAGCTTAAAATATTTGTTGCTGCTGTTGACGGTGAATGACATGAGCTGAAATGACATGTTGGTACTAGATGGCCATAGAGTATATTGCTACATATTAGATGGCTTTCATTGCTACCTTGTGTGGACAACATGCTTTTGAATTGGAAGGCTTTGAGTGATTATTTTTTTAGTTTATGGGAGGAGTGCCCTACACATATTCAAAATCTTTTGATGATGAATGACATTAATGGAAACAGTAAAGTTAAAATCTTTTTGCATTTTGCAAGCCATTTTTTACATAACTTTGATAAAGCTGTGAAACAACTTGAAGGTAATAACATAACAGTCTTAGATGTGTATAATATTATTTCAACTTTAAAATTGGCGCTAGAACAACGTAAAAAAGATACTTTTTTTGGTTTTGAAACCAAAAAAATGTTGCAATCATTAGAAGCATGAATCCCGAAATACATAAAGTAATGGAATTCAAAAGAATTTTTTGGTATTTATTGATACATGTTTAGACTATCTTAATAAAAGGTTTGATTTTTGTGAAAACAATTGGTTGTGTAAAATCCAAAATTTTAATTTAAAACAGGAAATTTCTTTTCATGACTGTGAAATAGTGTTAGGAATTCTAAATTTACAAGAAAAATTGAGTATAAAAATGGACGACCTTTACTATGAAATTACAATATTAAACGAAATCTTTGGTAAAGTAAAAGACTGTAGTGACTTTACTGATAAAACTACAGGCCAAAAATGGCAGCATATTTTAAAAAAATCAGAAAATAATTTACTAAATTTATTAAAAATAATTTTGTTCCTGCTCTCTATTCCCACCACTTCGGCATTCACAGAAAGAATATTTTCTGTTATGAATTCGAAATGGCGAGAAGAAAGAAACAGATGTAGTCTTTGATTAATAAAAATGAGCTTTTAATTTATTTTAATTTAAACATTCAATGTGAAAAAGCCTATGAAACTTTTATTTTGAACAAAAAATTGCTACAAAAGACAAGAAGTGCAAAAAAATATAGTTTTTATACAAATAAATAAGTAACAAATGCCATAAAATACTATATTTTTTTTAAATGTACTATATTTTTTTATAACTTATTTTGGAATATACTATATTTCGCCGATGAAATGTTGGCAACCCTAGTTTATACGTACATGTTGAAAATTAATAGAAGCTGTTACTTTTAATTTAATTTCAGTTTAAAGTTTTTTTTTACTTTTTTATATTTTATTTTGCTCTTTTAGTTCCATGGGTTTCACTGATTCGTAAGTTCCTAGAAATCGGTTCTATACATACGAGTATCAAAGAGGATTTATTTGCTACATGTAATTATGTAGGTAATGGATAAATTTATGAACAAATACATTTTCAATTTATAATTACCTAGTATGGTTTGGGTAATTTTCAGTTTGATAATGAAAGGTCTTTTATTATTTTATGTGACGTGCAAACAGAATATAGCAATTTATAATTTCAATTAATAATTAACGATGTTAAATTATATCGCAAAATTCAGCATTTTCAATTCCATACTTCTGTTATCTCAGTATAAGCTAAAGCGTATGCGGGTCAATTTTTTAATTCAATTAAATGTAAATCCAATATATTTTGCATCAGAACTTCACGTATTGCGGTGGTACAATGTAACAACTAAACGAAGGTTTATCGCATTAAAGTTAAACCTGTCGTATTAACACGTTCACCGATCTAAATCCTTTAAAATAATTAGAATTTATATACATTGTATTGTTTACTGTATACCTATTGATCCACCATCTAGTTCCATGGTAATCAATGAGGCTTGTTATTGATACTAGATAGTTGATACACTACACATACCTATATCTTTTTTTTTTCTTTGCTATCATTAGTTTTATATTTTTTAATAATATACGAGTACATGGCAAATTCTAAAAATATTATTTTATTATCATAACTATTATCACATATAGATGGAATAAAGATAATTTAAAATACTTATGTCATTACATTTATTTGACACGTTTGGCTCAGTTGGTAGTGACCCTATTTTCTGCGCCAGCGGTCGCGGGTTCGAGTCCCGCTGGGGGCATTCATTTGTTGAGCACGAATGTTTGTACTCCAGTCATGAGGGTTTATATTTATAATATGTATGTATTTAAAAATTATTTATGTGTAGTAGGTATACCAACTATCTGGTATCCGTAACACAAGCCTCGTAGCTACGGAACTAGATGGCGCTGTTGTAATAATGTATGTACATATTATGTATTTATTTATTTAATATATACATACACCATTATACCACATATCATCATTTTATATCGTATCATCATATCATATGAAAAAAAAAATATTTACGTATCACATATACGAATGTTTTTATTAAGAATACATTATCGTCAGTACCTCTTATCACTCTCGAATCTAATGACCCGTTACCGAAAATCGTATCAACGATGGTTGACATTCGCAGCCCTTGCGAGATAAATTGGGTCATACGGTCGCGACGGCTCCTATCGATTTTACCATCTTACGCAAATCGTGCCTGCCATATCAAAATACGAGCGCCCCGCGAGTTTTGTTTATTTTATTATCATTTATGTAATATGTTACATACACCTATTTTCTAGATTTTTCTGTAATGTTTGGTATTAATATTCAATAATGCTATAAATGCAGATTTATTCACGCGGAAACGTTTAAAATATGACTGTTATACTCGTATGAAGAAATAATTATGCCCTACATTTGGTTATATTTTAACAATGAAATGTTTTTGTGGTTAAAGTTTTGTGGCATTATATTTCTTGTAGTTAATAATAATCTACTAAACATATTATAAAATAATGTATTTCTGTAGTTTAAGGTTTTCGCGTAATTTCTGCAACAAATTAAAGTATATAATTATTACATTTAACACGTGCTTTTTGTTTAATATCCATATTATATAAGAAAATTGCTAATTATATTGCTTATATCTGAAATATCAGAACAACACATGGCGAAACGCGGACATTTTCCCTGTAATAAGGTCAGTGTAAGCTATCGGTCCAACAATGTCTAACAGGCCACCTAATTATTCTAATGAGCGTTGAAAATAGACCCGCTAAGCTTCGCTAATGAAGGATTAGGTAACAACAGTATATATGTATTGTTAAACAGGTAAGTGATGTGATCTCAGTGAAACTGTAACGGCATCTTGTCTACGTGCACATTCAATGCGAGAATGCTTCGCTTTTTCTCACCAATGGTTCACCAATTTCGCATGCATTCAAAGACGTTCCATAACTGTTTATTAATAAAAAAATATTTATTATTATTTCTGCACAGTGGGTATATATGACTTTTTCAAATGTTTTAATATAAAACAGAGCCGATTGTCATTATTTTACTAAACTACTATTTACAAATAACAATTGGTATTGATAAAAAGGAGCAAAATTTGAAGTACAGCAAGAAAAGAGAGCAAAAAAATGTTTGTTACTATATAAAAATTGGCCGAGAAGTAATCTCTAAATCTATTTTTATCTAGAAGCCTTTAGAACTTTGTTGCTATGCACGCTGAAATGCAGACAAGTTTATGTTAAAGAAATTACAACTAGCTCCATCTAGTTGAAGACTTTTAAAGTGAACTACTAAAGTCGCTCTGGGCTTACAGCTTTTAAGCTCTGCGATCTCAATCTCTGTTCTTTTTAGAAAGTCCCAACACTTTTGCATAGTATGAAACTTTCTGGACAAATCCATTGGTTTTTTATTTGGCTTGGACATTTTAGGTAAGGTTATAAATTGTTTTTGTTTGTTTCAACGCCATGTTAGAATTATTACGTACGACGTAGTATTACTTATATTTTAAAAATCATTAAAATTATGCCCTTTCAATAAATTTACAAGTTTTTTACATAAAAGTTAAATAAAACATTTAATTTTTATCTAAATATTCAATAAAGAAGTAAGTATTATGAGATGAGATATTTTTTGTTGCTTCTAAGAACGTCTTTTTATTACATTAAATACGTTTTCAGTTCATTTTGCATTTGTAATAGTTAATGAGGTCTAAGTAAAACGACATCTGGATAACGACTGCTTTATTAAGGAGTGAAATCCCACTACCCACATGACAATATTATTGTTACATATTTAATACCCACTACATCTCTCTTCTCTATAACTAAAAGTAAATCTATAATGTAAGTTTAAGCGCGAAATGTATATAGGTATAAATCACACATAACATAATAATATATACTAATTGTTACATATATCGCCTTCTTATTAAATAACACAATTTTACCAACTTTATACGAACTTACAAATTGTCTATTTAGTTTAAGCGCGAAATGTATATATAGGTATAAATCACACATAAAATTATTAATATATATACTAACCGTTACATATATTGCCTTTTTATGAATTACCACTATTTAGCCTACTTTATACTAACTTATAAATTGTCTATGTACCTACTTAACTCCTTTTTTTTTTTTTTTAATAACTAACAATACTAACAATATATTATACTTTTTATATAATATGCATTTTTTTTATAACTTAATCTAAACATAATAATAACTTTCTGCCTAATCGTACCCTAGTCTCTGAGGAGGGCGTACTATTCGTCCACTCCTAGTCACTTGAAATGACTGCGATGGGTGCTGCGGCTGCGTGGGACTTTGACCTTTCGCTACATCTGTTGTTAGGCTGTGGTCCTCATTAAAACAATCATAATCTAAGGTACTAAATCTACTTGACGCATTATTATTAGATATTTTATTATTATTATTCGGTAATTTCATTATTTGTTGCCTATTTCGTCTATAGACACCTCCATTTTCAGTTTGAAGCCAATATGAACGATCTTCTCGAGCCGGACGCAAAACCTGAGATTTAATCCATTTATTATTATGTCTCATTCTCACGGATTCATTTGCCTTCAATGGGATTAAGTCTTTAGTGCCACGGTCATAATATGATTTGTACTGTATTATCCTTTTCGATCGATTACTTAACATAGATTTCAGTTGAATCGCTTGTGGCTTTAATTGAGATTTTTTTACCGGTAAAACAGTGTTTAAGCGGCGACTCATTAATAATTGTGCTGGAGACCAAGTCTCACCAGTGACCGGTGTATTTCAAAAATTTATAATGCAAGTTTCCAGTCTTCTCCACTTTCAATAGTCTTAGTCATAAATGTATTGATGGAAACGCGTACACCCAAATAGAATCGCGAGCAGTTCCTTTTCTATCTGGGCCCATCGCTGCTCCGTCGGCGTGAGCGTGCGCGCCGCGTACGCGACCGGCCGGCCCGCCTGCAGCAAGCATGCGCCGAGGCCGTGCGCACTCGCGTCCACGGACACAGTTACTGTAGTCTCTGAGGAGGGCATGTAATAGTTAATGAGGTCTAAGTAAAACGACATCTGGATAACGACTGCTTTATTAAGGAGAGAAATCCCACTACCCACATGACAATATTATTGTTACATATTTAATACCCACTACATCTCTCTTCTCTATAGCATTTAAATATTTTTAATTCGAATTTAATTAAAAAAAGATTCCAACGATTGTTTAAACTTTGTATTATTATGATTGTTGCAGTAACCTTGATTACAAACAGTGTTACGCAAGTAGCGATGTCAATAATGTCTTCCATTCTCTGACAGCCTTGTTTGCTATTTCTAGTCATTATATTAGCCTGTTTTATTTATATAATCAACGCTCTATGAAAATGTATGTGTCGGATTTGATCGTTGAATACATTTTCCTAACGATTGATATAGAATCATGCTGTGAAAATTTGTCAAGCTGTCACTTTTGCTTTAATACTGGTAAGAACTCAATTATAATCAAATGTTTACAAAATTTAATTGAATGGTTATTTATTATAATACAGAATGAAAGACAATTACTATACTATTTATCAAAAATGCTTTTGTGGAACTCGAATGTATGGGAGTCCATGAATAAATTAGATATGCCTAATTTTTAGTAATTGATAAAGACCCACTACTCGCCTCTTGGCTATATAAAATTAGCTGAATGGCATTAAATTGTTATATTGTTCTCTAAAATGTACATTTTCGAGAGCTTCGAAATTTATAAGAAAATCAAAAGTGGGTCAAAAGAGTTGATTTGAGAATAAAGAATATAAGTAATGCTACTTAATAAAAAAACATGCTCAATAAAACAAATTTTCTTCGCTGATATCAATTTTATCGCTTCATTATACTTATGTGTAATATATACTGCAAATTAATGCTTAATTTTACATTAAACTATGTATTACATAGTTAAAAGTTTTACATTTCGAGTTAGATTAATGTTATATAATTCGGAAGTGACTAACATTACCCACAGCGTAACCTAATACTTTGTCTAAGTTAACTTTTTGTTTCCCGAGTTGAACAATCGTCAATGTCTCGAAATAGCCTTCGATTTTTTAATGTCAAGACAGAAGTTCTCGGCCAACAAAAACATAATGTGTGACGCACTGTACGTGATAGTAATGTTAAAACTGAGGCAAAGGTCTTTGTCCTAAAGTACGACAATAATAGGTCATTATTTTTAATGTGGATTACTCCAGCGCCCAAAGGATTTACTTCGTATTTAAATTTCGTTTGCGTACAAAATGCCAACGATCTGATGGTTGCATTAAAAAACAAACATTATAGTGCAATAACCTCACGATATCTCATTGCGTGGTGCCATCGATCCCGCTTCCACCAGGCGATGACCTACTTTACTCAGGTACGCACAAAGACCACCTCAGTACTGTAATGAAATCGGAAACGTGCTAAAGAAGATTTATAGATAGGGTAAAAACAATCCCGTTAAATGTTTCCAAACATATAGAATAATCTATAATATAAATATTAAATAAAAAAGTATTAGCTACTTCTAACTAATACACATTCATCGACATTTTCGACCAAACAAGCCAGTCTCTACTTTTATCCATTCCTCAGACACCATAGATCCGCGTAAAGTACCTTTCATTCAGGATAATCTACGAGGTTTAAGAAGTTCAAAGGGCGTTTCTCGAGAGCCTTCACAAAGCTAAGCACACGCTATTAAGCGTACATACGGTATAGAGATGTACAGCACGCCGTATATGCGAGCTATTAATTAACCCATCGAGAAATCCCCTAGAGTTGCCTTATGAAATTGTAATTACAATGTTAAATTTGTAGTCAAATGAGATTACGTAAGCGCTGAGCTGCTAAAGGGAATATTAGAGTAAATGAGAGCTTTATAAAGTTCTCAGACCAAGTGATTTTTGTGCTTTTATATAGTTTAATTAACACTAGGAGTGTGTGTCACAAAAAAAACTTAAACATAAATTTCTAAATTTGTTGAATAATTACATAAAATATTTTATGTAATGATTCATATTATAATATAATATAATCTATAGTTTTTAGATATTTAGTCTGTCTGTCTATACGACGCGACGGAATCACGAGAAAACCACTCTACACTGATGTTGATGGAACTTGGTATGATGACATCTGTTTGATGTTGGTTTGGTGCTGATAAGATACTTTTTGGGAAAATTTCACATGTGTGACACTGTGAAATCTATTAATATTAAACCATAATAACTAGTGTGAGTCAGTAGTTACAATAAAAACTATAAAAATACACAGGTGTATATAGAGAATGTGTACAAATTGCGTCCATACTCCATTTGTATAATAAACAATTTATAAATATAGAAGAATGAACTTAGGACAAGTCAACAACCTTCCAATGAGTCGCGTAATTGGTAAAATAAAAAGAACGATAAAGATCGGAAATTCGGAAGGCTTCCTTGTGCTACTGATTATGAGTGAATGACCTCTGAATGTAATTTTGTCACAACTGTACCTTTAATGTGTATTGAATATATTTATTTTGTCTGTACGTATTATCACTGCAAACTCGCTTATCTAAAAGCTTGATAACCTATATTCAGTGTGCGAATTTCGAAATCATCGCCTCGTACAAATATTTGTCGTCCAGTACGGTAAAACGGGGCTCGGCCGAATTATTTAAAGCGATGTTGGTTTATATAAGTAAACGCTTTGGGAATCTTTTTTTCATACATTTGTATGGGCAAACGTAGTTATTTAAAAATACATGTTTTTCAAATGGGAAGTATTTTTTTAGTATAATCTGAATCACTTTATTTTATCAGTAGATATATTCTTAATAACACCATATTATACCTACTTGAAATGGCCTAATGGGTTGCTTGATTATATCAATTGTACGAGTATAGGAATCACATAGTTCTCTGTACAGTATCAACAGCACGCGATGCAAAACCTGCTGTATAAAGACTTTATGTCATCGTTGTAAAGTTCAATATTGCTTTTTATTTTGTCTTTCATGATTTAAAGAATGTAGGTGCAATTAGAATTTGTTAAACGTATAAATGCTAGTGATATTTTCACTGAACTCACATTGAGTTAATTTTAACTGGTTTCCGTCACATTTTACACAATATAGTACTTGCTAAACTTAATTTAAGTTTGATCAATGAGCAACTTTTTGATAAGATTTCAGTTTGGGATTTGCACGTTATTACCACCCACGAAACGTTGCGGATTACTCACCGTCAGTCGAGTTTTGTTAATTCAATGCCGTACTTATTCTTGAACTGTTGCAACGTACGCGGCGCAAACATAATGTTAGTATTTTTTTCTAATCATACATTTAGAACGGCCTCCCACGGGTTTCAAAGTGGGTTAATGCCAAGCCCACACGACCTGTGCCCCTCGCTTGATTGACAGTCTTGGATCCTTTTATCGTTTATATTGAAGATAAGGAGAAATCTATAAATGAAATTGATTTATTATTAGAATTTTAGTTCTGGGAAATATATATCGAACATTAACGAAAAATTAAACAACTTTTGACTTCTAATCTCAGTCAGTGTAATTGAAGGAGTAAGTTTCTTGTTTTTATCTTTACGTTATTGCGTACCTTAACCTTACAGAATGGTGTACATTGCGATATTTGTACCCGACACGTTCCGACTCGCTAGCTTTGTGGATCACCTGGCATTATCGCTACCAATGACATTATTTAGCGAAACCACTAACATTTATACGATTAAGTATTAAATTTGCGTATAATATATTTTTAAATCTAGACATCAAAACCTTACTAACATCATTAAGCTAAACTATCCTATATGTTGACTCTGGAAATCGGCCATGATCATGCCGAAGTTCATCAAAATCTGTCAGTAGTTTCCTCATGATGCGTTCCCAGACAGACACAAACATTCTAAAAAGTATAGAATTGACCGATTCGATAATAATGACTACTTATTTATTTATCAAAAATATTTGATATAGATACAGATGCCACTTAGAATTTTATTATATTTATAGATTAATATTTTTTATTCCTAGGAGATACATAGGTAATTGAAGAAAAGATCGCATTAGATATTTAATATTTATGTCATTGATAAAAAGTTTGAAAATGAGCTTATTTTTTGCGCTTCTTTATGATTTTGAATGAAGTTAAAACCAGTATACAAAATTGTAACATTGTTAAAATTAATAGTGTAGAATATCAACTGATATCCCATTCTTGTAGAAAAAGTTCAAATTGTTCCTGTCAATCTATAGAACGAGTCGAAACCATTAAATATTTAGGTGTTATTATAGACAGAGCAAGGGGGAACGGAAACAACATCTTACCGACCCAATTGCCAACCTCACCTGCTCGCGCCGGTGGTTCGTATGAATAGCTGGCGACGGTGGCAGAATAGCTGCCGTGGTGCTCCCTGCTAGATAACGGACGAGGCTCTGGCGACCGAAGAAATGGCGGTATAACCATACACCTGGACTGGACAACCAGCCAGATGAGGTTTCATCGACCTTGGGGCTTAAATATCCCCTAAAAGGTTGTGTGCAGAAAGCAACGGGAAACTACTGCATCAATTAATTCCCAAGAAAACCACTATGACAAGCACCAGTACGAGTAATGTGATGTCATGCGATCCGACTGACCCTCGGCGCCAGTGTGATCCCGGGTCACCTGGTGTGAAGTGTGATACCGGCCACTCTTCTGCGGACCACCAGACAGGAAGTGGAAACTATGCTACTGGTCAAGGAACAGACAAGAAGAAGACCCCAATTCGGAAACACCTACGTATGGGGACTTGGAATGTTAGAGGATTAATAAAACCAGGTAAACTAGAAGTTGTAGAAAGGGAGATGATAAGACATAACATCGATATACTAGGTCTCAGCGAGGTTCATATGCGTGACAGTGGTCATTTCACTACCACCAACGGAAATATTATGTACTTCTCCGGTGCCAATGACAGTAGTGCTAATGGAGTGGGTTTTATAATTCAAAAGAAGTATCAGCATAGTGTAAAGGGATATAGAACCTGGAACGATAGAATAATTGCTATAAAGATTGACGGGCGTCCTGTGCCGATAAACATAGTTCAAGTGTACGCACCTACCGCTCAGTCAGAGGAAGAAATATCAGACCAATTTTATAAGGATCTAGACTCCTTATTACACTCTATACCATCGAGAGAAGTAACAATTGTTATGGGCGACTGGAACGCAAAAGTGGGCTGCACGAAAGATGATCCACTTAAGGGCTCCATTGTTGGCGGGTATGGTTTGGGAAAACGAAATGAGAGAGGCGAAAAATTTCTGCAATATTGTATTGAAAGTAATTTGGTTATAATGAATACCTGGTTTGAAAACCACCCAAGACGTCTTTATACATGGACTTCACCTACGGGACACAGAAACCAAATTGATTTCATAACTATCAAGTCAAGGTGGCGTTCGTCGGTCACGAATACTAAAACTTTCCCGGGTGCTGACTGTGGGAGTGATCATCAGCTGGTCGTAGCTGACTTTAGATTGCGTCTAAGAAGTACTACAACTAAAAGGCAGAAAATCAGAACTCTATCTAAAGACGCACTAGACCACTTTGAAAAAACCATAGACAATAAAATGCAATTGTTAGCTATAGAACCATCTGATTCGAGTGAAACCGATTGGACAAACCTAAAGAAAGTTATTATAGAAACAGTAAACGAAAGCTGTGAACTAGTTAAAACGATACATCCGAAAGAGGAATGGATAAGCAAAAAATCTTGGGCATTGATTGAGGAACGTAAGATTTTGAAAAGCACTGGCCTCACAACTGCCTACCAAAGGAAGCAATACAACCAGCTCCATGCTGAGATACAAAGAGCCACTCGTAATGACAAAGAGAAACACATCAATGACCTTTGCGAAGAAATAGAGAGATATGCAGAAAAAGGACAGTCTAAGGATTTCTTCTCCAAAATAAAACTACTCACAAGTACCTTCAAATCGAAACGCTGGATAATAGAAGACAGTAGAGGTAACAACCTGACCGAAATAAAAGATGTTCTGGAACGATGGAGGGCGTACTGTTATCAGCTGTACCAGGAAGAAGATGGTCCTACGACTATAAAAAGACTGAGTAACTATCCTGAAGAACCTAAAATTCTGCTTTCAGAGGTGGAAAATGCAATTAAGAAACTGAAAAACAAGGCGGTCGGCCCAGATGGTATCACAGCGGTTATGCTACAGCACTTAGGAGACAAAGGTACAAAGATCATCCAACAAATATGTAACAAAATCTGGATAACTGCGAAATGGCCGAGCGACTGGACACAATCGGCTATCATTCCATTACATAAGAAGGGATCCACGAGAAAATGCGAAAATTACCGTACTCTATCACTTATGTCTCACGCTAGCAAAATCCTATTGCATATAATTAATGCTCGTTTAACATCTTTCGTAGAACATCAAATATCGAGGGAACAGGCTGGTTTTGTAACCGGTAAAGGAACTCGCGAACAGATTCTTAATATACGTCTCCTTATTGAAAAGTGCAAGGAATTTAACAAGCCCATGGTCATGTGCTTCATTGACTACACCAAAGCTTTTGACTGTGTTAAATGGACAGTTTTGTTTGACGTTCTTTCCTACATGGGAGTACCTCCACATTTGTTACATCTCATACAGAATCTATACCTAGAGAGCAGTAGCTTCATTAAACTGGAAGATCACAAATCAGAACCTTTCCACTCGGAACGTGGCGTTCGTCAAGGGTGTATCTTGTCACCAAAATTATTTAATCTCTATGGTGAATTCATAATCAGAAAAGTACTGGAAAATTGGGACGGTGGTATTACTATTGGTGGCGAGAAAATCACGAACTTGAGATATGCAGATGATACGACCATATTTGCAACGAGTGAATCTGAAATGGCAACTCTATTGAAGAAAATGGAAACAGAAAGTGCTAAGCTAGGTCTTAAGATTAATAAAAAGAAGACCAAAGTTATGGTTGTAGATCGCGCTCAACTCCTTCTGCCTACTGACTCACTTAAGGAATACGAAAAAGTCAATCAGTTTATTTATCTGGGCTCATTAATATCTAACGATGGCGGTTGTTCTGATGAAATCCGCCGACGAGCTGGAATGGCCAAAAAGGCGATGTCAGCCCTCGACAGAGTATGGAAGAATCGTGGTATAAAGCGCAGGACTAAAGTGCGATTAGTAAGAGCCCTAGTATTTTCCATTTTTCTGTATGGTGCTGAGGCCTGGTGCATTAAGAGCTACGATAGTAAAAAGATTGACGCGTTTGAAATGTGGTGCTGGCGTAGGCTAGTGTGCATTCCGTGGACCGCTAAGAGAACTAATAAATCTATTCTTGACGAACTTAAGATCACGGAGCGGCTAACTACCATATGTCAAAAAAAGATCCTCAGATTCTTTGGACATATTATGCGATCTCCCAAACATAGTCTAGAGAAACTCATTATCTTGGGACAAATCGAGGGTAAGCGCGCACGTGGAAGGACACCTATGAGATGGTCGGATGCGATAAAGAAGGCTGTGGGTGCAACTCTCCAAGCCGCAGTCCAGACATCGCTCAACCGTGCAGACTGGAAAAAAATCATTAGTGGTCGCGATCGTCATCAGTGAGGGAACGAGGAAGAAGAAGAATAGACAGTCATCTCAACTTTAAAATGCATATTTCTAATTTAGCAAATCGAATCCGTAAATTATCCAGTATTTTTAGAAACCTACGGAATATCGTTGAACCCCTTATTTTAAAACGTGTTTACTTTGCATTATGTCAATCACTCATCTCGTATTGCATATCCTCATGGGGTGGAGCACCGAAAACTACACTGAAATGTCTTGAGATTGCGCAACGAATAGTTCTGAAAGTCTGCACACATATGCCGCTTGCTTATCCAACTCATGAACTATATAAGTATTGTGAAGTTCTAACGGTACGCCAAACCAAACCAAACCAAACGGCTTTTTTTACAAAATATTGTTCTAAAACAACATGCCGAGTTGAAATATATGCCAAATTTATTAAATAAACGTAGAAATCAAACAGCTTGCGTCGAGAGTAAAGCTTTCCGAACTATGTTTATTAATAAGTTTTACTGTTATTTGGGACCGTTTATTTATAATAAAATTAATAAAAAATTAGATATTTTCTCTGTCAATAGTAATATATGTAAGATGAAACTTGTTAACTTCTTTTTGAACCTATCATACCATGAAACTGAAAACCTCTTAGACAGCTGCAATTGATATAATTCACTTTCTACATTGCTATGACAACCAAAACACACACACACACACACGCGCGCGCGCACACACAAACATACACACGCACACACACACACGCACACACACACACGCGCACACACACACACACACACACACACACACACACACACACACACATTTACTTTATATCTCTGTATATTTTTTTTCTCTATAAAAATATAATTAAGTTTTACATTATCATTCTTGCCCATGTTTGAGGGGTGGGCGCTGTTTGCCGTAACACAGGTTATCCTAGTACGGCAGCAGAGGCATCCAACTAATATATAATACACTGTTATGTGAAACCATAATTTGACCTAATATATATTTGTATGTGTAACCTTTTTAAGAAATAAAGTTATTATTATTATTATAATATTGATCACAAAAACAATAGCCGGTTACTAGGTCAATGAATATAATCGGTTTTTTAGTCAAACGACCTAGTTGGAATTGTGGGCGTAATGTATAATATCTCAATCGTACAAAGCATATGAAAGAAAACCGTTAATTGGCCTGCTCTCGTTAACAATTCTAGGCGTAACAGATTTTTGGATCAATCTCTATGTGCGAATCGATGGATTCTGAGCAATGAGAAGATTTATCTCTGATCCTTACAATTTTAATGATTTTTTTATTAATTCGATTTTAGAAATATATTCCTACAATTAACAAGTAAAAATAAACCATACAAACCATACAAAGTATTTATATGTAAATTATGTTTCCTATCTCTACGATAAATAAAATCATATTCAATATTTGTTTTAATACTAGCCACTAACCTTACTCCGCTCAGCTTCGTCCTTATTCCCTAGTTTATATTTAACACGTATTAACGTTGAGTATAGATTTCTAAGAGATGAAATATTTTCTTGCAGTAAAAAGTGTTCTATATGTTGTCTAATAATCAAAATCGTCCGGTTTTATCGTGATGTCTTCCCAAACAGTCAAAATTATTAAAACTATAGACTATAGAGAGTGTCGATAATAATACCTACTTATAAAAAAAAAATTTACAGATTCGACTCAGTTACAATTTTATTATATACCTATATCTATACAAGATGATTAGTGATCAAAGACACCGACAAGTTATTGAATAAACGCGTTTGAAGTAGAATATCTAATATCTACCTATCTAAGGAAACACGTATTGGTTATTGCAGATAACATGACTGCTTATTCTTATATAGTAAGGTCAGGTAACGTCAGGTAATCATGACATTATAAATCATAAAATCCTTGAGGAAACAAAATTATAGTATACGAGTATATTAAGAAATAAAAAACAAATTATTAAAAACTCTAATATCTTCATTGATTCTTAAGTTTTAATATCAATTTCGTCTACTCAGAAGGTACATTCACAAAAATATAGTATACTAGCGGTGCCCGCTGCTTCGCTCGCGCTAAGAGTGAATAAAATAAAAATTTTTGCTTATACCTATACTGTTACTTATAATGTACCAAGGACTGATTCCCCATTTAAAGTTCTGGCCCTCTTTTCTGAAAACTACTGTGTAGCATCCTGCCGTGCCGCCACTGCTGCGCTTTCTAAAACTTATTTCCTATTTTTAACCAATTTTGCTACTATGTGTATCATAATTTCTTTGTGTGTTTTTCGTTAATGATAAACTGATGTACGTGGTTCATTGTTATGGACTTATGGTAAAAATTACTGTTAAATATTTCTCCTACGCAAATTGTGCCACCCCCGTTAACCCCCATAGGGGTTGATTTTCAAAAAACGCTTAGATATGTATCTCATAATTTGTATTGCAGAGCATTATTTCAGTTTCACGCAAAATATTTCAATAGAATTAAATTTCCCATACAAACTTAGCCACCCCCTTTAACCCCCAATGGGGGTGAATTTCGAAAAACCCTGAAATACGTGTTTCATCATTTGTACTAAAAAGCATTAATTCAAAGTTTCATGCAAAAATGTGCAATAAAAATATTTTTCTCATACAAACTTTGCCACCCCTTTTAATCCTTTTAGGGGTTGAATTTCCAAAAAATAATATGCCTATTTCCTTCTCATGAATGCAAACTATCTACATACCAAATTTCAGCAAAAGCGGTTGGGTGGTTTAGGCGTGAAAAGGTAACAGACAGACAGACAGACAGACAGAGTTACTTTCGCATTTATAATAGTAGTATGGATACTTCACATTTTTTTCTACAACATCCGTTTTAGACTTTAGTTACGTACATTTTAAATATGAGTATTCAATGTCTTCACAATATTTCCCTCATCCAAGAATTGAACACGTTTTCCTGCGATTCGTTTCCGATATTGCTTAGAGTCTTTGTTTCAAAAATAAAACATACGGTAATTCACTATTATTCAACATTAAAATTGCATCCAAGGCTGAATAATTGAAAACCACTACTTTAATGGGCATAACGTTTATTCCATCCGTTCAGTCACGAATCGAGTCATGATTTGAGATCCTAACGAAATCTAACTAGCAAACGTAATTATTTTTTGCTCAGTAATACAATGCAAAAAATGATTGATGCAAAGTTATTTTATGGCGAGGAAATCGTTAAAGGTCGCTTAGGAATTATCGTAATAGATATATGTAGACTGTAAATACATATATGAAATACGTGAAGCTTTTTCTTTAATATAATTACATGTATAATATATATACATAATATTTCTGTTAACTTATAAAATTATATAATATATAACTATTATATAATATATAACAAAAGTGATCTGTCTCGCTTCGCTCAGCCTTTTTTTTAACGTTGGAAAATGCATTGACGCATACCACCAGGTGGTTATGTAGGACTCACCAGTGACCAGCTTAAAATAAGCCAGTACTACCCACTAAAACCCAACGGACCTCACCCGTCTTAATGGGGCGTCAGGATCGCTTGCGCATGCAATTACGACGCCCTGGAGGTCCGGCAGGTCTGCCAAGGCCGACCACACAGCTAAGAGGATTGCTCCACAGTCCACTCTGTTATCCAGAGAAGTACCAGGATCAACTCGCACGACACACAGCCCATTGAAGTTAAAACGGTTCAGTAGTTTTCGCGTAAAAGCGCGACAGATAGTTAGAGTTACTTTCGCATTAATAATATTACTAAGGATAAAATTTTTATATAATAATTTTTTTTCAACTCAAATCAAAAACTCACTACTTTATCAGACTTCGTAGTCTTCATTTAGAGCTTTATTGAATACGTGGTTCAGGTGAACATAAGATTTTTTACTACAGTGTATAGATGTTCAAAGTGCAAAAAGCTGTTTATTATAGTATTAAGTTGAATTAGGACCCTAATAATATCGTTCTAGAGAAGACAAACCTATACTTCATGCTAATTTCGTAATTTGCGGTTTGCTCACGTTTTTAGAATACGTAGAGATATTTATAGTAGGTATATTACTGTCGGTAGTACGATACCAGTTCTAGCTCACAGTAAAAAGGATCACAGAGAATGTAACGTCTAAGTGCAATCAAACTATTAACTGAAATTACCTTTTTTCCTCATTTTAACCGACAGTGATGGAATTTGGCACGCACATAGCGTTCGAAGCAACGATTAGAATTATATGGGCAGTGTAAGCCTGAGTCGACCACTTCCTGAGATTGAAGTAATGCTAAAAAGAATTTTTTTTTGGATATCTCATAGGTATTCTTGTTATTCCATTTTTAAAGAAAAAAAAACTACATATATAAGTTTAACTTCCTTTGTTTTCATAATATAAAATTATCAATCAATTAAAAGCACTGTTATGTAATTTTAGTACAGAAGTGGTCAAGTGATGCTTTCAACAATTGTTTGCAGCTCTCTGTCATTTTAAATCAGACTATTCATAAAGTATCATTAATTCATGCACTTGGAACTAAAATGATCCTTATGTTCAACTCGTAAGCGTTATTTTGTCATAAATATCATGTTGATAATCGCACGAGCTTTTATTTATTTGACCGTAATAGGATGGAGTGTAATTGACATTTGATAAATGCAATGGTTACGAAATAAGAATTGAATTGCCTATAACATAAAAACTATTAATTTTGATTTATGACGAACGTCTATTGAATTTCTTCACTTTATGGTCTGCTTTTCTGAAAATATGATTACTGCATAGTATGTACCTACTATAAAGTAGTTAGACGACTATACATTCTTATCGCCATAATCTTCTATGGATTGTTGACAAAAAACAATAATTAATCCGCTGTCGCGCCATTTTTTATCTGGCCTACAACAATAAAAAAAATGTTCAGCAACAATAAACAACAAAAACTTTTAGGGTTTTATAAAGCCAGAACCCGTTACATCGATACCTCCCTCTCTATCCCTACGATATTGTCATTATTAATAATTTTTATTTTGAATTTTCTTTAACTACGGCGTAGTTGAGGTTTATAAGGCGCAAGAGCTATTAAAGAGAGAAACGTACCTACTTCTGTTTTCTCGCAACTCCCACCTGTCTCAGATTAAACTAATTATGAAATCTTAATTCACGTGGATTATCTCTGCTTTAATTCATATTTTACTGTTATCTTTATTGTGTACATTTATTTTTAATTTTATTACCACATTTAAGAACACGTTTAGAGTTAGTATTTCGTAAATGTTATCAATTAATAACTATAGCAAGAATTTTTAGTATGTATTACTTTTGATGTCGTAGTTGAAAGCTATAAAATTTTTGAGTCCAACAAACTTTCAAATCCGCCCACGAATCAAAGAGCAATTATTGTTAGCATTAAAATGAATTCTCAAAGAAAGTTGATCAAAAAGAACTTTAACTTTACGAGTAAATGCGATGCCATTTCCGTCCGGTTTAAAACAATCGCCGGAATTATGCGTGATTGATGTAACTATACTGTCTGACTTTGTTTATTATTATTTAAAAAAATATTTTTTTTTATGTTAGATTTTTTAAATAAATAGGAAGTAAAAATTATATATATGAAACTTAATTATAATATATGTTAAGCCTTTTTGTATTTTATTGCTAACGACTCACGGTATAGGTTTTAATATTAAACTAAAAGTAATAAGTTAACTACCTACCTACAGGTGAAAGTCCCGTCTAATTCGATCCAGGCATTTCGGAGATTAGCCGGAACAAACGGACAAAGTTTTTCTTTCGTGTAGTATGCGTATGTAACCGCATATATATTGTCATTTTGTACGAATTTAGTAAAATGTTGTTATTTTGACAATACAAAGAGGCAAGTATTTTTTTTTTATGTTAAGCAGAATAAAAGAAATGTATAGAAGTATTGCTAATATTTTGGTGTTGTAGGATAAGTAGTATTGGCATATTGCGAATTAAATAACTAAAGCAGTTTTGCGATAGCAATTATATTTACGGTTACAAGTTTTGTTACAATCTTGCGATTGTTACAATCTCAATTTTAAAAATAGAGTAGACAGCTAAAAGCGAACGATGTTTTTCCAAATATCGAGTTAGTTAAAGGGAACACCTCGTGGGACATTAGTTTGTTACAAGAAGTTATACGGACCCTCAGTTACATAACATATGTACATATTAGCATCTATTAGCTACGATACATTTTCATGAATAATGACAATATAGGTTTTTGCGATATGCATAAATATGAATTGTACATGTACACCACATGCGTCATATTGGAAACGGATATCATATACCGCGACCAGTCGGTATCAATCAAACGTTGATCGATTGTTTGTAGTAGTGGTGCGAGTATCCAATTATAACAAGCTCTTGTTTTTATTCCCTTTTAGATATTATGTTAACTTACTAAATCTGTAAACTAAGGAGTAGCTTAAATTCGCTTGTTACTTCGTAAAGGAGGTTTGTATGTTGTTTCGTTTCATATTTTTTTAATAAAATATCCATGATTGTGGTATAGTTTATATTATGTAATAACATCAATTTTTGTTTAAGCTTCATGTTTTACTTTCTTTAGATGAAAAAAAATGTTTTATTATATTAATATTATAATAATTTTCTATAAAAAAGACAAAAGAACGTATCCCTACCACTAATGGTATTTGTACCTACAAGTTTTTCATATGGATACCATTAAATCAAGTAATTTATGTACGTAAGATAAATGCAATAAATATATAACTACAAACGAAAATGATAAATATATGATAAACTTTTCTATGAAAATTATTTTTAATCGTCAAATAAAATTTAGATGAAATGGTTTCCTCATAATAATATGTATGCGCATGCGTTCTATATAATCGGAAACGGATGTCATGTCCATTCGCACGCAAACGTTTATTTTAACGGCATTTTTTACTACTAAAAACATGACATAAGTATCTAATGTAGAATCCTTTTAATATATTTTTATAGAAAAATCTATCAAATAGAATAATCCGTCCATAAAAGTCTATGTGTGTATGTATGACTCCAAAATGCCTGGAGTGATTTTGATGAAATTTTCAGGCAACTTTCAGATAATAGCCTAGAAGGTGTTTCGATGAAGTTTGGTTGCGATCACGTAAGTGCGTGTATCCGCAATTTCCTACATTGATTTCAATAAAAAAAAATTGCGCCAATTCAATAACTTGTTTGAGTTAGCGCAAATCTGTGAACATAGCGTAATTCTAAGTGTAAGTAAGTAAGTTTATGTAAATACTTATATACCTACTTTTATTTGTACTGTGTTTTGACAATTTTACTGTAGACGGCATACTTATTAAGATTTTCTATTAGTAGCTAATTTGTACTTGCGTTTATTTAAATAAGTATATATCGTAAAGTGTGTATAAATTTAAGGTTGATTACGGCCTATCGCTAGTTGGTTCCGCTCGGTGTATTATTTCGGCCAACTATGTGTAGGTATATAATAGATAAGTACGTTCTAACTTGAACCAATGTTACGTTTTCTGATTAGCTGTTTTGTGCATTTTATTTGTATTGTAACTTTTAAGTAGTTATAAATTATTATTGTTATGTAATACTTAAAGTATAGTCATTGTTTACAATACAATACCACTTTATATTAACACTTATATGGAATATTATTTTGTTTTTGACTGCGACTTCACTTTAATGGTTAGCGGGGAATAAGTCTACTCGTATGTTCACTTCCCTGATGTAATTTTAATGTGTCATAAATCATAATGCTTATAATATATTTTTTTGTTTCAGGTAACTATGCGGTTTTTTACGTGATGTAAGTCATAAAAGTAATATTTGTTATAGTCTGTTGTCTAAGAGCTTTACAATAACTCCACATTCTCCTCATATCTGGAATTCCTTATTTAATTCGATGAATACACTTGATATTGACTTATTAAAATTATTAGATTATAATATGAGATACTCATAAGTATTGATAGTCATATTATATGGTTATATTATGAAGTCGGTTAAATAAAGCCAAAAGGTATGGAAAGACATTCGTTTGTATCAGTCCTTTATTTAGTATTGAGTCATATTATTACTACAAAAAAATTATAAATGTTACTGTTAAGGTCAGGTAAATAAAAATACCCGTTTTTCCCCGGTTTTTTATAAATACTTTAAATACAGTAATCGTGACCCATTGAAGCTCGATAACAAAAGATAAGTACCTAGTAGGTATTATAATTTGATTTTATTTATTTCATCACATCATGAATAGTGCAAATAATCGCCTTTAAATATACCTAAACTTTTTAAGGTCATGGCCTCTGCCTACGTTTTGCAGTGTAATAAAGTGTTTATCTTACTTTTATATCTCAAGTTATGTCCAGACTCGACTTTGTCTAGACTTGGCGCAGTTATCTCCTAATGGCTAATCAGATCTTATCATCTTGAAGTCTGCATTTAAAAATAGGAAAAAAAATTAAGCTTGTAGAGTTTAGAATTTGTATTTTAAATTTTAATTACTTTTATCGTAAGACCAAATAAAAAATCTTATTTAATTATGGCTTATCTATAAAATTCGAGATTAAATACTTTTTATCATATTTTAGTTTTAATGAGTTAAATTTCTAGTTTTTAATTTTCCTACGTACATATTAATGATCACCGCTAATTTTATTGTATTATAGTTAATAATACTAAGAATTTATTACTACTATTTTTTTAAATACATTATGTAATAATAAATTCTAAAAATTGTATAAAATCATTTTGATTGATTTTCAAATAAACTTTATTCATTTTGTACATATGTATATTATGATGTAGTGTCCGACCGAACATTCGGTTTCGGTTTCGGTTTCGGTCGAGTTTCGGCAAAAAAACGGGTTTCGGTTTAGTTTCGGTTTCGGCGGCAAACCTGCCGAAACTACGACCGAAACCGAAACTGCATTCGGGAGTTTTCGCGTTGTGATCGGTCATGTTCGGCGAGTTGAATTCCATCCAAGTGACTAATCATGTCGTAACTAGCTTGTGTTTGTAGTTCGTTTTGTATGTTGTGAGTTTTTGTGTGATTTATATTCTGTAAGTTTTATCACGACGTGATATAGCATAAGAGTAGTTAACAAAAAATAAATCAATATAACAAACTAATACATAGATTATTATAGTAGAATCAAGATTAACCTAGTCTTCAGCCCTTTTTAGCGTCCCACAGGGGCACGGGCCTCCCTCAGTACGAGGGGGATCAGGCCATAGTCCACCGCGCTGGCCTAGTGCGTGTTGGCGGACTTCACATATCTTTCGAAGACTCGCTAGATTTTCTCAGATATGCAGGTTTCCTCACGATGTTTTCCTTCACCGTGAGACAAGTGGTAATCATGATAGAAATAATTCGTACATAAAAATATCAAGAAGTGCCAGACCCGGATTTAAACCCGCATCACTCGGTTATCCAAGCGAGCGCGTTACCGCTGGGCTACCACTGTCTGGAATTAACCTAACTATCTATATATTTTTTGGTTAATTTAACTCTCTCGCTAATACTATACCTAAATATATATATAAAAAAATAGTGTACTTGGTACTTACTATAGTGCACTAGTGGTGATAATATTGTGAATTCAGAGTTTCAAAGTTCCCTGTCAATACACAAGATTCCCATATAGGAACCGTCATGTAGCCAACCGAAATAAAACGAACGCGAGGTGCAGCCCACTATGAAAGCGGTCCGCGTTCTACTTTAAACGTTTTTTTCACTAGTATAGAGTACATTTGCTTGGACAACTTTGTTCATTATCTTGAATATAAAATTTTACAAGCGACAACAATACATCGACGCGAAAAAAGATGTGGCGCTTTCAAAAGCATAATAACGTTTTCTTTATTTTTCTCTCAAAACATGATCCTGGTAAAGAAGTTTCGGTTTCGGTTTCGGTTTCGGCCGAAACTGAGAGCGTTGCCGAAATTCGGTTTCGGTTTCGGTCGTAAATACCAGTTTCGGTCGGACACTATTATGATGATTTATTTATAAATAATTTATCACTTACACAAAAATTTTAAGATCGGAGACCCACTTGCAGTGTGAAGTGTGCGCTTGCGCAACCATTGCATGACATTTTGACGGACAGGAATAGTAGTAACGGCCCAATTCTACGCCCCCTGTTGAAGCGAATTTGTAAATTATGTCTTTATATATTATTTTTTAATATTTTGTATTAATAAAATTAAAATAAACATAATAGCCTCAAACAACTCTAGGAATTTATGAACACAACCGTTTTTACTTAGGTATTGTCCTATAACCGAGAGTAAATTTATAAATGTAATAGAGGAACACTGATTTGGACCCGCTTTATTTAGTTTTTAATCAATCGCCTTGTCAATTTGCGACCACTGTAATTAGTAATTATATAACGCTACTACGAGTATATCATAATAGAATCTGTTCTATACAGTTCAATTAACACCTTTATAAGTTCTTATGCAGCTTGAAAAGCTTTAAAGGTTGCAAATTGACCTTATTGCAAAAAGTTCCCTCGGTAGTTAATCATTTGAAAAGAAACGTTATATCCAACTATTCAATCTGACCCGTTTTGTCTCTAATGAAGCTTTAATCTTCTTTGAACTATCTTTAGAGAGCTTAATTTAAAGTCATTTTCCCTTCACTTGTCTCACGTATTCTTTGTTTTATGATTGCTTTTTGATAAAAATCAATTTAACAGTGCTTTATGCTATTAAAAAGCGCTTGTTTTTATTGTTTTGTCTTTATTATTATTCAATATATCATAGTTTTATAAACCATTACATTTACATTATAGATTAGTAGTATAATAACCTTGTTAGTAAGTTGTGCATACGATTCCGAAAAGATGCTAAATTTTATTATGCTTCCCTACTACTGTGATATACTTTGCGAAATTAAATTAGACGAGAGAGTTTATCCACTCACTAAATTTCCCGCGTGGAATCATGAAATTTGCTTTACATATTTCGCAAAGCCTAATATGTGGGTTGCTACGAAATTAAATATGTCAGTTACACTATAAAAGCTCGATGTAATAAGCGATGTCAATCAGTGTATGTCGGTATGGGATTTTACTTAGACATAATCTTTTGTTAAATAATAAGTGATTTAGTACTTGTCACTCTATTAATTAATTATTATTAATAATAAAACACATTATTTATTATATGTACTATAATTATATTTTTGCCTTACTTGGCTTTGTAGCTTTTGTAAATGCAATACACCGTTAAATTTAGTTGATTCGTTAATGTTGATAGCTTAAAAAAAAGAAAATATTATTTCTACCTTCACAACGTACAAAAATATTTTAAGAGTCTGTGCCGTTTCTTGGAACCAATTTGCCTTTTTGAAATGACTTTCATTTAAATTATGACCTTTCACTGACATATCTCACTTCACTGCTAGAAATCTTGCGGCGAGGATTCTATTTCCACCGAACTGCTTTCATAACCGCAAGAAGATTTTCACAAACAATGCCGAGCTCGTTGAACATCTCATGTGCACTCATTGAGGTGCAAATGAAGATGCTCTTGTCTCGCCTAAGGTGACAATTCTGTAATGGCGTTCCTTACTAAAATGGTTCTGCTGCAATAAATATTATTTTTATGAAATGTTTTTGAACTCTATAAGGTGATTTGAATACTTCGTTTGATACAACAATTTTTTTAATTCAGTAAGCAGACATCAAAAGATCGACTTTACTTCGATCTCATCTTGATTTAAATTACCTTTTTTATATGCAATTACATTTTTTATTATAACTTCTATAACAAGGAAAGCTTTTTGAATAGTTTGCGAATTTATAACTAGTTAATGTTTATTTTTTTTTAATTGAAAATTCCTTATTATGGTTATTGCCAATTATTATTTTTCAAGCATAGGCTTTTTATATGGACATAATGGATATAGTCTTTAATATCAAGTAATTACTGCCAATTCAAAACTTCATTGTATTACCATGAAGTAAGCCATCATGACATCATGCCATCTATCTGCCTTGAGATGATATTTGACACAGCTATTCTACAAATTGAGATTCATATCAATATGTGTTGCGTTATCAGTTATCTCTAATGTAAATTACATATCTCAATCCAAATTTTACAAAGGTGATAATAAACGTTACAATTGTTAGGAATTTTAAGTTCTTATATTTTAAGAAGGTTCGTAAGACCTACGTACTTGCAAGGTTTAAGAGTTAGCTTTGATTAAGCCTCAAGACTTTGTAGTTTTTCTTGTTCCATTGTTTCTATGTGCTGTATAGGTACTTAACGTAACTGATATGTTCTGGAGTCATTTTAACCCCGACGCCAAAACGACAGGGTTATAAAGTTGACGAGTCTGTGTGTGTATGTCTGTCTGTGGCATCGTAGCTCCCGAACGGATGAACCAATGTTGATTTTGTTTTTTTTTTGTTTGAAAGGTGAATTAGTCGGGAGTGATCTTAGCTATGTTTTATGAAAATCTGTCCAAGATGGCTGCTGCTACAAAATGGCGAATTACATATTTTTTAACGACTTCCCCAATATGGGTATCAAATTAGAGGGTTTTACTAGTAGAATACTATTTTTAATATGTTATGTTTTTTTATTTTTAATTATTAACTTTACGTTAAGTCTTTCTAGACTTTTCATTTCAATACCTACTACCTCTATAGATTGGACACCAAAACTGTGATCTATGGTGAAAAAAAGTAATTATTCGGTATAACGTAACAAAGTATATTATTTTAAACTTAAAATTTAAATACCAAAACCTATGTTGTATTCCTATATTCGTTTCGAATGTCACCGCGAATGTAATAAATGTGACATCGAGAACAATTATTTATTTATGTTAACGAGGGAAATTGCCTTCATTAATAATGGTACAATCGTGAGAAACGGAAATTATATCAACCACTTTTTGTGGTAAACGCAATATGTGCGCTTATGATTAAAACTAAATTAATAGCGACTATGTAAAGTATTCTCTTAGAACAAAGCCTTGTTTACTAAACGTAAAGTAGGTACCTATCTACAGCATTCAATGAACTGATAGAAATCTTAAATAACTATTAATTAGTTATTACATTGATTAAAATTCTAGGAAAAAGCAATTAAATTGTAAGTAAAACTAGATTTTATAGCTTTTTGTTGAATAATAATTACCTTTTTAGCGTCTCCAATTTAGGAGTCAACAACCGATAAAATTAAAACTTATGACTTACACATTATGTAGACGAAGCCCTATCAAAAATTCTCCGAGACTTGGCGGTTTTAACAACTCTTTGTTTAGAGGGAATGAAAATTGTAAAGGTTGACACAATTAGTGCTCCATCGTGCAGGACAATTTATTTTGAATGCCGTTTTACATAGTAAAGCTTGTTATGTAGTTTGCATAAGTTCTTTTTTTGTTAGATTACAACATTATATTTTAACTGTTGCTAGGCATTCGTCGAGGCTTTGTCCTCATAAGAGTATAAAATGATGATGATTATGAATAATGGATATTCTCTATCTATAAAGATAGGTCTCTCTATTTTTTACGTGTTGTTTTACAATTACATTTTGAAAACATACCTAATTTATTTTAAACAAAATACTGAGCAAACACATTTAAGCATAAGTTTTATACACTTTGCTACTGATATTTAAAACTATTAATATTCAGGCGTAAAAACAAACCGCGCGATATTTTTATAGTGTTTTTTCATTACTTTGAGTGTACCTATTGATTTTAATGCTTCCCGGTGAATGAACTAAAGATATTTTATATTCGGAGAATGACCGGTTTTTATATTGCTTTTAGATCGATCTATCTTTGGTACACCCAGCATCTACAAAGAATTAATTTTGATTATAACAAAATAATTTGTGACGTTTAAAATAGTCTTTATTTAAATTTATCGTTACTTCACTTATATATATACTTCACTTATATATATTTAATTTAAATTTAATTTTAAAACATAACTACATTTACATAATTATAAAGCCTGAGGTCAGGTTAATTGGTTCAAGCCAGACATGCAGATTAACCATTTTCCCTATTTATTGTGTTGTATAAAAATTCTGACCAAAATGACCTCTTTACCGAACAATGTAAAGGAAGAGTCATTATTTTTAATTTTATAGAATTTTTACAATTATTTTATTACTTTTGTGTAGGTACCAATACCTAATAATTACTTTTGTGTAGGTACCAATACCTAATGTCTTGTTTTACTTTGATGAGGTTGACATTTGCTAGAGGGCTTTTTAATTTTAATAGTTGTTTAAGCATCTTTAAAAGATCACTCTTAATTAAAGATATTTTCTCGCCCTTGTTTTCAACACGGAAGGTCGACTTATGAATAATATGGAAATAAGAAACGCCGTAAGTTCATAAAAAACAAAGACGTTAAAATTTATCGTCTGACAACGAAATAATCACTTCGTCACGTCTCACTCTAAAGTATAACGGACAATATTATAATGTTTTATAAGGGGAGTTAATATGGCGTAATACAAAAACTTTAAAGCAATAAAAGAAATTAATTCGGATGAACAAGTATGTAAAATAAAATCATCTCAACTCCTTGGGCAAATGTTATTATTAAGAAAAAATATTATTCAGGTGTGATCAGAGTAATTTCACAGAATATTTCTAGATCGTCTACACCTGGCTGGCTGGTAAGCATATATAACATGTGTAATACAAGTAATACATGTCTGTCTTTATTAGGTATGAAACGATTATCGTACACAAGATAATTATTTCGTATAAGGGCGAAATACTATGTCCTAACATGAGAGTGGAATTAGATATTTTCTATTCATTAGAATAATCGAGTTAACTAAGTAAAATGTTAGGAAGTTAGAACTTTAATTGCTTTGAATGCCAATGCCAAAAATATAAATGTATTAAGAATATTTTTTAAATTATTAAATAAATTATATAAAAATATATATAGGTAGGTACATGGTTTATTGCAAAAAAAAGGAAAAATACGTATACGTATTGTTAGTATAGTTGTATAGAAGCAACACGCGATTTGATAATAATGAATTCATTCGCCGTAGGCGCAGCTGCCTGTAGAACAATAACTCAACCACTTCACTGTGATTCGATTGAATCAATAACTTGAATAAATGTGTATATATATACATTATACATATATAAGAATGGCTACGTGTTTTTATTTATGTATATTAAATAAGATATGTTTCATCCCAATTTATGTCTATCTATCAAGTGTATTATTTTTATTTATTTATTTTATAATAATAGCCCAACAATGAAATGCTTAAAAATACTTAGATCGGATTATTGCAAAACAGTAGCAACGTTACATATATAAATGGTAAATAAATACCCACATACTGGTAAATTATATAGCGTGATTACATTGCGAAGATGGTGGGCGTGCGCACGCCCAGGAGCCTTGTACACAGGAAGTCCTAATTGTTGCCACGTCGAAACCTGTTCGAAGTAAGCTCTCTGAGTGTTTAATTGACACTCGACTAGCTCCTTGAACTTTTGTTTTTTTAACTTTTAAGGAAAAGCTCTATTTAAAATAAATATCTGTAGTTATTATGTTAATAACGCTGGAAGACAATTATTATTATTTTTTTATATTTGTTTGTTTGTGTAGGATATAACAGCTAAACGGATTTGGATGGTATGTAGGATCCAGATATACTATCACGTGCAGTAAATAGACTGTTACTACACGTCATAGTATATCTGAATTACTTTTAAACACCCAAGGATGCTTGTAAGTCTTTTATTAATCCTAATTTCATTGTACATGTAAATGTATGTAGCACATAATTATGTCAATATAAAAAAAGTGACTCTTATCTGTCAATCTACAAATGAAATGGGCCACAGATCCGCCAACGCTAACCAATCAACAATTTGAAACATTACGGTGCAATATTGTGTATGTACTTTCAAAAAACCAGCAACGTATCCGGTTTGCGCAAACGCATGTCGCGAGATGATCCGCGCATTGTAATATAGAAAGTGGGCGGATGGGCCTTTCATTTTTTACCTTTCAATAGAACGAATTAATCATGAACTTATTTCGGTAAAAAATTTATAGTTTTTTTTAAGTTATCATAATTAATTTTTAATCACAGTAGGCTTATCAAGCAAGTTTTAATTTTATGTAATTCCTTATTGTTAAAGTTTTTTTTTATTAATTTGTTATTGCTTTTAAATTGACATTTTATGTGGTGACGATTAAATGGCAATTTTATTGTGCAATTGTAAAGGTTGTTTTTTTTTTCAGTTACATTTTACTCGCTTTTGTCCAAATGCCATATTAAATTGTGGACTAGAACTACTGAATGAATACTTGGATATTCGAGGACACGTAGTTTCATATGTATAAATACAAAGACAGTGTCAATCATTTCAGGTAGCTCAGATAAAATAACTAGCATTTGTGTTACGGAACGTTGCTGTTTATCGTTATTTTATGCTAATTTGAATCTTATCCCCTTAACTTTAGGCATCATGCGGTAATGTAATCTGTCGTCCACTTTTCACGCTGTAGAATATGATTTCATCTTGGGAAAGCTGATTTTGAAGAGTTCCGTTCTAGTCTCCTGTGAAGTGTCTGCATAATGTTTGTTGATAACATTTTGATGTCTGTCCTTACAATATTTATGTGTACAGAAATAGTCTATGGGTCGGACACAGGGAGTTAGTTATACCTATAGGTAACTTTGAATGTAAGAACTAGATATTATTATACATTAATTAGTTTTGTCGTATATATAATAAAGATAAGGTTTATAAGAAACGGATTTTTTTGTGCTAATTTCGGTAGGTAGGTTAGGTATTTATTAGGTACATTCAAATTTTACAAGGCATCAAATATTTTTGAGAATGCTTTATGCAAATAGGCATTTATAAATAAATCGTAAAACTAACAACTTTCACATTTTCCGTGTAAAGTGAAATGTTGTTTTTCTTATCTTTTACGAGCTTGATGTGGGCTTTTAATGTGTAGTGCACGCGAGAACACACTTGTATCCTTGAACTTGAGACTACCTTATGTTGCGATGTATAATCACTATGCCCCTATCTGCGTGCAAAACCATAGACATTCTCAAAAGGTTAAGTTCTTAAATTATACCTAATTAGCAATTAGTTCTAAGGACCAGCAACATTTTTCTAACAACGAAAAAGTAAACTCTATGTAACATCACTCGATTTAACGACAAACTCCCTAAAGCGAAATCATTAAATTTTGGTTGGTTTAGCTTGTTTTCCATACAATGATTCACTCTATATAGCATTACTTGCCAAAATTAGAAAAACTTCGCCGTGCATTAAAGAAGCTCTGGAAGCAGCAAAATTATTGGAAAAGTTTTTTTTATCATCAAGATGCCTTAACATTGCAAGATATGAATAAAAGAAGTGAAAAAATACAACAAATTACTGGTGCAGCTAAAGACGTCAGACGAAAATAACAAACTATACGCAATAGCGTTCTACTCGTAATAAGAATTGTTTTTTATGTAATAAATATTTTCTTTTTCTAATACAGATTTTTCTTAGGAAATATGCAGTCTCTTGAGTGTCGTTATATAATATAGAGTTTACACTGTAGATAAATTCTATACATATTTTATGGTTTCTCCAAATTTTCAATAATGTTTATGGTCCTTCGACCGTTGCGCGAACACTAGTACTTTTTAATTAAAATTTTTAGATTTTAGGAATTATTTAGATACATATTGTATTAGAATTGAGATTAGGTTATAATTTTCAGTGATAAACTTCTTCCCACATAGCCACAGTTGCGGGCGTAACCTACTTGTTTGAAATACTAGAAATTATTATGAATTCTTGTGAATTTAGACCAGAAGTGAGCTTTCTTTTAAAAAAAACAAGCATACTAAATCGACCTCAATTTATTGTAAGTATCTGAAAACGCTAAAACACAATTAAACTAACCAAAAAGACAACTAAGCTACCAACAATGATATTTTAAAGAAATAAACCAACAGAGTAACGACCTAACAATGCTACCACGACAAGCGTCAAGATACAACTACCCCCCGATGCCAGTTATGCATCGACTTTTATAGTTTTTTCCCCACTCCAACATCCTCTTTTCTGTTCATATTCCACACGGCCTTTCCTGACAGGAGACCGTCCTCGGGCTCCCTCATCTTCTAACCTTGGGGTTCAGAACCTTGACATCGAAAACCTGAGTGACGCCACGAGCTATAGACATCACACTCTCATCATTGCTGCCGTATAAACAATAAAATCTCCAGACAAAAAAAAAACACAAAGTGCATTTCTAAGAATTGCTTGTCGTTCTAATTTGATTCATTCGTGGTCTAAGCTCACCTAGCATAACCTAAGCACAATGGATGTGAAACAAACAGATATCTGTACCAATTACCCGGGGCAGGACCCGTCAGGGGAGTGCGCCCTCACGACTCGCCAGAGAACCATGTCATAGCTTTGCGTGTGTAAATCAGTACCTATAAAAGCATGTTTCAACCCAACCTAACCACAAATATACGTTACCTAGCATAACCTAAGCACAGTGGATGTAAAACAAACAGATATCTGTACCAATTACCCGGGGCAGGACCCGTCGGGGGAGTGCACCCTCACGACTCGCCAGAGAACCATGTCATAGCTTTGCGTGTGTAAATCAGTACCTATAAAAGCGTGTTTCAATCCCACCTACCCCCAAATATACGTTTAATGTTTGCTCCAAAAACATATGCAACGGTCAACTCATAGTATGATCACTGCTCCAGGACGACATGTCTGAGTAACCTCCAAGACACTGTCCGAGCTCACACACATTAATCTTAAGCTACACAAGGTATGTCCCATATACTAGGATCGCATGTCTGAGCGCACTCCAAGACAGCATCCAATAATATGAAACCGTACCCCACTTGAAGTGCATCTCTCGACCAGGACAGCATATCCGAGTACAAAGACCTGCGAGACATGCTAACCCCGACCGCAAGATGCATCTTCCCTTGAATGTGTCAACCCCAATGAGAAAACACAAAATAAGCGTCTTTTACATACACAGTAAAAAATAAAATAAAAATTTTACAGTTAACATTTCTATACAGACCCGGAAAAAGGCGCGGCACCTACTACTCACTACGATCTCGCTTGTTGTCTGACAAAATAAAAAATACGATCTAAAAATAACCGTAAAAGTAATTTCATTTTCTAATTTAAGCCTGACGAGTAAAACAAAACTAAACTATACACAACGACCAACACAAAACACGAATCACTAAAATCAATGAAAATACACCAAAATCACGGTACCCTCCGATAAAACTTTTAAACAAAAACAACCAACAAATACCACACGCTAACAAAAGTTGTGGGCGATACAGGACCTATCCCACTTCTGATCTTGTGAATTTAGACCAGAAGTGAGCTTTCTTTTAAAAAAAACAAGCATACTAAATCGACCTCAATTTATTGTAAGTATCTGAAAACGCTAAAACACAATTAAACTAACCAAAAAGACAACTAAGCTACCAACAATGATATTTTAAAGAAATAAACCAACAGAGTAACGACCTAACAATGCTACCACGACAAGCGTCAAGATACAACTACCCCCCGATGCCAGTTATGCATCGACTTTTATAGTTTTTTCCCCACTCCAACATCCTCTTTTCTGTTCATATTCCACAGAATAATAATTAATAAATTAATTAAAATTAAGCCAACTGTTTCGTTACGGAGTATTTATTACTAAACTAAAGTAAACGACTGAACTTACCAGTTTTAATACCAATTACAAATAGAAAGTTAAATTCGTTAGGAGATTGAAGGAATCACTTTTATTAAATATTTTAAATTGTATTCTATTAAAATTGTACGTAAGCCTTATATATTATCTTATATATATATATATATATATATATATATATATATATATATATGTACTACATATAAATATTTAAGTTTGGATGGGTGGATGTTTGTTGCACCGGAACTGATGAACGCATTTTGATGAAATTTGCCAAAAGAGTAGATTATATCCTAGAATACTTTTACTTGTACGGTTCCCGTGGGATAGATTAGTTTTGTTTTTTTTTCTTAATTAGGGACGAAATCGAGTGAAGCGAGAGATAATCGGTGCTAGTAAAAAAAATTGACAGTACTGGAAAAATTAGATTCGACTAAAAAACCGAATATAAAATGAAAGTTGCTTCGAATTCAAAGAGCAGAACTGCGTACGAGAGCTCGTTAAATAATAAAAACGTCAGTTTTCCAGACAATTACCGATCCGTAACGGCTTCAATGGCTAGAAACTCACGTAGGCACTAAAATGACACTATAGAAAAAAAACACTTCAGTTGCGTCATTTTATGGTCGATACATTTTTTGTTAATTTCGCAATGTTAGGTTATTTTAAGTTTGTGATATAATAAATGTTTATGCCATGCTTATTTATTATGTCTTAAATCTTATTATAATATATGTATATTCAAGAAAGTTTCTCATGTATATATTATTATATATGTATACATGAGAAACTTTATTATATTGTTTTTTTATATGATGAAAATGATTCTATAGATCTACGTAACCCGTATAATATGTATCTTTCGTTTAATTTAACTAATTATTGTTTTATTAATTGAAGAAGTAGATACTTGATATCGCTAAGGGTAAGATTATAATATCCTTATAACGAATATATTCTTCTTAAAATAGGCAAAAAAGTCTAATTGCAAGTAGAATACAAGTGTCGTATTATTTTGTAGGAAAACAATAAAATAAGGTGCAGTTGTATTTAAGCAATAATATTATTAAACAGATAACCATGTATGCTATCTTATCTTATACTAGCGTGATGCCCTCAATGTGGATATTTTACAAATGATACCTTACATTCGATTATTTTACGCGTAGGAGATAGGCTTGTACCAAGTATGTTTGGAATGAGGTCAGAGGCTCGAACATAAACTGATAACCATATGATAAATAAACACCTACTCATAAAAAAAAACTAAACGATTAACCTATGTTTGATTGTGATACGAAATTACTACATCAAGATACGATTTAAGGTTTAATTTTTATTCCCCGGTCAACAAACTAAAAGTGACATAGGACTATATGTAAATTATTAAATCAAATGCGGGTGAAACTATGATTTATGCTAGTTTCTTTAATTAATTAATTTAACATGTGGAGACACTTGTTTTAATAATAAACAAAAAAGTGATAGCTATATAAATTATTATGCACTTTTACGTATTAGTAGTTCATAAGTGCTTATTTACAGGAACAGGAATAAGTATAAGCATACACATCTGTGTAAATATATTATTATATGCTACTTTCGTTTTAAATACAAACAAATTGTTAAGAACATGCTAGTTTACAAGTATTAGTAACAATACCTAGCTTCACTCACGCACGTTTCGTCCATTCATACATCCACAATATTTTTTAGTAATAATTAAGCCTAGATTTCGTCACAACCAATCTTGTTATTTTTTGAAAGACTGAGTAAAGATTGATCCATTAAAATATTAGTAAGAATAATTCCGGATGTTTGTATGTCACTTATTTTTATCTTTAATAACGTTTCCTAATATTTATCTCATACATCGGGTTTCATAGAACGCTGATAACACTGCAATGATTAAGTGCACTGCATATTTCGTAGATAAATCACGTTCCCAGTTCGACATGCTTGCATCGTCAAGCGTGATTCATTTATTATCGACTACTTTTATACTTCCGGAAAAGGTGTTTCACTTTACGACCTCGCTTTAAGTAAAACCTTGGCGCTAATGATAGAACAAGTTAGTCGTATATGGGTTGTTATTGTTTAAATAATATATTAAAAATTTTATCGATTAGTAATTTATTGTTGGTATGCTAGTCTTTTATGATTAGATTTACATATTTTCTTTTGGAACAAAGATTTTTTATTTTATCTTTGCTTACGTCTCATGAGAATAATTTATAGAACATATATTATTTAACACAAGTTCTAAGATTTACGGGAATATTTAACATTTTAAATAAAATTATTTTTTTGGATTTTTTCAGAGATTTATTATGTTTAAAGTTTAAATTCTGACAAAATAGTTTAAATTTAAGGTAAATAAGCTGTAGATATCGCTGGATTTAGCATTATTGTGGACTTGCGGTTACTAGAAAACCTATATATGCAAAAACGGTCGTTTTAATCAGAAATTTAATATAATTATTTTCATAAATTAAGTGCAGATTTTTATAATAATGTCGATGATACTTTTAATAATTAATACGCATATTTAACGTGACTATATCGGCGACATAAATTATTATAAGAGGATATCCTCTATAACAATAAGTCTCCCTTTTACTTGTGTCCTTCCTGGAATTGCATAATTTGTCATCAATTATTTTACATGGAAAGTAAAAACCATATTGAATGTATCCAAGTATTAGTCATTTGAACTCGTTTTAGTGTTGTAAGGCATTAAAATGACAATTATCTCTGGAAATGTAAGTGTACGGAAGAATTATACTTAATAGACAACTTGTTTTGTGAGATATGACTCAGATTGTGTCAGACACTAATGGACGTTAATGCAAAAGTAATATAGTATAATTTAAGCTATACTGTATATAAATACAATAGGTAGAAGTGTTTGTCTGTGATTTCAAAACTATGTTTTCTTATGAAGTATATAGACTTATATGATATCAGTACTACTGTATACAAACTACCATTTTACCATATATAAACTACCATTTAAAAAAAAACGTTTGTCTGTCTTTCTGTTTATCCCAATTCTTATTATCCTAATGGTAATCTTTCACATATCTTAACCTACATAAGGGATATTTTACATTTGGAAAATATTTCGACATTCTGGCGAATAAATAAATAAAATGAAATTAATAGAAAACTGTGAAATATTCGAATTTCGAAAAACCCTTTGTACACCTAACTAAGGTACACTTAAGATACTTATTTTATCAATTTTAAACTAGGGACGCCCCCGAGCGAAGCAAAGATAAGTTGACTGTATTATAATACAGTATGTACCTACCTACCTGATAGGTATGTATTACGATACGCTTCATTTTATAATATGTTAGTTATGCTTTCCAAAGAACTTACGATGCCAGTTAGTTATTGTCATTAACATTACATAACAACTAGAGATGAGAGGTTTTAATGCATTTTCATATAGAATTTAAGGAGGTTCTATACCCATCGTTGTTGTATAAACATGACAGACCATTAGCTATTTAATATATCCAGATAATGCATAAATGTATGTATGTTTATATGTGTAATGTAAGGCTCAAACAAAAATGATATTATGTAAAGTCGGCAAATTTTTAAATTATGCCTTTTGAGTCTAATTGCGTCTACAGAGTTCGATTTTAGACATATGTTGGTAGCGCAATACTTTGTTACCATTTTAGAGTAACCCACCAATAATATTAACTAGAGAACGGATGTTTCAGTTTGTTTTTTCTTAAGTGCTTTGTCTTAAATTTATACAAATAATTGTCTTGATCTCGTTATTTAATAACAAAAATGTTCAAGTGTCAGACGAACGATTAAATGGTTTACAAAAGCTTTATTTAACCAACAACAATTCCGTTATTTATTTCAACTGTACATTATATTACTGACACATTTAGCGGAAAATAATACAGTTATGTTTAACTAATTATGTTTAATTTATGATGTATGACTAACAAGCTAAGCGTATCCTTTCTCGCTTACTGCTCCGATGTTTTTTGCTCTTATAATTTGCAAGAGCTTCTGCAAATATTATCACAATTTTGTTTATAAACCATAACGGTCTGGGGCTTTTCGTTCATTTTCATACAATAATTATATCATCGAAAATGAGGGAATAGTAAATGGTGGATTTATTTGTAATTACTATTTTATTTTGATCAGTCAATAGTTTTCTTTTCATTTTATCCATTAACTATAAATATTATATTGGTGTTTATGTTTTATTATATCAGTTTTTATATCAGTCCCATTTAATTTAGCGTTCTAATGTATATTAGTTATTACCTTTGTCGTTAAAATTAGGTATTTAAACACAATAGGATAGAAAAATAAAATTAAAATTATATTTTAATTCGATATTGACACAAACTTAGTTTCCTCAATCCATTTTCATATAAATGTGATTTAAATATGAGTTGTAAGGAAACTAAACTTGTGTACCCACTGGCAAATGCAAAACAAATTTGAAAACTACA
Source organism: Boloria euphrosyne (assembly GCA_951802675.2). Taxonomy (NCBI): domain Eukaryota; kingdom Metazoa; phylum Arthropoda; class Insecta; order Lepidoptera; family Nymphalidae; genus Boloria; species Boloria euphrosyne. The sequence continues at coordinate 4,695,438 of OX637896.1, forward strand.
AAAGCAATTAATATAACTCTTCAAACAAACTTTAGCACAAGGATAGGGGCAGACGCTGACAGCAATTGTTATTCGATAAATGAATTTTAAAGTCCTAAATTCCATAGCAATGTACAACAGCGTGAAAGTTTCGTAATTCCTTTGTAGTAATTAATCGTCAAATAATATTGGGTATTCACTAACTGGGTCAAAAGCAACGGTCTCGATCATTACAGTCCTCCGAATCATTAACCTACACCCACTTGCAAAGTGTCCCCATTGCAAATGTTGGCCCAATCAATTCGTCATCATAATCGCTACTCGTGCGAAAAAACAGAATGCCTTAGAACAATAATTCGTCCCAGATGTTGATTTGAATGTGATTTCGGCCACATATATTAATTTTTAGGATTGTTTAAAAATATTTATAAAAATAGCATTTGCTTGGAATATACGACTAAAACATGTTATTATATATTATTTCTATCCATTAATACATACATAGGTATCTACTGAATCTATCTAGTGCGTTTGTGAAATATTGCTTTATTTATGTATAAAATATATTGCATATGAAAAATGTATGTGTTATACGTACCTATACATTATATTTATATAACAAATGCTTATATAATAAATAGTTTTTACTACTATTTTAAATGAAAATGAATGTATAAAATTCACACTATGGAGTTCTATAATAATATAAAGCATAGAAGAGAAATTTTATGCAACTTCGAGTAATGCCACATGTATTATGCTCGTCGCAGCGGAATACCCACACACTGTCGCCAAACTTGGCGAGAAAAAAAAACAAAAAACAATGGCCGCCATAACGGCGTGCATTGTCGATTGGCGGGAAACGAAATATGTGTCAGTGTTCTTGACAAAGTCATCTGGCTTTGTTTGACAGTTATGTGTTAAAGAATTATTTCATCGTGAACTTCTTAATAGTATAATTTTTTTTAATTTACTTTTACGGTTATTTAATGGGTTCTTTTATTCTAATTTGATGAAAAGACAAATACAGAATTCGGATTAATTGTATTGATACCTAAAATCTATAAGATTATTCTTAATCATTATATTTTTTCTATTTCAATTATTCATATTACTTATACATGCACAATGTACATTATATATACATGTATATTTCACATCTTACGTACGTTCTATCAACGTAATATTGTAGTATACTCGTATGTTTATAGTAGGATTACTACTTAATATAAAATACATATTAAATAATCTCAATATTAATTTCTGTATACGAATAATAAATGCTTTTAAATGAGTTTCATAAGTATGTAGTTAGTAAACTTTGTACCTTAGTTACAAAACATTTTCTTTAACATTATCACACTTAAGATTTTCATCACATTTAACATTTACTTTGTTTTTTTCGACGATACCACTTTTAAATTTTTGTTCTACGCCGTACGTCTGCCAGGTAATACGACACTTATTGAGTTCAATCATATTTAACAAACTGAGTTTGAAACGCAATACTTTATGAATCTGCGTTTCTTATTTCGTCCTCGTTTCTGCTATCCAGGTGAATCTTAGTATCTCATTACATTTGATATCTTTGCTTTGTTCATCCAATGAACTATGTCATTTGTGTTAACATCATGTTAGTAAGTGACTGTTAACTCACTAGTTAACTAGCCAAATAGTACCTCATGGCATTCTTTATATGTACAATAACTATTTTAGATTCAGTAATAACATAAGCACATATAAAAATAAAAACCTTTCTAGCCAATCGACTACTTTTTGCCGGTAGCTCCGCCCGCTTCATAGTTATTTCGTCGTATAAAGGGTTTTTGTAGATCGTTTAAACTACCAGTCGATTTTTGAAGCATTCGTTTTACTACTATACCGTATTATAATGCAGTCGCAGATTAAAGCTAGTTTATGGTACGATAAGCTGTCTCTCGATTCTTAATATTATATTACATGTATATGATATGTGAATATCATATACATGTAATGTTTAAATAATTATAATAAGCTATAATATTATGCATTGTGATGCAAAAAATCACGTCCTTCCGTTGTTTTGCAAATAAAATACCAATTCATATTATATCTTACGTTACAAACATATAGACAGGTAATACCTATTTTTATATATGGAACAAGGATGATTGTCGCAATGAGTGCTCTGTCGTGACACTAATTTTGTCGTTAAAAACAAGCTACGCGCAATCTCACGCCAATTAAGATGTATTGCCGCAATGTATTCTGTAACTCCTATTTACTTTTTTAATTAGGGCCGATTTTGTGTTTATTTCTGCTTATTAATAGTTTTGTACTTTCACTTTAGTTCCAAAATACTAATAAGATAGGCAGGAAAGGATTTAAAATCCTTTCTATTTTTTCTCTTTTATCGTTGATCGATGCAAGTTGAATGATATTATCGAACATATTCATAATTAATACTCATTATACGCCAAATCTATATAGGTTAATAATAAAGAAATGCAGTGCGTTGATAAGCATGTAACTTAAGAACGGCTGAACTGATTTGGCCATGTTCGTAATGGACCGTAAGGATTATTATAGGCGAATAATTGGATAATTTGGAAGAAGCGCAGATTTAATCACAAATACATATATTTCTATTCAAAATAAATATTTATATCATCAATTCATCGATCAATTATCTTGTTTTGAAACAAACTCGCCAGATATTGCCCACTTAGTTCAACGAAGCTATACAGTTGAAAATACAGCGATTTATAATGACTTAAGTTTTCGTAACATTACTGCATGACATTGAAGGTCCTTTAATCGTACTTCAAGCGAAGTAAAGCCGTTATTCGAAATGTAGTTACTTCCGAGAAGACGTATGCAGTGAGAGTAACGGTAACTGGTAATACGAATGCGAATGAGCTGTCCGATTGCACGATTTATATGATAACAGTTTCGCGAGTGGTGAGAACAATGCCAAGGATTCTACCATTTTTAGATTTCTTACTTAGAATTAAAATAGTTTTAAAGATAATATTTTTATGGTTCTCTTTTAAATGTTTACTACATTTGTTTTAACTTCACTTCACACTTAAAAAGGCTATTAATGAATCCCTTAACTGCTTTTAAATAGATTTACAGGATCCGTATTGCTCAACAGTGTTTCGAGGGTCAACGGACTGGGCATATAAAATGCTACTTCGACATGAGTGCGAATTCTTTTGTTTATTTTGGCATCGACCCCGGATCAGACGGTGGCTTGTCATCGCAATTCCTCTCGTTCCGATGCATGTCAGTAACATCACATTATTAGTCAATATCAATGATAATGTTCTGATCAATTTCGATTTAGTCATCACTGTACTGGTTTTCTCTGTAACGGGATTCTTATTTATTTGTCATCAACTACGTCTTATTTTAATTACACATCATTTTTTTCAAGTATGATCAGTCACGTTAATATAATTTAAACATGTTTTTTTTTTAGTTTTACTACTGTATGTTCTAAAAATGTCAAGTAAAATTAATTTACTAGGATTTAAAACGTTGTTCATCCGGTTTTTGTTTATAAAACACCGGAAATATATAAAATAAATTTAAGGTGTTATCAGATTAAATATTTTAGCTTGCCCAAAAGTTCATTTCACGGCCGTTCTTTAGCACAAATCGTCTAAATTCGTCGAGTTCGCCATAGGTCAAGAGACGCAAAACACGCGTAAGTGGGTCAATTTAAAATCGGTGGCAGAAAATGTCGTCCCCAAGCAAAAATTATTTGTTCACCAATATTTTTAAAATATTAAAATTGTGTTTTAACGTTCTTAGTAAAAGTACAAATTAATGAATATATTTTCAAAAGAAAAACGGAGTTATTATTGATTTATCAATTTTTTGACAGGTAACCGAATAGTAGTTCATGGTAACAGAGGTGTTTTACATACAAAAAAATTCTGTCCCACGTCTCATGGCACTATGCAAAAATCACAATATCTTTTTATTAAAATTTTATTATTGTTTTGTTTAATATTTATAAAAATTAAGCAGATTTATCATTTTAAAAAACATTACCCCCAACTATTTAATAAATTTATTGAATCATCGATGATTATTTAAGATTTAGTCCCGCGGCCGTTGTAAAAACCGTCGCACCTTTCTGTTACCGTGTAAATTAGACAAATACTAAGAGATTGCTCTACCGTTCCATTAATAATAGTTAGGTCATAATGTGTTCTGTTGCTTCGACTCTTTTCAAGGTGAGTGGGGCGTGGGGTACGCAAATCAGTCGTTCATTAGTTGCGGTGAGAGGTGCGTGGTTTTATTCTGTGTGTGCTATGTTACCGGCATTTTGATGTAAGTATTCAGATATTTCTACATAATTTAATAAATTAAATATAGCATTAAGGGTATAATTGTGTAATCTGTTTTTATTTTGTCAAAATATAATTTTATTTTAAGAATAAATTAATCTAAGTATTGAATTTACAACTCTGTTACTGCACAACTATGTTACCTCTGAATGAATGAAATAGCCCCACATGTTGAATTTAGTGAAAATTATAACTGCAAGTTCCATGAGGAGATACAATCACACCACTTTGGTAGTTCGCGTAACAAAGTATCCTTACATACTGGTGTGTTGTACAGGCGAAACTCTAAAAATCAACATTTGGACGTCGAATCTTTTGCACAGTATTAAGCAATCTAACCCACGGCCCATTGGCAATCTGGAGTCCTTTACCCCATACCGTTCTCAATACAAGAACGTTTTCTTCATGTAAAAGCAATACACATATTTTCAGATAGACCCGCTACTCAGTACCATCAGAAATATAATTTCTGCCTCATATGCACAAGACTGCTCTCAAAGTACAACTTCAGTAAAGTTACATGGAATTTCTTCGAGGCGGTACACGGCAAGGGCTGGCTGCTGATGGCCTTAGTGGTTTTCTTAAACGGACTGCGGACCGACTTTTTACCGTTGGAAAATACATTTCCAATGCCTCTTCATTCTATCAGTCTTTAAAAGATACTAGAAAAGTGAAGATGTGCCTCATAACCAACGAAGATACAGAAACAATCACGAATGACGATAACAACTTAATTGAAAAAGAAAATATGCATTCAAGTAAAATCAAAAAAGGGGTGTACGTTCCAGTAAAATGTTCCTATTTAAAAAATGAATACATTTACCTTGGCAAAGCATTAAGCGAAGTAGTAGATGACGGCGAAATGAAAATAGTGTTCATGAAGTGAGAGATTGATGTATCATATCAACAATATGACAGTTTATCGCGCATTGTTTCAGAGCCTCGTAAAGTATTAAAGGGCAAAAGGGTATATTACCATTTCCTACTACCCTAGAAAGTAAATTTGATCTCAGCAATTGAATTTTAAACATTTTTTAGTTTTATTACATACTTGGATAATAAATAGATACCCAGTTCCTAAATATATTATTGTTTTTAGAAAGTTATTATTAAATATATAAGATTTTGTGATAGTAGTTCGTTAACTTTAATATTAAAGGTACTATGTTACTTAGCCTACCACTCTGTTACTTGTATGTCCCTAAATATTAAAGACCAAATTTTGAAATTGTATAGAAAACTGATATTTGATTTCATATTTTCTATATTTAATATATACTATTCAGATTATTACATAGTATTATCGGTACGTTTTTATAATATCAGTCAATTTAAGTAATTTATAAAGAAAAATAGTTTTGTTCAAACACAGAAAGTAACAGAGTATATTTCATTTACATTATTATTAGTATTTAAGAATAAATATTCTGATTCCTTATGTTAAACATGAGAGTAAATATATAATTAATGTTGATTTCAGAGGAAAGGTAACCAAAATGTGATTTATTGTTTAACTATGAATAAATGTAAGATGGCAACAGAGTTGTTTAATTTTCACCTCACCTTAGTTTCAATCACGTAAAATTCTGAAAATATACGCAAAAGATCGCGGCCAACCACGAAATTGCATTTTACAATGTTATGTGCATGTCATGTTATTACCTCTACCCTGAAATCAAACAATTATTTTTTGAAAAAATTCAAAATTTTGTGTCACTTTTTCTGCCACCGATTTTAAATTGACCCAAGTAACAACACGCAATGAAAATAAGGTTCGGGTCACATAACTTGTTGGCGTTAGGTTTACTTATAAGAAAAAAGTAACAAAGGCGTGTAAATATCTAATACAATAATGTTCAGAATAGATTCTACAATCTATTCACCATTTCATCTCATTTGTATCATAATATTACTATTGCTCTACAAAATACGTTGTACTTACGTATTTATTACAAACATAGTTTTTGGTAAAAATGATACGTGATATACCTATTTAACATTGAAATATTAAATTGAAATATTACAATTAGTGTACACCCAACCTTATTCATTTATGATTCACTACAATCGTAAGTGTCTATGAAAGGGAAATTTTAAACTTCTATTAGCATAGATATAAGGTATTTGTAGTATTTGTACGTATTGGTTAAGTATTTGTATTCGTTTTCAATATTTATGTAGTCACATGTTTTATAATATTGTTCAGTTCATTATCAATACATGTACGGATAGCTAGCTGTCTATATATAATGAACTAAATAATACGTAATTTATATTGCGTAGTATATACTAAGTACATACTTATGTGGATTTGTATAATACAAGTTTTGTTCATTATATTCTTGTGTCAAATAACGACAAACACAAAAATTAATATTTAATACATTTCAATTATAAAATTAATATATTATGCATATTTTATACATCCTAAGTAAAGCTATTCATATTGAATGGAGTCTTAAATGTTCCGCATGTCACGACTAACATGTTGCTGATTTAGTCATGCTTTCTATCCAGGTCATCTAAGCACTTGAATTCGTCACATTGACTTAATGCTAAGCATCAAAATGTCAAGTAACTGTCTCCGCTCAATGATTTTCGTCGAGTGGAAATTTAAATAAAATTACCTTAAAAATTAGTATTTATTCAAACAGTTATTATCGATCCATTCTCGATTCCAACTGTCAACAGTCAATTGGTATTTTATATTTATTTATATACATCCATAAAAAACTTTAACTCTGTCGGCGCCAAACTAATATGTCGTCGCAAAGCTTGTTACTTACGCAACTGTAGGTGCTTAGTCGTATAAAATATAAATCTTTAAAATTTTGATATTTTTCGTGTTCAGATTTTTTTTAGATTGAATTTATCTATGACTATTGTTTATGTAATGTTAAGAGAGTAACCTTCATGGTATTGGCGTTTAGTTTCGTACTTATAATCCAAATAAAAAAATCTATTCTAAAGTAATTGATCTATTAATAGGTTATACTTTATACTAAAAAGATAAAGCTAAATGCTTAAGTCAAAGCATAAGGTGAAGCATTAGACAGATTAGATTATTTTATGCAAATCTATTAAAATTAAAACATAATAATAAAAGATCAATGGTTCATGCAAAATTATTCTATGTTTTAGATCAGTACAACACAACAAAAGGATTTATGAATTTTACCAATTATTGTGCAAAAGTAATTATTTATGTCTGATTGTCACCTGATTACAATCAAGGATATATGAGTCCTCACAATTCCTACATGAGGACGTAGGACTTACTTATCATGCGAACGGAGCCACGGCTGAATCTAGTATTGTATAGACAGAAGCAATAAACTGAATACTTGGGCAAAACGTATATTTTCGTTATTTGCTAATAATAACGCCTGGTAAAATAATAAAAAATCTTTCTAGATGAATGTGAAAGGCACTTAAGCCAATATGCAAAGGTAATTATTCAGTTAAACGTAGTAATTATTTAATTAGATAGTGTTAGGTGACGTAGAACGTATGACCTAGTTACGCCCGGCGTGGGCTATATAGATAATCTTTTCTATTTTTATCGATCTCTAGCTAATTTATAATTTGCATGTTGCAACTTGCAAGTGCATTCAAACTAAAATACACTGCCCGAAAAGAAATATATTAGATAGTTTGGTAAAAATCTTATTGAAATAGTTTAGTTATTTGTATCGATACAGAGGCCGAATTTATAGTTTTTAGGATTAACCTCTGTCTGAGACAACATCATGCAAAAACCAATGGGCAGTTCTGATAAAAATTGGTATGATTATAACTGGTTATATTATCTTACTATTAATAAAAGCGAAAGTGTTTGTCATTATATAACTGATTGTTTTTTTCGTCTATTTGAATATTATGTTTCCGTTTTAATAAATTGTTACTTACAATATACGAGTAATATACCATTCAGCATCACTCTGAAAAATAAAAGTCCTTTGGTTAAAGTTTGAGGAGAATCGGCAGAACATACACACTGTCCTTCCCATTTTATTTCATATATCGAGTTTCCTACGACTTTATGTATGCGTGTGGCCCCCAGTATTTCAGTAAAGGCCACGTGTGTCCGGCGACGGTGAAATATTTATGTGCCCAGCGGGAGTCCTCTCTCTTCGCCTTGCGACAAACGTCTCGTAATTACTGGGTGAAGTTATTAACATAGAAACAGTCAATTGTTTCACTATTTTTTAATTATTTAAAGCAACTTTTGTATGTTACTTAGATTTACATGTATATAGTTTGGACTAACGTTAAACTTTACGTTTTTTTTATTATACTTGTCTTCAATACATTTTTTTATTTTAAAGTAAAAGTAAAATGCAATAACCAATACCTTAATGTTAAACTTACAGCAGTAATGCAGATTTGCAAGGACTTTTGAACAAAGATACCTTATTTTAATCTAATTATTATATCTATTGCATAAATTATTACATGTCTACGAAAAACCCGGTATATTTAATGAACGTTTACGATTGTATAAATCACACCGCGCCCGTAGTCCGTACATACAGCCTGCAAGCTGTTATCAGGCTATCGATATTACCAGTATTACGAAATGTCTAATCATTGGCTCGTGCTACGTTTCCGCCATGTTAAATTTGTACAGTAGTGTTCATTTTATGGAGTTTGTTATCTATGATTATATCCTAATGTAGTACGAATAATAATAAGTTGTATATTTATTATTATTTATTTGTATCTTATCGGTGTTCGGTGAAAGGTGAAGGTTTTTCTGGTACAAGAGACATGAGATCGAGACATCTTATTGTAATGGAGTTTCGATGAGGTAAAATTGACTGCCAAACGTCCGTCGTTTTACCAATCTCATATGGATCACGTTAGGCAAGCGAGAACTTGCCGCCTTCTAGATAGATTTAAAAAAATAAAACTGGCGCCAAGCTTTGAGTGCAACATCATCGTGGTCGATCAAAAGTATCAAGAAGTATAGACTGGTTTGTAGTTGGATTTGTGGTTTCAACATAGTGCGAAAGCTTGTGAGCTGGTTTCCCCGTTATTATGCTGAGTGAACACCTCCATCCTTTGCAGCATCTCTCTCGCACTCGCTACAAGCTGCTATCTTAATGCCTTATTATAATAATTATTAATTTTTAAATCACTTCAGTCGAAGTTAGTATAAATACTTAACAAAAATTGTACTAGTTTTTGCTCGCAGCTTCGCTTCCATAGTAAGCAGAGATAATATTACTTTCTAGTCTTCAATGCCTGTCAAATTCCATCGTAATCTGTTTAGCAATTTAAGCATATTTGATGCTAATTTGATGGTAACAAAAATATAGATTCAAATTTTGGAACTATGGTATTTGGCACAAAGTTCTATGCTTTAATAAGTATACGTGAAGAAATCATGGCACACGATTTAATATTTCGTTTCCCAATGGAATATAGTCTAGAATAAGGTCACAACACAAACTTGTCTCGACGATAATAACTAGATATTGTTTGAAACTTCGTAATTCTCTTAGTACTTTTCTTTAACTTATCACTTGGAAATTATTTGTGACTCGCCTAGAAACAGGTAAATACTTTACAAAGTCTGTTTTATGTCAGGAAAGTCTTAGTAATTAATTCAAAGAGCTTGCTTTTATTTCATACATAACTGTTATATTTAATTATATTTTCTTTCAATAGAATTTAAACATAAATATAAGGAATAGTAAAAGTAGATCATTAATCGTTTAACAACTTATATTGTAAATAAAATTAGTAGTAGCATTATAGGTTTTATTTATGTATATTTCTTCAAAGCTTTCTTTCAAATGGACTCTTTGCAATTGATGAGCTGTCTGTCGTCACCGGTCAATCCGAATACTTCCGCGTACAAAGTATTTGCGGTTATCGTTTGAAGACTTGTACTTATCATATGACGCACAAACATTTGTTACTGTATTTATATATTAACACTGCTTGTTTAATGTTTTTTATATTTTTATTTTTTCCATGATCCCATTAAATAATATTATAAATGCAAAGTTTGGATGAATGGATGTTTGTTATTCAATTACGCCAGAACGGCTCAACGGATCTGCATGGAACACTTACTTTTAAACTTACTTTACTTTTAAACTTACCATCCCATATCCCATGGGATCCCATGGGATAGATTTGTTAATATTTTTTACTAGGAAGTATTCCGAGCGAAGTTTATTTTATTATTTGATACAGAAAACGAAGTGAGGGTGAGAAACTAGTTTCTATCATAAGTTAAAATAATATTTTTTCTTTAACATGATTAATATAGCATCATCAGCATCTTTTAAGTAAATTTATTCGTATAATATGAATATCACCATAGGCAAATACATTAGCTAAATCTAAACGAGAAACAAGTAGGTATCTACGTTAAATCAAAATAAGAAATAAGTATATTTGGGATGAATACTTCACATGTATCCTTACTTAATAGAAAAATTCCATCAACTCTGCCTAGCTCGGTAGGAGTATTAAGTTAAACAAGAAACAAGTTTTTGTACAAATTGTTCCTGCTAGCGAAAAATCCGCATACATTTCATATGTAACTCACGTCTAGCGCATGTGCTACTGACAAACTGTTTTACACTTTGGCAGTTATTTGAATGTCATATGTAGATTTCGAATAATCTATAGGTATATAAGCAGAAATATTCTAACTTAGTCATTTTTTATTCGATATATAATATATGTACCTACTAAAGCTATTATGTGGGAATAGTTAATATGTATTTGAACTGGTCGTTTTTATAATCAATTCCATGTTTCTTATTTCTAGGTATATAGGTACTAATACTTAGCATGACAACGAAACTAATTTTGCATATATGATAATTGAGTGGTATTTTGTGGTCGGTTATTTCCGAGACACGTTTGACATTAATTGTTATCATGACAAATAAAACTTAAAATAAACTAACTAACTTTTTAAATTAAAATAATGGCTGAAAGATTAAATTAAATTATTAGATTATAAATATACTCAATACGTTGCGTTTATGCTGTATCATAACACTGATAACAAAGGCCAGTGTTTGGGTAGAGCGCAGCACGCACTGCTAAGGTCAGCGGCAGTAGGAAGTATGTATGGTAGTTATGTACGTACTGGCTAGCATCAATTTATTAAATTGAATAAATTGAGTTTAAGGGCACTTTGATGTTAAACATGTATGGATAATTTACTAGTTGGTTTCTTTTTATTATTAAATTCTTGTTATATTCGTTAGAATGCAGTATGATTTTATGTCGATACACTATAGTTTATCCGATCTAACTAAATGACATTTAAACTTAAGAATAACCCATAACAACGAGTTATTTTTAGGCCTGTTTTGTTAACTCTATAGAAAAAATATTGACCTACGTATAATTTACATTTAAAAAGTAATCCATAACAATGGTTTATCAATCTACTTAAGTATTAACATGAAAATCTTTATATATATAATTCTTCTGTGAGTGTGTATGTCACTGAACCTCTCTCAAACGACTGGACCGATTTTGATGAAATTTTTTGTGTGTGTTCAAGGGGATCTGGGAATGGTTTAGATTCACAATTTTGTCCGCTGGACAATGTTTTTTTAATTAATTTTTAATTTATTAGTAGTTATTGATTTTGGAATGTTTTACATTGGATCCGACAGACGGCGCTACCATCGCAGTGTCAAATTTTAAATAATACTAGCGACTCACTCTCGCTTCGCTCGGGTTCGGCCCTAGATTCAGCGCGAGCGAAGCCGCGGGTTCCGCTAGTAATATATAAATATGTAAGGCAGTTTTGTTTTTATTAAGTAACTTAATTATACAAACACATTAGAATGCCTTTATGTACAACGATGTCGTAAAAACATAACTGAAGTAGTTGATGTAATAGCTCATTTAGAAGTATAATATTTTATCAGTAACTCCGTACTTCTGAACTTTGATCCATTATTATATATGCACCAGGTGTTTGTCCTTGATTGTGATAAACTCTGTAACATCGTGTAAATAAAAAGTTTTCATGCGCGTTTTTTTAATTGTAAAAACTACGCAACAAATTTTAATACGGGTTTCACTAATAGAGTAATCCAAGATGAAAGTTTATATGTATAATACATGGATATTGTAGTAGAAAAAGCCGATAAAATATCTCATTTTAGAGAAATAGACACAAATCGTAAAAATAAAACACATTTTACGTAGATTACTTCAGCCGGCTGCACTGGAGTCGATTTAAATACTACACTCTTTTAAATCGGAAAATGTAAAACTCTATTGAAGTAACAAATCCCCATCATAAATGTTTACAATACAAAATACCCCCTATTAACCCCATTGTTTGACATTCACCTCTCAACTACTTTGTTATATGAATTCACTATTGATCGCTAATAATAAATACCTGAGTCTACTCACTGCTTACTTGTTTAAATTCAAAGGCTTAATTTGTTATTGAGAGTGGTTTTAAATGAATAATGCAACACATACATAATGTAACGTTTAACTTTTCTACTTTGCTAATAAATTACAGAGGGTCTGCAGTCTGTACCTATACTTATAATAGTCTTAAACTTGAATTAGTTTATAGTTCACATTGCTATAACATTTATATATTTATAGCGTAAATCAAAGTCGCTTTCCGCGTTTGTACGCTTAGAATTTTTTTTTTAAAAACAAAACTACGCAACGGATTTTAATGCAGTTTTCATCAATAGATTGAGAGTGATTCAAGAGGAAGGTTTATATGTTTAACACATGCATATTATAGTAGAAAAAAGTCTATAAAATGTTTTACTTCAATGAAATCTATACTAATAGTTAAAACGTATCTAGACGAACCCGAGCGAAGCCTGCGTGAGATAAGCTAGCGACTCGTACTCGCACCGCTCGAGCTCGTCTCTAGATTTAGCGTGATCGAAGCCGCGGGGGGCTACAATAAATGTGTACAATAACTTGACAAATTATATACTAAAAGCTTCCTCGACAACCACTCTATCCATTGGTGGAAACAGCATGAAAATCGGTGCAGTAGTTTTTGAGTTGATAGCGAACAGACAAACAGACGCGGCGGACGACTTTTTTTTAGATGATAAGACTTCAATTTCACAACTCTACCATACGATTTATATATTTTAAATATAAAATGTATCTAGGTGTATATACCGCAGTAAACAATCACAAAAATCAACAGAACCGTTATGCGATGAATGATATTTGTTCATGTTCAATGCTTGCTTTAATATGAATTGGGGACAGGTTTTCACGCACACCTACGGTATTGGTGGAAAGCGCAAAGCGTTTTGTGGAATTTGCTCATCGTTTTACACAAGAAATTTTAATTGAATGCCTTATTAATTATTATGCCATAACTCTCAAGAATGGTAATATGTATGAAAAATGCCACAAATCTGAAAATTAACATAATTGAAGAACTTCTAAAAGAAACATGGTTTTGATGGAGAAAAAAACTTTTTAGGAGTTTAAAATTAAATATTATAAGATAGGTACCTAATGGTAGGCCAGTGGTAACGCGATTGCATTATCGAGTATAGAAGGAACGCCCGTGCCCAGCAATGGGACGTTAAGAATTGGGTCTGAATACACAAACTTATATGAAAAAAAATACAACTCTTGATATGATTTATAGGTACTTGATTATTTTTTTGAACTACTTGATATTATATTTTAAGTTTCTAACATTTTAATTGATTCTGTAATTTTTTTTCATTAATTTCCGCTGTACGCCTATCCTCTGTGTTTTATGCAACAGCTCATACACTCGATCTCTGTGTCAATTGACTACCGTTAGTGTAGCTGAAAAACCATACAATGCGATTACCATAACCATTGTAGGCAGAGACTACTGTACACTCTACATTCATTTCTGTATAATGAATATAATAATTCTATGTATTCTGAAGATAGAAATAGGTTTTCATAATATATTTATTATCTAACCTAGACTTAAGAAAATCAATAACTACAGATATGTCTGAGTGTAGGAAAGGTTCTAATTAAGTTAAAGACTTATTAATATATATTTATATTTAATACTAACAATCTGCAGCCCATATAATATATTGATGTAAAATGAATTACCTATATAATATTAAAATGAAAAGTATATTTAAAAAAATGTGTTATAAATTCAGGAATACTTCCAGTAAAAGCTGCCATTTTTCTTCACCAAAAATCTGTGAATTTTACCTTAACGGGACTGTTTTATTTATAATTAACGTTAAAATTAAGTTTATAATTAACGTTAAATTAAGTTTTTTGGTATATACTGTATGGAATATAAATTCAGCTGTACATTTATTTACAACCCAGTAGTGAGTACAGGGCGTGTACGTAGTGACGTCATGACCTATATCGGGCGGTCGTCGGCCGTATGTACTACGTAGACTACGGTTCACATAGCTTATTATACTGTGTCGGCCGATGGACGGAATTAGGTAACAATTAGATATAGAGTTACAGTATTGGTTGGAAAATTAAAAGCTATTTGCTTGTTTTAATACTTTTTTAAGGCTTATTAACTGGTGGTACAAATATAACATGTAGTAAGCATCGGTATTAAAATTTAGTTATAGAATATAATTAAACCTTAATTTTGATAGCTTTTTGGTGTAGGTTTTGTTATCATTTATTTTGTGTATTGAAGTTAGAGAATTAGAATTCTATAGGTTATAGTGTATTATAGGTATCCTAGTAAAATTTAGTACATAGTTCAACGTTCGTTGAGCAGGCGCCTGACGGACAATTAGGCACAAGTTAGTAATGAAGCGGAATTATGGACTAACTAGGGTTTGGTCAGTCGCCTGCACTGGCCTGATTGTGTCTCTTTTTAATTAGGACCTTTTATTAAACTAACAACAAAAAGACAGCCAATTTGATTTACCCAGTACTTGTTCTTTATTAAAACTAAATTAATTTGAATTCTATTCTATCAAAGATAATTAAAATATTTTTTTATATGCACCACCTGTTATTTCGTTTTACGTATGAAATGCATATTACTAAATATTATAAATAAAATTGTGTCTGTTACTATAGGTACCTTTTTGCCGAATAGCTAAAGGACAACGAAATAGATGTGATTTTTTATTAATATTAGTTGATGCGTTGGATGTTATGTTTGCTTTTATTTTATTATAGTATATTATAATAATATTATATATTCACGAGCAAAAACGACAAATGGTGTTTACTAGTTGATTATATTATGCATGCATTGTATAAATAAATAGTAAATGAGTTGATACTCGTTCAACTAACCGATGCAATATTTATTATTTACTTCGTTTATCAATCTACACTTGACGCTGTACCTGCTGTAAATATTCAAGCAACTTTAACTAATGACGGCGCTAAGTTAATTATTATTCAATCGTTGCATCATCTTATTTAAATAGCAAATTAATATGGTTTCCTTATTAACTGTTTTTCTTATTTGATGGCACTTTCGTACATTTATATAATCATTAATCACTTTCTTTTTATAGTATCTAAGTTGCTATTTACTCCTTCGGTTTTAAAAATTTATTTATAGCTTGAATCTTCAAAAAATAGACGACCATAGTAGTTTTATAAATAAAAAGGTTGAATAATTGCCGTCTACAGTCAGTTAAAAATTTCAATTCAAACTAAAATATAACCTCTAACTATCGTCCAAATTGGCAATACATGTTTTATATATATATATATATATATATATATATATATATAAAACATTTGGCATTTATATATATATATATATATATATATATATATATATATATATATATATATATATATATATATATATATATATATATATATATATATATATATATATATATATATATATATATATATATAAATGCCAATTATTACTTATGACTAAAAATGAAGTAGGTACCGATTATTATCATTACATATTTACAAAAAATTTAATGAAGGTGTGTTATACACAAACGAAATTTTAAAAGGGTTTTAATATAGTTCTAAATTTCTCGACGACAATTTAAAAGCATATTACGTGCAATCTAATTCTATAGTAAAAAATCAAAGGTACAATAACCTAACAAAAGGCACGTACGCTTTGTAGAACTCGCTTATTTCGACATTCTGCGGTTTCACTGCAATGCTTCAGATCATGATTCAAACCACTTCGTAAGTACTTGTCAAATGTCACCAACTTGGTCTATAGATGTAGTCAACGTCCCTTGGCTAGCTTGTTTAGGAGTCAATTGAAGTGTTTTATATAAATAATATTGTCTTTTCGTATTGTTATACGGATATAGATGTTTTCTTTTCGACGTTTGTCAAATGCTTTACAAGAAAGACAGTGATTGGTGAGACTTTCCTACACAAATAAAGCAAATTCGGGGACCAAAACCGAAAATTGTTAAATATTATTCACGTAAATTTAATAAATAGAGAGAAGAAATGGAACTATACGTGTATTTTAGGCCTGGATCTACAATATTGATGAATAGTGACTTTTTATTAAAAAGTACACTACTAAGATGAAAGTGAAGGTGACAATTACACCGTGAGTTTTTTTAATTCTGCGATACCGCTCTTAAATCTTCAGGGTGGCAGAAATCTTAAAAAAAATAAGTCCATCAAAAATAAAATTATAGTGCTTTAATTCTAAATATTGCCTATACAAATATCGACCAGCGTCAATAAACTGGTAGTACCTACGTTGTGTATAGCAGTGGTTGCCCATTAGTAACGCATTCGCTTGGAAAACCAAGTGCTGCGGGTTCAAACCCGGGTCAATCAACTCTGATAATTCAATGTATTAATCTCGTTTTTTAAGAATCTTTAAGGGCTAACTAGTTTTTCTAATAGTGTGTGAAATAAGCTATTGTAGTAATACACTAATTATGATGATACCTTCAAATACTCGAACTCTTTGATCCCAGCGTGTGAACGACTCCTGTTTAAATTTGCGGAAAACAGATCAAAAGAAAACGTTACGCTTACGCGGAAATTGTAATTCGCTTTTAATTACTTTTTAAGAATTGTTGACCTGAGCTGAGTAAATCGTTAATTATTTCCGACGATGACAATGTTTTCTCTAAATACAATATCTTGTTACTTAGATTTGTTTATTTGCTTTTACAGCTTGAAAAATTAATAAAGTAATTAAAGTAATAATATTATAAAGAGGTAGAGTGTGTTTGTACTCGTATAAATGCGGTAATCTTAAAAACTACTCATCCGAATTAAAAAAATATTTTTGCAATATCATAATAATACATATAATATATAGACTAGACTATTTCTATTTTATACTGACCGTTACAACATACCTAGGCAAAAACCCGAGCGGAGCAAGGATATGTCATTAGTTTCCTATACATACATAATGGTAAGTACTTACTCACAATTTTCCATACAATTGAAAGTGATAATTAAGGTATTAATTGAAAAGTAATACATAAAACGTAATGAACGAGAACATATAGCTGTACATTTTTATTACTACGGACGCAAAAAAATACCTTATGTACGAAGAGATAAGTCAATGTCCTTTAGTTTATGGACTAACTGAACTGACCTATGTCGCCCACGCGTTCACTTGATACGTCGTGTTCACACGATTTGAGGTACACTGATTAATAAGTGGTTTCTAATAGTTTACTTGCTGTCATAGCGTAATGACTAATGGAAATGAGTAAACGCTCAAAGATGGGTCAATGTACTACGATGCAGACATGACTGACCTAACCATGTCACCCACACGGTAACTGTACGTCACTTTTGATTTAATTGGTATATAATTACATATTCCCACTATATCTTATTGCTATCTTCATAAATCTTTTGTACATATAACTTTAACTGTGCTTTGCCCGGGTACATTTTTGACTTGAAACGAAAACACGGATATTTGCTTATATTTATAATAATATAATGCTACTCCCGAGTCATATCTATATACTAAAGATTTTCCAAGTCTATACAGCGTAGCATTCGATTCTACTTGCCTGTCCGCTTAGACTGTTAAATTAGTAACAAACATACACTCGTGCTCATAATGAAGTCTTTATTTCTTAATAGATCAACAAAGTCAACAAACATAACCACTGGTAACGCTTTACTCGTTAGGATGTCTGGCCGCTGAGTCACTTAACACCTGAGCATTTCGTTGCGATTCCTGGGTTTTATAGTTTGCTTACATTCTTAAACTTTATAGCCATCGACCATCGCTCACAATAAACATAATAAGTCATCACTAATTTGCAAAAAGAAACAAGCAAAAATCTCACCAAATATAACCTTATGGTATAAATGGCCGTTTAAAACAAACGTAGGGTCAGTGTCCTGCAGTTAACATGTTTACTTGACCTACCTAGAAATTCGTCGTGATGTAATTTTTAGATTCATAGCGTACTCTACAAAGGTAAATCATAATGACTAAATTAAACATGTCATCATTCTAATACAAATATCGATAAAATAATGAATTTTTAAGAATTCTCATTAGGTAATGAGTATTACAAATCTATTTAGCGAGCATATCAAGCTAGATACGGTTATGTATCAGATCTCATGCAATCTAAATTACTGGGCGTAGGAATTTGAGAAAATATATTTTTATAATTTCTGAAGATACTTTAATGGAGGAAGTATGATTAAAAGGCACAAGCGAGAACCGTTGGTGGGATGTTTACTTACTAAATTTGAAAAATCTATTATTGTTAATTATCTACATTAAAATTACACAAGGTACAGTTTATAACGTGCTTAAAAATTTTATTCTTACTAATATAAAAACATTTTTTAAAACATAAAGCGAAGGACGACAGAATATTATGACACTGTGTTACGGTGGATTAAATAATGTTTATGAAATTCGCCTTTTATTGCAAGCAAAGTGGGATGAAGTTACTATTTTAAACAATAACTTGTAAAAATACAAAAAAACATGAATAAATTTTCTTTCTAAATGATTTTAATTGGAGAGAAAATAGAGCCGCTCACATCGCTTTTGTAATCAAACTTGTTGATCAATAATGCACATGTATGTACGTATGTATGTCACGCGAAATTTATGATTACTAAATTACATTACCTGTTATCTTTGTATCTCGCTATTATATGTGTGTCATCAATACAATTTGTTTATTTAATTAGTAATAGTAATAAATTTTGATAGCGTCGTTGCTTGCTCTAAATTCTAATAAATATTTTGAAAGCGGCATTTACGTCTTTGGTGATAACAATAACCGTGTTAGTAATTTTTTGTCCCCGGATTGACATTTTTTAGATATCAATGTAATTATTGTGATATAATTTAAAGTCAGTATTATATACTAAGATGTTTAAGTTCAATTTTAACGAAGTTTGATCGTGTCTAAAAACAAGATATGTTCTAATTATTTTACACTAATGAGTATGTTTTTATGTCATGCTTGTATTGGATAGAATAAATATTCTGATATATAATATAAACTTACAACATGTATGCAGTGTAAATTATATTGGTCTTTGTGAACCTCAAAAGTTTTTTTTATTAGGAATATTTGTTTCTATGTATTGCATAACTGCGACTTATCTTGACTTTGCTCGGGTTCGACTCTACCTAATAGTTGCCTACTTTTTACTCTAGGTCATAGTGATAGATGCAAATTCGTCCACTTACTTAAAGCAATTGTTAACAAAAAAACATAGACACACATACAAACATTCGAATTGATAATAGTTTCTCTGTATATAATACAAACATTTATCACGGCAAGCTGGCATACTAGTACAGAAAAGGAAATAAGCTTAAGTTATCTCAACTTATATTGAGAGTCATTTAACAAGGGAACTTAAAACAAGTATCATAGCAATTTCCACTTTAATATTGCTGTCTCCCGGTCTAGACATAACACGTCTTGTGGTCGCCGACCTGTAATAATGACCTCACTATTTCTTAGGTATCTAACATTATCGATACAATAGTGAAGACCGGATTCGAGATTTTTGTGTTTTCTTTAAAAATACACCACATTGTATACGTATTTTATTTATTAGTTTTTACGCAGGGTTTTTGTGGGAAGTGAGGATTAATTATAAAATAGTTGTTTACAAAGTAGTAATTATGATTTAGCTTAACTATTATCTTTTAGTTTAAATTTAACTTTAGGAACAATGGTTAGGTAAAGAGAACTACAGACATAATAAAAATGGATCGTAATTCTATAATATGATATACTGTAAAATTAGACGTTATAACCATATTTAAAATGATATAACTAGTTGCTATGCATCGCATTACATACATAATTGCTGTAAGTATAAAAAGTGTAGATACTATTAAGTATAATAGGTACCTACTCTTTTCTTAGCCTTTAAAATTAAGTGGCACAAAGATTAGTACTGGTATTGAGTTTCTTCAACACGTTTTACAAAGGGCTGTTATACGAATGAATCAATCAGCATTATAACAATATTCACAATTAAGGGCCATCGGCCGGTCTAGACTGGCACATCTCCTGGCCGACGACCCCAACGTATAACCTGACTATTGCGCTACATGAAGTGAAACGTTCTGAAATTGCAGTCAAACGACTTTATAAGAATATAAAATTATAAAATAAATTTGATTTATGAAAGGGTATCTCCTTTGTCCATTTAATATTTGTGTTAAAATGAATTTTCGAACTTTTTTATTAGATATTGATAACCTAATATTTTGTGTTTTTACTTTTTAGGTTGAAATGACAATAAAAGTATATAATATGTAATTAAAATATTTCTTTTTGTAGGAAAATTTATATATAAGATCTAGTCACTCTTGACACACAGTTCCACCAATGAAATTATTATTGGTTGTACTGCGAACTAAATAGATTTGACAGACTTTCAATAAGTTGAATGGGTTAGTAAGCTCTTTTATATTAGCCTTAACCTTTCACACAAACGAGGCTTAATAGGAAATATATTGTTGTGTCAATTAGATTGATTTTATAAGAATCATTTTAATCATACTTAATAAAGCTAAAAACGTGGTAATGGCTATTCACTTTATGCATTTGTTAACAGTTAAACGATTTTATTGTATGAGACGTGCACTTCACCGAATGCTCATCTCTGCCTACATCTACTTAAATTGCATTTGCATATTTCAACGTTTTTATATTTTACGACATTCTTATGATTAATTCAAAGCAAATTTCAATACTAAGGTAACTTAGAAGCTTATTAGAAAAAAAACACCTGTACCAAGTTGAACAGAGAGATTAAACTAATAAACTAAGTGTATAGTTATAATAACAAAACTTGAAAAATCTGCGAATTTTTAAGTAAAAATTTTTGCAAAAAAAAATAGTTTTAGGTTCCTAAAATACTTATCTCTATTGTAAATTAAATGCAACTATTAATTTTTTGTTGATTGCTTCATTTTAAATTCAAACCTTTTTCCTCAATAATTAACCATAACAGCACGCCACACAAATTTACCGTACATGTATAAAACCTAACAAACTTTTTTGATCCTTGTGTCAATTAGCATATGGGCGAAAATACCATATACCTGTGTTAATGTATTACTAAATTTGTCTATGTTGTTTTTTCCTGGTGTAGTCCCATTGTGTTTGATGTTTTAACCGTGTTCTGGTTTTTGTTGCAGGTAATTGACCCGAGTGCCTGGCATTGAGAGTTATAAAATATTAGTGGGTAATGCAATTATTTATTATAATAATAGGTTATATTTGCCCACACGTTTTACTGAAATCAAGTAAAAACTAAAATTAATTTATTACTTTATCCTAATAAAGTCTTAACTGACTTAATGTTATTTATTCTTAGAACTACTTCGTTCTACTGTTTTTATAATAAATTAATAGTCTAACTTTGAATTTTAATTTATTTTATTTTATATACATCAATCCTTTTTTTTTCAACCGAATATACGAAGGCCAAGCCAATCTTTCGAAGACACTTCTGAATAATTGATCTAAGAAATTTATTTTAATTTTTAGTAGCAGATAAATGTAAGTCCTTTTATTTAATCCCTATAAAAGTAACATAAAATACGTTATAAACAAGTTTTAAAAAATTAACATAGAATGCCATATTGGTTGCTTATCGATTGAATTAACTCGATAATAAGACGCTATCGATTAATAAGCGAGCTACACGCAATCACTCACGGCATATTAAAACTACTCTTGACCGAGTTTTTTTTACTTACATTCAGTACATGAATATATTGCATTTTATTAAAATACTTCGCATTAAAATACTTCACATATTTTCTTAATTTTTGTTTAGAAATTATTAATAAGTTTTATTTAAATAAGTATTTTCGTAAAGAAGAAAGTGTTTATTATAAAAATCTTTAGGTTTATCGATTATCCCGATCTATCTTTTCTCCGTACTGCAAGTTGAAGTACAATAGACATTTTGAATAGGCGATTGAAGCACGCAAGTCAATCTTTGGAAAATCGCATATTACGTAAATAAGGAAAGTTTCGCGGTGCTACATTGTTCGTAATTCGCTTCGACATGTATTTTGAATGATTCTTTGTATGAGATTTTGATGAGGTTGTGATGATATTTCGGTTGTGAGTATGCGGTAATATAGAAAGTGTGGTGAGAGTATAACATATTACATATTCAAAGTAAGATTTGTTTTTATAATTGCTTATCTGACAGACCTTTTCTTTACCAGTATTGCCCTGTACAAGTTTTAATAAGTTAATTTATGGTTTTGACGTTGATACACAAATCTTATAGAAAAAAGTACTTTCAATTTTTATTCTTATAAATTTTGCAATTCTTTGGACAACTTTATACTTTTCCTCTGAAAACCTTTTTGACTAAATATTACGAGCATTATATTATGATATAAATGTCATATCAGACCAGCAATTCTTATTTGAAATTATAAAACTCATATAGATTACAAGCATCTAGTAGCTGAACTATGATCAAACTTTAAATCTTAATAAGAATTACTCGTATTTACAATTTATAAAATAAAAATACCTAATTTTAGGTATTTCCTGTATATGTATAGTCTTCTTTAGAACGGAACCGACTCTATAAAATTTTAAAAGCTTTAAGCTATTTGTAGATTAGAGTGGAATTTTATTGTACTTCTTTAAAGTTTGCGTACAGTTGCATTGTAATTTGTACACATGCTTTCAGAAAATTTTATGCCAGCATCTACTCGTACTTTGTAAGTTTATTTAGATGGTATAAATTTAAAAGTATATGATTTATAGTATCTATATAAGCGATACGTAATGGTCTCAAGTCTTTTCGCTTCGCTTCCTCTTTCGCTTAGATTGAATCTTATAAAATAATTAATCTTATAAACTGTTGTGGTAATTTTTTGGACAGTTTTCTTAGAAATTCATTTGAAAATTTAAGATTAATCCTTTAAATTGATGTGAGGTTTTTTGACTGATATAATTCAATAAAACAAGTTTAGGTACACGTAGTCTGAGCGATATTTTCGCCAATTTCCCCATATTGCATATCGGTAATTTTAATAATCTTGTAGGATATCTCAAGCAACTAATATGGGATCATCCTTCATAGATTTTAAATAAACAATTGTTCCTTAAAGAGAGATAATGTTTTTTAAACCGGTTTAAGATTTTGAACCTTTTAGTTACAATTCATATGAAGAAAATTATGGTTAGTAAGTCACATATTATGTTGTTATGTTACTTTTCAACAAGCAAGGTGCTTATTTCGAGCTAATTAACTACGACAAGAAGTACATAAGATATCAGATAGACACCCGGTTTGCGACGTATAAAACGATCGATATGCCATGATATCGCCTGAACTCGAAATAGCCCTGGGACCGGACAACGCCCTGATTTAATCTTTTAGTATACAACGATTAGGTGTTTTGATACCCTTTGTTTACATCGAGGAAGGGTGTTTTGGTTTTATTTTGTTGAAATTTATTAAATATATGTTTTTATATTAGAATAAAGGTATATCAATAAATGTAAGCGATTTTATTATTATTGTTAATTTTTCTTTCTTGAAGCAGAAGTAATGAATAATGATTATAAACAAATTCAAATTCAAAATATTTATTTATATTCAGCATAAAATTATTACAATTTTTTACTGAACGTCATGAGTCTACTAAAGATTTATCATTTAAATTCTGCAATATTTAAAGCGGCCAACGCCGTGTGAAATCTTGTGGTCAGGGCTTAGGTAACCAAGCGATTGTGATCTCAATACGGCACCTATTTTTTTATAAAATCAAGACCGAGGTTATCATACGAACTCGTGTAGTTTTGTGAAACTAAAATAAACCCTGTTGTAAGTTAATACGTCTAGTCGCGTGGCAACGTTATTAGAAACATCAAAATATTTATTGCTTGAATCGCCTAGCGTTGCCAAATAACGAATTGTACATTATAATACGGAATAATCGAATAACAGGCCGAGAGTTAAGCACGTCTGAGCTCGAGCCAGATTCGACATTGACTGAAACTAAATTTTAATGCAGAGTTTGCAAAAGTCGACATTTTTTTATCGATATACCTAAGTTTGGTTTTATAAAGTTATATAAGAATAATTTATTGATTGCTTAAAATATTTTATCGCATTAATTTCACTATGTATTGAGACTAAGATATTATGTAGGTTATTTTATCAAAAGTACCATATTTAACGCAAGCATACGTTAAGAATTAATGCTTATATTAATTATACTAAAGAGCCACCTGTCTTTCTCTGACATCAGAATCTATTGGCTTTTCAATAACAATTCCAACCTTTAAAGAATAATATAAATTATTTATTTATCCAGTGGGAACTACTAGATAGTGTGAAGTGATGGTGCGTGACAAATTTCATCAACAAATATTATCATTGGTTGTATCAAAAGGTAATTCAAACAAACAAACAAACAAATTTATTTCCCTATTTATAATATTAGTATTCCATGTACAATATTATTTATCAAAATACAGTATATATAAAAATGTAGGTGATTATTTTTCAGTTTGAGGTGCGAGGGCGAGAGAGACCCGGATTTGGTTCAAATCATGTGCAAATCATTTCTATCCTGATTACCACTTGTCTTACAGTGAAGGAAAACATCGTGAGGAAACCTGCATGTCTGAGAAAAACCTAGCAGGTTTTCGTAAGACATGTGAAGTCCGCCAACACGCACTAGGCCAGCGCGGTGGACTATGGCCTGGTCCCCCTTGTACTGGAGAGGCCCGTGCCCAGCAGTGGGACGTTAAAAGGGTTGATGATGATGATTATTATTATTATTTTGTATTATGTATATATAATATTTTTTATTTAATCAGTCACTGCACTTTTTTAAAGTGCCTTGAATTTTATGAATTCTATCGATAAATATTTGTAGTAGCATCACTTAATATACTCGCCAATAACACGCCCCGTTGCGCCCGCGCAGTTACAAAGTATAAATAGAGCGCGTAAAAATCACATGTTTCCGTCGTAACATGCCGCTAGCTCAATCTTATAAGTGAGTTATGAGAGGATGAACGTGAACGAGGATGAATGTATATAGGTTACCACAGTGAAGAAAAGGCCAAGTAACTAAAACATACTAATATTTTTTCTATATAATATACTTCTGTTCAATGCATTCGTACAAAGCTCATGGTTCTTTGCTTTTATCGATGTATCTAAACTTCATTAAATATCGTTGGTATTTTATTTTGCTTTCGGTTATAAATCTTAAAGTTTTAAAAAGATCAAACAGGTCTAGTTCCAGCCAGTAATTGTAAAATCAATACAGATAACCCTCGCAAGAATGCTCTATCGTCAATTTTGGGCGCGAGAATACCTACCTAGGGTGACCGCTGCCTACAGCTGAGGGGTTTAATTTAACATTGAATATATTGATTGGAAGCCCTGCTGCAAGCTCGTCATGGGGTTTGAAGTACCCAGTATTGATTTATGGCCCTAGAATGTGCAAAGGGTGTTAAATTGAATGTATGCACTTTTAAGGTTGAGGAACTTTTAGGTGAATTTGGAGTAGATTGTATAGTTATTCGTTTGGTAATGAAAAGCAATTTTATTCAGAGTTTTAACTCTTAACTTTAGCTAAAATGGGAATATTAAAATATAAAAATTGCATAAGCATATATACTCGTAACAGTGCGCAGAAAACAGAGTTTACATTTTTAGAGCTCTGGAGTTGCTTAAGATTCCACTTTTAAATAGTAACTTCGTTCATAAGAATTTTAAGTTCAGTGCGTCATTCCGTTGGTAGTCTAATTGCCTCGCTCGAGACTAACTAATGATGGGTCCGAATATCGAGATAACGGAATATGCTTATCACAGGCGTCTCGAAACAAATTATCTTCTACAGTTAAGAATAACACTGAACGTGTTCTTTCTTCAAAAAACACCAGTCTTTTCAATCTTTTCATACGAAATTACAAAAGATTCTTTTTTTTATTTTTATGGCTACGTCTTTTTAAAAACACAAGTCTAAATCTCGCCCCGACCTTTTCTCCCTGAGGATCATGCGTAGCCCCATCTCTCTTCAATCTAATTTCACATTTTCAAGCTGCACAAATCGATTTGTCTCGCCTTCACTTCCATAGATCTTATCACCGACGGTATAGCCGTCTCTTTCCAAACCTGTCCTTGTAATGCCGGATTAAATTCGCCTTTTTTGCGGAGAAATGTGGCAACGTTGAGACAATGAGACCTGTTTTAGACGAACTTAATACTGTGTTGGATGCAGCGGAAATAGTTATGCACATAATATCATGTACGCCAACAGATGTCGGTTTTAAATATTATACTATATTGTGGATTTACGAATTTTTACTTTTTATAGAGCTTTAAATATTTACATTATATAGTGCATTATTAAATAACTTTGTGTGTATATTTACTACTACTATTTCACAATTTTAATGTTTTACACAAAAAATATAATATAAGTCATCTAAAATATTTTGTAACAAATCTTAAATCTATATCCTTTTGAAGATTAATTCTTGATACTCGACTTTCTAAGCGAAATGTCATGTTCGGGGTTATTGATGTGTATGCTGTTCGTGCACAGGCTCTTGCTCTTCTGTATAATATTATATATTTTATTACATATAAATTGCATCGATGTTCGAAATATGGCAAGAGTCTTTATAATCTATGACCGTCACTTATAAATTTAAAAGAAAATGGAAAAATTTTCAAAACGTCATTATTTTCCTAGACCTTTCGTATTAGAAAGTAGCTTACAACGTTTTTTATGACACTACATAGGCTATATCTCGTATCTTGTCCTATGGTGTGGCTTTAGAATTGTTATTCATTACCACATGGGATTATGCATATTGAGCTTTTAGCAGATGACTAGCTTTCTACGTCCATAAAATTTTTATAGCATATTTATTGCAAACTTCTGTTTCAACTATCGCGCAGTTTTGACTGATCTTGATTGCCAGTAGCGATTTTATGAGCACTACTTTCGCAAGCAAGTGAGAATCTGATATTATTTTTTTTAATTTGAGAAAGTTTGTGATGTAATCATTTTATAAATGTAAGATTAATTAAAATTAAGTTATAATTCGGTTTTAATATCGTTGTTATATGTTTAATAATATAGATAAATTTGTTACTCTCTGTATTATGACCTGTTTCTTTTATTCATGTGTCATTTAGTGGGTACTCATATGTAATATAATCTTTGAAGTTTATAAAAATATTAATGACTATTATGTGATAAGCTAAAGATATTGAAACATTGTATAGTAGAGATTACGTCATATTGTTTAATTAAAATGTTTCGCTAATTTTCTTTATTAATGGCTGTTGATGGATGCGTTAATGTTTTTCCAGCGAATGAGACCGTGTAATTAGTGCTCTTGAGTGTGTTTCTCTTAGCCGGAACTACACCGCACCATGGTCGGATCGCCATGATCGTCTCAAGCGCTCGTGCGCATCGTCGCGTGTCGCACTAGTCTCACACTTCCGCTCAAGAATACGACTAACACATACGTAACTAATACACAAGGTTAATTAATGTGCTAGCTGATTATACCTATATTCCGAAATTTCGTAAGGCTCATATTGGAAAATGTAACCGTTTTATAAACTTCTATAGGTACCTATTAACCATTAATACTGCATAATATATAGTTTGTTTATCTTGGGATTACATGGTATAGTATTAAAATAAATAAAACTGTTATTTTTCACCACAAGGTAAAAACTGTCCGTCATTAAGAATACACTAGTTTATATTGAGCACTACTAGTATAATTTGTTGCTTTCGAGAAATCAATTATAATTTCCTAATAGCGCTCGTACCGGTTTTATGAAGACGGCGATTAGAGCCATAAACATCTCTCATGTATTGGCATAACGGTAAACTGCCGTGTGAGATCTATACTTACTGAAGTTCAAAGGCGAAGTACAGTTGAAGGTTAAATACACGGTATGTAATGACGAGGCAGCGAACGACAACTGCCTCGAGATTTCGTCTTTAGTTTTGTGTTTCTACGGTTACATCTTCTGCGACCTTCGTTCCTTTGCCGCTGTGATCTTGGTTTTTAATTGACCTACTTCAATGTTTTGTGGCTTCATATATGATGCTGCACTTACTAGCTTTTATCTGCAACTTTGTAGACGAAAGGTATAAACATTATTGTGAAGCATGACTATTTTACTAAGTCATAGTGTTCACAACCATTATTATGTTATGTTATTACGTAGTTATTACCTTACAGTTGGCATGAAAACTACATTTTCAACGTATATTGTTGTAACTGTTATAACAAATAGTTTTCGATCCCCTGTTTAATTAGCCCAAGTTAACATCATTATTACGGTCGGCTATCACGCACACAAAGTACTTTCGCAAAGTTCCTGGAACAAGAACAGCCTATAAGTGTTCAAGCAAAGTCTTCCTTTGCTCAGAGAGTTTCAAAATTGCCTCAAACACACTCGTTTCCAACCTGAACTGTAATTTCTTGGTTACTAACCAAGTTTTTTACTAATCCATAAAAGTGTTATAAAACTTTATAATTATCGTTCTCTTAAAATTGTTTTTAACAAGCAAATTTACTTAACTTGATTTATTCGGAGAATTTTATGTGATTTATTCAATCATTTTAACTTTTTGGCGTTGCCTTTAAAAAGCGACGTCTGCATCTAAATATCCTTCAATGGGTCATCAAAATATAAAGCTTGCCTACTTAGGCATGCCTGAGGCGTTGGTCACATTTTTGTTTAAACTGCGCATGCGGGATAGGTGCTCTGTATCTGTAACGGCGCATCGTTAGATTATATCTCTATATTCTTTCTTATACGCCGGTAGTCTACTTTTACAGTGTTTTGAATTTATTTGCTCAAAACGTGAGGAGAGTACGTAAATGTTTTACTACTGTTAGTACATGTAATGCGCCTACGTTGACTAATGTACACGAATGATATACAATACTTTTGGTACTAGAAGTTTTTAAATTTTCCGTTAATTATTTATTTTCTTTTCTATTTTTCTCCTCTTAAGTTAATGGTAGCATTTGGATCTAGTAAAAATATTAGATAACGATGTTACTAAGCTAGAATAGGTACCTAAGTATATTTTTAAAAAAAAAAAACGCATGTTTATCATGAGAAGTACCTACGTCCTACACCTATCGACTGTCCCTGGGTTTCGTATTATAAATGTATAAATTCGGAAGCCTCGCCGCCCGTGACTCACAATTTTACATAAGTTAGCAATATATTTTTATATTCTAGTAGAAACGAGAACCATCTTAATTAAATTTCTGTATTGTATCCAATAAAAAATGTAATCAGCAACGATGACTAAACAAAAATTGTTTATTACAAAGCAAATTGTTAGTTTCAAATTATTTTTAATTATGTATAGACCTATGCTAATTATATTTAAATCAAAATTATATTGATTCACAGAAGGATATTTTAAGCAGAACTTAATGATTTTATAACAATATTGCTTTTATTTATAGCAACTATTAATCAATCGAACAGCTGATAGGTCATTGGCCTTCTGATGTCGACGACATTGTATTGATGGAACCGCTTAATTGATCTATAAAAGACGATGGTGGGAACCCATTAAAATCCGTGTCGAATTATAAATTTTGAGACGGATATGGACAGACATATAGAATACCTAATCTTTCTGAATGTTAGAAACTAGACATATAAATCTATAGTGTAGAAAGCATTGAAGGCGGGTTATATTATTAAGAACAAATTGCTTTTCAAATTTTTAAACCGCGACGCGAATTTATAAAACTTTTCTGACATCTTGAGCATTTTTAGCACGAAAAAATGAAAATTATTTATTAAAATGACTATCAACTATGTTCCAACTTCCTAATGGCGGCTTATAACTTTTAGAAACGTTTACTTATTGGTGTCATCCCATCTTTACCATAATATATTTGATATAAGTTAGTTTCGGAGTTCATAGTGGCACAGAATTTTTTTATATTCAAGCAATACATAGTGTAAATTATTGTTTTTACGGAGAACAAAGAATATCGGGCTAAGACGATTTATGTTTAATCAAAAAACACTATTCTTGGTTACCATAGAAATCTGGTATCTGCAGCTCATGCGAAGTGATTTTTGTGTTGAAGAGTGATCCTCGGCCGAGTGGAACCGTTGAAGTGACAGTGTCAGTAACGGAAGCTTGTGTGGGGAAAGGTACATTTCCAAAAAATAATAATATACAAAATTAAATATAATGATAATAATAAAAGAGTGATCTAAGTTACTTCAGTAGCTACGAAGATTTTCCTGTGATTATTGAAAAAAAATGTTTAAAACAGTTATCTAAGGGAATTGAAGGAATTTGATAGTTAAAGATCTTAAAGTTATGTTAGTGCTCTTGAGTTTAATAAGATGTGGTACATAGGCATTAACCCGGTTTGGTTGCCTATTGCCCCACTGGCGTATTATTTATCTAATGGAAAATTGCTTTGTAATTAATTATAAGTTACTAGGTTCTCCATGTACGGTACAGGTAATGTGACGAGCTCGCTGTAAGCTATTACCATTAGAAAAAAGTGGTTACTTTTTTAATGTGATTATTTTTTTAGGTATATATGCGTATTAAAGTTGGCTTTAGCTTGTAATTTTTTTTTACAGTTTGCCCTATATTAAAAAAATATGGTGTTTTAATATAGGCCAAATTTGAAATTGAAAGAAGTATTAAAAATCTTCTCTGAAATTTAACAAAATGCAACTACGGTTTGAATGGAGTTTCCATAGTACTAGTAGTAGTTTACTGAAAATTCTATCATTTTAGTGAACTTTAGTGATAGTTATAGAATGTCATATAATTTATTAAGTGACTAGTGTTATTACATACTTAATATTAAATATTTCAATAGTAACAAAAGTTTATTTAATAGAAAACTAAATTTAGTAGGTCAGTAATCTCTATATAATATATATAAAAATGAAACCCGTTTTCCGTTGTCACGACATAGCATGAAAACGACTTAACCGATTTGGCTAATTTTGGTCTTGAACTATTTGTGGAAGTCCAGGGAAGGTTTTAAAGGTGAATAAATATGAAAGTTGTGCGGGAAAAAAAGGAAATTAAAAAAAATCTTTATAACATTAATGGCGTTTGACGTATCATGTTATTACCGTTGCCATGGTGCGTGCAATGGTAATTAAATCAGCGAATACATACTGGGAGGTGCAAAGTAAATGTTGTTTTGCGAATGCGTAATAAAACATTTCACCGGGAGGAAAAGTTTATAAAAAAATTATATGTGGACAGAACAACGTCTGTCGGTTCCGCTAGTCTCTATATAAATATGAAAAAGTTAAAGACAAAAGAGTTCTTCTTTATCTCTAGAGTTATTCTAATGTTATAAATAAAAGATTATGGTTAATTTTCGGCCACTGGTAAACATTACTATATAAAAAGATGGTACGGATCGGATGCAATTAAATAAGAAGGTAATTTAAGTAATAAGAAAAAATTAACACATTACTTGCATTTAACCACGATTAATGCTAAGTCGTGACCATTTATCTCGATTTCAACTATAATCTAGCCTAGACTGATCTATTGTTCTCATGCCCAATTACTACAGGACGTTGATCCGGTTTACATAGCAGTTAGTTGTACATCATGAGATAACGCTGATCGTTCTATATGGTTTGTTGGTTAGTTCAGTTCGTGTTGCATACTTTTAAGTCTTCGGTTTTGGTCCCGAATTAGGTAAAAGAATTATTAGGTTTCATGTCAAGATTATCTCAATAGCAATCCAGATTTCGGGTATGATGATAGGAGGATGAGAGGAGGTCTTTAAATAATTTGTTTAGCATTATAATCTGTTCAGATCAGTACTCTATGTGGGAATCGAACCCAAAATTATCGATATATGTAGGGAGTAAGTAGTAGAAGTGCTAATGTATTTAGTGATAAGTTAATGCTCATGGTAACCTTATTACGCTCAATACATCGGAAGTTGAATTTGTAAATGTCTATCCTTGTTTTTTGCGGTTACTGAATCATCTGAGGGAAATACACGTTGTTATTTTTATTAAAATAACAAAAATAAATATATTTGAAATTACAAAAAAGAGGTAGTTTACGTATAAATCACTTCCTAGTGTAAATTTTAAAATTTTATCATTAATTATTAATTTTAGTCCACCTACTATACAATTTCATCTCAATCATTAAAACATTTATAATACAAAACGTGTTTATTTCCCAAGTATTTAATTTATAGGTGATTTAATGTATTGGTGGTTGGGTATTAGGAGGAAGTATAGATTATTTCATAATTTTCATGTAGGTATGGAAAATTTAAATTATGCTTTAACGCTAAAGTAATGTCCTAAAGCATATTCAAGGGAACAAAGCTAATCAAAACTATTTACCTGAAACAATGTTCTGGGAATTTTTATTCACAACTAAATCGACTCTCGGGAATGCTTTTCAGATATTTACATATAAATAAAGTAAGTTTGAACTTTAGGTTTAATCTTAACTGATTTTTTTATTGCAAATGCTTTGTATTATCTTAGTAATTCGCTTCGCCCGGGTTCGTCCCTGGTGTTCTCTGCGAAATTAAAAGTTTTTAGCACAAAACATAAAGGACTTTCATACAATCATACATCAAAGATAATCCGATCCTGTCGCAAAATCCGTCCTTTGCGAACGTCTACTAACTATAAACGAGGTCGGTCCCTGCCAAATGTCATTTTTATACGTGAAGTGGTTTTCGATATTTCATAATGAGTGATGAGAATATTTGTATTTACCTAGTTAATAATTAATATAAAAGTTACCTATTTAAATATAAATCAAAAAAAGAATTGTAGAAGTAAAAGGAACTAATGTGGTATATCGTCGACGAGACAACAAAGAAAGTATCAACAGATCTGATCTGACCTCTTAGATGTTAATCTTAATCAAAATTGCGTTAGTTGTCAAGATTTCAATCGTTAATGGGTAAATTAGGTAACAACGTTTAAATGACTGTTATCGTATGAGGAAAAATGTTTATTTCAAAATAAAGAAGATCTCGTAACTGCTTTTTAAAAGACTGGTATTATGGGTTTAAAATTGCCATGGTGTTGCGACCATGGTGTGCAGTTACTTTTTTGTTGGTGATAATTTAAAGAACTTATAAAAAGCTATGCTAAAGCTTGAATAGCTATTACTACCATTATTATTAGTAAAATCGTCTGAAATCGATTTTTTCCTGGCGATATGTGCTGTTTCCCGCTTCATTTAATAATAGATAATAATTACTATCGGTAATTTGGCTAAATTCTTATATGATCAGGTTTTATGATACATGAGTGCTAAATTATATTATTACGATGCATCTGAAGTCAGTAGTCACAAACAATCAAAATAAATTTCGCTTTTAATTATTTACATGCTTTCACGTGTATAAAAGGACGATGAGATAAATCATATTGTATATATTCGATCCTCTACATCGTATTCACTCAACCAGGCATTTAGACGTAATGCGATTTATAGCTAGGGTTTCGTAATATAGGAATATAATAACAATATTTATTTAACCTCCCCTTAGAGTTATGTCAGTACAAACAGTCGGCTAATGTATTTGTTCATAATTTTACTAACTTAAAAAATAAATTGAGGTTTTCGTTAGTTATTTCTTTAAAATCATAATATTTTCAAGCAAATGAAGTGTTAGCTCTGAAGATTTAACGACGAATTTCCTATAGAATTTCAATTAGACACAAAACAAGTCTGTCAATTTCATGCCTATGTCTTAAGTACTTACAGATCTAGAGTAGTAATCTAGAATATTTTGTTATTTAGTTAAACGTGACAAAAAGCAAAAACAAAGGGATTTACAATAAACAATCGAAGGCAATACCCGACCACAACATAATCAACTTCCTTATGTAATTAATGAATAACATAATATTATTTTTCATATACGGCGGTATTTGTGCCAAACAGTTTACCAACACTTAACTTAAAAGCTTTCTGCGAACCATAAAACAAGCCAGTCCACTAATTAACCTCAATGAGCGAAGAGTATTCTTTATTCTTATAGAAACAAAGATCAATATGTTAATTTTACATTTTTGCAGCAAAATATTATCATTTTTAACATATTATATGTATAATTAACGTTGTATGTTTTGACTCTGTTCGTCGATGCGCACGCGTTTTCTTAGAAACGGCGATGGTTATCCTTTGTTTTCATAGGATGCAAAGAACCGATGCTCGTACAAAGCAAATCATTATTGTAGTCTTATTGTTCGCTTGCCCTTCAGATGCGGTTTTAATATTACATTATAGAGGCTCTAGTCCTAAATTTAATAAATTGTGTTTGATGTTCTTGATTTATTACACAATTATTTTTTTTAAATACATGTTGAATATATTGAATTTTTGACGTATTACCTTTATTATTTAAATTATTATTATTGTACAGAATTTATGAAAAAAGGATTATGTAATGTTTTCATGGATTATTATATTTTGTAAATTGACAGACTCGTTAATAACTTATTGTTAACTATAAAAATGAAATACTGTAGCCTTTTTGCCAATTAATACTCGTAGCTATTGAATGTTATTCACCAAAATTTTTACGAGATACTGACAAGCAGTAATGATGTAGATACAATTTTACGCTTCACGGGTTTTAATAAAATCGATAAGTGCCGTTAAATATTATATTACGTTTTTACATAACTTCTTAAATGCTGACGGATTTATTTAACCAATATTGAATAAGGTTTTTAATTGCCGTTTTAATAGAGGTTGAAAGGATTCAAACATTGCAAATTTCACAAAATTCTTGATATTTTGTTTTATATTTGCGTAATGTTATGCGATTTCTCTCAATTTTCCGTTAAATGGCTCTGAATCTGATACTTTATAGGTACTCTTTGGACTGGTTATATGAAATGATTGTGGAATGTAAGGCTTAATAAAATTATGAATGCTGCAAATGCATAATTATTTAAATGGCAAAACGACACGCTTTTACTGGTAAGGTTGAGTTTCACCAGAGCCTTGAACCAACCTTGATTCACACAAACTGGATACACCTTGAACCAAAGGTCCGATTAAATGGTTTCCAATAAAAACTCGTTCGAGTACTGTTTTCCCTGTAATATGTCGTGAGAATGCTAATGAGAGACTGCATTTTATTAACAAAAATGCGGCCAATGAGATCAATTTCTCCTTTTATTATTAAGTTAATATTATATGTACAGATTATGTATACATCAAATTTTGAGTAACTTAAAATGCTTTTATATTGGAAAAAATAAATATATGATTGTAGTTCTTCGTCTTTGTGATTTTTATAATAAAGAAAGGTGAAGTTTTAGAACAAAGATGTCTCTGAGGATCTCAAGTACGGAGTCTGTTAATTCTTCTATAAATATATGTAATACCAAGGTTTACTCAAACAGATCTTGTACGATCAAAGAAATAACATTATATGTGCAGTATGTAGGTACTTAGAAGTAAGAGCACTAAGTTTTGTGGTCTTAGTAAAACAAAGTAAAGATTAACAAATATTAACTAATATGTCGAAATCCACCTGGCCAATGTTATGTATGCAGCGTATTATCGTCTGATATAATAATATCCCTTTGTTTTCCATACAGACCATACGCGTGACCAGTTCACGTGTCGCGAGTTGCACTTGTGCTTTTGTATGCGTTTCTGCGTGAATCATAAAAGTACAGGAAGTCTACTTTATTAAATGCGTCGCAGTAATGGAATCTTTCGCAGTAGTAACACCGCATGGTATAGCTTAATTAATATTAAAAAAATATGCTTTTAAAGCTCTCTCTTTAAACGTACTATCTAGACTTTTAGATCGCTATAGAAAGTTTAATATTTCAAACTTCACATATGGGACAGATGTTTGTTTGTGGGTTAAAAAACCAATATATTATGTTGTGTGATACTTTGATAAAATCAACTTTACGATGAAAACTTGGCATTGCACCGTGTGAGCAATAAATCTTCAATAGATAAGGTTAATGGGTCACTTTTTCCGTGCTTGATAAATAAACAAAGTTGTCTTGTTCGGTTAAAAGTTGATTAGCTTATCACCTAACTGTGTGTCACTTGTTTTTTCGTGATTATCTTGAATCTAAGACAAAAATACTAATCAATGATAACAATCTATTGTAGAACAGACATTTTTTTACATCAAAATTCCTTGTATGTTTATTTAATATTCTACATAGAATGTACAAATGTGAACAATCTATTTATCTGCAAATTTTTAAATATTTTTGTAAATTGTATATAATACGCATTAATGTATATATATATATATATATATATGTCAGTGACTTTATATCTATCTTTAAGGAAGTGAATTGCAAGTTCATGGTGTCTGGAGCGGCCCTTAGTGTAATTGCTTGGCAGGCAGACGATCCTCTGCCATACTGGCACTTTGGCAGGCTCCGCAGGCAATATCTTACATGAGACGCTTTTGTCTTTTGTTTCCTCTTTATTGCGCGTCACTTGGATATGCTTTCAAATTATAGAGAAATTAATGTGGCTTAGAAATATGCTTCAGTGTCAGTTTACCTCGTAATGGCATTTTTTATTATAATAATGTTTAAAAATATAGCCTAAAAATAATATACAGACTGTATAAATAAAGCATTAAAGTGAATTAAGCGACGAATTACATAAGCACTTCATTTACAACACAAGTAACGTACCCACGCTAAACGACCACTTGAATTGGTATGAAACGCAATTTATGTATAACGAGCCTCTTCCATCGCTCTCTATAAGTAATTGGGATAGGGAAGCCATCCCATTAAAATGTGTCAGAAATACGAGATGCCGAATATCATGCTCTTTCCCACGAGACTACCGTGTAACGTTACGATACAATAACTTATATCCCATGTTTATTATTTTGTAGATCTGAAAAAAATACATGTGGAGTGCATGTGACGGATTGGCCTTTCTTTATTTTTGAAAATGACATATTATATTTTAGTTATAACAACAATTCATTCATTATTTAACGATTTCATTCATATTTTTTAATGTTGTCTAAAAAGTAGTTTTTTAAGGTTCTTATGGGAAGAGCACTTAAGAAAATTGTATAATTGCGGAACTATTTTAACTTTGTGATTGGTAGTTAACGACGAAGAGTGAGTCTCTAGCTTTATAATAAATTAACATTGTGATGTATAAACTTATTTTATCGTGTACTTAGTAATGGTGTTAGGCTAATTGTGTCCAATTATTACTGTTAGTGAGGTCAAGAATGCAACACAGGATATAGGTTAGACATTCTGATCACGACATACCATACGTGCTACCCAATTACTGCAAATCTTGCAACATTTCAATTACTCTCATCCGATAAATAAGGCAAAATTGAAATATGATTATCGATATAAATATTGTGTAGCCATTCCTCAAAATTTCCATCTTAAAACGTGACACAAACATCTCCGAGGCTGTGCTTTCCCAACTGCATGAGGGGACAGGGTCCTAATGTCATAGTGTGAATTTAAGACATAAACATAAATGAATACAGAATTAAGGACTAGTACGTAAGATAATGATAAAATGTGTTATAATTAGAATAAACATAATGTTAAGTATTAAAATGTTAACATAAGTAGGTATAATTTTACAATAGGAAAATATGTACATATTTCATAAGCATGTTATAACATACTATCACATATAAAAAGAAAAAAAAATATATATATAATAAAGTCGGTGTCGGACCACGTCCGAATAGTCTATATGTATCGCTAGCTTGTATCGCTAGTTTTAAGTATCAAAAAATTGTAAAACGCCAAACTGTTAATGATTAAAAAATAACAAAAGGAACGGGCGCTTAATGCCTGTGGAACATTTCATTAATAAAAAAAAAATAATAATATTATGTACGTTGTAGAGATTGAGTTATGATTAGATTCACCCTCTTTCTAATAGTAATATTCTTTCGTCGTCTACATATTAATGTAAGCTTGCGAAAAAATATCGATATTGAAGTATAGATTACATATTTTTATTGATAACGTAAACAAATATGTTTATAAATTTATGTATTCCTACAATAGATTCAATATGCGTAAAACGAAGACAATGCTTTTGCAAAATCGAAGAATTAAAGTCTCTAAAGGAACGTTGGTAAAACAACGATTACTAAGTACCCGTTTGATGACGTGTTCATGTTCTAAATGCTCTTGGCATATATCCAAGAGACCGCACATCGTGCCTTTGTATGTCTGTCTGCCTCTTTGTCTACCCTGCCGTACTGCTATAACAACTACGGCTTTGTCTGCGAGGCCACACTATGGATTATTTATGAACGTAATTTTAGATCACCTACCACCGTGCTATGTTTCTTGATATCCATTTGTTTATTGTTTTCAGAATGATATGCTATATTACATTTTTTATTATTCCATAGTAGCCACACACGATTAGTTTAATTTAATGCTAAAGCAAAATGCGACCATGACTACATAAAATATGTACTTATAATGTGTGATATATGGCCTGAAAACTGAAAATGTCACAGCATAGTTTGATATGCTTACTTTAGTCTCAATTTATTTGGCACTGATAATTTTAATAAACTTCGACATTCAAGCAAAAACAACCGTTCCCCAAGCTTTATTTAGGGAATGAAAGCAACAAATGTATGACTGGAATATATGCAGGAAATCACAGGCCACTATAAAACCACCCTCATGCATTTGGACAATCACAGCATTATCTGTCCACTTCCCCTAAAAGGATAAGCTTGTTCTCTGCGGGGTTGCTTTTGTCCATACGGTTGTGTTTATTTATCACCACTGAATTGATAATGACAATATTATGCCAATGAGGGGCAAATAAACCAAACAAACCTACGCGGGTTATCTATCAGGATTTTAACGATTAACTGATCCGAAATTGCATGGTCATTTCTGATCGATCGATTTTCACGATTACGTTGTAACGTAAAATATAAGACCATTTGTTTGGTTTTATTCGTTTTTATTTAATACTAGAACAACATGTATTTCATTGTGTTTTATTCTTGGGACTTTTGGTAATAAGAAGACAATACTGAAAGAAGGTTTGATATTTCAAATCTACATGTAATATGTAAATTTATTATTTAACTATATCAAAACTTACTTTGAAGTTGTGATGTACAAAATTTTTCAAATACATTTCCATTTTATTTTTATGACAAAATATTCTATAAAGTTTCCGTATTCCGTAAACTACTCTCTTTTTGATCTGTTCTTTGATTTCAATGACTCTTATGTACCTTGTATAGGGTTTTTAAATGCATGCGTACCTACATACTTTGCAGGATAGAATCGTTCTGTTTTATTTCATCCACATTGGTTCTTTACGCAACAAGTTGGGCTTAGAGTTCAAAGAGAAGTGGCTTACCAATAGCATCAAGTTGTAGTGGTTCTTGCATGTATAGATTTGAATAGCCAGTTGAAATGCACCCTCGTCCTTAGGGTTACATTTGTGCACAAAAGCGTTTAGTTTTCCAACAAGTACTGTATAGGTTGCACTAAAATTCCAGTGCCTTTGTCATGATAATATCTACCTAATCTGCATGTTCGATTTAATGTTGTCACCACCTGTTGAGTATCTCTTTGGAAAATGAAGTCTAACGTAAATTGTCTTGCTAAAATTTAGTATTAAGTTGGGGAATATAAAGTAGAAGTCATTACGCGTTTTAAATACTTTGTTTTTAAATCCTTATAAACATGTAACTAAGTCCAATTATGTTAGTTAACTTAAGTTCAAAAAGCCTCAGTTTCACTTAGAGTTGACAAGTTGCACATATTAATTATATTTACGTATTTTCCGTTTTGTGTCCATTTTCGGCTTTTCGCTTAAATTTAGGAAATATGGATGTATGATCTAAATCTATAATAACTAAAATCTATAAATCTAAGCGCGCGATACTGTTACTAAACTTTAACTAATAAGTAACATATTTATTATTTAAAAAAATGTGGTGTAAAAACTGATAACATTTCTTCATGTTTTTTAAACAAGCTGTATGAAATAGGGGTGAACACTGTCGAAGGGAAAAATAAAGTGGAATTCTTTCTAAACTACTTGTTTACTCTCCATTTATATAACCATTGAATTATAAAATTTCATTATGTAAGTGGATCCTGTGACCTCGCCTCTGTAAATATTGCCGGTAATGTTATGGCACAGCTCTACAATAATCGTCGTTGTTGCTTTACGATGTTAATTAACTTAGTTGGAAACTTGCCTCATTGATGCTATCAAACAAAAGTTGACAATTCAAAAGAAAGTTATGTTTAGAGTCAGTGATAAGAACAAAGTCGACAAACCAGACCGTCTAAGGCTTTTATAAAATATCTCAGTCATACAGTCACGATACCGGTTGTCTTGTAAGTTAGATTATAATGCAATATCGATCGACGGAGTGAACATTATTCACCGGTTCCAGACACTCAGGACAGTGGCGCAGGAATACTGATCACTCGTTCTCAGACTTGATATTTAGTAGTCTAGACTTTACTAACTTTAAAGGATAAACTTTCACTTGATCGTTTATTAAATGCGTCTTACTCAGTATTTTCCAGGACTGGATGAACCTAAATAAGATTATGTAGTGTGATTACTGGGAACTTTAAAACGTTTTTCTTTTATCATTATTTTAACACTATAAATCTTCTGTTATTACGAAAGTGCTATTGAAATAGAAAATAATATTTTAGCAGCGTTCGTGCTACGAAATGGAACCTTTTGCAGCAGCAAACATAACTTTAATTAAAAGTCTCGTTTACACTACTTTACTATACTTGTTATTTCTTGTTTGTAAATTACAAATTAAGGTGGCTTAAGTTTATTTAGTTAGACGTATAATGCAACTATCTTTTTGCTTAATCTTTCATATAATGAACAAGGTATTTACTTCGTATATTTTATCTTTTATGCTTTATGAGCATTCTTATACACAAATGTATATATTTAATATTTACCTAATCTATTTGTCATCTGATAAAAACAATCAAGAAAAGGCCTTACAAATAAATAACTGTTACGATCATAAAGAGAAAGAATTAGTAGTAATAATAGAGTCACAGCCTTTTCAGCAATACTCAGTATATGTAATCCAGATCCTATTATATAATTGCTACATTATTCTTTATATAGAAGCATAACTTATAACTAGCGTTATAAATTATGCTTCTATACTGTTGTCAATGCCAGGGTCAAAGTCACGCTACTGTGTTAGAACTATTGATTCGACAATTTTATACTTTACCATTAATGTTGTAGTGTGGTCCCATGTGAAGATGTATAAAGCATTCTGAACATTTTTACAATCGCTATTGTTTCATAGGAATGTAAAGAAACAAACACGGAAATCGCTTTATAGAATCGATACCTGCCCCTCTAGACAAGTGGCAAAACGCTAGTAGAATAGAATAATCAATG
Organism: Boloria euphrosyne; assembly: GCA_951802675.2. Classification (NCBI taxonomy): domain Eukaryota; kingdom Metazoa; phylum Arthropoda; class Insecta; order Lepidoptera; family Nymphalidae; genus Boloria; species Boloria euphrosyne. Next base: position 4,737,660 of record OX637896.1, read on the forward strand.
TATGGGATTGACATAAGCTTACGACTAGTGATTAGATTCAACTATGGGTAGAGATAAGGAGAACCATCTCATATGGGGGGAAAGTTGAAAAAGTGTCCAGCTGTATACTGAAAATAAAGTTTTCATTACCTACCAGAATAGCGCTGGCGTTCGAATAGTTTCAATATGAACATAGCTGTTATAAATGGAGTGAAGTTTGCTGAGTTCAAATATTTAAATTTTTTAATGACTCAAGTAGTTAGTAAAATGCTAGTATACAAAACCTCAACTATTTACGTAGTCTTAAAAATGTTTTAGTAAATATAAACAAAATACTGCAGAGAGAAAGCGTATTTTTTTTTCTAATTACGTTTGGCGCTTTCTTTAAAATTTATCGACTGCTACTGCAGCGCCACTCTTACTGGACGCGTTTTTACGGACACTTTTTCGTACACGAGATGGTCCTCCTTAGGCGTTAGCGTTTATCGAAATAGAATCGGTACGGAGCGTTTGCCATTTGTCTAGAGGGGCTGATCGGAATTACCGTTTGTCTTTTAAGCAACTAGCGAAGCTAGCGAAGCTAGCGAAGCTTCTCTCGAGTTCGTTCTTAGGTACCTTGTAGTGAGTAGTAAGAGTAGTCGATCCAAGGGATCAACTCTATGAAAAGCAAAAACAAATCTATCCTATAAGAACTGTACATTTTTTCGGGTTATGAATAACCCATGTGCTATAACTGTCTATAATTATTATTATCTAACGTTTGTTGCTTTATTAACAAACGATCCATCTAAACTTTCGTATTTCTTATATTTATGAAATAATTATTCAGGTTTAACATCTCATTAATTGAAGTAGATGAGTCTTTAAAGAAAGAGTGAGAGAGACCATGGGAAAATGTCTTGTACGGAAATAATCATAATTTACATACTTGAGAAATTTGATTCTTTGCATTATGTAAATTGATTCTCAATTATACACATGTTAATATATTGTGTTAATAAAGTTTAATCTTTATTGACGCATAATCTCTTGTAAGTACGTATCAGTTACATAGATGCCTCCACGATAAAATAACCAATTTTAATGTTATGTTATTGTGAAGAAATATTTATAGTTAGTGATGTTGTGTTGTAAGAATACATTAGGTATAATTGTTATTACACTATATTTAATTTACATAATATAAAAATGTTATAAAATTTTAAGTGTTTAGTCTAAAACTTATTCTTTGATTTCAGGTAAATATGAATTGCGGTACATTATGTTGTTTCGGAGTAAGTTTTTACTTATAGTAGTTAAGAGGTTAATGGTTTTGATTAACACTACGAGTAAGTTTGGTTAATATTTCTTTATACAAACAACTATTATATATTTATGCATATTTTGTTTATTTGTTCGTGCACACTAATCTCCTGTTTGGCTGATTGGATTATGATAGACTTTCTTTGGTGGATTGACGATTTGACCGAGAGTAACATAAAACCTACTTATTAATCTACTAACTGCTAACTCACTTAATTTCGGAAAAAAATAAGTTAAAATAAAATAAAATTATTGTTGTTTTTGGGCGTTGGGTGGTGGAGGTCGGTCAAATCAATCAGTAATAATCCATTGTAACTCCCTTTAAGGAGAATTTAAAGATCACAAAAAAAAAATAACCTACGTGAGGATTTTACCGACTAGAGTTACAGTTTCTTATTTCTTTCAAATCTCGAGTACGTCTAAACTATAATTTACACTTTTAATAAGCAAATTTAATTCACATGTATAAAGGAAGTCGATCTTAATTGTAATTGTATCCAAAATTAGTTTTGGTTACCAAGACGCCAGACGTTGTTATCGAAGTTTAGTTTCGAAGTATTTTGGTAATCACTTTGACTAGATGATTGCTTAATTATTACACTACCCACATTATTTTCTTACTAGCAATTCGTTATTCCCTTAAATAAAATCAAAAATAAATAAAAACAAATTAAAAAAGCCTTTATTTCTTCCAGAAAATGCTACTTTGCTAATTTATTAGTTTTATTAGTATCAAAAGAATAAGTAGTTTATGATTTTAATAGTTAGTAATTATTATAGTTTTTAGATTAAATTAGTTTAAAAAGATTTTTAGATACATTAATATTATCGTGAAATCGTTATTCCCTTAAGTAAGTTAAATAACTCAAATATTTATATATTCATCGTATTTTAATTTATAAGACTAATTTAATTTGCCACAGGCAGGCTATGTATGACACAGTCGCCATATTCTAATGCAAAATATGTGATTTTTATGGGCCTTTCGATGTATTGTTTATAGGCTTCATTATACTTTATTGTATATAAATGATGACTATTAATAAAATTCGTGATTTTAAATTCTATTTTTAGAATATAAAATTTTCCATTGATTAAATCACGGTTGATTTTTTTTAAATGCTAATTTATATAATAATAAATTACTTTGGTACTTATTGAATATGACTTGAGTGGTTATTCGTTAAATTACTAAGTTGTTTGTAAGTAATAATTATTATATATAATTAATATTGTGTACAAAATTATTGTTTTTGTTAGTTTATCGAAAATCATCAAAATTGTAAGATGTTTTAATTTCTATTGTTTTATTTTGATTATTTTCAATAAAGTATGAAAAAAATGATATTCGTGCAATTTCAAAACAAACATGGGCTTACAACATGTTGCCTTTTCATATTTTTTATATGGGAACCACTACAACTTTATTTATTTTTATTTTACTTTTTTCTTTCATCAAGACAGTTTGTGTAGAGCATGAATAATTAACTAACGAAGTCAGGACGAGGCCATCGAACGACCTTTTTTTGTTATACTAATCAAGCAAGTAATTACTTTTAACAATGTATCACGGCTTTCAATTTTACGATTTCATATATTTATCTGTGGTACAATCAATACCAGTGGTCTTTGTGACTTGTTCTTATATTGTGTCATGATAAAATGTTGATCAATATAGTCTACAATATCACTACATACTCGTATTATAACAAAGTCCTCCGCCGCGTCTGTCTGTCTGTCTGTTCACGATAAACTACTGCACTGATTTTCATGTTGTTTTCATTTTTCAACAATAGTGGTGGTAAAGTGATTTTCAAGGAAGGTGTCGCGAATACCGTAGGGTAGTCGCGAAATAAGTGTTTAAATATTTAAATATTATTTTTCATAAACGTGAGGGTAGAACGATGACAGCTAAATAGGATCAATTGAGATTTGAAACAGACGTGTTCGAAACGCGGTCGTGTACGGGACGCTGACCAGATCAGGTGCGAGCTCCCAAGTGAAAGTATTCTGTGGGTGCGAGGCAGATCAGGCGCAACACCGTGCTTGCCAAGTAAGTGAATTTATTTTACCAGCGTGTGATAATGCAGTGGTGTTGCGTGGGAGCCGTGGTTGTTCATAAATTATATTTAGAGTTTCAGTGCAACTAGTGGAGTTGCGTGAGAGCCGTTGTTGCTCATAAATTATCAGCAGTGCAACTAGTGGAGTTGCGTGGGAGCCGTTGCTCATAAATTATCAGCAGTGCAACTAGTGGAGTTGCGTGGGAGCCGTTGCTCATAAATTATCAGCAGTGCAACTAGTGGAGTTGCGTGGGAGCCGTTGCTCATAAATTATCAGCAGTGCAACTAGTGGAGTTGCGTGGGAGCCGTTGCTCATAAATTATCAGCAGTACAACTCGGTGGAGTTGCGTGGGAGCCGTGGTTGCTCATAAATTATATTTAGAGATTCAGTGCAACTAGTGGAGTTGCGTGGGAGCCGTTGTTGCTCATAAATTATCAGCAGCAACTTAGTAGAGTTGCGTGGGAGCCGTTGTTGCTCATAAATTAGATCCTAGAGTGTTGAATTCAGTATCGTGAGTTCAGTCGCTCGTAAATCAGTTTAGCGAGGCTCGGGGTGGCTATAGGGGAGGTTGGAGGCCACTAGCGAGGGTACCAGACCCTCATAAATCAGTTTCTTTTTTATTACCAGCAAATCATTTGTACTTACGTCCATCAGTTACTATATAATTGCGATACGTCGTTATTTTCGAGATATTCGTCTAATACCAACAAACTGGGTACCCGGCGCCCAGGGTATTTGGCGACAGAAGGTTTTAGTATATAATTTGTCAAGTTTTTGTATACATTTACTACCGGAACCCCCAGCTTCGCTCGCGCTAAATCTATAGGGACGAGCCCGAACGGAGAAGAGTGAGTCGGTACTTTTTTTATAATTTTACTACGAAATACACATATTTTGTAGATATAGAAATTTCCAATTTTTAAGAAACAGATTAAAGCCTATATAGAACTCTGATTTTTATGTTTTTGCACTAAAAACACCTTTTTACAAACACTTATTTGTTTTAACTATGAGTTTTGTGTTTGTTTAGATATTATTTTTAATAATGTATATTGAATGAAATGAAACTCCTCAACTAAATCACAACCAGGTATAAAGCTAACACTTCTAAAATAACTACAGAGTACAGCGCTTTTATCGACACGATACTATTTCGAAGCGCCCGCTTTGAAAATATCGGCGTTAATTCGGGATCGCTCCCATTGATCCCGAAGTACGTGGTTCCTGAAACTCCCGCTAGATGGCATGATATTGTGAAACACTTGAATAGTTTTCATACGCTTATTATGAAATAATTTAACCTCCTAGGTTGAAAGGAAATGTGAGAAAAGCTATTTGTATCATGTAATATCATATTTATTTTAGCACGTCATATATTTAATTTTATTTGTTTTGGCAAGTACATCTTGTTTTCGCTAGATGGCAGCTTCTGCATTTCAGGCAGTTAATTATTACAAATGAAAGTATTTCTAGTGATTGTACATTTTTGCATATTTTTATTCAAAACTGTAACACAACACTGCGAAATATTATTTATCTCTATTAATAAATTTAAACTCATAATACCTTAAATTATAATGTAGAACTACTTTAACTTTGTTTGTAAGAACTTTAAATATGATTTTAAAATGATTTCTTTATACAAATCACAATGTAAGTTATGAAATGTTACATGTAAAATTTTCACACTTTCTTTTATTAATAAGTTTTCGCATTAATATGTACCAAAAATGTAATTTTCAAAGGATTTATTTAAATAGTTACGTTAAAAAAAGATTTAGACAAATATCTAGTCTAGGTATATAAATTCAAACGCGTTCACGGTAAATAGTTTGTGTGTGTTTGAAGAGATATATAAAGATTACTAGGCAATATTGTATTGATTTTTAAGAGCTCTGTCCGTATAGAAGGCCAAACAAACATGTTCTTGATTGAGCGTCGATATAAACGATACGCGATTTTTTTGCAATTTTGTTTGACATTGAATATTATTGAGACCTTGCCCTGAAATATTCATTGAAAAAAGAGGAATGTTCGCATTAAAAATATACTTCTATATCGATCCATTGTCTTGTAATTGCGTATCGCAATATGGAAAGTATATTATATACTAGCGGTGCCCGCGGCTTCGCTCGCGCTAAGAGTGAATAAAATAAACATTTTTGCTTATATACTGTTACTTATAATGTACCAAGGACTGATTCCCCATTTAAAGTTCTGGCCCTCTTAATTTGTATTGCAGAGCATTATTTCAGTTTCACGCAAAATATTTCAATAGAATTAAATTTCCCATACAAACTTAGCCACCCCCTTTAACCCCCAATGGGGGTGAATTTCGAAAAACCCTGAAAAACCTGTTTCATCATTTGTACTAAAAAGCATTAATTCAAAGTTTCATGCAAAAATGTGCAATAAAAATATTTTTCTCATACAAACTTTTCCACCCCTTTTAAACCTTTTAGGGGTTGAATTTCCAAAAAATAATATGCCTATTTCCTTCTCATGAATGCAAACTATCTACATACCAAATTTCAGCAAAATCGGTTGGGTGGTTTAGGCGTGAAAAGGTAACAGACAGACAGACAGACAGACAGACAGACAGACAGACAGAGTTACTTTCGCATTTATAATATTAGTATGGATTATTTTTTTCGCTTTATTATATGTGGCTGTGCTTTTGAAGTACTTGTAGATACTCTATTTATTTATTTATTTATTTATACTCTGCTCATAATGTATTTTATTTTTAACTTATAAAAATTATACAAATCCATTGAAATAACACAATAATCTAATATCACAGATAGCATAGTACTAATATATAAAATCTCGTGTAACAATGTTTGTTTGTTGAATTGCGAGTATTCATTAACTTCGGGAAGAAAAAAATCCTACGGGTAAGTTACAAGAAAAACGGCTTAACTGAAAACATCGCAGAAAATTGGATAAGGAAATATGTAATAAGATGTGTATTTTTTTAATATAATAATTATTTTTTAATATAGTAATAATTTGCCAGTTGCGAGCGAAATTATATTTCGTGTTGGCGTGGCTTTTAGAACGCTTGTTAAAATAAATAATTTACGTTAGTTAACTAAATTGATGCAACAGTTAATTTGATTTGATGTGGTAAACAAATCTAATTTTAATATATCTAGTGTACAGTCTATCTACACACATATTATTATTCGCTCAAGTGGTGGAAATTCGACCATAATCAATGTAATAATAAATATATAACATAACTTTTCTAAACAAAAAATAAACAGTTTTCAATTTTTTTATTGATAATAACAAAACTCTTCAATAGCCACTAAAATAAATTTGGTTAACAAACAGAGAAGAAAAAGAGGCTCGAAAATTATTTTACTAACTATTAGAATGTGAGTAACACATTGAGCTATTTTTGCACCGACGCACTTGCAAACCTTACACACTTTTATTTAAAACTAGCAAACTGGGCCCTTTTTGCTGGGAGTAAGTTAAATTAAAAGGTTTTTATAAATTTAATGAAATAAAAGTAGCGTAAGTTACTCCTTATAACATTAGCTATCTGCGAGGTAAAGTCCCGTCCAAATTGGTCCATCCGTTTTAGAGATTAGCCGGAACAAACAGACAGACAGACACGAGTTTTACAAGTAAATTTTTTAATGTAAGTACCGTATATACTTTCATATGCATTCAGTGAAAAGCTGTTAATTTGAAATTAAAAACAGACTTCAATTTTATTTATATGTGTACTGATATTTTACATACTTCTGTTAGTAGTAATTTACTGTTTTACAAAACAAGATCATCTTTTGTATCTCAAGAAAAATAAAAATATCCAAGTAGTTTCACCATCACGAAGGATTAGTTCCGCATCACGGGGCTAAGTTCAAGAGACTTGCTCGGCCTTGCCTTTATAATGCAACTAAGAAATAATAGGTCAATTACCACGACACCAATGGTCATAGTTGTTAATCTAATTCATTCGAACCTTCAAATAAAGTGTTTTTTTTTATTATAGCAAGTTAATTTGCAATTGTATGTAATACTAGCGGTGCCCGCGGCTTCGCTCGCGCTAAGAGTGAATAAAATAAACATTTTTGCTTATATACTGTTACTTATAATGTACCAAGGACTGATTCCCCATTTAAAGTTCTGGCCCTCTTAATTTGTATTGCAGAGCATTATTTCAGTTTCACGCAAAATATTTCAATAGAATTAAATTTCCCATACAAACTTAGCCACCCCCTTTAACCCCCAATGGGGGTGAATTTCGAAAAACCCTGAAAAACCTGTTTCATCATTTGTACTAAAAAGCATTAATTCAAAGTTTCATGCAAAAATGTGCAATAAAAATATTTTTCTCATACAAACTTTTCCACCCCTTTTAAACCTTTTTGGGGTTGAATTTCCAAAAAATAATATGCCTATTTCCTTCTCATGAATGCAAACTATCTACATACCAAATTTCAGCAAAATCGGTTGGGTGGTTTAGGCGTGAAAAGGTAACAGACAGACAGACAGACAGACAGACAGACAGACAGAGTTACTTTCGCATTTATAATATTAGTATGGATTATTTTTTTCGCTTTATTATATGTGGCTGTGCTTTTGAAGTACTTGTAGATACTCTATTTATTTATTTATTTATTTATTTATACTCTGCTCATAATGTATTTTATTTTTAACTTATAAAAATTATACAAATCCATTGAAATAACACAATAATCTAATATCACAGATAGCATAGTACTAATATATAAAATCTCGTGTAACAATGTTTGTTTGTTGAATTGCGAGTATTCATTAACTTCGGGAAGAAAAAAATCCTACGGGTAAGTTACAAGAAAAACGGCTTAACTGAAAACATCGCAGAAAATTGGATAAGGAAATATGTAATAAGATGTGTATTTTTTTAATATAATAATTATTTTTTAATATAGTAATAATTTGCCAGTTGCGAGCGAAATTATATTTCGTGTTGGCGTGGCTTTTAGAACGCTTGTTAAAATAAATAATTTACGTTAGTTAACTAAATTGATGCAACAGTTAATTTGATTTGATGTGGTAAACAAATCTAATTTTAATATATCTAGTGTACAGTCTATCTACACACATATTATTATTCGCTCAAGTGGTGGAAGTTCGACCATAATCAATGTAATAATAAATATATAACATAACTTTTCTAAACAAAAAATAAACAGTTTTCAATTTTTTTATTGATAATAACAAAACTCTTCAATAGCCACTAAAATAAATTTGGTTAACAAACAGAGAAGAAAAAGAGGCTCGAAAATTATTTTACTAACTATTAGAATGTGAGTTGAGTGAAACATATTGAGTTATTTTTATCCACGCACTTTGCGAACTTTAACTTTTATTTAAAACTAGCAAACTGGGCCCTCTTTGCTGGGAGTAAGTTAAATTAAAAAGTTTTTATAATTTTAATAAAATAAAAGTAGCGTAAGTTACTCCTTATAACATTAGCTATCTGCGAGGTAAAGTCCCGTCCAAATTGGTCCATCCGTTTTAGAGATTAGCCGAAACAAACAGTCAGACAGACACGAGTTTTAAAAGTAAATTTTTTGATGTAAGTACCGTATATACTTTCATATGCATTCAGTGAAAAGCTGTTAATTTGAAATTAAAAACAGACACTTCAATTTTATTTATATGTCTACTGATATTATACAACATACTTAATCTGTTAGTAGTAATTTACTGTTTTACAAAACAAGATCATCTTTTGTATCTCAAGAAAAATAAAAATATCCAAGTAGTTTCACCATCAAGAAGGATTAGTTCCGCATCACGGGGCTAAGTTCAAGAGACTTGCTCGGCCTTGCCTTTATAATGCAACTAAGAAATAATAGGTCAATTACCACGACACCAATGGTCATAGTTGTTAATCTAATTCATTCGAACCTTCAAATAAAGTGTTTTTTTTTTACTATAGCAAGTTAATTTGCAATTATATATGTTGCATGAATATGTTCATGGTAAGCTTTTAAAACATGTCTTTTTCGATCTGATATCTACTTTTATTAAACATAAATATTTCGTAATGAAAATTTATATACAAACCAGCGTCTCACCCTCGCTTCGCTCGGGTTCGTCCCTAGATTCGTCGCGAGTGAAGCCACGGGTTCCGCTAGTAAAAATTAAAAAAAATTTTTAAAATAAAAGTAGCCTAAGTTACTCCTTATAGCATTAGGGATCTGCGAGTGAAAGTACCGCCAAAATCGGTCCAGCCGTTTCAGAGATTAGCCGGAACAAACAGACAGACAGATAGACAAGAATTTAAAAAATTGTTTTTTTTTATGTTAGTACCGTGTATACTTATATGCATTTAGTGAAAAGTTTCATTTATAATAGTGAAAAGCTATTGAAATTAAAAACAGTCACTTTAATTTTATTTAAATGTATTATATAATAAAAAATAATAGAATTTTGTGACTAAAACGCAACTTGATTGATTGATTTATTTATTATATCAATTTGCATTCAAGTTATATATAAACAGATATTCATATAAGCTTTGGTTTACTGAAAAGACACTTCATTCATAATAAATAATAATAATAATAATAATCCCATGAAAGTGAATAGTTAGTAGATATTTAAGGAACCGTTAGCTGTAGCCCAAGCGTGACTGATAGATTGGCTAAGGCGGAGTTCAAGGATTTAGTTTGTGACCTTCTCGATGGGTTTTAAACGTTTGGATATACTGTGGGTATTAAGGGTAAACTTACCTGCTGAGATTTTTTTAAGTTAAATATTGACTTCATTTCCTTATATTAATAAGCTTTTGTTGTAAGGTAATTTACATTAAAAGATTTGTAAAAATTTTAGATAAAAATATCTTTTCGGATTTTTTTAAGAAAGCTGAAATTGCTTCATATAGCAATTTTGACCTCGAAAGAGATTTTAAATAGATAAACAGAAAAATCGAAAAGATAGATTTATTTAAAATATTAAATATTCGCTTAAATCTAAGATTGTTTCTGATTGCCGATAGGAAAATATATCTATCTCACACAATTTTTTATAATCTGTAACTCATCATTTCCATAATCAAATTATGCTTATATTTCATCCAGTCTAGTCATTTAAGGTGATCCAACCCACATAACCTTAGCTGCTTACATATAATGTGCCTATTGTTGGGTCGTAAATTATGGTTTCCCTTGACCGTGAAGCGTATCTTTCCCACGAGCGGCGCCAGGCACGGCGATACGCATGCGGGCCCCATGCAACACTCCCATGCAGTCGCTAAAACATGTGTTTTCATCATATATGTTCAAAATTATGATTCATGTATACTTGTGAAAGTTTTATGTTATTGATAGGCAGAGGGACTCTTATACCATTATCGTGTTTTTACGTACCAATATAAACTGTATTCAAGAAGTAAATTAAACATTTGCCTGAGAATCGAATCTCGTCCTGGCTTCTCAAGGCTTAATTGTGCCATAAAAGCTATATCTATATGTGTATAATATATGCGACATGAAAGATAAAAAGAATATTTTTATCCTATAACCCCTTTCTTACGTGCGTTATAGTTAACTTTAGCATTTTCATCCCTGTGATTCACATTAAAAATTCATTTTTCTTTTAGAATTTTTAAATTCGTTCGCTTTCACGTAAAAGGTTCTTTTGCGGGCTTAACGAAGATCTTTTTTGGTACGGTACGGGATTACCAATCGTTTTAATATTTAATGGACAAGAAGTTAAAGTTTAAATGGATTTAATTTACGATACATATATAACAAAATATGTATGTATATCTATCACATGCTGTCATAGAAGAACTCTTGTATAATGAAGGGAATTTTAGTTGGCATCTCGCAAAGGTCGTTAGTTCGACGCACACAATACGCACCGCTCTAAAATAGACATCGCGTCATACAGGCTACGTGAGGAGATACCACTTAGTTAGTCTACCAAAATCTAAAACCGCTTAACTGCCTAGAATAGTCGCCGGTATATCTCTTGGTATGTCGTAGACGTTTAAAGTTTTAACTGATCGAACTGATATTTATAAAATGTATGTATATATGCCAGTAATTAATGTAACACAATTGTTACGGTATTTATTCATAGTTCATAATAATTTATATATTTTTATGTAATATTTTATTAAATATTGTTCCAGAATTTGTAAACAAATTAATTAAGAATTATGTATTATACGCATATTTTAACAACGTTTGATGTAAAGCTTAGAATCTACAATTTAACTAATAACTACTTTTTAAGTTTGTGTTTATTTAATGTGTTCTGGATACAAAATAAACAGTTAAAGTGAGAAATATATGATACGAATGTTTGTTATTTCTTACCAAAATTTACCGCTCTACTTTTGTGAATCTTTAAAATTTTTAGTTATGCCATTTAATTACATTTAAAATTAACATTCTCGAATATTCGGAATTGAGAAGGATCATATCAAAACAAAGTACTTAAAATTATGCTTCTATCTCTATTTTTTTTGGTTTCTACGTATACTTTATTCGTTTTATTACTAAATATTATATATTATTTATACTATTTATAAATTCTTATCAAAAAGCTTTTTGCCGGATTTATTAAAATAACATCGTAAATTACTACAAAGGTCTTTTGAACTTTTCGCTTCACGAAATGCCTACATTTTCAAAGAACACAAGTATTAAAACGGAATATTTAATGGTTTCAAAAATTTATTTCAATAATAAAGTAAGTTAAATTACAGTAATTACATTATTACTTATTACATTTTAAAGTAATAATGCACATTTAAAATTATACACAGTACTTTATAAATTATTAAATTTATGTGTTTAAACAATTTATACTTTAACTTATGCTTAAATCAGGAATGAATGAATAAGTATAATAAACCTTTACAATTGTAACTTCATGTATATTTATTGCGATAAATATAAAGAATTAAATACGTTGGGACATTATTACACAGCGCCATCTAGTTCCGCAGTAAGCTACTTAACGTGCTTGTGTTGCGGATACCAGATAGTTGATATACTACACATATAAATTTAAAATACATACATATTATAAATATAAACACCCATGACTGGAGTACAAACATTCGTGATTAGCAAATGAATGCCCCCAGCGGGACTCGAACCCGCGACCGCTGGCGCAGAAAGTAGGGTCACTACCAACTGAGCCAAACGAGTCGTCAAACTATGTATTACATTAAATAGCATATAATAATTTATTATTATTTCCATATCTGATGTAGGTTTTCTGTAATCGATTAATATATAATAATTTTGTATTTCTTGAAATTTTTAAGTACAATGATTGGTTTATACATTAATATTATTTTGCTGTCAAAATGTATAACATTAATGCTATACATATGAAGCTTTCAAATACAAATATTACAACCACCTTTTTTCCTAGTATATCAATGATTACAATTTACAACACACAAAAATATCACAAAATCTCTATTCTAAATAAGACCTAATTATATATTATGACTAGTACACACTAATATAATATGGTATGGGTTGAATAAACATATGCTCTATGGGGCTTTTTTCTGATATTAAATATAGTTTATTGATTTTTATGAGTGTTTTCATGTTTTAGTTAGTTTACATTTATAAACTTAATTTTGCCTCCAAATAGAGCTGATATAGAGTATAAAGAGGACTATTACTTATAGCGTACTTAAGTAAAACTAGGGTTTAGACAATATGTGCTTCTACACTCGCTATCGCTATTATAAAACGAAAAAATATATTCTAATGATTTCTAATAAAATAATATTGTGACTAAAAACTTATTCTAGTCATGAAATTTGAAAAATGCGATTGCAATATTTTTTCATTTTTAAGTTAGCAATATCGATGTATATGGCGAATTTGTCTTCTCACTTTATAAACTTTCTATCACCCAAAAATATGACATGTGAAAATGATACGATTACGTATCATGATGTGGCTTAATTTTAGCTATATTACACAATAACTAAATGACGCGACACACGTCCTCTGGTAATTTTAACTTAGCCTAAAAATGCATTGTATTGAGCAACTATTCTCCTATGATATTCTAAGACTTGTATTTAACTTTTAGACGAGAATATGTTGAGGAACTTGGATTTGATGTTTAGGAACGAAGTAATAGACCTCTTCGCCTTCTTCTTGTTAGTTGCAATTTCTGGCCTCAAAAATGGTTCTGAATATGACTTCTGCAAGTTGGAAGTTGTAAACGCATCTGGTTCATTTGGTTCTTTGACCGGCTGGTACTTGTATTCTTTCACAACCTTTTCTTCCTTCGGGTCATACCTATATAAAACCGAGTAAGTCCGTTTTACTTTCTTCAGGATGCGAGGAGCGTTGGCTGTCCTCTCACTCTTGCAGCGCTTTACTTGGTTCCTTCCATAGTAATCCTCATAGTTGTCCGCGTCAACATAGATAATTCGTTTTCCTAAAGCCTGTTCTCTTTCCTTTTTTAAACTTTTCCAAGACGCAATAACAGATTCACGACGGAAAGTCTTGTTTGGATTGTGCCTGCTGATAAGGTAAGGCTGGTCATCCTTTTGGATGTTAGATGTGTCCTTCAAAGGAGAGCCTCTCGGACTTGGGCTGTAGTCTATCTCGTAGTCATCTCGTGAGATCTGAAAAGAAAAGAAAATCTCTATAAAAACAAAAATAAAATACGTATAAATAACTATGAAGTTAATCTTTGATAGTAATCGCTGTCTAATAAAACATGTCGGATCTGATCTGAGGGATTATTTAAAGTACCGATATAATAAATTGTATATGCGACTACGTGATGCTAGGGCCGTAAGGCCATCCTTTTCTGTTATTAAAGATCAGTCGTCTGTCTTTGTCTCTTTCGTCATTAAAGCCCTTCGCATGGTGCCCACATGTTAGATAACACCTGTCTGCCTAACCATATGCTCTGTGATGCTGGAACCATTGCCAAAGATTGTGAACCTTACACGTAACGTTCGACAGTGAACTGTCGAGGAAGTTTACAATAAATACAAGAATGATCGTTTCCAATGAATTCTAAAACTGTTTCGAACTTGTTTTTCGTTTAAACACAAGTTTAAGTCGAAACATTGATCAAAAATAATCATGGAACGTCATCATAGAGATTAAGCAATTTCCCGTGAGTTATGAAGTCCTTCATAATTATGTCGTTTATCTTTCATTCACGAAGCTTTTTGATGACCTAAAAGCCATCTTAAACAACGGTTTCGTAACTTTTAAATGTTTACAGTTTTATATTTAAATTTATGTGCCATTGTGAAACGTTATAGGTTTTCTTGAAATTTTATGTTCCAGGGCAAGGAATGGTCAAAGAATGGGTCAGTTAAAAATAGAAGTGGAGCTATCTGTGTTTATGTCTCCTGTTAAGTTTCAACTCTATCTGGCAATCGATCAGCCCTTGAATCCCCGTTCTAGTACGGGACTGAAATAAAAATAACATATGTTTGATTCGTAAATAGTTTCATGCTGCTTTTAATAACTGAGTGTGTTATTAATAATATTGATAACTGAGTGTTTAGGATACGTAATTTAATGACCCGCTTAAATTTGTCATCGTTAAAAAAACACGCTTAGCCCAATTTTTCTATAAATTAATCCACGGTATTGTAAGAAAATACCTACATAACTCAACGTCTGGTGTTGCTGCTGCGATAAATGTTTCACTTATGTGTTTTGACATGTCGCGTTTCGTAACTTTTTTAATAGTTTCATGTAATGTTGCACTGTCGTGGATTTAGGTCGCAAAGAAAAAATAGGTCACATTAAAATTAGTAGATCTATTACTGTTGTTAGTTAACTCGGCCTAATTAATGTATTTTTATTCGTCTGGATTTTTTAATGACATAAAGCAATATATTTTTTTTTTTTTTTCAGGTAACCGAATGACGAATAACATCTCTACATTATCCTTCGTGTCCTATTTCGCAACAAACGTATGGCACTTCTCGTAGCGTGAGTAGTGCGTGTTATTTTTGGATGTCATTAAATCTAAACAGAACTGAAGGTGATACTAAATGCTACGTTATATTTACCACGAGTTATTTTAAACAATAATCTAATAGTGACCAATGGATACGAAATAGAGTTAGCGATATGTTACGTGTTTCGTATAGTAAACTAACTCTCAATGTTATAAATATAAACGGACCCTTCTCATATTATAAATCATGGGACGGGACAAAATGTCAAAACTCCATTTATGTATGAGTCGGTCAGTGTCTCATGCATGTCGAGTGGACACATCGTTAATATTGATATACGTACGTAATGTATGAGGATCGCAAAAGTACGTCGGTCCATACTTAGTACAAGTTGTTTTTGGCCAAGTAAGTCCACTTTAGCATGACTTTACCGTTATTTATCATGTCCCTCGCAAAAACTTCGCTGTTTAACGTTTACAGCTACAGCACATACGGTTTTTGTTAAGATCTTTGAAATTTATAATAAGATTTTAACGGTTTCTTTAAACTTATGATTAAGGCCAGTTGGGATTTGGAGTGTATCTGATTAGAGCCAAATTGTGAGATTAAACAATTTACAACGCACGAATTCATGTTCATGAAAATTTAACACCTTTATTAAATAAAGAGTGAGTATCAATAAAATAATGAATATTATTTTTTATTTTATTCATATTGTTCAATCAAATTATGTAAATATTTTTACATTGTTTTAGTATTCAATTCGTATATATTTTTTGTCTATACGTTTGTTTGAGAACTCTATAGAAGGTTGTTGTGTAACATGTGTGTTTGTACATCACGTGAAACATATTAAATGATATTTTGATTGCGTCTATGATCCGATTTCAAGGCAGTAGTAAATAAAGATAACGCTACGTTTTATATGAATAGACTTGGATGCCAGCACTACATTTAATACATCGATTATTCTATTTTAGTAACACCAAGTGCAGATGCTATTATTAGCCACATTCATCTGCATAATCCCGAAGGTTAATAACCGATATAAAATTTGTGCGACAATTCAAAATAATGTTCGAGCAAACCCAATCGCTGACTAAGACCACCGTTTTCTAATATTGCATATATTATGTTATAAGTTTTTAGTGAGTGATCAGTTTTGTATAGACATAGTATAATAAAAATTGATAATGAAGAAAAATATAAGAAAACGACTCGAGTATAACATAATGCTAATAGAAAATTATTACTTTTTATTCAATATAAGTAAGTAAGTAAATGTTTGTAATAAAGAGCGCATAAAAGCGTTTTGCGATAAATTAATACGGTAATTTAATATCTGTTATGAAATATTGAATAATATCTTGATTATTATTAATTGATGTTTTAATATGAATTATTTATTATTTTGATACTTCGTCGTTATTTTCTCAATTTGTTAGAGATATACCTATTTCTCTTTATTTTTGCCATTGACGGGTATTGGAAATTAATTTACAGTTGCAGTGATAATTTCCATCACTTATAGTTATTTTTTTTATTGTCATTCGTATCTGAACTCGTCCAACCTCCACTTTCCAAATCAAAAACCGGAATGACGAGTCGTAATAGATTACAAGTTAGATATATTATATCAATGTCATTGGTCCGTTGACAATAAAATATTTTTATATAACAACATATTAGATTCATATTTTTGTTGATAATTCGACCGTTTGGAATAAGATGGTTCCATCTGGATTTTAACATTCATGATTCAGATGGAACTTTTTGAATCATTAATTTCACAAATAGAACTTTTTTATGCAGCTAATTCATTAAGGGTCAATATATGACGTTCAAAGGTTTAGAGAACAAAGTTATGGTCACATGAAACATTTTTAAGTTAAAAAATCAAAATATAGAAAAATGTTGGATGGAACCCTTTTATTCCAAACGGTCGAATTGTAAATATAATTTTTAATAAATATTAAAAATTACAATATATTCTATCTTTATAGAGATGTTGCGTTATGGAATTTAAACATTCTAGAATTTGCCTAAAATTACTACGAGTAAAACAACTAATTACTGTGAAAGTTTTCGGTACTTTGTATCATTATACTTGTAAATAATATAATTCTTACATGTTGTGAAATTTCTCTATTTGCTCTGTCGAGTTTACTTTAGAAGTGAAAGTAAAAATTCGCAGCGACTAAGCGTCGAACGCAAAAACTGTATAATCTCACAATCAATAATTTTGACAGTGAGTGTCAACTTCACTTTCTAAATAGGAATAAATATACATATTATGTTTTCGGTGGAATCATAATAATGACTATGAATTTTTAATTGTATTAGTATTTTAAAAATATAGTATTTATTACTACAATTACGATTAATAAAATAAGATAACATAACTTTAGAATTACAACGTTAAAGTTACAAACTAAAAAGGGTCTAAGTAAGTGCGATGGTGTAATCATGACAATCTGATTAAATCTGAAAGTAACCGTGAAACCGGCGCAAGCGCAATGTCAAGATCTCTGCCACATAAAGCTTAATTCCATATTCAAACAGGCACGCACGAAGTTCGGTTCAATGACAGCAGGCATAGACAAGTCTGTTGCCTTTTAAGCGATAATGTTTATGGTCGTGCACTTTGCGTAACTTTGACCACAGATTCCGTAATCGAAATAAGTACGTGAGACAAATATGGATATTTCTCACGATAAATAAAAATGTTTGTTCTTTATATGGATTTAATTATAAATGTAAAGAAATATGATTAAGATTTTTTTACATTATATAAATGAAATTCTTTTAATGTGATTCGGATTAATAAAATAAGAGCTTTAAGCTTACCACGCTCTCCCAACTGCCGCCTAGTGTAGATTTGTCCAACATTTTGATAACACTCAATTCTAACACAAAAAAGTCCAATCCACTCGATTAGGATTTAAAAATAACAATTTAACGCCAAATTTAAAAATGGGTTGGTGCTACGCGATCGGTATCACGTTGTCACTCGGGAATATTATATTTTGGCACGCCGTTCTCACTACGAGCTTTGCTTTGCGACTGAAGCAAATCTGTTTCAGCGTCATATTTATAAGTCGGGCAACCGGGAGAGGGCGGGTTTCAGGAAGGCGATGCGTGTATCTTCCACTTAACACGTAGTCACGCCTCCGTGTTTTAGACACATGTAATGTACTTCGGGGAAGCCCGTCTAAAAGTGATTACAGGTAGCCTTACCTCCTTTTCATCCAGGACGCGTGCCATGACATTTAGGTATAACGTTTATGTCACTCTACAAAGATTTTGGGACGTCGACCCGCTTCGAATTGTGTCAAATTGAGTCATTCGAGATATTGTAATCTTAGCCTTGATAGATCACTCTTTGTTTTGATAATGAATATAGCCCAGATATCAAATCAGTCTAAATTAACTAAAGTAAGTGTGCCCTTATCTTGCGACTCCATGAAATTGTGTTTTTTTAATCTAAAAATATTTCTATCAACTATTTATTACAAAGACCTTAAACTAAATACATTAACGATGTGAAATAGGGCACTGACATATAAAACATCTATAAAATATATCAACAAATTAGTTAATATTGTGCTATGCAAATAAATATGTATTAATTTATTTTGAAATGGTGAAAAATTTATGCCATATCATTTTTTTTCCAATTTATATGTAAAATTAAAATATTTTGTTAACAAGTGTTCCAGTGAGTCACAAAACCCTTCGTAAAACGATGAGCATTACAATAAAAGTAAGTTTCGGCCTATTTATGTTCCCCTTTCTGTACAAAGTCCCCTTTCTTTAATAAGATGAGGTCTCAAGGTCGTTTTAAAACATCGCTTCAATTGCTATTGTTGTGTTCCCTCCGATAAAATTTCATATGCACAAAATAATTTACCTACGTTTTGGTTTACGCGTTACTTTCTTAATACAAAATTCACATTACAGCTACTAGATATTAAATATTTTGTTAATAAATAATAAATCAATACCCTATCGAGCTTTCACTGTCGCAAAGGTCCCTAGAACACATGAATTTTAAATAAAGAGCAGGATCTTAATTCTATTTGTATTGAAACAGGGTAAAGTATGTTCTTAACTTAAATAAACAAAATTTTCTTTGGCATATTTTTTATTTCACATTAAATTACTAGCGATTGAAACGTCACATCGCCAGCCTCCTTTTTAAAGTATCCATTTTGGCTCTTTACGATGGTTTTTATTTGAGATTTTATTTATATATCCGTTACTACTTTCTCGTGAATGTTTTCTCCGTATTCTTTATATTGAACCCGATTTTAATTTTTCTTATTTCTAAATGGGTTATTTATAATTTTATTGCTCACTCACTCACTCATGTTGCTTTCTAGTTATGTGTAACCGTCAACCAAAAATATTAGCTGATGTTGAAATCTCACTTAGTTGAAATCTATTGATAGAATGTAATGACTAGGCATCTTTTGTAATACTTTCTTTATGATATATTTATGTACATGTCTACATATGTTCGTGTATCTATATATATAAAAATGAAACCCGTTTTCCGTTGTCACGACATACCATGAAAACGGCTTGACCGATTTGGCTAATTTTGGTCTTGAATTATTTGTGGAAGTCCAGGAAAGGTTTTAAAGGTGAATAAATATGAAAGTTGTGCGGAAAAAAAGGAAATTAAAAAAAATCTTTATAACATTATAATGGCGTTTGACGTATCATGTTATTACGTTGCCATGGTGCGTGCAATGGTAATTAAATCAGCGAATAAGTACATACTGGGAGGTGCGAAGTAAATGTTGTTTTGCGAATGCGTAATAAAACATTTCACCGGGAGGAAAACTTTATAAAAAAATTATATGTGGACAGAACAACGTCTGTCGGGTCCGCTAGTATTTAATAAAAGTTTATATATTTATAACATTTTAATTAGAGTTGGTATTTATAATTTTATATTTCATTTAATAATGTGATTAAAAAAACCTATCTGACGAACGGAACTGACTTCCCTTCAATATGAGGGGGATCAGACTATAGTCTACCGCGGTGGTCAAGTGCGTGTTGGCGGACTTCACATGTCTTTCGAAAACTTACTAGGTTCTCTCAGATAAGCAGGCTTGGCTTACTCACGATGTTTTCCTTCATCGTAAGACAAGTGGTAATCATGTTAGAAATGCTTGTACAGGAAAATATCAGAGGTGCGAGACCCGGATTTGAACCCGCATCACTTGGTTGTCCAAGCGAGCGCGTTACTTCTGGACTACCGAATTGTTATAATAGGGGTTTCATAATTCTATGGATGTTATTAATTTTTGAAGTGAGAAATATGGGAATTGACATTTAAGCTCCAATTTGTATCGTTGGCCGGAAAACCGATCCAGTTCACTAGTTATCTCATACATAATAATATACCTGTAGAAAACCTGTTAATAGTAACCTCTTCATAGCGTAATATATTTGAATTTTCGGAAATAATGAAGTCTGTAATAAACTTCAAAGCGCTACATTATTGTTTCTATTTTCACTCTCGTAATTTCCATGGCGTGTTAATAAGTTTTCTTGAAAAGTGTTTCTAACAAAGTAGCAAGAATAGCATAAGGAAAGAAGAGTTTCAATTACTTCCTAATAATGTAGAGCATTCTCGAATTGATTCTTAGATGCGATCTGTTGATGACTACAGATACTATTGAGAATAATCCTGTATATCTTAATCTATTAAATGGAAATGTACTCGTTTGTTTGTTTATTCTTAGTTTAATATAAACCATGTTATTACTAACCGAATCTTATATGTAATCCACTAGTAGAAAGCTACGTTACCAGTAACAGTGATCTTTTTTATGAATACACAATGCAAGTAAATACAAGCAAAGCAAAAGCAAAAATGTTCTATATAATAGTCATTTCTCATATACTTTACATTCCAATCCTAAAATAACATGTAAAAGCATTAATTTTGCCTATATCCGCCACAATTTAAGTTTTACAACTTGTTTTAGGCTCAGTGCAATTTTAGATGCGCTCGAGTTCGATGTATTTACGTCAATGCAATTTTCAATTTGTATGTATAGTGTATACGGTAGGCAACAGGGTACTGTGGATTTTGACTTTTATACCATATGTAATAAGAACCACGTGTTCCTTGCAGTACAGTCAATGACATCATATAAATTTTAGGGTCGGTTGCTTATGATGTTCTATGGAGTATGGGTTGTTGCAATGGTAGTGCTCGCATTATTTTTGACCGATAACACACTTTATTTTGTTTTAGATAACAATGATCGAGAATCGTGACAATGTTGACTTGTATTTGTGTCATAAAATAGGTTCTATATTTAATTTTTAATAAGTTACAATTGTTACAATTAAAGTTGTTACAATCTAATTTGATTTTATACATTTCCCATCTGTTATCGTCATTTACTCAACAGAACAATGTACAGATATGAAAGCTCTGCTTTATTGATATCACTCTATAGTAAGAAAGCTTCCTGAAAAGTCAATACACCTTACCTCGCATGTTAATTAGTTTTACGATTGCAATTGATATTGACGTCATCGTTGGTAATAAGAACATCAGTGCAGCTCTCCCTAATACCGTGCTCAACGTTTATTACTGAATGTTATATGTAGTATGGTAGTATTTGTACTATAGCTTATAGCTATAGTATAAGTAGGTACATTTTACATCCAGCGGTTGTTCGGTACTTGAACTTGTTAATTATTTCGCTGGTTCTTGGAAAACTATTTTACGTATTCATTTCGCGGTTAATTAATGTCAAGTTTTCATTATCGAATAGACGATGAACAGAAATTATATAGGCAATAATTTATTACTAAAATGAATATTTTGTAGGCATTTTTAGTATTTAATATAGTTTTGTGTATTGTCTATAAATAGTTTGTATTCATACAAAAAAAGTAATATGAAGCTTACCTTTAGTACTCTACTTATGTTATAAATATTTTATTTAATAAACATATTTATAGGCTACTGTACTGAAGGACACTACACGCGCCTAAGCTATATGAGAGCTTGTTACTAATAAGTAAAAGCAAGTAATGTGAGAACACTTCCAGAACGTTCCATTTAACATGGAATTGACTTGAGAAATAATCAATACTGAACGAATGTAATAAAGCTAAAACGTTTCCGAGCGATCAACGGATCCGTTTAAAAGGAACCGAACGTAATTCGCTCGAATTAAGACACATCCCGCTATCTAGGTCTGACAAGGGTACAAAGAGAACCAACTACGCCTTTGTAATGCGACAGTAATTCTGATTGTTTACTCATTTAGGCTCTAGGGATATTACAAGCGGATTAGGCTTCGTTGCTCTTTATTTTAATCACTTATGCTTTAAATTACCTAAGTTTAGATAATTTATATATCTATAGAATTTGTAAATTGAATAATGTCATAATTTATTTCGCTGGGTAAGAGTAAACCCTTTATCATTTTAAACTTTAAATGCCATACCTACTTCTTTATTGGTAACTTTGCACATTATGACCGCGGAAATAGCTTACTTTTTACTAACCAGCTTCCAAAAAGAAGGAGGTTCTCAATTTGTCTGTATTTTTTTTATATTCCAATAGCGACTTAGTGTAAGCCTGTGTATCAGTTCAGATAATAGTCAGCATGTGGACCGAATTTCATGAAATCATTGTACATAAGGCTTTGTAGTTTTATCTTAACGTTAATAAATTATAATGTAAAGTAGCGTTGCAGATAACTTTTTCTTTTTGAACTTACAAGCTGAGAAGTGAAGTAAAAAAGCTTTTTCGTGTAACCTAAAAACGTATTTAGGTACCAAATAAGTTAGTTATTACTCCATTAACTTGGGTGTACCAAACTTGCTAAGCCGACGTCGAGTCATTAGAAGAGACAATTTTGTACATCTGTGTACTCCCAGTGCAGCCTTGGGTGTTACAATTATTTTTCTTAGTTATTTTTTGTCATACTTAATATGTTCCCGTTCTGAAATAATTATTGCTTAGTATGTATTTAAGCACCTCTGATATTTTCATATGCGAATCATTTCCAACCTGATTACTACTTGTCTTACGGTGAAGGAAAACATCGCGAGAAACCTGCATGAGAGAGAGCGAAGTGTGGGTCGGCGGACTTCATTTGTAGAAGTCAAAACATAAAGCGCACTTAGCCAGCCTGGTGGATTATGGCCTGATCCACTACATATTGAAGTGAGGTCCGTACTTAGCACTGAGATGTTAAAGAGGCCTATACATATATTTATGTTGTCTGCATTTCGCCATGGTTTGCTATTTAATGTTAAATAATAGACATATAAAATAATTTCGAATTTGGTGTTCGAATATTTGTTAGACTGCCGATAAATTATTACGATAAACTGTGCCAAAACGCTTCTTAGTGAATGAATGTGTCCATGTGAAAATCTACAATTTTGTTTATATTTTGACACAAATATTTGTATGGAGCAACTATCGATATTGACCTTAAAGGTCATCACGTATTGCATAGCCGGCTGTTGAAAATCTCTATTCATATTTTCGAGTTTCTTCTACTTTGTCCAACGTTTCTATTACATCGCTTGTCTACTAAACAATATTATGATCGTGTAAATTAGAAACAATAAAACGTACGAATGATTTACAAGCACATTAAACCTCATCTTAGTCCAGATTTCGCTGGATTTCATCCAATAACTGTTATTATATAATTTGATTACACAAAATTACCACAGTTACTACAAGGTTTTGGCAGAGACAAAGCGTTTATTTACTTTGCTTGGAATGGACATTATTATGAAAATGTACCTAACAGAAAAATTTGTTTGCATATATTTTTGTCTTAATATGTCTCACATAATTCAAGTTTTACACTAGTTTACTGTTATTAGTAAGGGTTATTTACTAAAATATTTACTCTTTCTTTTTATATGAGACTACTTTCCCTCGTTTCGCTATGGATCTTCCCTAGTGAAAAAAAAAAGCCAATTCTATGGCACGGGAACCGTTTATTTTTTCGGGATCAAAAAAAAGCCTATGTCTTATTTCACAATATATTAATTCTATACCAAACATCCATAGCCATTCTCAGACGTACTGGCGTGATAGAGAAACAAACATTCATCCAGGCATATAAAGATAATTATATGTTATAGATATGTTTTATTGATACTATTTTTGTTATTTTATAATTGATAATAATAATTCTAATATATGTATAGATAACTTATTTTCACTGAACAGTACAGTAGTAGTAACAGTACAGGAAATTGTAATAGGCTCATACAATATCCAGTTAAATCTAGGCAAGTCGACATGGCGTACGGTGTATGTTACCGTCACGAATCGGAAAATAGATTTGAAGCTATTATGATTGAAGTTATACCTTCGTATTACCGGTTTCCCATCTACATCTTGTATTACAAAGCTTTCTTTGAACGGCAAAATATAATTCAGTACGAATTGCTTTATTAAGTTGTATTCAGCTTTTAATCTAAACTGGGTTTAAATAGCACATTTACATGTTATAGTTTGTATATAGTACAATATAGTTTGTGTGTGTGTGTGTTGTATAGTTTGTGTTTGTGTGTTATAAATTGGTAAATTATTATCAAGTACGTCCCTGGTACCGCTTACTGCACCGTGAGGTATTAATTTAGTTTTTGTATGGATTGAGTTTGTATTATACGTGTAGGTACAATTGTTTGTTCCAGTTTGGTGAAACAAAGCGCAGCGTTATATATTCTTAACAATCATAAATGTATCAAAATCAGTGAAAGTGAAGTCCAGTGTAAATGAGATATTTAAGTTTTCAAGGTCACTGGCATTATTTTTGAATGAAACGAGATATTAAAAACGAAGAAGTGTTAAAAGCCTCAGATAACTGTGAAAATATATATAATAAACATTGCATAAATAGCAATATCTCACGAATTTTCCTGCGGACAAAGACAAATTAGTTTGTTCTATTTTGCACTCTATTGTGAAACCAAACATTGTTATCGGGCGTTGTTCCACATAATATAATAACGATTATTATGAATAGATAAGATTTAGTATCTTGTTGAATTTGTAAATGTTTTTATTTCTTTTAATATATTAGTTTTAGTAGAACCGTAATTAAAAGATTCTATTTCATACTAGCATTCGTTCGTTCTGTTCACGTTTAACGACCATACAGAATTCTCTATTTTACGCTTCAAACATTTTTGAAATCCAGTTTCAACTTTTTTTAGTCTGCGGTAAGCTTTTTTTCTATATTATTTTTATATTATTATTTTCTATATTATTCTTTATATTCTATAGTTAATAGTATATAATATTATTTAAACATAAAGAATGTTTAAATAGCAAAGAATGCATTTTTTTAGCTTATGTATAGGTACCTAATAGACGACGTGTATCTATACAAATATTTTGAATGTGAATGTAAGTTTGTTTGTTACGCTTTCACGCGAAAACTACTTAACCGATAGCATGAAACTTTGTACTCGTATTCTTGGAGGTATTAGAACTACATAGGATACTTTTTTTTCTAACGGAACCCGCGGCTTCGCCCGCGTAGGTATATGTGGTCCGCGCGAGCCAAGCCGCGGGACAACATGAACGCGCGCTTACTGCTAGTAATAACATATAATAAATAAGGTAGTCATTTTTGTTTCGAGTTACACGTTTTAACAGTTGTATTTAGAGTAAGTAGGTTCCTACTTAAGGATTTAAATTTAATGGCCGTTAACTCGGTTAAGAGATATAATTTAAGTGAAAGTTGGAACAGTATTTGCGAGCAATTCCAAATGCTTATTCACTGTAGTAATATTATATATTACGTGGACTTTTACTTGGTAATGTACGCGTTAAATCATTTTTATTGGATACAACCGGTATGTGAAATACATGACTTCGGTTTTCACCATTTTTCGAATATTTTTAATTTATAAGAGTTTTATAATTAAAATTTCATCGTTTTTGATATGTTATTAGTTATGTATTTATACTACATTATGATGTTACGCGTGATTATATTAGGTATGTTATATGTATAAGATCCAGTGACACTTGAAGTTCGGAAGATATATCAGAGTGAGCCACTGTCCCCGCAGACTTTCTATCGGCAGACTGGTTTAGTGGCGTGAATTATATGTTCCACAAGTAAGTGTAAGTACACATAAAACACGTTTGGTATTGGTTGATAGAAAGTCTACAGTGTGCGCGGCTCTTAATCAGGCTCGGACATCTTGATGAATAAAATTAATCTTCAATCAGCGACCTTCAACGTAGTCAGCTGTTCGGCTCTACCATATTGCTACAAATACAAGCCGCAGTTCACCACATTTAATTTTGTAATTTAAAAATAGTGCTAAGTAGTTTTCTGTGTCTAATATTGTTTTGTCTAACTTAGAAATAAGTGTGACAACATTGTTTACGGATGTCGATTTTTTGCCACATGTTACGAATAAAAGCACACCCCCTATAAAAGCTTTAAGTGATTACATTTAGGCATAATGGTGTAAATCACATTTTATATCAATTAATTTATGTACATATTATTCAATGTTTAGTCTTCAGTACCGGAAAATATAATCTCCTTTTACGAGAACGGTAATGTAACGAAGGCAATAAAACTTAGCGGTTGACTGCGTGTTTATTTGTTATAATATTATGCATTTTGCTTTTGTAACCCTCATAGTTAATATGTAAATGCTAAATCAATTTTAACAACACTGTTAAGAAGTTTAACATTTCAAAGCTGCATGCCAGGTGTGAGGGAACACCTGCGTACCTACGCAAATATGGCTATGGAAATATATTTTTATATCGATCTTAATAATAATATAATTAAATAAAATACTTCATATAGTATGCAGAATCTTTATAACTATGGAAACTTATGTGCGAATGTAATTATTTTAAAAGCTTTTGTCGTATTTTAACGGATCTATAATGTCGAATATGAGTTTTATAAAGCTTGTTATTAATGGCTTGTTTACATGTAAATAAATCAATGAAATGTAATAGTTTCGCTTCGCTAAAGTGGTAATGTACCTATACAAAATAACCTGCGATTACTAGTATGTTTTTATATATTATAGTTGGTTTAACTGTCCATGCAATTTATTATCTCATGCAAATTTAATATTCATAATGTTTCGAAGACTATAGCTATAAAAACATAAAGAATATTTTTTAACTTTTAAATGTGAATGTTTGTACGTCTGTCACTTCGGAACTCTAAATTGCTAAATGCATTTGGATATAATTTACTTCGATAGATAGATTATTTTGGGATTAAAACATAGGACGAGTGACGCGATTGAAAGTTCTCACCCCCATACTCATATTCAATTAATAAACCATTAAGTCGAGAATCTCTATACTAAAGAACGACTTATTGGATCATTAGGTAAGTGACTCTGAGTGCGATGGTTAGTGACTGATCCTCGCTTATAATAAATACCTTGTAAACTAGTGATTAGTATTAAGATACGATGTCAAATCTTAAAAATTATCTACATCAGCATCTCACCGCGGCTGAGGTGCAGTACACGTGTGTACGCTTTGTTTACGGCCGGCTCCCGATGCAGATTGTCTGCTGACGTATGAGCTATAAATAATGTATTGACCTACTTGTTTATGTTCACTAACGATGTGGGAAAATTGGAGAGGGCACTTTTAGTTTACTTTTCTAGTTTTAGTTTGGATGAATACGATATTCTATGCACGAATAGCTAAACTAGATTTTAGACATATTTTTTTCTACACTTGTCGTAAATTCAGAGATTTAGCCAGTAATTACTTACAGATTAAGTATTTTAATACTTAAAAAAGAGCTTAAAGAAGATTTTTTTAATAAAAATATCACATCCATAACATTATTATGACAGTTTTGTAAAAGCTTATATCTGCCAAG
Source organism: Boloria euphrosyne (assembly GCA_951802675.2). NCBI lineage: Eukaryota > Metazoa > Arthropoda > Insecta > Lepidoptera > Nymphalidae > Boloria > Boloria euphrosyne. The sequence goes on from OX637896.1 coordinate 4,765,842, forward strand.
CTTCTCGCAATCGCGTCAATTCTATGAATTCACGACAGTTTGGACCTAGTGACACAATGTGTATTACTGAAAACTCTAACGTTAATAAAATTATTATCAATCATAAAGCTTCTCATATGGAGCTATAAGTTTACCTAATTTTATTTTGCATCGAACTTGCAAGCTTTGCTTGCATGTTATAACAATAAAAGAAGCCAAAGTGTAACAGACACTCAGCCAAATTTTTTACTAGTTAGAAAACCTAGTAAAATCATTTGAGGTTTTCTTCAATACTTTTTTTTTGGACTTACTATGCCCCTTATCATTCTAAACTGAATTTCTGTATAAATCGGCTTTACGAATGTACCACCAAATAATATGTCTAATACGTACAATTTATAAATATGGCAGGACAGATTTTGACGGGACTTTCAGCTGATATTGTAGGGAGTAAAGTCGCTACTAGGGTTCAAAAAAAAACCTACCTAGGGACAAATCTGAGCGAAGCGAGGGTAAGTCATTAGTAAAAGAATCAAAAATAATAATAAGAAACTAATGAACGGCTAGAATACACAGTTAATTAACAATAAAAAAAGCGAATGAGGCAGAAATCCTCGCTCACTTATACGTTGTTACACGCACCGTCCATAACTTTAATTAATTAGACAAGATAAACCCGATAAGTATGTTCGATGAAATTGAATAAGAATGATGCACAAGAGAGAATATAACATCTTATTGGAATTATGTCATGATACAGACATTGAGGAAACTGGCAATTCAAAAAACAAATTTCGAAGATTTTGCTCATTTATATTCTCCTCCTTCGCACTCCATAATGTTGAAATCATTTCTTTATACTATTAACATAAATTAAGTTTTGTGGCCGGTATTAACTTGGCTTTTCCTCAAGGAAAGTTAAGTGTTTTGTTATTGTTTTATTTTGTACGTACTCTAAATAGATTTGCGTTTCCTGGTGCATTAAATGCTAGACTTGAAGCTTGTTTCTTGCTTATCCTATAAGATTGAAGATTGATGAATGTAATAATATATATGATTATATATTTATTTAATGATCTTAATATAATTCAAAAAAGGGAAAACCGACAGTTTTAGATAGGTACGTCTCCAAACAACTTGAAAACGATAAAGTTGATTAATGTATCAACTTTACATTTACCAGTCGCTGTAATCTTCCGGATTACTTTTGAAAACCTTTTTTGATATGTTTGAAAGAGAACATAATATGACGGATTGAAATTGAAAAAATCGTGTATTCTCCATTCTACGCGACATTGGCGAAGTCAACTGTGCCCAACCGGCACGCCTGGAAGCCATTAAAGGAAATAATTGAATTGAAATTGAAAAAAATGAATAAGCGTAATACGAGTAGATACATTATACATACTGATTACTGAAGTTAATATACAGTTTTACGAAATATCAGAATATTAGAAGGATTGGTAAAAAAATACTATCTACACATGTACGATTTAACTTTATAAATTAAACCTTTTCTTTCGACTCTTTGTAACTTTAGATATATGTATCTTTAAAATAGATGAAATGACTATAACAACGGTTACGTTATTAGTAGATACTATAAAATTCGAGAAGCATGCTTAAATTTAGTCGGCTATACTCTTTCAAGTGGCTATTCCTGGTTTATGATAAACTGCACTATACGAGTAAGTTAGTATAGTGTCAGTAAATGTAAAACGGTTGATCCACTTCACCTCCGTTTTTTATTGAGTTTTCTTAATATTATTTTAAAGCGTTATATTACGTTTCACAACAGTAATACTATTTTTCTATTAATTTTTAGACTTTTAGACTTTTATGTATCTTTATTATATATATAGCGAGAGAGAACGATTACCAAGCACCGCCTACGTACCATAAAGTCCTTTGAGAAATGAATGTTAGGTTAATAATATTAAAAAATAACATATATCTAGAAAATTGGTTAAAAATCTCCTGAAATTAAAAGGTAATTAAGTTGAAAATTCACTTTTTATGTGAAGTAGGTAAAATAGAAACACGAGAAAGAAGCGCTAAAAGCTTTTGTTTTAAGTTACCGAAGTAATATAATCATCAGGATGTAATGAGCGGACTCACTTTCATTATTGTACTACATTATCGATTTAGGCTATCTAAGTTAAGGTATATCTACGAGAGCGACATCCGGACTTTCAGTCGGAATTGTCACGCTCTCTCCCCATCGCTCGCTTAACGTGTATGGTTATAGCTAAACGCAATTGTTTTCATCTTTTTTATTATTTCAACTACATTTCACCACTGACTTCGCTTATAAAGTAGGTAGGACGACGATAACGAGTAAATATTTGGTAATCGAGAATATAATATGGCCTATTTTTACTTAGAATTTTACTTAAATTACAGCTGACTTTACTATGGAAAATTACAGTGTATAGAAGAAATCAAACCTCATAAACTTTACATATATAGTATCTGTGTAATTTAAGACCTTGTTTTGTTGCATTGATATTCTTAATTAAGTATATTGAATAGATGAATTTAAAATTGATGTAGTATTTTAATTTAAAAGTTAAAGTTAAAAATACATTATCTCAATAGTAACATTAATGTAGTCAACTCAATCTTTTAATATGCATTTAATATTAACCGTTTAAAGGTGTTATTTAATTACAAGCATAAACTTTAAAACTCGATAAATTCTTACGATATTGAAACATTACACAACAAAGTTGCTTAACCTAACGATATTATCACTATGCAAATGTTATTGACAATATGGAGAAGATCGTTGCAAGTTTTGCGTATATTAATGTATATTTAGCTTCGTTATGCTCCTGCGAACTTATGCTGCTTTGTAGTTGGGATGGGGTATGTGTGCATACCCCATCCCATATGCTAATATTAATCATTATATAGGTACAGACAGTATCTATGATTAAAACTGTCTCAGAAGGATTTATTCGACCATTTTTTAATTTGGCAAAGCTATGTAGGTAAATCAACCCTTCAGAAGTTGTCATTACATTAATGTACATTAACATTTAAATTTAGGTTACGAAGTTTAAAAATAAGTAAACGTATATTTATAATTTTTGAAGTTGAAAAAAAACGAGAGCACGAACTTAATTTACATAAGAGCTTTTTCTCCGATAAACACTTCAGTTGACACGAGGCCAATGTAATTAAAACTTTAAAATATCAAACTGGTTGTATTGAATTTTCATTGAAGTATTCAATCACGAATATCGAATGAAATCAATTTCAATTCACGCGAATTTATTAAATACAAAACAAATTTTGGTAAAGAATTTCAATAGCCTCGACATTCGTACGATGATTTTTATTTTATATTCCAGTTTTATCGAGGTTGAAAATTCTCATAAAATAATAAGCACGTAATTTACAGTCGATTTATAATATTTTGTAAAAAATCATTTTCGTACAACACCTGTCAGGAAACAAATAGCGTCGATCGCAAACAGTCGACAAATAAAATTCAATATTGATGGGATTGAAATTCAATTTGCATTTTTATATACAACTTCGCTTCGTGCAAACTGCATAAAAGCGATATTATACTTGCTATATTTGGTTTATTATTGAATCATTTTTATTTAATACTAGCGACTTACCCTCGCTTCGCTCGGCCGCGTCCCTGGGTGCTAATTTTTTTAAGCAAAAGCATAGTTCATTTTGTAAATTTTAAGCAAATTTACACCTAAATACATTCTCTGTCAGTATGTACTTTTTATGCATTAGCTAAAAGTTTGTAAATAGATGTTATTTTGACATTACAAACTGACGAACCCGAGCGAAACGATGGTGAGCCGCTAGTATTAATAAAAATGTGACACGACATAGCCGTGATTCGCTTTAACGCTAAGTATTCATCACTAGTCTGAGTCAAATGTTGGCAGAACGTTTGTATAAAATATTGTATACAGAGTTCAGACGTCGGCGGCTGAGTGTAAACTAATATTAACTCATCAGTTAACTTAAGATTATATATTAACTTTTATTACAATGATTTTTAATTTTTATTTATATTAAAAAGTAAAAACACATATTTTATAGTAAAATAATTAAATATTATATAATATATGTAATATGTATTACATAATACACTTTTGTAAATTGCATAATTCAAAATCTTACTTCATTGTACTATATTTGGAAAAGTGCTCCTATATCAGATAAAGCCCTAGGCGGAAAATAATTACGATGCAATAATGCAGTCCAAAATAGACGTTACTGGTTACTAATAGAAATCAATTTTGAGTATCAGATTTGAACGGTTTATGAAGTTTAAGTGAGGTCGCCCTGCCTTTGTGATATCACACTGGAGTCTATACAGTGCTATTGTACGCGGTGACCGGATGAGCCATACGCATCGTATGAACATATCTAAAACACCTTTAGCCAAATAAACTAATGTTTTACACTTTTAAGCATCAAAGGAACATTTTTCGTAAAGTATCGTAACGTTTATTCTTAAAGACGATTTATTTATTATTATAGCCAATATCATGTAAACATATTGCGTAAATGCAGCTAAACCTAGTAATGTCGAACTGAATAAGTGTTCTCGGTAACCCTATTCCTCCGCCGCAACTTGTTACAGAATCTGCACATTTTGGCCTCATTCAATCACATTACATCGTTCATAATGACGAACACTTCATTAAATTGTATTTTTCCGCGACTTTATTGGCTCACAAAGAAATTCCTGTTGGTATTCGACCCCAAATGTAAGAGCTGCTTGTCAGTTTTACATTGACTTTAACTAATTATATTATAACTAAAACTACTTTTGAATTGATTCCCAACTTAGACTCAACAAAATAGATGTTTTCGCTATGATACTTAACCTAGATGATTTATCTAAAATATGCTAGTTCTTATTAATTTGTATTTTGTCATGATCTAGACTATCTAATATATTTCAGTTCGATGCTTACTTTACCACGTCATGCTCTTTCGTCGCGGAATATTATAAAGTTTAAAGAACATTGTTTTATGTATTATGACTGACCTACTACATATTGGTTTGCTTTACAAAACAGTACGTATTGGTTGGCTTTTACCATATGAATGACACGAATATTTTTTTTACTATTTGGGAATTGCATCCACAACTACGAGCAGGGTAGGTACCAATTATTAAATATGTTACATAACATTTAATTTTTGTATAAACAAATTTAAACTAAGAACAAATGAAAACGTAAGTTATTCGTTCGTTCTTTCTACATTTACTTTGCGTGTTTTACTTTAATATAATATTTTTGTAAGCGTTTTCGAAGGATGTGAAAAATGTTTTTGTAAGGAAGGGGATGCTTTGTTTGCTCGTCGTATTCTTCCTTTTATACATTTGAAACACGAGATCTGGTTTTAGGTGGCTAAGTGGTTCTTTTTTCGTTATTTACTGCTGCTTACTTTTTCGTCAGTTTGCTTGTACTGACCTAATTTCAAGTACCTACTAAGTATAACCTCGGTTGTGCCAATTTACGGAAGAGAGAAATAATTCACGCAAGTTTATTTTGTGTTTTTATCTTTAAAGTACTTAATATAAGTTATTTACAATATTAATTGGAAAGAAACTTTAATTTATTACTGGTAACCCGACACGCCTTGACTTACGTATTATTTTTTATTAAACGCGTAAAATTTTTGTTATCATATTTTTTTAATAAAAGCAATAAATAATATTCAATTTAGAATGTAATGTATTTACTGTATGTGTAAGTATGGGACATGTTACCCACGCTACTAATAAAAAAATCTGATATCGAGGAGAAGAATCTGAAATCTGAAATATTCCACGACAATATATTATATAATAGTGCCTCGTTCGTGTAGTGGCTACTGGCTAGAATGTACGGTCGCACTCTGGGAGGTCCTGAGTTTGATTCCCGGGTCGGGCATAGTTTAGTTATTGAGTCTTTCCGTTTCGTAAGCCTCAGTAACAGCCCGGAGTTGGAAAGTTGGCGGTGTATCACTTCGTACCTCGGAGAGCACGTAAAACCGTGCGCCGGTCCTGCGCCATAACTCTCAATGGTCGTGTCGAGCAGTCGTCCCACCTGAATATGAGAGTGATGAGGAATAGAGACTGCACTTGTGTTTGCGCGTACACTTGTGCACTATAATATGACCCGCGCAGATGGCTAGTCTCAATGAGATTGGCCGCCGCGCCGGAATCGGTCAGAAGGACATCATACTATAAGAAAATAGATAAATTCAACACTGTTGATGCTGCCACTGAACTTATAGGTTTAAGAAAAGGTTAAGAATCACATTTTGTTTGGGTGATTAAATGCGTAAAAATTTTAAAATATTTCTTTCCTGACAGCTTTATGTGCAATTACATGTCTCTTCGTATTGACATTTTTATCTTTCTGCAACATTTTTTTGTAACTTTCTCGCTTCAACGCAAGTGACACGGTTACATGGTCAATTAAGAAATATTAACTGGTAGTAAATTTTCCGAAAATCAATAAACCTCATTATCGAAACGCATAAAATATGAATATAATAATTTTATGTGCCCTAACTTGATATTGCTGGAGGATGCGGTATTTCGTGGGAATAATATTAATAATAAAATGAAATTTTAAGTACATAGTTACGAGAAAAACGGAGACGTGTTTATTTACATTTTAAATGACCGCAAGTCTTTATTACGTAGTTTTAAAGATCTGATGTCCTTAATATACTCATGGTAACTATTTTATAATTTTCGAGTTCGTTTTTAGTTTTTTTTTAGTAAATATTTAACGACGACTTTTATTTTACGTCTAACCGGACCTCAACAATTTGGTTGATGAATCCATTAAAGTAAGAAATATAAGATTTAGGTACATTCTATTCATTGAGAGAATTTTTTTAAGAACTTATACCAAAATGTTGGCCAAAAACAAGAAGAAGTTTTGAACTTTTTTATGCTTTTTCGTAGAGAACATTAAAATTCTTATCGTTATACTCGTCTTAAAATGGGTATAGTAGGTACATTCTCTAATAATAAAGGGAGGCATTTAGAGTAATAAGTTAAAATATTTATAACTATATAATTATGTATTGGTACAAGACGGATTCCTTTGTATTCATGGAATTAAATTCTATACATATATAACATATAAGTAAATATACCAAACAAATAACCCGAGATCGTAAATCTATATAAATACTGACCATTTTCTGAGAATCTATCTAATTTCAATTATAAAGCTTACATTATACGCTGTTTGTTTACAATCTGATCGTCCAAAGTGCTGGAAACTTTTTATTAAAGGAATAATGCTTACTCTGTTTTTACTTTAGTAACGATCAAATTGTTAGTAATTTGAAATGTTTCCTCCACAAGAAGTGTCTGTTTGACTCTAGGCATTGATATTTTACTGCCTGTGGCCAGTGCGTATTACAATATACACACTTAATTTATTAAATAGCCGAGGCGTATAGAAGTATTACCGTTTTGTATGAGACTAGATGTATGTATGGGTGTGTACGAGTATGTTGCATGAAAAGTTTCAATCTGTAGGTAAAAAACCTAATTAAGATTGTAGAAGTAATAAACTCATATTTTGTGTAATTTTGTACATACTATGAATTAAACTTTCATAAAATATAATTTATTTGTTTCCGTTGCAAATAATTATTTGACTTAAATTAAAAAAAAACATTAAATATATTTAAATATTGACACAATTTATAGTCTCAATTAGAAAACTGGCAAATAATAATTTGTGTTACAATATTAAGATAACATGTGTCTGCGACAGATTGTTTGCAAGGTTTTAGTAACGTTATCTGTTGCGTCGCGCAATGAATCATTGACGTCGACGACAGCTCTGCGTGTGCGCACGTGCGGCTTATCGGCCTCAAATACTCGTACGTTTACGATAGCCATTATAAATCAAATAGAAATTACAATCTGTAATTAATATCCAAAGCAATATCTGAAAACGTTAAAAGTGGTAAGAAGCTAAGTAGTAAACAGTAACATTATGGGCATATCGTGTGAGATGAGATATTATGAATGTGGATGAATATAGTGTGTAGTAGTGTAGAGATTTGGGAAGGTACTATGAAATAGTGTAGGTATGTGTTAAGATGGCTGAGGCTGGTAAAGGGTATTGGATAGTGAAAACATCTTGTGACGACCGCATCTAACGTGGCATGAGAACATGGTACACATTACAATATTATAACCTAAATATATCAATATCAATTTGAGTTTAAAAGAATAAAATATAATTCACTTTTAAAGAGAAAACAAGATCTTACCACAAGGTAAATATTAGCAATTGTTTCATTTTCAATCTTTTTGTCAAATCGTGCGAAATGTGCAACTAAAATCAGAGTCTTTCGAGTCTAAGAGTTAAACGTTAATTGAAAATGTTAAATTCTTTTGCGGTATATTATAACTTTAATTTTTGATCAGTTTATAAACAGTAACTAACTAGGTAAAATTTCGTGTTTTTTGAAAAATATTCCATTCATTTGTCGCATCAGTGACTTCTTAAAATCCGAAACTTGTTTATAGAAACGATTCAGATTTAAATTAAATCATCGTTAAATAAACTGTAAAAGAATAACATGCTGATTTTTATATCGTTATTTATGTTTATACAACATGAATATAAATGTTCTTCTGTTATACAATCATTGATGAATATCAATGTAAATGACTTTATTAAAACATCAACTTTTAAGTGTTAAAATACTTATTTAGAAAATGCTATTTTCTTTTTATGTAGGTTAAAAAAATCTAAAAATATGACATTTAAAAGAATTTAATTGAGAACAAGTCCAATTTCTAGCGAAATAGCTATGGAGAAGCGAGACAAATCGCCCCTCCAATCCAGAGCAATTATAGCAGACGAGTAAATTGAGTTTTCGAATAGACTTAACATTTCCCATTTGTTAGTTTTCGTCTTCAACGACAAATGCGTTCTTGGAATAACGATTATTTATATGCAAAAGATTTTTTTTTCAATCTAATGACACGGATATCCCGTGAAACGTCTTAATTCCAGCGTAACGTTACAGCTCTGTATCGGGGTCGCAGCCCACATGTGTCCGTTTACTGACAATGTTATATTACATACTTTTACATAAACTTCTCACACAATTTCATACGCTATTGTTCAAGTGTCTCTTAGACGTTAGATTTATTTTCGAGTGTATCAACTTCGCAGTTTTCCGAAATCACTTCTCCCTGAAGGTTGCGCGGTGTTTTCTTTTGCGGTTTTCATTTTCTTGACCTGGTTCTCTTTGTAAATAAACAGCAATGGACGAATTAGCGCCAGCAATCCGTGACGACGTAATAGTGTGAAAAATAAACGACACTCCTATTACTAAGCTTTGTTTTATCTATTCGACGGGTTTTGTGCTAATAAATGTTTTTAACTTTCTCTTACGATTTCACATGAAATGAATAAGTACTTTTTTTCTTAAATTTCTAAACCTGATTAGAAAATTTAAGTAAAAACGTTATTTACATAAACTAACAGAAATTCAATGAACAGTTATTATCTAACTTTGTTTAGTCTTTTATTAAAAAATGAAGATATTACGAATTATTGTTCAAAAATCTATAAAATGTTCCAAAGTGGACCAATCTCCATATTAATGAGTGAAGAGTCTCGTCAAGGCGCTTGTCTTCTTTTATCATAAAAGGAATTAATGAGTTTCATTATTAGCATAGCAAGGGGCTTTTTGAAAACGATGACCGTTTAGAAATCTCACTGAAATCATTTTTTTATTAGTCAAAAAGTTCTCAAGTTCTCACTCATTCATTTAAAAATGGTAAAAAAGCAGAAATAATGCATAATGTATAAGTATTATAATAAAATTTAATTTTAATATTGGTATTTGAAAGAGCATTTAATTTTTGTGATATTGATTGAAACTTTACTTGTAAAGTATTTACTTACATGTTTCAAAAAATCTATGAGGAAAATAAGTATTTTTAATACGACTTTCTTTAAATTCGATGATTTCCTTGGAGATAATTTATGGTCTGCGTGTTTTAAACGTAAAACATTGTACTCTTTCTTAAAAAAATATGTCGGGACATTATTACAACAGCGCATTCTAGTTCCGTGGTAAGCTACGAAGCTTCTGTTACGGATACCAGATAGTTGATATACTACACATATAAATTTTGAATACATACATATTATAAATATAAACACCCATGACTGGAGTACAAACATTCGTGCTCAACAAATGAATGTCCCCAGCGGGACTCGAACCCACGACCGCTGGCGCAGAAAGTAGGGTCACTACCAACTAAGCCAATCGTGACGTCATATCTTCTATACATATAATATAATTTTTACTGAGTCGAATCTGTACATTCAACATTTTGTGGAAAATCTTATTGAAATAGTCATTACTATCGGTACAGAGACCTTTAGTTTTTAGAAATTTTGTCTGTTTATCCGTGACTTTTAAGAAGCATGGTAGCTGGTTATCCGCGTAAATACGTAGTACTAATAAGGAATAACCTCTAAGGTTACTTTTTACTGTATAAAAATATAACATCTCTGAGTTTATACCAAGCGTGATAACGTACCTAGCGAACGAACTCGAGCGGTACGAGGTTGAGTCACAAAATCATAATAAATTCTAACTTCTCTTTATTATCACGTATTATCACGTACAAGTATGTTCTAATTTAACTTGAGTAGCTTATTAGTTGATTCTTTTGCAGTTATTTGCACAAGTTTCAGTGAAAATTCAAAACACATGATGGTACTTAAAATAATTTATAACGATCTTAATAGTTACGAGAGTTACGACATCTCAGAATTTTATATTTTATTAACGATGGGATATACTTTTTCTGAATACTCGTTAAGGTAAGATTTATAGGCTCTTAGTTCTTACGTAAGTCAAAATTCAGGTTAAACAAAATTCAGTCATACTACTCTATATTCCATACCAATGAAATAATTTCGTCCAAAACCGATTGCGAAATATGATAATTAAAAACCCATATAATTAAGATAACCGCAATTAAAGATGACAGCTTCATAATTGCACCACCCCTTTTGTTGTGACGTTAACAAATATCTACGGATTTACAGCATAATGGAGTCGTTTCTATGCAAAATTGCTTTTATATTGAGAAATAAATCCTCCTCTAGTAATTAAGTCTATTTTATTGACATATTGCAACCAATTTCTTATACGAACTTACTTTATGAGATCGTTATCGATAAAAATTGCTAATTGGGCCTTCATACATAGTGAGTCGAGGTTTATCACAACTTAAGTTTTTTACAGTGCTGATATAATTGTTCTGTCAAAACTGGCGTCCGCAAGTTCTCCGAAGCGAGACATCAATCGTCAGATCAGCTTTTATCTTGCCAAGATTGACAGCATACGCACTCTTCCTGGTACCTTGATTCACAAAAAATGATTACTTACATATATTATGTATGTTAACAATATTATTGTTCTCATTTTCCTTGTTATGTCATGCTTTTAAAAAAATATTTTAAGAATTGTTAAATTAGAATTCGAGGTAAAATGTAATCAGTTTTCGGATTTTTAAATATATTTAAATAAATCTTCATTATAAATCGATTGAAAAGTGTCAATAGATTTATTTTTTTCCTAAAAATGTATCAACTCCAACATCCCATAAAAGCATTTGTGGAGAAAGTGTAAGATCCCATAAGAATGTTTTTTTAAATTAAAATGGAATCGCCCTCAAATTATAACCTAATCGATGCCAAGGACGAAGAACTCTATTTTTAAATTGGTCAAATATTTTCTATGTAACCCTTTTGTTGGACAAATAATTCATTACCCTTTTAACCAACTGTCACTTGAGTTATACATATATGTATCAGTATTTAGTAATCGGACATTTAACAAGTTACCTTATTGAGTAGTTATTATGAAAGTAATCAAGTTGGAGACTTTTCATTTGACATCATCAATTAATTTTATAGCATTACGTACTCAAGAAGACCTTCGTAGAGGAAGTGGTGACTTCACTATTGCATTTCCACGTTTAATTATCGCCAAACGATTTATTTATCTACGTTGCATCAAACATTAATCATCACCTCATAACAACTGTAGTATTGTCTACCAATCGTACTTGGATCCTCGCCAACTTCGGCGTTTCACAGAAAATGCGAATTTGGAACATTTATATGTTACTGTCGCTAACAATTTTCTAAGGAACCTGCAGTGTTCCTGGGTTCCAATAATAATATGTCACAGTTCATTGACTCTACTTCCAATTTTGGCTGTTTTCTTGTTATTTTCTTACTATAAGCTACTAGTTCCGTTCTGCCTCATTTCAAATTCTGGGAACACGTGCCCTAGAATACTTAATTCTTTGCCAATGCTTCGATTCATTTTTAATATGTTTTAAATTATATAAAGAATATTTTTTTAAGAACAAAGGAAGAATATTATAAGAAAAAACATTAAGGAAGAAAAACAATTTAGATAAATGGGGCATCCGCATGCAAAATGTCCTAAAACCTGGTCAATTTCATGCAAATGGGAGAAGTCATCAATAACACACTAGGAAGAAGCAATTACTGTCATTATCGAAAGCCAGCTTTTATAAGGCTATTAAACTTTATGAGTGAAAAGAATTAGCAGTTTATAAAAAAAATCGTTCAGCACTCATATTGTTTATCTCAAATTATTGGCATTGAAGTAGTTAAGGGCGTTTTGTAAATGCTCTGTATTTTGATTATGTGAACGTAAAATTAGTCGATTAGATTTAGTAAACAGATCTTTTGATAACCTCAATTAGCAAAACTATAGAGGATCAAGACTTTAATTGCAGGTTTGTTTTACGTGAACAATTTTCTGACCTTTATAAATTATTTCAATATAACAAAATTTGTAATTAAGGCGGTGTTTTGTACTAGTAAATTTTCATACTTCTATTCTTTTTTTTTTAATTAACTTCTATAGAATGGTGAATAACACGTTTCTCAGTGCATTCTAATGCATTACAAATAATATGTAACAATAATATGCAATAATTATATCAATTATGATGTACCTACCATTTGCCAATACTATTAAAGTTTGGTATGTCATTAAAACTGATTCTGTTATAATTACGTTTAATAAACATTTTTGAATTTCGTAATCCTTCAGTTACCTCTGCCTCATTACACTGAGTTACATAAAAATTAAGTAATACCGGTGCCTCATAACTTCTTGAATCTCAATCATAAATTACGCTCAGTATGGCACTACGGTTGCCTTTTTGAGATTAATCAACAATGGTCCATAACAAGTACTTCGTGCTCCGTGCGTCAACTTGCGCACGCGCATGTTTGTTGATATGCCATATGATCGGAAACTGATGTTTGGTTGGTTCCTGGACACGTTAACTCATTTTCCATTGTTACTAATGAACTATTTGACTAAATACTTCTAAGAATTTGAAGGTTATATCAAATTTTATGAATATAATTTACATATTCCGCATTTCCTAAAATATTTGTTAGTAGTTGTTTTTATTTCGAGTATCGATGTTTATGCGACAATCGTTGAATTCTTTTTTTTTAAGTACCTACGCATATTATGTGTTTGATGTGCATATATGCTTAGAATATATAATTCATCATAAAAAGAAGTTAGGGTCTTGTTATAATCTTTCTAGTATACTCCATAGGACTGTAGAAAAGAAAATGTTTTACTTTTAACCATTACAAAATAGCTAGCGATTTTTGACGAACGTGCTTTCTTAGCTCAGTGTAAATATCAATATTTGAAATGTGCAACAAACCGAAATTAGTGGAAAACCAAAACGTTCTAATTTGAGCAGCCATAACATAAATATTATCGAAGAAAACAGCCAACAAAAATATCGTGATCAAAAAGTAAACACACAGTGCATTTTTAAGCAGATTTTTTTCTTAGGAATTGGTTATTCTTTGTCTAACATGTTGTATAGGGTGCTATTTAATTAATTTTATAATCAATTGGAGTGCTGCACCAGAAGTCTAGGGTTCGTGTCCTGTTAAGACCATTTATTTGCGTGATGAGCATGAATGTTTGTTCTCCAATCATGGGTGTTTAAATTTTTATTAATATATATTTAAAAGCACTAGGTGTATGAACTATTTCGTATCCATAGCACAAGACTCATAGCTTACTATGAAATTATATGCTGTGTTTTAATTTCCCTACATAATAAGTAATAAATATGACTATTCTTTTCAGTACTGTCAAAACTAATACAATAGTAAATGAATGTAAAGTTGATGTACATTGTACATCTAGAATTTATACGCTGTTACTTTATCATTGCTAATTTACTGACTCATATCTCACCTGATACTTAGTCCATTAAGGCTGTGGCTGTTTTTGATGGGATACTTAATCTTAGTTACTGTTCCGCCGCTAGCAAAATCATAGCCATATAGTATTGTATGAATGTTAGTGCTAACCGTGACATGATTTATGGGAAGTTGAAAACGTGTATACACGAGTTAAATAAATCTTACGTGTTCTGTTTTTGTATTAAAAATACAGCACAGAATATAGCTTTTACATGTGATTTGATATTTACATATTTTAACGTATTTCTTTATTTAAAAAAAAAACGTTGTTTTTTGGAAACAAACTTGACGTTTACATATTTTTTTTCAGGTGATAGATTTTGGCAGCTCATGTTACGATCATCAGCGCGTGTACACGTACATACAGTCGAGGTTCTACCGCGCGCCCGAGGTTATGATGGGGGCGAAGTACGGCATGCCAATTGATATGTGGTCGCTCGGGTGTATATTGGCGGAACTGCTCACAGGTAATAATTTCACTGTGTTATTTATATACCTAGATATTTTGATGTCCCTATGGTATAGCAGTCGGCGAAACTTTGCTTAACAATTTCCAAATTTGTATGCAGAATTATTTTCATTAAAAAAGTTTGAAAATATTTTTCAAGGTAAAATTGTCATATAATAAAACTTTGTAAAATTTGCATTTTGTTATAAATTAACACATAATTTTTAAATTACGTAGAAAAATCATTGGTTAGTCTCACTAACTCCAAAAATGAAACAGAATGAAAATAATAAAATTTAAAACTGTTTTATTGTAATAATAATATGTAATCAATAATAATAAATAAAATATTTTTTTGTATCCTTATATTTAAATCTTGTGTGTGTACATTTTTCAGGTTTCCCATTACTACCCGGCGAAGACGAGGCGGATCAAATGGCGTGCATCATAGAATTATTGGGCATGCCGCCCCAGAGACTCATAGAACAGGGAAAGCGGTCGAAAAATTTTATAAGTAGTAAAGGATTACCGCGATACTGCACGGCTACCACGCTGCCTGACGGTACCACGGTGCTTAGTGGTGGTGAGTTGAACTATTACTATTATATTGCCAGCAGCTCTACCCACCCGTGCTCAAGTAATAGGTCCATTAAAATTGAGTTCTCAATTTCTAATAAGTTTCTACCATATGAAGAATGCGCTCACTAACTTAAACAGTCACTCAGTCCCAACTATAACATTTATATCGTAACGTTTTAAAACTATTTCTCTTTTTAATTACTCCAGGTTGAATTAAATGCTTTTATGGCAACAGATGGCGATAATGAACTTTCATGATGTTAATCGTAGATGCGTCTAGACTCTAGAATCTAATATCGGAATAATTGGCTATAAAATCATTTGGCTATAGTCAATAAAATTAGCCTATAAAAGATTTTATATCAATAGATTAAATACGTGAACAATCGATAGTAGATAGATAGATACAATAAGGGATAATAACCACTGCGTTAGATTGCTGATAATATAATTCTGATCTCACTATTCATATTAAATAATAAATCTTAGCATGAATCAGGGATGTACGTATCATCCTACAGTAAAAAACTACCACCTCATTCGCTAACATCACATCTATTTATATTTGAACTGTCACAGTGAAAATTCTTTAGATAATCGGTTTTTCACAAACGTACATCATGTAGATCATCTGAGTCAGAAATACCAAACCCACGAAACACATACTCAAAATATTTCTTAAATGTCACATTGCTTTCAATTATTTTATGAATGTAACTGAAAAGTGTCGCTTACTTTCTCTCAGACCGATGACTCATCTATCTAATAGCAGGGATCTACCAATTGGACTGTCGACGCCAAAGTGACCTAACTCGCATTTTGAAATAATATAAAAATATTGGTTTTATCGCTCTATAAATGATTTTTTTTATTATTTTATCGGAGTGAGTTAGTTAATTATGTAATTCGGAAAATGTATGTTTCTTTTAATTTATTAGTAGGCTCTTAACCTTGTACTACAAATGTCATTCAGTTTAAATAAATCCTGTCACTTCATTTCAATTTTTATTCTTGTACGCTAATATGACTAGATGGTTATGAATTTTGGATGATTTTAATTTATTACAAAGATATGGAATAGGCTATTAATTATTGTCAACATGTTTGGCTCAGTTTGTAGTGACCCTACTTGCAAGACCACTGGCAAGTGGTCGTGGGGTTCTAGACCCGCTGGGGCCATTCCTTTGTGTGATGAGTACGAATTTTTATACTCCAGTTATGGGTGTTATAATAATAATATGAACGTACTATAAGTAATGTGTATCAGCTATCTGGTGCTCCAGAAATATGTAACATTTGCACATTTTCTTCCCCCATCTAATTTAGACTACCTGACACCGCCCCGACTATGCCACGTAATAGAGAATGTTTATCCAACGTAATGATGGAAAGGGGATATGAATTATGATTTG
This sequence comes from Boloria euphrosyne, assembly GCA_951802675.2. Taxonomy (NCBI): domain Eukaryota; kingdom Metazoa; phylum Arthropoda; class Insecta; order Lepidoptera; family Nymphalidae; genus Boloria; species Boloria euphrosyne. Next base: position 4,782,596 of record OX637896.1, read on the forward strand.
CAATTTGCTAAACATTATGTAAACAGGAAATCGGCTTCAAGCATTGATTGAATTGGAAGTGAACATGGTGTGTTCACAAACCTTTGTTTTAGGGTTCCGTACATTATGTGTAAAAGTGAGCACTTATAATGTCAAGTTTACATCTGTAGGACTTTAATAGATTTGCGATTTACAAATATAGGTATTTTGTATTACTAAATCAATTTTGCTAGTCATTTTCCAGCTCTTAACGTATGGAAATAGTCATCATTACGTAGACTGATGACGACTATGAAAGCGATGTGTACAGACGTAATGTGGGCGAGGTTGGAAAACACCTTGTAATTTAAATTTGGACCTACTCCAATAATGCACACTTTTTTAAGTATTTTTTTTTACATAAAAAATACTTTTTTATATATTTTTATTCAGTTAAGTAGGTCATTAGTTTGGTTTTCCTTAAGTTAAATAACCTAAATATTTATTACATTATCTTCGATTTTACGTCCTATTCGATATAATATGATGCTCGATATACGATCAAACTGAAATGTAATACATACACTAATTAAAATACACATTTACACGCTATCCTAACTGCGATAAAAGTACCTACATAAGATTGCATTTCAAACAGCCCATTTATTTGGTAGAGCGCCAAAGCAATGCGTAATGTTTTTTATAATCCAATAAGTAAGACATTCGGTGTTTGGTTTCTTTGAGGGCCTTAATTCATTTAAATTCATGGTATCTGATTTCCTTCAGCGGCTAAATGCTTTTATTTGTTTTAATTGACATTTCCAAGATAAGATTTTTGGTTAGCTATATCGTATAATTCGTGAAGCTAAATTTTTGTACCTAATATTTTTATATCAACAAGGTTAAAAAGGAAAGTGCACAAAGCTAACATTTTTAATTTTTATATTTAAAAGTGTCTACTTTAATGTTACAAGAAAAAAATTATTCTATTCATTTATGTTTTAATCAAATGTTTAAAAAAATATTATAATCAATCACTTCATACATATTTTTTGTAAAGAGTTCGTTATTAACTAAAAATGTATGTACATTATACATATATGTATACACATTTTAGCCATATTTTTTATATTAAAAAAGGTTTGTCTGTCTATTAAAATGAACTATTATGGATTTCAAAGGAATAAAAATAAATAATTACGCCATTTTTACAAACAAAGTACCTAGTACATATAGTAAGTACATACTAATTCGATAGTTTCGATTTATTTGACACAATTGTATTTCCAGGTATGTCAAGAAGAGGCAAGCCGCGAGGTCTTCCCGGCTCCAAAACTTTCGTGACGGCGCTCAAAGGTTGCCAGGATAAATACTTTATCGACTTTATTAGACGGTAAGTTAGACCTTTTCTTTCTGTAATGCATGTATAATTTACGAATAAGGAATATTTATATCTTTGAATAGAGTAGAGAGAGGTTTGCAATAAGCTTTGACTTATTTACATAGTCGTTAATCCTGATTTCATATAGGTAGGTGTAATTTATATGGATAATAAATAAAATGATAATAAAGCATTAATTAAAATAAATTAAGTTTTCGAACATGTCTAGTGTTCTCTCCGTCGTTATTATGTAAACAGATTAAAGCAAATTTAGTCCCTGTTAGAAACAAAATAATTAATTTGAATAATTTCCCCTGTATTAAAGCATACGACTGCGAGCGACTTAAAAGAAAGTAGTAGAAAGTTTATTAGTGAGTTAATAAGTGAGTGAGTAGGATAAATTAGTAAATGCTTGAATAAGTGCTTAAGAGCTATTTCGACGAGATTTCTACATGAAAAGTAAAAGTTGATTATTTTGTTTGATATCATTACAGATGCCTAGAATGGGAGCCCGAGAAGCGCCTAACGCCTACTCAGGCGCTCCGCCACGCGTGGCTGCGTCGCCGGCTGCCGCGCCCCCCGCACGACGAGGACCCCTCCCCCGCGCCGCACCAGCACGCCCACCCCCACCCCGCGCCCGCCAACGTTAGTATCGCGCACCACGTCAAGCGCCTCGCGCAGACCAAGTGTACAGATAAATAGGTTCGTTTTGTGTTCGCTTTTTATTATTATTTTTTTGGTGTGTGATGCTTGTGGTTCTAGGTCTTTTTTGAGGGTAGAAGTCATGGCTGGCTGTATAAGTGATAGTCGTTGCCTTTTTTAATATGTTGGGGTTGTAAGTATTGAATATTGATTGAATTTCGTCAAAATTGGTTGAATACTAGGGTATACCATAAGTAATATCAGGTTTGAGGGTGAAGATAAGATTTTTGGGGTAGTTTGAAAAAAAATCAATAAATGTTGTCACGTATTAATATTTCAAAAAGTTTAAACTTATTATTCTATATTGGTTCCATTAACGCTTAATTTATTAGATTTATTTATTAGAAATATTGCGTGCAGTGAGTATGAGCTGCCCAGCTGCGTAGAGAATAAAATAAAACTGGCTTATAAAGCATTTATTTATATGAAATTTGCATAAAGTGCCTGTAAAATTTGATTTGTAGCTAATTTATACAATAATGCTTTAATATAAATAATTAATGCTATTTCGCTATATTAATTTACACTTGAAATAAAACCACAAGCGTCGCATATTATTATTATTATATATTATTTATATATTATATTTTTATTATAAGTTTTAAATTTAATTCAGTTCAGTTTAAGTTTTAATTTTATATTTTCTGTTGCGAATTATATGATTTTATTTTTTTTTTATTCTTATACTTAGTATGAGAATATTTTTTCGAACCACTTCGGAAGTACAACTTGGTATTTATGTATTGTATAATACGTATTTACTTATATTCATATAAAGAATAATATAATACAGACGAAGTGTTATAGAACAAAAAGGTCAAGCAATATAAAAATAACTAAAAGATAAAAAAAAACCTTTAAAATGTGTGTGTGTGTGTCTGTTTTTGATTATGTGTGTATGATATCGTGGAGTATAATGTGCAATAAATAAAAATAGCTAAGAAAGCTAATTTATGATAAAAAAATGTGCAACTATTTTGTTATCTCTTTTTTAAAGGAAAGAATTTAATGCTTAGAAATAATTTTATATTATTTTTACTATTCATTATATTCCAATATTTTAAATAGTATCATAAACAGCAAATTAAGCAATTGCTATTTTTGACCCTTCGTGGGCTCCATCTATATAATGTTTTAGTCTAAGACTTTATATTAAACACTATATTCTTAATTTTTCTTAATATTTATTTATCATATATTAGATGGCATAGAGTAGTTATTATAATAATTATATAATTTTTCACAGTATATGTTTTCGTACATATTATGTATATACATACATAATATCCATTATTTGTTATTACTTTGTAAATGTGTATAAATAAAAACGGTTTTTAGTTACAGCACTATGGAATTAGAAGATATCAATTTTGCATGCTTATAAAGTAGTTCATGCTTCACTATTAAAATTAGATTTATATCGCGTTTTGTTAATCGTTCCACTAAAAAAGCCGAAAAAGTAGATATCATAAATATTCAATATTTGTATATAATGTAGCGTTTTTGTTCTAGTGCAGGCATTCTAGATTTATAGGATTTGTACATTGGCTTTTATTAAATGTAAATAGTTTTGGCGATTTAACAAAAGAAATTCTTCTATGCATTATCAGTACTTTAACTAAGCATGTTAGAACTTTTTAGTTTAACTAAATAATTAGAAACAAATTAGCTTGTTATACATAAATACTATTTCAAATAAAAAAAACAGCAACAATTTACAGTACAGACAATTACAACCGTTTGGAGACATCAACATTACATCACTTTGTTTTACATTGCCATAACATTTCCCACAGTTTTCTAGTTCGAATAGAAACATGAGATATAAAGTTCAATATTGGTAGATAGGTAGACAGGTAAGACAGTGGTAGCCCAATGGCAAAGCGCTCGCTTGGATAACCAAGTGATGCGGGGTCAAATCCGGGTCTCGCACCTCTGATATTTTCATGTGCGACTCTTTTCTATAATGATTACCACTTGTCTTACGGTGAAGAAAAACATCGTGAGGAAACCTGCATGTCTGAGAAAAACCTAACAAGTTTTCGAAAGGCACGTGAAGTCCGCCAACCCGCACTAGGCCAGCGTGATGGACTAAGGTGTTTGATCCCCTTGTATTGAAGGGAGGCCCGTGCCCAGCAGGCAGCAGTGAGACGTTAAAAAGGACTAAATTACTAGTTAGGTACAACTTTATATTTGGTACAAAAAAGAATGTACGACTATATGTAATTTGGCAATAAACTCTATTTTGATATTGACACACTATTTTCTAGATTCCAGTCACTTTCATGTGCTGCTTAGTTAACAAAAAATAAAACTATTTTTGTTATTGCTCACTAGTTACATGTAAGTTGCCTAATTTAGTAATAATAAATATGATAAACACCGGTTAATTTATCAATGTGATCTTGAATTGGCAGCTTAGAAAAATATTGCAACTATAAATCTCATTCCTTTTTGCACAGTATAATATATTTTGTATAAATTAAAATTTGCCCTAGTAATAACCGATAAAGCTGGTAATAAAAAAGCCATACCATGATCGAAGATGACCGTTAAATAATTTCTTTTCGTCTTGTCCGTCGAGGGTGAACTCAATAGGGCGAAGCTATTCGAGAGGCGAAGCTATTCGTTTGAGAGAGACGGACAGAGAAATATAAAAGGAGTAAGAGAGATCATCACCATCATCAGCCTTTTTTTAACGTCCTACTGCTGGGCACTGGCCTCCCTCAGAACGAGGGAATCAGGCCATAGTCCACCGCGCTGGCCTAGTGCGTGTTGGCGGACTTCACATGTCTTACGAAAACTTTCTCAGACATGCAGTTTCCTCACGATGTTTCTTTCACCGTAAGATAAGTGGTAATCATGATAGAAATGATTCGCACATGAAAATATCAGAGGTGCGAGACCCGGATTTGAACCCGCATCACTCGGTTATACAAGCGACGCGTTACCGCTGGGCTACCACTGCCTTGTTTGTAAGAGAGATAGATGATAGAGAGATAGGTGAGCAATATAATAATGTGTATTGCAGTCGAGCGGCGGGTCCGGGTGCGGCGCGGGCGGGCGCGGCGGCTCGCTGCGCACGCCGCTCGCGCGCACTCCGGTCACCTTCAACGCATCTCAAGTCGCCAGTGAGTCTATAAGTTCAATTGTATTTATTTTCTCATTGTTTTACATACATGTAAAGTATAATATGTATGTACAATCATATATAAAATTCATTGGTATCTTTAAAGATTTTTAGAAATTAGTTTTGAAATATATGCAAAATGCTAAAAAAAGTTTCATGTTAAACTGACGACGGTACGCCTTGAAACTATTCTAATAATAGCCACGTTGTTTTTGAATAATAAACATAACTCGTTATTTAACATTATTTTCTAGCTAAAATATGTTATTTTAGAAAATATGTAACATTTGTACGGGGAGAAAAACAATTTTTCAATACTGATTTGTAATTCCATATAATGAAGCGCTATATCAAATTAATTTTCATTATTAATACAAATTCCTTTATATATTACTACAGATTATACTCAGTGTGTTTTCTTTACACTAGAAAACTTTTCAGAAGCAAAACTTCAAGCCGCACTGTCCGAGGAGAGCGGGGGTCTGAGCGGGGCGGCGGGGGGCGGCGCGGGCGCGGGGGCGCGCTTCTGGGCGGGGGGCAAGCTGCCGCACCTCCCGGCGCCTTCCTAGCGCCCGCCCTCCGCGCGCCGCCTGGCCAAGGTATATGCGGAGTAAGCACCTTGTTTGGACATGTAACTCAGTAATAAATTTATCCAATTGTCAACAATTAAGTTACAATGGTGTTTATTGCAGTTATTTATCTGTATAATTTTAAATATGCAGTAATATTTTTGATATAATACTGGTGACATTTCCTCGCTTCGTCTCTTTAAAGTAGTATGTACACAGTCAAATTATGTTTCATCAAAATCTATCCAGTCCAGCCGCGATACATAAAAACTTATTTTTACACAGATACAGTTGAAATAGCAAATAGAAATATATCTAAACTAATGAATATTTATTTCATTACAATATAATAAGTATATGGTAAACAATACATATACATTATACTTATATCGATCTGTTTGTCCGTCCAGGTGTCATCTCTGGAAGCCCCGCGGCGCGCGGGCGTGGTCGGCGCGCGGCTCGAGCTGGAGCGCCGCAGCCTCGACCTCGAGCGCGAGCTGCGCGCCGACCGCGACTCCGACGCCTCGCTCGACGACCGCGACCACCTCGTCTGACCCGCCCCGCTCCCCCCGCGCGCCCCGCTCCCCCCGCGCCCGCTCCCCCCGCGCGCGCTCCCCCCGCCGCGCCCTGCGGGACGCCGTGCGCGACTTCAACGCGCGGTGCGCCGTCATAGCAAACATCTCCTCAGATATCATCACCACCAATATACAAGCCTTTCACACCGATGACCACAGGGAAGTGAATACGTCTGTGTGCACACACGAGTGCACACGTAGGGACAGTCCTGTATATGAACACAGTAGTAGTTTGGCGTATGTGAGCAGCAAAAACAGTGAACGACTACACCGAATTCAATATAAAAATATTCTCAAATGCTCCGAAATGCACGATTTAAGCTGGAACCAAGCGAATCTATTGGCGTATCAAAGGAATATCTTGAACAATCCAGCCATGGCCAGTTCGATCAGTGTGAATGCGATTAGTGTCCACACTCCACGTACAGATAGCATAAAAAGTTATATGAGCGACATTGGTAATGTATCGCATTGTAAGTTCGAAGGGAATCTGTACAAACGGAATGAGCCGTACGGTTCAAGCTGGAGCCTCTCCAACATAAATACGAGAAACGGACCCAACGAAGCCAACTACCCACATTACGAAAATATCAGAAGAAAGTCCGAAGACAATATAAGAAAATACTATCCCTTTTCCGGCCCAAGTACTTCCAAAGTACCGTTATTAAATATACAATTAGATGCTATCTGTACTCAGCCTCGTGAAAGCAATCATACGTCGATGCGTAAGGGTGTGAAAAATGATGTGCAGGCGAAAAATAGTGTGGTACATTGGACTAACTCTGTGGAGAATAGAGTGTGTTGTCCAGAAACTGTTTTATATGGCGCGGTGTACGGACTTAAGTGCTTGAAATAGACATTAAAATGAAGATTTTGTGTGGCGGTGATCCAATAGTGCGGTTTTAGCGGCGTTAGACTATATAGTGTAGTGCGGTACTTCCCCGCCGTTGCCTCAAACGTTAGTTGAATTTCGATTGCTTAACTACCCTACACTGCCTAGCCTGTAAATTCGAATATACTAGATATAAATTACGCTTATCGAGTGTTGCATTTAAACTTTTGTATTAAATGTCGATTAGAGTACTCGGTATACAATAAGATTTGTACATCGAATTGCCATTAAGTACATTCTCTACGATCGACGCAGTACTATCGACCAATCTGTGTCAATTCTACAGAATGCAAGTTACGTTAACTACTCATGTTCCTAAGTACTCGATAATAGTTGCATTTGAGGCAACCGCGGGCTTCGCTTGGCGGCGTCCGGATGTAGCGTAGCGGCAAAATTGATCTCAGTAAATAAATAAAGACTACATAACGTATGTTATATGGACATCTAGTGGAATTGTGCGTACTACCGTGTTTTACTGTTTTCTATGTATTATACATGTTAAGGAAGTTGAGTCGATTGTGTCGATGTTAGTGCCTCCTAAGTCTCGTTAGTGATAGGAACCTCGACCACTGTTTAAGGGAACTCTTTGATCATTTTACCGAAACGACTTGTAATTTCGAGAGGTGAATTTTTGGGTATATTGCCTTAAAGTGCTTGGATATTCGTAGAATCTTGTACCGCTTAATACAAGATTTTTTTACTGAATTTCAATATATTGTCACTCAGCGCTTCGTTTCATTTATTCGTCATAGTAGCGATTTTTATAGTTAATGGAAAAAATTCCCTCTCGAAACCCGTAGGTTAAGCTATTGTGTGCGACTAAATAACGATTTTCTACAGAATCAACTGTCATTTTTGTTGTAATTTTAATTTTATAGGACAAAGCTCCTTATATAAGTTAATTCTCAAGTGATATAATGAAGTGTATACTTCATTCTTAGTATTCTTAAAGGACAATGTTAGTTAGACGCAAGGCCTTTTATATCTAGTTAAGAAGCTAAGGTGGATACTAGTGTTATATGGATTGATACGATATAAATAACATAGTAATACGTATCGGCCACATTACGGTTAAGGAGCATTAAACTTATACCGATTTTTTTTTGGAAATGTTTTTTTAGTTCACCGTAAACATATCAGCGTAGCGACCCACACCCGGATGATAAAGAACAAAAAGTGCAATATGATTTGCTCGAATCATTTATTTGTCTTCCTAAGTATTTTTTACAAAGGCCTATTTATATTGTGTCTGTATTATCGATTAATGCATTTTATTTTTCCAATAGTTATAGTATGTATGTTATTACATAGAGAATTTTATATGGTTTCAATGAAATGTTCAGTTTTGATTTTGTTGGGACGTACGCAAAACTGTTGAACTTGCATCGTGTTGCCATCCTGTTCACACGTATAGAGAGTGAGCGAGATAGATCACGTTTAATACTACTACTTATACTTTAATTTTGCTTAATTTTTCGTCATGGCGATTTCAACAGTTTGCGACCTACTATTTGATTCAAGTATAGCAGAATTGTAATGATTTTAAACTGAATAGTGCAATGGTTCCCTCGAATTTTATTTCATTGACATACTCAATCGCATTTTTTTTTATTTTTGGCTAATCGTATTAAGTTGACTGCCTTCCATTTATTATGCTCAATAGATAGGTATGTCTGGTACGATGGTACAGACGTGACATTAGATTATTTTTTTGTTTTATCCGTATTATGATATAAGGTATTTAGTCAATTATTGTAAAGCTTTTTTTATGTTACGTGAACTTTGTCTGGAAGTCACTTCATATTAAACGTTTATCTTAAACTAATGAGTGATGTACCAATTTTCGTGAAACTATTACAGCACTATGACAGCGTTGTAAGTCCGAAGTGAATTGTGATAGCTTATGCATTAACCTATTTGCTGTGAGGTTGTTGCGTGTGTCTTGTATTGCGGAAAATTTGCGCACAAATACATATATTAAAGTATTGTGTATACTAATTTTAACCTTTTATATTTCAACCTTCAATATCTACAGGGTGTTGTCACTAATTAACTAACGTGCGGGTTCGAGTCCCGCGGAGTCATGTAGGGTAATATAATAAATTCGAATGCCTCACAGCCTCATAAGCTATCGGCTTGGCAATGATCAGTATTAAATCATTTCATCGAGTCTCTCATACAACTGCCAAGTACATTTAATTATAAGAATAATTTGCTATATCCCAAGGTTATGTATAGCGGACCCTAGTTACTACATTAGCTTCGTTGAATGCTGCATTTTTCTTTATACCTAGTTTATTTGTGAAACATTGTGTTCTCATTTTGTATCTAATGCCGAAGTTTCAATGTTGAAACTCGAAGCGATAATGTGAATACTATACAATTTAAATAAATGAATTATATAAATATGGGCGATTGTTTTTTTTTTTAATATATGCGTGAATTAACACTAAATATTTAATTATACCCCCACACTATAAAATATACCTACACGAAATTATAGAAAGATAAAAAAAAATTAACTCTTAACTGCCACCTAATTGGTTACATCCAGGGACGAATCCGAGCGAAGTAAGGGCGAGTCGTTAGTTATATATAAACTTAATCTATAAATGGATCATAATTAGGGAACCCCCTCACAAACAAGATCTACGTATCCGCATATTTTAAAAAATTGTTCTCCTCCATTATCTCCAATAGCCTGCTTATGGCATTCAAGAGCACGATGTTATTTTTGTATTAGAAATGCCTAGTTTTTCTAGTAGTAGTACTTAGCATGTAAAGATGCAAATTACGAGGTTCTAAGTTCGAGTTCCAGGTCGGGACAGAGATAGAAGATTATTCTGCTTAAAAAAATATAAGAACAGTGGCAGTGGACAATGAGCGAAAGACGAAAGAAAGACGTCTTTACATTGAGTTAAATTCAAAATGTTGCAAATTGCAATCAATACCGTAGTAAATTTTTTCGTGCTGCCACTATAAAGAAACGATATTTATAGTTATTAGTTGCTAGAAACTGTCATTTTTCGTAAAGCTTTTATTTAAGCGAGTAGAATGTTTCTAAAAAAAATTATTTGTATTTACGTTATTTGTTTTGTAGCGATAAATAACTTAATGAGGTGATCGATCATAAAGCTTGTGTTATGAAGAATAACAAGGTGTTCCACCTCTGTTTATAAAAGTTGTACCTAAAATTTGAAAGTAAAATGAGGTTTATGATTATGAAAGGAAATCTCAAATATGAGTTCTTAATAACGTTATGCAGTTATATTGCTGTTGAAACTTGTGCTAAACTTATTAAAGTGCATTTGCTAATCTGAGCTTTCATATGTAGGTTTTGCAAGAGAAAGTGGTTGCCACAGCGTCGTAAGAGTTTGCGAAAGTGATCCTTTGGTGCCCCGCGAAGCCGATGAGACACATTGATATATTAATTTATAATTAAGGTACCTATTACTCCCTATAACTTTGTAGATAAAATCTTCAATATCATCATAGACATCTAATACTACGTGTCTGTTTTGTTTTTACTCAATACGAAGTAAAAGAAAATACTTTATAGTTAAAATTTAAGTTACATTGTATTACTTCGATTTATTAAGCAAAAGTGAAAATTGTGGACTATTTATAGCACATAAGTAATTGGAATAAAAAAAATGTTACAACAATAGCAGATTGCGTGTTTGAATCACTACGAGTATGTATCATTATTATCATTGCAATAGCCTTACGACATCTGTGACGAGAGGTTTTACTTCTTATCTTAATTTATTTCATTATTAGTAATTTAACATAGCTCTCGATACGTTAATGATCGTTTCACACATTATTATGTAATAGGTTAGACTGCTAAATAAAACTATAGATAATTAATTGCTTCAAGTAGGTACTTAATTAATATTTTACAGAAAATAAATTATATTTAAATCATCTTTTCAAACAAAAAAAGTTTTATGACCTGAGACCTCTATCTGCTATTGAGTATCTATAGAATAGTCAATAGGTAGTAGGTATGAAATGGTCAAGGTTGTCAAAATCTTTTTTTTAATAGGTATATCCTTTATTGCACTTTAAAATAAGTCTAGAAAAAAAAAATAGTTGACAAAGAAATGTACTCCTGAAAGAAACCTCTCTTCAAGCCAATGTGTGGATGTGAAAGATAAGGTGAGCAAGCGATATAGTGCAAGAGATAAAAATAATAATAACACTCATTTTCCAATATTAGATAACTAGTACCTATTCTGAAAATGTTTTTTGATGTGCGTTGTTTTACTACTCTTATATACCTGATTAAACTCGTAACTGAGTCGATTTACATTTAAATTTTGCATTTTTTTAAAATCTTATAAAAAGTGTCATAATTATCGAATCAGAGGCCGAAACTAATGTTTATAAAATTTTTGTTTGTCTGTTACCGTATTACGAGAAAACTACTGGACAGATTTTGATGAAATTTGGTATGATTATAGATGCTTATCTGGTTCAACATATAATGCATTCTTTACTGCGGGACAATATCTGATCTCTGAGAACCGTTAAAATATAACGGAACGAACGGCGAATCGCTAGTTTTTAATATTAACGTACCTGTATAGTTTCAATTTGTAGTGCCTCCTTACATACTTCAAAAGCTCGGAGCAAAAACTGCGTTTCTTTACTAGAATTTCGAATTCGAATTTATTTATTTATTTTATGAAGTAGGTAATGATACAAATTAAGTTTTTTAACATTTAAAGAAATTACTTTCAATATTTAAATTTACTTTCAATTAGGTACTACTTAAACAAGATAATTGGGTTCGATGCCCCCGGTGCATACAGGTTATTTAAAACTCTCGTTACCTTGGCTTAGTAACTCAAGTAGAATTGTATCATTTTAAATGCAAATATTTGCCATTATTGATATTAATGTTGCATTTTTAAAGAGTTGAGAAATTATTTATTTTCAATTTAAATACATTGACCGGCGTTAACATTTTTGTAAAATATTAATGCAAATTGGTAAATATCTACTTGTAATTTACAAAGGTTATTGTTGTTTCACGGTTATATCCTCTCACAAAATGTATACAGTCGCTTCATAGCTCAGCTGCTTGCTTCACTCTTCAGTTCCACGCTATCCGTCAAAGCGCGCGCGCTTTCATCCATTTATCGAAGTGTTGTCGCGTTTTTTTTTCTCTCTTTTGTGACTGTGGTTGTAGTTGAAAAGTGTTTGGGATAAAATTTACGACGATTTTAAATATATGTAAGTTTACACTTTAATTATTGTACAATATATTTTAATAAATTTTGTATTAAATAAGATAATTAACAACAGATTTTAATATTCCTTGGCATTGTCTCCTTGGCAGTTTTTGTGAAGCAAAAAGTAGGATTAAAAACTAAATTTTTATTTATGTTGGTATTACTTGATTTATCTTTGTAATATATAAAAATCTCGTGTCACAGTGTTTGTTATCGAACTCCTCCGAAACGGCTTTTTTATTCACCTATGTTTTAAGGATGGCCCTCTCCAGATTTTTTTTTTATTTTTAGATCCAATTATTATTTTTCATGATTTGGTATTAAAAAATTCTTATAACCCTAAATTTTCATTCAAAAATTTAACGCTTTTTTATTTTGGCATTCTGTTTTATTTAAAAAAATAATAAGAGGAACAATATTATGATTTAACAGTGTATAAAAATACTCGTACAAACGTATTACACTTATTTTTTGGCTAACCATGGTTTTAGTGTTTAATATAATCATTTATTATATTTATATCATGAATTAGGAGCATAATAATAATATGTAAATTATATTTTGCACAAATGATAATTAATTAACCTGTGCATCTAATTACGTATATTTAACACGTAGATAATAATTAAATGAAATAAATTATGATTTATAGGTAAGTAGGTAATTTTTTTATATCAAGTCAACAATACATATTTTAAATGTATGCAAATTAAAATAAATAGGGATATCTATAGATATTTTTATTGTCATTATTGTTGCTTCTAGATATTCACTTCTAGATAGTAATAAAAGCCGGTCAAGTGCGAGTCGGACTTGTACACTAAGGGTTCCGTAACATTGTACTAATAAGATTTAATGCTGCCCAAATTAAAAATGTTTTTTTTGTTAAAAGAACTGAACACGCTGACCAATATATACCAGCATAGTATTTTACATAAAGGCTTTCATTTTGGTAGTATTTTGTTTATGTTTGTTACCTCAGGAGTCAGGACTCCGTCATTTATGAACCGATTTATGAAACAACCAAATGTTGGATACATTTGGTTGTTTCTAATTTAGTCACCTTTTTAAATCATATTTGAATAGAAAAATCTACCGATAAGTGTACAAATTAAAGTAAGTTACTCCTGCCGAAATGTAAAGGTATGCCTTGCCGAAAGGTATGCCTTGTCATGTATCATAGAGTTCTAAAAAATAAATCATTACAATGTTTTAAGCTGTTTTTGAGTCGTACACTATACACTAATGAATAATAAAACAGCTTTGTGTTATGAACAAATTAGCACTGGTTCATGCTGCAAAACAAACATATAAAGCACAGCGAAACTTTTCAATATTACTGCTCTTAATAAATGTGAATAAAATAAATGTAACCAAAGAAGTTTCACGAATTTCAATAAATTTTTTTAACTTTTTTTTATATTTAAACGTAGACGAAATAAGGTTTGTTAAAAAAATTCAAACGCTTGGTAAAATATTTAAGGAATACTTACCTGTGTTTATAATGAAAAATTCTTACGTTTCTCTTATCGTCATGCTAATAATACGAATGGATTGTATTGTTATGTAAACATACACTTTACTCGCATTTACTGCTTTTAAACACAACTCACGTGCTCATCTTCTGTAATCAAATTATTTAACACCATCTGCTTATAATGTATCTAGACCGGAACTATATCTACTTAAAATGTTGCTAATATTCCTTATCCTCATTTTTAACTACAAACTTAGTACAACATTCAGTGTAGTTTGAAAAACCAGTTAGATTCACATCATCACTAGAAAGTAAAAATAAATAGGCCTTCCTATCGTATTTCTATCGCGGCTGTCAATCTTAATAAGACCAGTAATCTGCACGGTAGATGTTAGATATTATAATATTTATATACTGAGGTATGTTACAGGATATTTGAAATTACGTTTATTGTAAACTAGCGACTTACCATCGCTTCGCTCAGATACGCCCCTAGGTAGGTTCGTTTTTTATATTTTTTTAAGCGGAACGCAAAAGTAGCTTAAGGTACTCCTTTCAACATAAGCCAGCCATTGAAAGTCTCATCAAAATCGGTTCAGCCGTTTCGGATATCTGTCCGAAAACACACAAACAAAAATTTTTATACTTATATATATGTACCGTATCTATGTAATAATCAGTAGCAAACAATTTAGTAGTATTAAAAATATACTACAAGTAAATAATTAAATCTAAAAGTGATCCTTCTACGACGAGTGGTGAATCCCTTGAAAAATACTCGTACATACTCATCCCCTTACAAAACTCCTTCACACCCTACCATCTTCCATTTTACCCATTATTTTAAACCGAATATTGCATAAAAAATCCACTGACTGTATCCCACGTATATGGAGAAAATACAACAATGTCAAGATCCATATATGGTATAGGATGCTATAATTCAGTTAAAACTTTATGTAAGACGGTACATGGCCGCTGATGCAATATAAAGTATTCATGAATATAAATTCATGTCTTTGTCTTCATGTCCATGACTTACATTTAATTATTGTTAATCCAATACGTTGTGTTTCCATTTAGGAACGTTTTGCCTCACGCGAACATCGAACCTGTAGATTCGTTCCTCTCGAACCGTTCCTACTTTATCTCTGTTAGATAGAAATGTTTATTTATGTAAAAGAATGTAGGTCGATAAAATTTACATAAAGTGATACTTTCATTTATTAAATAACATAACGTCTACTTCTTACTTTACTTTTATTAGCTTGCTGTTTATAATATATGGTATATTTTTATGTTACTATATAAATGTTCAACCTTTAAGATTATATTACGAAAACTGGCAACATCCATATAAGTAGAAATTTTAAACATCCATTGGTCCCGAAAATAGAAAAAATATGAAAACCGAGGTCCACTACAAGGTTATAACATTATAACGTTAAATTAACTATTAGTAATTTACTATGGCTAGACGTAGACAGCTATTTCTTCAACTCCATCAAATTAAACTAGTAGTATGAAATGTCATTCCTCGCGTTATTTGACAATGTCATCAGCCCTTTTTTTTAACGTCCCACTGCTGGGCACGGGCCTCCCTCAGTACGAGGGGATCAGGCCATAGTCCACCCCGCTGGCCTAGTGCGTGTTGGCGGACTTCACATGCCTTACCTAAACTTGCTAGGTCTTCTTGCTAGGTTTTCAGACATGCAGGTTTCCTCACGATGTTTTCCTTCACCGTAAGACAAGTGGTAATCAGGATAGAAATGATTCGCACATGAAAATATCAGAGGTGCGAGACCCGGATTTGAACCCGCATCACTCGGGTATACAAGCGATGCGTTACCGCTGGGCTACTTTGACAATATTAGTCGTATACTAGTGCTTTGCTCGCGTTCGTCGGTTCGGTTCTTGAGAAATAATGGATGCCCCATACAAATTTTCATCCCCCTTTAGAGATTACTTCCGGCATAAAAACTATCCCATGGCTTTACTAGGATCTCAAACTTCATACCAATTTCCGTCTAAATCGGTTCAGTGCTTTTTTAATACCTACAAATCTTTCCTCTTTATAATTGAAGTATACCTAGGTATATCTAAGATATGCATCACAAACACTTCTGATAACTAGTTTTTTAAATAAAAAAATATAGGTAACCTATATAGCTTATTTAATAGAAAACCCGGCACGCTTCGCTGGTAAAGTTAAAATAATCGCCTAAGTTAAAATAATTCAAACCGTTTTTATAAATTTCGAATAAAATACATAATAGTAAGTTACTCCTTATGACATTAGCTATCTGCGACTGAAAGTCCCGTCAAAATCGGTCCAGCCTTTTCAGAAATTAGCCAGAACAAACAGGCAGGCTGACACAAAAAATTTTAAAATTGATATTTTGATGAATCAAATGTTGTTAATTTGAAATTTAAAACAAACACTTCAATTTTATTTATATGAATAGATTTTTTATGATATTGTTTTAGTACACTGGTCGGCTTGCTTACATAGGTACCTATCAACTGTATCTAGTTTTGTATCTTTATTGAGTAGGTAGGTACCTTGGCTTACCTATGTTATCCGATATCGGTAATGTGATGAAAAAGATTACAATAATATTCTTTAATCAAATTTTATTCCAGCATCTATCGATTACTATTAATATTAATATTTTATTTTTTCCTTTATTTTTTTTTTCGCACCACTTAAGTATCACCGTCACTCATAATCAGACATCGTACCTGTCCTATACATAAGTATAAAAAAGGAATAAGTTTATTTATGTTATTCATCTATTTGCTGATAATTTTTAGGAAAATTCCTATATTGTGATCTTCAAAACCATAATCCAGGTCTCTGACCCAGTAGATCTAAACTTGACATACATACGTGATACGTGTACCCTCGTGACGCCATCCTCTTGCAATCTATTCAACTGTTATTATCCGGTGAGGATGATTATCTTTAAAATATAACTAAATATGACACTTCATGAGCATTTTCTGTGATCGCAATGTGTGTCGGGTAGACAAAAGCAAATGCATTAAAAAAATGTTTTACCTAACATACCTTTTCTTAATATTCGCAAAATTGTCGGAAAAAAATGTAAAAATTTTCCATCCTTTTTTTTATTTAGTTGTATTCACCCGTATTTTAGGTTCATTTATTCCACTAAAATTATTTAATTTATCGTGATAGAAAGTTTTTGTCCCCATCCCTTGATATGTGATTTTTAATTAACACATAATATAACATCTAGAATGTTAGAAAAATATTTGTTTTTACTAAAAGAACGAGAGCAACACAAATATTACAAGTAAAATTATCCAATTAGCGTGTACACAATGATATTATAAGTTTTTTTCCTAGTATATCAATGCGTGTACACAATAACTCCTTAAGTCAATGGTTCAAAATCAAGTAGCACTCGAAGTTTTGTTATTCAAAGTGTCTAGAGTGTAATCAGTTCATATTATGTAGAAAACGTGACTGACTATACATACTATACATTTAAATGGAACCGTGACAAAAAGTCTGATTTGACCTGAACTTCTTCGGCAAGAGAATCCATGGAGTTCATTACAGTCGAACTCTTTTCCATACGGGCCAAGTGGCCAAGGGCCTGTGCTGAAAGCACACCTAAAGCGAAACGAAAACTATCGTTATCCAAAAGTATACCAAGATTTGTTGAGGGTAGGGCGTGCTGCCAGTGCCTGATTCTTTTGCCGGTGACCCTAAAAGTCTAGCACGGTTTATGCCACTTAAAAGATTTTGACTCAAATTTTGAAATGTAGCATGAACTAATGGTGCGTTCCAAATTTTTTGAATGGAAACTCCTTTGAGATGTCAATATAAGGTCATTTCTACTTCCAGTTTTCTAAAGCTTCTACGGCATCAGTAATGTTTTGATTCCATTATAAAAATATATACTACTTGTAAGTTTAAAAATTATTTATGATAAGAACAAAAATATAAAATACCTACTGACTGCGCAAAAAGCGAACTTAAAAAAGATGATAATATACTATAAGTTTACGAAGGAACATAGTATTACGCAGTCGGAGACAATACAGCTACGTTCTTTCATTATTAGTTCACTTTTTATTTTTTTATTTAGAACTTTATATGCGCCATCTTAGTCACATTTTTTCAAATTACACACTAATATTTCAAAATAAATAAATGTAGGTATACACGTATTCTATGATAATCATCAGATTAATTAAAACCCTAAGTTTCCACTTTTTTGTTATTATGCTAAACACTAATATAACCAGAAATGAAACGTAGAGAAAAATAAGACATGTTTTTAGGGTTTTGTAATCGATGATAAAACGGATTCCTTATAATTTTGTCATAAGTATACGTCTATCCGTATGTCACAGTCATTTTAATGAAAAAATATTACTGGACTTATACACTTTTTGAGCTATATTACTGAAATTATCCGCTAGATGATTCTAAAGTTAAATTTTACTACAGCCACGCTTCGCTCAAGTACGTCCCTCCCTAGTCTCTAGACACGTTTTAACGGCTAGTATAGACTATATACTGTATAGGTATTAGGTATAGAAAAGTAGCTAAGCTTTTTTAGATTTTACGAATATTTAAAATTGTACTAATTGATTCTGATAATCTTTTCTGATTTTTTCGTCTCTTGAACTTCGTTTCATTAGTCTGTCTTCGACGTGAGTAGACTGTCTGTAAAATAATATATACTATTTTTTTCATATATTTTTAAGATACGTTAAGCCGGTTTTAAGAAATATTGATCCGATCTGGACTAAAACTTCTTGTTTTTTTTTAGTTTAGAGAATGATTAAGCATAAAAAGTATTGGTCTATACTTACATGTACCTACTAGAAGTTGTCGTGCTTAGAGGTTTTACTTACAGAATAATAGCAATACTAAAGAGCCCAAATTCGACTGTCCCGTGCCCTACCAAATGCCATCAGGGGGGTTCCAGACTCCAGTACATTCCGGCGCTCCATAAACAAATAATTTGCGTCGTCAAAAATAATTAATCAGATAGTTGGTGAATTTCCATACATAAGGATAACTTTTAGCTTATTTAAGATGGAAAACTTAGTACGAAATACGAACATTTCATTTCAACTACCTATACTTTTTATTTTATTTGAGTTAAAAAACTTATTTTCAATTGAAAAATGATGTTAAGGCTATTTTAATTCCTAATTACATTACATATTTATATAATGTATATTCTACTAACCTTTTAACAGTTAGAAAGATCAAAGAACGTTGCCTAATCTCGTGAGTTCCATAATTTAAGTATTATTGCAAAGTACCAGTATATTTATATACCAGCAATATCATAATAATATACATATAGGCAAGCCACCCACCTGATCATTGAACACAGGTTTACCGTTTACGCTAACTATACATTTCAGAATCATTATCTCCCTTCTACGTGAGTTGTCAGTTTCCGCAATTTGTGCTATTTTCATACACTTAAAGAATAGACTAAGCAGTTTCTTGACAGTATTGCCAAGAAATTGAAACCCTCTCCATAAATGGAATGTTAAAAAATCTATATATTATAAAGAGGAAAGATTTGGTTTTAAGGGGTTGAAATAGGGGATGAAAGTTTGTATGGAAATTACGTCATTTTTAAAGCTAGAAGCTTGAAACTTACTTTTTAGGCTTTTGATTAGATATAAATAAATAAGACATTCATTAAGGTTCGAACTTCATGTGCCACTGGGGGCATTCATTTGTGCGATGAGCATGATGTTGGATATCCAGTCATGGGTGTTTATATTTATAATATGTAAACGTATATTAGGTATGTATTTAAATGCAAAATGGTTATATATGGTTTTTTGCTGAAGGCTAGTAAAGAAATAGACCAGTTTCTCAATGTCAATGTTTAATAGTATTTGGAGTGACACATTAGTTTTTTAGGTTTTTTCTTAGTAGCTCAAAGTTTGAATTAGTATTTAGTAATTGCAAATGGGGTATAACCATAGGTAGGTATAACTTTCCCTTTCTAGGTACCTATGACTTTTAGCTAAAAGAAAAAACTTTAATACATATATAACAATAGCATTTATATACAATTCCGACTTTATGCAAAGATAAACAAACCTCAGTAACTAATCGCTTGAATTTAAATCAACGCATTTTATGATATTTCTCAGTACAACTTACAAGATTATCTGCAATTACCTTACGTAAGAACCTGAATTTAACAAAATACATGTTTCGGTGACAAAACAAGTAGGTACCTAGTGTGACGTATCAATTTTAAAATTTAAAGAACAAGCCACCATAGTAATGGATGTCATTATATTATAAAGTTTTTGATATATTTTTATATATAACTCGACCAGAAGACCGGAAAGTTCCGCTGTCCCAGTCTCATAGCAGACGGCTAAATTGCCGGGGATCCCGGCCAGACCTTGCACGCCCTCTTGCTTCAACGTGATATATTGTTAATTTATTGTCACTACCTGTCATTGTGCTAATGTATTATGTTTTGGACTATATTTATTCAAGACATTTGATTGAATGAAAAAAGTTAATAATGGATTGTACTATGCTATAATACAAATATAATTTAATGATCATCATTATTATTTAATATTTTTTCAAATGTTTAACGTAGTCTAAAGATCTAGTTCTATTGTTGTTTAAAGTCTAAAGACGAAGTTTGCCACAAGTGAACCCTACCTCTTCTGACATGTTATAGAGAATATTCTGACTGAAATATACAACTGATCCACTAATTTAATTTTATAAGCTGTTCATTTTACAAAGAGAGGGATAAGCTTGGGGTTCTGGAATGAAAACCGTCAACGCAAAGTTGAATTAGACTCGGAACAAAGTGTCTGACAGCTACTATGGCGAGTGGAGGAACATAGGGTATTAGTTACTCGTATGAAAGTTGATTTGTTTTTAGCCCTTTTTAACGTCCCATTGCTGGCCACGGGCCTCCCTTAGTACGAGGGGATCAGGCCACCGCGCTGGTCTAGCACGTGTTGGCGGACTTCACATGTCTTTCGAAAACTTGCTAGGTTTTCTCAGACATGCAGGTTTCCTCACGATGTTTTCCTTCACAGTAAGACAAGTAAGGTAATCATGATAGAAATGATTCGCACATGAAAAATCAGAAATGCGAGACCCGGATTTGAACCCGCATCACTCGGTTATCCAAACGACTAACGAGCGCGTTACCGCTAGGCTACCACTGCCCAGATTTTAGATTAGTCAAATAAATATAATAATATTTATTAAGCGATTTCTCTTACAATGTACTTACTTTAATTGTTAATTGTTATAATGCTTAAAAAATAACTTATCAACAGTTGAACAACCTAGATCGATTAAAAGATAAATAGGAAGTTGTATTTTTATCTTACGAACTACGAAGTTGACTTTCTCATTACGAAATTAGGTCGAGTAAGTTTTTATAATATAACATGTGGTTATTTCTCATTGAAGTTTTTTTCTTTAGTACAATAACATATCTAGAATTTGATTCCTAGATATTTACTTATGTTTTTGTTTAATTAATGGTTACGTGAAACAAATAAATCCCTTTTAATATCTGAGCATTTGGGAAAAAAAAAATAAAAAAGAGATTATTCCTTTCAACTGCTTTAAATGAATAGTTTCTTTTTACCGAAAACAAGTATAGATTGTCAATATTCACATACTGTCTGTTTTTACTCTGTAGGTACATTGTACAATGTACAGTCTATTAATAATACAGGAATATAAACGAAAATTACGATATTGCCAAGTCAGGATACAGGATATCTTAACGACGATGCCTACCCACATCTCAAGTACACTGCAGTTGAATGCAGGCTTATTGCATTCTCTCTGTACATAAATATTATAAAACAAAGTCCTCCGCCGCGTCTGTCTGTCTGTCTGCTCGCGGTAAACTCAAAAACTACTGCACCGATTTTCATGCTGTTTTCACCAATGGATAGAGTGATTGAATTATTTTTTATAATACTTTCTTAGATTTATGCGAATATTCGACATTACAAATGAAATTTTCTTTTCCGATTTTGTCGCAGATTTATTTTGATCTCACTATACAGATGTGTTTTAATTTCCGATCTAAGAACCGTTAAAGACGACGACATAGCAATATTAAATTTAGATGGATAAAAGTTAACCTCCTTAGCTTATAATTTAATAATTACTTCTGTGGAATATGACTATCCTACGTACTTACTTTATCGTATAAACTCAACCGACTCGTTTAGCTTTAGTAACCAATTTTACCTTTAATACAAGTGTTTATATTTACATAAATAAAGATATTACAAATTGCCGAGGTCCTCGTTTCTTTATCTATTGAGGTTACTCACGTAAACTCATTAGTACCATTCAGATTTGTGCCTAATACCTGCGTGTGCGTAGATACTTATAATTACTTACATATACACCGATACACTCATATAATGCAATATTTATCTATTGGCTTATTATCAGTTATCGGAAGTGCATTGCTAAACTAAAAAAGATTAAAATCTATCAGAAATAATTAAAATGAAACGGGAACTTTTAAAATTGTTTTTCTTTTTTTAAATTATTTAGCTTTATTTAAAATCAGTGATGAAAAAAATTAACGAATTACGTGATATAGTCATTTTATAAAATACCTATAAATAAAGGGAAAGTCACAAGAGTTTTCTATATATACATAAATACATATTATAAATATATACCTACTAGTTTCTTAGTTCTATGAGCTCCTATATATGAAATAAACATAAATCTGTTCTATTGATGATTTTCTTACTCTACGTAGAGTCAAAGAAGGAAATATTAAGCCATTAAAGTTCGTTATCCTTTTACACATTTTAATGCATTTATTTGTAACTAGGGGCTCACCCTCGCTTCGCTCGGGTTCGTCCCTAGGTACGTGTTGTATATATATGGTATCCGTAACACAAGCTTCGTACGCTTACAACGGAACTAGATGGCGTTGTTGTAATAATGTCCCAACATATTTAAATTTACTTCGCACCACCCGGAATATATTTGCTGATTGAATTACCATTGCACGCACCATGGCAACGGTTATAACTTATACGTCAAATCAAGCTTTAAAAATGACGTAATTTCCATACAAACTTTCATCCCCTATTTCAGCCCTTTACAGCCCTTTTTCGCCGACTCCTGGCTACCTAAGCTACCTCCCCACCAATTTTCAGCCAAATCGGTACAGTCGTTGTTGAGTTATAAGTAGTGTAACTAACACGACTTTCTTTTATATATATAAGATATATAAGTAGGCAGTGGTAGCCCAGCGATAACGCGCTCGCTTAATGTATAACCGAGTGATGTGGGTTCGAATCCGGGTCTCGCACCTCTGATATTGTCATGTGCGAATCATTTCTATCGTGATTACCACTTGTTTTACGGTGAAGGAAAACATCGTGACGAAACCTGCATCTTTGAGAAAACCTAGCAAGTTTTCGAAAGACGTTAAGTCCGCCAACACGCCCTAGGCCAGCGCGGTGAACTCTGGCCTGATCCCCATTGTACTGACTACTGAGGGAGGCCCGTGCCCAGCAGTGGGACGTTCTAAAGGGCTGATGATGATGATTATTTGTATTATAGTAGATTTTTATATTAAATGAAATACTGTAAACATTATTATTGTTCGAATAATTTGTATTATTAATTACTTTACAAAAAAGCCATAAATTGCATTTTAAATTAATGTACCTACTTAGGTAGGTACAAGGTATGTCTTATGCTTTAACTATTTTGAAATAATTAAAATTTAAGTACTTAAGAAGAATTTTTGTGAAATATTTTGTTATGAACAAAAAATTTACCTACATTTTGAAAACAACATATTTATGATATTTAGTATTTACTAATGTTGTCCGGCGTTGGAAATATAATTCGTACGGCGTACCTATTATTGTCGTGACAAAGGATCATTACACATATAATAATGAGTCCCTAATCGACAACGGTCAGTCACGGTAGCCAGATACCGCGACTAGAGACTAAATACCTAACTACCTAAAAGATAAGTATTCAGTCATGGTAATGCGTCCTTTTGGAAAACCAAATAAAACGAATTCAAATCCCGGCACCTCTGATATTTTCATGTGCGAATCGTTTCCAGTATGATTACCATTTTTCTGCCGGTAAAAGCAGAAGCAAGTTTTCAAAAGACATGTGAAGTCCGCCGATCCGCACTTCACCAGCGTGGTGAACTATGGCGTGATCCCCTTCGTGTCTTCGGCCCTTTTTAACGTCCCAATGCTGGGCCTCGCTTCGTATGAGGGAGATAGTCCACCGCGCTAGCCTAGTGCGTGATGGCGCACTTCACGTCTTTCGAAAACTTGCTAGGTTTTCTCAGAGATGCAGGTTTCCTCACGATGTTTTCCTTCACCGTAAAACGAGTGGTAATCATGATAGAAATGATTCACACATAAAAATATCAGAGGTGCGAGACACGGATTTGAACCCGCATCACTCGGTTATACAAGCGAAGTTGTTACCGCTGGGCTATCACTGCCTATGATCCCCTTCGTACCTATTTCCGGAGTGAATTTGTCAGTAGTGAGACGTTAAAAAGAACTGGATATAAGGACAGTTAAAGTAAATAGGTACCTGGGTGAGAACTTGAAAACTTTGCTCCCTATTTCATTCTTATCCTTTCTTATAAAAGAGAATTTGACGCTCAATAAATAAATTTTGTGAGTGCTCAATAAAATAAAGAATTATTTTGTTTTACACAACATACCTACATTCTATTCAAGTTTCAACATTGTGCTATTGTAACTAAGTATTTGATGTGCGGTGTAACATACTTGAGTTCATAATAGCAAACTATAGTTAGTTTGAGTCAAGTTTGTTCCTATTTAGAAGTAAGGGCAAATGCACACTACCTTACACAATCGCGTCATCCACTCTAGTATTAAAAAAGTACGTCGTCTGTCCGTGTGTTGATAAAAAATCAGATATCGGGTTTAACTCGCGTTTACATTCTTCGTGTGCATAGGTCCTAATATGTCCTTCGACCTTTAATTATTATTTGTTGCTCGCTTTCAATCACCGAGTCGTGACGCAGGTTTATTTTGTATCTATTCATACTGTGGTTTTGCATAACGCTGGTGAAGCGTGCCATTGTTAGGCGCGTTTTTGCGGTCTATTTCGGACGATGTATAGACATATCTATAAAAAGGCTTCATGACTTCGTCGACCTCAGCTCTGTGTAGATAATAATTGCTGTTTCAATGAGATTTTCTAAAAAATATTTATTAATTTAATGTACAGAATTGACTCGAGTAGAATTTTATTACAAGTATGTAGATATAAATAACATTACAAGATAATCATTCCTTCTATTGTTCAAAACCGTATGTAATATGCTGTACGAGCTGACTTTGCGTTTAACCGAGGAAATACAAACTCAGCGTGGTAGGAACTTTCATTTACTTAGGTGCCTATATATGAAGTGCCATCTAAGTTATAAGGATAGTTATATCTTGGTTGGTTCTTAGTTCTTACCTGTGGAACACGTTTCCAGGCAAGTGACAGTCATAATATTTAATGGATTTCATAGTAATATGAATTTAATGACTTATTGGACTTTTTGTCTCACAATAAACAAGTTTATTGATAGCAACTATAATTTTATATAATTTCATCAATGTATCAAATTATACTGTTATCACTGGTTAAATAATGAGGTTATAAGGAGTCACTTGAGTACTATTATATAGAAAAAAATCCGGTTAAAAAATCGTAATTTACCTAGGGACGACCCAGAGCGAAGGTAGATATTATTTATTAGGGCGACAAAGCGAGTCCTATCCCTATCCCACAACCTAAGCATTATGTACACTTTTCTAAAAAAACCTATCACGCCTATAGGTTTATGCTTTAGCATATTGATTTAACTTCATAAAAATGTAATTTTATAACCATTAAAAAAATTAATATATAATAATTTTGTGTTCATTGGATAGAATGTTATATAATATATTGCACTACTAACTTCATCTGTTAGAAAACCAAACAGTTATCATCATCTTCATCATCATCATCTCAGCTTTTTGCTAGTATTAGTGATTTATTATTATTCATTTTTACATCTTTACATTCTTATCATGTACATGTAGATTTAGATTTTATTGCTTTTCGGAATACGTGACATTAAGGAATCCAAAACAATGAAGTTACAATGTTTTTAAGTAACGATAAAACAGCAAACTAAGGACCGAAAACTAGTTAAACAATGATTACTGTAAAATCGTTTTTCTTCGCAGTATCGGCAATATGCATACTTAGGCTTATACATTGTACCTACCTGAATGTTTCTTTTTTATTTTTCGTTATATTTATAATGTATAAATGACATTTTGATCATTAATATTTTATCTTATTATTGTAGTGTGGGTTTTTCGGTTAGTCTTTCCATCACGCAGCTACAATAACATTGTTTTAACACTGTTAATGTATCTACGTGATGATGAACAAAAAAACATTTAACATTTATTAAATTCTTATAAAACCATAAAATTAAACCAACTAAATACTATTTATATAATCTAAAAGATTTTCAATCAACTCGGTCTACCCGTTCTCAAGTTATGCGCAAATATCTAAATACATATACCTATATTTGTAAACAAGTCTGACTGGACACCGAGGCTTAGGCCATTAGGCCATAGGCATAAAACATTAAAATAAGTTTATAAGCGCAAAAAAAAAAATGTTTTACATGAGCTTTATAAAAACAATGCTTCTTACAAAATTTTACGATTCTTGTTCAACGGGAAAGGTTCTTCCCGCCGTCATTGACCGAGAATTCAAAAAGACAATAGGTATATTAAACTTATGAAATAGGTATAAACGGCCGCATATATTGTGTTGATTGCGTTGACTTCAAAGATCGATTTTTTCACAGATTTAAGGAAATTTCAATTTGATACCTCGAAGAATTTCTGAGAATAACGAAGTGATCCTATCTATAAGGTTTCTTTATTTCCCTTTTGAGGTAAAATGTCCTAAAAATGAATCATCATTCGGTAGAATTAAATTAAATACTTAGTTAATTTAATTGATGAAACCATTAAGTAAATAGTAAATTAACGTCGTCGTTAAGTTAGTTTTATCTCCATGACCACGTCGGCCTAAATACCGATTTATTTGGTAGGTACGATTCAATCTATTTCTGAAAAAGTAATATAAAAATGTATCTAAGAAGAACAGTTTTATTTTATTCTCACTATCGGTTGTTGTTGTAAGCTTAATAAGCCGTTTAATTAGCGGCGTACCTTTTTCATTGAATGACGCTGTTTAGTTAGTGGCTAAAGAGGTACCATCTCTTGAAATTAAGTTCAGTAAAAACAATTAATGTCATAATTGGTTTCTACATAAGGTAAGATTTTTGTTTTTCTTCGGCCACTACCACGGCAACACTCATTAGTCATTTCTCTCGCTCGTGCGTTGTGGTCACAGTCCTAACCTACTGTTTTTTGGAAATAAGCCGTGCGATAAACTGTTCATTTAATTATTTTACATAAATAAAGATCGTAGGTACCTACAAACGGCCTAAGCATCTGCCAGCCCGTTTATTAAACCTTGTATCAGACCTGGATATCATTTAGTCATTTTCATTAAATATGTGATACCTACTTTACAGATCAATATTTAAAATAAACAAAAGATTTACAAAATTGCATGTGTTTATTTCTTCATACTGAACGGACGGACCGATTTGGTTGAAATTCAGTACACAGTTACACCATGACTGAAGTAATACTTTATATTATAGGCTTCTGGATACTACCTACTACTGAATTCAAACGGACAGAAAGCTTAGTTTCTATTTTAGGTAGCTGTTTCAAGAATATACAGTTTTATATCTATATACCTACGTACACTACATTGAAAAATTGCTTATAATATCATTGCCTACGTATATTATATTTTTTCTATCATTGAAATAGTCATTATTATCGATACGGAGGCCGAATTTATAGTTTTTAGAATTTTTGTCTGCCTGTCAGTGACCGCATCACGAGAAAACCACTGGGCAGATTTTGATGAAATTTGGTATAAGGATAGGGATACTTTTTACGGCTGGAAAATATCTGATTTCTGGGAAATTTCAAGTAACCGTTAGAAACCGGCTGTAAAACATCACACGACTTGTGAAATCTAAGAATTTAGCTTCCGGTCTTTAAAACGCGGGCGGAGCCGCCGGAAATGCTAGTAGACTATATAATAAATATTTACATGTAACATGTATTATAGATTAGTCAACGGTAACCTCAATGGCATAATGTTTTTATCAAAAGAGAAAGGCGACGTGTAAAACGGTACTTTTATAGAGCTTTTCTGAAGCATTTTTTCTATGAGTAACATAAAATATAGTAATCTAATTAAAGAAATGTAATAATACTTTATAATTCTTGTTTTCTTTTCCAAATAAAATACAATATTTCGTTTCATCATTCGAATCACAAAGAGTTAACCTCAGCACAAGTACATCACAACTCGCAACAGGTAAATGTGGCAAGGTGATTTTGTTAGCATTTTCTTTCTACTTTAGTAGGTAACCTTTACATTTCATAAAATCAAGTTGTTAAGGTTTTTTGTCTGCTTGTCTCTTTGTGTGTTCGTGTGTCACGTATAAAGTACAGAACCAAATTCAACCAAGTTTAATGTAACTTATCAATCAGGTCAACATTTACAATATTTATTACTCCGGGAAAATCTTTCATTCCCACGGGAAAACTTAACTGGTTCTATCGAGGCGTCCTCTCTTATTAAAAATAAGTGTGTGTGTGTGAGAGAGAGAGAGAAATAGGAAAATTGTATATTACAAAAATATGTAATACAATAAATTGTAAGGTCCGCTCGCAATAATAATTATCTATTTCCAACGAAGGTGCTTAGAGAGTCGCAAGGAATCCGAACGAAGTGAGGACCAGACGGTATAATAATAATTATAAATATACATTAAGTAGGTAAATGCGGTTAATGTTTTGTTTTTAATGTAATTAATACTTGTAGCACAAAGAAACAGGCTGCTCAACGGCTTTTTGGAAATTAATTAATACAATAAAAAAAACTTTTACGTATATTGTAGGATAATTAATGAAATTGAAGTGTTTGTAATATGTTTTATCGAAATAATAGCTTTTTAGTTTTTAGTAAGTGCTAATAATATGATGAAATTAGAAACAGTACTTGCAAGAAAAAAAATTATTTTAATAAATTATAAAAAATTATAAAAAATACAGTTTGAGACTTCCTCTCGCCTCGTTCGGGTGCTTCTTTTGGTAAGTTTTAATTTTTTTGAGTGAAATCCTAACTATTCTATCCTTGAATAAAATCCTAAGTTACTCCTTATAGCATTAGCTATCTGCTAGTAAAAGTCCAAGTATTTCCAAGATCCAAGCCGAAACAAATAGACAGATAGACAAAATTTTACAAATATGTTTCGTATATTATACACAATATCAGGCGACCGAGCTTCGCTTGGTTTTTTTTGGAAAAAATTAAAAAAAGAAAAAATGATAATCGGACTGGAAACACCTGGATTCGAACCGAGGACTTCTGGTTAGATACTGAAATCTGAGCTATTATAATCTTGTGAATGACAGCGAAATTTACCTTCGTATTCTAATGGTATTGTAGCTTTTTTTCATTGCCTGAAAATATTGATAAAATAACGTTTTCTAGAAATAAAACCTAGCTAGATCGATTTATCGCCCCCGAAACCCCCTGCGTGCTAAATTTCATGAAATTCGTTGGAGCCGTTTCCGAGATTCCGATTATATATATGTATATATACAAGAATTGCTCGTTTAAAGGTATTAGATATAGTACTGCTAGTAGCAGTACCCGCGGCTTCGCCTGCGTTCATGGAAGCTAGAAAAAAAAATCATGAAGATCGGTTAAGTAGTTCGCGTGAAAGCATAGCAAACAAACATACATTCACATTTATATTAGTAGGGATGTACACACTTCATATGCAGCCCGAGTCTCCGTATCTTTTCCATATGATAAGGGAAAGACGTAAATATGCTTTTGTAACATTTAAACCACATAAATCGACTGATTTTTTATAAAATAGATTTATTTTAATTTTAAATCATAACAACTAAAAAGGTACAATTAAACAGGAAAATAGTTAGAAGTTACCAAGGTTATCAAATGATCAGAATAAATTAAAAAAGTTTTAATTACTAGTCTAAAATTTTTTTTCAATACAACTAGTAGGTAACTCATCCTCGCTCGGCTCGATTTCGTTTACATTTCAACGGTTAGTGCAGATTTTTCAGAAAAGCGATGTTTTCTCTCTGTAAAAAGTATCGAATATTATGTTACACCAGATATTACCAGCTATATTATATCGTATAATATAGTACATAAATAAATAAATATATTGGGCCATTGTTACAACAGCGCCATCTAGTTCCGTGGTAAGCTACGAGGCTTGTGCTACGAAAACCAGATATGTAGTTGATATACTACACATATAAATTTTAAATACATACATATTATAAATATAAACACCCATGACTGGAGTACAAACAGTTATAACAAATTTTATAAAAATCTACCCAGTGATTTTCTCGTGATCGGTCAAAGACGGACAGACAGATTACATTCGGCCGCTGTATCGATAATTTACTATTACAAAAAGATTAAAAAAAAAATTTACAGATTGGACTTAGATTTTTCAAAATGTACACAGTATATTTTGAGTTTTGAAAGTTATAAAAAATATAAGTACTTTAAAGCTACAGTTATAATTTCAGTTCAATTCAATTGCAAGGGCTCAAAAGATTATTGTACTACAAATAAAATAAAGTAGATTAGATACTTATCTTTATAGTCCTATAAGTAGATTGTCATTGAAATTCTTTTTCTCGAGAGTCATCAAAGCATTAAGAAAGTTATACGAACATGATAAGAGAATGTAATTGGCACACGGCTAGGGAAGTATCCGAGCATTCATAACTCACTTATATTGCGGAAAATCTTTTATTTCTTACAATAACATTAAAAAATTCAACTAGAAAATGGCGGAAAACCTACAAAAAAATCATTCATAGCATTCTATCTCCTAAGGAACATTCATAATAACTACCGACTCCTTTCTGTTTCCACCCAGACAAAGTGAGGTTACATCGCGACGTTAAAAGTTTTCTGTTTTAGTTTAAAATATCAAAATGAATTTTGTTTTTGTTGTGTTTGACCTTTGGAACCAGAAAAACTGTTCAAATTGGCAAAAGAATGTTATTATCTGAAGAATATAAGATTCTGAATATATGTTTATAGAATAAAAATAAAAATCAATGAGAATATAAAAAAAACATATTGTATTTATCACAATTTTATTCTAACACATTATTTTTAGTAATTTAAGTCACTTATCACATATAAAAATCTTATATAAGTAAATCTATTCTGCGGAATGAAAACTATTTTTCCAAGGGCGCGTAGTTAAGTAGTTTCTCAATTAGGTCGACATGACCGAGCAACATGCGACGGCAACAGTATCTCTTCAAGCCGAGGGCATCCAGAGCGTCACTAAAACATAAAGATAACTTTTATTTTCTATTGAAGGTTATCACTATTTATTAATTTTGCTTTACTTCAAATTTTACAAAGACGAAAGTGTAGTATTTAATTTATGGTGATAAAACTTTTTACAAAGCTACATTAAAATGTAGCTTTAAACTAAGATTTAAGGTAGTAGTATATTTTAAGTGATTGCATACTTTGAGTAGTACAATGCTTTAGTCTTCAGCCCTTTTTAACGTCCCACTGCTGGGCACGGGCCTACTTCAGTAGGATCAAGCCATAATCCGCCGTGACATAACTTTACATGTCTTTTGAAAACTTGCTAGGTTTTTCTCAGACATGCAGGTTTCCTCATGATGTTTACCTTCACAAATGGTAAACATGACAGAAAATGATTTGCGAATGAAAATATCAGAGGTGCAAGACCTAGATTTGAACTGTTACATTGAAGCTGGGCTACCACTGACCTTGCCCAATGCTTTAGATTGTAATATAATTGTCTTGATTTCTAGTCCAGCATCAAAATATACATCCAATAACAATTAATATGAAAAAGGTGAAATAAAAAATAATACATTATTCATGCAATGATATGCTATGCTACACATATTGCTAAAATGCAACCACACTCAGAGAGATAAATAGAATAGAATACAAATATATGAAACAAGAAACATTATTTTTAGTATTATAATAAAGATATAAAAATTATTTATTTTATGTTTGAGAAACCATCTCAGAAACACTTCTTACACAACACATAGCATGGGAAAATGTGTGTCTAATGTATATAATTTATGGATAAACATGAGCAAAGCGAGGGTAATGTACAAGAATAATGTGCATTCAAACATTTTCTATGTATATTTATATGCAAAAATATTGTGAGTAAAATTATTTTCTGGTATAGTAAAAATATAAAAACTGTTAATAATATAGTATGATAGAATAACAAAAAAGTATTATTAATAAAATAACTTCCGTTAATGGTATCTACATATTAATTTTGACTATGTCAAACCAAACATACAACAAAACTACATTTTAAGAGTTTATACCTTATGTATGCAACACATGATGACATTTTATTAAAGACAAGCAAACATTTTCAAGTGTTAATTTTACAAATTAGGCACGAACTCGGCCAATGTTATTAAAAAAATAATAATAATACTTACATATGAATCTACTAAAGAAATGAAACAAATATATTAAACATAATAAACATAAGCCTTGGTAATTATAATGAAAACCAAAACCGTATTATGTTACTTTTGAATAAAGAAATATGGTACTAACCCTTCTGTATACTCTGCCTGTAAAAGACCTAAATATGCTTCCCATTTGTTTCCAATGACTTTACCACAAGTAAAGCAGCGTACTGGTATTATCATGTTTAGCTCTGTAATACAAAACACGGTTAGATTCCCACAATAGAATATTATAGGTTATAAAATCGAGGTAATTTGGAGTTAAACACTTTATAATAACACAACCGTGAGAAAATCACTACGACAAGTATAAATAATGTTTATGCAAACAATTTGCTACACAATTACAGTTAGTTTACCAAGGGTTTAAATGATTGTGAGAACTAAAATGAAAGATGATTATTATAACAATTTCTTTATAAAGGTAACATTTTTAACTTCTGAAAGAATAGATACATACCCTAATTTCAACACTAAATAGTGTTAGATTGATAGTTTAAGGAGACGAATGTTATATTCAATTATTTTTCAACATAAACATGCAAGCAGAACGCACCACCGTCAACCGTGATCTTTTTGACATTGACGTAAATTTGTTTGTTAACTTTGGCGGCCATATTTTGTCGGTTACAGATTAACATAACTCATAGTTGTTTATAATGTCTATGCTACTATTCTGCTGTTCAAGATCATTTTTCATCACTTTGAAATATGCTATAGTTTTAAATTTCGTATTATTTAAGCGTTTCGTTTTTAAGAGATTTTAACGTAATTATATATATTAAAAGAATTTTGTTGTTTCAGATGTTTTTACACAATGACTCTAAGCGTGGAACAGCATATTACGATTGATGATAGTCAAGTGGTAAGTAATATTATAATTGTTATGTATATATTAAAATAAAACTTGCTCAAAATATTCACTGCTTATGAAATAATTATTTTCCATGTAATTAAATTCACTTTTCTTGTAAATTTCTGGGTATTTTTACTTCGTGGGAATTTAAATAAAAAAAAATACTTGTCTATGAGTAGAAATAATCTTGACAATTGACATTTGCAAATTGCAGCTGACAGCTCTATCATATCATGATGATATACCGACACAATTTTAGCACCCCATCGAAGGATTTTTGAAATCAATATGGCCTGAATCGATAGGTCTACGTTCGGTCAGGATAGGTCCACTATCATTTTTGTTAGGTCGCCTGTGATTTTTTAATAAATATTTTTTTAAATTTAACTATTATTTTAAAAAATTTTAGCACCCCATTGAAACTGAAACTGATTAATCTTTATATTTCTACATTCTTTATCGTTAGGACAGTTTTGGTCTCTATACGTTTTGCTTTTATATTATCCATTTAGTTTTTTTATTCAATTCAATTATTTCCTTTAATGGCTTCCAGGAGTGCCAGTTGGGCACAGTTGACTTCGCCAATGTCGCGTAGAATGGGTTTTTTTTATTAACAATTATAAATAATTGACATTGACAATGTCATAAGTCATTTGACATCTCATTTATGTTACCTTTTGAGCATTAGCTTCTTGTATTTTGGCTATACATTTTTATGTCATATTTAATATGTATTGTATAGTCTATATATAGTTATTTAATATTATTATTATTTTTGATTTGTTTTTAATTTATTGTTGTTAAACGAATATAAACAAAGTAGAAAGTATGAAGGCATAAAAAATAATGATACACATAAATAAAGAAAACACAAAAATCAACAACAATAAATTAAAAACAAATCAAAAATAATAATAATATTAAATAACTATATATAGACTATACAATACATATTAAATATGACATAAAAATGTATAGCCAAAATACAAGAAGCTAATGCTCAAAAGGTAACATAAATGAGATGTCAAATGACTTATGACATTGTCAATGTCAATTATTTATAATTGTTAATAAAAAAACTAAATGGATAATATAAAAGCAAAACGTATAGAGACCAAAACTGTCCTAACGATAAAGAATGTAGAAATATAAAGATTAATCAGTTTCAGTTTCAATGGGGTGCTAAAATTTTTTAAAATAATAGTTAAATTTAAAAAAATATTTATTAAAAAATCACAGGCGACCTAACAAAAATGATAGTGGACCTATCCTGACCGAACGTAGACCTATCGATTCAGGCCATATTGATTTCAAAAATCCTTCGATGGGGTGCTAAAATTGTGTCGGTTGATGATATCATGTGTTTTTGACATTGATGATTGATATAAAGTGAGAGGCCGCCAGTTTTTATATTATTACATTCATGGATTCACTGCCTTGTTTCTACTATTCCGTACTCAGCAGTATTCATAGGTGTCATTTTCCACTGACTAAACGTGTGTTGATCGTTATTTATTTTATGTTGGTTCGTATTTCGTCGAGTGTTCTGTGTGATGTTGCTTATTATGTTCCTGTTAGTGCTTAGTGGGCGTTAGAGTTAGATAATTACCAAATTTAGAAAAATTGAAGTGTCGTAATATAAGATTGCTACATTATATACTTACCAAATACCATTATCAGATAATGAATTTTTAATAACAAAGGATTGTTGATTGGCACTTTTATTATTGGTATCTTTATTATTACCTTTATGTAATAAAAAGTATTATTAAATAATATTTATAATTCTTGCCATACACATACTTAAATTTATTATAAATATTTTTATACACACCAGTATGTTGACCTTCCACCGAAATGTTCTTAGTGCTAGAGTTATAAGTGTTTTAGCTACTAGCTAAATATTTAAATGTACAACTCAAATTATGCAAGGGGATAAATTAAATTGCTTTTAAAAAAATATAACAAAACGTGAAAATTTGGTGAAAATGAATATAGAAGAAGAAATTCAGCCACTTATTGAATACAGTTCACTGCAAAGTAGGGAATCTCTTTTAGATTTACTTGTGCAAACAATAAACACAGATCCAGATTTTGATCAGGTAGGTTCAAATATTTATAAAGTTTTTCAAATCAGTGTTCCTCAAAGCATTTTTTTATACTCATCCCAATCAACTGTGAATTCACATGATAATTCTATTTGATGATACATCCAATGTAAGTTGTAGCTAATAAATATTATATAGCTGTTATATTTAATAAGCTGAAATGGAAAATTCAAATTGTAGAATAATGTGGTTTTAAAAATTTGTAGATATATTTATGTCTATAATGCCTAAAATATTTTATATAAATCAAATAATAGTTTTAGCCAAAGCTGCTTTCCATTTTATTGATCTACCAATGTCTTAATTCTTATATTATCTCAATATTATTATTATTATTTTTTAAAATTTGATATATTATAATACACTGTTTATTATCTTAAGTTTATATTATAAATTCGATTATCTAATTTCATTTGTTAATAATAAAGTTCCAATAGAATTCTGACTAAATCTTATTCCATGTGATCTAAAAGAATAAAATAAAAACAGGTTTCATATGTCTTTACACAGAGATAGCCTTGCATTGTAGTGGTACTAGATATACTAGAGCGATTTGGTATTTTGATTCACATCTGCTATAGGTATTTAGTAATTAAAGGATAACTGTGTAAAAAAGGTCTGTGATTCAGTAACGTAAAACACCTGCATTAATTACTTTTAAAGTATAGAAGCATATAAATATGTATAATAGCTTTAAGACTTACAACTACCTCGGGCTTTAATTCTTGTTGTGTA
Source organism: Boloria euphrosyne (assembly GCA_951802675.2). Lineage (NCBI taxonomy): Eukaryota > Metazoa > Arthropoda > Insecta > Lepidoptera > Nymphalidae > Boloria > Boloria euphrosyne. The sequence continues at coordinate 4,818,990 of OX637896.1, forward strand.
CATTTGTTTATGTATTTTTTTTAAGCAAAGCTTAAAACATAAAAGCTAGCTCAAAACATAAATACATTTAAAAAATTTTTAATGGAAGTTTAAGTAATGTAGATAATACTTTCTTAGATTTACGCGAATATTCGACATTATAAATGAAACTACCTTTTCGGATTTTGTCGCGGATTTATTTTGATTTTTAGTTCCCGACGTTTCGAATTCTTTACAGCAATCATGGTCACGGGAGAGACTGCACGCTTTGTCTTTAGATCTTCTAACCGGCGAATCGTCTTTGCGATTTCCAGTCCGTACTGGTTCACATAATACTTTCTTAGATTTACGCGAATATTCGACATTATACATGAAACTACCTTTTCGGATTCGGGAGAGACTCCCGTGACCATGATTGCTGTAAAGCATTCGAAACGTCGGGAACTAAAAATCAAAATAAATCCGCGACAATATCCGAAAAGGTAGTTTCATTTATAATAATGTAGATAAATAATAAAAAAAAAAACAGTCATGGGCAGGAAACTGACAACAAGAGTCGTTGCGCGTCTGTACCAAAACCCAAACCCACGATTTTTGTCCTTACCAAAATAGCCCAATGCAACTAAAGAATTTTTCATTTTAAAATATTGTAAGCATAAAATGTTACCCTATCCATAGATTCAATTTAACAAATATTTAAATTTAGTTTTATTTAGGAAAAAGGACAACTTTGTGAATAAAATTTCATTAAACCGACTGTTAAAGTAATATACTACTAGCGACTCACCCTCGGTTCGTTCGGGTTCGTCTCTAGGTACGCCCTTTAGCATAAAATTTTTACAAACTTTGAATGTTTTACTTATGTATATATAATCAAAAGCCCAAAAAATAAGTTTCAAGCTTCTAGCCTTAAAAAATGACGTAACCTCCATACAAACTTTCATCCCCTATTTCAACCCTTTACAGCCCTTTTTTCGCGTTAAAAAGAAGCCTTAGTATGTCCTTTCTCAGGCTCTAGAGCTAGACGACATGTGTACCAAACATTAAAATCGGTCCATTAGTTTTGAATTTATTCGTAATACATATAAAAATACAAAAATACAAATCTTTCCTCTTTATAATATTAGTATAAGCATAGATATAATTTTGTAGAAACATACTGACATTTATGATTTAGTCACTATTTCGGGAAATTACCGTTTAATAACATTTATATATTTTGTGGTATTTTTATTATTATTTTACTATTTACAAGTGTATGTAGTGTGTGTTGTGTATAATAAAGCCATAATTTAATAATAATAATTAAGCTAAGCTTGAGCTGAAACCTATAAATTTGTTTATGCCAAAACTATTGGTTTAACTGATTCTTAATAATTTTATTTATTGAGGGATTCCTGGTTCTTTTTATAACTTTTTTGTAATAGTACATAACAACAAGTACGGCATTAACTTTTCAAATCCATATACAGGTTTTTTCAGAATGTAACGATACCTTGATATCGGGGGAAAGGTCCACTTATAATGAGCAAAAAAAAAATCTGCGTTCTATACACAGTACAAAGTCGAGAGTCGTCGAGAATTTTGATTAGAGTTTAAATTGTTTGTTCGTTTATAGGTTTTAATGTCGTTGCGGCCTCGTAAGAAGGTCCTTAACACGCGATCTCTTTTCTTATAAAAACTTGATTCGTATTCAGTGCTTGCGAACTGAACAGAATTACACTCTGTAGAAATCTAATATACAAAATCTCGTGTCACACTGTTTGTTATCGAACTCCTCCGAAACGGCTTGACCGATTTTTATGATTTCCTTTGTGTATTTGGTAGGGCTGAGAATAGGTTGTAGGCTATTTTTTATTTCCCTAGGTGAAAAGGGTGGCCACCCTTTTTACTCTCCAGATTTTTTATTTTTAAGACCAAGTTCTTATTTTTTATTTTTTTTATGATTTGGCATCAAAAAATACTCAAAACCCTAAATTTTCATCCTTCTACCATCGCGGGCGGAGCCGCGGGAATTCCTAGTATACTTATAAAAACATGCCCCCATATACATTGAACCTATGAAAAACTATTATAAATAATTAAAAATAAAATTTCTTTTACAGGTAGTCTACGGTTACCGCAAATGTAGATGGCGTACAATACTTGTATATATTTTCTCCACTTTGACCTGTGGTATACCTTTTTTAATATTCCACTGGTGCCCCACATGGCTCCTCTACGCCACATCTGTCAGATGTTGTTTCCAAGTAGCAGATCAGGTATTGGTTGAGGTGAGTACTTTGTTTTGCTTTCCATCAGTACATACCTATAAGTAAAATTGAAGTGGCCGATTGTAATTTCAAATTAACACCTTTGTTAATAATGCATATGTAAGTATATACAGTACTTACATAAAAAACAGTTTTTAAAATGTTTGTCTGTCTGTGTCTATTTGTTATTAATCTCGGGCTAAGGGCTGGACCAATTTTGACGGGACTTTCACTCGCAGAGAGCTAATGTTATAAGAAGTAACTTGGGCTATTATTTTATTAAAAAAAATATAAAAACCAGTTTAATTTATTTTAACTTACGCAGGCATCGCAATACATACCTATTTACACAAGATTAATTTTACCGCCATTTGTGCGAATTTTGTGAATTGTAAAGAGAACAATTAAAGTAACAGGTATTTCCTGGTAGTGTGCTTTCTCGTTACGGTGATCAGAATGCACCAAAAGAGTGCTTATGACCTTGTCATGCAAGGCCTCCTCGGAAAGTCATTTGCTAGCAACCCTTGTCTTCAGCCCTTTTTAACGTCCCACTGCTGGGCACGGGCCTCCCTCAGTACGAGGGGGATCAGGCCATAGTCCACCGCGCTGGCCTAGTGCGTGTTGCCGGACTTCACATGTCTTTTGAAAACTTGCTAGGTTTTCTCAGACTTTCCTTCTAGAGATTCGCACATGAAAATATCAGAGGTGCGAGACCCGGATTTGAACCCGCATCACTCGGTTATACAAGCGAGCGCGTTACCGCTGGGCTACCACTTCCTTTACTGTATAAAAATACTTAGTTTACCAGTATATGTATGTAGGACCGCAAATGGACTATGATCGAACTTAAACGCAGAGTACCTAGAGCCATTATCATAACAACATTATAACTAGCCCGCATGTGTCAATTTCGAGATAAATTTCCTAACGTATGAGTGATATATTTATTCTCAGTGATTTTTGATACTTAAATGAAAATTTGTTTATGGTAACCTTATGTGGTTTTATCATTATATGTATACGCTTATATTATGTTTTTTTGTTTTAGGAAATATAACAAAAAAAATGCAAAAGTTACTTCATTCACAAAATAATTAATAAAAATATAGCAGATGCCAGGTAAGAGATAAAAATATATTAAATAAGGATAAAAATAGATTAATATTACTTTTATCATTATTATTTTTTAATACTTTTTTCAGTGGTTTACTGAATGAAGGTTTTGAAGATGAGTTTGGAGGCGAAAAGGGTCCTTTAGACAGCGCAGATGATCTGCATACACCTTTACATTTAGACGATGGCACTAGACTAAGTAAGTTATAAATGTCGAACTAATATAATAATCAATACTATTCGTTAGTATTTTATTAATTACCAGCTATTATTCCAAATTTCATCCAAATTCGCCCAGTGGTTTTCTCGTGACGCGGTCACAGACAGACAGACGGACAAAAATTCTAAAAACAATAGATTTGGCCTCTATATCGATAATAATATCTTCCAATTGGATTTTTCAAAAAATATTTCATGTACAGATTTGATTTAGAATTTTATTATTATACGAGTAAGTATATTAGATTATATTTTAATGTTAGGTGTTATAAGAAGTTAAAAAAAACGTATGAGTTCCGTCTCTATATAAATTAAATACCTTGGAAAATAAAACAGAATAACTTGTATAATATATCATATTATAATTTAGATTATGTATAAAAGTTATCAATATAAGTAGTATATTTAGTATTATAAATGTTAACAAACACCCACTCAAGCTTTAAAGCTTGAGTGGGTGTTTGTTACTCAATCACTTCAGAACGGCTGAACGGATCTAGATAAAATTTGGCACGGTGGCACGGTTATAGATATTAAAAAAATAATAATGTTTAAATCATTAATTAACAGCTTTTATTAGTGTAATTCATAGCGAGTGTGTTGTTGTAATAGTTCTAAACAATAAAACCAAGTCTAAAATGTGTCATTGTCCGAAAACTAGTGATTTTCGTACTATGTAGTGTTTGTACATTTAGGACACGTAAGGAAAAATAGACTGTACAGTTTGAGTTCTTTATTCTGGAAAAAAGACAGTTCCCGCAGGATAGAGTTCCTTTAGTTTTTCACTTGGGACGAACTCGAACGAAGAAGTGAGAGTGAGCCGCTAGTATTTATATAAATAATACACTTCTAAATCAAAAATATTTCCACGAACTAATTTCTCGCAAATTCAATATGATAATAAGTCAAAAGCCAACAGGAATTAATATTTTATAAAAGCGGTATTTTTGCTGCTTACTTTGTATTCTGCAACATCCTCTTCGATAAGGTCAAACTAACGCATCACTAAGCTCTTTGATAAACCATGTAGGTTATTGATATAATATTCATTATATTTATATTATATTAATTATTATATAAATTGTTTATTTTTATACATAATTGTTTCTGTAAATAATTTTATTTATTGCAACAATGTACTTCCCTCAACAAACAATGACATGATAATTGAATTATAAAACAGCTATTATAGAGATTACTAGCGAGTAGCGACTCTCGCTTTACGTACGGTCAGTAGAGGTAAATTTCTATGATAGTAGTAAGATATGAGATATTTTTCCGTAAAATCTAACCTATTGTTAGCCAGGAAAACTAGGTATTATCATACCTAATTTCATCAAAATCTGCTCAGTGGGTTTTTCGTGATGCTATCAATGACATACATACATTCGGTCGGTCGAATCGATTATTATTAGGTATAACTATTTTACTAATATTTTCCAAAAAATAATTAACGACTCGGTTATAGTTATTTAGATTATTAATTATTATTATATCTTTAGAAGTAAACTGTTATCCTACTTTAACAGTATACATTTCATTTATATTACATATTACGATTAAACCCATTTCATTTAATCAGATATTCAACAGTTTCGGTACTTCCGACACAAAAAGCAGTATCTAATATGGGACAGTGCGAGGGCGCAGTGGATGCGCCTAGCGGGTATAGAGCGGGGGGCCTCTTGTGTGCAGTTGCATGCCGTCGCTGCGAGACCATCCTGTTCCGAAAGACGATTGAGGATGTAAGTATCATCTCATTATGATGACGTTAGTTTCAGTTTCTAGTGACTCTAATTGCTGTGCGAGCGGTGGCGGGTTCTAATCCCGCTGGAGGCAATAATTTGTGTGATGAACACGAATATTTATACTTCAATCATGGATGTTTATGGTTTATGTCTATATTTATAATATGTATGCATTTAAAGTTATACATGTGTAGTGTATCAACTATCTGGTATCCATATTGCAAGGCTTGTACCGTGTATTTACTTGTACTATAAATTAGGTGCAAAGCATCCTTCAGGCATAGCTTATCTGTGTACTAAATTTTATCCAAATCGGTCCAGCCGTTTCAGCGTGAAGGAGTAAAGAACATACACACATTTTAGCAAATATAATAGAAGTTCGATATTAGTTTTTTGTTTATCGTCATATGGCAATGCTTTAAACAATGAGAAGAATAATAGTGACTCATATTGAATTTTTGCGTGGTTACAGTTTATGGGTCGACACAATGTGAATGATTTCCACGAAATATTAGTACTTAATATGCAAGGTTTACTGTATAGTCTGTTATCTTTAATGTTGTTAGAAATTATCACTACATATATTATGCTTATTTTACAAAACAATTTCTATCTCTGGGTAATGATTCAAGCAAACGTTATTCGAAAATAATCAGGAGTTCAACTGGAGTTATAAAATGTTTCGATAACATTTAAAAAGGCATAATAAAAAATATAATAATCCTGGGAATCCCCCTTGCTCTCGTCGTCGTCTTTGTATTTTTTTAAAGTTTATTTTGGATCTTTCAGAGTTGAAATATTTTCTCGCAAGTATCATATAAATGGTTGACACGGATAACCAAAAAAAAAACTGTCTAAGTAGTAGTTTTCTCGTGATGGGATCACAGAAAGAAAAAAAATCTTAAATCTATGCAGCCTATGTATCAGTATCGATAGTAATTTTTAATTAAGATTTTCCAAAAAGTATGATGTAAACATTGACTCAGTTAGAATTTTATAATACATATATGTATAGATATACCTAGATGGTAATGAATAATAATGATAAATATTATTTTAATATTATGACTACAACCAGATATGAGTTTTATCAATATAGATCATACACTAGCCATTTACCCTCTAGGTACCCCCTTTAGGATAATTTTTTTACAAACTTTGAATATCCTTTTTAATTATACCTAATGAAAAGCCTAAAAAATAAGTTTCAAGCTTCTAGCTTTAAGAATGACATAGATTCCGTACAAACTTTCATCTCCTATTTCAATCCTTAACAGCCAGTTTTTCGCCTTCAAAAGTAGTCTATGTCCTTTCTCAAGCTCTAGACTATCTGTGTACCAAATTTCATTTAAATCGGTTCAGTAGGTTTGGCTTGAAAGCGCGACAGACAGACAGACAGAGTTGTTTTCGCATTTATATATAATATAATATGTAATATTAGTACCTACCAAAGATAAAATAATAAAATAATTTATTTTTCAGGTTAAACATATACGGACTCAACGAAATCAAAGTTCCAGTACAAAGTATAATGACTCTAATTCTCTTAGAGGTTTTCAATCCATTTTATGTATTCCAATTATTTACAATAGCTGTATGGTTGGCCGAGCCGTACTATTATTATTGTGTTGCCATTATTCTCATGTCTACGTTTGGTGTTGCCACATCTGTTATACAAACAAGAAAGGTTAGTATTGTCAAAGAAGAAATAATTTGGCTACACTATTAAAACAGAAAGTTATACATACAAAATATTATATCTAGATTAATCGAATTTTTTATTTTTTATTGAATAAGATCTGCTATTTTATATAAAAAGCCTTTCCACGGCTACGCTCGCGTTCTAAAGGCTGGAAACCAAATTCTTTCGTCCGCCCATCTTACACGCGGTGATATTGTTGCGAAGTTATGTTAAAACTGTGATATCTCGTAAGATATGCATTGAAATCAAATGATGCCAAGAACAATTTTGTTCAAAATTAAATACTTGTGATGAATAATTTATTTATTTGGATAAGGATTAATATCATATTTATTAAACACCTTCGCAAGTAATGCACTATCAAATTTGATTACCATAAAAAAGGTTACAGCGAGTCAACCTTAAAATATAGATAATACATATATATGTTATCGCGAACTTTTTTTAGAACTTTCAAAGAGGAATAATTCCGTCATACATGATGTTTGCATAACTTTAACCGTTTACGCAGCGCACGCAACGGAAGCTCTCAGAAGAAATATTTTTCTCCCGTTTTTGCAACATTTTTCAATAGTGCTCAGCTCCTATTGATCGAAGCCTCAATTTCTAGATCTAGTCATTATAAAATCTAGATAACAATAATATAAGCTAATTGATTATCAATTTTAGAACCAGGAAAGTCTTCGTGCGACGGTGGAAGCCCACGACACAGTGGAACTGTGGGGCGGGCGGAGGGTGGACAGCCGCGCCCTGTGTCCGGGGGACGTGCTCATCCTGCCCCCGCACGGCTGCACTATGCTGTGCGACGCGGCGTTGCTCACCGGCTCTGCGATCGTTAACGAGAGTATGCTTACAGGTGTGCTCCTCTGTGTTTATGGTCTCCTGGTACCGTTATATTAAATGTCTGTGTATATAAGATGCCTGCCTGCTGAACGGCTTGAACGATTTTAAATAAAAGAACTTTAAGGTCACCCATATAGTTTCGTATCTGTAGATGTATGTACATGGATTAGGGAAGGTGGCGCTGTTGAGATTTTTTTTAAATTATCCGACCAAACGTGACCTGGGATTTAATATCTGCCTACTGGCTAACGGGTATGTAAATATTATGTATAACATGCAGTATTATCATCAAAAATATGTGAACTTAAACAATTAGTATAAATTTCTCAGGCCGTAAAAAGTATGCTATAATATGTTGAACGCACATAATCAGTTATCATCATACTAAATTTCATAAAAAATCCAATGTTTTTTTCGTGATGCGTCGTCACAGACAAACAAACAGACAAAAATTCTAATAACTAGATTGTTCCTTCTTATCGATAATAATGACTTTTTCAATAAAATTTTCATAAAAATATTCAAAGTACAGATTCAAGTAACTTAGAATTTAATAGATTCGTTTTTTTTTAAATATTGAATCTATATTTTTTATTATTGTTTCTAGGTGAATCTGTGCCAGTAACCAAGACAGCCATGCAAAGGATTGACAAAGAGTTTAACCTAAAGGAACACAGCTCTAGTATATTGTTCTGTGGCACTAAAGTCATACAAACTCGCTATTATAATAACGAGCCTGTCAAGTAAGTGTATATAATTATATGATTATGTAATTTTATGTATTTATATTGTTTTGACGACAAGTTTGGCTAAGTTGGTAGTGACCCTACTTTCTGCGCCAGCGGTCGCGGGTTCGAGTCGCTCTGGGGGCGGGAATTCATTTGTTGAGCACGAATGTTTGTACTCTAGTCATAATATGTATGTCTTTAAAATGTATATATTTATATATCAACTATCTGGTATCCGTAACACAAGCCTCGTAGCTTACCACGGAACTATATGGCGCTGTTGTAATAATGTCCCAACATAATATTTAATACAACTTATTTGTATATTAAACTTGAAAATAATAAGTACCCTCCATATTTTAAAATCTCTTTGTTTGATTTGTTTCGCTTAACAAGTATATCGGTTGAGTAAAAAAACATATATATAAAATAATATATGTCATAGCATAAAAATCATTTACTATAAAAAGTCGTTAAATGTGAATCAATTGTCATAATATGAAGTGGAGAATTTTAGAGACTTATTGTTGAGAAGATGAAGACCACAGAAAAGAAGTAGGAGTTTTTTTTGTTTTGATCTGTATTAATTATGTATCTGTATACATTATAAATGTTTCATCCCTGGTTTATTATTTTCTTTTAATTATTATTATTTCTTAAAAAATAATAATTTTATAAATAATCTTCCAAACCTCATAAAAGTATAGTACTAAACATTAAAATAAAAGCGGTTACTTAATAAATGTAAATTATTCTAAAAAATAAATTCTTGTGAATTTAGACTAGAAGTGAGCGTTTTTTTAAAAAACAAGCTTAATAAATCGACCTCAATTTATTGTAAGAATCTGAAAACGCTTAAACACAATTAAACTAACCAAAAAGACAACTAAGCTACCAACAATGATATTTAAAAAAATAAACCAACAGAGTAACGACCTAACAATGCTACCGGGATAAGTGTCAAGACACATCTACCCCCGATGCCGGTTATGCATCGACATTTATAGTCTTCTCTCCCCTCCAACATCCTCTTTCCTGTTTATCTTCCACAAATTATTTAAACTAAATTAAATTAATTTCAGAGCTTTAGTCCTTCGTACTGGCTACAACACCAGTAAAGGGGAGTTAGTTAGGAGCATTTTATACCCTGTGCCCGCAGACTTCAAATTTGACAGAGATTCATACAAGTTTATACTTATTTTGGCCTGCATTGCTATTATAGGACTTGGATACACTGTGGCATTAAAGGTTTGTATTTTAATTGCGGTTGGTTATATAATTTATAATGGTTAAAACCCCATCATGGTTTCAAAATTAATTTTATATATTTCTTTTTTATATAATACTTCGTTTTGTTTGTTCATTTTACAAATACAATTTTTAATGTCCAGTTTCTATTAAATATTATTAGGGTGAACGATGAGAGAACCTGAATATTTTGTGGTACACTTTACTGAAAAACTATCACGCCTATAGATTTGTGCTTTAACATAGTAATTTAACTTCATATTTAGATGTTTATCTGTCAAAAATATATAATTTCATAAACATTAAAAAAATAATGAACATTAACAATTTTGTGTTCATTAGGTAGAATGTTATTGTATTACTAACGCCATCTGTTAGAAAACTAAAGAGTTAACATCGCTGTAACATTATTATTATAAAAATTACGTGAGTCCTAACAAAACTCAGCCTTTTGCTAGTATTAATTAAATACCTTATATGAATCTAGATATTACAATATAAGCACACCAGGTTTAATGTGTAGTGTCGTTTTGTAATTTTCACTACATGCATACATAAAAAAAAAAATTAAAAATACTCTGTTCGTTCCGCTAATCTCTGAATCGACTGGACCGATTTGACGGGACTTTGACTCGCAGACAGCTACTATAAGGAGTAACTTGGCTGTGGTTGTTGTGCCGGCAGACGTACCGAGCGATGAGCGTGCGGGACGTGGTGATCAAGGCGCTGGACATCATCACGATCGTGGTGCCGCCGGCGCTGCCCGCCGCCATGACGGTGGGGCGGCTGTACGCGGTGGCGCGGCTGCGGCGCGCGCGCGTGGCCTGCCTCAACACGCGCGCCGTCAACGTCAGCGGCTCGCTGGACTGCGTGTGCTTCGACAAGGTGGGCTGTTGCTTGTTTGTCTTTTGTAAGTCTAAATCTAAGAATACATATAATACATTCTTTCTAATTTTTTTTAATAAAATTGAATATAAATTTAACCCTGCATGTCTTAGAAAAACCTAGCAAGTTGTCGAAAGACTTGTGAAGTCCGCCAACACGAACTAGGCCAGCTCGGTGGACTATGACCTGATCCAGTAGCAGTAGGACCTTAAAAAGGGTTGATGACAAATATTTTGTGACATTATCATACATCGCCATTTAGTTGCTTCGTAAGCTACGAAGCTATGCTATACGCATTAATCTGGTACGGTTTTATTTGGGATTTTGTTTTATTATGTGTTTTTAAATCTTTGGTTTGCTTTATCCTATTTGTCATTCATACATACACATACCTTAATATTTAAATTAACTACCACCAAAGATAAATATTTATTTTATAATCCAACTGGAACCTAAAGTAAAATCAAACCATATTACATTACAATAAAGCTCAATTCACATTTCCATTCCTAACAAACAAAAAACCTCAGACAGGCACCCTGACGGAAGACGGGATGGACATGTGGGGCGTGGTGCCAGTGAGCGCGGCGTCGCGGCCGCCGCTGCTGGCGCGCCCGCAGCGCGACCCGCGCCTGCTGAACGACCTGCACGAGCTGAAGATCGGCATGGCCTGCTGTCACAGCCTCACCCTTCTTAATGGGGAGCTGGCGGGGGATCCCCTGGAATTGAAGGTAAGGATATCACAACCTATTGTATGTATTAGCCGGGTGCTTGACTGAGGATTGTCTGGACGAAGACTGTTGATTCTTAAATCATCTGTATGAGCTGAAAAATATCATGTTTATTATTCTACCCTCACTCTGCTCAACGGGGAGTTGGTGGAGGATCTTTAGGATTTAATGGTAAAGATATCTTCCATACTGAGGTACATTGAAGATGGTTTAGAAATGTAAGGTTAGGACTTTTAAAAGTCCTTTTTCAGTGAAGCTAGGGAAACCTATATAGCGTCCCTACCTGTCATCAAAAGGCAGGGGACTGTGTAACTCCTACTAACTGAAGTGAGCCCTTCATCTCAGTGCAATGGGGCGTGGCAAAATCGCTTGCGAACACACCACAACCATATTTTTGATGGAGATGCACGATCTTAAGATTGGTATGGCTTTCTACCATAACTGTTTAATTTATTTCCAGATGTTTGAATCAACCGGGTGGCGGTTAGAAGAGCCAGAAGTACCTGAAAGTGAGAACTACGAGCTCCTCACACCCACCGTGGTGAAGCCGCGTGGAGCCGCTAATATCAACGTCGATGATTTACACGTAAGAAATAACAGACTTATTATTAATATATCAGTGATAAGTGAATGTTTGCTTTTGTATCCTTGTAGCATTTTCATGCTAAAATAGAACGATTTGGGTGAATTTTAATACATAAGATAGGGTATGATTTGGAGTGACATGGCTACTGTTTTTTTTTTGGTTATTCTTAAGCCTTAAGGATAAAGTAAAAGGGAATATCTAGTACAAATGGAATCGTGAGATCTAAAGGGTCTAAAGTATTCTGGTCGTTTTATGAGCCAGAAGTTAAGCGAGATTAAAAAAAAACAATCAATAGAAACTAATAGATTATGACGTCACTAAACTCTACTTTTTGGACTGGATCTAAATTAAGTTATCAATTGTAGGTGCCATTAGAAGTAGGTATAGTCCAGCAATACCAGTTCGTGTCGACGTTGCAAAGAGCGTCGGTGGCGGTACGATTACTGGGTGAAGACGTCTTACGAGTCTACTGCAAGGGCGCGCCCGAGACTCTACGGACGTTATGTAAACCTGATACAGGTAAGATAAAAAAAATATTATAACTATATTGTTCGCGCCACTCGGGCGCGACGATTGATTCCCTGATTCGCTTTCTCTCTCTCACTCATTGATTCGGCGCGAGCGCCGTATCGCGTCAGTCGGAAGTCGCACCCCGGAAGCGAGTCACGCGCCGCCCTTGTTCGAGAAAAGGTGTAAGAAAGCGTGTCCGCGACCTTCAGCTCATCTGCTCGTATTAATTATGTGTATATTGCCGGCCGGTATCTAATATATCTAAGTGATTATCATTACGAACAATTAAACATTAAATTGAAAGTGACAGTGTATGATATAGGACTTTAGTTGCACGTGTATACGTGCGACGGCATAACCAGCTCAGGAGCGTGCCATCCACCCAGCACTATCTATCCATCATCCGCCCATCTGCATTCCAAGTAAGTGCACACCCTTTCATTCCCTCTCCAATTTCGTTCAACCCGCACTTCAGCTCACCGTCGATGTGAGGCTTGCCCTCACATTTTCTGGCCCTTCGAGCCTCTGAACCAGCGACCCCTGCTCATTTTACGGTCCTTCGATTATAAGAAATAAACCTCTATGGATAAACAGTGTCCTAAGACCGGGAAATAAACCCAACCACACCCATAAAGTTACCCACATTTCTCTCAACAAAATATTAAAATCTTTTAAATCTTTTAAAATAGACAATAACTTCTAAGTATTTAATCATATAATCTCAGCCCATATATTAAAATTCATTAATACATATTTAATATTCACATTTATTAAAAAATAGTTCACATGTCCATACATTGTTTCCCCTAAGTAGGTAGGTACTAAGCTAACGCTTTCGAATATACTTAATATTATATCGAGTCACAAGTGTGTAAAATTGTTACAAAATAACGTCTCGTATTTCGGCAAAAGTGTTTGATTGCATCATTTTTGAACATATAATATAATTAAAAGTTCATAAAAAAGTGTTAACAATCGGCTCAACACTGCCCTTTATTGTACGATCAGCTGAGTCGTAGGTAGGTCAAGGACTCGCCGTCCCGTCTCGATCATTTGTAGAAAAGAAGCAATCGTTAAAATATTTTTGTTATTTAATTTAATAGGTAATATGTAAATCGCGAAGTTATAGTTTTGTATTTGTGCAGTATTATTATATATAGATTGTTTTTTATTTATTTTTACATATAATATAATTGGTGCAGCGTTGATAGGTAGTAACAGTAGTTATTTCGTAATAGTACGGAATAAATTATTATTTAATATTATTTTCACGTCCTCTCAATTGCCCGCATTCGTTGACACACGTTAGGATCCGTTATAAGGTGTTATTTCTTTCTCAATAAGCATTATTATTATTATTTTTTTTCTCGTTCTAGTGACTGTGTATTACAGCGGTAAAATTGTAATTTTTTCGTTGAAAAAATTATATTATCTGTTTATTCTACTATTAGTGTTAACTTTTAAATTACCTGTACATAATTTAGGTTGTAGGTACCTATATTCTGCTCACTTTACATTCTCTGCTCCGCGCTTATCTTAGGTTCTGCTCAGTAACATATTATAACATTTACAACACACACTCGCATTTATTTATTTTTTAACCGACTTCCAAAAAAGGAGGAGGTTCACAATTCGATTGTATTTTTTTTCTCTCATTCTTCTTTTATAATAATTCACATACAATGCCGTCCAAGTCTAAAGCGGCCATTTTTCGTGAGGCGATAAAGGCAATTAACCAGCTCAAGGAAATTGCCTTGGCGGTGATAGCTAAGGATACGAAAAGGTATACTATAACGGACTTTACTGCTAGGTACGCCAAGCTAGAGGAACACAAGCATAAATTGGAAAACGTCTTCTACGAGATCCTGGATGATGAGGACCTCACCGATGAGGTCGAGGCCACCTATACGAAGAATTTTGAGAAGGCGATTTCAGATTACAATGACATCTTAGTTGCGTTTGAAAAATTAAGTGTGGCCTCAGCTCTTCCGGAGACTGCTCACCCCTCCACGTCAGCCACACCTGCTCACGTTCTGCCCAAAATTGCTCTGCCGAAGTTCAGCTCTAAAATTGAAGACTGGCCTTCATTCATAGCCATCTTTAGAAGTCTTACCGATGACATGACCACCATTTCGGATTCTGTGAAGCTTCATTACCTGCTCTCGTGCCTATCAGGCGAGGCACGCAGTATGGTATCTCACCTTCAGCTCACCAACGAGAATTTCGCCGTGGCCATGGATATTCTGACCAGACGATATGAAAACCGTCGCGTCCTGATCGACCGGTTTGTGGACATTATACTAGAGCTACCACACATCCATACGCGCTCTGATATCCGCACACTCTTCTTGACTCCGCTCATTTCTGCGCAATGCGCCCTCAACAATCTCGATCTGCCCATGAAGGATAGTGACTACGTGTTCGTATCTATAGTAGTACGAAAGCTCAAGGGTGAGCTTCGGACCCTCTTTGAGCGTAAATATGGAACACGTCAGACTCTGCCAACTCTCAAGAATTTAATCACCTTCTTGGAAGAGCACGCGCGTTGTGTGGAGACCGAGTGGTCCAGCCCACACTCTTCACAAGCCAGTCGGCACTCCCCACAGACTACCCAATACCGCAGGCGGTCCTCCTCTTCTTCTCCACAAGTTTCGCCTCGTCAGCCCGCTCATCATCAATTTCGGCCCATTCACCCGACTACAAGTCGGCACGACTATAAAACCCCGCAGCCCGCTCCGCTCAGGCCGGTATACTCGGCTCAACCATCAGCTCCTGCCGCTCCCATTGTGGATAATATGCCCTGCCCATTCTGCAGACATAGAGGGCACAAGCTCATCGCATGCTCGAGGTACAATGACCAACCGATCCAGGGCCGATGGGACTTCATCAACGCTCGCAACCGATGTCGACGCTGCTTAGGCCCTCATTATGAGAATGAGTGCAAGTCCACGAAGGCTTGCAAAGAGTGTGGAAATAGAAGACACCACACATCACTGCATCGGCCCAATGTTTCTTCTCCAACTCACTCGAACGCTCATCTTCTACCTTCGCATCTGAGAGAGCAACCCAGACAGCGTTCAGCTCACGAGCCCCAACATTTTTCAGCACACGCCACACATGTCAACCCCAGGCCACACAACAATGAACCAAGTCATTCGCGCTCTCCTAGTAGGTCTCGTGTAGGTGGTCAACAATGACTATCTACAATAAACGAACACTACGAACCAGAAACTAATCAGCACACTCACTCAAACTCAGCTCACACACAGACATCACAAGCTTACTCTGCGATATCAGCTCCAACTATGAATAGTTATTTTTCCAATCCCGCTCAACGTGAAGAGCACGTTACCAATTTACCAATTTTATTGCCCACCGTCTCGCTAAAAATAGCAGACGTACATGGCCAGTTTCACACAGCTCGAGCATTGTTAGATTGTGGTAGCATGATAACACTTATAACTCAGCGCATGGCTCGAATTTTGAATTTACCGCTAAATCAAACATCACTAAAAATCGCAGGAGTGGGCAACCACCACACACAGGACTCAAAAGCATCAATCACAATAGTATGTAGACCTACACACCATGACACACCTACGATTACGGCTACAGCGCACATTTTAAAAAATGTTACAGGTTATTTGCCATTACAAAAAGTTCCGCGCATAGCAGATGCAGAGCCTCCGATTCCCTTGGCAGATCAAGATTACCATACACCAGCTCCGATCGATCTCTTATTGGGTTCTGACGTTCTCGGCCAAGTTCTGGACGGGACTAAAGTTTCTTTAGGCCGGGGGAAGCCTATAGCCTTCGGCACGATTTTCGATTATGCATTGATAGGACCTATTGAGGATTTATATGCAAAGTCTGCGAACCAGCCCATCTCAGCTCACGTTATCAGCTCACACCCAAAATCCGACGTAACTACACGCGAAATTTGCAAGCGCCTTGAGAGGTTTTGGGAGTCAGAAGAACCCCAACCTCATATAGCGACCAGTCCTTTGGAGGAGCAATGCGAAGAAATTTACCGCACCACAACAACTCGAGAACCATCAGGCAAATATATGGTAACATTGCCTTTTCTACCAAATGCACCGACCTTAGGTAAGACTCATGCTATTGCGTTACGTAGATTTCTCAATCTCGAAAAGAAGCTTCAAGCAAATCCGCTCCTCCGCTCTCAATATGTTGACTTTATGAATGAGTATCTTAACTTGGGACACATGTCACCTTGTCACCCAAGTACCTTTGCAGGTAGGCCGCACTTCTATATTCCGCATCATGGCATCTTCAAGACGGGATCAAATAAGCTACGCACTGTATTTGACGGTAGCAGTAAAAGCTCAAATGGCGTAAGTTTAAATGATTGCTTGCACACAGGTCCAGCTCTCCAACAGGATATTGTCGATATTATTATGTCATTTAGAACACACCCTGTAGTCTTCAGTACTGACATCAGAAAGATGTTCAGAAACATACTCATCCATCCAGATCAAAGACAGTATCAACTTATACTCTGGCGGTCATCACCTGACCAGCCTCTGCTCACATATGCGCTAAATACAGTCACGTATGGTTTACGGTCCAGCCCGTACCATGCCATCCGCACACTGCTGCAATTAGCTGATGACGAAGGTCATCGTTACCCACAAGCTGCACAGATCCTACGCAATTCGATTTTCGTTGACGATATACTCTGTGGCCATGACTCTGTGGAGTCTGCTCAGGTACTACAAACCGAGTTGATTAATTTGCTTGGCATGGGTGGTTTTCAGCTCAGTAAATGGACTTCAAACTGTCCCCAGCTCCTGGAACGGTTTCCAGACGACCAATGTGACATGCCTAAGGACTTTGACATCAGCCCAGAATCGAACACCATTAAAGTGCTTGGGATACAATGGATGCCTCAATCGGATGAGTTCACTTATCGCATCTCTCTCCCTCCAATAACCCAAATCACAAAGCGCTCTATTCTCAGCACAGTAGCATCACTCTATGACCCCAACGGTTGGGTCACACCGGTCATTTTCCGCGCAAAGCTTCTTTTACAGAAGTTATGGCTTCTAAAACTGGGATGGGACGAACCCCCTGGCAATGAAGTTTACACAGAGTGGCAGCACATTTCACAAGATCTTCCTCAACTCTCGAATCTTCGCTTACCTCGTCACATTTGCAAATATAAGCCGACATCTACTTACTCACTCCACGGATTCGCGGACGCATCAGAAGCTGGATTTGCGTCTGTCATTTATCTTCATGAGCTCAATGCCAATGGACAGGTCAATGTACACCTGGTCATTGCCAAGTCAAAGGTCGCGCCTATTAAGAATCGTCTCTCAATTCCTAAACTGGAACTATCAGCTGCAGCTCTTTTATCACAACTCATGACTCGTGTGTCCACTAAATTATCAGCTCATATTGCAATAGACCAGCATATCTGTTGGTCGGATAGCACAATAGTTATAGCTTGGCTTAACACGCCCCCTCATCGGCTCCAGACATTCGAGGCCAATCGAGTGTCAAAAATAACGTCTAGTCCGACTAGCACTATATGGAGACATGTTCCCACGAATCTCAACCCTGCAGACTGTGCAAGCAGGGGCATGTCAGCACAATCTCTATCAGCTCATGATCTCTGGTGGTCTCCCAGTTGGCTCAAAGAGCCCCCTAGCACCTGGCCCAAGATGCCAGTTGCTTTAGGCCATCACGCTTTACCAGGCCTTAAACCGAAAAAGGTGCCAGCGCATATAGCGATTCCGGATGTTGACCATGATCTGCTCACTCGTTTCAGCTCACTTGACAAGCTCGTCGGGGTGACGGCTTGTATCAGGCGTTTCATTTTCAATTGTAAGCGCGGTCCAGAGGCACGACGCGCTGGTCCGTTGACAGTTAGTGAACGTAGGGACGCTCTGTTATTTTGGGTCCGCTCCGTTCAACGAAATGAGTTCGCAGAGGACTTTCACCGTCTTCAAACAGATAAACTTTTTACCGCTCGACTTCAGCGTCTCTCGCCATTTGTGAAAGACGGTCTCTTGAGAGTCGGCGGTCGTCTCTCTCATGCTTCGATTAGGTACGATGCTCAACATCCACTCATTCTGCCCAGCTCCAGCCCACTCGTAGACCTCATCATTGACCACTACCATAAAATATACTGCCATCCTGGCTCTGACACTCTACACGCCATTCTACGCCAACAATTCTGGATACTATCCGCTCGCCGCGTGATCAGACGCAGGGTGTTTAAATGTATAAGATGTTTCCGATGTCGCGCTCAACCCGAAGCCCCGTTAATGGGTGACCTTCCCGCGGACAGGGTTAACCCTCAACCTGTATTTAGCCAAGTCACGACTGACTTTGCCGGCCCGTTTCTCATTAAATCTAGCACATTACGTAACGCTAAGCTCTTAAAAGCGTACTTTTGTATATTCGTGTGTCTCTCAACGAAGGCGGTTCATTTAGAGGCCGTCTCTGCTCTAACCACAGAAGCCTTTCTCGCAGCGTTACAACGATTTATCTCACGGCGCGGTACGCCGGTACTAATTAGATCAGATTGCGGCACCAATTATGTAGGCTCCAGAAATCATCTCATAGAAGTTCAAAATTTTCTCACTGCTAATAATGATGCAATCACACACAAACTAGCCAACCAGCACGTAACCTGGTTGTTGAACCCCCCAAAGGGGCCCTGGTTTGGCGCGTTACATGAAATTAACATTAAATCTACGAAACAATTACTTTATCGGGTAATTGGTGAACAACACCTTACATTTGAAGAATTTTCCACACTTCTGACACGAATTGAGGCTGTACTTAACTCCAGACCTCTCTGCCCACTCTCATCCGACCCGTCGGACTTTCAGCCCTTAACCGCAGGCCATTTTATTATAGGCCGGCCGCTCACAGCTCTGCCCGAGCCGTCCTTTGATGACAGGCCATTATCTGCTCTTAAACGTTTTCAACTCATACAAGCTCTTTCTCAACGCTTTTGGACACTGTGGACCAGATCCTACCTCCATACCCTTCAGACCCGCTCCAAATGGCTTTCCCCTTCCTCACCTCCTCAAGTTGGCGAACTTGTACTCATCAAAGAAGATAACCTGCCCCCGCTTCAATGGAAACTGGGAAGAATAACCCGCACAATACCTGGCAAGGATGGAGTGATCCGAGTTGTGGATCTGGACACGGCCTACGGACATCTGCGCAGACCTGTGCTCAAGATAGCAAGGCTGCCATTGGATTCAGCCCAGGAAGAGGTGCTCTCTCTGGCCCCCCAGGATGTTCGCGCCACTCGGGCGCGACGATTGATTCCCTGATTCGCTTTCTCTCTCTCACTCATTGATTCGGCGCGAGCGCCGTATCGCGTCAGTCGGAAGTCGCACCCCGGAAGCGAGTCACGCGCCGCCGTTGTTCGAGAAAAGGTGTAAGAAAGCGTGTCCGCGACCTTCAGCTCATCTGCTCGTATTAATTATGTGTATATTGCCGGCCGGTATCTAATATATCTAAGTGATTATCATTACGAACAATTAAACATTAAATTGAAAGTGACAGTGTATGATATAGGACTTTAGTTGCACGTGTATACGTGCGACGGCATAACCAGCTCAGGAGCGTGCCATCCACCCAGCACTATCTATCCATCATTTTGGATCATATATTATTTTGTCGAATTGATTTTCTTTTTTTTATTTGTCTAAAATATTGAAGGCAACAAATTAAAAAAAAATATATTTAATTCGTCAAATCATAATATAATACAAGTTAGTAGGTTGTTCTTTAGTGATAAAAATAATAATAATTATTAAATTCATCAATCAATCACTTTTCTAATATGTTCACTAACCCTTAGTCACGCAACAAATTTTACTTTATAAAGGAATGTTATAATTTTATGACTAATACTTTGTGTTTTGAAAAACTAAATTAAATTAATTATTAAATGTTTCAATGTTGATTATAATTTTTCTTGTTTTTTTTCTAGTACCGGGTAATTTAAACGAAATATTAAGTTCGTACGCAGAAAAAGGATATCGCGTTATTGCGATGTCGACCAAGATCATGGAAGCCACATTCAAGCAGCTACAGAAATTGGACAGAGAAGAGGTATTTTAAGTATATGATTTAATTGCTTTAGTTGTGATCTTAGGTTCGAGTCCCAGGTCGGGTCAAGTTTAGTTATATTCATCATCCTATAGGACTTAGAATGACAGAAATTGAGAGGGTACTTGTGTCTGCATGTACTTACTTATATAATATTTCCTACTCTGGCTAGTCTTAGATTGGCCGCCATGGCGGAATCGACATATCGGTCGGGTAACTTTAATAGCATGGTAACTTTAATGGCAGTGGTAGCCCAGCGGTAACGCGTCGCTTGTATAACCGAGTGATGCGGGTTCAAATCCGGGTCTCGCATCTCTGATATTTTCATATGCGAATCATTTCTATCATGAATACCACTTGTCTTACGGTGAAGGAAAACATCGTGAGGAAACTTGCGTGTCTGAGAAAACCTAGCAAGTTTTCCTAGAAGTCCGCCAACACGCACTAGGTCAACTGGACTACGGCCTGTTCCCCCACGTACTAAGGGAGGCCCGTGCCCAGCAGAGTGGGACGTTAAGAAAGGGCATATGATATCAATTAAAAAAAAAGTTTTTTTTTTAATTATGATTTTTGTGCACCAGTATTATGATATACACAGGACGAAAGACAACACAATGCTTGATTAGTTTTAATTTTTTTAAGAGGAACCCTAATTCTTAAAATAAAAGTAGCCTAAACTAATTTCCTCCTTATAAAATCAACTATCTGCCAGTGAAAGTTCCGTTAAAATCGGTCCAGCCGGTTCGAAGATTAGCCAAAACAAACAAACATAAAAATAAGTTTCTTTTTCTAAGTACCGTATTTAATTCCTAATGCATTTAGTGAAAAGCTATTTCGATATTATTAACAGATACTTAAATTTTATTTAATTGATAATCAGTTAAATTATATATTAAAATATATTTTTTTGAGGTGGAACGTGATCTAGAGTTTCTTGGTTTGGTCATAATGGAGAATAAATTGAAGGCAGCGACTACCGGCATTATTAGGGAACTAAAAGAGGCGAATATACACGTGGTCATGATTACAGGTACTTCATATATTATTTATTTATATTATATTATATATCATATAGGTTAAGTTTGTAAAAATAGGATTTGTAGTATATTTTAATTATAGTGGTTGTTTTTACCTTTTATGATTAGTTTATTACTGTTAAAAAAAGACAAAGTCACTGAAATTGCTAAATTCACGAATCACGATGGGTTTTGTAATATATTTTTTTCAATCAGCTTGTCAGTTTGCGGTTCAACGCCATCTATCGTCTATTCAAGTGAAATAAAAACAACTAAATTAGCACAATACAATACTGGTCGCGGTCCAACCGTTTATGAAGACAGATATTTTAATTGTGTTTTTATTAATATGTACTGTATATATTTTCATATTAATATTACCTGCAATCATTTCTATTTTTCATAATAACAAAATATCTAATGGTGATAGAAATATAGACCTAAATAATGAAATATAGGGTTCAAGTTAGAGTGTAACATTATGTACATCAAAACCCATGGTTTCCAGGGGACAACATCCACACAGCAGTGAGCGTGGCGCGCGAGTGCGGCATCCTGGCGGCAGGGGAGAGGGTGGTGCTGCTGGGGGTGGACTATACCACTCCCACCCCTCAACTGTACTGCGAGAGCTCTATGCATGGGGTAAGGTTAACTATTAAGACATTTGGGATAATGTTAGAATAAAGATTTACACAATTTTAAAGTTAATAATAAATTTTTTTTGAGGTTTGGTTTTTATCTTATTTTTAGCTACAGAATTCAGGGATCAAATCCAGTCTTGTACCTCAATATCTATAAGGAAGAATAATCTTCTTTTCTCTGGCGCTTTGCTATTCTTTTTATTTGGGTTTGACCCCCCCTGGTACTTTATTGCTACATTTTACGATCTTGCGTTAGGCCGAGCATCGTCGTAGCTTTGGAGATGGGTATAGTCCAGGTAGTTGGCGGGCGACCTCTGCCTCTCCTGCCCTCCTCTATTTCCATTACACGTATTGTCATGTGCCATGTGTCTACGCATTACATGACCATACTAATCGATCGATGTACTCATTCCGAATTTTATCTGATAGAGTATCACCTCCAGAACAATGCAACATTTCATTTCGGTGACATCTACTTTCTTTTTATCCCCCTTTTTAATTACCTAACATTCTGAACCGTCGAGTAGAGCCAGTCTTACAGCCTTTTTGTACACGACACGACGACGACACACATTTTGTATAAGGAAGGAAGATATGATAAAGAAATCATAATATGTCGAAGGGAACATAAGTAGTATTCGAAAGATAATATGTGAAATCGGCAAACTAGTACTTGGCCAGGTTTAATGCCTGAAATAGTTTCACATTAAAGAAGGCTAACCATTGGAGTTTCAAATATAATTATATGAACGATCACGATTTGGCTCAGTTTTTAATAACTCTACTTACTGTGCCAGCGGTTGCGGGTTCGAGTCCCGCTGGGGGCATTCATTTGTTGAGACGAATGTTTGTACTCTGGTCATGGATGTTTATATTTATAATATGTATATGTATGTATTTAAAGTTATATATGTGTAGTGTATCAACTATCTGGTATCCGTAACACAAGCCACGTAGCTTATCATAGAACTAGAAGGCGTTGTGTGTAATAAGGTGCTAACATATTTATTTTGTACATCTAGATAGGCGTAGGTGGTCGTGTGTGTTTTGAGCGCGAGTGGCGCAGCATCGACAGCGGGCGCGGCTCCTGGAGGTCCACGTCAGCTCGGGATGAGGAGACACCCTCGGAGGAAGCCAAGTACAAGATTGTCATGACTGGGGACACTTGGAAGGTTAGTAATAAAGTTAATTTTGCTTAGGTTTACTTAATATTTTAAATAAAATAGTATTTTCGGATATTTTCGCTGAATTATTTGGAATTTTTGGTTCATCGGAAAACTTGAGAACACCCAAGTACTTTACAGTATATGTTATATTATTTTTGAATATAATATAAATATTATTTTTGAATCGAATTTTATTAAGTTGGCAATATTATTAAATTAATTTTAACTGTTAACATTATTATTAAAAAAACTTTGTTACTTACTAATATGTATTATTTATTTCCTATTTTCGAGACATTTAAAAACTTTCTCAAGTCTCAGCCGTGACTGTGATCGATTTAAAGCATTCTAAAGGCTGAGAACAAAAAAAAAAAACAAAAAAAACCCGCAAAGATCGAAAAAGAAAGTAAAAAAATCGAAAAAAAAAACATTTTTTTAATAAATCCCGGTGTGCAGGTGCTCCGCGAGCAGCAGCCGGCGGCGGTGGCGCGCGTGGCGGCGCGCGGCGCGGTGTTCGCGCGCATGGCGCCCGACCAGAAGCAGCAGCTCGTGCTGGAGTACCGCGCGCTCGGGTACTACGTCGGTCAGTGCTTATACATTATATTGATTGATTGATCTTTATTTTATTGTCATCAGCCCTGTTTAACGTCCCACTGCTGGGCACGGGCCTCCCTCAGTACGAGGGGGTTCAGGCCATAGTCCACCGCGCTGGCCTAGTGCGTGTTGGCGGACTGAGCATGTCTTACGAAAACTTGCTTTTCTCAGACTTGTAGGTTTTCTCACGATGATTTCCTTCAACGTAAGACAAGTGGTAATCATGATAGAAATGATTCGCACATGAAAATATCAGAGGTGCGAGACCCGGATTTGAACCCGCATCACTCGATCATACAAGCGACGCGTTACCGCTGGGCTACCACTGCCACCTAATGTTATTGCTTAGGAAATATTATTATGTAATAGTATGCGCCCAAATGAAAGGAATTAAAGTGCACGTGTTCACTTCTTTCTTCTTTTGAATTTTCATCGTCCTTTTATTTGTATTGGCTAGTCTCAATGAGTATGCGTCCGGCAATTTGGCCGGGCGGGTAGCCAAGATAAGTGCAGAGAGGGCCCTTCGGCGTTGTCATGTGGGTTGCTCCTAGTATTTCTCTGAGAGTAGAGTGGACTGTGGAGCAACCCCGCAATACTGCCGGGCTCTCAGGGCGTCGTATTTGCAAGCGACCCTGCGATGCCCCATTAAGACGGATGATAGATACTTGAGTTTTAGTGATTAATACTGGTTTGTCGGTGACTCCCTCATAAGCACCTGTTTTCTATAGATGGTATGCAAAAATATATTTCCCAAGGATAAAAAAAGTCTTACTGAGCGTAACCGCCTAAACCGGAATTTGTCTGGAGAACGTCCTATATTAAACTAAAACGGAAATTTGGAAGAAATTTAATACATAAATAAACTATTACCTTAGGCACGCAACATTTACGAAATTTAGGGAAGCATCCAAGCAAGGCGACGTTTATTGTAGACTTTTTCTCAATAACATTGATTTATCCATATCCAACCACCTAGTACAATAAAAGAATATTTGCACAAAATGATATTAATTATCATATATCCACGTAATCAGGCATGTGCGGCGACGGCGCCAACGACTGCGGCGCCCTGCGCGCGGCGCACGCCGGCGTGTCGCTCTCCGACCTGGAGAGCTCCGTGGCCGCGCCCTTCACCTCGCAGCAACCAGACATCTCCTCCGTCTCCAGGGTCCTCCGGGAGGGACGAGCTGCCCTCTCCACCAGCTTCGGCATCTTCAAATTCATGATCGCATACTCCCTCACAGAATTCCTCTCCGTCGCCTTTTTATACTACTTCGACTCCAACCTAACGGACTTCCAGTTTCTATACATAGATGTCGCGTTGATCGTCAATTTTGCGTTCTTTTTCGGTATGACGGAAGCGTATAGAGGTAAATTGTGTGCTGTGCCGCCTTTAACGTCGTTGTTGGGAGTGGTGCCCATCGCGTCTTTGATAGGGCAGATGGTTTTCATATTTATTGCTCAGTACGCAAGCTATCTCGCTCTAACGATGTTCCCGTGGTATGTCAGACATATGTATGAGGGAGATGAAGCGAATGAATGTTGGGAGAATTACGCCATCTTTACAGTTTCGATGTTCCAATATATTATTTTAGCTGTCGTCTTCAGTCATGGCGCCCCCTACCGGCGGTCGGTTGTGACGAACAAACAACTAATGATCAGTGTGGCTGTTATGACTGCTATTTCTATATACATAACGGTATCGCCACCAGAATGGCTATCAACATTTTTAGAACTCAGAATGCCCAAAGATACTCTAATGTGTTACATCATAATCGCTTTAGCATCTTTCAATTTTGTTGTGGCATTGTTCTTCGAAAGAATGATTGTTCAGTATCTAATGGAAGGAAAGCAAATGATACCGAATTTCATAAAAGAAAGGCATATAAGGAAAACGCCGTATCTAATGATCAAGAGGCAGCTAACTGACATGGATTATTTGAATAGTGATAGTATTATCAAGTATGATAAGGAGACGAAAGGGTCCATGTTCGATTCTAGTTCGGAATGAGGTAATTTATGTATTTTGTATGGTCTTTTACTGTATTTTGTTTGGGGAGAAAAATAACACCGATGAATTATTAAGTATTATTATTCTTTACAAATGTAATATACCAAATGTTTTATATTTTAACACTTTTCTAGTATTTTTATGTTTATGAATGTAAAGTAAAATGAATTTATATTATTTACTATACTTTTGATAGCATTTAGGGACATTTTAAAACAGTTTAAAAATATTTAACATTCCGTTCCTACGTTTTTTATAGAAGCTATTAATTTTTTCGATAAAATATATTAAAAAAGTGTCGGTATTTAATTTTAAGTTATTAAAATCATGCCTTATTTTATTTAGTAATGTTTTGTTTATTTTATAATTATAAGATTTATCAAATTAATAAGCACATTGTGATATAACTTAATATGTGCCTTATACGTACATTCCTTAGACAGGATTTCAATACAAGTATTTTTTTCTAATATTCTCATCACGTTTGTAAGAAATTATAATTGTAATAATTAAATAGTTAAATTATATTTATAGTATCCGGCAATAAATATTGCACATCGACATTTGGAAAGAAACCGTTGGCTAATTTCGGCTTCGTAGAGCATTATTTCATTCGCACGAAAATCGGTCAGACCGGTATTTATTAGGAGCTGTAAAACAATTATAATGTTCTGTGTAATTGAATTTATTTAAATACATACATTTTTTCTACAAGTGCTGTCTTTAAGTTGTGGAAAAAAAAATAAAAAGATCATGTTTATGTACTTTTTTCTTCTTCAAAACTTCTTTAACTCATGAAGTATTTTTATCAACGTCTTTTCAGACCAATATTGTAATTAATAGGCCCAGATAATTTAGCTTTTAATGATTTTACAGTACCATTCTTCAAATAGCATCATAATCAAAATCGTCCATAACTAAACGAAATAGCTTTTTTGGGTCTATCTTTTTTCGGAGAGCTGAACACATTGCAGTAGGTGTATATTAAATTCCGTTAATATAATGAACAAAGGTCTTCTTGTAATTACAGTGGCATTTGCAACTCGCTCTTGAATCTTCTTAAAATAATTACCTACACTTTCAATCTCTTTAAAAAAAAGATATGTCAGCATCGGTTACAAAATATTTATAAACATTGAAGATAGTTTCGCGTGACTCTTCCGTAAAGTTTTACATCATTTTTCTAAAAATGCCATCGTACAACTTTAAATTATTAAAAGTTGGGGTTTTACAACTATATATTATATATTTTTGACTGAACGCGTCTGTACTCCATCGAGTACTATCGAGTGACAAACGTCACATAAGATATTGTGAGAAACTCTACGAACGCTCTACGAAACCGAAATAGGCCGATGTTTGCTTTCCAAAGATCGATGTGCCATATTTATTGCCGGGTACTATACTTTATTCTAGTTTCTCACGTTTATTTAATTTGACATTGTAATAAAACTATCAGCAAACATGGTAACGCGAGAGCGTCGGGTATAAAAAGCTATAAATCATACCAAAACTTTGAAAATCAGAAAAATAAGTATTAAAAATTAATAAAGAACAAAAATATTATAATATATTTAACATTTTATGTATTTATACACAAATGTAGTTTTATTACAATGTATATTTTGTTTACTTTTAACATTGATTTTTTTCTATTTGTAAAGAACTACTTATTACTTACGTATTGCCTTCTTAATGCATCTTTTTGATATTTTTACTAATTTGTAATAAAAATGTATTAAATAGATATGACTTAAAAATGATAAGGTATAGCATGTTTTGTAAACAATAAAATATTTAATTTTTATCGTACAAATGTATGCCATTTTATAGTAATCTCAAAAATACAAAGCTTAATTTTTAAGAAATATCGTTTTTAGTTTAGAAAATTCATACGAATGTATACTAACATATTTTGTATACTTTTAAATGTAGTTAAACTACACAAGTGTCTACTCTGTGGCACAAACTAGGTCAATTACATACTTATTAGTGTTTATTTTCAATTTTCAAATCTGTCTACAAAGCGTAGGTTGTGTTGTAGTTTTAAGTGAATATTATATATTTTATGAATGATTATATCTTTACATATAAAAATCTAACTTAGTCGAATCTTTAGGTTGATTCTTTTTTGAAAAATATTGATTTTTCAAAAAAGACAGGACAGACAGACAAAAGTTTTAAAAATACTTTTTCAGCTGGAAAATATTCCATTTGTGAGAAATCTCAACTAACTCTTACAAGCCGGTTTTAAAATATTACATGGTCTTTAAAACTCGGGCAAAAACGCGCGAAATGCTAGTGCTATATAAAGTTAGTGTAATCATTCAATAAAATCGTTTATTTGTCTTTTAAATAATGATTTTTAAATAATATTACTAATATCGTTTGGGAATTTTAATTGCTGCCGTTTATTTTTTATAGTGTAATATGAGCATGAAATTGGTCTAATCAGAATATTTGTTTATGAATTTTGAAACTAAAATAATTTTAATTATTAATAAAATAGCAACTATTTTTTTTGTATCTTATGGTGATATTATGTCTTTTAAGACTGTAATTTTATAATGAAATTAGTTGTATTGAAATGTTTTGCGTGAAAAAATATTATTTACTTATATATTTCCTAATTGAATGTGTTTATAAAATGTGTTTTTTGTGATTGAAACTTTTCTTTGAACTAATCTGAGAAAAAAGAGTTGATTTTTGCTGTACTAATAACACAAGTCAACACGAATTTGGTGCCTGAGTTCTGTGTACCCGATTTGGATTTCTTATACCTAACTAACAAATAAAATAATATTTTTATTTCATAAAGTTTGCTTTTGTAGCTATGAGAATGAAATTTCAAATTTTGAAGAAAATTGCTAGCTTTTTTCTTTCAGTTATATATAAAAAGAAAACAATCAATGGTTTATTTATTTACATTACTTTTATTCACTAAAGACAGTTAATTCGAATTATAAAACAAAAAAAAAATAGGATTTAACTTTTAAAAATGAATATTTTTGGTATTTCTTTTGTGTGCATTATAAACTTTTTCGAATGAAGAACCTAACTTAATCTCCCATCATTTTTTCATTGTACTGTCCTTGATATCGTGGCTCCACCACATCTTGATGAAAGCGCTCCCCTTGCTCTTCTGAAAATGCTCCTAAGTTATTTTAAAAGTCTATCTGTCTATCTATCTAAGTGAGCATGCATATGTAGTTTCAAGGACATTCTGCAACATGATTTTAAAGGTGTAGACCATATTAGAAATAAGTTCTTTGTAATTGTTAGCTCTTTTATTGCCGAGGAAGCCATGTATCACTGACTTAAGACTGTGCCACGCTTGTTTTTCATATGTGTCCCATGTCCCAACATATTTATATTTATATCTTGACGTAGAGCCTTGACAAATTGCTTCATTAAACCGAATTTTATATGCAACGGAGGCATTAAAATTAGCTTAGGGTCTACAACAGGTTTATACATAACTGAAACTCAGTCCGTTTAGGCCCTGAGTGCGGCTGATAGTGAAGTGCATCGGCTCTACTGTCCCATAAACAAAGATAGCATGGATACCTTGTATATCCTCTTTGCATTCCCTTCTTAGACTAGGACGTTTAAAATAAGGACTTCATAGGACTTTCATAGGCTTCACAAAGTCTTTTATTAGTAGATAAACTAATTTTGGCTCTTAGTTTAATAAATTTCCCGCAAATGTAGCAAAAGGAGTCCATGTCATTTTTACACATTTTGGAAGACATTTTAACGCTCAGACACACAAAACAAGTCGCTTCTCTAAAAAGTGCATGCGCATACTTTGTGACTGCTTTGTTACTTCCCGTTTCACACCGGATATTCGCCAGTACCCCTCTCTCTTGCTTATTAAGAGTGAAAACCTCTAAGAATTTTGAAAACCTCTAAAAATCGAATATTTTTATTTATCATCGTATAAAGTACAAAAGCAAACTTTTTTTTAAAAAAATTGAGTTTTTGTATTATTTTTCAATGTAAACAATCAGACAATAGTCATTTTCAATGTAAACAAATAACAGACACAGAAAAAAATATTTTTTTGTTGACTTGTGTAATAATCATGCAGAGTCGAAAAGATGATTGCATTTATTGAGAATTATATGAAAATACCATATTATGTTACAATTTTAATCAATTTTAGTAGTTAAAGTTTAAACTTTTTGATGTTTTTACTTGATATTTCTTTTTTAATATGTATCATAGCAGTATTAAAATAACTACATTTTAATCGAATTTAATATAATTATACCAAGTACTCTTGAACAGGAAATGTTATATTGATATTAATGTTATTCCGCAAATATATTTTATATTACATTTAATTCTTATTTAAATTGTTTTATTTTTTATTTTTCATTCCCCTCTTTCCATTCTAATTTATTTTTCTGTAAATTCAAATAAAACCGTTGGATTTTTAAATTTACGTCGTAATAATCATGGTCAGTATCTCGCCCGTGACAAAATCCGAAAAAGTGGTTTATAATGTCGCATTTATAATGTCTTATATTCGGGTAAACCTAAGAAAGTATTATTAACATCACATGTATCAATTTGCCTTAAGATTGTGCAAGATGAATAAAACTAAAGCACTAGTATTTATTGTTTAGTTATCTCTCATATCTGTGATACAATTAATTAATAACATTTTAAAAGTAACATCCAATTTGGATAATCTAAATTATCGCAGTGTTATTATGTACAGTAAGACAGAGGTAAATAATAGAAAAACAGTATTTTTTGCAATAAAATTTATTACTAAAAGCAATAAATAGTGTGACAATAGACTCTAATAATAAATTAACAAAAGTTAAACTTTACATAATTTTCATTTTACTTTGGCATCACAGTACATTCAGATTTTTGTAGGCTTTATGATAATTTACAACATCAAGCGCACGACCGATGCAAAAAAAAAAAAGATTTGATTGAGATAAGTAAAGCGTAATAACGTAGTGTTCATTATAAGTTACATAACATTATTAAAATTCTATTTATTACAATATATGGAAAAATAAAATAGATTCTAAGTCAAGGAATATTACATTAAAAAAAATCTTTGCTGATCTTAGTTCTACTCACTTTTTAACTGAACAAATGAATAACGGTCGTGTGCAAGAATTTAAGTCAATCCATTGGTACTTTAACGCATTTAAAAGTACTAGGTCTTCGCTATATTCTAGATACTCTACTCATACGCTTGGGTAATCAATGCAATATTTTACTTCCACATTTGAATTTCGGAATTTTAGCACAATTTTTAATAGAGAAAGTCAATTTTATAATCATTCAACACACATACATAACATTAAATAGCCGTTTAATAAAACCAGGACACAAAATATATATAACTTAACATCTATATAGATTATTATAATATAATGAAAAACAGTAAAAATAGTACACTATACGCAGCATCTCAGATGCACCACGATGGTAAGTAAATATTCGAATACATATATATGCTCTTATTCATTTTGCAAGTACAAAATGATAGAGAAGTATATATTGAGAATTAGTTTAGTGCTAGAATGTTATAAATAGTGGGATATTTAAATCACATTCACTTTATAATATTTTATGGGTTTTATTTGAAATGTCAGAAAAAACTGTTTGTATACAACATTTCCAATGCCATTGTGAAAGCACCTCCTGTATAAAATGATCATTAATATTATCAATGATAAATTATACGACAACAATATGGCTTGTGACGCCACAAGGTGGGCTAAATATGTATTTTATTATATCATAATATTTAATAAACTATTATTATGAAAAAACTCACGTCCTAATATATATTAATAATGTAAACAGTCAAAATTAGTGTAGAAATTTTAATTCTGGACTCAACTTTCTTAACTAAACTGGAACAAACGCATTTACCAACCATTTTTCAGGTACTATTCGTGGTATCGCACATTGTGGACTTTTCAAAATTCTTGTAATTTTAACCAAATAATTATAAAAAATATATTTATTGTTAATAACTGGGCATTATTAATAACCTAACATATATGATATATATAGGAATTATTATTTAGCCAGGCTACGTCCTAGACATAAAGGATAGCTATAGTATCCACACATTAGAGAACCACAAGTATTAGTATAAAACCTTAACTTAAAAGTTAAACATAAAAAAAACATTAAAAATCTACAATGTTCGGTGATTCACTCTACCTACGGCCTATGCAACTATGGTCTTGTTTTGCCTTTGTAAAATTGGACAAAAATTGTACATATTTCACGAAGAACTTTGCCACAAAAAGAAAACAGTTTTGCAATGTTATTTCTTTGTAAAACAAATCGTGTCTTTCATGGAAGAGATACAAAATTCATACCCAAATGCACTTATACATCGGACAAAATCATGTTATATTTTAAAATATAACAATTTCAAAGCCTATTAAAACCAACGAATCCGATACAGAATATATAAAAAATCGCTTTTCCAAAAACCTCTCATATTTTGAAATAAGTCTTAGAACTGCTGTTATTACATAGATTTACCAAAGCCAATGAAATATATAGTCGACGAACGGACGTGACAACCCAAGCTGCCATACACTAATGTCCCAAGCGAAGGTATTGCAGCTTGGGCTGGTTGTCACGTCCTTTGGCCGACTATATGTTTAATAGGCTCTGGTCTTACTTTGAACGCCAAAATAAACCGTTCTTAAACTATCCTTCTATGTTAGCAGAACGTTGAAGTTCAATCCGTTAGACGAAAAGTTTTCAATCTTCACGGATTGCGACGGAGTTTGGAGAAGAAGCTGTAAAATATAATATATGTATTAAAATAAAGTAAAAAAATATCTATTATGAACTATTGTAAGCCACCACAGATTTTTCTAATTACAGCCTGTACAAAGGTTAAAAACCTTATATAAATATTTATTTACAATTCAAATACAAATTTTTTTTTTAAATTGTATAGACCTTATTGTGCATTGTGCGAGTGCATCTTATTTAGTGCATAAGTCTGATATATCTTTTAAAGGTAATTTTTGAAATAAAAATTAAATTAATTTTTTTTGACATTATGTATGTTTATGATATCAAGTCATTAAATGTTTGTGTTTTTAAACATTCACATAACACAAATTTTTTCATACCAGACGACAACGACACGACATAACAATCAATAAAGGATGAAAGTCGATATGGAGATCAGTCTGAATTGTCGTCTAATGTAAAAATGGGAATGTAACAAACAAAAAATGAATGGCGCAAAACAACTTACCGAAAGCTTGTGTACGTGCAGTGACGGGTTGCTGTGCAAGGTCCGATCTCTTATTTATTTCCTAAACTATCTAACCCTGCAAAGCTGTGTTCATATCTATACAATTATCAAAGGATAGTATGTTTCGTGGGTAATTTCGTTTAAGTTTAATTGAATAGATACTTAACTGAAAAGGATATTGCTTAAATTTTCAGAAAAAAAATTCCCAACACATTTAATTATTTGACAGAAATTATATGAAATTAACGATTAATACTTAAGGTTCAACCACGTGACAGCACACATTTACAAAAAGCTGAAATCAAAAAAAAAGAAATAAAAAGCCCATTGATCATGAACATTTCGTATAATATATTAACAACTAACAGAGAGACACAAGCGAAGCAAGCGCTACTCTCGCTATTTCGTTTCGAATATTCAGTTTGATTCATTTTACATTGTGCATTGTTCTTAAATATACATATTATATAAAACATTGAGAGAAATTGACTTAAATAATCGTATTGAATACATGCACGTGACCTTGAAATTTAAATTATATGTTAATATATAAAATAAATATCCTAGCAGATCTAATAAGTAATGTACGATCTCAGGATCATAGAACCGATGGCGTACACCGATCGAATACTGTACAAAAGCTGTGTAAACTTTGTAAAGAAAACACGTTTAAAATACAATAAATTATGCAACACAAAACATCGATATTGCGTCTATATTATATAAATACTTAATATTAAATAGAAAAAATGCAAATTATATAATTAAAAGTCACATTTTTTACGTCTGAACAAGTGCGCTTTGTGGAGATGTTCCACAGATATAAAAAAAAATAAAAATAAACGTTATATACGATACTGTATAATAAAACATATAATATAATAATTAAATTAGAATGTCAAAAAATAATATTTTTTCAGCACACGAGCCCAGACGTAGGCACATAAATTCTAAAATTGCAACGAAATGACTGTCAATATAATTAATCGATAATAATAATTATTATAATATTAAAAATGTCAAAATATAAAAAATCGATTCCAATAAAACAAAAGCGATTATCGAGATACAGGCAAGAATATAGACACGATTTAACTTCTACATAAATCTGTATAAATTAATAAAAAAAAAAACACATCATATATTTCTGCTTTAAAATGTTTAACTAGCACTAAAGACTTGATTTCTTTGAAATCGAAAAATTATTTTCCATACATATGACTGTACTTATTTGTACTGACAATGAAAGCGTCTTCTTTCTGCCTTTTATATATAATAATTATTTTTTTGTACCACAAATCATGCATGTTTTAAAGTATTGTTAAAAAAGGTCTCAAAGTGCCAAGCACTATATCGTATTTCGACAGCTTCCATTGTATATTCGAGTGAACGTGAATAATCTCTAACTTTCCAAATGGAGTACACAAAAATCACATAGACATCCACTGAGAAAATTACACAATGCTACAAATACACGACTATTGTTTCACTGAGCACCATCAAAATCTGTGAAGTATTTTTAAGCATACCTAGAATCTTACAAAACACAACTTTGTATAGAATTCAACCAGTATTGGTTTTCTTATGACTTATAAAAGTCTTGGCATTAGTACAATGTACTTAGAAACGTTTCAAATAGATTTTTATAGATGATTTTATTTTATTATATATATTGGAGCACTCGTGAAACAATAGTGCAATAACAATAAATAGTTACACGTCTAAACTAAGCTATGTATAATGTACCATACATCGTTCGTCGTCGCTCGTTCGCTTATTTCCTCCTTTTGAGTTTCGGTATTCTGTAAGGCGTGCGTGAGTTAGCGGGCATTGTGTATGGATATACTCGTAACATCGGCTATATTGTCTTGGTAACTCAAATTTAATTCATGGCATAAAAATAAATGTTTTTTTTTAATTAATTTATTAAATATAAAAAAATAATAATAAACTATTCATTTTTTCGATGTATGAAAATTGGAGTTAGCAAATGAACAATTAAAGCCGACAGACGATTACTGTCAAACATTTTACTATACATTTTATGAAGAAATAAGTTAATTTAGATTTTTTATAGTTCTCCTGAAATTTAAAGCCAGTTCACCATAAATATTCCTAGAGGCTGTGGTATCGAAACCACTAAATGTTGATAGTTTTCATATTAATTACATTTTTATATGAAAAGTCCAGTCCCAATAACCTTTAAAGTTCCATATCCCAAAGCCTTTTAATAGTTTCACAGATAATATAATTATATTTTAAACTAATATGTACAGTAGATCATAACTAAAACTTAAAATGTTTCACAGCTAGACAAGAAAAGAGTGGATCAAATGAAGTGTATATAGATTTCAGTGACTTCAAATATTAGTCCAGTGCTCATGGCGTGACGTGTTATAGACCTTTTGAAAAAATCTAAGCTGTTAGTAGTGAAACTTACCCTGAACTCTTCTTGTGGGGGGAGGAATGCGATTTTTCAGATTCGAGCAGCTTTGTGCTGGAATCTTTCATGAATCCTAGAAATAATTGTATACATATATACTACTGTATGTTATTGTATCGTAGTACTAGCAATGACGTCTGGCTTTAATAGCGAAATAAATGTAGAACATTTCTAAAGTTTCGGACGTAGCGATTAATCGAATATACGATTACTAACCTTTTCCAGATATCCCGAAAACGGAATTTCCCAAATCGTTGAGACTGCTTGTGAATTTGTCTGCTTCATTCACTAGAGTGTCCGCTACAGCTTCCTCACTTTTCTTCACACTCTCATTGGTCTTGTCTAAGTTTTCGTTGACTTCCTCTAGCCTGTGCTTGGCCGAGCCCTTTATATCCTCGAGTTTATTTCCAGCCGCTACTTGGAAACCCTCGAAACTGTCTTTAACGTTACCGAAAAGCTCTTTCGAACTGTCTTCGGCGCTAGATGCCGTATTTTGAACATCGCCGACGAATTCCTTAGTAGATTCGTCTAAACTGTCGAAGGTATTTCCTGCGGAACTCTGAAAGCTACGCAGCGTGTCCTGGCCAGAACTTTCAAGACCCTGAACGTCATCTCGCATTTCCGCAAAGGTATCTCTAGCAGAACTTTGCAAGTCTTCGTATGTATCCTTAGCACCATCCACCCTTTCCTTCGCGGCACTTTCGACTTTGTCGAAAGAACTGGAGGCTGAACTTTGAACTTTCTCAAACTTTTCTAACGCTGATTTTTGCAGTTCATTTGCCTTATCGCTAGCTGCTTGTTGAATCATTTCTAGTTCGCTTTTTCCACCATCCTTTATTTCATTATATTTACTGGACACTTTGTTTTCTACGTCAGACTTTTTATTTGAAACGGCGTTCAACGTTTCCTCTGCTGCTCTTTTGATCTCTTCAGTGGTCTGCTCAGCCTCTTGCCTTATCCTATTTAATCTGTCCTCCGCCTCATCTTGTGCTGCTTTTTTAGCAAGTGTCAATTCGTCTTTCTTTTCATTAATCGCGAATTGCACGCCGGCCTTAGTTTCATCAATTTTCTTCTTAGCTTGTTGTGTTTTATCTTGTAGGTTCTTATTTATTAAATCTTGTGTGTCATTCAATGAGTCTTCTAATTCCTTTTTCTTATCCTGTACAGATTGTACTATTTCTTTGTTTTTATTCTGGACATTTTGTTCTATTTCTTCTTTTTTATTATTTAAATTTTTAACAAATTCTTGGGTTGTGTTTTGTGCATTTTGAATTAATTCATCTTTTTTGTGTTGTACACTTTTAACAGCATCTTCGGTTTTATCATGAGCCGCTTGCAATAGTTCATCTTTTTTATCATGAGCACTCTTGACTACTTCTTCTGTTGCAAGCGCGATTTCATCTTTCTTGCTTTGTACACTTTTTACGACATGATCTGCCTTGTCTTGCGCATTTTGAACCAAAGAATCTTTTACGCCCTGCGCACTCTGTACTAAATTTTCCTTTATGTCTTGTGCATTTTGCGATAATTCTTCTTTTTTGTTTTGTGCATTTTGAATTAATTCTTCTTTTTTGTCTTGTACACTTTTTACAGCATCTTCGGTTTTATCATGAGCTGCTTGCAATAGTTCACCTTTTTTATCATGAGCACTCTTTACTACTTCTTCTGTTACAAGCGCGATTTCATCTTTCTTGCTTTGTACACAGCTTACGACATCATTTGCTTTATTTTGTGCATTTTGTAGTAATTTATCTTTTTGATCCTTAGCACTCTTTACATTTTCATTAGTTTTGTCCTGTACAGCCTGTGCTAATTGCTCGGTTTTATCTTTTGTTTCTTGTAATAGATTAGAGTATTTTGTAACTTCATCTTTTTTGTCTTTAGCTTCTTGTAATAATTCATCTTTTTTATCTTGTGCACTCTGCACAACTGCTTCGGCTTCTTTTAATTTTTCCTTTTCTTTCGAAAGATTTTCCTCCATCTCACTCATGGCGTCAGATGCTTGTTTTGCCAGTTTGTTCGCGGAATCTTTGCCTTCGGCAATCTTTCCCTTGACTTCATCCTCAATTTTATCTTTTTCTCCAAATATGTTATGTACTAGACCCGTAAAGAAGTTTTTACCTTCTTTAACTTTCTTATCTTTTTTATTTTTAGACTTAGATTTGACGTCAGATACAGCTTTCTGTCCTTTATCTTTTGCTGCTTCAATAGATTCACTTAGTTCATTAATTTTCTCGTTAGTTGCTTTCTTTGCTTCATCAACTGTATCTTTAGCGTCTTGTCCAATACTTTTCGCTTTATTATTGATATCTTTCTTAACATTATTAGCTGCGTCGTTCATATTCTCAGCGTGGTTTTGTATTTCTGCTTTAATAATCTGAGAACTTTGATTTACACCATCTTTATTTAACATTGCAGTTGTTTCTTCAAATGTTTTGCCTAATTGGATAGGCTTATCTTGACTTCTGAGTCTCATTTCTTCAGCTCGCTCCATAGCGGCAAAATCAAGTTCATGGAATTTGCTTCTGGCTTTTTCTTCTGTATTTCCAGCCTCATCACATAAATTGTTTACTTTTCCATTAGCAGAAGACATAACAATGTCGTAATCCGATGCCACTTTAGATTGTACATCAACGATCTTAGCTTGAGTATTTTCTTTAGCCTTATCCACTGATTCAGATAAATCATTCAATTTATCATTTACCTCCTTGTTCATATTTTGGACGTTATCTTCAATATTTGATTTTAAGTCTTCTTTTTTGTTGATAAGGTCATTCTTCAAATTTTCAGATTTTACAATTATATCTTCTTTCAATTCGTTAGCTTGTTGCTGCATATTATCTTTTTCTTTTGCTGCTTTATCTAAAGAATCTTTAAGACCATTTTCAACGCTATCATTGACTTCATTAGCAACGAAGGCAACTTGTTCGATTCTATCTGCTAAAGTAGAAGTTTCATCATGACGATGTTTTTCACCTTTCTTATATCTGCTATCACAGCATCCAGTATAGAATTCGAACGGATCAACAGTTTTACACTGAAGAGGAGTATCGACTGGTTGCATATGCTCATACTGGTGGTATACTTGTTCTGTCTTATTGAGAACATCATTGGGAGATTCTTCTTCAACGATCAGTTTAGTTAAGTATACTTTATTAGTGCTGTCAACGTCATCTTTTACATGAGGTTTAGTGTGTAAATCTTTGAACATATCGTCAACCTTTTCGAGAAGGTCTTCATTTATAAGTCGAGGTGCCGGTTTTGGTGGTGTTTTTTCCTTTGATTCACGTGGTTTAGGCTGCGGTTTAGGAGATGACTCTTTAGTATCCTCTTTATCTTCACTATGACTGAATACATTTTTGACTTTATCTGCGAGTCCGCCTAAGAAACCTTCTGGCTTCTTTTTACCTTTTTCCAAAGTGTTCATTGGGGTCTTGTCTTCATCCGAATCGAATGTAGCTTTTGTTTTATTTGAATCAACGAGCTGGGTGTCACCGTTTACTGAAATAAATAATTAATTACTCTACTGTGTCTAGGCACTTACACTAAAGTCGTCGATGTAGCGTCTGTATTAGAGATTTCTATATACATTTAATATCATACATGTAATATAACCGAACACTGTTTTCGTAAAATAACTTCAATATACATACATATAATGTACAAAACTTAAAAATATATTTAAGATATAGGTTTTTGTTTGTGTGTTTGCAAAAGCATAGACTAATTGTGCATGGAGTCGAGGGCTAGCATGACATGTAATGAATGTATGTGATAAAATAATACTATAAACATGAATACGTATAGCTATAACTAATTATATACTTTAGAGTTTAGTCAATTTTGTGCAGTTTTTTAGCGTCTGAAGGGAAATTTGTATATAAATGTATAACATAACCACAATAAAGTTTGATATAAATGCATTCATTTTCTTAAATTTTTTGAATATATTTTTCAATGTAATAGCCGCATTATTTCTACTCACCGTGAGGTTTACTATCTTTATCTTCAGTCTCTTTGGTCGGGTATTTCACGTCGCCATTAGCGATTGATTTATCCTGAAAAGCAAAAGCACTTAGGTAAATATTTTATTCATTATGTATTTCTTAATAATTGTTATAAAGTTTTTTTATGTTATTTGTTAATTGCACTTATTATTTCATAGGTTACTCATAAAAAATAAAAGGCGTGAATGATTGAAGATGATATGTCGCATTTTCGCTGTTTTATGCATAGATTTCCGTGTTATGGGTGAATAAACAGTTTTAAATCATAAAACAACCATATTTGACCATAATAGTTCAGTTCACGCCACTTCACAGCCATTTTATATACACATCCCCTTAATACATCCCACAAACTTTGAACTCAATTTTCTCGAAAATAGAATTTTGTGACATATCACCTTCTATTTTTGTTTTATTAATAATAATAATTTTATTAACCAAGAAGCTGTTTACAAGTTTTCACATAATAATTTTAAAGGCAAAATTATAATATCGTTATTAAGTGAATATAGCTAGCTAAACTAGGAAACCAGCAGGGTGGACTATGACCAGATCCCCTTCGTGTTGAAGGGAGACCAGTGCCCGGTAGTGGGACGTGTAAAAGGGCTAAATACAAATAAAATGTATATAAGTAATAAGTACGTACGTGTCCGTTAACCTGCGGAGCGGTAGGTATGTCTTCCGGTATGGACGGCGGAATAACGCTGTGGTGGTCTCCCCAGTGGAAGCTCAACTCATCATTCAGTGCATCGAATCCTGCAAGAAAAATACTTTATTGTAATACTTTCTAAGATTTACACGAATATTTAAAATTACAAATGAAACTATATTTTCGGGTATTGTCGCGGATTTATTTCGACCTTAGTTTCATAAAATCACGTAGATTTGGCAAAGGAAAAACTGTTGAACAGATTTTGATAATTGTTAACCATTAAAAATAAATAATGTGCTTACAAAGTACACATGTCAGAAGTGAAACTTCTTTGTTTATAAATTTAACTCACTGTTTACACACTGTATAAATACTGATGATATTGTTATTTCACTTTAAAAACAATTCCTCACGTTTACTAGCATGAGCAGCCACATAGTAGGCTATAAGTTAGGCTGTATATTTTAATACTTTTGCTACACATAACGTCACATTAAAAATCGCCGACTTGCGGTGGGCGAGGAGCTGAGTGGTGGCGCTATCTCTTCCCCGTCTCTGAGTGTCTGGTACTTGGTTGCGTTAAACGTTTAACGCAAACTTGTTGGAATTTGCATAAGAAGTTTCACTTCAAAAACAAAAATATAAAGCCGTACCGGACTGGTCGAGGTTGAGGCAGTCGAGGTGGCTCTTGGCGGCGCGCGGCGCGATGCGCTCCGGCAGCGCCACGTCCAGCACGCACGCCGGGCTCGCGCTCTGCTCGCCCTTCGCCGCCTGCACATTATAATAATATGTTTATTTACTTAGGATCTCCAACGTTAGTACACAAGAAACCAACACTAGTACATTTTAAGTTATAATCTGATTTTTAATTCAACGGAATTCTGACAGCTATAATTCTTTGACATCTCAATTCTCATATATTATAAACCTTTTCTGCTTTGAATTTTTACAAAGACAAAAAAACATTAATAATTTTTGTAAGATTTTTTTTGATATAGTATAAAATGGAGTATAAGTATTATTATATTTATATAATTAATAATATAAATAAATTATCTATACGAATAAAGTTGATATAGTTACAGACCTTAGGTTCATTCATGAAGTAGATTCTTCCTGATGGAGTCTCCTCGTGGTGTTTCACGCGCACCGTAAATTCTACTCTGTTGTCCTTGAACGACTGTACAGAAAATATTTTTTTTATATATAAATATGTGCAAATGTCATAGAAAAGTTAATATTAAACAAAAGTATTAGTGTGTAAAATGTCAGAAGATCTACTCGTTCAAGAAATAATGATGTAATCTTTTAATGAGTATCATAACCCTTCTCCATTTTGAATATTATGCGAAATGGGAAGAATGTACTAACCACACAATAAAAGGCATAGAAAAAAGTAAAATAAAAATTATTTATAGTGATCGACATTTAAATTTATTTTATTTTTTTAATACATAATTAATTATACATTTATTTTGTGCTTTTAGGAAACGGCTTTTACATTATGCATCAGATTTTGTATTTAGCTAAGGTTTTCTTTCAAGTTTTAGTTAAACTATGTGTTTTTTTTTGACAAAAAACGCATTTTTAATGTATATTTTTTTTAAAAAAAGGGCATTTCAAATCGGTCACGTAGGTAAGTAAAGCTAAAGGAATTACCTCAAAAGTGAATGTTGGTTGGGTTCCCGACTTCGTCACCGGGACTAGATTTCCCGAGAACTCTAGGTATATAGGTTTCCCGTCAAGGAACCTAACAGCTGTAGAGTGCGCCACTTCTGTGTAATGCTCCTGTAATTTATAAACAAATATAAATAATTTTTCATAATATCTCTTTAGATTAACACAACTGTTTGAATTATATATTCATTCTTTTCAGAGATTTTCATTTGTTTATGTTTAGAGCAAATACAGTAATTACAAAGACTTAAGTTTAACCATAATATACTACAAGGATATTGTCTTTTGAACGTGATGCAAATTCTAAAATTGTCAACAGCTCGAGTCCGTTTTGTCAACAG
Source organism: Boloria euphrosyne (assembly GCA_951802675.2). Lineage (NCBI taxonomy): Eukaryota > Metazoa > Arthropoda > Insecta > Lepidoptera > Nymphalidae > Boloria > Boloria euphrosyne. The sequence continues at coordinate 4,861,449 of OX637896.1, forward strand.
GCAGTACTGTACGTCAATACGTTGGTTACTTGTCAGTATACCAATAGGTCACAAATGTCACACACACGCATATGCACGCACGCATAATAATAAAATTTACTGAAATAAATAATTAATTACTCTACTGTGTCTAGGCACTTACACTAAAGTCGTCGATGTAGCGTCTGTATTAGATATTTCTATATACATTTAATATAACCGAACACTGTTTTCGTAAAATAGCTTCAATATACATATGCACGCACGCATACATACACATGCACATACGCATACGCACATATGCACGCACGCACGCACACATACACATGCACGTACGCATACGCGCATATGCACGCACGCACATATGCAAGCATGCACACACACCTGCCGCAGCAGCGTGTCGTAGGCGTAGCGGTCGGTGATGTAGAGCACGAGCAGGCGGCCCTCCAGCGCGTCCAGGCGCTTGCCGAGCACCACGATGCGCACCTCGAACGGCACCAGCAGCATCTCTCTGGGAACGTACACATTTCATATGTTACATTTACAGATATTTTATGCAATACTGCGAATTATATACTAGCCACTCACTTAACAGGTACATACGTATTAACGGTTGGAATACCCATACAGCCTAAGCAACTTGAAGGCGAACAACTCTTTGCTTTTGTTTTGATTGACGTCAAATGTTTGATAGATTGAGGAATAGCGTGTTATTATTTTTTTCACTTTGTATGTGAAATTAAGGATATTATCGTCTTTACTATTTTCCTTGCATTTTTTGGTTTTTCTCTCCTTAAGAACCTTCCTCGTGTCTTAACGGAAATATAAAAAAAAATAGCTGAATTGGTAGAGCCGTACCCGAGTCTTGCGCTTAACTTTAGTTTTATAATTAGTTATTAAAGTAAAACCATATATACTACAAAATATATTATTCTTAGACAATTACCTGTACAATTCTGTTGCCAACTTCGTAGCGTCGCTTACATTCTGACAATTCATCAGCCAAAATCTAGTAAAAACAAATAAAAAATAATAAATATTTACATAGTCTAACGAATACTAGTCTAGTACGGGATATAACAATAAATTTTATTCAACTATCTGGACTTCTTTTCTTTTTTTAAGTGATGAAACTGTTAAAATCATTTTAACTTAATTTTTTTAAATTACTAACTTCATTTTTTTAATAAATTATATTAAAACATATGTTTAATTTTACTGCATTAATTTAATTAATTTATGAAAAAGGATTTGCATTTAGTAGTTCTAAACGAATTTGGTTCAAGGTTTACCCTAGGAAAGTTAGGAAAATTACCGTTTTTAAGTAAATCGAATTAAAATATCAAATGTTATGTAATAAAAATGGGACGGAAGGACAAAACACATACCTGGCTGATACTGTAGTGGTAAAGGAAGCACAGTCGTCAGTGATGGTGAGTGGAGTCGAACCCGTGACGTCCTCCCACACGGCCCGAGCTTGACCGCCCATGATGGAGCATAGAAGACGTAGGTTGGCGGTTGATTGTTTGTCGTGGGTGTTGAGCTGCAAATGTTTATTTCATTACTACTATTTTTTTATAAATTATTGAAATTTATGTATGAAGAACTTGGCCGAACTGGTTGTTGTGTTTTCTCCTTGGAAAGAGAAATTTTCGGGTAGTAAAAGATACCTTATATGTTAAAACAAGATAATTAGTTTTGGGGTTTATCTATCTATTTCATATTCTGTATACTATTATGACCTTAAACCCCCTTATCTTGGGGGGTTTTCATTTTTTTATTATAATGTAATATTAAATTAAATTATAATAAAAAAATTAAAGCTGTAAAGTACGACATGTATTTGTAAATAGTTTGACAAGTAAGCACAAAGGCGACGATCAGTGTAGACTGTATACGTAGGTATAGGTGCTTTCGCTAGTTGGCACAGTGATTAGTGTAGACTCCATATAGATGTGGGGGGGGGGGGGAGCACCTTGCGGTCGGGCGCGTGCGGCAGCGGCGCGGTGAGCGTGATGCTGCGGTGGAACTTGCGGCGGCGCGGCTCCACGGTGAGCACGGGCGCGGCGGCGGCCAGGCGCGGCAGCACGCGGCGCGCGGCCGCGCCCGGCGCGTGCGCCTGCAGCCCCACGCGGATGCGCTTCGTCAGCGCTTGCGGCGGGAACAGCGCTTGCACCTACCACACACATTATATACTATACTAGCTGACCCGGCAAACTTCGTACTGCCTCAATCGATAAATAAAAGACCTAAACTTTTTTTTCATATTTATTCACCTTTTAAGCCTTCTCTGGGCTTCCACAAATAATTCAAGACCAAAATTAGCCAAATCGGTCCAGCCGTTGTCGAGTCTTAGCGAGACTAACGAACAGCAATTAAAAAAACATTGTCCAGCGGACAAAATTGTGAATCTAAACCATTCCCAGATCCCCTTGAACACACAAAAAATTTCATCAAAATCGGTCCAGTCGTTTGAGAGAAGTTCAGTGACATACACACTCACAGAAGAATTATATATATAAAAATTGGGACTCTTCCATGTTCAGCTCGGATTCATCGACAAGTATATATTAATGTAGATAACCAACTATCGTCATACTTATTTCATTACATTCTATCGAGTGGTTTTCTCGTACGATACCAGATAGATAGTCATATTTAGTACCCGTGTTAATTATAATAATAATGACAGTTTAATACAGTGAAGATAATGAAGATGTGGTAAAAAAACTTAATCTGTATACCGCACTTCAATTTAATTTCTCATGCTTGAAGGTTTCTAGGTATAAAATTTACAATAATAAACACTTGTAATATTAAACTCAAACTAAAATATGTTTCAAATAAATATCACACAAGGAGAAGAGAATGTCATATCATTCTATAACAACGGGTAGCGCAAACGTCGCAAACATGACGGTGTAAAATGTGAATGTGATTAGACGTTGTATAATCTCACTACAAATTAATAATGTCCTCCCGATCGATTACGGCCACTGCGGCCAGTCTCATTGACTAGCCAACGACGCGGGAGATATTATAGTGCACGAGAGTACGCGTATAACACAAGTGCACTCTCTGTTCCTTATCACTCTCATATTCCGGTGGGACGACTGCTCGACACGACCAGTGAGAGAGTTAAGGCGCAGGACCAACGCAGGCGAAACACCGCCAACTTCCCAACTCCGGGCTGTCACTGAGGCTTATGAACCAGAAAGACTCAATAACTAAACATGGCCCGACCCGGGACTCGAACCCAGGACCTCTACTACAAATGAACGTACCTGTGGTATATGCGCAGAGGATATGGTGCCGCCCTCGGGCCCGATGATGTGCACCTCCTGGCGCACGCGCGACACCACCGCCAGGTAGTGCGGGAAGTCGCACGTGATGATGCGCGTCACGCGCTCGCCGCCCTCGCCCGCCGCCTCGCCGCTGCTGCCGTGCTCTTGTCTCTCGCGCGTCAGGGCTTCCTGGATATTCACCATTTTATCATTCATTACTGATAAATGTAACTAATATAAGTTACGAATATTTGACGTTTTAGAAAAAAAAAATTTGGACGTCTTCGTGGTTTTTTTTTAAATATTCCTAATTGTGGGAAGACCCGTCTGAAGAAATTTAACCAGTTTTAGAAAAACTAATGAGGCTCGCAACCTGAAAGTTGGGCCAGCATGATGGATAAATTATGGTTTGATCCCCCTCTATTTGAAGGCTGAAGGATAGGTAGAACATCTAAGCTAAGCTAATAAATTATAATATCACATTTTATGCATACACACCTGTATCATAGGGTTATCATTATTATGCAAATAATGATCTTGCCAGGTCTCGCCGGTGTCAGATCTCAATATAACAATCTCTCTCTCAGGGCACGACGCCGTGAAGATCGGTACTTCGATTATAACTGGCCTGGAAACGCAATCATATAATTATGTCATTTTCAGTACGCAAATAAGATATAGTAATGTGTAGGCAATTTTTGAATTACACACCAGTTTGTTTAGTGAACCTTCATGCTGTATTAAAATATGGACATTTTCTGGAACCTAGACGTCTGTTTGTTTGTCATTCATTTAAAATTTCTAGTAAACAATAAATAGAAATGTTTCAATAAAATAGAAAATACATCAAATCCATATATTATTTATATTACTTAAGGTTAATCTGTATTTTATATTTAGTTTTAGCGTGAAGAAGTAATAAACACCCATTGATATAATTTTCTACTATGGAGAATTATACTCACGCCAAAAACTTAGCTCCTTGAGGTTGTAATTCTAGTAATCTTGAGGCTAGTGCCTCTCCCTCCATCAGTGGTGGGGGAGCGGCCACTGGTGCACGTCGTGTCGCAGCTCTGAAAAGAATAATACTGTTTTAATACTTTCATGGAATTACGCGAATATTTCTGTCTCTCCTGTGAAAAACTGTAAAGCATTAGAAATTTTGGGAATCAAAAACCAAGATAAGTTTGCGCAAATCTGCCCAAAAAAATTCCCGCGCTAAATCTTGGGTAGAAGCGAGGGTGACTCGCTAGTAGATAATAAATTCTAACGTCGTCATCCTTATTCACGGAGAGAGAGAGACAAAGACCTACACACGAGTACATAAACTGTTACCAAAATTCATTATTGTTGACAAATCTTTAATTTTAGACACGAATGATACAACAGATGACACAATTTAGTACATTTTAAAAATAAACATGTACACAAAATACAATGGAAATGAGGTAGAATGACTGAATTACGTCACTTATTAAAATATATAAGATTTTATTTTAAGTATGACGCACAAAAGAACTGTTGACTATATTCGATGTAAATATTCTGGACCTATTTGCTTGCGGTCGCTTACATTTTTACATAGATCGACTGATCAAGGGCAAATTGCTCATATCATACAAAATGTTCAAATATAAAAACCAAACATCTTTAATGTAATAAAGTATGGTAAAGTATTTATACTAATGTAAATAAATAATTATGTATACTAATCATGGAATAAAGAAGGAGAGAGGGAGAGAGAGAGGATGTAAGAGTAAGAAGGAGGTAATCGAAGTATTTTACAAATTACAAATGACTTTAATTCGTATTACTAAAGTTAAAAAAGTTACGTCTTATGAATTTAGATTATGAGGGAAGAAAAACCAAAATGTTTAATAATAACCTAATATTGCTTAATAAGTTAAATGTTTAAATCGAATCTGCGACCTTTGACATAGTAGTAAAAACAAGTAAGACTACCACTACGTGACATGTGTACAGATAAAAAGAATCAAATAAGCGATTAGTATCATCAGCAATGCGATCACAGTTTTACTATCCTAAAATAAAGCGAGTTCCGGAACACTAAACTAATTTGAGTGTGACACGCGATACCATCATTTATTTATTCATATTTCCACTATAGAAGGTACTTTTAGTGTTATTGTAATATAAATGTGCTTTTTGACTTTGATTGAAGCGTAAATCATAACTTTAATGACTGTGTTATCTTTCTTATCTTCTAAGATTACCTTACTTCAAATATAAAAAGTTTTCCTATTTTGTAACAATAGGTATGTTAATTAGTAAACTTGAGTATAAAGACTTAACGACCAATTATCGCTTTGTTAGAGTTTATTATGCATACTAGCGACTTACTCTCCGGGATCATTACTAGGTATGATTTATTGAACGGAACCATTTTTCTTCTAAAATAAAAGTAGGCTACATTATCGCTTATAACATTAGCTATCAGTGAAAGTCCCGTCAAAATCAGTCCAGCTATTTTGTAGATAACCGGAAGAAACAGACAGACAAATAACATTTTCAATTCAAAAAAAAAACACTTATTCAATTGTGTTTTTCTTATACGAGTATATGCTGCGTTTTCATTTTTTTAGTACAAACAGACACTTCAATTTTATTACAAGTACCTATAAAGATATCTGTATATAAAATCATATTAATAGTTTTATATCGTTAAGTACTATTTTTGTATTAAGTATCCAAGTATTCCTCTTACAGTATCTGTAAAATAACCAACGTCAGTCCTCGACTCATAAACTGTATTTAAAAAAGTCGGATAAATCTCAGTCTAAGTCTCACTACAGTTCTAAATTTCGTGCGATCAAGTAGTATTATAACTTACAATTATAATTTATGACTTATTTATTTTAGTAATTTATTAAAACGTAATTAAAATAGAAACAAGGGTTCACTTTTACCTGTGGAACCCTAAAATTGCGAACGAACCCTTGTTCTAAGTAAAGGAGGTCAAACCAACAAAATTTTCCTATTTAAATCGTTTATTTATTTCCTATTTAGTCGTAGTATAATCGTTTGATAGTTTTTTCTCAAGCACAAATTATGTGGCAACGTCCCAAAAAACCGAGGACATTTATGTTTATGAGTCAGTTTGGATTGACCTTACACTATTGTTAGGTTACTGCCACTTGTAATTTCATTTATCTTCGCGTGCGTCTATTTTTAGGTGTTTTATAGTAAGTTGAATACGAAGAAAGCTTTCTTAAAAGCTTCGATCGTCTTTTAATTTAAGTGATTTTGAACGAACTTTAAGTAAACAACAACAAAGTTTATTAAATATTCAAAAATGTTTACATTTAAAATATATTTTTTTGTTTATTTTACTCTGTTTGTGTTTACGTTCGTGTTGTGTCAGTTTGTTTGCCATTAAGTCGTTCTTCAGTATGGAATTTCTCGACTTAAAGGTCCATTAAGTGACTATAAGTGCGGCGGTTAGTATTTTTAGGTGTAGGAGGTAAACTCCAAAACTGCGCATGTGATTTAAAGCATTTTGTCCTTAATACTTAACATTACATTAGAATATCAAGGACTCTTTATGGACACTTATTTGGCAAAGTATTTGTAGGTCGTCCAAAAAAGTACTTAAAAAACAGATTGCGCGCAAATTTCTCTAGGGATGCCAACTAATTTTGCGGACCTTTATCGTTTTTCAAGTTGTATTTTCGGTTGCCTGAAATCCCAAACGATATGGATCGCGGGATATTTTCTTATCTCTCTTAAACGATAAAAGTAGGGCTATTTTATATTAGATGTTCAATTCAATTATTTTGTTAATGGCTATTAGATGTATAACGATATTCAAATTACATTTGCAATTTTTGTAATCTATCTATTATTGGACTATTACAAATTATTATACACTCTTAGATTTACGAGAATACCTGACACAATTTTTCTACTGTCAGTCTCATCTGTAACCACATTACACTCATTCATCGTATCGTCATTGTAATAGTAAACCAAAAAGCAAAGTAAAACAGCAAAAACATCAGAAAAGAAAATAATAAATAAACACGTTACTACACACCGTACTACACCGTGGTAAGCTACAAGTCTTGTGTTACGAATACCAGACAGTTGATACACTGACTATACACGTATATAACTTTAAAAAAGAAATGTATGTGTATAGTCAGTGTATAAAAATATTAATTTTAAGTTATATTCGAGGTACATATAAAGAAAATAGTTATTCGGGTATAAATTTTTTATTATGATTTTTTATTGATAAAAATAAAAAACAAAACAAAAAAACTAAAAAAAAAAAACAACAACAACAAAAATAACAAAAAAAACTTTGCAAAGTTATCAACTTTATTTTATTTACAAACCAGACCGTGTAACCGTAATCACGTAGACTATACATAACACACTGAATAGCCATCACACAAAGACTATACATAAATAATAAAAATCTCACGTTACGGACGTTTTTTCCCGGTTACCCCTCCACATCGTCCCATAAAGAACTTCGTTCCAATAAATACATATTATAAACATGAGTGATAGTTTAAGCAAACATTACCTGCAAGTGACCCTGGTGGGCGCGGCGCAAGCGGCAGGAGGCACTATCACTCGCACTCCTCCACGCCTCTTCGCCTTCATCGCACCACCGCGGGCGTCCACCACGAACGACACCAGGAATCTGTTAGGACAAGGACTTCCATTGGAAAAATATCGCATACTAACGACCCACCCTTACTTTCTTCCCTTAGACGTAAAAGTTAGTAGAGTTTCATTAGGAAACTCTACTCCTACTTATGTACTCTACTACCCTTTTTCTGCTCTTAAAGAAAGACTTTGCGTAACGCAAATCACAAGCGAAACACTGTTTCTAGTTAATTATGTAAGTGAAAATGATGTGGATGGTGCCTAAATATTACATTCTATCCTTTTGTATTTTGTTAGGTTCTTTAAACATTGTTTGACCATTCAATTGTCACAATAATGCTAATGAAACTAATATGCTGCTTATTCTTGTGTGAAAGAGAAACTAAAAAAACAAAAGTGTCTTTTATGAATTGTTTTAAATAGTTTCACACAGCTACTTTCGAAGATTTCGTAATTTATAATAAATTGGGTAATTACCAAAATTCCACTACAAGGAGCATGTATCATGCATATGTATAATAATATTATAATTACATATTATAATTGAAAATACTACGTATTGATGACTCTACATATTGATGATTGATACCTTACTTGAATTGGCAAATCGGCTAACTCCTTTTAAATGCACTTCTAAGGGGAATACTATTTCAATAACATTACGAATTCGTAAAGAAATGAAATTTTATATTATTTAAATAACATTTCATTATTGAAATATAATTAAGATTATGGTAGCCTTTGAAAAGTTTACTGATAGAGTTGGTTGACTTGATATATATTATATATGTCATCATGAAAAGTAAAAAAAAATCATCAAAAACTTATATTTTACCCAATATCCAGGGGTTGTCGTTCCATAGTGGCGACGCGACTGTCATTGTTACTTGGCCACAAGTGTCCATCTGTCACACTGTCCTCGAGCGGGCGCGCCCGGTTCAGAGTCCCTGCTTCGCTGTTCATGTAGCGGTACTGCTGCTGCTGTTGTATAGGGCACTCCACTTCTCCTAGAATTTGATGAAGTTGTATTTTGTGGTGCGCGTGCGCATACATTGAAGTATATAACATTAAAGGCCTTTACAGATTTGGAATATACATATTAGCTGTAATATATATACATAATGATTAAATTTTTAATATGAAGTTTTTAGATTTACGACGTAGCCAATGCAATGTAGCCTCTTTTTTATTAAGTATAATGGCAATATTCAATATCTACATTAATTTCACTTTTTCGTAAGTCTGTGTTACAGGTATTTTTGTTATTTAGTGGATTGTTATCCAATAACTAAGTAAATAAAAGGAGCTTACCGCCTTCGTCCTCGGAGTCACTCATAAATGTGTCCTGCATTAGTTCTGGTGCCGCAACCCGGTATTTGCCTTCTAAACCACCTGTAACAACAAAACATTACATTTAAACTAAAAATATCAGTTGTCAATATGTTTTATACACAAACCAGAAATATTAATAAATCCATGAAAAAATTACGAATATTTGAAATAGGCATTTTATTAAACGCTCGGCATTTGAAGATTAAAAATATGATCGGTAAACGGTAAAAGCGGTGTAGCTCTATGGAGCCAAATCAAACCATGTACAAGTAATTTCATCCATAACTGAAGTTGCTTGCATACACTCGGTACCTACATATTCATAGACGTATATTAATGGCTCCATAGAAAGCGTTCATCGAACACACTGTAAGGAAGTCCCTACCAGGTTAAATAAGGAACCACTCTGCTCCCGCGCATTCACAAATAGAATAGAAATTGATATTCAATCATAAATGAGAGAAAGGAACCGCGCTATCGGAATATACGACTATCTCATTTTATCATTTTCGGCTACTAATAAGGCTGTTAATTTACATTTTGTCAATACAGTACAGTTACATAATTATAAAGTCAGCGAGTTTACATTATAAATAAATAAAAGTGTTTTAAGTCTTAAGTCCAATATCTGATACAGAGATTGAACAACGCCTACATTGCTTTCATTAATAAAATCTTTTCATGCTTCAAAGTTCTGTTTTCTATTTGCGTATCATTCATTCAAACAGAATGTATTGGTTGGAATAATTTGCTATAAAAACACTTTCATGAGCAATTGAGATATATTTGTTGATATAAGAAATTAAGGTCAGAGATACGAGTATGTCTCTTTTCGTAATTTTTGTCTTCCTAAACGGCTTGATCGATTTCGATGAGTTTTGTAAGCTTATGGAGTCACCTGAATGGTTATAACTTTAGGTAGATTTGGTAGATGTTGTCTAGACCCAGAATTTATAAGCGGTTAAAAAGTTATCTGTACATATAAGAATGCACGTATATAACATAATAAATAAGTCAACATAGAATTCAAATGTCTGTTAAGCAGATGAAATTAAATATTTTCCTATCGAGTCTCGTAAACTATAAAACATAAGCAAACAAAAAAAAACCTAATCACGATATGATTCCCACAATTACGTGAGAATAATTGAACAATAAACCGTTTTTTAAACGTATGTTATTACATAACTGATCTGAGGTCATCGCGTGGGTGTTCAATTGACTCTCGCCATCACCTGACTCGATGACTTCTGACTTCATTCAATTGAATCAAAACCATCAGAATTCCTCTATGCAGGTTATTACGACGAGTATGGCATGTTGCTTTAATTTAATAGTATTTTAGACTGCACCGTACTTGATACTCGTAATATTGTATAATCTACAAATATCTGTTAATACATTACATTTTTTTAATATTTATCATATGTGAAAATGTTTACCATAAGAGAATGAATGGTCGTACATACTGTATATTATATATTTGCTTGTAGCATTAAATATTATGTAGGTAATATTAATAATTATTGGTTTTGACATGAGGTACCTAAATGTCATTTCTTATTTTTATTTAAGTTCTTATTTCTAAATATTTAATAAAAATTAATGGCTCAAACCACATCAAAATGTCGTATGCTGAAGGAACTTAAGATACAAACAAACAGAAATAACACCTTAGTATATAATCTTTTGCATCACACCGCAATTGATTATATCAATATAAACATACTATCAAGTCCTGTGGTTACCTCTATTTGTAACTCTAGTAGGTATATACATATAATGAACGATGTGTTGTGACTGCTTACAAAAGGGCTCATTATATTTTGAACACATTGAAATGCTGACCAAGTAATATTATTATAATTTTTTGAATTGAATAACGGTTCTATGGAATAAACTGAGGTAGATTGCATATGAAATTCCTGATGTATTATTTATTCCTATAATATTTCTAACATTTTGTTGTTATTGATTCAACCTACTACTAATAATCAATTAAGTTAAATCAAATCAATATATAGACTTCAAATAAATCTTTACAAACATTTAAAGCCTTAATTTTATATATTAAATTTAAATGTCAGTATGTAAGTCCTGAGGAATCTATCAGCAGGCTGACATAAATTTTATTTAAAATCTACAAAAATTTTAAGTAAACAAAGTCAAAAACGTTTTGTAAATATCAAAAGCAATAAATATTTACATAAAAATAATTTATATGCGCAAAACTAACGCGTTTATATGTGCTAAACTTTAGGCTTCTACGATTTAGTAACCTACTAAAACAAGGTCGCTGAAAAACATAAGCAAAAAATCTATTTTCTATTACGTAAGGACCGATGAAGCAAACAGCTATACAAGGAAGATTTTTATTTGAACACGTATCTACGTACTTACGACGCAATTACGTCTAAGTGCTACCGTATTATGAATCAGACGCTAAGAATAGATCGATCTTAAATAAATCGGACTAAATATTTTAAAATGACGTGCACTGATTGATGCCTTTTAATATGATTGCACTATAAATTTACAAAAAGGCAGCTTTTAGCAGCAAATTATTATTTTAGACCATCTGCCTGATTTTTATAATTTAGTATTACTTTAAATGATAAAGTTAAGGCAAATGGGGTGAATAACAATACTATGGGTTGTAACAATATTATTCTAGTAAAACAAAAAGTAAGAAGTAATTCAGATAAATCTGGAGCAAACTCTCCATCACAAATATGATACATATTTCGTGTAATACATAGATAGGCTCTTTTTCAGGATATTATGTTGTTTATGAAAAGGCTTATTGTGATAAAAATAGCGTCGAGGCCAAGGTATTGAGACACGAGGACTAATAGGTATTAGGTATCATTATATATGAACAGTTTTTATTATCATACGTTATATATTCAAATTTAATTACAACCAGATTCATTGTTTAAGATAATTACAACGTACTTAAACATAATTAAAATGCAGCGCAGAGATACAAACAAGTGTGCATTAAGTCATTCGGACACTGATGATGTCAACAGGCGCTCCCTCCCTCGCAAATAAATGCTACCCACTTACCCTTATTAGATGACCTCAGGCACATTTTTAGACTTTATATTTACAGCTAATAGGTAATAGTGGCTCGATCCGGTGGCGATTTCATTGTTATTTACTAACAATGTTGCGGTGATCTGTATCAGATTATACGATGTATTTATAAAAAATATAATAAGTTTAAATGTTCGTTTTAGTGAATTTTATGTTAGTTAACAGCATAAATAATAGTAAAGAAATAAACTAAATATTTTATATTCAATATATGTTCCCATATCGAGGATAGTATAGATTTCTCAGCGATGTGATATTTGTTATTCAAACACGATATTTTTATAATTATGTGCGATGAGCATACGTAAATGTTATACAAATATCCGACAATAGGTGTCTACGCCATTTTATAATAGAGGTAACATATAATACCAATTTAAGAAAAGATACACTATTCATTTCTTATGTAGCCCAGTAAGTAATAGGCTTAGTGTTTATACACATTTTCTATATAAAAGATACATCTTTTTACTTAGTAGAAAATATACTTTTGAAAGTGTATAAAAGATTCAGAAAAAAATATAATTTTACTGTCATGTTCTTTGAGCAGATCTGTATGTGGAAATACTCTCAAATCTCAATGCAGTGATAAAATATAAAAGATTCTAGTAGTAAAATACATGTTGATATCTATAAGACAGAATAAGCCACTGTGAGACGGACATAAAAATATGCTAGCACAAACAATATGATATCTAACACACCATGTTCTTAAATCATTTTTGAGCTTTTTTTATGACAAAATATGTTTCAAAATAATAATTGAGTTTTACTACAATGTCGAACTCAGTTTAACGGCAGAGGAGCGATTCGCTTAATTAATGTATCCTTTAACCTAAATAAGTATTAACTAGTCTCCTTGGTTTTCATTTAACTGTTCGTTATCAGTTGTCATTGACTTCTGAATGAATATACCTGTGATAATATTAGACCTACATTCTGAAAGTTATTTTATAAGTTTCCATTGTTTGTTTATTTGATGCACTAAGACGTTCGTCATTCAGCCTCGACAATCCATTAAAAACAAGTCAATTAAGGTTAAATTGTTCAAACACGTTAGGTCGATTACTAAATTATATTATAAAAATCGGCTCAATCTATCGAATGGTCATCTTTCTATATTAATACCATATACCTACTATGTTATTAAAAATTAGTAAAATACGTTATATTTACATAATTTTACGTGAAATATTCGGAAAATATTTGTTAGGTACTGATGCGATATTGGTAGCTCGAACGTTATATACTAAGCAAGCCTGTATGCTCTAAGTCTTTTAGTGAAGACTGAAGACGTATAGAGTTGTTTATCCAACAATATTTTTGGAGACTGTTGAAAAAAGAACGACAACATATTAAAATTAATTTGTTATTACATATTAAATATAACCGCCAATAAGCAGCACCATTTCACTATGGAAACGTTCAAACCAGAAATGTAAACATGTAGTACCTACTAACGTATAGTTTCAGTTTGTAGTAAGACGTCAGATTGTTTTACAATAATGTGTACATAAACTGTTTACACCATTAAATGCATGTGGCAGGTGATGGACATGCGCAATGATTACCATTGTCGGCAACTACTCTGCCACATCAGATCCTATCAGATGAGTTACGCCCTTGACAGTGTGGGGACAATATTAGCATGTTACTTTGAAATCATTCATGGCAATTTTATTACAATTTTGTATTTTTATACTAATATTATAAAGCTGAAGAGTTTGCTTGTTTGAACGTGCTCAAAAGACGTATATGTACGATAATCTTAGGAACTACTGGTTCAAATTAAAAAAAAATGTGTAAGATAGCCCATTTATAGAGAAAGAAATCTAAGGATTTGGTTTCCGGTCTATAAAACGGGCGGGAAAGTCCAGTATATATGAAGGGTACAGGGGCAAAACAAAGAATGTCACAAAATCAAATTTTTTTAAATTAACATTGCATTGTATAATACGGGGCAAAATGTAATGTTCCCATACTTTTTAACTTTTTGTATTTTTTGTGACATTCCTTGTTTTGCCCCTGTACCCTTCATATTATACCGGACAAATACTTAGTATCGCGACCCGCGACCGCTGGCGCTGCTCAATTATACCAAAGAATATGGTATCCCTTGTCTAATAAAATTTGCCAATATAGACTACAGCATTAAAAATAATTACTTATATATATACCGAAAGGGTAATAAATAAGGCTTTATTGTTCACGAATAGAATAATAAGCAACTTTGTCTTTTGTCGATTTATCTTAAGTTTTCCTCGCTGGAGGTTATATTAAAAATAGAAGAAGGAACAAATAAGATGTCCTCGGAAAAATGTTTGTCTATTTAGGCGACTGAGCTAACAACATGATCAAATATAGTAGTAGGTAGTTGTAAATGGCATGCTGAGGTCATTTTAGTAGCATTTTCGTCATACGACCAAGTTTTTCAATGAAACTCAAGCATAAAGATTTGAGATAAAAAAATCAAATTAACACTATAACATGTTATTTATTGCCAACCTACTTGTGTAAAGATTGTTTATGTTAAGAGAATAGATAAAAAAAATATTTCATCTTTATTTTGTTCACTGATATATTGTTTGATGTCTCTACATCAGAAGGGATCAGAATATAAGTTATGCTGAGTAAGATTTCAAACGCGATGAATGTTATCGCAAAATCGTTTGCGAAAAGATACTCTACATTTGCTTACATTTCCAGCTATAAGGAAATTCGCGAAATAAGTATAAAATTACTTTTTGTAATCTTCATCTAATATCGTAAGCTATTCAAGTCTCTTTTTAAATGTTACTTATTTTAATATGTAATTATTTTGATATTTTTCCGTGCACGCGATCTGTCTGATACCGCACTAGAATTGCCTATTCGTTTGTTGATAAAACCTATTTTTCAGGAATCTTTAACACTGATACGTTAATGGCTGTGTTTACTGATACAATAATTCATTGTGTTACATACTTGTGATCTCATCTCGCTTGTAACATGAATGTAAATTGACTTAAACTCAACATCCTTTGATACGTCGCAATAAAAGAAAATGCGATATGTGTCCAATACGATCCTTTGTATACACTTAATAAATTCGTGAGAAAAATCTTTCGATCGATTCAATTCTTGCATGGAAAAGGTCAAAAGTATTCCTAAATAAATAATGAAGGTAGGGTTTGCTTTTAATAGGATAGCATCTAGGGATTTTGTCGATGATACCTTAATTCCCTATTCGGCTAACTCTGTCTCAGTCAACTTTATAGGTCACCAAAAACGTAAATGCTTCAGTAATAGGTACTTTTGTGTCAAAAATATAAATATACCATTTTTTTAATTTTAAATATTAAAAAATTTCACACTCTAATTTCATAACTTCATAGAAAATACATTTTTATTGCCCCCTGAAAAATAATAAAATATATTGAAATAATATTGTTTTCGTAGGTTCACGGTCATTCACGAATGATTCTAGATGAGGTAATGATGATGTAAAGTAACATGCGGCCTTGACTCGTCTGCTGGATTACGCTTTGTTACACGACAATTTACATATCCTACGCAACTCATTTACTTAAATTGACTCTATTGAAGATGTGAATATTTCAGGACCGTCGTTTATGTTGGAGCCAAACCTAGTATAATATGCCTATGTATTATTCAAATTATATGACACTAGCGACTCGTCCACGCTCCGTTCGGGCTCGTCCCTAGATACGTTTTGAGTGTTAGTATAGATTTCTCAGAAATGTTTTCGCGCAGTAAAAAGTATCCTATATATTGAACCGGAGAACCAGCTATCACCACACCAAATTTCATCAAAATTCGTCCAGTGTTTTTCTCGTGATGCGGTTACAGACAGACACACAATAATTCTAAGATAGATTTGGCCTCTGTATCGTTGATAATGAGTATTTCAATTAGGATTTCCAAATAATATTCAATGAAGGTACAGATTCAACTAAGTTAGAATTTTATTATATGCGACTCATAGCGACTTCGTACCTAGGTCCCAAATTAAAAGTTAGGAGTTCTTAATCCAGCCCTGTCGCAAAATCCTAACAGACATCTACTATAAACTACCTAACTGCCAAATGAGTAAGAGAGTGAGTAAGTAAGTGAGTCCTTTCGCTTTTATATATTTAAATTAACTACGCAGTAAAGTTCACAAGTAAAAAGTTTTATGAAATATTTGTAGAGTACCATAAATACTTTTAACTGTGTTCCACGTTATGCTTCTAATGTTTACTACATGCCCAAGGGCATGGTAAACAGCTAAATGATGTTAGAATATTAAAAGTTTATGTTTAGAAGATATCGATGATATTCTGGTGCTGGTTATTACGAAACTGGAATCAGTTTTATTTAGGACATAAACATTGTATATAGGCCGGTGTGGAAATATATGAAATCGATTTGCAGATTATCACAACTATTACTGCTAAAAGGCTATATGTAAAATAAAATGCTGAATGACTTTTACTCCTTATTGAAATACTATATAGTTGAAAGACAAAACAGATTTTCGTAAACCATTTGGGGAAATATAGGCCAATGGGCTGTATAAAGAATTATAATAAACACTAGATTTCATTACATTACCATGTCTATTATCCTTATAAGAAATTTAATTATTTTTTTATAAATGGCAAGAAAATGGAATATAGCAATTAACCGTATAGCGTATTTATTAATAATATAATGTTAAACGAGCTACTCATGCAGTATAAACCTACTTGTAAATATATTTAAATTATTGGTGTAATTTTAATTGGTGGCGTAAACGAATGTAAAGATTTGGATAAAATTTTGTAGCAAGATAAAAAAAAATCGCTCTTTATGTTTATCTATTTAGGTGTCGTGTTATGTGAAAAACCGCAGTTTTTGAAAACATTTTCCAAAAAACACGATTTTCCAAAAAGTCGAGGGAAGCTCGGCTGTCGAGTATTCAGTATAACTTAATTTGAAACGCATAACTACCATCATCTGGGGACTTGAAGCATTGTAAACACGACACTTTATTCTTCTTTTTCACTTTCGCGTCATCCTTATTCTGTTTTCCATTAACATTTTTCACAGCCTCATATTTTTTATTTTTCTTATTTTTCACCACACCCATTTTGACATACCACAAGGAACTATTATTTTAATTTTAAATTTTTGGCGGCGACGTCGCGCACTGCAGATGTACGTTCGGAAACTAGTGCCGGACTAGCAACGCTACTGCATTCGCGTGCGGAAAGGAAACGCTAGCAGGCAACAATGAGGACCGCTAATGAGCACTCGTCTACCGCCTGTGAGGCGCGCCGCGTGAACTCACTCGCCCGCCAAATCGCCAGCCCGTTTGGGAATCAAGGCCAATACATGGATTAATATTCCGTCAGCAGTCGCTTCCCAAATATAATGCTAACTTCTCCTAATTATTATTTAGGGAAGGCACTCTAATGTGAAATTATCTACACAGTTATATTATTCTCTTTGATTCATTAATATCAGTTGTCTATGTTGAATAAATTTAACGTGGCTACGCACGAGCTACATAGGTTCTTATTTTGCGGTTTGCGGTTTTATGTATATTATTATACATTAGAGCTAGTAAAAAATCATGGTGTTCAAAATAGTCGGAAGGAAATTGCGATACAATCAGAACCATTAGTGGCGGCAGGTCACGCGTTTCGAATGTTAAGCGAACAGAACGTGTAAACAAATGTATGTATGTAAAATGTATACGCACTCGTAAATATATAATACGTTGCACATTAACCATTCTCATTAATAACTTTAATTAAATTGTCTTACGCTTACATTTAGTTATTTATCAACGAGCTTGATAACGATCACTGTACAAAGAACGCATACTTCAAAGTTTCTTGCCGAGACTAATTAAATCATATCATAACGAACAAACGATTGGTGTTTACAAATTGAAATATAGGGAATATATTTTAGAGAAAATAAAGAAATATTTCACTTTTCATATTTTTTTGCTTTATCCTACGAGATATGGATGAATAAATAATGCTTATATTTCATAAGCACTACAAAAAAAAAATATAGGTATCAAACAGTTAATACATAACAGTCTTAACGATTCACTGTGTATAGGATTGGAATCAAACGTCTCATCTATGGCAACACAAATCGATGTTCAATACCTTTAGATTGCGTATAAAAATACTTTTTCTATAACACGCCCTGACATCTCAAGGGCGGCTCTAACTATAAGTAAGTATTGTATCATTTATACTGAAGTCAAGGAAATCGTGACTGGCAACGATTTTTCCTTTTAATTCGACAGTATGGACAGCCCTTTATACATGTGTAATAATTATCTATCTTCTATATAAATATAATGAAATTCTAACTGTGATGAATCTGTACATTGAATATCTTTTATTTAAAATCGTATCGAAATAGTCATTCTTAAT
Organism: Boloria euphrosyne; assembly: GCA_951802675.2. Lineage (NCBI taxonomy): Eukaryota > Metazoa > Arthropoda > Insecta > Lepidoptera > Nymphalidae > Boloria > Boloria euphrosyne. Next base: position 4,880,200 of record OX637896.1, read on the forward strand.
GATATAGAGACCAATTTTATGTTGAATGGTTTTAAGAATTTTTGTTTGTCTGTCTGGTAACATATCACGAGAAAACTACTATACAGATTTTTATGAAATTTTGTTATGATAGCTATCCGGATCAATATATGTTATTTACTGCGATTTTTTTACTGTGGGAAAATATCACATCTCTGAAAAACCCATACTAGCCGTTAAACCCGACGAAGAACCCTAGTGGAGCGAGGGTGAGTCCTAGCGACACACCCTCGCTTTATTGCACTATTCGTATTGTATGTATCAACGTAAAACTTTTTTGGCAACGTATCAACATCAAAACGATGTTTCCCTAACAGCCATAGACACATTAAGTATTTTATTTGGGAGATTTATTTTTATTTACTTTCACGTATATTTCGATACGAAACCAATGAGTCATCAGTCAGTTGAAAAAACTTTTAATGTACTGCAGAAATGTTTTGTACACAAATGTTAAATTCACTAATTATTTTCTAATAACGAGTAAGGACTGCTATAATACTGAATATAATGTTTTTTTTTCCAAACCTCTGTTTATATTTTGTAAACACAGACATAAATATTTCTTTTTATAAGAACCTTTTTATGTATTCCGAGAGTGGCTTAATGAAAAAATTGTGCCCACGTTTTCATAAGCTCTAAAGCGTCGTAGCTACATTATATATCGAGGTAATCAGGTGCAACGATACGAGCATACATATTATAGTCATGATCAATCAATTTAGTACGATTTAACTTTACGATCTAGTTTTATAGTACAAAACTGTGATAAATATTTATTATTAATACATTAATATTTTATTAAACATGTCTTTATAGTTCATTTCTTATCATTATGTTTTGACATCAACGACTAGCCTTGGGTATAAGTAATCGGATGCGTTATATAAGACTTAACATTGTAACTTACTCCTCCTTAGTCTGAATGCAAACAATCTGAATGCAAGATATTAGAATTTTTCGAATTAAAATTACGTTTTCCTTTTAATATATTCCCTTATTGCATCACAAAGTCAACACACTGGAAAGCTTTCGCCCACGAAAATTTAAGAATTTTGAGATTTGTCGTTGAAATCAATTTCATGACCAACCGACTAACGATTTTTGATATTAATAATATTATATAGCTACTTTAAACATGTGTATTGACATTGTAAATAATATGAAGTGGTTTTTACTAGTTGAGATTGAATTTGCACAAGTACATAATAAGTATGCACGTACATATTTATGTTTTATTGAAGAAGCAGTTTTTCCTATCGAATAGATATCGGAATAAATATAAATAGCACTAGAGACTCACCCTCGCTGCACTCGGTTCGATCCTCGTTACGGTTTAACGGTAGTACCTATACTTTTACTTTTAATGTAGATTTCTCAGAAAAGTGATATTTTCCTGCAGCAAAAAGCATCCTATAATATGTTGATATGTACTCGGACATACCCAGCTATCATCAAAACAGATTTCATCAAAATTTGTACAATGGTTTTCTCATGATGTGGTCACAGACAGACACAAATTCTAAAAACTATAAATTTGGCCTCTGTGTCGATAATAATGGCCCTTTCAATAAGAATTTCCAAAAAAATAAACAGATTCGATTTAGACTAGTTTGAAAATTATTATATACTAGTATCTAACTAGATATAGATTTATGTATACAGGTAGGTTATTTATTTCTAAACTGAAGTGTAATAAAACAATTTCACTCATAATAATGTAAAAAAACTTTCAAGTTACATAGCAATTATGTTTACATTTCTGTACGTACTCTAGCACGTAACATCTTACTAATGTTCTACTTCCACGCAAAACCCTTTTCCAGTACTTAAGAGTGAGGGGCTTAACCTACTGCACTATATGCAAAGTATACCTTGTTGGTAGTCTTATGTTTACATTGGTACCTATAATATAATTGTCACAAAGTCAACAACGAACTTACATAAGAAAATGAAATAATCCAAAAGTTCTTTACCGATAATTTTTTAAGGTTTTCATTTGATGTACCTAACTATTCATTAGACGCGTCAACATTTTCTATACATAACGGGTGATTTTTTAAGCGTTTGGTTTTTCATTTGAAAAAAAAATACTATAGTATAGTGTTAAATATAAAACTTTCAACAAACATTTCATTCATCAAAACTAGGTTTTAAATGATCCATACGCAAAGTCCAATTATGAGTTACTTTTTCAAGTATATCGGCTGGCATCCGGATTGAGCTTAAATATTCTCTTATATACGCACCCTATGAGTAGTGGATGGTTTAATATCGAATAGTGTAAAATTGGTGCGGAATTTAGTCACAACTGCTTGGATAACTCGTTTCGAACCAGTTATTAGGCCGCCTAGATAGTGCGATTTACCGCTCTTGGACTATTTTTGGGGGGGTACGTAAAAACTCTTTTTATGCAGATAAACCAGCATCAATTCGAGCACTAGAAAACTAAATTAACGTGTTATCCGTGATATTCTAGCCGATATGCTTGAAAAAGTACCTCACAATTGGACTTCGCGTATGGATTATTTAAAACGTAGTGGAGGCCAACATTTGCACGAAATAATTTTTAAAACATAAATGGCAAGTAATTATTTTTAACTTCTCAATTTAAATATTACATTTAACACCATATTATGGTATTTTTTTTTCAAATGAAAAACCAAACGCTTAAAAAATCACCTTTTATAATAAAATTCTAACTTAAGAGAATGTGTACATTGAATATTTTTTGGAAATTCTTATTAGATTAGTAATAATTATCGATACAGAGGTCGAATCTATAATGTTTAGAATCTTTGTCCGTCTATCTGTGACCGCGTCACGAGAAATCCACTGGACAGATTTTGATGAAATTTGATACGATGATTGCTGGTTATCCGGGTCAGAATATAGGATACTCTTTACTGCTGGAAAATATCTCATTTCTGAGGAATCTCAATTAAACGTTAAAAACTGGCTGTAAAACATCAAAAAATATGTGCAGTCTAAGAAATTTAAACGTTGATGCATCCTAGTTTAGTAAAGATATTAGCGTCTGTAAGGCTAATTTATGTTCGTTATGCTATGAAAATGAAGAGTTAATGAGAAGAAGGATAAGGTATAATAAAATGTTCTGTGACAAGTTATTTCAGGCGAACAAGCATGAAAATGATGAAGAAACGAATAAGCAAAATAGATTCGATTATGCAGAGTAGATAAAAATTTAATATACACATTAAAATTGTATTTATTTCTATCAGGTATTAAAAGACTTGCTTTACAATATTCATCATGCAACTAAAATAAAACTAGGATTTAATATATTATAAAATTTTCTGTATACTTAGTATTTTCTATTAGAAGGCTGAACTGCAATTACAAAAATAAACAATTGTACATTTTTTAAGGACGAAGATTAATAAAAAATTGGTTTAAACATAAATTTGTGAATATGTAATTAGTGCATGTACATGAATGTGATTTATAATTAGTGCAATGAATGTATGACAGTACATTCAATTCACTCTTTTTATGTATTACGTGTGAGGCATGAGTGAGAAACTGTGCCAACTTTATGAGGTTTCCTCTGGCATCAATACTATTAATAGCGCATACGCAACTATATACGTAGTTGTAAAAATTGTTAGTAAACAATAAGCGATTCTGCCCGCATTCTTAAATAATAATCTTATCAAAAGTTAGTTTAGCATAAAGTAAATTAACAACTCTCAATTACAAAATAATAAAATACAAAAAAATATATATAATATATTCTGTGCTTAAGTCAATATGAATAAAAAAAACAAAAAAAAAAATGATATTTTCACGTATTTACAATACGTATACTACGACTGATATGTATGTGAAGCTCATTTATAAGTCGAAAAAGGTTTTAGTTATATACATAAGTTAATACATAATATGTACATATATATTTACAAGAATACGTAGTTTTTTTTCATAATGTCATAAATATGAAAGTAAGTTCTAACCTAATCACCCTTGATACGTTATATAGACTATATTGCTGTTGATAATTTCAATGAAAGAAATTATTCTGTACAACAGTCAAGACGTGTAAAATTAAATTATTCTATAATAGGATAAACAATGATAACGTTTTTGAAAAGATAATAATCAGAAAAGGTTTCACCGTAAAAAAATAATCAATCGTGATAGTCGTCGAAACATTAATTAGGTATATCAATATTTTTGACTATACGCATATAATAAAATTGTACTGTTTTTCCATTGATTCCTAAATCTGACGAGAACACAGTTAAAAATGACGAAATTTCTTTCAGTCACGCACTAGCGTTTGTCCGCAGCTCCGCCCGCGTTATTTATTTATGTAACGGTTGAATCCATCCATAGTGCTCGCCTACGTTATAAAGGAAAGCTTTGATTGACATTTCACGGCTATAGACCTCAATTAAGCTATTCGCTGATATATCATGCAGTCATATAATATACAATTATTTTTTATTATAAATGCTAAACTTGCGATGGATTTGAGTTACTCAATTACAGCAGACGGCTGAACGAATCTGGATGAAATATGGTACAGAGATAGATTACAGTTTATAATAAAGACTTTTATCTTCAAAAAAATGTACGGTTCTTGTGGATAGACATGTTTTGTTTTTCACAATTTTCTTCTATAATATACTATTTATTAATACGAACCGTTAAAGCGTACCGGTTATACGTCATAAGCTATATGTAATGCATATAAGCTAATCAATGTTTACATTTAACAACATTGTTCCAACATAAGAGATCAAAGTGTTAAAGATTATCGATAAGTAAGGCATTAGCCGAATAACCTTTATAACATTGAACCTTAAGAAAAAGTATTGACTACTATAATAGTATAAATATATTAAAAGCAATGGGATTCATGAAACAAAATAATTAATTAGTTATAATTATTAGTAGATTAATTATCATTTTTTTATTTTGTTAATGATGTTTAAATGAAAAAAAGATTTTAAAATTTACAACTACTCGAGTACAAAAATCCACATTCCAAACTAACATTCAGCACATTGATCGGAATTTCAGTTTCAGTCGTACTTAAACTAAACCCACGCGCGTTTATATATTAGCTATGCTTGAATTAGTCTCTACAATTTGCTTCCGCACATATCCAATGTCAGGGCCTGATTTGTATATTATGTACGAATTGTTAACAAGGTATAATAATAATTTTAACAAAAGCTCAAGGCTATGCTATTTGGTGTTAATCTGATGTAAGTAATGTACGTAGAAAATGTTTAAATACGTGTATATCTTAAAATTCTATGATTTGACAACACGTTTGACTCAGTTTGTAGTGACCGTAATCCCGCTGGGGGCATTTATTTGTGTGGTGAACACGAAAGTTTTGTACTTCAGTCATGGGTGCTTATTTTTATAATATGTAATGTATTTAAAATTAATCTTTTTGGTTAGTGTAGCAACTATCTGGTATCCGTAGACCGTAATACATGCCTCGTAGCTTACCACGGAACTAGATGGCGCTGTGTGTAATAATTTAAGGAGCAAAACGTTTATTTCACTTATTAGTAATAAATTTATGTATATAATCAGCGCTTTCTTAACGTCGCACTGCTGGACATGGGCCTCCTTTTTAAATACGAGATGTGGATTGAAGGACTTTACATATCTGGCAAGGTACTCTCAAACAGCAGGTTTCCTCATGAATCAAGACGCTTTCTTTTATCGTAACAGTAATCATGCTAGAAAGTATGTACAAATTTATACTTTAATCATAATAGAAAAAGACAGATGCATCATACATGTATACCTTTTGTTTTTAACCTCATAATACATATTAACATGAAACGTTATCACTAGCGCCATCTAGCTGCTGCTTAGAGAGTAAGTACACTTACAGAATTACGCGTATGTTACAGAGAGGGCGCAGATTTTTAAGTATTTAAATATTACCACTTATAAGTAATAAATACTTGTAAAATATATAGAATTTATCAATTTATGCAATTTGTGCAATTTATATCATAGTTATTTTAGTTACTTGTAATTAAGCCAAAAGCAACATTCAACTATGTGACTAATAGAATCATTAGCTCTACATATAGGTATTTAGATAATTTAAATTTCATAGGTTTGTATTTTAAATGTATTATAATTATTTGTCATATGAGAGAAAAATTTTCTTACCTACCTTTACTAGATGGAAAATAAATATCATCTTTATATTATTATGTACGTTAAGTTAAACTGACACCATACGGTCTACGTTCTTTGAATCTCGTATCTTGATGTTGTCGTAAAATGATGGCATTCAAAACACGAAGGAGCCAAAGAAATAGGTACATATTATTTATACTTATTTCATATAGGAATAATGTTTCTAGTCCATTGTAATAATACACATATACACACAATAATAATAATACAATAAGAATTAGTAAAATGGCTGGGATAGGTATAACATTTATTTATTTAAAATAATATTTTCGTTATTTTATTATCAATTGTACTTGAGATTATTCGACAAAAGCTTTCTTGAGTTCTCTTGTATGAACTAAGTATATGTAGTATAGGGCTTTATGAGAAACAAAAAAAAACTAGTTAAAACAAATGTAAATAGACGAAGATATGACGCGATATTAATGTGTGTAAAACATAAATTGACATTTATTTTATGCTTATAATATAAAGAGCAAAATAAATTAATAATAAGAGTTTGGTGTTCCAAAATAATAATAGTACGGGAAAATATTATAGTTCTAAAAATTTTCCGTAACTATACTTATGATGACAAATCAGCTAGATCTGTTATTTGTTTACGATCTCCTTTTTATACCGCCGTGTTTAATAGAACGTACAATGTAAAATAGTAGGCATATATTTAACAACTTAACTATCATTTACCGTCAATTTAAATAAAGACGTTTGCCTGAAAAATAGCTCTATAATTAAAGGAATCTATTTTCTTGCATTAAAATATGTGAAGGGTACAGGGGCAAAACAAGGAATGTCACAAAATTTTATTTTTTTTAAATTAACATTGCAATCTATAATACGTGGCAAAATCTTAATGTTCCCATACTTTTAAACTTTTTTATGTGACATTCCTTGTTTTACCCCTGTACCCTTCATGTTATATGTCCTCCGTTTTGTATGTAATCGTACATTTTTTTAGTATTTAATGAAAAAAAAATCTGAACTTGCACTGAAATCTTACTACACGTGTGGACTAGTCAGACTTTTATCTTAAATATTTCAGTTTGTTAATATTCTTGCAAAATTGATGCCAGATGCACTGCAATAGCACTGCAACTAGTGATACGGTGCAGTAATGTTATAGTTTCATATTAGATAATAATTCAGCCATAATCAATAAACATGATTTGTTACGCCCCTCATGAACATCACGCGCAGATTATGAATTGTACTACATTTATTTTTAATATGATATTAAAGAATTCTTATCTATACATATAAATGTCTGTTTTTAATTTCAAATTAACAGTTCTTTACTAAATGCATATGAAAGTATAAACGATTCTAACAACAAAAAACCAATTTTTAAAATTTTTGTCTATTTGTTCCGGGTAATCTCTGAAACGGCTGGACCGATTTTGACGGGACTTTCAGTGGCAGATAGCTAATGATGAAAGGAGTAACTTAGGCTACTGTTTACCCGACTTTAAAAAAACGAGGAGGTTATATTTTAGAAATTTTATTTATTTTAACTAGCGAAACCGTGGCTTCGCTGACGTTAAACCTAGGGACGAACCCGAGCGAAGCGAGGGTGAGTCGCTAGTTTTCCATAAAATTATGAGTGATTTTATAATAACTTGATTTGTTAACAATGTTTTTTAAATGTTAGAGGTAAAATTAATAATAATGCTCCAGTGCAAGATTTAGTTTATAGCATACGACTATTAAACATTTTATCATAAACTAAAAGTGTCTATATCGTCATAATCTTGTATTTCTCTTGCATGAAATATAATTATATGTCATAGTATCGATTGAGTTTTAAAACTTTATTACCAGTTATTAAACAACTCAAGATTGAAAATGGACGAGCGTTATTAAATTTATAAATAGAAAAACTTATGTAAATATAACCTTGTTAGTAGTTACAGGTAGAGCAAGCTTAATTATTGTCCCCGATAGATGCCCCAGTTTATAAATATCTAGTTCTAAACAGGTTTAACACTTTATTTAAATAAACTACTATTATAATTTATAAACTTATATAACTATATTTCAGACATTATTTAGGAAATAAAACGCCTAAAAATTATAAATGTGAAGATTTGGATTTCTTGATTGGTCGATGTTGTTACTTAATCACGTTAAAATGGCTGAGCAGATAGATCTGGATGAAATTTAGCACAGAGATAGATTATAGTCTGGAATAGTACATCGGCCTTTTATTAATTAAATATAAATTTGTTTGATATCTACATTCGATTTCTGCGATTTTGATTACTTATAATCTTAATAACCTTACTTACAACTTACAACTCAGGTGTTTTAGTGTATGAAACAGTTGACAAAACATTAATATATAAATTTACTTCATAAGTACATCAAATACACGTATCTAGCTTATTTTTATAACTACGTATATTACTTAACAGTAAACCTAGCAAAATGACCGAGAACTTACTTTTTACAAGAAAAGGAATGGACTGTATCACTTTTCTTAATTGTTTTTTTTATGAAAAAACGAACTTTCATACTTTTTTGCAACAGAAACTTTTATATGACGTTAATTACTGGTTGTAAATTACAAATTACCATGCTCTACAAATCGGATATTACGATACTCGGCAACCGCAACTCACACTGATTTTTAGTACAAAGATATGAAATAGATATAACACCTCAGACCAAATAAAAAGTAAAGACGGAACTCTGCGAACAGAAAAGTGAGGCCACCTTTTTAAACATGTGTTGCGTGGGCCGGTGTTGCCATGATAATTCAAATTACCCTAAAATTACAAAAATAACGTTACTAATTGATAACGTCATAACATGATATATAAAGTGTCTTGGTGAGTTGTCGGTATAAATTAGTAGTGATGGTAGGAGAAAGTAAATGGAAAAAGTGGTTCAGAAATAAAATTCGTTATGATTTATCCAATTTATTTTATTTAAAAACCTTTATGCTGAATTAATTATTAATAATACACATAGGTACTATTAAGCTTGAAAGGGTAGTAAACGCCTTTAAAATATTAATTAATACATATTATTATGGATATAATTGAAACCCGTTAAAAACAACTGACTTAATAACGTAATGAATAAAACTTTAGTATTTTTTTTTATTTTGCTATTAAATTATTGTTCGAGCCGTTTTTATAACATGGATATATAATATTGTGAAAACCGTTAGATAAGAATCTATCTCGATAGATTGTAATCCATCCAAATAGGGTAAACAAAAACACTTTATACTGGCAACATTTGTGTTCCAAGCAATAATCTTAAAATTTTATTTTGATTTATTGAAAATTATTGGTTTTCAAATTACTTACGTGTGAAATGTGATTCCATCCCGCTTTTTATCTTTTGAGGATTGATTCTTACACCCTTTCACAACACAATTCGGCATTTTCGCTTGTAAATTAATATTTTCTCAAAACGTGTTGCTCCCACGAGCCGCGATATATGGACTGACAAGGCAAGGCGTAGTTTCGTTGTAAGAGTGTGCGTGTAATTGTGTATGTACACGGCGCGGCGTAGTTTGACCGGCCTCACTTTGCTGTTCGCAGAGTTCCGTCTATACTTTTTATTTGGTCTGAGTATAACACGTTTCGAGTACGTCCATACTATTACGGAGCATAGTTCTTTTATTACAAAATATAATTAAACAAAATTAATAACATTTATTATAGTAAAATACTATATAATTTGTAATACTTACCATACAGAGATCGAATCTATAGTTCTTAAAGTTTTTGTTTTGTTCTTACTCTTTACTATAGGAAAATATCTTATCTGTGAGAAATCGACACTAAGCGTTAAAATGTAGGTACCTAGGGATGAACCCGAGCCGTGTATAAAAAATATTTTACCAAGCTAAAAATATATTTTATGAATATACAAATTTATTGTATTTTTATATTTTTATTGTAATAAAGAAACATTTTGTATGCTTCTTCTCTTTAACATATAACAGTAAATAACTACTAAAACTTATGTTAAGAACGTAAATGTAAAAAAAGTCATCAATATTCACGAAAACAACAAGGTTTATGAACTTGACTTTGTATTAAATTGGCATTAAATTGAACGTGAGCAAACGGAAATTGAAAATTTTATTACTTTTTATCATATTATTCGTATAGCTTTATAAATTACATAAATTTGTTTTTAAACGTTATTTCACCGGTATTTAGTAGATAATATGTATAGATATCCGGATTCGAGTCCTGAATCCGGGACAATCATGTTTTCGTAAAGAAATTCTAGTTAAAGCGCGGAGTTAGGAAATTTACGGTACTACAATGCCATGCCTCTGGTAAAATTATTACTGAACATAGAATTTCTTTTTATGCATACTTATATATTTATTTCCGAAAAACACAATTAACAAAATACACATACCTAAGCTTAGTCGTATAGTTACTTTAAACTCTAAGAAAATCATTAGGCCAGAGGTGAGTACAAAATACGTACTTTGTAAAGTAAACATAGACTTGACAAACAGTCAATAACTAAAGAGCCATTTGGCTTAATTAACTCCATTAGCGGAAGTATTCCATGGGACGTGGTCAATTAAAGATGCAATTAAGTGCATTCACTATCTCTTCCTTTTTCTCTCATAAAATCGGGATTATTTCATTCAACCACTAAACCAAGGTAAATGAAACTTAAGAAATAAATAACTTTGAATTCAGTTTCTTTTGTATTTTACAAAATATTTCCAATTTTATAACATTACACTATGAAATAAAGGATGTTCGAAATGTACATCTTAATGAAATTTAGCTTCATAAAAAGTTTTTTATACTGAAAGTTAAGTAAATGCAACAAACAATGTAGTCATAATTTTTTTAATATTTTAAGCATTGAGTTATATAACATCATTGATTCTAAGTATACCAGACATATATATTGACGTTTTGAATGCCAATGCAAATTCATATCTAAGCATAAGTTACTATTGTACCTATAATAGAGTAGAATGTAAAAAATACAGAATGTTATGTGAGTCATTCCAAAAAATTGTTCTCTCAAGAGGTCTGATTACATCATCAAAATAATTGACAAACCAGAGTAGTTTGTTATTACAATCAGTATCAACGAAACCTTCAACTTTATTAGCATGCTACAATAACAACCTAAATACCCAATTTAAAGTATCGCTGATTCATTTATTCTTTAATAATTGCTAACTAATCACAATACTTTAGCAAGTAATTCTATAAGGATGAAAAACACCTTGAGATTATAATAAACCGATATATGAATATATGGTAAAAATTGAACAATCTTTTTTATTTTAGTTTTTTTACAAGCTTTTGCACCATATATGTATTCTTAATAAGGTAGTAAAAAGTAATTTTCAAATATAGAAATACATATTAGCAACTTACACACGCTTCGCTCTATTTCCTTCGCTAGATAGCCTATGTTTTATCCAGTTCATATATTATATCTATCATCTATGGACAGAACTTCATTCAAAACCGTCCAACAATTTAAAAGTGAAGGAGTTACAGAGATTTTTCCGACCTATTTCCTTCGTGTCTTTTCGATTCTACATTGGAGAAGTTTCGATTCTACATCTGTGCTTAGCTAATATGCTTTGAAACCATAAACGAGAGAATTGAATTGAGTAATAACTAATAAGCATATATATAATATATGAGTAATAACTAATAAACTTTTATATTTGTAGTCCAATCCCATTGAAAGCCAACTAACCAAAACAATATTTATTACAACTTTTATCTTCCATAGTTTAGCAATTAGCATAACGATATTATGAACGTAAAGCCGCCAAGGATTCAATTAACTTGTTTATTTAATTAAAATCTAGACTCCCTTAATCCTAAAGTCTTACGAGGAGTTAATCGGCTAGTAATTATACGTGTCTAAGGTTTCTATAAGACGGTACGGCACAAACCAGACACGGCGGTGGATGGAATTTGATACTATATACGCAAAGTTGCGGGTACAAAAAGGAAATGCGGTGAAACTGACACAGGATCTGAAATCTATCCATCGTTTGTAATATTTAAGTAATATTTTATAATTATATATTTCATGTAAAATTTATTATATATTACATTTGTTAACTAGAATTCAATATCTGAAAATCACTTTTAGTTAAGCAGGTACTTTTTACACTTTTGTTAAATCAAGTTGATTCAAGAGATTATTGTTGAATACAATTAAATCGGATTTGGTTTAAAACATAAGTGATTCAGTAATATGTAAGTTATGTAATAAGTTATGTAACTGAGACAGGTTCAGTCAGGGGTAGATACTTATATAATATCTAATACATTATTAGAAAGAACTCTACCATTTATACCTTTTCAACGTAATACCCGTTAAATGAATTATCTCTTTATAACTATAGTGAACACGCCATTGGAATAATGAATTTCAGGTCGTCATGAAACGTCTTTCCAAGGCTTTGCTCTACCTTGACCATAAATTGATTAGTAGTTTCAATTTGTTATTAAAAACATCGTCTACATCTATACAGATAAATAAAATTTAAGTGTCTGTTTGTAAATTCTTAAAAGCTTTTTATTAAATGCGTATGAAATAATTAAGATAAAACACATTTTATTTTGTCTGTCTGATGACTCTCTGTTCCGATTAATCTCCAAAACAACTGGACTGATTTTGGCGGGATTTTTTACTGGCATATTTAAGTCTTTTATTTTGGAATTAAATATTTTTTGGAAAAACTTATTGAATTTTATTATTGATACAGGGAACGAACTGTACTTTTTAGATTTTTTCCTGTTTGTTTTGGAGGCAGGCATGAGAAAACCACGGTTATAAAACCTGTATAAGCCTTAAACCTTAAAAGAAATATTCATTTTACGTACCAGCAGATTTAGAAGTTATAGCCATGACAAAATTGTGTAAGTACATATTTCAGACCGTTTAAAATTAAGCCATTTAGTACACGACGTCGTCACGGATAATAAGATGATAACGAAATACAATCTACGTACTTTTTACAATCTGCACACTTTCCATAACTATGGACGATTAAGTCTAATAATAAGTAAAATAAATATTGAATGCATTCAGCCCTTTTTAACGTCCCACTGCTAGGCACGGCTCCCTTTAAGACGAGGGGGATCAGTTCATAATCCACCACGCTGGCATAGTTAGGAATAAATATTATAATTATGATATTTAGTATGAAAATTGAAAACCTAAAACTTGCAAAACTAACAGCAGCGGAAATAGATAATTAAGCATGTTGTAACCGATACAATTTTATATGTGTAATTAGGTAAAGCAATCATATTTTCTGTATAAAATTTTCAAATAATAAAATTACTAGCGGTTTACCCTTCTTCCCTCGGGTTCAATCCTACGTACATTTTAACGTTTTGTAAATATTTCTCCGAGATATTATAATTTGCCGCAGTAAAACGTATCTTATATCATATATGTTGACATGGATAACCAGTTTTCGTTATGCAAAATGTCATCAAAATTTCTCCAGTGGGTTTCTCATGAAGCGGTCACAGACTGACAACAGACAAAAAATCTAAAAACTCTAGATTCGGCCTCTGTATCAATAATAATGACTATTCCAATAATATTTTCTAAGCAATATTTAACTTTTCAAACTGTAAACGTATAGGCTTAGACTAATAATACCTAGACTGATAGTTTCATACATAATTCCGCTCAATATTGAAGTAGCATTAGTATGAATGTGTGCGTAAGTGTCACAATGCTAATGGCGTCTGATTTGTTTACAAATTAATTTTCTGTATAGACGAATGTTTTAATTTAAATTATAAGTTGCCAAATAGTAGTTATCTGTGAAATGTGATTTTCTTTTTCTTAGTTTTATTATGTGACGTGTTATGACACCCTTTCACTGCACAGCAAGTCATTTTTAAATAAAAAAAGCGGGAGCTAAGACTAAGTAAGTACCTAAGTTGTACGTATGTAGTTGTGTAACTTGACAATTGACATTGACACGACGGGAAACGTATCTAGCCATATCTCGAAGTCTAGCCAAAAAAAGTGGTTACAATTCGCTTGGACCTACACTCCATCTAGGTGTTATATATCTATGCGTATAGGTTTATTTAACCAAATTCAAATCTAATACATAACAGATGTTCTAGCGTAATATTTAATTGGAACTGTCAATATGTAAAACTGCATAATAAAAATTAAATATAAATGTGGAAGATGCAAAAAGACTGAAAATAGTAGTCGCATATTTTAAAAATATTGTTTATAATTTAATAAGTCACAAGAGTAAATAAATAATAAATGTTTTAATAGTTATTGCATTAAATATAATCTTTATTATTACATAATGAATACATGATTAAATTAAAACATAGTATAATTTCCTATGTTTATATACTAACTGTAGAATGTTGATAAATAATGGTGTAGGAATTTACAAAAACAAGGCTATGTAAACAAACTCTTGGCATTTCACCTTGCTTTCTGAATCATCGGGATTATTATAGCACTAATGAATCATTATGATTATAATAATCTAAAAACACGAAATAGGTTGACTGTTTATGACTTAATCTCAGTAACTTAAAGGAGACTTAGAGAGGAGTGTCATATAATTCCAGTTACGGTGGAACGAAGTTTAACCTCTAGTTTAACTAACTTACTAGTAACTTTGCAAGATCAATTAGAAACTGTCATTAGTTATGGTAAAAATGAACAAAAACTAACGTTAAATAGGTATATTAGATGTATTTTCGCGAGAACTTTGTTAACGGTACATTTACGAATAGTATGATACGAACGACTCTAGCGTAACTATCTGTTAGAAACTTCCAGCCTACATCCAGCAAAACAGGTTCGTGTAGATAACATATACGATGCAATCAATACGCGATACACTATCACGCTAATATGTCATGTGTGATTTAGGGGGAATGGAACATAGTCGCTTGCGCAGGTTTAACATTTGATGGCAGTACAAACCAGGCCTAAAGGACTGAGGTCAGACCTCTTACATCACTACGCAGTTGAAATCATCGCCGTCGAATATCATACAGACATAAAGGTCACTTAATATTTTCGGTATCTCTGAGCATACATAAACATGAGCTTGTGAGCTGTGGTTTCTATTGTAAGACTCGTTTTCGACAAGTTTCATGTATCAGACGTTTGATGACATTGATTCATTGTTCGCGTTCATTTAAATATTTTGTCATAATATTTTCCTATAATTGAAATTTGCATTTTGAACCATTAAACGAGTAAAATAATGTTTTTATGTGCCATACGTTGAGTCATAGCTTTTGAATTGTAACTAAGGATATAAATAGCATGCGTCATATACCATCATAAATAGGCAAACTCTGACTACTAAATCCCTCTGAAATAACACGAGAATATTATATTATTTTATAGATTTAATAAACACCTATATTCATATTTTGTAGATGGCAATGGCCTGAATTGAAGGTCGTATGAAAAACGAAGCATAATGTCAATGTTATCACACAGAATATTTATACTATCATATCATTATACTTATCCAACAAGTTAATTTAAACAAACTGAAACAGTTAGCCGAAAAAATATTCCATTGCTTTGGTACCGTTTTGTTCGCAAAATTAGACATAGACGAGAGGAAATTGAGTACAAATATATACGTTGTTGGGACTTGATTTGTTGAAATTACAATTTGAATTAACAATTGTTAATGAAATTTGAACGCGTCAAATATAAAAATAGCCTTCATTTGCGTTATACAGGGAACGAACTAATATTCCTGCCAATAATACGATTTGGCGGAATGCCGAGGCATTACTAAATCACATAAAATTTATGAAAAAGTGAAACACAGTACATATATGGTAAAACATACCCGATTCAAAATAGTTTCCGTTATCGTGTCAGTGTGCCACCGGCTTTCTTCACAAAGCACTGTTTGTGTATCACTGGAGGAACAAAGGACTCATTAACCGAATCACAGTTACATCACTGAGAATTCGCGGAAATTAGCAAGTTTCCTGCACTTCGGAACAATTAGCGGTAGAGTTAAAATTGACACTGGAATGTGAATTACGAACGATGAGACACTCAACTTTATAGGTATATATTTAGAAAAAAATAATTACTAATATTGATATGAAATTGTTTATTAAAAATTAATTGGTTAATTGAATCGCGTGGTCGTGATAAACGCTAAGAGGTCGCGACGCAACTGCCCGCGCTGTATCATTGACGCGCCGTTTCACGTGCGTTGAGCGTTCACATGCAAAAACCTTACATAGAGCTCAAACTCTAATAGAATACTAAGGTAGCAAAGTTTGTTCGTCACATTTTGGACATACAGACACCAGCTAAGTGAAAAGGTATACTGTAGTCGAAGGGTTTATGAACTGTAGTTCGTGTTTTTATAGTGATTTCTATTTGATCAACTCGTCGAGAAAACTGGCTTGGATCACGTTATATTGACAGCCCTTAATAAGACGATGATACACGCAAAACTGGCTGGATCCACTTTTTTGTCGATCAGCAATAAGATGTTTAAAATATTTTGAAAAGAGTATAAAAAGTGTGATTCATTTTATGTATTTCTTTATAACTGCGTCCAATCAAATGTTCTATTATAATATGTTAGATATTACGACACTTTTTTCTTAGTTTGTGACCCTGCCTTCGATGCTAGCGGTCGTGGGTGTGAGTCCTATTCCGGGCAATCAAATAGCTTGGCACAAATTTTTGTACTTCAGTAGAAGTTCCCGGAGTTCATATTTATAGTATGTATTTAAAGTTACATATGTGTAGTGTATAGATTTTAAATGTAGTAAATTTATTTAATGGGTGAATATACTTAAATAATATCTATTATTAAAATATGTATACATATTTTTCCTTCTTCTTCTTCCTTTACTATATTAAAATTTTACATACTGTTTTGCAAATAAATATAACATTGTAAACTGATATTTATGTAATGTTACGTCTTATATTGTTTAAATATATTTTTAACTACTTTATTAAAATCCAAACACTGTAGTGTAAACTAAAACTCTGTGTTATGAAATATACAATTACACCTTATCTACTAATAAGGTGAGATAAGATGTAAGGTAATGTACACACGTTAATCCATATCGCATATTCGGAGTTAGTCGCGAAGCCAAATAAGCTAATAAGAATCTAAATTCTTTCGCAAACAGCTTGTATAATAAATAATTTTACACTAATTTTCATCTCACCTTGACTCATGTACCTATATCGTATAATGTGGATAATATTATGCAGTATTTATTTCCGACGCGTAAAAATGAACATCTCATTACGCTAGTTCCTTTAAACTTTTTACGATTAATGTGTAAAAAAATTAGAAAAATGTGAAATTGTCACATAAAAATTAGGTTTATGGCATGAAATTTAGAGAAATTATTCTTAATTATTAAAATATTATAATCATTTATTTACCAATAATACGTCATATTCATTACACATATAAAGAAATAATTAAGTTGTGAATCAATTGACGTTTTTTTTATTAGTAAATTAACACATTAAAATTTTAATAACATAATCTACCACTAAATACTGATATATTGGAGGTGCTTTTTATTTTTAAGTCGGTATACTGTTTAGATAAGTAAAATGGTAGACAACAGTTTAATTTTTTAAATATTTATTTAAACTCTTTAATTAAATAAATGTCACTTCTACCCCTTTCCAATAGCTATGCATTCCAGAGAAATAAATATAAAACAACAAACTTACGAGTTGATTCGCTAAATTCAGCGTCGATGACGTCAGTCTCACTCACCTATACTCGGGGCTCGCTTCACAAGTTATTATTAATTATAAACACGGGCATGGAAATATTTTCAAAACGGAACTATTATTCAGGAATTCGATTCATGGATTTTGAGTTCGATTACTTCGAAATACCTAATATTCTTGATTATTTCAGTGTCATTTTAAAATTAAGCCGAAACCAAACACGAGAGTGATGGCTATTTTAAGATATTTCAGGTAAACTCAACGAAATATTAAATACTAAGGGCTATTTATATGCCTCCATACCGGTCACGGTCATTACGTTAATACTAAATTTTAGCTTGTAAAGAAAAAATGTTCCATCTGGCTGCTCTCCCCTTCGTACCTTCATTTAGTAACTATAATTTATATCAAGATCAAGATCGTTGTCATTACCTCTTACATCGTAATTGCTTAGTAATTTGCTGCGTCTGTTCACATGATGGGAAAACAGAATCTTATGTAGAGGAATTCTATTAAGACCAGCTCTATTAATACCATTTCACATTTGTATGACTTCTAAGTTTCCATTTTACAACAATGGCTTAAGGCCAAGTACAGTACCGTCACGAACCATCTGTTATATCGATTTACAATTGAAGTATTTATTTCGTTCGAAAATTATTTTTAATTAAAGTACGTACTTACTTGTCTATTTGTTTGTAATAGATAAGCTAAAATCATATCAATTTGCATGAAAATCGACCGATTTAGTTTAAATTTGTTATGATGAAATTTTAAGTACATATATGGGGAATTAACTTTTTTTAAGAGAGGGATAATAATATATATACTACATATCTATAGCGCTATAGTTTCTATTTTATAATAACCGTTATAACGTACCTAGAAACACACCTGAGCAAAACGAGAGTGCGTAGCTAGTGTTATACATATACTATTAAAATTACAAATCAAAATTCAAATTTAATGGAAAATAAGAAGTCATCTGCAAAATTAGCATTTTGTTAAGAAACGAGCCTATCTGGGAAAATTAACACTTTAATTAAAAGATAATATTTTATGCATGTTTCAAGCGTAGCCGATACATTTGATTGTACCCATAACATAAAATAGGGCAAGTAGTTTGATTAATCGAGAATCTTAGTCATCGTGTTCACTAATTATTAACTAGTGTCTAAGGTAGAGAAGTGGCTTTATCGGCCATCTGTTTTACTAAATACACTATAATAAGACGAAATATATAATATATTTGTTCTTGTTTATCTTTAATCTATTTACTTGTAGGTATATTATTTAAATGTACTAAAAATTTTACATTAGTAATTTAGTCTGTGTACACTTATGATCTAAAACTTTACTGTTTAAATTAAAAAAAATACAGACGAATTGAGAACCTCCTTTTTGGAAGTCGGTTGAAAATCGTTTTATTAAGAAAAACTAGCAAAAAGCATATTCCTACTAAATATATGAATCCGGTCCACCCAAAAAATCTGCTAAAAGAATACACTGATTGCAGATATAATAACAAAAAAAATATGTTTATATTAAATACGTAAATGTACTATTAGAACACACAGAACTTAAACGTGATTATAACGGAACACTTTAACCGGATATGTAGTGACATTACAAGACCAATTCAAAGCAATTATTTCACATATACGGATGGCATGTTCATCAACATTAATATAGAACAAAATTATTAAATAACTTATTCTAAAAAAATATAAATTGATCCACAATTAGCAAAGGTTGAATAACAAAAATGCTCAGAGTATCTCTTTTTCTTAAAGTTGGTTAAAAATACTGTAAATAGAAAATCAATATGTTAATGTTGTACATAAAGTATAAACATTAAGTGTATAACATACGAACGAATTGGCGAGCTATATTTAGTGTATTCAATACGTTTTCCTGCTTCAGATGTGGCGCTGAGATTTCTAGCGCACTGATAGAACAGAGGTTAAGGTCGGGTGTGCGTTATTAGGTTATCGAAGATACAGGGACAGAGTGAACCGTTTCAGTTATTTTAGATTTAATACTATGAATGACATACTACGAGACTGTTCTTTAAAGCAAAGACAATATTATACTCTATCATTTGATGGCATCTATACATACATATAAGGAAATTCTGAGTGGAATCTGTACATTGAATATTTTTGCGATAATCTTTTTGAGTAGTTATTACCGATACAGAGCCCGAATCTATATTCCCGATCCACAGATAATATATTTTTTACAGTGGGAAAATATCACATTTTTGAAAATTATAATATATTAATTGTTAAACGATTTATCTATATAGGTACGAAACCGAGCGGAACGCGGGTGAGTTACTAGTTATCTATAAATTATAAATATATAATAATAACTTATTTAAAACTTCAATAAATATCATTAAAATATTACCACATGCATATAACCCTACGCATAAGCATTGATAACATTTACAAGAACAGTAAAACTGGTTGTACATAATGTAATAACACGCTGTCTTAAAAAATAAAATAACATTATAATTATAGCCTCTCCTCAAACCTCAAACGGCTAAACATAACTCTTCTGAAGCAGTAAATTATTAATTTTAACGCTACGACGAAACACTATAATAAGCTGGCAAGACCTAAACGCCAATAAATTTAAACCTGGGGCAGAGTAGCGTGTGATTGAGACTTACCCGATCGGAAAAATGACCCTCGAACCCTCTGATCCTTAAATTACACTATTTTTTTATAAAGGGGACTTTATAAGAGATTGGCTCTAAATACGCGACTGCATAGAAGAATGTATGCTTGACTATTGGATAGATTAGATAATGACCAGGATCGGAGATGCATAGAAATGCGACTGAAGCTGATGTACAATTAGGGTGACAAGGCTTTGGAACGGAAGTACACGTACTGCGAAACACATGTTTTTATGTACTTTTAATAATCGCTTTACTCGATAATACTGCTAGAGTTGATGTAATGATGATGTCAGAATGTGAGTAATAAAGTTTTATTCATTGATTTTCATTACTTTAGCACAACAAGGATTACTAGAACCATTAACTTTAGTTTAATGATCATGTACAAACTACAGGCTTCATTCTGTTCGCTCGTAAAGCTGTATAAAAATTTAGTTATAGAGTAATTTTTTACTTTGAATATATTTTAAAGCCATTTTTAGTAAACTGATACCTTATTTAAAAAATCTAGGTATACTGTATACAGATAAACAAAATTAAAGTGCCCGTGTTTAACATAATCAGGCAGTCAGTCTATCTGTTGGTGCTAATCTGAAATCTGAAACGGCTGGACAGATTATGACGAGACTTTTGCTGACAGATAGCTGATGTTTTAAAGTGTTAGACTACTTATATTTTAGAAAAAGAATAAGGAAACCTAGGGACAAACTCACGCAAAGGGAAGTCGACAGTTAGCTATAATATGAAAAAGAAGAAAAAAAAAACAAACATGGTAACCCTATACAATTTACATGATTGAAAAGTACTATTTGTAGTCAATTTGCGGTGTATCGGCAAACATATGGTAGTAGAAGTAGGTAACGAATGAATTATGCATTGCCTCGTGGGCTCGATTGATTTGCGTACAATGCGTAGGCTTATCGCTTTGGTATTTGAGGTGTACTATGATTGTATCAATGGCTTTATATGGTTAAGTGGGTCAAAGTTGAATGAATTGTTTTTATTGATTACGTGTACCTACTTATTGTTATCCCTTTTTTAGGGGTCGCGTAATTGGTTACTTTAGTAATATTTTAAGATATGTTTAGAGATATAATATGTTGACCTATAGGTCAACAAAAGTGAAGTAAAATAAAATTACGTTTACGAGTTATTGCTTTCAGCGTGTGGATCATTAATACCTATGCACACAATATTGTGCAACACAAAAAAAAAGTAGGTGTTAGACCTATTTCAGTGTTAACTTCTAAGATATTATATTAAATAATTACAATTTAATCACAACATTATTAAATAAAATTCGCAATATGCGGATTTCGATTTCGTTTCGAGTTTCAACAAGATGTTTGAATAAATAGATTTATTGATCGAGTCGTATCGATTAGAATTACAAATCAAGTGGGAGGCCGCATTCATTGGCGTTGCGAAATATCAGAAAAATAAGCATTTACTGAGAAACATTGACGTCTGGCACTAATATGTAATGTGTACACATATACTCTTAAGGACAAAAAGGTCATTTTTAAGAAAGATTCCAGTGAGGTAAGTTAACATGTATTATTAATTATTATAGTATACTAGCTGTTACCTGCCCGCTTCGCTGGGCGTTTTAAAATCATGTAAAATTATTTTTTTATGATAATAATAATTATAATTATAAATGGAAGCCATACTTTTTTTATTTTAAATATATTTATTACAGGTAATAAATGAATGTAACATTTTCCTTTTAAACAAATGACAATAGATAAAATGACACATATACATAACCTATTGAATCGTAAAACGCGCGCACGCACACACACGCGCACACACGCACCGCAATCACGCAAGCACGCACGCACGCGCTCGCAGACAGACAGAAATTTCAATAACTGATGTCAGTGAGTCATGAAACGAATATTTATGACGAAATTCGACAAAAAAATTGAGTGTACAGACAGACTCTACAGATTTATATAGTAGTATAGATATTATCCTTTATTAAACCATCATATATTTTTTAAACCGCACTACTGTAATAAATGCCTTAGTTTTTTGTTTGTATATGCAATAATAGAGCCTAGGCCACACTTGGTAGTGACTCATACTATTAGATGCAAAAAAATATAACAATTTAGATATACATACAACATAAATTATGTCGCTTTATAGAAATTTACAGTAATATTTACTTGTCTATGACAAACATTAATTTCCAGTACAAGTCTTTTTTGACACTTAAACTTTCGTTTGCTCTTATCTTTCCGGTTGATCCAGGTACTTTTGTGATAGCAGAGTGGAAGGTGTGTGGTGTTGTAGTGTGTGCAAAAGCGATCCAATTCCCCGCTGCATTGCAGCGGCGGATTGCGCTATGGGTTTTAGAGAATAGGCGCACAGTAGCCTTTCCGCTCACGGACCGCCTCACGATGGACTTCCACCGCAAAAACAAAACACAGAAAAAAACACAAACAGAATCGAATGACACCTGGATTATATTTTGCTGAGACTGCTAGAAAAACTTGACCAAAAAGGCACATGTTAACTAAATTAACTAGAAAGAAAAGAAAAGTCTAACTTTCCCCAGAATTCGCGAACGTCTTCTTGAAACATCAAATACTAAAAATGGTCTTAAAATTTAAGTAATTTTAGATATATAAAAACATTAGTTAAAACGCGCAAAACCGTAACAACCATCAATAGACCTGAGTGACTTTAATAAAGAAAAAGCGAACAAAAAAGGCAGTTTAGCAATAAGTCAAAGACGCTTGCAAAACGTCAACAAGACTTAACCAGGATTAAATAACGTAATTCGATCGACTTGATATTACGTTTGTTTTGTCAAAACCGTGAACCAGCCAAGCATGTAAGCTTACAAACAAACATTTCATGGGAGTTTAAACTTAAAAGCTTTGTGCTATGGGTTATTTTTGTGCGAGATGTTTTTAGTAATAGAACAAAGCTGTAGGGTCTTTATTTTGGAGTTGGCGATTGTCCAGTAGTGAATTTATTCACGGTTGGCGGATATTGAGTAGTTGAGCGCGCGCAGGAAATAAGCCTTGTTTTGCAACAGGTTTTTGAATTAATTTCCATGGGATAATTGCTTGTGATTGAAATATTTCCATCGTGTATTGAATTAAATGATCTAATGATCATTTATAATTAACATATTATAATTTAAAAAGCTGATGTTTAATAACAAGATTTGATAGTACATAAATCAATATTATGGTAAACAAAGTCTCCCCAATACCTCTTCTCTAAAATAAATTTTGCATTCTACAATAAAACTTTAAATCTTTTTATTTACTCGTAATTTATCTCTGTGAAATAAATATATCTTGTGTTTTTCCTTTCACACATGAGTTAGTATTAATCAACGCTTGTGTTTGCTCAAATTCTTCGTAATATAATAACAATAGTGTTTTTGTTCCAAACTGGCGCAGAAAGTAGGGTCCCTACCAACTGAGCCAAATAGTATAAAATGTTATTTTGACATTACAAACAGACAATCAATTTAAATTATTTATATAAATAATCACTTAAAGCATTCAAAATGATATGAAACAGTAAAAATAACTCACCGGTGTCGCCCACGGCCTGGCTGAGCGTGTTCTCCGTGACGGGCCGCAGCGCCTCCACCGCGCTGATGTAGCCGAGGCGGTCGGCTATAGCGCACGCCGTCTGACCGTTCTGGTTGTACGAACACATTTAGTATATTTTATCATTGATTATTGATTAAATCTATACATAATATAATAAAATTCAAATATGTACATTGAATATTTTTTGGAAAATCTAATTGAAATAGTCATTATTAACGATACAGAGGCCGAATCTAGTTTTTAGAACTTTTGTCTGTCTGTCTGTGACCGCATTACGAGAAAATCACTAGACTGATTTTGATGAAATTTGGTATAGCTGTTCCGCGTTAGAATATAGGATACTTTTTACTGCTGGATAATTATATCTCATCCATCATCATATATCCTCTAGTCATTTGTAAAATCTACGAATTAGGTTTCCGGTCTTTATAACCCGGGCGGAGCCGCGGGAAATGCTAGTAGGTATAATATATTAATGGAATATTAGACATTGAAATTAAAGTATTTTTCCGGGGCCTTTCGCGGATTCCTGACGTTTCGAATAGAGCGGAGAAGAAAACCGGAAATACTAAGGTTTCTATATAAGTTATGATAGACTGTTAGACAATATACCTATAGTACCTACTTAGTCATTAGATCGTCGGAAAAATCCGTCAAAAATAGTTTTATCTCACGTTATGTAGGTATATTCTAGATTTTGTTTTTATTTTGTTAAATTTAATTGAACGTAATAAATCTTTTCGGTGCAAGATTTATATATCTATAAAACTTGTTAAAATATAAAAATTAAAAACTTCAATACTTTGTTTGTTTTTGATCAGATTCATTTATAAGCTTACATCGCCTTGTAAATAGTGTATTTAAATTAGGTTTTTTTTATAAAACCTCAGATATAATTTATACGACCGTTAAATTAAATGAATCGTGTCAAGCACATTATAATATAAACAAATTGTTTTGTCATTAGCAATCAGAACACACTGTATGTATTTCCGATAACCTAGAGCACTCTGGCGATAAAATTAAATATAATTTGGCAATAAATATCAAGGGCAAATAAAATAACGAACTTCCGGTACTAAAATATAATATAATATTCAAACTTACTGCAGATAAAGCGTTGGGATCGGCATTACTCTTGAGAAGTAGTTGTATGATGAGAGTGTGTCCTTGTTGCGCCGCTTGGTGGAGAGGAGTGAACCTGGTAAAAACAAGTTATATTATTTTTTGCTGTTATTAGCACCTCTGATATTTTATTGTGCGAATCATTTCTAATATAATTATCACTTGTCTTATGGTGAAGGAAAACGTCGTGACGAAACCTGCATGTCTAAGATATGAAGTCCGTACCCGTCCGTACCCGCACTTAGCAAGCGTAGTAGAGGTCCTCGTATTGAAGGGAGGCCCGTGCCCAGCAGTGGGACGACTAAAAGGGCAGAATACAATACTGCTGTTATTAGTATACGAAGGGTCAACTATTTATTATTTGTTCAGCCCTTATAATGCTCCACTGCTGGGCAATGGCCTTCATACTCAAACATATGCCAAGGCCAAGTTCCTAGATTCTCTCAGATAAGCAGGTTTCCTCACGATGGAAAATCATCGTTCAAAAGTGACAATCATAGAAATAATTCGCACATAAAAATATCAGAGGTGCGATATCTGCGTTTGAATCCGGTTAACTTGGTTTACCATTAGGCCTACGATTGCCTTACTTTCTTTTAATTATTTTGTATTTTTTTTATTTAAAATTGGTTGAATATCTTCATTTACTTCTAGTTATTATAAAACTTATTATTTAGTATATAGAAAAAATATTCCGTTTGAGCAAAAACTTAGAATCTTAAGTCGGTAGTCGGACATTGAAAATTTATTAATTCGTCAATTTTATATTGCAAAATATCGTAGACAGGTGTTACGAATATAATCAGCTTATCGCAATTCACATTCATTGAAAGTAATTTAAAGAACTGGATCAAGAATCTAGAGTCGTATGCCAACAAATCGATGATAGAAACTTAATGATAAATATTCACTTGACTTTGTAAATGTGCACACAACAATACCTATAGCAAAACTAAGCGAAAATTATATATTTTTGTTCACGTATTTTCCGTTACATTTTTTTAGTCAAATCAAAATCAAATCAACATATAATTTATTCAAATAGACTTTTACAAGCACTTTTGAATCGTCACTTTTACATGATTATATAGAATTTAAATTAATTGTCAGTCTGTGTATGGGAGTAAGCTACCACCGACTGTTCTGCAGAGAAGAGCTGGCGAGAAACTCAACAGTTGCTCTTTTCAAAAATTATTTGATTACAATATTTATTGCATTGCAATATTTATCTATTTATCCTACGTGAGACACAACAAAACAATCCGACACATTTACATCTTCTAAGTATTCCGTGATGGTGTAATAAGCCTTATTCAATAGCATATTTTTAATTTTAGATTTAAATTGTTTAAAAGGCAAGTTCAATATGGACTGTGGAATTTTATTACACATGCGTACACCTTGCCCCATAAACGATCTATTTATTTTTTGAAGGCGAGTAGTAGTAGTGATGATAGTATTGTTTTTAACGCTTAAAGCTTAAATTAAAGCTTAATACAGAAGCTATAGCTTATATCATAATAGAAGGCACTTTTCTTTAAATTACAAGCATTCCTTTCACAGTAGTACATTATGTAGATACTATACAACACCGGACACCCAAATACTGTACCTATTTTCGTTATCGTTCCAAAATGCTTACCTAAATATTTACAAAAATACGAATCAGAAAAAATGATGACTAGTTAATAATATAAAAATTTACATTTTGATTATTTCGTCGGTTAATTAATATAAGGAACGTTCATAATATAATTATTTAAATTATATTTTTATAAAATAATTATACGCAATTTTACAAATTTTTATGTGTCGTGACATTTGTATATGTAAAAAAAATATAATTCCAGTTTTACACATTAGTGATGGAAAATTTGCGAACATTAATAGAGATAAGCTAACTATTAAAATATTTAAATCGCTAAAATAATCGACAAACTTTACATCATCAATTTCTAATTTGCATTTCAACGACATGTTATAAAAGGAAGGACATTTACGAGACTCATTTGCTTCACCCGTATATTATGTGTTATAAACTTATAATGTATAATATCTCCTACAGACTCGTATCTGTATGTATGTATAAATAAAATTAAAATATAAATGTTATAACTTAGTTACTCCTGGCTGGGCGTTTTATTTTGTCAAATTAAAAATCAATTCATAATGGCTTCTAAGCGTGTATCAATCAACTGAAATTAGTCAGACTTTTTTAGATCAGCAAAGTCTTACAATATAACAACAAAAACCTACTCATCTACTTATAAAAATAAAATTGAAATGTCTGTTTTTAATCTCTTTTCACTAAATGATATACATACTGTATAATGTATATACATACGGTAATTACATCAAATAATCATTTTTTAAATTTTTTGTCTGAGTGTCTGTCTGTTTGTTCCGGCTAATCTCTGAAACAGCTGGACCGATTTTGACGGTACTTTCACTCGCAGATAGCTTATGTTATAAAGAGTAACTTAGGCTACTTTAATTTTAGAAAAATTATTTATTTTAATTATGGTATGAATTTTTGTGTTACAAACTTAAAATTTGACAGGGAGCACGCAGGAACGATCCCGAGCGAAGCGAGGGTGAATCGCTACTACTATATAAGTAAAAATTTAAAAATCGTTTGTTAATTATTAAGCAGTTTTGTTATAAAATAAAATATAACACATGTAACCATTTTCAATGTCTTGAAAAGGGATAATGGTGACGTCAAATTGTATTACATCTCACGTGTCTGCACTAATAGGCAACAATAAGAAGCCATGATGGATATAAATCTATTACTTTATATGCATCACGAGCTGCACGAATGTAAATACATTTCGTATTTAGTTTTCAATAATAATAAACTGGACCTCACTGTCATAAAATTAATTAAATAAAATGCTCTGGTTGAAATAAGACTAGTTGTCACGGGCAGCTTTGCTCCATTTGCGACACTTAAAATATTTTGTTTTGTTTTTTCGTAATTTATCTATAAAACTATTACGGTACGATTAAAAGTTTCAAAAATTAGTGCGTATAATATGTCAAGAGATAATATACTTAGAATAGAATTTTTCAATTGTATTCATTTTACAATACATATGTGTATAGTTTTGTCCCTTCCGCTAAACTCAAAGTAAAAATTGACGTAGTACATTAGTTTAGACGTACATAAACAAGTTGAATATCAGGTTGTTGGATTGATTACTCATAGTTTATTATAGCCTATTATTGGCAATGACTACAAAATGTGTATGTCATATTACTCAGACCCATTCACATGACATTTATATGTCGATAAAATATGTCTTTTTATATTGTTCTATA
The DNA here is from genome assembly GCA_951802675.2 of Boloria euphrosyne. NCBI lineage: Eukaryota > Metazoa > Arthropoda > Insecta > Lepidoptera > Nymphalidae > Boloria > Boloria euphrosyne. Next base: position 4,908,871 of record OX637896.1, read on the forward strand.
AAAAGCAGAAGCTAATTTAGAATGTGCAGTCTTAATAACTTCATCTGTCGTATTGATACCAAAGCTAAAGGCTTCAATCTATTATCTAGTAGCGTTTTAATTTTATGAGCGCAATTTTAATTCCTTTTCTAAAATAAAAGTAGCCTTAAATATTTTTTAAAACATCAGCTATCTATCACTATTTTGAGTGAAAATCAAGTCAAAATTTGTCTAGCCGTTACAGAGATTAGCAAGAACAGATAGTTGTTAAACAGGCAAAATTAAAAAAAATTGTGTTTTTATAAGTACTGAATTGAGTAAACATTATTTTTCAATTTTATTATTAAAGTAGTGGTTTATACTCGATTTCGTTTCTAGGTGCTCCTTGCCAACTTTAAAGTTAGTAGCAGAAAAAATTAAGCACTTTCATATAAACTTGCGACTTGCGAGAGCCTTTAGACCTCCTTATTGTACTAATACTATAATTACTACTACTATAACTTCTTCTTTAACTAATTCGACGACTTCGTTAATTCCATGAGTGAATGATGTATCTATTTTATGTTTATAGCAAGCAAGAGCAGCTGACCCGTGCGCGGCGCGCGCGCCGACGTCCGCGCCGGCGTCGAGCAGCGCGCGCGCGGCGGCAGCGTGCCCGTGGTGCGCGGCGGCGTGCAGCGGCGTGTAGCCGTCGCGCGTGCGCGCCGCGCAGCGCCCGCCCGCCGCCACCAGCGCCGCCAGCACGCGCGCGCGCCCCTCCGCCGCCGCCAGGTGCACCGCCGTCAGCCCTGCGCACACTCTCTTACAGTTACGACTATATTACATATCATTCAATATAGGTACTATATACATAAGTATCATAAACTTTTAACTTAGTCGAATCTCTATGTAATCTTAAATATGTTTAAGAAAATCTTATTCTATATTTAAAATCTTAAAACTAAGTTTTTTTTTAAATTTCTATCTCATCACGAGAAAACCACAGAACTGATTTTAAATTACAATTTAAACACTAATTTTAATTATTAAATTAAATCAAAGATCACATAATACTTTATAGTATCTTTTCTTTTCTCAGATTAATTTTAATTTTTGAGTCCAGACATTTTAACATAACCAAGCTATGTCAACTTGGCTCCAATAATACCAATAACGACGCCACAAATTCATATAAACCTAAGCCGATAATATTCACTTCATCTACATTAGCCCCTACATTATGAAGTATATTTAACTTACCATTGTTAGCAGGCACATTGACATCCGCCCCTCTTTCGATGAGCATTTCCACACAATCCTCATGTCCCTCCTGGGCCGCCATGTGCAGTGGTGTGAAACCCGCTTTAGATTTTACTCCTGGGTCGGCATCTATATGAACAAGTAACATTATAAGTAAATCTAATGTATGTAGACAAAGAAAGGTATTATTTTAAAAAAATCAATAAAAATTATATACTTTCTTTGAAATTATAATCGAACAAATATTTTCTGTAGTCTATTCACATTAACAAATAATATTTGAAATATTGCGCCAGAATGCATGAGTCAGTAGGAGTCTTATATAGCTTTACACTGTAAAAACTTGATGATCACAAGTAAATCTTCTGCCTACAAATTTTTAATTAATACAGTGATAAAACTAGCATAAAAAACAATAACAAAAACTAGTAAAACATACCATGTTCCAAGAGCGCAAATGCGATATCGGGATGATTGTGGCGACACGCGATGTGTAAAGCCGAGTGTCCATTTTTTGCCAATGAATGTGGCGACGCACCTGTGTATGAGGGAAAAAATCTAGCTTACTCCACAAAATAATGGGCTATTTCTAGCTTTTAAACTAAATAAATGAATAAATAAAAAAATAATGTTGATATAAGCTGTTGGATGAAACCTACATACATACTTTACATTATTATGTGAATTATTTTATTCTTTTATGATGATCGTAGAGACGAAAATTTAATTAACAAACAGACATTCCAACCTCTATGACCTCGTGATCTTAATTGAAGGGGCTATTGAAGCCAATAAAGTCATAATTACTTACCAATTAAAAGAACCTATTATCGACAAACACCTTTTTAAAATTACGCAACGATTCTTTTAACATTAATATTCAAATACACTTTGATAGGCAATTTCGCAACGTTAATTAGTTAGAATTTAATATAGGATCGTTTACTTTTATATACTTTGTTAAGATTATTTTTAATACGAAAATAGCAAATCGATACATGTAACGCCATCTACTGACAATTAATTGAACTAATCATTCTTGTTCTAAATAACACCAGTTAAAATCAGTACCTACTATTGGTACTGATTGTACCAATAGCACTAAGTTCTCCGACCGGCCATGGCAGCTAATCTCAATGAGACTAGCCTACTGCGCAGGAGATATTATAGTGCACGAGTGTACGCGCAGACAAAAGTGCACTCTCTGTTCCTTATCACTCTCATACTCCGGTGGGACGACTACTCGACACGACCAGTGAGAGTTAAGGCGCAGGACCGACGGCTTTACGTTCTCTCCGAGGCACGGGGGTGACACAACACCACCTTCCCAACTCCGGGCTCTTACCGAGGCTTACTATACAGAAAGACTCAATAACTAAATTGGCTCAACCCGGAACTCGAACCCAGGACCTCTCGATGAAAGGCCGTACTTGCTAGCCACTACACCATATATACTATGAAATGATCAACATGAACAACACTTCTCAATTAAAATTAGCTCAAAACCAAAACCTTACCAAAGATTAAATAAAGTCATAAGCACCTTTGTCCAGCAAAAGCAAAGCTATATCGGGATGTCCGTAGTATGTGGCCATGTGCAGCGGCGTGATGTGGCTGCGGCCGGGCGCGTCGGGCTGCGCGCCGCGCGCAAGCAGCAACCGCGCTACGCCGATATCGCCGTACTTAGCTGCTAGGTGTAGTGGAGTGAAGCCTTTACGTGTCTCCGCTTCGATGGGCGCGTTATGGTCTAACAGTATGGAGGCGACTTCTTCTTTACCTGTTTTGGTTTTTTTTTAAATAAAAATGTTATTTAAATTGATTTTTGACCTTAAATGACAGAGGATACGATTTTAAGTTCTATAGTGTATGTGAACGTAAAGCGAGAGAAGCGATTGTCAATTGTGAACAGGTTTTAAATTTTCCTAAAGAAATCTTAAGAGTGCAATAATCTAATTTTAATTGATTTTGACGTCTGTTCACCTTTTCAATTAAAAAGTTATTAATAAATAATAAAACAATACATTAGAATCATATCATCAATAAAAGCATAAGAGGGTTGCAAATTTTTAGGTGATTTGTGAGTTTTTAATAAAGGCTATTCAATTAATAAAGATTTTTTGAATTTGAATTTAATTTGCAAAAACGAATAAGTGTTTTCACCAGTTGTTACATTTTTACAAAATAGGATATATCTCAAAAGTTCTTCTCTAAAAAAGTAAAAATAAAAAGTGATTCGAAGTCATCACAGTGTATATTTATTGTTAATAGATATTTAATGCCTTTTAGAAATCAGATAACAGTCCGATTTATATTACATAGACCAAATATAAAGACATATACCAATGTATGAATTATATGTATAAATTAGAGTTTTTCAGCAAGTTGTAAATGTTGTAATGACAATGATTAATATTTAAATTATTGTTTATTAGTATGTAACACTATCGTTGGCAACATTGAGAAGTTTTTCTTAGTTATTATTTTATCTATGGCAACCACTTTTACACTTCACTTTATTCGAGCTGCATAAGAAATGTTATATCACGCCATGTTGGTTAATTTTGAGAAGAATAAAGTTTTTTGTTTCATCGTGAGCCATCCTTGTAAACCTTAACAGTAATTATAGTTACCTTCCTTAGCAGCGATATGTAGCGGCGTGTACTTGTCCTTGGTGGTGGCGGCGACGTGCGCGCCGTGCTGCAGCAGCAGCGCCGCGATGTCGCCGTGGCCGAGCCGCGCCGCCACGTGCAGCGGCGTCTGCTCCTCGCGCGCTCGCGCTTCCACCTGCGGTATGTAGAAACAGTGACATTTTTACACAAATATTTATTATTGTACATGCTTCGGTTTGCTAAGGAATCAATTTGATTGAAATCTCAAAACACATGTCTTGAGGGGTCCGTAGATCGATGGTAGGGCCGCCAGGAGTTGAAATAAAATACGTGGATATATCTTCTATATTATTTAATCATTGAGCTAGCTAGCAAAAACATATAGCAATACTTTAATGATTTAATTTATTATTACGGATGGAGAGATACATAAACGGCGACAGACATGACACGGTGGTGCAAGAGAGTAGTGTAGAGTTGCCAGGTATAGGAATTCAAATAATTACAAATGAATAAAGTATGGCCAGCTCTAACAACCTGGATATAGTTATTCTAAAAATTATGTTTCCGACATGTAGGATAAATAATTGACTTATCAATTAAAAAGAACGACTACCGTTTGTAGCACTATGAATGAAAGACTTTCATACAATCTTGCGATAGCCCTTAGACCTTCTTAATCCGGCACTGTGGCAAAATCCATTCTTAACGGATGTCTACTAACAATAAACTACTACCATATTCGATTTCGTGATGAGTGAGTGAGTGAGTGATCTTTCGCTTATAAACATTCTTCATTCTTATTATGGATCAGTAATTGTAGTTATTAATTGCATGTTTTTGTCAGTCAGTCCACTGTGTTGCAGGATGACCTACAACACGTTTTGTCTAAACAGTCTTCAGTTTTCGCCACTTAGACAATATTTTTTGTCTTTTCTTCCTGTAACTTGGCGATCTGAGTTGACACGATCGATTGAGCCAATCGCTTGGTATTAACATTTGAGTTTTAAATTAATATTGGAAATCGGAAGGATTTTCTCGCGTCTTCCCCCGCATTGTAAAGACCGGAAACCAAGTTCTTTTTGACATATATTTTCACTGAAACACGCTGCATCCTATGAAATAAGTTTCATGTCTATCCATTTTGTAGTTTTTACAGCTAGAGCGATCGAGCGAAAAAAAACGTCTCACCATTTATTAGAATAGAGATTTGTAGACTACCTCCATTCTCTTTTAAAATTTATAATAAAATGACTGACTGAGTCGAATCTGATACTGAATATTTTTATATATTTCAATTTTATTGCGAGAAAATATTCTATCTATTAGAAATGGATACAAAACGTTTCTAAGGAGGTAAGATCGCTAGTACATAACAACCAACCTTGGCATTGTTCCGCAGCAGCACGCGCACGAGGTCGGTCTGGTGCGCGCGCGCCGCCAGGTGCAGCGGCGTCTCGCCGCGCGCGGTGGCGGCGTCCGCGTCCGCGCCCGCGCCCACCAGCACCAGCGCCACGTTCATGCAGCCCATGAACGACGCCACGTGCAGCGGCGTCAGCCCCGACTCCGTTGTCGCTGATTTGCCTGAACACAGAATAGTTGGACATAGTTATGCAGACCAGAACCAAATGACTGTTTTGCGCTATGATCAATTTTGTTTTGACATATGATCAATTTTCATAACGAAATGTGGGCTTCGATGTTTGTAGCATATATAAAACATGCAATTTTGGACGTATCTGTGTACTTAACTCAATTTCACCCCGATTGTGGGTTGGTCCTGGTCTGCATAACTATGTCCAATTATAATCATTGAAGTCACCGAACTAAAAGCAGGAAGGGCCCTGACCTCAAAAAACGTGACAAAACTGCGATTACACAACCGTACCGACAAATACATGTTGTCTCTTTTACTCCCGAGTAAAACTAAACGTTCGTTCTCTTTCACTCAAAATGACAGAATATTGTTTCAATGGAGAATTGTGTGCGCTCACACCTTTCAATGTGAATACAATTTAGAGCGATCGAAGTACTGTAGGTACCCTTCTTGTTTTTAGTTCGGTGAATTGAAGTAAAACTTCTTTACGCACTTCACTTGGGGAGTAAGCTGGAGGATGCGTGACGTTACAAAAAATGTGATCGGGCGAGGCGAATGGCAGTTGAGAGAGAGAAATATAAGTTAGAGAAGAATAAGAATAATAGAAAGAGAGAGAGTTACGTTTATTATTACTGTACGAGCGAGAGAAAGAGAGAGTGCATCACATAAAACTTCAATCCAGGTGTTGGATCTGTGTCTTTATATAAGACACCCACAGTACTGGTTTTTTTGCCTATAGCTCGTGAAATCCAAACACGTAGACGGTAGAAATAATAGTAATAACTAATATTATAATTCAAATATCGGCCACAATACACGGTCAGTTTGACCGAAACTAGCGAACTACGCGGGATTATTATACTCATAGTGCATAAGTATGCAGCAAAACGAACAAGCTTGTACTATTCCTATCACTCTTACATATATTTGAGTCGATTTTGCTAATCCTACGAGACCCATGGAAATGCAATAATTTAGCTAATTATTAATTTAGAATGATAACAAATTAGTTTAATAAATTAAATTATTTACACTTTTGGGTACACGAATGAAATATATTTCTTCATAAACACAAGAAATAATAATCTATAATTTAAATAAAAATTATAATTTAATTAAAAACCATAACAAATACTCACTGGCACCATATTTGAGCAGTAATTCAACAACTTTGAGCCTATTCTTTTTACACGCAATGTGTAGGGGCGTGAAGCCGTTGAGCGCTCGCGCGTTGGCATCTGCATTTCTGTCTAAAAGGAGTTTAGCTACCTGGAAGTAAAAAATTATATTTAGTGACAAAAGTACTATATAAATAGTACTAAATAAATAGTAATTAATGACGTGATCGCCATTTATATATGAATTCTAGATGGACTATCAGCGTCTTAAGTGTCCTCAAAAAGACTCGAGTTGTGTGAGCTACATGGCAGATGTCGAAAATATCTTTTTAACAGAATATACTTAAAAATATTATTAAAATCAAGCTTTTGTAGGGTTTTTCTTTTTAGCTACGATTTTAGGGTTCTTTTCTTTATTTTGACCGAACATTTCGACGCCATTTTTACAATTTCAAGAAACATCTCTTATAAAAAAATAACATCACCTTGACGTGTCCGCAGTGTGCGGCGACGTGCAATGCCGTCAGATAGTCGACAGTGACGTCATCGATGGGAGCACCCTCGGCGAGAAGCACCTTGGCCGTCTCCACGTGTTCGCCTTGCACGGACATGTGGAGAGGAGTGAGACCGTTCTGTGGAATAAATCACTCAATTAATAATAATTATTATTATTCAAATAAAATTGATGTCCTCCCGGCCGATTACGGCCACGGCGGCCAATCTCATTGAGACTAGCCAACGGCGCGGGACATATTATAGTGCACGAGTGTATGCGCAGACACAGAGAGTTAAGGCGCAGGACCGACGGCTTTACGTGCTCTCCGAGGCAGGGGGGGGTGAAACACCGCCAACTTCCCAACTCCGGGCTGTTACTGAGGCTTACGAAACAGAAAGACTCAATAACCAAACTTGGCCCGACCTGGGACTCGAACCCAGGACCTCCCGGTGTGCGACCGTACATGCTAGCCACTACACCAACGAGGCAGTTAAATTCAAAGGCAGTAAAAATCAAATTAATATCTACTTGACTGACTCGGTCAGACTGGCTAATATTCCTGGGAAAGAGAGCATAAGCTATTATAGCGTACTTCCTCTTTTCTAACAATAGATGGCGCTATCCACATTCTTGTACAAATTCGAATATTACAAAAGGTTTTTACAGCCAATAGCATCAAGTACAATCAATACCTTAGTCTTGCTAGTGATAGGCGCCCCGTGCGACAGCAGGCGGGACACCACGTTGCTGTGCCCGGAGCGCGCCGCGCAGTGCAGCGGCGTCAGCCCGTCCCGCGTCATTGCTGCTATGTTTGCACCTACAATAAATACATGGAACAATACATTATATAGGCAGAATGTACATTTCAAGATTACTGCAGGGAAAAGTATTTTACATTTGGATTAGGATGATCAGCTATCATCATACCGAATACCACCTAAATCTATCCAGACATTTTCCCATGACAAACAGACAAAATTCTAAAAACAAAAGATTAGACTCCTGTATCGACAATAATGATTATTTCGGTAAAATTTTCCTACAACATTTAGGTTATGTAAAGATTTAAGCACAGTTAGAACTTTATTATATGTATAGAATATAGATAAATAAAAAATGTTATAATTTACTTTATTATAATGAAGAAAAGAAATGAATAAACCAATAATTTGTTTTTTTTTTCAATGGAAGAAACTCATAAATTACTCACAAAATACATAACGATATATGTAATTTTATTTTTATTGGATACACATTTTCTTCTCAACAATTGCAAATGACTAATACCTAAAGCAAACAAACATTCACAATACGAAAATTAAAAAAAAAACTTACCATTTTCCACAAGTAAATCTACCATAGCCAGCTGTCCCCACTTGCTGGCTACGTGTAGGGGAGTTATGTTGTGTTTCGCGGCTCTGCCCGGGTCTGCGCCCGCTGACAGCAACGCTTTGGCCACTCCCACATTCCCATAGTGCGCTGCAATATGGAGCGGAGTGAAGCCTGATTTGGAACAAGCGTCTGGGTTGTGTTCGTTCTGGAAAATAAATATATTGTTACAATATTATTATTGTTATAATTTATACTCGTAGCTCTAAAGTGTAATACTTTCTTATATTAACGCGAATATTTGAAATATAAAAGAAGACTTTTCGAATTTCTTTTCAGTCAGGAATAAAAAATCTAAATAATTCAGAGAAATAAAACCGAAACATTAGTTTCCACGGGAACCATAATACTTTTTTAGGTTTACTCGAATAATCTTTTCGGATTTTGTCACGGTAATCATGCTCTCGTCGAAAAGATAGTTTCATTTATAACCGCGGAAATCGTTCATTTTGCCATGATTATAAAAAAAGACTATTAATCTATCTCTGTACCAAATTTCCTCCATATCGGTTTACCTGTCGTGATAGTAACAAACATTCATCCAAACATTTCAAGTTTCACATTTATAACAGTAAGATTATTATTTATTATAGGCCATTAGGATGTTCATAGTGACAAATATAAGTTATAAATGCCGACGATCTATTTGGGAGTGCAATAAAGCATAATTAATTGTATTGTTTGACCTCACCTTCCTTTATTTGCACTATAGTTAATTAAATCTGGGAGAATATTCATGACTAATAAAAAGGTATGGACATGAAAGTATAGCTTAGAAAAACATTTATGCGTTAATAGTTTATAATATCCAATACTCAAGTAGTAAGACCTGTATATCAAATTTCATCCAGATTGGTTGTAAAATACCGAAAACATCCTGTCCAAGAGTACAATGCCAACAAACTGACATAGAACAGCTAATTTTGCTAAACTTAAAACAGAGATGTTTCCTTCCCTCGGTCAATTAATGTAAATTAGTTATATTATAATTTAGTTACAAACCTATACCAAAATCTAAAATTCCTTATAAAACCTCAGAAGATATCATCACAGAATCATAAAAACACTGACATTAATAATTAATAAAAGTCTAATATTTTATGGAAAAGTTGAAATGCATATTCATACGATACTTAAGATTTCCTTTCTTCCTTTATTGGGATATACATTATACAGAATAAGTTAGCTGAAACACTAGCAACTCCGATCTCATATCTAATAGAGTGGTTTACTTTGATGTTATGACCTGATTTGCATAACGAAATTCGGCTTTCCTCATAATATAAGGCATTCAATTTATATAGGTATATGCTGATATGATATTTTCAATTTAGAACTAATTTACGCAAAAACTACTGAACATATTTTGATGATACTTTATAGTAATATAGTTTATATATCAAATTTATATGTTATAGGCTATAATTTTCAACACGTCATGTATAGAAATAAATAAGAATCTGTCATTCAAATTTAATTTTACCAAGTTCCTTTAAAGTTTGTAGCACAAAAAAGAAAGGACTTTCATACAAACTTACGATTGCCTTTAAAGTTTTTAATCCGGCCCTGTCGCAAAATCTGTTCTTAGAAAGCGTCCACTAAGTACTTACTTCGAGTAAAAGCGTAGCAGCTTTAACATCGTTCTTCTTAGCAGCGATATGTAGCGCCGGAAGCCGCACTTTGCCTCGTGTATCCGACTCTAATAGCTCTGCGACGACTCTGTCGTGTCCTTGTTGCATGGCTACTGCTAATGGTGTGAAGCCGTCCTTAAAACAATAATAGCGTACCCTAATATATTGTATGGACACACAAATAAAGAACAAAAAGACAGGCCTTTTTCGTCCTTAATTACATAAAAATTGGAAAAAAGCAAGAAAATTTTAGTTTAAATGGAAAATTTTCTATACATTTCATAACAACGTAGTACTTATGTTATAAACGATTAAATTACTACTGAATCTTATTTGCTTTCTCTCAATAGGTACAAGTCTATGTTTTCTACTAAATAATAATTAGGTCATTATTATTTCCGTACATGAACAACAAGAAATAAATATTTACACAAAACAAGGTCACAGATCACATTGAATGTTTTTGACGTGGATAAGAATTTTCTTTTCAACGTTCAACCATTTGCTTTACAATACACTCGTTTTATCGGTCATTATATTTTCGCATCTTTCCGTGTCTTTACGAAAGAATAAATTTGGTATTTTTATTAAAATTAGTACACAGAAGGCTTGTATTTGTTTGTTATTATTGAAAGTTTTCGACAGTAATTTCCTTGCAAACTTATTGTAAGCATAAAAATTTCCATTTTATGTTATTTTGAAATAAAAAAATAAAGTTACAACTTTACTCTAGAAGAAAGTTGGAACCAAACTGTCAAACGTTATGTAAAACAATTTCTTTGTTATATTATACACTAGTTTCTTACAGTGCTACCATCTCCTTCTCATCTCTCCATTGTAAGTTATTCTTATACAAAAGTAAAATCTATTTAAGGCAGTGGTAGCTCAGTAATATCATAATATGTGGTAAGAAATTGAATGAAGCGGGTTCAAATCCTCGCATTTGTAAAGAGAAGTCCGTGCCTATTTAAAAACAACATAAAAAACATATGAAAATTATAAAGTAAATTGACATAGCATTCTATTCAACTCACTTCTGTCGCTAACGTCTGGCTGGCACCAGCGGCTAGCAGCATCTTCACGCATCCCGCGTGATTCTCTTGTGCTGCCATGTAGAGTGGGGTGAATCCTGCTGCAGATTGGGCGTCTGCTTTGGCGCCCGCGCCTAGCAACGCCCGCGCTACAGACTCTTGTCCTGCGAGACATGCTATGTGGAGGGCTGTGTTACCTGCACGAAAAATGTTTAAAATTAAACTATGTTTGCAAAGATTATTATTTCATAAGTTCGTGTAGTACATAATATTATACTCGAATATACGTTACTTCTTCACGTTGAAACGGCTGGACGGGTTTGAATGAAGTTTTGTATTAGTTTGGACTATGACTTGAAATAAGACAAAGTCTACTGTTTAGCACCTAGTGACGTAACTGATACGGTCGGGACTTTTAAGTATTATTTTTTTTATCGACTTAATGAATTTATTAAAAACTTCTTACATAACCATTATATTACAAGTAGGTACGTTTTACGTTTTTTATACTTTAATAGAAAATCAAACAATAGAATCCTAAGCCAATAGATTCTTAACAGGCTCTAGAATGAGCAATTCTAATTGTTGGTATTAGAATCCATGAGGGTCACGATATTTTACATCTATTACCTTTTAATTAGATAATATCTGACAGCTACATTCCATCATCTCACCATATATAATATAGGAATGAAGCATTAATTATAATATGTAAGTGTTTAATCGACCAATTACCTTTTTTTGTTGCTGCATCGACTGTGGCGCCTCGCTTTAGTAGTTCCTCTACGACGGAAATGTGACCATCTTTAGCGGCTAAGTGTAAGGCGTTCAGACCATTCTGTAAAGATTTATTTTTTATTATATTAAACTAGTTTCCTCCTTTACGCCGTAATGGCTAGTCAGATTGAAATGAATTGTAGTACACTGATAGATTGTTAACATAATATTTAATATGATACTGTTAAGCACCTAGGCTAAGTTAAAAAAAATAGCAATGTAGGAATATATGTGAGTTATCTATACATAATATAATACAAAGTCCTCCGCCGCGTCTAGTCTGTCTGTCTGTTCGCGCAAAACTCAAAAACTTCGCCACCGATTTTCATGCTGTTTTCCCAATGGAACGAGTGGTCGGCGGACTCAAGGGAGGTTTTAGTATATAATTTGTCAAGTATTTTTAATTTATTTTGTAGACATTTGCTAAAATGTCGCAAAAAATACGGACGCGAGAATAAAATGCAAGCGCTGCTTCAAGCGCCGCTTCACTTGATGCAATCGCCGACTCTTCCATGCACCGTCTTGTTTAGCTAATAGCTTTTACAAGAAGCGAAGATTTTTTGAATTTTCAACGTTCTACCACCAATTCCTTTTTTAATAGTGATTAGAACGCGGGAATTGCTAGTGTTATATAAAATTATATTAAACACATTTACACGAAATACATTAATTTTTTCAACTATCTTTACAATTTATTTTAACTGTTGCTTAGAGTGTTTAAGTGTGTAATTAAAGTGCCACTGATTTCGTTACGCAGTGTTATCGAACACTTGTTCGTCCAGTTGTAAAAACGTATTCAATTATAACAAATAAAATATATAAGTCGTAATTACGTCAACGTTCAAAAAGTTGATGTAATGTAAAGAAATTACCGCATTATTTTTGTCTTAATTTTGGTTATGACTGAGCAACCAGTTTTACTATCTCTAATACAACATAATAATAATTAATTATCATTCAGTCTTTCCAACTTACTGGGAACAAACCTCTTTCCAAAATTAAAGGAAAATTAGCCCTAGTTTTCCTCGCTAGCTATTAGTTGTATTTCAAACGTAATACTGTTACGGAAAATTTCAGATACAGTTTTCCTCACATACATCAGACAAAGTTTACATTTCATCTCTAACTTATTCGCATCAATAGTTACAATCACAATTTTGAGGCTATATCTAGTGATGGCAAAGTATAAAGGATATTTATATCAGAACAACTGCGGTAAGTCATGGCACTTGTAAAGTAATGGATCCTAGCTACGGATGCGCAGCGAAGCTGAACGTTTAGTTACTGTGAAGGTCGCCTGCATACAAAATATCAAACATAACCATCGAATTCTCAAACTCGCGGAATTTGGAGCAATGCAAAAACAAATTCAGATAAAATATATATGTATATTGGTATACTGTATATAATTACATTTTTTATTATTACTTAATATTGTTACTATTAAATACTATTAACGATTAAGTTAACAGTATTTTGGCCAAAGGATGCTGAATGATGATGATGATGAATTTCTTAGCGCTGACGAAATTTATAAACAACTAGTAATTAAATTAAATACATATTAACGGTTTGTGTAGGTTTCTCAGAAATGAGATATATAGAGAGTGAAAAGTATCCTATATGATGACCCGGTTATCGTAATAGCAAATTTCATTAAACAATATCCAGCGATATTTTGGTGATGCAGTCACAAACCGACAGACAGACAGATTCGGTCTCGGTATCGATATTAATAGTTATTTCAATAACAATTTCCAAATTTTTTTATATATAAATTTGATCAATGATTATAAACAATTTAACTAATGAGTGCGTGTTGTCATTGTAACTTACAAGTACACACAGTATTTGCCACCTTTTATGAGTAAATTTATGCAATCGTAAGGGCATCTGCAGGTTGAGCATTCTTTGAAGTACTTCTGTGTACCGAAAGCAAAAATATTGCACAATACATATTGTGCTTATGCGCGATTTTGATTTGCTTTACAAAACATAACCGTGACATATTTGTATGCAAAATGATATAATCGCTATGACACTGAAACACGGATGTGTGTTAATGTATAGAGGAGATATTTTTGTAAGCAAATTAGCGCAACGGAAGTGCATACATTTCTAGTCAAAACTATTTAGATTTTACTATTACAGTATAAAACTGGTAATGCAGCGGTTATGCATTAGTATTTAGTAACGCTCAGAATGACTTTTGAACCGTATTCAAATTCGTGTCACATCATCAATCATTTTCAACACAGCTTAGACATTCTAACACGGTTAGGGACATATCGCGGAATCGTCACAACGCGAAACCCGTATCTTCGAGAGAATCTTACCAGTTTCAGAACCTAACTTGCATTAGGCCAGCCTGATAGGCTATGACCTGATCTCCTTAACATAGAGGATGTCTCCAGTATTTGGTTGTTAAAAGAGCAAAACAATAAAATTGAGCAATTTAATACTAACGCTATTGATATCTAATTCATCACTATATGTACATTTTAGCAAGAATAAATACAAGAAAAAACTAGTCTTCATTATAAAATCTTTTGAAGAGTTTGTAAGAGTAATAACTACTATACAAAGTATATACGAGAAGTCCGCAGATCTTGATCTTACACAGCCAGGAACTAGCCAGTAGTTACAGCAGGAAGCTACCTCGTAGTTCATCAACGTCCGTCTAACGCGTAATTGGCTTCATTTCTTTTGTAGTAGGTACTTATTATGATGGGGAGTGCAAAATATGAAGGTGAATTTCTTATACACGCTGTTAAGTTAATAAATAAATAAATATGTTATGACATTATTACCCACAGCGCCATATAGTTATGTGATAAGCTACAAAGCTTGTGTTACGGATACCAGATAGTTGATACACTACACATATATAATAACTTTTAAGTACACATCTATGTAACATTTAATTAAAAAAATGAATTGCTTTTAAGTTTTAACTAAATGCATATGAAAGTACATACGGTATGTTCTAGCATCAAAAAATCAATTTTTTTAACTTTTGTTTGTCTGTCTGTTTGTTCTAGCTAATCTCTGAAACAGCTGGACCGATTTTGACGGGACTTTCACTTTCAGATAGCTAATTTAATAAGGCGTAACTTGGGATAATTTTAAACCGACTTAAAAAAGGAGAAGCTAATATTTTAGAAATTTTATTTATTTTAACTAGCGGAATCCGTGGCATTGCAGACGCTAAGCCTAGGGACGAACCCGAGCCAAGCGAGGGTTAGTCGCTAGTTACAAATATAAACATATCCAAGACTGGAGTACAAACATTCGTGCCTGACAAATGAATGTCCCCAGTTGGACTCGAACCTGCAACCGCTTGCAGGTAGGGTCACTACAAAACTGAGCCAAACGTTGAAATTACTATGATAATCTGAGAATTATTATTATTATAACTCTTTTATTTACTTCTACGTAATAAATTCCAATAGACTCTACATTACATCATATATGAATATGCGGTAATTAAAACATAATATCAATTAGCGAACCATTAATATTGCAGCATTGTCAAGGGACAAATTATAATGCAATTGCTCGAAACTGCGTATAATTATGAAGAGGGTGATTGGTCCCTAGAGACCGCAAAGTGAGTTAATAGGTGACCCGGTTCAAGTCTTGGCATTCATAATATTGACTAAGTGCTGTATATGCACTTATGAAGACAGAAAACTAATCATTAATGTGGAAGAAGCACTTTGATGACTTATTTCTTACTACACCTTTGATTAGATATAAGTTTTCATAATATGGGAATCAATTTATTTTGATAGTATTAAAATTTCTTAGCTTAAAGTAAAAATACCATTACTAAGATGGGACGGCAACATACAGAATCTATTAAAATCTATTTCTTGTATGAAACGCTACCAAATTAAATTGTTTACTTTTGCTTTTTCACTATTTATATGGAAATCAACCGTAATTACACATAAACTGTGGAAATTTAAACCAGCTAAATAGCATAGTTTAAAGGAAAAATGTTACCGAACAAATATAGAAAAAGCGTAGGCTTAACTAACTAGTTGGGTTGGCTGTTGGGTATAGAACCCTAAAATCACAACAACACAAACATATTTTCTATGATCACTTAAAAGGTTTGGGATCGCGACGATTTATATCCATTATAGGCTATAACGAGACCTAAATCGTAAAGCGTAACACATTATTCGCGGGCTAACTGCTAAAGCACTTGACATATATTGCCAAAAATATTAAGCAATCTTTGTACCTGAATAATAAAACTTAATCCAATGGAACCCAAGGGGAAAATATAATAACATTAGACCGTGGATTTTATAACATTTTTTGTTCGAATTCATCGGTTAATTAAAGTTAATATTATTTTCTTTAACGATAAATTCTATAGCAATAAACAAAAATTTGTATAGAATAGACTATATAATTTGTTGCCATTTATAATTACTGTTCTGCTCCCTTTGATAATAGCATGATGGTATATAGGCTTTGACAATAAACAGGCTGTCTAATTAAAAAAACATTTTTCAAATCAGTTTAGTACTTCCTTAGATTAGCGTGTGCGAACAAGCAAACACTACCAGTTTATAATAATAGTATAGTATAGATTGTTCTTCAACGTTACTAGTCTGTGCTATTTTAAATACTTAGTTATAGAAAATAGAAATATACTACGCGTCCATTCTTTCACTTCTAGCAATTATTTGGACAAAGATCAGCCGTGTCTTATAATTAGGAAAGTGGTTTGTGGCTTTCTATAATTTATAGGGAGCATATTTATTCGAGCAGTTTGAGATACAAATATAGTACGGTCAGATTTCAAATGAAACTTCAGAGAAGTACAAAAGTTTTTCGTAAAGGTCTATAAAGTGAGTTATGACCCGATTTGTCTGGGGACTTGGCAAGGATATTGATTACTTGCGAGAGCTCACTGCTGTGTGTCGTGGGATAAGTCATTTTGAGGTCAAGAAGCTTTTTCTTACATCATTCAATTATGTAAAAATAATGCCACGAAAAGCTTTTATTATTGTGTTCTTTATATTATTACTATTACAGAATCTTGGCTTTGCGATGGTATTTTGGACTCGGAACTTTGCGACTCAAGGTATGATGTGTTTCGCCGTGATCGTGGCGCTGGTAGAAGAGGCGGAGGAATATTAATATTGTGTTCTAACGTGTTGAATGCGCGACATCGCCCTGAGTGGACTCCAGATGACCTTGAATGTTTATGGTTAACTATTGACCGCAAAACCTTAAAATGTATGTATAACATCCACTTGGCAACTATTTATATACCCCCCGATGGAATGTTACCATCGCGTATTAATATCTTTACAGATATGTTAAAGAATGTCTTTTTTAGTAATCCGGGCGACGTGTTTATAATTCTTGGAGATTTTAATCTCCCATGCATACGCTGGACTTCTGAAGGGCCAGTTATATTAAAAAAGGGTGCAACTGAAGTTCAGGACTGTGCCGTTAATTTATTAAATATAGCTAATTTTTTAGGTTTGAAACAATATAACTCAGAGCTAAACTCTAGCGGTAATACACTTGACCTTGTCTTTTGTAATTTTGAGGTCGAGGTCACTAGGTCCTTAAGTATTATGGTCGTGGAGGATGAATATCATCCCACTTTATCTATTGACATTACAGATATAATAATTCCCTTACTTAGTCCTAAAGTAAAGTATAAATATTTATACAACATGGCGAATTATGAAATTATACGTGAAAATTTAAGTGTTTTTGATTGGTCATCCATATTAAGTATAGCATCATTAGATGAAGCTTTGGCTAAATTTTATGAAATTCTTTATGATTTAATCGATAAATATGTACCTAAAGTAGTTATACATGATAAAAATATATATCCTATATGGTACAACAGGTCTTTAATTCATATTATTAATGATAAACGTAAAGCACACGCTGACTGGAAAAAATATGGTAACATTATTGATTATGAAATATTTTCACTTTTAAGGAGACGTTTTAAAATCTTAGAAGACAAACTATTTCAAAAGTACATACAAAAAACCGAAAGTCTTATCAAAATTAATCCTAAACATTTAAATAATTATACTAAAAATAAACGTAAAATTAGATGCAATTACCCTAGCGCTTTGGTTTATCAAAATAATATCCATTGTAGTGAAGATGATATATGCACTGCTTTTGCAAGTTACTTTGAAAGTATGTTTCAGCTACCTCTAAGTCAATATCCGTTGCGAAGCGTGGACTCTCCAGAATCATCAGAAATTACGTCGAGCTTAAGTGTTGATACTGAGATGGTGCTTAAATATCTTACCAGCTTAGACGTCAGTAAAGGTCCCGGTAGTGACAACATACCAGCTTTATTTGTCGTAAAGTGTGCTGATGTTCTCGCAGAGCCGATATGTCTTATCTATAATAGGTCTTTTATGCAAGGTTATGTCCCAGCAATATGGAAAGAAGCACATATTATACCCATACACAAAAAAGGGCTGAAGACGAAAATCGAAAACTACAGACCTATTTCTATACTTAATACTTTTAGTAAATTACAAGAACGTATTGTATATAATTATATTTATCCACATATTTCAAAATTTATCCCTCAAGAACAACATGGGTTTATGAAACGTCGTTCCACTCTTACTAATCTATCCGTTTTTACTGGTGATATTTTACGAAGCATGGGCGATCGCATCCAAGTGGATGTTTTATACACGGATTTCGAGAAAGCCTTTGATCGTGTAGATCATATAATACTACTTCAGAAACTCTTAGCCCTTGGTATCAGCGGTGATCTTTATCGTTGGTTTGAATCGTACATATCGAATAGATCTCAAGCTGTTGTAGTCGGTAGTGGTAAATCTAATCTTATTGGAGTCCCGTCTGGCGTTCCTCAGGGGTCATTACTAGGTCCGCTCTTGTATGCTCTTTATATATATGACATGGGTAATTGTATTAAACACTCGAAATTTCTTTTATATGCTGATGATGCAAAAATTTACAAATCTATAAACTCACCTGATGATTGCATTTTGCTTCAAAACGATTTAAATAGACTCTCACTTTATCTTAAAGCAAATCGTATAACAGTAAACGTTGATAAATGTACTCACATCACTTTTACGCGTAATAAAAATATAATTAAAACAACATATAATATTAGTAACACATCAATAAAATCAGCAACTTCCATCAAAGACCTTGGCGTGACATTGGATAGTAAATTAACGTTTTCTGAACACATAGACTTAATCAGAGACAAAGCATATCAAAATCTTGGGTTTGTTTTACGTGTCTCGAAACCATTTTCAGATATTAATACTTTGAAAACGCTTTATTTTTACTATGTTCGGAGCGTATTAGAGTATTGCAGTCCCATCTGGAACCCTCAATACGTAACGTACATTGAGACAATTGAAAAGATTCAGAGAAAATTTATACGCTATCTTAACTATCGTAGTAAAGAACCTAAAACAGACTATATTGCATCTTGCTTACATTATAAAATGACCACTTTAGAAAGACGTAGAATTGTGGCCGACATGATGCTGTTGTATGACATTTGCAATGGAAATATAGATAATCCTTATCTTATAACAGAAACCTTGCAATTGTGTGCCCCTCAAAGGCGCACAAGGCACACTAATTTATTTCATGTACCTTGTCATCGCTCTAACTACAGTAGAAACTCAGTTACTCATAGACTGCCTCAGCAGTATAATAAATATTTTTGTCATGTTGATCCATTTAGTAATTCTAGAGGAAGATTTAAGAAAGCTATCATTACCGAACTTAATAAATAACCCACGCACATACGTACGCACACATACGAACACACGCACACACACACACACACACACACATACATACACACATACATACACACACACGAAAACCATTAGTCATAAATAATGAATGGCCGTATCATTGTTAGTGTTCTTTCTATATATATATATTTTTTTTCTCTCATCTTTGTTTTGCTTTTTATATTTGCACAGCTTTTTTTGTGCCTTTTCTTAAATAAATGTAAACTTAGTCTACCTTTCTATATTGCCTAAATAATGAAAATCCGTAATTGGCTTATGTAAGGTTTTATTTTTGTACTTACAATTTTTTTTTGTATGTAGCTGTGGATTTTGTTTAAATAAATAAATAAATAAATAAATTTATTGGCTCATATTCTGTTATATTACTCGCAAATTCGTAAAATAAATCTAAAGCCTCAGTACGGTAATTTAAGGGAGATGTGACTCTTTTTTCTTTATAGTATTTCTATATTTTTTCTCTACTAGTATACCTCATAGTAAAAATATGACCAAGTAAACGCAACCAAAATATCTAGTTTGTTCAATACATTATACAACATGCAATAAAACCTGAATTGTACTTTGCGACAAGACGTATAGTCGATAACAAATCGTAAATATCTGATATTACTTATGCTGTACATATTATTTCTTCATAAGTGATCGTTGAATCAAATAGCAACACTTAGTTCGATGAAACGGGCAACGGCAGATATGTATTGCAATTATAATTGAGATAGACTTTTGTATTGTCATCGTTTTTTCGACGGTCTCACGTAGTGACCACGTAGCAAGCACTTGACCCTCAGGGGTGAAGGCCAGGTTAAAATTTTTTCACTAAACAATTATAGTATCCATGTACTTTTTACATCAATAACTCCAATTCTGTACTTTTAGATATAATTACTTATTAACACGTCCTTGCTTCTGTCTTGCTTACCGATTGTGAGCATATTATTGTAACTCGACGACACGACATGATTCTTTTTAAATTTTATTTGCGTTATTCTAATTGTTTAGTTTACTTATTGGTATAATAGAAATTATTGTTGTGGTATATCATTAGAATTTGGAAGAGACCAGACTAGCTACGCGATCATGATTAAACGTAACAAAACTAAAATGTGTGTTTAAAGTAAGTAAGTGCGTAGTTATATACCTTTTTGAAACTATATACCCGTTATATATTTACCCGTTATGAAACTAACATCTATGATACAGGCTCGGCCTAGTTTAGATGTTAGTGATCACCGAACTAAACATAAATCGAATACTTTGCAACAGTTTAAGTAGTCATAATATTAAACATAACTAAGTACTAATTATAAAACATAAATAAAAAAAAACTTTAATATACCTGTCTGGGCCGATTTAGATGAAATGTATGTATACACATAATATCCTATAACCTAGAGAAACATTGAAATAAAATTTAAGGTACAAAGGGCTGGATAAACGAGGTTAAGCAGAAATCATTATCATTATTTAGTATAGAACGAAGTCTTACCGAATTACATGTGTTTATGTCTTTGACTGCACCAGAGTCGAGCAAATCGACCACTGTGTCTAGCTGACCGCCGCGAGCTGCGCGGAGGAACGCTGTGTTGGGATCAATCTGGAAATAAGAAAAATAATCATTATTAGAGTGCAATGTATTTAAGTTCGAATCAAACTTAATTTAGTAATGCACTCAATCCGTATTATATTTTTTGATACGACATTATTTTAATAACTACGTATAAATTGGAGTTTCTTTTGAGAGCTTTTAAGAGCCAGAACATATTTATTTCGTTTTTTAAATATTAAATAATATAACATTTATGAACTTTACTGTTCTAGAACCATAATTTTTATCTTTTCTTTTCAACCGACTTCCAAAAGGAGGAGGTTATCAATTCGTCTGTATATGTTTGTTAGCTCATAACTTTGAGCTGGGTGAACCGATTTTGATGATTCTTTTTTTATTTGAAAGGTAGTGCTTCCCATGTGGTCCCATTTTAATATTTTCCAGTTCTGATAATGGCGTCCATGAGAAAACCATAAAAGTCTTAAATTTGCATTAAGTATTTGCGTGACTAATGGACGAATAACTCAATAACACGCCAACCGATTTCGATTATTCTTTTTTTAATGGAAAGGGTATACTTCAAGGGTAGTTTGATGAGAGTTTGGTAAGGTTCTGATGATGGGATCCATGACAAAGTATCGGAACTCTTCAATTCTTAGGAGCAAATTAACGATGCTCGGCCAAATCTTTTATAGGCTATATGGATATTTGAGTCACGTACCGTAACTGATGATGGAAGGTACAACTCCTCAACGGTTAGCAGTTTAAAGAAAATTCTTTCAATATAATACGCAATTATGAACGAATAGTTGTATACTTTCAGGCTATTAGGTTTACCTCATAATAGAAGGTAAATTTTTATAGTCATTAACACAATACGTATCTACTTTCCGCAAAAAAGTAAAAAATAAATTATTTTTAACAAAAAAACAAAAACCGACTTCCAAACTTAATAAATCTAAACTAAAAAGTAGAAAATAATACTTTTAAGGACTTTGTTAATTTTTAATAATATAAATAAAATATAAGGAACCTATACTACATGAATATAAAAAGTGCTACTCATAGCTACTAAGTTAAAAGCTTAAAATCGAATTTGTTCCACCAACGTTAAATTGTTATTTTATGCTTTTAACTGAGCTTTGATTACTTGGTTGGCATTTACTTTTCCCTAGAGACGTCATGATTGATTCAATCATGACTGTGCTCTATTGTAGTTCTTGTACAAAAAGCCGAGGGTGTTAAGTACCTATTTAAAAGCCATAAAGCTGTTAAAACTACAAAAACGACTGATAGATTTATTTTATTAATATAAGTTCACTATGCTTTATTTTCAATAACAGTTAAAAGTTAATATATTTTTATATTAGTATTAGTTATTATATTTTATTATGAGGTAGATTTTATAATAACAATTTTATTTTTAACCAAGAAATCAAACAATACAGTTAAATACATATCAAAACATTTGATAGCATTTTTTTCATTTGAGGCAACTCTTATCCCACGTACGAATTAGTCATAATTGCTCATGTAAATAGATGATTAGCGATGCTTCATTAACACTGTACATTCCGTAGTGATTTTCTTTTTAATTTTCCCAGTCTCCATTCAATATTCAATTTTTATCGAGTATTGACACTGCAGCTACAACTATACCTGTATTTCATACTTTGCAAATTTATAGTGACGTAGTAGGTATATGTACTGGTAAATGACCACAATTTTTAGTATATTTAATTAAATATATACAATTAAGCACTAAAAATGACTTTAAGTAATACGATTATACGAATATTAAGTCCATAAAATTCTTGTTTTATAAAATACTAAAACCTAGTGTAATAGTCAGTAACCTAGAATAGTTTATAAAATGCCAATAAAACAATTCTGTTGAAGCTTTATAGGTGAAAATTTTATGTTCTGGAAAACGATAAGCAATAAAAAATCTGGTTTTATTCTGCTTTTTAAAATATAGAGAATAATATTATATATTACTAGCCATTCCCGCCGCTCCGCCCGCGTTCTAATTACTATTTTTAGTGTTATAAGTATTTTTTGATGCCAAATGATTAAAAATAAAATTCCGGTCTAAAATAAAAATAAAAAATCTGGAGAGGGCCACCCTTAACACATAGGGGAATAAAAACTAGCCCACGACCTATTCTCAGACTTGCTCAGTATACACAAAAAATTTCATATAAATCGGTCAATACGTTTCGGAGGAGTTCGATAACAAACACTGTGACACGAGATTTTTATATATTAGAAGAAGATATGTACAATGATACACAATAAAGTTTATTAAATATCACAAAAAACAAAAATGTTGAGTATAGCTAACTTCAGGGTGTCGGTTTTTCGTGACGGTATGCGCGCGCATCGTAAAAATTTACTCTCATCATTTTTCCCTAACGCGCCAAAAGACGTATAACTTCAATAATTACAAAATTCTGATTTAAGTCGTATCTGTAGATTAATCTATAGTTAAGTTAAATTAAACCTCAAGTTCTCTTAACAATGTACCTGCAAAACATTTAGTTTAGATTATTTTTAGAAGTTTAAGATGTACAAAAAAAGTCCACTGAACCAAGCAACCATGAAATACAATATCTTCACCACTTTCTTAGCATATATATTATCCAAAGTAATGTTTTTGTCGGAATGTTGTCGATTAGTTACAGAATGCTCAGATCCGATTTGTAACGGAGAGTTAGGACAAGCATGGAAAATCATAATGATTAGAAAAACCTATAAAAATCACTTTAAAGATAGTTATTCAAGTAAAAAATCGTATGAAAATTAAAAATTTACATGCAGAAACAATGAAATTTTATACGGTACCTATTAAAAGTCTGTATTAATTATAAAAATACTTAGTATAAGTTACCGACTGCGCATTTTTTTAAAAAACTGATAACGCTATTACTACTTTATCGTAGTTAATGTTCAATGTTGGATGCTGTTAACATAATAAGACGATATCGCATCAACAGCGAAGGATCGTAAAATGCTATAGGTATATTTTGCTATCTTAGCAAATAAAAGTATTAAGCTTCGTGAGAAAGCTTATAACAATTTATCGGGAGAATGTTGATCTTATTACAATTCGCAAAGCTTATGACTATATTTTGCGAAAAGTTGGTACAATAATGAAAAAATTTAGTTAAAAAGATAAGGTAAGCTTTTCAAAAAATATCTTAACTAATTTAGCTTAAATTTATATCAATTTGTATATCGAATTTATGGATAGTAGTAGTTATGCACTAATTAAAACAAAATTATGACACAACACATCCTTCGACCACATAGTTATATGAAAACAACCAACCACTAGTTTTATAGAGTATACGCGCCTCTCGAGCGGCAATATGCGCGCGCCGCACCACACCGCCATGGCGGCACTGGATCTGCGCGGGAGTCACGCTCAAGCGACCACACCGACAACAATACAATCGTGAACTAGGATTTTTCTACACTGGAGGTCCAAATAGACGTCTGAGGCCTTCCAGATTCTAAGCTATTTCTACGCTAAGACACGACTCTCACGATTCAAATGTGGATCATCAAATTTGTCCAACACAAAACGGTAAATGAGGTACAAAACAAGACATAGTTTAGGTCTTAAATAATAGTAGAATAATTCAAACATAAAAAGCAATTCAGTACAAATCATAATCAATTTTTCATACAGCCTTTGTATCACAGATATCATTACCTAAAAATTGGTGTCATCGCCGATTCCGTAGCTTATTAAGTTATTATATTATATAGAAAATTGAATGAACGTTGTACACAAAAAGAACGCAATAAGCATCATTATAGAAAGATAATAATCTATACCGTTAGAAAGTGCAGTAAGGCCGGTATATTGAAGTCCAGATTCATCAAAATGAAATAAGGTTGTTATTGGCAAATAATAATCAATGGATCACAAAGTTCTCATAGAACTTGACAGCTTTTAGGCCAATCTCGATCTTGATAGCCGACAGTTGCAAAGTCACGATCGAGAAAATAAGTAACGCTCCTATTGCTCAGATTAATTGCTTCTAAACATAAATATAGTATTTACAATTTCAAGAAAGTACAAATCTAAAACTTTCGAAAACGTACATAAAGTAATAGTGTGTTAGAAATAACAAAACTTCTATAGGTTTACATTTTCAATAATACGTAACGTACATACGTTCTATTATATCAGATAACTGATACCGTATACCGATGCAATTCAATTTCACGACTGCAGTTCATTTGACACAGTACTTGATTAAAATCTGATATAGCTGGAGACCGTTACTTTTTATAAAAAGTGGCCCTTATTTGTAGGACGTCCAGATGGTTGATAGTTGATTCGCAACAGTATGGCGAGTTCAAAGCTGCAAACATCGTAAACATAGTTAATTTTAAATTACCTAGTACTATTACCTAGTAGTATCTCTAGTTATAGTTAAGAATAACAACGTTATTAGTACTTAGTTCGTTCTTAATGGGAAACTTATTTTCCTGGGCGTCAGGTAGAGCATAGAAGCCATAATGGAAAATGACTAAGAATTAAGATATAAGTTCTTTTTAAGATCCTGATCTGAAGTTTCATTAAATTAAACTGACATATGGTGTTTTAAATTAAATCACCACAAGATGATATTTATTACTTGTTAAAAAATTGATGTCAATGTAATAAATATTTTATATAACAAAGTCTAATATTAAAAATAGCTTTTTAGGTTAAGCGATATATGTATACATAGGTATAATTATGTAAATAAGCTAATGTAAGTAATAATAAGTACTTAAATGTCACTATTTAAAAAACTAACATCGAATTACAATTGACAAGGAAACGTATTGTACATGTAATGTACACAAAGCAAGCAAGTGTTCGAAAGTGAAATGGACCGAGAATATCAGACTTAAATCTTTGCTTACTAGAGCATTTACGTAGCCTATTTACGTCTTACGATAAAGCCGCCGTTATTTATCTCACTTTTCTCCGGTAGACCTTTAGTTATTTACAGTACGCTGAATTACAAATTACCGCGATAATATACTTACTTAAATGATGGTGGTACCCTATTTATTTGTAAATTGTAAGGTTTCGTTGGACGGATTTTTCAATTTGACTTGAAAAATAATATAACTTTCTATACAATCCAATTTTATCACTTCTCCCTATGTTAATATAGGAAACAATTATAATACATGTAGCGATTTGCAATGAGAATACTATAACTAGTAATAAGATTATAATGAGTGTTCCTCGTGGCTACTCAAGCGTGGATGATTTATATGTTACCAAAATAATCTTTATGTCCCTACAAGCTCTAAGAGTTAAAACATTATAAGACTGTTATGTAAAACGACAGCCTTTACAACCCTTAACTTGGGGGCTGTGGCGAGATTCGCGACGCGACGACGCTGTTATTTTCTATTTGTTTACAAATATAATATCTAACCTACCTGTCTGGCTTTATGAAAGTCCCGTCAAAATTAGTCCAGCCGTTTCAGAGATTAGCCGAAAAAAACAAACACACAGAGAGACCAAAATTAAAAAAATAACTTTTGATGCTAGTACCGTACCATATACTTTCAGATGCATTTAGTAAAAAGCTGTTAATTTGAAATTAAAGACAGACACTTCAATGTTATTTATTTGTATAGATGTATAGATTATTCTATCAGTTATTTGACTGAGACTTTATTGGACATACCTGGATTTTTTCAGGTGGTATAGGCTTATACCCAACTCGACCAAATCTGAAACTCGAATCTAGAACCTCTTGACTCGCCGTCCAATTTAATTCTTAAAGATATTTTAATGTTGCAAATAACGCCAAAAGAATATTTATGAGCATTATATAGTAAAATTTAACGAAAAAAAAAAACAGTACTACAGAAAAATTAATATAAAGGTTCAAATAGTTAGTTTATATTAAAAACACTTCTTAAATCTATCTAGTAATATTAATACTAACCCTTCTACACAGTTATCAGTATTGTTGAATAAGGATAAAGTATATACATTAAAAAGTAAAGTTTCCCGACGCCCACGGCTAGCGGACAGCAGTCCTAGTTTTAAACGAAGCCAGAGAGTGTATAAAATGGGTAGTGGAGTCGCAATCCACACTGCTAACCTACTTTTGATGTTCTTTGTTTTCCGACATTTATTAATTTTCATCCCAGTTTCAATGGGGAAAAATCCTTTGTAAGCTTTCATAGTGGTGAGTTTCAGCAAATTAAAGAAATTTTAACTATTTTTGACCTAATTAAATGATTGTTTTAAAAACAATCAATTGTAGAAGCAATTTAAAACATTTTCTCGAAATATTTTGATATTTCCCTACTGTAGCCGAACGACGTGGTTAAGAACATCAAGATGCACGCTTAGTTATAGATAGGACACCTATACATATTATAAAACAAAGTCCTCCGCCGCGTCTGTCTGTCTGTTTGCGATAAACTCAAAAACTACAGCACCGATTTTCATTCTGTTTTAACGAATGGATAGAATGTTTCTCCAGGAAGGTTTTAGTATATAATTTATCAAATTTTTGTTTACATTGGCTAAAATATAATGATATCTGTTGGAGGTTTCGGAAAAAAATAGCCGCCTGGGTGCTTTCAACGAAAATGCTGCCTAAAGAAAATGATGTATGGTGGAATTGTGTATCTTATAAAGGTCTACAGAAAAGTCTGCGATAGCATATGTCTATTTCTGCTTCGTTGGTGTAGTGGCTAGCATGTACGGTCGCATACCGCCAGGCCCTGGGTTCGAGTCCCGAGTCGGGCCAAGTTTAGTTATTGAGTCTTTTTGTTTCGTAAGCCTCAGTAATAGCCCGGAGTTGGGAAGTTGGCGGTGTGTCACCCCCGTGCCTCGGAGAGCACGTAAAGCCGTCGGTCCTGCGCCTTAACTCTCACTGGTCGTGTCGAGCATTCGTCCCACCGGAATATGAGAGTGAGAAGGAACAGAGAGTGCACTTGTGTTTGCGCGTGCACTCGTGCACTATAATATGTCCCGCGCCGTTGGCTAGTTTCAATGAAATTGGCCGCCATGGCCGTAATCGGCCGGGAGGACATTATTTCTTAACATACTACATCCATTTTAATAGTTTAAATAATGGGCAATTATAAAGCGGTTATTGGAAAGCTACACAAATACGGTATTAATTCTTATCATTTTAAATAAGTAAGAGGCTTTAAGCATTTCATGCACATTATTTAACTGTTTGACACCGTATAATTTAAACGAATATTTTAAGAGTAATCGCAAAAAAAATCACGGACGCGAGAATAAATTCTACTCCGCCCGCACCGTCTTGCCTACTGTTTAGCTAATACTAGCGGAACCCGCGGCTTCGCCCGTGCTAAATCTAGGGAGCAAGCGAGCCCGAGCGAAGCGAGGCAGTTTAATATAAATATAAGAATAAACATCGATACATTTACTGATAGTCTGGTAGTGTATAAGGAGGTGAAAATAAATAAAGTTAGAAATATAATGAGCTGGAGTATAAATAACCAGGATAAGGCCTACCCGCGAAAGTACTTTATTTAAATTACTGAAACTTAAAATGAGAAAATGTACTCTCTCTACCCAAAGTATGAAGGATAATATAATGTAATATAAATAATTACCTACCTCCAATGATACCAATATATAATAAATTATCAAGAAGCAAACAATCTATTAAAGCCATTGTGCAAATAATGAGCTAAATCGACGCCCACACTACCAATCCGGGAACAATAATAGGTGGTACGGTGACCGTAGTTCAAGAACAATCAGGCAACTGCACAAACACGTGAAGTGACTATTAGGCTAAAGCTAAATCTGGACAGAATTGAGGATGTACCTATTCGCATTCTCTTACAGCTAGCTGTAACTAATGGAAGATAGTGAGTATCATATTATAAAGGTTTATAGGTCAGTCCTCCAAAAATGTTATTAGTCGATATAAACTGAAATCTTTCTCAAAGGAATACTTTGACGCAAGCATCATCAAGTCATTTATACGTACCACAACGATACGACGATAGTTAAAATTCCTACAGATTTGTTAATATTTCAATATCATGTAAGATACCTTTTCACTAAATATTTCATTTAATTAAATGCCTGACATTCTTGTCCAACAATATCAAATTTCCGCGTCACGTAATCATCCAGCAGTGCAAATCTAATCGATAATTTTACAGATTAATAAACTGGTTCTAAGATGACGATGCAAAAAATCTTAGCGAGCATTGATTTAAGGTGTTACAAATTGCGGCAGAACTTGTCCCTAACATATTTTATTCTATATCTTATGTAATTAAACGTAAGGTTGTGTATTCATAATCTTGTCAAAACGGTAGAAACAAAGACACGGATGACTAGACAGACTTAAGTTACAGTATCATGATCCATCCCATGAGTATCGATCACTGGATCTTATAACATGGAGTAGAAATTACAACTGTTTGTTACGTAAGTGTTCAGTTCACCCTTTTCTAGATCGTAAAAAAGGTACGCAATAAAGCTCTGATATACGCATAAGAGCGGAGTTAATAGGGTACTTGTTAGGAAATATCGAAGTAATTTATACTATAAGAAGATATACGAAATAAGATTTTATTTGCATAACAATATATATACACAATATTTAATTACGTAACATTTAAGAAAATTCAAGGTCGTTACGGTGAATTATGACCTCCATTTTTAGGTATTGTAATTTGTAATTAAATAAAAATATTTCATTATTGTGGAAATATCAAAAAATTAAATACGCCTGATAAAAAATAATAGTAAAGACTCAGCTTGATCTTGCTTAGCATTTATTTGCAGGCGTTACACATCAAAATAACCACCTAAACAAACTGAAACCAAACTCGTAAATAGAGTAATTGACATCGACACGTGTCTACTCCTAGCCAGTGAATATTCAATTTAATAGGCCGTAATATATTCTAACTTTGACAACTGAGTTGTCAATTTTCGCGTGACTGCCATGAGGCAGGCAATTTCCCTACTTTGTTTATCGACAGCTATCAAATGATAGGAAGCACTCAAATAGATAAAAGTGACACTTAGAAGGTCGGGGTTTCTGTACTATTTAGAGGTTTCGCTAACCATAAAAAGCCATTGAACTGATAAGCTATCTAACTCTTGTATTCGAAGTACACTTAGATATAAAAAGGATAAAGGTGAGACGAGTAGTGTAATCTCATATATTCGACTTCTACATGTACTGTGACGTATTAATACGATTGTTTGTTTTTCGGTATGTTTCAACTACTTGTATAAAAAATATTAAAAATAACTGTTATTATCACTACATAGTATAAAACAAAGTCGCTTTCTCTGTCCCTATGTATGCTTAAATCTTTAAAACTACGCAACGGATTTTGGTGCGGTTTTTTTAATAGATAGAGTGATTTAAGAGGAAGGTTTATAAATAAGTTAGAGGCTTTAAGCATTTCATACACATTATATTAATCTTTCACATCAAGTAATTTAAACGAATATCTTAAGAGGAATCGTAAAAAAATTACGGACGCGACCGCCGACTTACGAATCGCCTTCCGCACCGCCTAGAGATGAGCCAGAGCGAAGCGAGGGCGAGTCGCTAGTTGCGTATAAAACGCTATGTAGAGGACGGAAGTTTGAGTAAATTGACAACTTTTTAATTGACTTAAATTTTATGTAATAGGATGTATTTTTTGTTGTATGCTGTAGCCTGTATAATGTAGGCTATAAAGCAACGTAATGAGGTAAACAACTTCTCGTAATGCAAATAGTAGTAATAACAGTAAGCGGTAAGTGCTACTTACAGTTTACACTACACTTAAAATGTTGCAAATTATTAACTGCTGTGACGAACATATAAATAATGTGTTACATATAATAAAATTTACAGTCGTCAAACGATTTGTTGTACATTTAGTACAGTATAATATAAGTTGTAATTTTCAGATCATAGATATATCATATAATAGCAATATAATTTCTGATTATATTTTATATTTTTAAATAAGCCAGGATTTTCACGTATAATTAGCGTTTACCTTAATTCTTTACTTTCTAGTAGTGCTTGAAACTCCTTGCTCTATTTAAATCAAATATCAATGTCATCGGTACAAATATTTACCTCGTACCAAAATCGAACTCCTGAGAATAATGAACAATGCTAGATCAACCATACTATCGAAAGTCCTCATTTACATACATTTGCCCTTGTAACAATAGTAATTTACTTAAATTACTATTATTTCTCTCGAGTTAAGTAGACGACCGCCTAGATCTATGCAACCATTCATCAATGTTCTTTCTTCGATTAGGGCCACAAACAAGCAGGTCCCGATCGATTCAACGTGAAAGTTTCATTACTACGGTGGCGTCGCGGCGGCGCTTGCGATAAAGTTGTTTGCACGCGACCAAACGAGATAAACAATAAAATACAATAAAATCTGGTTCAGGTGAACTTGCTGTTCTTTTATTAATTCGGACATTAAAATCATGTCACAATTTAGTAATAACGAGTTATAAAACATGTTGAGTTTTTTAATGATATGGTAAGAAAAAGTTAGTATATTAGCAATTCTTTACAACATGTAACATTAAAAATATCGAATATTATACAAAATCAAATTTCTAACTCTAATACATTTTATCCTATTAAGCACGCTTGTCCTGACGACACTAAATGAAAGCCCGTAATTAGGTCGAGTAAGTCATTCGGAACAAGGATTAATTCGACACTCAACTCACCCACTTTCTAAAACAGAGGCTTTGAAGATACCAATACTTATATCCTAAATATATCTTATTTATTACAAAATTTAATAAAAATAGCTTTATAGGCACAATTCATGTTGAACAATTTATAATTTGATTCTATAGTTCCTTTAATATATCTAAGCGGTAAATGAAAGCGCGTAATTGGGTCGAGCGGGTCATGCTCAACAGGGATTTATTGGACACTTGAATCGCCCACTTTCCAGAGCGGTTCTATAGCAACTTGTGATATAACGTTGTATATAAAAATCAGGATGAGCTGTAAGACCAACAATAGAATGGATTATGGTAGTATATAAGTAGGTATATAAAGCATTTTAGATATAATTATATATGTCATGTAGTATGAACTATGAATTGAATTTTAAACTGATAACTTAAATGAAATTATCTTTTCTAATTCTCTCCCGGGACCATGATTGCTGTAAAGTATTCGAAACGTCGGAAATCGAAAGTCAAAATAAATAATATTAATATTATCAGAAATGGCTTAGGAAAATGGTTAGAGAACATTTTAAAAATAGCAAAAAAAGGTTTTAAGTTTAAACCATAAATCGATACAATAGTTTTATCGCTATACAGCAGACAATGATTAATAAATTATGATTTACTCTTACTGGCACTTTAACCCAGGAATAGACGTAAGCTTTCGAAAGGGTTAAGACGCACGAAGCATTCATTCATAAAAGTGTTATGAATACGGGCCGGCTGTTGATGAATTCTATAAAGTATCGGCTGGAAATAGACCGTTTGATACCAACAATACGTGTAAAAGCACGCGCGGTACGTTTGATAAATTACATTGGCATTTAAAACATTGATTCTGTAGTTCCGTGGCTATAGACATTTATAGTACTAAAGTAAATATTTGCCAATATAGCGTGAAATTTGGAAAACTTAACGATAATATTATTATTTATTATGAAAATTTGACTGCCTGTGTAATAAACACATAGCTAGTCTCGCGCATTCAAAACAAACTCTGCCTTTTTATAATATTAATTGTGAAGTGTGAAAATTGTGTTTTTCAACTTCTAAAGAGTAGAGTTTTTGATAAAAATAAACTATTTCTAAATAACATTATATTATAAGATTAAAATAATTTATTAAGGTTTACACTGTTTAACTTTTTGCACAATTGCTTCTTATTGACCGGCAACATGAAATAGTGATGTAAAAATATCGTAAATATTAAAAAAAAAACACGGAAAATTTAGTAATGAGATTTTTTTATATCCATAAGTAGGTATTAATTATATTTGAACGAAAAAAACTCATACAGTTTTATATTACAGTAGCTTCTTCTTTTATGTATACATATATTCATTTTCATATTATAATAAAAGTTAAAACAATTTTTAATTATTCCGCAGATGCGAATCACTAGGTACCTAGTAACCGTACACTGCACAGCACTATTACGTTACATCATTACGTGCTTCATAATGATCAGTGATCACTTACTATAAGTATACCTATAAATCTTGTAACTTCCAAGGCTGTAGTGGTTACGTAAACAAACCTTGACAATGACTGGTGGGTGGGTGTTGATTCATTTTGTTGTGAATTGTGATTTATAAAGAGGAGGTTAATTAAATTTTAATTGAAGACATATTTATTTGGAAGCATAACGGTATATAGTTATAAGTTATTAAAAAAATGAGGTAAGCTTTAGTTTGCGAGATTTAATCCATACGGCATACAAACATACTAACTAAGAAACATTGCTATTTAAATTATTATTTATAATTATTATTTAGTAACGTAACACATAACTTGCCAATTAAATAGAGAATTGCCTTCACCTTACTTATAACATCTCTTACTCCTCTGAAGTCTTAGTACTTTGAACAGCATATATTTACAGCATACTATGGTCTGCTATAAAAGTAGTCTGCCTTTTTATATAATTCCTCACAATTTCAATTTCATAACACTTATCTATAGACTTTAATAAAATTAAAACTCGTCTTTGACTTTTTACTTATACATAAAATATTATTTCCCCCATATTTCTTAAATCTGGAAACAATATAAACTTCGGCATAACTCAATCTATTACTCATATATCTTCGCTTTGCATTTTTCTGGAGTATGGATTTATCGGAAAAACTATTTCTTTCAAGGGTTAGTCCGTGACAGATAACTTTTTCTCGTACATCATTCTGAAGAAAAAAGTTAAGTAATAAATGTTTTCCGCCGCATTATTTTTGCCTATTGTTAAAACCTGAAAATATTTTTTTTTCACTTTCAAAGTAACTACGAGAGTATGATCAAAATGAACACAGGTGAAACAAGTTATTAAATATGTATTATAAAACCTATACATTCGTTGTATGGTTTGATACAAAGAAAATCTATAGCAAGGCTAGATAGCTAGAGAAGAAGCGTTTACGTTTACCAATTGAAGATATTCCATTCCAGACTATTTCGCAATTTCGCCAGGCATATCGAAAATTTTAGGAACGTACAATTCAAATTCTTAGTCATAATATTACATTGAATGAAATTACACTGTTCATTCACCTTTTATCGCCTTTTATTTGAAAGAAGTTAAACATCCATTGTTTCGATAACTCGTTTTAAGGGTCTGTGTAAATGTACCTACTCTCAAAACAGCTTCAGGGTGCATTTTTTTCTTTTGTTAGCTTAAAAGCTATTTCGACCCACGCTTGTCGGAACAATATGAATAGACTTTTAAGAGATCCGCCTAATTGGAAGGTTCAAGATTGTTAATAGGTAACACAGCTCGAGTAAAGATTATAAAGCAACGTCATTGTGAACTTACTGTATACGAAGGATATATCGTCGTGTGATGTGCGTTCCTAAAAAGCAAGAATAATTACAAAGTAACAGCGGCAACGAACCGGCAGAAAAAACTGGCATCAAGGATGCACATGCTTAATATCAAAAACAGAAGGCGAAGGATGAATTGTAGCGATGCATGTGATATCAAAAGAAGTGTCTGAAAATTATACTTTCATGATTTCCACGGTAATTATACATTTCACTTTATAAAGCTTACATTTTTATAAGAATAGTAATGCAAAAAGGATTTTATCATGTGTACTATAAGTACTCCATACAAATATTTTATTGTTTCGTTTTGAAACGGATGTTTTCAACCAAATGTTAAAAATAAAATGAATGGATACCGGATGTCATTCTTATAGTGACTGCATTAATTATTAACGTTTATTTAACTTATTTTTATTCCTTTCACTTTAACTTTTAACTCTGAAAATCGCTCTCTTTTGACTTTTACCCAATTTCAAAGATTTGAGATTTGTGTCATTTCAAGAACGTACAGTGTTTTGTTTTCTGAACAGCTTTTTGTCTAGTACCTATATAGCTGATATGTAACGGTGAAAAAAATATATTTGTCGATAGCAAAATTTAGAAATTTACAGATTCTTGGATCTATTTAAGACTTTTTCAATAAATTTATTTTACAAATTTATAATTTCTCTGCATCCCAACATTTCTCTGAGCACAATTGGGCAGGACCGCACCATACTGACGCTCCAGGACCGGTTTGTCCCCCGCAACTTGTCCGCCTACATCCACAACGCGGGACAATACTAGATTACAGATTTATTGACGGGCGTTGATGCACGAGTTCCTCTGTGAAGGTTAGAGGTCATGACATAGGTACGAATTATAGCAGTATTATTGCACTGCTTGTTTGGAAATCTATAGTTTACTTTAGGTCATATAACTTTGATCAGAGATAGAATAATACAATTTAATTAACAAATCTTCTAAAATCATCATCGTTTCTACTATTCTTTGAATAAAAGTATAAGAAATTAATTATATTACTTTGTTAATAAAAGTGTAATCTCAATTAATACAATCATTATTAAATTTCGCAGATGTTTATTCTGAGAAAAATTTATGCCTGATTATTGAAAAATCCAGACATTTAATTACAGTAAACAATATTTCCTAGAGTAGCATTCATAAACAGACCCATTACAGCTAGACATGGTAAGGTCGCTAAGCTGACTCACCTCCTTGTTCGGTGAGACCTGCCCACGGAGGCGTTGGCGCAAGTCGGTGGACATTTGTCAAGTGTCGGTTAAAAGGTAGACAAACATACTTCAGAATATTAACCTTTTTGTAGTCATTAGATTGATTGAGTAGAGTGATTTAATTTTATGTATAAGGGTAATATTTCAGCTAAACAGCAAATGATAGACAGAATTTATCGTTTTCTAAAGATATCGCGTCTTGGTTTCGAGTCCTATTGGGGGCATTTATTTTTTGAGCATGAATGTTTGCACTCCAGTCATGCGTGTTTATATTATAATATTTATGTACCTATTTAAAATGATATTTGTAGTGTATTAACTATCTAGTATCCGTAACAGAAGCCTTGTAGCTTACCACGGAACTAAATGACGTTTGTAATAGTGTCCCAACATATTTATTGTATTTATTTAAAAATCCTAAAATTCCCAAAAAGGACTATATAATGACAAGAAACGAAATTGAATTATTGAATCTTGACGTTGGCGTCAGTTCTTATAATAAGTTTCATTTTGTTACCTACATAATTAACATAGATTAAAAACAATTGAGGTCGTTAAATTGAAACAAAAATGAGATAATATAAATGATTTTGATAAAAATTACATACGTTTTTAATAAGATATTTATTAAAACACTATAGTTATGTCAACCATACATTTGACGACCCGACCCTAAAGATGATAAGGATGAGCTGATGAAGCATTGCAAAATGAAATTAGCCTTGAACTATAAACATCGTTTATTATGTAGTGAGTCAGGTAGTTAACACCGTAAAAAATGAATATGATATAAGCAATTTACTTCTGCAAATGTAACGTATGTATCAATTGTAACATGCACCAAAATTCCAAAATTATATTTTAAATGCCCTAGATAATTTAAGCAATACATATATTAATTTGAAGTCATCGAAATCTGTCCAGTGGTTTTCATGTGACGTGGCGACAGGCCGACAGACCAACAAAAATACCAAAAACTACTGATGCGACCTTTATATCGATATTAATGAATATAATTCCTTGAACTGCCTCGGTGGTGTAGTGGCTAGCATGTACGGTCACACACGGAGAGGTCCTGGGTTCGAGTCCCGGGTCGGGCCAAGTTTAGTTATTGAATCTTTCTGTTTCGTTAGCCTCAGTAACAGCCCGGAGTTGGGAAGTTGGTGGTGGTTCACCCCCGTGCCTCGGAGAGCACGTAAAGCCGTCGGTCCTGCGCCTTAGGTCTCACTGGTCGTGTCGAGTAGTCGTCCCACCGGAGTATGAGAGTGATAGGAACAGAGAGTGCACTTGTGTCTGCGCGTACACTTGTGCACTATAATATCTCCTGCGTACTTGGCCAGTCTTAATGAGATTGGCCGCCATGGCCGGAATCGGTCGGAGAACATTATTAATGAATATAAAAAAAAACTATTTGATGCAGAGATTTCGACTCAGTATTTTAATATCTCAAAAATATATACCTATTAACTTCAAAAAGTAATACAGACTACTTTTGCTATACTTTTAAAATAACAAAGAAATAACTTTATTCATTAAGAAAATAAACGAACAAGATAAAGCGGAGAACAAACAGAGATTAATAAACTTATTACATAATCTCTTTAATCAACACTTTCACCACGACCTAATTTGTTTTATGCCACAAACAATTGCATTAGCAAAGCTGTCAGAGATAGTACTAATTTAGACATGTGTCAAAACCAAACACAGTTAATGCGAAAGTGCTGACGAGAATGCTGAATTAACTTGAAAACAGGAAATGTCTTGTCACAGCTAGAATCAATTGAAGTAACGATACAGGGTACCCTACGTACTTGTCATTGCTGTAGCCTAACCTAACTGTATCTAATGGTACATTTTCTTTGTAGACTAGATTCTTAGTTAGATATAATATATCGACAGCCGCAGTGGAGCAATTTGGTATATGTGACATTTTCTACCTCCGAAATCATAGATCCTACTATAATTTGACGTAATTGTTTGTTTTAATTATACATACACTATGCATTTGAGCAAAACTTTTGATGATGGAAAACGCCACACAACATTTAAAGTTTCGATATTATTCGAGTTACAAAAGATCAACCACTCTTCTCTCTGCTTATCACATTGCCTGGTAAGAAAATCGTTCCACTAAAACGAAGGCTAAGTAAAAATCGGAATCGCGCATACATCAGTGAAGGTATTTTTGGGAATCGGCTAAGAAGTCCTGAAACCACAAATAAAAAATAAAAATGTCTATTATTTCTATACAAAAGTTTATACAGAAAGTAGTATCCACAGTACTGCGTGAGCAAGATGCGTGCCGGCGTTCTGGTCTGAATTATTTATAAGGTGACAATATAAAGAATATCATGTAACCGTCACCACCGCTGAACTTTCTTAACAGTTAACACATTTGCTTATCTTAAAAAAATAAAAAGGTTATTTAAATAAAACACGTTTTTACTAATGGAGCCTCGTTTTCTATCTATTGTAAACTGAGTAAATAACGCTTGAATAAAAAAGAGGAAGTCAACATTAGTTTTAATTTCATACCACAATGTATCAAAATAATGTTATATGCGTGTTTAATCAGGCGAGTCAATGTTATTATCTGGTATAATGAAGGGGAAAGTGTTTGGGCAGTGAAAGTTTACTTTGCACCGATATACCTACGTAATAGGTATACCACAAATTGTTACACTTGTTTATAGGCAATTTGTTAGAACGTCTAGTTTATTTAAATAAAAGTCAAGTGTCTTGAACTGCTCAGGTGCGAGTATAATTGGCTAAACTAGTCAATGACACATTGAGTAGAGCAATAAGTAATAACCCTTAGCTACTCAACAGCAATTATTAGTCCACCTTAGTTGTTTTGAGTACTAAGGGTAGTGCGGTATCTAAGAGGTTTTTTTAAATAATAATATTTTTGAAAAAAAATATATTAGCAATGGTTTTAAGGACCTGTTAATCAATCAAAAAAATAATAAATTGGTTAACAATTTACAAAGATATCGTGTATTATATCATTTTTGAAGTCAGTCAAAAAGCAAGTTCATTTTATAGCGCTGCTGTATTTTATTATAAAATAATGTTTTATCTTCAAGGTACAATTTTGTCCTCACTGAAGCGTTTTAGTCAATAGAACTTCACTTAACTAAATGCACATACCATTAAGAAATTTGCATGAACATTGAAGAATCGTAGCACATGCTCGTACATATGTACATTGAATCTTCCCAGCATACATTTAAATTTCTTACAGTTTATTCAGACATATCGCTTGCTTATGCTTTATGTAAATGATCAATTGTTTACTTATTCGAATGTTACAGTTATCTCGGAAATAATAGCAAAACTCATGATTCCATGTAGAATTTTCACAAACTTTTATTTCCTTCTATTTACGGCCATATTAATTTACATTTCCTTATAAGGAGAGCATTTCTTTGAACTATTTTATACTTTTATAACATTTTTAACTTTAAAAATTACAACACCCATCTAAACATAATATTCTTATTTTAAACAAAATCATTTTATAACAAACTTATAATTAATGCTGTACTTAACAACGTATCGAAAGATATGTGAAATCCAACAATTCAGCATCCCCACATGGCCAATAAGGTGGTCTATAGTCCGATCCCTCTACTGCCCAGCAGTAAGACTTGATATAAGTTACGACTTGGTACCTAGGAAGTAGGAACGCATATGGACGAAGCTAACAAAACAGGTACCTATGTTCATAATTTCATACTTAATTAGAACTATAAACATCTAGATGTTTTTAATTTATTATAATTTACTGTATTTAATATGGTTCATTAATTCAATATAAACATTTTCCATATATAATAAATAGTAGTGTCGGACTTGTTGCTGCAGTCTAATATGTCATAAGAACAGATTCATGTAGTAGCATTATAAATTGTGAAAATAAATATGTAATGGACATTTTTTTTAGATAAGTGAAGATTAAGATTACTTCCGATCCTCTCCTACAACAGACTTGATCCCAAGTGATTTATTGCAACTAAGTAATAAATAAGCATCTAAATGAAACTATCTTTTCGGATTTTGTCGCGGATTTGTTTTGATTTTTGGTTCTCGACGTTTCGAAAGTTTTACAGCAAACACTGTAACGAGAGACACAGTAAAGCATCTTTTTTATTTCCAGTCTATCAACTATGATGGTTTTATGGCCTCTACATACTTTTTGTTCTTTTTCTTCCACTCCCAATTGTAATTTTAATTTCAAGCCGAAAAATTAT
This sequence comes from Boloria euphrosyne, assembly GCA_951802675.2. Taxonomy (NCBI): domain Eukaryota; kingdom Metazoa; phylum Arthropoda; class Insecta; order Lepidoptera; family Nymphalidae; genus Boloria; species Boloria euphrosyne. The sequence goes on from OX637896.1 coordinate 4,949,167, forward strand.
GTAAAATACGGCTAACAGTACAAATCAATACGAGAGAACTGATGGAATAAGGTGTACATAGACTTTACTATGGTATCCTTAATTATCTTTTAACTTTAAGCTCACTTATAAAAGTGTGATTATTTGAAAGTACACTTTTAAATCTTATAATAATTATAACGATGTACAACATTTTTTTTTCAGCTATGGTGGATAGTTATAATTTTTTTTTAATTATGATTAATTATTGATTACTTTTATTATTAATCCTCTGAGTGCCAAAATTGAGACATGTATAATTTATCTTACTTAAAATTAAATGTATATAGATATATAAGAAATGTTAGACCTAATGACCTATAAGACTCTCGGTAATAATAATTTATCATGATAGTTATGAGGTATACTGATGAGTATGCCTACATGGTTTCTTAATGTGAAAGATGATGTGGAGAAAGTCGACATTCTCTATAATACTTAATTAGAAATGAAAACCACATCGATTTGCGCTGTAACATATAATAGTTATCTAAGTGCGCTGAAATGGAAATTTAGTTTAAATGTAATTACCCTACTACGAAATAACCTTCTACGAAGTGATAGCAACGTTATTATTACATTACCAATTCTAAGAATGTACATGTATTTACCATTTACAACTTACTTGTTATAAGAATTTTAAAAAGACTTGTTATAAGGGCTAACTTGCAGAGAACAATTTTCATTAATTTATACTTCATTCTCTTTTTTGTTGCATATACAATATACATATCTAAGTGTATAACTGCACAATTTAGTAGAAACTGTGACACGACTTTAAGTACATTCTCTACTAACATCGATAAATGTTAGTCTTCCTCCAATAAACACGTTGAAAATAAGCAGCTATTTTTTAAAAACAAACAACATTAGGCGGAGCAAATGAATGAAACCACGCCAAAGAAAAAACCCAACTAGTCCATAAATTTGTTTTCTCAAAAGGAAAAAACCAACAAAAGAATGGATAATGACGCCGTAAAACAGAAGCTATTGATAGATTTTCCCAACGAAACGCGGTCTTCAGACGCGTTAACCCAAATAATATAACTGGAATAATATAGGTACACAATAATGTACTTAGTGCATATTGTTACGACTTAGGGTTCGTAATAATTAAAACAGCCGATTAAACTACTAAAAAAAACAGACACTTTAAGTATCCAACACCAAAGACGAAACAATACACTAAATTATAAAGCACAATCGCACTAAGATCACTTTAAACCGCACTCGTAGATCGCTCCGATGTTATCGCTTGTATCGCTGATTCCATACTGACTAGTCGCGGCTCATACCCGGCCTTATATAGGGGCCTCGGATGGTTCTAGAACCTTCGACCGTAGAAACTTCCAGAATGTTCGAGTACATACCGGCCCCGATCGATCATAGATCGATAGATCGAGATTGTTCTGGAAAGTTCTATCATCGAAGTTTCTAGAACGATCTCGACTACTAGTTCCGCTACTCGATACTAGATGGCGCTAGTGGTACGTAACGTCACCATATCCCAAGCATTACTTGTTGCGCGCAATACTGCCCCCTCCTAAGACATGCTCGTCCCGAGCATTATCGGCCTCATAATAGCGCGCTAGTCGATCCACATGGACGATCTTCGGAGTACCTCTTGCACCTTTCCGTATCCGGTAGGTTACGTCATTGATCCTTGTTATAATCCGGTAAGGTCCATCCCATTTAGCTTGAAGCTTAGGAGATTTTCCTTTGCTGCGAACTGGATTGTGCAACCATACTAGTGAGCCCTCGTCGAACCCTTTGTTGTTCATTTTGCGGTCATACCGGGTTTTCATCTTTTCAGACATTTTCTGACCCGATTGTCTGACGTGCTCATAAATGTCATCCATCTTGTTTCGCAAGTCATTCGCATAATCGGTTATACAGCTTGGGGCATTAGGTGGTATTCCGGTGATCAGGTCTGCAGGCAGCCGTAATTCTCTTCCAAAGTTTGCGAAAGCTGGTGTCACCGATGTACTTTCGTGAACAGCGCTTCGATATGACAACAAAAACGGTTGGATGTGCTTGTCCCAATCTCGTTGATGATTTTCCACGACTTTTGCCAGGTACCTCTCCAATGTCTGATTAAATCGTTCCACCATTCCATCCGATTGTGGGTGGTAAGCAGTCGTTCTCGTTTTATGAGTACCCATGACTCGACAAGTTTCCTGGAATATTTGAGACTCAAAATTCCTTCCTTGATCGCTGTGAATCTCTAAGGGTACTCCAAAACGACAGAAGACTTCATGAACCAGTTTATCTGCAACTGTTGACGCTTCTTGGTTTGGAATGGCGAAGACTTCCGGCCACTTAGTGAAGTAGTCCATTACTACCATGAAATACTTGTTCCCACTGTCACTTTCCGGAAACGGTCCCGCAACGTCAAGGGCTATCCTCTCCCAAGGTGCACCAACATTATACAATTTCAATGCACCTCTACTACGAGTCTGAGGTCCCTTTACAGCCGCACAACTTGTACATTTGCGGCACCAGTCCTCGACATCGTCACGACAGTGGATCCAATAAAACCGTTCTCGTATCTTCAGTAGAGTCCGTTTAACTCCCAGATGACCTCCTGAACAACCATCATGGTATAGCTTCAGAACATCCGACACTTTAGCTTTAGGGACAACCATTTGCAAATGACTGCTGTCCCCCCGAGCATTTTCCCATTTACGGCACAGGACTCCATCCTGAACCACCAAGCTGTCCCATTGGGCCCAATAGCTTTTCGTGGTCGAACTCATCGCCGAGACGTCGCTCCACGTGGGCTTAGGAGCACTGGCCTTTATCCACTCCAGAATCGGCTTGATATCAGAGTCTTCCTGCTGTGCTTGTTGTAGGCTTTCCTTCCACTCGTTGTTAAGGTCTGTCCTAAGCATCTTCACAGGTACCACTTCCTTAGCCTCTTGCCTAGCACAATGCTTGCCATCTTCGGGACAAGGTCTTCTTGACAATGCATCTGCGTTGCTATGGGATTTCTCGCTGCGACGTTTGACCACAAAGTTGTATTCCTGCTGCTTCTGGGCGGTACTGTTAGACGCACTACCCTCTCGATATTGGCCATTTTTCCTTTCTGCAGTCCGCTTAGGGCAACTGGATCGAAGGTGGCCCCTTTCCCCACAGCCGTAGCAACTAGGTCTGAATCCTTTACTAGTCCGCATAAGGCAACTGGATCGAAGGTGGCCCCTTTCCCCACAGCCGTAGCACCGAGGGCTGAATCCTTTACTACGGTCGCAAATTATAGCCGCTGTAACCTCCCTGACGCGATGGGAACGATGATCCTGTCGCACAGCTTCCACCTCCAGTGCATGGGCCAAGGCGTCCTTGAGCTTCCCGTGGTGCCCGAGCCTCACTGCAGCTCTCACTTCAAGGTCACGGATGCCGTCGATGAATGCCTGAACCAGATTCCCTTCAATCACAACGGGCATAGACTGGTAGGCTTTCCGAACCAGCTTCTCCACTTCTAGGGCCCACTGCTGCAGGTTTTCGCTACTGCGCTGCACGCGATCCTTAAGCTGCGCACGAAACACGTGTTCCAGGTGAGCGTCACCATACCGGGCCTCCAACGCCTCCAGCAACTGCTCGTAAGTCACTTCCTTACCGAGAGCTTCTAGAACAGTTAAGGCCTGGTCACGCAGGCCTAGGGTGAGAGCAGTCATGGCCTGGTTTTTACTCCAGCCATTCGCCTTCATGACGGCCTCGAACTGGATTTTATAGGCCGACCAAGAAGTCGTCCCGTCGAATGGCGGCACTTTGAAACCGCGGGGCGAAGCCGCTGCAGCTGGAACTGCGATTCCATCTTCAAGTTTCAGGTTGTCCAACGTTTTCTTCACGTAAGCCATCACATTGTCAACCCGATTGTTCACTTGTTCGATTCGGGTTTCAGCCTCTGTCAGGCGGTTGTTCACCTCCTTTATTTCTTTCCTGAAGGTAGCGTGAAGGTCCTTCATGAGGAGCATCTGCTCCTCCTGTCGGCGGGCCTGCTCCTCCTGCCAGCGGGCCTGCTCCTCCTGCCGGAGGGCCTGCTCCTCCTTATCGCGCTGGAGCTGTCTCTCCAGCCGACGAGCCTGTTCTTCCTGTCGGCGGGTCTGCTCCTCTTGTCGGTGGGCATGCTCCTCCTGTCGGCGGGCCTGCTCCTGCAGCATCATCATTAGAGCACCCAGGTCAGGTGCTGTAGATGCAGGAGCTGCTGCAAGGGCAGCTGACGGGCCGGCCTCCGTGGTCGGCAGCTGGCCCTCCGGAGTCTGCGGCGATGCTCCTCCAAATCGCCTCTGGCCCGTCTCCTGCTTTCGTTGCTGGCTCCGGGTATGGATACCTTCCGTGTCGTCCTTGGGTAAAATCGGCATGATTTAATCCAACTTCTGACACCAATTGTTACGACTTAGGGTTCGTAATAATTAAAACAGCCGATTAAACTACTAAAAAAAACAGACACTTTAAGTATCCAACACCAAAGACGAAACAATACACTAAATTATAAAGCACAATCGCACTAAGATCACTTTAAACCGCACTCGTAGATCGCTCCGATGTTATCGCTTGTATCGCTGATTCCATACTGACTAGTCGCGGCTCATACCCGGCCTTATATAGGGGCCTCGGATGGTTCTAGAACCTTCGACCGTAGAAACTTCCAGAATGTTCGAGTACATACCGGCCCCGATCGATCATAGATCGATAGATCGAGATTGTTCTGGAAAGTTCTATCATCGAAGTTTCTAGAACGATCTCGACTACTAGTTCCGCTACTCGATACTAGATGGCGCTAGTGGTACGTAACGTCACCATATCCCAAGCATTACTTGTTGCGCGCAATAATATTAAGATATAAAAATACACAGTTCTCACATTTAGCACATTTTCAGTTCCATTGACGATTGCCAACTTTATTATTGAGGCTTCATCACATTCTTACGAGCTTATTCATATTATATTCTCGAAAATATACAAATTCTAGAATATATAAATAAAATTATTTCATTCAATTAAATTTAACACCGATAGAGCATGCATTTTAAAATACAAACACATTCTATAGGGTCATAATAATTTCTCCGGTAATAGCTTCGACGTGAACCAACGACAACTATGGTAAGAATGATTGTAACAATCTATATTATTGCGAACTCTAAGTATTTTAAATACAAGAAAAACTAGTTATAACAAGGTACAAGTAAAGTGTACGCAAAAACTGTCGGTTCTCGAAGATGCTTTCAGACTTTCATCTTGCACAACTCAATCGATCACGGTCGACAGGTACACAGCCTCCGAAGGAACTCAGGTCCATTTGGTTTTGTTTGAGAGTAGAAAGTTACATCTTCTAGGTCACGAGAGATTGAAAATCAGATTTAAATAGAACTTTATATTAAAATTATTTAAATGTATAAAGCATTAGAAATTAGAACAATGTTTTGGCCTTTACCGCGAAACTATTACATGAACGTCGGCTATTCACACTTATTTTTTAAAATCCTATAAGTCATTAACCGTAACATTGTTTTTTCTTCAATTAGTCCACTTTTTTGCACATATGCTTAACTAAAAAAAATTGTAATAAATATTTCTTTATATTGAAACCATTTGAGCGAATTGCGAGACTACGACAACAGTAATGTATAGAATAATACATCAGCCATAACTGATATTATTTCAAAGAATTCTGATAAAGTTTACTTGCCCACGTTCAATAACCTTGCAATAACATAGAAACGATTCATAGCTACTATATAAATTATTAATAAGCCAATGTTATCTTTTTTTCTTGGTTCAATTCGGCAGAAAAACAAAAAACAAACGTTGCTCGAATCTAATGGCTTTTTATTTCTTATCCACGCGTATACCGTGTTATACATAAATTTAATGTAAGATATTACTTTCAAAAGACTTAATACTTACCAACTATTTTGTCATGTGTTTTAAACTCTACTGAGTCTCTACTGAGCATAGCTGAGTCTAATTCTGCGAATTAGACTCAGCTATGCTCAGTAAATACGCAGAAGATCATGGGAGGTGTTTGTGACTCCTCCGCGCCGTATGGAGAGCCGTTCATCACAGAGAAGACAAAATAAGGAGTTGGGCGGAAAATGTATCACGAAATCAAGACTCATCTTCTATCTACTATTATATTCAGGGCTAATGACTCACTTCGCTCGGGTTTGTCCCGTACGACAGATACGTTTTAAGTTTTAACTGATTGACTGTTTTCTACCTTCACTAGTTTCTCAGAAATTAGATATTTTCCTGCAGAGTATTAAAGAGTAACGTATATGTTGACTCGGATAATCAGTTTTTCTTTTTCGATTTTCAAAATTATTATTTAATATGAAAAATTAAAAATAAAGGTTTTTTTAGGATGGTCTATTGAAAATTTCAAAAAACCACAACATATGAGGATTACCCTTTTTAAAATTTCAATTTAAGCTACAAGTATTTATTCAATTTCTTACAAACCTAACGCTTATCAAATGTATAGTTCAAAGCTACAAAGGCCGTACAAATGCACAGTAAAGCTGCGTCATTGTGCCTATTTTTATAACGTTTTAACAAAACAACTTGGGCCATATGCTATAATACAGACTGCTCCAAAATAAATGTTACTTTAATTACACTTCATTTTTAACTGTTCAATATGAAAATAAAAATTAAAAACAATGAACTAGAAACGATGACGACCAGCCATATATAGGCAAATAATACCCAGTATATTTAACCCTTAATAAACTATGTTCTGCTACAATAATAATGTTATACTGATAAAGGAATGGTTTTATCGCCTGGAAAACTAAATTATGTATGTTTCTTAGAACTAATTTCAGTGTTGATTGTATATTTATTTTTAGCTCCTTGCAGCATTTGCGATTTTTAATTTATATTAGCATATAATGTATACAATTTAATGACTGACGTGTTTCCGTTAATTACTCGTTTCTACGACGCAGGAGAAATAGCCTAGCCGTGGACACAACGTTATTTCAATTTTCATGGTCAAATGTCAGAGACACGGATTTTAAATTAAAAGCTGTCAATTGTCATAAACTTAAATATTACTTGTAATCTGTGCTCAACTGGCACGCTTGAAGCGAATTGAAATATTACTTTATTTTAGTACTTTTAACTAATTTTGAAATACATATTTAAAATACATTAAATATTAACAAAAAAGTTTACAGGATTCGTTTCACGAAATTTAAACTACCTAAAAACGCACACTTTACACAGTATCGATCGCCCACATGAAATATATTGTGATACTTAGATGTAGGTTACAGATTTCTATTAAACGTGAGAACAGGCAGTAGTTCAATGCTCAGTAAACAATAACCGGAGTCTTCCCACGATTCATCTGGACTATAAGTTGACGCCACAAACTGAGGACGTTGACCATAGAGGCACATTCTACCTTTTATACTGTCATAACTGAATCCAAGTAATTGTAACGTTTTTATTGCAATTCCTTATACCAGATACAAGTTGGTGAAGACATTTATGCTACTCCGTTATATCAACTTGTTCTTAATATATACGTTAAATTACCGTATAAATGTGTTATTACTTCTCCTATGACTTCTAAGAAATGCCTTTTATTGCACAAACATTGCTTATCTAAAACCTACTGTGAAAATCACATAGTATTTTAATTTGTAATTGCAAAAAAATCCATGAGAAATTCTTAAAAATGTATTGAATTAAATATCTAAAAAAGTTCTAACTAGCCGCTAATATTTTAATTATGCATCTCTTAGCACATTAATTGTAGTGTGACCGCAACCACACGATTATTAATTTAAATAGCGTCATAAATACTCTCGAAGTTCCGGTGTGAAGTATCACTATTTATGAAGTAAAAAGATTGTGTCATGTGAAGTAATTATTACGGAACATAATGAATATGCCGGCTACTCGCAAGGGGAATCAGCTGGTAATGGAAATGAAAATATTGGATTAAAATACTCCATTAACTAATATACTCGTTTTATATGTTCATATGTTCGGTTTAAAAAGAATATAATACGTATTTTAAACATATAAAAAAAATTGAAAAGGTTTAAGTAGAATCAGCAGCAACAATTTTAAATACATATCGTGTGCTTTCTTCTGCGGTGGCCACTTATCCTTCTTTAATTAATGACACTAATTGTTGGTCCACAAATAAACAGTTTTAGTGTAGACTACCGACTTGCCCTAGCTTCCCTTATAAGCAGGTGCCCCATTTGGACGGAGGGAGGTTCTGTTGAGTTTTAGAGGGTGGTTACTGGCTTCTTTTAAGCCAACCTTATTACCAGCTGGTGGTATACGTAAATGCATTTCCCAGCGTTATAAAAAAGAAGACGACCTCAATACCAAATATCTAATCAAAACTCAATCACATCACAATCACAACAATCATAATATGAAAAAAAATAAACTCATATTCGCATTTAAAAAAATAAATAAAACAAGTTTATATTGTATTTATGAGAAATTAATTTTAGTGTCGGGGTACATCACTAGTTTTTAATTCAAATCAGATTTTATCTAATGCAATTTACAGACACGACAAAGTTACTTCTACGGTATCTGATTACAAGAAATTCTTACGACGCATCATCAGTTTCATCTGCATAATCCAATATCTCCTCGTAGCCAGTATTTGTTTAAAAAAATCTATTTTAGTCGACAAATATATTTTACATTTCTAGAATTATTTTATTATTACTAAAATTGCATTCTATGTACAGTAAAAAAAACTTAAATGACTTACAAATTAAAAAGGTAAAAACAGCTAAAATTGTTGATATTTTTAATTTAATTGGAATCAGATTTCACATTTTTGGAGTTCAGTTTGGCAAATACAGTGGGATCAAGAACCACCGCCTTGTATCGGTTGTAAATAAATTTTAAATATTTTAATAATATCATAGTCAAATCTGCAATGATAAAAAATAATAAATAAATAAATAAATAAATAATTAAAACTAGAGTTACCTTACAATACTTATTAAACGTCACATTTTAACTTAGTTATAGTCTACAACATCTCTGTATGAAACTAAACGTTTTTTATTTTCCATACAGTTGTTCAATTATCTAAATATTTTTTTTATTTTTTATGGATTGTCCCCCATCACCCTCTTATATTAATAGAGGGGAGGTGTAAGATGGGGAGGTGTAAGACAATAAATATAAGGTAAGAATTCATCATCAGACCCCTGTGCAGTTTTCATTTGCTTATTACGCAAACCCCTTTATCTAATTGCCATTGGAATCTTAAGCGAAAGTGTTGAGAAATAATCCATACAAGGCCTCTGACTAACGTTTAAAAATACAACATACAAGTCAGTTTGACCTTTAAAGCGCAATTTAAAATTATAACATACACAGGTTACTATATCACGCTATATGTGGCGCCAATCCAACTGCGTTATGGCAGTGACCGCGAGAGGTAACTGGTTATGCAAATGTTTACATCATTCGCTAATATCGCAACTCTTAGGACACATCATAACTTGGTCATTAAGTTCTTTAAATCTGGATATTAGGCGAAGCTAAAATGGAACATGTTTCAGTCCTGACTAGAACTTGTGATGGAAAGATCACCAATAATATTGTTATTTTAAACGTATATTATTAAAATAAATACTGAAGTGGCTCCAATTGCAACATTCGTAAAGAAAACCATTTTTAAGAGCATGTCTGAGAGAACTTATGGCAATTTTCGAAAGGCATGAGAAGTTAGGATAGGGCAATGGCCAGCGTGGTGAACTATATATTACAAAAGGCTGTATAAATACATACATAGATTGATTTCCAAAGCGTGTTATTTTGTATATTAACGTAAAAGAACGGCACTACTCGTTTAGAATGATCGTAATAATTCACCCTTAGAATATACGGCAAAATTAAATATTATGGCACTGAGTAAAACAAATACGTGCATGTAAATACGTAACCCTATATGTGTCGTGACAATGAGACCGACCTTGCCACTATCTTAATATATTCAAATCCTAACACTATCTAAAATGACAAGTGACAAAATGGTAAATAGTAGTTATATACACACATATGTCATAATATATTCGCTTGATGTAATAGAAAACGTCTCATATGTTCAATTCGAAAAATACCAATTAAAAACTGACCTATTTTCGTCATTTCTACTACAGAAGTTTATGAGACATGGACTTTTGCGTTAGTTGCATCACACGTTTATTTGCGGACTTGACACAGCCGAAATACAGCTCACAGCGATGCGGACGCCGGGCATGACGTCATCAAGCGTACAAAGAAATAAACAAATATATACGACTAAAACTGGAATGAGGCTCAAGATAATTGAATACCAACATTGGAAGGACATACTTAAAATACAGTTTAAAGCGGAGACTATAAAAACTTAAGATATTTTTAATATCCTCCTCACGTTTAAACAATTTAATAAATATCTGTAATTGTGTTGAAATAAACGGACAGTTCTAGTTCCATGAGATTATTTATATGCAATTTGCGAATATACAGTTTGAACTTTGCTTGTAATAAACATAAATGAATAGAGTGGGCGAAAAAATTTGAGTATGAACTCCCGAGATTAAACCCAAGTTTCTCCATTCAACAGAGCACTTAAACAATGAAGCAGTGACCGCTACAATAATACAAATTGCAAAATTGTAAACGTGGATGAGGGGACAGGATGACATAATTTCATTCTGACACACACTGATATATTACAAAGTTTTTGTCAATTTCCGCCGAGTGTGATGTCGCTGCCCAACTATTCAGCTTATCCGAGTGCCGAGTGCACCCATTGTCAAATAGCCTGGCATAGGTTTAAAATTGAAATAGACATATTCATAGAAATGCAAATTTTTAATTATACTCATAGATATTCTATAGCCACACTCCTAAATCATTCGAGTGAACACTTGCTGCATCGTTTGTCATTTTGACTAACAGTGTTTGAAACATGCACAAATCATATACTTTGTAGGTTTATTTAAGTACGAGTATACTTAGGTCTTATTTACATGTATTTTTCGTAATATATTCTAAACACAACCGTGTTTTTGTTGTTAAGTACGTTGATGAACATGATCCGAATTCTAAACATTTAACAATATTATTGAGTCGATGCTTGAATACATAATATTGATCAAAACAACTTGCCTAATATGCATATAATTATGCATTAATAGATTCCCATTTCTAATTAACATAACATAATAAATAAACTGAGTAATAGAATAACATAGTTCTTTTAACGTCCCAATGCGGGGCCTTCCCTCAATGCTAAGAGGATTTAGATTTTAGACCATCGCGCCTAGTCAAGTCCTGGTCCTGGCCTTCTGCTAGTTTTCTTATGATATTTCCTATTACTGATTTGCAAATGGTAATCATGTAGAAAATTCACTCACTCTCTCATCCAACTCCCTTTGTCTCAAGGCATGGATTTGAAATCACTTTACTTAGTTAACGAAAAGCGACCATTACCTAAAAAATACCTTGTAAAAATACCTTTTACGCTCGAATAAGTATTTCAGTTACTACTTTATATAAAAACATAAGTTAAATTATTATTCTAAGCACAGAACAACGATTGAGCAGATACTATCTAAACCACCGATATATGACCTAACTATAATCGCGTCAGGCTCAGGGCCAATATCCCGTCATTACAGAATATTAACAAGCACAAAACTATGTCACAACTTGGGTTTATTTAAAACTTCAATGTCTTAGTTAAATCTACACTCATTCTTGGTATTTTCAAACTAAAATTATTAAACCTAAAACAAAATGGATAACAATCTCTTTAAATGTTGACAACATTATGTAGTTATTTTTGTCATTAAGTAAAATAAGACAGGACATAAAACAGCAATTATTTTTCGTTTTATTCGCTAAACTTCGTGACAGTGAAAATTTCAACAGCATGTTACAAAATTTTACAGACTACAAGTTTGTTACAAAGTTAATGTAATATTACATTATAATATTAAATCAATGATGAATTTCTATGTTATAGTATATACTTAATAAATTACGTAATTATTAATTAAGAAAAAAATCGTAATATGAATATAAAGCCTATATTATACGCGAATTGTATATGACGTCATTCAGAACATTTCTTTTTAAATGTAATCAGTACCAAATTGCCTTGTCGGCACGCAAAAGGCGTGTTGTACGAATCATTCTGCAATTAGGATGATTAAATTAAATGTGACAGTATTTTACACCGGAACACTCGTTCTACTTACTCTGCGTAACGAGAAAATTACTCCCTCGTTGGAATTTTGTTCTTTGTGATGCACCTTTCTTTAATAGGTCAATATATTAGTCAATATATGGTCTATAGGATTTTTCTCTAAGGTTCCAAAAATGTACTGAATACATTCGGATAAATGTGAAAAATCCTACAAATAAAACATATTGTATGCTTATTTCATTTATTTTATTAGACTTGCTGAAAAGCTTCCTTTTGATGAAAAAACACTGGGATTTTTTTTTTAATTCATAACAACACGTGCCTCTAGACGATCTAAATTAATTTTTGGGTATAATTATTTTTTCTCTGAAAGTATCTTATTAAATTTGAAATAAATATTATTTTAGATTTGAAAATAGTTAACAATGAAACTCCTTCATTTTTGGGCTTTTTATACTTCTGTGAGCAGTTACGTATGAATTATTTTCATAAAAATATCTTAAAAAAATATCAGATGCACATGCGCTGGACGTCTCGTTTGAAGACCCACAATAATTCTCTGTCGATAAGTTGCCAACAAGGTTCACACACATGTATTTATAACGCACACTATAAATAATTTTTACCAAAAAATCATAAGCCCACTTCAAAACTAAACAAACCTAAACTGAAAAGTAAAAAATTATACTTTTAATTACTTCGTTATTTTTGGAGTCGGTGCCAGCCAAAGCAATAAAATCTTAATAGATAACCGATTAAATTTTACCATAATGTTAAATTTTTTCCACCTACACATTTCGAGTGAAGTGAAAATTTGATCTTTGAAATTCAAATAAAAACCAGACACCGCATGCTCCTTCAAGCTCAACTACGACATTTCACATTACGCTTAAAACCTGTTCCTGGCTTACTTTCGGTAGCACGAGGAACTTTAGCACCACTTTTACACAGCAATCCTTTACACACAGCCAATTTCACACTATACGTAAGAGTAACAATCCTTGTACGTTCATTGATTTATTACATTCCTAGTTCATAGTTGATTAGACTATTGTAGTAGCTCTTAAAGTGAATACAATTTTGTAACATTTTTAATAAGTGTGTATGTAGTATACTTTAAACCTAATTTCTATCAGTTTCACGTTTCTGTGACGACGTAGTAAAAGTAATTTGGGTACTAAATGCCAAATCAAAAATCAAAAATGTTTAACTTAGCAATAATATTTTAAAGATATTATCATGTTTACAACTATTTTATAACAAGGAAAACAAAATAAACAGTAAACATTTTCTTTGAACAGTTTTATAGGTGTGAAGTTGTCGGACCCATGGGTATTGTTTTGTTTCCACTTGGCCGGCCACCTGATACTTCCACGCACCGCCTACTTCCGATGTGGTCAGTGACTGAAGCCCCATAAATGTATAGTCAAACGCAAGGAAGATATTAATCCTCTGTGACAGCATGAGCTTTGATGACATATGTTACTTTACTGTAAGGTAATACCTTGTTGTTCTACATATTCTCTATACATATACTTAATAAAACTCTAACCAAGTGGAGCCTGTACATTAAATATTGTATGAAAATGTTATTACGATAGTCATTATTAATTAATTATCCATACAAAGGCCGAATGATTTTAGAATTTTTGTCCGTCTGTCTGGATACCGAATTATAAAGAAACTGGTTAAATTTTGATGAAGTTTGGTATGACGATAACGCGGTTATCCGTATCATACAGGATATTTTTACTACGAGAAAATATCTCAGTTCTGACAAATGTACCTACACTAATATAACTTAGGGCGAATCCGAGCGGAGCGCGGGTGAATTGGTAGTATAAAACTAAATATTTCGCTAAAGAAAACGAACAATGCAAGCAAATCTACACCAATATTATTACACCATCAACAAAAACATAAAGAACTTAAAAACTTATGAAAAGTTTATATTATGTAGGAAGGAGGTTATCTCTGAAAGAACTTCAAAAAATTTTTTTTTTACTTATTAGGTACCACCGAGTGCTATACCTTTTTTTATTAAAGACATCTACATTTGTATTTTACTATTAGAAATCATAATAACATTAACCAATGTCGGAAAAAAATGTCCGAAAAAAAACTTGATCGGCTCGGCACATTGCTACGAGAGCAAGCGAAGTCAGGTGAAATCGCTAATATTTTATATAAATAACACAGTTTGCATTCAAATACGATATAATATGCAAATTTAAAACCAAATTAGATAGTTATCTTCTACTACCTATCTCAAAATGTAGACTCCAAAACTTTTTACTTGGCACTTTTAAAATGACATAAGCCAACTATGTCAACGCCCTCATTAGACCGTATTTGCCTACATAATGCTTGGCAAAAAATATGGTCATAAAAACGATTGTAAATAAATTATTATTTAAATATACTATATTATATAAATATACTACTAAGAATGTCGAAATATTCAAATTATAATATTTAGATTGCCAAAAAATTTCTTGGAAATCTAACTTCACTTTTATAATATTTAAGTACGAGTACGTCTAAAATCTTTATAGAAACTCGTCTAAAATTTTATACCTTCGTGTGAACTGGTAATATCTAAAATTATATTATTAGTCAAAACTGAAATCGTTAGTAGAACGGACGTATAGCTATTCTCGGAATAAAAAGGTAAGCAATGTGCTCGTAAACATACGGAATTAGATGAACTGAAGAACTACTAGTAGTAATTACATTGTTTCGACAGCACGATAGCTCACAGCTAATATCAAAGTTGAAACATGCAATATAATCATCAGATACAAATTACAATATATCATTATAATTTTCTTAAATACATTTTATAATTAATGTTAGAAATTACGTAAGCTCTATAGAAAAGCATTGCATCAATATAAATATAACATTGACCAAATTAACAAAATATGTACAGGAACTTATCAGTAACATAATAAAAAAAAATGAAAAATAGTATTTATAAAACTACTATACGATTCTAGTTATAGACATCAACATTTTATACTGAAAACTTAAATTCGCTTCATTTTTGTAACAGATGGGATACGGTTTGAAAGCTCATGCATCGGGCCAAGTAGGTCAACACGAACACAGCATAGACAAATTGCGGCTAAAGACCGCTGCACGACCATAGGCACATTTTTCTATCTCGTAAATACTCCACCTAGAAGTTGCGTTGTTGTGGTCACGCTCACATCACGACACGCGACATTTTCTTGCATACATTAGACATCGTATAATTAATGCTTTTAAATCATTAAATTAATGTTTTCCAAGTACATAACAGTCTACTATTATTATGCTTTTACTGGAAAAAATCTCAATATAGAAATACGTAGAATAGAGCAGGTATTACGTAGTTCTATACAACCCATTATAGCAAACAATTATTTGTGAGGATTCCGAAGAATATTTATAACTGTTATTTAATATCTATTATAAAAATAATAATTCTAAAAAAACTTTTAAAACTAAAAGTCATCGTTATGTTATTTACACTCTCAAATTATACAAAGTACCTGCATGTTTTATTTTTTCAATTTTACTACCTGTTCCTCAAGCCCGTACACGCAACTTTTGATACAAGAGTTCTACAACTTCTCGAAAGCACACTACAAAAATTGGCTGCATTTAAATAATCAATCTTGTAACTTGTAACGTATAAGCCTACATAACTAGCTTCTGTATAAGACATATTATAATATAATGGTCTTAATTATGAGATCCCTAATAAAGAACCTTTGAGCAATTGGAATCGTCTCTACACAACAATTTATACAAGCTTCAAACATCTTTTATAGCTGCTCCGACATTATCCGTCGTCATTCTCTTACATTTTCCTCAACAATTATCAATTCAAGGCAAGACTATGTTTTCTCGTAAATTCGTGTAGAAACAGCATCCTCAATTTTTAAGTTTTTGTTTTAAGTTATATGTCGTGGCGTAGAAGTTAAGCAAGCGTCTTATTAATAAAGTCGAATGTTTTCCACAAGAGGTTAGTGTTGTCCATTAGAAAGATAATTCCTACATGTGTGTACAATTTGTTGGCTAGTTTCAGCTACGTAAACTGATCACGTTTGTCGGTTATAAAAAAACACGACTAAGAACTTAAGTCGTAATCGCTAATACCTATCATAAAAAAGTTAAGATTCACACAGAATAAGCTGATTTCTGTCTGACAACCAATATATTTTTGTCTTATAAATGTGGTATTGAAATGTTGCTTTCCAAAAATATCAACATATTACAAAATTATCAAAACGCTATGATGAATTCCACTTGTACCACATATTGGTAAGTATGGGATTGATGAATGAGTTTCTGATACATGAAAATTAGTGCATGCATTACATTACTTCATTTACTAGATGTAAATGATAACATTTTTGAAAAATTAACATATGTTATTGTTCTACGTTTTCAACGAGTTTCACATTTCAAGCATAAAAAAGTAGGTGTTTTTTTCATTTCATCCTTTAAATGGGTTAAATCTGAAATTAGTTATTCTAAACAATACAAATAATATGGCAATCAGTCGTGTGTTTTTATTGCCGATGGGAAATCTAATTTTACTAAGTGCTTGTAAATTTAACGTAAGTAATAAATGTAGAGTATCGGCAAAGTAATTGTAATGATTATTGTGGGTTGTTTCGAATATATTTTGGCGCAGGTACCCGTACCCTATCGGAGAAGACAAACATTGTGGCTTTTATAAAAGTTAGTCCTCATCATAACGTAAGTAATTACATAGTTAATTTTAACTTTACTTTAACCACGGAAAAAACTGGTAATACAATGTTCCGAAATTATTTAGTAGTGTCAATTCACAAAATTGGCTAAATAATAATGAGCTTTTTGTTCATAAAACAAAGTAATGAAATAATTAATTTACAAAAAGGGCCTGCTTTATATTCAAAGGCCCAATTTACAAGCCTGTGGATTCACTTTCATTGTATCTATAAATAAGCCTCGATCTACAAACAAAAGCAAAAGGTCAAACTTTCACTGGAGCCTTATACCGTAATGAAAATAAACACGAACAAATTATCTCAAAATCTTTATACAATAAAAATATTTCTTTTGAAAGAAAATGATTAATATTATATTTTACAAAAATTGTATTAATTATGTCTGCTATTTTAATTTATGATTTAACGTTTTAGACACATTACTTATTTTTATATTTTAAATTAAAGGTAATCAAGATTTCTGAAATAGAAATCTTCTATATTATGGTAAATTCTGCTGTTCACTAGTCTCACTTAACTCTAAAACTGTTGGACCGATTCTAATAATTCTTTTGTTGTTTTCTCGAGGGTGCGTCAGGGGTGGCTTATATTTAAATTGAAAAATCCAGTATCGTTCATTTTTTTTAAACAGTAAATATATAATCGATCTATTCCATACTGATCGTTAAATTAGATCCATGGAAAAATCCGAGCCAAGAGAGGGTGAGTCGTCGCGTTACGAATAAATGTTCGAAACTTTCCACACAGACCTATACTTTAGAATATTTCTTTTTAAATCAATTTTAAAAATACAACAATACTGTAATAAACCAAAATGCGAGTAATAAACAAAATCTATCTGTCCCTATTACTATTATTTCTGTGTGTATTAATAAATATTTTTATATATTATTAAGTATTTTTCCAATAGTTAATGCTTACCAAATTTATCGAATTGTAAATGCCGAATAGAAGTCACGGTCAAAACCTAGCTATCCAGAGTTCACGGTATTAGTTAAACAGTTCAATTGACCGTACGTACAATCGTCAAGCTCAACAATGGTCCTCAACCTCGTATTGATTAGTCCGCGTTACTATCTCGATTCGACTACGATTGATCAATTGAAAAGATTGATTCATTCAGGCATAACGCAATAACACTTGAATGCCATCCAATTGAAAATAACGTAATAGTATAAATTATACATACCATTTGCTTTAAATGGTTTTATGCAAGAAAAAAATATTTTTGAATTCAGTGTTTTATTTTTTGTAGAAAGAAAAAAGAAACAAAAAGCACATGTTATATTTTTTAATGTTTTAAATATGCCTTGATTATTTTTAACACTATAGTAACTTATTATATTATCATTTATCATTCAAATGTATTTCCTTTAACAAAATTAAAATTATGACATAATTTGCATTAAAAAACTCTCACATATAGGTACATAATTAAGCTTACATTAATCTATTTACCCATTCCAATTAAGTCTAAGCTTATAATAGGCCATATCTAACGGTACGGTTGCCTGTAGAGCTTTGAGGCAGACGTCCACAGTTTACAAATTGCATTTAATCCCTTTGGAGGTTATTAAATCAATTTGCATCGCCTGCGCCATGCAGATTGCATTAGCGCTCCCTTCAATGCAGGGAGTTCTGCGTAGCAAAGTGGAATAATAAAATCTACGCGAACCGTTATAGATCTACCTTCTTTGGTGCAGAGTTCATGTTAACGGGGCAAGTCGCTTTAAAGGATTTTTTGATATCGTGACATTATTATTTCAACATTTTACTATATATAATCTGAGCTACACTTATTATGATCTATATAAAACATGAAAAGGTTTTTTGTACGTAAGCTCATTAGTCGGTGACGTCTAAAGCAATATAGCTGTTCTATTGAAATGTTTGTAATAGCGTCAGGCTTTTAGTGAAAATATTGTAAAACCTGTAAAAATTGTGATATTTGGAAATACTGAGTCTTTCTTTACAACTCAAATTCTACAATTTTTTTAATTTATTCAGGAAGCTAGTACTGAATTATAATTATATTTTAGTTTAATATTTAATTAATAAAAAAGGGATGACTAGAATAGTTTTGCAGAAGTTTAACGTACGATTACGGCTTTTTAGCCGACTTGATAAAAGGACATTCGTTATATAAAAAGGAGATGCCCAAATCTAGCCCTACGAATGTGCACGCATGAGACTTATATCATAATTCTTATCATATTTTTTCATTTTTTAATTAATAATTATAATTTCATGGACACTCTATCATATTAATAACATTTAAAAGAGTATTTTCGTTGAATCAATCATGACCGCCAATCGCCATATTGGTTCGCTGGCCAGCTAGCCCGCAGCCCGCTAGTCAAAGAGTATAGATAATATATGCCGCTAGTTGTAGGGCAAACTCGCGTTGATGCTCGTCAAATATAGTATTTATCGATTTTTTGACAACAATCGATATTCATTCACATGAAGCAAAATAAATGACACTATGAATGTGTGTTTATATAATGTATGTTTTTATTAAAAAAAGACTAAAGCCTAATTATGTGTTTAATATTGTCTTGATTCAGTGATTAATTTCAAATACGAAAATGTTCCATTTGACGATTCTGGGGTTTAAAGTCGATTTTTCCATCAATCGATTTCAAATCGTCTTTTAGTTGTTATTCTCGTTTCTGTTATTTTATCTGTTGAATGTTTACCTCAGCGGCTCATTCCAGTCGTTTCGTAATTGTAATTTAAAACCTTATTTTTGACAAGTAGTATAAATGGGGGTTAGCATCTTAAGCTGACAAAATAAAGGTTGTGTTATTTGGAATCATAAATTCTCAGTTGCAATCATACATTTAATATCATACTGATTCAATGTATGGTTGCAATCTAAAAATCTACTCATTTGACTTATAAGACTACTCGTTTAATAATATAGTGATAAAATAAAGAAATAGTTTTCATCTCCTAATCTACGTAACCTTCCTAAAAATTGGTAGCGTTATATTTGAGGAATACATTTTCGGTATTCTAGGTGTAAACCTCAAATCTAAATCCTTTGATACTTGTACCTACTTCAGTATTTGTCACCTACTGGCGGGAAATACCGCTGTCAAATCATAAAATTATAACCTCAAAATCCAATGCGTTTTTATTTTTTGTAAGTTCAAGGCTGTGTGGCGACTAATATATTATAATTTCGATAGCATAAATAATTATTGTAGAACCCAGAAAACACATTCTTAACTATTTCAGGCTCCGGGCAAAAATGTATGGACGAAAAACTATCTCCTTTGCGTGTTCGTGTACATTTATTTTGACTTGCGGTACTCTTATGCTCTATTTTTTTAACTAATCATGTGAGGTATTTTATAAATTATATAAAATTTATGAATCTGTCGGCGTTTCCGCACGATGTCAGGTTGACAAGCTGTCAACCTAGCGAAGCGTCATTGCCGATGGCAGGGCGGGCAGCCATCTTGGACGACACTCTCGAACGAGACGGCGCCCGCGCACCACGCTTGTGACGAATCGCTGAATACTGCCGCCATCACACCGCTATTTGATTGTTTAAAGTCGATTTTATTTCGAAGTGTTTCTTAATCGCATATTCATTGTAATATTTCTTTACATACCGATCAAATTACGTTAATTGTATCTCGGACGCGATCTATTATTCTCCCACGCTCATCTACCCGCATTTTAATAATAGAATGAGTTCTGATGAAGGGGCTTGTGCCCTTTCATCAGAAGTGGGATCGGATCTGCACCCATTTGCTGCGGATTTGGACTATCCATTTTTTTTTTATTAAACCAGTGCGCGACTCGTTAAATGTGTAACTTTTGTACCGTGTGTTACTTTGTTCAAAATAATGAGTAGATCGCAGCGTCTTCGTTCTCGTAGTCGATCACATAATATTCATGGACAGGGAAGACATTTCAGTGATAGTGATAGGTGTCGTTCGCGAACTAGATCACGGTCGCAATCCCGCGTAATGCATAGTTCCCGTGATAGGCACAGTACTAGTCGCTACCTGCAAACGTTCTAAGGATCTTTACACGTAGGCGGATAGAAATGAAAGACCAGTAGTCGCGCTGAGTGTCACATGTGGAATGTCTTTATTTAAAATGTCTGGCTCATTTATACAAATCTGTTTAGCGCGTTTCTGAAAATCGGCGGCCTTGCGTGAGGTCGTGACACGGCGGCGCTTTTGATACAGCGACCGCGGCGCCGGTGGCGGCTTTGTGATGCGGCGGCGGCGGCAGTTACAAAGTCACGGCAACGACGGCGACGGCGACAGTGAGTCGGCTCGGTATGTACTTCTATAAGCGCGCGCGCCTCGGTGCGGCGGCAGCGGCTACGGATCAAAAGGTACCGAAGTGTAGTATTTTGACTTTGACTTTGATCGAAACACGCGCAACGTTGATTTTAATTCTTGTATTGTTTGTATATGCAAGCGAGACATCTTACTAAATGGTGAATGGTTTGAAATTGTTGCTAAATGGTTGAGCCTGGGCGAAGAGTGTCGTCCTGACTACTCCAGAGCGATTAGGTGTAGGGCACACGTCTTTGTCCCAGAGGGTAGACGAAATTTGTCGTCCGAGCTACACCCATGAAGTGGGTCAGCTTGTCACAGTAATGTACTTAGCATCATCTGACGTAAGTTGTCGTCCGAGTCAGGTCTGTTCGGAAGCCTGACTTGTCCTGGGTGATTGCTAGTACTTAGCATCATCTGACGTAAGTTGTCGTCCGAGTCAGGTAGGTACGTTCGGAGGCCTGACTTGTCCTGGATGATTGCTAGTTATAAGTGAGATGAAACAGAGACGAAATGTGTCGTCCGGGTCACGTCTCGACTAGGATTGGCTTGTCTGGCTGTTTGCAAAGACGAAAATTTGTCGTCCGGGCCATATCCTGGTCGGGAGTGACTTGTCTAGATGTTTCAAAATGTGAAGTATGGTGTCATATTCTAATTTTGCGTAGAATATTATAATATAAGTTCATATTTCAAGTTGACTGGTCTAGCTAAAGTGTAGTCCTAGTCATACCTCATCAGATTGACTGAAGCGGTTCACTTCGCTGGTTAGTCCATGTCATCAAAACGATCTTAGCTGATAATAATCATTAAGTCAGGATGAGCGAACGGATTACGTAGTTGACTCAACTTGTTTCAGGAAGATCGCCCGGGGACGGTCGAAAGTCAGTCTGGCCGTGTCGGCGTTTCCGCACGATGTCAGGTTGACAAGCTGTCAACCTAGCGAAGCGTCATTGCCGATGGCAGGGCGGGCAGCCATCTTGGACGACACTCTCGAACGAGACGGCGCCCGCGCACCACGCTTGTGACGAATCGCTGAATACTGCCGCCATCACACCGCTATTTGATTGTTTAAAGTCGATTTTATTTCGAAGTGTTTCTTAATCGCATATTCATTGTAATATTTCTTTACATACCGATCAAATTACGTTAATTGTATCTCGGACGCGATCTATTATTCTCCCACGCTCATCTACCCGCATTTTAATAATAGAATGAGTTCTGATGAAGGGGCTTGTGCCCTTTCAAATCTATTCTTTGTAAAATATGTCAGTTGTTAAAAACTGATCATTGTAAACATTTTTCATAAAAGGCTGTTAAAAGATAACATAGTGAAAATAAAAGTGACTGCATTACACTTGTTTTTTACCGATCATCTGAATAAAAAGCTCTAATATTGTGCCAGATTCATCTATAACCTATATTTTTTTTCACATATTATCAAGCTTACAATCGTATTTGTATAATTAGAAAAACTTTAAAGTATTTTGTTTTTATTTAGCAAAACAAAAGGAGAAACTGCGTATATCAATGAAAATGAAAATCCTTGAACCGATAGTCTCCCGAACATTATTGAATATTTTATTTATAATACCACGTATTATCCAACGGGGCCCAATGGGTAAAGAGCGTTTACAAACGGGTCATTTCCTCCAATAATTTGTAAATTTATTTGAGTCAAGGTCATGGTTGTGTATGACGTGACCGAATTATACCTAGTACACTGCTAGGCGTGGCCGACCCACCTTGTGGTTAATTCATTGGAAAAATCGTTACCTCAAACTATGCACATCTGCTGTAGTTAAATAGCATACCAACGGCAGTACCTACTGCATTTGCGATTACACTATACTGGGACGGTCATTTGCTTTCTACTCTTATTTTAGCTAGTATATTTAGTTTTTCTATGTTTTTTATCAAATATATAAAATCAATGTACATAATATAGAGGACGATATACTAAAACTTTCAGTTTACTCGCCAAAATTTCAATACGAATGCCTCATCATATTATGTACGATCAATACAATCATTCGCCTAATGAGCAGCCTGAATTTACAGCGCTGTGATTTTGTATTAACTTTGAAGGTCTCAACCGCACCTACAACAACCGAAGTAACATCAAAGCCTCCATAAATAAAATAACTTATTCTCATTAGGGTAATGAGATTCTGTCTGTGACGAGTGACTCACATTGACTTAACATTAAAATAAAAAATATATAAAGGAACTTTACAAAACGTTGTCTTTAACATATACCTATTTCTAAAATGTAAACAACACTTCAAATGTGCTTCAATAAACAAATTCCAAGGTCATGAGAGAAATCTTGTTGTGTCAGAGTACGTGCGCTTTTCAAAGCTTTCCGCTAAGTGACGTCAGCCTCTCGAGGGGGGTGTGAACAGCCCTCTAAACGGCCAGATTGTATAGAACTGCGGTATACACTTTATAGCTATCTCATAAGCTAATGTAACGTGTTCCATTTCTAATAATTGCTAAAGTAGACTTACAAAAGACTCACTACACTTTGTGAATTTAAAAAAGTATGTATTCATATTTAAAATATGTATATAGTCTTCAAGTTACAAATAAGTGTGAAATAACTAATGTATAATTTGGTACGTAAACACAAATTTTGGAATTTTATAAAAAACATCTAGAACTAAGATGAAACGAAAATTAAAAAAAACTATTCTATAGTTAAAAAAGTTAAATACATATTATAATTAATCGAAGTAAATTATAGTACAATATACGAACAATACCGAATACGAACAATACCGTAGTGTTCAAATTCATAACATCCAACAGTCGTTATTTTTCACCAGTTAAATGAATGCTGAGCTTAAAGCTCAAAACTGCGCATATTTGTACATGTACACGAGCTACAAAAGCTCGTAAAAGCGTTGCATTGTTTTATGACCTAGAAGTACCTATGTGTAACTTTAACAGACCCTCATCAATGACGTAAGCATTGAGGGAGACGCACATTATATAGTACCTATATACTCCTAACTGCGCAATATTTTTTATATATCTTACATACGCTTCATGTTTGAAGATAATTTGTAAGCCGCGTACTTTTGTCTATTATTTCCTCGTCTTTGACATGGCTATAGCCGTTTCCGTACTCTAAAATTACACATACAATGAGAATTTTAGTACAATAGATTCGTAATTACTCCTAATTACCGCTAGTTATATGGTTACATTGATATGCAAAATAAATTAATCTTAAATTATTAATGTTACAATGTAAGCGTGCTAGAAATTTTTAACTATTAATCTTACACTAGAATTCAATAAAAACTAGCGACTTGCCCTGTTTGCGCTCGGGTTTGTCTCTACGTACGTAAATATACATTTCTTAGAGATATTCTTCCAAAGTAAAAATTACTATAACCAGCAATTATCATACGGAATTTCATCGACAAACAGACAAAAATTCAAAAAACTATAGATACGGTTTTTGTATCGATAAAAAGGAAATTATGTTAATAACATTTTTCAAAAAATATTTTATGAAATATTCAGATTCAACTCAAAATTTTATCACTACATATTATTATAAAACAAAGTCTTCCGCCGCATCTGTTTATCTATCTGTCTGTTCACGATAACTCAAAAACTCCTGCACCGATTTTCTTGCTGTTTCCCCAATGGATGGAGTGGTTCTCGAGGAAGGTTTTAGTAAGAAGGTAATTAGCGTAACCCGCGGTTTCGCTTGTGCTAAATCTAGGGACGACCCCGAGGGTGAATCCTTAGTTATACATATATTTATAGATTACCTACATCGTCGTTCAGTCAACAAGAATTTAGAACCAATATGTATATGGTATGTATATGATATGACTTAGATTAGTTACCATTTCGTTTGACTGTCGCATACCGGTATTTCTAATTATACTTATTAAAACATTTAAATAAAGAGAGTTCGTGCATTAAATCCAAACATTGAGGCTAATGAACTCTACAAAAATATTATCTAATTAGTTTGTTTTCGTTGAAAATGTTTATATTGCAGAATGTACATGACAGGATTCTTTCCTGTAAGTTGAAACAGTTAATCAAGCCGAAGCCCTGCGGGAGTTATCGTAAGCTCAAAGCTACAATGTTACACCAAGGTGAACGAGACAGTGTTAGTACGCTGACATCACCTAGCATTGAAATTATATATTTATCCATACTTGATATAAAAGCTCAAGTTGTTTTTTGTTTAAGTGCGATTTTATTTGTCCGATTTTAAAACACTAAAAGCGGAACTAATACTGGGTAGCGATATATTATATACTTTTTAACCAAGTGAAAAAGTAGGTGTATGTTTTTTAAAAATGGACTTGTGTTGGTTCAATAAATTATACATAGTAAAAACTTCAATGATATTTTTTTGCATGCATTCGTTAAAAGCTTCAGTTTAACCTAGTTTCATGTAGACACGAACTAAAGCGTTGATATTCGATAATAATTGACCGGCATATAAAAGACACTATCTTGTATCTAAGTAGTGAGGTACCAATTCTATCATGTGATAGACTATCGACTATCGATCGCAGATAAAATACTAAGTTTCTGGCACTTATTATTTAAATAAAATTGCATAATATATTAACAATTATTATTGAGTATATAAATTTCGACAAATTTTAAATTATTATCCTTTTAATTAACTATTGGTTTGTTCTATTTTCTTATTTTTATTAAAATTGTTCCCTTTTAGATTCAATTTCCGTGGGGTTAAACCTTGTAGCTAACTATTAAGTTGGGACAAATCACACATTTAAAAAAAATAAAAAATCGTTAAGATCGTTTCAAAATACATCGCAGACCAACATTGTGACACGAGAATTTTATATAAGTACTCGTATATAATCAAATTGACATGTACGTATATTACATACAAATCTACTAATAAATGTTATTTAAATACGCTATAAGTTTTATTATCGCATTGTATCATTAGGAGAATTAAAAATATTAGAGCACTGTCATGGCAGAAAGTAGTGCATCTAATAATAGGTTTAGGTGCAGGTGTAAATCGGTCATAGGCAGAAGCCATATCAAAATCGCTTTGCAATATACTCGTAGCTCATTTCGTTTTATTCATGTACTAGCAATACCCGCGGCTCCGCCCGCGTTCTAAAGGCGTAAGTGCAAGCGTGGTTTTATTTCTTTTTGTATTTTTCTCAAAGATGAGTTATTTTCTCACATTAAAAAGTATCCTATATATTGACCCGGGTAATCAGCTAACATCATACTAAATTTCATCCAGATCCGTCCAATGTTTTCTCATGATGCGGTCACAGACAGACAGACAGACAAAAATTCTAAAAATAATAGATTTGGCCTCTATATCGATAATAAAGCCTATTTCAATTGCCTTTTATTTTTACTGCCTCGTTGGTATAGTGGCTAGCATGTAGGGTTGCACACTGGGAGGTCCTGGGTTCGAGTCCCGGGTCCGGCCAAGTTTAGTTATTGAGTATTTCTGTTTCGTAAGCCGGAGTTGGGAAGTTGGCGGTGTGTCACCCCCGTGCCTCGGAGAGCACGTAAAGCCGTCGATCCTGCGCCTTAACTCTCACTTGTCGTGTCGAGCATTCGTCCCACCAGAATATGAGAGTGATAAGGAACAGAGAGTGCACTTGTGTTTGCGCATACACTCGGCACTATCATATGTCCCGCGCAGATGGCTAGTCTGAAGTCTCAAAGCGATTGGCCGCCGTGGCCGGAATCGGTCAGGAGGACATCTATTTCAATTAGATTTTCCAAATAATATTCAATGTACAGATTAGACCCAGTTAGAATTGTATTATTGTACATAGACTACTGCTGCTACTGCTCGCTATAACTGTATGCTATGTATACGACTGTTTCTTTTTGTACTTAGCAGTTAAAATAGTCTTTAATAAGTCCTTTCTTCCATATGTATCTCGCTTGTATTAAGATTTTTCCTTGAATAGCAAGATTCATACTCTGCAAGGACAAATTTCATTAAAATTCTTGCAGCCATTTTCATGTAAAGTGCGTGATTAAATTTTTAAAGCTGTTATTTTTATTTCTACTTTTATTATTCCCACGACACAAAGTTCAAAGTCAAAGTTTAATTATTATTTTAATCACATTACGGTAGAGCACGGTGACAAATAAAAAAAGAAATGGATTAGTTATGGTGTTACGCTGTAATCTGTATTATATCTATATCACATACGATTTTCGGAAATACCTACAAGTTAACATGTTTGCTCGTTAGTGTATGTTTAATACTCAAAAATCTTACAACGAATTGGCAATAGAAAAAATATTTTACAGAGAAGTTAAATCGAGTCACTTTAAAAATCAGGCTAATGCGTTTTTTTACGGTAAACGTAGTAATGTACGAGAATACGTAATTGGGCGACTACAGTTAGTAGTAGAGCTCGCATCATGATCTCATATTGTGCAATAGCAGATGTTAGTTTACCCCAACTGTGCCATCGGCAAAAATAATACTCGTACAATAGCAATGTTAAGATTAGATTTTATTGTTATTATTATGAATCTGTACGACTTCATGTTTTCGATTACATCATACTGATCGATACTACAATATCTATAGAACGAATTTTGATAAAACGTTTCTTTAATATAGCTTATGTATCAGAATAATACTGATACATGAACTACAACTAATAATGATGCATACATAATTAAATTACATAGGAGTAATTTTGATTAAGGCGTTTTAATACATTCTCTTGCGAACAATATAATTAGAAAAACTCTGAATGTTTGCACAAAATTAAATGAAGAGGTTTGTTTTGGAAGGAAATATAAAACAAATGCTATGGATATCATACGAGTTCCAACCAAATAAACATTTGTTCAAGGCAAGCATCCATTTACTTTTTGAGAGCCGTCATTTACCTAATTTGCATCGACCGAAAGGGTTTGAATGTTAGCTAAAGCTAGTTTTTATAACAGCTAGATTTTACATTCGATCGTGACCAATACATACCTTACTTTACTTTAAGAATGTACCTGTATATATATTTTTACAAATTAATAATTTTAAGTAACATTTTTCATACAAAATTACTTAATTTCAAATATTTTTTAACAATGCAAAGTTACACAACTACATTGGAATATAACAAAAAATCAAATAAAATAAATAAATATTACGTAAATCTTTTTCGTGGTTCTCTTATACTATTATTCTTTTGCATAACGATTCTTTTTAAGAAAGACTGTAACTTATTAGTTTTAAAACGAAACAATTACCACCTTAAATAGCACGGAAACCGAGACTATATATTGAAATATCGCTTGCATTATACATTTTGTAGAGCAGATGTGTGTATGCCCCAAATAAAATACCGCATGGGAACGGAAGCGCAGATAATAGTTGGATAGACATAAGCTATAATTTTTATTTTGATATATAATAATACCGACGCATTTGATAAATTGCATCAATTATATTATTTATTACTTACGTTTAAAAAAAAGAGACTCTTTTCTCTTGAAAACAGAATTTTATTTTATATACGATTATTATTTGTGATATAAAAGGTTTCGGTACTAAATGGACTTCCAACAAAATGTGAAATTAATACATCTTGAATTTATTTTAATAATGTATTAAATATTATCATTTGTCCTTCGACGTAAGGCAAGTGATAATCATGTTGAAAAAGACACATCTGGAATTCATAGAGGTGGGAGCCGGGATTTGAACCAAGCTACACTCAAATTAACAAGCACCGGCAAACACCGGATTACCACGTCAAAAATATGCCATAGTATTTTTAGTGTCGTAATTTAAAAAATGTATTTATTTGAGTATAGCAAGTTATTTAAGAAATCAATACAATTAAGATACCTCGTGCAGAAATAATGATTATTTATTAGGCATTTTACTAACCAAATTTTAAATGTAAGGTAGACAAAAGTCAATGAAATTTTCATTTTGGCAAATATTCAACGCAATGCAGTCATGAAACAACCGCATACGAATTATAAATGAAGTGATCTTTTCGGATTTTGTCGCGAAATTAACGGATTTAACCATGGTCACGAGAGAGACTGTCTCGCCCGTGACCATGATTGCTGTAAAGCATTCGATACGTCGGGAACCAAAAATCAAAATAAAGTTTCATTTATAATGTCGAATATTCGCGTAAACCTAAGAAAGTATTATGCACTAATTGTTTATAAGCAAGTCAAGGTTTAGACCAGACAAAAATAACTAGAAATAATGATTGTATTACGAGAAATTTTACAATATATACCTATTATGGCCACGGCGACCAATTTCAGTGAGAGAAGTCGGTAATGCAGAAGATATATTCATAGTGTATGTGAAAACAGAAAGTTCACACTATTTCTATCGTTTCCAAACAACAACAACAACAGACAATTCAACGAGACCGATGAGCGATCAACATATGATCGATGTCTTCATCCTAGATACGGCGTGAAACATCAGCGACTTCGCAACTTTGGGCTATTATCCGAATTTCTTGACAGAAAATCCTAATTATACTTAACCCAAACCAGGACTTGTACCTAAGACCCTTGGATTTACCGCAAGCCTAGCTTATTCAGTACCTAAGTATAAGCAGAGCTAGCAGAGTTTTGTAAATAGATTTAGAACTATCTGTGTTCTGAACATTATTTTAAACTCAATATTTTCTTATACTCTAATTATTGATAAGATCTGAGATATAGCATATGTATTACCAAGTAGTTTTGAATAAATATTGTATTACATACATATTAATTTTTATTACACTTATTTTTATAATCTTTCATATATAGGTCGTGTATGGAGTGCTTTATTTTTGTGGTAATATGTTTTAATTTTTTTTCCCCAATATTAAGTCATTTTTATATACAGCAATATAGAATTCACACATTAACATCTTTCAAAAATGAATTAAGTTACATTTTATAAGTTCAGATAGAAGTAAATTATGCTTTTGCATAATAATGAATGTATCTAATTAAAATAATAGCTAGCTAAGATTTATATCAATCAGCGAAACGAGTCCAAATTCCAAAGTACATATTATATAACAATTGCAATCACTGAATGATGAGAATGAATGCAGCATTCTTTTCTAGAAGTCATTATTAGTTGAAGAATAAGAATAAATCTTTTTATATTCTATATTTTTGTTACAAGGTAATAAGATTTCCCCCTTTAAATATTATTCTTAATTCATTTTTGATCACTGATAATAATATTTATCACAAGATGTTCAATATTGTCTAAGACATCAGGCAAAAGTATTGTTATATTTAAATTTCAAAATTAATAATAATAACATCACAAAAAATGCTGTTACATAATAGCTAAGATCTAATTTATAAATTGTGATATGATCTCATATAGATAATGTTCTTAATTGTGCTACGGGGCCAGGTCAATCAATATGGCCTTATTAACACTAGTAAAAATTTGTCTATTTATCTTGAATTACATCTAAAATGTAACATAAATATATAATATACATACAATATACATGCTTTAAAATTCTAATAATACAAAAAAAAATTTTAATATATTTTAAAGTTTTAAACATGAAAAAAAATAAGTCTTAAATATAATCATATATCCATTTCAGAAGAATAAACTAGGAGATACAAAATGAAAATCTATACCAATTACCTATATATACAGCAACAAAAAGGATTTTAACGAAATATTTTGCGACTTAATTGTTACTAATTTTAAAATATATTAAATAATATTCCATAATCGTATTTAGACGGTTCAGGTTATTTAACATCCTCTCTCGAAAAAAATAAAATAAAATTACCTAACAGTAACAATAAATAGAAACGTAATAATTTACGTTTAAAAGAGAGCTGAAAATACAAGAAATAGGTCATTTCCGTGAGCTTAGTGACACCTATATCCAAGTGTCCCAGTCGCAAGTCGCAACCTGCAATACAGCTACTAGAGCTGCGCAAAATTATGCCGTTTTAGTTTCGCTACTACTTCAGCAATATTTTCCGTACATAAATTACCGTTGAGATATTATTTAGAAATATTATTTGTTGTTAGATACTGAAACACTTGTTATAAACTCGTGAAAAATTCGTGAAACTCGTGAAAATCCTATTTGATTCTTACCTGTTTACTTTTGTTGTCGATCCCGTTCGCCTTGCCGTCCGGCAAGTTACCGTTGTTTTCCTCACTTTTTTCACTTTTCACACCCTCCAGTGCCATTTTTAAATAGTTACTTTATTCACTGTCATACATATAAATAAATTATTCGCCTTTAATTCACTGATCATACAATACAAGCCACTAATTCGATACGAACGAGTACTCCCATAGACAAGCAACCGTCACAGCAGCATAGCGCATCGCAAGAGCCGACGCATTGAGCGCGAATGAAACGAAAAATGAGTGAAACAAAAACTGTTTTGACAGATAGCGATTCAACAGACTATAAAAATTACAAATCCCGTTCATTAATATTTTGTGAAACAAAACAATAGGTATATAGGTAAATCTACTTACAATTTTAAGTTAAGAAACTAACTATTAAAATGGATAATTTTCGACTTTATAGTTATTAATGTTTAATTATAGTAGACTAAATATTCAAACACGTACATATTTCTTTGGGGATAAATTAATAAATTCGTTTACTTACTTTATAAATTTAAAGCGCAAACATCAAAGAAAATTCAATTTAGTTACATATTGGAGCAGCATTATGAACGACCTAAAAAGTCCGTGAATCTGTGGTTGCTTTTAGGGACAATGGTCATAAATAGATGGCGCTGTCAGAAAGAATAAAGATTGACGACTACTTTGAATGTTTATCTATCCATCAATTTATAAAAAAAATCATAAATTAACTTTACGTATCAAAATAATATCATTATTTCGTGTAAATATTTGATGCAAACAGTATAACATTATTTTCTTAGACACAATTAAAGAATATACCTAATTTGGTATAAGATGTAGTACAAAAAATCTACGTTTTTATTTTTACTTTAATTTTGTTAAATTATTACATAATGGTCATATTAATTATTTTATAATATGTATTTACAAAAAAAAAATAAAAAAATCCTCCCCGGCGGGGAATCGAACCCCGGTCTCCCGCGTGACAGGCGGGGATACTTACCACTATACTACCGAGGATTACATAAGTGATGTCAAAATACTGGATAATATTAGGCAATGAAAGAATTTAATGTTTCACTAATAAATAACAATATATCTCAGGTTCAAAACGGAATCTGGTCGCGATGTGTACATAAATCGTATTTGTACATCAAGTAGATATTAAAACATAAGGTTCGATATAGGTTCCCTTTTGGGGGCAGATTCGTTATATGCTTATCCGGCTAGACCCTTTTCGTGATATACAACAGTCACTCTACCCTTCATATTATATTTACGTACAAAATCCACTGGAAACCACACAGCTATGCCTTTACATCTTAATTCTTAAACATTATGTAACTGGTACATATACTTATAATATACATTAAATTATGTAAGTAAGTATATGTGATTCTTACTTAAGTAAATATTTACTTACTTATATATTAATTAATATCTGTCATGCATAACGTTCTTAATTCTTATCAAGATGCCTATGTGTACTCTACCTATTTAATGTGTAGGTACTCATCCAGCCTTTACAGCTTAAAAAAGTATTATAATATACAAACACACATTTTTGCAAGCAACTTTCGCAATTACTATAATTGGGTATTATTATAAACACTTATACATTAATAATATAAAGATATATATGCGTTTCATTCTGCTCTTAAAAGAAACATGAGTAAATAAATTATAACTACGTTTTTTACCTAGTTTACGAATTTTTCAAATAATGATTTGATTTGAATATGGTTTAATTACGTAGAAAAATAGAATGAGGTAGGTAGGTATGTTTTAATATTTAATATAAAATATTTTATATCATTCCACGGTCTTCTAAAAAGGACAATTTTGAAATCATTTACAGATGTTAAAATTGTGCATTTGTATTATTTAAAAAATATCACAATTATTTTTTTTTACCTTAAAATCTATCTATAAACGACAATTAGATAGATATAGGTACTTTATTTTCGTGTAACAGTAACTAATAGTCATAGTAATCTAAAAGTGGCGACTTAACTATCGCTCCGCTCGGGTTAACGTTTAGTAGGTGCAGATTTCTGAGATGTGTGAAATTTTACCGCAAAAAAGTACCCTATACGTTGAGTCCGGTAACCAGTCATCATACCAAAGTTCATCAATCTTTTTCAGTGATTTTCTTGTAATGCAGTCACAGGTAGACAGACAGACAGGCAAAAATCCTTAAACTAAAGATTCCGATTATATTAATAACTATTTATTAATATATTAATATCTATTTATCATTATATTGATAACTTTTACAATTCGACTTAGTTAACATTTTTTATATTATGTATAGATTAAATACATCATACAAACTAAACAATATTTATTTACCAATACTAATAACTCAGTCCATTAACTACTGTGTGATCTTCAAATGACGTACCAACTAGATAGCGAGCTTTATCAAATGAAACATTTAGGTATGTACATTGAGAAAGATATTTCACAACAATAATTAATACAAAATGGTAACGGTTAATCTGTCTGTTTGTGAACACATTATCCGTATGAAATTATTATAAGATAAGTTTTACTACGGTAAAATATCCTATCCCTGAGAAATAAATGTACGAGTATGCTAAGCGAGGAAAAGAGTAACTGAGCGAGGTTAATATTATTATTTATTCTTTGGGCCGTTACTTCTATGAAAAAATATTCGCCAAGCTACTTGGTTGGTTAGGTAATTGACAAAAGCCAATAATGTTTTGTTTGTAATAAAAATCGTAAAATATTTTTAAACGCGCATGACAAGCATGTTTCGAGTTTTTGTATGAGATACCTTCCTAACATGCATACGTGCTTCAGAAACTGAAATAGGTATGTATAAATCATGACGAATCAATACGATGAATTTCCAAATAAATAAGTTGAATAAGGAAAATTGACTGGAAATGTTAAGTATTACTTTTTCTTTCATATCATAATATTAAAGAAGTACCTTCATAATTTAAGAAAATTTTGTGTAGACTGGACAGATTTTAATGAAATTTAGTAAAAAGATAGGCAGTTGGCTGGAATAACATAATACAGACATTTAGCACCCGACATCACTTCATATTATTTTAAAAAGTTAAGCTGAAATCTGAATATCTCTTCTCTTCTTAATATTAACAAATGGCGAGCGGATTTCTTTTCGTTCTTATTGCAAAAATGGATACGCATCGAACTTATTTCATAGGATACAGCGTGTTTCGGAGAAGGTTTTTGTAGGTACCTATAAGAACCTATGTAATCACTTGGTATCCAGTATTTAGAATGCGGGTGGAGCCGCGCGAAATGATAGTTTTAAGTATTGTTATGTAATGTTACTTTTTTAATTATGAAAAATGTTTTGACAGATACTATCCGTAATCATAATTTTGTATATAATATTTTGTATTTAATGAAATACGACAAAAGCTCATGACACTACTACAATTAAAAAAAACTTATTTAAACAAAACATTTCTAAACGTGCTACATTTTATATTATCCAGAATCTTTGCATACAATATTACTCATGATATTTAATATTTATATATTGTAATGCATTTTCCTCGTGCGTGTACTTGTTGAGAGGACATGGGTCGAGCGCTATCCAGTTCACAATGTTCTATGGACTCATAAACACAAAATATTAGAATTTGTATTAAAAATACATAGTTATAAATAAAATATAGAAAAAAAATATTTTTAAGTCTCAATAGTGATGTGAATGACCTTTCAATTGAAGGTTACTTATACTTTGATTTATGACAATTAATTAATTTTGTGTGGAGCTGAAGTCTGAAACGTCAAAATGATTAAACGTAAGTTTATATACCTATTTAATATCATTATTTTCTCTTTTTATTTGTTAGTTCTATGATATTAGTCCTAGTTTTTTCTCTAGTTATTTAATATTGTTATTTACATTAGTGGTTGATCCTTATTCATTCTATAGTTATAATAAAACATATTATACCTATTAATTTAAAGCGTTATCAATAACGTTTTATTTGAACGATATTGCTATGCCTACAACGTTGTTTATTTTGTAGCTGTTGATAATATGTATTAGTACATTAAAAAATAAATTATAATTAATTACTAACAATATTTTGTCTATGCCTGATTACATTTTTTTCGTTTGTTTAAATGATTATGTTATGAATATACTTAGTTGTACGAGTATAAGTACAGGAAAGTTTTGTTTTTGGCTTTTGGTACCGCGACTTTTGCTTATTAAGTTACTTATATGAAAAAATATAAAGCGAGAGATATAAATAATAATAGACATTTATTAATAAAAACGTGATTAAAAAAAATATTTATAAAAAGAAATAATTTAAAAGAGTAAATAATAGACATATTTACACCCACACGGTTATTCTAAGACTAGGACTAGGAGTACCTAGGTACATAATGTACCTGCAGTAACTTTTTAGTTTTGGTCAGTTGGACATTTTTAGTTTTATCTATAAACTCTATGTATAGCTCTCGCGTTAACGAAACAAATTTAATGACCTATGAATCATCAAAATTCGATTAGGCGTTTAGTTATAACTTAAATACGAGAGAATATAAAATCGGACTTTTACGAGTTAATGTGATACATTAAAATACACTATACAAGTATACATGCATACATACAAATTAAACACATAACTCTGCTTTAGTCTTCGCAGCAGTAGAGTAAACTGAAGTGACTTTTTTTAATGTAAAAATATGATAGTTTTGCAATAAATGTTAAGTTACATGCAACGATACATTAAAATAAACATAGGTACACGTCGATATGCAGATTACTGGACTTTATATTCCTGTGCATAAGATGTTGTTACATCGAGTCGATAGCCTTGTAATATATAAGTAGGTACTAAGTTTACATAAGAATATTGATATTAGATACCTATATATACAACTAACTAATAACAGATTACAGAACCGGACTCATATATATACTTTATGTGTATAAATACTATTTGTTTTCTGTCGCTTTAAGGAATAACCAACAACCACTCTCGTAATTACTGTAAAATTTTTTATTGGAATGAAAGTCTATCGGAAATATTGGCTTGCATGATGCAACACCACAAATGGCTCCGGAAATTTAATTAAAACAAATTAAAATTACTATCTAAAATATTTTTAACTTAAATAGTAAATCGAGTTCGATTAATACTTAGTATCAAAACTTTAAGTTTTATTAAGGCAACTTATGAAAAGTTTAATTTAAAGAGCACTTTACTTCGTCCAGAGTATTTGGTGGCTGCCAAGTCCCATTGCCAAGTCCCATACATAAGGTCCTCGTACCTACTAATATTAATGCGAAAGTAACTCTGTCTATCTAATTCTTTTTCATGTTTAATGTTTGAAACGATTTAGATGAATTTTGGTGTGGAGATAGTTTGAGACACTGAGGACTCTTAAGGGGTTGATTCCTTAAGGTCTTTAAGGGTTACATAAACGAGTATAAACATTCCCTCAGTGTCCATTATCACGCTCCCGCTCTTACTCATAGCGCAACTTTCGTGTGTTTGGGAGGATGTTTGACCCATCCGATTGGTCTGGCTGCTGTATGTTTTATAGGCTTTGCTTACAAAAAGCAAAGCCTATGAAACATATGGTCGGCCAACGGACGTGACAGCCCAAGCTAATGTCCGAAGCGAGTGTATGGCACCTTGGGCTGGCTGTCACATCCGTTGGCCAACTATATGTTTTATAGGATTTGCAAAAAGTATTGAAATAATTCCTTGAATATCATGTATAAAAATCAAGACTGAGATTATAAGTAAAGTTACATTTTTTTTGGGAGCTTTAATGCGTTTGGTGGAAAGCGTCTGTCAGCATTGCTTGTTATGTTTTAACTAAGTATATTCTCTAAAACATACGTAAAAATCAGCACTGAAGCTTTAAGAAAAGTGTATTTTCATTAAATTTTAGCAATTGGCCTTCGGCCTACTACCTACCGCTTATAAGTTATACCTACACAAAGTAGGTACATTCTTAAACTACTTAATTTCATGCATTTGCTTACTAAGAAAATAAGTAAAGTCTGGCGGCCCTGGGATCCTTGAACTATAGCAATATTATAGCGATTAAAATTAATTAAATAAATAATAACTATTATAGGATCTGCTAACAGCGTAAGAGGCATGCGTATAAATAGCTTTTACCTACAAGATGACGTTAAATAAAAACTACGACAGTGTATAAAACGTGTTCCTACTGTTCTCATATAACGCATTCAATACACACGTTTCTATTAACGCTTATTGCAAAGTAAATTGGCGACAAGGCTGAACAAAACAAATTGAGTTCAATAAATAGGCAGACATATAATAATGAATCTTAAGTACGAATATCACATCTACTCATATACACTGTATTTCAATGAAGAACAAAAGTTGATTGTTAATAATTGCCGAATAAAAAAAATGCACGTGATCTTGGGTTCTCCTTCTCATGAATCTCATCCCGTACCAGAAAAAGTATTCTGCTTGAATTTTATTTAACACGTTCACTGCGTAACAGGCCGATATCGGCCTGCCGCGGTACTTCAGCTGGTGCGGACGAAGAAAACTATGTCCCTCTCGCTAGTGCGAAACGATTATCTCAGGTGTTTGTAAAAATTCGACAGAGACAAATATATATTTCATCTTGCGGTCAAAATTGTAGGTGTTCCCCATCAAAACATAACGGCAGGCTTTTATCGACCTACCACGCACTGACGGTAAAAAACATTCGCTGAGTGCGGCAGTGGGCCTATTTCGGCCTGCCTTCCCAACAGGCAGATAGCGACCCGATACCGCACAGAGCGCGCGCCCCGCCAGTTAGTGTTGTGCTATCTAACTAATCAGACGTATAGTGATCGATATAATCAATGATGGCAAGTAATAAAAGAAAAATTTAAATTTTGGAAAATAAAGTAATTCGCCCTGCAGTTATCGACAGTGATAGTGACAGCAGTGATGAAATATTTTCCATTAGGAAAAATAAAAAGAATTTGCACGGAAAACGAAGCACAAGCGGTAAGTTTTGTTTACTACTTACACATATCAACATATCAGCCTGACAGTGGCGAAGGGTGAAATTTTAGCAGAGGTAAGCTGTCCAAAAAAAAATTACAGAAACAGCAAATAAATGCAATGCAAAAGTACCTAGTACCTACCTCTATACCTACATCTTTACGATGCATCCCTTGTGTTGTAAAGTGAAGAAAATAAAAAAATATTGCAGGAAATGCAACCAAAACCTTTGCGTAACATGTTTCGAAGACAGGCATAAGTAAATAAACACATTTTTCAGCTCTTTTACGATAATTCTGTTTTATTTTCGATATCCCCTTATTT
Source organism: Boloria euphrosyne (assembly GCA_951802675.2). Lineage (NCBI taxonomy): Eukaryota > Metazoa > Arthropoda > Insecta > Lepidoptera > Nymphalidae > Boloria > Boloria euphrosyne. The sequence goes on from OX637896.1 coordinate 4,987,908, forward strand.
TTTTCTGTCCCATCACTACTAAAAATACTTTCTAGTGCGGTTCAGGTCGTTATCGGCCTGCCGCTTTTCCTGCTTAATTTCTCATTTCCTGTTTGGCAGATCCCGGGGCGAATCAAACCTAAGGAAGTTGGGTTCAAGGTCATTCTAACAATATAAAAAAAATATGTATACATTATGTTTTCACAAAGTTATAGCAATTTAATCTATCCTAGTGCTGGTGGGTCTAGAAAGACCTGCCACGCACTGGCGCAAATATCATTGGGGGCGCATTTTGACCCGCCGCCGCACCAGATGAAGAATTATGATTTTACTTGCCGCAGTGAACGTGTTAATTATCCGCCTCTATATCGATAATAATGACTATTACAATTAGATTTTTCAAAAATATTTAATGTAGAGATTCGACAAATTTAAAACTTAATTAAACACATACATATATGTATATTAAAGTAAATATGTAAATAATACACGTAGGTCATATATACATGATACAATACGTAACTTGTAACGTAATATTGTTTTAAAGACTATTTCATTAGCGTTATTATATATTATATGTACATTGTACAATGTACAATGTTCGAGTACACGAGACGACACGTTTGGCTCAGTTAGTAGTGACCCTACTTTCTGCGCCAGCTATCGCGGGTTCGAGTCATGCTGGGGTCATTCATTTGTTGAGCACAAATTTTAGTACTCCAGTCATGGGTGTTTATTTATAATAAGTTTGTATTTAAAATTTATCTGTGTAGTATTTCAACTATGTGGTTACTGGTATCCGTAATACAAGCCTCGTAGCTTAGGTACCACGGAGCTAGATGGCGCTGTTGTAATAATGTCCCAACATATTTATTGTTTTATTTATTTACTACATATGTATATGTAGGTACATATTAAGCTGGTATTGTATATTAAAAAACGGTCAACGTCATACAAATTATTTCAAAGCTTTGGCAGAGGTATACAAAAGTTTATAGTAAGCTGTGCCTAAATATTTAATACCATGTATCTTCAATACCTTCTTGGAAATGTTCCAAAAATAACGTAGATTTGACTATTTTGATTTTTGATTATGTTACCTTAAAATGATTTCACAATGGTTTTCAATAAGTGTAGGGGGTTTTCCCCAAAAGTCTTGTACGCAGATATTTTTAGAGTTCCGTTGCGACAAGGCAAATACGAAAGAAACCTCATATGTGTATGTTACAACCATAAATTTAATTACATTACATGTAAATTATTGGAATCAAATAATCAGTACGTACATATAAATAAAATTCAAGTGTCTGTTAGTAATTTTAAATTAGGACCTTTTCACTAAATGCACATGAATGTATATACGGTACTTACATAAAAATTAAAAAAATAACAATTTTTAAAGTTTTCTTTATCTGTCAGTCTGTCTGTTTGTTCCGGCTAATCTCTGAAACGCCCGGGCCCATGTTGACGGGACTTTCACACGCAGTCAGCTACTGCTATAAGGAGTAACTTAGGCTACTTTTATTGTATTAGAAAACTTGAAAACCGTTTAATTTATTTTAAACGTTAAGAAATAGATGTCTCAGCTAATACTTTTAACGTTCTAGAGTTGTAAACATTGTATTTGATGTCATTGAAATTTTAAAGTACGCAGTGCGATATTCTAAAAAAAATAAGATAGTATATTTTACAAAATAATTTTACCAAAAGCTACTTTGAAGAAGACAGGTTCAGTAGTTTTAGAGATACGAGAAGAATATTTTTTTCATACAAATAATGTTGAATTTTTTTTCGAATCCATAAAATAAAACTGTAAAGTAATAGTTATTTTATTTTTATTTTAATGAATGTTTGTTCAAACTGTAATAAGCATTATTTTTTGGTACAGAACCCTCGTTTTACTAATCAGACTCGCATTGCCCGATTTTTATATAATTTATATCTTCGCTATTGGGATGTGGGCTATTAGTTTATTGCATAATGTCATTATAGAAATGTATGAGTAGTATTAAGAGATCATTAATAATCGCAGCTGATAAGGTTATTTCGCTCTTTATTGATCCTCGAGCAAGTGATAACGAATGTACGAGTACGAGTAGGTACACAGCTCAGTCTCTCATGAACGTTCACCAGAGCAACATATTTTAGTTGTTATCGTACATGTAAGTTCTATTTCTATTATATTAATAAATCGCAGAATAAATTAAAATATATTACACGGGCTTAAAAATGAAATAATATTGAAGATTATTAAAATAATAAAATAACTAAAAAAAAGACGAGAATAAGTTCACGAAGGATTTTTTTATATACTTTGTAGTTTTGGTTAGGTATTTTTATATATTTAACAAGTCCTTTCTAATTACTTTTATATCGCACTCGATTGAATAGGATATTTTTTTTTCAAGACAAATTGGCATCTTAAATCCGCCATTTTCATTTTTAATTACACCATCTAGAGTCTATGGTATTCGCGTTATCAAGACGAATCGACCGACGACGTATAAATAATCAAAATAACGGCTTAACCGCTTAACGGCTTATTTAAGCGGTTAAGCCGTTTAGTAATTACGAGTGGATATAAGGTACATACATACATACATACAGGTAAAACACATAACCCTCTATTAGGCTTCGCCGCAGTCGGTTAAAAAAAAATTGAAGGCGCAAAGATTTTTCGTACGTGTATACAAAATTATATAATTATATTAATTGTCTACGAATTTTGGTAAAGTAAAATATAAGTATTTTTTTAAGAAATTTGTTAGAAATATTTTATATATATAATACATATATAGAAAACGAACATAACAATCTTCAATATGTATTTAAACAATCAATAAGTTTCAATGCCAATAGCCAATGACCGATTCTGCTTGCTAATAATAGAGTGCTATATTTTATTATATTTGCTTAGTGTCGCTTATTTGCTTCAAATTTATGTTTTACCAACAATTACTGTTATATTGTTATTTTCAAATGTTTTCTTCAGTAATATTCTAAAAAACCGTCCAATAAATAAGGTACCTCTTTTTATATGCATAAATCCTTAGTTAATTTCTATGTAAATATGCAAGTCTACATACTCTTTTTCACTCTAAGCAAGCAAGCAAAAGCTCTAAGCAAGGTAATGTTTTTTCATTTCGGTACTTCGTAGTTCGCACCCATATAATTTATGGAACATAGAATGTTCTTTTTTCAGCAAAATAGTTATTTTCCGCGGAAATTCAACGTCAAGGTAATCTAAGGTAAAATCTCAAGGTAAATAAAAGCTCAATTAGAAACCGACGTTAAAAAATCGCACGTAGAATATGATATCGTTAAAAATTCTGCTTACAGCTTTTAACTTAAGCAGCGTTAAACTGTTAAAGCGAAAGTTCAGTTAAAACTAGGAACATACTCGTAGCTAGTCTTAAAAATGTCTAAGTTTGTAGCTTATTTGGACTAAGTTCGCGCCTCCTAAGAAAAAGTTTGTAGTAGGAACCAACTACCAAGTAATAACACACGTAGATAACTTGTAATTTTGTACACAGAGTAGGGCAATGCACACATTCCAAACATGAATTATTTAAAATCAGTCAAAAATTAACATTTCGGTAATTTTTTTTGGTATTGTTAATAAGTTCTTGCACAAAACCTTTTAAAACATAGGTATATTAATAAGAAACCATTTTTAACAAATACATTTTATTAAGATCTTTAAACTCATAGATTTTTAATTAAAGGTAACTTCTTTTGTTTTAGTAACATTCAAAGAAGCAATGAAGATCGGATTCATTGGAGGTGGTAGATTAGCATATGCTTTAGCTAATGGATTTATATCTGCAGGTACGTTGAAAATTTAGTTCCAATGCTGTGCAAAAATAACTCATTCAATTTTTTTGTTAATTTTACCGATAATTTACACGGATTATTGACATAAAAAGGTATATAGGTACTTATTTATATTAATAAGAAATACGAGCTTTATATGAATATAAATTAACAGATTTATTAAAAAACATTTTCTTTTAGTTCTTGATAGTTTAAAAATGACAACTATGAATTAACCAATTTCATTTAACAGGATTAGCAAAACCTGATGAAATTACAGCAAGTTGCCATCCATCGGATGTTGCCAGCGCTGAGGCATTTAAGGTATGTTTAAAACTAAGCTTCTAAAGTCTGAGTCTAACGACTATTCAAATGAAGTACATTTAATAGCAGAGTGGATCGTGGCAACAACTTTTTAGCTGCTGTAATTTGCTTCGGAAACCTGTGATCTACTTAGGTGTTAGTTGGGCTTTTCTAGCCGGTGAGTCCCATATAAGCACCTGTATATGTATGCCGGTGGTATTCGTAAATATATTGCCATACATAAAAATGGTTTTGTTAAAGTGCATACAAACCACTCTGAGGCAGCGACTCTGCGCCATTCCAAACACCTTACGGAATCTAGTCACGAGGAGAACCACAACCACCATACCACCACCAACAACTCTCCCCACAACTCTACCTGAGCTACTGCTCGAAAAGGGAGAGACAGGCGATCGGGGCATAAGGTTAAAAGGTGTGGCACTCTTCATGAGCTGCGAACAGGAAAGAGTGGGAATAAGCTTCTACTGCCCAGAGGGCCCAGACAAAGTGACAGTGTCACCGGGGCTTGCCCTACTGATAAAAGGGAGCATAACAAAAACGAGCATAAAGTGCACGAAAATCGACGCACTCACAGTGCAGAGGGAGGACAACCAACCCTACCGGCTAGTGTGGTTGCAAAATAAAGCAATCGCACTCTTCGAATGGGGAAGGGAATCCCCCTTCTCGCGAGCATGCTCAGTGCTCTCAAGACTCAGTGGGCACAGTACCGACACATCCCCACGAAAACTCAGCGTTGACGCCATGAGGGTTGGCTCTGTAAGAGGAGACGTAGCTGATCACTACGGCTGCCTATTGGCCTCATCGAAACACGAGGTCATTGTCTACGAAGACAGAGGGGAAGACCTGACCTTCTTGAAAGGAGAGGTAAAACGAAACCCCCAATCTACGGAGCTACCCCCCATGAGGCCCCCGCGGAGTGGGTCCGAAACCCTTCAAAGGCAGATAGACGCTCAACGTGAAGCCTCAAGCCTAAAGACCTGTCGGGAGGAACGGTCTAGCCGGGACTCCCGACTGCAGGCAGTAGAAAGAACCATCCACCAACTGGTCTCACCAAAACAGCTAACAAACGAAGACAGGCAGGCCGCGGCGATAAAGGAATTTTTCAGAGTTAAACGCTCAGAGAAACCCGAGTCGCCAAACACCAGCCGCACTCGAGCTGACATGGGACAAGTAACACCACCAAAGCTAAAACCAGCATTAAACCCACAAGACCATGCCATTAATGCGTTTGTTGAGTTCCTGGCAATAATAAAAGGTACGCGAGAGGTAAACCTGGCCACCTGCCAAAAGATCATGCAGGACTACCAGCGAGGAAGCGAGAAGATGCTGGAAGTGGAACTTAACAAAGCTGAAGCGGCCATATACGACAACGACACTTCTCAGGTAATACAAGGAGAAATGTCTGGGTCGTATATGACCGCCTATAACACCACTAAAGGCTTCGTGGGACTGGTTGAAGCGGAGGAGTGTGAACACCAACCCCCAAAATTTGAAACACCCCCAGGAGACCCAGTAGTCGTAGTAGCCAAGTGCACGAGGATAATGCTGGACGACAGGATGCTCGAAATGGCTAAAACCATATCGGGCGAAGGTGATGCTGGCGTAATTCTCGCGAACTGGAAACTACCAAAACTAAGGTGGACAAACGGGGTACCCGGATGCGGCAAGACAACTCACATCATCAGGCACTTCGATGAAGACAACGAAGTAGTTGCCACCACCACAGTCGAGGGAGCTAAGGACCTTAGGGAGAAGCTCGTGGAGCGCTTTGGCGAAAAAGCCAAATCCAAAGTGCGTACCATGGCCTCCATACTGGCCAATGGCTTCAAAGAGGGCACTAGGTGCAACCGTTTAACGGTCGACGAAGCCCTCATGAACCACTTTGGAGCCATAGTCATGGCAGCTCGACTGTCAGGAGCAGAAGAAGTGGCACTCATCGGAGACATTAACCAGCTTCCTTATATCGACAGAGAAAATCTGTTCGAGCTAAGGTATTGCTGGCCGACTATGGTGACCAACATCACATGTGAGTTGTCTTGTACGCATAGGAACCCCAAGGACGTTGCATATGCCATCAGCGACGTCTATGGTAACATCTACTCCTCTAGTCATACCATCCACTCCCTGAGCTTGAAAAGGTTTACTGACGCGCAAATACCATCTACCCAACAAGGAACCCTATATTTGGTCCACACTCAGGAAGAAAAGAAGTTCCTGATGAACCAAGGATATGGATCCGGCGAAGGGTCGCGTGTCATGACCATCCATGAAGCACAGGGCCAAACCTACAGAGAGGTCATAATCGTCCGGACAACGAGCAAAAGACTCCGCATTCACGACAGCGTGCCGCACGCTGTTGTAGCGGTGACTAGACACACGAAGACCTGTGTCTATTACTCCGATGACGGTGACGACGCGATCGGCAGGTTTATTCGTCGAGCGGAGGGGGCCTCAGCAAAGACCATCCTGGAACACAGCCTCAAAATGTCCATCCAAAAACGCGACACGAAAATCGCGGAGGCTGTGTTTTCCCAACTGCGGAATGGGGCGGGGTCCTAAAGTCCCAATATAGTGTATAATAATTTTTAATTTTATTTTATTAATAATGAATTTTATTAAATTAAACAAATATATATGTCAGTCTCGAACCACGTTTCCTTTAGTATAAGTTCGTAGCATGTATCGCTAGTTTTAAGTCTTTGCAAATGTAATACGCCAAATCAAATTTAAATTTAAAAAAAAGGCACGGGCGCTTAACGCCTGTGGATGTTTTCATTATAATAAAAAAAAAAAAAAAAAAAAAAAGTGCATGCGTCGGTTCTGCTGCATGCTTCACTTTTCTGATAAATAACTTACTTAGATAATAATATTTTCAGGGTAAAATAAACAATGGAAAATAAATTTTTTTTAATAAAAGTCAATGACAAAGTTTAATATTTACTTTAATATTATTTCATACGTTGGTGTTTTATTAATAATTATCATTGTTTACTGATGTCACCCTCACAGGGCCTTGACTTTAGTTGAAATACTGATAAGATACGTGCATTGTAATGAACTTCTTAATTAAGATTGGAACATTGTTGGAGAAATAAAGAGCTTTTTTTAAGTGAAATTACTTAAATGCGAATATTAGTTTTGTAAACTTATAAATAGCAAATTATTAGTTAAACTATTTTTTTTCTGTAAGATAAAAATGCCGAGAACTTTTGGTCCAAAATATCTTAAAATAAATAAAAATCTGAAAATATATATATTTTTATTTAAGACTTATTAATAATAAATAAATATGTTGGGACATTATTACAACAGCGCCATCTAGTTCCATGGTAAGCTACGAGGCTTGTGTTAAGGATACCAGATGGTTGATATACTACACATATACATTTTAAATACATACATATTATAAATATAAACACCCATGACTGGAGTACAAACATTCGTGCTCAACAAAAGAATGCCCCCAGCGGGACTCGAACCCGCGACCGCTGGCGCAGAAAGTAGGGTCACTACCAACTGAGCCAAACGTGTCGTCAAATAAGTATCTTACGTTGCTTACTTAAAGTTTTTTTTTATATTTCAAACTGAATCTTGTTTCAGTATTTAGGAGTTCATGAAAATTTTACGATGTTACGGAAAAGCATAATTTATAATTGTTAATATAATAATTTTCAGGGTCTTGGAGCAACAGCCTTATTCGAAAACAAACCCGTAGTTGAACGGTCAGAGATCGTAATCGTCTCGGTCAAACCGGATGTTGTAGTAAAAGCTCTGTCAGAGGTCAAAAATCTACCAGCTTCCAAGAATAAGCTCTTCATATCTGTGGCTATGGGAGTATCTACAAAGACTGTTGAAAATGTAAGTATAGATTTTTGACGATTTAGAAAATATTGCCGTCTACTGTTGAACGAAGGACTGTCGAAAATATTTAAATAAAAAAAAGTATTTTTACATATAAGATAATTCTAATAATATTATGCTTTGACATGGTGATTTATATAAACTCTTTACCCATACATTCCATCCATATAAATTAGGAGATAATATATCGAATTAGCAACCTATACCCTATATTATGTAGGTATATATAATATTAAAAATGCTCTTACTACCTAGTGATGAGTAAGTATTACACACTTTAATTTGATAACTAAAACAGTCATCAGAAAAAAATTGATCAATCTGTTTTTCATAATACAGAAACTTCTTGTTACAAAGAAAGTAAAGAATTTCTTTAGAGGTTACACATTAAATATTAAAATACTTCGTTTTATGTATCTCTACAGTAAATACTTCCATGGTTCATTAAGTGACTATGAGTTCGGCGGTTAGTAACTTGAAGAATTACTTAAAATTTTAAAATAATTCGAGTGATTCTTGACAGGCGCTACCTCAAGAGGCCCGAGTGATTCGAGTAATGCCCAACACACCCGCTTTAGTTAAAGAAGGCGCCGCAGCATTAAGTCGAGGATCGAAAGCCACAGATGAGGATGCTAAGATTACATCTGAACTGTTTAGGGCTGTAGGCACGTGTGAAGAAGTGCCCGAGTACCAGATGGATGCTGTTACTGCTTTAAGTGGTAGCGGACCAGCTTATGTAAGTATTGTATTAAAATACAGATTGATAATGATCTAATTAACACTACAATGATGAATGAACATTAAACAAGACCGCGTTGGAATCGTTTATATAGATACCATTATCACAGAAAACCTAAATCGGCTAAGTAATTGTATGAAGAGTGCTGGCGTGACAGGTCAAAGGCGCTCCTATCTGTCGCACACACTTTTATGTGGTAATCGGCAGACTACTTAACTTGACTGAAAATATCATCTTATTAATTAGTTTGAGGTGTAACAGTATCTATATTATATCTATTGTCTATTGTATGTGTATTCAGCCTTTTTTTTAATTTTCCACAGCTAATAATGGGCATCACTTTATTATAAGGGGATCAGTCATCACTCATCATGCCATTGTCTATACCACGTTTCTTAGCCAGCGCAGGTTAGCGGACTACACATGACTTCCGAAAACTTGCTAGGTTTTCTCAGACATGCAGGTTTCCTTACGATGTTTTCCTATGGTAATCCGTAATCATATTGGATATGATTCGCACGTGAAAATATCAGAGTTGCGAGACTCGATATTTGAACCTAATTCTGTCTCTTTATCATAATGAAAAGTATATACTCGTAGTATGTTATACAATAATGAATAATAATACAATTAAGAGCAAATGTAAAGTGTCATAGATATGTACATAACTCATAAACCACTTACAATTATCTTAATCTAAATCTCTCATAAATATTATTGGACTATAAAACTAGATAAATGATAAGACAACTAACCAACATTGTTCAGTACGTACGTACGTGATTAGCAAGTTCCACTTAATCCGGAGGTCTTAGGTTCGAGTCCCGGATCGAGCTAAATTTAGTATTAAGTCTAGTCTATAAAGTTTTAGCTAAGAGAAGTAAAGTAAACCCCAGTACAGTAAGCCGTCGGTCCTACACCTTTACACTGGTCGTTTTGAGTGTCGTCCCACCGCAATATGAGGGTGATAGATATAGAAAGTACAGTTGTATCTGCGCGCACATGTTTGCACTACAATATCTCCTACGCAGATGGCTAGTCTCAATGAGATAGTCCGCGGGGCCGAAATCGGTCGGAAGGACATCATTATTAACTATCTTACATGTAATTGTATTTCCAGATTTTTTTGCATTTATTCTGCATTTTCACTATGAGTCTGAAGACTCCACTGAGATTTCGAATGCTGTACAGCATCACAGCGATCACGAGAGACAAAATCCGTAAAGTATACATTTAAAAAGCAAGAATTAACAATTTCCAGGTATACATGCTAATAGAATCGTTAGCCGATGGCGGAGTTAGGTGTGGCTTGCCTCGGGACTTGGCGCTTCGGCTGGCGACGCAGACGACGCTGGGCTCCGCCGCGATGCTACGTACCGGCGGCCACCCCGCTGCTATGAAAGATAACGTGACCTCTCCAGCCGGATCTACTGCTGAGGGAACTTATCATTTGGAACAAAATGGTAGATATTCATTACTTCTATTTACTTCTATTGGTCATGTAAAAAATGTTTGTGTTTCTGCATGTCTGTTATTCTTTTCACTAAAACGGCTGGACTTTTTTAACCGACTTCCAAAAAGGAGGAGGTTATATGTTCCGATGTATGTTTTTTTTTTTATGTATGTTCACCGATTTCTCCGTCAACTGTGGGCCGATTTCAAAAATTTTTCTTTTGTTCGGTAGGGTATAGTTCTGAGGGGGTCCCATTATCACAAAATCAGGATCTGATGATGGGATCCCAGGGAAATCCAGGGCAACTTTCAAAATTTATAGGCACCTGTTATGTTTTTTATATATTTTCTTAAGCTGTTCAAGTATTTGCGTCTGAAAATCGTCATCTCATGTGATGAGCTGATGATGGAAGGTAGAATTCTTCAAATGTTATTTTTTATCTGTGTTCACCGATTTATGCGTCAATTGTGGGCCGATTTCAAAAATTTATTTTTTGTTTGGTAGGGTATACTTCCAAGATGTTCCCATTGTCACCAAGTTAGGATCTGATAATGGGATACTAGGGAAATCGATGGCAACTCTTAAATTTTATAGGCACTTAGTACATTTTTCATATATTTTCTAAAGTTTTTTAAGGATTTGCAATTGATAATTACCATCTCATGTGGATAAGCTGATGATGGAAGGTACAACTCCTCAACGGCTAGGAGTTGAAAGGAAATTCCTTTAAAATTATACATACATATAGATTGATAGTTGTGTTCTTCCAGGCTATTACGTTAATATGATAATAGAAAGTAAATCTCATTAACCTCTAGGAGTTAGGTGGAATAATGGACGTGGTTTATTTAAACTATTTCGTATAGGGAATGTAAACATAAAGATGAGCTCGTAGTTTAGTTACAGCTACAGTAGTCGTAGATCGAGTACTCTTTGGACACAAATAATTGGTCAATATAGTATAAATTTACTACCCTCAGAACCTACAGATAGGTATGCTTTAATGGAGTTGCGTTCGGAATACAAATAACTTATTGAGTTCCATAAAAAAGATCCGTAAAATATATGTATTACCTATAATGTTTAATATTTTTGTTCCCAGGCTTTAGATCAGCGATCATAGGCGCCGTGATGGCCGCCTCAGATAGATGTAAGGTTGTCAATGACCAACTCAACCATTGAAGAAATTTGTTTAATGTTTATATCTGTAATTAATAATTAATAAGTATAATATTGGTATAATGTTAAATATCAGGATTCTCTGAATGTTTAGTTACTATTTTTGTAATAAAGCATTTACAATTTATTTTAAAAATAATACTTATATATATACTAAATGGTTTTATTTCAAGTACCTAATCTATAATTAAGAGGTACTTATTATAGTTCAATATACCTACCTAATTTAGTAATTAGTACATACGTATAAATAAAATTGTAGTGTCTGTTTATAATTTACAATTAATAGTTTTTAACTAAATGGATATGTATGAAATTATATACGGTACTTACATCAAAAAATTTAAATCATTATTTTTTTTGTCTGTCTGCTTATCTGTTCCGGCTAATCTCTGAAACGGATGGACCGATTTTTACAGGACTTACAGATAGCTTATGTTATAAGGAGTAACTTAGGCTACTTTAATTTTATTAAAATATTATAAAAACCATATAATATATTTAAACTTACGTCGATTACGATTTACTAGTAAAATAATATGTATTTACATTTCTTTTTACAAAATAAGTATTAGCGCCATCTCTTGACACTCCTCCTAAATCGTAATGTAACAAGTTATGAATAGCTTGATATAACAGAATATAATATAATAAATAAATATACGCCAGTGATACCATAGACAATATATAGGTCTCTCGTAATGCTTACTAGTTACTTTTGCATTCCAAACCATAGATGGCGGTCATATTTGACAAATGTATGTAGGTTCATAGGTTGACATTTGACAATCACAAAAAAGAACGAAATGTCTTGTTCCGTATATCCCAACGGCTGTCGAGTGTCGGGCATCGGTTTTGGTGGATAAATAAAATACGTCACACTAAATGGATAGCGTTTAAATTTGCATTCGGTCTGACCAATTTGCGACCTTGCTCTGGGACGACTATTATTGTGATTTACTATTACGACCGGTATCTACTTGTTTACATATTGCACAGTGAAATAGTGTCGAACGCGTAGCCGAGCGGTTCGTGGCGATCTCTTCCATGAAGTGTAAAAATAAATCGTAAATTTTTAAATAAAGTGACACGAAGGTTTCACGGATCGAGCTCGAGTTGAAATGACCTTATGTTTGAGTAAAGGAATCGACCCACGCCGTCTAATAAAGACTCCTACACGGCGCCAATGATGCGAACTGCGTCGTCGCTGTGAGACTAAAAAAACTACAATAATGAGCATAAAATAGATAAAATACAAAAACTTTCGAATTGTTACTCGTCATACTCCTGATATTTTTTTAGTTGCCGTGTAATTTTAGTGTAAGTGTACAGTTTTGATGCTTTGAATGCTAGTGAGTGTGTGAACATTGTTACATCTGTTATATTTTGTCAACAATCAAGGCTAAGCCTGTTTAAGGAAACCAATTACTACTGTTCAAGAAAAGAATTTTTTAACAGATGGTATGAACAAATTTATTTATTTAGAAAGTATCTAGATACATTTTATTTTCTTATTATGGTTTCTTCATCTGGAATTCGAAAATATTAAATGAAGCACTTTGTAATAGGATCCTGGCAATAAAAATATATTAGTTAAGTAGACTGAACTCAATATTATTATTTATGCACTACAACTACTACATTATTAGTCGAAAATTTGGACTTTTTGTCTAATAACAAATATAAAATTTCTATCTCACTTTAGTATTTTTTTGTTACTGTATACTTATATTTTATAAATAAATATATTAATTAAAATTGTGTACCAACCACCTTCAATGCCTATGTAGGTACGCAACGCAAGCAAGCAAAATGGATTCCAATAAGTAATATTCCAATTAAATTTCACTGTTATCAGATTTAAAAATAAGCAAAATAAAGAAATCAGCAACCCTGTTGTGCTACAAGTCGAGAATGGATGAAAATGATGTCATCATATCTTCCACAGAAATTATAAAAGGTAATACTTCTTTCTTATATTACAAAAAGTAAACTTTTACTCCTCAATTGACGAAAATTACTTAGTTTTAGACATTATATATTTAATATTTATACAATCTTACTTAAATACAATGTTAATAATTATCAGGCTATGTAGATACAAGTTGTAGCTTAAAAATTTATGATGCTAAAATACTGTTTTCTTTAGGTTTAGCTAAATCTTTAAATTTAAATGAAAGTAGTGTCCTGAACAATTTACATCCTCATCCATCATTCTCACTTTACAAACAGTTAACATATTATTTGGTAAGATCCATACAAATATACATTGATTAAACAGTTCATGTAATGATTTGTGGTTAAATGTGAACATGATAAGTTCAAAATAAATGTATATAGTACTGTTTTATTACTAAATTAAATTAGAAACCACTTTACTGTTTCGTTCAGTATGATTCTTATGTTTCATGGTTTCTAGGAGTGCCATTATTAAAATTAACACTGACGGATAATGTATATTGTATAATAATTGTCAAAATTGTGTATATGAAGAGATTAAAAGAAAAATAATTCTTATTTAAACAAACTTGGGTTCTGCTCACTCCTTTTAACTTTCAAATTAAATGTTTACTTTATTTAATTATGTGTCTAAACTTTCTTTCACTAATAATAATTAAAGAAAGGATGTACTTTAGAATTTTAGCTACTTAACTGTGAAATATGAACATTTTGTATATAGTCAAGTATACAAAGATGCTTTCACCTTAGTTCTCATTTTAATAACGTTTTATTGTTGTAGCAATTTGATTAAATATTTTATAAAACTTTAGTCTCTAGTATGTGAGGCGAGAGGATAATATTTTTTGAACGGTAGTATACAATAGAATATTTGGTTAATATTTACTTCGCTGCCAGTCTGTCAAGCGTGCGGATTGGCAGTCGCATTTGTTTTGAAAACTACTTAAGTCTGATATACAGGTTTCATCATGATGTTTTTCTTCTCCCTAATAATGGTGTCCTACTGATTCCGGCGAAGGTGGCCAACATCATTGAGATTACCCATCTGCGCATGAGATTTTATAGTGCACAAGTGTACGCGCAGTTACAAGTGCACTTTCTATCTTACTCCGTTGGGACGACTAATCGACACGATCATTGTATTAATACGTAGCTCTGACGGCTTTATAATTTATATGCTTTTCAAAGCAAAGGGATGAAACACCGCCAACTTCCTAACCCCGGGCTGTTATTGAGGCTATACTAGGCCTAGACTAAACAGAGAGACTTTAAAAACTAAATTTGGCCCGAATCAGAACTTAAACTCAAGACCAGGGTTGCAAGTGTATATTATGCTAGCAAATGGTCAAATTTAATCTACTACTATTCGTTTACTTTTATCTAAGAATAAAATACTTAGGCTATTTTAAATTAATAATAACATAGATTCAAAGGTATTTAAATACAAAATAATGCGTAATAAAATAAATGGTAATTAATTAATAACACAACATTAATAGGCAGTCGTTAAAACACTATATAATAATATTTATGTACAATAGTTCCGATAATAATTATGCACTGCCTGTGTACCATACACAGGCAGTGGTATCCCAGCGGTAACGCGTCGCTTGTATAACCGAGTGATGCGGGTTCTAATCCGGGTCTCGCACCTCTGATATTTTCATGTGCGAATCATTTCTATCATGATTACCACTTGTCTTACGGTGAAGGAAAACATCGTGAGGAAACCTGCATGTCTGAGAAAACCTAGTAAGTTTTCGTAAGACATGTGAAGTCCGCCAACACGCACTGGGCCAGCGTGGTGGACTATGGCCTGATCCCCCTCGTACTGAGGGAGGCCCGTGCCCAGCAGTGGGACGTTAAAAAAGGGCTGACGATGATGACGATGATGGTAGGTACTTCTATGATAATTTATACTACTCGTATAATAGCAAAACTTTTATTAATTAACGAAATTCGTTAGGTCTTATTAAAATGGTAATGTTTAATGATTTGTTTTAGCGATTTTTTAGTCGAACTTCTAATTCTGTTCGTCTAAACTCTAAATAAACATGACATCAAAATCAAAAATAAAAAAATCAGATGTAGAAATAACGTGTGAGAAAAACTTGAAATTTCGAATTCAACAAAAATAAGTTACTTTTTATCTTTTTATGAGTGAAGCCGCAGCAAAAACTAGTTAAATATGTTATGTCGTACACATAACCGTGTCTCGGTCTGGTGTATCAAAGAGCCTAAACTTTGTTCACAAAACAACATCAGGCCTTTTTAAAGTTAAGGTAAAGCTTGAAATTAAAACACTTAATTTCATTTTACATAATATGTAGTTAGAAACTTCGCCCATTTAATTTCTTGATAAAAAAATATATATATTTTTTTTATGCTTTATGTTAATATGAGACGAGATCACTTAGTAGGTTTGTATTAAAAAATTGCTTACTTATAGTAATTCATAATATTTACCTGCTTTAAGCTTCTAAAGCATCTATTTCCGGATTAAATAAAGTTCAATGATCACGGGTTAGATAAATACGATTTATTATCATCTATCTAACCAATTTTAAAAATTACAAACCTTCATTCTCTATATAAACGATTCCAAAAGTTTTTTCTCAGTACTTAGTCTTTGGTAGTATTCAGTCCTTTTTAACGCCCTATTGCTGGACTGGAGCCATCGTGTCGCTAGGAAAATATTATTTCTCAAAATTCTATAGTTAATGTTAATCATATGTTGGAATATTAAAGTTCCTTCTTAAAGTCCCATCTTCTTTCGAAGGTCGGCGATCAATTTTGATGCCGTTGGCTCTGAATAAGGAACGGGTGCTTTTTCCAAACAATTGGCGTAGGTTTTTTAACTAAGATGTTCTTATTCGATCTTCACACAACACTATCTAGAACATATAACATTAAATGCATGCATATTATAAATATAGACTGGAGTACAAACAATTCCGTTCATCGCACAAATGAATGCCCCCAGCGGGACTCGAACCCGCGACTTGAGCGACATAGCAGGTTAAAATTCGTCGAATTATATCTCCTAAATGTCATGTCTCGTTCTTATAGTAATTTAGGCCGCATGACAGCCTCACCCGCTTTACACATAATAACTTTTTCCCACCCCCTCGTCTTCATTTTCGTTTAAGAAAATTATTTTTCATATTAAATACCTTTGCCTCAGGTTAAAATAAAAAAGAAACTTTGTAGGTCACAGAAATAATTTTATAAAAAGTCCTGTCACTCGGCATTTGCTATTTTACTCAAATTCGTTCTACGATTGGGATACTACATATTTATTTTGTCAACCGACTTCCAAAAGGAGGAGGTTATCAATTCGTCTGTATTTTTTTTTTTTTTTTTTTTTTATGTTTGTTAGCTGATAACTTTGAACTGGGTGAACCGATTTAGATGATTCTTTTTTTATTTGAAAGGTAGTGCTTCCCATGTGGTCCCATTTTAATATTTTCCAGTTCTGACAATGGCATCCATGAGAAAACCATAAAAGTCTTAAATTTGCATTAAGCATTTGCGCGACAAATGGACGAATAACTCAATATCACGCCAACCGATTTCGATGATTCGTTTTTTAATGGAAAGCATATACTTCAAGGGTAGTTTGATGAGAGTTTGGTAAGGTTCTGATGATGGGATCCATGACAAAGTATCGGAACTCTTCAATTCTTAGGAGCTAATTAACGATGCTCGGCCGAATCTTTTATAGGCTATATGGATATTTGAGTCACGTATCGTAACTGATGATGGAAGGTACAACTCCTCAACGGTTAGCAGTTTAAAGAAAATTCTTTCAATATAATACGCAATTATGGACCGATAGTTGTATACTTTCAGGCTATTAGGTTTACCTCATAATAGAAGGTAAATTTTTATAGTCATTAACACAATACGTATCTACTTTCCGCTAAAAATTTAAAAATAAATTATTTTTAACAAAAAAACAAAAACCGACTTCCAAACTTAATAAATCTAAACTAAAAAGTAGAAAATAATACTTTTAAGGACTTTGTTAATTTTGAAGTCGGTGCCAGCCAAAGTAACAGCTAAAATAACCCTAAATAGATACATATTTGATTCAATTTGTAAACATAATCAAAATATCTGGCTGGCACCGACTCCAAAATTAACAAAGTCCTTAAAAGTATTATTTTCTACTTTTTAGTTTAGATTTATTAAGTTTGGAAGTCGGTTTTTGTTTTTTTGTTAAAAATAATTTATTAAACTTACTGCCGCACTTATATTCACTTAATGAACCATTAAGTCGAGAATCTCCATATTAAAGAACGACTTAATATTTCATAAAGTGGCTATGAGTGCGGCGATTAGTCGTATATTAAATACTTGATAATTTTTTACTTGAAATTTAAAATACATAGTTCTTAAAAGAAAGTCTACTGTAGTAAGATTAGGTCTTCACGTTTATGTACCTCATCCAAAACAAATAATTGAGTACAACTATAAATATGATATAAATATATAACAACAGATAATGTTTATAGGAAAAATGGCGCATTTAAAATTCATAATGTGGTATTCCAACACTATGACATCAATGTCCACAGTGCACTTACATCATTTGATCAAACTAGAATCATTCGCTAATGCAGGCGACCTTCACACTGCCTGTAGTTGGTGTACGACGGAGTTGCTTTACGAGGATAGACCATTTGAAATGATTAATGACTATAGATTATTAAGGCTACTCGTAGTGGAATAACTGCTTTAAATTGCACCGTTTCGCGTTTACTAATTTAATTATTTTGGAGTAGATGCCTCGAAGTAAATGTCGACCTGTTTACTTTTGGCAAATATTGCTAGCTGAAATGTGTTTTGGAGCGTTTTAAATTTTTATGTACTTAAGACTTTCATATATTATAAATTATTATTAAAAATATTTTTTATGAGACGTCATAAAATATATAAAAAGAAGGCACAAAATGCTATATTTGACGCGGCCTCTGGATGTGTAGGTAGTGTTTTTGGATAGAGGAGATGATGAGGAGTCAATATATAAAAAATATTTTGAGGAAATAAACGAGATATATGTTATAGAGTTTTAATCACGAAATTTACATATATTCTATATAGCTAACTAAATCATATAAAAAAGATAAACTACTTTTAACGAACAGATAACATCCTGCATCCAAACTAAGTCCTTGACCTTGATCAGTGTCGAGTTAAGTAAATTTCTTCCGCGCGCGACTCTTTTTATGTAGTCGATACTAGCGACTCGACTTCGCTACGCTCGGGTTTATCTCTATATACCCATGGCTATATCTAGATACTAGATCCCGAGTTCTAACGATTAGAATTATATTAATAGATTTTTCAGGAAATACGTATTTTCTCGGCTTTTCTACTATAATATGCATATATGATACATAATATACACAGCCTCCTTGAATCACTCTGTCTATTGATAGATTCCGTACTAAATTTCGCCGCGTTATTTAAGAGTACTAAACGTACAGACGCCGGAAAGCGACTTTGTTTTATACTATGTAGAGATATAAAACAATCCAGGATAAATCAGCTGGATGATTTTGAAATATTGATCACTACAAGAAGTAATTTAGAAATTAGTAACATGTTCTGAAGGATCCTAAATATAAGTGGATTGGAGAGAAAGTGTTAAACATTTAATATTTATAAAACTTTCTAATATTATATACATAATTATAATTTAAATTCACAGAAAGCCACTTTGGAATTCTAAAAATACCTACTTAAACTATTCAGCACCTCGCCCGTGAAATATTTTATAAGTAAATACATTATACATACACATTATATGCAAGTGTTGTTTACGTAAAACGTTCATTTGCGCCGAATAGATAGTCACATTTGTCGGGCTTCCTTTTCGCTTGTAAATATTACAACATAATCCAGATCCGATCCGATGTATATTTTTAGCGAAACAAAAAGGTTATTCAAGAATAGATTTTAATATTTTATTCATTTATTAAAAGTAATACTCTAAAGAGCTAGAAAATAATAAACCTTCTTCGTCAAAAGAAGTAAAAAAAATGTTATGGACCGTATTACATGTTGAAATTACATAGTGGAAAGGTAATTAGTGGCACTCTACATGGCTGTCGGTAAAACCCAGTAGACTAGGATCTTTTGATTTATTTATACAACTACCATAGATTACAGTCTGCTAAGAACGTGTCCTCGATTTCTAAAAACTATTATTGTTTCTTCAATCTTCAATTATAATGTTTCGAGTTATTGACATCTAAAACTAAGTCGATTCTTTAAATAGGTACCTATATAAGTAAATAGTAGTATTTTTCTGACGGTATAGACGTTTTAAGGACGTTATTTGAGGACTTTTCTTCCACAATAGCTATTTTTGTCTGATATTTGGAAGTCACCTTATTTTCATAAATCGATTTTGGAATAATAACGAATAAATCACTGTATTGTAACAAAAAACGATCAAGCCCAAACTTTAATTTACCTTTATGTTATACATTAGTAAAATAAATGTTCACTCGACGTAATGCGGTCATTGATCTATATTTCCATATAAATTGCACATTTCGAGCCCCCACGTATGACGAAAGCTTCAGGCACTTGGAAAGGCGAGCGAGCCTTTTATGTTTTTCTCATTACCGTGTAAAATTGGTCAAAAGGAAATTTCAAGTCCCGTGTATTTCTGCTGGGATCAGACAGACTGGGTCAGACTTTTATTAGGCACTAGTTGGGTTATTCATTACATTCATCACATTAGTATATAACTAGGTACTTTTTAAATGGAGCTTTTTGGGGATACTTTTATTACTTAAAAAATAACTAATATAAGCAGAAACAATATAAAATTTAAACATTTTAAATACATTTCTCATTAACACGATGACGCTCTTATTATTATAATTAGTAAGCAATTTCATTTGGACTTCTTCGTTATTAATGTCACCTAAAATGGTTTGCAATAACATAGAACGACTATAAAACGCAATACTTAAGCCTAAAATAGCTATATCTGAACAAAGGTGAGTCAAACCGTGGTTATACCCATAAAGGCGTGCCGTATTTCCCGTGGGCACGGAAGTTTTCACCATTTGTTAACTATAACTTCCCTTTGATATTGAATACTTATTCAAAGCTAAAGTTTCTGTAAGCTTTGAAGTGAGCTTACAAAATTCGCATTTTCTATGAGCTTTTTAAATATTAGTTTATATTATCAATATGAGTTGGATATTTTTTTTTGTGAATACATTAAGATTTTACTTCAGAACAATTTTTTGGCTGCGTCAGTAATGTTTATAGCCGTTAAATGGAATCGGCATGATAACCACTAAAGTAACCTCGCTCCGATTAGTATTGATTTATGAGAGATGAGATATTCTCTCGCACTAAAAAGTATCCTAGAGTTGAACCTTAGCCGCGTGTTCCGTTAGTAAATGTACAAAAGCTTGACAAATTATATACTAAAACATTCCTCGAGAACCACTCGATCCATTGGTGAAAACAATATGAAAATTGGCACAGTAGTTTTTGAGTTTATCGCGAACAGACAGACAGACAGACGCGGAGGAAGA
The DNA here is from genome assembly GCA_951802675.2 of Boloria euphrosyne. NCBI lineage: Eukaryota > Metazoa > Arthropoda > Insecta > Lepidoptera > Nymphalidae > Boloria > Boloria euphrosyne. The sequence continues at coordinate 5,008,783 of OX637896.1, forward strand.
TTTTCTTTTATAATATGTAGCGAAGTGATGGAAATATAAACATACATATAATATTACCAACGCTTTTTTCCATTTCATCCTATCAAAGAGCACTCAGCAGGCAAATTGCGGTGTCATTGATGCGGTCAATATTGGATCTATCCGCTACCCACTCATGTATATGAGAGTGTGAGATTATCACTTATCATTTTTGTTTCTACGCTAGGAACTCACATTTGGTACATATTTTATAAGTTATCTTATCAAAATTATTAAATCAACAATTCTTTTGTACCTATTTATAACTATTTTTATATCGTTTTAAAGGTTAGTGCAGATTTTATAGAAATGAGATATTTTCTTGCAGTAAAAATTATCCTATATATAGGTAGAGAACCAGCTACCATCACAACAAATTTCATCAAAATCAGTCCACTGGTTTTCTATGGATGCGGTCACAGACAGACAGACAAAAATTCTAAAAACGATAGATTCGGCCTCTGTATCGTTATTAACGCCTATTTCAATTAGGATTTCCAAAAAATATTCCGTGTATTCAACTAAGTTAGAATTTTATTATATGTATTAGATATATAGATGTATATCTATATTGTATATAAATGTAGTAGATATATATACGAATTTACATTTTCACCTGTTACATTGTTGTTATTGAAATTATTTGGATTCGTTAAAATGTGATGTTAAGCCTTGCTTTTTTTATATGAATAAATTAGTAATTACGAGGGAACACAGGACCCATCATATATTTGTACGATGTACGTACTAGTCAAATACTTAACACACTCCTTTGGGCTTAGTTTTTTAGTATTTTGTCAAGACAATTTTACTTTATAATTTGAGGTTCGCAGTAAAGGTTTAGAATACTTACTTTTATAATTAATCAGGGGGCGTACCATGAACTATTTAAAAACATTCTTATTTCAAGACTGTTTTGTTTCAAGATTTAAATAATCTTATTTTAATTCGTACCATGAGCTGTAACAAAAAAACAAAAACCGACTTCAAAAGTAAATAAATCTAAACTAAAAAGTAGAAAATAACTTTGTTAATTTTGGAGTCGGTGCCAGCCAGGTATTTTGATTATGTTTACAAATTAATAGATTAATCGAATATGAATCTATTTAGGGTTATTTTGCTTTGGCTGGCACTGACATCAAAATTAACAAAGTAATTGAGTTTCCCTTATATTTTTAAAAACAAATATATTATTATTATACATATAGAGTTGTTATAAATTATGTAAGTTCTTTAAGGGAAATAAAGATTCAACTTTTTATATAACTTTTGGATATCATCTATATAATCAAAAATCATAGAAGTCAAATAAAAGTGAAAGTCTTTATATCTCTCTGTTTATAATTTTTACCTATTATATCTAATGTACCTAAGGTATTCTCACAGCCTAATCTTGAAATATTGTAATGCCTATCAAGAGAAGCAAATAGGGGAACATGAAATAATCAAAAATGCAAAAGAGATAGACTAAAAGTAAAAGTACTTGCTAGCGAAATTACTAACTGGAAACAATATTTTTCGTATTTTTCTCGTCTTTATTACCTCCGACTTCCGAGTATGTGAATTTCCATCAGATAGTCTTGTTACAGTTCGTTTTACATGTTTTATAATAGGTAGCTTAATAATTCTTAGTCAATTCTTCTAAATTGAAGTCACAAAGGTCATGGGGAAACCAAGATTTAGCGAACTTCTTTAAACTTCTGTGTTATCAGCTTTTAAACATTTCTAGAATCGTAGAATATATAAATTACCCGAGCACTGAAATTACACGATATGTGTATGAATCGACACATTTTCGAAAATAATAGGATAAACTTAATTTATAAAACACAATCAATAAGCATTTATATTATAAATTTTGAAATAATAATACATCCGACACGTAACAGCAACTTTTATAAGATTGCTAAATATGACATAAAAGTAAGAATGCTATTTGTCAAAATTCACCTTATGGTACGAATTGAATGAAGGTTTTGGTGTCGTGACGTCACATAACTGCTAAAAAAGTAAGAATGTTTTAAGCTTTTAATAACCTTGCTATAAGGACGCCATGGTGCGAAAAGTCAAAGTAAAATTATAGTATTCATGCTATAAGAGTTCATGGTAGGCCCCCAGTTATGATTTGAATTATGTTATAATGACTTTTACGTGAGTAGAATGCTACTCTCTAAGCTATGCTTTAGTTTGAAAAATAAATACAAAACTAAAATAATCATAAGGTGTATACAACAAATATTAAAAGTATAATAAATTACAATAATTTCATTTCATATCGTAAAAATCTTAGATTAAAAAGTTATGTTCGCGCGCGCTTCAACTGACCCAAGGCCTTATAAATAAAATTCTTACAGTAATTCTCAAGAACGTGTATTACGTAGCAAGGGCTATCGAGTTAAGCTTTGGCCTTAAAGCTGTAGTGTACTGAAATAACCGTAATTTCCTATTCAACCCGACACATGCAATGAAGGTAGAGACTAGAGTGCAAGTGGCTTAACATTATGTAAGCTTTTTAATCAATGTATTAAAACTTAATATGTAAAGCTCTTAATAACATACAATACACGGACAGATAGACGCTATTATATATGGTATATAAATACTCGTAGCAGTCGATAATGTTGAGAGTAACTACGCGGCTATTGTTAGTATAGAACTCAATTAGATCTACGCCAATTGAAAAACTGTATATTTCCCATTTTTTGCCTTAATCTTGTCCCAACGCTAACTGCTAATCATAAAAAAAAGTGAAAATGGGAATCGAATCATGAACTACCAAATTACACAATAAACAAATACCGAGTTATAGGTATAACTTAAATACATAGTAGTAGGCAGGGGCGTATTTACCCTAGGGCCAAGGGGGCCATGGCCCGGGGCGGCAGGCTCCGAGGGGCGGCAAAGCCAACACTATTTTTTGATTTTGAATGACATTGAAACATTTAAATTAAAAAAAAACGAAAGTTTCAAGGCCAACAAATTGTTGCAAATTACAATAGGTCCACTGCCATCCATACTATCAATCATGAATCAGCCTATCGCCGTCCACTGCTGAACAAAAGCCTTTTTTATTTATTTTTGAGATTTTAGCATTAACGTATACACAAGTGGTTATGTGAGATTCATTGAATAGAAAAGGCAGTATTATCAACTAAAACCTAACAGACCTCAACCGTCATAATGGGGCGGCGCAGGATTGCTTGCGCATTCCGCCACACACACACACATAACCACTACGCCCCGACGGCCCAGCAGGTCTGCCGAAGCAGACCACCCAGCCAAAGGTGATCCACAGCCTACTCTCAGAGAAGTACCAGAGGACTGCTGAACAAAGGGCTCGGACCCCATTGAGCGCCAACCAGTCTTTGCAGTCAGCATCCGTCCACTGCCCGCCACCTTTCTTAAGTCGCGGACTTTACTCGGTACGACGTTTCGGTTCCATCGACCATCATTGCCTACATGACCAGAACACTTCCACTTTAGAGAGCTAATTTTGCACGCAATATCGGTTACTTTAGTTCTATGGCGAATAACTTCATTTCGAATTCCGTCTATAGACAGAGAAACACCAAACATTGCGCGTTCCATTGCTCGCTAAACCTGGAATTTTGGACTAGCCCTACGTTTCGGCTCCTTATGTCATTACGGCTTGCATGCACTGGTTAAATACCCTGGTCTTATGGTATTGTGGGCCTTATGGGATAGCTTCCCAAAAGCTGCCCAGCCCAAGCGTATTCTTCCTCTTTTCAGCTTCGGTTGTTCAATTTCTCAAAGTTGTGCCGGCCGAGTTGTATAGTTTGGCCAAGTATATATATTCCTGTACAACTTCAAGAACAGCGCCATTCACGATCACTGGTCTCGGGGATACACGACAATTCACAATGATTTTAGTCGTCCATATCCACTCGTCTTGAAGAATCACTTAGGCTGTTTATCATTTTTTTTTCAAATTCAGCAGAGTATCTGCCATGATGACTATGACATTGGCAAAACGCAGGTGTGTTATACTCTCCATTAATGTTGATGCCGCGTCTGTGGAACAGACGTTCGAGCGTTTTAAAGACGTCCTCCAATGCACAGGTAAACAATTTCGGGTATATAACATATCCCTTTCTACCCCGCGGTGTAATCGGATTGGCCTTGTGCTCTAACTTTGTACTTGGATGGTCGTCGTTGCAGACTGCTATGAGCACCGTAGTAGGTACTTGGATATATCTCTGTATGGATTGTAATTTGTAGAATCTTAAGGAAAGCATTTAGTTTTACAATATTAGTTATCATTTAAGTGGAACGAATGTACGTAGCGTAAAATAATATTTTTTTTTAGTTTAAGTATTTTTTTTGTGTGTATGTATTCTAGTTAGTAAGCCTTATTTAATAAATAAAAAAAAACTCGTAGTCCACAAACGCTAGGCATATATGCTGATTATGAAAATCATCGAATTTTTGGGCGAGACGATTCGTCATAACCCTTGAATTCAACTTATAAACAAGGTTCAGCACAGTCAAAGGTCAGTAGTTCTTGAATAGGGTTTTATCCCTCTTCTTTAAGAATAATATTACTCTGCCTCTACTCCACGCCTCCGGTGTAGTGCCATTGTAAAGAAGACAGAGAGCTCTGATAGAACCTTTATTCCTGCCGCTCTGAGGAACTCTGCAGTAATTCTGTCCTCACCCAGAACTTTATGGTTTCCTTGGTGTCCAAGAGCTATCCTAATCTCGCCTACGTCGATGTCGGGATGCTCAACTGTTCAATGGCGTACCAGTCTGGCTCGGAGACCAGTCTGGACTTCGGCGAGAATTTCTGATTTCGAGGTGACGGTTGTACCTTGTGAGCTTTGTCAGGTGAAAACGGCAGCTGTGAGAATTCACCTCACATTGTGAGGCAAAAATCATTCGAGCCCATGTTGGGTTTTATAGCATCGTCAATACTTTGGGTATTCGTTTGTCTTAGATTACGCTTTATTAGGTTTCTCACATTCCTGTACAGTACCTGGCGCTAAGACTGTGTGGTATTTACAATCGCGCGTCCCTTCGCCGTTCTCGTTCAGAGTCTTACTTGAGAGCTTCAACTTTTGTCCATCTCTCGATCGTATTTTTGATTTGTGTTCTGTAGTCCTAACTGAAAGCTTTCGAAGCCAGCTGGCCTCTACATTACTATGTTAGTCTAAGAGTAGACTTCATTAACCGCGCACGTTCAATTTTTATGTTCACATTCAGAGCTCCCCTTACAAGTCGGTGATCACTGCCAATTTTAACCCTGTTAATCACTGAAACATCGATATAATGATGTCAATTTCGTTGTTTGTAGTATTATCGGGGCGTTTATCAGGTCTAATTCATAATATAAGGCTTTTTCTGGAAAAAATAGTTCTTCGTAAAAAGCCTCGAGGAAGTTTTCTAACATAATATAACATCCATACTAATAAGTACTTACCTAAATATCATTTGCGTTCAAGACAAATTTTTTTTTTAAATAAGTACTTTGTCGTCACTTCATGGGGCGGCAGAGCTAATTGGCCCGGGGCGCCAAATTTGTAAATACGCCTCTGGTAGTAGGTATAATCTTTTATATAGACAGTTCGTATGCATATTCTCTATGCATTCCTAAATTCTGTCTGTGTTAATAGGTAGGTGATGCTCTGCTGGGTTAATCTGTTTAGAAAAGGAAGGATCCTGTGGCAACAAAGGGCTAGCGAATTTTTCTTTTTTTATTCAACTTTTGTCTTCAGTGCGTTGCAAACATTCAAGCTAATGGACGCGTTCAAGTTGCTAAAGTAAGCATTAAGTCCCAAAATTAAAAGAAAATAATTTAAATTTATGCATTCTATTAGTTGGTTGACGGGTAACGTGGTTTTGTTTAAAACAAAACCTGGCTTTCTCGCAAAGTAGGAACTATTGTGTGAACCGCTCGCTGAATCTGAAAGCTCGCAAGAAGTACTATATTCGTATTAAAGTTGACATGTACATTGTACAGTGTACGAGTATGTAATACGTCAATATTTTTTGTACTATACATTTCTATGAGTATTTTATCTTCTTTTACATTATATTCCTCTTACTATGTATGTAAAACGTTGAAGTGAATAGAAGCCATAAATAATATCTAATACGTTTTTATAAATCCATCCATCCTTTCTAAACTCTTTATAGTATGACATAAAACAGCTTTTTATCTGAGTCGAAGTAGGAAACCCTGTTGTGTTAGTTAGTTCTAAAAGCCTTACACACACAATTCTATAACTAATAAAAAGCCTTTACCCTCAAACGAAAATCGAATCTGTCACCTTTGTGCATTACATGCAAAATATTAAAGTCAAGACATTCATGTAATACTGTCGGGTAGTAAGTGTAACGCTTTTTGCTGGACACCAAATTGACGTGATTCTTAATCGGTTTTTATACGTATATAACGTAACGAGCAATATTCTCAAAAGAAACAATTTTCATTATTATTTGTATCGTAGGTGAAGTTGGCAATCGACAAAACTTAATTATTAAGTTAGAAACCACCCGTTTCAAAGAAATTCGATCCCCTCTAATATCAAATAATTACACACTTATCAAGTTATTTCAACGCGGTTTGTTTACCATTTTAGTTAATTTATTATTATTTTGATTATTTTCATTCTCAACTCACAGTCAACTGTTTAATACTCGTAAATATTAGGTTATAAAAGTACTGTAGGTACACCTAAGTGTCGGCGTAGCCTTGGTGTTATGTAAGTTATGCGAAGTTGTATGGCCCAAGGACGAAAAATTCATTAACATAGGCTTAAAAGCGACTTAGTATGCGGGTCGATACTATGTTATCTTTTTAAAAATATCCTATTTGCATTGTGTAGGCAGAACGCATATTTTAATGTCACTGTAAATCAATTACTGTATTTAAGTCGTCCCGCCTTCGCTAATATTTGAACTATTATGCCATTAGACATGTTACTAGAGATTTCCTGCGACCGCCCGAGTAGTTCAGTTGTGTATTACTATATAAATAGCTTTGTACCTGTGTTATTTTGATTTATAAGCTACTTAACTGTTAAGTTTTATCGAATTATGTTTAGTAGTTTTTCCATGAAAAGGTAACAAGCATACATCCATACATTTTCACAAATTTTCGCGTATATACTATACTAGCGGTGCCCGCGGCTTCGCTCGCGCTAAGAGTGAATAAAATAAACATTTTTGGTTATATACTGTTACTTATAATGTACCAAGGACTGATTCCCCATTTAAAGTTCTGGCCCTCTTAATTTGTATTGCAGAACATTATTTCAGTGTCACGCAAAATATTTCAATAGAATTAAATTTCCCATACAAACTTAGCCACCCCCTTTAACCCCCAATGGGGGTGAATTTCGAAAAACCCTGAAATACGTTTTTCATCATTTGTACTAAAAAGCATTAATTCAAAGTTTCATGCAAAAATGTGCAATAAAAATATTTTTCTCATACAAACTTTGCCACCCCTTTTAACCCTTTTAGGGGTTGAATTTCCAAAAAATAATATGCCTATTTCCTTCTCATGAATGCAAACTATCTACATATCAAATTTCAGCAAAATCGTTTGGGTGGTTTAGGCGTGAAAAGGTAACAGACAGACAGACAGACAGACAGAGGTACTTTCGCATTTATAATATTAGTATGGATAATATCAGTAGGATACGCTCCACTTAGGGTATTATAAATTATTATGTTATATTTGAAAATGATTTATTTACTTTAAATAAACATTGATAAACATATTATTTATTATTATTATTGAAGTGTCTTTCGAATAGAGTTTGAAGATTCAATTTACGCTCAAGGACATTTTTTATGGCCACACAAATTTATGGCATCATGTAAGATATAAATACCGTGAAGTCGTAATATCATAATATATTCACTTTATTCATTCCGAGGTAGGTTTTTAGGTCGATGCATGCGAGGGTGGTTCTTAACAAATACCTTTCCTTATTTTCATAGGCATGAAATTCTATATAACTAACGTTAACTAATTATTAGTTCTAAAATTAAATGCACTTATCTTTTTTCATACTATCGTTTTTTATATGGTTTTTTAAATGATGATTTGTATGATTATTATAACTGTATATAAAATGAAACCGTGACTGACTAACTCACTCACTGACTGACTGACTGACTGACTGATTGGCTCAACCGACGATTAGGTAAAATAACCCAAAGTTATTATGTGCTAAAAAGCGTATTTTCAACAAACGGAGCCACGGGTGTAACTAGCTTACATTATATGTCGAAAAAGTAATATCAAAATCTATTACTTTTTCGATCATCATCATAGAAGATGAATTCGAAATGGTATTATGAAATTATGTTTTTTAAACATGAAGACAGAAGCAAAAACAGAAAGTAAATGTATAGAGACACCAATATAGAAATCACTGATGACTGAAATCTTTTCATGTAAATTTTAACCCCCCAAACCCCCTTTATTCATGATCCAACAAACGAATGGATTATACTTTATGTGAAAATTATTATCTAGATTACATACATGCACGCACGTACTATCAGAGCTGTGTACACTTGAAAATAACAAGACAAACTCAATTGAAAATTTTCTCCATTGTATAGCGGAAATTCTGAAACCGTAGAGCCAACTTTTTCCAACGGCTCTACAAATACTACGCTTTAACGTGAAATCTGCATACCACTTCGTAAAATTATGGGTGGATTATTATTATCTTATTTTTTTATAAGATGTGTCAAAATCTCTCTCTCCTTCTATTCACGACTGGTGGAAAAAAAATAATAAAACAAACGATCATTTGAAAACGTTAAACATACGGTTTTATAGCATTTTTCAAATATGATGAGTTTCGGGTATATACTTTAAACATATTTGATATTTATTTTGAATATAAAACAGTTAGTAGAGCTGTATATATTTATTTATTTATTTATTTATTAGTGTGTATATATATGTTACTTTACAGTTTGCACGTTTCATAGCAAATACAAATATATAACCACAATATTTTCTTGGCAAGCTACTTGAACCATACAACATACATATATCCGATGCAGTATAGATCAAGTTCTAGGGTTTAAGCAATTATAGCCACTTAACTGCAACCTTCTATAGAAAACTTGAGTTTTCTTTAAGCATTGTAATTAAGTAGTCATTTACTTGATTGATTTCTAAGGTACCTTCTATTAATACTTTTAATGTTGAGTTTTTTAATCGTTAGAGAATCATTTGCATCATGCTTATAGAAAAAAATCGTAAAGGTACTTAAGCTTTTATTTATTGTATTAATAGACTAGGGAAATAGTAGTTTTGTCTGTGTATCTGTTTGCCTGTTATCCGCGATTAGAGCTTTTACTGGCCGAACACTACTTTTTAATTCAGATGAGTAACACAGGCTATTCTGATACGTAGTTTACGAGCGAAGCCGCTATAACTACCTAGTATTAACTTATTAAGTACTATGTATAAATTTAAATTTTAAGAACTAAATCAATTAATGTGTTATTTTGCAAATTATAAACAAAAAAATCAAGATATACCATTTAAATGAAATGCCTTTTTCAACACAAAAAATTTTTTGATTTAAGCGATTGTTTTGAAATATTGCGGTTCCTTTACAAAAATCATACTTTGTCGCAAATGTCATACAATGTTGGCGTTTAATCAACTAGAACTACTTTCCTCGCTTTGTAGCAATAATCCGATTACAGTCATTACTAAATGCTAGACCAAGGGTTTTATGAAAAGGATTAAAGAGATCAAAGTAATTCTATGCGGCTATAAAAAGGATTACTCATATATTATGTATTATGTACGTATATAAATAAAGGGATTGTTATAAATGTTGTATTTTTTTGGTATAAACATGGACTTATTTAAAAGAGATTCTTAAAGCTTGCTTCCGTAAACACTTAATAAAACGCGAGTTAAGAATCAATAAATTATTATTAGATTAGCTTCCGTGGCTTCAGTCACACCTGCATTTTTGTTGAATACTCGAATCGAAGTAAGGTCGTCTTTTCATCTATTTTTTTTTTAAGATTAATAATAGACACTAAAATTATAATCGCTACTAATATAAACGATTACGAACGTTAATAAATGGATTGTGGAAAAAATATAATCGAGGCAAAATATAATTAACCAACTTCTTTATTAATTAATTTAATATTAAATAAAAGTAAGTGTGGAAAATATGCAGAGGTTGGGTTAAAATCTCAAGCTTAAGATAAATGAGTGAAAGACGGTCTTACTTTTGGACTATTGGGCTATAAACATCTCTGGAGTTTGAGACCTTGTTAAGTTATTCAAATAAGACTTAATTCGGTGCTTCATTAAGACTTTAATTAAGTCGATGTTAAAATCAAACGCTTGCAATAAGCTTTTCTGAAAAGATTAACTCGCAACTTTATGATAGTTAGAATAATTTTACGGTACGAATCTATGGTTGCAGGTTTGATTTTGATTTCCGTTGATGAAAATGTTTGGTTATATAGTTTAGTTAAAAGATAATTTCGGTGATGGCGGATAGTAGGTAGTTACTAGATATAGAATAATACGTTAGTAGACGTTTAATCTCTTTTATTTACATCGCAAATAAATCGGATCTTTTTCAAGTGGTAACAAGAAACATATTGTAACAAAATGGCTCACGCAACTAAAAAAGGGATAAAATAAGTACGAAGTATCTAATTTTAGTTGCGAACTCGAAGTGTCATGCCTATTTCTGCTATAGACATGGAATTGCAGTCTTTGTAGTTGAAGTTACAGTTTGTATCATTGTTTTAAAAATAAAATAAAATTTTATATTAGGTATACTAGATACTTACCCTCGCTATGCTCGTGTGCGTTTCTAGAACTGTTACAACGGTAGTACAGATTTCTCCGAAATTAGATATTTTTCCTCCTTAAAAAGTATCCTAAATGTTGACCTGGATCGTCATACCAAATTTCATTTCATTTGATCAAAATGGGTCAAATGTTTTAAATACTATATTATATATTCGGCCTCTGTATCGACAATAATTATTACTATTTCAATTAGATTTTCTAAAACATTTAATGTTCATATTTGACTCTCACTGATAATAAACTTCGCAAAATAACTATCCTTTTAGACGAGCCATAAGTGATAGAGTTGAGAAATCATATAAAATATTAGTTAAAATCAGGTCCATTTTACTTCTTGATAAGTTTTATTTTACGTCCTATTGTTACATTAAGTATTTTTATGAAGGATATTTTACATACAAGTGACCGTCTTTGTACACTACAATCCTAAAGTAGCCGCATAATATTTAAAGCTCAAGATACCTAGTCTGCAAGCTATAAAACAGTTAAATCAGCGTGTTTACTACTAAATATTTGTAGCTTTGAACGAAATTTTAAAGTTACCTCAATACATAAGAAACTTTAGTAATATTTATAACGTTATCATCAACATGTCAACTTTCTCTTATCCGCTTATAATAATATCACTCGCTAATAATGAATCAATGTCTGATTAAAAATGAAATGCTATTTAGTATTATGTATAAAAAAACAAATATAATAGATACGGTATTTCTCTGATATTCGAGGATCACGATGTTTTCCTTTACTGTAGGACAAGTTGTAATCATGTTAGAAATGATTCGCATCTGAAAATAGCAGAGGTGCGAGACCTGGATTTAAACCCGCATCACTCGAGTAAGTGCGTTACCACTGAGCTACCACTGCCTGGTTTTATTTAAATATGAATATAGTGTTTAAAATTATATATGTGTAGTTTATCAACTATCTGGTATCCGTAACACAAGCCTCGTAGCTTACCATGGAACTAGATGGTGATGTGTGTTAATGTTCCAAGATATTATAGGTTTAAGGTCCTACAGTTCTTTGACATAATTATTGCATAAATTGAATGAAGAAATAATGGTATAATAATAATCTCATTAAAATCCGGTTTTAACATTAATAGCTTACATTACTTTGACTTCTTTATGCACTAATTGGTACGCAAAACTTGAGGCGAATTGTGTCAGCACTGCTTTTATTAACATAATGCTAATTTTATCTGGTACTCATTTCTGGTGTTATACAGTTGAATAAGTATATAATGAACCTAGTCTCCGCGTAGTGCTTTTTAGTATTTATATAATAAAAAAAAATATTTGTCATAAACTGTTATAGCCCAGTGGTAAGTGATAACGCGCTCGTTTGGCCAAACTAAGCGTAACGGGCTCAAATCCTAGATCTCGCACCTCCGATATACTTACATGTAAAACGTTTCCAACGTTTTTAACATTCGTTACAGATTTGATTACCTCCGAAATGTATGAGGAATACACGGGGCAGGTGACTTACAAAAGAGCTTCCTATAAGACTCTTTGGTCTCTGAACCCTAAAACAATTAAATTTCCTATTTTTTCAAATATTAATAAGAAAAAGGAAAGCTTTCGCTACTCGTCACCATCACTCATAATAATTAAAAAGATAAATTAAACACATCACGTTCCTTTGCCTTCATTTACCTATATATTTTTTAATAAAATTTGTATTAACATAAATTGGATTGCAATAGAAAAGTTGAATTTTATTGTAGAATTGAACAATTTCAATATAACGAGCCGAGGCGCTATAATAGCGAGCGATATTGAATAGCCCACTGGCATGCGATGTAGTCTATTTGTAGTGAATTTTTCAATTGTATGTAAACATTACAATGCTTAGATAGAGCGTTACTCGAATTATTCGTGCGTAAAAGCAATTATGTGTTCTTACGTATAAAATCTAGTTTACTTTGTAATTTGTTATGCTTATTTAAAAAAATACCGAATATTCTGTTCGTTTCTCTAATATAAAAGAGAAATAACTATTTTTTTTAAAAAAGGTTAAGGTTAAAAATTTTGAAAAGGTCTTAGCAATAGTAACTAATTATATAAGCAACGATAGCAGCTACGAACTCACAAGTTTTAAATCTATGGATTTGATTACCACAGTTTAGTTATTAAGTAGCATAGCAACTGGAACTATGCGTGTTTCAAAGGGCGTTGTGAGAGGGCCCTCCTGTGATTGATAGTAGACATTAATCTATGACACACCCTGACTGTATGACAGAAAAATGAATATGTATATACTATGTATCTATATTTAATTACTAGCTGACCCGCCAGACTTCGTACTGCCTCAATCGATAAATAAAAGACCGAAACATCTTTTTTTTTAATATTTATTCACCTTTTAAACCTTCTCTGGACTTCCACAAATAATTCAAGACCAAAATTAGCCAAATCGATCCAGCCGTTCTCGAGTTTTAGCGAGACTAACTAACAGCAATTCATTTTTATATATATAGTAGGGTGGGTCAAAAAAATCAACTATTTTTTTTTTTACAATTAATACGGAAAAATGGGTTACTAGGCATCTTAAAAAAATTCTCACCAAATATGAACTCTTAATTTTAATAGGAAGATCCTCCGCGTCGCAGTTTTTCATTTTTTTCTCAGTCCAATAGAAAAAAATTCATTCCTCATCATTAATTGGTCGTACAGAAAAAATTTTTTTAAGAATTTTGTAGGAAATTTAATGCTCTACAAAAAAGGTATCTTATGTTTTTTCCGTAAACCTCACCATTTCACTAATATTGAAGATTTAAGATTGATTATTTTAAGTCAAATGTCACTTTTGTTTATGAATTTTATAACTCGACAAGAAATGGCTATTATTGAATGGGCAATAGAAATTTTTGTAGCAAATTAACTGCTCTATAAAAATGGTATCTTATGTTTTGGCGATTAAATTAAGCGTTCAAAAGATATTCATCATGAAACTTTCATGTATACCGATTTTAAGAGTTTTTGATTAAATAATCGAAAAATTTCAATTTAATCTATCAGTTTTGAGAAAATTTCATTTTTTGTCTTTAATGTAAGTATTATTTGAATTTTGTTTTCAAAATTTTTATTCAATAATTCCAAACTTTTTATTTTTCATCATTAGAAATCACGATCATGTTGTTTTTTTATAACGTCTTCAAAACGTCTTAAAAAATTTTTAAAAGCTTGGTTTTCATCAACTTCTGCGACTTCTGCTGCTAATCACGACTTAGAGTTTATGAAAAATTTAATTGAGTACAGTAAAATTAATTCTTTAATTTCCTTGGCTACATGTGAAAAAATGACTTCACATTTATGGTACTTAAGTGATGAACTTGCTATTTTATCACTTTTTGATGATACCGTTCCATTAAACATAAAGAAGAATATAGTTAAGTTAAGACTCGCGAAGGTACAGATTCTAAAGCAAGAAGATTTATTATTGATAGAAAAAATTTACATTTAATTCTGCAAAAAAATATAAGTGACTTTGTTTCTAAGAAGTCATTAAAACTTTTTGAGATCTTTGATTTGCCGTATGATTTTCTTGACAAAAATATTGATTTATGGTCTACTGATGAAAGTTATAATGAAAATAAAGAATTTTTCGCACAATTGAAAGTTGTTAATGATGTGGCAGAGCGAGGTGTCGCATTAGTAAGTGAATATAACCAATGCTTAACGAAAGACGAAGAGCAATTTCAATTTTTATTGCAAGTTGTGAAAGAGCATCGAAAAAACTACCCTACTTGCAACAAAAAATTGTTTGAAAATAAATAGCTCAGTTGAAAATTGAAATAAAAAACTTTCTTATAACTAATTGGACATTTTTTTCTCTAAAACTGAAATCATAATATATTTATAATGAAAACTTTGCTTTTTTTATTGATAAATGATTAACTAAGCGATAAATAATGTACAATTTATTTTTTTAAATGTAGATAAAAATACTTACACATAAAAAAAAGCTTGAAAAACATTTTGAAGTTTCTCAGTTGATGAAAAAAATTTTTTTCGTGTAAATTTTCTCAAAACTGATAGATTAAATTGAAATTTTTCGATTATTTAATCAAAAACTCTTAAAATCGGTATACATGAAAGTTTGATGATGAATATCTTTTGAACGCTTAATTTAATCGCCAAAACATAAGATACCATTTTTATAGAGCAGTTAATTTGCTACAAAAATTTCTATTGCCCATTCAATAATAGCCATTTCTTGTCGAGTTATTAAATTCATAAACAAAAGTGACATTTGACTTAAAATAATCAATCTTAAATCTTCAATATTAGTGAAATGGTGAGGTTTACGGAAAAAACATAAGATACCTTTTTTGTAGAGCATTAAATTTCCTACAAAATTCTTAAAAAAATTTTTTCTGTACGACCAATTAATGATGAGGAATGAATTTTTTTCTATTGGACTGAGAAAAAAATGAAAAACTGCGACGCGGAGGATCTTCCTATTAAAATTAAGAGTTCATATTTGGTGAGAATTTTTTTAAGGTGCCTAGTAACCCATTTTTCCGTATTAATTGTAAAAAAAAAAATAGTTGATTTTTTTGACCCACCCAATTATAGATTGCTGCTTTATTTTATTTGGTAGGTTGTGTAATAAACAAACCCTTAGGCAATAATAATGAGATTATGAGCTCCTGACAGATTTTCGTCCCTTGTAATCAGCTGAAAGGATGAACTTATTTATTATTTTACTAGCTAACCCGGCCAGTTTCGCTGGGCGTAAGTTGATATAAATTAAACTGTTTTTATCGTTTTCTCATAAAAAAAAGCCTAATAACGTTAGCTATCTGCGAGTGAAAGTCCCGTCAGAATCGGTCAAGCTGTTTCAGATATTCGTCGGACAACAGACAGCCAGACAGAAAGACAAAAAAAATAAAAAAAATGTAAGAAATATTATACAAAATAGTTAATCAGTCGGCAAAAAGAATATAAGAGTCGATACATCACATCTTAAACAGTATCGATTATTACATAAATGCGAGCATTACTTTCCATTCGGTTGAGTTGCCCTATTAGGTGATAGCGGAATACTGTGTATTGCACACGATTCAAATACGAGAGAAATACTTTCGCACAGTGCTAAAAATATTCTTTCAATGTTTGCTTTAACCATTACAGTTTTATGGCATTCAATAAATATCTTAAATCACGTAAACATTTACACGTTAATTTTATCCTTTAATATTTTACTAGCAGTACCCGTGGTTCGCGTTCATATTTTCAATCACTACTACACTTCACACGATCACTCTCTGGGCTTATCTATAGATTGCCTGAAAATTTGATCAAAATCACTCCAGCCGTTTCATGACCCATCGAAAATATACTCGTGAGACCATTTTCTTATAACTTACCTTGAATCCTTCAATATTCTTGATTAACTAAATAAAAATAAACGACTCACTTGTAAACATAGTGCGGGCTATAAAACAATATCAGAATCGACAGCAAAAGTTTCGTTGAAAAAAAAAACGGTTAATCCGATCGTTACAGATCTCCACAGGATCACCCGCTAGGACAATCTGAATATTCATTGTTCATTTTTCTCAAAAGCAAAGCATTCGACCTTTGTTAATTACTCCTTATCGAAATCGAACCCCTTTACCTCTACGTCAGTAAGGTGCTACAATCACAATTTTACTTCGTTTTACTACTTTTACTTATTCATTAGTTGTTTAGTAAAGCGTATAGGTAATAGGTATTAACTTTAAATGGATGTACGAAGTAATAAATTATTGTTGTGCTTAAGTCGTGGTACATAGAATCATTGCTAAAAAGGTTTTTTTTGGGACAAACAAAAAGGAGCAAAAGTAAAATTATATTATCATGCAATGCAAAATACTTTCTCGAAATTATACTTTTATTGTTTTAGTTTTAATAATAGAAAGTATGAGAATAAAATTTAGACATTTAAATTCACTATATTAATTTCCTTATTATTAATATTAAATTCATAATTTATACATACATCTACTCGTATTTTGTGTCCAAACTTTAAACTATCTTCCTCGAATTAAAAATCCTTGACGCGTAAGATGCTCTGGCAAAAGCTATCCAAAATGTATCTTGCTCGAACGCTGAAATGTTTTCTAGGAATAAAACTGAAATATGTTTCTAAAGAGGCATTGTAGCATAGTGGTAACGCGGAGAGGTGAAGAATATTTTCTAGTAATAAAACTGAAATATGTTTCTGAAGGCAGTTGTAGCACAGTGGTAACGCGTTGAAGTGAAGTGAAGCGGGTTCAAATCCCATCATTTCTAACTTTACTGTACTTTCATGCCTCAGAGAACCTCGCAAGTTTTCGAAAGCCATGGGAAGTCCGTCAACCCGCACTTGGCGGTATATATACTATGTAATTTAGCTGATTCCCCTCGTATTGAAGGGAGGCTCGGGCCTATAAAAAGGGCCTAGTACAATGTTTTTCATTTATCCATAAACTGTAATATTAAAGCGAGATATTTGGTAAACTTAATTAATTAACTCGTTAATCTATACTGTCGTATGCTTTATTTCAGATAGATTATATTTCGCAACACTAAAAACGGGCTACAAACCAAAACCAACGCGCAATAGCAAGTACTTCCATATAGAAGATGATATCGTCTACGAGAACTTCTACTTCGACTTCGGTCCATACCACCTGTGCCACCTCTATCAGTTTTGTAAGAGACTCACTGAGGAATTGGAGAAGAATCCGAAGAAGAAGATCGTTTTCTACACGAGTAATAATGAAACGCTTAGACTCAACGCAGCTTACCTTATTGGAAGTTATCAGGTACATATTTTTTTACCTTTTATTTGTTTTGTTTTGTAGCATAATATAATGCGTTAGAGGAAGGGGTCTAATGAGGTGAATGATATATTTGCCTTCTATTTTTTTTAGTTGGTTACTTTTTAAGTCGATTTATTACCTTCCTCTTTACAAAGTTGGTATTTTTTTAAAAAAAAGGAGATGCGAAGACTACAGACTTTGTCTATGCTTTGATTATAGCATTATATTACTTATACGAAATCCGTCATTTAAAAACATGTTTATATTTATTTACGGAGGAACCTTCAAATTTTCCATACTATTGTGTTTGCATGTTTATAGTTTTGTTTGTGAAGTAAAATTGCAACTTGACCTTGTAACGAAGTATTGGTTAATTAAAAAATAAAAGTCCATCACTGCGAAATTACCGATACTGTAAATTATCGTTCGACCCTGAAAAGGTTTTTGTATATAGTTAATTAAATTATTCTTAGTAAATTCGCTTTAGTATTATATTACATTCAAATCGCAAAATCAGTGGAGGAAGCTGATTGGAACTCTGTAATTCTTTAGAAATTATTAACATAATCAGTTTAACTACAATTTCTACTACCTACCAGCGCCATCTAGTTCCGTGGTAAGCTACGAGGCTTGTGTTACGGATACCAGATAGTTGATATACTACACATATATAAATTTAAAATACATACATATTATAAATATAAACACCCATGACTGGAGTACAAATACGAATTTATATTCTTGTATTGTAAATTGTAATCTTTTCTCGGTGAATTATTTAACTAAAGGTCAGTTCAAATTTGGTAAGTTATAGTTATATTGCGATGTAAAATATGTACTAATGCTTAATTTTACTCGTAATGAAAAAGTAACGCTTCAATTACTTAGTTGATTTGCTACGATCGATATAGCATTTGGAAAAATGAAACAAGGTGAGATTCTCGTGTTTTGATATTGTAGATATGTCGCACTTATTCAGTTTTTTATATTATAAACGAAACTTCAGGAACCAATTTAAAATAAATCCACGACAAAAGCGGAAAAGATAGTTTCATTTCTAATGTCAAATATTCGTGTAAACCATAAAAAAGTGAAAAAAAAAGTGTTTTCTTAACACTTTTTTTAATATTTTTTATTGTTATGGTAGCTATGTATAAACTTCTCAGCGGAATTTGCATAAGCCCATTTTGATTAATTTTTTTTGTTATCTTTCTACATCCACTAACTAAAATCAATTTAAATCAATCAATTTTAATTATTGGGAACTGTAACGTATAGAAAAAAATATGAAGCACAAAGTAAAAAAATTAGTAAACGACTGACCTAGTATAAAATAATCCAATGATTCTAACATGCACTTGACGGCTCTTTTATCGATAACTAAAACAAACGGATCTTGTGGCACGGCCGCTCGACTCGAGAGCGGTTTAAAGCTTTATGCATATTGTACCACTGGTAAAAGTATAGGTTACATTTTTATTATTATGTAATATTTTATTTTTAGCGTAAATTAAGATATTTATTATGATTTCCCCTTTTTTATCAGTAAAGACTTTATTTTTTTTACTAAGTCGCCTAAAAATAAAAAATATGTTGTATAACTTTTACAAAAAATGTAAACTTTAAAAGAAAAAGTCTATTTTAATTCATAAATAACTGCCCTTTAGATAGTGCCCCATCTGGATTCGAACCCTTGATAATAATTAAAAATTAAAAAATACTTTCATTTATTATATTTTTCTAATTAGATAGTAGATACTAATATAGTAGTCTAGAATCTAGACTCTAGACTGTATTTCGCCTTTAATACTTACAGAAAGGAGATAACCAGCATAATTTCTTTATTTTCTTTCAATATTTGCTTTCTCGTAGTGATCGTCGAAATTTTAGATTGAAAGCTTCAGTTCTCAACGTTCGTGATTACTCACTTGGGTAAACAAATAAAAAAGTGGTTTGGTTGTTATAGATAATATACCTGGGTGCGTCGCCGGCCGCAGTGTACAAACAGTTGACTGAAGGAACTTGGTCTCTATTAAGTTTTAGAGACGCATCAGGGGGACCCCCGCTTTTTGACATATCCCTCTTAGACGTGTTACATGGGATCAAAGTGGCGCATGACGCCAAGTTCTTTGATTTCGAACACTTTGATGCTGAACAGTATTTGTTTTACGAGGTGTGTATGATTATTATATATACTTTTTTGGTTTTTTAGAATGTTGCATCTCAAAATGGTTTTAAATTGACCAATTATCTTTCCATCAACTTTTTATATGTTCATGTTTTTTTAATAACAATTGATTATATTATGTTGCGAGTCTTACCTTGATTTTTAGGCTTATTTTGAGGACGGATTGCAATTTCATTTATAATATTTTTTTGAAATATGCCCTTTGGCACAAGGAATTTTCCTCTTAATGTACTATAATTTATAATACAACTCTAAACAGTAAATAGTTCAATATTTTGAAACATAGAAAACAAAACAATATGTCTACATAATTCTTTAAATAGATTAATACTGAAACTTTTTTACAGAAAGTGGAAAATGGCGATCTAAACTGGATAATACCAAGTAAAATGTTAGCATTCTCTGGACCGCACCATCGCTCGCGTCTCGACCGCGGCTACCCTCTCCACAGTCCGGAACACTACCACGAGTACTTTAAGAAACATAACGTTACTACAGTAGTAAGGTTGAACAAGAAGTCGTACGACGCGAAACAGTTCACGTCACACGGTTTTGACCATCGAGAACTGTTTTTCGTAGATGGTTCCGTGCCGTCAGATTTGATCGTGAACAGATTTATTCGTATTGCGGAAGCGTCGAAGGGAGCAGTTGCCGTGCATTGCAAAGGTAACTGTTTTTTAATATACTATAGTATGGAAATACGGTGGGCTTATTTAGTTAATATATGCAAGATAAAAAATGTTAAATATTTCTTAATTATTTGATTGTAAAGAACATATTTTAATAAGATTGAATGTCTTTATATAAAATAAACTTTCGATTATGCGATATTTATTGTATTTATTTTTATGAACGCCATATATTATGATTTTTTTTCAGTCATATAAAAATTGAATATTATTGTAATTATCATTATTTATACAGTTGCCATATTTGACGTTATGGAAACGAGTTTCAAGTTAACCCCAAAAAATTGATCCTTTGAAACGTATCCTATATGTTAATCCTAATAATAATCTGCCATCATTGTACCAAATATAAAAAACTGTCCAGTGGTTTTCTAGTAAAGTGGTTACAGAGGGTCTAACATCCTAAAATCTATAGATTCGGTTCTGTATCGACAATAACGACTATTTCAATAAGATTCCATAAAATTCCAAATATAATTAAATTTACAGATTCGATGAGTTAGAATTTTATTATATGTATATATTATATGTTAATAATTAAACTACTAAGCTACACATGTTATTGCAGCGGGTTTGGGCAGAACCGGCACACTAATAGGGTGCTACATGATGAAGCACCACGGCTTCACGGCGCGCGAGGCGATCGCGTGGCTGCGCGTGTGCCGCCCCGGATCTGTCATTGGTCATCAGCAATGGTTCTTGGAAAAGTTAGTGGATTTTGTATTAATCTGAATAATTTGCATGTATTTAATGTTATCTAATATGTATATCAACTATCTGGTATCCGTAAGACAAGCCTCGTAGCTTAACACGGAACTAGATGGCGCTGTGTATAATAATATATCATTTTTTTTCTAAAATAAAATTAACCTAAGTTACTGCTTGTATCATCATCAACAGCTATCTGCCAATGAAAGTCGTGTCAAATTCGGTTCAGTTGGTATGGATATTAGCTGAAACAACGGATAGACATACATTTTTGATTTTTTGATGTATTTATTACTTTTAAATTTATTTATTATTATAAATATACATTTTTTTTCGTTCCCAGCATTCAACCAAGAATGCACGCTCTAGGCGAAGCGTACAGACGTCGTCTAAACATCACGTCTTTCCCGGTATTTTCCCGGGGCATATACAGCGACCTGCCCCCGGAGCCATTGCCCGAAGTGCACAAGCCTGTGTCATTGCAGGCTATTCTGAATAGCAAGAATAACAAGGTAGTTTTGATATTTGGTAATACATTTGTGTTAAAATTATGTATCTACTAGCGGTTCACTAATTTTATTAGCTATTCTTAAAAAATGCTTATAATATAGGTTTATGATTTTTTTAAATAAAATAATAAATGTAAAAAAACAAGATCATTAGAATATGTTGATATCCTTTAATTACTTTTGTTGTTGAAGAATATACATTTTAATATATTTTTCTGTATTACAGTTGGATAACGCAAACGTCCTAAATGCAAACGAAACAGATTCCGAAAATAACGTCACTTCTGTAATCGGTAAATACAAGACCACAGCAACTCCAATGCTACCAACCAAAACAGTATTCACGCCAAAATTGAATTACATGATGCCAACAAACAACATCCGCAACGCCAATAATACCAACCTAAAACCCCAACCAAGGATTATGAACGCATCATTGAAATCATACGCGTCTAAGACTTCTACTTTCCCGCCAACCAGAAGTGCCAACTCTCAAGTAAAATTGACTGGGGTTAAAACACCGTTTACAGGTAAGAATAGCTTCCACGGTCAACGTGCCAATTTAGCGCGCCCCGCTCTTCCATATTCTCATGGAAACAGCCCAATAAAAACTTTTACAAGAAAAGCCATCACAAAAATTACTGGAAACGATTCATCCGTTGTGTCAACTCTCACAAATGTCACTTCAACCCTGTCAGCTCTAACCGAAAACTGTCATTTGAACGGCAAAAACCGTCTACCATCAGAACCTAACCTAAAAGTCGTCACCCAAACAAAAACTACCAACATTCCGCGCAAAAAACTAATCGTTCGATCAAATTCGATCTCGCGCAAGAAACTTCCAAAAAGCCTTCCAAAGTCCGGCCTAGAAGCCAGTCAGGAACTGTCTTCCAGCGATACCAACATAACAAACATATCCGCTGACTCCTTAGACACGCCCTTCCGTTTCCGGCGGAAACGTGACAAGTCCAAAACCCCAGAACCAATGGATTGCATATCAAACTCTGTCATAACCGCTGACGTCACGCCAGACAACTTTGAGGAGACGAGTAATTCCCAAGGGAACAAGTTATACAAGATAAAGGCGTTGCGAAAAAAATGCCCCGCGTTTGGTGTAAGTTTGTTAAAGAAAGATGGCATTCAAACTCGGTCGAGTAGTTGCGCGAGTAGCTCTACTGTTAAGAAGAAATGATTTATATAAACTAGTTAGTAAGTTAAGGTGCAAAGCACGTTGATTGATTTGTTTAGGCGCTAACTCGTCTCGACTGAATTATTTTATACTATATCTCATATCAGGTAACACGTTCTCTATGTTGTTGGACTTGCGCTATACTGGAGATATGTTCAAACATACAAATAAATACATATATAATATATTATGTAATAAAATATTTCATTACTTAATTATTTATACTTGTGTATATCGATATTATTATAGACATTCGGTTTATCGATTTTGATCAAATCAAATTTGTATCGATTGGTTTAGTTTTGAATAGATAGTATGAGTATATGCTTGTTATTTTTGTTTCGATTCATTTCGATTTTCTGTTGATCACTTTACTATTGAAATTACTTAACATTGTTATCTACTTAAAATTGATTTTTTTTTACATTAATCTCTTTCTTTTATTTATACTCTGTGGTAGAGATTACGTTATTGCGTATACAATTTACTTGACAATTACATCCTATGGATACGCAAAAATCTTCCAAAACATAAACAAATGAAAGAGGTTATTATGGTTTTGTTTCAAAAATTATTATTAAAATACATATTCTACCAGTAAAGTGCCAATACAACTAAGTTCTAAACAAATTGATCAACTTTTGTGATGTATTGTTCTACCCCATAACGAGCCTAACATTTAATCGATGTTAAAATATCGATATGAAAATATCGATTTATCTTTAAATAATTATATTATCTGTTAAACGTGTTAGTATTGTATTTTTTGTTCGTGATAGTGTTGTAAGGAATTTTATTTGTGATTTATTAATTACAAAGTGATGACCGAATGCCATTTTCGTTGCTTCTATTGAGCTTCCCGTTGCTTAGACAGTAGTTTCTTGTTAATTAAGGGCTCGATACGTTTAAAGTATTATAAGATCATATGACTTGTTTTACATCAAGCGTAAGATGTCATTCTATAACCGTTGAAAAATTAAAATTTTATATAATTGAAATGATAATACTTTCTTAGATTTAAGCGAATATTTTACAGTTTAAATTAAACTATCTTTTCGGATTTATTTTGGTTCTTAGTTTCCGACTTTTCGAATGCTTTACAGCAATCATGGTCATGTGAGAATATCTTCCAAAATAAATCTGCGATAAAATCAGAAAATGTTGATTTAAATGTATTGAAATTTGCCAACCATATTACTTTATGTTAAAGTTTTTTTTTCTGTTTTAAACATTAAGCTTTATTCGTATAATTCGGGATAACGAATTGTTATAAATTATATCATTCCCGTCAGATTCTTTTTAGATTTTATTTATGATGACATCTTATCAAAGCTAGACTTCGACAAGTCAAATTTTAAGAAAAACGTATTATTTGGACGAAGTAGGAGTTTGAATTTATTAGAGGTAGAGATTGTTGTCGTTGTATTTTAGAATTAAAAATGAAAAAATTACCTAATATTTTTCAATATAGTTTCAGAATATTAATATGTAATAGAAATGTTCTTATAGTTCGATTGACATTTAAATTCGAAAACCTCAAAATTATTTAAGGCTTCCAAGCGAACTTATCGAAATGCAGTTCTTACTGCCACTTACACTAATATTCAGAATTTGTTTAAATATCTTAAGTATATTCTACCAACGTCCAACAGTAAATTTGATTTTTTCTAAAGTATTTTACATAATAAATAAATTATTATTCTACCCTCTTTGGCGTCCTTCTGTAATTCACCATACAACCAAGTGTAGGGTGACAGATTTTATGTCTTTTTAAACTATGTAGGTTCTATAGGATATGTGAAATGTGAAATCTCCATAGCAAAATAAAAATTCTAAAAATATTAGATGTGAAGACCCAGGATTTAAAACCCACTTCGTTTTATTTTTCAAATGAGTCATTTACGAAATTTTAATCAAATTAAGATTTTCTTCGAATTAGTTCTGAGGTAAATAATCTGCAAATTGATTACATGATCTATTAGGTCCTCTCTATCTCTACTAACAGACTTCAAACCTCATACCATTGTAACAAGCCCAGCAAAGTGAATGTATATATATTACAAAAGTTGCTCAGATTTTCAAAGTTTTTTTTATTGCTTTATTGACATTTTAATAGTATTAAATATTATGTTACATCTACGATGCATGTTGGACCTACATTTAGTTTATGAGTAATAGTTGACTAAAAATAATTAATTGTTCATCTCTAATTAAAATACATATTTGAAAAATATATTTACATGGTTTTTTTTTTGTTTTTTCCATAAAGTATCCAGCATGCATCAAAGTATTACAAATTTTTATAGCCGAGTCACAAAAAAACTAGTGTCTTATGTAAAGCATAAATGCAATTTAGTTGTAATTGTGATAAACTCCATACTAGGATGTATTCAAGATGAGATTTATATATATACAATGTTGTGTACAGTCGGAAGCAAAAATATTGATTTTTTTTTTTATATTTAGTTTTTTTTATTTTTGTTTTTATAAAAACTGAAATGATTTATTCAATTTTTTTTCTTGAAATTGTATCAATATATTCGAATCTTCCATGAATAAAGAAAAAAAAGTTAAAAGCATCATTAAATGACATATTTTGAGTTTTTAGTGAAAATAAATAAATATTGCGTTTTAATTTTTTATAATAAAATATTGTCATATAAAATATGTCAATATACTGCAGCTTATTAGTATTTATTTAATATATGGGTTTTTACGCTTTTTTACTCGACTGTACACAATAAGCGACGTCTAAACACGAATTTATAGTATCATATCAAATTTGTACACTCAGTGTTTCCAACTTGCCTCGTATTGTGTATGAAATATATAATATATAAAGATTTTAGACTCCACTCTATGTTCAAGACTGTTGTCTATACCATTTGTATTATTTTATTTTATTATATAAACATCGTTTAAAAGGCTGTATTCACAACATGTTCCTTTTTTGTCTTTAATTCAAATAATTTCTGTTATTTTCTTTGAAAGATTGTTTCTATTTCTTATTGTATAATGTCGAATTGCCCCAATTTTCAACTTATTTAAACAGTTGGTATAAAATTGTAAGTTCGTATATTGAAATGCGTACAGTTGTGCTCGAAATTCCTAATAATAATATTTATATCAGTTGACCTCTAATAGTTTTTTCTCGGCAGTTAGAATAGTTAGTCTTGCCAAGAAAAATGTTAAGTATAATAAATAACATGTAGTAATTATATTGCATGTGTGTATTTTCCTAATCTTGTCAAAGTACAATTCAGTTCTCATTTAAGTTACTATTTAACGTGTTAATAGTCGTGTGAAGGCAGCCTAAGTTGTTTTCAGGCAGCTAATCTAATGTAATCTATTAATTATTTCCGTAGAACAATGTCGAATTTAAAGTTAAATATGAAGTTAAAGTTTTTAAATTTAATGCTTCATTACCAATACATAGGTTTCATTCTTGCTCAGGACAAAGTATATACGAAGAGTAAAATTTTGTAGTTTTAAAATAATAAAACGGTCTTGTGAATATGTATTGTAAGTAGGAACACGTTTGCAGCCTTATTTAGTTAAATATTTACAGCTTGATTAATGCTGTTCTCGTGTTGCTAGTAAATTAATATATATTTTATTTATTTATTTATTTTATTTATGTACCACACAAAAAAAGAAAGAACATACATAAAAAAAGAAAGCGGAGACATTGTGTACAAGGGATAACTTATCTCTTTAAGAGATTTCTTCCAGAAACCCTTTAGCAAGGAAAGGAAATAATAGAGAACATTAAGTGCGGTGTAGATACAAACTATAAACATAAATACATATATACATACATACATGAATACATACATATAAACATACATACATGTGGGATCGTTAAATTGATTAGAGCGGGATTGTAATTATAACTCTTTATTAATATTTCTTAAAACATCTTTATATATTTTCATCACAAGTCCAATCTTCTATTAACACATCTTAATATCTTTTTCATAAGTCATCATCTTCCTTTTATATTTACATCTTGACAACTTACAACATTCTTTTTTTTTTAAAAGTAAAAGGAGGTTTACTATGTCTTAAATAAAAATAAACCTAATTAATCATATTCCCACATACATACATGCATACATAGATACATGGATACATACATACATACATACATACATATATACATACACATACTTTAAGAAATAAACATATAACAAGGAAACTATGTGGATTGATTAAGATAATGCTCTTTAATGCGAGTTTTAAATACTTTTAGTGTTGGATTGTCATTTATAATGTCATCAGGAAGGGAGTTCCAAAGTTTATATATTAAGTTGTACAGTTTTTCTGTTTGTATTAGATTTTTTAGATACGACATTGTTTTACGGAACTACAAATTTTGGATATTGTGTTGTTTTGTCGGAAATGGTATGAGTAAAGCTGCAATTAATTTGCATTGAAATTACGTTAAATTCGAAAATATAGAACTAAAGTTACTTAATAGAGAAATTAAGAAATAACGTTTTTTGAGAAAAAAATCGTAATTATCTTTGTAACAATACATAATTATAAATATTTCTAGTTTCGAATGAAGTTAATTGCAGCGGTAATGAAACTTGCTATATACATCGATATTTTATTTTATTTTTTATAAATATATTTATGAATTGGCAGTTAAGAAATATTTTTATTACATATAGTATTTTATATTTTGTAAATAACTATATATAATTAATTATGTTATTTTTTACATTATATACTTCAATGATTATATGTTATTGTATCTATGTGGATTTAAGGCGTGCATTTGTTATTTCTTTAGTTTTTATTTTCATTTTGAATAATTAAACCTTATGAACGTTTTGGAGAATTTATATAATATAGTAAAATGTGTGTTGTAGAAAAATGGCCTAACTTTAAAGATATTAAAAAAAAAGATTTTAAAAACTATTTTTCGTTTTTCTTTCACAGATTTGGTTTTTAGTTCTTTACGTTTCGAATGCTTTGCAGCAATCATGGTAATCCATTACTTCGAGAACAAAACTTAAAAAAATCTAAAATCTAAATCTTGAACGTATCATCAGATATGCTCGATGTGACCAACTTTACAAAGTTTCAAATAGACATGACAATTAAACTTTAATAAGATCTGACTGACCATATTTAAAATTATAAAAAGTAAAACCACGCCTTATGTCCACAAATTTTGCAATAATTTAAATAAAATGTGCATTTTAAAATTAAGACTAAATTGTATCGTATTATTTTTTATAATTTGGTGCGGAGAGGAGCGAAACAGATGGGACCAGCAAATTATGTATGTTAAAGGACTTTCATGTTGCCTAGACATCATTTAAATTTATATTACGTTATGATCTTGTTCATAATAATCAGTTACTAATGCATTATTACCTATAGGTATATGTGTACGTAGCACCTCGTGCGCTACGAAATGCTTGTGCTTATTAAATTAAAAGATTATATTATTGCCATTATTTTTGTTGTTTTACTTGTTTTACCTCTATTTTTGGTAGTGTTATTGAATTATAAATATTTATTGACCTACCCTCGCTTTTTCTATTTTGGCCAATCAACGCCATCTTTCGGCGAATTTTATTACTAACTGTTTTCCGTTTCATTTTAAGTTCGTATACTAACCTGTAACAAATTTCATCCCAATCTGTCCAAATATTGAACATGATTGTTTTTTTTGGTGTGCAATAAAGTATAGTATTATTTTTATTATACGAACATTTATAACCATAACTAACTCTGGGTTCCTTTCGGGGTTGTCCCTAATAAAATAAGGATTAACTATAATTTTCTAAAATAAAAAGTTACCTAAGTGCCATTTCAGACTATGATCTATGTTTGCGACACATCCGTTCAGCTTTTCTGGCGTGATGGAGTAACGAGCATCCATACAAACTTTCGCGTTTATATTATTATAGCGTTATTATGTAAAAGTGTAAATTCTATTAGCACAAAATACACTAAACCTATACTTTTTAACCGACTTCCAAAAAGGAGGAGGTTATATGTTCCGATGTATGTATTTTTTTTTTTATGTATGTTCACCGATTTCTCCGTCAACTGTGGGCCGATTTCAAAAATTTTTCTTTTGTTCGGTAGGGTATAGTTCTGAGGGGGTCCCATTATCACAAAATCAGGATCTGATGATGGGATCCCAGGGAAATCCGGGGCAACTTTCAAAATTTATAGGCACCTATTATGTTTTTTATATATTTTCTTAAGCTGTTCAAGCATTTGCGTCTGAAAATCGTCATCTCATGTGATGAGCTGATGATGGAAGGTAGAATTCTTCAAATGTTATTTTTTATCTCTGTTTTTGTTTGTGTGTAGGGTATACTTCCAAGATATTCCCATTGTCACCAAGTTAGGATCTGATAATGGGATCCTAGGGAAATCGATAGCAAGTCTTAAATTTTATAGGCACTTAGTACATTTTTTATATATTTTCTAAAGTTTTTTAAGGATTTGCATTTGATAATTACCATCTCATGTGGATAAGCTGATGATGGAAGGTACAACTCCTCAACGGCTAGGAGTTGAAAGGAAATTCCTTTAAAATTATACATACATATAGACTGATAGTTGTGTTCTTCCAGGCTATTACGTTAATATGATAATAGAAGGTAAATCTCATTAACCTCTAGGAGTTAGGTGGAATAATGGACGTGGTTTATTTAAACTATTTCGTATGGGGAATGTAAACATAAAGATGAGCTCGTAGTTTAGTTACAGCTACAGTAGCCCCCCCTTTCGGCAGACCCGATAATTAATTACTATTTTCGTCGTTAATGGGTATGCTCGTTGTTTAATATAAAGCTTAAACAGATTTTAAATTAGTGACATATAGTAAGTCACTATAATTAAATCAGCTAAATAAAAGGCACACTAAAAATGTAAAAATAAGTTATTTTTAAAAAAAAAATTAAACCGACTTCAAAAAATCTGCACTAAAAAGAGAAAAATAAAAAGTAGAAAATAATACTTTAAAGAACTATGTTAATTTTGGAGTCGGTGCCAGCCAAAGAAAAATAACCGTATATTCGATTAATCTATCAATTTGTATACATAATCAAAATACCTGGCTGGCACCGACTCCAAAATTAACATAGTTCTTTAAAGTATTATTTTCTACTTTTTATTTTTCTCTTTTTAGTGCAGATTTTTTGAAGTCGGTTTAATTTTTTTTTTAAAAATAATAAAAAGGCGAAAGATATATAAATAAATATGTTGGGACATTATTACAACAGCGCCATCTAGTTCCGTGGTAAGCTAGTTCCGTGGTAAGCTACGTTACGTGCTTGTATTACAGATACCAGATAGTTGATACACTACACGCATAAATTTTAAATACATATAAATATTAACACCCATGACTGGAGTACAAACATTCGTGCTCAACAAATGAATGCCCCCAGCGGGACTGGAACCCGCGACCACTGGCGCAGAAAGTAGGGTCACTACCAACTGAGCCAAACGTGTCGTCAATATGTGTATACATTGTAAATATACCAAGGACCTAGGTATTAGTTGTAGAAATGAAGCTTTGTTTTTAAAGTACAGAAAAAACCTCTAGTGTACAATAAGTAAGAATAGTTGATTTTAAACTAAGGCATTACATTTCGAAGCGGAAGTGTTTTTACTTCTTCTTTAGTTTGCTTTCCAAAAAACTAAAGTACCTAGAAAATTCTGTAGTCTATGACTTGCCCATATCGAATCGTTTGAAGACATTGATTGATTTACTATCTATTTTACCAATTATGTACGTATTGGTTATGTGATAAGTAAAATCATGTGGCGTATTTGAAAAATAAACATATAAGTTGGTAAAAATTTATTATAACAATAAATATTATATTACAATAATTATTATTAAAACAAGTATAAAAATTCTTACGAACAAAAGTTTAAGTAATAGCAAACGCGGAGACTTCCCTTCATTGTATTTCAAAACTTAAATAAATTTTAAAAAGAAATCGTTTTCATGTGTTACACATATTATAATATGAAGAGTACAATATACATACGTACATATATTTTCTATTACGTTATGACTTGCCTTATAATATAATCCAATTTTCGAAACTGTTCTTTTTAATAAAATCATTGTATATGTTTAGATAATTTTACTACACAAATATTATATACTCTTACCGCCGCACTCAGAGCCACTTAAAGGCACTTAATGGTTCATTAAATGACTCTGAGTGCGGCCATTAATTTAAAACAATTACAATAATAATGAAAACACATAGATTTAATATACTGTGACTAAAGCTACCTTAGTAGGTAGGTACGTCGACATTTATAAAAAAATATAATAACCATAAAATATCTACTTTGCGTTAAAAAAGTCTAAATTGTACTTAATTAAGCTACTGTACAAAATGGATATTTATATTTTAAAATTCATATTCAGAAACTATAACAACTAGCCTAGCGACGGCACTACCCGCGAACTGTGCTCGCTGGTACAACGACATCGTGAGCTCCAGTTCAGCCACTTGAGGACCTTCCAGAGAACATTGTAGGAATATAACGCACACGTTGGCTGTTGGCCGCATACTGTAAAAATATGGCGATTGATTAAGAAACTTATAATTTACCTATTTTTAATCTCGTGTAGGAAGTTTTCGAGCACAAACTTTTTAGATTTTACTACTAAAAAAATAATAAGTTTAAAAGACAATATGTATATTGTCTGTAATCTGTATGAGTTATGTTTTATCATCGGTAAGAAAAATATTGTGGACAGCCGGATTTGAATGGTCTGAATAAGGTTTCATAGAAAAAAAATGAAAGTTGCCTGGAAAGTTAGGGGCTTTAACTTGTAATAAATAAAAGACGCAAAGGCTGTTCTTAAAAAACTTACCCGAAGCAACTTATGTCAGCAGGCCTTACACCAGGTGAGGCTTTTACATTCATAAGACGCATTTCGAATTGTACCACGGAGTCCACCCAGGCTGGACCTTGCATTGAGAATAAATCCACCTGTAAAAAATTAAGAAATTGTACGACAAGATCGTTAAGGAGAATCATAAATATAATTTAAGAGTTAGATTTCAAGCTATGGGAAACTGGTCTAGCTCCTTATCAACATTAGATAAGATATTCCAAAAAATTTCTTTATGTAAGGCCTTGTTTATACGAAGCCAGTACGCTGGCGCCAGTTCTGTAGACAAACCAACGCTAGCTTGGCTCGTGATGTTTAGGTAAAGCCAATCAGCCTGCATCTGCGCTGGCATAACATGAAAAACTGTTTATATAAGGCCAATACCAAGCTAGCTGACTGGCACTGCGATGGCTTCGTATAAACAAGGCCTAAAACTATTTTTTGAATGGATTGTACGGTTTTATTGAGATTTGACACTCATTGGCTAATACACTGCATACTGACATAGCCTGTGTCCTGGGAATATAAGGCCCCAAATATAAAAGAACTTGTGACGGGATTTTATCAGATTTCTTCTTTCTTTTATAATTTACTTAATTATCATTTTTCATACTGCATACACATATTCATTTTGTATTCCTCAATCCCACGTTGGGTGCCATTTAACATTTTAGTTACCTACTAAAACTATAATAACAATCAAATGTTAATTTTACGTTCAAACGTTAGACCGATACTTACAGTGCCCATAGGAAGAAAGAGATTGGCGACAAACGTGATGAAATTATAGCTGTAAGTACTAGGTTGGTGGAGACACGACCAGTCGGAGTGCGGGCACATGCGTTCAGTACGCGTACACTTGCTGTTGAGAATTTATTAAATTAATAACGATAAGTAAATGAATAATATGTTAGGTCATTTTCACACACAGCGCCATCTAGTTCCGTGGTAAGCTACGAGGCTTGTGCTACGGATACCAGATAGAAAATACATTATATACATATATAATCTTAAATGCATATTATAAATATAAACACCCATGATTGGAGTTCAAACATTCGTGCTCAACAAATGAAATCCCAGCGGGATTCGAACCCGCGACCCTTGGCGCAGTAAGCAGGGTCACTACAAACTGCGCCAATCAAGCCGTCAAAGATAATTAAAGAAACTTCAAGTAAATAAATTTAAATTTAAACTTATACTCATTTAAAATTATTCGTGCTAACTTCTTTTAGAATTTTCCTTACCAATTATACCAATATAATATTTTATAAATGTAGTATATTATTTTATATAGACTTCTACAACTTAAGTGAATTATTATATTAATAAATCGTAGCTATTAAAATAAACTGTACTGACTGTTTGCCTTCAAGATGGTATCCAGGTGGACAGTTGATGTGGTGGCAGTGGTAGCTTCCGTGCGTGTTCTGACAAACCTCGCCTTCTCCGCGTCCGCATCGAGCTTCACCAGACTCGCATTCGTCGATATCTATAAAAAATTAAATATGTGATTGATAACTAATGTATAAATGGGTCAAACTTGCTAAAATATATATTCTGTACTCTCAACAGAACCTGAAACCGTCCGACCAATCGATATTGTACGAGATGAAGATCCAATTTTCCATGACCCTTTAATATCATTTGGAACTTTAATTCACACTTAAGAAATATTTCAAAAAGTATTTAACTACTTATTTTTTAATTATTATTAGCACCCTCTATTTTCTCGAGCACGTTCCTTGGATTTTAGTTTTTATACACAAATGTAGATTTTGGAATTTATTTACAAACAGTATTTTGTATATTAATGTTCAGGAAAAATATTGTATGCTGGAGAACAATGCAACCTTATTATGGACTGGTAGCATTTTTTATTCATATGTTATGATATTTTATATTTATAAGCAGGGACGGCGTTAGGGCGTGGTAGGGGGACCGCCCAGGGCGCCGGATACGAAAGGGCAGAGGGCGTCGCTGGTGTTTCTAGTAAATTTCCTAAATGTAATAGGTAATGTAGTGAACAGAAATAGTTGAGTTGGCAGAAATAGTTCTTTTTATTTAAATTAAAGAGTCAGTAAATGCACAAGGGATATCGATACAGGGGCGCCGTAGAAATCTCGTCCAGGGCGCTGGTTATGCTAAAACCGGCTCTAGTTATAAGTCTAGGTATGGTATAAATTGGCGGTTAAAAAATGATGCCAAAAAGTTCCTCACTACAAACAACCATCCAGTAGTTTTACCGTTTTTAAACTTTTACATTTATAAAACAATCTGTTTAATTAGTAGGGTGATTACCTATACAAGTTCGCTTATCCTCACTGAGCCGGTACCCGGCAGGACACGCGCAGCGGTACGAGCCCGGTACATTGACACAGTTGCCAGCACAGAGCCGACCGCGGGAGCGCGCTCGGGCCCACTCTTCACATTCGTCTATATCTACACAAGTCCTGAAATATTTTTTGAAGTTTGGTAAAAATCTGTTCATTTATTTTGCAGAAATTATGTTCGTCACGTGAAACGACCCACACTTGCTAGTCTAACAATTTAAACAAAATAGGAACATCAGCATAGTTTTCTCTATATTCAAAATAAACACCTATATACTATGTATTTGCATTATTGGGATAGTGTAAGTCTAGATATGTCAAACTTTGCACAAATGTTTGAAAAAGTGATCAATAACGTCGTTTCATAATTCAGATTCTTCAGATTCAGAAGTACCCATATAGACCATATTCACCCTCACCTATTATCATTATGTAGTCTATATCCTCTATTACAGTAGCACCGGTAGCCGCCCCACGCGTTAGCGCATCCGTGCTCGCAGACCGACGGAGACTCGGCACACTCGTCCACGTCGACACACACCTTGTCGTTAGAAGGCGCATTTTGGAAACCCTCAGAACATTCGCATCTATAGGATCCCACTGTGTTCACGCAATGCGCATTGTATGAGCATGTCTGAAAAACACAATTTATTTAAAACTCTGAGACTTTAAAAAAACTCTTGTTATATTTTGAATGTTGGCAACACCTCGTTTTCATTACCTTATGTTTTAATAATTTAATAAAATATTAAAACTGTCTATCAGATTTATAAGAAACTTATATTTACATTGCCATAGCTGCACTCATCTATATCTTCGCAAAGCTTCCCGATGTTCCTGTGTCCCGGCGGGCATTGACAAGAATATCCACCGTAGAAGTTCTCACATCGCTGTTGAGGGCCGCACTCAGACACATTCCGCTCACATTCGTCGATATCTGAATAAAGGATGTTTATTAAATTTAGAAGAAGAGAGAAAATTAAGATGGTAATTATAAAAATTTCCTTTTAAAGTAGTTATATTTATATGTAAACCAGTTTTAAAATATATAAATATAATATATAATCTATTATATAATATATCGCTGCATCAAATTTCATCCAGATCCGTTCTTCCATTATGACATGAATTTTAGCATTTATAATATTTTTTTTTTGGTGAAACAAACTGATTTCATTTACCTAGACAAATTCTATCCGTAGTCAGTTTGTATCCCCACGGGCAAGTTGTTACAACGGCCCCGGTGTCATGCAGCCTGGTATACGTAGGTCTCATATAGCGAGTGCTTCTCTGACCGTACTGTGCTCCTACCGTTATGACGGTAGAGTCTGGAGAATACGATGGTGGAGTGTCCCGATGTGCTGTAAAGAAGATTTTAAAATGAAAATATTCAATATTGAATCCTTATATACGACTACTGGAGAGCCAAATGAATAGTTTTGTGTTGTCAAGCAAATGTCTACAGAAATTTTCCCTCAATCCTCATAAAATTAAGAAAATAAAACATTTAATAAAATGTTACTCCCGTTTTTACGTTAAATATGTTGAAAAAAGAGTGCATTTAATAATCATCTTACTTATAGACTTATAGACTTCTCTTACTTTATCGGATTTGTTATGTCTACTACAACAGAAAAAACTAATTATTTTTAATGGAGCAACATTTAATAAGTACAAATATTTGTTTTTTTTAATATCTTACAAAATGTGGGTGTAGCAGAGTTGGCCCGGCAGCGCACGCCGCACACGCAGTTGTAGCCGCCCTCTGTGTTGACACAGTCCTCCTCCGGCGCGCAGCTTGCCCTTCTAGTTGCGCATTCATCAATGTCTTTAGGGAATAAATATTTATTGTTAAGTATTATTCTACGTTTAATTACATTGTTCTAATTTGTCATTTGCTTATTACCTTTATAAAGTGTCATTGATTATTTTTTGTCATTATATCGATTTACCACCGCACTCATAGTCACTTAATGAACCATTATGTCGAGAATCACCACACTGAAGAACGACTTAATGGTTCATTAAGTGACTATGAGTGCGGACGATAGAGGCCGAATTTATATTTTCAAGGATTGTAACCTGTCTGTCTGTGACCGTATCATGAGAGAACCGTTTTGTCAGATTTTTAAGAAAATTGGTATGATGACAGCTACAATTGATATAAGATTGAAAAGAGCTAATCTGTGAGAAGAAAGATCTAGAGAAATCTAGAGCTTTCTTTTATAGGATTGATAACAATAAAATAAACAAACTGACCAACGCATTTCCTTTGACCCGGGCTGTAAATGTAACCCAACTCGCAATTCTTCGGAGGAGTGTATCGGCTAGGACCATACGCTGAATAAGACCATTTTGGTGTTGTTGATGCTGGAAACAGTAAGACAAGTTTTTATTTCATATATTACAGCTTGAGGGTTGAGGCTTAACTTGACACGTCGCTTGGGTTCATAACTTGGTACGCTTTGATTCTTTTACAGAACCCTAGTGTTTAAAAAAAAATAAAAATAGTCAAGGTCACTCCTTATAAGATCAGGTATCTTGCAGTGAAAGTCCAGCCGTCTCGGAAATTAGCCGGAACCGGCACAAATAATAATGATATAATTGACTTTATAAAGCTCTTTGAATGCTTATACTTCGAAGCTTTTGAAAAGTTAATTACATAAAACTTAAGCTTAAATGTTTGATTGAATAATTTTACAATGTTCTTACCCACTGTGGTCACCTCAATCACACGCGGTGTTGTTCTTTCCGTGGTTGTCGGCCTTTGAGTGGTCGGTGGAGTTGGTAGCACGCATTTATCTACACTGTTTCTTTCATAGCCTGGTTTACAAGTACATTCAAATATGCCCGGACTATTTACACAAACTTCTGATACATCGCAGGCGCCGCTGTTAATTTTACATTCATCGATATCTGTAGACAGACAAAAAATGAAAAATTTGCAAATACTTTTTATTTGAAATCTAAGTTTAGGTTAATTTTTCGGTTAAAGACTTACCGACGCAATCACCTCGATCGTTTCTCTCATATCCATCCAAACAATGAAGTTCATTTGGATCAAAATCATCATAAGGCTTATCTTTCCCACTCACGACACTCCAAGTTTCCTTTGGAATATCACCCGTATTAATTCCATAACTACCATCTGATCGTCTTTCAGCCTCAATTACAAAAGGATCTCGGGGGTCAGTTACTGTTACTTCTGTTGGTTTAAATGGGTTTTCTGGTCTTCTAGGATAGTTAGGATAGTCGAATGGTCTTCTTGATGATTCCGTGGTAGACGTGGTAGATGTTGTTGTTCTAGGACGGTAAGTGGGTCTTGGATAATTAGGATATCTTCTAGGGAGATATGGTTTTGGTGTGGCGGTAGTTGAACTGGTGGTCGTTGGTCGTGGTGTCGTGGTAGTGGTCGTAGTTGTAGAGCTGGTCGTGGTAGGTCGTGGTGTTGTTGTGGTGGTTGTTGATGTTGTTGTAGACGAAGTGGTTGGTGGTAAGGTTGGAACTGTTTCACTTTCTTCTCTGTAAAAAATATATACTTTTGTAATCTATACGTGTATGTATAGCATAGTATCATGTTATATTTTAGAACATTGCAAATTTTATTCATAACGCCAGATTGTTCCTGGTAACTTACAGTATATAAAAACTAGAACAAGATATAGATTCAATATTATAAGCTTGCTTTAAAATATCTTACTCGGAATCATAATATTCATATTCATAGACAGGCGGCGGTGCAACGGTGGTGCTAGTACTGCTAAATGATTTGTAACGAGTGCAGGTAAATGAACCTAAGACGTTTAGACACTTCAGCTCGCCCACACAGTTATCTAGCCTTAACGCACATTCATCAATATCTGCAAGGAAATTAAAAATAGTTTAAATTAATCAAAATAGCATACTTATAAATTGATTGATACGTATTAGATTTAGGTATTAGATTTTTAAATCTGATGGCTGAGATTGGTTCAAGCGAAAGTAAGTTTAATTGCTTCGCATTTAAAAATAACACAAAACAAAAAAGAAGATAACCTTTTACCACCAAGTTAATAAAAGACTATAGACAATTTAGATGCTCAAAAAAACATTCTAAATTGTAATCAAATAACATACAATACGCAATTACAATTTACTCTCTGCTTTAAGTTACTCACCTACGCAGGAACCAGTTGTTGAGTCTAACTCAAATCCGTTCTTACAACGACACTCATGACCTCCAAAAGTATTGATACAATTTTGGAACTGGTCGCAAAGATGAGTCCCTTCGCGACATTCGTCTATGTCTGTAAAATAACAATAAATTTAAATTAGTACATAATAATATCACCAAAGTATTTTGTGGTAATAACGTCTCGTCTTGTTGCCTTCACTGGTGACAGGAGAGCAGGCTCATTTTTCGCTCAAAGAATCGGCATTGCCATTCAGCGGAGGAATGCAGCTAGCATACTTGCCACTATTCACGCGGACACGACTTGTACAGTAATAAGTAATTAAGCTTTGTATATGTTAAGTTTACTAGTGGTTTACTTTATTGTAAGTAAAGTTATCTTGTCTATAAGGACAAGGTATTATTTGTACTGTAGATGGAATTAGTGTAATGACTTTAAATATTCTAGTTTAGATACTTAGGTATATACGCTTACCAACTAGCTTACATCATAATATTATGCGTTACAATAAAGAAAATAATAATATTATATTTTTTACCTTCACATATCGTTCCTCCTGGACGAACTCTGGTTCCTTCTTGGCACGTCCTACTCGCCAACCTTTTTAAATAATAATATGATAGTAATTAATGTTGCAGTGGTAGCCCAGTGGTAACGCGCTCGTTAAGCTCGCTAAGTGATGCGGGTTCAAATCCGGGTCTCGCACACTCCGATATTTTAATGTGCGAATTTTTTCGAACATGATTACCACCTGTCTGGCGGTGAAGGAAAACATTGTGAGGAGACCTGGTTGTCTGACAAAACCTAGCAAGTTTTCGAAAGACATGAAGTCCGCGAACACGCACTAAGCCAGCGCGGTGGACTATCCTGATCCCCATCGTACTGAGGGAGACCCGTGCCCAGGTGTGGGACGTTAAAAAGGGCTGAAGACTAGAATTAATATTAACTTAAAAACCTATACGTGAAATCTTGTTAAGTTATAGTAAATATAGGCTTACTTGGGTAAAGTGCTGATCTTAGACTTGCAATTATAAGCTCCTGGAAGATTTATGCACACCTCGCTTCGTTTGCAAACCTCTGTACTTTCTTCACATTCGTCGATATCTGGTAGTATATTTTAATTAATTAGTTAATTATCTTATTAGGTAATTTTATTAAAGAGTATTTTGTAAAAAATTTTGAAAATAATATCAATCTTCGAGTTTCATAGAGATTTTCATTAGAAGAATATCTATAATGTGGTAAGCATAAAATTAAACTTGGTAGGTGCTCAAACTTAAATCACCGGTCAGCTAAGAACAGGTGACAAAGTATTATAATCACAATTAGTAATGTTCTCCTCATATCACTTAAGCTAATGTATCAAATCAAAATCAACTGTGTCGCCCTAAATATGTTTCGAAAACATTCGCGAGAAGATAATAAAATATAATTTAATGATTGTAAAGTTACCTTCACAGATTCCGGTACTCTTGTTGACCTTGAATCCAGGCGCACAACGCTTAGACACATGGTCCTGACAGAAATAATTGCCGTGGGAATTTATGCAGTATTGGGAAAGACGCTGGCAATCATCTACCCTTTCATCACATTCGTCGATATCTAAAAATATAACGTAATGATTGGCATTTTTATAGATTATGAAATCATTTAATTTTAAACGTAATATAACATTATTGTGTAATAATAATATAATCGTTTACTGTTTGTTCTTTCATTTTTTTATTTTCATACCCAGGCATTCATCATCAGGACCAGCTCGGAAACCTGGTGGACAGATGTCATTTTTCGGTTTCGGCGTAGTTACATCTGATTCAGAAGGCAATTCAGGTCCATCTTCAGTAAATGGTTTACCAGGTTTGCCACCACACTTGTACCCACCAATCGTATTCTCACACAGATACTTAGGACAAGGAGGTTTTGGCAGGCGACATTCATTTATATCTGGAAAAAGTTTCAATAAAATTTTAATACTCCTTTTTTATTTTAGTGTAAGTGTTAATTTAAGCATTTTTTTATCATCTCACCATCACACACTTGATTAATAACATTTCGTTTAAATCCAGGAGGACAACTTAAGCCAACGTCTCTCTTCTTTAACGGGACACATTTGAATGAGCCTTCTGTATTGTGGCATACTGTATCTGCAGCAGTACAAAGATCGTCAATAGCCTCTGCGCATTCATTAATATCTGTGAAATCAAACATTAAAGTTAAACACTATTCAGTAAGAGCAATATAGATAAAACATGTAGTGATGATCATTTATTACTTGACTTAGAATAATTTTCGTAAATAATGTTCCATCGCCCATTGTTAGTATGTTACTTACCATTTGTTTACACAAAGATTATTTTTGGACAAACACAATTAATTGTAAATCTGAAGATACCTTTACAGGATTTTTTATCAGGCTGAAGCCTATACCCTTCACGGCACTGACATTGCACTTTACCAGTGTCATCGGAGCATGTATGCTCACAAGAGTTAGCCTTACATTTTTCTTTTGGTTTTTCTGTAGATTTCTCTTTTGGCTTTTGAGTCGTTGTCTCTTTCTTTTCTGTTGTCGTTTCCATCTCCTCTGCAACCTCCTAAAAGGGAGATTTTAATTCAAAATATATATAGTTTGCTGTTTGTTTAGTAATTTCCAACAATCCAATAATAAATACTTTCATCATTTTATTAGTTCTCTCTATCATATATTAAAAAAAGTTTCAATACTTCACTAAACGAGATGATATATAATTACAATATTATAATGGGCATTATTTTATAAAATTAAGTTAAGAATTTTGTAAGAAACTACGATGATTTACCTCGCAGCATTGGTAATATGCCTTTTTTCTCAATGCACTCGTTTGGCTAAAGAAGTCTACAGGCAGTTCACAGGCATCTATACCTCGTGATCCAGCTAACCGCCCAAATAAACATTCATCACAGCAAGCCTAAAAAATATTATTTTATATTTTTCAAAATCATAGAGCTTTTTTTAATAACTAAGTATTTTAGTTTATAACTACTTAATATTATACTATTACTAATTACAAAATAAGTTTACCTTCCCAATTTCACTTTCTGGAACCATACATTGCTTGGAGACTGCTAATTTTATGCCAGCAGAACATTCATCATTTAACCTGCAATACAATGAGTATTTATCTATCTATACATATACATAATAAAATGTTTACTGTGTCGTATTTTTACATTAAATATTTAAAAAAGAAGTACTGACTTTAATTGTTCTTTACAGCAACTCCGCACAGTTATAATGCAAGTTTCATTTTGTTCTGGTTCAATATAATCTGGAAGCGTAATTGATGCGCAGCCATCACTAGAAGACGTGAGTGCTAATGTTTCTCCATGCTTGCAACAAGTTTCTGTGACTTCTGCGACCTCTTCTGAAGTAAGCCCTGAAAGTAAAATACTTACATAATGTAAGCAGGCAATGGTGGTGAAGGGTCTAAACTCTAAGACGATTACTAGCGTCTGTCCTTTTAAAAATCCAATTATCAATTTTAATAATTTTTTTTATTAATTAAAAAATTACTGTATTTTTATTACGTCAATTAATGAAAAAACTTAGTAGGTGTGCCGCGTACAAAATATGGAAATGCTGTTTTTTTGCGGCGATTTTGACCTAACCTTACAAATAGCCGATTTTGTCACTAAAGTAAGTATGTCGAATTTGTTCAAATTTAATTTGATTATAAGGTACGTAAGATGAATAAGTTAAATTCTAAATATTTAAGTGCGTTACTTTAAAAAATTCCGACTCGTTAAAAACGGACGTATCGCTATAGGATATACTTATATTTATATATACATAAAATATTATGTACATTCCGAAGATACAATATTGAAACTCGAGTTCGAACTTTACTGTTTTTGATGTCGGAACATTAAAATTTGTTTTAAGCACATACCGGTAATAATTAATCGATATAGTAGAATGATGATCATTTGTATTTTATTCACGCTTTCTTCAAGGTAACATGAACAAGTTTTATTAAAATTTTCTATTTGAGCAGCTGTAACATCGGTTTTATATGTACTTGAAAAATAACTTGTGCGTCGGTTTTTTCACACTAATATTTAAACCACTAGCTACTTCGCTAGACTTGTCCCGAGGTGCTTATCAATTTTTGTTTCTTTTTATCCAAATCCGATTAGTCGTTTCAGTATGATGATTAATTGACGCAATAAAAAGTTAAATTTATATCACCAAGTAGGGACAATTCGTCCTTTCTAGGTGCTCCTTGCCAATTTAAAGTTTGTAGCACCAAAACTCCGTCCCGTCATTAATATAAATAAAATTTATAAGTTAGCTATCTGCGAGTGAAAGTCCCGTCAAAATCGGTCTACTCTAGCCTTTTCAGAGATTAGCCGGAACAAACAGACAGACAGACGAAAAATTTAAAAATGGATTTTTTGATATACTTAAGTATACTATTATTTAGTTAAGTTGTTAATTTGAAATTATACACAACACTTCAATTTTATTTATATTTTAAATTATTTTATGCAGTTTGTTTGTTTGTATGTTGAAGATAAAATTAAAAATATACGTTCACGTATTTGCAAAAGAGTAGGAGTTTGGTATTTTAGATAATCTGCGGGTCTCAAGCATCCTCTTGTCATCGTAGGTGAGGGCTTATTATCCAATAAACTATGAAGTAGGTACCAAGTGAGCTTGATGTAGCGTTAAATGAGGATTTAAATCTAAGTCGTTTCAGGGGTTGACGTTTTAAATGATAAACCAGTAAATATTTAATATATTACAGATAATAAATACAAAGTTTAAGACTAAAATATTATAAGTAGTTGTAAATATAGTTTCATTTCTCTGGTAAAGTTTCTAGTTTGCAAAATGTAGAGTCTCTTCATTATTTTAAATGTTTTTAAAGGTTTAGGTACTTTTAAATATTTTTTATTATTATTTGTATATGATATTAAAAATACGATTTAAATAGTAATGGATCGGAACTCTGGCTAAAAAAGTAATGTGGAAATTATAATTTCATTACCTACGTCGTATCAAAAATTGCTAAGGTTTTGTCAAATAGTGCTTCTGAGCATTTTGCTCATTAATAGGATAGTAAAGCGTCTGATCAGCTTAATACATAAAGAATTAAACTAAATAGCATTTTACTAAGCTATCATTGCTTAATTTAGAGGTCAAAAAAGAAATTTATAATTTTCTATCATACTTTTCACTCACAACTTCGTGTCAGAACGTAGACATAGCGGGATATTAGGCAGTAGTAGCCCAGTGGTATCGCGCTCGCTTGGATAAGCGAGTGATGTGGGTTCAAATCCAGATCTCCCACCTCTGATATTTTCAAGTGCCAATCATTTCTAACATGATTACGACTTGTCTTACGGTAAAGGAAAACATCGTGAAGAAAACTGCATGTCTGAGAGAACCTAGAAAGTTTTCAACAGACATGTGTAGTCCGCCAACCCGCACTTGGCTAGCATGGTGGACTTTGGCCTGATCCCCCTCGTGTTGAAAGGAGGCACGTGCCCAGCAGTGGGACGTTAAGAAGGGCTGAATAAAAAACATAGCAGAACAGTCAGCTTCTATTTTACAAATTGCAAAAGAATTTTCATCAATGATACACATATTCAACTACTACTGGTGAAATTTAACAAAATATTTCAAATATTATGTATTTTATGTTTGTAAAGGAACGTTGAGTGATGATTTAAAGCATTTCGAATATTTTTAATTGATTACCAATGACTCACCCTCGCTTCGTTTGTTCGTTCCCTAGGTTTAAATGGTTAGTATAGAATTCTCAGTAATGTGATAACCCGAAAGTGACCCGGATAACCAGCTAACATCATCTTACCAGTTACCAATCATAAAAATCTGGCCAGTAAAAAAAAAAAAAAAAAAATAATAAAAAAAAAATAAAAATTATAAAAACTTATTCGGCCAATACAAATAATGAGTATTAAATATTATGTAAACTCAAAGAAAGCAAAGGAAGTACAATAAAGAAAAAAAACCTACAACGGAAATAATATTTAATTTAAATAAAATCATTAGGTCACATCGTCATCACGCAAATGAATACTAACAGGACTCGTACTCGCGACTAGCACTGCTGTGCTTTATTTTAATTAATAATAAGTTAAATAGAAACATATATTAGTAAGTATATATTTTTAGATGTATATAAGCGTAATATTTTTGCTCTGAGCTTGCGATGAATGGTTTATCAATTACATATACCAGTATATTGTAAACAAAAGATAATCTCACGACCTTTCATTTACCAGTAAAGTGTTCCTGATAATTAGGATAAACAAGTTTCCTATCCAGCCATCTTTAAATAACTCTCAGATAAGGAAAGAACATAATAAGTACGTTTTAACTAAAACAAATACGTTTACTTTAAAATGGCGTCAAAAACAAATGGAATTAGTTATAGAAAAATGTCAAAGTAAGTTTAATGGGTATTTAAGTGTATTAAAACTGTCGGCTTTTTTAAAAAAAATCTAATATGTGAATGAGTATAGAGTAGTATATAATATATTATAAATCTAGCCTAAATTACTTAATTCGTAT
Source organism: Boloria euphrosyne (assembly GCA_951802675.2). Classification (NCBI taxonomy): domain Eukaryota; kingdom Metazoa; phylum Arthropoda; class Insecta; order Lepidoptera; family Nymphalidae; genus Boloria; species Boloria euphrosyne. Next base: position 5,053,710 of record OX637896.1, read on the forward strand.
TAATGTTATACCTAAGTATTTTGCGTAATTCTTTATTAATAAGCCTATCTTATACGCAACAATAAAGATACACAAACAAGATACAAAATTGTGACAAATGATTTTTCATTAACCTAATAATTTTTGTTTCCTAAAGGATAAGTATTTAGGTAAGGTTAAAGTAGTTTCTAAGCATAAATGTTAATTATGAATGGTAGATTGCCGTCCTTTTTAGAACAGTTAATTCGTGTTATAGATTCCAGATAGTTAATATACTACAGTCTACACATAATATACACTAACTTTAATAACTTAAAATAAGAAACACCTATGACATCACATAAATTCGTTCTCATCGCACAAATGGATACCAGCGGGACTCGAACCGGCGATGGCTGGCGCAGCAAGTAGAGTAGTTTTTACTATTTATCTGGTATGCAAATAAATTATAAGAATATTTCATTAATTAAGAGCAGATCGGAATAAATGCAATAGGAGATAATAGTGTAGTTCTCCATAATATATCAGGGATTTTCTTCGCTGACGTCATTTGACATTATACAAGTGCATACAATGCAATTAACGTTAGACTCTAATCTCTACGGAAAACCAAACAGATAAATCAATAGATAGGTCATTAAAATTCACGAAGACGCATTATTTACGACAGTTTTACTCCCGAATGTGAATAGTAATAGAAAAGTGGAAGAACCTCTTTGAAGAAATGGTTATTTGCTTGTTTTAAATGAAAAGATTTTTGTATTAGCAATACCGTGGTCCTATTTTATTAAATGTCGATATAAATACAAAATTAAACAAACTGAGATAAAGCGAGGCTTATTTACTACTCTAAGAAGTAACGGAAACCATTATATTATTGTCACATACATGGAACACCGATTTGGTCTCAAGATGACAACATTGAGTATTTCCCGCTATGCCTGTAGTATAGCAAATCCTTTGAACAATAGATTCAACACTAAAATTACTAGACGCGTGAGTAATCTTAAATCTAGATTCTAGACGTTAACTCGGATTTATTCTTGATTGATAGTACCTATTAAAATGTTAACCAAACTAAGCCCTTTTTCCTTTGCACTGACATGGTACAACAAAATTTAATATAACGTACTAAATAATACGGTCAGATTTTTTAATTTAAGATAACAATTTATACTTTCTGAGGTTTACATTTTAATTTTAAGTGACTAATGTCAGTCTTGAAATTTACTTCGAGTAGGTATGTGAAAGCTACTGCGTGAATTTCAATGCATTTGATACAAGACGGGGACATAAAATTAATGAAGTATTTTTAGTCTATTTACATAAATAAAAGTGAATGTTTGTATGTCCTCTAACCTAATCCATTGATCCAATTGTAATGAAACTCTGGTGGGGCTTACTAAATATGCAAAGGTTCTGCTGTTGCGTACAACGATGCTTTGGACGTTTACCTTTTAAAATTACCTGAATCATTCAAACTTAGACGCATTCGAGCGGAGGAAGAGCAACATGTAAAACTAGTGTTTATTATAATGATCTGTTCTTACAGTTTGTCAGCGTAACTCGATACGCGGCCGTTAATAACGATGTGCCTAATCTTTAATCTTGTCCACGAAATTTAATACATGGTGCTGTTAGTACGGATTCTTTCTCATGACTAGAATATGGGGGTCTAGGAAATTCATACCAAGAGAGTTAAACCTAATTTGTTAGAATCTGCTTATTTCGCAATGTTTAATCAAACTATACAAATAGTTAATCTTTTATTTAACATTTATACAATTAAGTTAATAGTATTAGGTTTGTATTAAGTCATGTACTTAGGCTTAACGCGCGTGTGGGAAACCAAAGGTTACAATCACGGGTCTCGCATCTCTGATATTTTCATGCACGAATCATTTCTAACGTGATTACCACTTGTTTTACAGTGAAATAAAAAACACTGTGACCTGCATACCTGAGGACTTAGTTGATACGTTTTCGAAAAAAATGTGAAGTCTTTCAACCCATATTTGGACAGGGTCGTGGACTAAAGCCTGATCGACCAAAATAGGGACACTAGATAATAATGAGACGTCAGAAAACACATACTTAATTATTTCTTCTTCAGCCCTTTTTAACGTCCCACTGCTGGGCACGGGCCTCCCTCAGTACGAGGGGGGTCAGGCCATAGTCCACCGTGCTGGCCTAGTGCGTGTTGGCGGACTTCACATGTCTTACGAAAACAACTACTAAGTAGATATTAAGGTATAATCTATGGCGAAGAAAAACTTATTAGATATATTTCATAAATTTTGCATAGGCAGTTTGCAAATTATGAATTGCAAAATATATCCGAAGTTGCAAAGTACCTATTAGAAGATGTAGCTGTACTTGTACTACTTTATAAATGTGAAAAGATCTTGGTTGTTCATTCAATAATAAGCCAAAAACATGTGGAAATGCATTTACTTAGGTGTTTTATGGAAGAACTAAGTATAATACGTTTTTACATTTAAATTGATATTTATATAGTTTCTTTATACGATTATACTAACTAGATTTATAAAAACTATATAAGATTTAATTTACCGCCGTACGGAAGGACAAAGTTATTTCGAAAGAAAGTAGAAATGTATTGCAAAATACTAAAATAACTCAATTATTTATAAAGATGATTGAATAAGCATATTTAATTATAGTGTGTAATAATCATATTATAAGCTAACTAACTTTGAAACTTGAAAACTAAAAAAGTTGAAAGGTTAAAGATGTTTTAAAAAGTTTTAGTTAAAAGTATTTTTTACTTCATTTTCATATTTGTAGATTATATTGATAATAATAATGAGGACACATTTATTATTATCAACTCTACATGAGTCTCTACATTTTGTTTATTCAACTGCTAAAACTTAAAACTCACCCTTGACGAAATTCCACGATCCAAAGCACAGCACTAATTTAAAAAATAATATTAATTTCATTTTTAATATAATGCTCTTTCAATAGTTCAAAATCACAAATTCACTTTTAAGATGTTTCACAACTTTTTGTTATAAATAGATCAAATATTTTGAGATTCATATTAGTACGTGAGTCGTTTCATCGCCGCTTCACTCAGTAGTGAATGATAATGCTCGGGTCAAGCTATACTGATAACATTTCTGCGCATGTCATCTAAGTGCAGATGGCACTCTAATTTAGTTTCTGTAAGTTTTTCTACAATAACAAGTTCATTTGCTTAGAAAAGTTCTGTTTATTTCGAGATAAGTTATCGCATTCCATTATACGGGATAAAGCAAATATGTACAAGTTTATAATCGAATTCAAAGAAAATTGACGATAATCATAAATCGCTCTATTTAGGTTACAAGTTTTATTTCCACAAATATAAATATTAATAACTAGCAAACCCGGCCCACTTCGCTGGGCTTAAGTTAAAATAAATTAATCGATTTATAATTTTCTAATAAAATAAAAGAAGACTAAGTTACTCCATACAAGATGAGCTATCAGCTAGTGAAAGTTCCGTCAAAATCGGTTCAGCCGTTTCAGAGATTAGCCGGAACAAACCGGATATACTTTCAAATGCATTTAAGTGAAAAGCTGTTAATTTGAAATTAAAAATAGACACCGCAATTTTATTTATATCCATATTTAAATTCAAATTCAAAATATTTTATTCAGCATAAAATTATAACAATTTTTTACTGAACGTCATGAGTCTATTATCAGTTCGGAAGGCAAAAGCCGCTGACCTGAGAAGAACTGGCTAAAGAAACTCAGCGGGAAATATAGACTAGAGACTAACCCTCGCACCCCTCGAGTTAATCCCTATATGTTTTGACGGTCTGTAAAAAGTATTCAATATGTAGATCTGGACCTATCATCGGATCAGAGCTATCAGCATACAAAATTTCATCAAAATCTGTCCAGTGGTTTCCTCGTGTTGCGGTCACAGACAGAAAAAAGTCTACAAACTACAGATTCGGCCTGAGTATCGATAATAATGACCATTTCAATATGACTTCCAAAAAATATTTAATGTACATATTTGACTCAGAATTTACATTAAGTAATTGTTATATTAATCTTACGATACGTCAATCTAGATTCTAGAAATCCCGTTGATGATGTCAATCTAAAAATCCTCTATTAGGTAAACAGTTTTACTATTAAAGTCCCACACGCATTAGACGACACGACAGAAATAACAGTCGCAGCGACCCACTAATCACTAATGTATATCATGGTCGCGGTAGAGCCGTGGTCGCATAGAACTTATATTGAAGTCCGAATAGAAACTCATTAATCTCATTAATATTATAAATGCAAAGGTTTTGATGGATGTTTGTTACTCAATAACGCTAAGCGGCTAAACGAATCTAGATGAAACTTAGCACAGAGATAGATTATAGTTTGGAATAGTACTTAGGCTTTTAAATTTTAATCTCGTAAAAATATACGGTTCTCGTGAGAAAGATTTGTATTTGTTTTTTTTATTAGGGACAAAACCGAATAGAGCAAGAGTCAGCCACTAGTATTTAATCAGACAATTGGAAATAGAGAATATGGTGTTGAAATGGGACTCTTTTTTTATTCTGCTGTTATATAAAAGTTTTAGGTAGTGGATTCGATCTCGTGAAAAATATTTTTTTTATTCTATCATTGTTATTGAACTATCTATTAAGTTCAACTTTTATCTCAAAGGATATAATCACATCTGTTTACAGTTTACTCGTGATCAAGTCATAAATTTTTTACACCCATACGTCTTTGGTACCATATTTTTATTACATGTATTTATTGCAATAAGATAATAAACTTCACACGAGCTGGCATATATGTTTAAATTTTTAAAATAATCCATCTTTCCGGTAAAGTTCTATATAAAAAGATATTACCAACATGATATGTACAATGAGAAATGAATGAGTGATGTGGGTTCAAATCCGACTCTAAAATTATGAAGTGCAAATAATTTCTAACATGATTACCACCTGTCTCACTGTGAAGGAAAACTTCAAGTATAAACCTGCAGTCTGAGAAAACCTAGCAAGTTTTCGAAAGGTTTCAAATGATATGAGTCCGCCAACCTGCATCTTGTCCAGCATGGTGGAATATGGCCTGATCCCCCTCGTATTGAAGTCCGTGCCCAGCAGTGAGACGTTAAAAATAGCTGATGTCAAAACCATTTAAGCTTAAATGGCTGGCGTATTGACATGATGTACACAGATGGACTTTTTGACTTGGAGTAACACATAATAGCTCTCCAAATTGTATTATTTTTAAAAATATATTCTTAAAATAATATCGGCATGCAAATAACATTACACCTTGATCCAATTTATTCAGTCCATTTACGCGCATTACGACAAACTATCAACTTTTTATTGTCATTCTGGCATTTCCTAATGAAGCTATTTTTGTCGGAGGTAAACTCTTCGTTGTAATTCGGTCACAGTGGCTGAATACCATTGTAATACAAGCGTAGTTAAATGTATAGTCTACTTACCTACATACATATTATATAGATACTAGAAATTACAACTATTTTCTAATAGTGGTTATAAGTATTTTATGATGCCATTTTGTCTTAGCGACAGCGATTGTAGGAAATCGTCCTATCTACGGAGCCAAAAATTAGTGTTGCAATTCGCTTTTTATTGTTTATATTGTTAATATAACCTCTTTAATTCGTATTTAGACATGTACGGTTTAATTTAAGAAGACTTACAAATACACAGAGAACAAGCAATATTACTAAAAAATTTTCAAGTGTCCCCGTTTTACCCAAGCTACTATAATATAGCGCTTACATCACACCTTAGGGTATGCCATTTGCCAGACGTCAGACTATTTTTATATGCTTAGGCTTAGTACTAAAACAGAACCTAGAACTTTCATATATAGACCGACGAAGATTCTTAAAATGGTAGGTCTTGCTTCATTACATCCCAAATATGAAAATCTAATAAAAAGTTCTCCTTCAATGTTTATCACAAAACAAATCTGTTGACTGGAACCATACATTTTTTGGAGGTAAAAAGTAGCCTATGTTTTATTCTAGATGATCTTTCTCTCTCTCTATTTCTGTGCCAAATTTTATCCAGATCCATTTCTCGTCTAATTAAGTACCACATATCCATCCAAAAACTCGTATTTTAAATATGAATAAGATGTTTAATATACATAAATGTATAATTATACTATTTTCTAATCTAATCTAATCATATATCTAGAATAAAAGTATGCTAATGTAAAACAATAAATCTTAAATTGATAAGAAGTAAAGGAAAGTATTTTACGACGAGCCAAAAGGGTCAGGCGATAGGCTAAACTGGCTATAAATCTGCACCTTAAAGTATTATGGAAGTACCGTTTTGGTTAGCTTATAACTTATTTTTTATCTAGATTTTATGTAAAAGAAGTCTGTAATGTTAAGTTTCACATCTGTGCAAATGTTTATTTAAAAATGAAATACTTTTCATATTGACGTATACTGCTACCTGCACTAACCTAACCTGCCAAGTTCGCGGACTTCACTATTTGTCAATTCATTTTGGAAACTTGCTAGGTTATCTCAGACATGCAAGTTGTCAGGCATCTTCACGTTGTTTTCCTTTACTCTAAGACAAATGGTAAATTGTATGTTGTAAAATGATTCTCTCATGAAAATGTGAGAGGTGGGTGACTAATTTAATAATTATTATTATTTCTAATAACTAATTAGTGTTTTTTGTTTATTTGTCATATTTTATGATCTATACATATTACATAGAAAAAAAAAACATATTTTACATGATTGATTCATCAAAGCCCAGTTCGAAGGACGAAAAATCACTTCTTTAATAGGCCTTCCCTTTCTATCCTTGTATATGGCCTGAAATTAACAGTCCTCCTGAGTAACCTCATTGGCATTTGCCAAGTTATTATTCCATGAGGTGGGCTCTGGCGGCAGACCCACATATCCTAAGTTTCAGATTAAAAAGTAAAAAAAAAAGTTGTACCTATTATATAAAAAAATACTGGATATATGTACCTCCGTCTTTTTGCAATCGGTTAAAAACCTTTCAAAAATGTACCACGAAGTAATTGAACTACATTTTCCACGAAAATTCAACGCGAAAACCAAATAATATTACGTATGCAAATATTATTTGCAATAGGCGACACTTCACATATTTTTCAACGAAATTTTAATTGTAGAGCAGAAAATGAGTCACAGAAATAACAAGCATATATGAAACTTTTTTTGTTTTTAAATTATATTACTGGTTCCAAATTATTTTTTTGGGAGTATCGTCACGTGACAAGATTGATAGACTTCACATAATACATGGTACTACTACGAGTACGCAGCTCATGTTGTATTAACAGGATTTCCTAGAATTCATAATTGATGCAAACATAATTTATTGAGGGCTTACTGCTAAAACAATCTTTAGTACAAAATAGTTACCATTTAGCTGGATAGATTTTTTTATTTTTATTGTGATGCAGGTAAAGTTAACAATTCAATGTCAGCTCTCACGATCTAGACTTGTATTAGGCTGACTAAATGTTTCCCCTCAAAGTGTGTTCGCCTTCCTCAATAGCGTCCGGCAGTGCGGGCGGGTGCGAAGCCAATAAACGCACAAGAATGTTGTCCAGTGGAGGTGATGGGCACCGGGCGGTGTATCATATATATTTTTATTCTATTCATAATTAGTGCTTGACTACGTTCCACTTCCACCTGATGGTAAGTGGTAACGCAGTCGTAGATGGTAAGTCGCACTAATTCAGTAGCCACCTATTCACTCTTGCCTTGAAGACACCCATATTGTAATCGGACGGAAAAACCGACGCAGGCAGACTGTTTCAATCCTTGGCCGCATCCTTGGAAGCGAAACGCTTCGTCCGGACGGGTGTAATGTCCACGACATAAGGATGGAGGTCAGCCGTTCGTCGGGTTGTCCGATGATGGAAACATGATATACTATTATTGATATTTTTGATGTGGGTTACTCGAAGTACTTTTTTGATAACACAGTTGACTGTGGAGCAGCCCCTTAGCTGTGGTCTGCTTTCGAAGACCTGCCGTCGTATCGGGCTGTTACGGTTGAATGCGCAAGCGATCCTGCGACGCCTTATTAAGACGGAGAGAGATTTTGTTGGATTTTAGTGAGTACTACTGAGTTCTTCTAAGCCAGTGAGTACCGCCTGGTAATATGCGTAAATGCATTTCTCAACTTCAAAAAAAAGGTTAACCAAATTGTACGTCTAATGGCGGTTACTATACTTATTTAACTCTGGTGTTCAAAATTTGAATAAGTAAATATTATAGCTAATCTCATTTATGTCCATCATCTACTTTCACCCCTTCAGCTTCGATTTAGAATAAAAATAATGTTTATCAATAAATAAAAATCAGCAACTTATGGCTCATAACAACACAATTCTCAAGCAATCGTCAATTTCCATTTTTTAAAAGAATAATTGAACCGTTTTGCAGACAATTTAGTATCATTAGGTGGTTACGTTTTTTATTTCCATTGCAAATTGCATCGGCATGTCTCAAAAGTAATAATAATACTACTGCAGTCTGCAGCTAAAACTATGTCTGTAGATTTCCGTAAGTATCTGAAGTTGAAAATATTTATCATATATGTACCTATTTAATATTTAAATTTTAAATATATCAATAAAAAATAATATTAATCAATTTGGTGGTTCTTGTGTCTTGTGTTTCCTTTATTATGAGAGCCCATAAAATTTTCAGATATGGTGTAACCATACGTACCTATACTCCACCTTCTTATCTACATATGCGTATAAAAATAGTAACTTATCGATGAACTGATTTTAACTAAATTTTGTGTAATTTTATATTTATAAATCATTAACCGTTTTTCAACTGAGATTAATATTTTTTTTTAATTTTAGAGATATTTGCCTAATTTTCTATAGTTACATTGTATATATATTCATATAGGTACATTATACAAAGTCTATTCTATTCTAGCAGTTAAAACGTACCAAGGGAGGGATGAACCCGAGAGAGTCGCTAGTCAGTACATATAAATAAAATTGAAGTGGCTGTTTTTAATTTCAAATTAACAGCTTTTCTAGTTTGTAATAAAACTGATGTATCAAGATATATATGCTACTCGTTGTTGGTGTTATCACGCTCTTGACCCACTGACCCTTGTCTCTTCGAGAAGTTCTTCGTCCACGTTAGCTATATATTAAGTAATAAAAATGATCTCAATTCAATAAATAAACACTTTTTAATGTTTGTTTAGTTAACATTCATAAATCAACCATCAAATACACGTTCAAAGCGTCGCGGAAACCTATAAGTATATAAGTATATTGTAGATTAAATACTTCGAAGAATAATTGGTCCTAAAATGTTTTAAATTTCAAGCGTCTACCGACTTTCAAAATTGTAAAAAAACAATGACATGGAAGAACTCAAGAGGTATTGATAATTTTCATGCTCCAACATGTCACTGATATGAAATATATAGTAATCTGCTGATTTATCATGCGGGAGGGGTGAAAAATATAAAAGGAATGAATTTACTCGAACGTCCGATTTTCAGAGGGGGTGTTAATGGAACCCCACAGATACTTCCATTTCTTAAACTCACGATTTGGAAGTGACACGAGCTTGCAGGGAATTACAGCTAAAAATGTAAAAAAAACGACATTTGGACATACGAGCGCGTCAGATTAGCATACATGTTGTCCCACCCATATTGGCAAAAAATATAATATAGGCCATATTAAATTTTACCAAGTATTTTAATTCATCCATAAATCAAAATAAACTTCTACCTAAGACCAGCCCAGAAAGTAAAACCAAGTATTTACGTTACATAAAATATGTTCCTGATAACCTCTGAAGAGTGACGCCTACTGACTATTTTTTTTAACCGTCCACTACACACTACTAGGTATATATTACTTTTCTCTATGGTCCACTAGAATTTGTAATGAATGAAGATCGAACATTCATTCTGAATTTTGTGATCAAAATTAAATACTCGTTATGAGTAAATTATTTATTTAAATAAGGATTAATATCATGTTTATAAAAAGACCTTCGCAAATAATGCATTCATTGTCTTAGATCAAATTTGATTACCACAAAAAATGTTACAGCGAGTCAACCTTAAAAGATAGACACATTATGCTATCGCGGACTTTTTTTAGAACTTTTAAAGGGAAACATTTCCGTCATATATGATTTTTGCATAACTTTTACCGATTAAGCAGCATACGCAACGGAAGCTCTCAAAAGTAATATTTTTCTCACGTTTTTGCAACATTTTTCATTGATGCTCCGTTCCAAATAGCCGTAGCGTGATGTAATATAGCCTATAGCCTTCCTCGATAAACGGACTATCCAACACAAAAAGATTTTTTCAAATCGGACCAGTAGTTCCTGTGATTAATTTGAATGTAATTAAAAAAATACTATAATTGCTTTTAATTACATTTAAGTCAAAAACTATATATTTTAGTTCTCTCACTCTATAGCAAAGTATTAAATTGAACCTGAAAATTATACTAACACACTTTTACACGATTTCTAAGTAAACAATGATAACGATTAGATTACGTTATAGGTTATTTTCGAAACTATTAAGTATGAACAGCTGTTTGAAGTAATGGTTAATTAACAGTAAGTTCTAATTAGTTTGTCGTCGCTGCATAAATTATTTATCAATAATTCATGTTTATAAGTAGGATAGCTGCTCATAGAAATCGTTTGAAATAATTTGATCATTCCTCTATAAGTATTACCTATTTAAAAAAAAAATGTCTGGGAAAAAATGAAACAACGAAAACCCTCATGAATGTTAATTCATATTTAATAAATAAATACATTTTTATGTTTTTAAATAAAACTAATGTAAGTGACTTAGTTGTAGCAACTCTCAACAATATTATATTACATCGTACAGGGAGACGCAGAATGCGTTTATTGCTTACTCTATAACAATTATGAACTAAAAGATATATATTAGACAAACTCTAAAATATACATATAATATATAAGTTAGTACGGTTTATATTACAGAAAATTAGTTTCAAATCAAAACACACGCGCTGAGCCGTCAAAAATTAAAAGTTTAACCTTTTTGGTTAACTGCTTTCGACTGCAGATTTCTAAACTGTGGTTCAGATACTGTCAGATTTGGCAGCTCAGTGACAGTTTCGATACTATAATGGATGACATTTAATTAAATGACAAATCTAAAAAAATATACATTTTCAACCACAAAACACGCGTTTCTTGGAACGTGAACACAATCAAAATACATCTTTGGCTTCAAGCGAAATTTACAAAAGCAATACAAGGCCATTCCACACAATTTTGGATATTTCATAAAGGAAATCTAAATATGAAAAATATTTGCCAAAAATAAAGAAATTATAACATTCCAAAAATAATTCAAGTGTAATATTTTATTAATTTCTTGGCTTAAAAGAAAGAAATTGAATTTAAATACCTAACTATAGAATTAAAAATCATTTTCGAGACAAAAGCTCGCTTGAAAGATAAAGAAATCGTTCTCACATACGAATAGGTTACAATAAGGTTCAAAATCCAACGACGATACAATTGATCAATTCCTTTTACATTAATGCATTACTCTTAATTTAGAATTAGCAAACATGAATTATTAAACTGGGATTTAGTCCACCATAATTGTTTTAACATGCTATTCATTGCCATAAGAAAAAAAAAAGCCATATTAAAATCACATCAGAGCGTTTCCTTATTCAAAATTCATAAAACCCTTATGGCAGACTAAAACCCCTTACAATATAAAGCTGAAACCCATAAGCTTATAATATACGATAAATGGAGATTCAACAGTACAATAATTTAATTGGACAGATTATGTAAATATTTGTACGTAACGTATACGCATTCGTACAATTTTGTACAATGTTACTTGGAGCAATAAGTCTTTAGAAAAAAAATTGATCAGATACAAAAAAAAATCATTTAAGGAAAAATATGCATTTCTTTTATGAAATATTAATAATAGTTATTGGTTTTAAAAGAATAGGAAGAATCCAACCCTTAGTTAAATCATTTACCTCACCTACACCACTCCCGACCACCATACGTTGCAAATCCAAGTCAACAAGTCAATTATTTTTCTATCTACCCACGTATCAAATAGTAGAAACAACGAGCCTACGTTCGATACAAAGTCAACATTATTAACTAATTAAAGACAACTTCAAAAGTGAGAATATAATTTATTTGGTCTCAAATTTGACCGTTTCGATTACGATTAATTACTGAAAATCGATATTGATAATTTATCTCAAATTAATATGTACTCATATTTAATATTGAAATGGTAATATTATCTGTAAAGTGAATTGCAACGTCAAATTCAGACGTTTGACAAATATTCAACCAACGATTATCGATTAAGAGTGATTAATCGTAATCGCGAATATTATTACACTTTAGGAATAATTTAATGAATTACTTTTTCATACTAATTTATAATAGTAGTATTAAGTCACGTTTCCTCATTCTCAGACTTCCAAGTAAATGGAAAGGATTAAAAAATAGTTATAAATACGAAACCTAGACATTTTCCGAATTGCCTAAAATACAACTATGTGAAGAAAATGGCGGGTCGATATTTTGAGTAAATATTTCAAAAGCAAGAAATCCTATTTTACTTTAAATTTCATGTCATTAATATTTCATTGTAGTTTTTTTTAATCATTAAGATGGTAAAAATAATCATCAGGCGATTGATGAATACGTCATCAAAATCATTAAATTTGGTTCAATATAAAACAAGAGATTTCAAACTAAAGCTTACACTAAATTATTGTAAAGATAATTTTAAGTGTAATGGTAATGTGGGAGTTGATTGGTAACATTGTGGGTTACAGCCAGTTTTGAAAAACGGCTAGAGTCGAAAACCATTTGAAGAATTAGCCAGAAAATTGCTCATTCACTCTTAAACCACGCTTAATATGATCTACAAAAGGAAAATATAATTTTATTAAGTGGCTTTTTAATTTATTTTAACTGTTTTAACAACTTCTATGATCTATGATCCTAAATATACGATAATATATATATCGATCCAAAAATGTACTTCATCTTTGCAAGAATTTTTAAAAGTTAAGCGCAAACTGGTCTTTCAAGATCTAGGTTAAGGAAGGTTTGGAAATAATATGTTTAAGATCAGAAAATCAGTTCTTAAAAAATCCATTATAAATATAGTAAACATCGCTTAGCAAGATAAATGTAAAGTAAATATTAGCGCGTTATTGTCAAGAACAAGACGTTATAAGTACGAAAGATAATATAGGATACATCTTATTTTGTTAAATGGACAAGAATTTCATTTGGTTTAGGATTTAGTACCTTTTATAGAATAAATTCAAATTTGAAGGAATATTATTTAAACATGTTATTACCCGACTGCTCTTAAAGGAGGATTATGTTTTTAATGACTGACTGTTCTAAGAGCTTTCGTATGAAGGATATTTAAAAAATTACGTTAAATTACAAGTTTTTAATAGTTTGCTCTATGAAAGGTACGTATATTATGGACAGGATCTCAGTTGACGCTGAGTTCGTAGAATATAAGCATCTCTATGGACTCTAAAACTGAATTTGTACGGCATTACCGCCAGAAGGCTAAAAAGGATGTATATCTATAATTTCAACAATAATTTGAATAAATTCGTATATAATATATGCGAGACTATAATAAAATGCTTTGTGCTGAAAGAAATTTAAAATTACTGTGACGTTATACAATTTCTATTGTATCTATTCCGAACGTATGTACAACTATTCTAAAAAAGATAAAACTCTTCGATTTAATAAAGTAATCTTTAATACTTCGTGGCTGGTAACGTGCAATGAATTCTACTATAATGTACGTAACATTTAAGATATTGAATATTAGTTCCAAAAATGTTCTAAACTATTTTTTCCAAAGATAACCACGGAACAACTATCAAATCGGTTACGCAACCCTGTAACTAACGCGACATCCTTAACCACCTGTCATTTAAAATTACGACACGTTTATTTCGAGTAAAACATTCCCCAAAACCATGGCCCCAAATAATTAAAACCTGCGACTAATTTTCGTTGTCCCCTCCGATCATTTTCCCATTTAGAAACGATATTACGAATAAGTTCGTAAAGATTGCCATATTTAATAATAGTCGTTAGTCGGTATTGGCACGTATTCGTGACAGCCAGCGTCTGTTATTGAAACTTTGTGCCTTGGATCAACTTCGTATCGTCTGTACCGTCTTTCGTCTTAGATGTGTATAGTATAATCGAATATCAAACTACCCACCGTTTATACCCTGATGAATACCCGATACACTGATTAACTCACAATCCTTCAGAATTCAAGTTTATCACCTTTTTTTTTTAATTAAATATTTTTCAATTCGTAAAATCCTTTGTATGTTATTCGAAATAATTATAAGATGGCACTTTAGAACCCAAACTAGCTTATATTGAAATGTCATAATGAAGTAACTATATACCACAGACAATAGACGCTGTAGATCTATAATGAAAGAAAGAGACAGAAGATGATCAGACACTATCTGTCTTTGTCTAATCAAATAGAAATATATATTCTCTTATGATAGAATTTAAGTTTAAACGAAGATGAAACAAACATATAAGCAAAAGAAATGACTTAAGCTATATTAAGTCACCATTTTTAATATATTTTGCGTGGAAGTTTCGAGAGGTTTCGAGAGGTTTCTCGAAGTGAATAGAATACTTATTCGATGTTTTAAACTTCTGTACTTTTGCCGACTCCCGCTTTAGTGTCCGGAATGCCTGAAGCGCTTAGTTTTCTTTGACGAGCGGGAAATATGCCTCCGAATAGTCGACCTGTTGACAATGAGTGTTATTAAATAATGATATTTTATCAACAAAATTGTAAGGTTAATTATGTTATACCTATATTATGATTTCGGCATGAAAAGAAAAGAATTTTAACGAATTCACCTAGATTGTAAAATCAAAATGCTACAATCTTAGCCGTTTATAAAGACTGTGACTGACTTAAAGACAGACGATGCAAAATATTCTTTAAATCTATTGAAATAGAGTGTACTTTTTCATATACTTAAACCTGAAAGTCGACAATCCAAAATAGCCTTTATTTGTATATATATAGAGTATGTTTTAGCTTACCAGGCGAGCGCTGGTCGGGCGGGTGGCGCGGCGAGGTGGCGTGCAGCGCGGTGCGGCTGCCCTGCTGGAAGGACACCGACATGCCGCTGTCTAGTGAACCCACCGAGCCGCGACGTTGGAGACGCTCGGCTGCTAGTGCCACTGTGTAGGGAATATTGTTATTTATTTGATAAATATTTAAAACTAAGTGAAAAAAATGCAAGTTGGAATCGTACGGTGAGTTTGAAAAACAGGTACTTCACAAACAGACAGAGAACAAAGTGATTCTATACGTTTTTTTTAAATGTTCAAAAATGATTATTATTATTATTAAATGTTAATTAAAAAGTTATATATCACACAAATCATATGGAAAACAAAAGTACGAAACCCGAATTTGTGACGAACATTGCCTTAATATTAAAAAAAACTGTTTTATGTATCAATATTTAAAGCTTATTTTTTTCACAATTTTATTACTTATAGATACATACGATGAGATAAGTACGTGTAATAATACAAGAACTCACCAGGATCGTTTATATCAACGAGCGAATTGCTGAGCACGTTCCGCTTGATGATGCTAGTGGGCGGGGGGTTCTGCGACAGGCGCGCGGGGGCGGAGGGCGCGGGGCACGAGGGGGGAGGGGGTACCACCACACTGAAATATATATTTAGTTAATATATAACATTATTTTGTTACTTCTGCTTAAAGTTAAATTTAAGTGATTACATTTTTTTGTTATAGAAAATATATTTTAACTAAAAACGAGCACCGGTTATATAATCGTTTAAAAATTTACTTTTTCCATCCTAACAGATCTGATGATATATGTTATCTTATAATAAATGATATGGTTACATATTCCCTTAAAATAAATACTATAGATTTATTCTTAGTAAGAGATATTGCGTAACATACAGACAAACAACATACAGTTATCTAGGCCTCCATTTTTAAGTCGGTCAAAATTTGTAATGTTATTAAGTAAAGAACTTTAAAAGTCAAATATTTCCACATACCCATGAACGTGCACATGGTCCATGCACTGTTGGTGATCTATTTCCACGTCCGCCACTCCACTGTCTCGGTTTTCCATCACTGCAATAAAATCAATATTTTATATTAAATACAATATAAAAAAAGAATTTTATTATACACTAGCATTTCCCGTGGCTCCGCCCGCGTTCTAAAGACCGGAAACCTAATTATTAGATTCTACGATTTTTTATATTACTGGAGAATACGTTTATCTGTATAGAAATCTCCGAAATGAGAGTATTTTCTATAACTAATAATAATAATAACTAGTTATCATTATAACAAATTTCATTAAATCTATCCAGAAGTTTTCTCGAGATGCTGTCCCAAAAAGATATACAAACAGACTAAAATAATCAAAACTATAGATCGGCCATCGTTAATAATGATTTTTTCAATTACATTTTATAAAAAATATTCAATTTACAGATTCGACTAGGTTGGAATTTTATTAGGCGAATAGACATACAAAAAAGTCCTGAAACTTTTGCATCACATCCCATAATATTTCCGAACTATGTCCAGCTAACGGTTTGTCGTACGGTGAAGGAAAACATCGTGAGAAAATCTGCATGTCTGAGAGAACCTAGCAAGTCGAAAGTCATGTGAAGTCCGTCAACACGCACTAGGCCAGCGCGGTGGACTATGGTCTGATCTTTCCGTATTGAAGGGAGGCCCGTGCCCAGCGCCAGGACGGGAAGTCAAAAACATTAAACATACACTAACCATTCCTCCCGGAGTTGCCCGTGCTCCTCTTGCCTCTGTTCAACTCCGCCTCGATCCTCATGGCCTCCATCTCGTCCATCTCCGCGACACTCTCGCGCAGGTCCTCCGCGAACTTGCAGCGGTCGTGCTCGTTGCGGGCGTTGAACGTCGCCAGCCGCCGCCCGTCCACGCGCCGCGAGAGACGAATACCGAATGGGTAATCTAGAAAAAAATATAGAAAAATATAACATTTAAAGGTACAGCACCTTTGCAAAAGAGTTATGGTAGCTTAGTGGTAACGAGATCGCTTGAAAAATTGAGTGAAATGGCTTCAAGTCACCGGATCACTGATCTCTGATATTTTCATTTGGCATTTCCAACATGATAACCATTTGTTAGAGTTAAGAAAAACGAGAGGAAACCTACATGTTTGAGAGAACCTGACAAGTTATTAAAGACTAGCGCTTCGCTCGGGTTCGTCTCTAGGTACCTCCTTTAGCATAAAATTGTTACAAGCTTTGAATGTCTTACTTATTTATATATAATCAAAAGCCTAAAAAATAAGTTTTAAGCTTCTAGCTTTAAAAATGACGTATTTTCCATAACTTTCATTTTACAGCCCCTTTTTCATCTTAAAAAGTAGCCTATGTCCTTCCTCGGGCTCTAGACACATGTGTACCAAATTTCATTAAAATCGGTCCAGTAGTTTTTGTTATTCGTTACATACAAAAATACAAATGTTTCCTCTTTATAATATTAGTATAGACGTCTGAACTCTGAAGTCCGCTATCCCGCACTTAGCCAGTGTAGTGTTCAAAGCGGCTGGAGTGATTTCCTATCTTCAGAATAACCAGCAGGTTAGCTTTTTATAGATAAAAATAACTGATACTCACGTGGCACTGAAAACAGATTGACAAGCATCCCACAGAGCGGGAACGACTGTCGGAACGTGTACGTCACTGACGACTTCTTCTTACTGAATATCTTCGTTATCACTAGCAGATCATTGAATAGGAACACCTGTTGAAATGGATATATGTCATGGTTTAATAAGACATAATTCATGGTACAATAATGATAGAAAAGGAGATCACGCTAATCAATGTTGCACCCAATTTCCCTTGCAACGGTCGAAGATAACGTTCACAGTCTATTTATTTTTCTATCAAAACGATCAGACTATGATTCTAGAACTCCGGATTGTTATTGATAATAATCTTTTGAACTCAATAACTATACGCCTAATTCCTGATTAGAGCTATCATCATACTGAATTACAATAAAATATCTCCAGTGGTTTTCCGTAATGCGTCACAGACAGAGAGACAGACAAACAGACAAATAAATTCGTCCTCTGTATATTTGAATTAGATTTAGCAAAAGATATTTAATGTACAAATTCGACTCAAATTTTATTGTATTTCTAGATTGAAAAAACTATTTTAATAAACAAATTTACCTCTCTCTGATGCACACCAGGACGCTCCTTTTTATGTATATCGGGTATCTCATACAGCCGGCAGTAGCACACCAGCCGCCGGTGCGGGAGCGCCAAGTGGGGCTTCTTACCCACGATTGTTGCTTGCACTTTCATCACCTGCACAAATTAAATAAATTTTATATTTTAAAAATATATTGTATGTATAACAAAAGTGTTAATATATTTTGTATATAATGTAAAAATACTCAAGATATATAACTAGCGGGAGCGTCTCAAGTGTTGGAAATACAGCATTTGAAATTGAACTGCACTAAAATAAACGTAGCCTAATGACAGTGGTAGCGCGCTCGTTTGGATATCCGAGTGATGCGGATTCAAAACCGGGTCTCGTTCCCCTGATATTTTTTTTTTCATGTGCGAATCAATCTGACATGATTATTTGTCTTACGGTGAAGGAAAACATCGTGTGGAAACCTGTCTGAGAGAACCTAGCAAGATTTCTTCTCTAGGCCTAGTGGCCTAGTGGCCAGCGTAGCTACAATGGACCAGAACTGGTCGACGTAGCTAGACCCACCCAACAACACAATAATAATAGTGGCCAGCGTGGTTGCTTATGGCCTGATCCCCTTCATATTGAAGGGAGACCCGTGCCCAGCAGTGGGATGTTAAAAAGGGCTAAATACAATTATGTAATAAAAAGTAACTCAGATTTTAAGTATTTATTAAAAAAATTGTCAAGAATACTATATCTTCTAATAAATTCTAGTTTTCACTAAGGCGTTTCGTGTAAAATAGTTTTCACTAGTTAAAACGCGTTGTAACTGAGAACAGGTTTTAACTGTAACATATAAGATAAGTAAACAAACCTGCGTCACATGGTCACTGCCAGGCCTGAACTCGCTGGCCTTCACCCTATCATAGATACCAGCCAACATATCCCGGTCGATGTCCCCGCAGTCGTCTATGCCGCGGAGGTTCCTCACGAAGTCGTCCAGCGACATGCGAGCCTCGGGCTTTAGATTTGGCGTGTGCAGGTCCGTATTTAGCATTATTATTGCGAATGCTAATACGAATATCTAAAATAGAGATAAAAAATATAAAATGGCGTCTTAGTTTGGACAGATTATATAGATTGCATTGCTTTAAGGTAAAATGTACAGAAACAGTTGCTATGAGCCGTTTTATAACCAAATACATACATCATGTATGTATCTTTAAAACCTTAAATCAGTAATTAACAAGAGAATTGAAATTGATTATTATTTACAAGTTCTTCAAAAAGTAGACCTCGCCGGTAAAACTGTTTTTGCAACATACAATATAACTAAAGTTGTTTGTTACCTTTAAAAAAACAATAATTGAAATCAGATCTCATAATGGCGGAAACCATTAGTCCTAAACCAAAAGTCTTCGAAGACAAAAAAATCTACATAGTCGTAAAAGGTATATCAAACATCCAGATTCGTTATATACAACTTGTAGAACCCACAGACTTACAGATGAGAGCAAATTTTACAATCACAAGTACCAGGACACCATAGACATATAGGAGCTAGCTACAAAACTCATCTCACCGTATCCTGAGTGCGCAGTCGTTGCACAAAGTCGGTGTTACACACGCAGTACCGCCTCGCGAAGGCCTCCACCAGACGCTCTATCTTCTGCGCCTCGCCCGGCAGTCTGAAGTGAGCCTGGTATCTGCGCAGCGCTACATCCACCGCCATACCGGACAAGTCCAGCTCGTTGACGAAACATCTAGAACAAAATTAATATTATTTAACAATTTTACAAGATATGTCTTTAAGACTCGAAAAGTGATTAGCCTAGCCATGTAAAAAAATAGCATTTTATTATTAATAGCATACCATTTCGGAGAAACGCAAGCCAAATCTCTCTCTTTCTCTCTTTCTTTTGGATACTATCAAGAAACTATTCTTCTTCTTCTTCCCGCCTTTATCCCACGCTATGTGGGGTCGGCATTTTTTTTTTATTGGTTTGGCAAGAAGTTTTACAACCGGCCGCCTGCCTGACGTTAACCCTCTTTGGAAATGCTATTTTCGGTGGTATTAGTATAACCGCCACCACTTGATTTAACAGGGTTATGTTAAAAATTACCCTTTTACAATTAATTATTAAAAACACAAATACTATAATTAATTAGAAAACATGCTGTATCACAGGAAACTTAGCAGCAATTTTCATCCTGTATATTTTTTATCAAACCTTGATTTCTTTTAGTCCAGGGTCCAAAAGCATTAATACTCCATAACTGATTAGAATGCTCTGCAAAGCCTGTCTTTACTTCCTTAATGCAGGGCGGATTATCAAGAAACTATTATACTATCATTATACTATACTAGCTTAGAATAGGTAGAACTTTTGAGAATCGAACTAACATACTGCGCAAAATCTCCCGTCCCTGTCTTAAGTTTGGACTAAGTATATAGACCTAGCGTATGAACACAAGTACACAACAACAGACCAAACCAACAAATAAACGTAATATAACCCCATAAAAATTGAAGCGATTTCCCTAAGAGCCCATCACAAGATTCTGACCTGGGCCTATAGACAACCGGCATTCGTTATGAAGCGATTCGATTTCTACAATCGTCATCGCTTAAACGCAGCGTATGCAATTTGAACTTTAAATCATTAATAATTGAAATGAATGTACATTGTCTACCATCATCTATTCGTTGACAACAGATCACGTGGCATATCTAAGTCATATGTCAAACCCATACATTTTGGACTTTTCTACTATCGCTTTCGCTAATCGATTGTTACGTTGTCTAGGCCCTCTGATAACAAAAGGACTACCTTGGGAGTATACTTGTTCGAATAACAAAGGAACCATTCGAAATTGGCGGAATAATTCCGTAACAAACGTACAAAAAAACTCAAAAAATCATAGTTAAATTGAGAACCACGTCCTTTTTGAAGTCAGTTTAAAATAAACAATACTCACTCCAACACAGCCATATTGAACTGGCTCTGCAGATTGCCCAAGTATTCGCCAATCATCTGCTTGCTGAGGCCCTTCCTGGTGATGAGGAAGCGAGCGACGCCGCGCGGCGAGTTCTCGAGGAACCCTCGCGAGATGAGATACGCGATGCCACGTTCAGGTTTCTTGTTGAACAAGTTCAGTCCCACCCGGTACTGGCGTTTGCGGACTGTTTCTGATACCTGATAGACGAAAAAAATCATTTTAAAATACAACTTTTAGAACATATTAGAATATCAAAGCTTACAATGTCTATAACTTTCAATGTCTATAATAAAATATGATAGAATAGTCTATACCATTATATCGCCTGAGCAATGGTCTTTTTTTAATTTTAACAATGTTTTGGAGCGTTTGTTGGCAGTAGTACAAGAAACTTCAGATTTCCTCCACATCATCTCTAAGAGATATCAGTAATGGTAATTTTAAATTGACCAGCACGTTCGACAGTGGTCAGTCAGGTATCCAAACATACCTTTAGCGGTTAGGCCCCTATTTCTGAAGCCTACACTCTGGATGACCATGATCATAAGTAGTCAAGTCATAGCACATAACTAAAATCAGTTAGGAGAGCATTAAACTTTTCTTCTAAATATTTTGTAAGTCCGTAGAACGGTAGAACCCCGATATCATCCACATCAACTCTGACTGAACACCTAAACCAAAAATGTTCAGAAGGAAATTCAACATTCTCTTTTACTTGTCACTGACCTTCAGTGGTGGCTGGTGGGTGTGTTGGTGGTGGTCATGCTGAGGCCTGCAGCAGGTGGCAGGTGGTGGTGCCTCGTAGTATGGAGGAGCCTCCTGCCTCTTCCACACCGCGTACCTCTCCCCCTCGTACAAAGTGCCGGACGCTGTGCGTGCGTGTTGCTGGAACTGTTGCTCTTGAATGTGGATGTGGGGTTCCTGTTTATTAATAATACAGAATATTATTCATAATGATTCCAATCATTTAATCATAATACTCATTTTTTCCTATAATGCAATACCAATGCAATTGAAGATATGCTTGGCTCAGATTCTAGTGACCCTACTTTCTGCGCCAGCGGTCGCGGGTTTGAATCCCGCTGGGGGCATTCATTTTTTGAACACGAATGTTTACAATTCAGTCATGGGCGTTTATATTTATAATATGTATTTAAAGTTATATATGCGTAGTATAACAACTAACTGGCCACAAGCCACAACCACGGAGCTAAATGGCACCATGTTATAATGTCCCATCATAATATTTATTTAATTTCAATAAAATTTTAAAAATAAATAAATTTACGATAAGAATATTACAAGTCACACTGACCGGTGCTCTCGGTTGGTACGGCTGGTGGTAGTGATGGCGATGTTCCTGCGAGGACGAGGAGGACGACGACTGCACGGAGGACATCGACCCTCCTCGCACCACCGCTCCTCCACATTCCGCTCGTCTCAGTGATACTGGACTTTCAGCACTGAAATGCAAAAATTCAACAACTCAACTCACACGGCAGATAAGTTATTATTATTTGTATATACTAACTAGTGAGAGATACATTTTAACTGTAAGTATAGATAATACTTTTTTAGGTTTATGCGAATATTCGGCATTATAAATGAAACTACCTTATCGGATTTTGTCGCGGATTTATTTTGATTTTTAGTTCCCGACGTTTCGAATGCTTTACAGCAATCATGGTCACGGGAGAGACTAAGGTATTTGACGTCTCATAGGTTTATATACTTGTTACAGACAGTGCCTACCCACAATTTACAAAATATTTTTTATAAGATACCATTTCTTTCTTTGATACCATTTTGAAAATACATATCATCATACTAAAATTCATCAAAATCTATCCAGTGGTTTATTCTGATGCGGTCACAAACAGGTGATATAGTAAAACCACCAAAAATTTAATGCAAGAAAGAGAGAAACAAACATACTTGAGTGTAATACTGCTAGTCCGTTTCGGTACTTCCGGGGGCAGTCGTCTTGCATTCGCTGCTTGTATCGCTGCTAGCTGCTGTTGCTGACGCGCGGTGGGAGATGATAATGGCTTGCCACCCGACGACAACAGGTTGCCGTATATAGGACCTAGGGAAGAACGTAATATAATTTAAACTATATGTATATATAAAACACGACAATTGTCTCTACGTATGTACTTTGAAACCATCCAACCGATGTGAGCTAAATAGTTTTCATTGGAAAGGTTAAAGCAAAGTTTGTTTTAGACAACTAAAGAAGAATAAAATGTACAATAAGTATTTTTAAACTAGTTATGTATGTTTGAATTTAACTTATTGATGTAACTTATAAGCTATGGGTATAATTAGATCACACCATTAATTGACACATTGAGTTGTCAAAACGTGATTCCCCATAGATTTTGTATGACTACAAACCTTTTACGGAAATTTTACAATTAATTGAAAATATATAGCTGGTATTTATTTATTACTAAAAACAGTGTTTTTTTAAACAAAAAATAAGTAATACTCTTGCATATTGGTCACTAACGTAAATAGCCAACTCTTTATCCCTTACATCGTTTATCAATGGCTGAAAAAAAAACTTTATTGTTTAATTAAAAATTAATATATATTGTCATGATCGCATTTCATGGGGTTTTCTCTTCTAATTTTATATATGAACTGGGAAGTCTCAGCGTAAAAAAGACGATTTAATGAATAACGATATTTATTTATTTATAAAAGAATTACCTGAATTATTCAATAATTGGTGGTTGTGTAGAGATTCATTGTGCGAGGAAGATGTAGAAATGTTGGTCACCGATCCACTTACAGAACAACTGCACACCTGTAGAAAAAAAAACAAATTATAAGTATTTTTTGCAGCCCTTTTTCTATGGTCATATAATATTTATACCAGTTAAAATCTTTTATCGCCGCACTCAGAGTCACTTAATGAAACATTAAGTCGTTCTTTGTACGGAGTTTCTCGACCTAATGGTTCTTTAAGTGACTCTGAGTGCGGCGGATAAAAACACTGGTATAGAGCAAGCGATAAGTATTAAATTTTTGAGAAAAGCTTATAAACAAGCTCTTTTAGCACTTTATATGTCACTTTATAATATTAGACTACTAAGTATACAATCATAACGTAAATAGACAAAATTGAGTGTTTTTGCAGGAAATGAACTCCGGACAATCTGATAATACTTTCTTAGGTTTACGCGAATAATTGACATTATAAATGAAACTATCTTTTCAGTCCGTTTCAGCCAGTCTCTCCCGTGACCATGATTGCTATAAAGTATTCGAAACGTCGGACACCAAAAATCAAAATAAATCCGCGACAAAATCCAAAAAGATAGTTTCATTTAAAATCCATACAATTTGATCGAATTTTGGAAATTCTTCCAATACTGTGTTTTTAGAAAATTATATATTTAAGACAAGAGTAAGTTTTGTACAATTTTATTTATTTCATAAAATTAAGTATATCAGCGAGTAAGTAATCTTAAAAATATTTTGACGTTTTCAAGCTAAAAATGAATACAAAATGTCGAAATTCCTCAGACTTATAATGTTCTAGTTCATAATAAACATTATCTCAGCATATTAGATAAGCAATTATTTTATCAAAAGTCAATAACCCAGTTAATAATATTTAGAAATTGTTCCGAAACATATTATGTATTCAAGTATTTATTTACTATAAATAAATAAAACGGCAGTGGTAGTGGGAACGAGCTCGCTTAGATAACCGAGTGGAGCGGGTTCAAATCCGAATTTCGCACCTCTAATATTTCATACGCGAATCATTCTCTATGATTATTTATTATCTTGCGTCTTACGGTGAAAGAAAATATCATGAGGAAACCTCCACGTCTGAGAGAACCTTACAGGTTTTTAAAATAACTGTCAAGTCCGCCAACCCGCACTTGGCGAGCGCGGTGGACTATGCCTGACCCCCCTCGTATTGAAGGGAGGCTCGTGCCCAGCAGTGGGACGTAAAAAGGCTGATTATAAATGATAATATAATATAAATATTAACGCACATCATATTTCATACTCGTTCCGCCTCGCCACATTCTAATCTTAGTCACTTTATTGATCAACACAAAATTACTACTTTTTAGAAGTTTTCTCAACATTTTTTTCGTTTTGCTATCCATTTTGAATTTCCTATACCACACGTTAATATGCTTTAATGTCACGCGAATAACTGATAAAAATTTTTACAATATGCCACATTCATAAAATTAGTATAAAAACTATGCCAGAGAATTATCATCCTTATTCCTAAGCGTTCAGAAGTATTTTTGTGAAACATATTTTAGAGTATATCGCGTATTGTATAGGCTATGTGACGTATACGATAATAATTAAACGCGCAAATATTTGGTTATTCAAGAATATCAACTTTGGCAATGACAGTATGCTTCTAATGCGATAGCTCTAGCAATTTGGAACGCAAAAATGTTTCTTTCGCTATTTAAAATAAAACTTCTCACTATGAAAAGATTTTGTAAATATAAAGCTATCCCAAAATATATGAGTTACATTAATTAATATGGTTTCAAATATCATGTTTCCACAGTCAGATATGAAGAAGCAAATAAAAATCAAAATTTCAACATAAACCAGTAATAATTAATGAAGTAAAGAGTATGATCATAAACTAATCAGGTATTAAATATTTTAACTATTGTAACGTCGGTAATACTCGTATTGTGGCGCAGCGGTGGCTAGCTCGCTTCAACAACCATAACTTGGGCTTAAAACACGCACATATATTTATTATTTATACAAGTGTAAAACTCTATAACATTTTTCTTAACCGGAAGAAAAATTTTAGAAAATCTAGCAAATTTTAAAGAACCTAACTAGTTTTCTTCAAACATGTAAAGTCCGCCAATCCTCACTTTGCTGGCGTGGTGAGCTATGACCCAATTCACAGTAAAAGGACGTTAAAAAGACTCAAATGACTCTTTAACACCACAAACACTTTAACAACACAAATGACGACACGTTTGGCTCAGTTGGTAGTGACCCTTTCTTCGCCAGCGGTCGCGCGTTCGAGTCCCGCTGATGGCAATCATTTGTTGAGCACGAATGTTTGTACTCCATGGGTGTATTTATAATATGTATGTATTTGAAATTTAGGTGTAGTATATCATCATCTCGTAGCTTACCACGGAACTAGATGGCGCTGTTGTAATAACGTCCCAACATATTAATTTATTATTATTCTTACCCCCTTACTTAATGTAATTTTTGTAATAGAATTCAACAGAACAGAAATAAACCATATAATATCAAATTATAAACGAAACTATATTTTCGAATTTTGTCGCGGATTTATTTTGATTTTTGGTTCCCGACATTCCGAATGCTTTACTGCAATCATGGTCACGGGAGATATTCTCTCCCTTCATTTATAATGTTCGCGTAAACCTAAGAAAGTATTAAACTATATATCCCCAACTCACCCCACTATCAGCATCACCACGATGATGAGGAGGTATCTCTGAAGCTATCATGTGTATCTGGTGGGCAGACTGTTGCACTCGTGCGACCATCGCTTCCACTTCGTTCTGAGGGTCGCATGTCATGTGGTTGCTGGAAAGTAATTAGAATTGTAGATAATTATTTTCATAATAATGTTTTAATAATTAATTTTCTACGACTGTTTCCGGTCACGACGGCCAATCTCATTAAGACTAGCCAATTGCGCAGGAGATATATTAGTGCACGAGTGTACTCGCAGACACTAGTGCACTCATTGTTCCTATCACTCTCATACTCCGGTGAGACGACACTCGACACGACCGGTGAGAACTAAGTTACAGGACCGACGACTTAACGTGCTCTCCGAGGCACGGGCTTGAAACACTGGCAACTTCCCAACTCCGGGCTATTACTAAGCTCACTAAACAGAAAGACTCAATAACTAAACTTTGCCCTACCCCGGTTTCGAACCAAAGACCTCCAAATGTGCAGCCGTACGTAACCACGACACCACCGAGGCAGCTTACTTTATATATGAAGCTTTAATGAAGAATTTTAAGTTCAGGAAAGCATAAAATAGAAACGTCCTAAGCTTTTTATAGCTGAACCTTCACTGGCCTACAAAGAAAAACCAATTTTTAGGAGATTCATCATAATTGAATGAATGGTTTAGGAAAGCATAGAGAATAAATATACGTGAAGGCTAAAAGCTAGCTGCACTCCCACTGAATCGCAATGCCGATTCTTAGGTCGTAATTATTTATATATTTTTTATCTTACGTGGAAAAACTTAATGAGTACGTTACTTAATAATTCTTTATTATATATACAGTATACAAAAAACGAAGTCAGTTTATTTTGCGTGACGCACGAATCACGCGAGAACAGATGAAAAAATATTCGAATGGTAAAAAGTAAGGAATTACAATATAATATGATCATTATAATTTTAAATAATTCTATACAAAATAAAATATGAACACCTACAATAATAAACTAAGCCTATATAGTAATTTATTATATACATACATACATACAAGAATTGCTCCTTTAATATTCCAAAATTTATAAATATCAGTAAAAATATTATAAGTAAAAGTAATATCTAAATATTTAATATAACAAAAAGCAGTTACCTCATATCAATATCGTGTCGTTCTCTCAACGACATGGACCGCATAGGTCTAGTAAGCGCAAGTGATTTTTCTTGACCACTGGGGCTTTTCTGTAACAGTGTGTTTGCGTAGATATCGTTACCTGAAAATAAAGATAAAAAAATATTTAAAAGAATATTATATAGTATATATATATATATATATATATATATATATATATATATATATATATATATATATATATATATATATATATATATATATATATAAATCAAAATCATTAAAATTAATTAAGGTTTTGAAATTATACAATTTTATTACACCATTATTATCTACCTTGTGCTGTAAAATTACGATTGCGAAATGTTAAAAATATTTCATTAGTAAATGTACATAAAAATACTGCAGAAAATCTCAAAATAAACCATAGTAATAAGCGTAGGTATTATTTTTGCTTTCAAAATTTAATTCACAATTATGCCATTATCTAAATTTCGCATTTCGAGAAAATCTCAATATGTCGATTAATATTAATATTACATATCAATTATTCAAAAATTCGAAAATGGTCCTTCGAGCCCGGTTCGTATTAAATAAAGATATAAATAAAACGACAACCTGTCTCCATGAACTTAAGCTTTGGCAATACAAGTTGTTCAATAACTACAGAACATACAAGGTTATTGCAAAGCGGATTTTAATGACATTCACATTGAAATATACGTTTCGATATAACGCGTTTAGATATTCGTGTAATATAATAAATATAATTTAGTAATAACACCAAATTATTACAAAACGTTAATTTAATATTGTAAAGTTATTTAAAATAATATTTTGAATAAGTTTCATCTCATTGAAGATATTTCAGTGCTCACAAATTTTAAAGCCGATTAGAAAATATAACACTATATTTACAACAAAGATTTGACTTATAACAGTATTTTAGACGTTAGTTTAAATTGGCTTTTCTTATGGGCTGGTTGGACTTTGGACATAACCTGCAATACTTGAGGTTGTGTCCTTGATGTCTTGCCAAAAAATTACATTTGCTAGCCAAGTATTTTGTGTTGAAATTTTGAAGTTGTGACCTACATCCAAAACTTATAAGTTAAGTGAAGAGATAAATTAAAATTAAATAATATCTATGACTTACCATTGACAAGTAGATGTTCACCATCTTGCAACCTTCTTGCGTTGGAATCAGCTGCTTTCGCCATGGCTGTGATTGCGCTAAATTTCTTTAACAATTGTCGTCGTCGGAAAGCCCTTTGTATCGTGACTGCCGCCCGCCTTGCTCTTAGTCCACCGTACCGCCTTTCTAGTATCTCGACTTGCTTGTCAAGGAGATCTTGGGACATTTCATAACGACTGGAAAATAAGATATCTCCTTAACAAAAGTAAAAAAAATACTGTAACTGGTGAAAATATATTTTTAAATAGATTCATAGCATCAGCAAAAGGAAAGATAAACAATTTTATCAATGTAGTAGTATTATTATCAAAAATTAAATAATACGTAGAATATAAACGGATATAGTAAGTGCCTATCAATGCTCTGGCATTATCTAATCAGAGTCCAAAAAAAATTGGATTTACAATTTAGACGACACTAAATTCTTTAAACAGTTCTTATTGATGTAGAATTTGTCAGTTACTTTAGATGGCTTTTGCTGATGCTATGGATATTTCTATGATTAAGTGATCTTAAATTTTAGGTAAGTCTTAAGAAGATTGTATATATAGAAAGGAATTTCAATACATGATTCTATAAGTTATTACTAGATGTTAGGATGTCGTTAAATAATAATATCTACCATAATTAGTCAATGAAGATAGATATGGTAATAATTGATAAATTCTTTAATTTGACAGTTTCCTTGATAAATATAATAAGCCAATTTGATGGATTCGAAGAATTAAATTCCTAAAATGACCAAAATGTTTCATGCAATTGTATACAGATAAAGTTGACCAAATTTGTAAAACTCGGATTTAAATTATTTAGGGTTTATGAACTGGTAAGAGTATTATAGAAGGAAAGCATTGATCGTCATTTTTCTAACATGCCGCAGATAAATACAGTAACAAGTATGAACAAAGGTTTTTCATCGTGTGTAAGAGTCCTATTCATGCTTCATGGGTTAGAATTAGATGGACTAAAGTGGAAGAAGTTTAAGGTATTTGTAAAGTGTGTCAGTGTCCTAAATAGCAAGCGTTCATGAACAGTACAAGTGAGTACATTCGAGTTAATTGCAGGAATTTTGAGGATATCGGTTAACAAAACGCATTCCTGAGGTTAGGGACATACCCTCGTGTCAATTTGCCACGTTTTTGTGGTAAACTTGGATCTTTTTGCGACATTCCGGTAGTGCCAATGATTCCAACATCTGTGCCCCGCCTATGAAGCAGATAACCAAAGCTGTGATATTTAACATATACGTGCCGCAGATGTGTTTTCGAGATGTATGTAGATAAATATACAACATTGTACACTGATCGTAAATAAATAGTAAAATATTGACTGTCATAAGTCATAACTTTATAAAAAGGGCGATAAATAAAAGTTAAGCACGTGTATTCAATTAATAAGTCGTTATAAATCAAAAACTCGCTAAAGATATTATTTTTAGAAGCTTCTTCACTTCCAAGAAGCTCATTGTTTAGCGCATATGTGTTAAAAGAATAACGAAAATACAAACATGAATTTTCGAATAATAAAAAGAGTTCATACTTATAAAAAGACTTTAGAAACTTCAGTATTAAATTAATTATACATTAATTTCTACGTAGACATGACAATATGACACATTTTTTTATTTGTAAAGATTTGAAAAAAAAAAGCAAAATGTGATTTTAGAATACATATTGTACATATTTTAATGAAGAACCATCCCAGTAAAAGCAGGATAATCAACTACATTACTTCAAGCAAGCCCCGCCATAAATTTAAAGATTTCTCGCACTCCACACCCATCCCAAGAGACAGACATAAAACGCTTTAGTATACATATATACACATGATATTTAATTATATCTAGGAGCTTTTAATGCGGAGCTTTACGAGTCATTGCCCTATATATTAAGGCAAATGAACATTTCGACATTTCCTTTAAACGGACGAATTAAGTTTGTTACATTTGTTACTTTAACACTAAAATTACAAAATTTTATATTTCAATGACCTACGAAAATCCTAAAGAATCAGTTTACCAATGAAATACCATATACCTGAATTATGAATAACTTTGATAACATTCGTTATACACTTAGGTGCAAAACTGTCCCAACCATACATGAAATTCGTATTTTTCGTAAAAAAAAGAAGTGAATTAATTATTCAAAACTTTAAATATATTTTTACAATAGCAGACATGACACAAAGTAAGAAAATGAAAAAATAAATTGTTACATCTCTATTATGTATTCATAAACACAAAATAATATTGGGACACTTTTGCACCGCTTTGGAAAAAATAAAAATTCGAAGCTGTAATGTTTAGTCCGAAGACCTTTTGCTCTCATCACTTCTGCCAATCTCTTCGGCATACCTCTAACAAGTTTTAAGCAATAGTCAAGAGAAATTTTATATTATTCTCGTACTCGTTTCCATAAAATATTGACATCAGTCAACCATCATCAGATGGTGGTGAGTCATAATCCCTTAGTAAAGTCCTATTCAAGTCTATCCCTAAATTTTTTATGGCTTTAAGGTCTGTGCTCAGTGCAGGTTACTGTAGCACTTCAAATTCTTGTTTATTCAACCAATTCGAACCAATTTTTTCGCGAGTACTTGAGGTCTTTATCATATACTCGACCGGTACTCAACGAGTGATGAGACACCTGACTGCGGGAGAAGCAAAATCGGCCTTAAATGCATTAGTACTAGTTCGCAGAGATACGAGTCAAATAGTAAGTAAGTGAATAGAGCAATGGGCTTTATATTCGGCTGGCTTTAGAGCCGTATAGTGAAAAAGAAGAAGCTTTTACTGTCGAAAAAAAAAGTAAACGCTCGTCTTAAGTTTGTGAAGAAGTATTAGTCGTGGACAGCCGGTGATTGGAGTCGTGTAAAACAAAGATTAACAGATTGAATACTCTCTACCAATTGAAGAATTGGTAGAGAGACGAAGAGAAGAATAATGTAAAAGATTTCATACAAACAGTGAACCATGGAGGTGAAAATGTCAAAATTTTGAGCTGCGTGGCTGACAGAACTGGATCTGTTAGAAGATTTAACGACATAATGAAAAAAGAATTGTATCTCAATATTAAAGATACAAATTTGACAGAAACTATCGAAAATATGCCGCTAACTGAAAAAAAGTACTTTTTCAACACAATAAAGACTTCAAGCACTCTCGAAAAAATTAGTTCGAATTGGTTGAATAAGTCAAAATTTGAAGTGCTACAATAGCCTGCACTGAGCACAGACCTTAAAGCCATAAAAAATTTAGGGATAGACTTGAATAGGACTTTACTAAGGGATTATGACTCACCACCATCTGATGATGGTTGACTGATGTCAATATTTTATGGAAACGAGTACGAGAATAATATAAAATTTCTCTTGACTATTGCTTAAAACTTGTTAGAGGTATGCCGAAGAGATTGGCAGAAGTGATGAGAGCAAAAGGTCTTCGGACTAAACATTACAGCTTCGAATTTTTATTTTTTCCAAAGCGGTGCAAAAGTGTCCCAATATTATTTTGTGTTTATGAATACATAATAGAGATGTAACAATTTATTTTTTCATTTTCTTACTTTGTGTCATGTCTGCTATTGTAAAAATATATTTAAAGTTTTGAATAATTAATTCACTTCTTTTTTTTACGAAAAATACGAATTTCATGTATGGTTGGGACAGTTTTGCACCTAAGTATATGTTGGCATGAATATCGAGGTTGAACCCCTGTGGGGACGGCAATGTACTCGTACATAATATCTTGGCAGCACAAGTTCCGAAAGTGAACTTAAACTTAACTAAATTTTATCAACTACAAACTTACCAACGCTTCACTAGTGTTCCCTAGGTGTCCAATAGTAAGTAGCTCTTGAATCTTATTCAATTAAATAGTCAATATTCTTATTGTAGTCTATATAATATCTGCATACTAAATTTCATCTAAATTCGTCTAAACGTTTCAATGTCAAGGGGATACGGTGTACGTCTTTCGCATTTATAAAAAAACTATATACAAATACAAAAGTATATGATTTTTTTAATTTTCAATTATGAGCATTACAATAACAAGACTGGACTTTTTGAGAAATATATATAATATTGTATATTGACCTTAAAAAATTCTAATGGCTCTTCCTACGCTTTTGTAGCGTATACCCACAACCTCAACAAATTTTGTATATCCATTACCTGTTGGTGTGAACTGCTAGGCCGAAGCCCTCTGGTGGGGCGGCAATGTAAAGCGGGGGGGCAGGTTCTGTCGCGCCCGCGCACAGTCCCGCGCCCGTCGACGCGTTCGATGTGGACGAGCATGACGAGTTGGAATGGTTTAAAGCTGGAATAAAAAAAAATATGATTATCTATACTAAATATTTTCACTGAATGCATATGAAAGTATATACGGTACTAGCTTTAAAAAAAATATTATTTTTTGTCTGTCTGTATGTTTGCTCCGGCTAATCTCTGAAACGGCTGGACCGATTTCGACGGGACTTTCACTTGCAGAAAGCTAATGTTATAAGGCGTAACTTAGGCTACTTTTTAACCGACTTCAAAAATGGAGGTTATATTTTAGAAAAATTATTTATTTTAACTGGCGGAACCAATGGCTTCGCTGACGCTAAACGTAGGGATGAACCCGAGTCGCTAGTATTTAAATAAGATTGCATTGAAAAAAACTATAAAAATAATCTTATTAATTATTCATTGAACGTCATTCAATCTATTACAAGTTCGGAAAGTTTGGCTCAGTTGGTAGTTTTTGTTGGTACTTTCTGCGCCAGCGGTCGCGGGTTCGTATCCCGCTGGGGCATTCATTTGTTGAGCACGAATGTTTGTACTCCAGTCATGGGTGTTTATATTTATAATATGTATGTATTTAAAATTTATATGTGTAGTATATCAACTATCTGGTATCCTTACACAAGCTTAGCTTACCACGGAACTAGATGGCGCTGTTGTAATAATGTCCCAACATATTTATTTAAAAAAAATATTTATTATAATAAAATTCTAACTTAGTCGAATCTGTACATTAGACATTTTTTGGAAAATGTTATTGAAATAGTCATTATTATTTATTATCGATACAGAGGTGAAATCTATAGTTTTTAGAAAATTTGTCTGTCTGTCTCTCTGATTACGAGTAAACCGCTCGAGAGACTGATGAAAGGTATGATTATAGTTATCCGGGTCAACATGAATACGGGATTCTTTTTACTTTTATTAATATCTAATTTCCGTGAAACCTACACTAACCGTTTATACGTGTCTAGAAAAGAAACCCGAGCGGATCGTGGGTAAGCCGCTAGGAAAGTATTAAAAATATTCTGAAAACACTATTACTATTAGTTTTGGAGAAAAATGGCAACATGTATTTGCACACACAAACATCCTCTCACCCCAAACGCATATACCGTCTCCGTTCCGTCGTAGGTAAAAAACTAAATATATAAGCTTAATTAAAATACTCAAAGAATGAAAAGTAAAAAGTTCAAAAACAACCATCCATGTAAACTGCTAAAACATTTGAGTTCATTTGGCATTTTACGAGCATTCCCAATTCTCTTCTAACTTGCTTCACTTTAATATTCTGGTATTTTGGAAGCATTTCCTTTGATGTTAGTTTTATGTTCAATTCCTCCTAAACTTATACGTACTTTATACAATATCTTGACTTTACTTTCATTTGGATTGTGGTTTAACTTTCTAAAGTATGAAATTAATGTCATTCGTAATCTGTTTGATTTCAGAATAAGTTTGTTTCAATTTGCCACAAATACTTAGAACATGAATGGTTGATAATTTTTGTGTTATTAATATAGGGGCTAACGTTTTTTCATAAGCCACAAGTACCTACGAGTGTTGTACTAACAAAACAGGTGTTATAAACACGCGCAAAATTACTTATATTTTTTGCTCACGTTTATAGAAATTAATTATGTTACACATAATGTAAATAAATTCAGAAATGTTCATACATTTATGTTTATCATAATACCTATTTATCGTTATTTTTTATTAAAACACACAAGAATTGACATGAAATAGTTTCCATTTAAGAATATTACATAATATATTATATAATAATAAGATTCTGAGTCGTATTTGTAAATTATATACATACTTATGTTTTGAAAGTCTTTCACCACATCACGAGAGAACACCTGGACCGATTTTGATGAACTTTCGCATGATAATAGGTTATCCGGGTCCACGTATAGGATACTTTTTGCTGCGGAAAAATATTACATCTCTGAAAAATCTACACTAACCGTTGAAAACGTACCTACCTAGGGATCGAACCCGAACGGAACTAGCGTGTTACTTGTTACTTGTAAGTATAAAAACATACTAAATTATTATTTTTTTGCTAAAACAAATATATCACTAATCAGATAGAACAATATTTATTTAAATGTATGAAAATACAAATATTTGATGCAAACAAGTTTATCACATTATGAATTGCCACATTATTTATGGTTGGACATTCGATTGAACTTTACGCGATATTTATATGATAAATAATGACATTATTACAATTTAGCAACCGACTTTTACAAATTATATCGCAAATTCGAGTGAATTATTACAAAATGAAAGATATGTAATAATAAAGTTAAGGTAATTACATAATTGAAAAACAATTGAATTACCTACTTTGTGTAATTTTATTTGTTATAATACTAATGTTTGCCCGTGGCTGCCGCATTATGCAAACTATGCCTTTTCTTAGATACATTTCTTTCATAATATTTTCATAAACAGAAAGACTCCATAGCTAAATTTGGTCCGACCCGGGATTCAAACCCAGTAACATCTAAAAGTACATGCTAGACACCACCGAGGCAGTTCACATTTATAATAATTAAGTAATTAAAAGTATGGGCATGTGCTTTACCCTCGGTTGCATTACTGTGTATCTTTTTAATTTAATGTATTATAATAACAAGGAAGCACGATGTTTTGGCACATTTTATTACTAACAGTATTACTCCAGGTCAAAGTTTATCTGTGTTGTATAATATACATTCATCCACACGAAGAAATGTTTGTTTGTATTGCGAAAATTACAGCTTTTTATTAAATGCATAATTATGTAGACATAATAGAAGGAGATATATATGGTATTATAAGAGTAATCTATAAAATGTTTGTTTGTCCATCTGTTAGTTGGATCGGATTTGACTGGGCCTAGGTCAATTTTAATTTAAAAAGTATTAGGGTACCGCGCTAAAAATTTAAAACACATTTGAAGTAATCCGCTTTTCTCGGGACGCGACATCGGGCCTAAGCGCAGCGAGAGTATATAGTGAGTCCTTAGAAGAAGTAGTAGTTACCACGCCATTTCAATCTCAAGGAGTAGTATATTAATCCAACAGGTTTATTAATAACTAATATATTACCAGGCAATGGCCGATGAACCGCTGTGACATATCTGTTGCCCTCCATATAGCCGCGGTCGGGCTCCGCGTTGTGCGCATGGTGACCACTGTGTATACTGTGTTGATGGGAGTAGAATCCGTCTGGCGGGTGTAGGGTGACTCCGCCGCCGCCTTCCTCCTCGTCCACTTTTTGGGAGAAGCTGTTAACAAAAGAATTATTTATAATTAACTTGCTTTTGATATGTTACAACATTATCATTAAACCTAATTTTATTATATTTTTAAGAAAATTACATGGATGAAACATTTGGTTCACTTTGTAGAGACCATAATCGCTGTGCCAATGGTCGCGGATTCGAGTAATGATGGGGGCTAGCCGCTAGGTAATATGAGCTCAAATATTTGTATCCCAGTCATGGACTTTTATATTTATAATACGGAACTATGCATTTAAAATTATAAATGTATATCAAACAAAGGAACTATATGGTGTTGTGTTACTGATAAAAATATAATTGAAATATACACATATAATATGAAATATCCACTAAGAAAATACATATAAACTTGACCTAACCTACATATCAAAATGCCCAGGTTTCAATCTTTCCTTTAAAATCCACTGCTATATAATGATGTGTTTACTTCGACATTTTAAATTTAATAGAGCGCTGTCGTATCGTTCATCGCAGAGATCTCGGTAATGAGACAGCTTAACATACTTTTGAGTAAATATTTTACTTTATCCGTTCCATATTCATGTAGCTTTAAGTCATTAAAGTACTAGCTTTCGTATAATTCCAGTAATAGGCAAAATGCAGAAATTCAACTTAAAATAATATATGAAAATAATGCATATCGTATCTTTTTTATTTAAAATTAAAAACGAACTAACCAACTTTTATTATATTTTTTTAAATCAAATAGAGTACAAACGTAAGTGTAGAGTACTCATCAAACATATGAATGCCCTCAGCGAGACTCGAACCCTGATCATAACAAACTGAGCTAAACGTGTCGTGAAAATTCATATGAAAATACCATTGAAAACCCTTGAACTAAAACAAGAGATATAAAATCGGTAACTGTTAAGGACATCGAGAAGCAAACACAAAAACATCTGTTTTTAAAGTTGGTCAAAAATGGAAATGGAAAGCATTATATAGATCCGGATCTAGAATTACGTGAAAAAAATACACTTTTTATACATACAAACAAAAATACATATAGTATATTAATGATTTAATACTTAAAAATCTGCAACTACTAAGCAAATACTACAGAAATTTCTTAAAACTTACCATCTCAATATTTGAATATTATATATTTTAGATTAATAATTGTAGGTTATAGTAGTCAAAATATCGGAAATACTTTTTAAAGATAAAATGCATTCCTACTAAGTTTGTTTATTTTTAATTGTTATATAAAATGGAACATGGATTCAATGGATGCCTTTGGATCCTCACTTATCGCAAAAAAATAATCACTCTTATACATTTATTAGAAATATAAAGGAGTAATTATTTGTTAGTGAGTAGTAGGATAGAATTTTTTTCTTTAATGAAACAACGAACATGATACATTAAGTGAAATAAAAGGCGTCAGTACAATTTAACTGCTGAATAGATATCTTTATTACCAAACAGGAAACGATAAAGTAAAATGTGTTCTTTATAGATATCGACTGGAAAAACCTGTAAGTACTTTAAACATTTGGCAAATTACATAAGGTTTGTGTGCGAATACTGAGTCTTAAAATTGAAAAAGAATAAGTTTTGAAAATGTCACAGTAGAAATAATATACGCAAAAAAAAAGAAAATATAAATGTATTATAGTCGAGGACGAACAATTATATCTATTTTGTTCAATATAGTGAAGCAACACATCGTGAGAAAACCAGCCTGAGTTTTCAAAGACAAGTGTATGAAGTCCGCCCACACTTGAACAGTGTGGGCTATGGCCTCATCCCCCTCCTACTAAAATTCGCAACAGTACAATATTAACTTTTAAATTCAATATAAAATGTTTTCAATTTCTTCTTTTCATATCCTTTTTGAAGTGAAGCACCCTAAGGAATAAGGATACCATACTTTAATATGAATTCTGTCGCGGTAGAGACGCCTTGAACGTGATATTTGGTTTAAGTGTCAAGCAAAAAGGAATATGAATGTTATGTAAAGTATATATATATATATACATATGTATGTATATTTATATTTATTTAGTTTTAATTTAAAATAGAAAATAGCATGAAGTATCTGACTAGCAAAGCTTAAAATGCTAGAGGTCTCAGATTCTAGTATCGGTTATGTGAATTTCACACCGTTCATAAAATTTTTGGAATAACTCGAGCTATTGCGAGACGAAACTCTTACACAACTTACACGACATTCATAAAAAAATTCACATAGTCGGTATGCGATAATGACTGTAAAAGCTAGGTTCGAGCTTTGACATGTAAAATAATAGAACTTCTAGTTTCACATTGTTAGCTACACAAAAGTTGGCTATTGTTATACTATATTAAACCTATACTGTGATAAAATGTTACGTAGTGACTCACGCCCGACGCTTTCAGAAGCCTTTATCAATTTGGGACAACCTATTTTCCTTTATAACGTGACAGGTTTTTGTTACATGCTTAAATATTTTCGGTAGATTAAGCTCTCTGAAAAAGATAGATCTATTTTAGTCACAATATTTATGGTATTGGTTTCTATATAAAATGTGTATATAATACCTGTTTAAAATATGTACTATTCTAAATGTAATATGCATAGTAATAGCAATGCCTATGAAATATATAGTCGGCCAACGGACGTGACAGCCAGCCCCAGCTGCCATACACTCGTTTGGGACATTATGGTACATTAGTGTATGGCAGCTTGGGCTGTCACGTCCGCTGGCCGACTATATGTTTCATAGGCTTTGGTTATAGTGAGTTTATATATAGGAAAGCTTTTCTTTACATATATATTTAAAACGAATAATCGAATGAAGTACCTATATTTCCTTTGACATTGAAAAACTCAAATCTTAATGCGAATATTGAAGCAAAAAATGCGAATAATTAAACCTTAATGTAACTCTGATTCAAAATCCACTTGAAGGCATTAATTTGCTCTAATTTGATGAATCTTTAAAATCCTCGATGATTTCTTTTCTGTGTTAAGATTTATTAAAATTAAATCATCAAGACAAAGTAGCAACACTATTAAACAGTGATAAATCAAAAACACACTGTTTAAGTTTTATTAAGCTTTATTAGCTATTATACAAATTAACTAGGAGGAGAATACGATGGAAAATATAAACATATTTATTATTAATTCCTAACACAAATATAATAATATTTTTCTTATTAATATTATGTGTTAGGTTATTATATTATAATAATAAAGATATTATTACCTAACTTAGACACTTATATAAAATGTCTAGAAAATTGCATAAGAATAGGAAGTAATAATGCATTTTTATGATAAAATCATAGAAACTTTAATCTCACTAATTTAATGACGTACAGTTTATTCATAATAAAACAACTTCCAACGGAGGAGTTGTGTTTCCTTTTTTTAGTATATACGTATTAATGTTACGCGATATTTTCAGCAATTGTGAGTGGATTTTCACTACCTATTTTGTTTAGAGTAAATATTGTTCAAGAAAAAAAAATCGCTCCTAAGATCAGAATAATTAGGTACTTTTAAAGTGGAAACCACTTGTATACTTTAAATGTATTAAAAAGCAACAACACACCACGTTAATTATTAAAGCAAAAATACAAAGTACAATCGTATTTTAATTACTCTCATATGATACCAACATAATTGAAAACAGCATATTTTATTGTAAAAAATCAGAAACGTGCGCTACCTGTTAACTTACCTGTATGTAAATGATAAAACGCCCGTATAGCGTTCGTTAGAGCGTACTAAAAATTACCGTAAAATAAGTACAGTTTCATTATGTATATAAGCGATAAAATGATTTTTAAAGTAAATTGCTTTATTTAACCTTTTACTTCGACAAAACTCTGATTTTGTCACGGATTTACTTTAAGCGTATGTTTAACTAACATGGTTTCGGTTGAGTCTTTAAAAGATTTAATTAAAAAGGCCAATATTCTCGTAAATGTAATGTTTCTGTTTAAATTCTTAGGGCAAAATAGATAGTTTTGTAAATCATGAGGAGCCTCGTTTATACCCTATATATTTATACTTATTATAACATATATATTCGCAGCTGGCTATGGCGTCGTTGTTATTTTTTAATTTTAAACCCCAAATGTTAATGCCATCCGATTCCAAAGACGATTATACAATGATAAAAGACTTTTTTAAAGTTTTAGTTCTTTAGATCAAACATGGTCGTTGACAAATCAAAATAAATGATTTATAGATTGCCGATATTCACATTCTTAATTAATTTATAGTTAAAAGAAATAAATAAGCGTACTTATATAACCTTTTCAAGAAACTCTTAATATATCAAAGCTATCTTTTTAACATTTCTAATAATACAGCATACAATATTTTCACCAGAATATGACTTACATTTTATTTCATTCAGTATAATCACGAGTGCGGAATGAGGCGCGGTATGTTCCTTGACAATGACCACGAGCGCGAGCGGTCAAGCGGAGAGTGTAAGTACTGGGCTTTAACGTTACATAAAATTACGAAATGTTTTGCTGTATTTTTATTATTTGCAGAGAATTCTTTACACTGTCGATCAAATAGAGTTCTATTAAATATAAAAAAAATATTTATAACATATAAGGGAATTTCCGCTCAATGATTACTCACAAAGCCACAGAAAATTGTTAGACGTAGTATCAGCTGGTAGATTCTTCATAGGATCTAAAACTAAATATCTATTGTGATAAATTTTCAGATTCCATCCCGAAAAAATCATTCAATTCATACTACTTGTTAAAACTAGCCTGTATAGAATAATTGAGTAGAAGTAAATAATGCTTTAGTCTCTCTATTACTAGAATGTTGTAAAAAAATTAAGAAGCTTACATCAACTGTTAAAATTTTTTGTTTAATATTGCTTATATAGTATTAAAGTACTACAAAATAATAAATACAAACTAAACTAGAATTCAGAAAATATAGATCTGGCTTTAAATCTTAAATATCCTTTTTTAAAATCTTTTCTAACTTTTATTCCTTCTTCTTCTTTTACTTTAAAGCTAACACAGTTTCATGTAACGTTGCAACAGTAACTAACTTTGTTCCAGATAACTTAGAGTATATCTTAAATATTGTGACACAGAGATAGTGTTTATTTATGAGTTTAGAGTTAAGTCGCTTGAGTTGCTGCAATGTACCGCAAATATTTGAATGTGCCTAGAGACATCTCACAAGTAGTTTTATATAGAAATGTCAAAGACTTTTACGCAAAATTTGAATTTGTTTTATTATTAGGTAGGTAAATATTTAATTCGTGTTATTTTCATCTGTATAAAACAAGTTATTGACCCCCGCTTCACCTGCCTTTATTTCTAGATCTCTAACAGAAGCCTGTGTAGGAATAATGGACGGATTTAAGTGAACTATTTTTACGATTATTAAAATCTGTCTAACCCTTTCATCGTTCAGGATCAACAAACATCACACAAACAAAAAAAACTATT
The DNA here is from genome assembly GCA_951802675.2 of Boloria euphrosyne. Taxonomy (NCBI): domain Eukaryota; kingdom Metazoa; phylum Arthropoda; class Insecta; order Lepidoptera; family Nymphalidae; genus Boloria; species Boloria euphrosyne. The sequence goes on from OX637896.1 coordinate 5,095,847, forward strand.
TATCCTACCTGCGTTCACACTTTTTTGGGACTTTGCATCATACGCATTCTAAATCTAGATAGTACTTAATTTAGTTACCTAACGTAATAACCTAACCTAACGTACGACTAACGAATGTAGGTAGGTACATAGAAAGCGCATGAGTCTAATACGAAGTACGAACTATTAAGTAATTTTCATAATTATTTCAGTACAGATGCATTACAAAATTTATAATTTAGTACATTTTATATTAAAATGAATATCAATGGTCATTTTATTTAATAAAATCGATTAAATTTTGTAAAGAAAAATATTCACATATAAACGGAGAATCTCTGTTACTGTAAAACGGAGAGCATATTATACAATACGATAGCTTGAAGGCACTGTAAAAGAACACCTATTTCATTTCATTTGACTGATGCGATGTCGGTAATATTAGCTTTTCAACATAAAAAAAGAATGTAAACAACATAAATATATAGGGTTCTAGGAAAAACATGTTATGACAGAGAAAATCGAGTTTCTTTCACGAACGTTTGTTTGTTCTAGTCTGGGTTTGAAATGCTTACTTAGCACCAAAAAAACTTAAGTAATCGATCGAGAGATACAATCCTTAATTTTAATTTTATTATTGTTAAACAATTTTAAAAAATGTATATTGTTACAAAATATTGTAAAGATGATGGTTCTTCTCAGGACTAAGGTTTTTTTCTTTCAGAATTGGTCATGGACTTATGAACTTTATAGCGTTCAGTACAATAATGTAAAAATTTAATGCAGAAAAATTAAAATACTTTAAATTTGATTATACTTGAAGAGTTCAAAATCATATGAATTTAAAGTCCTTTTTATTTAAAAAGCAAGTATTTAGTACATTTCAAATCGCAAAGCGCACACAATAAACTGGTACCATACTATAATATACAATGAAAGCTAAACTGATGGTTAAGATAAGTGCCGAGATAAAGCTATAGAGGCGATACGATCAATAATATCTACACCAGACCTATAATTTCATGCTCTACTATAATACTTTCCACCATCCTTTAGTATATGAACTATGAAGTAAATAACCACCGGGCAAATAAGTTATCAGAGATGTTATTTTTGGTGAGTAGTTTTCTACTTAGCAGCTTGTATCCCCCTGCTGACACTTTTTTTTATTAATTAATTGATGAAAAAATTGTGTGTATTAGTTTCATTCGACCTGAAATGAATCATTTTTTTAAATCAGTAGTATATCGGGTGCTGACGTGTAATCCACCGTTCTCCATACTGCTGACTCTTTTTTACAAACAATTACTCAACAAATTATTAAGCGATCTGAACACGTTTTTGGATTTTTTTATTTTCACATAATCGAAATTTTTCATCCCATCCGCGCACATTGGGTGCGCCTGCTGAACCATCATTCGATTATTATCTTCAGTCTTCTAAATTTTATATATATATATATATATATATATATATATATATATATATATATATATATATATATATATATATATATACTTAGTTACTTTATATGATAAAATAATGAGGTCAAACTACTTTGTTTTTCTTTTGTTTCTTTTCCACAATGTTTTATTCAAGCCGAGTTACATACAACTGTGTTGTAAAGAATTTTATATGAAAACTGAATTTGTAATTACTTCATATTAAACTGTTGGTCAATAGCAGTAATGAACGGATTCCACGTCCATTGTAAAATATTAGATAAACCTATATTAGAGAAAGTAAAAATACAATATAGATAATATTAAATACAAAAACAAAGCAAATCAAAATTCTAGACTTCATAAGCGATAATCGATACTAGAAAAGCATCTCTGGAAATCGCAGAATCGTGTGCTCGTATTTAGCAACAAGAATATGAAGCGACAGTCACGACTACATAGAAAGTTCGAGAAAACCACTTCAGTTTATAATTTGAATGGTTTCTGATCGGATATCTTATAACGTGTATTAAAATATAATGAGATTGATTTATTTTTTAAAATATGTTGAAACGAACTAACAATGTTTTGTAAAGATTATTTGCCATTATATTATTAAAGAGGTTAAGTTTGTAATGGAAAACGCAAAATCCGCTGAAACAATTAAGATGAAATTTGGTACTAATATCTTATTACTAAATTTCATCTATGTCTTCAGACCTTTTTAACGCCACTGCTGGGCACGGGCTGGGCCTCCCTTCAATAGGAGGGGGATCAGGCCATAGTCCACCACGCTGGCCTAGTGCGTGTTGGCGGACTTCACATGTCTTTCGAAAACTTGCTAGGTTTTCACAGACATGCAGGTTTCCTCACGATGTTTTCCTTCACCTGGTAATCAGGATAGAAATGATTCGCATATGAAAATATCAGAAGTACGAGACCCGGATTTGAACCCGCATCACTCGGTTATACAAGCGAGCGCGTTACCACTGGCCTAATGCCTATTTTCATCTAAATTTCATCAGATAAGACCATGACTGGGATCAATCAATCAATCAAACATAGAAACAATCATTTTTCAAGTAAGGGATACATACGTATATGCACAATATACAATAAATTACTTACTACAAATACTTTCTACAATTGTCTAATTAAAAGTTATTGCAATTCCATGTACTTTGATCATTACCAGAATTGACTCTCATTTGGTTCTCGTATGAGTGCATACACGAGTGAGCTTGATGACATAATAGTAAGAAACTTGAAGGTAATATAGAACAATAGTTGCTCTATGCTGTAAACTACATTTATTTTGTCAATTAGACATATGGCGCTTTCGAGTGGGTATACTCGTATATTAAAATAAAAAATAATAATAAAGTAAGTAAATTAAAGAACTAAATTTTTTTGAGGAAATTAAAATATTATTAAAGTTTATTCCTTAGCTACAATTACTAACAAAGTTAAAAACAAAGGAAGGGCTATAATTTAAATCGTCTACAATATCAAAGCGAAATACCAGATAAGCGTTTGTTCTGTGGAATTCGAGAAGAAAACTTGGTAAATATTCTAAAGACGATTTTCTCAAGCATTCTTTAAGACCAGCAGATACCTGCTGGTAAGTTAGAAGGAATTTGAGTGTTTTATTCTATTATTACTTACTGAATTATTTTGTAAATATTAAAAATATTAAATTAAATACTATTTGCAGTGGTAGTTCAGCGGTTACTTGTAAAACCGAGTACAGTAGGTTCAAATCTTGGGTCACGCATCCATACTAATATTATAAATGCGAAAGTAACTCTGTCTTTCTGTCTGTCTGTCTGTCTGTCTGTTACCTTTTCACGCCTAAACCATCCAACCGATTTTGCTGAAATTTGGTATGTAGATAGTTTGCATTCATGAGAAGGAAATAGGCATATTATTTTTTTGAAATTCAACCCTTAAAAGGGTTAAAAGGGGTGGCAAAGTTTGTATGAGAAAAATATTTTTATTGCACATTTTTGCATGAAAATTTGAATTAATGCTTTTTAGTACAAATGATGAAACACGTATTTCAGGGTTTTTCGAAATTCACCCCCATTGGGGGATAAAGGGGGTGGCTAAGTTTGTATGGGAAATTTAATTCTATTGAAATATTTTGCGTGACACTGAAATAATGCTCTGCAATACAAATTATGAGATACATATCTAAGCGTTTTTTGAAAATCAACCCCTATGGGGGTTAACGGGGGTGGCACAATTTGCGTAGGAAAAATATTTAACAGTAATTTTTACCATAAGTCCATAACAATGAACCACGTACATCAGTTTATCATTAACGAAAAACACACAAAGAAATTATGATACACATAGTAGCAAAATTGGTTAAAATAGGAAATAAGTTTTAGAAAGCGCAGCAGTGGCGGCACGGCAGGACACATACACAGTAGTTTTCAGAAAAGAGGGCCAGAACTTTAAATGGGGAATCAGTCCTTGGTACATTATAAGTAACAGTATATAAGCAAAAATGTTTATTTTATTCACTCTTAGCGCGAGCGAAGCCGCGGGCACCGCTAGTCTTCAATATTTTCTTGTGCGAATCATTTCTAACATCATCACCGATTGCATTAAGAAGAAGAAAAAAATACATGTTAGGAAACTGAATGACCTTCTAGGTTTACGAAAGACATGTGCAGTCCGCCAACCCGCACTTGGCCAGCGTGGTGGACTATGGCCTGATCCCGTGTTGAGAGCAGGCCCGTGTCCAGCAGTGAGATGTTAAAAATGGATGAATGCAGTACTATTTTCTTATCTAAGACACTATATGTATAGATGGATATAAATCTAAATATATAGATATTTAGATATATAAGATAATGACTTACAAGGTAGACAGTATTCCCTTAACAAGACACCAATAGAAACATCTACATAGCCAATACAAGGATTTGCACCGCACTATAGTGCACCAGAAGGGCATTAATATGTATGGCATTAAATACAAGTTCTGTCGAGTTCAACTTGAATATTGTCATGGCAAATTCAAACCACATTTAATTTACAGGATAAATAATATAAAAACAAATAAATAACTCATTCTTTCATTGTGTATGTAGATTGTAATGAAAAATTATAAAAATAAAGAAAAAAAAACTAGACATATGAAAGGGTGTTAGAAAAAAATCTATAACTAATGATTTCGTGGGACTCCATCCTTAAAAACGTGAGGGTAAAATAAAGCCTAAGTTGAACTAGAATATGCGCTAGGAACTCCTGTAGATAATCCGCTTTAGCATAAAAAATACCAACAACAGACAAACAAATCACATTTGTACGTAATGTTATTTCGATATCATAATAAATGATAATTTTTCGAGTTCTTATTTTCATAATCATAATTATGTACATATACAAAATATGGAAATCGGTCATAGTTTCTATATGTATATTCGCACAGTACATATGTATGCCTTCAGGTGAACGAGCTAACTAAATACCCACGAGCTAGAGCTAACTCAGCCGAAATTGCAAACCTAATTGGAAATGTAATTTCAAGATGGATTCGGTAGTGATGAAAATATTAGAGTTTATACAGTCCAAGTATTTGAGTCACCAAATTGACCAATGTCTGATAACTTAAAACAAAGAAAGAATATATTTTAGCTTTTTCATTTATATTTAGTCAATTTATTTGCTGACGGTACCTTTGGTTCAGATCGTAGTGACTATACGTGAAGTGCCAGTGGTAGCGAGTTCGAGTTTCGCTTTGGAAATTCGTTTTTACTCAAGTCATGAGTGTTTATATTTATGACGCAAGTATTTAAATTTTAAAGTAATATATGTGTAGTGTATTAACATTCCATTGCACAACATTAATAGCTTAAAACCAACCATGCACATACTTATTTTATAATTATAATTAACTTTAAGTTGGTTTAACCAACAATACAACACAAAGTTTAATAAAATTTAAATAACGTCGAGATTAACATGTTAAGAAAAACCTCTCAAACATAAACAGAACCAACGTGAACAGACAACAAATGTATGAATAAACTAAACAATAAGATTACAGGACACGATCTGAAGACTCTCATTGGCCGTCTTCAATTTGCATAAAGATTTCAGATTTACATTTCCTTAAAGGACCCGACGTAAATGCACTTAAGAGCGGTCTTCGGCGTAATCATGATAAAATGGACGTGTAAATAACAAGAGATACCTAATTTAAACATCTGTTTTTATGTTAATTATGACTTTATAGCTATACTTTGCATAATATTCTTTAATATTCATGTTTAGGTAATACAAAACTGTAGCAGTAATATTTATGAATTTAGAAATTTTACACAACACATATCTTACATAAGTCTTTTAGATATAAAAAATAAAAAATTTAAAATGTACGTATTATTGCTTTAACGAGCGAATAATAGAGAAAAACTACTATGGCGTAAAATTAAAATCAATGCAAACAATAAAGTTTTTATGGCGCACTTATCGTCGGATAAAGCTTGCCAATTAATATGTAACTCTTGTGTTGCTGGAGCGGAGCCAAAATAAAGCCTTGCGGCACGCCTTAAATGGGAAATTCGATACTACGGTTAAATTGGTGCAGTGTTTGTACTCTATTATACTAATAGCTGAAGTTACCAATGTAAGTGCTAATTTTTAATGTTAAAGTTCTCCTTAACAATATTTCTCAATTAAGCAAGTAAATGGTAGTAGTCATTTAGTTACAGCGATAGTCTTTAGGAAAGGAACGAGATCGCTCATTCTTGTATAAACAACGTAATCTGTTTTTAAACTAAACAGTTTAAAGTTTAAACTGTTTAATTTAAAGGTTCAACTTCAAAATCTTTTAGGATAAAGTTACAGGTATAATCTATAATTATAGTAAATTTTTTTTTGAAAAATTTAATTGAAATTGTCATTATTAGTCTATATATTAATCAATCCGAATCTATGGATCTATCTATTTAAAAATTTTTGTCTGCAAGTTTGTCTTCCTGTCACTGTGCACAGATTTTAATGAGATTTGTTAAAATAGTAGACATGCAGGATATTTTTAAAACGCAGAAAAATATCTTATTACTGAGAAATTTATACTAACCGTCAAAACTTATCTATGGACGATACCGAACGGAGCAGGGGTCACTAGTTCACTATAAAATCTCACAAGTCTAAAAAGTGAATACTACTACAACTAAAATAAATTTCGGTCATTCCACGGCTGCCGCAATTGAAATTAGCTCAGGTCAGCTCGGAATTTTCATTAAAAATACGGAAACATTAAGAGATTACCTGAATTTAAACCATATTTTATGTAAAAAAGTATAATTATTAAAAACTTTTTCGAGTAACACATTACTGAGCTTTTACAGGTTAATGATAATACGAGTATTTAGGGCACTTGGTGGGTATCGTTTGCAGTTTATTTCTCAAATAGAGCGAGACATCCCCCCCATTGTTAGTAGGGCCTATTCAGTTGCACCGACTTGATTAATACGGATGAATGCACCCGCTAGCTGCAGGAACGACCCAGTTTCAGAAAAAGTAGTCGGTTATTATGCTGGGCAACGTTTGTGGTAGATTGCCTGGTTTGACGGAATAGATTGCTCTCGTTTTTAAATATTCTATATGGTGAATGAAATTGAATTGCTTTTTTTAGAATTTCGTTTAGATTTTTAAGAATTGCAATTAATAACGTGCTAGTATAAAGTATTATTAATAGATATAAGTATTTAGTATATTATAATAAATTAGATTCTGAATTCTAATCAAGCTTACTCATTATATCCTAATTGTCTCTTTAAACGGACATACCTACCTAAATTTATTTTTTAATAGTAAATTTAATTTTAACAAACATCGTCAACAACTATTCCTCATAAAACAAGGTTCACGTCTTACCCGTAATAAGGCTTCTGGCAAAACCAGGACCTCGTCAGCTTAGCAGCTTCCAGGAGAACTCCTTCGATGTCTGCGATCCTCATGCCAGGACAACAACATCCATCCTCTTGACCATCACCCACTAACACAACACGAGACTCGGACTTCGCCACTTTGAATAAATGTTATATCGAACCCCGTACCTACTTATGACATTTCTTCTTATGTTTACACTTAATATTCACTTTTCACGTCATTTAACATTGGGTTTACAGTATCGTTTATTTTAATTATTTAAAATGAGTAAAACCTTTAAAAAAAGAATTTAAAGTTAAAGCAGAACATATTGATGTGTAAAGAAAATGATAAAATTTCAATTACTGCCACTGACATGAGGCGAGGTCAATGCTGAATATGCCTGGCGTAAAGCGGTATTGTGTATCGTCATAACATGCTGATAGCAACACAAAGGCTACATGTTAATAAAAAGATACCACGACTTCATTAGCACTTAAAAAGTAATTAAATTTCAACTTCAGAAGTAAAATTATTGAATTGATCTAAAAAAGTCGATTTTAATTATTGCAATTTTTAGGAATTATGTAATTTTCGGCAAACTTAATTTTTGGCAACTAAAACAGCCACCCAACTTGAGATCTTTTCACTCACTTTAAGACAAGATGTAATCATGTTACATATATTATGTTATCGTAAAACAATATTCAAACATCAATGTGTACATTTCACCAAATAAATTCAAGAATTATATTGAAACATCAAACTTGACATAACAAATAGAGGCTAATATTTCTAAGAGAAAGTAATGACTGTCGTTACAATACGAATAGATACAAGTCACAAGAAGCCGAAACCATCAATCAGATACATCATTTATGTTATCCGTGACTTGTATGACATGGTTGTCGGTGTTGTGTGACACTAGATTGTTGTCCACTTGATCCGCGTGGATCTGTCAAATATATTACAACCGTAATAAGAGATCATGTAATTATTGTGTAATTGTAACCGATACGTAAAGGTTTTATATAATAATGTTTTGTCAACCAAGAATCTTAAACTAACCATTGGGTAAATGTTGGAGTAAGAGAAGATGCAATTGCCACCCAAATACGCATCGTACGACAAAATCGGAAAGTGGATTATCAATATAATATAATTACGTTCGATTTTTTGTTTCAAAACTTATATATTGATTACAGTAATCTAACATACAAACTCAAAGGATTATTAAAATTTTCTGTTACATTTTTATTATTTAACCCACGCTTTTAATTAGTGTTACAATAGGTATATATGTATATGTTACAGTTAAAACCCGTTCTCAGTTACAACGCGTTTTAACTAGTGAAAACTAGTTTACACGAAACGCCTTAGTAAAAACTAGAATTGACTAGAAGAGAGGAACAAAAATTTAATTGCCGATAAATTATATAGTAGGTATGTTCGGTAAATACTTAAAATCTAGTTATGACTAGTTAAAACGCGTTGTAACTGAGAACGGGTTTTAGCTGTAACATATATATAATAATATGAACCGTGTTGTATTTTAGTAAATCAAAACATGTACTAACCATATTTACTCAAGCATTTAGTGTAACGTCAAACAGTGACATAATGGGATGATGTCATGGCAAACGACAGCCACGGAAAATGTCAAACTAAACGGCTTACGAGGATATAAATGAAAATTGTTGCAAAATTAGATTAGATATGGCATAATAGTAATTATAACTCCTTGGGCATAGTAATTCTAAGTACGTACTAATTAATTATTTTTTTATAGGTAGCCAAAGAAACCACGTAGATTTCTCCATAAATTAAGCAGTTTTTATTTTAAACACAAAGAACATATCTATAACCAAAAACTAGATTCGAACAATACTGTGAAGTGAATGTAAATAACTTGTTGTTTATAATAAATGTTGTTGATATTAAATGTAGTGCACTAATATAAATAGTGCAACCTTTATTACTATCCTTGAAGTTAAATGCAGTGTTGCTAAGGAAACAATCTTTACAGTATTGTAACTCATTCTGATAAGTAATAAAGCAAAGTATTTATGAAAGAACGACTTAAGGAGAAAATATCGGTCGATTAAAAGAAGACATTCAACTATTAAAGCGATATGAAATCATTTTATTCATGAACCGCTAAAAAAGTACGGGACAGTGCGAATGGTGTAATATTTCTTAACGCTATAATCTTTCAATGTCATCATTCACACGAAGGTGTCGATTACTCGATATTAAATGTCTTGCAGCTGGACCGTTTAAATATAATTTATACTAATTAATGAAACAATATATTTTCAAAATATTTATCCATTATTAATCCAAAATATTTATACAAAACTTTGCTTCTACCTTAAATTTGATACTGATAGTTAAATGTGATTTAAGATGATCTTATCTTCAAGATCAACAAATGTTTCAGTATCTTTTGTGGTGAAAATAAAGTGCTTAAAACTACTTATATCAAAGAAAGCATCCCGAAAATCGAACCGCTAATACTTAATTGCGAAATGACCAGTGTCATCCACTTAAGATCATATTAAATTAAATAAGACAATATTTTGTAACTACCATTATCTGTATAATAAGACCCTATTCTCAAGACTTAAGGAAAAACTACTTAGCAAAAAGCAATTGGCCCGTATTAGTTGGCAGATTTATCAAGGTATAATGACAATATTTCGACCCTCCTTAGTTTCATGACAATCTTTGGTCATACTTCAATATAATTATTTGGGTACTACATTATATAAGTTGATCCTATAGATACGCTCATTACGATCAGATGACATACTGTCGTCATGAACATTGATGAAGGCTTCGTCATTAGATAGCCAATTTAGTATTTCGTGACATTGATATGTTTTCGAAGCGGGGAACATTAGATTTAATATAAAATAATTCTTAAGATACTAATATCAAACTTTTTTTTTTAAATATTATGTTAATATTGCGTCTATACTGGGCATTGATCTTTGACAGACTTTATCTCATCTAACTTAATAAGGAAATAAAAAAACAGCTATTTCACAAAATATTTAAAAAAGTCATGACCTTAAAAATTTTGATCACTTAATGTTTTAAAAAACGAAAGTATTATTAAAAAACTAACCTTGATATCTTTAACCTAAAAAGTTTGCGTTTTCCATTTAAATATATATAAATAACAAGATGCAAATATAAGTTCGTAACATGGTCGTTCGCGTAGGATAGTAGTATTTTGCAAGCAAAGATTAATCCTAAAGGTCTATAAACGGCCTTCTCAATTAAACAAGGCCTGCATGCGATAAGTTATACCTAACTTATAAACGATTTGCCTTTCAAGCCTCTTTGAAGTACCTACATAATATTAATATATTTTGTATCATAAGTAATAAAATATAATATAATCTATATATAATAATAAAAAAACTACTCGCTAAAACTTTGAAACAGCTAGACCAATTTCCAAAAATCTTTTTTGCTACGATAGAGAAAATATAAAAAAATCACCAACCGTTAAAGCCTAGAGACGAATCTGAGTGAAGTGAGGATAAGACACTAGTATTAGTTACAAATTGACAGCTAAACAAAATAATTGTTATATTGAAATTATAAATATCATACGAGCGTATGCTTACTAAATTACACAAGACACATCAAAATTCTTTTTTTTTTACAAAAGAACTATTCTGGATTGAAGTTCGAATAATGATAAACTTTTCTTATACTTTGTTTCTTTCATTATTAGGACTTTGTATCATTTTCATCATTAACATTTATAGCAACATTGATTGATTTATAATGACTTTCTACCTAAAATTGATTGCCGTAAAACAAAAAAGGATAACTTAATTGCCACACGTCGTTAAAAAAATATATTATACCTGTATTAATGCAATCTTAAAACAATATTTAGGTATATTTCGCAACCATCCTAATACATAGTACCTACTACCAAACTATAGTTTTTAAGTGTCCTGTGACAAATAAAAAAAAATATGAGGACATAATTTATTGCAAGATTTGAACTATAGATTAGCTTTAAAAAATATTTGATATCAATTCAATATTTCGTATAAGAACTGAGAGAATCGTCCATATGAAAAATGAATGATTTTGTTTGAATAGGCTTACCAAACAGTAAGCGGTCATATGCAAACCTGTGAAGGTTTCCATCAATACTATTTCCGTACCGTAGGGAGCGCGAATTGTATCGAATAATTTAAATTTAGTATATTTTGTAGTACTAGCAACTTATCGATTATCACTTCGCTAGGTTGCGTCTCTAAGTACCTAACTGTAGCTTCTATTACTTCAGATCACAGTCTATCTATCTGTCTATTCAATACCTTCTTCATTTTGTCCAAATTCAGCAAGACATTTCAGCATAAAAATCAAAATATACAAACATTTGCTTTTTTAATAGTAGATAATCTAATATGCATATTATATTTCTATTTAAAATTACCATATTATGCGAAATTGGATTTAATTATAATAAAAAAAAAACAAGTATCAAGTCGCTAACTCCGTCCCTAATAATAACTAATAAAAGGCTACAAAAACCATAAGTAATTCAAATAATTTTTAGTCTGAATTTGGGAATTAAAAATTCCAATTTTAATAACGATATATTTACTAATTATATAATCTAAAACTTTATGGTTTCCGAATTCGTAATATTATTAAATTACAATGTTTTACCTACTTTGATGTAACTATGTGAAACACTAGTGCCACAATACACCACTATAGCATAGACAAGGGAAATCCCTAGTATCGTACCTTTAAACCAACATTTTGATCACTTTCACTTTAAATTAATCGCGTTTGTTTATGACTTGGTACGTAAACGGATACTGGCGGAGACGTCGCCACCTTGCACTGGACTAATACAATTGAAAACAAACTGTATTACAGCATAATAGAACATAAAATCCACTTACAATAAGTAGTTTTTCATACTTTTAGAGTTATCGATTGTAGGATTGTAATATTTTACCTTACGTGTAAAATGAGAAGGAATTAAACTATTTCGCCCCTTCATTATCTATTGGGCTACTACTGCCTTATAGCCCAGTGGTAATGTGCTCGCTTGGAAAACCGAATGAAACGCGTTCAAATCCTGGGTCTCGCTAGTCTGATACTTTTATGCGCGAATCGTTTCCGATATGAGTACCACTTGTCTTACGTTTAAGATAAACATCTTGAGAGAATCTCTTTTGAGAAAACCCAGCAGTTTTCTAAAGACATGTACTTCGCCAAGCTATACTTGACCAGCGTGGTGAACCGTGGCCTGATCCCCTTCGTATTGAACGGAGGCCCAGCAGTGGGACGTTAAAAAGAGCTGAATACAATATATTATAAAAACATTTTAAGTGCATATTAGTAGAAAACAGATAAGATAGGTAAACCAGCATCACTCAACTGATATCAACTTGAGGTTTTCCCATCAACCAAGGTAATAATACATTTTATCTTATATTAAAAATAACATCCATTAGCTATCACGAGAGCAATAAATGACTCTAATGACTTTCATTCTATATATCTTTTCCGCTATCGGGCTATTTTCGATAAATAATTTTATTTTGGTAACCCACGCAAAGGTCACACAGTCGGTGAAACAGACCTTGATCTGAATAAAATTTATCTATATAGCAATATTGTAAATTAATTCGTAGACATTGTTTACACTATATTATCAGTCATTTTAGGTACCCTTGCTATTATCAAATGCATGCTATTATCATATGCGTATCGTATATCGACTTACCGAAAGAAAAAAAAACATACAGACGAATTGAGAACCTCTTCCTTGTTGGAAGTCGGTTGAAAATAAATTGTTATCAATCCTTCAACAACATAAAATAAAAATATATATTATAACACAAAGTCCCCTACCGCATCTGTCTATTTGAACGTGATCAACTCAAAAAGTATCAACCGAATTTTTATACTTCTTTTTCCAAAAGATGGAGTAATTCATAAGAAGGTGTATGTTAATAACTAATTAAGGTTTTGTATAAATTGTCTGAAATAAGACGATGATTGTTGAAGTTGTCGGCAGAAATCAACTCGATTGGGAACTTTATTGGCGTGCTTTGTATAAACCAATAGAGTAAGGTAGAGACGCCACCCGAGTGATGCGAATAATATAGGTAATAATAGGTAATTCAAGGCAGGTACACCAAAAGTGAGAACTTGTAACATTGGGAATCTATATATAAGTAGGTACTATAGGTATACTTTTATATAACAATTCAAACCAGCCTATTTTTTAAGACCGACATTTCCGCAGTTATTTCTTTGATTACACTCTCGCAAAAGCCTGATATTCCTGCGAGAGTTTTATTGTTTTTTTCTTCTTTTCATTCGTAGTCGATGCCGGAATAATTATTATTTATTTAAGATTAAAAATGAAAAGACGATAGATAGAGTTTGTTCAATATAAATAAATATGTTGAGGCATTATAACACACTGCACCATCTAGTTCCATGGTAAGCTACGAGGCCTATGATACCAGATAGCTGATACTATAAATACATACGTATTAAAAGTATAAATACCAATAACTGAAGTATAAAAATTCGTGCTCATCATACAAAATAAGCCCTCAGCGGGACTTGAACCCGACCACTGGCACATAAGATCACTACAAACTGAACCAAATAATCTGCATGTAAGTACAATAAATGCTAAAAAATTGATACAAAATCCTTTACTTATATTCATTCACCTATGTCCTATATTTAACTAAGCCGAGAGATAAAGTAGTTACGATAAATAGGCCAGCTCACTGATAAACCAGTTCGAGAAAATCACATACGAGTACACATAAGCTTTATGTCCATCTACGTATGTGGGTTATCAATACTCTGTAAATAAAGATCTTCCTATTTGTTCAAAGATTTAAATATATGATTATGATATACTCTTGGACAGATATGAACAGTTTTCTATAAAATGGCGAAATATACAGCAAAGTAACTGAAACTTTTTAGTTATTTTAGTATTCACATCTTCGTAGCCCAAACACGTCCACGGCTGGACATAGACTTCGCCCAACTAATTATATACCTATGTATAGGTATAAAAAGTAACTATTTCTTTTGATATTTATTTTGTCTATGCCTGTATACATATACGTACTGTACCAAGTATAATCATAAGAAACGAATATAAGGTATTATATCACAGTTCTTGTTTGAAATCTGCACTTATACTGCGAGAACACTTAAGTCGGAATCAATTAGTAAATCCGATAGTTCGGCAAAGGTATACGCTTCTGGAAGAGACAGGGCTATTTCAAAACAAACGCAGATAACAATGCCGGCGAATGGCAATCGCGTACCTTCTGTCGACAGGTGAATACAGATGCCATGGGGCGATAAGTACCATTCGCTTTCCAATGTTTACACACTCGTTTATGAATTTTGTCTTTTGAATATGTGAACGATGACAATCTACTTGTTTCGATGGCGTAAAGTTTAATACATATACTTGTTATGTAATGAATTAATATTTCATTTTCTTCTATAATATGCATATAACATTTATGACTATACAACACACTTAAAACAGCAAAATTTCTCGAAATCGCGTACACCCGGTGTGTTTTAGAACGAACAGGTGGCATGCGCTAAAGCTTTTATCGGCACATTTTCGAAACAGCTGTTACTTATTAATTATTATACACCGATTAAGTCCCTTGAAAATAATTATGCAAACTAAAATTGTAGTTAGAATGTAAATTTCCAAAGAATATTTATAAGGTAATACACACATTTTCTTCTATGCACCTAAAACAGTTTTTACCTTCCTAGGATGAGAAAGAAAGCTACAATCAGAGCAGATCGTTCACGCATATTATGCACGCGACGAGTACTGGCATGGAGAAAACTTATATTGACGTATACGCGTTAGTATGGTCAATTAAGATTAGCAGTAAAAACCGTAGTGAACGTGTTAAACGGCAGAGCTCACGTGGAATACAAAGTAAGATTTATTAGCCAGTATGTCACGTTCTATTCTACTTTAGAGCACTTAAACACCTGTTTTGATTGCTGATGTCTAAACGAGTTTGAATACTTATCTACAGTCTAAAAATGACAATGAGTAATTTATTAACATGTCTGACTGTCGAAACCGCTAGATAACCTTGAAATTTGCATAAACCTTTTGTTACGTCTTTAGAATGTAGACCCTTAAAGAGTTAAAATTTGATCTAAATGCAAAGTTAATATAATATATAATGATTATTTAAGCTTTGTTCCTTTTATATAAAATCCTAAATATGCACTTAATTTACTTAATAATGGACACCTCATTAGTTTGTTAAAGCTCTAAGAATAGTTACTTGTTGATATTTTCTAAGAAAAAACTCGGCCGGTATAAAATGTCAATAAACCCGCTTCGCTAATATGGAAAAGAGAAGACGCTTTTAATTAGTTAACTCTCTATAAATAACTGAGTCGTGGAATAATGTGACTTTTGCTTTAAAATTCTAGTTTACTTTATATTGAGAAGTAGTTCTAGAAAAAAAACAGATTCACTTCAAAATTAATCTTCATTGGCGTTTTCATCACGTTCGTTCGTAGTTCAGCTCGTTTAAAAATATTTGTAATTCATTTATTATTGTTTTTTTTTAAATAATTTGCTCATGACATAATAATATGTACTCGTATTTATAGTTTTAATTTGTTGCAATCTTACGTAAAAATATTCCCACGTAAAGGGACTAAAGTTGTTGTTGACCAATAACACTGTTATCTATATACACGCAATATAAACATAAATTTTTAACTACGTAAAAAATTAAGTAATACAAGCGATAAAAAAATATGTTTGTTTGTAACTTCAACATGTCAACTTTTCATTAAACGCATAAATAATTATATGTACTTATACGGTACTTATATAATAAGAAAAGCAAAATTTTACACATTTTTGTCTGGCTGACTATCTGTGCCTCTGAACGACACGACGCGACGTGCCAGTTTTGACGATTCATTCACTGGCAGATACCTGATGTTATAAGGTATAAGAAGTAACCTACGTTACTTTTAGTTTAGAAAAAATAACTAAGGTTTCGCTCAAAAAAAACGTACGGACGAAGTAAGTCAGTCTGAATGACTGAATCATATTTTATTAAGAAATCACATTGAATATTGCTGTTAAAAATGATTTTATAAGTCGACATTGGTAATAAATGGAAGTTTATTACAAAATGACCGATTAGTCGGTATCTGTCACAGAAACAATTTCTTACATAAGTCATGAACAATTACGTCGCAAATAAAGCATTGCAAAAGATATAATTTAATCGAGCGTTGCTCTTATTTGGAGCATTTTGCTTTCAATATTGTGTGAAGTTAATCGGTTTACAAGAGCCTCATTTAAAATGAAATTTCTTTGCACGAATTAATTCTCTACATTTTTCAAACTATAACTATACTAATGAATTTGATTTGTAAATATAAGTAACTTTTTTATTACTAGCTTTTTAAAAGTACATACATTGAAATCGAACCCACTTACGAGTGGTATTTGTATAAAACAAACTTGAAAGATGAACACATTAATTATGCTAAATTTTTCAAAAATAAGTATCATCTGTATATACACGAAATTCAAATATCAAATCATATGTAGATTGTACATACACAATAATTGCGTGA
This sequence comes from Boloria euphrosyne, assembly GCA_951802675.2. Lineage (NCBI taxonomy): Eukaryota > Metazoa > Arthropoda > Insecta > Lepidoptera > Nymphalidae > Boloria > Boloria euphrosyne. The sequence continues at coordinate 5,112,841 of OX637896.1, forward strand.
TTAAATCACACCTTACCATTACCAATGCAAATATTATATATATACATAGATCCAATACGGTTGTTGCATAATAATGAGGCGAGACAATAGAACGATTAGCAGCTGATACGAACGACATTGAACTAGCAATTCGGAGAATCCATCCGACCGTAATATCAATCTAAAATAATATCTCCAATCTGTACCGACTCACAATTTTCCTGCTATTTAATTGAAGTAATCAAACCACTTGACTTAAAGAAGGTCACTTAGCTAGAAATTCATTTATAAACTAACAACAGCAATTTGAATAAAATAAATATGTCATGTACTATTGCTGGTAGAGCTTTAAAAAACAAGTTTTCGATTCAATTATAAAGTGACAAAGTTGATTAATACAAGTCTTCTTGACCAAGTTCGTCTACGGCTAATCTCATTGAGAATAGCAATTTGAACAAGATATTAAGTTAAACAACTGCATTCCATTGCAATCATATTACTGACAAAGTCTAGTGGGACGACAATTCGAAACGACCGATGGTAGAGATCAGATACTGAATACGAAAGCTTTACGTGTTCTTCGAGACACGTGATGTAACAGAATCAACAACTAATACTAATATAAATAACAGAATTGATAAACTCTCAAGTTTATCAATTCTAAGCTCACAATTTCTTAACAGAAAGCACCAATATTATATTTTAGACTTCATATGAAGATTCAAGATTAAAAGATACAAGATATTACTTAATTTAAAAATATTTTTGTGTATTACTTAATTTAAAAATAATTTAACCAGCCTTTAAGTGTTTCATAATATATTGAGTCAACTTTACTTAGTCTGACTGAAAATCATAATTTAAACTAATGATATTATTGGACAAGTCTAACCTCTGCACAGTGTAGAACAATAGATAACGATCATCAATATCGCAATCCTATCCCTTTCACACAATACATTTCCACGACCCCATTGTATACTCTTGACACAAGTGCATATTTAAACAGCCTTCTGTAACACACGTAATATCGTGCGAAGCCGCCGCCACTGAGAACGAGGTGGCACAAAGCGGCCGACTAGTATTGTTATGATGCAAGTTGGTCAATTTTGCATAACACTTAATAGGGAAGTTGCTTAATGCTTAATCGAATTAGGTATAGTACGTTCGACGTAGCCTTACGCTACTTGAAAGTATTAACTTAGAAAACTATTGCGATACTTATGATTTATGTAACTGAGATTTAAAACTATATACATTAAAATAAATATTTATTATATAACATTCGAGAATATAGATTATAATGATAATTTGAAGTCTTATTCTACCCTTATAATACCTATTTAGTGGTTAGCTGATATTCGAAACAAGAAATGGTCGTTCTTTAGTATGGAGATTCTCGACTTAATAGTCATTAAGTGACTCTGAGTGCGGCGGCAAAAGATAGAAAACTTAAAAAAACACTTAAAATTGCAAGTCTAGGTAACTGTTAATTAGGGTAAGGTTTGTACCAAATCATAACAATGAATATAAAATATATGATATGATAGCGACATTAAATGTTTTGAAATCACATTTTCCAGTCTACGTCAGGAATAGTCACTAATTAACCTAAATCTGTTCGAGTGTGTACATTCATGTGGAGGCGCTAAGAACATTCATAAGACAATGTGTTGAATAGCGGCTGTCGACAAAGATAATCCTCGGGTTAAGCGATCATTTACGGTCTTATCTACTATTTAATATACATATATGTAATGCCATGGTTTTGTTTAAAACTCGTTTTAAGTAGTATTTTAATATAAAAAAAATATTATCACACTCGAATTTACAAGTCCTCATTTACTTTTAACAAAAGGTATGTTTTTTATTGGAAACCATTGACGTAAAACATTTGAATTAATTTTTGCCACTGAAAGTCACTTAAAGTTATTATCATTTGGCGTCTTATAAATTTCCTTACGATATTAGACAGTCTGACGCGACTGAAAGGTAGTCTGTCGACTTCCTTGGTCTTTGTAGCATACGTACGGGATACTCCTGATACTTCTCTGATAGCAAAATGGACTGTGGAAGCAACCTTGTGGTCTGTTTTGAGAGGACTACCGTTAGGGCGTTGTGGTTAAATGCATAAGAGACCCTGTGACGTCATTAAGCGGGGAGGTTTCGTAGGTTTATAATGCTAGTATATTGTATATTCTGGCTTTTCTACATACGTTGTATGCAAAAAGCTGCTTTAGTGCATTTGTCAACCTTGAAAATCAAATTTTATTGATTAAAACAACTTAATATTAAGAGAAGCGAACCAGAAATTATTGACGAACATAAACTTTCACGCGAAGTAATTACAGCCAAATTAAGTTCTCCCTTCATTGTAAAAGTCGAGCAGTACGTTTCATATGCTAATTATTTCTTAATTCGAGTCAGTATCGTGTTTTACCCATTTTACAGTTAACATTGTATAATAATTATTTAATTAATCATTCCTTACATGGATAATTTCACATAATTAATCAGAAAGTAATTAAGCTAATTGTGACCTTTTAACATCATCTTAATATAATCGGACTCCGAAACTATTAATTCGATATTTAATTTATAAGATAGGATAGTTATCCTGATCATTTCCTTTTTTTATAGCAAAATTAACGAATTTCACACTCCGAGAGGAAAAGAGGAGAAACCTAAGAAACGTCTACTGCACTACAAATACTGCCCTCGAAATAAAGTAATAAAAAATTATAAGTATGCCGCAGCAACACTGCAAGTTGTTTATAAATACTACTAACACTATATAATACATTAATATTGAATTATTCAAATTTGGTATAAGTAATATATGTATAATGTATATTTATAAATAATTTTTATTTACATTAAACTGTGTCATGAATAAAGTGTTGCTATGACATATCGAGAGCAGTAGCTCAGAATTTGCTACTTTTAATAATAATGTTGACATATATATCGCCACACCTAATAAAATTACACCTACTTGTTATTTTAAATGCACATTATACAGACATTTAAAAACTTTTAATATTTTTATTTTCGCTGTGACTTCTTGACCGGCTTTCGATTATGTCGGACGATAACACTGAAATAGTTGATTTACGCAGCAGATATATGCGTATGATAATAATATGTATTGTGTAATGTATTGAACCCTTTTAAGATCCCACTGCTGGGCTTGAGCCTCCTTTCAGTACGAGGGGGGCCAATCAGGCACACTATTCAGACCAAGTACGGTTTAACTGGCTTCATATAGATGTCTTCCGAAAACTTGCAAGATACTCTAAGGGGTATTACTTCTAAGTATTTTATTATAACAAAATGAAAAAATGCGGGGCTCATATTCTTTTAGAGATATTCCTTTCCTGCGGGATGTAGGACGGGATATTTATGAAGCCAACGCAAGATCGAGTATCGGAAAACCGAAATCGTTATTATAGGTAGCTAGGCTAGGCACAAATACGAAATTTTATATGTAATACGAGCGAAGCTACGGTAAGTCTCTTTATTTAATCATAGACGTGTTGTAAAATAAGTAAATTTTCACCGAACTTTCACACTCATTTGGACATAAAGGGCAAACAGAGTCGATATGCAAACGTTCTACATAACTGTTGTAAATTTCAGTGAGTTATGAAGTAAGTAAAGTTCGATAAACGATAAGTTTGTTTCGGAAAGTCATGCCACAATAAGTTCTGCTTGTATTGCTTAAGCTGTGGTAATAATGAAGTAAAAGTATGAATCACCTTGGTTTCGTTATCTCGATACGCATTTTGTTTGTTCGTTTTGTTATGTACTTAAATAGACAAATAATATTAAAAACTTAAAAATAAATAGAGTAACGACAAAAAGCTAAGCTAAAGCTCATTAGTACTGACTACAGTTCTATGTAAGAAAAGGAAATCGATGACACTTGGCAAAGATATGAGAAGAGGTCAATGAAATGTTTTGTTTTAATAATAATAATAAATTAATTTATGTATATTTACATAATACATTATGTATTAAAACTTACGCTCAAAAACAATGTCTTTATCTAATAAAACTGTTATCTTTACGTTATATTATAGGAAGATAGGTTATTAATTTTAGCGGGAGCAAAATGTTGATTTAATAAACGTTGTTTACTGTCGTTACACACGAGCGGGACCGTGGACGACCACTAGCGGTTAATATAAACAGTCGCTTCGTGCGAGCATCGAAAGCTATGCAAATAAACACATACCTGGTTGCTAAATATAAATTAAATTTCGATCTCAAAATACTCTAAGGAGGAAAATTTAGGAGCAAAATTTGTTTCTTAACTAATTATTTATTTTATCTTTTTATTTATCAATCATTATAAAACACCTTATATATTTTTATATTAAAAGGTAGTAGGACTACTATTATTAATACGATAATGTTATACATACATTTATTATTCTTATGGCTACATTGATTTAGATGAAATGTTGTACACAGATAGACAAATGCCTAGAGAAGCGTATAACCTACGAGTACACGAGCGGAACAAGGGTATTTCGCTAGTTTATTACGCAATATAAAATATTTCTTCATTATCATTTAATGTCTTTATAAAAAATATATTTTTATTTTTCACATTCCACGCTACTTCATAATAATTGAATATAAGTAACTAAAGAGTATTAGTAGTAGGTAGTTTTGTAAGATTGTGACAATAATTATTATAATTACCATTATAATTTTCTTGCTATTAAAGGTCATTGTCAGTATGACCCGCGTCGACCTCGAGGTAGGTACCTCATCAGAACTGGTTTTAGGAGCGTTCGTCACATACGGCTACGGCTGATTTTCGTCTAAAATTTCATTTTCGTTATCATTTTTACCCTATAAATTACGACAGAAAAACTGTCCAATTCCAAGTACTCATTTAAATTCACAGAATAGACAAAAAAGAGAAAACATCTAGTTAATTAAGAAATTGTTAAAACTTTTCAGTCGTAAAAGTAACCTCTTAATTTTTGATAAAAATGATCGATTCGTAATATCTCTCAATCACTTTGAAACAGGATAGTAAAAGTGCTAATTGCGAAATACAATACTTTTAATAATAAAAAGCCGGTTAGAGAAAGCGAAAGTTTAAAAAGACCAATTTTTAAAAAGTTACTTTGTTCTTAAAACTGCATAGTTAAGATTTTAGTTAATGATGATATCCATCATTAATCATAGTTAATCAAAATTAAGAATTTCAGTAATTCATAGTAATAATTAATTTTGTTATTAGAATACGTAGGAATAACAATAATAAGTAAATGTCAGCGTAAAATTGTAAATAATGTTAGGTTATAATCTATGCTGCGAGATTATAAACTGTCGAAAGTTTGTGAACCGTAACCTACTGCTTCCAATTTAACGCATTATTTTTCGCATTATAATCTATCAAAGTGAAGTCGCGTTGATATAGTGAATAATCGGCTACTAGTCGGAACATCTCTAATTATAATAATCTCACAGTATTGACAATTTTTCGGTGATACAAATAATTTAAAAGTAATACATTTACGAATTATATATTTAGATGAACTGAACTGTGTCTATCTCTAGTAAACTAGACCGACTCATATTGTACTACGTTAAGTTCTGTAAACGAGTATTTACGCTCTCCCGACATGTTGTCAAGGATACGCTTTTTGCGAGATATGCTCGCGTGGATAAACATAAAACACACTTTGTTCTACAGAAGGAGTAGAACGTATTGTGGAGAGACCTTGTAACATAAACATCACTTACGAATTATTCCAAATTTATTACCTTACTTTGACAATTTATATCCGTCTTGTACATCAACGACTTTTATAAGCAACAAAGTTAAAACTTTTGGGGTACATTATATATTAAACCGTGTAGACTGCATTAAGTCCTTTTAAACATCCCACACTCCACAGCTGGGCCCTTTTCCTTTATTATTGCGAGGAGGCTCGGCCACATCAGGCCTCCATGTTGGGCAAGTGTGGGTTGTCGGACAAATAAATTAGCTTACAATATAATAATTACTTATAAATTTAGGAGTTGATGGAAAAAGAGATCAATTTTTTTAATAAAAACACACAATTGCGTAACTTCTCCTCTTTTTTTAAAACGGTCAAAAAGAATAAAATGCTACATAAATTAACCAATTTTTAATTTATCCTTTCTTTGTAGGTACATAAAAGATAATGTAACAGTATTTCTTGTAAGGCCTTATAAGGTGTCGATGAATGTCGCGTGAGGTTTAAATCCATGTCGTAATTCGATTAAGGTTCTCTTAAGCCTCTTGAGAAATTGCGCTTTTATTATATGTAAATCTGGAATCTGGGCGCTTATATAATACATATTTTCAAGTGGAAAAAGATTATATATATGAATGCTTAATACGTACAGCTTTAATATACATACTTTCCAGTTAATAAACGAACACATTAACACGCTCAAAAGCTATAAATCAAAAAAACATAACTCAAAAAGGAAATGGAAACGGAATATTAAGCAAAGACGTTACACTTAATTGGTATTTTATATAATCACGAAACTTAGACATTTTATTACCTCGTTACTGAAGCAAAGTATTTTAAGCAGTGTACAACATTGTATAATCGATATCTACCAAGTCATATTCCATGGTAAAAATAGCTTTAAAAAAATAATCGATTCTAGGACCGTGTTTCATTTTTCTAACGCCCATTGATCACGCGCAGTGAAAGTGAGAGCGACATCTGGTGTTGACGTAACGTTGCAAATCGGCTATTGTCCGATGTTTGTGGGTTTCGAGATTTCAATTGAGTTAGGTTTAAACACATTCATACTAGAGTAAACCTACTAAAATATTATTTTTGTGATGAAGTCTATTACTTTTCTTCTACTGGTAATTGGTACGAAAACCTAACTGTAACAATATATGAAAATTTTAAAACATTCACTTCCAATGTTAGATACTTCTAAACTCAGTAACTTTTCCTTTTCAGACTCTACAACTATCTATTTCTACTAGTTTTACAATTTTATTTATAATCTTAAAAATGATTGGTAATTTCAATCTCAATTAAATATACATACATGCTATGTTTTATTTAACACTTTTTCTGTTAACATTCTCTCTCAATATTTCCGTTATGTTATGAATTTCAATTTAGTACGAATACTAACAAAAAATATTCTAGTTGAAAGCCACATTGGCAAAAAATATTATTAAAATTGTACCGGAGGCACGAATGTGTATTGGATGCAGCAAAATAATTGATTGTGGTTTTGGTTGACCATTTTGTATTTCGAGATATATATCAATCTACCTAAACCTCTAAAAAAGAGACAGTGAACCTACCTACCTAGTAGTAACGAGCTCGCTTGGATAATCGAGTGGTGCAGGTTCAAATTCAGGTCTCGCGCCTCTAATATTTTCATATGCGAATCATTTCTAACATGAATACCACTTTACTTACGGGGAAGGACAACATTATAAGGAAACCTGCATGTCTGAGAAAACCTAGCAAGTTTTCGAACGACGTAAACAGCGTGGATTATGGCCTGAACCCCTCATATTAAAGGGAGGCCCGTGCCCAGCAGTGGGACGCTAAAAAAGGGCTGAATACAATACATATTAACACCCATGTCTGGAGTACAAACATTCGTGCATAACAAATGAATGCCCCCAGCGGGACTCGAACCCGCGACCGCTGGCGCAGAAAGTAGGGTCACTACCAACTAAGCCAAACGTGTTGTCATTTTTCATTGCGAGTAACTAAGTATAACAATTTGCTAGGAACACAAGTGAAGTGTTCCACCATGCACCGTATGGAGACGTTTAAGTTGACTTTCAGAATGTAGACAATAGGCTATACAATACGATACTTAGGCTGTCACGACGACATCAACAAGGTCTTTAGTCAGCATCGACCCATAAGTGCACTTTACACTGAATTGTACCTTTAAGGCTTGGATTGTCAAGCTATTTTATATTCTCGCGACGATGTCCGCGTTTCTGTTCCGACCTAAGGACTTTCAACTGTCGGAAAATTTACGCTAGGCACATAATAAATGACAAAATAAACGCATCTTAACGAAAGTTGTAGAAGTAAGTCTTAAGTAAATTTTTAAGTTAAAGAGTCGCTTTGTGCTATGTTTATTCATGGATGTTACATAAATGTAATTTCAATACAATTGGTGAATAAAAATTGGTAAAACTGTAGTTGAACATTTTGGCACCGTCTTATAAACCACTAACAAACAATATATGGATAGAAAGTTGCATAATTTAACATAAGTTCTATCATTGGTAAGAAAAGTAATCGATTATCTATTGCTTTAAATAAAATTTAAGTGCCCATTTGTAATGTCAAAATAACAGGTTTAATTTAATATATATGGAATAATATACAAGCAAAACACAATTTTTATATGTGTTTGTCGGTCTGATCGTTGCGGCTAATCTCCAAAACATTTGGACTTATTTTGACAAGACTTTTACTGGCAGATAACTAAGACAGTGCAATAAGTTACACTGTCGTAGTTATCTGCCAGTGTATTATTAACAACATTAATAATAGAAAAAAAGAATCAAGCTTCGGGAGCAAACCCGAGTAATGCGAGGGTGAGTCGCTAGTCAAATAATAGATTAATCTCTCATAATTATTGATAAATATCATCGAAATAAAACTACGCGCCGACCTTAAATTCTGATTTTTAATAATTATATTAAACGGTATCAAAGTTACAGTTATAGCTACATGTACAGTCGTAAGCAATGAAATGTATACAAGTTGACAAGTTGACAAGTTTTCAAATATATGTACACATCAAACGTTGCAAAAGAAAGTATACAAGCTTTGTGTCAAAATAAAGTATACGTTAGTTGTTTCATATTTAAGTATACAACTTTATCAATTCGTTGTAAATAACTTAAAATGAATATTTGTATACACGTTTCGTGTTATAAGTATGTAGCTATTAGTCTGTGCACAAAAATGTGCACAGTTTTGTGTTCAAAAAGCATAAAATAATATTTTTGTATTTGAAACAAAGGTTTTTCTAATACGTATACTGTATCGTCCATTAACATTTTTTATTTTCTTTTTTATAACATTTAATTTTTATCTCATACTAGCGGAATCAGCGGCTTCCCTTGCCCTTAAAATGCACTATAGTAGGTAATAATCTATCACTACACAAAGTAAAAAATCGGTTCACTACTTTTTGTGTGAACGCGCACGTCGATTAGCGATAGTTATAGCTGATATATTTTTTCTGTTTCAACATAAAACTTCCTAATAAACTAACGGGCAAATAAATTTATATGTATTCAGCCCTTTTTAACTCGGAACCAGATTTGAACCCGCATCGATATAATATCCAAGCGAGCACGTTACCACTGGGCTACTGCTGTACCAGTACCAGAGTCTATAAAACATATAGTCGTCCAACGGACGTGACAGCCAGCAGCTAGCCCTAAGCTGCCATACACTCGCTTGGGACATTAGTGTATGGTGGCAGCTTTAGCTGTCACGTCCATTGGTCGACTGAATATGTTTCATAGGCTTTGCTACTACTGTCCAGATAAATTAATATGTTAACGTTGCCGTTCCGTCAAATATACATACGAAATATCTTTGACGGAACGGCAACGTCGCTTTTTTGCGTTTCGATACAAAGACGTCAACTTAAAATCTATTTCTAAAAGTCAAATATTTAATTATTCTTTAGTTTGCTTTGCTATGAGAAATATAATGTTTTGTAAATTCACAACCTAATGTCAAATTGTAATAGCCTAGTTAGTATGGCTGTAGCTTATACTTTGTGAGCTTGCGATGCGAGTTCAAATCCCACGTTCGATAGACTTTCATTTTTGTTAGTTTCGTGTAGATATCTTTTAACTTACACATTATATTATATAATGGCGATTGAGAGAAAAAAATGAAAAATAAAAATTTGATCAAAAAATAAAATATCTGGCGAGGGCTACCCTACCTACGTGTTATCACCTACATACGTGAGTAAAAAATAGCCTACAATCTCATCTCAGACCTACCAAATATACACAAAATATTCATAAAATCGGTACAGTCGTTTCGGATGAGTTCTATAACAAAGACGAGATTTTTTTATATACTTATTAGAAAGATTATAATAAAATAGTAACTTAAACATTTATATTTTATACTTTAAATATATATTTTTTAAAACAGTGACTGTAACGAATTGTGTATTGAATATAGACTCCAAAACGATATGTTTTATTTAAATGTTTGTCTGTTTGTATGTCATCATTTAACATAAAAAGCACCAGGGACTTATAAGTATAACTAAAATATAACCAAATGTGTGTGATAGTGATAACATTACTCGGGTCATGACTATGGATATTTTTTATTGCATAAAAATATTTCATTTTTACAGGAAAACATTAAGAGAGCATAAAATGTTTGGTCTTAAAAAGGCCTACAGAAAAGACTAAAATATCAAATCTCTCTCTCTATCTCTTAAGCTAAGTATAACGCGATTAACACAAAATAAGCAAACAAAACAAAAGTTCATCTGCGTGTCTATTTAAAACGGTGTCTAAATAAATTTGGAACACAAACCTATAAATATTTACCACTAGCATACCCGGCGCACTTCGCGGGGTTAATGTTAAAAATAATTTAAACGGTTTTTATAATTAAAGTAGCCTAAGTTATAACATTGGCTATCTGCGAGTGAAAGTCCCGTCAAAATCGGTCAGCTTTAGTCGTTTCAGGGATTAGCCGAAACCAACAGACAGACAGATACACAATATGTTTAAAATTGATGTTTATATATATACTTTCATACGCATTTAGTGAAAAGCTGTTAATTTATAAATTAAATACAATCTTCAATTCTTCAATTTTATATATATGTATTCTGATATATTATAATTATTTATTATCACATTACGATTAAATCATATTTTATAAGAACACTAAAAATATCAATATTTTCAGGCAATGAAAAAAAAGCTACAATACATTTAGAATACTTAGGTAAATTTCGCTGTCATCGACAAGATTATAATAACTCAGATTGATTGACAGCGGAAACCGAGCGGTCTCTAACCAGAAGTCCTCGGATCGAATCCAAGTGTTTCCAGTCCGATTATTATTTCTTTTTTTATTTTTTCCCAAAAAAACCAAGCGAAGCTCGGTCGCCTGATATTTCTTTTATAAATAAGAAAATTTTGAGATTTGACAGCAATTCTAGTAATTTCGAATTCTTTTCTGAAAATGCTTTGTTACACATTTAAAATTTGCAATAAACAGATCTTGTCCTGTAATTGTCAAAATGTTGTGACGTGCTATAAACGTGCTCACTGCGGTATGCACTACGAGTATTACGCGAAAATATTTATGACCCTTGTATGATTTAAAAATGTATCATTATGTATTGAAGTTAAATACATAATAATACATTTTTAAAAACAAACTTTTATGCGTTCTCCTTCTTTTTAATTTTATTTAATTTTCCTATGCAATAACCCTAAAATGTTCTTGAAAAATATTTTTACAGTTATGTATTTATCTAATTATTTCGTTTGCGTATCATGATGTTTAAAAATATGAGTGCATAGTACTCAGAGTCAGTACACTGTATAGTCAGTACAATATTTTTAAAAATCTTGTCTGTGCCGTTGACTGCATAGAAGATCTCTTATACCCTGGGTGCGGCAGTCAGGCCATGGTGAAATTTCAGATAAGCTATTACAATTATATAGTGTTTTTGTATAAAAATCGTACTTATGATGTTGAACTCTGGAGGAGATGTTTTGTTACGAGCCATCATGAATGCAGCATTTAAATGAAAGATCTAAAAACGGGTTATGATTATTAAATACTAAAACAAAATTTTGTGTCTGTGCTGTTGACTGCTGAAGAGTTCTTTTATTAGAACCCAACCATGGACTCATCACCAAAATTATGATAGACTTTACAGCGACCTTGGATAATTGAATTTATATATAAAATTCATATATACGAGTACAATTTTGTATCTGTACAAAATCTGTGAAGGAAAGCTCCGCTTGAAGTCAATCCAAGGTGGAGAATCAGTTCATAATTAGTAAAATTCCTACTGTTTACGATACGCAGAAGCTTTCAAAAATACTTACTCAAAATTCAAATTCAAATTCAAAATATTTTATTCAGCATAAAATTATTACAATTTTTTACTGAACGTCATGAGTCTACTACCAGTTCGGAAAGAAGAAGCCACTGACCTGAGAAGAACTGGCGAAAGAAACTCAGCGGGACTAATTTTTTTTTGTCTGTTTTAATATTTTTTTAAATGAAAATCGAAATGAACAATAATTCTATTGGTTGAAATAGCCTGGAGGCGATCACATCATTCCCAAGGCGTACTGTCTTCTAAAAAATCGTTAATCGAATAATATCCTTTACTACACAAACGTTCTTTCACAATTTTTTTAAATTTGGCAATAGGAGCTTTTTGAACGTTTTCTGGGATCCTGTTGTATAAGCGTATACATTGTCCATAAAAAGAATTACTGACTCGGCGTAAACGAGTCACAGGCATTACAAGTTTATGTTTACTCCTAGTATTAATGGTATGCATGTCGCAATTCCTGGGAAATTCGTGTATATTTTTATGAACATACATAACATTTTCGTACACGTATTGAGAAGCAACAGTCAATATTTTTATTTCTTTAAACTTATCTCTTAATGATATTCTAGGACCTAAACTATAAATTGCACGAATAGCTCTTTTCTGCAGGACAAAAATTGTATTAACGGTAGCTGCATTTCCCCATAATAAGATTCCATATGACATAATACTATGAAAATAACTAAAGTATACTATGCGAGCTGTATCTACGTCAGTAAGAAGTCTAATTTTTTTAACCGCGAACGCTGCAGAGCTAAGCCTATTCGCTAGCTCCTCAATATGGAGATCCCACCGCAATTTCGAATCTATGATAATACCTAGGAATTTGGTAGACTGTACCGGTTTTAATATTTCCCCGCCTAATACTACACCATTATCAACAAGTTTAACATTAGGTGTTGTGAATTTTATTAATTTTGTTTTTTTGTTATTTAATAATAAATTATTCGAATCAAACCAATAGACAACCTTTGAGAGAGCATCGTTTACATCGTCATACACAAGTAAATTACGTTTTACCTTAAAAATAAGTGAAGTATCATCAGCGAACAATACTATCTCATGTTTGTCCTGCACAAAAAATGGCAAATCATTTATGTAAACTAGAAAGAGAAATGGACCAAGAATAGAGCCTTGTGGAACCCCCATATCTAACGGAGCCCCAGGAGATCTCTTACCATTTACATCAACCCTCTGTATTCTATTACTCAGATAGGAATTCAGAAGGTTGAGTGCCTTATTTCTAATCCCATAATGATGCAGTTTCCTGATCAACGTCACGTGATGCACACAATCAAAGGCCTTGGATAAGTCACAGAATATCCCAAGAGCATCCTGCGACCTCTCCCATGCCTCAAAAATATTTTTAACTAGCTCAACACTAGCATCAACATGTGGAGCGACCTTTTGTGAAGCCAAACTGTTTCTTATGAAGTAGATTGTGTGCATTAAAATGCAATAACATTTGCCCGAGTATGATTTTTTCAAAAATTTTACTAAATGTTGGGAGTACTGAAATTGGTCTAAAATTATTTGGGTCTAGGGTACTACCCGATTTAAAAATTGGAATCTACTACGAACGTACCGAACGACTCTTCTTACAAAAATAAATTAGACTTCTAGCATCCAGATTAAAGTGTTCACATATTCATGGATGAGCCACCGCATTTGTCTTAGAAAACTTTGTTAAATACGAAAATATTATTCTATGTTTTATTCGTACTTCGTAGACTAAAGGCTAAATAATACTTATGAAGCGAAACAAGTATCCAAATATTCGCTTTATAGTGTTTACAATGAATTGATAAAGTTGTATACTTAGATATGAAACAACTAACGGATACTTTATTTGACACAAAGCTTGTATACTTTCTTTTGCAACGTTTGATGTGTACATATATTTGAAAACTTGTCAACTTGTCAATTTGTATACATTTCATTGCTTACGACTGTACATGTGCCAACTCTGATTTCGATAACAAAATAATTGCTTCACATTTTCCTTTTCTAATATATCCTTCAAATAACTTGACGCTATGCACTTTATTACTTCCATTATTATATATTTACTTTACAAATATTTTGCAAGATACCGATGTGATATAGATTATAGACTGACGAAAGTATGGAGTTTAAAATGGAAAAGATTGTGAGTACAGTTTTAGAATTTTAAAATCTACTTGTTCAATCGAGCATCATTCGAGAAAGACTTAACGGAATTCAATAGATTTTTTTCCACTTCACAAAGAGATCTCCTGCACTCGATTTGGTTGTATTTTTTATGTAAATACAACGTTTTAAATATACATATATTACGTAATATTTCCGCCTAAAAGAATCAATTGAAATAACTTTTTATTAATTATTATTAGCTATTTTCGTGCTCGCGTCTACGCTTGCATTATAACCGGGGCGGAGATCAAGGGTAGCCCATGTCCGACCCCAGGGTGTAATCTATTTCCTTGCCAGAGTTTATCAAAAAAGGTAATATACGAAGCAACTTTTACATTTGTATTATTAGTATATTATATCATTTTGTACATCAAGGATGATACATACGGGTGGAATAATTACTTTGAATGTGAATTTGGAGCGAACTTTTCTTTTTTTAAAAAACTAATAGGTAATTTGATTATTTAATATTTTATGATTTAACTTTATTTAAACTTATAACTAAGTTTACTAACATAAAAGATTGAAGATAATCAAAATCGCTAAAATGTACAAATATATGCAAACCACTTTAAGTTTCTTGTTTGCGTGCATAAATTCGTACTCGTATGTAACAGATATCATGGTCATTGACCTACAGTCTCGCGGAAACGTCCCTAAGCAAACATCGTGTTTGAAACTTTCACGAGATCCCATCCAAAGCAATCAAGTAAATGTTCATTGGCTTTCGAGATCGACGAGGGAGAATATGTTGGGATATTGAAAGAATAAATAAAAATCTCATCTAGGTTTTAGAACAAGTATTTTCGCATAAATATAAAAATATTTGAAGTTTATTTCCGCTCTACAAATTGAAACAGAAATTCGTATAACATTTATTCTAGCGATTGAAATGGTGATAAAATTTTCAAAACACAGTTACTAATAACAATAAAAAAATACAGCTGAATGAAAAATCCTCCTCCTTTGCGAAGTCTGTTGAAAACATAATGTACGTACATGTATGTTAATACCTACCTGTAAATGTTACAAGTTCGTGTATGATAAGCTTGGTGTTAAGTACTTAAACACTTGATGGTATTACATTATTAGTTTCACTTGTACAATTCTTATAGACATACCTAAGCGGGCGCTTAAATTACAAAACCAGTGGAAAATCTCAAAAGGCAAGTGCTAAGTATGTACTCGTATGCATTTATAATGTGTATGTATTTTAAGTTATATATATGTGTAGATGTACTTCCTACGATTTACGATCCATAATACAAGTCTCGTAGCTTGCCATGGAACTAGATATTGCTCTGTTTCATTTTCCAATGTTTTATTTAAAAAACAATAGATTGTTAAAGAAAACGTAATATAATGAAGTCAAAAGAATTAAAACAATCACGATACTCCTTAAGGTATTTATCTGCCCAGTCATAAATAAGTGGGTAGATACACATTGATGAACTAAGAGACTTTTGCGATTTATATTTCACACCAAACTTTGATATATTTCAGCTTTTACGAGTCCCTCGTTTAAATTATTACGCAGATGATATCAGGTACTTAATAACACTACTGCAGACTACAGTGTGATGATAATTGCGGTGCAATGTTGAATAAGCACGGCACTTTTAGAATATTATGCTAATTTCATATGCAAATTTCAAATGTCGTGTTCAAAGTCCATACATTTTCGATGATTTAATGCTTGTTTGGCTCAATTGGTAGTGACCCTACTTTCTGTGCCAGCGGTCGCGGGTTCTAATTCCGCTGGGGGCATTGCCGAATGTTTGTACTCCAGTCGTGGGTGTTTATGTTACTAATATGTATTTAAAATTTGTATATGTATCAACTATTTGGTATCCGTAACACAAGCCTTGTATTGTAGTATTTTTTTTAATTACCGGTACCGGTAGAAATTAACTTAAGAGAAGTAAACAAAATGGACCAGGTGAGGAGTTTCTAAAAGTACCAATACAAAACTGCAAAGTAAAGTTACTTTAATCTAATTGTAATTTTAATATTAGTGTTACTTTATCGTGGATTAAATAACACACGCCCACCTACTTACCTACAACACTTTCGCGAACATGTTATCTTTGTATTATTTAACTGCTTGAATACTTAACTAAACGTGTTTAAAATGCAAATAACTTCAAGAAAATAGAAATAGCACCCACTTGTGAAATTGAAGTCGTGATGAAAACGCAATATTTATTTAATATCAGTCATCAAGTAGACAGGAGAAATTACTTTATCTAGTAATCGCATTTCTAACCAACACAATCATAGGCTTTACGTCCTCGTTTCGAAGTGTAAGCGAATGAAACTAGCATCTATGCTTACTAGGTTAGTTAGCTTTAGCCAAGACTCCAAGGTGACATGTATCATTTCATATTAAATTAAATATATCAAATTCTCGTTTTCACATCAATTTGTTTGATTCAATTCCAAATAGAGAGAACAAATCTCATTTCCTAAAAATATAGAAGGAAAGTATTGCGAAATCGCGAAAGGAAAGTATCGTACAATATTTTGCAGATGTTTCTGTCATATAAAACCCTTGTCACCTTTTTGGTAGTACTCTTAAACAAAACAAGAAAAGGTCAGATGGTAATTACTTAAAAGTTAAAAGGCAATGGCTAAACGCTTCCAGGCATATCAAAAAAGTAGTTAACCGTGAAGAAGGACACAGTAGTTTTAATATGAAAATGGAATGAGCCTTTAACTTGGAAAGGCCGTTGTAGTTATTGAATTTCACTCAAGCGGATCCCAACCGCTGAGTAAACACCAACAAAATGAGTAAGCAATTTTCCTAATTATTAGTCTAATTGTTTATTCATTTTCTATACAAATACGAATATCCACATGAAAGGAGTTCCCTGAATGGAATAGGACTTGCTTTCCGTTCATATTCAAAAGCGAGAAATCTCGCGCAAAATATTTTTGTTTTCATAGCGAGTTAAATAATTTTAATTACAGAACTGTTTAAACAAAATATGTAAATTTAGTAATTCAAATTAGTATTTTGGTGAATATTTTTTGTACAAGTTTTGTTGTTTTGTGTGTGTGTTCCATCTATCTTTCATATATAATTGTATAAAAATCTATATGGTAGTTTTCTCATAATGGGTACCGACCGACAGACAGACCGATAGTCGGACGAAAATTCTATAGATTAGGCCCCTGCATCAATAATAGTGATTATTTTAATAACATTCAATATATTGAGAAATATTGGCTAAAAAATATCGCCCAGTATGATCCACCTTATAGTAGTTATTTATGTAATCGGTAAGAAACTCAACGTTTTCAGTAAAACCACAAAATCTTTAGAAGTAACAAAACCCTCAATTATCATAATGTATTTTATTTGTATCCTTTTCAGCTTTACATAAACTGTAAGGGTAAGTATAGAAAAAAATTATAGGACTGTGAAATTTAAGACGACCCAATATTAAGCTGGAGATCAAAAACCTTATTGAGATTTTACCTCTTAATATGATCTACAACATCATATCTCTTACAAGTCTCAGCTTGCGTTCTTATAGAACGAAATCTATAAAATCGTTTTAAATCTAACGAAATCGCAGGTATTTAGGCAGATTTTAGATTTAATTAATTAAAGTTAAAAAATAGTTCAAACTGCATAATATTCAACCATGAGTCGATTATGCAACAGAAGACTTCGACCTAGAACAAACTAATATCTATCTCGTGTCCATGAGATGTCTGAAGAGATTGTCACGTTCAAAAGATATTGTTACTGAATAATAAATGATATAAATAACTTGAATTAATGGAACCACCGAAAATAATCAGGATCTTACTGAAGAATCTGTAGTAGCTATCATAAATCAAAAGTTAGACTAAACAAATTACGAACTTTTACTTGTACGTAAAGGGATTCTACAAAATATGAAACCTTTAATAAGAGTATTTAAGTTGTTTGCTTTAAGTATTGTATTATTTTAAATAAAATTAACTCTGCGGTTATTTTGCGGATTTATTTTTGGTCTCCGGACTTTCAAATGCTTTACAGCAATCATGGTGATGGAGGAATATATGAAGGGTACAGGGGCAAAACAAGGAATGTCTTGCCCCTGTACCCTTAGTTTTTTTCAATTAAAATTGCAAGATAATACGTGTCAAAATCTTAATGTTCCCATCTTTTTTAATTTTATGTGACATTCCTTGTATTGCTCCTGTACCCTTCATATTATTATGTAGGTAATAGGTATATAATATATATTATCTCACTACAAAATTATACGACAATTCTAAGAATTACAAAAAATGTAAAATATCAAATATTCAGTATATCTAAGTAATTATAAATTAAATTGTAATACATATAACTTAATTCACTTATACTTCAGTGTAAAGGGCTCTAATTAAACTTGTTAACCGAAAATGCAGATCGTAACAACCAAAACCGCTTTGAAATCTCCATATTCATACAATCATTAAGTAAGCTTCGTGAGCCCGGTCTTGCCCTATTATGAATTAACATAATAAATCTGTGTCAAAAGTTAACAGTAACTTTAAATTAAGTAAAATCGTGATAAAAACCGGTAAGTATATATAATAATACTTTCTTAGAACACGCGAATATTTGACTTTATAATTAATGAAACTATCTTTTCGGATTTTGTCGCCGATTAAGGAATTGCACGTCTAAGCGATTTATGGATTACTAGCAATTCCCGCGGCTCCACCTGCGTTATTATTAGAATGAAAATTTAGGGTTATAAGTATTATTTGATACCAAATCATAAAAAAATAAAATTTGGTCTAAAATTAAAAATAATAAATACGGAGAGGACCACCCTTATCACCGAGGGGAATAAAAAAATAGCCTACGACCTATTCTCAGACATACCAAGTATACACAAAAAATTTCATACAAATCGGTCAAGCCGTTTCGGAGGAGTTCGGTAACAAACACTGTGACGTATATATTAGAAGATAGATACATTAGAAGAGAAGAAGAGATATACAATGTTACAGAAGACAGAATTATCAAAAAAAATTGGCACCAATGTACTAATTCAAACCATTTTAAACAATTTAATTTTAATTTAAAAGTATTATAAATACGAATAAATATGGCAATATTATTAACTTTGGCATTAATATTTTTGATATGATCACGGATGGAATGGAAATTTCAAATTATTATTAAAATGCATACGAAGAAAACGTGATGTTGTCTCTAACTAGAAATAGATCCTGCTTGCTATGCAAACTAAGCGAACGCATTACCACTACGTGAGCTCATAAATCCAACGCCCTTTATTCTTAGGACGGTTTCTATCTTATTTATTTAGAAGCGAGAATCTTGTAAGAGGGAGCGGTAGCCACCTGCTATTTTATATGTAGTTTAATAAGATTAGGTAATGTTTGTTAGTAATTTCTCGATAACAGACGATTGATTTAATATTGTTTACACAAGGAATTACAACTATAGTGCTACGATTAGTAGATTTCTTAGAAATTGGATATTTTCTCATTTTTTGTACTATAATATTCATCTATACTAATATTATAAAGCTGAGGAGTTGTTTGTTTGTTTGTTTGTTTGCTTGTTTGTTTGTTTGTTTGTTTGTTTGTTTGTTTGTTTGTTTATTTGTTTGTTTGTTTGTTTGTTTGACCGCGCTAATCTCACTATGACTATAACCTAGTGAAAATTGCTTTAAAAGACGTATCTAGGTTTAAAAGACCTAATCGTACAGACGGCGGGAAGCGACTGTTTTATACTATGTAGAGATTAAATGAGTACAATACGTATTTACCGTTCAATCCTTTTTAAAGGAACTTATGTACCTTGTACTTTTCAACCGACTTCCAAAAGGAGGAGGTTATCAATTCGTCTGTATTTTTTTTTTGTTTTTTTTTTTTTTTTTTTTTTTTTATGTTTGTTAGCTCATAACTTTGAACTGGTTGAACCGATTTTGATGATTCTTTTTTTATTTGAAAGGTAGTGCTTCCCATGTGGTCCCATTTTAATATTTTCCAGTTTTGACAATGGCATCCATGAGAAAACCATAAAAGTCTTAAATTTGCATTAAGTATTTGCACGACAAATGGACGAATAACTCAATATCACGCCAACCGATTTCGATGATTCTTTTTTTAATGGAAAGGATATACTTCAAGGGTAGTTTGATGAGAGTTTGGTAAGGTTCTGATGATGGGATCCATGACAAAGTATCGGAACTCTTCAATTCTTAGGAGCAAATTAACTATGCTCGGCCGAATCTTTTATAGGCTATATGGATATTTGAGTCACGTACCGTAACTGATGATTGAAGGTACAACTCCTCAACGGTTAGCAGTTTAAAGAAAATTCTTTCAATATAATACGCAATTATGGACCGATAGTTGTATACTTTCAGGCTATTAGGTTTACTTCATAATAGAAGGTAAATTTTTATAGTCATTAACACAATACGTATCTACTTTCCGCTAAAAATTTTAAAATAAATTATTTTTAACAAAAAAACAAAAACCGACTTCCAAACTTAATAAATCTAAACTAAAAAGTAGAAAATAATACTTTTAAGGACTTTGTTAATTTTGAAGTCGGTGCCAGCCAAAGCAAAATAACCCTAAATAGATATTTGATTAATCTATCAATTTGTAAACATAATCAAAATACCTGGCTGGCACCGACTCCAAAATTAACAAAGTCCTTAAAAGTATTATTTTCTACTTTTTAGTTTAGATTTCTTAAGTTTGGAAGTCGGTTTTTGTTTTTTTGTTAATACTTATATGGCTTCGATAAACAAAATCTTATGTAAAAAATAAAAATTGTGTTATATTTAATAGAGTACGTGTTAATACATTTATTAATGTTATTCGAAATAGTAAGAAATATTAATTAATTTATGACTTCCTAATTGATTATGTTTCAGGTATTTCATTATTATCAAATAAAACGAAAGATAATCAACACATTACTTTATACGTTATAGATAATTACATTTAAATAGGTAGTAATCTTTAAAATTGCTTCTACGTCTTTTTCATTTGACTATATAATATCTAATCTAATATATAAAAATCTCGTGTCACAGTGTTTGTTATAGAACTCCTTCGAAACGGCTTGATCGATTTTTATGAAGTTTTTTATGTATATTTTTTAGGTCTGAGAATAGGTCGTAGGCTATTTTTTATCTCTAGGTGATAAGAGTGGTCATCTCCAGATTTTTATTTTTTTATTTTTAAGCGGATTCTTAAGGCCGCGAGAATTTTTTCTCTTCATTTCTTGAAAGTTGGTTATAATTAATAATTTGACATTACATTTAACACCAATGAAATAACTATACCGTTAATTGCCAACGACACTGAAGTGTCATAAGTATCAATTGTTGCATAAAAATGCTAAACTCGATGTTAATTTAATGTTTTTTTCAAGGCAATACAAATACTTCCGTCAAGATATTGATATTATTTAGCTCTACCAAACTCAATGCTGATTCAGCAATTATGTGGACTTTGTATATATTCTAATATTTATTGTTACTCGAACGACTCATCCTCGTTCCGCTTAGGTTCGTCCCTAGGTACGTTTCAAAGATTAGTATAAATTTCTCAGATTTGCGATATTTTCTCGTCCTTTTCTACTATAATATGCATGTATAAACATAAGCATTCCTCTTAAATCACTGTCTGTTGATGAAAACCGCATTGAAATCCGTTGCGTAGTTTAAAAGATCTAAGCGTTCAGAAAGGCGGGAAGCAGAAACTTTGTATCATACTATCATCTCCATTCTACGTGACATTGGCGAAGTAATCAGTGCTCAACTGGCACGCTTTCAATTCAATTCAATTCTCTTGTTAATGGCTTCAAGCGTGCCAGTTGAGCACAAATTACTTCGCCACTGTCACGTGGAATGGAGAAGACACGAAGGAGATTGGTCGGTAACATAGAGTCAATAAGTATATTTAAATTATAATTGTATAAGGGATGTAAATCCTTACTAAACCTACAACAAAAGACAGCACACAATAACTGGCACGCTTTGAAGCCATTAACAAGAGAATTGAATTGAATTGTATCATACTATATTATGATATATTTTAAACATCTGTAATGGGCAAAGGCATAATAAAACAATCGAAAAATGTGCCCAATCTAAACTATTATATTTGAATTTATATTTCTTTACCAATATAAGTATAACATTCATTTGCGTTCCTATTACTTAAACACTTTATTTTGTTAATATTCAACGAACTGTGACAAATGAATAGGATGATAAAACCAGTTTTGCTCTGAAACATTATAATACTAACTAAATATAACATAATATTATTAAAATGTATAATATTAATTAGTATATATTATGTATAATAAATTAACCAAATTTTCGTATCTTTTAATTGCTTAGCATAATTAGAATCTAGTATTCTATCCTCTGCTTTAAATTTAAATTCAGCACATCAATTGAAATTGTCATTATTGTCGATATATAGAGTACGAATTTATGATTTTAAAAATTTTTATTCAATTCAATTCAATTTTTCGTTTCGTTTGGTGTCAAGCAGAAACGCATTTTTCAGTGGCTTAAAAAACCCAGCGCAGAGATGCGTGCGTAGCAAGTAATGTACCTACCTACGAATATAATGGGTGTATCGTACAGCCAAGTAGATATATAATTTCATGATTTTACACATCATTCATTATCACTATCAGCACCATTATCATAATAATAATAATCAACAAAATTCATCAGCAACATTTGCATAGTGTATGACAGTTATAATTTATCAAATGGGCGTCATAAACAAAATTCTCAAGTATAAAACGAGCAGTTGACTTAAAAAAATCGAGGAAGTTTAATAGTAAAGTAATTAACGTTAACGAGTCTTCAGTACTATTTAATACTTTTATGAAAAGACTAACTTTGATTAAAGCGTTGCTTGACGTAATTCCTTGTTAAGATTTTATTGCATTGCGGAAATACTAGTAGAATATAATATATCTTAATTATGTAATACTTTGAGAATCTTCGACATCAAAGCTAGACATAAATACATGTCCAAGCAAGAAATTTCTTATTAGTGAATTGTCTCACTGAGAAGAAGTTATAATGAAGCGTTAGATAACAATTTTACGAATCAGTAGACTAATTTGTTTCCAAATTAACTTAAGTCTGATAGTGAAATAAAATTAATTTCATATTACGTTGGGATATTAAATAGATTAAGAAATGAGTTCTGCAATTAAACGAACAATCTAGGTGTCTTTTCGTATCATCCACATAATAGGTTTTTACTTAAAGCATATCTTAATATATATATTTCTTGTGTGCGTGTGTATGTGACTGAACTCCTCCTAAACGACTGGACCGATTTTGATGAAATTTTTTGTGTGTATTCAAGGGGATCTGGGAATGGTTTAGATTCACAATTTTGTCAGCTGGAGAATATTTTTTTAATTAATTTTTAATTTATTAGTAGTTGTTGATTTTGGACATAATAGTTATTGATTGTAGACAGGACAACGTCTGTCGGGTCCGCTAGTAATATATAATTATATACGGTAGGTACTTAAAATAAAACATATTTTTTTACATTTTTGTCTGCCTGTTTAAATCCATTGGTTTGTTTGTTCCGGCTAATATCTGAAACGGCTCGACAGACTTAGACGGGACATTCATCAGGATATAGCTGATACTATAAGAGATAATTTAGAAAAAAATGGGTTCTGCTTAAAATTTAACGTAAATATATAATAGAGACGAACTCGAGCGAAGCGACGATGAGTCGCTAGTACATATATATAACTGTTTTATAGGCTCAGGGATTTCTTTTTTTATCTCATTTAAAGTATCACGGCGATAAATAAAAGTGGTGAAAGACATTACACAATCAAATTTGCATAAAGTCACAATTTTATTTTAATTAAGCAGACATAAACGAAAACAAAGATGTCATAACAGCTTTCGTACATTTTAAAGGTGAAAGACTAAGAAGATTCCTTTATTTAGATATCAGCATATCTTGTGCGTTCAAAAGAACAACTGCTTTGATTGTTTCACGAGAAGAACAAGTCAAGTGCAAGAACAATGATATTATGATATAATTAAATGATAATTCAAGCCCTTTCGAAATTCTGAAATTAATTTTTCATAATTTTCACAGATTAAAAATATTTTAGACTTAATTAAGGACCTAATTACTACAGATACAAAAAAATATTTTAATTCAATTCGATTATTTCCTTTAATGGCTTCCAGGAGTGCCAGTTGGGCACATAAAATATTTTAATACGTTTGAAATAAATGAACACGTTTTCAATTTTAACTTGTCATTTCTGTTTAATAAATTATGATATTCGTTTTGAATAGGCATATTAAATGACAGATTAACAAATTTATTATTTTTGCACTTCACACTTAGTTCATTATTATCTGTAAGTATTTAAATACAAATACTTATAATTGAAGTATTTGTAAATACTTGCAATGTTTACTTCGTGCTGATCGTTTATAGTTAACTAAATAATGACTAAAATTAAAAAATAAAATCTAGATTCTAGACCATTATCAAAATAATATATGTCTGTTTGTTCCAACTAACATTTAGTATGTTTAACAGTTTAACCGCTAATTTAAAAATTGAAATGACACAACATTAAAAAACTTAATGCCTCTATTGCAAAAATATGGTGGATGCATCTATTGTAAATTGTAATACTTATTTATTTAGCGGATCGCGCTATCTTTTCACTTTTATTTTCACATTCGATAATGCGTGAGAAAAATTGGCGATTTATCGCCCTGATACGTACCAGTACATAAATAAACACTCTCACGATATCAAACTATGACAGCAAGAGGTTTTTAACAGCGATAACATAATATATCGAACTTATGTCGGTACAACATAATTTTCTTGTTTAAGTAAAGTTTTTATCGGTAGAATAATTATTTGCATGTATAATTTATTAAAGAATAATGTAATTAATTAAAATGTGGATTTTTTTAAGCAACTTTAGGTAAAGACGGTACACAAAAACGCTGACGCTCAACCTTTATCCAGCATCTGTTGCTAACTGCAAATTTTTAAGATGTGCAATTGCAAAATCCCACACAAAATTTGGATTTAAGTTAAATGAGTCATTACATTACGCCAACAGAGACCAAATATGAAAAGCATTGGTCCGACAGATACAAAAAAATAAAAAAACTTTGGGATATATGATATTATGTTTTGACTTTAGGTATAAGAATTGATGCAAACCAATAAAAAATGGTCAACAAGCGTGACGATCTCCAGCGAACAACATTCGAGATTCTCCTTTTTTCACTATAACACTTTTAACCTTGGCAAGTCCAAGTGTTTGAACAATTGTTTTTGCACTATTCACTTATAACACTCAGATTAAATGTTGGTGACGTATTAATTTGCGAAATGTTTTTGCACGAGAAGGACCAACGCGTGCGGCCAATCCGAACGGCCGTGAGCAACTGGCCTACGCATGCGTAGTGGTAGTCAGCAACGTGTCGCTTGATGGAAAGCCTGCGCTGGCGTATCTTGAAAAATCCAGCGCTGTTTTGTTGAATACAGCAAAACTTTACTTTCTATCCACTAATGTCAATTTCTTCTCCCTTTGACATTTTCTCTAATTTATACTAATAGGGAGAAAGCAAGGTTGATTATATCACAAATACTCAGAAAATCCATACAAAAACTGGCATATTTAAGAGGTTTTTATAAATTTTAAGGTTTATGACAGGAAATTACGACATTCTCGGTCGTCTACCATATGTTTTTTCCGCTAGTAATCTGCGAAACCTTACTTGTATTTAGAGCCGTGAACCATCTGTCACGACATGCGTCTACGTCACTCCGAACGCTGCCTGAAACACCTGTTGGACGCAACAATAGATGCTCAAGGTGATTTACTTCTGAAGGTCATTGCCATTACATTAACAGTATTACTTGTCCACAATGCTACAATTTTACTGAAGATTCATGAAAAATAGATATTAAAAATGACTGAAAGTTTTTCAGTCTATGTTTCCATTTTAAACTGATTTAGAGATTTTTTTGAATTAAAACTAATAAAAGGATAGATTTTTAAACTTTATAAAACAAAAGTTTCTGAATTAATAGCCTTAATGGCATCTTAAAAACTATTATTAAAAACCAACAATACTAGGCATCTTTAAACAGGTCAGTTCTCATCTTTTTCTTCCATAGGCCATAACAAAATAAATTCTATCTTTTTTATGCGTTTAAAACATCACAAACAGACAACTAGTAGGAACAGCTAGAATTATTGGATAGAAAACAAAAACAAAAGCAATCAATTGACAAATGCTGTTAAACATCTATGAGATCGGCAAGTGAACGTGCGCGGGCGCAAGGTCGCTCGAACCGGTCTGCGACTAAACAAACTTCGGTCCAAGCTTAATAGCTCCAAGCAATTCTTTATTGGCCAATATTGAATGTGTGAAAATATTGTACAACATGTTTTTAGAAGTAATAGAATCTCGCAACTTGTTTTAAATTTCACGCTGGGTACTGTATAATAACAAAGAAGCCAATTTGCAGCGAAAATTTTCTATTAAAGTTATGTTAGGTAAATATAACTTGTAGCTAACTCTCGCTTCACTGGAATGAGTTTACTCCTTATAGTATCAACTATCTATGCGTCAAAGCCTCGTCTAAATAAGTCCAGCCGTTTCAAAGATTAACAGAGACAAGCAAACTTAAACAGGCAAAAGAAAGGAAAGGCAGTGCCATATGTTTCATACGCATTGAAAATGTTTAGTAAAACAGTCCGTTTCTAAGATGTTACTTACAAAAATGAATAATCTATTACATATGATTTCAATATGTTACAAAAATTAAAGTGTTGGTTTAGATCGTAACTAAATATTAAAGCGTAATCACAAGGCCGGCGCCGCCGGCGCAATAGTCTGCGCACTCTGCGGTCAATATTACCTATCCATGAATTGTCCAATAAAATTCTATTGTCTTTAATTAATTCGGTGTACTCTGCGTATACTCAGTGTTGGTAAAATTCCGTATAGGGTTTTTCATGGTTTTTACATTAAAATATTTTATTTTCGATCCTTTGATACTCGTATTATATAATATAATTAATATAATGTTGGGTCATTAACACAGCACCGTCTAGTTGCGTCTTGTTTCTTTTAGTTAAGACATGAGGCTAATTTGTGGATACCAGATAGTTATTTATTAGTTGATACACTACATATATGTAACTTTAATTACATGCATAATGCATATTATAAATATAAACACCCATGATTAAATTATAAACATTCGTATTCATCACATAAATGAATGCTCCCAGCGGGACTCGAACCCCGTAGCGCTGGCATAGCAAGTAGGGACACTACAACCTGATCCAAACCTGTTGTCGTATGTTACAATCCAATAAAAAATATACTCCTAAGAAGTACTTTTGAAACTTCAAAAGATACATTCAAATTGAATATCGATTTTGTAAATCCATGAGAATGACCACAAACAAGTTCGAAATGCAGATCTAATAAGACAAGACGTGCTAAAACTACCTCCTTTCATTTAAAAAATATGTTCATAATAATAGAATTAATATTAGGTATGTAGTAAAGTAGTATAATAATATTTAACATTTTATTTTAAAAGTCAGAATTCCTTAAAGACTTTTATTAGATATTTAAATTGTATACTTTACCTCATAAAAACTTTTTTATTTTCAACCTTTTAAAGGCGAAAACTTGGCGCCATTAACTTCTCTTTATTTTTACTATTTATTATCTGTCACAGTTTCTGCAATACCTTTGCACTAAAGGTACTTTTTATACCTAAGTAGTAATACGACTGATAATAATAATAAAATATTTTGATATTGTAATATAAAATACATTTACTACAGCTATAAATCTACTTACGTATTTATAATGTATTTATTTATATATTTTCTAAGAATTGCAAAAGGAACATGATAACAGAACGCCGGCGCCAATGCCTCACCGTTTCGCGACTGTCCGACCGCGATAACCCATAACCGACAGCTAGCCTTAAACTGTCACTTTGATAGAAAGAAGATTTACATGACCTGGTTGGTAATAGGGTACAATGAAACAATAATCATGTAATTTCTTATTAACTTATGAACCCACAGGTCAAAGATAAATCAATTCATATAAAGATGTTCAATAATATAAACATAATTAAAAGAATATTATATCTATATAATTATAATTAATTAATAATAACTGAAAGGTCTCGTTAGTCGTTTTTCAATTTACAAACCATTGAACAAACAAATTTAAAAAAATGAAAATTTTAAAATGTTTACTGTGTATGTCTGTTCGTTCAGGCTGAAAAGACTGGATCGCTTTTGAAGGGACTTTCACTGTATATCAGCCAGTAGTAATGCGGAGAGAGAGACCTTTCCTTTAAATAAATAAGCTATAGAACAAACAAACGTAACAAAGTAAATCTTAATGAATGTTATATTGATAAAAAATGAATGTTCTCAAATTCTCATCATAAATAAATGACGTCTGAAACAGTTACGCATTATGGACAACGGACTATTCGCAACAGCGAGTAATAGCGTTAACTAGGTGAACGTGTTACGCTTTATCGATATATCTTTAATAAACTTATCTGCGCTCTTCCATCTCCCTCTTGTCTTAGAAAACCATGATATTAAAAAGAGAGGGATGACATAAAAGCGCTCAAAGCCGTGAAGGAAATAAACCGAATCGATGCAAAGCGAGTAGCGGTGGACGTGCTTGGACTAATTTATAAGAAACAGTACTTACTGTGAACACCTAGTTCAAAATTGGGGTTTTCCTTATAATAAGCACTAAAAATAATTTTGTAAGAACGCGTTGTTTGTCATATAATATGAATCGACATCTTGTATACCTACATAATATAATTTTATTATAATTATAACTAAATAAAATTTGTACATGATCAAATCAATCGTTTTACTCTGTTTGTCTGAGAAAGCGTCGCCAGAAAACCACTAGACAGATTTTGATGAAATTTGGTATAATGATAGCTGGTACAGGTCAATATATAGGATAATTATTATTACTGCGGGATATTGTAGCGCCTCTGAGAAATCTACACTAATCGTAAAACGTTCCTAGGGACGAGCCCGAAAGAGTCAGTCGCTAGTTTGGCACATAACTTATTTATAAGTAAGTAGTAAAACTTTCAGTAGAAATTAATAACTGCATAAATGTAATATTAAAGAAAAAATTGTTCAATAAACCTCCGCATTCTTGATTAATTTTTTTAACTCACATTCGCCTTTATAAATTATAACCAAACATACCTTCATGCAGACTTATGTATATTTTATATATACATATATAGCAGCATACATACGTACATAGCTACATGCATATGTAATTGCCTACACTTCCGTTAAAAGTTAAAATGACTTTATTAAAATGTATAGGTACATATACAAAAAACACGAAATTCAAGTAAAATATTTTATTCCTTATAAAATAAAATAACTAAAGTTTCAGAAGCTGTGTTATTACATAACTCGTTACATATTATATTCTTACATAAGAGCAAAGGTACAGTTGTCATACCTATATATTTCTGCAATTAAGTTACACATGATTAAGAAATATCATGTCAGCGATGGCTCGGTATAATTTTTCTAGCCTTTCATTTCCTGTGTAATGAGTTAACTAATTTATAAATCAATTTTATTACTAACATAATAAACAAAGATAACAATAAATTGATTAAAAAAGAATAAAACGCTTTAGTCGAATAATATAATAAAAATACTGGTTTAATGAATCAATACATAAAAATCTGTCATAATAACTTATTTAGTCATGAGTTAAACACAAAAACATACAAACACTCGAAACACATTACACCTCTTTTACAAAATAGAGTAAAACTAATGAAAGGGAAACTGTCTTTTATTTATTTTTATAAAGCGTCTCTACCTATTTGTAGGTATGTATTTAGGAGACAACATTATCTCCTTGACTGGCAGAAACAAGACGAAGGTTATATCGGCGATAAATTAAATTTTGACGTATTATACGTGGGTACATATTAGGCGTAATCTTTTTCAACATTCATTTTGCTTGGTCGTATTTTTGTACAATTTTTGTTACTGGAAAATATAGAAATTAAACATTGTTCGAAAATGCACCCTAAATAATTACATAAGAAAGCCTTTAACAAAGTGTTGGAACTAATGAAGTTTGCTCCTCACGCAATTTTAATTAGCCCAAGTCCCATTAGCCTTTGAGAAGGCGGCACCATCTACAATATGCATTTCACAAGCCGCTCTCAATACTAGATTTGCATGTTCACTCTTTTGAAAATATTACGAAAGTTTTATGTAATCTTGAATACATTAGTGACACAGAACTTACAAACGCTTCGTCTAACGGTTTTACTTAATTGTATTGTTCAATAATATAATAATAGTATTTTCTTGTACTTGCAAGAGAAAGAATAGATATACCTACAGGGGGTTGCAAAATTTAAGTGAGGGTATTAACATGAGGGGCATATAAATAATGATTCTTTTTAGAACATCTTTAAGTATGGATTAAGGAAAATGAGAGAAGGAAGTCTGGGAATGGAAGAAGAGTGAATATTAAAAGAAGCGAAAATATCATTGAAAATGTCATTATTATCGATTCAAAGACCACTGACAGATTTTGATGAAATTAGCTATTATGATAATCTAATATCCGGATAAGGTTATCCGAATGAACACATAAGTAGGATATGTCCCGAGTAGAGCAAGGTTCGGTCGTTAGTTATTATATAAATGTATAATAAATGTATAATGTATGTATACAGATCTACAATATTAGCCTTATAGGAAGACAAATATTAGTATCTAATATCTATATAATATGAATTGCCTTCATAGCCGATAGGTATAAAAAATTCATGTTTTCTTTGAGAAAACTCATTTCCAATTTTATCAGAAAGGTTGACATGCGGCAAAAAAGAAGCTTTTAAAGTAATGTATTGTACAGCGAAACCTTTCTTAGAACTTTTTAATACGTATTATTTTTCAAAGGCAGTTTTTGTGTATCTAGAGGATATAGTAATTTATCTATATTGATGATTAAATCATAATTTTGCTATTAAAAGTGTTTAGAATTCCCTCATACAATATAAAAAGCGATATTTAAAAATCAATATTATACACAGAAAATTCATAGAAAAATATTATATTACCTAATTACATATTTTAACATATTCATCAAATAATATTAAATAGTTAATGTGTAATTGTACTAAAAACCTGTTGCTATCACTCGGTACCTACCGACAATTTATTCAAGTATAAACCTTATCTCTTAGCACATTTTATACATCAAGGTCATTACTAATCGTAACACTTACCCCCTATGCGGACATTCACAGTGTTCACTAACACATTTGTATCGAAACCTAGATTTGCCCGATTGCATTACCAAGACACGCATTGTTCCACTTTAGTCAAATACCATCACGGACAAAAATATTTACATAAGATCACCACCACTTAATATTTACCACTTGCTAAATAATAAATAAACATAGCACAGTTATATAATATATTGGCTGTTACTTCTAGCAACAAACTGCCATTACGTACAGTCGCACAATGAAACTTATCAACTGCATGACATCGAGTAATAAAAGTTAGGCTGGAGTTGCAAAATCTATTTAGACGACTGCGATTTGTTCGCATTAAATGTCTGGAACCGGCGTTATTCAGTTATGTTGAACAATAAAACTTAGTTTAGATGTTTCTTGTACAAATTGTTATATTTTTCTTACAAAAATCTAATAATTTATACTTTCAAGAGACTTTTCTTGCGTAGGAATACTCGACCGAAGTAAAATCAAGCTTAGTGTCTCTAGCTAAATTATTTTCCATGCCAAATTAATTTTACTAATAGCAACACAACAATTATCCATTTGAATCACTCGGAAATCATTCGCACATAAAACTATCAGAGGTGTGAGATTTGATATTTGAACTCGCTTAACTCGGTTTCTCCAGCAAGCGCGTTACCACAGGACGACCTCTGCCTTAATTCCATCATTGCCTTTATTCCATCAAGTCTTGAAGGAAAACATTGTGAAAAACTTTGCATGGCTGCCAACCCGTACTTAAACAGCTTAGTGAACTATGGCACGATCCCCTCGTATTGAAGGGAGGCCCGGGCCCAGCAGTGGTACGTTAAAAAGACCCAAATACATCGTACGGCCATCTTAAAAATATTGTACAACAAACTACTATTATAGTAATATCCACATTTATTTTAATTCGGGAAAGGAAAAGAAAAATAATACTCAGAAAAAATAATCTAAAGTGACAATAACAAAAGCCTAAAAGCCTAAAAGCTTCATTTGGGCGAGAATTACAAGCTTAAATTTCACTATGAATTATTATTATTATTCTAAACCTTAGTAAAATATAACAACATAGGACTAAAAGATTTCTCAATATTCCATAAAATTTATTTTGTACTAGCAGATTCGGCCTGCTTTGCTGGGCGTAAGTTAAAAAAATCACCTTTTTTTCTAATCAAAAATTAGCCCAAGCTACTTCTTATTACATTAGCTATGTGCGAGTGAAAGTTCCGTCAAAATCGGTCCAGCCGTTTCAGAGATTAGCCGGAAAAAACAGACAGACAAACAGACGAAATAAAAAAAAAATATATATGTACTGATATAGTTCTACGGTAATATACAAAAGGCTAGAGGTTTATCGTTAAAGAAAGATATTTTTTATTATTAAGTTATATATAAAGTACCTACTGTTAGCAACATTTGATACAAGTGAGCATAAAAGGAAACCTGTGGTGAAATGCTCTCGTGTCACTGTAGTGTTTATTATTGATTTATGCAATGAAAGTATCGCAGCGAAAGGAGCTCAATTGTGTAACAAGGCTTATTACATATTATATTATTATGTAGGGTTCGAGGGGCGTTGATGCAAACAGGTGTAACCAGATATGGGGCGTTTCCCGGATTTTAATTTTGCGTAATATGCATTGAGGCATTTATAGCTCAGCGGTAAATCATTTTCGATCATAATTACCACTTGTCTTTAACGGTGAAGGAAAACATTGTGAGGAAACCTGCATGTCTGAGAAAAACCTAGCAAGTTTTCGAAAGACATGTGAAGTTCACCGACACGCACTAGGCAAGCGTGGTGGACTATGGCCTGATCCCACTCGGGAGGCCAGTGCCCAGCAGTGGAACGTTAGAAGGGCTGAAGATGAATATGCATTATTTTAATTGTTATTTTTTTTAAATACAAATTGTGCATTTGCAAGTAATATAATCTCTCGAATTTTATCTTATTCTATTAAGATAAAATGAAACTTTATGTTTGTGCTTTCAAAATAAAAGATTTGATATTTAAAACAAATCAAAAATTTAGTTCATAAAATCAGCCTTAATTAAAAGTGAAAATGGGTTATATTCAATTATTAAAACCATAGGACAATTCTTTCTTAAGATAACAACCGAATTTTCAAATTTGTGTGAATAGAAAAATTAATTAAAGCGGAATCTTGATAAATCTTCAAAGACAATATGCATACTGACGATCCTTTGTCGAGTGGTAAGATAAAAAACTAAAGGTTCTAGAAGGTCGTCGTAAAAACTCATTAGTACAATGCTAATCGGTGCAAGAAAATCTCTTAGTAGCGCACATAAGGTGTTCTTTTCTTAAGCTTGGGAGAACTATCCTTAAATTAAAAGTAATTAAACGCTGTTTTTACACCGTATACATATTCTAGAAATACTACTGTAGTTGTAATATACGAGTATGTCTTTATTTATGTAGGATCGTAAAAATTATAAATAAAAGCACCTTTTATAACTCACTCACTATTTATATTTTAAAATATAAGAAAACAATTACGCCTAACGTCGTATCGCCATAATGACATATGTCACATCCTTCATCCCTTATATACTCTTCATGCATTCTATTATTAAAATTCTTTCTTACATCTCTTTTTACATCATTTACATGCATACTCCTTTTGCAAATCCCACATTCGGCCATCCTGCATAATATGTCTGTCCTCAGACATACCCTTTATTTATACACCTAAAGACGTTATTACAAATAAAATATAAACAAACAACTTACAAACTGTACATAAAAAGAAAATTAAATTAAATTAAAAAGCACATCTGTAAATTCTTAAAAACAAGATAGCTCTAGACAACAAAGTAGCTCTTTCACAATGTCTGTCACCTATGTTGAAACTGCCACTTTTTTATTTGACCAGACGTGGTTTTGGTTACCTTAGTAGACCCATCTTTGCTAGAGGCTGAATCATCACATCCATCATTACCTTTTAAAATTTGTATTTTATAAGGGCCAAGACATCTTAGTTTTAATTTATCCGCAGTCTCAGTCTGTGTTCCTTTAAGGCCTTCTCTCCGGTTTTTATTCAAAGTTCTCATCATCTTCTGCTTCTGTGAAATTATTTGTTTTTTCATTTTGGCTGGCATTACGTTTGTGAGAATTATGTCACTATCGAAATTTTTCTTTTTCAAATCTTTAACTTTACAGGCTTTTGTCGTTAATACGTTTCGATTTATTATTTTTTTGTTCTGAGTGTTACAACAATTTGAAATTGTCATTGTGTCTCCTTCATAATCTTTGTCGGTAGCATGTTTTAATACTTCGTGTGCGAAGTTACTCGATAATGTCCTATTGCATACGTTTTCTGTCAATCTATATCCGTTTGTATTACATGTTGTACTAATATGACCAAAAGAATTGCATATAAAACATTTTAAGCCCTTATTTTTATGAGGACACTCCAAAGAGACATGTCCTAGTACACCGCAACTATAACAACGCATCCGTCGAACATACTTTATATACTTACTAAGTCTTTTTGCTTCTTTAGTTTTGATACTTATCATCTCGTAGATCCTCAATTTCTCCTTTAGTTCTCTATAATTATTGACACCGTATAACATCATTTTATTTATTTCCTTGTCCTGAATTCCTTCAATGATATATTTAATTACGACACTTTCTTCCCTTTTCACCCTATTACCCAGTTCCGT
This sequence comes from Boloria euphrosyne, assembly GCA_951802675.2. NCBI lineage: Eukaryota > Metazoa > Arthropoda > Insecta > Lepidoptera > Nymphalidae > Boloria > Boloria euphrosyne. The sequence continues at coordinate 5,148,211 of OX637896.1, forward strand.
CATTACATACAGGTAATTTATGCAGCTTTCATTCTGCCGTTTCTTCCTCGCACACATGATTTCGTGTATTGACTTTGCATCTAGTCGGTCCGGAAATTCCTTTATTAATGCGGATTTTAACTCATCCCAGCTTTTAAATGGCCGCTCGGATTTCATCCATAAAGCCGCGGTTCCTCTTAAGGATTTTCTTGCGACCAGCAGCGTCTGTAGCGGAGACCACGCAAAAATCTCCGCATTAGCCTCCACGTCGTCGATCCATTTTTCGATGGAGTAAGTCTCATCCTCACCACTGAAACATGCCACTAGTTCCGCAGTCATGTGCAGCATGTGTGGTGGATGAGAATTTGCTTCATGGAATTCTTCAATTTCCATTTCTCGTCTTTCTCGTCTTTGTCTTGACATATTTTTGGATCAAGAACTATTGACTATGGCGTCGCGTATGTCACTTATAATTTTCAATAAATATGATATGTTCCAGGTAACTTGTTTTCAGATATTTTTTTAGATCCCGGACGAGTCCCCAATTTGTAGGATCGTAAAAATTATAAATAAAAGCACCTTTTATAACTCACTCACTATTTATATTTTAAAATATAAGAAAACAATTACGCCTAACGTCGTATCGCCATAATGACATATGTCACATCCTTCATCCCTTATATACTCTTCATGCATTCTATTATTAAAATTCTTTCTTACATCTCTTTTTACATCATTTACATGCATACTCCTTTTGCAAATCCCACATTTATTTATTAACAATTTTATAACAATCGTCTTATCCAGCCTTTCGTCCGCTGTTCGACCTCGCCTATTATGTCACACACACTCAATTTATCTCATTTAATTGTCTTCATTCCCTTCTTCATCCCGTTTAACTCCTTAACAGTAAGTACCTAACAGTCTTAAACACAGAATATATAATGTATAGAATCTAAATCTCACGTAGAATAATACATGACAATCACATTCAACATCGAAGATGAAGTATACATATAGGTACCACGTGTTCTAGATCATACACTTTAGATGTCACAAGTTTTATTTTGCACTCTGATTTACTTAACTTGGTAGAATAAAGTGTTTAAAAAATATTTACAAAAATGTAGATATATATAATATAAATGTTATTAAAAAACAACTTTGGTTTTTTTAACTCTTCATGCTATATCTTTCTTTCTTGTCAGCCAAACCACCATTTATCATGATATCTATTTTCATTCATAACATAAATTAATACCGCTCCCCTTTAAATATGAATACTTATTCCTACCGAATGAACTAATTATAATCCACCCAGTAGCTTCAGATTATTGTACAAACTCATTTATCGTTAAGGCTTACTAGAATAAATTATATAAATATAATAACGGTTTTAACAAGAAAGTACACCGACTTCAAAATTACTTTAAAAGTAATTATTTCACCCTGAGGGGTTGAACTTTGTCTTGGAAATTGTATAACTTATTTATTAAAAATATAATCATGAAAATCTGTTGAAGTCTATGCTGAATGTTTTTTTTTTTATTATTTATAATTACCTATATTCCTATCACTTGATAACGAGTTCATTTAATTATCATACGCATTACATATTCTATTCATTTCATTTCGATGATAACGGAATCAACAAATTTCAGTGAAAATATCCAACGATAAGCTTCATCTACTTGAAAAACAACAAATTCTTTATACGTAAATAGACTACGTAAAAGTTTACTAAAACATTGTTTACGAAAAATGTGTATGTATACATTTTTCATAATATTTAATATATTTAAAATATTAGCCTTGTATCCGAGAAAAGCTTATGTAAATGGTTTTGAATCATGAATAAAAGCACATTTTGTCACCATTTGAAATATGAAACTTAGTATACCAACTATTTAAATATTACAGTCACAGAATTATTTATTTCTCGCATGACCTTTGATAAAATATAATATTTCTCTTGCTAGACGTTCATCAAAAACATTCTCCCGAGGTAGGCTCTTTAACCTCAAACCAGTGAAATAATCTGAAGGCCTACGCATTTTGTGGGCGGACAAAATATGTCGCTCAGTCGAAAACAGGTAGGCAAGGCAAAATTATATTACACGCTGTATAATGCGAGGTTACACGAACGCTGGATGTTTCGACATTAAAGGAAAGCCCGACTTCAATGAATAACATATTCTGGCGAATTTGAACACTATCAGTCCATATTAACCTGTCGTCTGCATTCTCGAAATGAAATATCGATCTTTAATTATTCACGTTTTAATCAAGATTGCTAATAAATATATTTACATATGAATATTAAAAAAGATGAACATACAGACATATATAAGTTTTCCTTTATTTTTGTTAATGATTAATGATGTATGTAGAAATCCAACCTGCGGACTCTAGTACTATAGACAGTCAGTCAGAAACGTACCAAAATATTGCATTATGCTATTATTACGAAGATCAATCACAGACTTGAATGCTTGAAATACTCAAGTCATCAAAAGATTGTAAGAGGTTAGGGTCATCACGCGATATTTCGACATAGGTGTGGCAACGATGCCCACATGTCCTAGGTAACATTACCGCGTGTAATCTGCAAACATTTCAACACCTTGCTGATTAATAGACTGAGCATTGACCCGTTTTCGAGTATTCTTAAAAGTGTCTGAATCAATAGTGCTTTAGCGTGCCTAATATTTTTTTTAATCTATATTATATCTTTTGTCCATTATAAGTAGGTAATTACATAACAACATTCCTACTGATACTAATGACTGACTATACATAAAATATTTTGTTTATTTATAGTCAGAATCAATTTTTTTGAATTTTTGTCTGTCTGAGACTGCATAGCGTGAAAACCACTGGGAAAATTTAAATGAAATTAGGCAGGATAATAGCTGGAAAAATATCGCACTTCTGAAAATCTATACTACACGTAAAACGTTAACATCTAAGGACTAACCTGACAGACCGAGGCTCTATGAAACATATTTTACACCAGTTACAAAAATTGCAACGATAACAATATAAGTACAAAACAAGTTTAAGAATTTATCATTTAACTAATCAAGCACTTCGGTTGTCATTAGATAGATAATACGGAAGAGAACAAAGACGGTAAAAAGTAAAACTATTTTGTTTACAGTTAATTAACGGGCTAGGTTTATAAAACCGAAAGTGTGATATCGCAAGGCCGGCTGACGTCATAACCAATGTTCGGTCGTTGTTTACGGCACCGACTCTAACTACTAATTGATATTTGGACCTGAACTTTTAATTGGTATTTTAGTTCTAATTAAATTATTAATTTCAAGTTGGAAAAATCACAAGCAATTATTTTCATAAATACAATTTAAACTGTCATAACTTTATTAACTTTAAAATTGCTTTTTCTCGCCAATTCTTAATTAATGCATTCCATATTATAAATGTGAAAGTTTGTCTTTCTTTGACGTTGAAACATCGTTACGAATTGGCGTGATTTTTTGTGTAGAGATAGTTGAAAGGTTGAAGATGTCATAGCCTATCAACCGCGGGAGATTATCTCATTTCCATGCGAAAATAAGCTTCAGCTGTGTTCTAAAATCTTCTCCGGCTTATTCAGTCCACAAGCTAATTTAAAGAAATTAAAAGAAAAATCTAGTTATAAACTTAGAGAAATGTGCGTTTTTATTGCTTAGTACTTTAGAATGACAAAGTAGTAACAATAACCAACTAACGTATTACGTAGTTGGTTGGTCGGTATTTAGTCAGGGTTCGATTTCCGCTAGGGGCATAATATTTCTTTTGGTAAGTATTCCTGTCTAGTGTATACATTCACTTTCTGTCTAGTGTATTTACTATTTACGGATCTACCTACCCACTATAGAAAGAAATACTATAGTAATAAACGTGTACGGTATCAGAAACAAGCGTAAAAGTTAGAATACAACAAATGATTACAGTGAAAGTAAATTTAAAGAAGACTATCTTCAGATCTTGAGGTCCTCAGATACAAGATAAAACATCACCACCTACCAAGAGTAATCAAAACGACACTCTCGAGGGATCAGTCGAGGGCTTTCAAGGCAACATTAACCTAATTTAGGACGGCTTTCTGCATGATGTTTCAAGAAGTCTACTTTATAACGAGTTTGTTTTGTCGAATCTTGTGTCAGGCGTTGTTTAGACCAAAAATGTCATTTCGACTCTGTTCATTGATTAATAGAATTTAAAATAAAATTTTACGTATTAGTTACGAATTTACAAAATTACCGTAAAATTTAAAATAAATAATTAAACACAATATCAAAAGTAGTAATTCATAAGACAAACAACCATTATATTTTAATCAAAGCTCCCAATGACACTTTTATAATAACTTAATATTCATATGTGTTAAACGAATTCATCGACGACACCAGACTACGATACGAGAGCACAGTTAACTAACATTTTGTATTTCAATTCTCTCTCACTACAAAACTTTTACTGCACAAATCGTTTAACCACCGTGAAATGAGACAGTTAAAACGAAAAAGGCAAAGGCTATTTAGAAAGTAAAATACGCTAGTTGGTGACGGCACACTGTGGACCGACAATATATTATTTATTCAATGTAGGACGTAAAGTTGCAAAATTGGCGAAGGAAATTATGTATCTACGGCAAGCGACCGTGAACTGTGAACGTATATCATTTGAATAAAATACTGTAGTCTGTAGGGAGATAACGCAACAGGTATTTCTTGATTTTCTTAATAATTAAATATGCTTATTTTTTTGAAATTTGCACTTGTTCCAATAGTTTTTAATAAAAGAACGAAGTATTTAAATATTCCAATTATAACCAATGAATTTAAAGGAATATTGAAACCACTTAGTAGCTACGAGTAACTACAAAACCTAATTGAAGATCATATATCAATAACAACTTGACAAAATTTATTTACAACTATCAAAATACTACAAAACGTGGCTGTGACATACGGACGGACTGACAAACAGACAGACATGACGAATCCATAAGGGTTCCGTTTTTTGCTAAGTATTTGGCTATGGAACCCTAATAAAAACAATGTCAAAAAAATAGAATTTGCAGAAAATAATATTGTAGCAAAGTAGTCAAATATTATATGAAAAAATAGTAAGTGATTTTACCATTCTATTAGCAATTTAACGCTCATTACTTAACTGTTCATCTTCTAACCGATACTAACCACGCGAGTAAGTAATGATGTCGATTACGGTATGAAGGTCAATGTTAAATGGTCTCTTCAATGTGAGAACGATGTGTAATATCACTTGTTACAATATCTACGAGTATTTCTAAATAAAATCTACATGTGTGCTAATATTATGTTTTGTTCGTTTGATTGATAAATATATGGCTAACCGCTGCACTCATAATCAGTTAATGAACCGTTAAGTCGAGAATCTCCATACTGAAGAAGGACTTCTTGGTTCGTTAAGTGACTATGAGTGCGACGGTAAGACGATTTTGATGACATTTGTTATAGAAGCTACTAGCAAGTACTGAATTATTTTGGTTTCGTGAATTATTTTGGTCTCGTGCCTCGAAGAGCACGAAAGCCGTCGGTCCTGCGCCTTAACTCTCACTGGTCGTGTCGAGCAGTCGTCCCATTGGAATATGAGAGTGATAAGGAATAAAGAGTGCACTTGTGTCTGCGCATACACTTGTGCACTATAATAGTTGCACGGTGCACGCGCAGTTGGCTAGTCGCAATGAGATTGGACGCCATGGCCGGAATCGGTCAGGAGGACATCATTTTGGTTTCGGTTTGACGAAGTGGTTATGTAAAGTTGCTATTAAGTTAAAATGTCACTTCTCTTTGTTTAATTTATATAATAATAATAATGTAAATAACGAAAAAACGGTAAAAATATATACTAACAACCATTATTTTTATTTCTATTGGTTCTATGAAAATAATCTTTACTAATCAAAATTCTAAGTGAATTGTAAGCTACTTTAGTATTATTAAAGTAAACAAAAGATATGTGATAAAAGTACATGTTAAAGTTTTTCGGATTTTTTCCTTAACTTCGAGACCTCGCTTCTTCCAAAACTTTATGATTCAACCGGGAAGTATCTTAGAGTCTGTTTTGATTTATTTGCGAGTGTGCAAACTTGCAGAATAGTTAGCAGTATTTACAATATTTTTAATTGGTATAGTTTTCAATTTTAATTAGAACGTATTCCCTTATTACTTTCCTGAGAAAAAGAGTCTCAAAATGCAGTGTACCTTTTTTTAAGTAAATAAACTCTAAATGCATAGATATTGCAATCAATATAGTCAATCCTATACGACTTTTTACCAGATACTTCATAGCTCTTGTCTCTCATCAAAACGTAAAAAGCAAGGTGAATTATTTTTATATTTGCATCACATTTACTTATGATTCGCACGTCTCCTATACCTCAGTTCCATCTTTTAGTCCTATGCTACCACTTTATATGCAAACCGTCCACCGTCTACACCTTGCGTTTAAATAAAAATAGAAGTACGGAACCGTTCATTACGCGCTCTGAATTTCCTCTTCAGACAGAAATTTAATTTTAAGGCTTCCGACAAGCTTGCTCGAGACATTTTCTGTACAAATCGTACTAATGAAGGATATCGGATCTACAGCATTATAAATGTCATAAATGTTACATAATACTTTGTAATAATACGTTACGTTATTTAAAGGCGAAGTTTAAATATGATGATTGCAGTTTTTCTTTAATGTACGCTACAATATTATATTCCTAACTGCCTTAGTGGTGTAGTGGCTAGCATGTACGGTCGCACACCGGGAGGTCCTGGGTTCGAGTCCCGGGTCGGGCCAAGTTTCGTTATTGAGTCTTTCAGTTTCGTAAGCCTCAGTAACAGCCCGGAGTTGGGAAGTTGGCGGTGTTTCACCCCCGTCACCCCGTGCCTCGGAGAGCACGTAAAGCCGTCGGTCCTGCGCCTTAACTCTCACTGGTCGTGTCGAGCATTCGTCCCACCGGAATATGAGAGTGATAAGAAACAGAGAGTGCACTTGTGTTTGCGCGTACATTCGTGCACTATAATTATTATGTCCCGCGCCATTGGCTAGTCTCAATGATATTGGCCGCCGTGGCCGTAATCGGCGGGGAGGACATTATTATTATTATTATATTCCTGCTTCGTCTTCGAAATCATACATGTTAGTAAAAAGTAAGTAATAAGTATATTATATATTCATACTGCGTAGTAACTTATAGGTGTCATAACTTCTGCCCTGTAGGTTCATAGTAAAAATCCAAAGATAGGCTCTTGAGATAGCCTAGTCATTTTATCCTAATTTTGGCAAATTACAATTCACAATTCGTCTTCGGGAAAACACCATCACACTGCACATTAGATATTCTTAAATTATATTCTTCATACCATGTATATGACAGCTGAACACCGTATGTCATACTTGAAGTATAAAGAGATCTCTTGATTTTTTTGTCTTATTACAGATTTAAATTAAAAGGCACACTATCAATAAAACAACATAACTTCATTTATATCATTTCTTAAAATTAATATTTTATATTAATTATTTATATAATTGTGCTTAATAGGAAAATTAATGATTAGAAAAACACTAAAGCTTGTCTAAAGCCACTATATACAAAAAAGAAAAGATTGGTTAAGTGGAGGAGAAAAGGTATTGTACTGTCTTGGATTATTAATATATAAATAAAATTATGTATATAATAAGAAAATTATTTATTATGGAACTATCTTTCAGGAAATGAAGTTTTTATGACGTATTCAGCCCATATATTGTACATGTATGTATTATTGCATAACGTAACTTAAAGATACTAGCAAAAAGCTGAGCTTTGTGAGGGCTCGTGTTGTTTTTCTAACGGGTAATATTGTTACAGCGATGTTAACCCTTTGATTCTCTATCAGATGGCGTTAGTAGCAATAATATTCTATCGAATGAACACAAAATTGTTTATGTTCATTTTTTTATGGCTATAAAATTATATTTTATTTGACAGGTAACACATCTAGATATGAAGTTAAATTACTACGTTAAAGCACAAATCTATAGGCGTGATAGTTTTTCAGTAAAGTGTACCACAAAATGCTCAGGTTGTGGGATAGTGTTAGGATAGGTTAACCTAATTATTATGGTTTACATCTTTTTCGTTCATATGCATTTAAAAAAAATATATACATATAACATTGTTAAGTATGTTACATAATAAGTATATGTAAGAACATGAGTAGTTATTAATGAAGTAGGTATAATGACCTAAGACGACGTGCTAGTGTACTCTACGGTAACATTATACACGAGTTATTAGTGATACTACTTAAGGGCGTAGGTCAAACGTGTATGCTTTTTTCCATCGTTAGTTTTCTTGCAAATAAAGTATCCATGAAGCTAATAAATTCTACGTTAATATATAATTAGATACATACTTAATGTACCTATACCTCATCTTTTTAAAACTTTTGATAAAGAATCAATGATAAAATATCACTTTCTAAACGTTTTTAAGCGCTAGATCTGTTGGTTTAATAAAATTTAAAACATACAAACTTTTTCAACATAAAAACAAGTATTCTCTTTAACAGCTAAACTGTTAATGAACGCAACCAAATATTCTGTATTATCTAAATTGAAACATTAGCGTAACACAAGCAGTACTCATCTTTTTAGTAACGTCCGTACTAAACATAAACCGATAATTGTATGCATAAAACGATCAACCTACATAACTGTTAGTTCTCGTTAACACCTAATGAGATAAACTGGTTAAAACTGACTAGTTACTGTTTATAAACATATAGAAAATTACCGCGGCCATATCCGTATTTAAAATGTTTTCAACGTTAACTAAAATAACGTATACAAGTAAATACAGAAGCCGACGACGAAAAATCAGTCGAGAAAGCCGATTCCGACGATTTCTATACACAAAATCATATTATTCGAAATGGGGGTTGTTTTATAACGTTTTCCTCTGAGAATGAGATTATATTTGATAAAACTATCTCCATCTCAGACCAAATAAAAAGTAAAGACGGAACTCTGCGAACAGAAAAGTGAGGCCACCTTTTTAAACATGTGTTGCGTGGGCCGGTGTTGCCATGATAATTCAAATTACCCTAAAATTACAAAAATAACGTTACTAATTGATAACGTCATAACATGATATATAAAGTGTCTTCAGTCTTGGTGAGTTGTCGGTATAAAGCAGTGATGGTAGGAGAAAGTAAATGGAAAAAGTGGTTCAGAAATAAAATTCGTTATGATTTATCCAATTTATTTTATTTAAAAACCTTTATGCCGAATTAATTATTAATAATACACATAGGTACTATTAAGCTTGAAAGGGTAGTAAACGCCTTTAAAATATTAATTAATACATATTATTATGGATATAATTGAAACCCGTTAAAAACAACTGACTTAATAACGTAACGAATAAAACTTTAGTAAATTTTTTTATTTTGCTATTAAATTATTGTTCGAGCCGATTTTGATAACAAGGATATATAATATTGTGAAAACCGTTAGATAAGAATTTATCTCGATAGATTGTAATCCATCCAAATAGGGTAAACAAAAACACTTTATACTGGCAACATTTGTGTTCCAAGCAATAATCTTAAAATTTTATTTTGATTTATTGAAAATTATTGGTTTTTAAATTACTTACGTGTGAAATGTGATTCCATCCCGCTTTTTATCTTTTGAGGATTGATTCTTACACCCTTTCACAACACAATTCGGCATTTTCGCTTGTAAATTAATATTTTCTCAAAACGTGTTGCTCCCACGAGCCGCGATATATAGACTGACAAGGCAAGGCGTAGTTTCGTTGTACGAGTGTGCGTGTAATTGTGTATGTACACGGCGAGGCGTAGTTTGACCGGCCTCACTTTGCTGTTCGCAGAGTTCCGTCTATACTTTTTATTTGGTCTGAGATCTCCATACGAAACAATTCACATTAATCCGTTGCTCCATAACAGAGTGAAGGAATAAAGAAAGACAGTAACAATTTGGCATTCACAATATAAGGATTTTGTATTTTTCTTATGATTTTTTCGCTGATTTATTTTGGTTTATGTTTCCCGACGTTTCGATTGATTTATAGCAAAAATGGCTACAAGAGATTTAAAACGTCTCGAAAGTTATTTCCATAGTTTTCACAAACGGTATCTATCCACAAATTACAAAACTATATGATACTAGCTAGCGACTCATTTAATTTTTGACAAAATTTGAATGTCTTATTTATATCTAATCAAAAGCCTAAAAACAAGTTTCAAGCTTCTAGCTTTAAAAATGACGTCTTTTCGAGCTTTAAAAAAACTTTCATCCCTATTTCAACCCCTTACAGCCATTTTTTCGCTTTTAAAAGTAGCCTATTACATTTCTCAGGCTCTAGACTATCTGTGTACCAAATTTCATTCAAATCAGTTTAGTATATCAGACAGAGTTACTTTAGCATAGTAAGGATTATAATATGGTAACTAAAACTAATAGGTACGTTTTGAGGGTTAGTATAGATTTCCCAGAAATAAGTTATTTTCCTGCCACCAACCCAGATCACTACAATTTCATCAAAATCCGTACAGTGGTTATCCCGTGGTGCTTTCATACACACAGAGACACAGACAGACAAAAATTCTAAAAACTATAGCTTTGGCCTCAATATCGTTAATAATGACTGTTTCAATTAGAATTTCCCAAAAAATAGTCAATGTACAGATTCAACTAAGATAGAATTAAACTCTTTCACTTTGTCATGTACCTATTCTATTATAATATTCTAAAGACAAACAATTCTGACGTTACTTAAGGAGTTAATCAATGACCTATTTTAGCTTGCCAAGTATGTCAGCTCAAGCATTGAAAACAATAAGATAATATAGTTATCCAAATACTTTTAATACTCAAATTACTTACCAAAACTAGGTTACCAGATAAAAAGTATTTTAAAAATTTAACAAAAATTAAAAATAATAACTGATGTAACTCTCTCGTTTCCATTAAGCCATAAGTTAAAAATCTGGGACGAAATGTGCTGTATTTTCATGAGAGATTATTTCAGCCTTTGATGTTATATAAGAGGTAAATAGCCCATTTCGGTGGAGTTCCTCACTAATGAGATGACGATGAGTTGCTCCAGAACAAATAGACTTGAAATGGAAGCAACGCCATTCACAAATTCATCGCTTTTTAAAAAAATATTTCCGTCATTATAATTGTTCTGATAATTCGTATCTGTAATGAAAATAATAATTTGTATACCTACTTAATAAATAATACTAAAAGAGCTCAGAAGGATTTCCACTCATAAACGCTTGTACAATTATAATATGTTAGAACTCGAATCGCTGACTTGTACCAACATTTCCTTAACAACCTAGCCAAAATTTTGAAGCATATTTTTCAAGACGTAAGAATTTCTCGTATTAAATGCAGTGGAGCAAATAATATTAGATTATATTCGATAAACAGTATGCTTCTGGCATAACCTTTACGAGCAGAGGTTCGCAATCAGATGCAAAAGTTATATAACTGGTTAAACGATTCACTTCAAAAGAAAATCAGGTCAAACTTTAAACATTTGTATGATGCCTACTTTATATCGAAGAGCACTTATTATAATAAGATTCGGTATGTCACGATTCTACTCATACTATCATAAAATTTCTATCGAGACTCTGAATTTGGGTGCAATTTTTGTGGGCGTTTGATATTTATGTGTTTTAATATCTGAGATCTTCAAATGCATCCGGTTTTTATCATTTTTTTTATCGAATTCGTGTTCGTAATTTTAGTAAATCCACCAGTAATGGCGGAATATCTAACAAAATTTTACAAAGTTTTCTCGTTTGTTCGTCAACCGCTTCGGGTCAGTTTGGTTTTTTAATTATTAACAAGCTTTCGAATTTTCAATAAATAAAACAAGTGATTATGGTTTGATTTCGACCACTGGACGAACGTTAGTTACTTTAAAGTGCCTATTAGTTTTAAAACAGTGCACTTTTCATGGTTAATAATTAAATGATGTTTTAGCTATTTATTTATTTTTTAAAGTTGGATTGAGAACAGTAAGAAACTAAATCTGATATTACACTTTAGTCATTACTACGCTAACTCACCATGTACTTTATAAATCCAAATACCAAATAGTAACAATATTATAAACTTTACTGTCGACATTATTAACATTTTTTTATTTTCATAATATAATAACGCTACGTTTACGAAGACGTACCTAACGTTTTGTGTCGATCCCTTGGGAAATAATGATTCCTCATACATACGTATATATACAAACTTTCATTCCTCTTTTACTACCTGAAAAAAACATCAAAGTCGGTTTTATAAACTGCAAATCTTTTTTATATTGGTAGTTTATATATAGGTAGTATATATATATATATATATATATATATATATATATATATATATATATATATATATATATATATATATATATATACATCATGGCAATTCCTATTAATAATTCTGAGTGCAGCCTAGCAAATATCTTTATTTCCATTAAGGCGCAAGAACGTTATCCCTAATTTATACAGGATCTTTGGATTCACTTAAACCAGGAAAATGAAAGTGGAAACATAAGTATGTGTTGGCTACCTATATAAAATACTAAAATCCGTACTGAAATCCGTCAATAATGTAGTCAGAAAATACGAGTATTTTAAACAGAAAATATATATTCTCTATTATCTAAAAATGCGCTCACAAAATAACAGCCAACAATATCTAGATATCTATAATATACTTTTGAACTACGCAACGGATTTTAATGCGGTTTTCATCAATATATAGAGTGATTCAAGACGAAGGTTTATATGTATAAAGCATATCAAGTAGAAAAAAGTCGAGAAAATGTCTCATTTCAGTGATATCTATAATTTATTCATTTAGGGATGAACCCGAGCGAAGCGATTGTGAGTTGCTAGTGTATGAATAGTTTTCAAATTTATAAGGAAACCATATTATATAATAAATATGTAGAAACTAGAAATAAATCCACATTCTTGTAGACTACATCAAGAGACATAACTAAAGTGTGCAGAACAATAAACCTCTCAAAACAGTCAAGTAACAAAGGCCAAGTATAACATTGTACCGCACTAACAACCCCCCAAAAATACGTCAAAACCTTTCGAGGCCGCAATTCTGACATCATCATAGTCTCTTGGCGTGTCAGAAACGAAGAGTACGTCTGACGATAGTAACTGGAATCGTGCTAAACAATGGTAATAGGGGTGTTCACATATTTGGTACAAGGTAAGAGGTATCTTAGGGAATTTTAACCGTCGGTTCTATTTAAATAGATTTTTTTGAACCGTTATTTTTAAAACATGTAAAACACACAGCCAGAATTTTATAGGAACCACAAAAAATAGGTTAACCATTTAATATTTAATACTTATTATATAAGTTTGATATTTTCCCCTTATTTTTAATTGGACCCTGGACGGTGTAATTCAAAATAACAATCGATAATATTGTAATAAATGGTAGTCTCACCACTAGAATACTTATTTAATTACCAATTCTTATCACACTTCGAAGTACCCTTTAAAAATATATTACAAATTAAAAACCTAGCTTTATAAAACACCAATTAGTAAAAACAGCTTCGCACAGAAGCTTTTCTTTTGCTACAAAAACAAGAAGAGGATAAGTACATACTCTATCTTCTTTAACTTGAGCCACACAAAATATGGCATAAGAGGTCCTGACGACTGTTGAGCCTTACAAAGGACGCAAGACGAAGGCACCCTTTGTCTAACGGATAGTTTTATGTGCAGTATTTATGTACCATCAGGCTCTATATTACCATTATAGGTAATGTAAGGCTTAGGTATTATGTTATTCAAAATGACGACATTGTGTCTCGACTAGTTAAGTTTTAACTTCCCAGAGAGAAAGTTATAACGAGTTAAAATCTTTGTGACATTGCCTCCTGCGATTTATTAATTTTTCAAACTTGCGGCACATAAATATACAAATAAATATTACCAACATTATGGCATTAGGTGTTAAATAAAAACAATGGTTTCACTTTTATTATAATGCCTGTTAAAATCGTTGTTAAGCTCAATTTAAAAAATCTAAGTTTGAAGCAATGAAAGTCTTGACATTCTGTGGACTTCATTGTCTATAGTTTATATAGATATCTATCTGTGAGTACAAAAACTTTATCTACGATGAGACCAGTTCATGTTATATAATTAAAATAATAGCAAGCGACATCACGTAGTCGTTATTAATTGTGGCAAGTTGGCGACAAATCTTAGAGAAGCATTTGATGACAAATCATATTTTATGACGAGTATATATTTATGTCCGTGCTATTTTTTATGATTCGCTTCGTTGAAGCAAAAGTAAAATTGAATAATTATTTATTTTAATGAGCTTGTTATGGAAATTGTGAAATAAAAGGAAAAAGGAGATAAAAATGTTTGTTTTTCGATTGTAAAATCCTCTATAGTCTATTGTAGTATCTAGTATACTTCTAGAAAATTAAAAGTTTATCAATGCTTTGTATGAAAATGTATATTCATCAAATGATCATTTCATCTAAAAAATGAAATATAGCAACCAAAAATGTATTATTTTAACATTAATGTTACAGTACAGTAGTAGGTACGTGAAGTGTGTTTTTAAAATTGAAATCTAGGAGATAGCTCACTTAGTTTTCTAGATGATAATATTTTTATAATAATAGGGTTTAAAACATTTATGTATGTATATACTGTATGAACATAGCATAAAAATATTAATTACTAACCTGTCATCCTGCAAATTCTTCAGTTCACTCAGCTCTAACTCCCTCCTCAAATTGGATACTTCACATAGAAGCATATCCCTCTCCGCCGAGACCTTCTCCAATTCCGCCCTCAGTCTCACGACTTCATTCGTCAAATCCATACTCGCCATTTTGTCGGCTATCGATATGTATTATCGATACAGCACATCACTTATTTTAGAACAAACCGATGTTGCTCACACATTTTCAATATGTCTAACGCACTAATATCGACACTACACTGTGTTAAGACGACCTGACAGCTCCGGCTACATCGCAGGCATCTGAAACAATATTAGATTTGTTAGCTTTGAAAGACACTCGGTATGGGAATTCAAAATATTTTGTTCATAAACTACTATATGAAGTCGCAAACTCGGCAGCTATGTTAATACAGGGGCATACATAACTGAAACTGCTCCTTTTATTTGTTTTGTGGAAGAGATTTTGTCCCATTTTCATACATATGAGAACAGGAATATTTGTATTGTTACATTATTAATGGTTTGCTGTGCTTGACCTAGATGATGTGCGTTAGTGAGGCTGAGGATTGCTCTACTACCGACGAAAGGCGGTATAACTTTTTATCATAATTTATCTTTAAGCTTAAATTGCGATAAGTTATACAACATTAATTTACTTTAAACATATACATATATCAATATCTACAGTTATAATAAAAATCTAAATCTAATGTATAAGAAATATTTTTCAGAAAATCTTATTGAAATATTTATTATTATCGAAACAGAAGTCGAATATAATTTTTAGAATATTTGTCTGTCTGTCTGTGACCACATCACGAAATAACTACTGGACTGATTGAATACAATTTGGTATGATGAAAGCTGATACTTTTCACTGCGGAAAAATGTCATCCCTGAAAAATATGTAGGTACTGTAATATGTACGTTCGGATGAACCCGAGCGAAGTAAGGGTGAGTCGCAAGTAATTTACAGCACAGATCATTGAAAGAAACGAGAGCTCTATTAGATCAGAAAATACCATCAATAAATCAATTCTATGTGCACATTTTACGTAAACATAAGAAGAAAAACCTTTGATTATACTCTACTAAATAAATTTCTCGAATAAAATTTACCAGTCAATTAAATATAACTTCAATGAAACAACAGAATCATTTTATTTATATACCTATCTTTTTAATTTTCCTTTGAAAAACTTATCTGAAAGGTATAAAAATATAGCTATTAGATGTGATAGACATCTAATATTGTGAAGATTAATAAATAATATAAGTCCCAGAAGACTTTCCCTGTTGTCTTTGAGTAATCGAGTCGTTTCAAAAACATTGGCAGTCGAACACCTGGTGTGCAATTACGTAGATCGCTTTGATACGTCATGGAATTGTCCAAGTGGCATAAAGAGTTAAGTATTCAACGTTTTTTTACTGACAATGTATAGAATGACGATAGAACGTCAGTAAATAGTGTTTAAAGTCTAAAATGGTATTATAATGCTTACAATTTTTTAATTCTTTTTTAAAAGTTAGTGTCATAGTTTTAACACAGATCATATGTAGTTACTAGTTATTCTCTTGGTCTAATATGATATACTATTTATTTAATATAATAAAATTCTGAATCGTTCGGTATTTACCTCATTTTAATAATACATTTATTAAAATATAAAACTGTTTTTTTTAAGAGTTTATCATAACTTTACTCGATATAAAATGTCACGTTTAAATGTAGCTCTTCAGAATACAAGAGAGGCAAATAAACAATAATAAAATTGTAAACTATCATTTATTTCTTTTTATACGAGGAAGAGTCTTTATCTGCTTATCGGGTTTCGTCTTTAATCTTTATGCAAGTAATACATATTTAAGGGCCCTTTAATTGGTTGATGAGATGCATTATAAGTAGGTATAATAAACAAACCAATTTTAATATCAAATTTTACCTCTTGTGGGAATAAAATCTATGAATTAAGGCTCTAAAACTTAGTCAATGTACGCAAGATAGTCAATGTACACAAAATCTTACAAAATAACCAAAAATCATTGCAAACTATCGCAATCTACAACTCATACCACTATACCCACTCGGTGATACGCCTTCGTCGAAATCCACTTAATTGCATAGCCTAGAAAGAATTTGGCACGTATGTAAGGTAAACTCGATTCACTAGCGAATTTGAAATACAAAAGGAACGAGGAGAGCCTTTTAATTCACCTTTGTTACTCGCGTATAATGAAATTTTCAGACAGTGTTTCCAATTAGCCGCTCCCTGGAGCGATATCTATTTAATTTGTTACAACTCTACATGGTTTGGTTGTTCTTAAGCAAGTTATAGTAATTATTTTTGAACTGTAAGTCATATGTAATGATTGGTTTATATATGTTACAGTTAAAACCCGTTATCAGTTACAACGCGTTTTAACTAGTCAAAACTAATTAACACGAAACGCCTTAGTGAAAACTAGAATTGATTGTTGTAACGCGTCGTAACTGAGAACGGGTTTTAACTGTAACATTTACATTAAAATAATACCTTTTTTATCATCCAATGCCTCAAAAGTTTTTTGATAGCATTTCCTATATTAAAAAAAAATATAGTTTCTGAGATTAGTGCTTTAGCATCTATAGCAAAGCAAAGCAACAATTGGCAAGTGCTTATTAAAAATGATTGTGAAGCCATTTTGAATGTGATTAAAACTATGTAGAAAAACTTGACCGCTCTTAAAAAGTTTAAACAGCAATCTCCATTGTACATAACTACGCAAAAATCAGCTATAATTTAATATGATCGTGTGATAGATGGCAAATCTTAAATACCACTTACTTTTAGATTCCATCCACGTTAAAATTTAATATTACCATACACTTAAAAAAATATTGACTGTGCTTGATTGAAGTTTATTTAATTGAAACCGCAGTAGTTTTACATATTTATTTTTAAAAAATGATTTCATATTAAGTAAAGCGAGTATAAGAGTACATTAAAGGTTGGCTTGTTATAAACGAGGATAAAATTAGTTTTACATCGTAATATTTTGTGCTATTTACGAAAATGTTTCACAATTTAAATAAATGTTCTCGAATTTTCCCCAAATTTATTTCGATTTCTGTTAGATTTCGACATTTCGAATGCTATAGCAAAACAATCACTTCATCTTCTTGTATTTATACAAATTTATTCGTCCTGTATATATACACAAATTTATTTTGCGAATTTGGCTTTTTTTCATTTAATTTATACGTGTCTACTGTCTATGCAGAAAATTCCATTTACAAGTGGTATATTAATTATTTTTAAGTGTCGAGCTCAAAATTTAGACAAACATGTTCACATATATTAATCAAAAATGAGAAACAAAATAAAAGATTGCCTGTATCCCGACGATTTGCTAAAGATTGCCTCATAATTAGGTCTATCTTGTCGTTAAAAGATAGCCGTTATAAAAATTAATGTCAACAAACCATTAGTAATAACCGAGTATTTTCTTCTTCCTATACTGTTATTTTAAATAGGTCGCGGTCTTCCGCCGTGAGATCTATTTCCCGATGTCTCGCTGAATTAGAATGATGGATGTGAAGTGTATTTTAAAAAATAACGCAGCATTGTTAATTAATTTATCATGCTGTGTGTTATAATATCATTATTCAATCTTTTCTTATAGACTTAATCCCATACATTTGGTTACTGAGAAAATAAGTAAGGTCTGGCGAACTTGGGAAATATAGTTTTTTTATTTTTTTTCTTATAGACCAAAATGGTGTATAAGAAAAAAAAACTATATGTAATAAGTATGTATTAAATAAAATAATACATATCATTGTTATATAAAACAAATATTATATTATAAAATCCTATAAGCATTTCTCATTTCTATTTTGCAACATCCTAATGTACTGAACAGTACTACTGATACTATATAGGTACTAGATGTACGGAGATAAACCCATATATCTTTTTCCAGTCCATAAACTATTCCTATAAAAGTAAAAACACTAAAAATCGCTTCTGGTAGATTTATGTATGTATAAGATTCGACAAAATGAATCAAATGAACTTTTACTAGTAGATAGGTAGGTACATAAAATGTTACCACTATTCACTTTGTGATTCTATCATTAGATGAGCTCAATAATTTTTATAGTGAATAGAAAAAATATTATCTTCCAAGAGATACAAAGTTTCACTTTAATATAAAAAGATTTAATATCACGTTTACTAATAATAAATCTAGGAGCGAATTAAAAACGGTTTATAGCGTAACATAAAAACAAATATGTATACTTTCTCCGTTAAATTTAAGTAAGAATAACTATCAAAATAAACTTTAGAACAAAGCTACATTAAAATATTCTCAACGGATTACTGAATCTGGTGCAATAAAAGTAAATTAGTACCTTTTACGAATTATTTTTTAATTATATTTTGACAGTGAAAATACGATTATGCTTCAACTTTAAAGTAACTTTACTTTTTATTAAAACTTAAAAATTTAAGCAGCAATTTGGTTTTCAAATAAAAACTTGCACTAAACTTAAACTTTCATTAATTTTTTTTTTTAATTATATTATAGTTTCATCAATATCAACTATATTTCAAAAAGTTGTAGTAATTTACCAAGAATTTATTTCATTTTATGAAACGGAGTAAAATAAAATGGTCTGTAGTATGTAACACAGAAAAAATGTAATTAATATTATTTAGCATTTTATTACGGAATAATTGATTTTTCGTCGTTATTTAAAATACATATTATATTAATTATATAATGATACTAGGGGCTTACGCTCGGGTTCGTCCCTAGGTACGTGTTGTATATATTTTTTACTTTGCACCGCCCGCTATATATTTGTCTTGATTATAATATGAATTATCATTACACGCACCATAGCAACGGTCATAACTGATACATCAAACGCCGTTAATTTTATAAAGTGTTTTAAATTTTTTAATCTTCCGTACAACTTTCTTATTTTTTCTTTCATAAGAACCTTCTCCTTACAATAACAAACATAACAAAAAAAAATTGCCAAATTGGTCCAGGCGTTGTTGAGGCGCTGTTTATGCGCTTCCCAACACATTTTGCGATTCATTTTTATATTATAGACTAGCGACTCACCCTCGCTTCGCTCGGGTTCGTCCCCAGGTGTAACCTCTTTAGTAGGTATAGTTTAAAAATGACGTAATTTCCATATATAATCGCGTAAGAAACGCTTTCATTCAACCGTTTTTTCTCCGATTCACTTTGCAAAACGGACTACCACGTAAAAGCCTTTTTATTTTTCGGTTTTTTATATAACCTATGTCACTCAGCAATAATGTGGCTTTCTATTGGTGAAAGAATTCAGAAAAATCGGTTCAGTAGATCCCGAGATTACCCCTTACAATTTAACAAATATACAAACACACAAACTTTACTTCTTTATAATATTAGTATAGATATACCAATTGTTTTCTAAATTTCAAGTACTACTACCGCCATCTATACATGATCTACGGAACTCTCAACGATTATCCTTTAGTTCATTCCTTGTCGATAGATGGCGCTACCATCCTATATGGATCAATGTTTAATTGTTTTTAATTACATATTATAACGATATAATATGTACTTGTATCATAAGCGAAGCGTGTAGAATATATTATGCAGCTGGAGACTTTATCTTTCATAATATTGCATTGAAACAGTGTCTTGGTCATGAGAGTGTATTAAAGGTTATGTGAAATTTTAAAACATTTGAATGAGTTAGGATTATTTCTGTTAATTTTAGATACATTAGAAAAATATTATTTATCAAATTATACTGCAGTTATCAAGAAAAAAAAAACTACTGGATGGTATAAAAATACCAGTAAGATGTTTATTTAACAGCTCGATTAATAATTTAGTTAAAATTTTAGTTAAGCATGGGGTTAATTTATTGATTCTAAGCCACAAATCTCGTCGTAGCAAGATTGATTACTGCCAGTAATTTACTGGAATTATACGGGTAGGATCACAAATAACATCAACAACAACAATTAAATATTCATTATTCATGTTAGACTTAGTTTAGTTATTTATGTTGTTAAGTCGTTTATTTAGATTTAAAAAGATATTTGACACTATCGTATCGTACACAAGGTCGCCAAATGTGAACCAATTTGCATCTTTGTTATTTAAGAATAGGCTGTACTTTTAAGGTTATTTCTATAACAATCAAAAAACTCTATCTCCATGGGTTTTCGTAACTTCATGCAACAACTGTAAGTAACATCCGTAAATCATTTAACATCCAGGTAAGTATTTTTTAAACAAAATCCATCTTTAACTAGTACTGTGCACTATCTGGGATATCGGGCCGAGATTTAAGTTTATGACTCTTGTAAATTGTGTAGATTAATAGAGCGTAAACTATTTGTGTTATATGAAAAATAGGACAGCGGGCTCAAAGTCTAATGAAGATTTCCAGAACGTTATGTAAACTTTAATCATCAAATGGTTTTAACTGTAAACAATATTTTATTTATTTATATTTTTCTTAACGAACTACATTAATTGGTATACTTACTGAGTTGAATCACTGATACTGGAGCGAGCCGAATCTTTAGTTTTTATAACTTTTGGCCGTCTTCATGTGACCGTATCACGAGATAATCACTGGACAGATTTATATGAAATTTGGTCTGATGATAGCTGGTTATTTAGTCAGCAGTGTCAGCAATCAGCATATATGCTAACCGTTAATATGCCTGTAGAGACGAACCCGAGCAGACCTAGGGTGTATTGTATGATAATAAAATACGGATACCTGTATCTTTACAGACAAGTACAATATCAAAAAGACTAACTCTGATTGATCACGAAATCGGTCAAAAATTATTGAAGCTAAAAAGTTTGTTCACAGTGCGCAATAGCCCGCAAAAAAATATTTTGAGTTTACTTATTCAGAAGTGCTTGTAAAGTCCATTTGAATAAGTGTATTTGAATTGATTTAAAATTCAAGGGGTTAAACGAGGAGTTTCAACGACTTTTTCCTTTAACATTGGCCAGAGTACGTCAAGTTCATAGTATTTTGGTAGTATATATTGTATTTTACTATTAGGATATTGTAACATTAATCGTACCTAGATTCTACCAATACAATAAAATAACATATGACATAAAACAAAAGAGTTAATTACAAACAGTAAATATGCGTAACTATCTGTTTCTTTATTAGAAGATATAACTTTTATATCAATAGTTTGTCTAATACGTATGAGATTTTACTTCAATAAATTCGTCCATAAACCGTTAACGATATTATTTTAAAACCAATTGCCATCTGTTCTAGTCGGGTCAAAGCGACGCAATTATTTTTTAAAAGTCACTGATCCAGGCAATATGTTCAAAATGTTTTAAAGTATACACAATTTGTAAAAATAAAATAAACTGTTAATTAATTGATTGTTAATTATGTAGGATTGCCTGAGTGGAACATAACTGAAAAGGACAGCATACATTAATTTGTATTTTTTACGATAATAATAATAAGTCTATTCCAATCTATCTATCAAAAGCGAGCTTGAGACGAGCTACTGATGCCTATGTTGACCATGCTGAAGTTGCTGCTTTGTGGGGGGCCATCTAATGGGAGGCGAGTTCCACGTCAGATGTCCACTAGTCTCATCTATTAACCCAGCCTATCCTCCATTCCATAGACCCTTTTAGTTTTTCATATATTCCATTGTCCCTCCCTACGCATTATCCGGAGAACACTGTCAGCAATTTCCTATAGATTACTCAGAGATGGATCCCGGCTGAAACGTCATTTTAAGCTAACTAAAATCACTTAAGCCTCTACGTGTTGGGCTCCTTCAGGCCCGTGAAATCCAAAGAGATACAAATGGTAGTAAAAACTCTCTATTGTAGATACTAGTAGGGTGAAAATCAATACGTTGTTAGGGAATTGCAAAAGAGACCGGCTTAAATTAAATAATACAATTATTACAAATATTTTCATTTTTTTAATAATAGGTATATCTATGTAACTGAGAGACAAACAATCATATAGTAACATAAAATTATGTATAAGAATTTTATGTGTAAGAAAAGTAAATGTTAGCGAGTGATGTTTAAGCCTTCATTGCCTAAAATGCTTCATTTTTAAATTAAAATTAGGCAAATTGATTTATAAGCTTCTGTTTATATTGCCGACGGGAAATCCTAAGGCGCAATGCTTGCGATATACGATATAATAATATCACAGTGATATTTAGTAAGTGAATCAGGAATGAGGCATTAGAGAGAATATGCTGAAGTTGCTTGGTTACTTGTATTCCGCTTGTGTTGGACTCGCGCCAAACAATACAGTGCTTGAAGATTTGTATTATGAAAATATTTTGTAGGCATCAACTGCTTCAGAGTGAAACTTAGATACTGTTTTTAAATCCTATATAAAGAAAGCTTTTGCACTCTTTCTAATAAGGTTTCTGGATCGGTCTAAACACTAGATGCTACTCGTAGCATATATACAAAAGGTGACTTTCCTGGATTCAAGGCGTATTAAAATATTTTTTCCTATGTGATTTTAATCCGTGATTATAAGAAAATCGTGATTACTATTTTTGACTAATTACTCGTATTTGATCTTAGTTTTAACTAATTTCAAGGACATATTTTTTACTTTAGTTTTTTTTATTTTAGTTAATTTTATGAATTTATAGAAAAATGAATGTCTTTAAATAAACATAAGAAAAAATAAAATTGATGGGTATAAATCTAGTCTAGCAGTAGGTATATATTTCACATTTTAAAAGAAATTATAAATATTTTATTCGAACTATCTATTCCGATTTTTCGCGGATTAATTTAATTCTTCAATTGGTAGAAAAAAAACAGCCACGATACAATATCACTAAGAAAAAGGAAACAGGATATGCAAAGGAACGTGAACTAAATTCAAAGTTTATAATTAGGGCTTAAAGGACAAATTATCTCGCGCATTGATGCGTGAACCGTGGGAATGATTTAAAATTACACCGAAGACAACCAAACTGGAGCTCCATACTTATTATAGGCAATTTTATGATAAAGTAAGCAAGACCATTGTAAAGAATCTCTAGCAGTTTGATCTGTGAAACTAGAAATTTACATATAGGCATTACATTATACTATACTTTTTATGTTTTTTTATAAATATCATGTAATATAATAAATGCATGTAGTTTTTAATATTGGCTTCACACTTAGTTTCTAATAGCTACTATATCATTCATAATAATTAGCTTATATTAATCACACTCCATGTTATTAGCATTTCTATGCAAATAATTAGATTGCAGACCCGGTTGCAGCGGGGCAATACAATTCGAAAAATATTAATACATTTTCGCATCTATACAAATAAATAGAATTAAAGCCCCTGCTTGTAGATAATGTTAAAAATATTTTATTACTAAATTCATAAGAAAATACATAGGTAAGTTATAAGAAAGAAAAAAGCTTTATAAAATTTTTGCCTATTTGTATATTCCGGCTTATCCCTGAAACGTCTGGACCAATATAAGGGGTAAAATTAAGGGGGCTTTCACTGGCAGATAGCTAACGTTATAAGGAGTAATTAGGCTACTTTCATTTTAGAAAAGGAATTAGGGTAACTTTGTATTAATTCAGGTTCTAGAAAAAAATCATTTCGTTGTATCAATTTCAAAGTTAAACAGCTTTAGCATCTGATTCCCTTAATTCCATATGGCCTTTATAGTCCTATAACGTTATAGGAGATTTACGAGGAACCCCATAAAATCGACAGCACTAAGCCAATCATGGCGGGTTCGGGCGAGAATAATTAATTGGGTCGGTGGCTTTAAATTTTTATACAGCCCACCCACTCGTTGTACAATGTTTGACTTCTAATTTGTTTATATTTTATAAATTCTAATAATAACTAGCAAAAAGCTGAGCTTTGTGAGGGCTCGCGTAGTTTTTCTAACGGGTAATAATGTTACATCGGTGTTAACTCTTTGGTTTTCTAACAGATGGCGTTAGTAGTACAATAACATTCTATCCAATGAACACAAACTTGTTATTGTTCATTTTTTAATGATTATAAAAGTATTATTTTTTGACAGATAACACATATAAATTAAAGTTAAATTACTATATTAAAGCACAAATCTATAGGCGTGATATTTTTTTCAGTAAAGTGTACCACAAAATGCAAAAGGCTGTTCTGCTGGGAAGAGCCGGCGAGAAACTCAACAGTTGCTATGCCTAAAAATTTAATAAATTACAACATGGAGTACGGTATACCTATTTAAAATACAGAGCTCGTACCAAGTCGCTTTTCATAATTCCCTAAACGAGTTTACGTTGGCACGCTGTTTCTAATACGAAAAGCCTGGTAGAATATTTTTTTGCATCATACTTAATAACTAGCAATACACCCAAGTTTCGCTCCGGTTGGTCTCGTTTTAGCGGTTAGTATATAGTATTTATCAGCGATGAGATATTTCCCTGAACTAAAAAGTATTCTAAATGTTGACTTAAAATTTAATCAAAATCTGTCAAATGGTTGGGCTTCTGTATTGATAGTAACGACTATTCAATAACAATTTCCAAAAGAAAATACTCATTCATGCTGAAACAGCTTGACTGATCAGTATGACCTTTACTGCATGGATAGGATACGACTTGGAGTAACACCTATGCTACTGTTGGATTAAGTAGGAATGAACTCAGGCCAAGCGAGGTTAAATCTCTAGAATTTTAATAAAATAAATAAAAGACTTTATTAAAAAACGAATGAAATATATTACGACTATTTACATACATAAAAATGGTAATGTTCTTAAGATGGCATCATACAGCCGTCGAGTTACAAATCTAAAGTGAAAATAAAGCGAAAATTACGAGGGGTTACTCCTTGAATACTGTTGATTGTAGTGTGACCAATTACTACGCTACTAGCGGAATTTATATCTTGAATTATATTACTTATTAATTATTATTAATCAACTATAAACGAAACTATCATTAATTTTTTTGCATGTTTATTTCGATTTTTTGGTTCCCGACGTTCCAAATGTTTTACAGCAATCATGGTTGAAGGAGAGGTCAGTCTCTTTCACAAAAAATATATACATATTATGTAGTTTTATTTATAATGTCAAACATTCGCGATATACCTACTTATACTTTAAGTACGAGTATTATCCTTCCTTTTATATGTGACTAACATGTAAATGAGTAATTTATCCTACAATAAGCCATATTACTCATATAATGTTCATGATGAAATGTTAAAGGTGTATACATAGATATTATGTAGAATATAATTATGTACAATTATATACAAGAAGAAGAACTACAACCATACTTGAAAAGACTGTAACCTTTAGGACTATTTAACATAATGGAATCTGACTGTGGAACACTTAGATAGGTGTGTATTTTTCTATTGAGCTTTGTTTATTGTTACTTCTCCAAATAAGCGAAGAAATCCTTAGTTTTTAATATCAGGCACTAAGTACGTAACGAACATTTTTTATATAAAGTTTAACAATATTAATAAGATTGTCCTAAAAGAGGACCATGACCATGGACCTCCGAATAACGTATTGGGATACACTTTTACTCGCATTCCTAATACGACTACAGCGCAGTTTCACTGTGCGCTCGCGGCATACTCGATGTGATTTACGTTGACCGTTAAGTTGTCTCTTTCTTTAACATATTATAAACATTAGGTTATCTCGCTCACACCGTAGTTATGAAGCCTGTTCAATTAACTTTTAAAGATCAGTATCAAAGCTGACACTTATGAATGAATGTTTTCTATTTTTATTATCTGTCTGTCTGTCTATCTATCTGGGAACGGTTTACAAGAAAACTACTGACCAGATTTTGATAAAATTTGGTATGATATGATGTAACCTGGGTCTACACTCTACGTATAAGATGCTTTTTACTGCTTGAAAATCTGTGAAATTTATACAAACTGTCAAGACGTACCGGATTTAGGGACGAACCCAAGTACAAAAATTTCATTCATTATTAGATATCCACAGCTTTATCTGCGTCGCTGGAGCTCTTACAGCATCCGTACATTAAAGATTTTGTATCAATCGTTCAGTTTGTCTGGTTAGCAATCGCTATCATTTCTCTTTAAATTAAAAATAATTTTCCTCGGATATCTTATTATATAATAAGAATTTAATTTAAACCAAACTATTGGCCGATAGAAAGTCTTCAGTGTGCGGATGCTATCACCTGTCAACTACGAAGTACATTAACGAAACGTAACGCGAGAAGGAAAACTGATAACACTTAAGTGGCGCTAAGTATCCGGTGAATAACTCTTACTAGCCGTTGGAAACATAAATAGTGGTTAACTTAGAAGTGTGCGGTGTGAAGTTAATCAGTAGGATTGTGTCGGTGATATCAACTTTGTCTAATAATAATTTATTTACCTTTTATACTAGTTTTCCTGCTCGCTTTGTTACTTGTATTTATATGGATAAAATTTATATGTGTAAAAATCAATTGCTGTTCGTTAATCTCGCTAAAATTCAAAAATGGCTGGAACGATTTGAATATTTTTTTGGGGTTTTAGGAATGAATTAACCCATACCATCTGTATGTAATTACGTCTAAGTTGGGCGTCGCTGGACACACTCAATTACGACACCATGATGGCTCTAACATTCAACTCTGCAAATCAGAGATCTGAGAAGGACCAGGAGCATCTTGCAAGGCACATCGCCCACCGAGGTGTGCCACCTCCTAGAGCGTTTCTTGGCTTCGCGCCAAGCTGAATTACCGGACGCATATGAGCACTGTGTGTCTGTGCATGTAATTTTTTTTACTGAATGTCATGAGTCTACTACCATTTTGGAAAGGAAAGTCTTAGTTCTAAGAATAATTAGCGAAAGAATCTAAATTTCAACGCGGAATCGGACTCGCAATCAGAAATTATTATGAGTACTAAAAATTATATAGTAACTAGGTCTTAATTAGTTAATCATTAACTTATCTAAAATACCAATAAACAAATAAGTTGGATCAGAGTCACGAACGATTATGTTTTACAAAGTTTAACATTTAATACAAATTTTAATTATAACTTTGCAGACTATTATAAATTTACTAAATTGTTAATATGTAAAAGTACAACGAAGGGTAATATTTTAATAAGTATACAGTATCATCGTAAAAATAAATGCACACTAGGTATAGTCGCTCGATATTGTGTTGTACACGTGTATTTCCGACGAATAGATGATTAATCTATGGCGGTAAAGGTCAGAAGGGTCTTTTGTGCGGAAAACATATTTCATGCTTTATAATATTTAATGTATCGATCAGACTATTCCTATACTGTAAGCGTTTTTCATAAAAATTGTATCTGTTCAGAAAATAGTTAAATAAACTTAAAAATGAAAACTGAATCCAAATCGGTAAAGCCGCTTCTAACATACACGAAGTTATATTCATGTATGTATATTATAATATTTAATGATGTTCGTATGTAGAATACTTTGTTAATTTTCTTTATTCTTCGTCGTTTGAAATGTTGAAGTATTCGTGGATTTCTTTCAAGACGAATGAGACAGATTTGTTTGCCGAATTAATCAAAGCAAAAGTTTTATAATATCCATTCATTATTTAACCGCCTTACTCAGAGTCACTTAATGGACCATTGAGTCGTTCTTTAGTATCCAGATTCTCGACTTAATGGTTCATTAAGTGACTCTGAGTGCGTAAATATATTATTTTTGCCTATTTTATATAACTGACAGTGACAGTTCTTAGCTCAAACCTGTAGGTACGATATACTTACAAACTTATTTCACCTCGCACTGAAGTACCTACTAAATTACTATGTCAAAAGTTATACGTACCTACTGTTAAAATAACTACCGACTTTCTAGCCCTGAAATAAGTGGTGAAAAACTTTCAGAATTTAAATGTACAATTCTAAATTCCTATAAAAACTTTCACTATGTCGGACGGAACTCACAAAGTTTCAAAGCGAGTTAACAATTTATTTTAACATTGTTGGCAAATGTTTACTTCATCTTTCAAAAAATTCAGCGTTTGTTATTAAATATAAAAAAAAATAGTCGAATGTTTTATTCATTTTTGAATTTATAATAATACAATAGAGACTTACTCTCGCTCTGCTCAGGTTCATCCCTAGATGTTGCCCGGATAACCAACTATCATCATACAAAATTTAGTCGAAATCCAGTGGATTTTTGAATTTGAAAGATACAATAGCCCTTTTAATAAGTTTTTCCAAAAAAATAGTAATTAGGGCCAGCGAAGGGAGCCCTAACACTATCCCACAACCTAATCATTTTGTGGTATATTTTACTAAAAAACTATCACGCCTATAGATTTGTGCTTTAACATAGTAATTTAGCTTCATATCTAGATGTGTTATATGTCAAAAAAAAAATATAATTTTATAGCTATTAAAAAATGAACATTAACAATTTTTTCATTGAATCGAATGTTAATGTTTTATGTTATTGTACTACTAAAGCCATCTAGGAAACCAAAGCGTTAACATAGCTGTAACATTATTAACCCGTTAGAAAAACTACGCGAGCCTTCACAAAGCTCAGCTTTTTGCTAGTGTACAAATTTGACTAACTTATAATTTTATTATATGAATCTAAAATTTACTCAAACCTACAAAATTTAAACAGTTTTCAATAAGTAAAAATCTAAAATTACATATTGCCATTATAAAATGTCTATATAGATTATAGAAGGTAAATACTCGTGAATTTAAAATCTAAAATATTTAGCTATGTACAATTAAGTAAACTACTAAGAAAAAGTTTATTACTTTAATAAAAGAGATTGAGGCTATTTTTAATAATCATGAATAAATAATGAACTGTCAAACTAAACAACATCTTTAGTTAATTTTAGTGTTGGTTCAGATTGAGTAAAATATAAGATGTTCTAAGATATTTAAAATCTACTTTAAACATAAGGTTATTAATTTGATAAAATCTATTCCATATTAAAAGTACTTGTATGAAGTAAAAACATAAAATTGTTTTAAAAATAACAAATCATTTAAGAAATGTATCATACTTATAACGGGTGATTTTTTAAGCGTTTGGTTTTTCATTTGAAAAAAAAATACCAAAATATACTGTTAAATATAAAATTTACATTGGGAAGTTAAAAAGCATCACTTGCCATTTATTGTTTAAAAATTATTTCATGCAAATGTTGGCCTCAACTAGGTTTTAAATGATCCATACGCAAAGTTCAATTATGAGGTACTTTTTCAAGCATATCGACTGGCTCCGGATTCAGCTTAAAAATTCTCTTATGTACGCACCCTATGAGTAGTGGATGGTTTAATATCGAATAGTGTAAAATTGGTGCGGAATTTGGTCACAACTGCTTGGATAAATCGTTTCGAACCAGTTAATAGGCCGCCTAGATAGTGCGATTTAACGCTCTTTGACTATTTTTTGTGGGGGTACGTAAAAACTCTTTTTTATTCAATTCGAGCACTAGAAAACAAAATTAACGTTTTATCCGTGATATTCCAGCCAATATGCTTGAAAAAGTACCTCACAATTGGACTTCGTGTATGGAGCATTTAAAACGTAGTGGAGGCTAACATTTGCACGAAATAATTTTTAAAACATAAATGGCAAATAATGATTTTTAACTTCCCAATGTAAATATTACATTTAACACCATATTATGGTATTTTTTTTTCAAATGAAAAACCAAACGCTTAAAAAATCACCCTTTACCTATTTAATTCGTGCCATAGAATTGTATAACTGTTTAGGGAGATCATTCGCCCGGGCTGATGCTAACTTAATTATCACAGTATTCCATTGTATGTTATTCATAATTGAATTTTTGAAATGAATTGCTTGAATAATATTTTTGTTATATTTTATGTCTCGTTTTCATTTAAAGAATTTACATTTTTTAATGGTTAATATATTTCCTACAGTAAAAAAAATACTAGTTGATCCAGATAACCGACTGTCATCATATTTTCAGCAAAATCCGTCCAGCAGGTTTATCGTGATATAGTCACAGGCCGATGGACAGACAGATGGACAAAAATCTTAAAAGCTATAGATATTTCAATAAGATTTTACAAAAAAATTTTTACCGTACCGATTTACTCACTCAAAATTTTATTTTATGCATAGATATGGAAATTATAAGGAATAAATAAAAAATACTAAATTTTGACATTTTTTTTATTAACGGTGCTTCGCTAAGACCGCCGATGAGAAGAAGCACCAAGAAACTCACCAGGAAGTCTTTTTCTCTACAATTTCTTTTTTAAAGAATTACATTGTGCGCTTACAGTATTGATTTAGAATTACATATTCGATAAATATACAAGTAGATATTTTATATCATATGAAAAAATATGAATGTAAGAGGAAATATCCAGAAAGTTAAATTATTTCATAGCTTTTTAAGTACAGTTATACTGAATTAAATCATAATTATACAATTTTAAACCTTAAATTTAGGCTTTACTATGGTTTTATAAATTCATACAGTTCCTTTCAATTGGCCACCCTTGTAAGTTTAAATTAAAAAATATAAGTTACTTATATTTATGATAATAATTAACAAAAATCATATTTTATTCTAGTTCTATTACATTAATGTAATAAAAACAATGTGTGCATGTTCGATCTTCCTCATTTAACGACGCAACGAAGAAAGATATCGGTTGATTCTTTGCTCAGTTATAGGGATAGAGCATATGGGCGGATCATAGTGTGGTAGTGTATATATTGTCAAAAACATCTAAATGAAGATTTTCAGGAGCAACTCAGGTATTCCATTTCGCAGCATTCTTTTGTATGAGCCAGTGAGATCAGTTGGCTTTGTTGCAGTTTTACTTCAATAAAATTGGTTGTTTGACTCTCTGGTCGTGTCGAGTAGTCGTCCCACCGGAGTATGAGAGTGATAGGAATAGAGAGTGCACTTGTATCTGCGCCTACACGCGCTGCACTATAGTATCTCCTTCGCAGTTGGCTACTCTCATAGACATTGACCGCCATGGCCATAGACGACTTAGTAATAACAGTCATCATTTTTTCTTAGTTCGATGATTAAAAACATGCTTTACACGAAAGCCAATGCCAAGTTTATCATTTGTAACTTGAAGGTTTTGTACTGAAGCGCTGCTGATCTCACTCAGAATACTTCCAATTTAAATCGATATCCTTATTATGAATGTTTACTAACCAATCTTATGGCACATCCGCACTGCACTTTAACATAGTAAAAACATGTAATTCAATTAATTACGTAGATTTAGTAAGTGGTCCGTAAATCGTAATCCGTAGTGCGATGACCCGCTCTTTTGTTATGGTATCGGCTCGCTAGACTGGAAAATGGGTGTAGGATACCTAATAACACCTATTGATTTTACTTTAGTGCCATGAACATAATACATAGATCTTGAAACATTATTCTAAGTTTAAGATACAATATAATATTATTAAGAATTAAAAATTAAGTTAGTTTATGGCTCGGCAATACACAACAAAAAATTATAAAAGATGGTATTATAAATATTATAAAATACTAATTGAAGGGTTGTAAATCTAAAGTGCCAAATAATCGAAAAAACAATATTTTTATGAAAATACGATCTAAGTGACGAGCCTTATGCCGTGATATGAAAAGGGAAAAAAAGTGAAAACAGACAGAAACAGGCAGGTTCTTTTATAATTCTACCCAAACACATGAAGTTGAAGTTAGGTGCCAATTGGCACATAGACATACAACCCTTCAATTTTACTTTAATAAGCCAACTTATATAAATTCACATTATTATATAATATTGTTATAGCTGACCAAAACCTTAAATGTCGCATAAACATGCCATAGTCGTGGAGTTTAGACCGACATCAAAAAGAGGTATCTATACTAAATTCGCCTGTTGTACATGTTATGTGACATGTTCGCAACAATTTTTAATGATTAAATCTTTTTTAGCAAATCTATTTAAAAAATCCAACCTCAGAGGTGGAATAATTACTTAAAAAATTTTGATGTAGGTATAAACTTGTTAGCTAGTAATTTTAGTTTTATATGAACAATATAGATTATATAGTAGAAAGTTGTATAGTTTAAAATATCGTTAAATATTTTTCACAGCCTCCCAAGGGTTTAATGTAATAACGGTATAAAAATAAAAATAAGTAATAACACGTTACGTTGTAATGCAGACAATATCTCAGTCCACGTGCTATAGCGCATATCTTAAAGAAGGGCAGATGCGCGAGCGCACCTGGTTTGCTTAAAGATATTTCTTTACAACCAGTTTTATCAATAATATATTATAATACATTTTTGATGATAACTAGTTATATTTAATTCGTATAAAGAGACATTGTAGAAAATTTTATTTAGAAATTGATAATTATTAGAAATGTTACATTATATTTAGTTAACTTATAAAGTACCTAAGTCTTTAAAGATACCAAATATTACAAGTTACAACTAAAACCCAATTTTTTTTATTGTTGTTAAAACATAACAGTAGCAACATAGTAATACATATTTCAAATTATTAACATAATAAAAATAATAATTAATCATATCTTTTGTAAGCCTATTTTTGATTTTTTTGTTTGACTTTTCGAAAAGTACAAATAAAAAACGTGGATATGAATCACAAACAATCATTCTTATACGGAAAATTCGTAACGAAAAAACGTTCATACGAACTAGGCTTTTATAGAACATTTAACTTAAATTTGGTGTGGTAAGATCAAATAACAAATGTACGGAAGCATACATCCGTGTCAATACAAGCATTATTTACCCAAATGTTTGAATTTAAGTCAGACTTTAACCCAAATACCCTGTGAATATGGGCCAAACTAAAGAGTACCTACTTCCAAATCAAATTTCAGTTACTAGTACAGGTGTCAGATTAGATTTTACCGCTAACAGAATAGATAATGAATTGGGGTTTCATTCGAACAAAATAAACGGCTTTAGTAGAAAAAATTATATTATCAAACAAATAATTTATTTATAGTGCTAAAGCTCGTGAAGATAAGCCAAACTAAGTCAACTCGTACATAATGAATTTCGTTTTATCATAAATATAAATATCAGTTATTAGCTCTTGCCCAGCATTGGGACGTTAAGGGATATTAACGTCCCACAGCTGGGCAAGAGCCCGCATTCAATTAAGGGCGATCAAGTTGCTAAGCTCTCTATTCAGACATGAAGGTGTCCCAAAGATCTTTCACGCAAAACAAGTGGTAACCAATAACCATGTTGCAAATGACTCGCACACGAAAATATCCGAGCCAGGCCCGGAATTAAAATTCACTTCATATAATTTTCAAGAGAGCGGGTTATAACTTGGCCACCACTGCCTTTACTTACTTTTCATATATTTATTTAGAACACAAAACATTTGTCAAGCACGAGAAACGAACCCATTTCCAACAGCATACTAAGGATGCACATAATAATATAACCTGCTTACATTTTCATATACAAACAAACATGCAATATGTAACACGAAGCAGTTTAATTACAAACTTCACGGCTAACATGAACTATGTGTATCAAAGTTGACGGACGCCTGGCGTTATTGAAAATGTTCCCCGGTGTTTAAGCATCAAATACAGAGATATTTCGATTCTCGAAGTTGAAAAGCTATTGGGAGATTTAAATTTAAAATACAACGAAATGAAATATTTTATTTCAGTATCTACATAATATTCAACCGAGGGATAGACGTAAAACTTATCTGCTGTTTTAATATTTCGTTCAAAATCTATTGTGAAGTTATGACATTTTACGTTTATGTACCAGTTTCCAGTGTATATATATGTATGTAAGTATGTATGTATGTATGTATGTATGTATGTATGTATGTATGTATGTATGTATGTATGTATGTATGTATGTATGTATGTATGTATGTATGTACGTACGTACGTGTGTGTGTGTGTGTGTGTGTGTGTGTGTGTGTGTGTGTATGTATGTATTTATTAATGTATGTAAGTATGTATGTAGCCCTTTCTAACGTTCCACTGAAATCTGGAATCTTGAATCATTCCATAGTTCACTACGCTGACCAAGTACAGGTTAGATGACAACACATTATATTCCTTCTGAGGTGACCTCACAAAGTTTTTTCACCGTAAGACAAGTTGTAATATGTTGTAAATGATTCACACATAAACATTTTGGAGATGCGAGTCCTGGATTAGAACCCACTTCACTCGGTTACCCAAGCGAGCGCGTTACTACTGGGCTACCACTGCCTAATGCCTATATACATTCAACATACACACATATAAGTATCTAGTACAGTTTTGTCAAAACAATGCATAAAAATTAAAGCAGTAGAGTCAATTAAACTTGTCACATATCAATTTCACTTAAAATGATATACATATATGTATATTAATATGAGCAAGTGAAACAAAACACCAAACAGAATTATTAGATTGTTTCAACCTCAACCTATCAATTATGGAATGTGATGAGTCATAGAAATTTTCCACACGGCAAATGCGAATATACCCATAAAGGAACACATCGCTATACTGTCTCCAGTTATCATGCGGAATACGAATCTTTACATACATTGAATAAAAACATCACATTTTAATGGAAACACATTTCATGCGGAAAATAAAGATATATTTGGCTTAAGCAAATTCATATATCCGAACTTATAACAAAAAGCCATACTTATTTAAAATAATAAAGTAAGCACTTTAAATAAAATAACGTATAATAAAGAAACACAATTAATAACTCATTACATATTGTCTTTTTCAACTTAATTAACTTATACTAAACAAAGAAAAATAACAGAAAAAAACAGAATACAAGGCATGCTATAACACGACATAAAATCAATACAGTACAATAAAATTACACCGACGTGTACCAATTATTGGCATGACGGAAAATATACGGAGTCTTCATAGAGATGTATCTGTAGTAAAACAAAAGGGGTACAACGACAATACAGCCAATACACAGGCCACATATATAACAAGCAGACCAGAAAGTTAGAAGGAACCATGAATAAGACGAAATGCAGATCATCTTACAGATTAATAGTTGAGAAGTTCCGATATATGCGTCCGATGCACTTGCCGGCCGGGGAGCGTATGAGCCCTCCCCGGGCCGTCGATGTAGCTCGCTAGTGGCTGCACCCACACGTTGGAGATTTCACAGAATATTATAAGGGCTGTAATACAGCTAGGGGGTTGTATTTCAAGGCTTTGTTTGTTCGACGTCAGTCTAAGACTTATTAATTATTAGAATTGTTATTAAGACTAGCGACTCACCCTCTCTTCGCTCGAGTTCTACCCTATTTTATTTTTTTATTGTTTTGTAATTTCTTTAGAAGATAATCATTTCTTTAAGTTTTTTTAAACCGAAAACATTCCTAAAAGAAACCTAATGAAAGAAAAAAATGATTATTTAAAATTGGTTCAGCCATTTTATTATTAGCGAGACTCGTTAGTCTGCAGGAGTGATAATTGATTTTCATACAGGTACTAGCGGACACTATAAACGTTGTCCTGCACACATCGAAAATTTGTGTAAACTTTTGCTACCGGGGAAATGCTTTAGTACGCATGTGCAATGTGCAAAACAATGTTGCCTAGCAACGACTTATTAGAATTGAATATGTCATTTATTGTCTAAATGTATAAGTAACTAATTGATTAAAAATACATTTTGCAGTGGACCGAATTGTGACTCTAAACCATTCTCGAATCCACTCAAACACACACAAAACATTTCATCAAAATCGGTCCAGCCGTTTAGAAGTTCAATACATACACACGCACAGACGATTTTATATATAAGACTGGCAAATTCCGTGGCTATGTTAGCTCCTATATGTTATCTTTAAGAGATAGACATATGCCATCGCAGACTTTTTTGTAGACCTTTATAAGATACACAATTCCGTCATACATCATTTTGTTAATCTCAAAGGGTTTAGGCAGCGTTTTCGTTAAAAGCTCCCTTATTATATATAAGCTCATTTTCTTCCGACGCCTCCAACAGATATCATTATGTTTTAGCCAATGTATACAAAAACTTGACAAATTATATACTAAAACCTCTTGGATCTTAGATAATCATTCTATCTATTGATGAAAACTGCATGGAAATCGGTGCCTACTGCACCGATTTTTGAGTTTAACTCGAACGAATAGACAGACAGACAGACAGACGCGGCGTAGGACTTTGTTTTATAATATGTATAGATATCGATTTTTAATATTACGGCCTTAGCACGCTATTATGCAACAGATAAATTATAGTTGTTCTTGAAATAAAATTCTACTATGTAGGTTATATATTACATAATATATTTTTTTATTTTATGTTAAAAATAATTATTTAATGATAAAGATTTCACCTGTCTTTTGTGAGCGAAAAATGAAGCAGATATTGAGTACACTAGCCTTTCCCGCGGCTACGCTCGAAAGGCTGGAAACCAAATTCTTTCCGAGTCACGCGGTATGGTACCTCGTAGAGCTACCGGCGTCCCTCTGCCCTCGCTACCACCCGTTTTGCACGCGGCGATCATTATTTTCATTTTACTTATTTATTGAATTAAAAAATTATTTTTGTGTTGGATAGTCCGTTTAGCAAGGAAGACTATAGGCTATATTACATCCCGCTACGATCAATAGGAGCGGAGCACCAATGAAAAATCTTGCAAAAACGGGAGAAAAACATTCCTTTTGAGAGCTTCCGATGCGTGCGCTGCGTAAACGGTTAAAGTTATACAAAAATCATATATAAAGGAATTGTTCCCCTTAAAAAGTTCTAAAAATTAACAAAAAAACAAAAACCGACTTCCAAACTTAATAAATCTAAACTAAAAAGTAGAAAATAATACTTTTAAGGACTTTGTTAATTTTGGAGTCGGTGCCAGCCAGGTATTTTGATTATGTTTACAAATTGATAGATTAATCGAATATGTATCTATTTAGGATTATTTTGCTTTGGCTGGCACCAACAAACAAACTCTTCAGCTTTATAAATAGTATAGATATAGATTAGAAGTATAAATTACATATTATGTATAATGTACTTAAATATTTACACAAACGTGCGATAATAGTTTGTTATTATGCATGTATTATGTATCTCTATAAATAAACGATAACTAGTCTGAAACACTGTTAACTCTCCTGACATAATCATTTCTAGGCTTTACGTGATAACTTACGAGTATTAAAGATATTGTGGTACAGAAGAGTAACAGCAAGAGATAATAAATGCTGTAAATTGTAATAACTAAACTTATTAAGTTAATTTTCTAAGCAAAATGACTAATATTTAGTAATAAAATTTTAACGAATTCCATATATTTTAAACAACAAGTAGACTCTACTTAATATAGTACGTTATCAAATTCGTAGAAGATAAAATCGATCGATTATTCATGAATTAAGATGAAACAGTTTATTAATAGATATAACGGTATATTTGACGTTTGAGCCTCCCCGTTTCTTTTGTACTACTATCAGCTCTCAAAGGAAAATATGTAAATCCAAGCTCTACTTATAAAATAAATTATAATATTATTTGTGTTCTACATTTTATGCTTTATAATAAATAAGTTAAAGGCGTAATTATTTCCTTGTATTATTTAGAAACTACTTTTAACATTAAAATATCGATATAGTATAACAAATTTCTGTATAATACTAAGAATTCCTGCGTCTCCGCCCGCGTTTTTATCACTATTAAGACATAGCTGGTAGAAGGAGAAAAATTTAGAATATTTTTTGATGTCGAATCAAAAATAATGCTTTAAAAATACAATATCTGGAAAGGCCCCCTTATCACCTAGGGGAATAAAAAAAAGCCATCACGTAACAAGTAAACAGCTCTTTGTAGTTATAGCTTTATAACTTTACTTTTTCTATTTATTAGGTATAGAGTAGTTGAACTTTCGATTTTCTATAGCAATAAGTTTAAAATTAGTCATAAATAACATTGAGAATATTTCAGCTCTCAAAATATAATATAGTAAAATCAGATTTTAATGAAAATCAAGGGCTAAAGTCGTTCACGTATCACACTTTTTAATATATGAATATTTGATGTGGTAATTAGTCTGTCCTTCTGTAGTGACGTCATTGGAAAAACCCACTGGACTTTGATGTTACCCAACCCTTTGCCGAGGTTTATTTTTATATATTCCATTCTGAGCGTTGGCAATATTTAAATCCCTGCTAACTTTCTGAGCTCGGAGTTTTGATTAATTAGTCCTGTTGTTAGGCCTACTTATGTGTTAACAAATCACGAGGTTTTGGATTCGACTCCCGGGTCAAGCAACAGTCAGTAAGTAGGGAACGCTATGATAAGCTATATTACCGTAATGCCTTTAAAAGCACAAAGTAAAATCGGTTGATTAAATCAAGATGTGTTTTTCCACAATCTTGTAAATTGACACATACCTATTATCCAGCGTTATATTTTAACCGTGCCTTAAAATACTTTACGTTTATTCAAACTAAATATATATAATTAATTAATTAATTCGCTTCTTTAATTTCTTTAAATTGCATAGGAAAATTTCGGGAGTAACAAAATTAACCTCAATTTAGTGAGATATACGTTAACGCGCACAAATATTTTAATAAACTCACATTCCTTCTTTGTAATTTCCTTAGGCTAATATCTTCTCAGAATAACATCCCATATATAATAGCGGTTAAGTAGCGTTGTAAAATGCGCATACCTGGAACAAACAAATTAAAGCATCAAAAGAGAAACTAATTTAAAAAAAATATTATATCAACGTTTTAAAATTCCATTTCGAAGTCAAACTGGGACATTTTAACCACTCAATCTTTTAGTTACAAAAGAATTCAATTAATAGTTGAAAACCGCTTAATTTTTCTAGTAGTCTGCGACTGTTTGATAAAACTATCCAATCACTTCATGAATATTAAAAGTCATCGCAACTTGAAACCACATCTCTTAGAAACAAATCAAATGCTATAACTCGGATAATGGAAAGAATTTTATGTGGTGACCGCATCTATCATGAACTTCATAATATTGCCTTTAGTAAACTTTTTTCAACGGTCTGTACAATTTCAATTTACAAAAGATATCTATGTTCTTACTTAGTAGAAGTCTATTAATATCACATATAACATAAAATAATAATAATAATAAAAATATGTTGGGACATTATTACAACAGCGCCATCTAGTTTCGTGGTAAGCTACGAGGCTAGTGTTACGGATACCAGATAGTTGATATACTACACATATATAAATTTTAAATACATACATATTATAAATATAAACACCTATGACTGGAGTACAAACATTCGTGCTCAACAAATGAATGCCCCCCAGCGGGAC
Organism: Boloria euphrosyne; assembly: GCA_951802675.2. Taxonomy (NCBI): domain Eukaryota; kingdom Metazoa; phylum Arthropoda; class Insecta; order Lepidoptera; family Nymphalidae; genus Boloria; species Boloria euphrosyne. Next base: position 5,188,392 of record OX637896.1, read on the forward strand.
TCTAACCCGCGACCGCTGGCGCAGAAAGTAGGATCACTACCAACTGAACCAAACGTGTCGTCAATCTCGTCGTCACATTCAATAAATAAGATGTACACGTGTGACATTATCGTATAACCTCTAAGTACTCTTAAACAATTGCTAGAAATGTCCCATTTAGCTCTATAATATATCTATTATTTATATATTTAACTAAAATTTCATACTTCCTTAGATTTATGTGAATATTTGACACTTTAGATAGTCTCTTTTTGGATTTTGTCGCGAATTTATTTTAATTTTTGGGTACTCACGTTTTGAATGCTTTACACCCGTAACCATGATTACTGTGAACCATTCGAAACTTTGGGAACCAAAAATCTAAATGAATCCGCGACATAATCCGAAAAGGTAGTTTTAAATTTATAATTTAAAATATAAAATGTAAAGTTGCAAGTCGATAGTGCTTGTGAAAGTCTTTCTGAATAAAGCATATTTTAATTTTGATTTTTGACTGTTTGAAATTAGATCATAATCTTTAACATTTGTAGAAAACAAATATGAATTTACATTTTTGCTAACAAAATCTTTTGTTACTTAATCGTTCTTTATTATCTTACAATCCAAAATAGTTTCAGTAGCATTTGCTGCGATTTCACAGAAGCACGTACTTAATAATGATTTTTATACGTGTATATAACGCAATATCAGAACAGATTACGATGAATCTTTACTAAGCTATATTTTAAGAGTTCCCTGAGAAAAGCTCAAAAAAGTTTTATCCAAAGAAAAAGGCCTGACTTCGAATTACATTCAAAGTAATTTGAAGTCTGCGTACCTTTTCAACTAGAAAGTAATTATCCTTTAATCATGAACTTACAAAGTACAAGATTACATGAAGTCAAAAACAAAAGTTTAGGGAAGATAATTTTTGATAAAGATTACAAATAATCGCAAATTTACCTGTTCTACGTATCCATAAAATGGCTTTGTCTCGCACTCATAGATCGTGACCCGATTTACAATACAAAGCATTACTTTGAAATGTAGAGTCGAGCCTGCTTTTGAAGAGTTTCCATGCATCGTTCATTTGAATGCAGGAGAAATTGGATCAGGTTATGAACTCTGTACGTATTTTCAGGCTTGCGAAGCGGTTTTCTAATAAAACAGAAAGGAAGGATTTTTCGAGCGCTAAGTTATAGGCTTCTATTTTTATCTTTGCTACGATTTTGCATTCTTGCTACTTTAGTATAATAACTATTATTATCCAAAATAGTAAAAAAATAGCACACGCGTTACTCAAACAAGCATTTCTTTTCATGACTGGATTATAAATTAGTCCACGAGAATTATTGAAACCATTTTATAATTACCAGTAGATACATACATTTATCTGATCATGCGTATTATAACGGACAAAAGAAATGGACCGCTCAATTATAAACATGCCAGGCCAATTAGAAATTGAATGTTTTAATTAGAAGTGCAGGCACAACCATCGACATACATTCGTAATATAAACTAAAGCGTATGTTTAACTAATTAAGCTTTGCTGTGAACTTGCACTATATAAATCTAAAATTTGAATACTTCTTTTATATCTATATCTATATATTATATAAAAATGAATCCCTATTTTCCTTGGTCACGACATCACGCGTGAACGTCTGGACCGATTTCGCAAAATCTTTTTTTGTTGTGTTTGTTATTGTCAGGAGAAGGTTTATATGAAAGAAAAAAAATAAAGTTGTACGGAAAATTAGGAAATTTAAAAAAAAAACTTCATAAAATTAACGGCGTTTGACGTATCATGTCATGACCGTTGCCATGGTGCGTGCAATGGTAATTCATATAATCAAGTCAAATTTATACCGGGCGGTGCGAAGTAAATATATACAACACGTACCTAGGGACGAACCCGAGCGAAGCGAGGGTGAGCACCTAGTAATAACATACAATATAATTTTTGTACATTGTATTTATTCAATTCAATTCTCTTATTAATGGCTTCAAGCGTGCCTTTAATAAATAATACACGGTATGACGCTTCGGAAGAGACTGACATTTATTAAATTCATTTTTAAAGTAAACATGTAACTACACTATTGCGACATAGATGGCTCTAGTAGTAATATTCTTAATGAATTTTGTTATAAGATTAACAGTATTATTATTATTAATGCCGTATATGTTGTTTGTCCGTCCGTCCGCATCCGTCCAAACGTTTACTTGACGCTTAAACAGCTCGATGGATTTTAATGAAATTTAGTACAATAGATAGCATAAAAGCAAGCCAGGGCTCGACACCTAGGGCTCATTTACTTCCCTGAGCTTCTTTACATCCCACAGCTAAGCTCAATGCAAGGGGAATTATGATTTTTCTATTAGAGTTACATATTTTTTTTCTATAAATTAAAATATAGCTATTGGGAAGTTAAGTTGATCATATTAAAATTATATTTGTACATTAAAATCTAAGTAGTACACTCCTCTATATAAACAATAATTGTGCGAAATTTCATACTCCTCTGTCCGTGCAATTTTCGTAAAAAGGGGTAAGTACAAAGTTTTTGCTTCAAGTATTAATATATAGATTAAAGATCATATTTTTCGCCTATTTAATTGTATTCTTTTTAATTATAGGCTATAAGTTGAGTTAACAACATAGCTTAAAATTATTACATCAGATTAAGTAAACTTTTAAGTTACAGCTTGAACAAGTTATTATTTACATTAAAATTAAATAACAGCTGTAAAAAAGTAATTTACACAATAGGTAATAGCAGCATATTTTTATTATAAAAGTTATTATTTAGGCGGAAAACATAGCTAAGTATTATTTATTTGGGTTGAGTAATCGGTCCAAAAATACTGCTTAATCTCCCTGATCTACGCGTTCCATTATAAAGCGCTGGTCATGTATAATGGTTACGGCTTAAACAAAATTTATTGGTGGTTCGAAATGAGTCCATTTTGAATTTAATCTTTCTGTTTAATAAAGATAATTATTGAAGTAATTAAATAGGTAATGAAAATATTATATTTACAAGTCTAATATTTACATGTTCAAATTTTTATGAAATATTTTTCTCTTTAGTCCTTACTATTAAAAAAATATATAAAAAAATGGCAAAGTAAAAAGTAAATCAATTATGGTTCAGAGTCGTGTAAAGGAAGGTTCCGCTCTTTTTTCGATTTCAAAGAAAGAAATCCTGTGGTTAAAACTTAGGGGCTTATACTTTTCCTAAACGATTTCGAAAATAAGGTAGCAGGACTGACTAACTTTCTTTAAAGAATTCTATGTAAGTAAACTTTTTTATTTTCTTGGTTGACCCTCAAAATAAGAACTCAACATTGAAACAATTAATGTGAGAATGCTCTACGTTCATCATTATGTATTTTACCATAAAGCCCAAAATTCACTTTTTTAATAATAAGTAATAAGGAATACTTTGTAATTTAAACTAATCATAATGCCTGTACTTCATAGCAATATCAAATTCAAATGATTACAAACACCTACTACTATTTGAACAACTGTTATTACTTGGAAAGATTGAGATTAATGTTTAAACATTAATATCCATCAAAACACTTTCCTGTCATCAGAAGAAAAGTGAAGTAATCTGAACACCACCAATTTCACATAATTACTGGGCGAAAGGAAAATTTTCTACGTAAATATAACGAAACTTTTCCCAGTACTTATTATAATAGGGATTAATCTTGTCCTTTGGACTTTGCGAAGTTTCAAAGTGAATTTTATATCGAAAGTGTAGTGGCGCTAATATTTTATAAACAAGTTTGATAAATGCACGTGCGAGAAAACTTGAACTAACTTGGTCCTACAATCTTCTAAATTCTGGTGCAGAATGTTTATTTTATAATATTCACTTACTACACACACACTTATACATTATACTCTTGAAAAAATATAATAAGTATTAAATATATGTAATAAAATTCTCAGATAGTTGAATCTGTACAATAAATAATAATTTTCAATAATAAGTCATTATTATCGATACAGACGCCATAGTTTTTAGAATTTTTGTCTGTATGTCTGTCTGTCTGTAACCGCATCATGAGAAAACCACTGGACTGATTTTGATTAAGTTTGGTACGATTATAGCTAGTAGTTTATATTTTTCAAATCTTTTATTTTACTTTTTTCTTATAATCTGTAATTAATAAATCCTTTAAAAATATAGTCTTTAGTAGAGAAGACTATACGAATAAATAATTATGTTATAAATCACATACATACATTTGTAAGAACAGTGTATACATCTAATTTTCTTATTTTTCTATTATTCTATTACATAAGATGCAATCCTTAGAAAAGCCCGTAATCGAAGTGCACTCTTGGGTACAATTTAGAGCTACGATTTATAGACACTATTACTTATATGCGGATTGTAATAACGCTGACAAAGTGACTATTAAACTGTAAATTGTTTGATTTGATTACACCAACCTTTACCATTTACATTATTATAGTATTCATTCTATATAAATTAAAATACAATTAATGTGAAAGATATACTTATTTTCAGTAATGAAAAGGAATAAGAATAACACCATCCCACAACCTGAGCATTTTGTAGTACACTTTAATGAAAAACTATCATAGCTATCATAACTATCATAAAAAAAACATCAAAAATTTTGTGTTCATTGAATAGAATGTTATTGTACTACTAACGCCATTTGTTAGAAAACCAAAGAGTTAACATCACTGAAACATTATTACCCATTAGAAAACTACGTGAGCCCTCACAAAGCTCAGTTTTTTGCTAGTTAAAATACCTGTAACTTCTTAAATCCAGGAGTTTTTAAATAAGCAAAAATATTTAGTAGTTGGCAAAAATACCATTCGTATTCAACTATGTAATCTGTATTAATTACACTTTAATAACTCTTATGAACCTCAATAATACTCATTTTTATAGGGCTTATTATTATTTATTTTAGTCGATGCTAAAGCTAATATAAGCGACAATATCTTTTGTACAGAAACTATTTTTAAGGAAAAGAAGATCGCTCTTTTAATTATATAAAAAAGAAAAATAGACCTGCTGTGTTTATTACGAGTACATAATATATTATAATCAATAAGGCCCTTCTTAACGTCTCATGATAAAGCCGTAACCACGCTGGTTTAGTGCGGGAGGCGGACTATATTCATAGGTATGTCTAGGTCTCGACATGCGTGTTTTTTCAATGTTTTCCTTTAAGGCGCATCGTAATCATGTTGAGAATGATTCGCACATAAAGATATCGGAGGTGCGAGACCCAGGGTTTCAATATGATACACATAATTTACCAAACGAGCAGTCTTCCATTGTCATCTTATTTTTTATATTACTTTCATATGAAATCGCAAGATTTGTATCAAAGCCAACCTGCTGTTTGGTTAAAAAATAACCATTTCTATTCATATTGGATGGGAATTTAGTAAGTACGTATAAAACCCTCTTCATTTTTAAAGTCAATTATGAGGACACATTACCTTTCAAACGTTCAGTAAAATTTTGAGTTTTGGGTTCACAATATAGAATTTACTGGCACTCAGATACTACGCTGGATATAGAATCGACTCTGTACACCTGAGCGCTAATGGCCTTACACGATCACATTTGCTAAATGCGTAACTGCTTTTATTTATTACTTATTTTCGTATGCTGGATAGTTGCGATGTTTCAGTTATTATAATACAGTGCGTGTAACATATCATTACAAACACATTTTTCCAGTAGAATTCTATAATAAAATTATGTAAGCCTGGCACTGCCAAAAACTCAAGACCAATTTTCTTACCTAAAAAAACAATTTAAAACAGCATACATTATTTTCGCGATACAAATATATCATACAATTTGTAAAAACATCTTGTTCAAGATGTTCTCTTAGAAACAATACATAATTCTGCGTGAAGTTGACGCGCGTTGATCATATTACCTACAATATTTTCCATGTTTTTGGAAAATCTTATTCAATTAATAACAATATTGGCCGAATCTATAGTTTTTAAATTATTCACTCTCTCTTTCTGTATGTTTATCTATAATACTTTCTTAGGTTTACGAGAATATTCGACATTACAAATGAAACTACCTTTTTCGCGGATTTTGTCACGGTTTTATTTTGATTTTTAGTTCCCGACGTCCCGAATGCTTTACAGCAATCATGGTCACGGGTAAGATTTTCATTTATAATGTCTATTTTTCTGTCTCTCTGGAAACACATAACGAGACAGTATTGGATGGATTTTGATGGGGAGCTGGTATGATAGCTGGTTTTTGGGTCAACATACATTATTATTTGGTCTATGGGAAAATATCTGTCATCATTAAAAATTCTATAGTAACATATTATCAAAAACTAAAATACATTATTAATTTCCGTTATTTTTGGGGCTTTTTGAAGGCACCTAATTACTTTGTTCGTTACGAACTGTATGACCTACTTTTAACGATGTTTGCCCCACACGTATGTACATATAAATAACGATGTTTGCACGATTATAGTATAATAGCTAATGTTATTAAACTATACAATCCTTTAATGAGCGAGTAATTACAATTTCCGATACTATTAACGTAATGACTTCATGATACAAACGGGTTAACTGAACCTCGAAGCGTGAATTCGAAATCATAAAGCCACGGTTTGCGTTAAATTAGGCACTTATTACTTTATCGCTTTATAACTTTATATAAAATATGTAAGCAATATTTCATAAGAGTTGTAATATCGAGTTATTTATCATGCTAATAATATACTAGTAGCAAAGCCTATGAAATATATAGCCGGCCAACGGACATGACAGCCAGCCCAAGCTGCCATACACTTGCTTGGGATATAAGACGTGTATCGCAGTTTGGGCTGGCACGCCCGTTAGCCGACTATATGTATCGTGGCTTTCCTAGTAGTGGACAAGCGATTCGGATGAAGAATTTTTAAAACCATGAATATACAACCAAAGGATTAAAGGATACTATACATTTCATGTGCATCCTAAACATCTAAAAATAAAATATATAAATAAACAAATAATATTGCCATAAATTTAAACTTCAAATTTAAAATAAAATTTAAAAGTTCAAAATTATATTTTAAAATTTTTAGAATTATAATCAAAAACCATTTTTGGCGTCATTTTTGAAATATTTTTTAAAATTGTGTGTAGGCCCTACTTGTAAAGTACATCATGACCTTTGAGACATCTCATAAAAAAATCCGCTACAAACTCGCGAGTTTCGTTAATAGTGTCAAAAATATTTGCGTATAATAATATTTAGGTATATAAAATTATTATTTTCATTACCTATTCTTGTCATTTAAACACACATTTCCAGAAAATACAAAGATGCGAAAGAGAAACAGTAATTCTAAGGCAGATGACGAATAAGACACCTGTGATATCGTTAAGCTATTTCATGTTGTATCAACAAGTTAGCAAGTGTTGTGGGAATTTAACCCATCTGTATCAACGTGAATATTTCTATATAATTGAATTCATCGAAATATAAGGCTATAAATAATCTATTAGTTTGTTTGTCCCGATTTCACGCAAGTTTGACACGATTTTTTGTACATGGTTTAAGCTAATGGATTTAGATTTTAGAGTATTTTTACACTACATGGTATAGTAAGTATGATTTCTGAACTTTGGAATTTTGCAATTTATTATAGTTAAAAATAACGATGTTTTCTTTTATTTTGTAATTATCAGTCGACCCACCTTTCGATCTCATGACATGCTGCCATCAACCACACCATGTAAGAAGTCATTAAGATTTATTTGCCAATATATTGTTTATTGGTAACGCGCTCGCTTGGAAGAATTACTAATGGCGCGGAAACAAATCCGAGTCTCGCACCTCTGACTTTAATGTGCGAATCACATATCATGGTAACGCTATGAAGAAATCAGTATACTAGAGAGCATCTCGTCAAAATATTTGGAAAAAAATTGATAAATCCGTCAATTACCCATTTCGTCAGCGTGGTAGTCTATGGGACAACCCTTTTGATTGATGGGAGCCGCGTGTTACTTATTTGTTTTATCAGTATGAAGAACATAAATACATAGATACAAATTTAATAATTTATAACAGTCCGACTGTACTTCAGTATGTTTTTTTTTTAATTTTCAATATGAAAACAATCAACACGGAACCTCCGGAAGTGAAGTAGACAGATGGATATTCGAGTCGTAATGGATGGAGGATGAATCTGCAATTCTTCATACATTACTATTTTGTAAAAAACATTTAAATTTAAAATTCAAGGAATGTTTCTGGCTTAATCGAAAAACAATTTCCTTTTAATACTGTATATGAAAGAATGCGCAAGTAGAATACGAAGTACCCAATAACAAGTAGGTCAAGCGCATGATAAGATTTCATTGTTTGTTTAACGTTTTAATAATTGCAAAATGATCTATAGCTCCACAATACCTTACATAACTGCACTCTTATTGAACTAATTTTACTATATTATGATACATAGGTACATAGACAGTGGTAGCCCAGTGGTAACGCGCTCGCTTGAGTAACCGAGTGAAGCGGGTTCAAATCCGGGTCTCTCAAAGAAAATACCTTGAGAAACCTGCATGTCTAAGAGAACGTTTAAAACGGGTGAATACACATTATATACATAGGGTACGTAATACGTACATAATATGTATCTACATTGTACATATTATACATGTAATGCTGTAAAATTGATGAAATTTGAGCAATTGTTATAGCTGTGATATTTTACTTACAAGCCACAAACTGCCTAAAAACCCATCAAAAAGCCATAAATAGAATAGCTTAGGTATAATAAAAACAAAAGCCAAAAAGCACTAAACTGTGCAAAGTTTTTCCAAAGTAAGTGTAACAAACTGCCACGATTCCAAATTAAAGTAAACAAGGGCGAATCCCGTGGAGCTTCAACGTGGGTGAGATCGGAAATAGTCCGTATATTACAAATACTTTGTAAATATATCGTAGGTGGTGCAATTTAATATCAACTACTGTATTGCTTAGGGCAGTGGTAGCCCAGCGGTAACGCGTCGCTTGTATAACCGAGTGATGCGGGTTCAAACCCGGGTCTCGCACCTCTGATATTTTCATTTGCGAATCATTCCTATCATGATTACCACTTGTCTTACGGTGAAGGAAAACATCGTGAGGAAACCTGCATGTCTGAGAAAACCTAGCAAGTTTTCGTAATGCATGTGAAGTCCGCCAACACGCACTAGGCCAGCGCGGTGGACTATGGCCTGATCCCCCTCGTACTGAGGGAGGCCCGTGCCCAGCAATGGGACGTTAAAAAGGGCTGATAATGATGATGATGTATTGCTTATGAGTTCTCGTTGTGACGTCACGAATTGGAAAGACTTCGTACTTAAGTGGTTATGTTTGATGACGTACGAAGCATTTGCAAGGTGCGGCGTGAACATAAAATGAGATTAACACGTTTTCAATATTACATGTAATACTAGTGACTCCGTAAGTGTAATACTTACGGTTTAACGTTATAAATGAAACTACCTTTTTCCCGCCCTTGATCATGATTGCTGTAAAGCATTCGAAACGTCGGGCACTAAAAATCAAAGTAAATCCGCGACAAAGTTCGAAAAGGTAGTTTCATTTATAATGTCGAATATTCGCGTAAACCTAAGAAAGTATTACGTTTTAACGTTATATTCTTCTGCAGTAAAACGTATCCTATATGTTGACCCGGTCACAGACATAAAAATAAAAAAATAAAAACTATAGATTTGGCCTCTATATCGATGATAATTACCATTTGAAAACGATTTACCTAAAATATTGTATAGATTCGACTAAGATAGAATTTTATTATATTATCTACAGATATATAATAGGTATTTTTTTTATAAATTAGCAATCCGCCTAAATAAATAATAGCATAAAGTACCCAATTTATACGGTAAATATTTCGTGAAATATCTTATACTAGAAAAATATAAGGAATAACTACAAGGAATAAAATAGATATGCCATATATGCGAATCTACGAAGAAGTTACAAATAGACAAAAGGATATGTATGTGTGGATATAGTGAGAGTAAATCTTCTTGACCGGTATTTCTTTAACAAAAACATATGTAGGAAGAGACCTTGATTTTACTTTCGGGTCATGACTAAATACGGCCTACACAAAATTACTGTTTAAATAGTTATAAGGCGGATTCTATTAACCTATAAAATTAATATTTTTGTAGTTTTTTTGCAAATAAATAAGTAGACAATTTATTGAAATTTCCTGCAAGAGAAAACATTTCAGTAAAAAATGATCTTTGGTCGTAAAAAGCTACTCAATTTTCTTAAGTAAGTAAAGAAAGTTCTTAGTTTGTTTTCTTTTCCTTTCGCAATTAAACCACAAATAATAGCTCTCATCAAACTTTAGATAGTTTACGTAGAATATCACAATCATATCTACACAATGTTTTTGTAATTAAACTGGTTATATTGGTGAAATTACATCAAACGACGTGGATCTTTAGCAAACTAGCTTTAACAGCAGCTGCTGCGCGCGTTTAAACTTCCGATCGCTAATACCTTACTAACTCATTTATAATTAATTTATAAATCCTTTATTAAACCAAAAAAAAAAAACATAAAAGATACATTATAAATGAGTAAGTATTATATATATACAAATACATCATAGAAAAAATAGTGTAAGGGCGGAGGGCTGTTAACTTCCAAAGATTACCCGCTGGGCTAAACTAAAGATTGTCAAGAATATCATCAAAATCGGTCCAGCAATTTTTGGAATCAATATGGAACATACACAAATACATCGATTTTTATATATACCTACATGTAGAAAGTTAATTAAAGTACGTTTGTTCTAAGAGAATTAATAGGATCAAAATACAAACAGAGATTTAGCCTACAATTTGCTTGAATTGCTATACAGTGCGGTCAGACTTCTCGATAGAGCAAGGGTATTAGTATTGCTACATGGCAGATTAACTCTCCTTTAGTTTCATGGCACTTTAGCTTGCAAGCCGTCTACTTAACATTAGAAGGCGAAACCTCATAATCGTCGAGGTGTAGTGGTGCCTATATTAGTCTATGTACATATATCTAAGAGCAACTTTCTAGGATATAGAGATTAAACGAAACCTATTTAGGTACATCTTAGCTTAGCACTAGAATAAAAATCTAAACTTTTATTTGCCACTTCTACCACATTTATATTCTGATATACATGTATATAACAAGAATAACACATTTTAAATATTAAGTTTTTATTAAGAATAAAGATACAATTATAAGCAATACCTACTAAGCATTTCAAAATCTTCATTTTCATATTATTAAGCAGAGTGCGTACTAATGTGTAAATGTTGCGGAACACACTACGTAGATGTACCGGTATATGTGATGTCACATCCGGTGCGCGTGCGCACTGCGGGTGTGTACGTAAAAACAGGTGATGACAAAAATGTGATTTTCGAAGGCACATGTTTTTTAATCATGTGATGAATTTATAAAATTCTTAACATAATTAGGTGAATTAAAAAAAAATATAATTAAATAAATATTTAACTTTGATAGATTTTACTAGTCGTTTAGTTTTGTTGGTGTTCTTATATTAATAATTTTGTTCTTTTGATGACCACTCATCAGATAATCATGGTATTAGCACACTTTAGATCTTGTGAAATGGAGGTCAGAGATAACCTCTTTTGAACAGAACTCGTAATCGTTGGTAGTCTTAATATCAGACTATTATGCAGATTTAAAGCTTAAGATGCAAATTAAAATTTTGATATACCTAAGCGACTATATTTTAAATCCACAAAACCTCTCTAAAATTTTTCCATTATTATGCGGAACTTTTATTATATCATATGCCAAAACGATAAATAGATAAGCAATAATGAAGTCTTAATATGATAATATGCAAAAATATACTACGAATATTACGATGCACCTTTCACAAATCGCGTAATTGGAATGACATGATGAATATGTAAGAAGGAGAGCTAAACAACCGCATTGCTTTTTATGATTATTAAAAAGTATTTTCCTACATCGGTAATACTACAAATACATTATAAGTTATATTGAATAATATAAAACGATAAAATATGTCAAAAAAATAATTCATATCGCCATATCGACTGACAGATAATCTATCTATAATCATAACTTTTCCCTTTGGAATGAAATGTGAAAATACGTAAATCCTATCCTAAACAGATACGGATAAACATTGTTTATATAAGACAAGCAATTACTTTAGGTGAAAATAAAATCTACTACCAACAACGCACCTGTCAGTGCCAATCCGTTTTATATTTATTAGTTAGTACATACTAGTAATTTTCTCTCGCTCCGCTCGGGTTAATCCGAGATACGCTATAACGATTCGTATAGAATTCTAAGAGGTGAGATATTTTCTCGCAATAAAAAGTATAATATATAATAATAATAATAATATGTTGGGACATTATTACAACAGCGCCATCTAGTTCCGCAGTAAGCTACGTAACGTGCTTGTGTTGCGGATACCAGATAGTTGATATACTACACATATAAATTTTAAATACATACATATTATAAATATAAACACCCATGACTGGAGTACAAACATTCGTGATTAGCAAATGAATGCCCCCAGCGGGACTCGAACCCGCGACCGCTGGCGCAGAAAGTAAAGTACCAACTGAGCCAAACGAGTCGTCAGTATTTAGTCAACTCGTTAACCAGCTTAAATCATATCTATCAAAATCTGTGCAGTGGTATCGCGATGTGAACACAGACGGTCAGACAGACAAAAAATTTAAAAACTATAAATATGGAATAGAAACTCTGTATCGTTAACAATAACTATTTCGATACGATTGCGATTGTCAAAAAATAATGAATACAGACAGATTTATGTCAGTATTTTATTACTACTACTTTATAGATATGCAGTAACCAAAAACAAGCACTACACTGAAAAGGTTATTTTTATGTGAAATGTAACACTTCACTATATATTATGCAGATTTTAACTGCACTTCTGGATGATTGCAGAAGTGTTATTATGCATTCAAGATTATAAGCACCGCTTTGCCCATTGGCATTATAGAGCTTGTTTCTGTACACCTTTGCTCATATTACCATATTTAATCACGCGTTTGTTAAATGCGAGATTGGAATAATTATGGGCAATATAAATTTCTATTTATCATTTTTAAGCAGTGGTAGCCCAGTGGTAACGCACTCGCTTGGGAAACTGAGTGATGCGGGTTCAAGTCACGGGTTTCGCACCTCTGATATTGTATTGTAATGTGCGAATCATTCTACTACCTAATATTCCTACCGTGATTTCGACTTGTCTTGCAGTGAAGGAAAACACTGTGAGGATACTAGCATGATTGAGAGAATCTAGCAAGTCTTCTAAAGATATGTGATGTTCGCCAACCCGCTCTTGGTCAGCTATGGCCTGGTCCACCTTGTTAAAAGGAGGCCCGTGCCCACTGCCCAGTAGTGGGACTCATAAAACACAGGTTAGTACAATAAGTATATGTTTGAGTTTGTATTTACTAAGCTCTTTGTACAGTCCTTATTACAGTGCTAAATATGGGTCTCCTTTCGATACGAGAGGGATCAGGCCATAGTGCATCTACAAATCTGCTTTTGAACAATCTAAATTTTATACGGCTATTATTTATGGTAGAATACGTGGATTTGTGACATCTTGTGCTCAATTCAATTCAATTCTTTGGTTTGTTGGCTTCAATAACTACTAATATCCACTCCTAGCCGGTTGCTGGCATTTGACATGCTACATTGACACCACTGTATTTGTCACGAGGCGTTCCTATCAATCACTCTCATCTAAGATTGATGAAGTATGTGGGAGGCTGTATATGTTAAAATTAACCTTTTTATTGGAAATTGAGTAAACCACTGGACATGTTTTGGTGGGCGTTGACGTGATTTATGAACGTATATACAAAATTTAATATTATTATTGACACTAAGTATGTAATTGTTTATATTATATTTGACATTTCTAGAAAATTTAATTAACATCGTGAGATAGTAAGAAACAATACTTTATTTCAAATCTTTAAAAATTAAAATGTCGTACAGATTTCTTGAATTATTACTACGTTTATACTACAGTAGATTGAGTGCAACAAAATAAAGCAAATCACTCGAGGATATAATGGAGCATTGAATCACAGTAGAGAAAAATGAAGCCGCTGAACGGCTTGCGTGTACGCAACATGGCTCTTAAATTAAATGATTGTTTGGGGTCATACTAATTGGACGTTTATGTATTTAACTTGTGACATGCAAGTCAACTCACGGCCATTTTCAATTTGAGTTAGATTATTAAAAGCTTTTTATTACCTACTCGTATTATTATATTTTTAGAAAGTAATAAACTTGTGACTTTTTAATATTATGTTGTTTTGTTTAATATTGAAACAAAGTCGTTATTATTATAAGTAACATAATACCAATAAATATAAATAAAATTCAAGTGTCTGTTTGTAATTTCAAATTAACAACTTTTCACTAAATGCATATGAAAGTATATTATAATATAATAGGTTAAAGACTTAGGCTACTTTTATTTTATTACATAATTATTAAAACTGATTAATTTATTTGAACTTACGCCCAGCGAAAGTTTGCTAGTATTGTTTTAAGTTACATGGAGTAAAATATAAAATCAATTTGAAATCACTCGATTACGTATTAAATTCGGCAATAAATACACAGATGGACGCCACATTTCTTTAAACAAACATATTTTTCATATACTGATGTATTAAACTTTCCAAGTTTTCCCAAAGTAGACGCGTCTTAAATAGGTCTACACTTGTAATTTATGAATGCAAGTCTGAGTATGTTGTGCATTCACCAACCAGGCATTCATCTACCAGGCGCTCCGACCTATAGCTAAGTATACCTTCTAAGGACACGGCTGAAAGATTAAAAAATAAATGACGCGATGTAACTTTCTTCTTATATTTCTCTTCTTCAGAAACATCATAGAAAAGGCCATCAAATAAGCATAGATAATATTATTAATGAAAGTATATGTTAATTAGTTTTTTCTCGTTTACATTATGAATGTTAAATACATTAATTTAAATATGAAGTACATACAATTTTAAGTATTCATGGAGTAAACGCCTTATAAAATACATTTTACATAGACTTATGTACCATTTTATAAGTTATTATAATATTTTTTAGGTTCCTAAGAAATGAGAAGACCACATATAAGTATTTCGAATACCAAAAATAGTCTAATTTTTAAAGTATTTAAAATCTAAGTTGTAAAATTCTTCAGACACGTGTGATACATTTTTAATTCAAGCACGTGGATGCCGTAATGATTGTGGAAGGATTTCCTATGATATAGAACAAATTAGCTCTAGTCATATGTGTTCCAAAAAAGCAAGGCGTCTAAAAACGGCAATTTAATTAAGAAAGTAAGATGTTTAGAACAATAATTTAAATTAATATATAGTTAACTTTTCTAAACTACCTGTTATGTAGGTACAAAATTTACTTTACGTTATACGAGTGCAATAAGAAAACGAATGTTTTATATTGAAATATTCAGTTGTCATAACATCCAGCGTTTCCTTCGCAGCTTCTCGTTGAGATGTATTCTATAGGTTTAGAATATAATAGTTTCATCAAAGGACACGTGGATGGTAAAAATCAATAAACTATTACGTCTTTTTATATGGGTCATTGAATTTCATAGAAACTAGCCACACGATAGAATAAAAATATCGTGGCTTGTTCTTGCTTATACCCTTGTATTCAGCCCTTTTTACGTGTCACTACTGGGCACAAGCCTCCCTTCAATATGAGGGGATCAGGCCATAGTCCACCACGTGGCCTAGTGCAGATTGGCGGACTTCACAATGTTTCGAAAACTTGTTAAACGAAACGAAACTCTCAGACATGCAGGTTTCCTCAGGATGTTTCCTTTCATCGTATAAGACAAGTGGTATTTAATATTTATGTTGGAAAAGATTCGCACACGAAAATATCAGAGGTGCGAGACCCGGATTTGAACCAGCATCACCCGGTTATCCCAGAGAGGCAATTACCACTGTAGCCTGTCTCAACACTACTACAATTTTACTGATATCACCGAGAAACAACAAACTTTACGTCGAAGAAAACATGATGATTCGGAAATCTCTTAAGTAAGATGTCTTATTTCAGAATTGAATGTGGTCACAATACACGTATATAATGGACAAATATTGTTACGTCAACCTTTTCATTGTTATCCTATGTTAGGGATATTTTTGGTCTGGCACCGTCCTTTTACTTCAGACGATACAACGATACAAGGCTTAATATATGTATATCACTTTCCTGCCGCTATATACAATAACATTATGTGTAATACAAATGAAATATTACCTATGTATATTATAACAGAATATAATATTTAGTCCAAAAACCTGCTTGTAATAAAATTTTTAGAATAATTTGAATCACTTCACACATCACCCATATATTCTAATTATCCATCAATTATATTAATTGCTATGAAATTTAACTTTTAATGTTGCAAAACCGTACGTAACCTAGTTTACAGTTCTCAGCACGAATTAGGTATATTAGAGAAAACAAAACATTGCCTATTTACATCCTATTAAAATTTCTGTTTACTTTTCTATTGATTAAATATTTTTTAGGGGTTGAAGACAATGGTATTTTCCTAGTCATAGGGGTACTTACGTACTAACGCCACCGCAGATATAAATATGGCGGCGATTTTTAAGTACCTCCATTCTACATATAAAATTAATTTTTGGTGCCATTTTTTAGCTTTGTTTTTAAATAAAGTAATTGATTTTTAATAGTGTTAACAAAGTGCGGTGGCGTTAGTACGTAAGTACCGTCATAGGCTGTAATTTTGTTTCTAAATACTAATGGTGAAGCTACGTTTCACCCATGGCCAATCGAGACCAGAACAATCAGGATATTTGGTACTTTAGTTTCAAAATAAATAAAAAATGTACAATTGAACTAACTTAGAATTTTTAAATTATTATTTGTATCTAAGATAAAAATATATAAGGAAATTATTGAAAGTCAGGTCCTGAATAACGACATGACAATCGTAATTGTACATACCTATAACGAATAAGTTATTTTACATTAGAACGTTTGCACTAATATATACGTATCGTGCGGCTTTCCACTTTCATTGTTCATAAAAATTACGTAACGCACAGAGACATTCTCTCACTTTTATTTGAAGGAAACGTAGCATAACATAAAACCAGATTGATGTAGGTAAAATATTTATGCAAAAAAAGTTTGACCTAACGCCTTAGTGGCTATGAAAGTGAATAAAACCGTGAAATGCTTTATGATTTTCTACCACTTGGCATATTTTTCTAGAGCAAATGTCTGAGTTAATTTCCTCGGCCATATTTTTAATGGTTCACGTTTTGAAATTTATTTTGAAAAACATTATTTGATTTTTTTTTTATGGGACAAAGGGGGCAAACGGGCAGGGGGCTCACCTGATGGTAAGTGATCACCTCCGGCCATGGACATCTGCAACACCACAGGGGCTTGCAGATGCGTTGCCGGCCTTTCAGGAAAGGGAGGGAGGGAGGAGGGAGAAGGACGGGAGGAGGGATGGGGAGTGGGCTACCCGGACTCTCACTTACCGGACGAAACGCGACAGCATAGCTGCCACTTCACGCCGGTCTCCTGTGAGAGAGTGGTACTATACGGGGCGTGCCGGCCCATTCGGCTGCTACCCGAAGGTAACAAGCATGGCACTACCACTTTAAAAAAAAAAAACATTATTTGAAAATGTAGACCTATTAACAATTGGTATTTTAATAGAACAATTAATAGAAAAATGCATATTTTTTGTTTAATACGACCTAAACGGTTGATTAAGTGGTTATTTGTACCAAATAGTTAATAAATGATACATAATTTATATACATATGTAACTGACCTATGACTGACGTATAAATTTCCCGAGGATTAGAACCCGCGACCGCTAGCATAGCAAGTAGTGTCAATACAAACTGAGCTTAGTTTAAAATGCAATTAACTATATTAACTACGCTCGTGTTGGAACATCGATAAAAATGTATATTAATTAAATTGTGCCTCTTTTTAACAAACTAGCGACTCACATTCGATTCTCTCAGGTTCGTCCATAGATTTAGCGCGGGCGAAGCCGCGGGTTCCGTTAGTATCATTATATTTTAGACAATGTATAAAAAATTTTCACAAATTATATACTAAAACTTTCCTCGAGAACCACTCTTACCATTGGCGAAAACAGCATAAAAATCGGTGCAGTATTTTTGAGTTTATCGCGAACAGACAGACGCGGTGGATGACTTCGTTTTTTAATACGTAGTGATAAGTAACAAGTGTATAATATGTTAAATTTTTAAGTTTAATTACATTTTTACTTTTATTGAGTTTACCTTGTAATAATTTATGTTTATTACGTAAACGTACTGTAAAATAATTCAACGTGTAACATACTGGCTGAAAGCCGGACGTTATAATTATGTTCATTTGCTAATAGTTTCGCTTCCATGAGGCCATAAATTTACCTAGATGATACTCGTACCATCCTCTCATTATATGACATACGACTATATCAGGTCATATATCAAGAGAAGATATTGTTATTTAGGACAAAAATCATAATTCGCCTGCAATTTTCTATTTCTAGTGGTGGACTATAATATATTTTTACTGATTACAAAAGCAAAGTCAAAGGAAATCGGTTGACAAAAAGAAGAAAAACGTACCGAACACTTTTGTCTTAGTTTATTTATATATTGAAATAGAGTACTTAAAAGTAAAAACTGTAATCTTTGAACATTGAATTATCCGATGCTTAGTACTCTTAATTGACGGCCAACGCGGGGACTAGGTGTATATAGCTTATTTTCACTTTAAGCAATAGGAAATTGAATTTAAGTTCAATGTATTTTAGGTTTGAAATCATTTGTTATGAAAAATTAACCTTCATAATTGTATTAAAGTTCAAAAAAATTGCGTGACGTTTACACTTTATTAGTAGGGTTTGGTGCCCTTCTGAGTTAGATTGCCAAAAATTTATTGGGCTGTAAATCAAATGTTTAGATATAAGATATAGTTTTCGTGACTGATAAAGAACAACGAATATTTTTTTTTAATTTAAATAAAAGATATATACTTTATATTCACTATTCACTTGATAGTATATTCGATTTAAAAAATTGGACATTATCATTACTATCGTAAATTCCCACAAGTGTTCTAAGTTTGAAAACAATCACATAATACTTTGAATGAGACCTACTGCCTACTGGGAACCGTAACTGAGGGTTGTCGCGACAGTCTGGAGAGACTATAGGCTATTGTTTAAGAGGTACATATCTAAAACTGAATGCCACGTACGACAACGCTGTAATACCGAATATGTGAAATACAAAATTGAATAATCGTATAAAAATAACAATGCCAAGTATAATCCAAGAAAAGGTTTAAATAATAACCCCAACTTAATAGCTAGTATTCATGCACTGGTTGATATTTGTACCATAATAATCATTACTGAAAACATGGAGAAAATTTAAATTATATACGGAAAAAAGGTGTATTAAAAATATTTTTCCTATTTCCATACATTTCTTATTTGATAACATTAAAGCTCGTCATTAGCTATAACACAAGAAAGTCGGTTGACAACAGAAACTGTTTAGCCTTTACCTATTTATATATAAATGCGTTATCATCGATTAATTATTTATAAATCATGTATCAAAAAGATACAGGTGAATTAAGAACTTTCTACGATAAGATTACAAATATTATAATTAAAATCATGTAGTGAATGTTAAAATTTAAAGACTGTAATGAGATATTCTGGCAAGAAAACAGCTGTAAAAACATTTAATGGACAGATGTATGCAGAAATAATATTTTTATATAGGTAAATAAACTGCAATGTTTTGTTACTTAGCGCATCATTTAAATGAACCGATTTGAAATATATGTTTGTATTAACTATGTATGTATGTATGTATGTATGTATGTATGTATGTATGTATGTATGGTTGTATGTATGAAATAGATTTGATAAAATTGTAGGGAATAAAGTCATGGTGCATTTGTTCTTTAGGATTTTGTCTATGAACTTTATCACTCACATCTCTTAAGTAAGTCTCCTAAGCTAGTATATAAGAAAAACAAAACGTGCTTAAATAACGTTTTTTATTGCGTCGGAGAGTTTTCCATTAGTAATGATAGACGAATTGTATTCGTCATTTATCGATTTGAGTTACAAACGTAGTCGCCACACCCTCGACATTACAAACATGCCGTGTACTCATTTAAAGCCCCCTGTCTGGCCTCCAGGCGATTTGTCAAATGCCCCCGACCTACCCTCAAGTCCCCTCGGTGCATAAAAAATCATTTGAATAATCGAAATCAGATGGTAGTATTGTCAATATTTTTTGGTTACGGTTGAACGTGGTTTGTCGTTGCACCTGTTCTTTAAATATGCTTCTTATCCGTGTGACGACTATACTTTAAAAGATAACACATTTCTTTAAAACAACAGGTTTAAACCAGCTATTTTCACGATATACTTGTACTTTGTTTACATTAATGTAAATGTTTGTGTTCTAATTAAATAAATTACATGGCCTACAAGCAGGAAGTATCATGTTTGAAATGATCCGCGATATTTTTGCTTTAATTATTAAAAAGTGGTCTGTAACACAAGGATGGTGTAAAAATGTGACATTCAGTAAAAATTATACTCTTAAGCAATAATTTTTAACTTTAAATTGGTTAAGAAGTCTTATGTAAAAATATGTAATTGAAAGAAGACTGTAAGAATATTGGTATTGAGTAGGACGATTAATATACTTTCATATTTTGGTTGTAAGGGAATTTTCATTCTATTTTAGATTTTATATTAATAAAAGATTACTAATTGTATATCAAGATCTCAAATATCTATTTAATACATGAACTTGGCTCTAGTGTCAATACACATTGAAATTTAATCAGGAAAATGTAATACGCACATTTATAAGCACCCACTGTGGCGTGTAATAGGCCTATGATAATAATTATACCCGGTATCTATGGGTACGCAGACGACAGCACTGTTGTAGAGAGATACCTGCCGAATCCTCGGGCTAGTAGAGATCAAATTCAGTCCGAAAGAGAGGCCATGGTAGAGCGGTTGAATCTCACACTCAGGGCAGTCTCCACTTGGGGCGATGCCAATCTTGTGAGTTTCAACGCCACCAAAACACAGGCGTGTCTGTTCACCACAAAAAGGAGTCCTTTCACCTTGACTCCTACTTTCCGAAATGAGCCTCTGGAATACACTGACCGCCTGCAGTTACTGGGGATGGACATTACCCCCAACTTGAACTACGGGCGGTTCATCGAGTCTAAGGCTAACGTAGCAGCGAGGAAAGTTGGCATCCTTGCAAAGGTCCGACAGTATTTCACGCCGGGACAGCTTCTAGATTTATATAAAGCTCAAGTCCGGTCGTGCGTGGAATACTGTAGTCACATTTGGGCTGGTGCTGCGAAATGCCATCTGTCAGCCTTGGACTCGATTGAGAGGCGTGCCCAGAGACTTATAGGTGACCCTACGCTGGTAAAAGCCAAGCTACACAGCCTCGGTCACCGACGTAGGGTTGCCAGCCTCTGTGTATTCTATAGGTTACATTTCGGAGAGTGTGCGCAGGAATTACACGATTTAATTCCCCCATCCCCATTCCATCATCGGACGACCCGACGAACGGCTGGTCTCCATCCTTACGTCGTGGACATTCCACTCGTCCGGACGAAGCGTTTCGCTTCGTCATTTATTATACGTGCAGCAATGGATTGGAACAATCTGCCTGCGTCTGTGTTTCCGTCCGGTTACAATATGGGTGTCTTCAAGGCAAGAGTGAATAGGTGGCTACTGAATTAGTGCGACTTACCATCTACGACTACGTTACCACTTACCATCAGGTGGAACGTAGTCAAGCACTAATTCAGAATGAAATAAAAAAAAAAAAAAAAAAAATAATTTCTAATGATTTGAATACGTGAACTACATATTATACATAGGTATGTTTACTGTACAAATGTTATTGAGTTTGAATAGCTTCATTCATTAGAGTATTAACTGTAGGATTACCTAAATTTATGTCACATTTGAGGGGTTTCTATACAGGTTTTTGTTTGACTTTTTATTTGTCTATGTTATAATGGTTTACAATTTTTATTAAATATTCGTAGTATCTAAAAATTGTTGAAAATATAAAAAACATTATATTTTGGCTCTTAAATTGACTTTTAAAAGAAAAACATATGAGAAAATCTTTTAACCAAACAACTTTATTATAATATGTATGCATTTAAATTTATATATGCGTAGTCACATCTGGTATCCGTAACACAAGCCTTGTTGCTAACTACGAAACTAGATGGCGCTGTTGTAATAATGTCCCAACATATTTTTTTTTTTTTGCTTTCAATCAAAACATCAATTACGGAACTATGCTTACAGGTAGCTGGTGTTATAACATCGCGACGCTCTCATTCACAAACAATAGCTTTTTAGTCACGCCTTACAAATTTACAAAGGACTGGGAAAACAATATGTAGAAATAAAATAACACGTCTGTCGTTAAAGAGGTCGTCGGCTTACTTAGACGCGGAAATTGTTGATAAGAAGACCTACTATGAGTGCCAAAAGACTATGTTGTATCTAGACTTTACTGGTAAATATTAATAACTTAATATTAAAATTCCTAATTCGTCTTTAAAGAATCTTTTTAGTTACCTTCTTTGAAACGGGGGTTGTTGCAATTTTTTTTTAAATATACTTATGTTTAATATTATACATAAAAATTCTATTGGCAAAATAAGACAAAACATAACAAGTTAATGCTACGCAGTGGTAACCCAGTAGTAACGCGCTCGTTTCGGAAACCGAGCAAAGCGGATACAAATCCCGAATACCCCATGACTACCACTTGTCTTATGGTGAAGGAAAACTTAATGTGGAAATCTGCATGTTTGAGAACCTAGCATGTTTTTGAAAGACATGATGTCCATCAACCCGCACTTGGCGAGCGTGGTGAATTATTGCCTGCCCCCTCGAATTGAAGGGATGCCGGAGCTCAGCAGTGCAAGGTTAAAAAGGACTGAATATAGCAAGCTTTACGTTTACCAGTGGACTCACAACCGTATACCGTTTTAGTAGTGACAAGCAAACATACACACAAACTTTTGCAATTATAATTAACAGTATTAAAATAGCTCATCAAGTATGGGACATAACGTTAACATTTTAAAATGCATAGAGAATACCTATAATACTATCGTTACGTCAACTATCAACAATGATTACAGCTTTATCTTGCTTAAAAAATAAATTTCGATATAAAATTATCTTGACAACCATTCACCGGGTGAAGTAGGCAAATGAGAGTAGATAGGTCGATCTTTCAATTTATTTATGTACATAAAATATGTGCATTTATCGACCTACGATTACTTCACACGTTCAAATCTGAAGGGGTAAAAATAGCGTATTTCTTCTATAATAAAATAATGGATAGGTTATTACTAAAGCTATTTCTTTAGGAATTCAATCTAAAAACTTAATAAACTACTGTTCATGGCAAAATATAATTTTGGCAAGTAAAATTAAACTTAATAGCCGTATAAATGAACTCTGACTCAGAAGTTTAAGCATACGAGTATGTGATGCAATATACTAGTTTACGTCGAATGGACTGCAACAACAAATATCTTAACATATAAACTGGAAACTATCCAAACCTTGGCAAACTGACATCTACATATCACGGTATTTCAATAAACGGAAGTTTGAACTGTCTCGTACAATCGGCTGTTGGTATGAAACAACTTCGGTAGCGGTCTTATTGTAACGAGATTTGAAACAGTATTACAAGGTATTGTATCTGTAGATATATCTACTCTAGTAATTTAATAATATATAGTGTTTTTTTTCCTAACTTCTTCTGTTTCAAATTTTAAACAGACGCTGGCAATTAGAGTGACGAAGCGTTTAGCTCAACTTGTAGTGACCTTAGATTTTGCGTCAGCGGTCGCGGGTTCGAGTCCAGCTGGGGGCATTCATTTGATAAAAATTTGTACTCCAGTCATAGGTGTTTATAATTGTAACATGTATACATATATTTAAAGTTATATATATGTAGTTAATCAACTATCTGGTATATAATACACAAGCCTCATAGCTTACCACGGAACTAGATGTCGCTGTGTGTAATAATGTCCCAACATATTATACTATAGTAGGTACCAATTATGCATACTATGATTTTGTTTCATATTAGGGTAATGTCCAAGCTACGGCTACTTATTTAAAAATTTTCCGTGTACAATGTACCTACATACATACATTACATATTTCAAAATAAGCAAAATAATGTATGTGCCATCTACTCGTATTGCATGCGCAAATATTCGCAAGTTTTCAAGTCGAATGTGACTTTTTCTTCAAAACTACACAAAATCATATCTTCACGTACGTATAATTCCGTCTAAAAATGCTTAAAATGTGTAAAATGTATGCGTAAAATGACACAAATTTTTATTAATAAAAATTAAGTTAGCAAATTATGAAAATATTTCCACCATTTAAAATTTTCATCAAGAAGAATTTCATAACTGTTAGTAGCAAAATATCATAATTGCAATCAAAGGTGGCGTTTAAACTTGATAATACGCTTTGTAAACAAATTGGGTCTCTAAGAGGAATATCAAATGAACATTTATTATTAAAGGAAGATCAAGTTTGAAAGTAGTATCTATTTAAAGTGAAGACAATTTAAGATGAGCTTAAAGCTCTTTGACGATTAGTGTTGGTAGAAATTAGCTTAAACAACAAATTGTATTTCTAACAATTAAATCGTAGCTAACCGAAAGCGTCGTTTGATTCAATCATTAAAACTATTGTATATGTTAATAAATAATAACCATTACTACTAACTTGCATGTCATTTTTAAAGTTATTTTCAATTACGCGTAGAATTTTATTAAGAAAATATGGAAAAAATTAAGAAAATCTTCTAATTTGCGAAAATACAAAAAAAATCGTACAAAAAGTATTCGTTATCTATTTAATCTCGGTGTCTATCGTTTCTCAAAGGTGTAACTGATTAAAGGAAAAGTATATATTCGCTTAAATACCTATGTAGTAGTATGTACTTTACATATTATTTATAGTAAGAACGTATTACATTTTTAGTTTTCGCAACTATCAGCCATACATAAAATCATATTTTAAAACACCTTAAAATTTATTCAATTTTATTCACATTATGTCATATCCTGTATGATGTGCAATAAATTATTTTAATCCATCTTTTTATAGTCTTGTATTAAATATAATAAAGTTGAATTACCACCCATTGAAGTAACAATTTGATCTTGTAACAAAATAGTTTTAGGCTAATAAAATAAACTCGAACCCACTCCCTTAAAATTTATATTACAATAGAAAACATAGAGAACACGCAATAATGCACAAAACCGTGGGTCAGGACCCCTTGCATTTACCCTAAAAAGCCATAACTATTTGGGTTGTTATGGATATAGGAATAAGAGTGAAGTAGTTTGTCCAAACAACACCCTACACAAGTAAATCACTTGAGCAGTGCAATTGCAACGCCGATCGATATATGGTGAATTCAGATAATTTGGGTATGACTCATTTATTTAGCCATATTGAGTACTTATTAAACTACGACAAGCAAATATTAGATCTATATCTTATAATTTTAAACGAGAAATTCTTGTATATAAATATATATATATATTGTGGAAGATGAACAGAAAAGAGGATGTTAGAGTGGGGAAAAAACTATAAAAGTCGATGCATAACCGGCATCGGGGGGTAGTTGTATCTTGACGCTTGTCGTGGTAGCATTGTTAGGTCGTTACTCTGTTGGTTTATTTCTTTAAAATATCATTGTTGGTAGCTTAGTTGTCTTTTTGGTTAATTTAATTGTGTTTTAGCGTTTTCAGATACTTACAATAAATTGAGGTCGATTTAGTAAGCTTGTTTTTTTTAAAAAAAGGCTCACTTCTGGTCTAAATTCACAAGATCAGAAGTGGGATAGGTCCTGTTACGCCCACTTCTTTTTTTAGCGTGTAGTATGTATTTGTTGGTTGTATGTTTAAAAGTTTTTTCGGAGGGTGCCGTGATTTTGGTGTATTTTCATTGATTTTGGTGATTCGTGTTTTTTTGTTGGTCGCTGTGTTTAGTTTAGTTTTGTTTTGCTTGTCAGGCCTAAATTAGAAAATTTAGTTGTTATGTCAGACAACCAGCGAGATCGTAGTGAAATGTCGCCGATGTAGTTATAGTCCTCGTTATGAGGGTTGCAATAGTGTGATAGTAGGTGCCACGCCTTTTGCCGGGCCTTTATAGAAATGTTAACTGTAAAATTTTTATTTAATTTTTCTACTGTTTTTGTAAAAGATGCTGATTTCGTGTTTTCGCATTGGGGTTGACACATTCAAGGGAAAATGTATCTTGCGGTTGGGGATAGCATGTCTCGCAGGTCTTTGTACTCGGGTATGCTGTCCTGGCCGACAGATGCACTTCAAGTGGGGTACGGTTTCATATTATTGGATGCTGTCTTGGAGTGCGCTCGGACATGCGATCCTAGTATATGGAACATACCTTGTGTAGCTTAAGATTAATGTGTGTGAGCTCGGACAGTGTCTTGGAGGTTACTCAGACATGTCGTCCTGGAGCTGTGATCATACTATGAGTTGGTCGTTGACCGTTGCATATGTTTGTGTAGCAAACATTAAACGTATATTTGGGGGTAGGTTGGATTGAAACACGCTTTTATAGGTACTGATTTACACACGCAAAGCTATGACATGGTTCTCTGGCGAGTCGTGAGGGTGCACTCCCCCGACGGGTCCTGCCCCGGGTAATTGGTACAGATATCTGTTTGTTTTACATCCACTGTGCTTAGGTTATGCTAGGTAACGTATATTTGTGGTTATGTTGGGTTGAAACATGCTTTTATAGGTATTGATTTACACACGCAAAGCTATGACATGGTTCTCTGGCGAGTCGTGAGGGCGCACTCCCCCGACGGGTCCTGCCCCGGGTAATTGGTACAGATATCTGTTTTTTTCACATCCATTGTGCTTAGGTTATGCTAGGTGAGCTTAGCCCACGAATGAATCAAATTGAAACCTTTATATTGACACGCAAGTTTTGGAAATGTACTTTGTGTTTTTTTTTGTCTGGTGATTTTATTGTTTATATGGCAGTAGATGATGAGAGTGTGATGTCTATAGCTCCTGGCGTCATTCTGCTTTTCGATGTCGAGGTTCTAACTGAACTCAAGGTTATAAGATAAAGGAGCCCGAGGACGGTCTCCTGTCAGGAAAGGCCGTGTGGAAGATGAACAGAAAAGAGGATGTTAGAGTGGGGAAAAAACTATAAAAGTCGATGCATAACCGGCATCGGGGGGTAGTTGTATCTTGACGCTTGTCGTGGTAGCATTGTTAGGTCGTTACTCTGTTGGTTTATTTCTTTAAAATATCATTGTTGGTAGCTTAGTTGTCTTTTTGGTTAATTTAATTGTGTTTTAGCGTTTTCAGATACTTACAATAAATTGAGGTCGATTTAGTAAGCTTGTTTTTTTTAAAAAAAGGCTCACTTCTGGTCTAAATTCACAAGAATATATAATCTGAATCTTGGAAACGGCTCCAACGATTTTCATGAAATTTAGTATACAGGTAGATAAATCGATCTAACCAAGATCTAATTAAAAAAAAATATATCTTATAATGTAATTCGTATTTAAATATAATTTCTAAAAAACACATTTTTTTTCAGACATCTATTGGCGAATAATAATAGCATTTTTCTTAAAAATACCGAGCAAAGCTCGGTCATCCAGGTAGTAATCTTATTACACATAAAAAATTCTAAGTCGAATCTATAGTCGAATATATCGAATCTATATATCTGGATAGATTATAATGAAACTTTGTATG
Organism: Boloria euphrosyne; assembly: GCA_951802675.2. Lineage (NCBI taxonomy): Eukaryota > Metazoa > Arthropoda > Insecta > Lepidoptera > Nymphalidae > Boloria > Boloria euphrosyne. The sequence continues at coordinate 5,216,462 of OX637896.1, forward strand.
ACCAATGCCGGTTATCCGGGTCAACAAATAACAAACTTTTTACTGCGGGAAAATATCTCATCTCAGAGCAACCCACACTAACTGTTAAAACGTAGCTAGTAATAAAATGGAGAAATTGAAATCTGTATGGACTAGGACGATTTATTTGCTGCAATCTTCGTTCGAGTAAGGACGGAGTTTAAATACAAAAGTCGGTAACGAAATCCGCAAATATACTGTTATTTAGACCAGTAATGCACCTTCGCTTCGCTTGGGTCTGTCCCTAGTAAAAAAAAAAGAAATCTATCCCACGGGAACCGTAATTTTTTCCGGGATAAAAAGTGACGTATCAGCTATTCCATGCTACACCTATCTCGGTGTCAAACATCCAGATCCGTTTAGCCATTTAGGTGTGATTGAATATCAAACATTATTTAAAGGGCTTTTTACTAAGGATAATATAACATTATAAATAATAACGGACTTATTTTTAGAACAGATATTATATTATAACATTTATTCTTTTAATTATACACTTACTTTTAAATATAAGAAATCAGTTAACAAAGAAATACTCGTAGAACTTAACTGTTTGGTTGTATGTGAACATTCTCATGAACTTGGTATTGATTTCCTGAAAAAGAGAGCAACGGCCACCGCAGAGCGTTATGACGCAGTAGACGTCACCATCTTAGTATTAAGTTCGAATTCCAACACATTATTGTAATACTTATGCGTATGAGTTTAAAGAGTTTAATAGCTTGTACTATTTAGAATTTAATTGCTTACTTCACGCATGAAACATCTGCCTCTAAAAGTAATAAAATATGAGTAATATGCTGTCATGTATTCCGTAATAGTTTAAATTACTTTGCTTGTAGTAAAAATTTTAAATCTTTATTTACAAACTAAGACTCACTTGCACTCACCTTGTTCACGGATTAATTATGAATACATAATACATATAAAACCTATATTTTAGCGATAAATAAATTTTAACAAGATTTACGTTATAAGACATGAATTAATTCACAAACTTCACGGTTCGTGATAAGTAAGTAACATAGGCAGTGGTAGCGCAGTGGTAACGCGTTCGCTTGGATAACAGAGTGACGCGGGTACAAATCGGGATCTCGCATCCCTGATATTTTCATGTGCGAATCATTTCTACCATGATTGTCTTATGGTAAAGAAATACATAGTAAGGAAACCTGCATGTCTGAGAGAACCTAAAAAGAAGTCTATCAACCAACATTTGCCCTGTGTGGTGGACTATGGCCTGATGGACCTCGTATTGCAGGGAGGCCCGTCACAACTAGTGTGATGATAAAAAGGACTTCAAGTCAGCGTCCAAGCCAAAAATATTAAAGGTTATTAAAGTTACTGAGTAAACAAAAAGGTTGGTTAAGAGTGAAAACAAAAGTTTCACAGTCAATTTGATCAAAAAAGAGGTTATAGCGCATAGGGTTGCTCGCCAATTAGAGCCAGACAATTGCTGGTTTGTTCTCCATCACGCCAATAAAAACAAATGTAAACAAATTTACCTTTAAAAAATATTTTCATATATTCCATTATATAGCTGGAAACTAACATACTAAAATTATTCTAAACTTTATTAAAATTAGTTGATATTATAATAAAATTAGTCATGTATCTTTAAAAAGATTCACGGAAGTGGGACCGGTTAAAGGAGCTTTTTTATTATGTCATAGATGTTACTAAGTCTAACAAATAGCAATGCTGCAGATACTAATTTGGGCGTGTTCATTTGTTAATAAAATTGTAAAAATGACGAGCTTTAAGCATTCAATTCAATGAAATTGTTAAAAATACTCGAAACGAAATAAATATGTTGGAACAATTTGATGTTACTTGAGTGGTTTTACTCTAGAATTACTGTGCTTTTACATTCATATTTATAATTTTTTTGTATGACAGTTTTCAAGGCAATTTAGTAATGAAACGCATTTGATCTACATTAATTACCCCATATTCTTTAAGAGATAATATTAAAAAGATAATTGGGTTCTAAGTACTGTTTGTTTGTTTGTCCTACATAATATACCTATAGAGACAATTTTGAAAATATGTTGTATATACAAGACATAAGTTCATATGTATAATCCATAATCATTGATTAATACGATAAAGGTTTTGTGAATATACTAAGAATAATAAAAAAATAAATGTTTAAAGCTCTAACCCAGCCAATTATGAATAGGCACTAGCTGGCAATATAACAAACAAAAAACTTTATTTTATAATAATATCGAAACCAACTACGTTATTATGCCAGATACTTATTTCAAAGGCGAATGAATTGTATGAAAAAAGTTGTCATCCCTACATTACCAATTAAAGATCATGTCAATACGTTAGGACACAAAAGGAAAACAATAAGAAAGTTTATGATTTGTGATATTTTTAGGGGTTTTCATTTTATAATAACGACTCGTTAGTAACGAGTTAACTTCGTTTATCGTACCTAGGTGCTAAAGCTAAGCAAGTAGCCAGTGCTAGGTCATCAGTTTGTGTACTAAATTATATCCAAAAAATCCAGCTGATTTAACTTAAGTGATAAACAAACATACACAAACGATTTAAAACAGTAGTTCAATTTTTAATATACAGTACTATAGATATTTAAAGAACTGGAATACATTACCATTCAATTTATTGACCGAATCGATCAAGATATACAAGTTTTGCGGTAACTCCTTTATTGGTTACGAGATTACTTAGTAGTTTATCTTTCATTGTATTGTAGTTCTTGAGTACTTGTGTCCAGTAGAAATTCTTAAATACAAGTAAATTGCCTTCGCTTCACTCAAGTTCGTCCTTAGGAGGCTTTTAGTCAGCTGCGACAGCTATTTAAAATATTCGAAATATTTGAAGGTATATATAAATTTTATAATCCTACATATATATATTTTTTTATGAATACAATATAAAATAAAACAAACTTTTCAAATATTCTCAAATACTTTTCTGAGCTTTTTCTCACTAATCGGTAAAGTGGGTTTCTTAGGTTCTGATGTACCTAAAAGTTTTCTTGCGCTAGATATTTCTTGGAAAATTGAAATAATTTATTCTCTTCTGCCACGGAACTAAGCGCATTGAGGGCTTAAGTGTTTTCCTATTTATGAAAAAGGCATTTCCGAGCATAAAACTGGAATTTATAATAATAAATAGACCACCACTGCATCTTTTTCTTATCAATGGGTTTAAATTAAGCCTTGAACTTTTAAAAAAAAAATTATGGTCAGGCACCATCAACCACTGTCAATTGCTATTCCTCACATTCTATTCTTCACATTCTGAAATTCTGGTAGAACGACAAATAGACTGATGAATGATTAGGAGTACAGGACCGATGACTTTACATACTTTCAAGCGGAAATGAACCAAATTGTTTACTTCTTACTTCTGGTATGTTACTAGAATTTTATTTCAGAAGATTGATTCTATCCGATACTCAAACCCAGAACCACCGTATCTGTTCGCGTCTATGGAAGCGAATGGTAAGTAACTAACGAGGTAGCCAAAAATTTCATATTTAATAATATATCCTATAAGTTACTTGCATTTGATTTTTTCATCCTTCCTGGTTGCTCAATAATTCATGTTTTTGTTATATATTTTTTGATATCCTTTGTTTTGTTGATAATTGGCTATTTATTATTGTGTTTTTGAATATTATATCCAACCAGCGTTTGTATTCCATAATAAATATTACCTTTCTTTTTTCTTTACGCTAAAGTTTCTGAGGAAAAGGTTGTGAGAGGGTGTTGTTTACTTTTTCAAGTAGCAAAAACGATTGTTGCGTTGAGAGCTAAAACTAATATTTCCAAAGAAGACGTTATAAAAGTTTAACTTTAAAAAATTCAAATCGTTCAATAGACAACCAGACAGCGTAAAACACATATTACTGTTTCTATTTTACGATAACTCATAGGGTCATCACCCTTGATCTCACATATAATATTTTGTACTGGACAATAAGGGTTTTAACTAGCACTGATTTACTGCTTTTGACTGCGGGTGATGCGTGACGGATGCCAATCAATCCTATTTGGGCCCTTTGTTCTCAGCCTCGACACTTAGGAGAAATCGTTAAAATAGAATCAAATGAACATTGCTTCCTGTCAAGGAATCAGATATCGGAAATTAGGATGTTGTGGTATTTAGAACTCTGTTTTTGAAAATAGTTTTTTCTCATTAAGGGTTTAATTAAAGCTATCTAGCACAACATTACGACGCGTAGAAACGGAGCGGATTACATATGAAAAAATGCGCAGGTCGCTTCTACAAGCGTAATAATTATTAATAGTAAAATATACTTGCTGTTTTCTGGTCTCGCTTGCATTTATGGTTGATATTTAGTAAGTCGATTAAATTCCCCATAATTACCTACCTAAATATGGAATGTAATCAAAGCAGTATAGCTTAACTCAGATCAAGGTATTAAAGCAATAGTCAGCTTCTCAGTACATTAAGAAGCCGATTTTCATTACGAAAGACGAAAAGGAAATATCAATCGAGACAAACATTACCTATTTACTAAGATTATGTATAAGTACATCAGTACATATAAATAAAATTGAAGTGTCTGTTTTTAATTTCAAATTAACAGCTTTTCACTAAATGCATATAAAAGTATATTATATTATATACGGTACTTACATATAAAACAATTTTTATTTTTTTTCTGTCCGTCTTATTTAAAAAAAATAATGTTATAAGGAGTAACTTAGGCTACTTTTAGTTTTAGAAATTTATAAAAACCGTTTAATTTATTTTAACTTATGCCCAGCGAAGCGGGCAGGGTTTGCTTGTAGAATATAAGTTCTATAATTAAATTGCTTAGGTACATATCTATATAAACTCCCTATACATATATATACAAACAAGTATTTAATTTACACCTCTTTGTGTTTAACATTCAAAGAAGCTAATTTTCTTCTCTCGTGCGGAATATTGTGACCCAATTTCGTAAGTTGCAATATATTATACGAAGAATAGAAGATAATAATAATAATTCTTATAAATCAAGTTTTATTGCTTATTACTTGTTCTCGACTATGTTTTCTCAGTTTATGGTAGGGAATTTGAGGAAAATATACTTCCATATATCCGAAACTCAGCACTATGAGTGGTCAAAGTAGTATTGAGATATTACAATAACTACCGACTTTTTACTTGTATACACATATAGTAGTAAAGGTTTTTTTTTGCATATAAGAAATGAGTATATAAGAGAATTTTCTTGTGTGGATTTTAACATAGTTTATTTGTATTATAACTGGAGTTATGAATACGTTTTTTTTGTTATCATTTTTTACGAAAGTGCAAATATTAGTAACTAACCGCCGCACTCATAGTCACTTAATGAACCATTAAGTTGTTCTTTAGTATGGAGATTCTCGACTTAATGGTTTATTAAGTGACTATAAGTGCGGGGGTAAGTCTTTAAAATACGATAACTAAACAACAATAACCTACCTAAATAGCAATTTAGGTAAGCTAAATCTTTAGAATCAAACAAAATTTTGTGCTTAAGTAAACTAACCCTAAACCAATACTTTCATAGCAACGTACAAAGTTTATTTGCACAATAATAAATTAGCAGTTAATTATAAAACTTAATCAAAAATTTAATTACTTTCGTAACTAAGGATCACCGTATGCTAATATATTGTAGGCACAGGTAGTATAGGTACTGTTAATCGCTTGCCAGCTTTTAAGCTAATTAAAACAGATAGAGGCCAATTATTAACATTAAACCAAAGCTTAGCTTTGATTATATGAAACAGTTTTTGATCAGCAGCTTTATGCTTTTTCATTTATTTAACTGATCGATTTATTTATTTAGTTGATATGTTACAGTTAAAACCCGTTCTCAGTAACAACGCGTTTTAACTAGTCAAAACTAGTTTACACGATACGCCTTAGTGAAAACTAGAATTGATTAGAAAAACTCTCTTGGGAGTTAGGAGTTGGGAGCAAAACCGAGCAAAGCGGGTTCAAATCCCGAGTCTGGCATTAAAATTTTCATGTGCAAGTCATTTCGAACATGAATGTTGTCTATTGTATGTATAATTATTAATTTCTTATGGTATATGAGCAAGTTCTGTAAAGACGTATAAGGGTACGATACGCATTATAGGGAGCCAGGCCAGAGCCCAGCAGTGGGATTTTAAAGAGGATTAAATGGACGAATACTGGACGAGAGAATATAAACTTTACTTTAATTATTATATTTACTTATTATAAGAATAAGTAAATTGACATAATGTTAAAGATGTAGAAAGTTTTAGTTTATACACGGTGGGTTAGTGGATATTTACGTTTTTACACGGATTTTTGCGAACTACCTACAACACAATTCCGCACTGTATGCTACTTTATGACGTCGGTCTTGCGTCAGAAATGTTTACAAATATTTACACTATATTTTATAATTAGACATGCAACACTAAGTTTTGTAACATACTTAGAGTTTCCCCAAAGATAATTTAGTTTAAATTATAATTATCGTCTGTTTACCGTACAATATTAAATATTTAAGGACATTAAAGCCATATAAAAATAACATTAATAATAATTAGGTATACTTACTCGTAGTTACCTATATATAACATTTACGATATAATTGTGATCATACTCGTACGTACGAAATCCTTGCATAATACATATAATAGACCAGTATGAAAAGTAAAAGGTGCAATCACGTATAATTTGATACCTATTTAGAAAAAACTACGATGATTGAATTGACCTTAGCTTAACGGTTTTTTTCACTCTGGAACTAAAATTCATAAACAATCTACTTATTTCTTAAGTACATTTTAATATTAATAAATTTTATTCGTACCGACTATATACCTTAAAAGCGGTCGCGTAGCTTGTTGGCAAGAGGTAAGAAGTTAGAATTTAGGGTAGAATCTGTAGACACGAGTACTCTGTTCTCTTTTGATCAAGTTCAAAGACATATATCATAATATTATTATCAAACCACAAATCAGTTTAAGCGGTTATACGGGTGCAGTGGCCGTGCCCGTGACTCATCTGTCAAGTGCATTGGATGCGCGCGCGCCGATCGAATTAGACTGAGATAACATGTAGGTCTATTTTAGGAATGGGGTTGTTATTTAGATCTAATTTTAAGTAGACTAAGATTGCGTTAAACAAAGAGAAGAAGAAGAAATAAATAATTTAAAAGCATTGTACATAAACCATTTAACACAGGAGTTCATCATCACTGTAAGAATAAAATTAAATAGAATATTTTATGGGCAATCTAATTGTAGTACACATTGTTATCGATACAGAGTATAAATGTATAGTTTTTAAAATGTTTTTCCGTTTGTCTGGGAATGCCTCATCAGGGTATGATGATAGCTGGTTGTACTGGCCAACATAAAGGATACTTTTTACAACGGAAATATTCTGCATTTTAATACAAAATATCTATACTAATCGATAAGACGTTAGAACTAAAAAACGACTCAGCCTCGCTCTGTTCGGGTTCGTCACTAGTTCAAAATTAAACAGAAAAGATAGGTTTTTATTTAACTGTAAAATACTTGCTTAAAAAGAAAGTAATAACAATTTGGTCGAATTAAAAAATAGATTATAAAATTGTGTATCTACTGCCTGTATTCTACATACTGCTAATATAACAGCAAATTCATATTAGGTATATATTATAGCGTTATAGAAAAGTATTTTTGAAATTATACCCTTTTAGAGGTAAAAAGGGCACGACAAAACTTATTTAAAAGGTAGCATAAATCCGGGGCAGGGTTGCCAGATGTCTATAAATTATTCAAACCCGTTACAAGCTATCAATTAATATCAAAACAGTGTTGAGAATCTACGAGTTTATTCTTCGGGAAACTTGTAAAGTAAATACAAACAGACGAACCAATAAGAAAAATAGTCCATGGAACGAAACTTGCTTCAACTTTCAACATTTCCAGTTATTATTTTAGACAACTTCTCGTGCGACTCGAGCGGTGGGAGCTGGCCATCTAAATATGGCATTACCAACGGGGAGTTTAGATTTGATCATTTCGCGAGACTGATGCCAAATCACTATTTTAATTTAATTAATGTTCGATATTTTTAATGATTGTATTGACCTCGTCCTCATTTTTGTAACAAAGTACTTTGTTTGGAAGGAAGTTAACGTTATTTTATATGGTAATAATAGAATTTTATAATAATAATAAGTAAGTAGTACGTATAAAATAGATATTTAATTTTTATAGATGTATAGATATAATTTATTTTATTTCCTATACATATACTTATTGTAATAAGGTAATAATTTTGAGTTACTCACGTTTTGCATTATGATACATCAAGTAAACGACCTTACGATACACATCATATGCATCGAACAATAAGTCATTGTTCCCGCCTTTCCCTCTCAAAGTTACTTATACTGCGCACGAGTTTAACAAGTTTAATAAATAAATTAAGCGGAAAATTACTTTTATTGCACCTGACTTGATTAGATTTTTTAAATAAAATATTACTGATATCTGTTATAACTATGTTTCACTTTCACTTTTTATTTCGTGGTCTTTGTTGGAAGACGTATGGTAGGTATATACAAACTAGTAAGTTTTCATGAAAGATGGCCTTGATATTGAATAAATGACTCGGCTTCGATTCCTGAATGTAGTAAATTCAAAGTCATTCATTGCTTAAAATATCATTAATATTCATTTTATTAAAAAATGACACTTAAACTTTATCTGTACAAAAATAGATAATAATAATAAGAAAATTATATTAACAAATTTAACAGATAAAAAAGGCAACTATAAAAATAAATAATATTTAATAAATAATGGAAACATATAAACGGCTTGTTTATCAAATCCTTAAACGAAGCCGTGAATAACAAATTATATCAGCCTCTATTCAACAATTATTAGCGGTTGGTTAAAAATCGGTCAGAGTTAATCTGATTTAACGCTTACCCACCAGAACCTCCGCCGAGCCTCGAAACCACTTCAAACCAATCAATTTATAGCAACTTTAATTAAGCAATTTGCTAATGAAAGTCTAAATATTATATAAACTTGAGGCGTTTTAGGAAAATAATAAATATTATACGAGTATCTTACTTAAAACTAGGAATTTCCCCTTGCTCTGCTCGGTTTCGCTCATAGATGGGTTTTATTATTCAGTATAGATTTCTTAGAAATGTGATGTTTTCCTACACTAAAAAGTATCATAACTATATAGTAAGTAAGTATAGTAGTAACTATATTTCATCTTCTACGTTCATTCTATCAAAATCTGTCCAGTGGAACACGAGAACGTTATGCGGCCACAGACAGACAGACAAAAAATTTAAAAATAATAACAATTTCAAAAGGATTTTCTTGAAGAATATTAAGGTACAGATTCGACTAAATTAGAATTTTATTATATCTATATCATATCGATGAAGCGCACATTTCACTTACGACAAACTTATTAGAAACTTTTCTAGTTTAGTTAAAGTTTGGGTCTGAAGATCACCATAAATTGGAATGCACTTGGATAAAGTCAATTTTCTATCAGAATACTTTATCTTTTATAATCATTAAATCAACATTATATAATAATGATAAGAATTTTACAAATTAGCGACCAGCTGCATTCATTGAAGATTTTTTATTTTCACTAACTGTATTTTTACTTTCTTCATTATATGTGCTTTAAATAACTAAAAACTCTTCCTATCCTGTATGAACCCGAATTTTAAAATAAAAAATACCTCTTTCCTCAAATCTTCCTGCTAATTACTGTAAAAGTCGATTAAATTAACAACTGTTTAGTGTGTAAACAACATCAATGTCAAAAATAAAAATCTTCGTACTTTTCCGTTGCAGGTTAAGATATATATAATATAACTAAAAAATAATTTGCGTAATGAATATGTTTAATTCGCATCCGCAGTGAATTCGTTTAAAAAAGTGTTTGCATGATATATCCCAGAGTTCGTATCTTAGCTGTGAATACTTCGTAAGTTCTCTTTTTATTTCCTACCTCAACTTACCTTGTACAAGTTAAAAGTTACATAAAGTTGGATAGGTTAGTTAGTATTTAGTAGCGAGTCTTTGTTCACTATCATCAAAAGGTCTACTTTGTTTTCACATGTAGGTTATGAATCTTTTGATAATGGTATTTGGACATAATTTTTGTTTTCATTAAAACGATTATCAAATGCTATATCAGATCAGATATTAGCGGTTATAATTTTGAAGAGCAGAAAAAATAATGAAATTTTTAACTTTGGCCGCAGTGAAGCCTCTTAATTAAAGACGAAGAACCTTATAAAAAAACCTGTGTTAACAGTTAAATAATTATTTTTTTCAGGAAATCTGATTTACAAAGAAAGATTATAATTTTTGGTAAAGACTGTGGCAATATCTTTTCGAATCTATTGCTTTAAACAATACACTTTCCATCATTATTTAAAGCTTTATTCTAGAAACTGAAGTAGATGATATTATGCGGCTTTGTAATAAATGTCTTCAGCTCTTTTTAACGTTCCACTGCTGGGCACGGGTCTCCCTCAGTACGAGGGGGATTAGGCCTTAGTCCATTGCGCTGGCCTAGTGCGTGTTGGGGGACTTCACATGTCTTTCGAAAACTTGCTAGGTTTTCTCAGACAAGCAGGTTTCCTTATGATGTTTTCCTTCACAGTAAGACAAGTGGTAATTAAGATAGAAATGATTAATAAATACATATCACAAATGTTAAAATGAATAAGTTAAAATTACATCTTCATTATATAGCGTTCTAATAGATCGTTTATCTAATTTATACTAATTTCAAGTATGTTTAATATTATATGATAATTGCAGTACATATTAAACACTCAATCAAATGAAAACTATGAAAATAATGACAGCTCGCCTTTGCACAATTTCGAGATTCAAACGAATAACTTGAATATATTATCTCAATAGAATCTCAGTAGTATCTCATTATAAGTGAAGAATTTCCAGACAATTTTGTTCTCTGCGTCACAATTCTTATCGTTTATCAAACCGAGAGGTAAATTGATATCTGTTCAATCTTAGACTACTGATATATCTTTTATCTATTGATATGTCTTTTATATATTTAATAAATAAATAAATAAATTAATATAATACGTATAATGAAATTAGCTTAATTTTTTGATTTTCACTACTATACATAGTACTTGCAAACAATTTAAAAATTAAATAATCATTATTTTGGCTTTACCTATCAGTTAGTTCAGATCGTAATCTATCTATATTCATAATTACATAGTACATATATATCATCCAAATTCAATATAAATTCGTCTAAATTCATTCATAAGTATTAAAATTTATACTAATACCCAGGCCTTTTTGTATTTTTTTTTTGGGGCACGCTAATTCTCGAAAGTAGTAAGTCGATAATTTTTGTATACCCTACCTACCCCTTGCCACAGTGTTTTGAGTTTTACTTATTTTTTTCAAATTCTTTCAATTTTTTTTAGTTTTTATAGCTATTTTTGATATTTTCGAAATTCCCTTTGTGCGGGTTGGCCGACTTCACTTCGTGTCTTTCGAAAACTTGCTAGGTTCTCTTAGATATGCAGGTTTTCTCATTATGTTTTTCTCCACTGTTATACAAGTGGTAATCATGATAGAAAACATTCGCGCATGAAAATATTAGAGGTGCGAGATTCAGATTTGAACCCGCATCTCTCGGTTATCCAAGCGAGCGCGTTAACACTGGGCTACCACAGTCTTATATAGTGTAAAAATATATGTTATCAAAATACAATGCCTGCTATTCCAGAGAATTTAATCCTAAAATAGTTTCTCTTTCTGCTCTTATAAAAATGGCGTCGAAGTAAATCGATTGTGATAACGATGCGGTGGAGTGTGAAGTGTTCGCGGTCACCTCACCTCGATGGATCTTGTCCATTACATTATCTGAGTGCTTCTGCGATGAGTATATCTTTTTATATACCAATATAGAACGGGGCTATGTATGAATATGCTTCAAAAGTATTGATAAACTTGCTCATGTCCGCGGATCCGCATGCGTTTATTTACTTCATACTTGTTGTATATTTTCCGAACTTAGAACCATAGCGTGTTGGATAGCCTCAATATTAAATAAAAGACTAGGCAATTATTTCGAGCAACAAACAAATGCAGAAACGGTTTGTATATTTATTTTAAACAAAACTAGGATATTACTAATTAGTAGTAATAAAATAAAAAATAACTATACATACAGCTTTAGCTTTTTTCAATAACTGTGTCAATACAAATATTCAATTAGAAGCTAAAAAAAAACAATCACAATGAGTTGGAAAAATATTGATACAGTAGAATGTAAACGTTGCTTCTATAAACGTTTCCACGTTGTTAAGAAAACGATAGAACGAAACGGTATTTGTACAATCATAGCAAGTGTTTGAGCTATTTTAATTAACTGGCAATCTCTTTGCGACTTCATTCCCTTTTGTTTTTATTTTCAAGGCAAATATACTTGTCACAATTCAATTTAAGATATTTTTCTTACCATCACATATAAAATGAGAAATGTATTTTTGTATGTCTGTAATGAGTATACTAAAAGTCCGTAGAACCTATGTAGATGTTAGGTATTAAGATCCCGTCCTTCTCCCTCCTCCCTCCCTCCCTTTCCTGAAAGGCCGGCAACGCATCTGTAAGCCCTGTGGTGTTGCAGATGTCCATGGGCGGAGGTGATCACTTACCATCAGGTGAGCCTCCTGCCCGTTTGCCCCCTTTGTCCCATAAAAAAAAAAGTTTGAGACTCTTGGAAGGACATTGGATAGTGAATCCCAAAAACGGGGTTGGTTTAAGGGGGATGAAAGTTTGTATGAGTAAGCAAATGCTATTTCAAGTAAAAGATATAAAATCATCATGACAATGTGTGTATAATGTAATGTAACTTGTACCATATACCTACTGTAACCTTTGTTAGTCGTCCACTAAAATATGATAAGCTTTGATTTTCATTGTATTTCGACTACTCTAGCACTATTATTACTCGTATAAAAACAAAAGTACCTATACCTACGTCAAAAAAAGAATTATTGTACTCTAAGTTCTTTTGTAATCACACGGAAAGTCATCATATCATCAGATGTAACCATCCTTTGCCTATACATGCCTTTTTGTAACATGCGCACTCTTACATTAACCCAATTAATTCCACTGCGTTACATCGACTCTAAACTAGAGTCTAGATAGGCCTAGCCTAACTACTTAACTACATGTACATAAATTATAGTAGATATAATTAAATAAAATCGAATATTTTTTTAATATATGTAAATAAGTAAGTTTGTGTGAATACTAAAACTATAAAATACTATACATTACTAGCAACTCGAGAGATAAAAATGTAGGATTATAAGATGTTGTTACTACATCATAAATGAAATATAAAAAATTGGTCTAAAAATAAGAATGTTAAATATCTAGAGTGGGCCACCCTTATCGCCTCGCGCATCGACCTATTCTAGACCTACCAAATATACTTACACAAAAAAAAATCATAAAAATCGGTCAAGCCGTATCGGAGAAGTTCTATAACAAAAACTGTGACACGACATTTTTATACGAGTATACCTATATATTATTAGATTTGTCGAACTCAAAACAATATTAACGAAAATAATAAAACTGTATAAGCAAGTTAAGTCTTGTTTGAGAAATAAATAAAAGTATGAGTAGTTTAATTTGTAATTTTTAATTTAAAATCCAGCTTTAGAATCAAGGTATTCTATTCTACATTGCAAATAGAGTCTTCATTAATTGCACGAGCTCTTGTTAACATGAAATGCAATTAAGCGCTCTATTGATAAATGTTACTTGTTAATTGAAAAACCTAAGTCTTTAAGCGAATTCTCTTGCAGAAGATTCAAATAAAAAAGTCTATCTTTAAAATTATACAAGCCTAATTACCGTTCATTATTATTTTATACAGAACCCTAGCATATAACATCAGCTATTTTCCAGTGAAGGTCCTATCATAATCTGTCCAGCCGTTACAGAGATTATTAGAACAAATAGACAGACCAAATGTAAAAAAGAAATGTGTTTTTGACATTTCCACATAAAACGAAGTCCTCCGCCGCGTCTGTCTGTCTATCTGATCGCGATAAACTTAAGAACTACTGCACCGATTTTCATGCTGTTTCCACCAATGCTTTAATGTATAATTTGTCAAGTGTTTGTATACATTTACTAGCGGAATCCACGGCTTCGCTTGCCGTAAATCTTGTGACGAACCGGAGCGAAGCAAGGGCGAATCGCTAGTCTTATATATACACCTAAAAACGTTCCTCTACCATTAATCCGATTGGTATAAAACCCTGTTATCCGGTTTATGCAAAGGATTTTGATGCAAAAAAATCTTTGAATGCTCGTCTTTTATGCGTCTTAAGCCATAGAAGCTTAAGGGTGTATATATAGTAACGATAGTATTATATAGTAACAAAGCCTCTATTTGCTTAGCATTTAGCAAAAAATATCGCAAAATTTGTATTATTATATTTTCAAATATACTGAAAAAAATCACTCTTACAAAAATGGCATTTAAGTACCTATGTAGTTATATGGTTCGTCGGACTGGCAATTTCTACGTCGAAAATCGCCGATTATACTATCTAATGAATTTTCATAATGATTTGTAGAAATAACTGTATAAGACCTAAGTGATTGGTAACACTCAGTTGTCTTACGTAGGTACATAACCGTTGTGTTAAAGTTAGTATGCTGTAGAGAACACATCGAAAGTTCAATTACACTATACAGAATAATCTTACAATATCAATGAGTGAGTTTATTTTAAACAATTACTACTAGTTAAGTAAATTGATATAATTAATTATGCATACTAAAAATTACAATGAAATCCTGATAATAAAGATAATATATCTATATAATACATATTATAAAATTCTGAGTCTAGTCTTTGGAAAATTTTATTGAAAGAATCATTGTTATACTCGTTGATGCACAGGCCGAATCTATAGTATGAGTATTCTAATAGGTATATTAGAATGTTTGTCTGTCTGTCATTGTCTGTATAATTTTTGAAAGAGTTGATGATTGCTGGTTGGTTTTCTCTGAGAAATCTATACCAACCGTTAAAAATATTTATGAACTCGAGCGGAGCAACGGTTCACTAAAAGTTTAAATTCAGTTAAGCATTATAAATTTGTTAAAATGTTAGGTATAATAAATGTAAAGTTGTAATTTGTTAAAATGTGTAGTAGTCGTGTATTTTGAGAGTGGGGGTGTTGTAACTATTATAATTTACTCAAAATAACATTTGTTTGGGCACTAGTAACGCCACCTATGCACGTATATATATATTTACAAAAAGTTATTTTTTTGTAACTACTCTGTGGTAACCATAAATAAAATTTACTTCCTTCTTCCGTTCTGTGAAAAATAAGCACGTTGTTCTATTAGCCCTTTGTAAAATATAAAATACTAACTCGTCGATAGCACTATATTAATTGGTGAGTGCTAATTCCAAACCAAATAAAATATATAGAAAAATAAATTTTGGATATCAAAGACATTTCCCGAAAACCCTTTTGTAGCGAAAGGAAAATGTTATAAAGCGAAATAGATGTTTTATCGAGAAAATACGATGCCATTAGAAGTAAAGAGATTGCAATAATTGTTAATTGGGGTGTGAAACTGGTCTGGCGTCCACAGCTGCGTCACTGTAGTCGGCTTACTTATACTTTACCTTGAAATTCGCTTTTAAAATTTATAAAATTACTTTTCTTTTAAAAACAAAATGTTAAATACATGTACACTACTGAAAATCATGTTTCTATATAAAAACTTGGTCCAAATTTCAAAATCCGCGTGCACTTCAACGAGCATGATGTAATAAAGCCAAAATGTAAATATGTTACATTTTAACTTATGGAATGTTAGCAGCTAAGAAATATATAAGTAATATAATATTTAATTAATGCATGGTAAAAATTAAAGATGTAATAAATGACATAAGCCAAATAGTTATTTGACATTTTAAATAAATCTACCTTTTCTGATTTAAAAACAATGGGAAAACATAGTCAAGTTACCAATTTTAAAAAATGTATGGGTCATACAAACTAACTGAAAACAAATATCCGGCCAATGAAGATTTCACCAGTAATATAATATATTCAGGATTTAAGGACGTATGAAGACTTATTTCAACTCCGATGGTCAAGTCCATTCTCTTCACTTATAGTAGCCACTGACCCCGATTTACCACGTCGCTTCTAATGAATTATTACTGGGCTGGAAAATTGTCTTGATGAGTTTTGTCACCGGCCTTTTGCAACTTGCTCTTTCAAAACTGGCGTAGTGTTCATTAAGAATTAATGGGATACCTTTGCGACTTTTCCGTAGGCGGGTATAATTTAAATTGTCCGACTTAGAATTTTTAAGGTACGCTTTTAGCGAACAGCTTTTTGTACTTCATTTTAATTAGATATATTCATACGATCTTAAACTTTGATTTTCTTAAACTTTATAAGAGAACTAACTAATGTTCATATTGTAAATGTAAAGTATTTTTAACACGATTCCATTTGCTTTACGGTAAAAACATTGTGAGAAAACTTGCATGTGAGTGAATTTAGCAAGCTTAAGAAACACTTGGGAAGTTCGCAAACCCCCGCTCGAGTGTTGGATTTTGGCCTGATCACCTACTTATTGAAAAAACACCCGTGTCCAGTAGGACGTTATAAAGGCTGAATACATAAAAAATATAACAAGTACAATATAAAAAGAAACTTTAACGTAATCAATATTTGCCAAAAGGCTGACTTTTCCTCAATAATTTCGTGCCCTAATAATTTCTTAAATCTTGCTCCATTTTGCCAAATCATTTATTAACTGTATAAGAAAACTTTTTCAATTACATGACTCCATCAGCGATAAACTTACTTTCCTTAGAAAGTAAAGAAAATGTCAAAACAAATTAAAACATAAGATGTTTTACACGTTAACTTAGATCGCAATATTTTTTGACATGAAATACTACGAACTACATACGAACAAACATTATCAGAATACTTATCTCTAGATTGTAGAAGTAATAAACTAGAAACATTAGATAAAATATATTGTGGAGATTTGCATAATCTGGATATATAAAGCTAAAAAACACCGCGTAGATAAACCTAGAATACTTATCGAATGTCAATGACAATAAAGCACGCTACATTAAACAATTGAATGAGCCAATGATGCAACAATTATTATTATCACAGTTGCATATTGTGCAGTTAACCACCTTTTGTTGAGCTCCATAACCTTAACCTGATATAATTAGTTCAGTGAAACACATAGGTCTAATTCAATTGGCTATATTGTGCACTTGTACCAAATTAACGAGAGCTGTTTCGCCTCTACATTTGTATTGTACGAGTATATCAGTACATATAAACAAAATTGAACTGTCTGTTTTTAATTTCAAATTAACAGCTTTTCACTAAATGCATATGAGAGTATATACGGTACTTACAATAATAAATCATTTTTTTCAATTTTTGTCTGTCTGTCTATTTGTTCCGGATAATCTCTGAAACGACTGGACCGATTTTGACGGGACTTTTACTCGCAGATAGCTTATGTTATAGAGAGTAACTTAGGCTACTATCATTTTAGTAGAAAATTATAAAAACCGTTTAATTTATATGAACTTAGGCCCAGCGAAGCAAGCTGGGTTTGCTAGTAACTTATATGTTGCGAGAATATTAAAGTCCATGTAATACTGGTCGGTGTGAACCGTTGCTGTAGTCGGCCTCTTTCGCAGAAACTTTGTAAACTGGGTTTACATTATCAAGATCGTGGATCGTATTCTATTGTAACAAACTTACCCACACCGTTAATTGTTATGTTTATTAAGATAAAAACAGTTAGTTAACAAAATCTAACCACTTCTACCGGACTTCCTGCGGTAGTAGCAACTGCTAAGAGTATTGTGTTCTTTTAGTTACTTTGAGCAATTAACTTAGTAAGTAACATTAAGTTTTTACTTTTTACTTTATTCCTCACTTTGCTCGCGTGTGTTTTATGTGCCTAATCTTTACTAATATTATAAATGCGAAAGTAACTCAGTCTGTCTGTCGCGCTTTCACGCCAAAACTACTGAACCGATTTAAATAAAATTTGGTATACAGATAGTCTAGAACCTAAGAAAGGACATAGGCGAGTCGCTAGTACTAGGTAAATTTAACTGATAAGTAGCTATTATGAAAGATGTATATATATAAGAAACCATTGCTCTTTATATAAAAAAAAAATATTTGATTATTTGACCTGGTTAAGAAACATCTTTTTCATTAAAGTCGGTCAGAATAACGAAGAAAATGAAACGATTTCATTTTCACGAGCATACATTTTATGGCTTACGTTAGTGGTGTTAACAGGCTGATATGTTGTGTTAAGAAATCGTAAACAGTAGCCGGGTCTTTTACGAAGTCCTTTTTCGGTAGCAAAACCATATTAGAAATCTATTAAAATTATACGGTATAGTCATCGGTACATTCAACCTTGTATAGGCCTACGTCACTTTTAAGGATGTGTTAAAACCTAAAGATTCGAATGTTCAAAAAAAAAACAATAAAAATTGTTAAAACGTCGAAGTTCTCCATAATAGCATGAAACTTTTAACGTTAATAGCTTTCGTAAACAGATTTTTTTGTAACAATGAACTTGATATTTTAATAACATTGAACTTAAGTTCTACGCCTTAATAGTTCAAATAATATACTGTACATATCTTTAAGAATACACGTGTACTATTTCTACATGCACTGCATACTTCAGAAAAAAATTACAAAAAATAAGGATGATGATGGTTTAATCAATCTTATAGCTTTGAGATTTGAGAATCCTTCGTATGCATTTTTTCCATAGTAGACACCAGATCTATCTCTTGCGAGAAACGGTCTTCCACAATCCGTCTTAATAATTCATACGATAAACTGTATCTTAGAAAACATTTATCTCCTGCTATAGATATACGTTTTCACGCTTCACAGCTTAATCGATCCACCTAAAGCTAGGCATGGATGATTTTTCTAAGAATAATATTACAAAGGAAACCTTGATTTACAAATAAAATGCAATAGAAAGAACTTTAAAAAATTTTCTCACAAAATAAAATATTAAATATTTTTAATTAACTACTAATGGAAATTATCATGGTGTTACTAAATGTCAGTTAGATACCCTTTCCATTTTAAGCAAAGTGAAAGTATTTAATTGAGCTGAAAATTTCATTTCATTTATAATTAGATTATTAGGTACTATAAACTTTCCTAATACTAGTCTTCGTCTGGTCGAAATTGGACTATGAATAATTAATTACTGAAAAGAAGCAAACTGTTTTCAAATACTACTAAAAATTGGTGGAAAATAGTCGAGATGTTTTGTCTTTGTTTCTTTATGTAAGGCGAGAAAGAGAAAGACATCTGAAGTCTGCAAATCAAATACATGTAAGCTTGACGAACTCTGGGCTCTGGCCCTCTTCGTATTGAAGGGAGGGCTCAAAAGAACATTAAAAATGGCTGAATACAATTTAGATTCAAATCATACTAACAAAAATAATAATCAGTTCATAAATTAAACTTTATAATACAAGATTTCATGTTATTGAAGAAAAGATACAAAAAAATATTGTTAAAAGGGAGTTTTATAAAGGTTATGATGTATGACTAAATTGTGACGTCACCGCCCCATATGTGTTTATACAAAGACGAAGCCGCATGTGTAGGATAAAAAATAAAGTATGAGCTTCGGGCGTTGCTCTGAACGCTAAAGGAATACTAATTTTAGATTATCTTTTAACTTATCTGGAGTGGTGTTTTCTTATTTACCTTTACAGTAATTAGTTGCCTTGATCGTAGGTTGATAAATATGTATTTCATCACGTTCTATCCTGTGGGATAGAAAGAGACAAAAAAGAAAGTTATACCTTTTTTTTCCGAAGGATGATATCTAGGTATATGATGCAAATACGGTAATCGAACCTGCAATTTCCGCAATAGAAACTGCTTACACATTTCGTCACTGCGATCTTGAGTTCCTTCAGTCATAAATCGGTATTTTTTGTAAATAAATTGCTTCACGCTATATCGTGTATGGGTTTTATGCGCTTTCATATTAACCAGACCATGAAGTAGGTACATGTGTATGACTCAAACAGACACTTGTCCTGGGAGTTGAACTAGTACTCCTAGTCTTTAAGATACAATACTTTGAGCCTCTAATGTAGAATTAAATAGAAGCTTAGTATAAAGATAGGTAAAATTCTAGTTTAAATTATTTTGCGCTGTTCAGATGACGAAGATTAATTCATATAAGTACGAGTAAATACTCGTACAATACTAACTATAATATAAATCTGAAGAGTTTGAATGCGGTAACACTGTATTGGTTCAGTAAAAGGTTACAGGCTGTATTAAATCTTACTATAATTTTACAAAAATAAAACACGCGGACGAAGGCTAGTATCCTATTTTAAACTAGGATTTCCCGCGACTCCGCTTGCGCTTTAAACCAACTAACTTCTTACATTTCACATACCGTGTGATGTTTTACAGCCAGTTTTAACGGATAATTGAGATTTTTTAGAAATGAGAGTTTTTCCAGCAGTAAAAAGTGTCCTATATTCTGACCCAGATACCCAGCTATCATCGTACCAAATTTCATCAAAATTTGTCCAGTGGTTTTCTCGTGATGAGGTCACAGACAGACAGACAGACAGACAAGCAAAAATTCTAAAAACTATAGATTCGGCTTTTGAGTAGATAATAATTATTATTACTATTCCAATAAGAATTTCCAAAAAATATTCAATGTACAGATTCGACTAAGTTAGAATTGTTAGAAATTATACGTATAGATTTAGACAAATATTGCTTAATAGTCAAGTTTATTAATATAATATATGGTAATAACTACTTTATAAATTAAATTTAAGTAAATTTAGATTTCTTTGGATCTCCCGGGCCGCCCCCAACGTAATTTGTAATCGATAAACCTTAAAACTACATTTGCCCAAAATGCGATAAGCTAAATTACATTTTTAATACACGTATTTGTAATTGATAATAATTAATAAGTATAGTCAAAAGGATCACATGATTTTGTCTGATTCTGTAAACAAACCTATATAAATTCTGGTCAGTAAAATAAACAAATAATAAATCGCGTGTTAAGCCGAACTGTCACGATTTTTATCCAGCAATATACAGCGTTATTTGCTCCCGCTGCCTAAACGGTTGCTTAAAAGTGGGAACAATTTATTGCAAATATAGGACCTTTAACTGTTCCACAAAAAGGTCCGCGATGGGAAAGGAACATTTATAAAGAGGCAAAGTCAAAACAATTTCGAAACCTTTTCTCTTGTGTTTATCAATTGATATTCACAAGGTTAGCATTATTAATAGATTTTTGAATCTGTAGGTTCTTACTTGTATGTAGGGAGGAGAATTGTAATGAAATATGTTATCCTCGAAAATTCAATAATGGTCGTCTAATATCGAATGAAATGTTTCTTCACAAGCTTAAAAAGATAAACTAAAAATCTAAATGAATCTGCGAAAAAAGATAAAAATTTCTATTTAAGACATATTGTACGAACGTCTTTGTATAAACAATATTCGCGTAAAAATCTAAGAAAAACAGTTTGTAACTCGATTATTATAATAAATTATAATATTTTTAAAAAGTCATGCCCGTGACCATAATTGCTGTCTTGTAATGTAAATGTACTGTAGCATTCGAGGGTCGGCAACTAAAAGTATTAAGGCGACTAAACGTACTGAAATAATTTAACGTTTAAAAAAAAAACCATTATCCCTTTAAGCTTAACATTCATGACCTGAAAAACAAAAAGCTTTCGAATAAACAAACAGTAACGTGAAACAGCATCGCCCTTTTATGTTACATTAGGTATATTATATATAAAATAATATTTGTACGTATTATACTTTTATTAACTTCTCCGCCTTCTCTTTTTCTATTACTGATAAGCACTCTATTCACTTAGTAACCTTCGTCTTGTATTCTTACAAGAGCATACCCATTCTGGGCGTCAAATAAATAAGAATTACACCATTGTCAAAAATATCTGATAACTTTTTTACTTTTCAGGGGAGGGTTTTTAGTATATTTAAAGTATAAATGGGATAAATACAATCAGATGAGTTGCTAGTGTATGCATGTAATAAAATTCTGAGTCGAATCTGTACATTAAAACTTAACTTTTCAACCGACTACCAAAAAGGAGGAGTTTCTCAATTCGTCTACGTTTTTTTTTAAAAAGTAACACTTAAATACATAGCCATTATACTTATGTATTATATCCTTAGACCTACACATCATAAACACGACCGATGCTGCTAGCGGAAGGTAGTATTTTATGTCAATTGAAGCGTGGGACCATATCTAATCATTCTCGGAAAAGTGCTACTTTTCTAAGAAATTTTTTTGACATGAAAGATGAAGCCACGTAACCTTTTCAGTACTATAATAACAATTGTGTACCGCGTGGGTATCTTCCCTTAGGCCTAGTATAATATGCAAAAGGCCAATCGTTTTGATGCCAGAGGATATTTTAATATAATTTTTATGATAATTTTCGATCACAATTGAAAATGAAATGGATGAATTCAATCAAAATAGAAAAGGTAATGTGTTTTCATTATTTATTTTAACAAAATATTGTGTCTCTCTAATGAATACGTTGTGACATATTTTTGTAAAGATATTCAGTAAAATAGAAAAAAAAAACTTTATTAAACACCTTTGAGCAAGTCGTCTTTAACATTTAACAATATCAATAAAGAAATCTGCTTACCAACAAACATACTTTCGAATTTATAATTTCTTAGTAGAAATGCACATTTTATTTTCAAAAAATCATAATTTTTGCATGTACATTGTACATTCATCAAAGAGAATGTAATGACTCAACATTTCCTTCGTCACTTTTCACCGAATTTAGTGCACGTGCGGTGTGACGATCCTAAACATAATGTGCTTTTGTCAAAGTTATAAATAAAATTGTATAGCTTTATATCGATATGTTATTTCTATATTATATTAATAAACTTATCATGTCATAGAATTTCTACCCTTCCATATTTTCGCTCAGTTTGGTTAGATTTTGAAAGCGTAAATGTATAGTTGGTTGGTACTCGTACCAGTCATTATTTAAATAAGCGCCTTTATAAGGTACATAAAGTAAGTAGTAAGTATGCCGATTAATTAATTATGAATGCATCTATAGTTTAACAAAAAATCTAGTGAGCGGCAGCTTTTAAAATACAAGTTGTACAATATTTAATAAACCTTTGTTGATGTATAAGTATTATAATATACAAAGTCTTATATTTTTCTTTAATCAAGTTTACGTAGAACCATGTAAAGCAGTAAAGTAAAACGCGATCCGCCTCTTATTTACAACTAAGATGTAGAACAGATAAGTCATTGTATTGCGAGTGTCCACTGAGGCATAATAAATGAGTGCTTGTTTATAATGTTCCCAAAGAAAAAGTCGGCAAAGTATAAAATGGTAGTTTAAATTGTTTCAAGACTACAATATTAATTAGGTATAGTGATGTTATTATAAAAGAACGAAGCAATAGACTATATTATGTATTATATAGGTACTATAAGAGATAGTTTATATATACTTGCAAGTAGGATAGGTTATTATTACTACTACAAAATAGCAACAAGACTTATCATTTGTTTAGTATCATTAGGTTTTTGATAGACTTCAAAAAAATATCATACTTTCCTGTTTTTAGTGTGTGTGTGTTACACAATAACTTCACCAATTCTGGATTACTTTTTTTTTATGAATATACCTACTATACCGAGGCGCTGGTTTCAAATATAAATGTGCTTCAATCTTAGTTCCCAAGAATAATATCAATTTGAATTTGATGTACCCGACGAGGGGAGCGAGGCTGAGCTGCTAGATAGTCATTAAAATAAAATAATTTGGCTTCATACAGGTACCTACTCGTACAAGCCAAGGCAGGCAAAACATTTCCGTACCTTTTCTACCGAATTTCTTTTTTTTTCCGTTTAGCACTTATTGACGAGCTTGAAAGTGTTAAATTAATTTGATAATAGACTATAGTTGAACTCGACCATTGAGCTACCACTCCAGCATCAAGTAATTCTGCAGACTGAAGTAATTGTATCCACCTACTTTTCTTTAGTTAAATGCAATTTATTTAGTAAGTACCTATAACTTACGAAATTTAATTTTCTCGTCGACATATCTATGTGAAATTTATACGTAGGTACATATTACAAAAAAAAATTTAGTACTTACTAAGAAAAATCTTTTCCATATAGGTAGGTACGAGTATATATTGTAGATATTTTCCTATAGCTGGACAAAAGTTATAAAAATACTTCACGAGCTAAATATAACACAAGGTTAATCATTCCAATTACCATAAATGATCTCATCAGGCGTTTCAAACACTATTTTTAAACTAGGTATTAGATTTTTTTTCTATTTGGCCAAATTTCTCAATGCAGGTAAAATTTTTGAAAATAAAGTGTTATGTAATAAATTTATTACATATGACATCATACAAACATCAAAATAGAATAAGGCAAACAAAATGCAGTATTTAGTATAGGTAACATCAAATAAAAAAAAATATGAATAAAGAAAATATGATGGTTTAAATGGGTAAATAATAAATATTATTATCATTACTGGCATTATTATTGTATTACATAAAAATTTTAAATAATTTTGCTGCATATTAGAAATTGGCTGAGAAAGTTAATGCATTTGCTTTTGCTACACAAAGTAAGTAACCAATTCTATTTTTTTTTCATATAAAAAGTTTTTAATAAACACATTTTATATGAAATAATTAAATTTTTATTTTACACAATTAAAACTTTCCTAGGTATATATTCTACAAAATATAATTATATATTATATAATGTACATATAATATTATATATTTTTCATTTAACATATAAATTATTAAACAGTTAAGAATTAATATAGGTAAATAAGTAATACCTACTTGTCTACAGTCTATTAATACATACTAGGTCTCACTGACATCCATGGGGTGTAAAAATAAACAAGCACTAAGTGTTGACAGACGAAACAAAGTGAGGGTTCTGTTAATTGGAAGCCATCGTAGATATATTAAAAAATATTATTCTGTAGCTTTTTTAAAGTTATTCATTATATTATTTTTATATTAAATATAAAATAAAATATGTTAGTTCTAGGCCATACTTTAACATTTGTATTTTAAAAAATCTTGCTTCTAATGTACTTTTATAAAGTGAATTAAAAATATATGTGTAGTTAATGCTTAAAAAACACTTAACGTAAAAAATAATAAAGCATTAAGTATTAAATTTAATCACATTAAACAATCTCTATAAACTCGTGCCATATTAAGGCATACAGTTACGTATGAGAAAGTAATTTTAACTTAGTCACTGTAAGCATCTAACTGGAAATATAAACAAAAAATGTGAAGTCTTGCAGTTGCAATCGATCTCGCCAATCTAAGAGTTAATTGGCTATAAATGAATATTTTTAACATAAACTTTTTAGTCCTCACGTTTCTTAACACATTCAAGCGTCTAATTACGTTAGAAACTGTCGAATTCGGTATTTCTACAACCGCCAGATTTATAAGAATCAGTATTTATAAGTCGTGTAGCATATTTAAAACGAAAAAGGTGCACGAACCAGGATAAAAGGGGGTAAATATCGATTGTACTCACCACAACAAGACAGCCGGCAAACTTGGTGTAACACCAACGATTTTCGGCTACTGCACCATGTTTTCAACACAGAAATGTTAACTGATAACACTAAAACCACTGCACTTGAACATAGAATTAATGAAACCGAGATTTTATATGTATGTCAGTCACAATATTCGAAAAAACACAATAATTAGCACGAAAAATACATTGAAACAGCAAACACAAGCCACTTCTATTGAAAGCGGTAACAGACTGTCAGAATTCAGTGAGCAAATCGTACCATAGACTAGTTTTGTCTGTATTGACTACACTGCCTCCGAATTATTTCTCATATAACCCGACAAAATCAAGATGTTAATGTAATACTACGAACTGTTTCTATTTTAGCGTATATTTAAAATGGTTGTATTATAATTACGCCATCTATAGGTTAGAACTGTCACTACTTAAATCTGGGTTCAAAGACTGTAGCGACATCTATTGGTGTATTTATTAATTATCTATTAGTTTACGTAAATGAAACAATCTGTGAGTTACATTGTAATGTAATTCATATATGATAGATGGCGCTTATTTTAAAATTTATTGAATACTACAAAAGTTGCAAATTTTTATGTAATTTTAAAAGAAAATGAATCCTAATATTAAATATATAATTAATCTAAATATATTTAAATAATTGACTTAATTCAACAAACAAACAAAAAACTCTTTAATAACTTCGTTTTTGCGGAAAACTTCAGTTTTCTTGTTTACCCCTTTTTAAACGGGGATCAGTAAAGGGACCTCACACTCCATGTGCGTGATTAAAGTTTAGACTAGGTACTACCTATAATAGAAATTAGCTCAAAAATGTCATACCATATCGACATATTCGTAGTACCTTCTTGTTGAGAGTACTCACTACCGACGAGAGATTGTGCCGATGGGTGGGAAGCTAGATAAGCACAGTGTTAGAACATAGGACATATACTTGACGCTATATGTCCTATGTTCTAACACTGTGCTTATCAACGCTAGCGTACCTTAGCGCGCAGCACTACTTTCTACTGCTTTCTTCCATATCAACATGTTAATAACCGACAAAATTTGTTCTATGCAGATGACAGTGATAGCTCAGTAATAACTCAGAACGCAACAAATCCTGGGTATCGCACCTCTGATATTTTAATGTCCATTATTCCAATTTGATAATTACGTCTTGCCTTTTCTTGATGAAGGAAAATATCGCGAGGAAACCTGCATGTCTGAGAAAGCCTAATAAGTTTTCGAAGGACATGTTAAGTCTGCAACCCGCACTTGTCCAGCGGACTATGGCCTCATTCTCCTCGTATTGAAGGAAGGCCTGTGCCCAGCAGTGGGCGTTAAAAAGGGCTTAATATACAGATAAGAATAATACAGAGGTCCAACTTGCATCCCAAGCATGAAATAGAGATTCATATGCTTAAAGCCTTAAGCAATTTAACCTCTGGAATATATTAATCTACGTTCTCTAATAAAAAATATGCTAACCCTTTCTACGAAAAGGTAAAAAGCTTTATTTCGCGTAGTATTAATATATGTACTAGTATAAATAAGATCCAATTTTTCTAAACGTTCTCTATCCATTGCAAGTCACTCTCCGATATCTTGAAACGAAACGATATGTAACGATTGTTTTAACCAAATTTGCAATGTCATTCATAAAAAACAAATAGCTTAAGCATGTCCCAGTAAAGTGCTAATAAATCTATAGAGCCGTAACGTTTGGTTATCTATTGGTTCTCATAGAACAAAAAGTTTTTTATATCTTTTAGAAATCGTAAAGTTTACAAAAAAGTTTCCACTCAGAAATGAACGGTTTCGTTCACTTCCGCTAGGATTGACCGCTGGCGACGGGAGCATTAGGACGCGAATTGGACAGAAAAATGAATGGAGTAATTAGTCATGATGTAATTTTAGTACTATGAGATATTACTGAATTAGATTATTGAAATAAATCTGTTATACTTTAATAACATGATTTATTCATATAATAATTAATAAGTAAATAATTAATATGTTGGGACATTATTACACGTTAACTAGTTATGTGGAAACACCCACGTGCAAACATTCGCACTCAACAAATTAATGTTCTCGGCGGGACTCTATAGTCTACTCCACCGCGGCTGGCACAGTAGTAGAGTCACTACAAACTACTATTTTACTCTTTAATCGCTAAAAATATCATATCCATACGTGTACGAAAAAATTTAGATCACCATAGATCATCATAGAATCATTTAATTTAGACAAAATTAATTTATTAATATCAACTCGCAAAAAAACCAGCTTATCCTTACTTATAAATGCGAAAGTAACTCTATTTGTCTGTCTGTCGCGCTTTCACGCCAAAACTAAACCGATTTAAATGAAATTTGCTAGGTACACTGTACTCTAGAGCCTGAGAAAGGACATAGGATACTTTGTAAGGCGAAAAAGGGTTGTAAGGGTTGAAATAGGGTATAAAAATTTGTATGGAAACTACGTCATTTTTAAAACTAGTATCTTGAAACTTATTTTTTTGCCTTTTGATTAGATAAAAATAAGTAAGACTTTCGAAGTTTTTAAAAATTTCATACCAAACGGGGTACCTATGAGTAAGTGTTCACTTGTTAGTGTACGAAATATACATATTGATTTCCAAAATTTCCACGATGAAGGTACATCCATTCAACTTTTAACCGCGGCGTGAAGAATGGTATTAAGTGGGTGAGTAGGAGAAAAAATACAAAATCTCTATCTATCGGGTTAGACGTGATAATTAGTGGATATGGAGGCGATGCGCCGTCACTGAACGTATACTTATACCGATCTTTACACTTCTATTGAGAAAGGAAAACTTGAAATATTATTAACTAGCAAACCCAGCTCGCTTCGCTGGGCGTTAAGTTAAAATAAATTAAACGGTTTTTATATTCATTTCAATAGAATTAATAAAGACTTAGTTTTACTCCTTATAACATTAGCTATCTGTGAGTGAAAGTCCCGTCAAAAATGGTCCAACCGTTTCAGAGATTAGCGGGTACAAACAGACAGAGGGACAAAATTTGAAAAATAGAATTCTTGATGTACCGTATGTACTTTTATTAATTTCATTTGCATTTAGTGAAAAGCTGTTAATTTGAAATTAAAAACAGACACTTTAATTTTATTTTTATACCTATAATGATTATATTTAACTCATATTTACGATAGGTATATAATATAGAAGAATGTCTGTTAATCTGGGATTCTAGCAATTAAATACTTGTACTTAATGATGTTTGATAGTTATTGAAACATGAATGAGCAAAAAAAAAATAATTTTATACACTGTCTGCCAGACGCAAAGTAAGTATCATCCAAAAAATTATAATGAGGCCTAATAGGATTGGTTTTTAGCTTGAAGTCAGTTTTCGATCATAAGAGCCATGTTACAGACTAAATTGGTTTTTGAAAACTTTTGATTACACTGTAGGTCATGCACGTGATTTGTTTTTGTGACTATTATAATGCAGAAAGTTTGTATATTTGTTACTCTAAAACGGCTAAACTTATTTACAGAACGAAACGAATGTCATATTAATTTTGTTTTCTTTTTAGCAATGTACCGACATAACGTTACCCAGAGACTGCTTGTAACCCTAAAATGATACCTATCTCTATACCTATTGAGCCTACCTTTCAATCCCACTTGAGTATGGCGTTCGATATAAACAGTAAATATTAAAAAAAAACAATAATTCCCACCAAGATTTACACATGTAAATGTAGAAATATAACGAAAAGAAACTCAACAAATATTATTACAAATAGATGTACCTGCCTACAAAATGTAAATGTACTTACAATATAGTTTAAAAAAATAAATCCATAATTACATAGTAAAGCACAACCTAAAATACAAGTTGTAGATATATCTTAATTGATTTTAGTTTATGTATCGTATAACATTATCGTTCGTCGTATCTCCAATACGTATAACTCCTAAACTTATGTCCATAGCCTATTTATAGCCTTATTACAACTATTAAATAGCCTAACGACGTGCTCTGGCTTTACCTGCGTCTTTATTTTAAAAATTATTAATAATAAAATATTTTTGTGTATTGCTCAAAGCGTAAAGACAAATTCGGTATGAAAATGTTGTTGGTATTTTTATTTAATAAAAAATGTACCTAAACTTTTCCTAACACGATGATATTTTATTTAATAAAGCAAAATTGTCTCTCGTAGAGGTTGATTTCTTAAAAATTAAGTTTAATATGAAAATCGAAAGCTCAAAGCGGACAGACAGACACAGATTAAGCAATTACTTTTAAAATCATAAATTATATTATGAGATTATTTTTCAAAATTACTTTTAAATTGAATACTAGATAGCAATATAATAAGTATTTTATTGTTAGGCAATAGTAAAGGCTCTGTGAAAGGAAAAATTTGGAATTTTATGACTTAACAAGTTACTTTTTTAATTCTCTCTAGTTTGGTTTGTAAGCTTTATTTTATAATATTTTTTAAGTTCTTTAATGTCAGAAGTGCAGTAATGTGCTTTTGTTTCAAAAGAAAACCTCTTAATACTCGATTTTTTTTATATATTTTTAAATAAAAACTCGTACAAGATGTGATATCATGAATAATCGTTAGGAGGGTGGAATTAATAAAACACACTATATTGATACGGCCGGTGTCGGATGCCGCTGTAGGGTTTCCAATAAAGCCTATTTGAATTTATTAGCTTACTCTTTATGTACTGTCGTAGGCAAAATATTTACAATAAAAAAAAAGAAAAAAATAACTCTTGAATTTAAGCACAAATTTTGATGTTGTTTTTGTAAAAATAACACTTACTCCACTTATTTGGAAAGGAGTTTACTTTTCCTTACAACTTTTCTTTTTTTATAATTTCTATGCATTTAAGTACGATAAATAAGTTTAGGACATACCGAATAAAAAAATGTTGTAACATTTAAATAAAATAAGTTATAGTTTTATTATGATTTTGGATAAGTAAAAGCTTGCTTTTTAACCTGGTTTCACTCAAGCCTAAATCATACAAGTTAAACTGGTTCAATGGAAATAACATGCGAAGTTCAATGAAAAGAAAAATAAGTTTTCTTATACAATTTTTTTATTTAAAGGTCATTGAATTTTAACAAAAAAAAAATATTAAAATTTCTATATGAGCATTTTTTCATTTGATTTGTGTGCCTGACTGTCTTTACCCGTAAACGACGGTGAGATGTTCGTTTTTGAAGAAAAAAGTATCGTGTAAGAAGAATCCAGCTGTGCGATATTTATGACTTTATATCATGTCTTCTCTGTCGTTCATTGCTTTTTATATCTATTTATCTCTTTTACACTTATAGGTTTTATTTCTTGAAAATTGTCATGAGATTTTAAATTTTTATATGAAATGATTTACACGAAACGTATAGTGAATAGAATTTAAATTTGTCAGTTTCTATAATGCTTCTGCATAATTTAGGTATAAATAATATACTTACATAATTATGGCAATTTTAAGTCAGTTTAAAGTGTTTATTATATTAATCATGTTATTGGTGATCAATGAAATATTTTTTCTTAATATTTTCTTAGGTTTACGCGAATATTTGATTTTATAAATGAAACTATCTTTTACGATTTTGTCGCGGATTTCTGTTGATTTTTATTCCCAACGTTTCGATTGCTTTACAGCAATCATGGTCACGGGAGAGACTTATTTTTTTTCTTAATCATTTCTATATTTCACAAGTAAATATAAATAAATATATTCTCTTATAGAAAACTTAGTCAAATTAGGTTATACTCGCGTATCTTTGAACTTATTATTATTATTATACAATTTTTAATAACTCTACATGAATTTAAATTACATTTTAGAAGCAAGTTCAAACAGCTTATTCATTACTGATTATAATTTAAAGATCTTCCAATAGTCGTTGCGTAAAGCATTTTAATTAAAAAAGACTTAGATGATAAATATTTATATCATCAGCAAATAGCTTCTGAAACATTTTTCCAAATAGAAAAATTAGAAACTGAATTGTTAATTCATTTTTAACTAAAAACATCGATAACTATAATATAAGTTATTTTAGTAATAAACTGCGATGAATTTAATCGAAAAAGCGCTTGTAATGTAATCCCTACTTAGTAAAACGATCATACACAGGTGGAAGCAAAGTTATACCAGGAATAATTGCATTTGCTATAAAAATAATTAATATTAGCATAATATTATGCAATATGCATGACGATAACAAGAATAATGTTAGTAGTACCTATATATTTGACTGTGAGCTATCTGTCACTGTATGGTCACTGCGGACTACAAAATGGCTGCATTGATTTTGATGAAATTTTCAGGTAATTATTTAAAATATTCTACCCGAATAACTAGTTTAACACTTAAGTTAAATTACAACAATATAGGTACATTTAATGCTTATTTTGCATTATGATTAATTTAAACAAAGGTCAACACGGCGATTTCGAGAAATTGCTAAAGAAATAGATGTTTATACTCGTATAAACTACTCTACCTGAAATACAAATAAACTTATAATGATACTAGCAATCCCTTCGGCTCCGCCCCCATTGGTAGAAGGTTGAAAATTTAGGTCTATAAGTATTATATTTTAAATCATACAAAAATTGGTCTGAAATAAAAAATAAAAAATCTGGAGAGGGCCACCCGCATCACCTAGGGGAATAAAAAATAGCCTACAACTTATTCTCAGACCTACTGAATATATCCAAAACATTTCATAAAAGTCGGTGAAGCCGTTTCGGAGGAGTTCGATAACAAACACTGTGACACGAGATTTTTATATATTAGAGACAGGTAAGGCAAAGAAGAATGCGACAACTTTAACTAAACATTTAATATAACTTTCTCCCCTTCGTAATACAATATATAGGATAAAACCATTATCCAATCTCATAAAAACAAACACGAAAAACCCTTCAATTAATGTCGTACCCAATCCCGTGTTATAATGTGTTTATCTACAACTATCTCTTCTTGAACCGGTCCAGGCTTATTAAGACGGCGTCAAATTTAAAATATATACATATAAATGTAATTGTATAGTCTGTTGGTAATACAAGTGACTTAAAAGGATTTTTTGTTGTACAAGCTAATGCCTCCGGCGCCGCTCGCGTCTGTATTTATATTAACTGGGCACTAATTGTGAACTCCGCTTTGATCGTTCGAGTAATTGGGCGAGATCACATTTGATACTAGTTTTGCTTCCTTGTTTTATTTAGACAATAGATAATGTACGATTTAAGTCAGATTAGTAGCTTTGCAATATATTTGAATAGCACGTTTTCCATAAAGAAAATACTTTTAAAATAGAGAAACAAATATAAAATAGCCTTACAGGTTAAATAGAAGTTAAAAAGTCCTTATGTATTTCGAAAATAATTAAATTTTTAAGTTTAATATGATTAATATCTAATTAATAGTGTATAAATAATAGAAATATATTTTTAAATTTAATTATTTAAATATTTTACAAATGTAGTCGCGAGCGAGAGCTAGTTTGTTTTATTAGAGATGCATCTTTAAGTGACGAAGGAATTTATGTTAATCAAGCTTAAAATATGAAATGGATCAGTAACCGTATAATGGAGAGCTTACAAACACCTGTTGCTTTTTGCTGGTGATCAGTGATGATGAGAATGTTGTAAATATTAGAAATCATTTTATTATCTGTCCATGTAAGATTTTGTGTACATAGCTGGCTACGACTTTTAAAGTACCTAATAATGCAGAGTGTCAGAGGATATAAGCATTTTGTATATAATCTTCGTAATACCTAATCCATTTTTTTTCAATCTATGGCTCTACACCCTAGGTAGTTTAGTATTACAGGATAGGTTTTATCTGTTGAGATAGACTGTGAGATCCAGTCCAGGCCTTCATTAAACGGAGATTCATGTTCCAGGTCAGTGAAGGGTTGTAAATGTAAAGGGTCTAAGTGCCAAATAATCGAAAAACAATATTTTTATGAAAATACGATCAAAGTGACGAGCCTAATAATATGAAAAAAGAAAAAAGTGAAAAGGTTCTGTCGTAATTTTACCCAAACACGTGAAGTTGTAGTAAGATGCCAAGCCAATTTTATTATGTTTTTTTTGTTATATCTCGAAATAATTAAATTGACTCTTAGACCCTGTAGACTTACAACCTTTCAATTTATTATGCATATAGGTCTGTGTTTATTTTGAGAATACACTTGGTATACCAAGATCCCAGAGCGTTCTGACATAACTTATTTTCACATGGATGAAACCTTCACGACTTAGTAGCGTCTAGTATACTTTTAAATACCTGCCTACTTGTGAAGCTTGCCCTGTGACACCTGGGCAGGTACCAGGTGAGAAAGGTAACTAAAAATATGAGTTATCTTACTTAAATTTGTATGGCTGATTTTTATATATATTTTGTAGAATATTATTCTAAACTAGAATTATAAAGAGTCAGACACTTTTCATGGACCAGAGCTTTTGTCAGACGCTTTAAAGCTCGACAAAAAATTAATGAACTTTACTTATTTTTTCATGTCTGACTTTTAAATATGTTATTCAAGTAACTATTACAAAGTTATATTTCATCAGTCAGACAAATTTGAGTGACCAAACATCCCCTAAACACAAAAATATATACACACCTGAAGTACCTACAGAATATAAATTAATAAAAATATTCGTAAAGTAAAGCACCTACTGATATGTGCATTGTGTAAATATAGCGGAAACAATAGTAGATTAGAAAATAGGAAGTTAGAATTTAGCTTAAAATGAACACCTATGTTACTATTACTATAAAACTATATTCCTACCAACATATTTCCTCAATGCTATTAAATAACTACATGTAAATTAAAAATAAAATTAAAAAACCTGTGCAAATTCTTATATTTATTTGATACACACAAAGTTAATTTTTTTGGTCAATAGCCCCCGGCGTCCTTAGAAGACCTTACCAAAATTTCATCAGATAGAATATATAGTTTAGAAATGCATAAAGAACAAACATACAATCTTTTATTTATTAGGGCGAGCGAAGCGAGACCAAACACTATCCCACAACCAGAGCGTTTTGTGGTACACTTTACTGAAAAACAGTCACGCCTATAGATTTATGCTTTAACATAGTAATCTAAGTTCACATCTAGATGTGTTATCTGTCAAAAGAATATGTATATCTGAAATGGCTGGACCAATTTTGATGATTTGCTAGTATTATAATAAAATTCTAATTTATTCGAATCTGTACATTAAATATTTAAATTAAAAATCTTATTATATTATTCTTTTATCCATTACATAAACAAGTAAATAAATAAATAAATAGTCATTATTATCGATACAGAGGCCAAATATATAGTTTTTAGAATTTTTGTCTGTTCGTCTGTCTGTGACGAGAAAATCACTGGACACGTTATGATGAAATTTGGTATAATCATAGTTGGTTATTCGGGTCAATATATAGGATTCTCGTTACTTCAGGTAA
Source organism: Boloria euphrosyne (assembly GCA_951802675.2). Lineage (NCBI taxonomy): Eukaryota > Metazoa > Arthropoda > Insecta > Lepidoptera > Nymphalidae > Boloria > Boloria euphrosyne. Next base: position 5,251,787 of record OX637896.1, read on the forward strand.
ATATCTCAGTTGTCAGAAATATATACTATGAGTTATAACGTATCCAGTCATATATTTAATTTCAATCTAAGAATTTGGTTTCCGGTCTGTAGAATGCGTTTTTAGAAATTTTTTTTACATAATAATTGTTGAGTACTGAAATGATTTCTCAGAAATAACAAATCCTGCAGTACTGATACCCCCTATGACCATACTCAATTTCATAAAAATGTGTCTATTGGTTTTCTTGTGAAACAGTCACAGTCAAACTGACATTTTTTTTTAAAGAAAAAAAGATTCAACTTGATAAATATATAGATATACATTTTGCATGGGTTGTATCTTTTGTAAATCTTTTTTTTTTTATAAGGGATCTTATTGAAATAAGGATGCAAAAATCTTGGATTGAAATTAGTAAGTATTTTCAATACATTTCAATTTTTTACTCTGAGACCCATGCGCATAGTGCTCTCGCGCTCGCACTCCCGGCTGAATAATTTTGTGTTTAGGGGATGTTTGGTCACTCGAATTTGTCTGACTGATGAAATATAACTTTGTAATAGTTACTTGAATAACATATTTAAAAGTCAGACATGAAAAAATAAGTAAAGTTCATTAATTTTTTTTGGAGCTTTAAAGCGTCTGACAAAAGCTCTGGTCCATGAAAAGTGTCTGACTCTTTATAATTCTAGTTTAGAATAATATTCTACAAAATATATATAAAAATCAGCCATACAAATTAAAGTAAGATAACTCATATTTTTAGTTACCTTTCTCACCTGGTACCTGCCCAGGTGTCACAGGGCAAGCTTCACAAGTAGGCAGGTATTTAAAAGTATACTAGACGCTACTAAGTCGTGAAGGTTTCATCCATGTGAAAATAAGTTATGTCAGAACGCTCTGGGATCTTAATCTATGGGTTTTCGCGCACATCATCTGTATCTTAGGTAGGGACATGTTCCTTTTAAGATTGCTCTCAGAAGAAGAAGAGTCTCAGTGAGGTAGATCACCGACTGAAATCGATAAGACGTTAAGTTTATTTTTTAATAATAATAACAATCGCAATATTTGAAGCATTTACATAGAAATCTGCTGATGTTATAATATAAGCTATATCCCGTGTAAGTTCGGTCAAAATCGGTCGAACCGTTTCGGCAATTGCTGAAATAACATAAATACACACAGAAACAACAATAATACAGACAGACTGACAGAAAAAATGTATAAATAGTGTTTTTCATTTGACATTACAGACATTTCAATTTCCTTTATCTGTATAGAATATTAAACTATGTATTACTATACTTAAAGTCACAGCCCTCAGGTTTAGCGCCAGCTGATACAATATGTGTACTAGGATTAATATTGCCTATAATTTGCTCGTTTAATTACCTTATTTATAGGCTTTAATTAATACCTAATTAGATTAATTTTAAGATGCTATAAGTTTCTTAAGAATTTTATTGAAAGTATTAAAAGCTAGTATATTTATGACAGGCCCGATGTATTTAAAGGTTAAGTACACAGTATTTTACAAAGCAGAAATTTATCTTTGCCAGATAACGAAAATTGTAAATAAAGTTCATTTACGTATAAAAGTAATGTCTTAAAAGTATAAGTGATATACGTACTTACGTACGTGCTTCCTTTAAAAAAAAGTGTGTGTGTGTGTGTGTGTGTGTGTGTACTTATGTACACGCGTTATATTTTATAACAAGATAAAAACTTTTCAAAAATTTTATCTTTCGCCTTATTCTACGTTTGTAGAAAAAACTAAAATGTTGATTATAGCTAACTTCAGGGTGTTGGTTTTTCGTGACGGTGTGCGCGCGCATCGTAAGAATTTACTCTCATAATTTTTCCCTAACGCGCCAAAAGAAGTATAACTTCAAAAATGGTACATTTTTATTTAATTCTGTCGGAAAGGAGTACACGCGCAATATTAGATCAATGCATACAACATACGCGTAGTATAATGAAATTGAGTCGAATATTTACATCAAATATTTTTTATTTGAATCTACAGTTTTTAGAATTTCTGTCTGTCTAGGTCATCATGAGAAAACCAATAGATAGGTGATACCTGGTTATCCGGGTTAAAATCTCTCTACGAAAAATATCTCGTCTCTACGAAATCCTTAGTCTAAATATACTTGTACCTATACTATTTACATGTTGTAATGCTCTTATTTGGTGGCTTTTTTCAGGAGGTGATTTTTTCTTTTCAACAGAACGACTCTTTGAGGTTCTTCCTGCTTCCTGATTTCTTCCTGGTTGGACTATATCTTTAAAACATGTAAATGATTCAAACATCTTATTTTAATCGTCATTCTGAGATACAAATTATCAGTGCAATTTTCATACATACCAATCATATACAATATTCTGCCATAGATACCATTGGGTACTTTCTGTCCTTAAGTTCTCACACGTCATATCAAATCTTTGTTGCACAAGAAGGTTAAACAAACCATCAAGCACTTTCACATTTATAATTTAAATTAGTAGCGATTACTGACATCCTTACGAGTATATTGCTAGTCTACGTGATGCGAATGGCAGGACAGTAACTACATTTCGCGGATGACGTTTTTGGTTCCCGTGGCTTCGGCCTCAAGTCGAAGAAGGTGGACACCGTCAGGTTTTAGTGGGTAGGCTGCCGTGCGCTTACTATCTTTGCCTGGCAGGAACCCTACATAACCCGTCACTTTTCCCCAGGGCGGCGGGTATCCGGCAACACGGCAACACGGTTTTTTGACGATAAAAAGTACAGCATCTACATCTCGTGTAGTGACGTCCATCATCAAAAAACAAAAAGAAAATGAACGTACAAAGTAATATAATATTGCCTCTTTCTTAAACTATTTTTTAACTAATTTTTATTAGACTGCTTCTAGTAACGTAGTAAGTATTTTTGCGAAAACTTGTTGAATGTGGATATCAAATTAATTTTACGGATTGTAAATAAATTATTTTTATTCGAGCAAAGTGAAGGTATGTCACTAGTTTAGTATAAATTGTACAATGAGCACCTTAATAAAAGTGGATTAATTTATAATTTCGACATAAAAGGCTTAAAGCGCGTAAATTACTCGAACAAGGCAAAAAATCAGTATGAAGCATTCACACGGTTCTCAGTTCTTCCTGTAGTATTTGGTCAGCGGAATTGCACGTGCAGTGATAATATTGCACGATTAAGTGTAAACTATTGTTATAATGCCTATAGGTATTTCTATTTTGTTTTTTTTCTGTAGAGAAATAAGAAATATAATATATTTTGTGCTATAATAACATGTTGATTTGTTCTTTTACGATACATAATTAAAATTAACTAAGGTTTACCTTTATCGTAGTGGGGGACTTATAAGGGGGGAAGCCAAGAAGCTCACTGGAAGATGATTATTCAGCGGGTTTCTCCAGATACTTTTCGATAGCAAAGCACAGAAACCCCGTGGTTGTTGTGGTCTGCTTTACCAGATCCGCCCTCTGGGCGTCATGGTTGGGTGCGTAAGCGAATCTGCGATACCCTATTACGACGGGGAAGATTCAATTGAGTTTGAGAGGGTAGTATTCGCTTTTCTGGTGAGTACCACATAACCTATACATTTACGTTTTATGTATTATGTGATAACCTATTACTTGGGTCAAAATTATGAATATTTCTTTCTTGCAAGAAAATTTTTACTTCTACAGGAAAAAAACTTAAAAATAATACCTATTAAACTATAGCAATACTATGTGCTCGTACCTACGGACGATAAATCACTAATATAAATTATAAATATTAAGAACTAAATGAGAGAATTTATAAATGTTTATACTACTTCGCTCGCGACTCAGACTCTAATTACGGGATCACCGTCTCGTGGGAAACTTTTTTTCTGAGGCATCCTCCTGTATGCAAGCTATCTCTGCGTTAAATTTTATCAAGATAAGTCCAGCAGCCTGGCAATAAAACAATAAAATCAAATACACAAAAACCCTTAGCATGTACAATTATGTATGTATATTCTTCTTTGACGACAGGTTTAGCTGAGTTAGTGACCCTACTTTCTGCGCCAGCGGTTGCGGGTTCGAGTCCCGCTGGGGGCATTCATTTATTGTGTACCTATGTTTGTATTCCAGTCTTGTGGGTGCTTCTATTTTTTACATGTAAATATTTAAAGTTATATATGTGTACTGTATCAACTATCTGGTATCCGTAACTCAAGCCTCGTGCTGTGTGCAATAATGTCCCAACATATTTACTTTTATCTATTTTTTTATTCTTACTTGTGAAATTAATTAATAAAAATAAGATTAGAGTTTCTATTAAGAATAGAGTTTCTTCATTGAGAAAAAATGATTTTTCACCCATAGTTAATATACTTATATAGATAATATATCATTTGACATTAGACACTTACAATAATTGCTTTATTTCGAACTTATTTATTACTTAAAAATTTAAAACCTCTTGAATTTGTCATGTAAAGCGTAAAAAATTTGTATGGAGCTACATACTTCTCAGCTTTAGGTGTCCGTAATGTTGACTCATATGGTTATTTCATTATATATTCACAAATGTCTTAATTAACATCGAAACCGGCATAATAATTCAGAAAAAAATACACAGCCTTAACTCCGGTCACAGGCTGTTTTTTGTCCTTCTCTTGCGTAATACATTCACAGCATCCGTCCTTATTTGCACCAGACGAACTTGTAAATTGTTCTTTTTACGATACGCCTGGGATTAAACGGCGCATGTCGCCTAATGTAAATTAGAAATCAATTTTATTTCATTGTGATAAGACTCAAAATATTTTGCAAGTTTAGTAACATACGCCTATTTCAATAGTGTAGAGGATGATCAAGTTATCTCGCTCAGACAAAACAAAATACAGCACAAGTCCTTTGAGCTTTCGAGTTTAGTTGCTTTACCGCGATTGCTTTTTGTAGCCCCGTCCCTTTTCTTGGAGCATTTCATTCGTAAGGAAAACCAGTTCCGTTCCAAAATACATTTAATGCCACACTGTAATGATCGAAAATAGACTTTATACTAATAAAATTAGAAGATAGAATAGTAAATTAAGTTTTTTGCAGTTAGGATGTTAAAATGTATTCGTTAAGATGTTATTGTCACGTTCTATCGATGCGAGATGTGAGTTTTCTGTTTTTATTGGAAGTGCATTAAGACATACTAACATAGCTCTGTGCCTTAGTTTTCGAAGGATCATGCATGATTCATAAGCCCTTTGCGAGTGATGTGATTTCACGCAAGAGGTTTAAGTTGACATTCAGTACAGCGTATGTCTCGCAAGTTCTAGCTTGTTATTCAAATACTCTGCATGCAGTTGCAATATTAAATTATAAATGATTTATATTATTGGGATTTTAATATATTAACTAGCGATTCAACCTCGTTCCACGGATTCGTCCCTGGACAAGATTTAATGGTTGATATAGAATATCTGAAAATAGATATTTTCCCGCAGAAAATTTATCCTATATAATATAACCTATAACCAGCTATCATCATACTAAATTTCATCTAAATCCGTCTAGTGGTTTTCTCATGATTCTGTCACATACAGACAGACTGAAATTTCAAAAATCTGGTCTCTGTATCGATAATAATGACTATTTCAATAAGAGTTTCCAAAAAAATCTTTAATATACAGATTTCACTCAGAATTTTATTTTATATTATGTAATAATTATATGTTCCGTACATAAATGAAATAAAATTGATCACATAATTCGCCATTTTCATCCCTTATTTCTCCATTGCAGCAGCAGTTTAACTGGACCATAGTAGTTAACTTGATATGCCACTAATCTGTAACCCATTCAAATGCATGCTACTGGAACGATTATTTGACTTTGAGTGGGTGCCAAAAATGTTGCATATACTTTTAAAACTATCTAATATATAAAAATCTCGTGTTTGTGTTTGTTATCGAACACCTCCGAAACAGCTTAACCGATTTTTATGACATTTTTGTGTGCATTTGGAAAGTCTGAGAATAGGTTGTAGGATATTTAATATTGCTCAGAGTGATAAGAGAGACCCTCTTCAGATTTTTAATTAGATTTTTTTATTTTTTCATGATTTGGCATCAAAAATACTTATAACCCTAAATTTTTATCCTTCTTACGCGGGAGGAGCCACGGAAATTACTAGATATTTTATATAAATAGGCTATGACAAAACAGGTATCTTTTTTATCTCTGTTTATAAACTGATTTAAGATTTTATTATTTTTTGTTTAGTAACTATTATAATAAGTTTAAATGTAGTGTTTTCATCAATAATGATTACCATCGAAGTTCGTCACTCTAGAGTCAAAATTGAATCTAGAGTCTAGACCAGCACTAGTTTACATAATATGGCATGGAAACCAAACCTAAATATATTTGAATCCATGCAAGCAATCTTTCCAATATTTCCTAGAATAGTTCTTGGTTAAGTTGTCAGATCTGTCATTTTTAGAATATGTTAATAGTGCTCCCCGCCGCAAACACGCACGGCTGAGTATTTACTCACCACTTAACAAATAGATAATTATCGTGTCCCTGATTTACTTACTGCATTTTTGATGCTTCATATCCAGATTCACGTAGGGTTGTCAATTTTTAAATATTAAATGTATAACATCTTTATTTAGACAAATAGAAATATACAGGTACTTATTAAGGCAATGCAACTTTTTTGTTCATAATAGTTACTAACAATTAATTAGAGAAGACCGAAGAAAAGCTTAAATATAAAGCTTAATTTTTCATTAACGTATACAACGTATTTTTAATTATAAATTAATTTTAAATAAAACAGTACCTACTGTTTCATCACTTTAAAGTAATTTAATATTTTAATGCTCTTTACATAGTAAAAATATCGAATACATTAGCAATTTAATCGTATTCTTAGTAATCAGCAGTAATATAAATCTACATTTCTACGTACACGTAATATATTTAACGCCTATTTTGCTTATGTTTACGAAAATTCATTATAATATTATATAGTATATAGTATAGAGAGAAAAAGAGAGGGAGAGAGAAGACATATTATTTTAAAAGACCGTTTAAGTATTTACATGTAATATTAGTGTTGTTAAGCTATTATCGATAAATGTATCAACAATTTAAAATTTCACATCTCTAGATTTACCATGTAATAATTAGAAAAAACCTAGAATATACATGATAGACCAAACCTTGGCTCTTGTTGGACCAACGAGTCAGCACCACAAAAACATCTATGACTATGAATACTAATTTATTACTCCGCCCACCCATCAAGCTCTTACTTACCCATCGAAGTTGACTCATTAAAACATTTTATCGTCCATGCAAATCCATGAATTATCATTGTTTATGTTAGTGCATCAGTCAGCATAGCGCTAAGAAAATGCGATTAAGACATTATCTGGTTACCACTATCCGTGGCAGAGCGGGACGCAGCACAAATACACCCGCATATAATTTGTACAGAAATAACTTTGCGTGCGAGCGAGACGGCGCTATTGAAATGTCAGACTCAGCGCACGCATAATGAGAAATCATCTGTCTCTCTCACTCCTGACGTTTTACAATTGTTTATTGTCATGTTACTGTCTCGTTTCGACGGGCGAGATTGAGATGAAATCGCCGGCAGTGGTCTTTCCGAGTCCTCCTATTGCTATATCGGTATGTGCCGCGCCGGCGACGGACGTCTTCACTACTTTTTTATCGATATTTTTGATAAACAAACGCATTTATTTTTATTTATCAATAAAAAGTGACTTTGAACGTGACAGTGTGTGACTGGATGTTAATAAAAATATGTGTAATTAAGTTTTACAAATTAATTTGTCAAGTGCGTATGTGTTTTGTGATGTATTTATTATTATGCGAATGGATTGCTGCCGCCACAATATAGTTTGACACGAGATGACCTGACAGATCTGCATATCAGAGCAGTAAGTTATTTCACTGTTATCAAAGTAGTTTTTTTAAACTATATTTTATCATAATTTAAATAAATAACAATTAATAAGCTTTTAATGAGTTTATATATTTAATAATTAATAGATATATTTATAAAAGTCACACAATATGATTGTGCGGTAACATTTTCGGAATTCCGTCCGTCGGTCCCTAAACTCGTCCTTTTGACTCAAGTGACAAGTTTTCGTTTTAGCGAAGGACTACAACATGTGGTTCAGAGCATTTGTACCTGCCTCGGCCAAGGGCTGACTTTTTGTAAGTTTAAAAACAAAGAAATCCAACGACGGGGAGCCCGGCCGGTGTTGCAGTTTGGTCACGTTTTTAGTCTTTCCCGAGAATTGCCGGGATTTTTTTATTTATCACCTAACGTTGTCGATGTTGCATTTTTATTAGTATCCGTTCTCAAGTAGCTTGAAAATATTTGTTACCTGAGTTAAATTTATGTCATCATTTTGTAGACATTATATGTAAATATTTATTTAATTTAAATAAATAAAATATTTATTTCTGCTATTCACTTACAAAAAGACGTTAGAAACGTCACATTACTATTAATTTCTTACAATTTGAAATATGATAAAGCCCCAATGAATAGCTTTATTGAAACAGCAATGTCCATACACTTATTATTTTTACAACTGTACATTCTGTCAGTTAATATGCCGATAACTTTTATTACTTTTTATGAAATGATAAACTACATTGAAATAATATTTATATTACAACCTAATTTACAGACACAGCATCGACCGCGTGATAGATATCTTTATCTTATTCCGGGATAATATAGGCTATCTCCATTATGAATTTCACTCAAATTTGTTCCGTTGTTACAGTGATAAGTAGATAGAAAATGCAAAATAATTAGTTCTGTTGCAAGATAAGTTTCAGGAGCTTAAAGTTCTACAATGAGCTTTTTCATTACTTCTACGGCTCTCATACATTTTTTCGATAGATAATATTGTAGTAAAAACCTTTAAATAAAACTAAATCAAAAAGTCAAAAAAGCTCCATGATTTAATGTTAAAAAGTTCATTACATTATAATAAAAGATTTTAAGAATTATTTTATTTTACTAAAATAAGCTTTACTTAAAATAATTATCGATCAGGCATTGCTATGTCTTAGTCTATCTTTTGAAAGATCTCGTCAATACGTTACAATTCTAACTAACGACGATGTAGCCTAAGAAAATGTTTAGTATCCTTCATTATTATTCTCATAACCTTCTTCATGCAAAACAGTTCTACTTGTTAAAAGTTGAAAGTTATCTTAGAAGAACTTTCAGAAAAGCTCGAATTCTAGTTATCAAAATACTATTATGAACGCTTAAGCTTTAAACAGCGAAGCTTTAAAAGTTTAAATTTACATATTAACTAATGCGTGTATGCTATATGTATTTTACTCCTTCATTTTGAAACTGCGGAATATATTTAGATTAATATTACGAGTAAGTAAAGAGATAAACTATGACTTGAAGTAATCGGTTATTTTTAAGACTGAAAATTCGAATTATTGATACGAAATTCATTGATTTAATAAAATTATTCGATAGTGAACTTTCAAAAGTAGTTTTTGTAATAAATGAGATAACATAATTTCTAAGTAACATAATCCGTAGAAAATACCCGGAACAAGAACGATAAGTCGCAATCTCATATCACGACTCGATCCGACCCAAGATCACGAATAAACACTGATTTATTTGCATTGATACATCGATTTGGAGAACATAAAAAGTTTGAACGCAAACGTTTTGTATTAAGGGTTAAGTAGAATAAATGTTTTATGTGAGAATTATTTTTTATATTAAAAATTATACTATAATAGAAACTACCTTTTCTGCCTTTGGTAGAGGTACTTTAATGCCATTGTAGACATTTTTTGTAAATTGTGGGTAGAGGTACTGTCTGTAACAAGTATATAAACCTCTGAGACATCAAATACCTTAGTCTTTCCCGTGACCATGATTGCTGTAAAGCATTTAAAACGTCGGGAACTAAAAATCGAAATAAATCCGCGACAAAATCCGAAAAGGTAGTTTCATTTGTAATGTCGAATATTCGCGTAAACCTAAGAAAGTATTAAATTATTGTACGTACAGATACTTACATAAACTTAGTTTGTATTAATAGTGTGTTTATTCGCTTTCTTCTGTTTTTCTTTACGTCCAAACGGAGTTTGATCAATAACGAATTGATGAAATTATTACATGAAGATATTGAGAAAGCTGCAGCAAGCATAAGCTAATTTTTAAAGCACTAAAATGTGTCTTATGAATAAGAAGTGGCATTGTAATATAATAGTTAAGGAATTATGGGAGCATTATATTTTAAAGACAAAATTTCAAAGACAAATTAATACCCTCTCTTCTATTTGCAATTTTCAAAATTTCAACCTTTTATAACAATTTAAGAGCTTTAGTATCAATCAAATAACTTAGAAACAGTTTTCTTTTATATGTACATAGGTAAATCTTATTCACATTGGTCCTTTTAAAATTTTCAATACTAATTTTAGTCCAATTTCGACCATTTGGCAAACACTTGTTAATATTGCGATACGATAGTATCTTGAAAGTAATCCAGTGTGGGCAATAAACACATTATCCACTCGACCTTTACTTAACTGAAGCTAATTAAAATGCTTATGATGAAAATACCTAAAAATAGTTTTATATACCTGAGCACTGCACAGTCATTTGCATGACAGTTTTAAAAAGTAATAAAAACGATTTTTAATATTAATTAATATTATCATTATTCACAGATAATTATTTGTATATGATGTAGAATTGTGAAAAAGTGCACTACAATAGATTATTAGTTAAACCGTCAATATGAGGAACTAGTAATTTGCCCTGACGTCGTTCAATTGCTTTTTATTACGCTGAATCGATAAATTTATATTTTTAAGACTTATTTGTCTTGATATTCATGCAGTCAATTACCTACCTCTGATATGTCAATCTTTAAAGAGGAAGCTTTTTAACTAAGCTTTTATTAATTAGTCTTCTAAAAACTTTTTGCATAGATACCTACTTAAACATAATATGTTTCTTCCTTATCGAAAATGGGCATAGTATTTCCGTATGCACTCTATTCTTTACGCTTCCTCTTAACTCTTCCTTCAGATGGCCAAATTCGACAAGATCAGTAGAGATTAGACGCCATATAACTTTTAAGTGCTCTTTAAAGCATGAGAATAAACATTATTTTACTAAACGAAATAACAATTTACCAAAAACATTCGAGACAACCAACTCGAACCCACTATATCCAAGTCGGCTGCCGTACATGCTAACCATAAGACCATTGAACTCTCTAGAAAATATAAATTAAGTGGTTTAGCTTAAATCAGTTCAATAATCCTGACATGTAAAATATTTTAAGTTAAGAGAAACCCAAATGTTAATATAAAAAGGTTTGGTTTCAATAATTGCTTAATCAACTGGATTGATCATCAATAGATCGGGCGATGGTCATGTCGACGACCGGCGTCTAGTGATGTACGTACGGATACGGATGTTGATAATATCTTTTTATTATACCGTTTTGAATTAATAGTGAAGGTGGAGAAATTTTAATAAGGGAATGTATTTGAATGCGTAAGTTTCTAGGTGTGTGGAATAATTGAGCTATATTGAACAAAACATAGTATTTTGTCGCGGGTTTTCTTGGCTGACGCTAATATGTGGGATTTCTATGAATTGATGCTCAAGCACGATAAAGAATTTATTATTGTAATGACATTACAATTGTAATGTATTATTTTCTTTAAAAAGCGCAACTGATGAGTTTTTCGCCGGCTCTTCTCAACAACACTAACTTGTGAATCAGTGGTAGGTTCCTTTCCATAAAACATGGTGATTCAATTTAAATTTAAAATGTAAACTCACGAATCGAAAGTGCTCGTCTATTTGAAAAAAGTATATTTGTTTTTTTTTGAGAAGTGTAACCAAGTGTCTTTTACCCCGGGAGACTTAATATAATGTGAGATTTGTCTACACAATTGTGTAAGTAACTGGTACACGTTGAAGCTGCTTTGGATGAAATTTAGACATAGCACACCTACCTAGAGTTATAACACATAGGATACATAGAGTTCGTAATGCTAAACGGTACCAAAAGGCACCTAAAAAGACCGAAGTCAAGTCATTCATTATATTATAAGCGAATGTAGTATTAAATAATTATTATTACATATAACTAGAAAGTTAAATGATTTTATTCAGTATAGACATAAAATATACATTTAAATTTACAATATAAAAGTTAAATTGCGAAAACTTAAATATTTTTTAAAACTAAAGCTTTCGGATACAATAATCCCAACACTACTTCGAACATTCGGCTGTAATCGTAGGAAGATAATAATGTAAGATTATTTTATAGCATATCGACTCGTTCGTAATAAATAACCGCCTATCATTTTATAATTATAACCTAAAACAAAGTATTATTTAGGTACAGTACGGATGATTATAACAAAAACGAATCGATTTTTGTAATCACATGAATATATTAATAAACAAATTTATTGAATTCGGCTTTGTTTGCGTTGACTCTTTTGACTACATCTTAAGCTTTAGACTTATAGTAGAGTCCCAAACCATATGAATATGAACTTTTTGTATAATACTTTCTTAGGTTTACGCGAATATTCGACATTATAAATGAAACTACCTTTTCAGATTTTGTCGCGGATATATTTTGATTTTTAGTTCCCGACGTTTCGAATGCTTTACTTATAGACTCTTGGTCTAAAAATCAAAATAAATCCGCGACAAAATCCGAAAAGGTAGTTTCATTTATAATTAACTGTTTGTATTTTAATGTAAATACATATAGGCACTGACATGTTTTTACTTTCTAGTATTCTTTTTAGAAAGCTATACGTAGCGTATGCTTCTGCATAGTCTCACTATCGCATTTATAAGTTTTCATACAATTTGCAATTGAATATTTAGTTATTCTAAGAATAATCACAGATTCAAATTTTGCTTGACTTAGAATGGCTAAATCGCTGAAATAAATGAGTTAAAATTCGTAGTCTACTCTACATTGACATTGGTAAATGTTAAACCCCTGAAAATGAATGAAAAAATAAAAATGTTTTAGTTTTTGAAATCAAAAGACAGACAGACGAAACCGGGTCAAGTTGCAAGTTCAAAGTGAGTTAGAACTGGTTACGGTCATCCGCGGTCACGGCGAAATGAAGACATTTGTATTGTACACTACGGCTTGATAGCGATTATAATTCATATTTTATTGATATAGCCTATAATTTTGCCAATATTCGCAATAATATTCAAGTATAGTATTGCCCATACATAATAGCTGCAAGTATGTATATTACTAAACCAGTGTTTCCCGCGGCTTTACCCGCGTTCTGAAGACGGATGACAAGAAAAAATCTAAAAAATGGGCAACAATAATATAATCTTTGAATTCGAACCAGTAGTTCTTGAGATTAGCGCGTTCAACAAAACAAACAAACTCTTCAGTTTTATAATATTATTATAGAAATATAGATTAAGCAATTTTAATCGGGTAAGATTTCGCTTGAAATATCTAAAAAGAGAATGCCGTTAACAAAATATGCAATATAACAAAATACAATATACTTATATATACTTATATAGTATGTAACAGAAACTCCAGGAAAGTGTCCATTTTCATAAATACAATTTTTTTAGTAAATTCAACATTAGCCATAAATAATTAACAACTTTTTACAAATGAAATTATGGCAGTGTTAGGCATTTTATTATATTATTCTCATAGATATGTTCCTATACGAGAGGAGAATTAACGAATATGTGATAACTTTTTAAATCCCAATTATAGCTTCGTACAAAGCACATGTTAATATGATGAAGTTTATGAACGTTGCCCTACGAAGAAATTTAATTAGAATTATTTGCGTAGGCTGTGGGAAGGAGGTTGGATATAGCTTTTTATTTGACATCTTTTTACTTACTAATTTTGTTATTACAACAGAATAATGTATATTTTATGTGAATTTAAGATAAGACAATCTATACTTAATAATATTATAAAGAGGAAAGATTTGTATTTTTGTATGTAACGAATAAACTCAAAACTACTGGACCGATTTTAATGAAATTTGGTACACAGATAGTCTAGAGCCTGAGAAAGGACATAGAAAAAGAGGTGTAAAGAGTTGAAATTGGGGATGAAAGTTTGTATGAAAATTACATCATTTTTAAAACTAGAAGCCTGAAACTTATTTTTTTGGCTTTTGATTAGATATAAATAAGTAAGACATTCAAAGTTTGTAAAAATTTAATTCTATAGGGGGTTCCTAGGGATTTGTCCCTAGGAACCCCCGAGCGAAGCTAGGGTGGGTCGCTAGTTTGTTATATTTTAATTATTTCCGTAAAATGTTTTCTTAAAATAACGAAAAAATTCTATATAAACATTCGTTTTTGAAAAATTCAAAACTCTACTTAAGCTCGGCTCTACATCAATATATATCATACAGAATTGTATGAAAAATCATTATTATAAAGAACGTTCATACTACATGAAATTACTTCAAGCGTGACATTACCAGAAAATACGAGCACAAAATATTTGTACAGTCAGCACAGTAATAAACACACAGAAGCGATTCAAATCCGAACCTCTCCAAATAAAATTGAGAAAAAAACGGCGTCGACAGAGTCATCTTTCTAGGGTAGAACTAATTGGTCTTGGTTGGTTATAGTTAAAAAAGTTATTTGTTGTGCACCTACGCTGTTTGATAGACCCACCGAAGCGGGAACGTGAGGTACGGCAAAAAATCTTGAGACTTGACCGCTTGAGCATTTGCTCCTACTTCAAATAAATAGTCACGGTGCCTTATAACCGTTGGGTTTTATCTGCCTCATCATTGTTGTCGATTACAGACGCTAATGTTAGCGGATGGGTTTAAGGAAATTATTAAATTGAAGCAGCAGGGCATATTGTATTGCTAGATTTTGCTTTTTCAAGTCTACATTTTTGTCTTAAAAAGTGTTTTAAGAATATCATCACTTAAATCTTAGTGCTCCTTTCTTTATCCTTATAATTGCAACTGTCCATCCTTATATATCTGTACCAGCATTTCCCGCGTTTCTTTAAAACGCGAGCGGAGCCGCGGGAATGATGTTTTCCAGCAGTAAAAAGTATCCTATATCCCGACCCGGATACCCAGCTATCATCATACCAAATTTTATCAAAATCTGTCCAGTACAGACAGACAGACGAAAATTCTAAAATTCTTAAATTCTAAATTGATAAGACTTTCCAAAAATATTCAATGTAGAGATTCGACTAAGTTAGAATATATATATATATATATATATATATATATATATATATATATATATATATATATATATATATATATATATATATATATATATATATATATATATATATATATATATATATATATATATATATATATATATATATATATATATATATATAGATTATATTACATGACATTTTTATGCTTAAACAGCTTTCACATTCATCATTATTACAAAGTAACTGATAGCTACATTTACTTTACATTAGTTTACATTAGTTAGTAAAGGTTTCGATAATTTTAATGTAAAATAAAGTTATATAAGTATATCATAAAGGTATAATCCAAAGGAGTATATGTAAATATTTTAACCTCGTTGGTGTAATGGCTAGCAAGTACGGCTACTCATCGAGAGGTCCTGGATTCGAGTCCCGGGTGGGGTCAGTCTTTATGTATAGTAAGCCTCAGTAACAGCCTGGAATTTGAAGTTGGTGGCGTGTCACACCGTGCCTCGGAGCCTTAGCTCTCACTGGTCGTATCGAGTAGTCGTCCCAAAGGAGTATGAGAGTGATAGGAACAGAGAGTGCACTGGTATCTGCGCGTACACTTGTGCACTATAATATCTCCTGCGCAATTGGCTAGTCTCATTGAGATTGGCGGCCATGGCCGAAGTCGGTCGGGGAACATTATATTTTCTTACTACTTATGTCCAGGTATCAACATAACAATGGTCTATTCACATTTTAGGAAACCCTTTTTAACTTAATATTCTACAATGTTAATTCTAAAAACTACATATGTTAGAAACATTGTTTATTTAATACGAATTCCAAGGGATAAAGGAAATTTACTGCACTATTTGTATTATTTTTACATACTCGTATTACTATGACGTTATAATTTATTTCTTAGTAAGTACCTACTATCAGTGAATTACTAAAGTTTTTAGAAGTTAATATAAATATGTTGCGATATTAACGATCTAGTTCCATATTTTAAATGCGTATATTATAAATGTGTACACCCGTAGCTGGCGTGCAAATATTTTTGCCTCTACACAAAAAAAGGCCCCAGTGGGACTCGAATCCGCGACTGGCACAGCAACTATGGTCAATACAAACTGAGCCATACGTGTCAACTTTGGCATTTAGATTTTGGCAGTTTAACATCATATAACTACATATTACACAATGTAATGAATAATGAGTGATACTAAGAGATGTTGTAGACGCGTAGATAAAACACCTGTGCCTACCTACCCACTTATAAATATGTAACCCGCTATTGTGTTCACAAAAGAGATCTATCCGTGGAGTTGCTAACAAGGGCTCGAAAAAAGTCCAAGAGTGCCCGAATTTGTTTTCGAACAATGGGTCAGAGAACAGACATTCAGGTAAAATAAATTCCCTATTGTTGGCTGCCATTAGGTTGTAATGCTTTGGGATTTCGACGTAATAAATTCATTGAATTCAAGATCTGTACGCAATCCTATAAAAAATGTTCCTGCCGCTTAAAAGCTTGTAGTAATCATGACTTCTACAATACTAAACTATACTAAACTATATCTATACATATAATATAAACAAGTCCTCTGCCGCGTCTGTCTGTCTGTCTGTTCGCGCAAAACTCAAAATCTACTGCACCGATTTTCATGCTGTTTTCAGCAATGGAAAGAGTGGTTCTCGAGGAAGGTTTTAGTATATAATTTGTCAAGTGTTTTAATTTATTTTGTACACGTACAAATATCGCAAAAAAAAAAAAATACGGACGCGAGGATAAAATGCAAGCGAAGCGCTGCTTCAAGCACCGCTTCGCTTGATGCAATCGCCGACCCTACGAGCACCGTCTTGCGTACTGTTTAGTTAATAACTCTTACAAGAAGCGAAGAATTTTTTGAAACTTCTGAAGAATTTTGAACGTTCTACCATTAATTCCTATTTTTAATAGTGATTAGAACGCGGGCGTAGCCGCGGGAATAGTTAGTTAAATATAAACTTGTATATCGATAATAATATGTTCTTGCTAAATTATTAGACAGGTCAGTTATATTATATACCTAAGATTAAAACAAGATGTTTATTACCTACTATATAATGGGCAATAACTAAATTTTATAGACATATTTCTATTGATATAAGTTCGTATTATTTATATATTGCCTCTATATATAGCATATAATTATTATTAACCTTAGTACCTATATGATACAATAAAATTTTCTATATACAATATAATTACATTGCTTGAACATATAAAGCACAAAAGGTTCAGTTTGTTTGTTTGACCCGGGTTCGACTCTCGCTGTGGACATTCACGGTGTGATAGGCATGAATGCTTAAACGTCATGGGTATTTATATTTTTAATATGCATGTATTTAAAGTTAATATGTATCAACTATCTGGTATCCGTAACACAAGCCTCGTAACTTACCATGGAACTAGATAGTGCTGTGTGTTAATGTCCCAAGTCCCAATATGTTTATTTCATCGATCAACCAATAACCCAACTAATAACTCATATATCAAAATCATTATACGAATATATAAAAAATTATAAACCAATTCCAATAAAAACGTAAGCATACAGTCAAAAAACTTCAATCTGATATCGAATTTATAAATTATTAAATAAATGTTCAGTACAAATCGCGAAGGTTCGTTCCGTAAATTAATGACTCTTTCACCGTGAGTGTCCGATACGGTCCCTTCTACCTGCCTTGACAAGTCTATTTAGACATCAAAATACACTTTTTTGTCGGTCTGTATCTGTGAAACTAGTTTCGGGAACACAAAACAATTTCCTTTGTTGGAACGTTTAATGATTTTTTCGTCACTATTTGGCGATTTTGCCGGCTATTCTGCGAATCACATTCGGTTACCTGTTAGAAGAAACAATATGAAAGGTGCATTTAGCTGTCAAGTGGCGTGTAATTTATAGTGCTGATAGATCAGACGCGAGGTGTCTTTAGTATGGTTTAACTAGACAATTATTTTGTTTTCGGGTATTCGTACGATGCTTTGAAATAAAACTTTTTGCACTATATATTTTGGATATGAACTATGATTGGAGCTTCGGTGTTCGTAAATTTATTTATTATTTTATCAAAGAATAAATTGTATGTAGGGATATTACTAACATAGTAACCCTAGATGTCTTATATTAATAATACTAGCGACTTACCCTCACTTTGCTCGGGTTGGTCCCTACCTTTAGCACAAGCGAAGAAAGAAAGTATCCTATGTTACTTCTAATACCTCCAAGAATATTTGTACAAAGTTTCATGATGATCGATTAAGTAGTTTTCGAGCCAAAGCGTAACAAAGAAACTTACATTCACATTTATAATATTCTAGTATAGATTATATAAAAGCAGCGGAATCTTTTTAATTTCTTTTGTACTAGTACTTACTTTTGTAGTAAAAATAACATCCAAATACGTTCAGATGTTTATGCGTTACGAAGTAACAAACAAACATACTTTCTCATTTATGTTGTATATACTGTGATTATTATTATTGTTATTAAATACTAATACAATACTTAAATGTGTTCTGTACCAACCACCGGAAACGATATAAGCACAAGTATTATATAATCAAGTGTATAACCTTATCTCGGACAGACGGACAGACAGGAAGTCCGTGTTAGCTCCTGAGTGACGGGCAGATCCCGGAGTAAGCTCGTTCGTTATATGAAATGATTGCTTAGTGTTTTAAGTCTGATGCAGGTCATGTTCATATAAATTTTTATTAAATTATTGCCACTTATATCCGCTTGAAGCAAAATTTTGATTTAGATATTTAAAATTTATTATCTGTTCAATTTTATACACATAAAGAAAATAAAAAAACTGAGATTTTACTCACATTTTCTCTCAAAATATGGTTGATTTTATTAAATATTTCTATGGATATTATTTATGGCGTTTTTAAACATACTTTACTCATAATAAAACTATATTAATGAAATAACTCAGCCAATTTATACCTAGTTTTGGGCTGTGACTTCGCTCTAGTAATAAAGGGGCGGCGTTCAAAGGTAGTCTGTAGTATATCCTTGTCGAATTAAATAATTTATTTATAAGCCATTTAAGTGTTAAAAGGCAAAAGAGGTTACTTTCACATTTATAATATATTTTTATTAACCAAATATTAAATTCTGTCTTAGTTCTTAATTACTGTTTTAACACTTTCTTCCCACGCGTAAAATCTGTTCACTAAAGCCAAAAGTACCAAGATAAGGCTAGGGCCCAAGATTCTAAGGAACACCTAAATCAACGTCGAGATAATAATGTCCAAATATTCGAGATCCTCAGTAGCTCGCATCGGTGTGCTAAGTGACTGGGCAAACTGTTATTATCACCTACAGCTTAGTATAATGTGTTTGGTTTGGTTTCAAGCTTATATGCTTTAAGCTTTACTGGAAAGGAAATTACATTTTGATCTTTCCTTGCATCATCAATATGATGAAAATTGAATAAAAAATAATTTTCTTTTGTTTTATTGCGTTTTGTTTTAAAACTAGAGAAAATACTATTTTAGTTCACAAATTAATTAATAATTTAAAATTTTCATTTACATTGTGGTCTCGCATTCATTACTTATCATCAAGCTAGTGTCCTTATTTACCTATAAGGGTAGTAGCTTAAAGCTTCCTTAAATGTATCGTCTACATCGATAACTGATTGTACGACCCTAGGTCGTAGCATAAACTCAAAGCACTAGTTAAGACCATAGAACCAGTTTCAGTAGGAATGCGAGTGGGCGAGCTCGGATCCCCACTGTTTGTACAAGAAACGTTTCGACCCAATGATGCAATAGCGTTATTGGAAGCATATCTTGATACTTGAATTAAGTTGTTATGTGCATCATAGTTGGTGCGGCTTTCAAAGAAACTCTTTATTTATGTATTGTGGGTTTTCGTTAGAATATTATTTATTTTATATTCTTAGTAACTTTGAATGGCAATATTGTTGTTTAACTTTTATTATTCCTTCGCTTCGCTTGGATTCGTATTTTTTTAACGGAAACGTAATTCTCTTTTTAAAATAAAAGTTACTTTCTATAACATCAGCTATCTGCTCGTGAAAGTTTGGTCAAAATCTGTCCAGCCGTTTCATAGATTAGTTGGAATAAGCAGACAGACTGATAAAAATGCTAAAAATTGTGTTTTTTTGATCTGAAATGATCTTTTTTAAGCATTAGTAGAATCAATCTACTTTAACAAATACTAATGTGTAGCTTATTTTTTAGCGTCTTTAAGTGTAACGGCTTGTATCAGTTTTAAACCTCATCACATTCAATACCATAGCATTTACAAAATGTATTTTCAAAATATTATTATACATTTCACAACAATTGAGTTATGGGACGAGGATCAACTTTTTAACGTCCAACAAACAAAAGGTACGAACAAGTTTATTATGTACCCGGCTAAGATAATAACAGTACCGAGCTAAGCGCCCAAAGCATTAATTAAAATCATTGCTTTATGACCACCCTTAGGTATAGATCATTAAAACACCCACGTAAATATACGATTGTTTTCTCAGGGAATATTCGATTTGATTGGATATCGGGCTTATTTTGTGTAAAAGTTCAATCTGGCTTTTTCGATTTTTTTCACGGATCAATTTTGATTTTTGGTTCTTGATGTTTCAAATGCTTTACAATGATAGCTTTTAAACGTCGAAACTAAAAAAAACCCCTTACATATAGTTAAAACGTAAAATATTCGCATGGATCGAAGAAACAATCATTAAAATGTCCATTTCTAGCAATTTTATAAGATATATTGTTTCATTCTAAGTTGTGTAACAAGCTTTTGGTTCAAGTTATCACTATGGTGAAAACCATCGATTTCTCGGCAACTTGAAACGAGACGAAGAAGTCAATGAAGCTGAAACCACAAAGTTAAATCAGCTATTAACTACTGGTCTTTAAAAAATTAAATAACGTTATAAAATATTATAAGATGTCCTACAAATATTTTTTGTCATTTGCAGAATTCAAGAGGGATTAAGCTACGTCTTTGTGGTATTGTTTGAACAAGTGGAGGGCTATTTGTCCATTCGTCCCTTTATGAATATGAAAAGCGAAATCTTAACAATAGACAGCATTTGTGAATATTAAAGGATGGATGTAGCTATATTATTTAATGTTACAAGTAATTTTTTTTAACTCATCTACACGGAAACTATTGTGGTGATGACAATTTTGACAGGTACTTTAACATATCAGGTATAATCACATAATCTTTGCGGTTAGGAAATTTCAAAAACCATACTATAAGCCCAATACCATAAGCCATTACCGACCATGCGATTGAGCATGATACATTTAAATTTTAAAATTTCCTGAAAATTAGTACCTATCCCTATATCTTTATAAACAAACTAGAGACTCACCCTCGCTTCGCTCGGGTTCGTCACTAAGTACTTCACCTTTTAAACCTTCTATGGACTTCCACAAATAATTCAAGACCAAAATATATATATATATATATATATATATATATATATATATATATATATATATATATATATATATATAGCATCTTGACACCAAAACCGAAGAGCCTAAGGCACAAAATTCCAAAATGGTATGATTCTTCAAATTAATTTTCCACATAATTTTGAATCTTGCCACATACATAATTCGGGTTAGTTTTGTAAAACAAAAAATCGTTTACACAATAATAGGCCCACTAAATGTTATACCAGGAAAGGCTTTAAGCAGTACCAATATTGACTGAGAGAGACCGGGGGGCAAACGGTAGCTTATTGATATTATGGATTCTGGATCTTCTTCTTCTTCTTCCCGCCTTTATCCCACGCTATGTGGGGTCGGCATTTTTTTTTTTATTGGTTTGGCAAGAAGTTTTACAACCGGCCGCCTGCCTGACGTTAACCCTCTTTGGGAATGCTATTTTCGGTGGTATTAGTATAACCGCCACCACTTGATTTAACAGGGTTATGTTAAAAATTACCCTTTTACAATTAATTATGGATTCTGGATCATGTGAGTAAATATTGATTTTTAACATTTTACTGTCGTGTTACAGATTTACTTCAGATACTTTTTGAATATTTGTCCAGAATTTCATATAATTGTCTAATGATGGGGTACGAATGGTTAGATATGCCATAAAGAAATATTGAAACATTAAATAGTTGATTTTATAGGATACCTATGTTATATTTATCGTATTCGCCCAATATGTAGATTTTTTTCAGCTTTTGCATGCATATAATATCGATAACTGTAATATTTCTATATAGGAAATATTTATTCCGGTCTATTTAAGTGAATAGCTTTGAGGTTCAACGCATAAAGAAGAAAAAGAAAGAAGGCATGTGATTTCTAAATATAATTTTACTATAAAGTTTTACGCCATTTTATATGTTTATTATATTAATTACTCCAGTAGCTTTTATCTAATAAATACCAAATTAGGAGTTACACAAAAAATAATCCTCGTCATCCACCTAAGTAAATACAGGCTTTTTAAACATCTCTGTTTTATTAGGCGACATATTTATTTTGTTTATCATTTCAGGTCCAATGATTGGTATGCGCTAGTTGTTCTCGTAACGTTTTATTCTACAGCGGCAATGTAAAGTGGATGCCTTAGCGTTTACTCTATAAAAGTTTCACGTTCGTTATTTCTTAAAATTTGTGCAGGGTTGCCATATAAAAGTTTTATACCATTTATGTATATTTATTTAGCATGTTTTGATTTAATATATTAATAAAACTAGAATTCTAAACTGACAGTTTGTTATATGTTATGTTAATCTAAATAAGTTTAAATAATGTTTGAACTACATAAAAAATTATAATAATACCTAACAATTTATAAAAGAGTGTTTCAATAAAATAAACGTTGTTATGGTTTTCGATGTACCAATTTTTAAGTAATTGATAATTAGAATAATTATTCTTAAAATACGACAAGTAGCAACCCTGCATGCGCGGGCGCAGGTAAATATTGACGCGCGCAGTAAGCTGCAGCGAGGCGTCACGGCAAACTGCCTTCGCAAACATTTGTACTGTTTGTCATCTACGGCAGCAGTGCTCTACTATCGTTATGGGAGAATTAATATTTCTTTTTTTAGGGCTGTATAGTTATTTTGTTAGCTTTATTCATAAGTAGTTTAGTTATTTTTTAACCTGACTATCTGTTTATTTTAGAAATATTTATAGTTTCATTATTTAGTCTCTGGTGCGTCGGTCGACGTTTTATCGGAAAAGATAAAAATTGCCTTCTTTTAGAAAATGTAGTACATATTTATAAATTTGAGAAGCAAAATCTTAACAACAAGAAATTTGATCTAAATAATTAGAGCCGTCTTTGAGTTACACGAATCAAATTTATGCACTAGAATTGCGAAAATTGAATATTATAAGACGATTACTGTAACTAAAAGGAATCACCAATTGATTGTACTACGGTCTATTGCTTTTAAAGGTTAAGAGCAATGAAAATAAATTTACAAGTAGTTTTTCGCGGGCGCCGAGAGCACGTACAGTCCTGAGGTGATAACGTTGTAGCATTGTAGTGATTGCTTTAGTAGACATCGATATCGACAATTAACAATTTGATTCATCTAGATTCAATTAAAATAGATGTTAGACTAACAAATATCTAAGCGTCTTCTCACTACTTTTCAATGAATTTTAAATGTGTGTTTGTCAAAGTTTTGTCAATTCAATTTTCTCGTTAATAGAAGATTTAAGGATCAAAGCTGACAGCGCCATCTTTAACAAATATTATTTTTAATAGTACCTAGCGTATATTTTAGGCTCTACAAGGCTTAATTTATCTATGTACTACTTTAAAGGAGCAACAAACACACGAATATAGATTATTACAAAATGAATTTACGAGAAACAAAACTATTATATCAATATACATTAATATAAACCTAATAACAACATCAAACATTAATCCAATGCCATTCTATTCAGTAATAAATACAATTGAAGAGAAAAACAAGGCCTGACCATCAAACAAAAGCACAATAATATCACTCCGAGGTATCAATACTCGATAACAGCCCTATGCTTTCTATAATAATGGTATGGGCGTGGTACAAAACGAAGAGTCGGGCCCAAACAGGTATATTGTTTTAACCACGTGACGAATGTATGTAATGAAAATGAATACGCACGATTTGTGCGCACAAATTTATAGGTGGTTTACAAAAGTGAATCGCTTCTTAAGAATTTAATGTGTTATTTGCTTGTAATTCATAATTGTGCGTTCAAAGGTGTCTTGTGATATATCATAATTTATGAGTGATTGTTGGTATTTTTAAATATCAATATTTAACACAACTGTTTCTTTGTAAAGTTATTTCGGCAATATTTGCTAACTTGGCCTAAACTAAAGACAATATTTTATAATTAATTAATAAAGTTATTTTTCATTGTATTTTAAACTATATTTAAATCAGGAGTATAAAATTTATGTAATTACTTAATACTTGATAATACCAGTAAATAACACATTTAACTTTTATAATGTATTACTGTTACGAGCGGAGCAATTATATGTTTACAAAGTACGCGGGTAGATCCACGGGCTAAAGCTCGTACTTTCAAGCTTAAAATATCCAAAAATTCAGAAAAACGATGTAATAATTGGTGAACACTATTTATCGATACTAAAATTACCAGCTCTACGTTCTATGCATTCTTAATTATGCAAAGCAGTACCCGATTATCTGGTATGTCCAATGATGCTCGTATAATAAGCTATTTTATTATATTATTGACGGCTTGTATAAAAGCTAGTCTAGATTCTGATAGTGCTTTGAACAAATCTAAATTATTATTAATTAATATCTACACATTATCTCTATACGATACAATAAGATTTGATAAAACCAGAACAAAAATCGTAATAATTAAGTAATGCTAATCGTTTGTAATATTTCGTTGGCAATGTATGATAGTTTTGTAACATTCAGTATGTATGAAAATTATATTCACCACATTAAGATAAAGTCGTCTTAGATGTAACTCTAGCTTGTTACACCGCTTCCTATGCATTAATAACCCTGGTCGTGTCTAACGTAATTTGAAAAGACGCACCACATTACATTGAATGTGCTTTAATGATAGTGATGGCCAGTTCTCGGCCCTATATAATTTAGTAAGGATTGAGTTATTAGAAGTATCTCGGGTACTAATGTAAAGGTACTGGTTGAGAGCGGTGGGTTTTGACGTGTAATGGGAATTTGATATGGAGAGTGTTAGCTTTATGTAATCAGCTTAAATTATTTTAAAAACGATTTAGAAATAACGGTATGGAAATAAAAATATTCTAATCAAATTTTCGTATTATATAAATGTTATAAAATATTAGAATGCTATTTAGCAGATCGTAAATATAAAATTTGTAGGATTAAGTCATAAATTAGTGGACATAAACGATATGAACTCACTAACGTTGAAAAGGATAGCCGCGTGTTTTCAAATAATAAAACACCTATAAAACACATTTTGTGAAACGGTAGAATTGCTTCTCATTTATCTTATTTAATGAGCTTGTAAAATCCTCGAGTCACCATGATGTGTCTAGTCCATATAAATTCAAATTTTATAAGTCATTTACCATATTACATTGTTTAGATATTTAACTGGTGTAGGAATTTATTAAAAAAATCAACTGACTTCATTAAATATCTGTGTTTTTTTTATTACAAATTACATTATTATTCCTGGTCCTTCGAGCCGGATCGTGGGCGTAAGTTTGTCGCTTTCTTATGGCCCTCTTGAATTGATTAAAGTTTTTTTATCTCACATTGTAAGGTAATCACCGCACGTCTTTTTCATTCTTAATGATCTCGGATTAACATGTTCGGAGCGCTAGAGTTGATGATGACGATACTAAATGCCAATTGTTTTAATATGTAATCTTGACGCCTATCGCGTAATAAATATAATGAGAAAAAAGTCTAATTAGCATGCATATTGCATAATGTATTTTTACAAATTAAATATTTTATTTACAACTCGTCCTTGCTCTCGGCTTTACTCGTATAGTAATTCAGAATTAGAATCAAATGGTTACCGGCTTATTAACCGTTCCCACATGATTGATGAACTTTCCAAATACCTCCATATAAATACATAAAACAAACAGACGTTCAGAGTTACTTTCACATTTATAATATTAGTATAGATATAGAGGTGATTCGCTACTTAGCATAACTAATTTTCGTTAAATAAAATCAAATAATCGAGACGTATAAATTAAAGTGAGATTTTATTACAAAAGGATATTTTCTCTGAAATGGCCGACAAGAATTTTTATAGAGTAACGGTTTCGTCATCTATTAAGAAATAATTTATTAAAGACTCGTCTACTAAATATGCTTTGTCATGTTAC
Organism: Boloria euphrosyne; assembly: GCA_951802675.2. Lineage (NCBI taxonomy): Eukaryota > Metazoa > Arthropoda > Insecta > Lepidoptera > Nymphalidae > Boloria > Boloria euphrosyne. The sequence continues at coordinate 5,278,434 of OX637896.1, forward strand.
TTCTTTATCTAAAGGGTTTGTGTACTAATGACATGAGTTGCTTGTTCCTTTGTATGATAATAATTAATTTATATTTTGAGAGCTTTCATTTCTCTTCAAAAATAATATGACGCTTGAGAATCTAGTCGGATTAAGACGTTCGTCAGGGCATCAAACTTCTAATGATTTATTCATATGTATAAAAATACTACGTAATTTATGGCGCTTCTAAAATAATTCCCCTTGCCTAACATAGAGCTCTAAACAAGTTCGCATTCAAATTAAAACAAAAGAATCACATCGTTTGAATACGAAAGCGTACCGAAACAAGTCCTAACGAACTCAAAATATCTTTTTATTTTACGTTAGCAAGACAGCATGTCGGCGCAAGATTTCCTTCGGGCGTTTTAGGCATTTTTTTCTTCCCATACCGATGTGCTTGCCCTCAGCTTGTTCTTGCGGTAATGGCTTCATTATTCCACTTGGAATCTCGGAAAAGGGTTTAGAACCGCCCGCGCAACTGACCATCTTTAAACGATGTGATGTTAGATTTATTTTAACCAATATGGTTCTAAAAATAATTCAAATTCTTAAATTCTGTAGTTGAAAGTTAGGTATAAAAAAAGTTACAAAATACGTTAATTGTTATCCTCAATATATTACTTTTCTTAAACAAGATATAAGTAGAAATAATAATTGAGAACATAACAATTTTTAAGTTATTACGCAATTATGTACTCAGTTTCGTTATTTTAAACCAGTAAATACCGATGCCGTTGCAATTTGATGCTCGAGGTGATTTTTTAATGATATTTTTACGAAATACTTTGATTTTTATCGATTTTACATTATTTGCTGTACAGTTCCAGTCAGATATTATAAATTCATCCCTTATTGCAAAGATAGATGTGTTACTTATCGATAATTACGTGTCACAACACTAATTTAGTACCGATTTGCTGTCCCGGAGGTCTGAACGGTTCTGAATAATTACAGGTTTCCTTGTAAATTTCTCGAGGAATTACCAAACTCATTTTTGTGTCTGGTAAGAAGCGCGACCGTTTTACTTTCCACCTTATAATTATTGTACGTCGGCATACATTTTCTGGAAACCATTTGCTATTGTACAAACAAAGTATATGCTGATAGTTTGATTTTAAAATTTGTTTTCGTCTTTAAAAAGTCTTCAAATTGAAAAAAAAATGTCATTGCCTGTGTTAAATATAGTCATCTGGCAATCATGTTTATTCTCAGCCTTCGCAAAGAATGATTATTTTGAGCACAATGTTGGGCGTTTTAAGTTCGACGTCTTTAACTAGTAGCATTGTGATTGACATGGAATACTACTTACTTTATAAATTACATAGTTTAAATTCAGATTAATCGTAACGAAGTTTAAAAATAAAATTTAATAATAATTTTTTTAACTCTGTCTTCTTCAATCGAAGAGAGAAATGGCACACCTAAAGAATTTGATTAAACATTTTCGTTTAGGATTCATATACATATTTTTAAACTATTATGTATAAGTTATAACTATTGTCAAATAAACTTAAGATAAAAATACAGTAATAAAAAAAGTTTTTCAATACGCAAAAGAACCATCTAACATAAACAAGGTACACACTGGTAATTTTATAAAGTGTAGATAGCGAGCAGAACCAAACACATCTTGGGACCAACAAAGGCAGTATTAATGTTCATATTTATCTGTATACAAGTGGAGGGGCAATATATCTGAGCGTAGGAATTGTGTGCAATTGAAACGTACACTGGTTAATAAACGCGTGCGTGCAAATGTGGTTATTACTCTTCGTGGGCGGCTTATATTTTATTTTGTAAAGGGATGATAAGTTAAGAAGCCAAACATGGTGTGGAGTAAAATATGCGAAAGCTGGAAGCAAATGAGCTAGATCTTTGCAAAAAAAATATTTTTATTTTATTAATTTTGCTATGATTTTTAAGTTTTTTTTACGGTGGAGGCTAATAGCATTACTTATTGAAGCAGAGGTCAGGGGTTCGATTCATGTACGATACATATAGGTATAAGAAAACAAATTTCAATAAGTAATTTTTTTTTTGATTTTTATTTTATTGCTTTTCTATGTGACAAAGTAAATAAGGTAAGTAGTAAAAATGTACGGATAATTTAAATTAAATTATAACAGCATGAATATTAATTATTTGCCTTTAAAACATTTCAAGTACAAGGCCTTCTGAGTAACATGTAAAGTATTTACTTGTAAACAATGCGATTGTGCATACTATTTGTTGCGTACTCCAGTCACGTGGTGGCTCCGTTTTGATGGTATTGGAAGATTACGTATAAACTTAAGAAAATGTATTTTAAGTCAACATTCTTGACCCCATCATTTTACATTTATTTCTGCTTAAATTTATTACTGCTTAATGTTACTTGTATATTTTTAAACCTAAATATTTACCAATTTAAAAAAAAAAAACCTAAGATACTAGAAAAGATTCTATCTAGTTTTGCTGTATTATTTTCTTAATTATTAACTTAAAAGTTTCGTCTTAAAAGCTCAATTTGTGCTTTTTACTCAAGTAAGTAACCGACTTTTAAAATAAACAATTCAAAGGCTTTCATCTTATAAGTCACAAAAACCTGGTCAGAATATATGACATAACTCAGTGCAGTGTGGTCGAATCGAAACGATGGTACGCATCGATATCCCCCATTATCTCGCCATTCTTTGCGCCGTGTTTACTTTGAAAGGATTTATAAGTTAATCTGCCGGAGTATTAAAGGTAAAAACAATATACCTATTGATACTCGAGGATCACGTGTGGTCTGAGTACGATCAGATAACTGATATGGTGTTAAAGTTTAACATATTGTTGGATTACTAGAGATGCTTTTGTGTAACTCGTTTAGCAGATGCTTGTAAAATCGATTTTTATTTTAATATAAATAAAAATAAATAAAATTGATTCTGCATTGTTTGTAGCAACTTGCTTCATTCTCAGTTTGTAACTTGGATTATAAATAAATAAATAAAATCAATTTAATTGATTTTTTAACTTATGTATTCCGATTATTTATAAAGCTTATCATAGGACTATATACGTTAAATTCTTTAAAAAAATCTAAATCATTTCCAACCGACTTCAAAAAGAGGAAATAGTCAACAAGTCTCAATTGTTTGTAGTAATTGTAATATAGAGCTTCCTAAAAACATCGGTTTAGGAAAAATAACACGGTTCAGCTTTAAATCCGGCGGAAATATCTTAAAAAAAGTTTTTTTTAACAACCTAAAAATAAAATTTTATGATAATAATGTATGTTATATATAATATACAGTATATCTATATTTGTAACAACATGAGGTGAGCCCTTTAAATACGTGCATACCGCCTTACCATATTACTCTGTCGAAACGGAAGATTTATAAGTTAATTTCCCTCGAGTATTGTATGCCTCAACTATTAGCCGGGGTTTTATTGGTGCATTTTGATTTACTGCGTTGTAATTGAAGTTTCTATGATCGGACTTATTTACGAGTATAAAGAATAATGTCACTGTTTTGTTTTTCTCACGCACTGTTATTTTTTTGTTTTGTTTATGACAGTTTAATTTTCCGAATTTATTTAGTAGGTAACAGCCATATAATTAAATATAATCATAAGTTAAGACTGAGACATTTAGTTCTACATACGTAATTAATTTAATGGATAAGTGATTTTTTTTAATAATTAATAATATATTTTTATTAATAATTATTAAAAAAAACCTTTTTTAAAGTGCCACTACTGGGTTTGCGGAAAGCGGGCCTCATAGCTCTATCTCTACATGCTAGATACTTTCAGGTAAACAAGTTTATTCAAGTTCTTTACTTTCACAGTAAGGCAAGTAATAATTATATTGAAAATTAATCGCACATGAGTATATCAGATGTGCGAGACCCGGAATTTGAACCCGTTTCATTTGTTATCCCAAGTGATCGCGTAACCACTGTGCTCAGGTACCACTGAAATAATGTAGTAATTCAATGTAAAAAGCGCTAATTACATGGCAAATTAAAAATATTTCACATATTATTTATTATACGTATTTAAAACAAAAACCAATATAAATATGATAATCATCTATGCTAGTATCATGGAATATCTACACGTAAGATAAGTGTAATTAGTTTACACCGTCCTTATTAAGCATGACTATATTTAGTTACGCGACTGCTAATTGTATACAAAGTTTTTGTGACAGAATGCTGTAAATAGTACCCTCGTTTTCTTTGATGCGTGCCTTATTATTTTAATGAAGTTTACTAATTAAGGTATTTTGTGGCCACTTTTGAATATTACCAAATCATTTTGACGACACGTTTGGCTTAGTTGGTAGTGACCCTACTTTCTGCGCCAACGATCGCGGGTTCTAGTCTCGCTGGGGGCATTCATTTGTTGAGCATGAATGAGTGAAAAATGAGTTTGTACTCCAGTCATGTTTATATTTCTAATATGTATGTGTTTAAAAAAATATATGTGTAGTATATCACTGTCTGGTATCCATAACACAAGCCTCGTAGCTTACCACGGAACTAGATGGCGCTGTTGTAAAAATGTCCCAACATATTTATTTATTTATCCATTTTCCAAACTTTAGAAAAATGAATGATTGTGATTATTATAACAATTTAGTTTAAATTTCTTTTTGATTAGAGATATGTAGTTTTAGTTATATTTAGTTTTAGAGCCGACATTGTGTTTCAGAGATTAGGGCTTTTGATGGGTTAGGTTACCTCTCTGAAGGCAAATTATCAACCTTAACCACCCATAACGTAAAATGACAACTTTGTACAGTGACAATAATAAACAAATAAATGAGTCTAGTTTATAGGAATATTTGCACCTCCCTAACATTTTAATTAACACCGCACTAAATAGCAATGCCTGTACGTGGAATTACATGCTAAGGCAAAGTTAATTGCTCGACTTATATAGTGTACTATGCCACAAAGTACTGAGAATTTCTTAGTAAAAAGAATTAAAAGCAAGCCCGACATGCCCTACGCTTTTATAGTGAATTGTGTCTAGTAATAAGCCTATGTGTAAATCTAGGTCATGCTTAGAAATTTAGGTGTAGACAAAATTTCATCCAAATCTGTCTTGCCATTTCATCCAGGAGTGAGAATATACAAACGGACACACAAAATTACATATACATTACTCGGCTATACTACAACTATAACAACTCGTTGCTCGGGTTCATCCCTAGATTTAGCGCGAGTGAAACCGCGGGTTCCGCTAGTAAATGTATACAAAAACTTGACAAATTATATACTAAAACCTTGGTCGAGAACGACTCTTTCCATTGGTGAAAGCAGCATGAAAATTAATATAGTACTTTCTGAGTTTATTGCCAACAGACAGATAGACAGACAGACGTGGAGAACTTTGTTTTATAATATTTAGTGATGTAGTGATGATAGTAACCCCTTTTTAAAAATTAAACAGTAGTATAGTCATTTGCACGTTTTATTCTACCCTTGATGTCATGGTGAAACTTTAAATTATGAATCAGGGCAGATAACATCGAAGAAAACAAATATGGCAGTGGGAGTGCTTGCAGCTGTGATCGGTTATTAACTCACAAACTAATTTGTTAATGTGACCTCGCCTTAACGTGTGAAGTGTAGGTTTTTAACACAGTACATGGAGATTCAGGTTATATATAATTTGTGGAATAATTTCCCGAAATTCACATTTATTTTAACATCAACAGAGCAGAAAAATTACACGAGTATATTAAGGATATTAGAATAATGTTGTAAATAATGTAGTCCCTAAGTGTTTTTCCATTTAAAATTGATAGGTAATTAATTTAAAGCCAATCATCAGTATTATATATATATATATATATATATATATATATATATATATATATATATATATATATATATATATATATATATATAATAAAATTCTATCTAAGCGGAATCTGTTCATAAAATACTTTTTGAAAAATCTTATGGAAGTAGTTATTATTACCTATAAAGAGGTCGAATCTATATTAGGTGGAATTTCGTCTTTTTGCTTATCTTCCGTACGAAAAAATCACGTGAAAAGTACTTGACAGATTTTGATGAATGTGGTATAATGATAGCTGATTATCCACATATAGAATATTTTTAACTACTTTCAAATACCTTATATTTAGAAATCTACAGCAAACAAAAAAAAAATACAATATTAAAAAACAATATTAAAAATTCATATATCGATATATCTTTTTCAAAAGATATAAATAAATATATATCTTGATATAAATTCAAATCAGTACACAGGCCTTCACCTTTTTTTCCCCAGTTTCTTGTCTCCTAGGCGCGATGTTACCAGATAGGTGATAATGTACCAGTATCAAGTTTAAGATGTTAATCGCAATTGGCGCGACTTTACAGTGTGGTATAAGTTACAAACTCAGTCTAGAGAGAGAAAAGAATATATAGACAGAGATAGTCTAAGCTGTGCCAAAGAATTTTTGATTTTGCCTTACAAATCATTTATTTTCTTCAAAATAATAAAAAGGCTATTGTTTTACTGATATTGTTACTCAATTAACAATTATTAGAAATAATTTAATCTAGGCAAATATTATTATCTTTGACGTTACGAAAACTTTTTTAATTAGTTGCTAGACTAACCCTTTCTGCCCTCGGGTAAGTCCCTTTTTTACTTTATGTACTTTCAATATTTCGCTATAGTAATTTTATAATATTTCAGATAAATAAATGTTAAATTAAATCTGTCGTCAAATAAAATTTATCTTGTGAGAATACGCTGTCCTTTAAAATTAAGATAACGTCTTGAGCTTACTCTACAATCGTACCTACACATACATTCTTCTACAACATGATAATTTATTTTTATAAGGATTTTGCTTTTACCATTGAAAATAGAAATCGACATGTCCGTCTTTTCTACATTATTTTATTATACTTTAATTAATTTTCTTACATCTTGAACCACAAAAATTCCATACGCCATCTTAAGCACTAATAAAGCATTGTACTGGCAGTTAATTAACCCTCCCAGATTTATTGCGGCCACAATGTCCTGATATACTGGCGTTATCGAAAATCGATTTAATATCGAGGTTAATTGAAATATAGGTGATTAACATTCGATATTGGAAATAATCGATTTGTGGATCGCATTTGCGTAACAGGTCATGTTTTATACGAACTATATGGATTTTGTTTGGCTCATCTCTTTATTTTCGAATATTAATATCTTAATTTACCAAGATTTACATCATTTGACTACGGTTTTCTTTAAATAAATAAAAAATTAAACATTTACAAAAAAGCTCAACTAATCTATATCAAAGGGTAATAACTGTTGCTGCTTAGAACAAAATCTCAGACAGCGCTGATTTTTAGTTACACATAGCTCCCTAAGGTGAGAATTATAGGAAAATTAATAAAATGCACTTATACACGTAGAACAAGGCACAGGAGTTGGAAATTGTGAAACTTTGTATAATTTTTATTTCAATTAATTTTACAGGCACCTTTCACGCAGTCAGCCATTTCTAGAAGCAATTATCTACTTGAAAATTCTATAGGGAGTATTGTAGTTTGTTAACAATGTTTAATGTTACTTTTTAATGTCTGATATTTTTATAAAAACAACGATTAATATTGTAAAATGCTAGCATGACAGTTTCGCATACGGTAGAGACATTAAATAATAAGCGTTTTTTTTATATCTCACTAACTCAACACCTTTGTTAGAGCTTTTATCTTTTTAATGAAAGTACATTAAAATTGAAAAATGGCAGGCCCTTGAATACTGTAATTATTTGTTTTTACCATACAGTAAATATATAAGTATATGAATATAATAATAATATATAAATGCATATGCGATAATTGTATACGGTACTTATAAGGAAAACACAACTTTTAAATGTTCTGTTTGTCTATCCGCTTGTTTGTTTGTTCCTGCTAAGCCCTGAAACGGCTGGACTGATTTTGATGGGACTTTCACAGGCAAATAATGGCGTATGTTGTAAGGAGTAATAAAGGCTTTATTTTTTTAGAAAAGACTCAGGATTTTGCTTAAGAAAATTAAAATGTAACCAGGGACGCACTCTAGCGAAGCAGGTGTATAATTTACATGGTATAAACGCGAAAGTAGTCCTGTTTTATGCTATACTAAAACTACTGAACAGATTTCGATAAAATTTTGCAAGTTCATAGATTACATTCTAAAATATCAATCCTTTTCATACGAGAGAAGTCGCATGCATAAACACGTCATTAATATACAGCGCGGGCATAAGCATATTAATAATATAAAAAAATCTGTATTTTTACACCTTATATTTAAATACTTTATATAGGTACCAATTAATTCTGTCGCTATTAAGGCGGTGGCACACTACGTTGCGTCAGGCGAACCATACATGAGCTGATAATTAAAGAGAGCGGGATGATAAATAACGAACTGTCCGAGTTTTTACCGCAGATGTCATTATCTCGACCGACTCTATCAGCCGTCACTTGATTACGTGAGGGATTTCTATAGAGATGTTACAACCACAATATTGTCGTATTAAGTGTGTATTATGTAGTTTTAGAATTTAATATTTGGTCAATTTTGATGATAATTATATTATATACGCACAAATATGTTTTAAACGTAGAAATAATAATGAATATGCTATAATATATAAAAATAATATAATACATATGAAAAAATAAACAAATTTCTATTTTCTTTATTATTTTTAAAAATATTTTTTTCATTTTTGTTTATAATATATGTTTACTGGTAATAACAACTCTATACCATCGCAGAACATCCCGCGACACCGTAGCGCATGAATAATCGAAAAGCCCGACTTGATGAGAAGGCAAGCGTGAGAGCTTTTTTGTCGTGACCGCGGTCAATGCGTACAGACCTTTACGACATATTAGAGCACTGATGATAGACTTTAAATCTTAAGTTCAACAAAATAAGCTCTATGCGTATTTCAAATGATAAATTTCTTGCTAATCATGTTAGCTTATAAAGAAATATCATCCTTATATCTGAACAAATATGGTTGCTTTTAAAATAGTAGATATATTTACTTAAATCATTTATGTTATTAGGTTCTTATTTTCAAAATGATAAGATAGATCGTGTTGTTTAATGTGTTGGTAAAAAGTGGGAACTAATTGTGGAAATGTCGCCTAACGATTCATTGTTTTGATACGAGTACTTCTTACCTATTAAAGTATTCTAGAAAAAAGTACCTACTAATTATACTGTTCTAAACGATTTACTACTACTAATTTACACCATACATAACGATTTACTAGTTTATAAGTACATATAAACAAAATTGAAGTGTCTGTCTGTCTCTGTCTTTTTAACTAATTGGATATGAAAGTATATACGGTACTTACATAAAAACAATTTTAGTTTTTTTTCTGTGTGTCAGTTTGTTCTAGCTATTCTCTGAAACGGCTGAACCGATTTTGACGGGACTTTCACTGACAGATAGCTAATGTTATAAGCGGTAACTTAGGCTACTTTTATTTTATTAGAAAATTATAAAAATCGTTTAATTTTAACTTTCGCTTAGCGAAGTGTGCCGGATTTGCTATATAACGCTATATACTAAAATAATTACAGTACAGTAGTAATTGCAAACAGATGTTAAAACAACCAATCACTATAACGTGATGACTCTTTTATTCAAAATCCATTATTATTTTTTTCCATTCAATTTCCATTTCAATTTACATCCGAGATGTATTAATACAGTAATCTAAATGTATAAAAAGTAAATGACATAGCGGCATCGCAATAAGTATACCGATTGAAGAATCGATGCAAATGACTTATTAAAAACACCATCTATGGAGCTGTGCTCTTTACTGTTAAGGCTATCGTGTTTATAAAGCTTTAAAAGAAGTTAGTTTTAACCAGCTTTTTTAAAACTTTTACTTAAATGTCCTTATATATATTATTATGTATATTCCCTATATACATAATAGTATGTATACCGAAGCTTTTGACTTTGACACAACTTTTTAATAGTAGGGTAGTATTAAGTTACTAACCACGTACTGAGCTTACTTCATATAAACTACGCAATGAGATTAATTTTTTTTTTGATATTAAGTTATTTTAAGTTTTTCTCCAAAAAGATTTATATGTAAAATATCTAAGTATGTATATTATGTTAATATTTATAAGGTCAAAAAATGACGATTTTTTGTTCTAACGCTGAAAATCCTGAAGTAAAAGACTAGTTTTAGTACAAATTAACTGTTTTCATATAATCTTCTTTTAAGTCTTAATAAAATTATTCAAGACATCTTTTAAGTAATTTTAAGCTTATTCTATGTGATTATAAGTGTACACTAACCTTTAAATATTCACTTCTATATAAAAATCATTATTCATTATTAATAAATTATTTTGTTTACAGGTACTATTAAAGGTGAACTCGGTGAGTTTCAATTTTATTTTTTGTATTCAACTCTTGACATTATAATTTAAGTCACCATCAGTTTTCAATCAACCGAATGACATGTTAATATAAGGAAAACAAGTAGTGATTTATTTCATTCTTAGGATGAAGGGCAAGATAGCGTTCCTAGATCATTCAAAAAGAATGTGAAATGTTATTTTTACAAAAGTTCTTAAAGCTTACTTGAATTACTTATTTATCTGACAATAAAGTAATATTATTTTAATTAAGCCATTAAAAACCTATCTAATGGGGTAAGACCCCATAATAATGTCCGACCGATTGCGGCCATGGCGCGGGCGGCCAATCTCATTGAGATACATATTATACTGCACAAGTGTACGCGCAGACACAAGTGCACTCTCTGTTCCTATCACTCTCATACTTCGGTGGGACAACTACTCGATACGACCAGTGAGAGCTAAGGCGCAGGATCGACGGCTTTAAGTGCACTCTGAGGCACGGACACACCACCAACTTCCCAACTCCGGGCTATTACTTAGACTTACTAAACAGAAAGACTCAATAAATTAACTTGGCCCGACCCGGTACTCGAACCCAGACCTTACATGCTAGCCACTACACCACCGAGGCAGTTACCCAAAAGTGGTTCATTAAAAAAATCTACTTACACCTTTCAGATCCATTTGATTGAGAGGGTCAGATTACTTTAAGAGTAATCTTACATACAAACCTATTTCTACCTAGCTATAAAATTATTAGTAAAGCATTACAAAATACGGTAGCAAAATTACTATAAATAAATAACAAGTTTGTCCATTTTTACAAATTAATTTAAACCGTACGAAAGTAACGAGGTGTATAATTTATCTACACGGTCCCATCAGTACATGCACTCAGTAACACAAACATTAGCATAATAAAAATTTCTAACTAATCCCCATATAAATTACCAATTAACCTACGATAGTCCTACAATTACATCATTAATTTATAAAATCGCTCGCCTCCTGAGGACGGTAGTTAATGAACGGTAATAAATAAAAAATGTAATAAGGTAGCACCTGCCAATCAAGATAACTTATAGCATTAAGGCAAATGTGAATCGGTTTTTTACATGTTCCGTTTACAAAAATGTGTATAATTAAAATTTTGAATTCTATATTTTTTGGATTATTTTGCGGATTTATTTTCATTTTAGGTTTCCGTCTTGTGTCAGAAATTAAAAATCAAAATAAATTCGCGAAAAGACCGAACAGATTCGAGTGATAACTGATAAGTATAATTAAATAATAATGAACTTGTTTTTTCTACTTTCTTTTATGATCTACTAGTGACACACTCTCGCTTCGCTTGGGTTCGTCCCCAGATTTGGCGCGAACAAAGCCGCGGCTTTCGCTAGTTATATACCTTTCTTGAGAACCAATCTTTCCATTGGTGAAAACAGCATAATAATCGGTGCAGTAGTTTTTGAGTTTATCGCGAATAGACAGACAGACAGACGCGGCGGAGGACTTTGTTTTATAATATGTAATTATTATGAGTTCTCTTCTTCTATATTATTATATATAAGGTTATTTATATATTCTGCTCGCTTTTTAAGCTTCCGATGATATAATTTTAATTTATACACAAAATAACAAGCAAAACCATTTTGTTAAATAAATGAAATACATATGAAACATTAATATTGAATATTGTAAACAAAGCCACATGTCGTAATATAACATATTAGGCAAAAAACTTAATAAATAACTGTCATATATCAAACAAAGTACTCTAAAAGGTGGTAGCGCTTGTAATTTTTTCCTCGTATTAAAAATATTTTCTACTTAATTGGTGTCATTTTTCACACTGTAATTTGCAACGGTAATGGCATGTTTTCAATAGTTCTTTCATTGCTATCAACGCATACCTCAATCGTCCATGGCCGATCTTAAAAACTAAGTTCAATTATAGTTGATGGTATTTGTCTAATGGTTCGATCGTTTAACTTTAAAAGTAAGAAACTTTGTATTGGAAGTTTATTATGATTGAGTAAAGCTAACTATTATGTTTATACTTAACGAATATGTTCTTGTGGGTTTAATAGAACTAATATGATATCTGGTTAAATATAACCAAAATTCATACAAATCGCAGTTAAAATCCTACACATTACTACTCAATAGCAGTAGTAGGATTTTTTTATTACTTAAACGTAAAAATGCTACTTCTTCACAATTTGCATGTTTTGTACCTACAATAGATTATAATGTCCTAGAGTAGCAGGTGTCTGTTAGTACTAATTCAATGAAGTAGTTAACCGAGTGAAGCAGGGGCATTTTTGTAGTCATCGATATATTATTCAAACTTATTATTTAGTTAACGGGTTTCTCAAAATAACTGCATCTACATCAACAGTACTGTATTTAGCTTTATTAAACGAGAAAATATTTTATTATTCCATTGTAAACCTAACAATGTAAGTTTGTTTATCCAACACTCAACTTGCACGCGTATTTTTGAATTATTGTGACTTTACACAATGTAAAGTACTTTGTAAAATATGAAGCGATTTTAGCTCTGTTAGTCACGCACAGCGGTTTTTATTGACGTTTTCGTAAATAAAGTTCTTCAACTCTTTGATTTTTCGACTTTAAAATTATGATTATATTTAATTTGCTCAGTGCTTTATGTGGGATCGATACACGAGATCGTTACATTAAATGTCTGGCGCTGTTTTTATTAAATATTCATTTAAGTATCCTAAGATTTTTTTAAATGAGATTTGTTTCGATTGTTTATTTTATATAATAAAAATGTCCGTGTGCATGTAGCATAAAATCAAAAAAATCTGAATTGTTTCTACTAAATTTACCAAAATTTTTATTTACCTAAGTTGACGACACGTTTGGCACAGTTTGTAATGACCCTACTTGCTGCGCCAACGGTTGCGGGATCGAGTCCCGCTGGTGGCATTCATTAGTTAAACCTAATGTGCCACCTTATATTTTACCAAATCCATGATATATGCTACATCTTATATATTCGATATATCACACGATTGAAGCGAAAGCTTTTTAAAATTAAAATTACCTCAACGACTGTTCACTCATACTTAAAATTTTATGGCATGTCTTGGTAAATTGTGTTTATAGCATAACGACGTGGCTTCATGCAATCAAACTCGATGACATAAAGTAGCATTCATTTACGTAGATACGAGTAGGTCCAGGTTACAAATACATTTTCTACTATTTAATATTCGCGCCAGTTCTATCACACTATTATGTCCTACTGCCTCGGTGGTGTAGTGGCTAGCATGTACGGTCATACATCGAGAGGTCCTGGGTTCGACTCCCGGGTCGGGCCAAGTTTAATTATTAAGTCTTTCTATTTAGTAAGTCTCAGTAATAACCCGGAGTTGCGAAGTTGGTGGTGTTTCACCCCCGTGCCTCGGAGAGCACGTAAAGCCGTCGGTCCTGCGCCTTAGCTCTCACTGGTCGTGTCGAGTAGTACCACCGGAGTATTGAGATTGATAGGAACAGAGAGCACTTGCGTCTGCGCGTACACTTGTGCACTATAATATCTCCTGCGTAGTTGGCTAGTCTCAATGAGATTGGCCGCCATGGCCGCAATCGGTTGGAAAACATTATTATTATTACTATGCCTACACTGGTTATTTACCTCATAGTATATAGTAGATTTTGAATCTGGCATCAACCACTGCACAAGTTACTTACACCGATAACAAAATCCCTCAAACTGGGAATCTGTACGAATATATATTATTTAATGACTGAATTATATGAAGTTTCTGGTTTGATATTACAAACAGGCTTTTACATGTTTATAAAAAGAACTCAATTTTTATTAATATTTTTGTCCGTCTGTTATCGCTAGTAACATTTTCAATATCGCTCTAATTTCAATTCCTCTAAGCACTTTAGTATATTATAATATAATATTGTTTCGTAATTTTATTTATAAATATCGACCTACAAGTTTTTATCTATGAAATTATACTCTATAGCCTGAAAATTTGCATTTTCACATAAAATATTGTACTATACGTTCACAAAGATCACTTTCCGAAAATTGAATAATTATTATAATATAATATCTTTGTGGAACTTTAATTACGATAATTTTCATAATAATTGTAATTCAGTACAGCCACTTTACTCGCAGTTGGAAATTAAGTTACTTAAAAGTATAGAAAAGTAAGCAATTAAACTTTATTTACTAAATAATAATTAACTAAAAGACATTGTTAAAAATTACTCAGACGTATGATCATCATGAAACCAATTTTAGTATAAAATATAGATAATAATGGTTTCTGAGTATAGATAGGGGTGTGTAAAAAAGGTGGAAATTATTCCTGGCTACAATAAATGCAATGTCGCCGGTGGTTTTTATCTCATTTCTTAGAAACCGCTGCGCACGCGCATATCGATTTGTATGCTACCTAATTAAGGCGACGAAAGTTATGAAACTACAAACTTTGTTAAAATTAAGTGTTCCCAGCAGTGGGACGTTAAAAAGGACTGCTGACTGCTGACAATTAATTTATAGATCATTTATGTGCATATAGAAAATTGATAATGATCAAAATTAATCACTAAACAAACGTCTTTGTATGTTAACTATGTAAGTAGTTATTGCAAAAA
Source organism: Boloria euphrosyne (assembly GCA_951802675.2). Taxonomy (NCBI): domain Eukaryota; kingdom Metazoa; phylum Arthropoda; class Insecta; order Lepidoptera; family Nymphalidae; genus Boloria; species Boloria euphrosyne. The sequence goes on from OX637896.1 coordinate 5,293,518, forward strand.
TTATAGCAAACTAATATTTTTTTTATAAAGAACGATCGCAAACACAAGGAATTTTTCCTTGATCAGGTCATTAGGTCTTAATATTATGTAAGATTTCTTTATATATATTTTTTAATATAAAATACCCTTCATCATAGAATAAGGTTCTTATTACCACACTAAGAATAAAGCTATTAGAATCACTTTGAATAAAAAATATATTTCAAAGTTTTTTTTAATTATATCATTATTTTTTTTATTTTCCATAGTGGAACTCCGCCTTAACAGCTCACGAACATAACAATGCAAGTAATATAGAATGCGGTGTCGTCCCGCCGGCTTGAACCGTATGTTATTGGATTATTTTAAAGTAGACAAGGATGAACGGTCTTTTATTTATCATGAATATCATTTTTTATTCATTATTTCTAACAGGATTGATTTCGGGACAGAAAATGTCGTTTGGATCTAAATTCTTGTCATATAAATAAATTACAGGTCCCCAAAATACCTTAAGGATACTATTTTTTCGTATACAGGATCAAACAATGAAACCAAATGAAACAAATTACCTCGTCATTAATCGAACCTAAGTAAACGGTATAAATAATAGCTATTTAGTTACAAGTTAGCTTTGTTTTTACTAAAATGATCACTGTATTTTGATACTAATTATCACTCTTAAATAACTCCCGATTCATTTTCATAAAATTCTTTTAAAACGCTATAAACCTTATTAAAAAACATATAAAAACCTTACATAAAACTGTGAATAAGCGAAATTATCTAATATATATGACTACCGCTACATTTGAATTGAAAAATGGTTTATTAACAGACGTAAAGCAATTCTCAGACTTCCGTTGGCACCGCCTCGTAATATCCGACGTATGATCGTTATTTATTTTAATTTAACATTGGTCACTATAAAAAATAATTTCCCTTGTCGTCTTTATATCATAATAATGTAGTTTTAATAACTATAAAAATATCTGCTTGCTTGTAAGTTGGTAAATGAAAACTTTATTGTTTTTATCTTTAAGCTTTTTATTACACTTTACGCGATTTTATTAACCGACTTCAAAAAAAGGAGGAGGTTCTCAATTCGTCGGGGACTTTTTTTTTTTTTTTTTTTTTTTCTATGTATGTTCCCCGATTACTCGACGATGGCTGGACCGATTTGGAAAATTATTTTTTTGTTTGAAAGGGTATAGTTTCTAGTTGGTCCCATAGTCACCAAGTCACGATCTGATGATGGGATCCCAGGGAAATCGAAGACAACTCTCAAATTTTATAGGCACTTATTACGTTTTTCATATATTTTCTAAAGCTGTTCAAGTATTTGCGTCTGATAATCATCATCTCATGTGGTTGAGCTAATGATGGAAGGTACAACTCCTCAACGGTTAGGAGTTAAAAGAAAATTCTTTCAATATTATACGTAAATATAGACCGATAGTTAAATTCTTTCAGGCTCTTATTAACCGACTCTAAAAAAAGGAGGAGGTTCTCAATTCGTTGGGGACTTTTTTTTATGTATGTTCCCCATTACTCGAAGATGGCTGGACCGATTTGGAAAATTCTTTTTTGTACATAAACAAAATAAGTATCCGCTTTCCGTTAAAAATTTGAAAATAAATTATTTTTAACAAAAAACAAAAACCGACTTCAAAACTAAACAAATCTAAACTAAAAAGTAGAAAATAATACTTTTAAGAACTTCGTTAATTTAGAAGTCGGTGCCAGCCAAAGCAAAATAACCTTAAATAGACACATATTCGATTAATCTATATCTATAATATTTGTAAACATAATCAAAATACCGTTCGAAAGTTCCTTGCAAAGGCAAGATAAGTCTATCCGTCTTGGCTGGCACCGACTTCAAAATTAACGAAGTTCTTAAAAGTATTATTTTCTACTTTTTAGTTTAGATTTGTTTAGTTTTGAAGTCGGTTTTTGTTTTTTGTTAAAAATAATTTTTAAAAGCACAAAGTACTAAAGGGCCTTCTAATATTAAAAATGTGAAAGTTTATAATGATATTATATGGAAGTATGTTTGTTAGTCTTGCTAAAACTGCTAAACTGATGAAATTTTAAAAATATTAAGGATACACCATTATATTATATACCTAGTGGATTTTGCGTGCTGGGTATTAGTCCACTACTAAAAAAGATTATATATATATATATATATATATATATATATATATATATATATATATATATATATATATATATATATATATATATATATATATATATATATATATATATATATATATATATATATATATATATATATATATATATATATGTATTTAAAATTTATATGTGTAGTATATCAACTATGTTGTATCCGCAACACAAGCACGTTAAGTAGCTTACTGCGGAACTAGATGGCGCTGTTGTAATAATGTCCCAACATATATATATATATATATATATACAACATAGTTGATATACTACACATATAAATTTTAAATACATACATATTATAAATATAAACACCCATGACTGGAGTACAAACATTCGTGATTAGCAAATGAATGCCTCCAGCGGGACTCGAACCCGCGACCGCTGGCGCAGATAGTAAGGTCACTACCAACTGAGCCAAACGAGTCATCAGTTTCAGAGTATTAAAAGCTTTAACTATAGCCCGAGATATCTAGCACCGATGGATAGTCGTAAATCTTAGTTAACGATCAAAACGGAACGAATGGTAAAGTGGCTATATTTAATACCTAGGTCTAGTTAAGTCTTTATTACATAGTAACTGTTTTTCAAGATATAAGTTAAATTTTAACTAGTTAGTTAACCGGTGCACCGCATATCGTCGGTGCGGTTAACAGTTTAACGGTTAGTTTAAACTTAAAGTAAAAAAGTTATTGGTAACCGCAGTGTTAAGCATGCGCGCGTCAGATAATTGTAATACGCGGTTGCGTTCGACAATTGCTTGCAATATTTTAAAATTGTATAGCGTTTTGTTTGTTTGTAAGAGTGGTTGCAATTTGTAATATATTTGAGAAAAAGTATTTGGAGATAAGTTATTTTATTATGTCATTGAAATTGATCATTTAAAAAAAGAAAGCTTATCATTTATGAAAAGCTATCAATTGTTGTATATTAATGATATAAGCTGCTTATCTTAACACGAACTTCATTTCATCATTTTGTGTCAAGACATAGTGCGTGTAGTTAATTCAGTTAGATCTAAACCGTTTAAACAAGAATACTTGCACATCTATAAAAAGTACTAGTATTAGTCGGCGTTTAAAATTTTCCATCGATATATGAAAAGCTGTTCCCAAAAATATTATACTCGCGCGTGAGCTCGTTACTCTACACTCTATTATTATAAATAAATAAAATTCATAAATCCATATGTAACAATATGCTACTTGTAAGAAAAATACAATTTAACATTATGTCTATCTGTTTGTTTGTTCCCGCTAATCTCTGAAACGGCTGGACTATGAACTTGTTGGGACTTAATAGCTAATATTATAAGGAGTTACTTCATCATCATCATCAGCCCTTTTTTTAACGTCCCACTGCTGGACACGGGCCTCCCTCAGTACGAGGGGGATCAGGCCATAGTCCACCGCGCTGGCCCAGTGCGTATTGGCGGAATTCACATCTCTTACGAAAACTTGCTAGGTTATTAGAAAATTATAAAAACCTTCTAATTTATTTTAACTTATTTTTAGTTTGCTAGTTGTTAATAAATTTAAAGTTTCGGTAATACATAAAAACTTTAACGAAATTAATATTCTAATACGGTGCGAGTAATTTACACCTCTCTCTTTAAATACTGTCGAATTTACTCAGTTGTAATACCAATTAGATCATTAGGATGGGTTTTATTCATGGTGTGCTGTCGGCAAATTTGTAGACGAAAGATGGTTTCTACGAAACCGTATTCTTGGTAGAAAGTAGGCGTGAAGGGTAGAGAATGAGTTGCGAATATTGATTATATTACACTAATATTAATACTAAAATGCAAAGGAGGATAGCGATGTGGTGATAATACGAATTGAAAATTTAAACTATATTTATGGAGGTAACCTATGTTAGGACTATGTCCTGGTTCCGCCATCGATACTTGGTTAACTGACATAAAATTTGCATTAAACGGGAATCAAACTCGACTCGCCTGGTCTGATTTAGCTTTATTTTGCTTGTTTTTTTTTTAACTATCATGTATATTTTAAAAGGCAAATGGTTTTAAATATATTTTTGAGTAAATTATTATCATCTTTATTATTATAGACTATTGTATAATTTAATTCCCACGCAAAGAAAATCTCATGACTATAATTCAGAAAAAAAATTATATAAAATAATAAAATGTTAATATGCATTGAATGAAAATAGAGTGGTAGATAAATATATTAAAGGTCCTTTTAAACTCATCTCATATAATATAAAATATATAAATAAATAAATATGTATGGATATTATTACAACAGGGCCATCTAGTTTCGTGGTAAGCTACGTGGCTTGTGTTACGGATACCAGATAGTTGATATACTACACATATCATTTTAAAAAATACATATTATAAATATAAACACCGATGACTAAAGTACAAACATTCGTCCTCAACAAATGAATGCCCCCAGCGGGACTCGAACCCGCGACCGCTGGCACAGAAAGTAGGGTAACTACCAACTGAGCCAAACGTGTTGTCAATATATATTTATTAATAAATATTTTATCTCAATTGAAATGAATTCTATGATAAGTATTACTTACATACTTATCCCACTTAGAATTGACAGTTTAACAGCTGACTGCTAGCTTGACACATTCAGAGATTAATCTGCGCATTTACTTCATCTTGGATCACTAATATAACTCACTTTGTAATAATTTATAGATCAATCGTCCATATAAATGATTTTTGAATTATATTTTATTTTGCACTTCTTAATCTTGTAAATTGAAACTAAGTCTATGTTACAACAGTAACATTTTTCATGACTTTGATAAGTTTCTAGTAGTAGTTGTAAAATTTATTTAAAAGTTTTTTAAAAACTATACCGCTTTTTTTTAGATTTTGTGTATTATTAAACACTATATCCCATATAAAGCTAATATTACAGTAAATATACAATGCACAGAAATCGAATTCAGCAAAAGCAATTTAGTCTACTCTACTAGATCACTTCACTATCATCACTATCATACAATAAAATATCAAAATAAATATCATCAGACAAATATGTATAACGTTCCAGGTGCAGAAACGCTTATATCATCAAAAATAAAGTGTTTTATTCGAGAAACTAATAAATATAAACGATGTTAACATTTCACCCGCGCCGTACAGTCCGTAAATATCTTCGAAAAAATATTTTATTGTTATTTTTATTGAAATTCGGCTGCATTGAGATGAATGGGTAGAAGTCATTTTTTATTACATGCTAGATATTATAATGAAACACTCAGAGTGTGCGTAATAATATTATGTACCAGTACTTACTCGCGGTTATGCTTGCGTGTTTAAACTAAAATGGCGTCAGTCTTTCCCGTGACAATGATTGCTGTAAAGCATTCGAAACGTCAGGAATCAAAAATCAAAATAATTTAGTAAAAGTACTAAAAATAGTTTCATTTTAAATTTCAAATATTTGCGTAAATAATTATAAATTAGGCTTATTTAAAATTAATGGATACAAGCGACCCTTTTCTCTAATCTACGGGGATTATTTTTCAAAATCTTGAGATTTCGTGATTATTCAGTAAAAATGTAATGTAATAACTAATACTAGACTTTGGAGTTAGTACTCAAAGCTTCGTCATTACGAAATTTACTTTCAATTCGAACTTCAACGAATTAACTCTCATTATGCAGACAAAGCTTGTTATTTACGATATGTTGATAGTTCGTACAAAAATTGGTTTAGACTTAGAGCTAATTTCGCATTGAATATTATTACGAAGACTTCATAGTATACAATTTTGACACCGGAGGTTTAACCAAACGCACGTAGCACTTATGGACGAGCTTTATATTTTTCTTTTTAGTACTCTTCAGCGTTGACTACTTAATAACTTAACACCTTCCATATTTAATTAATTCACTCGTAAAATCTTAATTTTTATAGCAACAGAGTCTATTATTCTATAAATTTAAGTTTAATGAGTTGTTAGCCGTGGATCTATTTGGCTTGTCATTCCCGACACGGTCGAAGGAAGTATGGTATAAACTGTCAAGCCAGAATTTAAAGTTAGGCTATAAAATTTGGAGGTGAAATTTATTTATTAGGGTCACTAGTTTTTGTGTTGCCAGTAATCGGATTGATTTATTACAGAGCCACTGCAGTTTTATTGGTGACTTCCAAAAATTTTTTATTGGAAATTATAAATTTTATTGTTGGTACTGTTAACGACTTTATAACGAGGATGTGAATAAATGAATATAATGATGTTATTAGATTTTAACCTCTGTATAAACTAGTTCCAGGTAATAGTTATTCTACGAATATGTATATTACTTTTTATTACTACTAGTAACTTAATGAATATATTAAGTTAAAAAATTGTAGTTTTTTTATACATTAAAATATATATTTAACTTGAATTAATGAAAATTTTATTAAAGTTACAATTCGCAACTATAAAAATTAAAATTTTGTCCTATTTTCTTTTTCTGTTTAGTTTTGAATAACATTTATTTGAATTTTAAAAGTAAAAGCAAGCAGTTAAGTACTAGCTACTAATCCTCGCTTCGCTCGGGTTCGTCCCTACTTCCTGGTAAATTTTTACGGTTAGACCTATTATTTTCTTAGGAATTTGAAATTTACCGGAGTAAAAAGTATCTACCCTATATTGACTCTGATATCCTCATGCCATTTTCATCAAAATGTGTCCAGTTTCTTGTCATGTTTCTTGTAATACATTCGAAGTTATCTTAAATCCAAAATCTAAAAACTATAGATTCAGCATCTGTATCGATATATATTATAAGATTCCCTAAAAAATATTTATACGTATGTCGTATATTGGGATACGGTTTAAATAAACATGCAAAGAACTAACTGGAATGTCACAAATAGTCCGGAACGCAAACGATGAATGGACGCACTAGCTTGACAAATCGTACAAATATCTTATTAGGATTGTGGACCACTGAACGTATTTTATTTTTTTAAATAACATAACATAACATTATACTGTGAATATTTATTTAGCCAATACATGTACTATTTTTAAGAAATTGTATTTTTAGTTTTGTATTGTATAAAACAAAGTTGCTTCCCGCCGTCTTTACACTTAGATGTTTTAAACTACGCAACTTCGGTTATTCTCTTTTCATAAATAGTGTTGTGATTCAATTAATTTTAATGCTAAAATTATCAGATAATAAAAATAAAATTAAATAAAAATTACGACGGAAGTTATTGCATAACATTATTAAAAAGGTGAGTAAATTGAAAATAGTAGATCAGAGTTACTGTGAAGTGTTGTGATTTTAGTCAAGTACTTAAAGTGCGTTGTAATTGTTACACTAATTATCATACAAATATACAAATGAAGTACTATACACTGGTGCTTTTCATTACAGTAGATAGTGATTCAAGAGGAAGGTCTATAATATGTATAATACATGCATATCATATCAGGAAAAAACCGAGAAAACAACTAATTTCTGAGAAATATTACCGTTAAAGTATCTAGGTTCGAACCGAAACGGAGCGAGGATGAGTCACTAGCAATATTAAATGATGCAAATCTTATAAAATATACTTTCATATTGCTGTCGAGATCTACATGAGTTTGAAATGTTGAATCAATTAATACGCCTCCAGATCATTTATTTATCAGCTGCTTGCTTTATGGAAATGTTGCCATACACCGATAACGTTAAAGTGTTGTCTCTAATAATATCAATCACTTCACATACCTTTACGATATTATATTTTAAACTAGCAACACCCGCGGTGCCAGTCGCGTTCTAAAGACGTAAATGCAAGCTTGGTTTTATTTCTAAATTTCTTTTTGTATTTTTCTCAAAGATGAGTCATTTTCTCACATTAAAAATTATCCTATATATTGACCCGGGTAACCTGCTAACATCATACCAAATTTTATCTAAATTCATCCAGTGGGTTTCTCGTGATGCGGTCACAGACAGACAAACATACAAAAATCCTAAAAATAATAGATTTGGCCTCTATATCGATAATAATGTCTATTTCAATTAGATTTTTCAAAAAAATATACAAAGTACATATTCGACTAAGTTAGAATTTTATATGTATAGATAATATATTAAAAGTATCTCTAAACCTAGTTCACAAGCTTTAAGCAGCCGGACGCGCACGTATGCGCTTCTTTTGGCCTAAGAACCTTATACGAGGCAACTAGCGTTGAAAGTCATTGTAATTTATGGATGTCCACACACTACACCGCGAATGTTAAGTCCAGTTGAAAGGATTAACCGCGGTCGCTACCACCCTATGATTTATTCAAGTTATCCAGGTTGTTGCCTCTATTGTTAGATTTGTATTGTTTAACCAAGTTTTAGTAATTACATTTCTAGTACTTATGTTGTAAGCACTTGTATTATTTCTAGTCTGTATAGCAAGTTCGATCCCAGCTGAGGTTAAATATTTTCTGTTTTTGTTTTTATAAAATTAAGATATGACAAATTGAGAATATTTGAAGATTCTTTATACCTACACAAGCAATATATATTTATATTATTAATTAGCTAACTAGGTTAAACGTCAGCAAAGCCACGGGTTCCGCTAGTTAAAATAAATAAAATTTCTAAAATATAACCTTCTCCTTTTTTGAAGTTGGTTAAAAAGTAGCCTAAGTTACTCCTTACATCATTAGCTATCTGCCAGTGAAAGTCCCGTCAAAATCGGTCCAGCCGTTTCAGAGATTACCCGGAACAAACAGACAGACAGGCAAAAATTTAAATTGGTTTTTTGTTGTTAGTATCGTATATACTTGCATATGCATTTATAGAATAGCTGTTAATTTGAAATTAAAAACAGACACTTTAATTTTATTTATATGTACCTATAGATTAAGGACAAGAGGCTTTTTACAATGCTTTAATAAAATTACTTATAACAATCTATGTAATTAATGTTAAAAATAGGTTTGATTAAAGTAAAATAGTTGTAATATATGAAATCAAGACGTACATTGTTGTGATATAATCGTACGATTAATGGATGGAGTCATGTCGTGAATAAGGTGATTTGTCAATAGCTCTTCGAGTCTGAACTACGTTGAGTTGTTTTACTACACTGTCAGTCTAAATATTCATAAACTATAATATGAAGACTTCAAATTGATATATAAATATATCTAATTTTCAAAATTATAATAAGGAATCTATTAATAGGACATTTATGAAAAGTTAAAACAATTAAATATCTGGTAACAATATCTGGTAATAACAACACGGTACATGTGATTTTTTAACTTATAAATTACCGACCGACCAATCTTCTTCATATCTTGTCCATTTTACGTGACATTGGCGAAGTAATCTTTGAAGCTAAGAAAAAGAAAACTTATAAAACATTTGAAAAGATTTAAGAGCTTTAAGCTTAAATAAATAATAGAAATTGACGAATAATTAAAGTATTGCAACTAGACACGTGTCTCAATCACATTTGCGACTATTTAATAAGACGATTCGTGTTCAGAACACACCATCGCAAGTAGAGGCCATATCTAATGAAGAGGGTATAAGTGTCACTATTGTCTACTGACTTATATGTAGTGTTGGAGAATAGCTCCGTGCTCGAGACGTTTAATGGCTGATTATACCAATTCGCTTATGGACAGACGCGTAATTGGCAGTGATTTGTTTTTGAATATCAATTTGGATTGACTTTGATGTTAAACAGACGGCTAGATGGATAAATAACTTTATTACTAACAAATTACTTCTTACGAATTAATTTTGACCGACTTCAATAAAGTGTAGGAGAGGATGTTATGCGATTTTGGTTAATTTTCACAACTTATCACTATGAGGAAACAATAACTTTAAAGCGGTATTGAAGAAATAAGAGAATTACTGAAGTTATATTTTTTGAGGAATAAAATTTTAGAGTTGAACAAAATTGTTTTGTAATTAGTTATCTATACATATTAATAAAATTGAAGTGTCTGTTTTAATTTCAAATTAACAGCTTGTCACTAAATTCATATGAAAGTATATACGATACTAACAACATAAAACCATTTTTTTTAAATTTTATCGGTCTGTATTTCTGTCTGTCTGTTTGTCCCGGGTAATCTCTGAAACGGCTGGACCGATTTTGACGAGACTTTCACTGGCAGATAACTAATGATGTAAGGAGTAACTTAGGCTAGGTTTTTTAATCAACTCCAAAAATGGAACCCGCGGCTTCGCTGACGTTAAACTTAGGGGCGAACCCGAGCGAAGCGAGGGTGAGTCGCTATTATATAATAAAAATGGTTATAAGTAGTTAAGGAATATATCTATATTCACTCAGCATTTATTTAAAATTAAAGTTTTGTTGTTTTATATTTATTTATGCTAATAATCATAAAAATTACAACAATCTCTAACATGGAAATGCTCTGAAAGCGATCACATTATTCCCAAGTGTTGGTATAATCTCTATATCTATCGTAACTTGTAAGACATCCTTCTTTAACAGTTAAATTACTTTGTGTTTTCATACAAAACTGGAAACACTAAATTAAATCGTAAGTAGTTATTATTGCGAATATAACGTAATAATTGAAATATAAAACTGGTTAATTATCACCGAAGCAGTAATTATTTTTATAAAAAGTTAATAACCTTTTACTGTACTTAATATGTACATATAATGTATTTATCATAATTGAATGTTTAACCTAAATAATACGAATGTCTTCCATAATTACAATTTACTTACTGTTATATCGAGTTTATCGAACTGCAAAAAATCGATAAGTAAAATCGATGGAATCTAGACTACGAATCGAGTTGCAAGCCGTAACACCATAAGACCAAAGGCTTCTCGGAACACTCGGAACAATCCGACGGCTAAAAAACAATTAAATCGTAATTAAGGACCATATTCAGAGACGGCATGCGCGTAAGTATTACGCCACTAATTTAGGGGGTAGTGATGTGCTCATTTTATAATGTAAATAGTTTTTTGTGTATATAAAATTTGATTGGACGTGTAAGTCTGTTCGTTGAGGATCGCGGTAATGGCAGCACCTGCTCGAGTTCTTTCGTTTGGACATTAATGAGCAAATTGGTTTAAAATAATTGATATATTCAAATTTTAGCGAAGAAATATTCAAATGAGGTAAAATAACAAGTTGCATTACTTGCAAGTTTGTATTAAAATAGAAACGATGTGTACATGTTATTTTCTAAAGTTTAAAATGGCAAACATTTCGAAAGGATATGTAAACTTTGCATATTTACTTCAAACCACTTGACACCGTTTCTGATTAAAAAATAACTATATTTTAAAACATTGAATACAATTTTTGAATGGTCGATAAAATGCGATATTCGAGCCTGGCAATTTCATTCTTCAAAACATCGTAAATCTCTTTTATCGTAACGTACTTATCGATACGATTCAAAATTGGTTACGGAACTATGCATAGCCTTATTCAGGATGTTTGAAACAATCACATCTTCATTAATTACATATGGAATTTCACTTTGATAGCTTTTCTCGAAATGGTACTATAAGTTAAGAGAGAAAAGCAGAGTCGTCTTTACAAAAACTTGTCGAATTTAAATGTTCGCCATCTACAGAAGTCCGCTACTTGGTAATCTTGATATGATTTCATAATTGTGCCATATACGGTTTTCGGAGTGACTTTCATACAAATTATGCTTTTTCGTATATTTGTTTTGAGAAATGGAATGCGAATAACATTTTTAAAATACGTACATAGAGGTAAGCTCGCGCTCATACCATTCGTGTGAAGGAAGCAAAAAATTGATTTATGTCTCGTTTGTGGCCGGGTAATTGTATATTTTAATAAGCAGAAGCATGGAAATTAAGTTCTTTATTTGGTTTATTGTTGCCGAGAACTCTTAAAAATACCTGATCTGGAGTCAGTTACTTTGTATGTGATAATGACAATTCGGAGGCTGTTCTCTCAATTACTCGCTCGAATTTTTTGTCATTCCATCGATTTGTTAAGATTTAACATTAATTAACACTCATTCCGAAGCAATTTTGCTTTTAAGACAAGATTTTTTAAAAATTACTCGTCTGAAGTCTGAAAATGAAAAAAATAAACTTCATTAAAAATTTCATAAAAAAATTTTTTTTACAGTTGTCTTTATGAACTTATTACGTATCTTCAATATGTTACGCAAAATAATTAAATTATGATATAAGATATTAAACCTTAAGAATGTCAAATTAGAATGTCTCTTTTATAATAATATATAGCTATTACTACATATTATTATAGTATAGGTACATAATATTTAAATATGTACTTATAATTGTTACACTTGTTACGATCATAACTCATTATTAACTGAGTGCATTCATTCGTGAAATACAGACATAATATGAAATACACACATGAAAAATACTACTACAAAAATACTACCTTTATATTAAGTGATTATTATTCGTAATCAGCCCTTTTTTAACGTCCCACTGCTGAGCCGCCCTTCAATACGAGGGGTATCAGGCCATAATCCACCGCGCTTCGAAAACTTCCAAAGTTCTCTCAGACATGCAGGTTTCCTCACGATGTTTTCCTTCACCGTAAAATAAGTGGTGATCATGTTAGAAAATGATTCGCACATGAAAATATCAGAGGTGCGAGACACGAATTTGAACCCGCATCACTCGGTTATCCAAGCGAGCGCGTTACCACTGGGCCATTACAGCCTATTAAGTAATTATTATACCATAACTTATTTGTAATTACTTGTTTCAGATAAAGAAAATGAGAAGACAAACAAACAAACAACACAGTGCAGCCAACAATGAGCAAAAATATATACACTAATAATATAATGACAATGAAAAAGAAAATAAAGTTGAGATTTGACTTAACTTGACAAGTGTTGTGATAAAAATTAAGACTCTAGTGATGTTTAAAATAAAACTGTAGAATTAATTAGTGTGAAGGGACTAGATGATGCTATTGGATTTTGAATAATGCCTGATCGGGAGTCGGTCGGAGGTCCTGGGACTGCGGGTAGTGGGTTCCTACCACTACAGTTTCCTTCGGCGTTTGCGGCTTTTCACGCTACGACCCCCCCTGGACCGGCCACTGCGATGCATCACGCGACCCATTATCATCATCATGCGCAGTAAGTTTTTCTTTTATTTTCATACATTCTTTACAAACCCTTAGGCCATTTTTTATATAGTCTCTTGCTGGACTTGGGCCTCCCTTTAATACGAGGAGGATTAAGCCATAGTCTACCCGAACCAATTTCAGACTTGGGATTTGGGACAAGACTTGGGATTGGAACCCGCCCCACGGTTTCCAAAGGGAACGTGCTACCACTCAACCACAACTGCCTTGTGCCATATTATGTTGTATCATATACGTATAGGTACACACATAATATTTTGCAATTGAACAGGGTTGTTACTTTATATCTTTATGTTTTAACATTATCGAAAAAATTAAATTCTGAAGTAGTTAGTCGTGCAATAAAGTAAAACACCTGCCAATTTTACATCTCTCATTAGCCTTACAACTTTTTCATTTGCTTTCGACAGGTTTATTAAAATATAAAGATTATTTCAAAATTATTACATTCATTGCATTTGTTTTATTTTAGTCTTAGTCTCTTGCAATATGTGCAGTTTATTGGTGCTTAAAGCTATATGTTATCTTAATTTCCTGCAATTATTAAGTATTTTTGTATGCGTCATTTTATATGTATACTAGCGACTCACCCAAAGCAGCAAAGCGATGCTCGGGTTCGTCTAATACTAGATTAGCCCGAACGAAGCCGGGGGTTCCGCAAGTTAAAATAAATAAAATTTCTTAAATAAAAATAGCCTTAGTTACTCCTTATAACATTAGCTAACTGCGAGTGAAAATCCCGTCAAAATCGGTCCAGCCGGAACCAACAGACAGACAGACAAAAATGTTAAAAATTGATTTTTGATGATGTTAGTACCGTGTATAGTTTCACATGCATTTAGCGAAAAGCTGTTAATTCGAAATTAAAAACAGACACTTCAATTTTATTTATACTCGTATGTATAGATGCTTGCGAGTCAAGTGTCCTTTAATATTACGACTATTCGTGCTGTAGGCTCGTTCCGCAACGCCAGTTCTGTTTATTGGACTAGTCCATAAAATAGAGTGGTTCATTAAGCTTTTGTCCCTTCAGTGTGCTGCAGGCTGTCGTTGTCGCATTACATAACATTTGCCATCGTGTAATTGCAAATATAATGCTTACTTTCTTTGGCTATTTGTTGTTAACAACAGTTATTTTAAAAATGCATATGAAAGTATATACGGTACTACGGTACCTACATTATAAAAACAGTTTTTATTTTTTTTGTCTGTCTGTTTGTTTCGGCTAATCTCTGAAACGATTGGACAAATTTGGACGGGACTTTAGAATTAGAAAATTATAGAAACCGTTTAATTTATTTTAAATTACGCCCAGAGAAGCGGGCCGGGTGTGCTAGTTAGAAATAAAATGCAAATGATCTTAAAAAACGACATGGTTTGCTTCGTATTTAATAACTATTATTTTAATTAATATATGGTTACAGCTTAAGCTTTAAGCTTCCAAAGCTTTGTACGTATAAGCATTAAACAACCAAGTTGATTAAAGTTTTCTTGTACACATGTCCACATCCGTCTTTAATAATAGTAGTTTCTGTTTGGACAAAAATTGAAAAGGATCAGGTAGATATTGTATTTTAGATTGCGAGGCTATAACCGTATTTTACGAGGCCCATCGTAAAATGGGCAAGCAATGTGTTACTTAATAGTAATTTATTGCGACATCGAACGTGCGAGATCGTTTGACCACATTAATCTACGCTAACCGAAAAGTTAAAAATCTAAGAATCGATGAGCCTCCAACAAAGAAACAGGAAGTCATCAAAGGGATTGAGACGTTTACAATATTGGGGCGGACATTAATAAAAGCAGGCATTTCAACAAATGAGGAACTTGACTCAAAGATGTGATGTATAAAGAGACCGGAGTTGGTCGGTCGACTGGTATGATTAATGTTAGTACCGCTTCTGAATGCTGTGGCTTCAAAATACTTTGAATAATAAAAAAAAATTTTAAACAGTAAGAATTATAAATTTGCAAAACTGACTGATGTGAAGTGTGATCATGTACAATAATTTCAAAAACTTGGAGTTTATTATGAGTTTCACGTTCATATCGCTAATTAAACAAGATAATATGATATCGATACATTTGAAGTATCTGTTTGTAACATCGACTCAATGTAAAAAAATACAATGCAAAAAAAAAACATTTTTTTAATGTTTTGTTACTTTGTCTGCCTTTTTTTTATTTTCTATATGTATGCCTGCTACTCCTGCACGTGAAAATTACTATATATTATAATTAAAGCCGAGGAAGGTGAGCTAATAGCCTATGCTTTAAATACTCATAATAATTAGTACATCTTAAAATGAATCAATGTATATATCTATACACTCACTACAGTACTAAAAAATAATGTACTACTAGACAGTAGTCTGTTTGTCTGTTCGTTTAGTGCATATACATGTAACTGATATCAGAAGAGGTAAATTAGGCAAATTTTTAATTTAAGAAAATAATTCTGAAATAGGTTTCTGCGTAAAATAATTTAAACCCATGAAAATGTGAACAAAATCATACGAGTATACCTAAATAGGTTATAAATTTTCAAACACTATTAGTAATAGTTCAATAAATCATGTTCCCTCGAAGTCATCTGCGAACTGAAGTCCAGTGTCCCTTTCGTTTGGGAAGCCGACGCCGGAAGCTTGGCCGAGTGTAGCCATTAACGACTCACGGTGCCTCATTTAACCCGCTGCTGCGATAATTGCTACCACGTGTTTATTTCGAAGCGTTCTAATTTTATCACGCACAATGGGTTGGACACGATCGGTTATTTTTGCTTCGTTTGCTTCGTTAGTCAATTTTGTTAGGTGAAGGTGTTGCGAGTCTAACGATTTATTGATGTATGACTAATTTATGTATGATAATAAAAAAAATTTAATGCTTAAAAATTTCTAAACAATACAATCGATTTTGACGAAACTTTAGATAATTGTTATGTTCATATCGAAGAGTTACGAGTTAGGTATGACCCCAAAATAGCGAGTGCGCTTAGTGAAATGAAAGTGATTGAATCTGACGCTGATATGTTTGAAACACAAACATAAAAATACGTAAAAAAAGAAAAAAAAATAGTAACATTTAATTTTTTTAGTTAGACATTTTAATCAGTATAAGAGACTCAGTTAAGTCAGTAAAAAATATTATTGCCAGTAATATACGTTCAAAAATAAATAAATGTATGCTATAATAATGGGTCGCCTACAGTTGACTGTAAGGTTTTAAAGCAAATACTTCTGTACGATTATTATTATATTGATTTCAATACAATTTTTCTATCTTTCTATAGATATCTTAAACCTACAGCTTTCTTGAACGCTTGCTTCATCAAAGTCACATTTTCAAGGCAAAAGAGGTGTCGCGAGTCTCCATTAAGTACTGATGTATCGACGTCGCGTGTATTCTCGCCCACTAATTCTTAGACTTTTGTTTTATAGCTATTGTCGCTTTGTACTTCGTTATTTTAATGTCACTTACTTGTCAACTTCTATGCTTTTATTAATATATTATTTTAACTTGGAAACAGTTTGTAATACGTTTATACTAAAATACATTTATCATATTGTTATTATATTTTGTGAAAGTTTGTGTTTTTGTCTATTATTCAAACACTGTGAGGGATCAACTAGCCATACATAACCTACCTCACGAGCGAAGTCGGGATGAATATTAGTTTAAAATGTATATGTATAGTAATGACCCTTACTTACTTGCTGTGCCAGCGGTAGCGAGTTTCAGTCCCGCTGGAGGAATTCATTTGATGAGCAAGAATGTTTGTATCCCAATCTTTGTCTTCATGGGTGTTCATATTTACAATATGTTGTATTAAAAAGTTATATAAGTGGTTTATCAACTATTTGATATCCGTAACACAAGCATCGTAGCTTACTACAGAACTAGATGGCGCTCTGTGTAATAATGTTTCAGTATAATTATTTATAACTTCTTTTTTGTAAATGCACAGTAGAAGCACATACATATTTTATAAAGACTCAATGATTGTATGTAATAACTAATAAGTAACCAACCCGTCCTTTATCTTACTTATATCTATCACCATTCACCAATGAATGATGCTGTAAATAAAACCCAGTATTATGAAATCAAATATGCAAATAGCTTCTGAAACGACATTTTTAGTATCTTCATATCTAATAGAGAACACCTGCATTAATTCTCAGTCTAGAACTCGACCTCATCGAGTATACACTATATATATAGCGATGCAACTCAAACCGGTATCTTATCGCTTTCAAGAACTGAACGCTTAACAGTACGATCTAACATGACAAGACAACACGACAATTATATAATTATAACACATACTAATTCATATATAATATATCCTTATATTTTTAATAGGATAAGCATATTCTTAAATGTTTTTTGTTTTTTGAATAAAAATGGAATAAATTCCTACTTATTAACTGAAAGAAAGAAAATATAAAATAATTTGCTTTTAGAGAATAGAAGCGTTTTTATTTTAAAGTTCCCTGAAAATCTTAAGGTAGACATCTATAGTACCAAAATAATGATTAACCTGTATAGAAGTACACGTTCTTTATTTTTAATTTTAATAATGAATCTATGAAAATTTTATATACAATGTGTTGTATTCACTAATGAATAGATGAATTTTAAAGTATATGTTAAGAATGATCCTAGAGTTTCTCAGGCTTGTGCATAAAATTGACCATGTAAGTGTATTGTAAATGAAATTTTTGTTTTAAACAGCAAGTAACTTCAATGTTTTGATTGTAGCTTAGAAGCTTATCAAAATTGGTGTGCAAGCCTATTGTAAGCTTAATAAAGCTGTAGTGTCTAATTGCGCACATGTTATCCGTTGCCACACACGTAGAACAATATCATAAAGCTTTTGTTTCATCATTCTATTTTATTTTCTCGATGATTTGTGACTACAATGAGGTCGGGATGCGGGCGAGAGAATGGTGTATTGTAAGATCAGGGACATGTGTTAGAAAGTTCCGAGCTTTATTTTTATATGTATAATATGGTACTTAAATGAGGTCAACTTTTATGAGGTTCCTTTTTATGATATGACGCGTTTATTGTATATCCCTCGTTATTTTGCGTAAGGATGTGCAGTTGAGAAATGTATAGAAAGTAAAGTAAACTTCAATCTATTACAGTTAAAGCAAAGCCTATGAAACATACGTCGGCCAACGGACGTGACAACACAAGTTGCCATAATGTCCCAAGCGAGTGTATGGCAGCTTGGGCTGGTTCTCACGGCCGTTGGCCGACTATATATTTCATAAGCTTGGTTAAAGCTTCCGAAATATGATATAACAAATTTGATTGGAGACATTTGTTTTAGGAACGAATGAAGTATTTCGTTATTAGTTATAACACTATTGAAAATCGGTTAAAAAATAAAGTATTTGTTTAGAAGTTTTCACTGCTTGCATCATTAACTACAGCTTCAGTATGATACCAGGTAGTGAGTTAAGATGATTATATGCTTATAAAGCGGCAAGACGAAGAAAAAATATTTCCTTCCCTTGGAGCTTAAATATTTTCCTGGAATTTTTATTCAATGTTCCATTTCATCTCTATCAACCAGGCTTTTTCAAATTCACTAAACTACGATCGATTTCCATAATGGCTATATAATCTACTACATCACTAGACGTTTACAACAATTCCCTATATTTCAGTCCAATTATTATTCTGAGAAATACAAAAACTGTTAGGACTTAGCACGTACCCCTCGAGTGATTTATCTGTACTTTGAAAGCGTCTGCCCAACGCCCGTAGAGGACTAGCACTAAATGTCAAAAAACTACTTACAAGTTGTGAAAAAATGCAAAATGTGAGATATAAATGTGTCACTTTTGAAATAACTTGTGTTATTAGAATTTTTATTATTATATACTTTGGTTTTGCGTTAACTCTTTGGTAGTTTTCTTTGTTCTCAATCTTTCTTATGTAACACAAATGTTTATTTCGAGAGGAATCAAACCTATAACTACCATGGCCTAATACTAATAAAATATAATTAGTACGCGTGACACACTTAGTATACAGAAGCTTATCTAACTTTAAAAATGAGGAATTTGTGTTAAATATCATCCCCATTCAAACACTTCTTCGGATGAACTTTCAAAAACCTTTATAACTAGCCTTCGATTCATAAAGAAAGCCTTAAAAATCAGTATTGGTCATTTAATCTTTAATATTATACAATATTTACTTCTCTTGACATATCAATTTAATTTAAATTAATTAATACAAGCGTATTCCGACCCCCATACCCTCGAAAAATATCTGATCGGTCAATCGTCCCATAAAACAGTTCCGGCCATAAATTGGTCATTCCCTGCATCCTGCTACAGTGCACTATTGTCATAACCGTTTATAAATAGATAGGCTTGCGCTATGAGTGTTCCAGATTGCCTGCCCTACAATGTTGCTTTATTCCCACTTTATATTGCCTCGGTAAGAAGTGCTTAGAAGATAATATGGTTTTCGAGAAAGAAACGAGTTTGTTTGTTATAAACAGAAAATAAAATTGTATTTAATTGTATATGAAAGTCTTAAAGACTTTTGGAATCGAAGCCAAACAATAATTGGGCTAATTACTTTTAAATCATCACTTCGACTATTGACTGGTTGTCAAACGAATACCTAAAAATAAATACTGGTTGTAACATAAAAAAATATTAAAAGTGCAGACATCCAAGGATAAATTACAAACAATTCTAACATATTTCTAAACAAGATAATATGCTTATGAAAGCATATTATATATAAGTATTAAGTATAAAACTTTTCTTTGGAACATGTTCACATGCGTGATGTGTCAATTTTCACAAACCTTTCAGGTTTTTACAAAATAACAAAATCAGTCCTGCCATTAGTCCGAAGATGAGAAATACCGTATATAAATGCATGTTCATTTAATTAGATGCTGTTATTTTGATGTTACAAATAATCACTTCAATTATAAAATTGTAATTACAACAACATTTTTTTTATATAACAACATATTTTTTTTATATAACAACATATATAAATAATTATATCTATAGACCGCAATTCCCGCGGCTTCGCCCGCGTTCTAATAACTATTAAAAAATCTGAATTAGTGGTAGAACGTTGAAATTGTAATAAGTATATTATGATGCCAAATCAAAGCTATTAGCTAAACAGTATGCGCTTGAAGCAGCGCTTGCGTTTTACTCTCGCGTCCTTATTTTTTGGGATCACTCTTAAGATATTCGTCAAAATAAATTAAAATACTTGATAAATTATACACTAAAACCTTTCTCTTTTTCTTCGGTGCAATAGTTTTTGAGTTTTGCGCGAACAGACAGACAGACGCGGCGGAGGACATTGTTTTATAATTCGTAGAGATAAATAGATACATTATACTAAATTTTACAACAATAGCAACCGTTAAAGAAATCAACTCACGCGCATGCAAAATAAACAAATTTCCAACAAAATTAAGGTCATATTAGTTGAAATTCAATCTCAGCTCATTTTAAACCTAATAATCTCGAACACCGAATAAAAAACGGAGAAATAAGCTATAGGCAGGTAAAATCCAGCAAAAAGCGTATCATGCAACGTTGCGTGTGCACAGTAGCTAAACAATTGCAATACCTGTTCTCATTAAGTGTGGTGCGTGTTTCAGATCGGTTTAATGGCTTCAACAAGGTATTTATTAGGAGATTTATTAATATCTAATATTTTCAAAACAAATATACTGTAGTGTAGTCTTGCAAATAGTTATGTTGACTGAAAGTTCCTGTCAAAGCTTTTGTTTTAACTTAAAGCTTGAAAATGTTTTAAATATTTACATTAATAATAATTAGTAACACTAAGATAAAATTGGGTATCGATTTTTATTTAACTAACGATCCTTCCTTCTCTCGGTTCCCATGTACGTTTTAATTATTTTGAACGGCCCCAATTCTTTTTCTAAATTAAATTAGCCCAAGTTACTCCTTACAACATTAGCTATCTGCGAGAGAAAGTCCCGTCAGAATCTGTCTAGCCTTTTTAGAGAGTAGGGGAAACAAACAAACAGACAGACAAAAATGTTAAGAATTGCCTATACATAATTATACATTTAGTGAAAAGAAAAAGAAGTAAGGAGAAGAATTGGTTTCCTTCAAATAAAGAAAATGTATACCTGTTAAAATGATTATTTTGAAATGAATGATTTTGTACAATTTAGTTACACAGTACGTTCTCGTTACATTTACTACTGAAATATGAATTCATTGATTGTTTCCCAATATCGCCAGTTTTAATGTGATCCAGTATTGGTTTTGAACAATAACGTAAAATGAACCTGTGATTTATATTCTGCGTCGATTAATGGAATTATAGCTTTTTACCCTTTAATGGTATGGGAATTAATGAAATTTGATTCGAAAGTAAAAAAATACTGTTAATGTAAAGCTTATATTAGCTTATATTGTAACAGATTCCGTTTAAAATAAGTTGCATTGCAGTCGTTGTTTAGTATGGAGATTCTCGACTTAATTGCTCATCAAAAGACAATGAGTGCGGCGTTTAACCTCTGTTTCTCCTTCGTGCTGGCGATTACATACAACTGGATGAATTTGGATGATATTTAGTAAATAGTTAAGAATCCGAGTAAAGCGGATTTAAATCTCGGGTCTCATGTTTTGAGGTTTTCATGTTCGAACCATTTTTGACATGATTACTACTTGCCTTACGTTGAAGGAAAACATCGCGAGTATACCTACATGTCTGAAAGAGTCTATCAAGTTTTGGAAACATGAAGAGGGGGGCGGGGGGGTGATGTTTAGGGGCGAGTTCAAAAATGGGACGTTAAAGAGGGAGGTTATAAAAGGCTCAATACAACCATGATGCTTATATTACATGTAGATATGGCAACCCTTTTTAATATAAATTTCTGTATCTGCATTCGAACAGTCATACTTCACGAAACAAGTCCGACAGTCTATAATTGTAAAGCTCATTCAACATGGAAACGTAAAACGAACTTGTAACTCTATACGCTATCAAAGCGCCTTCGGAAATACAGCACCTGCTCGTGTTTTCAGTGACAACATCTTACACATTGAAAACATTAGCTAATATTTCATCTTTTATTTGTCATTATAATAAAATATTATAGTAAATTATTATTATAAAATTGTAAGTTTGTTTCTTTGTTCTTCATATTATGATGGTTCATCGGATTTAAGTAAAAACTAAAACCAAAAACCACTGAACTGATTTAAATGAAATTTGGTACACAGATAGTCTAGAGCCTGATAAAGGACATATTATGCTACTTTTCAAGGCGAAAAAATGGCTGTAATGGGTTGAAATAGTGGATGAAAGTTTGTATGGAAATTACATCATTTTAAAGCTAGAAGCTGGGGGCGTACCATGAACTATTTAAATACATTCTTATTTCAAGACTGTTTTATTTCAAGTTTACAATAAACTTACTTTAATTCGTACCATGAGCTTTAAAAAGCAAGATTGTTTTATAACTGCTTAGTGATGCGACTGAACGACTGATTTTTCTATTTCCTCCTATATTATTTTTAACAAAAAACCAAAAACCGACTTCCAAACTAAATAAATCTAAACTAAAAAGTAGAAAATAATACTTTTAAGGACTTCGTTAATTTTGAAGTCGGTGCCAGCCAAAGCAAAATAACCCTAAATAGATACATATTCGATTAATCTATCAATTTGTAAACATAATCAAAATACCTGGCTGGCACCGACTCCATTATATTAGTATTAGATATTAGTTTGGAAGTCGGTTTTTGTTTTTTTGTTAAAAATAATTTATTTTTAAATTTTTAGCGGGAAGTAGATACGTATTGTGTTAATGACTATAAAAGTTTACCTTCTATTATGAGGTAAACCTAATAGCCTGAAAGTATATAACTATCGGTCCATAATTGCGTATTATATTGAAAGAATTTTCTTTAAACTGCTAACCGTTGAGGTGTTGTACCTTCCATCATCAGTTACGATACGTGAGTCAAATATCCATATAGCCTATAAAAGATTCGGCCGAGCATCGTTAATTTGCTCCTTAGAATTGAAGAGTTCCGATACTTTGTCATGGATCCCATCATTAGAACCTTACCAAACTCTCATCAAACGATAATCTGTGCGATGACTGAGGACACCGTCTGCTGAGCAACATGCAGGCCCTCATTAATGCCTATAGTATGCTGGTATGATCCAGTGGCATAAAATGACAGTGCAATTATTACCTTAAAAAGTACATATCGTAAAATGTTGACGTTTAGGCAATTAATTGTAAAATATTTAAGATCGTATTATTTATGTAGTCCTTGTGTGTTATTTGTAGTATAAAAAAGAGTGTTAAACATAGTCTCTATAGACAAATCTATAGATTTTTTAGGGACTTTCATAAGTGGCCTCAGCTCATCACACAGTTTAAGCGCTAAGTCTTTGTTTAGACGATAACGATTAACAAATTCCGCTTCATCAAGAATAATAAATGGATTGTAATTTTTAGTACCACACAGCGCCTCTTTCGGAAAGCTCGGTTTCAATAAAATTTAAAATTTCATAATATTCATTAGCCACCTATAAATAAATGAGACAATAACTATAGACATATAGTAAAATTACAATATTTATGGGCATATTTATCTTTTATTTAATAGAGTTACTTACTTTATTGAACACAATAATTATGTTTTATGTAATTATTTTACAAAATTATATTATATCCGTCTTGTATTCGCAACTTTTATAAGATTCCTAAATATGACATAAAAGTAAAAATGCTGTTGGTCAAAATTCACCTCATGGTACGAATTGAATAAATGATATTAACATTTTCTTAATGAAGTATATTTAAAATCAAAATAGAACTAGAAATATATTTAGCAGTTTTGGTGTCGTGACGTCACAAAACGGCTAGAAAAGTAAGAATGTTAATAACCTTGCTATAAGGACGTCATGGTACGAAAAGCCAAAGTAAGATTATAGTATTCATGCTATAAGAGTTCATGGTAGGCCCCCTGGAAAATTATTTTTTAGGCTTTTGATTAGATATAAATAAGTAAGACATTCAAAGTTACTAAAAATTTTATACTAAAGGGGGAATATTATACTAAAGCGACTATTTTTATATAAACAAAATATATAATTTAGTACATTTCAGAACAAGGTTTTAATCTGCGATGTTATTTATATAGTGAACTGGGGCTATTGCGTCTAAAAAGTGCAATTTTTTCGACTAGGGTAGGTTTAACAAGCTGTATTTCTACTACTGAATAGTTTACGGGAAAATTGTTTAAATATCTTAAATTGTCAGATCCTTAAGATTTATTTTCACTTAATTGTATAAGAAAATACCGAGTATATTCTTGTTAAATTTGATATGAATTCCAAGGACTGATTTTAGACACAATAGCCCCGTATCGGGGGTTATTGTAACTATCATTCTTAATTTCTAAACTTAAAGAGATATGATGCTTGGAATCACTGATTATGATAAAAAAGGCATTGAAGAAAATGATTTGAACACTTTATCTATGTTCTAAAGCTAGTTTCTGTTAAAAATACTTTTTTTGGTCAAAGAGGGGTTATTGTAGCTTTTTCTTTAAATTTAGTGTTGGGATTATGCCTGATAAGTATTGTATGTCGATTGTCGATAAATTCTATACATATAATCAAACTAAGTAAAGTAGTTTAAAAAATCTGTACATGAAATATTTTTAAAAACATGACTAACATAATGTGTATTGAATGAATAAAACCCATAACAACAATTCTTATAAATTTTGTCTGTTTATATGTTATCGTTGACCCTAAAAAGTACTGGACTGATTTTAATCAAATTTTGTGTAGTGATAACTTATTACTCGTGATGACTTGGGATTCTTTATATTGCAGAAAATGTTTAATTTTCACTGGAAAACAAAATAATTGGTCTAGTCCTGGAAAGCTAGCGGTGGCTAAATCTTAAGACATACGTCAAATCAAAGTCGAAGGAAATTTGAGTCTTAAATAGACCTACAGAAAAGCCTATATCAAAATCGAAAAATTATTTTTTAGGCTTTTGATTAGATATAAATAAGTAAGACATTCAAAGTTACTAAAAATTTTATACTAAAGGGGGAATATTATACTAAAGCGACTATTTTTATATAAACAAAATATATAATTTAGTACATTTCAGAACAAGGTTTTAATCTGCGATGTTATTTATACATCTTGTTTATGACTGCAGTAAAATAGCTTTAATTGATACAAATGTAAAGAAACATTATCATTTATAAAGTCCTTAATTTTTATAGTCTTATTATTGCTAAAAGGTGATCCTATGTTTACTTAACCTATTAAAATTTAAACGACTTTATAATAATTCCAGTCTATTTTTAATCAAGAAAATATGAGAGGAAGACGATATTTAGTGTCGTAAAAGGCACAATTGAGTTAATGCTTTTAATAATTACGAAACTAGTCATAAAACAACCTTTAAAGTTTATTTATTTTACAAAGTTAATGAAAAAGTTAATATTGAAAACAACGTTCTTTTAATTATTTTACTTTAGCCTTCAATAATTTTCAATCTGCCTATGGAGCGTTGTGGAGGTAATTTGCTTTAGGCAACGTAGCAAGAATACTTTTCAAACAAGCTTTTAAAGTTTCAACTTCAGTATTTTAATATGTTATATAACTAATTTCTATTTAATATTAAAATTATTTAAGTACCAGCGCATTATCTCTATTTTTTACACGATTCAAATCATTGGACTTTGAGAAAGCTCATATAAATTTTAATCGATATATACTTAATATAAAATTTCATTTATTTTGTTAGGTTATTTCGGAATTAACACACCTTCAACCTTTTGTTACAAATAAAGGTCAAAAGCCTTGCAAGGGCTGACTCGCGGCCGTTAAACTCAGCATCTCAATAAAAAATACCCTAGCGCACCAAGCGGCCCTTTTACGACTCATTTGGATTTTTATAACGTCTATACATCGACGGTTCCTAAGTAAACAAACGTACATACATTTTCTAAAAAAGCGATTTAAAATATGACATTTGTATGGCAAATGAGTAATTTAATAATTTTAATCACATTGAATTACAATTATTAACTCCCGATATGATAATTAGTAGAATCTGTACATTGACTATTTTTTGGAAATTCTCATTGAAATAGTCATTATCTATATTTTTATCTATATTTTTAGATATATATATCTCTATATTTTTATAGATAGATAGATATATCTATACGTTAAAATTTTTTGTCGGTTTGTGACCGCATCACGAGAAAACTACTGGATGGATTTTGATGAAATTTGGTGTGGTGATAGCTGGTTAGCCATCAATATCCGACTTCTAAGGAATTTATATAACCCTCAAAATGTACATAGTAGCTAGTACATTACGGTACATCACTTTGGTTTGGGAACGTCAATGTGAATATATTTCAGTAACTGTTTAGATACCCATACCAGCCTAGCACGAACTTTGCTCATTTGTTTATACTTTCTTAATTAAAACGACTTTTATATCCGTAAATAGTGTCTGGCGCACCATGATATGTTAAGGTAAATATTCAAAAGGGCATAAAACGTAAAAAGATGTTGAATGAATTAACGTTTCGTTTAAACGAGGATTACTAGTTTCAACGATAGCAATTTATTATATTTAGATTATATAGCTTTAATAGTACTAAAAGTAACCAGCACGGGTTTTTCATTGCTTTTACTATTAAATCATGAATAAGTAATGTTTAAGAAAATTGATTTACTTCATTTATTACATGTAAAATTAATAATTAAGTACATATTCTTCTTCTAGTCGACTTTTACTATACAAAAGTATATCGAGCTTAAGATTTTATTGAGCTTTTAATTTATAAGACAATGGTGAAGTTTTAGTAAGCTGTTGTAAGCTATATTCAAGTAGTACATCAGTACAGATAAATAAAATTAAAGAGTCTGTTTTTGATTGAAATTGACAGCTTTTAACTAAATGCATATGAAAGTATATACGGTACTTATAAAAAAATCAATTTTTAAAATTTTTCTCCGTCTATCTGTCTGTTTGTTCCGGCTAATCTCTATAAGGGCTGGACAGATTTTGAAGGGCCTGTCACTGGCAGATAGGTAATTTTATAAGGAGTAACTTAGCGACTCGGGCCGGGTTTGCTAGAATTTATACAAAATAAATACAAATCAACAAAATGTTGAAATAAGTGACACCATTAAGCTTATAATAGTACTTCCAATCTAAATAACCATATTGCTCTATTAATAAACCGACACAAGCGTTTCATTTTAATCAATATAAACGTTGTTCATTTAATATCATTACGTCATCTTAGAAAGCAGCGAATCCTACTGCATCTGCATGACAGGGACTGTTGACACAAGAGGTTAATATGTTCGATGACAGGACAAGGCTAAATAGACCAAGATCCCAGGGCCGCCAGACTTTACTTATTTTCTCAGTAACCAAATGTATAAGATTAATACGTACCTACTTAGAGTGTATGCGTACCCACTACTTTAGACCGAGGGCCAATTAAGAGGTACCGGGTGCTTAAGTGAAGTAAAAATAGTATTCACTTTTCGTTAAGCTTCAGTGCTGATTTTTACGTATGTTTTATAGAATATAGTTAAAAATTAATAATGAATACTGCCAGACACTTTACATCTACGCTAATTTATCATCTTATTTTATAACCAGATGCTTTAAAGCTACCAAAAAATAATGTAACTTTACTAACAGCCTATCTATATCCCAGTCTTGATTTGTATACAAGATATTCAAGGAATTATTTTAGTACTTTTTGTTAAGTCTTATCAAGAAAGTAACGACTGATGGCCTTGGGCTCTTGGACAAGAAGTATCAGTAAATAATAGAGCTCTAATAAAGTCTCGGTGAATGTACGCTGGAATGATACTTAGTTTGTTTCTAAAAAGTATTTTATATGTTATGTTATTGCTAACTTTTGTCTACGGGTTTGGTCTCATGTTTTGTAAATATATCGTTCAAAATCTTTATATTTATATGGGAATATATAAATTGGTAAGTTTATAGATCTATTTACTCGATCAAAATGCATATAAAAGAATTTATTAATTTTGATATATAGACTGTAGTCTCATCCATATCTGTTCAGCCGTTTTACTTTAAAGGACTTAAAATTATATGTATATATGTGTTAATAAGGGCTCATTTTCATTAGTCGTTAGAGCACGCATTCGGGGTGCGGGAGATTACTGTTCACGCATGCCATAGGGACCGCATGCTGTAATCGTTTTCATTAGTCGATAGGGCTCGCATACGAGGTACGGGAGATTTCTAGTTAAGCATGCGATAGGGCCAGCATGCGTTAACCGTTTTCATTAGTCGATAGGGCCCGCTTGCGGATTGTTTGATATTCTTCATTGCACATTTATTTTGAAAGAGTGGGACTGAGTAGACTTAGGTACCTGCTATGGATCAACAATTATTGTTGTGTGGAGCAATGTTATCTGTTTGTGATTTACTGAAGAAGAAATTATTAACTTCACTGAAGTTAGACAATTGCATTCGTAAACTGAGTCCCCGCACGGCGCACCACGCATGCTTTAAACCAACCGACGAATTTCATTGGTTGTTAGGCCACGCATAGGGAATACCCGCATGCCGTATAACGACCGAGATATAGATAGCCTATTTTCATTAGTCGACAGCCCGAATTCGGGGACTCCCCGCTTGCGGTGTAACGACTGAGTTAACGACTAATGAAAATGAGCCCTAAATATAGTGCGATAATATTGTGCGCTAGATATTTCTATTTTTTTCTATCTAAGAATTAGCAGAAATGGTAGACATTTTGCTTCATAAATTATCTACTTTTAGGGGTATAATCATGGAGTCGCTATATAATACAGGTATACACCAGGAGTACATACCTGAATTTAAAAAGAGTGCTTTCTCTTTTTTGAAGTAGGTTAAAATTAAATAAAAACTATACATTAAGAGCTTAATTTTTAAAAAAAGCTTACTTTATAAGCTTGATAACTCATATCATTAAAATAAATTCAAAAATAATTCAAACGAACGAGAGTGAAATCTGTGATCTCGGATTCTAGACAGTTTCAAATAGATATGCCATCACCGAGACAGCTTATTACTTTGTAAGTATGCAATTTCATGAGGAACATATCTCTCAACGTATAATGCTCGTTAGTCGTTGTACTATGATGGAATGTTTGTACGGTCACAGGTCAGCTCGCGATACCCCGTGTATTAATATTGATTACTAAATAATCAAGTATGTACACTAGGTTATTTAATTTATTTATTTTATTTAAGTATTTAAAAATTACTTAAATGTATGTAATAGGTTTTATATTCGTGATATTGTAAGTTTTATGTAACTATAGAGAACATTTTTTTATTACATTTTGATTAAATCTTACTTATGAAACCTCTTATTCTTGAACTTCAGTTGGTCATTTTTATAATATTTTTTTTCTGAAGATTATATAAATACATTGCATTTTTTATCTGTATTAAAAAAGGTGCACTAACTGCACTAAAACGGCGAAAAGCTTGAAAAAGATTGGAAGCCTTTAATTTTTATAAAATGATGTACTATTAGTATAAGTAATAAAAACGCATTGTTTAAAATAAAAAGTCTAATGAACGCCTAAAATGCAGTTGGGAGCTTTTTAATCCATATGAAGCAAAAATAAACAAACGGCTAATGTAAACAAGCTAGTACACTCGTAGGAAGCGTGGGTGAATAAATATTGTTTTTTTTTAATTTAATATACTTTGATATATAAATAGAAATTGATATAATATTTTTTTAATTTCTATTCTCAAATGTTTATGAATAACTAGAAAATTTTACTGTCCTTTTAAATTACTTTCTATTGAGTCAATGCTTACTTCGATTTAGCCAATTTCTTTATATAAATGTCCTTATATTCCGTTAAACAGATTCATTTTTAAATAGAGTAAAATACTAGAAAAAACTACCAAAGCTTTTTAACATTAACCGTGGAGACTACATTCAATATCTTAGTATACTCACTCGACTTTCATCACGTGTAAATATATACTTTATCAACGAAAGGCTCCAGTTCAGTTATGGTAGTCAATTCAAAATATCAAAGTTTATAAAGAACAAACACTGTCGTGCGCGTGCGCATAATATTGGTCTCGCGTTGACGTGCGTCTGTTTACAAATAAATCATCTGGCTATATGATTGCGCCTGCTTCCGGTGGGGTTATCGGACTGGCCATGTGAGTTATGTTTTATGTTAGCAAGGTGAAGTTAGAGTTTAGAAGTTAAGACGACAATTATCGTTCTTAGTTTAGATGGATTGGTGCGATACTGTTTGTACTAAGGTTTATTATGTTTAACATTCAAATGTTCTTTTGATCACATTATTTACTATTCATAGTCGCTATGCTTGAGTTCCTTCCTTAGAACTTAACTTAAAACATCTTTTACTCATTACATGTTTTTTGTAAAATCTAATTGCAATACTGATTTTATCGGTTTTAAAATTTTATCTGCCTGTGTGTCTGAGAGAAGCGTATCACGGTAAGCTACTGGACCGATTTTAATTAAACTTTGTATGACCACAGCTGGTTATCCGGGTATAGCTGGTTATACCATATAGTACTTTTTATTTCGGAAAAATTTACATCTCTAAGAAATCTATACTAACCGTTAAAAACTAACTATGAACAATGCCGAGTTATCTCGTAGGCTAAAAAATGCAAAAAGAATGAACTTTGACTGGTAAACCCAAATATTAACGCGTCCAAACAATCCTTAACTTTAATTATATATTACTATAGATTTGGACACGTATCTTCACCGTTCTATAAATGCTTTTATTTCCCTACATGCCACGCTATCTTTTATGGGCAATTTTCATTTGTAGGTTTGTTTATGTCATAAAATTTTGATTACTAGGAAGAGGATGGTGTAACTGACACCCACGGACATATTTTTAAATTCATTTCATTTTTATTGTTTCTGCTATGGTTATTATGTGTTGCGTTTAGTGTTTAACGTGTAAACTTTGATTTCAAACTTTTGGAGTCTTTAACTAGGGTTAATCAAAGATAGTTGTGTGGGATCTCATTTACAAGATACAAATATTAAATGTCAACAGATGGCGATATTTATTCATTTGATATTTTATGTAAATTAATCTATTACTATTATAAAATTAAAATCAGTTGGATGGATTTTATGAAGATAATTTAAAAGTCTGAAAAGAACACAGAATAGCTTTTATCCTAGAAATCATCCCTTGAGGGATGAAAAGGGAATAAACGTTTGTATGAGAAAAGTCAGTATGAGATACATTTTAGAATATATTATTTTTTAGTTTAGAAAATGTTTCCTATGGTGAAAAATAAATAAAATGTTTTTACATTTTTAGTTTAACGTCATCTTTTAGCTATTAATACTAAAACTAAATAACAACCATACTTGTATGGGATCAGTAAAGAATTATTCTGTTATCCATGGTTAGTAGCTTTTCAGTATTGTTTTACTAAATTAAAGCATAATATTCTGTTAGATTATTGAAATTTTTATAAAAAGATAGCATTTCCCAGGACTCGATATAGCAATAAATATTGTTTAAACAATTTATCACAGTACAAAGTCAATAAAAGTTAGAGAAGCGAGCGATTATAAAACTACTCAAATAAATTCTTTCATAGAAATAACAGTTAGGTGTTTTACAAGTTGTACTTTATGGTAGTAGCTTTAATTAATAGGCGAGTTTATTGCTTTAGTAAAACCATGGAACTACGTTTATACGAATATCATTTTGATGACGACCCGTTCTTGGGAATTACTTCGCTGTTTATAGTCGAATAAATGTACATTAATCAAGACGTTTTGCTTTATTGAAATAAAATTGCAATAAAATCTTGAGAATTAGAAGATTGCAATAAAAGACATTAGTAAATAAAAATGCAAACTCTCTTGTGGTAAGGTTATATTAAAAATTGAGTTACGGATACCAGACACTTAATATACTACACATATAACTTTTAAATACATACATATTATAAATATAAACACTCATGATTAGAGTACAAACAAAAAAAATATGGAAAATTGTTAGTCAAGTCCTGCGTACCAAATAGATACTTCGTATTCTTTCAGGCCTGGCCTGGGCCATACCACGTGTATGGCCCAGGCCAGGCCCAGCCCTTCAATACGAGGGGGATTTTTAACCTATCTTTAATATTTAAAACCTTTTTGTACAATGAGTAGAAGTAAAAAGTATAATCGTAAAATCACGGTGTTCGTTATTGAACTACTCCGAAATGGCTTGTCCGATTTTTATGATTTTATTGTGTGTATTTGTTAGATCTAAGAATACGTTGTACCTCGGCTATTTTTAATTCCGTTAGGTGATAGCTCTCTCAGATTTTTTATTATCAGACCATTTTTTTTTATTTTTTTATGATTTGGCATCCAAAAATACTTATAACGCAAAATTTTCAACCTTCTACCTTTCTTTCAATAGTGATTAGAACTCGGATGGAACCGCGGGAATTGCTAGTCTAATATATAAAAATATATTTATAGTTACTTATTTAGTATTAAAAACAATGGTCGGATATAAAACCAGCAGCCAAATCTAACTTAATGAACCGGGAAGTGCGCGAAACAACCAAACATTTGATTCTGAATATTAGAAGCATTAGGCATTATTATCATATCGTATTTATTACATAGTCCTACACAAATACATACAGCGCTATCTGATTTATAGTCCAATTAAACTCATTCTATTGGCCATTAGTGATGTCGAACAAATAAATACCGTGTTTGATATACATAAGGTAAAGTCTAGGGCTTAAAATAGAGTTTTGGGGAAGTTATAAGCTAATTCAGTGAATTAATATTTAGTGTTTCAATACACGATTATAGCTTTATTAAATTATTCTTTTGTATATCCATTTTAAAAAAAGTGCAACTGAAGGTTTCGGTTGTAAACTCGTCTGAATTGCTTTATACCTAACCTGGGCGTTTCAAGAAAAATTTAAAGTTTGTAGTCCAAAAAATGAAAGACTTTCAAAGAAACTTGCATGAGCCCTTAGACCTAATCGGGCTCTGTCGCAAAATCTGTTCTTAGCGGACGTCTACTATTCAATTCAATTCAATTCTTTGGTTTGATGGCTTCAATGCGTGCCAGTTGAGCACAAATTATTTCGCCAATGTCACGTTGAATGGAGGAGTCACG
Organism: Boloria euphrosyne; assembly: GCA_951802675.2. NCBI lineage: Eukaryota > Metazoa > Arthropoda > Insecta > Lepidoptera > Nymphalidae > Boloria > Boloria euphrosyne. The sequence goes on from OX637896.1 coordinate 5,327,064, forward strand.
TTCGAGATTGGCCGGTGAAATACTAACTTATTCCACAAAAAAGACTGGATTCACAGTATTAAATAGTATGATTTTATTTTTACAATATTACCTCCACCTAAAAACATATAAACGGCACAAGGGTTAGTTAATTTATACAAAAAAAAAAGGACATGTTAGAGAACTATTACAACTACTTCACTACTTACTACTATCAAAGCTTAATTTTATTATATTTAACAAATTTACATAAAAATGTACAAAGAGGACTAAACACAAACATCAACAAACATTGAACATTAAGAGGACGGGGGACCTTGAAAGGAAGAGCATCATAAAGGGGACGAAGGAGTTTGGGGCAATTAAAGAGGATGTGGGAAGCTGAGCCTTCATCCAGACCACACTCGCATAATGAGTGGTCCCGTACCCTGATCTTAGCCAGATGAACAGGAGTACTTGCGTGTCCAAAGCGAAGGCGACTAATAGTAGTAATAACCCACCGTTCAGTATGTTTCTGACGAAAAAACCAAGGACGCTTAGGAATCTCCGCCTGGAGAGAAGCATAATGCTTTCCCTTAAAAGATTTTGATGAATTCCAGTAGCTGAACCATGAGTTGTCTAGATGAGTTTTAGCAAGGGGTAATACATCTAGAGCAGAGTTACTAAAGTGTTCAAGAGAGCCACACTGAGTAGCCACTTTAGCGCAAGAGTCAGCAGACTCATTACCGATAATACCGGAATGAGCTGGGATCCAAACTAATTGAACATTAAGATGCTTATTGAGGCATGAGAGTAAAGCTTCACGGATCTTTAATATAATGGAATACCTTGATTTGCTACGAAAAGGGTTTTCTTTAATAGCCAGTAAACAACTTAAGGAGTCACTAAAAATGACCGCCTGGTTAATGTTATGCGAGTGAACGAACAAGATTGCTTCCAATATGGCTACAGCCTCGCCTGTGAATACCGACGATTGAGGGGGGCATTTGAACTGCAGACTAATATTAAATTTAGGAATCCAGCACGCTGAACCAACACAGCCATCTTTAGACAACTTAGAGGCGTCTGTATATATATGGACGTGGTTCAACCAATTTTGATGCAAAAGAGCTTTAAACTTCGTGTTGGTATCAGCTGCACCCTTTATTAGACCAATATCTGTTGTTATAGGAGGGGAATAAGTCAAGGCAGGATAGGGGGTAGAGAAGAGTGGATTGGAGTTAAAAGAATTAATAGGATTAGGAAGGTTGGTAAATCTACGGAAACTATTCAAAAGGTAGGAAGTAGGTCCACGTGGAGCGTTAATTTCAGATAATTCAGTTAAACGGGGCCACAAAGGGTGGGATGAAAGCTGTAATGTTTTGCAGACAAAACGATCAGAAAGGAACTGGCGGCGAATAGGAAATGGAGCATCCACACATTCTACCTGAAGCGCATTGGTTGGAGTAGATCTCATTGCACCAATTACGATTCTGAGACATTTGTATTGTAGTCTATTCAGCTTTTCTGAGGCTGCCTTATTAAAGGGGTCTAAGATAAAGAGTCCATAATCAATATGGCTCCGGATTAAAGCGTTATACAGTAGTTTTTGAGTATATGGGTGTGCACCCCACCACACACCCGATAGTGCTCTTAAAACGTTAACACCTTTCTCACATTTATCCTTAATATACTCCGAATGAGAAACTCCGTTCAGTCTGTTATCGAGAATAATACCTAAGAACTTGACTTTATCAACCACCCTAATAGGAGGACGTCTACTAATAATTATAAACCTCACTGCCTTTCACTTATATACGTCAAGCAATTTTCGATATTAAGTAAATGATTGTTCGTTTTCCTTGCTTGATACTTATGTTCAATGAATTTCATTTCAATTATTTACACCTATAAGATTGTTACTTCTCTTCTCGGAATTATAATAAAAAAAAAAATTGTATATATTATATAAGCGAAGTATATAATATGACACTATCGCTTTATTCAATTCTTTAAACATACGTGAGTGTTAAATAAATACTTACGCTATTAAAATTAACGAGCTTCGATCTCTAACACTTCGTTTATCTTAATTACTTGTTATTATTTAGGTCAAATGTTTCTTGCATATTTTGTCAAATGATTTACTTCTTATAGATATTTGAAGTTATTTAATGCTTTTAACCTCCACATTTTTATGTTGCAAGACGAAATTTTCTAGCGGGAAAATTTGATGGTAGTTTAGATGCTGGTAGAGTTGAGGGTAGTAGTAGGTTAAAGTAGTAACAATAATTTTATCTCAACGTTCTTAGTACGAGGCCTTATCAGTAAAAAAAATAAGTTGAAATTAATGTGAACGGATGATGTCAATTTGTATTTAACATTGATAATAACAGGTAACTAATAAACAGATTCTCACTATTGTGGAAGATGAACAGGAAGGAGGCTGTTGGAGTGGGGAAAAAAACTATAAGCCAATGCCTCAGCGGCATCCAGGGGTAGTTGTGTCTTGACACTCATATCGTGGTTTGTTAGGTCGTTACGCTGTTGGTTTATTTTTTGAAATATTGTTAGTAGCTTAGTTGCTATTTTAGTTAGTTTTATTGGGTTCTTTTGTTTCACCGTCAATTTCAATTAATTACGACTATTGAAAAAAACGTGTCACCAAAAAAAAATTATATCATTTCCGCACAAAATTCTTATTTTTTTCTTTCATATAAATAATAATAATAATTATTTATATGAAAGAAAAAAATAAGAATAATAATTATTTATATGAAAGAAAAAAATAAGAATTTTGTGCGGAAAATTAGGAAATTTAAAAAACTTTATAAAATTAACGGCGTTTGACGTATCATGTTATGACCGTTGCCATGGTGCGAGTAATGGTAATTCATATAATCAAGTCAAGTATGTAGCGGGCGGTGTAAAGTAAATATATACAACACTTAGCTAGGGATGAACCCGAGCGAAGCGAGGGTGAGCCCCTAGTTAAATATAAAAACGTTGATCATATAAAAATGAACATGGTTAGGTACAGATCGAGACGATAATATATGAAAACAATGTGTAATTACATGGTAAATAGAAAGAGATAAAATCTTTGCCGTCTGATTCTACCAATCAGAGCACCTGTTACATAAAACAAACATATTTAATATGTATATATACGTATATACGTATGTATCATAATTATTATATAAATTACATATCTACTTTAAGAATTGCCTTTGAAAGTTTAATTAGTAAATAAATAAATATGTTGGGATATTAATATACAATGTTAAATGCTATGTTTTTTTCTAAACCTGCTTTTAATTGTCATATCTCATTGAAACAGTCAGTCAAGTCAATCTGACCATGAGAGATAATAGGATAAGGATTGTTGAGTTTATGGTAAGCTCGTTTAATTCATTTTGACGAGTCTAATATATTATAGTTTTTCAAAAGCTTTAAGTTCAAGACCACTTAGCATGACTCATTCTACATAAGAGCGCTTAGAATTATGACATCAGGCAATTTCTATTTAATGATATTAGTTCAAGTTGTCATCAGCCCTTTTTTACGTCCCACTATAGCACGGGCCTCCCTCAGTACGAGGGGATCAGGCCATAGTCCACCGCGCTGGCCTAGTGCGAGTGTGCGGACTTCACATGTATTAGGAAAACTTGCTAGGTTTTCCTTATACATGCAGGTTTCCTCACTATGTTTTTCTTCACCGTAAGATAAGTGCTAATCAGGATAGAAATTATTCGCACTTGAAAATATCAGTGGTGCGAGACCCGGATTTGAACCCGCATGGCACAAGCGAGCGCGTTACCGCTAAGCTACCACTGCGTTTTAGCACAGTAAAAGTATGAACAGTACGGAAACTGCATACTTAACGTTCGAAACGGCACACTCACACAAATACGCGCATCAACGAGGCCCCGTAGCGGACGCTGCGGTGCTGTCAGTCGTGTGTGCCGCGTTTGAGTTTATTACCGCGATCTTTTTAAAGATGCCACGAACTTATTGCGTAGTATACGGCTGTTTGAACTATGCTTCATCAAAACCGGAGATTTCGTTTTTTAAACTCCCTACTGATTTTGAAAGGTAAGAATGATTTATTATTTTAGTCGATCTATAATATAAAAATGAATCGCAAAATGTGTTGGTAAGCGCATAACTCAACAACGCCTGGACCAATTTGGCCAATTCTTTTTTTGTTATGTTTGTTAATGTTAGGAGAAGGTTCTTATGAAAGAAAAAAATAAGAAAGTTGTGCGGAAGATTAGAAAATTTAAAGAAACTTTATAAAATTAACGGCGTTTGACGTATCAGTTATGTCCGTTGCCATGGTGCGTGTAATGGTAATTCATATTATAATCAAGACAAATATATAGCGGGCGGTGCAAAGTAAAAAATATATACAACACGTACCTAGGGACGAACCCGAGCGAAGCGAGGGTGAGCCCCTAGTATCAAATAAAAATAGTCAACAATAATTATAAGTTAATAAAATAATTAATCTTTTTTTTGAATCGACACGTGAATTATGAAACTGTAATTTTTTCTATTTTCTATTTTTTATTATTTTTACTGTGGCAAAGCTATGCAGTGCCACACCACGCTTCGCCGAGCTTATATAAATTGCAAGATTTTAGCATCAATTTTAAAAGAAATTAAAGAAATTAACCTGTCTCCACTGCCGCGTGTCCCTGTTTTCCAAAACTTTATTTAATGAAACTTTTCATAAGAATGCGTATTTTTTATATAATAAAATTTAACAACACAGCATTTAAAACTTGTCGCAATAGACGCAAATATTTATCTGTTACCAACTTATAACATAAATATGTAAAAAATAAATATTAAATTAACATATGTTTCATTCTTAAAAAAAATTACCTGTTTTACTTTTTGTATGTACCAACCCTAGCGCTCCGCTCAGCTGTAGGTGTAAATTTCAAAAAGACGGCTGAGTTACGCTACTGTTCTATCTCTGTATTGTGGTTTTAGTTAAAATTATACAGTTAAAATTTTAACATGCAGGTTCCTGCACATACGAAAATGTAATAAAACCATGTAATTGTCTACTGTACTTTTCATTTGATTTAATCCAAATTATATATTATTTTTGTTTGCTTTTTTCTCAGTACTTATGTAACGCCAAATAAGTAGGGGACTCAATAAAATAATTTTTCGCTTAAATTACTTCATTCCCAGAGGAAAACGTTACAAAATAGAATCAATTAATCAATTGTGGGATGATATGATATAATAAATGCGTAAGTTATGTAGAAAAGCACCCGAGCGCAGCGAAGGCGTGTACATAAATATAAAAATCGTGTTTTTACAGATAGTTAAATTCTATTCCTATTTATGTTTTTCAGCGTGAAGTTTAGTAGTGTAATTATGACATTGACAGTTTTCTTAAATTTTCTTCTTTCTAATACAAAAAATTTAAAATGCTTTTGTCAAAGAAAGAATATTAACTCTCACAAGACTAAGACCAAAGACAAATAAAAAAACAGACACAGTCTTCCATAAAAGAAACCTTTGTCAAACAGCAGGACATTAAGCTGTTATCCATATCATACTTTCACAATATTGCTTTACTTGCAATCCTACCCTCGGTAGTATTTCACTTCATCTTAACTAAAACTATAGAAATATCTTGAATTATTGTTCACAATGGCACACCCGCTGACTTCTTGGAAAAGCACCTTCACACCACAGGGTGATTCATATTTAGTTTCATTTATTTTAATTGAGCTGTCGTTTCGTAATGAAAAATAAAACGTCGAACCGTCCGTGTCCACTCTACAGGGGACCGAAACGGGCCATTAGTTAAACGATCGTAGGACTGAGGTCATAGTTATTTTTATCCATATTTAAATAATTAAATTATTTATCGATTATACGGATGTTGTCGAGATCATACTTTTAGTGTTACCTGAAACCAACTATATTTTTTGTTTTTTTTTATAAAATATGTGTACACTGTATATATGTGTACAATATAATATATTTTGTTTACACCTATCTAGTTTTTTATGCTTCTAATATAATATTATTTCTAATAATGAATGAACTAAATATGTTTAAAAGCTGGGACAAAAATAAATAAATATGTTGGGACATTATTACACACAGCACCATCTAGCTCCGTGGTAAGCTACGAGATTTGTGTTACGGATACTAGATAGTATATGTACGACACATATAAGTTTTAAATACATACATATTATAAATATAAACACCCATGACTGGAGTACAAACATTGTACGGCGGGACTCGAACCCGCGAACGCTGGCGCAGAAAGTAGGGTCACTACCAACTGAGCCAAACGTGTCGTTTTGTATTTTTAGACAACATCTATTAAAATAATTTTAAAACGCCATATTTTGATGATGAAAGAAAAATCATCTCAACGCCATCTTTCTCGGACCATTGACCATGAGAGCAATTAAGAATAATTTAGCTTTCGCTTAGTTATTAAAGTTCGTCCAAAAATAAATCAACCTGTATAGTGACTTGAAATTGTCCTGTTAATGTCACCATGCCGTATATAAACTGCCTTTTCATCTCTTATTGCACTTATCCGCTTAGCTATTAAGTAAGTAATATTATTCTTACTAACATTAAAAATGCAAAAAACTGATGTTTGCATGGATATTTGTTACTGAATCACACCAAAACGGCTGAACGGATATGGATGCAATTTGGTACAGAGATAGATTATAGCCTGGAATAGTACATGTACGGTGACCGTGGGAAAGACCAGCCTTTATTTATCACTAAGGACGAATTCGAACGAAGCGAGGATGAGTTGCTAGTATTTGATATTTTTGTATTTATTTAGAGGTATCAGATTTAAAGATTACATAAATGGAATTTTTTTATTGAGAATTTTAGTAGGTACATAAGCACCAAAAAGAGGAAAAACAACTGTAGAAGTTATCAAACTGAAATAAAAACAATAGTTCGTAGTATGATAATATTTATCTCATTTATAATTGAAACATGCTTGAATTGGCATAGGTTATATTAAAAGCCAGGTTTTCTTGTCTTGCCTATATGTAAGAAATATATAAGTACCTATAATCATAATATGAAAAAGTTAAACCTTCATAGTTAAATAAATTGTCAAAAAATTAATCACTGCTAAGTTAAAATACTTAGATGATATAGAAAAACTTAAGAATGGTGGCTTCGAGCTGCTTTAATCCTTTAGAGGAACGAGAAAAGGTATTCGGTATTTTAAACCGTCATAAATCTTGCCGTATGTTAAGGACCTGAGAATTAAGCTTTGGCATTATTTGTCAAGAAAATCCTTACAAACGGGAGTACGATTTTATTCAAATGAGGCGTGAATATTATGGAGACATAAACTTCTTACGTTAACACGTGAAAATTTATACTTTTATACGTTATTGTTAAAATAGTATTAAAATTTAACAAACTTCATACTTATGTATGTGTATATGTAATGTAATGTAATACTAGCTTTTGCCCATAGCTTCGATCGAGTTTATTCATATTTAATTGCTTTATTTCAAGTGCTCAAAAGATTCTAAACCTGATTTTAAATAAACTTTTCAATAAATTAAACTAGTCTAGTATCATAAAGTAAAAAATACTGGATGGATTTTGATCAAATTTAGTCTTAAGATAGACTACAAGCTGGAAAAAGCTATAGGCTAGCAGGTTATTTATCAAATAAACATGGTATTCTTTTTAAATCAGCTTTTGTATGATCTTGAGGTTAAAAATCAAAATTCCTGTATTAAAATAGTGATTTCTCATTAAAAACGTAATAGCTAGAGCAAAGCAAGGTAGAAAAGTATATTAGAAAACTAGCGACTTGCTCTCGCTCCGCTCGGGCTTGTCCCTGGATACATTTTGAGGGTTAGTATAGGTATCTCAGAAATGAGATAATTTCTACAGTAAAAAGTATCCTATATATTGACCCGGAGAACCAAGTATCACCAAAATTTCATCAAAATCCATCCAGTGGTTTTCTCGTGACGCAGTTACAGACAGACAGACAGACAAAAATTCTAAAAACTATAGATTCGGCCTCAGTATCGTTAACAACGACAATTTCAATTAGAATTTCCAAAAAATAAAATATAGATTTAACTACGTTAGAATTTTATGTATGTATAGATAACATTCAAATAAAATTTATTAGTCATACAATAAACACGTATTCTATCTTCATTTAACATGTACATACATGCATTTAAAATCGCGTGTGGCCACTATCAGATGGTAGGGTGTCATCAATAACCTGATGGAGATAGTGACTGTTCAGGTTTGTCACGCTGCGACGCCCGATGAGCTGACGGAAAGAGTTAGGTTAGGTTGGTATAAATACATTTTTATATTGACACTAACGACTTAGTGGTAATTCGCGTTTTTAGTGAACACGACTTCGATTAAAACTGTCAAAATACTTGATATAATATAGATTATTATATATTTTTTATATTCACTTTTTAATTTTCATTTTGGTTCGTCTGACCGTACGTTTTGACATATTTGTATATATATACATATTGTAGAGCCAGGCCAGCGCGGTGGACTATGGCCTGATCATCTCGTATTGAGGGAGGCCCGTGCCTAAAAGTGGGACGTTAAAAAGGGCTGATGATGATGATACATATTATACCTAGGTTTTGGGTTTTGTATACCTTTACATACTCATACAAACTTTTATCACCTTTTTAAGCACCTTAAGTGATGTTTATCGAGATAAAAACTATTTTATGTACTTCTTAAGGTCTTAAAGTATCTTAATAAATCTCATCGAAATAGGTTCAGCGGATATATTTCAAAAAAAATTCTTTTATATGGATATGACGATATTATATATTATAGAAAGTAAATTTACATATCAGATTAAATAAAAAACTCAAATGTGAATTTTTATTGTCCAAGTCATATTTCCAAAAAATAAAAACAATGCACAAACTCATTTACGCTTAATGCTTCAACATACACTCGATAGATTACAATCATAATTAGTGTAACAATAAAATAAATAACTGAGTCCTGCAACTCTAATCGCATTTTATTGCTTATAATTTTAGTTATAAAACTTTTTAAAGCGCTAATATTTCGTAATGAAGGCAAATTGCATGAGATGCAGGATTTTTTGAACAGCCATCTAAATAAATGCCTTATTTAAATATATTTCAACAGAAACATAAATGTTAAAAAGTAAAAATTTGTGATTGTTCTTCAAGAATATGAGATCTCAGATTATAATTAAAGATATATACACGTTCCAGTTTATACTTTTTAATATAACTATGAAAAATGATTAAAATTTTGAAAGAATTGAAAGTAAATACCTACTCACTATTTTGTATTATCTTAATAACTACTGAGGAACTTATCTTGTTTAGTCAGAGTTGTTCAGTTAGACATTTGCAATGTACGGGTATCAAACTCGTTATCATCGATGTAGAAGTCATAGTATCATCGATCGTTCCATATCGAAGGTAGTGATCAATTTAATGGAAAAACTTTAACATAAGTGGATACTTGAAAATGTCTTTAAACCCATATCTTTATACATCTTTTTAATTTTTCAATGTCTTGTCAGCGTTCAATTATGTCGAGTAACTTATACTTTTCGAATGACCCTAAATAAAACATCAAAATCCAAAAGAGGTCGTCTGCGCGAAATCTGTAAAACTTGTTCCACGTCCAGCACTGTTTTTAAACTTTCTTCCTATTAGTAGGAAGTGTTTACTTAGTGTCGTCCCTCTCACACCTGTACAGGCGATATGGCCAATCCCGAGGATGAGGAAGACAGGCTACATGAAGACGTCACGACGTGTTCAGGCGCGCGTGTTCTTGCACTTGTTTTATTTTATTTAGTTAGCGGCCATATATTTTTTTTCTTTCTCAATGCTACGTCTTTGTTCGAGGAGCGCAATCGTCTGGGCAGTAAGTTGGATAATTTCTTTATTCCGAGCCCACCCGACAATTTTCTTGCCGCATTATTATGTTATGAGGTTGATTTGTTTAATAATTTTATTACTGAGCGCATTGCGCGTGCACTATTGTGCTTTTATTCGCGTTTTGCTATTCGCTATCGCCGCTTTATTCTATTTGCTTTTTTAAGTAAACGTGGGAAAGGAGCGATGTTTTCATATTGTTTGTCTGTTATGTCTGGCAATCAGAATGTTGGGTTGAATTTATAATATATTATGATAGGTAAATAAAATCACACACCTAATAAACTTAATTGATAGCTTTATTAATAGGCCATCTGGAGCGTGCATCTCAAGAATAACGCCACTTAGGTTTAAAGCAGCATGCAGAAGGCAAAGGCAAGGCGCGTTCCACCTTAGGTCACATCATCACCTTCCATCAGGTGTGATAGTGGTCAAGCGTATGCTTTTAATGTATAAAAAAAAACTATAAATAATAGCTACCGATAACCAAACATCAAAATCTGTCCAGCCGTTTAGGAGAAGAATAACAATCTACCAGATTTTATAAATAAAGATACGAAGTAGAAACTACGCTACGTACTAAATGAACGTGCAAAATTTCATCATTTTTTCTGGGACTACTAATGTGTAGCAAAAATTTCGCTCAGACGTCGCTTATTGCCCTATCGAATGTCCAGACATCGCAGATACCTTCGACCGCATCGTTAGGGTTCTTTAGATTTCGACATCGAGGTTAGACGATACCTTTATGGTAACTAAATAATAATTTAAAATTTGAAAAAAAAAATGATTGAATAATATTTTATGCGACTTATTCAATGTAGACCTACTACATAAATAATTATAAAATATATTCAATAAAAAGTTAATTTTCGGGAGTGAATCTACACAAACTATACATATTAGTATATCAGTTTTTTACCAGATTTATATAAACAGCAGCGATTTGACAGAACGCATTCTTGACGAGAAATCCATAGCCCTTTGGTGGTATTGAAGAAATTTTATTATAACTTTACCGACATTATACAAAACATCAATTATGGAATGTAAAATATGTTCTGATGATATGAAATGTGAAGAAATATTGAAATGTATGACCTGTTTAGGATATTTTCATTATTCTTGTGCTGGTTTGAAGGATAGCGATTTTAAAAAAATGCTTCCGATGAACAAAGGTAAATGGAAATGTTCTAACTGTAAACTGGTTAAGAAAGGTAATAGTAATACTAGTCCGAGATTATCTACGGTATCTTCTGAAAGTATCTGCACGAGTACTTCCCAAACTAAATTAAAATTGGCTAATGATAATAATATAAAATCAATGATTGCTCATTTCGACGATCGTTTTAACAGTCTGCACTCAACTATGGAATCATTTAAAAGTTTTATTACTGAGGAATTTCGTAAGCTCTCTGAAACTGTTAATTTATGGTCTACAAAAATCACATACATTGAAACTTCTGTTAATTCCGTTATTGATAAAATAAATGACATGGACAAGGAAATATCTAAAATCGACAACTACCGGACTGAACTTGAAGACTTGACTCTAAAATTTAAAGAACTGTCAGAAAATACTACTAGGAATGACCAGTGGGTTCGTCGATCCAATATCCAAATTAACGGAGTACCTCATAAAAAGGACGAAAACTTAATACAAATCGTTAAAAATTTGGCCTCAAAATGTGGATTTTCAATTAATGTGGACACGGACATAGATTTCGTAACCAGAGTTGCTATAAAAATGACACTGCTGACAGTAAACCACGCCCTATTATCTTGAAAATGCAAGCACGATACAAAAAAGATGATTTTCTTTCATCAGTACGGAAGTTGAAGGGATTATTGGCGTGTGATATTGGTTTCACTGGCATTAAAAATCCAATATATGTTAATGACCATCTATCTACCTATAACAAAGCACTACTGAAAGAAGCCAAACGCAGAAGTAAGGAGAAGGGTTACTTGTACTGCTGGGTCCGAAATTGTACAGTTATGGTCCGTAAAAGTGACAACTCTCCAGTCTTACACATAACTTCAAACGAATGCTTAAAAAAAATTTCATAAGAACTACACCTTCTGTAGGCTTTGCTGCACTAAAATCTGCACTTGCATTTTTAATTTGGTTTTGGTTTGTAAGTATTATGAAACTTAATTTACATTGTACTTTAATTTTGTTACATGTTTTTTATAAATACTTATACTTAGAGGATGTATTTAGGTATTGTTATTCGGGCGACTTTAATTATTGTTTTAATTTCTGTAGGGCATTTTGGTCTCTTTATTTTCTTTTCCATCATTCAATTGAGTTACCGCAGGTTCTTCCTATTTGGTTATCAATTATTATTAATACACAAAATTACTATTTTCGTTTAATTTATTTACTCTTAATATGAATTTAAGTATATTTTATCAAAACGTTAGGGGCCTACGTACTAAAACTAAACATTTTTATTTAAATTTACTAAATGAAAATTATGACATTATCTGTTTAACTGAGTCCTGGTTGTTGGATGGAATTTTCGACGAAGAACTCTTTGATCCACGCTATAACATATACCGTAACGACCGTGATTATGCTCGTCTAGAAGTAAAGAGGGGAGGTGGTACTCTCATTGCTGTGCGACATGGCTGTGTTGGTATAGATATACGAAACCATAGTACACTCCCTTGTTTACCAGACGCTGATGTTACATACGTTGATTTGCTTGTAGGGCAAAACTCAACGAGGAAGAAGTTACATCTATTTTGTTGTTATTTTCCACAAAGTATTTATCAATGTGACTCTGAAGCAAGTTTTTTCGAATTTCTGTCTAATTTAATAATTAATAACCCAAACGATAAATTTGTCATACTGGGTGACTTCAACATCGGGGAAGCGATATGGTCTTATCTACTCGATGAAGAAAATTTAACAATTCAGAATGCATCCGGTAGTAATTTAATATTGCAATTATTAGCATTTATGACATTCACTGGATTAAATCAATATAATAATATCCAAAATACTAATAACAGATTACTTGATTTAATTTTATCTAATATTGCCTGCTTAGTTGAGAGGACAGCTCCATTAGCTTTACCAGAGGATGCTCACCATCCAGCTCTCATGGTAAGCTTTGATGTTAGTACTTCAGACAACAATATTAGAGAACCTTCTCGTACTGTTCGTCGCTTCCATGACGCAAATTATGATACTATTAACAATGAGCTAAGTAAAGTCGATTGGTTTCATCAACTGGCATCAGATAATATAACAGATGCTGTTGACAAATTTTATCTCATAGTAAATGAAGTAATTGACCGTTTTGTACCAACTAAATTAGTTTATGATCATGGTAGGTTTCCGGCTTGGTTTTCAAAGCATTTAATCAGATTGATTAATAAAAAATTAAAATTACATAAAAAATGGAAAATTTATGGAAGGCCTAGTGATTATGACCGTTTTTCAGTACTTCGTCGAGAAACCAAAAATCAAGAACTAGAATGTTACAATTTGTTCATAGAAAGGGCAGAAACAAATATTCACTTGAATTCAAAACACTTTTGGTCATTTATTAAATCTAAGCGATTAAGTAACTGTATACCTGAGAATATGTTTCTTAATAATCTTTTTGGTTCGGATGGTCAAACTATAGCTAACTTATTTAACTCATTCTTTCAATCTGTATTTGAAATTGACAGTAATACTAATAGCACTAGAGAACAATCCTTTCCATCTGTACAAAATGTATCTATAAGTAGTATCAATATAACTAAAGAGACGATTGAAAAATATTTATTAAGCCTTAATTGTTCTAAAGGAAGTGGTCCAGACCAATTGCACCCTATATTTTTAAAATGTTGTAGTAATCAAATTTCTGTTCCGCTTCACATACTATTTTTGAAATCTTTACATTCAGGTATATTACCACCAATCTGGAAAAAATCTATTATTGTGCCAATATTTAAAAACGGAAATAAGCATAATATTAAGAACTATAGAGGAATTTCGAAAATATCGGTGATACCTAAATTATTTGAAAAAATTATTTATGATATTTTATTTCCATTATTGAGACCCTTACTAATCCCACAACAACATGGATTTGTTAATAGACGTTCAACAGAATCTAACCTGTGCGAATTCTTGGATAATGTACTCTCAGCTATGAGTAGCGGATTTCAAATTGACGCTATTTATACCGACTTTAGCAAAGCCTTTGACAAAATCTCACATTCTTTATTAATCCACAAAATAGAGCAAGTTGGTATACACGGCGATCTTTTAAGGTGGCTTGAATCATATCTTCGGGACAGGACTCAAGCGGTAGCTATTAAAGGATTTATCTCTAGCTTTGTCCCAATTACTTCTGGGGTTCCCCAAGGTTCCCATCTCAGCCCTCTTCTTTTTAATATTTTTATAAATGACATTTTACAATCCTGTAAAAATTCAAATATGCTGCTTTACGCTGATGACACGAAGATTTTTAAAATTATAAAAACTAGAGAAGATTGTATGAAACTTCAGGATGACTTAGTAAATTTAGAGAATTATTGTAATTCTAATGGATTATTTCTAAATATCGACAAGTGTTGTATTATAACATTCTCTAGGAAAAAAAACCCAATTACATTCGAGTACAAAATGTTTGATAACCAATTGAAGAGGGTTAAAGACCTGGGAGTTTTGATTGACTCTAACGTTATATTTGATAAGCATATAAACAATATAATTACAAAAGCATATAAAATGCTTGGTTTTATATTTAGAAGCGCTAATGATTTTAAAAGCATACATACATTTAACCTTCTATACAATTCATATGTTAGATGTCATTTAGAATATGCTTCTACTGTGTGGAATCCGCAATATGATAAATATATTAAAGCAGTGGAGAGCGTGCAAAAGAAATTTATTAAGCAATTACAATATAAATTCGATTTAGATGACATAAATAAATTAAATATATTATCTTTAAAACAACGCAGAGAATACAGAGACCAAATTTTTCTTTATAAAATATTGCATAACTTAATTGATTCCAACCATCTTCTAAGTAATATTAATTTCAGATGCCCTACTTTCAATGCCCGTTCTAAAGACACCTTTTATATTCCTAAATGTAGAACAAATTATGCCAGTAATTGTTTTTTAATTAGAGCTTGTAGATCGCACAATACATATTATAATCAAATTGACATATTTGATAATAATATCATCAAATTTTCTAAAAACATTAAGCAAGCTCGATCATCCTTAATATAATATATATTGTACACTCAACTCAACTTATGATATTTACTTTCACTCCATGTTTACTTATAAGTGGAAACTTTATTGGCTAATGTAAAATTATTTTGTATTTTTTTTTAACTGTACTATAAACGCTGTTTGTTTCCCAATTTTGTTAATAAATAAATAAATAATAAATAAATAAATACTGTGTTTGTAATTTTTTTTTATTTTAATTTCTTACAATAAACGGCCTAAAATATGTTTTTGAAATAGTCGATGCTAAAGTCGTGCTTCACTAGTTTTTTCGGAACCCCACGGTTAGACCTTGAAGCGATGGGCAGAATGCCTTGAATAGGGCAGGTGCTTTTTTGGTTTGTGCCTTTTGTGTCGCAGAAGTTTTATGACTTGTCAAATTGTTCCTAGTGGTTAGAAGGTGCACACGAAGCCGAATTCCTAACGTTTATCGTTGGATACCAATTCATGATTATGCATGAGGGTAATAGAATAAATTATAGCAATTTAAACCTTGTGATCAGCGGTGAAATTAAAGTATCAAATTACTGATTTTGGTGAAAATTAGCCGATTTTGCAGATATCTGATGTGAATCTGCTTTTTATTGGCATCCAAATGTCTTGATTAATATAATTAAAAATTCATGATCGCTTTAAATGATAATTCTTAAGTTTTTACCGATTTGCACGTCTATGCCTTTATTATACTTGATAAAGCAATACTTCAGCTACAGATCAGTAGAAAAACAAAAAAATAAGTAAAATAGCTTAAATATACTATTTTTTGGTACAGGTTAGCGGCAGCAGCAGCGGCGGCGGCTGGTGCGACCAGTGAGTTGAGCTACCTCGCCGCCCTACATCCCGCCTACCGCCCCGTGCCTTACGACCATCCACTGTATGGAGCTAATACTTTACGAGGTAAGAACTATTTGTTTGATTAAAAGCATAACTCAATGTAAGATTTATATGAGAACTGCTTTAATTCGTGTCAAATCTATATATAATCGGCAAGTATTATATCTGAAACTGACTTATACGTATAAATCCAGTTCCGATGAAAAAGAGCAAGTCATACAATTTATATTACCAGATAACTTATCTTTCGGTATTTGGTTACTCCCACACCAGAACATTAAAATTATAGGCCCCAAAAGAAACAAAACAAAGTATATTTTAAATAAAAAGCTTTGTGATTGAAAACTAAAACACAAAATATATTTTTTAAAATAATTTTCCTCGCCCACCCTCCCTTCGCTCGGGTTCATCCCTAGGTACTTCACCTTTTAAACGTTCTTTGGGCTTCCACAAATAATTCAAGACCAAAATTAGCCAAAGCAGTCCAGCCGTTGTCGAGTTTTAGCGAGACTAACGACAGCAATTCATTTTTATAAATAAGATACATAGATTTTACGTTTGGTCAGTCTGTTCTAATTTTTGAAGGTCGTATGGAAATCGAACCAGTGCTTTCCGAGGATAATTCACTGAAAGACGATTATTAAGTACTTATATTATAAAACAACAGTTAGGTCTATATTGCAAAGTCCATATAACCTAGAAACAGTTTCTAAGTGTTCTTGCAATTTCGAAACCTTATACTGTGATGATAATATTGACGATGGAACATTACACTGAAAAGATAACGGCGATGTAATAAAATGAAGTGATCATCTGAGTCTTGCGTTTTGGTCTGAGAATTCTTTGTTGGCTTTATTAGCAATACGAACTGAGTGAGACTGATATTTCAAATTCCTATAACGGTTTTAATACTAATAAGTTTAAGAGCTAGGAGGATATATTACGATATAAAGTAGGCGTTATATCACCAATCTTTGCAAAAATCAAATTTACGACTTTTGTCTCAGTTGTAGGGTGCTGTAGTTGCAGTCGCCGGTTCGAGTCCCGCTGAGGCCATTCGTTTGTGAGATGAGCACGAATGATTGTATTCTAGAAATGGGTGTTTATATTTAAATTTATATGTATCTAGTGTATCGACTATATGGTAACCAAAACAATACGCCCTGTAGCTTACCATTGAATTAGATGGTGTTCTGTCAGTCTTCTGTGTTAATGACCTATGATATCTTCTCTACACGACGCTCATATAATAATGGCAAAGGTAGAATATATACCATAATCTATTCTTATGGAAAATCTTTAAATGCCATAAGGATCGTAAATACACAAAAACCCGGCAAACGCCACATCCGTACACTATCGGTGCAATTTATCTATACACAAAGGTGTTAATTAGGATTTGAACTCACGACTGCTACCATTTATTTTCTAAGTCGGTACAAAATAAAAGCAACTCTATTTTTAAATCATAAGGTGCAAAATGCATTAGTTATTTTATATGATGTCTGATATACTAAAGGCTATTAAAGGACAGCCTGTGCTTAAGTCACGGGTTAAAATTGGCATGCATTTTAGTAACGAAGGGTTGGGATTCTGACCTTGCAATTAAGACATTTAAGTTACTTTTTTATGTTTTTAAACGTGGAATGTTAAAAGCTATTAAAATTGAGGTTGTTATGTTGGCAACGTAATTATTTGATACAATGGAAGCCAAAGAATTAATTAGTACATATTAACAAGTTATATAATATAATTAATTCGATATATTACGAGTATAACGTAGAGGAAATAATTATTAAAACTGCCTATTGCATATAGGTTGTATGTATAGCAACTTCGAATTATTTAAAAATTATGTCCTCTCCAGTAGCGGTTATAGCAATCGTCGCGCTCATAGTCACTTAATGAACCATTAAGTCGTTTTTTAGTATAGAGATTCTCGACTTAATTGTACATTAAGCGCCTTAAGCGCCTACAAACAAGTCAAATGTCAAATGGCAAAATATAATACTAGTGAGATCGACATTGGCGAAGTAATTTGTGCCCAAATGGCACGCCTAGAAGCCACAGATTAAAGAACATATACTAGTGAGATATGCTATCAAATCAAATGATTTTTTCTAAATATTGCTACTATATAAATGCGAAAGTTTGTATGTATGGATGTTTTTTTGCCCAATCACGTCAGAACCAGTCGTTCTGAATGTAACTGACTAATCTGAATGTAATTTGGCACAGAGAAGAATATACTTTGGAATAGCACATAGGCTACTTTTCATCCCCTAAATACCTACGGTTACTGTAGGATAGATTTAGTTTTTACTAGGGAAGAGCGATACCAGACGGCTATTATATTATATGATATCATCGCCGATTATGGACCTTTATGGCATGAAAATTTGATAATTGGATATGAAATTGAGCCATCGTTGGTTAAAATATGATAAACTAACAAACATACAATTACAATATCAGATAGGTTGAAAACGCAGTGAAATATCTTAGCCTTTAAAACATTAAAGAATTTACAGCTCGATGGGAAATACCTTGATTGTTCCCAGGAATCTTAAATGCGACACCTTTACTCATAGGTTGAAAGCCTTATTTCAAAGTCCAGACTCGCCTAAGACAGTACATATTTTTATATAGACTATGTATAGTGTGTTGTTTACACGTTATGTTCGCCGCAAGTGCCTATTATCGATTTGTTCTGCATGGTTGTGTTGCTCTGTGGATGAATAAGTGTATGTTCTAAATGCAGCTATTAATCATTTCATAGTTATTCGTATAATTATTTTATATATTTTAAAATTACAATTAGGTTTTTTTATAACTTAATATAGAGCAGTGGCAGCCCAGTGTCGCTTGGGAAAACGAATGATGTGAGTTCAAATCCCAGGTCTCGCACCTTACTTACAATATTTACATGTGCGAATCATTCCACCGTACCATCCGCGATTCATTCCAAAATGAATTTCCGATCTTAACGTATTTCATTTTTTCTAGAAGTGTGTGATTTGTTCATTTAAAGAAGAAAAGTTTTTAAAAAATATTAGAACTATTAAAAGTTACCCTATTAAATTATTCAATGTAACAATAACAACATTTGTAGCAAAAAGTTGTTTTTCTATTAACGCAGGAACATTTAAGGTGGTGACATATAATAACCTTGTTTATTGTATCACACTAACCATATTATAGTTCAGTAGGTCTCTAGTTTATAGGGCCATTCCATCCAATGGCTAAGAAACCTGACGCACAGATTAAAAATAATCGTTCACATGAGTTCTGGGTAAACAGTTTATTTTAATAAGGTTTATGCATTAGGATATCATTTTTTTATCAATATTATATTAAAATACAATATTTACTAAAACATTATTACATAAATTATCGTCAAATTAAAGACGACAAATATTTTTCTTTTACAAAGTTTATTAATACATATAATAATGGTGGTATATTTTTAAACGTAGCTTATGTCTTCAGCAGCTTGTAGGGAAATAAAAAGCAATTTATTGGCAAGATTTGACCGAAATACCAATGTGTACTTATCGTGACCAATTAAATTGCCAAGTTGATTCCCGTCATAACTCAAATAAGTTGAAAAAGTTGACAGCGATTTACAATGAAGCCATTAGGACGAGGTATTTAAGGCAAAATGTGCAGCTGCTCAAATTCTTGACGTAATTGGAAAGAAACTAAAGAAACTATTTCGTTATTTTTGAAAATGTCTCAACTGTGGTGTGTATAAAGAGATATTTAAAGTATGTAAAAAAATGTATATATGTTATATAATATACAGAATTAGATTTTTTCTTCTTTGTCCTTCTAGCAATAGACTGATGAATCACGGATGGACGATTTTTTTCAAATATATATAGTTGTATGTACTTTATAGATCCATACATCAATGGTGGACAAGTGATAGGGCGCGCTTTTTACGATCATGGGGATACCTGCTTCAGAAACTCTGTTTATTATAAATTACTTTTATACAAAAATTAGTTAGTTTTTAATCAATACGACAATAAAACGGAAGGCAACAATAACTTCATTAGTGGAACAACTTAAGGAGACGTCTTGATACGAAAAATCAAATAAGGCACGTAATTACCATATTGGGACGAATAAATTACCGTTGGTTGCATAAAGCCGTCCAAAATGAAAAAGGCACCTAATTGAGCGTTATCTAAAGACATGTAAGGGGACCTCGGCAGCCGTAGTAATCCGATATAGAATGCAATTTTTCCTTTTAACCGTAAACAGTTTCGATACGATGCAGAAACTTGGCCGTGAAGGCTTAAGTTACTTTCGTGCTAAAACATTTTGTTTTTCGTTTGCATCCTTTTACTCAGATTTTAGGGAAATTCTATATACTTGGATTTGCGGTCATGTAGTGCAAGTAGCGTATTTGGTTCACTGGTCGCGGGTTCAAACCTTGGATGAGGTTTTAAAAGTTTTGTCAGAAACGAGACAGATTTTTTTGTCTTTTTTATGTTAAGACTCAAAAAAACTAAAGTTAAAAATAAATTTTACGTTTGATTTAATTATGATATGGAGATGAAATTGTTAACTATTCTATTAGACTCCGCCGCCAATAACAGGTATTTTAACAGTCGAGTGGTTTAAATAGATAACCGATAGCAATACCTGTATTAAAATAAATTTTTATCCTTTGTCTAGACTGTATTAAATTTTTATTAAACTCTATGAATATTCAAAATATGTTTGCTACCGTAATTATTTTTTTGATGTATATCACTTTTGATTATCACTGTATCATTGATTTCTTTATAGTTAAATTTTAATTAAAATATCGATTTTATCAGATTAGATTATATAATTAATTAAATAATCAATAAGAAGATAATTTATATTAATAATCTTTGTTCAACTCTTGCAAGTAAAAGTTGGAATATTATTTACATAATATGGAATTTGAATACAAAATTTCGCAACAAAAGTGACAAGCCTTAACCGAAACTTAATAACTTACTTAAAAATGCATCAAAAATTGGGAGCTGAGTTGTCCAACCGGCTCCGTAACCCAATATTACCTTACCAAACCCTCCGACACATATAAATCGTATTTTTATTCAAATTGGGCCTATGTACGTGTCGCGATAAAGTCTTTTTAAAACATATAATAGACATACGAAACTAAATATCAAAGTGAATGCTACTTTAACTATAATTGATAAAGTTTAAATCTCTTAAATACATAATAATGTTTGTAGAACATCTTAAGAGAGACAAAAATAACCGAAGTTATAAAGCTACCGGTAATAAAGATGTTGATTCATTTCATACATGATATCTTGAATAAAACAACGGACCTGCAGTAATTTTAAAATCAAGAGACAAAATTATGGACGTAAAGAATTTACAATTTAAACATAATAAGAAAATAACGTATACATTTTTGGAAGTTAATTTTAAGTTAACGTAAAAACTGTAAAAAACCTTACTTTTCGGTGCTTAAAGTTTTATAACTTAAGCTACATCATCAGTTCTTAAATAATAGTCATATTTAACAACAACATTAAGCGTATCACGATCACGTTGATTGCTATCAAAAATATAAAAAGTTACTCAAATTCGCAATCAAGTCAAATGGTGCTGATTCGTAATAATTTTAAAGTCATAAACTGTTTATGCTGCTAGTGTGAGATTATAAAATCGTTAAGCTGCTCTCATAAAACTTGATATAGCGAAAAATTATTATTTGTACAAACGAAGTCGATATTTGAGTATTCAACCTTCGATAATCGTAAATTAAGGCCCAACTCTGAGTTAACTGAGCGTAAAAACTGTGAACGAAAGATTGAGAGTTCATGTTACTTCCAAATTCAAATAAAATAAAAAGGCAGCAGCTATAAAAAGAGAAGGAATGATAGCAGATGTCAAACGAATCGACAAGTTATCGATATTGATAGATTCAGAAATGTCTCCACGATCTAATGTAGTGTAGTTAAAGAGTCTAATTGTAATTATTCAGGTTTTAATCGATATTTCATATAACATTGTCCATGTTGTGGTTTCCAGGGCTTTGAATACCAAAGTGGTATCTGACACTTTTCGTTTTTTAAATTTCTCTGTCAAAGATATGTTCCTGGGTCTAATCTTTCTCAAAATGAAACGAGAGGTAAACCGGAACGGGTTTTAGAAAGAGACGCAAAGATTGCGCCCGCGCATGACAAGTGACCGGATTAATGCATTTTAAACATCTAAGGCTTAATTTTGATCGCGGGTCCTTTAATTGAATGACTTTTTATTCCGATTCACCGAAATGGTCTCTGGAACCTTTTCTTGGGTACAAGAAATGGCTTGTTTTAAATTCTTACGCTTTTTAATCCTTTCGTATGTATAATTTGTTTTTAAATTATAAGCTTGATGGAATTCGGAACGTTAGCTCAT
Organism: Boloria euphrosyne; assembly: GCA_951802675.2. Taxonomy (NCBI): domain Eukaryota; kingdom Metazoa; phylum Arthropoda; class Insecta; order Lepidoptera; family Nymphalidae; genus Boloria; species Boloria euphrosyne. The sequence goes on from OX637896.1 coordinate 5,349,486, forward strand.
TTAAGATTTTTAATAACTGTTTACTGAAAATGTCCCCGCATATTTTTGTTCGGAAATTTAATGTTGGAAAAAAAGTTGGTGTCTTTTAATTTGTTAATATCATTTACTGTAGAGTAAAAATAAATGTAAACCAAATCACGTGTCTAATCTAAACTATTTATCTTATTGGAATTTGTTGAAAGCTTGATCTATTTATCAGTCTATAGTTTTTCTTTTTTATTACCAAGTTGAGAGTATCCAACATCGGCCCAGCTTAGTGATTGACGACGTCCATAACCGATAGCCTGTTGCGCATGACCAAGTGAAACAATTTAATAAATATCTCTTCTCTCCGCTTTAAAAGCGATAATTTCTTTGTCATTTATCGCGCTAGCATTAACATTATTCAAGTCATAAGTTTTATTTTCCTTTTTCAAAACCAGTTGTGTTATTTTATTGAAATTTGTTACTGTGAGAATTTATTAGCAGTATCATAGTACATTAATATTTTCAGAATTTTTATGCAATGTAATAAGAACTGAAAAAATCCTTCATTTAAATTGTTTTTCAATGTATAGATAGAGTATTCATACAAATTAAGTTTTATAGTATCACACTGTTGGAGTGTTTACTTAATTTTTCCATTTATAATGTATTCGGGCATTGAGGTTATCTGTTGTCATTGAAATGACTAGTATTTTTTCACTCCACTCAAAACAAGTAATTGATTACAAGAATTTCAACATCGCCATATTTTTTAATTAATGTCACTAAAGCAATTAAGCATTTAATTATAAATTTAGTTGATGCACATAATAGATAGTCAAATAATAGCTTTGAGCGTTTGGAATTATAGGGAACAATTTCTTTAAGAAACCTGTTTGATCATGTCGAATGAAAAAAACCCGTCAGCACAATTGATCCGGTCGGTATCGAGATTGAGACATCTCTGAAACGAGTTTCATCTTATTGGTGTGAGCTTGCGTGGTGCGAGTCATAAGAGGTAGCGTTTTAAATATTTTGATCTTAATTAATGAATAAAAATTACTGGCCATAAAACTTACTGTTTGTTTCTAGTTAAAAAGTTAAAATTTTAAATAACTTTATTCAAGTAGACTTTTATAAACATGTTTTCAATGCTTAGAGGAATTTTGAAATCAATGTCAATTTATTATACAACGTTTTACTTCTTATGATAATAATTTAGTGTGCGATATAAATACTGTTGAAATATACTGTTAAATAAAAAAATAAAAAAATATACTGTTGATAGATCTATCAATGCAAGGCATAATTTGTAAGATTGTAGTTCACCGTGCTTGATAATTCAGGCATTGTAGACTAAATGTTTTTCTAAATACTAATTAAGTACTCTTACATATCCACTGAAATAGCACGTGGTAGTAATGTTTCCTTGTGATAATAACAGTACTACTTGTTTGAATTTAATAACAAAATTAACAAAATACAAAATATAATGAATATAAATGCACATTGAACAGTTGGGGTTAAAAGATATAGGTCTGTAGAATTCTATTCTTTTGAATTATTAAGAATTAGCGCATGATGCAAAGAAAGGTATATTTTATAAGAAAGTTGTTTTTTAATAATTTTAGAACCTTTCATATCCTTTATCTTGTACCACACCGTTACGCCCACGACACACGCACATAATTGTTCCCAGAAACATTGATTCCTGTTTTTTGGTTCCCATTTCGATAGAAAACGTAATTACTTCATGTGTTAGACGTACGAGGGGCTAATCCTAATGTGCATGGCGTTTTGCCGTGAGAGGCTATTTGTCCACGCGAAGTGTATTCCAGTAGCGCAATTAAAAAGTTAAAATTAACATTTTATATCGCTACTTATGTAAATAGATGTCAAAAGTCAAACAGTTCTTCAAAATACGTAATATGTTAAACATTTTTTAGCTTTCTGTGTGTAATTCATTTATGTTCTTTTTATTTAATTTTTTTAAAGTACAAGTATGCTTTCTTCAGCCATTTTTTTCTTTTGCTATGGACGTAATGTACATAAATTGAACTTATTAAACCTTCATTTATATTTGTATGAATTATGTATGTCTGTATATTGTATATAAGTAAAAGTTTTCAATTGTAATATTGACATCTTATACAGCCTCTCCTAATGTTTTTATTTTATTCAATTATTGTATATACAAATATTTTATTCAATTCAAAATTATATTTATTCTTGCATAATTTCAAGCCCGTTCAATCAGCTTATCCTTATAAAATAGAATATTATAACACGAGTTCTATGATGAAATTATTTACATGACGGGAAATGGAAATCAAAGACATTGGATGTTAAACGATATATCTTATCTCATAATAATCTTAGGCTATACTAAACTATAGACCAATAGAGGAAGTGCGTAAATCGATTCAAAGATTCTATTCATCGATTATTGTGTGTGAAAATCGATTACAACGGTGTCTATTAAGACGTAGTTAAGAATGATTTTTGATGTTATAAACTTGTAATCACTTCGGTCATCGACCGTTAACGATTTTTAATGGCACCTATTTGTTCCTTGATTGGATGATATATTCAAAAATTAATTGTTAGGACAAATTATTTTACTATACTTTATAGTGTAGGAATGGGGAAGAGTCCAATTAAAGAAAACGTTTAAACAGCTTAAATATTTCATGACCTATGTTCAATGTTCATGTTAGAAGTTATGTTTGATTAAATATCAATATAATATTATTTCTAATAAGCAGCAATATTAATTATAATTAAAACAAAACAGCATTAATTATTTATTAATGAGGTAGTTGTAGCCCAGTGGCAAAGCACTCGTTTGGCCAGCCAAGCGAAATTCAAAGAGTGCAGGGTTCAAATCCTGGTCTCTCATCTTAAATATTTTCATGTACGAGTCATGGTCACGGGTCTCACCCGAAAAGATAGTTTCATTTATGATGTCGAATATTCGCGTAAACCTAAGAAAGTTATGAAAAATTCTAACCTAAGCAAAAGTTTGTTCCGCACTTTCCGAGAAAGCTCATTATCGAGTTAACACGTGTTTTTGTCAAAATGCGAATACCCGCATATGGTGTCGATGTGTTTTGGTTTCGAATAATATTTTCAAGAAAAACAACAAGTGTGTCGCCAACTTGAAATATTGGTGACTTATTGTTTTTGGTTCCGCTAGAATGAAAGGAATAATATTGGATTTTGTGTTATTTTAGTAGGTTCAAGATGGCAAGTTTTTTGACAACATAAACAAACATAAAAAATATTACTTCTAATTTACTTACAACTCAGTTAATATCTTATAAGTCTTTGTTGTATTACTATTCAAGTGAAACAAAAATATACCTGCTTTTTTATAATAGTTTAAAATGTAGTGAGTATTAAAATATATTCCACTTTTAATTCTTCGTAGTTAAACGAAGCTTTCCTAAGAATATGTAGGTATTGAATATTTTCGATAACATTACCTCCTTTTTGCATTAGTATAATATAAGTTTTCGAACTAATTATCAGCTTCAATAAAGCATTTTGAATCATTTCGTTGGACAACTAATAAGTGTATATTTTACACTAGTTATTTCTGGTTAACATTCCAAGCACTAAGGCGTAGAGCGTTAAAATCTGAAATAAGATGTGTCTGGTCATTAATTGTACAGAAATGAACACTTGCTGACGCGTAGTCAGATTTATATGAGTGCCATCTTGAGATTTACGACATTTACGACGACAAATATAGGTAGTTGACGTATTAAGAGTGGATTTTAAGTATTTATTTAAAAACTAGTATTCGCCCAGTAATTGAATCTCGACCAAAGATATTAAAAAAATAACCACTTCCTATTAAACAAAAAAAAATCAAACAGGGGGCTAACAGAGATTAAATAAATATAAAAAAAGGGGAAAATTTTTCGTTTATCAACGTTTGATGGACACAACTGATAAATTCACCTAATTTTTGTATCATTTAAGAAATTTAACCATTCCTAGAGGTTCTCCAATTATCTTGAATACTTCAAGGAAAAGATGTTTCTGATAAATCTTTATTTGAACAATAATAAATAGGGGTTGTTACACCAATTTTACACCCAACAAGGGTGAGTTCTGTAACCATAATTATGTAGCTGTAAATCTCCACACTCGAGACACGCAGTTAACACCCTAAGGGTTCAAAAACAAACCAATTCTTCCAAAGGATAATTAAACCGCAGCCTTTAATTAGTTGCCGGAAGAAGAACATGTGGTCGCGGCTTGGTATTCGATATCTTCCGATAATTGCCACCCTTCAAGTTTTTTATGAGATTTCTAATAGAACTGTCTAGGGTTGTTCTAAACATTTGTGTTCGTAACGACTTTGTTTGAAGATGTTTTTATGAAATTATTTATTTTGTTGATGACAGTGGTAGCCTAGTGGTAACGGACTTGGAGAACCGAGTGTTGCGGGTTCAAATCCAAATCCAATCCAAATCAAATATTTTTATGTGCATCATTTGCAAAATTTATTATCACTTGTCTCACTGTGAAGGAAAACATCGTTAGAAAGCCTGCTGAGAGAATCTAGCAGATTTTTGAGGACTTTCGCAGGACTTGTGAGGACTATGGTCTGATCCCCTCGTATTAAAGAGAAACCCTTGCCCAGAAGGTGGGACGTTGAAAAAAGCTGTATATAATAAAATACTATTTATTTTGTTTACTGGTATTGTCATTCACTAGTACGACCTCTGCTTGTAAGTTCGGTAACTATTGGTTAAGTGTTTAAGGCATAATGCATATAGCTTTGGAAGAGGATTTAAGAAAAAGACTTATAAAATAACACGCAATAAACAGTTTTAACATCTTTATAATAGTGTGCATTTAATATGTATATGAAAAACTGGTTCTTAGGTTGTTAAAATATTCGCCTATCATTAAAAGACAAAGAAGTTTTTGTGGCTACTGTAGCGCTTGTTAATTATTCTCGATTCACTTACTTTGTAATATTTACTTCACTTAATCTTATTAATTGGCTTTTAAGCTTTATAATATTAGTTATCTAATAAATATACTAGGTGGTAAAGGACTAGCATTGTATGTTTTGTTTGTATTCTTCTTGAACAATTTCACTTTGATGATGTTTTTATCAACACATTTTAATACTTTATATTCTAAGTTCGTATCAAGTAATTCTAATTATCATAAATGTATAATAAAATTGATTTGGACGACACGTTTGGCTCAGTTTGTAGTGACCGCGGGTTCGAGTCCTGGTGGCATTCATTTGTAGACCACGAATGTTTGTACTCCAATCATGGGTGTTTATATTTGTAATATGTATATATTTAAAATTATATCAACTATCTGGTATCCGTAACACAAGCCTCGTTGCTTACTACGTTACTAGATGGCGCTGTGTGAATTATTTTATTTATGTATGTATAAAGATTTTTACAATAATATACATGTACGGAAATCTTCAAAACGAATTTAACTATTTACTAATAGGTATATAAAACATGAAAAAATGATAGGAAAAAATAAGTAATTTATGTAGGACTTACCTTGCATATGTCAGTCTAGATTTGGTTAGTGTGAATAGTTGTCCTCGTTTAAGACCTTAGTTATATTTATGTCAAAATGTATTAAAAATGCGTTCATCCATTAAAGTGGAAAATTTGTGGAGTAAGATAAGATTTTAGATTTAGACCGTTGCTATGTAGATTTTGAGTTGGTTATGTAATAAATATAAGTAACTAAAAATAAATTAAGTATATAAAAGTAACTCTACATATTCTTTTTCATTTACATGTATTTTGCACGTAAAATAAATAAGTTTATGTTAAATTCAATTTCATATTTAGTTTATATGAATAGTAATATAGAATAGTAAGAATTCAAAAATTTAACAATTATATAATACATTATTAAAAATGATTCAAAAAGTTTTTAAGTATTGTAAATACTGTCAGTATTACAAGTAGGTAAAAATAAACATCGAAGATTTGTCTAGAGAGTAGACTAGTCTATTAATACCTATTGCATCAGTAGAAAATCTTCTAAGTCTACTTTAGTTTGCATATAAAAAATTTTACTATCTCAGTCATGCTCATTTAAATTTAAAGTAGGTATAACCTTTATTAAAAGGCTATCTTTCACACAGTTAACTTAGCACATCTGACAGCGTTGCGCCTGCGCACTAAAAAAACAACAAAACGGCGGCGTGGCATCAACCCCGTTCAAAATTTAATATTTTTTCGTCAATTTCTAAGAACCTGTGTTATATCGCACTACCTGCCTTGATTATGGTATAAAAACCTCGTTAAGATTTTTTTTGCGGACGGAACACTAATCGTTTTATGACAACTGATGTTTTAATGAGAAAATTGCTTTTACGCTTAAACATATCCCGAGTATAGTGGTGTTATATACATTTATTGTGGCTGAATAGCAGTATTACATTAGGCTGGTGTACTTTGAAAGACTATAACGAATTCAAATCCAGATTTTTTAGTTAATACTTACTTTGTGTATTTTCGAAGAATTAATTTAATATTTATGAACAATCAAATATTTTAATATAAAAATATATATTTAAAATGTGAATCGATACTTGATAGCGTCTATCAATGCCTTTATTAAGTTAGATCTACAAAATTAATAGGTAATATTTCAATCCATGAATATTTAATTTCTATATGAGCCAGTGTCTTATCTGTAGAAACGATCACTAAGCATGCAATCATTTATCGATCTGTGAATATTATAAATATCCATGACATTACAAATTTACATCGCAACGCCTTTATCTCGCCGCGTTCCGAAAAATAACTAAGTTCATAATTTAGTGTTTGCCTCATTAGTATATGTTACAAAATCACTACGTATGCCATCTAAAGACGCCGCCAGACAAATCTATTGACATTCATATTCATCGCCACACGTGACCACGAACCCACACTATATGTCGTCCATCCCAAGTAATTTTACGCCCAATCGAGAGCGATAAAAATTAATACATCAGTCGAAAACCGACTCGGTAATAGCCGGTTCTATACAATCCAAAGTCGACTCAATTGATCTACCCGATTCTTCGATATTCAATACCTCAAAAAAAGATATAAAGTCACTATTCGTATACCGTTTTTTCGCGTTAGACGAATGCCGGGGTGACTATTGCGATCGTCGGGTGGAATTTAAAACTTACAATCCTCGGGTCCATCGATGGCCGCTTTTTATCGGGCGAAATATCGATGATTCTGGCGGTTCTCACAGAGATCCCAAGATGAAGACATAAAAATTTTGGTAGTCAGGCGGCGCGTCAAACGGACCACATACAATATTTCGGGAGGTTTTCGGAATCGCGTTCGTCTTATTGGTTTGGGTGTCCGCCAAATTGGTGGTCTCTCGCGCCTTTTGCATCAACCTATTATTTTAGCCCAAATCGCCCGCCTCGGCTCGAACGAGCGTGATCAACAAATCAAGATGTCTCATTCTTTTTGCGCTTTAAAAACGTGTTTGTTTTTGAAGGTATAAGGCATGTAATTATAATGGAGTCTCGCGAGCAATCACGTTCGTGATGAAGCTTTGACTTGATTAGGTTTGATTAATAACTAAATAATCACGGTTAAGTAATAGATTGTTTTTGCTCAACGTTATAATTAACTGGCATAAAATATGCGAGGTCGTTGGTACATTTTTTGCTTTGCTTTAAGTTTTTGCGAAGGATTTAAGTTGCAAGCAAAAAATAAGTCAAATAAGTTGTTAAGCAAACAAGAGCTGGACCCCAGGGAGTTACGATAAATAAAAATATTAGCGCTCGAGAATTTAAATAAAATTGTTATTTTATTTTATAGCATTATAAGTACGGTAAAATTTTTATATCGAATAAAATTTTTGAAATGTTTAAATTGCTTTGCGGTTTTATTTAACTTAAAATGAGTCATAAAATTCTTGCAATCGAGGAAATATCGAGAAGGATTTCGGCGTGTAGTATTTCCAATTAGCGAACGAATATTTAGGATGTTCCTAATTTAGCAGGTAATGGTATCTTACGGATACCTCATAAATGTCTAGAGGTTGGTTATTAATCACGTCAGGCAATAAGTGGACATTTACATGCAAAGGAACTCTGTTGATATCTCAATCTATAGAAACCTAGCTTAAACTAGAATGGTTGTTAAAAATTGTTTCACGTAAAGTCGTCGGTCCTGCGCCTTAACTCTCACTGGTCTTGTCGAGTAGTCGTCCCACCGGAATATGAGAGTGATAAGGAATAGAGAGTGTACTGGTGTCTGCGCATACACTTGTGCACTATAATATCTCTCGCGCAGAAGGCTAGTCTCAATGAGATTTGCCCCCGTGGCCGTAATCGGTCGGGAGGACATCATTATATTAAATAGTCCAGGCGTATCTACATACGTCTCTATTAATTAATAGTCTGGATTAATGACTGCGTCTCTAATAATATCGAATTGCAATTCATTTGTATCGTAAACGGTTCATAAATTAGTAACGGTCTGTGAATTTAATTTGACTAGATTGTTTATGGCATATCTAATAAAGCTATAGCGATAACTTAAGAATAGACTCCGTAAATGTATTTAAATTTTATATACTCTTTAGTGTTTTACGATGCTTGATGTTTTTGTTTTAAAACTAGTGACTGACACTCGTTTCGCTTAGGTTTGTTCCTAGATATTTATGTTTTAGCGGTTAATAGCGCTTAATGAATCGAATATAAAGTTTAAATTTTTTAATTTTTCCAGTTTTTTTGTTTACCCCTGACAAAACATAAGATGAATTATTCAATTCAATTCTCTTGTTAATGGCTTCAAGCGTGCAAGTTGAGCACAGATTACTTCGCCAGTGTCACGTAGAATGGAGAAGACGAGAAGGAGATTGGTCGGTAACATAGAGTCAAGAAGAACTATTCAAATCGGTCCAGCCGTTTTTGACTTTTAGCGAGACTAACGAACAGTTATTAATTTTCATAAAAATAGTATAGTTTTAAAATTATATTAAATTTTTTTTTTATTTTCAGGCTTAGAATATTTAAGTGCAGCGAGGAGTCTACATCCAGAGCTTCACGCTGGGAGTACGCTGGCAAGTCAGGACTTTCAATTAAGTTTAGAAGGTACGGAAACTATAAAACTTTACGATCAATTATATATTAATAACACGATTTTATGCTACTTGTTTTATATTTAATGTCTCATTTCTTGTATTTTTTCTCTTGAGTAATTCTTTATACGATAAAATTCTTTTAAATTAATTGATCTGATTTTAGTTCTATCAGGATGTTTTAGTTGTAGTGGCTTTTTATAGAAAACTAATATTCGCTTGCGACTTAACTTAAATGGCTATCAATCAAATATAGTATGTTATGTTGAAATAAGTTCAACTGTTAATGAAAATTGAGTGACAATATTAAAATATCTTAAATATTATTATTAAATAAATGATTACCATAATGTGTTTTGAATGGCATTTCAGGTTCAAGAATAGCATCTCCCAACCGACTGAGGCTATCAGGAGGTGCAATAGGTGCCTCTGCTAATAGAAAGAGAGCGGTTTCCTGGAGTCCTTATTCAGCTGAGTCCTTAGATTTGGCTGCTGTGATCAGAGCATCGCCAGCCAGCTTAGCCGTAAGAGCTCCATCGGCAGCATCCACTGGCAGCTATGGACATCTTAGTGCTGGTATGGTTTAATTTTTAGCTAAAAATATATTTATTATAACTTAAAATAATAAGTATACGGAATTAAAAGTTTGTGCTTAAATATTACATTTATAAAAAAGAGTGCATATTTTTTAGTATAATTATTAAAATTAATAATCTTTTAACGAAACCTGTTTAGTGGTCGTGAAAACATATCAAAGAGATAGACACCACTACCTACTTTTTCGCCGGCTGAGTCTAAAAATCGGATTTGGTCTCCTCATCTTACGCGCGAATGAAAGTTTTAAGGATTTCTAAATGCCTCCTATGTACTTATCTTATAGCTTGTCATAATATTTTTTTTAACTCTCAGTCATATCCTTTAACTTTAAACCATGTTTCTTAATACATGTATAACAATGTTTTAGGAGCAATATCTCCCGCGTTATCTCTATCCCACGCGTCACTCGCCCAACAACTTCTGGCTCGTGGTGGAGTGGGTGGCAGTGGAGTACTCCCTGGAGGGGTGTTACTCGACCCTGCTCATCAACAAGCCGCAGCCGCTGCCGCACATCATGCTGCGCATGCGCATCTTGTTGCTGGTATTCACAGGTAAGGATTATCTTAATATGCATAAAAGTTTCTCGTTGTAGACTCAATTCAAGCATAAAGTTACTCCAATTAAATAGAAAACTGTGCAGTTTTTCAAGAAAACAAAGCTTCTAAACAATTTTTTTATTGTTTTTGTCATATTTTATATTAATTATATTTAGAGGTTTTAAATTAACCTTATATTTTTCAGATCTCATATTTCGTCACCAACACAGCTGTTGATTGGGGCCCCAGTTGATGTCAGACCTGGACTTGGTCTCGATGGAACACCTCCTCAACATATGCAGCAACCACCACAACAACCCGAAATCACAAGTGTGATGGAAGCTGATAGGTAAAAAACTAAAAAAATATTAAATAAAACTATATGGATGTAATATACACAGAACACCTAATGAAATTACTTTCCTTACATTCCTAGTACCAACCGTGACATAATTAAAAAAAAAAAGTTTCATTCAAAAACATGCATATTAAATAGCACTATCTTAGTATTCTCGTCAGTTTGTAACATGATTTCTCACCAATCTCTTTTTGACCTTTTCCATTTTACGTGACATTGGCGAAGTAATCTGTGCTCAAATGGATTGCTTTGAAGCTATTATCAAAAATATTGAATGAATTATGATCTCTTTCATCTCCTACTCATTAAGTTTGAAAATTAATAATAAAAAGAAAGTTTTGTTAATAATTGCATATCTAATTATCTTACAGTGCATCAAACGTTCTTACCCAACGAAAGTCCCCACAAGTGTTGTCACATCGGGACATGATGTCCCATAGCAACAAGCCCTTATCAGCGGCAGCAGAGAGTACTGTACACGATGGCTTGGACTCTAAGGATGAACCCGGGGATTTCATCGAAACTAATTGTCATTGGGTAGGTAACCATTTGGTTTTTATCATTACAAGTAGCACAAGAAAATAAAGCTATGATTTTTTACTAAGGTACAACATCTGCTCTCTCATATATCAAACTGCTGAAAAAAATGAAACCGCATGGGTTTAATGTATTGATACAATATCTATGAATTACAATATTACTTTGCAGGTTGACTGTAAACTCGAATTCCCAACACAAGACGATTTGGTAAAGCATATCAACACCGACCATATCCACGCAAGTAAAAAAGCGTTTGTCTGTCGTTGGGTGGGATGTTCAAGAGATGAAAAGCCGTTTAAAGCTCAATACATGTTGGTGGTACACATGCGCAGGCATACAGGGGAAAAACCTCATAAATGTACTGTAAGTATTATTTTATCTAATATAGATATTATGAAATAAAAAACTATAGTAGGTACTTTGTTTAACAATTATTTATTGAATTTTAAATGTGTGATCTAGGCCCTAATAGATAACGATCTCTTCTAGAGATAGGTCCACTTTTGAAAACAAAAAAGTTTAAGTACAACAATAATATAATAATACGTAGTGACAAAATGAGGAAGAAGTAGTTTTTAGTAAAGTAAAGTAATTTTTTTTCCATTTTAGTTTGAAGGGTGTTGTAAGGCGTATTCAAGATTAGAAAACCTGAAAACCCATTTACGGAGTCACACTGGGGAGAAGCCGTACACTTGTGAATATCCTGGCTGTGCGAAAGCCTTTTCTAATGCAAGTGACAGAGCCAAGCATCAAAATAGAACACATAGTAATGAGGTAAGTTCGAAATTTTCTGTCAAAAGGATCTGTGACCATAGTTGTCTTCGCTTTACTTTTTATGGGTATTTCCCTGGTTTTCTTGGGTCATGAATAATTTTCTCATTTTTTTTATTTAGATATATTGCGAAGCTTTCAACAAAACATAATATTTTACATCTTCATAACATAACATCATAATATAACATAACGTAACATTTAGACATAACTTCATCTTTATAACATTTAAAAATAATACTTATTATAACTATCCTGTTTTTCGTTTATTGGCCATGTCATATGTCATTGGAAGTTGTTACATATCAAATAATTACTAAGACCAAGCACAACAGATCTCGGTATCCAAAACTACGAACATCTTATGGATCATATTGTTTAAGTGTAATGAAAAAAGTGGAGAAATGTCATTTTTGTCAAACGTGGTATCTGATACAATACTAATCTAATCCCATCCTTAATACATGGAATTCAAAGAAGTTCCACTAACTAAATTCCACTAACTACAAGATGTTACTAGCATTTGAAAAAAATTTTCTTCCGAATAAGCCGTCGTTTTGCCTTTACCCACAAAATATATTGTTACAATAACCCATTTTTAAGTAATTCAAACTATAATAACATTGTGATTTCTTTCAGAAACCATATGTATGCAAAGCTCCAGGGTGTACGAAGCGATATACCGACCCGTCGTCTCTCAGAAAGCATGTTAAAACAGTGCATGGCGCTGAGTTCTATGCCAGTAAGAAACATAAGGGTGAGTTTTTATTACTTATATTATTTTTATCACAGATAATAAATTAATAACAAGCTTTTTATCATAAATAAGAAACTGATTTATAAAAAAATACATTTTAAAAATCAAGGTAAAATAAATATTGTTAACTTATCAAAACCATTTTTAGTATAGGAACTTATTTATTAATTGCATTAATAATTTGTACTTACATTAAAATTAACGTGATAAGTAAATATAATTATTCCACCAGGTTGCAGTCGAGGTGACGATTCAGCAGAGTCTGGTGGTGGAGGTGCTGGATCTTCTCCCAGATCAGAAGAAGGCGGAGTACCTATTGGAGTTAGAGGTCACACGTCTTCAGCATCTGTAAAGAGTGAAAGCCCTGCTTCTCCATTACCCCTTGGTCTTCATACTCCTGCACATCAGGTAATATTTAACCAATGTGTTTTTTTATTATAAACATTGTTTATATTGATATCAAAATAAATTATCAGAAAATAACCTTTCACACTTCTGCTGTTTGGTTATAAAATCTTATGGTTTACGTGGTATACGTATTTGTCTCAATTTTTTTTATTAATAAATAAAATATAAGGATTGTTATTCTCTCTAACCTTATAAATAAAATAAAAATCTTTATTGGAACAAACTCACCTTCAAATTTTTTTAATATTCCAAAAGCTTAAATAAAAGTTGTAGTAGTAATACTTAGACATGGTTAAAATACCATTAATAGCATTATTAGGAATATATTATTAAAGTAGGTTTCTTTTCTTTACAGCTATCAGCACAATGCGGTGGGGAATTAGATTTCGGCGGCTCAGGTCTTGGTGGCTTCAGTGATGAAAATGGTGCTCCTTACTTTAGGATCGATGGCGAGGTAAATACTATGTATTTGAGTGTATGCACATTGTTATCCAAGCGAGCGCTTTACCACAAGGTAGTGGTGGCCCAGTGGTAACGCGCTCGCTTGGATATCACCATGATCACCACTTGTCTTACGGTGAAGGAAAACATCGTGAGGAAACCTGCATGTCTTAGAAAAACCTAGCAAGTTTTCGAAAGACATGTGAAGTTCGCCAACACGCACTAGGCCAGCGGTAGACTATGACCTGATCCCCTCTTATTGAGGGAGGCCAGTACCCAGCAGTGGGACGTTACAAAGGGCTGATTACTTTGCATTGTACGGTATTTAAAGTACTTTTATATCACCTATGTCTTAACGTTTGTGTCTCACTAATACTCGTCACTCTATTTTTTGGTTTAATGGTTAGCATGTAGGTATACATCCAAAAACCATTCAGATTTCGTTTGTTCAAGTGTAATTATTGAATTTTAAAGTAAACACTCCAATATTTAGACCATAGTTTTGAAGAAAACGTAAATACATATCTTGGCAAGTTCGTCGTCGATGGTGCATTTATTTTGCGCATATAGTGAATCTTATTTTAATTAATATTTATTTTTAGGTCGAACAAGAAGTAGTTGGTGAAGTAGGTCAACTTCCACTAATGTTGCGAGCAATGGTAGCCATTGGAGAGCCCAGAGCCCACCATCACGCGCCCCGCTTCGGCAACAAGATGGGTGTAGGAAGATTGATGCCACCGATACATGGTGCTGATATAGGAGGTAAGTGTTGTCAGAAGTTGCTTTTGGAATTTTAGTTTTTTGGAAATATTTAATAGTATTTCGTTCATATTTTTTATCTTATTGTTAAATTCTTAAATTATGATCGTTGTATTCAGTAATATATTATTATACATTTTATTACAATTTTAAGGTAAGAAACCAAGTGAAGCGGGATCAAATCCCGAGTCTAAGCTTCTAACATTTCATGTGCGAACTATTTCTAACTTCGAACCTATCAAGTTTTTGAAAGACATGTGAAGTTAGTCAATCCACACTTGGCCAGGGTGGGCTATTGCTGGATCCTTTATCTACTGCGTGTTGCTGTGGCTACGTAACAATTATAAAGCTCTTTATTATTTATATTTCAAATTAAAAAAAATATATATATTGTTTTACAGGAGTAATGCCTGGGAGAACAGAACTTGGTGGTACGAATGTTACGGTGGAGTTGAAGTCTGGGCTCCCGAACGCGAGGCGAGATTCTGGCATTTCATCTGGTAGCAGCTTATACAGTGCAAGGTAAAATGTCTATTTAATAATATATTAATAAAGATATTATTATAAATTATTTAAATTATATATTTTAGAAAATAAAGTGTTAAAGTAATTTTCTGAAATCATTTTTGTTAATTAGTAAAACAATTAGTTATAAAGTCTTCAAACTTTAAGGCTTATATTTAACAGTTAAACTTATAAAAATAAATCATTTTTTTATGTATAGATCTTCAGACATTTCTCGTAAAAGCAGTCAAGCATCAGTGGTATCAGGCGCGGTGGCAACAACCACAGGCGTCGCCGGGCCGCAGAGACTAATCTCACAGCACACCAATGTGTACGATCAGCTATCTCCTGATAGTAGTCGAAGGTAACATTAAAATTATAATTATATTTATTAATTATGTAAAATAACATAGATTATTGTAACGGTAAATATATGTGAATAGTTAGTATATAATAGATAGACTATATATATGTACATTACGACTATATATATGTAATACATAAAGACTTATGTTTCCAACCATCTAACAGTCTCTATACAAAAAAACAAAATCTGTAACTCTTTTGACGCCATAAAAGGACAAACAGACAATAACAATTTATGATTTTGATCTTTGCAGATCTAGTCAAGTATCATGCGTTGGGTATGCGCCACCGCCTTCCTCAGCTTTAGCTGCTGTACAGGCTGTAAGGACTTCACAAGGCAACCAGGTATTATTTAAGTAGCATTTCTTTACCAAATAATACAATTAAATCCATTAAATCAATTTACCATAATGTCCTATTAACTTAATAAAACTCGTGATATACTCGTAACTTATCCTTGCTTAACTCGATTGTCACTTTTTAATATCTAAAGGCCTAAACGTAGCCTATGTTATTGTCCTAGTTAAAAATCTATCCGTGTACTAAATGTTATACGTGAAGGCAACACAAATATATAGACACACACAAAATTCGCGTATAGTGTTAAGTACGATTATTATAAATAAAACCTTTTGTTTTTTTACTTTAAGGCTGTACTTCTCCGTGGTGTCACTTGCTCAGAAGTGAGAGCAGAAGAGTTAGCCTTAGAGCTTGATCCGAATGTTCAAGTCAAAGAAGAAGCTAGAAGATTATCAGAACAGTCTAATCTTAGTGATCAAGCACAAGGCTATCAACCTTATCCTTGCAATAATGATGATGTGGTAAGAGAATTATTAAAAAGAATATTTTTATTTAATAAAAAATGTAGTTTGTAAAACATTATATATTTGAACTTTGTTTATATTCAAAATTATTCTTGTTGTAGTATTAATAACCAAAATATTAATTTTCAGGGTGACGCTCCATTCCCATTTAAAACTGAAGATGATCATGAGGTGAACTATAAGGAGTCTCGTTCAAACTCCACAAATACTGTGGTTATCACTACGGCTCAAGTTCACCACCCAAATCAAGAAGTCAACCTTGAACAGGTACTTTCTCAAACACAAAAAAAAAACAAGCAAACATAGTTTCCATTTTAAGATTGAATATTATAATAACATATGACTTTGTATTTTAGGTTGCTGAGGGAGAGATGGTGGAGAACAAGCTGGTGATACCAGATGAAATGATGCAATATCTTAACCAATCAATATTGGGAACTGATACGGTAACACCAGCTAAAACAGATTCCGCCAATCCCGAACCTGAAGGAAAAAGCAACGAGAATGACAACACAACCAAAGACATTAGAAACAATGATATACAAAACACGAACAATTCCAGTGATAAAATCAGTGACGTCGCCACTAGCGATGACTCTCTTCTTAAAAATCTAGGTGCCATAGGAAGTGATCTCAATATAAGTGATATACAAGTCGATTTAAGGTCATTAGACGTTAGTATGTCCGGTAACAGTGGCTCTCTTTTAGTGGCTAAGTCCCCGAATAACAAGAGTCCTCCTCTACAAGAACAAGTAATTCCCGAAGTCACAATTGAAAAATGTGAACAAGAATACGCGAAACCTCCTACGAGTAATGTTTCTACTAATAACCCGTTGCAGTCATTGCAAACTATGGCTGCTAATCAAACCGAACAATCCAATAGAATGAGAATGAATAATCCACTACCTCAAAAACCCGCCATGAGCCCTAAAACTGTTGTAATGACCCCGCAAACAGTCATGAGTCCCAATTTAGCGCATAGTATGCTAAGTCCGCAGAGTCTTCCACATAGCTCTATGAGCCCTCAAAGTGTTCGCAGTCCGCAACATATGCCACATGGCATTATGAGTCCTCCTAGTGTATATAATGCTATGAGTCCACAAAGTATGCAAAGTTTAATGAGTCCTCAAATGTCTAACCAAATGATGATGAGTCCCCGTCACAATAACATTGGTAGCCCGATTTCTCAAAATATAGCTAGTCCCATGATGAATATCGCTAGTCCAATGAGCCATGGAATGTCTAGCCCAATGCATCCTGGTTTACAGAGTCCTGTTACAAGTCCTATGGTGCAAAATATGACGAACATGGCCATGAATATTCAACCAGTTCAGAGTCAGAATCATAATATGATGATGAATCCACCTATATTGGCAGCCCCACCATACAATAATCGTCAGAACTGTAACAATAAACTACCTAATAAAAACTATAATAATGTTCCTAATCAATACCAAAACCAAAACTATAATCAAGCACCACCTTACCCAACGCAAAACCAAAACTTTAATATGAGAAATCAAAATATGCAGCAATACCCTATGATGGCACATTTCAATCAAAATCAAGTGCAAATGCCTATGATGGCAATGAATCATCAGAATATGGTATATAACAACCAGATGAACTACGTGCCACAGCCTGTGAATTATACAAACCAAAGCAACCAGATGCATCCAATGCAAATGTCTAGATCTTCTATGATGAGTGTTGATAATAGTGGTAATATGAATCGTGGTGCGCTGAACAGTTATTGCGAACAGCAAAGTAATTGTCAACCTCCAGTTCAAAATGCACAATATAACCAAAATATGCAATATACTCAACCCCCTCCTTATAATTCCGTAGCAAATGTATCTAATGTGATGGGTCCACCACCACCGAAGAACAATCATCAATACAATCAAGCCATGATGAATAATAACCAATATTATAATCAGCAACGATCTTACAACCAGTGGGACTATCCAGGAAACCAATTCAATAAACATAATATACAGAAATCAGTCCAGAACTCCGTCAATATGTCTACCGGCAGTCAAAAACCTAATGGCGCGAGAATGTCAATAAATTGCAATCAGATGATGAAAAATGCAGGAGAGCAGCAGACTGATTGTAGCATGAACAGTTTAAGGAGTCAAAACAACCAGGCGGATGTTCAAGTATGGGATATATCCCAATCTCAAATAGAGGCTACGAATGGAAGAAAGAAGAACCAGAACACGATGCGGCAAGAAACCTACCAGAGGACGTTGGAGTATGTAGAGAACTGTGAAAATTGGAAGAGTTCAGAGATGGTATCCAGCAGTACGCACCCTCTCCAAGGCGGAGATAACATGGTTGTGAACGATCTCCAAACTTCCTTGTCTTCGTTTTATGAAGAAAACCAATATTTGCAAATGATACAATAGTTACGTCTATTAAAATTACTTTAGAGATTATATATAAGTTCAAAAAACCGTGCAGCAATAGGTAACTTTACTCAAGAGACTGACTAATGATAAATTCTAAATTTAACTTTTAATACTAATATACATTAAATACACGTTTCTTTAAAAGTAATCAATACAACAGTTTAGATGATTTTTAAAATCTTTAAATAACAGTTATCATATAACATAATATAATATATCCTCCTCCCTCGTCATTTTATTATTCGATGAGAGTGTTATTGTATTTTTAATCGTTTTCATAATGACATATTAATCTCTAAAATATAAAAATCTCGTGTCTCAGTGTTTGTTATCGAACTCCTCCGAAACGGCTTGAACGAATTTAATGATTTTTTTGTGTATATTTGGTAGGTCTGAGAATAGGTTGTGTTAGGCAATTTTTTATTCCCCTAAATGACGAGGGTGGCCCTCTCCAGATTTTTATTATTTTTTTAAACAAATTTCTGTAATTTTTTTATCCTTCAACCAACGCGTGTGGAGCCGTATAAAAACTTTGTTGTAGTACTTTGACATGAGCCAGAAATATTTTTTCTACTGGTTAATATGACTGTTGATAGAGTTATCCTATTTAGCTATAGAATTTCTTAGGTAAGAAATGATAAAAGACACGCACATTTTATAGAATTTGTTGTTGTAAATAATGTATACTTATACAAGATGTCTTCCATTTAAATACAATATTTGCACTTATAAAGATTGCTTAAAACAGTGCCTTTTATGTATAATATTTGTACATAGAACAATGAATTTTAGAAGTGCCTTGATTCCTTATTATTGATATTTCGCAGGTGCCTTTTTTAAGTAAGTACATTATACTAGAGATAGTTATTTTACATTTTTTTTATAAATACTGTAAGTTTCAACTGAGATTATTAAATAAAGTTAATTGTACAAAGTTTTTTAGAATTTTTACAAATGTTAAATATAGTTTATAATGCTAAGGATTATTTTGTAAGGTTTGTTAGTTTGTATGATGGCAATAAAAGCAGTGTTTCGAAGACAATGAATCTCCTAGTTTAATATTTTGTATGAGATTACTAGATCTAAGTATTGTTATTGCTATTTAAAATATGATCAACGCACAAATAAAGTGTAATAGAACAAAAGTACTGTATTTTGTAATAAATTATTGTTTGTAAAAAAACTTTTGTAAACATTTTAAAACATTAATTTTAATGAAATTATTGAATAAATTTCTTATGATATATTTGAATTTTTCTTTCATTTTTTATTAAGTACTCCACGTATGACTTAAAAAATAAACAATATGATATACAAAAACTATGGTCATAACTTTTACATAACCTTTGTTGTTGTTCTATAGAAAAATGGGAAAAATAGTTTCATGATAGATTCTACTATAGATCTAGATTCTAATATAGATCTAGATTCTAACATAGAGATATAAGCCGAAAAAAAATTGTACTACTATACTTATGTGTAAATCCATAATTATTCTGAATTTCAAAGTAAGGAAGTAGAGTAGAATGCTTAAGTAAATATTGTAACTTTGTTATAAATTTCATCAGCAGATAAATTTGGTGGTACGGAATCCTTGATGTACAAATCAGACTCACACTTGTCCGATATGTGATTTTACGGCATCAATAAAAATTATAAATATCATTTATATATGTAACAGTGACGGTTGCTCAATATTTTTCTAAAATTATATTTAAGCAATCAGAGCTTTTGAAAGTCCAATTAGGTCTATAATATCTTAGCAAATAAATAATAATTAAAATAATAGTTAGTACGAATGCAATCTATTTATTTGCATCGAACAATACAATTTTTTTTAATCTCAAACAGTCGTACTGTTTGTTACTATCTTAACTAGCCACTCACGCTCGCTTCGCTCGGCTTAGCTGTGGGCTTAGTATTTGGTTTAACGCGAGCGAAGCCGCGGGTTCCGATAGTAAATAAAATTGCTAAAATAAATTTAGCCAAGTTACTCCTTATCACATTAGCTATATGCGAGTGAAAGTCCCGTTAAAATCGGTCCAGCCGTTTCAGAGATTAGCCGGAACAAACGAACAGGCAGACAAACATTTTAAACATAGATTTTTTGATGTTGTACCGTAATATATACTTTCTATGTATTTATATGCATTTAGTGAAAAGCTGTAAATTTGAAATTAAAAACAGACTCTTTAATTTTATTTATATGTACGTATGTATGTGTGACTGACGAAAAAGTTAAGGAGTTATGCAAACTGACATTTATTCTCTGATATTTATTCTTAATTTTTTTTCTCTTATTTTTTCTTTTATTCTTAAAAATTAAAATATTGAAATTAGAAGAAGAAGCATTTTCATTACTCTATATCGTTTTAAATTATTTTACGGAACATAATCATATTTTTTAATCATAATAGGTATATTGAAAACAGATAAAAAAACAAATATTTTTAAAAAGTCAAAATTTTAGCACTTCAATCTTATATAACAGAAATAACGCCTCTTGTCGTGTACATTCCACACAGTTACGTCGGCTCCACAAAAATAGATAATTATTTTGGAATATGTTGCCAGCAGACGCTATCAATAAAACTGCTTACGAAAAACGGAATCTGCATGCGCTTGGCGAAAAATTTAACGATGGAATAATTCAAGAAAATAAATTACTTATATATTTTTATGAAACCAAACTTTCCGAATCTGAAAATTATTACTTCTTGTAAAGGGTATTAGTCTAGGTGCCTTTAGCCCGGCGGGAGTGTGGTGAACAATTCTTACAACTAGTATGTGGCGGGGTATGACATGCCCCAAAACAAAACTGTCCGTATATTATGGTTATTATTAAAATGATATGAAATTATATATTTTTTAATTTACTTAGGAATCCTTGAAGGTGGTTTTAAATAAAAAAATGGATATTATTAATTACTTTTAATAATTTTCGTTACAGTAATTAAGTCACTAATTTTTGGTAACAGAATCATAGCACTTATTATAAAGTTGTACAATTAAAAGTAATTTAACTCAAATAAGAAAAACCTCTGAAAACTCAAAAAACATGCAATCTTAAATTAAATAAACAAAATAAAACTTAAGTTATAATTTAGGAACACTTTAAGAACTAGATTCAAAATAAGCACAATTTTTGCAGTAAAAAATTACGTGTTCAAGACAAAAAGCTTTTCTACTTGCACATATGTGTCTTATTTTGCGTTTTGTTTAGACTAGCAATATACAGCAAGCCAATAAATGCATTAAGTTCAGTACATGTTGTCTCTCTCATGAAGTATAGCTTATTGGGTTCTTTGCAGTTTGCCTGCCGTCTCAAGATTTCTTCATTTTAATATTTCAATATATCATTCTTCATTTCCTCTGTAAAGAAAATATCCCAACACTCCGTTTCAGTTTTGACTTCTTTTACTAATCCCTTGACTCCGGGACGCTGGTCAACTATTTTTTCCGACCGAGTTCATATATTTGTATGTGGCACCTGCTTGTACCATTTTTGATCATCTTTAGACCTGTAATGAGGTGATTGAGCATGAGCAGATAAGCGACGGGTCCTCAGAGTTGAAAGAGAAATATTGTGATCGAAATCCTGATCACCATTACTTTCTAGGCCCCCATCATTTAGATCCTGTTCCGTATCAGCTAAAATATGCTCGCTGCAATGATCACTCACATCTGTCGAGCTTGATTCATCCGCAGAAATCTCTAACACATCGTATAACAGAAACCTAAGTCTATTCTTACCACCGGCCTCACCCATGTTTGACAAAATCTAAAAACGAGCAAATAATAATATTATTAATAGTAAATACCTTTGTTACAAAACGCACACACGAACTATGTGGCGGGGTATCACTTACCCCACGTAAGTTTGCGCTCTTGTATCTCCAACGCTGGCTGACGCACCACTAAGATCACGCCACTATCCCCTCACGCATTTCCTCACCTCCAGCTACACGAAGCCACGAAAGCGTCACATTAAACAATACAATTTTATTTCGATACAAAGGAACTATGGGGTATGTCACACCCCACCACACTCCCGCCGGGTTAGTTAACAAATACTTAGTTATTATATTATAATGTATATTCTCTATAAAGCGACTCAATGGCTGCTGTCTTAAAATTTTCTTAAATATTATAGTTTTAAAATTTCTCTAAAACTTTAGTATATAAGGTATGAGAGAAATTAATGTACTTAGATTAAATAAAAGTTGAATCTTTAATTAAAAGAAATGAAGTACTAAGAAGACAGTTCGATTGAAATTAAAAGCTAGCTTTCTGTAACCGTAGTGTTTACTCGTATCTCGAAAATAAATTCAATCTTTACGAACCTGAACTAATATTATAAATGCGAAAGTAACTCTGTCTGTCTGTCTGTCGCGCTTTCACGCCAAAACTACTGAACCGATTTAAATAAAATTTGGCACACAGATCTAGTCTAGTCTAGAGCCTGAGAAAGGACATAAGCTACTTTTTAAGGCGAAAAAAGGGATCTAAGGGTTGAAATAGGGGATGATAGTTTGTTGAATTACGTCATTTTAAAGCTTGAAGCATAAAACTTATTTTTTAGGCTTTTGATTAGTTATAAAAAAAAAAAGACATTCAAAGTTTATTAAATTTTTATCCTGAAGGAGGTACCTAGGGACGAACGAACGGACGGATTGTAACGAGTCGCTAGTATCACATAAGTATGTAAAATTTTTATTACAATGAAGCGTTGAATAGTTTTTACTGGAAAATACAGAAATAAGTAAAAAATTACTAATACATTGTAAAATATGAAACCAGTTCAGATTTATAGTTGCATTTATAATGTCAAATATTCGCGTAAACGTAAGTATTTTTACTAATATACACAAATATTAGTTTCAAAGTCAAAATTCTTAGAAAGTAACCAAGGATTCAAAAACTGAATGTCACATTTAGCTACCTACCTATATTATATAGCATGCTTCATTTCCCGGATACTGTTAAAAGTTCGTGTTGTTGCCAAATCCACAGAATGATTACCGATTTAGCATATTGTTTATAAAATAAGCAATAAAGTTTACTTTTTGTATTGTTTGAAGTACTTATTATTATTTTTGGTTGTTTAATTTGAACTGATAAAACTGAACTAAGACAGTGAGCTTTTAAATATACTTATAGGCAGGCCTTTTTTTGTCACTATTTTTTGGGCACGCTAATTCTCGAAAGTGGTAAGTCCATTATTTTTGTACACCCTCCTACCACTGTGTTTTGAGATTTACTCATTTTTTTTAAATTCATTCAATTTTTCAGTTTTTATAGCTAGTTTTTGATATTTTCGATATTCCCTTAGCAGGCACTCTGTGCCTCCGCGTGCCCCCACAAAAAAGCTCTGCCTTTAAGTATTTGTATCATTATTTTAAGATATTCTCTTTGATAGGATCTTCCAGTAGGTTTAATTAATTTCATATCAAAATAAACAATAATATATTGTGCTTTACCCATTTTATCTAGAAAACTTTTAAATGCCACCCAAAACTTACAAAATGAAAATGCTCTGAATCTATAATATAAAAGCTCTTGGAAGCTCTCCACCTCTGTGGGCTTTGGAGAGCTTCATGTGGGTCGCTTTTGATACTTCTTAAATGACACTTCTACAACACTAGGACAGCCGTTTGGTAGAACGCGTAAATCAACGTTTTGATAAACCGGGGAAAATGTCATTGAAATTGCTGAGTCTTCACATAATGTATGTAGGTTAATGCATTTCCAAAGTAAAAAGAAAAAAAAATATAATATTAGTAAATCTTAAAGCACAAATTTTAAGTACAGTTTGATTTTAGATAAGTATATTCACGACATTATTATAGTACAAATGGCCTTTACCGTCTTCTACAGCCTAGTTTCTAAGTTAACTATGTAAATAATAAATATAGAAATATATTTTAATCTAGCCGGCCCCGGCCCAGTTCACTGGGCATAAGTTAAAATAAATTGAACGGTTTTTATAATTTTCTAATAAAATAAATGTAGCCTAAGTTACTCCTTATAACATAAGCAATCTGCGAGTGAAATTCAGACAGCCATACAAACAGACAAACAAGAATAAAAATAAAAATGATTTTTTGATGTACGTACCATATATACTTTCAAATGCATTCAATGAAAAACTGTTGATTTGAAATTAAAAACAGACACTTCAATTTTAATTAAGTGTACTGATATCTATGACTAATCTTTATAAGCGCTGACTATACGTGCATTATTTAACATGACCTCAGTCCAGAACACTGAAAATCAATCACAGAACGCACTTAAAACATTAAAGGTGCTATAAAATAGTAAATGATGTCGGGTGTTTTGGTTTAAATTTTTAATGCGAGTCTTAGAATAAATTAATTGCATCCAATAAAATGTTTTAACTATTGTTATTGCGAAAGTTTGTAGACACTTATTTGTTACAGAAGCTAGTATATTTTTTTAATTGGCAGCTTAGGAAAATATAAATAAAAATGAATGTTGGTAAGCGCATAACTCAAGAATGGTTGGACCAATTCGGCTAATTCATTTTTTGTATGTTCCTTAAAGTCCGCGGAAGGTTTTAATACTAAAATAACCAAATTTTGTAAAAAACTTACACTAAAGGGGGTACTTATATTTATTTATTTAAAGCATAACATTAGATTACAAAAATATACTCTCTACATAACTGTTTAATGTACAAGGAAAGAATATCCAGGAAGAGTGCTTAGAAGCTCGTACTAGGAAATACCTGTATTACGAGCACCATAACCTTCCTCTAGATTTACAATACTAGACCAATAGTTAACAGTTACTAATGTTAGTGTAGATAATTAATAGCGTGTATGTTAGGTGTGTGAATTTAATTACAATTTATAAACGTCTCTGTGTCATTAAAATACCTGTATTTATAAAAATAAATAAATATTTAAGGACATTAAACACTCATCATCATCTAGTTTCGTGGTAAGCTACGAGGCTTGTGTTACGGAAACCAGATAGCTTATACACTACACATATATAACTTTAAATACATAGGTACATATATTGAACATTCTTATAAAAATCCAAACTGATGACTAACGAGAAGTCGATTTCCAAGATTTTTCTGTTCTATGTTTATAAAGGAGTTCCAAAAAGTATATGTAACTTATGTTAATGTACTTTATACAAAGATAAATTAAATATTAAATTAGAGTTCCGCTTGACTACGTTGAGTTTCTTTCGCCAGTTCTTCTCAGGTTAGTCGTTTCTTCCTTCCGAACTGGTAGTAGACTCATGATGTTCAGTAAAAAATTGTAATAATTTCATGCTGAATAAAATAGTTTGAATTTGAATTTGAATTTGAGAGACACATCTTTAAATAGTATTACCGCAGGTATTCTAATTGAATCAAACATTACATTAACTAGTTTACGACGTCATATGCCTGTATTTCATCATAAGTAACTCAGAGCACCTGTGAGTGGTAACCTCTGATTTAAATTTAGCCAGACCAAAATACCATTTCGATTAATAGCCGACAAACAACAAAGATATACAGTACGATACAAACAAAACAAAATTTAACATAGGATTTTAACAGCTGGGCGGAAATAATAATACACACTTTTGAGTAAAATATATACTTGCGTCGTTGAAAATTTGGTGGATTGTTCTTGGCAACATCGTCATAGTAATTTCAAAGGAAAGACATGAAAATTCAAATGAAACTTACAAATTATCTAATGCGTTCATAGTTAATGATTTGGCTGTCAAATAACATGTCACCACAGCCACCAGGCACATAAAAATATGAGGTTTCCAAGATTTTACATATTGCACATTGTTATTTAAAGTATTTGATCTCTTCTCGCTTCCTTGTAATGTCACCTATTTTATCAAAGATTATGTACTTATTAAGTCCTCTTATATTGTAGAATGGTTGAAAATATTTTTGTTAAAAACAGTATTATTTATAATAATAACTATACAATTGATCGTTAGATCTGTTTGGATTCCGCTTTTTAGCTAATATCAATTTTATGTTTAATAGCAAGAGGTCATTTCGCAAACTTTGTAACAACCGTGAACCATAAACGTAAATAATTTTAATTCAAATCCTCTTTATTTTATGAATTCCCACTACTGAGAACAGTGCCTTTAAAGCAAGTGGTACGAGTATAAGGCTTTAGTCCACCACGCCGCGCTGGCTGGTGCTGCTTTGAAGGCTATGTTAGACATGTAGATTTTCTCGCGACTTTTTCCTTCGCCATCTTTTTGAAAATCAGATCAGATCTTTTTAAATCAGATGAATATCAGAGTACTTTTGTGATTTATGTCCAAGGCCCGCAGTTAGAACCCGCTACACTTGGTTCTCTAAGCAATCACGCTACGATTGAGCTTGTAATATAATATATTACAATTAGCATGGTCCCAGAAACCAAAAAAGCATTTTAGCACTCTCTCGCAATATAACTCTCTTTATAAATAAATTTTTTTTAAAGAAAGTAATAGAAAATATAAATTTCTCTTGGTTTCCATTTTTCTTTTAGACTTAAGTATTTAAGCCTAAAATATTCCAGCGAGTATAAATTCTAAATATAGATAAATTCTAAAAATTATAGCATGTAAGTGCGCAACGAATTTTATGATAGAAAAAGAATAATCGATGTCATATCGAGATTTAGCTACGAGTAACATGTCAACGGAAATGCTAAAAAAATAAAACGAATAAAAAATAATACCAAAAGAATTCATTACTTTTTTCATACTTTTTTGAGTCAAAAGTACCCAAAATTGAGATTATTCAACTCTTTATAAATTCATATCTCCAAAAATATTAACTTTATCGTGAAAAGTCATAGGAGCTTTTTTAATTGTATTTGAACAAAGAATATTAAAAAATATATTCGATTGAATAAAAATCAGTTTCTTGCAATTGTATAAATAATTTCGAATTAATCAATATGCCACGGGGTTTCCCCCTGACAACATGCATTTATATCATCAATTTGAAGAAGATCGCTTAATAAAATTGAGTGGAATAGTTTTCATTACTCATGCGCCGATTTCTCCCGTACTAATTTATTTTAGCTTGGTTAGCTCCGAAGCTTTGTCGAAAAACAAAAATAAAGATTTGATTTCTCTTCAAGCTGCAAGAAATACTTGACTAGAACGAGTAGCCATAACTCGAAAATAATGTTTTATTATGTGATCTGTGATATTGCTCAATTACATCGTAATACATTGTGGGATGCCATACCAATAACTATAAAAATATTAAATGCCTAATATTTTTATATATGGTATTATAATACTTTCTTAGATTTACGCGAATATTCGACATTATAAATGAAACTACCTTTTCGGATTTTGTCGCGGATTTATTTTGATTTTTAGTTCCCGACGTTTCGAATGCTTTACAGCAATCATGGTCACGGGAGAGACTAAGGTATTTGACGTCTCATAGGTTTATATACTTGTTACAGACAGTGCCTACCCACAATTTAAAAAAATTTTGAAAATGGCATCAGAGTACCTTATAAAATTTTAATTCTAAACATTTATATTTAAATAATTTATAATTATGGCAATATTATTAACTTATTTTTAGCTAGTATTATTATAATTATTATAATTTTTATTTTAATAT
The DNA here is from genome assembly GCA_951802675.2 of Boloria euphrosyne. Classification (NCBI taxonomy): domain Eukaryota; kingdom Metazoa; phylum Arthropoda; class Insecta; order Lepidoptera; family Nymphalidae; genus Boloria; species Boloria euphrosyne. The sequence goes on from OX637896.1 coordinate 5,377,470, forward strand.
TAGTTATTCAAAAGTATTATGTAGTGTTGCTATTATAATAATATATATATTTTCTTACCTATAAATTGTTTATGCTAAGTTGCATTTTATTATTTAAATTAAGTATTAATTTGATATAAGAAAATTAAGTTAAAATATAAATTGAATTTTGATTATTTTAAAGTATTAAGCAACACTACTGCAAATTAAAAATAATTTAATCAAATCAAAATATGCTTAGATTTGACAGATTCTTTTGAATTATAATTTTTTAAAAATTTTGTTATAATTTTTTAAAAATCTGTACTTCGCGCAGACAAAGGAAATGCAACCGTAGTGATGGATACATCAGTGATCAGATTATAATGATAAAATTAAACAACTGTTGTCGGATGAAAGTACATACAAAAAGGTTAAAACGGACCCAACAACCACCGTTTTAAATGACACTAAGAAGTTGATTAAGAAATACTCCGACAAGTTAAATCTAGATGTCAAAGATCTTATTCCATCATGTGCAAAACCACCTAAACTATATGGTCTTCCGAAAATACATAAGACGAACGCCCCCCTACGTCCAATTGTGAGCCAAATCGACTCGCCGTCTTACAAATTGGCCAAACTAGTAGGAAAAGTACTCTCACCACTCAGAGGTCAAACAAGTGCGTTCACAAGAGACTCTTACCAGTTTGTCAATGAAATTAAACATCTAAAACTCATGGACAATGAAACAATGGTTAGTTTTGATGTACAGTCTTTGTTTACCAGCCTACCAGCAGAAGACTGTATTGAAATAATAAGAAAGAGAAGACTATTACTAGAGTATACTAAGAAACTTATGGCTTACAACATGCCGATTGAATACACAGAACTTTTAAAACACTGCCTAACATCTGGCTATCTACTGTGGAATGATGAATTCTACAAGCAAGTGGATGGAGTGGCCATGGGTTCGCCAGTCTCCCCTGTTGTCGCCGACATCTTCATGGAGGACTTCGAGGAGACTGCCCTAAACACATCACCTGTGACCCCTCGGTTCTACAAGCGGTACGTAGATGACACTTTCACAATATTACCAACTGACAAAATAACTGTATTCCTAGAACATCTTAATTCCATAAATCCTAAAATACAATTCACAATGGAATTAGAATTGGACAATACATTAGCTTTCTTAGATGTATTAATTAAACGTAATCCAGATAACACTTGGTGGGAAAATCTTTGTTTCAGAGAGCTCGAGGGATCTGTGACGAGCAACACCTGGCGGGAGAGCTGCAACATGTCAAGCAGGTTCTGCAAGACAACAAGCTACAAGTGCCGTGCCCTCGTCACAGTGAACGAGTGAAACCAGCCACAGTCGAGCGCGTACCTGCAATTCTGCCCTATGTGAGAGGAGTCACTGACAAGATTGGCTACATCCTAAAGCGTGCTTCTATCAAAACATATTTCAAGCCGCCTAAGAAAATCAGTCAGTTTCTACCATCAGTCAAGTGCCATATCCCTCTCCAAGATGCAGGAGTATACAAACTTGATTGTGACTGTGGGCTCTCTTATATCGGACGAACAAAGAGATCTATTAGAACTAGGATCAAAGAACACATAGCTGATGTGAAGCACCGTCGCAATACTACATCCGCTGTCTGTAAACATTGTCTGGATCGCCCCAGCCACTATATTCGCTTTGATACCCCTCAAATACTCGCGAAAGAGAATCGTTATCGACCTAGAATGATTCGCGAGGCAATTGAAATTAAAAAACATCCTAACTTTAATAGAGAGGATGGCTGGGTATTACCACCTTCTTGGGATCCTGTAATTAATATAATAAAATCAAATGTATAGCAATATTGTTAAAATATTTTTTAAAAAGAGCAAGTGTAGAGTTTCTTGCCGGTTCTTCTCTGCACAAACTGCCTTCCGAACCGTGCAGTAGCTTTCTTTCAATCTAAATTCTAAAAATTTTTTAAAAATTATAATTCAAAAGAATCTGTCAAATCTAAGCATATTTTGATTTGATTAAATTATTTTTAATTTGCAGTAGTGTTGCTTAATACTTTAAAATAATCAAAATTCAATTTATATTTTAACTTAATTTTCTTATATCAAATTAATACTTAATTTAAATAATAAAATGCAACTTAGCATAAACAATTTATAGGTAAGAAAATATACATATTATTATAATAGCAACACTACATAATACTTTTGAATAACTAATATTAAAATAAAAATTATAATAATTATAATAATACTAGCTAAAAATAAGTTAATAATATTGCCATAATTATAAATTATTTTTAAATTATTTAAATATAAATGTTTAGAATTAAAATTTTATAAGGTACTCTGATGCCATTTTCAAATTTTTTTTAAATTGCGGGTAGGCACTGTAACAAGTATATAAACCTATGAGACGTCAAATACCTTAGTCTCTCCCGTGACCATGATTTCTGTATTCGAAACGTCGGGAACTAAAAATCAAAATAAATCCGCGACAAAATCCGAAAAGGTAGTTTCATTTATAATATATGGTATTAATTAAGGGCAAGATTTTTTAAAGGCTTAGTTCTATTACAGATAAGGAGAGATGGACGGACAACAGAACGTTACTTAAGTACTATATCTATCGAGAATTTGGTGTGGTAGTTTTGTCTTTTTTGTAGCAGTAAATATTACAATTTTCTTGTCTTAATTCGTTTTTTTAAGACATAGTTTAAATTCTCTGAAGTCTGAGTTGTAATTCTCAAAATTGTCATTGCCCTCTGTTAAATTCAAAGTTAATCATTTATGAATTTAGTCAGTCAGCCTTAAATTTTATGTATTTTCAATGATTTCGTATTGCTTTCATACTTGTAAGTATCACATTAATAATATACTATATCATATATATCCGTAACACAAACCTCGTAGCTTACCATAGAACTAGATGGCGCTGTGTGTAATAACCAACAATATACATCAACTTGTTGATTATATGTATTTTAAGAGAGATGAGCTCAATATATGACTTTCGAGTAAGGTTCTCTCACGAAACGATAAGATTATATTTAATGCAAATAATTCATAGGTGTAAATGTCGTATAGCTTTTTGGATAGGAATCAGATGCATCCAAAGTTGAATGCGAACCATTTGATTAATAATTACGAATCATGCGCATAAACTTTTGATAAATTACTTCTATTTTGATATAATATAGATAAATAGACTTACGTTTTCTTATATTGTAATTAAGGCATATATAAAATATCATTATGTAATCTTAAACGATTATATACTGTAAGTTAGATCTCGTTTATAATAATTTGTGCGTTAAAACATTTTACACGAAACACTTTGCTGTGAAAAAGTGAATTTTAATATAGTTTTCAGCAGTTTTGAATATCGTGTCGAGGTGAAGAATATTTATAATTTTCGCAGTATTAGTGGGTGTTGTGATTTCACGAGTGATTTGAGATCTTTAGTTGAATTAAGATACTATAAATTTTAAGCTTCTTTAGTACGATATTGCAAATGTACGTGGGGTTATACTTATATTATAACGTTTAAAGTTCGTTAAAAAAAAATATAGATATTAAAAGATCTATAAACTTTCGTTTAGAATCGGGTAAGTGCTAGAACAACTTGCCTATATTAAAAATTCCATTAAAAACTATAAACATCACAAATTTTAACAGCATCGCCATTTAAAATAATAAAAGGTAACGAAATTATTTGCTTGGCAAAGTCGTTCGCATCTTTGTGTTCATCAAATTATATAAATCAGATTGAGAAGGCCCAAAATATGTGTTTTATTTTCAGTACTTCAATGTATCTCATAAATTATTATTTTAGTTGATAAAACTACTCTTTTTACTAGAGTACTAAGAAAAAGTTTAAAAATATAAATATTTATTTATAATTTACGTGTTTTACCATTTTTACAAATATTGTATGATGCATACAGATCAATTGTTGAATAAAAAAAAAATATTTTAAATAGTCACACGGCTAAGACGACCAGTGGAATGAGAACCCCAACCATTACAGCCGCCAAGGATGCAATTTTGTATTTATGTTTCCTTGCATTAACGTTCATGTACGCTTCGAATCTTTGAAATCCACTCACATCGTAATTCATTTTTTGATATTGCTTCAACTGGCTTACAAAACCAGGGTTAGGATTGATAAACCTTCTCTTTTGCCGTACCATGTTGTATGCTTGTTCGAATGTCAGCTTATATTTCTCCATGATGAATGCAATGACCAGGGTAGCAGATCTCGAAACTCCAAAGTGACAGTGGACGAGCACGTTTCCTTTCTGCAAGCCCTCCTCGATGAAGGAGTTGGCCATTGGGAAGTAAGGCAGCAGATTGGTTTGAGGAGTGTCGCTAGCTCTAATATATAGGGTGCAAATGTCGCTGTCAACAAAAGTAGATTTCGGCAATTTGCGCGTCTCAATTGTGAGCACATGGGTGATGTTAAGATGTTGGAGTACATTTCTGTCGCAAGCTGCTTTTGCATTGCTCAAGTAAAGTCCTGGAATAATCTGACTATAGCAAGCTTGCGTGCAGAGATCGATCTTATTGTACAACACCTTTCTGGACCAGCCTTTGATACCAGTGTAGGCGGCGACCCGATCTGGAATGCTGAGAAAGGCAACGATGAACGCGCTACTCAACATAACCAAGAGGAAACCTCTCACACTAATCATACTACTTTTGCCTCACATGTTTTGTTTCGTTTTTGGTAGTGTATACTCTAATTTTGATGTGACTTAAATGACTTTGACGTTTGATTTATTCTTCTGCACGATATATGTCGAGACTGAAGCGTTTGATCCTCTTTTAAAAAGAGATTTGATGTGACATTGTAAAATAAATCTATTATCTTTTTGAAGGTTTAAAAGGCAACCAAAGGATAGGTGGAACTCATTTATTACGTTATCGTACTTTGTATAAGCCAAACAATTACATTAATATAATTAAATTACACATGTGGCAATACATTCTTCATATAATTACATATTACCTTGCCAACGTACATATTTTGTAGTATTCGTAATTGCGTGTTGTTTTGATTTTACTCAGTAGAATCAGTATTAAATCACTGCCATGTAGGTATCCTGTGACGTTAATACGGATAATTTAGTTTGAAGTATCACCATCGTAATTAATCACACTGATATTGTAGTAGTCTAATTAGAAATATGTTTCATTACAAAATTTTTATAAAAATATTTACATGTATATACGTTACAAGTATATACTTATATACCTACTTCAAAAAAAGAGGAAGTACATTCGGAAATATATTTTTTGTGTCTTTTTTTCCATTTAACTTGGTAGAAATCACTTAAATGGCCGTCGGATTTTAAGAAAAAAATCCAGTCATTTAATATGTATCCTACATAAGTAATTTTTTAATATTATAATTTAAATACAGCATAAGTAAAAAAATTGGGCTTTGATGGTACATTTGTTATCAAAGAACGTTTGATAAAACTTAAACCTACATAAAGTGGTAGTGCCATGCTTGTTACCTTCGGGTAGCAGCCGAATGGGCCGGCACGCCCCGTATAGTACCACTCTCTCACAGAAGACCGGCGTGAAGTGGCAGCTATGCTGTCGCGTTTCGTCCGGTAAGTGAGAGTCCGGGAGGCCCACTCCAGATCCCTCCTCCCGTCCTTCTCCCTCCTCCCTCCCTTTCCTGAAAGGCCGGCAACGCATCTGCAAGCCCTGTGGTGTTGCAGATGTCCATGGGCGGAGGTGATCACTTACCATCAGGTGAGCCTCCTGCCCGTTTGCCCCCTTTGTCCCATAAAAAAGAAAAAAAAAATGCTATTTCTTTATGTAGAATTCAAACCTGCTACATCTAATATCAGGCAGAGCTAGTCAGATACACCACTGTGTTATTACGGTCGTCTATCTATAGAAGTGTACGTTATTTTTAGTACGAATTGTGAAAGATCGCCGCGACTCTTTTACTGTGATATCGATGGACTAAATAATATTCCTAAAAATATAAGATTTTTTTCATTCTGTTCAATAATATTCAAACTCAAGCTTATTTCAAATGTAGAAAAACACACAAACAACCACTGAAATGTTAAAAAAATACCAATCCAATTATTTCGAAAAATCGTTCCAGTTTCAGAAATAAGTTGGCGCATTCCCAAAAACGTACGTTTTAATATTAAAATTCGTTTACTTTGTAATAGAGTACATTGGATCATTTTGTAACGGGGTTTTGAACTCAACATTTTACTTTATAATAATTTTAGGACATTTCCACTACACTGTTTTTGGGTCAGACGGAGATTTAAAATTAGATGATTTCATTGACTCATGAGTTGACTGTACATGATTTTCGTCATTGCTTAGATATTAGTCTGGGTTTTCTCAGCTGATAAATTAAAACAGCTAATAAATTTTAAAAGTTCTTACCCCTTAAAGTAGGGGTAAGGACTTTTTAAATTGTATAACGGTGTTCTTGATTACTGCTTTTCCGTTTAAACAGATTAAAGTAAAATATTTGTAAGTCCAAACTAACGCTTAGAATTTCTTCTATACTTCCATCCAAAGACTTGCAAATTCTTTCCCTCGGACTATAATAATATAATAATAAAACATTGGTAACATAAAATTAAAGGACATACAAACTGAACATACAAACAAAAACACAATGCTGCCTGTACGTTTGATTGATTTGATTAATGAAATCTTATTACTTTTTGTCATAATATATTAAATATACTCATGTAACATATACATGTTGGGCGTAATTTTATTGTAAATAAAGTTAATTTAATTGAGAAATTGCCCGCATAATTAACTTATTTCTTTCAGAAATGTGTCTACTTCTAGTGGACCAATCTTTACGGTCTTTCAAAAAGACACGGGAATCTGAATAGTGTTTTTTTTTTTTTTTTTTTTTTTTTTTATTATTAGATAGGCTTGCGCTTGACGACGATCAGTGCTGGAAAGCACTGATGAGGTCTAGGTTGGAGCGCGCTTGCCTAGAAGGTGCCTAGTGTAGTAGTGTTTCTTGACATCTAACTCAAGCTCGAATCTCTAAATATCATATAGCTCTATAATCAAAATAATCACAACAAAAGTTTTATTCATTTGAACTTTTAGAATAGATTTTTCACATTTAGATCATTATACATACGACTACGCCATTTGTTGATCTTTATGACAAAATAAAGTTATTATTATAGTGTAACCGAATGCTTGGTAACCGTTTGGTGGCCGACAAATATTTACATGGCTATAAGAAATATTAGTAGCGGGATCTACAGCTACTAAATCTTTGGACGAAGATGCATAGTACGTGACCCCGTTCCCGGCACCCACAATTTGAACAGTATATGTTGGGACATTATTACAACAGCGCCATCTAGTTCTGGGTAAGCTACGAGGCTTGTGTTACGGATACCAGATAGTTGATATACCTACTACACATATAAATTTTAAATACATACCTATTATATTAACACCCATGACTGGAGTACAAACATTCGTGCTCAACAAATGAATGCCCCCAGCGAGACTCGAACCCGCGACCGCTGGCGCAGAAAGTAGGGTCACTACCAACTGAGCCAAGCGTGTCATCAGTATAGACCACTAAAGACTTATATGTATATGTATGTAATAGGCATTGAATTATGGTTATAAAAAAAACTATTGTATTTTATTTACTATATCACACTAAAGTTCTTGCTAAATTAGTATTGACGCTAGTTTTTAATATTAGCTATGATTTTTGACATTTTATTTGATCTTACATTATCGTTGCTAATATAAAACATTTTTCTCTTTTCAAAAGAATCTAATTGAATATTATGGTAATACTGAAAACATATAGTTCATTCACATACTATACCTATTCAGGAACGTATTAACTCATACAAAGGAGTAACACGAAAAGTGCGAATTTTGGCAGAACTAACGCAATTTCACTATAAAGTTAGACGAAAATAGGGTTTAAGCAATAAAACTACGGAAATAGAAGTTAAGGCAATACGGAGAATTTTAAACAGCAAGTGCTACGATGTAAAAATTAAACTGATATTATAAAACTTTATTAAGAATGATAATATTTAACTACTGATCGAGAAGAGTCCCTACGAGTATATTATGCTAATGTTTATCCTATTTCGGTTAGTATAACGAGTATATTATGGTGACACAAGTTGGTACCTCAAATTACAAGCAGCCCTGCAAGGCACGCGAGGCTAGAAAACTCTACGTTTACTTGCATTTAAAAGTAAAATGCATTTTACTTCAATCATTAAAACATTTCTTTTATTGTATTACTTACTAAGTATTACATCAGCTTAATCAATCAAGACAAATTTAATTTTGTTTCTACTACAATGTGCTTATAATGAAAATAATTTTGTTTACTTTTCAATATTAATATTTTTAGGAAAAGCAATTTTTGCAACAGCTGGTATCTGTCACTATCTAGATATCAGTGGACTCTTGCGTCTGCGCGTGCGCATTTATCATTGTATCCAGGTTAAATCATTTAGGTTAATAGCGCCGACTGCATCTACTGCTTTATACCTTTGCTGTATCGAACCCGTACTATTTATAAAGTTCTGCGAGATTTATACTAAAGCCTAGGTATAATAAGTGAATGTACACACAATGAGGGGTATTTTTGGAGCGTCTTGCCGCGGGTTGGGTCCGTGGAAAGCAGTTTGGTAGTGGCTGGCGCCGAGAGCGAACCGTCTCGGCTTCGCGAAAGTGTTCATAGCGGTTTCCGTGCAGTGCACAGTGTAAGTTCGGAGGTGCGCTTATTAATCGATTAATGCTTCGAAGTGCGGTGCTTAAGTGGATATACTGGAATGTGCTAACATACTAATGCATGACCGCCGGCCGCGGGGGTTGAGGTCGGAATGGGAATTTGAGTGAGGCGTGGGCGATGGGTGTGGGTAGGGAAATTTGATAAGGCGAAATGTTGGTCGCCCCGCACACCAGTTTTGTATGCAGCCCGGTGTCGGTCTACGCAGACTATTTTTGAACTACGACGCTGAGATATATTTCGGCCATACTTCGAGAGTCACCGCCGACGTCGGGTGTTTCATTAATCCCTGTTATAAAACTATGAAATTTAATATGATTTTCAGCAGAACATCACTCAAATGGGCTTTGCATGTAAATGTATTAATTAATCAATTTCAGTAAGAAAGCTCTGGAGAGCGCCGTCGCTGAAATTGCGAGATTTGTCTTAAAATAACTTTAACTGCGCTAAATGTATATATTAATATTACTCAACAGTTACTCATTCTGACGGGGTTTTAGTTTTCACAGAATATTAAATATCACAAACAGATTTAAGAATTACTAAAAATTGCTTCTATTAATGTTTCAAAACGACATAATCTTTATTTATAATTTAACAAGATTAATATACAAAAAAAAATAATTTGAAATTAGATTAGTATAAAAGCAATTATAAAGCAAAATATATATGAACATTGTCCATATAGGTATGTTTTATAGTAGGTATGATGTGTGGATGGAAAAGCATTTGACAAAATCACGTGTGTTAGATCATAATTATGTTAATCATCATTTCTTTATTATTATTCAATATATATTTAAGTAACACTTCTTCCTAAAATATTTATTAAATATAAAGGTTTAAAACTAGCGTAAGTTTATTATATTAGTGAAATTATATTAATACAAAGGTTAACTCGTAGATATCCATCCTAAGAAATTGATTTTTTTAATTTGTCATAGGTGTTAACGAAAACAAAATAAGTAAATTATTTATTAACACATTACAAAATAAATTCATTTCAGCCAGTATTTTACATAAGAAAAAGAGAAACTAGACTTCCAAGTTCTTCTTCAATATTATTCTGCCATATAAAATGCAAGGAAACGCTTTAAGGAAAAATCGCTTTTGATTTTATATTAATAGCAAGTAACCTAACTACATAATATAGTTGGCTCTTAACTATCTTATTAACACGTAAAGTTAGTCCAATATATACCCATAATATTTCATAGATGATTTTTACTCAAATGAGTTCTGCGTTACATAGTGACGAATACTTAAACTTTCGCTCATTGAATCACAGCATATTAATTACGTGAATGATTAAGCCTGTTAAGATTGTTGTTTGCTTGCTTATAATTGTATTTTTATAAATCGTAAAAAAAATGACTTCATGGAGTGCTAATTAATAGTAACAAAAAGTGACTTATTTTATATTGCAACTTTTCCTTGGTTTCCTCGGGATCAGTAGTTTTCTCGTCATGTGGTCACAGACAAACAAAAATTATTTTAAGTATAGATTCGGCCTCTATATCAATAGTAATAATCAGTACATATAAACACAGTTGAAGTATCTTTTTTTATTTGAAATTTACAGCTTTTAACTATATGCATATAAAAGTATAATATAGGGTATTTAATCAAAAAAATAATTGTTAATATTTTTGTCTGTCTGTCGATCTGTCTGTTAGTTCCGGCTAATCTCTTAAACGGCTGGAACCAATATTGACGAGATTTTCACTCATCGATAGCTAATGTTATAAGGAATAATTTAGGCTACTTTTATTTTATTTGAATTTTATAAAAACCGTTTAATTTAACTTACGCCCAGCGAAATAGGCCGGGTTTGATAGTGATTAATAAATCAAAAATTTTCCAAAAAATATTTAAACTCAGAATTTCGTCGAAAATGCTATTTCTCTATTCTGAGGTACTATATATTTATTTTTAAGCAATTTTTTACAGAAGTTTTAAAAGCTATACGAAGTATGTAAAAATATAATAACATTCATGAGTCGCTGATTCCAACTAATCTCTTAGTCGTATCTCTAAATTAATGGTTTTTTAGAAAAGGTAAGCTTGTGTTTTTAGCGTATGATTTTGAAAATTGATACAATTACGTAAACAATATTTCTTGATTTTTATAAGGGTTTTTTGTACATATTTTACTTGTTTAAAAAAATCTAGAAATGAGGATTCTAAATTGCACAAATATTACTTTTGTGCATGACTTTAATGTCTTCAAAGCGTGTCAGTTGAGCACAGATTACTTCGCCTATGTCATGTAGAATTATGGAGAAGATACGAAGGAGATTGGTCGGTAATATTTATCAATTTGATTTGGAAGCAAAATATTATAAAGTGCCACAAGTATCTATGCTACAGTTTATCGCATCAGTCATTATTATCTACACAAATACCGTTACTATGGTTTATAGAATTGTAGTCTGTCTGTCTCGGAAAAATCACAAGAAAACCAATGGACAGATTTTGAGATACATATCTCTGAGAAATATTTGCTAACCGTTAATAAGTTATAGTTATATGTTCACTATTAAATTTAAATAGGACCAAATTAGAAGAATCTGTTTTAAAACCAAAAAAGTGTATTTCAAATCAAGTAACAGTAGGAACAAACAAAAATTATAGAACCAAATTGAGAACCCCATTTTGAAGTCGGTTGAAAAATAAAGTGATTTGGGAAAATTAACAAAACTTTATCAAACAGGAAATATAACATTTAATTTGCTTACATCGGAAATATTCCTGCAAAAGACCTTTTTTATCTACGGACTACGGAAGAATAAGTGTTATGAAAATATAATTCTTTATTAGATTTCCGCAAATATTTCACATTATAAACGAAACCATATTTTCGGATTTTGTCGCTGATTTAAAATCCGAAAAGATAGTTACATTTAAAATAAATTAAAAGCAACTAACATACGGTTTAACAATTATTTAACTCGATACGACTAATGAGGTCGTAGACGTAACACTTCTAGGAACGATCTCGCTGCCGTGTTGATAGATGGCCTATCGGCATTCCCTGTCTATGTCTGCATCCGAACCAAAATAGAGTAATCGAAGTATTGAATGCAATTAGTAATCGTTCGATTTCAGAACCAAACATGTTTCATCATTTATCAGTATTAGTGCTTAATTAATAATGTAAATCCCCGTGTCGTTTCGTCGCTACTACACTCGCTTAAAAATAGTCTTTAGTGTACACTTATGATATATTCATATGCGAAACATGTTTAACATGATTGTCTTACCAGTAGAACACATCGTGAGAGATGAATATTTGAGAGGAGGAGGAGGAGGAGAGCCGGCATGGTGGTCATTAGACCACCATTAGGTCAATCTTCAATGTCATAATATAGTTCTCCACAATGGGATATTAAAGAGGCCGAATGAATAATTAACTAAGGAAAAGCGTAGTTACTATAATTAAAGTAGCCTAATTCACTCTTTATTACATCAGTTATATAACTGATGCCAGTTAAAGTTCCGATAAAATAATCTTCCCTTTCAGAAAATAGCCATAACAAACAGACAGACCGATCAACAAAAATTTAAAATTGTAAATGAAACTATCATTTCGGATTTTGTCACGGATTCATTTTGATTTTTGTTTCCGACGTTTCAAATGCTTTACAACAGTCGTGGTCACGGGAGAGACTAAGGTATTTGACGTCTCAGAGGTTTATATACTTGTTACAGACAGTATTTACCCACAATTTACAAAGAAAATTAAAATGGCAAACGCGATTATTCCAAATCCGAAAAGATAGTTTCATTTATAATGTCGAATATTCGTGAACCTAAGAAGATACCTTCTTATATATAAAAAATAAAAAAATGGTTTCTTTTAATAAATACGCGTACTGTATATTTATAATTCCATATTATGCATTAAATAAAACGATATTATTTTGACGCAGCAATATTCGCTCAACTGATAGACAAGACAAGACAAGACAAGACAAGAAAATTGAATTAAATTCAAACTGTTTTTTAAATATTTTATATTTTGATTTCTACTGTCGCAAACTGTCACCGTGTCTAAATACATTAAATCTTACTATTGCTTTTAGGTGTCAAGCAAACAGTACAACTTTACGATGTTTTAGTTGAAGGTAAATTAAGTGCATGCTCATAAAATTTAACGATGTTTTCGACATTGGACTACTTTCTCAATTAGACTCACAGCTTCTCATATAACAATTTTATTTCAAATTTCTTGCTAAACTTTCCTGTTATAATTTAGGCATTAAAATCACTTTGCTACATATATAAGATGACAATCCGTGGAATAATGTCTAAAATGTTGGCCAAATACGTTTTGATACCCTTCATAAGTTTGATGAAAACCAAATAATTAGGCTTATTTAAATATGCAGGCATCCTGACGAAGAAATCTATATCATATTTATAGACATAGGGTAATAATTGTTTGTAACAATTCTTTATTTACAATAAAGGATATTACAAGCAAACTTAACTATATATACAAAGCAAATGTTCACTTAATTATTACTGTACAAGTCGTGTCCGCGTGGAATAGTGGCAAGAATGCTAGCTGCATTCCCCCGTTGAATGGCAATGCCGATTCTTTAGGCGAAAAATGAGCCAGCTCTCCTGTCACCAGTGGAGGCGATAAGACGAGGTGTTATGTCTTTTAAAAAGTGCTTATTTACGTATTTTGAGAAGTGCAGCCTTCTCCGCCGCAGCCCCCACTTCAGACGCCGTCTCCCTGACGTGGGACGGGGCAAATGTTTCGACGCATGTAGCGTCCCACATTAACGCCCGTCGCCTTTTCCAAGGAATCAGCGACAGACCATCAGGTCTTATACGAGAATCAGTTTGAATCAATCAATCGAATAAACCACATTTCCAAAGCGAGTGTTATTAAACGTACTACTAAAAAAATTTGCCCAGTGAAAGCGAATGCAATCCCTAATATTTAGTCCAATTATCCTTATTATCTATTCGCATTAAATTCGCAACAACACTCTTTTTACTGGCCTATCTCTCTCGCATATAAGAATGCTAAAGGAATGAACGCTGTTCCAAGTCGGACTTTACAATTCACATGTCTTTCGACAACTGGTTATGTTCTCTTCGACTTGTACCCTTATTTTGTTTTGCTTCGTTTTTTCGCCCATCATAAATATTAAAGGCGTGGAACCTAAGGTGTGAAGTCCCAACTAATTTATAAGCTTTTCCACCATTCTACCACTGTCTTTTATTATTATTAATGTAAACCCATATCAATATCATTAAAATGGATTGTCGATGTAATACAAATCCAGCATTAATTGCTTATTATGACACATGCTGCCCATGTGCAAAGCAAGAAGTCAAATAATATTGATAGAAAAACTTTCAATACATTGAATAGTAGCTAACAATTTCAAAGATAGATTTGTAAGTTATAGGTCAATATTGCTAAAACCCAAATATAGTTTAATCTTCACTCTTTAGTTAACGATGACCTCTGTTTGTAAATGAAAAATTTCAAAAGAAGATTTGTAAAATAGTGGACTGGAAGACATACATAGTCATATTACATAAACCTCGACAGGTTTGAAAATAAAAATGAAAACTCTGAGTACGACATCGGCATCATCTTAATGTTTGACTACAGCTAAGTACCCGATTTTATAAATAAAGAACAACTTTTTTTGAAACATGAGTCATGCTCAGTAACGTATCCAGATAAAGCTTACAAACATTAGTGCTACAATGGTGACGATATTTTAGTGTAGTAGAGCAATTTGGACTAATTTGAAATGAGTTTAGCACTTAGCTAAATAATCGCTTTTATATACAATATTATGTAGTATTAATAATTAATGTTGGACAAATATGGACTAAGGACATCATAAACATGTATGTTTCCTCAAGACCATTGGTGGTAATGTAAACTTTCAAAGCGCAAGACGCTGTTTGAACCCTCATAACTTGGTTTTCAAGCTAAACAATAAAAATGGACGAATGTTTAAAACAGGTACCTTTTATTTAGTGTCCAAGTATACGTCATTTCGATTTCGCCATTTTGTTTTTCACGTTTTCACCTCATATAAAAATATATTTTCATAGTCCATACTCTTAGGTGCCAAATCTGATAGACAATTTGCCATTAGATAATACCGACAAGCCTCACTTGCCCGAAAGACAGTAAAAATTAATGATGCAATTTGTCAACCGTTTTCTACTGCTGTGTAACGTACAAGATCAAATGTTATTTAATTTTAGACTTACCGTTACATCTCAACTTTTTAACATAATACAAAATGTTAATTTTATAATTTCCCCAGATTAGTTTATCAAGCTCACAATTAAATATATTAAAATGCAAGTGTCTGATTGTAAAGTCAAAACAAAAACTTTTTGTTTGATACATATAAAGAAAACTAAATTTGTCAATTTTTTGTCTGTATGTCTGTTTGTTTCAACTAGATAAGCCGGCTGATATTACAAAGAATAACTTAGGCTACTTTCGAAAAAGAATTACGTTCCGTTTAAAACAATTAACACGTACCTAAGGGCGCCCAACTAACAAAATGATGCTACACTATATATACATTGGATTAACGTGATAGTTTGCTCGTATCTAATATGACTAAAACTTGTATAACCGGGTGATGCGGGTTCAAATCCGGGTCTCGCACCTCTGATATTTTCATGTGCGAATCATTTTCTATCATGATTACCACTTGTCTAACGGTGAAGGAAAATAGCGTGAGGAAACCTGCATGTCTTAAAAAAACCTAGCAAGTTTTCAAAAGACATGTGAAGTCTGCCATCACGCACTAGACCAGCGCGGTGAACTCGTACTGAGTGAGGCACTCGTACGTGCCCAGCAGTAGGACGTTAAAAGGGCTGAAGATGGTGATGTGATCTCGTCTCTCCTTTACTCAGTTAATAAGCAGGTTTTACCGTAGATTCAAAACAACCTGGTGATGAAAATTATAAGCTAAATATTACCTGCAGTTTCTCTTTATACTTAACTGTTTCTGTATACTTACATTATTCAAAAAGCTTCATAAGGGAACTTTGTGTGCCTCAAAACTAAAAGAGACTTAAATTACTGATGTTACCTCTAAATTTCGCTGATTGCTGTTGTTTTAATTAAAAAATCTTTTTTGTAAGCTTTACATATATACATACAATTCATTACTTCAGCTTTTTAAGTAATATGTGTAACGTAAAATTGGACTCAATAATTTAATGTCTATATATTAAAGTGAAACTACTTTGCGAGTGTATTTTTTACGGATGAAACGCAATAATAATAATATTAGTGACACGAAAATGTGGGACGTTTTGCCCAAGAAGAGGGATAGAGCGATTGAGAGAGAGAAAGGGAATTTGTATTAGTTTTCGTCACTTTTATTATTTTAACTACAGTTAAATTAATTAAATTCTTAACATATCTTCCTTTTTCCCTCGCTCTAAGTCGCGAAAATCTAAAGCTTTAGATTAGTATAAATATAAACGAGATTTAAAAATTAGTTTACCAAAGAATTTTCACTTCTGACATGTGTACTTTGTACTGTACTCTACATACATAGATATACTCGTAAATGTATTATGTATTCTAACTTATAAATGAAGAATAAGAAAGTATTATTCTAACTTAGTCGAATCTGTACATACATATTTACGTGTAGGTACGTATGTATAGCCTGTACACACTTTGCTACGTACAAGCAATACAGCACACTCGTAACACGTAAATACTCATTCAATTAACTACCAACAACAATAAAATGTAAAACCACTATGAAACCTTCAGTTAACCAGAAAATTCTCCGCAAAACGAAGCAGTTAACCTTCAAACAAGTTTCAGAAATAACCAACCTATTCATAGTCGAATTCATAGCAACAGAAGGCCTTAGCATAAATATTTTTCACACGAGATTATCACCTGTCCTGTTCCTACTCATGCGATGAAGTATCGCTGTCTCTGTCAGGATGGCCACCTGCCAAACCGTCAGATTACGAAATGTGAAATCTAATTATGAAAGATTATTAATAAAAGCTGCATTCGAACTTTTCATAAAGCTTGATGTTATCACTTTCGAGGACTGTTGTCTTAAAATTTATTAATTACATATCAACCATTAAATTATTTTGTGTCACATATCACTCATGTATTTTTTGAGAAATTTGGTTATGACGATAACAGTAAAGCATGTATATTTTAAAAAGGTACCTTCATATTTCAACCGAGACCGACGTGAAAAGAGCACGACATGTTATATTTAAAAGTTTGCATCTAATCAATGCGCGTAGAAGTTCATACGAAATAAATAATTCAATTATTCAACAATATAAGTTATGTAAATACATATATTGCGATATATAAAGAACGATGCATTTAGTAAGCACAATATACAAACAAATTAGCGAAACAAATACTAACGAATCGATGCTTAGAGTACATTTAAAAATAACACGTATTTTACAGCATTTTACGTTATATTCGAAATTAGTCATAGTTTATAATCTGTAAAATCAGAACAACAGATACGCAAATTTTAAAGAAAAAGATTACTGTTTAAAATTTGTGACGCAGAATTTTCATAGAAAATGTTGAAATTGAACTAAAATAATTTTGCTATTATATAAGTTATGGGTTATGGCCAGACTTTGACTGAATGTATTTGACTGAGCACTTTTACTTCTTATAACATAAGTGGCGTATTCTAATTTTTAAATTATTAATATTTAAAATAATCTACACATACATATAATTAAAATTATTTATCAAATCTGTACATAAAATATTTTTTGAAAAATGGAATGATAAATGTGAAAATAGTTTTCGGTACAATGCCGAATCTGTCTGTCCGTCTGTCTGAGAACGCATCAGAAGAAAACCACAAAATTTTATGTTAGATTGGAAACAGCGTAACACAGCGACTATCCTTGACAATATTTATACTTACATATATATCCTTGAGCTATAAAGTATTCATGAAAAGAAAAACAATTGTATTTAGTTCTGTCACAACTGACAAAGGTATCATGTAACGTACACAAAAACATGTGTTTTCGAATATAATTCTATTTTTTTAATAAGTATTCATAATTTAGTAGGTTTTAGAAATAATAGTTAGAAATTACAGTCAGACAGTTGGGTAGCAGCGCTCTAGCCTCTATGTAATAATTATATTTAGCCCTTTTTAAAGCCCACAGCTGGGCACGGACTCCTCTTTAATACGATAGCGATTAGGCCATTGTATAGTATAGTTATCGGACTTCACATGTCTTTAAAAATTTTGCTAGGTTTCACCGAACGAACAGTTGAAACAGTCTTCACTGCAAGACAAATGGTAGCATGTTATAAATGATTCCCACATGAGAATATCACTGGTCTACCACAACCTTTATAATATTTTTTGATTAGATATTGAAACTGGAATAACCTTTGGAAATGTTATAATAATTCACAAATTTACGAGAGTTGCGAACTAAGGTTAAAATTATGATTTACCTTCTTGGCACATTTATACTATAAATAATAATCGTAAGATGTTTCAATTAAACTCAATATGTGGTTAAGAGCTTTGGCACAGTCCTCTGTCTATAGAGGTCAACTGTCACATGAGTAATGTCTGCATAAAAAAGTGTTTTTCGTCTAATTTGCGTTACTTAGCACTTCGTGAGTAATTGTTGTGACGCTTGTCTCTTTAAAATAGCTCCCGTTAGAATTAAGAAAGTGTACAGAAAAATATATAAAAATAATTTGTTCTTTGTTGTTTTGAACACAAAAATGTTTATTTAATAAAGCAATTAAATATATATTTTTAATTAGGATCTTAGGGACTTATGTCAATTTATCTATGCTTTTCATTCAAGCCTATCCAGCTCTTTCAGTACTATAGAGTGACAACGACGTACACAAAACACAAAAAAAAATACAAAAAATATTCGTCTTTGGTAGTAGTCGTGTTGTAGCTTTATTTAGTCATTCACTGAAAGACAGTGCAGAACTTCCTTATACAACAGAATAGAGAAGTTAGATTATTTTAAAGTAAAAAATATTGCTATTTAATTATTTATTGTTTTAATTGTAAATATGTAATAATTAAAATAATTCGTAGCCGTCTAAGTATACGTGTATGTAAAAATAAATCAGTTCTCATAAGAGTTCTCATTAGTCTATGTCATGTTCTTTATAAGATACTTACGTATCAATATAAATAACTACTACTACATGTACTATTAAAATCCGCAGGATATAATTACCAGTGAACATTATAATAAACCTTGCTTATTTGCAATTTATAGTTAAACTAGCGATACGTTTAAACATATATTATAGATTTCTTACAAAAAGGAGACATTTTCCGGCTGAAAAAAGTATGCTAATTCCTAAGCATATAGACTCGGATCTATCATTACACTAAATTTCATCAAAATTTATTCAGTAGTTCTCGTTATGCGGTTACAGACAGACCGATAAACTATAGATCGGATCGGACTCTGTTTCGATAATAATGGCTTTTTATCAAAAACTTTTTCGCAAAAACATTCAATAAGCAGATTCGATTCGAAAGATTATTGAATATTTATCTTCCATTTAAATACTCCACTTTAAATGCTATGGACACTTGTAATCGACATGAGATTGAGATTAATTAGAAAATGCTCTATATATGTACGTTGTAAGTGTGCTTCAAATAAATACAATAAATAAATTCTACGGAAAACAAATATTGTAAATTGAACTATCAAAAAATATAAATAAGTCATTATTTAAGTTCAAGCTACGCGGTGCTACATTAATAGCTACGACAAAAGCTTTACAATAATGACAAGAGTAAGCTTCTTGTACGCTACCTAAATTATCCTAAATTGATTAAGACACTTTAAAACATATATGTTTTATAATAAACATGGTTCTTGTGTTTCAAAACTCTAGTATATTATTGATAGAGATGGAAGAGTCATATTCAAAATTCCTATTTCAAGCAAAAAAACCTTTCATTAGGAATTGAGTTTCACATTATTTCGAAAAAAATATCCTTTAAATCCAATTTTGTAGTGTTGTTAAATAAAAAAGCAAGACTAGACGTAGGCGTAGACGAGAATGAAATAGATAACTGATGAAAACGCTCAACACTTATTTGCTGACACTGAAATAAAAAGTCTAGTTTTTTACTGAAAATTTAGAATAAAGTTAATTTCAATTTTAAGGTTGGTTTATTCACTACATATTATAAAACAAAGTCCTCCGCCGCGTCTGCCTGTCTGTCTGTTTGCGATAAACTCAAAAACTACTGCACCGAATTTCGTGCTGTTTTTACCCATGTATAGAGTGGTTCTCGAGAAAGGTTTTAGTATATAATTGGTCAAGTTTTTGCTTACATTACTAGCGGAACCCGCGGGTACACTCGCGCTAAATCTAGGGACGAGCCCGAGCGGAGCGAGGGCAAGTCGCTAGTTTTAATAAAAAACATGCACAAAATTGGCATATTAAAATAATTATCTACCTACTAATGTACATTGTAAAGTGGTCTAGGTATATTATGATCCACTTGACCTAGAATTTGGCATTGTGTAAGTATGATATGTATGAAACATACTTATGAGTCATGATATTCGAAACATCTGCTCTTTGAAGTCGTAAGCAAAGGATGTTATCACACTTTCAATTCACTCGTAATATTCGTGATATATTATTTCCGTGTTATGTATCAGTTTAATTAGGTCGTAATATATAATTTTTATTAATATCATAAAATATTTATGATTACTAATCACTTCTTTACAAGATATATGTAGTAGTATGAAAATCTGAAAAAAAAACGAAAAAAGAAAACTGCTTAAGACGTGGAGGCACTTGCATTAAGATACAAATGAAGACATTATAAAAAGTACTTACAACGGTATTATATCTAATTATATAAAAATGACAAGAATAATAATATAGTTACTATGTACATTCTGAATTATTTGTATTTACTGCCATTATCTTCATTCTCCATTGTAATTAAGTATGAGGTGTAACTATAAGATTTTAGAACCGGCAAAACATCTTGTTCGTTTCCACTCTACACCGAGAAAACGCTATTTTACGTTTAGTTTCATAAAACTTAGTGCTAACTCGCTTATTTTTGCAATATACCTGTGCTTTCATGAGACGTATAATGTACTAGTTACTATTGACTGTTTGTCCTATACAGGGTAAAAAAATAGAGAGAATATAAAGGAAAAGTACCTTAATATTAGAGATGTCAGGTTTCACTCAAAGAAAACATTTTTTAAATAGCAATAACTGCATTTCATTAAAAAAAATTGAAGCTGAACCGATGATCGAATCAACTTAATATTCTAAAAATATAATAAATTTAATTGCATTAATTATTATTATTTAAAAATTAGGTAATGTTTTTATTGAGAACATCTTGATAATTCAAATATTTAAAGTACTTTTCTTCCATCCGTTTGTTCATTCTGGCTAGAGAATAAGTATTTTTATCTGTTACCAAAGTAAACAAGTAGCATCAAATATGAGTCAGGTTTACGAATTTAGAAGTATAATGCATTTCGGGCAAAATTCTTGGACACAATACATGCGCCTACGCAAAATTCTATAGCTTGCTTCACAAGTTTATTTTACTGTTGGAATTACGTCAATATTTCATAGAAGCTAAAAGGAAAAATCTGAAAAATGAATTTCTCCCATACAGATAATACAGATAAATAAAATTAAAATAACTGTTTGAAATGTTATTAAAATAATATAATTTTTAAATGCATTATAATATTATATACGATTACGGTACTTAAATAAATACTTCTTTAAAAATGTTTGTCCGTCTGCTTGCCTATTTGTTCCGACTAATCTCCGAAACGCCTGACTGATTTTGACGGGCTTTGACTGGAAAGTTTTAAAAACTGTAGATTCTGCATCTGCTTCGATTACAAATGAGTATTTGAATAAGATTTTCCAAAAAATATAAAATTTAAAGTTTCTCAATTAGAATTTTATTGTATGTATAGACAGATTAATTTTAAGATAACATTCAACAAAAGAAAACGCTCGAAGCGTCCCACGCGTTTACTTTGTCACAAATCAACCACGACAACGATTAACTAATAAATATACGGTAATAGTAATAGTATGATAAGATCTTTGATTAAGGTTCAAAATTTTGGAAAGTTTTTTAGGAAGAGTTCAAGGGTTTTAAAAGATATTCTATAAATGATCCAAGTTATTTAGAACATTAATTACATACAACCTTCAAGAAAGTTATTATTATATAACTTTGATTCTGGTGCTCAGTGTCACTCCTGCCTAAGCCTTAAAAGGACGTATGTTAAGCTAGCAAGGTCAAGTGGGCAGAACCACATAACACACTTGCAGTAGTTAAGTGCTCATTTAGTGCTAATTAATGCTGCAAAAAGTAAATTTTACGCTGCAGTAGATTTATCAAAACTTAGAAAACTGCCAGCTTTATATTAAGCTAGCAGTGTCGGCCTCTAACAACGCTAACCGCATAGCACAGCATCAAATCAAACTAGTATTATTTAGTGCTTAATTAGTGCTGGCCATTCGTGAAGACAAATATAAAATTTTATAGTTTTTTTCTATTTTTATAGAACAAAACTTGCAAATTTAATTTAGCGCCTGATTTTTCGAAATAGCAATTGATTTATATATATGTAGAAGGCTTTATGATATTACTTATATTGTTACGTAATATCAATTATCATAAAGCCTTCTACATATATATTATTAATAAATAATATAATATATAAATCAATTGCTATTTCGAAAAATCAGGCGCTAAATTAAATTTGCAAGTTTTGTTCTATAAAAATAGAAAAAAACTATAAAATTTTATATTTGTCTTCACGAATGGCCAGCACTAATTAGGCACTAAATTAATACTCGTTTGATTTGATGCTGTGCTATGCGGTTAGCGTTGTTAGAGGCCGACACTGCTAGCTTAATATAAAGCTGGCAGTTTTCTAATTTTTGATCAATCTACTGCAGCGTAAAATTTACTTTTTGCAGCATTAATTAGCACTAAATGAGCACTTAATTACTGCAAGTGTGTTATATGGTTCTGCCCACTTGACCTTGCTAGCTTAACATACGTCTTAAAAGGCTTCATCATCATCATCTTCAGCCCATTTTAACGTCCCTCTGCTGGGCACGGGCCTCCCTCAGTACGAGGGGAATCAGGCCATAGTCCACCGCGCTGGCCTAGTGCGTGTTAGCGGACTTCACATGTCTTTCGAAAACTTGCCAGGGTTTTCTGAGGCATGCAGGTTTCCTCACTATGTTTTCCTTCACCGTAAGACAACTGGTAATCATGAAAAAAAAATGATTTGCACATGAAAATATCAGAGTTGCGAGACCCAGACTTGAACCCGCATCTCTCAGTTATCCAAGTGGCTTAAAGCAGGAGAAACCTACTAGAACCTAGAAAGGAATTTATCACCCTTTCAAATCCGATATTTGTCACTATCAAGAATATTTTCTGTGTACGTGCATTTAGGGGCATTCCAAAACCATGATTGTGAAAACAAATTTGAATGTAATAAATCAGATTGCCGTATTGTGGCCAAATCACGAGACGTACGAAATTGATCATTTGTTTGCGTAGCGCGGCGTCTGAGATAGGTATTAGTAAGCAACACCGATTCTTAAGAAAAGTATTTTTACCTGTATCTATATTATAGTTTATTTTCATTAATCATTTGCTCTAAGGAAGATTGTTTAAATATAACTTTTTCTCTGAATAGTAGTTTTTAGTCATTTACCGTTATCGCCTAAAAGTTTAGTTAAAAAACATATTAAAACCAAGCAAATAAAACTTTTCTATATTCTTTCATTGCAGAAATGAAATATTTAAAATTAAGTAATAAATTGTAGGTAATATTCTTCTTATTGTCGTTGCTAGAGTTTTTGGGGCATTACTTAATTTATGTATTATATGTTGCTGAAAAGATTTCAAATTAAAATTACACTGACGGTTAAGATAATGTTAATGTTAGCTTAATTATTGTTAATGTTAAAGCATCTACTTTTGAAATGACCAACTTGTGTACCTACATAAGCTTAGCTCCTAAAAATTTTGCGTACCTTAGAGAAGAATCTAATAGATATTGCTTGTTCATATTTTTTGTCTTAGAGAAACAAATTTTTTGATAGTAATAATTATTGGAACTCTGATAATTATTATTCGAGATATTAATGTATAAATAAAATTCTTCGTCTCATCTTCACGAATTTCAAGAATCAAAGGCAATAGTATGAATTAATAGGCTTACTAAGCAGGACGACTCAATAATTAAACTTGGCGCGATTCGAGACTCGAACCCAGTACCTCCAGATGTGCAGTCGTATATGCAAGCTAGTACACCACCAAGGCAGTAGTACCAAGCCTATTTCAAATACGATAAAATTAATAAGTGTAATTTATGAATTATTCTTATATAATATGTGACGACACGTTTGGCTCAGTTGTTAGTGACCCTACTTTCTGCGCCAGCGGTCGCGGGTTCGAGTACCGCTGAGGGCGTTCATTTGTTGAGCACGAATGTTTGTACTCCAGTCATGGGTGTTAACATTTATAATATGTATGTATTTAACATTTATATGTGTAGTATATCAACTATCTGGTATCCGTAACACAAGCACGTAACGTAGCTTACCAGGGAACTAGATGGCGCTGTTGTAATAATGTCCCAGCATATAAACGCTTATTTCATTCCTCCATACAAATGTTTGTAAAATAGAAGCTTATGTCCGGGACTAGACGCGTGGGAGTTCTATTTGTTTGTCCTGTCTGCTTTTGTTTGAATTAAATTTCCTGCCTTCTGGCATATTTATTCACATATTGTAATTGAATCAAACGCTGGTATTGATTACTTTTTATTTTACGATCGATCTGGCTGTATCCAAAAAAACTAAGTTAAAATGGCAGCTTTGCTACGCTTTAAGCTTTTGAGGTATTATTCGAGCTTAGAAGCTCCAATTTCAAAAATTTAAAAATGAATTCAAAAGTGCTTTTTGTTTAAACTCAACCATGACTAATTTAGTGATATTTTACCTGAGGATTTATTAGGCACGTGACCACCTTCCAGTTGCCAAGAGACAATATAATGGAAGAACAGTGCGAAAAGTGTAAGATATACGAGGACCAATAATACGTATTTTACCAATAGCTCGTTTGTTGTAGTGATGAAGTGCAAGATTTATAGTAGTGGTCGAAACAAATGCTTACAGATTTTTTATAAAATTTCTATATTGCTATTTTTATTTTCATAGACATATATGATGTATATATACGCAAATTATGATCATACTTGCAAACCCGTCCCGCTTCGCTGGGCGTTTATATAATTATAACATTAGCTATCTGCAGGTGAAAGTCCCGTCAAAATCGGTCCAGTCATTACAGAGATTAGCCGCAACAAACAGACAGACAAAATTAAAAAAATATATTTTTTGATGTAAGTAAAAGCTGTTAATTTGATATTGAATTGTGATTGGGTTAAGCCTTTAAAGTACCTACTTTGTTATAAGATCGTTTGGGTATTAACGATTTTCAGTAGGCCATGTCTTTTTTTACTTATAAAACGGATAGAGTTAACCCTGGAAAATGTATTAAAATTTCACAATCCGTAAAAAAATAGGAATAATTGATGAAATCTAAGAGAACTTCCCCTACCACGACATAGTTTTTCAAAGCCTCTTGCTATGTTATATGCTGTATTTCTTATAATTTGTTAAAAATACCTTCACATATTGATATACAAGTACCTATAGCTTTCTTCATTTTAATGTAATCATATAACTTTATGTAATACTTCTTCTTATTCAACTAATGGAAATAACAATTATTATACAGAACAATATATCTGTAAATTATAATAAAAAAACATTTATATTTATATCTTCTCAAATATAAAAATAACGTGTTACAGTGTTTGTTATCGAATTCCTATTTTTCCTATTTTTATGAATTTTTTTGTGTATATTTTATAGGTCTGAGAATAGGTCGTTGATTTTTAATAGCTAGTTGGTAAGGGTGGCCCTCTCCAGATTTTTTATTTTTATTTTGCGACCAAATTATTTTATGATTTCGCTTCATAAAATACTTATAACCATGTTTTAACAGTGATTAGAACGCGGGCGAAGCAGCGGGAATTGTTAGGAATAACGAAGCTGATAACTCATAATAATGAAAAAATAATAATTAATTGGTTCAAGTATGAAAACTACTGTTGCTTACATTTCAAATTGACATAGGATAACATTTCTTAAAGTAAAACTTCGATGTATAACTAGTAGTAGTAGAAGTCTTATTACTTAAGTCACGTTGAGTAAATACAGCAAGTCTTATGTACCAATGATTAACAATCTATCTTACATCCCTTAAATAATTAGATCATTTTCTATCTTCGACGGAAAACACCTCTGCACTGGTACGTCACGGTAGGTTATCCAACCGGCTGCAACAGCCCACGCGAATTCCCACACCGCCTCGGCCCATCGCCAACTTTTCATAGTTTAGTTACGATTTCGAAAACGACCCGACGCGTCCCGCCGCCGGCGACAACCCTATATCTCGAATTTGCGCTTTACCATAAAGTTCTCGAAGTACGTCAAATTTGACTTATTTGTGTGTTTGTGTTTGGTGCATTGACTTTGTGACTTGGATTTTTATCAGTTTCAAACGGTATGTATGATCGTTATATGGTATTTGATCCAGCATTCTGGACCAATATCTGGAAAAATAGATTTCGTAGATGTTAAATTAAAACTAAACCCCAACTATTTGGAAACACGAATATTCTACCTTTGAATTATGAAAATTAATCATTTGAATTATCAAGAAATTATCAAATTAATGAAATTAATAGCTCATTAAGTAATTAACTTAGAAATAAACTTAGTTAAGCTAGATGAATAAAACTCAGCTCGAGTTCAATAAAATTTGTATAAAATGATGGTCATTAGGTAACGTCGGAAGTTAAAAGAATATGAAAAGATCCCGAGGCCTTCAACGGTTACAGAAATAGATGCGACGTTTCTTATACTTCTGAAAATTCTCACTGGACACCCACACGTCACACTTCACCTTGCTAGTGTAGATGGCGCTGACCGCTGAATATGAGTCATTCGAGAGCTTTCATCTAAATGTCGTTGGATACTACCGATGATGTATTACTCTGATCATTTGAGACGTACTTGTAATATGATGAGAAGCTTCATAAAAATATGTGATCTGGCTTAACGGTACATTAAATTAAACTATAATAGAAATAGAGAAGGATAACCACTAACTTAAAATTAGGAAAAGCTTCGTTATGGCGATTCAAGTGATAGGCTATGCTTGTTGATATTAGTTTTAAAAACAAACTTAAATTTAAAAAAAAAACAATATTTTAATTACTTCGAAGCAAGAGCATAACTTAAAAAAAATTCATACGGTACCTATTTTGATTTTGTTTACAAATTGATAGATTAATCGAAAACTATTAAGGTCATTTTACTTTGGTTAAAAAACCATCCCTATATGGCAGAAAAATTAAACAACATCAAGCATGAGAAAAGAAAATTTCAAATAGTCACAAATCCCAAAGTTAGTTGGCCCTTATTATTTTTTTTAAAATAGACTTTATTATTTGTCAAATACTTCTACGAAAAATATACTCTATATACATAATACGTAATAAAGAATGCTTAGTACGTATAAGTAGTGATGTAAAATATGTTTTTTTACTATTATTATGTTTTCGGGTTAAATTAATCTAAGAGTCTGAATGATTACAAAATTTCAGCTTTTCAGTGCAAACTTACAAGAATACTTACATTTTAAAACTTAAAAATATTTTAATATTTGATATAACTATTATCGTGACAAAATCCGAAGAGTTAGTTTTATTTAAAACTAGCATTTCCCGCGGCTTCGCGTTTTAAAGAAATTACATTCTTAGATTTCCCATACCGTGCGATATTTTACAGTTTTTAAAGGTTAATTAAGATTTCTCAGAAATGAGATATTTTCACGGAGTAAAAGGAATCCTATATTCTGACCCGGGTAACCAGCTATCATCATACTAAATTTCATCAAAATCTATCCAGTGGTTTTCTCGTAATGCGGACACAGACAGACAGACATACAAAAATTCTAAAAACTATAGATTCGGCCTCTGTATCGATAATAATTACTATTCCAATAAGAATTTCCAAAAAATATTCAATGTACAGATTCGACTAAGTTTGAATTTTATTATATTATGTATAAATTCATTCCAGGCATTCCTTCGCATCATATCTATTTTCATTATATCTAGTTTTATTACTTGTACGCTCTAATTGCTAATGTAAATATCGCAATTAAATTGAAAATACGATTGATTAATAAATTATTATAATAAATAAATAGTGGTAAGTAGGGACATTAACACACAGTATCATCTAGTTCCATAGTAAGTTAAAATAATTGTGTTATGGATACTAGATAGTTGATAAAACGTACTCATAATGAAATGAATATCCCAAGCGGACTCGAACCCGCGATCGCGCTGGCACATCAAGTAAGCCAACCGTGTGCCTACGTCAAACGTATGTCACCAAATGAAATAAAAATATTTTGATACACGTCTTTGGAAGTAAAGCTCTTTGGGATCGTTTTGTCTACCATATGCCAATATGCACCAATCCTTATTACTTAATATTAAAATATCAAAAAGTTTTTGAGGATGGAAGGATGGATAAATGTATGTAGCTCAATCACGCCAGAGTAACTAAACGGATCTGAATATGGCACTGAGATAGAATATCTGGAAAGACGATAGATATTTTTTTTCGCGTAAAAATAAACGGATCCTATTTAACATATTTGTTTCCATTTTTTACGAGGTATGAAACCGAAGCGAAGCAAGAGTGAGTCGCTAGTATACAATAAAAAGAGTATTATATTTAATTTTGATTTCGTTTCATGGAAAAAGCTGTGTTTAATCAATAAAAATAAAAAAACTTCAAAATCAACTACATAGGCTAGTGTAACATTATAATACTCTTAGGCTTTAGTAATTGATACCTGAAAATTTACGAGAGTAAAACAATTTATCTAAACCAAGAAATGTATTTTGATCTTCACTACATTTTCACAAATTAATTTAAATATTCTTTAATTGCCACATCATAAAATATGGAAAAGAAACTTTTATATTCAATATGCGTTATGGTAGGGGAGCCCAAGAGGGGATTTTGGGATTTACTTGAGAGCGTCAGATTAATATAACGTAGGATGCCTTACATATTGCTAAATGCTAAGTACCCCGCAACCAGTACGAATCTTTAAAATAGTGGGGTATGCTCAGACGAACCCGTCAGATATGTAAAAAAAATTATCATCTGAAATACTCGAGCGCGTCTGATTAAGATAAAAGGGGTTAATTACTAACTAAGGATTAGAATTTGCTAATCTGACGACTTAAGCTTAACCCAAGGGAGTGGGAGGGTAAAAAGTTGTAAAAAAATGCCTTGACTTACTTTGCATCTGAGCACGGTTGTTTTTTTTTTATATTGTAAGGGTCATGATACCAGAATTACAAAAATATATATAATCGGATGAATTCCGCAAGGCGACTCCGGCTTATTTGTGATTAAAAGTTGCTTTTGTAAATAGAATTTCGTGGTATATTTATTGTTATTTTGATAATATGAGTGATAATGATATGAAATGTTTCTGTGAAGAAGATCTATCTTTTAGTAAAGTAAAGTATAGTAAAGTAATAAAGTTGTATTGGTCATTCCTCATGGTTAATTTTTTTTTTCAAGTTGTCAACCAAATATTCGCTTGAGTTGTCCATTGTCCATATCATTGTTTTTTTTACAATTTAGAAAATCTGTAGACACTTCCCCCACCGCTGAAAGTGGAAACATTATAAGACTATTTATTCTTCAAGTTATCTTATCTACAATATCCATCGGTTTCCACGACGCTCGAGTAAATCCACATTTAGCATCATGGGCTCCCCGTTACGCTGTTGTTTTAGTCTTAAGGAAGATTAACCACCAGCAAAAGATTTATTTGTGAATGAGTTAAACCTTACTAACACTACTACCTTGCAGCTAACTAAAGATAAATTAATTATGCAACGGATAAATTTAGAATTTAAATTAATTATTTATTTTACATTTTGTATTTAAAAAGTTTAAAATTGAAATACAGGATAATTTTTAACTGATATTTAAAAAAAATAGTCTAAATACTTACTCTAAGTATATTTTGTCACTAACTAAATAGTAAAAAATTTATAAGATTTTTTTTTCTTTGACAGGTCCCTAGCTCGTCCGTTTCAAGTAGACACAGCAATAATTTTCAAACAGTGATGACAAACACCTAGCACTATGGGGGTGACAGATGATTTTGCCCCGAGCTTCACGCAGAAGCCGCAGTTGCGCCAAGAGGATGACGGCAACAAGCTGATCTTCGAGTGCCAACTCTTGGCATCTCCCAAGCCTGAGATCAGCTGGTACCGTAGTGATGAACTGCTCAAGGAAGATACTAGGACACAGTTTAAGTAAGTTTCCAAGCATTTTTTGATTCTTGCTATTTTTTTTTATTAATTCATCTGAATAGATGTTAAATTTAAAATTTTCTGTATCATTTTACTTACATTGCATCATAACAATGCCTCTAGTGTCCAAATGAAATTAAATAAAATTTATACCATTAGACTTTACATATTTTTTACATACATTTACTTTACATAAATATACATACATACTTTACTTAACATACATTATAAGAACTTTTGAATCGTCAATGTATTAATTTAAAGAGCGCCAATGTAGTCAGGCCGTACGGAAGCTAACACCGGTTCAGAAAACAGTTCTGCTGAGAAGAACCGGCACGAATCTCCAAACGTTATACAAACGATCAATTTGTCGAAAGAGATTATAATATTACTTTATTACTAGCAATTTCGCCCGTGCCCGAATGATGAAAATTGAGGGGTATAAGAATTTTTTGATGCCATTTCATAAAAAAGTAAAAATTAAAATGTTGTCTAAAAATAAGGAAATAAAATACCTGGAGAGGGTTATCCTTATCACCTAGGGAAATAAAAGATAGCCGACGACCTATTCTCAGCCCTATTAAATATACACAAAAAATTTCATAAAAGTCGGTCAAGCCGTTTCGGAGAAGTTCGATAACAAACACTGTGACACGAGATTTTTATATATAAGAATGAATATTAAAACTATTACAATCAAAATGACAAATCTATTGATATAAATACCAACTTAAGTATAGTAAACCAGAAAATCGTATTTTATGTAGAAGTATATCAACGATAGAAATAAAGCTTTATTTCACAAACATTGGTAATTTGAACTAATAACGGTTTGAAGTTATAATAATGTGACCCATAGCATAGTACTTATACTTTTTATTTTATAATTATACTTTCTGAACTACCCAAAAGCGACATAAAAAGAGAGCATGACGCAGTTGGCATTCAGCAGCCTTCGCCGCTCGGGTTCATCCTTATGTACATTTTACAGATTTTCCAGCAGTAAGATGTATCCTATTTGTTAACCCGAATTTGCTATCATCATAACAAATTTCATCTAATCCGACCATTGGTTTTCAGACAGACAAAAATTCAACTATAGAGTCAGTCTCTGTATCTATAATAATTACTATTCCAGTAAGATTTAAAAAAAAATATTATAGTACAGATTTAACTCAGAATTTTCTTATATGTAGGTAAAAAATAAAAATACTGAAGCTTCTTTATTAAAAGTTCTTTGTTAACAGCTTTAAATTATTTGTGTACTCTCATAAAGTCAGAGTAAAGGACAGGTTTCGTTATTTATACGGCAAATTGTCACAACATTTCATTGACGCACCAACTTGAAAGCTCGGTAATTGCACATACATTTCAGTAACGTTTTGTTTTCCTCTTAAAGGGTAATTAAACAATTTGAATAACACTGTTGGGGTCAACGACACTGTCGCCTGACCGATTGACGATTCGATCTTAATGTTCCTTTTGATCAAGCCAAAACATCGAAGCTGACACAATTGGCACGGTTGATCGTCTACTAATAAAAAAGGGCAAGAGTGAATTAGTTTTATTTGTGGCATATGCTGCATAAATGTTGTGATAGATCATTATTTAAATTATCTACCAACCAACTTGTTTTACTTTAGATTTTATTAAGTTTTGTACGAAATTATCGTAACACGTATGTGTTTATTAGTTAATTAATAATTAATTATTGATATGATGATAAAATGCCTTTCTTACTTTATTATCGTTATCAAAACTGGAAGAAAATCTCACACTGTACCTACCTAATATCCATATACGAGTAGCTACTCGTAGTAACTGTAGTAAGAGAGCTTAAAAAGCTAGGATTATTTTATATTAGAA
Organism: Boloria euphrosyne; assembly: GCA_951802675.2. NCBI lineage: Eukaryota > Metazoa > Arthropoda > Insecta > Lepidoptera > Nymphalidae > Boloria > Boloria euphrosyne. The sequence goes on from OX637896.1 coordinate 5,409,670, forward strand.
TATTAATTTAAACACAACAAATTGTGTATGTGATGAGTCACGGACAATATTTTAACTATGTATAACCAAAACCTATAAAACATATTGTCAGCCAACGGACTTGACAGCCAGCCCAAGCTGCCATACACTCGCTTGGGACATTAGTGTATGGCAGTTTGGGCTGTTACGTCCGTTGGCCGACAATATGTTTATAGGCTTTGGTATAACTATGTTTCTCATTTAATTTTATGACATTCGGATATTTCGGACATGGTCACATCTGTTATCTGTTAGAAGTTTCTTCGAGTTGATACTTAATACTTTTGGTATACATGGATAATGCAGATCTACCTAATTTTTTTTCTACCACTACCGCTGCCACGAAACTTGCAACTAGATTAATTCTTGGACACAGAAAATTCACTTGTTTTTATTTTTACTTTTTTGGAGTGAACACTTAACAAACGAGAGGTATGGTTGAAATTTTATAAATAATTGTTACTATTTTTTGAATTTTTTTGCGGAAACTTTTTATTTATGGCTCCCGTTCCCACGATTATTTTGGTTTCGAGTACCTTTCGAGGGTTTTAGACGTCTCAAATGTCATATACTAGAGTAGTTATAAATAGTGCGTACCCACTATTTTAAAAAAGGATTTCTAAAAATTCGGGTGCATGTACTAGTCTTATGTGCTATGAATTTTTCACAATCCGTCTACTTAGCTAATTCAACGTGAAGGAGTAACGAACATAGACACACGAACATTCCAATTTATGATAGTATTATAGTAATCTTATATATTTAAACGAGCAATTCTTGTATATATAATATAAACGTTATATAATATATTATATATATGACAAACATAACAACAATAAATTAATTTATTACAATATATATTATTAATTAATTATGGTCGAATATCTACCACAGGGTGACCACTAGTTGTAATAAATATAGAGATTCATTTATATTTCTTTCACTAGAATCCAGCCTATCGCGAACAACAAGTTCCTGGTGGTGCTGGAACTGGACGACGTGATCGAGACAGATGCGGGGCTTTACAAAGTGAAGGCTAAGAATAAGATGGGCGAGGTGGCCGCCTCCATCAATCTTAACTTCAGCCGTAAGTGTTCTATTTTGTCCTAGTTGTGTTTTAACTATTTATCATCTTAGACAACTGTCCATATTAAATTTTCAGAACAAATGTTTTGTTTTGTTTGCCTAGTATTTTGTGATGTTTATTTGATGAGTGATGGTGATATAGGGTTTTAAAATGGGGTTTCTTTTGAAGACAAAGAACATACTTTTATTACAGTTTTATGTAGACGTATAAATTTAAACAATTTAATAGATTAGCTCTCTCTAAGTTTTAAAAGTAATTGAATAATGTTAACCTAAGAAGTATAACGCTAATCTGGGTTATATTTGAAGTCAGAGTATTTCTTGTCTGTACACATATCTATCTTTAGAACCAAGCACGTAATTTAACACTAGTTTATTTACGTATATATGTAATACGAAAATATCGCCATTAGTCATACATAAAAATAAATGTCAACAAAAATGTTACGATCGACTCCTTCACTGATCACTGAGCCAAAATCAATGATTTTAGCTTAGCAATGAGTCTTGACGACAAACTCGACGGTAAAATTGTACCCATCAATTGTTTTGCCAATAATTTTCATTTCCTAAGTTTTCATTTTTCGTATAGTTCAGTTAGTTAAATACTTTTTTAGATTTACGCGAATATTTAACTTTCTAATTATACTATCTTTTAGGTATTTGTTTACACACACATTTATCTTGATTTTTGGTTAAAAGGCATTAAAAACTGTCACAAACAGTGTTCCCACAAAGTTTGTAAAATTAATTCAAAGAAAATAATGGCACCAAAGTTAGTTAGTTTTTTAATTTGTACTACGAGTAGTTGTTTTAATGTTTTTCGTTCTGTAAGCTATAATTATATTCAAACTAGCTGACCCGGCAAACGTTGTTTTGCCAAATAAATAATTTTTTATTACTTAGGGGACAACCCTTATTACTTAGGGGTATGAAAAATAGATGTTGGCCGATTCTCAGACCTACTCAATATGCTCACAAAATTTCATGAGAATCGGTCAAGCCGTTTCGGAGGAGTACGGGAACGAACATTGTGACACGAGAATTTTATATAATAAGATGTTAGCAAATAATAAGAATTGAGTAGTGAATTTGTCATTTAAAATGTTTAACTTAGATTATGTCAATATTGGTTCGTTTTAGTTTCTCCACAGGAATACTGATCATATGATTAGTGGCATGCTCGGGCACATCTTCAGTTCTATATATAGTTACCATTACCACATTACTTTAATCGCCGCCACAGTAGCAAAATATGTAAAATTATAATGGATTTAAACTTGTCGTTAAACTAGGAAATTCAGGCAGTCATCAATTCTTCGAAAGATAGTTTTAAATGCCATCAGCAGCATTTCTGATCAATCTCTCGACTTATACTTAATGAATTTGATTTAAATCAATTTCATGACTAGAATGTAATATTGGCACATCCCAAAGAATTTTTGTTGTAGACGATGAGTCAGTGGTGATCGAATATTTATACTTAGCCTACAGTAACATTAACAATACAAGCAAAAAACTAAATTCGATCGTTAAAAAACTTCGTCGGCCAATACTGTCATCGAGCTTCTGATCTACTCAAGTCTAGGACTAACCTTTCTTTTAATGGCACATTAAAAAATAAACGGTTAAAAGTCTAAAGGGTCTAAGTGCCAAGTTAATTATTTAGAGATATAACAAAAAAACATGATAAAATTAGATTGGCACTTAATTTTAACTTCATGTGTGGGTAAAATGTTAAAGAGAGAAAACCTTTTTTATCCTTTTTGATATTATTAGGCTTGTCACTTAGATCGTATTTCCGTAAAAATATTGTCTTTCGATTTTTTGCGGTTAGACCCTTTAGATTTACAACCCTTGAATTTTCAAATTTAAAGTAGGTATGTCTTCAAATGTTATCAGTTCCTTAAGCGCTATAAACAATATTAATCAGTTGCATTCAGAGTGAGCTAAAAATATAGACCACCTGGATTTATTCTGAGATCATCTCTATTGCGATTCCGAATGTTTATGTCTGGTTGATGTTATTCAAAGTAAACTTTCAACCGCAGAAACTGTTAAAACACTATTTCACGAATCTGATTTGTTTAAGAGCACCGTGCACTAAATCAATCTTATTCAACGTATAAAATGTAAGATTAAGCTTCTAACATTATTTCATATTAGAATATTCTCTACATTTATAACTAATACTGTTTTATTTTATTTTTCAGCTGCTGATGAAGAAAAACAAAAGTAAGTAATTTGCAATTTACAATTACTATTTTACCACCATTTACAACAAGTTCTAATTTCTTAACATTTAAATCGTAAGAGAAATTCTTAATAAAATTATATTCAACAGACAAATAGACGGTAAAGCGCCAACATTCGCGCGCAAGCCAGCCATTCGCCAAGAGGATGATGGCAAGCGACTGATCTTCGAGTGCCGCATCGAGGCTGAGCCGGTACCCAGTGTAGCCTGGTTCCACAACACAATGGAAGTCAAACACAGTTCGAGACATAAGGTATTATAAAAAAAACGTAAAAGCATTTTTGAATCTTAAAGTAACACTGCTAAACTAAATTTGCCAAAGATAAGATATTTTAAAATTACATATTTAATAAATTATAATTATAGGTTTTAAATAAATAATTAAAATAAAATAGTTTGTTAATATTATTAATATTATCATCAGCACCATACATAGCTAGATCTGTAACTTCATAGCATAAATATTTCAGTTTCTGAGGAATGACCTTGACCCAAATATATCTTAAACAGAATATATCATTAGTTTGATCCATGACCTTAATTTACTTCTAATGAATTAATAAGAGATTAGAGCTCTTTATTTCGCTACTTCGTCCTTTATGAATTTTATCACATAAAAAATAGTAAATAACCTTAATATATCCCGTTACAGTTAACAGTAAGCAAAGACGGCAAATCATACTACGCATCATTAGAAATCAACAATGTGACTGTGGAAGACGCTGGCAAGTACCGAGTGACGGCGAAGAACGAGCTCGGCGAAAGTAACGCTACGATCAGCTTGAACTTCGACAGTAAGTCTGATTAAGTTTTTAGTGATGAAGAATTAAAAAATAAATTATAAAAGTAAAATATGTTAAAACAGCAACGAATAAAATTATAAACATTTACTATAAAATGACAAATTTGAACACCAAACATATTATAGGATAATTTACAAATTAAATTAAAATATTACATATACATTTAAAAGTAAAGCATTGTAATTTTTGAACAAGATACTACGTATATTCTAGTAAACTACCAAACAAAATGCACTTACACATAGAGGTTCACATACAAACATACATGCACACAACATCCCAAGCGTTTTTTTTACGTAATGACTTGGGATTGCGTTTACAGACGCAATACATTCTGCCAGTGTTGCGTTTTGTGAGGAAAACACGATCCCAAGCGTTATTAAAATAGTTATTTAAATGTCAAAATTAAAAATAAGAATTTCGCTTCATAGTGTTGACTGTTGATGCTTTTCTTTGTCATTGTATGTGTGATCCTAATCCTGTAATTTATGTATTAGACTCTCATTATTGTAAACGTAGAATTTGCAGCACAGCTTTTTCATTAACTAATTCTAAATTTATGATTTTGTTTACGTATTTAATTATTTGTTGTTAGTGTCTTTTATTTCTTTATATATTAAGATGTTTTCTGTATAAGACAACAAGACGTTGTAACAATTGCTACAGATTTTTAAGAATAATTTCTTACAATTAGATAATACACAATACACTTAAAGATAAAAATAAAAAATTGATAATTTAAATAATATACTATACTTACTTATTAATATTATTTTAATATATGTATTTAAATCTCATTTCTCATATGTCTCGCTATAGCTTAACTAACATACTACACCCGAGCGTTTTATTATTGTGTTTAATGTTTTAAAGTAATTTATTCTATGCTTGAGCAGACGCACTTAATATATTGATATTAGTAACCTTAGCAACTGTAATGCGTACTGATAAAGATATATCCTAGATTCTATTTAGAAAGAAATAATAGAAATGTATTTATGTATATCTATTTGATATAATTAACTACTTCTCCTCGATTAACTCTTATATATGTATCAATTTGCGTTGTAATTAATACGTACACAAGTCGTAAGAAAACATCTTAAATAGTTCGCCAAATTTCAATGAATATTAATGACAAAGCTGCAATTCTTCGTGGCAATGTAAGAGAAAACAAATTATTTACTAATATAAACACTGATATAGGCGACGAAGCGCCCGTACCTGAAGACTTTATCAAACCAACGTTTACTGAGAGACCTGTCATCAGGCAATCGGAAGATGGTACCAAAATTACGTTCGAATGTAGATGTGTTGGCAAACCGAAACCAACCATCACATGGTAAGGACATTTTATAGAAGATTATTGTAAAATTAATGTCCTTGTTAATTAACTTGATGTCTTAACATAGAAACATGCACACAGGTACCATGGAAAGAAATTAATAAAAGAAAGCAGTCGATATAAAATATCATTGGAAGAGGATCAAACATTATATCATATGGCGCGATTAGAAATAATAGGTGTAGAAAATTCCGACAAAGGAGAATACAGGGCTGTGGCTAAAAACAAACACGGTGAAGGCGTAGCTAAAATAAACCTAAATTTCCAGGGTGGTGATAAACCTAAGTAAGCTTTATTTTAATCATTTACGGATACGCAATATGGATTAGGGCACTTTACTAATTTTTTATCTTTTAAACAGAATACCAGATGGCAAAGCACCTAGATTTCCTAAAAAGCCTACAATCAGGCAAGAAGGGGATATTTTAATAATGGAATGTATCCTAGAAGCACATCCTGTGCCAGATATTACCTGGTTTCACGGAGATAAAGAGATTAGAGACGGTGCCAAAATGAAGATGTCTAGAAAGGCTATAGGAAAAGATACTTTTAATCTCACTCTTGAAATTTTAAGTCCTACACAGGAAGATGGAGGAAATTATAGATGTAACGCTTTCAATGTGTTTGGTGAGAGCAATGCAAATATTGCTCTGAACTTTCAAGGTAACATAAGATTAAAAGTTGAAATTTAGGTTAATATAAAAGTACGCATTCAGTAGCGTCGCATGTAAAGCCTAAAGCTTTTATGCTGCATGATACGATTTTGTGTAAAAAATGGTAAATAGGTGTCAATTGTGTTTTATTGTTTAGGTGGGGATGACGAAAATGGTTTTGCACCTTCATTTGTGGAAAAACCACGAATCATTCCCAACGAAGATGGCACACTCATCACAATGCGTTGTGTCTGTAAAGCCAAGCCGGCGGCTGAAGTTACGTGGTATAGAGGCTCGACCGTTATTAAGGCTAGCAGTAAAATTGAAATTAAATCGTCTGTTATTAGTGAAGATATTTATGAATTGGTATTACTTTTATCCAACCCGACGGCAGCGGATGGTGGCGCCTACCGTTGTTATGTTCGAAACGAATTTGGAGAAAGCAATGCTAATCTTAATTTAAATATTGAAGCTGAGCCAGAGCCTGAAGGTGAAGGGCCAACTTTTGTTGAAAAACCTACAATACAGTCGAAAGAAAATGGAAAATTAGTTATAATGGGATGCAAGGTCAAAGCTAGCCCTAGACCAACGATCGTCTGGTACCACGAGGGTAAAGAAATCAGGGACTCGTCGAAAATAAAAACTAGGGTTGAAGTAAAAGAAGATATTTATACGATTATCTTAGAACTCATCGACCCTGGTATTGAAGACTCCGGATTGTATAAATGCAACATTAAAAATGAACTTGGAGAGCTTAATGCAAATCTAACGCTCAATATTGAAAGTATGTACCAAATATTTTACCATATTTTATTTTATATTTTTATATTTTTGTTTCTATATTAATTTACGTTATTTTTACAGTCATTCCAGTTATTAAAGAGAAACCAAAGATCATTAAGATACTTAAAAAGAAGACTGTGATTGTTGAATGTAAAGTATTAAGTAAATTTGCGCCGTCTTGTACATGGTTCAAAGAAGCCAGTGCAGTCAAAGAAGATTCTAGACATACTGTGCTTATCGAACCCGTAAGAGAAGTGAGTAAGCCAACAAAAGAGTGCTAAATGATGTATAACAACATTGCTTATTTCAGGAAGCATCATACCCTTCTTCATTCCATGCTCCTTAAACTGTTGGAATTTTTTTTTTAATTTTTAATGAGAACGCGTAATTTTTAACAATCTTGCAAGATGTCCCAGTCAGTTCCAGTTTCAGTCATTTTTGGATCACCTTTTTAAACATTCTGATTGTTGCCTCAAGGCTATTTAAGGCACTACTATTAGCCTAGCTTTAAAAGTGACAATTATTATTGTTTAATTCCACCACACCTACCACTTTTGTTTTACTTGTAAGGAGTATAACTGTAATCAATACAAATACTTATCCAGTTGCTAAAATGGCTTTTAGAATATTTTCGGTATACGCTTCACAAAGAATAATGCTAAATAAACTTTTTACACTGAACTACAACATCTGTTTATGTTTTATTTATACTATATAAAATTAAATTTTATATTTTAAAATCTACTTGCTTATTGTGTTTTAGGGTGAATTTGCAGTCAAATTAGAAATTTCTAACGTATCACAACACGATAAAGGATCATATAAGCTAGTCGCTAAGAATGAGAAGGGTGAAGCGACTTCGCAGCAAGTTGAGATAACTGATATTCCTGAAGAAAAAGGAGAAAAACCGCAGATCATTAAACATCTAAGAAGTTTGGTACGTAAAATTTATATTCATTTAATATATCGATTTGTTAATCAATTTTATGATGTTAAATATTTATTTCATAGATATTATAAAATAATTGTCAAAATACTTCTACTTTAGGTGAGAAAAGAAAACGAAGAAGCTGAATTTGTTGCGGTTCTCAAAACGTCAGATCAATCTTGTAGATGTACATGGTATAAAAATTCAACTGTTATTAGAGATTCTTCCGATATAAGCACATCTTTTGACGGCACTAATGCTCGACTGTTCATAAAGAAAGTAACAACGAAATATGTAGCTAACTACAGAGTTGTTATAAGAAATGAATTTGGAGAAGACGAATCTAGTGCTGATTTAACCATTATCGAAGAAAAGGTAAGTACAACTTTCATAATTAACTTAATTTTATAGGGAGATGTATTTTGTAATTGGTTTTTTATTATAGAAAAAGAAAAAGGAGGAGGAAGAAGAAGAAACCACGGTAATTGAAGAATCAGAAGAAGAAATGTCAATTGTTGAAGAAAAATCAGTCATCGAAGAGAATCATGTCGATGAGAAAAAGGTTTGTAATTGTGAAGTTTATAAAGTTAATGCATAGATTCAATAAATATATATAATGTTAATAATTGTTGTAATATAAAAGTATAAGTTTACAAAAAATAGTCTTGATATTTAAATTTTTACTAACAGAAAGAAGTACAGAAGCAAAAAGAAGAAGAACAAACTATAATAGAAGAAAAGAAGGCAGGTGCTAAGAAAGTTACAAAGAAAGAAGAAGTTAAGATAGAAGCCAAAGACGAAGAAGTTCAAATAGAGGCTAAAAAAACCGAAGCTAAAATAGAAGCTAAAAAAGTGGAATCAAAATTACAAGAACAGAAGAAAGCTGAGGCTGAAATAGAAGAAGCTAAAAAAATACTTGAGAAAAAGACAGCTAAAACAGAAGAAGAAAAGAAAGCACTTCTGGAAAAGATCGAGAAAAAGAAAACTGAGAAAGTACCTGAAGCGGAGGCTAAATTGGAAGGTATTCCAAAATTAAAACCTGTCAAACCGAAAGAGGAACCCAAATCGGAAGTAGAGAAGAAAGAAACTAAAAAGACTGAGGAAAAGAAGAAAGTCGTCAAAAAGAAGGTTGTTAAAAAGAAGGAACAAGATGTAAGTAATAAAATCGTTTATGCATTGTATTGTATAAATGTACAAAGTTATTATATATATTATATATTTTTATATTCTTAAGTCAAGATATTTCATTCAAATCACTATGTTTATCTTTATCAATTCATGATGTGTTTACAAAAAGTAGTAACGTGTTGTTTGTTGTGTGTTGTGTTAACATTTAGATGTGCTAAAACTATTTTTACTTTAGGATGAATTCGAGTTTGTTGACGATTATGAGCGTCCGGTATTGGAGAAATATGAACGCATTACACCTACACCTCTCGAAAAGAAACAGAAAGTTAGTGACACACCAAAGGTAACCACTTCACACCACATACTATACTCACACATTTTAATTTATTATAAATGTATTTTCTAATTTATATTTGATTTAAATTGTTCTCAATAATCTTAGACAAAACGTGCGTCATTGTCTGAGAGCGTTAAAAGTCAGCCAGATGATAGTGATGAGGAACCTTCACTTGCTACTTCTATACCCGAGAAAAAACCTAAAGTTGAAACAAAAGAAAAGGTACAAAGCTTTCAAAATATTATTGTTGTTTTTATTTTAAAATTCAACTGATTTACATTTTAAAATATTAAAATAAAAAAAATAGTATTCCATTAGTATAAAATTTTATCACAAATTTAATCATGTAACATTAAAAAATATATAAATTAATAATAAAATAGGTCGAAGAAGAACCTAGACGTCCAAGTATTAAAAAGGGTATACCTAAACCAGAGGAAACTGTAGATGAAATATCTCAGGTTAAATTATCCAAAACTCCAATAAAACCTGTCGAAGAGAAAACCGAAGAACCACAAGTAGCACAATCTAAAAAACCAATGAAAAAGGTAGTAATGAAATTATTCAATAATTTAATAATAATAAAAAATGTTTCAATTATAATTAAATCATTATAAATTAATTAAACAATGATAATATGGTTACAATAAAATTAAACTATTCAACTTTAGCTTGAAGAGCAAAAGGAATTTGTTGATGATTACGAACGACCAGATCTAGAGAAATACGAGAAAGTCACTCCAACGCCAACAGATAGGTCAAAGAAATCAAACGGAGTCCGTGAGGTATTTTATATATTATTATAAAAAATAAAAATAAAAACATTATCTGTAATTTTAGATAAAAATGCTTGGCAGCAAAATTCTGGCTTAAATTATCGTAATATATATTATTTTTTAGTAATATCTGAGAAATGCATTTTTAGGAATCTCCAGAGTTTGTAGATGATTACGAAAGACCTGCACTTGAAAAATATGAAAAAATTACACCTACTCCTAAAGATAAACGTCGTACTAGTGACACTCAGGTATCTTGGTTGTCTTACAAAAAAAGTATTTTTATATTCAACTTATTCTGTCAACTCACTTGATCTAATTATTATTTTCGAAGGATGAAACGGATATGATGACAGGTAAAATAAAACCAAAACCGAAAGAAGATGAACCTGAAATGCCAACACTTAGAAAACGATCAGTTGTCAAAGACAAGGTAGTCAGAACTTATACAATAAAATACATATTATATAAAAATTTATTGTATATGTACTTATTTTTTTTTATATTTATAAACACAATTGCTTAAAATTTAGGAGGATGAGAAAAAACCAGATGAGAAACCAAAACCTAAAACTATTAAAAAAGATGAGCCTAAGGCTAAGAAACGCCCCTCTGTTAAAGAGAAAGAGGTATTAAATAAATTCTGCGTTATTTTATAATATTACAGTATAACAATGACAGAATCTATAACACTTAACAAAAACGTTTTTCTTATTTGACACATTACTAGGCCGTTAATAAATCTTCGCATTTTACTTTCAGTGTTTGATACATATGTTTATAAAGACTCTCACATATTATGATATTTTAATTATACGTATATTTTTAGCTTTTAATGCTGACTTAATTTGAAAAGATGTACAGCTTTGCTTGCATCATGCATGCTATGAAGAGCTTTAATCTTAAAAGGGTTCAATGGGGCAAATTTTTGCTAGTTACGAGTGTGCTGACTTCGCATCACGTAATGCTATATTGCACAGTGCCCTGTTTCCTATTTCACGAATAATACTATGCACATTAAAATATTTTTATACATATTTATAAACAAATAAAGATTACCTTTACTAAATCTATGTAAAAATGAATTATACGACAAGTAATCATTTTAAAGGTCCAAGAAGAGGAATTTATCGACGATTATGAGAGGCCAGTTCTCGAAAAGTACGAGAAAATTACACCCACACCTATCGAGAAAAAGAAAAAGGTACACATTCAGATCCACACTTTACATATAAGCTAATTAGTCGTTACTCTCATACTTCACAATTTTTCAAGTTTGCTATTATAGCTGCAGAAGCATATTTAGTTATAAGTTGTAACGAATACATTAGTTTCTTTTACTAGACTGTGTAGTGGACTTTGTTTATATTTTTAATAAATATCCACTTTATTAATTGTTTTAAAAACTGTTAGTAAAATTTAAAAACATTTATTTATTTACAAAAAAATAATATTGCAAAAATTTATTTAGGAGGATAAAAAAATAGAAGATGATACATCTTCTGCGACCGTACAAAGACGACGATCAGTCAAAGATAAGCCAGAGGTACGGCAATTAATATAATATATCTTTTCATTTCATAATGTTTTTACTATCTCAATCGAACTCAATTTATTTAAACATAATATTTCTTAATAGCCAATGGATGTTGACGAAAGTGTCAGTGTTTCTAAGCCAAAAGCTCCGGTGAAACCAGGGCAAGAACCTGAAGATGTTTCACTTACACATAAAACCCCGGCTGAAACAAAGCCCACGGTTTGTATAAGCATAATATACAAATTCACGCTTTAATAAACCTTGCTTTTAGTTGTTAAAGCTACGGATATATTAAGCACTTAATTTTATATAGGAGGATGAGGCTGAAGCAAAACTTAAAATTAAGAAACCAGAAATTGTTGACGAAAAGACTATTAAACGCCCATCGCCTAAAGATAAGGAACAAAAGGTACTTTAAAGAATTAATAATTTTATTAATAATAATTAAACTATTCAAATTTTGAAAATTATAGGGACACTTTGCTATAAAAATACATTATGAATACAGCTAAAAATTCTATTAAATTCTAAAAATTATAAATTCAAAAATCATTCGCAGATTGGAATAAAATCTTCTAATGACTTACCTTTTACGGTATCAAACATATTAGAAAGAATATTAATACTTGTAAAGGTAATATTGTCTATTGTTTCAAGTAGCTGAGCATAAAAATTATGAGAAAAACACATAGATTGTCACGTTTAATGATAATGTAGTTCATCATTTTAGACGAGATCTTTACACTATGTTCTATTTCCTTTTTCTTCTAGCCTGTATTTCAAGCACTATCTAGTTGCACATTATGGAAATGATTTTATCTTGCTCGATCATAATACTTTAGACGTTTTTGATTTTTTTGATATTTATCACTTTTGCTTAAGTTTATCACACCTTTTTCTATTACTTCTGGGCTTAGGGTGAGGATATCGAAGATTCAGTCAGTCTTACCAAGCCTAGAACTAAGACGAGCACAACTGCCCCGGAGGAGGCATCTTTAACACAAAAGAAACCTGCTCAAAAAAAGCCTACGGTACTTATCTTTCCATATTTTTTAATTTTCTCAGCATCACAATGAAAATCATTTTCTTGAGAAATACAAGTTATATAAATTATATTCAAGATTATAACATTTCTTAGGAGGGTTCCGAAGCGGCTCAGCTTAAAGTTAAAAAGCCAGCTGTCGTCAAGAAAGATACCGAAGCTGAGGTATAGAAATTTGAAAATATTTATAAACTAAAAAAATGGTAGATAGCTGAGATGATTAAAAAATTCTATAAATCTTTCGATTTAAACTAAACTTTTATTAATTGCACCTGTTTTTTGACGGAGGTATCGCACAATCTTACTAATATTTTAGTTCCACCTGCACTAGAAAAACTGCTTGTATAATGTAGATTTTCCAATTAGCTAGAATAACTTACGTATATTGTGTACTTAGGAACCTCTGACCATAAAGGGAGGTAAATTCGAACTACCACAACTTAAGAAAACTGTCAAGAAAGTACCTGAAAAGCCCAAAAAGGCTACGTCTTCTGACAATAAAGAAAATACTGATGGGGTAAACATCTTGAAATACTGAAAATTGTTTGTGACGTCCCATTGTTACTTTATTGTTATACTCTTCATTTTCTTCTTACACTTTCTTCTACTTTTACACTTATTAAGCACTGCTACACTACACTATATTATATGATTTTTTTTAGAAAATACACACTGTTTATTACACAAACACAATTTATCACACTTTGCGATATTTTTAAAGTATCTGGATTTCGTTTAATTAAGCTTCGCTGGATCTTCGTCGTTGTTTTTCAAAATGTGGTTGATGATAGTCGCATGCTGCTATTAAATGTTTTCTGTTTTATGTTTTTTTTTTCAGGCTTATTTGTAAATTTGGTTTTACTTATATCTTATATATTGTTTCTAAAAAACAAATGTTTAATTACCGTTTACAACACAAAACCAAAAGAAATATTCTAAAAAATGTTTTTTTTTTTATAAAAAAAACATTTTAGAAAGCGTTTAAGAATCGAGTACTCATTTTCCTTTAATTTTCAGTATGAACTAGATTTCATTGATGATTACGAGAGACCAGTTCTAGAGAAGTATGAAAAAATATCACCTACTCCTACTGTCAGAGAGAAAAAGGAAAAGGAAGTTAAGGTGAGATTCTGAAATATACGTATTATATACGTACTTATTAAATTCAGTGTAAACTGTAAAGAGCAATATTATTATGCTGTAAGAACTTGTATGTCACTTCAATGCTGAAATCACGATCATACTTCGTACCACTATTATATTATCGTACATACGAGTATGTTCACGAAGTTCTACTTTCACATAAGTTATTAAAGACCAGCGACTTCCATTTAAAAATAGTTATTACCCAGCGTCAACCACGTAAACAATTTTTGTCGTGTTTTTTTGTTCTAATAGTATAGCTATTATTTTGCTATTCTGGGCCTATAGCCAACCGGCATTCGTTATGAAGCGATTCGATTTCTACAATCGTCATCGCTTAAACGCAGCGTATGCATCTTGAACTTTAAATCACTAATAATTGAAATGAATTTACATTGTCTACCATCATCTATTCGTTGACAACAGATCACGTGACATATCTAAGTCATATGTCAAACCCATACATTTTGGACTTTTCTACTATCGCTTTCGCTAATCGATTGTTACATTGTCTAGGCCCTCTGGGCCAAGACATCCAACTCCAACATCAAATCCAAAAAAAAAATCGGACCAGCCGTCATTGACTTCTATATTATAGTGTAATTTACCTGACTTTGTTTTATAAATACAGATAATCTTTTTGTATGAGCAATTTATTAAGACTTAATTTTACAAAGTTATTTTTTTATGAACTTCAATATTTTACGACTACATACATTCATGGCATTAACTACATTAACAATAAAATTAAATAAATAAATTTTATTTTTAATTTTAAATAAAAAAAAAATATTATATTAATTTGGTACATAAACTCTTTGTATCTGGTAATAATTATTCTTGAATTTATTTGTTGCTCATACTTAAAAAAACAAATTGGTGATTGGCTAAAATGATATTGAAGTTATGAGAATAAAATATTTTGTTTATGCAATTGCCATTTTTTATTTTAAGGTTGATAGCAGAAGAACATCAACGCAAAGTGAGGTTAGTATGATTTATGTTTTTTAAACTCTTTTCAACTTCTGCCGATCTTTATAACTTAAGCTTTAAATCTTTATATCTCACTTTAATACTTAGTTTAAATAAAAAGTCACTGAAACTAACAAAATTATTTTTATGCATCAGATACAAGTCGTTGCTCAACAACAACAGCATCTAGCTGTGAAGGTAAAGGGTTTGGTGTGAATAATTGTTGTAAATAGGTCATTCATTTAAATAATTTATAAGTCCTTTTGTGATTAATCTTTTATCACTTTTTGAATAATAAAATACTCCTTTGACTCCCAATCCAGGTTTTGAGGTGTTGTGAATAAAACTGGTGAATTGTTCCTGTACTACAACATGTATTTTTTATTATTTATTTTTACATTTCGTTATTATTACACTTTTATATAAAATTCTAGATCTTTTAAATTCGGCAAAAGAAAATATCAATATGTAGGTATAGGTACTGAAAATCATATTCGTCAAAATGAATTAAATTTTGATTAATGGTTATTTGACCATGTCGTGTATGTACGTGTCGTAATTAGTTAGAATTCCCTGAGACTCTGGGAAACTACAGCCACCAATTATAATTCATGTGCTAACTCATGTAATTAATGTATTTTTTACTTCAAATTCCTTCATAAGGAGAATATTATATGTATACATGTTATATGTTGTGTTATATCTATTTACACTACACCAAATATATGTTCATTTTTTTGTAATTGTAATAAGTACTAACAAATAAAAACTGAACACATAATGTTTGATTTTCAGACTGAAAGCAGAAGGTCTTCCATTCAAAGTGAGGTGAGTGATCATTGTCCATTAACATATTGTGTTGATAATATTAATAAATGTACATATTTTTAAGGAAATAGAATAGAATCATTTAAAGTATAATGTTTAGTTAAAAATAATGTTGTGCTCATAATATGTAAAAGAAAACTACAAAATTTAGATTGCCTTAACAACTTTTTCAAGATTTTTAGGATCGTTGCAACTATTGGACAGAATATACATAAACGAATATACGTAAATTCATAATCCTCATAATAGATGATTCATAATCCTCATAAGAGATTTAAAAAAATAGTGTTTTTTCTAATTTATATTTTATTTCCAAACGAACATTTTTTTATAGTTTTCAATAACTTCTCATGCATAGAATGTACAGGTATAGCCTTTGCAATCGCTCGAATGACGAAAGACAATGTATGATAGTTCTTAAAATGTAATCGTTCTGTTGAGTGAATATAGCTTTGAAGTTCATTGTTATCGTATATTGAAGAGTATTACGTGGGTGGCGGGGAGAATTTTGCCTCGAAGAGAGTCTATAAAAGTTTGTAATTCTGGCAAGAGATTCACTTTACGAATGTCCGTCGTGGAGTCTAAAGTTCGATAATGCTTCGGTTTCAGAAACATACAAGCGAAACGTACGTCGAAAGTGTGGTTAGTGATCCTATGTGATGTGTTGTGGTAGTGACAACTTAGTGTATGTAAATACATCAGGATTTAAAAGAAGAAAAGAAGAACTTTTTGCCAAGTTTATGGATGACTAATTCATTTAACGAATTTCGTTCATTTCTTTTTCAATATTTTTATATTTACTATACTTCTATTTCTTTATTGGATAAATGTTTGATAAATAAAATATTCTAAACTCTAGTTTTGGAGCCGTGCTGTTTAGCAAATGTTTCTATATAAGTAATTTTTAATTTTAAAATCAGTATGTATAGTTACTTAGAAAACTTTTTTTTGTGTTAGTTAATAGCTGCAGGGACCCAAAAAGTCTTTTACATCTTCGATAAATTCAAGATATATATTGAAGTATCTCAAAATTTTCATATTTTTCTCTAGGTTCAGGAAGTAAGGACTGAGAGCCGACGCAGCTCTATAATCGAAAACAAAGCTCTTAAGGTAGGAATTAATAAGTAATACTTAACAATAGAAATAAAATATCTTTGAAAAATAATAATTAATAAATTGAGTATTAAAAAAAGAATATAGCTCGCCATGTTTTAAAAAGCTAGCCAAGAGATTAAGAATTGTTAACAGTGAGTGAATATTTTCGTAACATTAATATAAACACAGTGTATTTTTAAGTAAATTATTACTCTCTAGCGTTATTGATAGCGCAGTGTGAAAGGAATCACTGCTCATTATTTAAAAAAGTCTGTATTTATAATAAAATTGTAACTGAGGAGAAATCCTACAATAAATATTTTTTGGAAAATGTTATAATTAGTAATAGTTTTAGATTTTTATCTGTTGTTAATATCTATGATCAGACCTGAGTGGAACTAGGGTGCTGGGTGAGTCGCTAGTGTAAAATAAATTCGAAGTTTTTGTTTTGTCTCGAGCACCTGTAGCTACTAAAAAAACGCTCGTTGGCTAATTGCCACTTCGAGGGCCACTTAACGATAGGCGAACGGTATGTGCACACTGGCGAGACACAATTGTCTGCATATATATTAATTAATAACTTCTTATCAACTTGATTTTATCTGCTGCTGTATTAAAGTTTATGTGCTGCATTTAGCTATATTTCAGCTTAAAACGTGAACTATATTATATACTTAATATAGTTCAACGACTGGCTCTATTTAATGTTAAGATTTATTAAATAGTTTTCCATTTTTATAATGCGGATGATTCTAAGAGAAACCTAAAAAAACTTTCTGCTTGAAAGTATCTGAACGATTATTGTTTTTCTTATATAATTTTTTTATGAACTGTAATTTCAGGGATTAACGAAGCGAATTTCCTATATCTGATATTTTTCTCGCTTTATTAAACTTCAAGCGTTAAGTTATATTCCAAGTATGAATCGAGCCTCTGTTCTCTAAGATATGCTTTTTAATCTTGATATGTTTGTAGTAAAGCGTGATGTTAAATTGTAATTTAATTATAATAAGATCACCTGCGATTTATAGAAACTTTTACTATCTTACCTACGAGTATATCCCAATTACTGAGGAGTTTCATGGAAATTGGTAATGAAAGTTCTAATTTAAAAATTTAAATTATTGTATGTATCAACAAATGAGGATATTTTTAAATATGATCTACATGTGTATGAGACAATACATAATTTCTACAGATTACAAAAGAAACTTCAGAAAGCAGAAAATCATCGGTGGCATCAATTTCGGAACAGGAGCAGGTTTCACAATTTAAACAGACTGGTCTTAAGGTAAGGACTATTCCATTTTACGAAATATTTCTTTACACTTGAAAGAAAAAATAAAAATTTATCAATAATTTTGGCAAAGTTCGAGTATGATGGCAAGTCGCAAACCCTCTAGCAAATCCTTAAGTTTTTAAGTAAACGGTTTTTAGTAGTTAATGAATTTGTTTTGGCTTAATATTAATTTGGTATTAGACACCAAATACCGCTTTTGGCAGAGACAACTAATGATTTCGATTTCATAGCTTATTGCAAATTTTTCCCTTTTCGATATTATCACTAGTTTTTTTTAATCACAAATAGATTTTTTTGCATGATTTGGTAATGTATATGAATCAGCCCTTAGTAAGGACTTCGTTTACTTAAAATAAGTACAAGTTATAACTATAAGAATACTAAATATTCCAAAGAAAAATACATTATCATTTCATTAATTTGAAATTTCCAACATCCTACTTATGTTTTTTTATTTCCAATCATAGTTCATCGCTTATTTATTTGATATTTATTTTAGAAAATCGTAAGGGAACCAGAAGTAGTAAATGAATTAGAGCAAATAAAACTTAAGGTAAGTTTGCTTTTAGGCATTATGCATGACATATTATGTCCTATGTAAAAAAAAACTACGAATGTTACTGCTTTTGTAAATATCCATATTGTATAAATATATTATGTACATGCATTTGTTTATTGTGGCGTTCTTAAGTTATGTATTTGTTATGTACAAATATATGAATTTGCAAAATATAGAATTTAATACACTGTATTACAAAAAAAATGTAGGTAACTTATTACTGTATTTTGTGAATAGGATGACAATAAAGACGTTAAAGAAAGGGTTATTCCAACAACAGATGAAACACTTAACGAAAATATTTATTCATGGCGACCTACGAAATCAGACACACAGGTACACAAACACTACTTTCAACACATTCATAATATACTGATACATACTCGTATTTAAATTAACTACATTAACATTTCACTATATTCACTTTAATAGGAACCTACATTAAAAACGCAACGTAGTATTAGTTTAGACCAGCCAAAACTAAAAGATCTTACTCAATCTAGACGAAGATATAGTAAAACTGAGGTAAAACTTTTTATTATATTTAAATATTTAATTACTAATAAATCACTTAGTCTTTATATTAATAATTTATTTTAACTCTGGGCAGGATATTGAAGAGACCGAAACGGAAATAAGCGAAATAATTAAAACATCTACTTATGATAGTCCGAGTAAAAAGTCATTGCAAACTGGCAAAATTAAAGAGGTATTTAAAGCTAGAAGTCGAATTAAATTTTATAGATTTTTAAAATATGTAGGATGATTTTATCGCATTCATAATTTTCGTAGGATAAAGTTAGTCCAATGGAAGTAGATGAACTCGATAGTAAGACGATTAAACGTAATCAAAGCTTAGTCGAAAATAAAGATGAAACCGATAACAAGCCTACTGAAGTACTTAGACCTAGCGAGGTAAATTTTGAGAATATTAACACAATTTATAGTTCAAAACCATGTAGTATACCTAAATTTTGTAATTCAACAGGACACAATTATAAATAAAACTGAAATTAAAAAAGAATCTGAAATTAATAAAGTAGATACTCCTGCAGTCATTAGTGATGTCGAAAAGATAAAATTAGAACAGCCCTCAGAACAAATATATCCTTGGAGGCAACCAAGTAAATTTAAAGAGGTAATTGATCAAACTTTGCTAGTATATTAAATTTAGGCGATTATTTGTAATAGTTTATGGATTAACGTAATGTATACTGTATTATAGGAAATTGACAAGCCTAAAGAAAGTGTACTAAAGGTTAAAGATTCTGTGGAAAAAGAAAAGGATAAGGTAAATTATTCGTTATTAACATAATCTATAACTATATACTTGGCAGTTTTCTTATTTAATAATGTTATTAGGTACCTGATAATGTGATTACCGATTCTAATGGCATATCAGACAAATCTACAGAGCAAACACTTTATCCTTGGAGAAAGCCTAAAGAGGTATAAATAGTTCAATTCTTAACATTTTTTGCGTTATTTAACAAAAATGCATAAAATTAACTTAAAAAAATAATTCGTCAGGTACCCATACTTATTACACCAGAACCAGATTCAAAACCAAATGAAGTACCATTTTCTTGGGATGCTATTCCTGAAATTCCACAGGTATAACGAAATTTGAAAAGTATGTGCTATATAAAACAATATGTTATATATTATTTAATACTTAAAAATTTTATTAGGCGGAACAAACACCCGAATTAGAAAATCAATACACACCTACATTACGCGAAACACCAGACATTCTGCCTTGGAGAAGATCTAGGTCTCCTCAGGTATACACAAAGTACAATTACGATCCACATTACACTCCACTTGCACTTACATCATATATTGCACACACATCAGTCATCCATGCTCAATTTAGAAATATCTGAAAATGTAAGCACCAGTCAATTCGATTATTTTTATAACTTTTACGCTTACAATTTCGGAATTAACAATTCGTATGGTCGCCAATAACGTTATTTACTACTCTATAGGCTGATTCAGAGGGCATACACGAGAAAAAACCAGCTTCTTTAGAAATACCACAAGCTGATATTAGCAGACCTCAACCTGACGAGGTATTGAAATTGGCAAAAGATCAATAACGGCATAGAAATTTGGCACAATGCACACACTTTTTTCACAATATTTGAATTCAACACCTGCACACTGCACTCGCACTTAGTAGTAAAGCACATAATTCGTTGAAATAATTGAAATTCACTTAAAATCTAATAATTAAATAAACACCAGTAGATAGAGTAGAAAAAATTAATAACTCTTTAGATGTCGTAGATAGGTTAAGTAAAGTAGATGCTTCAATAAAAAAATAAAATAAACTGCATGTTTTAATTAAAAATTAAGGTAAGTATTTATAAAAATGTATGTTAGCATCGTAATGATGTTATTTTGTTACGTCTATGGTCATATTGCCATGTGTACTGTGACTGCATAATTTCTTCACTTTTATGTGTATACTTATTTTCCCAGCTTCTGCTTCAGCTTTTTTACTAACTTAATATACTGTACAGTTTTGAGTTTTCCAGCTCTTTTACTACTGTATGCAGAATACAGGTAATTCATTGTTTAAATGTTAACTTAATCGTAGGTCGTGAACAAAATGAAGAATATTCTGATTACTACAATTAGGCTTAATTGTCATACATTCTTTTAATTGCAGAAAGTCGAAGTTAAACAAGAAAAAGTAGAACAAGAGGCTAAAAAGGCTAAGCTCACTACAGTAAAAAAGAAGGCAGAAGAATTACCTGAAATCCCCGATTATGAGAGGCCTGAACTCGAGAAATATGAAAAGATTTCACCAACACCCACTACTAGGGAAAAGCCAGAAAAAGACAAGGTCATTTTTTACATGCAGCTGCAATTACTTTTTATCAATTATTTTATACTTATCTCTTGAAAATTATGGAAAATATTTTTTTCTTATTAAATGAATTTCTATATTTACGCAGCCGGCTGAAAAACCGAGGGTACCTGAAATTAAGGCACCAGAAGAGAAGCCAGTGGCACCTAAAATCGAAGTAGTACGTGACAAGTCTCCGAAACCGGATGCACCAAGGAAACCATCCCTGTCACCTGCACCTCCAGCTAGACGAGGATCTCTCATTCCACCTCCAGAAGAAATGGGAAGACGTCCATCTTTACTTATTAGCGACGAGGTATGTAATCTTTACGTTTATAGAATCAAGCAAATTGTGGATAATATAATGATAAGAAACATATCGAATTACCATAATTTATCAACATTACACATTGAAGGTATGAAAATTATATCCTAGAGTTACCTAGTATTGTGCTGTCTGATTGTAGCATAGAATACTCTTAGTAGGTATATTTATTATAGGAACATTTAGAGCACGCACTTATTTCAGAACACTAATATTTTATCACACTACACAGGAACAATTTATATCTCGTGAAAATATTTTGTGTTATTACAATTAAATAGGTGCGTGGTTATATTTTTTTTATTTTTGAGCCCTGTAGACCCTATTCTGTCGAGCCGAACCCGTAACATTAAAATACCCTAAGAACCTCCTTTGAAGAATGCTAAACCTCGTGCTTGAGTAACGGAGATGGTTATAGTTGATTTAATTGGGTGATATGAAGCTTAGAAACCCTTATTCCTGGCTTTTTAGATCTTAGACTTTACACAGTAGGTCGTGCCGACAAGAAAAGTAATTAGTCATCAATGTAGTTATTAAGACGGTAAAACACGTAATCCACAGGAAAATAGAAAACTAAGACCTGGTGAGGTGATCGAAGAGAAGAAGGTAATAGACAAAACGCTACGAATAATAATAATTCGTTGAATGCTATCCGTTATGATGTTGCCGTGACAAAATTTTTAACTTTTATTCTGTCAAAGAAATGATGTTATTGCCTTTGCATCTGGCGCGGATTAAAGCACTATTATCAAGGAAAGCAATCTGGATACTTACATAATAATTTGGCAACGAGTTAATGGTAAAAAATATCTTACAATATGAATGAATTTATAGTTTTAATTCATATGTTATGTAATTATCCAGCATTCGTCTTTAAGACGTTTTATCGTACAGAGCACCTGGCTACATTGCACAATTTTTGTGACACAGAGCACACACGTAAACTGCACAGCTTGTACGCACGTATGCACACAAATTTACTATAAATGGTTCTTTAAATTATTCGGGTATTAACTGAAGCACACGACGTAAGAATCTTTTTAAAAATCATAGGCTTAAATCGACGACTAACAATAATAACAAAGTGGTGCATAACATAACGAAAATAACTACTGCACTACTGACAAGGTCTAGATCAAATGTTAGGGTCTAGGGTTCCCAGGTTCGGCGGCACAGATAGGCCACAGTTATTTTTTCGCGGTTATTACCAATATTTTTTAATAACAGGTCACCAAATTACGTCCTGGAGAAGTTTTAGACGAGAAAAAGGTGAGATTGTTTGGGTCTGGTCGATTTTAGGTGGACGCTGCTCGCTTTGCAAAGCATTTTGTTCAATTTCAATTTTTATTTTATTTTTTTTCTTTTTCGCACATACGAGACAACACGGACAATATATCTGTTAAACTATTTTTGATTAATTTCTTACACTCTTACTCATTTACAACAATTTACTATGTACACACCAGATACCTATTATATCTTGTCTTTCAACTCTTTCCATTTTACATTTTATATTCGATTCTTAATTTATTCTTTAATGTAGATTTATACTTTCTTGTTGTCCCTCGTAGGAAACACATCTGTCTATTCTCCAACATACTAGTATCAAAAGCCGCTTTACTGACTAGCGGGGGTACTACTTCTAGAGCAATTGGCTATTTCGCAAATTAGTTGATTTTGAAATTTGGCATTTAAGAATCATAATATTATCAGTAAATATATTTCTGGTTTATAAATAAAATTTCTATTATGATTCTTTTTCTCAAGTAAAGCTTAATAGAAATTCTAGAATGGCTTCAATTTTACCTTAACATGGTTGATCTTAATTATATTTTTCTTCTTCTAATTATCATAGATTAGTCAAGCTTCAATTAAAATTTAAAACTTTACTTTCACCAAATGTAACCTTCACTAGTACAATACTTACATCTTATTATAACATACAATACTACACATCTGTAAAAATTACTACAATAATAGATACAAAATTAACATCGAATGTTAATTAGCACCTACACAAATTACTTCACCATACATTGATGCATTAAGATTTTATATAATACACAAATTAACAGAGAATGTTTTACTAAAACAAATTTTATTTTTCAAAAAAGAAACGCGGCAGGCCGGGTGAACTTTCGGATGAGGTATATACATGGTGTGACAATATATGTTTAGATATCTATGTTATAAAAAAAATAGATTCGTGGCTAACATAGACCTTTTTTACAGTGATTAATTATTTTTGTTATAAAAAAAGTATTAAAGAAACTGATTATAAAACGACATCTGTAGCCGTAATATAATTTGTTTCAATATAAAAGGGGGAAGGTTTCTGAAGAGGTGACTGAAATAGTGATAAAAGTAATTTTACATTCCGATTGTAGTGTTAGAGCTATTAACACTTCGTTCTAACATGTTTATCAACTCTTGACTAACAAATTACCGCAAATTAATTAACTCGATTGCATGATTTGCATGTACCTAAGATACCTACAATCAAATAACGGGACAAGTTTTAAATGATTTTTCCTAAGGAAATATAAGCTTGAATAAGTGCTTCTTGTTCCGACATTTTATTATTTGACATCGTCAGCAACCCACGCTACCCTAATTAGTGTTGCTGCTTTAGCCTTGAAATGAAAATGAGTGTTTATGTACTAAATAATTATGTTTTATGTATTAAGTGTACGCTATTTGTTTGCTGGAACAGTAAACGATGACGGTAAATTACTAATAACGTCAATAACATCCCTAAAGATGCCATAAAACTTAAGTTAACGTCTAAAAATCTGTATGTAATAAAAAAATCTCTATCTAATCTATAATATGTTTATAGATTGCATACCAAAACAATGTCGTGTCTAATTATGTCGAATCTAATTTATAAATCAAATGTATTGAATATAGAAGCGGAAGCTAAACAAAGATCTTTAATTATAAACTAATGAATCTAGTTTGCAGCCAAAATGTATCTACGACGTAAGCATGTTTGTATCAAAATAAATATTACTTAATAGTCACCTCCAAGTAGTCAGTTCGGCAAAACTTAATGTTCGCATAGTTTACCGTATGCATAGTCGGACGTTGGATGACAATATTAAACACGACTGTCAACGAGTTAAGAGGTGATGAAATAAAAGACAATTCTTGACATGAATTTGAAACTATATATACGCGATGACTAAAGTCAGAATGGTGAGCAGTAAATATCAAGAAGATAGACACCAACCCAGTGATGCCAGGTCTTTGGCGAATTCCAATGATTGATAGTTACTCTTATAATAAAAGCTAGGAGCTAGGCCAAGGTGAATGTCGGTCTGTTTAATTATTGCAACTTGCCAAAACTAGTGACTTATTGAATTAGGGATATATTATTAGAAGCAATTGTTTAACAAATCACCACAATATCGATATAACGAAAACACATTAGTAAAATTAAAGTGCTTATTGTAATGCGTCCAAATTGATTTGAAAAAAAAAACGTTTTTATTTAAAATGAATATCATGTCGTATTCGTCATCATGAATATTGATGTCGTGTTCATTAAAACACAGTTATCGAACGATCTCAAGGTAAAGAATATATGTGTGACATCATACTGACATCACATTTCGTGGGCAATTTGTTAGAATCCGTACGGACGAATTTTATATATTAAATAATATTGATATTTAAATCATAATAAACATATCAAGTTACTCTCGACTTCGATCCAAATACATTCAACAAGATCAAAATACATTCGAAAAAGAACGTTGCACATTCCATAGCGCCACATAATTAGACTATGTTATTATTAAAAACAAGGACGCGCTACAAATAGAATAGAATAGATGTAAATGTGATTGACAAGTAGATATAGATATGGTTCATACCAAGAGAGGCGCGTGGGTAGTTTGTCCTACGGTAGGTTGTTATGATATCTCGATTCTTGGCATAGCTACAATTCTTAAAAATATTGGCTTTGAATTCATATTATTGATATCTACATTGACAGGTGTATCTCATGGAGTAGAAATTACAAAAAGTATTATTATCTAGACGGTAGATTTGTGACACTTCGAAAGTACTTATAAAATGCTTTTTGATAATTGAGTACATACTAGCAGTACCCGCGGCTTCACCCGCGTTAATTTTTAAATATTAGGAGTCAATCCCGCGGGAACTCCGGGATAAAAAGTAGCCTATATGTTATTCTGGGTCTTCAGCTACCTACATACCAAATTTCATCGTAATCGGTTCAGTAGTATTTGCGTGAAAGAGTAACAAACATCCATACTCACAAACTTTCGCATTTATAATATTAGTAGGATTGCTATTCAGATACAAAATACCCCTTATTATATTTACCTTAGCCAAAGGGAAGTATCTTCACAATTTTTAGGACTGACAATAAATTAAAAAACAATTAAAGTAATTGCATTGAAACAAACAAATTTTGCATAGTTAAGAAACAGACATTCACACGTCTTAATAACTAATAAAGATGGTAGATGGAAGGATGTAACTAATAAGGATTTTCAATAAGATATAAGACAGAATAAAAAAATATAATTTTCTAAGTAGGAACCAAGGAAACTAGAGAAATACACAGCTACAACAATCCGTAGCGTTTTGCTACGAGATTTCATTTTTAAAGTAGTTTTACACTTTATAATATTTATGTGCGTTTTACGGTTTTCTAATAAATATAATTTATAAAATATAACAGAAGATATTATTACATTTTTATATCTGATTTTTTATGGTTAGTATCACATCAGTTTTACACCTTATTCTAATTAGAGCAAAAATACGGTTACGTCGCTGTCACTATAACATGGGAAGAAAAGTTTCAATCCAGATAATTACCTCAATTTCCCCTCGTATGAAGATGCGCTCAAGTATCTTAATAATATATACTAATAAGTGGCAAAGAACTAAATTGATCAAATCTTATCTTATACTTTAATGAATGCTCAAGCTCAATCAAGTCAGCGTTTACAACTTTAGCAGCGATTTAATTTTTAATTGATATACGAGTGCCGCAATCACTGGAGCTATCTAAATTATTTAAGACTTCAGTGACAACGATGAATGAATACAACTGTATGTGTCGCGAATACGCTTCCTTATGTCCAAATATACCGGATAAATTACGGTTGATATCAGTTGACGACAACTTCACACACATGTTAACAGCATCGTCCAAGTACACACGGATGCTCACCTTAATCTAATAATTAATTGAATCGGTCTGCTGATTTGTGCTGTGCACAAATAGATACCGCTCTCCCGTCCCCGCCCGCTCCATAGCCAATGCGCCTACGACGACCCCTTCAGTCTTTTCAGATTCGCGCCCATTTTTACATGGAACGACACTAATCGAACTGCCCTAATCGAAATACTAGAATACTATCACATAACCTTATCGAGTAAAATACAGTGGCTGGACATTTAAAATATTTAAAAATTTTAATACTGAAGGTTTCCAAAATGTGTAAAACTGTCAACATAAGCAAATTAGATATCATGCTCTTATATTCTATTTATTTTCGTGATTAAATTCGCGTATAATGGAAAATAAATATGATCCTGTGACATTGTGACATTTTACAAAATACATTTTTGTATTAAATTTTAGTGTATTGTGGCATCTTTACTGATAATATTTACCGTGGTTAACATTATGGCATCTCTAGCCAGCAAACAACTTGCTTCATTAACTGTACCTAAACCTATTGGGGTAAGTACGCATGATTCCAAATTATTTATTAGATTCCATATCCTGAAGTCATCGAGGTATATTTGAAATTCTTGTACAACAAATAAAAAAATTGATACAAAAATAAGTGGTTCCTAAATTTTAGCGCTTTTATTGTAAATGAAAATTTTATTTTATTCGTATTAATCAGGCAGTGGTAGTCCAGCGGTAACGCGCTCGTTTAGATAACCGAATGATGCGGATTCAAATCCGTGTCTCGTAAATGCCAACACGCAATAGGCCAGCGCGGTGGCCTATAGCCTGATCTCCCTCATACTGAGGGAGGCCCGTGCCCAGCAGTGGAACGTTAAAAAGGGCTGAAGAAGTATTAATCAACAATATAATAATTATATATGTACATATATGCAATATACATAATATTATGTATATGGACAAAGGCAAAACAGTTCAGTAACATTTTCTTCTCTGCTTGTCCACCGATATTCTTTTTTTTTGCTTAGTAGCTCTTGTTGAGCTAGCGTTAGTGTTACTCGTATCAATGACATTTTAGAAAAAGTAAATTTGTATGTCGAAAAGTAGTTTTCTCTTTCGCATACATTTGTTTTCCTCAAATCAATAATTATCGTGGTCGAATGTCAATCTTTAATTCATTCATTTTTTACAATTTGTAAATTATAAACAGTAATATCGTACAGTTTTCTTAAAGAAAAGCGCTGGTCATTTAATACAAAAAAAAAATAATTATTAATTATTATTTATGCTTTAATAAAATTACTTTTCCATAAACTCCTCCAAAAGTACTTCTTTGATGACAGTAAAATAGGTAATGACGTCATTCGTAATATCAAAAGTACAACTATAATTCACAGTTGTAATTATTTTCAAGTGTTGCTTCAACACTTGCGCTACATTTATCAGGAAGTCCAGATCTTCATTGTCGGGTCATTTGGCGAACGCACATGATGCACAGCATCTGTCATAACACAACTAATGCGTCTTGTATTTAGTTACGGTATAATTTTTCAATCTAAATTTAATCAACACCAAATCGTTTCCAATCTACCTCGATGACTTTAACTAGTTAAACTAATTTTTAAAATAAGATATTAATTTCAAACTAAATAAAACAGTTAAAACAACTTCAATGTCAAATGAAATCACTATTGTATTTAAATCAACACTATAAAATACGATGGTGATTAAATACTCAGAATGCTCATATACGTATCTAATATACTCCGAGTGTAGTATCAACATTACATGACACTATAAATATTTTTACTGTTCGTTTTCTAACATTTCCATGTTACTGTTTTATTGTATTAGGTTTTAAATTCCTAATACAGAGCTAATATAAGAACGAAATAAAGTATAATTAAAAACTAAACTTTATTTCGTTTCTGTCGATTTATATGTGATTAACAAATATAATATAAGTTTTAGTCAGATTTTAATGCTCAAATAATAATATAGCGAAGAAAGTCTGGTGATGCAAGAAGGCCTTCGATTCAAGATCTAGAAGATTTGATCAACAAACCCTCAGTACCTCTTAAGCCTATTGGATCCAAAGAAGGACCTCCACAAATTGTTGATGTTCAAGAAAGCAACTCTGCTGTTGAAGGTTTGTTATTTTTTAAATAACAAAATTTTTTATCTTAAATTATAATTTGACAAATTCTTAATATTTGAATATTTTGTCTAAAAGTAGACAAGTATAAAGCAAATTATACATATGAAATATTCTCATTTCAAATAGATCAAACTGGATATCTGACCGTTCAAGTGGAGGGTAATCCAGCACCCACTTTCAAATTTTATAAGGGTGTTACCGAAATTATTGAGGGTGGCCGTTTCAAGTTCGTCACTGATGGCGAATCTGGTCTAATTACACTTTGCATGAGAAAAGTAAAACCCAATGATGAAGGCAAATACAAAGTCGTTGTTAGCAATATCCATGGTGAGGACTCCGCGGAAATGCAGCTCTATGTGTCCGGTGAGTAAGGTTTTCATCATACTACAGATTTAGATTATAGTTCTATAAATAAATATTCTTAAATTCTTAAGTAATTTAATATTTAGTGTAAAGTAATGATCTATTTAAAAAAATAATTTTTTTTATTGTTTAAGCTATGTTGTTTAAATATTTTTATTGCGCCTGTTTTTATAATGTTTTAAATGTAATAAAAAGATGCCAGTGGTATGGACTTCCGTGCTCTGCTCAAGAAAAGAAAGTATGCCAAGTGGGGTGAGAAGAAGGAAGACCCCGATTGGGGTGACCTGAAAGAAACCGAAAAACCCATCCCACCGCTAAAGAAGGTCGAAAAGGTAAGAAAAAAAGAAAAAATTCTAACCAATAATCGATAGATTCAATTATAGAAATGTGATCTTCAAGTGGTGATATAAATCATTAATTATATAAATAAATAAGAAATAAATAAACATGTATTTAAAAATTAAACCGAGAGCTAATCTTAAAAATATTTAAGAAAATATAATGTGTTTCTTAAAAGAAACGAGCGTAAATTAAATATTTTTAATATTAGTTCTCAAATTTTAAATTAGACAGCTCCATCAGGCTTATATGTAATGTTCAGGTAACATAGTAGTAATTATAATAAGACAGCGAAAAATTGTTTGCAAACAAGTTCAATTAAGAAGACATTATTATATGACATATTTATTAAGTACCTATATAGAATCACACATTACATTCACTCGTAATACACACATGACTGCAAACTGGCTTTTTACGAATGGTAATTTATTATATTATTGTCATACAAGTTGCGAAGTAACTTGTAACAACAATTCTTTGTCTTCAAATCTTTATTAATATCATTCTCGAATAATCATTTTTTGATTAACTTTGTTGCTACAAGTTACTTCCATATTACACGAAAATATAGGACATCGTATGCATCATTATATTTAATTCTTAGGGATTAGAGACTGGATATTACGAAGACGATGGCCACATTGTAGTCGTATCAGAAGGGATCGAGATGTGTAGATTCCCGGCTGACAAACGCAGAAACTCCTCAAATTGGTCCTGGTTCAAGGTCCTCAGTACACCACTTATACAATATCATCGTTCATTCCATCTTATATTTCTTTACGTTTACAACAGTTTCAAATTCTAGACAAATGGTTAATGAGACACCATCTAGTTATAAATTTTTAATACACACTTACAGTAAAGACTCTTTAATGTCAGGGACACATTAAAAGGGCCTGACAACACTAATTGTCATAATGAAGCTATCTTTTATATTTACGTTGTGAAGAAGTTCATTATATAACAATAAATATACAAAAGTGTTAAAATAATTAAATAAATACACTAATACAATGGCTGGTTGGTTAACGAGAAAAATATTAAAACTATTTGGCGTTAGTATAAAACAATATTTCTATATCCTTACATTATCTACTACCTACAGTTATTACTGAACATACGACTGGAAACAGCTTCACTTTAAAGTTTTACACTGCTTTAAAATAACTTTGCTTTGCATCATTGATAAAATTACAAAGATGTAAAGACGTATCTATACCGTTTGCTGTCAATTCTAGGGTATATATCAAATAAGGAGACGAATGTCTCTCCCCGAAATAATACCCGATTGGCCCGCTTTGATGGAGGCTGTCAAAATAAAGGTTCGATAAAAAGGAAACATAAAACTGCAACTTTAAATTTATAGATTCCTTTCTATTGGAACAAATTAAATTAAAACAAATTTTGAAAAACCTGAATTAAAAATATGAATTTTAAATTGTTCCAATAAAATCGAAGTCTATTATAAAACATGGAATGATCTACAATGATAAATAAAATAACTAAAATTATCCCCTTAAACTATCAATACCAAAACAACCCTCGAAAATATTTCAAAACTGCCAATTGAATCGTAACAATTAATGGCTAATTTACTATTAAAATTGGTAATGGTAATTTAAGGGCGATTTAAATGACAATGCATAAACAATGGATTTTAAATAACTAGCACAAGGTTTTTATCACCACTTCACTCTTTTCTATCTTAACCTTATTTTCAGGGAATGTAAGTGGAATGAAATTGATGATCATTCACTTTTCTTGGATTGTTGTCAAATAAATTTGATTTCAGGTTTCTGTGACGTCAGTTTGAGGAGCTTTTGTTACGTCATTTTGTGCTAAAAGTACTCATTTAAATCATTATTAATTTCAGTTGATGCATCCGATGTATGCAGATTTTGGAATTTTTTAATAGTAAGATAGACAATAGAGGTGCTAGTAGGAATTCGGCATCTTATTAATAATAATTTAAGATGACATAATAAATGATATATTACTATAATCTATTAAAATTCTTCATGTATAGGTATACCTATTTATAAGTAAACTCGACCCGTCTCTCTCATAAATAATGTTTTGACAAAAGAAATTACTTTTAAGAAATAATGATTAAAAGATCACTAAGGATTTGTGGATATTTTATAGAGATCCCAAAATAGAAGACCGTCTCTAGCAGAACTGATTCCAGATTGGCCGGTGCTGCACTCGTTCAAAAGAAACGAGGTTTGACACCGCGTTTGTCCATCGTTAGATGACACAATGCATCTTGAATTGTATCACTAAATGCAATTTGTCGCACAAAAATATGTTACACGTCTACACTTGAGCATAAATCTGTCCAGCAAGATTAGAATTGATCGTCTTGCACTGATATCTAAAATTAAAATTTACCAACAAATGACCTACAAAGAATAAATATCAGTCAAATAAATAGCGGTCAAGGTCAAATGAATTTTAATTATCGTCAGCGTAAAATCAACACCTTACGAAAGAAAGAAAACGAAATAGCAGAAAAAAAATATCATGTCTATTTTTCAACATTCCAATGCCTAACAGGGTTTTTAGCTTAGTCAACATTATTTTTGCTTTATATTCACATCACTTGGCTTCACAGGACAAGCCATGTTAGTTATCAGTGCAAGCACTGTATTACTTCAAAATCTTTAGTGGAAACCTAAGTTCACTTTCAATAGTATATAATAGCACATCTATCGTACCATCTATCTTCTTCTGTACTCTCGGCTCTTCTGCACACATGACATTTTGCATAGAAACACTTCGCACCGGGAATTGTATAGTGTCATCGATGTTTAAAATTATTATTTCCGTGTTTACGACAAAAATAATGAATAAATGCACTACCACAACTATAATACTGACTTATAAAAGAAATGTTCATTCATTATTTTTGATCGATCGTTGTATACACTTTGTAAGAAGTCTTCGTATTCGCCCACTTTCGCACATTTCTACAATAGAAAGGAAATTCCAATTTCTGTACAAATGCATGATGTTTGAAGTGAGGGGTGTCGGTGATAGGGTGGCTGATGAATTTAACGCCTGGGTTATCACATAAATTTCAATTGTTTCATCCACTTTCATGCATTTGTATTCTGTGTCACTTCTGATTATACATAATCAATAAAATGTGAAATTGAGGTTAAGGGTGGTCCGCACAAAGCTTTTGTCTGAAGAGCACTTTTTGTTTCTGTACCAATTACGATTAGAACTGAGGTATATTAATGGTTCACACAATACTTTCAGAAACAAGAGTCTTTCTTGAAGCCCCTCGTAGATCAAAATGCAAAGGAAGGCAAGGATAAGAAGGTTACGTTTGAAGCGATTTTCACGAAGCCTAATGCCAAGCCGAAATGGTTCTTCCGTAAGGATGTAAGTTTTCAGGGTATTCCACAATATAAAATAATTAGACTTGCAACGAATAGTATATTCGGCAGTATACCGAATACCGAATATTCGGCGAGGCCCCTGACCGAATAGCCGAATATTAGGCAAAAGTATTCGGCCGGATTTTAGCGCCAAAAACTTGTACAGACGTGATTGTTTCGCGCTCCTCCCGCGCACCCGCTGTTGCTCTGCGCGGTATATTTCTAACGCACTGATATTACAATAAAATGAGCACGTCAAAATTAAGCCAAGCAATACTCGTCATACAACAAGGCTTACAAGAACGATTTGAAGACATTACAACGAGTAAAAACCATTTGGTTACTACCTTTCTCGATCCAAGATTTAAAATGAATGTCTTCACCAATCAACTGCAAAAAGAAAAAGTGAAGCAGTATGTATTAATCGATAGCATAAAAATGAGCTGTTAAGAAACAAGCGACGATAGCGCGAGTTCGTCCCCTACTTTGGCCAAGAGGATGAGAACTGAAGGGTAAAGTCTAAATCAGACTATTCACTTTTATGGATTGCTTCGAAGAGCTGATAGCAGAAAAAAGCACCTTCTTCTTAAATATTAGTAATATATCGCGTCATGACAACCCGTATACATGGTGGCAAGCAAGGAAATTTGAATTTCCGTGTTTGATTAAGATTGCAGCAAAATATTTGTCAGCGCCAGGAAGTAGTGTTTATTCAGAGCGCCTTTTCTCTGAAGCTGGGATGGTCTACGAGAAAAAAAGAAGTAAACTGCTTCCTAAAAATGCAGAAAAGTTAGTCTTTCTGCACCATGACCTTCCCCTTCTAAATTTTGATTATGAATATAATTCAAATGCATCGAAAAATTCTTAACTTGTTTAATACAGAAAATGATTAAATTATGTAGGTACCTGTTTTATGTACCAATGACTACTTAATAAATGATTATAAAAGAAATGAGAACCTTACCCTTCTAAATTTTGATTACCACAATAATTCAAATTTCAAATAAATAGAATCCTCCATTTTTCCAATTCAGAAGATGATTATGTATCTGTGTTATGTACCAATGACTACTTAAATGATTATAACAGAAATGAAAATATGAATATATACGTAATCAATCGATTTTAATTTTTCATTTTACCAATTATTTCTCTATGACAAAATATATTATTTAAGTATTCGGTATTCGGCCGAATATTATGTAGATATTCGGTATTCGGCCGAATATAATAAAAGCAGCCGAATAGGCCGAATACCGAATAGTAACCGAATATTCGTTGCAAGTCTAAAAATAATGCATATAAAGTTAAGAAACCAATACTAATAATTTTCCTTTGTAGGAGTTATTCCCTGGATCTAAATATAAAATGACTAACGAGCAAGATTCTTACAAATTGATCATCATGAACCCTAAGGTTGAAGACACAGGCAAAATTACAATTGAAATTGGCGGTATTACTAGCACCGCGTTCTTACAAGTTGAAGAACCTGACCCTACTTACAATTTCACAAAACCACTTAAGAAGACCCTCACAGGATACACAAAGCATGAAGTTGTTCTAGAATGTACAGTGTCAAATAGTTTGGCCATTGTTTCTTGGTGGAAGGGAGACACAAAACTTGAAGACGGAGATGAGTTACAAATATCAAAAGATTTATCCGGTGTATGCAAGTTAGTAATCAAAAAAGCCAAATTAGAAGATGCCGGAAAGTTTACTTGTAGGATTGAAAAGCAAACAGATAAGACTGAATGTGAAGTTAAAATAGTTGGTAAGTATTATACCTTATAGAAGAATAGAAGGCAATTTTACTTAAACATATTATATTTAAGGATTAATATTGTATTTATATTTTAAGAGCTGTAGTAGTTTTGTTTTTTATTTTAGTAGTTTTAAAAGTATTAAAGATATCGTAATTCGAAAAAAATACTTATATGATCGATCTTTTTTCCCAGAATACCCATATAAATTCACCAAGGTACTTAAATCGCAGCAAGCAGTTGAAAAGGATACTATTACACTACTTTGTGAATTGGACGATGCTGCTGGTGATGTTAAATGGTAGGTTTAGTATAAAAACTATTAATGGTAATTGACAACCGGATATAGAAGATCAAATTTTATCTTATAGCAATTCAATTGATCAGGCAAGTTACACAATTTGTCAGAAAAACATTTAAAATTTTACTAATAATTTTTTTCAGGTACAAAAACGATCAACCGCTTAAGGCTGATAAACGCATTACAATTGTAAAGGAGGGTCGCAAACGAAAGGTGGTCATCAAAGATGCGAAGGTTACTGACGCCGGCAACTTCAAGTGTGTCAGTAACGCCGATGAGACTGCCTGCGAATTGATCGTCAATTGTAAGCGCTTTTGAGCTTTTTTTATATAATATTTTAATTTATCTTCAATGCTACTTATAAAATTATACTTCATAATCATATTTGTTTTTATAAAACAATTACACAGTTAACAGAATAATTGCTATTAATTCATTTGAAACCTGAAATATTGACAAGGAGTGGCCATTGTTCATTGTTTAAAGCTAGTGAACCTAGACCTAGACTAATGACGTTCTCTCATACTGGATTATATTACATTTTAATGTCAGTGTCTTTAGTGATGTGGCCCAGTTAATTCGCCATATGCCTAGTTTATGGACTTTAGCATATTTTAAAGAATTGATTTGATAATACGTCTTGCAGACTCTAATCGCTTCAACAAGAAGTTGAAGGACACAGAAGCAATTGAGAGGGACAAGGTTGTTCTAGAAGTAGAGCTGCAAGACCAAACTGCTGAAGCTGTTTGGTCCTTTAATGGAGAGCCCATCGTGCCTAATGAAAGGTATCGGCATAATTATTATGACATTGCAAATTTTTTTACTTAAATATCACGTACTTTACTGAAATTTTATTTATGTAGGTATTTTAGTAAAACATAGAAACTTAAATATTTTTTATTTTATTTTTTATATAATATACATAAAGTATGTAATATAAGGTTCAATATATTTAGGAACATATGAGTATCTTTCATTGTAACGACGACGAAATTTATAGGTTTTCTGTTACAATTGTTCTAAAAGTACTAGTTACAATTGTTCTAAGAGTTTTTAGCTTGAAATCATTTTAATACACACTTTTATACAAAGTACTTTATGTTTTACTATTATACCTTTCCAATAGGATTGAAATTAAGAACTTGGGTGGAGGTAAACACCAGTTAATCTTCAACAAAATCGAAATGGAGGATGATGGAGAAATCTTATGCGAGTCTGGTAAACTAACCTCATCTTGCAAGCTCTCTGTTAAGAAAGGTGAATCTAAGCCTCAAATCGATTGCCCAGATGAATTCAGTGGACCAGCTGGACATCAATTTGTAATCGAAGTGCCTTATAAAAGTAAGTTAAATAGTAACGAAAATAGCATTCAAGTTTTTTAAGATTACTTTTACACTTTTGAATCGATACTTTAAACATAAAAATAAATTAAACTAAATTAAATTCCATTTTTCATGTGTATTTTACTATACATATGTATAGGTCAGACGGAAAAAAGGTACAGATAAAATAAAAATATAAAATATGTTAATACTTTATATATTTTTTATAGTTTCCGGTACTCGTCAAACACCAATTGAAGCTAAACTGCTTAAAGACGGCAAACCTTTACCTAATAAGGAAGTTGAAGCAGTCGTTGAACAAGAGAAGATTCTCTTTAAAATCAAGAAACCAACAAGGGAAGGTTCTGGCAAATACCAGATTAAGCTCTCGAATGCTCAAGGAGAAGATTCCAAAGATGTCAACATTATTATGCAGACTGCACCTACACCGCCGCAAGCAGTTGAAGTTACAGAAGTCTTTCAGACGTCTTGTGTTGTTGCTTGGAAAACACCCCAAGATGATGGTGGTACACCCATTATCAAATATGTTATTGAAAGACAGGTAAATTTATCCAAAAATTGTATGACGATAGATAGACACCTGCATACATTTTTAATTCTTTATTATAAAACCATTTAATTGTTTATTATAAAATATTTACTTTTGAATAATATGTATATAAACATGTTTTTTTGTAATTTTAGGATCTATCCCTCAAAGCAGCTTGGGACAATGTTGCCGAAGTTGCTTATGGTGAACCAACTAAGTACAAAGTCGAGGATCTCATACCAAAGAAGACTTATAAATTCAGAATACGAGCTGTTAACAAGATTGGCTCCAGTGAACCCGGTCTTTTCGCCAAGCCTGTGCTTGCTAAAGATCCATGGGGTGAGCGAAAAATCTGCCAATTTTCGCTTTCCAATTTAAATTCTACTAATATCACAATTTTCTAATATTCATATTGTTTGTGTACTTTATAGATGA
The DNA here is from genome assembly GCA_951802675.2 of Boloria euphrosyne. Classification (NCBI taxonomy): domain Eukaryota; kingdom Metazoa; phylum Arthropoda; class Insecta; order Lepidoptera; family Nymphalidae; genus Boloria; species Boloria euphrosyne. Next base: position 5,447,235 of record OX637896.1, read on the forward strand.
ACCATCTAAACCCAAAAATGTGGAACTCGCCGATTGGGATAAAGATCATGCGGATCTCAAGTGGCAAAAGCCCGATAACGATGGCGGAGCTCCAATTACTGGATACGTTATTGAGTACAAGGTATTACGAGCTAAAAAAACTATTATTTTGTTTAAAATATTCGTAGTTAGTCTTGGTAACAGTATTATTCAAAACATATTTAACAATTATTTATTCTGGTCTATTTATATGTATATTGTACGTATACTATTTTTCCGTTTTAGGAGAAATTCGGCAAAGACTGGGTGAAAGGCGTCGAAGTACCAGGCGACGCGCTATCAGCGACACAGGGAGGGCTTAAGGAAGGCTGCACGTATGAGTTCAGGGTGCGCGCTATTAACAAAGCCGGGCCTGGTGAACCTAGTGATAGCACGAAACCTATTGTCGCTAAATGTAGATTCGGTGAGTAAACGACATGATATTTTAAACTTATCTAACTAATAATCAATTATTATTATTAGAATAAAGAATACTTAAAAACCAATGCTACAGAGCAAACCAATAACATTTTATTCTTTTCTTTTCAGTTAAGCCTTATATCGTCGGCGAAGGACTTCAAAGTATGATCATAAAGAAAGGCCAAGTTATTTCTTTCGATATTAAGTACGGTGGAGAACCTGAGCCTGAAGTCAAATGGCTTCAAGGAGAAGAGGTAATTTAAGTTTATTAAATATTTGTTTTATTATTTTCTTCTTCCAGCGGTTAATGAGCTACGCACAATCCAGATCCAGTTAATGGATATTATATTTCTGAGTCTTGATACATATTTTAATCATTTACATAATATGTTTTCCAAATTCTAATTCTCTGTCATCGATCATTTAAAAATCAATTATTAATATATTTTATTTTGTCCAAAAAAGAAACGTGGAAAGGCGTACACAGAGAAGGTCAGATGGGTGAAAATAAATGTTGTCATAATGTTTTAAATAATTACTCTTACAATTTTCTCTGTACTACACATCTATGTGCTAACAAAATCACACTACAAATATACTGTCGCCTTACCGTGTTCAATAGATATTATTGGCCAAAGTACTCAGCTATAGTTAAGAACTGTAATATATTATACTTTTGATGATAGACTAAAAGAAGTTGCCAAATTTACAGACATAAAATAAAGCCGTTTAAATTAATTAACTGCAAAGAAAATAATCGCTGCCAATAAATCTGTTAAACATGATCGCATTAATCTTATCGCATTCTACGGATGCGATAACTTACATTGTTTATACAGTGTAAAAGCTTTCGGTGTCTTTAATATAAATTTGTCTAAATTATTAGGTGCATTAAGGCGAGAAATACATACAACGGAATTTGAATATAACATTACTCCTACATACACGCATGATATACCAACCAACTACTATACAACGGTTACATCAATAAATTTTGTTTTACGATATTTCACGGCATTTTATGTTATCTCGTTCGAATGCATCTTTAATTATGAATAAGTAAACTATATGTGCATACGTATATTATGTGCACCGCAACATTTCACAAAATATCTAACCTTTATAGCGGATACTATGACAAGGTCTATACACAAAAGCACCATGAAGTATTTAACGCTACAAGGCAGTTCTTCAATATTTGGAACTGCCGACTTATATTATTTTCTAACACAATTATTCAATGTATGCTCACTTAACATTAATTGATGTTGTGCAACGATTGTTTCATGTTTTGATGGAAAACATGCAATATGGATTAAATAAAACAAAAACTTCTAATAACACTTTTAAAGTGTTATAATAGAAGTTTTTTAAATATTATTTTTTTATTAATATTTTACAAGAAGAATTATTATCCATCAAAATATGAAAAACAGAACGAATTTAATAGTTTTTTTTTGCTTAAAATATGTTGTTTGTGTTTAGGAAATTCATGACGATGGCGACCGTATCACTATTGATAAGTATGAAAGGAATACTGTTCTAACCGTGCGAAGAACAACCAGAATTGACAGTGGAAAATACAAGCTGGTACTGACAAACTCGTCAGGAACTTGCGAGAGCATTGCTGATGTTGTAGTTCTAGGTAAAATACAATTTATTTTTATTATTCTTTAGTAACTATTTTAATATAACTATAGTACTAAACTTTAAAAAAATTACAAAGTTAATAGTAAATTTTGTTTACCTAATGAAAAATATTACTTTCAGATAAACCTAACCGACCAAATGGCCCTATCGAAGTCACGGAGATTCGTGCTGAAAAAGCCACAGTTAAATGGAAAAAGCCAGACGATTGGCAAGGATCCGATATTACTGGATACACGCTTGAAAAGATGGACTTGGTATGTGTCCACTTAACATTATTATCACTCAGAAATTTAATTATGATACAAAATGTCTTCAAATCCATAAAAGAGGCATTTGATTTTTGAGCCTTATTCGTTCTATTCCATTTTTTAAATTCTTTGAATAACTTAAAATTGTAAAAGTATTTATTTCATATAAAGTAGGTATAATATTAAAGTATTTATTTAAAATCATTTCATTAGGATACTGGTAACTGGGTGCCATGTGGTGAATGTGGTCCTGAACCAACTGAGTTCACAGTAAAGGGACTTACACCAAACCACAAGTACAAGTTCAGAGTACGTGCTGTCAACAAGGAAGGCGAATCTGAACCTTTGGAAACCGATGGATTCATTGTCGCTAAGAATCCTTATGGTGAGTTCAATTTCTTATAAGACTGTAAATTATGATACATATTCAGATAAATAATGAACATTAAAGCGATATTTTCCATTTTTTTTATTATTTGTTTTGGTAAAAAAACGGAACGTGTAGAATGTCAATTAAACGTCAGTTTGATATATAATAATTGACATTTGACATTTGGCGCGTATTATTTTTGTTTTCAAACAATAGAAAGCGCAGTTTTATCTTTATAAATTTAATTTATATGCCATGTTAAAAATGTTTATAGCTTTTAGTCATGATTTTTATATGAGAACAATTCAGGTGAAAATAATAAATATATCAGTCAAATAGAAATTAAAAATGAAATTTTTTATTGCTTCATCAAATGTGTGCTTGGTTTACATATTAAACTGAATCTATGTAGAAACTTCATAGGAATAATAATATGTTTATGTTGTTATAAAACCAATTTAAAGAAAATTACAAGATTTATGCAATTATAATTATATTAAATAACTTTTATTATTAAAAATAAAAAAAATTATTCCATTTCTTTGCTTGTATTCAGACCCACCAAAAGCACCCAGCAAGCCTAACATCATTGACTATGACAACATGTCAGTTACTTTACAATGGGAACCACCAACTGATAATGGTGGCCGTCCGATCCTTGGCTATGTTATTGAGATGAAGGATAAATTCACTGCTGACTGGATAGAGGTAATAATTTTATAATATATAACTTTACTGTTAATATTTAATAATGATATTTATAATTTTTACAAAGAAAACTTATCTAGTATTAGAAATATAGTGAAATTTAAGAATTACAGTGTTACAAAAAAAAAAATGTTTTTTCAAATTAGTTTATCTTATTTTTAAATTAACTTATTTAACTGAGTGAATTGGTGCAGGTGAAAAAGACAGAAGATATCAAAACCGAAGCAAAGGTTGAGGGATTGAAAGAAAAGATGATTTATCAGTTCCGTGTCAAAGCTTACAATAAGGCTGGCGTTGGTGATGCTTCCGAGCCCACAGCAAACCATCTCTGCAAGCATAGGAACTGTATGTGATTGCTATTACTATTTTTATGATTTTTATTTACATGTTTGATTTGCATAATACCAATTATTATTAGTCATATTTGATAATATTTAGTTTAGTTGTAAACAGTTATAGAAATATGCTGGCAAAGTGAGTTTTCATGAGAATAATTTTGTGCGATTCATATATGCTTTAATGAATAATTAACTCTTAGTGATAAATGTTTTTTTTAATTTTAAACTAGTGAAACCACGCATTGAACGCCTCACCTTCAAATCTGTAATCATCAAAGCTGGTCGTACTCACAAATGGTCTGTGGACGTCATTGGTGAACCACCACCAGAGTGCACATGGTAAGTGTATTTTTATGTATATAAAACATTGTGTGTAAGGTTAATTAAAACAATTGATAATTTTGTAACAGTTTTTAAATATATAATTTAAACTAAAAGAAAAAGTATTACAAATAAGTGTTGAGTATTACAAAAATTATTTTTAATTTGGCAATGGTAGTGTGATTGTACTGTATGCCAATAAGCCACGGTCTCAGTATTCACTACCCGGTTATTTAAATACTGTCCCATCCATAAGAGAAACAATTTTTATTAGGAAAAAGTGTAATGTATTTAGTTTATAGGAATAATAAGTTTTTTAAACACTTTTACTTCAATATATTCTGATAGTGCCCTCTAGTTAAAAATGATGTGACCAAGATGAAAATATTACAGAAAATGTCAGAAAGATGTCGCTTTTCTACTTTTAGTAAACAGCAAATTTATTTTTTTTACCAAAATAATGAATGTTAATAGGTAAAGGTAAATACCGACTAATACGCGTTCTAATATTCCCTTGCACAAAATTATTGATTAAGTTATTGTTATTATGGTGGTTTATTTAATTCCATAATGCTGCTTTCGCTGTAGGCTCAATAGATGACTCTGGTCGGTTTTATGTAATTTCTGAATCGCGCTGGCAAGATGTTCTCGCGCACAGTCACTACGGCGGGGCGCGACGAGACGAGCATACTTACCTGGCGTAGGGGACACCGTGATCAAGAAGGCGGTTCCCCCAGAGCGAGGCCCTTCCATTGCACTGCGGCTGGGTTGACCTCTGCGATTATCCCTAATGCGGATAACTCGGACGCGTAATTTTTGGTAGTGGGGACTGCGTACGCGCCGTCCCCCTCAGAAACGCATATAACCTAGATGACTAAGTAAAATTGCATAGAATATCTATATCATATAATTATTTAAAAGTATTAAGTATAATATTATTAAATTACTTTCGTGACGCAGTCAGTACTCACTGCTAAGTACGGATTTATAAATGGTATGCGTAATAAAGGTATATTCTGAATTCTGATGTCAGTTAATTATCGGAAATAAAATGGGGAACCGCTTTATTCAGTCTATATATTTACCTACGTTAAGAACAGTGAAGATTATGATATAATATACAATAGTAAAGTAGTGATGACATATAATTCGTCCCCACTACCATAGGAGTACATACAAATTTGTTAAATATCAATGTATGCATATAGCTTATGGGGACGATAATTTATGGTATTAAAAAATATTAATACAAACATTTTCATAATGTTAGATATTTCCGAAGAATCTGACTCAAATGATTGTCCACAGGTCATGGCGTGAGAACATAAAACTCGTGAATACAGAACGTATTAAGATCGAAAATGTGGACTACCATACAGACTTCACCATTGTGAACGCTGTGCGTCGTGACACTGGCAAATATACATTGAGAGCGGAGAACTGCAACGGCTTCGACGAGGAGACCGTTGAGCTCACCGTTCTCAGCAAACCTAGCCCACCTAAAGGTAATATTAGCATGCTGAAAATTCGGTAATATTGGGGCACGTAGGACCTTATAGTTCGGTTCACTTAAGACTTATATTCGAAATAGGTGTTAGACCTTCTATGTCTATTTTTAAATACATAATATAGAGCAAAACGATAATGTGTTTCTTTTTATATTTTGAAAAAGGCAAAAGATATGCCTCAAGATTTTTGGTTTTCGTTCGTATTTATCACTATAATACTAGAACCCCTCGGACTTACTAATATGTTGGTATCTTCTTTCGTAGGACCATTGGAAGTGACAGATGTTCACGCAGAAGGCTGCAAGGTTAAATGGGAGAAACCAGAAGATGATGGTGGTTCCCCAGTTAAAGAATACGAACTGGAAAAAATGGATCTTGCCACCGGCAAATGGATCCGTGTTGGCAGGTAAGCCGATAACATTTTTATAAATCATAAAAAATGTATGAGTAACTTTTTTACTATATATGTTCAGAACTTATAAAAAAAAAACATAAATCTTAAACATTGTAATTTCGATACTAACACTATTTTATTTTATAATAGGGTGGCTGGTGACAAGAAACCCTTGGAAATGGAGGTGACCGGTCTGGAACCAGGTCATCAGTACAAGTTCAGAGTGACAGCGGTCAATGACGAGGGAGACTCAGAGCCTTTGGAGACTGAGAAGGCAGTGCTTGCCAAAAATCCATTCGGTGAGCTATTTTATAAGATTAATGTGGTTTTTATTATTAAAGGTCATATTATGGCACTATTAATTGAGATAATTGTATCTTAAAGTGCATTGACGAATTGACTAACAAAAATTTGTATTATATTATCTCTTTCTAAAGTAACTTTTATTGGACCATTATTATAAACTCGAAAGTTTGGATTAATGAAGGTTTCTTGCTCATTCACACTAAAAGGTTTAGAAGAATTTAGTTGGTACAGAAATTATGACCTGGAATAACAGATAGGCTACTCTTACCTGAGTGAAGTGAGTGTAGGTTGCTAGTTAGTAGAATATTAAAACTAAATAATATTTTATACAGATGTCGCGGACAAGCCTGGCAGTGTGGAAGTGGCAGACCACGACAACCAAAGTGCTACCATCAAATGGGAACCCCCCAAGTCTGACGGCGGAGCTCCCATACAGAAGTACATCATCCAGAAGAGACCCAAGGGCGGTGATTGGGAGAATGCTGCTGAGGTATTTATAGTTTTAATATAAGAAATTGTAGAATTATTATTTATATAACAAGTTTTCGTAAAATAAAAAAGTATATGAATCGAGAATTTTAAATATTTTTAGGTTTGAAGTTTTATGTGATTAATGATATAAAAATGATTTTAATAGTAGCCTATTGAGGCACATATTGATGTGCTTTAACGAAACCTATCCAAAATAGACAGTATGGATAAACTTTTTTTTAATTAATTTGCAAAATATAGTTTAATCAATAACCAGAACTAAATGAAAAAAAAAGAAAGAAAATAATATATAATGTATTATATTAATTAATAATAATTTTTAATTATCAGGTGCCTGGCACCGCAACGACCGGTAAAGTGGAAGGTCTGCCCGAGGGCAGTGAGTACGAGTTCCGCGTGATCGCCGTCAACAAGGCTGGACCTTCAGAAGCCTCGGAGCCTACCAAGATGACTACTATTAGACACAAAGCATGTAAGTGGATGCTTATATACATATAGTGTAGTGTATCAACTATCTGGTATCCGTAACACAAGCCTCGTGCTTACCACGGAACTAGATGGCGCTGTGTGGAATAATGTCCCAATATAATATTTAATTATTTATTTTGTATTTTTGTGACTTCGTTTTAAGGGTTATGTATTGAAATTGAAACATTTCAATTTCAATTTCGTTTTCTTTTACAGTGAAACCACGTATCGACCGTACAAACCTCAAGGCATTAGCAGTAAGAGCCGGTAAATCGATCTTCTTCGATGTCAACGTGAGGGGAGAACCTGCGCCCAAAGTGCAATGGTTCCAGAAATGGAAGAATGAAGAGAAGGAGGTATTTTATATAAGGATTTTCTATTTTAATGTAATCAATATTATTTTTTTTCTTTTTTTTAGAGAATACTATTAATATATAGGAATATATTTAATAAGTTTACTCCATTTCCTACACGTACATTTAATAAGTATGAAAAAAATATGATCCTATTTCTAATTATTTTTTTATATTTTTTATGATTTTACTCAGAAATTTTTGTTTAGACTTAACAATAACATAGTTATTTAATAATTTTAAAACAAAATATATAAAAATATAAATGAATCTTGATGAGGTGAATTAAGTTATAATATATCACTATAACAAAACTGTAACTAATAAAACTTTCATGTCTAATTACTATACAAAAAAATCCCATAAACCAGGTCACAGAGAACGTAATCAACGTGGACTATAACACAAAGCTGGACATCAAAGAGGCGGTCCGGTCCATGACCGGTACATACCGCATCCTCGCCACCAACGAACATGGCAAGGATGAAGCCGAGGTGGAGATCACCGTGCTGTCATCTCCTGGCAAACCTGGTGGTCCATTGAAGGTGACTGATGTCACCAAGAATGGCTGCAAGCTTGCGTGGAAGAAGCCTGAGGATGATGGTGGTATGTCTTCATCTGTGTATTGTATGTTTGCGTGTAAAATAATAGGGTATTTATTTAAAACAAGATTGTTCTCGAAACTTTGTATGTCCCGCGTAAAAAGTAGGGCGGGGTTCAAAGGACTATATCCGTCACCAGGATGTAATTTATATCGTTGTAAAATTTTCCTATTCTGTTTAACGGCATAATTGTGAAAAGGTAACCGACTGAGATTTTTCACAAGTTTCATGTCTATCTGTTTTGTAGTTTTTGCAGTTAGAGTGAACAAAAGAACCAACTTGCCATTTGTAGGATAAATAATATAGTGTTATGTGATTTGTGGTATAGAGAAGAATAAGAGAATATTATATAAAGTATGGATTGTATCCACCCTGCTCCACGTCACTTTCAAAATCTTTTTTTTTTGTGTTACTGTTTTATGCAAAAAAAATATATATATTATTAGTTATACCTTATATAATATTAATAATACTTAATTTACGTTTCTATTTCAGGTAAACCAGTAACCGGATACGTAGTGGAGAAATTGAACAAAGCAACAGGTCGCTGGGTGCCGGTCGGCAAGACTGATGACACTGAGATGGAGATCAAGGGTCTGCAAGAGGGAGAGGAGTATGAGTTCAGGGTGAAGGCTGTGAATGATGAAGGGGAGTCGGAGCCTTTGAAGACTGATCACTCTATTATTGCTAAGAATCCTTATGGTGAGTTTAAAAAACATTATATGTAAGAATATATGTTTCAACACTATATTGTTGAAAAAGCAGTTGTAGGTTAGTGGTAACGCGCTCGCTTGAATAACCTAGTGAAGCGGGTTCAAATCCAGGCTTCGGTTATTTTCATGTGCGAATCATTTCTAACATGATTACAATTTGCCTAACGATGAAGCAAAATTATAAATTATATTGAAGGGAGGCCTATACATTGTTGAAAGTATTATGGACAAATTATCTTTTAAATTTCTTCTTCTGTTATATATTGTATTTTTATGTGCATTGAACTGTATTTCCAACTACTGGCCAGTACTAAAATGGTAAAATCCTGATTTATATTTAATCATTAAATAATAAATAAGTATAATTTTTCCGACCAGACATCCCCGGAAAGCCATCAGTGCCGACGCTGGAAGACTGGGACGTGGACCGCGTGGACCTGAAGTGGGAGGCGCCGAAGAACACCGGCGGAGCTCCCATCACTGGATACATCATTGAGAAGAAGGAGAAGTACGGGCATTGGCAGGAGGCGCTTGTTACTACGGTACGGATTTTTTTTTGTTTGAAGAGAGAGTTGAAATGGTGTAATTAAGGTACTTCTTCACTATAATTTTTTATATATCAAGAATATCAAGTTGGTGCACTTTATCATTTACTTCCATATTCCAACTTTGAGTAGACGTAGGTAGTCGTGCGAAGAAAATGACGTGTTATATTACAAAATATAATTACAACACTCTTATTTATGAATTTCACAATGGTTCTGCAATTCTTTAAACAAGAGTCAATCCCTTTCAACTACACCTCCCTTTATTAAAAGAGACTTCACCATATACGTAACGCGTTATAAAGCGATGTTAACCGCTTGCCGACTTTAATCTTGATACCGGCTATGATCTCTCGCCACGCGTCTGATGTTGCATTAGAGTATATGACAGCCACCCATTTTTCTCAGTTTTTTCTCAGTTTGCTATACATACATAAGTTAATTAATAATTATAATATTACTAGGGAACCTTGTAATATTATAATTATTAATTAACTTATGTTTGTATTTTTGTACATCGAATAACTGAACAAAAATGGCGTTAAAGCAACAAATATAACTGGACTATATTATAATTTTTAAAACTATCTTACAGACTCCAGAATGCAAAGCCCGTGTACCGGACCTGAAGGAAGGCAACACGTACCAGTTCAGAGTGCGTGCAGTGAACAAGGCGGGCCCCGGCGAGCCCGGCGACGCCACGCAGCCGCATGTCGCCAAGGCCAGATTTTGTAAGTATACATATTAAGATACTTACAATATATTAATAGCGTTGTTGCTACTTACACTCGGTAGGTATTACCACACTGTAAAAAATTATAAAGTAGGCTATCATATTGATTTTGACGGAAAAGCTGTAAAAATAATATATGGAACTAAGTATGCTGAATTAGTCGTTTGCGTCTGTCCCGCGTCATCCACTCGCCATGTAGTTCAGTCTAGATATTTTCATTTGACTAAAAGGTTGAAATCTCAACATTCACTTTTTTCTACTCTTCACCCCCGAAGGACGTTCTGTCTAAACTTTGAAGTCAATTATTATTTAACCAGAAACAATATTATTCAATTATTAACAATAAAACTTTAAAATAACGGACCCCAAAATAGAGTAACATTTGATAATATATAATATCTCCCACAGTGAAACCACACATCAACCGTGACAAGATGGTGGCGGTGCGCGTCCGCGCTGGTACCACTATCAAGTTGGATGTCGACATCAAGGGTGAACCTCCACCAACCAAAACCTGGACCTTCGCCAACAAGGTATCGTTTAATTTATGGTAAATTTATTGCCATTACGTAGGGTTGTGGAGATATTACAACATGAAAAAATAAAAAAGTTAATGTCTATGTTAGAAAGTAAAATAATAGGTTTTAAGTATTTTAAGTGTAAGACTTTATAACAATGTATAAAAGATAAATAGTAAACTGTATATCAAAAGTGTTTAAATGTAATTAAATCCAATTTTACCCAAGTTTGGTAAATAAAAGAAATACTAAATAATTTCTAATACATAGTATCGATTAAATTATTATTTATTTAACCATGGCAAAAGTTACAAATGTACAGTAAAATAATAGAAACACCCGCTCCAGGTCATCGAGACCGGCCCAGGCTTCAAGCTGGAGAACGAGGATTACAACACCCGTCTCCAGATCTTCGAGTCTTCGTGGAAGAACACCGGTATCTACACACTCAAGGCAGAGAACGACTCTGGTGTAGATGAGGCCACCGTCGAGATTACTGTACTGGGTAAGTTGGATTTTGTAGGGTTCTTTCGTTTGAGTTTAATATAACACTGCAATAAAAAGTGATACAAAATTTGGTAGTACTTATTATGTGTAAATATAAAATCTATTTTTTATTTATTAAAACTAGATAATCCAATATATATTCAATAATTAAAAAAAAACAAATAACATTGTCTACTTTCTTAATTTTTATTCTATTTTCTATAAGTTTTTTTGGCAATCTTTTTTGGAAAAAAATGTCTTCTTCTGTCTTGGTTACATTATGGAAATATATATAGAAACGTATCTACATAACAAATCTATCTACAGACAAACCAGGCAAACCCGAAGGCCCACTGGAAGTGTCAGACGTGCACGCAGAACACGTGAAACTGTCTTGGAACAAGCCCAAGCACACCGGGGGACTTCCCCTCAGCGCTTACATCGTGGAGAAGATGGATACTCTGACAGGGAAATGGAGTCCCGCTGGTACTATCGACCCTGATGTCACTGAAGCTACTGTTAATGGTAAGTGGAATCAGGGAACAACTTTGGGGTGATGAGATATTATATAGGTTTTGTGTTTATACGAAAATATTATAGATTTTAAAATGTGTTTAAATTAAAATAAAATTGTATAGTATGTATTAATAGACGCATCACTTGAAGAAGGATGGATTGATTGGGCTATTTATATATACGTCAAATAGGAAAAATATGGGAAATTTAAGTTATATATGGGAATAGTGTCGATTTAAAAGGGATATTGTAAATATGTTGAGTTTTTGGCTACTAATAAAAGCAGTATTTTTATCTTAAGATGTTTATTGTTAGCTATTCATCATCATCATCAGCCCTTTTTTTTTAACGTCCCACTGCTGGGCACGGGCCTCCCTCAGTACGAGAGAGCTATTATTTTTTAATAATAAAAATATCTACATTAAACAAATTATTTTGCTAACATCAATAATTATTCTTTATTAAATCCATTACAGGTCTAGAACCAGGTCACACATACCAATTCCGGGTAAAGGCACTGAATGAAGAGGGTGAATCAGAACCCTTGGAAACCGATCATGGTATTCTAGCCAAGAACCCATACGATGTACCAGCGCCACCTGGTCTCCCAGATATTGTGGACTGGGACGAAAAGTCGGCCAAGTTGAAATGGGAACCCCCTATCAGAGACAATGGAGCTCCCATCACTGGATATATTATTGAAGTCATGGATAGGGATAGAGGCGAATTTGTTAAAGTAAGTTTTATATATATTTCTAGTTGTTAGTGGGTTAATGAAAATGTATGTGATGATAGGTCATATTAAATGGTAAAGCTATTTTTTTAAATTGACTTGAAAACTTGAAATTTTAACATAGTTACCTTAAAAATTGAGAGAGAGAGAGAGAAAGAGAGAGAGATAGAGCTAAAGACTTTTGGTGTTGGATCAGAAGTTAAGCAAGAAAACCGATTTAAAGCAAACACAAATTTCTTATTTAAGGGTATATAATAAAAATTGTTATACAATTTCCAGGCCGCTGAAGTCCATGGCAACGTATGCCAAGGAACAGTCCCGAAGTTGGAAGAAGGAAACCAGTACCAATTCCGTGTGCGTGCCGTGAACAAGGCCGGCCAGTCTGAGCCTTCCGAGAACACCCACTGGCATACCGCTAAACCGAGATTCTGTATGTATACAAACTATGATATTGAATAATAACAGGGTACCATAGTACCAGGGTACCATTACTGGCTAAAACATAATAATAGTTATCACAGATAACATAATACTATACTAGTAGTAATTAACGTCAAAAATATAATTTTAAGAAATTTAACTTTTTTTTTTAATTTTGAAGTATAAGTTCTTTTTTGTCATTATAATATTACACAAATTTTATAGTTATTTAATGTTTATAATAATTGATTGAAATTTTCCCAACAGTGAAACCAAGGATCGATCGTACAAACCTCAACCCGATCACCGTAAAAGCTGGTCTTCCAGTATCCCTGGACGTCAAGGTCTTCGGAGAACCGCCAGCCACAGTCACTTGGCACTTCCAGGGCCAAGAGCTGGCCAATAGAGAGAACTTGGAGATCATCAACATTGATTATAACACCAAGTTCCTGATGACCAAGAGCAAACGCGCAAATAGTGGCAAATATGTGATTAAGGCCAAGAACGAAGTGGGTGAAGATGAAGCCGAAGTTGAAATTCTTATTGTTGGTATGTGTTAAACATAATTGGCACTACTAGGATAATATTTGAAAAAAAAAACTAAAAAAAGCAACTTATTCGCAAAACTATATTAATATAAACCGCGAATTAACAACACATAATAGGCAATGTTATATTTGATATTTTAAATTATAATATCTGGTAGGATTTTTTCGCGGATTTATTTTGATTCTAGATTCCCAACGATTTCGAATGCTTTACAGCAAATATGGCTACGGAACAGACTAAAGTTTTAGACGTCTTTAAAAAATTATACCGTTGTTACGAACAGTGCCTTCACAAAAATAAAAAATAACACCGCTTTTTCGTTTTTCCTTAATTTTAACTTTTAAATATTGTTTAAACTTTATTATATAATAATCTCAGTGTAATGAGTTATATTATATCGATATTTATTTTTTTTAGGCAAGCCAACTAAACCAAAGGGTCCATTAGAAGTAGCAGATGTGACCAAGAACAGTTGCACCCTGTCGTGGCAGAAGCCCGAGGACGACGGTGGATCTCCCATCGAATACTACGAGATTGAGAAACTTGATCCACTTACTGGTAAGTCGGAAATGAATTAATATAATTAATGTTTAACCGGTCTATAGCGATTAGTTGAGATATATCACAAATGAGATATTTTTCAACGATAAAAAGTTAATCCTATGAGTTGAACAGGATAACCAACTATTATCATACCAAATTTAATCAAAATCTGCCCAGTGTTTATTTCGTGATGCGGTCAATGAATTCTAAAAACTATAGATTCGACCTCTGTATTGATAATAATAACTATTTCATTAAAATATACCAAAAATTATTCAATTTACTGATTCAACTAGACTTAGATTAGATTAATATTAGTAAGACATTAAACATTAAATCTGAAAAATGGATTTTTAAATGATTATGATTGATAGCAATTTGAAATCTCCCATCAGGTCAATGGATCCCATGCGGCACGGCAAAGGACACGAAGGCGAATGTGACCGGCCTGCAGGAGGGCAAGCCGTACAAGTTCCGCGTGAAGGCCGTCAACAAGGAGGGCGAGTCTGAGGAACTGGAGACTGAGAAGCCTATCATCGCTAAGAATCCATTCGGTAATACATTATGTTATGTTATCACAATTTAGTAACCATACAGTGCTAGGTGAGATGTGAAAGAAACGCTCCCGCCTGCTATATGTTCGTTTATAAGACAGAATAAAAATTTTCTGCAATTTAAAAAGAAAATAGACACGGCAATCCCGTCGGGTATCATTGTAAATATTGTTACGACAACCTTTCATTTTGTAGCATTTCCGACAAAAGCAATAATTACCTACTGTATGATTATTTTTTTTACATTAACTAAAAATTCTACATAAAATAAAGGTGCGTACCTATTTAGAACATTTTTAAATTAAAATTAAACATATTTAATTTTATCAGACGAGCCCGGCAAGCCTGGACGTCCGGAACCACGTAACTGGGACAAAGACTTTGTCGACTTGGAATGGTCGCCGCCGAAAGAAGATGGCGGTGCTCCCATCACTGGATACATCATTCAGAAGAGGGAGAAGGGAGAAAGGTATAGAGTTTTTTATTTAATTAAATGTTAATTTACAAGGTTATTTGACTCAGTATGTATAGACCAATGACCGAGCTTTACTGAGTATCTAATATTTTCTTCTATATAAAAAAATTCCTAATTACTATTAGTTTATTCCTTTACAACTTTATTTTACAATTTTTCTAAAGAAATAATCAAATTTGTGTTCACCCAATAATTATAATGACAGAAAGTGGCAAGACTGTCTCCGCACGTCAGGCGATCGCCCCACCGGGCGCGTGACGGACGTGGAGGAGGGCCACGAGTACCAGTTCCGGGTCATCGCTATCAACAAGGCGGGACAAGGCGAGCCCTCTGAACCCAGCAAGTCTGTCACTGCCAAGCCTAGATTCTGTGAGTGTCGTGTGACTAGATTTTGAAATTTTTACTAGATAATAGTATATAAGCTGTCTCTATTGGGAATTTTATTCAAATCCATTAATTAATAGTGCGATATGTCCTTTTAAGTATACATTACGATGACATTAGCAAAATGGTGCAACGTGACATTATTATTAAATTTGGTAGAAAAAATAAATTTGAATATGATGCTACATTAGTCGTATATTCGATGCTCGCGTTGCGTATTTTCATATTAGCATTTATTTCATTGTTACACTACAATTTTATGACCGCTAATAAAAAGTTCCACGATCTATCCCGCAACGCAAAGATCGCAAAGATGAAAAACCTCCAATTTATTCTGTGAAATATAAAATGTATTATTTTATTAATTTCGACTTATTTTGTTCTACAGTGGCGCCTAAGATCGATCGCAAACATCTACAAAGCCGTAAGATCAAGGTTGGTCAAGTGCTGAAACTCGAAGCCGACGTCAAGGGTGAACCAGAACCAACCATCACTTGGACTTTCAAAGAACAAACTCTTAAGAATACAGATAGACTAAAGATAGAGAACGCAGACTACCACACCTCATTCTCTCTCCAGAAGTTGACAAGAGAAGATGGCGGAAAGTATGTGGTGACTGCTAAGAATGACTCTGGTGTTGATTCTGTTGAGATTGAGATCACCGTTGTTAGCAAGCCGTCTAAGCCGAAGGGACCTTTGAAGGTTGGTATTTAATATTTTGTTTCATGTGCTAGAATTTTATATATTTTTTTGTAGTATCGGTAAGGGTTATAAAGATAAAGATCTACTTGTAACAATTTATCCATAACTTTAAAAAAAAACGAATTCGGTAAGTATTTGCTCTAAATCATTCCTTACCCAAATTAATTTCTCACAATGTTATTTTTTTCTTCACCAGGTGTCCGACGTAAAGGCAGACGGCTGCAAGCTAAAATGGGAACCGCCAGAAGACGATGGTGGAGAACCAGTGGAGAGCTACGTCGTAGAACGTATGGACACAGACTCCGGCAGATGGGTGCCCGTCTGCACGACGAAAACACCCGAAGCAGACGTCACAGGCCTTAATGAGGGCAAGGACTATATGTTCAGAGTGAAGGCGGTGAATCCAGAGGGTGAAAGTGAACCCTTGGTTACGGAAACCGCAACCACGGCTAAGAATCCTTATGGTAAGTGATAGAGATTGTAAAACAGTGTTTTTAGTGTATAATACAATGATGTGTATTAGTTTTGAATTCTGAGTCCCGCTCCTTTAAGGGTTTATATCCGAATCTCATTTTGAATATTTTGACTTTGGAAGGGAATTTTTACCTGCATGTAAGAAGATTTTAAAAGTTTGGATGATCTCTTCGTTTAGAAAAAGTGTCTATGCCTGATAGTGAGAATTAATTCTTATAATATTACTAGCTGAGGCTAGAGATGTTGAGAGAGAAAGAGAAAGAGAGTTGAGAGTCCTCTGTATAAACTCGGGCGTATCTATAAATATGTTAATAAGTTAGAAATATTTGAAAGCGTCAGATTAATGTGTGCTTTGTTTATTACGAATAAAAGCGTGCAAATTAATAATCTACGGATTTTCACAAGCCACAGAAACAAAAACCCTCCATATTTTTCCCGCCAATATATCATAAAATTATCCCATTAGGCTCCATTACTATATATCCATATAAATATACAATGTATTAACAGGTGAGCCCGACGCGCCCGGCAAGCCCGACTTCAAGGACTGGTCGGCGGACCACGTGGACCTCAAGTGGGAGAAGCCCGCCAACGACGGTGGCGCCCCCATCACCGCATACATCGTGGAGAAGAAGGACAGGGATACCGGGAAATGGGTTAAGGCGGCTGAGGTGAGATATATCAATGAATACAGTTGTATTTTAAATATTTAAGAATCACAATCTTACTATGCAGAGTCTGGCGTACCTCAGGGCTCACATTTGGGTCCGATACTCTTTCTAATATTTATCAATGATATTTCTCAGGTTTATTCTTAATTGCAAGTTTTCATTATTTGCTGATGACTTAAAAATATATCGAACTATCAATTCCATTAATGATATGTCCTTGATACAAAATGATATTGAGAATATAATTGCTTGGTGCAATTTTAACTTAATGCTTCTAAATGTTGATAAATGTTCCTATATTACTTACACAAGAAAAAAATATCCCATATTGACATCTTATAATATAAATGGTAGTCCTTTAAAGAACGTTAGTGAGATTCGCGATTTAGGAGTTATAATTGACAAAAAACTTTCCTTCGTTACTCATATTGACAGCATTATTACTAAATCTTTTCAGATGCTAGGATTTTTGAAACGCAATACAAAGAAATTTAAGAACACAAATACTAAAATTATATTGTTCAATGCATTAGTACGTAGTCAACTTGAATATGCTTCATCCGTTTGGAATCCAATCTATATTAATCACTCTCAGCGTATAGAGCGCATACAACGAATGTTTACTCGTTATTTAGCATTTAATTCCCGTGACATATCCTACAGGTGCCCGTATGACTATCGTTTGATTCATTTTGAAATGAATCATTTGCGAACTAGACGTTTAATCCATGACTTGACCATACTTTTCAAAATTGTTAAAGGTTTCATAAACTGCAGTCATCTTCTGTCACAAATTTCAATCTGTGTTCCAAGTAAAATCCCTAGGCAACCAATGACTAGGATTTTTTATCATCCATTTGTGCGTACCAATCTTGGAGCAAATTCTCCAATTATAAGAATATGTAATTTTTATAATATGTTAAATAAAGTAATTTTAGACTTAGATATATTTGACGATTCTTTACCTAAATTTAAAAAAAAATTAAATAATCACTTTTCTTTAAAACTTAAATAATAATTATCTATAATTAAATTTTTATTGTTTTAAATTATAATATGTTTTTGTTACATTCAATTAATTATTTTATCTTATTTGGTTTAGTTTATTATTTTTAAATTAGGATAATTTTGTTTCTTTTTTTGTTCTCTTCTGTTTATGTATAACAATGTTGTGTTTACCTGTAATTGGTATATTATAAGATGATCCTCGATTATAGTAATGATTATTTTTATAAAACACATTCTTATATATACTGTTGGTAAACCTATATAAATAAATAAATAAATAAATAAATAAATAAATAAATAAATAGATAGATAGATAGATAGATAGATAGATAGATAGATAGATAGATAGATAGATAGATAGATAGATAGATAGATAGATAGATAGATAGATAGATAGATAGATAGATAGATAGATAGATAGATAGATAGATAGATAGATAGATAGATAGATAGATAGATAGATAGATAGATAGATAGATAGATAGATAGATAGATAGATAGATAGATAGATAGATAGATAGATAGATAGATAGATAGATAGATAGATAGATAGATAGATAGATAGATAGATAGATAGATAGATAGATAGATAGATAGATAGATAGATAGATAGATAGATAGATAGATAGATAGATAGATAGATAGATAGATAGATAGATAGATAGATAGATAGATAGATAGATAGATAGATAGATAGATAGATAGATAGATAGATAGATAGATAGATAGATAGATAGATAGATAGATAGATAGATAGATAGATAGATAGATAGATAGATAGATAGATAGATAGATAGATAGATAGATAGATAGATAGATAGATAGATAGATAGATAGATAGATAGATAGATAGATAGATAGATAGATAGATAGATAGATAGATAGATAGATAGATAGATAGATAGATAGATAGATAGATAGATAGATAGATAGATAGATAGATAGATAGATAGATAGATAGATAGATAGATAGATAGATAGATAGATAGATAGATAGATAGATAGATAGATAGATAGATAGATAGATAGATAGATAGATAGATAGATAGATAGATAGATAGATAGATAGATAGATAGATAGATAGATAGATAGATAGATAGATAGATAGATAGATAGATAGATAGATAGATAGATAGATAGATAGATAGATAGATAGATAGATAGATAGATAGATAGATAGATAGATAGATAGATAGATAGATAGATAGATAGATAGATAGATAGATAGATAGATAGATAGATAGATAGATAGATAGATAGATAGATAGATAGATAGATAGATAGATAGATAGATAGATAGATAGATAGATAGATAGATAGATAGATAGATAGATAGATAGATAGATAGATAGATAGATAGATAGATAGATAGATAGATAGATAGATAGATAGATAGATAGATAGATAGATAGATAGATAGATAGATAGATAGATAGATAGATAGATAGATAGATAGATAGATAGATAGATAGATAGATAAATAAATAAATAAATAAATAAATAAATAAATAAATAAATAAATAAATAAATAAATAAATAAATAAATAAATAAATAAATAAATAAATAAATACATAAATAAATAAATACATAAATTTAATGTTTTTCCTACCTGATATCTTCAACAGTTATAAACTTATGGTGATACTAGTAATTTTAAAAGAAAATGATGGTAATATTATTATTTGTTTTGATATTAAATAATTAAACTTAATTGCAATAAATTTTATAAAACATGTTAAATGTTCCACCGACTTCATTTATTAAACATATTTTATACAAATAATTTTAACTCCTAACATCAATATTCAGCTTTTACACTATAATTTATAAAATATTTTGGTGGTGCCGTAACTATATATAAGTAATTTAATGAAAAGTAATTACTAAAAATAAGTTATCTAATATTATATTTACTTTTCTTTCTATAGGTACCCGGAAACAAGACAGAGGCTCGTATCCCAGACCTGATCGAGGGCAAGACGTACCAGTTCCGCGTGAAGGCGGTCAACAAGGCCGGCCCCGGGAAGCCCTCTGCGGCATCCGAAAGCCTTCTCGCTAAGGACCGATTTGGTGAGTAAAATATATCACTGTGATAAAAGAGTATTTTTTATTTTTTTTATTTTATTTTGATTAGGGAAACAAACAGTTCATTATAATACATATAAACACAAGGCATAAAATATAACACATGGACCAATTAGGTTTCCACATTTAAATATTACATAAATGCGAGCAATTAAAAATGTTAGGAAAATATTATTTATTAATAAAATAAATATGTATATATCTTCTGACAAAAGATTTTTACATTTAAAAAAACATATGTAATATAAAGCAGATTACAATTATTTTTATTTTCGTACATTTGATTAAAAAATGGAACTGTAAAATGTGGCATATTAAATAATATATAAAATGTTATGTGTGGAGGCATTTTTTTTTGTAGACAATTAAATAGTCTGATGGGCATTGTTATAAATACACTCTTTTACAATTTTGATTTTGAGTGATAGTATCACAGAGAGAAAAAAGAACAGAATATGTTTTTTTTTATTTTCTAAACAATGGGACTTCCTAGGTATTGTTTGCATTAAGTTTCATTTATTCTTACATATGAGTATTACGCAAAAATATTAGATATAAATATACTAGAACTAAAGGCTTCCTTTTCGATGTAAATAAATATCTAGAATTAATAAATTTATTAACTATACTCAAATATTATAATTAATTCATCTATTTCATACATTTCTTTAATGTTGCAGCTCCACCAAAGATCGACCGCACCAACATGCGCGATCTCACACTCAAAGCTGGTCAGAACATTCGCTTGGACATCAAGGTCACCGGTGAACCTCCACCGACTAAGACTTGGTTAGTACTCCAAAAAAAAAATGATTTCGAAAAACATTCACTTACTTTTTTTAATTCCTTAAGTATTTTACTAAATTATTGTAGGTATATACAGTAATATTCTAAGTATTGCTGTTCAATATGATTGGAGCTCTTAAGTATTTATAGTCTATTAGGTATTAGAGTAAGTGGGATCAAATCACAGGGCAAGCAAATAATATAAGCGTGTAATATCTTTATTGATGAACAGAGGTCTGTCTTACATCAATTCTAGTTTTGGACTCCTCTTGTGCAGTCAAACATCTTATTAATACCTGGGTTCCCCACCCCAGCTTACTCGCAGGTAAACTACTAAAGCTAACTTACAAAGAACCGGCAGCTTTCACAACTTTAATAAACTAAACCTATAACAAAGGGTCATTCTAAATCTATTCACCATCTTTAAAACAATACTTAAGGTACTACTTCTAAATATAATTTTCAACAAATGAAACAAAATAAAATAATGCATACATATTTATAAAAAAAAATCCAAAATATTTTCAATAAAGCTATCTTTTTGTATTTCTTCGGTAATTCGTTTCATTTGTGGTACCAAAGTTGAAGAATGCTGTACAGCAATCACAGTCACACGATAAACTCAAACTCTAGACGTCTTAAAGAACACTATATAGTTGTTACAGATATAATTCGTGAACGAATTCCAAAAACAGTTAAAAATGTCAAATATTCGCGCTAATCTAAAAAAGTATTAACGCAAATACTTTCCCCAGGTTCCACAACAAAGAGCGTCTGTCCACACGCGACGATCTCTCCGTAGACGTAGAGGACTATAGGACGAAGCTCTCCGTAGTGGTCGCGTCGCGCAAGCACAGCGGCACGTACGTGCTGAAGGCGGAGAACAGCAGTGGCAAGGATGAAGCCACTATACAAGTTAATGTCCTGGATGTACCTGCTAAACCTGAAGGACCTTTGAAGGTATTGTGGGGATACTGTCTTTTTTATACATTTGGGTATATTTTTAAAATTATTATATGATTGGTGAATAGGTAGAGATTGAGATGGCTTAGTGCCAGAAGTGTTTAAAAATTTAATCATGCTTAGATTATTAGTATGTATAAAATAATATATTTACTACTGTTTTGTTAAAAGTAATTTTAATTAATTATTAATATAATTTCACGTTCTCTCATCGTTTAGTCTAATTATGGAAAAGTAAGATTACCATGGAAATTTTGAAGAAAGAAAGATTTTTCATCATTTTGTTTTACCTTAGATATCCGACGTCCACAAAGAGGGATGCACGCTCAAATGGAACGCACCGCTAGACGACGGTGGCGCCCCCATCGACCACTACCTAGTAGAGAAACTGGACACAGAAACGGGCAGATGGCTGCCGGCGATGAAGACCAAGGATCCGAAGGCAGAGATTGAGAACTTGGTGCCAGGTCATGAATACAAGTTCAGAGTGTCTGCCGTCAATAATGAAGGCGTGTCTGAGCCATTGGAGGGAGAACAATCCATTATTGCTAAGAATCCATTCGGTGAGTAGATCGTAGTGTTATCTCTATAAGTACTAATTTAGTTTAAACATGTCGATTTGCTTACTATATGCTTGATTTATTATGGTTTTTATAATTAATTGCAGTTATTTTGCGAACTTTAATAAATACTTTTCAATATATTAAATGTATTATGTTTATGATATGAATGTGATTCTATGGATCATCAATGGTCTACTAATGTCATGCCAACTCTCACTGGTCGGGTCGAGTAGTCGTCCCACCGGAATATGAGAGTGATAAGGAACAGAGAGTGCACTTGTGTCTGCACGGACACTTGAGCACTATAATATCTCCTGTGTAGTTGGCTAGTCTCAATGAGATTGGCCGCCGTGGCCGTAATCGGTCGGGAGGACATCATTAATGTAATCAATATTTAGTTTTTACTATGTTACTGAAAGTGATAAAAAAATAAAGCAAATAATATTAGCGTTTATATTTCTTCTCAAATTTTAACTCTTCATTTACTTATAGATGAGCCTGGCAAGCCCGGAACACCAGAAGTTCTGGATTGGGACAAAGACCACGTGGACCTCAAATGGTCCAAACCCATCAAAGATGGCGGTGCTCCTATTACTGGATATATTATTGAGAAGAGAGAAGTTGGCTCGACCAAATGGGTGAAAGCTTGTGAGGTACATATTCATAGTTGGTTTATAAATAAAAATAATTATGATTTTAATTACATTTTAGTAGAAGTGGTTTTGCCACAAACCTTATTCAGTTGGTAAAAAATCGGAATCTTGCCAACTCAATCACCTATTTTGCCAGCTGGATTTAACCATCCAGATGTTCAAAAGTAAACAAAAAACGTCATTAAAATTGGTCAAACCAAGGAGGACAAATACGACATTTTTATATAAACTTAATTGTTTTAAATATCTGCTATTACCATTTACAGGTCGGACCTAACGACAACGACAAAGCAACAGTGCCCAATCTAGATGAGGGCACAGAATACGAATTTAGAGTGAAGGCAGTGAACGAAGCCGGCCCTGGCGAGCCCAGTGATGCCAGCAAGTCTGTCACGTGCAAGCCTAGGAGATGTGAGTGTTGTTTACATATTTTTTATATATAAATAACTGTCTGTATACATTGAAAGATTACAGTGAACGCCATTTTTTTGATGTTGGCATGTTATTTTAGTCTAGTCAATATGATATTATATTATGATACTATAATTTGATATTATATGATAATATTTGCTCTTCATCAATGGCTGGTGTTTGTATATTTATGTGTTTGTAATGTCCTAATAAGATAGATAAGAAATCATGTTATATTAGTAAAAATAAGTTCAGTAATTTTAACTATATACAAAACAAGTATTAAACTAAAAAAACTTGCCACTATAATAAATACTGGATATAAATTAACGTACGCACAAAACTATATAGTTCCACGACGATAGGCTACGAGGCTTGTGTTATGCATACTAGAGATTAGACTAATCATTTATCATAAATATGAACACGTGCTATAATATGCTTATTACAAAGCGGGACTTAAACCCGCACTCACTTGAACTGAGGTACTGCGGTAAACATGTACTCCATGCACAATAATATTATAAAAGTTTTCATTATTTTTATATAAATTCCAGTGGCACCAAAGATCGACCGTCGCAACCTGCGGCCCATCAAAGTACACGAGGGGGAGCCCATCGCGCTCGACGTGAAGGTGACGGGCGAGCCCGCGCCTGAAGTCACGTGGTCGCTCAACGGCAAGACTGTCAGCAGTGGCAATGGACTTAAATGTATGTTTGTTTGTTTTTTCTATGCATTAGGTGTTAATACTTATGTATAGAAATAAATAGTTAAGGTGTTTGCTTGTAATGTTGTATAATAACAACTTTTTATATAGTAAAGTAGAGTATCGAAGTGTCTATGGTGTATATAAGAAAAATAATTTTTTTATCTGTATGTTTTGGCTAATCTACGAAAAGGCTAGACTGATTTTGACAAGATTTTCACTGGTTGATAGCTCATGTTAAGAAAAGAATCAGGGTTGCACGCAAAAAATAATTATATTGTAAAGGAAATAACCATGTGGACTTATCTCTATCGGAAAAAGTTTTTGATTATAACATATATCAGGATAATAGATTTAAATTTCATGGATAAGGAGGGTAATTAATTAATTTTTTGTGAGTAAAATATGAAATGTATAATGTGTTTTCAGTGGTGAACGTGCCATACTTGAGCAAGTATCAACACTCGAGCCCGCGCCGCAAGGACTCCGGCACCTACAAGATACAGGCCATTAACAAGTACGGACAGGACACCGCTGAAGTCGACATTATTGTAGTCTGTAAGTACACTAAACTACTATCATTAATTAAATGTTATATATATTAAAATATTTTTTTCTTAACGTTTTTTTTTTAAATTATGAATGAAAAATTTTCGTCGGAAAGCGATTGTTTTTAAAATTATTTGCGCATATGTTTTAAACAGTATTAAAACAGAATATTTAAAATCAATATAATTTTGTGAAACGGAATTTTCTTAAATATTAAATGACATAACTTTCCTTAGAATTTATACTCATATAACAATATCTTTTCAGCCAAACCCGAGAAACCGGAAGGTCCTCTCGAAGTGTCCGACATCCACAAGGACGGCTGCACGCTCAAGTGGAAGCGGCCCAAGGACGACGGTGGAGAGCCCATCGAGAACTATGTGGTGGAGAAGTATGACCCTGAAACTGGAGTATGGGTGCCCGTCGGCAAAACCCTCGGCAATGTGCCGGAAATGGAGGTATATATGTTTATATGTTGTTTAATATTTGTCTATTATATTGTTTCTTTAAAGTGTGGTTTCGGAAATATCCTTTGAAGTATTATTTTATTATAGAATGTCCTTTTTATATAGTAAAGGGCAAATTAAAAGACCAGCAAGACAACTCATTAGATTGTAGATAACTGTACATTCATTCACTTGATTAACTTATATAAAAAAAAATCCATAAAAGAATGTTAAAAAAAACCGCTTTTTACTAATAGGTTGACGGCTTGATCCCCGGACACGAGTACAAGTTCCGCGTGAAGGCAGTCAACAAAGAAGGCGAGTCTGAGCCGCTAGAAACATTCGGCTCTATCGTCGCTAAAGATCCATTCAGTGAGTACCTATATGTAAAATATATAGTTTTAATAATTCTTATAGATATTTCTAGTACTAAAATGAGATATTTTATGCATATATAAACAAAACTTGTCATTTAGTCCAAGTCCAATAGGAATTAGTGTTTAAAATTACTCTAAAAGAAACGTAACCTAAAAAAAAAATAGGAAATGATTGATGATGAATTGTAAAATGCCAAACCGTTAATAATTAAAAAATAACAAAGGCACGGGCGCTTAATACCTGTGAAATATTTCATTAATAAAAAAAAAATAAAAAAAGTATAACTTTTTTCAAATCACAAAAAAGTATACGTAAATAGCAAACATAACATAATATAGGTTTAAAATCGGTTAATCTTACTATTATCTGAAACAACAGCCGTGCCCGAAGCACCATCGACACCAGTCCCAGACGACTGGTCCGCCACCCACGTGGACCTCAAGTGGGAGCCGCCAGTATCAGACGGAGGGTCTCCTATCATTGGTTACATTGTGGAGAAGAAGGACAAGTATAGCCCCTTGTGGGAGAAGGCCGTGGAGACCCACACGCCTACGCCAAGTGCTACTGTTAATGGGTTGGTATTGTTTATTATTAATTTAAATTATACCTACATTGAACTTTGTATTTATCTATTTAGAAAGAGATGTAAAAAAGACCTCAGTGTTGAGAAACTATTATGTCCTAAGTTATATGTTTAAGTGTTATAGGGTATTTTAAATATTTTTTTTCTAGTTTTTTCTTTTCGAATTCTTTTTACTAAATATAGTGTATACGGAAAAGACTAATATCTATTAAAAGTCGCAAAAAATTTAGAAAACAGTTTTTTTAAGGGCAACTCAAACAATATGTTTATTATTTTTTGTTATTTTTAAGTCCCTAACCAGAAAAGAACGAAATCTCAACCTTTTCCTCCTTCACAGATTAATCGAAGGAAACGAATACCAGTTCCGCGTGATAGCCGTAAACAAAGCCGGGCAGAGCAAGCCGTCTGAAGCTAGCAAGAACTTCGTGGCCAAGCCCCGCTTCTTGGCGCCCAAGATTGATAGAAGACACCTTCGTGATGTCACCTTGTCTGCCGGATCTACTCTCAAGCTGGAGGCTGCCATCACTGGAGAACCAGCTCCGGCTGTGGAATGGAGGTAAATAGAGATTTATTTGTATTCATGCACTAGTGGACACGGGCCTCCCTCAACGCGAGGGGGAACATGACTTCACATATCTTTCGTAAACTTACTAGGTTCTCTCATACATGCAGGTTTCCTCAAGATGTTCTCTTTCACCGGAAGACAAGTGTAAATCATGTTACAAATAAATCGCACATGAAAATATGGCCCGGATTTGAACCCACATCATTTGGTTATCTAAACACGTCTGTCTGTCTAGATTTCTATATACATTAAAAATCTCAAATTTTTATTGCGAAAATGAGTAGGAAAAGTATTAGAGGAACCCTTTATCTTTCCAAATTTTATTTTTCTATTATTTGTCAAGCATAATATTGCCATAAAATATATTTATAGCTAGAGTTGATAGATCAATTTTTAACACTACATATTTGTATCACTTTTCAAATAAGTTCATGTCGTATAATCATCATCGTTACTATATAATCGACCCACTCCTTCAAATCTCTAATATAAACAATTTCAATTCCAGATACCAAAACATGCCGCTGCGTCCATCCAAAGCGGTCACAATCGACAGTCCCGAGTACTTCACGAAGCTGGTGGTGCGCCCCGTGCGGCGCGACGACTCGGGCGAGTACACCGTCACCGCAGTCAACTCCAGCGGGAAGGACACCGTCACCATCAATGTGGTGGTCACTGATAAACCTGCTAAACCTGAAGGACCATTGCAGGTACGATAATTTTGTATTTTATTTACTTTATTTATCTATTAAATGATTAAAGCATTGTGTAATGTCGTCGATTTCATCTTTGTGGTGAGACAAGCGGATACTTGAAGGATAGTAATTAACTGAACAAAAACAAAATTAGTGCCGAAAAATATATAAAAGACCATAAATAATTTAATAGATTTTGTGTTTTTTTAACATACATTTAATACACTTTCTATTTACAGTATATAAGTCGTAGAAGAATACTGATTCCTTTCGATTTATTATAACCATTTAACATATTATGCTAATCCTCAAATATCCTGTAGATGAACATATTATAAACACAAAAGAACAATACTAAAAGCTGTAAGACTTAAATTTAACAATTAATAATAATTTATAAGACTCTTGTAATAATTTCTAATTACATTAAATTCAACAAGAACTATCCATTTATGCACCGAATCGTATATCGCGCCATTACAAGAAAAAGTTAAGTTATCAAATATAGAAATAATGACTTCACCTTCTTCGACTTCACTTCACTTGATGATCCTTATACAATAATAATTGCAATAATTTTCCCCAGATCTCTGACGTGCACAAAGACGGCTGCACGCTCAAGTGGAAGCGACCCAAGGACGACGGTGGCACCCCCATCGAGTACTACCAAGTGGACAAACTGGACACCGATACTGGTGTTTGGGTTCCCTGTGCTAGATCTGATGAACCTCGTGAGTTA
The DNA here is from genome assembly GCA_951802675.2 of Boloria euphrosyne. NCBI lineage: Eukaryota > Metazoa > Arthropoda > Insecta > Lepidoptera > Nymphalidae > Boloria > Boloria euphrosyne. The sequence continues at coordinate 5,475,579 of OX637896.1, forward strand.
TGAATAATAATTTAGGTGTAATAAATAATAAAGGATAATCTCAAAGAAAGGGAGATCCTCTTGACTCTCATAGTTTTTTACAGTTACAGTAAATCATTAAAATTTATAATTGCAATAGAAATAAATGATTATAAAGAGCAGTGAGTAATGATTGTTATTTGTCAGGTTGCGACGTTACCGGTTTGACTCCCGGCAAGGAATACAAGTTCCGCGTATCCGCCGTCAACTCGGAGGGAGAGTCTGAACCGCTTATTTCTGAAGAAAAGATTGTTGCTAAGAATCCATACGATGAACCTGGTAAGAGTTTTTTCATAAAATTCGAAGTTATTCTACATAAGCAAAATAGTTTAAAGAAAAATAAATTGTGATATTTCAATATACGTCACGTTAACGACGTCTTGATTTAATTAATGAACTCTCACAAATAAACTTTACAAATGAAGCTACAAAAAACTCCTCTTTCATACTCCAAGCTATAATAGGTCTACAATCATCATGGTTCTGGTACAGAGAGAAGATATGATTTTATATTTGTCTATGATTCTGAAATTAATATTTTCTATTAAAAATTTCTAGGAGCACCGGGAACTCCCTCAGTGACGGACTGGGACAAGGACCACGTGGACCTCAAGTGGGCCCCGCCGCAGGAAGATGGCGGCGCGCCCATCGAAGCCTACATCGTGGAGAAAAAGGACAAGTTCGGCAACTGGGAGAAGGCGCTAGAAGTGCCAGCGGATAAGACTACGTGCACTGTGCCGGACCTGGTCGAGGGACAGACTTATGAGTTCCGGTGAGTTGATTTTTTTTGTTGGTACAATTGCATCCATTGAAGCGTACGACGTTGGAATAAAAAATTAAACAAGATAAAGAAGTAAGACTACGAGGGCCAAATTAATTGCCTATAAGATCAGGTTGAGTGACGAGTACCAGTGAGCGGTAATGAGTGGTCGATTAAAGTTTTAGAGTATTTGTTAAAGTACTTTTTTTTTCTTTAATTTTATAAATAATTTTTTCTTCTATACTTTTAGAAAAAAAATGGAGAAGTATTTTAATATAGATTAATGATCCATAGTCAGAATAATAGGGCTTTTTTAAGCTTCCACTATTTTAATTTGAATTATTTATTTTATATATCATTATGTTTATCAGAGTCCGCGCCGTGAACAAAGCCGGCCCCGGCGTGCCCAGCGACAGCACGCACCCCATCGTCGCCAAGCCCAGGAACTTGGCGCCTAAGATCGATAGAACTAACCTTATTGATATCAAGATTAAGGTCGGACAGAAGTTCGGATTTGATGTTAAGGTGAGCTTAATTTTTTAGTATTTGTTCTAAGACGATATTAAGATAACATTTTCTGCCAATATTTTCACTATTTTACTTTGTCAAATCAACATATTATTTAAATTATATAATATAAAGGAATGAAAATAACTTATTAATATAAATTATCACAGGTTACTGGAGAACCAATGCCCGAAACCAAATGGTACCTGGGCAAACGAGAGGTGAAATCAGGTGGCGAGATGAAAGTTCAACACTCTGACTACAACACAAAACTCAATTGTAAGTCAGCGACAAGAGCAGACAGCGGCAGATATACCATCACTGCTGAGAACTGCAATGGCAAAGATGTTGCTGAAGTTGAGGTTATCGTGCTAAGTGTGCCCAGTCCACCTGGAGGACCTCTTAAGGTTAGATTTTGTAATTTTTTTGTTATTATGTACTTTTAAAGTTATATTGTGCTTAAATTATATTTGTTTTAATTAACTGATTAGACAGTGGTAGTCCAGCGGTAACGGGTCGCTTGTATAACCGAGTGATGCGGGTTCAAATCCGGGTCTCGCACCCCTGATATTTTCATGTGCGATTCATTCCTATTCTGATTACCACTTGTCTTACGGTGAAGGAAATCATCGCGAGAAAACCTGCATGTTTGAGAAAACCTAGCAAGTTTTCGAAAGACATGTGAAGTCCGCCAACACGCACTCACGCGGGCCACCCTTCATTACGCAGGGAATCAGGCCATAGTCCACCATGCTGGCAAAGTGTTAGTTGGCGACTTCACATGTTTTTCGAAAACATGCCAGGCTCTCTAACATGCAGGTTTCCTAAAGATGTTTTCCTTTATAAGTGGTAATCATGTTAGAAATGATTCATGCATGAAAATATTCGAGATGTGAGATCCTTTAGGATTTAAGCTATTTATTGCTCGGTGTAGCCCAGTAGTGATGGGCTTGCTTGGTTATCCAACTGGTTACCACTGGGCTACTACTTACTGCCTTTTCTTTATTAATGTTCTAATTTTAATATCGAGCTGATTGAAAGTATTTGGTTATATATTTAAACTATCTCTTTAAAATCAGGTATCTGACGTGCACGCAAACGGTGCCAAACTTTCCTGGAACCCGCCAGCGGACGACGGAGGCCAGCCCATAGAGAAGTACGTGGTGGAGCGCATGGACGAGGCCACGGGTAGATGGGTGACTGCAGGAGAGACAGACGGACCGGAGACCAGCCTCGCTGTGGACGGCCTGCAGCCCGGACACAAGTACAAGTTCAGAGTACGCGCTGTTAATAGGTGAGGGTTTTGTTTTTTGAAGGATTGTTTTAGGATTTATTTGAGTTTGCTTTTAGGTACTCAATCAAGATTTAAGTTAATTTTTTATTGAATGTCATAAGTCTAAATTACCAGTTCGATAGATATAAGCGTCAGTTATCAGACAAATTCAGTCGGACCGAAATATTAAGATCAACATTATTGTACACTATATAATATATTATTACGTAGTACTTATTTTATTGTCTCGAATAAAATAAAAAAGTACCAGCAAAACCGGGATAACGCATATCACTCAGTGAATATGTCACTGTCGATATATTATAATAAACATTTTTTTTTCCAGACAAGGCAAATCTGAACCTCTTACAACACCACACGCGACAGAAGCGAAGAATCCCTTCGACGTTGCGGGTAAACCCGGAACGCCTAAGATTAAGGACTTCGATAAGGACTTTGTCGAACTGGAATGGACCAGACCAGATACAGATGGTGGAGCTCCCATCACTGGATACGTTATTGAAAAGAAGGACAGATTTGCACCGGATTGGGAGGAATGTGCACAGGTACGTTTTATTTTATTATGTCATATCATTTCGTTGTATCAATATAAATAAGAATTAAGAACCCATATCAACAAAGCGACAAAATATATGGTATATATGGTCTACTTTTAGTTACAAATGAATTATAATATAAGTTTCAAGATTTTATTTAGATCCAGGACTAATTTAAATTTATCTGCTCTACAGATCGAAGGTGACGTCACATCCGGCAAAGTGCCAGATCTTATCGAAGGAAACACGTATGAATTCCGCGTTCGCGCAGTCAACAAGGCTGGTAAAGGCATACCCAGTGACGGCACTGCGCCTCACTTGGCCCGGCCCAAGAACCTGCCGCCTAAGATCGACAGGAACTTCATGTTCGATATTAAGGTCAAAGTTGGACAAAACTATGAGTTGGACGTACCAGTTGCTGGTGAACCAACTCCCACTAAGGAATGGCTTCATGGAGAGAACACCGTTCTCAATACTGACAGAATCAAGGTCGTTAATGACTCACACAGTACGAAGATCAGGGTAATTGACGCCAAGCGATCTGATTCAGGTACCTACACACTTAAAGCTAAGAATATTAATGGCACAGATACGGCATCAGTCAAAATATTGGTTATGGATGTACCAATGCCACCTGAAGGCCCGTTGCGTGTGGATGATATCACCAAATCAGGTTGCAGCCTCAGATGGAGACCACCCAAGGATGATGGTGGCAGTGAAATCTCACATTATGTCGTTGAAAAGATGGATCAAGAAAACCTCCGCTGGATCCCGGCTGGAGAAGTCCAGGGCTGTAATATACGAATTGATCACCTTATCGAAGGACACGATTACAATTTCAGAGTTCGTGCCGTCAATAAGCATGGCGAATCTCAACCACTTGTCGGTCAAGAGCCAATCACTGCCAAGGATCCTTATGGAACCCCAGACAAACCTGGGACACCTGTTGTCAAGGACTGGGACAAGGATCACATGGACTTGGAATGGGTGCCGCCAAAGAAAGATGGTGGCTCACCTATCACTGGATATATCATCGAGGCCAGAAAGAAGTATGGACCATGGGAGGTTGCAGCTACAGTACCAGGAAACAAAACTACTGGAACAGTGCCTGGTCTCCAAGAGGGAGAAGAATACGAATTTAGAGTCATTGCCGTTAACAAAGCTGGTAATGGTGAACCGTCTGACGCTTCTACACCACAAGTGGCTAAAGCCAGATTCTGTGCACCAACATTCGATAAAACTCTTCTCGCTGATAAAATTGTTAAGGCTGGACAGAGAATCCAATACGAGATTCCGATAGAGGCATCTCCCAAACCAACAGTCGAATGGCAGATTAATGGCAAACTCGTCCACCCATCGGACAGAATTGATATCCAGATTTTGCATAACAGGGTTATCCTAGACATTCCATTTTCCGTCCGCTCTGACGGAGGCGTTTATAAATTGACCCTCAAGAATGATCTCGGAGTTTGCTCAGCAAGCGCTAACGTTACTGTTTTAGACAAACCATCTCGACCAGAAAAGCCTTTGGTCGTATCCGATGTTACCAAGGATTCCTGCTCATTGTCATGGAAAGTACCTTTGGACGATGGTGGATCACCAATATTGCATTATGTCATTGAGAAGATGGACTTATCTCGCGGTACTTGGTCAGATGCTGGCATGAGCACATTCTTATCTCACCAAGTAACAAGACTTATTCACATGAAGGAATACTTGTTCAGAGTTAGCGCAGTAAACGCTATCGGACAGTCAGAACCATTAGAATTAGATCGCGCTATTGTTGCGAAGAATGAATTCGATGAGCCTTCAGCACCTGGAAAGCCCAAAGCTACAGACTGGAGTAAGAGCCACGTTGATTTAGAATGGACACCGCCTAAATCTGATGGTGGTGCTCCCATAACTGGATATATCATTCAAAAGAAAGAGAAGGGCAGTCCATACTGGGTTAATGCAGCTCATGTACCACCTGGGCAGACTAAAGCTACTGTACCTGACTTGGTTGAAGGACAAGACTACGAGTTTAGAGTTATTGCTGTTAACCAAGCTGGACAGTCTGAACCTAGTGAACCGTCAGACATCATCACAGCTAAGGACAGATTTGTTGCACCTAAGATTTTGACTCCACTGAAGGAAGTGCGTATCAAGGCTGGTCTCATATTCCATATCGATGTTGACTTTATTGGTGAACCAATTCCTGAAGTCAAATGGACTTGTGATGGCAAAGCAGTTGTAACAAATGAAAGAACAACTCTTACATCGGTTGGACATCATACAATCGTTCACACAGTGAACTGCAAGAGATCAGACGCTGGTAAATACCACTTGTCTCTGAAGAATGATTCAGGATCTGATGAAGGTAGCTTTGACCTAATTGTCTTGGATGTACCTGGACCACCGCAGCCACCGTTTGAATACGAGGAGATCACTGCTCAATCTGTTACGTTGTCATGGAAACCACCCAAAGACAACGGTGGCAGTGAACTAACTGGATATGTCATTGAGAAACGTGATTTGACTCACGGTGGTGGTTGGGTTCCAGCCGTTACTTATGTCAATCCTAAATATAATCATGCCACTGTACCTCGTCTTTCTGAGGGCACCAAATATGAATTTAGAGTGTTCGCTGAAAACTTGCAAGGACGATCTGAACCGTTAGTTACAGACAAACCTATTATCGCAAAGAACCAGTACACAGTACCTGGTAAACCTGGCAAACCTGAACTGGTTTCAGCAGACAAAGACCACATCAAAATCAAATGGTCTTCGCCGATTTCCAATGGTGGCTCTAACATTCTTGGCTACGATGTTGAAAGATGCGACAAAGCAACAGGAAGATGGATTAAGATGAATAGAGAACCAGTAAGATTTAACGAATATCAAGATGACAGAGTTCAAGAAGGTCATCAATATGAATACAGAGTATCAGCTGTTAACTTGGCTGGACCTGGACAGCCTTCTGACCCGTCTAACGTTATTATTGCTAAACCAATGAAAGAGAAGCCGAAATTATGGCTTGATGGCCTAATTGGACGTAAGATCAAGGTCAGGGCTGGCGAACCTATCAATATAAACATTCCAATATCTGGTGCACCGACACCAACGATTTCATGGACTAAGGGAACCGTTCCTATTGTACCATCTCATAGAATCTCGGCGGATACTAAAGCTGAGGAAACTAAACTTAGCATCGAAAAATCAACAAGGGAAGACGCTGGCAAGTACACAATTACAGCATCCAATGAACATGGAAAAGATTCCGCTGATATTGAAGTCATTGTGGTTGATAAACCTGGAATACCTAAAGGCCCACTTATTTGTAACCCAGTTACTCACGAGTCCATGAGCCTTTCATGGCAACCACCTCTTGATGACGGTGGCAGTGAAATCACCGGTTACGTTGTTGAGGTTGCCGAATTTGGCGTAAACGACTGGCGTACAGTTGCTGGGTTCTGCCCGAAATGCTCATTTACTGTTAAGAACTTGACTGAAGGCAAAAAGTATGTATTCAGAGTCCGCGCTGAAAACTTATATGGTTTATCTGAACCATTAGAAAGCAAACCAATTGTGGCTAAATTGCCATTTGATCCACCAGATGCGCCAGACACGCCAAATATTACTGGTTACAGTGCAAACAGCTGCTCTTTGGAATGGAAACCACCTACAAACTGTGGTGGTAAACCAATTACTGGATATTATGTTGAAAAGAGAGAACGCGGTGGTGAATGGGTCAAGGTGAATAACTACCCAACTCCTAACACTTGTTACACAGTGCAAGATCTACGTGAAGGTAACCGATATGAATTCCGCGTTATGGCTGTAAATGAAGCTGGACCAGGCAAACCGAGCAAACCCACCGAACCCATTGTTGCTCAGACCCAGAGAGTTAAACCTAGCGCCCCAGAAGCGCCCAAACCTGACAGAATTACCAGAGACTCTGTTACATTGTCCTGGAGACCACCAAAGAGCGATGGTGGAGCTAAAATCAAAGGCTACATCATTCAACAAAAGGCTAAGGGAGACAAAGACTGGAAAGACGTTAACGATGTTCCTATTCCAAACCTTGTACACACTGTACCTAAACTTAAGGAAGGTGAAGAATATCAGTTCAGGGTCATTGCTGTTAATGACGTAGGCAAATCTGACCCAAGCAAACCGACTGGTGATATCACAATTGCTGAACAGCCAAACAAACCATGCATGGACCTTGGAGGTGTTCGGGATATTACTGTACGCGCTGGAGAAGACTTCTCTATTCACGTACCATACACTGGATTCCCACAACCAACTGCATCTTGGTTCGCTGATGACAATCTACTTGATGTCGAGGGTGATTCAAGAATATTCCAGAAGATTACACCTGATTCCGCTTCTCTTGTTGTTAAGAATGCCAAGAGATCAGACGGTGGTCAATACCGCTTGCAGTTACGTAACCCGTCTGGTTATGATACTGCTACTATCAACGTACGCGTTCTCGACAGACCTGGTAAACCAGAAAATCTACGAGCAGATGAATTCGAGGGCGAAGCGCTCACATTATACTGGAACCCACCAAAGGACAACGGTGGCGGCGAAATCACGAATTACGTCGTGGAGAAACGCGAAGCTCGCACACCTAACTGGACTAAGGTATCCGGTTACGTCACAACACCGTTCTTACGGGTGAAGAACTTGACTGTTGGAAAGAGCTACGAATTTAGGGTTATGGCTGAGAACCAATATGGTCAGTCAGATCCAGCGCAGACCACAGAACCAATTAGAGCGAGACATCCATTCGATCCACCTGGAGCACCTGGAGCTCCTCGCTCAGTGGAAACTTCAGAGTCATCCATTACACTCACATGGACGAAGCCGCGTCACGACGGTGGATCTCCAATCACTGGCTACATTCTAGAAAAGAGGCTGATTACTGAAGATAAATGGACCAAAGCATCTCATGCACACATTCCAGACACCACATACAAAGTTACAGGACTGATTGAGAATCATGAATATGAATTCAGAGTGGCCGCTGTAAACGCAGCCGGCCAAGGGCCGTTCTCGCAGAGCTCGGACGCGATCCGCGCATGCGCGCCGCCCAATGCGCCTCGCATCACTAGTGACCTAAGCCTTAGGGACATCACTGTTATCGCTGGTGAAGAAATTAAGATCACCGTGCCATTTACTGGAAACCCAAGACCAAAGGTGGGCACTTCACTAATCACAGTTACTTTAATACTTAAAATATATATAAATGTTCTTTTAATTTTTATACTACATTGATATTGATCGTACAATATATGATGAATATTAAATCTCACAATATCTTAACCATTTCAGGTTTCATGGATAATAAATAATGATGAAGTGTTCCCTGATCACCGCATCAGGTTTGTGACGTCAGACATTGACACGGTGTTCATAAACTCGAGCGCCAAGCGATCTGACACCGGCTCTTACACCGTACAGCTTTTGAACAGCGAGGGTTCTGACAGTGGCACTTGCAGAGTAAGTATAAAAATTATTATATGAAAATGAAGTACTACGAATATTTTCACACTTTTTTTTAGTAGCTACGTAGTGGAAATATCAACTTTTTCCTATATAAGTTAAAGATAGACTTTATTTTAACGGTTTTAGTGTTAGACCAATAGTATATTTAATTAAATAAGATTATAAAATAAAATAAATAAATATGTTGGGACATTATTACAACAGCGCCATCTAGTTCCGCAGTAAGCTACTTAACGTGCTTGTGTTGCGGATACCAGATAGTTGATATACTACACATATAAATTTTAAATACATACATATTATAAATATAAACACCCATGACTGAAGTACAAACATTCGTGATTAGCAAATGAATGACCCCAGCGGGACTCGAACCCGCGACCTCTGGCGCAGAAAGTAGGGTCACTACCAACTGAGCCAAACGAGTCGTCAAATATTATTATAGATTATATACAAGTATGTATTTTTTACTTTTTAGGTTTTAGTAGTAGACAGACCGTCTCCACCAGTGGGCCCACTCGATGTATCTGACATCACTCCCGACACATGCACGTTGTCATGGAAACCACCGTTAGATGACGGTGGCTCTCCCATTACCAACTATATTGTGGAGAAGATGGACAACGTTGGAGTGAGTTATTGAAATTATTTTTTGGATAATTATTAAAGAATAATTGAAAAAAAAAACAATTAAACATTTTTTTTCAGTATTATTCTCTGTTTTTAAATTGTAATAACTTTTACTATACTGAAGTTGCTGAACTCATGTGTGATATTTATTACATCATTCTACTTATTACATATTTAAAACCAAAACTTCTCAAAAATTTTAAAACCGAATTAGAAGATAGATATTCATAATATTTTATATTAACGTATCGTCACAGGTATGGTCAAAGATCTCATCATTCGTACGCAACTGCCACTACAACGTGATGGGTCTCGAGCCCAACAAGAAGTACATGTTCCGCGTGCGCGCTGAGAACCAGTATGGTGTATCGGAACCATTGGCTATGGAGGACTACATTACAGCCAAAGTGAGTTTTATTTAATTGTGGGTATATAAGAATATTTTATTGAAATGAACTATGCTGATGACCTAGAATCTCGTATACAGATTTTTCCAGAGTCCGGACGAAAGACTACAATAAAATCTTTTTTTTATATGCATCTCATGTTTAAGCTATACCTATCAAAAACAAAGTCAATTATAATAAATTCGGTTTGGTGAAATTAACAGTTCTTTCAAAAACTAATGCAGTTCTCTCAAACGGAAGGGTTTTTCTTCAATTCCCTAAATAAATGTCGACTCCAAAATAATAATCAATGACATTTCCACAGTTCCCATTCACGGTCCCCGACCCGCCAGGCGTGCCGCGCGTGGTGGAGTGGGACGGCTCCACCGCCACCGTGGTGTGGGACCGCCCGCGCTCGGACGGCGGCGCGCGCATACAGGGATACAAGATCGAGTTCCGCGACCTGCGCGACAACGTATGGACCAGTGCGGACTATCTTGTCAAGGACTGCAATTATCAGGTACGATATGGGGTAAGAGATTGGGGGAAAATATTTTGTTTAAATTATAAGCACATTTTAGAAAACAATGGATTGATAGTTTCGTGTACATGAATAGCTTGTAGGTTCGCATTTTAGTACTTTTTATTAAGTAAATTGTAAATTTTCTCTAAAAAAATATATGTTAGAAATGAAATACAAAATTATTGAACTAAAGATATTATGCATTCTACACAATAATGTTTACTCAATGACTTCACAAAAATGTTTATGTAATCAAAAAATCTTTTGTATGGCATTATATAGTTTTAAAAGTAAAAAACAATATTATTAAAAAAATTGGTCTTACTTCAATAGTAGTAGTATAGTAAACGTATGAAAAAACCAAGTAATAACAACACCAACAAAAACCTCACAGGCATACAACCTGGAGCCGGGCCACGAGTACGAGTTCCGCGTGCGCGCGAAGAACGCGGCGGGCTACAGCAAGTACTCGGCGAGCTCGCAAGCGTTCCGCGTGCGCGCGCGCGCCGGCCCGCCCGCGCCGCCGCGCGCGCCGCGCGTGCTGCGCGTCGGCAGGAACTACGCGGACGTGGCCTGGGACCCGCCGGCCTCTGATGGAGGTATGCTTACCATGGTATTACAATGGTATTGGGAGATTTTATTTAATTATGAATTTTATTTTTCATACAAAATACTTTTGTTAGTTTTTGTTTTAGTTTAATTATTTGTAGAAAAATCGTGTTTCTTGATGGTAAGAGATAGCCGCTTATTTTGATAGTATATCCAGTGATTTAGAAATTACGTAACTGTGAATTAAAAAATAATAATTTTGATACGAAGTAATATCATTCTTGATACTGGAAATGTGTCAATCAATCAATGTTATTATTATAATTAAGGAAACAGAAAAGATTTGTTATGTAAAATTACAATAAAAAACTAGTTATATTTAATAATGAACCCCGGTCTAGGCTCCCGCATCACCGGCTACATCATCGAGCGCCGCGAGCTGGTCAGCTCGGTATGGCTCAAGTGCAACGACTACACCGTGCTCGACACCAACTTCACCGCGCTCAACCTCAGCGAGAAGGCCGAATACGAGTTCAGAATATTCGCTTGCAATTCTGCTGGTTAGTGCTTTTTTTTATTTTTATGTTTCATTAGTTGTATTTATTAAATTATTTATAAGAAAAATAGTATAATATTGTTTTATTTTATTACATGATAATTATCGTTAATATTGAGCTTAAAAAATAAATTACATGTTTAACATATTTTAAGAAAATTGTAAAATACTTTCTTAGATTTTAAACGCGGATATTTAAAATTTTAAAATTAATTATCTTTTCGAATTATTCACCTATTTATTTAAAATAATTAATATCAAAATATACTTTATTCAGACTTTTAAAAGCACTTTTGAATTTTTGTTTTCTGATATTATAGGAAAAAATAAGGTTTTGAGACGTCTCGAAAATCTATATATTATAGTTGTTTGATAGATATAAAATGTTTTTTGTCCCAGGTAAATCCGAACCATCAAGCTGTACAACACCAGTGCGCACAGGCGAGGAGGCGGGTGGCGCCAAGCCCGAGTGGCTGAAGCGCCTGCCGGCGAGCGCGTGCGCGCCGCTCGCGCGCCCGCACGTGCTCGAGTGCGTGGCCAGCGGCAGCCCCGTGCCTGTTGGCAGGTGGCTGAAGGGTGGACGCGAGATCGTGCTGGGCACCAGGTGAGGATGATTGTGTTAGTTTAATAATGTTCTCCGACCGATTCTGGCCATGGCGGAGACTAGCCAACTGTGCAGGAGATATTATAATGCACAAGTGTACGCGCAGACACAAGTGTACTCTCTATTCCTATCACTCTCATACTCCGGACGACTACTCGACACGACGAGTGAGAGTTAAGGCGCAGGACCGACGGCTTTACGTGCTCTCCGAGGCACGGGGGTGACACACCGCCAACTTCCCAACTCCGGACTGTTACTGAGGCTTACTAAATAGCAAGACTCAATAACTAAACTTAGCCTGACCTGGGACTCGAACCCAGGGCCTCTCGATATATTGGGTTGGTGGCATGCAAGGTGGCATTTCCGGGCATCAAGTTTGGCTCAAAATTTGGTGATTTGGTTTTTCTGTTAAACAACTTAGACTTAAAGTATCTCGAAGAGCATATAAAGCAGTAAATTCTATCTTGTTTTTGTTCAACTGGAGTTTAAGGGGAAAACTTACGCAATTATATTATCTCCTGCACACTTTGCTGGTCCTAATAGCCGCTATGCCTAATGGTATCCAAAATCAGTCGGGATAATATTATTTAAATTAAAAAATTTATTTTTTTTTAAATAGCCTCAGTTTATCTACGAAAAGAAATAATCTAACTAACTGCGTAATGTATCATTTTAAACGTTACATAACTATAATACGTGAATCTTAATTGATAAACCAATAAAAGATTTTACAATATTTATATAATTATAAATATTTTCTACCAGATTCATCGCGGAGTCTCGCGAAGGTACGCTCAAACTGAACATTCTGGAAGCAACCGAAGCGGACGAGGGCGACTACACATGCGAGGCTAGCAACAGTCTCGGTCACATTTACTGCACAACTCATCTTAAGATTGGAAGTAAGTACACAAGACACAATTAATATGTATATACGTAAAAGAAAAACGTGTCTGTCTGATTGTCTGATCTATGAACACGTAGCACAAGCTGTTGAACGAATTGGATTCCAACTTGGAATCTAGAGAGATAACTTATAAAATATAAGATGTATTAATCCGAGTATTTGATTACTCCTGTCAAGAAATAAACACGTATTTCGATCTTTTTCAAAAAGTATGCCGAAAGAAAAGAAAAATTTCAGGGAAAAAATTCAGGGAAAGAAAAATTAAATAATTTCATTATTTCATAAACTTAGCACGAGCAGCGGGGAAGAATAGTTGTATGTAAGTGTACTACATCTTCAAAAAGATTTTTAGTGGAATGTGAAAAAACTTTACTTTTTGTACCTTCATTTTGAAATCATAGTCAAGATGATGTTTGCTCTTATGATTGCCTGTAAGAAATCTCTGCTAGTGATATTTATAAAAAAAATATATTATATATATTTTAAAAAAATCATACGAAACCTTCCTTCCTCAGGCCCTCCGCGCATCACACGTATGCCAGGCGACCTGCACCTCCCCGAGCACGACAACACAAAGATCAAGATCCTGTACACCGGAGACCAGCCCGCAGACGTCGCCCTCACCAAGGATGGCAGCAAAGTGTCAGAATCTCCACATCTCAAGTTTACTGTCTTTGATGATTATATCCTTATATTCATCAAGGATATCACTAAGGATGATATGGGTAAGTAAATAATTATTTTGTAAATAATAATAAATATGTTGAAACATTATTACACAGCACTATCTAGGTCTATGGAACGAGGCTTGTGTTACGGATACCAGATAGTTGATACACTACACACATGTAACTATGAATGTATACAAAATATAAATATTAAACATGTATGAGTGAAATACAAACATTCGTGCACAACAAATGAATGATCACCAGCGGTACTCGAACCCGCGACCACTGACACAGCAAGTAGTCACTACAAACTGAACCAAAAGATTCGTCACATTCACGGTTCATGTTAAAATTGCGATTAGACAATCATTTTTTGAATTTCTTTTTGTTTCTTAGTGAACGTATCTTGGACCCAAGGACCATTTTCAATGAATTTACCCATAATAAAGTATCTCAATTCCTTCACAGGAATATACAAGGTAACAATCAAGAACAATTCCGGTGAAACATCAGACTCGTTCTCCGTGACCGTGACCGGTCTGCCCGGACCTCCCCAAGGACCGCTCGAAGCAACAGACATCACCAGGCACACATGCACCCTCGCCTGGAAACCACCCACTTACGATGGAGGCCTACCTATCACCCACTACGTGGTTGAAAGGATAGATGTATCCGGAACTACCTGGATAACAATCGCCTCGTCTGTCCGGGATACGAGGTTTACGGTCCACGGACTGACCGAAGGACAAGAATACAACTTCAGGATACATGCTGCCAATGATAATGGTATTGGACCGGGATTGGAAGGTGTTAATCCTGTCAAGGTTAGATTTTTATTGATATTTTTTTTGTATGGTCTGTTAAGAGCAAAACAATCAATAGAGATGTCAGTCATCCTAAATATTTTTTTATAAAGTTGTTCTAAATGTTGTTTACTTAAATATAATTTATTTTAAATAGTATATTTTTAAAATTTTATACTTATCGATGTTAATATTTTAGGCTAAAGCTCCCTACGACCCACCATCTGCACCTGGCATTCCCAAGATCGTTGAAGTCGGTGGACACTTCGTCCACTTGGAATGGGACAAACCCGAAAGCGACGGAGGTGCCAGGATACAGGGTAAGAAAATTTATATAATTTTTTTTAATTTATCTAATGTACGAATAAAATTATTTTATTTATTTGATTTACTATAAGGTTAAAGACTTTTTTGATTTCTCAAATTAAATCCTCAATTACCCTTTTTTTACTCGGAATGCAAGGTACTAACAGTTAGACAATTATATATACTGCATGCTTCTTTAAAACAGCACATTGAACTTCCTTTTAACCCTAATCCCTCTGACAAAAGAAGAAAAGATTTAGTCTGTTCTAAGCCAAGAACTAAACATGCTTTTGCTTATAAGTTTTACATATTTTTAGGCCCTTTTTTGTACAACAAATTCAATAGGATTTTGAATATATACAATTTAAATTTTTAACAATGTAAAAAAATAATATCGGAATTTCTGCAAACGTTGAACTTCACTGACACAGAAAGCTTGCTAGTAGTATCAAAATAAACTTAATTTAGGTTAAATACAATAAACATATTATGTTAAGTTTAGTTATGTAATTATCATAGTTATATGTAAATTTATTGCATTGTTTTAACATCAAAAGCAAGAAATGCATATTAAAACCTTAACCTGAAACACAGGATGTTAACCTAGTTCAGGTAGGTTCTAAATTCAATCTGTTGTAATTTTAATTTGTTATTGGTACTTTATGTTATTTGATATGTTTATGAATGAATAAAAGTTATTATAGTTATAATTATTATTATATATAATTCTTTGAGTCACCTTCCTTTTGCCATTATAGATCAAGATTTTTTTAATAAAGGTATTACTTCTTTATTTTCTTTGATGATATTTAAGGATTTTATATTTTTATTCTTCATACGGTTTCAAACTTTAACCATAACACTTTATGATATCGGTTGTATTTTCCTGATACAAAGGCCTATCTCAGACAAAGTATATAACAAGAAAAAATGGTTCTCAGGCTACTGGGTGGACAAGCGCGAGGTGGGCTCGCCGGGCTGGCAGCGCGTGAACGCGGCGCTGTGCGTGCCGCCGCAGCTGAACTGCGCCAACCTCATCGAGGGCCGCCAGTACGAGTTCCGCGTGACGGCGCAGAACGAGGCCGGCCTGTCGCCGCCCAGCACCAACAGCCAGCAGGTCAAGGTCGTGGACCCCAAGGGTGAGTGGATGATGGACTGGATTTATTGGTTTTTGGATGTTTTTTTTTGAATAACTAGTAAATTACAGAAAAAAATGATATGTATTATCTGTTAATATATACCAGAGAAAATGAATAATTCATTATATTTTAAAAAATAATAAGTATCTAAACAAAATAAGAATTGTCTTATATTATAGAAAGTATTATTTTTTTGTAATGACTTTTAATGATATATTCCAGCCGCCACTCCACCGGAGATCGTAAAACCTCTGAAGAACGCCAACTGCATTCAGTACCACAACGCCAAGTTCCAGTGCACTATCACTGGCTCACCCAAGCCCACTATCACGTGGTACAAGGGTAAGTGATTTGACATATTGATTCTATTTTTTTATAAAATCTATTTATTAATAGTTAATAATGACTTAACACTGAAGCTTAGCCTGTTGTTGGCTATAGCTTATTTTACTCGCCGAGTGCAAAAAATGAATTAATAATAATATTTTTTTATGTATTTAAAATACACGAATACATGAATATTAATTACTATTGAAGCAAATACTTAAGCTTATAAGCTAATCATTGTACTTTCCCACAATTTTAATACAAAAGTTGTTTTCCTTTAGTAATTTTTTTATAGACTCTAAAAGCTATTATCGCATTGTTTTGTATTGAGTAATATTAAAGATCTCCCCTATGTTGTAGGTGCGCGAGAGATCACCAACGGCCCGCGCCACCGCATCTGGAGCGAGGGCGACTCCCACTTCCTCACGGTGATGGACGTGTTCGGCGAGGACGCGGACGAGTACGTGTGCCGCGCCGTCAACACCGCCGGCGTCAAGAGCACCCGCGCTGAACTGCTTATAATGAGTGAGTTGAATGTTAAATGGCTTTGTTTCTTCTCATTTTGAGGGTTCAAGAGGGTCAGGGTTCAACGAAAAGACATCCATGTTTCATATGATGGTATCTATACATTTATAAAATTCTGAGTCTAATCTGTACATTGAATATTTTTTGGAAAATGTAATTGAAATAGACATTATTATCGATATAGAGACCAAATGTATTATTTTTAGAATTTTCGTCTGTCTGTCTGTCTGTCTGTCAAAACCACTGGATTGATTAGGATGAAATTTGGCATAATGTTAGATGGTTACACGGGTCAATGTATAGGATACGTTTTATTGCGGGAAAGTAACTCATCTTTAGGAAAAATACAAAAAGAAGGTTAGAAAGAAAACCACGCTTGCATTTAGAACTTTAGAACGCGGGCGAAGCCGCGGGTATTGCTAGTTTTGAACAAACCTTACCACCTTACCTAACCATACTTTCGGGAGAAAATCTCCCGTGACCATTATTTGATTGATTGGTTGCTGTGAGCCTATTCGAAAAGTTGAGAACTAAAATGAATGTATCTCATTCACTCAGAAAATTTTATAGTTTTTTAAAATGTCAAATATTTGTATTAGTCTAAGAAAATACGAGAAATTACGAGTAAGTTAGTCTGTTCATTGTCGTCGAGCATATGTGATCTGGTGCTGAGTTACTTATAAGAATGTGTTATTACATGATGTATGTCTTTTGCCCTGGATGATTTAAGATAGAGCAAAAACTATAGCGAAAGTTTAAAAAAAAATTGTAATTAAATATTGAAATCGCCATTTTAAGTTATACCTACATAATGCATAAATTTTTGCAAACCCACAGCCGCACCGAAGCTGAACGTGCCGCCTCGTTTCCGCGACACTGCATACTTCGACAAGGGCGAGAACGTGGTGATCAAGATCCCCTTCACCGGCCACCCCGTGCCGCGCATCTCCTGGGTGCGCGAGGGCGAGACCATCGAGACCGGCCTCCACTACCATGTGGAGAGGAAAGGTGGGTGCTGGACCTGGAGTCCTTGTAAAAAGAACCTTCATTTTTAAAGCGTTGGTCTTATAACTTTGATGTGTATTTATATAAAAATGAAACTTCCAAGAGAGTACATTGGCCACAGAAATACGAATGCATTATAAAAGATAGCATTCAGATTGGCATTTTTGTATATTTTTGTTTTACGCTACTTTATAGAACATGCTCTTGCTACACTGGCGTGAATATTGGGCATCTCTAATATTGGAGATAATAATGTGCCCTATGCTTAAAATTAAGTCATAATTTAAATTAAAGTATAGCTCTAAATCAAAAAGGATATCTAATTCGATAGTACACTATAAAATATAAAAACGAGTTTTGACCAATTACAATATTATATAAAACTCGACAAAACGAAGTAAACTATTAAAAAGTTTCTATATGGACCCCTTGCGTCAATTATAGATAAAATATTTTAAGATTCAATATAATAGTACAATAATAATAAATAGTATTACGAAATAATCTTATAAATTTTTTTAATAACAGAACGCCACGCCATCCTCACGATCCGTGATGCGAGCAAGATCGACTCCGGCCCGTACAGGATCACCGCTGAGAACGAGCTCGGACAAGATTCTGCCATTATTAACATTGAAATTAGCGGTAAGTGTTTGCAATGAAACGTATTTATTATGTAATATATATAAAGGGATGATTTTTGGTTATTTTTATTTTAGTTATAATTTATAAAATAACAATCATCGATTTTTAAGATCATATAATTTTTTAAAGTTTCATTCATAACCCACATATTTTACCTCAAAATTATCCAAGTGGTAGTGCCATGCTTGTTACCTTCTGGTAGCAGCCGAATGGGCCGGCACGCCCCGTATAGTACCACTCTCTCACAGGAGACCGGCGTGAAGTGGCAGCTATGCTGTCGCGTTTCGTTCGGTGAGTGAGAGTCCGGGAGGCCCACTTCCCATCCCTACTCCCGTCCTTCTCCCTCCCCCCTTCCTCCCTTTCCTGAAAGGCCGGCAACGCATCTGCAAGCCCTGTGGTGTTGCAGATGTCCATGGGCGGAGGTGATCACTTACCATCAGATGAGCCGCCTGCCCGTTTGCCCCCTTTGTCCCATAAAAAAAAATAAAAAAAAACACAAAACACTTGGCCAGCATGGTGGAATACGATTTGATCCCCCTACACATTAATGGATGTCTGTGCCAAGATGTAGATTTAAAATGGCTATATTCTATAATACAAAACTACAATGATGTACGTAGTTATAGCTTACTTCAAATATTTTTGACCCCATAGCTCATTGCTAACAATAAACATAATATATTATATAAAATTGACGCACAGACCGGCCCGACCCCCCGCGCTTCCCAAGCGTGGACAACATCGGCGTGGACTCGCTCGCGCTGTCCTGGAAGGCGCCGGTGTGGGACGGAGGCTCCGACATCACCAACTACCTGGTCGAGAAGCGAGAACACCCCATGTCCAGCTGGATCAGGGTAGGAAATACACGGTATGTACACATTGTGCCATTGTTTTCCTATTAGTTTGTACTAAAAGTGGCCTTACCTTGAAATGATCGACGAGAAAATTCACAGAGATATTTTATATTAGCATGAGAAACATGATACCTTTGGAATCTGGAGTCATAAAGTTTACATTTGAAATATTGTTCCTTAGATTGATTAAAAGTTCATTTCAAGCTTAATTAACTTACAATTTTTTGTACCAACGATTATTCCTGTCAAATCTTGTAGTTATAATAAAGTAGAACTCGGCCGATTAAACTGAAATTTTTCGTACACGTTTTGATCCCTCAAGTGTTCATCCCTCAAATGCATTTTATTTAAATGTAAACAAAAATTTCACCCCTATACCTGGAAGATTACATTAAAGCTCATTTTAAAGTTATTCTATATTTGTATGGTATAATTAAAAAAGTATTCATTAATTCATTTATTTCCAGCTTCACAACAATGGCCATCACGGGGCTCGCCTCCGGCAAGCAGTACGAGTTCCGCGTGTACGCCGAGAACATCTACGGGCGCTCCGAGCCCAGCGAGCCCACCTCCCTCGTGCAGACCAAGGCCATCGTCAAGAAGGAGTTCAAGAAGAAGGAATATCCTGGTATGGCACTTGGTTAATTTTTATATACTAAATGTTGACTACTAAATGTTGAAAGGTATCTGGTATCTGAAAATAGAACGGTACCTATACATTTACTCGATACGTAATTTATGTGTTTAAGTAAAAACTATACTCTATTTAGATCTTAGATACTCTTCAGTAATTGTATAAAATATATTATTTTGCAATGTAATTATAATATGATACACTTAAAATACATTTTATTTTAATTGAAGTTTGATGGTATATCGTGGTTTGAATCTCAAATCAGTACAACACGAAGAGGTCTGATCTTTCAAAATATAACCAGTAATTACTAATTACATACTTAGTTTGAAAAGAAGTCATACTAACTGTAATAACCGCCTATCCCCAGTGGACGAGACGGGCAAGCGTATCCGCACGAACGCGGACCACGGGCCTGTGAAGGACTACGACAGCTACGTGTTCGACATCTACAGCAAGTACGTGCCGCAGCCCGTCGAGATACGCACCTGCTCCGTCTACGACAAGTACGACATACTCGAGGAGATTGGTGAGTGTCCACATACATACATACATACATACATTCATACATACGTACATACATGGCGACATACACACATACATACATATATAGTTTGTTATATTCTTGCTTTTATAATTCATACTGTAGGAGATTGTAGTAATATAAAATTTGGGGGTCTAATACATTTTGGTACAATTTCACGTAGTTTTTATAATCTGTTTTAAATACTAGTAAAAAGTATTAAGATTGGTTGTTTAGTATGATACTAGATACTATACAGTACAAGTTAGTAGGGTGGAAACAGGAGCGGAAATATCAGCTTTTTCCAAAAAATATTAATTTTATAAATATTTGCTCAGCTGTTAAAGCTTAAAAAGGTCACAGACAGACAAACAGATTGAGTTCCTTTCATGTTAACAACATTAGTATTAATACATGTTTTCATTTTTATTTACTAATTTAGACAGTTGACGTATTTTACATTACTTTTTCAAACTCATAATCCAATTCTGTCTATTTTTTTCCACCGTGTTTTTAGATATTTTAATTTTAATAAATTAATATTAAATATTACACATTCCATTTATTATATGTCACATAATATAGATTTTATTATAATTCGATTTAAAAATTATAAAATAATTTTACATTTCTAACACTTTTGTTGAGTGGTAGACTAGAATAATTTTAAAATAAATGTATCAAAATATGAAGGTCTTTAGTGTTTTAAAATATTAATTTATGTGTGTGTGTTATAAAATATTAATTTAAAATTAGCAAAAAGTTATGATTGTCCATTTTATATTATTTTTTTAAATATAATTCAACACTTTACATATCTATACATGCCACGTTCAGGATGCAAAAGATTTGAATAAAAGGTAAGTATTATCAATAGTAAATAAAAAAAAAGTTTCTAAACACGTAAAAACTAGAAATAGAAAGCACATTAAAATTACATGTAGACGTAAAATATTATTTAAAGCTATAATAATATATAATTATTAGGAAAAGCTTCTGTTTTAAACAAGAAAAATAAATAAGGTACAAGCATGAAAATTAAAGCGTAGAAACTAAAATTAACTCACGAAGTTGCTTGGGACATTATAGATGTTAACATTCACTAACAAAGTAGTCGGATTTTGAGCCTTAAGATTTAAGTTATTGAGTTCATATTATATGATACTATAGAGTGTATGAATTGATTTACTACTAAAACACAGAATGTAGTATGTTGATTAATGAGATAAAACCCCTAATTAGACGATTTTTCATTTCGAAAACGACTTAAACGATTTAGAGTGCTTTTAGAGTGCTGCTTTTACTTTAATTACTTAATTTTTTTAAGTTTACTTACTTACTTTAATTTAAATTGTTAGTATAGATTTTTCAGGAATGAAATAATTTACCGCAATAAAGAGTATCCTATATTTGACCCCTATAACCAGCTATGATCATACAAAATTTCATGAAAATCTGTCAAATGGTTTTCTCGTGGTGCGGTTACAGACCGACAGACTGATAAGTACTTTAAAAACTTTAGCATCGGTCTTTGTATTAAAAATAATGAGAATTTTAGAAACGTTTTCAAAAAAAAAAACAATGTCCAGATTCAACTTAAGTTAGAATTTTATTATATACACTCTGTAGCGTATATGAACTCAATGATAAACAATGTCGAATTTCGCAGGTGACTTCGTGAGAGCTTCTTCTAAACGGAAACCCCGTGGAGGTCTGTGTGTGAATAGATCGATGTAGTGCATCTCTGTCTCTCTGCATCTCTCTCTCACACGCATACTATAATATATGATATTACGTTTATTTTATACTATATTACACGCTTAGGCACGTTCACAGATAAAATTAAAAAATATATTTAATAACAGGTTTTTAAACGTAGATAATATTTTTTTAAATCGCTCTGAAATAAATCATTAATAAATAATGTATAATACAATTTATATATCACATTGTTATATTTTGAATATTCAATTACTTATATTTCAGTACTATGGTATTTTAATATTACTGCTTATTTATTTTCTGTATCAGAAGTAATGCACGGTGTGCGCTTTTTAATATATTTTTTTTCAATATTTATAATATTAATTCAATATTATATGTAGGCTATTCAAATACATAGTTAGAATTCAAAAGCATATATTTCAAAACAAAATTTATTATAATTAAAAAAAACAATATTCAATCTAAACGTCAAAAATCAAGTAAATACAATATATATTTTAAATTGAAATTATCAGTATATATTTATGTTCAATACAGTGTGCATAGTAACAAAATAACTTAGACTTTCAAAAAATGACATAGAATTATTTAGCTATAACTTTAAATATGAAATAACTATTGATTTATAAAAACATGGATACACATTTCCTAACAAATGTATCTTCAAAATGTGGCATCGTTATATTGTGATGATGATCAAACCAAAGAATAAAACTCAAAATTTCATAGTAATATTTGTCTTAACACAAATTCGACCATATATACATAGCATAAAGTCCTTTTTTAAATGAAACAACGTGCGTTAAAAGAGATTTGAAAAAAGAGTAATTCAATTTCTATTAACGCACTCATTGAGAAAATTTTGAGTTCCTAATTGTGTATCCTATGTTTTTATATATTAATAAAAAATAACAGCCTATATAAAAAATAAACAAAATAAATTCAAATGCATGAGGTATATATAACTGTTGTAGGTACAGGCGCGTTCGGTGTGGTCCACCGCTGCAGGGAGCGCGCCACCGGCAATTACTTCGCTGCCAAGTTCATACCTGTCTCCGGTGCGATGGAGAAGGAGCTAATAAAGAAAGAGATAGACATAATGAACCAGCTACACCACCGCAAGCTGATCAATCTGCACGATGCGTTTGAAGATGACGATGAAATGGTTTTGATATTCGAATTGTGAGTTATGTTTTGTATCGATTTTAATAATTACAGGCTTTTTAAAGTAGATTATTAATAATTACACATATACATATTTTCTTTAACGTATTTTTTTTAATAGATACTTACGTTTTTATTTAGTTGTGATACTTTACGAGTATATCATTTTGACAAAGAAACTTTGATTTTTAGAAGCAAGACTTAACTAATTTACATTTAATTGAAATTGTTGGATTTGTAAGTAAGGAGAATGTTAATTTTTTAAATGATTTTAAGAAGATATCACGCTTTGGTTATAACTACTTGTGTTGGAATATGTGATAGAACTAATGTAATTAAACATTTTGTTTATATAAAAGTAATAATAGCACAGTTTTCATCCTGTTCTCTTCTTCTCTTTCTTTCCATAATGCAAAAGAATGTTGAATACAAACAAAATATTAACTTAACCGCTTGCCACAGCCTGTCCGGCGGCGAGCTGTTCGAGCGCATCACGGAGCCGGGCTACAACATGAGCGAGGCGGAGGCGGCGCACTACATGCGGCAGGTGTGCGAGGGCGTGCGCCACATGCACGAGCAGAACATCATACACCTAGACCTCAAGCCCGAGAACGTCATGTGCACCACCAGGACTGGTACTGATGTCAAGGTATGTATCATTGAGGATATACAGGCCTTTTTTGCTCTTAAATTTCGGTGGAAATAACAGTTCAATTATGTACTCTCCGAAGTAAACTAGAGGGCCGGAGATCGCTCCCTGTGTGAACACCAACTTTAGGATTTCGGGTTGCTACTGGGAATTTCTTAAATATACTCAAAACTGATTTTGACCCGACCCGGAACTATAACCCAGAACTTTCAGAACTGCATCTGTACATGATAGCCACTAGACCGTGTTGAAGTTGATCTGCCTTTTAAAATCATAGGTTAATTCTGAGAAAGAACGGTTAAAAAGCAGCGGGTGCTAAGTTTTAAAGTCAATATTTGCTATTATATATTTTATTATGAACTACTCAATAGTTTTTTCGTTTGCTGTTACATCGTTAATAATGAATTATATTTTTATCCCCAGATCATAGATTTCGGTCTAGCCACGAAGTTAGATCCCAATGAAGTGGTGAAGATATCGACGGGCACCGCAGAATTCGCCGCACCAGAAATAGTGGAGCGTGAACCGGTCGGCTTCTACACAGACATGTGGGCCGTGGGCGTGCTCGCTTATGTACTGTGAGTATACACTGATGTTACATATTAGATTGTGTTAGGCCTCTTATAATGTTCAACGTTTCGTCATGCTTTTTTTTCTTTTTTTTTTCTTTTTTTTTCTTTTCTTTTTGTTCTTAGCAATTATTTTGGAAATGATTTGCTCATGAGAATATTAGAAGTGCGAGACCCAGGATTCGTATTTGTTTCACTCGGTATCCCAAATGAATGCTTTGCCACTGGGATAATACCATCTCCTAAATAAAAAAAATCGTGATATATTAAAAAAGTCTAGATTTCTTTGTCAAATGAAATCATGTTTGAACTAATAACTAATAATTACAATATGTACTCAATGTTTTTAACAAATATTATTTAAAGATATTTATAGTTGTGAGAAGTCTTTGCATATCACATTTGTACATATATATTAAATATTAATATTATTATATATTTTTATTTTATCATAATATAGATAATATGAACAAAATATATAACTATAATTTCGTCAACAGGTTATCCGGTCTATCACCGTTTGCGGGTAACAACGACATAGAAACATTGAAAAACGTTAAGGCATGCGACTGGGAGTTCGACGAGGAGGCCTTCCAGCACGTGTCTGATGATGCTAAGGACTTCATCAGGAGATTGTTGGTTAAGAACAAGGAGTAAGTACGGTTTTTTTATATTCTTGCACTAAATAACGAAAATTATTAGCGAAACAATATGTATCCAGAAGACAAAAATTACACAGGTTATTAACAAAGCCTATGAAACATAATATAGCCGTCCAACGGACGTGACAGCCAGACCAAGCTGCTATACACTGGGACATTAGTGTTTGGCAGCTTGGGCTGTCACGTTCTTTGGTCGACTATGTTATTATTACGAAACTGAAGAATTTACTTTTATTTTTGACTTTACTTGTATATTTAACCGTGTTTATATCTTAAGCTATTAGTGATATTATATTTAAACATTCCTTTATCACATGATTGTCTATTGCAAACTAAAAATATTGATAGACAAATCGTCAAACTAAAAGTACACTCCAAAAAAATAAAGCATGGAGCAGAACATCCGTAAACAAATCTCTCTCCTTCGTCTCTTCCAATAATAAGCTAAGCTAGTAGCTACCATTACAACTGAAGTATCGATTACCACAATTCCAAAGACAATGATCAATAACTTAAACAATCAAATATTATGTTGGGACATTATTACAACAGCGCCATCTAGTTCCACAGTAAGCTACGTAACGTGCCTCTGTTGCGGATACCAGATAGTTGATATACTTGACATATAAATTTTAAATACATACATATTATAAATATCAACCAAAAATAACTGTTTGTTCTAACAGGAAGCGGCTGACGGCGCACGAGTGCCTGGCGCACCGCTGGCTGGCGGGCGACGCGGCGGCCGCGCGCACCGCCACCATACAGGCGCGCCGCTACGAGCACATGCGCAACCGCCTGCGCGAGAGATACCAGGTACGTGCCATTGTGCTGTTCTACTTTAATTACACTTTACAGATAATGATTGCTACTTATAGATAATGAATGACATAAATACAGATAATACAAATTAATAACTAGAGGCGTTCTGACGCCTTAACATTACTCTTTTAATATTGGTAAAATGTATTGGGTTTTTATTACAGTACAGTGTACAGTTTAATTTTTTTTATTTTTATTTTTTTTTAAATATCGCGCCTTATTGAGAAAGTTTAACTGTCTTAATTTAAAGGGGAGTTATATTACATGTTAATGGTTAAAACAGATTACGGTTAATTTTGCGATTGATTTGATTTTGTGATTTCTTTTTGAATTTTAATTTAATGTGTAATAAAATAAAATATTATGAAGTTACAAATTGACGGGCGACGCACAAATAAAAAAATATAATTCTCATATGATTAATATATAGGATTTTTGTATTGGCATAAGAATTATGGCCAAATAGTAAATATTTATTGTGATCACAGAACTGGTCATCGTTCGTGCTGCCTATTGGCCGACTCAGCGAGTACAGTTCCCTACGCAAGCTGCTTGTAGAGAAATGGAAGATCTACGACGGACAATTCGGTGAGTTTACTTATTTTATTAACCTTTTATTATGTTAGCACAATATATTCAATAAAAAACATCAATATTATCAAGAATTAAATTGTCATTGATGTTTAAATACTGTTCTTCATAAAAGTTTGCCAATAGATTGATTTTTAAGGATCACAAAAAATTTTGTAAAAAGCTTTTTGGGGAGAGAAATTAAAAAGTAAAGAAATAACAGAAAAATATTTTTAAATATATCATATCCTCTATGAAATGTTAGTGATATTTAAAATAATACATGCACAGACATAAACTGGTGTTGCAAGTGGTGTAATGTTATACCAAATTGTGATGTCACATAAATTCGAAATAGCTTGTGTGGATACAACTTGCGTTGAACACTTTTAAGAAAACTTTTCCGACGCTGACTTTACATCCAGTGTTAGTATATCAATATAAAACCCTTATATGTAATCCAGACCGGCGCCAAGCGGCGCCGCGGTTCGTGATCAAGCCGCAGTCAGCGTTCTGCTACGAGGGGCAGTCGGTGAAGCTGTACTGCCGCATCATCGCCGTGGCCGCGCCCACCGTCACCTGGTCGCACAACAACCGCGAGCTGCGGCAGTCCGTCAAGTATATGAAGAGGTAACTTTGTTTTATTGATGGAAAATGCATGTAGGAAACAGGTTATTTGGCTCGAAAATTCATTAGTACCCACTAAAGCCAACTAACCCTCGTCTGTCTTAATGGGGCGTCGCAGGATAGCTTACGCATTCAACGACGTCGCCCTGATAAGAAGTAACTAACCTAACCATTGCTGTGTTAGAATTTACTGTTTTTAGGGTTACATAATTTAGAAGAAAAAGGGTCCCATAAGGTCCTTTCGTTGTCCGTCTGTCGGTTAGCGTAACAAGTGGATATTAATATTAAATAATTGTAATCTGGTATAGCTTTGAATAAGCTAACTTCTAAGTTAACACATTACAAGCTCAAAATATGCAAAACTTACTAAACCCTCAATGTGCTGGTAGTAAATTAGGATATATTGCTACTAGCACATTGAGATATATTGTCGTCTCAACGCTTGTTTGTCCAAACGGCCAATTTACCGAAAGAGTTTTTCTTTAAAAACAGAATCATAATGTCAATTCTATTGCTTTAAAATTCTAATTTGACGAAATGAGAGAAACGCTGTAAAAATTGGTCTTGGAAATAAAGATTTCTTTTTTACTTTTAAGTAAAAAGAAACTTCTGTTGAAAACAACAAGTATTGGAACAACAATTATTTTAACAAATAAGTAAAACGGTAATTTAATGCAATTTCAGTAAGTTTTTCAATGGTTGTAGCGAAAAGAAACGTGTTTAGAATCGGATTTTTATTTAGACAATAACCCCTTTTACCTATTAGTGATTTTAAATCTTAACTATGGTTTTAGACCTATAACTATGGCTGTTAATATAAATAATAATCATAAACAGATACGCTGGCGACGACTACTACTTCATAATCAACCGCGCGCGGCTCGAGGACCGCGGCGAGTACATCATCCGCGCGGAGAACCACTACGGGTTCAGGGAAGAGGTCGTCTTCCTCAATGTGCAACGTGAGTGCTTTACCGACTTGTTGTATTGAGTATGTGTTGTGTTTGAGTGTATATTTTTAGGCCTTTTTAACGTCCGGCTAGAGATGGGCCTATCTTTAAAACGAAGGGATTAAGCCATTATCTTCCACATAGGCCATAGGTTGAAGGGCTACACAATGTCTTTCGAAACCATGATAGGTTCTATTGTTTCCTTCCGTAAGACCAGGGGTGGTCATGATGAAAGCTATGAAATTGTCAGAGGAGCAAGACCCAGAATTCGAACCCGCTACACTCGCTTTCATGCGTTTTACCACTGAGCTAATTAAGAAAGAGATAATTATTTTTCTTACAATGACCAAAAATTACATTAGCACGAAATATGAAATGTTTTTAAACTGTTCACAATACATTTATTTTATACTTAAATATCTGATTATATGAGAATATTATAAATTTCACTGAAATCAATAGGTACGTCAATAATAAATATTATAATGGAACAAATTTTATATCCACTACGAAAACATCGAGCACAATCGCACAGTGCTTATTTATAAATTAAACTAGATTTATTTCAAAGACAATCTATCACCCCGTTTAAAATGCCAGTGAATAAATATGCCAGTTCAAAAGACGGGTATTTGTTGCTAACATCGCCACATTTATCTAGATCTGAATTAGAATTTTTATTTTTTGTATGAATATTTGATGTATGTCGTTATTATAATATGCAAAATTTTACATAATAGCAGTCACGCTTCCAGATTGAAATATTAGATCGAGCTTTGTATCGTTTTTTTTGACAGATTTTAGATCAAGTTTAAATGATTATTTTTTAGCATTTAGCAATGAATTTTAATGACCTATAATTGATCTGATATGCTTATAGTTATCTTATAAGATAACTGTATTACATGTATTTGAAGTATAGATTTATATTTTAATATTATATTCTTTGTCTGTTTTTAAATGTATGAAATTATGGTTCAATTAGTGAATATTAAAAAGTTTCTTTAAATATAATTTCTGACAAATCTATACAAACAGTTAAAACGTATTCTCCAGTAATATATAAAATCTACGAATTAGGTTCCCAAACTTTATAACTCAGGCAGAGCCGCGAGAAAGGCTAGTCAACTATAAAATGAGTAAAGCTAGATGCCGTACTGCTTCTTACAATACTCAATAATAACGCATGTCTAACTACCAATGTAATTAATCGCAACACGTCCGTAACATCTGACTCAACAAACAAAAAGGTCTATCTAGGTCACGTTTATTCTTAAACCTAGGTTCAATGCTCCGATTGTCTAGATTTAATTAAATCATGTTGTACGTGATGAGTGATTTACTATTTCGCATTTGGCAACAATCGTATTTATCAAAATAGATTGTTAGATTAATAGGTCTAGTATTTTTTATTGGTATTTTTTTAATAAATGTCTTACAAAAAATGGTTTTAGAATGTAAAGCGCTTGTAGTTTTCTAAGTAAATTAAGGTTACATAATACGTCCATTGCATTAAGAGATAAAAGTTACACTTTTTAGTGGAAATTCGCAGCTGAAAGGCTGCTCGCGATTTAGTTTTTTGAATGTTTTGTATTGAAAAATTTTTAAGCAAAAAAATTATCTCATGGATTACTTGGTTATACGTTGACTTTATATAATAAACGATCTCGTTGGTGTAGTGGCTAGCATGTACGGTCGCACACCGGTAGGTCCTGGGTTCAAGTCCCAGGTCGGGCCAAGTTTGGTTATTGAGTCTTTCTGTTTGGCCGCCGTGGCCGTAATCGGCCGGGAGGACATTATTATTATAATAAACGATGACTATAAAATATATTATAACATCCATGTATTAACATAACGTTTGCCCACCAGCGGTGCCCAAAGTGCAGCGCACGCCCGTGGCGGAGGCGCCGCGGCGGCGCGAGGCGCTGCCCTACACGTTCTGGCAGGAGACCAGCGAGACGGCGCCGTCCTTCACGTTCCAGCTGCGGCCGCGCGTCATGCAGGCGCGCGACACCTGCAAGCTGCTCTGCTGCCTCAGCGGCAAGCCCACGCCCACCGTCAAGTGGTCAGTGCTGGCTCTTTCTGTTTCTATATCACACCGTACAATTGTAAATAACGTTAGATTATAAT
This sequence comes from Boloria euphrosyne, assembly GCA_951802675.2. Taxonomy (NCBI): domain Eukaryota; kingdom Metazoa; phylum Arthropoda; class Insecta; order Lepidoptera; family Nymphalidae; genus Boloria; species Boloria euphrosyne. The sequence continues at coordinate 5,505,642 of OX637896.1, forward strand.
CTATCGAGGTTAAATTGACAAATTGTAAAATTAACTGTCTAAAAATTGTAGTTGCTCATGGCACTCGCTGGTCATTTGAGTTTCAAAAGCGTTAAGTTATTTTCAACACGAAATCAATTTACAATCACCAAAACATTGTTTTTTTTTTACATTAGATAACAAACGAATTAACAAACAAATATAGCGTTACGTTACTCAATCAGAGCGCGAGGTGCGTTCCGTTTACAATCTCGCAGGATTGTAAACTAAAAAATAATAGCTTTTTACGCTATTTACAATTTTACAGTGACATGTACATTTGGACAGAGATCGTAGTGGAGTATTGGTTTTTAGGTTCTTTTGCTGTAATGTTTTTATTTCAAATATTTTTCCTTTGTATTTGGTTATAACTAAATTATGAAATTTGTGTTAACCACAAAATATAATTTCTGTTATATGTTAAATGAAACACACATATATCCTTTAACAATGTATGAGTTGGAGAGCTCTGTCTGATTATGGAGGATCATGACCGAACAGAGCGAAAAGGCTGATTACACTACACTTCGCTTGACACAGGTCAATAAATCAGGAATTTAGGAGTTAAAGACAGTGCTCCATAATCTCCATGAGATATAATAATGTACGTCTTCCACCAGGTACAAGGACAAGCGCGAGCTGTCCAAGTACGACTACGCGATGACGCACTCGGACGGCGTGGTGACGATGGAGATCATCGACTGCCGGCCCGAGGACAGCGGCAAGTACTCCTGCGTCGCCACCAACGTGCACGGCACCGACGAGACCTCTTGCGTCGTCATCGTGGAAGGTACGGGGTTTGGTTTTAGTTATTGTTTTCTAGCAAATAAATTAAATAATTTTCTAATCAAATAAAAGTAGCCTAAGTTACTCCTTATAACATTAACCATCTGCGAGTCCTTCACTCCCGTCAAAATCGATCCAGCCATTTTAGAGATTAGCCGAAACAAAAAGACAGACAGTCAACATTTTTAAGAATATTTTTAATATGCAAAATTGTATTTCGTATTTGGTATATTAATAAGAATGGGGTATTACATCCATTTTTAAAAAGCGTCTCAATTAGATTCTGTAGCAATAATACACCACTAAAAAATACCAAATTTTTATTCAATCGCATTTAAATTTATACATTTTAAAATTTCGCGCGTCATTGGTCGAAAACGATAAACGCAGTGGACGCCATTATTACTCGACACTCGTGTGTCAGTACGTCAGTGGATTTTGTAAACAAATGCGCTGATGATTTGTATGTTTATTATTCATCTATGTTTTGTATTAAATTGATAATTGTTTATAGTTTAAAAATGAGTTATTATTCTACTCTTATTGCTGTTCCTAAATGTAAAAATACAAGTGTAAAATGCAAGAATACTAGTGTAAAAGCACCGAACAAATTATTTATTTTTGTGTACAAGTCGGTATGACGTAATAAAATGGCGTCTACTATTTTAGTGGTGTTTTAAAACAGTTTTAAAAAACTGAAAACTTCGAATTTAATTTTAATATTTGTTTTGTTATTTCATGAACCAAAACCAACATTTTCTGAATGCTTTTTGTCTAAGCTATCTTAATAATATATTTTTAGATAGATTTTCATATGGAGTAAAATACCCTATTTTAGTTCAAAATTTTTCAGTAAGAGAATAAGAAGAGCAAGTATAGAAATACGTTTTTTATTAATTATTTTATTATAACATAAAATAAAAACAATATTATGCATTTCAGGTGAGGTAATAAGCGAGGAACAAGCTGCGCTTGCACATAACCTACTCTACTCCGGTGAGAGACGATACATTGAAAAGCCACTGAAACCTGCGCCTACGCCTATTATTACCAAAACAAAGGTACATATTATATACTACATTTACTTATTTCTTCTATATATTTTAAGAGCTTCACTATTTCTTGAATTGACAAATTACATTTTTTTAATTAAATGTCACCGTTTAAGTTAGTTACGAATCTGAAATATATGAAAATGTTTCCGTAAGACGAATGTGTTAATATAGTATTATAACTAAAATAAAACTTAACACCCTTTTACTTATATTAATTATACATTTCAGGTGACAATCGACCCGCCTGCAAAGTCATCAGGTCCTAGACCGAAGTACTCGCCACAGAGCTCAATAGAGCCTGGCAAGAAGAAGTATGGCACTAAGCTAGACTCGGACGCAGCGTCTAGGTCTCGAAGTGCCACAAAGGAATTAGTATGTAAGTATGACAATATTTCTAAAATGGAAGATTTATGGATTCGGGTTTCATTACTTCAATTTAACAGGTATATAGAAACTGGTCGCTCACGCTTCGTTTTGGGTTCGAACCTAGGGAAAAGCTGTTTTAACTTTAACATCTGTTCCACCGGAACCGTAATTTTTGCAGAAAAAAAACAAATTGATGTGCTAATCCAGACTAGACTTTATGTCTATCGGTTTAACCGTTTCTCTTCGTAATTGAATCTTTTAAACTTATAATATTTATGAGTTAAAGCCTAAAGGTATTACTACTATTATACTACTCTCTCTTTCTCTCAGTACCAGCGTCAGACTCATCAATGTGCGCGCCGTCGTTCGCACGCGCACTACCGGACACACTGGCGGCGCGCGACGGCGCTCCGCTGCTGCTGTCGTGCGCAGTGCGCGGAGACCCCGACCCTCGCGTCGAGTGGTACAAGGATGGAAAGCCGCTGCACTCCTCCGAGGTAAACCTCCTACTTGCTTATGATGTCCTGGTACTTGTAATATCTTGTACATATGTCAATGCTCGGAATTTTGAAAGGGAGAAAATCTCAGTAGTCCTAGTATTTGGTCTGGTGGCTGCTTATAGTATACGGAAGTATCATCTTGATCTAGCTGGTATAGCAGTAGTATACACGGATTTTATATGCAGAGGTTCTGGGTTCGAGTCCCATCTCAAGGAAAGTAAAGTTATTGGATTGTGGGAAAGTAAATACTATTACTAAATAGCCTGAAGTGGCAAAATGGTGGTTAAAAAAGGGCAACAAGCCACTGTACTGGTCTAAGCTATTATACTGTTCTGGTATATGTTCTAGTGGTTAGTATTAAGATATAGAAATCCTCAGTTCAAATTCCAAAATCTAGCTAGGTGTGTCACCTTCGTGCCGACTTCAGTCTTTTCTAAAGAAAAAATTGAACGATCTATTACAGAACACCTAAGTGAAATATTTTTGATAATTTAATTATTTTTTTATCTTATAAATAAATAAAAAGTTTACATTGTCCATAAAAATAATAATAAAATTCTTTTGTTATAGGTTGTGGACCTAAAATACAAGAATGGTGTAGCATCGCTAGCCATCAACGAAGTGTTCCCCGAAGACGAGGGCGTGTACTCGCTCAAGGCCATCAACAGCCAGGGCGAGGTCGAGACCAAGTGCAAAGTCTCTGTTAGAGGTAAAAACATTTAAAAATACTATTCACCACCCTATGGTTGATTTTTTTGCATATTCATAGCCGTCATAAATTAAAAAAATAACAAGCACATACAAAAAAAAATTGCATTAAATACAGTAATTAGGATCTACAGATAAATTCTTCAAAGACTAATAATTTCCATAGATGTAATAACACAGATAACATAATAATATATTAGTACAAATGAAGGGTACAGGGGCAAAACAAGGAATATCACAAAAAATTCAAAAAGTTGAAAAGTATGGGAACATTAAGATTTTGCCACGTATTATTGATCGCAACGTAAATTAAAAAAAATATAATATTTTGTGACATTAATTGTTTTGCCCCTGTACCCTTCAAATGGTTCATCTCATAGTCATATAAAATTCTCCAATGATAGAAATAAAATTATTATTTACTTATGTTAGGTGTTCTATACAATTGGTATAATCTTTAATAAACCATTTACAGAAAAAAAACAAATATTTTAAATATCCTTTTTCCTACAGCGGAAGGTGCAGCAGCGGTCTCACTGAAGAGCGACAAGCCGCCCAGGATCGTGGACCACGCCAAGTCACAGATTGTAGCCGACGGAGAGCCTGTCACGTTGTCTTGCAGGTGGGTGTTCCATATCATATCTTTTGTGTATATAGTGGAGTCCTAGGACTCCGATAGGCTTTTGCTGATTATTCTTAAATATTTATTCTTATAACAACTTAAATAAAACGACTTTAAAACGGTTGATTCGAATAAGGCTCGCAAAAGTCAAAACAGTCCTAAGTTGTACTACTTACTAACCGGAGACGACTTTTGATATAAAATAGAAATCATGTTTTAGAACTAATGTTCACGAATGGCAATACTAAAATTGTAATTTGAAACTTGATTCAGTAAACAAGTAATATAAAATGATGTTTGTATTTAGAATCGCGAATGCGGAACGCTTCGACGTGGTGTGGCTGCACAATAACAAGGAGATCAAACCGTCCAAGGACTTCCAGTACTCGAGCGAGGCCAACATTCACAAGCTGCACATTGCTGAGATATTCCCTGAAGACGCGGGTAAGATCGGATTCGGAGTGTATCACGGACAAACAATGTTTAACGAATTTTTTTGTTACTATTAAATCATACTTGATGGCGGTTGAGATGAAAAGATATGAGGAGAATTATTTACTATAATATTTTCTATTGATTCTTGTTTCCAGCTTTCCACTATTACTCGTATAAAGGCATCGAATTAAAGAAGATTCTCGAATACAAATTAGTATCTGAAAGTAACCTAACTATCAACTACATTTCACAAATCAACAGATAAACAAATATCCATTTTATATGTATATAATATAAGTAAAATATAAACTATTCTACTTATTTTTCATCTTTCATTACCAATAAATTAGCAATTCCATAATACAATAATAAAAAAACTTCCCACTAGGCGTATACACATGCGAAGCATTCAACGACCTCGGCGAGTCGTTCTCCTCCTGCACGCTGGCCGTGAGCGTGGCGGGCGAGACCCCCGCGCTGCAGTACCGCGCCTTCCCCGCCTCCGCCACCGTGGCCGCGGGAGAGCCGGCCGTCTTTACTGCTGAGTTGGATAAGGTAATACCCAAAAACCCCCCCTATTTTGTCCTCCCTTCCCTAATCTCCTCCTCAATGGGGTGTCGCAATATTGCTTACGCATTTACTCACGAGGCCCCGATAACAGGCCTGCGAAAGCAGACCACGCAGCTAAGAGTTAGCCTAACCATTTTGTTTTATTAATAACAGCTATATTTAAATTATCATAAAAATTCTAATAAAATCTGTAAGAAATAAAACTAGCATTTATTTCAATCGAAGTTCCTAGAGTTAAAAGAATAAACACAATTTAGATCCTAATTATTTGATTAGACGAACGGACTTTGAGAGACAGATTGAAAGAACTAACATAAATTTTTCTCGCAGCCACCACTCCAACTGCAGTGGTTGAAGGACGGCAAGCCCATCGACGAGTCGTCGAACAGATACAAGTTCACAATGGAAGGCACGTCGGCATACCGCCTAGAGATCGTCGCCTGCAACGCGGACGACAACGGACAGTACCTAGCCCGCGCCGTCAGCAGCAAGGGAGACACCTTGGCTGCCTTCTACCTAAATGTAGTCGATAATTAAATAAACAATTAAGTAAAATAAAACGTTAATACCACGACTGACCTATCAAATAAAGTATGGGACCCGATATACAACCCTGCGACACACCATACTTTATAAATCTGAGTTTTATTACTATACGAACTTTAATAACTGAAAACGATTTTTTATACGATTCGGAGTTAGTGTAAAGGAGTTTTTTTTATTTATAATTAATTATTTATTAATTTATTAAGTAATTAAGTGTTATACCCTATCGAAAGCTTACGAGAGGTCGCTAAAGCACGTTCTCTAGTCACTTACGCTGTTTATCGATTGTTATTTATTTATATATATCTCATAACATTTACAGCTTCTGGATTAAAGCTTGAATTTAATGAATGTTGCGTAGATGTCGGTTTGGTTTGGAAGTGTTTTGCCGCATCGCCTGTCCGCCACCACGGGCCTTGCGCGAAAGATTGTCGAGCTGGCCGATGTCTAATATTAATTTTATATAATTTAACTTTATTATTTAATTGTAAATAATTTAATTTGTATCACGTGACCGCGTAATTTATAAATAAATATGTATACTTAAAAATATTATTGTCTTTTATTTTTATTTGCTTTTTTTTAATACAAACTTTAAAAAACAAAACATTTTTTTTTGAGAATACAAAATGGTCTTGGCTTAGAGCTTAATCGTTTAACAAATCTTAAATTACTTTGGCGTATTATTCAAATACATAATATTTCTTTGCAAATTCAGTAAATTTACTAAAAAAAGAAAAACCGATTCTATTTACCCGGAGATGGTCTTTATATTGGTAAAAGAGAGAATTTTCGTTTTGGATACTTTTTTTGAACGAAAAATGAAAGATCGGCGGCCTCATAAGCGATCACTACCAGGCAACCTAAGCACGTAGTGGTAATCATATGAAACAGTGGGCGCGGTGTACTTGCTATATATTTATAAATGTAGATCGAATAAAAAACCAGTATTAAAGTATAATATTAAAGATAATAATATGATTTTAAAAGTTGAATATAAGTAGAGAAAAATTAAAACAAGTGCGAGTCGGACTCGCCCATGAAGGGTTCCGTAGCAGCAAGTAACAAGTGGTAGTGCCATGCTTGTTACTTTTGGGTAGCAGCCGAATGGGCTGGCACACCCCGTATAGTACCACTCTCTCACAGAAGACCGGCGTGAAGTGACAGCTATGCGGTCGCGTTTCGTTCGGTGAGTGAGAGTCCGGGAGGCCCACTCCCTATCCCTCATCCCGTCCTTCTCCCTCCTCCCTCCCTCCCTTTCCCGAAAGGCCGGCAACGCATCTGCAAGCCCTGTGGTGTTGCAGATGTCCATGGGCGGAGGTGATCACTTACCATCAGGTGAGCCTCCTGCCCGTTTGCCCCCTTTGTCCCATAAAAAAAAAATATAAAAGTTCTTATAGCTCGTTGTATATTGAATGAAAGGTAAATTGCGGTTTACGACTTATGACGTATTAAAAAAACTACTTACTAGATTTCGTTCAAACCAATTTTCGGTGGAAGTTTGAAGTAGTAAATGTACATCAAATATTTTTTTAGTTTTATCATTCTCTTATTTTAGAAGTTACAGAGGGGGGACACATTTTACCACTTTGGAAGTGTCTCTCGCGCAAACTATTCAGTTTAGAAAAAAAAAGGTGTCAGAAACCTCAATATCATTTTTGAAGACCTATCCATAGATATGGGTTTGATGAAAACATTTTTTGAGTTTCAATTCTAAGTATGGGGAACCCCCAAAGCTTATTGTTTTTTTTTCTATTTTTGTGTGAAAATCTTAATGCTGTTCACAGAATACATCTACTTACCAAGTTTCAACAGTATAGTTCTTATAGTTTCGGAAAAAAGTGGCTGTGACATACAGACGGACAGACAGACTGACATGACGAATCAATCTATAAGGGTTCCGTTTTTTACCATTTGGCTACGGAACCCTAAAAATTAGTGATAACCCTAAAAAGTCAAAACTTTTGACACAATGCACATCTGATGTCTATTGGAATAAGCAGGAGTGGGAACATAACAATAATTGTCTTTAAACACGTACTACCATACTATTAGAGTTACTAAGAAAAGTAAGTCTCTTCGACAACAACATTTTAAATTTTAATTTTACGAGATATCTATGTTATACTCTATCTATGTGCTTCTTCATGGATGTATCTACATAATGATAATTAGATCAAAAAAGAAAACAAATTATGACATAATTTAACAGCAAAAGTAACCATGTTAAATACGATAAGCCAATACTAATTAATAAGTCAAATGATAATAAAAAGCATATTTGAGGCTCTACATTTATGACTGCCCGTGACCATGGCTGGTGCAACTCAGCCGAAACTTCAGGAATAAGGTTTATACCTAACCGTGCATCCACACCGCAGTTAACTTTTGTGTGACAATAAAATGCAACACGGTAACATTAGGTAACTAGATATAACTTATGTGGCTCCTTGTTACTATTTGCTGATTGTTACCTACGCGTCCATACCGCCAACAATATAAATTACATTAAATTATTATACTAACACGGCAACACATATTAACAATAAATAACTTTTTGCTGTCGGATGTAGCTGAGTAACACTTGGAAACGTTGATCTATAAAAAGTTACTGCGGTGTGGATGCACGGTAAGAAATTACACGCGTTAAGTCCCATTATTCGATATACATTATTTAGTTATGGAACGCGATAGTTTAAAAAGTTATATCTACATTTACTTATTTATATTATATTATATATTTTTTAATTATTTTATTTAAATTTAAATTAATTAATAATATATGTATATGTATTATGTTTCTGAGGGGGACGGCGCGTACGCAGTCCCCACTACCAAAAATTACGCGTCCGAGTTATCCGCATTAGGGATAATCGCAGAGGTCAACCCAGCCGCAGTGCAATGGAAGGGCCTCGCTCTGGGGGAACCGCCTTCTTGATCACGGTGTCCCCTACGCCAGGTAAGTATGCTCGATTCGCCGCGACCCGCCGTAGTCACTGTTCGCGAGAACATCTTGCCAGCGCGATTCAGAAATCGCTTAGAATTGAGCAGCGCCATCTACAAGTAGATGGCTAAAACAAATGATTTCGTACAAGGAACTCTACATAATTCACACTCTACTCTACATAATAAACACTGAACATTCGGTTCGAAATTTTACAAATTATGATAACTAAATTTTGTGTCTTTATTTCGTCGTACTCGTACTTTTTCATGAAATGCATTACTTCTGCATATAAGCATAAACTACAAGTATGTGGTAGCCGGTGTATTAATTGAGTGCTCTAAAACGATTTTATTCTGTATAAAATAAAATAAAGTATTTTTATCATAATATCATATTAAGTATTCCTGGGAAAGTACAAGTGTACCCATAGCAGGGGCTTTCTCTCGGGACATACCTCTTGTGTCAGTTTTAAAAACCTCGTAATAGTTAGTGTACATATTTCTAGATGGTGCTGTACGTTAGAGATTCTCAGCTGGTGGCTATTGTAATACAGCAATGTCAAAGTTACTATTGAACTATTCCGAATAATGTATTTTATTAAAAGCTTGCGACTCATCCTAGCTTTGCTCAGTTTCGTCCCTAGATTTAGCGCGAGCGAAGCGCGGATTCCGCTAGTTATAATACATAAAATGTCTAAAGTAAGATTAGCCTAAGTTACTCCTTAATCCTTATAACATTAGCTATCTATAAAATCATGTCAAAATGTTCAGTAGTTTTAGATATTAGGAATAGCAACAGGCAGAAAAAATCATAAGTGTTAAAACTTATTTTTTTTTATTTTAAATTTAATTACATATGCATATAAGCATAAAACACTTTTGTATGTTGATGTTTCAAACAGACACTTCTTTATGGTTTTTGTTACTCTATCTGTATACTTAGTTATGTTTGGAGGCAGCCAGGGGATGCAGAGAAATACAAATTAACTTATAAATAATTTATTAACTAAAAATTATAACTAAACTACATGGCTAGTTGACTACTTGTCTATGTAAGAATAAGTAAGTGATGAATTGAACAAGTAATGCCCTTTTATACTGCGATTTCTATAAGAAGTAACTATATTTAAATAGATAGAATTTAGTTTTTTGCTGCGCTTGCACCTGAGGTTGGCCTCGTCTCGTCGTCGCCGCGCGAGGTTTGTAGGCCGATGCTGATGCATCGGTTTGGGTTTCGTAACAACTTCTTTGTAGAAATATCCAAACAATAATAATAAGATCTAAAAAAGCAAGAAACTAAACAAGTTATGAAATAAAAAACATATTTTTATTTCTATGTGATAGGTTAGTATATTCCATTCAAAGGTTAAAATGGATAAGGCAATGCTATCTAAATGATCAGAGAAGCAATCAGCAAATTAAGCTCCAAATTATATAAGTAATATATGCCAGCATCACGCGGCAACTATTACTTATTACTTTATTTATATCTTCTTTATAGGTGATACTAGTAAGAGTAATAAAACAAAACAAGTTGATTAGCAGCATTAGTAAAAAATAAGTCAAATCGGTGGACCCTTACGAGTACGAGTGCATCATTACTTTTACGTTATTATAATATTATAATATAAAATTATATAGGTTTCTTAAATGTATTTTTATTACGTCATATGTGTATTTTATAATTCATGATGCAAGTTTATGGTATATGGATGGGTAATAGTTTGTTATTACGTAATATTTTTGCGCGGATTACTTTTATATTACGAGTATATTATAGAATTAGAATCACATTTTAATTTTAATGTGTCGTATCAATATCAGTGTATCCAATGCAAAGGTAACAAAATATGTTAAAATGGATAAGGCAATGTTATCTACATATATCTGTATGAGCATAAAAGCAATTAGCGAATTATGTTACAATAAACACAATATGAGAGTTTCCGAGGGGGACGGCGCGTACGCAGTCCCCACTACCAAAAATTACGCGTCCGAGTTATCCGCATTAGGGATAATCGCAGAGGTCAACCCAGCCGCAGTGCAATGGAAGGGCCTCGCTCTGGGGGAACCGCCTTCTTGATCACGGTGTCCCCTACGCCAGGTAAGTATGCTCGATTCGCCGCGACCCGCCGTAGTCACTGTTCGCGAGAACATCTTACCAGCGCGATTCAGAAATCGCTTAGAATTGAGCAGCGCCATCTACAAGTAGATGGCTAAAACAAACGATTTCGTACAAGGAACTCTACATAATTCAACATTCTCTTATTTTTGTAATATGTATTGTAATAATTACTAAACGAAAACTTATTAAAAATATATTTTAATAACATCTTTACTGAGTAATATAATATGAAAAACTAATATAAGTATTCTTCGTAAAGTACGAGTTTACCTATAGCAGGGTTTTCAGTTTTCACTCTGAACATAGCTCTGGTGTCAATTTTAGTTAGTTCGTAATAGTTAGTGTACATATTTCTAGATGGCGCTATACGTTAGGGATTTACAGCTGGTGGATATACTACAATGTGACTTCCGAAATAATGTAATTTATCATTTTATTTAAAAATATTATGTATTCAAGTTCATTTAGATATATATTGCCCAATATCCCGACACAAAATTGTCTTTCTAAGTCTTTTGTACTTTTTCGATATGCAGCATAGATGTAAAATGTAAATTAATACTACTTAGAAGAAAATTTGGACGAAAGACAGGAGTTAAATTATTATAATAAATATAAATACTATAAAATGTATATTGCTCTATTCAAAAATATTTTTGGATTAATTATTGTTGTTGACAGTTGACACTCTTGAACTAGCATGACGTAGTCTCTACATAATATTATAAATAACCACGCGTACGAGACTTTTACTATAACGATTATGTGTATGATATCTATTACATGCTCTTTACTCTATATGTACTTAGTGTCAGTACATATAATTTATACAACTAGCTATTCACCCTCTCTTCGCTTGAGTTCGTCCTACGGCAAGTTTAATCTCTATTTTTTGTAATATAAAAGTTAACTAAATTAATTCTTATAACCTCAGCTATCTGTCAGAGAAAATTTCGTCAAAATCTGTTCAGTATTTTCAGAGATCAGCGGGAGCAAGCAGACAGAACAAACATAAATGAAAAAGCTTGTTTTTTTTGTATTTCGAATTTAATTACTTATGCATATACTCGTACGAACAAGCATTAAAAGCTACTAAATATTGATGTTACAAACAGACTTCTATTTTATTTATTTGTATAGGTTTTAATTTTATATTACTCTATCTATATTATACTCTATATATATGTACTTCTTTATAAATATATACAAATAATAATAATTATACCAAAAAAGAGCACAAATTATGGAATGGAAACAATTTTTTATTTCTATATGACAGTTAGTAGCAAAGGTAACCATGTTAAATGTTGAATGGGATAAGGCAATACTAATTACTAAGTCGAAAGATAATAGAAAGTAGAAACTAGAAAGCATATTTTGAGGCTCTACATTAATTATTTAAATATAATGTATATGTTATATTTAATTTTTTGATTTAATTTTATAAACAATTGTGTTTCTGAGGGGGACGGCGCGTACGCAGTCCCCACTACCAAAAATTACGCGTCCGAGTTATCCGCATTAGGGATAATCGCAGAGGTCAACCCAGCCGCAGTGCAATGGAAGGGCCTCGCTCTGGGGGAACCGCCTTCTTGATCACGGTGTCCCCTACGCCAGGTAAGTATGCTCGTCTCTCCGCGACCCGCCGTAGTCACTGTGCGCGAGAACATCTTGCCAGCGCGATTCAGAAATCGCTTTGAATTGAGCAGCGACATCTACCGTTAGATGGCTAAAACAAACGAGTTCGTACAAGGAACTCTACATAACACAATAATAATTGTTGTTTATTATAAATATTGTAATAGTCACTAAATGACAACTTAATAAAATATTTTAATAATATCTCCACTTATGAAAACGAAGCTTAATATTAAGTAGAGCAATCATGAGCTTTTTGTTATAATAGCTTTTGAAAAATCTTTTTTCATTCATACATAAAAATAGTTTACGTCTTGAGTTAGTTTTAATCAGCTTAAAGATGGTAGCATTTAATTTTATTAATATTATTAATGTTATATGCTTACAATTATTTACATATTATAAAGATACTAGCAATTTCCGCGGCTCCGCCCGCGTTCTTATAACTATTAAAGCATAAAAAATAAAAATTCTGGAGAGGACCTTATCACCTAGGAGAAGAAAAAATAGCCTACTACCTATTCTCAGATTCTACCAAATATACCTAAAAAATATATAAATATCGGTCAAGACGTTTTGGAGGAGTTCGATAACAAAAGCAAAGCAAAAGCAGTAAAGTTTCTTAATGTAGAGCAAGGCCAAAATTACGAAGATTAATAAAATAGACTAAATGGTTCTAAAGATATAAGTCAATACTAATTTACATATAAGATAACCGTTACTTTAATTATTACGTTACAATAGGACACGAGCTTAAGTATTTTGAAATTCATTGTTATTTGAATTTGTAAATTCGTTTTTACCGACTTAAAAAAAAATAGAAGTTTGTCTGTAAGGTCTAGTTTTTTTGCAAATTAGAAATAACTTTTTTGGTAACAGATCGATTATAAAATGTATATGCATGGAAAAGGAAATATTAAATAAAAGGATTAATTAATGACGAGCATCGCCGCGGTGCAGGCGCAGTTAACAGTATCAAACAATCCACATGGACGTGACTTAGCACTAAGTTATATTCAAACACTTATTTTAAAATATGAAATCCTCAAGAACGAGTTTAGGCTTTTATTACTTTTTTCAAATCGACGCTGAGTGAAATGACGCGGCAGATTGTATTTTATTTATGTACAATCGTATGTGAGGCTCTTGTTTCGTCTAGATCTGTAATTATAATCGTTTAGTCGAAGTATACGATCAAATCTATAAGATAATACTGATGAAATTGTTATTTACGCTCAGAAATAATGAGTTGATATATTTTTTTAATATATAAAAACCTCGTGTCACAGTGTTCGTTATTGAACTCCTCCGAAACGGCTAGATCGATTTTTATGATTTTTTTTTGTGTATATTTGGTAGGTCTGAGAATAGGTCGTAGGGTAATTTTTATTCACTTAGGTGATAAGGGTGGCTCTCTCAAGTTATTTATTTTTTTATTTTTAGAAGAAATTTGTATTTATCTTTTATTTTTATGATTTGGCACAAAAAATACTTATAGCCCTAAATTTTTATCCTTCGGGCACGAGCAAAGCCGCGGGAATTGTTAGTTTTATAATGTAATAGTTTATTGTTATTTTGCTATGCACTAGAACACGAGGACGTATTCGTACATCAATTCGGGGGAATGTTTTTTGCCTGTTACGTGATATCGCTGCTAGTTGTGAAGCGAGTTTTATTATTTTTGTTCCTTGTAATCTTTAAAAAGAAAAAATCTACCAGTTATTTCGAACTTGGTGTTGTAAGATAAAATGGATTTAGGACGTAATTAATATTACGATGCCTTAAAGATTATCAGTTACGCGATAGTAAAAATAGGACCTGGAAATGATACAATACAAACATTTTGTTTTGAACAGGAACCGATGTCTTTTTTACTTGTTTTTATTTTTTTATTTGAAGCTTAATTTTATGAGTAATATTATTAATAAAGTAGCTTTACCAAACCTTAGAGACTTTGACAAACTCACGAGATAAAATAGAAACAGTTTGCATATAGAATCAAGCAAAGTATTATAGAAAAAATAAAACAAAATATTTATTGAATGTTTATCGAATTGCGAAATTAAAAAGTTATCATATTTTTAAAATGATTTACTATTAAGATTTCTACACGTTTAAATCATTGCAATCATAACAACTATTTGCCAGTTATCGAAAGTAAATTAATAAATCATTGATAAGGCCAAAAGCTTAACTTTCAGTATAAACGTGTGCAATGAATCGCATGTAATGAAACGATACTCTCCGATCCCGCGCTCGCGATGCACTCGGGACTCAACACCAGTCATATCTCAGAATCACGTAAAAACTTCAAAAACTGGATGATTTTTAAAAAATATATTCGAAACGCGCTCATTTATAATAAGAGGAACCGAACGGACAGACGAACAAAAAACCAAACCCTTTTCGATTTAGTTCGAAAAAGAACGATCTTGTGATAAATATTGAAATATGGAATGGAGATGTGATACTTTTTATTCCTTTACAGATGATGCCTTTTTACATTTTTTGTTGGTTTTCATTTCTCGTCCTTAATGGCATATCGGACACGAGTTAATGGCCGGCCGCGCTACCGTTTTATGAACAATTAATTTTAGTGCCACTATTTAGAGAGGCGCAGACTCGAGCCGAGAGAAAACAAAAATAAATAATATTTATTACTTATTTTATGTATTATTTCATATTTTTAAATATGCAGACACATTTTAGGTATTAATATTAAAGTAATTAGTAAAAACATAGAAAAATAAAAATAGCATACAAAATCTCAGCTTATTACATAAATAACATATTTTTAAGTAGGTCAATATATTATAAATACTCAAAATTAAAGGTAAAAAATAATATTTAGTTCAAGTCTGCGGCCAGTCTACTGTCTAGTATGAGACGTGACGCTCGAGCTCATGAGACCCTAATAAACTTTGGCGTAACTAATCTTTAATTGCCTGATCACAATTTGTTTCAACTATCCACCACATAAATAACAATTTGAGCAACTGTAAAACTAGATGGCGCCACTGTATACTTTAATTGAACTATAACATTAAATTTGTACTGTAAAATAATAAATGTCAGGTATATGACTAAACTAGCGACTCGGCCTCGCTCCGCTCGGGCTCGTCCCTGAATAAGATTTAGGGTTATATAGACTTTTCAGAATATTATCCCAACTATTGACTAACTAATTGACTGACTGACTAAAAAAACTATAGATTTGACGTCTGTATCGTTAATAGTGACTATTATATATAATTGATAATTATAATTTCCAAAAAATATTCAATGTACAGATTTAACTAAGTTAGAATTTTATTATATACAGTATAGATTTTGCCTGCATCCTAAAACTAGATTATACCTATCGTACTATAAGTTTATATCACTCACACACGCGGAAAATCGTTTTTTTATTGATAACGAAACTAGGGTCAATGCTGTAAAAAACTTGTGTATATAAGTAAGGAACTATCCCATTTATTGGCACGAATTGGCGTGACGTCACGAGCAAAAATATAACATTTTTAAATAACTAAGCAAACAACGAAGTATAAGCCATGACAACCACTAGTGGTTCTGAACCAAAATCATAATCCAAGGACGCTGACCCTACCATTGTCTCTTAAAAAACGTTCTTAAAAACGTAAAAATAAGAGGGCGGTAAACGTAAAAGGTAAAAAACTCCCCATTCCGTCATTGTGATGCTGTCATTGATCATTTTTCAAAGAAACCCACAAATTCCGCTGTTTAAATTGAATATGGACCGGTGTAACTTATATTTTTGTGGTTTCAAACCGATCAGTTTTTACTTTATGGTTAATTTTATTTGTTAATATGTGAGTTTAATTGAGAAATTACAGGAGTTCGTTTAGTTCAATGGTGAGGTATCCTTGGCCCCATGTTTGCTAGATAAAGCTACGCGGGCTTAATTCCGGGTCACTCACGTTTAATATTTTAATATGCGAATTTTTGTCTGTCGTTGCAGGTTCGAGTCCCGCTGGGGGCATTCATTTGGTGAGTATATTAACTGCCTCGGTGGTGTAGTGGTTGGATGGAGAGGTCCTGGGTTCGAGTCCCGGGTCGGGCCAAGTTTAGTTATTGAGTCTTTCTGTTTCGTAAGTCTCAGTAACAGCCCGGAGTTGGGAAGTTGGCGGTGGTTCACCCCCGTGCCTCGGAGAGCACGTAAAGCCGTCGGTCCTGCGCCTTAGCTCTCACTGGTCGTGTCGAGTAGTCGTCCCACCGGAGTATGAGAGTGATAGGAAGAGAGAGTGCACTTGTGTTTGCGCGTACACTTGTGCACTATAATATCTCCTGCGTACTTGGCCAGTCTCAATGAGAATGGCCGCCATGGCCGGAATCGGTCGGAGAACATTATATTTGTACTTCAGCCATGGGTGTTTATATAAGCTATATATGTGTAGTGTATCAACTGTCTGGTATCCGTAACAAAAGCCTCGAAACTTACCACGGAATTAGATGGTGCTGTGTGTAATAATGTTCCAACATATTTATTTATTTATATTGTGTAAAGTTATAATTACTTTTTAAGTGGTATTGTACGATATTTACTTGTATATATATTAGACTGTCATCGTTTTAATGGCCGGATGTCACAGATTCATTTAATACACGAATTTATTGACGTTATATAACAATATTACCTAAGTTGTATGACCAGATAATAATAAGGATTTATTGCGACGTTAAAAACCCTATAGTTCTTCACGTACGTTTAAATAGAATTGAAGCTTAGTATGAAATCATGTCGTTCTCACCTGGCAAGGAAAATTATTCTTATAAAGAAATATGTATTGCAATTTTAGTTTTTTGTTAATAATTGTAATTGAAATATCATGTTTTTAAATTTCACTTTTAATTGACATAAGATATTTATCAAGAAGCATCCCAATGAATTTACGTAGAAAAACGTAGCAGCTCGATTGATTTGAGTGAAATTTAGTATAGAGATAGTTCGTCTCGCGTTTTCTTTATTTGTGTCAGAAACTATATCGTTTTAATGAAACTTTTGACACATACTTTTATACTTTTAAGACTATCATAAACCTAAAGATAAGTAAACCGATAATATTAAATACATAGGTTATAAATTATATCGTAACATATTACATCGATAACCGAAGGCATTGCTCTACGAATGAAAACTCTATGTACCCTTTTTGTTCAAGAACTTAAAGCAGTGCATCAATAGGCTCTTATAAGATAATGAATATTTAAATTGTACGTACATAAAAATAGAAAGATATGTACGAAACGAGAATCGAATCGGCTATCTTTTTGTAAACAACAGTAGTAACAATTTAAATTCGTTTTTAATACAAAATGGCCTTAATAGTATGCAAGCCGAGGGCGATCGTAGATAAATTAGCACATTTCGATTTTGCAGGATCGACCTATAAATACGGCGGGCAATGACAAAGGGGTACAGACGCACAGACCGACGCTACAACAATGTTCCCTTATTTATAAGTTAAATATATCGTACATCCGCGCGATCGCGATGCCTTCACCCATACATATGAATTTTATGAATCGAGCACATGACGACTGTGGATACGTCCGTAGTAATAGATTTTTTAATAATTCAGCTGAGTAAAATAGAATAATTTTTGTTAATAAAATATAATTTTTTATTTCTGCAAGTTAAAAAAAGTAAAAGTAAGGATTTGGTCAACTTATTTTGCAGTTCATGCAGATTTGAATAAATAAGTAAAATGAAATTTAATGATAAGATACTGAGATTCAAGACATTTTATTGTTAAGTAGTTAAGAATCTGTTTGATTTTTACATAATAAGTATACCCAAGTATTGGTCCCAATTATAGTTATTTTTAGCCATTACTGACCCACTACTGGGCAAAGCACTCTCTCTTCTCTTTCTTCTATTTGTATTAAATCAATAACGCGTATTATTTATCCTATGCATATAAAATATTTAATACGTTCAATTTACTGTCATTTACTTAAATAAAAATCAAACTACACTTTTCAGAAAATAATATATTCATTACCACGAAAATACGACTAACTAATATTTCTAATGTTGCAAGCCTGCGTCTCCACGGAGCGCAGTCGCCGCGCCGCGGCGGGCCCGCGGCGACGTGCATCGATTTATGCCGATACTCGATAATTAAAAACAATCCGCCATATTGCTTTTTGTCTCTCCTTTTATTCCCGTTTTTGTGCGTCGCTCATTTGATTGTCTTACTTTTGGATTTTTTTCGCGACGTTACTTAAAGGCTCGTCGTTTTTGCATTACGCGGCTATTCGCTCGTTCGTCTCGCATTGAGACGTTTTAATTTATAATTTTTATCGTTTACGAGACGCTGCGCCCGCGCAGCTCTGCCCTTTGTTCCTTTCGCATGGGATGATCAAAATTTTATCTGTTCTGCTCTCTGAATGCATGGCAATTATTGAATTTTAAGTCGATGAAAGTTTTAATAGTCGTTTAGGATGAGATCGCATTCATTATTTATATTTATATTAATAAATAATTTTGAACCATGTAAAATTCGTCTACTTCTAATGCACCTACAGTAACCTAGACTTATTATTATAAAAATATTTTTAATATAAGTTGTCGCAGATAGATTTATGTGTATTTTTTAGCATAATAAGGTTGACATTAACCTTTGATATGAAAACTAATGACCTCATTTGAACTACGAGATAACGAACTTCTATTGTATTTAAGTCGTTTTTGGGCGAAAAAAATCAATATTGACTCTCAACAAAGCCATATTTTGCACTTTTTTTTAATTTTAACACAAAAACTTTTGGATAAAAAGCCGTCCAGGTGCAGTAAAAGGGTTATTAAAATCGCTGTCTCACTCTATCCTTATATAAATATCTTCTGTTTCGTTTATAAATCTGAAGGGGTTAAAGGGTTAGGGTTTTTTTGGGTCAAATCTCGTATTTTCTCATTGATTCTTATTCAATAATGATATTGTATTGTGCAACGCTTCATTGTTGGTAGTTCAAAAGCTTAGAATTTAGTTTCGTTTTAATTTTTTATACGGGAGTATCACGATATATTTAGGAATTAAAATTAGTTCATACTTAATTACTTGAATGCTGTATTTTTGAAAAATCTTGATTCAATAAAAGAAAGGTTTGCCTTTGCCGTTGCGAAACGATCTGAATCAAATGTTTATTTTTAATATTATTTAAATAAAAGCACAGCGTATAATTTGGAGTTATGTCGCAATAATTATACCCACAAACCATTTTTTTCTTGGCAGGTCTAGTTGTAGTTTTCTTTGAGAAATTAGTTGAGGGAACTAAAATAACTTTAAAGCTAATGTACATTTATAATTTATACATTACTATATTTATAATTTATACATTATTTATTATTAATTATACATTTATTTATAATATACATTTATATAGTATTTAGTAAAAATCCTCGTTATGAACAAACAATTCTAACAAACTTAGGTACATAACTCTTTCTTCATCTCACTTAAACATCTCACTTTTCTTTATCTCACTTAAAAAAACTTAAAAATAAGACAGGTAGATATCGAAATTGAATAAAAATGTGAAGTAATAAGAATGTTGGAATCGAACTGAACGGTAATTAATATTTAATAATTATTTTTGAACCATCGTAAGTGCTGACAAAGGAAAAGGTATAGGGCTACTAGGCACTATATATATAACAGTATTTTCATATGTCACTAAAAACCAATTGCGTTAAAGGCTCTCTCTCAAAATGCTCTTAACAAAAATGTTGATCTTGAATAGTTATCGGTTGCAATATTAACTTTGTTTCCATTAAAATACCATGAAGTGCAAACTGATTTATGTTAATAATAATTAAAAATAATAATAAACTCTTTATTGTACACCAGAAAAAGAAAAAATAATAATAATAAAATATACAGATAAAAAGAATGTACAAGAGGCGGCCTTATCGCTAAAAGCAGCGATCTCTTCCAGGCAACCTTTAGGTGTAGGAAATAGCAAACTTTAAAGAGGGAAGTGGTGCAAAATAAGGAGAATATATATAAGAAGATATATATACATATATAAAAACATAGATACATATACTTACACAATACATACATACATACTATAGAAACACATATACATATATATTTATTTTATATACACACTGTAGATATAGATATAAAACAAAAGGCACGATAGTTTACGAATAATTATATGTTTAAATAAAGGAAAAATAATAATAAATAGATTAGAAGGTGAGAAAGTGTTCCTTTAGAAGTTTTTTAAATGTCGCGAGAGAATTCGCGCGCCTGATATTAAGCGGAAGAGAGTTCCAAAGTCGTGGTGCTGTTACAGTAAATGAATTTGTATAAAAGGAAGAGGAGTGAGAAGGAATTTTAAGGATAAGGTCAGAGCGAAGAAGACGAGAATGTGAATTTCCAAGAAATTGGAAACGTTCCTTAAGGTAAAGTGGAGTATGGGGATCGAACAGAACACAGTACAGAAGATGAAGTATGTGAGTATTCCTGCGAAGTCGGATCGGGAGCCACTTGAGCTTTTTGCGAAAAATAGATACGTGGTCATATTTACGTAAGCCAAATATGAACCGAATACAGAGATTTTGAAGGCGCTCAAGTTTATTTAATTGCTCCTCTTTAACATCAAGATAACTTATATCAGCATAATCAAGAATTGGTAAGAGGAGCGATTGTGCTAACGAAATTTTGGTGGAAATAGGAAGAAAGTTACTTAATCGGCGAAGAGATGATATTGACGCAAACATTTTCCTACTTACCTCACTTACCTGTGGACTCCAAGACATAAATTGATCCATGGTTATACCTAGGTTCTTTACTGTTTTACAGTAAGGTATAATAACACCGTTTAAGACAATATTAGGTAGATTATCAAAGTTAATCCTGGCAATGAGCTTGGGGCTGCCTATAATTATTGTTTGTGTTTTTACAGGATTTAGTCGCAGCCCAAAGGACTCACTCCAAGCAGTAATTTTTTGAAGATTGTTATTAATAGCATTAATGGTAGTCGGTAAATCTTGAATTTTAGAATGCATATAAATTTGCAAATCATATGTTGTAAAATAAATATTAATATAGCTCTGCTCTGCACCTTTGGTGTGCAAATTGCAATGCATACGACATTGTACTATATAAAGACATGGCAAAATATGTTAATCATAATAATTATTATCCCTGATGTAAAGATCGCCAAAAAGATCATTAAAAGCACGATACTAACACCAGTCGATGTTCAAATGTTGACCGGCCACGGAGGGTTCGCGGCGTATCTACACCGCTTCAACCTTAAGGACAGCCCCTCTTGTGTCTGCGACCCCGCATGTGAGGAAACAATATTCCACATCCTACTGGAATGTCCAAGGTTCTGCCAAGAAAGGCTGGAACTAAGAACCAGCCTAAAATTGGAACTGGACCAGCCCTCTCTACCAAATATAATGGAGAATGAGGCTACCAGAACGCCTTTCCTCACATTCGCAAGAAAAGTCGTCCAAGTGGCAGCTATAAGGAATGGCTCAACCGCCATACCATCTGCTACAACCACAACCACTTCCACAACCATAACACAAATGATATCACAAATCACAACCACAATCACTTCCACAACCACTTCTACACAAACAACACCACACACCACACATAACACAAAACCAAGACAAGTCACACAAAACATACACAACACAGACACCACACAGACATCACCATCGGCAAACCCGCCAACATTTTCACAAACCACTCTGAGGCAGCGACTCTGCGCCATTCCAAACACCTTACGGAATCTAGTCACGAGGAGAACCACAACCACCATACCACCAACAACAACTCTCCCCACAACTCTACCTGAGCTACTGCTCGAAAAGGGAGAGACAGGCGATCGGGGCATAAGGTTAAAAGGTGTGGCACTCTTCATGAGCTGCGAACAGGAAAGAGTGGGAATAAGCTTCTACTGCCCAGAGGGCCCAGACAAAGTGACAGTGTCACCGGGGCTTGCCCTACTGATAAAAGGGAGCATAACAAAAACGAGCATAAAGTGCACGAAAATCGACGCACTCACAGTGCAGAGGGAGGACAACCAACCCTACCGGCTAGTGTGGTTGCAAAATAAAGCAATCGCACTCTTCGAATGGGGAAGGGAATCCCCCTTCTCGCGAGCATGCTCAGTGCTCTCAAGACTCAGTGGGCACAGTACCGACACATCCCCACGAAAACTCAGCGTTGACGCCATGAGGGTTGGCTCTGTAAGAGGAGACGTAGCTGATCACTACGGCTGCCTATTGGCCTCATCGAAACACGAGGTCATTGTCTACGAAGACAGAGGGGAAGACCTGACCTTCTTGAAAGGAGAGGTAAAACGAAACCCCCAATCTACGGAGCTACCCCCCATGAGGCCCCCGCGGAGTGGGTCCGAAACCCTTCAAAGGCAGATAGACGCTCAACGTGAAGCCTCAAGCCTAAAGACCTGTCGGGAGGAACGGTCTAGCCGGGACTCCCGACTGCAGGCAGTAGAAAGAACCATCCACCAACTGGTCTCACCAAAACAGCTAACAAACGAAGACAGGCAGGCCGCGGCGATAAAGGAATTCTTCAGAGTTAAACGCTCAGAGAAACCCGAGTCGCCAAACACCAGCCGCACTCGAGCTGACATGGGACAAGTAACACCACCAAAGCTAAAACCAGCATTAAACCCACAAGACCATGCCATTAATGCGTTTGTTGAGTTCCTGGCAATAATCAAAGGTACGCGAGAGGTAAACCTGGCCACCTGCCAAAAGATCATGCAGGACTACCAGCGAGGAAGCGAGAAGATGCTGGACTGGAGCGACAACGACACTTCTCAGGTAATACAAGGAGAAATGTCTGGGTCGTATATGACCGCCTATAACACCACTAAAGGCTTCGTGGGACTGGTTGAAGCGGAGGAGTGTGAACACCAACCCCCAAAATTTGAAACACCCCCAGGAGACCCAGTAGTCGTAGTAGCCAAGTGCACGAGGATAATGCTGGACGACAGGATGCTCGAAATGGCTAAAACCATATCGGGCGAAGGTGATGCTGGCGTAATTCTCGCGAACTGGAAACTACCAAAACTAAGGTGGACAAACGGGGTACCCGGATGCGGCAAGACAACTCACATCATCAGGCACTTCGATGAAGACAACGAAGTAGTTGCCACCACCACAGTCGAGGGAGCTAAGGACCTTAGGGAGAAGCTCGTGGAGCGCTTTGGCGAAAAAGCCAAATCCAAAGTGCGTACCATGGCCTCCATACTGGCCAATGGCTTCAAAGAGGGCACTAGGTGCAACCGTTTAACGGTCGACGAAGCCCTCATGAACCACTTTGGAGCCATAGTCATGGCAGCTCGACTGTCAGGAGCAGAAGAAGTGGCACTCATCGGAGACATTAACCAGCTTCCTTATATCGACAGAGAAAATCTGTTCGAGCTAAGGTATTGCTGGCCAACTATGGTGACCAACATCACATGTGAGTTGTCTTGTACGCATAGGAACCCCAAGGACGTTGCATATGCCATCAGCGACGTCTATGGTAACATCTACTCCTCTAGTCATACCATCCAATCCCTGAGCTTGAAAAGGTTTACTGACGCGCAAATACCATCTACCCAACAAGGAACCCTATATTTGGTCCACACTCAGGAAGAAAAGAAGTTCCTGATGAACCAAGGATATGGATCCGGCGAAGGGTCGCGTGTCATGACCATCCATGAAGCACAGGGCCAAACCTACAGAGAGGTCATAATCGTCCGGACAACGAGCAAAAGACTCCGCATTCACGACAGCGTGCCGCACGCTGTTGTAGCGGTGACTAGACACACGAAGACCTGTGTCTATTACTCCGATGACGGTGACGACGCGATCGGCAGGTTTATTCGTCGAGCGGAGGGGGCCTCAGCAAAGACCATCCTGGAACACAGCCTCAAAATGTCCATCCAAAAACGCGACACGAAAATCGCGGAGGCTGTGTTTTCCCAACTGCGGAATGGGGCGGGGTCCTAAAGTCCCAATATAGTGTATAATAATTTTTAATTTTATTTTATTAATAATGAATTTTATTAAATTAAACAAATATATATGTCAGTCTCGGACCACGTTTCCTTTAGTATAAGTTCGTAGCATGTATCGCTAGTTTTAAGTCTTTGCAAATGTAATACGCCAAATCAAATTTAAATTTAAAAAAAAAGGCACGGGCGCTTAACGCCTGTGGATGTTTTCATTATAATAAAAAAAAAAAAAATAATTATTATACTTGGTTTGGTAATAAAAAAAAGATTTCAGCATTTGAAAATAAGTATTATCAAAGAATTGTAATTAGAAAATAAAATATGATAATTGAACTATAATTAATTTATATTATACTGTGTATATTTTGTTATTTTTTAATTAAAAATTACATGCCATGCCAACCCTAAAATCCATCTTCCGAGTATCATATATAAAATAAGTATGCCACCTGGAAGCGTCCCTGTGTTGCCCCGCACCCCACAAGATTGTTGTTAGATGCTTTCTTTAGACTACTAAGTAAGGTGGGTGGACCATGTAAGACCATGTTCCTTCGAAGGCCAATTATCAAAAAATCATAGTTATTGCCACGTGATAACAAATTTCTTTTACTTACACTAATACCTAACTATCTTAAGGACATAGACTCGGCGGCAAGTCCCTCACGCCGATATTATGTAAATGCGTTCCATCGATATATTGACTTCTCTTATCGACGTTGAAATTGTAAGTCGCGCTCACAGAGAAACTTTTTAAGTAAAGTTTTTAAGTAAATAACCTATTATTTTCATTAATTTTTGTTAGGTACTCTGAATTAGTAACAAGGGTTGGCTATAGTAATAATAAAAAGTTACCACTTTACTATGATTTCAGTCAAAATATCGGTAGTTTTCCAAGAAAAGTCAATGGTTCCTTGTAAGCCAATCAAACTAGGCCAGATGTTTTTTTTTATAATTTTACTACGAGTATCAAGGTCCTCGAAAACTTATTTTTATCAATATAAAACTCATTAGTATTACTTTTAAAAACATTTCTTTATTATAATTTCTAAAAGATTCTTAGTTATACCACATATCACATAATACTATACTAGCTTATACAACTGTGATCAAGTTATTTTCGTTGAGTATTTTATAAATGGATATATAATGTTGAGCGTTTAATGTTACGTTATAATGAAAGACCTTTTAATGTAGTTTAAGTATAAGCAGATATTTTGATAATCATAACGTAAGTTTTCAGGTCAATGACTGATTTATAATATTGGCCTTATATGGAGTCCTGTTCCTAGTAAGGCCATTTAGAAGAGCTTTCCAAAACCTACGTTTATTAGATATTTATTAACTTTGCAATAAAAAAGAAAAATATGCTACATAATAAAACAAAGTGTTATTAAAAATAAGTTTGTTTCATTTATCCAGTAAATAAAGAAATTATAACTGTTTATTTGTTAAGGTGGCCTTCTATGGTCCACCCACCTTATGTAGAGAACAAGGAGACTACGTAGAGGCTATGACTCTAAAATGTAGATATAATCAAGAATTAACAATTTATGAGAAATAAGTAGCATTTAACTTAACTAATTATTAAAAAATATCTTTTTGTTTTTTTTTTCTTCATAAACCGACATCTTTATAGTAAAACAAACGCACTCTCGCTTGGAGAGGTCACACTTTCGTCTCTCATCGGCTTGTCCGTGTTTTAACGGTTAGTGCGACTCATCACTCATGTTTAACATGATTAATAATTGTCTTGAAGGAAACATCGTGAGGAAACCTGCGTGTCTGAGAGAACTAGCAAGTTTTCAAAAGACAAGTGAAGTCCGCCAATCCGCACTTGCTAACGTTAAAAAGGGCTGATCTACGTATATATCAGAGATGAGACTTTCCAGCAGTAAAAAGTATCCTATATATTGACCCGAATAACCAGCTAACATCATACAAAATTTCAATTATAGATTTTGGTGTGGTTTTCCCAGACAGATAGACAAAAATTCTAAAGACTAAGTATAGGTTTGATCTGTGTTTTGATAATCATTACTATCTGAATAAGATTTAAAAAAAAATTGATGTACGACTCAGAATTGAATTATATGTAGGTATAGCAATTAGCAACGCACGACACTATAATTATAATGTCTACATATATGATATTTAGAATAAGTACATAATATTATTAATTACTTAGAGACATTATAAAGTAATTATGAACTTGATACTTTAAATAAAACAACCTTTTCGGATTTTTGTTCTCGTTGTTTCAAATGTTTTACAGTAATCATGGTCACGAGACTCCGGCATCCCTTCCACGTGCCCACGTGTATTCTGAAATCAGAGTAGATGAATTATGAAACTTATACAAATTTCATACGTTTTTACTTCAGCTTTTTATGATGTGCGTGTTTATCAGTCAAATGCTCGAGTTTTATTATGAATGTACATATTATTTGGATAGCAATCCAAAATCGAAGAATTAAAAAACTTAACGTATAATAGCTGAGCCCGGGTTCTCTCTTCAATACGAGAGAGAGATCAAGCCACTATCCACCATGCTGGCCAATTACAGTCTTCAAATGTATTTCGAAAACTTGTTAGGTTCTCTCGAAAATGTAAGTTTCTTCACAATGTTTTTCCTTAAAAGAAGTAATCATGTTGTAAATGATTCGCTCATGTAAATATCAAAGGTGCAAACCCGGGATTAGAACTCGCATCACTCGGTTTCCTAAGCGAGCGCGTTGCCACTAAGCTTTGGATCTATATCGATTAAAACTATGAAACTTACCGTTTCCAGTTAAGCCTGTTACCCGTAAAAAAAGCCATTGAAAACTGAACAGTTGCTTTAAAGTGAATTCGATTAACTTTAATTCTAAAAAGCAGTAGGTACTATCTACTATTTTATCTATAACTTAAAATTTCGTAAAGGTGTATCTACATATTTATAACTTTCATCGAAAGAAAAAAACATTATTTTTAATAAAAAGCGTATTACTTTAAACCAACTTCCAAAAATAAGGAGTTTGTGTATTATACAAAACAAAATTGTTTTTGTTTTTCGCTATTGTGAACCACGCACCTATTTAATGTCTAATCAACGAACAAAGATATCAGTTCTCTACCTCCTCTACCTCCTACGCTGTACGCAACGCCACCTCTAATTACAAAATTAGGATAGAATAACGGAACTCAACAGTAAACATGATATGTAAAAACCTGCAATTGTCTTCGACTGACTAACTGACGCCCACCACTAAATATAAAGCCGTACTAATATAAAAATCGTGATTTATTTAGTTTGTTTATAGTATTATCATAATTTTAAATGTAAATCTTTAAATAATCTGTGTTTAATAAATTACATGTATGCATTGTATTTTATGTATTTTATTCAGCCCTTTTAAAAAGTCCCACAGCTGGGCATCCTCCTCTTGCCAGGGGTATAGGCTATAGTTCACAATGCTGGCAAAATAACTTACCTGACGCTTTACATAAAACACGCGAAACGGAAAGCTGTTTGCTGTTTGTGTTCGATTAAAATATAAAATAGCATGTCTATACTCTATACCTAGTAGTAATATAGTTCCTATTGAGATGATTTAATCAAGTTTTATAACTTAATCAAAAATCCTGATACTTATACCTAATATTTATTAAAAGTTAAGTTGGAAGACGTTTTTTAACATCTTTTTGTCTTCTTATCAATACGAGATAACTTACATACGAGAATTGAGCCAACGATCTACGGTTCAGAAACAATTTATGTTGTATCTTCAATTTGAGCTTTAATCGGAGGCTTAATCTAGTTACTGTAAGAACTGTTGCATGACAGAAAAGCAATGAATAATGAATTAATCTTTCACCTTACGCCTATGTGAATGTAGCGAAATGACCAAGCGACATATTTTGACTAAGTTGTAGAGTTTGTGGTGTTACGCCTTGCAGAGTTAGGGTGTGTAGAGTCAGAAGCTTGACTCTACATGATATCTGATAACTTTTTAATTCCCCCTAAACCGTCTCCAATACGGCAAGTCCTTCCATTCGATAGTTTCGTAAGCCGTGGTCCGAACGTCGCAGGAGGTGCCCTTACGAAACTGCACCTCTTGAGCTTCATGCTCCATTTTTAGGAAGGACCTTCGGTCCGCTTCTCCGCACGGTGACGCTGTAAAGGGCAGTAAGGCCAACAGCACTAGACATTCAGAAAAAATCAAAATAAATCCGGGACAAAATCCGAAAAGGTAGTTTCATTTATAATGTCGAATATTTGCGTAAACCTAAGAAAGTATTAGAAAAAAAAACTTTTTGACAGTGCGCTGTGAGAGTCATATTGGTCACGTCTCGGCAACATTTTACATGAAAATGTTTGTGGTGGGATTTATAATTTACGCAAGACAAGATACCCGCCTGTAGTGTAGTCTACAGACTACAGGTCCTGTTATAACAGGACAATATATTGTTTCAGGATTGTCTACTGTCTGTCTTTTTGCAAAAAGAATAGAAACATAACATGTAAGTAGTGAATTAAATAAAATTTAACGAGAACGAGAAAACTGTATATTTTTTTGGGAAAATGTCAATCGTCGTAGATTTGATATCGTAGTAAAAGGAAATCTCCTTGCTGTGTTTCCATAATAAATTCTATAGTTGCAGTAATTCAAGAGTCGTACTTTTTATTTCTATATATACCTAATTTATTTTTAATACTACACACAGAAAAAGTCATGAGCTTTACCTAGTAAATCATCGTAAGAAAAATAATTAAATAGAATCATAATTGTATAATGCGCCGCCATCTTATGAACATCTGTTATTGTCAACACACCTGAGAGTGTAACATGGTTTTTTATCTTGCTTACTCACGAAATTATTAGGTAAGTGCGAGAGATATAGAAAGTGTGAATCAGTTTGGGCGAGATGGAAGTGACAAAAAACTCACGCTTCCTGTGTCTTTCGTATCATTTGAAAAAGGAATAAGGTTTTCACAGAATAGGCAAATAATTAAGATGAACTTATTAAATTTTAAAACACCTGAAAATATTTTTTATAGTGAAGCGATTTTTTACTGTGTGTCTTCATTGCATTTTTAAGTTTTACAATTAGTGTGTAAAAGTGATTTAGCCATTTAGAACTTAAGACATAGGTACTTAGTTTGTTATAAAAAATATCTTGTTAAAGATAAATCTAT
Organism: Boloria euphrosyne; assembly: GCA_951802675.2. Classification (NCBI taxonomy): domain Eukaryota; kingdom Metazoa; phylum Arthropoda; class Insecta; order Lepidoptera; family Nymphalidae; genus Boloria; species Boloria euphrosyne. Next base: position 5,535,154 of record OX637896.1, read on the forward strand.
AAAATAACAAGTTGTAACTTATAGCTAGCAACATACCCATGCTTCACTTGAGTTTCCTCCACTCGGTTATCCCTAAACGCTTAGAAAAATATGTCACTCCAGGCTTTTACCTATGCCATATAGATAAAGTAAAAATTATTGAAGTTAGTAAAAAAATATACGTAGTGGTGGTAGCCCAGTGGTTACGCGCTCACTTGGATAACCGAGAAATGCGGGTTCAAATCCGGGTGTCTTTTCTCTGATATTTTTATTTGTTTTTTTTGAAGGAAAACATCGTGAGGAAACCTGCATGTCTGCCAACTCGCACTGGGCCAGCGTGCTGGACTGTTATGACCTGATCCCCTTCGTATTGAGGTAGGCCCGTGCCCAGTGGGGTGTTAATAAAGGCTGAATACAAATAAATATATTATTATTAAAGTCAATATCACTCAAATTTAAACAAATTAAATAAATCTTTATCTAAATGTTTTCTGTTATCTACATCAGCTACGGAGTTTTGACGTATTCCATACAATGTAGACTTTTTTAACAATTCGAAAATAGAATGTTTTTAACTTAACCCTTCCATATTTGACAAAAAAAGAGTTTTTATATTTAGAGCGCGACGCAGCCGGAATGAGAATTTGGTTCTTTTGAATTTAGAAACTGTTCGAAAATGGAGGCGTAGTTAGAGTATAATAATAAAAATATACGGTTACAGTTATTCTTCTTCCGTTTTTTGTCATCAACTAATCTCGAAATTGTATATTTAATATTAATTAAACTAATACATTAAAACATTTTCCATATTCTTTAAAGATAATATTTGTATGATAAAATCGAGAATAGTAGCATAAAGAGCAAATCACGCTACTATTTTTGTCTGACATTTGTTTTAGCGAATTCATTTTGCTTTTAATTTCTAACTCTACATTAAAAAACAATTCAAACTCGTATTGATATAAAAATATGCAAATATGATTTTAAAATTTTAAAATTCCTAAGATACGTTTTGTTCATACATTTCCGTTTCCTGTTTAATGTTAATCTTAATATATATATTTCTTGTGTGCGTGTGTATGTGACTGAACTCCTCCTAAACGACTGGACCGATTTTGATGAAATTTTTTGTGTGTATTCAAGGGGATCTGGGAATGGTTTAGATTCACAATTTTGTCAGCTGGAGAATATTTTTTTAATTAATTTTTAATTTATTAGTAGTTGTTGATTTTGGACATAATAGTTGTTGATTGTAGACAGGACAACGTCTGTCGGGTCCGCTAGTAATTTATAAAAAAATAGAGTCGGAGTAAGTCCATAGTATGAAATAAATATTATTTATTCAAATAGTTGAAAATACTTCTATTTACATTTCTATACTGTCGTAGATTTTATCTAAGGTCGAAAAAAGTATCAGATGTTCGATACAACCCTTCCGAAGAAACTTGCGGAAAGAAGTAATTTTAGCAAAAAAACGTGTTGTTAGTGTATAATATTTTGACAAAATTGCGGAGTCATGTTACAGCCTGCTGCAGGGATAAAAAGTACAATGACAGTTTTTTTATCTGGCAGTAAATAATGTTTTTTTTTAGATTGTTAACTTTAAAAAATGGTATTAGACTGTTACGTTAGACGAAGGAATACCTAATACCTATGTACCTTATTTTGTAAATCTAGGTAGGTTGCGTAGTCTAGATCTAGAATAATCCTGTTCAAAATTAGGAACTACAAATTAGCTAAATAATATTTAAGCTAGGCATAAATATAATAAAAATTTCGTATTTATACCTACAAAATAGCTTTATCTCTAATAATTTCGTGATATTAAAAATATTTCAACACAAGAACAGAAAAAGCTGAAACGATGAAATATTTCTAATTAAAAGGCGGTACGCACAAAAATGTGGCGGCGGTCGTTATTAATTTGAAAATTTAAACAAAACTGACGTTTCGTCCACGAACTATGTGCCAAACGCGCGGCGCACATTTTTGTCTCCCATTTTCGAGACCAAAGCGTTTTCAATGCGATTTCTTTCGAATAAGATAAATCGCTGAAATTTAAGAATTGAGGAATGTTATACGATCAGAGCTGACTGCTATCACTTATTAACGCAGCAAAAATCATATTATAACATCGTATGTATCGATATCGATATATTATATTCAAGTAGTAATTTCATCGAATAATTATTATTCTTTGAAACATTCATAGATATCCATGGAGCTCATTGTATTAGCAGTCTAAAAGTGTTGATGCGAATTATATACTTTTTCGCAGCGGAAATTATAGTGTAATAAATAGATTGCTTTGACATGACGTTAGGTTTGTCGCTACGCATTTGTTTATCAAGTTAGCAAAAATATTTATAAACATCCTTTAAGGTGGACTTTATCATAAAATAAAATGACTTCACGTTTTGCTTAGTTTGTAGTATCCTATACTGTACTTGCCGTGCCAGCAGCCGCGGGTTCGAGTCCCGCGGCATGCATTCTTTCGTGTGATTGTACTCAACATTACGTATTTAAAGTTATATATGTGTCTATATAGTAACTATCGAAAATGCCGCGTAGCTTATCATGTATTGTTTCATTTTTTTAATTCATACGGTAATCGGATGAATAAAAAAACTATTCGTCCAACTATTGGCGTTTGATATATTGCGGCTGAGATTCTTTTAATTCTTAAATGACGCCTACAGAATTCCATTTCATCTCCAATTCTTGACATACTCATAATATATTATACTATTGCGGACTTTTTTCCATTTTCTAGTAGGTACACTGTTATGATGTAGATTGTAGATACATATCTCTTAGCCAAGATAGAACCATAGAACCATTCTATAGAACCATCTCTTTTACACATAAAAACTCTTGAAATTAAGCAGGCGAAATCTTTAATAATAAGAGTACCTAAATAATATTTAAATAAATTTTCAAATAATTATTTTGTATACAGATTTAACTAAGTTATATGTACAAATACCCATTCACTCTTACTAAAAATATTGACTCGGGATGAATTTCGAGCACGTGACCTGCAAAATTACAAGAAAATAAGTATTTCTTCGATTAAAATAATTAAAATTGGCAATTTCACACGTACTCTTTCTTATTGGCCTTTTTGGAATACAATGTTCTTGCATGCATAGTTTGGTTAAAATTTGCTCGCGCGCCGCTCTCTAAGTCGTAATTATGCCTATTTTGATGACCAAGTTTTTGTACTCGAAAGCTTGAAATTGAAGACTTCAAATTTATAACATCAGATTCGACAGTCTGAAATCGGTCGTTAAGAAAATCGAACAGATTAAACACTTTCGATTTTAACCCAATTAACTAAACTGACTTAGTTATGACGTATATTTAATTTATTTTAAGATTATAGTTTCAATGGTACAATACAATTTTCTTAGTTAGGCCTTATAATATACATATTTGAATGTTTTTTAGTTTTAAATTGTATTAGGTTTGGTTGGATGGTTGTACTTTTGCGTTTTTTTTTGCCAATAAGATAGATATCGCATCGATATCGTATGTAAATTGCCTATAGTAATAGCATGCTTTATTTTTACTACACTGTCGACGAATTGATTGCGATAAACAGACGAAACTTTCTTTGCAGTTAGGCGAAACGGTTAGGCGAAAATGGTCTGCACGTGCCAGTGAACACTTATACAATTATTTAATAACAATCTAAAATGGCTCACGTTAAAAGAATTTAATGAGAATCTCTTTCCCTTTTCCTTCCGGTTTATAGTATTATCTAATTGATACATTACACTTTTAGATTTATATCCTAGAGTATCTAAAAGTTAAAGGTACAGATATAACACATGCTTTTTATTACGTTGTAGTTGTAAAATATTTGATCGACTAATTTTTCAAGAATAGGTATTGCAAATAACATTCATTTATAGAATAAAATCTAGTTTTGTTAATTTTAATATTAAAATCTCGATCTAACCCTCACATAACAGCGGGGTCCCTTATGACCCACCTGCAGTATCTTAACGCGGACAAAGCGGAGGGCAAGTACAAAAGGGCGACCCTTCTGTGTCTATCGTTCGCAAAAAATTGATAAAAACGGGAAAGATGGCAAAGGTGTCTCAATTTTTAACAAAAAAGTTCGCCAAGGTTAAGACCCATGGGAAAGAGTTGCGCCCTTTCCGCGTAAGATGATATATTCCGGGGTTCTTATAAATAACTGTGCGGGTACCGTTGCGATTTAAGACAGTTAAAGAATCGCGAAATTCACCCCTTTTAGGAAGTAACAGATGATGCGAACCTCGTGAGATACTTTTTTATATTTTTTGAACGTGATTTATAACTGTTTGCAGTAATTTGAGAGTTTTATAGACATTTTACGGTTGTGGGAGATTTCAATGCGATTTAATAACGGTTTTCTACAGAAACGTGAAGACATCATTATAAAATATGGTACAGGAAAGGGTAAACATTGTAATTTTTGTAGTAACTATATTAATATTTTTTTAATCTTTCATTATAGGTAAACTATTTTTAATTATTTTTTTTATTTTAAATATCTATGTTTAAATATAAGCAAAATACAAACATGCAAATGAAAAAAAAATTAAAGCCACACGCGTTATTTCTTAAAGTTTTCTTTAGACATTGTTGCGTTTTTTGCATTTCTTTAATCAGACACCATTGTCCAGTACAATTGTGTCGCCCCTCCTGGTCGTCTTGGTCAGGGTAGAAAAAGGTCATTGGGGTCAAAAGTCACACGATATCCTATTGTGTGGTTATAATGAAATTATTTTTCGGTCGATTTTGTAAAGGCTGAATTGGAGTTCGATATTGCAAATAATGCGAGCTAATTTCCAAAAATAGGAATTTCTTAAGGAAATGCGATATGTGTGCGACCGCGGGTCAAACGGACGGTGTTAATAAAGGGTTCAAGAATCATTTCTTAGGGTATAATTTTTATTTATGACTTTTTGGATTAAAAAGAAAATTGTTATTTTTAAATTATTCTTTTGAACCCCAAAAATAATTACAATATACATACGAGTATATGCTAACTATTACTATTTTTTATTTAAATTACGCATTAAAATAATATTTTGTTAATATTTAAGTTGTTCTTTGTTATGAGAAATAATAATTTCCAGAAATCCTATTTAAATTACTGGTAGGTAATATTTAGGTACATTAAAAAACTGGCATTTTAATAAAAATATATAAGCCAGAATTTTTTAAATACCACAGAATTTAAAGAAGACATTAGTAAAATTTATGAGATCAAATTAAGAATAAAGATAGAAAAAAATATTAAATATAGATTAATCTTGGCATCTTCCATTCAGTCTCAGCCACCCCATTTACCAACCAGTACCATTTCCCACGATTCACCCCAATTTTAGGGTTATCTTACGCTCAGCGAACTTTAAAAAGTTGATACGTTTAAAAGTGCTATCATTTTTTTATTTATTTTTACGTAAAAAATGATAAAATGAACTGTGTGACCTTATTTCCTGATGAGGTCTCGACATTGTGAACTAGACTTAACCCCGAATATTGTGAAATTCGATCCGGTTTTTTTTAAAGGACGATTTAAGCAGGTATCGGGTAAAAACTTCGCGTGAGAATTATATTATAATAAGTTTTACAACTATAATCTTTAGGTAAAACTAAAACGGAAAAATTTATAAAAATCAATAGAAAATTGATATTTAGCATAATTTTTCTACTAGCAATTTGACTGAACGAGAACTTTACTTTAAACTAAGTTTATTGTTTTCGTTTTTTCTATACTAATTTTAAAGTGCAATAAAAATATTCAAGGAATCCAAAGAACATAATATTTTGTACTTGATATTTTAATTAATTGTAAAGAAAAACCCACTACTAATAAGAAAAAAGCAATGCAAGATTATACGTTGGAACAAACACAATCTACGCTCATTATAATTAATGTACTAACTATAAGTGCAGAATCGCAGTTCAAAAAGTTATATCTAGAAATAACTTATAACTCCAAGATAAGTTCTATTGCTCCTCTTAAACATAGAATAAATAGCCTATAATAATTGATACTTTTGAAAGGCAACTTTTTACTTTGAAACGAGTAACAGAAAATATGTTTGAAACGAATTCCATTACGATTATCAAGAAATAATTACTTCAATATGAAATAACTGACGAGTAGATACTTGTTTGTTGGCTTTACGCGTTTTCATATTTTGTAAACTAGTTTTCGCATACGGTTCCACTCATGTAATTTGTGTACGAACATAGCTTGTTTTATCCAAAAGCTTATGTTTAATCGGTCTTTCTTTTTCTTCTGTTCTTTTAGTCACAGATTTTCAGATCCATAAAACCATTGTATTAAAAGTTTATCATAAGCTTATAGGAAATTAATACATATATAGGTATATGATTTTTTTATAAATTTTGTTTTTTGAATATTTTATTGTTTGATTTAAAGGAGCTTGACTTCTGTCTATACTAATATTGTAAATAAAACTTGTCTCTGACGATTTTTTCAAGGATTTATTTTGATCTACTATTCGATACTTTTACGCAAAAAATACTGAACGGATTTTGACGAAACCTTACAGTAATATAGCTTATACATCGGAGTAACAGAGAATATAGTACTGCCAAATTTGAATAATAACTAAATGTGAGGAACAGCGAACAACACTACATTAGTCATATATCATCAGTTAGTGCTTGAACTGTCAGTAACATGCATGTATATAAAAACTACGGGTTGTTTGTGTGTAAATGAAGAATCGGAAATCTGTCGGTGCCGACGGAGTCCCAATTGAGGCCTGGAAGACCTTAGGCCTGCGTGGTGTGGGCGTCCTTACTGACCTCTTTAACCGCGCACTTCTGACCGGTAAAATCCCGAACCAATGGAGGCTGAGTATTATTACTCCAGTCTACAAAGGCAAGGGATCGGTGCAGAAGTGTAGCGGTTATCGGGGCATTAAGGTCATGTCCCACACCATGAAGCTCTTTGAGCGGATTGTGGACTCCCGGATCCGGCAGGAGTGCACGGTCTCGGATTGTCAATATGGATTTCGCCCTGGGTGCGGCACCATGGACCCTGTTTTTGCCCTAAGGACCGTCATGGAGAAATACAGATCGAAGAATACGCCTCTGCACCTCCTCTTTTTAGATATGCAGAAGGCCTTCGACTGTGTTCCTCGCGTGATGATCTGGTGGGCACTGAGGTCCAAAGGGGTACCAGAAATTTATATTGATATAGTCCGAGACATGTACCTGAATTCCGAGTCTGTGGTCAGGACGGCTGTTGGCGATACGACTCCCTTTCCCATCACCGTCGGAGTACATCAAGGCTCGGTTCTCAGTCCGTTTCTGTTCAGTGTGATATTGGACGAATTATCCGCCAGCATCAGAGATGCACATGAGCAACCCCCGTGGTTGCTCATGTACGCGGACGATATTGCACTGGCAGACTCGGACAGGAACCGCCTTGAGAGACGCGTAAAGGGTTGGGAGAGCTCGCTTAAGAACGGTGGTCTTAGACTGAATGTGGCGAAGACCAAGTACCTGGCCTGCAACTCCAACGACCCCTTGTCCGTTCGCATAGGCGAAAACATGGTCGAGCGCACGGACCAGTTTAAATACTTAGGGTCCATACTTCATGCGTCGGGTGACATCGATTGCGACGTCAAGGCACGCATTTCAGCAGCTTGGGCTAAATGGCGTGAGGTGAGTGGTGTCATCTGCGACCCCAAAATGCCGGTCAAACTGAAGGGACAGGTCTATAAAACCATCATTAGACCTGTCCTTTTATATGGCAGCGAAGCGTGGCCCGTGCTTGAGCGACACAAGCAAGAACTGCGCGTCACGGAGATGAAGATGCTGCGATGGATGTGTGGGGTCACGCGGAAAGACCGCGTGCGTAATTCCCGCATCCGTGGTAGCCTTCATGTCCGTGACATAGCAGACAAATTGCAGGAATGTCGCTTACGTTGGTACGGCCACGTAACGCGTAGACCGGCAAGCTACGTGGGTAACAGATGTCTGGCCATGGCACCCCCGCCCGGACCTCGAAAGAGGGGCAGGCCCAAGAAGTGCTGGCTTGACGTCGTAATGGCTGACATGCGTGCCAATGGACTAACTCACATGGATGCGCAAGATCGGCCGAAGTGGAGGCGGACGACACGTAAAGCGGACCCCGGGCTCTGAGGTGAAAGCCACGGCAGCAACCGGGATAAACGCTCGGATGATGATGATGATATAAAAACTACGGGTCTTATTCGTACGGTCATTGTGAACTAATCAAAAGCAAATTCGAAGTAGCGTGTTAAGAACAATCATATGTAAGTTCAGTAAAAACACTGGTAATATTTTTTGAAAATTATATTTTATATAAAAAACATTAAATTTTAATTTAAAATGTTAACAATAATTAGTTAAAAAAATGCAATGGTAAGTATATAAATGATCAGGCATTCCAATATTAACGACGAATAAAAATGAAATTTAGAACTAGTAAAAAATAAATAAAAAGAGATCTAATCACAATCAATCTACATTAATTCATATTCTATTTCTATGCTAAATTTTATCCAGATCATCTCAGCCGTTCTGTCGTGGTTGAGTGATTAGATTAATGAGAACAATTTCAAGTATTTAATTACAATAAAAACTAAACTTAGTTTATGGTTCTAAAACAAGAGATGTACCACCTACCTAGAGTCGATTCATAACTTTGTTCGAATTCCGTAAAATCTATTTAAATATAACATAAACGTTTGAGCTTATAAGTTATGCCAACGTAACGTTACAAATGAAATTAATGTCTATTTTAATAAAAAAAGAAAACTTAACATGTATTAAAAAAATAAATACGAACTTTGACCAAACACCATAACTTTATATCGTCGTATAATATATCGTTTAATATTACCAACCGTTTCTTAGTAAAAGTCAGCCATATGCCGAGCTAAAAATAATTTCCAACGTTTAATACAAAAATCGCAATAATTAACTTCGTTACAGACCAATAAATTACAATACGAGAAAGAAGTGCAACTCGATACACACTAGCGAGTCACCGCGTACGCACACTACACTGTGGTGCTTTTTGCTTTGTATCGATATAATTGTTAGTTAGATTGGAATTTAGAACCTGTTATTAATTCGAAATACTAAAATTTATTATTAAAATATATAATTTATATGATCTTTGTTGTTGATTCTTAATAAAAACTAAAAAAGTTTATAAATCATCAAATTTAAGATGAGGATAAACTAATTCAAAGCTTAAAGCTTCTTAAAAGTTAACTTTAACGTCAAGAAGTTACTCGGCAGGTATTTTAAGTATACAATATGTATATTATGATGTTTAGTCAAAATTTGAATACTCTTTTGACTTCAGGAAAATCTAAAGTTCTAATTTTATCAATATTTTGTAATTTAATTTAATAATATTGTACAAAATAAATCTTTAAAGTTTAAATTTATAAACAATATCGATTTCATATATTTTATAAAAAGCCAGACTCGTTTCACGATACGAGACTATCTTTAAAATCAGATGTGAAGATATCATAAAAACTTGTCACAAAATTAATTACATATCGATTAACAACCACATCCCTACACATTCGTATGATTTATAAACTACACGCACTACACACACACGCGCTATAACCCGGTCGAATACAGGACGTGTAACTTTGGAAAGTATTCTATATCATATTGTGATGTTATCGCATATTTTAAAACTAGTAGTGTTAAAGCTATAGATATGTATATAGCTTTTATTTTTAAGAGGGTAGAGTTCAGATTCGGCTTCAAGTTTAAGTGAAATTTTCACGATTCGTTGTTAGTACTTAGTTATAAGCTCATACTGGAATAATATGTACAGTGTCATAGAACTGAATATGAAGAAAAACAATACTATTTTAAAATTATACATTATATTATGATGTTAAGTGAAGACACGTTTGGCTCAGTTGGTAGTGACCCTGCGCTAGCGGTCGCGGGTTCGAGTCCCGCTGGGGGCATTCATTTGTTGAACACAAATGTTTGTACTCCAGTCGTATTTATATAATATGTATGTATTTAAAGTTATTTATATGTAGTATATCAACTATCTGGTATCCGTAACATAAGCTTCGTAGCTTCAACGGAAATAGATGGTGCTACGTGTAATAATGTCCTAACATATTCATTTATTTATTATTTTATAATACTCTAAAAAAAATTGCTTCTAGATTTTATTATAAAAACGATTTTTTTTATCTACTTATACTCGTAGGTTTACTCTCGTTAAACATTCTATTTTTAGTGAATATTTTAGTGCATAAAAAGCCTATAAATAGTTCACTAGTAGTAGCTCACGTGATAATAACTCGAATAGCTCGTGATATTCGAATGTACTACGTTAAACTTTAAAAAGCTGATTGCATATTATGATAGTTTATTAATGTACACATAAATTTTAAAGTTAGTTTAAAGCAACCAACAACATTTTCTATTACAATATTATTCTGAAAATTCATACGTATATTCTACATAAAATATATAGTCCACCGTACTGGCAACGTGCGCGGGTTGACAAACTTCACAGGTTTTTGGAAGGCTCTCTCACACGTGCAGGTTTCCTCAGGATGTTTTCCTTCACCGTAAAACAATTTTTTTTGGTAATCATGTTAAGAAATGATTCGCACATAAATATTATTAAGTGGTAGTGCCATGCTTGTTACCTTCGGGTAGCAGCCAAATGGGCCGGCACGCCCCGTAAAGTATCACTCTCTCACAGGAGACCGGCGTGAAGTGGCAGCTATACTGTCGCGTTTCGTCTGGTAAGTTAAAGTCCGGGAGGCCCACTCCCCATCCCTCCTCCCATCCTTCTCCCTCCTCCCTCCTTCCCTTTCCTGAAAGGCCGGCAACGTAACTGCAAGTCCTACAGTGTTGCAGATGTCCATGGGCGGAGGTGATCACTTCCCATCAGGTGAGCCTGCTACCCGTTTGCCCACTTTGTCCCATAAAAAATAAATAAATCAGAGGTTTGAAGAAGAAGAGCCTAAGAGCTAGAAGAGCCGGATTTGAATTTTGAACCCGCATCACTCTGTCGCTGCTTTCCTTATTAGATAATCCCTATTATTATTATTGAAAATCCTACGAAAACCGTACAATAGTTCCTAAGATTAGTCCCAAAGAACAAACAGACAAACGGCGGTACATTATTTGAATATATAATAAATAATGAAGATATGATTTAACAAAGTAAAAGTGAATACAATAAACGATCAATTAAAGAAGCATACGGAACAGACGGTGTGCAGCGCTCGCGTTGACGCACGCGCGCTGACACTTCGAGACGATACGTGCAAAAATAACCGCTGACATTTTGTCGCATACAGAATCGAACCTATATATATTGCACCAAACTGGAATGCTATAACAATGGCCTTTATATATTGCTCTTACGTGATAATTTATTTGTAACATATTGTACTCAATTATGAGATATTAGCTAACTTTGTAGATTTTTTAATTGAGGGTTTGTATTAATTTAATATATAAGTTGATACTATTTCTCTTAGAATTAATTGAATTAAATACATTATTAACCAAATTAATGTTGCCTTTACTAGTATTCTAAAGAGAAAATAAATGTTTTGTACCTATGTTTATGTGTTTATTTCTAATGAAGAAACTAAAAAGGCATTCTATTTAGATAGGTATGAAGATAGTTTGAGAAGGATACAGGATAATGATCCTTGGAGGGAGAAAAGGAGAATCGAAAGTTTGTATGGAGAATTAGTCATACTTATTTCGTAGAAAATTATCAACTAGGGCCCATGAATATTTTCTTTACAGGGACCATCCACATTAATGCTGATTCTTGTCTATGAAATAATTGATTAAAAAAATTACACTCAGCAGTAATATGTATGGATCTACTTATTTTATTAAATTTAAGAGTATCAACGACATACATAATGTCGTATAAATTATGTACATAATTATGTTATAAAAATAAAGTGTTATATAGTTTCATTTATTTAATTATTAAAATAGAACATACAGAACATCGTAAAGTAGCCTGTATATTTGAGAAAATCTAAGTTTTCGAACATCTTAACTCCGCCAACCCGCACGTGGCCAGCGTGCCATGGCTTGATCCCCCTCGTATTAAAGGGAAGCCTGTGCCCAGCAGTGGGACTTTAAAAAAAGGTCCGAGTACAATACGATACATATCATCTACTTTATACTCTTATTACTTTGCTGTTTTATCGTTGTATCAAAGCGAAATTAAGAATATTGTTGAGAATCAAATAAGGACGAAATTTGCAAACGAAACAATTCATTAGATACTAGTAATAATAGTAGTTATCAACTTTATATAATTGGAATATTGTAAAATTTAATAAAAGCAAATTATAATAGCGAAATATTTTTAACTGAACTGTTTTCCAAGAATAACGTTATAATGTTTATATTAGTAGAGCCTCGGCCAAGACGGCTTTAAAATGTCACACACGTACATACTTTATGTTACTTTCTTGAGGAATTCGTTAATTATTGATATTGTTGATGTTTTCATTCACTTATAATTATGAAAATATTTGCAGTAGTTTCTATCAATATAGCATATTGTGAGAATACGGAATGAAGTCTCTACATTGTTTATTCTGACGAGTTTTTTATGACTGTCATTAATAAAAATATCATAATTAAAAATAAATATTTACCTTTAAATATCTTTTGTATTGTAATATAGCTATTATCTAAAAATAATTTTAGCTTGTATTTTAAAATACAGTACAGAATGCAATTTTTATCCACATGATGCACATTTGCGTCTTACAGAAAAAATGTAGGTAAATATTTTTAATATCCGACATATAAAAGGAGGGGTGGGGGTTTAAGAGGGTGAAATACTTCACGACCTTTTCTCATACCTACCAAAAATCTAAAAAAGAGCCGTTTCGGAGGAGTGAGACCACAAACACCGTGACACGAAATTTTTAGGAAATACTTTTATATATTTCATTTCCTTAAGTATATTCAATATTCATTACAATAAAATATTATATTACTAATAACAATATTTTTTCCACGAAATAATTTTCATTGATCTCTTAAAGCATATTGAAATAAAGGATACTTTATTATTTGAGATCATATTAAAAACAGCAGTCATATTTGCGTTCAATCAGTAAAGTACATCGAATTCTGATCGGTCGAAGGTCGCGACGTTGCATTACGCTCCAATTTCTTGCTCTCATAAAAACATCGTCCGACCTTACAGTTAACCCTACACAGAACGCCTGAGACCCTTTAAGTTTTTTGGCAGAAAAAAAGTAAACTCGCGCGTTCTTGCACCCGGTGAAGTATTCGTGGCCGGGCGGCTGCACAGCGCGGTCGCTCCGAACTGACGTACTTACTACTTACCATATTCCGAACTTCCGGGAGCGCGGGAAAAATTTGACATCTGTCAAAATATAAATAATATTCATTTAAAAAACTCCCACAACCGTATGCGACGCGTTCTGACGAATCGATTATTTTCAATAACACACATATGTTTATATTATGAATTGAACATTTCACCGCGCATTGTTTAATATCGAAATATTGTGTTAATCGTTCAATGAAATCCATGGGATCGTTTGGTTACATTTTTGTATAGTTATAAACATTGATAATTTCGCGAGGAATCGTGCGTAGTTTTTATGAATGTTTTTGCGTGTCGTGCGCTGGTGGGGGAAGGGTGGAGCCTCCGCTGACTCGTCCCTCTCCTATCGTATTTTGATTTAGTTTCCAAGTCTTACGCGGTTGTGGCAATTTTTTCAGTCGCGTGTGTAAGGCGCGCGCGGCTGTATCCTTTGCGAGCTCCGAATTTTATTTCGTATTGTTTTTCGAATTTTTCGCGCGCTCCCCGAGCGTGGACTTAGATTTTAATTTTTTCAGCCAAGTTGTCGCTAGTACAAACTTTTTATTACAAACTGTGTGTGTTATTGTGCTATTAACTTGGATTTTGTGATCGCTGTGACACTGTGTGACTTTAATGTTTATTTCTTCTATTACTCACGTTTGGATGTCTTAGATTAAGGTAAGAATATATTTAAATATTTTTATGTTAATTTTATTTGCATAAATTTAGTTTTTAACGAATAACAATACCAATAACAGCAGCAACTTTAATTCGATCATAAAATATCAACCAAGTTATATCTAAGTTATGTTATATTATTAATAATAAAATTTAATATTTTGATGGATGACTTACGTTTTTTAAAGATATGAATTATAATGATATGATATTTACAGCTAAAAAGAATTAGTAGAAATATAATATTTATATTGTACACATTCAACAATAAAACAATTAATTACATTATAACAGTAAAAAAAATATGAGATACTATTAAAAAAAACATTTTGTTACTTTCTAATATATCTTATCTGTCATAGGTATTTATCTGGCAAAAAGATCAACATTTCTATATCTAGCAATGTTAGGGTCATAGGTCGTGCACAGATCACGCGGTATGGGATACGATTCCAAATATTCGATTTGTTATTCGATGTATTCTGTTACGGTACAGTGTATTTTTTAATATTGCTATTATGGTATGTTATTAATAATTAAGATAATTTTATTATTGTATGGAATAATTCTTTTATGGCTTTGAAACTACTAATTTATATTAAGTTAGTTTTATTTAGTGATTCCCATACGAAGTAAAAAGTTCTGAACTTTTTGATTTTTTAGCAAAGTTTTTGGAGATTTTTTCCAATTTTAATACTTGTCCCACCCCTGATATACGTCCAACCAAATAAAGAGTAATATTAAAATCGGTCCAGCCAATTATGAGTTTTAACGAGACGAAAGAACGGCAGTTGATTTTTACTTAGGTACATACTGTACATATATTATTTATAGATATAGCTACCAAACAACTTAAACTTTAAGAAGCAATACTCATTATTAAATAGATAAAAGTAAAAAATATTATTACTAATAAAATTATAGGGCTATAAGTTTTTAGCTTAATTTCGTCGAAAAAAGGTTTTCTCTTAAAAAGGTTTGAAAAGTTTTCTTTTATTAATATTAAAGAAATATTAACAATGCTTTTTGAAATAATAAAATATAAATATGTTAGACCTAACATATAAAAATAGTACAAACTGAGTTAAATAAAATTATCCAAACTCTACCATCTCTACATTTAAACATGTGTGCTTTAACTTCGTTAAGCTTATAAAAGGATTCCTTTTTAACTTTTCTTAGTAATAGAATAAAAATAACATGTGTCTTAAATACAATATTTTGAGCCTTGCTACAATAAAGCTTTAATACCAATGAGAAACTTTATTAATTATTTTCACTTTGTAGACGTTGTATAAGCTCGTTAGCGACATACCCTCACTTCGCTTGCGCACGTCTTTAGGTGCCTAAACCTAGTCTAAGTGTTACTCACGGTTATAGTCTATCTGTACACTAAATTTTATCAAAATCCGTCTAGCCGTTTCAACGGAAAGAGAGGAAGAGAGAGAAAGAGAGTAACAGACATATACTTACGAAGTTTCTTATTTGTTATAGTACTTCAATTACCGAGTTATAGCAATTACTTCAAATTATAATTATAGATAGACTTATTCTAATAATGTAGACTTTATAGGAAAAACGTAATAAAAGTATGTACAGTCAATGTAACCTAGTTAATTATATCTAACAATTTTATTCGTATTATATAGATAATGTGATAATGTCAAAATAAGATTATTTTTTTTTTGTTTAAACATAACTTTATGAATAACGAAGTTTAAACTTACTCAACAGCCTCAGTTTAAATGTTCCTTTATAAAGCTACGAAAATAGTACAAATAGACCAAAATCGAGATGCAATTTTAATAGCATGCAATCACTGCTTCCACTTAGACGTGAGTAATTACTAAAAAATGTAATGAACACCGCAGGGCAGAAAGTAACTAACGATGGCTTACAAGCAAATACTTTATATAAAAATAAACTGATTGCTGAATCTTTTTCATATATGTAGGTGTCTAAGAAAATAAAGTTTTTCTAATATATTGGGATATGAACACTTAGTACCATTTTGTTCCATGGTATGCTAGACTTGTGTTATGGATATTCATATATGACTTTAAATACATACATTTAATATAAATATATATACCCATGACTGGAGTACAAACATTCGTGCCCCTCACGCAAAAGCCCCCAGCGGGGCCTGAAACTGCGACTGCTGGCATAGTAGGTTAGTAAAGCCACTACAAATTGAGCCAAAGCTTGCCGTCAGCAGTGTGCTTTTATAATACTTATAGTAGACTTTGTTCTAAGTTATATATAAACTTGTATTTCTTTAAGTTACTTTTGAAAGACTAATTAAAACGAAAAGTACTAAAAGTGTTTAAATCTCGCCTAAAAGAGCATTATCTCAATTAATCCCTATAGTTTTCTTTTTATATTTTTATTTCTTATAGTATGTGTATGTATGTATGTATATTGTATGTATGTATGTATGTATGTATGTATGTATGTATGTATGTATGTATGTATGTATGTATGTATGTATGTATGTATGTATGTATGTAAGTTTCTATTTATGTTTGTAATTTGTACCTACACCGCACTTAATGTTCTCTATTATTTCCTTCTCACAATAAAGGGTTTCTGGAAGAAATCTCTTAAAGAGATAAGTTATCCTTTGTACACGAAGTCTCCGCTTTCTTTTTTTTTATATGTATGTTTTTTGTGGTACATAAATAAATAAAATAAAACTACACTTTTCAAAGTTTAATATTAAATGTATGAAACCACTTTATTACTTTGTAAAGTATCTGTCTATCGTATTGTTATAAAATAAAGCTTCTGATGCATATACATTAATAGGTATATTATGAAAATATGTATGTAAATATCTAAATCTACCAATATCTAAATTAGACAAAATAGAAAAAAGTGTTTTTCGTAGCGTTTTGTAGTAAATCTATAATAAGTTCATTTATCTCATAGACTTTGCCTTAATTTAAGTCATAAGTATTAATTACACCCTCGTAGAATCGTTTTTGTCATATTAAAAAAAGTTGGTGTAGTATATACACTGTTAATCTAATTAAAGCAGTTAATTCAATATTTTAATATTATAAACGCAAAGGTTTGGATGTACGAACATTTGTTTATAAATCACGCCAGAATGGCTAAACGGATCAGAATGAAATTTTTCATAAAGATAAAAGATATCTTCTGGAATAGCATATAGGTTCCTTTTTATTCCTAAAGATGTACATTCATGGGATGAATTAGTTTTCACTTTTCACAGAGCCAGGGATCGCCTGTATATTCCATACTAACTGTTAAAACTAAACCAAACGAGGCAAGTGTGAATTTCTAGTACAATATATTTTAAAGGAAATTCGCAATTACTATTAACGAAAATAATGATTTTCTCAAATAATAAAACTTACCAATCAACCTCATCAAAATTTTTATTCGACATGTGCGATTACAATTTAAGCTACAAGCATTTAAGTTTATATTAAAATAATAGATTGTTTGTTATATTATGTTTTTCATAAAAGTCACTGTAATCCTCACTTTCTTACTCCGTACTTTAATATTATAAATGCGAAAGTAACTCTCTCTGTCTGTCTGTTGCGCTTTCACGCCAGAACTACTGAACCGATTTAAATTAAATTTGGTACACAGATAGTCTAAAGCCTGAAAAAGGACATGGGCTACTTTTCAAGGTGAAAAAAGGGCTGTAAGGTTGATTATTATTATTTTACATTATTTTTTGTATGGAAAGTACGTAATCTTTAAAGCTAGAAGTTTGAAACTTATTTTTTAGGTTTTTGGTTAAATATAAATAAAAAAAACATTCAAAGTTTGTAAAAATTTTATCCTAAATTTTATCCTAGGGACAAACCCGAGCGAAGCAGGGTGAGTCGCTAGAAGGTAATAAATTACATTTTAATTATAAATTAATTCAGTTTATAAATAGCAAGAATAATCAATATCAGTTTTAATTATAGTTATTCGTTTCTTCATATTAAAATAAGTAATATGAGTAATGAGTATGTTATTTTATTTCTTAGGTTCTGTTACATCTTTAAGTGTATTTAAAACTTAATAATTTATGAAATTACTGATTTGACGTTATTATTTAGAATAATTGGTGAATTTTAAACGTAGATAAAATAATATTAAAAGTAATAAAAATAGTTTGTTGATTTATTCCGAAAATTCTTTGGATTTGAAACAAATTATATATTGAAAAATGCAAATAAACCGTAAACGATATGCATACCTGTTGTGAATTTGTTACGCCCAGCCTTATCAGAAAAAATCGTCCTTACGATCGAATAAGGTCGCGAGCCGTTCATTCGGTCATCCATTCACCCGGCAGGATTTCGACCGGAAGCTCGTCTTATCTGGCGAACGGAGGTGACGTCACAAGCCTTAAACAAACGGAACGTGATTACGATACTAATAAAAAACTTAAAACAATACAAACCGGGAAACGTTTAAACATGAAAATAGCTAATAAAAGTAAAAGAAATATGACCATAAACAATTGTTTAAGTTTATCGTTAGAGCCTTTGTTACGACCGCGGTGATGTCAATTTCGTACTCGCTAAGGGACGATAATATTTAAATACTCTCACGGTGCTAACTGGAAATGTACGTGTATCATAATATATCTCCCAATTGTAATTCAAAATGGATTTCCAATAAAAAATACATTTCCTAATTTACTTGGACTCGTACTCGGTATTGTACAGAACAATGGTATTGAATCACGTCACGTGACTCATTCAAATACACTTGAACGGTTTCGATAAAAGAGTGTTCGATATTCAAAACTACCAATCGCTTAGAAGTTTACAGTTTACGGCCTCTGGATTCCAATTGCAAATATTTCCGATTGGTTTTGAACAAATAGTGAATGGCGCAGATTATGGTTTATCGGAAGTTTCTTATAAGAATTAGTTTTTTTTATTTAAAAGAAATCTTGTTTATGAAAAGTACGATAAAAAAAACTTCTCTAATAATTTTTGAGTAGGTAATATTAAATTTATTTCTACTACCGTACAATTGACTAACAAACGCTACTCAAAAGCACTTAAAGTCGGACATCTGTCCGTCACATCCCGATCCTGTCCGTATACAGCTTATTAATTGTTACTTACAATTGTAGATTGGCAATTTATTCAACTGATGTCTCCATTACGGGAATGGAAACTATTATTTTTGACATTTGATGGTTATTTTGTCTCGTTATTTTAAACTAGGAACATCGCTGCGAGCGCGGTGACGCCTTATTTAGAGCTATAGAGCTTTTTTGCTGGAGTAAATTTTAATTAGGTGTACAGTTAATAAACTTTAGTCGTTAATTGAGTAATTATAAGTCTGTTCAAGCTTATATATGGTTACAACGCTTTCACGCGAATTTTTTTAATTAACTGTCTATGTAATTGATTACTTAATTATGAAAAAGTATTCCACCTCCTTAACGAATGGTTCAAATATACATAACACCAGATGATGTTTCCTGAAAATGAAGACCGTCTAAATTATTTCGAAAATATGTATGATCTTGTAAGTGATGTGTTTTGACAAAAATAAACAATGTTTACACAAAAGCAGTAACATTAAAGTTAATACGGTTTTGTTCTTAATTATCATAATGAATGGACACTGCGGAATCGTGCATTTTGGATCCTTTCGCTCTCATCCTATACGCGTCTCCCTCGCGCCACACATGCAATTGTCATTAATTAATTAGTAAGCAACTTTAACTCTTAATTTAACCTGATAAGATACATTTCTGCTTAAATAAATAGAATATTGAAAAGCCAGCTGGTAAACACGTGGCATATTGTTATATGCTTTAAGTTACTCGAATAAGGTTTATATTTGTTCAACAATAAACTATCAATGAAGCTCAGTATAAAACGCGAAATGGATTATTTTTTCGAAAACGGAATTAAGAAGAGACAATAACGTTCATTGTTTTTAAAGATGGCGGGTCGGCTGACTCAAATATGATTATTACTAGCCAGCTTATTACAATGCAACTTTTATTCGTTTAATAAAGGACGGAAATCCATCTTTAAAGTATAACGTTAAAACATCTATAAAGATAATTCACGACAACAGGAAACGTTAAATTAAATCTTTCTTCAAATTCAATCAACAAAATGTATTCGATAATTATAATACATTGATAGTTTTTTTTATAAACTCGATTTCCTCAATCGGCGAAACTTTAAAACCATTTTTGCGTTTAGATAACATTTTATTTGCCTTGTTTATGATAATAACCTTTAAATATTTTATACTACTTAAAACTTTTTAATTGCCCAAGGCCTTTGTAAATATAATGCAAGCACTATTTTTAATTTAAGACCAAACGTAGAACGGGTTCTATTTGACAATATGTACCCATGCTTTGACCTTGAAATTTTTAAAACATTCAACTTACGTAAATTCTATTAATTATACAAAAGAAAATATCTGTTTCTGATGTTTCATGAATTAGTAATAGATAAGTATCGAAATGTGGAACATTATTAAGAGGCGCAGGCGCAGGACAAATAGATTAGAGTGACGTGTCAAACTTCCACAAAGCTGAATAGTACGTTACGAGTAATTTAAATAGAGCGATCCCTCAATTGGGGTTAATTCCACTGTTTAAGGAAAATGGAGGTTAATTACGAACTGACGTATGCTTGAGAAATAAAGAAAAGAATCGAAAAAAAAAAACATATTTTAGTCTCCTACGCTTTCTTTATTCAATAGCGATTATAACTTATACTCAATCTAAATATAGGTACAATAACTATACTTTTTACACACCTCTGATATTTTCATGTGCGAATAATTTCTATCCTGATTACCACTTGTCTTACGGTGAAGGAAAACATCGTGAGGAAACCTGCATGTCTGAGAAAACCTAGCAAATTTTCGTAAGACATGTGAAGTCCTCCAACACGCACTAGGCCAGCGCGGTGGACTATGGCCTGATCCCTCTCGTACTGAGGGAGGCCCGTGCCCATCAGTGGGACGTTAAAAAGGGCTGATGATGATGATGATATACTTTGAGAAAGATAGTTACAATACATATATATATCAAATTAAAGGCAGTCTAGGAACTCTTAATGAATCATACTTAAGAAAAACAAATGTGGGCGCAAATTTATATTTTTAACATTTGAGTGAATTAGTGGAAAATTTACTCAATATTTACGAAATGATACGCCATAAAATTTTGCAAGGTATAAATAGAGGCTAAAACTGACTAAGCTTAATGATACTCTACAACGACATAAATTGTGTAATTCTAATTAAAAACTCACAATAACAAGGCTAAATATATTAAGTGAATGTTAAAAAACGAGAAATAATCTAAAATATTCTATATCGCGTAAGACGTAATAAGCTATAAAAGCAATCTAATTGTACATAGGTTTCATTAGATTCAAATTGCTCTATCATATTGAAGTATTCTACTTTAAAAATCTCTCTTAATTGGTGTTCTAATTTCAAACTCAGCATATGTGATTAAAAATATAGTAAAGTTATTACATTCTAATACATCTTTCTATTTTCGAAAGAAAAAAATAAATATATATTTGAATAAAATCAATTAAGCGAACATCTAGCCGCAGTCTCACGCGGGTCAGACTTTCAATTCGGCCCGGAAACTTCAAATTCTAACAACATAAAGAGCACGTTTGCTACTCGCTTACATCACAAGTCTCGCTCGAAAACTTTTTACCGAATCGTGATCCGTCTTTTTGTGTAGAACACATATTCAGATGTGTAATGACCAATCTCCGGACTTCGAACAAAAAAAGAGAGATCATTCGAGGCATTAATGCATCAGTTACTAAACCGTCAGAGGCATGCTCTTGCGCATCCTTAACACATTCATAATAAGAACAAGACGTTCCATTTTCGAATTACAAACAGGGAGCGTTCCATCATCCAAGACATGGTTCATATTCAAATTTCTGTTTTGAAAATAGAACAGGAACATTCGAATTTAGAACTCTTAGAACCCTGAGTCAACAGAACATTTGATGACTTCAGGAAATCACACAAATGGTTGATATGGAGGTAATCCGAAAGGAAAGCTTACCAAATCCAAATAAAGCAAATAAAAATAATATTAAAAAAGCTTCTAGATTTATTTAATCTCGTTTCTCAACAAAGAAGCAGACGAAATGATTTATCAAACTCCGATACTTAATTTTAATGTTTCTTCAATTGTACGATTGAATGGATTGGCACGACTAAAATTCAATTTTATACTAAGAAAGAGCTTTTAAAATTATTTTTCTATCAATATTTATCTTCAATCTATCCACTGATTGAAAATTAAAACTTCGACAAACACGGGGGCGGTCGTGACATGCAATACATACTTTATACATTTTTAATTAAGTTCAAAACATGGTACATTCTACGGCACAGACACGGGGTCAACACTCTTAGATCAAACGATTGCCACTTCACACTGACCCGTGAATGGCTTTAGATCGATAGACATGTCAGGTCATAGAAGAGTGGTCGTCTGAACCCCTGCGTGGTCACCCATCAATCAATGGGATCATATCTCTGCCGAAACGAAACTAGCTCTAACCGACAATATGATTTTATATATTTGAGTAATATTTTATTCAAATCTTCATTTGATTGAATGTCTTATTTAAAACATGGTTATAGATTATAAATATTCTTCATCAAATCTACTTACATATTAAACATTTGTAATTCAAATGTTTATCTTCAATCGAAAAAATGAAGTCTGCAGGAAAATATAATTTGTGTTCCAGCCAGTCCCGCGCGTCATAATCCGTCTCGACGTTCGATATTTGAATACTCTTAAATTTGGAACGCGCTTGTAATATGAAGTTAGTTCGTTTCGTTTTTCAATTGCTTCACTTATATTTTGAATTTAGAACGACGAGTTTAAGATAAGAACGTTTTGCTTTTTTAGCTTTCGCTGACGTTATTAATTTGAAATGTTTAACGTTTCACGTGCGCTTTCAAATTGGCAATATGTTATTTTATATTTATGTTATTATAATGTAATACCATGTACCTTTTAATTTGTTGATCTTCAATATTCGTATTACATTGTACCTACCCATCAAATATGAGGTAAAAACAAATTACTACTTTAAACATATTAATTTGTTCTTTTTCTCATATTATATTATTTAAAATGTTGTAAACAATTCAATCATTTAATTTCATTCTAATTACATTATAATAATACGAAAAAATAGTAACACGTAAAGAATAACAAAACTGTTTAATAACCTACC
Source organism: Boloria euphrosyne (assembly GCA_951802675.2). Taxonomy (NCBI): domain Eukaryota; kingdom Metazoa; phylum Arthropoda; class Insecta; order Lepidoptera; family Nymphalidae; genus Boloria; species Boloria euphrosyne. The sequence continues at coordinate 5,558,458 of OX637896.1, forward strand.
TACTTATTCAAAGGTTTTATTAAAAGCTACCACGTCGAATAAAAACATCATACTTGTGATGTTGCCACACCTTAATTCACATGCGATGTCGATTAAAAATGATCATAGATCAATATTTCTGGAGACTGACCACTATCTACACAGAATGGTAAGTAGCACGCCCAAGAATGTGCCACCCCACTGCACTGGCACGCGCCACCACAATACCTACGTGGTTACGCAACTACACGCGCGCAGAATTCACCCGCCGCGATTTCTCTCACCTTTCATACAAATGACAGTACAATGGAATTTATTGATAGTAAAAATTGTCTAGACATGTCCCGATTTGTTCGATTCGTTTGAAATTTGATATTATGTATTTTTGACCAACTTATTATTGTATGGGTTTGATAGACTATTGAATATGCGTAAGTGTTTCGATGCGAAACGTAAGCGTGTGGCCACACGTGCAACGTTTTTAAGTTCTTTCTGGATTTCTTTCAAAACTATAATTATTATAAATAATAGTTGTATTTAAATATAATATTATGATTAAACTTGCAATATTAATTATAAAATTTAAAAACATATTTCTGTAAAACAATGACGTATTATTAAATATGAGGATAAATCAATTATGGTTGATATTATTATGATAGTTTTAAAATGTTTATTTTGTGTCTAAGGAAATATCGCATTACCATTACGTATTGCATACAATGGCGTGAACAACGCTTTCGTTGTGACGAGCCTGCATGCTGTCAGAGGTCGTACGAAGACAATGTTCAATGAAAGCCTGGGGAGGGATAATTATCCCCACAAGCCACACCCGCTTAAGGTGACGATATTTCGTGATGCATCGGGACTTCTCAATTGTATTTTATTGAAATTAATTTTCAGAATATCCTAACGTTTACTGCGACATTGGTAAGTGGTTTTATTTGTTAATTGTCAGATTTTATTTAAAAATCAATTTATAAAAAAAAATTTATGTACTTAATGTCATCAAATGTAAGTCCTTTTATAATTAAATGTTGTGGAATCTCAAAAACCTTTTTTGAATGAAACTCAATAAAACAAAAAGTTAACTTATAAATGACGATGTAATTTTTGCAATTAGCACAATGTTGTGTTAAATAAAGTGAATCCAAAAAGTACGTTTTATTAAAACGTGTTTTATTTTTATTTCCTTTATAAAGACGTTGCTCTCGAGTAAGTTAATCTACATTAAACATCAACCATTACTTCAAACTCTTTGAACCATAAAAACATCTGTAATTACACTTATGAATTAGGTAAAAGTGTACGCATCCATCTAACTTATCTGAGCACTCAAAATATCTATTTTTAAAGAAAACCAAGCGGTAAAAATCATATCGGTAGTCGTTTGAGCATGATTGATTTTATTGCTGTCTGATGTTTTGAAATCTGTATATATTTTTTGTTGCCAATGCGTTATTCCCGGAATGGATTTCTACGATTATTGTTTTAGTTATATTATCTATCGATATGATATCCGTAAACAACTCAGTTAACAACTTAATTAACAATGATAGTTGTAGTTAAATTGAATACTTGTTGTCCATTTAATAAAAGCTAATTGATTTTATTTTTGCCCAACGTTTTAGATTCAATTTTTTGCATTAACACGTTATTCCAGGAATGGATTTCGCTGTAGCTTTTTAGTAATATCGAGATAATGGCAACAATGTCATGATTCTGATTTATCATTATCATTTTTACAACCTTGGTGTTTCTGTAAAAACAAGATCATTAATCGAATTTTTAGCAAATATAATTTATGCGTATAAAAATTAAGAATTAAAGCAAAAACTATATTAATCGCTTATGTGTCATGGTCTAATTTTATTGATGTTGTTCTGATTTTAATTATAAACTTTGCTATATCGAACCTTATCTTGCGACTTATCTTGTACATTATTAATTAACTATCGATTCTAAAATCGTCTGACAGAATTAATTAAAATAACTCATCGACCAGATGTAAAATATTCCCAGATTCCCGATAAAGACGTTTTTATTAGATGGCGTGTTCAAACTGACATAATTTACTCATAAGTGTTTAAGAAAATAAATAAAAAAACACATAAGTTCGACTCGCTGCGCCTGCGTCTACTCAATAACGCATCTGGATTATTTCTACATCGTAAAGTATACATCGCTTTATATATAACTTGTGGGAATTTATGTTTTATTGATATTTCGATTCTGATTTTTATTATTCACTGACATCGTTCTCGATTCAAGTTTGCTTTTTTATTGTCTATTGTCTTTGAAGTTATCAATCCGGATTTTAATAGTTTTCAAATTACGACGTTCAAGCTAAAAGTAACGATGTACGCTATGCTAGATAAAAATTTCTGTGATGCAACAATGTATTGCTAGTCGATAAAACGTTGGTAAATAAAATAAAAATGAATATTTAATTGATTTAGTGAAGAGCGAACCGGCCTCAATCAGTGCCCGGCTTGTTGTCCGTTTTTAGCCCCATTCCTGTTCCGCGGCAGCAAATTAAAAATGTAAGAATTCTCGCTTCAAAGGAATTTATATTTTATTTCATTTCATTAAAATCCGCCATCTTTTGTTTCCCCGGGCCGTTCCGATCGGAATTCATATTTTTCTGTGTTTTGTTTCGGTTTGCGAGCGGCGTATTGTTTTATTGTTATGTCCGTTCTAAGCGCTCCGGTTCACGTTCCGAACCGAGTATTAATTATTTTCTTATTTTTGATGAATGCGACCGTCGAATTTTAAGACGTCTTTTAGTGGCGATTAAGAAGGAGCGATTATAATTTGGTCTTTGGGAGCTCAATCACGATTTTCATTTGGATTCCGCGGTTAAAAAAGATAGGCGCGATCTCGAAGTGAAATCGCCTTTGCCAGTCAAGATTAGGCGGACGTCGCTCACGTAATACTATGTACGATTGAACTATTAAATGGTACATTGATTCGGAACAGGTATATTATAGATACATATCGTTTACCGAAAATAATACAACTTTGATAAGTTAAGCTTAAGCCCATACGATCTGGAGTTGCGCAAGCGACTTTCCTTCCACCGCTAGGATTATTTGTTACTCATCAATCTCAAATAGACACAGCACTCTATTGTTCCCGTGACATTTAAACAAATTTATAAATAACGAAGTACAATAAATTCTCACCATCTATTTATAATACAATGTTAGTTATATGATAACTGGTTAGTTGATTTCAACATCTGTAATTTACTCATTTAAATAGTACGTATAGGTATTTTGAATTTGTAACAGAACACATTCCTAATTGTTTGTGTCGCCCGCTGGCATTTTGGCATACGCTCTAGCGCTATTGGCCGATACGTTTTCGTATTTCGAACGTCGCTTTGTATACGAATTTAGAAAAGCTTATATTGCTTTCTTTCTATACGTCATTGTGTGCAAATGTTATTGTTGCTGTCTGCGATGCAATACATCCTAGATTACATCCAGCCAACAATACAGATCTTATATCATCTGGAAATTATATTAAAAATGCAAAACTTTGTTCATAATATATCGTATCAACCGTGAAGCATAGCCAATCTTATTACCAGTCCGGAATATGGCTACAAAATTGACTGTCATGTTTATTTCTATTCGTTTATTTTTTAATTTTTTGGCTTTTATAGTATAATGATTCAGTATAACTATGCCTAATCATTTTCGTTCACTATATCGGAGGACCTGATGTCGATTCTATTTATGTAAACGTATTATTCCTCATATACCTATTTAAAATGAACAAGTAAAGGTAAATAAAGCAAAGTCGGTAAAGTTTTGCTAGTCATTTTGAAATGTTATTCACATTTGCTGTATACAGCGATAGATGCGATTCCTGTAACTAGTGTTTTGAGAGAATTAAGTAAATTCAACACTATTTGCAATGCTGCGCAAATATTAGATTCTATTTACTCATGAAGTTCGTTGCAATATCTGTTGAGTAATAAGCTTTCGGCGGATCAATTTCGCGATTTGTTTTTTCAAATACTATTGAAGTCCTAACAAGGTTCTTAATACGAGAAAACTAGTAAATTGAGGTTATAAGTTTGAATTAGGACCAAAACATTTTTCAAGTTAATGACAAAAATTCATTACATTCTATAATTTTAATAAGAATTAAAGTACTTAGGTATATTTTGGCGCTTATGATCAGTCAAGGTTCAGTAGTGGATGAGTTCAAGCATTTAAAGTATTTATCTACTTATCATGTTATTCTATCCATTTCTTCTAACCTAACCCTGAAAACGTAACCTAGGGATGAACATGAATGTAAAGATGAAAGCGGGGGAGAAATCCGAAACAGCTGGAGTGATTTTGATGAAATATCAGATTTGCCCAGGTTCCAGAGGGAAGTTGGTAGCTTTGAGAAGTGTGAAAGTGCGAAGTCGCGGGTTCTGCTTATATTATAAAAAAAATAAACAGTCTCGTGTCTTTGAAACATTCGTCATAGAACAAAAATAAGCAGAATCAAAATACACATTCAATGCAATTGGCACAAATAATAAGTTTTTCTAAATATGCATTGTCAAGGAATAATGCACGTAAACAGTGAAGTGTAGTTTATTGTATCAGTGCCAAATATTAAGATATACTGCCAAAGATGCCACCTCCGCAAACTGTCTGAAATTATAGTTTTTGAATAACAAATTTTGTAAAACGTCCATTGTTAGAAAATAACGAATTATTGTTTTAAGTTAACGTTTAAGCTATAGCGATATTTGATTTGGATTTTTATGTTGACTTTTAACATCGTTAACACCAAGATAATTTTTAATTTCGAAGTTATTTGATATTGTAAAAACTATATAACGTACCCTTTAATAATTATTTACAAATTGAATTACTAAAAATCATCCTATAAGTAAACGTCACGTTGATACGCGAAATAGACATATGCATTACAAATACATGTATCCGTCTGCGTGTCAAACTATTTATCATACGTAATTATTATGAAGATAGATTTTAGTTTATATTTTTGGCGCCGTACACTTTTGATTATATTTAATATTTACAATCAATGGCCTTATTAATCTAAGAGCGAAGGTTTTGTTTAGTTTGACGCCAATGTTGCGTGTCAGTAGGCAGATAATAAAAGAGTTACCCCCTTTAGAACAAAATTTTTATAACCTTTGAATGTCTTACATCTTTATATCTAGTCAAATGCCTAAAAAATAAGTTTCAAGCTTCTAGCTTTAAAAATGACGTAATTTCCATACAAATTTTCATCCCCTATTTCAACCCTTTACAGCCCTTTTTTCGCTTTGAAAAGTAGCCTATGTCCTTTCTCGGGCTATAGACTACAAATGTACCAAATTTTATTAAAATCGGTCCAGTAGTTTTTCGTCCTTCTCGACGAATCGAACCCAATAACAAATTAATTTTTACAATTAATTAATTTTAAAACCTAAAATTAAGACGTTACTTTAGAAAAAAAAGTTGTAATATTAAAGAAATATTACATTGAAACGGTTTTCAGGCATCGCTATGTTACTAACCATATCAACTGCCTGATACAGGTCTTAGGTTCAATTTTACTCAATCTTTACATTAGTTAAGATAAATCTCTTAGTTAAAAATATTAATCGAATGATTAACAAAGATTATGGAAATACTTTACATACTAAATATTAAGGAGATACTAACTACTTAGGTTAACTACTTGAGCTTGAGCTTAGGTACAGCTGTTGTCAAGTGCATCAATTTTGTTTAAATTGTACAATATACAGTAATATATCCTTAATATCTTATTAATAATAAAAAAAATCAAAGATTAGGTTGAATCGCCATTACAGAATTTAATAACTTTACACTTCGCTGACTTTTTATCTGTAATCATTTGCGTTTTTTAACGTCCGTAAGGACTTTTGACAGCTAATCTTTGCTTAAAGCTTAATAAAAATATTATTCATTCTTCAACTTGGCATCCTTAAAATAGCAATTAAACTCAACTAAGTTCCACGCGTTACATTGGAGTGATTCAAACGAATAATAGCTAGAATAGAATATCTAAACAGTAGTCTCCGCTCAAAATAGGGCGCCTATGCAATTATTTTAGCTCTGTCTTTCTGAAAATTGGCAAGAGCTCACACGCGGTATTCGCTTGGGAAACCGTTGTAGTACCGACCAGCTTTACTTGAACCTTAATACGACCCTACGTCCCAACATTTTACAACCGATCCGTCGAATGGATATGCCAATATAAAATGGTCATTATAAATAAAACCCTGATATGTGAATAGATAAGTACGTTTCGGTTCTCTTTTTACAGTGATTTATAATGTTTAATTGTGGTATATTATCTGCGGTTGCAGCCAAAATTATAATCTAGGCTTGACACGATAATGTCCGATACGATCATCGTAAGCCTTTACGATTGCCTATGCTTCATCTGTTATATTTGTCATATTATATATTTAGACTTTTTGTACGTCCCACTGCTGGGCATAGGCCTCCATTCAATACGATGGCGATCAGGCCATAATCCATCACGCTGGCCAAATGCGGGTTACTTAATGCATTTTTTTCAAGCATTTGTATTTTTACTTTTACAACTTGAGCCATAACTAATATTCAATAAATATGATCTCGAACTGTAATAAACAATAAAATATAGCAAGAAAAATAAAAGTTATTAATAATTCTGCTACAATTTAATACCATATAGAGTGGAGAAAAAAGCCGACCAACGCCGTCGCGGACTGAAAATTTACATTTGTAATCAGCACCATTAACGTCCACAATAAATTGCATTGACATGTGCCCGAGAGAGACACCGCTATCGCGCAAGAGCGAGATAGTCAGCCTTTTGTGAGCAGTCATGGATACAATAGCAACTTTGAATGAATAAACGACACATATCAACGTTAACAGGTATTTGAAAATGCGCTTTAAAACTAGAGAATAGAAGCTATTTTCAATTAATTAAAATACTGCTGTAAGCTCTCTGTTCTAACTCATGTATCGGCGCGTGCGCCTTATGAAAGCGAGGAATGTACGGCGCTGGAATGAGACGGTTATATTTCGGCGTTTTGCATTTCAATTATAGTGCGTTGAGATTTTATGCGTTTGTGAAAAATGCGCGCAGATTTATCGTTTCGCTTTCCCCGTAGTCTATTATCGCATACGCATGTACACGCATGTACCCACATGCATGCGAAAGTTACATGTACGGTATATGCAAATGATCGTAATTTATTGATCCGTTCGTAATAACGCACAGCTCGACTGTTTTTGAAAATTAATGATCCTCTCTCTTTGTTAAACTGTTTATGATTTCCTTGTAAGTTAAAATAAGATCCCCTTTTAAATAAATTATTTTAAAGAGTGCGGAACAACAATTTTGAAAAAAAAATAGTAATAAAAATATATTTTTTTTCAAGTAATGGTACAATTTTAAAACTCCTGTAAACGATAACTTACTACTTAGGTATAATATACTTACTTGTTATTCGTAGTAAATATTGAAACATCGATGTACTTAAAAGCCTTAGACTACCTAGTTACAAAACAAAGGCAAAAATATTACCTAGCATGATATGCTTTTTATGACTTTTTTCTCGATTTTCTTAAAGATTTTGGGCTTTATACAAATACATTATAAGTACATTTGTTATATTAATAAAAATTGTAGAAGATATGACATAACATTACCTCATATTTTTTTTTTATTAAATGTCATGTCATATTTAAAAATAATTTCAAAACACTATGCATTGTTTAAAGTATTATAATTTGGATTTTAGTTCTAGTACACTCTGTAAATATTATTTATTACTTTACAAACAAACATTTTAAGTAAAATAAAACATTAACATAACACAATAACCAAGGAATACAATAAACTTAACACATAACAGAGTAGCGAGCAGGTGCGCATGCGCACGTAAAGCAGTAACCGCGGTTCGCATGAAATACGCGACATGCTCAGGTTAATTAATATTACTATTCTAAGTCTCGACGAAATATTGTTGTTATTTATGCGTCTACGCAGATCTAGAACAAAACGAGGAATGCCACAGACTACAGACACTTGATCATAAATGTGTTTTCATATTAATATTGTACGAGTAAATTGCTTGTAGCATATTTCGAGATGATGTCGTTTTGTTGGTATAATAATCAGAAATGCGCGCGAAACTCAACGTGATGAGATATAACTAAGATTATGTATTATTTAAATTCTAGTTTATAGATTTATGCATATAATACAATTAAGTATCTAATCTGCACTTTAAATATTCTTTGGAAAATCTTATTGAAACCGTCATTATTATTATCGTTACACAGACCGAATCTATAGTTTTTAGATTTTTTATCTGTCTGTCTAAGATCGCATCATGAGAAAACCACTTGAAAGATTTCGGGAAAATATCTAAACAACACTAATAAATAATTAAGGATTAATCTATAAATAAAATAAACAGTTTCTAAAAAAATAATAAAAAATCAAAAAAAAATATTATTTATGAAGAGTGGCGATAAAAGCATAGTGTGTATTGATAGTATATCGGGATCGACGTCACGCGGTCGGCAGACGTCTGGCTATTTACAGGTTACGTTTTGTTGTTCCACTTCTGGATGTAAGGACATGCAATTTTGTTTTCATTATGACATAACTTGGAACGCACTTGGAAATACATTATTGTAATAAATACTTATTTTGTAATTTTTAAAACTCTATATTTAGACTACTATAGATAAACGCAAAAATTATATGATTATGCGAAAAATATTCTTATATGCTGATATAGCTGAAGCGATTTTGATGAAATTTAGTTTAAATATAGTCTATTGAGTAATAAAAAAAACTTGTAGTAAAAATAATGCTATTAGAATTCTGGCAACACAACCAAATAAAGTAAAACATAGTATAAACGATAAAGTAGCAAACACACGATCACATCCATTTACAGGATTATTAAATATATTTACGGCAAATCAGCAACATTACGCTTAACTCGTGTTTATTGAGAACGCTCTCGTAAACCGTTCGTGGCGTTATGAACCCGTGTAAACTTAGCCACTGCCATTGTATTATAAAATGTAGGATAACTTAAACAAAATATATTACTTTAAATTTTCTTTCGTTTAACATTTACAACATTATTCTTTGCCTCCAAAAACTAGGTAGAGGTAACCTATGAAAATACATCATTTACATGTGTGTAAATGTGTAGATCCGTACTTAGGTTGTCGGGCTTAGATTGAAAGAAGTCTAGACTAGTGTTTTCAAATTATTCTCCGCCCACCGCCTATAGATCGCCGAGATTGGGGGCGGATTAAAATGCTGTGTTTTGCATTAATTCTTAACAAAATTAATTATGATCAATAATCGAACCCACGATTTCTGCTATAGTAGATAAAACCTGGTAATTGTATATATTAATCAATATTCGTCATCGTAGAATATGTTTAATATAACTGTTAAAATTGTTTTTAAATAAAAAATATTTAGTAATATTTTCAAAAAAAAAAAAATGTTTTCAAAAAAAAATTTAAAAAGTTAATAAAAAATACAGTAATGCTTTAAAACAATTACTGTAAATTCTTAAAAATTAACTCATTAAAAGTATGAGAAATAACAACACACAAAAGATCGAAACATGTGCATGTTTATTTACAAGATCTGATATCGTAAACATTGCATTAATGGAGAAGTTATTGGAATTCCTATAAAAGTATAAACTATATGATGGCCCCAAATTTACGTTAATTACAAGAAATAAAAATATTTTACATTCTATTCATTCATTAATTACATTAATTACATTAATATAAAATTTATAAGGAACGAGTCTTGGTAGTAAGTACTTTTCAGCAAGTACTTACTAGAAACTGAGCCAAAGGTGTCATCATTGATAAATTAGTGATTTTTAATCCCCAGAATACGTAAATTATATCTCTACTTAATATAGTAAAAAAGTATTTAACTTTAAAATAAGTAAAGCAATACATTTAAAACTAGTGGATTACAATAATTCAATCAAGTTTTACATTATGACTTGATATTAAGAGTAAATGCCATTATGCGCTTAACGACTGAGTTAATACTTGTGTTTGTGTGCGCGCAGCTGTTGCTTTAACTTTTTACAGAACGATCTAATACGTAATATTGTAGTGTAAGAGCTGACATACTCGTAAGAATGTTTAAATTCACAAAATAAGTAATTTAATCTAAAAAAGCAGTAGGCCTTGTTTCTAGTAAGTCTTTTAATAATGTAATTGACAAAAGTTTATGATTGAAATTAATTATTAACAATACACCATTGATGTTAAATAAGTATATTTAAATTCAGTCGTCGTATATTTATTAAGATTTCATTTTTTTGATTCTCATTCATTTTTTACTATATTGAAATTTAACAATATCAACTATTGAATGTATTTTTTATAAAAAGGTAGCCCAGTTCAAATCCCGGAGCTCGGGTCTCTATTACTTTCACGTGCCATTTATTTTCAATATGTCTACTACATAAATTACAAAACAAAAACACTTAATGTTATGCATATAAAAAAATTAGTGCAGTCTACCACCCCGTATTTGGCCAGGGTGGTGGACTATGGCATGATCCCACTAATATCGAAGTTGCCTATGCCCAGCAGTGGGACGTTAAAAAGAGCTGAATATAAGATGCATTAAATTTAAATAAGTCATAAACTGTTAATTTTAAAAATCATCTCTTGGCCTATTGAAATCGTGACGAGAGACTTCAAGTGAACATCCTGTAACATATTATTTAACCCACAATATGACCTTATACATTAACGTTTTAACCGTAATTTCTAAGTATCATTGCCATAGAAAGTATTCGATGTACCGAGTCCCTTCTTACTATCGTTATAAGTTAGCGTATCGTTTGCACTAACATAAATCTTGTTTCTCATACATTGATGTTTATTCAAACATGAAAATATGACAAAAGCTTACGTAACCGGCCTTGTATTGTCATTTTGGCGATATTATCTAATATCCCTTAAGGGCGTTCACCCTGGCCTTTTTTCCACGAAACACAGCTTCCTTTTTATCCCAGCGGTTTTTATTCGATGTTAATTGTTAGCATTTTTTGTGTACGTCATGTTGACAGCCATTTTGATTAATCGTTAATGATTCGGCTTTTGGTTCGTAATCGTAATAAATTAGGAGACTGTTTAGCGTTTAAAATTTATAAGTAATGTGTCTTTACGTATCTCATTGTACTCTCATATTTCTTCATTTTATAAATTTTTGACTTAAAAAATGATACCTATAACTAAAAAATGCATTCAATTTCGCTTGCTTAAAATAATTCGGTTCAAGATCGAGAAGTATTTTTACGATAAGGATCCACACAAAGTTCTGTAGTTTAAATTCTCAAGTATATTACAAACTATATAATATACGTTATTTACTGTACCATACATATCATACTTACTTCTAATCGAAACAAATTTCGATTCATTTGAACAATGAACTCTAATCTCTGCCTATCTATCTCGATATAAAAAGCAATTCAAAATAATAAAGAAAGCCAAACTTAAAAGCCATAACTAAATCTAACCCTTTCAATATCCACGCACGTTTCTATCATTTTAAAAATAAAATTATACAACGCCCGCATGTAGAATAAGTACAAAGGGTATCAAAAAACTCCCTCGCCCTAAAACGCTCCAGAAATATTAAAATAGTCAAAAGAGTTAAAATTAAAAACGAGGGTTAACTCAAAAACGTAATCCGAAAACTAACACAGCTGAGATCTCACAATAGTTTTACTTATGTATGTAACGTAGCTATTGAAAGCGCTGAGTTTGTAGCATAATGTATTGGACTTCCTTACAAGATTATATACGAATAGAATTAATTAGAAATAATATACTGAAATAATGAATGTTTCTATGATAAATAACAAATGGTCAGAGGTGATATATTTTTCCACAGTAATAGTATCCTTTAAGTTTTAAGGCCCAGACAATCAATCTGTAACGATAATTATGACTATTACAGTAATATTTTTCATTGAATATTCAATTTACAAATTCAACTCTGCTATAATTTTATTATAGGTATGTATAGATTCGATTTTAATGACAAGAGTACATTATACTTTCTTAGATTAACGTGATTATTAAGCGTACATTATATAGGTTTATCTTAACTATAAGATAAGGACATTAATTTTATAACATTAAATTTTAATTAAAAGTATAAAAAAAATTGAAACTCACAAAACGTCTTAAAAATGAAGTTTTGTAATCTTTGTATCCACTTACATGTAAACTATAGACGAGGGAACAGCATGACGAACGCAATTTCAAAATGGTAGGGTTTCGCTTTGCGTTCCAATTCCACAAAAATGAATCCGCGACGAGTGATTTGACGACTCGAACGGATTGTGTGGAATGTCTTATGCGGTAGAGAACTAGCGTTTTGAAAAAAGTTAAAATTGTTTAAAAAAATAGTAATTTCGATAGTATTGTAGTATAATAATTTAGGTTGTATATTATATGTATATACCTACAATGGTAGGGATTTTAAAAAAATATCAGTAAACTCTTTGTCTATTGTTATATTTTCATTTTAGTCTGTACAATTTTATAAACAATGTTAAATGTTTAAAACTTTTTCTTAACAAAAATTGCTGTACAATTAATACTATAAGCAATCGAATAGAATTAAATCAGAAATATTTTTATAATGAAAGAGCACTCAAATCTAAAATTAACATGAGTGAAAACAGAGTTTGAAATGTTCCCATCCACTTGAAAGTGTTTTACTTTTAAGTAATTTCACTTGTGTACATAAACCCCTCGCACGCACACAGCGCCGCAGCCGCAGATGTTGATTCCATAAAATAATATTTCATGTAAAGCACTAACCGCCCGACCGAGGGCGGAAGGATTGAGTTCTATTTTTAAATTTTTATATTTCAACAATTCACGGCCAGACTCTTTGTGCCACATTTATTTTTTTAACAACAAAAAACGCTTACAATTTGTCCTTCGCAGTACAGGATTGAATTATCTTTACTGATAAAGAAGCTTGATTAATCGCACATGCTTTTAAATTTTTATGTTTTCAAAATTTATGGTCAATAATATGATCTAAATAACTCTTCTGCTAGTAAAAGGTTTTGTTTACTTCGGAAAACTCCGTGAAATATCAAACAGCATGTCAACCTCTAAAGCTACTCACGTATTCTTGGCGATCATTCATCAATTAAATCGGTCGAAGCCTTGTTATTAAAGAGAACAAAAAAGGAATATGCCCCGAGGCGAGTTTAAAAAGCTTCGTTTCGAAGTAAAGAATGTTGTGTACAATCTTGGTTCAGACAAAAAAGTGACAACAGATAAAAAATAAAGCACAACACAACACGGTCGGGGAACAGATTATCAGCGCTAAAAGGGTTGCTCCCGCGCTCTCCTTCTTTTGTTGCTTCCAAATTCAAACTTCGAGCCCGTACAAGGAGCGTTCGAATGCGAATTCTATTTTTGAATATTCTACCGAGAATTTTTAATTAATGCCGCTCGACTGTGCTCGTATTTTTAAAATTCGTATTCTGTTTTAAATCGACTTCGATATTCAATTTTTGCGTTCGATTCCCGCGTTTTTATTTTTTATTTATGTTGTGCGATAATGACGTTTCGCTTTAAGTGCTTTATTTCGATTGCCGATTTTATTCCGATGTTCTCCTTGAAGGTCGGTAGTTTTAGTGATTAATGGCCGAGATATGTGGAGTGCTTTTTAAACGAAATATTGAATTTAATGATGTTTTGTGGAACTCTCCGCGATCTGTTTTTATATTGCGCGTGGGTGGATTTCTATGGACAATCACATTTTCACATCTACTATAAAAACGTTACGTGAGTACGTAGCTCGTGATTTAGAGCGTGGTTATTATGCGATATAACTTGAAAATTTATTGACATTAATAAGAGAGCGTATGATAAAATTGTATACGTGCTCGATTAACTGGCAATTAGGTGTTTATTGCGTCGGTCGTGTCACAATGGGCCCTTATGAGTAACCAATAAGAGAGGTTAGGAGAACATTCCAGTTGGGAATAATAAAGCAAGTAACCAAACAAATATTATATAACGTTTTGATTGAAAGATTACGCATCTATGTGTCCATTAAAAAACATTTAATTATTGATATCTGTTAAGACGTGAAGATATGAATCAAAAAGGTTTAATTTAGCAAAAATAAAAAGGCTTTTTTTTACAAAAAATCATATTTATGCTTAATTATATTTATATTTATGGAGCATATTTGAATTAGAAATCCAAATGTCGGAGCATCGCTAGGCATATCGCAATGCAATATACTCGTACGTGGACATTCAGCATTTATCATGCACTTATGAGTAACCAATAACTCGCATTAAGGGGTCGCTTGACACACGCACAGCATACGCAAGTCGTTGCCCTCGATACGCAAATGGGACGTAACACCTATTAGATGTATGCCTTTGTATAAGAAATAAAAAAACAATATTATATTTTTTTTAATTAAACATTTCTCTCATACAACTTTTTTTTATTACTAATTCTAAATAAGTATTAAAAAAGCTTATAAAGTTTTTAAGATTCATAATAAAAAAATATTTACCTATCTACATAATATAATTTCTGTAGTAGAGTATAAAAAATAAAATTCACGTACTAGAAATATTAAAACACGATTTAACAACAGGGTAACGTTAACATGTCCGTCATCTTCCCAAAGCAATAGTAATCATTCGATGGTATAATAGCTTCACTTAATATTCCATTTTCGAAAATATTTGAATCGTCATGCTCGTTTCATTCCTTTGTATCGGCTGCTGGTGTATATCAGATATTGAATTCGATTCCTATTAGGTTCAAAATTTTGTATTCAATCGGAATGTGTTAGATTACAATAATTGTTAAATAAAGTTTACTTTACTGCTTATTTCTTATATAATATAAGTAAATCATTAAAAGTATCGATAACTAAATAAATCTCAGTTCAATGACTTTAAGAAAAGTTTAAAACGTGGCTATAATTTATCATTTTTTCCATTTTAAATATCGTATTCGATATCTCAAAAACCTTATAACAAATATGCTAAATCATTAATTTTATACATATCTCAAAATATTAGGGTACAGTTTAAAAAAATTATTTCAACTTATTTTGTTTTTCTTTCCAGGTACGAATCCTAATCGAGTAGTGTTCAAAAAGAACAACGGAAACAAGCGAATTGTCACGAACTTTTCCGAGAAATTAGCGATTACATCCTAATTGAGAAAGGTTTCTTCATGTATGCTTTTTAAGAACGAGTAAATATATTTTATTTAATATATTAATAGATTAAAATTACAGTATGTCGTTTACATTATTTTTTATTACAGTTTCAATTATTATTTGCATTAATTATTCCGTAATATAAAACATTATTTTCGATCAGTCTTTCGATTGTACCTATTAGTATCTTTTAGTAATTCATAAAATTTTTGACATTTAAAAATACTTGCTAAAAATGTAAACATTGATTTTCTTCATAATAATTGTCCAAATATTAAAATACAATATTTTTACATATTATTGCATGAAATATTTTTAAACTTTGTAGCAACCCGTCCCTTGCGTGATTTTATTACTGTCCCCTACCCTTAAGTTTATTTTAAAAAATGGAAAGTTGAGCGCATTCAATAATTGATGATGGAACTGGACTCACCCCTTCGTAATCTCGTTGAGGGATAAAATACATACACACATACGGACGTATTTATATTTCTATATACATATATGGATTTGCTTAGATTTTAACGCTGACTGGCATTTATAGTCTCATAATAAAATAAATGAAACATAATATAAGATCATTTTTTTTAAAGAACTACTTTTTATTTGACAATCAGAAAATTACGATTTGAACTCGACACGTCCTATTAATATATTTAACTAGGTCCTTCAGTTAGGTATTCTCACCGTTACTTCGAGGCGGTAATTTTATAAACGAAGTGCTACGTATACTATTAACACCTTAATTAGAACCTGACTCTACGCGCTTACAATTACAATCGACATCATACACCTGGCAACACTCATGTACCTACCTATAGCTATTCTTTCATAGAAATATATGCTTTATTATAGTGGTATACGATTAAAAAATGCTTAACAGATAAAACTAATGAAACGTTTAGGCTACACTATTATAATCAAGAATCGATAGCAAATGTATTGATATTAAAAATCGTGTTTTTGTCCATTCAAAGTTGAAACAAAGCGATGGTAATTCGTATGAAGTGACTTGCACTTCGTTCTCTTTGTCCGTCTATTCACAAAACGTATCTATTTTTTAATCAAAGATAATTGTCATTAATAATTGCGTTCGAGATCGTATTAGAAGTTTAATTTGGAAATGTATCGGATGAGTTACGTGTTCTCGATACTAATGATATCCATATGAGATGATGTTAAATGAACATAACATTTTTAAAAACTACCAATTTTAAGTTTATTTTTCAAGAATGCAAGCCAGTTCGTATGTACTGAATTATGTATGAACAACTCACTTCCCGGGCCTTTCGCTAACGTTTTTGGGAATAAATTCATCGAAAAACGCCTTTTATACCGCATTAACATTATTTATGTGAAACCGACTTTGGACCGGAGAAAATATGATTTTGGAAACTCGATTGTCTCCAACATGAATTCTTTTTGGGATCGAAATAGTGACTTTTGTCGATAAATTTATTTACGAATTCGCGATACAATGGTATTTTTCTACGAAAAAGACAAAGATTTTATGAATACCATATTTAGGAGTAAAAACTCAGAACAAGTCGGAGCAAGCCGAATCAGATGATTGCTCCGTGAGATACTTCGTAACAATGTGATTATTTCCTTTTTAATGGAATATACGGATTCCATTTACTAAGAAACAGAATAATCCATCGTAATTTAGCAAAAAGTTTACTTGGAATTTAATAATCGGATATGTTGATAAATGCACGCTCCGAGATAAGTTGTTTATAAATACCATTTATAATGAATGAATATTTCCAACTCGGCGAATACTTCGTTCTCGATATATGGCTGACTTTAACTCGATATGATGTATTTTTTCCCCTTTTACCATTCTAAAGTAACGAGCTCTAGACAGCAGTAATTACTGAGACCGTGGATTTCGAATATACCTACGCCGCGTTAATACGAATTATCCTGTGACCTACATTAATTTATTAAGTATTCTAGCTTCGTATACTCTATAACAATGGCGACCATAACGTCGGATTATGCAAAAGCAACAAAATACATTTTTCGTTCGATAATGGTCACTTGATACGCCGAAAACGGCATAGAAAGTCGTAATAACAAATTTGATGTCGTATAGAATAATTTCACCGAGACGTGAGCGGGAACTGAATCCAGGACTTGCATACTGATTGATCTACGAGTTTTCCGAATAACTTATGTGTTTCCGTCGTCAGTTTCAAGATAGGTAATTATTATTTTTGGTATTAACATTTGCGACATAATAAATGCTAATTGAATTGCGCAAGCCCAAGTGTGATAAATGTGAAATCCGCTGACATTTCTATTAAGTTTATTTTAGAGTATGTAAAATGTCAGTGTCTATTTATTGTAAAAATCCAATAGATCATAAATCGAGTTAGAAAAGGATCACTGACTAACAAGCGAGACTTTACGGTAGAGTGGCTTGGTTTTTATCTTCTAATAGAATGTAAATATATTATGATTTTAAAATTGTCAGACGAAAAAGTCCGAATGTACCAATTTACATAAATATGTTTGATTGATAGTTGCATCAAAATGTAGATGAAATTAAAATACTGCGAGTAATATTGGAGGCTTAAAAATAAAGTTAACATGAAAATAAATACCACTTGCCAAAATGTAAACTTGAGTTTTTAACAGGCTTAGACATAATATATTAGGTAAAGAAGTAACAATTGTACGATCAGTTATAACTTATAAGTAATACTAGTAGCCATATTGCTATTGTGAAACTTCAATAACTGCGTAGCCCGCATATTAAAAACCATTGCTCGGACTAAACTGCCGGCGAAAACGGGAAACAATCGCCCGACCATATTTGAAATCGTTTGAATATGGAACTATTTAAAATTTCGAATCCGTTGCGTTATCGCCGCGACGTGCTGGCGTTTCCCGATTGTTCTTTTTTAATTTGAAATTGGAACGCTATGACAATATCCGTTTAATAACTTAACCTAAGTACAGGATTAGTCATATAAACTTCTATTTATTTTTTCAAAAAAGTTCTTATCGCTTAATTGCAAGAGAGTAGTTGATGTCAACTTTTGATTATTCTAATTCCCACGAATATTAGATACATTAATCATTTAGGATGTCGCGTCGTCTTACAAATAATAACTGTATATAACGGTAGACACCAAAAATGGATCCGCGGATCAAGTACCCTTTAATGCTAAACACAACATGGCTTTGCACTTCCTTTTACCAACTTCAAAAACAACGAAGCGTAATTAAATAATGCAATGTATCGTTTAGAAAACTTTATTAGAACGAAATTACAGTTTATTCTTCCTGCGTTATCGATGTAGAAAAAAGAAAAATAATCATACTATAAAAATGTGTCGCAGATATTTGAGGAAGGGCTTTTTCATACAAGGCAGTTTTCTACGCTTATTTAAAATGATTTATGGTTCTTTAGCTAACTTATGTTAACTTTTAAACACTAATATACATCTAGGTGCTGTTTATTGACGCCAGTGTGACTGGTAGCTAAAATCTATTTCATAACAAGAGTGTTATGAAGTGTGCTAGAGAGCACTAACTAAATGACGCGACGCGCGAATAAAAATCAGGAATTTTGCAAAAAAGTATTATAAACAAAGAAAAGTATGCAATATAAATAGGAATGGATTTTTTATTTCACCCTTTAAATAGATTAAATGGATGTCATGGTTAAGGTAAAATTTGATGGTTTTGATCGATTTTCGTCAATAAACAAGAAAATTATAACGAATCCTTTTGTGTGTGTCTAAAATCTATGGACTGTGTCGACTGATCTCTTTTTCTGTAGTTTTATATCCTACACTTTTTAAAAATATGTATGATAATATGTTAGACGACACGTGTGGCGCAGTTTGTAGTGAACCTACTTGCTGCGCCAGCGGTCGCGGGTTCGAGTCCAACTGGGGGCATTCATTCGTGAATTCGTTAAAATTATATAATATGTGTAGTATATCAACCATCTAGTATCCATAACACAAGGCTCGTGAAACTAGATAGTGCTGTGTGTAAGTGTCCCAACGTATTTATTTATTTTTATTCATAGCAATTTATATTAACTATATATGTATAATTTACAGTTAATATCTTGATATCAAGAAGTAACAGCTAAAAATAATTACTTATACATTCAATTTGTTCGTGCATGACCTTTAGCAAAACTTGCTATGCACTTAGTGATATCATTTTACGAATGTTGCAACTTTTATTCTGTATAGTGTTTTGAAATATTATAAAATAAGTAAAATAGTTTACAATAATTAAGAATAATGTTATAATAAAATATTATAAGACAGTAGTAGCCCAGTGGTAACGCGCTTGCTTACGTGACCGAGTGAAGCGGGTTCCAATCCGGGTCTCGCACCCATTGAGTTATTATTACTACGTATAGAGTGGGCGCCTCAACTAGATTTATTCAAACACCTGTATAGGCCGATCGGCATATACGCGTTTAGTCTGTGCCGAGCGGCTGCGGTAGCTTGACGCATTGGAGTAAAAATTATTACGTCTAAATATGCCGTCATGTGTAGTGAGGTACTGTACAAACCGTTCAGGAAAATCAAATAAAAGTCAAGGAGTGACTTTTCACGCGTAAGTTTACTGCATTTTCGTTTAATCACGCTTAATTTAATAATTTTGTATAATTTTAAAGTCATGCCGACGCGCCATGCGGCGGCGGCCATGATTGTTGAAATCAAAGAGTAAAAAAAAGGTCTACGCAGAAGTGACAATATCGAGTTGCTATGTTAATTAATACAGATAATGAAATTATTTTGTAGTTCCCTATCAGATAAAACATTTTATATTATTATATATATCCTTTTTTTTTAAGCTATTGCATAGCTTCTATCGCGGGCTTTGAGCGCGGCGACGGCGGTGATTGTAATTAAAATAATTAGTTGTATGCTCATTAGGCAGAATATAAACAAAGTGTCCGTGTCCCTTCTGCATAGTAATCTATGATGCGATCGCCTCCTCCCCCGCGCCCCGGGCGGCCGCTAGTGGCGAACAGATTTTGTTCGCGGCGTCTACTCTAGTAATAATAACTCAATGCTCGCACCTCTGATATTTTCATGTACGAATTATTTCTAACATGATTACCGCTTGTCTTACGGTAAAAGAAAACATGGTGAGAAAACCTGCATGTTTGAGAGAACCTAGCAGGTTTTCGATAGACATGTCAAGTCCGCCAACCCGCACTTGGCCAGGCCTTGACTATGGCCTGATCGCCCTCACATTGAACGTAGGCCCGGGGGCCCTGTGAAACGTCAAAATGGCTGAATCCATCCATCCAAAATATTATATGTACATTTTTCAAATACCTGTTTTCTTTTAATTTTAAGCTAATTGATTATTTAATATATTTTATCGAACGTACTTCTAAATGTGGATATAGCAAAGAATTATGTTAAATATAAAAATTTTAAGTCTTCTAAAATCTCAATGCGGGCTACCATATAAAATTAGGGACTAGTTCTCGAACATAACCCACCAGAAACAGTAACAATAATTGTCCCTTCAAAACAATATGGGAAGTAAATTGAGCTTCAAGGTTTGAAGAATAGGAGTGTAATTTGTGTATCCTATGGTGAACGAGCAAATTGGAGACTTCCTCGATTTTTATGTTTATTGATAAAGCGTCTCGACAATTGCCACAGATTTGGTCTTGAATTGAGCGCACCCATTGTGGAATACTGCTTTTATAGATGATACGAGAGGATAAACGTGTGGTATCATATTTTTAGAATAGTTTATATGAACTTCTAAAGTAAAAAATGTACCAGCTATACTTCCTCGCTTTGCTCGTTCTAGGAATTACTTTAGGAACGTTTTAATTCTGAACTTGGAATTTTCCTGTTTTTTTTTTGTTTTCCCAATTTTTTATACCTACGTGAATGACGTCCGATTCACTCCCAACAAAACAAAAAAAATATTATGTAAATCGGTCCCGCCGTATTTGGGTCTTAGCGAGCAACTGATTTTTATAATATATCAAAATGATGTAGTATATAGACTTAAAAAAATATGCACCAATACCATAATCGAATTTATATTAATATTATTTAAACTTATAGTCACACTTCCATCTGAAATTCTTAACGCTGCGTTACCCTCGATTTGCGTTTATTACTTTAGAAACTGTGTTAGCGTAAATTTTTCTATCGGACCAGGCGTCCACTTACATCACAACCCTTCCAAAAAAATAGAAAATAAAAAGCGAAGGGGACTTTAAAATCGTTATTATAATCTCGGACGCCATTTTGCCTATGGGGACGCGCCCTTCAATTTTAAATCTTTTTCAACAAAAACCCCTTTGATGTTTATGCATTTCGGCAATATCTCCCGCACCACTAGATACACGACATTTGGCCATTTCGGGGATTTTACAGATGCATATTTCAGATTAAAACTTGAACGCCAGTAGCTATCCACTCGTGCTTTAATGTGACACCAAGGTTTTATATGTTTTCTAATAATAATGATTTTGTATATTTTTTATGTATTGGCTGCACTTTATATATTTTTTTTCATTTTGTGCAATGACAAGTACAACTATAAGCTTTAGTTGTGTACTCGGAGAAACTTTAACAACAATCAGCACTAGCGCAACATCCTATTAATCAACTCATTTACAAGACAAACAACTCAGAAAAGACGTGTGGGAAAATGTATCCAACCTAACACATTCCAAATTCGAATGAATCTGAAAGGCGGGCAAGATTTGAAAAGAGAATGAGATTTGAAAATAGAACATGCCATTAGGAATGAATACAATGGTCTCATTGGTCGATTTGAAAAAGGAACAATTTGTTAAACGTCAAATATGAACTTTTTTATTTCCGATGTAATGAAACGCGGCACAGTGTGATGTCTAGTATACTAGGAGGTTTTTGTTGGATCACTGTGCTCGTTTTTCATTCGTTTCGTCTGTCCGTCCGCTATACTTATTAACGTCAAAATTTAAATAAGAATCTGAATAGTCCAAAATGCCAAAGGCGACAAGATTATTACGTTATTAAACTCTTTCGAGCGCAAGAAACGTCCTAATTAATAGCCGTTGGAACGCGCAAAATGATTGGTAACTACTTATCAGATATACGTATATAATAAAAAATTGAAACAAATAATCACATAGACATTTATACAAATAAGATACAACGATAGTCGAATTGTGTTTTTTGCGTCCGCTGCCTACATATTGTCTACTCTCTCATGCATTCATTTCTATACCCGACAGACTTTCTATCTAACAATCGTTTATCGGGCGATCACAAACACGAGCAATGACATGAAACTATCAATATTTCTAATAACGTTTAAAAACAAAGTATTAGTTTCGTATACGCAAGCAGCGGCCATATTAATCATTGGAACGAATTTCCGTGCGCCATGTCATACGGAGTTCGTTTATTAAAAATGTGACGTATCAAGATCAACATCTCATAGAATGCGATAACAATATACGGGGGCGCAAGGCAAGAGCGAGAAGAGCGTGTGCTGACATTTCAACGGGTCATCAACCCTACAAGCGTCCTTCTCTAACTAGAATTCGAATTTGATTTGAATTGTTCCTAATTTTTTAATATTGACCCGTTCGCTCCGGACTCCGGTCTTTATGTACTCATTTTTATCTCCATTCATATGCTTTATTAAATTTTATTTCGACTAGATACTCCACTGTTGTGCTTCCGTTTGCTGCTTTTAATGGTCTGGTAATCCATAAAAGAGGAATAAATGGTTGTAAAATATCGTTAAGTAATTTTATATCTTTACAAAGATTGATAATAGCCCGCTTCCAACTAAAATCGCGCCGCTCAATCGCGTTTTAAGAATTTGGTATTTTTTTACTCGACTGGTTTTATATTACTGACATAAGTTTGAATATATTTAAGGATTATGATAAATCGGTACATCCATATGAATAGTCGTTGGTTTTTCAATTTGTGTTACTCATTCCGCACCGTGATTAGGATTTTTTGCTATAACTTTTCTAAGTTCTTGCCAAGCGAGGCTTAGATGTCAGATCAAATATTTTTAATTATCGTCGGTACCTAATGAGTTTACAGATCTTGTTATTTATTAGATAAACCAATCGGATATACAAAAAGTTCCGCAGTCGAAAGTCTGAGTGTAAGCGCTGCGCGCTCGCCGGTATAATACGATCGCAAGGCTTAGGATGCATACATTCCATTTATACGCCCCTAAGCCTAAATTAAAATGCAAGAACACAGTTCTATTCGAAACAAAAGATACAAAAATGTTAAGCAACCCATAGGAGAATCATAAGCGGTCATAACTGGTTATTCCGATCCATTTATGGCGATGTAATCCTATTGTAAGATCCTGCCTCTATAATGTGAACGTGTGTGCGTACAAACACAAATAACTATAAAATGTGTTCAATCATTAATTTTGTCTGTAATTGAACGAGTTGCGATCTCTGGCGGCAAAAAGCTGATGTTTCTTCGAAACTGAGCCAAGTATTAAAGTGTACCGATCGGATGACGGGCACCGACATCTCGAATTTATACGTTCATAAAATTCTTTTGTCAAATTTACGTCGGAGTTCCCAATAAAGTGGACGCGCACGTTGAGCGCTGAATTCTTTACCGAAATCATCGTCTACTCAGGTTTTTCTGCCGGTTATTATCTTTCGTATATACGCATGAAAACATTTACTTCTCCCCATTAGAGGCATACAGCTTTGAAATTCTCAAAATTTTGACAAAGATTAGACTGGCGCTCAGAGCTTCTGACATCCAATCGTCATTTCTTACCTCGATCGTTTCCGTTCATAAGCAATCAAAACAAAAAGTATTGAGAAGCTTCGCCTTAAAGAAAGTAAGTGCACATAATCGATAATTACTCAAAAAGAAAAATCTCTACCGAAAACGCATTCATCATTTATCAGCGGTCCATATCAGCTACTTGAACAAACCACTTTTCTATTATTCATTAGTTGATTGTGGCGTGGAGGAGGAGGGGGCTCGCTTGCTGCAACGACCTGAAATTCGGTAACTGACTTTACATTAATAATTACTTCTCAAAATAATGCTAACTTTGATGCACGACTTCGATAACAGCTAGTACGGTCGGCAGCTACCACGATACGAGTGCCACAGAGTAACATTACAATGTCTTACGTCGACTGTCGTTATAGTTATGTCTAATATCTAGTTTGATAGTTTATAATAAAAAGGATGTAAATTATTATTTTTTACATGTATTTATAGCATAAACTACTAATGTGAACTGTAAATCTTACAACTAAATATTCAATATCACTAATTACTTCAATCACTATCAATACAACGGGATTTGGTGACCAACTTCACATCTTATCTCTACCATTGTTTTGCCGTTTCGTATAAATAGATCACTTATCTGTCACGGCAAGAATCCAAAGCTGACGGATTGTCCGACTGGTTTTTTTAAGCTGTAATCTTGCGCAACCATTGGTTGCATCAGCTAATTAATTTCATGCGGTGTCAGGATCGATCACATGGGTTTAGCGCATAGATCAAATGTTTGTTTGTTTGTTGACGTGACATGTAATGTTACTCTTAAATCGTGATCTCTGCATTCGATGGAAGATATGGAACTGTAGCTCTAACGTTATTTATGTAAATTGAGAAAGTATTGAGTAAGTACGATTGCGAAAGCTTTTTTGTTCTCTGCCAAGCTTATAATAAATATTAATAAATTTGTTAAGATATTAACACACCGAGCCATCTAGTTCCATGGTGAATAACAACGCTTCTTTATACATATGATATGATACACTACACACATAAAACTTTAAATAGGTTTATATTATATACATACAATATTTTTTTTATAATATTGTGTATAATTAAAATATTATATTCCGCTTTATACGATACTGGCGACTTACCCACGCTTCGCTCGGGTTCGTGCCTACTTACCCCCTTCAGCATACAATTTTTACAAACTTTGAAGGTCTTATTTATTTACATCAAATCAAAAGCCTAAATAATAAGTTTCAAGCTTCTAGCTTTAAAAATGACGTTATTTCCATACAAACATTCATCCCCTATTTCAACCCCTTACAGCTCTTTTTATGCCCTTAAAAGTAGCTTATGTCCTTTCTCAGGCTCTAGACTATCTGTGTACCAAATTTCATTAAAATCATACATACAAAAATACATATCTTTTCTCTTTATAATATCAAATACGATGTAACTACATATTTGATTACTTGGAAATTTTCCTTTGACAAAATCATGAACTATTGATACATTGCTACTTTGTTTCATCATCATCATCAGCCCTTTTTAACGTCCCACTGCTGGGCACGGGCCTCCCTCAGTACGAGGGGGATCAGGCCATAGTCCACCGTGCTGACCCAGTGCGTGTATGCGGACTTCACATGTCTTACGAAAACTTGCTAGGTTTTCTCAGAGATGCAGGTTTCCTCACGATGTTTTCCTTCACCGTAAGAAAAGTGGTAATCAGGATAGAAATGATTCGCACATGAAAATATCAGAGGTGCGAGACCCGGATTTGAACCCGCATCACTCGGTTATACAAGCGAAGCGTTACCGCTGGGCTACTTTGTTTATTAGCACTTAAATTACACAAATATTTCATTTTGCTATCTGTACACCACGTTTAAACACGGCACTGACCGAATGCGAATATAGAGATTTTTGTTATTCCAATATCAGAGTACGAGATATTGTTAAATTTAATTTATTACACAAATAATTCAACATTACAAAACAATTTACACAGAAACCGCATGATCGTAATCGAGAAATACTTCGACGTTAATCAATTTTAATTCACTAATATTAAGGAAATTTATATTACTTTCAATATCATTATCACTACATATAAAACAAGTCCTCCGCCGCGTCTGTCTGTCTGTTCGCGATAAACTCAAAAACTACTGCACCGATATTCATGCTGCTTTCACCTATGGATAGAAGGTTCTCTAGGAAGGTTTTAGTATATAACTAGTGGAATCCGCGGCTTCACTCGCGCTAAATCTAGGGACGTCGGTAGTAATATAATCACAATATTTCGGTGCGCTAATAAGAAATGAGCAAAATTAAAAACACTCGAAAGGCGATAGAATTACCATAAGCTTGCATATGTAAATATCTTCACAATCCACCGATATTCTAAATTCCATGTAGCGTAAACAAAACCGCTAATAAATATAAAATAGTAATCAACCAACGACTTTTATTATCAACAGATATAAATCCGGCGTCTACTAATACATGCAAATGAACCGATTAACGCCAACTTAAGAAGCGATGGTTACACTTTTATCTTTATTACTAAAAGCATGTTAATATTATTTATTTACTTTTATTTATTGGAAACCATATTTTGAGAATGTTCATTAACACGGGAACTGGTGTGCCCTTGACTGCTGAGGTCAGATGGCTGTCGCTTAAAGCACTTGTCTATTGCAAACTAATTATGTTCCAAATACGAGAGTCTAGTTATAGATAATAATTATGATGATAGTTAAACAATTGCAAATAAAAAAATTCATAGATTTTGCAGTGACTTATTTATTTCTAATACTTTCCATAAAAATACTTCTTTACATAATACTTATACTGATTATAAATTAGAATAAGATGTTAACAGATTGTATTACAAAGAAAAGTGATAACGCAATTCTGGACACTATTTAAATTACAATGTACACTATAAAAAGTTACGATATAATGCTAGTTCTACACGTTGGGCCAACTAGAGCCAATAGAAGGAATAATAAAGTTGCATTAGCTTTGGTCCATTGGTTCAATATGTGGAGCCAGCATAACATGTTACAATGAAGCCCGAGGCGCTTACGGTACATACTTCGCTCTAAATTCTTATGTCAGAATCCGATTAGAAATTTTGGTTTGATGGAAAACTGTTGTGCCAGTTTACATTATGTCGAGACGATAAAAAAGGTGCTAAAGGCTACTTTACAATGTGTTAAGGAAAATATTGTAACGGCACGTCTGAAACGTGACATGTAAAGGCTAGTTTCGTAGAACTTGTAGCATTTGCTTTTTATACGAAGATTAAGATATAACAAGATGTCTTGCACCCAACTTTCAGAGAATAAAGAAGTTAATTCTAAAGGTGGAAGAGAGATGGAAATTTAGTACATTTTAATTTTTAAGGTCAATAAATGTAATGATACAAACAAAATACAAAATATATAATAATAAACAATAAAAAAAATTATAACTATGATTTTTATTTCTTTTTATTATAGTGATACATTTTTATAATATTTTCTATATCATGTAAACGAGCTCCAAAATAATATCTACTATTACGCGTCTCGAGATAACGCGATCTGTGTGAAACGATACATAATTACGAACATTTGAGACTTTTTATTGTACTTGTAATGTCGGTGCAATTTAGTTGTTTCTATACCAATAAACATTAAGAAATATTCCGTAGAGATTTTTGTAAATTGCTTATGTAATTTTATTACTTCCCATTTGGTTTTACTAAATTACTTCGTTCAATGGCACTCTAGTTATCTATCATAAGTTAAAAAGTTTATTCATTGATAACAATGCTTATTGTTTGTATTATACAAAATATAGTCGAATATAGTTAAATATTTTATAAATTGTTGACAGTTTATAAAGAAAAATGACGAAAATTAATATTTATTAATAAATCCTTACTCTAGCAAAATGGTATAATAGTATGAGTACATTATGTTACTTTAAAATACCTTATTATTCATCACACCTCAATTGATCCTCGAATTCTACGCAGTATTTATTACCACCAGTCATAATATAAACAAGCAACATATTTGTTTTACTCCTAAATCTTTATGTCAATACTTAGAAAATGAGAAAAATCATAATTTTTACAAGTGTTTGATTCTACACTTGAATACATGGGTTTTGATTTTAAAAATAACAAAGAAGGGCTCTCAAAGTGTAGCTATTTGTTTTTATGTTATAAGCTTTATAAGTATTGGAATATTTGAATATTTTGTTATATGCGTTTAATATTCGCTGTGTAATTGTTTAATTATTGTAGTAATACTTCTTTTCGTTTATCTCAAAAAAGATTTTAAAATTAAATAGAAAGTTATATGATCAAAACCACTAAATGAAACTACTGTGAAAAAAGCTTCGATTATTATATTCATTTATCTCCAATTCAAAAATATAATATCTACATCTCGTGCCATGTACGCTCGAACTGATCAAATCAAACGCGAAGGAATTCGAATTTCAAAAACTATAATGATTGATTGTCAACCAATGACAATCGCGTATACAAATTCTTAACCAATTTGAATATCGAACGAGTTCTTTTTTCTTGTTGGTAGCGCGTGTTGCTAGTAACGTTTTCACAGATAACACAATAAGCAATTACTTTAATTTTTTTTTCTCTGTAGGAGTCTATTGTTTGAATTAATGAGGCGATGTTTTTATGGAGTTGATTAGGATGCATAATGATATCTTAAATAAACAAAATAATAGTATGTTCACTAAGGACTTTATTTACTTCTATATTGCTTTTTTTTGTATCATTTAGCAACGAATTACGTATAATTTTATAAGTATAATATTTATGCTATCCTTATTACAAATTATGAATAAAAGGCATCCTTTGTGTAAAGTAACCCAATATAACTAAATACATTCAACAAACTTAAACAACTGCGTTTAAAAAGCCATATGTTTCAGGGCTGCTTCCGGTTTTACTTCATTATATTTAATGATTTATAAAACTTTTAAATATTTTCTTTGACAAATATGTATGTTTAAAAACATAGCATGGTCATTCTAAATAGCTTTTGTAAATCACTTACAATGAATATTACATTGTACCATAGTAAAATAAATTGCAAAAATAATTAAAAATGAATATTTGTGAAATCAAAAAAAAATTATAATTATAACCTTCACAAAGTTTTAAACAGCTGCCAACCCTATGTTTATCTTCTGCATATATCTATATACATATATGCGTCTTTATGTGTGTGTACCTAATTAAAGTATGGAAATAGTTATATGCGTTTAGAAGTGTTTTCTTCATAAAATTCAAGTGGCTGAGAACTCTAATGTCAATGAACTCTACTTTTTCTACTTAGAAGCATTGCTTTAAATTATTGTCCGATTTAATACTTTATTATAAATACATCAATCATAGACGCGGTTTTTTATACGTAAATTAAGATTTTCTTAATCTTTTGATCTTTTATGGTGGTTGGTAATACGATTAATAATAATTATTATGAGTGATACAGATCAGTTCATCAATTTAACATATTTTTAAATAGGCGCATTAGTTGACAAATGTGAAGTAAAACAAAAACTACTATTTTATCACTTATATTAATTGGTACACTCAATAATTGGCTTCAGACAAGATCTCCATAATTTATAATAATCTTATATTTTAATCTAAAATATACTCTTTATTATATGTGTCTAATAAACGATTGTCGGTACAAAAAATTGTTTATTACCAGTGAACCGGTAATTTGAGTGAATGTTGCGAAAATTGAACAGTTACTGAGGTCGTTAATCTCCTATGATCTAAAAGTGTCTATTTGTTTCAAAAATGTTTGCAATGTATGAAACTAGACGGCATGACGTCACTCTACACGTGGTACCTGAATCCCAATGTAAATGAATAAGTATCAATTTGTCACATGAACAATCCATCATCCGGTTAAATTAAAGTAGTTTAAAATTTAAATAGGTATTTCAAGTAATTATTTTAGTGATGTAGCGACGATTGGAAAAATAAAAACAGAATATAAAATAAGCTTTGTAAATCTCATAAATCTTACCAATATATAAGTAAGTTTTACAATTTAACATTTTTTATAAGGGCATATCAATTTGTCTATGACAAACATTATCATGTTGAAAATCTATTATGTCTATCCACAAAATAATATACTTTTTCACAAATACGAGATAACTATTTAGGTACACCGAATAAAAAAAAACTAGGACAATGGCGCACAACTCGCCTCACGACCAGCCCACGGTAATTGAAAATAATAATTGAATTCGAATTAAGAATACGAAATCAGAACAGAATGCGTTCCATATTTGAAATTCGCGTGGCCGCGTACCTACTCTGGGTTCTTTTTTAAAATTTGAATTTGGAATCGTGTGTGCTCTATTGTACGGCAAATGAAATTCGCGTTGCGTACTTCGTTACTTAAATCCATTGACCGTTTTTTATTGAACCATGGGACCATTGCATCTATTTTTGCAGGAAGGTCTATTTATAATGGACGCAGTGATAGTTTATTTTGTAAAATTTAATAGAGATTGATACAGATAAATTACGAAATAGAATTTACGTACAAGTTTCTCAACTATGACCTAGAAGTGGCAACAAAACATAGCCAATTAATAATATCGAAGCTTTTCCCTCCCATTTAATTGAACGGTCGCTAGGCAAATAAAATGTATGTCTATAGGAATGTGTGTGTGCAATCGGTCGAACGTGACGCGTGTGACAATCACAATATACTAACACCGGAAATTTATGAATTTAAATGTGAAAAGTGTTAGGAATTTAATGATAGAGTTCGAAGTAAACCACGCCATGTCTTCCTGGTGCTCTATTACATAAATATTGAATAGTTTCATTGTTTATGGTCGAATGTTGACGCATAGAAAATTTTCTCCGCGTTTTTAAGACACACTATGTTTAAATTTTGTTGGATTCTTTTTTTTTAATGAAAATGTAAAGTCAACATTTAATACGTTCACTTCGTTTTTTTAAAATATTCATTCTTTCATTCTTCATTCATTCTTTCTTCATTTATATGATTACGTATAATAAACCTTAGCGATTAATGATACAATCTTTTTTCTATTAATTCTTAATAGTTTGGTAAAAATCAAAATTGTAGTCTTCGTGACGATTTTTTTCAATTCACATCTAATAGTTGGCCAACGCTTACCTAATTAGGCGTCCATATGACAGCTACAAGGCGTGGCCTTATAACAGACTGTGACACACGGACGCACAGCACGGTAATTCTCCTTTGTATGCTAATACAGAATTATCTAGCCTCTCGAAATTGTAATCTTAATACTTGCTTGGAATTTCTTCATCCGTTGTTCGGTTTCTGAGTTAGTACTAGGGTTCAAAGTTGTTCCGTTGACGGTCGGGTGAAGAATGGGATCGAGCGTTGTTTCTATTTCATATGTATAAGTTCGAAATTTAAATTAGCGTAAAGTTGTAATTATTGTACAGATTAAATATGGTAATTATAGATTATTTTCTAAATAACTAAACTATTTTACAATTACTCAATATTAATTAGTAATAATTATAAAACTAAAAATAAAACTCTTTCCCCAAGATCAGACAAGTAATAGTTGAAATAGCCGAAATTATAACCGGAGGTGGGTACTTAGGTAATAAACCAGTTATTTGACAGCTCGTGATAGCCGTATTAGTCTGTACGGATATGGAAATTTTGTAACAAATACTTTTTATATTTAATCTTAACGCATTAGAAATATTTTTTTTGGTTTTAAATTATAAACATGACTTGAGCTTTTTATATACTATAAGTAATATTAAGAGACCTTTTTGTTTGTTTGTAGGTTTGTTTATCCTACTAATATTATAAATGCGAAAGTTTGTGAGTATGGATGTTTGTTACTCTTTCACGCAAATACTACTGAACCGATTGCGATGAAATTTGGTATGTAGGTAGCTGAAGACCCAGAATAACATATAGGCTACTTTTTATCCCGAAGTTCCCGCGGGATTGACTCCTAATATTAAAAAATTAACGCGGGCGAAGCCGCGGGTACTGCTAGTAGAAGATAAACTATAAAAATCCGTTAAATCGATTTAGACGAAACATTGTATGAGGATACTTCAAAATCTTAGAAACAACATCAGAAAAGGTCGAACCCGAGTTAAAAAGAGGGCGATACTCTAGTGTGAATATCAGTACATAGTTTTCCGATTCACGAAAATTTCAATCTTCGTTCAATAAATAAAAAGAACAACAAAACCCAATGTATGACTCAGTTTATAGAGAGAAGTGATCATTAACGATGATGTCACTTAGTAATTATTTTGTTTAAAAATAAATCTTTCGGCTACATTTTCAAAACTAATTTCATAAAAAAAATAGATATTTTAACTTTCTTCTAGACAGAATTGATAAATATTTCATTAAAATTACTGCTGTAAGTTATAACTTAAAACAGACATAAAGCATAAACAATTCTTATTAGTAATAATCTCGCATACTTCCCATAAGGTGCATACGTATTAATAGGTATGTAGTAACTAAAACTATTTATATTCTCACATTAAGGATTCAAGCCATTATACTTTCTAGTTACTTCGGTTACCTGGTCACTTAACTGGTCACGTTAGCAATAATATTATTAACTATAATAACTGCTTTGCATCATAAACTCCGGAACACATAGTCATAGAAAATAGCCCTCTATTGACCAACTGCCTTACGTTGTTTCCTGACTTGCATTTGATACTGAATAATACAACACAAATTAATTTTTCATACCAGGTTTATTTAATAAGTGTTATAATATTCATTCGAGCTCTTACTTCTCTCAGGTTCAAACCTGAGATGGCTATAATCTTTTTGCGCGGAAATCTCATTTTGAGTTACTTCTTGTAAAATTTGTTACCTGCCATTGAAAGTTCCGTCAAAATCTCTTCAACCGTTTCAGAGATAAGCGGAAACAAACAGACAAACGGAAAAAAATGAGAACTATATAATATGAAATATAGGTATTCATTTAGCAAAGAGTTGTCGTGTTGTTACAAAAAGACGCTTAAACTTTTCTGTAAAGATTAACTCTCTTACAGATGCTATTTGCGTTAAGTTTCTTCCTAAGTTTATTTTAGTCGGTTAACTTTTAACTTACAACAAACATTTATTTTATGTAGTAATCATATCTGAGTAATTATATTTGCTATATATGCATAGTGGCACAATTACTTATTATACATATAACACTTGCAATAAGTCACTGTATTATAAATTCTGTACGCGAATGCATAGACCATCGCATTTTAAATCACGGCCTTCGATGGCAGGAAAATGACGATCATTTGATAGAAAATTAACATTTCATTACTTAAGTGAATAATATACTCGTAATTGAGTAATTATAATACGATAATTATTCTAAGCACCTTTTACGCGAAGAAAGCTGTGTGGAAGCTTTATTAAATAAAGTTTTCTAAAAATATTACAACTGAGATACACGTATAAAAACGCTTGGAATTATAAATACGTGTCGTGATCTATGTTTTAATACTATGTAATCTTCTCAAAAGAAAAGTAATGTAATTTATAATTTCGACAAGCTCTCGAATTTTAAAGTTTTTTTTTATAAATTCAAACAATTATTAAATCTGAGTCAGTTTTAAATATATGAGCTGTTAATTTAATAATGTCGTTCATTAATTTTTTTCCTCTATCAAATTTATAAGACTAATTTCTTTTGCCTTCCTACACGCGTTTTCGATAATTGATGTGCCTGACGCTGTGTATAAGAATTGTAGTGATAGGTTTGTGTGTTGTCTATGAAATAGGTACAAAGATATTTGAATATGACGATATAATTATAGTTTTATAGCAATAAATTAAGCAAATAATAATTAAGTGACAGAAATACGTAATATATATGTACTAACAGACTGGACCAGTGTATCTCATTTTAATACGTAGTATGTGTAATGACATACTCAATTTAACGATACGTAAAGTCAGGTAAAAATCAAGTTAACATTGACATAAACGATCGCCGCAGGCAACTAGTAATTTATCAACAGAAAACCCGTAGTTTTGAAATTAATAACATATGGAAAACAGATAACATATCTACCTACGCACCGATCTAATTAAATTACCAGCAGCATTCGATGGAGACGTGTTTACATGTGAAAATCGATTTCAATCAATTAAATTATTAGTATCGACGTAAAATATTAAAATTGCGGCAATTATCAAGTTTTGAGTAAAAAAAGTGTATATTTAGAATTAAAAAAATATATATTAGTATATCGAAATAATCTTTTTTAAATTTTATCAGTAAATGACACTGATGATAATCGTTCATCCATTAAAACATTTAAAAAGTTTTAAAAAGGTCCGTTTATATGTCACGGGTCATCGAAATGTCAATTTAAGTATTTTAAAAAAAGAACGCCGCACGAGCGTTGGCTCGCGGTCGGTCCACAAGTGATCATTATAGGCCGTAAAGTCACCGATAAAACAGATTAGCTGTTTGAATATTTAAACACTTACATGTGAATAAAATCGTTGATGTGTTGATTTGTTGCTGACATCTTTAACTTTCATAGCTTTTATTAAGTAAAGGCTATAAAATTATGCTGATTGATTAATATTAGTTTTTAATAGATAAACGTTTGTTTGTGAAATAGAGTTATTTATTATCTTAAGATATCGCTTAAATACGACTATAATACTTATAACTCACAAGTTCAAGTTAAACATGACATTTTTTGTCACTCTTCGTAGCGTCTACGAGATTCGTAGCCCGTTCATACTACACGGAAGCGACTATACGCAAAAGCTATACATATTGTAAAAAATTAACATTTCCATAAATCGGATAAGATATATAATTTACATATTATTGAACAAGTCGAACATATTTATGTAAATTTAAACCATTATTAATTCAAAAACTAATTAAACTCTCATGTATTAATTTATGTCAAAGATAAAACACATTTGATGATTTTATCAGTGACGAGAATTTAAATGAATTCTTCGTGATTCACGATATTACGTAGTTGGAACTAAAACGATTAAAATAAACGTAGCTACAATTAAAGGTATGAGCATAGAAATAGAGATTACATACTTCAAATGATTTTAAGTGGCTAACTGTCCGTACCGAATACCGAAGCTAATCTACTAAATGCTGTCATCTAAAATGACGAATCTGAGCAGTAAAATTACTCGCCAATATCCATCTCGAAGCACGTACGGTAGCAAAAAATCCAAAAAAAAATTGTTCGGCTCATGCTTCTCGGTTCCGCTACGCCAATAATACAATATTTGTATCGCTATAAATTCATAACTTATTTACTATCGAATCATATAAACGCACCGTGAAATCTAAGCTTGTTGTTATCAACTACAAAATAAAATTTAAGAAGTCAATGTTCTAATTCGAAAATGGCGTTCAAATTATGATTTAAAACGTGTTCCGGAGAAACTCGACGTTTCTAAAAACGAACATCTAGCGACGGCCGTCATTATACATACGTGTAATGAGTTATTCCCATACGAGTCTATCGGACATTTACTATTCATGTACAATATTATAAGCCACACAATTTGTTGTTATAAATAAAAAATGAATCTTATTTAGTATTTTATTATTTACTTTAAAAAGATAAATATGTAAATATCCATTTCATTATACTAGATCATTCATAATCCAAACAACTATTAAAACGTAAAAGAAATATTTTGCTCAATCAATTCAAACGAAAATAAACTAAAGCTACCAGATGTGAGTAATAAAAAGCTCGTAATCGAGCTTTTACTTCGACTATCCAAACGGCCACTTTACTCGTGTGTTGAACGAAGATAGTGTACTTCATAATAATATAATGTTTCAAATATTTCAAGGCTAACCGTTCTCAGCTGTCAATCATAATACGCTATCCGTCTTTGTCTGGTCTCTGTCCCATTATATATCTGTCCCGCTCTGTCGCGCTCGATCAGCCGCCTTGCCTTTATTTGAAAATTTGATTTTAAATGTGGAATGAATAAGCATTATCTTAAGGAATCCATTCTTTTATTTGAATATTTAATTTCTTTTTTTCTGGCTGACTACTGCCTTTATTTTTCCTTTTATTTCATTTTCGACCAGGATTTTGTTTTTTAATTTATTAGACGTGATCAGATCTCTCATGATTAATCTTTTTAAGAGTTATTTATTTATCGTGAATGCAACATTTATGTAGCGTTAAGATAAATATTTATACGATAAATAATGTTTCAGCAGTTTTACTAAATTTGTTTATGAAATTCTATATGCATTTGTGTTAATGCTGTAGGAATTTATTTAAGTGGAATTTGTCGACATTGTTATTGTGAGGAAGATATTGCATTTCTAGACGTATTGCTCTGTAAGGCGTCGAGTTTTATATTAGATAAGGTATCTTTAATGGACGTAAAGAATTTTTAGTATATCGTTAGTGAATAAACAAAATTAAGTATTATCTTTGTCCAAAATGTTTTTGTTAATTTATATATAAATACTTTGTACTGCAGGAAAGTATCACATCTCTAAGAAATCTACTACAACTGTTAAATCGTATCTAGGGATGAACCCAACGAAAGTTGAATCGAGACTATATGAAACAGACTAAATCAAGCAAAAAAATACATGCGTGTAGACAAAATATTGCCAAATGTAAATGCAACGAACTGCTAACGAACTCTCGCTCTAATTAATTAACAATTAGGATATAATATAATAAATTTTCCGAAATACAAAACATACGTTTGTATACGCATACGTTCCAATTTCTAATGTTTCAACTTAAATCCAAATCTTATTACGACAATGGATTATAATTACTAAACAAAATTAAAAAAAACAACTCAGAATATACAAATAGAGTATAATTTGCTTCGTTCATATAATAAGTGTCAAATCGAAATTGTTTTGATACGGAGAGCTATTCTAAGAAGAAACTTAAGGTCCTCTTAATATAACAATAACAGTTTTACGTTTATACGATGGTGTTAAGTTACAACGATTAGTCGATTCGTTGATATGTGCGTAGGTAGATTTTAGGAATATTTGATCGTGGTAGGTCTGCAGGAATGTGCATCACTCAGACAAATGAGATAAGATGAAATTAGCGAAGGCATCTTGAACAGATATAATGTTCAATTAGATTTATAATAACTATGAACATTTAAGATGCTGATTTGTCTGTGAAAAGCAAAAGCAATATTAGCACACTATTGATTATTGAATGAAAACAAAATATGGTAATTTGATATGTTTTATGATTTGATATATACTCATAAATAAATATTAATTAGTCATAAATATTTAATAAAAAAAAACTTAAAAGTCCAATTTGACGAGCTTTTATGAAGTTTTGTCAAAGCTTATTATCATTTAATAATTTAATTTAAAATAAAATGAATTGTAAAATAAATGTTGCTTAGTAGTAATTCGATTATTAAGGATTGTATTATCTGCGTTTTACTTATAAAATCATCAGCGTGATGTAAACGTGATATGCTACAAGTACACCAAATCAAAGGGACGTATTATCCTCAACACGTACAGCATGAGCCAAGTAAATCCTTAAACGTGTTAACCAACTCCATAAATGTTAAACATGCCTTTTTTGCGGCAACCTTGGTCCAAACAATATCCAATAATAACAATAAAACCGTCACAATTACATGCGCGAGCGCATTATTAATATTGATCGGGTCCAACATGGCGGACAAGATGGCCGAAGGACGACGGAAGTGGCTTAATAGGGTTTTCTGTTTAATTTTCATAAGAATTTCGGTTACATGAATTTTATTATTGTTCTCGATAATAAATCTGTTTTTACGATTTAATAAAATTTTAACCTGCTTCTTACGTTCATTTATGAACATAATCGAAGAATGAAGCATTTATTTTTATGGTACCACTAAATATTGGACATACGCTGGTTTATTAATCTGTTGCCTCATTTATAATTCTTGGCAAATAACAATTTCATACTATTTAAATGTCGCTGTGGCTGCTATTTTAATAACTCAAATA
Source organism: Boloria euphrosyne (assembly GCA_951802675.2). Classification (NCBI taxonomy): domain Eukaryota; kingdom Metazoa; phylum Arthropoda; class Insecta; order Lepidoptera; family Nymphalidae; genus Boloria; species Boloria euphrosyne. The sequence goes on from OX637896.1 coordinate 5,596,539, forward strand.
TGTTTTTAACTTGGCCTTACTTACTAAAATATAAGAAAAAATACATTTTTCACCACAACAGTAACTTTTTATAGTGTAATATATAAATTTATGTGTTTAATATATAATCTTTGTTTATGATGATGTGTAAATTAAGCACTAACTTTGTCTGACAATATCACATAGAATTGAAAAGTCAGTCAAGATCATGGCTTGACATCCGAAGTTGTAAACGCTTATGTAGAGCTTTTACAGAACTTAAATATTTACAAAACCATTATTCTATATCAAACTCACGCAATAAGTATAACGTATTGTTAAAAGTAAAAGGTATTACAAAAGCCAAATACTATTTCTTCATCGCGTAATAACAAAGAAATATTTCGGAAACTTAATTATGATTATTGACCTCTTGCACTTATATAATGCCCAAGTAAGAAACAATAGTAAATACTTTTTTTTGTTCTAAGATAATATAATTATTGGACTTAAAACTTAAATTGCTTCATAACTTGATTATAATCTCCAGTCAAATAGCTCTATAATATATACATAAAAGCGAATAAATTTTTTTCAGTTTGAATAAAGATTAACGACAAAACTATTAATAAATAGAACTTTGGAAGCTCTTGAAGGAAATATTATATAAACTTTTATCTAAGACTTCTAGAAAAACAATCGATTATCTTTAATTCTTCTCTACCATTCAATCTCACATTAAGCTAAGCTTAGCCTGCAAATACCTTAAGCACTTATCAAATCTAATAAAAATAAAGCTTAAACGATCCATTGTTTCTAAGAAAACGGTGACGGACATGTTGACATTCATCGACGTATGCGTCGATGAAACCTTGCGAAGTGACATGTAGTCTGAATTTTATCGTTATATGTCAAGCGTTATAACTTTTTGGAACTCGTTTTGATAACATGTATTCTTAGATTATGAAAGAAATAATATATAATTTAATACTTGGTTAAGATAATTAAAATAAATTAAGATAATTAAAATGTCTTACTGTTTGTCCATCATTTAACATAATTTTTACAACCACATCGAGCCCTTATATAATACATTGCTTATGTACCTCAGTCGCACTCTCGTTATTCTAAGAACATGTGTTACCTTTCGTCTTGCGCCTGATCTCTCACTGGTACGTCGAATTGTCGATCCATCGGACTTTGAGAGAGTTGATAATAGTAATAAGGATACCTACTTATATTTGCGCTTACACTTGTTGACTATACTCGTAATATCTTCTTTGCAGTTAACTAGTGGTGAGATTGCCGTGACCGAAGTCAGTTAACAAAGCGTAACAAGTAGTTCAAATATAATCGGGCTATAAACGAAGGCGGATTACCAGTTCCCACTAAGTAACAATATGGAGGCAAAAAATATATCAATTTTAGTTAACCTTTAAAACAGTTTGAGGAAAACTTACAAAATGACGTCAAATGTAAATATAATCATACTTGAGTTATCTCTAATAGCAATTCGTAAGTCTTCAAGATTCGTATGTTTACGGTTTTTTCGTTTACCAATTTATTCTTTACTTGGAATAATGATTTATTATATATTTAATGAACACTCAACAAAAAGAACGTTATTTTTTGTTACGTATTATAAATAATTTAGACGGTGTTATAAAATTACATAATATGTATAATTTATACCTATTATGATGTCTAAAAGTAGTTTTGGAAACATTTTATTATGAATTATTTATTATTTATCAGTTCTCTTTAACAAGTCTTATTTGATAATTACGCATAAAATGCAAACACGTAATCGAAAAACTTGAGACTAATTAATAATTATTATACAATAATAATAAAAAAATATGTTGGGATATTATTACAACAGCGCCATCTAGTTCCGTGGTAAGCTACGAGGCTTGTGTTGCGGATACCAGTTAGTTGATTAACTCCACAAAAATTTTAAAAAATTACATATTTATAAATATAAACACCCATTTGTGCTCAACAAATGAATGCCCCCAGCGGGACTGGAACCCGCGACCGTTGGCGCAGAATGTAGGGTCGCTACTAATAATGTATAATATGTAGGTGTATACTTAACATCCTAAGTCCGAATCTTATATTTTCAAAAAAGTCGTTATAATAACATATACTATGTTACATTTGATATATGTTGGAGTATATCACAGTAAAAGTTAGGACATTTATTTTAATTTTAGACTAAGCCATATTGTAATTTGTGATTAAAATTCTAAGTGAAGTAAAATTGCAATCGAGAGCGATAACATGTTCGAGGCCACTATATAAGTTTTTAATAAGTAATTGTACACCAATGTTACCAATTTCGACATGAATACACGTTTTTTTCCTCGCCTCGATCGTAACAATCTCGTTTTCTCGAAAATAGATCTAATATGTTGAATATAATTAATTTCATAGCGAGTTGATCGATGCGTGATACTCGATTTTTTGTATCATTATTTTTAAATTACAGCGAATTACGTCAATTCGCCTAGAAAACGGAATGGATTTTTTATCTAGTATCGGTTTACGCAAAACTAGCATGTTAGTCAATTTTTTTACAGCCTCAAATACTTTGGCCACGCTATTCCCGTTTAATCTGAGAGCAATGTTGTTTATAATAATATAGAATTACCAAACTAGAGTAATTATCTACCTACATCATTTCTAATCTGTGATTACTAAATTATATCGTTTTTAAAAAATCTGTTTCATTTCGTGGGAAAAAAATTATTTGAAATTTTTACTTGTTTCAGGGTAAACACTGTTGGCTGTTTGAAGACTGAACAAAATATTTTTGAAACCAACTAGGATGTAAGCGAAAGAAAAAGTAATTCCTGGGTACGATTATTCGATTTTCATTTTATATTAAAAGTTATTTAGTAAAATGTATTAGAGTTTAATATTTCTATAATACTCTTACAATACTATTTTTTTTTAATTTTTGGGATTTTCTCATTCAATTGTCACGTATAAACGTAATCGTAGAGCTAAAATACCTTTCCAAACCGATTAATTAAAAAGTAATTATCGATAGTTAAAAGTAACCTTTGCCCTGATACATCGATTGAAATCAATAAAATTATTTTCAAACAAGAGAGAGAAAATTTAAAAATGAAATCAAAACATTCTACAGTATTCAGCTAATCTTTGTCAACAAAAGACCATTGTTTCTTCTCGATACATTGTCTCCATTTAAATGGAACCAAAATGAATCACTGTTATTATTGGACGCTAAAATGTGTTGAATTCAAATTTGATTGTTTATAATCTTATGAAAGTTTTTTTATTGTTTTAGGTCGGACTTGCTTTGAGTCGTGGTTAGCAGAGTCCAAGAGCAATGACTACTGCGATGGCAGCTCACCAGGAATCGATACACGAAAGACTGCAGCCTGGACCGGAGGAACCATTGTATTTACACCATGGAGGAGCTTGGAACACAGAGAACTCAGATCATCAAGAAGAGCACAGCACTGACATGTCACCTTACTACAATATGCCAAAAAGAAATAAGAGGAAGAATTTTAAGCCAAGATGTGCTCCCAATGCAACTACATTCTCTGATGATTCTAATGGAGCGAACTGTGAAACAGGCAGCCCTATGAATGGAAACGATAGGACGACTCCAGAACGGATTGCAGAGGATGAAAGAGATGATACAAGTTACGCGAAAATAGGTGTCAAAAACTTTAGTCTCTTAAAAGGCGGTGCCGTTGATCTAAGTCGAAGACTGAGCACCGACTCAAATGAAAATATAGAAACAAATTACCAAAATAATTTAGCAGAAGACAAAAAAGTAGACTCGTTTCAACGTTCATATATACATAGCTTACAAATGAACCAGGAGGTTGAGAGGGATCGTACCATATTAAATTTTAATAATTTACAAAATAAAACTTTCTGTGCCAAAAATCCGTTTGCTATATCGCAGTTAATTAAAACGAATTCACCTCCTCGAAGAAGGGAGTCGGACTCTGATGAAGAAGTCAAAGGTCAAGACATTAACGCCAATGAAAGACTAGAAAATCAAGAAATAGCGGAGCCAGTAGATAATCAACCGAACGGTGATGCGTCTCATACTACCAATAGGATTTTAAGAGACTATGCAATGAATACGATGAAGGAGCTGCTTGGAATTTATGGTTTATCATCTAATGAAGTTGCTGACGCTATAAGTGGGCAGATAAGAGCGTTGGAAGCGCTTCAAGGTAAGTTGATACTTGATAGAATAATTTTTACTGATGTAACTTAAGTAATTATGTAGGTAAAGGCTGATTGTTTTTTATAATGTCAAAACTTTATCATTGTCAAAATATATCGTATTTTAATTAGTTAACAGAAAATATTCTAATTCAAAATATTATATTACAAGAAATATTAATTATTAACTTTGGTACATTCTATATTATATATATTAATATTTAACGTAATCAGGTAAACCATTCACGCAACTACCTCTAAGCCTTAAACGTCGTCACGATTCTGGAGATGGTACCGACAGGAGTTTTAGAAGATCTTCATCAGCTACAGAAGATGAAGGATCGACTAATATTACACCACCGAAAACACCAGATAATGATATTGAAGCCCAAAGGTAAATTGATTATACTTTTTAAATTGTTTTTTACTTTATATCAGTATATCTTTTTACTTTTACCAGTTTTGGCCCGACCAAAAAAGAGTAGAATAATTATTTTGAAAAATATTTTTAAGTAGGTACAGGTTACTACAGGTTTGGAAAAGAAGAAGATTTTCTTAGTTAAAAGAGCTTTTGTCATGTACTTCTTACTATCTAATAGCTTAAATATTACGAGTTAAATTAATGCACATGGTAAATGTATTTAATTTATAATTCATCGTTTTCAGGCAAAGAGCATTACAGATAATAAATCAACAATCACTAAGACTGTTCAGATCTCAGGGCCAGGAAGAAGAAGCTAGTTCGGATGATGGAGACCAGACCCTAGACCTTAGCGTTTCTAGAGATACGGATGGACAGGTAATATACATGAAACAAAGGAAAAATATTTAATGTGCAGTATAATAATGTAATTATACACGTACAGATACCTTTTCAATTAAATAAATTTGGTCTAAGGCAAAATAAATATATGATAATTTACTTAGGAACAGTCGACAACGTCCAGTACCGGTAATAGCGTGTCAGAGTTCGAACAACAAAACATGTTGATGAGAAAAAATCTGGAGGATTTAGCTAATTTGCAAATGCAGGTGCGTTTAAAATACATTTTGTATATAATTATTATATTTATGAACTAAAATATTTAAAATGGTATATTTTTCAGAACTTCTTTCAAAAACAATCGATGGACGCTGACGACTCTCAAGAAAGAAAGTTTCAGGCCAGTGGTAAGTAAATATTTTTTTACGGGTTTCTAACCCATAATTACATAAAAAATCATTCCTTTTCCTATAATATGTATCTCTTGATAGGTTTTTTCATTATCATTAACAAGAACAACTAAATTGTTTTCAAAGAATTAATTGTTTTCATATTCTTAGAACACTTATACATTACATCTTAAGGAGAACTGTTTCAAAGTTATAGGTACATCTACTAGTGACTCATTCTCGCTCGGCTGGGAATTTTCTCTAGGTACTTTTTAACAGTATGTACAGATTTGATTTTGGTATATTCTAAGGCATTATAGATTTTTTTAAGATTCATCTAAATTTGTCCTTAGATGTCCTTCATTCCTTCCAGAAAACAGTACAAAAAAAGACAAATATAAAGACAGAAATTCTAAAAACCATATATTCGGCCTCTGTATCGATAACTATTTCGATACGATTTTTATAAAAATATTAATAGGTATAGGTAGATAACCCTTTCGAAAAATAATGATTTAATACTAATTTATTCTATTTTTGATATTTAAGATACCGCCTTCAAAGTATTTCAATATAAAAATTAAAAATGTAACCTTTAACTATTATTTTCAACTTTATTTAAACATATTTGTCAAAAAAATTTAAGACATCTTTAACAAACAAACATACAATAGTAAATACAAATATAAGTAAATTTTGAAATACAACACTAATAGCAAGTGAAAAGCGTCAAAACAACGCTAATAGAAGGAAACACCAGGATTGTGTAAACATTTTCATGACACACATTCAATGATAATTGTGTTCTCGCCGCGGGCATAATTAGTGCTAGAACGACGCGACGTCTGGCTTAACATCGTTTTGCTATGTAACGTATTATATTATGTAAATGCATCTTTAAAGAAGTATCTCTATAAGCGATTTTTAAAGTATAGTTTTTAGAAAATTAGTTCCTTGTAAAAATATATTTTTGCAGCGGTAATGCGTCGCTTGTATAACCGAGTGATGCGGGTTCAAATCCGGGTCTCGCACCTCTGATATTTTCATGTGCGAATCATTTCTATCACGATTACCACTTGTCTTACGGCGAAGGAAAACATCGTGAGGAAACCTGCATGTCTGAGAAAACCTAGCAAGTTTTCGTAAGACGTGTGAAGTCCGCCAACACGCACTAGGCCAGCGCGGCGGACTATGGCCTGATCCCCCTCGTACTGAGGGAGGCCCGTGCCCGGCAGTGGGACGTTAAAAAGGGCTGATGATGATGATGAGTTTTTAGAAAATTAGTTCCTTGTAAAAATATATGTTTGCATTAGAATAAGTACCTATATCTAGATGGATCATTGTTATTTTGAAAAGACTGAGATAAAAATATACTTAAATAGTAAAATATTATCTTTATCGTTACAGCCGTTCTCGGAGACGCTAAATTTTACATAGTTATACACAAACATTACTCATTTAATATTATACCCACGTGTATATAAGATTTATATTAAATAATATTAAATTTCTAAATGTATATTCGGTATAACTTATTTTTTTTTTGTTTCGACGTCTTTGTTATTTTAATTATTAATTTATAGCACTATCAATTAAACTAAAAATCAAATATTACAATTCAAAACATTTATCTAACTAAGCAATCAATCGATCTACATATATTATATAACACAAAGTTTCGTGCCAAAAACAAATCGAACCAGCAACCTTTAACCTTTCAAGCAATGTCAGTTAAAAAAAAATATAACAATACAAAGTCTAGTGAGATATCAGGTGTTACCCAGTGCATTCGCACGGTAATAAAACGAATAGTCGCGCACCGGACGCTCTAAAGCGAACTATTATACGTAAATGGGAAACTATTTGCCTATTGCGTGCCCCACCGGGAACTGTAGGGGGACTGAGATGCGACAAGTGGAGCAAACTCGAAAAATTAACTCAATAACTTTAATATTTAATGTTTGACGACACGTTTGGCTCAGTTGGTAGTGAGTCTACTTTCTGCGCCAGCGGTTGCGGGTTCGAGTCTCGCTAGGGGCATTCATTTGTTAAGCACGAATGTTTGTACTCCAGTCATGGGTGTTTATGTTTATAATTTGTATGCTCAGACCAATACTTTTTTATTGGTCTGAGTTTGTATGTATTTAAAATTTATATATGTGTAATATATCAACTATCTGGTATTCGTAACACAAGCCTCCTAGCTTACTACGAAACTAGATGGCGCTGTTGTAATAATGTCCCAACATATTTATTTATTTATGTACTTGTAATAAGTATATTATATTATCTCCTTATTTTATTGTTGACTAGTTTTGTTTTATGGATTCATTCGCATGGTTCACTAAACGAGAGTTAGCTTTTTTAATGTTGCAATTTATGTCGTTGCGAAATTCTATTGAAATCTGTTTAGTAGTTTATGTGTGAAAAAATAGTGAGTTATTTTCACATTTATAATATAAGTTTGAATTACTAAACTTTGCTAAGAAAAAAAAATAAATCTATAATACATATAATAAAATTCTAACTTAGTCGAATCTGTACATTGAATATTTTTTGGAAATTCTTATTGGAATAGTCATTATTATCGATACAGAGGCCGAATCTATAGTTTTTAGAATTTTTGTCTGTTTGTCTGTCTGTGACCGTATCACGAGAAAACTACTGGATAGATTTTGATAAAATTTTGTATTATGATATCTTGTTATCCGGGTCAGGATATAGGATACTTTTTACTGCCGGAAAATGTTCCATTTCTGACCAATCTCAAGTAACCGTTAAAAACTGACTGTAAACATCACACGGTATGTAGAATTTAGTTTCCGGTCTTTAAAACGCGGGCGTAGCCGCGGGATATGCTAGTTCATTAATATATTACCTAAAGATAAATTTGGCCAGTTCCGCATATTTTTATAATACAGTAAGTCTTATTGATAAAATATCATTTAGGTTTCATATATTATTTTAATATTTAGAAGGTATATCTCGACGTTGCACTGAAATCGAATGACTCATTATGTAAAATATTCTCAAATAAGATATTTATATGTCGATTGTACATTATTTTTCTCTTGAAGTCATGAATAAGCTTATTTGTTTGCGCGATCGCTTACCTGACATCCTTGTCAATTTGAACAATTGAAAATTATATTTTGACCAATCGTACAAAAACGCGGAACTATTTTTAATAATATAAGAAGTACGACTTTGAATATTGCATTTATTTGCAATTTAAATTCAATTCAAGAACTTATTGTTGCAATATTGAGTTTACTGCAAGGAGAAGCAGTTTTGAATTTAACTCACCCTACACAAAGTATCCTATGTGTTGACCTCGATAAAGCTATCATCATATTAATTTTTTTCGTGATCTCGTTCAAAGTTTTCTCATGATGCGGTCATAGAGAGACAGACAAAAATTCTAAAACAATAGATTCGGCCTCTCTATCAATAATAATAACAATTTCAAAAAGTCAAATCTTAAAAAATCTCTTAAAAAATTAAATCTAAACCACCTAGATGCAGTAGAAGTCACTCACAATCACAGTGGCAGTTAAATTTTATCAGTTAACTCAAATGACGGCTGTCTGGATGCTGTAACTCACGAGATACAAAGATACAGTAGTTAAGTTTAATCTTACATCAGGTGTTAATGATAATTATCTGAATTGAGATAAAAAATCGAAGCTATTATGTACTTATAAATGACCTTCACATTATATTTGTAAAGAACCTTTTGTTACTACAAAATTTAATTCAGATGATAATCTTTTAAGTATATAATATAAGGAATTGAGCCATTCTTTGATTACCGAAACGTTTTTCTTGGTAAAACGAATTGCGTATATTATAATTTTTTTATTTATTTTACTTGTTTAAGCAGAGAACTTATGCTACGTTTTAACGAACGATCATCATCATCAGAGATATTTTCCAGCAATAAAAAGTATATGAAAACGTCCAGTAGCGTATGGTACCAGACCTTATTAATATTTTTTTCCAAAAATATTAAATGTAGATTCGCTTTAAAATTTCATTATATGACGTATAGATATCCAAACTTAAATTAAAAAACAAAACAATCAAATTTAAACGATCATACACGCCTTCACAATTTAGATCATGACAAAACACACATATAAGTGACCTAATGTCGTATAGCATTACGAAATCGTATATTAACGCTCCCAACCGACTCAATTGAGTGAATTCGTTTCATTGAGGAGATTACAGCTGAGGTTTCCACAATTACTACTACTGGGGGCCGCTGAGGACGGAACCTAAAAGTAGATGAATATAATTTGGATTTTTCCTCTTTGTTGATTTAAATGTACTGTACCTTTTTATAGTACATACCTATTCCTAAATATTTACTCATTTAACACAAATTAAAATTTGGACTGGTTGTAAGAAGTTTTAATGATAGAATTTGCTTAGTAAACTTATATTATAGATTAGCATTTCCCGCGGCACCGCCCGCTTTTTAAAGACCGAAAACTAATTCTTAGATTTCACATACCGTGTGATGTTTTATAGCCGGTTTGTAACGGTTAGTTGTTTCTCAGAAATTAGATATATTATAGCAGTTAAAAGTATTCTATATTCTAACGCGGATCACCAGCTATCATCATACTAAATTTCATCAAAATCTGTGCAGTGGTTTTCTCGTGATGCGGTCACAGACAGACAGACAAACAAAAATTCTAAAAACTATAGAGTACCTCTGTATTGATAACAATGAGTATTTTAATAAGAATTTTCAAAAAATATCCAATGTACAGATTCGACTAAGTTTGAATTTTATTATATGTATGTATAATATATAGATATTTTGTTTGGATTGCGAACACACTTTATTCTTTTATCAGTGACTCACCTTCGTTCGGGCTTGTCTCTAAATGCATTGCAACCTGCAAATGCAACCATTAGTAGATTTTTCAGAAATGAGATAACTTCCCACAGTAAAAAGTATTCTATATCATCATACAAAATTGCATCAAAATCTATCGAACTGTTTTCTTGTAATGCGACAGACAAACAAAAAATTTAATATATAGATTCGCCCTCTATATCGATAATAATATGATTACTTGAATTAGTTTTCCCAAAAAATATTTTATATAGGTTTATTAGCTACAGCTTTTTTTATAAGTACTTATATATATTTAATTCTATTTGATTACATATAAGCAATTTAATCAAATTATTTATTTTATAATATAAATGATATACGTAAAGAGCTTGTTCAGTTAAGTCGTTACTATTAAGTTCTTCTCAAAATAAGTTGTAAAAATTAAAAAGTAATACCGTATTGTTTTAAGTCACATTTCAAAATATTACAGCTACTTTAAAGTTCATTGTACAAGATATTAAATATTTGCTTGGAATCGATAATTAAGACAAAATAACCGAAATAGACGATCACAGAATAAATTAGTGACGTGTCACATTTCACGGCTACATGTAAAGAATCCACGGTTTTGTGGAGAAATACTATAGGCTGTGGCGGTTTCGAACTAATATTGTAATTATGTTTGCGGTGCATATCATTATTGGAACAGTTAACTTTTACGAAGCTATTTAAAGTAAAGTATGTAAATGAATTTTACTGCGCTCCGAAAGTTCTTTTGGAGTAATTATCGAGAAAATAATATATGGTAGGTAATAATAGTTATAGGAAATTAGCTTATTTAACTGAAAGATTGCCTTGCTATATAACTTAACTCATATTGATTTACACACAAATATTCAATAAAATTTTATTTTTTAATTTCTTCGGCCCTTTTACCACTACATAGCTCTTCACAATTTGAGAAGAAACAGACTATAGCCTAAACATAATAAAATATTGATTATTAATTTAAACATAATAATAAACAGTAAATTTTGTGATAAAACCATGCACATTTCCTAAGACAATTTGAAAATTATATGCAAATGAATATATCAGAGTTCGGGACTCAGGATTTAACTTCTCTTCAATATGTTTCCCAAACAATTGCTTTACCACTGTGCTACCACTGCCTTATACTATACAAAATACAAATTGTTCAAATAACAACTTTCAAATTACCTCTATTTAGAGGACAGACGCACAAAAATCAATATATTTTTAAGAATAGCCCTAGTATTTCCTTTATAGTCGTTACACCCGTACTTAGTAAGGAACATATTTTTTTTCTCTTCGACAAATTATTAAGCAAAGTGTTTCGCATACGCCTGAAACGATACGATACAAGCTATTTAGTCATTAGTTAATTTACATTCTCATTCAAGCTAGACAATTGATTCAGAGCTTTCTAAGAAATTAATGTCAAGCACAATGTCACTCAACTGCACAATCGTTTTAATATTAAACACTGTATAATACTAAGTATTGTGTGCGATTTCGCTTCTATCGTTCCTAGAAAGTTTTTCTAATAATGCTGATCTGTCGTTTTGCTTTAATTTTTTAACTGGCTTTATTTGTTTTTTTTTATACTTAAATTGATGACATAATTGTTTTAATTATATCCATGGATGGATGGATTCAGCCTTTTTAAAGCTCTTACTGTTGGGCACGGACCTCCCTTAAAATACGCCCTCGTAATAAGGCTACTCGTATTAAAGTCAAAGTCAAAGTCAAAATATACTTTATTCAAATAGACTTTTACAAGCACTTTTGAATCGTCACTTTTACATTATTATACGAATTTAAATCAAGTGTCAGTCTGTAAGTCTGGGACTTGGGAGTAAACTACCACCGACTCGGAAAGCTGTTCTGCCGAGAAGAGCCGGCGAGAAACTCAGCAGTTGCTCTTTTCAAAAAAATATTTGATTACAATATTTATTGCATTACAATATTTATCTATTTATCCTACGTGAGACACAACAAGACATTAATCCCACACATTTACATCTTCTAAGTATTCCGTGATGGTGTAATAAGCTTTATTCAATAATGTATTTTTAATTTTAGATTTAAATTGTTTTAAAGGCAAGCTCAATATGGACTGTGGAATTTTATTATACATGCGTACACCTTGCCCCATAAACGATCTATTTACTTTTTGAAGGCGAATACTGGGTGTTATAAGTTTATCCTTATTTCTAGTATTTATACCGTGTTTGTCGCTGTGTTTTGAGTAGCAATTAATATTTTGTCGCACAAATATAATGTTACAATATATATATTGCGAAGCAACCGTAAGTATACCAATTTCTTTAAAAAGTTCGCGGAGAGTATCCCGAGCGCCAATGTTATAAATGGCCCGAATGGCCCTTTTTTGAATTATAAATATGGATTTAATATCCGCTGCATTACCCCACAACAAAATGCCATACGACAAAATGCTATGGAAGTAGCTAAAGTAAACAAGTCTGGCAGTGTCAACGTCTGTCAGCTGCCTGACTCTTCTGACAGCGAAAACAGCGGAGCTTAGTCTACTCGCAAGAGACGAGAGATGGGGACCCCATTGCAAACCCGAATCTAATGTCAATCCCAAGAAAACCGTGGAGTCTACCGTATTTAATATGTCGTTATTAAGATACAAGTTGAAATTTTGCCTTTTTACATTAGGTAATAAAAACTGAATATATTTTGTCTTCTTGGCATTTAAAGCCAGATTATTAATGTTAAACCAATGAAGTATATGCGATAATGCACTATTCACTTCGTCGTTATTATTTGACTTTCTATCAACTTTAAAAATTAAGGACGTATCATCCGCAAAGAGTACAATATCACAAAACTTGTCGGCATAAAATGGGAGATCATTAATATAAACTAAGAACAAAAATGGACCCAAGATAGATCCCTGTGGAACACCCATCTTAATAGGAGATCCAAAAGAATTAACATTATTTACCGCGACCTTCTGAACCCTACCACTAAGATACGATGCAATGAGATCAAGGGCAATACCACGAACTCCGTAATGAGCAAATTTAAGCAGAAGAGTTTCATGCTCTACACAATCAAAAGCTTTAGATAAGTCACAGAAAACACCAATTGCATTCTGTGATTTTTCCCAAGCGTCATAAATATGTCTAAGAAGTGCTATCCCCGCATCAGCTGTAGACCTACCTTTAGTGAACCCATACTGTTCACTATGGAAAATATTATTTATGTTAAAATGGTTCAATAGTTGACTTAACATAAGTTTCTCAAAGATTTTACTCATACATGGCAATATAGAAATAGGTCTATAGTTGCCAGGATCATTTTTAACGCCATTTTTAAAAAGAGGTATTACTTTACTAATTTTCATGAGATCAGGGAATATACCAGTGTCTATGCATTTATTGAATATAAGAGCTAAATAAGGTGCAATGTTTGTTATTATTGTATTAAGTAATTTAACAGACATGCCCCACAAATCACCAGTTTTCTTTACATTAAAAGTTTTAAATATTTTAATTATCTCATGTGCATCTACATATAAAAATTTAAATTGGTGATTACAGTGCCTTGTATGATTTCTCAAGAATTTGACTGCCTCTATAGGGGAAGATCTTAGAGAAGATGTTACCACTTCTGGGATTTTCGAAAAATAACTCTCAAATGTATTTGCGACATCTTCATCGGAACTTACTGTAACATTATCAATTAAAAGTTGGACAGGTTCGCTGGCGGGCTTTGATCTTCCAGCCGTACGAGTAATCACGTCCCAAGTTGCTTTAATTTTATTATCAGAATTTAAGATTTTATTTCTAATGTGAATAGACTTAGCTTGGAGACAAACATTTTTAAAAATTTTAGAATAAGTTCTTACCCGGCTATGGAAAATTGGGTCTAGATTCCACTGCTTCATACTATATAATTCGTACAACTTATCTCTACTTCTGTATATGCCGACTGTCGCCCAGTCGCTAAATTTCATTTTAGTGTTCTTTATTACAGTACGTTCTTTAAATACGTTATTGAATGATTCCAAGAGTATATTGAATACTTTATTGTAGTAAGAATTGGGACTATCAACAGACATGTCCATATTAAGTAATTGCTGTGTGACTGTCTGTTTAAAAGAAATAATCTTATTTGAGTTGACCGGTCTACATTTGATTTTTTGTCTAATATTAACACTATTATTACTTATAGAAATTTTTTGACCAAAGTGATCTGAACTTAAGTTTTTAATGATAAATTTATCAAGCACTTCTCCATGATAAAACACATTATCTATACATGTGGAAGAAACGTTAGTAACACGAGTTGGTTCGCAAAAAACATTAAATAAATGGTACGATCTAAACAAATTTAAAAGGCGATTACTGAGAAGCGTTACTTGAAGTATGTCTACATTAAAATCGCCGCACACAACTACTGATTTTTTGCTAGTACAAAGATTTCTAAGGACATCGTCCATCTTATTTTCGAATATGTCAAAATCACCCGAAGGGGGCCGGTACACGCATAATATAACATACTGTTGAGTCTCAACGCAGGATAGTTCTATAGAACGCTCGATAGAGAGTGCCACTTAAGGCCATAGTCCACCACGCTGGGCAAGGTAGGTGGACTGAACAATGCAAATGTCTTTCGAAAACTTGCTAGGTTCTCTCAGCATGCAGGTTATATAACGATGGTTTCCTTAACCATAAGTTTAATCGTTTAATTATAAAACAAAAATGTATTAAACATCATTCGATTACCAATAATATCTCAATAAATACGTTATAACATTTCTCACAACATTTAAAATTTATTCAACAAAAATAAATAATAGAACGACGCGTCCATTACTTTTTCTACACTTCCTAAATGTTTTTTCTTTGTCTTTCCTCTATTAAGAAATATCGCCTCACTCTAACTTGTTCTGAATTAGTCCCGCGGCGATAGAGCTATAATTTATGAAAAATTTTGTTAATTACGGTTATTAAAACACTGCTTCTACCATACGATTATTAAGTTTTCTGAATATTTATTATAAAATATTGGTTTCCGCAGTAAATATAGATTTGCTTTAGGGTTCCGTTGTGAAATATGAAAACCCTAATATTTATTAGTTTTTTTTTAATATTAGGATTTGTTATTTAGTTATGATTCAAACTAACAAAAAATAAATTTACATCTGTAGAAATTCATACAATAATTCATTTTATTATACATTGTGATATACTTCATAAGTTTATAAAGATTACATTTAAATATTTAATTGGTATTAACTATTAATATTAATATTGTTATGTATATTATTTCATTTAATAAACTCAACCGACAAACAAAACTCTACGGAGCCACATCTTAAAAACGATACGCTCTACACGATTTTTAAAAAACAAAATTAAATGATATCACATCCTTTCTAATTTAGACCCGATAGAGATTGCTTTAAACGATTGAGCTTTTAATTATCGATTATAATAATCACTAGTCTATATCGATTCGTGTAATAAAACGATTATTAGCGGACTCTTTATAGTGTTGTAAATCTCGCAAAATAAGCTATAAAACAAAAACATGGTTAAGAAAAGCTGCTGTATAATTCGTTTATTGTATTTAATTGTGTATATTTGGTTATACTTCAAATTTTAACTACTTTAGCTATTATTTTGAAGCCAAAACCAAACAAAGCTTTTAATTGTTTACTTTATTCATTTAATTTTATAATTACTTGATACTGTTAAGAATATTGTTTTTCAAATTAAATACATTGAAAAAGAAATATATTTTATGAATATATCTAATACGAATAACTTATATATTATATATCTTTATTTGTTCAACTTATATTTATATCTACACTAGTGACTAACCCTCGCTTCGCTCGGGATCTTATTCTTGATCGCTTTTAGTATTTTTTACAAACTTTATTTTTTTTATTTTTACTATTATTAAATCCTTCCGTGTAACTTACGGAACATACAAAATAAAAATTAGCCAAATCGGTCGAGCCATTATCGAGTTTTGCGCTTACCAACTATATTTTTTTAGTATTAAAACCTTCCGTGGACATTAAGAAACATTCCAAAAAAATAAATTAGCCGAATTGGTCCAGCCTTTCTTGAGTTATGCGCTTACCGACGTTCATTTTAATGTATATAGAAGTTAATTTATCTAGCGACTTACTTTAGTCCGTGATAGATAGAGAGGGATGACATATTTAAAAAAAAATTAAAAAAATCTATCAAGCTATCGGAATATACCAAATTTCATCAAAATCTTTTTAGTGGTTTTCTCGTAACACGTTCTTATCAGACAGACAGATCAGAACAGAATGAGATTTTAAACACCATAGACTTCTGTATATAATTATATATTAATGACTATTTCAATTGAATTTAAAAAAATAACGTACAGATTCGATTCACTATACGTATAGATATAGAAACAAGTTTAACAAACACAAACAAAAAATTACATAGTTTAAAGCAAAAGTTCCTTATATTTTCAATTATGGTAGGTATATGTGTATATAAATGAGACCTAGCTTCCTACAAGCGTAAGGAAACAGAAAGAGCATTCACAAGCACATGTGCTGCTCAGTCCTTTGTTAATTAGCATCGTATCCTCTGAATTGAACAACAAATGTGTAGAGTTGATACATAGTCATTTAAAATTCCTAAAATTTTGTGTAAAAATCCAAAGATTTTGAACTCTACTCTTAATTACATTTTGATGTTTCAGTCAGTTTTTTAATATTCAATGCAGATGCAGATATTTCGTTGGATATGATAAACATTAGTTCGAGCTTAAAGCGTTATTAATTTACACTCTTGTTACTAAGTTACCTTTAAGATGCTCTTTTCAAAAACGAATTATATTTAAAGTTGAACATTCTGACAGTCCAAGGTTTTCTTTCTTTCAAGCATATCTACAGTTTATTTCATCCGAATCTATACGAAGCGAATCCAGGATTCATTGTAAACGTGTAGGCATGAAAAAAAAGGCTCGCACCTCCACAGATTTAATACGCGTATAATTTCTTTGTGGCACCGCGCAGAATGTGAGCAGACGTCATAAAGTATGCATTTCTTCCTACATGGTTGTGTGCGTACAAGTGAGGTACCAGATAAGGCCCTTAACATAGCCTGGAGTAATTTAATTTTTCTTTTATTTATACAAGTTCATTATACCATGACCTTTATGAATCGAAATGCGAGTGTGTGATCGAAATCATTAAATTTTAATGGATATACTATTTGTATATTTGTTTACTTCTTTTTTTGCTCAAATAGGTTAAAATAAGCTTTTGCGATGAATAAAGTATATTAAACAAATCAATATCAAAATATAAAAATAAAACTGAACTTTCTGTTTTTACTTTCAAAGTAACAGCTTTTCTAAAAGCATATGAAAATCAACTTTTACAATTTTTGTGTGTATATCTGTCTGTTTGTTTGCTCCAGCGAATCTCTGAAACGGCTAAACCAATTTTGACGGGACTTTCACTTGCTGATAACTAATATTACAAGGAGTAACTTAGGCTAAATCTATTTTTTAGAAAATAATAAAAACCGTTTAATTTATTTTAACTTACGCCCAGCACAGCGGGCTGAGTTTGCTCGTTAATAATACTTACTAGATATTTCATATACATATTAACGATGTTATTTAATATAAATAAAGAAAAAAAAAACAAAAGAGGAGCCCTCCAAAATAAAACCTCGTACCTCATTTAACGCCACTACAAACCTAACAAGTGAACATCAAAAGTCATCCTATTTAATGTGAAAACTGCTTAACCAACATAAAGCTTTACGCACACTAACAACCGATTACAATAACTCAATCGTACACGCATCTTTGCATATTCATTTGGCTCGCAGTTAGTATCTTTGTATAAAATTATAATGCATTATGTGACCCGGCGAAGCTTCGTCCTTTTTGTTGTAAAAAGCTAGTCGACCGAGAACTTGCATTCAGGTACTATTCACTGAAGATATGATTTGAAAATGAACTTCGTTATTACTATGGGTACTGTTTATAAATTGAATTAAATTTAATTTCGTTTCTATATGAGTTCATCATGCGTTTGGCTCAGTTTGTAGTGAGTTTACTTACTGTGCCAGTGTTCGCGGGTTCGAGTACCGGGAATTAATTTGTTAAGAACGAATGGTTGTACTCCAGTCATGGATGTTTATATTCATAATATGTATGTATTTAAAGTATATAATATGTGTACATTACACTATTTGGTATCCGTAACACGAGCCTCGTAGTATATCACGAAACTAGATGGTGCTATGTGTAATAAATAACTATTTCTAAAACAGATACAAGTAAAGTACATAACTATGCATGTATGTCATTTAATGACATCATATTTTATATGTTTATCTAAGAATTGGAAAATCTATATAAATCGTCAAAAAATATCGCAATCAAAATGATGCTTTAAACTGTCTCAAGACTTATCTCAGCTCGTCCATTGTTAACCCGGCACTTGAGTTACGGTGATTGTAAAAAAGATTGCATTACCTTTTCCCATTTTAAATCACGTGGTAAATATAGAACATGGAATTGATGCAGAAATAGCATACATTTCACTATAACATGAAGTTTTCGTGTAATCATAAACATTATTATAAAATCGGTTAACTTCTTAATAATAAACATAATTACTATTTCAAAATTGTCGAGCTTTTTCTAAAGCTCTTAGCTGAAGGTGACTTATATTATTGGTATCTTGATGTCACTTCTAAACGCTGATGTTCCCCCAAAATTTGGCCGAGATAAAAAGCTGTAAAAACGGAATGGCGTCGGATTTTCGATTACGTGTCCGAGCTGCAATAACTTAGGTTTCTCCGAATAAGTAAACTTTGTTCGCAGTTAAATTTTCTTTATTTACGACCACACCGCGACGTAAGACAAGTTTTGCTCACAAGAAATCATCTTGCAAATTAATTCGAGGTATTCAATACTAAATATGCTTTATTATTTAACGTCAATGTTTGAAATTATTATTAGTATTTAATATTCTTGGTACTTATGACTTTACTAGCAATTTCCGTGGCTCCGCTCGCGTTTTAAAGAAACTAAATTCTCAGATTTCACATACCGTGTGATGTTTTACAGCCAGTTTTTAACGGTTAATTGAGATTTCTTAGAAATGAGATATTTTCCAGCAGTAAAAAGTATCCTATATTCTGACCCGGATAACCAGCTATCATCGTACTAAATTTCATCAAAATCTGTTTAGTGGTTTTCTCGTGATGCGGTCTCATATAGATAGACAGACAGACAAAAATTCTAAAAATAATAGATTCGGCCTTTGTATTGATAATAATTATTCTAATGAGAAAAAATATTCAATGTACAGATTCGACTAAGTTAGTATTTTATTATATGTAGAGATTTTTCTTTCTTATAACATTTTCCTAAACCTAAAGGTTGCCTGGAAGAAATCGCTCTTTTAGCGATAAGGCCGCCTCTTGTACTTTTTCCTATTTCTTCTTTGATTCTGTTTATTTTCTTCTGTTTTCGGATGTACAATAAAGAGTTATTATTATTATTATTTTTGCAAGGAAAAGTACTATTCTGGATAATTCTATAAGATGAAGACTATCTGACTACAAGAGAGACTTAGATAATATTTCTAGTAATATTTTTGAATAATTTTACAAGTTTTATTGATTAAATTCTTGCATTATCAGTTTTGCATCTAATTTAAAAATAATGGTGTCAAAAGATTCTCACGTAAAGAGTTGTGATACACACGTTAGAATCTTAATAGTTTATTATGTAAATTTTATATTGCGTACGTGTTACGCGTTTAGCAAAACTGCTATCGGACTTTTAAGAAATTGCCTTTCATTGTTTAGTCTGGCGATCATAGATAATGTTCGGAGTTCTAAGAAATATGAAACTACAAAATATTACTTTATTTGGCATTTGTAAGCCTCTACTCGATATGCTAATTTATTAGATGGAAACGTTTTGTGTGAACAGTGACAGTTGATAAATACATATAGATAGTGGGTTCTTCTCTTGTCTTCGTCCAGAAACGAGATACTTTCACAGTAATAAGTATAAGTGCTAAATGCGTAGGTTGACTTGGATTACAATCTATTATTATAAAAAATTTCATCAAAATCTCTCCAGTGGTTTTCGATTAATGCGGTTACAGACAGACAGACAAAATTCTAAAAACTATAATAGATTCGTCCCCTGTATCGTAAATATTGACTATTTCAATAACAATATTTTATATGCCACTCATATTTCTTATATGTATATATTTAAACGCAGTGTAAGTGAGAAACGATGTTAAATGGATTTAATTTATTTAACTTCCACTAAAATTACCACCATTATAATTTATCTTGGCTGAATTAAGAACATGATTCGATTATCACCTGCTTGGGAATCGATTAAAGATAAACTTATCAAAAGCGATGATTGTCCATATGAAAATCCGTAAGAATAATACAAAAAAACGACATGATTATGAGAAATAATCATGTTACTAAATATTTTTTTGCTTTTATGATAGAGTAAGCGCAATTTTCTCAGAGTTCAATATCGTTCTCTAACTTTTTTGTTCATTTTAGGAACATAACTTAATGACAATTTGTTTTATGAAATAGAGACAAATATTTAATATTTAATAACGTGTATAAATTAAGTATACAATATTTAATATAATAGCAGAAAGTTAAAAAATATTTCTACTTATACTTTGAAACAATCACTTGTTATCATTACATTATTATTATAAAACAATGTCCACCGCCGCGTCTGTCTGTCTGTCTGTTCGCGATAAACTCAAAAACTGTTGCACCAATTTTCTTTGCTGTTTTCACCAATGCATAGAATGGTTCTTGAGAAAGGTTTAAATATAAAATTTTACAAGTTTTTGTATACATTTACTAACGGAATCAGCTTCACTCGCGCTAAACCTAGGGATGATTCCGAGCGAAGCGAGGTTGAGTCGCTAGTTACCTAATAATAACTTATAAATTCTATTAACGTATCATCAATTAAGATTTATTTGTACATCAAGTCTATCGATCAATGTACTCAACATTATTTTCTCTCAGAATGTTTTTAATAGACCTGAAAGCTAATTGGCGTACAGATTTATTTCCAATTGTAACTTTTTAATGAACACGCTCGTACTATGACCATAGAAACATCATCAGGTAGAATATTAGCTCGTAAAATACACTAGCTTGTACATTAAATGCTGAGGCAACTAATTGATAAATCTAATCGATTTACATTTTTTGTAAAGCAAATAAGGCTAATACCAAAGACATGTTCCACAAAAAAGCAAATCGAGTATTTGACAATGTCCAGGATTCGAAACACGGCAAAAAACGACATTTAAACGCTCCAACAATTATCTTAAAAGCTGACATCAGTCCATCACCAATTAAAACACTTACGTTCAAGATTCCGATACATATCGGTTGGATTAGACAAAAAAGGCAGTTTTGTTTCTAATTGACTACCATTGCAATGCCATTGTAAAAATAAAAAAGCGAGCAAACGAAAAGTAACGCAGAACGCACTACAAGACAAAGTAAACAGAGCAAAAACTGAACAAGATCATACGGAATCGCTTACTCCAATCACCGCGTTGGGCGGGACTGAGTTGAACAAAGCCTAAGATTTACCGTCGCTATTGTGTATTGTGATTGCGATTACTATTAATGTTGTAGAAAACGAGAATTCCTATCTAAAAAACATATTAATTAAACTAGCGACTGACCCTCGCTCCGCTTGGGTTCATCCCTGGACACGTTTTAAAGGAAAGTGTAGATTTCTCACAGATGTGTTAATTCCCTGCATCAACAAGTATCGCATATGGTGACCTGAATAATTCTAAATCTTTATGGAAAAATTTCATTAAAATCTGTCCTGTGGTTTGCTCGTGATGCAGTCTCTTACAGACAGACAAAAATTCTAAAAATATACATTTAAGCCTTTATATCGATAATAAATAATAATAATAATAATGTCTTCCCGGCCGATTACGGCCACGGCGGCCAATCTCATTGAGACTAGCCAACGGCGCGGGACATATTATAGTGCACAAGTGTACGCGCAAACACAAATGCACTCTCTGTTCCTTATCACTCTCATATTCCGGTGGGACGACTGCTCGACCCGACCAGTGAGAGTTAAGGCGCAGGACCGACGGCTTTACGTGCTCTCCGAGGCACGGGGGTGAAACACCGCCAACTTCCCAACTCCGGGCTGTTACTGAGCCTTCGAAACAGACAGACTCAATAACTAAACTTGGCCCGACCCAGGACTCGAACCCAGGACCTCCCGGTGTGCGACCGTACATGCTAGCCACTACACCACCGAGGCAGTCAAATAATAATGACTATTCTAATAATATTTTCCAAAAAATATTTAATGTACAGTAAACTCACAATATAAAGTTGTACTGAGTATAATCTAAACCATAGTTAATTACATTTTTAACTTCCCGTACACGTACGGTTCGATCGGAACGGCTGCTATTAGAACATATAACCGGGGATCGATTCTAACATATCTAGATCCTTTATCGATCGATGGACTCCGATTTGATCTACGCATGCGTATGCTCATAATTATCTGCGCTCTTTCATCCGCCGACGAGACTTTATGACCGCCCGGACTGTGTAAACGTCTCCCGTCATATTACCAAGTAATAAATGGACTTTACGTACTTAATATGAATAATTAAGTATCCAATGATACAATGCATTTCATTGATGAGTAATGGGCTTAATGAGGCTGAAGTTTCAAATCGTTTTACCTCTATACATGCATCTGTTTTATTGTTCTAAAACGAATCAAATGGATCGTGCAAAATTTTAATGCTATAGACTATGGTATGAACACTATAATATATTACACAGCTTAACTTTTAAGCTTAAATGTTTACTCATTCACTCACTCTCACTTACTTACTCTCTCACTTACTCACTCACTAATTTCCTGACAAAATTACGAGTACTTTTAACTAAATACAATTTTTATTGTAAAACAACAATAAATTAAATTAAATAAAGTAAAGAAAGAGAATGATAAATGATTTATAATCACAGTTATTTAACCGATGTATAAAATATTATGGTAACGCGGCTATAAAAATTAACCAGATACAGAAAAAATGCCGCAAAACAAACCAACAAAAAAGGATTGCCATACATTTGAATTATTACTGAACTCGCTATTCGAACACAAAAAGATCTCACGGTGCGAAATAACAATGAGATATGAATATTTTATTTGTACAGGAAAAATATTATTTCAAATCTGAGATCAAATATTTTAACCGATAGAAATAAAAGCCCGTTTTGCTATCGTTCATCTTTAGATGAAATGTTTTATTAAAATTTAAGACTTTATATTGTATCATTAAACAACTTTATATATCGTTATTATCAATCTTAATTTAATGTGTTAGATATAACACTGTTTTTATTTCCAACTTAAAATAATGTATGGTCACGACATATTGACGTAATGAACAATGAATATGATTCATCTCGTTACAAATCGGGCATAAGATTCTATTTTAATTCAATTACATATCCAGGAACTTCCATAAACGATCTCCTACTCAGAAATACGTTTTGTTATGTTTCTGTAACTTTCCGTTTCCTTTTATATTCTTTATCATCGATATCTGTGTTTTTCATTTTGCTTTGTTTAACGCTGCGATTCTTGATACACGTTGTCTCAAGTGGGGACCATTTTTGTTTTATTAATGTCAATTGAATTAAACCAGGAATGTAATTGTTGTTAATTTATAATAAGAGAGCCCTTATAAAGGGTACATAAGTAAAGTATATACCTTTATAAGGATATATATTTTATTATATAATGAGCAATATACATTATTGTATAATAAGCATATTGATAACGCAATCGCTTGGGAAACCGAGTGAAGTGGGTTGATATCCCGGGCACCTCTGATATTTTCATTTGCAAATCATTTCCAACATGATTACCACTTGTCCTATGTGAAGGATACATCGTGAAGAAACCTGCATCTCTGAGAGAACTAGTATGTTTTCGAAAGCCATGTGCAGTCCCTGTAATTGGCCAGCATAGGAGCCTGATCCCTCTCGAAATGAAGGACGGTCCGTGCTCAGCAGTGAAATGAATGAAAGTCTAAATATTATTTCAAATTAGTATATCTTAATACTATGTAAGTAAATGTCTTTAAAAATTCGTAACTCATTTTTGTATTGTGAAATTATAATTACAATATAACAGATAAGACATCAACTGACGTTGCTATTAACATACGAACTTGCACACATTCATTAATAAAACCAAAGTAGGTGGTTACAGTGTGTGTCAATAGCCAGATCTTTGTCCGTACTTATCGCCCCGCCTCATTGCCTCTTTCATAGTGCTATGAAATTTACTATAACGTCTCACCAGTTTATATAGACCCTTCAATTCCATACGTGATCTTAATAAACCAATCAATACAATGTATCAACTTAGGTCAGACGTATGTGGCGAAAGACATATCAATCTTGCTATTGGAAATTTGGAAGATGGTCTTTAACTCGAAGCCATAAGAGTTAGGATGCTTTTGAAAACAGCATATTGTAGTATTTGTGTGTTGGTGCGTATAACCGCATTTACATTTTAGAGATACTTGCAAGGAATAAATGTCAATTGAGATGGAAGACCGAGCGCGGATGCGAAGAATTGATGATGCAGTTATTGAACTCGTTGATAATAATCAGATTCTAGATGTAAGGGGAAATAAACGTGCTCTTATTAGAACTATATTACTTCATTGTATGAAAGAATAATATAATAAGTTAGGTTTATCTACAGATAATTTAGCGTGCAATTATAAAATACGAGTGTACTGTATTCATGTTGTAAGGAATTGTTGTAGTTCTTGTAAGAAAATAAATCTCACTCCAATTTACTTTTGTAGATTAATTAATTCAATATTTATATAGATTCAATTTAAAAGACTTATAAAGTTGATTAACAATAATTTGTTTCGTAGAACAGACTTGCCAAAAGCAACTTTTACTTAACTAATTCTGAGGTTCAATTAGATCTGTTGATAAATTTTGACAAATTATCTTGCATTGAATATAGTAGGTGCAGTAAATCTACCAAATTTATCTACGAGTCAATCGTATGTTCAAAATTTCAAATTGCTTATTAGGCAATTACAGTTTTCTAAGTGCGAGTTGAAGTCTATCGACTTTAATAGATAGTAAATATCGAAAGTAAGCGAGACGTCCTATGTCACGTCATCAGCCCTTTCTTAACGTCCCACTGCTGGGCACGGGCCTCCCTCAGTACGAGGGGGATCAGGCCATAGTCCACCGCGCTAGCCTAGTGCGTGTTGGCGGACTTCACATGTCTTACGAAAACTTGCTAGATATTCTCAGACATGCAGGTTTCCTCACGATGTTTTCCTTCACCGTAAGACAAGTGGTAATCAGGATAGAAATGATTCGCACATGAAAATATCAGAGGTGCGAGACCCGGATTTGAACCCGCATCACTCGGTTAAACAAGCGAGCGCGTTACCACTGGGCTACCACTGCATTTAAGACGTCCTATAATAATACCAAATATTTTAAGTTAGTAAAATTACAAATAGTGGTTTAAAACCACTGTTTCTTTTAAAATAATTTAAAACATGGTTCAAAAGGTTAGAAAAATCATTAGTCACTATCAACTCTATTGATTAGGATATTGTATTAAAATCAAACCGGTAGCTATTTACGTATAGTTAGTTGACACACCCGGTTCTGTGAATGAGACTAAGAACTTTCGATCACAACGTATGGTTCCACTGGCTGAATTCAAAAACCATTATGTAGAACATTATGAGGACCCCATTGTCTCGGTTGAATGAACCTACACAATATCTTACGAAATTTCCTAAAAACCACCTTAGTTTAAATGTTTATTATGTCCAACATTATCTGATGCGGTCTCTCACTCATTGTCTTTTTGTTTTCTCCATCAGCTTATTTTTGTAGCCGTCAAATGAGATGATGTGAATTTACATTTGAGAAAATTAGTTCATAACACCGAAATTGGTTTAAGATGCCGGAATTTTTTAACGCTTGATGGATTTCGTTTATGGTTGTCTGAGACGTTGTTTTTAGTTTTATAGTGATTCAGTTCGTCGAAATAGAAACCATTTTGATTTTAATAATTATGTGTTTCTTGTGTGTATTTTAACAAATATTTATTACAACAACATATAATATTAACGTTTTTTCCACAAAAACGAAAAAATAATAATATACGGTTCATGCATATCTGAAACAAAGCCCCATTGTTCCAAATTCATATTTCCCCAGCTATCATTCTAATCAAATCCACGAATTAAAGGTAATAAATCCGCTTCACACACGTATCGACGGAACAATACATATACCAGTATATAGTTTTCGCACAATCACTTACAAAATCGTGAGCTATTAACGCATGAAACGAGAAACTTAAGAACAAGTGATCTCTCCCTCATTTATAATAACCTGCTCTCTCTATTCCTCTCCTATTATTACAATCACGAGTATTCATGCACGTATTATGTAACACACCAAATTATCAAGCTGTATGTTAACATCCATTGTGTTGTGAACGCTAATCTACATAAGTATAGGTATTAATTCGTCTTTCAAAACTGTTTTGTAAAAAAGTCGAAGAGGTGGTGTTTCGACATACGTCTACTCGTTTCTTTCAATTGTACTAACAAATAATTCAAATTTTCTTTATTATATATAAAATAATATAAAAAGTTCATAATAAAACAGAACAACACTGTCATTTAGTTTAAAAAATGTAAGAAGATTAAGACAATAAAAAAATGAAATACACACTATTCCCTATTTT
This sequence comes from Boloria euphrosyne, assembly GCA_951802675.2. Taxonomy (NCBI): domain Eukaryota; kingdom Metazoa; phylum Arthropoda; class Insecta; order Lepidoptera; family Nymphalidae; genus Boloria; species Boloria euphrosyne. The sequence goes on from OX637896.1 coordinate 5,623,630, forward strand.
GGAGCACTAATTAAAGGATTAAATAATGTATAATGACTTAAAATCCAGACTAACTATAAACATCGGAACAATAAATGATCTGAAAAACATTCTAAAATTAGAAAGATATAAGATAGATAGCTCCTAAGTAGTATAGGTCAATTAATAAAGCAATAAACGAATCTATATCAATAGATACAGTTTTAATGATAAAATCGGGCGTCATTTAAAAGAGTTGACTTACAAAAACTTTTGTGATGTAATGTATGTAGACGAGTCAACGATCACTCACAATGGCATAGCCCAGAGTGACTAGGAGAAAACATTGATTAATTACCATAATAATTTATTTGATACTCCAAAACTTGATGTGGGGAGGGGCCGGTTTCACGAGCTAGTTTAAGTTCCTTTTGACTTAAAAATGCTCGCCGCTTAATACTCTAACGAAAATAGCGTTGATTTGAATAGTGACTTGGAAGTTATTAAATATTTCCTACACGATGAAAACAGTACATTGTTCAGTTGAATATGATGCATGGAGGTGATTTGGCTGTTCCAAACAAAAGAATAAGTTTGAAGGAAAAGGAATGGTGAACTGTTATTGTTGTTTTGTATTAGCATAATATAAGTATTTTTTGTAACATCGGATTCATTTTTGTTTAGGTTTGCTGTCAGCCTTGAACCATTTGGATCAGGCGCGTAAAAACTCCATGCAAACGACCGTGGATTACTCCAGATATGTTAAAAGGTAAGATTATATGTCATAGATAATATGGTATATATATATACTATTGTAACTGAAAAAAGGCTTTATTCATACAAATATTCTTATACAATCCTTTTTTTACTTTTGCTCATTCAATGCATTATACAACGCATATCGAACGCATTTAACGCCACTTTGTAACCTCATAAGATAATAATACAAAAATAAATATGTAGGACGTTAACACACAGCACCAACTAGTTCCATGGTAATGAGACTTGTGTTATGGGTACTACGAGTAGATAGTGGATGCACTACATATATAATATATAAATATAAACCCATGACTGTAGTAAAAATATTCGAGCTCATCACACAAATGAATACTTCTAGCCGGACTCGAAACCGTGATCACTTGCACAGCAAGGACACTACAAACTCAGCTAAATCTACTGCAAATATGGCTAATAAGTACAGATATTTATATAAGGAATACAAGATAACCATTTACGGGAAAAAAACATCCTCAGGTGCATCAGTAAGAAGTGGTGTTATTAATATTGTCCAAAATAATTTCGTAAAAGTTATACTATTTTCCATTACAGATATAGTTCAACGTTAGAATGTGGTTCGTCCTATTGCAAAGACTTGGGTTACAGAGAACATTTTCATTGCATGGACTGCACTGCCAGAGTCTTCTGCAAGAAGGAGGAGATGATCAGGCATTTTAAGGTGGCTTATTTTATTTTATTTTTTCTGTGAAGTTATAATAGTTGATAGAAAAAAAATATAAAAAAAATAATTTTTAAGTATTAATGTACTTGTATCATAAACAATTAATATAAGTTATCGTATGTGTTCTAAAATCACCTTTTTACTATCGCTGTATTTAATCGTAAAACAAACATAAATGTTTATAAAATATGTGCTTTATGTTGTAATTAACATAGCATTTAAATTTTTAGTGGCACAAAAAACGAGATGAATCGTTAGCGCACGGCTTCATGCGTTATTCACCACTGGACGACTGCTCCGAGCGGTTCACTGACTGTCCTCACAATCGGAGTCAGACTCACTACCACTGTATTCAAGATGGCTGTGATAAGGTACGGAAATAAGTAAAATTCCTTAGTATCAATATTTATAATTTTCAAATTATTTTAAAATATTTTGCTAAGAAAAATTGTATCGTACTTATTTTTATTTTTTTTTGTTATGGAAAAAGTGAAGCGAAATAAAAAAAATATACTCAAACTTTGATAACATACTTGTTTTAATTTATAATCCAAAAAGAAAACAAAAAAACTTAAACTTATAATTTTCTCCATAGGTATACATATCAACATCAGACGTACAAATGCATGCGAACTACCATCGCAAAGACTCAGCAATACTACAAGAAGGCTTCCAAAGGTTCCGCGCCACTGAAAACTGTGCGGCTCCACACTGTATATTCTCAGGGCAAAGGACCACTCATTTTCATTGTAGACGACCTGGATGCACATATACGTTTAAAAATAAAGCTGATATGGGTAAGTATTTATCGTCCTATAGTATGATAACAATAAACAATTAAAGTTATTTTTATCTTTTAAGTTATTTTTGAAAAACTATAGAGTAGCACTAAATATATATAAGTAACAATGTACTAAACTTGATTAAGCCAAATAAAAAAAAATTTACAGAAAAACATAAGACATATCACATTAAAGACGAAGCTCTATCAAAGGATGGCTTCAAGAAGTACATGAAGAACGAAGCCTGTCCGTACAGAGACTGTCGGTTCAGCCGCACTTGTAACCATATACATTGTATCCGACCACATTGCAATTACGTACTGCATTCCAGCAGTCAGATCTTCACCCATAAGAGAAAACATGAGAGGAAGGAACAGGAGATGAGCTTTGGGTAAGTAATAATTTTTATACTTTTTTTTACAAGTGGTAGTGCCATGCTTGTTACCTTCGGGTAGCAGCCGAATGGGCCGGCACGCCCCGTATAGTACCACTCTCTCACAGAAGACCGGCGTGAAGTGGCAGCCATGCCGTCGCGTTTCGTCCGGTAAGTGAGAGTCCGGGAGGCCCACTCCCCATCCCTACTCCCGTCCTTCTCCCTTCTCCCTCCCTCCCTTTCCTGAAAGGCCGGCAACGCATCTGCAAGCCCTGTTGCAGATGTCCATGGGCGGAGGTGATCACTTACAATCAGGTGAGCCTCCTGCCCGTTTGCCCCCTTTGTCCCACAAAAACAAAAAACTAAGATCGATTTGTTAAGCTTTTAAAACTTTTAGGATGGCATCATAACAAATGATAACTATTTTTAAAGCAACATTTTAATGTTTCAAAGCTACAATTTTTGCTTAGTATTTCTTAATTTAAACTTATCAAAATAATTTTTTCTACTTTCGAGTATAATTATATTATACATTATATATTCGTATTACTTAACAGGTTACCCACGTCTATGATACAAAACGCTCTAATGCAGCAAGGCGCTGATCTTAGTATGTACTCGCCCGGGAGCAATCTTCACGATGATGACTTGTCCAGTTCTATGATGGACAGTGATTATCCATATGTGAGTTCGTATATCAAAATATAAACACTGTAACACAACACCACTTTATCATAACATTAAATCATTGCCCTCTAAAAGAACATTGAAAATAAAATTCTATAGCAGCTTTACTAACAACAAATCAGAATAAATTTGTTACCTAAAATATATATTTATAATAAAATAGATTATGTTTTAATGTGTACTAAAATTAATAATATATTAATGATATTTAGAACCCAGCACTAGTAGAAGAGGTGTCAAGGAAGTACATAGAAACATTTAACGGCGGTAAGGATGCAGAAGACAAGTGCAGTAAATGCAGTGGATTTAACAAACATTACCATTGTTTAGCCGAAGGATGCAAACTGGCTCATAGGTAAGATGATTATATTTATACAATATTCCTCTTAGATATCAACAGTTCTATCGAAAATGTAATACAACTCATCATTTGACGTACAATTGACAACACCACACCACACAGTCCTCTCTTCAATAAGTGAAGGAATAGGCCTTAGTTCTCCACATAGGCCAAGTGCATTCACATATCTTTCGAAACCTTTCTAATTTTTTAAGTCACCATGATGTTTTCTTTGACGGTAATACAAATGGTAATCGTGTTGGAAATGATTACCACATAAAATATTATAAGTGCGAGACCCGGAATTGAACCCGCTTCACTCAGTTTCCCAAGTGAACTCGGCTACCACTACATATTTTAACTTATTACCTCGATTTAATATTGTAATAAATATAATAAAGATACATTATTGAAAAAAAAACTTTAAATATTTACCGTTCTAGCTGTCACAATACTATGATCAAGCACGTGATGGAGCATGAGCAGCAGAACCAAGTGACTGAGGCGTACTTCGTGACGTACTCCCGCCACAGCCCCTGCGCCAGCTCCGCCTGCCAGCACATTCGCGACATCACACACTACCACTGTACTTGGGTAAGTGATTGTTTTGGTGATCTAGCTGTGGGAGTCGTATAGGTTGTGGTAGCTCTACCAATAGCGTATGTTATATTAGCTTTAAATTTTCTTTCATTATAAAAAAAGAGAATCTTTTCTATTTTAACATTTCAATAAGCCATTTTTTTCAATAATTTTGAAGACAATATTATTAATACCTATATCATGTATTTGTAGGAAAATTGCGGAGCAGTGATACTATCATCAGAGGACCAACCATTTAGACGTCTCGAGCACCATCGTCAACACGCCCTCTTAAGCCCTATGTCGCCAAACTTGGCCGCCAGATTCGCACCAAGCTTCACTCCACAATTATCCGCACAACTGCACCCAAACATGGCCGCACAACTTGGCCAAGTGCCAAGTTTGCCAAGCTTACCACCAAACTTGGCACAATTGGCGCAAATGGCACCTAATTTGACATCACAATTGACTCCTAATTTGCAAGCCCAATTGAGTCTTGGGCCTAATCCTGGTATAGTGCCTCAACAAGTGAATCCGTCAAGTTCTTTAGACGAAATGTTTAGTAGAAAAAGGGGAAGACCACCAAAGAACCGCGTTGTCGAAGTTTGGACTGACAATGTAAGTTAATGTGAAAATGTCTAAAAACACATTATTAAATAAATTATATGTAAATAAGGGTATCATTACACGCATTTTTGCTTTTCATTTCTTCTAGGTGACTCCTCAAGCAATTTTCACGTCTTTCAAACTGCCAAAGAGCAACCAACTACCTCCCGTCATACAGTCACCGGTTATACCTACTGTAGAGGAATTCCCTGTAAGTACTTATTAATTATTATTCAACAAAGTTGTATTAAAAAAAATTGCACACTAACCATTCTACTACCTTAGGAAATAGTGTAAAACAATAGAAAATTATAAAGATATGATAAACATAATGTACAAAATTTAATATACCTATAATAATAATTTAATTTTATAATAATAAAGAAACAAATCTTTCGTAGCGTATCAGATTCCAGCACTTTGAAGTATTCACAACACCGGACAGCTGCCATCAATATCACCAAAACTGCCACTTAAAGTCCACTAGACTACATCTCCATTGTTTTAACTGTAGCTTCACCGCTGAAACTCATAACACCATGGAAACTCACATGAGAGAATCTCACTCAATTTCCCCTCTTATAGAGGGTTTTGACTTCTTTACTTCTTTCGATCAATGTGGAGGAAAAAGTTGTTTTAAAAACCAGTTGAGAACTCATTTCCATTGCATCCAAGGCAACAGTTGTCCAGCAATTCTGACTCAATATTCAGCGTTAGTTACTCATAAGCATGTCGCAGTCAAACATGAGATAGAAAAAGAATTTGAAGAAGCAAAGGACTATTCGATCAAGGAAAGAGCGTCAGCTGATAGTGTTGCGTCGTTAAAAGATCAAAATGAATATCCACCGACAAATTTCTCTATAAAAAGTGAATTTGAAAGAGAACAAGATAACGTTTCGGGTGAGTGTTCTTCTTGGTTACTATTAATAATTAGGAAAGAATACTAGTAATTGAATTAAAATAAATAATTTTAATAACCGGCTTTCTATAATATAACCTGTTGAACCCAATTAATGTTGAACCGCCATTATTTTCAGTAGTAAAAGCGGCAGGAACATTCTATCCGTCATCTCATCTTCGAAGCAATACGTCGTCTCCACGAAGCATTTACGAGTCTCCCTCGAAGGAAATGAAGCAAAGGGAATTTGAGCAAAAGAAATTTGAGCCCAAATCATCAGGACCAACAATCCCACCATCTTGTCATGATCAGACGTGTCACTTAAACAAAAATGCAGGAGGAATGAACTTACACTACCACTGTCCAAATTGCACTCAGGCATACGTTGATCTGAAGCTCCTGTTCAGTCATATGATGAAGAAGCATAGCAATATGGATCCAGGTCCTGTTGGATTAGCAGCTACTAAGGTGATTATTTATATAATATTTCTACTATAAAAAAGTGTTTTGTTGGTCTTTCGATGAACAATGGATTGTAATATTCTAAAGTACTAGTAATACATACTAATAAATAGAAAAATAAATTTTTGTTTGTAATGGGTTAACTCAAAATTCATGGAACTGATTAAGATTCAATTCGGTATTAATTTGAGGTCCTGGCAAGGGCCTGGCAATTTTTATTTTGTTCTTATCCCGAAAATCATCCTTTTTGGGGTGGAAAGGGAGATAAATGTATAGGGAATCGATCATTGTTCAATTAAGAGATATTTATATCTCATCATCAGTCATAATTTGTGTATAGGATACATAGTAAATATAGTCTATCTTTTCTATACTACCGTAAAAGGTTTTACCTACATAATAATTTTCTGGTGAATTTTCCAGATTCATTTGAACATTAATCTTTTCGACATTTAAACAGAGTATACTGATGATAACTATCTCTAAGTTAATTTCGCTTTTGTTACAGGAGACATTGGAGAGGGAATATCCAGAAATATCAATTTTACCGTCAACTGCCTCCTCGTCTAATGCGCAGGCCCCGTCCCCCAGCCAGCGACCGCCCAATCCAGCAGAACAAGTAAGATGAATTCAAATTATAATTTCTATGCTTAAAAAAACATTAAAGGCGTAAAATGAAACAAAAATTTTGATACATTTATATTGTTTAAGTAATGATTGGTGTTAAAATTACAATGAATACTATGTACTAGTGCTGCCATCTATGTTTTATTTGCGAAAACTTTTATTTACTTCTTAAATTATTGCAGTTGATTAATCTTTTTTTATACAACTTACTAGTATTTGCCCGTGGCTCTGCCTGCATAATTGAAAAAAGTAGATTTGAACTTTTAAAGTGCTTTCTTAACCTATAAAGGACCTATCTACTAAATTTCAAGCTTGTAACAATTATACTTTTTGAGTTTATTTTATCATAAGTGTTATAAAATATAAATATTATAAAGACTTAGTAAATGTGATCATCACCAATGGTTCAAAGAAGATGTAGAATATAAATGAGTTGTTTATTTCCAGGTACAAGCAGTCCAAAGCCTGCTCCTCCAGCAGTACCTAGCAGGAGGACGTAAGGGAAGTCTTCAGGAACAGCTGAAGATGCAGCAACAGTACACAGCATCTCTGGCAGGGCTGCCGGGACTCGCGCAAGTCGCTTTGTTCTCCCAAGGGTGAGTTATGAGTTAATTTTTAATTTACTTCACTTTAACTTTTATTTATAATATACTTTTACCAAATAGAAATTAGAAATAAAAAAATTGGAACCCCTAAACTAGGTCAACAAGGTTTCAGGTTATAGCGTAATTGAGATTCAAATGTAGAAGATTTGTATATGAGACTGTATTTTAGTCGATAGGCTCTGGCATTAACAGCCAAAATGTGTTCTATAATAAAATCTAGAAATTAGCATCTGCTAATTTGAAAATTCAAAACATCTTAAAGAGTTATGGATATTGGCTTAGTGGGAATTAATCAAATAGATTTTATCAACTTTGTATGAAAAGACGAAATATTTGTGTTTTGATAATTAACATAATTATTTAAAATGTGATATAGTATGTGATATTAATTTAACTATATTACTTTCAGTGGCTCCGCCTTCCCAATATACCCTACTATGCTGTACCCTCCAGAACTGCTTCTAGAACAAAGTCTGCTCCAAGGCCACGGCATACCGCCGGGACTCGACAAGGAAGCCGAACTCATCGCTAAAACGTGAGTAACGCTAAATAGTAAAGAAAAAATCAAATAATATGTAATCTGCTACAATGTGGGAAAACACGCACAACGGGCATCTACTGCCTAAGTGCGGAAACCAGCCGTGCAAAGAAGAAGAAGAAGAATGTGGGAAATCTTTTTCTTTTAAAAAGAACTCATTTTTTTATTTGCTTAGATATAATATGTGCTTACAGGAATGTTTTTAATTACCTACGTTAAAAAATTATCGTGTGTATAAACCGTTATAGGTTATCTTTTAATTTTTTTTTTAAATTATATTTAATAAACATCTTTACTAAATATTATAAATTAGAAAGTGCGTTTCTTATTCTTTTTTCACGTTGAAACATAATGACGGAATAACGTGATTAAAATTAGAGAGTGACATAGGTTACTTTTTACCATGGGCGATCTTATTCTAACAGAAAAATACGTTATTATACAACCCACCACAACTATATTATCTTTCACTAACAGTTTTTGAGTTAAATTATAGCAAACTAACAAACAAAATACTTAATTTATAAAATCATAACTTATTCTACATTCCCAGCAGGCGCACGCACACGCCGCGCGGCCCGCACATGCGCGTGCTGAAGGACGAGCCCATCCCTGAAGGGTACCTCCGCTTTCGCTTCAATGAAGACTGCGCTTATCAACAATGTGGTTATAGGTAAGAAAATGATCGTCCAATTATTTATTTATGTATCTTTACATAAGTTATACGAAATCAAGTCAAACAGAACCCAAAATAGCACAGAGGTTATTAGGAGAAATTCGATCGGAATACGCAATAAAATTGGAATAATAATAGAAAATAGATAATTATTTGTAAAAATTGTATCGTCCTAATTGTTTTCAATAGGCAAAGTATGTGTATGAGTAAGTAGACTTTAACACAACGCCATCTAGTTCGATCATCATGAAATAGAACATGTAAAGCTTCGAAACTTGTGTTATAGATGTCATACTTCATGATTGGAGTATAAAAATGTGTGCTCATCACACAAACGAATGCCCCCAGTGGGACTCGAACCCGAACGAAGTGGAGTTACTATAAATTTATTTAAAAATGTCTAATGTATCAAATGTATAAATAGCAGGGAACTGAACTTTTTCTTCTCTTTATCACTATACAATATTATACAATATTATATTTTTCTTTTGCTTACACGTTAACCATCATCATTATGTAGGTCGAACTTGACAGAACAAATAATTCTGCCAATAAATTAACTATTAAGGTTTGTAAATAATATTTCAGGGAGCATCAAACCCACTTCCACTGCACTAGAAAAGACTGCGGATATTCCTTCTGTGACAAAACTCGGTTCGTCCAGCACACCGCACGACATGAACGGTAATTATCACTTTAAGAACTAAAATCTATATTATATTTTGAATAGTATTTTTTTACAATGCAATTTGAACTTTATTAAGATATATACACTGACTTAATTCCCTTACTACAATATGATGTTAAACTTTTCCATTTTTTTTTAAGACATAAATCACAATTATATTATTACTTAACCAATTTTCTCATCTCTGCTCAATTTGCCAGTTTTGTTATCAAAAAGAAAATTAAATTGAATCTAATTTCCTATAAATAAGGCCTGAGGGCCTAGACAACCGGTATTCGTAATGAAGCGATTCGATTTCTACAATGGTCATAGCAAGTTCGCTAGCGTTCTATCAAGAACATCGACCAACTAAGCGAAATCTCTGAAGAAGCTTGTCAAAAGTGCCGCTTGGCTAGGCATTTGTATGGAAGCAATCGTTCGATGTTGTCGATTCGTTTTATGGAATCGAAATAAATGTACATTGTCTATCATTAATCTATTCGTTGACGACAGATCACGTGACATATCTAAGGCATATGTCAAACCCATACATTTTTGGAGTTTTCTACTATCGCTTTCGCTAATCGATTGTTACATTGCTCTCTGAAGCCTTAAAACCTACAATTTTCTTATATCAACACAATATGTTATTATTTTAGACTAGACACGTTGATGGGCGGCGACTTCCAGCAGTACCGCGCCAACGTGTACTGCCAGCGCCCGGAGTGCCCCCACGCCTCCACATTCGGTAAGCATTGTTAGTGAAAACATCATCATTATTAGCCTAATATATTATATATATTTACTTCTAAATATTTTTTATGTTTTTTCTTTATAGAAAAACAAGATAAAATACTTGCTAGGTTTTTCTCAGACATGGAGGTTTCCTCACGATGTTTTCCTTCACCGTAAGACAATTGGTAATCATGATAGAAAATGATTCGCAGATGAAAATATCTGAGTGCGAGACCCGGATTTGAACCCGCATCACTCGGATATCCAAGTGAGCGCGTTACCACTGGGCTACCGCTGCCTCAATTTTACAATGTATAACAATTCAAATTCAACATTTTCCATCCAAATCGCGGCCTTGCTTCTAAATATTTAACTGTAATATGATTATATACATTACTTTTTTAGAAATATTTTTACGCAAAAATATCTTCACTTCACTTCATTAAAAAGTAATTCCTGACAAATTTTTCACTACATTATATCATTCTTATCCTTATTCCTTACTAATATCATAAATGCGAAAGTAACTCTGTCTGTCTGTCGCGCTTTCACGTCGAAACTACTCAACCGATTTAAATTAAATTTGGTACAAAGATAGTCTAGAGCCTGAGAAATATATAGTGTATTTTTAAGGCGAAAAAAGGGCGAGTAAGGGGTTGAAATAGGAGATGAAAGTTTGTATGGAAATTACGTCATTTTTAAAGCTAGAAGCTTGAAACTTATTTTTTAGGCTTTTGATTATATAAAAATAAGTAAGTCAAAATTTTATACTGAAGAAGGTACCTAGTAAAATTAGTTAATAAAAAAATCACTTTCCGCTTAGATAAACACTTGGCTATAAATAATAAAAATAAAACATAATATCGAACCTGCTAACACATTTCATACAATAACTAACTTCTCTTTATTTACAGGGACAGGGCAGAACAAGGCGTCCCACTTCCACTGCCTCAAGTGCGACTTCGTCTGCACAGACACCAACAAGGTGGTCGCCCACAGACGCCAGCACCAAAAACTTGACAACATACAAGCAGCTGGCTTCGAGAAGTTTCAGCCTAGCAAAGGTAAAGGTAATTAGTGTAGATAATTGCAATTATAATTCATAAATGAAAAAAAAATGTGACCAATAACCATTTTTGAGCCTTATTGCAAAAAAGATGTTGGTCATAGCCTGTTATGAAAGTATATGCGAAAATTTTCAAGTGGTAGTGCCATGCTTGTTACCTTCGGGTAGCAGCCAAATGGGCCGGCACGCCCCGTATAGTACCACTCTCTCACAGGAGACCGGCGTGAAGTGGCAGCTATGCTGTCGCGTTTCGTCCGGTGAGTGAGAGTCCGGGAGGCCCACTCCCCATCCCTCCTCCCGTCCTTCTCCCTCCTCCCTCCCTCCCTTTCCTGAAAGGCCGGCAACGCATCTGCAAGCCCTGTGGTGTTGCAGATGTCCATGGGCGGAGGTGATCACTTCCCATCAGGTGAGCCTCCTGCCCGTTTGCCCCCTTTGTCGCATAAAAAAAATTAGGAAATATTTTGCGTTTTTTTAACTTATATGGGTCCTAGAATTTATTTTATGAAATATTTTTTTTTGCCTACTAATGCTTCTTGAATCAGTACCATTAATTGTGAGTTGTGATGTAAGTGTTCAATGTATTTAAATAAAATGTAAAATATCCTTATAATACATAATAATTGACTACTAAGTTTAAAAAGAAACTAAATATTTATTTTTTAACTAATACTAAAAACAATAATATTATCGTTTTCTAATAACACAATCAAAGTTTATAATATAATAAATATCTTCTTTCCTAGCTGAGTTAGGACGGGATATTTATTTTTAAAACCTATTGGATTATACACAGTCGAGATAAACGGAGATAATAATAATTATTAATTATAATAATAATTTACCTATTTATTATTTTAACTGGCATACTTGGGTTTTTTACAGGTTGCGGTTATGAACCGCAGTGCATTCACAGCAAGAAACAAACCCACTACCACTGTCTTCAGTGCGGGTTCGCTGTGCTCGGACTCTCACAGATGACATCACACAAGTACAAGCACCAGGAAGCAAACCTTGGACCTTCCACTAGTGCGATTAACTGACCAAACATAAGTGTATACGAAAATGGACTCTATGTACATTGTTATAAAGACGTGTCGAATTTGACAATTGTGTTTCTTAAAATCTTTAAGTGTGTTAAACCAATAAACGTTACACAAGTATACGTAATTTTATATAAATATTTCTAATAATTCACCAGTCCATATAATTATTAATCAAAATATATCAAATATATCTATATGGAGAAAAGTGTGAACTAAAACGTTCCCTTGTGGTACTCCGTAGTAATATTAACGACAAACATTTATTGTAGTCCTTGAAATTGTGCCTTAGATGCAAAATAGTTTCTGATATTAACTTTAAAGATGGCAACATTGTGCCAAAATATATATATACAATAAAAACTATAACGTTAAAAGAGAAATTGAAATTGTGAGAGGATTTGTACATAAGTTGATCATTTGTTAGATACAAATCGAATGAAAATTGATTTAAGAGTTTAAGTATTTCTTCATATTGACTCCAAAATTTATTTTCATTTTAAGAAAATAAATATTTAATATCTAGAAAATTAGGTATTTAAAGTGAATGAATGTGAAGAAACGCTAAATGCATGCTAAGTGTGTATCCTAAACCCAGACCAATGTAGATGATAGTTTATAAAAATATTTATATTTATTTCCCCATGAAAAAGACATTTTTACGAATAGTATTATTAATTTAGGTTTCGTAAAATAAAGGCAATAAGAAAATTGGGTTGAGAACGCCATTTTGTGCCTCTGAGGAGAAATCATGACAATATTGATAATTGAAATAGTTTACAATGGGTCTTAAAAACAATTTCTATAGCACTTTATAAAAGTTCCAATTTCTATAAATATATATATATATATATATATATATATATATATATATATATATATATATATATATATATATATATATATATATATATATATATATATATATATATATATATATATATATATATATATATATATCACAAGTTAAAATCATTGTGAACTATTTCAAAACATTAGATTTACATGCAAATTTATAAAAAAATATTTAAAAGAGCCGTCAATTTTATAAATTGTAAATAAGATTAGATTTATGAAAAAGATATGTTATAAATTCCTATTGTTATAATTATCGTATAAAATCTCAGTCTTAAAAAGTAAGATAGAGGGAACGTTCAGTATATAATGAATGAAGCCTTACATTATATTATGATTAGGTAATTCACTGTAAATGCAACTAAGTCTTACAATTAAAACCTCTTTAGAAAATATTTAAAAAGTATAAATAGATTGATGTCATTTTGACATTGACATTGACAGTTCATTCGGTTCTACTCGTTCTGTCCATCTCATTCTTTAAGCCTGAGTATAAAGTGTATAGATTGGCCGTGTACAGCTATAAATCCGTGAGGTAGCCATAAAATGCCATATAAACATTTTAATTAAAAATAAATTCTACAAATCAGATCAGTATTAGAATTTCAGAACCTTTGCATTCCTTTTATATTCCCGGATAATTTGATCCATTTTAGTTTTAGACAGACACCTGACAGACTGTAGTATATATACTTCAAAATACATTATTAAAGAAGTATAGGCACTGTTATCATAAAGAGGCATTACTTTTATTAAGTTTTAAAAATATTTTGAATGTATTTTTGCTTTCCAAATCACAGCCGTTTATAACGTCCCACTGCTGGGCGCAGGCCTCCCTTTAATACGAGGGGGATCAGGCCATAGTCCACCACACTAGCCTCGTGCGAGTTAGTGGACTTTATGTCTTTCAAAATCTTGCTAGGGTCTCTCAGACATGCAGATTTCGTCACGATATTTTTTCCATATATAACAAACACAATATCTCATATTTCACATTATATTTACCGTGTGAAAATCTATTATAAAACGTCAAAAGATTTATTAATAATAAATGCAAACGAAAATTTGGAAAGTTTGAATTCGCCATTTTGTGATAACAGTTCTATAATATCACCTAATCCTAGCTTGTATCAGTATTTTGTTTAGAATAAGCCCTCTCCTATTGTTCCTAACTACACAGAACTAAAAATCTTTTACTCTAGTTTTATCATTCGTATTTTCTTTGTTAGTTTCTGTCATTAATATGATAAAGGCCGTGCCATATATTTAGTCATCATCAATTTATGTATACTTTATTTTATTAGTGTGTTCACAATGTAGAACAATTTACATTTAATTGTTTCATCGTAAAAATTCTCAAGTATTTTCGTAAACTAAAGTATTTCTAATATTATTAATCTTACGCATTTTAGTTCTAAATTCGGAAGTTCGCGTTAGTAAAAATTCTCAGGTATTTTTTTTATATTAAATTCGCAAATCTTGCAATATCTTACATTATCGGTTGTTATCTTGTTACGTTATCTAATTTTATGTTCGTGTTTTTATTTCGATTCTTTTACGTTTCCTTTCACATGAATTACTCGAGTATTTATGTATTTTAGTATTACATAGTGTAAATTATTATTAATTAAATTAATTTAATTTTCTCTATCGAATACAGTATTTTCCGTTTCAATATTGAAAAATGGATTGTTTAAAAATATTTAAGCAAAATTCTAAGTTACGTACAAATGAATGCCTTCGCATATTTTGACTAGTACTTTTGTATCTGACGTACGAATTATTTCTGTAACTGTTTGTTTGAAATTACAATCGATTGGTATGACAAATAGTTTAGTGTTGTTTACCTCATGAGTTTTAGGAATTAAATGAGAATATATAATGATTTCTTTGTTTTATTCATATATCATCATCAATCCCATCTATTTAAGAATGTTTTTAACCCTTTTCAATATTTCACTGCTAGACACGGACCTCCCTTCATCACTACGTAGGTATAACATGCTTACGAATTGCGAACTTCACATTGAAACCTTTGAAAGCTTGCGATGTTCTCTCAGACAAGTAAGATGATTTCCTCACGATGTTTGTTTACACCATAAAATAACTGGTAATCATGATCGATGTGTGTGATTCGTACGTGTGAATTCGCTTAAAAGTGCGAGACCCGGATTTAAGTCCGCTTTACTCGGTTGTCTGAGAAAAAAGCATTACAACTGGTTAAGCATTGCCTTTATTTTCGTATTATACCAACTAAAACTGTCAATCTCCTAGTGAATCGCATATATAGATTTCTTACTTTCCACGATTGGTAAATGGTATCATGTGTAAATGAATACTTGTGATTATTTATGCAAAGTGATCACTGTTTAATTTTTTTAAGTACAAAAGCTTAAAGTTCTTTCTCCGTTCTATCAAAGGCTATGAAACATATAGTCGGCCAACGGACGTTACAACCCAATCTGCCATACACTAATGTCCCAAGCGAGTGTATGACAGCTTGGGCTGGCTGTCACGCTTTACGTGCTCTCCGAGGCGCAGGTATAAAACACCGCCAACTTCTCTACTCCGGGCTGTTACTGGGGCTTACTAAACAGAAGGACTCAATCACTAAACTTGGCTGACCCGATACTCAATCCAAGACCTCCAAAATTGGAGACATGTCGGCCACTAGACCACCGAGACAATAATAATACAATTGAATCAAACATTCTTATTCGGTGTTGCCGCTTATATGTACTACGAAACAACCAGTAACAGAAGAAAGTTGGACTAGCAAATATTGACAATTTTAACTAAAAAGTACACTAACTTTAAAAATACATTTAATGTATTTTATGCCCGTTTCATGAGTTTTTTAAAAAGCTCTTTAAGGCCACGCCACAGCTAATTAATACATTCCATAAAAATATCTTTAAAAATATAAAAATTACCATACTTGTCCACAAAAAAAGTTTTCCTCATTTTTAAGTGTCAGTCAAACACTCGTAAATATTTATAGAAAATTACACTTTTAGTACATCTATTTCTGGTATAATTATTGACCTGATTCCCCAGTAATAAGAGAGAAGCTCGTGAGAACCGTGGGACGTACAAAAGGGCGAAATACATTCCTAGAGCTATACCTATTTATAGGTTATACAATAAAAATGTGCTATCATTAAATTCGTATTTGAGGTTTTATTTAGTTATATGACGTCAAACTTTTTTTGTAATACGTATTTTCATGGAGATTAAAGACAATCTCCATGTGTATTTTACTAGTGGCATGCGTCAATCGTTGTAGATGCTTTTATACCTTTACATTCTCTTTGCTTTTATAATTATAGTATTGTTAGGAGAACCGAACACGCGTTGCTGTGGGACTCTTATAAAAATTATTCAGGGCTATCCCTAAATAATTCTTAACAAACAATTAATAACAAATTCTACGATTTGTAGCTTATAGTAACCGTTTCTCAGATTCTCTCTTTGGAATACCTCTCAAGATGTGAAAACCGTAATTTTTAAATTAAGAAATGAAACAACCAGGTCTAAAACTATCCTATCTTTTAATCACACCTATAACAAAATCATTATGATCGCATTCATAGTGTGTTCATCGTGGAACAACATCATGACAAACTAATTGTATATAATATTAAAAGGTACAGATGAGAATAAGCCGGCGGAGGAACAGTGTATTATCACACACAACCACATCTAGTTCCGTAGTAAGCTACGAGGCTTATGTTACGGACACCAGATAATTGATACAAATATATAACTTTAAATACATACATATTATAAATATAAACACCCATGACATGAAATGGATCACCCATGACATGGAGTACAAGCATTCGTGCTCAACATATGTACGTCCCAGGCGGACTCCAACCCGCCAAGGTCACTACAAACTGCGCCAAACGTGTCGTCAAACAGGTGGCTCTAACTTTTGGCTTTGAATATCTACTAGTACCTTATGTGTTACTCAAAGCTTAATCTCTACCTAATTTGAGACTAATTCAAATTCAAACAGATATAAAGAAAAAATATATATCACAACATATTACTTATTCTAAATTTAAGAATAATATTTTGTAAAACTTTTCAGAGCTCTTGTTGAATATATACTCTTTTTTTATGCAATGTAAGTTATACATACTTAGCTTGCATATCCCTTTTTTTGACATTACTGGAGAAACCCATCATGGGATCCTGCTGATCCGTCAACCGGCAGGGACTGAACTCCTACTCACTAAAACCCACAGTAGACATGTATTCAGTAAGACGACGCGACGGTCTGCTCACCCACTATCGATACATATAAAAAATAATGTTGAATAACTAATTTTTGTCCGTTTTGTTTCTTTGCAAAAACAGGCTCTCAATGTAAAAAAGCAAGCAGACAAAGTCAGAAAAAGTTACTAATAAGCTCAATTCAGTATAATATATAATGTACTCGAAAATTAATTATGAAAACCTGCTTATTATAAAATTATAAAGAATTTTCAAGAGTAATAATTAAATCGAAAGGTATATTTAGATTTTCTAATTTAATCATTTTTCTTTTTAAAATGTGTAATTATATTATTAATTAATAAATTAATGGACATTCTATTTTAGTATTTTATTTGAAAACGTATTTCTATACAGTGAAGGTCGTTATTTATATTTAGAGCTACAGGCCTTGAGAGGAAATCTTAGAGAAAAGGAATACCTATTAACTTAGGGCCTATTACACTACGTAGTATCAAGACAGTCTAAAGCGTCCCCGAGATGGTCAGTCACAATTGTCAATTTTACGTTATTGTCAATTGCCATTGATCGTTTACAAGTACAATTGAAGCGATTATCAATTGTAGTTACGTGATTGAAAGCAATTGATGGATATTTTGATTGATGCTCATTGACATGAGTCATTGAAGTTACCAACTGATCGTTTACCGAGTCATTGACAATCGAATCCCTTTCGAATTTCGCGCGTCTGACAGCCACGAAAAAAAAAACAAGCAGCACATTGAACACTGCATCAGTTGCAATTGACCGTCTCGGAGACACTTAAGATTTAGAGTAGTGTAATAAGAGTAAGCAAGTTAATCTGTCTTATTAGACCGACCGGACCGCGTGGTTTCGGCCGTGCTTGCTTGCTGAATATTGCGTAGTGTAATATTAGACCATTCAGTCAGCGCGCAGCGTGTGTGTGTAGTGCGTACCGTGACATTCCATATTTCTAGCAGAAAAATCACAAAGGTTTATTTAATATTCTTTATAATTATTTTTATCGGTGGTTCGAGTCTTCCCATGACACTGCGATGGCTATGAACGCCTTGCAAATGAGTAAGCATGCGGATTCAGGACTATAATAGCGAGCTTGTTTAGACTTTAAGACAGTTCTAATAAGTTAACTTGGCCTTTACGTTAACTTGATCGAGCAGTACTGTGCCAATGAAAATTAGCGTCTACTGTTTCATACTAATTGGATGTTATCATAATTTAAGCTATTTAAAAAATTATGGCTATTTCTTTGTGGTTTATCTTTATTTTTAACTTCTTAAGATTAAAATGCTTTACAGCAAACAGGGCTTCAGGGGACATTAAGGTCAATTATTTCAGACGAAGCATTTATCCATTAAAAATACTTTTATAGTAGCGATTTTTATAATAGAAATATTCTCGAAAATGTTAGACAGTATTCAAAAATACATATTAAATACCTTGTGTCTTGTGTCTTACTTAAAAGTGCTATGACCAATAGTTCACTCATATATAAGCTCTAGCTTTCTAAAGCCTCTTCACAAACGAGTCTACGAGCTCGATCCAGTCAATTACGGAAAGCCTATTAACTATCTGTCAGTTGATACGATTGACGTGAACCCATTCAATGTATTGAGTGCAAATTGCTTTATATACGACTAATAAGACCGTAGCTTTTAATCTATGCGAGCGTATAATTACTACGTACGTTTGTATGTATGTATGTATTCAGCCCTTTTTAATGTCCCACTGCTGGGCACAAGCCTTCCTTCAGTATGGACGCGATCGGGCCGTAGCCCACCATGCCAAGTGCCGTTTCATACAATATTATAAAAATAAAGCTAAGTACAAGAAGTTTTTTTTCTTTATGACCCACTGCTGGGCATCAATAGTCTGTCATAGTATGTCACAACGTTAGATTATCTCAAATTCAAATTTCTAAAGATGAGACGAGGGAAGATTTAAGATAAAATTATTATTCGGCTCCTTCCGCGCCCGAAGGGTGACAATTTCGGGTTATAAGTATATTTTTTTGATGCCAAATCAAAAAAAAAATTGGTCTAAACTGAGTGGGCCACCCTTATCACTTAGGGGAATAAAAATTAGCCTACGACCTATTCTCGGACCTACCAAATATACACAAAAAAAATCATAAAAATAGGTCAAGACGTTTCGGAGGAGTTCGATAACAAACACTGTGAAACGAGATTTTTATATATTAGAAGATGTAATGAATTTTTAACGGAATCGAATATAATTCAATAACTTCTGAAAATCTTATTGTAATAGTCATTATTATCGATACAAAAGCCAAATCTGTAGTTGTCCGTGTAAACCACTGTACATAATTTCAATAAATCTGGTATAATAGCTAGTTACCCTGATCAACATAATTATAGGACACTTTTTGCGGAAAAATCATCATCAGCCCTTTTTAACGTCCCACAGCTGGGCACGGGTAATCATGATAGAAATGATTCGCACATGAAAATATCAGAGGTGCGAGACCCGGATTTGAACCCACATCACTCGGTTATACAAGCGACGCGTTACCGCTGGGCTACCACTGCCTCATAGGAAGAATATATCAACCATTAAAAATGAATTTATAAATCAATACGTAAGTATAAATAAATAGTTATAAATAAATAGAGGTGGTTAAGGATCAGAATCAGCCACATTTTTCCTAGTTTTCCAAGCGTGGGCCATCACTGCGTAGGCATTATGTAGGAGCTTCCTAGTATGAGCACATTCAAACAGATACAATACAAAATATATTTATAGCTTCGTATTTATTAATAAAATAGAACGTCCTACTGCAACAAGATTGAACCAAATAGAGCGAGTTTGACTTTCGCTTGGCTTTTTTTAGAACTATAACTAATATACCAAAGTAGTGTTCATTTTATTATATCCTTTATTGCACTTAAAAGGTAAAACAGAAAATACAAAAAATAGAAAACTTAGTTAACAAAGGTGGACTTATCCCTGAAAGAGATCTCTTCCAGTCAACCTGTGGATGTGGAAGAAGGTGTGAGCGGGAGATATAGTGCAAGAAATAAAACTAAATACATACACATACATACAAATATTACATAAATAAATATATCATACTAAACCTATATACTACATATATAAAATAATAATAGTAATAACTCTACATATAAAATATATATTATGTATATATACATATATTTAATATATAACAAATGAAAACAGAAAAATGTGCTGATTGATATTATCTAAATTTTTGAATGTAAATAGTTTTTTAATTTGGATTTAAAAATATGGATAGAAGGGCTGTCGTGAATATTTTTGGGGAGGTTGTTCCAAAGAACTGCGGCATGAACGGAAAAGGAATTTAATCGGAATTTAGTGTTACTCCTAGGAATGTCAAGCAAAGTAGACCTGCAAGACCTCTTGGAACGTGTTGGAGTTGGTACAAAATTAAAACGGGAACGTAGATAAGGAGGGAAATTTTGATTTTTAAGGATCTTAAAGAGGAATGTTAGGATGTGCATATCACGGCGAAGGCGGATGGGAAGCCACTTAAGTTGAGCACGAAATTCTGAAATGTGGTCATATTTCCGTAAGCCAAAGATGAAACGTATAACGAGATTTTGGAGACGCTCTAGTTTATTAAGTAGCTCCTCTGTCACATCTAGGTAGCAGATATCGGCGTAGTCGAGAATGGGTAATAGGATTGATTGCGCAAGCATAATTTTGGTTTTGAAAGGGAGAAAGTATTGGAGACGCTTGAGAGAATGAAAAGAATAATGCATACGTTTACTAACTTCATTAATATGAGGTGCCCAAGACATGTTACAGTCAATGATGAGACCTAAATTTTTTACCTTGTCTACATAATGTATAGGGATATTAGCGTACTGAATATCAGGAACTGATGTCCAGTCAATCTTACTGCGCAGTCTGCTGTTTCCAATTATTATCGACTGAGATTTATTCGGGTTTACTAATAAACCGAACGATTCAGCCCACTTTTGAATCGCAGCTAAATCGTTATTCAAAGCCATAACAGCCTCAGGCAACTCAGTTAAATTGCAGTGTCGGTATATTTGCAAGTCATCAGCATACAGATGGTAGGGAGAAGAGATAACGTGAGAGATATTATTTATAAAAATAGAGAAAAGTAACGGGGAAAGTACGCCGCCTTGGGGAACACCAGCTGTGAGATCCAACCACGACGATGAGATATCGGTGGCTGTCACACACTGCCGGCGTCCTGAAAGGTATGATTTGAACCAATTTATAACTGTGAAAGACATGTTAACATTTTGAAGAGTGCCAAGAAGTATATCGGGATCAACAGAGCTGAACGCGCTACTAAAATCAAGCAGAACCATAACAGTGAGCATGGTGTTATCCATGGCAAACCGAATGTCCTCCGTGACATTCAGTAGCGCGCCAACTGTGCTGTGGAAAGGACGAAAGCCTGACTGGAAAGTACATAACAGATTGTACGAGGTGAGGTAATTGTAAAGTTGGCTGTTGACGATAGATTCTAGGACTTTGGATAGGATAGGGAGAATAGATATTGGGCGAAATTGAGTAGGGCATGTGGGATTAGGAGTCTTAGGTAGAGGGATTACGTAAGCATTCTTCCACATTGATGGAAAAACATTGCAAGACAGTGAAAAGTTAATAATGTGGGTGACTACTGGTGCTATGTCATCCAACACGGGAAGAATCATATATAGACTAAGGTTGTCACTACCAACGGCCTTAGTCGAGATGGATCGGACACACTTCTTGACAGATTCTTCAGAAACAGAATTAAACGAGAAAGAGGGAAAGTCTGGTGGGACAACGTTAGACAAATATTTAAGAGTATCAGATTTGACTTGGGGACTTAAAGTTATAGGTGGAGTTGCAAAATGACTGTTTAATGTGTTGAGATCCCCGGAGACCGTAGGGGTATCCGAGGTTTTGCCCACACCAAGTGACTCTAAAAATCTCCAGACTTGTGGTTGAGAAAGATCCTGAATGGTGGAATGAATATAGCGACGCTTGGCATCCCTACACATTCTGTTGCAGATGTTTCGTAGTTTCTTGTATGCATTAAAGTTTTCTTCAGTTGGGTATTTTTTGTTTTTAGCTTTGGCCCGGTCACGTTTAGCCATGGTCTTTTTGATAGTAGGGGTTAACCACGGAGCCGGAGCATGTTTCATCCGCACTGGCCTAGTCGGAGCATGGACGTCAAATAACTTAATCAGTGCAGTAGTTAATGATTTAACCATATAGTCAATGTTAGTAGATGATAATACAGACGACCAATCAATGTTTCGTATATCCTCCCTCAAACGTTCCAGGTCCATATGCTTAAAATTGCGCTGGAAGACTATTTTGGCTCTAGCCTTGGGAGGTCGCAATTGATATGCAAGATAGATTAAGTCGTGGTGAGAGAATGGAGCAGCAAGCTGACCATGAGAAAGAACAAACTTGGGGCTAGAGACAAACATAACATCTATAAGGGACGGTTTACAGTTTGGAAAGTAATGAGTTGGCAAATTAACTGGAAGAAGGTGCAAGTTGTATGAACGCATAAGTGTGTTTAACATACGAGTTCGCGTGTCATCTTTTAGGAGGCACGTATTTAGATCACCCATGCATATTGCATGATCGTATTCCGGCAAAAGATTTTCAAATAAACCCTCCAGGTCACTAAAATAGTTAATGTGATTGTTAGGACTGTAAAGAACGCCAATAAGAATTTTTTTATGTTGTAAAACTGTTTCAATAAAAAGATATTCAAGGTGGCCTGTGGGTTGAGAAAGGGAGTAAGTGACAACACTGGCTGGAATGTGGGAGCGAAGGTATATACCAACACCACCACCGCCCCGTTCGGTGCGGTCGTTACGGAATAGCTGGTAGCCTGGAAGAGCGCAACTTGAAGAAAGAAAGGATGGTTTTAACCAGGTTTCATATATAAGAATACAATCGACTTCGCCGGCGCTAAAAGATGTGAGAAGGTCGTTATAGTGAGCAGGTACGCTCTGCGCGTTAATATGCACTAAGGAGAACGATTTGGAGCCTAAATCAAAAATCTTAGACAATTTATCATTTAATGGTTCCGCGTCCGAAAGTGACGTCTGACTTTCAGCAATCGCTAGAAGAGCAGGAGAAATAATCATTATCAATCATTATTTATCGTATCAGTATTAAGAATAAAACATAAAAATAAATATATAAATTAAATAATAAAAATATATAATTATGAAGATATAAATACGAATAAATAAATAAAATAGTAAAATTAATTATAATACAATTAAATTTTATCCACCTGCGCAAGCTGACTTAAAGAGAAAATTAAACCAAATAAACGAAAATACAGAAATAAACTTAAATATTATTTTTAGTAAATAAACAGGCAGCACTATTGTCCGGCCGCTCAGAGAATGCGTTTCTGACAGATCGTGATCGATTGGGCGATGTAACTTGGAACTGGCGTACAATTTACGGCAAATTTTTAAATATCTTTCATTTACATTATTAACGAGTGATAAGTACTAGTACCAAGTACTTAAGTAATAATTCGAATAATTATGCCGACTTACAATAAATGTATTAATTTTGGGCTAAAATTATTACAATTACTTAATTAACAAATATAAAAATAATAGCTTTTAAAAGTCAAACCACGTCAAACGACGCTGTTTCAAGGTTATGTCAACTGTTTGTTTTTGTAGTGATGTGACAAAATAACGAGGAAATTGTATACGAATATTTTTGTAATCTTAATATAATCTGTCGGTATGATATAAATGATATATAATATTTAATGTACTTAGTATTTAATAAAGTTAATAATATATTAAAGGTACGCCCAAACAAAACTCAAGAAAATTAGTGTCATAATATTATCAGTCAGATGAATTAAAAAAAACATTGAAAATAAAATTACTTACTTTATATTTCTAAAGCATTGTCGAGAAAGGATTCGAAATTACTAGAAACATTTTGAATTTTCGATACTAGAATGTTCTAATATTTACACATATAAAAAGGCCGGCAGTGTGTCGAGAGCTCAGTTGACATTCGAAGTTGAGTGAAGATAAGAAGCGATACAAAATAGTGGAAAAGTGAAGAATTGGTTAAAAGAAGTACTGAGAAGAGAAATACAGTGTTCAGAAACTAGTGTTGTGTACAGACTGTGCGTGTATTCATAGTGAAATAAAACATCCTTAGTGCAAGAACGCTTATAATTTCCGATCCCGAACCCGTAGAACGTACATTTTCCAATAAATAAAGCATTTTTATTTTTTTCCCTTCGTTACATTCAGAAATTACGATTCTATTCAAGTAATTGATTCATTAAAAATGTATTTACATTGTGAATATTTATTGAAATATAATTCGTATAAAAAATAACAACATATAAATTAAATTGAATAAATATGCATAATAATTGCAATAAATAACTTTACTAAATTATTGTACATCACTAGTCATGACGAATTGACAGGTGTCAGAAACGCATTCTTTGAGCGGCCGGTCTGTAGTGGAACGAAACGGAACGCAGCTTATGACAAGTGTCAACTATCAAATGTCAATGTTAGATGTTTACAATATATGACAATTGAAAATGATAAGTTTTAAAAAAATGAAGTTGTTAATTAATACAATATAGAAATAATGTAAATTTTGTGCATACCCTTCATATTTAAACAGCTGTAGCAAAAATAAAACAATACAGAAAAGCAAAGTATAAACCGACCAAATACAAGTGTCGTAAACAAACTACAAAGTTTTGTGCTAGTCAGTGGGTTTCATTGTTGAACTTTTTGCGATTATTCTCTTCAGCTCAGATGATGATGATATTTTTATTCGAGACTTGTTTGGGAGAAGAATAACAATCATACCGTCCGCCGACCAGCAATTCCTCATTCCAAAGTGGTTGCGAGCCGCTAAAAATACTTCTTGACGGGCCTTAGTTAGGAACTCAGTCACTGTTATTTTGGATCCTTTTAAATGTATTTTGGCCTTCCACACGCTAGAGCGAGTATGCATGTTAGTAAATCTAACCAGAATAGGCCGAGCTGAGTCCTTTTTTGCACCCAATCGATGACAGGTTTCAACTTCATTCGACCGGATAATACTCCAAGAGTCTTCTGTAGCACGATCTCGTCTTGGTCTTCACTAATTCCGTGTACTAGAAGAACTTTCCTACGGGACTGTGTCTCCAGACGATCCAGACCGATTGCCATAAGCTCAACTTGGGATTTTAGTAGGCCAAGCGATTTCCACACAAAGTTCTTGAAAGTGTGGTATTCTGCGGCCAATGCTTTTACTGTTAGCCCCGGAGCAGAGGAGCTGGGCTGCGAGAGATTTTTTTCAAACTCTTCCATTCTTGTTGAAAACATAGAAGATAGTTCCTCCATAGTTTTAACAAGTTGTTCCACTGGTGTATCCATGGTTTATTGGTATAGAAAGTGTGTGTGTGAGTTCAGTTAAAGCCACCTTTGCGCAGGTAATATAAATTTAGCACATATGACTTATTATATGTATTAATTTAAATAAATAATGAAGAGCTTAAAAAACACGTCTATGTACTTTAATGTCTACCCGCGAAAAAAAGCACTCTTTATCACTATATTAAGTATAGAATAAAATATATATAACCGCTTAGAATAATAAAGTATAGAAGGTGAGTAGGCCCAACCGAATTGAAGCCACTTCAAGTCGGCCTTAAGGCCGACTTCGACTTACGTTTCCCGTATCGATAAAGTCTTGTTATAAGTTGGCTGTATGTGTGCGTGCCTTCGGTTGTAATTACGTGACACTTACGCATACATATTCATTATAATGTTGCTTCAATATTGAGCGGAATTATGTATGACACTATCGTTCTATGTGTTATTATTCTAAGTATAATCCTAAAAGTTTTTGTAAGAACTTCAAGTACAAAAGTCGCAAGATTTTTTAAAGTTCTCGATATATAGCAAAACTAATCGTATAGTATAAACAAAATTGACAGAATTATAACTCGCAATACTCTATTTCTCCTTTTTTCAAACATCCAGCAAATTAAAGAATCATCAGAGACAGGTAAAATATATTAACTCAGTTCAAAATGGAGTAAGTTTTTACTTTGTACTAACAAATCCGCCCGCTTTGCTGAGCGTAAATTAAAATAAATTTAATTGTTTTTTATAATTTTCGAAAAAAATAAGAGTTGCCTAAGTTACTCCTCATAAGATATGCTATCTGCGAGTGAAAGTCCCTTCAAAACCGGTTCTGCCGTTTCAGAGATTAACCATTAGAGATAGACAGACAGACAGGCAGACAGTCAAAAATTAAAAAAAATATTTTTTAATGTAAATACTAAATACCGTAGGTGGTATGCGGCAATGCATTTTCCAAGGATGTAAAAAAAATAAAAAGGAAAAAGTATCCTATATGTTACTTATCGGAGAAAGTAGCTATCATCTTGCAAATTTTACGGGAAATGCTAGTTTAGTTTTTATAAAGTTCCTTAATCCAAGGGTCCTTAAAAGGGTATGTAAAAATACAAACATACAATTTCAAATTCATATATAGATAGAATTTTACAAAACAAATTAACAAATTCATATAGAGATATATAGATAGAATTACGGAAATCACAGAATATTTTCACAACGCTTTTTATTTTAAGCTTCCACGTCTATTTTTAGCTGGCCCTGAAATTATCGGAACATTGTATTTAGCGAGCGTGGGCGTCCTTCATATTAAGCTGGTGACTGACCCTCGTTTTGGTTAGGCGTTTATCAGTTTTACTTTCGAAATAATATTATTTTATGTACAAATAGGCCAATGTAGTCTAAATATTTATTGTTAGATCGAAGAAGTAAAATTGAGACACAAAAATACACTAATAAAGCAAGAATTGACGACACGTTTTGCACAGCTTTTGTGACACTACTTGCAGCAGTTACGGTTTCGAGTCGCGCTGGAAGCATTTAATTTGTGTGATTAGCACAAATTTTTGCACTTCAGTCTGTATGGCTGTTTAATGTTTATATTTATAATAAGCATGTAAATTTCTTGGGCAGTCCGAATCCATCCACTACCTGCCGCCTTTCTTAAGTCATGTGGACTGCCCCAGACCGAGATGGTTGGCGCTCATTTGGAGAGGCCTTTGTTCAGCAGTGGACGGCGATATGCTGATTGATAATAATGTAAATTTATTTTATTATTAGCTTAATATGTGTAGTGTATTAACTATCTGGTATCTGTAACACAAGCCTCGTAACTCACCATGGAACTAGATAGTGATGTGAGTAAATATTCTTTTAAATATAATTATATATAAAATAAAGTTATTTATTATATAACAACGTGAGTATTTTTGGTTTAAAATAAAACACCGAGGCAAGCCTTGGATGTTGAAAGCTCGATTTCTATTTCCAACGAGAATGTTTTAATCATGTACTTGTCTCCTATACCTTTCGATAACATCGCAATTTTTATTATATTCTTGATGGTATAAGTCATGTCATCAGCCCTTTTTAACGACCCAATGCTGGGCACGGACCTCTCTCAGTACGAGGGGGATCAGTCCATCGAACTATCCTAGTGCGTGTTAGCAGAGTTTACGTGTTTTACGAAAACTGGCTAGGTTTTTTAAAACATGCAGGTTTCCTCACGATGTTTTCCTTCAATGTAAAACAAGTGGTAATCAGGATAGAAATGATTCGCACATGAAAATATCAAAGGTGCGAGAGCTGGATTTGAACCCGCATCACTCGGTTATACAAGCGAGCGCGTTACCGCTAGGCTACCGCTGCCTAAGGTATAAGTATAAAATAGAAATTAAAAATGAAAAATATAAAATTTGAAATTACAATGAACAGAAAAGTTCATTGCTTTATGCCAATCTATTCAAAAGTAATCTAATATTCCTCCACTAATGAGATTGAATTTTAATACAATATTAGGTTATATTGGAATCCTTTGATTTATCATTTATGTCATCTATTTTAGACGCATCTTCTATACTTTAATCATATATAATACTAGTAATTCCCGTGACTCCGCCTGCGTTCTATTCAAAATAAAAAAATTGGGATTGGTGGTAAAAGGATAAAAATTTAGGGTTACAAGTACTTTTGATACTAAATCATAATAAAATAAAAAATTGCAATTTATAAAAAAAAATTAACAAAGTAGAGGACCACCATTATCACATAGAAGAATAAAAATAAGCCTACGACCTATTCTCAGCTACAACAACAAACAAAATATTAACAAAAAAAAACAGTCAAGCTGTTTCGGAGGAGTTCGATAACAAACACTGTTACACGATAGTTTTATATATTAGATAGAAAAGATTTACAAGACTAAAATATTTACGCCAATTATTATTTTTTCTTTAAAGTTAAGACTAGTGTCCTATTTAAAATTGATAATCGCAACTATAAAATTATATTATCGTTTCAGAAACCTTATAAATTCACCCTCACCTCTTTCATTATACCCCGCTTTAAATACCTATTAAACTATTTTATCCTTTACACCGCAGAACCCCTTTTGCTTTTTCAGGATAACAAGTAGCATATGCCCTTCTCGCTTACATCCTTTATTCAATATGACTTATATGATATGCTTGACCTAATTAATCGTCCCATTAAAGTTTTCGAAGTGATTAGCGCGTATAAGGAGATATAATTCTATTACTAATGTTAGAAGTTATATTGGAAAATTTATGTTAATATTTTATTCATTGTTATATAAAGTGTTAAAATTTATTAATTAGTATAGGCTACATTTAAATTAAAGAGACAGAGTAGCCCAGTGGTGACGCGCTCGCTTGTATAACCGAGTGATGCGGGTTCACACCCGAGTCTCACATCTCTGATATTTACATGTGCGAATCATTTACAACTTGATTACCATTTGTCTTACGTTGATGGAAACCAACGCGAGGATACCTGCGTGTCTGAGAGAACCTAACAAGTTTGCGAAAGACTTGTGAAGTACGCCAACCTGAACTAAGCCAGCGTAGTGGACTATGGCCTGGCACCTCGTTTAGAAGGGACCGCACCCAGCAATGGGACATTAAAAAGGGTTGAACACACATTTAAAATTAAAATAGTTAAGCCTAAATCCATTATACTCTAGCTACTGAAAGTATCTTCACAAAGAGTGATACGAAAACTGAAAAAATCTCCACATGTTGCCATGAATGCAAAAAAGCGGAGCCTATGAAACCTCTCGAGCACAGGTTTAAAAATATAACGTGATATATTTATGGCCAATAAATTGAATATGTGGGTTCCTATATAAGCGTCCATACTACGTACTTGCCGAAAACGTAACATTCCGGATTACGGCGGTTGTCCAATGTCGTGTCGGACAAACGTGTGTCGGAAAAAATATTCTTGAATTTAATTCAACTTATTTTGAAATTTAAATGTGAGAATTACTCAGATTGGAATCACATGTTAAAATCCTACTAGATGGAATAAGCTATGTTATCCTTTACTTTACAAGGTTGAAAAATTGCCCAAAAAAACGACATCCAACGAAATTGAAAGTGTTTCTTTATAACTAGACTAAATATTATGAATCTAAGAAATTTACAAAAATGACTTGAAATACATATATAAAAATATATTAATCAATTTGTGTCACATTATTACTTCTTAAAATATTGAATAATTTAGAGTCTACTTAAACCAATATAATACGTGACATCACAAGTTAAATTTTCTTATATGTCTAAATTCTGCCTGAAGCGTATAGAAAGTATATAAAATATATACTTTCTATACGTTGTAGCCAGAATACATTTAAAAGTATATTAGGGACATGATGCACCAGCCAATCTTTGATATTGAAGACTGCGGTTTCCATACAAAATAATTTTAACGCATTATTAATTATATTCATAAGTATTTACCACGGAATTATGTAATATATTAATCATACATAGACTCTACAAAATAGACCACAAAGAAAATTAGATTGAAAACTCAACAATTTTATATTTTATCCCGCGGAAATCTCTCCGAGAGTAAAAAGAAACTTCTCTTTTTACCTAAATTCCTAATTCGAAATGGGTTACCAATTTTCATGCTCCGTTTAGATCTGTTCCAGGTGTAAGCATAGTAAAATTGTATTTTAAGCAAAATTTCCGACACTAGACATCGACATTGCAGTACCATTGGAATCCACCCTCACCTCAGGCCCCGAGATCGATACACGCTTGCGCACAACTCACCACATTATTGAATGGCCCATTCATAGCGCAACTGGTGCCTTAAGAATGAACTCTATATTCAATGTATACGTATAGGTGTAGCGTAGGCGACGTCCCAAATTTGATATCACTTGACAGCTCTATATTTTAGTTTCAGAATGATTTTCACCCACGTATTTCCCTTTTTCATAAATCATTTTAGTATATATGAGTATGTTCTTAATTTATTGCTGTTGATTATTATTAGGTAATAATTATTAGTTATATTAATTAGTTATGGCCATAGTTTGTTAGATTATTATATTTCTATACGGGGATGTAGAAACAGATATTTAAGATATTTATAGATTATGGGTTGGTTTGTTACGTTGAGGTACAAAGCTTATTTCATTCTATAATATCAAACATTTAATTTACATTATGAATATAAGCTTAAAAAAGTTAATCTTAGATGTCTATGTATAAAAAAAGGAAATTTGAAAAAACATATTTTGCAGCGTTCCTTGTGAACGAAATTCTTACGTAAGTTCATTGAGGATGGCATCAATACAAGCGATATGTAGGCACGGGTCCAAATTGAATATTGTAAGCTTGTGAGTGGACTCTAATACGTCAAAGATGATCATATGAAGGGTAGTGTATACTGTATATTCTTTCGACATCAATGTTATTACGCTTCATGTAGGCGTGTAAATGCGAGCAAAAAATAAAGTATTCAATGGTTTCATTGAAAAAATAATTACGTTATAATAAACTTTAACGATAATTGCCCTCTCCCTCTCTCTCGCTCCACACAATTAGTATTGATTTGTCGAAATTAGATATTTTCTCGCAGAAAATTTTTTCTTAATAGTTGTTCTTACTAAGTATTTTAGATACTGTAGGGGACGCGACCTACTACTAATGCTTGATAAATTAAATATAGCTAAAGATCGTTGTAAAAGTTTATTGATTTAATTATATGATATAATGATGATTGATGCTAATTAATGATAATGAATGCAGCCGGTTTGATTGCTGTCCGAACGTTCACTGCTGTTTTAGGTGCGTTTCGATATATTTATAACATACCTACTAAGCATTATTGCTTAGGTGTTCGATAACAACCTTTGGCCCGAACAGACACTAGATTACATCAAAATATGTCCAGTGTTTTCTCGTGATGCAATCACAGACATACAAGCATTCTAGAAACTATAGATTTGTCCTCCGTATCGATAATATTGACTATTGTAATAAAACCCAAAAAATATTTAAAGAACAGATTCTAAAAAGTACAAATTGTGTACATTTAGCAAATTATTGAAAATGAAAATTGTATATCTTTCGTTCTAGTTCAGTGTAACTAAAGTTACTATCAAAACTTATTAGAATAACCTAAAATTATAAAACAATTATCAAACCTAATAGATAATACACTCAATAAATCTACCGAGTTAAATCGCCGTCTTCATACTCTAGAACGAAAATGAGAGCCAAATTGCATTATATAACCTATTATTAACATTCCACAGTATAAAGTTATTTTTATTGATGTAGTATTAAAAGGGGAAAGGGTCTAAACTCTAAGCTGTGTTACACGAATGCGAAAGTGAATGAGTGAATGAGACTCACTCACGGCAGTATATTTCAATAATAAGATTACCTCGCATCGCTCTGGTGCGTATCTACGAAAAACTACCTGTTTTTTGTATTTATAATCAAGTTTACTGTTTAATAATTTAAAGCACTACATATTATAAATGAAAGTCCTCCGCCGCTATAAAACTCAAATATAAACGATATAAAGACGAGATAAACTCAAAAACGAATGCACCAATTTTCATTCTGTTTTCACCATTGAATAAAGTAGTTCTCGAGAAAGGTTTTATTTTATAATTCGTCAAGTATTTTAATTGGTTTGGCTAAAAATTGGCTAAAGTGTCGGAAAAAAATGGCGTCTGGGAGTTTTCAACGAAAATGGTGCCTAAACCCTTTAAGATATAACAAAATGATGTAGGTATGGTGGAATTGTGTACTCGTAGATCTACAGAAATTCCGCGATGGCATATGTCTATCTCTGAAGGATAGCATACTATATCCGTTTAAACTTTAAAAAATGGTCAATTATAAAGCGGTAATTTTAAAGCTATTTACACAAATATGGTATAAATCCTTATCATTTTAAATAAATTAGAAACTTTAACCATTTTATGCACAATATTTTACTCTTTTCCACCATATAACTTAAATGAGTATCATAGGAGTTATCGCAAAACGCGAGAATAAAATTCATGCGCCTCGCTTGATGCAATCGCCGACCCTCCACCCGCACCGTCTTGCCTACTGTTTAGCTATAAGCCGAACGATAACGCACGCCTGATCCTTTAATAAACTGACTTAGTACGAATAGAGGTAACGACTAAAGACTGCATTTTCTTTCTGGGTGACTTCCTCGCGCTAGAAGCGTGGACGAGTCGCTGGTATGAATATAAATCCGTTTACTAACTAGGTATATTTACGCAAGGAGACTTAGATTTCCGTAAAATTACTAAAGACTGCCAGATTACGACTTGATTTGATTGACGACACGTTTGGCTCAGTCGGTAGAGACCCTACTTTCTGCGCCAGCGGTCACGGGTCCGAGTCCCGCTGGGGGCATTCATTTGTTGAGCATAAATGTTTGTGTAAATGTTGTACTTCAGTCACGGGTGTTTATATTTATAACATGTATGTATTTAAAATGTATATGTGTAGTATATCTACTATCTGGTATCCGTAACATAAGCATGTAACGTAGCTTACTACGGAACTAGATGGCGCTGTTGTAATAATGTCCCAACATTAGCCTACACTGGGCTCCTGAGATTAACTAAGTCATCAGTCTGTGTGGGAGGTTCACCCACGGTGTGCCTTCCGCTACTCTTCGTCCCCAACTATTCATGCTACCCACTTAAACTTACATTCTTTTGTATTTGCTCATTTCAGATTCAAGCAGGAAACTCGGAGAATAGCTCCCTCACAATTCACAAAGAACATTACTACAAAGTTGAAAACTGATGAAAATTAAGTTTCATTTTTCTCAAGAGATTCGGGAAAGTGCTATTCCTTTGAAAGTTTTTTAAAATATGTATATCGTGCAACGGGACTTAAACGCGCGTATTTTTGATGGTATAAATTATGAACTTTTTAAGCAAAATCCTACAAAATCCTACTAAAATTTGGGATCAACTACACAACACCTGTATTAAGACCTTCATAACGTCCCAAGTCCCAGCGTCAGGCGTCGATAGTCTACCTTAGTCCAATGCGGATGTCGTAGAAAAATTGCTAGGTTTTCCCTGACATATTTTCCTTCACCGTAAGGCAAGTGGCAATCTTATTACAAATGATTCGCCAGGATTTGAACTCACGATACTTGGTTTCCCAAGCGAGCACACCTCAATACGACACCTAACAGAATATTTTGTCAATTTTATGTAAAGATTTCGTTTTCTCCGATGTCTTCATATAGACAAGTCAATTTTATGAGGCGGAATCGTATTAAGAACTCATTTCAGGTTACACGCGGTGATCGATGTAGCGTCAAAGGAAAGCGTTTTCGGAGAGCCTTCTTCCCATTTTCTTGACGAGAATTTTTAATATGTGTACTAAAAATAGAAATTTTATTTGGGTACGACCTCATTTTATTTTCATACGTAAATATTACCTTTAATTTCCTTTGTCATAAACAGATTCAACTTCTTTCGAGATAACATTTGAAATACTATAATATAATATATAAAAATCTAGTGTCACAGTGTTTGTTATCGAACTCCTCTGAAACGGCTTCACCGATTTTTGTATTTTTTTAGGTCTCAGAATAGACCGTAAGCAATTTTTTTCCTCTAGGTGATAAGGGTGGCCATCCACAGATTTTTTATTTTTAGACCATATTTTTTATGGTTTACTATAATAAAGATTTAGCGTAGTAATCGAAACTGTAGACCATATACGATCGGATGTATATAAATAAAGATAAAATATTTTTTATTGATACACACTAAAGCTCGTAAATACTTGTAGCTAAAGAAAACGAAAACGACAGTTATTTGATAAGCAGAGGAGAAAAAGGTAAACTTTTTATGCCAATTTATTTACAAATAGATATAGACTAGTACACTTCAATATTATATTATTAAATAAGTCACGCTTCTCGCAAAATGGGGTCATTTAAATTTTTACGAAAGTAATTATTAAGAAATTTTGATATGCTTGTATCTAAAATTAATTAAATAAGGCTCTTCTTGCACTAGAGACTATTTATATAGCCTAAAGGCAAAAGCTTGACAAATTATATACTAAAACCATTCTCGAGTACAACTCTATCCCTTAGTGAAAGCAGTATGAAAATCGTTGCATTAGTTTTTGAGTTTATCGCGAACAGACAGACGCGGCGAAAGACTTTGTTTTATAATATGTAGTGATACTCGTATTATATTACTAACCTAAAACAGCTATATTTACCGCTCATGGCGCTTAAACGATGTTGTTTACTGGTTTTTTTCGCGATGCCTCTGCTCAATTTCAAGATCGCTTCAGTAATACTTTGACCCAGATTTTAGGTGAATTCTCTTGCCATTCTATGTTCCAGCTGTAACATAACATCATATTCTTTTTTAAAGTTAGTGAACTCCGCACAAACTTTTATACCCTATGTACGAGTAGTACAGAGAAATTAATATAATAATATCTTTAATAATAGTGAAATGGTCTTCCCAGTAAGTAATCAAAGATACTTATTAAATACTTCATAATATACTTATTTATAAACATTAAAAAAATCCTTTGCAAAATCGTATACCTTTAAAACTAAGACGCGTTCGTCTGAAGTCTTCTCTGATCGAGTCAATCTTAATTTTTTATAAGTACTAGCAACCTTGCTTCGCTTGGGTTGAAGCCATTTAAATCGTCGTATCCGGTAAATTTATAAAAAAAGTATTGTGATTATTTGTTATCTCAAGTACTCCCTGTCTCTCTCTGTTCCAAATATTCTATAAAGGCTAAAAATAACTTTTGATTCTCAAAATAACTGCTGTTATAACTTTTTTAAGCTTTTCTTGACATTAATTCGTATTGTGGGTTCACCCAGTACAGTATAGAGATTCCTTTGAAACAATGGTTCAAAGTGTTCTCTATATATAGAGCTACCTGAAACTGCTTTCAATGGATTTCAGTTGTTTTTTAACCATTAATATTATATTATATAAAATGAAATATAAAGGTTTTGAACTTTTTGGGTTAAATATGAATCGTCAATGAATCTTACTTGTGTGTGTGTGTGTGTTTGCCTTTGTGCATGTATTTGTGCATGTGTCTGTTTTTGTGTGTGCATATGCATATATATGCATATGCCGACATTTAAAAAAAGTCACAGCAGCTTTAATTTTTTTTTAATGCTTTGCTTTGGTTTAAAGTTTAATTTAAATATTCTTAAATTTTTCTTATAATTCAGAAATACATACTCGTATATACATTGTATATAACAATGAAATTGTAAAATCACTTTTCACAAAGGCT
This sequence comes from Boloria euphrosyne, assembly GCA_951802675.2. NCBI lineage: Eukaryota > Metazoa > Arthropoda > Insecta > Lepidoptera > Nymphalidae > Boloria > Boloria euphrosyne. Next base: position 5,659,567 of record OX637896.1, read on the forward strand.
TCTACCATCTGTATCAAATATTTTGAACTAAATTGTTCTCAACTGGCACGAATAAAGGCCATAAACAAGGGATAGAATTGAATATATTGAGCTTCGCATTTGCCTTCAATATAACGTGAATTACTTAAAAGATTTTGTAAGTAACATTTATAACTATATACAATAAAAATAAGAATAATATTATGTATTAATAAAAAGAAATGGAAATAAGTTTGAATTTAAACTTAAAATTTACTTATATTTCGAAGTAAAAAGTGTTTTCCCTTGTCACTGCTTTAATTAGTTTTTTCTCTAAGTGGCAACTTTGCGGGTTTATGTTTTTGTATATAACTTCTTAATTCTTAAGTATGTTTCCCAAATATATTAAAAAAATGAAAAAAAAAATAAAACAAGTCACAGTGCTTAAGAAAATTTTTATACTAGCATAGTAAAGTACAATAATTCATTGAAAGTTTCTAATAATGTTGGAAACAACTTTAATCATAAGACTTTTCTCATCTCTGATGAATTATTCAAGAAGACCTTCGAAAGTACTAGAAGTCTAAACATCCCATTCCTTTGAACTTTCCTTTTGGATTACATCCTCAACTGATGCTCCTAACACTACATTAAACACATTAAGTTTATTCGTTTAAAGTATATGGTGTAAAAGAGTAAAATAAGGTGAATGAAATAAATAAAGCCTCTAAATTATTTAAAATGATAAGGATTAATACCGAATTTGTGTAAATAGCTTTTTAAAACGGATATACTATGTTATCCTTAAGAGATAGACATATGCCATCGCGGACTTTTCTGTAGACCTATATAAGATACACAATTCTATCATACATGATTTTGTTATATCTCAAAGGGTTTATTTAGGCAGCGTTTTGGTTAAAAGCTTCAAGACGGCTTTTTTCCGACTCCTTCGACAGATATCATTACATTTTAGCCAATTTATACAAAAAGTCGACAAATTATTAATTAAAACATTCCTGGAGAACCACTCTATCTATTGGTGAAAACAGAATGAAAATCGGTGCAGTAGTTTTTGAGTTTATCACGAACAGACAGACAGACAGATGCGGTGTAGGACTTGTTTAATAATATGTAGTAATGATTATTCGTAAAAACATGAATTAAAAAAATTACGAACGTATGAATTTTCTCAAACAAGGCTATTGTTTCAATAAAATAAATAGTGCTCGCAGTCCACAAGGAGTGCAATCATCGATATTTATTACGTGGAGTAATATTGCCTTGCGGTTATAGATTGCAGATGTAGACCGAGCGCTGCATTTTTCTTACTGGTAAAAGTTAAAAAGAATATAAAATATGTTTTGATAAATAACGACATACAAACAAACGAGTACGAACATCCGTGCTCAACAAATGAATGCACCCAGCGGAACTCGAACCCGTGACTGCTGGCATAGCAAGTAGGCTCACTACAAACTGCCAGCCTAACGTGTCGTCTCTATATCTATAGACAGCGTGCTGGGGTGCAACACAACTGCTAGCTTCTACTGATATTTCCTTTACAGAATTACTCATTTTACAGCCGTACATGCAACTACAGGATAAAGAGAGAGTAAACCATATAGATTCAGATACATAACTTATTTTGCCGCTATTTCCTGGCCTACATGAATGCAACGTTATTACTCTCGACAAATACCTAAGAGTAGTTTTACTCCATATAAAATACAAGCATTTGCATGATGTGAAATGCGTAGGAGCTTATTTAAACGTCTGTGGGATATCGACATTCTATAAATAATTTTATTAGAAGACCCTCTTTGATGTAGGATCTCGTAAAAAAGTTTCAAAAGTAACGTTCATTTTAGCCACGTTCATTCATGTATGGATGAAAACTCTTTTAAGAAATAGTATTACTTATTGCTAGAATTTATATTATGTTCTTTTTATTTAAAATATCATTTCTTTATTTTTTTTTACAATAATTAAAACCGATTTTTTTTATTTTGTTTCAATGAGATTGCCAAAAAAAAAGTTTTTATAAGTATATTCTATTAACATGGTCGAATTTCGACTTCATCACAAATTATGATGACGAAAGATTATAATAGGTACAGAAATTACAGATGCCTCATCCCACAAGGAAAATGGACAGCGCTTTAACAGTTTTTCACAATGAAAGTACATTGCCACAATGAAATAAAAATGTGAATATGGACTCCGGACCTTTCCCTGAGTGCTGATTTTTCAGTAATAAGTAAAATAATCTAAATTTGATTTACGAGCGCATAATCTAATCCTAACAATATATCATTTAAAAATTGTTTTTTTTATACTGTTATTTTAATACAACTGCAACGATTAATCGATTATAAAAAATGATAATTTCTCCTCATTGCTTTCGAGATATAAATTTTTTTATATGTTGTCTCACTTCTTTTTTACTGCTATATCTTTATTTGACTCATAAAATTGTACATTTGTTCCATAACAATTATTAGTTTTATATAGAATAAGTTAAAAAAGTCGAATAAAATATTACTTTCCAAAATCTTTCTTAAATCTAAAACAGAATTTTTAAAACAGAATTCAATAAATATGTTGAATTGTTGATAATTATTAGTGTTTTACTTAAAATCCCGAGAAAATAATTCAATTCAATTGCTGTAATCCTACTTGAAATAGTCAATGAAAAGGAGCGGCAACACGCTCCCAACGCGCCGACTGACGTTTCGCTGAAAGACGCGCCCACTGTAGGGTTAAGAGTGTATGATTTTAACGAAGCTTGTACCTAAGTATTATTAATTATTCAATGATTTCGTCTTTCTATATGCGAGTAAGTAAAAAATAAAAACGTTAAATAATAATTAATTAAAAATTTACTACACTGTGACGAACTTAATAGATATATCAATGTCAATGAAACATAAGTTCTGTTCTTTACTCTGTGGATATATAATGTAAGAAGTATTTTTTATAATAATTAATCTTTTAATCCTTACTTGGCCCATGGAGTCAAAGTGCAAGCACTTTTTAAAAGACTTAACACCTCGTCTTATCGCCTCCACTGGTGACAGGAGCTGGCTCATTTTTCGCCCAAAGAATCGGCATTGCCATTCAACGGGGAAATGCAGCTAGCATTCTTGCTAGCGCGGACTATTCCACGCGGACACGACTTGTACAGTAATAATTAAGTGTACATTTGCTTTGTATATAATATTATAGTTAAGTTTACTTGTAATTTCCTTTATTGTAAACATTTTTTTCCATCTGGATCACTATACGTACAAATAATACAGACCATATATTATAAAGAACAGATATATCATTATATATTTTTGGTACGAAAGTCTCTTTAATATTTTTAAATATTGCGGGAAATTCTATAGATTCAGTGATGTGAGGGTAGATTGCTACTTTAATATTAAAAAAGATCCAATAGGAACTTACCTTTCAACTCAGTTATGACGGCCTTTATTACATTCAAGACAAAGATAATTCAAGTCAGTAGAAAGATGATTTCGACTTAGCATCTTCATTATAATACCAAAACGCTGGATACATTAGACTCTAAGAGTATTTTTAAGTAGATTCCGTATAACGGTTACGAGAGTTATAATAAAATCACTTATACCAGTTTATTGCTTAACTAGCGATTCACCCTCGCTTCGCTCGGGTTCGTCCCTATATATCTTGGGACATTATTACAACAGCGCCATCTAGTTCCGCAGTAAGCTACGTAACGTGCTTGTGTTGCGGATACCAGATAGTTGATATACTACACATATAAATTTTAAATACATACATATTATAAATATAAACACCCATGACTGGAGTACAAACATTCGTGATCAGCAAATGAATGCCCCCAGCGGGACTCGAACCCGCGACAGCTGGCGCAAAAAGTAGAGTCACTACCAACTGAGCCAAACGAGTCGTCAGATGTATGTCAGTATACATTTCACAGAGATAAGAAATTTTCCCGCAGTAAAATTGTCCTATTTTTTTAATCCTTTTATTTTTAGGTGAGGTTGTTTCATTAAAAAGTATCCTAAGTATATGTTAACCCGGATAACCAGCCATCATCTACTCTTTTGTCGTCTCGTAGTGGTTTACTCGTGATACGGTAACAAGCAGACAAACAGAAATTCTAAATACCATAGTTTCGGCCCCTGTATGAATAAGCGTAACTATTTCAATAAGAATGTCCAAAAAATATTTGATGCACTGATTCAACTCAGTTAGAACTTTATTGTATTTATAGCATACTAGCAGTATCCCGCCCGCGTTCATGGTTTCAAGTCCGTTAGAAAAAGAAAAAAAAATTAAAAAAGTATCCTATGTTACTTCTAATACCTCCAAGAATATGTATACAAAGTCTCATGATAATTGGTTTAGTAGTTTTCGCGTGAAAGCGTAACAAACAAACTTACATTCACATTTATAACAGTATAAATCAACTTGTTCTTGACATTTACGTACACATTTGACAAACTAACAATTGTACAAAAAATATATAAGTCATTGTAAAATTTTACTTTAATCCTTCATCCTCCTTAATTCAACATGTCCTTAAGCAGAAAATATTACTATGGCTGACTATATAAATGCACATCTGGAAAGTCGATAAGAAACATACTGTTTATAAAATAAATAATATTAATAGAATGTCCTCTACACCGCAGTTTGGTCACGGCGGCCAATTTCACTGAACAAAGTACGTGTACAGAAACACAATTGACACTATTTCCGTAGTCTCCTAGTGCGTTGGTCGATAAGCAGACACGAGAGATCTAGAGACAATATCCGTACATATAAATAAAATTGAAGTGTCTGTTTTTAATTTCAAATTAACAGCTTTTCACTAAATGTATATAAGAGTATATACAGTACTTCTTCGGTTTTATACGGTTCTTCTACAGATCCGAAGGCCCTAGGTTTGAAATCCGAGTCGAATTATAAGACGCCTTAAAAGTTATTAGAATTGTCATAGGGTATAGAGTATAGACCATGTGACCATATTATTAACTTTATGTATCCACAAAATTATACAATCATTGGAAGAAATAGATAAAAGACACATTTGTAATAAGCTTTTTTGCCAGCCTTATTCCAAACAACAACTATAATGCACAAAATTACTGCTACCTACAAAAGTTTGATGCCTATAAATATTTTAAATTAATTATTTTATAGAGAATACACTCGGAATATATAATGCAAATTAATATTAATAAAAAAAATATTACTACATATCATAAAACAAAGCCCTCCGCCGCGTCTGTATGTTTATCTATTTGCAATAAACTCAAATACTACGGAACCGATTATCATACTGTTTTCACCAATAGGTAGAGTGGTTTTCGGGGGAGGTTGTAGTATATAATTTGTCAAGTTTTTGTATACATTTACTAGCGGAACCCAGGGTTTTGCTCGAGCTAAAACTATGGACGAGCGAAAATTATATGAATGTGTTCAAATATAATTTATTTAACAAATAAAATATATTTCAACACATTCATATAATTTTAAAACAAAAAAATATCTGTCAAAAAACCGAAGTAGTTATCAGCAGAAAAAAATCAGTCGTCATGTCATAATGATAAAATATTTTAATAAAAAAATTTAATTGACATGTTGATATTATCATCACAATAAACAATGTTGACAAAGCCCTGAGCAGCCAAAATTGTTAATTAAATTAGCACCTATTGGTTTGTAAAGCAATTTACGCATGAGTTAACTGACGCATTTTGATATTATATTAAAATACAGGCATACCTACGATATATTAAAAATATGGTGTCCCTAAGTAGGTACACGAATTTGTTAATTGTTCCGCGGAACTCTAATTCCTTTTCCTTAAACCTTAGTAACTCCGTATGATATCATCTGCCAGTTAAAGTCTCGTCAAGATCGGTACAGTCATTTCAGAGATCAGACAGACAAAAATTTGAAAATTATTTTCTTTCAATTTGCTTTTTGTCGGGCTTTGTTTTTAATTTAAATTAAAAACAAAGCATTTTTAGCCGTTTAAAATAATAGTGTTAATATTATTATTTTAAACAGCGGAATAGTTCTAAAAATTCGATAAACTCTGAAACTGAGCGTATTACATTTATAGTTAAGAGATATTAAGTAGATGAACTTCGGTATATTTTGACGACACGTTTTTCTCAGTTTGTAGTGACCCTACTTGCTGCGTTAGCGGCCGCGGGTTCTAGTTGGTCAACTTGTTCTCTTGGTAGTCTGTGAGTTGGTCGTAGTGCATTCATTTGTTGAGCACTAATGTTCGTACTCCAGTCATTGGTGCTTATTATTATAATATATTATATGTATTTAAAATTATATATGTATAGTGTATCAACCATCTGGTATCCGTAACACAAGTCTCATAGCTTACTATGGAACCAGATGGCGCTTTGTGTAATAAATAAATAATATATATTATGCCGTGTAGTATTACAGCAACTGTATGGTATCCGTAACACAAGCTTAGCTTACCACGGAATTAGATGATGCTGTGTGTAATAATGTCCCAATATATCCCAACTTAATTAAAACTATATAAGTCGTGTCCGCGTTTAGCCGCAGTTCCCCGCTTAATGGCAATGCGATTCTTTGGGCGAAAAATGAGCCAGCTCACCAGTAGAGGCGATAAGACGAGGTGTTATGTCTTTTAAGAAGTGCTTAGCACTTTGACTCCATGGGCAAAGGGTTTCTACAGCAAAAGGTATAAAAATATAATTTTGATAAAGGGAGGCATATACGAGTACACCAGTGTACATTTGATTTGTATATATATAGTTACTTGTAATTTCCTTTATTCTTAATAAAAATACATAAATCTAATTAAAAAAATTAAATTTAATAAAAAATAATAAAAATACTTTAAACACTAGAATTTAATTTATAATATATTAATTTAAAATTAAACTTAAAAGCCAAAAATAAGAATATCAGTATGTATACGGGGCAGGTAAAAATATGAGTAAAAATATTAAGATTGCTCAAAAATTTACTAAGTTAAGTTTAAATTCTTAAATGAGACAAGCATTAATATGCAAAAGGGACTTGACGGAATCAGTTGAGTCAACAGAAAAATTGCCTAAACTAAGTCCTTAGCCAGCTGTAATTTGGGCTTCAGGTGTATAAATTAACGCCTGTAAAGTGTTAATTAATTAGGACATTTAACATTTTGTTTATTAGTTTAATCAATAATTAAGTTAAGTTTATCAATCTATGTTAATCTTCTGTAAATCTAAATTAAAAAAAATGTACGTTTATTTTTCCTCTATATATTCCAAAGCCATTGATCCCATTGTGATGAAACTTTAGTGAGTTATTCCTGCGAACACTTGTGTAAAAAAAGAACCTAGTGCAAAGAGGAATTTGCCTTTAGAAATTTGCCTTTACGCCTCCATAAGCAATTCAAGCTTAGCTGTTAGTATTATTAACCATACGTACTCGTATCAAGCCAGCCCAAGCTGCCATACACTCGCTTGGGACATAAGGTATGGCAGCTTGGGCTGTCATATCCGTTGGCTGACTATATGTTTCATAGGCTTTGCTCGTTTAATGATATTATGTTTATAATAATATCGAGAGTGACAATAAAATCGCTGAACCGATTTTGATAAAATTTAGTATATTATTTGTAAATAATACTAACTGGTTGTAACCAGTTTTAGCTATTAAAATTCTCAGAGATATGTGTGTTTTTGAAATAATAGTACCAGCCTGCCAGTTCCCAGACAGACAATGATTTTCAAATTCGTCTCAGTTTTTTATTATTTGTACCTGTAAGGTGTAAAGTATTATTATTATTTTGAAGAAATGGTATTACAGGTTTCCTTTTAGAGTAGTAAGAAGTTTAATAAACACAAAACACAGCAATAATTAAAAAACTAACTGGTAGTATTGCCAACTTCTTTCACAATTCAAATGTTTTGAAAGTATTTGATATCCAAGCAAATTGCAGAGTGAAAATTATTGTTATTAAAGTCGTATAAACGTTGAAGGACATCTCAAGAAGACAAGGTATAAACTTCGTCAGTCCACTTTGAAATATTTCTTTACTAAACTACACGAGGGTGAAACTTTTTCGTAACATTCATTTCTTAATATTTTACTCAACCAAAAAGAAGTTTTTATTTGATTTCACTTGTCTATTTCACAACCATGGCTATAGTATTTAGAAGATTTCTAGAGAAATATCTCGCCTAAATGAGACACCTAAAGGTGAGTATTAAATTAGTAAGGCTTTTTTTTTAGGGTGTTCTAATGAAGACTAATTTATACATATACATTGGACATATAAAAAAGTTATAATTGAATCAAATCTGTATATAATAAATAAATAAATAAATATGTTGGGACATTATTACAACGGCACCATCTAGTTGTCGCCAAATACCCTGGGCGCCGGGTACCCAGTTCGTTGGTATTAGACGAATATCTCGAATATAACGACGTATCGCAATTATAACGTAACTGATGGACGTAAGTACACATGATTTGCTGGTAATAAAAAAGAAACTGATTTATGAGGGTCTGGTACCCTCGCTAGTGGCCTCCAACCACCCCTATAGCCACCCCGAGCCTCGCTAAACTGATTTACGAGCGACTGAACTCACGATACTGAATTCAACACTCTAGGATCTAATTTATGAGCAACAACGGCTCCCACGCAACTCCACTGAGTTGCTGCTGATAATTTATGAGCAACAACGGCTCCCACGCAACTCCACTAGTTGCACTGAATCTCTAAATATAATTTATGAGCAACCACGGCTCCCACGCAACTCCACCGAGTTGTACTGCTGATAATTTATGAGCAACGGCTCCCACGCAACTCCACTAGTTGCACTGCTGATAATTTATGAGCAACGGCTCCCACGCAACTCCACTAGTTGCACTGCTGATAATTTATGAGCAACGGCTCCCACGCAACTCCACTAGTTGCACTGCTGATAATTTATGAGCAACGGCTCCCACGCAACTCCACTAGTTGCACTGCTGATAATTTATGAGCAACGGCTCCCACGCAACTCCACTAGTTGCACTGCTGATAATTTATGAGCAACGGCTCCCACGCAACTCCACTAGTTGCACTGCTGATAATTTATGAGCAACAACGGCTCTCACGCAACTCCACTAGTTGCACTGAAACTCTAAATATAATTTATGAGCAACCACGGCTCCCACGCAACACCACTGCATTATCACACGCTGGTAAAATAAATTCACTTACTTGGCAAACACGGTGTTGCGCCTGATCTGCCTCGCACCCACAGAATACTTTCACTTGGGAGCTCGCACCTGATCTGGTCAGCGTACCGTACACGACCGCGTTTCGAACACGTCTGTTTCAAATCTCAATCTATTCTATTTAGCTGTCATCGTTCTACCCTCACGTTTATGACAAATAATATTTAAATATTTAAACACTTATTTCGCGACTACCCTACGGTATTCGCGACACTAGTTCCGTGGTAAGCTACGATGCTTGTGTTACGGATACCAGATAGTTTATACACTACACATATATAATTTTTAAATACATACATAATATTATACCTAAATATAAACACCCATGACTGGAGTACAAACATTCGTGCTCAACAAATGAATGCCCCCAGCGGAATTAGAACCCGCGACCGCTGCTGGCGCAGAAAGTAGGGTCACTACCAACTATGCTAAACGTGTCGTCAAACTGTTTTTTTAGAAAACCTAATTAAAATAGTCACTATCATTAATAAAGGGGCTGAAAAGCTATAGCTTTTAGCTAACTTAGCTATAGAATTTTTGCCTATCTCATATTATGTGACCGCATTGAGAGATAACCTACCTACCTACCTATAAAATCGACTTCTATAGTGTCTGCATTATTTACAGTACCGTCATACCACTGTTCAGTTAGTTGTGATACAGACAAACAGAAATTCTAACAACTATAGATGTCGATATCGGTTTCGATAATAATTACTATGTCAATAAGATTTTCCAAAAAAATGATGTACCTACATTATTTTATTACCCAAATAACAAATTAGCCATCCAGGACATCTGTATAAGGCATTATTATATTTTTTTAATTATATCCTACATTTTAGATAAACATTTGAAATTTAAATTCTGTTTAGTAATAAACACGTTTTAAAAGGATGATTACAGTCAATAAATCAGTGTTCGGTCAGCGACAGTTCTTCTGTAGCTTGTAAAATGTAAATGTTTCAATAAAAACTCGATAAGCTTGCTTGCTACGACACTCAATCAACTCAGTTGCTATGTTGCACTAACCAGAAGGCCCTCCTTCTAATATATAATAGATTTAAAAATAAATATCTGTTTGTACTTCTGTTTTATACCCTAAAGATCAATTTACAACATTATCACAAATCTATTTTCTGAATTATCAAAGTATTATCTAAATATATAAAAGCGAAACGTCATCAAAATCAAAAACAGCTTGATGTATAAAGATGAAATTTGCCAGGAAGGTAGTTTGTTGTTACTAGACATCCACTAAGAATTGGATTTTGCGATAGGGCCGGATTAATACTTAAGAGGGTCTAAGGGCTCTCGCGAGTTTGTATGAAAGTCCTTCATTTTTGTGCTACAACCATTAAATTTGGCAGGGAGCACCCAGGGAAGAACTCGAGCGAAGCGTTTTTCTCTATTATAAAATATTAAGTATAAAAAAGTTCAAAAAAAATATTAACTTGAAACTATATCCAGACTAGATAAAGAGCTTACAGAAGCCCGGAGTTATCTCGCCACATATCAATGTCAGAGTAACAGACCTAGTAATATAATTCCGCAAACGGTTTCAGAGCTGGAATTATTTTAAAGCCAGGAGCAAATTCAACTTCAATTATTTATGTACTATCTGTAAGATTTTTACAGATTTAAACAGTTGAAGTAATTGAAGTGACTTTAAGGAAATTTTATCGCATATATGTATATGCGCAATTAAAAAGAGGGATCGGTGGTAGAATGCCGATAATTTAGGGTTATAAGTATTTAAAAAAAATATGTCTAGAGAGGGCCACCCTTACCACCAAGCAGAATAAAAATAGCCTACGACCTATTCTAAGACCTACCAAATAGACACAAAAAATCATTAAAATCGTTCAAATCGTTTTGGAGGAGTTCGATAAAAAACACTGTGACACGAGATTTTTGAGTTTTAGAGATTGATATTTAGATGGCATCCCTCCGATCGTGTTGAAGACATGTGCTCCGGAGTTGGCACCGGTCTTAACGCGTCTTTTCCGGCACTCCTATTCATTAGGCGTAGTCCCGAAATCCTGGAAGGCCGCTTTAGTGCACCCGATCCCAAAAAAGGGCAACCGCTCGGATCCGTCCAATTATAGGCCAATAGCCATTACCTCCTTGCTCTCCAAGATAATGGAGACCATTATCAACTGCCAGCTCCTGCGGTACCTAGAGGAGCACCGGCTGATTAGTGACCGCCAGTACGGCTTTCGTCGAGGTCGCTCAGCCGGTGATCTTCTAGTTTACCTGACACATAGTTGGGCAGAAGCAGTTGAGACCAAGGGGGAGGCGCTTGCGGCCAGTCTGGACATAGCGAAGGCCTTTGATCGGGTATGGCACAAAGCGCTTCTTTCGAAGCTACCTTCCTATGGGCTTCCCGAGAAATTGTGCAACTGGGTCACCAGCTTTTTGGCAGATCGGAGCATCAAGGTCGTTGTCGACGGTGCTTGCTCTGATCCTAAATTTGTCAATGCTGGTGTACCACAAGGCTGCGTACTGTCTCCTACTTTGTTCCTTCTGCATATCAATGACATGTTGCAAATCAACAACATTCATTGCTATGCAGACGATAGCACTGTGGATGCCCTGTACACTGGCCGCGCTAATATTTCTCGGGAATACGTCGACGAGTGCCGGAACAAACTTGTGTCTGAAGTCGAATCTTTGTTAACCAAAGTCTCGGATTGGGGTCGACGAAACTTAGTCCAATTTAACCCCAAAAAGACACAAGTTTGCACGTTAACCGCTAAAACAATGCCGTTTGTCGTAACTCCTCAATTTGAGGACACTCCCCTGTCTGCCACAGCCAGTATCGGAATACTTGGCGTCGACATTTCGAGCAAAGTCCAGTTCCGTGGTCAATTGGAAGATAAGGCCAAATTGGCCTCAAAGAAGCTTGGTGTGCTCAGTAAGGCGAGACAGTACTTCACGTCTGGTCAGCGCCTTAACCTCTATAAGGCGCAAATTCGGCCGCACATGGAGTACTGTTCTCATCTCTGGGCAGGAGCTCCCCAGTACCAGCTACTTCCATTTGACCGCATTCAACGTAGGGCGGTTCGACTTATAGACGATCAAGCTCTTTCCGATCGGCTTGATACTTTAGCTCTGCGTAGAGATGTTGGATCACTCTGCATCTTCTACCGCATTTATCACGGGGAGTGTTCTGAGGAATTGTTCGAACTGATCCCGGCCGCAGAATTCCATCATCGGACATCGCGACAAAACCGTAAATTCCACCCACACCACCTCGATGTCCAGCGTTCCACAACAGTGCGATTCCTTAGGCATTTTCTGCCTCGCACAACCACTCTGTGGAACCAGCTGTCGCCGGCGGTCTTTCCGAACCGTTACGACCTGGCAACCTTCAAGAAGAGAGCGTATTCTTTTTTGAAAGGCCGGCAACGCATTTGCAAGCCCTGTGGTGTTGCAGATGTCCATGGGCGGCGGTGATCACTTACCATCAGGTGAGCCTCCTGCCCGTTTGCCCCCTTTGTCCCATAAAAAAAAAAAAAAAAAAAAAGTGTATCGTGGAAACGGTCGAACAATTTTAATCATATTATGCATTTAGGTAAGGTTTTATTCTAAAAACTTTTTACAAAAAAAAAATACAAAAACTGCAGAGAGACTAAGATTACTACTTTTATTGATGTACTTTTAACATTCTGTCACTACAGTAATTAATATTAACTATAGTTGCCAAAGTTTTAGTTAATCTAATAACTCAAATAATCGAAAATGTCGGACCTATCGACCATCGTACGCAACTTTGAGGCTCGACCTAAATTTCGCTTTAGGGAGCCATCCGGGACTGATCAGGATGCACGGACCTCGGTTTCTCACGTTAGTCTGAATGTAAACAAATCCTCATATTCATCTGTAGGATATAGTATAGTTCTTTAACATAGAAGTATATAAAAACAATCGTTCCTTTTAGATTTTATTATTCCTACGTACGTAGGAATAATAAAGTCTAAAAGTTAATAAATAGTGGTTTTAAAATATATACATATAATAAAAATCTGAGTCCATTGCATCTGTACGTAACTATTTCTTGGAAAATCTTTTTGAGATAGACAATTATCGATACAGAGGCCGACTCTAGAGTTTTTAGAATCTATATCTGTGTCTCTGTCGGTCTGTTTGTTTCAGCATCACGAGAAAACCACTGAACAAAATGTGATATGATAATAGCTGGTTATCTGAGTCAATGTGAAGGACACTTTTCACTTCGGGAAATTTCTTATTTCTAAGAAATCTACACTAGTTTTAAAGTTTAATAAATTAAAATTAAAAAAGTAAAATAAATTAATATTACACATAGTTATGTTAGTAACATAATATTATAAATCAATTGATGATATTTTTATCCTTTTCAAATGTCAATTTAGTAAATTCCGCCCTGAGTAAGTAAACGATTAATAAATAAATATGTTGGGACATTATTACAACAGTGCCATCTAGTTCCGCAGTAAGCTACGTTACGTGCTTGTGTTACGGATACCAGATAGGTGATATACTACACATATACATTTTAAATAGGTACATACATATTATAAATATTAACACCCATGGCTGGAGTACAAACATTCGTGCTCAACAAATAAATGCCCCCAGCGGGACTTGAACCCGCCACCGCTGGCGCAGAAAGTAGGGTCACTACCAACTGAGCCAAACGAGTCGTCAAAAAGAGACATAAAGGTTGAATTTCCTTAAATTTTCATATTTGAATCTAAAAATAACTTTTTGGTCCTTACATTACCTTTTAATAATTTTCAATACATTGCTATAAGTATTCTACATGGAACATAGCCCGGATAGCTCATTTGGTAGAGCATTGGACTTTTAATCCAAGGGTCCAGGGTTCAAGTCCCTGTTTGGGCGAAATTACTTTTAGTTTATAAGTAATAAGTTATGCTAATATTATTGTTAGAAAAGCTTTTGCTTTTTCTTGGCGGTTTTTCTCAGGAGAACTGATTTGCGATTTGACGGTAGCTTTCTCACAGACTTACTTATTGACTTTAAAAAATTGAAACATTTACATTTATATATTTTCATTTAATTTATATTTATTTTAATGCGTCCTAATTTTAGTTCTATTTTTTAATTACGTACTATACTTAAATATTTTGATCAATATATAGACCGGTCAGTTAGCCGGAAAGCATTGGCCTCTTCATCTAAGGACTAAGTATCTATGAAGGCGAACCCTTTTGAGTCACTTGAAAACGGTTTCAGTTTGTTTTATTTTATATACTTTATGCTACAGCTTTGTCATGTGTAAATCGCATTTTTTTACTCATATTACGTTTAGTTGTAGTGATTTTTAAATAATCGTAGGTAATTTTAATATTTTCGTGTACTTAAAAACGAAATGCTTTAGTCTTAAGTGTTTTCAAAAAATTTTGATGTAGACCAAAAATCTACACATATAATAAAATTGTAACTAAATCAAATCTGTACATTGAATATTTTTTGGAAATCTAATTGAAAAAGACATTATTATCGATACAGAGGCCGAATTTATTGTATTTAGAATTTTTGTCTGTGTGGATGGAAAACCATTGAACAGATGTGAATAAAATTTGGTACGGTAGCTGGTTACCCGGGTCATTTAAGATACTTTTTATTGCGGGAAAATAATTCATTTCTGAGTAAAAAAATAAAAAAAGGTCATTTACTTCTTTAAAACGTGAGTGGAGCCGCGGGTATCGTTAGTTTACTTATAAATATTATATATACGTACTAAGGTTAATATGAATTCAGATTCACTATTGTGATTGCTTTGTGCGAATAAAACAAATCTCTCGCTGCAAGCTGCCTAAGAGCAGTGGTATTATAAAACTCTGAGAAATGTGTTTTGTTGTATAAAATAATCAATATATTATGTATCCTCTGTGGTACTTTAAAAATAATTAACACTATAATACAAAATACAAACGACCAAAGTGATGAAAAATATGATGTGGACTAAAATGGACTTATCTAAAAGAAATCATTTTTATCAGCTTATTTCTTATCAATCCTAAAAAGCGCATATTTTTGGGGGAAAAATAGCCAAACTTTTATTCGATTATTTCATTCTTTTGAATACCACGCAAAATATATTAAATCTACATCTTACTTTTTAAGGAGCAACGAAAATTTTTACAATTATTACTAGCAAAATGCTGAGCTTTGTGAGGACTCGCGTTGTTTTTTAAGGGTAATAATGTTACAGCGATGTTAACTCTTTGGTTTTCTAACAGATGGCGTTAGTAGTACAATAACATTCTACCCAATGAACACAAAATTGTTAATGTTCATTTTTAATCGTTATAAAATTGTCTTTTTTTGTCAGATAACACATCTAGATATGAAGTTAAATTACTATGTTCTACACAAATCTATAGGCGTGATAGTTTTTAGTAAAGTGTACCACAAAATGCTCAGGTTGTGGGATAGTGTTAGGGCTCGCTTCTCTCACCCTAATTACTGCAGTTACAAGAATATATTAAAATAGAATTTTCGATGAAAATGTTGATTGCAATTTACAAACATTCAATATTGTTTCCACAAAATTGAACTATGAGTGAGCATTTATTTTTAGCAGAAAATAAATGTAGGTATTTCATTTAACATTCTCGTATCTATTGTAATAATTGGCTCAATCCTTTTAAATAAAAATGTCAATGAAAATAATATTTTAAATTTTAACGACGCGTTTGGCTTAGTTGGTAGTGACCCTACTTTCTGCGCCAGCGGTCGCGGGTTCAAATCCCGCTGGGGGCATTCATTTGTTGAGCACGAATGTGTGTACTCCAGTCATGGGTGCTTATATTTATATTTAAAATTTATATGTGTAATATATCAACTATCTCATATCTGTAAAACAAGCTTCGTAGTTTACCACGGAACTAGATGGTTTTCTTGTAATATTGTCCCAACATGTCCCAACATACTTCTTTATAAATAAAAATATATATACAGTGAAACATATAACCTCCTTCTTTTTTGAAGTCGGTTAAAAAGTGTTAATTTGTTTATTCGTGATGAACTTCATAACTACTTTTTATTTAAAATGTGTGATTTGTCTCTAATTAAAAGATATCCCTTTTAAGAAAGCCTTTACGCAGGCTATTTTTTATTTTAATGAAAAAATTAACGACTTACATTTTGAGAGGGATGCCGGAAAGAACTTAGAAACGGCTACTCTATGCTACAAATACTACCTACTACAACTACTTAATTTTTAATACTTCCCGCTCACTCATAGTCACTTAAAGAACCATTAAGTTGCTTTGGAGATTCTCGAGTTAATGGTCCATTAAGTCACTATGAGTGCGGTGGTAAGAAAGAAAAAATTATAAGTCTGTCAGCAAAAGGTCTAAAGGTCTAAAGGTCACTTGCAATAAATGCGTCAACGCGTTACGGTTTAGTAAAATGCTTTTCATATACGTTTTCTAGTGGTATAAGCTATTATAAAAATCGATTGTTTATTGCGTAAACCGTAAAAAACCGATTTGTTAAATGCATCGTATAAAACAATTCAAATTCAATTCAAATTCAAATTCAAAATATTTTATTCAGATTGATGAAATTATTACAATTTTTTACTGAACGTCATGAGTCTACTACCAGTTCGGAAGGAAGAAACCACTGACCTGAGAAGAACTGGAAACTGAAGAAAGAAACTCAGCGGGATATAATACAGATGTCACAGCGTTTACGGTTTATTGAAATGGGAACAGAATTAAACCATATTAATGTAGAAACGTAAAATTTTTAATAATACGGAAAATCACGCTTAAATATGTTAAGTTAATGTCAGCAAAAGCTTACCACATATTAGTAAGAGTTTAAGTAAGAAATTTTGTATCAGTACATACAGAGTAAATAAAATGAAAGTGTTTGTTTTCAATTTCAAATTAACAGCTTTTCACTTAATGCATATGAAAGTATATACGGTACTTATATTAAAATATAATTTTTTTGAATGTTTGTCTGTTTGCCTGTTTGTTCCAGCTAATCTCTGAAACGGCTGGACCAATTTTGACGGGACTTTCACTCGCAGATAGCTAATGTTACAAGGAGTAACTTATGCTACCTTTATTTTATAAGAAAAACCGTTTAATTTATTTTAACTTTCGCCCAGCGATTCGGTTTGCTAGTAGCTACTACAAACAAAAAGCAGTTTTCCACTCACACGTGCTCTTTGCTCTACGTATTAAGTAAATATCGATATATAGCGGTGTCATCGACTGCAAATATTCGAATTAAGGTCGCTCATGATTTATCTTTTACGCAAGTATTCTTACACTCGAATTATAATAATATATAATACTCACTGACTTTTTCAGTTACATAAATATAAATTATACTGTTTTATTTTTCAATATATAGATAAATAAATCTGATACGAAAGTTTTATCTTAAAAGGAGTATGAGTTTTTGAACGTGTAACTGTGGAAATTAACCTAGAAGCACTCTAACATATTTATAAATAAACAAAAATAAAATAAGTTATGAAATTACTTTCAACAACACATACATCATGACTTTAGCTACTTATTATTACAATTATTATAATTCTACTTAGAAGTATTTTTTTTTCTTAATTTTTTTTTCTTATATAATAATTTTAGAAAAAAAGTACTAGTGTGAGAGAAACAATAAAATTATTTAGAAAAAATACCAAAGAAGTTAATGATATCTTTAGGTTATTTAAATATTCTTAGAATAAATGATGAATATACGACGAAGCAGCGACAGAAATACATTTTTTTCTAATATATAAAAATCTCGTGTCACAGTGTTTGTTATCGAACTCCTCCGAAACGACTCGACCGATTTTTATGTTTTTTTTTGTGTATATTGGTATGCCTTAGAATAGATCGTAAGTTATATTTTATGCCCCTAGGTGATAAGGGTGGGCCTCTCCAGTTTTTTTGTTTAATTTTTAGACCATATTTTTATTTATTTTTTATGATTTGGCATCAAAAAATACTTATAACCCAAAATTTTCATCCTTCTACAACCGATCCCTATTTTTCATAGTAATTAGAACGCGGGCGGAGCCGCGGGAAATGCTTATTTTCTACAAAGATCGTATACGTAGGTATAATATGTATTTCCCAAAACTTCCAAAAATAGAACAACAAGCTGTCAAATAAAAAAATCTTAACTTTTCTTAAAAAACCTTTTTAAATTTTCATTCACGGATGACTTACTAATAACGGCATCCATTGTTCTAATGGCTATCATTAAAAAAAGTTATATCAAAAATCGTTCACCGAGGCCTACGAATTCCCTTCGAGAGCCTACTACGTGCTCCCTTAAGACATGCTCTTGCTCTTTTACTCTTATATATCGTTAATGTTTCCCTCTCACTCTTTACACCCACTCATAGCTACACCTACACGAATCAGCCCCGTTTTGCCCACCGGGGCAGTCAGCATCACCCTCGTCGAGGTGAAGCACGTCTGGCATGCTCGGAAAAATTGACAATAAAATCTAATCGGTAATGATTTAAGTCTTGACTGTAAAATAAAATTCGGGTATTTGTGGAGTTAAGAATAATATTTAGAAGGCGAATTGCAGATTAACAGGTGAGTGGGAAAATTATTTTTATTCTTTTTTTATTAATGACATTTTTACTTGTTGATTACTATATGAATGAATGAATAGTTTTTGTTCATTGAAAATTTTACAAATACATTAAATTTTGTTTTTTTTTTCATTGTCAAATTAAAATCGATAGTTTCATTTATGATTTTTTTATTACAGATTAAAAATTATTTAGTCCCATTTACAATTACTTATTATATAATTTTTAATTAATTTATAGTCAAATATTCGTATAAATTTTTAAGTACATCTATATTATAATAGTATTAATTTTCGATCAATATATAGTATGAACTCTACTCTCGACTTCGTTAGTTTTTTTTCATATAAAAAAATATGCGATAACAGTAAATTAGCATCTAAATGCACCGATTATAATTTATTTCCGATGAACCTTGCACTATTTTGTAAGGGCCAGGATTCATTATAAATTTCAGTACCTATAATCTAAGCCCCTTACTTCGCTCGCATGCGTATAAAGTCTTTATTAGGGGTATTAATGTGGGAGATTTATAGGTTTGTATTAAAATTAGAGTTTATATTGTTAAAACAATTTTTAATTAATTACATTTAAAAAAATATATTTAAAACCACAAATTCGGGTATTTTTTTTAATCTGACTGATCTGTCATATAAAAATAAGAAAATTGCTATTGAAACAACTATTATCATAACTACGTCATTTAATATAGATGATTTAAAAATAGCTGCTTAAAAGATGTAACTTGTAAAAAGCTATGAAGACGTATTACATACTTACGGATAGACAATTTTCCAATCAAAAAAAAACTAATCCATTATAAAATATATAAAAGTAACTCCGTATGTTACCTTTTCACGCTGCTGAACAGATTTTTGCTGAACAGATTGGGAAAGATATACTCTTAGATAGTTTAAAATATGGTCGAATTTTACAATATCGCCTACGCATATAATAAAATTCTAAGTGGAATCTGTTTCAACGACATCAAATATTTTTTAGGAAATCTAAATAAAATTGTTTATTATCAATACGGAAGCCAATTCTAAAGATTTTAGAATTTTTGTCGGTCTGTCTTTGATCGCGTTACAAGAAAACTACTGGCCAGATTTTAATGAGATTTAGTATGACGATCTTGGTTTTATATGCGTTAAAACGTATCTAGGGATTAACTTCAGCGAAGCAATGGATCATCTTAACGCATTTTTTTTTCAATATGTATTTTCTAGCAACCGAAAAGATAGGATAATAATTCCTGAACAATTTTAATTTTTTATTGCAAGCTATTTTTATATCTGGTAAGGTATTCCGGACAAAGGAACTTGGATAAGATGGAAAGACCCTTAGCCACATCAATGCGTGGTCGGGTCTGCTATTCATATGTATAAAATTCCCGTGTCACATCGTTGTTCCACGATGACTTCGGAAACTACTTATACAATTTGATTTTTTTCAGTTTAAAAGATAGGATAGTTTTTATCCCGATAGATTCCTTTTTTATTGCAATATTAACGATTTTAATATACGGAGAGGGATTCTGGAAATCTCAGGAACGATTTTTTTAAGTCGCAGAAAAAAAAATCAAAAATTGAAAGTTGATGCAAGTGGCCCCTCAGTCCTACCCTTGTCGTGTCGTGTCATAGCTTCCGGCAACCTGACCGGGCGTAAAAAACGCAGAGAAGGCCCATTTTGGTAGGCGCTGTGTCATGCGAGTTGCTCCTGGTACTTCTCCTGCCGGGCCGTCGGGACGTCGTGGTTGAATGCTTAGGTTATCATTCAATGCCCCATTAAGACGGAGGAAGGTTTTGTTGGGTTTTTGTGGGTAGTACTGGCTTAATTTTAGCCGTTAGGTCCCACATAACCATCTGGTGGTATGCGTTAGTACACTCCCAACGTTAAAAAAGTAGCCCTAGATATTAAAAAAAAACTAGATTAAATTGCCTAATAATCGAGAGCTCATACGAAAAATACGAAAAAAATAGATTTTTTTCAACCAGCTTCTTTGTGTTTTCCTGGAGCTAAATGGATTACAATACAATATTTTACGGCGAATATTATTGAAATACTTAAATGTAATGTCAAACTAATGACTATGGGCTATAATCATTAAATAAATTTTATATTAAATGTGTAATGTATTAATTGATTATTATTATTGGTGAAATAAGAGGCTTCTTTATTTTATATTTATTTTATTAATTGTTTTAAGTAGCTTTTTGCAACTCATCTACTTATATACTATTGGAACTACGAGACTTACGAGACTTACCGATATAAGAAGAAACCAACTTACTCGATTGTTCTATAGATATTCGATACATGCATGATATATGTATACCCACCGGAGTATGAGAGTGATAGGAATAGAGAGTGCACTTGTGTCTGCGCGTACACTTGTGCACTATAATATCTCCTGCGTACTTGGCCAGTCTCAATGAGATTGGCCGCCATGGCCGGAATCGGTCGGAGAACATGATTATTATTATTATATGCTAAAAACCACATCGAATTGGTGTAAAAAAGTTATATCTTTCTTATATATATATATATATATATATATATATATATATATATATATATATATATATATATATATATATATATATATATATATATATATATATATATATATATATATATATATATATAAAAATCTCGTTTCACAGTGTTTGTTATCGAAGTCCTCCGAAACGGCTTGACCGATTTTTTTATTCATCTAGGTAATAAGGGTGACCCTCTCCAGATTATTAATTTTTTATTTTTAAACCAATTTTTTTTATGATTTGGCATCAAAAAATACATATTTTTTCATCCTTCTGCGCCAATCCCTAATTTTTAGAACGCAGGTGACGCCGCGGGAATTGCTAGTTAATATATAATAATGAAGAAAAATGGCAACATTAATAAAAAAAAGCTTGAAAAATTACTTAACGTATGTCAGTGACATGATTTTAAACTATCGATTTTATATTAAAAGTTCATTTGAATTTCAGTTTCGAATTTAGGTCATTGCAAAGGTCATAAAGGCTGATGAAATTGCAATACTGATAATCTATTTTTGATACACTACAAATTTGAGAGGTTTTCGTTTATGATTTACTTAGTACTTGTAAAAATAGTTGTAAATATTAATAGAAATTTTGTAACTAGAGTTATTCTAGAAAACAAAGATACTCCCACGTTTCTCTCTGGAAGCCATGTATGAACAAATAATGTACTATATACAAAAGAACCTGAGGGCCTAGACAATGTAACAATCGATTAGCGAAAGCGCTAGTAGAAAAGTCCAAAATGTATGGGTTTGACATATGCCTTAGATATGTCACGTGATCTCTTGCCCCCTACGCGACATTGGCGGAATCAATCGTGCCTCACTGGCACAACTGAAAGCCATTAAACTAGTCAAGTCAAGTCAAGTGATCTCTTGTCAACGAATAGATGATGGTAGACAATGTAAATTCATTTCAATTATTAGTGATTTAAAGTTCAAAATGCATACGCTGCGTTTAAGCGATGACGATTGTAGAAATCGAATCGCTTCATAACGAATGCCGGTTGGCTATAGGCCCTGTACTTATGATGATTATGATGTATATTTACGCATATAATTACAATGGTCCCTGTCACTTTACAACGGACTATTGACTCACCCTCTCCGCTTGGAATCATCCCTGGATGGAACTTTTAAATGTAAAAAAATCTCATAAAATATATATTTTTCAGCAAAAAAAACCATATGTGTATATTCAACAGGATATCAACATACCAAACTTTATCAAAATCTGTCTAGTAGTTTTTTCGTGATGCGATCACAGACAGGCAGAAAAAAAATCTATATGCAATAGGCGTGGGTTACGTATTGCCGTTAAGGCCGGCAACGCATTTGCAAGCCTTGTGGTGTTGCAGATGTCCATGGGCGGCGGTGATAACTTACCATCAGGTGAGCCTCCTGCCTGTTTCCCCCTTTGTCCCATAAAAAAAAGGTCTGAGAATAGGTCGGAGGCTTTTATTCCCCTAGGTGATAGGGATGGCCGCTTCCATGATTTGGCATCAAAAAATACTTATTTTTAATTACAATATACTTAAAATAGCATGTTAGACTTTATTCATAATATAATCATCAAGAGAATATTACGTCTTTTCTAATAAAATATCTTCAATCGCCGTTTAAATGTATTAATTTAATTTATTTCTAGAATAAATTTAGGCAAATCTTATATATATAAAAATGAAACCCGTTTTCCGTTGTCACGACATAGCATGAAAACGGCTTGACCGATTTGGCTAATTTTGGTCTTGAATTATTTGTGGAAGGTTCTAGGGAAGGTTTTAAACGTGAATAAATATGAAAATAGTGCGGAAAAAAAGAAAATTAAAAAAAATCTTTATAACATTAATGGCGTTTGAAGTATCATGTTATTACCGTTGCCATGGTGCGTGCAATGGTAATTAAATCAGCGAATACATACTGGGAGGTGCGAAGTAAATGTTGTTTTGCGAATGCGTAATAAAACATTTCACCGGGAGGAAAAGTTTATAAAAAATTTATATGTGGACAGAACAACGTCTGTCGGGTCCGCTAGTGATAATATAAAAGCGATCCAGTACAGAAAATACTTCGTTAAAGACTACATTTTTTTCTATTTATATTTACATTTTATTACTTATTTTTTTAATCCATGAATAAATTTCTCTCTCAAATATTCGATTTAAGAATTTCACTTATTAATTGTCGAAAATTCTAACAATTCGATTCAGAAATTTGTAGAAAAATTTATTCAGCGCGGCGATGATAAAAAAATATCAAATGAAACGGCAAGAATACTATAAATTTTATCAATTATTGTCTAGCGATAATAATTAAAATAGTTAAATAATGAGTGTAGGTAGTAGGTACCAGTTAAGACACATGCTACTTGCTTTTAAATATATCTCTAAAAGTTTAGTCAGCATTCTCTACGTAGGTAATCGTACAAAAACTTTTATATTTTTTATAAAATATTTTGAAATTGTATATTTATACAATTCTAGTGTGTATGTATGTATGTATGTTTGTAATTGTATATTCATTGTATATTAGTATAATATATTTTATTTATGTAGGTTTTTATACCTATAGATATTTTCAATTTGTCTCTGTGCACTTTCTCTTTTTATCCCGCTGTTAACACTATTTCTCATATGCAGGGTTGACTGGAAGAGATCTCTCATAGAGTCCACCTTTGTTCACAAATTTTCTGTATTTTTACTGTTTCATTTACTTATTTGTTCAATAAAGCTTTCCGCGATAGTTGGTCTGAAAGATTAACTATCGAAGATTCGTGAACACCTTCTCATAATCTCGCAATATCTTCTTCACTGTACGTCAAATACGTTAATTCTATAAAGGATTATAATAATATTTACTAGGCTGATGAAATATAAAATACTCAAGCATTAATTTTATGAATGAAAGTTAACGTATTTACGAACGTTATCTATTTCATTTGACGTCATTGCCAATAATACCGAAGTCACTCGAGCGCATACGTCAGCATTTACGTCACAACAAAAATTCTCCCATATATCATCGCCTTAGGAAATAGAGGAAAAACTGATTTTTAGACAAGCTATGCTATATCCAATTACTTTGTCTTTAGTTAGTCGAATTGTATTTATTTAGTAATTTATAGAATGACTTGACAGATGTTTTATATATATCTACTAGCAATTCTCGCGGCTCCGCCCGCGTTCTAATGAATATTAAAAAATAGGGATTGGTAGTAGGATGAAAATGTAGGGTTATAAGTACTTTTAATGCTAAATCATAAAAAAATAAAAATGAAAATTTGGTCTAAATTTAAAAAATCTGTGGAAGGCCACCCTTATCACCTATTGGAATAAAAAGTAGCCTACGACCTATTCTCAGACCTAACAAATATGCATAAAAAAATTCATAAAAATCGGTCAAGCCATTTTGAAGGCGTTTGATAACAAACACTGTGACACGAGATTTTTATAAATTAGATTTTATATATTAGATACCAACTATTCATTAAAAACTAGGAAGGTATATAATATTTTAACTGCCTCGGTTCCCCCAAAAGCCAATACGGCTTGCATTGCTTGCATTGTACGGTCGCACATCCGGAGGTCCTGGGTTCGAATCACGGGTCGGGCTAAGTTTAGTTATTGAGTATGTTTGTTTAATAACCCTCAATTAACACGTAAAGCCTTTGGTCTTCCGCCTTAGCTCTCATTGGTCGTGTCGAGAAGTCGTCCCACCGGAGTATGAGAGTGACAGGAATAGAGTGCACTTACGTGTGCGCGTACTCTAGAGCACTGATGAGTAACGACTCCTGCGCAGTTAATTAGCCTCAATAGGATTGGCCGCCGTGGCTGGAATCGGTCGGAGAAGAAGAATTATATTATATCGAAAATTGTTCTTAGTGTATCTGAGATTTACAGTATCATCGTTTTTATTTATACAAAATTTTTCTCGAGGCCCCACCCGCGTTATTTTTGTATAACTACTCATCTCCCGGAAAATTTAGTGTGATTTAATGATGATATTTTATTTGTTGAAAATATTATAATAGGTCAATCAATCAAACAAACTAACTTTTCAGTCCATTATTAGTAGCAGATAGGTTAATTAAGTCCTTTTCAAAGTTACAAAGGGTAAACTGTTGTCTCATTGCGAAGAAGAACAGACCATAGTCCACCATACCCAAATATAGCTTTTTTAAAATGGCCTGATTACCAAAAAAATCCAAGAGAGTAAAGAACATAACTGTACATACGACACGTTTGGCTCAGTTGGTAGAGACCCTACTTTCTACGCTGGCGGTCGTGGGTTCAAATCCCGCTGGGGGCATTCATTTGTTGAGCACGAATGCTTGTACTCCAGTCATGGGTGTGTATATTTATAATATGTATGTATTTAAAGTTTATATGTGTATATCAGCTATTCGGTGTCCGTAACACAAGCTTAGCTTACCACGGAACTAGATGGCGCTTTGTGTAATAATGTCCCAACATATTTATTTATTACTTAGAAACACTTTAGTTAAAAAATATCCATGTGCAGAGCTTAAAATCTTTAAATTAAGAGAATTCTATAGCAGAAATGTGTAGTCGAAACCAAGGTTATCCTATAGTCTAGTAAATTATTATTCTTTTTTCATAATAAGTAAGCCCACTAAGTGTTAATGGAAAAGCTTTGTCGGCTTTTTTAATGTAAGCCAAAGTACATTTTTTAAGGAATATGATAACTTACATTATAGTATACTTTTTATTTGATTTTACTTTCACATAACTAGGTCGTAAATTGTGGTAATAATCGAAGTAATAGATCTATTTATAGACATTATCATCATCAGCCCTTTTTAACGTCCCACTGCTGGGCACGGACCTCCCTCAGTACGAGGGGATCAGGCCATAGTCCACCGCGCTGGCCCAGTGCGTGTTGGCGGACTTCACATGCCTTACGAAAACTTGCTAGGTTTTCTCAGGCAAGGAAGTTTTGCTCACGATGTATTTCCTTCACCGTAAGACAAGTGGTAATCATGATAGAAATGATTCGCACATGAAAATATCAAAGGTGCGAGACCCGGGTTTGAACCCGCATCACTCGGTTATACAAGCAACGCGTTACCGCTGGGCTACCACTGATCTACTACTACTGGGCTACTACTGATATAGACATTAGGCATATACAAAATTATTTGGTATTTTTTTTCTCCTCTTTGTGTTTTTTTTTAGTTAGAAGCTTTTGACGAGATTTACTATTTTAACAGCGGGATGAACCAGTTGTTAAAATTAATTAATTTTAAAGTTTACTCTTTAATTGTTTTCAGGCATATGTGTTTTATTGATTTAAGTATTTTATATAATGATACTGAGTAGCGACTTTTAACGTACGTTGCAGATTGCTTGGACATGAGATAAATTTTCGGTTAACCCGTCTATCATCACATAAAATTTTATAAAAATCTCAAAAATTTCCCATGGGTTAATACAAGACGAATAAAAACGCCTATAAATTGTAAAAACTCTGAAGCGCCATCTGATAATCTATACTACATATAATAAAATTATAAACTAGGCGAATCTTTACATTGAATATTTCTTTGAAAATTTAATTGAAATGGTCATTATTAACGATACTGAACCCGAATCTATAGTTTTAAAATTTTTGTCCGTCTATCTGTTTGTCTGTGACCGCATCATGAGAAAATCATTTTGATAAAATTTGGTATGATGATATCCGACACGTTTGGCTCAGTTGGTAGAGACCCTACTTTCTGCGCCAGCGGTCGCGGGTTCGAGTCCCGCTGGGGGCATTCATTTGTTGAGCACGAATGTTTGCACTCCAGTCATGGGTGTTTATATTTATAATATGTATGTATTTAAAATTTATGTGTAGTATATCAACTATCTGGTATCCGTAACACAAGCCTCGTAGCTTACCACGGAACTAGTGTGTAATAATGTCCCAACATATTTATTATTATTCGTACAAACATACATTCATCATATTATTATATAATATGAATTTTACAAAGAAAAAGAAAGGAATTCAAAATGCATATAAAACAAGTCTCGTTCCTACAAGAGAGTACTGAGTTTGAAAGAAAATAGAAGCTTTACACAGGAGACTTATCTTTAAAGCTTCCATTCCTTTAGCGCAAAGTTCTTTAGTTCGGGATATTGAAATTCAGGCAGATTATATTATGCCGGGACTTCACCGGCTTTAGAGTAGAATAAAGAAGCAACGGATTCCTGATAATATGCAGCTTCACTTTTGTGTTGAGGAGATAAAACTCAGAAATTCTCAACTCAGTACTCGTTTTTCGTGAAGTCTTAGTAAACCAAACTTTTGGGATTTGAAAAACCCTTTAGTACCTTCCTTAGATAACTGTTTTATGTTAGCACTTAAGTAGTTTTAATCACTTGTTGGCAAATTTTCTCGAACATAAATTAAATAATAATTTTGGAAATGGAACAAAATGTATATTAGTTAATACATTCACTTACACACGTGCGAGGATACTATACTATTATTCGTGAATTGTCGCGAAATGTCTTTTTCGACGTTCTAAATGCGTTTACGCATATTACGTAGGACTCACCGGATATCACTTAGATAGATTTTAGTTTATAACGTAATGGATGCAAAGTTTAGTACAAACTTTTTATGTCAGACTTTTTGACTGTATTAAACTGCATATAAAAAAGGCAGTTTTTAGGAAAAGAATAGATAGTTTATAGTATAAAATATAAATTTCGTTATTCAATAAAAATAAGATATTTCTAAAGCAATTCAACAAGTGGTAAATAGAAATTTAACCTGTCACATCCATTTTGCCAGCACAAAGGTTTCGTGATAATCCTTAAAGGTCAGCGCAAACTTGCGACGAAAATAAAGGAAAAATGTTTTGTAGCGGTTTCTTTATATTAAAATATTGTATTTTATCTCGTGGATAATATCGTTTGAAAGGGACTAAGATATATAATTTTAAAAAACCTTCTCACTGAGAAATCATAGCACCATTTCAGTTTCAGCTTTATTCAGATTTTTGCCCCTTTTATATACGTTTATATGAAGGAATTGCATAAAAAATCGTGACTACTTATAAAAATAAATGTAAATACTATTAACTGTTGAAGTTGTTTCATTGTAAAATGAATACTATGTAATATATAAAATCTGTTATTGATATACTTAAATTACTTATCTGTCATAAATATCAACACTAATGTTAAAAATATGTTATAAATGCCAAAGTTGCCTTTTTAACAGCTAAACAAATGATAAAATTTGGCAAGAATTTAGATTGCATCTTGAGGACATAACTCTATCCATTTCTATGATAAGATAATTCATATAAAAATATATTGGAAATGAAATTCCCACTACGTAATTGATTTTTTATTTTTATATTGTCTTTAGTTTATCAACCCCTAAACGTCGGCTTAGCGCTTGTGCTCGAATAATTCAGTACATTATGCCAGGATCAAATCATTACGCCCCATAGCTCTCTATCGGCCTGTACCTATTGTATATATCGTTAATGTCTTTCTTTGAGAGTAATAAATCTTTGTATAAATCGAAAATTTTGTACTATTTGTAGATTTTTCTAGTTTCATTTGTAGATTTTAGTTTGATGGTGATTGTCTAGATTTCTAGAGTTAGGTACTTGTATGAAACCGTATAACACGGTAACGTACAGTTAAATGAAATAATAATAGTTATTTTAGACTTAATATAGTATTTCGTAGCATTTTTTGTGAATTTTATTACAAAGAATAACTCCGCAAATATTTACGTCTTATCAAAAATGTTCTATGTAAACAATGAGACTTTTCATTATACACGTTCTAAGAATTTTAAGTGATTTCTAAAAATGAGTTTCTTAATAAATCTTCGCCTATTTTATGGCTTAAATGATACAATCTTTAGCTTTAAAGGCGGATAAGACACACGACTAAAGCTATAAGTTCAGTCCTGTGTCTTGGAAAACCAAGTGAAGCGGGTTCTAATCCAGAGTCAGACACTGTGAAATTTTCTAGAATGAAACATTGAAAGAACTAAATACTACTTGTCCTTAAGTTTTCTATTTACGATAATATAACAAATTTTCAAAATGTAAGTAATGTCCACTATCAGCGAGATAAGCTATGACCTGATCCCCTCTTGAGTTAAAGTCCATCAGTGGCCTCAAAAAGATTAACTATTATATATAAGTGATTTTTAAAGTCAGGGTTTTGTTATTTTCTCTCACTATTTACATTAAACTAGCACGTATTAAAACAATTTTCCTACATTACGTAAAATACTTCAGGTTTAGTTAGAAAGTAACAATAGCTTTCCCACCATTATAAAGTTAACCTACACTGGCCATTCCATCTCAATGTTTTAGAATAATAAACTTTGAATATTTACCTTGTGCTTTATCTCTTTAATCCACTTAGCTAGTTTAACGCTTAACTGGAGGACGTTTAAGTTTATCACTTATTTCATATGTTTGTTGCTAAGCTACTTATAAATCTTTTAGCCACCTGCCTTTAGTACACTCGAGTAATTGCTTGGTCTTGTTAACCCTACTCGTATATGCAATGAATATGAACAATTTTATAAATTACTAGAGTTGGTACCCCCTTTAGCACACATTTTTTTTTAATTTTGAATGTCTTACTTCTAATCAAAAGCCTAAAAAATAAGTTTCAAGATTCTAGTTTTAAAAATGACGTAATTTCCATACAAACTTTCATCCTCTATTTCAACCAGCGAAAAAACGGCTGTAAAACAACGTATGTTAAGCTAGCAAGGTCAAGTGGGCAGAACCACATAACACACTTGCAGTAATTAAGTGCTCATTTAGTGCTAATTAATGATAATTGATATTACGTAACATTATAAGTAATATCATAAAGCCTTCTACATATATATTATCAATAAATAATATAATATATAAATCAATTGCTATTTCGAAAAATCAGGCGCTAAATTAAATTTGCAAGTTTTGTTCTATAAAAATAGAAAAAAACTATAAAATTTTATATTTGTCTTCACGAATGGCCAGCACTAATTAGGCACTAAATTAATACTAGTTTGATTTGATGCTGTGCTATGCGGTTAGCGTTGTAAGAGGCCGACACTGCTAGCTTAATATAAAGCTGGCAGTTTTTTAATTTTTGATCAATCTACTGCAGCGTAAAATTTACTTTTTGCAGCATTAATTAGCACTAAATGAGCACTTAATTACTGCAAGTGTGTTATGTGGTTCTGCCCACTTGACCTTGCTAGCTTAACATACGTTGTAAAACAACCGTTTTTCGCCTTGAAAAGTTGCCTATGTCCTTTTTCAGGCTCTAGACTATTTGTGTAGTGTGTACCACATTTCATTAAAATCGGTCCAGTAGTTTTTGAGTTTATTCGTAACATACAAAAATACAAATCTTTCGTCTTTATAATATTATTAGTATACTAGTTTAGAAGTATAGACTAGAGACTCAATCTTGCTCCGCACGGGTTTGTCCCTACGCACGTTAGTATACATTTCTTAGAGATAAGATACTTTCATGCAGTAAAAAATATCTTATACGATGACTTAACAAAAAATATTAAATGTATTTTCCGCGTAGGCAGTGGTAGCCCAGTGATGTGTCGCTTGTATAACCGAGTGATGCGGGTTCAAATCCGGGGCTCGCACCTCTGATATTTTCATGTGCGAATCATTTCTATCCTGATTACTACTTGTCTTACGGTGAAGGAAAACATAGTGAGGAAACCTGCATGTCTGAGAAAACCTAGCAAGTTTTCGTAAGACATGTGAAGTCCGCCAACACGCACTGGGCCAGCGCGGTGGACTATGGCCGGATCCCCCTCGTACTGAGGGAGGCCCGTGCCCAGCAGTGGGACGTTAAAAAAAGGGCTGATGATAATGATGATGATATTCCGCGTACAGTCGGACTCAAAAAATTAAAGTCAACTGCCAAAAAAAAAATTCAAAAGTGCGCGCGCACAAAGTACACATGCCAGAAGTAAAACTTCTTTGGCAAACTAATTTTTAAATCTCGTTTGTATTTATACTAACTAACCCTGTCTCAGCTCGTTGAGAGGGGGATGGCGCGACGGTCATACCCACGAGTTAGACAGAGTTAGATGTCAGTGACTTGTGGTGGGCGAGACCCCCGACCTGCGCATCTTGACCGTCTCTGAGTACCTGATACTGGTACTCATTTATATTTATACTAATCTAAAGCTTTAGATTAGCTTTTCGAGACTTTAGAGGTAGGGAAAAAGGAAGATGGAGTAATAAATAAATAAAATAATTATAATAATATTATTTTAATTTTGTAATTAAAATAATAAGTGTCGAAAATGAATACAAATGCCCTTTCTCGCTGTCTCTCTCTCAATCGATCTCAATCGCTCTCTACCTTTTCTCAAAAACGTTTAACATCCGTTTCATGTAGCGTTTCATCCGTAAGAATTCTACCCTTATGCGCGCAAAGACGTTTTACTTCAAAATATATATTATACTCAATGATATTATATGCAAGATACGTACGTACGCACAACGTAATTGTTCCGCGACACACACATACACATTTAATAACACTGTACATCTAAATACACGCTATAAGTGCGACAGGAAATACGTAAGAGTGAAAGAGACAGCTGTTTGACACGCGTGCTCGCAATGACAGGTGACAGCTCGACTGACTGGCTACAATTGGAACCAATCCACGGCACGCGTTTGGTGCATTTGTGGCTTTTGTTTGTATATAATATCATTGATTATACTAGGATCTTTTAAGCCATGATATTAAGTATCAAGAACCACACATTCATTCCACCAAAAACATGCCTTACGACTTACAACATTTTATACTAACTTTGGCATGTCACCTTGCTCTTGTAAATTCTTCGGCAGGATTTTAACGTAATTTTTTAAAGACACGCCTACGTTTATAATATTAGCAAAGCCTATGAAACATATAGTCGGCCAACGGACGTGACAGCCCAAGCTGCCACTAAT
This sequence comes from Boloria euphrosyne, assembly GCA_951802675.2. Lineage (NCBI taxonomy): Eukaryota > Metazoa > Arthropoda > Insecta > Lepidoptera > Nymphalidae > Boloria > Boloria euphrosyne. The sequence goes on from OX637896.1 coordinate 5,691,919, forward strand.
GTCCCAAGCGAGTGTATGGCAGCTTGGGCCATACTTTACTTTAGGAAACGTATGATGCGTTCTTAAAGAGATTACAGCATGTCATAACATTATTGCTAAGGCTTGAGAGCGCCTAGGCGTTACTAATAGATTGTCAGAAAAGCGAATGTTTATTTTATGAATACGCCAAAGTAGGACATTACAAAGTATGCTATGTTTTGTCATAAACAGAACCAAACCCACTACTTACGATGAATAAGTATTAGTACTACGAGTAATTGTGATAGACAACACATCAGTAACATTTTCTCGTATGTATTATTTTTATTTAGATGTAATTTTAACTTTAATATTAAATAATTTATAATGCAATCAAAAATAATCTATTTATTTTACCACTTACCACAATAACCACGTAACAAATTTTCGTTTAAGCCCTTATTTATTCATCAACCCCGGAGCATGCGAAAAGCCTTTGTCAACTGTACACTCAAATTCAAATTAAATATTACCTATAAATCTGGAAATGGCTTTACTATACTGTCTCCGTTTATAACCCATTTCATAACCCTAGATGCCGTGCCAGTGGTGGCGAGTTCGAATCCCACTGAAGGCATTCTTTTATGTGATCAGCACGAATGCTGATCGGACGGATTCCAGTCTTTGTTAGCAGTTATTAGCTCAGTGAAACTTGATGTGTTCAAACATATTTAATTAATTATTATTATTTATTTATCCAATCCATATTAACGGAAAAACGCAGTATTACATAAATATCGTATATTCTTAAGAACTACCAACTTATTATATTAATATACACCAATAATTTTCTATTGGTGAAAACAGCATGAAAATCGGTGCAGTAATTTTTAAGTTCTGCGCGAACAGACAGACAGACAGACGCGGCGGAAGACTTTATTTTAAAATATGTATAGAAACAGTACTTCGATATCATTATGATATTCTAAATTTGAAAGCGACTTTATCAGTTACACTCTTAAAAGAGCTTAACAGATTTAGATAATAATTAAAGGCAAAGATAATTGTTGGGCAAAATGTTCGACGAGGATGGGATTCGAACCCACGCGTGCAGAGCACATTGGATTAGCAGTCCAACGCCTTAACCACTCGGCCACCTCGTCTTATTGTCGAGTGACATAAAATAGGCACTAAAGTACCTACGTATGTATCCTTTTGTAAAGAAATAATAAAAAAAATAACTTTCCCAGTAACTTTTCTATTATTATTTTTTATTAAATTTTATTTATTTTTTATATTTTTTGGGTATATGGTAACAACAATTTTTTACAGGCTATGATTAAATTTCTCACATTCCCTCATACAAATAAAAAAATATATTTATAATGATTTTACAAACCTGACTAGCCCATCTTTTGCTACTAATCAAAACATTTATGGTGTCAAACTGGCAAATTACAACGATTACTTTAATTTAATTAAATTTAAATAGAGAAGAGCACAAGCCAAAGAAAATACTACATCCAAACTCCCATTTTGATGTTATTTAAACATAACCCTAATACTAATACTAAAACAAAACCACGTAATGTATTATCTGTACAGTGAACTGACAAATCAAATTGATATAATTCAGTAAATCCTTTAAATATGAAGTCAGCGTTGGAAATAACTAAATTTAGCCCGTTTATACGTCGCTAATCCGTGGTAAGTCCCTATAAGCCAAGAATGAATGACGCACAGTTTCTGTCCTTTTTTCTAGCGTAGCAAGGCATTTTGTGGCAATGTAAACGTAAAAACATAATTGATATAAGTTAAAAATAACGCCCCGCTTCCTTACTAAATATTAAAAAATAGGTTCGTTTTAGTTTTTTAAGCGGAATGTATATAAGCTATCATACAGTGCAAGTGTCGTTAAAATTTGTTCAGCCGTTTCAGGGGTTAGCGGGAACCAACGGACAGACAAAGAAAAATGTAAAATAAGTGAAAAAAGCTCTACAAAAATATCTACAAGTCTATCTTATAACTAGTTTGTTAATAATTGCATTTACAAAGCACTTTTTATGTGTTTTAAACCAATTTCATAATGCCAGTGAAGTGACAAAAATGTTTATCACATTTTGCTATTAAAGTCGAGAACATTACCACTAAAATAGTAAATGTTAGCTTAAAATATTTTGTAAAGTAAGTTATGTCAAATATGTATTCCACTTAAAATTTCATTGGAGATAAAAATAACAGAGTGCGAGTGCTGAAATGTCTTCTGTGAAATGTGAAAATGCTGAGACACGTTTATTAAGCTTTTAGTTGATTTAAGTTGATTTTTCTTTTATAGAATGACTTTATCCATATTTAGACTTTCTTGACTTATCCGCTTAAAAATTTTATTTTGTCCTTCAGTATTAAAAAGAATTATGTTTTTAACCGATTTCAAATAAAAGATGTTCAATTTTATGTTTATTTGTGGGTATCTAATATTTGATTATGATTGGGCTGTAATTCATAATTCTTTATATTTTTAGAACTAAGTACCTACTAATTAATAATAACATACAATATTAAATAATAAAGCCAAAATGTTTGTAGGAAAAATAACTAATACAATTATAAAGTAGTTCAAAATAATACATACACATATATTTAACAGAAAATTAAACTAATAATAATATTATTTCCGCAGAAATTCATTAGATGTCTAATTTTAATTTTTAATAACCGACGTCTAAAGTGGTGGAATATTTGAATATCCTTTGACAAAGTTTCAAAACGGCAAACACCGTATAGCGACGTCAAGTAGTGCCTCGGGAATATTTTAATCTAGCCAGAGATAAATAAGAGCTAGCTTATTATAGTATATACTTATAGTATATACTTTCAAGTTTTACTGGGTAATTGATTATTATTATTAACTATATAATATTTATTTTATTTATTATTATTATTAACTATATAAGGCAGTGGTTGCCCAGCGGTAACGCGTTGCTTGTATAACCGAGTGATGCGGGTTCAAATCCGGGTCTCGCACCTCTGATATTTTCACGTGCGAATCATTTCTATCCTGATTACCAATTGTCTTACGGTGAAGGAAAACATCGTGAGGAAACCAGCTGCATGTCTGAGAAAACCTAGCAAGTTTTCGTAAGACATGTGAAGTCCACCAACACGCACTGGGCCAGCTGATATAATATTTTCTATTTTTTTTTTTGTTTCAACAGTAAAATGCTTCAGAGTACACGCAGAACACACACAAAGGCTAATGATCTATATTTCAAGGAATCCAAATTCAGAAATAGCATTCGCCTAAACTAATGAGACTAAACAGAGTTTTCTTGGAATATTTTATTTAGTAATATTTGAAGAAGCAAGAGATATTTAGAGGTAATATTTAGGTAATTGAAGTACAAGTGATTTCAAATTAAGTATGCCAGAAGAAGTGACCTGAAAATACATCACGGCTAGGCATCATGTTATTGTCTAATATATAAAAATCTCGTGTCACAGTGTTTGTTATCGAACTCCTCCGAAACGGCTTAATCGATTTTTATGAAATTTTTTGTGTATACTTGGTAGGCTTGAGAATAGGTCGCAGGCTATTTTTTATTGCCCTAGGTGATAAGGGTTGCCCTCTCCAGATTTTTTATTTTTTGACTGAATTATTATTTTTTAATGATTTGAGATCAAATATACTTATAACCCTGAATCTCCATCCCTCTACCACAAATCCCTATTTTTAATGGTGATTAGAACACGGGCGGAGCCGCGGGAATTGCTAGTAATAATATAAACACTTCTACAAAACAATTATAAAGTTTATTTTAATCTATTAAAAAATGGCGTGTTCACCATAAAAATATTTACAATGTCAAATAAAAATAGTTACCTATGCGGTAACTGATTACAATATTTTCAAATTTTATAGAAATAGTCATCATTAATATCGATACAAAGGCCGAATCTACAATTTTTAGAATTATTAGGGTACAGTTACACATGCTCATAAAATGTCATGCTTATTAGCATGCTTAAAACAAGCATGCTCTTCAAACTGACATATTATAAATGTAATTGACTGACACATTATAAATTAAAAACGCTGACGCAATAAATTGAACACACATGCTATTTAAGCACGGGCTGGTTCTTTGGTATTCGACATTCTAGCAAGTTCTCTGCCAGTGTGCAAGTGAAAAATGGAAAATGGAAAGTGAATTTTCCAGTAGACTTTGACAGTAGCATGCCCAAAAATCGCACGACCGTCGAAATTTGAGCATGCTCGAAATAAGCATGCTCATTATTAGCAATGTTTCGACACACATGCTACTAAGTAGCAATTGCTCAATAGTGGCATGCTTTTGTGCTAGTTATGAGCATGTGTAACTGTACCCTTATTGTCTGTTCAAACCGAATCACAAAAGAAAACACTGGATAGATTTTGATAAAATTTGTCATGTTGATAGCTTTGAGTCTACTCATATAGGATACTTTTTGTTGCGAGAAAATATCTCTCTCTGACTGATCTATACTAACCGCTTAAACGTTCCAACAAGGTCTTATATAATAATATAATATTAATCTTATAATAAGTAAAAAAATACATGTATTTCATTTTAATTGATGTCGTTATATTTTCTAAGAATTATTAATTTAAGAGAATACTAGTAGTTATTTGTAACTAATGATAATATTTCAATGTTCATATTGTATAGTTCTCTTTGTTAAAAATATATTACTTTAATTTAAAGAAAAAAATATATAATGTAAAAAAACATTACTAAAAATCTAAAATATTCGGAAATCTCCATTGTAAATTCTGAGAATTTTAAAAAGTTTTGTGAAATTTATTTTATACTGTATTCGTTTTATTCCAAGTTTAGAATAAAGGATTTTAAAATGAACGTTGCTTTTTGCCAGATATCTTATTAATAGATTGCACGAATTAGCCTTTTCTTATAAAAAGCTCAAAAGGAAAAAAATACATTGAATATCATATATTCATATACATTAAACATTCCCATACTGTGTTTGGCCATTTTTTTATTCGTTTGAAAAGTAACAACGTCTATCCGTATAACTTCTTTAAGGGATTTAAACATAAACCAGTCTAAACTCTTTATTTTACTACTTTTTTACATGACTGTCCAAAAAAAGAGTGTTATGTTTTCAGGGTTTATGTATGTATGTTTGTGAGTTTCTTTATTCCACCATAACTTCTAAACGCCTAAACCGATTTCGATGTACGTAGTATCGTTAGAATCCTTGTATTACCCCGGGTAACTAAAAAAAGTAAGCTAGAGAAAAATTAAAAAAAAATATATTTTTTTGTTTGCTATGATTCTTAAGGAAACAAAACTATTTTTTTGTTTTTTATTTAATGTTAGAAAAAGATTTATTATTTTTAATTTTTAGTAACTATGTCGAAAAAATAAGTTAAAAATATATTTTTTCATAGTATTATTTAAAAGATCGACCTTCATCGTGCCTTTCCATTTTACGTGACATTGTGGAAGTAACTGTCACGTTTAAAAGTCATTAACAAAAATTTTAATATATCTTCTTGAAGTAAACTTCACTCGCGCGTGTCAAATCCGTTCATTATTTTTTTTTTCAATTTTAGCTCTAAAAGTCATTATAATCAGTACAGAGTCCGAATCAATTGCTTTTAGGTTTTTTTAACTGTCTGGCTGTGACCGCGTCACGGGTTAAACTTGACAGATGTTGATGAAATTTGGTATCATGGAGATTAGAGACCAGGAGGACCATTGCTTCATACTAAAGCATTACCCGCCTGTCTCTGAAAATTTGTAGAATTTATAACGCGCTGTCGTCGGTAAGTAGTATTTGTGAAGTTAGCTGTTAATGAGCGTTGTCACTATTGTGACAACGTGAAGTTAGGCATTGAGGCAACATAGCGAACGCAGCGCTTCCTTAGTTTGACAATATTTCTGAGACACTACACTCTAGGGAAATGGCCCTCCTGGTCTCTAATCTCCATGTTTGGTATCATGGAGGTTAGAAACCAGGAGAACCATTGCTTCATACTAAAGCATTACCCGCCTGTCTCTGAAAATTGGTAGAATTTATAACGCGCTGTCGTCGGTAAGTAGTATTTGTGAAGTTAGCTCTTTATGAGTATTATCACTATTGTGACAACGTGAAGTTAGGTATTGAGACAACATAGCGATCGCAGCGCCTCCTTAGTTTGACAATATTTCTGAGACACTACATTCTAGGGCAATGGTCCTCCTGGTCTCTAATCTTCATGTTTGGTATATTGACGACACGTTTGGCTAAGTTGATAGTGATCCTACTTTCTGCGCCAGCGATCGCGGGTTTGAGTCCCGCTGGGGGCATTCATTTGTTAAGCATGAATGTTTGAACTCCAGTCATAGGTGTTTATATGTATAATATGTTTGTATTTAAAATTTATATATGTAGCTTATCAACTATCTGGTATCTGTAACACAAGCACGTAACGTAACTTACCTCGGAACTAGATGGCGCTGTTATAATAATGTCCCAACATATTTATTATTTATAATAGTTGGTTAATTGGGTCTATCAATACGTAGGATATATTTATTTATATCAAGTTAGTAAATAGTGTAAATATACAGTCAAATCGAGGTCACAGGCAACAGAAAACTAGATAACAATATAGAAACGAAATGACTTTTTTATCCTATTTAAAAGAAATTTAACTAAAGGCAGTGATGAAAGCGTATAGCCTTTGCTCGAGCGTTAGTAATTACGTCTGGGTATCTCTTAGATGCAGGCGTTAATCGAAAGACGGCCATTATGAAACTAAAAGCTCAGGGTTGGCACTAAAATATAGTTTCATGTGTAGGTTTTATGTGTCAAATAACCGTAAACTTTAGTTAGTTAGTTTATTTTAAGTACAAAAATGTTTAGTTACAAATGATAAAAAAATTTAGTTTAAGTACAATAATGTTTAGCTAACAATTAAGATAAAAAGCTCTGAAAGGAACGAGCATACAATTTCTATAAAAAAATTGTATATAGATAAATATTTATTACGCAAGTATTAATGTTTTAAATTTGGTAGATATAAATCAGCAAAAAAAATAATTTTAATGAACTAGAAGGAAAATAAGACAGTAATAAGCTAAGATTGTCACTAAACGACCCTACTTTTTGTTTCCAAAAGTAGGTCAGCGTGATGTGTTTAATTAATAAACTTTTTGATAATCAAATAAATATGTTGGAACATTATATACAGCGCCATCTAGTTCCGTGGTAAGCTACTAGGTTTGTGTTACGGATACCAGTTGATAGTTGATACAATACACATACTTTTCAATGTATACGTATTATAAGCATCCATGACTGGAGTATGGACTCGAACCCGCGACCGCTATAAAACTGAGTCAAATGTGTCGTGAGTAATAATTTATATTTAATTAAAACGTTTTATATTTAAACGTAACAGAATACAATAAAAAAGATCTCAAAATATCAATATTTGTTTTAATTTTGTAATAAAACAACCCTAACCATTATATAATGTAGAAATTTAAAATTGCGCCAAGCTTTTTCTGATTTATTACATTTTGGATTTAATTACACTGCTTGAATATTATTCCATTATAGTTATGAATATTTTTACTTTAGAACATGAACTTATTGAAATTCAATGCCTGGGACACAAACTTGACACAAAATTTGGTGACTAGAGCTTTAAAAGCTTCGATTAAATTATAAAATGCAAAAAATAAACATTATTATATAGAGTATATCTTCGGCTATATTAACAGTGCGGAGTTTCATTTTTTTATAAATTTATTTACAATGAAATGGGATATAATGATTTCGATTATAGTGAGTGATTAATTGGTTATTATGAAATAGAAAATATATTTAATAGGGATTCAAGCTCTCATCCCACTTTTCACCCTCTAAAAGGACGATTTCTAGGATAAAAAAATATCTTGAGTTCTTCCCAGGGTCTCAATCTATCATCCTATTTATCTAAATCTATTCAGTAAATTTTTAGTTTAATACCATTACAAACAAACGTACAAAAATACATGTTCTTCTCACTATAATAGTAGTATAGAAGACTATGCTTTTTATGACGTTTTTTTTAATGTTGGGAAATGCATTGACGCATACCACATTAGGTAGGACTCACCTGCCAGAAAATTTAGTACTACCCACTATAGCCCAACAGCCCTCACCCGTCTTAAAGGGGCACTGCAGGATCGCTTGCGCATTCAAACACGACGCCCCGACGGCCCGGTAGGTCTGCCGAAGCAGACCACACAGCCAAGAGAGTTGCTCCACAGTCCACTCTGCTATCCAGAGAAGTACCAGGATGCTTTTTATGACATCCACCAAGTTAGTTAACCGTATTTGACATTTCCTTTCGATGTCATTTAAAAAAGATTCTACTGTATTTATCTTAAATACTTTTAAGCTCCTTCATCTTCACGTTTTACCTTGTTGGGCTTACTGCATAGAAATCAAATCAAAATATACTTTGTTCAAATAGACTTTTACAAGCACTTTTGAATCGCCACTTTTACATTATGATAATATACAAATGTCAGTTTTTAAGTCTATGAGGAAGCTACTGCTGACTCGGAAGGCAGTTCTGCTGAGAAGATCCAGAGAAAAACTCAACAGTTGCTCTTTTAAAATCAATCTATTTATTTATCCTGACAGACCGTGAGACCCGATATAAATTCTAAAAATTATCTTCAAAGTATTCCGCTATGGTGTAATAAGCTTTAATCAATAATAAAATATTTTTATTTTAGATTTAAATTGTTTAAAATTTGCCCCATAAATGATCTGTTCACTTTATGCAGGCGATAGCAAGGTTAGATATGCTAGGAGAAAGCCTCTTACCTCCTACATACTCCAACCTACGACGTTCTATTTATTCTTTCTATGAAAATTGTGTAGGTGTTTATGAAAATATTAGTTTCTGTATGTAGTGTATAAAGAAAAATTGTATGAATTTTTAAAGCGGCTTTTGTAAAGCTTATATTAAGAGCAATAATTTATTATAAATAAATGAAAATCAATGTCTATGTTAACCAAGTCCAATATTCATCCGAAAATGGTGAAACTTTATTAACTATAGTACTTCGAACGCCCACCAAAGTTCCCGACCTTTATATATTTCTATGTTTTCTTTTATCTTTCATCCTTAAGGACACTCGAGTAAAAGGAGCTTTGGCCGCAAGTAGCAATAAAGTAAAGAAAATGTTTCATTTAGACAAATAAAAAAGTTTCAGACAAGACAACCCTAAACCAATATTAAGTCTCGTGAGAAATCTAAAGCCGTTTAAGGCTGACCGCTAACTAATGTATTTATTTAACTAAGGAATTCTTGTCGTTGTTTCTAATCTCAGAAAAGGTACACTAGGTATACTAAGGAAAGACGCTGTGAAGTAGAAAAAAAAATTAATCTTCATACGATTTTTTTTTATAATATAAACCAGCGGCGCTTGAATTTTAGTCTCGCGGAATTTTTTTTCTGACATTTTACGTTAATACAAAACAATTTTAAAATTTCAAAATATGTTTTTGTTATGTTTTGTTTGTATTTGTTACTAACCCTAGTGTATAAGTTGTAGTATCTAAGGTTTACTAACAAAATATGGTTCCTATGTTGCTCCGAAATAAATATATTATTATTGTTATTATTATTATTATTATAAAACAAATAAAAATACTTGACAAATTACATACTAAAACCCTACTCGAGAGCCACTCTATCCATTGATGAAAACAGCATGAATATCAGTGCAGTCGTTTTTGAGCTGTTTTTCGCAAACAGACAGACGCGGCGGAGGACTTTGGATTATAATATGTAGTGATTTAATAAAATATGTATATAAACTAAATTAAATACTATAATTTATCGTACATCAATCGAGAAAGGCTTAATGTCAATATAATTTTATTTATCTCTATAATATAAAAATGAATCGCAAAATGTGTTGGTAAGCGCATAACTCAACAACGCCTGGACCAATTTGGCCAATTCTTTTTTTGTTATGTTTGTTATTGTTAGGAGAAGGTTCTTATGAAAAAAATAAGAAAGTTGTGCGTAAGATTAGAAAATTAAAAAAAAACTTTATAAAATTAACGGCGTTTGACGTATCAGTTATGACCGTTGCCATGGTGCGTGTAATGGTAATTCATATTATAATCAAGACAAATATATAGCGGGCGGTGCAAAGTAAAAAATGTAAAAAATATATACAACACATACCTAGGGACGAACCCGAGCGAAGCGAGGGTGAGCCCCTAGTCATCTAATAAAATTGTATTTACATCGCTTTTATTAAAACGGGATAAACATTTACCAAAATTTAGTTAGAGTTTACCCGTACACCAATAAAGCTATTAAAAAAGGTGAATGTGCTCGTAGTAAGCTACGAGCTTGTGCTAAGGCTCTAGTATTTTATATTATTTTTAACCCGGCTTGGCATAAGTTAAAATAAATTAAATGTGTTTTATTTTTTTTTTAATAAATTAAAAGTAACCTTAGTTACTCCTTATAACATTAGCTATCTGCGAGTGGAAGTCCCGTCAAAATCGGTCCAGCCATTTCAGAGATAGGTCGAAACAAACACACGGAAAAAATGTTTTTTTTTTTTATGTCAATATATATATTATGAAAAATTTAGTGTAAAACTGTTAATCTTATATATTTAAACGAGAAATTATTGTATATATACAATCTGAATCTCGGAAACGGCTCCAACGATTTTCATACAATTTAGTATACAGGGGATTTCGGAGGCGATAAATCGATCTAGCTAGGATTCATTAAAAAAAATATATACCTTATATCTTTAAACGAGCAATTCTTGTATATAAATATATATATTCGTATATATAATCTGAATCTCAGAAATGTTATTCGTACTTAAATATAATTTCTAAAAAACACAATTTATCAAAAAAAAATACCGAGCAAATCGGAAACGGCTCCAACGATTTTTCCCTTTTTTTTCGAATAATATTAAAAATTTTCTTGAAACTTTGAAATTAAAAACAGACACTTCAAGTTGATTTAGATGTATAGCTGTAAAGTTTTATGTTACAATTAGCCTTTTTCCTGGGAAGATTAAAAAAAGATCCGCTAGGGGCAGCACCGGTGGGGGGGTACATATGTTTTGAATTTTCTATTGACAACAACGTTAAACATATAGAATTATTATGGAATTAACAGAAGATGATGTACCTGGGGCGAAATTGAAATTTGCAAAAGTACAAGATCATCTTGTCAGGGACTTAAAACGATGGCTTGCATGTCGTGGCTTAACCGTGTCAGGTAATAAAAATGTCCTAGTTGAAAGGTTAGTTGGTTCATAACGTTGTTGTCAATAGAGAAATCAAAACATATGTACCCCCCCACCGGTGCTGCCCCTAGCGGATCTTTTTTTAATCTTCCCAGGAAAAAGGCTAATTTCTAGAGACGAAATGGTGAACGAAATTACTTCACATCACCATTAACACATGAAAGTATTTCTGGGTGAACTACCAGAATAAGAACATGTTTTTTAAAAAAACTATTATCCAAAATGTTTACGTCATACTGGCATTGAACGTAAACTTAAACATCCATTTGAATATTTCTTTAAACATAATGATACAAATAGCAAGCTTTAAGTACAATTGAAGTTTCCACAACAGAAATACATCTCACAAAGCATTATTCAGAGAAAAATATTTTACTTTCGCATAAAAATGTAGTTTTAACGATGAATTTTATTACAACAGCTTTTAAATATTTTTAGATTATATTTTCGCTTATATCTAACACTCAATATTTCTTTAGATTATTTCAAAAGGAGGTTCTCAATTCGCCTGTATTTTTTTTATTAGAAAGACACAATTTATTAATAATTTTAAATGGCGTTTTAATGGCATAATATGCAAAGTGTGAAATGACCGCTTTTTTTCATTAGAAAAAATATTTTGAAACTCGACTTTTTCTTTCATATATAATTACGAATAACTTTTGATTATTCTGTGAAACTTGCATTTTTTAACGTACACTATATGAGAGATTTGACATTTTCTATTAAAGCTTTTATGGAACTAACTTCATCCGTAGGAATTTCAAAAGATCTATAAAGAGGGCTATCACGCTAAAAGTTTGTCAGATAACTTAACAGCTTAATTTATTCATTACCGAGCGAGCAAACTTTCTAAGACAATACTGTAACCTCGATTCTCTTAATACTTATCCTTACTAATATTATAAATGCGAAAGTAACTCTCTCTGTCTGTCTATCTGTCTGTCTGTCTGTCGCTCTTTTACGCAAAAACTACTTAACCAATTTAAATGAAATTTGGTATACAGATAGTCTAGAGCCTGAAAAAGGACACAGGCTACTTTTCAATAAGTAAAACATTCAAAGTTTATAAAAATTTTTTACTAATGGGTGAACCCGAGCGAAGCGAGGGTGAATCGCAAGCCGTACTATAAATGTGTTAGTACATCATTGTATATAATAATAATGGATTATTTTATCGAGACGTACCCGAGCAAAGCGTGGGGAGTAGCTTGTCTTAAAAACTGCTTAGCCATAAAAAATTTTAGTTTTGTTTCTTTTCATTTAGGTACCATGCAATACAAATAGGAGCTTGATTTGTACTTCATTTTGTACGATTTCTTATTTTTTATAAACTGTCATTCTTTTATATTAGTAGGAAGCTTAGTAAATCTAGACGGAAATAGTAATAATCCATAAAGTTTTAAAAGTAAACGTAAATTCGTATTTAGAAGAGATGTATATTATAGTATACACAAAAAACCATACATTCAAAATGACTGCTTTTTAAAATCCTTTAAAAATGTATCAATCGGTAATACATTATAATTGTTATTAAATTTTTACAAGTATCATAAGTCTTCAGTTTGTTCTCTGAAAAGATATTATTTCACAAAAACTGTCTTATAACTTTCTTCAACTTTTCCATTATACTCTTTCGAATTTCTTTGTTTACTAACTTCAGGCATAACAATGTTCTAATTATTTCATATTTTTTTCGTTACATTATTTACTACGGCAACGTAATTTATGTAACGAAAGTCGGAGTTAGCCGACTTGCGAATTAAGGTATCGATAAAATGTACTTATAGCAACGCCTGTGAAACATAGTGGGCCAACGGACGTGACAGTCAGCCCAAGCTGCCATACACTTGCTTGGGACATTAGTTTATGGTAGCTTGGGCTTAGCTTGGGAGGAGCAGCGCCGTGTCCTCACAAATAAAGCAGGAGACGATCTGTCGCTGCCGGCCGTAGTGCGGAGAATGGTCAGTAGTGCAGAGTCGTGGGACGCGGTGGTGTCCTTCTGCGAGGACGTGATGTCGCAGAAGGAAACTGCGGAACGGGAGAGGGAGATCTCGACTCCCTTCCCCGGCCGCAGGAGGCACACCGGGCGCAGGAGAAGGGCGGACAACGCCGTTTTCCGGCCCCCATGAACGGGTCCAGGGGCGAGGAACTTGGGGAAATCCTCGCCCCCTATTCGATGGACCCGAGTCGTAGGCGCGAGCATGCGCGCGCCCCTGGGACGATGCGCGGTGTAGTTTAACACCTCACTACCCCGTGCAGGAGACGAGGCCAGCACTAGTGTGGGGCTGTGGAAGAATTCGGATTCCCACGGCCTCGCGCGCATGTGCGAGGAGACACCGGGGTGGTTTTAGCCGGTAAGAGTCCGGCACTCCCCTCCGCCTTTCCCCAGGCAGAGGTAGTCCATGAGGATTTCCCCCCGTTAAAAAAAAATGGTAGCTTGGGCTGTCGCGTCCGCTGACCGACTATTGTTTCATAGGTATATTTATACACTAAATAAACCAATTATTACTGTTTAATTTGAGAAATTTGGTTAACCGCGCTCATTTGGTAAAGCAAGGGCAGCAGTTTGAAAATCGGGTCTAATATGTGTTAATTATTTACATGAAACTATGGTCTATGAAGAACATATTTTGTTCATGATAAAACGGATGGACAGAAAATAAATTATTATAGTACATAGATAGGTTTTGATCTAGAATGATCTAGGATCTATGCAACTGACTGAAAACTGTACATAAAATATTTTTTGGAACATCTTATTGAAATAGTCATCATTATGATCAATACACAGTCCGGATAGTTTTTTTTTTTAAATTTTAGTATGTCTGACTATCTAGAATTTAATAAAATTTAGTATGATGAAAGGCAGTGGTAGCCCACGCGGTAACGCGCTCGCTTGGATAACCGAGTGATGCGGGTTCAAATCCGGGTTGATTTGAACCCGCAATCACCCGCTGATGATTACCACTTGCCTTACGGTGAAGGAAACCATCGTGAGGAAAGCTGCATGTCAGAGAAAAACCTAGTAAATTTTCGAAAAACATGTAAAGTCCGCCAACTCACACTAGGCCAGCGCCGTGGACTAAGGCCTGATCCCTCTCGTACTGAGGGAGGCCCGTGCCCAGCAGTGGGACGTTAAAAGGGGCAGAAGGGATGATGATGATGGCTGGTTATGTGGGTCAACATGTATGATACTTTTTACTGCAGGAATATATCTCGTCTTATCATTATAAGTCTTATTTATCCTTATTCAATATTTGAAATACGAGAAAAACTTGACGTTAGCTGAAATGAAATGTCAAATGAACTTTGCCTACGGCAGAGGGTACATTATAAGCTACTTAATATTCCGATCCTTACAGCTCATTCTCTAAAGGTTTTATGTCAATAATAGTTATTAAAGAACTTGAAAGATACTTTTAGTATAAATATAGTATTTGGATTCCTTTTTATTTCTTTGTTCTCTTATTTGCTGGGCACGGGCTTTGTTCAATGCCAGATTAATCAAATCAAAATATATTTAGAGTATCCCATCGTATAAGGCCAAGTGCCTTACATAGACCGGAGTGTTTTGTTCTTATACAGTTAAACAAGAGATAATTGTTTAATTTGATTCGCACAAGAAAATATTTAAGGTACGAGACCTCCATTCAGCGCATTAACACTGAACTACCACTGCATCGTGGGCGTGGCAACAAAATATTGTATTTTTTTTACATTTGGAGGTGCTTACCTATGCACGATATTGTAATACAAGCTTACTTACTACTTGTCTGACATGGAAGGAAAACATTGTGAGGAAAGCATTTCATAGAAAACCCAAAGCAATTCCCAAAAACTTGTGCAATCTGCCTACCCGCACTAGATCACTTTGGTGGAGTATGTTGTGATGCTTATCGTATTGAAGAGAGGCCTAAGCCCAGCGATGGGACTTTGAAAGGATTTAATATAATGCATTTCAGATAAGATTTACCCCACACAAAAGGATGAAACTTAAAAAAAACTAACGCCATTGTAAATTCAGACTACAATTCAATACCAAATAAGCAACGTGACATTTATTTTCCTCTCGAATACTCTCATTTTATTGGATCAACTTTGTATCCGATTCCAATATACTTCAAGATGCAACAAATACTTGTATTTCTTTTCTAGAATAAATTGAATGTAGGCGTGCTTCACGGAGTTGTATTGTTAGTGCGACTTTATTATTTTCCTTTCTAAGCTAACATCAAACTTAGTTCAAAAATGTTACTCAACCATGATAATACTAATAATCAAGCTTTTATTTATAAGCAAGCTTATATATAGCCCAGAGGCTGTGATAGCCCAGTGGTAACGCGCTCGCTTGAGTAACCGAGTGTTGCGGGTTCAAATCCGGGTCTCGCACCTCTGATATTTTCATGAGCGAATCATTTCTAACATGATTACCACTTGTCTTACGGTGAAGGAAAACATCGTGAGCAAACCTGCATGTCTGAGAAAACCTAGCAAGTTTTCGAAAGACATGTGAAGTCCGCCAACACGCACTAGGCCAGCGCGGTGGACTATGGCCTGATCCCTCTCGTACTGAGGCTCGTACCCAGCAGTTGGATGTTAAAACGGGCTGAAGACAATTATGTATAGCCCAGACATTTCTAACAAATACTATATATATTTATATTTTTGGATAAATACTTTAATTTACTGCCTAACAAACATTTTTGTTTTAATTATTATAAATAATTATTTGTGGTGAGTGGATATTATATTGTATGGCTTTTCTTATGAAATCGGCTTTAAACATTTTTAGTAATTTTTATTTACAAAAATATTAAGATTGCGTCACGAGAAAGCTCTTTCATTAAAAATTACGCTATTTCCACACAAACTTTCATCCCTTATTCCCTTATTTCAACCCCTTATAGCCCTTTTTTCGCCTTGTAAACTAACCTGTGATATTCGTTGCAATCATATTTTTGTATGAATGTTAGATCTTTAGAAAAGCTGAGTGCCGGCCTACCTTCCATAGGATCAGGCCATAAACATCAAAAACTTACTACGTTCGATGTTTTTAACGAAGTTAACCATTTTGTAAATGATTCAACCAATTATATATTAGAAAGATGAGGACTGGGATTTCAACCCGCTTCACTTGGTTTTCCTCTGCTGTAACATTGCGTTACCACTTGGCTACTGTCTTAGAAATTTGTAATATAAATCAATGAAGGATCACTCCTAACACGTTTCAATATAAATTCCTTTTTCAACGTATATCGAAAAACGGGACGGGCAGACTGCCTTGACCACGGCTGGTGCAACTCAGCCTAAACGTCGGGAATAAGGTATTTATACTTGAAAAATTACATGCGGTAAGTCCCATTTTTTTCGATATACGTTATATAGTTATGGAACGCGATAGTTTAAAAAGAAATTCCTAGAAAAGAAAATAAAAAATGAAGCTTTCACGTTTTAGATCATGTACAATGTACATATCTGGAAAGAAGAGAAAAATATAAAATAATACTGACGGAAAACATAATTACACATGACCCAAGGCTTGAATGATAATTGCTGCATATTTACCAACCTTCATTTCATACCACGGACTTAAAAATTTGACTGTATATTTATATATTTACTCAGAAAAATAAACGTCATAATTATAATTCTTACGTCGACCGATTTCAAAATGGCACTCAATTTATTTCTTGTTCATCAATTGATAAAATAGATATTAATTTCCTTTTTTTAATAGGTTTTTGTAACGTATGGGTAAAAAGACAGTTTTTTTATGGGACAAAGGGGGCAAACGGGCAGAAGGCTCACCTGATGGTAAGTGATCACCGCCACCCATGGACATCAGCAACACCACAGGGCTTGCAGATGCTTTGCCGGCCTTTCAGGAAAGGGAGGGAGGGAGGAGGGAGAAGGACGGGAGTAGGGATCGGGAGTGGGCCTCCCGGACTCTCACTTACCGGACGAAACGCGACAGCATAGCTGCCACTTCACGCCGGTCTTCTGTGAGAGAGTGGTACTATAGGGGGCGTGCCGGCCCATTCGGCTGCTACCCGAAGGTAACAAGCATGGCACTACCACTTGAAAAACAGTTAAAGTCCAATGATAGTACTGTTGCTTAGAAAACCATATGAAGTTATTTCAACTCCTGAACTCATCCTCATCATTTTCGACAATATTACCAGTTACCACTTGACTACTGACTGACACTAAAATTAATTAAGCTTTTACTTAGTGGAGTCGTGCGTAAATCAAAAAGTTATCTTGATTTTATTTCGTTTGATTTATTTCGAGAGGTGTAATTAAAATTATATCTAAAATAAAAATGTACACAAAGTAAGGTTCGGTAATTAAAAACATTTAGCAAAATTGGACAGAAGAGAAATTAATTTGCTAATTTGCCTCTTTATGGAAAACTTGGATTACATTATGTTGACGCTGTTCAGATTACTTTAATTAATTTTCAGACCCTTAAATAAACGTTAAATAAACTTTAACACATTCCTTTGCTGTTGAAACCCTAGGCCCATGGAGTCAAAGTGCTAAGCACTTTTTAAAAGACATAACACCTCGTCTTATCGCCTCCACTGGTGACAAGAGAGCTGGCTCAGCTAGCATTCTTGCCACTATTCCACGCGGACACGACTTGTACAGTAATAATTAAGTGTACATTTGCTTTCTATATATATAGTTAAGTTTACTTGTAATTTCCTTCATTGTAAATAAATAAAATTTTACACATTCCTATTTTTTGATTAATATGTATGAATATAACGTTACAAATTGTACAATCAATAATTTTCAAATTAAAAAAGTTTTTTGTTTATAATAATGTGATAAATAAAATTGTGGAGTCTGTTTGTAACATCAACATAACAGCTTTTTTCTAAATGGTAATGTAATTTTACAAGGTATCTGTCGGTCTGTACGTCTGTTTGTTCCCACTAATCTCTGTAATGGCTGGACAGATTATGAGAGAACTTTCACTCGCAAATAGCTAATGTTATAAGGAATAACTTAGGTTACTTTTATTTTAGAAATTTTATTTATTTTAACTAGCGGAACCCGTGGTTTCGCTCACACCAAATCTGAGGGCGAACGCGCGCGAAAGGAGGGTGTATCGTTAATTAATATCTCATAAAACAATACCTTTATAGTAAAAGATTGTATAATGTGTTATATTTCATTAATATGTCTAATTACTTTCTACGTATTCTTATTATAAATTTTTTTACTTCTGTTAATGACACCTACTCTGGACATTGTTGATACGAGAATTTTATAGTCGTAAACGTTACATTGAAAATATAATTACACGTGTTTTATTTTAGAAAAGTTTATTAAAATTATTCATTATTTTAGATAGAGTCCGAATCTTAGGTATATAGGTTTTACGTTTTTTTCTGGCTTTCAATCTGGGAACGAATCACGAAAAATCCACTGAATTTTTATGAAATTTTGTATGATGATTTTATATTTAATGACTTAGTCTTCTCTGTGGCCATGATTGTTGTAAAGCATTTGGGAACGGAATCAAACCTCAACATAATTAGTAACTCGTATGAAGTACATAAAATTATAAGTTACTTGAGTAGCCATTTGTTGCGCAGCTACGTTTCAACTCGCGGTATAATTTTGTACGTAAATAACTTTTAGCTGACGATCTAGGCCAGTTTTGACTGACTTAAAAAAAAGGTACACTTAGGCATTTATTAATTTTACCTTATGTTTAATTTAGAAGTCATTTTTTTATTTTTCTGTTTACCTAATTCTGCACTTCTTTAAATTTCAATATTAAAAAAAGTCAATTAATTGGTTTCAAAGTGAATTAATGTTTTAAATAACCTTAGAAGATTGTGGAATCTGACAGTCACGTGATATAAAAGAAAAACGAAAAGTAAAATATTGTACAGCAAACTGAAAGTATTCGCGTCCACCATTTTATTACATATTTCAGTAGATACAGCTTTTAGTGTCGAAATGCGATCGATTGAAATATAATTAAGATTCAATTCACGTGTAAGCCTAACTCAATATTAAGAGCGAATAGCTCGTGACGTCAAAGTTGGTAATGTACTTTATATCTACATATTGGAGTTTTGTTATCAAATCACTATGTATTATAATATATTGGTTACATTGAAAGTTTGAGGAGTACTGGAATTCTATTTTCTAATTCCATAAATGTTCGTGAATGTTTTGTCTAAAATTTAGGTACAGATTAGAATGGATTAAATATATATTTCTGAAATTCACCATTTACGTCAGACAACACGCAATTTATGACCCTACTTGCTATGTCAGAAATCACGGGTTTGAGTCCCGTTAAAGGCATTCATTTGTGTTATGAAATTAAACCAACACTCAAATAAAATACAAGACATTAATATAGAACACAATTACTTTGCAAGGTGGAATTATCTCTAAAAGAGATTACTACAAGTCAACCTATGAGAGATGGTATTAAAAACTGACTAATTAATTATAAAAAAAATATACAGTCATGGTGATTACCGAAAAAAAACATCATTGTTACTGAAAATGAATCAAGCCTAAAAGTTATGATTTCGAGAAATAAAGACACTATTGCTACCAATTTGACTACAATATGAATCGAATGTGTGACCTTCAAATGCTCTTGTCTTCTCGGCACGACTAAACATATTTCACACATTATAATTGCATCTTAGTACTCAACTCCACTTAACCTTCATTAATGAACACTGTGAACGTAATGAATTTATCGTGTACCAATGTAGCTGTAATGCGATTTCGAAGCTAATAGCACTTACACATGTAGGTATTAGTACTGAGACCTTGCTGACTATCACTACAGAAAATTAATGCAATAATCTACATCCATACATGTATCTACACATATAAGTATTATCTCTCTTGGTGGTGTAGTGGCTAACATAAACGGCTGCACATCCGGAGGTCCCAGCTTCGAGTCGCAGATTGGGTCAAGATTAGTTATTAATTTTTTCTATTAAGGAAGTCCTAATATACGTGAAAAGAAAGAATTTGATTATTTTAGTTCAAATTTAATCAATTCCTAACGTGAATATTATTTGAAATCTTACAAGCGATATAAAATTGATGGCAGTTTTATAATTTTATATCGTCTCTATGGAATCATTTCTAACTAAGTCTGGAATATAAATAATGAAGAGATGAATAATGAACCTCTTCAATCGACACTATTTGATTATTGGAATTTAGGGATATTGATTTACCAAGATGAGACCCATCCAAGTATCAAGTCAAGGGAGTCAAAAAGGGCTCCGAATTGAACCATTTTTAATGTCCCACCGCTGGTCACCCACGGTTGGTCTCCCTTCATATGAAGGAGTTAAAGCTATAGTCCATCATACCGGCTAAGTGTGGGTCGGCATACTTTCAAAAACTTGCTAGGTTCTCTCAGACAGGTATATTTCCTCACATCGTTTTCCAAATATTTTTATAATAATTGTTTTAATTTTAAATCAAATTAAAACAAAAATTAGAAAAGTTTATATGAGAATCCAAATTAAAGCTTTACGTTATTTAAAACAGATTTAAGTTATTTTATTAATAAAAAAAGATATTTAATAATAAAAAAAGATATTTAATAATAAAAAAATATTTAAGTTATTTTATTTTTTAGTGTGATCTTTGTGGGTAAAAACCTTCTCCATCTGCGTCGCTTTACATTTGTCTCTGGCTATATTGACCTAATTCTTTCCTGCAATCTCTATGATATCATCGGCTACATGTTACCAAAGCCGTATTTCAAAAGCACGAATACAAAAGAATCTATTCAGGTTTCTAACAATTACTATATTTGATGTCGTATACTTTATCTAATCTATCCCAGGACCAGGGTCTTTCTTTGTTACTAAATATGAAATTATTCAAATTTTTGTATCAAACACTTAAATCTAAAATATAAAAATCTCGTGTCACAGTGTTTGTTATCAAACTGAAGCAGGTCTGAGAATAGGTCGTAGGCTATTTCCTATTCCACTAGGTGATAAGGGTGGCTCTCTGCAGATTTTTTATTTTATATTTTTAGACCAATTTTTTATATTTTTATAATTTCTACCACCTATCTATTTTTTAATAGTGATTAGAACGCGGGTGGAGCCGCGGGAATCCTAGTCTAATATATAAAAATCTCGTGTCACAGTGTTTGTTATCTAATTCCTCCGAAACAGCTTGACCGATTTTTATGTTTTTTTTTATATATATTTGGTAGGTCTGACAATAGGTCGTAGGTTATTTTTTATTCTCCAAGGTGACAAGGGTGGCCTTCTCCATATATTTATTTTTTATTTTTAGACCGACTTTTTTATTTTTATTTTTTTATGAATTGGCATCAAAAATACTTATAAGTTATAACCCTCAATTTCCACTCTACCACCAATCCCTATTTTTAATAGTCATTAGAACGCGGGCAGAGCCGCGAGAATTATAGTACAAATATAATTATTTTTATATAAATCTATTAACAAATATTAAATTGATTTTGATAATCATTTTTAATGAAAAGATGCTGTTTTACTATAAGTTAAAAGAAAGTTATAAAAGGGCCTTGTTAAAGGACGACTTGGAGTTTGTTCGGAAGTAGCGCGGCAGGTATCGTATAAGAGTTTAATAAAAACTTTGTAACTTAGGATTGCTTTTCTATATATCAAGCGCCTGAAATATAAGAGGGTAGGGATTTTATAAATTCAAATCACCAAGAAAATTAAAAAAGGTCAGTATATTAACATATTATGTTAATAACGTAACTTATTTCTAGTAAAAATGTGCAAAAATATGAATTTTAAGATATTCCAGAACGAAAGTGAGGATAGAATAACATAACATTATATTATACTGTGCCTAAACGATCCTACTATGCCCCATTACACATTAGCGATGAAGCTTCGCTATGGGTTTAGTGAGTACACGCCTGGCAACCCAGCCTACTCAAAGGCAAAGATGTGCACTTAAGACGATCCACCTCATTTGACGTCAAGGGATGTAACTAGCAAGTTGCTCGTGAATAACTGGTACTTCTCTACTAGCAGAGTGGGAGAGAAAGAGACAGAGGGAGGGAGAGAAAGAATGATGGTTATGTTGTCTATCTCGGTAGACAACCAACCCAGTGCGCCTTTATTGTTGAGTGCTCCATCAACACGAAAAAGATTTCTTTGGATTTTAAGTGGGTAGCACAAGCTTTATTAGGCAGTAAGTCTAAATATAACTACGATAGCGACGAAAATAGGTTATAATACAAATAATATATATACAACGTATTATAACTAATAAGTAACGTTAAAAAAATGAGTGAAAACAACAAATCTAAGAAAAATAAAGCCAAGAAAAACAAAAACTAAAGCAATGTAAAAAGAATCAAACGAGTTATCTTCTGAAGAGCAAATTAAAAGTGCTTACAGTTTTTCGTTCACTAAAGCCTCTGAAGACTAAGTTAAGACTTTCTTATCAATTACTGAAGACCTTATACGATATCAATAATTGAATTGTTAAAGAATTATCAATGAAACTATCGACTTAAGTAAGTTAACTTAATAAATAGCGTAAACACATTGATTTAGTTTATTTTTATATATGCAAGTTTTCATGAGCGTGTGTTTGTAACAACGTAACGAAATGTATCGACTAGAATGAAATTGACGAAACAGATTGACTATAAGCTGGAGTAAATCTTGGATCGTATCTCCTATATACTGTTAGGTCCATAGACATATGCGAGCTAAGCTAGGGTTAAGTGCTAATTAACAATAATTTACAAAAATAAGGTCCAGCCTCCCAAAATAAACATTCATACTGATAATATAATTAATTCTATACAATACTTTCTTGGTTTTACGCGAACATTTGACATTATAAATGAAAGTATCTTTCCGGTATTGTCGCAGATTTTTGGTTCCTCTTAATGATGAATGGAGTCTCTCCCATGACTATGATTGCTGTAAAGCATTTGAAACGTCGGTAACCAAAAATCAAAATAAAACGACCACAAAATCCGAATGATAGGTTCATATAACACATACAATTTGTATAAAAATTGTGAAATAAAGACAAGTGACGCTATATGGACGGAATCTTCCGACATAATAACCATTGTGTTGAAAGATTGACTACGCTATACATTTTCAAGAGCCCTTTAACGGCTACTAATTTTAAACGCTTGTTGTTTCATGTAGAAGAAGAATACAGTATTTTTTAAGTTTTTATATTTTTGGCAAATCTGTAAAGCCTATTTTAGAACGCGGAATTCAGCGCTTACTAAGTGATATTGAAGCGAACGACCCGGCTGCGTGGGAGGGGTCTATTTATAGGTTCTTTGTGCAGGGATTATAATATTCTATGTTTATTTGGTGAAGTAGACTTTAGATTTAAATTGGAATCAGTGGATTATGATGTTGAATCCTTTGCTCGATAAATAAATGTACGAAATTCATATGTTCGATTATTTTGCATTTTTGGAATATTTGGGTTAGTATGAATACCTTTGATTTAATTTTGAATATTGTAAACCATCTTTGATTTCGGTTTTACTTATCTTATTTAGAGCCTCTTGTAAGAAATCGGCCTAAATATATTTTTTTGAAATGAACTGGTAGTTTCACAGATTCACACGACATTACAGCAGTTGCTTTTAATTCTGATTAGACAAGAAAGATCCTACGAGTGTTATAAATAATGTTAAATTTGAGTGCCTACTTTTTGTAGAGTCTTTTACACGCGAGAATAATATTATCAAGCCACAATACCTACTTACGAGTATCTCGTACGCCTATCACCTTATCAGACCACGATTTTATAGCTTCGACTCTTATCACACTCTTAGCCATAAATTCAACGATTACAGCTTTCGAAAATCATATTATATAAAAGAATGTATTTATTTCTTATAAATATGCGATAAAACTTCAAATGAAAACACTTCTCTTGATGTACAGAACTTAATGTATACATTGTTAAGAACATTCGAAGTGAAGTCGGCTTAGATACTCCAGAGAAATTCTAAACGCAAATCCGTAAACACATCGTTTGTAGCTCTCAAAGCGAAACTAGGATTACTAGACAAATACAAATATTAACTTAGTTTGTATTTCATGCACTATGTTAAATAATACACTCCTATTAAAACAGGACTTCAATATATAACTGAGTTATTTTAATATGAATATCATTAGAGTTCTTGAATCCATAAATAAATATGTTGGGACATTAATATGCAGCACTATCTAGTTCCACTGTAAGGTCTTATGTTATGGATACAAGATAGTTGATTGTACACTTATGTATTCTTCCTGATCACACAAATAAATGCTCCCAGCGGGACTCGAACCCGCGACCTTTCACTGGGACACTACAAACTGAGGCAAATGTTTAATTACATTAAATAATTACGAAATCAAAATAGACCATATAATCTAATATTTTTTACTAAACAAAAGTATATTTTCGATTTTTTGCGGATTTATTTAAAATTTTACTGCTGAACGTTGCGTGAAGTAAAGAAATTTGTCCGATGAGTTCAAAAATAAATTAAGAACATGAAAAATATTTACCGCATGAACAATATAATACTCGTGTCCTTAAACGATCCTAAGCAAATGTAGACTTTTAGAGTAGCAATTTAGTCCCTAATTAGGACCTAAACAGTAATACATTAAGTAAATTTAATTTCGGCATTCTCGTCTAAAACAAACAACGCACAGTATGTAGACGCGTGATTTGCATAATGAGTTTACCGCGATATTTCACTAGAACAACTTCATTTTGACCGTAGCGCAGAATATTGCTACTTACATTCATATGTGATCTAAAGTTTTAGGAAAGTTTCCATTTTATAACCGAGTTATACTTGGGAGTGCTTGAAATTTATTTTTCGATATTAATAAATATAACAATATAATATTTTATATATATAATAAAATTCTAATAAAGTTGCATCTGTACAATGTGATTATAGCTGGTTATTTGATTCAATATATATGATTTTTTTATTTATTTATATAAAAATCTCGTCAGTATTCGTTATCGAACTCCTCCAAAATAACTTTTATTACTTTTTTTGTGTATATTCGGAGGCTAATTTTATCTCCTAGGTGATAAGAATGACCCTCTCCAGATATTCTATTTTTTTAGACCAAATTTTTATTTTTCACTTTTTTATTAATTGGCATAAAAAGTCTTATAACCCTAAATTTTCATCCGTTAGGCGCAGACGGAGCCGCGGGAATCAACAGTTGATTTATATGTTTTTAATACAAAGACAAATTCGTACGACCTTAGCTAATAATAAAATACGCCAGTAATGATCGCTGCCTTTAAATAATATTAAAAAATAATAAATGAATTGAAACCTTGCATTTGAAATGCATTCTGCATTCGAAGCATAAGTAATTTGCTAGTCTTAGAAATATAGCGACTCATAAAATTTATGAATCAATAAGTGAATTCTCAAATAAGCTTTATTCTTTGTAAAATGTTTAAAACATCAGAAACTATAGAAAATACAAGTACCCAAGAAACGAAGTAGATCCCATTATGTTACAAGAAGCTTCTATTAGAACTAAGTACCTCTACTTGCTTCAACACTTTCATATTTCTTTACAAGTCAAATTGTTGTAATTCTAATAGAAGTAATCTTTATAGTTTCGCTTATTTACCTTGTGAAAAGTTCGATGAAATTAAAAAATAATAAGATCTTAGATTAAAGCTATAAATACTAGATAAGATCTATTTTTTTTATTTTATTTATCTCGGACATTATAAAGCGCAACAATATATTTAAATATAAAATATATAATATAAAGTTTATATATATTTAGGTAGGTAGGTTAGGTAGGAGGTATACTCCGAAATTATTAAGGTATGTTGATCTGACCGTTCATTTTAAGTTCGCTGACAGAAAGCTTCGTAATACTTTGGTAACTGAAATTATATAAAAGTATCAGTAAAGAAGTAACCACAACACAACAGATTTATACTGAATACATTTATAATTATATACGGTACTTGTAGAAAAAGTAAATTTAATTATATTTTTCCGAAGGGTTTACAATTCCGAAGGAAGCAAATGCTAAGAATCTTTATAGCGACAGATTTTGATAGTACTTTAACTAGCAGATAGCAGAATGTGTAAAAGCTACTTTTCTATACATCTTGCCTACTGTTTAGCTGATAGCTTTAATTTGGCATCATAAAATACTTATTACATTTTCAAAATTCTACCACCAATTCCTATTTTTAATAGTGATTAGACGCGGGCGAAGCCGCGAGAATTGCTAGTATATAAAAAGAACGCATTAAACGTACCAAATGTACGTAGAGATGACCATGACGAAAGCGACGATGAGCTGATTTTTATTAAATATATATAAAAGCCTCCAGCCATGCTTTTAACATGAAATAATGTAATGTTGTAAAAATTTTTAGGCACTAGTGCCTAGGTGTTTCTATGCTTCAGTGAAGTAAAGTAGGATGTTTGTGAAAAATGAAAACAGTAATAATAATATTAGGTATAAAAATTTAAGATAAAATATATGACAGTAGGTGGCAACACTAAGTCTATAATAATTTACTTTCTATGGTTTACTTTATGGTTGTAACTGAGTGTTCTTGCATGTAGTAACTGGTTTAAGATAATAAATAAGTTTATGTACACCGAATAAATAGTTTTTTTAATCCATATAACCATTAGGTTATGGGCCCAGAAAACTCTGAAAGTAGAAGTACAGAAGAAATTAGCAAAGAAAAAGTTACAATCGTATTTGAGAAGTCATTGGCAAAATAACCTCAAAATGGATTCCATGCGGTCAATAAATCTAGAAAAATTTGATGGAAACAACTTTCGTCAGTGGAAATTTCAGATAAAATGTGCTCTAAAAGCTAAGGGAATAGATATTTCGAAACCGAAACCAAAAGGAGAATGTACAGACTGGTTGAAAAGTGACGGCATGGCAATGTTCATCATAACCTCTTCAATGGATTTCAAACAAATTAATTTAATAGAAAATTGCGAAACTGCCTTAGAGATTATGTCAAAATTAGAATCAATATATGAACAAAAGAGTGAACTGTGCAAGATGTTGATCCACGAAAAATTTTATCAATACAAGATGTCGCCGACTGACAGTGTAGCTCAACACATTTCAAAAGTGGAAACATTAGCTAAACAGCTAAAGGAAAGTGGTGAAGCTATTAGTGACATGGCAATCATAACAAAAATATTGGGAACTTTGCCTTCCAAGTACAGAGCATTGCGACAAGCATGGATGTCATTGGACTCAAAACATCAAACTATTGTTAATCTGACTGCTCGTTTGTTGGATGAAGAGGCGAGCTTAGCAGGTGAAGAGGAACAGGAGACAGCTCTCCTTGTTGCCAATAAAGGGTGGAAAATAAAACCTAAACAAACTAAACAAGTAGCGAGCCAGAGCAATACAAATCAGAATAATAAAGCAAATAAACATCGGTTCGAATGCTATAATTGTGGCAAGCGGGGACATTTCGCCAGAGAATGTCGTGCTCCTAAACAGTCCAAGACTAGAAAACCTCAACAAGAAGGTGCAGATATGTTAGCATTTTATGTGGAAAGTAATTCATGTAATGCTGAAGAGAATACTTGGATTTTAGATAGTGGTGCCTCTGCCCATATGACATTTAGAAAGGATTTCTTTGTGGAATTATTTGAATGTAATCAAAAATCATTGACATTAGGAAATAAACAATCTGTGGAAGTATCTGGCATTGGAAAAGTGATGATACAGAGATATGTCAATGAACAGTGGAAGACCAGAGAACTGAATGATGTGTTGTATGTTCCAAGTCTAGGGAGAAACTTATTCTCTGAAGGGGTGATTATAAGAAAATTTTATTCTATTGTAAAGAAAGACACAAGTGCCCTGATTTATAAAAACAATAATGTGGTGATGAGTGCAAATATTAAAGAAAATAACTTATATGAGTTAAATATAAAAACAGTGGTCCCAGACACATGTAACATGGTTCAAAAAAGTCAAAGTGATATGAAAATGTGGCATGAAAGGTTAGGACACATTAATGTGAGACAAATTAAGAACATGAGTGCAAATAGTGTTGTGAATGGACTGGAAATGATTGACAGTGGACTAAATAATTTTGTATGTGAAGCATGTGCATATGGAAAGCAATGTAAGTTTCCATTTCAAAAATCTCACCGAGGAGAACTACAGCCAGGTGACCTAGTTTACAGCGATATTTGTGGACCCATGAGTACATCATCTATTCAAGGCATGAGATATTTTTTACTCTTAAAAGATGCCGCAACTAGTTACAGGCATGTATATTTTATAAAACAGAAAAGTGAGGTTATGGAAGCCTTCAAAAAGTACAATGCAATAATAAAGAATAAATTCATGCACAATATCAGAACATTACACACTGACAACGGAACAGAGTATATAAATAAAGATTTTAAAGAGTATTTGGAAAGGGAGGGGATAGTTCATGAACGTACTGCGCCCTATACACCAGAACAAAATGGTCGAGCGGAAAGGGAAAATCGTACCATAGTAGAGAGTGCACGTTCAATGTTGTATGCACGAGATGTCCCATTGGAGCTGTGGGCAGAAGCTGTACAATGTGCAACATATATATTGAATAGAACATCCTCCATCCAGACTCCAAATACAACAGCTTTTGAATTGTGGAACGGAATCAAGCCCCAATTAGGACATGTGAAGGTGTTTGGTAGTATAGGCTATGTTCATGTTCCAAATCAATTAAGAACAAAGTTAGAAAAGAAAAGCAAGAAAATGATACTAGTTGGTTATGACAACATGAACTACAGAATGTATGATATGGATACAAAGAAAATAACCATCTCAAGAAATGTAATGTTTGATGAACATTATGTTCCAAGTACAAGGAAAAATATTGCAAAAAGCACAAGAATCCAATGTGGATGATACACTAGTTGAAAGCCCATCAACAGAGAGTGAAGATAGCATGCTGAGTTGTACTGGTGATGACCCTGACTATGAACCATCTCGAGAATTGGAAGATTCAACAATACATACAATAAATTTGAGACCACGGATCAATAAAAATTATGAAGCAAATCTTGTAGAACTGTCATTGCCTCAAACTTATTCAGAGGCACTGAATAGTCCACAAAAGGCTGAATGGTCTGAAGCTATTAAAGAAGAATTGTCAGCACATAAAGAAAACAATACCTGGACTGTGGTTAAAAGGTCTGGTCAACGAACCCTTACTACAAAATGGGTTTTTACTATAAAGAAGAATGAGAATAATCAAATTGTACGCTATAAGGCTCGTTTATGTGCACGAGGGTTTAATCAGATTAAGGATATTGATTATCAAGAAATATTTTCTCCAACAACTCGTTATGATTCTATAAGAATTATACTTTCTCTTGCTGCAAAATATAAATTGGAAATTCAACAGTTTGATGTAAAGACTGCCTTTTTAAATGGGTATCTTGAAGAGGATATTTTTATAGATATACCTGAGGGTTTGTCAATTAAAGGTAATTTTGTGTTAAAATTAAATAAATCCCTGTATGGTTTAAAACAGGCATCTAGATGCTGGAACAAAACATTTACAGAGTTTTTGCTTAAATATGGTTTTGTTCAATCCCAGGCTGATAGTTGCATTTACATAGGATATTTTGATGGAACTAAAATATTCTTAATAATTTATGTTGATGATGCTCTTGTAATATCTTCAAATAAACAACTTATAAAAGAAATAATACAATATTTAAAAAATGCTTTTAAAATTAAAGAATTAAAGTTCAAGTATTTTGTAGGTATGCAAATAGAGCATATGAATATCAGTATATACATTCATCAGAAAAATTATATAAGTCAAATTATTGAGAAGTTTTGTATGAATGATGCAAATCCTGCCAACACTCCAGCAGATGTCAATGTTATTATTTCAAAGAATGTTAATGAAATTGTTGTCAATTTTCCTTATAGAGAAGCTATAGGTTGCTTACTGTTTTTGAGTTCTGTCTCAAGGCCAGACATTTCATTTGTTGTAAATGTATTGAGCCGATATGTAAATAATCCAAGTCCACAACATGTAAATTCTGTTAAACGTGTAATTAGATATTTAATAAAAACTAAGAATTTGTGTATAAAATATAGTGGAGAAAGCAATGATCTTGTTGGATATTCAGATTCAGATTTTGCAAGTGATATTGATACACGTAAATCCACTACAGGATATTTGTTTATGATGAATGGAGGACCAATCACATGGTCCAGTCAAAAACAGAAAACCATTGCTCTCTCCACCACAGAGGCTGAGTTTGTAGCTGCTAGTGAATGTGCCAAGGAAATATTGTGGTTGCAACAGCTACTGTCTGATTTAGGTGAAATTTATGATTGTATCACATTAAATGTAGATAATCAAAGTGCAATCAGATTAATTAACAATCCTGTTTATCATAAACGAACAAAACATATAGATGTTAAATATAATTTTATAAGGGAAAAGGTTGAATTAGGTTTAATTAAAATTAATTATGTTCCTAGCAATTGTCAATTAGCAGATATTTTAACTAAAGCATTACCAACTCAAACCTATGTATATTTAAGAGATCAGATCTTGTATGATGTTGATTGATTTTTTTGTTTATTATATACTTAAGAGTTAAATTTTTAGTGGGAGTATTAGGTATAAAAATTTAAGATAAAATATATGACAGTAGGTGGCAACACTAAGTCTATAATAATTTACTTTCTATGGTTTACTTTATGGTTGTAACTGAGTGTTCTTGCATGTAGTAACTGGTTTAAGATAATAAATAAGTTTATGTACACCGAATAAATAGTTTTTTTAATCCATATAACCATTAAATAAAATATTTGTCGAATGGAAATCGAGCCAAGCGTAAAACATACGCCAGCCCCAGTTTTTGTGCGGTCCACTGAAGTCATTTCATATTTTATTTAGGGTTGCCGACAGTTTGAAAAATTCGCTTTTTCAAAAAAGAATATTGAAATATCTATATCTATACATATTAGAAAACAAAGTCCTCCGCCGCGTTTGTCTGTCTATCTGTCTGTTCACGCAATACTCAAAAACTACTGCACCGATTTTCATGCTATTTTCACCAATGGAAGGAGTGGTTCTCGAGGAAGGTTTTAGTATATAATTTGTCAAGTATTTAATAGAACGCGGGCGAAGAATTGCTAGTACATAATATGAGGAGAAAAATTTGTACTTAAAAATATTCAAAATTAAGTATGCATATGATTATGATATATTTTATGCAGGGACATAACCTCATTTACGGTAAGATACGAAGATTGTGTTAAATATAACAGATAGTTGATATACTACACATATATACAATTACGTATTTTGATCTACGCTCAAAATGATATATAAAATAATTTCTCCCATTGGGAACCCTACCCAATCTATACTGTTCGAAACCGGACCTCGTTACTCAGAGTGCTTGCCAGCGATTTCACACGCCGTTACCCTCCGCCCTCTTTGCCATATGTTCTGAAAAACTAACTTCCCTAACCGCAATATATTGCGAATTATTGCTTTTTATATAATTTTATAAGTTCGTAACTAAAAATGTAGTACTTTTTGTACTGTAAATACATTTTTTTTGTACTGACTGGATGGTCTAGTAGCTAGCAAATAGCTGCAAATGCTGAGGTCCTGGGTTCAAGTCCCGGGTTGGGCTAAGGTATAGCACTGAGTTTTTTTTTGAGATATTATCAGTAATAACTCGAAGTTGAGGAGTACTAGGAGAGTACGTGAAGCCATCGATCGAACTTGTGCTTTAACCACTCTCTGAATCACTGCGAGTTTCGATATATCCTCCCATTAGACTTTGAGGATAAAAAGATTAGATAGTGCATTTGTCTCTTGTGCATCTGGCTATTTTTGGTGTGATTGGCTGCCTTAAGGGTTTAATTGGGTCTTAGAAACGAACCGTAGCGAAAATAGGGTGAGTCACGTGTATACTATAAAACAAGTTATCAATTCAGACACAAAAAAGTCCAAACATTAATTAGATCAACCTCCCTTACTATTATTTTTTAAATATAACCATAATTAATTTTATCCAATTACACTTGTACGAGTACTTAAATTGTTAACTTAATGTGAAGAGGGTATTCGTTGTGGAAGCTACCAACCGTTCGCAAACCAATTCTAACAAGACGAGCCGAAGTGAAACTCAGCAATTACTCTTTTAAATGTTGAGTTACAGTAATTTAATACAACGTTACCGCTATCCCGAATACGAACAGATTGATCTTAATTTACATGACATGACTTTACACAAGATATTCTTAAATTTATGAATAAATAAATCAAAAAAAATACTCATTACATTTTTAATTTATCTTTTATATGTTCCGTAATAGTAAATGAACACAGTTTGTGAAATTCTATAATATAAATAGCAATTCCCGTGGCTCCGCCCGCGTTCTAATCACTATAAAAAGAGAGATTGTGGTAAAAGGATGAAAATTTAGGGTTATAAGAATTTTTTGATGCCAACAAACTTAAAACTAAAAATTTGGTCTAAAAATAAAAAATAAAAAATCTGGACAAGGCCGCCATTATTACCTAGGGGAATAAAAATTAGCCTACGAGTCAGGGCTAATATACACAAAAAAAATCGGTCGATCCGATTCGGAGAAGTTCGATAACAAACACGTAACACGAGATTTTTAAATATTAGAAAGATATATACTCGTACGTACGCTCAAGTCTACTAACGGTATATGGTTTTCTTTTAATTATTTTACGAACATAAATAATAGAAAAATGTTAGCGGCCCGGCAGCAAAATATTACAATGTCAAGAAAAATTCGGACAGACACGTCTGACTCGCTTGCCAAGGGTTTTTATTCATATTCCAAAATATAATATGTACTGTAGGCAACATAATAAGTCTAGCCAAATGTCTTGATTCTAGGTCATCGAAGTGCCTTAAAGCTTTTGATTCCCTTGCGAGTCTAAAAATATATAGGCATAAACGGGCGTATCTTTTGATTGCGTTGACTTAGAAATTTGATATTTTTTTAATTTGAATATGTGATATCAATTTCAACTAGATGAAAATGAACTTCGATAAACAGGTTTTTGCTAAGAAATGCTAACATTTCAGCAGAAATAGTTTCGCTGAGGAAAGTATGACAAACGCAATCGTAACAAACGAGTGAGTAAGACTATAAATAAACTTTTTAGAAAGAAAACTTAGAAGCTATAACAGTGGTACAGTGCAATACTTTCTTAGACTGTGAATATTTGTCATTTTAAATAAAACTATTCATTGGGCCCTTTCAAGGTTACTTTTAAATCAATATCTAATTTTGTGGATATACAAACCACTATTAAGCTCCTGATAACTATTGAGTTGCTCTCGTGACAATGGTTGCTTTAAAATAATGAAACGGGGAACCGAAAATCAAAATAAATCGCGAAGAGATGCCGAAATTTTTTTGATTTACAAATAATGGTAGTGTACCAACAAGTATAATATTCTAAGTCCAACCTTTCCAAGCATTCATAAATCCTTCTCATTTTTATGACTAACATAACATTTGAAAGGTAAACATGAATACCTCATTTTTAATATTATATTAAGAATCAGAGAATCTTATATCCTATTCAGCAAAAAGGATATTGAAATACATAACCAACTATATGGAAATACGTATTCTTTTATTTGGCTTATAATGTATAAAATGTTTCTTTACATTTTACATGTAATCTGTAATAATTTTATTAAACCTTTATATTATTACCTTATTATAGTTTTCTTGATTGTTTTTGATGTGAAACTAGCGCATTCACAGTGAAATCTAGTTTGCCGTGATGTCGTGAAACAGCATGCCGCTACCATTTTTCTTTTCTTTGGGACATTATTACACACAGCACCATCTAGTTCCGAGGTAAGCTATGAGGCTTGTGTTATGGAAACCAGATAGTTGATAAACCATGACTGGAGTACAAACATCCGTGCTCAATGTCTCAATCAAAATGCTCCCAACGGTATTTGGTCCCGCGACCGCTGGCACAGCAAGTTGGGTACTACAAACTGAGCCAATCATGTCGTATTATATATATTTCCTTACATTTTCAATAAATATTAGTTTTTTCA
This sequence comes from Boloria euphrosyne, assembly GCA_951802675.2. Lineage (NCBI taxonomy): Eukaryota > Metazoa > Arthropoda > Insecta > Lepidoptera > Nymphalidae > Boloria > Boloria euphrosyne. The sequence goes on from OX637896.1 coordinate 5,726,368, forward strand.
AACACCAGTTTTATTCGATTATGAATTGTCCAATGACACGAATGAAATTTACTCGTTTATAATAAGGCTGTTGCTAGTCGTCCGCTAATCGGATGAATAAAGAAAATATTATTCGTTCGACAATTGTTGGTTTATACGAATATATATCACTTTTTTGCTTTCTAATAAAAAATAAGTGAGTTTTAGGTGCAGGATATGCAAAATATAAAAAAAAAACCTTAACCTACCGAGCTGAAAATTGATTATTTAAATTCCACCGACCTTTAACATAACATAACACCCTCAAAATTATTTTTTTCCTTCATCATACGTTAATAAAACTATTTCAACAAAATATACTGAATACATACTGAAGTGGTAGTGCCATGCTTGTTACCTTCGGGTAGCAGCCGAATGGGCCGGCACGCCCCGTATAGTACCACTCTCTCACAGAAGACCGGCGTGAAGTGACAGCTATGCGGTCGCGTTTCGTTCGGTGAGTGAGAGTCCGGAAGGCCCACTCTCCTACCCTCATCCCGTCCTTCTCCCTCCTCTCTCCCTCCCTTTCCTGAAAGGCCGGCAACGCATCTGTAAGCCCTGAGGTGTTGCAGATGTCCATGGGCGGAGGTGATCACTTACCATCAGGTGAGCCTCCAGCCCGTTTGCCCCCTTTGTCCCATAAAAAAAAAAATAATATAAGAAACAACAAAAGTCTCAGTCGCAAAAAATCAAACACCAACAAAGTCGGCTGTCGGACGAATAAAATTTTTTATTCATCCGATTAGCGGACGACTAGACACTTCGTTATAATAAATAAGACTTATCCCGCTTCGGAATGAGGGATACGTTATACAAGCCCGATGTTTTTTCACATTTCATAATACAAAACCCAAACATGGCACCCAAACTAAAAAGGATCGAAACATTAAAACTGTAAAAGCATATAGAAAGAACCCTGAAAACTTTGCTTAAAATTTTCAAACTAGTATTTCTGAAACTGTTACAACAATACGCCATTGTTTCATTCAACATTGTTATGACAAAGGATTTCTTTGAAACTGCAAGTGTTCGCTTTTAAATAAGAAAATTAAAAATATGATTTTTCTAGTATTCGGAAATTGCATGTTACCGCTCTTCATTCTAGGAATTACTGGAATATCATTAGGCAATGTGCACACTGCAACCCATATAAAATGGCGTTTATTTAAAACCATATTTTTACCTTGACTTTAAAGTGATAATGTATAATTGAAATGAGGCCTTTTCTCATTACTTATTTTGGGTACTTGCAGTACACGCAAAAGGTACCTAATAGGTACCTAATTCTTTTGCATGTACACAATATATAATGGGTCACCTTTTGGGTTATGGAAAGATAGATTAAAAACTATTTTTCTATATCTTTATTCCAAATTGCACACACAACCTAGTACTCGTATGTTACATCGGTCGTCAGTGTGCACACGCCTTTATAAACTCATTTTAACTACACGGCTTTTCTGAACAATAACCATTCGTCAGCTTTAGCGGAGGCTTGAAACTTCAGCAACTTCAGGTTACAGTTGTAATGAGCTGTCCAGACTTTTTTATTACTGCCTATTTTTAGTATTTCATTAAAAATCTCATAATTTACAGCATTTACCTTTTTAATATTTTTTATTTGCTTTCACTGCTATAAAAGATTGCAAAAAGCGAGCATTAGAGTGAGATGAAATATGACTAATAGTGATGTATTCGCTTTTAAGCTGAAGTTATTAATATTTCTTTGTTTAAACGCACATGTCCCTCGAACTGCTGGTGTGATTCGAAAAATTCTGTTTTCAATTTATCTCTTTTTTCTTTTCTTTTCACTATTTAATTGAGGAAGATTATTGGCCACCTTACACACTGGGACCACAAATAATTGTTTAAAAATTAAATGACGCAAGCATAAGCGCTAGGAAACGATAGTTAAAATGTAACATAAATTGTATCGTAACAACATTTGATATAAAAGTATTTCAAAGCAGACCACAATGAATTCTACTACGTAATACTAACTAAATATAATTAAAAGTGACTAAGTTGAACTTCGAAATTTTGCGATACTTAAAATTTTGTTCTATTATAATTAAAATTTGAAGCAAGAGAAGAGGATTTAAATTAGAAGCTTTCTAGGCTTTAATTTATTAACTAATCGATGAACGATTTGCTGATGAATTAATCGTTTTTTGTATAGAACTTTTGAAACGGTCTAACGACGCTCCCAGATGCTGCTAATGCAAATACTAATTACTGTTCAAATTACTACGGAATTATAAATGAGAGTAGTTTTAAATAAGGGACCCGTTAAATAAAGCTTAAAGTTAGAGCTTTTATAAGATATTCGTGAATATTTGGTTAAATTTCAAAGTAATTAAAGTCAGCTTTGTGACGAATAACGTAACGTTTTATGGAAAGAATATATTAATACTTTTCTTATTATTAAACGAAGTTTTGTCTGAAGCGTCTCTTCAGTAATTTATGTAGTATGTATAATTAATCAATTGCTCCGCTCTTACAGATTGGTGTTAAATATTTGTTAGCCAATGAGCTGCCTCAATAAAGAGATTATTTATAGGGTACTTCTGAACCACTATGAAAACCTAACAGTCCCTTAGCTAGAAAATAAACTATACGTAAGTTGAACATTTTTATCATAATGCAAAAAAAATATATTAAAAAAATCCAATTATAAATAATTATATAATTAAAAACATAATTTAAATAATTAAAAACAGCTTTTTCTGAAAAAAGCTCAAATCAAAGATATATTTTGTCTATAAATAAACTATAACAAACACTGCCATAGTTAATTCAATTTGAAAAGTGTCTACACTGACTACAATCAGAACTTCGTCGTGAAGCTTTATTTATAATACTGGAGAGTGGATTGTAAATACTTGTGTATAATTGTCTCAACTGTGATTATGGATGGGTATATTCTACCATAGAATGAACTTGAAGGCAGTAGAAGCCCAGCGGTAACACGCTCGCTTGGATAACCGAGTGATGCGGGTCCAAATCCGGATCTCGCACCTCTGATATGTATTTTCAAGTGCGAATCATTTCTATAATGATTACCACTTGTCATACGGTGAAGGAAAACGTCGTGAGGAAACCTGCATGTCTGAGAAAACCTAGCAAGTTTTCGTAAGACATGTGAAGTCCGCCAACACGCACTGGGCCAGCGCGGTGGACTGTGGCCTGATCCCCCTCGTACTGAGGGAGGCCCGTGCCCAGCAGTGGGATGTAAAAAGGGCTGAAGACAGACAGATATTTTACCATAACTACTTCTTTTTACACAGATTCTGTATTTCAATTTTGAACACGGTATTATAACGCAAACTTTTTGATCAAAAGAACAAAACAAACAAAACACTCAAAAAAAACAAAATTCTGTGATGTAGTAATAGTAGAATTAATGAAGAAAAACTGAATTTATTCACCAATTTTTACATCAAATGACTAAAATTTTCAGTGAAAAGCTGAATCGCAAATACATGTGACATTAAAAAATCTCTAGCATCAGTCGACATTGACATTCGTTATGCAAAGAGAACGCTGTGTCAGCGAAATAGTACAATCTTTACTTTTTAACGTCCGCATACCTTTAGCCAACGGGTGCGGCTTTAACCCTTTCATTTGCACCTGTCAAAAATACCTACCATTTTAATTTCCATATTTATGATTCAGAAGTCTTGCTTCCGTTAGTTTCTTTGTAAAAAAGATCGTTGTTGTAATAAAGGTTATCAGAACATCGCCAGCTATTTCCGTGGTAAGCTACTAGGCTTGTGTTACTAATACCAGATAGATGATATACTACACATATAATTTTAAACACTTAGGTATTATATCAACGCCCATGACTGGAGTACAAACATTCGTGCTGAACAAATGAATGCCACCAGCGGGACTCGAACCCCCGACAGCTGACGCAGAAAGTAGGGTCACTACCAACTGAGCCAAAAGTGTAGTTGAATTTTAAAATTGTTTTGAAATCTCATCTTTAATTTACATTATAACCCAATATAATAAGAAATTAAGTAGTAAACTTTTTATCCATGCTTTGAATACTTTTTGGAAAATCTTATTGAATAAGTAATTCTTATCTATACAGAGGCCTCATCTATAGTTTTTAGATTGTATACTTTTGATCGCATAACGAGAAAACCGTGCATTTGACATCTGATACCTTAAGAAATGGTTGCTAGATTATTGAAACTTTTGAAGCACCGTTTGAAAGGACAAGAGTGAATCTGAATAAACATTTAAGTTCGTTTGTTGAAAATCGCGAATCTGTTATTTATTTCCCTTATAATTAATATTAGACAAAGCGATAATGGAACGAGGCCGGGTTAAGTTTGTCTATTATATTGACAAATGGAATCAATTTACTACAATAGAGGCATTACCGGATGTTACCTTTTATAATTCCACAAAGCTCACTTAACCTCGTATTCATAGTTACGTGGTTTGTTTAAATAAATATACATACAGTATTCTATATTTAGAACTGATAGCATTGAAAATATATTGACAAACTTTTAAATAGAAAGGGCTTGTTCAACCTGTTCACTATTACTTGTTGTAATCGTATTTGTAATATAATTGAATTTTACAAAGTTATTGTTGAAATAAACAGTTTTGGTACTTCACTGAATTGAGTTTCCCAACAAATTCTATTAATTATCTACGCGATGTAACTATTAATTTCATATATGATTAACGTTATAATCTTTAAACTTTAGCTTCTCTAGTAACAAATCAATTGATTTACACAGTGCAAATATCTTATTATATATAGATTTTTCGCGTGATCTACGCTATAAAGCGTTCCTTTCATTGACCATTCTGTAAAATTGGCTTTAATAACTTACAAAACGGAAGAAATACTACTATTACTAGAAATTATTAAACATTGACATGAAGGTTTCTTTACAATATTTTTTTTGCTTTATCGAAAGACAAGTAGTAATTGTATTACAAATGATTCGCACACAAAAATATCCGAGGTGTGAGACCCGGATGTGATCCCGCTTCACTCGGTTAGCAAGCGAGCGCGTTACCACTGATCTTCAACTGTTTTTTTTTTACTTCTACATTCGCACATAGTACATATTACATGTAAATGGAATGTTTTAAATTATTGAAAGCTCTAGTATGCATCATATTTCCAAACCTCAAAATGTTATATTTATTCACGTGCTTTCAAATGTATTGCATCACAGAAAAGTGTGAAGTTTGAATCGCCGAAGTAATGTCTGCATATGACATTTCGAGCATTTATATTGCTTCTTCTAAGGATATTTGAAAAATTCCCTTTTTAATACAACTAGTTTTTAAAACTAGTGAGTTACACTGGCTGCACTCGGGTACGTGCCAATGTTCGTTTGCATTTTGTGCTATTTAAATTATAACGTAGAGGCACCTCAACTTTTTTCCTCTATGAATCGTATGTTTCTTTACGTATATTTATACAATAAATTTAATCTAAAACCGTAAAGCCCTTTAAACTTATAATTATAGTGTGATTCCATTTTAAGTTATTATCATCAAGTATGATATAAATGAAAGCAATTTGTATTTAAAACATAAATTTCAAATGTAACATCGTCAAAATTATTTAAATTTTCAACGTATACATTGGTTCAGACGTATCTAAATTAGACATAGTCTGGTTGATTTCAATGAAACTTTATGAATTGCTTCATATACGAGTACTGTAAGTGCAGCGTTTCAGAATTCTAAATGTAGGCGAAATATCACCAAAGTTACATTTAGCATTACCACTACCCACGCAATCAAAAGTTCAACTCGGTGCTCATGAATCACGTCTAAAATGGTATCAGTGGCAAAATTGCACGACCTTCTTTCATTTGCAGACTATAGTTGTTCACATTTTGAGGAGTCCAAAGATAGCTTTCTTCCGATATAATTTTTACACTTTTTATTTTCCCGACATGAAATTTCTTCAACGAAGATTTTTTTTAAATATATTAGTGATTAATTCCGGATATTTGCGGATTCTCCCAGAGCAAAACAACATAATAAATTCAATTTAAAACCACTCTCGTTATATATACGCAAATAGTTAAGTGCTTAACATCTTTCATTATTAATGATGATGTTGAATGAATTTATGTCTTATGTGTTATTCAACAATTTAGTTTTAGAATATAAGAAAAAGAAAACGTTTTAAACTTTAAAATAGAGTCTATTTTTCATCTATACAAGCTTATCAGGTCTCAAATGGTCCGGTACCGTCATGGGGCAATTTCCGGAAAGCACCCGGAAATATCCGGTCGCAGATAGCTTCATCGCTATTGTTCGAGTATAAGACTGCAAAGCTCAATGGATGTCAGTTTAAACATAAGTCATACATTATGAACGTTACATTTTAAATCTTTGCTTTTCATTTAAAATGAAATATATTAAAATAAAAATATTTATAATATGTATGTATTTAAAATTATGTATGTATATCTGGTACCTATCTGGTATCCGTAACACAAGCCTCGTAGCTTACCAAGGAACTAGATGGCGCTGTGTGTAATAAAAACCCTACATATTTAATTATCATTATATTTTAAGGTCAATATCATCATTGACACGTCTCTTTGGGACCATGATTGCTTTAAAGCATTTGTAACAAAATTGCGAAAACTTTTATTTAAAATTTCAATTAATTAACTTATTCTTGTACTTAAAACTAACTTGACTGACGAGTTAATATCTACTAAATAAAACAAAAATCTGTTGACTAACACGGTACAGTGGAGATAGAGGGACTGAACATTTTTGGGTCTGTCTATTTGTATAAAGATAAAAAAAATTGTTTTTTTTTTAAAAGGTCAACATGGTAAGAACAAACTACTCCCTACTAATACTATTAGTACTAAAATGATAAAATTGTATGACTTTAGAGTTTACTTGAAAGTATTATATGCTTGTTTAAAATATTATTTTGTGCCTTAGGAGTTAGGAAAATTTAGATCAAAGAGGATATTTTTACTTCGAAAAGAAATATTGAACTTAATATAACTGTCTATAAGGACTGTCTTTTCAACATCATATGCAGTGATGTCAACAGTAAAACTGATTTTCTTTCTATAATAAATCGAAATTTTATATAACATTAAGCAAAAAATTTACAAAATTTAAAGTACCTGACATCAAACAAGACTGGTAGTAAAATATTATTAAGTAATTTCCATCCTTTCAAAAACAGTTTGAAATTTTAGTAATATTAATTACGAACTCGCGCACTAAGTAACTAAGCTTTGCTAACTTTTAATGAAAATATTTATGCTGAATTCAACTTTTATAATTCTGTTACTGCAGATTGAAGTAGTTTGGCAAAGTCTTTAGTGTTAAAAATTGCTAATGACATTATATATTTTTTTTGTTTTTTTCAACGCTTAAGTCATAAAAAGAGTAATAAGAAAACATAATGGTGAAAAAGATACTGAAAAGCGAAAAATGGTATACATAACTATAAAATATATAAATGATTAAACCGATTATGATGAGGTAATTAGATTTGTATTTTTTACATTTTTTCTTCTAAATTTAAAATATTTAGAGAATATAAAGCTGAGTTTCTTTCGCCAGTTCTTCTCAGGTCAGTGGTTTCTTCCTTCCGAACTGGAAAAAATTGTAATAATTTCATGCTGAATAAAATATTTAGAATTTGAATTTGTATTAAAATATTTAATTTCATATTTTTCTCGAGCTTATATTTCTATGATCCATCCCTTCTTATCCAGCTTATTTTCCCATATCCATCGGTTCCATCCAGTCCAAAAAACCCGCGTTCAATTTTGGCGCCGTGCCGAGTATTGTATGAAAAAGCTCACACTTTCGATTTGAGGTTCTTCTAAAAAAAGACAAAATGTGCACATGAGCTGAAAGGCGTGGGTTTCATTGAAATATAGAAAGCTTCGGCAGAGGTATAGAGTAGCGAATAAGCATTTTAAATTGTATTTTATTTGAAGTACCAATGTTTTTGAAACCACTTGTGATATTTATTTATTTCTATGTAAGTATTTAAGCATAAAAATATTTAACTACATTATTTCATACCTTTCCATCCGGAAATGAAAACAACACCTAATTGAATTATTACATAATACATACGAAAACCTTTTTAACCTGAAGAATGACAAACTTTATCATAAAAAATGGAATTATCAAAATCAATTCACGAATACGAATACCTTATTTCAAAGTCGGTTTAAAATATCAGTAAAATATATCAAAAACTTTCTTTTACACTTTCATCACACTAACTATTCAATATGTGTATATTCAAATTGGGTATTTGAAAAAAAATTTTTTTTGTGATAAATGGAAAGATCATATTATATAAGTTTTATAACAAAACTTTTTTTTTTCTTTTTATTTCGCAATAATTCAAAAGTTTCAAAATAAAAATTAATTTTTGAATCCAGTACCGAAGACACGCCGACAACTCTCGAACAAACTCGAGCGCGTGTGACGTCGTAATGTTAGTTTTCACTCATTGCAGTTGATAGAAAAATAATAAATACAGTGTTATGATCTATTTAATTTTGTTGTCATTGTTAAATATTTTAATTTATTATATTAAAAATGTCGAACCTCAAAAGTTATCGTTCTTGTTTTGTACCACTATGTACGGATACTACAAAGGCAACTCCTGATAAAATGTTTTTAAATGTTCCCCAAGATGTCAAACGTCGAAATAAATGGTTTCAAGCAGTGCACCGTGATAATCCCCAAACAAAATCGATTTTTTTTGTTGTGAACATCATTTCGATGTAAGCATTTCATAATACCATTGTTATTAATTATTATTTATCTAAGTATACAAATCAAATAATTATTATATATTTATTATTTAAGTAAAGTTCAGTGAATAATTTTAATCCTAACTAATTTTTAACCGACTTCCAAAAAGGAGGAGGTTATATGTTCCGATGTATGTATTTTTTTTTTTTATGTATGTTCACCGATTTCTCCGTCAACTGTGGGCCGATTTCAAAAATTTTTCTTTTGTTCGGTAGGGTATAGTTCTGAGGGGGTCCCATTATCACAAAATCAGGATCTGATGATGGGATCTCAGGGAAATCCAGGGCAACTTTCAAAATTTATAGGCACCTATTATGTTTTTTATATATTTTCTTAAGCTGTTCAAGCATTTGCGTCTGAAAATCGTCATCTCATGTAATGAGCTGATGATGGAAGGTAGAATTCTTCAAATGTTATTTTTTATCTGTGTTCACCGATTTATGCGTCAATTGTGGGCCGATTTCAAAAATTTATTTTTTGTTTGGTAGGGTATACTTCCAAGATATTCCCATTGTCACCAAGTTAGGATCTGATAATGGGATCCTAGGGAAATCGATGGCAACTCTTAAATTTTATAGGCACTTAGTACATTTTTCATATATTTTCTAAAGTTTTTTAAGGATTTGCATTTGATAATTACCATCTCATGTGGATAAGCTGATGATGGAAGGTACAACTCCTCAACGGCGAGGAGTTGAAAGGAAATTCCTTTAAAATCATACATACATATAGATTGATAGTTGTGTTCTTCCAGGCTATTAAGTTAATATGATAATAGAAGGTAAATCTCATTAACCTCTAGGAGTTAGGTGGAATAATGGACGTGGTTTATTTAAACTATTTCGTATGGGGAATGTAAAAATAAAGATGAGCTCGTACTTTAGTTACAGCTACAGTAGTCGTAGATCGAGTACTCTTTGGACACCAACACCCCCCTCCCCCTCCCTTTCGGTAGACCCGATAATTAATTACTATTACGTACCGTACGTTAATAGGTATGCTCGTTGTTTAATATAAAGCTTAAACAGATTTTAAATAAGTGACATATAGTAAGTCACTATAATTAAATCTGCTAAATAAAAGGCACACTAAAAATGTAAAAATAAGTTATTTTAAAAAAAAAAATTAAACCGACTTCAAAAAATCTGCACTAAAAAGAGAAAAATAAAAAGTAGAAAATAATACTTTAAAGAACTATGTTAATTTTGGAGTCGGTGCCAGCCAAAGAAAAATAACCGTATATTCGATTAATCTATAAATTTGTAAACATAATCAAAATACCTGGCTGGCACCGACTCCAAAATTAACATAGTTCTTTAAAGTATTATTTTCTACTTTTTATTTTTCTCTTTTTAGTGCAGATTTTTTGAAGTCGGTTTAATTTTTTTTTTTAAAATAACTTATATTTTAATCCTTTGTCACACATAGCTAATCGGAACCAACTAACAACTCGTATTTTAGCAATAAATTTTCAATATTATTGCCTAGTGACGTGTAATAGACGTAAACGCTGTACTGTTATTGAATAGCTATAACATTATGACGTCACAACTACGCGCGGCGCGTTTATAGTCACGTGATTTTTATTTAAATTTCATCAATTTTTAATTGTTTATAATTAATTGAAAAAAATTTTTTTGAAGTTTTTTGCATTAAATATCAATATTATTAATAATAAAGTTTTAAAATACATAAAAAAAATCAATAATTTTTTTTTTCAAAAACCCAATTGTGCTCAACGATATATAGAAATTTCGCTATCTACTGATACAATAGTCAGTAAAGTAAACGAACATAGTTCAAGGGTAGCTTGTTCTAAGGCACGATTGCAGCCAATGACAGACAGTATGAAGTTGTAGTACCTGATACAATATTGATAAGGCCACAGATATGTTGTGAAAACGATTGAATGAATTGCAATCGAAGGTTTTTTATCTACATTTTTGTAAAGCTTTATTTATATTTACTAACGAATCTTTTCTCAATATAGAATATTATGTACACCAATATAGCTGCGTATTTTTTATTGCAATATCGCAGCATAGTCGGTCAAACATTTATTTTTTCATTTCGTATACGTTGAATTTGCCCAATTACCATACAGTATAAAATATAAACAGTAACAATGTCCGGGATAAACATTTGTAAAAATTTGTAAAAGCTTCTTGCATTCTTGAATGACAAAACACTACGTTGATGAAAATTATCAATGACCTGAATAATTCGTTTAAATATTCCTTTCGATGCATTTTTGACGGAATATTCGGCCAAATATTCGAATTCGATTGAGATTAGATTCGGCGTATCTCTAATGATTTTTCTATTAGTATTAACTCGTATAATGCAATGGAACGACTATTCGATATACGAGTAATAAAAGAAATATCACGTATGGCCAACAACATATAACATGATTTGAGAATCTATACATATTTGTGCTTTTTATCCTTTTTACGTTAACGGTTTAACGATTTTGATTAAATAAAATAAAATGTAGACTAAATCGGATATGCTATGGCATATACTATAGCTTATTAATATGTTAGATATCTAGGGTCGTATTCGCATGAATTAAGGCTTTGTTGCTCGTATGTAATATAATGTATTCGTATACAATATACATCTACGCATGATGATACTTGTCGAGACAAATATCCGCTCCCATTATGTCAGAAAAACATGTTCACAATGGACATGTTGAAACTTCACAACACTTCCAATAAGTTGTTAACGGAACGAGATTATCGGGGATGTCAGCCTTTATTGAATTCTAGTGGATATCTTATGTAGATTTACGTCTCCAGTGTACATATAAAGACATCTTTTGCATTAAGATTATTTTAATATGATGTAAAAACTTCGTTTATTTTTAATAAAACTTGTACTTATATAAAAAAACGTGAAGTGTCGGAGTGTCGTGGGACACCGGATAGGAACAAAGTTTCTTATTATAAAAATATTAATTTTAAGTTCTATTCGAGGTATAAAGAAAATAATTATTCGGGTATACATTTTTTACCATGATTTTTTTATTGATAAAAATAAAAAAAATTAAAACTATTTTACAATGTTATCAACGTTATTTTATTTAATTATCGAATGATATAATTATAATAACCGTCATCACGTAGACTATATATTAGACACTGTACAGCCATCATACAAAGACTATACATAAATGATAAAAATCTTACGTTACGGACGTTTTTTCCCGGGGACCCCTTCGCATCGTCCCATAAGGAACTTCGTTCCAAAAAAGATTGTTTCATTAGAAAATACTTGCGACTCACCCTCGTTTTGCTCGTGTTTGTCACTGTATACAGTTTACCGGTATACAGTATACAGAGATGAGATATCTTACCACTGTAAAAAGTATCCTATATGTCAACTTGGATAACCAGATATCATCATACCAATTTCCATCAAAATCTGACAAGTAGTTTTCTCGTGATGCAGTTACAGACTTACAAACAAAAATTCTAAAAAATATAGATTACACGTAACATACACATTACACATATACCAATATTCACATTTACACCTTAGATTCTGTTCAGTAAATTGTTAAATATATAGTTCTTAGCTTATTGTGAATTTTTAACTAGTATAAGTACTCATACAGTGTTATAATTATTAGTTAGTACACTTATGTAATGGGAGAGCGGGTTCTCCTAACACAAGTGCTTATGCGCTTAAAAGGAGGTCCCAACTTATCAGATATTGTAAAATTTTTGAGATGCCGAATAAAGATTTTTTATTATTTTTATTTTATAAATTCGACCTCTGTATCGATACTAATAACTAACTATTTTAATAAGATACGGTTACAGCCTGAAAGACTGACAGACAAACAAAGATTGGGCTACTATTATTCGATAATAATTACTATTTCAATTAAATTTTGTTAAAATATAAATTACGTATATAAAATATCTGCTCAAATAACGTTAATGGAGAGTACTTTAAAGGTCACTAGAGACCGCCGAATTTAATACAGGGGATTGGATCTATTTTAAAACCAATTGAATTAAATCCGTTGTTCGCTACACATTATCGGACCTAACATCAAATTCATTATTCAAAAGGGGTTATAGAGTTACCTATATTGTTTGCAGTTATATCTTGGGATATATTACGTAGCACGTTGCTATAAAGTGTTATTTAAAATGTTTTTTAAAAAATATTTAATTTAATACTTAATTTAAGCACTCATAATAATTTTTTTTGTATAATAATTACTTAAAAAAAGTGTTTAAAGAATATATAAAGTGCTTTTTATTTTGTTTAAATTTAAACTGTATTACAGTGACCATAACTCCATTAATATTAAAGCTATATAAAATATTTAAAGTAACTCTAACACTCTGTGAAGTAGAGGGGATTTATGATAAAAAAAATTCTTCACTTTTCTTCTACTAAAATTAAATCGATTTAGTTTAGAGTATATTTAAAAAAATTAAAAATTATGACATTTTTGTATCTTTTTCATTATAACTTTAACATTTTGATAAAAATAATAAAAAAATATATTTTTGTGAACTTTTGGAGAAAATCCTATTTTTCATACACAGCTTAATGTGTTTAAACTAAAGGTCTCAATTGGACATTGACTATGTGACTTAACCGCGTGTCCAACTCTACAACTAATCCGTATGATCGACAACACGTTTGGTTCAGTTGGTAGTGACCCTACTTTCTGCGCCAGCGGTCGCGGGTTCGAGTCCCACTGGGGGCATTCATTTGTTGAGCACGACTACTGTTTGTACTACATTCATGAGTGTTAATATTTATAATATGTATGTATTTAAAATTTATATGTGTAGTATATCAACTATCTAGTATCCGTAACACAAGCACTTGACGTAGCTTACTACGGAACTAGATGGCGCTGTTGTAATAATGTCCCAAAATATTTATTTATTTATTATAGGAGGAACAACTGCTATTCAAATGGGTCTGAGTCTAAACCTGAAACTGAAAATGTATGAATTGAGATGCATCTAAAAGTCGGGTATGACTATGAAGCAATGAACATGTGTTGTAAGATAGATACTATTTGTCGTTAGAAAGAAATTCTTGGTAGTCTTTCATTTATCAAGCTAATTTTGAGACGTTTTCTGTGTACCTTTTGTATTACATCTTACTTAACTATTTCAAAGAACATATCTCATATCTGGATGAACACTTTTATGTTAATCATTACCACGCGAGTGGAACGAAGTGTAAAATTTAGTCGTTCATTTTCCTTAAGATCTAAGCTTCACTAAACCTTTGATGATTCATCATATATCAGCAGAAAATCTAAATTCGAGTTACAAACGAGAGAAAATCTTACATAAGCCTACACGTGCTTCCAAATACGTATACTCTCAATAAAGAACGTGTATATACTGAATTGATCTTACGATTAGAAAAGATTTCACATCAAGTTCTTCGAAAGCAATTTAATCACGTCTTACGTACTTTCTCATTCGTACCCCTCTTCGCATTTTTACACACGATTAGCTTGACTTGGAAATATTTTCATACATTAAACATAATATTTAAATAAGAGCTTATGTCATTTAAAAGGGAACAGAGTTAAAGCCTGTAATATACATAATAGTATGTATATTGAATAGTATGTATATTAATAACTAGCAATTCCCGCGGCTCCGCCCGCGCCGGAGGGATGAAAATTTTGGGTTATAAGAATTTTTTGATGGCAAATCATAAAAGTGAAAAACAAAAATTTGATCTAAAAATAAAAAAATAAATATCTGGAGAAGGCCACCCTTATCACCTAGGGGAATAAAAAATAGGCTACAACCTATTAATAAACCTACCAATATACACTAAAAATTACATGAAAATCGCTCAAGCTGTTTCGGAATAGGTTTTTACGTGTGGGAGAGAACGGTGTAAAACGTCATAAACTATATCTCCAAATTTAACAATTATGTGATAAAAAAAGAAAAATTGAATATACTTGACCCGACAAGGGACTCGAACCCAAAACTACTGGATCTACACAAATATATACTAATAAAGCTGTCTATAATGTATTCAAAATGTATATTAAAACATCGCACGAATTGAAATATGGTAAATCTTTAAATAATTAGCTCTAGAAACTATCAAGTTACAGAACGTGATAAATTCAAATCACAGTCGTAATTCTCAGAATTCTAAATTGGAGTAGTACCTATGAGACATTTACATTTTAACATTTCTGGAGATAACTTGAAGGCAGAGAGTTTCTCAAGTAGCAGTTTCTACGAATTGTTTACGCATACATATTGGTACAAAGAAACGCGAATGCACGTATGAAATGATTTTTTAATTAGTTTTATTTATTAATTATTTTAATGAATTAACAATTAACAACACAAAAGTTCTATTTTTTGAAGTAAAAGTACCTATACTTACCATTTATTATAATATACTAGCGACTCACCCTCGCTTTGCTCGGGTTCGTCCCTAAGTACCCCTTTTAGCATACAATTTTTACAATATTTAAATGTCTTACTTATTTATATCTAATCAAAAGCCTAAATAATAAGTTTCAATTTCAACCCTTTACTGTCCTTTTTCGCCTTTAAAAGTAGCCTATGTCCTTTCTCAGGCTTTGGTCTATCTGTGTAGGTACCTCATTCAAATCGGTCTAGTAGTTTTTGAGTTTATTCGTTACATACAAAAATACAAATTTTTCCTCTTTATAATATTAGTATAGATATAGAAATATAGATATAGATAATTGGAATTTAAATTTTATTATAGTCTATTATATATCAATTTGTGATGTAAGCTTTGCTTTGATTGTATCGGTTGGCACCAATTCTGAAGACAGTTATTTTTTACTTTTCAGCGGTTTATTTTCTAAGTTTTTAACGTTTTCCGTAATGTATGGGAATTTTGCGAAACAAAACGTCCTAAGGTTATTGTTCAGTTAAGTGTACAACAGCTGCCACTAAAAAATATTTAAAAAAAAAATTTTTTGTGGCAGCTGCCATGCTAAAGTGGGACTGGGCTGGTCACGTCATTCGGATGCCAGATACTCTTTGGGCCAAACAGGCTACTTTGTGGATCCCCCAACACAGCAGACGACAGCGTGGTAGGCCCAGACGAAGATGGCGAGACGAGTTAGACACCTATCAGAGAGATTGGCTTGCTAAAGCAAAAGACAGGGACCAGTGGAAGAGGAGTAGGGAGGCCTTTGCCCTGCAGTGGGACACTACAGGCTCATAATAATAAAATAATAATTTTTTAGTGGTCAGATATCCACTGATTCAGCTCAATTCATAGCATCGAATGAATGTATTTTTTTATCTGTATTTAATATATTTAGTATTTACTAGTTATTAAATCAACTAGACGATTAGTAGTACATGGCTTAAACCTTCTAAAATTTGATTGCAAAATACAAGTCACAAGTGAAACTAATGAAATTTTACTTAATGTGGTTCTTTTATTTATTGAACAAACATGTGTATTACATTAAATCATTTATTTAATAGTTCTTATAAAATATTTTTATGTATATACCTATTCGGCCTTTTTAAACATCCTATTGATTAGTGTGGGAGTCCTCATTGAAACAACCTTCAGCTTGTAAACTTGTCTGAACCTTACATTAGCAAGGGTTGCTCTTCTAATAATTAATTATTAAACGACTTCTAATATTGGTGTCATGAATACTCGTAGTAGATGGACATATTCTAGGCAGTAACAAAATAATAATTAATAGTTAAGTATATTAAAATGGTTAAATTATATGGAAAATTTTGTTACAGAATGGGGTTTTTGGGGCACTCTTGGTACTTGGTCCTGTGGATATGTGCGTGTGCTCTCGCGCAACGTATTGACCAGGAGTCTATCCTGTCTCAACGCCCTGGAAGGGTCCGAGATCGGGAAATCAAACAGGATGAACCCACATGTGATCAACTGAAGGCCATGTGGCGGTAAGTAATATGGATTTAATTATATGTTAACTAGCTATCCCCGAAAGATGAAAATTTAGGGTTTTAAGATTTTTTGATGCTAAATCACAAAAAAGAAAAAATTAAAAATTTCGTCTAAAAATAAAAAATAAAAAAATCTGCAGATGGCAACCCTTATCACCCCATCAACGGGCGCGGGGACAATATAGATTTATAACAATTGAAAATCTATTGTGTCTCGTATGTTCGCGTTGACGGGTTAAGGGAATAAAAATTAGCCTAGCGACCTATTCTCATACCTATCAAATATACACAAAAAAAATCATAAAAATCGGTTAAGCTGTTTCGGAGGAGTTCGATAACAAACACTGTGACACGAGATTTTTATATATTAGATAAAATCTGGATTTATAATAAAATAACTTATGTATTAAACGTATTAGTAGAAAAGCTCTGACAAAGCCTAATTAAAACATTTCTTGACATTTTTGTAGCCGTACATGTTAGGCACTAGAGATAGACATAGAACAAATAATGACTACTATGAACGTCCCAACATATTAAAAAATACTTGTTAAATTATTAAGATTATATTGATATTATAATTAGACATTATCTTTGGTATGACAAGCATTATTAAATACTGGCGTCGTAAGTTTAAAGGTACAGTTACACATGATCATAAAATGTCATGCTTATTGGCATGCTTAAAACAAGCATGCTCTTCAAACTGACGCATTTGCTTTTGTTTAGCATGCTTTTATTAAGCATGCTTCTAAATAAGCGTGCTTAAAGCAATTAATTGAACACACATGCTATTTAAGCACGGGCTGGTTCTTTGGTATTCGACATTCTAGCAAGTTCTCTGCCAGTGTGCAAGTGAAAAATGGAAAACCAAGTGACTTTTTCCAGTAGACTTTGACAGTAGCATGTCCAAAAATCGCACGACCGTCGAAATTTGAGCATGCTCGAAATAAGCATGCTCATTATTAGCAATGTTTCGACACACATGCTACTAAGTAGCAATTGCTCAATAGTGGCATGCTTTCATGCTAGTTATGAGCATGTGTAACTGTACCCTTACGTCAGTGAAGCCACGGGATCCGCTAGTTAAAATAAATAAAATTTCTAAAATATAACCTTCTCCTTTTTTGAAGTCGGTGAAAAAGTAGCCTAAGTTACGCCTTATATGATTAGCTATATGATATGATAGCTGCCAGTGAAAGTCCCGTTAAAATCGGTCCGGCCGTTTCAGAGATTACCCGGAACAAACCGACAGACAGACAAAAATTTTAAAAATTGGTTTTTTGTTGTTATTATCTATATATTTTTACATACGCATTTAGTGAAATGCTGTTAATTTGAGATTAAAAACAGACACTTCAATTTTATTTATATGTATGGATTAGCTACGAGTATATACAGCCTAGACTATTTTTTCTTAAATTATATTCCGGGAGGTAGTGTTGCAATTTTTTTAGTAATTTTATACCGAATGAATTTTGCTTCAAACGGTTGTTTAATGTTCGGAAATCAGTAGAGTGAGCGTCAGTTGCCGCACTAGTGGTGGAGCTAAAGGAGACAGCATGACAAAGTCATTGGAAAAAAATCTGCTCCGATGAATTTTATACAGAGCGAAACTGTATTAAATTATTATTTTAATCATACTTTTTCAAAAAAATATTGTCAGCTGTATTGACGAGGGGGGGTTCAATGTCAGTCACATGCATAAGCCTCATTTAAAATTTGACAAATAAATTTATTTTATACCTTATGAAATTTATATATCTCAATTTTTACACTTTTAAAATAATTAAGAAAATTGTCAGCTGCACTTTGGACGGGGAAAACACCGTCAGTCGTCGTGATAAACATGTCGCGCGCTCAACGCATTCGAGCTTTGCATAGTATCTTAGTATCGAGCTATTAGTTTATGAGTGAATTATTGTAAAAGCTTAATAGTGGCAGTGTAATGATCCTACTAATATTATAAGCAAAATGCTTCGTGAGAATGTATGACACATTGATGTCACTATGATACATTTCACACAACTACTAAACTTTTGATTAAATTTTACTCATGAAGCTTATACATGAGAGGAAGAAAGATCGAGAGAAGGACGACAAAGATCTATTTTACATCTTTTACTACTTTTCTTTACACATAGCAAAAGTACAAACTTTCACGTTTTAATTTCCGATTTAAGTTTAACCCTTTGTTAAAGTTTATCTGATTACTAAAATTCGTTATGTAAGGATCACTTCTTCATTTCAAGTTTCTAGACCCAGTGGTTAAACCCTTCCCGCACATTAGGAGATTTTGTCAACCACCGGTGTCACAGCGACCCTACGGCTAACATTATGTCATATTGAACGCCGCCCACGCGATCATGACCGTTATACACTCGTATACATGTTCATCGTTGTACACATATCGTATCCATTGCGACCATAATCATGGTAATCTATTTAAAGTTAGTTCGGGTGTCCAATTTTATTTACTGACATTTAATTTTTTTATTGATAAAGGTCGTCAGTATCTATTACTGAAATAGTATTAAAATGTACTAAGCTGTCTAGATAGTAGAGTTGTTCGCGTACAGCAGAGTGTATAATTATTACAGCATATCTGAAACATGCTTTATACGTCGTAAGTCTATTATTTTATAACGCAACTAAATCATCTATAGTGCAAGAGACGTGATTTAATTTCCGCTCCGAACCCGTATAACGTAACAGTATGTTATGATATAGTGCTAATAAACTTTAAACAAATTACTCTGCAAAATTAATTCAGTACGCAGAGTATATTATTGCTAATTTGCTTTAATTGCTATACTTAACATAACGCATGTCGCATTTCAAATTTCCTAGCATTTGCTTTGATTAACTCGATATACATATAAGTAACAGTCTGTCTGTTTGTTATCTTTTAACCACTAAACAAACTTCGATAAGATTTGTCAAGAGAGAAGATAGCATTATGAGGATAGACGAAGGCTGCCACTACCCTGCGGATGGAGCCGCGGGCAAAAATGAAAAATCAGGTTTTTTTTCAGTGGTTTAGGCTATAGCCTTTACGTTATATCGACCGATCTTACGTATACGGTACAAATATGTTTGACCATTTATGGGACAGTTATTTAAAGTTTGTAAGCCTTGTAAGTTTAACAAATCCAAGTATATTATTTTAATTTAATTTCGAAAATGTTATAATAAAATAAATAAAAACGATTTGCGTATTATAAATGTGGGCCATTAGGCTCTGACATTCTGTTTAATATTCTTAAGGAATACCATTCTAAGTTCATTTTAATGTCAGAAATGGGCTTTAGTAAGAAAATAAAATTGTAAAAGTTACATAATATTATTTAGGAGCCAAGGAAGAACTCTTCTCTTGCAAATTTTACTACCAATCATTAGGATAATTATTGTGTAGTTATTAAATTTTCCAGTCGAGATTTCTCATTAAGAGCTCAGAAATGAGAAGTCGTTCTAGGAGTGCACGTCAGTCATAGGCATCTGATACCTCATCGCTTTTGTCGAAATGTCCTACCTACGGTCTTAGCGAGTGAAAGGAATAGAGAGTAGACAGTATCTATCGTATACTATATATAATTACTGTCTATAGTATCACTACACTATCTATAGTATATTATATATAATTTTCAGTATATTATTGGGCTAATGAAATAATATAAAAGATTATTAAAAAGTCAAAATCAGTTCATCCGCTCGAGCGCTAGATGCCGCAGACAGACACACACACATACACACACGCAATTTTGCGTCGGAAGATAATCAATGATATTAACGTTTACCAAAATCAAAAATGCGTTTGTTCGTTTGGTTCTTCTTTCTACTTTCTTCTTTGATTCTAGTCATTCTAAGCTTTATACACTTAACCTTATACTCTACCTTGTTATCATTTTTGCGGTGAACTTTGTGGTGATTAATTTAAGCCGAATATTTTTGGCACATGCCATTTCTATTACACTCTGTTCCACGATCTATTGATCTATAGTGGCTTTGTGGCATTCCCTTTATTGGACAATAGCGAAGCTATTTTGGTATTCGCCGTTATGTTTCCTATTTCTCTTTGACCACCCAATTTGATTTAATGGCTTGGAATTTGTCCGATGACTGTTACATTGTCATTTTTGTTATTATAAATGTGGAAGTTTGTGAAAATGTTTAGATATTTGTTAATTTAGCACGTTTTGCATTGATTATGTTGTCTCAGTATGTATCATAGAACAATTTAAGCCTTTTGTGAACATGACCAAAAGATATTTCTAATCTATAGAGAATATGAGTATATCAATATTTCGTCATATTACTATAAATGCTAGTTTTGGCATACGAATTCGATTTCGCGGATTCAAGTCGCGCTGGGTGCATTCATTTGTGTGTTGAGCACAGACACTCCAGTCCTGGGTTTGCGTGTGTTTTTAAAGTTATATATGTGTAGTATATCAACTATTTAGTAACCATAACACAAGCGTCGTATCTTACCATGGAACTTGATGGTGCTGTGCGTTGATGTCCCAACATATTTATTTATTTTATTTACTTAACATCTCCGCAAAACAAATAATAAAAAAACGCATAATTTTTTTATTTTAATCTTTATTTTAAAGGGGTTTGGTCACAAAGTGATCATGCCACCCCTATTGGAATAACTAAGTACAAATGATACATCTTAAAGAAATCAGCCTTATTAGTAACAAAATTAAGAATATCAAAAAAAAACGTATAAATCGATGTACAAAATCACAAAACTGTAAATAGAAAATATAAAACAGGCTTTCTAAGCTCACATTAAACATAATACGCTTCAGAGCCCCTTTGTATTTTGCATTAAACAGTCTTTTGCGCACCAAAATCAACATTCAGGTGTTGGAGCTAATTTAACCTTCACGTGTGTGTTAGACCCTCTCTAATGTAAGCATGAATGGAACGACTCTATAGGAAAGTACATAGTATACTGCCCCGGTGGTGTAGTGGCTAGCATGTACGGTCACACATCGAGAGGTCTTGAGTTTGAGTCCCGGGTCGGGCCAAGTTTTATTATTGAGTCCTTCTGTTTAGTTAGTCTCAGTAACAGCCCGGAGTAGGAAAGTTGGCGGTGTGTCACCCCCGTGCCGAGGCAGAACAGTAAATCCGTCGGTCATTTAAAGAACATGTTTGCATGTTCTTTTGCATTCAATGCATGCATTTTTCACTGGTTATATCTAATTTTTTTGTTTGACATTACACAGTAAAGACTTGAAAAAATGGAATACTAGTACCTCTACAGACTTACTCGAATGCTATATATAGTATGCCCGGTGCAGTTGAAAATGTGAATGTAGAAGTGTAAATATTAAGTGTAAAAATGTAACAGATACCCTTCAGATAAATTTCAAATGAAGGGTACAGGGGTACAATGAGGAATGTCACATAAAATTCAAATAGTTGAAAAGGTTTTCCGTTTTTCAATTATTTTTTTTAGATTTTGCTACATATTATAGAATGCAATGTTAATTTAAAAAATTGTTTTGCCCCTGTACCATTTAAATTTATTACATAAGATATTGATATTAAGTAAACTCATGATTTATAAGGTAATTTTTGTTTAGGCAAATATTGATTATATTCAGTGTGTTATGTTATAAATGACTCGAATAAAGTAAACTAAAACTCTATATATAAATTTCCATCAGGCGAATGATAAATTGTCAGAGATTTTATGTGTAGTATTTCGGCCTACAAAAAATATTTGTGAAGTCAATCAACGTCAAATGAAGATGAATGATACAAAAATTAATTTAGTATACGCTACCATATAAAAAAGGTAAAAGTGTAAATTATTTTGGTCATAAAACAATGTTTCTTTTAATTACCAAAGACCAGCCTGGGTTAAGGTTTAAGTTCATAACATAATTACAACCAGTCTTACCCAACCTTCAGTGACTTATACAGATATTCTCTCTGTATGTATTAGTCTGTGACCTCATCACATTAAAACCACTAGATACATTTTGATGAAAATTGGTATGACGATAGATATATGTAGGTATAAACTAACCGTCATAATGTACAAACCTAAGTGGCGCGAGGTTGAGTCGCCAATACTATATGTATATATATATATATATATATATATATATATATATATATATATATATATAGGCGAATGATAAATTGTCAGAGATTTTATTTAATTTATTATACGCTACCATATAAAAAAGGTAAAAGTGTAAATTATTTTGGTCATAAAACAATGTTTCTTTTAATTACCAAAGACCAGCCTGGGTTAAGGTTTAAGTTCATAACATAATTACAACCAGTCTTACCCAACCTTCAGTGACTTATACAGATATTCTCTCTGTATGTATTAGTCTGTGACCTCATCACATTAAAACCACTAGATACATTTTGATGAAAATTGGTATGACGATAGATATATGTAGGTATAAACTAACCGTCATAATGTACAAACCTAAGTGGCGCGAGGTTGAGTCGCCAATACTATATATATATATATATATATATATATATATAAGAATGTTATGTTGTTCAAAGAATCACTATTAAAAAGCTTAGCTTCCATCCAAACAAATATCGATTTAAAAAAATATCTAAATAAGTATACATATTATAAAATTATTATATAAAATATATTAATATTAAGCCGTATTCGAACACCCCGGCCCGAGCCCTTACATTGTTCTTTTGTTAGAGCAACTTTATAGGTTTTGTTTAACAATTATTAATGTTTGTAGACGAAAATAGAATGAAATAAGCCTTTAAATATAAAGCATTATTCATAATAGAACCAGTGATTGACTTCTAAAGAATATTATATCTATACAATACACATATTGTGAAAATAAAGAAATTGTAACTCAGACGAAATTGCCTGTACTTAAAATATTACTGTATAGTATCAAACAGAGCCCGACTATACTTTTTAGAATTTTCGTCTGCCTGTCTGTCTGTGTTTGTCAATGTGTCTGTGACCTTTTCAAGACGATTCAGGTGGACAGATTTTGATGAAATAGTATGATGAGAGCTGTTTATCCGGAATATAGGGTACTTTTTACTGCAGGAAAATTTCATATCTCGATTAAATCCATACAAACTGTTAAAATGTTTCTAGGTAACGAATCCAAGCGGAGGTTAAGTCGCTAGTATAATATAAAGCGCGAATATTTTTTTTCGGATAGCGTATTAAAACGAAATGTAAGCAGCCTAGAAACATAACGACCTGCCTCGGTTTCGGTGTACCTACTGTTTATTTTTAATTTGACACCCGAAAAATCGATTTTCATACGAACTTTGCGACCCATTTTCACCCCTTTAGGAATAAAAAATCAAATCTATTTAATCTAATTAACTACAGATTAATATGTTGGGTTTTATTTATACCCGCCACCTGATAAAATGACAAGTTCAAATTCACCTTAATGATAATACAAAAGCAGAATTTCTAACATACCCAAGTAAATACCGTTCACTATTAATCTCTCCATAACTTTGTCAAAACGTCAATTGTTATTAATTTGCTAGAAATTTCTCACGCTACGAGAATAGGTACACATTCCTCAATCCGTACTCGCGTTCATTTTACCATACCGACGGAAATGCTTTAGAGTTTGAAATACCTCATATTATCTATTCTTGTATAATCTACTGGCTAATAGGTCTTATTGCAAGTTATGTATTGGACCTGAGTTTGATTCCCGGATTTAGAAAAATAGTAGATCTTTAAAAAAAATATCCTAATATCCCTATATAGTCCTATAATTATATTTTATATAATAAAAATATGTTTATTATTATTTTATGAATGCTAATTTGAGGTAGACCTATATAAATAAATAATAATGTTCTACGATGGGTCTACGTTAGGTCTACGATGTAGTGAGTTTGCCCAGGAGAAGCCTGTTAACACACACCTTAAAGAGCTTCAAGTCATACGCATTCGGAAAAACAGATACGGGCATGGCATTGAGACTGGTCAACTACGCAGGAGATATTATAGTGCACAGGTGTACACGCAGACACAAGTTTACTCTCAATTCCTATCACTCACATATTCCGGTGGGTCGTGTACTCGACTCGCCACAGCTAAGGCGCAGAACCGACGGCTTTACGTGCTATCCGAGGCACGGGGGTGAAACACCGCCGACTTCCCAACTCTGGGATGTTACTTAGTCTTACTAAACAGAAAGACTCGATAAATAAAACTTGGCCCGACACGGGATTCGAACCCACGACCACTCGATGTATGACCGTACATGCTAACCACCGAGGCAGTATATACTCGTATAAATGAAACAAATACATCAATAACCCGACGGGTAAAGTCACGGAACAACTCTAGTATTTTTCTATGAACATTATCCTTCAGTCCTTTGTTTAACTCCTTGTTCCAAGATCGCATATCTGATAGATGCCAGACCGATGTCATCTTAGCAAGCTAAACCTCACTTTACTGAACGTTGAGAGAAATTTAAAGCACTTTTGAATATTTCGAGGGTTTCACGTAAACTAGATGGTTTTCGCCAAGAACTTCTAAAGTGTCTTGTAGTTAACTCAAAGTACAACTTGCTAAAGTTTATTATAATACTTAATTATTACTTGCCATAAAAAAGAGTATAAAATATAAAAATATTGTATCTATAGCATATTTTTCTTTTAAAAATTTTTGAATGTTTTCTGGGAGTAAAGACGTTTATCGAAATTTTGCAAATAATGGATTGGTTTGAAAATGCGTTTGTTTGTGAAACTGCTGAACAGATTTAGATTAAATTTAGATACGCATCCGAAAAAAACGAGGGTACATCACTAATTTAAAAATACCTAATTAAGACTAGGGATTAATGTACCTATTTGATTTTATGTATCTGCTATATAAATAGGCAAAAACAAAACAGTTTAGTACCTTTTTGTCTCTGCTTGTATCATCGGATTCGAGCTTTATCAATAAAAAAAAGATTAATTATTTTGTATTGTAATTCATGAATCCCATTTATTATTTATTTATTTTATACAAAGTCTTAACTTTCCCTTTGATTTTCAACACATAAATGAAACTGTTATACATTTTCGTAAAAAAATATAAGTGATTTTCACAAGCAATGTAAAGAAGCATGTAATTAAAACCAGAAGCAAGTATCTGTCACTCCTAGAAAACCTTCAAAAATGTTAAAAAGGATAATAATTAATATGCCATTATACTCGTACTACATATTTAAATATTTATAAAAATATGTTGGGACATTTTTACAACAGCGCCATCTTTTCCGTGTTAAGCTACTAGGCTTCTGTTACGGAAGCCAGATAGTTGATATACTACACATATAAATTTTATATACATACATATTATAAATATAAGCACCCATGACTGCAGAACAAACATTCGTGCTCAACAAATGAATGCTCCAGCGGGACTCGAACCCGCGACCGCTGGCGCAGAAAATTGGATCAAAAAGATCAACCTAACGTTATTTAAAGAAACTTGTTTGTTTTTTCTCAGGAAGAAGGCTCTTTTTTAAAGCATTTCGGTGCGCAGCATAAAGTTCCTTCATGAAAAATAATTGTTATGTATTTGAATATAATGTAAAATATACCTAAGTTACTTTATGTAAAAAGACCGTTATGCGGTTCGCGGAGAATATACAAAATCATAGCTAAAACTCGACACCACAGATTCAGAATAAATTATGATTAAATACGTAACGAAAATTAATACTCTGCTTTCTGTTCTTTTCTTTTTTTCTTTCTTTCTATTTTCTATCATATTTTAGGATTACTTTCTCTCCTTGTTCCCTTCTCTGTATTCTTCTAGTAGTAGCTTCCTTTTTTCTAGTATATCTGGTGGAATATCTTCATTTATGTAGATTGATAAGGAGTTGTTTAGCTCCTTCTTGCTCTCTAGTAGGGCTAATTTTCGGCCTAGTGTAGTAAAAGTTACTAATATAGGTCGTACATTCTTATCCCTCTTCCCCAATCTTTTCACTAATTCTATATCATTGTTGTTATACTGTATTTCCATTGATTCACTTATCACTTATTAGTTTCTTATATTAATCACTTTCGCTTTAATTTCACTTATCACTATTCACTTGACAGTAGGTTCGTACTTTTGAACTTTTTTTGCATATCTTCTTCATTCATGGCAAGAGATGATATTTCTTTGGACGTAGTAAAGTATTTTTATCATTTTTATACACTTTTCTTGCATTTATAACTACTTAAACAATTATAATCATATTATTTTAACGAGACCGTGATAATATTGGTTTAGGTGACCAATATGCAATGACAGCACAATTGCGCATCAATGGTAGTTCAGTGGCGTTTCATCGGCTTTAATGCAATCACAATGACAGCACAATTGCACATCAATGGTAGTTCAGTGGCGTTCCAGTGGTCATTAGAACTGTCAAAATATTAACAAACTACGCAATTCATCCCATTAGATTCATCCGATCATTGACTTGTCATTATGTACGGGACTACCAATTGTTTGGAAATGTATCATTGAAGTGTCATTGAAGTGTCAGTGACAAACCATCGGAAAACCATGGGAAAACCATTGAATTAGTAGACTGCAAAAATTGCAAAAAATAGCAATTACAATGTCATTGAAAGACAACTGTGACACAATTGTAATAGCAGACTTGAGGCCCTGCACC
Organism: Boloria euphrosyne; assembly: GCA_951802675.2. Classification (NCBI taxonomy): domain Eukaryota; kingdom Metazoa; phylum Arthropoda; class Insecta; order Lepidoptera; family Nymphalidae; genus Boloria; species Boloria euphrosyne. The sequence continues at coordinate 5,753,804 of OX637896.1, forward strand.
ATTTTCAACTTTATTTGGAGTCGGGCCTTCTTGTGCACCAGCGCCTTGATTGTCAACCGTGGGATATTATGCATCTTAAGATCTTTTTTAAGAGTGGATACCTACAAAGCTGATGATCTGCCTCTTCCTCTTTTCCTGGTACCGATGCTCAGCACTCTTTTTACTGAGTAGTTTTTGTCTCGCCGTATCACATGGCCGTACCACCTGAGTCTGCCCTCTTTGAGTTTCTCTGTCACCAGAGACACTTTGAAGGATCCCCTCACGAACGAAAATTAATGACAAAGTTAAATATAACACATTTCAAATTTCCCTTTCCCAGTTTGCAGGAAACAAATTTAACTTAAACATAACTTGACGACACCTTTGGCTCAGTTTGTGGTTACCCTATTCGCTGCGCCAACGGTTGCGGGTTCAAGTCCTGGTGGGCCATTTTGTGCAATGAGCATTAATTATTATTGCCGAATTTTAGTAAAATATAATTACTGGTAGCTTTTTTACCAATATCGTAATCGAAGCTTTTAAAAAATAAGTCTATAACATAACATGCTACTATGGTATCCAAGAATGTGAAATGAACCGGTACTTTTTAGCCACTTCACATTTTAAAGGTTATAAGATGTCAGGATTTCAACATGAACATTATCCTTCAGTCCTTTGTTTAACTCCTTGTTCCAAGATCGCATATCTGATAGATGCCAGACCGATGTCATCTTAGCAAGCTAAACCTCACTTTACTGAACGTTGAGAGAAATTTAAAGCACTTTTGAAGTATTTCGAGGGTTTCACGTAAACTAGATGGTTTTCGCCAAGAACTTCTAAAGTGTCTTGTAGTTAACTCAAAGTACAACTTGCTAAAGTTTATTATAATACTTAATTATTACTTGCCATAAAAAAGAGTATAAAATATAAAAATATTGTATCTATAGCATATTTTTCTTTTAAAAATTTTTGAATGTTTTCTGGGAGTAAAGACGTTTATCGAAATTTTGCAAATAATGGATTGGTTTGAAAATGCGTTTGTTTGTGAAACTGCTGAACAGATTTAGATTAAATTTAGATACGCATCCGAAAAAAACGAGGGTACATCACTAATTTAAAAATACCTAATTAAGACTAGGGATTAATGTACCTATTTGATTTTATGTATCTGCTATATAAATAGGCAAAAACAAAACAGTTTAGTACCTTTTTGTCTCTGCTTGTATCATCGGATTCGAGCTTTATCAATAAAAAAAAGATTAATTATTTTGTATTGTAATTCATGAATCCCATTTATTATTTATTTATTTTATACAAAGTCTTAACTTTCCCTTTGATTTTCAACACATAAATGAAACTGTTATACATTTTCGTAAAAAAATATAAGTGATTTTCACAAGCAATGTAAAGAAGCATGTAATTAAAACCAGAAGCAAGTATCTGTCACTCCTAGAAAACCTTCAAAAATGTTAAAAAGGATAATAATTAATATGCCATTATACTCGTACTACATATTTAAATATTTATAAAAATATGTTGGGACATTTTTACAACAGCGCCATCTTTTCCGTGTTAAGCTACTAGGCTTCTGTTACGGAAGCCAGATAGTTGATATACTACACATATAAATTTTATATACATACATATTATAAATATAAGCACCCATGACTGCAGAACAAACATTCGTGCTCAACAAATGAATGCTCCAGCGGGACTCGAACCCGCGACCGCTGGCGCAGAAAATTGGATCAAAAAGATCAACCTAACGTTATTTAAAGAAACTTGTTTGTTTTTTCTCAGGAAGAAGGCTCTTTTTTAAAGCATTTCGGTGCGCAGCATAAAGTTCCTTCATGAAAAATAATTGTTATGTATTTGAATATAATGTAAAATATACCTAAGTTACTTTATGTAAAAAGACCGTTATGCGGTTCGCGGAGAATATACAAAATCATAGCTAAAACTCGACACCACAGATTCAGAATAAATTATGATTAAATACGTAACGAAAATTAATACTCTGCTTTCTGTTCTTTTCTTTTTTTCTTTCTTTCTATTTTCTATCATATTTTAGGATTACTTTCTCTCCTTGTTCCCTTCTCTGTATTCTTCTAGTAGTAGCTTCCTTTTTTCTAGTATATCTGGTGGAATATCTTCATTTATGTAGATTGATAAGGAGTTGTTTAGCTCCTTCTTGCTCTCTAGTAGGGCTAATTTTCGGCCTAGTGTAGTAAAAGTTACTAATATAGGTCGTACATTCTTATCCCTCTTCCCCAATCTTTTCACTAATTCTATATCATTGTTGTTATACTGTATTTCCATTGATTCACTTATCACTTATTAGTTTCTTATATTAATCACTTTCGCTTTAATTTCACTTATCACTATTCACTTGACAGTAGGTTCGTACTTTTGAACTTTTTTTGCATATCTTCTTCATTCATGGCAAGAGATGATATTTCTTTGGACGTAGTAAAGTATTTTTATCATTTTTATACACTTTTCTTGCATTTATAACTACTTAAACAATTATAATCATATTATTTTAACGAGACCGTGATAATATTGGTTTAGGTGACCAATATGCAATGACAGCACAATTGCGCATCAATGGTAGTTCAGTGGCGTTTCATCGGCTTTAATGCAATCACAATGACAGCACAATTGCACATCAATGGTAGTTCAGTGGCGTTCCAGTGGTCATTAGAACTGTCAAAATATTAACAAACTACGCAATTCATCCCATTAGATTCATCCGATCATTGACTTGTCATTATGTACGGGACTACCAATTGTTTGGAAATGTATCATTGAAGTGTCATTGAAGTGTCAGTGACAAACCATCGGAAAACCCATGGAGGTTAGATACAGGAGAACCAACGCTTCATACTAAAGCATTACCTGCCTGTCTCTGAAAATTTGTAGAGTTTATAGCGCGCTGCCGTCAATAAGTAGTATCTGTGAAGTTAGCTATTTATGAGTACTGTCACTATTGTGACAACGTGGAGTTAGGCATTGAGACAACATAGCGATCGCAGCGCCTCCTTGGTTTGACAATATTTCTGAGACACTACATTCTAGGGCCTTGGTTCTCCTGGTTTCTAATCTCCATGGGAAAACCATTGAATTAGTAGACTGCAAAAATTGCAAAAAATAGCAATTACAATGTCATTGAAAGACAACTGTGACACAATTGTAATAGCAGACTTGAGGCCCTGCACCATTTTCAACTTTATTTGGAGTCGGGCCTTCTTGTGCACCAGCGCCTTGATTGTCAACCGTGGGATATTATGCATCTTAAGATCTTTTTTAAGAGTGGATACCTACAAAGCTGATGATCTGCCTCTTCCTCTTTTCCTGGTACCGATGCTCAGCACTCTTTTTACTGAGTAGTTTTTGTCTCGCCGTATCACATGGCCGTACCACCTGAGTCTGCCCTCTTTGAGTTTCTCTGTCACCAGAGACACTTTGAAGGATCCCCTCACGAACGAAAATTAATGACAAAGTTAAATATAACACATTTCAAATTTCCCTTTCCCAGTTTGCAGGAAACAAATTTAACTTAAACATAACTTGACGACACCTTTGGCTCAGTTTGTGGTTACCCTATTCGCTGCGCCAACGGTTGCGGGTTCAAGTCCTGGTGGGCCATTTTGTGCAATGAGCATTAATTATTATTGCCGAATTTTAGTAAAATATAATTACTGGTAGCTTTTTTACCAATATCGTAATCGAAGCTTTTAAAAAATAAGTCTATAACATAACATGCTACTATGGTATCCAAGAATGTGAAATGAACCGGTACTTTTTAGCCACTTCACATTTTAAAGGTTATAAGATGTCAGGATTTCAACGTGAAGGTAATGAGGCTTATAATAAGATAATCGAACAATCGTGGTTACATGAACCATGTAAATGATGTGAACGAGAAGTCAAATGGACTGTATTGAAACTTAATGTCGTATGTTTTAAAATTCATGTATTTTACTTAAGATTATTGAAATAGTCTTAGAAAATTTTATTTATAAGCTGTGTTGCAAAACAACATAATAATTCAAGTCAGTTCGCAAATCACTTAATTCCACACATTTTCCTCTAGTGTGCTGGGGGTAATGGGGGTCTAGTAAGGTGTTGTTATGAGTGTTACGTTTGGATTTAGCTACTGAAACACAGGTTTCTAGTGTTCAGGAGCTAGGGCTGTATGAAATTTTACTAATATATTTTGTTTTTAATAAAGTACTTTTTTAACTTAGTAATATGTTCTAATTTAAATATATTTAATAACTTATTTAACTAAAATACATAGTTGATAATAGATTCTAGTTACGTATACTTATTATGTCAAGTTATTTACTGTCTCGGTGATGTAGGGGCTACCATGTACACCGCAAATCCGAAGGTCCTGGTTTAGTCAATTAGTTTTTCTGATTAGTAAGTCTTAGTAAGGAATCTGTCGGACACTAAGACAACTGAAGCAAGTTTTTTGACCTATAAACGAAATGCAGCATATACTATATCTTAATATTCCTTATATTGTAGTCAAAGACAAATAATATAATTAATCAAATAGCAAATAATGTGAAAAGGAAAAGAAAATAAAGGTAAAATATAACTTTATTTATGAACAGGTTCTCCAAACGACAAGCCAGAGCTCCCGAACTGATAAACGAACCGCTGCCTTACCGCGACCCCCTCATGTACAACGAGTGGCCTGCGTACACTGCCATACCGCGTGCTGCTCCGAGGTAAGGAATACTTGTTGTTTAACTTATGGAAACTAGAATATTATAAAATATATTTAAGTACATAGTATATTCAGTACCTAAACGAAACATAGGTTTTGTAATCAGATAATCAGAACTATTTTCTGGGAGGTTCAACTGCTTCTTAACATTAAACTACTAACTAATATTTAAATACCTTTTTATTACTCTCAATCATATCTCATCATCTTTTTAAAGACATGTTAATTTAAACGGAGAATACGGTTTTTATTATATATTTTCCTTACGGCAGGGGGATACAAGTGCATCCCCTAATATCCCTGCCATAATGGATGATAAATTTTGTATCTACATATATCTTATTATATGAATTAAATATGTACATTTTAGATTTTAAAATTTTGGCTCCAAATTTTAAGATTACTTCAAGCTACAAGCAAATACTCGTAGAAACGACATTCTAAAAATCATACTTTATATTACAACGCCAACATTAAACATTCTTTGTATAACAAGATAAGCAAAAATGACTGTTTCAATTTTGCAAAACGCTACGCACGTCTACGGTTTACGAGACGTAGCATTGTAGTTTCAGAGAATTCATTTTTGTGTTTTGTTCTCGTATCCTTGTATCATTTTTATCTGAAGTCATATATTACGTGCGAGTTTTGCCAAAACAAATTTAAATACACTAGCAAATCACTATTATAGAGATTGGCGGTAAAAGGATGAAAATATCGGTGCTTTTTGATGCCAATTCATAAAAAAATAAAAAAATTTGGTCTAAAAATAAAAAACCGGAGATGGCCACCCTTATCACACAGGAGAATAAAAAATAGCCTACGACCTATTTTCAGACCTACTATCTACACAGAAAAAAAACAGAAGTCGGTCAAGCCGTTTGGGAGGAGATGAATAACAAACACTGTGACAATAACAACAAGATTTTTATATATGTGTAAGAAGATTCAATCTAATTCTTTAAAAGATCTCTTAAAACTCAAATCTTATCTTCACTCAATAAATACTATTATAATATTTATTTTATTTAAAAAACAATGACTGTAACGTATTGTGCACAATATAACCCCAAAACTAGTTGTTATTTTTTTTTACTTTTTGTTTATCTGTATGTATGTTGTATGTGCGAGTTCATAATCACGCAAAAAGTACTCAACCGTTTATTACGAAATTTTGTATCGTGATAACTTATTGCTAGATCAACAGCACCTTTACAGCGAAATATAGACAACTTTTAGCCGAAGGTAAGTTAAAACATTTATTATAGTATTCAAAATGTTACTTTTAATAACCCAATTGCAAAAAATAGCGAAAGCTAATAGCTACATTAGTTTACTTTCCGTTCTGGTGTTAAGTTACAGCATACTCATATATCATCTCACATAATAAGCTCTATTCGCGCTCGTATTCCTTCCTCTAGCGTTACTTTGTCACATAAATGACGACCCACCCACAACACCTTGTATTGTTTATGAAAACTGATCTCAGACGTACTGTTTGCAAATAAAATATGTAAATGCATAATTTTTACCATCTGTACATTAAAGATTTTTTGGAAATTATCATTGAAATAATTATTATTATCGATACAGAGGCCCAATCTTTAATTTTTTTTCTGTCTACGCGTCTATCTGTCAGTGTCATCCGTCACGAGAAAACCACTAGACACATTTTGATAAAATTTGCTATGATGAAAGCTGGTTAGCCGGGTCAACATTATATTACTGCTTAAAAACAAATAATTAATGAGAAATTTAAATCGCATTTAGCAGTTAGTTTTATAAATAAATCTTTTATTTCAATTATTGCATAGGCCAAGTATTATAATTAGGGATTCGTTTCAGTCCATAACCGCTTCAGAGTTATGGACTTGGAGTGAGAAGGTGTAACAAAGGCTATAATTTACACGTGATTTTTTAAAACAAATATATTTTTTAATATATAAAAATCTCGTGTCCCGTTCCTTTAAAGTTCGATAACAAATACTGTTTGTTATCGAACTTCTCCGAAACGGCTTGACCGATTTTTATGAACTTTCTTATGTACATTTGGTAGGTCTGAGAATAGGTCGTAGGCTATTTTTTATTCCCCTAGCCTAGCCCCCTCCTGATTTTTTATTTTTTATTTTTAGACCAAATTTTTTTTTACTATTTTTTTATGATTTGGCCAAATACTTATAACTCTACATTTTTTAATAGTGATTAGAACGCGGGCGGAGCCACGGGAATTGCTAGTATAAAAGCAAAAATAGCCTATCCGCTGGGTGCGTGACTCTAGCGCCATCTAACGATACAACTCACGGTGGCTCTTTTGAGAAAATATACATGTATTGTATGCCAAATAGCTATTGAAAAAATAAAATAAACTTGAAAAAAAAATTTTTCAATGTTAAATGTGATATATTACACAGAGTGTACATTAAATTAATTTTCTTTCCGTGGGAACGCTGAAAACAGTAAGTAAAATAAATACAACAACTAAAACAAGTCTCAAATAGTGAATTAGGTTGGCCCAACTTTTTTTGATTTACGGATTTTTTTTATTTTTAATTATTTGTTCGTCGTTTGTTCGTTATTGTTCGAATGTAGAAATTGTTTGTACGTCTTTTATTTATTTATAATTAATTAAACAAATGTTCACCCTTAAGTTAGCCCCCTTTATTAGATATCTTTATTTTTATCGCTCAGATTAATTAATTTTGATCAATTATCGTTGGTTCGACGACTATTGGTGATTGTTCGATCATAAAAACAATTAAATTCCCAATTATTAATTATTTTATATCTAATAAGCAAACCATCACTTCATTGTCTGGGAACCGGAAACTTATAAAATTTACAATTACTATTTCTACTAGTATTTTTGCAATCGACTACACAACAACTCTGATGACCCATTTTATTTTATTTATTTAATTTAACTGACACACGTGATATTTTTATGGTCATAAATAATAAAGAGCCACTCGTAGTTCTGTTTTGGTCCGCAGCGGGCGCTGACATTACTTTTGTTTCCCCCACCATGCCTTACGCACCCAGCGGATAATGCTTATTAAGTACGACGTATCATACATGACATAACAATTCTTTGAACTCGCATATTCTACGAAATAGATTGGAAACAGGGGTTTCGCTTTAAATATAATATTCTAACAAATCGTAACTTAGGTGTATAATATTGTTTTTACGTCCTTGCCGTCGGTACGTAGGTGAATATTTACCAAGAAGCACCCACATTTTCCTTTATATATTCTCGTGTACTTTATAAAATGCGAACCGCATTTTCTATACTCTCTTGAATAATTTAAAATAGTTTATTGGTGTATTAAGGACAGGGAATTGTATGACTTCAGCGTGGAATAGAGAGATACTCGTATTTATTATTATTATTTTTTTTAAATATAATGAAACTTTATTTATTAGACATATACGTTTACTTTAATATATAGTATTGAATCGTCTGAAGGTCATTAGTGTAGTACTGTCAGGTTGGAAGGTAGTTCTGCTGAGAACAGCATGCGAGAATCTTGCCGTTGTACATGTACATGTCAAGCTATATTTGTTATATTATAAAACAAAGTACTGTCTGTCTGTTAGCGCAAAACTCAAAAACTACTGCACCGATTTTCATGCTGTTTTCACCAATATAAAGAGTGGTTCTCGAGGAAAATTTTAGTCAAGTATATATAATTTGTCAAGTATTTTAATTTATTTTGACGAATATCTTAGGAGTAAACGCAAAAAATACGGACGCGAGAATAAAATGCAAGCACTGCTTCAAGCGCCGCTTCGGTTGCGCAATCGCCGACCCTACCCCGCACCGTCTTGCTTACTGTTTAGCTAATAGCTTTGATTTTGCATCATAAAACACGCTTTACTTTATCTAAACTTACATAGGTATTTAGACAAGTGGTAATCACGCTAAAATGATTCGCACATGATCATTAGAGATGCGAGACTCGGGATTCGAACTCACTTTACTCGGTTTGCAAAGCGAACGTTTTAGCACTGGGTTATCGATGAGTCTGTATTCTGTACAGTAATAATTATATTATATCAAGTGATTTTAAGCATAATAGTGATATTTAATCCGATTGTATTACGATTCAACGTACTGCAAGTTGCAATTCAATTCGTCTAGATTATTCTATTGTAGCGCTCGTATTGTGCCGAAATGTTACTAGCGCAAACCCTGCAACTATATTCTTTTCAGGTTCTATTTTTTTGTTAATAAAGCTAAATAATATTTTCTATTTACTTTTATACTAGCGATTTAATCTGGCTCCGCTTGAATTCGTTTCTAGATCCTCTAGATTTGAAGGTTCACATAGGTTTCTTAGAAACTACTAAAAATGCTAAAAACTAATAATTTGGCTTTTATATCGATAATAATGAATAATTTAAAAGATATTTTTAACATTTTATGTACAGAAACTAAATTCCTTTCATATTGTAAATTAATTAAGTACTATTTCTATTTTAAGCTTTATAAAATAAAGTAAGATATTTGCCCATGATTTTGTCTGGTTCATTCAACTTATTAAAAAGATAATTCTTCATTTCATTTTATTAAAATATTAAAGCAATTAGTTCATTAATTTTCACATTTTTATTCAAGTTATCTATCTATACTTATATGTATAGATAAAATTGAAGTGTCTGTTTGTAATTTCAACTTAACAGCTTTACACTAAATGCATATGAAAGTATATATTATATTACTTTTTCTTATTGGAATAATCCGTGAGACTGCGTGCTGCTTGGTCGTTTATTTTACTTTTATTTAAGCAGCCTTTGAAAACCATTTTTAAATTTTAAAGCTCTCTCCCGACCTTTTAACCAGATGCTTAGAAAAAAGGTACTTTACAGCTGTACGTATTTGTATTTATTTGGAATGCTCTATAGCCTAAAGGGTCTGAGAGTTTTTATGGCAAGTAAAGCACTTGCAAAATTAAGCAAAATTTTTTAAAGGTGGTATTTATATACTGATCCAATTTATTTCTTTGTTACAAAATATGTTATCTATGAATCAAAATGTATCCACTTATCAAAAATATATAATATACTATAAGTATATTATATAGTATATACTCTAAGTAAATATTTTGGGTTTTGATCCTTCTACAATATAGATAAAGTACAATTATAGTGGTAGTGCCATGCTTGTTACCTTCGGGTAGCAGCCGAATGGGCCGGCACGCCCCGTATAGTACCACTCTCTCACAGAAGACCGGCGTGAAGTGGCAGCTATGCTGTCGCGTTTCGTCCGGTGAGTGAGAGTCCGGGAGGCCCACTCCCCATACCTCCTCCCGTCCTTCTCCCTCCTCCCTCCCTCCCTTTCCTGAAAGGCCGGCAACGCATCTGCAAACCCTGTGGTGTTGCAGATGTCCATGGGCGGAGGTGATCACTTACTATCAGGTGAGCCTCCTGCCCGTTTGCCCCCTTTGTCCCATAAAAAAAAAAAAAAAAAAACAAGTAAAGAATACAGTTACTGAAAATAATTTCGTTACTAAGCCGGGTTCGTTTAATTTTCTCTAAATATAAATATATTGCTGCTTATTTTATAGGTCTTGGCGCGTGGGAGGCCTTTGAATATTAAGCTTTATAATTGATTTTTTTATTACGCTTTTTTACTTCATGTTACGCAAATATAAACGAAATATAATCTATACATAAGTTAAAACAAAAGAGATATTAGAAACAAAAATTAGAAAGAAACAAAAGAGATATAGAAAGAAAGAGATTAAAATATAAGATACTAAAAACAAAAAAATCATTTCAAAATTTTTTGTCTGTCTGTCCGTCTGTCTGTTTGTTCCGAGTAATTTCTGAAACGGCTGGACCGATTTACACTGACAGATAGCTAATGATGTAAGGAATAACTAAGGCTACTTTTAACTGACTTCAAAAAAGGAGTTACTTATTCAAACTATTAAGGCAGTGGCAGCCTAGTGGTAACGCGCTGGCTTGGATATCCGGGTGATTCGTGGCCATTCGAGGCGCTAAATTAAATTTGCAAGTTTTGTTCTATAAAAATAGAAAATAACTATAAAATTTTATATTTGTCTTCACGAATGGCCAGCACTAATTAGGCACTAAATTAATACTAGTTTGATTTGATGCTGTGCTATGCGGTTAGCGTTGTAAGAGACCGACACTGCTAGCTTAATATAAAGCTGGCAGTTTTCTAATTTTTGATCAATCTATTGCAGCGTAAAATTTACTTTTTGCAGCATTAATTAGCACTAAATGAGCACTTAATTACTGCAAGTGTGTTATGTGGTTCTGCCCACTTGACCTTGCTAGCTTAACATACGTATTACAACTTGTCTTATAGTGAAGGAAAACATCGTGGGGAAATCTGCATGTCTGAGAGAACCTAGCAAGATTTCGAAAGACATGTGCAGTCACCCAACCCGCATGGTGAACTATGGCCTAATCCCCCTCGTATTGAAGGGAGGCTCGTGCCCAGCAGTGCCAGCCAGCCATTATACAAACTAATTCGTATTTTTAAAAAATAAATCAGTCCAACCGATTATATCGACGAACAGCATTTTGCTTTTATTCATAAATATACACGTGCGTACACCACAGACTACAAATAGTGTATATAACGTTAAATAAAACAGAATGAGTACGGATAATGGAGGTATCCTATAATTATTACTTTTTTTGTAATACGGGACCCTAATAATAGGTGTATGTGAAACCACAGTATATTCTAAGTAACATTTTGTTACAGATTCCGGTACCAGTACCCGTCTATCCCACGAGAAGCGTACGGCCGGGTGATCACTAAAGCTCCGCCCAATGTGGTCCGCACACCAGACTATGGAGAGGTAAGCATTTTAGTATTGAGATTTTTTTCAGAACAGGAAAATTTGATTTAGAAAATACAATAACACCTCAGTACATGGCTGAAACTAGCTATACCTTAAGAGATATAAATAAATAAATATGTTGGGACATTATTACAACAGCACCATCTAGTTCCGTGGTAAGCTACGAGGCTTGTGTTACGGATACCAGATAGTTGATATACTACACACATAATTTTAAATACATACATATTATAAATATAAACACCCATGACTGGAGTACAAACATTCGTGCTTAACAAATGAATGCCCCCAGCGAGACTCGAATCCGCGACCGCTGGCGCAGAAAGTAGGGTCGCTACCAACTGAGCCAAACGTGTCGTCAATATGTACATCAAAATATTTGAGTTGATCATTATAGGTCTTAAAAAGGTTCGCAATAGTGTATATCTATCTCCTTTTTTTATCTATTTTTTTTATTGTTGAAAAATGCACATTACCTATACCACCTGTGAACATACAGGTAGTTATTTTGGGCTCACCGGTTCAAAATAAGCCAGTACTTCCTACCAAAAACCAACAGTCCTCCACCGTCTTAATGAACGCTTACGCATTGAACCCCGACAGCAGAACTGCCGAAATAGTTCACACTGCCAAGTGGTTGCTTCATAGTCAACCCGCATGCCACACCGCCCACCGAAATAGGCACATCCTTGTTTTCTTGGCTTCGCGCCCGGCTAGCTCGCCAGAAGCTAATGAGTCCCCCACCACGATAAGGTGAAGGCACATTGGGGGAGTATGCCTTTTTCCTAAGGTACCTCGCAATTAGGTTTTTGTAAATCCCTTAAATATGATATACATATTTATATTCCGTAACCCCAAGAGTTGAACATTTAATAATTACAAAACAAGTACTATACAACTTTCGTAAAGTTACTCAGTAATAATTAAGCGTGTTTCGTCATCGAAGAAACTTGGAACAGCGGTTAGATGAATTTCATGAAAGTTAGCGGTCAAGGACGTGGAAACAAAAAAGTATTAACGATTGCCTTAACTTAGTCAATCTTAACGCTTGATGTATTTTATTAAAAGAAGGATGTGTATAAAATAATATTATGTAACTTTTGCTTGTCTCGTTGTTAATTTATATAGTTAACTATCATAAATATAATATTTTTTCTTTTAATTTATATGAGAAAATCCTTTGCTAGTGTTTTAATATAACTTTAACTTTTTTATTTAATAAATAACTAAGTATTAGGGATATGAATAGGCATTGCACAATATCTCTATATTGCCTAATATAAGTTCAAAAAAAGAGAATAGCTTATAGGCAGGGTTAGATTTATAATACGCACATTTGGGCTAGTGACTAGTGCGGCTTTTCAGGGGCGGCAAAATTCGGACACATTATTAATGTTATCAAAAATGTTTTTTTTTTTTATTTTTCAAAATATGAATAACTAGCGACTCACCCTCGCTTCGCTCGGGTTCGTCTCTAGATACCCCCTTTAGCATAATTTTTTATAAACTTTGAATGTCTTACTAATTTATATATATTCAAAAGCCTTAAAAATAAGTTTGAAGCTTCTAGCTTTAAAAATGACATAATTTCCATACAAACTTTCATCCCCTATTTCAACCATTTACAGCCATTTTTTCGCCTTAAAAAGTAACCTATGTCCTTTCTCAGGCTCTAGACTACATGTGTACCAAATTTCATTAAAATCGGTCGAGTAGTTTTTGAGTTTATTCGTTACATACAAAAATACAAATCTCTCCTCTTTATAATATTAGTATAGAGTATAAATTAATAAAATTAAGTTAAAATAATTCTTTGCATTTTGTGGAAAAAAGCCAGGGGCGGCGCTACAATTGAATCCGGAACTGCGTATATATAGATAAATATACCTACCTAACTACTCCGGAACTGCGTATATATAGATAAATCCAAAGCTACTTATTCCTTAAACTTACTTTTCTCTATATTGTGTTGTAGTTTGAATGGTCACACTTCGCAGTCCATCACGTTGGCTTAATACAACAGCGCCATCTAGTTCCGTGGTAAGCGTACGAAGCTTGTATTAGGGATACCAGATAGTTGATACACTACACATATAAATTTTAAATACATACATATTAAAAATTCGTGCTCAACAAATGAATGCCCCCAGCGGGACTCGAACCCGCAACCGCTGGCGCAGAAAGTTGGATCATACCAACTGAGCCAAACGTGACGTCAAAGCTTGTACATATCCTTCAAAGATTTTCCATATCCTTCAAAAATAATTATGTTCTAATAGGAAACCAGCACACCTAAGTCAAGCGTGTCTCGTGTATAAATGCCATATCTAGTTTTTAAAATATCTTCCGAGATAATGGGTAGTCAGATACACTGTTACTGCACACTCTAACAGTACTAAAAGCCTAAAAATAAGCCATATCATACCATTCAAAGTAATAATGCTTAAGTAAACAATGGAACCAGGATAAAAACAAAAAGAATTATATCAGACGACATTCAAAAACGAAATAAATGTAATTTACGTAAAACCCAGCGAAAAAAGAGCTTTGAAGCCTGAGTCTCAAAGGAAATAATAATAACCGTTTTCTTTGTTTCATTTTCGATATTATTTTTATCTATATTCTACTTGCGTCCCACTCGCTCTCGGCCCATTCAAAGATGAATCGCAGTTTAAGTCGATCAGGGATAAATGGTATATAAATAATACGTCTACAATCGTTGGAAATAAAAAAAATAAGAATTATTATGTAAAAGTTATTAACTTTAGTCAAAAATGAGTAACTGCCATAGTTTCTTTTTAGTTTTCTATTTTTCCAACGACACATGTAAGGTCTAGTGCTTATTTTTACCATTCTGTATATAACGTGTTTTCTCTTTATTACATAAATATTAATATTTGAAGTTTTAAAATTAAAACAATTTTTATGTCACCGATTAGGTATTTTTTTGTTATTTTTTGTTATTCTAGTATTGTTTTTTTCATTCAGATATTAAGATGCAGCAGGTGCAATAAAATTTGTACAAATATAAGCAAGGAAGTCATCATTTTAACGAAACATGACATATTAGTTAGTTAGTTTAAAAACTGAGTTTGAAACGTTAATTTCTAGAAATAGATTTACTTAATATATCTATTATGTAAGTTAAGCAATATTTAACGTTGCAAGCAGATTTAATGATATTTTTTAGAGTAGAAGTGATCATAACTTGAATTGTTTTTGAAATTAAGGTACCTACTACCTACCTAGTTAGTTAAAATATAATTATTGGTTAAAAAGTAAATAAATGTATTATTCTAAATACTAAATCATAAAAAAAACATTAATAATAATAATGTTCCCCGACCGATTCGGCCATGGCGGCCAATCTCATTGAGACAGACCAAGTACGCAGGAGATATTATAGTGCACAAGTGTACGCGCAGACACAAGTGCACTCTCTATTCCTATCACTCTCATACTCCGGTGGGACGACTACTCGACACGACCAGTGAGAGATAAGGCGCAGGACCGACGGCTATACGTGCTCTCCGAGGCACGGGGGTGAACCACCACCAACTTCCCAACTCCGGGCTGTTACTGAGGCTAACGAAAAAGAAAGATTCAATAACTAAACTTGGCCCAACCCGGGACTCGAACCCAGGACCTCTCGGTGTGTGACCGTACATGCTAGCCACTACACCACCGAGGCAGTACGTTATTACGCTATTAAATAGATAATTAAGAAAACGATACAAGGAAAACGTTTAACAAAACCTTCCAAGAACAAGGTAAGTCGTCATTTTCAGTTATCGATCGACGAGCCCCTGTTACAAACAACTATGAACAAAAATACAAAAATCATGATAACCTTATGTAAAAAAATTTAAAAAAATCTTTAAAAGAATTTTTTTCCTGAAAATTCGACAAACTAAAAATTATATTTATGTTTTACCTCAAAAGACAAATACATTAATTGACATGCGAACATGTATGTCTGTTTATACTCTAATGTATTCAATGTTAGAATAATTTATGAAAATATTTAAACACAAATTCGAATCATATTTTTTTTCTCCAAATTATCGCATAATTGCGTGGATAGACACCATCTGTTATAGCTAAATATATTTTTAGTATGTCAAACGGCCATATTTGATGTGAAATATTAAAAACGCCGAGAACAAAGAAAAACAAATTAAATTCTCAAAAAAATTACGTTTTCACTTTTTTTCTCATACAGAATCGCTGATTTCCTTCTTGCTTTATTTTGTTTTATTAAAAACTGTGAAATTCAGTTTCTTTCAGCGATTAGCCACACGCGGCCAGTTGTAAGACAACAATAAACTTAATTATACCTTTGAGTCTTTTTATTTGGTAGCTATTCTTAAAACTTTTAATATTCGTTCATTCTGTAACGCCTACGTCGACGCCTACACGGAAAAAATATTTTTTCCTCTGATGTAGAAAGCGTTTTGAAAAGAAGGATTTATGGATTATGTGGGCGTATTTAATTAAATTGCAATTCGCACTGTAGAATTTATTAATTGTTTTCGCGCAAAGGACTTACGTCATTCAACAATATTAGAATTGTTACAGAAGAGAGGATTTATAAACATTTAAAAAAAAATGATTTTTTGTGTGACTTAAATGATAAATTATTTTTTTAGAAAACGCCATATTGGTTATGTAATCGCCTTTTACATATTTGTAGGCTTTTATGATATTTAATAAAACTAAGCAATTTACGATTGTACGTAGTAACAATAACTTCAATTTACAATAATAAAAATTAGACTGTACATCAATTTGCCTGTGTGTCTGATAATGGGTAAGCGACGTAGGATAAGGTCCTAACACACTAATGTCCCAA
This sequence comes from Boloria euphrosyne, assembly GCA_951802675.2. NCBI lineage: Eukaryota > Metazoa > Arthropoda > Insecta > Lepidoptera > Nymphalidae > Boloria > Boloria euphrosyne. Next base: position 5,770,218 of record OX637896.1, read on the forward strand.
TCGAGGGTATGGTAGCTTGGACTGGCTGTCACGTCCGTTGGCCGACTATATGTTTCATAAGCTTTAGTAGTACTGGATAAGGACTTATAAGGACTATATTATGGTATTCTAAATTTTTATCCTTTTGTAACAAATAATTAAGAAAAAACACGCCAAGCCAATGGAAAAAGCTCGTATAGTTTAATTTTGTTGATCGTAGGAAAAAACAGTGCATTTTTCGCGTTCGGTACATACGTACCTATAGAACCCTAAAAGTTCAATGCTTTGTTTGACCGAAAGAACATTTTCACGATTTTTATCTTGTTACTATTGAATGTTAAATACAGTTACGCAGTACGTAGGTACAGCTCATAGTTTGTTTGATTTAAAATATAACATATTCGGTTAATTAGAAACACTTTGATTGTGATTTCATATAACTCTCATAAAGCACGCCAGCACTCAAGCACGGTTGTGCTTAAAACTTTAGTTATCTTTATAGCGGTCTTTAAACTTTAGCGTACCACCGCGGGTCAGTTTCCTTGCTTGTCAATTTCACTAATTCGTCAGTTATATTAAAATTGTGATATGTTAGTATTGTATATTTGCCGGTTTATGCACAGGCCCTGTGGCGCAATGGATAACGCGTCTGACTACGGATCAGAAGATTCCAGGTTCGAATCCTGGCAGGGTCGTCAATAAGTAGGATAGCAATTCGCTATTTTAATTAATTTTTTTTTTATTCTATATTTCTTTTACTTCTTTTAAATTAGATTTCGTAAATGTTTATGTTTGAGGTGGGAAACCCGCTGCAATTGCTTGGTAAAGCAATACGGTTATCGATATGTACCACCCCTTAAAAAGTTAAGTTATTTGCGTAAAACATGAACGTACTAACACACAAAATATTCCATTTATAATATGAAAATACCTTTGTATTTTTGAATAAATATTATAGAAGTATTAATATCGTATAGTTTCAATAATAATGCTTAATACATAGGTAACAAAAAATCATACGTATACGTTTGACAAGACGTTTGGCTCAGTTGGACCCTACTTTCTGCACCAGCTGTCGCAGGTTCGAGTTCGATTAATTTGTTGAGCACGAATGTTTGTACTCCAGTCATCGGTGTTTATATTTATAATATGTATGTATGTAAAATTTTTATGTGTAGTATATCAACTATCTGGTATCCGTAACACAAGCCTCGTAGCTTACCACGGAACTAGATGGCGCTGTTGTAAAAATGTCCCATTATATTTATATTTATTTATTATATATTTATACCCGCCCACATATTTGAAAGGTGTTTGAATGTAGGTATTATTCTTGGTGGCTGTAACCCTTGAACCTATTGTCACTGACATCTAAAACTTAAAGTATGTTAATTTTGTTGGGATTTATTTTGCAATAAGATAATAGCACAACATAGCCGTGTAATAGAGCAATTGATCTTTGTGTTTAACATTTTGCTCTGTGAACAGACGATCGGCAGAAAAGCTGTACTAAAAATAGTTATTACTGCTAATCCGATATGCCGCTTTTTAACCACTTCTATAAGTATAATAGATCTTTAATCACGTCTTTACTGACACACGAAACTGCTTCCTTGTTGACTTTTGTGCTGATTTTATTAAAGTTTCGAGGCAAATGTGATTGAGTGAGATATACTGTTATCCTGCTCACTCGCTGTGTTTTTTTTTTAATAATTGAAATAATCCTAATCCATCTTGAAGTTTTTAGTAGCCTAAATAGCTTTTTTTAAATTACCTTCTATTACGAATTTATTTTTTTCTCCGTTACCTTTAAAAGCTTAAAAGATATTTTGAACATTAAAGTTAGTATGAAATTTTCGCAAAGAGTCACAGATTTCTAATAAAATTGTTGTTACTTTTGAATTCGTTGCTTAATATTTTATTAGTGCTTACAGTAGCCTAAGTGTTTCTCCAGGTCATCAATTATTTGTGTACTAAATTTCATTTAGGTCGTTTTTGTTTCGTTAATAATATATTCCAATTTATCGATAAGCGTATCTTGCATCGCTTCACGACGTTTTATTATATCTATTAATATAAATAACCTATGTAAGCATTTAATATCGATTTTGATATAAAATATCGATTTTAGAACAAAATATCGATTGTAAATCAGACAATATAGCGTTAAACTATCAGATATTTGATTTATATAGATATATAGATGCATTATTGAACTGTAAATTCTAAATGATGCATTAACACGCACTAACAATTCGCATTCTGTCCTAATTCCATTATGTTATAGTATTCAACTATTTTGTATTTGTACATATATATTAATAAAATGCTATTATATTTGTTCGTATAATAAAATTCAAAAATTTTGTCGAATCAGAACATTAATTATTTCGTCGTCGTCGTCGTTATTATCGCGTAACAGAGACAGAATTTTTAGTTTTTAAAATTTGTGTCTGTTTGTCTGTGACCGCATCACGAAAATACAGTAGACAAATTTAGATAAAATTTTGTAGAATGATAGCTAGTTATACGGGTCAATATATTATAGAATACTTTTTATTACGAGAAAATGTCTCATTTCTGAAAAATTTATTCTAACCATTACTTTACCAACTAACTAGGGAGGAGCTCGAGTGGAGCAAGGGGTCCTCCCTCTTGCTCTAATCGAGTTCGTGTTTTATAAATACATTGCCTGGAAAAGCTCACAGCACTGGCAGTACATGTACATTACAAAAGAAAAATGTTGAAAAATTGTATTTTATTTATGCAATGATGTTTTTTTATATATTTATTTATTTATATATAGTCATAGCACTAAAGCAGACAGACAGTCGACAGAAATATATTCTACCTCATGCGGGAAGATATACATGTGACCGCAATTAGAAAGGTATACATTTTCTTACTATCTAAATTTTATTACTATAAATTGTAGCATTTCTATGTTATTTAAATTTCGATTTAAATTTCATAAACTTGTATATTATATCGTATACATTACAAATGATCGATATCATTTTTACCCGACTGAGCCCAGACCGTTTGTTTTGTGTTTGACCTCAATTTATGTAAATGTGTAGCAGAACCTGCAAAAAATATTAAAAAAATATGTCTCCGACTGCATAATACTAGGTTTTTACATCAATATATTTTAGGTGCTTTTTACACTAATTTTTATTGTTTTCTTTTTGATACTGCATATTATATCGTTTGAGTAAAAATCATAAAACTTTCTTGGGAATCTGTTTACGCAATTCTGCAAGAATTCAAGAACCCTTTCATGTCCCGTGTTATGAGGAAAAGCTAAACTTTTACTCAATGAAAATTACTCAATTGTAATGAAAACTTTAAAAAGCCTTTAGTAGGTTTCTCAATTATGCAAAATATATTGCGTATATTAATTAGAATTATATAAATAAATACCCGTTCCTAGTCTTCGATAATGTTTTTTGAAAATTTTATGGGAAAAAAATCGAAAAACATCTCAGGACATTAGAAAACTTAAGAAGACTGTTGAATTTCTGTATAGATCATACAGCGTCTATCCAGCCAGCTAGTTTGCTAAAAATAATTATACGTAGAGCTTGAAATGTCATAATTAAAATTGTTGTTGTTATAACATCAATGTCTTCTAAATAATCATTAACAATTTTACTATGACAAATTTTATCAATACCTGTACAGTGGCTTACTTATGATGCGGTCATAAACAGATAGACAAAGTTCTAAAAATTATACATACGGCATGTTTAATTTGTAATAATGACTGTTACAATTATATTTTCTAAAAATATTTAATATCCAAGCAATCGATTTCCAATTTTATTAAAAAATATAACTAAGTATAGATTAATAAAAGAAGACATAGAAGAAGTCGTTAGTAACTGTCACAGTCACTTCTTTTCTTTCCATTCACGATCGCTTAACAATTAGACATTAAATTCCGACATACACAATAACCTATCGGCGGTTGCGTAACAAAACCCTTTAATATGAGAATAATGCCATGTCTAACTATGCCATCAATCATCGGATAATCTGGCAACAGTTCGACATTTCTTTTCTAAGGAAACTATTATTTTTATATAGAAACTATTTTGTTACATCTCACTTTATTAAGCACAATTGTTCCAGATGTTCGGCATGTTGAATGTGCCACATTCAACTGGCAAGGTGCTGCGATACCCTGGACCGTCCCGGTCTCGCGGTGGACCGCAGTTCATGGTCCCTCCTCAAAGGGATAGGTACGCATAATATGAACATAGATTATAGTTTAGTATGAAGACTATAAAATGATACATCGGTCTTTTAGTTATAGACTAGTGAGTAGAATATAAAAAAACATACAATTCGTTAGCAAACCAATTTACAAAGTATCAATGAATTGCGTTTCATACCGTACTAACAGTATGAAACGCAATAAATCGAATTTAGAGAGAAGTTATGTGTTATATAATCATTTTATGTTATACTTGCATTGTCTTAATAATACGATTATTATAGGTTCGAAGCACTGAAAAATTTGATCCGGCAAGAGCATCTTCGCGAGTTACAGCGGAAATATGAGACGGAACAAAAACAAGAGCTTAAAGAAATCGCGTCTGGACGCGGGTGAGTAAAATTTTCAGCAACTGTCCACTTACTTTTATTAACCACTAGCGACTCACCTGATTCGCTCGGTTCCTTAGATATCTGTTAATTTTTTGGGGTTCCCCTAGTTTTTTTTCTAAAATAAAATTAAGAACAAGTTACTCCTTATAACAGCTAGCTATCAGTTTCAGAGATTAGTGGATACAAACAGACAGGCAGCCAAAAATTTTAAAAATTTTGTTTTTCGTATATGCACTTAATAAAAAGCTGTTATGTTGATTTGACAGACAGTTCAATTTTATTTATCTATATAGATACAAGAAAGTAGGCTGGAGCTTTTCCGTTGAATAATCGTATTAATTTTAACCTTTTTTTGTGTGAAAAAAAATAGAATTAATATTCCACGCACATAATATAATATAAGAACTTCTATGTAAGATTTTATTTAATCTTTAAATATTAATTTTAATTAGAAAAATAACCGCATAATCTTAAAAATATCCATAATATTATTTTTATACTTACATAAAATTTTCGAACAATAAATAAAGTCTTCATTCAAATTAATAACCATTGCCATATTAGTTTGAAGTTTGGAGACGCCATTACAATATCGTTTTTATTTCATGACCGCCGCATAATTTAACCACCTATAGCTATTATTGTAGGATCTCGTGGCTGAGTTTTAGGATATCATAAAGTAAAAGACAAATGCGACATTTAAGATTAACGGGTTTTAAAAGAATTTACAAACATTTTCTTGCTTCTGTAAATAATTATAGAAGGTATTCTATTATAATAACTGAAATGTAACTTTATTTAAGCAATATAAGTAAATTAAGAGATTTATATAGGTTATTATGCAAACATTATTAAAAAATACAGACGAATTGAGAACCCTGCTCCTTTTTGGAAGTGGGTTGATATTACTGGTCATAATATAAACTATTATCTTTTAATTTCATGTGCGAAAGTTTGTCTGTATGTAAGTTTGTTACACTTTTACGATAAAACGGCTGGACAGTTTTTTAGACTATGCCTTAAAGTAAGCTTAAAGTCGAAGACAATATACGAGTAGCTGTTACTCGTACATTTTTCTTCTGTCCGTCTGACTATTTGTGACCGCATCACGAGAAAATCACTGGACAGTTTTAGGTAAAATTTGGTATCATGATTGCTGGTTATCCGGGTCGAGATATAGGATACTTTTAACTTCGACAAAATATATTATCTTATAGAAATGTATACTAACCCTTAAAATGTAACTATTGACCCGAATTATAAACTAAACTTTATTTTCCTCCGAAAAGCACCCGAGCGTAGGGTTTATAAGTCTCTATTTTACCTTATCAAATTGTTAATTTAAAACATCAAAGAAAAATACTTTTAAGCTCGTAGTCCTGAAACCATTTGATTAGGGCACGCTCAGACAAAACGCGCCCGCTACGCGCACGCCACGCGTTTCAGCACCCGCCTCTAACTCGCTTTGATACATATAATTTGATTCTTATGACACATAAATAAATCTGAAATTGTATTTGATGCGCGTGGATTGCGCGTAGCGGGCGCGTCGTCTGAACGCGCCCTTATTATAACTAAGTAGAACGTATTCAATATTAACTGAAAACTAAATTAAAATTCTTCTGAACTTTTATCGACTCAAACTGAGATAAAATGATCTTGTTACAAAATGAATAAAATTGATAAAGGCTATTTAAATGCAGAACGTTTCTTTCAAGATCTATCTTTTTTTCATTTCATTCCTTGCCCTTTCTTCTTTTTCGTTGCTTTGATATCGGGGAAAAGCTTCTAGTGGACATAATACGGTTCATAATACGGCCTACATAGTGTCTAAAACCACGGTAACTACGAGTATGTAGTAACTATAAGCGAATCTTTTTCCTTTATTTTTTTCTCTACATCCGTATCGGATTCAAGTATTACTTGGCGAAATATCATATCGATATTTAGGTTTTTTTAGTTATTAAAATATTATTAATCTGGCAAATTTTAAGAAATTATTTGTATGAGCCCGAAGACAATTTTTAATAAAGATTTGGCTTTACCAAGCTTGGCCAAACACATTATGTACGACAGACGATTGTTAAAAATAACATTATCCCTTGCAAGAATTGAACCTGCAAGTTTTAAAGCTAACAGCGCTTACAATTTTCTCTACGTAAGTTTTCGTAAGAACTTATCATTTATATAAGTTATTTCCAAATTGTAAACATATTATAATTTCAAAACAATATAAAATCAACTTCTGAAACCAGCGTTAAAATTTTAAATTCATATGTTAAAATAAAACGTAAAGTGAAAGCACTCGAGTGTAAGAAAACGGCAGAAGCTTTGTGTCACCAAATTCCAGAGACGCTTGAAAATTTATAATACAGATGTAGTCTTCGTTGCATTACAATTATTATATAGAAGTACCTTATTGGTACTGCTATATAATAATCTATATATCCATTTTGAATTTGGTTTTCAGGTAATATTTCACAGCAGCTTAAGCTAAAGCATATAATAAAATTCAAACTGATTCAAATCGATATAGAGGCCAAATCTATAATTTATAGAATTTTGTGGATGTCTGTCTGTGACCGCATTACGAGAAAACAACTGAATTTTTGAATAATTTTAGTATGATAGCTGCTGGTCCGGGTCAATATATAGGGTTCTTTTTACTGCAGGAAAATATTTCATCTCTGAGACATTTATGCTAACATACTCGTATGTAGAGACGAACCCAAGTGAAGTGAGGGTGAGTCTCAATTACACATAATATATGATATTGATTTACACCATAATTGTAATAATTACTCTTTTAAATAATGTAATATTGACATTTCTAAATAAAAGACGATAAAAGAAATGGACATTTTTATTTTTACGTTACTTGAGTTGAGAATGCACCAATAAAGTTCTTTTATCCAAAACAAATGTATAAAAAGTAAAACTTGAATAAGTTTCTACAAAATTGAACAAAAGCTCGGGAAGTCAGCCAACATAACTCTTTAATTAATCTGTCGACTTATCTTTTACAATCTAGCTTTCCGTACATTCAGAAAGATATTTCCCTAGAATCTTGAGAAATATAAATTTGCTGTTAAAATATTAATTTAAATTGCTTGTACCTTTCAAAAGTTACAAATTTAAACTCTATTTAGGAAGGGGAAATGAAACAAGGCTTTTTAAAAGAAATCGCTTTGTTAGAAACACTCTTTTTCCACGACTGAGTGGTCTCGAATGCTCTTTTAGAAATCACTCGTGCGGTTTTCCTTTACACTTGTAAATAATTGAATTCCAATACAAATGATGCTAAGAATTAACAAAGAAATTTTCAAAGCTTTTTGTAAGGAAGATTTTTCACATATAACATTTTCACAACAAAAATTTGTTTTCCTACTGGGAGAAAGGCAAAGGATGGTTGTGTTTGAGTTAGTTGTACATGTGTTTGACAGATTTACTGATTTTAATCAAGTACCTGCTTTTAATTGCAAATTAACAGTTTTCACTAAATGCATAATATGAAAGTATATAAGATTCTTACATCAAATAAAAAAAATGTCTGTCTGTGTGCTTGTTCCGACTAATCTCTGAAACGGCTGGACCGACTTGGACGAGACTTTCACTCGCAGATAGCTAATGTTATAAGGAGTAACTTAGGCTTTTTATATGCTCTATTTTATTTTTATTAGAAAATTATAAAAACCGTTTAATTTATTTTAACTTACGCCCAGCGAATCGGGCTGGGTATGCTAATAAGTAATATGAATATGATAAAAATCAAAATGGCGATTCTGAGGCGCAAATTAAAAAAACAATATTCTTCCAAGCATATCGAATGAGGCATAAAATAGCGATAACAAATATATATATATATATATATATATATATATATATATATATATATATATATATATATATATATATATATATATATATATATATATATATATATATATATATATATATATATATATATTACTTATATATGTATATGAAAGTAATGTAGTCTAACAAAATGTGGAACGTCCAACTAGCTAGAAGAAAAAGCTATAAATAAATAAGTTTTATGAAATATGTAATTTAGGTTTAGTAAATTACAATCTAAAATGAAGAGACCTAATTTATTATACGAGTCAAGAATCTACTATTTATAGAATATTGCGTTAAGCTGGAGTACGAAATTTCATTTTGATTGGTTATCCGATATCTCGGCAACAAATCGTATTACTTTTTACCCAACATAAAATGAGATAAATTTTATATTTTGCAAGTTGGGTTTATCGTGTGATTAAAATAATAATACATTTCAGTCCTTGACTGCGAATTTATCATACAATATTTGTTTCAGAGGGGAAGACAATACGTATGGTACATATGGAGAGCAAGAGCAACGCGGCCTCCAGCCTCTGGAGTACGCTGATGAACCTAGTGCAAGACACGGAAAGTGAGTGTTAAAATTTTAAAATTATAAATGATGTATTTGACTATATATTTTAAAGATAACTGTCTGTCGTTAAAAGGAGGATTATGTTTTTCGAGTTAAGCGGCTTAATGGATTTTAGTTTCAGAGGTGTCGTTAGATTCGTCTTAACTGAAAGTATATTAAAATAATATATATTTTTTTAATATTTAAATAAAAAAGTCAAGTTTTTGAGACATTATAATGTCTTAATTTAAACCTATCGAGTGGGGTATCAAAATAAAGGGTTTCATAGTTGTTCATTGCTTGTGACTGACAGGTCTTTGGATAAATTTGTAGATTCGAAGTTTCTTAAGGGCCTGTTAAATCACTTCGAAGTTTCGCAAATCGATTAAGTGTCAAAATTGATGACTAATAATACCGTGCATTTGTATAACAATAATAAAGGATAACAGCACTCACTAGCAGCGACTCTTACCCCGCCATCTCGTTTGTTTTAAAGGCCAACATAAAACACCATGGACATTAAGGAATGATTAATTACCTAGAAGCAAAATATACATATATTTTTTACTCCCGGTTGATTTATCTGAGGACATTCATTAATTAAATCTTTTTTATTACTTTTTTAATTTGGGCTTGTTCAATTCATTACTGTCTTTTGTTTCCTATTGATCATTCTGGTAACAATGATGCAAACTTTATTTGAAAATTGTTGTTGTATAATCGATGGCAGCCGGCACCTGTACACCTTCGGTCACAAGTTTGAACGAAGCTCACATAATATGTGGTCTAAGGAATTAGGATAAAATGCAACTATGAAAGCTACATCTTGTACAGAGTTTTCTATATAGGAAAAACAATAAAAAATAAAATAAAAATATTAGGACATTATTACAACAGCGCCATCTAGTTGCGTGGTAAGCTACGAGGCTCGTATTACGGATACCAGATAGTTGATATACTACATATATCAATTTACATACATATTATAAATATAAACACTCATGGCTGGAGTACAAACATTCGTGCTCAATAAATGAATGCCCCCAACGGGACTCGAACCCGCGACCTTTTATTATTTTATTCCTTATAATTTTGTTTTTTCATACAAATCGTTAGTACTGTAACTGATTAACATACATGGTGAAATAAATATTTGTTCCCAGAAAACCACAAGGCGGTAGTCGTCAAGTGTCCCAGTTTTCGCGCTACTCCGACGTGATGCTCCCGCCGGCGCGTCGCAGCTTCTTCCACCCCTACTTCGACTACGCTCTACCAGACTACGTGCCCTACGCTTACTGAACCGATAGAACTTTCCAGAACGACCGAGAACATTCCATAGGGACTCTCCCTTACGTACAAATACTTCGCGGGCTTTAAATTCTATTAATGTTATCACTATCAGTATTAAAACGCCATATCGGAAGCATATCCTCGCTTTCGCTTGACTCGAGACCCGAGCTTTCCGCGTATCTACTATTTCAATATTTTTATATTTTTAATTAACTGAGATTTTCTCTAGATATGCGATTTTTAATCCCTACTTTTTGATCGCATCGTATTTTTATAGATGTAAGTATAATATTTTCTTGTATCAAGTCACGCAGGTGATAGACGGTTTATGGGTAGATAACAATTTGGTATTAATAATAATTTTTGTTATTAAATACATTATATCAATTATTCTACTAGTAACCGTCAATTTCCAAGACGATAACGAATGGACAATAAGAAAAAGTTTTATCTCTAAAATGTAGACAATTATAAATCAATACTTAGATTTAAGATCTTTTGAAAAAAAAGGGTTTATTGCATTTACTCTGATGAAATATATAGCTGGATCTTTGAATTATATTACATTTCTTAATAAGCGGAGCTATTGAAATACTTTCAGTTGTTTGGCAAAGTTTTTTTATTAATTTTCACGGGACGCCGTACGAGCCCTGCGGCCCCGTTTATTAAGTGCCGTTATTTAATTATATAGGTACTTTTTACATTTCAAACTCTGAAAAATTTTATAAGTTTCTGGATTGAAACAACCGATGAACTATTTACTTAATTTGCACTTCCTACGATTACTTTGTAGCGTGAACTTTGACATATTTTGTATATTGTTTAAGTATCATTGTTTGCGACCTATCTAAATAAATGAAATGACGACAATTGACAATAATGGCAACTTGATCTGACAATAAGATTCAAATACAATAAATATACGTAGTTGTAGAAGTAAGTTAATTAAACAATAAAGTAGAATGTTTTAAAACGAATCCTAATATTTATAAAACGTTTTGACGGTCTGCGGGAACCTTTTCTGTCTTGTAAAATGATAAATCAATCCTCGTTCCACGTTGTTGCTATTATAATATGCTCATTATACAATTATATAATCCACGTAGATTGAATGTCTATACATTAACCAGTTGTGATTAGAGGCTAAGTATCCTGTAATATACCTACTTAAAAGCCTAAAGGACGGCTAAGTCGAGTTTGATTAGGTTTTCAGACAGAAAAGTTGCTTAATCAAACCGACAGACAAATGCTTTAACTACATATAAATGTTTCATGTTAGTTAATTGTACATTAGATACGCCAGCTCTCCTTCATATTATTCGTGTATTGGATTATAGTTGTAAGGAAGGTATTTTAGACGGTTTTTGAAGTGTAAATCGCTGATTTTTGCTGAGGTTCGTATAGTTAACACCTAGAGGCGTGTCAGTTCGTCGCTACGGGCTAGTTAGTGTACCGTATCTATCTATTACTATATAAGAGGGCGCACTCCGCCGACATAACCTTACAGACTATAATATTGGCTTTAACTTATATTACATATGTATTACGGCTTTAAGCTAGTCAAATTGATTCTCATATTTATTGACGGACGCAAGTCCCATCCTACAATTAGCTATATATTATTTATATATGATTTTCTAAATATATTCAGTAGTTTTACGAATTGGATTGTTTGTCACTGAATTCTTTATAGTGGATTTATAATTGTGTAGCGTTTATCGATGCGTATTGCAGTAAATTCTATAATTGATAAATTGAATTTTATTAAGTGTTTCGCATCTACATATCTCGATTACTATGAATGTGTCTCTTGCATAACCTACATATGAAGTAATCATATCATACCTAATTATTGTAACAGTGTCAGAGGTGTGCCAAACTATCGAGAGCAGAAATATGCCAAAAACTATAATATTAATGGTTTTCACAGTAAAATGCTTAGAATTTCCATACAAAATCCTTCCGGAGTGCAGTTTCTTGATAGTCGATATTTTGGTACACTTCTCAGCTACTTCTTATCGAATATTATTAAGATAAGTATAGTTAATGTGAATGTAACGCGGTCGAAGTTAACTTGACATTTGACAATAAAACGACAATAAGCGAGACGGCAGAACTCGGCACAGTTAGGTGATAGAGTAAGGCATGAGCAGGCCGCGTCTGTTCGAATAATATACAAATAACCTAAAAATAATTAATGTTTTAAAATGTATTTTAATTGGTGTTATTTTTTGGGAAATAAAGATAGTTTACTCCGAGCATATTGAGTTCATTCACTTATACCTACCCATCAATTTCTATTGGTTTTATTAGAGTTCCATGTACCTGCATCAAGGGGAATAAAAGAAACTTTATAATATCATTTTGTGCTATTTTCATCATTCAATTAAGGTATCAAATTGAAATTAATATAAAGTACTGCAATCCCTTAGAGCTGTGAAATAATCAAACTTCTAACTCATAAGTCAACGCAATCAAAAGATACAACCGTTTATGCCGCATCTTTTGACCCTCGCAAGGGAAACATTATTTAGAGAGTACTTTAGGTTGACCCAAATTCATGAAAAGCAAGAAAATTGTTTCTTTGCTATAAGAATACCCACATAAATGTAAACTTACCTTGATGTTTCATGGTACGCACTACTAAGAGTACTACTATAGGCTGATGCCTGATGGTGTGAGGACTCGTATTATAGTCTAAATTAGAACAACAACAAGTAGATTTTTATAAACACCTTTAAATCGTTATTATCTATTTAAATAAAAAGTTTATATATTAATAAAAAAAAGCGAAAGGCCACTTACTCATCACGAAACATCGAAAGCCGCTTGACGTATACAAATGAAATTTGGTAGGGAGGTATTTTATAATTAGTAGACGTCCACTATGAACGGATTTTGCAACAGGGCCGGATTGAGGAGTTTTTACAGAGAGCTCTTGCAAATTTGTATGTAGTCTATCATTTTTTGTGCTACAAAGTTTAAGTTTAGAAACACCTAGGGACGAGGTACGGGTGAAGCGAGGGTGAGTCGCTAGTAACAAATAAAAAAGGAAATTGCCACCGACTCAGAATATTATACTGCGCAGAACAATCAAGAAACTTTACTTTAACTTAAGAGTATAAACTGAAATCACTGTCACACAGTCATAATATTATGTCAAATATCACACGATGAAGGAAAACGTCATAAAGTAACTGTATTGTTAAGATTATTTTTAACAAAAAAACCAAAAACCGACTTCCAAACTTAATAAATCTAAACTAAAAAGTAGAAAATATTACTTTTAAGGACTTTGTTAATTTTGGAGTCGGTGCCAGCCAGGTATTTTGATTATGTTTACAAATTGATAGATTAATCGAATATATATCTATTTAGGGTTATTTTGCTTTGGCTGGCACCGACTTCAAAATTAACAAAGTCCTTAAAAGTATTATTTTCTACTTTTTAGTTTAGATTTATTAAGTTTGGAAGTCGGTTTTTGTTTTTTTGTTAAAAATAATTTATTTTTAAATTTTTAGCGGAAAGTAGATACGTATTGTGTTAATGACTATAAAAATTTACCTTCTATTATGAGGTAAACCTAATAGCCTGAAAGTATACAAGTATCGGTCCATTGAAAGAATTTTCTTTAAACTGCTAACCGTTGAGGAGTTGTACCTTCCATCATCAGTTACGGTACGTGACTTATATATCCATATAGTCTATAAAAGATTCGGCCGAGCGTCGTTAATTTGCTCCTAAGAATTGAAGAGTTCCGATACTTTGTCATGGATCCCATCATCAGAACCTTACCAAACTCTCATCAAACTACCCTTGAAGTATACCCTTTCCATTAAAAAAAGAATCATCGAAATCAGTTGGCGTGATATTGAGTTATTCGTCCATTTGTCGCGTAAATACCTAATGCAAATTTAAGACTTTTATGGTTTTCCCATGGATGCCATTATCAGAACTGGAAAATATTAAAATGGGACCACATGGGAAGCACTACCTTTCAAATAAAAAAAGAATCATCAAAATCGGTTCACCCAGCTCAAAGTTATGAGCTAACAAACATTAAAAAAAAAATACAGACGAATTGATAACCTCCTCCTTTTGGAAGTCGGTTGAAAACCCAACAAGTATTCGAAAGACTTGTAAAATCCGCCAACCCGCACCCGGCCAGCGTAAGACAGCGGAAGACTATGGCTTGGTAATGTCGTATTGCTTCTGCCCAGGAGTGGGGCGTTAAAAAGGTTGGAATACATGACAGCTACAATATTCACTGTGTAATTTTATTTTAAACATGGCTATATTCTCTACCTTTTTCAGAACAGCATTCCGAGTCGGTGGTAGCTTACTCACAGACATACAGACTGACATTTAATTTAAATTTTGGATTGTAAAAGTGACGATTCAAAAGTGCTTGGAAAAATCTTTATTCCCGTTTTGATAATGGATGAGATGAATGCTAACTAATATAATTATAAACTGTTTGTTGGTTTCACGTTTTTTCCTTTACAAAACCAAGAGCCCACTGAATTTCCGCGGACGAGACAATCCGAAGAAAACTTGACAAAGGATTGTTAATGAAACTATCTTTTCGGATTTTGTTACGTATTTATTTTGATTTTTGGTTCCTGACGTTTCGAATGCTTTACAGCAATCATGGTCACAGGAGAGACTAAGGTATTTAACATCTCATTGGTCTATATACTTTTTACAGAAGTGACTTTTTGTAAATAGTGGGTAGGCACTGTCTGCATAAATATTCAACATTGTAGCATTATCATTCTCTTAGCCTTTATATTACTTTTTAACAGTAGTAACATTGTTCTGAAGATAAGAACCCTACGTGACCCTTCAAAATATTTGCTGCTCTCCCTCGTCAATAAGGGATAGTTTAAACATAGTAAGACCGAAGACGTGAAGGGTTAATAATGTTGATAGCATCGGGTACGCATACATGAACCCTTTTTAGATCAGTGTAAAAGCATTTCAATTTCAGATATCTACTTAAAATTTATTTACTTACGAAGTTAACACATGGAATGCTTTCTAAGATACAATATAATAAAATATACACAACATCATAAAATAAGTATGTTGTTATTACAAAATTGCCTGAATGATTGTTTTTGGTTTTTCTGTAGGTGTTGAGAATATAAAAGATACGAAGGTATTTGATATTTATTTAAAAGATGATGACATTTTCATAAAATTTTAAGATAGTAAGCCTGAAATTATAAAAGAATTGGATAATTATTAATTATTAAAGAAGCATCTTACTATTCATATAATAAAATTCTGAGAAGAATTTTAACATTGAATATTTTGTGGAATATCAATTCGAAACAGTAGTTTTTATCGATATAGAGAATAAATCTAGTTTTTAGAATTTTTGTCTGTCTGTCTGTCTGTGAGGCATCACGAAAAATCCATTTGATTTTGTTGTTATAGGATACATTTTACTGCGGGAAAATATCTCTTCCTCGAGAAAGGATGAACGATATACAGGTAGCTACTACACCAAAATATTTTATTCTCACAGGAAAACAAAATAACTGGTTCTATAGAGTACCTAGTCCTTATAAAAGAGGAGTAGAGCTTCAAATGGGGATCAATTGTTGGTACATTAAAAGTAGGTACTCGTAACCGTAAGCCAAAGATACTTTTTGTACTTTTAGATGGATTGGATAGTTATAGAAAATTGAGTAGTTAACTAAATCAACAATTAACAAATAGGAATCAAACTCATCAACAGTCAAACATCTTTCATATAAAGCCAGCAAAATTAAACAAATTCTCTATTAAAGACAAATAAACTAAATCTCAACTTGCACAATTTCCTGTACCTACCTATGAGATTGCGCAGTTGCACAAACTTTTAAGATTTCTTGTGTAATTCGAGAAGCTTAAGAAATTCTTTCGAAGTTATCTCGAAATTTTCTCAATACAGCGGCTTATATAAAAATACTAATCAAAAGTTTTTAAGTCTTGTTTGTAACTCTCAAAGTACATTTCGTAACAGACTGTTTATTATCGTGAAATCAAATATTTTGCTTCATTTGATTTTGTACCAACATATAAAATGGAGATGACTTATAAATCAATTAAATAGAAGACTACTAGTAACAAGAATAATTTGAGCATATCTTTAGAACAAATAAAATGTGTTACATAAAGTATAACAATTTTTTACGTAATTCCAAAAACTGTTTATGCAATTGTAGGCTATCCTTAAAGAACTCATTTCGTTCTAATCAATGATATTTTAACTATAGATATGTTATACGCTCACTAAACAACCGAAAAAAGTGTTCCGCGCTGCACACATACACACTTTTCATTCAAGGTACATGTCAAAATGATAGAAAGGGGATAGTCGATAAAATCAATAAGAAAAAAAGAGACAGCTAATGTTGTCAATTGCGCGTCAATGTAAACAAACATTAGCCTAGCGACCGATGACATATCAGCATATTAGGCAAATAATTAAAATATTTTAATAAATCGAAGTATTCTGCGTTCTTACATGTGGTATGAGATCCCTTGTGTTTTATTAACTTTGGTATAATAATAATAATAATATAACATAATTGGTGCATTTCCTAAATACACAGGATGGCATTTTTTTTAATTTTGTAGCAGCGTGCCACTCGTCGCCATGCGGTGACACAGACTAAAGGCAATACGTCCTAATTAGGACGTTTTCGAGTTTTCACGATTGCGCGCTCATAACATATCTATAGTTAAAATATCATTGGTTCTAATTAAATAACATAAAATCAAATTATTTTTAAAGCAACGAGGTGTCAAAATAAAAACCACAGATTAGATAATTTCTTATATATTTTTACATTTCAAATAATACAGGCGGTTACATAAAAAAAATAAATAGGTCTTCGTATGATTTACATACTGTGATGCTTCACGTCTTATAGTAATACATTATTCTGTACACAAACATCGAAGAAATAATACGACTCAAGCAACCACGTGGACTAATAAAGGGCATAGACTGGACTGCAATATAATTATTTAGAAATAAACATTTTCACTTAAAAAAAAGGTATTAACTTATTAGTTAAGTTGCTATTACATGTGTTTTTTTTATTTCAATGTCAGTTTTAAGACCATATGAACGAGTTAAAACACAACTTTTTGTCAGAGATAGGAATTAAAATTTCCTAATTTCTAAGGACCTTAGGTCAATAATGGTTTATATTTAGAAAGGGAAATGATCGTTCAGACACATTCGTGTCTTCCTCGACGACACTGGCAGAATAAATTGCATTACGAAAAAGAAAATTATGACTGGTAGAATATTGGTAATTGGTATACATCGCTAATCAATTTAGATTCGCTTTGAAGCCATTAAACAAGAGAATTGAATTGAATTGAAACAATTTAGATTTAATAGCGATACATTGATGGTTCGTGTTAAGATATCGAAAAAAAGTCACCATACTATAGTAACTTTTACCCAAAATATAATATGCACATACATATTATTGTTAATAGTTTAAAAAACTAAGTTAGCCAAATAAATGCTTTCCCCAACACTTTCCAATCGATCATTAAAACTGCAAAGAGAAACCGTCAAACATTATAATTAATTATTACAGTGTGAATGTATGAAAATTGTAATTAGTCTTAAAGAGAGTCAGCCTTTTAACGGTTGTTAAAAATAACTTGTGATATATATAACTGTGTAGATTTTCTATAGATACATCGTCGCATTTATCCTGAGATATCCGGACCTCGCTACCGACGATAAATCTAGGACATTAATAATCTAGACATAGATTAGATATAAAAAAATGAAATTAGTTTTATTACAGATAACATTGTTATTGTGCTTATAATTAACACTAATCACTATATACGCTGTAGAGTCATAATACAACTTATATTTTTTAAGGGCTTAAAACTTAATGTACCTAGTATTTTAGATTGTGCCTTTAGTGAGTATCAGTCAATTTAGGGTCTATTACATACGAGATGAGTATAAATGAGTTAGAAGTTAAACCTATATATACAGGGCCGGATTCAGAGGAGAAAATAAGGGTTTCTAAAAACAGAAATGTATGGACTGATTATAATAGTTTATATTAAAATGATAAACACATAAATGAACTTTTTCAATTTTTAGCAAAATGAGAAATCTCACTCGGCATTCGCTTAAATCCGTCCCTGTCTGTATTACTTACACAATTTAATTTAAAAATGAGTGAATTCACTCTTACTCCAATGAAGGCGTAATATGATCAATTTAATAAAACACTTTTTTCTTATAAAATACCTGTCATAAGAATATTCTCGATCCGATTATACAGAAAAGAATTTGTACTGAAAATTTGGAATGTTTGATAGGTAGGATCTAAATAACTTGGCACTGTCGTTAAAAGGCGGTTATTTACGGTTAATATATTTCTAACTTTATATACTGATAATTAATAAATGCATTGTACGTGGAAAATTACACGTTTATTATCACTACAAGAGAAAATAATTTGGTTCAAGACAATTATTAATTTAGTTAATACTTTTAATTAGCATAAAATATGCGACGTATGATAATGTATAGCCATCGAAAGCTACAAAATTTCGAAAATTGAGCCGAAATCTTAATCTACACACTTACGTTATCGAATCGTATCTTATAACGTCTTTGGTAACCCATAAACAGGGATTTTACTAACCAATCGCAAAAAAAATATTTTTAATTAATTACATCAATAAAATTGCTTTAAATAA
This sequence comes from Boloria euphrosyne, assembly GCA_951802675.2. NCBI lineage: Eukaryota > Metazoa > Arthropoda > Insecta > Lepidoptera > Nymphalidae > Boloria > Boloria euphrosyne. Next base: position 5,789,257 of record OX637896.1, read on the forward strand.
TTACATATAATTATAACTAAAGAAAATGTAAAAAATACAATATTATGTATTTCTTATCAATGTCAATATAAAAACAAGTTCATTCATCAGATCATGAAGGTAAGAAACTAGGAGCATATTGAAGCATTACCCGCCTGTCCCTGAAAATTTGTAGAATTTATAACGCGCTGCCGTCCGTAAGTAGTATCCGTGAAGTTAGCTGTTTATGAGTACAAGTAGATGAAGTTAGGCATTGAGACAACTTAGCGATTGCAGCGCCTCTAGACTCTACATTCTTCGGCGATCGTCCTCCTATTCTCTAACCTCCATGAATCAGATTTAAAAAAGAATTTCACGATAATATTTAAAGATATTAAACAAAGAATGTAAAACATAGATTATATATAATTAAAACCATTTTTCCAGCAGTCTCAAATGACAGACTCATATCGATAAAATCATCAATATTGATTTGTTAGTAAGAAATACATTAAAACTACAGAACTTCAATAAGAAGCATCGTTTCAATAAAATTATATATTAATTAATATAATTAATAATAATAGTTATGTGCAATATTTGAATTAAATAAAATATACGAATAGAATACAACTAATATAGAAGTATAAAAATCTTATGATTAAAATAATAATACAAGACACGCATACGATCTACGCACAAGGCTGACTCTTAATTTTTAAAGTATTCGTCACGTTTGGCAAATAATAAATCTTATAGAATTTTAATATATGTATTTTATATTAAACAGTCGTCTTTATAGCGATATGCACTCTTCGTAAAACAACATGGTATTAAATTATTAAAAACTTTAAAAAGAAAGAAAAATACGCTTGACTAAAAAAAACCATTGTGGCTTGAAAACTTTATAGATTTTTTTTTAAATTTACATTTTACGAAGCGTGCGATATCCTATATACATGTAAAAAGGTAATAAGAAAAAATTTTCTAAGCGAAAAAACATCTATAGGTACCGTTTAGGAAATGGAATTCAAACTAACTACCCGATTATACTTAACTAAGCCTAAAATGGCACAATATATAGTCCGCTCGTCTATACAAATGGCGGTCGCACCACCAGAAGGGGTTTTACAATATGTACATAATATATATAAGACTGTATGTTTGTGTATTGTATTATGTTAATATTCAGTTTATTAATAAATAAATTCGTTGTCTATACTTTACGTGATATATTAAATATTAAATAACTATAGAGCTAATAACTATTTGTCTAAGTCCATTGAAGCTACTGTGTCTTAAAGTAAAAAATAATCGTCTCAACGAAATATTTGTAAAAAAATTAGTATATATGCAAATAAACTTTAAAATCTTAACATATTACAACACTATCACATACTATATTTTTAAAACACAATTAACCTTTACAATTTTCAGTATCGCTTTTAATATCTTTATAGCTCTGGTGGTACGACGCGGCCCTAACTTCTCTTGTACCCGCCTTAATATCGCAAAATGTACGTGATATGAAAAAAAAGTCTATATTTAATATAAATAAATTTGTGCTTCAACGGACTATTTATTACATTATATACATTCACTATTGCACTCGGAACTATTGAATTAGACGCAGTCGATAGCATTGAAACCATTAAATTCGATCAGAGTTGAACTAATTCAAGAGTAGCCTATATTTGAAAAGCAATGAACATCTCTATATACATATCTTTCCCATATTACGAACACTTCGCAAAATAACCGTGGAGGGCAATTCTGTAACTATACGATATACTCTTCGTTATAAGAATAAATATTTGAAAACTTTCCATTCAAATATGAAATGCCCTAGTAAAAACAAGCTGAAATCACTCGAAAACGCATAATATAAGTATTTTGTTCGAACAAATAAATAATATCTGTGAGAATTGCCCATGCATATCATACGAAAGCCAACATCGTAATTGACGAACCACTAAAAAGCAGTCTTCATATTCATAATACTCGATATCACTAGATTATAATAAAAAATACTGGACCAATAACTTTAGGAATTACAAGTACGTTACACTATACCATGAAATGTAGCGGTTGGAAAATGGGGAAGGAACGTTTCAAGCTCTAACATCAATATTATTTACTTACAAATTATATCACATTTTACATGAGAGTACATTATTAATTTGGAAAAACTACGAAATTCTATATATGCTGGAACATTCAGAGAATACTTTCTAAATATTTGCCTTGAGCGGGAACCGATCCCGTGAAATTGGTCGTAAACAGTGGATTTTATAAGCGTCCTAGCATTTTTATTGAATTATATGTATTATAAAATCAAATATAGTGGAATATTTTCCAACCGCCTACTACTTAATACAAGAATAGATTATGAACTAACATAATCGCTTAATTGTCATAGAGTAATACCTACGATTTATGTATTTTTATACTGTTCTTTAATTCAATAAACGTTTGCCTATCTCAATAAAAATTAGAAGAACTAAGATATTAAAAAAATACCCTAAGTCTTTAACCATTACTGAATACGAAACCAAATGATTTAAAAACAATGTAACTGCAATTTTACCTTGATATAGACAGTTATATTTATTTTTAATTTCCTTATATATCCAAAATCGTACACAACCATAGATAAAAATGTCATGAGAGAAGCCATACAATTCAGATCCATCGACATTTATACATGGACTTTACACGTGATATATTTCATATCAATAGTGCAAATTATCGTGGCGTAGATTATATAACATTTTAATTATTAATAACAAAGTCTTATTTAAATAAATTATACCAGAAAATCGATTACATCCCAAAATATCGAATGTCATAATCGATTAAAGTTTTCTTACTCGATTAAAGTACATAAAAGTACTAAAATCAATACAAAAATACAATTTTTGTTCTTGTTGATTCACAATTGTTTATATTAATCACTAGCGACGCGCCCTCGCTTCACTCTGGTTCGTCCCTGGATTTCCCGCGAGCGAAGCCGCGGGTTTCGCTAGTTATATACTAAAAATTCCTCGAGAACCAGACTATCCATTGACCATTGGTGAAAATAGCATGAAAATTAGTGCAGTAATTTTTGAGTTTGTCGCGAACAGACAGACAAACAGACGCGGCAGAGGACTTTGTTTTATTATTTTATTATATGTAGTGTCTACATACCAAAACATTAAAATTTTAGTTCAGTCATCTCTATACTTATAAAAGGCGAAACGTTTTTTTGTTCGTTGTAACTGCAAAAACTACAAAACGGATAGACATACAATTTATTTCATAGGATGCAGCGTGTTTCGATGAAGGTTTTAGTATATGTAAAATATAACAATTTGGTTTCCGGTCTTTAGAAAGCGGGCGGAACCGCGCGTAATGTTAGTATTTAAATATAAGGTAAAAGTGGATATGTCCATATGTATAACGTCGACGGATCACGCCATCATTTACGACATATTTCTATACATTCAATATATCCCGACGCTACTCCTAACATGATAACGTCCATACAATATAATACAAAGACATTATTTTTTTGAAATAGTTTTTTTTCACAATAGCAAATATTTTAGGACAAGATTCAGTTATATAGTGTCCGACAAAATTATTTTTAATTATGGAAAATATGGATTTCCCTGAAGCGAATTTTCTTTTAAAAACATTTTACTATGGAAAAATAAGAATATAAAACTGACAGACAGTTAATTTTAAAAAAATTAACTGTCTGTCAGTTTTATATTTAAAATAGTTTCAAAAAGATACTTTTTTCTTATTTCACCTTAAACAGATTATTTAGACGACCGTCATAACACGGTATCCATATTTGACATGAAAAGCATTTTATTCTCGCGATTTTTATAATGTACACTGTACACTGTACAGTCCTATGATACGGTATATTTATCCAACAATCATTAGATTGACGGATTAATACAACATTATTGCTTCAATTTCCATCAAAATCATACATTTAGAATTAACATCGTGATAATTAATATTGATAGTGTAAAAAGACCCTAAGACAAGCAAGAGTCCCTGAAAAAAATACTAACCAGTATTAAATATCCTATACAACCATTAAAATTCAAAACATAAATAAGTCATAGTCTGTTAAGTGTAGAGTGCATAATGTTCAAGATTAAATTATACTCGACTTCATAAAAAAGGGCTTATTTTCTGATATAAGTTAGGGAAATTTCATCCGATGTGGATATTCCATTGCTATATTATTTCTGGCATATATCCCCTATTATAAAGATTGATAAGTAAAAGACATCACAATTTGTCTCCAAATTAAAATAATAAAATCAAAAATCAATTATGTCACAAAATATCAATTGCAACATAATCGATTTTTAATCAATTCCAGTTCCATTTTTAAAAACAATATTAAAATCACTAAAATCATCATACCTTTGAGTCTTTAAACTTGGGGTGACAATATTCATCATTTCGTGATAGCAGTGTACCACAGATTAAGTAACGATACAGTCTAACGATACTTGAGAGTTAATAAGTTTAACGATTTAACAATTTCGCCCAGTTGATTTATGCAACGGAACTGAACAGTTTTAACGGTATTTTAACGATATCGACAACAGTATATTAAATAGTATGTTAAGGAAATGTCCAATAACCTAGATGACCGCACAACGCACTGAGTATTAATCAGTTCTTCATATAAATAATTTATCGTGACAATGTCTGTGATGATGTCCGCGACCTGCAACAAAAAATAATGATATACTTACAATATATCAAGACTTCATGGGTCCAATCCTATAAACTTATTTCCTCTAAAACCTTTTTAGACCTGCGCGAAAATTGAAATTAAAAAAAAATCGATTTAATCAGGGAAAATCTCTCTCGTAAACGAAATATCCGAAAAGATATTTTTATTTTTTGTATTTTATTATCTCTATATATAACATAATAAAATCTTTCGTATTTTATTATGTTATATATATATAACACATAAAATGTGTATTTAGCACTGGCTCTTAAGCTAGTACACATGTGATCACGATAAAAGGACGAATTTTGATAAAATTTTGTACACGGATAGGCCACACAGGCTAATGCACTACATCTCAGCAATAATATTTAATAGAATAAAATACTAACTGATGAAACGAGCTAAGTTTGAAGCTTACCTGGTTCAGCTATCAGGCGGCGGCAGCTTCATCGCGTACGCCGTCAACGCGCAGTACGCGGCCAACAGCGCCTGCGGGGAGTGCGCGCGCGGGGCGTCCCCCGCCGGGGGGGTCCCCGGGGGCGGCGCGGGGAGGGGGGCGCAGCGCGCATGCGCGTTGAGGGCGCTGCTGCAGTACAGGTCCGCGGACACGCAGGCGGGTGCGAACTCCGCGCCCGGCTCCGATATCTGGGGATTCCGTACTCCGCCACATGCTGCACTTAGCGAGCAGAATGTTAGCGCACGCCATCCACCGTATCTACGTGGAATACATTGATTAATATACGTTTATTCATTTGTATGAAGTATCACTTGTAGCAGGGTAAGTATAGACAAAACCACCTAGTCAGAGCTCAAATGTTTGATTAGACCAATTACTATAGTCTGCTAAACATTGCACCATAAGATAAATATGGCAGGTGATACACGACTTTTGGTCATAATTTAAAATTTAAATAATTACATAATTTTAAATTTTAACTACCACATGCTACTAGTTAAAAATAAAACAACTCACTTATCGACAACCACAACTGGTCCGTTCTTGTACTCCATCTGACATCCGGCAACAAACTCGACCAGCGCAAATGAATCCTGATAGGGTGCTATCAACCTATCAATAGCCTCTTCTCTTTCACTATCACTACTCGCTTGTCTCACTGCCTTTATAAACTCATTGTCATCTGGTTTACCCACACTATAGTCACAAGTGTCACCGTTCAACCAACCACTGCACTTAATAAACTTAACACTTAGTTGATAATCGTCTTGCAAAGAGTGCACACTGACGTTAGTCACTTCAATGATCCTGTCTGACGAGACATCTGGTACAGTTTTTACTTTTTCAAATGTATATACAGGTCTTCTTAATTCTGCTTCTTCTTCCACTGACAGGGAGGGAGCTATTGGGGGAGGGGGTGGTGCCGTGTCTGGGGGTGAACCAGCCGTTCTTGATCCCCATTCCGGAAATTTGAATTTGGTGGGAGAGTTCAGTTTGAAGTTTTTCAACGACATTTTAGAAGGACTCTTTGGAGATTTGGGGCCGTTTTTCTTTTCGGTGAGAGATGAGAATAAGTCGCCGTTCGCTATTGATTTTCTCGTGGGTTGAGAGAGCTCTCGACTCCCGCTTAGGCGTTCTAAGCGAAGCTCTGCTATGTCGAAGTGGTATCCTTGTTCCGAATTGTTTATAGGCGAACCGTTTTCTGGTATAAGTCGCTCGTCGTCAGCACATTCACTGCCTTCCTGCCGCCCATAGCCGTTAATTTCTGGTTCCGATGGTGTTTCGCTATCTGCTTTTCTTTCTGACCTCCTGTACGCCACATACGTGTCCTTAGAAACGAAGCTTGCTCGGAAATTTGCAGCAAATAATTCTTTTTCATCTTCCGTTGGCCAAAATACGTCACAGTCCTGTTAAAAGAAAAACAAATATATATTCTTGTGAATTTAGACCAGAAGTGAGTTTTCTTTTAAAAAAAAACAAGCTTACTAAATCGACCTCAATTTATTGTAAGTATCGAAAACGCTAAAACACAATTAAACTAACCAAAAAGACAACTAATCTACCAACAATTATATTTTTAGAAACAAACCGGCAGAGTAACAACCTAATAATGCTACCACGATAAGTGTCATGACACAACTACCCCCCGATGCCGGTTATGCATCGACTTTTATAGTTTTTTCCCCACTCTAACATCCTCTTTTCTGTTCATCTTCCACAATATCTACTTGCAGTTCTAAAAAAATCCAAATCTAAAATTTTCATCATAATGATAATTGCTCTCAATAAAATGAATCGTAGTGGAGTAAAATTTCAAATTTTAATTGTAAAAAGAAATGTCTCGGTTGGACTAGTAGAAACATGAGAGTTAAAATATAAAATATAAGAATTCAGTGCCTGTTGTGTCCGCGCATGTACACTTTTCTATAATACGTAAATTTCACATTAGCTCGTGACAGCAAAACATTAGTATCCATAACCAAATATAATTGTCAGGGCAACATTATGATATGTGCCTGTGTTACCAGATCATACATAACCTATCAACCTAAGCTCATAGGCGTCCGGCAATCCAGCCAGAAGTGAAGTCAGTAGACTACCTTGGATACCATAAAAAATTAACAACCATACCCATAATAAATAGACATCTTACCCTCACATTAATGTGCGACTCAGCCAGCAGTGGGACATATATTCTTTATGGTTCCGCTATTTAAAATAAATAAGATTTCTAAAATAAAAATAGTCTAAGTTACACCTTACAATATTAGCTACCTGCTGAAAGTCCCAAAAGTCAAAATCGGTCCAGTCGTTTCCGAGATTTGCCGGTACAAACAGGCAGACCAATATTTCAATAATTGTTTTTTATATGCATGCAAAAAATGATACATTGAGAGTGACATGGACAAACGTGGAAGTACGGTGGAAACATAAAGAGGGTTAAGGACATAAATAGTCTCACCGGGTCCCCGGGCTGGTGCAGCAGCAGCACCAGCTGCGCGGTGTGGTCCCACAGCAGGCGCCACAGCTCGGGCGCGGCGCCGGGGTGCTGCGCCACCGCGTACTCGCGCAGCCGCCGCCGCCCGCACACCCAGCTCGCGTTCACGTATTCGCTACCTGCATGCATACATCAATCAATATTGTTATAATATTTTCATCAATTCTATTGATGCCTTCAAAACGTACCAGAGGGCCTAGACCATGTAACAATCGATTAGCGAAAGCGATAGTAGAAAAGTCCAAAATGTATGGGTTTGACATATTATGCCTTGGATATGTCACGTGATCTGTTGTCAACGAATAGATGATGGTAGACAATGTACATTCATTTCAATTATTAGTGATTTAAAGTTCAAGATGCATACACTGCGTTTAAGCCATGACGATTGTAGAAATCGAATCGCTTCATAACGAATGCCGGTTGTCTAGGCCCTCAGTTCAGTATAAATGACAAATAAATTATAAATGAAACTACCTTTTCGGATTTTGTCGCGGATTTATTTTGATTTTTAGTTCCCGACGTTTCGAATGCTTTACAGCAATCATGGTCACGGGAGAGACTAAGGTATTTGACGTCTCATAGGTTTATATACTTGTTACAGACAGTGCCTACCCACAATTTACAAAAATTTTGAAAATGGCATCAGAGTACCTTATAAAATTTTAATTCTAAACATTTATATTTAAATTTAAATAATTTAAAAATAATTTATAATTATGGCAATATTATTAACTTATTTTTAGCTAGTATTATTATAATTATTATAATTTTTATTTTAATATTAGTTATTCAAAAGTATTATGTAGTGTTGCTATTCTAATAATATGTATATTTTCTTACCTATAAATTGTTTATGCTAAGTTGCATTTTATTATTTAAATTAAGTATTAATTTGATATAAGAAAATTAAGTTAAAATATAAATTGAATTTTGATTATTTTAAAGTATTAAGCAACACTACTGCAAATTAAAAATAATTTAATCAAATTAAAATATGCTTAGATTTGATAGATTCTTATATTTGTAATAGTATGTAATAGATTCTTATATTTATAATTATTGTATGTATTGCAATATTGTTAAAATATTTTTAAAAAGAGCAAGTGTAGAGTTTCTTGCCGGTTCTTCTCTGCACAAACTGCCTTCCGAACCGTGCAGTAGCTTTCTTTCAATCTAAATTCAAAAAATTTTTTAAAAATAATAATTCAAAAGAATCTATCAAATCTAAGCATATTTTAATTTGATTAAATTATTTTTAATTTGCAGTAGTGTTGCTTAATACTTTAAAATAATCAAAATTCAATTTATATTTTAACTTAATTTTCTTATATCAAATTAATACTTAATTTAAATAATAAAATGCAACTTAGCATAAACAATTTATAGGTAAGAAAATATACATATGTATTATTATAATAGCAACACTACATAATACTTTTGAATAACTAATATTAAAAATAAAAATTATAATAATTATAACAATACTAGCTAAAAATAAGTTAATAATATTGCCATAATTATAAATTATTTTTAAATTATTTAAATTTAAATATAAATGTTTAGAATTAAAATTTTATAAGGTACTCTGATGCCATTTTCAAAATTTTTGTAAATTGTGGGTAGGCACTGTCTGTAACAAGTATATAAACCTATGAGACGTCAAATACCTTAGTCTCTCCCGTGACCATGATTGCTGTAAAGCATTCGAAACGTCGGGAACTAAAAATCAAAATAAATCCGCGACAAAATCCGAAAAGGTAGTTTCATTTATAATGTCGAATATTCGCGTAAATCTAAGAAAGTATTATGACAAATAAATGTCATGTCGATAAATAAGATTAATATTATATTAAAATTATATATTTTTAAACAAAATTGCTGTGAACCCGAAACGTCGAGAACAATAATATAAAGTAGGTACATAATCAGAACAGATAATATATCTCCACAGTCCAATATTCCTAGTACCACTAATGTCCTTCTCCACAGATTAAAAAAGTTGAAAAACACCAAAAACAACTAACAAATGATAAACATACCTTCAACCCCCGGCTTGGGCACGAGCATGACCCGCGCGGAGTCGGAGGGCAGGATGCCGCCGGGGCGGTTCTTGTCCGCGTTGTGCGGCGCGCGCGCGCACACGCTCGACTCTACGCACGACCGCGTTATTAACTGGAATAAAACAATATTTAAAATAATACTTTTTACACGCTTTTTATTAGTTTCACCTGTTTGTATGTTTGTAACCGACTTCTTTGGGCGCGATTTTGGCCCACTTTAAACGGCCAGATTTCTTTCAAACTTTATAGATTTATCGAGGACCGATGACAATACACTAATTTGATAAAATAAATAAACAAAACTAAAAAGTAGAAAATAAATAATAGTTTAAAAAAACTAAAAAACACGCTTTTTATAGAAAACCGAACTAAAAAATAGAAAATAAATTTTAAAAATTATTTGATTTAAAAAAAAGCGTGGGGTGCTTTTTAAGATATAATCCAAATGATAATCACTCTACTCCAGTGGCGAAGGGTGAAATTTTAGCAGAGGTAAGCTGTCCAAAAAAATGACAAAAACTAAATAAATACATGCGATGCAAAAGTACCTAGTACAGGTACTAGTACCTCGTAAGTATCCGTTATGTTGTAGTGAAGATTTTTTTTCGTAATAATTAAAAAGTAAAAAAGTGTTCATAAAGTCTTATGTCATTGTTTATTTCTTTAATTTATGTAAAGTTATAGCAGAATAGTCAATATATTTAATATTTACTAAAATAATATAAAAATATTAATGACGCCATCTATGAGAAATCATTACGCATCATTTAAAAAGTGAAAGTACGGCGATTTGATTTAAGGCCGCATTATTTTATTTTGTATTCATTATAAATATAATTAATTTCAACCTAAACATAATTTAGTGAGATTTAAATATTCGTTTTTCCCTTCTGTTAATTTTACATTAATATATTAAATCATTATTTTAATAAATATCGCCATCTAGCATTGAGTTATTATTACTACGTAAACTCAATGCCATCTAGTGACAAGTGTTTGAAAAACTTCGTAGTTCGTTTGCTATCTTATTGAAGAGATTGATTTATTTTTTATTTATCCAAGTTATATTAAAATTTTGAAATATGAAGATGATTTTACTGGTTTTAAAATTTAATTACAATATCCTACAGCATTACTTGATATTTCCTTCCAGTCCGAATAAACTGTTTAAGCTAATACGCGTAAAATAATTTTGTCAAGGAAACGCATATAAAATAACTTAAAAACATTTTCACTGCAACATAAATGAAAACAAACACAATATTTTTCTAATTTAGCACTTACACACAATTTCAATAGAAAGTTTTATTACAAATTACTTGACTTATGCAAGTTTCGAAAACAAAGTTGCATACAATCCAGCTTCAATAAAATACGCAAATTTAATAATGGCTTAAAGAACTCACCGTAATTAAAACATACATGAACCATACACTATACAGACTCAACACAAAATATCAATATTAGTTATTACGCTAAAATCGAGTAAAAACTCAATAAAACGAAAGAAAAACACAAATAATGCACTAAGCACTTGTAAACAGAATCGCCATCGGCCATATTAATTTGTTTAGATACTTGTCGCTTGTCATTGGTCAATCATAGTGACGTTTTGTACTTTCCACCAATCACATGCAAAATAAGCTGCTCGGGAGCGTCTTAACCGCGACCAAAAATCTAGAGTAATTATGAATGAAATCACTTGAAAATGTTCCAATACAAAAGTATGAATGAAACACGATTCGTATGGAAAAGGTAAGCCGAATTACTACGTCTTACCGCGGCATTTCTATGAAGGCGCATTTTAGCAATGTAGACATTTTTGTTGATTTTGACTTATTGTAGGCGTTATTTTATTTTTAAAAAAGGATTATTACTATAAATTATTATTTTAATTAGTAATCATGTAAATTTAAAAAACAAATATTATGTAGAATAATTAAAACTTTATTGGATTTTTAAAAGGTAAGACGGTGGGAATCGTCTTGTATGGACCCTTCGCCACTACTCTACTCATATCTGTCAATAAAATATTTATAACTATTGACACCATGCACCCCACGCTTTTTTTAAAATCAAATAATTTTTAAAATTTATTTTCTATTTTTTTTTAAATAGATATTGATATTTGATATTTTAAATAAAACTATATAATAATAATAAAATCAAATCAATATCTAATATAATAATCAAACCAGTACATAGACAGACAGCGGAAAGCGACTTTGTTATACACTACATACTCGTAGTATAAAACAAAGTCGCTTTCCGCTGTCTGTCTGTCCCTATGTATGCTTAGACGTTTAAAACTACGCAACGAATTTCGATGCGGTTTTTTTTTCATAGATAGTGTTTCAAGAGAATGGTTTATATGTCTAACTAGCAAAACCCGCGGCTTCGCCCTGAATCTAGGGATGAACCCGGGCGAAGCGAAGTTAAGTCGTTAGTAATATGCATAATTGTAAAATAAAAAAAGATAAGTACGCGTAAGGAGGATGATTTACCAAAATGGTGCCACAACGCGTACACAGTTTTCTGAAATTAATGAATTAATCCCCGAATCCTATAATATACATAATATATTTTTATTTATCGCTCAAAAATGAGACAATCTGGCCTCAATTTTATTATTTATTTATGTTAAACTCAGTTCATAGATAAATAAATATCAATTACTTTATAGCAATATATATAACATTTGATAATTTTGATTAAAAATTGCTATAAAAGACAGGGCTTTTCTACTTATTTAATAACTAATGTTTAGAAAAATCAATATTATACTCACTTGAAATTGTTTCTCTAGCAAATTGACGGGGGGTGGACCTTGGTAAGCTTGATGCCTGTTTGACAACGACCGCATACGCTCTAATAACGCGTAATTTTCGGCACGATTGGCTCTGTTGAAAAGGAAATATATTGGTAAATATAATATTATGTACTTAAATAATAATGCAAAATATTTTAGTGAACTAATTTAAGTTCTCGCCAAACTTTTTGGTCGCTTTAAGGTTGGCAACAGCAAGATCTTAGATCTTAGACGAGTAAAAAGCAGATGGGGGTAAGCAGAGGGGAGGGGGGATCGACCCCTGCACGCCTTATACCTTAGTTTCTTTCTGCGCAACGGCTTGCTTCGATTCAGGGTTGCCAAAATGGTTGGCGGGAATTGTATTCAGCCTTTTTTAACGTCCCACTGCTGGACACGGTCCGCCCTTCAATACAAGGGGGAGTAGACCATAGTCCAACGCGCTGGCTTAGTGCGGATTGGCGGAATTCACATGTCTTCTCTTCTCTCTAACATGCAAATTTCCTCACGATATTTTCTTTCACCGTAAGACAAGTGGTAACCATGATAGAAAAGATTCGCACATGCAAATATCAGAGATGCGAGACCCGGATTTGAACCCGCATCACTCGGTTATCCAAGCGAGCACGTTACAACTGGACTACCACTGTCTAATATAAACTAATATAGAAAAAATAACCAACCTTCTCATCTCCTCTTTTTCCTGTTCATTCATATTATTATACGCCTGCATTTTCTTATTGTACGTATCACTCGACCTCGGGGCCAAATCGTATACACCCTCTGCATCATCCCCGTTAACTAACCCATCCTTTTCTTGATTCTCCGACACCTTTTCCATTTCCATAGATTCACTTGTCATATCTACGGTTTTGATCGACAATTGACTACCATTTTCTACTATTTGGTCACTACAATCGTTCGATTGGACGCTTGTGACGTCATTGTCTAGTCCATTCGGTAGGTCATTGATGCTTTTGTGTTTCGGTGGGCTTACATCCATTACGGCTAGTTCATCATCGGAAATTGGTTCTAGAAGTTTCGCTAAGTATTGCCTGGCTTTAGTAAATTCGACTTCGGTGTTGCCAGAGCGAACGTATTCTAATAGGGCGTCGTGTACGAATACGTATTGTTCCTCTGTTTGTACGAGGTGGTTTCTCTGTGTGCGTGCTCTGCAGAGGAAGCCGAGGGGAGAGAGGGTACCGGTCAGTTTGAGTTGGTTCAATTGTGCGTCTATCACTATGTAAGTTCCCGTTCGGCCTACACCGGCACTGTAAATAAAACATTTTTTAATTAAATATTTATAAAAACTTATATTGAATATATTGTACATTTTTACAAAAATTGGGAAAAATGGTGACCCCTGAGAACTTCCGTAATATTATATATACTATGAGCTAGCTACTTAACAGGTATAATGATAGAACTGGGCGGGTCAATACGTTATGTATGCGAAACATCGCAAACAACGGTGGTATGAATCATCTGAAGACTCTGGGTTCGAATCCCGGGCCGAGCCAAGTTCATTTATTGAGTATTTTTGTAAGCTAAAAGCCCTGAGTTGTAAAGTTGCCGGTTTCACTTTCGTATCTCTGAGAATATGTGTCGCATCAGTTTTGCGCCTTAGCTATCGTTGGTCGTGCCCGATAGTCATTTCAGTACTAGACTTGTGTTTGCGCGTATACTTATGCACTGGGCCACCGTAGCCAAAACCTCGTAAATATTATTATTAGTATAGTACCGGCAATAAATATTGCACATCGACCTTTGGAAAGAAACCGTCGGCCTATTTCGGTTTCGTAGAGCGTTATCTCTTTCTCACAATATCTATGTGACGTTTGTCACAGTTCAGTCAAAAATATATATAATATAGAGTTGTTAAAATTATTTCCTATAAAGACATAGGCATAAAGCCACGATATTCTGAAATTGAGCTTCACGCTTTAAAGGCGTAGCATATATTAGTTCGATAACAGAAGTGGGCGGCGCATTTACTTAACAAATATATATAATATAGAGTTGTTAAAACCCCAACTTTTAATTATTTAATGTTGCACGATGGCATTTTTAGGAAAATGAGGTAAACCTTTACGGAAAAGTCACGCGAAACTACCTTCGACGTTTATAAATATTTTGTTACCGATGCTGACAGATTAAAAAAAATTGATTGAAAATGTAGGTAATTATTTCAAGAAGGTTCAAGATCGAGTTGCAAATGCCACTGAAATTTCAAGAAGAACTTTGAACAATATAATAAAGGAATTTAATATTGAAACACCTACTGCAATAATTTTGTTCAGCTCTCTGAAAAAAGGTAGACTCAAAAAAGCAATTTCGTTTAGTTATAGACGATTTTGATTATGATGCTATTTGAAGAATGGTTTACGAATTACGACGAAAATCATTGAAAGCTAAATTATCTGAGCCTTGGTCGAGATTGGTCTGAAAAGACGTTGATAAAAATACTTAACAAGTTCAGATTTCTGTTCACTAAAATGGAAAACAATCGAAAACTTCTCATGGAAAAGCACGATAAAAGTTTTAAACGAATTGAATATCATTGAATTTCTTTTATTTTTCTACAACTTGTAGAAAAATACAAAACTTGTAGAAAAAATTTAGGTATTTAAATAAATTCAATTACACAGAAAATTAGAATTGTTTTACAGCTCCTAATACCAGACTGACAGATTTACGTGCGAATGAAATAACGCTCTACAAAGCCGAAATTAGCCGACGGTTTCTTTCCTAAGGTCGATGTGCAATATTTATTGCCGGGTACTATACTATCCTATGCAGTAAGATGAGGTGATGTGTAGTATAGTACGATTCAAACTTAATGGCGGCTCGGAAGTTAGCTACGAGTGCAGGTACGCGCATGTACAGCCAAGTCGACGTCCCGCTGATTGGCTGATACGTAAAAATTGCGATCTGCGCATCGGAACGTACGATGTTCGGAGCTGTCATTAAGTTTGAATCGTACTATATATGCGTAAAGTACCTGCAGTGCACGAGCACTGTGCCGGGGTCCGCGGCGGCGCGCACGAAGGGCAGCACGGCGAGCGGGTGGCGCGGCGTGCCGTGGTCGGGCCACACCGTGTAGTGGTACTGCACCACGTGGCGCGCCGCGTCGCCGCCGCTACCACCACCACCACCGCCGCCACCGCCACCGCCACCGCCGCCGCTAGAGCTGCCGCTGCTCGAGCTGCTCGTGCTGCACGGCTCGCTTCCCTGATTCATTTTAATAATTTCATTATTATTATTACCGTTTGTGGCGAAGTCATGTTCGGATAGAATAATAAGAACTTAATAAATATACATTTATTTAAAGGCGTAGTGCACAAACGAGACCTAGTGAGAGACTGGCAAGCATATCTTACAAAAGATCGATCTGTCTTTAATACTTGTTACATGATCCTATGCATAATACAATAGGTACACCCTTAAACATTTTTAAAACCACACCGAAACATACTCATCATCATCATCATCATCATCATCATCATCATCATCATCATCATCATCATCATCATCATCATCATCATCATCATCATCATCATCATCATCATCATCATCATCATCATCATCATCATCATCATCATCATCATCATCATCATCATCATCATCATCATCATCATCATCATCATCATCATCATCATCATCATCATCATCATCATCATCATCATCATCATCATCATCATCATCATCATCATCATCATCATCATCATCATCATCATCATCATCATCATCATCATCATCATCATCATCATCATCATCATCATCATCATCATCATCATCATCATCATCATCATCATCATCATCATCATCATCATCATCATCATCATCATCATCATCATCATCATCATCATCATCATCATCATCATCATCATCATCATCATCATCATCATCATCATCATCATCATCATCATCATCATCATCATCATCATCATCATCATCATCATCATCATCATCATCATCATCATCATCATCATCATCATCATCATCATCATCATCATCATCATCATCATCATCATCATCATCATCATCATCATCATCATCATCATCATCATCATCATCATCATCATCATCATCATCATCATCATCATCATCATCATCATCATCATCATCATCATCATCATCATCATCATCATCATCATCATCATCATCATCATCATCATCATCATCATCATCATCATCATCATCATCATCATCATCATCATCATCATCATCATCATCATCATCATCATCATCATCATCATCATCATCATCATCATCATCATCATCATCATCATCATCATCATCATCATCATCATCATCATCATCATCATCATCATCATCATCATCATCATCATCATCATCATCATCATCATCATCATCATCATCATCATCATCATCATCATCATCATCATCATCATCATCATCATTTCCACATTAGGCGTTCCACGCTACGTTTGCCAGTACGCGGTCTCCACTCAAGGACTTTCTGGCTCCAACGTCCGTCAGTCCTTCTGCAGATGTGGCCTGCCCATGTCCACTTCAACGTGCTAATCCGACGCATAATGTCGGTCACTTTGGTTCTCTGACGGATATACTCATTTCTGAGGTGGTGGATCAGAGAGACTCCGATCATCCTCCGTTCCATAGCACGCTGAGCGACCTTGAACTTGTGGGCAAGCCCTGCCGTGTGTCCACGTTTCAGCACCGTAGGTCATAGCGGGGAGCACGCACTGATTAAAGACCTTGGTCTTTAATGATTGCGGGATAGGCGACGTGAGGACCTGCCTCAGCTTTCCGAATGCTGCCCATCCTAGCTGAATTCTTCTATTGGACTCCTTTTCGAAGTTGTTTCTGCCA
Organism: Boloria euphrosyne; assembly: GCA_951802675.2. NCBI lineage: Eukaryota > Metazoa > Arthropoda > Insecta > Lepidoptera > Nymphalidae > Boloria > Boloria euphrosyne. The sequence goes on from OX637896.1 coordinate 5,806,645, forward strand.
AGCTGAATTATTTGGCCCAGGTAAGTGTACTCAGAAACAACCTCTAGTGGGGAGCCTTCCAGCATCACGATCTCGGAAGGGTATGTTCATTGAACATGATTTTGGTTTTATCCAAATTCATCCCAAGACTGATACGCCTAAAAGCAGCGTTCATTTCAGACAGCATTCCCTCCAAATCTTCCAGCGATTCTGCCGTGATGACAATATCATCAGCAAACCTGAGATGTGAGATGTGCTCGCCGTTTATATTGATTCCCCGCCCAGTCCAGTCCAGTGTTTTGAAGACGTCTTCCGGGGATATAACATCCCCCTGTCTAACACCTCTTTGCAACTGGATAGGTCTCGTCTGGTGGTCTTGGAGCTGGACAGTCATCGTCGCGGTCTCATAAAGATGTACTATTAAATGGACTAAATATGCCTAATACTTTGTTTTACTGGTCTAAAACCTTTTCTGCCTTTTTAATACTATATTAATTACTTGGTTGATAGCTTATTTCCTATAAGACATAGGCATAAAGCTACGATATTCTGAAATTGAGCTTCACGCTTTAAAGGCGTAGCATATATTTGTTTAGAAAACTTTTTACTATATTTCTGTTATAAAAACAGCCCAGGGATCTAAAGCCGTAGGTTTAATTAGTAGAGCTTTTTAAGTCATTTGTTGATAAAGTTAAATTAAGGACTAAGTAAGTAAATAAAAAAAGCAGTCAAAATATGTGTACACACGGTTAATAGAATTAGAAGCGATTTAAATTTTATTTTGTAAACTGTTACGTTATCAGTTACATGTCGCGATAACAGAAGTGGGCGGCGCATTTACTTGACAAATGAAACCGTTTTAGGACACATCGGTTGGTTTCAAAGGGGCATAGATAAAAAAATCGTTTCATAATTCATATATAAAGAAAATGATATATCAATTAAGTGAAAAAGAGACTTACAATCTGCGTAGTGCTGCGCACGCGCAAGTGTCTCACAGTGTAGGCGGCGCGCACGTCCTCGTACAGCAGCGTGACGTGTATACCGCCGAACTCTGCCGAGCTGCCGCGGCCGCCCGCCGGCCAGTACATGTCGCATTTCCGCTGGAAATATCAACATTATTTTATATTATTACAAAAAAAGCTGTGGTTGTACCACAGTAATAGTCTACAAATGGTAGCAATTTACCAAAAAAAAAAGTAAGATATTTCATTTTATGTTGCATTTAAGGAGTTAAAACGGGAATTTTTAATTTTCTTTTGTTTATTTCTGCATAAAAGTAAGAACAGACTAAAGATAACTTATCTATTTAAGTGATTTCATTTAAAAAACTCTTCATAAGCGAAGAAAATAATTAAATTAATGTGGTACACAATCTATTCATTGAATATTATCACAGTAAAAATATCAACCAGTATGGAAACTAGGCCTAGTTGTTAAAATAAATACCTACGCTCCATTGGAGTGTTAGGGTTGTCGCTCTTAATGTTTTTGAATTTTTTTATTTATTAAAACATTTTGTTTTCTGTAGTGATCTAACAATCGTGTTGAAATACATAAGTAGTTTACAAATAAAATATAAATGGGTATAATTTCATGGTGTTAATATCAGTAAAAGATGATAGTTTGTAAAGCGGAACAGTGACTTGATTTTTTGCGCGTTTTGGAGTCGATGGGCTAAGGGGCCTCGTTGACGCGCGTATTTGTGTGAGTGTGCCGTTTCGAACGTTAAGTATGCAGTTTCCGTACTGGTTGATATTTTTACTGTGATATTATTTTGATTGCCAGTTTATGAAATTTCGAGACGAATTTAGTTTCATTATTTTAAATTGAAACTTATTAATAATGATCTTTAATACATCTAAAACCTTTCCTGCATCCTCATGTAAAGTTGTGATTGATACCTTATATCTCCTGTGACTATAAGTGCGAAACAATTCGTAAAGTTAGTTTTAATTAAAATATAATTCATCATAATTAAATATTCTATCTGAATGTTATAATTTCAACATTCCTTTCAAATGTAATGATTAAAGCACGTAATATGAGTTCATAATGAAGCGTACCCGTCCGCGCTCCACGAGGTTGGTGATCATGACGAGCGTGTGCACGCGGTGCTGCCAGATCATGCGCCAGAAGGCGTCGAGCGTGGCGGGCGTGGGCCCCTGCGTGGCGATGTAGCGCCGCCGCCACACCGCCCACTCCAGCTTGATCTGCCGCGGCGCGCCGTCTGCGGGGGTTTACACACTTAATAAATACATTATTACAAATGAAGGGTACAGGAGCAAAACAGGGAATGTCAAATAATGTGATCGCCACCAGGCTGTTTCAACCTATAGAATTATTGTTAATTTCAATTTAAATAAAAAAAAGAAAGAAAAAACACTAAGACAAAAAAAAACAAAAAAATATATATATTAGTCCCGCTGAGTTTCTTTCGCCAGTTCTTCTCAGGTCAGTGGCTTCTTCTTTCCGAACTGGTAGTAAACTCATGACGTTCAGTAAAAAATTGTAATAATTTCATGCTGAATAAAATATTTTGAATTTGAACTTGAATAAAATTTTAAAAAGTTGAAAAGTATGGGAACGTTAAGATTTTGCCACGTATTATATATAGATTGCAATGTAAATTAAAAATATAATAATTTTGTGACATGCTTTGTTTTGCCCCTGTACCCTTCAAAGGTTTTCATATAACACTCGTCAGTAATTTCCGATATTTCAGTCAATTTTCCCAATAAAATCTATATGATTTATTTACTTCTTCCACTTTATGTTATCCTTCCTTATGGATCACTCCATCTAATGGGGAAAATCGTAGGATAATTTTGTTTTTTTTGGAGAGATTTAATAGTACGTAGGAACAAGCAGCCAACAGGTAACATGACACTTGCCAGTAACCCTATGATGGTTTAATTATTGAGATTCTTAATGAAAAACCATAGTAATAATTTAAAACATCCAAAATACCATACTCATGTTTTCCCTATCGATTCAAATTCGAACATATATATATAATAATAACAACACATATTTAAAAATAGTTAAAAATGGTTATTAAACAAAAACTTACTTATTTCTACATAAACATCATCCAACTCAGAGTCATCATCACTTCTTTCGCTGTCAGAATCCTCTGCCTGGTCTTCTGATTCCACGATACCAGAAAACTCGATATTGAGAAAAGCTGACTCGATGCCTTCCGCTAAGTTAGGTGGAGGTTTTATAGCCTTCACTGAAGGTTGTCTGTGAAAGAGAAAAAATCTTAAAATTATATAATTAATGTAAAGTTGTGATTGATAAGATTTAACGGATCTAAAGTTCATCAATACTACCTACAAAATTTCTTTTTCTTGGCGGTTGAGATAAACATAAAAAATAAAGCAACATTCTGTCTGTAATCTTGCCTATCTCCACTGTCACTCTATCAATGATTATAGTTGCTATATTGGTATTGACGTGGCAGACAGTGTTACCACCTTCATAAAGACAAAGAACAAACTAAACTACCATCGTTAGACTACCTCACCAATATCGTTCCATGGAGGTTAGATACAGGAGAACCATCGCTTCATACTAAAGCATTACCCGCCTGTCTCTGAAAATTTGTAGAATTTATAGCGCGCTGCCGTCAATAAGTAGTATCTGTGAAGTTAGCTATTTATGAGTACTGTCACTATTGTGACAACGTGAAGTTATGTATTGAGAACATAGCGATCGCAGCGCCTCCTTGGTTTGACAATATTTCTGAGACACTACATTCTAGGGCCTTGGTTCTCCTGGTCTCTAATCTCCATGATCGTTCTATAAAGTTGACATTGACATAACCGACAATGTTACCACCTTTGTGTAAAAAAAATAAAAAAGCACCGGTAGCCAACCTGTTGGGCCTGGCGCGCCTCTCGAGGCGGCGCTCGATGCGGCGCGCGGCGCGCGCGGACAGCGCGGGCAGCATGCCGTCGATGAAGTTGGCGTTGACGTAGTCGCAGGCGGCGCCGCGGCCCGCGCCCACGCAGCCCGCCGCGCCGCAGCGCGCGCCCGCCGACACGCACACGCGCGAGTGGTCGTCTGCGACATTCACATATAATGTCCCCCGCCCGATTACGCTCATTGAGACTAGCCAACGCGACGGCGCGGGACATATTATAGTGCACAAGTGCACTCTCTGTTCCTTATCACTTTCACATTCCGGTTGGAAGAATGCACGACACGACCAGTGACAGTTAAGGCGCAGGACCGACGGCTTTACGTGCTCTCCGAGGCACGGGGGTGAAACACCGCCAACTTCCCCACTCCGGGCTGTTACTGAGGCTTACGAAACAGAAACACTCAATAACTAAACTTGGCCCGACCCGGGACTCGAACCCAGGACCTCCCGGTGTGCGACCGTACATGCTAGCCACTACACCAACGCGGCAGTTAACATTCACATATACACTCACATCAATAAAAACAAAAATATTTGGGTAATAACGATATTATACGGGCAAATATCGTGAATAATTCGGCACTTTGGCTGAAGAACATTTTTCAGACGAGAGTCGAACTGGGTACTTTCGGATCTACAGCCGTTAATAAGCATGTGCAATTGCGGTGATCATAATGGTTTCTGGTCGAGGCCCTCGTAACCAAAATCGGTAATTAATTTAAATATATCAACAAATATTATATATTATCCTTTCTTTAATGACTAAACAAGTAATTCCAAATCACATGACTGTTAACGGTGTTTCCCATAAAATAGAAAAGAAAATCTTTTTTTAATATTTTTTTTTGTTCTATGAGCTGATATTGAGAAAAGAGATATGCGAATAGATAAAAAGTTTTTTTTTTTTTGATTCCTTTATTAAAAAAATGTTTTACTTACATGCAGTTATATTTAAATATCGGTTCTTGAGCCTGTTCTCTGGTCTGTAGCTGTGATGGCTGGTGTGACCTAGAGCCGCGGACTTAGCCACTACTATTTCATATTCTTTGCTGCAATTAAAAAAAAAACGTGCAATGTCACTTTTTTTCAAACTATCTAAGTATCCACCATGCTCTGAAATCTCTTTTTGAAGTATCACTTTAAAAATAAACATGTATATACATAGGGCGGTCAATTCCTTTATCGTGGGGGAAACAAAAGTGATGTCAGCGCCCGCTGCGGACCAAAACAGAACTACAAGTGGCTCTTTATTATTTATGACCATAAAAATAACACGTGTGTCAGTTAAATTAAATAAATAAAATAAAATGGGTCACCAGAGTTGTTGTGTAGTCGATTGCAAAAATACTAGTAGAAATAGTAATTGTAAATTTTTTAAGTTTTCGGTTGCCAGACAATGAAGTGATGGTTTGCTTATTAGATATAAGATAATTAATAATTGGGAATTTAATTGTTTTTATGATCGAACAATCACCAATAGTCGTCGAACCAACGATAATTGATCAAAATTAATTAATCTGAGCGATAAAAATAAAGATATCTAGTAAAGGGGGCCAACTTTAGGGTGAACATTTGTTTAATTAATTATAAATAAATAAAAGACCTACAAACAATTTCTACATTCGAACATTAACGAACAAACGACGAACAAATAATTAAAAATAAAAAAAATCCGTAAATCAAAAAAAGTTGGGCCAACCCAATTCACTTATTGAGACTTGTTTTAGTTGTTGTATTTATTTTACTAGCTGTTTTCAGCTGACCCACGGAAAAAAAATTAATTTAATGTACACTCTGTGTAATATATCACATTTAACATTGAAAAAAATTTTTTTTCAAGTTTATATTATTTTTTCAATAGCTATTTGGCATACAATACATGTATATTTTCTCAAAAGATACATAGTGACGCACTCGAGTAAAGCGTACTTAGTCACGCTACTACTACGCACTAATTAATTATATGTTATATTTTATTAATAAATATGTTAGGACATTTTTACAACAGCGCCATCCAGTTCCGTGGTAAGCTACGAGGCTTGTATTACGGATACCAGATAGTTGATTTTTTTTAATTACATACATATTATAAATATAAACGCCCATGACTGGAGTTAATGAACATTTATTCGCTGAGCACGACTCAACGAATGAATGCACCTAGCGGGATTCAAACCCGCGACCGCTCGCGCAGAAAGTAGGGTCACTATCAACTGAGCCAAACGTGTTGTTAACGTATTATAACTATAATAATATATATTAAAAGCGCATACCTAAATCCAATATCCCCGTCAGCGTGCAGGGCGGCGACGTGCGCGGGGAAGCTGCGCGCGCGCACGAGCGGGTGCGCGGCGCCCGCCATGCGCGGCGGTCGCGCCGCGCCCTCGCCCGCCGCGCCGCCCGCGCACGCCACAAGCGGTGAGCAGTTCACTACTGGCCAATTATAAAAATAATATCATATATCCACCATTTTAGAAGTATAATAACTGTAATACTAAGCACATATAAAACATTAACAGGGCATTAAGTGTAATTTATATCACATCAGGAAAAGTTAAGGATTAAAAATATACAAATTATGAAAATGAACAAAAGTAATGAACGGAACAAAAAGTATTAATATTAATATTAAATTATTCGAAATGTAGAAAACCAAAAATATAAATAATATCTGAAAAAAAATCACTTTCACATATTCCATGAACCCACCAGGTTTCTTGTAGGTGTTGAGAGGCGCGCGGGCCGCTCTCTCCCCGCCTTCCTCCAAGTAATTGTAGGCCGCACTGATACACTTGCTGACACGAGATCTGCACCTAAACAATATTAACACGATAATGATGGTGTTGATGATGATGACGTCATACTCGACCGACTTTATAAAAGGATGAGGTACTAATTTTATATGGCTATTTTTTTATGATACACATAAAATTTATTATTTTACATGCGAAGCATAGAAACGCATATGGAAGTAGCCCACTTCGGTGGGTGCTGTGTCATGGGGGTCGCTCCTGGTACTTCTCTGATAGCAGAGTGTGGAGCAAAGCCTTGGCTGTGTGGTCTATTTTGGGAGATCATTCGTCCGGATGTCATGGTTGAATGCGTAAGGTTACCACCACCTGGTGGTATGCATAAATGTATTACCTAACAATAAAAATAACAAGTTTTAGTGACGTGAGGGCAATTTGTAATCAGTACAGCCACGAATAGTTCGTGATTTACGCAATGTTCTATCTATTTTATAGTTTGGAAACGAGCTTTGATTCATTAAAGTTACAAATTATAGATTAACCTATTTAAAGCTTCATTATTTTTATACAATCCACGGCACGCGTTTGTTGCGTTGGTGGCATATCTCGTATATAAATATCAGTGGTCTGACCTCCAGTAGAGCAGGCCGACGCTGACGGTGGCCAGTAGCGTGAGCAGCGTAGCAGCTAGCAGCGCCACCGGGGAGCTGCCGGCGCGCTGGCGGCGCGGCGCGTCGCCCGGCGACATCGCCGCCGGCCGCGCCGCGCACAGCTCGCTCGACACCTCCTGCACCAACATTATAATATAAACTCCATATAATAATTGAAGGGTATAGGGGCAAAACAAGGAATGTCACAAAATTATTATTTTTTTAATTTACATTGCAATCTTTAATATGTAGCAAAAACTTAATGTTCCCATACTTTTCAACTTTTTTATTTGTATGTAACATTCCTTGTTTACCTGTACCCTGTACCCTTCAATCACGCATAGAAGGTGAGTAGCGAATTGAGGCCGTTTCATTTCGGTGTTACGACCGATTAAATGAAATAACACTATCTTTTACCTCAGGAGGAGACTCAGATCCGTTGATGAGTGTGTTGGGTCGCGCGATGGACTGCGTCACCGCGTACACCTTCACCTCGTACCTGGTCACGTTCCATAGTTCGACTTTCTGTGATGATCCATGAAAATATGTGCAAATGTTATTTAATATATATATATATATATATATATATATATATATATATATATATATATATATATATATATATATATATATATATATATATATATATATATATATATATATATATATATATATATATATATATATATATATATATATATATGCTAGCATGTACATTGTACAACTGCACAGTGCACGCCCCTCGGGTATCCTTGGTTCGGGTCCTGGACCAAGTTTAAGTAACAACCCTGAGTTGGGAAGTTGGCGATGTTACCGGTTTATCATGTAAAGTCAGAAATTTTAGCACTGTGTTAATTAAATAAATTAGGTAGGAACCAGAAAAGGGAAAATCGCTAGTCTGCCAATAATTTTGTGAAGATAAACACTTATTTAGTTTTGAAAGTAATTTTCTTAAGTGATGACGATTTATTTACCGTTTACTCATATTTATTATTATTGTGTTACGGATATGAAGTATTAAAAAACCATAAATGCGTTTTAATTGTAGAGTTAAAAGTTGTTTTTTATTTAATTATTGTTATATATATTATGTATTATTTTTGTAGAATATATGGCTTTATTTACAAAAAAGGTAATAACAAATATACTTAATTAGACATTATATCTACAAAACAAATGTACACTTAAATATTACTGTATAAATGATGTCAGTATGGAACAGTGGCAAAAATGCTAGCCGCATTCCGCTTAATGGCATTGTTTAGTCTCTTAGCGAAGCACTAACATGAGCATATCTCATACGTACTTATTATATTATGTTGTTTATCAGATTATAAACATCAAATGTCATTACTGTTAATCAAAACCATCCAATTCATCATCTATAAAGATAAAATTGAAGGGTCTGTTTTTAATAACATAATAAGTAATAGTTTTTTACTCATTTCATATGTAATTAATGTATATACGATATACATATATATGAGATATACATATTGTATGAGAAAACAATATAACATTTTATCAATCTGTCTATCTTTTCCCGCTAATCTCTGAAACTGATTTTGTCGGGACTTTCACTGGCTGATAACTGATGATGTAAGGAATAATTAAATCTGCTTTTAGTTTCGAAAAAGAAATAAGATTCTGATAAAAATACCTATATAAGTACGTACATAATAACGTATAAGTGTACTCAATATAATCTCATCAACTCTTGTACTGGTGTAAATATGTTAATGGCTATAATCTAAGGACTAAGTGTCTAATACCCTAACATTCTTATGACTTCACACTTAAGGCAAACTTTTACGTTTTTATTCCAGACAAGCAAAGCAACGCTCGCTAATCGCTTGAGGTGCCAAGTATCCTCATGTGTGAATCATTTCAATATTGACGGGAGGTCCAAGCCCAACAGTGGGACGTATTCTTATATATTTTCAAGCATTATTGCTTGGTTTCATGCAGTGCTATGACACTTTGTCTTTAATCTATATTATGATAACATACACAAAAAATTAGGAACAATACGTAGTGTATTAAAAGTCTGTAAAAAAAATAATTACTTACAACACTTATAGTGGTTTCGATTTCGTCTTTATTAGTGGGCAAAGTGAGTCTTGTCCGCGGCTGCTGTTCAGGGATCTTCCTGAGGGTGACCACGTACTGGTCCAGCGAGTTATTGTACTCGAGGGGCTGACGCCATTGGAGATACAGAAGTCCTAGAAGTAAACGATTAATATCAACTACACTTCAGAACAGATACTTCAAACGAGATATACTTTATTTACAAATTATATACAATGATGTAAAAGTTACATTGACTACATCTATACTTCTAAACTAATATTATAAAGATTTGTATTTTTGTATGTAACGAATAAACACAAAAACTACTGAACCGATTTCAATGAAATTTGATTTTACGCGCTACTTTTTATGGCGAAAAAAGGGCTGTAAGAAGTTGAAATAGGGGATGAAAGTTTGTATGGAAATCACGTCATTTTTAAAGCTAGAAGCTTGAAATTTATTATTTAGGCTTTTGATTAGATATAAATTAGTAAGACATTAAAATATTGTAAAAAATGTACGCTAGGGACGAACCAGAGCGAAGCGGGGGTGAGTATAGTAGTTATAAATACATAAATTTAATTTATATAATATTTAGTAAGGTGTGAAACCTAAAAAAGCTAAGTTTTAAATGTTTTGAACAAAACTCTCATTCTTTTTCTACAATAAAGTAGCCAACGTTACTACTCTATCTTTTATCTATGTGCCAGTGAAAGTCCCGTCAAAATCGATCGATATAAAAAGATTTCTTCACTCAATACAATACTAATTTATATTATTTATACATATTATGCAATAAGAAAAAAAATTTTTTTTTAAATAGGCATTTATAACATTTAGAAGTAAAGTCTGTCTGTGTTTGTTCTGGTTAATCTCCAAAACTGCTGGACTAATGTAGATGGCACTTTCACTGGCAGATAGCTGATAGTAAAAGGAGTAAATAAAGATAGTTTTATTTTAAAAAAGATTTAGGATTTGGCACAAAAAAATTAAAAACCATGAAGCTGTGTACAAAATAAAAATATAAATAACGTACCATTAGGTTGATCACATGTCAAATTAAGTATAATTGGTGCTGAAGGCGGTTTCACATCAGTCAAAACGTAGAGAGGCTGAGACTGTGGCCCGAGACGATTCAGAAGATCGGACGACATCAGTCCCGTTAATGGTATGTTGTAGAATGCACACACCCAGATCTTGTATGGCGTGAATGGTTCTGAAAATTATATTGTTTTATAATACTTAAATTAAATAAGTTTTGTTTGTTCATTTCTCAATATCGTAATCGTAAAATACGATTTATAATAATGTCTGTCCATTTTAAGGAAATAGAGGAATATACTTCAGAAAATACGGATGCCTCAACTAATCGATGAGCAAAAAATATATTATTCTAGTGCGTTCGTCCATCGTTGTCTTATGGTATTTGTTCTCCAAATATCTGACTCGGCCGGTGAGAAAGACTTGAGTACAAATACATAAATACAAGTTCAAACTGCAATTGAAAATGCTTGATCCCAATAACTAATCTTATTTTAGTAGAAACGAGAGTTGAACCCGAGCCCTCAGTATCTGCTCAGAAAATGCTCGTAACTATCAACGAAACAGTTAAGTATTTCTTATATTATAAGCTCTTTTGACTGGATTTAATATTTATACTTACTTAAATTTCGCAGTGTGAATCCTACAACCATAGTTTTTGACTGGCCAGACTTGTTCAACAATGTCAAATTTCTCGTTGAATTCAAACTATCCTGCATTCCTAAATCACTCCTAAACACGTTCCTGCTCTTTATTTCGTCAGATGTTTGCACTCCAGAGACCGCAGTTGAGTCGCTCGGGGCCTTCTTTATCGTCACCCCCTCCTCATAATACAGCACGTATGCAATCTGAGTCACGTCCTCTCTAGGTGGAATAACATTTACTGACTTTTTAACCACTTCAATAGGCAATTCGAAAGCCTGATGCGTTTCCTCGCCAAAACTCCTCTCTAAATGCAACCTCGGGTCAGTGACGTTGTCCTGACGTCTTTTTCTATGTCTGTGAGATCTCATATCTCTTTTATTACGTCTCACATACGCACCGTCGGCTAGTACGTCAGAATCTGTGAAGTCATCGTTATACTTTTGTTTTTCATTTTTATACAAGTTATAAGTATAATCGACATCTTTTAACCCGTCTTGGTTGGTTGGCGTGTCAATTATCAAATGGTCGTCCCTAATGATGTCACTAATTGGTTCGTCCGCCTGAGTTTCCTTCACTGGTATCACTGCAAGATCTGGTTCCGGTTTAGAAGTTTGTTTGTCGACGATAATTTCTGTGGGATTCGAGTTGAGGCGTACTGTCGTATATGCGGCGGGCGGGGTCCATAATAAATGTATCTCGTCGGCAGAAATTCTGTTTGCTGTGAGATTTTGGGGAGCGGACGGAACTGGAATAATTCAAAATATTCATCAGATTAAAATTACGATAAAAGTAGGTATTATAGGACTTATAGGTAGATATATATTATAGGAGTACTTATTTAATTATAAAAATAAATAATTTTGAGCGTATGTATGTTTGTATCTCGAATTTCTTCATAAACGGATGAACAGATTTGTACGAAATGTAGTACGCAGATGGACAGATAGCAGATATAACGTGGAAACATAGGCGGTTGTTAGACAGATAGGACCGTATCCAAGGCAAACTATGTTTAGTCTCTAGTTAATAAATTACGCGAGAGACTCCGTCTTCATGATTTTTGCGACTTAAAGCAAAACTCGCTTAACTTGACCCATCCTAATATCGCATAGACAATGCCATCTACACAACTCGCATACATCAAGGGCTCTTCACTTTGGCTTAAGTCAGCGCTAGACAAAACACAGATTTCAGTGCTATAACTAAAATCGCTAATCCACTTATCATGACCGTGTTATAGAGGAAAGAATAACACCACAAGTTTCACAATTGAAGTGTTGCAGTAAAGAGGTCAAGTGCGAGTCAAAAACGAGCGAAGTTTTAATATTACTCCGACGTTGAATACATCGCAATTTAATCCCAGATTATAGATATATCACTTATTGTATTCGTTCGGAAGCTTCCGTTATCAAATAGTACGTAAAGTAGTGAAAATATCAAAATGGTAGCTTCTGATATGTTATCAGCAAAATGTGTATGTACATGTTATAATCGTTACTTATCAGAGCTTAGTTAAATTAATTTATTCATCTTTGAAGTTAAACTTCGAATTTGTAGTTTACAGTATCATATTCGGATCGACTGTGAATATCAGTGCGAGAAAAAAAAGTACAAATGCACTAGGGATTGCTATACCAATTTAAATATGAAAATATAAAACTAATAACAAATTTTTAAATGGTAACAAAACTGTAATTAAATCATACGAAAACGATGAATTGGTCTGATCTGTTGCTATAATTAGTGTTTTAATCATTGAACACCTAACAGATGTTAAGAAACGTTAAATATTGATGACAGTTTAACACGCAATGGAGTACATGCGTGTGTAGGAGTGAAAAAACCCATTTGCTACACTGACCTTTTACTTTAGTCGGTTAGTTTCATGCTCATCCGAGATGGAATACATACATATACTAATCGTATTGGATTAAACCTATAGTATGAATTCATAAATATACCTTATGATTTTTTTATTATTTATGTAAATATTTTTCATTTTTATTAATAAAATTAAACTTTAGAGGTTATCAAATGCAATAGATCACACTTAGGGCAATATTATCAATGAATTTCTCAACCTTAGGCAGGCTGTCTAGATAGTCAGCTAGTTAATAATAGAACTCGCACAAACGAAGGAAACATCGAGTATCAGTGTTTCCGTTATTGATTCATAATATAAAGGGCCTTATACTTTTGATTTCCCTTGATCTCAAGGTGTTTTGCATACATATATTTGAGGTTAGGACCTAGTACTTACCTAATAAGAAATGAATCTATCTAGTTCCAGTCAGTCAGTGACTTTGATAAACAATAAGTAGGTATTATTATTTAAGAAGCTAGCGAACTCAATATTTTCATGAGAAAAAAATAGTACTTAACGAGTCTATTGTTAACATAATAACGTGAGAATAACATATATTATATAATATTAAATCAGTTTTATTGACCTACTTTTTGCGTGTATTAGTTACTTGAAAAATTCTATTCTATTTTTTGAATATAATGTTGATAAGAAATTCATTAAGAAATTCATAGTAATAATAAATATTATTTTTAGCATTTTATTTAAACCGTTTGTCGAATTTGATCAGAATTGGGCGGCCGATTACTGAGAAACTTAGTCATATCGGTCTTCACATGGGTATGCATTTTTTATTGTAGAACTTCCTTAGTTAGCTGACATCACTACATTTTATAAAACAAAGTCCGTCACGTTTGTCTGTATGTTCGCGATAAATTGCGAAACTACTGCACCGATTTTCATGCTGTTTTCATCAATGGATAAGAGTGGTTCTCGAGGTTTTAGTATATAATTCGTTAAGTTTTTCTATACAAAAAAATAAGCTTAAATGATAATTTTAAAAAAATATATTTATAGCTTAACTTAAAGAAAAAATTAAAAAAGCTTCAAGAAAAAATTAAAAAGTTGTGCGGAAAATTAGGAAATTAAAAAAAAAACTTTATAAAATTAACGGCGTTTGACGTATCATGTTATGACCGTTGCCATGGTTATTAAATCAGCAAATATATACCGGGCGGTGCGAAGTAAATATATACAACACGTACCTACCCTGTTTGAATATAAAAACAACGAATGCGGGCGATGAGATGAGGCGGATTGAGAGTTAAACGTGCAATATACTAGTATATTGGCGCATACTGACCTTAAACAAAATAGAAATAGCAATACCCCTTACACGAATGACGTCTTAGGATGTTACAAAGCAAAGTTCTATTCACATCTATTGACCCTCATAATATATAAATGACGTAATAGGACGCCGGGCATATTATGGTAAAAATGTTAAAGTGATCTCGATCCGATCTGACCGATTATTTCCTTACAAACAAATAACAACATTAATTATTATTATAATATGTGATGTTATATTTTATTTGGTTATTTTCGAGGAAGGAGGAAAATATTAATTAAGTGCAGTTAGATTTAATACCGTAAGAGACACTAATTCGGCAAACTCGATTTTAGTAACGTTAATAAATAATAATATCGATTATAAAGCTTAGCTGATCATAAACATAAACAACTTGGCTGCTTGCGAAAATGGAGCTCGCGGACTTTATATAATGAATACTCGTAGTGAGCCACTTACCTACCTAGTTCAGTCACGCCAAAATCCTAGATAAAAGATTCTGTATACAAATTGTGATAATTAAGTTAGGTAGGTAATATGCCACTTTATAGTCTCTATAATTGTCTCTGCGTCAAAGGTCGCGGGTCTCGGCTACATCCCAACCAGGTACATGTGGCGGAACAAGTTTTTATTTGTTGAATGAAAAGAAGAAAAAGTTAAGTTAAAAATATATATATTCTTATGATAAATAGAGCTGAAGACTGGCCGTCGTCTAGTCCCGATCTTAATCCGCTGGATTATGATTTATGGTCAGTTTTAGAGAGTACGGCTTGCTCTAAACGCCATGATAATTTGGAGTCCCTAAAACAATCCATACGATTGGCAGTGAAGAATTTTCCCATGGAAAGAGTGCGTGCTTCTATTGATAACTGGCCTCAACGTTTAAAGGACTGTATTGCAGCCAATGGAGACCACTTCGAATAAGCTTTTTATATTTTAAATTGTTTTATATTTATGTATAAAACTAACACTGTAAAAGTAATAAATAATATATATATACTAACTTACTCGTGAAAAATCTATTTGGAACAGACATTATTATCGATAGTCTGTGCGGACTGTGCCTGCATCACGAGAAAAACCACTCGACAAATTACGATAAATTTTTTTAATGATAATAGCTGGAAACCCGTTCAACATATATGATACTTTTTACTGCGGGAAAATATCTATTTTCTGAAAAATCTACACGAATGGTGAGACGCTAGTGTAATTAATATATTATTAATTATTATTATTTTACTTTATTAAACCGTTGCAAACAATATTATATCGGAGTTTTGTTCCTTTCTCACATACTGTAAAGATGTATCATGTAATAGTTAAGCTCAATTCTGTACGCTTTCAAAAGAAGATTCAAATTAATTTAGAGTGAAATTTGCATCATATTCCACAGTCACAGCCATGTACACAAGCGAAATATTAATCAATACTAGCGCATACTGACAGAAATATGTCACTATTTCATGTGCCAAATGATAAAAGGATGGTATTTGAAGACGCTGAAGCTGCATCGTGATTATAACGTTTTGTTATCTCTTTTAAATGTTCGTGGGAAAAAATAAAAATTACTCCCCAACGTTCATCAAAATGATTAACTATACCTACAAAATACAAATATTATTTAGCACTTACTGATTCATTAAAAAGACTATTTTAGCAACACTAACATCTCTTTTTTAAATGGACTAAATTAACAACATCATCAAAACAAAAATTTTCTTTGTTATAGCACCACTTCCCTAACTGTAAGAAAATCTTCGACTATAAAATTTGGTGGTTCCATTATTGCTTATCGCGGTGCATTTTAAATTAATTGCACAGAAAAATAGACCTTATAGTACATTCGTTTAACGATATTTGTAGCGTAACGTAAGTGCACGGTATCCCACCGGTGCAGTGAGTCACTGGCTAATGGAAATGACCTTTCTCTCACGTAACCGTACCCTCATCGTCTTGACAATTTCGTTTTATTTATATGGTGTTTGTGCATCGCTTGCAAATGTGTATGCTTCATTTTCATTTAAATTTTGGGTTAAAAAATACAATGGCGGAACGATGTTAAAATAAGATGAACGAGGTATTATTCCAAAGATAATCCAAAGATATTCCAAAGGTATATAAATATGTTCGAATATTACCTAGCACACAGCACCGATGATATACTACTCGTGTATAACTTTAAATACATACATATTATAAATATCAACCTCATAAGGGGAGAACAAAGTACAATCTTGCTCATTACATAAAAGAATGGACGCTGCGGATCGAGGGTTTGATTCCCGCTCGGGGTCAGCGACGCCAAGTTTTAATAAATGTTTATTTCACCGAACTAATTCGTTGGTTTATTTAACATACCTAATTCATTGCATCTTCATTGTATTGTCTTTTCCAGAATGGATGATAAGCTATGTTATTGGTGTTTATGTGTCGCCACCGAATTGAGGTAATAATCGTCTATGTCGGTTCATTGCACCCACACGAAAAATATAGTAGTTTTTATATTGACAATTTTTTTTGTCATTACACGTTTCAAAGTAAATCAAATTTGAAATTATGCTACATGCAAATAGACTCTTACAAGCACTATCGAATGGTCAATTTTGCAATTTCAAAATTTAATCTAAACTAGGGGCTCACCCTCGCTTCGCTCGGGTTTGTCCCTAGGTACGTGTTGTATATATTATATTTACTTCGCACCGCCCGGTATATATTTGACTTGATTATATGAATTACCATTGCACGCATCATGGCAACGGTCATAACATGATACGTCAAACGCAGTTAATTTTATAAAGTTTTTTTAAATTTCCTAACTTTTTTCGATATAGTATGTTATTCTTAAGAGATAGACATATGCCATCGCGGACTTTTTTGTAGATCTATATAAGATACACAATTCCACCATACATTATTTAGTTATATCTCAATGGGTTTAGACAACGTTTTCGTTGAAAGCTCCCAGACGGCTTATTTTTTCCGACACCTCCAACAGATATCATTATATTTTAGGCAATGTATACAAAAACTTGACAAGTTATATACTAAAACCTTCCTGGAGAACCATTCTATCCATCCATCCAGGTGAAAATCGGTGCAGTAGTCTTTGAGTTTATCGCGAACAGACAGACAGACAGATAGACAGACGCGGCGTAGGACTTTGTTTTATAATATGTATAGATGTTAGTGTATACGTGTTTGAGGAAATAACCACCGGCTCAAAAAGCAGTTCTAATTATTAACGAGAAAAGCACATTCATTAATAATCATTCATTAATATATAAAATTCTCTTTACTCTCACTGATTCATGAATGACTCCACAAAATAATGAGCCTACCAATATATATCCATATTCCATATATGTATAACACAAAACCCACATATAACAAAGGATAAAAACTAAAAGCACCTTGTATGACTAAAAAGTTGTGACAAAGTTGTTATGAGGAACAAAAGTGTTATAGGACCCAGAGTACGCTGCAAGGATTATAAAGCTCACATTATAATATATTGCCTAATATATAGTTACTACATATGTAACGAATGTATCTATTAATAAAATATTGAGATTGGTAAATAAAATATGCTAATGAGCATCATAAATGAGATTATGATGCTTCCATTTCGAAAGTATAAATAAAATTTTTGTCACTTAGACTATAATGAAAAGGAAATTAAATATGGAGAGTAAAATATAGTGACCTACATAAAAACTCATACATTGAATGAATAAAAAAGATGTGCTTATTAACATTTAAAATTATACATATGTATTGTATATGTATTGCAGAAAATAAAATCCAAATTCACATATAATTTGACTGTTTGGTAATATCTATACTATACTTTTTTATATTATAAAGAGTTAGTTTGTATGTTTGAACGCGCTAATCTCAGGAACTACTGGTCCAAATTGAAAAATTCTTTTTGTTTTGGATAATCCGTTTATGGAGGCAGGCTATAGACTATATTACATACCGCTACGACTTATAGTAGAGGAGCATCAATGAAAAATGTTGCAAAAACGGGAGAAAAATATTCCTTTTGCAAGCTACCCTTGCGTTCGCTGCGTAAACTGTTAAAGTTATCAAAATCAGCATAAATCATGTATGAAAAAATTGTTTCCCTTTGAAGGCTAGTTAAAAATACATTACTTATGTTTATCATTGTTTTTTTAATAGATTGAAGATGAGGTAAGAAAAATATTTTCATATAAGTGATAATTTGTGCACTATCATTATTTTGTATCACATAACTAACTTGTTTATGTCTTGTCATGTTGTGGTATAATTTATTAACTTTTCAACCATAAAAGACTTTCGCTCTTGTGAAAGTGTTTTTTTTTTCATTTAATCAAGCATGAATCTGGCCTCTATTCAAGTGAAAACAAAAGGAAAATTCTGAAATACATCCTTTTGTTATGTTTTGGCCTACTTACTTTACAAAGAAACCATGGTGGATAATAAACAGGACAAGCTGGTACAGATACAAATAATTGTAGGATTCAGTGGACATAGTGTTGGTACAATATTGCAGATTCAGAATCTTTTTGTTAATTTTCAACCGATTTCAAAAAGGAGGAGGTTATCAATTCGTCTGTATGTTCTTTTTTTTATGTTTGTTAGCTCAGAACTTTGAACTGGGTGAACTGATATTGATGATTCTTTTTTTATCTGAAAGGTAGTGCTTAGCTTAAGGGAAAATATTAAAATGGGACCACACGGGAAGCCGTGTGGTCCCATTTTAATATTTTCCCGTTCTGACAATTGCATCTATGAGAAAACCATATAAGTCTAAAATTAGAACGAATAACTCAATATCACGCCAACCAATTTCAATGATTCTTTTTTTATTAGAAAGGACGTACTTTAAGGGTAGTTTGATGAGAGTTTGGTATGGTTCTGATGATGGGATCCTTGACAAAGTAACGGAACTCTTCAATTCTTAGGAGCAAATTAACGATGCTGGGCCGAATCTTTTATAGGCTATTCGGATATTTGAGTAACGTACCGTAACTGATGATGGAAGGTACAACTCCTCAATGGTTAGCAGTTTAAAGAAAATTCTTTCAATATAATACGCACTTATGGACCGATAGTTGTATACTGTCATCCTATTAGATTTACCTTATAAAATGAAGGTTTATAATCATTAAATAACACAATACGTATCTACTTACATTCCGCTAAAAATTAAAAAATAAATTATTATTTTTAACAAAAAACAAAAACTGACTTCCAAACTAAATAAATCTAAACTAAAAAGTAGAAAATAATACTTTTAAGAACTTTGTTAATTTTGAAGTTGGTGCCAGTCATTCGACTAATCTATTAATTTGTAAACATAATCAAAATACCTGGCTGGCACCGACTCCAAAATTAACAAAGTTCTTAAAAGTATTATTTTCTACTTTTTAGTTTAGATTTATTTAGTTTGGAAGTCGGTTTTTGTTTTTTGTTAATTGTTAGTTTGTAAAGTTGTACTGTACATAATGTAAAAAAAAAGTTGTTTCAACTGTCTTCTATGTTTTTCTCTTCATGTATGATTAGACCTTCAAAACTACACGATGGAATTTGAAGTGGTATTCACTCACATGCCAATAATTTCTTCTGGGTGGTTTATAATACATGCATTTTATATTTACAGAAAAGGCCAAAAGTGAGTTAATGTAGAATTTAGAGCGCCATCCATCCAATGATAATGCTGACTAAACTTCGAAATATGTATCAAGAAAGTACAGATAATACAAAAATATCAAAAAGCAAGCAAGCAAAAAGACAACAATGGCACATGAGATATGTACAGCTTACCCACAGGAACCATTTTTATGTAGTTAAGATTTTTCTATGGTAAACTTTTTTTTATTTACTTTATTATTTTAATTATATTGAGCAATAAAATATTATATTTTTTTCATTAAAATAAGTTAGTTACTTTGGGCATTTAATTTAGATAAAATTTTGCTGTTTACAGCAAATGATTAACTATTGTAAATGTTTAACCTGGGTATATACCCAATTAAAGTAAGGGTTAATCAGTAGTCTACTAAAAAAATCTTCTAATAAAAATAAATGCACTCAAATTTATTACTCTTTTAAAACTGTTGTAGTTCACAATACTAAATACTTGTTACAGTGACTTTAAGGTTTTATACTAGTATATCATGGCCCCTAGTATCTATTACTGTGAATTTTCCTCTATGAATTTATTCTAAATTTTATATGAATCTTTTAAACCACAATGTGTCAATGTAAGAAACACACATACAAACTTTCACTTTTATAAAGATTATTTAAATATTTTTTCTTTTTCAAAATTAGACAGGTGACATAAAATATTATAGAATAAAGAGTTAAAGAATTACAATTAATGACATTGTAGTATTTACCGCCACACTCAGTCGCTTAATGAACCATTATATTGTTCTTTAGTACAGAATCTCTATTGAGAATCTCTACTAAAGACTTAATGGTTTATTAAGTGACTCTGAGTGCAGCAGTTAGAACAAAGTGTGATAAAATATGATTCTATGGATATAAGGAGAAAATTTAACAACATTTTTTTGGACTATATCAAGTTTAGTTAAAATTTAAATTTCATTAAAGCCAACATGCATGACAAAGATGTTCATGTTTGAAGTTGTAGAAATATTGGGTAGAGCAAATATTCACATTTATTACCAAAAAAAGTAGTATTTTCTTTAACATCTTTTTCAAATATTGAATATTTTGCCTAAAACTAAGAAAGTGAAGTAAGGGTAATTTACATAAATATCGCTCAAATAATAAAGTTTACAACAATAACTAATTTTTATGTAAAATCTAAATCAATTAGGTACATTTGAATAACAAAAATATGTCATTTATTTTGTTTACTAATTAATTTTAATTTTATATGATAGTAAGAGGTATGCTTATATTACGTTGCATTTAATAAATTTATACTACATAATACATCAACAGAAAATTAAAAACAAAGTTTTAGATTAAAAGCACTCATCTCATGGTAAGCTCCAATAAGAAATGATAAAACGTAATTACTGTATTTAAATAATTTACATAAAAAGTACTCTATG
Source organism: Boloria euphrosyne (assembly GCA_951802675.2). NCBI lineage: Eukaryota > Metazoa > Arthropoda > Insecta > Lepidoptera > Nymphalidae > Boloria > Boloria euphrosyne. The sequence goes on from OX637896.1 coordinate 5,827,942, forward strand.
TACCTAAATAAAATATATAAGAAGAAAACGCGCGTATTGTTATTTGTTTTATATCCATTGGCAAATATCAATAAATTGGCATATCGAGATTGACAGTTCGAATATACATAGGCGTGATCTCATAAAAAGACAAAACACATGAAAAGGCTCATTCTTAAATTTAACATAAGAAGAAAATATTTCTATATTTACTTACCATATATTTCCAAGATTTCGTTGTTAGTATCAGCATTATCACAATGAACGCACAAAATAAATACAATAAAAATGGCTCCTAACGTGTAATGAATATACATCTTTATAGTACAATATACACGAAATTCTCGTGTAGATACAGTTTAAACAATATATAAAAACCACATTTTCACTTCGAGTTATATACAGGCGGTTATTATGTTGTTAACTAGTCATGTATTTCCTTTAGATTATTTCAATCAACTATCAAGTTGCCATCGAACTCGGACCCCGCCGTCTGTCATTCGCCTTGTCAATAAACAACCGATGTTGCCATGTGTCCATTATGCTTCAATTTAAAAATTATAAAGTTGTGTCGTAATATAAATTATAAAATCAGATGAAAACAAGAAAGAGTAATAAAAATAGTTTTTAATGCTGTTATTCAAAAAAAATGTATTTGATAGTGTATTTTCCAGTATTGAAAATTTTAAATATAAATAATAATATTACATTTTTGTATAAATACAGAAAGCTTACTACTACAAAAGAGCTATTTGATTTTAAAAGCCCAAAAAAACGACGCGACAAGTGAGACAACAAACTCGCATCACAGCTATTCATATAACATAATATTACGATTGTACTTAAAAATTATTAAATATTTGATTATCAAAACAAAGATAAAAGCACAATTAATATTATGTGATTCTAAAAATAAACATACTTTTCAAAATTTTAAATAGATTCACTTTTCAAATACAAGATATATCAGAAATACATTCACTGTGAAAATTGATATGGCTTATTACTTTGTATTTTGTTTAAATTTAATTATAGTAGCAACACTATTCAGTGAGATTGTTTGTTCGGCTTTGGGTGTCAGCCGCCTTGTAATTTTTTATTGTGATAATTATAGAAATAATCAGTGATACCGCTGTGTAAGTGAACTGAAGATGGTTTAGTTATCATGCAATGAGTTTCATGTCACGAAATCCTGTGTATTGAATGTAAAAGGCAGTTTTCCGCCATGACGATGGTTCTCTCGCTCAGGAAGTACTTCGTAACACTTGCGCTTTATTTTGGGTGTATCGTATCGTGTTATAGAGTTTCTGGTAAGTAAAAGCAATTATTATAAATAAAACTTATCATAAACTAATCGTTCGAATATAAATCGTAAATAAAGCTAGTCATATAGTACTCGGAACATATTTTTTCATAAACAAATGGCTCTCTTTATGCATCTTGCATAAAACAATATGCATAAGTATTGAGAGAACTTTAATAACTGTATAATATTTATATTTTCGCTAGTGGATGCCCAAAGATTTGTAGCTTAGTTTAGTTTTAATGTTTTCCTTTATATGTTACATTTATTTAAACTTACTGTAAATTTAATTTTGTAGTGATTATAAAGAACTTATAGGAAACCCTTGTCTTTCAGGCATTTGTAAGGTGTAACATAACTTATTTATAGTTTGAATTATTTGTAAATAGTACATAATATTATTATCAATTTATTTCAATGTTTATGTATTTAATCTAGTCTTACTTACACATTTTAGAAAATATACCAACAGTGTGACCACTTTCTTTTACCTAAAAAAATGAATATAAACCAATGGTTAAATGTATATTACATTTGATTGAACTTATATTCTGAGATAAAAGACATATCAAGCTGAAAATAGATGAACATTTACCATACCATACTTTATGCTCTCTAAATCACTGAAAAATCATCATAAAATGGAGCTAGCAAATATAATATTAATCTTCTTATTGATGATCATGTTAAAATGAAGCTTGTTATTGGTATTATATTTTAGCTAAAGTACTGCTTAATTTACTTGTAATACAAACAATTAAATGTTATGCCATATAGCACAAGATGTTCCTGAGATTTTGGACCTAGATTTAGTTAAAGGTGATATTGGCAAAAACACAAACATAAGCTGCAATGTGTCACCAACTGAAGCCAGAGTAGAATGGCTTTTCAACAATGAACCACTTAATATTGGTGAAAGGTGAGTCTGTTTATATATTCATTATCCCTAATTTATTTTAAGCTTAATCAAAGTCTACATAGAATAAGAACATTATTTTAGAAATGATATAATTTATATGTAAAGTATGTATTTTGTATGAAAATGTGTATAATTAATAATAGAAATTTTATCTAACTTATAACTTCCTTTTTAAACTCGGTGTCAGTAGTGTGATAAATATAAAATATTTAAAAAGATTTAATAGAAGAAAATATTAACACATTTTTACAGTACACATATGTTGTGCATGCATTATCAGTACATGAGCATATTACTAAAATATAGTACTAAAAATGACATATTTTCTGTGTCTGTTAAGTGTAGAATTTCTTAGCCTTTTTAAATTACTGTTACTATAAATCAGCCCACTGCCAGGCAAAGGCCACCCCACTATGTTTCCAAGATTTGTGGTATTGTACATTTAAGTCAATTTTGAGCTTGGGCTCCACTGGAGCTTTTTCTAACTACACTTAATAAAATTTAATGCGAAGTACCATTCTTTAGAGACTTGTTTCAGATGATTTATTCTATGATATCAAAATATTATAAATAGCTTTTATTCAAGTCGAGCGTACATATATTATGGACAGTTGATAATTCAGATTATAGAGTACTTCTCTCACTCTCTATCTCTGTGCGATATTGATAAGTTTTTTTTTTTAAAACTATAGAAGTAGTCTTAATCTTTTGTATATAACTTCACTACAGTTAATATAAATATATCACCAACAGATTACAAATCTTACTACAGTCTGTGAAGAGATTAGTGTAGTCTGTGCTACATACAAGTCTCATTTGAGAGTACACATTAACAAACCTGGTTTGGGGACTACTTGCCAGTAAAGAAATGATTAATAAGGGCGCGAATCTAACCATCCTTTGCATTTGAGAAAGCTAAAAGTGCAACCAAATCAAGAGTAGTACTCTCACTGGAGTGCAAACTCACTATATTTATATTACATCTCATTGCTCATCCGCATATAGCACTGTTACTGATCGTGAATTGTATAAGAAAAAAAGTATATACTCTGTACAGGCTTCAAAAATAAGTTTTTAAGGATTACGAATAAAAGCTTATAGTATTAATACATATAGAGTACCTATCACCCCACCCCTACATATTACTAAGAAGAAGTTTAATGTGTTTGGTCTCCATATGGACTTACGCAATTTTGAAAATCAGAATTGTTTGAACCTTGATTCAAAATAATGTTATAGTATTATGCAACATTGATAATAGTTATCTGTTTACAAACAGTCATGTGTATCACACAGTGCTATCATTGTCTTGTTATCAAAAGGCTAAATTTAAATGAACCATTAATTTTATTCAGAATAAAAAACACTGTTGAACAAAGTAATGCTCATAACATTGTTGCAATCTACCATAATATTTTATATATAAAAATAAGTCGGGTTTTCCTTCCTGACGCTGTAACTCCAGAACGCACGAACCGATTTCCACGGTTTTGCATTCGTTGGAAAGGTCTCGGGCTCCGTGAGGTTTATAGCAAAGAAAATTCAGGAAAAATTTCAACAGAAAAGCGGGAAAATCTTTTAAACTATACTAAAGAGGTTACACCTGGGGACGAACCCGAGCGAAGCGAGGGTGAGTCGCTAGTATTTTATATAACTAGCTTATTGCCTGTAATTTTGCTCGTTTTTTTAATATAAAGATATATAGGAAGGTAATATAAAGATATAGAGGAATTTACATATATTTATATTTATTAAAGCAATATGTAATTACATAGCAATATAATTTTAAAATTACTAATATTAATAATAGCAAATTTTTCACATTCACTTTCTTCTTTTTATACATATTTTTTGTGTGCTTAACATGCTCGTTTCACAAAAAACAAAATGTCCTAAATTTATAAACTATGTTTTGGCTACACCTATAAAAGAGTCTCATGTTTCTAGATTGTTCTGAAGTGGTTAGGGGACGTGAGATTCCTTTGAGAGAGATTTGACGAGGTGCGATTACATACATCCCTATATGCATTCCGCCACTTAAGAATTGCCCTTGCATTTTCGATTGTATTCCAACCCTCTCGCGACCTATTGTTTTCAGTTAAAAAGTCCGTTCAAAATAGGTTCTGTCGGATGATTTAGAGTCATAAAGAACCCTGTTTTTATAGCAGCTGTTAGTATTTATATCAGCTTCAGCACTATTAATTGGAACGTCGGCTTTGTGTGTACATTTCAAATATAAACTTATAGTTAGGCTATATTTAAGTAGGTATATTCAAGAGTGTTTAACTGCAAACGTTTTATGGAGTGTGCTTTATTTTTTGTGACTATTAAGTTTGGTTTTTTCATACGTTTCATGGACGTATGAAAAAACCAAACTTTAACTTTAAATACTAAAAAATGTCTCTAGATACATCATACAGTATGATGTAATGTAATAGTACTGATTACAAAGATAATGTAAATATTTTTTTCTATTATGTCTACACTTCAAGTGGCAGAGCACTAAAAATGTTTATACATTTTCACGTAATAAGTGTTCTCAACGTGCTAAAGTTTTACAGCACTAGTACAGCTACTTCGTTCTAAGCGTTTAATACTCAAAAAGAAGGATATAATTATCGTCTTATAGCTGTCTTGTCTCAATTACATTAACACCCTTATTAGGGGGTGGGGTTTGGTACACTGTTAATTATAGCAATTTACAACTTTGACAAGTTTCATACTATAATTAAACAACTTCCCTTTTTAAGTTGTTTATTTATACTTCAATACTATTTTTAGTGAAGGTCTTATTGTTTTCTTCGTTATGGAAGTCTTATAACTACTTGTTAATGTAATGTTAAATTTGCAATTTACATTCACAATTGTAAGAAACCTTTAGATTCTTTAAAATGTTATATAATCAATTTGTATATTTAAAATGTTTTATCTACAGAGCTAAAATTAATTCTGAAGAGCGATTGTTAGAAACAAAAGATTTAGATGGAAACCCTCGTAAATACAAGTTACACAACTTGATAATAACAAACGTCACGTCCGGAGATGATGGGAACTACACATGCATAGCCAAGATGGATGAGATGAGGTCCGATAGAACTGTGGTACTGGACCACAGCTTCCCTGGTAGACTGGTTAATCAGACGTCCGGACCGATCAAGCAGAATGTAACCGACCAAAATAATGTTTCCATGCAGTGTATTTTTGAAAGTAAGTATAAGCTGCTTCAAGCTAGTTTAAATTGACTTTGGAAAAATATGTACCTTCATTGAATATCAATGTCCATACATTTTATTGGCGTTTTATACAAATTATATATTCGTAACTGGACCAATTTAAAATGTACGTAGGGACGAACCTAAAGTTCCAAACGCAGCGACTCGAGGGTGAATCGCTATTTGCTCAATAAATTTTATTTTCAGCAAAGTCGGCACAATATTATTTTAAATAGGGATACATTCGTGTTTCCTAATTTTCGTGGGTTTTAAAATTTTTCCATAATGGTGAAAAGGCAACGTTTTCTATGCTACCTCTAGATTTTTTATCATCCATTATCTTATAATTTTTATTACAGTATACAAGCCGAGTGAAGTAAGATGGTGGAAAAAAAGCAAAGATGATGAAATTATCGATTTAGCAGTCAAACCACCGAAGCGAATCGATCTCAAACTGGTACAGAGTGACTACGACTTGCACATCCGTAGTCCTGAAGACAACGGCACGTATACATGCGAGATTTGGGATCCGGTCTCCTCGAAAAACATAACCGGTGAAATTAATGTCATAATCTTCGCATCACCACAAGTAGTAATCGATACAGTCAAACCAATAAGTTCATCTCAGCTGTTCCTAAACTGGACCATTCGTTCGTACAACTCTCCCATAAAAAGTTACAGCTTAATGTACCGCAGACTGCCCTCAACCGACTTCAGCCTTTACACGAGAGAGAAAATCGGGACTAAAAATATATCTTTCGTAATGGAAGGATTGGAAAAGGCAACCAAATATCAACTTAAGTTAGAAGTAGCTACTTTATACGGACCAAGCAAACCTCACATTTATGAGTCAACAGTTAAAACATTAGACAACGACCCCATATTTGTTCCAAACATATCTATCAATGGGTTTTCGGCAACATCTGTCACCATAGGATGGGCCCCTCCACCAGAGGATATTGCAGAGTTAATACATTATTATCTTCTAGAAGCGAGGAAGAAAGATGAAGTGGCACCAAGAAGGGCATATCATTCGAGGGATAACAGAAATCTCCCATACATGTTCGATAACTTGGAACCGCACAGTACTTATTTGTTTAGGGTAAGTTTTTTAGGCGAATTACCTATTTAACTGTTTCATAAAATGTAACTTTATTAAAGTTTAAATAATAATAATTTAATGTACCTATATTGATACTTGCATTGCGTGAGTAATTATTCATGAGAATATATTATAAGGAAAGTAAATTATGCCAAAAATCACATTGGAATATTAACAATTTATAATTCTATATATTAGCTTTTTAACACTACATTACCGCGAAAATATTATGAATTATCCGTGGTTATTCTTATTGTTTTCTCTTTCTCTTTTTTTTTTAAAGTATGGGTGAATCACTGACTATTATTGTAATTAAATAATTTTAAATAAATATCCATACTAAAATTATAATGTTAGAGTAACTTCGTTGATTAGACGCGCCAAGGAACTACTTGAAAAATTATTTTGCTGTTGGATAGCCTATTTACCGAGAACGTTTATAGGTTATAATAAGTAAAATCAATAATAAATAATTTGGTTTCATGTCTTCAGAAAACGGACACAGCTGCGGCAAATGCTAGTTTTTTTCATAAAATGTATTTAACCACTACAAGATAAGATTTGCGTGTATGTTATATATATACGAATAAACAGATAATCATTCTAATTTAGTTATACATATGTTCAGGTATGCGCATGCTCAGATTTTACGAAGCAATGTGGGAATTGGTCGTCTGAGATGAAAGCGGCGACGCTGGGCGGCACGCCGAGCAGGCCCAGCAACGTCTCCATACACTGCGCCAGCAGCTGGATCAACATAACGTGGCAACCGCCCCTCAAACCTAATGCCGAGATAAAGGGGTACTCGGTGAGTATTATTGATTATTTAATTATATTCATCATCATCAGCCCCTTTTTAACGTCCCACTGCTGGGCACGGGCCTCCCTCAGTACTACTTTACAGTAAAAAACATAACTGGAACTATCGACAAATAAAAAAATGACTTTTACTTATATATAAGTACCATTTATAATTACTAATTTCATATGCAATTAAGTAAAAAGCTTTTATTTGAGTTACAAACAGACATTTTAATTTTGTTTCAAGCTTCTAGCTTTAAAAATGATGTTATCCATACAAACATACATTTCCTATTTCTACCCTTAGTCCTTTTTTGCCTTGAGAAGTAGCCTATATCCTTTCTCAGGCTAGACTACCTGTGTATCAAATTTCATTTAAATCGGTTTAGTAGTTTTGGCGTGAAAGGGCGACAGACAGACAAAGTTACTTTCACATTTATAATATTATTTTTTATTTATTATTTTACATTTCAAAAAAAATACTACTAAAACTACATAATATACTAAATTAAAAAGATATATTTTATTTCTTTGTTTGTAGTTGGAGCTAACAGGGAACTCTACATATAAAGATGAGCATGGTAATTTTAAAGAGTATATCTGGGGACCACGCGCTATATCGAAAACTAATGATTCTAGAAGCGCGAGGTAAGAGAAGATTGCTTAATAAATATATGCATAGATAGTTGTAATTTATTACCTAAAATATAAAAATACCAATATACTACTCCTGTGGTTTAGTTGAGAATTCTCTGCCAAATTTAAAGTTCAAATCTGTCCCGTATTAACAAATAAAATTTCTAAAATAAAAGTAAGCCTTAGTTAACTCTTTATAATTAGCTATCTGCGAGTCAAAGTGCCGTTGAAAACGGTCCTGCCGATTTAGAGATTAGCCGGAACAAATAGACAGACAGACGAAAAAAATTGATTTTTTGATGTGACTTTGCTATATAATACTTTAGTGAAAAGCTGTTAATTTGATATTACAAACAGACACTTGAATTTAACGTATATGTATAGATAATAAATGCCGTGCGCCCACAGATTCGAGGGCCTGCAGCCGAACATGAACTACACGGTGCGGCTGCGCGCGCTCACGCGCTCGCGCCGCGGCGACGAGGAGCTGCGGCGCTGCGCCACCGCGCCCGCGCCGCCCGACGCGCCGCCCAGCGTGCGCTGGCGCAAGGTACACTATACTGCCATATCTTATCTTATATCTTTAAACGAGCAATACTTGTATATATATATATATATATATATATATATATATATATATATATATATATCCATGGTCATTCCATCACAAACGCTACCGAGGGTGAAAAGATAAATATATTCGTTTCGCAATAAATTTGACGGACATAGAAAGAAAACATTCCAAATTTTAATGTGTGACGAAAAAAACTAGAAGAAACACGTAAATTTTAAGATAATTGGTCTTCAAAGTCTGTACTGAAGTGAACTGGCTAAATGAGCGTTATGTTACCGGCTATTAGAAATCTGAAAAGAAAAAATCTATCTTTTTGTATTTTGCTTGCGCTAAATACAAAAAATATGTTTGGCGTTATTAAGTAAAAATAATAATAATGTACCAAAGATTGCTTCCCCATTTAAAGTTTCACCCCTCTTTTATGAAGACCACTATATAGAACCAGCTGTTATTGTGCTTTCCCGTAGGGATGAAAGACTTAGTACTTTTTGCGTGAAACAACACATCGATTTGCTTAGTTTTTTTATACATGCTGAATGCTGATACATGGTATGCCAATTACTGTACATTGTACATACATTGTAAATAAATAAATAAATTATTTTAACTTATAATACTTATTACAAGTTTAATTACTTTCCATTATATTTTACCATACCAAACACCAAAATCTGTCCATGGGTTTTCCATTATATTTTACCATACCAAACACCAAAATCTGTCCATGGGTTTTCCATTATATTTTACCATACCAAACACCAAAATTTGTCCATGGGTTTTCTCACATGTACCTAGTCATAGACAGATAGACAAACATTCCAAAACCTATAGATTAGACTGCCTATTTCAATATGATTTACTAAAAAAATATTTAATATAGTTCGAGTCAGAATTTCAATTTATGTATAGATATTGCATTAATATTTAATTTGTGGTAAAATGAAAATTTAATATATTCATTCCCATTTAACGCATAATCTTTTTATTATTTAAACGTAGCCATTCAAGCATAAAATAAATAATGGAAAAACCAATGATATTATTTTTAACAGCGAAACTTCGTATTAAGTACTTCATAGGTATCAGCAGGTCAATGCCTTCTCGACCGGAAAAAGTACTCAAATGTTGTAGGCAAATGAATCATTCAAGCGGAAAATTAGCTTGCTCTCGAACGACCATCAGCGGGATGTTGGTGTTTTATATATTTTATATTTTATCTATATTTAGGTTAATTAGCACACGTTATATATTTTGGTATATAACGTTAATTACACATTTTGGTAAAAAATCGTATATCTATTATTGCATATGAGTAAATGGATATTAAAAAGCCTTCTTCTATTGATAAATTAACTAGAGTTATAACAGTGTTACTAAATAAAATATTACACAAAATTTCGTGTAATAAAATATTACACCTTCGCTCCGCTCGGGTTCGTCATTCTATGCACATTCAAATGCTTAGCTGATTGCCTAATGCCTATGTCTAGATTTATAGTTAAAGCTTTGTTAATAGTACATATTCTATACTATAAAGAGGAAAGTATACTATATTATAAAGAGGAAAGATTTGTATTTTTGTATGTAAAAAATAAACTCAAAAACTACTGAACCGATTTTAATTAAATTTGGTACACATGTATCTAGAGCCTGAGAAAGGACATAGGCTACTTTTCAAGGCGAAAAAAGGGCTGTAATGGGTTGAAATAGAGGATGAAAGTTTGTATGGAAAGTCCGTCATTTTCAAACCTAGAAGCTTGAAGCTCTTTTTTAGGTTTTTGGTTATATATATATATATATATATATATATATATATATATATATATATATATATATATATATATATATATAAATAAATAAGTAAGATATGCAAAGTTTGTAAAAATTTTATCCTAAAGGGGGTATCTAGGGACGAAACCGAACGAAGCGAAGGTGAGTCGCTAGTGAAATATAAAACCCTTACAAACATTTTTCTAGGTTCGAGATGAAGATAAATACGTCTTCGCTATAAACTTACCTCGAGTATCGGAGAAAAATGGACCGATATGTTGTTACAGGTAAAAATACATCTTTTTTAATGTAATAATTAATTACAACTGATTATTTTTACCTATTAAAAACTATTTGATTTTCAGGGTTTATATGGTGCGGCTTTTGCCACATTCCGACTGGAATAACCTACCACAGCCCAAAGATTTAAGTATTGTTGACTATGAAGAGGCTCACGGGGTCCAGCCTGTCTTAGGAGCTTATGTTACTGATGTTTTTTCTAAGTAAGTGTGTATTTTTATAATTCACTATAGAACCATTCATTAGATAATGTTTAAATTTTATTATTAAATGAATACGATTTAATTTTTATTTTAATCAATAAAAGAAATATGAATTATTTGTCGCATTTGACCTTTTTACAAGCATTTTTGTTTTGTCAAATTTAAATGATACACATTTTTTTTAAATATAGTAACAGTTTACAGTATTATAATATAAAATAATAGGAATAGTAAATGTAAATATGCAAAAGTATTATGGTTTCAAATTTCAATTATCAATATATACATAGATACTTGACAACGTAAAAGACACTTTAAAAATTCCAATATGTAAATATTAAAAACAATTGTATTTTTCAGTGACAACTTTCCACAATCAGAACTCATAATTGGTGATGGCAGATCTTTCTTCAACAAAGACGATCCTACTCTGAACAGTGACAATTGTAAGCGTTGTCTCCATAAGCCTAGACCTAGATCCTACGACATACCACCACCAAAGTACCAAACCACCACCACTACCCCCCCACCGACCACCACGTCCATTCCTACCACTAAGGATGACTTCTTGCTTTTTGATGACGATCCCACGACTATGGAACCGGATGAAGAGATTAGAGAAAAGAGAAATTTGGATGAGAGGTATACATAATAATTATTGTCATGTATAATAATATACCTTTTTACTATTAAGTCCAATTTCCTTTGTTTTGTATGATCAAAAAATAACTAGTTTTATATATATTATTTGGACGTAGTTATGCAATATAGATCCAACAATATAAACTTTTGAGAAACTTACTATTGATAAAATGCGAGTTTTAGTAACATGCGTAACATAACATGCATGTTAAAACAAAAAGACCATAGTTTTTTTGAAATTCCTCTTACATATTGGGTATTGTTATCTACTTCCTAAAAAAAGTTGATATGTAGGTGCCATTTTATGACTAACTTAAAAAACGGTTTTTGTGGGATGGATCCATTTTGCATAACAACATCCATTTATTCTTTATTAATATAATTATTGTTTGTGTTATGTTTATATTTTGTTATCTTATACTTTTTGTTACAACCGTTTGTTTCCATAATAATAAACAAACAAACAATTGTTTATCCTAACTTTTTTAATAATAAACTAATAACAAGATTTTGTCCGCATTAGAATTTTGAGTCAAAAATATAGTAAAATTAATAATGAAATTAAACTAATTCATACATAAAAATGTCTATAGAATTTTCTACATGGTAAAATAATTATTTTTTATAAATTTCATAGGGATTACATGAACAATCCCATGATGATGAACAATCCTATGCTGATGAACAGACAAGAGGAAATAGAGGTGAAGGAAGACTTGCAAGTGAAAGATGGACTGTTGGATTCGTCTGCCAATTACACTTTATTTGTGGAGTTGATACGTAAGTCTCTTTCTTATTTTATATAAGTTTTAGATCTAGAGTTCCCACAAAAAAATCTATAAAAAAATTATATTTTTCTTGTTTTTTTTTTATTTTCGGGACACTTTGCCAACATTATAGCATATTTAAATTAAATCGTCATTTTTTTTAATTAAACTGTCATTTTTTGTTTACCAGCGGGTTCGGAGGAGTACGAGTCACTCTACAGTAAATACTATGTACTAAGGACGGCCCCTTCACCCGTGCCGTCTCCGCCCAGTCAAATGCTGGAAATTGCTTTACTGGTAATATATATTCATATTATTTTGGGTTACTTCTACTTTTCATCTGTTGTTTTTGATAAGAGTGACATCATATTATAAATAAAAATCACTGTTATAAAAATATATTAGTAATTCAGAAATAGAGTGTACCTTTCTGTCGAATGTAACTTTATTTTATATTCAATTTTTATGTTGGAATATTGTTACACAAGCGTTCCGTGGTAAGCTACAAGGATTGCGTTACGATTGCCTAACAGTTGATAGTTGATACACTACACAATACACATATATAACTTTAAATCTAAAAATATTATAAATATAATCACCCATGATTCTAATAGAAGCATTCGTGCTCAACAAATGAATGTCTCCAGCGGGACTCGAACCCGCCACCGTTGGTATAGCAAGTAAACTAAACGTCTACTTGTAATAAATCATTACATTATTTAACTATATGTACAGGCAACATGCGGGGTGGCAGCGCTGGTGCTGGTGGTCGCCATATTTGTATGCGTGCGGCAGACGCGGCGCTCGCGCAAGCACCACCACCACCACCTCGACAGGAACCCGCTGCAAGCTGTATTTAGGTTGGTACCTACTACTAAGGTATTTTTTTTTTCATACTATACTAGCTATATGTAAGATTCACCGGTTTTAGGTTTGTACCTAGTACTATATGTGTTATTACCTCGCTGCAGAGTCGGCCATAAATCATTCGAGTATTTCGCACTCTTTCCCACTTACGGGCCTTATGGCACGGCATTGTGCATTACTACGCTGTGCATTATTGCAGTCGATGAGTGATATCGATAGTTATTTGTTTTTGTTACTTTATAAATGGGTGATAGAAATAAAAACACGTTTATTTTTTTCTTTAGATTGTTTTTTATTACGAATAAAATTACAACATAGCATATAAAATATATATAAAAAAGAACGTATATATAAAACTAAAAATACAAAATATTTATATATATAAATAATTAGTTAGTTAAACACATTAGTACCCATTAGTTACCCTGCATACTTAATGAATGCAGTATGTTTACGTCGTAACCTTGATGATTCCGTTATCAATAACGGCCTTGCGCGCGCGCAACTAGCGCACATCCCTAGTCCGATTATGATTTATGGCCGAGTCTGCAGCGAGGTAATAAAACTACCAAATTTATACTATATGATAATAAAATACTATATATTGACCTATTTAAATATAAAATCTGCTTGTTTTAGTTATTGTTTAATACTGAAAACTTATATAAGTATAGCCTATGTGCAACTTACTCCAGTTACTCTATATATAGTACTAAGTTTCATCTGAATCCTTCTAAAGCATTTACAAACTTGGCATTTATAATAGTAGATAATCTATTGTGGGTAGACAATAATACTATATTATATATTATTTTAATTGCCTCAGTGGTGTAGTGGTTTCGAGTGGCCAAGTTCAGTTGGGTAGAGTTAGGAAGTTGGCAGCGTACTTACCCCGTGCCTCTCCGTACCGGAGAGCACGTAAAGCCGTCGGTCCCGCGCCTTAGCTCTCACTGGTCGTGTCGAGTAGTCGTCCCACAGGAGTATGAGTGACAGGAACAGAGAATGCACTTGCGTCTCTGTCTACCCGTGCACTATAATATCTCCTGCGCAGATGGCTAGTATCAATAAATTTTGCCGCCGGATCGGGAGGACATAATTATAAAGCTAATAAGTATTCAATTGCTTAGGTGCTTCGTAGACCAGTTCGGTGGTAGACAGCAGCTAGTGAGCGCGGCGCCGCCCGACATGCCGCCCATCGCCAAGGAGGACCTCGCCGCCGCCTACGCTGAGCGACAGGCCGACTCCGACTATGGCTTCCAGAAGGAGTTTGAGGTGAACATCTTTTACTCTATTAAAACCATAATAATTCATTCAATGAATAATATATTTCCTTTAAAAATCTAGCCATTTCTGTGATATAGTACATTGTCAGCGTGTTGCCCAACTGCTGGGCACGCCTACCTTCAATATGAAAGGTATCACGCCATAGTCCACCGCGGTGGACAAGTGCGGACAGACCTTACAAATATTTCGAAAGCTTGTTAGGTTCTTTCAGGCATGCAGGTTTCTACACGATGTTTTCCTTTACTACACTTTCTTTTCTTTTTTTTTTTATTTCATCCCGCTTTATTTTGTTTTCTTAGCGAGCGCGTTACCGCTGAGCTACCACTGCATTTTGTGAACTGTAACTTTTTTCTTTTTCCTAAGTTTTCTATTGTAATATTTTAATAACAGTATATTTAACCAAGCAACAACGTGAAGTTGTTGCAGATGCTGCCCGAGTGCTTCCCCGACCGCACCACGCACGCGTCGGAAGCGCGCGAGAACCAGCCCAAGAACCGCTACCCGGATATCAAAGCATATGACCAAACCAGGGTCAAGCTGTCCCAACAGGATGGCATCACCGGATCTGATTATATCAACGCTAATTATGTCATGGGATATAAGGTATGTTTTAATTATTTTGATAAAATGTTTCCGCGTTCTAAAGACCGGAAATGAAATTCTTAGATTTAGAGTAAATCTACACTAATATTACAAAGAGGAAAACTTTGTTTGTTTGTTTGTTTGTTTGTTTGTAATGAATAGGCTCAAAGACTACTGGACCGATTTTAAAAATTCTTTCACCATTCGAAAGCTACATTATCCACATTAACCACGATATTTTATTTTGGAAAAAAATAGGGTTCCGTAAGATATTTGGGTTTTTCAGACACAAGGTGTAAAAAAACAACCAGAAAAGTTACTTATTTTGCGTACGCTGCCTAAACTATAAAAGATAGAACCATAAAATGTTCTAATTAATTGTAGATCTTATAAATATCTACAAAAAAGTCCGCGACACACTATACCTATCTATGTCGAGTGAGGCACAACAACCATTTTTTTATTTAAAAATGATCATAGCATTTTAAATATATGTAGGGATCTCTCCAGATTTTTTATTTTTTAATTTCAGATCAAATCTTTACTTTTATTTTTTTATGATCTGGCTTCAAAACCTAAATATAATCCTAAATTTTCATCCTTCTACAAACGCGGGCGGAGCCGCGAGGAACAGCTAGTATAATATATATTTATGAAGAATATGTTTTAATTATAAGTATAAATTTCTCAGAAATATGATATTTTTTGCAGTAAAAAGTAAAAGTATTCAAATTTCACCAAAATCGGTCCAGTAGTTTTCTCATGATGCGGTCACAGATAGACAAACAAAAATTCTAAAAACTATACATAGATTCTGCCTCTGTATCGTTAATAATAACTTTTTCAATTCCCAAAATTATTTGTTAGAATTTTTATATGTATAGCTGGTGGTTAGGTCCATATTAAATCAAGAAAAAATACACAGATGTAACCCAAAGCATGATCAGACCAGTTCTCCTACTTACCTAAGTACTTTATTTTAATCTATTATTATTATAAAATTATATCTAATATATCTCTTTTAAATTGATATTAATGCCAACTTAGTTCTTGTTGAATTTTTTCTATTCTGCAACTACCCTACTTTCTCTCTAACCGTGTTTGTCTGTCCTATCGCTTACTAAGGACCCTACGGATATTAACCAGGTATCGCATGCAGCTTTCACATTTCTTTTAATATATAAGCTTATAATATAACTTTTTAAGTATATATATAGCAAAACATTTAAACACGTGTATGAACGACGTTTCGCCTTAGTTGCACCAGCCATCACAGACAGACTAATAATTTATTCCTAGTACAAACATAGTGATTTTTCCAAGTTTCACACAATTATTTCAAACAGTTTTAACATTTTTTTTAATTTCACTATGAATTAGTCATATACTATAATAATACCTGAAAATTGACCTATCCGATAGATTTAAAGTTTTAAAATGTTTAAAGCAGATAATTTATAGATGATACTTTGTAATAATAATAATTATTAGTAAACTAGAGTAATAAGACATTCATTCTATTTTTTTTTTATTTACTGATCCAAAAACAAATGACAATGAAATATTAAATAATAATTGCTTATAAAATTAAAACACAAGCTTGTATTTTAAAATGTTTTAGGAGCGCAAACTGTTCATTTGCGCGCAAGGGCCTACAGACACGACGGTGAACGACTTCTGGCGCATGATATGGGAGCACGACCTGGAGCTGATCGTGATGCTCACCAACCTGGAGGAGTACAGCAAGGTCAAGTGCAGCAAGTATTGGCCTGATGACGTCAGGGGTGTTCGTGCCTTTGGCAACATCACTGTGCATCATATTTCTGAGAAAAGGTTTGTTGTTTTACTCGTTAATTAGTCTCAGATACCTTTTTGTCGAATAGTGTCAAAGTTCTAGGATCATAGACTATGTTGTATACTAAATTTTATCGTAATTTGTCAAGTGATTTTATAGCATATAAGTATAGTGTGGAACACACTCGTACTTGTTTTTGCAATTTATCGTAATAGAACGATTTTTTGATAGTTGTAATAACCTTACTGTCTTTTTTTTTGGTGCAGATATTCAGACTACATTGTAAGAGAACTGAAAATCTCTAAGCAACCGATTAATGCAGATGGACAGCCTATTGTTGAAAATAATGGAATTGTCAAGAGGAATGGAGGTGAGTTATTGTCTTTGACTCAAAATTCGTAAAATATGGATATATTGTGTTGTTTTTTTTTTTCTGTGATCATGCCAAGTTTGTTAAACTATATTAGTCAAATGTTAAAATGAATTTAAATCATCAATATACTAAATCGTAATAAAATATGTATAATATAATATTGAATAATATATTATTTGATAGAGAAATGAAACTTTTATGTTTATCATGTCGACCTTCATGATCTCAGAAGGGACTACTTTGGGACTTTATTACAACAGCTCCATCTAGTTCCATCTTAAGCTACGAGGCTGGTGTTACGGATACCAGATAATTGATAAATTACACATATTTAAATATTAAATGCATACATATTATAAATATAAACACCCATGACTGGAGTACAAACATTCGAGCTCTACAATTGAATGCCCCCAGCGGGACTCGAACCCGCGACCGCTGGCGCAGAAAGTAGGGTCACTAAAGTGTCGTCAAAGTACAAGACTAAGTTTTGTAAATTATTATATTTTAATAACAATGATATATTTGTGACATTTCGCGTCACAGATTGCGGCATGAGCGACGCCAGCGCGCCGACGTCGCCGCGCGAGGCGAAGGGTGACACGCGGCTTGTGCGACAGTACCACTTCCTCATGTGGAAGGACTTCGCGGCGCCAGAACACCCACACTCCATACTTAAGTTTATAAAGGTTACTGTTTTACTATCTGATGAAATTTCTTATTTATAATGTTCTCCGACTGATTCCGGCCATGGTGGCCAATCTCATTGAGACTGGCTAACGCAGGAGATATTATCGTGCACAAGTGTACGCGCAGACACAGCTAAGGCGCAGGACCGACGGCTCTACGTGCTCTCTGAGGCACGGGTGTGATACACCGCCAACTTCCCAACTCCGGACTGTTACTGAGGCTTACTAAACTGAAAGTCTCAATAATTAAACTTGGCCCGACCCGGTACTCGAACCCAGGACCTCTTAATGTATAACCGTACATGCTAGCCACTACACCACCGAGGCAGTTAATCTTAATTTATTATCTATACTATCTTAGATATCTACAAATCAACATAGACTATGTTAAGATTGTATGAGAAAGTATGTAGGTGCGCAAGAAAAGTATAAATTATTTTATTTTTATTAATTTCTAATAATTCCTGCTTATATGTTTTGTGTCTGTATGTGTATTTATTACCGTTTAGTTTTAGATATTGTCGATATAATAATAAATAATAAAAAACCAATATAGCGAAATCAAAATGGCCGTCGTAAAAATTTTTTGACGATTACTACATAGTGTTATATCTTACACGATGTTTTGAAACCCTTTTAGTCCTAACAATATTTTTTTTAATATTCATAATTTTTCCGTAAAACAGAGGGTGAACGAGGCGTGGTCGATGATGGTGGGGCGTCCAGTGGTGGTGCACTGCTCGGCGGGCGTGGGCCGCACCGGCACGCTGGTGGCGCTGGACTGCCTGCTGGAGCAGCTGCGCGCCACCGGACACGCCGCCGTCTTCAACACCGTGGCCGAGCTGCGGCGCCAGAGGAACTTCCTCGTACAGTCCCTGGTGGGTTTGCAGACGGTTATACAAGTGTTCGTATGACCAAACAACAGTCTCACGGTTTATTCCATAAGAAGAGTAGTTTTTAAATGACCGTTCATGAACATTTGACAAATTACCTGAGAGAAATAAATTGCAATACGTTGGTACATTATTACGCATGTTGCAAATAACTCATAACTTAAATTAATAAAATAGTTAAATGAGATTAAGCCTCGACAACGAACACTGTACTTTTCGCGCAGTTGATCAAAGTTTAATGAATACAAGAGTGTAGAGGCATGGTTCGCTTCGTGTAACCTCCATTTGCCAACTTCTATTTTATGTTAGTTTTGTGCTTGTAATAAAAAATATAAATAATATGAAATATTTATATTCAGATTGGTGTGTAATATAAAACCTTATTTTTATTTGTTTTCTTCTTAGATTACATTCAAAACTCATAAATTCTCTTTTTTATATGTCTCATAAATTCTCTATTTTATATTTTATATAAAGTAACATTGGGAAGGAAAATGACTATAATTTTTAATTTCATTCTTTGTTATGGTGTAAGCTAACAATAGCTATATGAATAAAAAAAGAATAATTTAGATTCATCAGCAACATTAACGTTAATATAATGAATATTTAACACAGAAACAATACGTGTTCGTGTATCGCGCGCTGGTGGAGTACGCGCACTACGGCGACACCGAGATCCCGGCGTCGCGGCTCAAGAGCAGCATCGACCGCCTGCGCAACACGCCCGAGGGCGCCGACAAGTGCCTCATGGAACACGAGTTTGAGGTGCGTTTACACTATATAATGTAGGATAATGTACGATAATTATAATTATGTATGTACTATGTAGCATTAGTAAGGTTTTTAATTTTTTCATTTCCATAAAATATAAACGTTATAAAAATGTGTATTAATAATATGTTAATGATCACACATTTATTGTGGATTTTTATAAACTAAAATGGTATAAACTTTCAATTTATAAATTATTAAAAAACTGATTACACTATAATTTAGTCAACCACACTAACCGCCGCACTCATAGTCACTTAATGAACCATTAAGTCGAGAATCTCCGTACTAAAGAACGACTTAATGGTTCATTAATTGACGTCCAACACACTAGCCTTTTATATCGTGATCGTAGTACTCTTCATATATATTAAGCTTCACACTCCATACAAAAGCTTTAAAAATTAAATAAAAAAACCTTGTACGTAACTTGCAATGATATAATTTTGTTTATTTTATCTGAATGGTCTGTTTATGTATCATATTATTAAATATATGACTGTCCTCAGAGGATGATGGAGCCGCCGGTGGCGGAGCCGGCCAAGTCGTGCGCGGCGGGCGGCGCGGACGAGCTGCGCGCGCGCAACCGCAGCGCCGACTGCCTGCCCTACGACCGCAACCGCGTCATCCTCGCGCCGCTGCCCGGACGCGACTACTCCACATACATCAATGCCTCCTTTGTTGAAGGTGTGAATTATTTTTTATAAATTAAAAGTCTAATGCTGTTGGTATTGCTAGTCTTGACAGACTAAGGTTGTGTCTAAGATAAGCATGAATGTCGAATGGTGAAGTTTCGATTCGTACGTTTTCTGTGAGGTTGAAGTGCATGATATACATATAGGCACTATATTGTAGTTTTTCAAAGTGAAAGTCATTTTTGCAGATGGGAGTAAAATTTCAAAGTCGTCGTGACTTCAAGCGTTGATAGTATCAAACATATTTTTTTTTCTAATTTATTTCCAAATATGCAAAGTATATATAGTTTTATATACTTCTAGCAGATCATTCTTTATCCCTTATAATGTGTTTGTGTGTGCAGTGCATATTAATGTGATAGATGTAAAGGTAAAAGCTTAGTGTTTCGTTAATACGAAGCTACTTACGAGATCTCTGACTAGTACAAGTACTAGACACCACTAAACTTTATATTTTACTTAAATTTACAAACAATCAATTTTATAATACTTTCTTGAATAACGCGAATTTTTGACATTTTAAATAAAACTGTCTTTTCTGTTTTTATTGCGGTTTTATACTGACTTTTGGTTTTCGACGATAAAAATACGTTACGGTACAGTCATACACAAATACACACAGTCATAGTCACTGAAGAAATCTGAAAACATTTTCTAAAAATCAATTTAATGTTAGTGACTTTCAAATTTAAATAAAATTTTTAATATTCACTTTATTCAGCTTACGACAACACGGAAGGCTTCATCATTACACAGGACCCTCTGCCCAGCACGATCATGGACTTTTGGCGGATGGTGTCGGAACATAATGTCTCTACCATTGTTATGTTAAGTGAAGTGAGTACAGTTGTAATAAATCATATATAATATATCGGATCCCGTCCGTTTATATCGCTCATTTTCTGGGCACGGGTTTAAGACAAGTTGTAGTCATGTAAGTAAGTATTCGCACATGAAAATATTATAGGTGTGGACAGTG
Organism: Boloria euphrosyne; assembly: GCA_951802675.2. Taxonomy (NCBI): domain Eukaryota; kingdom Metazoa; phylum Arthropoda; class Insecta; order Lepidoptera; family Nymphalidae; genus Boloria; species Boloria euphrosyne. Next base: position 5,849,084 of record OX637896.1, read on the forward strand.
GAACCCGGGATTTGAATCTGCTTCCTCGGTTTTCCAAGAGAACTCGTTACCACTTGGCCACCATTGAGTTATTATTACTACGTATAGAGTGGGCGCCTCAACTAGATTTATAAGTAAGTAAGTAAGTTTACTGCATTTTCGTTTAATCACGCTTAATTTAATAATTTTGTATAATTTTAAAGTCATGCCGACGCGCCATGCGGCGGCGGCCATGATTGTTGAAATCAAAGAGTAAAAAAAAGGTCTACGCAGAAGTGACAATATCGAGTTGCTATGTTAATTACTACAGATAATGAAATTATTTTGTAGTTCCCTATCAGATAAAACATTTTATATTATTATATATATACTTTTTTATTAAGCTATTGCTCAGTGGATGTAAAGTGGGTTATAGGTTCGATACAATTACAGAATATAAAACCTTATTGGTGTTAGGTTTTTTCGTTACGGAATTTCTCGATTCGGTCGCCGCGCTCAAAGCCCGCGATAGAATCTATGCAATAGCTTAAAGTAATTGTAATTAAAATAATTAGTTGTATGCTCATTAGGCAGAATATAAACAAAGTGTCCGTGTCCCTTCTGCATAGTAATCTTCCAATCTATGATGCGGTCGCCTCCTCCCCCGCGCCCCGGGCGGCCGCTTGTGGCGAACAGATTTTGTTCGCGGCGTCTACTCTAGTAATAATAACTCAATGTTGGCCACTGCCTTATTTTGCTTATTTTTTATTTGCACGATCGATTTTAATACAATAATTATTAATTGAGGTATTAGTACTCACGATTAGTAATTAGTAATTTTATTGTTAAATAAATCTTAGGGGCCATTAATTAAGAATGTGGTCTTCCACATGTTGGTGAAACTTTTGGCAAACGTTACATATACATATTTCGAAAACATATTAGTGTTTAGATCCTCACAAAATGCATATTTGTACGATACTTTTATTCATTATTAACAATATTAGTTTATAGAAAGTAATATTTATTAATTATTAATAATATTATGTTTTTAATATTTGTTCAGCTGGGCGAGGGCAAGTGCCCGCGGTACTGGGACGACGGCACGGTGCAGTACGAGCACATCTCGGTGGAGTACGAGGAGAGCGAGTCCTGCCCCTACTACACCAGGCGCCAGTTCAGAGTCACTAATAATAAGGTAGATCATTGATTGATTGATTTAGATTTGAATTATAACTCATTATTATGAATTAGTTGGGTTAAAAATATAGCTTTCTTAGTACACAAACTTTAAGGTTACAAGCTAAGCTTCTATTATTAGATTTTTTTCAGTTATACGCTGATTATTAAAAAACTATACTTTTAATATTAATAGTGAATTTTTTGTAACATTGCAATTTCATTGATATTTTTATTGTTAACATTAAGGAGAGTTTACGGCGTTCTGTGCTGCACTTTCCAAACAACTTTTGTACATGACTAATTTTCTTTATCTGTTTATTATTATAGTATAATGAATGTTGGATTGTAATGAGGTAATATCGCGTGTGTGACAGAGCGGGGACTGGCGCTGCGTGCGCCACCTGCAGTACCAGGGCTGGCCCACGGCGGCGGGCCACGTGCCCGAGGTGACGCGCGGCCTGGCCGAGCTGGCCGAGCTGGCCGCGCCGCCCGACGACGCGCCCGCGCGCGACCCGCTGCTCGTGCACTGCCAGTCAGTACACACACACACACAAATAACATTTTATTAAATATATATTTATGTATATAATACATTACTACTAATAACCAATAATTTTTAAGATTTTTGTCTGTCTTGTTTATTTAAAAAGGATACTTTTATTTAAAGAAAAATAATTTCGGCTCCGCACAAAACTCTAGAAATCGAGAAGTTTAGAACTGTTCATTTTGTATGAGAATTAAAAACACTTACCGTCAAATCCAGAGTTCAACTTGAGCGAAGGGTCACTAGTTCATTTGTGTTTTTAAGAATTACTATATAATTAGTTCCAACAAAATGAATATAATATATTCTTGTGTCGTATAAGAAGATTTTTTTTAATATTTCTGTATTTCGCAATGTAACATAATGACTCTTTTTTCAAAGACTGGGCACGGAGCGGTCGTCGCTGTTCGTGGCGCTGTGCATCCTGATCTGGCAGCTGCGCGTGGAGCGGCGCGTGGACGTGGCGTGCGTCGCGCGCAAGGTGCGCTCGCAGCGCGCGCGCACCATCGACACCTTCGTCAGTACACCTTCACATACTACACCTTCTCCCACCATACTTGTTACTTACATTGTTGTTGCTTATGTGAAGGGTACAGGGGCAAAACAAGGAAAGTTATATAAAATTAAAAAAGTTGAAAAGTATGGAAACGTTAAGATTTTGCCACATATTATAGATTGCAATGTTAATTAAAAAAATTATAATTTTGTGACATTCCTTCTTTTGCCCCTGTACCCTTCATGTTATATATGATAAAATTGTTAATAGTGGAATCTGTATGTTGATTATTTTTTGTAAATTTTATTCAAATAGATATAGGCGGAATGCATAATTTTCAGAATCTTTCTCTGTCTGTTATGAGAAAACTACTGAGCAGATTATGTTAAGTATGATGTTAGCTGGTTTTTCAGGGCTTCTTACTGTGAGAAAACCCGAAAGGGTTAGTTGCTAGTGGTTATAACTCTTTACCTGGTTCATCCACATTCGTTAAATGTTGTTTATTCTTCATTGAAAAACTTAAAAATAAGTTTACACATTAGTCAAATTCAAAAGCCCTAATACCGTAATTATTATTTTTTTTCAGTTGCAATACGAATTCCTACACCGTGCCATACTGAACTATGCGGAACTACACAATCTACTGGAAGACAGTTAAACTATTATATAAGTGAGCTGACTGTATTTTTTACCTATTACCCTAAAAAAACAACAATGCCCCACGTGAAACATATTTTGACTGTTCTCGAGGCTTTTGGCCATATTCATATGAAAATTGACAGTTCAAATTTGTACAATTATGTTACACTTAAATTCAAATTAGTACAAATAATGTTTCATTATTTATTTTTCGTTTTTTTTTTACTTTTTTTTTTGTAAGATTATTCAGGCAGTATTGATATAAGCAATAGACAATTTATCACATGTAGAATTCTAATATTCAACTCAAATTTGTAATATCTAATATATATATATAAATTATAAGCGATGCCGAACTTGAAGAAGCCTAGAAGATTTTCCGTAAGAATAAGCTTAGAAAAGCCATATTGTATATTATAATTATAATGTATGATTGAATATTTGGGGAAAGCTAACATTTAATCAAATGTATGACCGGAAATCATGTTTTACATTTTTAGTAGGTTTTTTAAAATTATATTATAATATACAATATGTTTGTTTCACACAAAAATATATAAAATTATTCAGTGTCTCGAAATAGCTGAAAACAGTGCTTAGGTAGTCTAATTTAGTATGCTATATTCATTTTCCTAGTATTTCCACTAGATAATTTTTTTTATCATTATAAGTATGTAGATACTGCATTGTAATTTTGTTGCCGTTTGTTCATACCTATTATTGTCCAATAGTAGAAATTAAATAGATCTGACCTACCATATAAGATATTATTCAGGATATCCAAAGTAAATATCATTGTCAAAGGTTTTTTTATTACAATTACTTTGGTATGTATACCAAATAAAAAATAAGTCCAAAGAGGAGAGTCGGATAACTGATTTATAGTATATATTTAATATTTATTTTTAATCTATGGCACGCCATTCACGCATTTTGCTCTATCTATTACACGAGATATGTTTAAATGGTTTTTTAAAAACCTACCATAATTTAAGGGCCAAATTTATACCCCTAACAAGCACAAATTAGATTGAGGTTCGTGCATAATGTTGCCATATGTAAGGAAATTAAAATATCAAAATTATATCGCCCTGTAAATAATCCATCTCATGAAAAGTATAGGGTATTAAAAATTATATTATATTTCGAAGCTATCGGTAATGATTGTTATTAGTATAATAGCTAGAAAAGTCTATTTTCAAAAACAATAAAAATTAATTTATTTAAAAATTTTAAAATCGAAAATTTAAAAAAAAAACTATAAGGAAATGACGTCATTATCGACAGTTCTATATTGAAGGAGCATTGTGCACGGCCTCTCAGGATTTTTCGATGTATTTACTATTTGTTTGTATTTCTGTTTGTGCCACACTTATATACGTGGCGTGGCATTACGACTGTACCGTATGTAGGTAGGATAAGTTATACTAGATTTTGTATCGGCTAATATAAATATACACTGTTGGAAGGGATGGTGACCGATAAGGTTAGAACGCTTAGAATTTATAATGAATTCTATTTTTATTTGTATTTTTCTAGTTTTCTAACTGAGTCTGTGACGCAACTGTGATGTAATGTTGGTACACCTGCTTGTGAAATTAAAAAAAATTGGACATAAATCATTTTTCCTTTAACGGTAAACAATTTTTAAAAGTTACTTTGTTTAACGTTTGATTAATTTACCTTTTTATTATTACACATCACAGTTGTCTAAACGAATTATAATCGACGTTTTTAGATCTATATTTTTTAAATTTGTTAGTTAGTAAAACTCAAAAATTAATTGATATTTTTTTAGTTTTAAATATGGTTTTGTATGTATGTCGATATAACTAAATCGTCGATTATACATGCTATGGAAATTGTCCGTAAAACGTATTATATTACGGGGCCTGCGTGTGGTTTCCTATCAGAGGCTCGTTAATAATGTATTTTGGTGCTGTTATACACTGCTCTGACTTTTGATTTTCGTAACTCTACACTAAAACAATTACAAAATAAAGTAATAAAAGCATATCACATTATAAGGACACAATTGTAATATTCATAGCAGTGTATAACAATATTATTATATATAAAAAAATATAATTAAAAAAGTAGTTCCTTTACAATGGCTCTAAAGTATTATGTGTTGACGGACAGAAGATCTCTACACAATTTGTGTTCAACGTATTTTTTAGTATTAGCGGAGACTCGCGCACGCCCCCGGAGCGACTGATGTGTGTTAGCTTTTATAATAAACAGTAGGACGTTACGATTTTTTATATAAATAGTATATAAGCTTAGGTAAAATCTGATATCCGAGTTGTTTCATATACTTTCTGAAATGTATTTCTTCTAAAATATATGGTTGTGCTGGTCTAGATGTAATGCACAAAATCATTCCTTTTAATCATTCATCTCTTTATATTGTTTTATAAATGTTAAAAATATAATGTAAGTCGTAGATTCCCTTGCAATAATTATACTAGCTCAGAAAGTATATAAAAACAACGTCAACTTCGACGAACTTCACTCTGGAGGGCAAATTAGATTTTATGGAGTGTATAGAGGTAAGGAGTACTATAAGTGTATGAAAAAAAATCGTCAAATTAAGGCGCCACGGTAGCAAGTGTTAAAGAGCGCCAAAAGTTAGAGTAGGATAGTAAATTATGAAAAATATTTTTCAATTCGAAGCACTTCACTTCGTAGACCGAGTATAAGTAGACGAAGCAAAAAAAACCCATTTACAATATTTATATCATACTAATAACTAACTATTATAAACTACCACCATTTACATCTGGTAGATTCATGTCATACTCTCTTACTAGCGCCATTATGGTGGATTATTGAACTGTTTTTTGCTGCTTACACGGACTATCAACTTGTCTCTCGTAAGATTGTACTCCTTACCTCTATGCACCACATTAATGCTCATGTCGTTGCTGTATTTGATATACGCTTTTTTAAAGATTTCTAGTCTTGCTCACCCAACACTTCGTATTTGATGCTGGAAATAGTATTTTTCGTACTATACTAATTTATTTTTAATTTGGCATAAAGTATAAAAGCACATGACATCAAAATTTAATTAAGAATCGAAATTTAAGTAAATTGTATTAGATTTTTTATACGTAATATATCAATAACGACGCGCTTGCATGCTTATTATGTAAATATAAATTTTAAGTGTGTACTTCGCGAACCCTCTACTATAGCTTTCATTTTTGTATCCCAACTGGCAGTTATTGAAACTAGAAATATTAATTTTATTATGTTTATTTTTGTAAATAAATAATGCAGGTCATGTAATACAATATTTTTGAAAATATACCAATATTTAGAAATGGTTTTGCATTTTTTTTAATATACATTTTTGTTGATAACCTAGCCTCATTAGTTTATTTGAATTGACTCACCAAGTCAGATGAAAATGAGAAATTAAAAGAGCTTTTTAATCATTTGAAATAGGTCTCAACAAGGTCTGCTCTGCTGAATTAGAACATGTTAATCTAACACCCAAAACCTAGAATTTATATTCAAAATTTACTTTAGGGTTATTAACGAGACCTCTACTAATAGAAACGTGAACTCATAATAATGGAAAATAAGTAAAAGGATTGTGACGCCGATAAATTATAATTTTAAATTAAAACGATAAAATATTCGAACAGTTTGCTTACAACTTAGGTATATTCACACATACATCTTTTTATAGACTTTGCGTTAGATACTCTGATGAATAACCTATATTTTTATACTTTTATCTAAATATGTTTAGTAGTTTTGCGTGATAGTAACAAACATACATCAACCAAACTTGTGCTTAAAATTTTCTGTAGAGGATATTTATGTCATAAAAGAATTTTCCAGATAAACGCCTAATTTATTTCTGGAAGATTCCAGATGTTAATCATACCATTTTTGCTTGAAATTCTTTTAGCGCTGTTGTAATAATGTCCCAACATATTTAAAAAAAAAATGTTTATCATACCATTTTTGCTTGAAATTCTTTTAGTCAAGATAAACGAAATCCAGTTTTTTAAACTATGCTAGGTACAAAAATATAAAACACTATATTAATATGTTTATACTGTTTATTTAAATACACTTAAAGCTAGTAGTAAATTACATATTTGGAATTATCACAAATAATACAGTGCAGTGCGAACTCAAACTCATATGGCACATATGTACATGAATGGAAATAAAAATAAATCAGTCAAATCTCATAAAATAAAAATTATCACACGACGGTACTATTTTTCAGTATTTAGAATGAAACAATTCAAACTTATTGCTCTCCATTGGAACTGGCATTGGCTTGAGATGTCTGATCCTTGATCTCCTTTCTGACGGGTCCGGTCTGAGCGATGGGTACACTCCTCTCAGTCTTCGAAGCTGGAGCTACTCTTGGAGCGATGATGCTGAGTACTCCATCCGAAGACAGCCTGGATTCGACAGTTTCAGGGTTACATCCCTCAGGAAGGGCATACCGGCGTGTGAATTGACGGGAAATGAAGCCATGCTCGTCTTTCTTTTCTTCATGTTTGCCTTCGACAATGATGTAGCCGTCGGCGGTTTTCACCGAGATTTCTTCGGGGGAGAAGTGCTGGACATCCAGATTAACTTGGAACTTGTCTTTATCACTCTTGATAGTGGAACCGACATCTCGAGCTGCGGCAGCCATCTGACGCCAGGGTCTGTAGTAGTCTCGAGATAGCATGGGAGCGACGGCCATAGTAAGCATATCATCCGGGGTGAGTGCCAAGCCGAAGTCCTGGTCGATGAGACGGTGTGGATGATCATAGCCGATGATGAAAGGTAGTAGAGACATTTTGTCGTGGATTAATGTATTCACTTGAGAGAGAAGCTTGTAATCGCAGTGCTTTGCACCGAAATGTTTCGTGTAGCGTTTCAGAAATGTCAATGACTGTCGAGTCGCCGGCCGGCGAAGCTTATATATTGTAGCGCGTACGACATCTAGCGGCGAGTGGAACGTTCTAGTAAAGTCTCAAAAACACTGAGCGAAGTCGGCGCGGCGGCGGCGGTCGAACTTTCTAGATGTTACCGGAACCTTCGATGGCTTCGTGCCAACTGTCGAATGTTTTATTGATTTTAAGAACGCTTGATATAAACGACATTAAAACAAACAAGGCATGTTATTTTTCTTTAAATAACTATATTTTGTTTTCTAGTGGTTTAAAAAGTCGAATTATGTTGAATATGCTGATTATTTTAGTGCTCTGTGCATATTGCCATATACTATACTATACAACATAATAAAATATAATAATATTATTTATTATTGGTGTAAGGAATTATTATAATTATTTATATGTTTGAGCATTACTTTAAGGATTTTATGTCAATCAAGATTAGATTAGATATTCAAAAGATTCATTACTAATTATTACTTAATACTTATTGGAATGAAAATACGATAATTTTACCTACCAAGCAGTTTTATATTTTATATTCTTTAGTAATATTTATTGATTTAGTGACCGTACTCGATGTGCCAGCGGTCGCGGGTTCGAATCCCTGTGGGTGACTTATTTGTGTGATGAACACGAGTGCTTGTATGTTTATATCTTTATATATATAATTCTTCTGTGAGTGTGTATGTCACTGAACTTCTCTCAAATGACTGGACCGATTTTGATGAAATTTTTTGTGTGTGTTCAAGGGTTCGTTCGTTAGTCTCGCTAAAACTCGAGAACGGCTGGACCGATTTGGCTAATTTTGGTCTTGAATTATTTGTGGAAGCCCAGAGAAGGTTTAAAAGGTGAATAAATATGAAAAAAAAGTTTAGGTCTTTTATTTATCGATTGAGGCAGTACGAAGTCTACCGGGTCAGCTAGTTTATTATATATATATTTTTTCTATTTAATACAAGACCTATCTACGCAACGAAGCGAAGCAATAGTAAGTGGTAATTGGTAAACTAGTGGTATTATAAAACAGTTGTTATAATACCATTTCAGACTTTAACATCTGTCTTTTGCAGTGTCCATCCCTTTCTGAACTTCAGATTAAAATAATAAAAATCAACGTCAGGGAGGTCACCGGGTCAAAGGTGGGATAGGAATAAATAAATTATGCTTAGGTATCTAATCTAATAGTAACAACTCGTGTAGGAACCTATTAAATGTATTTTATATATTTCCAATACAAGTAAAAATTATTTCGATGTATAAGTATATAATTATTCATTTTATATCACATTGTTTATGCAGAGTTATTTTATCTTATCTTAGAATATACAAACTACACTGTTATTAAAGATAAAATACTTTTTTACGCTTTCCTACCCATATTTACAAATATGTACATTACTCGGGTCTCTAGATTTAGCGCAAGCGAATCCGCGGGTTCCACTAGTATACACAGTCTGGCCATAAATACTGTTACAATTAAAAATAAGAAAGATATTACATTTGAATTTGGAATCTGTCATTTTTATACGATTGCTCATTGTGTTTTCTAATTTTGGCGCCAATACATTTTATAATATTTTGCGATATTAAGTTTGGAAGTCGGTTTTTGTTTTTTGTTATTGTAGACCTATATAAGATACACAATTCCACCATACATCATTTTATTGTATATCTCAAAGGGCAGTGTTATCGTTGAAAGCTACCAGACGGCATTTCTTTGCGACAACTCCAATAGATATCATTATATTTTAACCTTCCTAGAGAACCATTCTATCCATTGGTGAAAACAGCATGAAAAGCGGTGCAGTAGTTTTTGGGTTTATCGCGAACAGACAGACAGACAGAGACGCAGCTGAGGACTTTGTTTTATAATATGTAGTGATGGTGATGATGATAGTGATAGATATAGCTCAACTTGTACATGTATTCAGTCCTTTTTAACGTCCCACTGCTGGGCACGGGCCTCCCTCAGTACGAGGGGGATCAGGACATAGTCCACCGCGCTGGCCCAGTGCGTGTTGGCGGACTTAACATGTCTTTCGAAAACTTGCTAGGTTTTCTCAGACTTGCACGTTTCCTCACGATGATTTAATACAGTAAGACAAGTGGTAATAATATTATGAAATGATTCGCTCGTGGAAATATACGAGATGCAACACCAGGATTTGAACCCGTATCACTCGTACTCGTATATCCAAGCGAGCGCGTTACTGTCATTTTGTGCAAGTGCAGACTAAAAAATATTATATTAAAATAGGTATAGACTACAGACAGTCCACTGCCCAGTCTTATTATAGGCGTACTTCGGATAAATCGTACCTATCCTTAGCATAAGAAGACGTAATTCGTGAGCGCAGCCGTGGATAAAACTTGTTAATTAATCATGCTTTTTACGATATACTATGTACACTCGTCCATAGTATATCTTAAAAAGTTTCACGAATCCGCGACATGGTGATATTGAGGTCAATACTTAAGTATTCAGAATAATATATTATGTTATACAAGGGTTTCATGCGGCTCCGTCCGTTCAGTCAATATTTACAACCAAAATTTTTTTTTCGGATGGAAATCGGAAATTTTCTTGCTATTGTGTGTTTGACACACAATTTTTGTGTGTCAAACACACAATACACAAAAAAAATTTAAAAGAACCCAGTATATATTACTTAACTTTATGAAGGAACCAAAAGACTATTTTTTACAATATTTTAGACTACTCTCTGTTTTATTGTACGATTAAAAACTAATGAAAAATCGATTAACAATTTTTTTATCAGTAATTAGTAGACTAGTAATTAGTATACTATATTACGTAACAAAAATACAAAAAATAACATATTATATACCTAATTTAAGGTAAAATACAGGTATACGCTTCTTATATAATTTAAATCTAGTTTTATTTGCTATAAAATATATCTACTCGATCATAAAAGTAAAGTTCGTAAAGAAAATTTATTCTTGAATGTTCAATAGATACCTCAATGTAGACGCCGGCATCGAAAATTCCGTACACCCTAGAAGGGTCTGGAAAATATCGATTATGTCGGGTTCTAGACACATTCATGTAACATTGACAAAGGTTAGTGACATAATTATATTTAACGCTACTCTCCACTAGAGGTCCCAGATAAAAACAGAAATATTTAGTAAATATTTCAATAATTTTTGTTTATAAATGCAAATGATAAACGAAAATTATCATTATTTTTTATCGTATACATAATTATGATGATGACAAGTAAAAGAAATACGTGGCTGTCCCGTATTCGCGATAAGAGACACGTATTTGTATGTGATCGAGAAGTTTCCATCCGCCACTAGATGGCGGAATGGGTATATAAAAGGCTGACGGACGCTAGGGCGCCGTAATTTAACGTTGCATCTCGGTGAAATCGAAGAGTGGTAAAAGCTTTCAGTGTCCAAGCAAAACAAAAACATGAGAAAAATACTGTTTTCTGTCATCGTGGCGATCATTTTCGCTGCTGTTCAAGGAGATAAACAATCGAAAGAAGAATGTCCAGATAATCACCGAAACAAATTATTTGACCAGGATTTCGGATTGTCACTGACCCCCGATGATTTAATAACTTCCATGATGTCTCCGTGGATGATGAGGGATTACTACCGACCATGGCGTTACCTCGAATCCATTACTCGAGACTTGGGTTCTACTATCAAGACTGATAAAGATAAGTTCACAATTAATTTGGATGTCCAGCATTTTGCACCAGATGAAATTAGTGTAAAGACCGCTGATGGGTACGTAGTCATCGAAGCTAAGCATGAGGAGAAAAAAGATGAACACGGGTTTGTTTCGCGACAGTTCGTGAGAAGATACGCCTTACCCGAAGGAGCTGAGTCTGATGATGTAGTCTCGCAACTTTCGAGTGATGGTATTCTGACCATAACGGCTCCCAGGAAAGAGGTTGATGCTAAAGGAGAGAGAGTAGTGCCTATAACGCAAACAGGTCCTGTCCGAAAGGAATCTAAAGAATCAAAAGAAGGTTCTTGTACTGCTGAAGATAAATGCCATTGAGTTCCTTATAACTTTTAGTTGGTAAACAGTGAGATTTAAATTTAAGACTGATTTATTTAAATAAAATATATAAAAATAAAAATTGCGTTTTTTTTTCTATCTTTATTATTAAAAAGGTACCTGCTGTATTTATTTTCATTGCCATTTTCTAATTATTAATCTTTTAAAAATGATAAAAGTTTTTGTAATATTTTTATATTAATAATAAAAAGATTTAATTGATAATAATGGATTGAAAGCTTTTTACAACTTACTTCTCTACGGATCATAGACTAGAAAAAAACAGTTTTACAGTTTTATTCATCTATGATGATTCAAATTTCAACTACTGAATTGTGATTTTAATAATTATCTGTGCAACTCAAGTAAGACGCTTGACGAAAGAAAAATAAACAAATAGTATTTTTATTCTTATATTTCTATCATAGAGGAAAGTAATATATAACTAAATTTCTATGAGTAAAGATCGAATGTGCATCATAATATAAATATTTATAATTAATGTTTATAGGTCATGGTAAATTACTGTTGTGTGGTAGGTTGTGGGCGTAACAGTAGAGCTAGCAAACACTTGAACTATTATAGTTTACCGAAAGAAAAACACCGGTAAGACTTAAAGATTAGATCCACTCTTTCCAGTTATTGATACCTTATTTACCATAATAATTAAAATAACTTCAATATACAAAATCATAAATCACTACAAAACGTTTTACAATTCTAGACAAAAACAATGGCTCAAATTAGCTGGAAGAGAAGAACTCTTGAAGCAGGACATGGAGAGACTTCGGAAGTCGCTTCGATTTTGCTCTCGACATTTTCATCCAAATTGTATGAAAAACAGAATCCTTAGTCATGATGCAGTACCGAGCAAAAGCTTAGCTGGATCACTAAATGGTGATTTTATATTAAGTGTATACATTACTTTATTTATGTAAATATATAATGTTGTTAAAGTATCTAAATCATTATTCTTTTGTTTTAGTTTATTTCGTAAAACATAATTTTAATCTTATTGCCTTTTTTAAGATGAAACAGATGCAGAACCTGAAAAACATGAAGGAGTAGTTTGCGATAGCTGCTCAGAACCAATTTGTGGATTTCGTTATAAATGTGTCTCTTGTGATAATTATGATTTATGTCAAAAATGTGAAATGCTTGGCTCTCATCCACAGCATTATATGTTAAGGATACCCAAGTCTATTAAATTTGTAAGTATAAAATAACAATAATAATAATGTTCTGACACTATTAGTAATAGTTAAGGCACAGGACCAATGACTTTACAATTTACATGCTCTCTGAGGCATATAAGTAATAGGACACATCACCAACTTACCAAATACAGCTGTTACTGAAAATTTCTTGACAGAAATACTCAATAACTGCAGTTTGGCCTACCCAAGACTCAAATCAAGACAACAATATGTAATTGTAATAAATGTAAAAATAATTTTCAAAATAAAAAAATGGGAATTTTTAACAATATAATAGAGCTAAACCGTTTATAAGCATTTGTGGCTGCCTTTTAGTATATAGTTACTTATTAAAATAATAAATATTGGTGTCTATTTTGTAGCAACTAGCAGATGACTTGATCAGCAAATGGAAGGAATTCTTTAAATCAGAACATGTTACACCAGGCACAAACCCTGATGACTTTTCTAGTGATGATGAACCTGTTACTAAATATATCAGAATAAGGAACTATGATAGTGGAATTGACTTGTCTGAAGATGTCAAAAGCGACATAAGAAAAGAAATAGATAGAGTGCTCAAGTCAGTGGAAGAAAAAGCAGCTAAACAAAAAGCAAATGAAATTGTTGAAGAAGTAGAACCATCAAGTAAAAAATTAAAATTAGATAATGCAAACGGTGATAAATCTGCCGAACCTAAAGAGACAGCACAATGTACTCCAGAGTTAGTTTTTGCAGATGTAAATAGGTGTGATCAGATGGATATTAAAACAGAGGCGTCTGCAGAAATACCAGTTTCAGGTGCTTTTATATCACTTATATGACCTTTGATCAAATCAATTGTCACATAAAATCCAAACCCCTAGTCCTAAAAACTTTATAATTTACTTTTATTTTATTCTGAATCTATTTTTTTAAACCATACATTTATATAAGCTGCTTGATAGCTTGCTGCTATACAGATAAATAACTTTGAGGTGTTTGTTTGTATTGTCAAAATTAACATCTGCATATTTCAAGCAATACTTATAAGAAAAACACATTTTTTTTATTTTTGTCTGTTTATTCCGCTTATTCCGCCTAATCTCTGAAACAGCAGAACCGATTTTGATGGGACTAATTTAATCTACTTTTATTTTCCCTAACTTACTAGGGACAAATTCAAGCAAGGCTAGAGTAAGTTGCTGGTTTAAAAAAATGAATTTCATACAATATATCATAGCAATATTTAATTTTTAAATAAGTGAACATTTAATATAGAGTAGATATGTTAATTTTTTAAATTTTATTTGTTTCAGAGCAAACACAACCTATGTATTTCATGAAACTCAGCAGTGACTTATCAGAACTAATGATTGAATTAAATCATAATAAAGAGACATAATATTACATATTACTTATTCTTTTCTTTTACTTTTATTTAATAATATACAAAAAACTTTGGACTTGAACCCATGACCTCTAGAACTGTGGCCGTAAATGCTAGGCAGTAGCCACTATGCCACAGACCAGACTAAGTTAATATTAAATTAATTTAAATCAAAAATACTGCAATTCTTCTTATTTATCTTTCATAAACATCGCTAAGAACAAAACATAAACACCAGCAAGAAGCAGTAATTATCACTAAGTAAAACTGCTTCGAGACTCGAACAAAAGATAAACACCAGCAAGAAGCAGTAATTATCACTAAGTAAAACTGCTTCGAGACTCGTCAAACTCAAATTCGAAACAGTACGCTATTATATAAAATTTATATATTGATGTCTTACCTTGTCTTTTTTTTACTTGATCTGAGTGTCTAACTTTATAATTTTCAAGTTTACGATGTTGTTCCAAAAACATATTTTCTGAACTGGAGTAAAATACAGCCATTTCTTTATTTCATTATCGTTGTCTGTATTTTTGTTTTCGGTGATAATAAGTTCCGTTCTTTTAGTCTTGATCCAGTAATTTGGCTTGTTTGGCGGTCAAATTCAAGACCAGTATCAAACCATTTAATTCCTCTTGTTGAATTAAATGTGGATGGTGTAGATTATTTAAAGAGGATAAAGTTTGTGGATCGTGGTTTCCAACTTCCATTCCTTCTTTGCCAGCATTGTTTTCAATGCTCGATATAACTAACTCTTCAGTTTGATTTTTCTTCGGAGGCATGCCTTTACTATGTGTTCACACTTCACAGTAGGTTTCTAGATAATATTTGATTTGAAAGTCCTGGTTTATCATTCATGCGGAAAAAACAATTGCATTTGATTAATGATGGTACGGTGAATAGTGATTACTTTAATTAGTAATACGAGTATATTACTACAAAAACTATGTTTATTTGGGAATTTTATTATTCATCTATGATTGAAAACTTATACATTGACATTCACATTTCGATTTACGCGCCACTATAAAATAATTTTACATACACTACATACATTCTTGATATAAGGAGGGTAGAGATAAAGGGCTTATTACACCTTCCTAAATTTAGTGTCCTAAATGATTTAGTTATTACTAACCTAATTAGGAAGAAGTATGGTTGCTAAATTCAGGAAGAAATTTAGGAAGGTGTAATAACATTTAGTCCTCTAATTCGTTCAGTCGACCTTAATCTGTGGACAGCAAGTATTTTTGGTTTATTATTTCTATGATTTTTGTTCTGGACTGACCAAAGAGAGTACTGTATTTATTATTGTTATAATAAACGTGACGACTGTGTAGTGCGTGTGCACATGTTATAAAAATTTTAAAAAAATTAAATATTATTTTGTTAAAGTGCAACGAGTATAATGGCAAAGGAAAGAGAGATCCTAATTAATATTATTCAATTATATAAAGATATGCCATATCTTTAGAATAAAAACGATAAAAACATATCTTTGGAATAAAAACGATAAAAATTATTATTATAGTTAATGAAAACGTTATATTATAATAAACTAATATACTCTATGCTTGCACATTTGCAAATTTAGGATAGTGTGATCAGAAACATCAATGTGCTTTCCTTTCCTAAATCCTAATTAAGACGACTAAATTTAGGAAGGTGTAATAAGCCCTTAAGAGATAATTCTTGACGTTGTTTACGTTATGCGCTTGTAGCGCCACCAACGGCTAAAGCTCCACTGACCTCTATAATACCACTGGACAGGCTGTTCCAAGCGTTTGACAGCAATTTTTTGTGTCCATTTGAAGCACCACTAGCGAGAGTCCCGAGAACTAATTTTGAAAGTAATTTTGCATTTTCGTTGTTAATATAACATAAGTAGTCATTATGATGATACGGTTATTGATTAATAAAAATAAAAATCTTTATTTGAAACAGTTTTATTGATTGTAAAAACTTATTATTAAAAGTTATCGATATTTGCTCGTTTTAGTACCACAAACTCTCGCTACGTCTCGCTACATCCGACAGCGCCAAAATGGCGAATATCAAGCAGCCACAAAAGTACGTTGACAACATCCAGTCCAGTGGTATTATAGAGGTCAGTGCTAAAACTCGCAGTGAGACCTCCTATTGCTAGTGCAAGTAAAATGGCAATCCCGAATCTGTCGAAAATAGTAACGTCTTAAGCATAGATGTCATGGAGGTTAGAGACCCTAATCTCCATGATAGATATATTATATTTCTCAGTTCTCACCTCAAAGGTCTTAAGCATCCTCTACACGTCTACACATGCGTCCGCGGCTGCTGACAGACAGAGACAGATACATGATCGAACCCACCGACCTCTATGTGGTATTATAGAGGTCAGTGACCTCCACCATTTTCGTTGTTAATATAACATAAGTAGTAATTATGATGATACGGTTATTGATTAATAAAAATAAAAAAAATAAAAATCTTTATATCGACATCATTAGTTTTAGTACCACAAACTCTCGCTACGTTCGATCTCGAGAAGGCATATGACAGAGTCCCTCGTAATGTTTTGTGGTGGGCTTTGAGAGTGAAGAGAGTACCTGAGAAGTATGTGAGACTTGTGAAAGCGATGTACGCAGAGGCGAACACAAGAGTTCGGTCAGAAGCTGGCGTAACAGACAAGTTCAATGTTGAAGTGGGCTTGCACCAGGGATCGGCTTTAAGCCCATACCTGTTTGTCCTGGTAATGGATGCTCTAACATCAGACATACAAGGGCAGGCACCCTGGTGAATGATGTTCGCTGTTGACATTGTACTTGTCGGTGAAGATTCGTCCGAGGTCCAGAGCAGACTGGAAAAATGGCAAGAGAAATTGGAAAATGTTGGACTGAAGATCAGCCGAACCAAAACAGAACATTTGTTCCGTAACTTTGGTGGCCCTACATGTTTCTCTAGTATTGCCTTAGATGGTGTACCCCTACCAGTCTGCTCCAATTTCCGGTACCTTGGTTCAATCGTTCAAAACGACGGCAATATTGACCGAGACGTGAATAATAGAATGAATGCGGGATGGATGAAATGGCGACAGGTCTCAGGCGTTATATGCGACCCACGAGTGCCCCTTAAACTTAAGGGGAAAATCTATAAAACAGTCGTTAGACCTGTTGCATTGTATGGTTCAGAATGTTGGGCGGTGAAAGGGATGGACGAAAGAAAAGTGCATGCGACTGAAATGCGAATGTTGAGATGGATGTGTGGTGTGACTAGAAGAGATAAGATAAGAAATGAGTATATAAGGGGATGTTTGAAAGTAGCGCCAGTTATAGAAAAGATGAGGGGTAATAGGCTGGCATGGTATGGACATGTGATGCGGAGGGAAGAAAATCATATTACGAGGAAAATGTTAAGTATGCATGTAGAAGGAAAAAAGAGTAGAGGAAGACCGAAAAAGAGATGGATGGATTGTGTAAAAGAGGATATGCGTGTAAAAGGGGTGGATGCTATGTTGACGAATGACAGAGGAGAGTGGAAGAAGAAGACATGTTGTGCCGACCCCACATAGCGTGGGATAAAGGCAGGAAGAAGAAGAAGAAACTCTCGCTACGTCCGACAGCGGCGGACAGCGCCAAAATGGCGAATATCAAGCAGCCACAAAAGTACGTTGACAACAGCCAGTCCAGTGGTATTATAGAGGTCAGTGATCGAACCGCACTCCGCAGCTGGATCGCCTCGAGCCGTCCAAACGTCTGTAGATCGATCAGTCTATTATGAAAACCCTTTGATACGTGTCACAAAACCGATTAAAATCTGAATTCTGATTCAAGTCGGACGCATCTGCGGACGTTGAATGCCTACAACAGAAGCCCAAATTACCCGCTCTATACTTTGGTTGTTGGCGTACGCATCCGAAGATGACGTCTACAGATGCATCTGTAGACGTTTAGACTAGAGGAAGCATTATATACCATGAATGAATAATAAAATTACATACTTACGTTATACGTGCCGCGTGCGGTAGTCGCTACCTACTTTTTACTGGACTGCACTAGAAAGAAGGTTATGTTATTCAAGAGTATGTAGGTATATATATGTATAATTGTTTGGCACGCTCTGAGGCTTGAATATATTTTTCCCCTTGAGGGTTACCATTTACCAACCATACAGTATCATAATACACTAACCCCTTCCCACCGGAGTATGAGAGTGGTAGGAATGGATAGTGCACTTGTGTCTGCGCCTACACTTGTGCACTAAAATTTCACCTGCGCACGTTGCGCCCTGGCCGGAATCGGTCGGAGAACATTATTATTATTATATTTAAAAATAGTATATAATATTAAAATATTTATTTCGCTTTAAAATACCTTTAACAGTTCTATTTAATAAGTATTCAAAATACTGTTTTAACAAATGCTGCTATCATAAAAGGGCAATGCTGTCATTATGATCAATTAGCCATTTGTCTTCTTTGTTTTATTTTGGTTTATTATTTACTAGCAAACCCGGCCCGCTTCGCTGGGCTTAAGTTAAAATAAATTAAACAGTTTTTATGATGTTATAATAAAATAAAAGTAGACTAAGTTATACCTTATAACATTAGCTATCTGCGTCAAGTGAAAGTCTTGTCATAATAATTAGTCGGTGGTCCAACTGTTTCAGAGATTAGTTGGAACAAACAGACAGAGAGATAGACAGACGAAAATTGAAAAAAATGTTTTTTTGTTTTATGTAAGTACCGTATATACTTTCATAATTATGCATTTAGGGAATAGCTGTTAATTAGAAATTAAAAACAAACACTTCATATTTATTTATATGTACAGATGGTGTTGAACACCGACTAGTAACAACTGCACGTTATTATTATCTGTCGCAGACTCTATGGTCTTCAATCTTCATTATCATCTATGTTCATTGTCTTTGAATTATTATTTGCGAATTGTAATTTGTAACAACAACTAATATGACATTGACATTCCAGGGTTTCAAATAGTTTACAAATTATATTTTTGTTACCAAAAAATTAGTTACTATTTGAAATTAAAAAATGTTATTATGTGATTTTTAACAAACAAGTAAAAAGTGCAGTTGAGCTTAAGTTACTTTTAAGTAACACTTTTGTTAGGTTATGTTATAAACACAAGTACGCAAGTGTAAAATTTTAAAATGGATCCAGGTGGAGGGCTCAGTAAAGGTTCGAGTACGGAACCACCTCCCCCAGGTTCTGAGCCTTTTTTGGTAGGTGAAATGGTACAAATGTTATAATTTAAACATTTAAAATTTCTTATATATGGTTAATGTTTATTACGAGTTTATGCTATGTTGCATAGTCAATATTTTCGGCCTCTTATTGTAATAATATTCTTAAGTCTCTTGATAGATATTTCTTTATTTTCAGACCTTCAATAAAAATCCTGTGACACCTAAGAGTATTCCTTTAACACCCAAAGTGCTTTCTTCGAGCAAAGGCGTCGAAAATGCCAAGAAGAGACTTAGGGGATTTTCAATACAAAAGAAAACTTCAATCACACCTATTGTTTTACCTAAAACCGTCGGAAGTGGAAGTAAGAGGATCTTATTAAAACTTTTAATAATTTATTTTAAATGTGTTAATACTAATATTTTTTCTGCATTTTACAGATGCTACAGTATTAATTGGTAAACTGAGTGGGGTAAAAACAACTCCTAAAACGGTTGAGGATCCTGAACAGAAAAAATTGCCAAAACCTCCTAAGCCTGGGACATCTAGACGATCTTTTCAAGGTATTACTATAAATAAATATGTACACTATGTAGAAGCATATATTGAGAAATTTGTATTTAAAACAATTAATTTTTTATTTCTAGATTCCTATACTGATCTACAAAGGAGAACTCTTGCAGAAATTGAAGATATGAAGCGTAAAATGGAATTAGTTGAACTTGGAATACCACTTGGTCTAATTTGTCCCACTTCCACCAGTGAGAAAGCCATGCCCACCAAAGCTATGCCACCGATAAAATCATTCTTAGGTAAATTATACTTTTTATTTTAATGAATGTTTTTATAGCTTTTTACAGTTTTACTAAAAATAATTATTATGCTATGAATATATTTCACAAATATTGAGAAATAAGGGAAGTGGTTAAGTCATAAAAGAGGGGTTTTCACTTTAATATTAAGCAGAGATTCATTAATAAAAACTCACTCATTGACTGGTGTGTATGTTGCAAATTCAGTTTGTATTTAAAGTAATTGCATTTAAAGTTATTTGTGTCTCTGTTACCAGTAATCAACCAACTTCCAAATAGGAGGAGGTTCTCAATCTATATGTATTTTTTTATAATAAAAATTCATAAATAAAATTCTTATCAGCTTCCACTACTTATTTTCTGTGTAAGAGAAGTATATTATATGCACCATATAAATATAACTATTTTTCTTCGTTAACTTCCTAATTTAAACATACCTGTCATCTTCATGTATGTGTAAAATATATTTTGTTTGTTGATTTGTTTGTTCTATCTAGTGATGTTCTGGATATCCGTATCTGCGGTTATCCACGGGAGAAATGAGGTCCGTGTCTGTAGCCATATCTGTCACTTTTCTCGTGGATTTTTTACAGATCTTTTATTAATTTTCAAATTCAATTGACAGCATAAAATACTGCATATTAACTTAGATTATGTGATCAAGTAGTAAAATTAAAAAAATCCATTCAGAGTATTTTTTTTATTTCTTATAATCAAATATTTGGCATCTTTAATTGCAAACAAGTTCTAGTAAGTTACCATATCAATAGTATATAACTGCAAGATACTAAATCAACTCTCTTATAAGATCACTATTACTAATTACAAATAGAAATTACTTTTATAAATAAAAAACAAACAACTTTTTTATTTCTTGACATCAAATATTTTGCACCTTGACATCATATATCTGAGTGAGAAAATAAAGATCCGTATCAGTGGATCTTGACACTAAATATCAGTATCCGAATACGATCCGGCACATCACTAGTTCTATCCCACTTCTATATTGCCGTAGTTAAAAATGCACTTTTTTAATTTAACACAACTTTTTTTATAATTGCTTAATTCCAATAGACTTTAGATCATTTTTAATAAAAAAAATCTCTATGACATTCCTCCAAATATGATTTAAATCAAATGAATAGATCAGATGTTAAATTATATATGCTTGTTGCGTGTAATGCATGTAGACAGACACTTTCGAGTCTATAACTCGAAAAGGCCAAGCAGCGCTAGAGTGAGAGGTTGCAAGCGAACTCATTATTGTAAGTTAAGCATGACTCAATACATAATGATGTTTTGATGTTATTAATTTTAGATGGCTATGCCAAAATTGTTGATAAATTATTGTTGTTTCTATATGTCTATATATTATATAAAATCTATATTATATAAGTAGGTACATTATTAGACTTAAATAATTAAGTTAGAAGTAATAGTAGTTTGATTTTTTATCCTAGTTTTTTTTAGTTTTAGTTCTTTTAGAAGATATTTATGTACATATATTTTGTAAATAAATTGCTTGGTTCATAAAATGTTTATTGGTAGTGATATAAAATACAGTGTATGACCAATTAGTTTTGTATTAATTGTATATTATTTAAGTGTTGCATTACTTAGAATAGAAGATTTAGCAAATGTATAGTTTAATGTTATTTACAAGGAATTAAGAATCTGGTGAACAAAATGGGCTTATTATAATTATCTTTTGAATTACTTATTTTTTTAATTATTGAATTTTGAAATCAAATTATTTTTATTATTCTGATAGCTTTGAATTAACGTGAGATCATATTCAAAATGTGATGAAGATGAAAGATAAATTCTAGTCAAACTGATTGGTAGATATTACTTTCTTTCTTAAGTCTTGGCACATTGAAATTTCATCAGTAACTAACTAATTAATAAGATAATTAAGTATGTAATTATTTATTAGATAATTAAGTATGTAATTATTTATTAACAACAACCATAGCTTTCATTATTTTTGAATTTTATGTAAAATTTTGAAATTTTAAATTAATTCGTTTTGTTCACCACCTTGTCCAATATTATAATAGATTTCAATATATAACATATTCATTGTTTTGTAGATCCACAGAAGGTAGATGAAATTATCCGAGAGGCGAAGAAAGCAAAACAAGAAGGAAAGGAATTTAAATTTGATTATCAAAAGTTATTGCCTGATTACGATAATCCATTTCAAAGAAAGAAAGAGGAGTCTGACAAAGAACGTAAATCTGATCGCCGCAAGAGTGAGCCTGAGAAAGACAAGGATCGACGTAAAAGTGATAAATATGAAACCAGAAGACATGAGTATAGGAAAGATGACACAAAGTATAAAGAAAAAGAAAGAGATAAAACGAAAGAAAAGAACACAGAGGGAATTGATGATTCTAAGCAGAAAGAAAAGATAGAAAAAGAAACAGATGTAAATCTCAATGATTATTTGGTTTGTGACAGTTGGTCCTTGGATAATGAGGATAGAAATAGTAGCTTTAGTACTTCAAGTCCAGCAAAAAGTCAAGAGCGAACGACGCAAATATTAGATACTAAGGTAATAGAACCATCTGAACAATTAAGGGCGAGTATTGCAAAAAAGAAAGAAATGTTGAAAAATTGCGCAATCGAAAATTCCGCGAAAAATATACCCAAAATTGAGAAGTTACAACCAGTAATAGATTCTTTCAAATACGAAATAGACCCTAATGATGAGGAAGTTTTAGATATTTTTGACGAAGATTCTGATTTAGAGAAATATGCTCAGCAAAAGAGAACTAAAAAACATTCATTATATGATGCAACTGATAAAAATGTGGTTGATTTCAATGTTAACAATTCTACAGACACAACTTTGGATGGTTTGAACGATGATACATTCTTAGAATCTGTTATCAATGAAATTAAACAAGACGAGCTTAGTGATGATAGCCAAGATAAAGGTTTGGTCGAATACGATATATCTCCCAATCGAGATGAAAGTCCAAGGCGGTCTAAACGAGGATCCATAACTCCTGAGATTCATGAGAAAATGCGTTCTCAAAGTCAGAAAAGTGATTATTCTGAAGGTTACAGATCGTCAGATAGTTATAAAACAAGTGAAACGACCGAAAGTGGATATAAGTCCGTGGATAGTTACAGGTTGTCGGTGGAGAAAGAGTTAGATGATGCGTTACAGTCGAAAATGTCCAAATCGACCGTAGATTCCTTGGAAACTTGGAGTTTCGTTCTTAAAATATGTCAGCCTCTTTTGTTTAGGCATGACAAAAATAAATGTTATAAGTGAGTACCTGTTTTGCTTTTACCACCTAAACTTTCTTAGACTTCGTTATCTTCTTAAAATGTTTGCAAACTTTTGATTGGTCCATTTACGTAATTAATAGTAATATCATATTTAACTTTCATCCATTAAAACGTTGCACTTCACAATACTAGAAGTCTGGAACAACCTCATCTACTACTTCAGCTATCACTTTTGTGTACTTATAAATCCAGATCTCAATTATTATTTTTTTATAAAATAATTAGTTTGAACATAATTGCACATTAAAATTTTATATATTAGGACCAATGATATTCTAACAATAGATATGTTGTGAGCGCGCAATCGTGAAGACTCGAAAACGTCCTAATTGGGACGTATTGCCTTTAGTCTGTGTCACGCATGGCGACGAGTGGTACGCTGCTACAAAATTAAAAAAAATGCCATCCTGTGTATTTAGGAAATGCACCAATTATGATACCAAAGTTAATAAAACACAAGGGATCTCATACCACATGTAAGAACGCAGTATACTTCGATTTATTAATATATTTCAATTATTTGCCTAATATTCTGATATGTCATCGGTCGCTAGACTAATTTTTGTTTACATTGACGCGCAATTGACAACACTAGCTGTCTCTTTTTTTTTCTTATTGATTTAATCGACTATCCCCTTTCTATCATTTTGACTTGTAGTGAAATGTACCTTGAATGAAAAGTGTGTATGTGTGCTGCGCGGAACACTTTTTTCGGTTGTTTAGTGAGCGTATAACATATCTGTCTATTAGAATATCATTAATTAGGACCAAAAGAACTATTCGAATTTAAAAATATGCTGTTATTAAATTGTAGTATTATTGCACTTACTCTTTTCAAAATTGACATATTTAGTTAATCTACTTAGTATGAGGTCTTATATATTTACTTTGATTCTTACAAGTTATATGTAATAATCTATTTCCTTAAAACTCTTCTAGAGAAACAAGAACTTCACCGAAAATTTGGTACACAGGGAATCCGAAGTCATGCACTTGTGTGAAAGACCGAAGTATTGTTTACGAGGAGTTGGAAATGTGCAAGATGGGTTTAGTTGATAGAGTCTACGGCTGTGATCAGTGAGTATTCAATACATCGCAAGAATAACATAATAAAGAAGACATATTCATTCACTCGAAATTCAAATTTCGAAAATTATGAGTTCTACAAACTTAAAGTTTGCTAGGTTGATTTCTTAAAGCTTGTAAATATACGCTAACAATTTTTAGAAATCTAAATATATCAAAGCGAAAGGTCACTCACTCATAACGAAATCTCGATAACCGCTTGACGTATAAAGATGAAATGTAGCAGGGAGATAGTCTATAGTTAATAGACGTCCACTTAGAATGGATCAACCTAGATAAGCAACTATCATCATGCCAAATTCCATCAAAATCTGTTCAGTGATGTCGTGATGCGTCCCAGACCGACAGATAGACGAAAATTCTTAAAAACTATAGACTCGGCCTGTTTATAGCACCCAATAGCTATTTCAATAAAATTTTCCATAAAATATTTAATATACAGATTCAACTCAGAATTTTATTATATGTATAAATAGATAAAAAATATAAAAAATTACGTTGACATATTTTAATTCGTTAAACTATTTCGAATTTCAAATTAATTATAATGTCAAAAATGACTTCTGAGTGACGCGGATGTCTCTGTGTAATCATAATATGTCATAGTTAAGATCATAATAAAACTAAAAAGCTGTTAAAATTATTTAATATTAAGGTAAAGGAAATGATATAAAAATATTGTAATCGTAACATGTAACAATTATAAGTAGTTTTATTTTAGCTAATCAGAAAATTATCTTATTTTACTCGAGAAATAAGAGCATATTTAAAAACATAAAAAAGAAGTGATTTTGCGTTCATTTTTATGAAATAGAATATGACTTAAAAACTAGGTACTTCATTCGTACAATTCAGGATATCAGACTCCCCCTGCGCAACAGTACGCAGTTGGTACCCACGTAATGGTCTGAGCGTGACGGAAACGAACCCGGTACCGCTGTCCAACGAGTGGGAGGCAGAGGACAGCCAGCAGGCCCTCAGACTCTCCAAGACCGTCTCCAGCCTTGAGGGTCGGAACCCTGCCACTCCGCAAAGAGGCGACAAGATATCTTTGGATCTTGAGTACCAGAAGTGAGTTTTAGTTTGTTCAATATAATATGCTCCACTTTGCTTTGTCACTATGTACATTTTAATGATTGGTAATTGATATATATTTCTCAGCAATTAGATATTTTCTCGCAGTAAAAAGTATCCTACATATTAACCCGGATAACTAGATATCACTATAAGAACATACATCAAAATCTGTCCACTATTTTTATATTTTAATGATTGTTTTTGTATTAATATCTAGATTTGTGGAATCCGTGTTGCCAGCAGCTGATTTAAAAGCAGACACTTCTAGAAGCACTACACCTGTGAGGCAAGAATCTAGAAAGAAAAAGAACGAAGAAGAAAAGGATGTTGAGGAGAAGAAATCTAAAAAAATTAAATTGAGTAGTGAGGGTTGGAGTCAAGAATCAGATATAGAAGAGGATCAAGGAGATAAAAGGTCTGACATGATATAAATGGTGCAATGGAAGTCTGTTTTTGAATGAAATATTTAAGAATTCTATTCTTGTCATGGGCAAAAACTTGTAGTATTTTAGGATTCGTATTGTATACAGCCCTTTTTAACGTCCTACTATTGGGGGTAGGTCTCCCTTTAATACGAGTGGTTCAGCTTGAAGATCTTTAAATGTCTTTCGAAAACTTGCTAGGTTTTCTCAGACATATAGGTTTGCTAACGATGTTTTCCTTCACTGTAACACAAGTGGTAATTTAAACCTGTTTCACTAGATTTCCTAAGCTATCGCGTTGCTACTGGGCTACCACTGCCTTAATTTAATTTATAATTTCATGTTCGTATATTTTTAGCAAGAAAATGAAAGTGACAAAAGAAAAGTCTAAGTCACGGAAACGGAAACACTCGCCGTCCTCGATGTCCTCATCACTATCTGACAGCGATGGTGCTTCTAGAAAGAAAACGAAATTACTTAAAAAGAAGGTGACATTTTCTTAAAGTATTAACAATAATAATGTATTTTGACATTTAAATTTTATTAATTTCTAAAATTGTTTTATTTTTTGTAATTTGTGTTTGTATGATGTTTGAAGTGTAGACATGAATAGTTTTTTTTGCAGAAATTTCGCACTCTAAATTATATAGGTTAAAGGAAAATGTAGAATATTCTAGATGGTAACATAATAAAATATTGACAACTAAAATATTTCAGGCATTAAAGAAAACTAAATCAAAATCGGCGAAACGCAGGCGCGTCGGAAGAAAGATGTTGAAGAAGTTAAAGGATAAGCAAAAGAAACGGAAACTAAACAAGGGCTCGGATGACGATGACGGCGGTAAAGCATTATTGTACTTATGAGAAATAAATTAGATTAAAATAAATAAAAATATATACATTCCTTTTTAATAAGACAGAACACAGAGAGTTTGTGAGCTTTACTCGGGTAAATTATAGTTCAATATTTTTTATTTACTTTAGATAAGAAAAGTAAGAAGTCGAAGAAGAAGAAACAACAGAAGTTAAAGAAGAAAGCCCAAAAGAAGAAGAAGGCGAAACAATCTAGCTCATCCAGCTCTTCCAGTTCAGACAGTTCTTCCAGTGACTCAGATTCAGAAAGTGACAGAAAATCTAAGAAGGTCAAGAAGAATAAATCAGGAAAGAAGAAAATCAGTAAGAGAAGAAGTAGATCTTCTTCTGACTCATCACAAAGTGAAGATCTATTCGATGTTAACATCTTAAACAATATTAAGACGGAGCGATTGACAGATGATGAGAAAGGTCATAAATTAATGGAATTCTCCCCTCGAAGACAAAAGCCAAGGGAAATAATTAATGTTAAGGAGTTGCAGAACGATTTCGTTGAAAACGTTCATATAAAGAAGGAAGCAGATGAACCTAAGAAGAACACGGAAGTGATTCAAAGTGACGTGTTTGATATTGGCAGTGCTAGTCAAATTGAAACTAGTTCCCAAGAAGAAAGTATAAAGGTTTGTAATAATGTAAATATATATTAGTCTAATCAATAGCTATTAGAACATTAATTTGTTAGAGGATGTAATATTATCTCATACATACAGATAAATAAAATTGTATTTTTGTAATGTCAAAAGAAACTGCAAAAAAATATGGTACATGAAAACTATTTTTAAATTTTTGTCTGTCTCCCTGTTTGTTTCGATATGGCTGGACCGATTTTTACGAGACCTTCACTGGCAGATAGCTGATGTTGTTATAAGGAGAAACTTATGCTACTTTTTGATAAACTGATGAATTAGGGTTGCTCAGAAAAATAAAACACTTAAGGGTTGAACCTGAGTCAAGCAAAGATCAGGGGGCTTACTCTTGAATTTAATTCCGATCGATCGACATTGGAATTGTGACGTTTCGTACTCTTGAGTTGGATGTTAGCGCCACATTGTTTTTAAATTGCGTGTCCATTTTGGGGAACTAAGTGAAATCGGGATCGGGCTTGGCGCACCGTAAACGCTACTCTTGAGTGAGAGTACTTTTTTTGAAAGGATAAAGCATTATAAAGCCATATTACTGGTTTATCGTAATAAGAAGAACGACACTATTGCGGCCCGTAACATAGCTAACTTCACTCTTAACAAAATAATCGCGGGGCAATCCCAATTTCAATCCAATGTTGACAATATTGTTTTCAAGAGTACCGAATCACGTGACTTCAAAATTGACATTGGAATCGTATTGGCATTAGATTAGAATTGAAATTAGTTTGAAGAGTAAGCACACAGTTGCTAGATACAATACATGTCATTCTCCTTTTGTGTAACATGAACTGTGTGTATATTTTGTTGGCTTATTATAAATACTCTTATAATTTGTTACAATTCAAAAAATAAATAAATATTATTTATAATTTAAGGAACCATCAGATTTGAGTCAAGAAAGTCAGGAAGATATTCCGCTACCCCCAGCTCCTGAGCCAGAACCTCCTCTTCCCCCAGAGCCCACACCTCCACAGGAGCCTGTGGTTCCACCTCCTTACCCTCAAATGGTGCCACCGGTTCCTGATAACCTATTGGTTCCTCAAGCACTGCCTATTCCTGAGGAGTCGAACTTATCTCAGTGTTCTTCACAGGACTCCGTTTGTAGTGTTAAGGTGAGATTTTTAAACTTTGTACAATATTAGCTTTCGATAAGACTATAGGATTTATTTTGATTTTTGGTTCCCGACGTTTTAAACGCTTTAAAACTGTAATGGTCATGTGAGTGATTCGGGTTTTAGATTTAATTTTTGTCGACGACACGTTCAATTTTGTAGTGCTTGCAGTGTCTGCGGTCGCGGGTTCGAGATCCGCTGGGGAAAATGCTTTTGGTACTTATGGGTGCTTACAATTATTATATATTTTAAAAATACTATGCAACTAGGCTCTGTGTGTTAATGTCCCAACATATTTATCCCCATAATGTCCCAACATATTTATATAACTGTATGTAAAATATATGTATACAGGAAGTGCCAACATACGAAAAAGACGAAAGCCACCTTCGGCCATCATCGCAGAACTCCAACTACAGCTTCAATGACGTGATTGCGAGCCAAAGTGGACTTTATCCCAAGGGAATAGAGTCGGAGCGAGACGAGCCCTACGCGTACGAGGCGGAGACGTATGACATGTATGAACAGCTTGCTATGGCGTATCAGAGTGATGTTGCTAACCAGGTGAGTCGGTTTTAGGGTTCCGTATGTTTAATAATAATAAATTAATTTCGATTCAAATTAAAATAAAATTTATATTATTCAGTACAGTATAAGGTAGTGGTAGCCCAGCGGTAACGCGCTCGCTTGGATAACAGTGATGCAGGTATAAATCCAGGTCTCGCACCTCTGATGTATTCATGTGCGAATCATTTCTATCCACCACTACCACTTGTCTTACGTTGAAGGAAAACATCGTGAGGAAACCTGCATGTCTGAGAAAACCTAGCAAGCTTTCGAAAGACATGTGAAGTCCACCAAAACGCACTAGGCCAGCGCGATATACTATGGCCTGATCCCCTTCGTATTGAGGGAGGCCCGTGCCCAGCAATGGGATGCTAAAAAGGGCTGAAGACAAGACGTTATTCAGTACTAGAGACTCAACTTCGCTTCGCTCGAGTTCGTCTCTTGATTTAGCGCAAGCGAAGCCGCGGGTTACGCTGGCTAAAATAAAAAAATCTGAAATAAAAGTAGCCTCAGTAACTCTTTATAACATTTGCTAACTGCAAGTGAATCTTAAAATCGGTCCGCCCGTTTCAGAGATTACTTGGAACAAAAAGACAGAAACAGAAAAATTCTAACAATCATTGTTTAGAGTGCTATTTGCGTTGATAAAGGTCCCAATAATATTTTTTTCATATATCTTCCATGTACAGAGCGATCCGTAACATTTTTATCATAATATATATAGATATATTGTCTATAGCCGAAATCGGTTAACTCCTTATATTTAAAAGATTACACATTAGCACTACGGCTAGGTCTTACACGCGGCCTTGAACGAGCACTGTCTTGCGGCCAGTAGGGGCACGAGCAAGCTGATCGAATGTTTAAATCACTTCCAGCAGCCAAAATGCGGGCGCGTGCTTTCTCAGTTACATGAAGGGCAGCAACACTAAGTTTGGGAACTTTATACAGCCTGACATCGTTGGTAATGGTTCCAACCGCAATTAGACTCATAAAGAGACGGCGAAGGATAATCGTGTTGAACTTGGCATTTGTACGTCTGGCCGAGTATCTGTATAATTTGACGAGCAATCTCAGGTATACATCTTTAGATTTGACTTGGATACGCCTAACTTTCCTGTCGTGTTTATGGTTGATGTCGACACCCATATTAACAACCGGAAGAAAAAGAGGGTCTATAGACAATAAGGTTAAGAGCTCTAAACAAAATCATTTACACTAATTTAAGTGATTTCCTGTTCCGCCCAGCACGTGTCTCCGGGTGTGGGCGGCGCGGGGGTACCAGGCGAGCAGCGCATCGAGACGGTGGTGCGCGCGCGCTGCGGCGAGATCAAGTGCGACTGGCGCGCCGGCGACGACGCCGCGCCCGCGCACCGCGCGCGCCCCTCGCGCTGGGGTGAGGCGGGACATTTACGACTATTGTCTTTTAGGGTTCCGTATTTAAAATGATGTAGCCCGTCCGTCTGTCTATCAGTGAGCAGTATTTCACGAACCGTAATTCTTTATAAAAAACCAAGTTATAACTTTTTAAACTATCGCGTTCCATAACTATATAACGTATATCGAGAAACGGGACTTAACGCGTGTAATTTCTTAGGTATAAATACCTCATTAATACAAGGAACAAGGTATTTATACCTAAAAAATTACACGCGTTAAGTCCCGCTTTTCGATATACGTTATAAAAACCAAGATGGCGATGGAAATTTAAAAAATGTTCTATATATTCTGTACAATAATTAGACTGTAGTTCAGCAATTGGAAGTTGTGCAAAACTAAACAAACATGATTGTTTTGTTCGTATTTTCAGAAAAATTGAACAGAATGTACCAACGATGAAAATTACACACCTAGTTTAAGATTTTTACCCCAATCTTAATTATCGTTATTCCAAATTTTATTATTTGCCAAGCCTTTAATACATACTTCATTCTTATTTTAGTTACTATTGTCAGGATGGCCAATAAAAGTGGGTGGTCTCGAAATTAATACATATACTATAATATTATATAGCCTTTTTACAATGTCAAACGAAGAACTCTCACTTAATATTTTAAGACAAATTCATAACTTAAAAAAAAGGTTTTACATATTCATAAAAAAAAAATAACATTGACCAGTATCAACTAATAAATACTTATTTATACTACCTTTTTATAAGTGCAAAGTAATAAATCATTACATAAATTAATAAACCTAACACTATTTACATATTATGTGTTTATTTTTAGGACTGAAGCCCGGTGAAGTGAACATAGTGCTGACAGGTGCCGGCGCGCAGTTCCCCGAGAGGGAGAAGCCGCAGCCCGTCTACCAGATACAGAGCATTGCGAACCGGACGGACACTGCTACTGGGTGTGTATATATATTAATCTATTTTAAATCTATTATTTCATGTTTACAATCATTTAAAGCAGTGTTCCGCATAGTGTGTACCGCGGCACACTGGTGTACCGTGGTCACTAGTTGGTGTGCCTCGGAAAAATAAGGTTACCTTATAAACTTAATGTTTGTAAGTAAGTAAGGGTAAAAAAATTATTCCACATAATATAATAATGTAAATAACACGAGCGCACGAGCGAAGGGATTTGTTTCGTTTCGTTTGGTTAGGGGTTTGGTATGGTATGAGCGGGCTGGTTTCCGCAACTCTGAACTCGACTACTGTGCGCCTATTTTGCGTATTTGGTTTGGATTAATAATAAATGTTGATTAATATTACATAAAAACTGATTTTTAAATTATGGTGTACATCCAAAAATTTTCGTTTTAAAGTTAGTTCATATTCCGCTAAATTACTTATCTATACATAATATTATAAAACAATGACCTAGCTTAATCGATGTTTGTGTTTCACGCAAGTAGTGTTGAACCATGTTTAACAAAATTTTAACTTATTACTCGGGTCAACATTTACCTTACATTATAGGAAAATCTTTTATTGCCACGGGAAAAATAACTGGTTCTATCAAGTCGTATTTTGGAAAATAACATTGTTTTTTACATACTTTGCTAAATTTAAAGAGTACCTAAACTAAATTTTATTACAATCACTTCAATGCTTATCTCGTGACGTAGTCACAGACCAACAGGAAGTCGGATAAAGTCGACTTAGTTAGGATTTTATAAAGTAAAATACTAATATACCTGTTACTTGGCTATCTCTGGTATACCTGTTGGGCTAATAAAAATTATTTATTTACAGATACGATGAAGCGTACATGGACATGTACGGTGCGTCCGACCGACTCCAATATGGCGACTGCTTCGCCAAAGACTTTGACACGAAGACCATAAACAGTTCTGTGAATATAGACGTGACTACTGATTCCACAAATAATATAAACGTAAACCCCTCTACGAATAAAGACACCAGGACGAGCTCTCTGGACGCGAGAATCAACCAAGCTTTAAAGGATACTAGTAAGCTGTTATAATTGAACTAGCAACGCTCCCTGATTTGCTCGTATTACGTATATATTAGCGATTCGCCCTCGCTTCGCTCGTCTTTGTCCCTAGACTTAGCGCGAGCGAAGTCGCGGGTTTCGCTAGTAAATGTATACAAAAACTTGAAAAATAACATACTAAAACCTTTCTCGAGAACCACTCTATCTATTGGTGAAAAACAGCATGAGAATCAGCTCAGTAGTTTTTGAGTTTATCGCGAACAGACAGACGCGGCGAAGGACTTTGTTTTATAATAAGCTCGTAAGCTGTATTTATTAGGGAATATATTATAGAATAAATATATTATCATCGACGTAAGTGGAGAACTAAAAAGCTAAAATTTTTTAGTTTTGAAGAAATCACAATGTAATGATTTTTTTTCGCCAATTTTATTTAGTTATATAATATTTTTAGTTTATTTTTGTTATAATGATAGGTACTTTTACTGCGGGAAAATACCACGTCTCTGAGGAATCCTGGAAAAGTAAACTAGTTAATAATTTTTTTTTTTGCAGTTCTCGGAGAAGTAGCCAAAGAGACTGAAAGTGAAAATGATAAAGACGGGCCCGAGAAAGGAATACTTATAACGTAAGTATTTTTTATTTTTATATATAAACTTCTATATTTCTATCCTGATCTCCACTTGTCTAATACGGTAAAGGAAAACAGTGTGAGGAAACCTGCATGTCTGAGAAAGATCTAGCAAGTTTACGTAAGACATGTGAAGTCCGCCAACACGCACTAGGCCAGCGCGGTGGACTAAGGCCTGATCCCCCTCGTACTGAGGGAGGCCCACGCCCAGCACTGGGACGTTAAAAAGGGCTGATGACAATAAAAAGTATAATTTCTTTTTTCTTTTCACGAAGGAAAATTTTGTAAGTTTTCTAGATATGCAGATGTCCTCACGATGTGTTCCTTTACAATTAACACTTGGTAATCACGCACTATTCGCACATGAGAATATTATATGTGCGAGGCCGGGACTCGAAATAGTTAACCAAATAATTACTTGTAATATATGTATTTCCATCTAGTAACATTATTTTCTGATATTCGAATTAATATTTTTTATATTATATACATTTTCTAAATTATAAAAATCTCATATCACTGTGTTTGTTATGGAACCCCTCCACCGACCGAATTTTTATGTTTTATAATTTGGCACAAAAATACTTATAAGTCTAATTTTCATCCTTCTACCTAGTTTATATATATATATATATATATATATATATATATATATATATATATATATATATATATATTGTTGTTTGTCCAGTACGGGGTCCGAGACGCGCAGCTCGAAGCGCGTCAGCTTCGCGGACGGGTACAAGCCCGGGCAGGACTCCGATGTGGAGGATCCGCCGGTTAAGAAGGTGAGTGGTTTTATTATATCTTAAGCGGAATTCATCGTTTTAGTACAGAACTATGAGTTGTCGTGAACGCTGGCATCCTTACGTGGTAGAAATTCAACCAATTCGCTCGAAACGCTTTGGTTCAACGTTTTTGAAGCGCGAACAGCCAAAGAGTGGAACACCCTTTCCTGCCACTTATAATGTCAGTACTTTCAAAGCAAGAGTGAATAGGCATCTTCTAGGTAAGCGCGCTCCAACCGAGGCCTCATCAGTGCTTTCCAGCGTTGATTGTCGTCAAGCGCAAGCCTATCTAATAATAAAAAAAACCCTAATTCTTTTTCTATAATTAAAGTAGCCTAAGCCCAATGAGTACCATTATAACATCAGCTATCTCCCAGTGGAAGTCCTGTCAAATTCGGTTCAGTGGTGTAGAGGTAAGTCGGAACAAAGAGAAAAAATCAAAAGAAACTAGTGTTTTTTTAAAAAAAGGACTGTGTTCGGGCCAAAGGTTGTTACCGAACACCTAAGCAATAATGCTTAGTAAATAGTAGGTGTGTTATAAATACATCGAAACGCACCTAAAACGGCAGTGCACGTTCGGACAGCAATCAAACCGGCTGCATTCATTATCATTAATCAGCATTATTATCATTATAGCATATAATTAAATCAATAAACTTTTACAACGATCTTTAACTATATTTAATTTATCTAGCATTAGTAGTAGGTCACGTCCCCTACAGACTGTATGTAATTATTATGAATTTATTTAAAAGTGTTATTTTGTATTGGTATTATTTCTAAATTTTAATTTTGTTGAAAGGATACATTGTAAAAATTCATATTATATAATACATTTGTTACTAATAAACGTTTGGTGGTAAATTATTTCGGTGGTCTGCTTCGGCAGACTTGAGTAGGGCGACTTGAGTGCGTAAGATATTGTTAAAAGAGTTAAGGGTTAAGTCTTAACTAACTTAAAATTATATTATAAAAATTTATATAATATTATTATAAAAATTTATTTATATTATAAAAATATATCTGTCTATATTAAGGTAAAGTAAACTGTGAACGTGAGTGTGTTTTTTTCGTTCAATGAGTGAGTATGATACTACAGTGCGTTTAACACAACAGACTTTAATAATAAATTTACACTTACACTAACATACATACGAGTACATACGTTATTCACTAAACTCCCAACAAATCGGGAAATTCAAAATCGAATATTCTGGTCACATTAATGTGTCATCAATGACAAAACGATGTTTGAAAAATTTATTTCGTCTTATAATGTTTTTATGGATAATCTGAAGAAAATTTAACAAACTTACTTGTGAAAAGTAAGTTAAAGGGTAACATGTCCGCAGCGCAAGAGGGCGCGGCGCGTGGGGTGCGCGTGGCCGTGCCCGGCGGCGCACGCGGACCACGTGCCGCTGTGGGACGCGCTGCCGCCGCCGCCGCCGCCGCCCGGCTCGCCGCCGCCGCCGCGCGCGCCGCCGCCGCCGCCGCCGCGCCTGCTGCGCGCGCCGCCCGCGCTCTCCGCGCTCGGCGCGCTGCTGCCGCCGCACATGGCCAAGTTCGGTTAGTCAGTAGTCTCGCATCGTCATCGCATCGCAGTCTTATACAAGTCGAGCTTTGAGTGGTTGTCACTATGGGCTAGGGTTGCCACCTTTTTTTAGCGCGAATATAGGAGTATGTAGGATCCGTAATAAAAAATAAAGTAGATGAGGGAAAATCCGAATAAATAATAGTAGTTTTTGTTACACAAATATCTAGTTACATTTAAATGTATATTTTTTATTGTTCCGTAAAATATAGTAGTTTTGCCTACTTTATGTTTTTCTAAAAAATAAAGTATTTGTGATTCAATTATAGTAGACTACTCTAAAATATAGTAGGGGTGACAACCCTACTATGGGCCTCCCTCAGTACGAGCGGGATCAGGCCATAGTCCACCGCGCTGGCCCAGTGCGTGTTGGCGGACTTCACATGTCTTACGAAAACATGCTAGGTTTCCTCAGACATGCAGGTTTCCTCACGATGTTTTCCTTCACCGTAAGAAAAGTGGTAATCAGGATAGAAATGATTCGCACATAAAAATATCAGAGGTACGAGACCCGGATTTGAACTCGTATCACTCGTTTATACAAGCGAGCGCGTTACCGCTGGACTACCACTGAGTAGTTGGATCAGTCTAATACACTCCCGACTTTGTGGTTGGGTCATTGTAATATACTTACTCTAGACATTATGTGGTTGGGTCAATCTAATATACTCCCAACTTTGTGTGGTTGGGCCAGTCTAGCTCAGCTTTTATAAGTTTAATAAATTTTGCTAAATACGGGGAGTGTATTATGATTTGTTTTGAATATCCAGAAAACCACTCAATATCTTTTTCAAAATAAAACTCAAGAAAAGGAAATAACTGATTTTTTTAAACATTTTATACAGATTCTACGAGATTTATTTGATTTTTATTTACTTTTCAGATCCTACGATCCCTCTGCCGGGTTTTATGCCGCCCGAACCTCCTCCCGGCCTTATCACTCTACAGTGATATTAGTTCTTAAGTAATGAAAACTGTGTTCGTTAAATAAGTTACAGTGTGTGATAAAAACAAAAAAAATAAGACTTTGTGAAGCTATTAAGCTTCTGTGAAATTTATAATGTTGATAAGAATTATTCAAGCCCATAATAGTTTATTAAAATAATTGTATATACATATATTTAATGCTTACAGTAATGTATTTTATACATTTTATAATGTATACAATAATATATAATGTATGTGGTAAGAAATAATTCTGTTACTGCATTGTCATATATATATATATATATATATATATATATATATATATATATATATATATATATATATATATATATATATATAGTAAAATTTTGAGTCAAATCTCAACATAAAATATTTTTTGAAAAATTTTATCCGTCTGTATGTATGTTTGTATGTATTTAATAATCACGAGAAAACTACAGAACAGATTTTGATAAAATTTGCTATGATAATATGTAGTTGGTTGTCTGAGTCAACATTTAGAATACTTATTACTGCAGGAAAATATCTAATTTCTTAGAAATACCAAGCGTTAAAATCTATCCGAGCGGAGCGATAGCGAATCGCTTGTCACTTTGTTGTTTGGAATCCTTAATTTTTTTTTTTATATTATTGTATAACGCAGTGATACATATCTTAATTCCATAGGAAGAAATCAATGATTTCACTCTGTAAAAATTTTATTTGCACTTTTACTAAAATAAGTACGGATTGAATGTTACATGGTAAGATTGTAAATATATGAATTGATCATATCATTGTTTAATTTTAATACCTATATTGTTAGAATCTATGTTTAGAAATCAATTTGGGTTCATTAGTCTTGATAAAACTCAAAAACAGCTGGATGATGGATCGATTTGAATAAGAATTGATTTGGGTAGATTCATGGGGTAGCCCCATGCTACACGAAAATCTAGAATTGTTTCGGAAATTTTCATCTTTCATAGCAAGGGCAATAGGGACTATAATTTTGACTTCTTACTGCTTACCATTTTTATGATTTTCTTGAAAAATATTAAAATACCCAAAAATACGTGTATTTTATTTTTTTGTTGTTATGTCGATGCCAAAAAATAAAAAATATCCGAGCATAAGAGTGATAGAGGGTTAAGTATAAAAAATAGAGAAAATTAAAAAATACAAGAAAATCGAGGTGTTTAGTGCCATCTTTTAAGCTTACCCTATAGATGGTACTGTTAGAATTAGTTCTTCTTTTTACATTATAAACAAAGTTTTTCTCGTATAAAATAATTATTTCTAAAAAGTTTGGTATATATGTAAGTATGTTATGCAGTAACGACTATTGTTATAATTTTTTGAACATACTCTTGTATAGTATTTTGTTATCTGAGGCATAATGCCTCATTTACATTCAGCCCCTGCCGCTGCCCCTCGCGCTGCCGGCAATAATTCCCTAAATACTGCTGTAGCAGGATCGAGAGGAGTGTGTGTTTACATACTGCCCTACCACTCACTCCGCTTTCAAGTTTCGGCAATGGCAGACGTCGAAATAATTACAGCGGCCGCGCTGTCTCTTTTTGCGATACATAATTATGTTCGATATTTAAAAAGATACAGGCGCTCAGCGAGTACTGAACGTCGGAGCAGAATGTAAACACGCACTGCCGCTCGCGCTGCCGGTCCTTTGACTTCCGCACAAAAAACCGCCATTTTGGGCAGCGCGAGTGGCAATGGCAGTGGCATGAGAAGTATCGCGTTTACACACTCGTCCTGCCCACTTCCCTGCTCACTACGGCTGAATGTAAATGCGGTATTAGTTTCTGAGGGGGACGGCGCGTACGCAGTAGAGGTGAGTGTTTAATAATGTCACAGTGAAAAAATCACCGTGATCTGCCTTCTTGGAATGTCACGGTGATTTATTTCAAAGTAACAACGTTCCAAAAAATAACAACGTTCCAAAGTCACAACGTTTTAAAAGCAGTCACTGTGACTGTCAATGTTACATGTCACTTGTCAGTGACAGACGATAGTTCTTTAGAGCTGCGTTTATACATAATATGAAAAGTAACCTTATTTTTAAACCCATACAACTCAAAATCATATTTATTTTTGGAACATAGGATTATAAATGATATAACATTAAAAACCATATTTCTATCGTCATAAGACTCAATATCAAAAGGATTCGTTTCATATTAAGCGGCTAAATTAGATTCTACTTGTTTAAGTAGTATTTCTGAGGAATTGAAAACGTAGCGATTTTATTCGTGTTTTTTTATAACGCAACGAACCGGCAAGTGTGACTTTTTTTTAATTACTACGCTAAGTGCTACCTACGCTTTCTGTTATTGACATATTCGACATCTTACATGATACAATACATAATATTTATTTATTTAATTTACGCGCACGATCAGACATTAAATATTATTTTTATATTTATCTTATGAGTCTTAGTTAACTCATAAACTTTAACTTATATTATTAATAACTAGCAAGCAAAAAGCTTTTGACTCGCGACTCACCCTTGCTTCGCTCGGGATCGTCCCTAGATGTAGCGCGAGCGAAGCCGTGGGTTTCACTAGTTAGAATAAATTAAAAATCTAAAATAAAATTAACCTAAGTTACTCCTTACAACATTAGCTATCTGCGAGTGATATTTTCAAAATTGGTCCAGCCGTTTCAGAGATTAGCCGGAACAAACAGACAGACAGGCAGACAAAAATAAAAATAAAATATTTTTGATATTAGTATCGTATATACTTTCATATGCATTTTTAGTGAATAGCTGTTAATTTGAAATTAACAGACAATTCAATTTTATTTATGTGTACTTATAGATGTAAGTACAATATATACTTTCATATGTGTTTAAACGTGCGCTAATTTAAAAAAAATATCACATCTCTAGTAACAATTAATGTAACTAACATAAACTAAGACGACAGTCACGGTAATGACAACATAACGTTTTTCCAGCTCTCTTAAGTTGGCGGCGGAAAATGAATTTTTTAAATTTTTTTTTTGCTAATTCGTTTGTTCGTCGTTAGTTCGTGATTGTCCAATCAAATTTATTGTTTGTTCGTTGTTCGTTTTTTTATAAATAATTTCCAAAAATTTAATTTGAACCTAGCGCCGACAATTATAGGAACTAAGGTTATTTTTTCAATCAATCTAAGCTAGTTATCGTTTGTCCGATCAAAAAAAATGTTTGTTCGATTTTATTTATGCTGATAATTATTTTTTTTTTAATATCATTACACCCACCTTGGGTATGTTCAAATAAATACTACTGCGCATGCGTGAACTCTCGACTGCTGCGCGAATGAAATTTATTTATTTTATTAAGAGAAAACAAATTTTTTTAATCGAGATAAATCTCCATTATTATAGCAATTTGTTAGAAGTATAAATCAAAAATTATCTATGACATTAGTCGAGTTAAGCAGGAAGATGGGGTTGGAATACCATACTCCTTTTGTATATAGGAGTTTTATAATTCTTAGTTTTAAAATATATAATAATTTTGTGAGTATGCTCTTGTGATAATATGATACTCCATATAGTTAACCATATCTTTTGGCAACTAGAAAAATAAAGCAACTGTGTTTATTGTAATACTAGCGGAACCCGCGGCTTCGCTCGCGCTAAATCTAGGAATGAACCCAAGCGAAGCGAGGGTGAGTCGCTAGTACAAAATATTTAACAGGGGCTGCAGCACTGACCTCTATAATACCATTGGACTGGCTGTTGTCAACGTGCTTTTGTGGCTGCTTGATACTCGCCATTTTGGCGCTGTCCGTCGCTGTCGGACGTAGCGAGAGTTCGTGGTACTAAAACTAATGATGTCGATATAAAGATTTTTATTTTTTTATTTTTATTAATCAATAACCGTATCATCATAATTACTACTTATGTTATATTAACAACGAAAATGCAAAATTACTTTACAGTAAACAAACACTTCTCGCTGTCATTTGCAATATACGTCAAAATTAGTTCTCGACCCTCTCGCTAGTGGCGCTTCAAATGGACACAAAAAAATAGCTGTCAAACGCTTAGAACAGCCAGTCCAGTGGTAATATAGAGGTCAGTGGGCTGCAGTGTATAATTAAACACATTTTATTTATTTAAAATTTAATTATATAAAATGTTACAGCGTATACTCATTATATATGCCTCAGATTGTATTCATAATAATAATATAACAAAACTTGGTTATGCTTTAACCCTTCTTTATCCACCAAAAATATTATATAAATATTCAAATAATAATAAGTATTGTGTATCAGTGGCGAAGAATGAAATTTTAGCAGAGGCCTACAGTTTAACCTACAGTTTTATAAAACAATTCATAAAAATAAAGAACGTAATCGTGATAATTTTTCCTTTTCATATTAAGCCAATTATCGTTATTTTTTAAATATACCTATATAATATATAAAATATTATAGCAAAATACAATTAACACTTACTCAAATTGAATAATAAAAATATTATTATTTTTAACAGTATATTTTACAAACGAAGTACGTTTTAAGGATTTTTTATATATAAAATACCGCCATCTGCTAACATCTGTTTGAACGACTTCATCTTACTGAAGAGATTGATTTATTATTTATTTATCAAGTGAACTACTAAATTAAACGTAAAATATGTAGATAGGGGGGTTTATTTATTATATTTCAAATTACGCTTTTAAAATAACTTAAGCATAATTTCACTTGAAACACAAATTAAGGAATAATAATTTACATGAAAAACAAACTGAATTATTACATTATTAATTATTACATAAAATGTATTAAGTTAAATTCTAAATATTTTTATTAAAATATGTGACCTGCACTTTATTAGTTTATTAAAAATTACGTAAAATGTAAGAAATGTAACCTTCTGGCAACACAGGTGTCATCCGATGTCAGTGACGTTTCGCTTGAGTGGCCAATATGGCGACTGCGATTTGTCTGTTATCACCATTAGAATTAAACGAAATACTCGACAATCCGAATTTTGCGGATATATGTTGTCGACTCGAAATGTTTATTTTTTCATGTTTTATTATTCAGCTAAGGTTTCGATCGAGTCTACCGTACCCCTTCACGGAATTATTAATATAGAAATATAGAAATATGACACTAAAACCAGATTTTAAATCAGAATACCAATGATATTTTAACTACAGATATGTTATACGCTCACTAAACAACCGAAAAAAGCGTTCCGCGCTGCACACATACACACTTTTCATTCAAGGTACATGTCAAAATGATAGAAAGGGGATAGTCGATAAAATCAATAAGAAAAAAAGAGACAGCTAATGTTGTCAATTGCGCGTCAATGTAAACAAACATTAGTCTAGCGACCGATGACATATCAGAATATTAGGCAAATAATTGAAATATATTAATAAATCGAAGTATTCTGCGTTCTTACATGTGGTATGAGATCCCTTGTGTTTTATTAACTTTGGTATCATAATTGGTGCATTTCCTAAATACACAGGATGGCATTTTTTTAAATTTTGTAGCAGCGTACCACTCGTCGCCATGCGGTGACACAGACTAAAGGCAATACGTCCTAATTAGGATGTTTTCGAGTTTTCACGATTGCGCGCTCATAACATATCTATAGTTAAAATATCATTGCAGAATACTAAAACACCTGAACTCAAATATCATCCTACTCATAGATATATAACACCTAGATGGAGTGTAGGTCCAAGCGAATTGTAACCACTTTTTTTGGCTCACAGACTACCAAGAGAACAAGTTTTGGCTAGACTTCGAGATATGGCTAGATACGTTTCCCGTCGTGTCAATGTCAATTGTCAAGTTACACAACTACATACGTACAACTTAGGTCATAAATAATAAAATTATATTAATAATAAAATTAAAAAACAATGAAGCCTAAGACCAGTCATATTATTATCTGACGATTTGTTGCATCTGAATACAATGTAAATAATAATTCACATGAATCAAATGCAAACAAATATATTTCATAATTAAACAAATATATTTTAAAAACTGTACCAATTTTTTTAGAACAAAATACTTGCAACATTATTTGGCTGTATGTGTTCGTGCCTTCGGTTGCAATTACGTGACACTTACGCACACATTCATACTAATGCTACTTCAATATTGAGCGGAATTATGTATGAAACTATCAGTCTAGGTATTATTAGTCTAAGATCCTACTTATATAATATTATAAACGCGAAAGTTTGTTACTCTTTCACGTAAAAACTACTGAATGGATTTTAATGAAACTTTACAGTAATATTGCTTATACATCAGAATAATACATAGGATACAATTTATAAAGATATTGTGCGAATTGTCCAAAATATGATGATAAATGTCAAGTAAGTAGGACAAATTAGGACTGTATTAACTTTTGCCGTATTTGTTTATTGTTTGGAACGTCCCAGCCATATTGACTAAAAATCTGACGAATATTTTCTTCTACACAGAAAACATTTTATATCATTATCACTCATATTATCAAAATAATAATAAATATAACTAACCAAATTGTATTTATAAAAGCAACATTTTATTGCAAGCAAGCTGGAGCTCGGCTTGCGTAAATTGTCAGATTATATATTTTTTGTAATTGTGGTATCATCACCCTTACAATATAAAAAAAAAACTGCGCACGAGTAAGTCAAGGTATCTTTTTTTTACAAGCACAAGTTCACTAATATTTACGAATAGTAAACAATATTAATCAAAATATTCAATTCAGATCCGCCATCTTAGATTTGAAAATGGACCTCATTTTCGCAATCAGCACACCGAGAAACCTCGAAAATGACACCCTTGTCATTATTGTAAAAAACCGGATGTCCGCCATCTTGGATTTGTAAATGGACCTCTTTTTCGCAATCAGCACCCCGAGAAACCCCGAAAATGACACCCATGTCATTATTGAAAAAAAACCGGATGTCCGCCATCTTGGATTTGAAAATGGACCTCATTTTCGCAATCAGCACCCCGAGAAAACGCGAAAATGACACCCATGTCAATGTTGAAAAAAAAACTAGTGTTGACTATAGCTAACTTCAACATGTAGATTTTCGTGTGACGGTGCTGCGCGCGCATCATAAAAATTTCCTCTCATCATTTTTTCATAACGCGCTTTTGAATTTTATATCATTTGATAAGATACACCGACGTTGTGTCGACCGTCATTGAAGGTCGTTTTTTTTAATTTATGTTAACTCATCGAATACATTGATTCGCAAATTGTTTTCTTGATCGTTGAACTTCGAAATTACTAGAAAAAATAGGTCGACAACATTTATTTAGCCGGAACACATTGTCGACCGAACGTTTATATTAAAAAAACAATATTTATATATTTTATGATCTACTTACACAATTGTTTATTGCATATATATGCACGATTTTAGTTTTAAATTAATCATAAAACTTAGGGAGATACGATTAAAAAAAGTTTACTTTAAAAACTGTTTCATAAAACAATATGTCGACACTTAACAATAAAACATAATATGATATTAATCCTTACCTATATAAATAAGTTACTCATCACAAGTATTTAATTTTGAACAAAATTGCTCTTGGCATCATTTGATTTCTATTATAAATGTATATCTTACGAGATCG
The DNA here is from genome assembly GCA_951802675.2 of Boloria euphrosyne. Taxonomy (NCBI): domain Eukaryota; kingdom Metazoa; phylum Arthropoda; class Insecta; order Lepidoptera; family Nymphalidae; genus Boloria; species Boloria euphrosyne. The sequence continues at coordinate 5,893,506 of OX637896.1, forward strand.
AAATTATTATTTTGTTGCGAAGTTGAGTTAACAACTATGATATAGTTAACTTCGCAACAAAATAATGATTTAAATAAATGTAAATTGCGTGCAAGACATCGGTAGCTCTGTGAGATACCGCTTAAAACTCGAAAAAAAAATTTGGTTTCCAGCCTTAGAACGCGGACGTAGTAAATAATAAGTCAATGTTAAAGTCAATAATACTTTAAAGTTCTAAGTAGGTACCCAAAGATTTGTAATTTTATTTTATAAAAGCGTTTAAACAAATAGCGCTTTTATGTACGCGCTTAAAAAAATAAGTATAACGTTTAAACGTGTAGTCAATTTAAAAGCGCTTATCATTTCTCTAGTAACAAATGTAACAAATAGCAAAAAGTTAATGTAGTGACCGAATATCACTGTTACTAAAGGAACAGCTGTCACATCGGAACCGAAGTGACAAAGTCACGGTGATTTTTCACGGTGACTTTTATGGAACTGGAACGACAGTCACAGTGACTACAAAATAACATTTTTCCCCATCTCCAGTACGCAGTCCCCACTACCAAAAATTACGCGTCCGAGTTATCCGCATTAGGGATAATCGCAGAGGTCAACCCAGCCGCAGTGCAATGGGAGGGCCTCGCTCTGGGGGAACCGCCTTCTTGATCACGGTGTCCCCTACGCCAGGTAAGTATGCTCGTCTCGCCGCGACCCGCCGTAGTCACTGTTCGCGAGAACATCTTGCCAGCGCGATTCAGAATTCGCGTTGAAAAGAGCAGCGCTACCTATAACCTACTTGAATAAACTATGTCAATGTCGTTGTTGCAGTGTTACTGGCGCCATCTATTAAGCAATATATTAAATAAAAGAAGCTTTATACTATGCTTTTTAGTGATTTTTATTTAGTAAGTATTTTGATAAATAATGCTAAAAAATAATAAGTAGGTATAAATTTAATACAATAAAAGAAATATATTATATTATAAAGTCTGAGCGAAGCTGGTTGAGGTTGAGTAGGTAATTTATAATGTGATTACTTATAGGACACGGTAATGCCTCTTTACCTTGACCGTTTATAGCAAATGGACCGTGCATTACCTACCGTGTACCTGTACATGGAGATGCTGCATACTAGATACCCTTTGTTTATTTTTAATCTCCGAAATTAAAAGATAGGAAGTTTCAACCGTTAACTCTCGTCAAAGTCGGTTTCATATGTCACCGTTATATAGTAATCTATCTCGCGAGATTGTAAACTGTAGAAAAATTATTATGAACCGTAACTTGTAGCTTACAAAATAAGAAATTATTTTCCGGTAAATTATAATCTGTCGTACGCAATCCGTCAAATTGTGAAATGGAATGCGATGGAACGCACCTCGCGCGCTGATTGGTTGAACAGTATGTTCTCGCGTCGCCATATTTGTTGATTCGTTCGTTGACGAAAGTGAGCACTAAGCATGGATGAATAATAAAAATGTAAGCAAACAGTGTATTCACTTAATTGATTTCGTGAAGAAAATAACTCAAAGCTTATGAATTAGCTATATAAATTTGATGTAGAAGTAAAATAAAACTATGATTAACCAAAGAGGTGTAGTTTGAATGATAAATAAATTAGTAAATTTACCGATTGTAGCCTAAAATTACATACATTTTCCGTGTTCTAATATTTTTATATGTGTGTGAACCTATATGATTTTTTTATAATAATTACAATGTCGGATATTGAGCTTGTACAGCAACAAAACTCAGAAATACCAGTTATTGTTGATAAGGAGGAATTTACCATAGAGTTACAAAACTATTACAGAGCGCATAATGAAAATAGTAAAAAATTAGAATGGACAAATCAAAGAATACAAAGTGTAATAAAGTTATTGGAAGAGCATCACACTATTAAAACTCAAGGTGGGCGAGTAACAAACAAGCATTACCATCATGCAAAAAAATATGATATAATGAATATTGGTGATCAGAAAGTTTTAATCATGAAAAGAAAGAATAACTCAGATCCTGTCGTACAAATAATTCCAACCGAAGAGTATTATGAAAAGATACTCGACGCACACATTGCCACTGGACATGGACGACGAGACAAAATTGTTCACGCTTTAAAAGATAAATATGTGGTGCCAATATTTGCAGTTTTAATATTCATAAATTTGTGTAAAACATGTTTATCAAAGAAAAATTGTCCAAAAAAGGGAAAGGTTGTAAAACCGGTGATTTCTGACGACTTCAATAGTAGGGGACAAATGGATCTTGTAGACTTCATGTGTGAGAATGAACGTAACATTAAACAAGAAGGAACACAATCGCGCATAAATTTAAAAAGAGTTGCAGATAAAACGACCTCCACATCGTCTAAAAAATTTAAAGATATTAGTACTGGTTCAACTGTATCAGTTGAGGTCTTAAATGTTGACGTTGGAACTTTGAACAGTAAAAACCGAATTGGAAAAGTTGTATTAAAAAAGAACGAATTATATCAAGTTGGCACTACTTTTGGCAAAGACAGGATGCCTCAAAATGCTGTTCTTTCTACTCCAAATGAAGAACTATTCAGTGATAATCTGGAGGTTAGTATTAATTTAATTTATTATGTCAACTTCAAGTACTTTTTAACAAATAGTTATTCTAGGGCAATACCACAGCGTAAAAAAAGAATCAGTGGGACATCGCGTCTGAAGCTTTTGTGTAGGCATTTTTCATTGCAGCAGGGTTGTCACTATAGACTGCCCGTTGGCCGACCGTAAGTTTCATAGGCTAGGGCTATACCCTGCACTTTTTAGTTTTGGTGTTATTTTTGTTACTTATGTCAGAATTACTAATGTTAATAAATCATGAAAAACAACACCAAATTTTTATTCAATCGATAAGTGTTATAAAAATGCGTTAAAATTTAACACTTTAAAATTTCGCGTAATTTGACTAAAATGCTGAAGTCTGAACGCAGTGAATCGAACGCCATGTTGCTCTGTGGTCATGACGCTTATTAATTTTATTCATCTATGGTCATGACCAACTGACGTCATGAGAATGAGACGTCAGTTGGCTTTGTATTTTGTAAACAAATGCACTGGTAATAGGCATGATGACTGATTTTGAAAAACTGGCCTATAATGGTTTAAAGTATCTACTATTTCCAAAAAATACATTATTTCAGCAGAAAACAAAGTTTTATTACGAAAAAAATGCTATTTAAATTTTAAGTTTTAAAATTTGCTTCAAAACGATCGACGGTGTCATGGCGTCTGCTTGTGACGTCACGACCGTATAATCTGACTAAACACTAGGGAGCCAAAGCAACAAATCAGATAATTTGGGTTTAAATATGAATTCAAAAGTGTACAAGTGCTGTGCGGTCCCTCAGTGCGTTAATACGTCATTAAAAACACCTAACAAATTGTTTGTTTACGTTCCACGCAATCAAAAATTGCGAAATAAGTGGCTTAATCTTGCACGGCGAGATCCAACAGTTATATCTATAAATTCTTCACTTTATTTCTGTGAAGATCATTTTGACGTAAGTTTTTACTTTATTTCATATATTGTGACATAATTTGCGACTTTGTTTAACTAAATTTAATTATAAAGTTCATTCTTTTTGAGATAATATTTCGTCTTTTAAATATGTTCTCTATTATTATCTTAATGAGTACTTTATTCATTTTGCAGTTGCCAAATGATATGGAAAATTTTATGGAGTATCATGTAATGAGGTCAGTGTCGCAGGTCCGCATGAAACCAGGGTGTATACCTACAAAATTTGAATGCCAATCAGATAGAAGAAAACGAACGTCGAATACTACAGAACGACCATATATTCTCAAGAAACAAAGAAAGACATTAATTGAAGAATGTTTGAACGACTTAGAGGAAAAAAGTATTACTACAAAGCATATGGAGCTTGGAGAGACTTCATCTGGAAGTTCAGGTACCTACATACTTGTTTATATTCATATTCAAACATAAATAAGGTGGAAATTAACTCTTGCCATATTAAAATGACACAAAATTAAATAATAATGATAAAAAATAACAAAGCTATCTGTTTTTATCTTGACCTACTAAAAGATTTATAATGATGACAAAGTATTACAAGAGAATAAATGTACGTACAGGTACATGTAGTTCATATTTTGTTAAGTGACCTGTTGTTGTATAATAAGTGCAATCTCTATTGTTTCTTTTTATTGAGTACTCGATAGTTCTTTTTTATTTTTATATCTAATGTAGTTTTTTATTCTCAGTTTTGCATGGATACCAAGAAAATATTACACAAGAAGAACATAAGACTGCAGATAAATTAATCCAAGTACTCATGACACACAAGTTCAGAAGTAAAGCTATCCAAACAGGAATTAAATTGGTAAACCAGATGACATCACCCTTAAAACCTAATATCCAATCTGTTAGTACATCACCATTTAAGATTACAAGATGCAGTTCCACAACCAACCCATCTACATCAAACTTAAAACACAAACTAAGCAACTAATTGATAGAAATAATGAAATACTTCACAAAATACAAACGCAGAATGCAGATTTTAAACGTCCTAGTTAGTACTTTATACAAAACAAAGTGACGTTTGTACGGCCGTGACGTAATTCACTCTGATTGGTGTTCAACTTATCATGGCGGACTGCTGTATTTTGTCGTTTTATTTTAATATTTTTTTTTTTTTTTTTTTTATGGGACAAAGGGGGCAAACGGGCAGGAGGCTCACCTGATGGTAAGTGATCACCTCCGCCCATGGACATCTGCAACACCACAGGGCTTGCAGATGCGTTGCCGGCCTTACAGGAAAGGGAGGAGGGAGAAGGACGGGAGTAGGGATGGGGAGTGGGCCTCCCGGACTCTCACTTACCGGACGAAACGCGACAGCATAGCTGCCACTTCACGCCGGTCTTCTGTGAGAGAGTGGTACTATACGGGGCGTGCCGGCCCATTCGGCTGCTACCCGAAGGTAACAAGCATGGCACTACCACTTGACAAAAATAAAATATCAATCTCGCCCTAAATATGAAAATAAATACGCTTTTCAAAACGTATTAATCTTATCTCATTAGATGAACACATTATTTTAGTGGTTTTTAGTTACTGTCATCATGCCTATTTGTATGAAATTGATAATTGCTTATAGGTACTTTAAAAATGAGTTATTATTCTACTTATCGTTGGTGTGCAGTTCCTGCATGCAATATTATTAATACATTATTACAATACTAGTGTAAAAACACCGAAAAAATTGTGGCTTAGAGTGCCAACCGATTTAAATATGAGAAAAACTTGATTCAAACTTGCGAGAAGGGATCCTGAACTATTATGTGAAAAAACTTTTTTGTACTTTTGTGAAAATCACTTTAATGTAAGTACCTACTATATAAATTATCTTTTACAACAACTTACATGAAAAAGTACATATTTTTGGATTATAGTTTATATTTGAATTTTGTGGAAGGTAGAAAAATAAGTTGCTAATTTATATCTTACGTTACAGTTAGAACACGACATGGAAAACTATATGAAGTATAAAATAATGGGTTCAGTAGAAAGGATTTGATTGCAACCGCATTGCAAACCGTCCAGATTCAGTTGGAACAGAAAACATAAATCTTCTCCAAATGAAACTCATCTTGTGGAAGCTTTTTTTTTTTTTTTTTTTTTATGGGACAAAGGGGGCAAACGGGCAGGAGGTTCACCTGATGGTAAGTGATCACCTCCGCCCATGGACATCTGCAACACCACAGGGCTTGCAGATGCGTTGCCGGCCTTTCAGAAAAGGGAGGGAGGGAGGAGGGAGAAGGACGGGAGGAGGGATGGGGAGTGGGCCTCCCGGACTCTCACTTACCGGACGAAACGCGACAGCATAGCTGCCACTTCACGCCGGTCTTCTGTGAGAGAGTGGTACTATACGGGGCGTGCCGGCCCATTCGGCTGCTACCCGAAGGTAACAAGCATGGCACTACCACTTGGAAAGCTAAGACTAAGAGGCTAAAAACATCTAAATCTAAAGATTCTGTCCAAGATTATTTAGAAGAAGATAATGTCAAAGCATCATCATCCATCATCCAGCAAGCCTGCATAGAAGGTATTATTTTACAATCATATTATTTTACTTATTATCTTATAAACATATTAAGTGTAGCTGTAAAGTTAGAAGTAAATGAAATTTTACAACAGCAGCTTTGTATCAAATCGCCAAAGCCTAATTCATTGCCAAAAGAGGGGTATCAATAAGCTAAGAAAATTGACCCCAATAAGAGCAAAAATTTAACTATATTATATATTTTTTTTGTATTTCTATTTTTTTTTTAGTAAAACACAGGGCACTATCTTCACGATAGAATAAATAAATAAATAAATATGTTGGGACATTATTACAACAGCGCCATCTAGTTCAAATTTTAAGTAGTATAACTAAGGTAGTATGGATTTTTTGTTTGGAAAATTGTTCCTTTTTTATTAAGTTTTTTTTTGACTTGAGTGCATTGGTTAAGCAATTTAATTTTTATGTGTACATATTTTTTGACGTCTGAAAAGCAACATATATACAAATCATCATGCTAAAAATATGTGCTCATAGTGAAATGCAACTTTTTTAATCTTGAGCACTTGTATTCAAACTTTCCCAGCCTTACTATCAAAGAATTACTTTTTATGACTAGATGTTTATTATTTATTGAATAAAACAAGCCAAGTCATACACTAAGGAGCATTTGGACACTCAAGGACTTTACACAATTGGTGTATCTTTGGTTTGAGTGGTACTGACCACTATCATTTTGGTTTGTTATGGTCAATGTAAGGTACTGTTGGTTGTTGTGCTCACATAGCATCAGTAGTATTTATCATGTCACATACATGACACCATCAGTTTGTGCAGGACTCAGCAGTGAACACTTCGCAGTGTTGGTGGTCAGATCATTCTGATACAGACTAAATATCATTCTTAAAACATTTTGTTTTGTTTTCATTGTGAGTTATAATTTATTGAACGCTAAGCCTACAAATCTAAGTGAAATTTAAAATATCTTATAGTATCTGAAAAATGAATTGTATTTTTTATGTTGTTCAGGCTATTTAAATTACAATTTTTTTTTATAATTTTCTAGACAGGTCATTTTTCTTAGCTTATCGATACTTCTCCTTTCATGACATTCTTTGCTTACCATCTAAAACTTAGCACTTCTGTAGTATTCTTTATAATACAAGCAATTCCATTATTATTCACAGATTCACAGTCAGCACTGGATGATCCTGCTCAAGTCATTCAAGAACAGGAAAAAGTTCTGAGACAAAAACATAAAGCAATTCAGGCTAGTCAAAAGGCACAATACACAAGTAAACAAAGTGATATGAAACATAAAGATGAAATGACAACACCCTTAAATACATACATGAAAATTGATCACGATTATTCTCGATTTGAGACAAGTCTTTCTAAGATAATTTCAGTAACTAGCTCAAAAGCTGAAAATAAAAAGTTTGAAAAAATAAATCTGCAAAGTATTTTATCCAAAATACCTAAACAATAAACCAAAACTATATATTGACCTTTTTAAAAAGCTACATTTTAAAAGTGTATAAATTTGTCAGAACATAATATTTTCTTATTTTATCAAAACATTCATTCAATAAGCTGATGATTTTGATTTGTCAGTGATTCAAGTCAGCAATATAATTTTCAATAAGATGCTTGGGATTGTAAAAGGCCTTTCACCATTTATAAAACAGTTTTCAGCAGTATTAATTTAAAAAAAACCTATAGCTTTTAGACACAAATATACACTAAACTAAAACGAGTTCTGGTGCAAATATATAACCAGATAAGATGTATTATTGATAGATTGAAAATTGAAATTGAAAAACCTACAAAAGCTATCTATCAAGCATTTAACCTGGCCTGAGTATAAAAATATAGATATATAGTTTTTGGAATGCTTACAACCTGGGTGAAGTTTTTATTTTAGCTGATAGGGGATTTAAGCACTTGGAATTATATTTGTCTCAAAAATATTTGTTCTGCTGAGACCACCAAATGTTACTGCTGGAATGAAACTATTTAAAACAATAGTGAAACATACAAAGCAAATTGCCAGTCTTAGAATATATGTACACGAGAGGGTGATTCGAAGACTAAGAGAATTTAGCATGTTAAAACTACATTCAGTTATAAATCCTAATTTAATTGGCATTTTTGATTTAAGTATAAGAACAACATGTGCATTTTTTTTTCATATGGAGTAAAATACTTTATTCTTGAAGTGAATTTATTTTATTTGACTCGTCTGTGTTTGTTTCCTAACTCTATAGACACACAAAAACTTATTGTAATATCAATCAATCAGGGTTGAATATATATTATATAGAAAAGACTCTTAGAGGAGTGGGTGGTATTTTTGGATAGAGAGTCTAAATATATAAAAAAGATTTTGATGAAACGATTGATCATGTAGTCAAAAGTTATTGAGACCTGTCTGTCTGACTTTATTACAAAGAGTTAGGAGTTACAATGTTTTCAGTTTTTAAGAAATAGTAGCCGCCATGTTATTACGTCATACGACTGTGTAAGCAAAAATGGTTCGGTGGTTTTAGACTAGTATTCTTACATTCAGGAAGTGCACATTAACAATAAGTTGAATAATCGTCACCATCAACCCCTATTAACGTCCCACTGCGCTGGTTTCCTCACGATGTGTTCCTTCACCGTAAGACAAGTGGTAATCATGTTGGAAAATGATTCGCACATGCAAATATCAAATGTGCGAGACCCGGACTTAAATCCGCATCATTCGGTTAATTACAAGCGAGCGCGTTACCGCTGGATTACCACTGCCTTTTGGCAGTTGTAGCCCACCCAGCCCTGTTGAATAACTCATCTTTAAATTATAAACAATTTTCAATGTCATACAAATTATCAGCGCATTTTCTATAAAGCCAACTGACGTCATAGTGGCAGAGCAATATAATATGGCATCCACTGCGTTGAGCGATTTCGTCAAATTACGCGCGAAATTCAAACATGTAAAATTTAAATGCATTTTAATATGACACTTATCGATTAAATGAAAATTCGGTGTTTTAAGCACTTTATTAGCACTACAAAATGTAATTGAAAAACTTTCAAAAATGGTTGTAATAACCTATTAAGAATAATAATTTTACCACTTTCTAAAGAATTTTAATTAAAATGTATACTTTAATACAATTCCCCAAATTGTTTGAGGAAAGTAAACAAACTGTATTGTAAAACGGAGAATACTGGCATTAACAGTATCATAAGAATCTGAATTGATATAATGTTAAAGAGTTTCACTTTGGATCTCCTTTTAGATCCTTCACGAGGTGATGATCAAGCCCGATCCTGATGAACCTGAACAAGAAGAGGAGAACAAGTTGGGCAACGAGGATATTGATAGAAGTAGCAGCTCAATGCTCGAGGAAAACATAGATTTTAATTATATAGTACCCATATTAAGAGATATGACATCGTGTTTGCAAACGATAGCAAATAAATATGACGATTCCATTGATAGTTTCAGCAAGTTCGTAGCAACCACACTGAGAAATATGCCTCAACAAAATTCTGAGGAGTTGCAGCGACAAATATTGAATCTATTGGTGGCACACCTTAATAAAAATAAACTTACAAATGGTGCTGGAGAAAAAAGTTGAAGTTGCTGCCGATTTTTTCTTTTACTAGGAGTTTTTTTATAAAATACACTTAATATACACCTAATAAGTGTCCTTATTAATGAACATCTTCAATTTTTAATTAAAAGTTTAAATTTTAATATAAATAAATAAAATTAAAAAAAAAATACTTTTATTCATTGACAAAATATACAATGTTTACTTTATACCTTCTTGCATGTATAGTTTAGTGACTTATACCTAAGTGTAGTTTTAGTAATACTCGATATATATACAATTTCGCCATACATCATTTTGTTATATCTCGAAGGGCTTAAGCAGCGTTTTCTTTGAAAGCTCCCAGACGGCTTATTTTTTTCTGACATTGGGTTGGCTTTAGGAAACGGCCACACGATTTTGGTGTTTTATGGGGGTTGGGGGGAAGGGGGGTGTGGGGGCTACCCGTTCATACCACTCCCGCGGTGAGGAAACCAGTAGTCTTTTAATGATTTTTTTAATTTCATGTTTTTGCGCATAACGGAACGTTTTTTCCAAGTAAAAATGGTTTGGTAAGTAAAATGGAACGTAATTAAGAGTGAAATACTTTAAGAAATAAGAGTGACCACAAACATAAGCAACTTTAAGCTAAACACTAGGTCGTAGGCTAGTCGAGTACCATATAAGCATTACTAGGCCAGATTGGTTAGGTTAGGTTAGATGATACATATACATAATAATATAGTAAGTAATGTTTAAATATATACATACAACTATAATAACAGTTTCATTGTGATAAATAGTGCCTTTTGAGGCTTTTCCTAAAAATGCTCACAGACTTCGATTTCCTGATTTCACTTGGAAGCTCGTTCCAGAGCCTCGCAGTCTTAATAGTGAATTCACTATATTATTTGGAATGGGGTAATGGAATTTCTAGTAATCCTTCATTACGAGAGCGAAGCTCCTGAGCGAGCTGGGAATTAGCCCCTAGGAACTTAGTGTTTTTTGTGGTAGGAGTGTCAGGATTGTAAAGGACAGTATATAGGAGAGAAAGTACATGTAAATTACGTCGATTGTGTACTATTAGCCACCTCAGCTGTGTCCGATACGTAATTGCTGAGATAAATCTAAGTAACAGGCGTCAGCATAGTCAAGTATCGGTAATAAAAGAGAGTTGGCTAAAGAAATTTTAGTTTTGACCGGCAGCAGGTTTTTCCACCTTCTCATGGTGCCGATAGCAAGGAAAATCCTACGGCTAAGTTGAGCAATTTGAGGCGTCCAGGAGAAGGTGCTGTCCATTATGATCCCTAGATTTTTGGCACTGCTACTGTATTCAATACGGACATTATTAAATGAAATGGGAGGGAGGAGAGGAAAGTGTATAACTAACAAATAAAATAGTGATAGATTTTCGTTGAAACCGATAATAACCGTATTATAATAATTATAAATTGTTCATACAGTACCCGTATTAATAGACTCTGCCTTAATAATAAGTACTTTAGAGACGGTATAAAATACATACAACACTACATTTAAGTTAAGCAATTGTAAATACAATAAACGTTTCGTAAAATTAAAATTTGTTATTATGTTTAAACAGTCGTGTATGTAAATTCTGAACACAAAAGAATTCCGCTCTTGTAAGCATAGTAGTAAGGTGTGATTTCGAATGCACCAGGTGTGTTAGGAATTTTGTTGGCCATTAAAACTGCCGCTTTTTTCGAGATCCTGAGATAACGCCGCGGTATTGATAAAACGATAGGGTGTTACAACACGTCTCATGATAAAAATAAGAAAAAGAAAAAACACATTTTACACTTAAGTATTATTTGGCAACTTATAATTAAAACATTCGTCAACACAAAAAAAAAACATTTGCAAGAAAATACGACGCCACTATAATAAAAATATTGCCAGCTATAAAAATAATATTATATTTCATTTGCATATAATAATATTAAATTACTGATGGGACTAATTATTAGTGATGGGTCTCGGGTGGAAAATTAATATTCGAATCACACGGCGAAAAATCTAAATCTTTTGTGAAAATCACTTTAATGTAAGTACCTACTATATAAATTATCTTTTACAACAACTTACATGAAAAAGTACATATTTTTGGATTATAGTTTATATTTGAATTTTGTGGAAGGTAGAAAAATAAGTTGCTAATTTATATCTTACGTTACAGTTAGAACACGACATGGAAAACTATATGAAGTATAAAATAATGGGTTCAGTAGAAAGGATTTGATTGCAACCGCATTGCAAACCGTCCAGATTCAGTTGGAACAGAAAACATAAATCTTCTCCAAATGAAACTCATCTTGTGGAAGCTAAGACTAAGAGGCTAAAAACATCTAAATCTAAAGATTCTGTCCAAGATTATTTAGAAGAAGATAATGTCAAAGCATCATCATCCATCATCCAGCAAGCCTGCATAGAAGGTATTATTTTACAATCATATTATTTTACTTATTATCTTATAAACATATTAAGTGTAGCTGTAAAGTTAGAAGTAAATAAAATTTTACAACAGCAGCTTTGTATCAAATCGCCAAAGCCTAATTCATTGCCAAAGGAGGGGTATCAATAAGCTAAGAAAATTGACGCCAATAAGAGCAAAAATTTAACTATATTATATTTTTTTATATTTATATTTTTTTTAGTAAAACACAGGGCACTATCTTCATGATAGAATAAATTTTAAGTAGTTTAACTAAGGTAGTATGAATTTTTTGTTTGGAAAATACACATGTCACAGACATGACACCATCAGTTTGTGCAGGACTCGGCAGTGAACACTTCGCAGTGTTGGTGGTCAGATCATTCTGATACAGACTAGATATCATTCTTAAAACATTTTGTTTCATTTTCGCTGTGAGCTATAATTTATTGAATGCTAAGCCTACAAATCTAAGTGAAATTTAAAATATCTTATAGTATCTGAAAAATGAATTGTATTTTTTTATGTTTTTTAGGCTATTTAAATTACAATTTTTTTTATAATTTTCTAGACAGGTCATTTTTCTTAGCTTATCGATACTTCTCCTTTCATGACATTCATTACTTACCATCTAAAACTTATCTCTCCTGTAGTATTCTTTATAATACAAGCAATTCCATTATTATTCAGATTCACAGTCAGCACTGGATGATCCTGCTCAAGTCATTCAAGAACAGGAAAAAGTTCTGAGACAAAAACATAAAGCAATTCAGGCTAGTCAAAAGGCACAATACACAAGTAAACAAAGTGATATGAAACATAAAGATGAAATGACAACACCCTTAAATACATACATGAAAATTGATCACGATTATTCTCGATTTGAGACAAGTCTTTCTAAGATAATTTCAGTAACTAGCTCAAAAGCTGAAAATAAAAAGTTTGAAAAAATAAATCTGCAAAGTATTTTATCCAAAATACCTAAACAATAAACCAAAACTATATATTGACCTTTTTAAAAAGCTACATTTTAAAAGTGTATAAATTTGTCAGAACATAATATTTTCTTATTTTATCAAAACATTCATTCAATAAGCTGATGATTTTGATTTGTCAGTGATTCAAGTCAGCAATATAATTTTCAATAAGATGCTTGGGATTGTAAAAGGCCTTTCACCATTTATAAAACAATTTTCAGCAGTATTAATTTAAAAAAAACCTATAGCTTTTAGACACAAATATACACTAAACTAAAACGAGTTCTGGTGCAAATATATAACCAGATAAGATGTATTATTGATAGATTGAAAATTGAAATTGAAAAACCTACAAAAGCTATCTATCAAGCATTTAACCTGGCCTGAGTATAAAAATATAGATATATAGTTTTTGGAATGCTTACAACCTGGGTGAAGTTTTTATTTTAGCTGATAGGGGATTTAAGCACTTGGAATTATATTTGTCTCAAAAATATTTGTTCTGCTGAGACCACCAAATGTTACTGCTGGAATGAAACTATTTAAAACAATAGTGAAACATACAAAGCAAATTGCCAGTCTTAGAATATATGTACACGAGAGGGTGATTCGAAGACTAAGAGAATTTAGCATGTTAAAACTACATTCAGTTATAAATCCTAATTTAATTGGCATTTTTGATTTAAGTATAAGAACAACATGTGCATTTTTTTTTCATATGGAGTAAAATACTTTATTCTTGAAGTGAATTTATTTTATTTGACTCGTCTGTGTTTGTTTCCTAACTCTATAGACACACAAAAACTTATTGTAATATCAATCAATCAGGGTTGAATATATATTATATAGAAAAGACTCTTAGAGGAGTGGGTGGTATTTTTGGATAGAGAGTCTAAATATATAAAAAAGATTTTGATGAAACGATTGATCATGTAGTCAAAAGTTATTGAGACCTGTCTGTCTGACTTTATTACAAAGAGTTAGGAGTTACAATGTTTTCAGTTTTTAAGAAATAGTAGCCGCCATGTTATTACGTCATACGACTGTGTAAGCAAAAATGGTTCGGTGGTTTTAGACTAGTATTCTTACATTCAGGAAGTGCACATTAACAATAAGTTGAATAATCGTCACCATCAACCCCTATTAACGTCCCACTGCGCTGGTTTCCTCACGATGTGTTCCTTCACCGTAAGACAAGTGGTAATCATGTTGGAAAATGATTCGCACATACAAATATCAAATGTGCGAGACCCGGACTTAAATCCGCATCATTCGGTTAATTACAAGCGAGCGCGTTACCGCTGGATTACCACTGCCTTTTGGCAGTTGTAGCCCACCCAGCCCTGTTGAATAACTCATCTTTAAATTATAAACAATTTTCAATGTCATACAAATTATCAGCGCATTTTCTATAAAGCCAACTGACGTCATAGTGGCAGAGCAATATAATATGGCATCCACTGCGTTGAGCGATTTCGTCAAATTACGCGCGAAATTCAAACATGTAAAATTTAAATGCATTTTAATATGACACTTATCGATTAAATGAAAATTCGGTGTTTCAAGCACTTTATTAGCACTACAAAATGTAATTGAAAAACTTTCAAAAATGGTTGTAATAACCTATTAAGAATAATAATTTTACCACTTTCTAAAGAATTTTAATTAAAATGTATACTTTAATACAATTCCCCAAATTGTTTGAGGAAAGTAAACAAACTGTATTGTAAAACGGAGAATACTGGCATTAACAGTATCATAAGAATCTGAATTGATATAATGTTAAAGAGTTTCACTTTGGATCTCCTTTTAGATCCTTCACGAGGTGATGATCAAGCCCGATCCTGATGAACCTGAACAAGAAGAGGAGAACAAGTTGGGCAACGAGGATATTGATAGAAGTAGCAGCTCAATGCTCGAGGAAAACATAGATTTTAATTATATAGTACCCATATTAAGAGATATGACATCGTGTTTGCAAACGATAGCAAATAAATATGACGATTCCATTGATAGTTTCAGCAAGTTCGTAGCAACCACACTGAGAAATATGCCTCAACAAAATTCTGAGGAGTTGCAGCGACAAATATTGAATCTATTGGTGGCACACCTTAATAAAAATAAACTTACAAATGGTGCTGGAGAAAAAAGTTGAAGTTGCTGCCGATTTTTTCTTTTACTAGGAGTTTTTTTATAAAATACACTTAATATACACCTAATAAGTGTCCTTATTAATGAACATCTTCAATTTTTAATTAAAAGTTTAAATTTTAATATAAATAAATAAAATTAAAAAAAAAATACTTTTATTCATTGACAAAATATACAATGTTTACTTTATACCTTCTTGCATGTATAGTTTAGTGACTTATACCTAAGTGTAGTTTTAGTAATACTCGATATATATACAATTTCGCCATACATCATTTTGTTATATCTCGAAGGGCTTAAGCAGCGTTTTCTTTGAAAGCTCCCAGACGGCTTATTTTTTTCTGACATTGGGTTGGCTTTAGGAAACGGCCACACGATTTTGGTGTTTTATGGGGGTTGGGGGGAAGGGGGGTGTGGGGGCTACCCGTTCATACCACTCCCGCGGTGAGGAAACCAGTAGTCTTTTAATGATTTTTTTAATTTCATGTTTTTGCGCATAACGGAACGTTTTTTCCAAGTAAAAATGGTTTGGTAAGTAAAATGGAACGTAATTAAGAGTGAAATACTTTAAGAAATAAGAGTGACCACAAACATAAGCAACTTTAAGCTAAACACTAGGTCGTAGGCTAGTCGAGTACCATATAAGCATTACTAGGCCAGATTGGTTAGGTTAGGTTAGATGATACATATACATAATAATATAGTAAGTAATGTTTAAATATATACATACAACTATAATAACAGTTTCATTGTGATAAATAGTGCCTTTTGAGGCTTTTCCTAAAAATGCTCACAGACTTCGATTTCCTGATTTCACTTGGAAGCTCGTTCCAGAGCCTCGCAGTCTTAATAGTGAATTCACTATATTATTTGGAATGGGGTAATGGAATTTCTAGTAATCCTTCATTACGAGAGCGAAGCTCCTGAGCGAGCTGGGAATTAGCCCCTAGGAACTTAGTGTTTTTTGTGGTAGGAGTGTCAGGATTGTAAAGGACAGTATATAGGAGAGAAAGTACATGTAAATTACGTCGATTGTGTACTATTAGCCACCTCAGCTGTGTCCGATACGTAATTGCTGAGATAAATCTAAGTAACAGGCGTCAGCATAGTCAAGTATCGGTAATAAAAGAGAGTTGGCTAAAGAAATTTTAGTTTTGACCGGCAGCAGGTTTTTCCACCTTCTCATGGTGCCGATAGCAAGGAAAATCCTACGGCTAAGTTGAGCAATTTGAGGCGTCCAGGAGAAGGTGCTGTCCATTATGATCCCTAGATTTTTGGCACTGCTACTGTATTCAATACGGACATTATTAAATGAAATGGGAGGGAGGAGAGGAAAGTGTATAACTAACAAATAAAATAGTGATAGATTTTCGTTGAAACCGATAATAACCGTATTATAATAATTATAAATTGTTCATACAGTACCCGTATTAATAGACTCTGCCTTAATAATAAGTACTTTAGAGACGGTATAAAATACATACAACACTACATTTAAGTTAAGCAATTGTAAATACAATAAACGTTTCGTAAAATTAAAATTTGTTATTATGTTTAAACAGTCGTGTATGTAAATTCTGAACACAAAAGAATTCCGCTCTTGTAAGCATAGTAGTAAGGTGTGATTTCGAATGCACCAGGTGTGTTAGGAATTTTGTTGGCCATTAAAACTGCCGCTTTTTTCGAGATCCTGAGATAACGCCGCGGTATTGATAAAACGATAGGGTGTTACAACACGTCTCATGATAAAAATAAGAAAAAGAAAAAACACATTTTACACTTAAGTATTATTTGGCAACTTATAATTAAAACATTCGTCAACACAAAAAAAAAATATTTGCAAGAAAATACGACGCCACTATAATAAAAATATTGCCAGCTATAAAAATAATATTATATTTCATTTGCATATAATAATATTAAATTACTGATGGGACTAATTATTAGTGATGGGTCTCGGGTGGAAAATTAATATTCGAATCACACGGCGAAAAATCTAAATCTTTTGTGAAAATCACTTTAATGTAAGTACCTACTATATAAATTATCTTTTACAACAACTTACATGAAAAAGTACATATTTTTGGATTATAGTTTATATTTGAATTTTGTGGAAGGTAGAAAAATAAGTTGCTAATTTATATCTTACGTTACAGTTAGAACACGACATGGAAAACTATATGAAGTATAAAATAATGGGTTCAGTAGAAAGGATTTGATTGCAACCGCATTGCAAACCGTCCAGATTCAGTTGGAACAGAAAACATAAATCTTCTCCAAATGAAACTCATCTTGTGGAAGCTAAGACTAAGAGGCTAAAAACATCTAAATCTAAAGATTCTGTCCAAGATTATTTAGAAGAAGATAATGTCAAAGCATCATCATCCATCATCCAGCAAGCCTGCATAGAAGGTATTATTTTACAATCATATTATTTTACTTATTATCTTATAAACATATTAAGTGTAGCTGTAAAGTTAGAAGTAAATAAAATTTTACAACAGCAGCTTTGTATCAAATCGCCAAAGCCTAATTCATTGCCAAAGGAGGGGTATCAATAAGCTAAGAAAATTGACGCCAATAAGAGCAAAAATTTAACTATATTATATTTTTTTATATTTATATTTTTTTTAGTAAAACACAGGGCACTATCTTCATGATAGAATAAATTTTAAGTAGTTTAACTAAGGTAGTATGAATTTTTTGTTTGGAAAATACACATGTCACAGACATGACACCATCAGTTTGTGCAGGACTCGGCAGTGAACACTTCGCAGTGTTGGTGGTCAGATCATTCTGATACAGACTAGATATCATTCTTAAAACATTTTGTTTCATTTTCGCTGTGAGCTATAATTTATTGAATGCTAAGCCTACAAATCTAAGTGAAATTTAAAATATCTTATAGTATCTGAAAAATGAATTGTATTTTTTTATGTTTTTTAGGCTATTTAAATTACAATTTTTTTTATAATTTTCTAGACAGGTCATTTTTCTTAGCTTATCAATACTTCTCCTTTCATTACATTCTTTGCTTACCATCTAAAACTTAGCACTTCTGTAGTATTCTTTATAATACAAGCAATTCCATTATTATTCACAGATTCACAGTCAGCACTGGATGATCCTGCTCAAGTCATTCAAGAACAGGAAAAAGTTCTGAGACAAAAACATAAAGCAATTCAGGCTAGTCAAAAGGCACAATACACAAGTAAACAAAGTGATATGAAACATAAAGATGAAATGACAACACCCTTAAATACATACATGAGAATTGATCACGATTATTCTCGATTTGAGACAAGTCTTTCTAAGATAATTTCAGTAACTAGCTCAAAAGCTGAAAATAAAAAGTTTGAAAAAATAAATCTGCAAAGTATTTTATCCAAAATACCTAAACAATAAACCAAAACTATATATTGACCTTTTTAAAAAGCTACATTTTAAAAGTGTATAAATTTGTCAGAACATAATATTTTCTTATTTTATCAAAACATTCATTCAATAAGCTGATGATTTTGATTTGTCAGTGATTCAAGTCAGCAATATAATTTTCAATAAGATGCTTGGGATTGTAAAAGGCCTTTCACCATTTATAAAACAATTTTCAGCAGTATTAATTTAAAAAACCTATAGCTTTTAGACACAAATATACACTGAACTAAAACGAGTTCGGTGCAAATATATAACCAGATAAGATGTATTATTGATAGCTTGAAAATTGAAATTGAAAAACCTACAAAAGCTATCTATCAAGCATTTAACCTGGCCTGAGTATAAAAATATAGATATATAGTTTTTGGAATGCTTACAACCTGGGTGAAGTTTTTATTTTAGCTGATAGGGGATTTAAGCACTTGGAATTATATTTGTCTCAAAAATATTTGTTCTGCTGAGACCACCAAATGTTACTGCTGGAATGAAACTATTTAAAACAGTAGTGAAACATACAAAGCAAATTGCCAGTCTTAGAATATATGTACACGAGAGGGTGATTCGAAGACTAAGAGAATTTAGCATGTTAAAACTACATTCAGTTATAAATCCTAATTTAATTGGCATTTTTGATTTAAGTATAAGAACAACATGTGCATTTTTTTTTCATATGGAGTAAAATACTTTATTCTTGAAGTGAATTTATTTTATTTGACTCGTCTGTGTTTGTTTCCTAACTCTATAGACACACAAAAACTTATTGTAATATCAATCAATCAGGGTTTTCGAATATAAGTGCCAGTACATTATGTAGCTAAGGCGGTTGAATACATATTATATAGAAATGGCTCTTAGAGGAGTGGGTGGTATTTTTGGATAGAGAGTCTAAATATATAAAAAAGATTTTGATGAAACGATTGATCATGTAGTCAAAAGTTATTGAGACCTGTCTGTCTGACTTTATTACAAAGAGTTAGGAGTTACAATGTTTTCAGTTTTTAAGAAATAGTAGCCGCCATGTTATTACGTCATACGACTGTGTAAGCAAAAATGGTTCGGTGGTTTTAGACTAGTATTCTTACATTCAGGAAGTGCACATTAACAATAAGTTGAATAATCGTCACCATCAACCCCTATTAACGTCCCGCTGCGCTGGTTTCCTCACGATGTGTTCCTTCACCGTAAGACAAGTGGTAATCATGTTGGAAAATGATTCGCACATGCAAATATCAAATGTGCGAGACCCGGACTTGAATCCGCATCACTCGGTTAATTACAAGCGAGCGCGTTACCGCTGGATTACCACTGCCTTTTGGCAGTTGTAGCCCACCCAGCCCTGTTGAATAACTCATCTTTAAATTATAAACAATTTTCAATGTCATACAAATTATCAGCGCATTTTTTATAAAGCCAACTGACGTCATAGTGGCAGAGCAATATAATATGGCATCCACTGCGTTGAGCGATTTCGTCAAATTACGCGCGAAATTCAAACATGTAAAATTTAAATGCATTTTAATATGACATTTATCGATTAAATGAAAATTCGGTGTTTTTAGCACTTTATTAGCACTACAAAATGTAATTGAAAAACTTTCAAAAATGGTTGTAATAACCTATTAAGAATATCAATTTTACCACTTTTTCTAAAGAATTTTAATTAAAATGTATACTTTAATACAATTCCCCAAATTGTTTGAGGAAAGTAAACAAACTGTATTGTAAAACGGAGTATACTGGCATTAACAGTATCATAAGAATCTGAATTGATATAATGTTAAAGAGTTTCACTTTGGATCTCCTTTTAGATCCTTCACGAGGTGATGATCAAGCCCGATCCTGATGAACCTGAACAAGAAGAGGAGAACAAGTTGGGCCACGAGGATATTGATAGAAGTAGTAGCTCAATGCTCGAGGAAAACATAGATTTTAATTATATAGTACCAATATTAAGAGATATGTCATCGTGTTTGCAAACGATAGCAAATAAATATGATGATTCCATTGATAGTTTCAGCAAGTTCGTAGCAACCACACTGAGAAATATGCCTCAACAAAATTCTGAGGAGTTGCAGCGACAAATATTGAATCTATTGGTGGCACACCTAAATAAAAATAAACTTACAAATGGTGCTGGAGAAAAAAGTTGAAGTTGCTGCCGATTTTTTCTTTTACTAGGAGTTTTTTTATAAAATACACTTAATATACACCTAATAAGTGTCCTTATTAATGAACATCTTCAATTTTTAATTAAAAGTTTAAATTTTAATATAAATAAATAAAATTAAAAAAAAAATACTTTTATTCATTGACAAAATATACAATGTTTACTTTATACCTTCTTGCATGTATAGTTTAGTGACTTATACCTAAGTGTAGTTTTAGTAATACTCGATATATATACAATTTCGCCATACATCATTTTGTTATATCTCGAAGGGCTTAGGCAGCGTTTTCGTTGAAAGCTCCCAGACGGCTTATTTTTTTCTGACATTGGGTTGGCTTTAGGAAACGGCCACACGATTTTGGTGTTTTATGGGGGTTGGGGGGAAGGGGGGTGTGGGGGCTACCCGATGATACCACTCCCGCGGTGAGGAAACCAGTAGTCTTTTAATGATTTTTTTAATTTCATGTTTTTGCGCATAATGGAACGTTTTTTCCAAGTAAAAATGGTTTGGTAAGTAAAATGGAACGTAATTAAGAGTGAAATACTCTAAGAAATAAGAGTGACCACAAACATAAGCAACTTTAAGTTAAACACTAGGTCGTAGGCTAGTCGAGTACCATATAAGCATTACTAGGCCAGATTAGTTAGGTTAGGTTAGATGATACATATACATAATAATATAGTAAGTAATGTTTAAATATATACATACAACTATAATAACAGTTTCATTGTGATAAATAGTGCCTTTTGAGGCTTTTCCTAAAAATGCTCACAGACTGATTTCACTTGGAAGCTCGTTCCAGAGCCTCACAGTCTTAATAGTGAAGGATTCACTATATTATTTGGAATGGGCTAATGGAATTTCTAGTAATGCTTCATTACGAGAGCGAAGCTCCTGAGCGAGCTGGGAATTAGCCCCTAGGAACTTAGTGTTTTTTGTGGTAGGAGTGTCAGGATTGTAAAGGACAGTATATAGGAGAGAAAGTACATGTAAATTACGTCGATTGTGTACTATTAGCCACCTCAGCTGTGTCCGATACGTAATTGCTGAGATAAATCTAAGTAACAGGCGTCAGCATAGTCAAGTAACAGTAATAAAAGAGAGTTGGCTAAAGAAATTTTAGTTTTGACCGGCA
Source organism: Boloria euphrosyne (assembly GCA_951802675.2). NCBI lineage: Eukaryota > Metazoa > Arthropoda > Insecta > Lepidoptera > Nymphalidae > Boloria > Boloria euphrosyne. Next base: position 5,915,448 of record OX637896.1, read on the forward strand.
GCAGGTTTTTCCACCATCTCAAGGTGCCGATAGCAAGGAAAATCCTACGGCTAAGTTGAGCAATTTGAGGCGTCCAGGAGAAGGTGCTGTCCATTATTATCCCTAGATTTTTGACACCGCTACTGTATTCTAAACAGACATTATTAAATGAAATGGGAGGGAGGAGAGGAAAGTGTATAACTAACAAATAAAATAGTGATAGATTTTCGTTCAAACCGATAATAACCGTATTAATAATTATAAATTGTTCATACAGTACCCGTATTAATAGACTCTGCCTTAATAATAAGTACTTTAGAGACGGTATAAAATACATACAACACTACATTTAAGTTAAGCAATTGTAAATACAATAAACGTTTCGTAAAATTAAAATTTGTTATTATGTTTAAGCAGTCGTGTATGTAAATTCTGAACACAAAAGAATTCCGCTCTTGTAAGCATAGTAGTAAGGTGTGATTTCGAATGCACCAGGTGTGTTAGGAATTTTGTTGGCCATTAAAACTGCGGCTTTTTTCGAGATCCTGAGATAACGCCGCGGTATTGATAAAACGATAGGGTGTTACAACACGTCTCATGATAAAAATAAGAAAAAGAAAAAACACATTTTACACTTAAGTATTATTTGGCAACTTATAATTAAAACATTCGTCAACACAAAAAAAAAATATTTGCAAGAAAATACGACACCGCTATAATAAAAATATTGCCAGCTATAAAAATAATATTATATTTCATTTGCATATAATAATATTAAATTACTGATGGGACTAATTATTAGTGATGGGTCTCGGGTGGAAAATTAATATTCGAATCACACGGCGAAAAATCTAACTATAGTGTATTACGAGTATGTTTATTTTAATATGAATTGGAATAAGGACAGTACGTTGTTTTTCATGATTTGGGATGCTTCATTGTCGGATCACAAGAAGAAAAATAAAAAACATGAAGCTCCTTCGTCCGAAGTCATTATGTCGAGTAGATGTTGTCACGGAGTATACTACTAAAAATGTTTGAAAACAACATGCAAAAAGAATTGTACAAAGTCTTACTTCCTATGTCATCTATAGACTATAAGGTAAGCTTACCGCTCAATAATAAAGAAATTGATTCGAATCGTCGTACTGATTCAATTTCCTTAAAATGGTTCGAATCCGCGAGCTCATTCGAATCAACTCAACAGTTTGAATCAGCGTTATTTCGAATCAACATAAAATCTCATTCGAATCCAGTTTTTACCATCATCATTCGAATCAAATGTCATTCGTGATTCGCAATTCGAGTTCATATTTGATATTTCATTCGAAATTCTAATCCTTCCTTTAATTATATGTTACAGTTAAAAACCGTTCTCAGTTACAAAGCGTTTTAACTAGCTTAGACGAAACGCCTTAGTAGAAACTAATAAATTGATTAGAAGTTTGGAACAAAAATTTTTGAAAAGTGCCTCAATTAGAACCTGTGGTGCTAATAAACCACTAAAAATACCGAATTCTTATTCAATCGATAAGTATCATAAAAATGCATTTAATTTTTATATTTTCAAATTTCGCGGCTAATTGGTCAAAAACGCTGAACAGTGGACGCCATAGATGAATAAGAAACGTGGTCCGTGGACGCTATTCAGTATTCATGCTCTGTGGCAGTGTAACCATATTTAGCAGAATTCTGCAAATTTTGCAGAATTAGAACCGTAATTTAGGGTCTAGCAGATTTGAAAAGATAGCAGTTTTTGGCAGAATTATATATAATCATCAAAAATTAGCATGATAGTACAAACTTGTGTAGTTGCGCTGGAAATGCTTAAAACATGTACCATTCATAAGCAATGCGCGATAATTTAGGGGAATTCTCATTTCCCAATAAATGTATATTCTCTTTCGAGTTGTAATTTGTATGTATGAAGTATGTAGTTCACAATTTTAACACTTGAAGCCCTAGTTAGAATCTTTGCATCGCCAATATGTTAATAAATATTTTAAATAATATTTCTGGTTTTTTTATACTTGTACATAACATTATACGTTGTACATAATATAATCGTATTAATTATAACTTCGTTTATTCGTAAAATATTGACATAATATATTAAAAATAAAATACCTACGAAGAATTTAGCAGAATTGAGACAAGCCGCTAGCATAATGTTCAATTTAAATCTGGTCACACAGTCTGTGGCAAGTATATTAGTTCTATACTCTTTGCTCTGTGGTCATGACGTCAGAACGCCTTGTAAACAAATGCACTGTTAATATTAAATTGATAATTGTTTATAATTTAAAAATGAATTATTATTTTAATTATCGTTGGTGTGCTGTTCCTGAATGCAAGAATACTAGTGTAAAAACACCGAAAAAATTATGGATTCAAGTGCCAAAAGATATAAATATGAGAAAAACTTGGTTCAAACTTGCGGGAAGGGATCCCGAAGTATTATGTGAAAATACTCGTTTGTACTTTTGTGAAGATCACTTTGATGTAAGTACCTCTATGCATTACCGATATAAAATATCTTTTACAGTAAGTTACATGGCACTTTTTGTACATATTTTTGGAATATAGTTTACACTCGTATTTGAATGTTATAGAAGTTAGTAAAATAAGTTGCCAAATTATTCTTACGTTACAGTTAGAACACGACATGGAAAACTATATGAGGTATAAAATAATGGGTTCAGTAAAAAAGATTCGATTGAAATCGCATTGCATACCCTCCAGATTCAGTTGTAACAGTAAACTTAAGTCTACTACAGCTATATCTAAAGGTTCTGTGCAAGATCATATAAAAGAAGATAATATTGAAGCATCATCATCAGCCTGCATTGAAAGTAATTTTACAAATATATCATGTAAATATATTAACTGTAGCTTACTAAAGTTTGAAGTAAATGAAATTTAATAAGAGCAGCCTTGCTTAACCAAATCACCAATGCCTAATCATTGCTTACCTTCTTTTGAAATGAAACTTATCTTACTTTATCATACAAACATTTTTATTATTATTCACTTACAGATTCACAGACAGCACTGGATGTACCTTCTATAGGATTTAAACGTGACAAAGCTGTTCAAGCCATTCAAGTACAGGAACAAGTACTTCCGAGTCAGAAAAATAAAGCAATTCAGGTGAGTTGAAAGGCAAAATACACAAGTAAAGGTTCAAATTGATGTAAAACATAAAGATGAAAGAACTTCACCAACAACATTCATTGTATCTACTGCTACATCACCCTTAAAAAAATCTATGAAAAATGCCACCAAACCAGTTATGTAAGAAAACTGTGATAATGATGCCTCATGTACACCATCTTTAGTTGGGTCAACAGTTTATCAAGACTATTTTCCATCTAAGGCAAGTCTTTCTAAGACAACTTCAGACACTAGCTCAAAAGCTGAAAATAAAAAGTTTGAAAATATAAATTTGCTTTATCCAAAATAAAGAAGAAACCCAAACTATATATTGGCCTTTCTAAATATCTATATTTTCTCTTAGATTTAATAAACAAATTTGTCATTTTATCATTTCATTTTATTTTATATTTCATTGTAATATTTTCTTATTTTTAAAAATTAAATAGTATATTTAGTCAATAAGCTTTTGATTTTGATTTGTCAGTGACTCAAATCAGCAATATATTTTTCACTAACATACTTGGGATTGTAAAAGGCCTTTGACCATTTATAAAACAATTTTCAGCAGTATTAATTTAAAAAAACCTATAGCTTTTAGACACAAATATATAACCAGATTAGATGTATTATTTAATAGCTTGGAAATTGAAAGAAAAAACAAATACCATAAAATATCTTATTCCATGTATATCTGATGGACTTAACAATGTTAACTTTTAGAATTTATCATGTTAAAACTACATTCAGCTATAAATTCTAATTTAATTGGTAATGTTTGATTTAAGTTTAAGAACAACATTTGCATTAATTTTCATATAGAGTAAAATTCTTGAAGTGAATTTATTTTATTTGACTCGCCTGTGTTTGTTTCCTAACTATAGACACACAACGACATATTGTAATATCAATCAATCAGGGGCAGTCTTCGAATTAACAACGGTGCCAGTACATGTAGCTAAGGCGGTTGAATATATGCGGCTCTTAGAGGAGTGGGTGGTATTTTTGGATAGGGAGTCTAAATATATAAAAATTATTTTGAGGAAACGATTAATCATGTAGTCAAAAGTTATTGAGACCTAAAGTCACAGACAAAATTGTCTGTCTGACTTTTTTACAAGGAGTTAGGGGTTACAATGTTTTCAGTTTTTAATCTGTTTTCGATCACCATGAAATAGTAGCCGCCATGTTATTACGTCATACGACTGTGTAAGCAAAAATGAATCTATAATAATTGGTGTTCTTAGTTCTTACAGTAGTATTCTTATTTCTTACATTCAGGAAGTGCTCATTAACGATAAGTTGAATATTATTAGCAATACAGAATGTAAGTGAGAAACTTTTCAAAAATGGTTGTTATAACTTATTAAGAATATTAATTTTAATTTAATTTTGGTTTAATTCTAAACCATTTTTTCTCAAGAATTTTAATTAAAATGTATACTTTAATACAATTCCCCTAATTGTTTGAGGAAAGTAAACAATCTGTATTGTAAAACGGAGAAAAGTAGCATTAACAGTAGCATAAGAATCTGAATTGATATAATGTTAAAAAGTTTCACTTTGGATCTCCTTTTAGTTCGTTCACGAGGTGATGATCAAGCCCGATCCGGATGAACCTGAACAAGAAGAGGAGAACAAGTTGGGCAACGAGGATATTGATAGAAGTAGTAGCTCAATGCTCGAGGAAAACATAGATTTTAATTATATAGTACCCATATTAAGAGATATGATGACATCGTGTTTGCAAACGATAGCAAATAAATATGATGATTCCATTGATAGTTTCAGCAAGTTCGTAGCAACCACACTGAGAAATATGCCTCAACAAAATTCTGAGGAGTTGCAGCGACAAATATTGAATCTATTGGTGGCACACCTAAATAAAAATAAACTTACAAATGGTGCTGGAGAAAAAAGTTAAAAGTTGCTACTTGCTACCGATTTTTTCTTTTACTAGGAGTTTTTTATAAAATACACTTTATATACTCCTAATAAGTGTCATTATTAATGAACATCTTCAATTTTTAATTAAAAGCTTAAATTTAATGTAAATAAATAAAATAAAAAAAAATATATATACTTTCATTCTCTTACAAAATATACAATGTTTTCTTTATACCTTCTTCCTTAGACTAATAATACCTAGACTGATAGTTTCATACATAATTCCGCTCAATATTGAAGTAGCATTAGAATGAATGTGTGCGTAAGTGTCACGTAATTGCAACCGAAGGCACGAACACATACAGCCAAATAATGTTGATTTTCTTTTTCTTAGTTTTATTATGTGACGTGTTATGACTTATGACACCCTTTCACTGCACAGCAAGTCATTTTTAAATAAATAAAGCGGGAGCTAAGACTAAGTAAGTACCTAAGTTGTACGTATGTAGTTGTATAACTTGACAATTGACATTGACACGACGGGAAACGTATCTAGCCACATCTCGAAATCTAGCCAAAAAAAGTGGTTACAAATCGCTTGGACCTACGCTCCATCTAGGTGTTATATATCTATGCCTTCTTCATTCTACATAGTATAGTTTAGTGACTATATATTCAATTTCGCCATACATAATTTTGTTATATCGCGAAGGGCTTATGATATTCTAACAATAAATATGTTGTGAGCGCGCAATCGTGAAGACTCGAAAACGTCCTAATTGGGACGTATTGCCTTTAGTCTGTGTCACGCATGACAACGAGTGGTACGCTGCTACAAAATTTAAAAAAATGCCATCCTGTGTATTTAGGAAATGCACCAATTATGATACCAAAGTTAATAAAACACAAGGGATCTCATACCACATGTAAGAACGCAGTATACTTCGATTTATTAATATATTTCAATTATTTGCCTAATATTCTGATATGTCATCGGTCGCTAGACTAATGTTTGTTTACATTGATTGACGCGCAATTGACAACACTAGCTGTCTCTTTTTTTCTTATTGATTTTATCGACTATCCCCTCGGAGCAAATAACAAGCCTGGAGAAGTAACAATTAATTGAACGTTTCTCATGTAGTGGCACTCTTTTATTCAATACCCTACTTAGTGCGATAGAAAGAGACAACACGCTGTTATCGGCTTGGCATTTAAATACACATGTAGCCAGTTTTTCTTTTTAATAGGTAGTGCTTGCCACTGTATCGTACTCATATCGTATAATATATCGATAAATAAGATATCGATAAATAAAAATTGGGTTATATAAAACTTCACATAAATCTTTCGATCCGCTTTTACTGAAATGGACAAAGAATGAGCAAACATATATTTACATTTAATATTATCAAAGACCTTTAAATGATACTACGTACGTAGTTATATTAAGGTCCAAAACTCCAAACCCACCTACGCGGGCGTGGCTAAGATAAATTATATTATATTATTCCATTTATGGAGTGCTCTCTTCTAATTAAACAAATTTTAATATTGAACTCAAACATTGCGCAATCATATTTAACTTGGAAAGCTGAAAGAAAAATCAAAAACGTTTTTATTTCCTTTATTTTACTTCAAATCAAGAATCGTATAGGTATAATAATTACATTGCTTTAAATAAAACAATAGATGCTTTAAATTTTTATAAAAAACATATTTAAAAGTAAATCACCAAATTAAATACTATTATATACACACAATCACTTAAAACTAAACATAAAGATCTCATATAACTAAGTATTATCAGTTCAGGTTTTAATTTTTATTTATTTTTTAATATTTATATTGGTAACAAAAAAAAGAAATTCTCAAAGCTCATAATGATAAAATATCTTGGGATTATCAAAAATAAAAAAATAAATAATGAACAGTTAAAAATGTTTATTGCCCTTTAAACAAAACAGTTTTATTTAAAAAGTTACGAACTCGCTCTTCGGGCTGTATCAGCTGTTTAGTCATATAATGAATTCTAAGTTTCAAATAGTGCTCGGCTATGGCTTTTATCAATAAATTTCTGTGATTGTCTACATTCCATTGATCAATACTATGTTGAGATAAATCTCCAAATAAATCACCGCAGCTAGCTAGTGTTTTGCTTATAATAGTTAGCATATATTGAGGAAGTCCTATTTGTTTAACTAGCACAGCATCTCTGCAAAGCACTTTCCTTTTTTTCTCATCCAAATAACAGTTTGATTCAAAATGCTTTGAACAAAGCCGAGAATGTTTTGAAGGCTTCCAATTTTTTCTGTGTACAGCCTTAACCCAAACATCTCTTAATTTTTCATCCGCCGGAAACCTACATATAACAAAAAATAGAATAATTAAATCTATAAAAATCCTTTTTCTAATAATCTATTTGATATTAAACAGTCATCGTCAATGAACTAGCTTTGTACGATATTCGTACTATCGATAACTGCACAACACTATTATCTAATATTTTGCATATTTTTCTTAAAAATTAAGATATACATGATTTCATTTATATGATCACGGGTAGAATAAACATAGGCGTATATGAAAACAAACTTTAAATTCACTAATTTATAATACATAAGCCAAAAATTGCTCAAAACACTAACCTGTGAAATGACAATTTCCTATCTTCATCCGATTTTACATTACTACGGCTTTTACAGCCGTAAGCAACGCAAGCCTGTAATCTTTAATAAATTATATTTCCCGAAACGACCAACATAAACTGAAATACACGTTTTTCACTCCAAAAACAATATTTAAAATCACCATGCGATGATCACCAGACTGATGATCAAAACAAAATAAAATGGCGTCATGTCATTTCAAGCCGTCGAGGTGACATATGTCTGTCTCTTTTTGGTTCACGACGTTTTGCGATAAGTTAAAAAAGGTCAAACCAGAGCTTTACAGTTCAATTTATTATTACTTCTCCAGGCTTGTTATTTGCTCCGAGACTATCCCCTTTCTATCATTTTGACTTGTAGTGAAATAATTGTTATCTATATTAATAATTTCGTGACGGGGTACGGTAGACTCGATCGAAACCTTACCTGAATAATAAAACATAAAAAAATAAACATTTCGAGTCGACAACATATATCCGCAAAATTCGGATTGTGGAGTATTTCGTTTAATTCTAATAATGCTGACAGACAAATCGCAATCGCCATATTGGCCACTCGAGTGAAACGTCACTGACATCGGATGACACCTATGTTGCCAGAAGGTTACATTTCTTACATTTTACATAACTTATGATTACTTCATACAGTAACATGTATGCAAAAACAATTTTTAGCCATATTTATATATTTCCTCAAGAATCACATAATAGGTAAATATAAAAAAATAAAATAAAAAACCAACAAACATTTGCAATATTTATGACGACTTTCGAAACTTCATAGCTATACACATGTCTATGGTACTCTGTGACGTCGCGACTAGCGCCATTCATTTTAAAAGCAAAGTGACTGTTATAGAGAAAAGTAATATAATATAATATATACCTAATGACTGTGAAAAACGAAACATAATGCCGAGAATCGTAAGTATTTCAAAAAATAAATGTTCTTCATTATCGTTTTGTTTGATGATACATTTACTATTTGCGCTGTAGCATGGTGCGGGTGAGCTGCACAATTTTAGCACCCCATCGAAGGATTATTGAAATTAAAATGACCAAAATCGATAGGTCTACGTTCAGTCTGTATAGGTCCATTATCATTTTTGTTAGGTCACCTGTAGTTTTTTAATAAATATTTTTTTTAATTTTGCAAAATAAAAATTGCAACTTAGCACACCTCATTTAAACGGAAACTGATTAATCTTTATATTTCTACATTCTTTATCGATAGGTCAGTATTGGTCTTTATAGTTCTCTAAGTGGAATTAAACTAAACTAAATAGGATTCAATGGTTTGGTACATTTTAAGTAATAGCATAAAACCAAAAATATTTTTTGCACTTTTAGCGCGAGCGAAGCCGTGGGTCCCTCTAGTAATATATATTGTGGTACTACTAACGCCATCTATTAGAAAATCAAAGAGTTAACATAGCTGTAATAGAACTAAACATAATGCTCAAATTTCTATGTATATAATTAATACTAGATAACACCACTAGATTCAGGTTGTAAAATATTAAATAACGGCGTATTGATTATCCAAACGACAAATGGCGTCAGAATAAAAACAATTCAATTCAATTCTCTTGTTGGCTTCAAGCGTGCCAGTTGAGGAATAAAAACAAAATAGTTAACAAGCATGTCGTAAGTTTTTCTGTGCAGTGAAAGGGTGTCACAACGCGTCTCATCATATACTTAAATAAGAAAAAGAGAAATCACATTTCACACGTAAGTATTATTTGGCAACTTATAATTTTAAGTAAAACATTCGTCAACACAAAAAATTATTTGCATTTTGCAAGTAAATAAGACGCCATATTCCGTAATGGCGCTACTAATAATACCTCGGAGCAAATATATTAAAAATGTTGCCAGCTATAAAAATATTAAATAATATTATATTTTATTTAAATGGCATTTTTTGGGGAAAATGTAGGTAATTACTTACAAGTTTTATTACTTTACGGTACACACACACATTATTATTTACTGTAGTTATGGGACTCGAATGAATAATTAATATTCGAATCACACGGCGAAAAAATCGAACAGTTAAAAATAGAATATAGTGCACAGAACACTTTTACTCAGGAGATATAGTGTATTATGTTTATTTTCATATGAATTGGAATAAAGTTAAATACGTTGTTTTTTATAATTTGGGATGCTTCATTGTTGGATCACAAGAATAAAAATAAAAAACGAAGCTTCTTCGTCCAAAGGCATTATGTCGATTGTCGAGTAGATGTTTGATGTTAGTGTTTAAAAGTTGTAGGAGACTAAAAATGTTTTGCTAACATGTTTAGTTAGGTTAGGTTAGGTTAGTTGTTTTGTTATTTTTAAGAGCAGGAGATACGCCTTAACTTATAACAATATGTTTTAAGCGCACGAAAGGTTTTGTAGTGATAATACATCACTAAAAAAATACCAATTTTTTATTCAATCGATAAGTGTACACTTAAATTTTTACATTTTAAAATTTCGCGCCTCATTGGTGAGCGCGAAAACGCTGAACGCAGTGGACGCCATTATTAATCTGTGGGACGTGGGTCAGTACGTCAGTGGATTTTGTAAACAAATGCGCTAATAATTTGTATAAAATTGATAATTTTTTATTGTTTAAAAATGACTTATTATTCTACTTAATGTTTGTGTGCTGTTACTGAATGCAAGAATACGAGTGTAAGATGCAAGAACACTAGCTCTGCGTAACTAGTGTAAAACACCGAACAAATTATTTATTTTTGTGTACACGGCGGTATGACGTAATAAAGTGACATCTATTCCGTGGTGTTTTAAAACAGATTAATAAAACCAAAAACTTTGAATTAAATTTTAAAATTTATATTGTTATTTTATCAACTAAAACAACATTTTCCGAATGCTTTCTGCCTAAACTATCTTAATATATTTGAGATTGATTTAAAAAACCGTAAAATCTCATTCGAATCAAATGTCATTCCTATTTATTGATCCGCGAATCGAGTTCCAAGCCCCAAGTCTATTCCCATTCCAATCTTTATTCTTTAATTTCATAAATTCATATTTGATATTTCATTCTAAATTCTAATGTTACTCTAATATATGGAGGGTAGAGATAAGGAGGACCAACTCGTAGACGAACAAGTGGCAGTAAAAACGCGGTAAATTAGGGTGGCGCCACATTTAATGGATAAATTTTAAAATCTTAATTCTTATTGGTGGTGGCGCCATGGTGCAAGTGGGCTAAACACACTTCACTCAGTTTACCGCTCCTATGTTCATATTGAAACTATTCGCACGCCAGCGCTATTGTGGTAGGTAATAGAAACTTTATTTTCAGTATACAGCTGGACACGTTTTCGACTTTCCCCCCATATGAGTCGGTTCTCCTTATCTCTACCCTCCACTGAACTCTATAATACCACTGGACTGGCTGTTCCAAGCGTTTGACAGCAATTTTTTTGTGTCCATTTGAAGCGCCACTAGCGAGAGGGTTGAGAACTAATTTTGACGTATATTGCAAATGACAGCGAGGAGTGTTTGTTTACTGTAAAGTAATTTTGCATTTTCGTTGTTAATATAACATAAGTAGTAATTATGATGATACGGTTATTGATTAATAAAAATAAAAAAATAAAAATCTTTATATCGACATCATTAGTTTTAGTACCACGAACTCTCGCTACGTCCGACAGCGACGGACAGCGCCAAAATGGCGAATATCAAGCAGCCACAAAAGCACGTTGACAACAGCCAGTCCAGTGGTATTATAGAGGTCAGTGCTACCCTCCATCTAATATTAAGCGGAATTATGTACATATGAAACTATCGTTCTAAGCATTATTATTCTAAGTAACTAAGTGTATGTTATTGTTACAGCGAAACCAAGGATAAAAATACTACTGTAAAATGCCGCGAAGACGCACGTTAACTGGACGTAAAGAACGTGAACGCAACCGTTTGTTGACGAAGGAGGCAAGAGAACGTCAGAATAGAGTACGAGAGGGAATCAAATTTGTCACAAAAATATTTTTTTCCTAAATATGCCATTAATTTTGAAACTGTCTTAACTGTCTTTAAAATTATTACCCGTTAGAAAAACTAAGCGAGCTCTTATAAAGCTCGGCTTTTTGCTAGTTTTAATTTAATTTTGCTTTAACTTTAAACCACTTTTTTTGTCCATATTATTATTTAAAATACTTAAAATACTATTCCTCTAATTATTTGAGGGAAGTAAACAAACTGCATTGTAAAATGGAGCATAGTAGTATAAATGGTAGCATAAGAATTGATATATTAAAGAGTTTCACTTTGGATCTCATTTTAGATCGTTCTTGAGCTGATAATCAAACCTGATCCAGATGCACCGGAACAAGAAGAGGAGAACAAGTTGAGCAACGAGGATATTGATAGAAGTAGCAGCTCTATATTCGAGGAAAAATTAGGTTTCAATGATATAGTACCCATATTAAAAGATATGACATCGTGTTTGCAAATGATAACTAATAAATATGATGATTCTTTTGATAATTTCAGTAAGTTCGTAGCAACCACACTGAGAAATATGCCTCAACAAAATGTGGAGGAGTTGCAGCGACAAATATTGAATCTATTGGTGGCACACCTAAATAAAAATAAATCTACAAATGAAACTGGAGAAAAAAGTTAAAAGTTAGTGCTGATTTTTACTTTTTCTAGGAATTTTTAATAAAATACACTTTGTATAAAGTATTTAATAATTGAATCAAACATCTTCAATTTTTAACTAAAATTTAATTTAAATGTAAATAATAAATAATAAAAAAATTACGAAAGACTTTTATTCTCTGACAAGTACAATGTTTACTTTATACCTACTTACATAATATTGTTTAGTGATTAATACCGAATTATAGTTTTGTTAGTATATATTTTATTTTATAAGATAAAAAGAATGTAACATATTATAAACTATGCTCATAAAAGATAATAAAAAATAAGTTGTACATATAAAAAAGGTTGTCTTGGATATAGTCCTTTTCAAACTTTAGTCTCTGTGCAACTCCTTGCAATCTTCTTCATCCTATTGGAAGAACATCTTCCCACCTTTTCTGTTGCCATCCTCTTCTTTGGCTATATCTCGGGTACCATTCATAAGTGAATTAGAAGCATAAGTGCTTTTCATCCATTTTTCTTCCTTAGATTTCATAATGTTGCCAATCCATTGCTATTTAAATGGTTTTGTGTATTACATCCACTACTCCTGTTGCTCTCTGTATTTCAGTTAGTCTATTCCTCGATTGGATATCCAACATAATTCTCTCCATTTTATATTGATATGTTTAAAGTTTTAATTAATCCATATTTAGTTTTGTTAGGCACCACGAGCATCCATACGTAAGTACATGTGAGATAATATACATGTATTTTTTTTTTTTCACATTTAATATCTTGCAATCAGTGCTTAGACTATAAGCAGATGATTTATATAAATTTTGGGCTTGTCGAGGAAGATCCCCATTGGGAGCCTCTCGTCCTTTAAATGTCAACCGGTATCAGTTCCTTTTAGTTTGTCATTGCTAGATCCATTATAGCTGGTCTTTTCAGGCGATTTTTATGCGCAGGCTTGGCTAAACTGGTGGCCAGACGGTTTGGGTGCCTTTCCAATCTTTGTTTATAACGCCCTGCAAATGAGGCCACTTCCTCTTTAACTGTATTGATTTTTAGATGTTCATGAATCTCTGATGTTTTAATGAACCAAGGTGCATTAGAGATGCTTTTTAGGATGGCATTTTGCATTCTCTGCAGAATGTTTATATTAGAGGTGGCACTAGAGCCCCAGAGTTGTATGCCGTAGGTCCATATTGGCTTTAAAATAGTCTTATACACCAATAATTTGTTGTCAGTACTGAGTACAGAGTTCCTCCCTATGAGCCACTGTAGTTTTCTCTTTTTTAGGTTGACTTGGTCTCGTTTGGACTGTATGTGGTATCTCCAAGTTAGTTTCCGGTCAAGGTGCATGCCCAGATACTTGACAGTGTCTTTTTGGGGCAGTTCTTCTTCACCCAACTTGATAGGTGGGCAATTTCCTTGTCGCAGGGTGAATGTAACTTGTACGGACTTGTTTGTACTGGCAGTTATTCTCCACTTTTTCATCCATCTGTGTATCTGATTGAGACTGGACTGTACCATTTTAGAAGCTATATTTGGATTGCTGTGACTTGCTAGAACCGCTGTGTCGTCTGCGTATGTTGCTGTGGTGATTCCTGGCCTCTCCGGGAGGTCTGCTGTGAAGATCGTGTATAGGACAGGCCCGAGTACAGATCCCTGAGGCACGCCCGCTAGTATGTCATAAAACTTAGATGTACTATCTCCTTCCCTTACTTGAAATATTCTGTTGGATAGGTATGAGTTACAGAGTTCAAAGAATGTGTGAGGAAGCCATGCCTTGATTTTGTATAATAATCCTCGATGCCATACTCTGTCAAAGGCCTGCTTGATGTCAAGGAATGCAGAGCAACAGTACTCTTTGTCTTCTAAAGATTTTCTGATAGTTTCGTATACTCGGTGCACCTGTTCGATCGTACCATGTTCTGAACGAAATCCAAACTGATGGTCTGGAATTACGAATCTATCAGCAAGTATAGGAAGCATTCTCTGGAGTAGTAGTTTTTCAAAGAGCTTTGACACTATTGGTAAAAGGCTAATAGGTCTATAGGACGAGACGTCATGTGTTGGTTTGCCCTCCTTGTGAACCATGACTATTTGTGATACCTTCCAAAGCTGTGGGTAGTGTTTTGTTCTTAGTATCCCATTAAATAATGATGTTAGGAATATCACTGCTTTTCTTGGTATTTCTCGGAGTACTTCTTTAGTTATGAGGTCGAATCCAGGTGCTTTCTTGTTGTCTAGTTTAGCGATTGACTTTATGATTTCTGAAGGAGTAATGTGTTTAATGGGAAGATCCAATTGGAGGTCTTGGTTCATAACTAGGTCGATGTCTTTGTCATCTGAACTGGGCTGGCTTTCATTGGGAACAAACACCCTCGACAGGTGCTCGGCAAACAGCTCGGCTTTTTCCTTACTAGTTCGACACCATGTTCCGTCCCTGTTTCTTAAAGGTGGTTTTGTTATTTGTGGCTGGTTCATTTTGCGAGTGGCTTTCCAGAGTGAATAATCGGTCGCCAAAGTGGGGGTAAGTGATTCCAGGTTTGCTTGAAAGGCTGCGTTTTCGAACTCAATGAGAGCTTCTCTTACCTCATGTATGGCTTTATTGAGAGCCGTCTTGTCCGCTTGGCATTGACTTATGTGCCAGACTCTGCGAAGCCTGCGTTTCTCTTTTATCATTTCTCTAATTTCGAATGGTGTTTTGAACTTTTTTATCTAGATGTTTTTTGTCTGGAGTACATTGCCAGCAAGCTGTCTGAACAACCGTCGTAAAGACTTGCGCAGCATTGTCTATATCTTCAGGTGTTTTTAGACGGATTTTTAAGTCTAGGTTTTGCTCTACAAGTTCTCTAAAACAAGTCCAGTCGGTTTTATTATTATACAATGGTGTGAATGTATCATTATGTAGCAGGACTGTGCTTAATGATAGGATAATTGGTACATGATTGGACGAGCCATCCAAGCAGGATTCTATGTTGGAGTCAAGTCCTGATAACCCTTTAGTTATGAAGAAGTCGATTAGATCAGGTTGTTTATTGGGATCTGTGGGCCAGTGCGTAGGTTCTTTTGTTGATAAGGTAGTTAACTTGCCTTTGTCTATGCAGTGTTTAAGTTCGCGACCCTTAGTATTAATAAGCCTGGAACCCCAGTGGGTGTGTTTGGCGTTCCAGTCGCCTCCTGCTATGAATCGCAGTCCCAGTGTTGTAAAGAATTCTGTGTAGTCTAGCTCTTTAATGTTGTGCTTTGGCGGGCAGTATACAGAAGCGATATTGAAGCAGCAGTATTTATTTTCTACGCTTACTAATGTAGCTTGTATATGTTCTGTTTTGAAGCACGGCTGCTCGTGATGTTTCAGGGAGGATCTTATAATTATAGCTGTTCCACCGTGAGCGGTACCATCGGGATGATTAGTGTTGTAGATGTTATAGTTAGGTATTTTTTTTTTTTTTATAATATACATGTATTAAAAACTATGTTTTTGTCAGACAGTGATTTACTCTTTACAATTACTTTTTGGACAGTACCTTCTTTTTTTAAGTTGGGAAATGCATTAACGCATACCACCTGTAGTAAGCCGGTGGTTATGTGGGACTCACTGGCCTAAAGCCATTACTCACTAAAACCCAACTGACCCATCTTAATGGGGTGTCGCAGTATCGCATGTGCATTCAACTACGACGCCACGATGGCCCAGCAGGTCTGCCAAGGAAGACCACACAGCCAAGAGGGTGGCTCCACAGTCCACTTTGCTGTCCAGAGAAGTACCAGGAGCAACCAGCAAGACACATCGCCCACCGTAGTGGGCTCCTCCTGCACGTTTCTTAGCTTTGCGCCCGGCCGACTACCGGACTCTATTAAGCCCCCACCACCACAAGGTGAACGCACATTGGGGCACACTGGGAGGGACCAGCACCTAATCCAACTGCTGTTCTCACTGCATATCTTTTGACTTTTAAGTTGATGTGATGATATTATTAAGTGACCAAGGCCATGGTATACCTTGTATATAATATATACCTTGTTATATCTACATCTACACTAATATTATAAAGAGAAAGATTTGTATTTTTGTATGTAATGAATAAACTAAAAAACTACTGGACCGATTTTAATAAAATTTGGTACACATGTAGTCTAGAATCTGAGAAAGGACATAGGCTACTTTTTAAGGCGAAAAAAGACATGTAAAAGGTTAAATGGGTTGAAAATTTGAATGGAAATTACGTAATTTTTAAAGCTAGAAGCTTGAAACTTATTTTTTAGGCTTTTGATTATATATAAATAAGTAAGACATTCAAAGTTTGTAAAAATTCCATGCTAAAGGGAGTACCCAAATACGAACCCGAGCGAAGCGAGGGTGAATCGCTAGTATATAATATAATACTAGCGACTCGCACTCGCTTCGTTTGGGCTCGCCCCTAAGTTTAACGCGGGCAAAGCCGCGGATTCCGCTAGTAAATGTATACAAAAACTTGACAAATTATATACCAAAACTTTTCTCGAGACCTAGATTGGGTCCAATCCATTACTGAAAATAGCATGAAAATTGGTGTAGTAGTTTTTGAGTTTATCGAGTGTATGAATATAATCACTACATATTACAAAATGAAGTCCTCAACCGTGTCTGTTAGTCGAATAAACAAACAGACACGGTTGAGGACTTCATTTTGTAATATGTAGTGATTATATTCATACATTCTGGTCTCCTACACTGTACACATCCTAAATTTCAAGTTGTCAGGCCCATTCCTTTGCTTTACATACTTTTTAATGCTAAGGTCCTTCAGCAAGCACGTCATCATCATCAGCAAACCTAAGATGGCTAAGTGTTTTAATATTGATATTTATTCCTAACTTATCCCAATCTAATTCTCTGAAGACATTTTCTAGAACGGTGAAAAATAGCTTTGGAAACAATAGTTTTCCTTGTCTTATTACTTTTTGGATGATATCCAATTCTTCTCCAGTGGTCCCTATCTGAATTATGGCTGTGCTTCTTTGATGATGTTTATTTTCACACATATATATACATTTACTTTGTACTCTCTGTTTTTCTAATGGGTCATGTCATCAGCCCTTTTTTAACGTCCCACTGCTGAGTGCTGGGCACGGGCTTCCCTCAGTACGAGGGGGATCAGGCCATAGTCACCGCGCTGGCCCAGTGCGTGTTGGCGGACTTCACATATATGTCTTACGAAAACTTGCTAGGTTTTCTCAGACATGCAGGTTTCCTCACGATGTTTTCCTTCACCGTAAGACAAGTGGTAATCAGGATACAAATGATTCGCACATGAAAATATCAGAGGTGCGAGACCCGGATTTGAACCCGCTTCACTCGGTTATACAAGCGATGCGTTACCGCTGGGCTACCACTGCCTTATCTTTCTAATGGGTAGTGATGATAAAGTCAAAGGCATTGTAGTGATCTATAATGTAAATCACACTTCTTTTTTAAAGTAAGAATTTTAGGTTTGTATGTTTGGGGCTTCCTAATGCTAAGACGGTAGGACGGATTTGGATGAAATATCATAACGCATATCAGATGGTTATGTCATATGTGGGACTTGCCGGCTAGAAAAGGTGGTATATTACCCACTAAAAGCCAACAGAACCTCCTCCGTCTTAATTACATAGCAAATTTAACTCGCACTTGACCGGTTTTTTTTTTAAATTTCATATTAGGGGTCGAATAATTACGTCCAGATTGACGCTGTTTTTTTTTTTAATAATAAAATACATTTGGCGGATAGAAGTTACTAAGACTTACTTCTGGACATTATTGAGCACCTATTAAAAGGGATGTACCTACGTTTTTAAATAATTATTTAGTAGGTACCTAATAGCTCTCTATATCTTTTTTTTTTTATGGGACAAAGGGGGCAAACGGGCAGGAGGCTCACCTGATGGTAAGTGATCACCTCCGCCCATGGACATCTGCAACACCACAGGGCTTGCAGATGCGTTGCCGGCCTTTCAGGAAAGGGAGGGAGGGAGGAGGGAGAAGGACGGGAGTAGGGATGGAGAGTGGGCCTCCCGGACTCTCACTTACCGGACGAAACGCGACAGCATAGCTGCCACTTCACGCCGGTCTTCTGTGAGAGAGTGGTACTATACGGGGCGTGCCGGCCCATTCGGCTGCTACCCAAAGGTAACAAGCATGGCACTACCACTTGTATCTATAATGAAATAATAAAAATAAAATCCCTAAAATAAAAATTACAATTTCTGCTCTTTTACATGTTGAATAACTTAAGTATAAATTCATTGTTACAACTTTAACCCCGTCACAAACATAATAAGTATTTTTATACAAAATAGTTTTTTTTTAAATGATCATTATTTATACCTATTTTGTCAGTCAAAATGTCAATGTCAATGTCAGGAAAAAAATATTATTTAATATCTGGAACTTTCATTGGCAGAAAGATTAATTCAGACAAACAAACAAACTTAAGTAATATTTTCTAAAAGTGTTCATGTAAATAATATCGAGTAGAAATCCTTCTACAAAATTTAGCAATTACTTAGGAATGAATCATCAATAAATTTGTTTCTTTAAAATGAATTTTTAATACTTACATAATACTTATAACAATATTTAATTAGAGTATCAACATTAAAAATTATAGATAGTATCACATAATTCTGAGTAAATGAGATACATATTTTAAAGTAAAAGGGTGTAAAATAAAACGATTCATTAAAAACAATAAAATAGATTTTCATTTATTGTGAGACGAAAAATACAACAATGGGACTTATCACCTAAAATGGTTAGTGGCAGACTGTCATGTAAAAACAATGTATTGTTAGGTAGAGGCGGGCAGCCCGCGCCCTACAACACAGTAGACTCCTAATATATGTCTTTCATCGGAAAACTGTACGTAACGAATATCAACGAAAATATAGCAATATTATACACAAAACGTTTCCATGACCTCTCTATTCACTGAAACCGTAACTAATATTAATATTAAACATGTGAACTTTCAATAGTTTTCATTTTTAACTAAGTTTTTTTAAAAAGGCTTTATTGATTCGAAGCTAATACTTGATTACTTACAAGATTGTTTAATAATTTAGTAGTGATCGCGCCGGGCGTCCGTCGCTCTACGTCTAGGCGAGGAACAGCTCGTGCAACGGAACGCGCCTACAGACCTCACAAAATGAAACGTAACAACTCTCAATACCGCTACTATGAAACGTTCTATACAAAATTGAACATTGCCGATTCTAATCGTTCGATCATCATTACCATTACATATTACTAAAAACAAGTGGGTTGCGAGCGGTCGGCCGCTGTCGTGCGACTCTCGGTTCAACTCGTCACTAGGTCCATTAAGTACATGCCTTACTCTTATAATTCGAAAATGCCACTGTTGCGAACCTACATCGCCTATGCGTGTGCGCGCGCGCCGCTCCTCCCCCGCGCCAGTCCGCGGCCAGGCGGCCGCACGGACCTCACGGCTCACAGGGTACACACGCGGGCCGCAAAGACCATCGAAGGCGCCGGGGCGGCGCGGCGATGCTCGTAGAGAAAATATTCCAAAATCAATTCGTTACACCGTAGACTATATTTTGTTGAATAAACTTGAAGTATTTATCGATAATCAATAAGTACATTATAATAATTGAATAATTAGTATTTTGTTTCATAAGAGACTAGCATTACAAATAAATACCTTCAGCTATACAATTTAATGTTTATTTCTATTTAAACATATTGAAGATGTTCAAAGTGGACTACGTCGGTTTTTACACAAGAAAGCGGAGATCGGTTCTTGTGTAGAAACTTTTCAGTTGATGCGTCTACGCTTCGAGATATGACTTAAATATATACTTAGAATTAGGGAAAAGGTCGTAAAAACAAAAAGTTATTGAAATTTATAACAAACACCTTAACTAATACTTCAATAATTTAGTTAAGTATAGGAGGCGCGCGGGTGGAGCGGGGGCGGGGAGGCGTCCGACGCGCCGCTAATATCACTCGGCGTACGTACAAACGATGATGCTGCGCTACAAATGAAATAACTTTATACAAAAGATGAGACGAGGCCGCGCGGCCCGCCCCCTCCCCCTGCCCGCGACGCACCGCAACATGTCTTCGACAAAAGCAATATAAAACATTTCATTCCGTGTAAGTGACGACACGACGCTACGCGAAAATTTTATTTTATTTTCAAAAAACACACGCCCATTCGCTCGTCCTCGCGCTTAAATCTAAAATTAATCATTAGACAATATTTATTCGTTCAACAGACGCGCGCGACTGGCGCGACGCGTATAATAATAAAATATTTTCAAAACAATCGATAATTAAACACACTAGTTAACAATAACTCGCGCCCGAGCGTCGGCGGCGGCGAGGCCCGCGTCCGCCCGCGCTCGCCGCGGTCGGAACGAATACGTGCATGCTCGTTAAAAAATATCCTATACACAATCGATTACGCAGTCGGAGCGATGGCAGCGATGTGGCGGCGACACGGCGGCGACGCGGCGGCGAGACGGCGGTTAGACGGCGGTCTCCGTGTGGCTGTGGCTGGAGAGCCGCTCGACGTCCAGGTCGTGTGGCGCGAGGGCGTCGCGGGGCGCGTCCGCGTACTCGACGCTGGACGAGTGCGAGTAGCGCTTGGAGAGCGCCGTCTGCTTGCGCAGCGCCTCCGCGAGCGCCGCGTCGGCCAGCGAGCCGCGCGAGTCCAGCCCCTGCCGGAACGCGTTCACCACGCGGATCTGCCCAACGCCCAACGCGACCGCTTAGTTTTTCTCCCATTTCTTATCATTTCCAGTTCTGGCTCACTCATCATTGCTATATGATACTAGTTAGTTTGCTCAAGTTTGCTCAACAAGTTTGAGGTTTGTGGGAAATTACCAGATTTTGAGGTATCATATAGCAATGCACTAGCTCTTTTTATAGAGATAAAGATGTAGTAATTATTTGCAAGATGATTTTTGTGAATAATTTAAACAAGTTATAAAAAGAACTAGCGCACATATAACAGTTTGTACGTGAGTTGCAGTCACATATGAAATTTGGAGATGTAACAAGAGGGAGTGCCAATAGTGACTGCGCAAGGGTAGTCTACATTTAATTTTCAGATATGTTCCTTAGCTGGACTATGCCATCTAGGAACATATCACATTACGTACAAATAGAAAAGTAGTGAGCCAGAGCTAAACAACAAAACTTATGGCAAATCCTTTTGATTAGTCACTACTAGTTTGTCACGGTTAATTAGCAGCATACCGTAAAGAGAATTAGTATATAATTAATATATAAATATATTTGATTACATTATTCCATGGAAACGAGAGTGTAAATCAAAAGGGTGCACCGTCACATAAAATGGAAAAATGTACATTTGTTGGAAAACAAATAGAAGCACACCGAGCCATTAAAAGAAAGGCGAGAAGCGGTAGGTATTTCAAAAATCCAGTCACAGATAATCCACGCGCAGCCGGAGATGGGGTCAAAGGTCCAAAAAAGCCGTGAAAAATGTGTCAGATAAACTAAAGCTCCAGTTAAGTGTTTGACCCTATCTCCAAAACATTGGTGAAGGTCCGCCATTGCAGGTCGACGTGCTGGCGATTCTGCCGGCCGCTCCCACGCATGCCATGCAGTGATATGAACTACTTGCTCCTGCCATCTCTGTATACAGACATCAGGTGATTCTTCGTATCTTATAATTTCGGTATCATTTTATCGCCAATTATATAGCGAAAATATTAAGTTTTTTACAGTTTCATGTTCTGAAAGCTTGTGCTCTAACAACGATGACACCGGAAGTATAATTAGTTTAGAATTAGAATCTTCACCCAGTCGTATCATTTGTTAGTGACGTGTCGGTGTACTCTGTGGTTCCATGCATTTATTCTGTGACTGCAGTTCATCGACCTTCTATGAGCGACGCGAAGCTCTATGCCCTTACACTAACATACGAAGCAACATCGATCGAGTTTTCATTTCCGATATCCGAACATTAAGCAAAGCTGAATAACCTAGTGTATTATATTCCCAGATTCCCTCCATATTCAGTATTTTTAAAAGCGTTATTTCTAAACTTAGTTATCTAAAAGCTTGTTTAAAATGAACTCGAATGTATTTTTATAAAGCTCTTA
Organism: Boloria euphrosyne; assembly: GCA_951802675.2. Taxonomy (NCBI): domain Eukaryota; kingdom Metazoa; phylum Arthropoda; class Insecta; order Lepidoptera; family Nymphalidae; genus Boloria; species Boloria euphrosyne. Next base: position 5,937,883 of record OX637896.1, read on the forward strand.
TGACAATTTCTCGACAATTTATGGTTTTTTGATGGAGCTTATATATTTTTTGTTTTTTTTAAAGTGCGAATATGAGGCAACACAATATATACATCTACCTTCAGCAACTAATGAATGATAAAAGAAAATTTTGGTCAGTTTAAAACTGTTCAACGCGAAGAAATTCGAATGAGTAGGTGCTCCTTAGAAATGATCGCGAATCTACTAAGTGTCTAGCTTAGTTTAAAAATTTCTTTAAGTGACAATTTAGTATTACAAAGAGATACTTACGAACTCTACATTATTTATCTAGAAAAGCATGAATTAAGTGAAATATGTATGAAATTTTTTAGACATTACATTGAATAAATATAATACTTGTGATTATTATTAAGGCTTATATTTAGCAAATTTCGCAAACTCTTACATTATAATGATATTTTACCCCCATAATAGAGAACATTGAAACATGTTACCAAAAAAAATCAATTCCGTTTTATTATATAACATTCAGATTGTAAAATACATTTACATGTACGTATTGCACGTTGAATGGATTTTGGGACACGAACACAACATATACATATTAGTCATATAACCTGTTACGGAACCCTTCAAGGCAATGAAATCATGCAGCAGGAACCATGCCAGTGATGACAAGCATGCAAGCTCTACACTGACCGATTAAATTCAAACCATTGAACTACATTAAGTGGTGTCAAAGAAGCAAAAATAAAACAGACTAAGTTTTAAGTAGAACTATCTTTCCGGACTTTTCTTTTTCGGTTTCCGATGTTTCGAACAATTTACAGCAATCTCAAATTATGAAATGTATGTAAAAAATATAAAAATTTGAGACGTGAAAGCACACGATTACTGCAAAGCATTCGAAACTTCGTGAACTAAATACAAAATAAATCCACGAAAAAATCCAAAAAGGTAGCTTTACTTAATAAATATCAAATTCGCGTAAATATAAAAAAATAATACTTAGTTAAAAGAAAGGACGAAGTTAAAGGGTCAGTGTGGAAAGAGAACGGAATAGTAGTAACGGATAAACAGTTGTAGAGTATAGTAAATAGTAGAACGAAACAAAGGACAAAAAAACAAACTTAGAGGTGAGTGAAAGAGCAGGCTTTTGAAATCTTACAGCTTGATCGGTAGAAGTCTTGCTGTAGGGCACAGGAATCAAGCGCTCTTGTAACTCGCCACCTATGACCTTCCGTGTGCAATGGGGATCATGGAAAAGAAAACCAAAACAAGAACATGAAGTAAAAGATTCACGACACGTAGAGGCTCACGCGGCATAAATCAACTGCGGTGTTGACCATCGGACGATATTCATTAAAATAAACGCAACATTTAAAGTACACAACATAACTAACTAGTGAAAAATAAGTATAAATGATAACATTAACTAATAAAATAATACAAAATTAGAATACATGAAACTTAAATGATAAATAAAATGTAACTTTTTACAAAATAAATGGTGTAAATAAACATTTTGAATAACGTCCGATTGTGTAGCAGTGAAAGATTTACAGTGTACAATAGAAAGTAGATATAAAGGACTGTTCGAAGCCTAGAAGTGCCTCGCGAAGCGAACAGGTCTCGGGAAGAAGATAAATTAAAAAATAGAGTAGAGTAGGTGAACTAAAATAACGCAGGGTCTTCCTATAACCGTAACAAGCACATTCATGGGTTGTGCACTTAACAGCTATATTTATAAAATTCCATCCAGGGCTCCTTTACACCATTTTTAAATCGTAAATTAAACAATATTAAAAAAAATCATAAAATTATAGTAATACAATATTTAAAACATTGATCTGAAAACACATAGCTCTCGATAGTATGCGAGTAGAAGCTTTAACACTGATTTTAATAACTTTGTATTATCTGTGCGTGTGTGTGTCTGTGTGTGGGCACACACGGTCGTGTGTACAGTTTCGGGTCTCCATGCGGTACGATCTAAGAAGCACACATATTGTATCGCCGGAGTTGCTCACATACCAGATATCTATCTAACATATAAAATTTAATACTACATCAAATATGTATATAAAAGCGCTAGGGGCAACGACAACAAATAAATCAAAAAAATCTTACCGATTTTTCTAAATTTCGGTTTCAACATGTATTTACATAAGTGATACTAAATTCTACGAAGCACGTACTAAAAACAGCTAACATTGACCTCACATTTAGAGATAAAAGTTCATTATTCATAACTTACTCATGAAAATGATGAGTAAATTATCAAATAGCATTTCTTAAATCTACGAGCTCATGCTGTGCTGCACTAGACAGACGAAGCAAGCGGCGTCTAACATCGATCTATCGTACGACAAACAATCTGGCCAACTTTGGACGACAACATCAAACATTTGGCCAACATTAAAGACATACACTTTCGTAGACGGCCAGTTACCTTATAAATGCAGCTCCAAACGAGGCACGGGGTGAAATGAAAGTTACTTTGGAATATAGATACTTTATTACTAAGGTTTATTAAGAGACAAGCAGCAGTAGTATCAATATAGTACCATTTTATACCACGTTCGTTGGTCGTGTAGCAGAAGATCATGCCACTATATTTTAAGTGTTAATCTATCGGCGTGAGGAAAACACTATAAGCGTAATATTAAAAAGGTTTTGATAAAAGTTTAACTTTTATAACTATCACTTGTTGTACACCAAACACGAATTAGAATTTTAGTATAATAATTTATATCCTATCCTTAAAACTTAATAGCAGGCGAGTACTACACAAAGTGCGTTAAAGAATTACATGTAAACGTTATAACGTAGTTAACATAAATATATCATCTAGTACAAATCCTTTCACATCGTGAGGATATTTAAATTTGCTTGAGAAGATTCCTGCGGTATGAGAAATAAAAAGAAATAAAGAAACAGAAGTTTGGAAGACTAGAGTAAAACAGTGTAGTGTGATGGCGACAGTAGATCTACTTTGAAAAAAAATACAGTCATAAAATTACCTATAATTATTATTCTACTACATGCATAGTATTCAATGTTTTAGACATAAATTTAAACAAAGCTGTATCTAATAATAAGAGAAGAAGAAAAAGATATTAAAAAGAAGTATATGCAAACCTTAAAACAACGTTACAAAGTAAATTTCTCCGGTCGGAGTTCGACTCCCGACTCAAAACGAAATGTACTTTGTAAAACCGAATCTTTGCAATCAACATGAAAATAATCCGTCAATAATTGTAAAACATTAACACAAAATCTTCACAAAATCACATCTAAAATCGCATCCAATAAATAAAATAAGAAAAATATCAAGCAAATTTAAATATCTATAATTATACATATTACAAGCACTTGGGTAGCAAATTATGTGTTCATTCATAAATATGGCACATGGATTGTATCTTAGTTAAATAAAATTTCAATATAAAATTTCAACATTTTCCAAACACACAACAACGTCGTAGAACATTTACTAAGAACTAAAAGGAAAAGTATTTATGTATATTTACAGAAAGTTTATTTCTATAACCGTTTCGTAAAAAAATAAATGAACGTGCTTTGATTCACTAACTATCGGCTATAAGAGAATATTAATTTTATCGCTAGTGTATTCGATTTAGAACAGTGCACCATATTTTAAAACTATAGTTAAACTTTATACTTTGCAAGTTCTAATATATCGCTTAATCTAATAAATTTAGTAAACAATTTCAAGACTTAATTAAACTACGTTCACACTTACGAGACTTTACGGGATATTGAAAATGGGGATTATATATTTAGAATAAATTTAAACAGGCGTTTCTTGGCAGTTAATATTGATCACCACGATATATAAAAGCTTGTTTTATCGAAAGATTACATTAAACGTTTAGTCTTGGTGTATAAGTTTGTATATTTGGTGTAAATTTGTTTAGTTGGGTTAATTAGTCATCGCTCTGATGCGAGATGGGGCTGAGCGCGGGCAAGCTGCCGCCAGACTGTACGCTGATCCTCCTGTGCTCTGCCAAATAATTATTGACAAATATCCTGCGGCCGGCCAATATGTCCGCTTTTTGCTGTAAAACAACACGACGGAGCCGTCAGTTGCTTAATGGCGGCGTACGCGCAGGCTACGCTACGTAACCAAACTGCTAGGTGTTGCCAATACGAAAAAGAAAAAGGGCAGTGGCGTTCCAAAACCAAACTGGCAACACTATTGTAGTTAATGGGGGATTTTATATTCACTCGTTAAAAAGGTAAGGAAGAGTTGATGCGTTAGCGTTTTGGTTTTAGAATCCCAAAACTACAAGAAGTGAGGAATTTTAGCTGTTAATAGAAAATTTGTTAAAAATTTGTAAGTAGCAGTTTCGTTACTAATTAGGTGCCTAAATTTATCTAGGATAGGGGCATTCACACTAGCTGGGGCGGGGCATCCAGTAGCAATGAAAAAATATATATAAGAAAGAAATACCGTGTGGGAAAGCTACTACTACGATATAACTTGAATCCGGTATGTGAGCTCGCGACGGTGCGGTCCTCGGGTGGTCAAATGAAATATCGGTACAATTCAAATAAATACTTTTATTCAAATGAGTTTTAATATTAAGATGTTTATACGCCGGTTAAGTATGTAAGTAATTGATTTTAAGAGTAATCGTTAAATGTAACTCAAAAATAAGATAATGAAATCAACTTATTAAATAAGTACTTACACAACCGAGTCAATAATAAAAAATAATAATAAATGAAATAAAAAATAATTAGTACAGGCTTTTTAAGTTTTGTAACCATAAATTATATTTGGTACTTAATTACTAGTTTTGGTGTGATAATGGATATTTATTTATGTATATTTCTCATTTTTAGCTTCTTAAACACTAAAGTTAGAGGTTTGGTAGATATTGTGATGGAATTATGCATAAATATAAATCATTTCGGTGAAATTAGAAATAGTGACAAAACCTGACGCTCTCTGCGTATAAGTTTGTAAAACTTGAATTTAAAATAATATGAAGCATTAATAAACAATCAGATAGGCTACCAAACATCTAATTTAAATTAAAAAAAAAAGAAACAACTTGTGCATACTCACAGACATCTGTATACATGCATAACGCTGTAACATAAGCATGATCACACTTTAAATGCGAAGCAAAAATTAATTATTAAAAAAATACAAAAAAAAAACAACATTTGTACCAAAGTTAAAAAGAATACATCTTCAATATATACTCTGTACTTACAATCTAAGTGCGGCAGCCATTTTGTAGACGTGCAAGTCACAAAATGGCGGCTTGCTTCTCCGTCTTATTAATCGGTGACGTGTTTACGACGTTTGTTTTAATTGTTAAGCCAGAGCGTGAAAGTACCGAAGACGTCAGACAACGTGCAACACGGGCGTCATGCGACTACTGTACTGATACCGATCTAGATTCTAGACAGAGGCTATGCCTAGGCTATGTATGTAATACCTATGGGTACCTATGAGTGATGTCGGCGTCTCGCAGGAGGCCTACTCGGTCAGATCTAAACTTACCGTTAACATCTGAAATAGAGCGTTCGTTCTAAGACTGGGCGGCCCCCACCATAATAATACTATTGAAAGAAAATTCTATGGAATTTGCTTGAAAATTTATTAATTGTAAATAGATCTCGTAACATTCGCATAATCTACATAATATTAAAGTTTAGTTCGTTCGCTCTCACATGTGAGCGTCGTGTGGCGAGTGCCATTCATTCATCTAACTCCATGTCGGCGTATACAAGGTTCATACAGCTATTATAAGATTACAGTGTTCTTCTAAAGGTATAATCTGAATAAAATAACAGTTATCCATATAATTGTAGAATCTAATTGTATCCCAGTTTTAGGCAGAAACGGGGTAAAGTGGTCCCAAAATTTACTATGAAACAAAACATCAAAGCAGCCGATCGGAGCACGTCGATTTCAATTAAACTTCGATCGTGCCCTTCGTCCACACTACTCGCACGAAACTAGTGAGAATTCTTTAAGTATTAATAATGTAGTAAAATTTAAAAGTCTAAAAGAGTTAAGTTACAAAGTTTACTTTAAGGAATTATCTCAATTCGTAACAGCTACACAAAATATCACTGCTCTGATATACATATAAAGACGTTCGAGAGAATAACAAACTTATTTACATAATATATTTTCGTCTAGGTATAGTGAAGCAGTGTTCGTTACATTCGGAGTCGGCGCGACCTACGAGGGTCCGAGGCTAAACTAGGCGCTATCAATATGAAAGCATCCCCCGGTCTAGTCAGGAGTGAGTGGAACGTAACGCGCGGCAACAGGCACGATTCGGTGTCACCTAACGTCCGGCCTAACTACATTATTGCTATGATCTAATCATTTAACACTTAAAGTAATCGCTTGAGCCGATACGGGGCGCGTTAAGTACGGTTGAAGTTAGAATATGGTGGTTTCGGTGCGTGGGGCGGTTTGTTGCGAGTGGGGGGTGTGTGAGGGGTGCGCGGGGGGCACGTCGTCCGCGTCGATGTAGGCGATGTCCTGCGGCGCCGCCCGCAGCCGCGAGCGCAGGCCGGCCGCGGAGTGAGCGGACAGACGCTCCTCCAGGTCCTCCAGGGTGGATTTGAACGCTCGCACCACGCGCAGCTGCAACCAACAACACGCGTGACGTCACACGCGACGCGCCTACCCGACAGCCCCCCTACGGATCCCGTACGTCCCGGACGGATCACCGATCGCGACAAGCTTACACGAGTGTGGTGTGGATTCCGTTAGCGCGCTCCCGCCGACGAGTCTTGCTATATCTACGCATGCCAGACGATGGATCACCTGTGCCCGGTGGCCATGCAAAAGAAACTAGGTGTGACCGACAGATCCTGGCCTCGATGGTTCGTGAAGATCGAAGCTGGGTTAGGGTCGAAGTATAGCGCGAGTGGAGACAGGGTGCGAGGGCGGACGGTGCCAGATGAGGGCGACATCTACAGCCAGAAACGTGGGAGTTGCAAACAGACGAACAGAACTATTGGAGTGCTCCCGGGGAGTCACCGACACTGTCGCTTGCCGGATGTGAGTGCGCTATATATAGCATTCGATGGATGTTCCGAAACGAAAAATCGAACAAAGTTTGAGGCAAATGATCAAAACTCATGTAAACTAATGAAGACAAACAACCGAAAACTAATATCTAAATGAAGATGAAGAAAAAAAAGAGAAAACCAAAGCAACAAAAAATAATTAGTGAAGCCAAAAAATGATAAATCGTGATACATCGTACAACGAGTGGAAACCACAACATTTCACACGTACAACAACAACCAACCAATGAGGCGACAGTGTCGTGACTCGCCGCGGGCGTGTTAGACTAGACTAGGCTAGGGCTAGACTAGACTAGACTAGGCTAGGGCTAGGGCTAGGGCTAGGGGTGGTGTACCGTGAGCGTCCGTCGCACGCAGCGCGCCGCCAGCCGCCGCGCCCGCCACTACACCTCCGTCTCCAACACCGGCCGGGGCTGCCAACAACACCTCTCTACGACGCGCGGCTCGCCCCATTCGACACCGTCCTATGCCACGCAGCCCTAGCTTTACAACCGCTCGCCCAGATATGGGGCGACAACACCTAAGATAGATCTACTCTACCATAGAACTTGTACACCTTCTAGGTGATTCTACTACGGAACGTCATCGGATGACAACATTTGCTCGTCCGACGTCATCTATGAACACCATTGTATGGTAAAGGTTGGGATTTAGTGTGTAAGAAGTGAACGGAAACGTTAGACCTATTCAAGAAATAACAAAATGATTGATTAAGAAGAATTATTGATCAATTAATTCACTTAGTTCTCGGTTCAAGATCATTTATTTTTAGTCGACATCAAACAGTATTTCACAGATGACTGAGTTTAACTACTGACTAAATACTTTAAAGAATTAGTTATATACGTTTCTAAGGCTAAGGTCACTAATGTCAATACTAAGTTACAATAAAAAAGATAACTTAATTTTGGATTTGAAATAAATACTTCTATCAAAAAAAAAAAGAAAAGGTTAATCAAAAGAAACCAATAAACGGTAGCGGAGATTATAAAGATGAATAAAGTCTTCTAAACAGATGACGTCAGGACGATCAAAAATACTTCGTATATCATTGACCGGTCCCAAGAATATTTATTTTCGTCCCCATATCTGTCGTAGCTACAAGCAGGCCAACACGGAAAAAAGACCGTTTAAGTACATATAATAAAATAGTAAGTTATCGGTGTCTGTACATGAAAAATTATGGGACAGTTAGTGTCAACGATGCTTGCGAGGATGTTACACAAATATACAAAATCAGTCAGTCAGTTTGTCTATATGGGGTTGATGAAGTCTAGTGAATCGACGAATTAATTTCAACCGGCTTTTCACAGTTTACTCAAAAATATCTGGAGTTAGGTTACATTTGGCCAGGGGTTCCGACAGCATAAAATACAAACATTGAATATATATTGTATATACATGCATTTACGAAAACGAGAACGCGTTAAGAGCTGGTAATTGAACAAAAACATAAATGTGTGGGTGTAGCATGATGCATGTATGCGGCCGAGGCCTGTGTCGCGTGAAAGATAGTTCTTGAGGTGCCGACATAAATGATAAACAAAAATAATAATGATAAACAGAGGATAAACAACTAAAAATAGGATTCGAGTCGAGGCCTTAGCTACCCTTTAGACAGCTACACTACTCCTACACAACGCAGGGACACCTTAAATGCTTGGACCAGGGTTTCTAATGACGCCGATACACCTAAAATATGCCAGCACAATGTCTTTAACGTCATACACGTGTTTATTTAAGTATTATTTATGTTTTTATTTATAGCATATTTTAAATTTTCTATCTAATTCAAATTCCATACGATTCTATGGTGGCGGCTCGCATTTTATCTCGTACGTTCTTAGTATGGATCTTTGATGATTTCAACTTATATTCTAGCATGCCATTTTTAATTTTAGTACTAAACATCCAATTTCGGGAGCCAAGGAGGAACAATTGCCTACAAATTTTTAGTTCCATCGATTTTACAATATGATCCTACCAAAAACTAATTTAAAATTTAGTTTATCATAATCAGGTCCATTATAAAAAAAAGGTAATTATCAGTATTGTAAAATCGATACTGTTAGGAAGCTACACAAATTCACTGATTTTGTTAAGTTTTTGTTAAATTTAGTTTGGGACGTGTTATTCTCTAATATACTTACCAAGCGCCAACTCGCCTAGATGTTCCTCTATATACACAACACATACGGACACTACAGCTAGCCTAACAAAATACGCAAAAAATAACACAATAAAGGCTTTCCAACGGCAAGGCAAATGCACTACGCACATTGTCCAGTTTGACGCTTACACCCCTTACGTTTGACTGGCGATATACCCCCAAAAACACTCGAAAGGACAACATTCACATACAAAAAAAAAACAACAAAAACAAAACAAAAACATATAACATTGACGGTACAACGGCAAAGGAAAGACGGGTTCGACCGACGGTTATCTCTGGGTTAGTTCGGCGAGCACTCACGGCATGCTCTATATTTAAGAAAAATCCACTCCACACTCAAATTAACGTTGCTTTAACCAACTGAACACAATCCGGTACAAAAATAATACATTAAAAATAATTAAAAGTGGGCAAAATATTGAAAAATTAATGCTCATCGACATCGGTAATGTTTGTTAGTACGCCGTGCGGCCTTGCTAGCGGGCTTCGGCGTAAACTTATTCAAACGAGCGGGTTGGATCAGTAGCGAGGATGTATCGGGTTGGCGTTTCACAAGCAAAAAAAAAACACTATTCTTAATTAAAAATAAAACAACAAAATTATAATTAAAAAAAAACACAAAAAATAGTAAAAAAAAAATCAAACAGTCAGTATGACTAAATAAAAGATAGATAGAAAAAGAAGTAGTCATTTTATATTGCTATGTGGTTGATGTAATGTGAATATCTATCGGGGTAAGTCATAGTAACTGTTTGTTTTATGAGGGATAAGTACATTCGTCACAGCCTACATTAATCATGCCAATCGGTGGGGGAGGTTGGGGCAGTAAGGTCAACTCGGGTATTTTGAAAAAAAAATTAAAAAAAAAAAATCTATTGGGAAGCGTCAGACTGTATATCGGTACTGCGGAACATGCATGGCCGTACTCGCGATGTTTAGAGCTATCTAGTGTATCTAGGGCCTGGCGTCGTGACATCCGGAAAGAAAGAGATAGTTACAGATTGAAAGAAAAAAGATAAAAGATTGATAAATTAAAAAGTAAGAGAGGATGTCAAGAAACCGGGTCGTTAAATTAATTAGTATTAGAAAAGATAAATTCTATTGTTGTTCGGTTGCCAATTTCTTTATATCTATTTTTTTTTCAACATATTTATATCTATATGGAAATTAGCAAGCGAACAGACACTACGTTAAATATGGGCCAAAATAATAGCGTAACTACATTACTTTGTATAGTGTTTCTCTGTGTAGGTATGGAAATAATAACTATTGAAAGAGAAAACAAGTATAGGATAGAAAAAAAAATAACGGTTTGTGAAAAAAAATAAACTAAAAACAAAACAAAACATGAAAAACAACAAAAACAATAACCGTTCAGTTTGAAAGATTGAATTCATTATCGCAATCAACTTGTGTCATTATCAGAACTGTGAATAATCCGGCTTTCTGTACCAATAAATCAAAAATGTTACATAATGAGAAACAGCAAAACCCATAGTAGGTTACTGCGATGCTTTATATATTTATATATGAAATGCATAGTATTGAAAATGGTGGTATCGGCTTGTAAATGCAATAATAGTAAAATAATATATAAATGGACAATAATATCGACTTAGCGTAGGATGCCCACGGTATCCGCAGTGTTGACCTGTTGGTATTGTACCGATAGATGAACTATCTGTACCGCTGTAACCTCAAAACTTATCCCTCTTATATATATGCACGAACACTTTCTGCCACTCCTATTATCATTATTTTCATTCCACATCATTTATTCTATTACTGTATAAAATCTACTATTTCTATCAATTTATTTAGAATGTAACCTTTATACAGTAACCACCTTTCAGTCTTAGAAATCATCACGAATTCATGATCGTCATCATAATATCATGATCATCATCTAAGACTTGACTACTATTTGCAAATTCAGTCTTTATTTACTGATTATTACTATAATTTTTGAAATATTGCAAATATTAGTCAACACATTATTATAAAAATATCTATAACAGTTATTTATAAAGAAGATAACTTTCAAATTTAATGTTGTATAAATAACTATTATAGCCCCCGAAAACATACGATTGCGACATTTACCCACACTTATGGCTTTTCAGCACAAAATGTAAGCCCAAGTTTGGTTCTGTAAAGCAAACATTGCATTATATCACGGCCATATTAACAGCCATGGAAATTGATCGCATAAGATTTTTTTAACGGATGGATACGTGACGGATAATAAGCCCTTGCTCTTATTATAATAATAATTATTTTAAGACAACGAGAACATTATATTTCAAGAATTATAGAAAAATATGTAAGATAAAATTTAAGTGAATCAACACTATTAACTTTATAATGCAGTCATATGTATATATTTTTTTTAATTTTAATACGCAAATAAATAATCCACATCACTATTATACTGCGCTGAATTTATTTTATTAAAAATACGCGCAATTATCTCAATACCAACAATCAAAGTAACATTCCCAATATAGATAATAAAAAAGTAGCAAACATTACACCCATCACCCTCACCCATCACGTATCCACACCCAACCCTAACGCCACCCCGCCCTAACCTCCCCCACCCGCACCCCCGGGCACATACCTGCGTCTGGAGGCGGGTGAGACCGCGTATCCATAGGATCTGTCCCGCTCGGGGCTTCTTGTCGAGGTCCGCGTCGTAGTCCGGCCCTGGTTGGATTGTCTCTGGGTCGGGCTGTCCGCGGCCCCATCTGAATTTATATGTAGCTTATAAATGGTTATTTATTTATTTTTAAATTAAAAAAATAAGTAAGTAATATTATTAATAGAATAACAATCTACTTTTACATCAATTTTTACTAAAACGAACATATTATTATATCTGTTAACCAAATCATAGATACTTTTTAAATAAGTGATATGCTGTCTCCATAATGATGATGACTCTACATAATATACTGTTTGAAGAGTTTTTATATGTGTATATAGTGATATATATTTACAAATACCCTAAGAAAAAAAAACACATCCGAATTATAAATGAAACTACCTTTTCGGATTTTGTCGCGGATTTATTTTGATTTTTAATTCCCGACGTTTTGAATGTAAAGCATTCGAATGTAAAGCATTCGAAACGTCTTAAGGAATTAAAAATCAAAATAAATCCGCGACAAAATCCGAAAAGGTAGTTTCATTAATAATGTCGAATATTCGCGTAAATCTAAGAAAGTATTACATCGGAATTAAATACACATCCATATTTTTTAAAGTCGGTCTAAACTCGATGATAATGGTAAAACTAACTAGACTGAAACTAAGTTATATTTTACGGCATATTTAATATTGCACTTTCACTTACGAGGTATTCTGACCTCCTCGCCTTTTAGGGCTTCTAGAAGTGGGCACAATGTTACTTGAGTAATTTCTTTAAGTTAATGTTAATAAGTATTTTTGTTAGTTTTTCAAACAAGAGCCACTAGATTAAAGTTCTACAATTATTAAACATACTCCCACATATCTCCCAACTATCTAGTATTATTCTATAGAGAATATTCGTTCTTCGATTACAATCCTACTGAATAAAACTGTTTTTCTACTAAGAAGTAACTTTCTCAAGCCAATTGTTTAGTTTCCCAAACCTTAAAGCTCACATACACATAAGATATAATATTTCAGGGTATAAAATTCTACTATCCCGTCTGTAATTCTCAAACCTTAGAACCGATACACCAGAATATACTCACGAAAGCTTCTTGGGTATCTTCCTAGTGGGTAAGGTGGTGACGAGCTGCCCCCATACCAGGGTACCGGCGCCGAAGAACAGGCACCACAGCCACTGATCTATCGAGAGGCCTGCAGTACTGAACGCCATGCCACCGAACTGGATGATCACCACCTGGAATTTGGGTGTTTCTCGTATTTGAATATATGAGTAGATTTAATAAATAATGATACAGTATTTTATTGGCTACTTTCGACCTCATAAAAATCTAGCTTTAAACTCATATAAAGTTTAACCTAGATCACTGTCAGATCTAGCAATATACTTAAAGAAATCGCTTAACAATTCGGGATTCGAACTTCCTTCACCCAATTTCCAAAGCAAACCCAAAAAAATAATCATTAAGCCAACTCACTTGAGACAGAGCAGTTCCGATCCAAATAGAATAGAAGATAGGATTAGTGAAGAGACCCTGGAACACGTTTCTTTGACCGTGGATTTTTCTCGCGTTGATTTCATTGAAAAGGGTCATCATTACGAAGGTGTTGAATATGATTGTGAAGTGCTGGGAGGGTTCCGCGCCAAGCTGCTGACCGCGTCCGGAGGGGATGTTTAACAATCTATCACCTGGAAAGGGATGGGGGTTGTTTTATAATTATTATTAACATAATAACAATTAAGTAATACTAATTAAGTAATGCGAAAGTAATTTCACAATTGAAGTAATATTGCGTGAAGTATATCACAAAAAACATAGCCGTATTAAGTATCACCTTCTTTCTAAAGTCAAAATCAATTTTACAGTTGTTACTATACATCTTGAGTTTCGTCCTGCTAACTTCATTCGCAGTAATACGGTAAAAGTTAGTTATTAAAAATAAACAATTTATCTTTTTATAAAACTTAAAAAGAAACTAAAAAGACCAGCCAAAAAAAAAACAAAAAACCTCAATTTTCAAATGACAGACACAGATAACTTAACCATAAATCAAAAAGAGAAAGAAACAGAGTAAGAAAGAGAGGCAAACATACCAACAAACAAGAGCGTGAATATGATGAACAGCTGGTACACCGCCTGGCCGAGGATGTTCTTCATCATGGTGCGGCTGATGAGGGGCTTGGTGCGGCCGTAGGGCTTGCGCTGGAGCAGGTCCGGCGTGGGCAGCTCCGTGGCCAGCGCGAGTGACGCCAGCGTATCCATTATCAGGTTCACCCATAACATTTGTACGGCCTGTGGGTGGCAGATACTTAATTATGTATATCTTGTAATTTTAAATATCTATATCGGTGTCTTTTCTTGGTAAATACATATTTATTTACTATATTTGTATATCTTGTAATATTATCTATATTTGTGTTTTATGGGAAAAAACTTAAAAAAAATTATATCTTGTCCGAAACTAAGCAAAAAAAGCTTATAAGGGTTTATCTTAATTTTAGAATGACAATTTCTTTGTGTAGAGCGATTGTTTTGGGAAAAAAAATTGATTTCAATTTATTTATGCAGCGTATAATATATTCGAATTCGAGTTAATTTTACTAATTTAAAAAATCTTTTTGTAATTTAAAGTTTAAGCTGTTTTATAATAAAAAAAGAAACAGACTTGTGAAAAATTCCAGGCTATTATAATTCCACTAGTATAATTAAAATTTCACGACTAATATATAATATATAAATATTTAAACCACATGTTTCTTACCTTAAGGGGACTGTCCTGTATAGCACAAGCACCGATAAAAGCAACGATAACAGCCACAATGTTGACGGTCAGTTGGAACTGGAGGAACTTAGCGATGGAGTCGTACACGTTGCGTCCCCACATCACCGCCTTCACTATAGATGAGAAGTTGTCGTCCGTCAGGATGATGTCTGATGCTTCTTTGGCCACGTCTGTACCAGCTATGCCCTGAAATGTTTAGGATATGTATATATGGAGCTCTTTTTGACGTTATTGTTGGGCACAATCCTTACATTAATACGAGAGGATCTGTGAAAGTCTAGGTTGGATAACTTCCCTTGCCTTTTCAAAACTTGCTAGGTTCTATTAAATGAGCAAGTTTCAAGGCAGACAAATGGTAATCATGGTGGAATGATTTGCACACGATAACATCAGAGGTGCGAAACCTTCGGATCTTCCTTATATATCGTGGGTACGTGTACGTACTTTATGCGTACGTGCACGTACTTTTTTTTATGGGACAAAGGGGGCAAACGGGCAGGAGGCTCACCTGATGGTAAGTGATCACCTCCGCCCATGGACATCTGCAACACCACAGGGCTTGCAGATGCGTTGCCGGTCTTTCAGGAAAGGGAGGGAGGAGGAAGAAGGTATGGGGAGTGAGCCTACACATGTGGGACTAACCATAGCAAATCCAACATCAGCCTTCTTGAGCGCTGGTCCGTCGTTGGTGCCGTCCCCGGTGACGGCGACCACCTCGCGCGTGTCGAATGCCTTGGACTCGATCATGCCCTTCACCAATGTGTACTTGTCTGTAGGCGACGAGCGCGCTAGCACACGCAGCTTGGGCCACACCTTGTCCACTAGATGTTGTTGGACCTGGAGGGAAATGTTTTAAATTCATTATTATTGCTAGGAAGAATGTATTCGTAGGTTCGTCGATGGGTTGGGTTAATTAAATTCGAAACAAAATTAAGCTCCTTTAATGAGTGCCTTTGTACAATAATGAAATTTAGACCCCCACAATGTTACGTCCGAGTGCAGAGAGGAGAGTGTGTGGAGGTTGGAGAAGCCACGTACTGTTGCGTACCTTCCGGTGGCGGGTTGTCCTTGATCAAACCGGCGTAAACAATTATTAAAACATTTATATACTAATCTCCAAATCAGCTTGAGCGATTTTGATTAAGTTTTTCGGCACACGATGAGTGGCGTACGGAATTAAACCGCGAAGTGGCAGGTATTGCTTAAAACTTGCTACCTGCTCAATCTCTCCAATAAGATATGAGATGACGTAAACCAAGCATTGTTATTTAGAACTTTTTAGACCAACCCTGATCGACTCGGATGTGTCAATATACAACCGAATATTCAAGCCTAAGTTACAGTTAGACCGTTATACCAACACTTACAACTTACTAACTGACTATCAATCTCACCTCGCCATTAGCATCACGTATACGGGCATTGAACTCCTTGCCCTCCAGGATGAGGAAGTCGTCGGTGGGCTTCAGGATGCCGCACTTGACGGCGATGGAGCGCGCCGTGTTCACGTTGTCGCCTGTCACCATCCGCACTGTTATACCCGCCTTCTGGCACTTTCTGATCGCTTCTGGTACCTGAAAAACAAAAAGATTGTACATCCATTTAAACATCATGTTAAACTAGCGATTTATACACCGTTCGCTGGGTTTTGTCCTCGGGTTCATTTTAACGATTATTTAGTACGAGTATAATGAGTTTAACATCCCTCACGTGAGAAATGCCTAATTTCTCATACACACTTCAAAAAAAAAGTTTATTAAAAAAAAACCTCTTTCATCTCCTTAAGGTATAATGTCCAGATTAAAAACTATGTTATGTCCTAATATACCCTGGAAAACCAGGGTCTCAAACTATTATATCTCCATAACAAAATAATAAATTTACTGATATAAACAAAAAGTAGATATGCAGTATGTGTATGAAGTATATACGTGTCTTACCTCAGGCCTTACAGGATCTTCGATACCCACAACGCACAGGCAAGTCAAGTTGTTCACGATGTTGTCTTCGTCGTCCCAGTTTGGCTCTTGGTCTATGTGTACCTGTTAAAATAAAATTTTATTTATATTAATATTATAACACATCATTACATTATATTTGAAATTATTTTGAATTTTCAAAAAAATTATTAATAATTAATATTTATCTTTTTAATATTATATAAATAGGCAAAATAATGATGCGGAGATGGTTCAAAGCATCATATAATTAGCCCGGCCTGGGACTTCCCTTCTTCCATCTGGGAAACCAAGGACTTTGATGCACGCCAGTTTCTAGACACTTTACCTGGTGGATATCGCCTTGCTGGTCATAATGATGCTATAGGTAATCAGATATGGATCTTATCACTTGCCGCACGAAACCCTATTACATGTCATACAAATACGTAGCTCCACCCAAGACTGGAACCGACTGTTATACTTGCTATCTATTACGGAGCAGTATCAGTAATAACGACCTGATTAACGTCAGTTTTGCCAGCCACGAAGTCAAAGAGCAGGCAACGAAGATCGGTCCGATTACTCGCTCGTAAGACAGTCATGTTTTAGCCATTTACGCGGCTCTTCCTTGAACCACAAGCTATCTATTAGAATGAGCAGTTCCATCAATAACATGGTTCACGTCAACCTTGCTGGGTATAACGTCGCTATAGGCAATCTTTTGCCACACGAAACGCTCTCGCATGCCACACATAACTCATCCCAGGCTTCGAACCCAGGACAACCAACTGCCGTGTATGATTAAGAGCAGTTCCATCATCACCTGGTTGATATCCGCCTTGCCGGGCACGAAGTCGCGGTAGGCCACGGAGATGGTGCGCAGGCCGTCGCACGCCATGGGCTCGATGACCTGCCGCACCAGTCGCTCCTGCATGTCGCGTGTGAACTTCTCCAGCCGGCCCTCGTGCCCGTAGATGAATGCGCATCTGGGGTTAAAATTAAATTCAATTCAATTCAGTTCATGGATGCAATTTAATGCTAAAAGTGAGAATTTTTTTGGACGTGTTTAGCAATTTTGGTGGGAAGAATATGGGTTCCACTTGTTGTGGTGGGGGGCTCAGTAGCATCCGGCAATCCTGTCGAGCGCGAAGCTTAGGATTGCTCAAGGAAGTGACCCACTCCGGTGGGCGATGTGCCATGCGAGTTGCTCCTGGTACTTCTTTGACAGCAGAGTGGACTGTGGAGCAACCCTCTTGGCTGTAGTCTGCTTCGGCAGACCTGCCGGGCCGTCGTGGCGTCGTGGTAATAAACAAAATGAAAAGGTATATAATTATTGCTCGGAATAACATAGATAATATTGAAACCATAGTAAGAATATTTTCAAGTTATCTTCCACTAGTATGAATATAAAAAAAAATTAGCACTCACTTCTTTAAAACAATCTCAGAAGCACCCTTAGTATATAAGCGGTAGCCGCCCTTGTACGGTATCACAGTGGACATGCTCTTTCTCACGGAATTGAAGGTGTATACCCTCGTGAAGGACTCTTCTGGGTGTCGCTCTCTGACCGCTTCGTAACTTTGACCCAAGTTTACTACGAAACCTAATAGTGCACATTCTGTTTTGTTCCCGACTTGCATTGGAGGTCCTGTTGGGTCTAGGGATGGCTGAAAAGTTTAAGGTTTTGTTAAAATAATATAATCTTACTTACTTTTACTAATAATATAAATAAGAGAGTTTGGATGGATGTTTGTTACTCAATCACGCCAGAACAGCTAAGCAGATATGGATATTTGAGATGAGATAAATTATCTGGCATATCACATAGGCTACTTTTTAGTATGTGGAATAAAAATGGTAGTCCACGCGGGCGAAGCCGCGTACATTCGCTAGTTTTAGATACTAAAATCATTCTTAGAATTTTATTTTCCTTAACTTTTTATCATATATTATACAGCATGTGAAAAAAAACTCAATTCAATTAATTTTCTTGAAAGAACTCATACGAATACATTTTAGACAACATTACTCTTTTATATACAGTGACGTATATACATATATAAACAAATATATAAGTATTTTAGACAAAATGTCTGTCTGTACCATATTAAAATGACAAACTCACCATAATCCTGGAAGTAAAAGCGCTATTGACCGATACCCCTTCGATCATGGTTTCAGCGACTTCTTGCGGTATATCCCTGTAGTTGGGCGTGACCTTGCAGAGCTTCTCGCATATGTAGGACTGGACTACTGTCATACGGTTTGTTGTCAATGTTCCTGTTTTGTCCGAACAAATGGCCGTCGCGTTACCCATTGTTTCGCACGCGTCCAGATGTCGCACCAGATTGTTGTCTTTCATCATTTTCTGTTGAGTAATTCGTATAATTAGTTATGGAGTCAGGTAATTAAGAAGCGAAGTTGTGATTACTAAATAACTAAAGATAACTTTAATTTGGATGACATCGGTTAAATTATAATCTAAAAATTCGCTACCATAGAAGATGGATAAAAACTTATATTTCGCATATCTTATTGATCTTTTCCACAAACAATGAATAGAAATTTTCCACGAATTCAGACTTCAAAATTACATTTTTGTCCGATAAAATACAAATTGCAGGTGAAACATAAATTTTTGGACGTTTCAAATACTTTACAGCAATCATCTCAGGGTCTCCCATGTTCATGATCTTTTTATTTAAAATGAACGATCGAGCGATCATTCAAACACAGTATCTATAGCATATCCCAATAAAAATAAAAAAGAACCATAAATAACCCACAATTCTCTATTCCTCAAACCCACATCCTACCACCATCCATATACCAACCTTAACAGAGTACGCCAGGGACAAGGTGACGGCCAGCGGCAGACCCTCGGGGACGGCCACCACCAGCACCGTCACTCCGATGATGAGGTGCTTCACCAAGTTGTTGATGTACGTCGCCTTCCACACCTTGCCTTCTATCACAAACGTATGCACGCAGAACTGGATAACTAGTATGATCACTGTTAGCACCGCTATTGTTGAGCCCGCGTAACCGATCTGTTGGGTAAATGAGAAGATATCGTAGATTATGATGTATATTCAATACTTGTATGTGTGTTTGTCTGTTTGTTCGTTCACCCTCGTTCCGTTCGGGTAACGAATCTAGGTTTGTTAAATAGTATGTATTGAAAGGCACAAAAATTCTAAATAATAAATTCTAAAGAATCGATCTCTGTATGGATAACAATGGCTATTCCAAAAAAATATATTTAAAAAACAGATTTCATTTAAAATTGAATCATCTGTATACATATATCAATTAATATTTATTTTCCTTAATAATCTCCTTTGCCGTTTTATTTCAATATATAGTTATTGACGTTTGACGCTCAAATTGTCGCGTAAACCTAGTAAAGTATTACAAAGTTTTGAAGTGGTAGTGCCATGCTTGTTACTTTCGGGTAGCAGCCGAATGGGCCGGCACGCCCCGTATAGTACCACTCTCTCACAGAAGACCGGCGTGAAGTGGCAGCTACGCTGTCGCGTTTCGTCCGGGAAGTGAGAGTCCGGGAGGCCCATTCCCCATCCCTCCTCCCTCCCTTTCCTAAAAGGCCGGCAACGCATCTGCAAGCCCTGCAGTGTTGCAGATGTCCATGGGCGGAGGTGATCACTTCCCACCAGGTGCGCCTCCTGCCCGTTTGCCCCCTTTGTCGCATAAAAAATATATATCTGTCAATTACGTATAACTCACTTGTATAGCCAGTTTGGTGAGCTTGGCCTGCAGCACCGACTTCTCCTTCTTGTGGCTGGTCTCAGGCGGAGGCTTCTCCGCGGGCGCGGGCACGTGGTTGTCGTCAACGCGCGCGTGGTTGCTGTTCCCGGACGCCGGCTCTTCATCACCTAGCGTTGTTCCGCTTTTTGTTAATGATTTTGATCTAATATTGCTACCGTTTGGTATTTTTTATTCATTGTATGGTTGTTTATGTACTTGGTGGTGTAATCTTCTGTTGTATGTGTTTCGTTGAATTTGTTTTATGTTAAAACTCTTTAAAATTATACACATTCAAAGCCAAATAATATAACCAATTCGAATTACGAAAATATTTTTTTACGCCGAATTACTAAGCGGTAGTTGAAGGCGAAGCGATTTTATCAAGCCGATTTAGTTGGTCATATATTACCTTGTTAATGTCACAATCAGAACACTTTGTTAGTTCATTTGAAGCCAATCGCATACTGTGTATACCAAACAATAACAAAAACACGTCCAGACAAATCAATCAGTTGCAAAATTATTAAAATAATACGTGCTTACAATATAAGTTAAAGAGCTGATAGGACTTATGATTTCAAAAGTGGTGCAGGAAGATGTCTAGACCAATACATACGTATTTCTACTGGAGTGCTCGTAACATTAAGGATGCAGTGTCATATTTTGTATGAAAAATTATCTTAGTTCAATAGTAATTTAAAGGAAATAATTGTTATATAAATCATTTAGTATTTTTAATGATTTATAATCTGTTTTAAGAAGAGTAAAATACACTTAAAGACAGAATAGATATAGTTAAATTAAAAATGTTCTATACATTTTCTGTCTTCAAGTGTACAAGGACTAAAAAAAAGCGGGGCTTAGCATAGGATGTACTTACCCGTTAGGCTCTTGCGTTGTTCTTTCCGCTGCTTTTTAGCTTCTACTCGATGAATTTCCATCGGATTTTATCCAACAGTATTACGGAGGATACACATTTATGACACCGATATCATTTTACATCATGCAGTCAACACGACAGATACACGATGCAATTTAAATGTGTATGTTTATATTGTTTTTTTTAATTTCATCGACGATGGAGGGTGTGCGGCAGGCCGGGGTCGGGGGTGGAGAAAAAAAATTTGGATGTCATTGAACGGGTCACTATATGTAGTGGCGCTAAATCTAAGGGTTATACGCCTAAGCATTTGATTATATATTTATTCTGGCTCAAATGCACAGGCGTAGCGTCTAATTGCGTTTACGATATGCTTTTAGGGTATATTTTTTATTTTGAACTGAAACGAGATTATTTCATATGAATTATGTTTAGGGATAGCATATGGGGTACTACTAGGGAAAAATTACAGGGGGCAATGTACCATGCTGGGAGATCAGGCGATTAGTCAAACACAAAACGAACAACGTTCAACAAGACCGTACAATGGATGACCTTGTACTGTATAGAATCATTGAAAATTATTTTTTGAAAAAAAAAAAAATAAAATAATCTCATGACAGTGGCAAAACTGGTGAATACAACTTTAAACGTTTATATTAATAATATGAATTTAATACAATAATTTATAAAACGAATACAGAAGCAATTAGTTTCTAACATATAAATTAATAAGCTGACAACACTATGACAAACACATATACCTAACAGATACAAAATATAGGATTTTACTATAGACACAAAAAAGAGCTTAAAACCAATGTCATAATGCATTAATTTGAAAGAAAAAAAAATAATTATCATAGGAAAATTTCACCAGTTTCGCTTATCCCTTAGGGATGTAATGGGAGTGCGGTGGCAATATTACAATGTGTTAATGCAACTACACTCGCCACTATGGAGTTTGACTTAGTGACTTTGAACTTTAACATAATATTTTATAATGGCTCAAAATGTAAATAAAAATATGATATTTTATTATATTTGAATGCAATCTTATATCCAACAATATTTAGACGAATATAAAAAAAAAAAAACAAAATAAATAATTAAATTTTAATTTTTAACGATGTATACATAAATGTACTTTTATATTTCATCACTAGTCATCACCATCTAATCGCCCTAGTCAAGCGTAACAGTACAATGCTCATTTAGAACCAGCTAAGCTAAACTCAACTCTAACCCAACACCATAAGGTCCACTTCCGAACACAAACAAACACCCAAGCTAGGCATCAAAGCTACACACGCCTAAATGAGCAATGTATTACTAACTAGTATTTTGCATTATGTTATACTATTGGGAACACATTTTCTGGTTTAATTTAAACGAAAAAACAAAAATAAACATAATTTTGACTTTAAAGCAAAATTGCACCAGAAAATGCCAAATTCCACAGTAATCACAGATTAAATATTCCAAATAGAAAGTCTTCAATAAAAAAAAAATAACAAAACAGACAATTTTGTTTTCTATAGACTTTCAATAAGGAGCACAGAATCATTATACAAACTCAGAAGCTGGCTGTATAACAAAAGACTGACCTTTTTTCATCTGCTTGATCTCTTTCTCCTGCTTATCTACCGCGGCGCCTAGAAGTGTGAAGATAATACCGGCTTGCGAGTTAACACCGACGGCCGTCACGAGCATTTTACCGGACCCTGTAGTTAGATGAGTGCGTGTCAAACTTCATGATGTTATAGATATCCTTTTAAAGGACTTTCTAAATATATTGACGTTCTACAATATCTCCTTTTGACGGTTCCGTCCAATATTTCAATCAATAATTGTGGTTCTTCATGTATTGAACATAGAGAGACGCTGGCTAAGTGCTGGTTGCAGAGTTCACATGTCTTTCAGATTCTCTCAGACATGCAATTTTCTTCGATCATGTTAGAAATGATTCGCATATGAAAATGTCAGAGGTACGAGACTCGAGATTTGAACTTGCTACACTCGATTTCCAAACCGAGCGCGTAACCACTGGGCTATCACTGGTTATTTGACACATAACAGAACAAAATAATACCATAGTAAAAAAACATACCCTCCATAACGTGAGTACCGGATAGCACCATGGGATCAAAAGATTCTCCCTTCTTAACATGGTCCGATTCACCCGTCAGCGAAGACTCGTCGATCTGCAATGAACAAAAGCAAAAAAGTGAAATATTATTATTAGTACATCATTAATCCGTTATATTTGGTTACTACCATGACTCACTTAAAAAAATTAAAAGATCAGTACCTATTTGAATGGTTTTGTTAAAAACACCTAATTTATGTATTTATAGGGGAGAATGATAAAGAATCGTGAAAGGTCTCCTTAAGCTCTCTAAAGCTATTGGGCGGATTTAAATGAAATATAGTATAGACAGGCTATGACCTGGATTACCACCAAGAGAACAAAGCGAAAATAAGTCATTCGTAAAGAATATTTGTTTTTATCCTGAGCGCAATTCATATAATTACTTATTAAGTTTGGATATCAAAATAAAATTTTTACCAGAACAATCTTAACTAACATTATGAGAAGGGTTTAGTATACAATTTTGGTACTTTTGCTGTAAGTTAGAGGATACATTCTTAATTTATATTCTTTTTTCCTTCCTCTAAAATTTATCTACTATAAATAAACCTAAGTATAGTTGCTAAAAATATTTATATTTAGAAAAAGCTAATATCAGAGATACTCGATAAAGCCTCTTGCAGAAAACCTAAAAGAATACGGGTCCATCTTTAGCACAGGACCATTTGATTGATGATGTGTAATTTTTTAATTATATTAACACCAATATACAAAAAAATCTCAACATTAGCTACAATTAAATAAAGATAATAAGATAAAAATACCGCATTCGCTTGGCCGTTATCAAATCACTGTATTGATATCTCCTTATCTGGACTTGAAATTGACGCAATACGAAACGAGGTGAAAGATAAACAGGTAAACACGTCTACATGTTTGTATTATTATAATTACATAATATAGATATGGTATTTTCATTTAGTTTTCCACTTCAAAATGTGGCCAAGGCTATACAATATACATATAATAATAATTGAGGCCTTTGTCCGTCTCACTGTACGTCTCTCTACAATGCCAAGGTGAGAGGCCATAGTCATACAGTTGCAAAAAACAGATTATCGGGCTTCATGAGTCATTCGAAAAGTTAGCTTCTCTTAGATTTGCATGTTTTCCTTTGCCATATTTGCAAGTGATCATTTTGAAAACGAAGTTCATATTTTTTAGACGCGAAAGACCGGAATGTGAACCTGCTTCAATTAGTTTTTCTATACTAGCACTTGCATTACCACGAGTTTTTACACATGCATACTTTATTTTGAAATTCCGCTAAGTAACTAATTTGGAAAGCATGAGATTGTCATCATCATCAGCCCTTTTTAACGTCCCACTGCTGGGCACGGGCCTCCCTCAGTACGGTGAGTTTGTACTAATTTTTTCAATAATCAATTCCTGTTATTGAATTGACATTTACGTTTTTGGTGGCTTTTGAAAAGTAGATTTAGACGGAGTTAACCGACTTGTAAATTAAGGTATCGTTAATTTGTACTGCTTACACGAAAAATAACTGCATTAGTAAAAATTGAAAGTAATCATTTCCATACTAACAATTAAAACGCACCTAACTAGGGGTGAAGTAGAGCGAAACGAAGGTCGCTATAGTAATTTAAAATTTCTATTAAGCTAAAGTTGTATGACGTCATACCTCCAAAACAAAACTCCTTTCGGCTGATCAACAAATGGGTTATCTCATATTATATCGATACTAACCTAAACTACGTTGCCGGACCGATAGGCGGCGTTTAAAAGTATTAAATGCTACTGAAAATGTTTGTTAGCCTACTTTTTAGTATCCAATTGTTATTTTTGTTTAGTTTTTATCTAAATTAATTCTAAACTTTTCCACACTTATAAAATATTGAGCTGTGCGTTCAATATTTTTATAAAGTAATCAACAATTATATTATATTTAAAGAGAATGTAAGTATTTACTTTTATACGGAGGTATTTGTACTGTTTCTTATTGAGGTATTTGGAAGCCTGGTCAAATCTGTAGAGGGTAGACGTATCTCAATCCCACACTATAAAAAAACTCATATACAGGGAATTTCTTGGGACACTGTAAAATGTATGTTTCTCGGGACAAACCCGAGCAAAACTAGGCTCATTTACTAGTCTATAAAATAAATAAGTCCTCATAAACTAACCTTAAGGTCGTTACTCTGCAGCAATACACCATCAGCTGGTAGCAAATCGCCATACTTGATCTGGCAGATGTCGCCTACAACTATATCGCTTATCGGAACCTGTTTCACTTCATTGCCTCGTATTACCGCAAACTTGTGCTCACCTTCTATCCGTGATTGGAGCCCTCTGTAATATTGACATAGAAAACGGTTTCTTTCATCTTCAAACAAAAACATTCTTGCAGGATAAATTTTATTACATATACTCTTATAGTGTACAAAATATGGTGTATCTATTAAATTATAGCTAGAATCTGTGAAAGTCCCGTCAAAATCAGTGGAACCGTTTTAAGAAATAGTCAACAAACAACAAATATAGAGAGAAACCGATAAAATTTTAAAAATCTCCGCCTAGACGAGCTTGTCTTTTTCTTAAAGAAAAACGATTATAAATTTTCTATTAAATTAGAACTTCTTTACTACAATTGATTAAAAAATAATGATCATGTGTTGTAAAAATGTAAAACAATTCTGTACTAATAATTCAAAATATTTACCTAAATTGCCTTTCTTTCGTGTAATCATTAAACGCTGTAACTATGACGACAACTATGACAGATATTAAGATAGCGAGACCCTCGATCCATTGGTAGTGACCTTCTTCTTCGTCCAAGTGCGCTGAAAAATAATAAAATCTAGTAAATAGTCGTACAATGTTTTCAGAACCGAAGCCAGTCTTGATAACTTCGCTGAGATCGTAGAAGTGTCAGTGCTATTGGTATTTCAAAGGTAAAGCTGTTTAGTCAGCGAAATATTGTTTATGTACTTAATTATTATCAACAACTTAATCAATTGTAAGCAAAGTTAGCTCGTTTGGCAAAGGGGTATTAAAAGCTTTGTTGAAACCAATTTCTTCTTCATCAGCACCAATTATTGTCCATACACTGTCAAAATATTACTGTACTGTCAAAATTATGAAAAAAATGTATTAAAACTTGATTTAAATTATCTCTTTTGTGTAAAGTTAATGCTTTAAAAGCCTCATTTACTTAAATTATATTAGCGCATTAGTCCGGATCAATGGACTCGATATCGGATGGCAATCTGTTCAACCGAATGATCAACTGTTTGCAGTAATATTAGCCATTTCAGCCAGTATTGTATTTGTCCCCTCAAGCGAATATTGCCACTATCAATGATAAATTGCCCTTGAAATATGGAAATAAAATCACATAGACCTTACATATGCTTTAGTAGTAACATTTAGTAGTAAAAAAAAAGAAATTTTGTTATATCATGCCAATAATGAAGAAAGAAGTCGATAGGAAAGGTTTGCGTGTATTTAAAAATAGGAAAACGTTGCGTTATAACTAGCAGCAGTTTATTCGTGTAACCTAAAAAAATATTAATATCATAATATTTAAACATGAACAATTGCTATAAGTCAGTGTTATCTTGAAACTAAACCTTGAAACACATAATTAAAAAGACATTTTTATTTATTATACACACTTAGGAAATACTTAGAATACGCACGTATTCAGTTTAAATAGAGATTGTCACGTACTAACTAACAAACGTTCACAAATCACGACCGTTTAGCTTATAGCTAGCAGAAGCGGGTAGGATCAATTTGGAACGGACAGAGCCAGGGTGCATTCACTACTAACACGTGAACTACTTTTGGAAGCAACTAAAAAATACATGCCCTATAAAACCATGGTATCTCGAATTAAAACTCTGGAACTGATGTTGAGTATCTTAATCGACTTAACAATAAATAAGCGAATTCGAGATGAAAGACCATGGTAGAAAATTGAAGGATCGACAGAAGATTGATGGAAGTAACAGTTATAGCTACAACTGAACACACAATCGTGGCAGTCACCAAATACGTTGTCCGATTGGCCAATGCGCACACACTAGGATACGAGCAAGGTGCAGGAGGTACAAAAACCATTATTTACATGTACATTTTCTTACCAGGGTCATCTAATGATTCCATATTGTTATTGAAAAAAGAAAATACACTTATTAATTTACAATTATGTACACTGATTCTACCTTTACTGGCTCTCTGCCAAACGTTAATTTGAAAAAGTTAGTCGAATTACTAAACTAAGTGTATCAGGAGAGAACACTTAAAATCCTACGCCAACTCATTTGTGTGTTTTAATGCTAATATTAGATAATTTACGAAAAGTTTACACAAATGTAAATTTCCTGTGATATTCTATTGAAACTGGTATCATATATAGTTAGAGAAAGTTTGATGAGTTTTCAAACAATGCATTGTGTTAGCGTCCAATAATTTAACCTTGTAATCAGTTAAACATTATTTTGGTTCAGTCAAACTTGCTATAGGTATACTAGTGCCTAGCTTCGGTTAAGAAAGTCGTTAGGTAAAAATGACACGAAAATAGGTATCATCTCTGAATATTTATGTAATTTTTTGTTTTATAAAAACATTTCATTTTATTACAATAATAAAAATGTCTAAGTAATACTCGTTTGGAACAAACGAATTTGTGAATGAGAAATTCGTTGTCTGCCCTTGGTGGCATTTATGATATGCATATATACTTCGTAGACGTTTACGTTATTAATAACAATTTTATTCTGTAGCATTATACGTAAGTGGGTGATGATCACAGACGTGGATGGATAAACATCCATTATATTCTCTTTCATGTATTTTGTTGCTTCTATCAAAATATTATGGTTAGTTGAGAGAGCAAAAACATAACAAAACTTACCAATATCGGTTTCGTCTTCGGACGGTTTGTAAAAACTCAACCCCAGCGACACCACGGCAGCTACTTCCAATATAATTAGTGTTACGTCCTGCAACGCCTCCCATACCAAAGTTAGGAAGGTCTTGGGAGGTTTCGGCGGTATCAAGTTCGATCCGAACACCTCGCGCCTGTGCTGCATGTCCGCTTTCGAACCGCTAAGACCTGTAGATAAATATAAAAATATTAGTCTCACTAAATTTCATATATGTATGTGTAAATATCTTGATTGTTGTATAATAATAACAAAATACACGACTTCGAAATGACTTATTACGAGTAAAATGAATTTTTTTCGTTTGAAATAAATTATTAAAGAATTATTAAAATCGCCGAAAATTCACCAAAATATCCATCCTTTTTTAAAGTCTGTTTAAAATTTATCGTCGTAAAGTAAAATAATTAGCTTCCTTGATATAAACCTAATTAAGTTATTCAAATTAAAAAGAAATGTATTAATAAAATCTGTGTGATATTTTAATATCAAGATGTTTCAATTCACAAGTAGTAGTACGTTCAATGACTCTTCGAGTTTTACGATTATTGATCTATTTCGAGGCTTCCGTTTCGGATTTCACTATTTTTTATAAGCTCATGTTTGTTTTCTTTCGTAATTTTCATGCGAAGCCTAATATTTAAACACAGTATTGACTCAGCATAGGTTCTTTGATCTTGTATATTTACTAACTGAACTGTTAACATTTTTATACTGTTGTTAGTTGATATTTTTATGTTTGTTTCTTTAATACACATTTCTTTGTCAATATTATTTATTTACCTGTCTTATCTGACAATTCCATTTAAAGATCAACAGAAAATCGATCGATACCAAATGTTGAGTGCTGTTCTCATAAACAATTCAAAGCCTCTCATGTGACGGAAATAGAAAACAATATCACTAGGTTCTGAAGGAAAATTTGTCGGATTGGTAAAACAATATTTTTGGCGTCCTACCAAAATAGCTACAATGCGGCATATTACTACTTATGAAAGATGAAAAGTGAATATTATATGTTGCTCGGGTTTGTCTATATCATTTGTTTATATTTAATGCTATGAAGTTACTAAAGGTTGTCTTCTAACGTGTTTTCCAGTGGGAATGACCACTCAAAACCTATACGTGTGGGGTATCTATAGATATGTCTTTTAAAATGTTTTTTTCTCAAAGCCAATCGTTTGAAAGATAGACCCTTCCAAAGTGGTGAAATGTGTTTCCTACTAACTTTTAAAATAAGAGAGTGTAAAATCTAAAAAAAATATATGCTGTAGATCTCAATGAAACCCAGACAACACAAGTAAAAAATACAACTTCCCGGCGTGGCCCTTGCCAATTTCTGAGCACTGAATTAAAATTTAGCTTCAGTGACAACCCTGAGACAGGCAAGTACGGTAGGCATTTATATCGCGGATTGGGCCGGAGATACCCTACTTCTCTACTCTTTATACTATGACTCAATGAATCTCTCACTGCAATGAATGGGAATCTACAACCTGTCTTTTTCCAGCCCTTTAATTCTCTCCACACAAAAAAATCAAAGCAATCCGTCACTTAGTTTCGACGTGAAAAACGGACAATCGACAACGAAACAAACACGTTCACAATTATAACATTAGCATGGATATGTGAATAGTTGTACAGAATTTAAAATTAACAGTTAAAAGTTACGTATAAATGATGATGATAAAATCTCGATTGAAGAAAATAGTTAAGTAAATGTTTAAAATTAAAGGGCGCTCGTCCTTGAGCGACGCCGTTTAGTCGACCTTGTAGCTAGGGCACGAGGCGAGGACTTTATAAGAAATGGAAATTTTATTTCCGTCTTCCTTATTTTTGCTCTCCTAGAAAAAAATTAAATCGCGATGGAGTTGAGTTTATTAAGATGTTGCACTACAAATCAAGTAGAATACAACGTTACTGAAATTTTGTACATTGTATATTAATAAGAAACTTACTATGTACATTCTGTTGTATGTGTTTGAATGTACAGTATATTAGGTTTTTCAATATTTGATTATACATAATAGTTCAACAGATTTGACTTAAGCGTCGAAAATACGAAATAAAAATAAAATTAAAGGATTAACACAAACTAGGTTATTTTTTAAACAGATTTTCAGCCATAAAGTAGTATTTAATAAATAAATGAAGGACAGATAACAAATAATTGCGACAAAATTAAACGCTTGTACAAATGTTTGACAGAAGCGTTAACTCAATTGGCGGTGGCTTAACGTCTACTAATTGTTATGATTCGGCTTTGACACCAGGATTTATATTTAGATTATCATGCTGAATAATCAAAATTTTAAGTACCGACATGTAATTGACATGTACCTACTTAAAAATTTTAATCCGAGGCTGAAATATCTTTATTGAAATTGGGTACGTACTCACTATATACATAATATGTCTATCTTTTTTAATGACACGAACCACCACCATTGTGATTGGTGATTAATGATAAATGTAATAAATCAAAAATATTATTTATTTACTTATTTGGACTTAAAATCAATAGTTACTATTTTTAGATCCACTTCTTTTAACATGATTTTTTAGTGAAATAAAACAAAAACACAAGGTGATAATTAAAATATCTTAGGGTTAATAACTGATATTATCACTACTACATTATAAAGCATAGTCTGTCTGTTTGTCTGTTCGCGATAAACTCCTAACTACTGCACCAATTTTCATGCTGTTTTCATCAAAAAATAGAGTGGTTCTTGAAGAAGGTTTAAGTAAACAATTTGTCAAGTTTTTGTATACATTTACTAGCGAGAACCTGCGGCTTTGCTCGTGCTAAATCTAGGGACGAGCCCGAGCGAAATCGTTAATTATAAAATACACGTATATTTTACAAAAACAATATTGAATTAAATTAATCATCTGAATTTATCTCAAATAATCGACACTAAGTACATTAAAATTTTAATCATTGAGATTTTATATCATTGACAATGTAACTAAATTGTAATAACGGCATAAAACTAAATATAGTAAAAGACGTGTTCGTAATAAACACGTCTTTTAATTATAATTGCCTAATATTACTAGATTAATTCAACCCAGTTTTGGATTGTGTTTGACTAATTAATTAAATTGATAGAGTATCGAAACTACTCTAAATTCTTTAAACTGCACAAGTATTCTACATATTAATTACCACATAGTGTATAATCACCAAATAAATGGTCGTGTAAATGAGACATTCAATGAGCAATTTTAATGCGCCCTAATTCACGTAAAAAGTAAATAGGGAATTTAGTTAACGGGATATGAACAATTATGTGAGTGACGTCAACGGATGGTGATAACTAACTCTCAATTTAATTCGCGTCACTCAACAGTTAACGTATTTGTTTTTGAATAGAAGGATCATAAAATATAATAATGTCCTGTTATTGCTGCAATATATATAACATATATTTAAACAAATATATAAATAAATAAATATAAACAAAAGTTTACAATACAAAACTATAAATTGTAAGTATATAGTAAATAATCTATACATATATCTAATTAAGCTCAAACTAAGTCGAATCTTCACATTAGATATTTTTGGAAAATTTTACAGCTATCCGGGTCAACATTCACTTGTTATTGCGGAAAAATATCTCAGCTGTAATAAATGGATACAAACCGCTATTTGAAGTACCAAAATAATATGTTGGTGACATAAGATCAATTTTCCTATTCACTAATAGAACTTCGTATTTGTCACTAACCCCTATAAAATGTATGTGCATGTACTAAGCAGCTAAGTTGGTTACGAGTTCGACAAAGTCATCACACAGAATTAGTAAACAGAATATTATATAGGTGGATGCCCCGAATGCCAGCCCCGCTCCTAATATCAGGCCTCCTATCCTATTGGCCTATTTCAATATATATAAAGGAATCTTATTGTTCGATTTACTAATGTCGCCATCTAAAAAAAATACTATTTAGTATTTTATATTTAAGGTTAATTAATTAATTTTTTTTGATGCGAAATTATAAAAAAGTCAAAAATAAAAATTGGTCCTAAAAATGAAAAATAAAATATCTAGAGCGGGCCACCCTTATCACCTAGGGAAATAAAAATTAACATAGGACCTATTCTCAGACCTACCATATACAAAATAAATTTCATAAAGATCGGTCGAGTCGTTTCGGAGGAGTTCGATAACAAACACTGTGACACGAGATTTTAATATATTAGATTATATCTACATATTACATAATATGGACATTTTAAGGTCATGCAAAAAAGCGAAATGACAAAAATATCTACGTTCTTACATTAAAAACTACTCATTAAATTATGTATATATTCGTAAAACACCTACAAGGTCGAGCTTTCCACATTATTATAAAAGCTATTAATAAAATTAATGAACTTGGTCGACATGCCAGCAATAATAATTATTGGATAATTTAACACTCGATGGATAGTTAATATTGTATGTAAAACGCTCTGTAATAAAACGATATTTGTCGTTCGATTGTTATTTATACATATTATATTTCCAATAATAGATAAGTACCTAGCTACAGTTTAATATGACTGTTACAATCTTCAGCCCTTTTTAACGTCCCACTAGTAGGCACTGGTCTCCCTCAGTAGGTACGAGGGGGATCAGGCCGTAATCCACCACGCAGGCCTAGTACGGGTTGGCGGACTTCACATATTGTCTTACGAAAACTTGCTAGCTTTTCTCAGACATGCAGGTTTCCTGTTTTCTTCACCGAAAGACAAGTGGTAATCATTATAGAAATGATTCGCACATGAAAATATGAGAGGTGCGAGACCCGGATTCGAACCCGTATCACTCGGTTATACAAGCGAGCGCGTTACCGTTGTGCTACCACTGCCGTCTGACTGTTAGAGATGTTTGAAATATTTTGCTTTGGTTTCGGTATTCCATATTTATCAGTCTATTATTATAAGCTGCTCAAGGCGAAATCTAGTGTCGGAGGTCAAGATACAGTTTGGATCGTTAAGCAAGTAAGTAAGCTAAGAAAGACTATTACATTACATTACCTATATAACAAAATTCTAACTGAGTCGAATATGATATATATAAATCTTATTGAAACGTAGTATTATCGATACAGACGCAAAATCTATTATTTTTAGTTTTTTTATGTCAGAGACCGCATCACAAGATAACTAAAAAAAAATTGAAAATTTGATGAAATTTGTATGATAGTTGATTATCCGGGTAAACGTATAGAATAATTTTCACTGCTGGAAAATTCCTAAATTCTAAGAAATAACCGATATAACATATTTAGGAACGAATGCGAGCGAAGCTATGATCAGTCACTAGTATTATTATAAAATTGTTTTGTTTTGTAAAATTGTAAAAAAAATGTATCGGTTTATGGTTTTCTTAAGTGAAACGGCTGGACGGATTATGATGAAACTTGGTACACAAATTACTATGACCTAGGGACCCAAGCGTAATGAGGTTAAATCGCTTATATTTAAAATTGATCAAGGTAAATACATAAAATAAGCTAATCAGCAGATTTAAATTACATCTAAACTGATTATTAATCAGTATTGATTGATTATATTTCTTTAAAAACGTATAACCTAGTTTCCCTTTGATTTACTGTTAACGACAATGATAATAATATACCTACTGTTTATTTCGGTAGAAGTTATTTATATTTTAAAGTCAAAATCTTAGAACTAATTCTTTCCTGCATAAGACAAGTTTTGTTCAATGTAAATAAATCTGGGTCGTACTTTCTCGCGTGTGAAGTAAAAATTCTTGGTGAAAGTATTACATACTTCTTTAAATTGTATACATCCATAATAGTAAAATAATTGTGCGATTATATCACTGATAAAATATTTCACTTTTTATTAAAGTTTGTCTTTTCAGATATTTTTAGTTGGAAATTTAGGGAGAATTAAGTAGATTTTTTATTTTATATAATATATGAACCACATAATATACGATGAGAACATCATACTATGGAAAGAAAACCTGCTTATACTTCGTAAAAGTCTATTAATCCACATATGGCCATTGTGCTGAGTCTGTAATCACATTGAAGGGCTGTCTACCTAACAGTTAGAGGTTTACTTAAAAAAAAAAACAAAGCGAAGCGCAGGTGTATATCGATTATCGTGTATACACAAAAAAGGTCAAATGATTTCAGTAACTTGTTCTTTTTCAGGTCAATAAAAAACTAATATATTGTAGCTACATAATTTGTAAGGCTACCATGTCTTGTTCCAATTATGGCGATTTATGAACGTTTTTAGTTTACAAATTACTCGCAACAGTTACTAATATAATTTAATTTAAAGACTATAGTAAAAATAAAAGTAAGGTAATGGATCACAAAAAGACTGTAAAACGCCACCAGGGCACGAGTAAAGACTAAAGTTTCCGTGAAGTACTTACGGCTATGACGTCAGGTAGTATTACGTAATGGTCCCAACGGACATTGAACCTACTATCAATGCAAGTTTATTACTAACTTAGAAGAAAGAAGTCACGTACACTGGCTCTCTAATGTTAAGTTTTAATTTTATTTATTTATGCTAAACTTCTTAGATGTCTTTACTTAGTTGTTTAATATCTACTAAAATGCAGTTGCATTTTTGGGCTCAACCAGATGACGAGAGAACGTTATCGCAAAAAATTTTGAATCTTTATATTTTTTAAGACAAAAGCAATATGTTTTTCTCTTTATACATTTTTAATAAACATAAAATCTTGCAACTAATTTAATGCACCCCAGTAACTTGTATGTCAAAGTACTAAAAATTAAAATACTATATAGGTACTAACATTGCATTTAAAACTATATTTAGTTATTGACACAAGAATATTGATCACACCGATTCAAAGCGCAAACGAACAATATCAATGTGACAGGCCAAACAACATCAAAGTCGGTGTAGTGGAAACTTCAGGCTTTATGAGCCGAAATAAATATCTACAATACCTATGATGTTACGCAGAGTTTACACGTAGACTTAATGGTTTGAAAGGAGGACGTAAAAAATATAAAATTTACACAGGTCGTAATAGCCCAGTGGTAGTGTGCTTTCTTGGACAACTAAGTTAAGTGATTCAACTTATGATATACTAGAGATTCGCCCTTGCTCCGCGCGGGTTTGTCCCTAGGTACGTAATAACAGTTAGTATCGATTTCTCAGAGATATTATATTTTTCTGCAATTAAAGGTTTCTGTTTTCTGGTCACGAATGACGGACATACAGACAGACAGATATTCTAAAAACTATAGATTCGGTCTCCATATCGATAAAAAAGACCGGTTTTCAAAAAATAAGTATTTAATGTACGGATTAGACTCAGAATTTCTTTATATATATATATATATATATATATATATATATATATATATATATATATATATATATATATATATATATATATAGAATATAGATGTGTGAAATTACTACGATTTACAGTTTTATGATGGAAAACAGCGCGAGGAAACGCGCATGTCAGTGAAACCCGAATATTAAAGCGGCTGATTCGAGTTAAAATCTCTAACTACAGCTCTTTACAAATTTGAATAAGATTTTACCAATAGTAAGAAAGTTTTAAAATTATATAAATGGCTTCTAACGTCCAAAATGAAGAAAATGCATAATTTTTCAGAACAGCATAAATCAACATTGGACAACGTCGGAATGTAGCAGTGAATTCGTAGAAAGCTGAATAAGTTATTTTTAACCACCGCGCGGAAGAGTGGAATTATTCAAGAAATGAACGGTCACCTTTCTTTGAGAATCTTTTAATATATTATAAAGGTTTTAAATGTCAAGCCAAGATCATGGTCATAGTAACTTGTATTATAATTTTGTCTACAATGTACGTTTAGCTCAGCTTGTAAATACGTTAATTGCTGAGCTAGCGATCGCGGGTTCCATTCTCGCTGGGAGTACATTTGCGTAATTACGAATGTTAGCACGCTCAGAAACAATTATAGAGAGAATTGAATTGAATCTAACAGTTTCACCCATCATATTAGGTATATTCGTTTCGAAATTTATGTATTTCTTTATATATGTATTCTTTACATTATACGGGTATTTTATTAAGACTATATTCAACGTTTTTAATTTCAATCCGAAAAAGCTACAATAATTGTTTCTACGTAACTTAACAATATTTGTTATCTAAAATGACACATTCCCAAAGGCATTGTGAATGCTAAAACCAATTATCGACGGCAGCGAATCTATTGTTTGCCATTTTTTTATTCATAAATTGTTCTCGCAGGTAAAGCTCCCGGATATGTAAAAGATTATATAATGTCTAACCCTAGAATTAGTTTGATGTAGTGTATAATTACTTTTTTAAATAATATTGAATAACATATTTTTTGACTGCGTCTATTTAATAGTGGTTCGACCCTAGTATAATAATATTTAAACGCTGAGAGATTCCCATATAAAATAAACAGATCTGAGCTTTTCGACTTTCTAGCAGTTTTTTGTTTTCCCTCTTTTTTTAACAACTACCCCTAACACTTGCACCCCAGCACTCCTTGAAAAAGAAATATAAAAATAGATCCAGCCATTTTCAAAATTTACCAACACTAACAAACAGCAATAATTGTTTTTTTTTTGTTTATAATTTATCTATAATAGCATTTCCATTTTAACTAACTATAAAATTCAAAAATTATTTTATGTAATAAATATTAATACACATCATACCATATTTAATTTCAACTTTTCCTGAAGTAGCATAAGTTCGAGATCCTTTGAGCGAGTTTTAAGATTGCGGAAGCTTAGGCCGAGATCTAAATATATCTCCTACACGAGAAATGTGGACGCATACGAGAATATGCATTTGCAGAAGAAATATGATTCAGAGCAGGATATGACTTTTGATGGTTTGTAATAAAAATATGTTTTTATATTAATCAATAATTAACAGGGATATAGTTTAACTATGATACAAATTATTATTTATTTGTAATCAGCCCTTTTTTTATCGTTCCGCAGCTGGGCACGAGCCTCCCTTCAATAAGAGGGATCAGGCTGGCCAAGTGCAGGTTATCGAACTTTACATGTCTTTCGATAACTTGCTAGGTTCTCTCAAGCATGCAGGTTTCCTCACGATGTTTTCCTTCACCTTAAGACGAACATATGAAAATATCAGTGTGGCAAAAGACCCCGAGATAATTTTGTATCTTCGGTTGACCAAGCGAGCGCGTTACCATTGGGCGACCACTGCCTCATTTTATTTTAAATTAGTATTTTAACGGTTAGTAAATTCGTTTCATATTTCTACGGCCTAAGTTCAAAATCTAAAGATATATATAAAACCAATGTCATGATCCTCGAAATAGAGCTATCAAATCCTATGGCACTGTGCTGTTATGATATCTGAAGTCCGAGTTAGGTAAATCCCCTTACGTTCTATAGGTAAGTGAAACGGATCCTTTACTAATGCGCTCCATCAGCCATATGAGATGGGTTTCAAAACTAAATTGCTTTTCGAATGCACGATGTGCCTTAATGAAAGACCGGTGCTTAAATAAAACAAATGTACTGATTCAATATGCGGACTCGTTCTGAAGTGAAGAGCTTTATGCAATTGGAGCTGGCAATTATAATTCTATAACTGAATGATTCAATCCAAAATATATTTTAGTTCTTATTTACCAAGTAGATATTGTAAGGAACTTATAAAATATTGTAAGAGTAAAAAATGTATACGAAAATATGTTAAGTATTAGAATTGAAACGAATAGCATATAAATACCATTCTAATAATACCATAATAAATTCAGCAGACGCTCTAAAAACGAAGTCAGCTGAACGTGAACTGACGTCACAGACGAAACAGTTTCTATTTTATAATTATTATTATTGTATGAGATGTCAACATAAACGTCGAAGGTACGTCTGGAACAAACCTAACGTCACATTGACGTCTACAAGACGTCGGAACTGCAAAGACGTCACGTTAGAAGATAGAATGTAAGTTATATGGCTCAGTATCTCTAACAGCGATATGGTCTCAAATAGAATCATATAACTCACGTGTAATCTATTTTATAAGATTGACCAATACCTTATAATGAAATCACCAAAAATAGTCTAAGTAATGAGAAGACATATCTTGTTTTTATAATTACTTGTTTACACATATTTTCATGTTGATATCGCAAAAGTATTTTGCGACACGTTTCTTATCACATGACCAAATTTTCAGATTCCTATTTAAAAGTACAACAGGGATATTTGGCACGGTAACGTGCAGTGAATGATAAATAGCCACAATCATTTACCAATACGTATACTGCATACGTACAGTCAGTGAGAGAAGCGTGTTGTACAAAACATTAATCGAGGCAGACTAGTAGAAGCGTGCCAATTTTATATCAACCAAGGTGTTAGATCTTCCTCGCTTCCTTCTGCCTTTAATCAAAACATTTATGTAACTGCGAGCCAATGAACTGTCAGGGGTCTCACTGGCTGGTTTTATTTGTACTGGCAACAGCGCCTGCCAAAGGGCTAAATGTAAGTACATAGTGTACATCTATACGACGAAGTAAATGAAGTTTGGCAACGCGAAGTCGAGTCTCTGGGCTTAGGGTGTTGAAACGTAGGTATTAATCGTGTATTACTATACGATTTCAAATTATGTCACAAGGCGAGACGTAGGATTGACGAGTTTAGGTGGAATAGAAATAGATTTGTCGTAACAATGTAGGGATGACAGATGCTAACAATAAACGTATCGTGATTAGGCTCACGTGAGAAGTGCCTGTAAAGCACGAACGAAGGAACTTGCCAAATATTACCTTCTACATTTTCGTAACATA
The DNA here is from genome assembly GCA_951802675.2 of Boloria euphrosyne. Classification (NCBI taxonomy): domain Eukaryota; kingdom Metazoa; phylum Arthropoda; class Insecta; order Lepidoptera; family Nymphalidae; genus Boloria; species Boloria euphrosyne. Next base: position 5,977,025 of record OX637896.1, read on the forward strand.
TCTTTAGTAAGGTTTTATATATAGGGATAAATAACCGAGAATACATTGATATCTTCCAAATATATAAATAAGGCTTCAATATTCTATTATTAGAATCCAAGGCTGTAGGTACTGATTTCAATTTATGTTTCTAAAAATAAGATTGATACGAAAGCAAATAAGACGGTGTCAAGGTAATTTAATAAAATCACATAATTTGTGTATCGGAAAGATTGAGAATCCTTGAAATGTTTCGAAGTCGAAATTATTTAGATACTTATAAAATATTCAAGTAAGGTTTTATTTAAACTAGCGTGCCTGCTACGTACATTTCAACGATTAGTATTGATTTCTCAGAGATGAGATATTTTCCGGCGGTAAAAAGTATCTACATGTGACCCGGATCAAAATATGTACAGACAGATAGTCAAAAAATTTAAAAACTTTAGATAATAATAATTTCCCATAAAATATTTTAAGTAGAGATTCGATTCGGTTTCAATTTTGTTATATAGTAAGTATTGATGTAAAAATAAAAATATTGTGTAACATAATTTACTTATTACGAGAATATGCTATAGAAATGTATTTCTTAAATCAACAACGCTTAACAACCATAATATAATGGCGTATAAAAGGCAATAGAATTGTAGACGTCGATGTTATGGAAACAATCGACAAATCGGTTATTACAACCTCAAGTAATCCAATCCGGGAATATAATAGGTCTTGTTTAGTGGAACATTATAATTAGCTACACGTATGGATAAATTTGCTATATACAGTAGCAATTATTAACTTACTAGTAGCTGGTAAGTATAGAATTTGACAATGTTTAAATTAGTTGCAGAAAAGTTTAAAAATTTTATTCTTATTTTCTCTGGTAAACAGTTTAGTTCAAAAAAAGTTTTTTTCCATACTAATTTAAAGTTTTCCGGCAGTGACCTCGTGATAGCTTTCGATATCATGAACCGCCTGTTTCGGACGCTCCCGACCTATTTCAGTCCACGGCTAGCAGAGCTACGTTTTAAAACAATGAAGTGAGTGCGCAAGAACAGGAAAGGTATATTTCCAGGTTGTAAGATAGAGTGGGACGGAAGCTTGGGCGGGCGTCACGCAGGGAGATCACATAGTACCCGCTGAGATCTATTTCTGCCCGTCGCAAAACATGTCTCGGAATTCGTTTCTATGTGTCTGGGAACATCAAAAAATCATGTGACTAATGATTTAAATGTAAAAATGTAAACCTCTCAGGTATAACGCGTACATCGGCTCAATTCCAGTTGGTAACCTCCATAGTAATTTAATTACAGTATATTTATTTAAAATAAAATACTTTAAATTAGACCATCTTTGCCATTATAATCTATTTACAAGACGCAGAAACTGGTTTGGTGTTCGTTTTTATGTTTCAACATGCCGCATTGTAATGAATTCCTTATATTACCTTGAGTGACATCACGTCGTACGTTACGTAAGCTATGCTAAAACAATTGCCGACTGCCAAAATTTGCAAATAAATCAATCAGTTTGTCATCGAGATGTACATGCGTTACTTATAAACTCGTACATCATCATAGTATTAAAATATAATCAGATCTCATATTCAGTAGTAGATATTTGCGGAGGCTTGGGCAGATATGAAAATTTAATACACTGTTAATGGCAAACGTAAGCATAATAAATTATTATATAGATAAAATGTACTGGGTTGAATGTAGCTTCTTATCTTTTTTGAAGTGTAAACAAAGTTAAAAATAACCAATTGTTTCCTTCAGTTTACTGTTCCGACCGCATTAACCTGTAACAGCGGTAAATAATATGATGTAGTACCTCAATAACGGGCTTGTGTAACGTGTGTTGAGAACATTTTGGTTATTTGTTTTAGACGAACACCGGTGAGCCGCTCGTCCGTCTTTCGTTTGTATAAGAGACCTTTCACATACACCGCCACATAACAATGCGCTTTATAGGTTAACGATTAGGATTTATTAACAACAACTGTAAAGTATCGTAAGTGTGTTTTGTGACTTAAGTTTTTAAATGAAACTCAAATATGTAGTATTAGAAAAATGTATATCTAATGTTTTAAACGAACCTAAAGTAGAAACAGCCAATATACTCGTATAAAAAAATATTCTTAAGATATATGCGAGACAACGAAAGATTACACAGCGTGGCGTAGGCACAGATTTTAATCTAACGCCAATGTGTATGAGGCTTACGATGTATTTTAATCTCGACATTAATATGAGTAGGTAAGAAATACCTGCAAGCGTTCAATCATAAAACGTTTATACCTGGTTTGTTTCTGTTGCGCACGGTTTAGCTTCGCTAGGTATACAGTTTACTCGCATGTTTCCGTTTGGTCGCTTGCTTGCCTAATGAATGCCTGATCATAATTATACTGTTTTAGGATTCCTACGACACGTTTTTTTGCTTGGACTTACATTTTATCATGACAGAATAGTTAAAATTTAATAAAACTCGCAAATTGAATCCGTACTATTAAAATAAAATTAAGAAATGCCATAAGATATAAAGCAAAACTCCAAAGAACTTTCGAATAGTGCTTATTTAACTAAGAACAGTTAAGACAAGCATTAAAAAAACCCCTAGACCAAGATGTATGAAGAAAATAATGATAAAGAATGTAGTGCAAAAGGTGAATATTATAGATATATATACTATAGATTTTCCATTCTGATTCCTCTACAAAGGATATAACTTGAAGTAATATATATGCAGTAAAATAAATCTTATCACCTTCACGTGTGATTGAACATGAGTTAACCATAAAATTATTCATAGCATCTCGTCACATCGTATTATAGTGATGACGTGTGATTTAAAACAGTTAAGTATTAAGTTCTAACTTTCTTAGTTACTTATTTCGCAAGACTATACAGGTGGTGAGAAACTTAGAGCATTCTTTGCGAATTACTTTTTATAATAGGTTTTTAACTTTTTCAATTTGCATTTTTATGATTTTTTTTTAATATTATTGTTTTTACTCAAAAAACAGGTAAGTATATAAAATCTGTTTTAGCTATACGTTTAAACACCGCCATTAAAACTCTATAATGATATGTAAAACTAAACGAACTTCAAATGCAAATGAACAGCGTAACTGCAACTGTAGTAGTACGTAGAAGACTGGCAGTAGTATTCCCTCAAGTCATGTTACAAAATCAAGACTATTTCCTGTAAGCGTGAAGCAATGTTACTCACAATGGGAAGACGTTGGATGCAAGGGGAAATAGCTGTATCCCTCCTGGGAAGAGGAGGGGACAGGGTGTCGGGTGACGTCATTGGAAATTGATTCGGGAACGAAAAACGGGGCCACAACTAAGCCGGCGCCGACCGGAGGCGAAATAATACTCTATTTGTTCGGCGAGTTTGCACATATCTTTGGTTTTGATCTGATCACATATTTTCAGTTCCAAGTTTATCTATGGATTGCTTTCTATCGGATTTGTTGATATAAATCGTCGGGAAGCAAGGATTTATGAGTCAAATAAGGTTTTTAAAAGTGCTTTTCAATACTAACATATAAAATTTGTAATATTGTGTATGTACGCGCTTTAGTTTTTTTTAACTATTGACATATTTGAGTTTTACGACGACTACGGACTTCTAATACAATATTAATGAAAGTTGAATTATATAATTCAAAAAAAAATACGCTTTCTCTATCACATTTTTTATTCAATTACTTAATGATCTATGAACGTAATACGTATCGATCAATATTCAACTATGAATAATTTAAATATTATGATATCACTAAAATAAATAAAATGACTAAAAATAAGTTGATTTGACATTTATTACTACTTAAAACATTCTATTAAACATTTTTAAAACTATTCAATGTATTTCACTTTGTCACAATCTTATCCTAAAGAAAAGGTTAAGGCTATTATTTAAGAACGGGCTGGACAAGAGGTCACGTGATCCCCATTGATCATACCGTTAAAGGGGCTCGAGATAAAAGCACAGATGGGAGCGGAAGCAGGCGCAGTGGAACACAGACATCCTGTTCATTTGCTGACCGTACTTTAGCTCGAATACTTTATTCTTCTTACGCACGTTAGTAACTTCTACTTTATATAACTGTTAAAAGTACGCGAAGCTTATCCAATAAAATTAGACATTTAGTGGCAAAAATATGTTTTTGTACGAAATTTTTGTATCAAAAAATATATCGAAGTTATAATACAAAATGATATATAACAAAATTTGGTAAATCAAGAATTCAAAAGGCAATTTAAAAACATGAAAACGGGAGCTCAGACACCGTGAAATCAATACGAATTATTCGTAGTGGTTCTTTTTCTTGACATTGTGCTTACATTATTGCAAGAATATCTCATCGTTTGCACAGAATGCTCAATTGATCGATGTAAATTAAGCATTTTATGTATATTTTAAAGACGTACATTGTTCAAATATTGTGTCAAGGTACAATTTGCAAGTTCAGATTGGAATTTATTACTACATTTACAATCGGTTACAACGAAGGGTTACATCAGCTTTTAGTTATTTCATTATGTTACTATAATTTTTTAATAAGTTTTTCAAGCAATTAATAATATAAAAAATATTAAAAATTAATACCCATTATAGCTAATGTACAATTGAATTTGCAATGCAATTGATTTCGTATACATCACATGCTTTCCCAGTATTTTCAATAATTAATATATATATATGAGCTTTTAATTAATTTCACACACAGCAGAATACGAATTTATTTCGTATGGTATTCAATGGTTAAATAACTAATCGAGAGTACAGATGGCATTACAATACTCTTACCTTACATCTACTTTTTATAATATAACTAGTGACGTGTCGAGACATGTAGGTAGGTACATACGATTACGTATTATGTACCTACCTTGAGTATTTTATTCAAACCTTGTTCCTATTCGCTTGGTGATGTCATTCTTTGCAAATATTTCCTGTGTCACGTCACTATTACGCTTAGCCATATTTGCAAATAGGTTTAGTTTTTTTTTTACATAAATATAAATAAAAATGATTTATTAACATATTAAGGATTATATTCCTAAGCTATTTTCGATAAACCTTAGGGTTTTTCTTATAGAACTATTAAGTTTGTAGCTCGCCAGTTGTACACTGAAAGGAGAGTAAGTTGTTTTGCACCTGCGAGAAGCCAGATCAGGTCGCTAATTAAAAAAAAAAATCCATCCAAACTATAATTTAATCCGATAAGTTACTAAGTATAAAGCAAGATATGATATATTATTTTAATAAAATCAATAGATTTATGTAGTCCCTTATACGAAACCGACTGATATTTCATTTCTATGAGGATATAAGAATAAAATTTCAGAATTTTCTAAAAGCAGTACATCCAGTATGATTTTAAAAAAAACTAAAGAATACGAGTATATTCATCTCCCGCTCGAGCCAGTAACAACAATAACTAATTTAATGATACTTTGCATTGATATTGTAGAATATACTGTATTTCAGAATATTTTAACACAGAATAGTTATGAAAATCATTGTTTTCCTATATATAAGGAACAATGCCGTATTTCACAAAGGCAATACTAATGAATGTAAGCCGTAATATATACTATTGTACGCCGCTGGGCTTTGCCGGGAAACTTAAATGTAACACACTGCTCTCTTTGATGTCTAAAAGGTTTTCTTTGTTAGTGATAATGATATTGAGTTGGAACACCAAAATGGTGGTGTGAGAAGCTTTAAAATACTACCTACTCTTAACACTCATAGTAAATATGCATTTATATTAAAAAAATATACAAATTTAAATTAACTTAAGAAGCTTTTCATGTTAACAAATATACAAGTACATATGCTTTAATAAAAGCTCGGAAAGCTTGCGTAGTTTATCGCCGTAGCATACTATACGATTTAACTTCACGTAATGTCGACATTACATAAAGTTATTCCTTATATTCTTTTTGCTAATCTGAAAACAGGTCACGTGTGGGGCGGGCGTGACGTAGGACCATCTATATATGACTTGTCAAAAGCAAGCAGCAGGGTTACCTATTGTGGAGTTTTTGCGTTAGTATATTTTTAGGCATTGTGTAGACTAGCGACGTGGATTGTGTATAGAAACTTAATATTAATAAAAATAATAGTTATTAAAATTTTTATTAAAAATCTCTAAAAATGAAATTTTCATTGTAACATAACGTCGTAATTTAACATCTATATAGCGAAAGCTTTAATTAAACAATACAATGCTCTATAAAATTAGAAAAATCTGACTTCCAAGTTTACAAAGTTCAAAAAATACTTCTATTAATAATCTACCACACAAAAATATTAAACTGTAACTAGCTCTCCTTTAGTCTTGGTGTCAACCATTAACCTATGTCTTAAACTAGGTCATAGTCAATTATACTGTATTTGTATTTACTGTATTTTATCCAAATCGGTTCAGCCGTTTTAACCGACTTCAAAAAAGGAGGATATAACGTAAAACAGTTCCATACATACACACACAAACCAAAGCATTTGTAATAATACTCCGAAGACTTTTATTACTGAGGTGTCTAATTAAATTTTCCTAGATACCAACTAGTTAGTAAAGGTCGCAGGTTTGAAATTCTACACAGAATTATCTTTTGCCGTCATGGTGTTAGTCAGCGCTTGTTAACTCGGGCGTCATGAATGAAAATGGTAAACGAAGTAATTATTTTTTTATTGCCACTATTGTATGGTATTTATTATCTATGCATATAATAAAATTCTAACTCAGACGAATCTGTACATTGAATATGTTATAGAAAATCTATTTAAAATAGTATTTGTTAACAATACGGACGAACAATTTTAGTCTGTCTGTCTGTGACAACATCACGAGAAAACTATTGAACAGATGGTGATGAGTATGATGGTAGCTATATCCGGGATAACATATAGGATACATTTTACTGCAGGAAATTATCTCATATCTGAGAAACCCATACTAACATTCAAAACATTTACTCCAGTATTTTTTTATTCCCATATGTGATAAGGGTGACCCTCTCTAGATATTTTACTTTAATTTTTAGACTAAATTTATATTTTTTATGATTTGCTATCAAAAAATACTTATAGGTAACCCTAAATTTTCATCCTTCTAACCAATTTTTAAAAGTGATCAGAACACGGAAGGAACCGCGGGAATTGCTAGTGCTAGTATTCTCGATTTCAATTTTAACTTAGTCCTAAACTAATTGCAATGTAGCACGATGAATTTTCTGCCGAACCTCATAAAAAATTGACTCGGCTTTTCACGTTAAAACGCTTTGTACGACGTCTTATGTCAGCTAAACGGCTTCAAGTACGTCACTCGCGAAAGAAAAGCTGAATTTACGAAGCGACGCACGCATATTCAGTCTTTGTTTCTTTGTGGATAAAGGAACATAAAACTTGAAAGTCATAGAAAACAAAGATAAGATAAACTTGAATGTCGTCTTAAACTAGTGGCAATTATACGAAAAATGTTTTTAGGAGGGATTACATAATAAATGTACGTGACTATTGCTCTAAAAATTTATATGCTTTATTATAGCTTAGGAGTGTTAGCGAATTGTTATCGAGTTGGCTTGGTAACCGGTGGACCCCGAGTCTCAGCAACTCACGTTAAGCAATATTATATAATTAAATAAATATATTAAAATTGCTTAAAAGAAACTATAAATATATCTAGGTGGAACCCTTTTTAGTTTCTAATTATCACCGGTTGGAGAAAAAATAAGAATTTAAAATGATTATACTTTTTTATTATTTGCTTTGCACGATTGTGATTGCTATCATGATGATACGTCGGTTGGCCTTCGATCGAGACTGGTTCTATTCCTAGCGATTTCTGTTTGTAATGACACGTATGTCAAGTGGATTACAATTTACAGATGAATATCGCGAATTTTCAGGAAAACTATCAGTATTATGAGAAAATTTATAACCATTATATTATAGTTACGAATTTTATTATTATTATGAGTTTTTATTTAGTATTATTATAAACAACACTAACGATGTGATCCCTACTATGTTTATCGGTTAATTTGAAAAATATGGTTTTGGTGTGAAAACGTAACGGACAGACAGAGTTACTTTTGCTTTTATAATATAAGTATGAATATTAAATATTAATGACCGTTATTCATGCTCATATAATATATTCAATAGAAATACAACATTGGCATTCTATTAGTTACGCAAAAATTCAATCTAGAGTTTAAATTATACAATCAATTACATTAAAACGCAAATGAATCAGCGATGATCTAATCAAACAAACTAATTCACGTGCTAAGACACGTTTAGAGGCTCGGATCCCTTATAAAAGCTCCATCAAGTGCTATTGGAATGGTAGTAATAAAACGAGAATAACCGACTTGCATCGTGCACCGATTACCAGCTAATGCGATTTCACCAGCCTTGCTATCTAGATCTATTCCGGTTAAGTCAAGTTGCGCTGGCTTGCTTTGGGATGCATTAGATCATATTGAATAATGGAATTTGTTCTTTTGTAAGAATTCACTTATACTCGTAGTGTAAAACTGATATGTTAATAATTGAAATATGTATATTTCATTTATATTCCAATGCAAAGTTGACTCTATCTATCTGTCCGTTATATTTGCAACTAAATAATTGAGAATTAAACTAGAAACTAACCCTCGCTCTGCTTAGGTTCGTCCCTATATATACCTATTTTAGTATTTTAGTGGTCTAAAACGTTTTTCGCGTTATTGCCTTTCTAATGAAACTGGTTTGGGACACATCGGTTGGATACAGACGTGTGACGAATATTTCATATTATGTGTATTGTATGTACAAATTAGTATGAAAAGACCTTTATAACCAGATATACGAGCTGAAAATATATTAATCTGATGATCGCATACCAGTATTACATTTCACGCTGGGCATATCTTACTTATTTCAATTACAGTACAAGGCCTGCATAATTTGATACGTGACAACATCTAGTGACTTTGAACAACGTGTAAATAGTCATATATAAAGCACTAAAATAATGCAAACACAATGTTACCTTCAATTCACAGAATTTTATATGTTTGTAACCTAATATGCATAGTGTATGTACCCAACTGGAATTACCTGCTAAGCCTGATGTTGCGGGTTCAATTTCCGAAGGGCAAATGTTATTTACAGTACACGTTAGTACTGACCTGGTGGAGTGTTAATGCGTCAATAGTCGAGTCAATTCAGGCGGTAAACCGTAATAAATGTTACATTATTGAGTTCTTATTTAAAATAGATAGAACCTTTGTATTTAATTTCAGGTAAATAAGTCCCGTGAACAAATATTTCTTACGCATAGTCGTTAACGATTAATGGCATATTTGGCATCGTGCCACGCCTTTTAAAATATGCACCGGAGTTTTAATCTAGGTAAATGAGCGTTTGAGCCTGGAGAAATGATGAGTAATAAGACATTTCGCGCTAGATAAAGACGGAATTTCGTCGTTTTCCAACGACGAAGATCATTTTTCGTTTGCTTGGAACATTTTACGGCGAGCGGTTGACAGGAACGATCTATCACCGGCGAAGTATAAGCAAACAATCGTCAAGGAAACAACGTCTTTATATTCCGTAACAAAAGAAGTAAAACCGCTTGAAAGCTGCGTCACTTTAATTATAATATCATTTACAAAAGCATTCTTTGGAGTTCTTGTGCATGTTTTTGCTAATTTCACTTTATAGTTTTGTTGATACTGACATCGAGCTGTATAACACTTGTATAAATACTTATTTGCCTTTTGTCGCAAGATAACATAAGTGTGATTCAGCTTAAGAATAGGGGGAGTTGGTCCTATAAACATTTCATGAAAAAAAAACTTATTTTTTATTAAAAACGCATTAGACTAATGCGTTCCACTTGTATAAAGTCATATTTGTCCATAACCAATTACATGCTGTAATAATGACAGCAGTTCGTTGGAAACAGCCAACAATTAGTAAATTAAATAGAATTTCCTTTTGTTTATTGTTTTTGCCTTTCATTTAATTTGGCCCTGAATCATGCTAAAAGTGTAGAATTGGTTCGAAAACTAAGAGACAAAAAGTTGTCTGTAGTACTAGTTATTTACTAAACCATTTTACCAATCTTTCATCATATTCTAAACTGATTTCATCAAAAATAGCGAATTAAAAAAAAATAATCTTAATTCAGCTATCTTTTTGAGGGTTAGATTTGTTAATCTATTTTACTGAGCAAGCTACAATAAAATGGGTATAGGGAGCAAAACTCTATAAAATAAATCTCTTGCTCCAGTATGTAATATCGATGTTCAATTTGAATTTAAAACTTGAATAAAGTAAATTATCATTGATTAAATTATGTACAATATACATTAATTCTTCAATATTGTTTTTTATTTAACGCGTATATGCATTAATTGGGACGCTGTCGTGTTTACAGCTATTGTTATTTTAATTTGTAAAAGCTCCGATAAAGCTATAATATTTGCGTTAGGAACTCGGCTCGCGTGACTGCTGAAAATTATTCTGAACAACGCATGGTTATAATATGTTTTATATTAACTGTCGTTCTCAGCTTCGCCACTGCGAGGTATTTTACCGAGTTAAATATAACGTATTTATTTTTATGAAAGGTTTTGTTTAGAAAAAAAGGTTGTTTTAGTATTGTTAAGTTTAATCGAGTTCTAGAAAATTTAATTTAACATTAATTATATAATAAAATACTATAAGCACAACAATACTTTGTTTTAATGTCGCAATGTTTTATATTATCTCTACGAAGTTGGTATTAAAACAAAATCGCTTCACGCCGACAGTAGATCTTTTAAAACAACGCAACGGATTTCAATGCAGTTTTCATCAATGGACAGAGTGATTCAAGAGCAAGGGATATATGTATATAAAACATGCAAATTATAGTTGAAAAAAAAAATCGATAAAATATCTCATTTCCGAGAAATCTATTGTTAAAACGTAACTAATGACGAATCCGAGCAAAGCGCTAGCAAGTATAATAAAAGATTTAAATCAAGCAATATCTTATCCTTTTGTAATACCAACTTCCAGCTGCACCCGATGGCATAAACGATTAAATGTACGCAATATGCTAGAGAGCGCCTAAAACATTGCCCATGTTCAGAACGTTCGTAAATTCAAGCATATGTGGACGGTGCAATTTAGTATGAAAATCAGTGTACATTTTCGTAACGCTATTTCAAATATTGTATGAGCTATTTAGAAAACCGGATATCCTATTATGATCTAATAAACTTTTAAATCACATTAATCTAATTTAGCGAATCCACTCAATAGTTCGCCTTGTAAAATGAAAATAGAGCATGAACTATGAAGCCACCCTTTCACTCATCCCTTAACACCGAACTTGACCCAGTTAGTCGATGCATGTTTGATCGAAGCTGATTAAGAAAGGGGGTTAGTGTATATACTTACTTATGTAAGCACGTTAGCAGAAACCTATAGTGTATCTTTGTAGGGTATCAATAAAAATCTAAAAGGTATATCTCACCTAAACAATAGAAGTGTTTTTAAAAGCTTCTCGCTGAAAGCTTTCCCTTATTAGAGTACTCAGTGGAAGATTTATCTTTTACAGAAAAGCAGCGGTGAAAATGCTATGAAAAATATAGTTAGTCGACTTTATTTGAATTTTTAGTTAAAAAGGCCTATATTTTATAAGCTTAATGTTAAAATAGCGGTTTCCATAGCTTCATTCGTCTTGAATCAATTTTAATGATTATATAAGACTTAAAAGTAATAGAAACTTGACATACGGTTCAACCCACTTACGATATGAATACGTCGTGAATTCACTTTCAAGAATAAGCTACGGAACGATCAAAGCGGCGTTGGGCGCAAAACCTAATTTGGGAAAGTCAACGTTCGGTTCATAGTATCATTTCAGCCTTTAAAAAGACCTCCCGTATCGATCAGGGTTCGTTGAACCGGGCTTAGTGCCCTATTCTAACACCGGAGAGTTACTAGCAACGCGACGTTACGAAAATTAAATTGGTCATGAACAATGTCTCTAATAAATGAACAGCTATTCATATAAGCTGCTACGTTTTTTACCAGCTAGCCTCGTTTTTACAAGCGTCCAGAATACAATGTAAATTTCAAGCCTTGAATTCTGGTTACAAAAAATAACTCTCTCAAGCGTTTTACAGCGTTATACTTTTTGAATTATGTATTAAAGAAGATATTTTTATGTATTTTGTTTTATAGGCTTTGGAAAGTAACAAATTGTAGTTGTAAGCAGTATAATATAAAGATACGAACGCAATCTCGTCATAAAAATCCTTATTCCGCAAAGTTATCTCTGGTATATATATACTCAGCTCTTGATTGATGGAGATTTCATTTTTCGCTAATTGCATTTTGATGAGCGAAGTATGAGTAATAAGTATGTCATTATTCAGCTGTTCCATAAAAATCTTTATTAAGAAGAATAATTAAAGCTGAACGACTGTATCTATGGACGTCCCATTAAGTCGGAGACAATGAACTTCACAAATGTTAATCTCGCCCATTGGGAGAAACCGCAATCGTTTTCTCGCATCGCAAGTATTCAAGAAAACCAACTTTTCTAGCTAGCTAGCTTTAGTAGTCTTCTGGGTTATATAGAATTATCTAATTCTACTATACTGTTTTATTTGTCATTATTATAAGTTTATCGTTTCCAAATCAAAACACATCAAAAAGCTTCCATATATTAATTAAGATTCCCTATTGATTTAATACTAAATGAATTAGAAAACTACTCAAGTTTCATGTAATATCAAGAAATATTCTATTACTAACTTCAGCATGACCTTAATACTTTATCGGATATGTCTACTACAATTCCTATTTGTTGGCAACTTGGCAAAATCAATAAATAAGCAGTGCCCATCGCGATTATGAACGTAACATTCACCGCGAATACGATTCAACCGATAATGTCAATTAGAGGTATACCGAGACTGAACCAAATATGGTATTGTCAGTTTACGGGACAGGCCTAATCCATGCTGTCAGATAAAATTGGAAGTTAATGAGTTGAAAATTTCTAACATTTTTGAGAGAAAAAAATTTGGAATACGCCATTTCTTACTGCGACATCCCATCTAATTCGATATCTCTAGAGAGGGAGCTTTATGTCATACAGTGTGGAACTAGACTAAAACGGCTCGCATGACCCGGGTCGCCACGTGCGGGATCAAGTTAAGGGGATTTACTCACGTCACTTCACAAACTATTCTGATTAATTCAACGAACTTAGGGTATTGGATGAGTTTGTGGGCATAATCTTGACGTATTTACATTAATTCTAACTTAAGATAGTTTCTTCAAGAAGGTTTAAAAGAAACTGCATATTATATCTGTTTGAATACATATTAACATATTTAGAAAATCATAATTTCAATACATTTTCGGACTCGACACGTGCTTATATTCATATTTTATACGCGCTTTTTGATTAATAAAACATCATTTTATTAATAAAACTACACAAATTAGCAAAATATTCAATATAAGTTGATCCTAACATGAAAGTCTTGACAGCCAATATATTCCACCTATCGATTCTAATCTTTAGAAGGCGCATGAAATGAATTGCTAATGGTCAACTGTACAGTGACGGCGTTCAAACTAGGTGTATTTATTTCGTATTCCTTTGGGGTGCCTAATGTTTAGTAATGCGGTTATGCGTGGATAGGTTTGGATTACTAATCGTTATGTTTTAAGTAAATAAAGTTTTGGGGTTATACGTCTATACATATTATATTATTTCAATATATTATACATTTTAACCACTTTTCTCTGTACAAGTTAATTTGCTGATATTTCTTTACTCACGAAACTGAGGGCCTACCATGAACTCTTATAGCATGAATACTATAATCTTACTTTGGCTTTTCGTACCATGACGTCCTTATAGCAAGGGTATTAACATTCTTACTTTTCTAGCCGTTTTGTGACGTCACGACACCAAAACTGCTAAGAAAATGTTAATATCATTTATTCAATTCGTACCATGAGGTGAATTTTGACAAATAGCATGTTTACTTTTATGTCATATTTAGGAATCTTATAAAAGTTGCGAATACAAGACGGATATAATATAATTTTGTAAAATAATTACATGAAACATAATTATTATGTTCAATAAAGTAAGTAAATCTTATATATGCCCATAAATATTGTAATTTTAGTATATGTCTATAGTTATTGTCTCATTTATAGGTGGCTAATGAATATGAAATTTTCAATTTTATTGAAACCGAGCAAGCTTTCCGAAAGAGGCGCTGTGTGCCACGAAAAAAATTACAATCCATTTATTATTCTTGATAAAGCGGAATTTGTTAATCGCTATGGTCTTATAAAGACTTAGCGTTTAAACTGTGTGATGAGCTGAGGCCACTTATGAAAGTCCCTAAAAATCTACAGATTTGTCTATAGAGACTAAGGTTAACACTGTTTTTTATACTATAAATAACACACAAGGACTACATAAATAATACGATCTTAACTATTTTACAATTAATTGCCTAACCGTCAACATTTTACGATATGTACTTTTTAAGGTAGGCACTGTCATTTTATGCCACTGTATCATACCAGCGTATTATAGGCATTAATGAGGGCCTGCATGTTGCTCAGCAGACGGTGTCCTCAGTCATCGCACAGATTACTCAGTGTCTGAATAAACCGCAAAATTCGGCAAAAATACATTAAATTTATAACTTTTTGCTTAAATTTCTTACTTCATAAGCCCTAATCTCAATGATGAACAACTATCGTGTGACGAAGATGACGCTATACAATATATATAGCAATATTTCTTTTCTTTTATAGGAGGAAATAGAAAAATCAGTTGTTCAGTCGCATCACTAAGCAGTTATAAAACAATCTTGCTTTTTAAAGCTCATGGTACGAATTAAAGTAAGTTTATTGTAATCTTGAAATAAAACAGTCTTGAAATAAGAATGTTTTTAAATAGTTCATGGTAGCTCGGACACGCGAAGGCCATATAAGTATGTTACTTTTACGAGCTTATGACTTTCTTAAACCTATATATTAAATATTTAGCTATCACAACTGAATTTACTGTTGTCAAGAGCTTTAATTCTTCTGATAAATTTATTTCTTCTCTTCTGTTTTTAATAAGATTTATAAAGCTGAAAAAAAGAATCAAAAGGAATCAATATAAGGGGTTTAGGTACGAACCATCTGTGGGCGATGTGTACAGCTTCTTGCACAAGTCCTGAGGTCCGCCGAGCGCGTTGATCTTGGCCATCCCCTCGGCCCCGCGAGTCTCCATCAGCTCGCGCAGCTGCCGAAGGGTGACGCCATATTGCGCCGGCCGCCCCTCCACCGTAGCCATGGTGCCGGGCTCGCGGCCGCCGCCCGCACCACGCCCGACCCTCTAGATCTGGAACAAAGAGTAAGAGAGTCATCAATCAGTCAAAAGTTAAAAGTGTGTATGTTTGTTTGTGACTCCTTCATGCTCAAACATATTTGAAATTTATTATTTAGCTATTATTTAGATTAATACAGCCTACTGTTCCAGAGATGAACTGAAGTGTAGCAAGGATAGGCCTATGTCACTATTTTATAGATGAAATTTCTTAGCTTCATAACCAGGACACCATCAAAATAGCAAACCGTTGTAATTAATATTAATAAAATAGGTAGATTATAAAGTGACTAAACAACCACATTATTCTGTTAGAATAGAAATCTCGGGAAAAAAATGAAAAATTAAATTGGCAACAAGTTTGGCTCAGAATTCACAACATTAGAGGACATTAGGGACTCGTGCCGCTAGAATGGTAATTTCGTACTTAAAGTGATAACGTAAGATAACTTTGCACTAAGTGAACCGGGGAGGGTCGCGTTATTGATAGGTGCCACTTGCGAAAGCTTTCGTTTTATATCAGTATTTTAAAAATATTATTGCAATATCTCTCAGACATTCAGGTTTCCTCACAATGTTTTTCTAACCGTAACACAAGTGGTAATCATGTTAGAAATGAACATATGAACATATCAGAGCCGCGAGACCCGGATTTGAACCCGCTTCACTCGGTTACCCAAGCGATCTTGTTACCACTGGGCTACTCCTACTTCATCGTATAAGCAAGTGATAATCATGTTGGACCCAGGTGGTTTTCCAAGAAAGCGCATTACAACTATAATAATGCCTAACTAAATACGAGTATATATAATATATTGTTACTGATATTAAATTAGATCTCCTTGTGCAATAAATTATAAAATAACTTTATTAATTAAACTTCATCATTAAATCATCTATCTAAACGGCCTCAAACGAAAAAAAACCTGCATAATTCAACACCTCTTCAATTGCAGTAGCATGGAGGCATTCTACTGTAAAGTTTTCCATCAACTCGGCTGCATTTTACTGTCGCTCATTGCTTAACTAATAATAGGGTAGGAACATATAAGCGGGAAATAGGTTGACATCTAACGAAGATAAGACTTATCATCCTACACGCCCGAGACACTGAAAGGGAAATTATTGACGTTTTGACAATTTTCAATATTATTTATACAATTTTTTAATACGTGTGCTATTTCTATTATTTAAAAATAGTTTGAAAGGGATATTTTCTTTAAACCTAGTCTAGTAGAAGGTTGTAACTAAGACCATTGGTCGACTTTCAGGAGCGGAGTAATTATATAACATGGACGGAAAAGCATGATCGCTTTATCTTAATATTAAAGATTTCTTTGTTTTGTATTTTATGAGGACATTATTATAGCCCAATCTATTACAAAAGGGGACTCTTAACTAGAATGTTAAGAGACGTGTACATTGACAAAATAATAAACTAGATTCCCTGATTGGATCCAAGGGTAGCAAAAACGTTTATTTCACAGCATCACCGTTCACCAGTCACAAGGGCATTATTTCTGCAATTCAATTAGAGGGAGCTCGTAAATCTTCGAAAAGACACTTCGGAAGATTAACTTGACGTAAAATATTTCGAAATATCAATTACTATGACTTGAACAAGTTCTGCGAATCGTTATTCTGATTATAAAAAGAAAAAATTATATGTCATTATAATTCTATCTTCGAGTAAATTCTAATCTGTACATTGAATATTATTTGGAAATTCTGATTGAAATAATCATTATTAACGATGCAGAGGCCGAATGTATAGTTTTTAGTATTTTTATCCGTCTGTCTGTGACCCCATCACGGATAAACCACAGGAAGGAATTTAATGTTTGGTGAGGAGACAGCTAGTTGTCCGGGTACGTATAGGATACTTCTTACTGCTGGAAAATATTTTTGAGAAATCTCTACTAACCTTCAAAACACAATAAATAATAATTATTTATTTCCAAAGTCAAACACAAAATGATGTATTACATAATTCATATGACTCGTACTTTAGTGATCGTATTGATAATACTATTGATTTGCTCGACTACAAAACTGACATAGCACGTCTACGCTCACCTATGCCCCTAACTACGAAACCTTTAGGGTCCGTTCACACAGACTGGCGCGAGAGAGACTAGCGCTTGGAACTACGCCGGAGCCGAGTGTTTTTGAAGCAGATGCACTCGGAGCCGGACGGACGCGCTCGGAGCCGAGCGCGGGTAATCTACAAGCGATGTGTTATAAGGTGTGCTTTTAAACTGAGTCATGGATTTGATAGCTCTAATGAAGAAATATATTTATTATAGCAAGATTATTTGGAGCAGAACTAACGAAAACTTAAGAAGAGAGAAATATGCGGAGCAAAACAGGACGCAATTGGAGTCGTTCGGCCGCACGAGCGCCAAAGACCATGCGAACGGAGCCATTCGGCTGCGCAACGGAAGAGTACGTCATCAGAGGCAGCCGGTCGGCTCCGCTTAATATTTCACACTAAGCGCGTTAGGTTTGCTCTCAAGTGCTCTCAATAATATAATAATTGACATGTAAAAACAAATTTTATTACAATGATTTAAAAATCTGTTTTAAACGTACTAAAAAACTGCTCTGCTGTCCGCGCCGGTCTGTGTGAACGGATCCTTAGAAGGGTTTCATTATTATTTTATACCATGTGCACAAATGTTAATTAAACCGACAAAAAAATTAACCAGAACACACCTGTAGCCTGTTAGCGGTTTTTACGACCCATAAACAGAGACTGTGTTGCTCGTTGTGCATCGTGCATATTTCAGTTTTATGTAATCAAATGTATGTTTTTACATATTTGTTTATTAGGGATGAATATTCTGGAAGGGGTTAATACAAATTTGGGTTAGATACGTTAAATAACCCCCCGAACCTTGTCACTGGGGATGGTATTCCATTGGCGTCGCGGCATCCAGCAGGACGCGTTGAATGCGTAAACCTCAAGCATAATATACAAGGTTAAAACAAAAATCTCTGCGGTAAAGCTGCCTTCTTATTTTTAATATAAGACCTAAATATGTCACGTAACAGAGTATTTTTACTCGAATTTCTACGACGTTCCATGTAATAAAACTCTTTTTCATCACTCACATTACAACAAAGTGCTAAATTTTCATCAACAGTCATCCTTTCCACTATATAAAAAGCATAAAAATTAAATATTTACATCATCTGCGTATACAGTTCTTTTGTAAATTTATTAAACATATGCTTAATATTCATTACCTTCCGTTTCTTTATGATTACATCTGGCAGCGAGTAATTCAGAGATAATATGAAAATAATAAGAAATACAGGTATTTGATAAGACGAACACACGAAGGCGTTTGAAAACGAAAGGGCGAAGTATCCCATAAAGAAAACCTAAAATATTAATGTGAAAGAGCTTTGAATTTTATTGTATGGACTAATATTTTTGGTACGAAAATTCCGTATATTATTTTCCCGCAGTAACAAGTTGATCTTGACTTACATAACCAGTTATCATCATACCAAATTTTATAAAAATCTGTACAGTGCTTTTCTCGTCATGCGGTCAAGAAAGACACACAGACCAAAAATATAAAAAAACTATAGAGTCGGAATCTCTATAACAGTAAAACTTATTTCAATACGAATTCAACATAGTAGCAAATACAATGTAAAAATTGGATTAAGTTAGAATTTCATTATAATATGTATAAAATATAAATATTATGTTCTCAAATAGAAAAAAAAAACATTCGAAATCGTACTGTTCGTTTTTTACTTAGTGGGTATGTCAAGGAACTAGTTATATTTTATTATACATTCGAATACACTTACTTGAGCTGATTTCGTTCATAACTTAAAATATTTTTGCGCGATAGCTCTTCGCTAAAAATAATTTTATATTAAGCGAGCTTGGAAACTAAGAGATTATTCAAATGTAATCCAATGAATTTATGACAGGTCGGCGGAAACTTGTCGACAACCTTGACATTTTCGTTTTGCTATTGTCGTGCGCTGAGATAGTTTCATTTTAGGAAAATCTTTACTAGATTGCGACATTTTAACATATATGAATTATTAATGTAACTGCATCAGATTTGATAGTTACCTACTACAAATTGATAATTTGAAGACATACTAACTTTTACAACAAATATTTAAGTTTCCAGAAATAGAATATTTTCGTAGTATTTTATAATAAAAGACAAACGATCTTTTAATCCTGCGTTTAATTAGAATAATTATTTTAAACCTCACACAACATTCAGGGACAATCGTATGTAAGTATGTACTTGTTTGTTATTTATTCTTACGTAGGGGAGGGTGAGAAGAGCTTCCTCCCTTCCTCCAAGCAGCAATGGGGTTGAGTGTCGTTGAACGGTCGGCAATTAGGTCGGCTGAGTGCCCATCTCTGTTAGAGAACAGATCCTTCGAGATTTACTGATTTATTGAACTTTCCTTTGACATATTGGATAAGCTTCTCTTTAAATTTACTACATCGTATATGTTTAAATTCCATAATTTTCGAAATTTCTAGGTAAATGAAGAAAAATTTATATTGTATGTTAAACAACGAACGTTAGTATTAATCCTGCACGTATAACAACGGGGTAGCTAACAATTACTCGATTACTAGTCATTAGTATTATAGCATGTGTAGCAAAGTTGGGCAAATGGGTCAATCATCGTGTTCGAGCAAACTTGGCACGAGCGCGCAAACAATCTTGATTGAAGGTGTCCCGAATTGCGCGGGATTAATCGATGTTGCTCGAGTTGCGTAGGTAATGGATGGATTGATGGGCAAAGGTTAGGTGGATTTGACACGAGTTTTCATTGTATATGTAGTATTAGATTTAGATAGGGAGTGATAAAATGTTACATTACAATACTATTTCTTTTTCAATGTTTAAAAACATGTTTTATGTTTAAGATATTTTCGTACAAACACAAAACGAACAGTGAATGAGATGAAAATCTGCAGAAGTTATTTATAAACAAAATCCGACATAATTCAACATATTTTGAAACGATCTAATACTGTGTGTTCCATTAAATTTATGCGAAAGCAGAACAAGGACAAATTTCTACTATTGTACGAATAAACAATAAATCTACAATAGACACAGAACTTACCGTTCGTGTCCAGAAATACATCTGAAACATATCAATGACGCAACCGTCCACTGAACTTTTAAAACAAAGGTAAATTCCAGAATAACAAAATCAGTTTATACTATCTGCTTTATTCTCAGATTCAACGTAAGCTACAAATCACGGGACCTCGATTGCTTTATTGTAAGAAAACCAGTTTTACTATTGTTATAAGAATAACATCGCAAATATTCTCTAACCGCCGTTTCATTGTAAAGAAATAAAACGTCTAGAGGTCTAGCTATTTTAGTATCGGTATTAAAAATTGTTTCTAACAGGCCACATAAAATGTTTGATTTTAGGAGACATTTACTGTTAAATATGTTTTTTTAAGAAAATATTTATGGTCCCATTGAATTTATTTTTATACAAATTATAAACTATTTTAAATTCAACATTCTAATTCGATAAAGTAAAAAGTATTTTAATTTAGCAATAGTGAATGACCTTAGCCGCGAACGCCTTTAATAGGTGTGATGTAGAGTCAAATCGCGTGATTTCATCGCCTTATCTCGACCACACCTGGCATTTCGCAAATTGTAGATATTAGTCCAGGCAAATTGCTATTAATCTTGATCTAAATCTTTCATAAGTCAAACAAGTTCTTTTTAAAGTAAGTTTTCTTTAATCCTACTTCGCTAAATTGACTTCATTATTCATTGAAGAATTATCTATATAGGTACTGAATGTACCAAATATTATTTTAAGAAAAAATAAACGAATAGCAGTAATACTGTGTACGATTTCTTTTATATCTAAATATGTAATAGTTACGATTTATTGTTCTACATTTTGATATTCATACTTGAGCTAAAGCGAGCCCGGTACAAGAGTAATAACTAAAGAAATAATATTATACAATCAGACGAATGTAAGATTTTTTAGAACTTAAGGCCTTTATGGTGAAATTATTGATGACATAATAAAATACTTGTAAGACCAAGAAAATCCCAAAAATGACAAATTGTTTCATTATAAAGTTAAAGCTACTCAATCACATTGCTCAAAGTAAATAAGCAAATTGCTTCCAGCGGGCTAAGCATTCTGTACTTAAACATCATTAAGCCAACGAAACTCTGCCCGCCAACTGTGACGCTCGTTACAGCAATCTTGTTATAAGTTCCACAAGAACGATTTAATTGAAATAGAATAAGTTGGAGTAAGTCAGAATAAATTGCACTATTGCTGAAAATGAGGATATCAGCACTAGTTTGGTTAATTTAATAAATATATAGGCAGATGTTTTTATGGTAGTGGTTCAAACATAAAACTTACACGAGTTACGCATAATTTACAGCTTATATTCAATCTACGAATTTAGAAATATTTACAAGTTCACTAAAATAAGATGTTATAAACAAGCCAAATAAATAATATAATTACTTCTTACAATCAACACCAATTAGTTTGACACAGATATATAAAACATTTAATCGACGACAAAAGTTAGTGGACTGAAATAGAATTTTAAGAATTTTGTTTGTAACAGATGATATATGAAAGGCGTTTTCGATGAACGACAAATATTATTGAGCTCAGAAACGATTCAATTATACGGCAAGAAGTGTCAAAGAAAGCCAGTTCTTTGAGAGTACCTACTTATATTGAAAATTGCAATATCGATAGAGACGGTTGACAACGTCAGCGCAGACTTTCAGGAAACCGAAGACGGCTGCCTGCCGCTAATGAAGCAGGTCTCAAAAATAAATATAATAACTATTATTAGAAAATATAAGCACTAAGCGGTTTTATTAAGGTAGGTTACCTTGGTATTAGTTTACCTTGAATAATAGCAGAAAAGGCAAAAAATCGTAAATACATAGAGATAAATGATTGTATTCCAAATCGTTGCGTGGTTTTTCGTTTTTTTACATTTTTACTGTAGGTACAATAGATAAAATGAAGCAAATTTTACGTCGTATAAGATAGAGTTGGCAAAACGTGCGAGGAATGGTTGATCGTGAGTAGGTACGTATTACGGTTTGGTAATTTCCATTTCCAACGAATTTTTGATGTCATTTTAACGTTAGTTCGCTTACTTTGGAAGAAAATGTACTGACTTCTATGCTAGAACTTTTAATTTAACAAAGTTTCCTAAATGTTTAATAGTTAAAAATGTCAACTAATTGTATATTTACAATATGTGTCCCACATAATATTATAATGTAGATATAAAATGTTTTTGTAGATCAAATTGAGATTTTTAATTCTGGCAGCGTTCGAGTGTAAATCAATGATCAAGTAAAATGTCGCTACTTTTTCATATAAATCGGGCGATCTCATTGGAGCATGCAATGTGTTCAGTAAAGCGATGAAGAAATTTATTATGAAATCTGAATACTGTCTACTATCTGAATACTGAATACATTTGGTATATTAATTTCGATGCTTAATGATTTTTGAATTAAAAAATAATGTTCTTTTTATATTTTCCTCAAAGTATTATCGTTGATATTGTTGAATTTAATTTCGGCATTAAACGGTACAAACTATACATATTAACTAGCAATTCCCGCGGCTCCACCCGCGGTGGTAGAAGGATGAAAAACTATTATTTGATGCCAATAAAAAAGTAAAATTTGGTCTAAAAATAAAGAAATAGAAAATCTGGAGAGGGCCACCCTTATGACCTAGGGGAATAAAAAATAGCCGTATATTAATATAATACGACCTATTCTCAGATCTACCAAGTATGCAAAAAAAAAATCATAAAAATCGGTGAACTCGTTTCGGAGGAGGAGTTTGATAACAAACACTGTGACACGAGATTTTTATGTATTAGATTTCAAAATAATGTCTCTGTAATACATTTTAAGAAAAATTTAAAACATATTACGTAAGTATTACCAACTTGTACAGTGTATTCAACTCAATTTTATTATTAGAACTAAACGAGAAAACCGAAGTAATCAAGCGTTCGGGTACCGGCGGGTGTATACTGAAAGGTTATTCGTATTCAATGCACGAGCGTCGCCCCAACGGTATCACCACTAATCAGACTATCTCGTGACCTGCGGCTCAATACCTAGTATAAGGACGGTAAATAGCACAAATAGCTTATACTGATGAGATAAATAATATATTTTTTTATACAGTAAACTAGTAATTTACCCTCGCTTTGCTCTTCTGCGTGCCTAAAAGTTCTTACTCCAGTTCTACTACTACTAAATTTTATCAAACTTCGATCAACTGTTTCAGTGACACAATAAAACACAAACAAACTTAAAAAAATAGTAGTCCGAAGAACGATACTATTTAACTTTTTAAATTGTCTTTAGAATATACTGTTTATTTTATTGCTAAATGATAAAATCAAGCCATAACTAGATGGTTTAATCAAACTTGAGTAAAAAGATTTAAGGAGGTATAAAAGGCGAACCTTTTCTATTGTGAGATGAAAAACTTCATTAAAAGTTACACTGCGGTCTAAACGCGTGGTTATCGTAATTGTGGTCCATAATGCGAAAAACTTTTACCCAGCGGACGATCGATTTTAATTAAATACACTAAAAAAGGCCGGTTAATCATACTATCTTTAATAACGCCATTAAATACGACAATATTTTGGCCGCGCCCAAATGAAAATGAGTGGAAATTTTATGTTTACATGCTAACGTTGTAACCAGGGTTTGGAAACCCATTACAGTCTTTAACCGATTAAATCAAGGAGAACGGTTTTTAATGAATTTATTTATTGATTAAGGTTTAATCAATGAATTTAATCGAATAAAAAACCAGCATTCACTACTGTTAGCAATGATAACTATCGTTTGAACTGAATTTTGAGTAGTTATTTACATTTGGCGAAACTTATGGAGAATACTGAATTGCTTAGTAGAAGGATACTCTTACATGTTAACATTACGATTAACGTTTTATAGTACATCTATGTACCAAAACGTAAATTTAATTTATCTCTTAGAATAATAGTTAACTGTTATTATTTCGGTGTACTTATCTACTAAACCCTTCGCTTTCATTAACAGAAATAAACCGTTTCTTTAAACCGGTTCCGAACCCTAGTAGATGATTTCATTGTTGCATGAGAAATTTTAATATTAATTTGCGACTGACAGGTAAACTTTCAGACCAATATCATAAGTAGAATCAATGAACATATTTTGAATATTTAAAGTTAAATATTTATCAACTTTACACAAGAAGGAATCGTTGCGCAGTAAGGTCGCGTTGTTATAGGAACGTTGTCCCTAAAGATTAACCTCTGGCATTTATTTATACTAGTAACATTCGGGTTACCTCCCAATGGGCACATTCACACCGGTAAAACATAATAAAATGGAAAAAGCTGAGACTCCGCGTGCTAATTATGAAATGCTAAAATTTTCCTTTATTTCAATTCCATAATACAAAAAATATTACTCATTACCGTAATAAGAATGTATGCACGCACGTGTGTTTGTTATTTTTTTCACGCAAAAACTACTGAACTGATTTAGATTTACCTATACGGTTATGTAACTGATGTATAATCAAACTAACATATAAGCCTATAATTATGTAGTATTACATAAATGATCTACGCCCGCTTAGTCACAAAAAATCACTTAGTGATCATAATAATATTTAATTCAAAAATTTCATGTTAAAGTACTTGGGATGGAAGCTGAGTGAGGTATAAGATAATGAGTTTAACTATTACATTACACTTTGTGGGTTCACCGAACTGTCCAGAAACGTAATGTAGCGTAACGTAGTCTGTATAATGTCGGACACTGATTAGCGTTTTTTCTCATTTGAACCTATTGTGCAGATAAAGGTTTTTGTTGAAGCGTAAATGTTGGAAAAGAACAATAAACGGTTCTCTTTGTCCAAGCTCTAGGTCATCATAGTCGCCACTTTATAAAAGGCTTAAAGAATTTTTTCGAAAGAAATAAGAAAATCTAGTGAATATCAATATACGCTGGGATATGTTGGGATATAACTTTTAATACATAGATATCACTACATATTATAAAACAAAGTTCCTCCACTGCGTCTGTCTGTCTGTATGTCTGTTCGCGTTAAACTCAAAAACTGCTGCACCGATTATCTGTTTTTACCAATGGATAAATTGGTTCTCGAGGAAGGTTTCAGTATAAAATTTTATCAAGTTTTTGTATATATTAACTAGCGGATTCTCGCGCTTAATAAAGTAAATAAAACTCATGGCTGGAGTACAAGCATTCGCGCTCATCAAATAAATGTCCTAATCGGGACTCGAATCCGCGACACAGGAAGTTGGGTCACTGAGCAAAACGTGTTTCTCAATGTTCAAATTTTTCAGATAAACAGATTTGAGGTTATTTAAACGTCGATCAGTATACTTTGGCAAGTTGATTTATCCTTGCGTTGCATAACAACGCGATGCGGTCACATTTTGTGGTTCGAATACATTACAGTTTCTACCATCACCGATGGTATTAAGCATTCATGACGTGTCCACCAATAGTGGATGTATAGCCGTACTGTGCTTTGTGAAATATCATTACCAATTTGGTAGTATGGAAGTATAAAACTGTCGTCTGGCATATTGATTGCGAACAGGATATTGTGAGTCTTTATAGGCTTTCTATTAATATATGAACACAAACTTATTTAAAGATCTATTCTAAATGTAATAATATTAATATACGTATTTCAATAAATAGGTACCTATAACCAAATTTTGTAGTCAAATATTCTTTGAAGTTTCACTGTTATCAGTTATGTAAGTGAATGTATTGAATATTCTATGGATGAGCTTTAACGCTATACATAATATTGTAAGGTATCAGTATAATAAATAATTAGCCTAATAACTACTTATAATATGCTTATGTTATAAGTAGTAAGCCTGGTATCGTCACGTCAAAATTAGTCTAGCCGTTTCGGAGATTAGCTGAAACAGACAGACACACGGACTAGAATTAAGAAAATGTGGTTTTATTATAATAAATTTAATATAAAATTCTATAGGCTTTTAGAAAAAAGACTGTTATTTTAATATAACAAACATACACTTAAATTTATCTGTATATTTAAACAAATTTTGACTTAACTATAAATTCACATATATCAAATGAAACACCAGGAAGACGATGAAATTAAACAGCTCTAATCTCTTCGAAATAATAGTAAAACAACGGCAATTCTGCCTGGGATTATTTGAATTTCCTACTGATATGGGTGACCTTGTTACTTTGACGGTTCCCCTCATTTCAAATTCCGTAAGCCTACAGTGACAGTCTTAGGCTGTAATTAAATGATTTAATTTGGCTTTATACTTTAAAAGCCTGATAACAAGATCTATACGTACTAAGTATTTAGATGAAAAGATTGGTTTTTGCCGTCAAAGACATCCGCAGCTTACAAAAGTTTAATTAAAAGTATAATACTTAGGTAGGCATATATAAGACAGTGAATGCTCAGTGGTAACGCATTCACTCCGGTAATCGAGTGAAGCGGGTTCTGTGATATATGTATGTGCAATTCCTATTTAACATGATAACCATTCGTTTTACGGTGAAGAAATCTGCATGTCTGAGAGAACCTAGCAAGTTTTCGAAAGACATGTGCAGCTGCAAACCTTCACTTATTCAGTGTCGGACTGTGGACTGATGCCCCTGTTACTGGCTCGTGCCTAGCAGGCGCATGTAAAAAAAGTGCTAGATACGATTTGTAAGAAATAAATGATTATAATCTGTTTTTAGACAATTTTGTGGTTCTTTATTCGATTAGTTTTTAAATATTAAAAATTTTACCATATTTGAATTAGGAAGAAACTATCGTAAGATTTAGAAGCAATACAAAATTCGATTTACGTCCATCTCATCCGGTAGCTAGACGTGACAAATGTATAATGTATAATATGTTCATGATCCCTGACCGACATAAATGATGTGAAGTAACATTGTTGTATTTTTCAACAATTCTTTTTACGTTAAATTCTATTAAAGCTTAAGTTTAAAACTACAAATACATTGATTATATTAAATTATTATTATTTAAAAAAAATTATCCAAAGTATGGTATGGGATGATACCTTTATCTATTTGCTACCCAAATAAAAGGTATTTTATGCATCGCAGATGGATTATCTTGTGATATATGGGTTAGTCTTCCTTTGATTTTACAATAAAATTTAAGTTTTGAAAAAATACTTTTTTTTCCTTTATCATTAAGAATTAGATTCGCAATTTTTTTATATAACAAAAGGACAAAAAGATATTTTATATATTTATATTTTATATACAACATACATACCACGAGTGCGTGTCGCACCCGTCTTTCCGCCGCGGCGTATGGCTCCCTATTATGCTGCAGGTGGCGACCTGGAAATAATAAAAAAAACCTCTTAGTTTGTTTAAAAATGTACACTTTACATAATAATAAAATACATTGGTACGATACGATCCATATAAGCTCACAGTAGTGCCCAATGCAAATATCAGCAGTAGGATTAAGATAACAGTTTGCAGTTAAAATCAATTGCTATCGAACTGTTGGTCCAATCACGAATTACAGATACAGTAAGTATTAGTAAAATAATAATTTAATTTTTACTATGGAATTAATTTATTAACACTGCCCTTTTTTGCTGTTTCCTTAAATTTTTTAAAGATATACATATATCTTAGTATAAAATTAGAATCATCGAATCATCTAAAGCTGCATTGAAGCTTTTTTACATATTTAAAAAATCTTTTTCTGTACCTTCAGTAATTTCTTTATTTATTTCACTTTATGCAAAACTAACTAAATCCGCACTAAAATATATAAAGTGTAAAAAAGACAACCGACTCTAAGAGTAAATTATATTATAATGACTCAAATGTTTCACAGACGATCATTCTCAGGTTATCAAGATTGCTCCTTGATATGGCACTTGCACATTTCCGTGTGATATTACACGTAGTTAACCAAATAATCACTCTACAAATATAGACACGATAATATTTTTGTTATCAGCAAGTACAACTGTATTTAAAGTAAGCGTCAATTTTAAACATTGCCAGTTACAGTCACATATATTTGCAAGATAAAACTAATTAAATGTAAAAACATTTTATATTACTTGTAGTTAACTTATATTTGGTCACGTATTTATAAGTAGAAAAGCAAACCTTATACAATGTAAGTCATTTAAAAAGTATAAAATGCAAAGCCTAGAAATTTTTTGGGTAAATATATATTATTTGGCTTTAACGATTAATATAGTTTTTCTATATAACCGACAATTGGGCCATGGCCCATGGGGATAGGGCTTTTCGGATTTTATGAGAAATATTAAAAAAAGACTATTAATTGTTATTAAGTTGGTTCCACTGTCTATAAATAGTAAGGACTATCGTAAGTTTTCACTTTTCAGATGGCAATGCTTAAGAAATCGCTTGATTACATATCAGATAAAAACATATTCATATATAGAAAATCGTATTAGCTAATAATAATAAGCATATATTACTTCCACATTAATTAAAATCGTTCCATTTCATCACATTTAACAAGCGGAAACTTTAGTTCTGGTCGTTTACTTTGATCTTTACGGATTTATTTTAGGGTCATTAAAAAGGGGATCAAACTGAAGTCTGGATGGAAATTATTTTGTGTTACTGAGCCTGTTCCTAAGGATCATTAACGTAACGTTTCGTATAATAATTAATAAGGATGGTCCCCGATTATAAGTTATGCTGACTAGCCGACTTGGTTGGGAGCCGGTTAGTTGGGAAAAGACCGACTAATGGTTCCTGTCTTTTAGATTATATTTCTCCTAATGATAATTAGTAATTACATAATGTTTGAAACTGTAAGTCAAAATTAATAAACAGTAGATAGAGTAGCAGACTTGGGTTCCCAGTTTATTTTTTTTTGTCAATCTTAGTCTAATAAGTATTCGTTCCTATCGATCTTAAATTATATTATTGTACTTATTAAAATATAACGTAAAAATAATTCATAATATTAATGACGGATTTTTATTTCAATAGATAAATACATATAAGGCAATATCAATAAAGTAATGGCCGCCGAATATTTGTAAGTGGCTAGGTCGGCTTTTCTGACTAATCGATCGCTAGCCGGTATATCTCTAATAATTACCAAGTGATGATTGATTACATCACCGATTAAGTACTTACAAGTCCTACAAGCTATAATAAATGTAAAATATGACGGTTTTTTAGTTTGACAAACTTACCAGTGCCTCATTTGTTAAGTTGATCGAAAAAAAACTGCATAGAGTACCTACGGAAAGTTTAATTTTTTAGCTTACGTCGAGGTAAAATAATGAGCTTTTTTCATCTAGCGCTTGTCATTTGTAAATGACGTTTCGTTTCACGTAATCTTAGATAGTTCGTGCAGTGAATCAACTGTAGGCAGTAGCAGACGATGATGTCATGCGAATGTCACTAGGCGACGTTCTATGATGAACGCCCTCAACTTATATCGCGAACGTATTTACTTGGTATAAGAAATAGTTTTGCTTGTCAAGGTTACATTCCATAAGAATAAAAGTAATATTATTGAAAAGGCAAGTTTAAAAGTCTCTCTCGCCCGCACTCATAGTCATTTAATGAACCATTAAGTCGCTCTTTAGTATGAAGATTCTCGACTTAATGGTTCATTAAGAGACAATGAGTGCGGCGGTATAATATGTATATATAATACTTTTTTGATACTTTATTAGATTTACGCGAATATTTTTGACATTATTTTTAACAAAAAACAAAAACCGACTTCAAAACTAAACAAATCTAAACTAAAAAGTAGAAAATAATACTTTTAAGAACTTCGTTAATTTTGAAGTCGGTGCCAGCCAAGACGGATAGACTTATCTTGCCTTTGCAAGGAACTTTCGAACGGTATTTTGATTATGTTTACAAATATTATATATATAGATTAATCGAATATGTGTCTATTTAAGGTTATTTTGCTTTGGCTGGCACCGACTTCTAAATTAACGAAGTTCTTAAAAGTATTATTTTCTACTTTTTAGTTTAGATTTGTTTAGTTTTGAAGTCGGTTTTTGTTTTTTGTTAAAAATAATTTATTTTCAAATTTTTAACGGAAAGTAGATACTTATTTTGTTTATGTACAAAAAAGAATTTTCCAAATCGGCCCAGCCATCTTCGAGTAATGGGGAACATACATAAAAAAAGTCCCCAACGA
The DNA here is from genome assembly GCA_951802675.2 of Boloria euphrosyne. Lineage (NCBI taxonomy): Eukaryota > Metazoa > Arthropoda > Insecta > Lepidoptera > Nymphalidae > Boloria > Boloria euphrosyne. Next base: position 6,007,722 of record OX637896.1, read on the forward strand.
ATTGAGAACCTCCTCCTTTTTTTAGAGTCGGTTGATAAGAGCCTGAAAGAATTTAACTATCGGTCTATAATTACGTATAATATTGAAAGATTTTTCTTTTAACTCCTAACCGTTGAGGAGTTGTACCTTCCATCATTAGCTCAACCAAAGGAGATGATGATTATCAGACGCAAATACTTGAACAGCTTTAGAAAATATATGAAAAACGTAATAAGTGCCTATAAAATTTGAGAGTTGTCTTCGATTTCCCTGGGATCCCATCATCAGATCGTGACTTGGTGACTATGGGACCAACTAGAAACTATACCCTTTCAAACAAAAAAAGAATTTTCCAAATCGGTCCAGCCATCGTCGAGTAATCGGGGAACATACATGAAAAAAAAAGTCCCCGACGAATTGAGAACCTCCTCCTTTTTTTGAAGTCGGTTAATAAATGAAAGTATGTTTTCGAATTTTGTCGCGGTTTTATTTCGATTTTTTGTTCCCGACGCTTCGAATGTTTTACAGCAATCATGGTTACGGGAGAGAATAAGGTTTTATATGTTTAAGAGACTGAGGTTTACATTGTACTTTTAAAAGAACAAAAATGGCACCAAATATTAATTTACAATTTTATAGTAAGGATCTAATACAAATAGTAGCTTTAAAGTCAAATACTTAAAGAGAAAAAAAAGGGGTAAGTATGTAAGTACATATAATAGTCGTGTAACCTAATTAAGTGGGTATGTTTTTACTTTATAGCCTTATCGTCCTAGTTCGGTAGCAACATTGAAGACGGCTTGTGAAAACAATCCCTTTACTACACTATTAAGTTAGCGTAACCAGTAAGTTACGTAAGCTAACATAGTAAGTACACTATTAATGGAGTTAGCCTTTACAATCGTATGCCAAGCCTATTTCCAGTAGCTACAAAACTTATGTAACAAAAAACTCACCGTCCGGAAAACGCGGACTTTAAATTAATTTTATTTGGCAACACAGTAAAACCGCAAATATTGTACTATCGACTTAAAGTATTTATCTAGACTAATGTCGACTTAATGTGAATAACAAGTATCTTTCACCGGCCAATATTATGAAAAAAAGAACCGGCGTATCGGATTCGAAGGCTTTCAAAGCAAACAAAACCCGTATAAGATTACTCTCTGACCTTCTTGACAAATGGACGAGGCATGAGATCGATCCTGAGACGAATTTGGGTGACTCACATCTAAAGCTGCGTCTTGGCTCGGTATATAATTATTACGCGTCTAGACAACTGGCGTCGACCATGCGGCGTCTATGGAAATATAATGATGCTGCAGTGACATTTTCCTTGGTTAATTATTTGCGGTGAAATTAAGCACTTAGATCCATCAATATGGTAATAATGTCATTAAAATATAGGCTACTGAGTATTGCTTTTGTGTTTGCGAATACTCAAATTAAATTATCTGAACTATAATATCAATAGCAAAGACTATTAAGGTCCGATTAAATCACTAATTTTTTTCAAGAAATGTACGAGTTTTTTGAAAATTATGCATTTAAAATAATCAAATATTACTTAAAATAAATTTATTTGTAGCTTTATTTCAAAAATCTATTTTTCTGTATCGATCACTGACACATAATATTTTACATACCTGAGTAAATTTCGAGAGAAGTAGTAAGGCAAGAGAATGAGGACGGAAAATGCAAAATGCTGATGTTCCCTGAACCGTCTCTTAACTCCATATCACTACACCATAACCTAATAGTCCACTTAAGGGTAGATTTTTCATGGTTTTCTAAAAAATCCTTTCACGCAACAAATTGGTCATCCAATTCATCAGGCACTTGAGTCATAATTGGTTGTGAATTTTCGCGCGGTACCAGGGGGCCACACATTATAATATGAAATAGTAACGGGCACACGTGCTATCGCGGCAGAGAGGGACGGATTCACTGAACGTCCTTGGCGAGGGGGCGCGCGGGGCGCTAGCGGCATCAGACGTTTCAATCATCCCCCGGAGCGCTCCCCCGCGAGACGGAGATAGGGGTTCCGTGGGGGTGGGAGCGAGATGCGCGACGCCGTGCTATTGACCGGCCTGTAGACCACGCCCACCCGGGTGAGAGGGGAGCATTATGTTCCAAGTGAAAATCGAACGTCGGCCCGGGCAGACGCTGGCTCAGCTGGTGCATCAAGGTTACCAGCCACTCATGCACTTCCTACAATGCGATGAGGCCACTCGATATGACCACGTATTATTTGAACTAAAATAGCGTTCATTAAAGTTTTAATTTTCAAGGCAATGTATTTTCAAAAAATATTTTAAAATAAACACATTCTTATATCGTTTTTTTTTCATAACTAGGTCAGTATTATTAAAGATTTTAGCATAGAAGGGATACATAGATTATTTCGATTTGTTATAGTATAAGAATTCTTAGCAAACCAGCAGTCGAACAAAACATCGACAGTTCGGTTTTGGATCGCGACACCGAATAGAGTAACCTTCGCACAAATACTTACGTAACTGTGACCTACCAAGTCGCAATGAAATCTTGTGATAATAAATCTTCCTATAATTGTCCAAGAACATTTAGTGAAGCATTAATATGATACATAGTGTCTCCAATGTTTTCTACACAAGAGATTATAGTTAAATATATTACAATTTACAGTAGTATATAATACTTTAATGAACATTTTTTAAGAAAATTGTACTTTTCACATAAATATTTACAAAAGTATTAGATAAAAATAATGGAATTAATTAAAAATCTTAAAAGTATATATGAAACTTTAATTTTGTTGAATCCCTTTTAATATTTTGAGCGAAACCCAAGTCTTTTTCTAAACTAAAAGCAGCCTAAAGCCTGCAAGTTCTTAGCTCATTTTTATTCCATACAGAAACCATTTAACCTCCTAAAACAGAAATTACGCGAGTGTCTTGGCACCTGATCACATTAAATGAATGAGATGCATCTGCTATACGAACGACAAAGAAATAAGGCAGTACAAATTAAAATGTACCTACTCGTATATGGAAATGCTTTATACATTATCATAAGTTTATAATGTTTTAGCAAATCTGATAAAAGATTTTTAGTCCAAAACAGTTAATTAAACGATAAAATAAAGTTAATTGAAAGAAAAATTATAATAAACAATATATTTTTCGGAATACATTTTTAAGTTTATTATTAATAGATTATTAGAATCATATTTTTTATAAGCTAGCAAGTAAAACAAAAAAAAAACAACTTTCTAAGTTAGTCTATAATATGTTATTCTGATGTTATATTACATCTCACCATATTATTGTAAAGTTTCATTAAAATCTATTCAGTACGTTATGAGTGAAAGAGTAACGAACATCAATACATCCTCACAAACTTTCGCATGATTTATACTAGTTAAGGTTATATATAATTTATATTTGGTTGTAGCTTAAAATAGATTTTATGTATATGAAAAAAAATTCTATGTATTTTTAATTTTAAGTAAGATTTCTGAAAAAGAACCAAATTAACAACCTAATAATAATTTGTATAATACGTTTATATAAATTCACGGCATCCCTGAGTATTTTTTGTAAGACTAATATCCTACGGGACCACTAAATATACCTACAGACAAAACAGTTACTTTTACTTGGAAAAATAACATCGATCCGCAGCATTGTTGCTACGTGAAAGAAAATCAAACTTAGTGTTTTTTTAAGCAAAAGATTTATACACTAGCGACTTAGCCTCACTTCGCCTAGATTTCTTTCTCATTCGTTCTAGGTTATTGCCTATTTTTGCCTAAATTCCGTCTAAATCGATCAAGCCGTTTTAAGGTAACGCAGCAACAAACATACACATTTTGAGTCTAGCATTTACAACAGTGCGATTAGTGAGAATTACATTGTGCACTCTAAACTAAGTAGGAAGTTTAGCAAAGCATTAAAAACCAAGTTTACCCTTATAATAAGAAAGTAAACGAGGTGAAATTTTGAAACGTACGCATTCCTTTAGAAGCCGCTATTTTCCTCTAAAAGGCGGTAAAGTCCTAGCTGTTTCTCATAAAAGGCTGAAGTATGTAAAGATGTGTGTGAGCTCGCCTCGTAAAATGTGAACGTTGGAGTACGCCTTGACCTGCTGGTTTCGGCATAGTTGGAATATAAGCCCGCAGAAACGTACAGTAATGTAATATATAAAACTATTTAAATATATTACAAGTAATACTTAGTAACGTGAATACGAAAATATTATCTATACTTAATATTATAAAGAAGTAAAGTTTGTGTGTTTGTTAAATTGTAAGGGGTAATCTCGGGATCTACTGAACCGATTTTAAAAATTCTTTCACCAATAGAAAGCCACATTATTGCTGAGTGTCATAGGCTATATAAAAAACCGAAAAATAAAAAGGCTTTTACGTGGTAGTCCGTTTTGCAAAGTGAATCGGAGAAAAAACGGTCGAATGAAAGCGTTTCTTACGAACGCTGCCTTAACTATGAAAGATATATTTTTGAGTTCTAGAGAAAAGATGTGGAGCTTGAAAATGCCTACAAAAAAGTCAACGACAGCAGGTAGTTTTTTTAATATTAGTATAGATAATTTAATTTTTAATATTAATAAAATAACTACGTATAACCCTCCTTTTGGCAGTTAGGAATTAAAACATAAAACTCTGTACTAAAAAAGGATTATTAACATTATGCCTAACGAAGTGGGCACGGGTCAGCTAGTGTAATATATATGTATGATATTATATATGATATGTATATTAATGAATTGATACTTGCCGTTTTCTACGAGTATACCTATAAACTGTAAAGCTCAATAGTCTTTCATTTCCTACTCAAGGCTATGGCCTTCTTCCTACTACAGGCTATTTTTTCATCTTCTAAGGATTTTATAAATGTAAAACAAATCCATCCCATACTTCCGAATACTTTTTCGAGATGCCTATTATATACTTTTTCTGTGCCTATATATGAGTGATGGGAAAAAAAAGCTGATAAAATATTTCATTTTAGTGAAATCTATAGTAATAGTGAAATTGTATCTAGGTACAAACCCAAGCGTTGCTAGTAGTAGGAGTGCCGCAAACCTTAGCTATAACTAAATACCTATTTGTTTCATGTTTATAAATATAAATACCTAGTAATCATTTATCAGTAAATATAAATGTTTTAGTCGTAAACTTGGCAGTAAATTTGTAATTTTCTGCCTCGTGTATTGTTTATTTGCATCGATCTTTGATATTTTACAATCTTACGGGTCACTTAGTTTTATCTCCCGAAACTAGGTCATGGATTCATTAATGATGGAACGATTTTAAAAAGAAAATCTTAATATATGTAAGTAATAAATTATGTAGAAATTTATTTCAGTCTTTAGAAAATTCTGTGACAAGGAAAGGTTTCGAAGAATCTATTCTTGAGTAGACTCAAAGTTAATCAATGATAATTAATAACAAAAAATATCAAAAATTGGTTGTGACATACGGACGGACAGACAGACATGACGAATCCATAAGGGTTCGTTTTTTTGCCATTTGGCTACGGAACCCTAAGAGTGTTAAAAGTAGTCGTACGGAAAAATAGCATAATATTAAACAAAGAAGTCGCTTCCCCGACGTCTGTATGCTTATCTTTTTTTAAACTACGTAACGGATTTTAAGGCATCTTTCAACAATAGAAGGTTTACATGTAAAATACATGCGGTACAAGACAGGCGGTATTATAGAAGAAACCCGAGAAAATATCTAATTTCTGAGAAATCCATATTAATCGTACAACTTATCCAGGGACGAACTCGAACGTAGCCAGGGTGAGTTTTAATATAAAGAAAGAAATATATTTTCTATTATGTAAAATCAGAAAAAAGAAGTAAAATTTGAGTATCTTTTTCAAGTGGCAACCATTCATCATATAAGCTGACGTAACGAGCTTCCCAATTCCCAACCACTCCCTAGAGAGAAATACAAGGTTTATTCCATTTCATTTGCAGTTTTTTGGGTATTTTGTTGGCAACTATTTTAAGTGTAAGCCCATAAAGTTAAGCACTTACATTTTATCATACTTTATGTTGATATCGAATCATATTTTCTAGGTTTTTCCTTGTTTCTTAGAAATTTATTTAAATTGAAATTTTTTGTGACTTTGAACTAAATTTTAATATATTAAGGTACATAATACTTGGTGTGTTAGTTGGCTAGTTGTTTTTATAAGTCATATAATATAAATATAATAAGAATATAGTGTGTATCCAGGAACGATGAGTACAGTAAAGTAAATTAGAAAATACATAGAATTTTATCATATTCAAGTTTTTATACAAGATATATTACGATCAAGAAAATAGTTATAGAAAATATGCGAACACAAATTGTAGCAATCACATTAGTCGTTTTTAAAAATCGTAATGGGATTATAAATGAAACTACCTTTTCGGATTTCACGGGAGAGACCTCTCTCTCCCGTGACCATGATTGCTGTAAAGCATTCGAAACGTCGGGAACTAAAAATCAAAATAAATCCGCGACAAAACCCGAAAAGGTAGTTTCATTTATAATGTCGAATATTCGCGTAAATCTAAGAAAGTATTAATCGTAATGGGAGTAACAGATATTAAAAGATGTTACATTGTCTCATGAATAACAGTTTAAAAAAAGCTACACAATGAATTTATGTTTATAATTTTTTCTAAATTTATAATGAGCTTGATGAGCCCAACATCGGAACGTGGGATGACAGCACACAATGAGTACTATTATACACCTGCCAAAATCATTTCGAGGAACCGTTGTGCTTCATTATTAGCCAATTTATTTTCATACTAGCAAAACGCTTATAAGTTAAAATATATTAAACGGTTTTTACAATTTTTTTAACAAAATAACATTAGCCTAAGTTACTCCTTATAATATTAGCTATATGCGAGTGAAAGTCCCGTCAAAATCGGTCCAGCCGTTTCAGAGATTAGCTGGAACAAACAGACAGACAAAAATTTCTTTCATATGCCTTTTATGAAAAGCTGTTTACTTGAAATTGAAAGAACAGACACTTCAATTTTATTTATATGTACTGATGTACTGATATCACGCAAAGTTTTAGTTACATTTCGTGTTTTAATCTGCAAAGAGTGTGATAAATTTCGAACAGTGGTGTAGCTGAAATATCGTACGGTAAGTAATTGCATTCTCGTCAGTAACATTCTTATCTTTTTCTTTTAGCTAGCCCGCGTCACTTCCAGTGCTGAATGCGAGTTCTGAAAAGTTTTTCGAATATCTTGACCTTCGTAATCCAGTTAGGGCCAATTTCACCATACTATGTTAGATTATTAAATGCCATGAATACAGCATTTTAACGAAATGTTAAGGTTAATGTGTTTTTTCTATGTAAGTAACAGAAATTAGTCATTTCCTTAATAAGGCTTTATGGCTAGTTCAGTTCAGTTAATCACGATATTACAGTTCGAGTTTGTGGGTGCAGAAGGTTATAGTTTTATTGTGCCTTTGGCACGAGTACAAGTTTGCAAGTGATTTGACTATTGCATGCTTGATTTATCAATGAGTTTCGTTAATGTAGTTATGACGGATCAAAATTAATTTCGTAAAATTAACAGTAGTATCTGAAGAGAAAGCGATACTTTTCTCACTAAGACAATAGATGGCGCGGTTCCGCCTCTATACAATTTCGCGTAAAATGTTAACGCGAAAAATTAATTTGAAAAAATAAAGATTTAAGTTAGAAAAAAATACACATAGCAAAGAGATTATTTATATTATTATATTTATATTATTACGAATACTTATACTATGCTATTAAAATATTTATTATAAATATATTTAGAAGTGCTTCATTTTTATTATTTTTAAAGTAACTTTTTCAAGTAGCAGGTAAACCGAGGCCACTCTTGTAATGCATCGATCTTGACACGTTTACTTCAACAATCATAAATTCTGTGCATGAATGGTAGATTGCGTAATTAAGTTATATTGCGACGGTGAAACGATGTTATCGTGAAATACAATGAACGAGGTGATCGTATTAATGGATATAGTATTCCCGAGATTCTTTTTAATTTAACGAAAATACTTTTAGAAGAATACCTTATAAGTATTACTTTTCTCGTAACATTTTTATTTTATATTACTTTCTTGGAATAATAGGTAGAACTTATTTAAACAGCCTTTTGGCATTTTAGTACTTACCTTTTAGTCACTAACTTACCTTACCTCCATACTCGCCTATCACAAAAACCAAGATTTATAATTAACTTAAAAATCATATTATAATTAGGATTTAAATTCCTAGAAAGGGAATCCGATATTACCGCGAACATAAAGGTTCGCTGATATAAAGTAATATTCTGTGACAAAAGTTATGAGCGTAAAAATGCTGCTAGTAGCACTTCTCAATAACAAAATCTAATATCACTAGTAAAGTTTCAACTAATAATTACTTAAGTTAAAATTATCTAGTTTAATTGGATCACAAAGGCAGTACTTTTATTATCCGGTATCGATGTGCCAGTTTCTTCTAGTTCAATATGTAGAGATGTCCCCCTCGATTGTTAACTGGATGTGAATGGGCTCAGTGGATTGCGTTGGAGCTTATTGAATTGTGTGACACGCGAAGTCGCACTACAATACACAACTTGGTTTGTTTACAATAAATCTGATTTGCAATATTACAACAACGTTAACTTGTTTCACAAGTCGCAACAGCTGTGAAAGTGTAAAACTAGTTTGTGAATTATTTACGGGAATATTCAAATTGATGACAAAGTTTAATAAATGAAAATTTAAATGTACACATAGATAAAATACAATAATTCATTTTCTTTTTTTAAATCATTTACTGCAGTTAATTCGGCTAAAGCGGCTCTACTTCGCTGAGAAATAAAAAGTAATATATCCGTTATACCTAATAGTATAGCAGTAGTACATGGTAAGAGCTATTCTAGACTATAATCTATCTCCGTCCCATTTTGCTGCCTAATATTTTTATAAGCCTAAGCTTCCCTTCTCGGGATGCAAATAGTTTATGTAGTTGTGCGTGTGCCTAACATTCAATATTCATAATGTGTGAGCCGACAGACCCTATTCAATTCAAAACTTCATTATTTGTTGAGTTGTGAGCGGATGTTTTTGAAACATTGCAAATTTATTTATATTAGCTAATAGCTAAAGTAATGTGACTTGAAAAGGTTAAAATTAAAATGTTATTATAAATTGCTGTTTGCCGTTCGCGTGGATTTGTAGCTTACAGTAACTATTTCTCAGTCTCTCTTCGGAATTCTTATCAAAATGTAAAATTTATTAATTTTTCCATTTTTATTTAGAAACGAAAATATTAGGACAAAAACCATCCTATCCCTTAAAGTTAAGACAGTGGTACATTTAAAAAAAAAGTATAAACATCAAATATGTAAGTAGTTTTGGAGTTCATCTCAAAGCAACATCGTGACATAACATTTTATATATTAAGATTTTAGCTTTTGACCGATAACAAAATCCCTCGATCCTTCTCTTTCTCTCTCTCTATCCCAGGTTCTCAGTTACATTGATACTTGTTTTCGCCGTTCAATTAGCTTGCTTATTGTTGTTCATTTCATCAATATCAACAGAAGTATTTTAATTTTTCAAAAACAAATTGCTTTAATTAGCATATTAGTTAGTAGATAATATATTTATACAAAGTTTCGTGCCGTGTTCATCTAGTTTCACAGAAAACGTTGGATGCAGAGTCTACAACGAACACTTGAAACGTTGTAATGGTACTCCATCAATTAGTAATGGCACTCTTCCGGGCTTAATTGTGGACTGCAGGGATGGAGTGCATACACTTAAAATAACTAGATATTTCAGAAGTAAAAGCAGTACCCTATTTTTTTTATTTTTTTTTAATATTTAATATTGTTATAGAAACCAGTCTTTAGAACACTAAATAAAACTATTGATGCCAATTTTTTTTATTTCTTCGTTTTAACGCAATCTCTGGTTTAACAGTCCTAGCACAGGCCAATCTGGATTCGACAATTTTTTTGCATTTAACAGCTATTCATCGAGTAAGCCTAAACGGCAGAACCACTGACAAACACTAGTAAGTGTGCGTGGTTGTTTGGATATCTAATAATAATTATTCCAGCAATGCGGATAATTATTAAAATAATACTCAACTGGTTCAAAAATGTAATTACAGTATTTTATTATACACTTTGAATTTAATGGCTCGGCTTTAAAAGTTATATCATAAATTTCCTCAGTAATGGCTAAGTCAGGACTTCTATCTCACAAAAGCGGGCCAGCCCTATTTATCCATTTCCTATATTAGTTTCCGGAGACATTCGTTTTTCATAGTACAAACTTTCCAATTCCGTTTATTTCACTTCGAAAAACTATATTCCCACCTGTGATAACTGCAATCTGCCGCTCAATTTCCCAATTCATCATCGCTGGATATTTGTTGGCTCCGAATAACTTGTTTTACCAAACTTTGGTGTTTGGACAAGCTGACTGATGTAGAACGCGGATGGTTTTGAAATGTTTACGCTTTTTACCACCAACGGCTAGGTAATTACATAGACGCTTTTGTTAGTGGTCTCTGTTTACATCACAAGATCGCAGCAGAATATCAGAGAAATATTCCTAGAATTCTCTTTGCTAATTTTATTAGATTAATTGAATGTAAGCGTTGAAACTGAACTGAAGAAGTTTATTATTATATTCAACCCACATAGCTAAAGCGTTTTTATTGAAGAAATATTTCTACCTGTTAAAACGACTATTTACACTCTAGTTTTAAACAACTTTCCTTATTTTATTTTGTAATACTTGATATAAGAATTTCAGATAAAAATATAAAGTTTGCTGGTTAGTCTTCAGCTAAATCTTAAAACCAAATGCACATGAAAAAGTATATAGGTAACAAAGATTTTTTAAATTTTAAGTGTTATCTCCTAAACGGCTGGACCGATATTGATGGGACTTTCACTGACAGATAGCCGATTTTATAAGCAGTCACTAGTTTCGAAAACGAATTGCAGTTCCGAGGAAGTATTAAGCCTATGAAATTGTGAGCAAAATTTACGCACCGAAACGAAGCGACTGTTAGTTGCTGGTAGCAGATAAAGTCTACAGACGGACTGACGTTATACTTTCCTACTAATTCATTCATCACTACATGTTATAAAACAAACTCCTCCGCTGCGTCTGTCTGTTCGCGATAAACTCAAAAACTGTACCGATTTTATACAGTTTTAGCCAATGGATAGAATGGTTCTCGAGGAAGGTTATAGTATATAATTTGTCAAGTTTTTGTATTCATTTACTAGCGGAACCCGCGGCTTTGCTCGCGCTAAATGGGGGACAAACCCGAGCGAAGCGAGGTTGAGTTGCTAGTTTAAAATAAAAAAGAACACCGAAACAAGACAAAGCAAGTTTAATTACGCAATAAAACGTGTTACAACGTATTATTTACTGCTACTATCTGTTACGAATATTAATTTATATTCAGAGAATATCTTTGGAGGGTATGTCGGAATATAATTATTTCTACCCTAACTTAATCTAGTGGCTTTTGGGCTGCGAGTGATATAAATGTATTATATGTACATTTTAGCACCGTAATTAAGAATAACGTCCAGTAACATAGATCACGAAAACTATTAAGTTATATTATATAGATACGTATAATAAATTTCTAACTTATTCAAATCTGTGCATTTAAATACTTTTTTGGAAAATCTTTCTTAAACAGTTATTATTATCGAAACAGAGGTTGAATCTTTAATTTTAACATTCTTCAGTTCATTCATTCTTCATTCAGTCTATGACCGAATCACGATAAAACCACTGGATAGACTTTGATGAAATTTGTCATGATGATAGCTGATTTCGCTGATTTTGATTCGTGTCAACATATAGGATATTTTTTTGCGGGAAAGTCCTTATCTAATTTTTTTTTAAAAACTATATTAACTATTTAAACGTATCTAGGGGCAAATATTAATATCATTATTTAATTCTATTATATAATTCATTGCCTTCTAACCAATAGTATTCTAATAAAGCCAAAATATTATATGTAAATCATCTACAGTACCCACTGTAGACGTATATTTATAACATATGTGTAGAGATGCGTAAGTATATAACCTTTAAGAAACCACGATCTATTATTAAATCACTTATTATGAGTTTGTTTTAATAAAACAATTCCCTTACTATTAACTCTTACTCACTTTTCTATTCACATATATTACATTTTATAACACGATCACGCATTTGTGTTAAATGTAATTTGAGCATAAAATTTAATCTGATTCAGTGCATCACGTTTCGAAACTGCATAAATTTCCTTCACATCCGACCATTCTGCGATAAAAATGATCCGAACGCTGCTTTCCCGCAGTCGCAGTATTACGGAATGCCAAGACTTTTTTACTTTGTATTAAAGGAAAACTTCACGAAATGAATGCTGTAACGTTTCTTAGAATAATTTATGTCTCGGACTTGAATAGCTGCAAATAAAACTTAACTTCTAAATATACTTTGCTCTGGAGTTTTCAAACTGACGAAACCTTGTTTATGTCATAGTAGAACAATGGTCAAAAACTTGTTTAATTTAAATTTTCCTGCCTATGTTAAACATAAACGAAGATGTAAAATAAAGTAGAAAATCTCCAAGTATACGAGGCAATCCTTTGATGTATCACTTAGTAGCCAATCGGATTATTTTTAGTACCAATAACCGAAGTTCGACCAATGAACTTATAAGATATTTCTATCCTAAGACGACTATATATTTACTTATGAAACATATTTTCTTGTTCATTGTAAAGAACTAGTCCATACATTCTCAATATAGACGCTAGTTGCTACGGGTTAGTGAATATATTAATGCATTGAAGTGGCGCTTTATTGTTTTATATTTCCGCTCTTCAAATTATTGTGTAGGCTTTTACCATATTCACCTCATTCTAGTAATTATTAAAACTCATCGACCCGTTTTCAGCAAGTCATAGCCAACTCGTTTGCTCGCACTCGACCCCAAACACCACGTCAATACATCAATAATCTGTCATCTTTTTTTGCTTTAGCACGCCCAGTACTGGTGCTTTATTCGCCTGCATCAAAATGTTTCAAGTATTTATTATTCATTTAAGAAAATTGCTTCGTACGCTCACATACCTTTAAAATTGAAATATTATGAACCCCAGTACGAGATTACGTATTCAATAATATTGAAGGCATATGATTTTTTCAATATTGCGAAATTGAAATCAAACTGCAGTATGAGTTCGGTGGAGAGAACAATTGTGCAAACATTTTGTTTGTAAACCCCAGCACAATATAGTACGAGGAATTGGATCAAACTGGAAAAGTGTTAGGCACAATACCGCCTTGTTGGAACCTTAGAAATAGGCTGTCTAGTTGTTTTATTGTTCACTGACAGTGATAGATTAATGCTTGGTTTTGGTACATTTAAACTTTGTTATATATTGCCTTAACTTATTCCACTGACTTGTGTTAGATTTTATTTCAAAGTAACCTTAACACAAAGCGCTAAATTATTAATGGTAAAAATACTGCCTGTTTGGAACGTTTAAAAAAACTAGTTTCGCCCAAAATATATTCGGTAAAATAAGACAGTACAAAAATGGCAAAAAATTGCCCAATGGCATCATCATCATTATAACGAGAATATGTAAACTAAATTGAAAAGCATGATACATTGCGGGATAGCATGCTTATGAACTATGAATGAAGTTGACACAATGGATTTTCATATGTATGCGAAGTAAATTAAACATTTTTGCACGTAACCGGGTAGTATGGTGATTAAAAAAACTTCGCATGATGTAATGTAATGGTCGGCGACCTCGGGCCAGTGACTTTATAATATTAGCACGTGGGAAGTTTAAGACATATATTTTTTTATCTCACCACGGGTCTGGCACGCGATATGGACGGATGGTGCGTGTTGCCTCGCCGAGGCAGTCAATGCAGACCATTGCAACATTGCGATAAATAAAGAGGAGAAATTCAAGTACATACACTTGTGGCTCGCGTTAAGAAATGAATTCTTGCGAATTTTTTATTAATTTTAATTTTGAGTAAATTTAAATTATTTTTATGGGTTCTATGGCTAATAACAGTTTCGAATATTTTAGAAAAAACACTTCATTTAAAGATATAAGCTAAGTAAATAGTTAACGTGTTTAAAATTACCATGTCGATGAATTCAGGTCTAATCGATGCGCTGATTTTCGTGATTAAAATCAAGAAAAACGATTGATCTTCTTGCATGTGAGAAAAATGGTGGTAGAAATATTAGAGAACGAAACGCATACAATAAAGATAATTTATTTGTTTTAATTTTCACTTAAGTTTTATTTTCTCTTTAAAAATACGCAGAGAATTATTTCAAAATAAACACCGTAAAATTTTGCAAGCTATTAAAGGCGATAGCTTAAGTTAGTTATAAATGACTTAAGACGTTAACGATTCCTATCAAGTTAGTGGTAATAACCGACGCCATTTACTTCGATGGGGAGGAGATGGAAACTATTATCAAATAGTCTAGACTCTAAATTATCTTCGGTTCTTGAGATAAGTAGTAAATCATCTTTTAAACCGTAGCACAGCTGTCAAATATCTTTAAAACATAGTTTGACGACACCTTTGGCTCAGTTGCTAGTGACCCATTGCTGAAGCAGCGCTAGCGGGTTCGAATCTCGCATTTATTTGTGTGATGAGAACGAATATTTGTATTTCAGACACGTGTTTATAATTATAATACTACTGGACTAATTTAAATTAAATTTGGTACAAAGATAGTCTAGAGCTTAAGAAAGGACATAGGCTACTTTTCAAGGCGAAAAAGGGGTAAGGGTTTGAATTAGGGAATAAAAGTTTGTATGAATGGATGGAAATTGCTTCATTTTTAAAGCTAGAAGCTTGAAACTTATTTTTTGGCTCTTGATTAGATATAAATACCATAATATACAAAGTTTGTAAAAATTTTATACTAAAGGAACGACGAACCCGAACGAAGCGAGAGTGAGTTGCTAGTTCATGATAAATAATAATGGTATTTAGGTAACTAAGTCAAAGTAATACTGATAGACAAAGTCCAACGGCTTAATGTAAGATTAATAGGCGTATTTCGACATTTTCCCCTTCGCATTACTAAATTAGCTTTATTCATTGCGGTATTAATGCCTTAGGGAGGCGCAATTATTTTCTATTATTTTTTATTTATAGCAATGTTATATAAATTATAAAGTTAAATTACTTCCTTCTACATAAAGATAACTTATTAGAAAAATCTACATTTTTGCAAATATGATGGATCATGGAGTGCATACAGGAAGCAGTGTATATCGGATTTCTGTCGAAATTTTTAAAGAATTTTTAAGTATAACAGATTTAAAATATATTATCACAGGAAGTGAAGAGTTACTGTATAAAAAAACCGATAATATACGTACAGTACAACAAACAGACGCTGTTGCCGATAATTTCCAATTGTTGGCGGCCATCTTGGCGCGTGAGTCATGCGCCCACGCACCGGCGCGGTGCGAACTACCTACATTAAAATTATACACAAAAACGTGGTTTCGTGAAACGAACCGTGATAACTTATTTACTATATTAAGACCAGAATATAAGCTATTGATAAGTACGTCTCATTCGTAAGCATGAATCGCGTTAATATGTAATTTAAACAAGTGTTTAGCAATTACGTTCAAAACTTAATAATAGTAGCGTCAGCTATTACTTTGTTAACTTAGGTTCATCATCATATTAGACTATTATAAATGTGAAATTTTGTATTATATAATATGTAATGTGTGTTTGTACATTCATGTTAAAACGGTTCGCTAGACACAAATAGGTTGTGACCTAGAGTATTATTATAGGCACGCCCTCGGGCAACGTAAGGGTTCCTCGCTAGTAAACGAATAAAGAGCGAACCCTATCTTTATTTGTAATAAGGATTAATAAAATAGCAGTAGCACAATTGGCTTAGAAAATTTTATAGACGTTAAGCTAATACTATTACGTATTTTATAAGTACATTATTAATCTATATATAAAGATGCTTAGTAAACGAAAGTTTGTATAAGCTCTATGGGTAAGAATACGAAAGTACTGTTGTAGAAAACAATTTAGAAAGAGAAGGAAAAATATATTAAAAGAAAAATTTCTTATATCGCAAAATCCTGGTACAAATGACCATTAAATCCATTAAACTCGTTTAGTTCCCGTCCCGTTCTCAATGCATCTTACTACAATTATATTTTTCCAACTGCACCGTATTGTTTGTTTTAACAATGAAATATTTCTCTCTACTATTATGATATTAAAGTTAAACCTTGAAGAAATATTAGATTATTATGAAACAATACCCTTTGTATTCGAATATTTTGACGTCAATAATTCATTAATCTGATAAGTGCTTTCCAAATATTATATTTTCATGTATTCCTTGCCACCATTGTTACGTAATTAATCTTTTTAGCCATACAAGACACGAACTATATTCCTACTGTGTTTATTCTGTACATTTAATATTATTTTGGAAATTCTAATTGAAATAGTAATTATCTCACACTCGCTTCGCGCGGGTTCGTCCCTAAATTTAGCGCGAGCAAAGCCGCGGATTCCGCTATTAATGTATATAAAAAGCTGACAAATTGCATACTAAAACCTTTCTCGAGAACCACTCAATCTATTGTTGAAAAAAGCATGAAAATCGGTACAGTAATTTTTGAGTTTATCGCGAAAAGAAAGACAGACAGACGCGGTGGAGGACTTTGTTTTATAATATTTATCGATACAGACGTGAATTTACAATTTTTCGAATTTTTATTTGCCTGTCTGTGACGTATATCACAAGCAAACAACTCGACAGATTTTGATGAAATTCGGTATAATAGCTGGTATATTTAGCATATATATAGAATATATTTTACTGTGCGATTTTTTTTTATCTCCGAGTATATACTAACAATCGTAGCGACGAACCGAGCGAGGCGAGTCTCTAGTCACTTATTATTTTGAAAGTAGGATACTAAAGTAATGTGGGTCTGAATTGGAATACGAGATTGCTTGGTTGAATACACTATACCGCACAAACTTTCTAGTTTCTAGACCAGTTACCGAGTGAATCAATCGATGTGGGTGTCCAGTGCTTTCATTTGTACTACTTTTATCACCAGCTCTAAAGTTTATTCTTATCATAATAGAATATTTTTTGTATTTTATTTATATTTAATTTCCTTTAAAATAAGCCATTTTCAGAGATTTCTGCAAATATGGTCACAAGATTTTTTTAATAGGTTTGTTCAGGTACAATAAAATTTTTGAATATTTAAAAGATCACTCTAAATACTAGACTATACATCGATGTGCATGTTCATTTCTTCAAGATAAAGCCACACAGTTCACAAATTGCAGTAGAGCGTTTTAATCAATTAAGCCTTCGATAGCCCTGCCAAGAACTATGCGGAGACCTTTGCCAAACTATTTCCAGTGTCCCTCGTTAAACTTCCTCAAAACTGCCATTGTTACTTGAATTATTAAAGGACTCCACTTACATTTTCCAGGTCAACCAAGTTTTGAAAAATAAAAGCTACACTCTATTAAATATAACAATTAGATTTAAACAATAGTTTATGAACTTTAATTTTCTAAAGCATTTGCCCATAGTAGCTTATGCTTTATGACTTCTTCATTTATGTCACGTATTAATTCTACATATCTACGTACCTATCTACGAAAGTGCCTAATCAAGTTCAAGTTATACGTTTAACCTTGCTATCTTACAGATTATAATTATATAATGTGCGTTTCTTGTGTTCCGATGTTTTTAAACAAAATTATATATATCTATCTTCTATACTAATATTATAAATAGGAAAGATTTGTATTTTTGTATGTAACGAATCAACTCAAAAACTACTGGACCTTTCCTACAGATAATCTAGAGCCTGAGAAAGGACATAGGCTACTTTTCAAGGCGAAAAAAGGGCTGTAAAGGGTTGAAATCGGGGATGAAATTTTGTATGGAAATTACGTCACTTTTAAAGCTAGAAGCTTGAACCTTATTTTTTTAGGCTTTTGATTAGATACAAATGATTAAGACATTCAAAGTTTGTAAAATATGTATGCTAAAGGGGCTACGTAGGGACGAACCCGAGCGAAGCAAGGGTTAGTCGCTAGTATACATATAAAAATCTCGTCAGTCGTCACCTTTGCCGTGTTTGTATGTCATCTGCATACCCACACATATTTCTATGTAAACATGAACAGCTATATATATAAATTGTGCCGTTTTATTTCTTGTGACGATTATTCTACAAAATTATTTTAGAAGGTTGTTAACCTTGCCAATTGTCTCAAACCGTGATCCCATTCGCAAAGCATGGCCTTATAAAATCATTAGATGATGACGCTAGCGGTGATGTCAGTTTGATTCCTAACCCTTGACCTCATGGTCAAATGAGTCATTTAATAAGTTTATGCACCACAATAAGTTATGACAATAGGCTGTCCTCCCCATATTGCAAATACACTTCATAATGAGAATATTATTACACGGACTCTAAACATAGTTTTCTTATTTTTACGTAGGTATATTTATGATATTTAAGCGATGAAGATATTTGACATGCAATTGAAATAGTAAATTATCGATACAGAGACCAAATTCATAGTTTTTATTTGGATTTTTTGTCTGTCTGTCTGTAAAGTGTAAACGTATCCTAAAAACCACTGGTGATATTTTGATGACATTTAGTATAATGGTTGGTTATCCGTGTCTAGATATCGAATTCTTTTTACTACGAGAAAATATCTCGTCTCTGAGATATCTATAAAAATTTTCTAAAACTTAGAGAAGAAATTACCCGGTTCGAGGATAAGTCGCCAGTCAGTACCTACATCAGTACATATAAATAAAATTTAAGTGCATTCTATTTTTAATTTCAAATTAACAGCTTTTCACTAAATGCATATGGAAGCATATACGGTACTTACGTAAAAATAAAATGTTTTTTTTGTCTGTCTGTTTGTTCCGGCAAATTTTTTGAAACGGTTGGACCGGTTTTTCCGCGACTTTTACTAGCATATAGCTGATGCTATAAGAAGTCAGTTGGGCCACTTTCATTTTATTCGAAAATTAACCGATTAATTATTTTAACTTACGCTTAGCGAAGCGGGCCGGATTGGCTAGTTTTAAAAAATCATATCTTAATTGCGGATTTATTTCGATAGTTGTTCCGACGTTACATCACGTCAGGTGACGGAGGAGTCTAAGCCATTTTTAATTGTTTAAGTTTTTAAATTAAAAACATTTTATAAAAATGGCACAATAATTTTATGACACCTGATGTCTGATGATCCACCAAGTAGGTGGTCATGGTAGTAACGTGAGCCTAGCCGTCACGCATACCAGGTGACGTCACTCCGAGGGTCACCAGTTTTCTATTCGTGTGGTTGAGTGACGCACGCGCCGGTGACGACGCGAATGGTCCGCGATCTTTTTACAAAGTATTTATACCTCACCCCCAACTGATCGCCTAATTAATAGCATCTGGAACAGCATCACGATTAATAGCATCACGGGGTAACGGCCGTCTAGTCGCCATATTTCTGTTTAAATCGTCGCATACCCCTCAGATACACGCAATACCGGTGCCAAATTGTTTTTCATAAAAAATTAATACCACGGTTTACTTTCCGTACTCTCCCACTGCGACGACGGTTATGTAAGCCCATATTTAGGTCGTTTATACAATTATAAAACGCCAGCTGTATACGGAGAGAAAATTCTAGTTTAGGTAACCAGAATATAGTTAGCATAAGCAGATTGTCGTGTTATATATACGACAGCTAACTATTTTGTCGAGTTTACTAGAAAAATCTGGTAATAGCTTACAAGAATATCTAGTACAGTTAAACATAAAGCTGGTACACTTCATTAAAATTAATGTATAGTGTACAAAAACCTATTTGTATTAATTACATAATTTTTATTATAAATATAACGGAATCGGTATCGTTCGTTACACCATGCTTTATTTTCGAGATAACCAGATTTTTAGTAGAGACTATAGATTATTATAGTGACCATTAACAAATTGAATGCAAATATTACCAAGTTGAGATTTTATCAAACTACATATTTTTTACACTTTACTATATATTTTGTTCAGTTTACTATATTTTGTGTTCAGTTTACTATATTTTATATTGTTCAGTTTATTATATTTTAGTAATTACAGCAATGTTTTATTCTTTGTTTCACATTATTTAGTAGGAGATTGATTGAACCTTTTAAAAATGTACACAGTTACCATGTTAATAAAAAGTTAAAATCTGTCAGTTTCGTCAAGAAAGTATTTTTCAACTAAACTGACAGATTTGATCTTTTCTTAACACACCGGTAACTATGTAAATTTTTTTAAAGACCCAATCAATCACCTATAGCCCGGTCAAATTAGACGAAAAAATAGGGGTGAGGGTACAATAACTTACAATAAGCTGCTTACAATCAGCTTATTGTAAGTTATTGTATCCTTGGATGTCTAAATTGACCGGACTACTACTAAATAATGTGAAACAAAGAATAAAACATTGATGCATTTTTTAAAAACAACCAATTGCAGCAGGCTTGTAGTACAAGCCATGGACAACAAGAATTTTAAATAAAACAAAACAATCGTTTGTGACTTTATATTATTAAAACAAAACTGAGCTAGGCACTTGTCGGTCTTAGATATTATTATATTGGTAACCTTAAAGTTATGTAACTTATATTTTGCATTGGTATGTACTCGGCCAACTGCCACGATTCTAAAAGTTGGTTGATATCCTTGTCCATCACAACACAAACAATAGTAATTAGTAACTATAATAAATAATAATTAAAGTAACTATTAGTAGCACACCCGAACCGCACGCACGTTCCGTCCGAAAGAAAAATGAAATTACAACTTGACAAGACAAGCATAGCATACAATATATTTGGCAAATGTAAACAACGTTTCGTTTGCTAGACGATACTCATGTTACACAAAACATAATAATCTGGTTAACAATACTATATGATATCTAGCTTATTTTAACAACTAAAGCAGTTAGAGACAACCTAAATATCGTATTGTTCAATTGACAGCTAGCAACAACAAACAAATTATGGAGGGTATACTTTACAATTATTGAAATGTTCTCTTTACATTAATAAAATGTACTTTTAAATAGCTGTTAGCATTGGTTACTAAAATGTGTTTACTAGAACATTCTGGTATTTATTAAAATACGATTATTTGTTGTTAAATGTCAATCCGGTAAATTTAACTTAATTCTGTTTCTATAAACTAGAATGATATTTACAATACGTTCTGGTAGTATTGTTAAAATAATTTCTTTCCGAGTATGTGCCCGAGTGACATTACTACAAATCCGCTTAATTATGTAATAACTAATATCGTGTTATTCTAATAATAATAATTACAGTAATGATTGTTCATAGTTTCAAAAATGTTAAGTATAAAAAACACTATCATTGGTCATAACATATATTAGATAAAGACATTATAGTTCATACAAATTAGCCGTTAATTTTACGATACATATTGACTATAACTATCTCGTTCCAATCCCTCAAAATGTAATATTTTGAGGGATTGACACGAGATAGTTAAAAAAACATCTAATAAAAAATAAAAAATAAATCAGCCTTTTATTCAGACCTTCACATAAATGTACTAATGTTTAACATCACTCTGCTTAATTCTAAAAATAACGCTATTTGACACCAGCAGTGGTGTGTATATATATGTATACGCAAACATATTCACACACACATATACACGATACATAATGTGTGTTTTTTTAAATAAAAAAAACATTTAATAATTCCGGTTTAAATATAAGTCCCTAACATGTAATAAAGTCTCTCCCGTGACCATGATTGCTGTAAAGCATTCGAAACGTCGGGAATTAAAAATCAAAATTAATCCGCGACAAAATCCGAAAAGGTAGTTTCATTTATAATCCCTAACATGTATTTAAACGTATTTTGTATATATTTATACGTGTAGTTTTTCTTTTAAGAGTCTCTTAACCAAAAGGTTAGGCCATGGCCTTATTACCTGATAAGCTTGCGACTCTGTTTTCATCTTCAATTTTATTTTTCTGGCACCACAATATTTTGCTGTGAATATGTATTTGTATTCAGCCTTTTTGTGCCCATGTCCCACTGCTGGGTACGGGCCTCCCTTCAATATAATAAAGGGAGATCAAGGCATAGCCCACCACGCTGGCCATGTGCGGGTTGGTGGACTTCATATCTTTTGAAAACTTGCTAGATTCTCTCTGACATGCAGGATTTGTCACAATGTTATCCTTTACAGTAATAATTCGCAGATGAAAATATGAGAGGTGCGCGACCCGGATATGAACCCGTCATATCTCGCACGTCTCATCACTCGGTTACACATGCGAAGGCATTACCACTAGGCTATCACTTTAAAAAATTGATTTAATTTGCATAGAATATAGCTGAAGGGCCTCCTGTTTTAGCTCACCTACTTGATAAAAACTAATAGGTACTAATGATAACATTAAATGAAGTCTGTGCAAATGTCTTTCAACAACAAAAGGTTATCTCCAAACAAAACACGTGTTTTAGAGTTCTCTCAGCTTTTGCTGTGGTAAAAGAGTCTAAAAAAACTTTTTTTTTTCATTACATAAAAAGTAAGCTATGCAAACATGATTCAAGCCTAGATAGTGTTAATCCAATTTTTCCTATAACACCTTAGTTAAGCCCACACTAGTACTATATTACCATGTTTTCTACTTTAAGAATTACTAGTCTGTAGGTAGTGTTTAGATCATTAATTACGAGCTTGTAAGTTTTAATAGAGAACTTAAAAGAAACAATTTATTTACACAGAGGCATGTAAGAGTGTGAAAATAAATTAGAATGACAAAAAGTTATGGAAATCTGAATGTTGCTTACCGTTTTCTAACAACAGCATTAAACGACAAGCTCTAATCAATTCTCGGACAAACAAATATCCTTATATCAATGACAATACATTACCTCATACAAGTATTTAATAATTATAATATAAAATTAAGGAAAACCATAGCAATTCATGCTCTTCTATAACATTTAAAATGTATTGTTACAAACTTTAATAAGTATTTCTACTCGTTATAAACTTTACTTATGATCATTTATATAATACTATAACCAACAATATGAAAAAACAAATTAAGCAGAATTTAACAAAATTTTTTACAATTTACAATTGTATATTAATCTGAATTGTATCAAAAGTCTGAATATAAAGTCTGAAATTCCTTGAATTTGAAAAAAATCTTCCTAGTAATTAAAAAAAATACAAATTACAATACAATACCTACCTTAAAAATAATTCAAATTAGATGTAACTTAACTAAATTATCAAGTTTTTATAGTTGTTATTTTATAAACATTACCTAATAAAGTATAAAAATGATTTTTGT
Source organism: Boloria euphrosyne (assembly GCA_951802675.2). Taxonomy (NCBI): domain Eukaryota; kingdom Metazoa; phylum Arthropoda; class Insecta; order Lepidoptera; family Nymphalidae; genus Boloria; species Boloria euphrosyne. The sequence goes on from OX637896.1 coordinate 6,031,234, forward strand.
TATATATTTTAGCAAAGTAAAATTTTGTTTAAAATAAATTATAAGCAATTTAACAAGTATAAATTATTTATATTAGATAAATTTAATTGAAACATTAATTTACATTTTGCTTACTCTTAACTTCACAAGATAATAAAAGGAGCCAGCTTTCAATGGAGTGAAGCCAAATACAGGCTCTTGGACCATTTACGAATAAAATAGAAAAGATTTATAGCTTAGAATGAATAGTTAATTGTAGCCACAAATCCTGAATCCATATTACATTTTGGCACAAAGCCATGACCTACAAATATTTTGTCAATGAAGTATCATAACAATGTATAATATAAAAAAGTAAAAAAAAAACAATATTTATATTATTATTATATACTCTTAGTATATTTTTTTGTTTTTAATTAATTAAAAATTTACTATTATTCATAGTGAAGGCATGTTCACGCTCATTTAAGTTAATTTTAAAGGATGTCTCGCACATATGATTCAGTTTAAGGTTAAGATTTTAAGTTATTTTTTCTTAATAATTTTAACTATGTACTTGTCATAATGAAATATAAGTTGAATTAAAATTTCAACCTCTAAATGAAGATAGCAATGAAGTGGAATAATACTAACAGAAATATAAATACAATCATAAACAGACAGAGATAGCAATAGCGAATAATGACATCATTAGGTTTTAGTCATAAGATCATTATATTAAAATGAGTTTCAGAGAGAGACAGCTATATTTTAATTAATCACTATAGTATTTATCTTTATTTAATACTATAGACTATAGAAGCTTTTAATCAAGGCCAGTTCTATTTTATTTGTTGTGTTTATACAAATTTAAATACTATCTAATACTCTTGAAATACATTTTTTGTTCACTGTATAATTTCAGTGGAATAATTTGCTATTTATAAAGTAAATAGATTGTGTATTTGTTTATCTTTTTCAAGTGGGCTGAATGCTTGATTATTTAAGTAAATACAACATAAAAAATGTTGAATAAGGTTTTATTAAATATTATTATTTTAATTTTTATATTTGATGTTTTTCTAAGCTAAAATATAAACTTACACCTCTCACCTTGTAGTTCTTAATTTACTTAGTGACCTAGTTTTTATCAAGGTAGGTATTAGATATATGTATGAAAGTGATAATGAATTTATTTTGTACCAATTTAATTTGTACAACCAATTAATTAATATTGACCATGTGGATTATTATTTATTATACATATTTGGTTATTTATAAGATAAAAAACAAATTTTGTGGGTAATTTAAAATAACATATGCGTTACTTTTAAGAAATGTTTTATGGACATGCAATCCTCATGTGTCCTTGAAGACTGAGTCATTTCATGTGTCACAGAGACATTTTAATTGAAACATCAAACATGTATGTTAAGTATAGTGTTAATGCCTATAAAATCTTGTACGCCCTACTAACCTAACCTAGCAATTATAGCAGACATTGTATGATTTGCACTAATAATACGTTGTCCACGAAGCCGGTTTGTCTAGCTACCGATAATGCTCGAGTATTTATTTTTACCCGTTACGTATGCCCAGCTGTCTCAATCGTCTCGCCCGGCCACCAAGGGATAAAATCATTTTCAACAACCATAGCCACTATAGAATTCTTTCATATTGAAAGTTCCGAGTAACACAAATGCTTAGTTTGCAACGGAGCCCGTTTCGCTATATTTGGAACACGTTTTCCAGGCCTGCGAGTGAAACCAACCGCCCCAAATAACCCAACCAACATCAGTATACGATTAAGTTAAATGGAAAATGTAAGATATAAGACGGGGCCTACCTTTGTCGTTTCCAGCAGCACGTCAAGTGAAGTTATAACGATTTTCAAAGTAAAAAACACTAAATCCTGCACTATACACGGCGAGAGTACACAGGGCGTGCAATCACTCAATTCACAGCCGGCAATGAATTATACACAAATGACTAGTCGTACACTAATGGTAAACAGAAAATACACAGATTACACTAACTTAAAATCTATGATTTCCACAAAATGCTTATTCAACAGAAACGAAAAACGCGCCAACTGTCAAACTAAAAAACTACAAGCACCGACGCGCCGCGCGTCCGCGCGGTCTGAGTCCGCTTTAGTGACTGAGCCCGTCACCGCACCACACACGCTGCCCGAAACTCGTTCGCCCGTCACCACACACCCGACGACAATCCGCCAGCTATGGCATGCTCTTGTCGCAATTTACTTTCCATTTATATAATAAAACAACAGCAATTCTCTTATCTCATAATTGACAAAATATTTAACTATCGTCAGCACTATCTATATCCCAGTGCGACAAAATGAGATAACCGAACGTGAATATCGGACGTATAGTAATGCGACCACGTTGAAAAGACTACAGTGGACTACGAAAAGCGTACGAGCGAGCGGTCATCTATATCTGTGCGGGATAGACGAGCGGCAGACGCGCATGCGTCAGTCGAGCCGCGGGTACGACGTCAGTGAATGACAAGCCCTGCGCTTGTATTAGCCGATCGATTTTAAAAGAAATGTTATGTCTTGAGCGGCGCTAGTCCTGCTACTGCTTTTATATTTAGTACGGTAACCTAAAAGTGCACAGCGCATGCGAAAAGCTTGTCGTTTACAACACATTGTAATTCTTAATACTAAATACGAGCTCCGTATACAACTTATGTACATAATTTTCTATAGCAAGAGGGAAATGTTTTAATTCTTTAGAGTACACAAGTACCGTTTTAAATTGCAAACTACTTGCATATATTTCTATGGAGTTTTTCAGTACTGAGCTTTGTTAACCCGTTGCCCACACACTCTAAATTTTAACATTTATTTTAATATTTTTGACCCCACGTTTCTGTAGGTATGTAACCTTTAGATAAGCCTACACTTGGGGGTGGAGCTTAGGTAGTGTAAGGGCAATGGCAGCAGTCATTAGCCGTATTATTCTGTAGACTGTAACTGTTACATAAACATAATTATATTTTATTGAGTAGCCAAAGGTAGACATTCAGAAATGTAAAATACTAAATAGTAACCTCTATTTCTTGTTATCTTATTGATTAATAAAGTAGAATTCCTTTCATGAACAAGATATCATTTCGTTTTATACCGTTGATTTAGACTTGATTGTTAAAAAGGCCATTTTGTTAGATGATTGATATTTATTTTTTGACAAAATTAATGCGGTGCATGAAAAAAAGTCGTGTCCATTATGTTTTGATGAATTTAAAAAATTCAATCTGGAATATCTGAAAGTTACAAATTATAACAAAGGTGACTGGTGAAAGTGGGGCAGACTAATAGCAATAAATAACTGCGCAACTTAATGTGTTTCGGTTGGTCCTTATTTCACTCAGCATTATAGTTTTGTTAATAAAGTTAACTTAAAAGTAATAAATATTAGTCCTTAACTCGGTACAGAAACTCAATATTAAGATATAGAAGGATATTGTGTGAATTTAAGCCTGCGGCTTACTAAGAAATGGGCACTCCGCACTAGGCAGTGCTAAATAAGCAACGCCTCATATAGCCGGAATGGTCTGAATATTAAAACCTATTTATTCACATCGTGTTGGCGGATTGCATTCCATATTATTATTAATATTTGCATGAGCTTTAATTAAACACTATTCTAATATCGACTTCATAAACGCTGCTATTGTTTAGCTTTTATTTGTTTATGTTGGCTCTTCTTATATATTAATTTTATAAAGAAAAGTAATATAATAACGAGTACGAAATAATGGAATGTGAAAGTGTTAAGTTTAAATTAAAAAGTTGTTTCCTTTGTAAGGAAAAATACAGATTATATTACATTGTGTCACTTTTCGATTGTTCCTAAAAAAGTTTTTAATGCGTTGGTTTATTTGTTCGCGTAATACTTTGTAATGTACCTAAACTTAACCACCTAAAATGTTAGAGATACAATGTTCTGTTTAGAATTAAGTATAAAGAAAAAGCATGATATTATTTTCCTTTCTACGTAATACTGTTCCATTTCCATGAAAATTCCAAGCTAGACGAAAAATGTGGAAGAATGTGTCCAACCCTTTTAGAACGACTTTCGTACAAATGGACTCCCTTACTCTACATTCGCTACATTTTCTTTTAGCAGTCTTACTTAATGTGTATACATCCTCTTAAGATTTAAAACACATTACTAAATGGTATGACAGTGAAGAGCTAAGCACATATTTGATAAGTATTTTATATTTAACTAGTAAAATACACGGGTTTTCGTTTAGACGCATTTTTAGGTAAATTAAGAAACATAAATATATTTCAATCGAAAGTTTATGTACAATGATAAAATATTATACCCATGTGTCTCTATGCAAAAATCACAATCCGTTGCTTTTTAATCTCAATCCTAAACGTTGTTCTTCTTTCAAAGACTTAATCGTCTCGTCTTCTTCTTAATCGGAACAACATTTAGAATAGATTTCGCTATATTTTATAGTTGAAACGAATTTTCTATTTCGATCACTTTAAACTGGAACGCGAAAATATCTAAGTAATTGAGTTGCATAAAAATTTGACTAGCCACTTTTATTTGATCTTCATTATTTCATGAAATATTCGATGAACGTATATAATGACACTACAATTATATTATATGTGTAGATTATATCTATGTATAATGTATGTGCATAAAAGTAGACTAATAAATACTAATCTGTGCGACACATGAAGGCAAAAATTATATAATTATTTACTAATTGTGTTATCAAAAGGTCTATATACTCTATATTTCTATGTATTTTGCATTAGTCACATCTCTGTTGCTACTCTATGATGCGCATGTTAACATGTTATCAAGTGGTTGTGAGCATAAGACTTGTTTTCCATAGAGATTTTTTTTTATTTTGCGTTATTCACTTATTAATACAATTTCTTTACGACTCTTATTATTAAATTAAAAAAAAAGATTAAAAATGGACTCAATATGTCACTGTGTATGTATTTTTGTATACTTATTATGCGATTTCTTCGTCAAGTATGAAGTTGATTTTTACATAAGAAAAAAAACACCTACATATGTACCTACTCCATCGAAATCCGTTAAAAACTAGCACAAACTTACACGTTTATATTAGTATAGGTATTATGGAGTATGATATAAATGATAATCTATAATGTTAAGTTTTAATGGGCCAAAACACTATTTTAACTCAACTTGAAACTTTACCCTCGTTCTGCTGCAGTTTGTCCCTTCAGTTTTAACGACAGGATTAGATTACTTAGAAATGAGATATTTTCGCGGCTTTTTTCTATTATAATATGCAAGACAGATATACTTACTGCATTTATAATACATATTATAAGCCTTTCTCTTGATCTTTTTGTCCGTTGCGTAATTTAAATTCGATTGGATCGGGAAATATTCAGACAAAATTATCTATTTCTTTTTATTACACCAGTATTAAAAATTAAACAAGTGCGTAAGTAGTTCCGTAGCAAATTGTGGATTACGATTTATGACGTATTAAAAAAAACTACTTACTAGATCTCGTTCAAACCAATTTTGCGGTGGAAGTTTGCATGGTAATATACATCATATATATTTTTAGGTTTATCATTATCTTATTTTAGAAGTTACCCTTGTGTGTGTGTCCCCCGGACACACATTTTACCACTTTGGAAGTGTCTCTCGCGCAAACTATTAAGTTAAGAAAAAATGATATTAGAAACCTCAATATCATTTTTGAAGACCTATCCATAGATACCCCACACGTATGGGTTTGATGAAAAAAATTTTTTGAGTTTAAGTTCTGAGTATGGGGAACCCCCAAGCTTTTTTTCTATTTTTGTTTGAAAATCTTAATGGGTTCACAGAATACATTTACTTACCAAGTTTCGACAGTATAATTCTTATAGTTTCGGAAATAAGTGGCTGTGACATACAGACGGACAGACAGACAGACATGACGAATCCGTAAGGGTTCCGTTTTTTGCCTTTTGGCTACAGAACCCTAAAACTGACGTTGTGTTAAGGTTGATTGGTTGATTTAAAAACATATGCCTTACACGGAAACACACTCACGACCCCTGGCGTTTACAAACTTTACAAAGCCAAACTTGTCGTTGCTTAATTTTTTTTCAGCTTATTGCCGTTCACTGCTGGACAAAAGCCTCTCCCATAGAACGCCAACCCTCACGATTTTGGCAGCCCGCATCCATCCCGTACCTGCCACCTTTTTTCTTAATTTATTACTCTTGTTACTTAAGTTCATTTAAATTTATAAAGTTATTTTTATCCATTTATTATTAAAAAAGTAGCTACATCTATTAACCTAAATATATTATCAAAGCTGAGTGGTTTTAAAATTAGTATTGTAATATAGGCCGTGGGCCGTAGGACGTCGTGGTAGTATGGAAAAGCACCCCATGACGCCTGTTTGCTGATGAATAACTGTGCTTTATCGACACTTCTTGTCTTATCCCATTCCCACACAAGATGCTATTTCTCAGCGATAAGCACATAATATGTCAATATCATTATACTTAATATTAATAGAAGTAATTAGTTTTTACTAATAGCTCAACTATATTATTGCCTGTATTTATTAAGTAATGCTTAGATTTACTAGTTATATGAAACAGTTTTTTTTCTTTTGGTCACGGTTTCAAAGGCGTTCCAGCAAATATTTTTGCAGGAGATTATTGAAGCCCTAAAAATTATAGAGTTATTTGTAAAAAGAAGTTGTATTTTTGTCTGTTACACATTTTGTAGGTACTGTAAACTGTTTTATTTTTTCGTGTTTTAATACATTTGTTTTTGATTTAATTTATAACATAATTTATTTTTTCTTCCTTAATAATAAAGAAATGGTTAAACCATTAATAAAGTTTATATATTATAACATATTGTATTTTAATACAAATACATGTTAATGTCCAAAATACACATGAACAAACACCTTATCACTCGTTCATAAAATAAAAAAATGCAAAAGATTCCTCATTCCATGCATGCAAATTACAATAACAGATAAATTCTGCATCTTATCAATGATTACCTTAGTATATATAGTAGTGGTTTTCACACATATTGATAAGAATTATAATATATCTTTAATATAATTAATTCCGAAGAGAAATTTTTTTTCAAACATACACATTCATATCCTGAACACGTATTTGGCACTTTATTGTAATCACGTCAAGCTAAATCAAATACTAGTAAAAAATATATCTCTTAAATAAAAATGGCGTGATTTAGACACAAAAGTGCATGCATTTATGTAAATATTCCAACGTCACTATTCCTTTGTGATAAGATGGTTTTTTGAACGTATTTGCTTAGTTTGATTGTGTTTTTCTGCGTTGACGAGTGTACAGTTGTCGCATAATCCATTAACGACAGGCCTTGAAGCGATTAGTGATCAAACATCACTATCTAGACGTTGCTTTAGAATTCAGGGCTCCCAAAACGAACGACTTTAACGTTATCTTTTATATTAAGTATGTAAATACTAGAATAGTATGTATGTAAGTACTGTAGCTATAAAGTAAACTATGCCTTCATTTATTGAATCTAAACATATTATAAAACAAAGTCCTCCGCCGCGTCTGTCTGTCTGTTCGCGCAAAATTCAAAAACTACTGCACCGATTTTCATGCTGTTTTCACCAACGGAAAGAGTGGTTTTTGAGGAAGGTTTAAGTATATAACTTGTCAAGTATTTTTAATTTATTTTATATACATTGGCTGTCGTGTAAATGTCGCAAAAAAATACGAACGCGAAAATAAAAGCGCTGCAAGCGCTGCTTCAAGTATACTTAAATATATATGGTTCTATATAATAAAATCTTTAAGTATACCAATATTCTTAACAAATATTTCAATTCAAATCTTTCTTCTGCGTCTTTTAGGTGTATAAGTTGGGTACAGATAACAAAATATATATGTAGTTAAACATCAAATAGGCACGGGTAGCCCTACGAGTACCTTTCGGAGATAGTGATGTGCGTCAGTGCTTATCGCAATGAAATTAAATTACTACAGTATAGATCTAATAGCGATTGCATTGTGTGGATAAATAATTGCCTGGCGTATCAATAACTAGGTGAAGTCTAATAATTAATTATTTAAAAAAATTAAGGACGTCAAAACCAAGTCATGGCGTATACACCTATGGCGTTTTCTCTAATTATATAACTATTGTATATGCGAAATAATGGTGTGTGTATAAATTTTGCCAAATTAACCAAACCTTTCTTTATCAAAATTCTGATGTTAGAATTCCTACGTCAACAATTCCATACTAATATTATAAATTTGTTAAAAAAATCTTTCTTTTATCTTTTTAAGCTTAAAGCGCTCAACATATTTCGATTTCTGGCAAGGAGATAACCTACTTACATAGTGGATATGGTACGGGCATAAACAACCTCTGATCGAAAGTGAAAACACTGATAAAACCTAGTGGGCAGAGGTGCAAATTGTATTTTTTTTAAATCGAACTGGCAATACTCGAAATAAAATCGAAAGAAAAAAAAATCAATGTCTGTATAATTACAAAATACATATATTTATTTTCAGCTATTATTACTTCCATCCAATCTTGCAATCTTTCCTCTTTATAATAAAAGTTTAGATGAACGTCATTTTATGGGTAGTAATAAATTTTATAGCATAATTCATTATTGAAAATAAACACTTAAATACCACAAATAGTCGGTGTGACTATCAGCCATTACCAACTTACCTATTTATTTACCTATATAAACTTTTTCGAATCAAACTCGTTTGAATAACAACTATATTACCTATATCTGCCCACTCCCCAACAAAAATAGAGTAATATAAATAGATATGTATTAATTTAATTTATTTTTCTAGCAAAAGCACAAAATGTTCGTTTGCTATCATACCTTTTAAACCATTAAAGTCTACTATAAATTAAATGGCATGTAGTTTTACGGCCAATAGAGCTAGGAATTTATTTATATATATAAAAGCGTTTATATGGCAACAACGTTTAAATACGATAGAATTAAACACGTGTTCGCGCGTAGGACAATGAAGTTATCAGATAAATTAAATGCAGCTATTTAAGGCCTTGATAGTGCGTCCTTTGCAATTAATTATGTAATAACAAATTAACAGTATGTTCTAAAACATATAAGGTATGGAAATCTACTCAGAACGTCACATAGACTAATTCTAACAAGCTTCACTTAAATTGTTTTAACTGGGACTGAATCCGTAAATTCTAACGAAAACTCTAATAGATAACATAGAATGAAGAGTGATTATGAAGGTTGGAAAAGTATTTAGACTTTACCGCATAGAGGATGTGTGTAATTCTAGGTATAACTACTATTTACTAATCTTCGTGTTGGTTTTGTATTTGCATCATTGATTTAAAACTCAACTCATGTCAGCTATTACCTATACAAAACTAAAGACATCGAAATCTATTGTATATTGTGCTCTAGTGATGTGTGACTAAACAGAGAGACATTTTTACAGAGACTTGTATTATATTTCAAAAAATTGTATTAATATTCGCTTGTTTATTTCCATTATTGCATTAAAACTAAGTAAGTAAGTACTTAGTATCAAATTAAAATTATTAAAAATATAATGTATGTAACATTTAATGTGGAAAGTAACTTCAACAGTGTTAACAAAACAGATCAAGTAAACAAATAGCAAGTGTAGACTGAAGAAACGTTATCAATATTATGTAATGGACAATGTTGGGTTGTAAGTCGAAATGTTTAGATGCGAGTCCCACTCACACTTCAGTATGTTGGGTATACTCTTAGCAATAAAATCGAGGTATTTGTCATTATTTAAACATTTACCGATTGTTAATGTAATGTCAAAATAACAGTTTTTTACTACATATTAAAGTATATACGGTAATTATAGAAAATTATTATTTGTTTGTCTGTTTGTTCCGGCTAGTCTCCGAAACGGTTAGATCGTTTTCCACGGGACTTGCACTGACTGATAGTTGATTTTGTATACAGTCATTAAAGCTACTATTTTTTGAAAGAAAGAGTGACGCTCTCTCTAGAAATGCTCTCTAGAAATACAAATTAGAAGAAAATAAGAGCACCTAGGCCGTATCCGAGCGAAGCGGGGGTATTGTGGCTAGTTGATAATAAATATTAATGTTTCAAAGTAAAGTTTGCTAAACAATTAAACAGTACGAGTTAGTAAATATTTTCAGAACATCTAAATGTACAAGTATTCAGCTTCAAGACGTGTAATTCATCGTTTGTGACTGAACGTTATTGAACAAAGTCGCCTCGTATGAAAATAGACTGGAACAATGCACAGACTAAACAGCGAAGTCGATCGGTCTATTTGTTTTATTATATTTGCTGTTCCTTCAAAGACAGTCGAAATTGGAAGATTGGTTGATTTTTGTAGACATTTGTTTAAGTCTTCAAGCACTGTGTACATAATTGTGTACATTGTACGTATTATGTATGTATAAACGCTTATAGTACATTAAACGATGTTTACGAGTGACCTGGTTATCAAGAAAGTGGTAATGGGTTTGATTTATGCACATAAGTTTTTTTTACTGAGTAGCAGTGGGCAGTGGTAGCGTGCTCGCTTGGATAACCGAGAGAAGTGGGTTCAAATCCGGGTCTCGCACCTCTGATAATTTCATGTGCGAATCATTTCTAATATAATTACCATTTGTCTTACGGTCTCGGAATAGTCAATACATAGGTACATGATGGAAAGATTATTGCCTATTTACGTACATGACAGTTTACGTAGGCTTGCGTAACAAAAATCATGAAAAAGATTTGTAGGTACGTGTTATCAATTATCGTCTAATTACACACGTCTAACTATATGTTATCTACTATAGCCAACAGATTTTTACGATTATGATAACGTTGATAGAAAACCTATTATTGGAGTAATACATAAATGATTTAATTCTAAAATATGTAATTACAATACATTCAGTAAGTAGTACTACTTTTCATTGAGCCTTTTGGCGGTTTCCAATAACGTGTCTGTGAAATTTTCTTTAAAAGCAATTATTTTGTTCAACAGCTTCCAGAAGTTTTACATACCTAATCTTCATGAAAGTCAGTGTCAGATTCCTATCGTTCGTAAAGAAAACTATCTCAATCTCACTCTTGCCTTTCTCACAAAACGCGACACTGGCAGAATGTATTGCAATTCTAAGCCATTACAAAAAAAAGTAAACTACAGGTATATGTTATCTACATATACTTACCTGTATAATTTTCTTTAATCAAAAACATCCTTTTAAAACGAGAACGTAAATTTTTATTAAAACTGTAGAAAACTAAATAGAAAAAGTACGCTGTAGCAGCATCATGAAGTAGTATAAGTAATTATTTTTTAACCTAAAAAGTGTTGAAAACTAGGTACTTAAAATATTACATTGGGATTTTTCTGGAAAGTTATAAACTAACAAAAAATACAACCGACTGACGACTGACTACATTTCGTTCGTTCTTCGTTTTTGAACTGGGCGAAAAACTGAAAACAGGCTCGAATAAGGAGGCCAAAAACTATAAGTATTTTTTTTATCTGATTGATCTTCAGGAAATGACTTTGCAATGAGAAAACGGTTTTATCATCTAATAAAGGTATTGGAAACGTTACTTATTATTTAGTATAAAGTATGTATTTGAATGTACTCAATGGATTGATAAGTACTTACCTAATAAACCTTTTTTATTATCCTTTAAAAATACCCAAGAAATGGTCGTTTAATTTATGTATGAATTATATCTATCCAATAATTTGATATTATAAATCTATACATCTACTCGTAAACATATAAATAAAATTTAAGTGTCTGTTTTTAATTTCAAATAAACAGCTTTTCCCTAAATGCATATAAAAGTTTATGCATCTAGCATCCAGAAATCAATTTTAAAATTTTTCGTCCGTCTGTCTGTTTGTTTGTTCCTTCTAATCTCTAAAACAGTTGGACCGATTTTGACAGGACTTTCACTTGCAGATAGCTAATGTTATTAGGCGTAACTTAGGCTACTTTTTAACCGACTTCAAAAAAAAGAGGAGGGTATATTTTAGTTTGATTCATTTTAACTAGCGGAGTTTCGCTGACGCTAAACCTAGGGACGAACCCATGCGAAGCGAGGGAGTTGCTAGTATAAAATTAATAAAATATTATGTATGAAACATTCATATAGGTATATTCTCGTCATAATGTTTGAAAATACATGTGTGACTTATGCGAATAAGAATGTGTAGGTGAAGGACCTATGACCTTTCAGCCAACCGTAACTTCGCGCTCATTGCTCACTCTGAATTAGTATTGTTTTATCTGAAATAAGCTGAAAAGGAGTTTTGAAATCCCTGTAATTTCTTAACATGAAAGTCGCATGTCTTTAGATACAGCATAGTTTGTAAAAGTGTTACAAATTTTCTAGAGAAACGAAAGCAAAAACTACCCCTTCCCTACCCCTACCCATATTTTAGACTTATACGAAGATGGTCAAAATACTAGCATAATACAAGCTTGAACACAAAACAATACACATTAAATACTTCATGAATAAAAATCGAGGAAATTGTGAAATATAATTTCTAGAGCGCTATTGAAATAATAACATGGCATTAAAACTACGACTGTAGCTACGCTCGTGACTACAAAATGTAACTCTGAATTAAAAAATCATATTTTATTTTTAACAACTGTTCATAGTTAATATATTATTTTATATTACAGCATATTTTTTAGATCAAAAACAATACTCTTTAATTGGAGAGTTTTGGGCATAATCTCGTTATTTTTTTAATTTCTATGTGTTATATTAAAGTTTAATAATTGATTATGAACACTAAAACATCTTTTAAGTTACAAGTATATAATATAATGCACTTATATAATATACGCTACATATCACGTATTATGTATAATAATAAAAAAATAGGCTGTTAAGTTAGTTATATTAGATAGAACTAGTTAGTTATATTACAGCTGTTATAATGTATATATTATACGTGCATTAGATATACTTAGTCAGCTATTTGTTACTTATTTTTTGTTTGTAAGAAATAAAACGCTTTTTTATTTTATTTTTAATTTATTTATATTTAAAGGTTATTAAATATTTAATTTATTTATATTTATAGATTTCTCAGAGATGAGATATTTTTCAGTAAAGTATTATGTACACTTTATTACATTGTAAATTTTTCATATTAAATACAAAATCTATTCAGTAGTATTCTGGTGATTCGTAATAGAGGGCAGACAGACTGACAGACATGTTCTAAAAAGACAGACAGACATGTTCTAAAAACTATAGATTCGATTCTTTATCTACAACAAGGATTATGTCAGAGAGGTTTTCACAAAAAATATTTAATGTACGATTTGGAATTTATCATATTTATACATGTAACACCAACAATTTCAATAAAACTATATTTTTTTATTTTTCCGCAAAAAATGCAAAAAGGAAGTATTATTTGAAAAACCAAATATTCGCATAAAACGAAAGTAAAGTATTACAAAAAAGTTAAACTAAAATCAATCAATCCATATATTTTAAGAATGAAAAACTTTCTTTCCGTTTATTCAAATCCAATTTTTTAAAAACACCTTTTTACTTTTTACAGTGTAAGTAGGTACTATCGGTCTCCGCCCGCTGGTGTTATGTAATCTGTCGCAATCGGATTTCGCTTGCCCTACTCCCATCTCGCATTGAATATTATAATTACATAAAATATTAAATATTTTAAGTATATGTTATTTTTTTTATTTTAAACTGATTTAAATCCTTTCTAGCATCAAACCCAAGAAGATTATTTTCGATTTTGGTCACTGTAACTCAAAAATTACGATGATAGATTTTCATGCTAACTTCCATTTCTTTTTATTAGTTTTCAAAATAAAATCCTCTTTATCAATTTAAAATGTCGATGTTATGTTAAAAAAGAAATTTACCATTATTATAGGTTCATTATATACCATTATTATAGTATTTATAGGTTCCTATGTGAAAAGATGTTTCCGGTTAAAACTTGTTACGTATTTTCAGAAATCACGGCTGAATAAATGCAAACCAATCGATCACTAATAAAAGATCAACCACACAAAGTTAAACATGAAAAGACTCGTCACATCTGTCTCTATCAATTATTTTTACACGCCTGTATAATTTCAGATGTATAATAAAAATATTCATGCGAGATTTCAATGCAAGTGAAACATAAAGCATGTGCTATGTGCATAATTGCGAAGCTTTGAAAGAGATATTTTCGAATGGAAACGCAAAATGAAGCCTTTGTATGGAATAGCCGTAAAGGCGAACTCAAAATCTTTCTTCTTAGTTAAGATTTAAAATGAAAAAATATCTTTGACCTTCTACTGCAGTCGATAAAATGTAACAAGCTTTCGCCAACAGGTTTACTTGTGTAATGACTTTTAATATTTTCATGAGGGAATCGTTGTAACAAGTGGTACCACTTGCCACGGTGAATGGAGGTCTGAGAGAACCTAGCAAGTTTTTGGAACACATGTGAAGTACGGCAAACCGCAAAGGCAAGCGTGGTGGAATACAGTCTGATCCCCTCGTTTTGTCCCGATGTCCAGTGTTCTGAAGGAGTAGTTAAAGAAGATTGAATATGAATGACAAATATATATACTAAAAATATTTAATTATAAGCGTTTAATGAAATAATTTGTTTTAACTTTTAGATGTTTTAGATACCCTACTTCTTATATCTAGATAAGAATGATAATAAGTATGTCAGGGATTGTGTCTTTGTAATTCATAATATTACACCTTAATATAATTTTTAAAGATTTTTTAAATCTAGATAAATATATATTTTCTAACTATCATTATGTATTGTCGTCCGTTTGTTTGTGCCTGCGTTTGTCCATAGCAAAAATTTTAATTTAATCACACCGAAGCCATAAATGCAAAAGTTTGTAAGTATGTATGTTTATTACTCCTACACCTTGAAACGACTTGAATAAAGTACATTATGTATATCTATATATATAAAAGAAAGTCGTGTTAGTTACACTATTTATAACTCAACAACGGCTGTACCGATTTGGCTGAAAATAGGTAATAATAACAGGAGACGGACATAGGCTACTTTTAAAGGCGAAAAAAAGGCTGTAAGAGGTTGAAATAGGGGATGACAGTTTGTATGGAAATTACGTCATATTTAAAGCTAGAAGCTTGAAACTTATTATTTGGCCTTTTGATTAGATATAAATAAGTAAGACATTTAAAGTTTGTAAAAATTGTACGCTAAAAGGGGGTACGAGCTAGGGACGAACCCGAGCGAAGCGAGGGTGAGTCGCTAGTATATAATATAAGTAGGTATAATTATACATAAAAAGAATATGACCAGTTCTTTATGATATAAACGCTGGGAAAACATAACGTCCGTCAACGGGCAGGCTACTGTGGAACTAGAAGTCTCGTACACATCACAACATCCCTGCGGCTGTCCGCAGGCATCTATAAATAAATAATAATGTAAAAACCTTATGTCTCTCGCGTAGTTACCACTGAAAGATGGATGCACAAATTCTATGGGACTTCTTTTAAAAGTAAAACTAATTCACATAAATTAAATAATCGGTTGAGTTTGATCCAAAGACACAAAATAACAAACTACGATTACTCTCATATAAACTTGAGTTATATTATATATTTAGTACTTTCGATATTATAGAATTATTGTATAAACAATAAACACATACGATGCTGTAGGCAGAAGATAGGTAGGTATATAAGCTATTTTTATAAGAAACTAATGTAATGAATAAGATAACTAAGTACATACATACGTATGTTTATAATCCAGGATCAATCGATAAAGTGTTTTGGCTGACGCATTTAATTTGGTTTTGACGCACATCTTCGAATTTGATAACTCGATAAGGATAAGTATTGCCGCATTGTCGTTTTAATATAATTTAGCCGGTAAATTGTAGCGTTAAGGCAACTTTATACAGTATATAGAAGCTACGAGTATGTCTATGGATACTTGACCGTGTTTGCTGACCACAGTGCGGCGTAGCCTTTACCTATAATTTTCTACGGTCCTCGCTTCATTTTAGCTCTACAGTCCCTAACTAGTAGCTTCACGTTTTCTTCTTCATATATTGATATAAAAAGAGTCGATCTTTTCATATTTTTAAGCAAAAACACGTTGATCTGCTGGATGAAAGATGTAAGGACCATGTATGAATTATGATATACGAGTATGTATCATGTACGTACGTAATGAGATGATTTTTATCTCATTCACGCGGTTTTCGTTTCAAGAAGTTTGACTATAGTAAAACGATTCTATCTCTCAAGTTCGTAGGTATACAGTATGAAGATTTTTGAACCCTAGTTCTTATTAATGTTATTATTAGTATAGTTAAAATACTAGCGACTCACCCTCGTTCCTCTCGAATTTGACCCCATATACCTATGTTTTAACGATTAGTATAGATTTCTTAGAAACGACATACTATCTTCCGGTAAAAAGTGTCCTATATGTTTATCGAGATAACCAGCTATCATAATAAAGAATTCCATCAAATTCTGTCCAGTGGCTTTCTCGTGACGTAGTTACAAACAGATTACGAAGATTATACTTTAAACTATAGATTCGGCCTCTATCGATAATAATTACTGTTCGATAATATGTTCCTATAAGCTGAAAAAAAATGTTCCAAAAAATATTCAATGTACAGATTCGACTCTGATTAATTGTTTTTTTTGTATAATTAATTATGTGTACATATAAAAAAATCTATGCCTAATGCCTCAGCTATGAGAATACTGGCGTTAGATCTAATGAGTACAATATCGTTAAAGCAATAAACTTTTTAGTTACTCATGTAACTATTTTGAATAGTTTAAAGTTTTTTTTAAATACTACGCATACCAGGTGTTTTCTTTCACGTGTAAGTAACACTATCGTACACATTTAGATAATTCACGCTCATCTATCTTTCATTAGAGTCATTCATCTTAGCATATCCAATAGGCATGTGCTTACAATCTGTAAACTAAGGTAGCAGGTTCGATAAATCTAACATATATTTACGCGTATATCATTACACTAATTTTATATACAGTAAAATTTATAAGTTTATGCTTCATGTATAGGGGGTACTTCAGTATTGATATTCTGAAAATTTTTAAGTTAAATTTTTAATTTTTAAGTTTTTATTTGTAAGCAAGATTAACGCCGAATGCTACCTAATACATCATCAAACATGTCTGAGAAAACATAGCAAGTTTTCGAAAGACATGTGAAGTCCGCCAACCCGCACTAGGCCAGCGCGGTGGACTAAGGCCTGATCCCCCTCGTACTGAGGGAGGCCCATCCCCAGCAGTGAGGCGTTAAAAGGGCTGAAGACGCTACCTAATACCTGTAGCCTATTATTCTGGTAAAAATTAGCTTACTGTCAGAAACTAAATGACTAATAATATTTGATATCGACAGAAAACTAGTAATTGAGTTGTTTTATTAAACAGCTTGATATAAAAAATGCAATAAATTGTATTTAAACAAAAATACCCCCTAGAGATGACACAAGCAAAGCGCTAGAGCCTATTAAATAAAAATATTGACATTGGAATTTGCATATTGTAATATCATAGAATACGAGTACTATAAATACTTTGAAATATAATTCTTGAACGTACTAAACAACAACATTTGGTACGTAGGTACTATACCTTTTTCTAAAGGATCTTTCGTTCACACGGGAAAACACAATAACTGGTTCTATCGAGTGGTCCTTAGAAAGGATGGGTGCTTAGAAGTTTAAATGGGAAATCAATCATTTGTAAAGCAAGGGTAAGTACTTAATATATATTTCTTTTAGATACTTCCCTCTGTAGTCTGTACATAGTACTATATATATGCTAGTCGTTTTAATGAACCCAGAGCACCCAAGTGAAGCAAGAGTGCATCGCTAGTTTAATATAATTTGTAGAAATAAAGAAATTATAATATTCTGATTTTCTACACAGTGGCTTTTATCCGGTAATTATACTTTTAAATTACGTATTTAGCTAAAACATACGAAAAATTCCGAAAAGAATGAAATTGTAATCATTCATGTTAATTCTGGTACCTAAAGCTTCTATTCTCTACCCTTTTTAATTGAAACATGACATCACTAAAATAAATGTAGATTCATATTATATTATTATGGAAGTTAAAAGTTATAACATCTTGATTGTTACGAATAAAACATTTATAAAAAGGCCCATGCTTTTCAGTCCGGGGCAGCTCGGCGACGGTGACGTCATCACGGCGCGCGCAACTGATCGATCCACTAGTGTTTTACAGCCGCTGCAGCACTCTTCTATAATAATAAAGTAAATTTCTCAAGCGCTTTCATCGCTTACAATAATTAGTACAGTCCCATGCCATGGCAACAGCAAAATTCTAAAGCGCCTCATATATTGATATGGACGGTATTTAGCTTTTTCAGCTAATACAGCGCTTTTATGCGATATGAACAGAATTTATTGAGTTGCTTTTATTTCTTGAGCGCCAACTTTGAACAGGCCGAAAATTTCGAAGGGCAATAATTGAATTTCTACTGTATATATAATAACATTGAGCTCAAATTTGCAAAATTTTGCCAGTAAGTTATTTTAAATGATTACGCTTACAAGAATAATTATCTTAGAACATAATTAATGAAGTTGTGAATTAGAGGGTAAATATGACGATTTTGTGGAAAATATTCCCTTAGTTAAATTAATAATTATTAATCGAAATTAAAATTGCATTATTATATATAATTATATTTTTATTATATATATTTCACGACGTGTATAATGTACATCATTACATAGTTATTTAATGTCATTAAAAACTTATATTTTCGAATCTCTACATGAATTAAACAATTTATTCAATAAATACGTTTATTTTATTATTGAATGAATTCTCATATAGTAAATAAAAATAATAATGTTCTTGTATAATTCTTATTTTACTCGAGTTTTATAAAAACTAACAAATTTTTTTTTAATTTTTTGTTTTTCAAATTGCAAATAAGTATTATCTATGATCAACAATCATAAGCTAGAACATATAATTAATCTACCACTTAAAAGTAAAAAAAGTGTGAATATACAAGACATTATTGTAATTTATAATATATATAAGTACATTTTAGGTGGTCGTCTAAAATTATTTCTAAAATCTTTACAAGTTGTAAGAAAAACGTTTTCTTTTGTGACCCGAAGTAGTCCTTTTATTTTTGAGCTCAAAAGTAACAAACAGGCAAATAATTTTGTATATATTTAAACTAGATTTTAACTGGGGCAAGGATCGAAAGGTTAAATATTCGTCTCGCGGAATTTATGTCCTTGCCAAATTGTATCGAAATATTTTTAGTGGTTTAAGCGTGAATAAGGCGTCAAAATAATTGCGAATTTTATTATTACCTAACTTCATTAAAAATACATATGATCAATATTTACGTACGCAAAAAGGTATACGTTATATGCTTGTTTAGACTTTATATTTATCAAAATATTTTCTCGTTAAAAAAAAACAACAATTTCCATAGAATACGCCAACATACAGTGATTTTAGTTTTTCCCGGTCGTATGCTACGAGTATGTCAATATGAAAGTGTAGGGTATGCTAGCAAAACTCATTTTTTCCAATATTCGGCCGTGCTTTAAATGTTAGCTGGATTTTTGCCACCACTGGGTACCTATACAAATGTGAAATCAAAAAGTCTTTTTTTTTTCAAATATTGTCTATGGATTTTAGTCGAAAAATAAAACCTAGATATATTTTATAAGACCTCCTCTTCTTATTCTTAGACTTACCTATTAGAAATACTATTGAGTCACTCTCGCTTCACTCAGCTTCATAGGTGAATTTTACCGGTTAGCATATACTTATCAGAAATGTGATATTTTCCTGCAGTAGGTAAAAAGTATCCTATATCCTAACCCGGATAACCAGCCATCATCGTACCAAATTTCATCGTTATCTGTCCAATGGTTTATAATGACTATTTCAATAAGATTTTACAATTTTTTATGTACAGATTCGACTTAAATTTTAATTATATGTATGTAAATATTATATCAAAATACAAGAATGTTTTATGATATAACCTAACATTATCACGACCAGACTTTTGTAGAAACATTTTATTCACGTTTGACCGAAGTTAATGTCCTCCTCCCGGCCGATTACGGCCACGGCGCAGCGGCCAATCTCATTGAGACTAGCCAACGGCGCGGTACATATTATAGTGCACGAATGTATGCGCAGACACAAGTGCACTCTCTGTTCCTTATCACTCTCATATTCCGGTGGGACGAATGCTCGACACGACCAGTGAGAGTTAAGGCGCAGGACCGACGGCTTTACGTGCTCTCCGAGGCACGGGGGTGAAACACCGCCAACTTCCCAACTCCGGGCTGTTACTGGGGCTTACGCGAAACAGAAAGTCTCAATAACCAAACTTGGCTCGACTGGGACTCGAACCCAGGACCTCCCGGTGTGCGACCGTACATGCTAGCCACTGCACCAACGAGGCAGTTAACTTACATAATGTAAGTTCCACCGATTTTATCTCAGTAAAAGTCTCGGCACTGTACCATAGATGGTCATCGAAATAAAAAAATATTTTAAAACTTACAACGTTCACACACCGAGCCTCGGTCCCATTGACCTCTATACCAAACAATCCAGTTAACACTAAAACGTTGAACATTTTTCATTTTTTTATTCACATTCTACCCCGTGTTTTCTCTTACAACGCTTGACTTCGTAAAGTTTCAATTAGTGTTACAATAGTTTTTTCAATAGCACAGAAGCTACAGAGTTCAGGCTACAGTGATTCAAATTGAAGTACCTACTTAGTTACTGTTTTAAACGATTTTCAAAAACGTGGGCGATGATTATTCCACTTTTAGGTACACAAATGTAGCATTACGTCTTCAAAATATTCATAGAATGGTTTATTTTTTCCTAGATCCGAGACCAATGATCACTGCAACTTGGTTCTATGCTCCTTTACTGGTAAAGTATTCTTATCAGTGCCAAGGAATTGCATAGTAACTTAGTAAAGTTGTAATTTTGTATTTAAAAATCTATATTTAAATTATCACAGTAAGGAGTTTTCATCCTATCATCCTAGAATTCAAAAAAAGAGCTGCAATTGCATTATTTGATACTGGCGATTTCGATAGATTTAACGCGAGCGAAGTCGCGGGTTACGCTAGTAAATGTATACAAAAAATTGACAAATTTCCAAAACCATTGTTGAAAACAGCATGAAAATCGGTGCAGTAGTTTTTGAGTTTATTGCGAACAGACAGACAGGACTTTGTTTTATAATACTCGTATGTAGTGAAGAATAAATATTACAAGATAAATTATCGTTCTTTTTCTTATAGAGTAAATCAAGGATACTAAAATGCACTTTCTTTGTAGAAAGACATATTGATATAACCCTTTTTATCCTTTTTCGTCAAAAGATTGGAAAGGTCACGCCAATCTCAATCCGTGTATTGGATGGAAATTTTTACGCAAAATTATAAAAGTAAATCAAAGAAAACAATATATTCTTTTCCGTCTTATTTACTATTATTATCTATGTTATCTGTGCTTATACAATAAATATAAAAAAAATATATAAAAATTTATTTTATTTACAGTTGTGGTATGCTTATTTATAATTAATAATTATATTAACAAAATAACCACTGCTCAAAATAAGTTAAAGCCGAAAATAAAGTGATTTTAGAGTTATAAAAGTCCTCGTTGCAAGAGAGGAAATAAGTTAAAATGTCATGATTTATGACTGAAAAGTTTTATCCCATGGAGCTTAAGTACAAAATGTTACAAGTTTTTTAAATATATAACGTTTGTGACCTAAATTCAATCTCTGTCTTGTTTTTTAACATTTTTAAGTTTAATATTTACATTTTTTTTACATGAAAGATATTATAACGACTTCAAAAAGTCATTACTACCATTCTTAGATATATTTCTTTAAAAGATATCCTTTGCGTTTCTTTTCATTGATTAAAAAAGAATATGTGCTAAAAATTGGATTGAATTGGCAAAGGTATAAATCTATTAATTGATAAAACCTATGAATTGAGTATTTCCTTTAAGTAGTAATTATTAGTATTAAAATAAATCATGTTTTAAATGAAATCACTACAAACATTTGTTTTTCAATTCAATTCTTTTAATTATGGCTTTCAAGCGTGCAGTTGAGTACAATTTACTTTGCCAATGTCGCGTAAAATGAAGAAAACACGAGTTCAGAAGTTTTAAAGGTATTTCTTTTATTTCTATCTTTGACCAATTAGTTCGTAAAAGTCTTCGGAAATGTGCGTTGAAAGTCAATGTACCTTTGATTAGTCAAAGAGGCCATAATTTTTTAAACATTTTTGTCAATATTGATTTTGATGAGTTTTGCCAATCTACGCCTATCGCCTATCGCCCACGGCCTATCGCCGTCCACTGCTGAATAAAAGCCCCTAAACAGCTTCAACCATTCCGGTTTGGGTAGCCAGAATCCAACGCCTGCTTGCCACAATCCTTAGGTGTTTTATGTTTTAATTACTATCATGGTCGTTAATCATCGTCATCGTCAATCATGGTCAAAATAAAAGTATTATCCATAGGCCATACTTAGTAGTTTTTACTAACGCCTACTGAAATAATATTTTCTTTCTTTCCTTTTACCGTTTTTGCAATTTTTTTTCAGAATTAAAATATTATCTTAAATGCCAAACATGAAGTTTTAGGTTTATAAAATTAAATTTTACAAACGTACAACTTTATTTTCTATATATTAATACGTTAAGTAAAAACTTTGTAACCATTTTTACGAAAAATGGTCGGAATATAGAATACTTTTTACAGTAGGATATCTTATTAGGGCGACTACTAGTAATGCTGTAAATAATATTATCTATACATATATGATATAATAAAATTCTAACTTAGACGAATCTGTACATTGAATATTTTTTGGAAAATCTAAT
This sequence comes from Boloria euphrosyne, assembly GCA_951802675.2. NCBI lineage: Eukaryota > Metazoa > Arthropoda > Insecta > Lepidoptera > Nymphalidae > Boloria > Boloria euphrosyne. The sequence goes on from OX637896.1 coordinate 6,054,241, forward strand.
TGAAATAGTCATTATTACCGATACATAGGCCGAATCTATAGTTTTAGATTTTTTCTGTCTGTCTGTGACCGCATCACGAGAAAACCACTGGACAGATTTTGATGAAATTTGGTACGATGATATAGATTTTACTGCAGGAAAATATCTTATTTCTGAGAAATCTCAACTAACCGCTACAAATCGGCCATAAAACATCACACGATTTGTGAAATGTAAGAATTTGTTTTCCGGTCTTTAGAACACAGGTGGAGCCGCGAGAAATGCTAGTAGTTAATACTACATTAAACAGCTTTTATTGTGATTTAATATTTCTAATACTAAAAACGTATAATTATTTATTATTCTATGTTTAATATTTTCTTAAAACGTTAAACTGAAAACGTAAATCCTACACTGACGTTATCACATCAGATCACGCCTCTAAGCAACCCTTATTTTGAAAGGTCGATCGTGCAAGATAAACTATATGCCAGAATGTACTAGTATAAGGGTTTTTCATTTTATAGCGATTTTTTCTTAAACGCTTTACTAGACATATGAAGATGATGTGCTTGAAATTCAAAATAATATTATATGAGCTGACACAAAAGGAAATTTTATGTTTAATTTTTGTTGTATACCTAACTATAAGGATAAGGTAAGGATGTGTAGATGTATAAATGTATTTGTAGCTCTTTCACGCAAAAGTACTAAACGGATTTTGATTTTTGATGCGACTTTTAAAAAAAATATTTCGTCCTTACATTGCATTTATAGAACTGGCCACTTCGATCTCAGATATCTGGCGTTCCAAATTCAAATTATTTCTAATGTAGCCTTGTGTATTTGAGTTTCGAATTTTGTGAGTCATTTGTTTTCCCGCCATTAGAGTTTTCTTTGATATCGTTCTATTCACAATAATATGGAAACCTTAAAATATCGCGTTATTTACGAAGTACACCAGCGCTGAAGAAATAACTCGAAAGATAAATTATGGGTATGGAAAGCTACTGTAAGGGAAAACACCGTAGGTTTTTAACCGACTTCCAAAAAGGAGGAGGTTATATGTTCCGATGTATGTATTTTTTTTTTTTTTATGTATGTTCACCGATTTCTCCGCCAACTGTGGGCCGATTTCAAAAATTTTTCTTTTGTTCGATAGGGTATAGTTCTGAGGGGGTCCCATTATCACAAAATCAGGATCTGATGATGGGATCCCAGGGAAATCCAGGGCAACTTTCAAAATTTATAGGCACCTATTATGTTTTTTATATATTTTCTAAAGCTGTTCAAGCATTTGCGTCTGAAAATCGTAATCTCATGTGATGAGCTGATGATGGAAGGTAGAATTCTTCAAATGTTATTGTTTATCTGTGTTCACCGATTTATGCGTCAATTGTGGGCCGATTTCAAAAATTTATTTTTTGTTTGGTAGGGTATACTTCCAAGATGTTCCCATTGTCACCAAGTTAGGATCTGATAATGGGATCCTAGGGACTTCGATGGCAACTCTTAAATTTTATAGGCACTTAGTACATTATTCATATATTTTCTAAAGTCTTTTAAGGATTTGCATCTGATAATTACCATCTCATGTGGATAAGCTGATGATGGAAGGTACAACTCCTCAACGGCTAGGAGTTGAAAGGGAATTCCTTTAAAATTATACATACATATAGACTGATAGTTGTGTTCTTCCAGGCTATTACGTTAATATGATAATAGAAGGTAAATCTCATTAACCTCTAGGAGTTAGGTGGAATAATGGACGTGGTTTATTTAAACTATTTCGTATGGGGAATGTAAACATAAAGATGAGCTCGTAGTTTAGTTACAGCTACAGTAGTCGTAGATAGAGTACTCTTTGGACACTTGGACTACCCCCCCCCCCCCTTTCGGTAGACCCGATAATTAATTACTATTACGTTACATACGTTAATATAAAGTTAATATATTAACGTTGTTTAATATAAAGCTTAAACAGATTTTAAATTAGTGACATATAGTAAGTCACTCTAATTAAATCAGCTTAATAAAAGGCTCACTAAAAATGGAAAAATAAGTTATTTTAAAAAAAAAATTAAACCGACTTCAAAAAATCTGCACTAAAAAGAGAAAAATCTAAACTAAAAAGTAGAAAATAATACTTTTAAGAACTTTGTTAATTTTGGAGTCGGTGCCAGCCAGGTATTTAGATTATGTTTACAAATTGATAGATTAATCGAATATGTATCTATTTACTTAGGGTTATTTTGCTTTGGCTGGCACCGACTCCAAAATTAACAAAGTTCTTAAAAGTATTATTTTCTACTTTTTAGTTTAGATTTTTCTCTTTTTAGTGCAGATTTTTTGAAGTCGGTTTAATTTTTTTTTTAATTGATTCTAAAGTTGTCGTTCTAGAAATTTTGTCACACAAAACAAACCCCATGTAGTATTATATAGGCCTTAGTCTACAATGAAGAATTATTAATAGTGATCAATTGAAGCTTTTCCTTCACAAACCACGTAAAAGTTAGTGGCTAGCTTCGGTATGAGAGATAAAACAATTTTAATTAACTTGAAACAAATTGAAGAAGGGAAAAAGCTCAAAAAATGTGTAAAGTATGAATTGTATTTCTACTTTTTAAGTGATTGCTACATGCTACGTACGTTACATAGCTTCGTACAACCACCATAATAACGAGAGCATTCATAATAGTAGGTACTATAAGCATTTCGCGCGGCTCCACCCTCGTTCTATAGACCGGAAACGAAGTTCTTATATTTTATATAGGTATACTAAAACCGCCGAAACACGTTGCATCCAATAATTATTGAATAACATTCACCAGTTTCTGTCCGTTTTGTAGTTTTTGCCGTTAGAGCGAACAATAAAAACGTTTCGTCATTTATTTTTCTTTGTTTCCTAATATAAAATAACTTGAGATTAAGTGGATGTACGTAAAGTCATAAATCGCATTTAATTTTGTGATATCAAATTTTAACTACCCAACATATTGCTTGGAAACAGGATATCGACCTACGAAAACACGGAAACACGTAAAATTCCGCCCTCACAATCAGACGCATTGTTCTTTATTTACTGGGATTCAAGATACGAGCGATTAGGATTCCGTAGAGGATCTTTGGTGAGGGAAAATCGGTAAATATATCCGATAGAATCTTAAATATATACCTACATGTTAATTTTTCAAAGAAACCTTTAAAATCTTACGATAAAAGCCATTTCTTTCTTTTGCACATATTTCCAAATATGCATTATCCTAGTAAGTATGAATTAAAATTAAAAAGGGATATGTAGATACATTTTGTTAGTATTATTATTTTTTTGTTATTATTATAAAAATCTCGCGTCACAGTGTTTGTTATCGAACTCTTCCGAAACGGCTTGACCGATTTTAATGATTTTTTTTGTTTATATTTGGTAGATCTGAGAATAGGTCGTAGGCTATTTTTATTCCCCTAGGGCCTAGGTGATAAGGGTGGCCCTCTCCAGTTTTCTTATTATTATTTTTAGGCCAAATTTTATTTTTTTATGAGTTGGCATCAAAAAATACTTATAACCTTGAATTTTCTACCTTCTATCAACGCGGGCGGAGCCGCGGGAATAGCTAGTTATTGTATAAAAATATACCTTTATGTTTTATGACTTGTCATAATTTTATTTTTGTGAAACATTATATTGGAAAATGCTATGAAAGTACTCAAGAATTTAAGTCTAGTATGGAATAAAACCAGAGTTGCTCCTATAAAAATACTACTTTACCTCTAAAAATATTTAAAATTTATAAACGCTTTTTCTATAATCTTATACCGTGCTCATATTGTTTGACGTTCCATTGATTTATGGTTACAACATCGTCTTTATTTCAGTTCTCTGAAAGTCATCACTTCTTTACGATCGAGCAGATTTGTTTGTATCGTATGCGTAGGCTAATTCGGAATCTTACGAATCTTTTAGTATTTAGGACATTATTCGCTGTAACGGAAGTGATAAAACAATACGTATTATATAGGTTTGGTTTCATGTTTGAACATTTGTTAAAGTTTGTGTATTTAGCCCTTTCTAACGTCTCGCCGCTTAGCATGGCCTTCCTTCAATACGGCTATAGGCTAGTGGACTTCCCTTTCATCGTCTTTCGAAAACGTGGTTATCTGAGACATGCATTATGCAGGTTCCCTCGTTTTCTTGATCGTGAGACAATTGATTATTATGTTTTAAATTATTTTCATATGAAAATATCAGTGGATGTCGTTACTGGACTAGCATCATAAGTTATATGAAATTAAATTGTTGGAGCTTACTTATTTATACATATTATATATAAATTTATATATTGTTTAAAAAACATACTAACTAGTGAAAAATAGTTGCCTAATTATAATAACATGTCCATCTTAACATTTTTGTTTTATAAAGACTGAGAAAGATATGAGAATTAATATAATTTTTTTTAAAAGTATTATTTTTATTTTTATCTCATACCTATAGGTAAAATTAGTATAGTATAGAATAGAAAATGACGAATTTCAAATTTCTGTTTCAAACAGCTGTTTCCTGAATTACTTTTATCAATTGTACTTATTCGTTTAATATATGGTACTAAAAGGAAAGTACTTTGAGCTCTAGAATTTATAAGCTATAAAGATTTAATGTCCCATATTGTAGCTTTAACGAAAATTTATTTAAAATAAAAAATTTACGCCTCCATATTTTATGGTTTGATAAATCGTAAATAATTATTTATGCATTGTGATTTGGCAAATGATCTATAAAATAAAATTTTAATTTGATTTCAGAGGAGAAATCAAAATTAAAAATATACCAAGTTATTTTCTATGCTAATTTTCAGTCGAACCAATAATTTTTGTTCAAACTCACTCTTACGAGAGCTACTATAGTGTACAAATGCATGCATAATATAATGAAGCCTGAAATCCTTACTAATATTATAAATGCGAAAATAACGCTGTCTGTCTTTCTGTCTGACGTGTTTTCACGCCAAATCTACAGAACCGATTTAAATGAAAGGGGGGTACCCCCTTTAGCATACAATTTTTACAAACTTTGAATGTCTTACTTATTCATATCTAATCAAAGCCTAGATAATAAGTTTCAAGCTTTAAAAATGACGTAATTTCAATACAAACTTTCATCCCCATATTTCAACCACTTACAAACATTTTTTCGCCTTTAAAAGTAACCTTTATCCTTTCTCAGACTCTAGATCTGTGTACCAAATTTCATTAAAATCGGTCAAATAGTTTAATTGTTACATACAAAAATACAAATCTTTCCTCTTTATAATATTAGTGTAGAAGTATAGATATAGATTAGGACAGCATTAGTTTTTATTTTAATACGAAATAATTAACTACTGTAGGCGCTGAAGGTAGTTTCAGGAAGAGATGGCGATGAAACTACATGTTTCGATATCTTTTGGTTGGCGTTACATAAAGCGACGCGACGTGCTCAATCAGTGCAATCAAGTAACAATGTCAAGAGACACTCGGTTTTGATGTGGCTAGCTAGTAGCTTGTCTAAAAATAAGAAAACAACAATAAAATGATAAAGGCAGATTATATGTTAGTCCCTAAGTTTTAATTTTTAAAAGGTAGATTATATGTTAGTCCCTAAGTTTTAATTATTTAAAATATTTTATTAAAGAGAAAAGTAGAAGATCAAGTCTAAAAAATGATATAAAAGTGACCAAGGAATTGTCAGCCCTTCTTAACGTCCTGTTGGGCATGTGTCTCCCTTCAATAGAGAGAGGATCAGGTCATAGACCACCACACTTGCAAAAGTACGGGTTTACAATACTACTTAACTTACGTGACTTAAAGTGGTCACGGGCAGTCTTCCCGTGACCACGTTAAGTGTCCCGTTATTCGATATACATTATAAAGTACGTGTTACCAGACTTTTTTAGCCTATCGAAAAATGACAAGTCTCTCTCAAGCATGCCGGTTTTGTCATGCTATTCCTTTAGTTCCGTAAGACGTGTTTATTTATTATTTAACCCGCTTCATTCGGTTTCCCAAGCGAGCGCAATTGCACTGGGCTAAAGGCTGATTTACACGTATTAAGTGAATAAGTAGTTAACTAAATTTTAACTTAATTTTAAGTGATTCTGTACATGTAAACAGAAAATTTAGTAGCAAGTCGCAAGTTAAAATTTAGTTAATTACTTAAATACTAAATTAGAATGTTTTCTATTTTTTCGATTAAGTAGGTGGGCGGGGCTTATTTCTGGATCCGTTTGGAAAGATGCAATTTAGTAAAATGCATAAGTGTTGTTGCGCCATTTTTTTAAGTGAAACTTCTTTAGAAGTAGAACGAAAAAGTAAGTCCATAGAGACACAAACACGTAAATCAAGTACCAGGCGCTCAGAGACGGGGAAGAGTTAGCGCCACCAATGACGGCTGCTCATGCTAGTAATCGTGAGGAATTGTTTTTGAAGTGAAATTACAATATCATTAGTATTTATACAGTGTATAAACAGTGAGTTAAATTTATAAATAAAGAAGTTTCACATCTGACATGTGTACTTTGTACGCACGCACTTTTTTTTTGAATTGAACCCTATTTCAATTATTTCCGTAACGTCGTGAGCTTATAAATATTATTCATTATTGATGAATTATATTATGATGATGTTTTATTGATTTGGCGCGAAAGAAGTCGAACAAATAATTAAAAGTATTCGTTCGACATACTCACAAGAGCCAAAAAAATAAAGATTTATTAAAAGCGGGCTCTGGCATCGATTATATTGAATCTATAATTTTTTTATTATTTGAGTATGGTTATTTCTATAATTATTTCATCTTTTATTTCGTCCAAGACCTCACTAATAGCAAATTTAAGCACAGAATTTACGACTTTATTACGTTGTTGATTGTCCATCTTGAGTGAACTAAAGAACTTAACTACTTAAATACGTTTGGACAGCTACTTAAATATAAGTCACTAAAAATTAAGTTAACATTTAGTTAACTACTTAATCACTTAATACGTGTAAATCAGCCTTAACACTGCCACTTGTATTTTACTTATACAAAAAATATAGACACGACCAAAGATTCGACCCCATCTAAAACCTTACGATCAGCATCACTCCGGTCACTAGTCACTTTACTAGACAAGATATATCCAACTATAAAAATAAAAAATATAATAAATATTCAATAAAATATAATAATTAGATTATCACTTATCATTTTCCCATTGAAACTAACAATATTCTAGTGTTATTATTTAGATAGCCTATAATCCGGTAGCTAAGTCTTATTTATGCACTAGGCCGGTTCACTTAACACTCAATGTAGTTAGCCTATCTATTCCATCTGCAATTAATTATGTATACGAACCAAAACAAATAAATCCCCGTAAATCCTGGCGTCAATAAAATTACGAGATTTGCCATTGACGATGAAAGCTGACCTAAATAATCTTTTTTCTCTATCTAGCTTATTGAATCGTGCCATGGATGAAAGTGACGGATATAGATTAGCCTGCATTATGTACGAGTATATAGCCTATAGGAGAGTATAGTAGACTAATTTAGAGTGATATTGAACGGTACATTTAATAGCTAATTACACATGTCTGTCTTGTCTCTTATTGACGAAGTTGTTAAAAGACATAGTATGATATATTTCTGTCAGGATATGATCGGTTTTTTAACGTTGGGAACTGCACTAACGCATACCACCAGGTGGTTTTGTGGGACTGACCGGCTTACGAGAAGTCATTAATACCCACTAAAACCCAACAAATCCTCCTCGTCTTAATGGGCGCCGCAAGATCGCATACGCATTCATCCACGACGCCCCGACGCGACGCGACGCAACGCGAGAGAAGTACCAGGAGCAACCCACATGACACACCGTCCACCAAAGTGAGCCCTCCCTGTGCATTTGTTGGCTTCACGTCGGGGCGGATCGGCCGGAGCCCCCCCCCCGTTGGGGGGTGTTATAGTATGACCGTGCTTTTTGATGAGTTAGACTTTTTTCTTCAGTTCAGCTTAAATTTCACCAGCGTCCTTCTTTAATATATCTCTTTAACATAATAGTTATAGTGAATAAATAGAAATCAAAGTTGAAGAAATTTACTGCTCTCAAGATAATAGAAATACCTAGAATTTATATTTATTACTAAAATACTTTTCTACGATAGCACAGGTACAGAAATTGTCAATATGTTTATCCACCAATCACCATACATGTCGTGGACGAATCGTTATTTTATTAGCATCAATAACTTGCCTGCGTCATTTTACATAACAGCGAGCATTTACAAACAGACGGCGTTTATAATATGACGTATTATACTGTATAATACGTCATATTATAAACGCCGTATTATATACAATATATACTCGTACCGATCGGCAGCGACCGAATTATTTTCAAAGGGTGCTTCTATTTTCTTGATTGTTCTCACTACTTCTTAATATTTAATGATTAACTTTATAATTTTTATTCATTCATCTTATTTCCGGTCTTTTCTTTGAAATTATTTAAATTTCATCGGGAATTTAACTCATTGAATTTCATTTGTTTAATTTTTCTGTTGATTTTTCTCCCTTACAGGACCCTGCCGGTGCAATAACTACCTATGGGCCGCGACAGAATTATTTTTCAAAGGGGTACATCTCTTCAAGTTAAACTACTAAAAAAATCTTCGAATGATAAGCTTAAACTGTATAATCATAAATGAATTTAAATATTTACAGTAGAATAGCAAGTATTATCCATACTAATATTATAAATGCGAAAGTAACTCTGTCTGTCTGTCTGTCTGTCTGTCTGTCTGTCTGTTACCTTTTCACGCCTAAACCACCCAACCGATTTTGCTGAAATTTGGTATGTAGATAGTTTGCATTCATGAGAAGGAAATAGGCATATTATTTTTCGGAAATTCAACCCCTAAAAGGGTTAAAAGGGGTGGCAAAGTTTGTATGAGAAAAATATTTTTATTGCACATTTTTGCATGAAACTTTGAATAAATGCTTTTTAGTACAAATGATGAAACACGTATTTCAGGGTTTTTCGAAATTCACCCCCATTGGGGGTTAAAGGGGGTGGCTAAGTTTGTATGGGAAATTTAATTCTATTGAAATATTTTGCGTGACACTGAAATAATGCTCTGCAATACAAATTATGAGATACATATCTAAGCGTTTTTTGAAAATCAACCCCTATGGGGGTTAACGGGGGTGGCACAATTTGCGTAGGAAAAATATTTAACAGTAATTTTTACCATAAGTCCATAACAATGAACCACGTACATCAGTTTATCATTGACGAAAAACACACAAAGAAATTATGATACACATAGTAGCAAAATTGGTTAAAAATAGGAAATAAGTTTTAGAAAGCGCAGCAGTGGCGGCACGGCAGGATGCTACACAGTTATAGTTTTCAGAAAAGAGGGCCAGAACTTTAAATGGGGAATCAGTCCTTGGTACATTATAAGTAACAGTATATAAGCAAAAATGTTTATTTTATTCACTCTTAGCGCGAGCGAAGCCGCGGGCACCGCTAGTACTAATATATTATATCAAGCCCTTTATAATAAAAAAAATTTCTTGCTTAACTAGGGAGAACAAGTTCACCCCTTTGCAATGCAGTGTCCATTATTAAAGCCAGTGACATATAGATAAAGCATAACTTACCTTATCGGTTCGTCAGACCAGTGTAAAAGGCTTCGTTTCTATGAGCCTCCCGACGCGAGATCGCTGACGGCGCATCACACAGTCCACCGTCACGAAACACACACTGTCCTTGTAATAATCAATTCCTTAGTCTAATGGCAGTATACTATACAGCGAAACACATTTTGGAGAAAAATTAAGGCAAGTCAATTATATTTAAAGCACCTAAAGTTCAGTGTCCGATAATAATAAAATCGGCGGAGTTGAGCTATTATCTACATTCGAGTGTTTTTCGCGTATCACGCGTCGGGTACTCCTTCTGATCCATATAAGGCGGTTAGGGGTGGTTTCGGGGTCTCAAGCGCGTGCAAGCCTGTAACAATATAAGTTAATAATTAATAAATGCCTTTTGTATTGATAATATTATGTCTAAGTAGGTAGCACTTTTGTCACATTTCAGGTCATGGTCTATCTGTGTATTGAATTTCATCAAAATCATTCCTGCCGTACTAGTGTCAAGGAATAACAACAACATTAATTATGAACTATTTAAAAAAATAGAAACTTTTACATAAGTGTCATTAATCATTATTCTACCCTATTATTCCTCGGCGCGTCAGTCAAAACATAATGTTAATATACAGATTCGACAAATGTAGACCTACATATAAATGAAATTGGAATGTCTGTTGGTAATTTAAAACTAACAGATTTTAAATGAATATAAAAGTATATAAGGTACTTAAGTACATCACAAAATGAAATTTAAAATTTCTGGTCTGTCTGTTTTTTCCGGCTAATCACCGAAACAGCTCGACTGATTTTGACGGGACTTTCACTCGCAGATAGCTAATGTTACAACTAATTGGAGAATTATGAAAACGTTTAATTTATTGTAACTTACGACCGCCTTGGTCTAGTCTAAGGGCAGTCTAATATAAATAGTGAATAAATCAATAAGAAAAGGTGACGCCCAGTGGTAGATATTAGACCATACTTCGTAAAAGTATTAAATTTGAACGTTATTAAGGTTCTCTTATCAAGGTTACATAGCCATCCTTAACAAATAAGTTACGAAATGCAACCAATCTTTTAATTCGGATCGATACGTAGTTCCTGAGATAAGCGGGTTCCAACAAACTAGCAAACTTTAGCTTCATACTTTAGTATAAAATTGATTATAAATAAACTACGCGAGCGGAATCGCGAGCAAAAACAAGTCAATAATTTTACATGGCATACCCCTTCCATATAAACTTTAACTATGCCAATTACGTAATTTGCCTAAAAAGGGTCACGCTCTTCTTCGGGTCTATACTTATACCAACATATACATAATATATAGGTACGAAATAATTCTGAACTTTGAATATGTACAATACTCATACTTTTAATGGAGTATTTTCGTATTTGTCTAAATAAAAGTCTACAACGGATTTATAAGAAAAATATACTTACTAAAAATGTTTTTTTATTAAACAAAATGATCAATGGAATCATCTGAAATCTGTTTAGCGGGTTTAGCGTTCAAATGTAACAGACAGACAAACAGACAAAACTTCTATATAAATAATTAAAAGTATTTTTAATACGGCATTATTATTTTTAGTAAAGCTATTTAAAATAGCTTGAATTAAACAAAGTTTTTTTATTATTTACGATTAAACACTTTTCTAACTTGTCACATTAACATCTTAATGTATGAAATTTTATACATATAAAGAGTATTTTATACATGTTTATAATATTTTATTTATTTTTCAATATACTCTTAACCTACACTATTTTCATTTTAAAAGGAAAAGCCTTAGACTTATACATATATAGCTGCAAATATCAGGCATAAAAACCAAAGACACAACCGAGACATCACATTTCAAGTAATAAAAAAATATCTAATTATATAAAAATATATCTAAAATATAAAAAAACATACTAATATATCTACAGTAACAAAAATATACTAAAAAAAATAATAAAAAAAAGATTAATAATGAAGGCCTGAATCGCGCTAACGAAGTTTCTTAACTCATTAAGCACTAATAACGTATTTGAGGTATGCACATCGGGTGGTCCGTTTCTACACAGTAAGTCAGCGTACCGGGGGGCTGATGTAAACCTCCACCTAGCAACTGTCAACACTCTTTCTTTCTATATGTGTTCGTAGCGATCCAAAATTTGAAAAAAAAACCTGGCACTTGACCGTTTAGAGATGCTCTCAACACCACTGATGTAGATACTTTGACCACCTTTTTTAACATTTATTATTTATATTTTTTTTACTTAATTATTAAGTGAAAAACCTCTATTATTCATATAAAATATGTGAAAATCAAGATAGATATTTTTTTCTTACACAAAGGCATTAAATTAATTTTATACAAACTTAATTTCTCACCAAACTTCACGGGAATCCTACATGAAGTATAGTACTACTAATAAATAATAATATTATATGATATGTTCGACTTTTAATTGACAAGTTTTTTCGTCAAACACCATCAAGTTCGACATAGCATCTTTCGGTAGTAAAAATGCTTTGTCGATCTTATAAACAGAAAGCAGGATTTTGGATACGTTATAAATAGACAGTAGTTTAAATTATAATAAGATTGTATTTAAATAAAAAAATATAAACTTTTTCTAAGACATACAATTCAAGAAAGCGAATGTTTTGAGACATCATAAATTTCATCACCGCTTAAAAGTGATTGGTCGTATATTTAATATATTAAACATGTGATCCCCAATAAAAGTAACGATATTCATTACTCCAATAAGATATAGCACAATTATACCGTTATTACGGCCGTTAGAATAACGACGTTATTTTATGAGCCGGAAGTTATTATATCTAACGAGTAACGACGCAGGCTATAAAGTATTGTTTGTAAATGCACGAGGGTATGATTGAATTGATATATTCCACGGCGCCAGTATCGATTCATATGTTCAATATCGATTCATATCGATATAATATTGATATTAATGTATTTACGCATAAATTTCAAGAAAGGTAAGCGATGTTGCTCGAGGCATATGTTTAGATTAAATATAAATAAATTTATTGGGACATTAACAGCACCATCTAGTTCCATGCTTGTGTTATGTATACCAGATAGTTGATACACTACACTTATATTACTTTAAATAAATACATTTTATGAATATAGACACTCATGACAGTTCAGATATTCGTGTTCATCACAGGAAGCCTCAGCAGGACTCGAATCCGCGATCGTTGGCAAAGCAAGTACAACTACAAACTGAGCCAAACGTGTCATTAATAAAATAGCTTGTGTTGAAAGCTTAAAACTATTATTGAAAATATTTGACCTTTTCGATATAATATTAACTCAGATATATATTTTAGGTTTCAAATATAATGACAATAAGCAATAGCTTTTATAAGTTCGATGTTAAATTACAAGCTTCATGAAGTAAAATAGCACCTCAAAACTTTCGTAGACTATTAAATTGGTGACTAAGAAGTTTATCGACATCAATTATCGACATAAAATATACATAGTTGATAAACTTTTATTAATTTTTGGGACATACATACCTAAACTGAATCAATATTTCTTATATTACTAGCAAATCCCGCGGCTCCGTCCGCGTTGGTAGAAGAATGAAAATTTAGGATTAAGTATAAGTACTTTTTGATGCCAAATCATAAAAAAAAAATTTGGTCTAAAAATAAAAATAAAAAAATCTGTAGAAGGCCACCCATAGTGGTAGTGTGGTAGTGGTAGTGCCATGCTTGTTACCTTCGGGTACAGCCGAATGGGCCGGCACGCCCCGTAGGCCGTATAGTATCACTCTCTCACAGAAGACCGGCGTGAAGTGTCAGCTATGCTGTCGCGTTTCGTCCGGTAAGTGAGAGTCCGGGAGGCCCACTCCCCATCCCTACTCCCGTCCTTCTCCCTCCTCCCTCCCTCCCTTTCCTGAAAGGCCGGCAACGCATCTGCAAGCCCTGTGGTGTTGCAGATGTCCATGGGCGGAGGTGATAACTTACCATCAGGTGAGCCACCTGCCCGTTTGCCCCCTTTGTCCCATAAAAAAAAATCACCTAGGGCAATAAAAAATAGCTTACGACCTATTCTCAGTCCTACCAAATGTACACACGAAAAAGTCATAAAAATCGGTCAAGCCTTTTCGGAGGAGTTCTAGGTATATAACAAACACTGTGACACGAGATTTCTATATATTAGGTAAGATATACACAAGTATACCTTAGAATCGTAATTGACATTTTTTGAATGTGAGATAGACTTTTCATACGTGTGTTTTAAATTGTATTTACTCGTATTAAGCTCAGACTACGAGTATAAGATAAAGGTATAACAATTGGAATTGTAAGTGAATATAAAAATAGTGTGAATAAAATGCTTTAAAAGCTCAGTTTTATTGAATATTTGTAACAATGTATGTGACCCTAGTAAAACCAGGCCACTTTATTAGGTAAAAATAGAAAACACCCTTTCCTATAGAAGTATTTTTACCCGTAGGCTCGACAAGAGTGTGACGTCACTCGGTCCACGCCCTCGAGAGAGCTTTACTCGAGCACCCATTAAAGTACAGTACATTAAAATGATTTTAGTAAATAAAATTACTGTTATTTACTTGTATATTCGTTTTGTACATAATATATAATGATTATTTATTATAATATTTGTAATTATTCTATTCTATTTTTCTTTTCAACCGACTTCCAAAAAGGAGGAGGTTGTCAATTCGTCTGTATTTTTTTTAAGTTATTCTTCTTTTGGCGCGTTAGGGAAAATGATGAGAGTAAATTTTTACGATACGCGCGCACACCTTCATGAAAAACCGACACCGTGAAGCCAGCCAGGACGGACAGATTTATCTTGCCTTTGCAATGGACTTTCGGACGGTAATTTGATTATGTTTACAAATTGAAAGATTAATTGAAGATGTATCTATTTAAGGTTATTTTGCTTTGGCTGGCACCGACTTAATAATTAACTAAGTTCTTAAAAGAATTATATTCTACTTTTTAGTTTAGATTTGTCTATTAGAGTGACGCGGGTTCAAATCTGTGTCTCACACCATTCATTTTCATGTGTGAATCATTTTCTAACATGATCACCTCTTGTCTTACGGTGAAGGAAAACATCGTGAGGAAACCTGCATGTTTGAGAAAACTTAGAAAGTTTTCGTAAGACATGTGAAGTCTGCCAACACGCACTAGGCCAGCGCGGTGGACTATGGCCTGATTCCCCTTGTACTAAGGGAGGCCCGTGCCCAGCAGTGGGACGTTAAAAAGGGCTGAGAGAGAGAGAGAGAGAGAGAGAGAGAGAGAGAGAGAGTTTAGATTTGAAGTCGGTTTTTGTTTATTTGGTATGTTCTATATAATTTTAATATAACATATTATATACATAAGTACCATATTATGTATATACTCGTAGGTAGGTAGTTGTATTTCTCATTTTTGTTTCAGTAATTCCGTCTTTGACAAATCGCCTTAGCACTTACGGGGGTTGAGCATCAAAGGCATTAGTGATTCGAGATAGTAGGAAAAGCGTTGCTTGGTTCAAGAACAACTTTGTAAAGAATAATAATAATGGAATGTAAGAAAAATAAAGCAGTTTTAGTTGGTCTTATATTTCAAAAAATATACTTAA
Organism: Boloria euphrosyne; assembly: GCA_951802675.2. Classification (NCBI taxonomy): domain Eukaryota; kingdom Metazoa; phylum Arthropoda; class Insecta; order Lepidoptera; family Nymphalidae; genus Boloria; species Boloria euphrosyne. The sequence continues at coordinate 6,069,528 of OX637896.1, forward strand.
TAATATTATAAATTAGAAAGTAACTCTGTCTGTCTGTTGCGCTTTCACGCCAAAACTACTGAATCGATTTAAATGGAACTTAGACATTCATTTTAGAGCGAAGCGAGGGTGAGTCACTAGATTAATAATATATCTAGATGGCTTAGATTTTAGATCTTATAAAATCTATGAACTATTTAGTTACAAGTTCACTTTACATATTTTAAGGTTACTCGGTAATAAAGTTTGCGAGGTCGTGAAAATTGAAAATAAACCTTAACTTGCGCACAAAGTTTGCGAGTTTTAAAATAAATTTCGACTTTCAAGGTAAGTTATCTAGGGTCGCTAGTTCTAATATTATAGATTATTCATTTGTTCGTACTTTTATAATAAGTACTTTTACAGTAAATATTAGTTTCAGGGGTAGATTTAAATATAGCCTTTTCGGGCTGTAGCTTAGGACCCGTAAGATATTAAAACCCATCGTAGAAAAAAATAATACTATCCTAAATCAAAAATATAAAAATATTGTTTAATAAAAAAATTAAGTCTAAAAATAACCTTCTGATCACAATTAAAAATCAAACAATAGCGTTATCTTAATTTCGTCTAGTAATATTTATCATTATAGATTTTATAAACACAAAATGCTAATTAATTGAGGCCCCTAAAATTATTAGTCCAGGGCCCCGTAAATACCCGGTCCCCGTCTGTCGTCGTGTCTCTATTTCGATGATCAAGTGTGTTTAAGACTCAGTTTATATTCATATGTAAAAATATTAATTTCATATAATTAAGTTTAACTACATATACAGGGTGTCCTAGAAGGTAACGATAACCTGGCACGGGGAGAAAGGCCCTCTTATGATGAGCCAGTAAAAAATCTGCGTTCTACACACAGTAGTACTCGAGTACTGTGTGTGGCGTGTGGTGTGTCAAATGACCTTCTGGGACAACCTTCTATGATAACCTGTATAAAATATATAATATCCATCTTTAAACAATATAAACGACCGGTATGACATATTCGATAATACTTAGAAATTAATTAAGAGAAATTAGCATGAATAGCAAATCACTACCATCACTACCAACACTATCGCAACTATTTTTGACTTCGACTTGTTTTTGGGCAGACCTATAGGTACTAAGTCTCGTAATAAACTCAGTTCAAATTAATAAACGCGCAACATTCGTGTTCATCATAAGTAATTGCTAAATTAATTAAGCCTTATTAATTACATCAAAGTGTTGCGTAGAAGAGTTTGATTTTCATAACTCTTAACTAACTTTGTTATGTTACGTTGAACCAAAGTTTTGACGGCTACGGCGACTAACTTCCTTTTCTTGCGAGGGGAGATATGTCCGATTTCTGTCTTGAAAATTATAATATATACTAACAAATCCGAACCGCTTCGCTGGGCGTAAGTTAAAATAAATGAAACGGTTTTTATAATTTCCTATTAAAATATAAAGTAGCCTGAGTTACTCCTTGTAACATTAGCTATCTGCGAGTGAAAGTCCCGTCAAAATCGGTCAAGCCGTTTCAGAGATAAGTTGGAATAAACAGACAGACAGAAAATTTCAAAAATTGTTATTTTGCTGTTAGTACCTACCGTATATGCTGTCTTATGCATTTAGTGAAAAGCTTTTAATTTGAAATTAAAAACAGAAAGTTCAATTTAATGTACTGGTGTACTGATAATATTCGTTTAAAGTATTCTCTTACATAATTACTACTATATCTATTTCAAATAAAATAGATTGTTTAAAATAAAATAAACTTTAAGAGCCAAGTCAACTAGCATACTAGTATCAGCAGTCAGACATAGCGCCAGGGTGTCGGCAACCCGTCCTTGACTACAAAATCTAGCAGCATCCTTGACTTAAATCTCAGGATGGCGTCAGTAAGGCGATTTACTCCCATCGTGTTTTGTATTTAGCCTCGAAGGCTAATGGACGATTAATCCCAGTTAAAATACGATTTTCCTCTAAGACAAATAAAACAAAAATATGCCTCTACTGTTTTCTGTTTCAACGAGTCACTCTTCCCTCAGGTGTAATCTAGATGACCAAAGTAGCCTAAGTGCTTCTAAGGCCTATAATAATAATCTAATTTACGGTCTATATGACGTGAACTATATTACTTACATTCTAATCGGTTCAGCCGATTTAGCGATGGTGAACAAACATAAATGTACTTCATTAGTTTAGTTTTGTTTTTTTTTTCGTACATATTATAATTTGTAAGTTTGTATGGGTGTCTTCAAGGCAAGAGTGAATAGGTGGCTACTGAATTAGTGCGATGCCATCAACAACCACTCACCATCAGGTGGAACGTAGTCAAGCACTAATTCAGAAGAGTATAAAAAAAATGTATGTACATACATAGGCTAACAATAACTTTATTTTAGTCGTACCTAGGTACCATCGGGCGTAGCTTGTTAGCCGTAAAACGAACAATTTCTGTAGTCTTTGAACTATCAAGGATCGATATAGAGAAAAATCGATTCTTTTACTTTTAAGATATACCTATAATCGATATTCGAAAGATTAAAATAGATTCAAAGAGCAATTGAAAATAACAGTTTTTTTAACTTCAAATAATTAAAAAGTAACTTCACTGTTTAAATTATAATAATAACGACAGTTACAATTTATGTTATCGCTTCATTTTGAGGAATACGAAATTTTACGATCTGAATAATTAAAAACGCTTTCATAAATTGACTCGTTTTCATCTTTTTGTTATGTTTTGTGAAGAATTTTTGTTAACATTAATATTTTCTTATAACAAAAAAATATATTAGGGGCGTGTTGTATTTTTATTATGAATAGAGAGGTATAAAAGCAGGAGCATTGTCTTCATACCGATAAATGCGACACTTTTCTCTTTTATCTCTAGAACAAAAGGAAAATTCATAGCTAGTTCCTTTTATTTCCTTTACAACTGTATTAGGCGTTTGTGTTTTAGGTTAAAGCTTCTATTTAGTAGTCAGCCTTGTTAACGTCTGACTGCAGGGGTCTTTAATACGGGTGTACCTTAGACAAATTAGCTAATTTGGCTAATTCGTCCATGGGGTGTACATACGGGTGTACATACGGGTAAGTATGGGTGCAGATTACAAATGTCAATACAATAAAACACTATATATCCCCCTCGTACTGAGGGAGGCCCGTGCCCAGCAGTGGGACGTTAAAAAGGGCTGATGATGATGATGATGATGATGATGATACGGATAGACTACAGTTCCAACCCTTACATGCAAGCCACTAAAATAGGTGCTATGTTAGGTTAAATAACTTCCGGGATAAAATATGGATTTATGCATAGACAATTCTTTATAAACGAACACCTTGATAGAGAAGTGTCATTATCATTTCGTACGTCACTTGTATGACGGCGGTCAAATATTAATGTACTGTGTTTATTTCTTTTGGCCTAAATATCGACAGCTTGGCGGCATTTCAATGACGTGCTAGACCAGACTCTCTGGCCTCCAAAACAACATATTTTCATACATTTTGTAACTATATTCATAATATGTAAGGTTCAAAATATATTGGATGTGAAGTTGAAACATATAAATATTTTTGAGCCATTAGGTTTATCAAAATTGAGTACTACATTTTAGTTGTTTTTAAAAAATGTGTGTGTGTCCGTCTTTCTTTTTTTATATATTAGTCTACTAGCGATACCCGCGGCTCCGCTCGCGTTGTAAAGAAGTAAATGCCTTTTTTTAATTTATTTTTCTCAGAAATGAATTATTTTCCTGCAATAAAAAGTATCCTATATATTCGACGACTCGTTTGGCTCAGTTGGTAGTGACCCTACTTTCTGCGCCAGCGGTCGCGGGTTCGAGTCCCGCTGGGGGCATTCATTTGCTAATCACGAATGTTTGTACTCCAGTCATGGGTGTTTATATTTAAAATATGTATGTATTTAAAATGTATATGTGTAGTATATCAACTATGTGGTATCCGCAACACAAGCACGTTACGTAGCTTACTGCGGAACTAGATGGCGCTGTTGTAATAATGTCCCAACATATTTACTATATAATGACCCGGGTAACCAGCTATCATCATATCAAATTTAATTTAAATCTGTCCAGTGGTTTTCTCGTGATGCACTAACAGACAGACAGACAAAAATTCGAAAAACAATAGATTCAGCCTCTGTATCGATAACTTTGTCTTTCAGTTACAATTTCATTATATGTACATATTTAATTTTCTTATATAAAGCGATCCATGAGTGTATATTTTAATTTTACGTACGCTGTAATTCCATATTCAATTTTTGGTTAAGCACATCAGTTTACCCGTAAAACGGGAACATTTTAATGATAGCTTAGGTCGACTATATAGGTAGATAGGTATTTTTTAATATTATTTATTACGTTTAATAAATAAAATAGAAATCTTATCCTAATCTTAGTCCTTTTAAATAATCAAATCTTAAACAATAAACAATATATCTTTAGTATAAAAAATACTTAAAAACGCTTTACTATAAGCACAGAATATGCCAGTGTATGAATAGACGGCCTGAGCTATTCTGTAGGGCTTGTTCACTTAATTAGCGATAGATGGCGTTGAACTGCAAACTTAAAAAATGTATTTTTTTTATATATGCAATACGCTAACTTTGTTACACACGGAAGGCTAAAAGCTCAATACGAGGAAATCAGGCCATAGTTCATCACACTGGCCAAGTGCCGGGGTTGGCGGACTTCGCATGTTATTCGAAAACTTTCTAGGTTCTCTCTGACATATAGGTTTCCTCACGATGTTTTTCTTCACCTTAAGACAAATGGTAATCATGGTAAAATGTCAAAGGTGTGAGACCCGAATTCGAACCAGTATCACTTGGTTGTCCAGCGAGCACGTTACTACTGAATTACCACTGTCTTATATACATACTTACGTATTATATATAATAAAACTATGAGGAGCATATTATCTGTGATATTATTAAGTAAGTAAACTCACAGCATAACATAGTATTAAAAATCATGGCAGTCGTTAAATACCAAAATATCACGAAAATTCATTGTACTTAATAATATTAGGGCCAAAGTTACGGCAAGAATACAGGAAATTGCACGCGCTAATGTGATGATTGACTTTTTCCTGTGCGTGCATTCGAGTGCGTTTCCATTGACTTATGAAGCAAAATGAAAATGTTGAACTTAATTACAAAAAAGTCTAGTTAATTTTGAAGTATTATTTCGGCATTTTAGTAACTATCAATTATATAGAGTGATTAGCAAGTTTTCGAAAGACATGTGAAGTCCACTAACCCGCACTAGGCCAGCGTGGTGGACTATGGCCTGATCCCCCTCGTATTAAAGGGGGGCCCGTGGGCTGTGACCACCAGTGGGACGTTAAAAAGGGCTGAATATATCGTGCAGCTTTATGTAATCTATACCTGCTCAAAATAAAACTAACTGTGTTGAATCTATAGGTACATTAAATATTTTTTAGAAAAACTTATTGACCTACATATCCTATCGATACAGAGATCGAATCAGAATTTTATTAGGTATATCATATATGTATAGTTAGGATAATTCTAACATATTATAAAAATCTCGTGTCACAGTGCTTGTTATCAAACTCCTCCGAAATGGCTTGACCAATTTTTGAGTTTTTTTTTGTGTACGCTTGGTAGGTCTGAGAATAGATAGGCTATTTTTTATTTCACTAGGTGATAAGGGTGGCCCTCTCCTTTTTTATTTTTTTTGTTTAGATTAACTTTTTTTTATGATTTGCCATCAAATAAAACTTGTAAGTTGTAACCCTTTTCATCCTTCAACTAACGCGGGCGAAGCCGCGGAAATTGCTTGTAATATATAAGAGTATTCTTGAATATCTCACTGTGAGCTAACTAATTAGATATATAAAGTGGAAATGGCGTAAAAGAGGACAATATATTACATAAATATAGTATACGTACATAGAGCTGTACCGTTGCGGTCTGGCGCAGCGCATCACGCGTCTGTGATAGATTAGCGGGATGCGGTTTAGCGGACGCGTCTTTCAAATGAAACCAATAGCTATTATAGTTTAATTATAAAGTTCTATTTTATATTTTAATTGTCTATTATTGAATATTGTTTAACCGATATTATTACACAATTTATTTACGTGTTTCTAAATAGTTTCAGCGTAAACTAGTATCAATTATACACACATGATAATTTCCGTTTATATTAGAATTGTTTTTTAAAACGACATGATTGGCTGAGTTTTAGTGACCCCCTGCTTGCTGTAACCGTGGTCACGGTTTCGAGGCCTGCTGAGGGCATTTATTTGGGTGATAAGCACGAATGTTTCTACTCCCGTTATGGGTGCTTATATAAATTATAATATTTATGTATTTAAAGTTATATGATAATGAGTAAAGGGAAATTATTGCCTACAGTTGATTGAGGTTCGTATGATCCATGTTTTAAACAATAGTAAGGAGGTTTGCTAGAATAGTAGCTTTTTAGAATTATTTCTAAAGAAATTAAGAATAAAATTATCAAAATTTCAATGATATTCATTTCAGTATTTTTTCATTAATGCAGATGAATTAAAAAAGCTCTAGTCGCTTATAAAACTGTAACAATAATGTATGCAACTTAGTGTTAGTAGGAATCGACACTTTAAAATAGATAAATGTATTTTAATTGAAGTTCTGAAGCATATTTATTTTAGCATGGCAATAGGAACAGGTGCTCTGAACTTTATGACGAAACTACGAGCGCTTCTATCATTAAGAAGTACCGCTATAAAATATTACTCACATCAGTACGAGTTAGAATTTTGTTAGACACTCCATATTTACTTTATAGCGTTAAGAGTGAATAATATAATCGAAAAGGCTTATATTCTATTATTTTATATTTTTTCATTTTAATGTTTTGTTTGTAATATTTTATGTCAAGTACTTATACCTAAGTACTTTTAATTAAAATAGCCCGAGCGTGCGGAAGTCACTCATTTGGTAGTTATTTTCAGGACTGTGGCATTCCGAATAATATTGTATAGAGAAAACACGTATTTGATTTGAGAAATTATGGCTTAGACAACTCTGGAAAATCTTCGCCCATTTCAAAGTCATATTTCTAGTTTTATTGCAAGAGTGAATCTCTTGGTATGGAAGGGCAAAGGTACATCACTATCAAATACCGCCGCCCTTAAGGGTATGTTTACACTATTCGATAGTAAAACTCCATGGCCGTTACTTTAATACGTTTTTTATTATAGCTTCGATATATTTAGCTATCTGCTTAATAACAAAACGTACTCGTAGCAGTGTTGTTTTAATTATATAAACAACTAGATATTTCTTCTCGCTTCGCTCAAGAGCAGAAAACTAGATTATTGAAAATATATTATAATATATTAATTAAAATCGGTTGATTAATGATGTGATAATAGTAATAGAGCAGGGAAACTTCGTAAGGAAACTTGCGTGTCTGAGAGAACCCAACTATATTTCGAAATTTTCTACTCGGCCAGCGTGGGGGCAACGTATTCCCCTAGAAACAATTTAGGTAAGACTCGAAGCCAGCAGTCACTACTAGGCATTTTGGATTCTTTTTAGAAGCAAGCATAGGTGGGGTTGCTCCAACAGTCCTCTCTACCGTCAGTGAAGTACAAGAAGCATCCCACATGGCATACCAACACCAAAGTAGGCCACGTCTTAGTGGGACCCCCTCCTACGATAAGATTAAGTTGGAGGGAGGCATCTTAGAAAGGGTAGGGTAGGTAGTAAATTTAAAAAGTTTAGAACTTAAATTATTTTTAAACGATGCTGTAGAAATATTCCATCAATACTTATAACTGGATTGACTCATACCATTATCAGATGAACGTTAAATATCCACGTAAATGAAACAGATTTAACGATTACGGCGTGCAATTATTATTCTTTTTATATCACGAAAATAGCATACATAAAGCGAGATAATAATTCCTCATCGGCTATACTGTCGTATTTTCTGACGTGACGGCGATTCGTGCCAAATGACGTCACAGTACATGACGTCATAACTCATATTCGAGTGTTCTCAATATTCTTGTTCAAATTGCAATACTAATTGTTTCATAGGGATGTGCGCGATTTATATTTAAACTGAACGGATTTTGTAACTTATTTGTAGCCAATAAAAACCTACTGGACATCACTTTGTCAGAGACTTTAGTATACTACAGCCAATATTGAGTAAGAACTAGGAACGCAGTTACTGTGGTAGGGTCCATGAGAAAAAAGTGGGCATTCGAAATTGTCGAATACAAAAAAGTAAAATATATCTTGAAAGAAATCCTAAATTTTTAAATTACCAACCAAGATGTCTAATTTTTAATGATCATTCAAAATGTCTAAAGTTAAGGCAAAACCGTTTTGTTGTTTTGAGAAGTGTACATTTTTTAATGGAACAAAATATTTTAGACAGTAAAATAGTTTTCTTTTTTAATTAGCGTACTCTCACAATAAAGGCAGTGCAATCCCAGTGGCATCGCGCTCGCATGGATAACCGAGTGATGTGGGTTCAAATCCGGGTCTCGCATCTCTGATATTTCATGTGCGAATCATTTCTGATATGATTATTCACTTGTCTTACGGCGAAGGAAAGCGTCGCGAGGAAACCTAAAGCAAGTTTTCGAAAGACGTGTGAAGTCCGCCAACCTGCACTTGGCCAGCGCGGTGGACTATGGCCTGATCCCCCTCGTATTGAAGGTATCCGTACCCAGCAGTGGTACGTCAAAAAGGCCAGAATACAATACTCTCATAATAAAAAAATATGTTAAACGTTAAAACAAACGAAGGTATTTATGAAACATTCCGCAAAACAACTAAACCACACCTAACTTTATCGAAAAGAACTTTAAACTTCGCGGTAAATTGATATAGCTTTCGTGAACAAATTAATTAGTAATTCTGCACGAAATACTTACTTTAATAGCCTTGTTTGACAGAGTTTAGTAATTATATGGATATTATAATACACTCGTAAAGAATAAATTGCTGCTGAAGTTAGGTTTCTTTGCATGTTTTAAGCTCTTAATTGAGAGCTTAAAATTGTAGCATTAATCGTCAATAATTCTCTATACTAATAAATGGGGAGTTTTTTTTTGTTTGCTGTAACTGCAAAAACTGCAAAACGAAGAGACATGGAAGGATGGACATTTGGTGGAGGCTTTAGCAAAGCCTATGAAACATATAGTCGGCCAACGGACGTGACAGCTAAAGTTGCCATACTCTAAAGTCCCAAGCGAGTGTATGGCAGCTTGGGCTGGCTGTTGCGTCTGTTGGCCGACTATATATTTCACAGGTTTTGGTTTTAGTATATGTAAAATATAACTTCTTGGTTTCCGGTCTTTAGAAACGCGGGCGGAGCCGCGCGAAATACTAGTGTATAATATAAAGCTAAGGGATTAATAGATTAGCGTGGTAAGAGCGTGGAAGAAGGGAGAAATCATTTAAGCAGGAGGATATTGGATGCAGTAGTAGAGATAAACTGAACGGAAAATTGATGTATCTAAAAAAAATTTGTGCTTAAAAAGTTTGTGGGCCGACATGATGGTTGCTAGTTGTAGTTGCAAGCATGGGATATGGATATCAGTTAAGAAAAAGAACGATAAAGAAGGAGGCTTTTACTATACAATGTACCCATACTAAAATTCGGACTAACTCGAACCTGTATATAAAATTCTAATATATAAAAATCTTGTGTCTCAGTGTTTGCTATCGAACTCCTCCGAAACGACTTGACCGATTTTTATGAAATTTTTTGTGTATATTTGGTAGGTCTGAGAATAGGTCCTAGGCTTTTACCTATTGAAATAAATTTTTTTATTTCCATAGGTAGTAAAGGTGGCCCTCTACAGATATTTTAGTTTTTAATTTAAGGCCAAATTATCTTTTTTTATTGTTTTATGATTTGGCATCAAAAAAATTCTACATTTTCAACCCACGGGTGCGGGTTGAGCCGCGGCAATTGCTATTATTTTTATAAAATCTTATTGACATAAACATTATTAATTATTATCGATACAAAGGTAGACTATGTAGTTTTTAGAGTTTTTGTCTGCCTGTATGTTTGTGACCGTATAACGACACGAGAAAACTGGACTGATTGTGTTGAAATTTGTTATGATGATAGTTTATTATCCTGGTCTTCAAATAGGATACCTTACCGTTTATTTAGTAGTTAGATAGTCGAGTAACAGGCGAGGCAAAGAGTGACAAGTGATAAGTAATTTAATGCTCAAATATATGAATCTAAGGTCCGATTTCACCAATGGTGTCGTTATCGAAGAATAGCTATGCCAGGTATAAAATTATTCGCTGCATTTATTCTCAGAATAACTTATAGTACGTTTCACCACTTTGTAAGGACAAAAAGTTACTCCTAGTATTACTATTCTTAGATAAGTGAATGCAGACAAATTAAATAGGCTTGTCGTGGTCTCAGTACAGTATAGCATAACAGGACATTTCTAATTTAGTCGTCACTTTGAACTTGTGTCAATGCAGTATATTATCTATACTCTTTGTGTCAATGTGTCAGTGCTGTTTTTCAAACAAACTATCTGTAAAGTCACGCTACCTGGTGTTTAAATTTCATTAATATGCTTTGTGTTGTGTTTATTGTTTAAAAAAATATCTTAAAGGAAACGAAGTGCTAACTTATATGCTTATTTATATTTATTTATTTATGTAATGGTCGCTCAGTAATAATGTACTCTAAGCGCTCAGGTGACATAATTTTGACACCAATTTGATTTTATCTGAGGAATAAGCCGGTTATTCCTTCAAAATTGGTGGTATAAGAGTTACTCTCGTATAACTTTGTTATGCTTAGGATAAGTAGTTGGTGAAATGAAAGTATGGTTATCTGAGAGTAAATAGCAGCTTTACCCTAGGAATAAAATTTATTCTACTTTGGTGAAATCGGACCTAAGACTTTTAAACGTCCAAATATTTAAACACGGAATTTAGAATTACGTATATTTGTAGATTAGACCATTAAGTACATAACTATTTTAATTGCAAAACAAACTGAAAAAGCTTAGTGACACATATCTATGTTTATGCCAACGAGTGATGTTTGTTATGAACGTACCTATATGAAAAATAAAATTGTGTAAAACTTTCTTTTGGTTTTTTATTGGAAGAAAAAGGCTATAATATAAAATATTTATAACATAAAAAAAACAATTTATTAGACATATATTTTCAGATTCCTTTCACTATAATATGCATTTTACATATAAACTTCTTCTTGAATCACTGTCCATTGATGAAAGCGACATTAAAATCCGTTGCGTAGTTTAAAAGATCTAAGCGTTTAGACAACGGGAAGCGATTTTGTTTAATATTGTGTAAAGATAAACGCAATCCCAAGCCATTAGATAAAAAAATATGTGTTAAGATTACAACTTGCTAATTTTACAGTCTATCACATAAATATTATCTTTATATAGTCTATATTCTATTTAAAAAATATATACTAAATTAAAAAAAAATTAAAGTCAAACTACCCTATAGAAAGATAAGCTTACTGAAAAAGAAAAACTTTTAGTGAATTCGGGTAGTTTTTCAATAAAAAGTTTCCTTATAGCGAAGGTATCTGTTATCTCTAGGCGTTCAATTAATCAAGCTTTAGATAAGACGACATTGCGATCGCTAATGGAAACTCTATATACTTATACGTGATTTTATCCCTACCATAGACCCATCGTCAATCTATATCTATACATATAATAAAACTGTAGAAAAGTCGTTTTTGTACATCAAAAAAAATAATAAAAAAAATAGCCAGGGTGTTAAAGGACAACCAATAAGACCCATTTCCAGCATTTTTAGAATTTTTGTCTGTTTGTCGGTTTATCGGTTTGTCTGTTTATTTATCCGGGCATCACGTAAAATGTACGAAAGCAATGTACATAACTTTTATACACAACGATTGAACGTAACTTGAAGTAACATTTAGTTTTTGTTTCATTGTAATCGGTTCAGTCTATCAAAAGATATTTGAGTTTAAAGTGAAAAAGTAGAGAAATTTCAGAAGTAAAATTAGGGTTATGTGCATTTGGTCTCACTCATCTACACACCTGAGTGTAAATATGCGTGCACAGTTAGGAGGCTGCGAAAATGCACAGGAGTTTTCCAATTTATTGTTACAAATAGGCGATGGCACATACCCCGTACAAGAAGATGGAAAAGTTATTTTGATTAATAATCTCTGTTCTTGCGTTACATCACAACAGGAGCTAATTTCTTCTGTGTACGTATATATTGTTTTTATTCCAAGAATATCTATAATTTCCAACAACTTTCCTTTCTCTTTCAAACGAGTGCAATTCCCAGTCAGTCTCTGTTATGCCATGACAATTAATAAAACTCAGGGCCAGACATTATCCGTTGCGGGGGTGGACCTAAGTATTGGATGCTTTTCCCATGGTCAACTATACGTAGCTCTTTCCCGCGTAAACAACCTCAATAACCTTTTTGTTGTTTTGTTTATAAAGAAGCACTAACATAAATAAAAAAAAATTGTATCGGTATCCTCCAACAGCGCTTCGCACTAAAAAATACATTGTTAAGTTCCGACATCCACGCGAATGAAGTCGCGGGCACAGCTAGTTAATAATAAAATAGTGAAGGTGTATTAATTTGTAGCTTAAGTTGGTTCGATTACCGCCTTAGGTAATTAAAAAATTTTACAAACAGTTATAATTAGTTTAGAAAATTAACTGACATATTTTGCTTTGACTACCATTTTATCGTTTAATACTTAAGGTATTTTACATGCCTTATTCGTTTGTTCCATCCTGTGTATATGAAATGACATGTCTATATAAATGTAAAAAGTAATTAAAATATTTGTCATTTTCATTTCATGGGTAAAATAAAGCTATTGCTTCTTCTCTTAACTTCTTTTACGAATAAAAATCTATTCAATGCTTAATCTAATTCCATGGTAAGCTACGACATTTGTGTTATGGATACTAGATAGGTGATACACTACATATATTATGGCTTTAAATACGTGCATATTATTAATTTAAACAACCATGACGGGGTATAAATATTAGTCCTCATCGCACAAATGAATGTCCTCAATGGGACTCGAACCCGCGACCGCGTGTCATCGTTTTTTTTTAAATAATTTTTGTATAATACTTAATATTCAATAATTACTTGTAAAGCTTCAAAAAACTGTGCATAAGATGTGGAACGAAAGCACAAGGAAATTGAATAAATTAGGTACTTAGAATAAATTTTAGATTTGGGGAGATGGATTATAAATCACTTTAGACTGTTTTCGTATTATTGTTTCAAGTAAAACTCTTTTTTAGATCAATTTAATTTTGGATTTTTGTTTCCGACTTTTCGAATGCTTTGACAGTTATCGTTAGCACATAAGATTTTAACCATCTCCTAAATTATTATTTAGTTCTTGCAGAAAGTTTCTAGGTACAAAATTGTACAATAATTTTGAAGAAATATAATAATTTAGAAAAATGACACGGAAACATGCTCGTAAAACAAAACTTGTTCATTAAAATTTTCAAAATGTTAATCAATTTAATCAGTAAAGTTAATATTACTACTCATTGTAAAAAAATGGAGGTATTGCAGCAATTACCCTACCTCTGTTGATAAATGTTTGTGAAGGCTATAAGAAGAACTCATTTTTTTTATTTTTTTGTCTGTCTGCCTGTTTGTTCTAGCTAATCTCTGACGGCTAACGATTATGACGGGTTTAACACTGGTTAGATAGCCGGTATTAAAAGGAGTTAGGCTACTTTTATGTAACAAAAAGAATGAAATGAAATTAAATATCAAATTTAGAATAACAATTACTGAAAGGTTGAAAGGTCTTCTATTTGTCTTGATTTAGTTATTAATTTTCAATCTAAGGGGAGAGTTCGTTATATAAATATATCGAACTTTTGTAATAATAAAAAACTTGTAAAGTATTACAATCCATAACAAATACCCACCAAGGGTTCCGTAGCATATTCCGTAACATAACGAATTTTAATGTTGTTTTTCCTTTTTGCTAAGGAAACCAAAAAAAAGATAGACTTAAAATATTAAATTGACATTTTTTTAAATAACAAGAGCTTTACAATCGCTTAAATGTAGTTATTGGTGAAGGTTGCATATTTTAATAAAAAAAAATATACCTTCTGATATATAGTAATCTATTATTTTAAAAAAAGACTGTTACAAGTCTTTGAACAGAATTGACGAAGATATCGTAACACGCACACATACAAAACGAACACGACTAAATTTTGAACCTCTTTTTGAAGTCGGTTAAAAATTAAAATACCTCGAACGACAAGAATCTAATCGATCGATCGCCTATCGAAGCGGATTGCTATTTTTGTAACAAAGGCGCTCTGGACTGTCTCATCGCGTTTTATGCGACCAGTAAAACAAGTCTAAACAAAAAACAGACGTACGTACTTAAATTTAGACACGATCGCTATACAGCGTTTAAGACAATATAATGGAAAATTACCCAATACATTATACTTGTACGATGTTTTCGACTATTTTTAAGGTTTTTGCGTAAAGTTCTTAGGGAGCTTTCATTATTTTATGTAAGTTTCGAGTAGGCAATAAATTATGTTTATAGAGCATTGAAGTAGAAATAGTAAGTGCTGAAATTAAGTATTACTCTGATGTGTAAACTCAATATAATCGAGACCATAGCAAGTGTCGAAATGGCGGATACTTTTAAAAGTTATATCATCTAGTTGCAATTGTTATTAATAAATCACTTATTGTTTTTTACAATTGAAGGGTACAGGGGCAAAACAAGGGTGTCACATAAAATAAAAAAAACGTTGAAAAGTATGGGAACATTAAGATTTTGCCACGTATTATTGATTGCAATGTTAAATTAAAAAAAATTGTGGCATTCCTTGTTTTGCCCCTGTACCCTTCAATTATACAAAAATTTTAAACAAAATATATTCAAAGTGTATACGATGTATGTATGTATGTATACATTGTAGTATTTTTAGGTGCATTATATTATAATATAATTGTTATATTTCAATACATATGTAGTTACATAATGAAGAGCACAGCCATTTTCCATGCGGAAACCTTTGTGACTAGCATTAAGTGAATCGTTGCAAAATATTTCAATAGGGTTGTCACTTGGCAGAAGAATTAGGTAATAATAAGAATGTTCGACCAATTTCGGCCACGGTGGCCAATCTCATTGAAACTAGCCATATTCAAAGGAAATATTTTGGAACGAAGTTCCTTATGGGACGATGCGGAGGGGTCCCCTAACCGGGAAAAAACGTCCGTAACGTAAGATTTTTATTATTTATGTATAGTCTTTGTATGATGGCTATAGTGTCTAATGTATAGTCTACGTGATGACGGCTATTATTATTATATCATTCGATAATTACACCGTCTGGTTTGTAAATAAAACAAAGTTGATAAATTTGTAAAGTACTATTGTTTTTTTATTTTTATTTTTATCAATAAAAAAATTATAAAAAAAAAGGAATACCCGAATAATTATTTTTTTTTACACCTCGAATAGAACTTAAAATTAATATTTTTATAATAAGGAACTTCGTTCGTCTTACGAAAACTTGCTAGGTTTTCTCAGAAATACAAGTTTCCTCATGATGTTTTCTTTCACCGTAAGACAAGTGGTAATCTGGATAGAAATAATTCGCACATGAAAATATCAAAGGTGCGAGACCCGGATTTGAACCCGCATCACTCGGTTATAAAAGCGAGCGCGTTACGGTTGGGCTAACACTGCCTATGGCTACCACTGCCTATAACTGTTATTGCGATTTACCAAACAGAAAAACTAAACAACTATACTTGGCGCCCAGGACTTGAACCCAGTACTTCCGGCTGTGCATAAGACAGTGAAAAATCAATTAAAAAAATATTATCTACTTGAATGAACTGTGAATTAAAAAAAATGATCTATCGATTCGAGTATAACTATTTACTTTATGCGATACTAACTCTACGCGATACGATAATATCTGGCATTTCTTTCCATTTTGTTGTTCTTTGAATGTAACAAAAAGTATAAAATCGACCAAAATTTTTTTAATTAACTTTGCTACCCTTCTTTGTTTATTTTTTAACAGGAAGTCCTTTGTAGAAGTGAAATGTAATTAATTATAGGTATAACTAGAGACTCACCCTCGCTCTCTTAGTATAGATTTCTCGGAGATTAATTATTTTCCCGCAGTTAAAAGCTATCATCGTAAAATATTCATAAAAATCTGTCCAATGTTTTCCTAAAGAGCTTCTAGACAGACCTAAAGACATGCAAAAATTCTAAGAACTATAGATTCAGCCTGTGTAACGATAAAAATGACTGTTGCAAAACGATTTTCCAAAATATGTTCAACTGAGTTAGATTTTATTATATGTATAAAGAAGTACATTATCACGGAAGATCTGTTTTTATACAAAATCTATATAAATATTATTACGAATAAATTAAATAAAAATATTTAATAAACAATTAATTAAAATAAACAGGCAGTGGTAGCCCAGCGGTAACAGCGGTAACGCGTCGCTTGTACTCGTATAACCGAGTGATGCGGGTTCAAATCCGGGTCTCGCACCTCTGATATTTTCATGTGCGAATCATTTCTATCCTGATTACCACTTGTCTTACGGTGAAGGAAAACATCGTGAGGAAACCTGCATGTCTGAGAAAACCTAGCAAGTTTTCGTAAGACATGTGAAGTCCACCAACACGCACTAGGCCAGCACGGTGGACTACGGCCTGATCCCCCTCGTACTGAGGGAGGCCCGTGCCCAGCAGAGGGACGTTAAAAAGGCTGATGATGATTTAATAAACCTAAAAATATAGTCCGGAGCTTATAAGTATACTGATATGAATTTTAGTTTGTAACTAAGTAATTTGAGCTGTTGAAGAACAATCATCTTTCAATTTATTTTAGATTTCGAACGACTATTAAGAAAAAAAGTTGGTATTTTCTAAAGTTCACGTAAAAAGAGCGCCATCTATAGCCTCTATAGATATTAAAATAAAATTTTTTAAATGACTTGAAAAGCGTCTTAAAACTTTTAAGTGCACATGCATATTAACTTTTCGTAGATATCTTATACCTTTTATTTTTTATTATTTTGAGACGATCTTTGGGCAATGATCGCAAAATATACATTATTTTATAAGATAAAAATAATTTAAGTTATTGAACTGTATTACGTATATTATTAACATACATACTCTGAGAATTTTATGGTACACTTTACTGAAAAACTATCATGCCTATATATTTGTGCTTTAACATAGTAATTTAACTTCATATCTAGATGTGTTATCTGCAAAAAATATAATTTTATAGCCATTGAAAAAATGAACATCAACAATTTTGTGTTCATTGGATAGAATGTTATTGTAACGCCATCCTGTTACATTATTACCGTTAGAAAAACTACGCGAGCCCTCACAAAGCTCAGCTTTTTGCTAGTATTTACTACATACCTGGTTTGAATTCAAGCCCCGTGTCGTACTAAAACCAGGAAACAAAGATAGTAAAAAGTTTATTTTATTATTATTTAGTTATGTAAACCGTTGCATATGGTAATCTGTAATATTGACGACACAAAATTCATAAAAAAAATAATAATTATTATAAACTCAAATTATGTGATAAAAATAATATTAGACAAATATTTTTGACATTATTAACAAAAAAAAAAACAATCAGTATCTTGAACTTATATTGTTATTTACTTGTACTTTGGACAAGTAACAAATATATTTATAAACTAGAGACTTGCCCTAGCTCCTCTCGGGCTCGTCCCTAGATACATTTTGAGGGTTATAGATATCTCAGAAATGAGATATTTTTTTACATTAAAAAGTATCCTATTTATTGACCCAGAGAACCAACTATCACCACATCCAAAATTCTTCAAAATCCGTCCTATGGTTTTCTCGCGATGTGGTCACAGACAGACAGACAAAAATTCTAAAAACGATAGATTCGGCCTCTGTATCGATAATAATTACTATTTCAATAAGAATTTCCAAAAAATAATCAATATACAGATTTAACTAAGTTAGATTTTTAATATGTATAGATTATAAATCAAAAAATTATAATACATAAAAAAAATCATTTCGTTTCCCAACCCTAAAACTTCACCGTCTGCTGGCTCCAATCCAGCGCGCGCGCAGAAATAGCTCTAGCGACACTCGACCGCTTTAATTGCCCTTACTAACATTTGGATACGATTTTTTGTTACATTAACTACATCATAACTTTATAAAACCTATTAAATAATACTTTATTGTTATAAACGTCATTTTTAGTTTTGATAAATGAATAATAATACATTAATGAAAAAATAAATAAAGATTTTTTTTTAAACATTAAACATTTCTAAGTATCTGCCTACCTGCGTCAGTGTTTCCGTCCGATTACAATATGGGTGTCTTCAAGGCAAGAGTGAATAGGTGGCTACTGAATTAGTGCGTTTCCATCTACGACTGCGTTACCACTTACCATCAGGTGAAACGTAATCAAGCACTAATTCAGAATAGAATTAAAAATAAAACTCACTTAAAAATATGAATGGGTCACAGCAAAACTAAACTTATATTGAAACATCAAATATTTCATAGATATAACTGTACAGACTACTAGCAGCATTATCTCTTTAAAGATAGAAAAGTTTATGATCTAAATAAGGTAGCTGCCAAATTTAGGTTTACCAGAAGACTACCAAAGGCTAAGAAATGTAAATAAAAACGATTGCATCCAGACCTTAAGGTTTAAGTCCTATTTTTAATTTAAACAGCATAGATTCGATATCTTCACGATTCTATTTAAGTTTATGTAACTTGGAAGAGTTACACAGATGTAAGTATGTTTTCGAAAATTGCATTTTATGTAAGGTATTTACTTAGTTCTAACTTCTACAAAACTAGAGGTGCCTATAGACAACCGGCATTCGTTATGAAGCGATTCGATTTCTACAATCGTCATGGCTTAAACGCAGCGTATGCATCTTGAACTTTAAATCACTAATAATTGAAATGAATGTACATTGTCTACCATCGTTGACAACAGATCACGTGACATATCTAAGTCATAAGTCAAACCCATATATTTTGACTTTTCTACTATCGCTTTCGCTAATCGATTGTTACATTGTCTAGGCCCTCTTCCCGTGCGTTGTGACAAAAGAAGATACCCATACATAAAGACTTTGAGTAAAACTTAATATATGTATATTGTAATGTGGACTGATAGAACCAACCTCTCGGAAAATAGGTTGATACCTTCTTGACGGCTTACTCTACCACCACACACGCTTATTGCTCAAATGTAATAGCGCGCGCTTTCTCAGCTTCCTGTAACACACTTCCGTCCCTTTTCAGGAAATCACTTCCACAGATTGCAGGAAAAGAAAAAAAATGTTACACTCAAAAATATTTCAAAATCGAGAACCTTTTTAGCGAATTAAAACATATTAAGAGAGCAAATTGTAAACGAAAATCTAAATGAAGATGCCAACAAATACAAATATATATAAAAGAAGTAAAACATTTTGTATTGATTGATATTTCCTTTACTCGAAGATGTAGGTTACGATGTTCCATACGATTATACGATTATTTACGTACTGTCGATCAAACACAAGTAATGCGTCAGGTAATATTTGCTAAGAACGAAATTATTATAAGGAAAAAATGGAACCATTATCATTCATATTTTATCTATATTTTGACGACACGTTTGGCTCAGTTTGTAGAGGTTTTTAGTAGGGTATACTTGCTATGCCAGCGGTCGTGGGTTTGAGTTCCGCTGTGGGCATTCATTTGTTGAGCACAAATGTTTGTACTCCATACATAATTAATAATAAAAGTATAACTAGCGACTCGCCCTCGCTTCGCTCTGGCTCGTCCCTAGATTTAGCGCATGCGAAGCTGCGGGTTCCGCTTAGTATTATCTAAACTATCTAGGCAAGACGGTGCGTTTGAATTTTATTCTCGCGTCTGTAATTATTTTGCGATTACTCCTAAGATATTTGTTTAAATTAAATGGTGTAAGGAGTAAATTATATGCATAAAATGCTTAAAGCCTCTAACTATTTGTGTAAATAGCTTTTCAATTATCGCTTTATAGTTGCCAATTTTTTAAAGTATTAAAATGGATTAAGAGATAGACATTTGTCATCGCGGATTTTTCTCTAGAGTCTAGACCAATATAAGTAGTTATAGTTTTCGTTGACTCCCAGACGGCTTATTTTTTCCGACACCTTCAACAGATATCATTAAATTTAAGGCAATCTTTACAAAACCTTGACAAATTGTATACTCAAACCTTCCTGGAGAACCATTCTATCCATTGGTGAAAACAGCATTAAAGTCGGTGCAATAATTTTAGAGTTTATCTCGAACAGACAGACAGACAGACGCGTCGGAGAATTTTGTTTTACAGTAGTACAGAATTTACAGTCATATAATACGTGTACTATATCAACTATCTGGTATCCGTTACACAAGCCTCGTAGCTTACCTACCACGGAACTAGATGGTGCTGTGTGTAATAATGTCCCAACATATTTATTTAATTGGAAGGTTAACGACACCCTGGCGCTTAGATATTTTGAGTATAGAAATTTTATAAATGACTTTAATCGCCATATCAGAAGATCAATTAAGCTATTGCGTTTTGATTTGGAAAACTAATACTTTACTAAAAACTAATTCGCTCCGTTTGGGGTCCTTCCTTAGCTAATGTTATTTCTCAGAGTAATAAAAAATATCCTAAATGTTGACTCGAAGAACTAGCACCAGCAAAAGCAGCATCATCATACCAAATTTCATCAAAATCTGTTCAGTAGTTATGCGGTGACAAACAGACAGACAAAAAAATTAATAACTATTGATTCGGCCTCTGTTTCGATCATAATATATTTCAATAAGATTTTCCAAAAAATATTTAATCAACAAATTCGACTCAGAATTTTATTAATAAATATGTTGGGACATTATTACAACAGCGCTGTATAGTTCCGTTGTAAGCTACGAGGCTTGTGTTACAGATAACAGATAGTTGATATACTACACATATAAATTTTAAACACATACATATTATAAATATAAACAAAAACACCCATGAATGGAGTACAAACATTCGTGCTCAACAAATGAATCCCACAGCGGGACTCGAACCCGCGACCGCTGGCGCAGAAAGTACGGTCACTACCAACTGAACCAAACGTGTCGTTAAAAACGTATAGATTAAGAAAGGTGTTTTTTTAACAAACTTTTAGAGCTTTCAAACTAATTATTGTATACGTTCAAAATGGGACCATCTTAGAGTATAAAGTAAGCAAATATACTCTAAGATGACACTTCCAAACATAGAAATT
Source organism: Boloria euphrosyne (assembly GCA_951802675.2). NCBI lineage: Eukaryota > Metazoa > Arthropoda > Insecta > Lepidoptera > Nymphalidae > Boloria > Boloria euphrosyne. The sequence continues at coordinate 6,090,946 of OX637896.1, forward strand.
CAATTATGCTTCCGAACTTAAACAATTTAGTACGTTCCGTCGTTTTTAATTCTAATAATACACCAAAATAGAAATCATTTTAGGCTTTAATTAATTTATTTAAGTAAAGTAACGTGTGACGCTGTTCTCCCACGTTCTTCACGCCACGAGGATTACACGCAAATAACAGTTTCTACAAATAAATAGAATTGAAGTGTCTTTTTATAATGTCAAAATAACCAATTTAACCAAACAATTTTTCGTAAGACATGTGAAGTCCGCCAACACGCACTGGGCCAGCGCGGTGGACTATGGCCTGATCCCCCTCGTACTGAGGGAGGCCCGTACCCAGCAGTGGGACGTTAAAAAGGGCTGATGATGATGATGATGATGAACCAATTTTTACTAAATGCACATAAAATATATACGGTATTTATTAGAAAAACGCAATTTCTAATTTTGTTTGTCTTTTTGTCTGTTTGTTTCTGAAGACCTTCGAAACTGCTGGACTGATTATTATGGAACTTTCACTGGCAGATAGCTGATGGTATAAGGAGAAACTATGGCTACCTTTATTTTAGAAAAAGATATAGTGTTCCGTTAAAAGTACTGTATCGCTGTCTTCTTTTAAACTTGGTCATTAATTTCTCATTTAATTATTTTTTTTCCCATCGTTCAGTAAACTCTATTTAAAAGATTTTTTAAAAATACTCGTAATCATTAAGTGAAATAAGTATAGTATATCGTAGGTTCTTCTTCAACTATGTATTACGGCTAACATTCTTTTTAGACATACATACCTATAATAAAATTCTAAATGAGTCGAATCTGTACATTGAATATTTTTGGAAAGTCTAATTGAAATAGACATTATTATCGATATCGAAGTGACTATTTGTACGGGTACTGGACGAATAAATTATATTTATTCGTAAATTTATCGGATGATTAGCTTGAAATAGTTTTATTATAGGATATAAATATATAGGATTAAAATAATTTTGAGGGTGTTATGTCATGTTTATGTAATGTTAAAAGTCGGAGGAATCTTAAATAATAAATTTTCAGCTCGGTAGGTTAAGGTTATTTTCTTTTTATATTTTGCATATATCCTGCTCCTAAAACTCACTTATTTTTTATTAGAAAGCAAAAAGTGATAGATATTCGTATTAACCGACAGTTGTCGGACGAATAATATATATTTTATTCGTCCAGTAACCGTATGAATAGATGCAGTATGTCGATAGAGGTCAAATCTATTATTTTTAGATTTTTTTGTCTGTCTGTCTGTCTGTGACCGCATTACGAGAAAATCACTGGACGGATTTGGATGAAATTTGGTATGACGTTAGCTGGTTACCCGGGTCAATATATAGGATACTTTATACTGCGAGAAAATAACTCATCTCTGAGAAAAATACAAAAAGAAGGTTAGAAATAAAACAACGCTTACTTACATTTACGTCTTTAGAACGCGGGCGGAGCCGCGGGTATTGCTAGTAGATAATATATAAATTTAAATATTATGAAAGTATATTTACTTTTGTCTTCACATATAATAAAATTATAAATAAGTCGATTATGTACATTAAATGGACTATGGCCTGATCCCCCTCGTACTGAGGGAGGCACGTGCCCAGCAGTGGGACGTTAAAAAAAAGGACTGATGATGATGATGTACATTAAATATTTTTTGGAAAATCTCTTTACTGCGGGAAAATAACATATCTTCGAGTACCAACCCTTAAAATGTACCTCGTAGGGAACGAACTCGAGCGTAGCGAGGGTGAGTAATTTACATTGTTACACTAATATTTTCTACTTACATATTAAAAATTAACTATTAGTTACCAGTTTCTTGGGAAATGTGACGTCATATCATGGACTTACCTGGAAAAGAAAGTAATTATACATTATTAGCATTACACGTAATTAGCACAGTAGCGACAGAGAAATTTCGGTAAACTTAATATTTTTATATTACGACAAATATTCATTTTCAGTAGTTTATATTTTCTATTTTACATACAAATTGTTTAACCTTTATAGAATTTTACGACGACATTTGCGTACACGGAAATAGCTTTAGTGCATGCTAGTGGTATTTTTATTGTACGATATAAAAATAAGCTAGTTTAAATGTATTTACTTGACCGTTTTTATTTTTTGCCTTGTTCGGATTTAGTTTGCGAGTGCATTTGTCGTTAGATATAGTACAAGAGCTCTTTAAAAAAAAACCAAAAAATAAAATTATTTTATATATTCATTCTAGACTGTTTGAAAATTCTCGAATTTAGAAATATTCTGAAAATTCCCTTCTCATAACTATTATTGTAAATAAAACTATCTTTTCGGATGTTTGTAATAAAAAATAATCCGAACGACAAATAGCTTTATATTCTATTACGTTTTCTTCAATTCCCAACTATACATACAAAAATTTTAAATATTACTTGCTCATTTGTATGTATCTGAAAAATCCTTTAGCTTGCTGCAGTACGATAAAATCTACATGGCCCTACATGGCCATTCAAAGTGCCTCGATGTCGGTACTACGATAAGCAATTGTACTATCTCCTTTGTCCCACCGACCAGCCACCGAGACCCCCCACCCACTTTTAGATCTATATACGTCTCTAATGAACGAAGGGATAGCTAGGGACTTTCATAAATTGGTTGTGCCTTTAATAGGGTAGTATCGCCGTCGAAGTTGTGTGAAACGATAGAAGCTGTTGTGTTAAATAAATTAATTTTGTTTTCTGTTAAAAAAGGATTTAAAAGGTTATTTATTATTATTTATACTTAGAATTATTTTTTCTTCGGTTCTGTTCTCTTGTGTTATGATTAGAAATTTTTAAAAACATATTATACAGATTCATACATATTTATTGAATTATCAAAATTAGTAAAGTTCAAAACAAAATTCGTATAAAATTAATAATTTTAATGTATAAGACTATTTTTATCATATATACGAGTATAAATAGGTACAGGATGTGAAAAAGTCACAAACGCTTATACGTATTATGTGTATAGGGTGGATACCCTTTAGTAAAAGTTTTTTACAAACTTAGATTTTTTTAGCATAAAAACCTTCAGTAGACCTTCAGGAACATACAAAAAAATAAATTTGCCGAATTCTTGAGCTATGTGCTTACCAACATTTATTTTTATTTATATAGAAGATAGATTATATATTATACACGCATATAAGCTATATTATATATTTTTAAGTTTATTCCTTTATTTTTATATCCTCTTGGAAAACAAACAGTTAATCATCAAAAGATATATATATATTTTTATATATATATATATATATATATATATATATATATATATATATATATATATATATATATATATATATATATATATATATATATATATATATATATATATATATATAAAGATAATCTGTGCAACCATTACGGTATAAAATTGTAGCGATGCCAAGATTAATAAGGCATCTGAATGTATTTTTGTTTCTATACATTGTTTTAACAATAGTGTTTATTACCAACTCAATACATAGTATCTCTAATGTTTTCTCAGACATTTTAATAATGATTTATCGCTTTGGTCAAAATAATTAACACTTACTTTGTATATAAGTATAGGTACCTTTTATAAATTTTAATTTCATTGAATACTCATTATAATCGATATAGAGGCTGAATGACTATAGCTTTTAGAGTTTTTGTCGGTTTGTCTGTGTGTCTCTCTCTGTGATCGCATCACCAGAAAGCTATTGGACAGATTTTAATGAACTTTGGTATTAAAAGTTGGTCAACAACCGTTAAATCTGATCTAGGGACGAGATCGAGCGGAGCAAGGATGAGTCGTTAGTTAGTAACATAAGACGGAGAGTTGTTATAGAACTAAGTGCTTGCAAGTTTAACTTTATGGTACTTCATGTGCTCGTTTTATATCGACTTCAAAGAAAAGGAGATTTATCAAGATTTTTAAGTAGGTATGTATGAAACTTATTATATATACTGTAATCTCTCTCCATCTTAATAACTTTGTCAATAAAAGAACTTTTTGTGGCGGAAATTGAAGCACATTTTGCTTTACAGTTTGCATTATACTTATACACTTTCTCATAAAACGGATTTCTAACTTTTTAATACAAAACCGTTAAAAAAATGGACATTATGAGTCTTATAATAAAATTAAATGAGACACAGAGAAAAAAAATGCTACTACTTAATTTAAAGTAGGCTTTTCCACGTAGAGATAATTATATAACCATAATACTTCGATTCAACGATTGTATTATTAAAAAATAGGACCTTCCTTTTTACTATTCCAATGAAATAAACTGAAACAAAAAATAATATGCAATATTAAATAAAAATCCTTAAAGTATTTGAGAGCAAAGCTCTTAAGATTGAAGTAGATTTGATAACGTGAATAAAAATAAAGTTCTAATTGAGTCGAATGTGTACATTAATTTTTATTTTTTTGGGAAAAAGCTATTGAAATAATCATTATTAATGATATGGACGCTGATATGTTAGTTTAAAAAAAATATCGGTCTGTCTGAACCGCTTCACGCAACCTCGGGACAGATTTTGATGAAATTTTTGTTTATGATAGCTGGTTATATGAACTAATAAAGGATATTTTTTATTGAGGAAAAATATCACATCTCTAAATATCCCTAGGGAACGAACTCGAGCGAAGCGAGGGAGAATTACTAGTTTAAAATATTCTGTAAACTCAAAAAGAAGAGCTTAATAAAACGTTTTTAAGGTAGAGCATAAAATGTATTTATTAGTCGTATTGAAGATTGTTTTTCGAATTCTTGAGGAGTTTTAAACATTAAGCTATAAGTTTTAACTAAATTCAGGGGTTAGGGAAAGGTAACTATTTTGTAAAAATTGTATCCAAAGAAATCCTCTTTACAGCTAATTTACCGATATTTTTTACCAAATTTATCGATATATTTGAATCTACTTCTAATAATCTCATCTTTACTAATCTTTACTTTGGATGAACTTTAGAGCTTTACGCAGTGTAGTTGAGCTTTGTAGGTTTATAAACGCTGTCGTATGGATAGTTCAAAGCGTCAATCTAAACAGAAAATGGTGGACTTTAAATGTATTTAATATTATTTAATATTTTTGGTAATTAATTGGTTTAAGACAACGTCAAGTTTAATAGAGTGACTCAAAGGGAAGGTTTATATGTGAATTGCATGCATTTAAGACGATAAAATATCTCATTTCAGCGAAATGTATACTAATCGTCTAAACGTATCTAGGAACTAACTCGAAGAGCATCCCATTAAACAGTATTTAAATATGCTCAGCAGTTATTCTTTTCCGATGGAAGAAGTCCCTTATCAATTCTATCTAATCCTATTTTAACGTAAATTGTTAAAAAATATTGTGATATTTAAAAAAAAAAGTTCTAATTAACAGATTCATTTAACAAACATTTAATATTTGACTTTTTAAATTAATAAGTAAGTGAAGAGAACTACAAACATTATTATAATTGGACGACCTTTGACATTTGATGGGTCAGGAGGTCAGCGCTCGTTGTAGGGATGGAGTACTTCTAGGCTTAGATTGATATATACTTATTTTGCTTTGTTTCCTCCTAATCGAAAGATCAAGAGGATTAATTAGTTATATTCGATTAATTATTATTTTATAAAATGACTGAAGGACTTTGTACTAATGTAGCTTCATAATAATGCGTCTATCTGAAGTTGAATTAAAGACTAACATTTAGACCGCGGCTCCACTCGCGTTCTAAAGACCGAAAATCAATTTTTTAGATTTCACATACAGTGTGATGTTTTATAGCCGGTTAGTAACAGCCAGTTGAGATTTCTCAGAAATAAGACAATTTCCAGCAGTAAAAAGTATCCTATATCTTGACCTGGATCACCAGCTATCATTGAACCAAATTTCATCAAAATCTGTTCAGTGGTTTTCTCGTGATGCGGTCACACACAGACAGACAAAAATCTTAACAACTATAATCTATAGTGGCTTCTGTACGGCTTCTGTATCGATAATAATTAGTAATTACTAGTTCAATAGGAATTTCCAAATAAATATTTAATGTACAAATTACTAAGGGTGATATCAGACGGTTCACTCGAATGATTATTCACTTAGGCGAAGGCTTCATTTTTCTTTCATTCCATGTTCACACGGCTTAAACGGAATGATAAAGAAAAGAACATTCATTTTTCATTTCTTTTAATGTGTCATCGAATCAAGTCGGCTACATTGAGTTATTATTACTACGTAATAACTCAATGGTCGGCTACAGGACTCGAGACAAAATGACCGAACCCGAATGAACGTACTCTCAGTGTTCAGACCGTTCATTTCTCGATCATTCGGAGTGGAGTGAAAGATACCAGATGAAAATATCCAACACTGTTGGATCGGTTCACTAATGAATTCATTCGGCACTCGTGTTTCATTTTTTGTTCAGACATTTCATTTCGAGTGAAATGTACCGAATGAAAGGTGAAAATGAACAAGAAATGAACCGTCTGATATCACCTTAAGACTAAGTTAGAATTTTATTATATGTATAGATATAGATGTATGAACAGACACTTGATGATTTGACATAATCTTCATATGAGTAATATCATAAGTCTATTGTTAGTAAGGGTGGATACCGACCATTATTAGGTTATTAGACTCCGCTGTAAGTCAAATCGACTCTAACTGAATTCAGATGGTGTATTATTTATGCCATCAGATATTCTTCAGAATTATTATAAATATATAAATAAATATGTTGGGACATTATTACAACAGCGCCATCTAGTTCCGTGGTAAGCTACGAGGCTTTTGTTACGGATACCAGATAGTAGATATTCAAATTCAAATTATTTTATTCAGCATAAAATTATTACAATTTTTACTGAACGTCATGAGTCTACTACCAGTTCGAAAAGAAGTCACCATTGACCTGAGAAGAACTGGCGAAAGAAACTCAGCGAATATACTACACATATACATTTTAAATACATACATATTATAAAAATTAACACCCATGACTGGAGTACAAACATTTGTGCTCAACAAATCAATGATCTCAGCGGGACTAGAACCCGCGACCGCTGGCGCAGAAAGTAGGGTCACTACCAACTGAGCAAAACATGTCGTCATTATAAGACCAAACAGTATTTTTTTTTATCTAATGTTAATTCACCTAACCGACCTACTTTTAGATAGTAGTACTTAGGGTTTGATTATTTCGATATTAGGAATGTTCTAATTTTATTTTACGAAAAGTAATACTCGTATGACAGTTTCCAAACAATCGTGTTGAACGTTTTATACGTAATTTAGTAACAAAATTTTTTATAAATTACTATAATAATATTTCTTCTAGTAAAAATTATAAACTTAAAAAAATAACTTTGCAAACACATAACCTCCTTTATACAAGTCGAATAAGTAATATAATATTGACTTCAATAGTGTCTAGCAAATTTTTATAAATATTAAATCTAACTTATATTTTTATTGAATAGAAATATTAAGAATACGAGCTTTAGTAAAGAAAGTTTTTATTAATACATTCAATACAAATTGAAAACAAAAAATAATATATAAAATCCATTTGAATCATCATCAGCCCTTTTTAACGTCCCACTGCTGGGCACGGGCCTCCCTCAGTACGAGGGGATCAGGCCATAGTCCACCGCGCTGGCCTAGTGCGTGTTGGCGGACTTCACATGTCTTACGAAAACTTGCTAGGTTTTCTCAGACATGCAGGTTTCCTCACGATGTTTTCCTTCACCGTAAGACAAGTGGTAATCATGATAGAAATGAATAAAATATTTGAATAAAATATTTAATATTCAATATGAATTATAAATTCTAAGTAATCTTGAACAAAAGATTTGCAAAGCTCTTTAAATCTATACATATAATAAAATTCTAACTTAGTCGTATCTGTACATTGAATATTTTTTGGAAATTCTTAATGAAATTGTCATTGTTATCGATACAGAGACGAAATCTATAGTTTTTAGAAGTTTTGTCTGTCTGTCTGTGACCGCATCACGAGAGAACTACTGGACAGATTTTGATGAAATTTGGTATGATGATAGCTGGTTATCCGGTTCAGGATATAGGATACTTTTTACTGCTGGAATAATTATATGCTAAATATCTCATTTCTGACAAATCTTGAGATTTGTCAGAAACCGGACTGGACCATTAAAAACCGGCTTTTTTTATGTAAGAATTTAGTTTCCTGTCTTTAAAACGCGGGCGAAGCCGCAGGAAATGCGTAAATACTTTATATAGTAATAATGTGACATAATATAGTAATAATGTGACTTGAAACTAGTTATTATCATACAGATAGATTCATCTAATTTATAGTTTAGTTGTTTTCTGCCTATTTGTCTTTCTGTGTCTGTATCACGGACAAAACCACTAAACAAATTTTGATGAAATCTAGTATGATTATAGTTAGTTATCTGGGTACTTATATACTACGGGATACTTTTTACTGCGGGAAAATATGTAATTTCTGCGAAATATATACCTCTAGTTTTCATTAATTTTCTAGTTTATTTTGTAATTAAATGGAGAATATTAAAAAAATATATTCGTTGCTGTTGTATGACGAGAGGAATATTTTATATTTAAAGTTGAATTTTCTTCAAGCAAACATGGTCCATAAATATAATGCGATTTCACTACTCATGTATTTTAATTCTCTTTGTAATACTATAAGAATAAGTATGACCTCGTTACTTATATATAATAATGAACTAGCAACCTTCTCACTCACCCTTGCTCCACTCGAGTTCGTCCCTGGTGTAGATTTTTCAGATATTAAATTTTTTCATCACTTACCGGCTAACTAGCTAGCATCATTCAACATTTTATCAAAATCTGTCCAGTAGATTACTCGTGATCACTATTTTAATAAAGTTTTTCAAAAATTACGAGTTGTTATAATTAAAAAAAAATAATAATTTTCTACTTATAATTTTATTACATGTTTACAGACAAACATATCACAGATACCTATCAATCTCGTCCAAAAAGTAGACTGTATCAGTCTTAAGCATAAACAGTTATAAATATAACTCCAAAAATGATTAAATTTATACGTAATAAATTTTTGATCTAATACATAAGCCTTCAGGCGATGATTTCCAAACATATTTTATACACACATATTATGTTATAAAGTGGGACTTTGATAAACTCATCACTAAAGGCCTGTGTATTATCTGTCTGTCAATTAGTATTAGAGTTCTGAAGCAGAATATATTGTATAAAGTAAGCTTTACATTTTATTATTATAGACTAGCGACACACCCTCGCTTCGCTCGGGGTCGTTCCTGGATTTAGCGGGAGCTAAATCGCGGGTTGCGCTAGTTATAAATATACACCTTCCTCTTGAATCCCTCTATCTATTAAAAAAACCGCATCAAAATCAGTTGCGTGGTTTTAAAGATCTAAGCATACATAGGGATAGACAGACAGCGTGAAGACTTTTTTGTACTATGTAGTGATTTATGTATATCGACTCAATATATGCTTTTTAGTTCTATTAAAAAGTGGTTTACTTATGATTTGAAGCAAGTATTTGAGCGCCAAAGGCAGTAATAACGAGCTCGCTTAAGTAACTAAGTAAAGCGGGTTCAAATCTCGGGTCTCGCACCTCTGATATTTTCATGTTCAACATGATTACTACTTGTATAATGGCGAAGGAAAATATCGTGAGGAGAACAGCATGTCAGAGAGAATCTAGTTAGTTTTCAATAGACTTGTACTGTCCGCTAACCCGCAGTTAGCCAGCGTAGTGGACTGTGGCCTGATCGCCCTCATGTGAAAGCCCTCACTAGCTCACCGTGCTTACCAGTAGGTCGTTAAGAAGAGCGTTATCTACGCAATATATTATAATGTTACTATACATGAATGTCACATTAAATTAAAAAAGTTTGAAAAGTATGGGAACACTAAGATTTTGCCACGTATTATAGATGTACCCTTCATATTCATTCTTATACTGTGTATGATAGGTATGTCGGACAGTAGTGTCAGTAGCTTTTAAGCGTATGAAAAGCCTAACCAAATAAAATCATAAAACGCCTTTGGCTTGACTTGAGATTCGATCTCTTCAGGGCCTAGTCGAAAAGCTATCGACTAACGAGATAATCATAATAATTTGTATCCTATATAGTTCAAAATGAAAAAGGTAGTATTATACCTATGTCTTCAGCCCTTTTAATGTCCCACTGCTGTGCAAGAGCCTTCCTCAGTACGAGGGGATCAACCCATAGTCCACCGCGCTGCCCTAGTGCGAGTTGGCGGAATTCACATGTCTTTCGAAAACTTGCTAGATTTTCTCAGACATGCAGGTTTCCTCACGATGGTTTCCTTCACCGTAAGACAAGTGGTAATCATGATAGAAATGATTAGCAGATGAAAATATCAGAGGTGCGAGACCCGGATTTGAACCCGCATCACTCGGTTATCCAAGCGTATGCGTTACCGCTGGGCTACCACTGCCTACCTAGGGTACAATACCTATGCTAGTGATTTATTTTACAACCTATAAACTACTTCTATAGTTACTGTAGAAAAAAAAATTGTTCAATGATTTTTGCTTTGGCTTCAATATTTTACTTTTACACTGATATTTCTTTATGCTATAACGTGTTATTAATGACTTGAAAGTGGATTAAACAGAGTATGTTAAGTATGCGAAATATTTGATTACGTACCAATTTTATCGTCTAACGTCTTTATTTAGAGTAATGAAAAATTAGGGTTGTTACGAGTTAGATGTTTATATAATATCTTTTTGTCTATCGGAATTCTCAAATGAAGATATACGAATTTGATTGAAATTTATTATATCCTCAGCACGATTTAACGCGAGCGAAGCCGCGGCTTCCGTTAGTAATTATATACTAAAACCTACCTCGAGAACCACTCTATCCATTGGTGAAAACAGCATGAAAATCGGTGCAGTAGTTTTTGAGTTTATCTCGAACAGACAGACAGACGCGGCGGAGGACTTTGTTTTATATTATGTAATGATATAGATCATAGATAGTTTAGTATATAAGTAGAAATAAAGTAATACATAGACTAGTTTTAGTATTATAGTTTGCCGGAAGGTGGCGCTACCTGTACATGATAATATTATAAGTACAAAAGGCATCTAGAGATGCACCCGAACGAAGTTTGGATTAGTGATTACATATTATATATATAATAATTGTATGTATGTATGTATCCACTATCCACCCATTTTTAATATGCACTGCTGGGCACGGTCCTGCCTACAAAGTTAAGAGCCTGAGAGAACCTAGAAAGTGTTCGAAAGACCAAACCGCACTTGGACAGCATAGTGGACTATGGCCTGTTCTTCTTGTAATGAAGGAAGGTCCATGCCCAGCAGTGGGATGTTAAAAATGGCTGAATACACTTATACACATTAAATAAAAAAAATGAATATTATGAATTATTTATATAACGGGTGATTTTTTAAGCGTTTGGTTTTTCATTTGAAAAAAAAAAATACCATAATATAGTGTTAAATATAAAATTTAAATTGGGAAGTTAAAAAGCATCACTTGCCATTTATTGTTTAAAAATTATTTCATGCAAATGTTGGCCTCAACTAGGTTTTAAATGATCCATACGCAAAGTCCAATTATGAGGTAATTTTTCAAGCATATCGGCTGGCATCCGGATTCAGGTTAAATATTCTCTTCTGTACGCACCCTATGAGTAGTGGATGGTTTAATATCGAATAGTGTAAAATTGGTGCGGAATTTCGTCACAACTGCTTGGATAACTCGTTTCGAATCAGTTAGTAGTCCGCCTAGATAGTGCGATTTAATGCTCTTGGACTATTTTTTGTGGGGGTACGTAAAAACTCTTTTTTATGCAGATAAACCAGCATCAATTCGAGCACTAGAAAACAAAATTAACGTGTTATCCGTGATATTCCAGCCGATATGCTTGAAAAAGTATCTCACAATTGGACTTCGCGTATGGATCATTTAAACGTAGTGGAGGCCAACATTTGCACGAAATAATTTTTAAAACATAAATGGCAAGTAATGATTTTTAACTTCTCAATGTAAATATTATATTTAACACCATATTATGGCATTTTTTTTTCAAATGAAAAACCAAACGCTTAAAAAATCACCTTTATTTAACCTCTTTAGTAAGTAAAACTTAATTTATATTGGTCTAACTAGAAGATACTAATTGTTAATTATTTTTAAAACCTTAATTTATTGTTATAATTATTGAAATATTCTACTCATTAAGATATATTCTTTAAAACTAATTATAAAAATCTAAGATGTTTAAGCAATTAAAAAAAATATATAAATATTAAATAATGATAGAACATAGCTTTAACAAAAACAGAAGCCAAAATGAATCAATTTCAAGGAAAATTAAAAATATCTTGATACAAATGATATGAGATTTTAATATAATATAGTAACCTTCACGTCGCTCGTACGTCCACGTTTTTACGTTTGCCTTGAAAAAAGTCAATAGCCAATAGACCCTAGCGACATCTGCCATGAATTTTCCAAATCAATGTTTTTCTAAGTAAATCGAATTGAATTAATAACTTTACTGAGTTCTATTTTAGTTTCTAGTCTTGTACATAATCAATTATTATAAGAGGTTTACATTTCGTGCTTTAAATAGGTGTTCAAAGTCACAGAGGTAGCCCGGAGTAGGAAAATGTCACATTTTCAGGGGCTATTTACGTGAGGTAGCATTATACTGAATGAATTAACTATGAATTAAACAGTTGGGCAACGTTTGGTGGAAGTGGTTTGAAATATGCGATAACTAAGCCACCGCTTGGTAATTTGGCATTAGCGAGGGAACATTTAGCTCAATTTAAATATATCTTAGAAGCGAAATGCTGACGCTTACCGACCGTTTGACGGAGACACTCCCAAAAATCGAAAACCACCGTCACACGCGTTTTATCGATCTGAACGAGTCGGGCTGGCCCTAACACGGAATTAATTCCGAGCGAAACAATAACGCACGAATCTTACATAATTTCTATCCGCCATCATGGAGACGACACGGGATTTCCGCCCCTACGCGCGAGCGTTACGCGTCGAAGCTATCCATTTTCCCATGCACAATAGCTATTTTAGTGCTGCGCCGGCGGCGATTTCAACCTTGAATTTGGAACGCACCTTTAATTTTAGCCGGTTAACCTAGATAGGGTACCATTTCGAGTGCGATCGATACTCGCATGCGCGTCTCGGATCTTTTTATATGCGGTGTTGGGCCGTGTCCGGGCGGGTGAGTCTCTTGCCCGCTCGCGTGCTACTGCCGACGTTGGCTCGGGCTTCGTGGCGCACGCGTACTCTGCTCGTAACGATCGAACCGTCCGTCCTATCACTTGTTCCAAAGCAGGTGTGACCACAGCTTCATATTCCACCAACTCGAAGGAGAATCGAAGCGAAACTCCAGACGAACCGTGAAGGTCGTTTCAGAACCGTGGGTATACCGTTTTTGATCTGATTTAGGTCATGAAGTGTTGACGGTTTGCGTAATCCACTGTTCTACAGACACAATTTAAGTGGCATGAAAAATGGGGCGGGTTCCCTCACACCCCCTGTTTAGCGATATATTGGCGCCTCTATGCAGACTTCAATCCGTTGTCGGCTAGGGACAAGAGGCAATATTTCTGTAAGAATTTTATGTGTCAAGTCATTAGAATGTAACATTGTGAGTGGGATTGTAAATTCGTAGGTTAGTAACTGAATTGAGTGTTGTTTTCGTATTATGTTTTATGGAAAATTCTGTGCAAATTAATTTTGAGAATACAAAAACTTAATCTACTTATATTGTAATTTATAATAATATAATTATAAATGATTTGTTATTTCGAATCTACTGTAACACAAACGATACCCATGTATTTTTTTCTCTATAAAATTTTCATTATGCAATTTAAAAACGATTCATTTATTAAAGCAAGCCATCTGCCCTGGCGTTGCTCTGGTATATTTCATCATCTACGCTATAAAACATCCAATTTGATTTACGCGTCATCTACCGTTCATAGATGAGAGTTGATACTATGTCGGAAACCTTAAGCAAAAAAAGTTTTGTAGGTTTCTGTACATTCATTATAAACGGACGGATGAACAGAAAAATATATATTTACAATATAAACACAAATAAATTTATTCATTTGAAATGTAACGATCCGCAGAACTTATTGATATTACAATTTTCCTTTGCCAATGTTTTTTTGTAATTTTCATTTTAGTTTAAAGTATCAAGTTCTTTTCATTTAATATTGAAGATATGAAAAAATGCTAAAACGCATTTAGGAAAAGCCAAATTAAGTAAAATTGTAATGTTTGCTAATTGAAATCTCATTCCTTTTGAAAATCAAGTGCTGCTCGTTCTAATCAAGGTTCTACACCTTGTGAAGGGAAATCACTACAACAACAATCACTAGAAACAAAGTACTCCGTCGCATCTGTCTGTCTGTCTGTTCGCGATAAATTCAAAAACGACTGCACTGATTTTCATGCTGTTTTCACCAATGGATAGAGTGGTTCTCGAGGAAGGTTTTAGTTAATACATTTACTAGCGAGCGGAGCAAGGGCGAGTCGCTAGTATTGAATAATGAAATGGTCTGATCCTAATTTTATTAAGGAGGAGGAGTAAGTGAGCCTCCTGCCCGTTTGCCCCCTTTGTCCCATAAAAAAAAATATAAACACCCATAACTGGAGTACAGCACGAATGCTCAACAAATGTATGCCTCCAGCGGGATTCGAACCCGCGACTGCTGACACAGCAAGTAGAGTCAACACAGACTGAGTTAAACGTGTCGTCAAAATATATAAATATTCCGTAAGTAAAAATTATTATAGTACATAACGAAACATACTGATCAAAGTTATATAATAAATTTAATACTAATTGTACTTACATTTAGCGACCCGTATCTCCATTGAGTTTCAAAACGCTACCTCTATTATTAACATTCTCTAATAATTTTAAGGGAATTAGGAACTTTGTCGTGGTACAAAAGCTTTGTTTCGGCGACACATTATACTAAGATTGTGATGACCATAGCCGTGACAGCGGTCGCGGGGTCAAATAATATTTCACTTATAGTTACGTTATATAACAATATAAATTATATAACATTATAAATTATATAATAATATACTATGGTAAAAAACCTAAGGTCTCTCCCGTGACCATGATTGCTGTAAAGCATTCGAAACGTCGCGAACCAAAAATTAAAATAAATCCGCGACAAAATCCAGAACGATAGTTTTATTTAAATATCATTAAAATCAAAAGATTATTTCGTTTCCATAAAAAGTAATTGTCTATATTAGGCAAAAAATGTAGGTATACTTTAACTAGCATCTTACGCTGGCTTCTCTTGGGTGCATCCCTGTCTTTTCTAGATTTCTGATTCAAATTTTGGTGCACCTACCACAAGATGTCATCACATGAAAAATCCATATATTTTTACATTATTGGCTTAATTTAAACAGACAGGAACTCTATTAGAGCTCAGTGTAATAGTTATAAAAGTCGTTTATAAAAGCCGTGTTATTTTAGACGTGAACATATTAGAAATTTCAAACTAATATATTCTTATTATAAAGTTACTATCATTAAGTTATTAAAGAACTTACAACCATGACCTAACATCCAGATTAAAATGACTGAACGAAAAGGTAAGAATTTATTGTGAGAAGTTAAATACTCTGTAGATTGGGTAATTTCACTAATTTATACTGGGTTTTATACGTCTTCAGCCCTTTTAACGTCCCACTGCTGGGCACGGGCCTACCTCAGTACGAGGATTCTATTGGATTATTTGATAGCATTATTTTCAATGTGTCTTACTATGTGACGAGTTTTCTACCATTGTGTTATAAAACGTAAATTTAGGTATGAAGGAAATTAAGCTAAACTCCTAATTTCATTTAACAACCTCAAATATGTTGAGTAAATACCTAATTATATATTTTTATGTCCAATAAAAAGGGCCTTAAAGGCCAACAATAAAATGATTTCATCACTAAGCTTTATTACTAATAAAAAATAAATATACACTAAGCACTCTAATCTATAATATTCTTAACAAAAATCACTATCCAGATATGTACTCCAAATAGTAGAGAAATTCTATGCCATTTTTGGCCCAGACTTATTTCAGACGTTACGTTTATTTGGCAGGTTACCAGGCTCTACGAGGATCGACGGCTTGACCTCTTACAAGGGGTGAAAAAACACATTAAGTTATACATATATACATTTATATTGCTTATTGACGACAATCGCGGCGCAATGTACATTTTATCCATAAAGTAAATTCGTATATTGGTTTAAATTTGGTTAAAATTACATTATTTTATATGGGTACTAGCAATACCCGTGGCTCCGCCCACGCCCGAAGGATGAAAATATAGGGTTATAAGAATTTTTTGATGCTAAATCTTAAAAAAGCAAAAAATTAAAATTTGGTCTAAAAATAAAAAATATCTGGAAAGGGCCACCCCTATCACCGTTTGCCTACAACCTATTCTTAGACCAAATATACATAAAAAAAATCATTAAAATCGGTCAAGCCGTTTCGGAAGAGTTCAATAACAAACACTGTGGCACGAGATTTTTATATATTAGGTTTTATTGTGCTTCTTAGCTTATAAACGATTTCGATAAAATTTTCAGGTAATCTTCGAATTAGTCCGGGTGGTGTTTCTTAAAAGTTGCAGTATATGGACATACTAGAACTATAAAATAGGAGAGTAATGTCGGGGGATATTACTAGTTTCTGGCAAAATTGCTATTGTAAGCAAACACATGCAAGGTCATTGCTATCTACTGGCTTATATAATAAAGCATTATTTGAATGATCTGTGCACATCTATGTTATATAATTCTAAACTGCCCCTTTGGTCTAGTGGCTAGCATGTACAGTCGCACATCGGGAGGTCCTGGGTTCGAGTCCCGGGTCGGGCCAAGTTTAGTTATTAAGTCTTTCTGTTTCGTAAGCCTCAGTACCTGCCCGGAGTTGGGAAGTTGGAGGTATTTCACCCCCGTGCCTCGGAGAGCACTTAAAGCCGTGGGTCCTGCGCCTTAACTCTCACTGGTCGTGTCGAGCATGTCGTCCCACCGGAGTATGAGAGTGATAAGGAATAGAGAGTGCACTTGAGGTTGCGCGTACACTCGTGCACTAGGTATAATATGTACCGCACAGATGGCTAGTCTCAAAGAGATTGGCCGCCGTGGCCGGAATCGCCCAGGAAGACATCATCATCATCATATAATTCTGACTTGGTCGAATCTGTGTATATTTTTTTTAATCTATTTATTTTTTTACTTTGTGTGCAATAAAGTATTTTCATTCATTCATTCATTCATCAAGGAATGTAGGAAGGAATCACAAGTAAGTATAAAAAGAAAAGTGCGTGCGTACAAAGTACAAATGACAGAAGTGAAACTTCTTTGACAAACTAATTTTTAAATCACGTTTATATTTGAAGGGTACAGGGGCAAAACAAGGAATGTCACATAAAATTAAAAAAGTTAAAAAGTATGGGAACATTAAGATTTTGCCGTGTGTTATAGCTTGCAATGTTAATTAAAAAATAATTATTTTGTGACATTCCTTGTTTTGCCCCTGTACCCTTCATTTATACTATAGCTTTAGATTTCCGAGACTTAGAGAGGTAAAAGGAAGATATGTTCGGAATTCAATGAATTTAATTGTAAATAAAACAATAAAGGTGTCGAAAATTAATACAAATGCCCTTTCTCACTCTATCTCATAGGTCTCAATCGCTCTCTCCCTGTTCTTGGACAAACACGTCCCACATTTTCGTGCCACTAATAGGTATTATTAGTATCGCGTTTTATCCATAAAAATTATACCCTCATGCGCGCAAAGAAGTTTCACTTCAAATAACATTAGAGAGGTGCAGCTGTCAGGTGGTTATTTATAGTATGAGGAATGAAATATATAGACTACTTTTTTAAATTATGATATTTTTTAATATTTTTACTCCAGTGGTCTCTTTTCCCCATGGAATATATTTATTAGTCTGTTCACGCTTTGTTTTAGTAATAGGTAGGTACTTATTGCTACTGCACAAATTACTCATTTTATCCGCTTTGAAAATCAGGAGGTCCTGGTTTCGAGTCCCGGGCCGGGCTAAGATCAGTTATCAAGTTTTTCTGGTAATTAACCAAAGTTGAACAGTCAGCGGTGTTTTAACACCGTGTCTCGTAAGTTGTAAAGCACGTAAAATAGTCGGTCTTGCGCCCAAACTCCAGAGTTGTCTAAAGTTGGCAGGGCGGTTAGATTTGCCGCCCCATGACGTGATGATAAAATTTTCATTTACATAGGATTTTTTACGACATGTTTTCAATAATTACGGTTAACTAATAATTCAAAAATATATATTAAATGGAATATATTTTAGTTCCACACAGGATATGTTGTTGCTACGAGTATGTTCTTAGTTCAAAAACAAAGCTTTTTAATCATTCTTAAAAAACGTTTTATTTAGGTACTTGTTAGTATTGACGGTATAGTTTATTAGATTTTAGAATTAGAATTAGATATTAGAAACAATTAGTTGACTTCAAAGTATTAGTTTTTTTAATTTAAATGTTCGCCGCCCTCTCACTCTTACATTTCATACTGGGAAAGGCACCCAAGTGAAGTGTGGCATACTATTAATACTTACATAAATAAATTGCGAGATTACTAAGAACATGTGGTATGAAAGTTCATCGCATAAAAAATGGTAACTTTATTGTCCAAATCCATTATAATTATTATTGACTTAAAATTCCCTTTGAAAAATTTAATTATTATATTGACATGGATAAGCAAGTATCATCATACCAAATTTGATGATGTGATGTCCTCCTGACTGATTCCGGCCACGGCGGCCAATCTCATTAAGACTAGCCAACGGCGCGGGAAATATTATAGTGCACAAGTGTATGCGCAGACGCAAGTGCACTCTCTATTCCTTATCACTCTCATATTGCGGTGGGACGACTGCTCGACACGACCAGTGAGAGTTAAGGCGCAGGACCGACGGCTTTACGTGCTCTCCGAGGCACGGGGGTGAAATACCGCCAACTTCCCAACTCCGGGCTGTTACTGAGGCTCACGAAACAGAAAGGCTCAATAACTAAACTTGGCCCGACCCGGGACTCGAATCCAGAACCCCCCGGTGTGCGACCGTACATGCTAGCCACTACACCAACGAGGCAGTCATACATAGTCATACCAAATTTAATCAAAATCTGTCCCGTGGTTTTCTCATGATGCAAACACAGACAGACAAAAATTCTAAAAACTATAGATTCTGCCTCTGCGTCAATAATAATGACAACAATTTCAATATAATTTATCCAATAAAAATTAATGCATAGAATCAACTTAGAATTTAGGCTGCATCTATTCATACGGTTACTGGACGAATAAAATATATATTATTCGTCCGACAATTGTCGGTTAATACGAATATCTATCAATTTTTTTGCTTTCTAATAAAAAATAAGTGAGTTTTAGGTGCAGGATATATGCAAAATATAAAAATAAAATAACCTTAACCTACCGAGCTGAAAATTTATTATGATTCCTCCGACTTTTAACATTACATAAACATAACATCCTCAAAATTATTTTTATCCTATATATTTATATCCTATAATAAAACTATTTCAAGCTAATCATCCGATAAATGTACGAATAAATATAATTTATTCGTCCAGTACCCGTACAAATAGTCACTTTGTAGAATTTATTAAGTAAAGAATTTTATTACAAGGAAATATTCCAATATCAGAGAATAAAGCAGGAACTTTAAATTGTAGAAATTAAAAGAAAATCATTTGGTTATATCTTTAATCGATAAATAATCAATAAAAATAGCATAATATAAATTATATACATTGGAACATCGAAAATAGAGATCATTTGCATGAAAACACAGGTTTTAGGCACTACACGTAGTATTCTAACACATTTCTTTAAACATGGTTCAAAAAAAGGAATTTAAAAAATAAAAACTTCAATCGATTTTATAGTATTTTTAATAAAATAAAAATTTCCTAATTAAAAAAAATACATTTCAAACATTCAATTTGCAATTGAAAATACTGTTGTATAACAATTTTCGTGTTCGGACGAAGTTCCGTGTTATCGTCGAATCCGGACATTTTACTATTGAACAAAATTGATAGTAATTTGATTTTAAGCTTCAATATAAGCTTTAAACATTGAGCTTTTAAAAACTTTCGTACAATCCGACATTAATATATGGATTTTCAGAACAATGTTACGCATTATTTGACCTACGTACTACATAACAATCAACTATATACATACATATTAAAATCTCAATGTATCACATCATTCATTCCAAGATATATCTTAAGACTATTGCGTACTTTACTTTTGAGACGCATTTGGTTTTAACCCTAGACACCAACAGTACGGACTTCAAACTAAATGTGAAAAAAACTATCGTTGAAAATGTAAAAAATGGCGTCAACATGCAACATATAGAGTCGGCTTGTCAAATATTTACTAAATATTTTGGTAAATATCGTTTCCATCATATCTGTTATGGAGGTAGTTTCAAACAAATAATTTCTGCTAACATTATTTGTCTAGATCTCACACGAATTAAGTATACTAGATTTGCATTTCAATCTCATTCAATCGTCTATTTGATTAATTTATAACTATTAATAAATTATATTAGTTACATAGCTTAATACTATAAATTGCTTTGTTGTACTCGTTCTAAGGTAACGGCTAACATTACAGCTAACTAAACTATCATGGAATGGAGATTTGTATGTTGGAACGATTTACAATGAAAAAAGCTAACTAGATCACATGTCAATTTATTTTAGTATTTTATTAAACAATGGACATAAGT
Organism: Boloria euphrosyne; assembly: GCA_951802675.2. Lineage (NCBI taxonomy): Eukaryota > Metazoa > Arthropoda > Insecta > Lepidoptera > Nymphalidae > Boloria > Boloria euphrosyne. The sequence continues at coordinate 6,111,896 of OX637896.1, forward strand.
AAAGTTACATTTCATAGAAACAACAATGATTCAATAAAGGACAAAGAAATATTCATATATCATGTTTTTCACATCGATTTCAGAAGTAATGTCAAAAAACAATTGATTTAGCTGTCAGAAAATATAAAAATTAAAAAATATATATATCAACACCATAATCATTGATAGAGTTCAGCGTTATGTCTTAACCACGAAGGTTAGAGAACAGGAGGACGATCGCCCTAGAATGTAGTGTCTCAGAAATATGGACAAACTAAGGAGGCGCTGCGATCGCTAAGTTGTATCAATGCCTAACTTCACGTCGAGTCAATACTAACTTCATCTACTTGTACTCATAAACAGCTAACTTCACAGATACTACTTACCGATGGCAGCGCATTATAAATTCTACGAATTTTCAGGGACAGGCGGTAATGCTTTAGCATGGAGCGATCGTCCTCCTGTTCCCTAACTTCCATGGTCTTAACGATGGTGACATCGATTAGTCAAAATTATTGTCCACCATGAGACGTTATACATAATAATTGCAGTTGATCACATTTTTGGAACATATCACAGATGGCTCACCTTACAGCGTGCCTTATCCAAGTGTCTTTTATATTATGGTAATATTATTAATACGTTTAAAAATAGCTTTAAATATCGCAATATTAAAAATATCCTCCAAATTAATTGGCACCGAAAATAGTCAAGCAGTCGTATGTACGTGCCTAATACTGATATGACACTTAGCTAATGAATCTAATACTCGCAACGTTTTAACGTAAATGTCACCGCTATGGCGTTTTAACATTTTATGAAAATTGCTGCTGTTTTGTGCAAAAGCCTTCCTAACAGCATTTTCCGTCAGATTGGTATTAAAATTCATAACAATTACAAGTTTTTTGGTTTTTAAGCCACATGTTTAAGTACTTAGTCGGATACATTGTTGCCGTATTCTTTACCGAAGATGGATAGAATGACGAATGCTAGTCCTAAGAATACAGAGCCTAATAGATCACCACATGCTGTGAGGTATGGAATGGCTGCATTGTCTGGATCCTTCTTCTTCTTCCACATAAAGTGAATTAGAATGTATGCGAGGTATAACAGAACCATAACCTGTGAAAAGGAGAAAAATAAATTTATTATAACTATTTGAATGAGTGAAGGCATTATTACACATTACATTACATATTATTATTAGTAAACTAGTAAATTAAAATTCAAGAAAAAAAAACTGCCCTATTAAAAGAGCATTTACTTCATGCATTCTTAAGACAGACGAACCGATAAAATATTATGTACTTTTACGTAGGACTAGCTAATCCTTATTAATATTATAAACACGAAAGAAACTCTGTCTGTATGTGAGTTACTCAAACACGCTCAAACTACTGGACTGAACCGATTTAAATGAAATTTGGTACACAGATAGCCTATGAAGGGGCATAGGCTACTTTTCAATGTGAAAAACAAAAAATAGAAAGGAGTGCACAGCGATTATTATAAAGCGTGCTGGATATATAGTTATAATATAATTTCTTTCAATATAAATCTTTTTCTAAGTGGAGAGGATTACGACGTTAATTTAATTCTTGCGACATATTACTATATTAATTTAGAGGAATAAAAAGCACGAAATGTTTTATTTCTTATATGACGACACTTTTGGCTCAGTTTGTAATTTTGTATCCTACTTTCTGCGCCAGCGGTCGCGGGTTCGAGTCCTGCTGGGGGCATTCATTCATTGAACACGAATGTTTGTACTTCAGTCATATTTTTAATATTAATTTATTTCTAAAAACAATCAAGACATAACGAACCTGTACTAGAGAGCACAATAGATACGTAATCCCAAACGCGAACTCCAGCGACACGAAACCTCTATATACGAAGTCTGCGACTATCATGAAGACGATCTGACCACACAAGGCTAGCACCAACAACATACGCGCCACTTTAGCAGCAGGAGCTGAAAATAAAACATAAGCATAAGTCCTTATAAAAACATTTCACCAACTAACCTACTTGGTAGTTTCCTCTATTCTACTCGACATTTTGAATCTATTAGAAAATATTAGAATTGACAAAAAATATTACTTTTTATTGAATAAAAAAACAATTCGTCGAATCCGTCTAACAAATTTTTGCGATTATTTATTACTACTGAGTTTACTGATATTTTTTATCTATGTACATACATCTGTCAAAGTTAACTTTTTACATGACACTTCAAAATTTTGCCAAATATTAAATTTGGCACTGTGGCACTGGCAGAATATTTTACGTTCGTTAACGCAAATATAAGCCATTTAGAAAAGACGAAAATAAGTTGACATCTGTCAAATACTCACTTCCATGGAACAAAGTCTTCCAGGGCCATTCGATGATCCTCGTGTTCTCAGGTAAGATACCAGGGATGGCGGTCTGATGCAGATGGGTGGCCAGCCTCGAAGACTGGACACACACGAGGTTACCACCAATACCGTTGACAATAGGTTGGAATACTTCGTATCCTTGGAATTTGTCGACCGCCTGGTCAAGGACGATGCCACCGATACTGGATAGAAAAAAAAGGTCAGATTAACGATGTAATAAACTCCAACGGATATTTAACGATATTAAAGCTCAAATACCAGATAAAAAATTAGGTTTAGAACTTTCTAGATTCACACCTCGTCTAGACTTTTATCGATATGGTCCTTAGATTTTTAGGTCATAAATAAAATTATCATTGAGAAATAGACTTACCCGCTAATAAATAGTGCAGATATGACAGGAGTCCAGCCCGTAGTTAAGACTTTCTTAGTGTATTTATTTTTATACACAATGTAGACCCACATGGGAAGGAGACAGTAGTATACACAAAGGAGAGCGATGGGTTGCCATAAGGATATTTCTGAAAAAATATAGAGGAATTTTATAGGTTATAATGTAACATCATATGGGACTGACATATCCTAGAAGGACAAAAGTCCCTTAAAAAATTAGAAATAAAAAAAAATGTAACATCATTATATTATTATTGGTCCCATTTGATTTTTTTCACTGATAGGAATCTAACATTGGACAAACATCAATTGAAACCGGAACAAATTTTTTTGATTTATCGCTGTGTGCTGCTTAAACGTCTATTTTACATAATATAAGAGATAATTTGAAATAAAATGTTTGGCGAAAAGTCACATGTAAAAATACTTGAGCAAAGCTAGGGTACATCACTATTTAATAATAAATAAATATAATTTTACAGCTATAAGTATTATATACTCACTTATCTGTTCGAACATGTATTGAGCGGTGACAGCTAGCACAGAGTTGCTTACAATATCGCCGATGGAGGCAGCGAGGGGTGTTGCCACGTTATCCGGGTTCACTTTGAACTTCTGAGATCCGAAAATCACCATTACCATCACGAAGTCTGAAAAAAAGTTTCATATATCAATACTATACTTTTTGTCTACATTGCAAGATATTATAGTATAGTGATAACATTATATTATTACTCCTCCGCCGCGTCTGTCTGTCTGTTCGCGATAAACTCAAAAACTAGTGCACTGATTTTCATGCTGTTTTCATCAATGGATAGAGTGGTTCTGAAGGAGGAGTTTAGGGATAATGAAGGAGTATATAACTAGCGGAATTCGCGACTTTTCTCGTGTTAAATCTAGAGTTGTACCTGAGCGAAGCGAGGGTAAGTCACTTGTACATTATACACTAGAAGTTGTGTTTAATAATGTAAATACACCTGCTAAAGACTAATATAGGTACTACGTTAGTAATAAGTTGTAACTTCTAATATACTAAGTAATGCTCCTACTTACAGTACCAGCAGTTGCGGGTTCGAGTCCCGCTGGAGATACTCATTTGTGCTTGTTTTGCTCATTTGTGCATTTGTGCTGTAATTTTTTTTTGTTTTGTTTGTTTTTACTTAAGTCATGGGTGTTTATATAGATAACTTTGTATTTACAGTAATATGGCTGGTATTATTATTCGATAGGTGCGGTGCGTTAATGTCCCAACACATAATATTACAATGTTTGTATACTCATTTAGACTAACTAATGAATAAATAAATATAACCAATGAATTACAATATGATTGCTTTTGCCTGCACTTACGCTTGCGTTCATTTATGTGGAACAGCTTTGTTTAAAAAACTAAAAAGTACCTTCCATAGGTAGCTAGTAATATAATAATTTCACTCACCTAATACAAAACAAGTGGTGGTAGCTGTGAATATAGCGGAGGCGATGAGCAGTAACACGTAGTTTCCATTGAAAGCTCTATCCACGATGGTGTTGACGATGATCGCAAATATTGCTACCACGGTAGCTGCGACTATTGCTTGCACCTGTAAAATTACATTTATAAATAAATAAATAAATAAATATGTTGGGACATTATTACAACAGCGCCATCTAGTTCCGTGGTAAGCTAGTAAGCTTGTGTTACGGATACCAGATAGTTGATATACTACACATATAAATTTTAAATACATACATATTATAAATATAAACACCCATGACTGGAGTACAAACATTCGTGATTAGCAAATGAATGCCCCCAGCGGGACTCGAACCCGCGACCGCTGGCGCAGAAAGTAGGGTCACTACCAACTGAGCCAAACGAGTCGTCAAATATATACTTAGTACCACAGGCATAAATAAATTCACACAAAATCAAATTGATTAATAATGTTCTACAACGAAAAACCTACATATTTATACACAACTAGTACCAGCTACATAATAAATTACATTTAGTTAATGTTACTTCAAAGCGTTTAGAATCATAAAGTTTAATTACTTTATGGGTCAAACTCAATTTGGTCTCTGAATCTCTAGCTTCACTGTACAGTGGGATTCAAAGACTCGGCTTAATCAGTTATCGCCATCTCAGGGGCCAGGCCCCCCCCCAGAAAAAATACTTAGATACGCCAATGTTTAGTACACATTTAGTGGATTTAATGAGTTTATTTATACACTTAGACAGTGATGAGCATTTTAATCAGTTATGGAATATTAGTGCTGTTTGACCCTAGACTAAAATAAAACAAGGTTTGATAAAAAATATACAAGAAGAAAATTCCTGCTAAGTTTCCTGTGATACCACCCGGCACCTACGAATGACAGAGGAGAGTGGAAGAAGAAGACATGTTGGGCCGAACCTACATAGCGTAGGATAAGGCCAGGAAGAAGAAGAAGAAGACTTAGACAGTGATAACCCAGTGGTGACGCGCTTGCTTGGATAATCGAGTAATGTAGGTTCAAATCCGGGTCTCACACCTGTGATATTTTCATGTGCGAATGAATTCTAACATGATTAAAACAATATAAAACATCGTGAGGAAAGCTGCGTGTCTGAGAAAAACTAGCAAGTTTTCGAAAGACATGTGAAGTCCGCCAAATTAAACTAAGCCAGCGTGGTGGACTATGGCCTGATCCCCCTCTTATTGAAGGGAGGTCTGTGCCAAGCAGTGGGGCGTTAAAAAGGCAAAGGGGATTATTGAAGCTTTCCCGGTTACGCATATATTAGTTTTTACTAATATATGCGCAACTAAATGCGCTAAAGTCATGTTCTAAAAAGCATAACATGTCTCGGATATTTGTATTATTAGGAATTTAAAGCCATGTGAAACCATGAATCATAGTTAGTGTAAAGTACTAACCTGCACTAATGATATGTTTCCAACCACCATGGATATGACTTCCCGCGGCGACTGCATGTTCCCGAGGTTCGCTTGAGTGGACAGACGAGACGCGAGGCACATGTCGAGGTTACCTGTAAACAAGAAAAAAGAAACATTAAATACTTAGGTCAAGAATCTTATATTTACACGAATTCATCGGCGATGGTTCTTGCATAGGTGGTACGGTGTTAAATCACAATGGCGGCAGTAGAAATTTGTTATGGTACATTGACGTAACTAAATACTTGTAATTAAAGTAGAATTTTTGATAAACCTACCCTACCGAAAGGAACTAAACACGACGTTTTAAATAGACAAAAACTCATACATAAATGTATATTTATAAGATTTATACTGCTCGATTTGGTTTATTAACAGGCACAATCATTTCGAATTTAGTTTCAAAATTGAAGTATATGACTAACTACAGTAGTGGAAGTAATATCCTAGGAAAGTGGAAATGATTGGGCGTCCCGTGCCAGTAGTGGGACATTAAAAATGACTGAATACATACGAGGAGTCGCGTACTACATATAAGGGTGAAACACCGTCAAATGTCCATCTCCAGGCAACTGAAATACTCAATAACAAAACTTGACCCGACCCTGGACTCGAATTCAGAACCTTTCGACGTGTTGCCGTGTATGCTAGCCACTACACTGTCGATGCAATCAAATATTATAGGTACAATAAGTAAACATAATAAAATATACGTATACTATCTATCATTCTTATGTCACTTATCTGTGTAATTGCACATGAAAAACGATGAGCACTTGAAGACAACGCTCATTATTGCGTAGATAATGACAATATTCCATTGCAAAATATGTCGATAAAAAGATAAATGTAATTAACTACGTAAAACAAAAACTTGCCATCTTCTTTATTTGGAGTCCATGTAATAAGTACGGAATTTCAATACTAATTTTAGGTGAATGAATCACTACTGATAATAATTAATCGAATCTTGACATCCGGCGCCGTATTTTATATATTTATATTTATAGTGCGATTAATAACAGGACACTGCACACTCGATAAACATCTCTTTAATATAATATGTATCACAAACAGCCCCCTAGTAGAGCATGTCTACAAGGAGAAGAAACACCGGTCCACATTCTACTAGAATGCTGCGAGCTCGAACGCGTGCGTAAAGAAAAACTAGGCCCCAGTAGGACGCTTCAGGAAATCATTCAGGACACCAGCAGCCTGCTTGACTACTGGGACAGGGGTGGAAAGGTTAACACGATTAGCACAAGCTCACGCACAACGGGCACTCATTGCCTAAGTGCGGAAACCAGCCGTGCAAAGAAGAAGAAGATGCTAAGGTGATATGACCAAAAAATACAGTTAAGGTAAATCAGGTGGTTATGTGAGGCTCACCGACTTCAAAGAAGCCAGTACTACCCAAAATCTCAAAGATCGATCTAAAATCCAACAGACCGTCCCCGTCTTAATGAGGCGTCACAGGATCGCTCACGCATTTAACCAATTATAAAAACGCGAGCAGAGCCGCAGACAATTATTAGTATGATAATATAAACATAAAAACAGCTTCCCTTCCTTCTACCTTCCAATAATAATTGTACAATCACTTTGTAAATGACACATTGTGTTTGTTTTATTGAGCTTTAACATAAAAGATAATTCTTTAGTATTGTGCTGGAAAATTGAGAAATTGTAATCGCCTCCGTTTATGAGAAAAGTATTGCTCACTATGTGACTAATAACAGCTGCAATATTTACCTCATATTTAGTATGGAGTAACCTGATATTCAAATTCAAATTATTTTATTTAGCATTAAATTATAACATTTTTTTACTGAACGTCATGAGTCTATCTTCATCAGAAAGAAGAAGCCTCAGACCTACAAAGAGCTGGCTAAACAATAATAGGTAAGTATATAATATAGATATTAATATATGATATATATAACTAGCAATTTCCGCGGTTTCGCTGGCGTTCTAATCACTATTAAAAATTGGATTATTGAAAAGGATTGGCGATAGAAAGATGAAAATTTTGAGTCTTAAGTATTTTTGATGCCAAATCATAGAATAATAAAAATAAAAATCTGGAGAGGCCCATCACCCTTATCACCTAGGGGAATAAAAAGTAGCTTACGACCTATTCTCAGACCTACCAGAAATATACACAAAAAATATCATAGAAATCGGTCAAACCAATTCGGAAGAATTCGATAACAAACACTGCGACACGATTTTTTTATATATTAGCTGACTGATATAGGTCTTCTAAATGCGCGTGCGCATATAGTGAAACAATAATTTATGTATATAACGGGACTCTTTTTGCTATGCTAGCGGACACGGGTTCGTCCGTTAGCTTATCAAGAAGGATCACTACAAACTGAGCTAAACGTGTCGTGTTGAAAAGTAATTATAAATAAAATTTTCAACAAACCTTTTAATCCTGATAGAGATGGCACTAATACGAATATGGCGTTTACTTCAAGAAAGACTTCCCAGTTCTGTAAAGAAACGAAAAAAAAACTTTGTTATATTAAGATTTTCAATTCGTTCGCAGGGTTTCAAAGTATCTTCATACCAAATTACATATTCGTAAATCGGTTCAGCAAAATTTAGTTTATTTATCACAAACATACAAAAATACATTTTTACTCTCTATATTACTATAATAATAATAATAATGTTCTCCGACCGACTTTCGGCCATGGCGGCCAATCTCAATGAGACTAGCCAACTGCGCAGGAGATATTATAGTGCACAAGTGCACTCTCTGTTCCTATCACTTTCATACTCCGGTGGGACGACTACTCGACACGTCAGTGAGAGCTAAGGCGCAGGACCGACGGCTTTACGTGCTCTCCGAGGCACGGGGGTGACACACCGCCAACTCCCCAACTCCGGGCTGTTACTGAGGCTTACTAAATATCAAGACTCAATAACTAAACTTGGCCCGACCCGGGACTCGAACCCAGGACCTCTCGATGAGTGGCAGTACTTGCTAGCCACTAAACCATATAATTTGTATGAAATAAAGATAATTTTTGCAATAATCTTTTGTTTAGAAATATGTACAAGTGCTGTTGTTTACTATTAATGTATTGTCTTTTTCCGTATTTCTGAGAATTGTTTTGAAATCAGATACAAAATTCATTATCACTATGTAAAACTTGTCAACAAAACCTTCATAGTAGTACAAAACATGCTTTACACGAGAATCGAAGTTGCGAATCGAATAACGTACTCGTATTTGCCATTTTCCATACTAGCAATAGGAATTCGACTTTAGTTCTAATTAGACTTTACTTTGAAAAACACTGAAGACGAAGTATAATGCATGTATATACTATAATGTTACATAAAGTTGTGTTATTAGAGCTACATTACATTACCATATTGATAAGTAATTTTCGCATACTACTTAAAAGTTTTGTATTATTTTTATGTGGCGGTAGTGGTAGCCCAGTGGCATCGCGCTGGATTGTTTGACCGAATGATGCGGGTTTAAATCCAGGTCTCGCACCTCTGATATGTGCGAATCATTTTTAACATGATTACCACTTGTGTTACGGTGAAGGAAAACATCCGGAGGGAACCTGCATGTCTGAGAGAACCTAGCAATTTTTTGAAAGACATGTGAAATCCGCCAACCCGCACTTGGCTAGAGCGGTGAACTATGTCCTGATCCCCTTCGTATTAAAGGGAGGCCAATGCCCAAAAATATAATATTAAGATTCACATATATACCTATCTATGAAATAAGTTAATTGCAAATAGAGTCTAATTTATAAGAAACGTGTATTTATTTATTATAGACTCTTCTTGATAAGAGTTTGTTTAAAATGATAACCACTATTTTAGTACTTTTACATAATATTTTTTACTACTACAAGGTAGATTAGATCCTTCTGCGACAAATGGTAAAAGGAATTACTTTGAACAATATAGCAATTACTTTGAAAAATCTAACGTGTAAGGGCATCGTTAAATCAATCTTATAGATTGATTTAACGATGTCCCTAACAAAATGTCTCTGTCAGTCTCTCGACCGCAACTAGAGTGGGGTATTGGGTTAAGATCGAAAATATAGGTAAAGGTTATTAAGACCTTTAATAGTTAAAAGAAATACAAATACATATTACACGTAATTTAAGTTTATAGTTCAGGTTGCTATGGAATCTGTACACAATTAACGACAACACAAAATATACACAAAAATATAATCAACAAAATAAACTACTTATATTTGAAGTGGGTCAATAGATCCTTAGCACTTATGAAAATACTAGCTATTCACCCTCACTTCGCTCGGGTTAGCTCTAGTGTCCAGCAAAAACAATCCTATCACACGAAAACCGTTCATTTTTTCGATATAAAAGGTAATGTATTTTCATTCAAATCCGTTTAGCTGTTCTTGCGTAATTGATTAACAAACATTCATCCGTTTATTTTTTATAAGAACTACCTTCTTTTCTAGAAGTTATAAGTCAGACTTCTGTTTGTCTATTGAACGTGGGTGTGTGTGCGTGTAATTTTAATGCAATTTTTAAAATTTTTAATTTCAAAACTAATTCAATAAATATAATTCATCATCTAGTTAAAGTAAGTTATAATGGAAGCTTTAAAGCTTCCGTTTTATGTAAGTTAATGAAAAAAAATATTTTCTGACATTAATCACAATATTGTTAAGCAAAATAACCAATTTCAAAGAAACAAATCATATCGTCATCCATTTTATATAATCAAAGATCGTCATCATAATATTTTGTCTTATGTTCCACAAATTACAATGGAAATTGTAATAACTAAGAAAATACAATTTACTCATTGTTCTTTAAGTATCTATTCAGATAACTGGTCTATGGTTTACTTACTTCTTGCATTGACCTTAATTTTATACATTAATTAGATTAGTACTGTATTTATTGAAAGAAGAGTTGAAGCGTTACTGGGAATTAAAAAAAGTATAACTTATAAGGAATTATATTTTATAGCTTATATGATTTTATTTTCCAGACAAAGTATGTATTACTACTTGTATTACGATTATTTATCTATAGGACATACAAGGACATGATTTATGAGTAATTTAAACTTATCGATTAAACTCTACGGGGCACATGACTAGATTCTAGAAAAAAATACCGTAAGTAATGTGATTTCCCATTGATAATATAAACGTATAACATATATTATATCTAATTTAAATATGTCGATCTCTTATACAAATTTCTATCCTCTGATTCATCTATTTGGGTGAAGAATTATAAAAAATCATCACCTTCTAGTAGTATCATCTATAGATATAATATTATAGTACTCGCAATGATATTATAAGTAAAAAGGTGTAGATACGTTACCTAAACGACATTCTATCTTCAAAAACGGCACACTAACGCACACATGAATACAGAATAACTAAAAATATTGCAATAACACACTACATTACGATTAGTCGTCAAAATAGGATGGCATGATTCAAGTATCGCCAGTGAAAAAGAGACAAATATAATTCTCGACAGTGCGTCGTCAACGCGTTGGTAGGCCAATAGCCTAGTTTTAGTGTGCCACTTTTTGAGCGCGTATGACTTATCAGTTATCTACACCTTTTTTCCTAGTATATCAATGAGTACTCGTAATTGTCAACACTAACGCAGTCAGTTAGTTAAGCAATCAGTAAATTAGTTAGTTAATATCTTATTAATTAATTAAAAATAGAGGGTAATTAAAGAAGAATAATAATAAAGGATAGCTTACCCTAACTGTCCCCAAAACCAACCCCGCGCCGATGGTACCGCAGCCAGCTATGAAGAACGGGAACGCGACCTGCATTAAGGTGTTCCACCATCTTTCTTCTTTTTTCTATAAAATAAAGAATATATAATAAATTTTAAATAAAAATTAATACCATTATATATCTATGTATAAACAATACAGATATAAGTAAGCCAGTTAAGGTGGTATATATGTATATAATTTACGAAATTAGATGCAGGGCCGAATTTAGGGAACAAATTCTCAGAATTATGGTGTGTTCTCAATTATTTTTTAGAAGTTTTTATAAGTCTGTAATAACTGACGGACATAGAATGAAAAAATAAATAGATCAATACAATCAACAAACAATCTAACATTTTTTTTATATTTAAGCATTTTGCAAGCGTTAAGGAAAATTCTATTAAAACTTGAAGTAGAAAAACTAAATTGAATTAAATGGAGAAATATTTCCAACATTAGTTTTTCAATAAAGTATTTAAATTATTTTCCTTTCAAATAGTATTTTTTTAAATAAGTATTGCTTTGTGCGGAAATTAAACTCGTGACTTCCGATACAATTGCCAATCCTCGTTAATAGCAAATAAAAAATTGCGTAACAACTTAATTAAAAGTATTTTTTACTTTTTACCTTATTATTGTGTAGAAACCTAATTCTTTTAGAATTGTTTTAATATAAAAACTTATACTAAAAAATATGTTACTACAAATATAAAAAAATATAAAAAAAACGATATATTACTTATTATTATTAATATACTCATTATCCACTTACAAATTTACCTATAAAGAATGATACAAAATCATAAGCAGTTTGGTATTTTGATTTAAATACCTATCTAATTTCGTCTTATCAAAGGCGATTAACATGTGTTAAGGATAAGACAGTACTCAATTATTTTGATTACTGAAGTAATTATAATTGATAACGAAAGGTTAACGCTTAACAACTATCTTATTATATTTTACAAAATAATGGTGCCAATCTATATACATTGTTAGCGGTTTTACATAACATAAAATATAATTAAGTTTAAAAAAAATTAAATCAAAAACAAATGAAATTAAATTAAATAATAAAATATTCAATCTACTCTTAAGTGCCTATGATTTAAGCAGGCATTTTTCGTAACTCAAGTGTATTCATCAGCATTTTTTACATGTTATAATTGCTTGGATACGTAAAGAGTATTAGGTCTTATTATACGAGTAGATCATTAAATTAAAAGGAAAAAAAAAGAAAAATGACATAGTTTAATATTTCAGAAACAGAAAAAAAGTATAAAGCTTTATAATAATGAATATACTTAGTATCAGAGTGAAATTATTCCTTCTTTTATATTATGTCTGAAAAAAAATTGTTAGTTCTAAAAAAATTTCCTTAATACAAGTAGATATTAAAAAAGTATCATTTTTTAATGTAAATAATAAACTGCTGGAATATTTCATCAGTGCAAAAACTTTTGTTTCCCTTTACTTTTACTGTGAAGAAGTAAAAAAAAAAGGATTATATATTATATTTTAATTAAGGCAAATAAGTTTTAACTCTTTTCCTTTACTCTCTGCCTGATAAAAAATAAAAAAGCAATTATTATCAAATTATAATTCAAGATTAAACACAGAATCAACACATTTCAATGACATTGACTGATAAATGACATGACGTCAGTAGACTTAAAACAGTCTTTCGGTTTTAAAATAGTTTTTATATTGCATTTGACATATATAAATATATACCATCTTAGCTAAGGGTTGCCACCCCTACTATATTTTAGAGTAGTCTACTATAATTGTATCCCAAATACTTTTTTTCTTAGAAAAACATAAAGTAGGCAAAAATACTATATTATACGGAACAATAAAAAAATTACATTTAAATATTTATGTGACAAAAACTACATAGTATTATTTCTTTGGATTTTCGCTTATCTACTTCATTTTTCATTAAAGATCCTACATACTTCTTTAATCTAACTATAAAAAGGTGGCAACCCTGTAACTGATGCTTACGTAGGAATAGGCAACAACTCTAGGTGTACTAAATTTCGTGACCGCCAACCCGCTCTTAGCCAGCGTCGTGGACTATGGTCTGACCCCCTCGCATTGAAGGGCCTGTGCCCAGCAGTGGTACTTTTAAAACACAATACATACATATTAATGTATTGGATCATTATTTTTAATAATTAATAATTAATTAATACCATCCTGTGATCTAGAAGACTAATAAATTACCCGAAGTTATTTATTTAAATGTGCGCAGTTAGCCCCAAACGAATAAAGTTTGATATATTATTGTAGCAAAGTATAAAATATTAATAAGAAAATTATCGAAGAGTATAACTTCATTACATCTTTGGTTATTTGCGACTTGGTTATGGATGACATGTGAATTATTTAATCACTTGTTTACATTAACGGTATGAAGTTTCGTACTTTGTGTATGTAAAGCTTTATCTATATAATAACATTTAATGATCTAATGCGAAGTCTAGTTTGGTAGACGCCCTTCTACCAGACTAGAAGTATGTTAAGACTTAAGAGAATTTAAGGATGAAAAGACGGACAAGAATAGGATTTTTTCATTCCATCCCTATATCCCTCTTCATCCCACGAAAACAGAGAGGGAATTTAACTACTTTTATGCATTTTTAATTTAAATAGTTAATTTTTATTTAGAAATATTTTTCTATCAATCAATCAATCAATCAATCAATCAATTCTTAATAAACCGTAGATATCTCGAAACATACACACAGACAAAAAAACATGAAGACGAATTGGTAGGTGGAAGGTATCTTCCTTTCGAAGTCGGTAAAAAAGCCGCCATTGATATATGAAATGTATATTATTTATATTCCATATGTTTATTTACATGATATATGACACACGTCGCCAGAACCGACGACATAACAATGGAATTGATGTTTCGTCTGTATAATATGATTGCTTTTTTTGCGCTCTATAAATATTTTTATTAATGTTGACTGGCAACTTCCCCTCGCTTTGCTTAGGTCTATTGTCTTCCACCCTTTTAATGTCCCACTGTTGGGGGTGGGTCTGCTTCAATACGAGGGGGAACAGGCCATAGTCTACCACGCTGGCGGAAGTTAAAAGGGCTAAAGACTAGTGTTGGCGGACTTCATAATTATGACTTTCGAAAACTTGCTAGGTTTTCTCAGACATGCAGGTTTCCTCACGATGTTTTCATTCACCGTAAGACAAGTAATCATGCTAGAAATATTTCGCACATGAAAATATCAGAGGTGCGAGATATGGATTTGAACCGGCATCATTCGCTTATCCAAGCGAGCGCGTTATTAAGGTCTATTAGTAGGTTTAAATTATTTGGTGCAGAACCCTAATTCTTTTAAGTTAATTTTAGAGAATTCATTCTCAAAAAAGACAGTGAATTTATCATTAAATGAATGAACAGCATAATTAAACGAAGTTAAAATGTATAAATTTCTTTTTCTTATTACATCAGCTATCTGCCAGCTAAAGTTTTGTTAAAATCAGTACAGCAGTTTCTAAGTTTAGCCGAAACACACAGACAAACAGACAAAAATTAAAAGTTGATTTTCTCAATATAATTTATTTTCGCTACAGACGTACACTTCAATTTTATTTATCAGTATAGATTAGAGTACAAGATGAGTACAATATAAGTACAAGATTATCGGATTACGTTTATATAATATAACTAGCGGACCCGACAGACGTTGTTCTGTCCACATATAAATTTTTTATAAACTTTTCCTCCCGGTGAAATGTTTTATTACGCATTCGCAAAACAACATTTACTTCGCACTTCCCAGTATGTATTCGCTGATTTAATTACCATTGCACGCACCATGGCAACGGTAATAACATGATACGGCAAACGCCATTAATGTTATAAAGATTTTTTTTTAATTTCCTTTTTTTCCGCACAACTTTCATATTTATTCACCTTTAAAACCTTCCCTGGACTTCCACAAATAATTCAAGACCAAAATTAGCCAAATCGGTCAAGCCGTTTTCATGCTATGTCGTGACAACGGAAAACGGGTTTCATTTTTATATATATAGATAAGTTTATATATATACGTACTTGCAATTCCTGCGGTTCCGCCCGCGTTCTAATGACTATTAAAAAATTAGGCTGGTAATAGAAATATGGAAATTTAGGCATATAAGTACTTTTTAATGCCAAATCATAAAAAAAAATAATTAAGTCTACAAAAAAATCTGGAGAGGTGGCCACATTTATCACCTAGGGAAATAAAAAGTAGCTTACGACCTATTCTCAGACCTACCAAATATACGCAAAAAAAAAACATAAAAATCGGTCAAGCCGTTTCGGAGGAATTCAATAACAAACACTGTGACACGAGATTTTTATATTTTAGAAGTTTAAATTATATTTTTGTTACTTCTTCGTGTTGAAATGGTTGGACGTACCAAAAGATCTAGATTCTAGAGCACATAGGCTATACTGTTAGGCATATAGTACACCCGAGCGAAGTAAGGGTAAATTGCTAGTAAAAACAATTTTCTATGATATTTAATATTTGCATATTATGATTACCAACGTGGAATTGCCAATAATATACTTGAAAATTGACAGACAGGCAGACAACTAAACTAAACTATTTACTTATACGGGTTCCGTTTATTTCTTTTTAGGACGCAACCCTAAAATCAATGTGAGTCATTAAATATTTTCTTTACTAACAACAGATAAGGAAACATTAAAAAACAATTCATTAATAGCACCAAAGATAATAAATTAATGAGAAGATTGACTTAATTTTTATCATTCCTCATCATCTTTTCATAATAAAAATATTTTCATAATCAACTAATTACATTAATTATCCCTTAAATGTCCTTATTCAAGTGGGGTGAGACGCTTCGAAACAAGATATCGAAGTTTCTATAGAAGATAAGATTCAAATAAATCACAAAAATAAGTCAAGCTATCTATTAATATGCATTACTACACTAGTGTATCGACCTTACATCGACCCTACCTCTTTAGACGGCAAGAAAAATTAAGAGACCTTGCCGTATATCATTACTACATAACATAATAAAACACAGTCCTCCGCCGCGACTGTCTGTCGGTTTTTCCGCGATAAACTCAAAAATTATTACACCGATTTTGCTGCTGTTTTCACCAATGGATAGAGTGGTTCTCGAAGAAGGTTTTAGTATATAATTTGTATACATTTACTAGCGGAACCCGCGGCTTCGCTCGCTGGCTAAATCTGGGGACGAACCAGAGCGAAGCGAGGGCGAGTCACTAGTAGGGAATAAAAAAAAAGACTTGATTAATTTTGAAGAGGCCTTCGCTTAAGCTAATTCTATAGAAGTATATACCATACAAGCGACTCATCCTCGCTTCGCTCGAATTGTCGATGAGTGATTCGCATACAACATAAACAGTTCGGAACTTTTCGACTTTCCAGCTGTATTTATTGTGATTTCCCTATTTTTTAAACTTAAACCACCCTTAACAATCCCAACAAAAAATAATTATTTAAATCGGTATAGCCGCTTTTGAGTTTAAGCGAGACTAACGTACAGTGTTTAGTTTTTATTTATAGAGATAGTAAAAAAAATCATTTTGGATGATTTTCTATAATCTTTTCTATAAGTGGTTAAACGCGATAATTAAAGCATATAATGTGTTTTGCATGTACCCCTTGTAAGAAACGCTAAAGAAAAAAATTGCGAAATTACATATCGATTGATCAATTCATCCAAGAGATGAAGTGGGAATTCCCCGTTTTCTCTGAATATAAATTAGGTAACCCTATTTCCTATGTGATTTACCGACACGTTTGACTCAGTTTGTAGTTGATACCCTACTTACTGTGCCAGCGGTCGCGGGTTCGAGTACCGCATTCATTTGTTACGCTTTTTTCGCTACCTCGTTACGCTCATGGTTATTGATCGGCTTCAAGAAGAAGGCTCAAGGAGATAATCAATATTGTATTTCAAATAATACATAATTAGTTCATAACGAAGTATAAATTTAATAGTAATCCACCCGTATGATAAGAATATTTACGATTACATATTGACTAGATTTTTTGTTCCAATCAGTCGCTCACTACTGTTTGGGGAAGTCCCTAGGAGAGTTCTAGGGATTTACCCCAAACGAACAATAGAGAAAAATTATGAAAGTAAGCATAATAAATACTCAAACATATTTCACTTAGATTTACTTACTTTTTTTTTAGTTTATGTTAATCACTTTTTATCTTGAACAGAACAATAATATTTCTAATTATTATTGTCTTCACAATTGCAAAAAAAACTTCCTTCAATTTATAAAATGAATAATGTTTTTTGCTGTATTGAGATAACAATGTGGCATTTAAATGTAATTAAATAAATTTCACGAACGCGCCACGAATTATTCATAAAATTGAAATGCGAAAAACTGTGTTTCCTTAACAATATAAAATGTAGTTTAGAGTAATTTAAGGACTTCCTGTTGCGAGCCGTTAATTTTTGTCAAAAAAGTAAATGCTGAATATAATTGAAAATAATTGTTTCTATTTCCTATACCTTAAAGCTGAACTGGCTAGAAGGAGATAGATGAACTTTAGTATATTGAAAGATGACAGCGGATGGATGCGGATTGCCCAGGACCGGGATAGTTGGCGTTTATTAGGGGAGGCCTTCGTTCAACAGTGGACGGAAATAGGCTGTATGTATTATACGACAAATAAGTCAATTATGAGAATGCTTTGACAACCTCCAATAATGCAAATTTTCTGAGAAAACTTGAGAATATACTCAGCAGGGCCTGTATTCAAATCTTTAAGGGGAATGATTTATAAGAAATGGGCTAAACTCAAGTACCTGACTAACAAAGTTGAGGGTCTAAGCAAGGTTACAAAAGGGGGTCATTTGCAAAATTTTATAACCATACATAGGTCAATAAAGCAGCTATAAAATGTTATGTTAATAAAATATGCGGTAAGGTAAGAAAAAAATATCTGAAAAACTAGTTTAATGAAAGTAGATTTTTAGTTTGACTTCTACTCGTAGAAGATGAATCTGTACCAGATGCTGTCAATGATAATACTCACTCCTGATAACGGTTGTTTCTCGGCATCTGCTTCTGCGATCTTCTTTTCTGGAGGGTCGCCAATACCTTTTAAGTCTCCGTTGGAATTCATCGAAGCCATCGTAAATCCGCTGTCTGGACTACCAATTTCATCTGAAAACAAAAAAAACCCAATTAATAATTGATTTTATTTTTCCATAATAACTACAGTCTTCTTAATTTACTTCAGTATTTTTATCTTTATCTCAAACGGTTATTTAGCTGTATTCAGCCCTTTTTAACGTCGTCCGGCACGGGCCTCCCTCAATACGAGGGGGATCAGGCCATAGTCCACCGCGCTGGCCAAGTGCTTGTTGGCGAACTTCAGATGTCTTCCTTCCGATGGTTTCCTCACAGATAAGTAGTATCATAATAGATTTTTTAATCATTTGATGCGAAACCAGAATTTGAACCCGCATTCGGTTATCCGAGCGACCGCGTTACCACTACGCTACCACTGTCTGTAATGTAGTATTAAGTTATCCGACCCTAATTAGAAATGGGGGAGGGCCTGAGGAAAAGGTCCTTTTCTCATTAATTGAATTAATTTGATTAGAACTTCTGTTCATTCCCGACGGTAAATAAATATAAAATTGTATTGGTCATATAAAAACTTGCCTCGATTCTAATTATTAAGATAGATGAAACCAGTATTTAAGATACAAATATCCACAACAACTATCTAATACATTTATACATATAAATAAAATTGAAGTGTCTGTTTGTAATTTCAAATTAACAGCTTTTCACTAAATGCATATGAAAGTATATACGGTACTTACATAAAAAAAAAATATTTTTTTAACGTTTGTCTGTCTGTATGTTTGTTCCAGGTAATCTTTGAAACGGCTTGACCAATTTTGACGGGACTTTCACTCGCAGATAGCTAATGTTATAAGGAGTAACTTAGGCTACTTTTATTTTATTAGAAAATGATAAAAACTGTTTAATTTATATTAAATTAGTAGCGAAGCTAGTGCTTAAATACAACTGAATAGATTCAGAGGTTCTAAGTTTTTTCTTTTCCATTACCATAATCGATATTCCATTTCAATTCTTTGCTACGAGAATGGTTCTTCTGAGTGCCTTCTCGTCTCGTAAAACTACACTTTGACTTTAATGTACTCTCCGCTTGAGCGGTCTGATACATATTCTATGAGATGTTCTATATATATGATTTCCATACCGATGGAAAGAAACCAAACATTCTGCTTACTATATATTTTTTGAGTTATTAAGACAGTGGTTGCCCTGTGTAAATGTGCTGACTTGGATAACCGAGGGATGCGAGTTCGAATCCGGGCGTAAACCCGTGCCCAGCTGTGGGACGTTAGAAAGGGTTGAATACTATGTATAGGCATAGATATATAACACCTAGATGGAGTGTAGGTCCAAGCGAATTGTAACCACTTTTTTGGCTAGATTTCGAGATATGGCTAGATACGTTTCCCGTCGTGTCAATGTCAATTGTCAAGTTACACAACTACATACGTACAACTTCGGTTGCAATTACGTGACACTTACGCACACATTCATACTAATGCTACTTCAATATTGAGCGGAATTATGTATGAAACTATCAGTCTAGGTATTATTAGTCTAAGTGTATAGGTATATTTTTATCTAATTTTTAATACTGAGTAAAATGGTGCGCGAATGGTTTTTCGTGCCAGAAAAATCCGTCAGCATTAAAGGAAGTTAAAATCAAAGTCAAATTACAATTTTTAACTACTTAGTCTAGTCAAAAAGATTTTACGGTTTAACTTTTCAACGAATTACGTAATAAAGAATATTTTAATATAAAAAAGTCTATATAAGAAATACAATTTTTCATGCATAAACGCTATTTTACAACACTTGCCCATCGCGCAGTGTCTGCCCACGCATTAGTTGTGTGGTGCGTGGAAAAGAAGCAAGTAATTTGCGTTTTTTATTCTTATCAACGTATAATGCAAAGACATTTACATATTAGTGATACGCGCGTTGTGGGTGCGTTTATAAAACGTGATGCGCAGGTCCTCTTAATTTTATCAGCGCTAATACGGTATGCGTTCTTGAACGGGGGTCGTGGATTCGTTCAGGGACAGGGCCATGCGGTGTTATGATGCAAAGATGCGGTCGCATCAGGCGACACAAAGTAAAAGCGGCATTTCGTCCCTACATACGTTTCAACGGTTGTAGATTTCTCAGAAATGTGACATTTTCCTCGGATATGTTGACTCTTATAACCAGCTATCATCACATCAAAATCTGTCCAGATATTTTCGTGATAATGTCACAGACATGACAAACAGACATGCAAACACTCAAAAAACTGTAGATTGACCGACTGTATCGTTAATAATGACTATTTCTATAAGATTTTCCGATAAATATTAAATGAACAGATTCAACTAGATTAATTATAAATTATAAATAATATATTGTTTTTTTTTTTTTATGGGACAAAGGGGGCAAACGGGCAGGAGGCTCACCTGATGGTAAGTGATCACCTCCGCCCTGCATGGACATCTGCAACACCACAGGGCTTGCAGATGCGTTGCCGGCCTTTCAGGAAAGGGAGGGAGGGAGGAGGGAGAAGGACGGGAGTAGGGATGGGGAGTGGGCCTCCCGGACTCTCACTTACCGGACGAAACGCGACAGCATAGCTGCCACTTCACGTCGGTCTTCTGTGATATATTGATTTTACATATTTAACAATATAGCTCTAATTTAGTGTTTCGGTAAAATTTCTACACAAGGTACCTACTAATAACCTGGAAAGGCGAATTGCCTTAACCCTTTTACGGCCGCACTCAGAGTGACTTAATCAATCATTAAGTCGTTCTGTAGTATGGAGATTTTCAACTTCATGCTTCTTTAAGTGACTCTAAGTGCGGCCTTTAAAGCTTACATTTTATACTACAATTTTTGCATTTCGCACAGCCCTAGGAATTACCACTGGAATATGTTATATCATTGTGTTTGTATTAATTACTAATTTTATATCATGATAAGATTATATGTAACTATTTTCACGTGTATAGTGAATGGATGTAGCGTATTACGAGTTTATATGTTTATTTTTAGCCGACTTAATTTTTGTTTTTCTACCACGCGATATCTTTACGATATTTAATCAATAATCAAATTAATTTTTATTAAATAAGCTTATTAGTTATTGCATTAGGTACTGATTTCATAATAAATGGCTGTATACATATAGATATATGAATTTTAAATACGAATGTACTAAAAATAGAACATTGACAATTTAAAAAAAATAAATAAAAAAACTAGCAGCACCATCTCGTTTCGTAGTGAGCTACGAAGCTTGTGTAAAGGATACTAGAAAGTTGATTCTGTGTGAATACAAATACATAACTTTTACTACGTAGGTACATATTATAAATATAAATACTCCATAATTGGAGTACAAATTCCTGCTAATCGCACAAATTAATGAAGTTGGAATCGAACCCGCACTTAGCTAAACACCCATGACTGGAGTAAGTACAAGCTTTCATGTTCTGGGTGAACATAACAAACGTTTGCCGCCGGCGGGACTCAAACCCGCGATCGCTGGCATAGCAAGTAGGGTCATTGCAAACAGATGCAAAGACGTCAACGCGAGATATTGTTGCTATAAGTAATTCGTTTAAACAATTTTACCCTGATATGTTTAAGACATGTTTAAGAAGGTACATCAAACTTTTAATATCACGTCTTAAAATCGTTCGCCAAAAACTTATCTTCTTTAATGTTAGATAATTATTAAGGAAAATTTTATTAAAATATATATTTATAATATTATCTATTTAGAATCTCTTCTTTTTATCTTTAAATAAAACGTATTTAAATAACATATCCTTTACTGAGTATAATATATTTATTATATAATACACTATTCTAGAAAATAATTATGATAATCGTATCAAATTAAAAAATATGCACGAAAAATAACGACATAATATCATAAGTACATTCAATTACTATGAATCTTGTAATGTTTTGTGTTTAGCTTTCCGTCTTCTAGTGAACCTATCTGAGCTTTTTCAGATACCTATCTTTTAAACTTTATTAATCAACTAGCATTTCCCGCAGTTACGCATGCGTTTTAAAGAAACTAAATTCTTAGATTTCACATACCGTGTGATGTTTTACAGCCAGTTTTTAACGGTTAATTGAGATTTATCAGAAATGAGATATTTTCCAGCAATAAAAAGTATCCTATATTCTGATCCGGATCATCAGCTACCATCGTACTAAATTTCATCAAAGTCTGTCCAGTGGTTTTCTCGTGATGCGGTCACAGACAGACAGACAGACAGACAAAAATTTTAAAAACTATAGTTTCGGCCTCTGTATCGATTATATATACTCGTAATAATTACTATTCTAATAAGAATTTCCAAAAAAAACATTGTAAAGATTCGGCTAAGTTAGAATTTTATTATATGTATAGATACATATGGAGCTAACATAACACATGTTTCTTTAAAAATGTCAAATAAGTATATATTGCAAGTGGTATCAGAAGCTTTCAAAATGACTTTGAGCTTAAAGCTACAGCCACTATATCAATATACTTGATAAAATATCGTCTCGTTGTATATCTATATATACGTATAATATGTATGTAGGTATGTTATTTTGGACCTGAGTTAAACCAGGTCGGGTTGATCTCACTTTTCAAGTTTTTTTATTACATTCCAGTTACGAATAACAATTATTTAATGCAGAAATGACTCATACATTGCGTATCTTTAAAGAGAAACATGTTTTTAAAAGTGAACGGTTAAATTAAAACTCACTGCAGCTGCATATCGACAAACGATTTTGTGAATTCTCTGAGGAGTTACGTCACTTATGTTAGCATTTCACGCGGCTTCTTTTCTTAGAACTGGAAAATAAGTTCTTACATTTTATATAATGCTTAACCTTCACCGAAACACGCTGCATCCTATTAAATATAAGTTGTCATGTAGTTTTTGCAGTTAGAGCGAACAAAAAACGTATCGCCTTTTATTAGTAGGTATATAGATTTTATTGCACTAATTTTGTTTGCTCTTGCGCAAGTACAATAATCAGTGACATTTTAAATGAGTTCGCATTAGACCTACAAAGGACTAGACAATACAATTCATATTTCGTAATGTTCATACCTACAGAAGGACAGAAAAAATTTATAACATCTATGATTCTCGAATATGTTATAATATATGTATATCTGAGAATGTCTGGAAAATTTTCTATAAACCTTCTCCATACCTAATCTACATTTTAAAAAATAGTCATTCTTATTAGCATAATATGGAAAAATAATAAGTTGTATACGAGTTTTTGAAGGTTACGTGTATAAAATTAATGATATTTGATATTTTTTGATAGAATGCACAAATTTATTTAAGAAACACTTTTGAATTAATAATAATTACACGAATAAAAGCAATACAACTAATGACGTAAGAAAGTCTACAGAATCTAATGGCCTCAAAGTCAAGGTAGATATTTTTTCAGCGTACGAATTGAGTATTTGCTTACTTTACGCAGAAGAACTGATGGAAGAACCTCCAAAGTAAATAGAAATAATCTAGCGAAGCTCTTTGAAATCATGTATTGAAATTATATAAGTACATAGCTTATCATATATATACATAGCATATCTTAATTATTTTCTTATCAACTTAAAATTTAAGAAAACTAACACCACATTGTTCTGAATAGTTGATTTTAAAAGCTGATGAAAGGAAGCATAGCACAAAAAAACTATAAAGTCATCATGAATACGTACAATTTGTATGTTTGTCTGTTGATAAATCAAAAATAGCTGAACCGATTTAGATAAAATTTTGCATGAAGATAATTTGAAACCCTGGGATGGACACAGGATTGTTTTTATCCCGGAAATTATGATAGTTTGTATGGGGAATCAATGTTTTCTTCAGTAAGGGTCTAAGGGATACTAATACCTATAGTTATATACCTATAGTGTCTATGCCATACCATACTATTTGTGAACACCTAAAACGTCATTCCCTTATAATTCTTAACAATTAAATAATTATGTAATTATGGCGTAAGGTATTGTTATTTAATATTGAAAATTTTCCGTGCGTTTTATGTATTGGTAAAGGAATTCAGGGCATAAAAAGCGGATTTTTGAAAGTTCAATTACTTATTGTAACAGATATCGCGGATAAGACATAATCTGACTAAGTATACTAATACGTCTAATTTATTAACTAAGCTAATTTCGATACAACTTTTTTACGACGACGAAACCAAAACTATGATAAATATTTACCGATCATCGTGTATCCGTCCATTTTCCTCCAATATTTTCTTAGTATCATTTCTAAATTGGCACTCATGAAACTCGCCATTTTTACCACTAAAAAGCCGATCGATCTTCACAAAAGCAGCACTGATTGTAATCACAAAAGATGTAAACGCGGATATAATTTACTGTTTAGTGTTTCCTATTGAAAAACGTTTTACATCATTCAAATGATGTCGTCAAGTAGTCAAAATATTTAATAATATAAATAAATATATAAAAAATAAATGTATTTGAACACTTCGCTTTGTTGAAATCACATTTTACGTTTTAATTTAAGAACCAAAATATACGTGCTCTAAAGTCCGTGGGTGAACTCAAAATGCATTCACTTCGTATTTTTGTAACCGCCATTAAGAGTATGTTTAAACATGATAATTTTATTTGCTTGGACCTTATGAAGAACTCAGATAAAGTCGCAAGAAGATAAACTTGTTTCGTCGATTATTTTCACTGCTAATTAGCGGTTATGTAAATAAATAATGTAAAATGTCATAAACTTAGCTGTCATTGTACGAGTAATATTCGATAATTTTTAATACGACACTTCTTAATATGTGCTTTTTAATTTAAACGATTCTATTTAATTCGGCTGCTTGATATAAAAGTAAAATGACATTTGATATTAGTTTCGCATGCAAGTGGACTGACAACATTTGTTTAGCTTGCCATTTTGAAAATATATTTTGAACAAGCAAACACAGCTCGATTCGCTGGACGTAAGTTAAAATAAAATAAATGGTTTTTAAAATTTTCTTATAAAATAAAAGTAGCCTAAGTTACTCCTTATAACATTAGCTATCAGCGAGTGAAAGTCCCGTCAAAATAGGTTCAGCCGTTTCTGAGATTAGCCGGAACAAACCGACTGGCAGACAGACAAAAATTTTAAAAATTGTTTTTTTGATGCACAAGTAAGTACCGTATAATATATACTTTGATATATACATTTAGTGAAAAGCTGTTCAATTTTATTTATATTATGTAAGTACTGGCTAGCGACTCGAGATCGCTTCGCTCGAGCGCATCTTTAATTGGATGTCTTAACAATTTAATGGGTTTTTATTTTTTAAGCGTGGAAGTTATTTTTTTATAAAGTAATAGAAACCTAAGTTACCCATTATATTAGCATCTATCTGACCTTTTAAGTACTACTAATATTGCTCAAGCCGTTTTGAATAAGAATAAACAAAAATATGTTTTATTTTATGCTTTAATATTTATTTACTAAAAACTACTATTAACCGACTTTAAAAAAGGAGGAAGTTCTATGTTCCACTGTATATTTACGGTTAGCATAGATTTCTCAGAGATGAGTTTTACAGCAGTAGGTATTGTGAAAAGTTTTCTTTATGTTGACCTAGATGAAGCTATAATCATACAAAATTTTATCAAAATTTTTCGTGTGCTTTTCTCGTCATACAGACAGACAGTCTGATAAAAATACTAAAATCTATAAGATTTGGCGTCTTTATCGATTGTAATGATGTATGTAATATATTTTAATAAAATTTGCCAAAAAATATTTATGAGTGTCATAATATAAAACCGAAAAATAAAAAGGCTTTTACGTGGTAGTCCGTTTTGCAAAGTGAATCGGAGAAAAAACGGTCGAATAAAAGCGTTTCTTACGCGATTATATAATATGGAAATTACGTCATTTTTAAACTATACTAAAGAGGTTACACCTGGGGACGAACCCGAGCGAAGCGAGGGTGAGTCGCTAGTACGTGTATATATACATGGGAGAAAGAGAGAAAGAAAATGTGAGCTCGCACCTCTCTCTTTTGCCCCTACAGTAATATACGAAACGTAATTCTTTTTATCTTCACTAACTTTTATCTCCCTCTCAGCTTCCGTTCGCCTCGCCCGATCACACTTTTCATAACGCACACGTCACACATTCACCAGCTTACTCCCAAAGTCAAACGTGAAAGGTTAAGACTTCAGTCTAGCGGTATGGTCTAGGTGTAGATAAGTAGGCGATGTGATAAGTTATCACATTTATAGAGAAGGATGGTCGATTTTCGACTACAAACAATAAGAGCTGTTTTAATTACACGTAGGTATAATTAGCAAGCAATGGGCGGAGATAAGCCCATATTTCTCTTCAATACAATATCTTAACTTATTCTACTTATGATAAAAATAAGTAATGTACGTACCTACATATAAAACTATAACTTTGCTTCTTACTTTTATCTAATAAATATCAAATTACTTTGTACTTAAGATGGAAAATATTTTCAACGCATTTCGAAAAAAGACAGCGATAGCCCAGTTGTAATACCCTTGCTTATATAACAGTCTGATGCAGGTTCAAATCCGGATTTCGCACCTCTGACTTACGGAAAAGGAAAACCTTGTAAGGAAACCTGCATGGCTGAGAGAACTTAGCAAGCTTTATTTTTAGAAAATAAAGAATTATTTTGTAGAAAATAAAGAATTATTTTGTAGAAAATAAAGAATTATTGATATTTTATCTAGTTAGTTTTCATATTTGACCACATATAACATTTTTAGTCTGGACCGATTTTAATGATTCTTTTTCTATTAAGATAGGATTATACCTCAAAGTTAGTCCCATTTAAATTTCAGAAAGGATACATCCCTAAATGTTGGAAAATAAAAACGCAAAAAATAAATAAGAACCGATACATAAAAAAAACATAAAATATAAAATTCTAAAAATATCTGATTCCTATACATAAATAGTAACAGTATGTTTATAAAATCTACCAATCAGTAATTATGTATATACTTTTAGTGTATTTTCGAAATCTTTATTTATTTTATATATAAATCACTATTTTATTTTTTATTTTTTTTATGGGACAAAGGGGGCAAACGGGCAGGAGGCTCACCTGATGGTAAGTGATCCCCTCCGCCCATGGACATCTGCAACAGGGCTTGCAGATGCGTTGCCGGCCTTTCAGGAAAGGGAGGGAGGGAAAAGGGAGAAGGACGGGAGTAGGGATGGGGAGTGGGCCTCCCGGACTCTCACTTACCGGACGAAACGCGACAGCATAGCTGCCACTTCACGCCGGTCTTCTGTAAGAGAGTGGTACAATACGGGGCGTGCCGGCCCATTCGGCTGCTACCCGAAGGTAACAAGCATGGCACTACCACTGTGTAAATATAAATCACTATGTAATAATTATTGTTGTTTAATGTTTCTACTTATTTAAAAACTACTTTTATGACAATACTCGTAGAAGACTCCATTTAAACACTCGTTTCCTTGATGTTTATCTTAAATACTTGTTTTCTTTTGTTTTCTATGCAATTATATTTAAATATATAAAAATATACGTATAATATATAAATATGTATCTGACGACAAGTTGGATCAGTGTGTATGACCTTACTGGCTGTGCCAGCGTTCGCGGGTTCGAATTCCACTGGGGACATCCATTTGTTAAGCAAGAATGTTTGTACTTCAGTCATGGGTGTTTATATTTATAATATGTATGCATTTAAAGCTATATATAATATCTATAGTATATCAACTATCTGGTATCCATAACATAAGCTTCATAGTATACCACGGAACTAGATGGCGCTGATGTTTCAACATATTTATTATGTAATAAAACTTTAATATTATACGCAGGTTTAGAATCACGACAAAAATTTAAAATATACAAATATTTAAACATGCATTATATGTATATTATATGGATTTTAACCTAAAACATTAATGTTAACCTAAAAAATTTAGTTCGTAACATAACAATTTTTTATTTTTTCCTTTTTTTGGATTCATTAGTTTTTCAGATTGATCAAATTCAAAGCCGTTTCGTTTTTTACAGCGTGATTAAAGAAATTAAATATTCAGTTGGAACAAAAAACCACGAGATTTTTACAATAACATAGCTTTATTATTTAAGTTTATTCACTTTTAAGGAGAGCCGGACTTTAAAAATATATATTATGACGATAGTTTGCTCACTTTATAGTATTTGCTGGTAATCCAACGGTCTCACGTTCGAGTCCCGCTGGTGGCATTTATTAGTGTGATGACAATGAGTCGAATTGTACTCCAGTCATGGGTGTTTATATATATAATAAGTAAGTGTGTATTTAAAGTTATACACGTGTAATGTATCAACTATCTTGTACCTATTCATAAAACAAGTCTCGTAGGTTACCGTGGAAGTAGATGGTGCTGTGCTATATTTTTTTTTATTACATATAAAATGTATGTAAAGTATAAAATATAATATTGAAATTAGCAAATTCTTTTCATTGAATTGTTAGAATTCACTTCGAATTGAAAATAGAAATTTAAAATACACAGTAAAAATCGTTTCTTATAGAATAAGCTGTGTTGCTAAAATCACTTAACAAGTACGAGTAATTCTTAACGATGCTTAAAATTGCACTGCCTGAGTGTAGTTGTAAATATAATTACAAGTCACATTAGTATTAAACGTCGAAATAAATACTTGGTATATTATTATGTAAGTTGGATAAGAGCTAAGGTATCTTCTTTTAAAAGTTGTGTAATAAACTTTTAATACATTTTACATTTTAAA
This sequence comes from Boloria euphrosyne, assembly GCA_951802675.2. Lineage (NCBI taxonomy): Eukaryota > Metazoa > Arthropoda > Insecta > Lepidoptera > Nymphalidae > Boloria > Boloria euphrosyne. Next base: position 6,141,295 of record OX637896.1, read on the forward strand.
AGCCAGTAGTAAAAAGCGGAAGTGAGCTTTAAGCGCAATTTAAAAATAACAAAATGCAAAAGCTTCATTTATTTTAATAAAATAAAATAATTTATTTTCCTTTACCGATAGCTTGACTAAAAAAATTATAGATAAAAAAAATTAAAATTAAATATTTTAAAATCAATATTAAGAACATTTCTAAGAATAAATTATTACATCTTTTATTTACATTTACTGATTTTTTTTTATTTAATTAATTTTTTTATACTTATATTGAAATTTTTACTACCTTTCTTCAGTAAACTCCAATTATAAAACTTATTTCAATTTTTACAGAAGCTTTATTAAAAACTAGAAAATACACTTATAGGTGAAACACCATAATTGCTAAAAAAACATTTTTTAAAACAATTTTGATTCACTTACTAATTCTATGTACCGCGACCATGTCACAGTCCGTGCGTGCACTACCCAATACACTATAAATCTAACTAATAATAACGTCCAAATGTAATCTAATATAAATCATATTTTGCAAAAAAATGATTATAAATCGATCACATTATCTTAACTTCGCACTTATCTGAAGAGCGATACATCATAGTATTATATCTTAAATCTTTAAATTATGACATTCAATTATTGTCAGAAGGATGACGTAGTAGGCGAAAATCAGATTAAAATCAAAAAAAATCATTGTTAGTGGCAAAGTGGATAATTCCCATGACCTGTGCGAAATTTTTCGCAATCGGTTCTATGGCAAATGATTCTACGTATAACGTAAATAGGCGTCATATCATATTAAATCTGCTTGCTAATTCTTATATGTTAGGCAATTTGAAAGAAATAAAGAATATTAATTAAAAAAAAAATCGAATACTTGCTAGGTTCTCTCAGACATGCCAGTTCCCTCACGATGTTTTCACTCACCGTACGTACGAGAATTGGTAATCGTGTTAAAATGATTCGCACATGAAAATATCAGAGGTGCGAGACCCAGATTTGAACCCGCATCACTTGGATATCCAAGCGAGCGTTGTTATTACAAACAAAAAAAAAACGCCTGCGTAGAAAAAGAACGTCGTGGTGTTGGGGGGCTTAGCATCGCCCAGAAACCCAGCAGGCTGTGAAGCTAAGAGATCCAGTTTCGTATCAGTGGATATCAGATCTACAATGTGGTTGGCTCCTGGTGCTTCTCAAATAGCAAAGTCGACTGAGAGAGCAATCCCCTGGTTTTTATGGTATGAATAGATCAAGTGTTGATTACTATGTGGTTCTGCAGTACCCTATAACAATAATGTTCTCCAAGTGATTCCGGCCACGGCGGCCAATTTCACTGCGACTGGCTAACTGCGCAGGAGATATCATAGTGCACAAGTGTACGCGCAGGCACAAGTGCACTCTCTTTTCCTATCACTCTTATACTCCGGTGGGACGACAAATCGACCAGTAAGAGCTAAGTCGCAATACTGACGCGACACGTGCTCTCCGAGCCTCAGGGGTGATACACCTTTTCGTTTTCTAAATTAATTAAAAAGGGGATGAAACAATGATCAAAATTCGAAATAAAAATTTAATTTGTCATATCATTTCTTAAAACAAATTATGCCAATTCGTATTTTTGTAAACGTTGCTTTAGATATGAAAATAAAATGATAAGTGCCATGCGCCAAGTCGAAAAATCTCCAAAATTAATAGCGTAATAATCCCATCGTCTATTACACCAATATCATTTAAAAGAAATGAAGATGGACATGAAATTATAATGATAATTGATAAGATTTGTAATCGGTGTAATTTCACTTTTATCTTTTTTTATTTACAGTATTGTGATAATATGTAGAATATTATTATTATATATATTTTTTTTAATATTTAACTGTGGAAATTCAATGATACAAAGCAAGTTATTAGTAAAATTTGCACACCAAAAGTGCAGAGCAGAACTATAATATTTTTTTACAACATAAATCAGTTTGCACTTCATGGTATTTCAATGGAAAACAAAGTTAATATTGCAACCGATAACTATTCACGATATCTAGAACTACATTTTTGGAACGAAGTTCCTTACGGCAGGCTTGGAGGGGATAGGGATTTTGCTGCGCGACCGAACTGAAAAAAATGTGATAGTAAAACCGTAAGAAAAAGTGCGTGGAATAAAACCGTTAAATGAGACGTGCGCATGCGCGACAGTCGCATACACAAGCGAGTAGTGTATAATACTTTTCTCTTTCTCCCTCTTTCTTTTCGTTCTCTCATCCCTTGTCTTTCTATTACCACTCCACCGATAATTTGAATTACGATTTTTTTTTATTTTAAGTAATTTATTATTTCCGAAAATACTGAATTTCCTAAATACTTTGTTATACTTAAATAAAAACTAATCAGCAAAATTTTAGAGAAAAAACAAGAAAACATACATAAAATTGAGCACGATTTTTTTTGCAATTTGTGTCGATTCTACATTAGCCGAAGGAACTTCGTTCCTACCTGGTGTCCCACGACACCACATTTTTTCTTTTTTGTTAAGAGCATTTTGATAGAGAGCCTTTAACGCAATTGGTTTTTAGTAACATATGAATAAACTGTTATATTATATAATAGCGCCTAGTAGCCCTATCCCTTTTCCTTTGTCAGTACTTTTGATGGTTCATAAGTAATTATTAAATATTAATTACCGTTCAGTTCGATTCCAACATCCGCGCGTGACACTTGCCCTAACAAAATCGGGTCCAACCTTTTAAACAACGTTGTTTTTTATGTAATTCAAATTATTTTCTTTTTCTTTAAAACCATTTGGTGAAAAGTGTTATGACAATACGAACAGACGAACATAACGAAATTATAAGGCCGTTTTTTCCGCTGGCTACGGAACTATAAAAATTTAACGATTGGAGATAAATTGCATAGTTCATAGTAGCCGTCGCGCGTGCTTATCATTTCTTGATAACGAACTGTCAATTGAATTATTTATAATGAATTATGAATTATTTATTCATAAATTCAAAATAAAAAGCCATTTTTATTATAATTGAGCTATTTGTGTAAATACCGATAAACAGCAAATTCAATCCGCTTCACAATCAAAATTTCAATTACATCAAAATTTCGAATATTTTTACATTCACATTCCGTATGAAACAGACTAGACATGTACATATCTGAGTGAATCAGTATACATGTCTGAGTGAATCTAAGCTACCTGACGAAAAACCTGCGGTGGACTATACCCTTTCACAGAAGCATAAGGCAGTCCTTGTTCAATTTCAAAGTGACGGAATAATTGTTAACTCCTAAATGGCACAACTAATTTTGTTTTTTTTTATGGGATAAAGGGGGCAAACGGGCAGGAGGCTCACCTGATGGTAAGTGATCACCTCCGCCCATGGACATCTGCAACACCACAGGTCTTGCAGATGCGTTGCCGGCCTTTTAGGAAAGGGAGGGAGGGAGGAGGGAGAAGGACGGGAGGAGGGATGGGGAGTGGGCCTCCCGGACTCTCACTTACCGGACGAAACGCGACAGCATAGCTGCCACTTCACGCCGGTCTTCTGTGAGAGAGTGGTACTATACGTGGCGTGCCGGCCCATTCGGCTGCTACCCGAAGGTAACAACCATGGCACTACCACTTGAAATTATAATTTATAAATATTCGAATCTAAACTTGAAAAAGTTATAAGTAACGTATTGTGTCAGCCGTTTTTACCGTTCCACTGCTGGGTACAAGTCTCCCCTCAGTACGAGGGGAATCTGAGGAGTACCTTAACCTTTGATTCGTATTTTTGTGTTCTTTAATTAAATTATTATCAATATTAGGTTCACAGATAAAGCAATCTCAATCTCAAATCAACTAAAATTTTAATGATTAGCTTGATTGATATCGATAGATACTTCGTAAGATATCAGCGTGAATTACCAAAAGGATACTGATATTAGCCAGGTATATATATATTATTTTTTTAATAAATATAATAACAGTATTTACGTAATAGTCTAAAACTTCTTAATCTTTCACCTTTCTTGTATACGTGTATGCAAAAATTGCAATTTTAAATTCTAGTATAGTTAAAAAATGTATGCAGGTTGATGACAATACATTAGGTTCAGCATATGAAAAATAGACCTATCAATATTAATTAAATAATAAAATATATATTATCCAAAAGGCAGTGGTAGTGCAGTGGTAACGCGCTCGCTTGGGGAACCAAGTGGTGCGGGTTCAAATCTAGGTCTCGCACCTCTGATATTTTCATGTGCGAATCATTTCTAACATGATTAGCACTTGTCTTACGGTGAAGAAAAACATCGTGAGGAAACCTGCATGTCTGAGAGAATGTAGCAAGTTTTCGAAGACGTGTGAAATCTACCAACACGCACTAGACCAGCACGGTGGACTATGGCCTGATCCCCCTCGTATTGAAGGGATGCAGTCCAGTCCAGCAGTGGGACGTTAAAAAGGGCTGAATACAATAAGTTATAATATTTATTACGATTACTTGGTTCAGGCCCGTAATCTCCCTTCATTTACCAAGCACCTGCTTCAGCACCTGCACCCTAGAATTTAAAGCAATTCGTTTCATATTATACCTAGCAGATGAGACTGCTAAGCAAGAGGACGTTAACGTAATCCTTATGTATGTATACAAGTACATATGTATCATGTACGTATATAAATAAATATGTTGGGACATTATTACAACAGCGCCATCTAGTTCCGCAGTAAGCTACGTAACGTGCTTGTGTTGCGTATACCAGATAGTTGATATACTACATATATAAATTTTAAATACATACATATTATAAATATAAACACCCATGACTGGAGTGCAAACATTCGTGCTCAACAAATGAATGCCCCCAGCGGGACTCGAACCCGCGACCGCTGGCGCAGAAAGTAGGGTCGCTACCCACTGAGCCAAACGAGTCGTCAATACGTATATAAATACGTATTGGTATTCAAATTATAAAGTTATTCCTATACATACCGCTGATAGTGAAAATCGGGTGGCCGTTGACGTGAGGCGTGTAGTCTTCAACTTTGTCTGACGGCTTAACGACATCGGGTGCACCAACCATGCCTGGAACAAAGAAAGACAATGTTATTTTTTCTAAAAAATATATTCAGTAGAGTACCTAGTATCTTATAAAAGCTACTTCATACAAGACTTACATCATACTTCATACATGAATACACGATGACTTAGGTTAAAGATGAACACTCACATTTTTGCTTATTAGCATCACAATATGGTCCCATTTAGTTAGTAGTAGTTTAGTTAGCACTTCATAGCTTGATAGCAGCCTTGTAATTGATTTGCAATAATGATATTTGTGCAAAGGTACTATTTTTTTAAATTTTTTATAACTTTTTTGATTATTGCATACTTAATTTGTTTTGTTTTTTTTTTGGATGGAAAAAGTTTATTGTGTAAGTAACATTTTGATTTAAACTTACAATATACATAAAAAATATTGTATTTTTATTTGTTGCCATTCCTTAATCGTTATCCAACATAAGCTAAAACTTTCAACAAAAGGTATTGATGATTTCATGTTACAGATTTTGGCCACAGCGACTAATTTTATTGAGGCTTAAAATTTGCGAAGGAGATATTCTATTTTATTAATGACTGAGAAGAATGAGTTTGAGCAGTTACTTTGAAAATTAGCAGCGTAGAGTGAAAATAGTATTTTTTTAAAGAAGGAGATATTACAATGCACTTCAACAATAGGTTTTACACTAGGAATTTCTCGAAAGATTAATTTCTTGAAAAATTAAACTGACAAAGTATTTTTGATCTGAATCGGAACCGAATCTAAGACCCCAGAATATGCTGCCACTAGGCCACTGCGGCACTCAATTGGGACTCGTAGCTAGTTATATGACGAAGAATATGGTCACGGTCGCGGTCATGGTTGCCTGTCACGCGGCCTAGGTATTAGTAGGACCTCGCGTATGTAAACTGCAAAACTTAATTACATTTTAACTGTATGTACAAAGTGAATAAAACATCTTTACACTCGTGGTATATAATGTTTGGCTCAGTCTGTAGTGACTCTACTTTCTGCGCCAGCGGTCGCGGGTTCGAGTCCCGCTGGGGGCATTCATTTATTGAGCACGAATGTTTGTACTCCAGTCATGGGTGTTTATATTTATAATATGTATGTATTTAAAATTTATATGTGTAGTATATCAACTATCTGGTATCCGTAACACAAGCTTAGCTTACCACGGAACTAGATAGCGCTGTGTGTAATAATGTCCCATAAAATAAAATAAAATGTATTTTTCAGAGATGAGATACCCTATATGCTGACCCGGATATCCAATATCATCCTAAATTTCATGAAAATCTGCCCAATACTTTTCTCTTGATACGTTTCCAGACAGACAGAGAGACAAAAATTCTTAAATGTATAGATTCGGCCTCTGTATATAATCTCCGATAATAATGAATCCTTCAATAAGATTTTCCATATAAAATATTTTATTATATTATTAATAGATAACATGTACATATTGTAACGATAACTGCTATTTCTAATACTTCGCCGTAGATTTCTTGTAAAAATTACCTTTTGTTTCCAATTCGTAATCAATGAAACTTTGTTCTAGTCAATTCCATTTTAGCGTATAAAAATGCGTAATTAACGAATTATTTACTGAATATTTTCATATCTTAATTGCGTTATCACAAATAGCTATTTGATTGTGATATGTTTATTTATGTTTTGATTAATTTGTAAAATTTAAAGTATTTATTGATCATACAAGGATAACGAAAGTTGTTATCGTGTTATGTGTACCCAATAACTTAATTTACAACGAAACTGATTGCTTTTCTTGGAAAAAAATATCTGTCCAAGCAATAAGTTATTTTCGCTAGTGGAAAATTTAATCAATTTCGATTTAATTGTGTTAGATATAAATAGTGCAGGGAAAAAATAACATTTTTATGGCGAACGATTTAGAAGCAATGTTGCGCCAATACGTGGCAAGTCATAGCTTCCATCAATCCTAGTCGTTTTCCGACTGGCATATTATGGATTAAGACAGTCGGATGCGACCAACTCGCAACTCACCTACGATGCCATGTCTAGACGTCTTTCAGACTTCTCTGGCGACAATGAGTTAGTAGACTGTGAGTCTATGTGATTTACTAAAATAATTGACTGAGTCAGTAGGGGAAATATGCACTTGACCTATGTACACGTTTGGCTGTACGTAGTATACGTACGTAGATGGTAGTGACCCTAGTTGGGGCGCCAACGGTAGCGGGTTTGAATCCCTCAGCGAACAATAATTTGTGTGATGAACACGAATGTTTTTACTCAAGTCATGAATACATGACTTTAATATTATTTACCTATAATATGTGTAGTGTTAGTGTATCAACTATCTGGTATCCATAACACCAGCCTCGTAGCTTACCAAGAAATTAGATGACGCTGTGTAATAAGGTCCCATCATATTTAATTACATTCATAGAGTACTCGACTCACCCTCGCTTCGCTCGTTTTCGTCCCAAAATTTAGTGAGAGCGAAGCCGCGGGTTCCGCTAGTTAAAATAAATAACATTTATAAATAAAAGTAGCCTAAGTTACTCTTCATAATATTAGCTATCTGCGAGTGAAAGTCATATGAATATTGGTTCAGCAGTTTCAGAGATGGCCGAAACAAAAGGACAGAGAAAAATTTTAAAAATTAACTTTTTGATGTTAGTACCGTATATACTTTCTTATGCATTTAGTGAAAAGCTGTTAATTTTAAATTAAAAACAGACACTTCAATTTATTTTTATATAAGTATATATATACTTGAGCCACATTAGAGAAATAATGTTTAATAACAAAGTGTTGCTAGGCAACCATCTGAAAGCATGGGTGAAAAACATTTTTTATTAATGTTTATTGTTGTAAATGCTAATACTTTAGAATGATAATTAATAATGATTGTCAGTAAATAATTAAGTTTTTAAACCTATAAAACTGCTAAAGAAGATAAAATAAAACAAAATGGAAGTTAATTTTTTACATTTATTATAATTTTTATTATTAACAAATTATAATGAAATCTGTGACAAGTTTCATCAACCGTTAGCAAAGCATTTATCCCGTCCAACGCTTACCTCACTCCTCACTCAAAGTCTAATTTTACGCGAAATCAATTGATTTTTGATTTGGCAGCACCACATAACATTGGATATTTTTTTAAGAATCGATAAATAATACGACTAATTTAAAAAACAGTAAACTATTCGGTTAGTGTAGGGTACTTGGTGGTATTTTTCATTTGATCACATTATAAAAATATTATGTAAAAATGTTTACGATATCTTCCAAAAAAGGCAGAAAGCTTTAGGGATGGCATAATTATCCACCATCAAAACCCAATATAATTAAAAATGTAAAAAATAATTACTTACATGTGATTTGAAATGTTTATTAATCATGTATTATCTTTGACGTGTCTTTACAATTAGGTATTATGAAAACTCTGATAGATATTTAGGGTAAAACTATTGAAAGTGTGAAATCGTGATTTATTCTGAAGTACCCTAAAAATCAGCTGTTGTGGTTTGTTTACAAACATTATTTCTCTAAAGTGGCTGAAGTATAGATTATCAAATTTGGTATATTCATCAACAAAAACTCCCTTCACTATTATATTTCACTTAAATGCGAGAGGAACTATGTATCCGTTTTATTTCGAGCCACAGAAAAAACCAACGTCATGACCTTACATTCAATTTCCCTGTTAACGGGAAGAATATGATACTGTGAGAATCGTTCTCACGTCTGATTAATCCATTTACGCCTTGACAAAAGATGGGGAGTCTTTTATACTGCTTAGATTATATTTTTACGATTACTAGGTTTCTTGTAGTGGTCAAAATGTATATGTATAGTGCTCCGCCCGCGTTCTAAAAACTATTAAAAATAGGGATTGTTGGTAGAAAGATGAAAATTTAGGCTTATAAATATGTTTGGGTGAAAATAAAATATAAAAATTTGGTCTAAAATTTATAAATCTGAGGAGGACCACTCTTATTACTTATGGGAATAAAAAATAGCCTACACTATGACACGAGATTTTTATATTTTAGACTAGCAATTACCGCGGCTCCGCCCGCGTTTTAATATTGGTAGAAGGAGGAACATTTACAGATTGGTAGAAGGAGGAACATTTACAGATATAATATTTTTGATGCCAAAGTATAAAGAAATAAAAATCTTGTGAGGGCCACCCTTATCACCTACTGGAATAAAAAAAAGCCTCCGACCTATTCTCAGACCTACCATTATTTGGTACATAAAAAAATTCATAAAAAATGGTCAAGCCTTTTCAGAGGAGTTCGATAACAAACACTGTAACACGAGATTTTTTATATATTTTACCTATATATTAAAAAATCATTATCCTATTTTCTGCTGTAGTATTCCATAATAAATTAAGGAATGAAATAATATTTTTTTATATCTAGTAGTACTCGTAGTAAAGATAAAACGTTTAGTATAACTAAAACTAAATTATATATAATAATATTTATCACGCGTGAATCGGATTCGTGATAAATTTCGACCAGTATCCAGAGCTGTTGGACTTTCCACTACGTCACCTTTATAGTGGTAATAATTTTTTCATCCATACTTATATACTTAGTCATTATATTTTTTATCACTTACTATCTAGTAATTTGCTTGCACCTTTGCTTTGCTTATATTTCGACTTTTGGCAGATTTTATTTTTAATAGAACGTCTATATAAATTTAAGATATAATATTCTATCTGTGTAACTATAATATTGTATTAAGTATAAGATCTGTTCAGGCTAGCCCTGATAGTAGAAGAATTCAGGAGGATGACTGCCGATCTTCAGTAATGGAGAGGCACCTAGAGAAGAAGAAGAACTATAATACGACGTGTAACTATTACAAGAATAAGATTCTAACTTGGTCGAATCTGTAAATCGATTATTTATTCGAAAATATTATTGAAATAATCATTATTATCGATACTGAAAAGAAACGCCGAATCTATAGTTTTTAGAATTTTTGTAGGTACTCGTATGTATGTCAGATGTCTGTGTGTGACCGCATCACGATAAAATCACTGGACAGATTTTGATGAAGTTTGGTTGAAATGATACCTGATTATCCAGATCAATAACAGGTACAGGATACTTATTACTGCTGGAAAATATCTCATTTCTAAGAAATCCCAACTAACCGTTACAAACCAACCAAACATCACACGTTATAATACCTTATATATTATTATATATATAAACGAATTTTTTACTAATAGTTTCCGGTCTTTAGAACGCGGACGGATCCGCGGGAAATGTTAGTCTGTGTAATAAATTTCATGTTATCACTTCACGAGGAAGGTGTAACAAACATGCACACGAACAAACTTTTTTATTAATATTAAGTATTTAGCTGTATGCTTTTCCAAAGGTCAATTTGTCGGTACGCCATATCTCTTTAATACTTTATCAAAATAGTGATTGAGATCATTTTTAAGATTATATTATATAGTCTAGAAGCCACAGAATAAAAAACACAAACATAAACATTCTTTCCTAATGACGAAATTTGTCAAAATGGTTTCAAACCATTGTTAAAAATTCTACATTATTATATTGTCGTTAGATGACTGATCACGTAACTGTGTGAATTAAAAACCCTCAATTCTAACCGTCAGGTTAAGTAATGTTAAAAAGCGATTCTGTCGTTTAATTTTGGAGAATTGCAACACTGTTACAGGTTGTAGTAATGTATTCAACTCTTTTTAACGTGCCACTGCTGTGCTCGGACCTCCCTTCAATACGAGGGGAATCAGGTCATCGTCTGGCCAAGTGAGGTGTGCCAAACTTCACATGTCTTTCGAAAACATGCTTCGCCGTAAGACAAGTGGCAGTTAGATTAGAAACGATTCGCACATGAAAATATCGTAGATCCGAGATCGGATTTTACCCACTTCTGCTTACTGATGTCGCTTCTGTAGTGTGCATTAAATATGTTTTGGAAAATCTCATTGATATAGTTATTATTAGCGTTACAGAGTCCGAAATTATAGTTAGAATTTTGTCTGTCTGTGACCACATTCAGCCAAAATTTAATGGACAGATTTTGATGAAATTGCGTTTGATGATAGCTTGCCAACACAACATTCTTTTTACTTTGAAAAAATGTTTTTCTCTGAGAAATCTATACGAACGACGAACGCGAGAGGACGAAACGAGACGGAGAGGAACGCAAAGGAGAGAGTCGCTAGTATTAATATACATTTTTTTTTCAAATAGGACCAGTAGATCTAGAGATTAACGCGTTCTAACAAACGAACAATCTTACTTTATATTTATTAGCATAGACCTATGTATTACTAAATATACTATGTAAGTAAATGGCGTCACAAGTAACGTGAGTTTTCATTTTATGCTTCTGTAGGGTTTTGATGTAAGTAATATAAAAATGCTGACAACATAACCTCTTTACATTGTGTCCTAGATTTGATATTCTTTGCCTATTTATTCCATTTATTTATATCTATGACTTAAAATTAAATTTTAATATTAAAACGTCTCAGGCCTTCTTATATCATAACTAAATATTTACACACTACACATATATAATTAAACTAGCGACTTGCCCTCGCTTCGCTCGGGATCGTCTCTAGGTTAGGCACGAGCGAAGCCGCGGGTTCCGCTAGTTATACATAAAAACCATCCTCTTGAACTACTCAATCTATTAAAAAAACCCGTTGCTTAGTTTTAAAGATATAATCATACATAGGAACAGATAGACAGCGGGAAGCGACTTTGTTATATAGTATGTATAGTGATAAATTAATATTATAAATATAAATACCCATGACTGTTGCACGAACATTAGTCCTTATCTCAAATTAAGGCAAAAAGATCAATCGCAATCGAACCGAATAAAAGTTAGACTTGGATATTCCCAATACACTGTTTATCGTTTTTGAGTAATACGTAGCTAACGTAATATTGTATCAGGGTAAACTAAAAGTCAATATGCATAAGGAAAGTCATCTTATATAGGTATATATATAAAAATGAATTGCTGTTCGTTAGTCTCGCTAAAACTCGAGAACGGCTGGACCGATTTGACTAATTTTGGTCTTGAATTATTTGTGGAAGTCCAGAGGATGTTTAAAAGGTGAATAAATATGAAAAAAAAAGTTTAGGTCTTTTATTTATCGATTGAGGCAGTACGAAGTATGCCGGGTCAGTTAGTAATCTAATATATATATTTAAGTTTCCGATTGACGTTAAAAATGCTTTTCGATCCGAGTATTTTTTTGTAGTGAACCGATAATAATTAAATTGACAATTTTTTGAGATGATCGTACAATAACATGATATTTTGCTATCGTTTAATATGCTAATTTATTAGAATATTATGCTGTAATAAAATTTAATGTCTTTATTTAGTACTTTGCGAAGTACCTGCAACAATTTTTTATTTTACAGATACTTATTGTAGAAATTAATTACTTTTTGCATGAATAACGAGAACACAAAGATATGCAGATAATAAGGCTACTTCATTTCTATAGAAAACGGTTGGTACATTATATAACCTAAATAGTCGATAATAACTCAGCACGGGAATCAAACCTGCAAACACCCAATCAATTACGCTGCTAAAATGAACAAGTACTGTAACGGTCCAATGAATAGTGACCCAAGCTGCTTTCACAGTATGTTGAAATAAGGGCATTTTTTTTGTTTGTTTTTACATAAACCTTTATAGTATTATTCCTTTAGAATCTATTTAAATTGCAAAACTATATTTGAAACTAGTTTCGTTAAGTGTTTCTGATCATTAGATTTTTTTTAACATGATTGTCACTCGCCTTACAGTGAAATATTAATAACAAACAAATATGTTGGGACATTATTACAACAGCGCCATCTAGTTCCGTGGTAAGCTACGAGGCTTGTGTTACGGATACCAGATAGTTGATACACATGTATAACTTTTAAATACATACTTACATATTATAAATATAAACACCCATGAGTGGAGTACAAATATTCGTGCTCAACAAATAAATGGCCGCAGCAAACCTCGAACCCGCGACCGCTGGCGCAGAGAGCTACATCACTACATACTGAGCCAAAGGTGCGTCAAAAGTGTGTCGGTGAAGAAAAATTGACTAGGATCAGATGAGACAACGATGTTTGAAAGAACCTAATGAGTTTAGAAATTTAAAAACGTGTTAGTCAACGTGGTGGACTACGTTATTGACCATCTTGCATTAACGAAGGGCCATAAGCGATGTTAAAAAAGACTAAAAATTCGTATAGCTACACTACGAGTACTAAGCGCATTAAGTTCGTGGTCATCCTCATTAAGACTTCAAATCCAGGGTTTGAATGTAGGATATACCTACCGATTGATGAAAAGCCTTATAACAGAGGGCTCAAAGTACATCTTCTACATAGAACAAATTTTATTTATCCTATACATTATAAATAAGACTACCTTTTCGTATTTTGTCGCGGATTTATTTTGATTTTTAGTTCCCGATGTTTCGAATGCTTTTAAAGAGCAAACATGGTCACGGGCGAGACGTCGGGAACTAACAGTCAAAATAAATCCGCGACAAAATCCGAAAAGATATATAGTTTCATTTATAATGTCGAATATTCGCGTAAACCTAAGAAAGTATTATAGTCTATACATTTTGTAGACTATAGGTTATACTTGAACTGTAATTAAATTACCTAATTAATCAACGTCTTCTATGAGATTCTTATCGGCATATTATGAAATGGTAATAAGTTTTAAGCTAAATAAATAAGTATAAGTAGGTACGGTTTGAAAAAAAAACATATATTTCGGGAACATTTTTTTAACTCGTTTAGGAATAAACTCGAAGTTCTGTTGATGAACCCGAAAAACTTTTAGATATCTTGGGTTGCTTTATAGCAAGCAAATAATAACAAAGCTTTTAGTAGATGAAAGATTTTTTAAAATTACTTTAACGATAACAAACAAACATACATAACAAAACATTTTCTTTTCTTTATTATTAGTATCTATAGTTATAAGATGGAGGTAGAGTTTTGGTAATTGAGACCTATATACTATATAATACCTTAATTATTAATAGCGTCTATTTTATCCTTAGTTTGAAGTGATTATTTTCTTTATTCTATATTTAAAATAAATATTTTATACAGATTATATAAATACAAGCAATACCCGCGGCTTCGCTCGCGTTCATGGTTCTCAAAAGTAAAAAAAGTATTCTATGTTACTTCTAATACCTCCAAGAATGTGTGTACAAAGTTTCATTCTCATTTATACCTAATAGTACAGATTATAATTTTATCACATTCAAATGTATATAATTAGGATTTAGTTTAGTATATGATTGACGACATGATGTCGCGATTTCTGATATATATCTTCTAATATTACATAAAACTATACTCGTGTAAATAAGCAATATGAAAATACCCGATCTTATCATGGGCATTGATTTTTTCTAATAGTGCTTAATAGATTAATATTAGAACGTAGTTGACTTAATTGATTTATTACGCAAATAAAACGGAAGGGATAATAATTAATATGAAGAGTTGATGAAGATACCAATGTTATGATTGATTTGATCGTGGGCAATTTTTCTATGACTATAATCGTATCTACGCTTGATATTATAGTATACTAGCAATTACCACGGCTCCGCCCGCATTTTAATCACGTTTAAAAAATTGGGATTGTTGGTAGAAGTTTGACAATTTTGGGCTATAAGAATTTTTGATGCCAAATGATAAAAGTAAAAAATAAAAATTTGGTCAAAAATAAAAAAACTAGACAGGGCCACCCTTATCACCTAGGGCAGGTGCAGGGCTTTTAATTTTTTACTAAAATAATAATTAATAAGTGATTATCTTATAATACCATATACACATTACCTAATAATTACATAATTTAATTTGTTGTAAAAAAACACAGCTTATATTTCATATATATATATTTTTTTCTATGAATAAATAAATTAGTTTTTTTATGAAAAACCTTTATTAATGCAAGTACTATTTATGGTTGGCAAGAAAAAAAATTGTGGCTCTTTAAAAACTTAGAAATTTTGTAAATTGTAATTTTTGACTCTTCCGACTCAAAACCCCTGACCTAGGGGAATATAAAAATAGCCTATGAACAACTCTCAGATCTACCAAATGCACAAAAAAATTATAAAAATCAAGCCGTTTCAGAGGAGTTCGATAACAAACATTGTGACAAGATTTTTTATATGTTATATATTTTTATATGTTATATATTTATTGTATATATATTTTTTTTATATGTTAGATAGAGGCATACGTGTGTACTTTTGTGTGTACAATAAAATACCTCATATAGTCTAATGGAATAAAGTTTTATGTTCTGACCAAGGCATGGGGTAAAAATACCACCAGTTTTAGAATTTCACTATTAAGAATTCCTATAGAGAAAACTCAATATTCTTTAAGTTTGATTCGAACTGAGGACTTTTAAACCAACGAAGCAGTCGAAAAATAAATATACTTAGTGCAACGTATTTTTGAAGCAATTTTTTCCAAGGTCACTATGACAGTCATTTTCCAGTTGATACTGCATGATAATGCATGTTGGGTAATAGGTACTTAGTTAACCATACTGTGGGAAACCACTACCCACCTATATAATTACTCCTACCTATATACGTACACTTACCTACCTATCTACCTACCTCTACCTACCCACCCATACCTACCTACCTACTTCTACCTGTCAACTGCATGTACCGGTCAGATTGGTTTTCCTAAACTTAGGTGTGAACAGACTGCAGACACTAGCGCCTAACGAAATTTTAAATAATAACAGACTTGAATCACAGAAACAATACGAAATCTATAGTTTGAATAAATCTAAACGCTCAAGTGACCTTTGAAATTTCAAAATTACTGCAATACGACCTTGTTGAAAGTATGAAACGGAACAACTTGGATATTCGCCAACCTAATAAATACATAGACTTACAATAAAACGTTTACTTAGAAGTAACTACTATTAGTATACATGTTTGTATATTATGTTATTATACGTTTATTAGAAATATAATTTTATATAATATTGTATTTACTCGTCTCTCTCTCTCTCTTCAGCCCTTTTTAACGTCCCACTGCTGGACATAGGCCTCCCTACGAGGGGGATCAGTCCATAGTCCACCGCGCTGGCATAGTGCATATTGGCGGACTTCACATGTCTTTCAAAAACTTCTAGGTTTTCTCAGACATGCAAGTTTCCTCACGATGTTTTCCTTCACCATAATACAAGTGGTAATCAGGATAGAAATGATTCGCACATGAAAATATCAGAGGTGCGAGACCCGGATTTGAACCCGCATCACTCTGTTATCCAAGCAAGCGCGTTACCACTGGCCTATTACTGTCTGTTTTATCTCGTATTAGAGTTTAAATATCGCCTTATCTATATGTGGTAGAAATATTTTTAGTTAAAATTAGTATTTTATTTACGCATTATTTTCAGTTTTTAGACTTAGCTTTATTATTTAGATTTTTGAGAGCTATTTTAAGCCAATAATAAATATTGCTTGTTACATACGTATATACTCGTACAAGCTGCGGTTGTTTATTACTAGTGAGAAGGGATCCGCTTTATCTATAAGTATAGATTTCTTAGAAATTATATATTTCCTTGCAATAAAAAGTATGTTGACCCGGATAACGAAATTCATCAAAATTTGTCTAGTGGTTTTTTCAAGATGCGGACAGACAGACAGTCAACAATTCTAAAAACCATAGATTCTATCTTTATAATGACTAATTCAAGTAGATTAAAAAAACATTCAATGTACAGATTCGACAAAATTAGAATTTTATTATATGTATAGATTTACAAGGCCCCAAGGGAACGTAATCGGAACAAAGCGGTAAATCCCTATTTTTTTACAAGATTACCGCTAAAAACAAAAATATGCGTTTAACAGTAATCTTTAGCAAAACTAAAAGTGCAACAAATGTTGCACTTATAAATTATAACTAACCATTTTTAAAATATAAATCGTTAATTCAATAAGAATATTATTCATTATACGAGTACAAACTCATTATAAATGTATGTTTGCAAATTTTTATAACTAATTTTAAATCAGAATTTCATATCATTCCATGGTAATAATGATGAATAATAATAAATGTCCACTTTTTCTTGTTTGTATTTCATTTGGAAGGTTTGGTGCCTTGTGGTTGAAATTAACTTAGAACGAGTGGCTTCTTAGAAATGAATTTTATGTATTGATAAAATAAAAAAATCCTCGAGCATACTTGAATTAAGTACATGTTGGTATATTATTTATTTTAATCATTTATTGTTACTTATTTAAAACGAACCCGAGCAAAGCGAGGCTGAGTCGTAGCGAGCGACGCCAAGGATTCCACTTGTAAAATAGTAAATATATAACAAAAACTTGACAAATTATATACTAAAACCTTTCTCGAGAACCACTCTATTTATTGGCGAAAACAGTATGAAAATCGGTGCAGTAGTTTTTGAGTTAATCGCGAACAGACAGACAGACGAGGTGGAGGACTTTGCTTTATAATATGTAGTTATAAAAATTAAATCAATTTACGACTAAATTTAAGATATGGAAATAGATTCTTGTAAGTTATAACTGATTTATTAGTTATTTTTAACTATTGTTACAGCGAATCCTACTTTTATTATACTTTTTTATAAAAAAGGCCAAAATAAGTTCATAATTTCTTTATTTGTTATCGTTTTATCTTTTGACATCATAGCCGTCTAGTTTTTAAGTATTTTTACTAAATTTAGGAATATGCGTTTACAACAAACCATTAAACCTTATTAACTGCCTTTAAAAAAGGAGGAGTTATCAAATATAGTTCATATTTTTATATGACTATGAATAGATAATGATACGAGTATATCAATCGTGTATAGACTATCCTGATTACAGCAAAGTTGATGAAAAAACCCACTTCAAAGAGTGGAAAATAACTTTTTAGATTATTTACGTACTTTATCAAACTTTTTTATAATAAAAGTAATAAACTTGTGTAATAAAAACTTTTTATTTTTTTTTCTAATTCTATTAAGGGACTTTTTAGGAATAACGCTAATATCAGTCCCAGCGTTCCCTAAAAATGTAAATACCCACATTAAGTAATTATTACAGTAATTAAATGTATATAATAATACAACCGACCAATCTCCATTCTTCTCCATTCTACGTGACATTGGCGAAGTAATCTGTGCTCAACTGGCACGCTTTGAAGCCATTAACAAGATAATTGAATTGAATGATAATACAACAGTAATAAAATTATTAAATATTTAAAAATTCATATCTAGTTTATAGCACTCTCATAATATAAAAGAATCTAAACACTATAAAAATCTCATAAATAAATAAAAAATTATAACATTTGAAGATAGTAGGTACGAGTATGTGTCATTATACTTCTTAGTCTTTTCGATTAAGACCCAATTGAATTATCATGCACCATAAAGAACTGGTATTTGAAAAAATGCTGCAATTCATTCGTTCCGGTGATAATATACACTAATACCTACCTTGATAATGAAAATATATGATTTTTTCCAGAAATATTGGATGTATTACGCAATTTTTTATTACTAGAATTTCCCGCGGCTCCGTCCGCGTTTTAAAGCCCGCTTAACGTAAGTTAAAATAAATTAAATGATTTTATTATAAAATTAAAAGCCTAAGTTACTCCTTATAACATATAGCTATGTGCTAGCGAAATTCCCGTCAAAATCGATCCAGCTGTTTCAAAGATTAGCCGGAACAAATAGACAGACAAAAAAAAAATTTTAAATTGATTTTCTTATGTAAGTACCGCATTTGCTTTAATATACATTTATTGAAAAGCGTTTAATTTGAAATTACCGCAATAAGAGGTACTAAGAAAAGGTGGTAAGATAATGTCAATCGAAACGTGCTCAGGTGTATTTTTAGACTTTAACTTATGTAACTGATAAAAATGATATAGAGTCAAGTTAAGTAAAGTAAAAAAAAGAGAACGATTGCATTCGCTTATTGAAAGTTGGGATCATTTCGAAACAAAATGACGAAATTAAATTACTTTATTGTTATCTTGTTACAAGTTACATTTAACCGTTTTTTACTTGACTACGGCTAAAAAGAAGTGTTATGATTTTGGCAGTCTATGTCTAGTCTACATACATACAGACCGCAGCTCTACCTTGAACCTTTTTGTACCTATGCATTTCTTGATTTCTGGATTATTTTTTGTTTCGTTTTTTTGACGCCGTTTTACGTAGTCGGGTTATTGTATTTTTGTATTGCTAAAGGGTCTATGATTTAAATTAACGTTATTGAATATAAGTTTATAAGTACGCTTTTACTTAAAAACAGAGGTTTGGCTGTGGCTGATGAGCCTGGTTTAATATGTCTAAGCCGATTGAATTTGTATGCCATCCATATATCCCTAAAACCTAAAAATCTAGACTTAAGATAATACTTGTATTAGCAAACATGGTCGTATTTGTGAAAATGGGCGTAACTTATCGATTTAGGTTAACAGTTATGAACAAAATTAATAATTATTATTTTAAATAAGTATACCCTTAGAGTCCCCGCAAACAGCGGATTTTCGATCTACTTGATCTACTACTAACTACTAGATCTACTTGATCGAAAATCCGCTGTCAAATCATCTCCCGTGACCGTGCTGTAAAGCATTTGAAACGTCGGGTACCTACTAAAAATCAAAATAAATCTGCGACTAAATCCGAAAAGATAGTTTCATTTATAATGTCGAATATTCGCGTGAGTAATATTTTTATATACGTATTTAAAGATAGTCTTTCTATCCCATACAAAGCGTTAAAACTTATCTGGGCACGATCCCGAGTAAAGCCGTGGTGAGTCGCTAGTAACATTAATAGAAATCCTTATCAGAACATCTAAATATTATTTTACTAAGGGCCTGTTTCACAATGTCCAAGTAAAGTCCTGAATAAGCTACTTGCCACTTATCTGACATATAAAGTCATCGTTGGCGTTTCACAATCTTCAAAAAAACTTAACTGGTAAATAAAGTGTCAAGTAAATTATAGGTCATATCATCTGCCAAAAAAAGAAGTTATTCGGTTGTTATGTTACTTGACAGTTTTATGTGTCAAATAGTTTATTTGTTAATTAGTTATCCAATCAATGATATTCTAACTATAGATATGTTGTGAGCGCGCAATCGTGAAGACTCGAAAACGTCCTAATTGGGACGTATTGCCTTTAGTCAGTGTCACGCATGGCGACGAGTGGTACGCTGCTACAAAATTTAAAAAAATGCCATCCTGTGTGTTTAGGAAATGCACCAATTATGATACCAAAGTTAATAAAACACAAGGGATCTCATACCACATGTAAGAACGCAGTATACTTTGATTTATTAATATATTTCAATTATTTGCGTAATATTCTGATATGTCATCGGTCGCTAGACTAATGTTTGTTTACATTGACGCGCAATTGACAACACTAGCTGTCTCTTTTTTTCTTATTGATTTTATAGACTATCCCCTTTCAATCATTTTGACTTGTAGTGAAATGTGCCTTGAATGAAAAGTGTGTATGTGTGCTGCGCGGAACACTTTTTTCGGTTGTTTAGTGAGCGTATAACATATCTGTCTATTAGAATATCATTGTATCCAATACTTTACTTGGACATTGTGAAACAGGTCCTAAAGAAGCTTCATCAATTTTTAATTTGACAACTAATTGAATGATAAAATGGCATAAATAATGTAGAGCTATAAAACATTTGTGTGTTTAAATTCCCAGAATTTTTTACTTGTATAAGGAAAAATAAACATCATCATCGAATAACTAAAATTAATTTCCTTGAATAGCTTCTTGTTCCTTTTAACGAATAAGAATTTAATGAACTACACATATTTTACGCTCGATTCAAAATGAATAGTCAAAAATAAAGTATGTTGTCCTCTTAACCGGTTTCGGTAACGATTTACGACGGCCAATCTCTTTGAGACTAGCCTTTTGCGAAGGAGATATTATATCGACAAGTGTTTGCGCTGACACAAGTGTTCTTTCTATTCCTTACCTCTCAAAGTCTGATGAGATAATTAATACATCGAGAGCACCAGACCGATGGTTTTACGCCATCGCCAACTTACCATGACCGGACGACTGAAAATTCCTTAAGAGGAACTGAATGATTAAAATTAGTCCGACACGTTAACCGGATTTGCGGCTACTACTAGCCAATATGCCACCGACGTAGTCAAAAAACGAAATTATGTATAGTATATACTATATACATATTATATACTGTGGACGAATAAGTTCAATATTTATCTGCAGTATAATAATAATATCTAAGTAATGTAATAGTGCATGATTATAACAACGTCGGTCCTTCTAACTTACGGCGTTCAACCGCCATTTGATTAACCAACTGCGCGTCGGGAACTAAAAATCAAAATAAATCCGCGACAAAATCCGAACAGGTAGTTTCATTTCTAATGTCGAATATTCGTACGCGTAAAAAAGTATTGCGCGTGACATGTTATGATGCAGAAGTGTTTTGGCAATACGTCTGTAATCTTCAGCTCTCATATTCTAATGGGACAACAAATCGACACGATAGATGAGATAAGGCTCAAGACCGAGAAATGAATCTGTTTTCCGAGGAATGTAGGTAAGAACACCACCAAATTACAATTCGAATGTAAAATTAAAAATACATTATTTAATTAGGCTTATTATACTATCGCGGAATACTTAGAAGACGTAAATGTGTGGGGTTAATGTCTTGTTGTGCCTCACGTAGGATAAATTGATAAATATTGTAATTCAATAAATATTGTAATCAAATATTTTTTGAAAAGACCAACTGCTGGGTTTCTCGCCGGCTCTCCCCGCGCAGAACAGCATTCCGAGTCGGTGGTAGCTTGCTCAAAGACTTACAGAATGACATTTAATTTAAAATTTAAAGTTTAAATCATGTAAAAATGACGATTCAAAAGAACTTGTAAAAGTCTATTTGAATAAAGAATATTTTGATTTTGATTTTTGACCACCTTAATGACTCCGGGCTATTGCGTATTACCAAGTAAAGTTAAAAAGAATGAAATAATTTTGGCTCCACCCGGGACTCGAACCTACTAGACCAAAGATGGAGGCAAATATACTCTCAAAATAACTACCTAAAACACAACATATAGGTACTTATACAATTTTGGTCAAACTGCTATTAGATATTTAAGCGATTCATTTAGCATGTAATCAGCCCTTTTTAACGTCCCACTGCTGGGCGAGGGGCCTCCCTCAGTACGAGGGGGATCAGGCCATAGTCAACCGCGGTGGACTAGTGCGTGTTGGCGGAATTCACATGTCTTTCGAAAACTTGCTAGGTTTTTCTAAGACAAACAAAACATTGCCACATTAGATTTAGCATTCTGTTCCATTTTACTATTCATGTATTCAATTATGCTAAAGCATGTTTTTAAACTCGTGTATCAATACGAACTGGATAAAAATAAGGTATTGTAACATTTAAAGTGTCGTTAACGAAAACGGCTAACACATATTACTTCGACTAATAGCTTTAGAAATCACAGATAATAAAAAAATGTAAATATAATGTAATTCCCATTAAAATTTAGATAAAAGTGGTTTTATCTAAAAATAATTTAATTTAAAGATAATTTCAATGAACAAAGTATTAAAGAAATAGGCCACGTGTTTTGGAGATTTAAATTATAACTAGCGTCTCGTCCTTGCTTTACTCGCGTTCTTCCCTACGTTTAGACGCTTAAAATCGAAGACAAAAAATATATATCTAACATCGGTATGATGATATGTATTTATAATAAATAAATATGTTGGAACATTATTACAACAGCGCCATCTAGTTCCGTTGTAAGCGTACGAAGCTTGTATTACGGATACCAGATAGTTGATATACTACACATATACATTTTAAATACATATATATTATAAATATAAACACCCATGACTGGAGTACAAACATTCGTGCTCAACAAATGGATGCCCCCAGCGGGACTCGAGCACGCGACGGCTGACGCAGAAAGTAGGTTCACTACCAACTGATTATTATCAATATATTATGTAATATCAACTATCTGGTATTCGTAACACAAGCACGTAACGTAGCTTACCACGGAATTAGATGGCGCTGTTGTAATAATGTCAGAACATATTTATATATTTGTATATTATATTATATAGCAGATAAAAGCCTATTATTATGAAACAACAAGAAGAAAATTTCTTCAGGATGAATTGGAGTGAAAAAGAAATAGTATTGTATGAAATTGATTTTCAATGACATCTATCTATATATATATATATATATATATATATATATATATATATATATATATATATATATATATATATATATATATATATATATATATAAAAGAAAGTCGTGTTAATTACACTATTTATAAGTCAACAACGGCTGTACCGATTTGGCTGAAAATTGGTGGGGAGGTAGCTTAGAGCCAGGAGAAGGACATAGGCTTTTACTTTTTAAGGCGAAAATGGGCTTTAAAGGGCTGAAATAGGGGATGAAAATTTGTACGGAAATTACGTCATTTTTAAAGCTAGAAGCTTGATTTGACGTATCAATTATAACCGTTGCCATGGTGCGTGCAATGGTAATTAAATCAGCAAATATATACCGGGTGGTGCGAAGTAAATATATACAAAACGTACCTAGGGACGAACCCGAGCGAAGCGAGAGTGAGCCCCTAGTTTTCTATACAAAATCTATGTTTAGTATTAATAATACATTTTTCGACAGTATATGCTCACATAGTGGGGTGGGAATCTATAGTATTATGTTAAGTAACCTATGTCTGTCTCAAGTATGTTATCCTCGACAAATTTTATCGGAATTTGTTCAGCCGCCTTAAGCGGTTTAAGCGTACAAAATGTGACAGACCGACTTACTTTCACATTCATAATATTGGTTTATAATATTAGTAGAAACTGAAGTTTAGGAGTTGATTTATGTGTGTTTTTATTGAAACTCAATAGTCAAAAATAATGTCTAAAATGTGAAAGGAAGCTTTAAAAGAGGAATAAAAAGATAATTATTGAATAAAACAATATTTAACAAAAACATACCAGTGAGTGTTAGATCGTCGAAAAATTTACTTAAGTATATAATATATTAGGTATAATAAAGTCATTGCTAGACTTGGTACGTGTATATCTTATGATCTTGGCTCTACCAAGCAATTTATTGGCGAAAGCGATAAGTATTACAAGTATCTACGAGTATGAATAATTTGGGTTTTTCTGGTTATTGAGTACTTTATAATAATAATAAAGTTCTTTGACCGATTCCGGCCATGGCGGATAATCTCATTGAGATTAGCCAATTACGCAGGAGATATTATAGTGCACAAGTGTACGCGCAGACACAAGTGCACTCTCTGTTCCTATCACTCTCACACTCCGGTGGGACAACTACCCAACACGACCAGTGAGAGCTAAGGTGCAGAACCGGCAGCTTAACGCGCTCTCCGAGGCACGGGGGTAAAACGGGCTGTGACTGAGACTTACTAAACAGAAAGAGTCAATAACTAAACTCTGTCCGACTCGGGACTCGAACCCAGGACCTCTCGATATGTGGCCGTACATGCTTGCTTGTACATGTGAAGTCCGCCAACCCGCACTTGGCCAGCATGGTGGACTATGGCCTGATCCTCCTCTTATTGAATGGAGGCCCAGAGGCCCGAAACGAAATTTTTAAATTTGTTAATTAATGAACCCATAGAATAAAGAAGAAATTTCCAGTATGTATGTTTGTTATTTCTTCCCGCTTAAATGACTGGACAGGGTTTGGATGAAATTAAGCCGAAATCTAGTTGGTATAAATGAATATGACTATAGCATCCAAACTAGTTTTTATAGTAAATAAAAAAGAACCAAAAAACGAGTAATTCACCCGTGGGAGCCTATTTCTATTGTTATGCCTAAATTATATATGTCTATGTATACATATAATAAAATTGTGATTCGAATCTGTACATCAAATATTTTTTTAAATCTTGTAGAATTTTTGTCTGTCTGTTTGTTTGTGACCGCATCACAAGAAAACCTCTGGACAGATTTTGGTGAAATTTAATATGATAGTTAGGTATCCGAGTTATATATGTACATAATAACCGTTGAAATGTATGTATGAACAAACCGTGTATAGTTATATATCTATAGCATAGTTAAAGCACGCGAGTTTCTTGTATATGGGGCGTCGTAGGATCGTGTACGCATTAAACCATAATGCCCAGGTGGTAGGTCTGCCGAAGCACACAACACACACACCGAACACAGCCTGGAAGCCTTTTTTTTGCTATCGCTGGAGGAAACTATGCATGAGGTCCCACCGGTCCGTCGACTGGTGGATACTCTGAGAATCCTATACACTAAAACTTCCAGCGGAACACTTCGCCAAAGTGCAATGGGACGTTACGGGATCGCTTTCGCATTCGACCGTAACGTCCCTGCTGAAGGATGCCAGGATGCGTTCAAAGCCTGGAAGCCTAGAAGTACCTGGAGCAACCCGTATAGCACATCGCCTATCGAAGTGGGCAACCTCAGCGTTTCTTAGCTTCATGCCCGCCTAGATTGCCACATGCTTATGAGCCCCCCCACAAGGACAAGGTTGACACTCTCATGATGAAACGAACAGATTGGATGTAAATCTGTTTGTTTGTAGCCAAGCGATCAATCTATGCGCCAAGTAGTGATAATATCCACTCAAGAAAATAGATTTTTTTGAAATGTGCATATGTAGCGACGTAGGAAATTCTGATAAATGTGACAGTTACAGATTCAAAACGACAGATTTCAAAAGAAAACACTTGTTATAATAGATAAGGAATTACGTATTTCGAAGAATTGACCTTGTATATATGCTAATTTTATCTTAAAATGTATCCATCATGATCGTTATAATATGAATATATGATAGAAACGTGCTCAAATCAAAGTTTGCTTGACGTTTCCGGAGATTAAGTCAATGGCCAGATTTAGTATTGATAATATGTTATTTTTGAAAAGTTTGTTGTTTTTACTCTTCCTTTGTATAAGTATTTGAAATAGATAAGTAATTGTGTTCAGCCCTTTTTAACGTCACAGTGCTGGGCACAGACCTCCCTTTAGTACGAGAGGGATGAGGCCCCGATAGTCACGATGTTTTCCTTCACCGTAAGACAAGTGGTAATAATTGTAGAAAAGATTCGCACATGAAAGTATCAGAGTAGTGAGACCCGGATTCGAACCCGCATCACTCGGTTATATATATACAAAGCGAGCCCGTTACCACTGGGCTACCTTATAAATAGATGGATACAAGTATATTTAAAAAAAATTAATAACGATTTTATTAAATCTGATAGTGAGTACCCACATACTAGTTGAAAAAATTTACTTAGAATTTTAGTTCATTGTTCGTCCTGTCATCTAATACAATTAATTCTATGTACCTAATACTTAAAATAATTTATGGTATCTTCTTGTATAACAGTTTGTAAGGAAAATTATCACTGTCGGCCGTCCACACTATAGTGCCGATCTCCTTTCGTACTAGGTTCTATATCGGTGAAGTATTTTTATACCCGAAACAATTAGTACATTCACTTATTAATAAGAGTTATTAAAATACTATAAAACTTTGCTTAAACTTTAGGTTTTTTCAGGGGATGATATATTATGTTGACTGTCCCTTTGGCCTGTTGGTTATCTAGCACGGTTACAAATTCAGAGATTGGTGTGTGATTTTCGGGTCAGATTAAGTACCTACTGGCTTATTATTATAGCCAAAATATTATTATAGTCACAAGCCTTAGTATCCGTAAGAGACGAATTCTGCTCGAAGTTTCTTGTATAAAAATGCATGCAGACCGATTCGGACTGAGAACGGACTGATCTAATCTAAAGGACTAAGTGTTTTTTTTCGTAATGGTACGACGTAATGGCGTTCGCAAAGTATTGCGTTTAAAGAATTATTAAGTGAAGACAGGAAACATTAAGTCATATATAATTTAGTATAATTTGGTATGAACAATTTAAAAAATGGACTAAAAAGTACATTCGATGACACAAAAATATAAATTATTTATTCGAATTATAAATGTAACTATCTTTTCGAATTTTGGCGTGGATTTATTTTGATTTTAGGTTCCACCACCAAAGTGTCTTATAAAGTTTTATATTTTAATACTAACAACAACATTTTTTATGAAACTTGCGATTGCTATCAAAAATTCAGGGCTTATATAAAGATTGCCTGAAAATTTTATCAAAATCGCCCCAGCCATTGTGGAGTTCATAGAAAACAGATTAATAATATGTTGTAAATAACAATTATTGAAGATTATTTGGTTATGAAAAAACAGAAACATTGTATATGTATAGTGAAAACTATTCTATTATAATAGCCGATAAATAATTCTTGGTACTACTTGGTACTTGGTATTTGGTACTTGGTAACTCTAACTTCAATATTATAAAGCTAATATCTGTACTAGTAGATTTGATATTTCTCTTTGTGTTAATTCTCTCTCAGAAATCCTTTTTTTTCACTTCAAAGAAGTGCAAGTAATCTATAACGAAAAACCTTAAGAGTATAATCATTCATATATAAATATACAAGTGAAGCCCTGAATTAAGGTTAGTATTTTTATAAATGTATTAACAAAAAACAGACATGACACATTAAATTAAATTCGTGTAAATGAGCATGAAATCTCGAATAAAAATTACACATTTTTTCCTGACTCATAAAAATTACCACGCGTTACATATAATAAAATAATTAATAAATAAGTTGGGATATTATTACATCAGCGCCATCTAGTTCTTTGGTAAGCTGCGACGCTTGTGTTACGGATACCAGATAGTTGATATACTACACATATAAATTTTAAATACATACATATTATAAATATAAACACTCATGACTGGAGTACAAACATTCGTGCCCCCAGCGGGACTCGATCCCGCGACCGCTGGCGCAGAAAGTAGGGTCACTACCAACTGACTACACATATCTGTTAATATAAATATTTGTATAATAAAACAGAAATGGTTAAGTTTGTATGTTAATAACAATTTCTTTTTAAAGTAAAAACTACTTCAAAAAATCGGGGGTAGCTAAAATTTTTTCTTTATTTTCGTCATATTTTTGATATAAACACCAATTTTTAAAATTGTGAATGAAATATTTTGCCTCGTCTATCTAGCGAAACTACGTTTAAATGCCTATCTACGTATATCAGAGCCGTGTCCGGAACGTACCAGGGCCGTGGCCGTGCTTAGACCGTGCATTCGAGTCTCGTCAGAGACTCATACGTCCAGATGACTTCCAGGCACTACAGACCTTTCATCTGTGACTCTGTATCACCATTTTATTACCCTCATTTTCTTGTATATAATAAACGTGGATTTTGAATATGTGTGGATAAAACTTAAACTTTAATTTAAACTACGCAGTATCATATAAACTATAAAGCAATGGCCGTGTATCGCTCAAACTGAACGCAATACTTACTTTTATCGATGGAAAAATTGTAAATAACAAAGGAAATTGGATCAATAGGCCAATAAAATCACTTATACTATAATAAACATTAGTAATAAGTGTTTTCCTCCAACAATAAAGTATGTCTTTATCTGATAAAATATTGCAAAGATGGAAATATTCAATGGATTGTACACATACTGCGTACAATATCAGCGAGGTCGACTAAAAGGTGTTGTATGAATTTCAAAATATTATGCTTTGCTTAATCAGACTTACATGTACTTCTTGTGATTTCGTATTACAAGTTTGTACCTGCTATTGTATAAAAAAATACAGACGAATTAAGAACTTCCTCCTTTTATGAAGTCGGTTGAAAATAGATACACATTCGTAAGAAATATCTCTTCAAAAAGTAGGGTTGACATCTATTTAATATATAATATTATGTACTCGTATAATAAATTAAATTAAATATTTTTTTGGTAAAATCTTATTGAAATAGACATTATTATCGTTAAAGAGAGATTTTGATGAAATTTGGTATAGTAATGTATAATGTCAAAACGTACCAGGGACGAACTTAGAGAAAAAGTTGTGAAAAGTTAAAAGTTCTAATTATTTTGACACATTATTGATCTAAATGCACTTACTCGCAAGTACTTTTCTGATCGAAAAAAACTAAGGTTTTTATTGGGTCTTCAGAAAACGACAACAGAGATTTGAAAAAAGCACAATTTGATTTTGAATTATGGCCTTCTTTTTGAGAACAATTTCGAGACACTTGTTGTTTATTTTGTTACATCAATGCTACCAAGTGACAGTGTGATAGATACTCGTATAACAATACAAACGTAACTAACCTATGTCAATTAATATTGCATAGTTGAATGCTTTACAAAAAACACGCTCATGGTCTATCCTGTAAATAATTTAATTAAATAATATCATACTTGCGTAAGCCTTTCACATGAAGTTTGATTCTATTGGTTATGGTGATAAAAACCCATACTGAGATTAATTAAACAGGAGCCAGCTATAGAAATATAGAATCAAAAAATCTTAATTTAAAAGTGAGATGTTGTCATTGACGACATTCATATCAACATGTATGATAGCTATCAAGTAAGCACGTGTCAGATGAACGTTAATAAAAATACTTATGTTCAAAAGTAGTTTTTGATCTCTTATCTCTATCCACTCTCTCTTTCAGTCCTGCAGTTTAGCTTGGACTTGGAGTGGACTGTCGAAGCAACCTTATGGGTTGTTGACGACGATGGGAAATTTATGTCGTTTTAGTGTGTTTATCGTTTTGCTGGTGGGACCTACATAACCACCTATGAATGCATGTGTTATGCCTCTAGGCAAAAAATAGAGATATCTTATGGGAAAAGTCCTTTTGACCACGTCACTTTCTCTTTTTTATTATTTTTTATTAACTGCTTGTGCAATAAAGAATATATTATGTATTTTACTCTTTTACTTGATGAAATGCCATGATCTTGGTGCTTAAATCTTCGAGCCCCATTACAGCAATGGCTCTGTTGAGTTTTAGTGGACAGTACTGGCTCCTCTAGCCAGTGAATCCAAAGTTAGATGGATGATGGATGAACGGATTTTGATTTTTGATAAAACAGCAATATCGATAATACATCAGAATTGATTAAGATTTAGTTAACAGTTAGCCGAAAGACAAGTCAAGTCTACGTATAATAAAATCTAACTTAGTTGAATCTGTACATTGAATATTTTTTGGAAAATCTAATACCGATTTAGATTCGCCTGTGACCATGATTGCTGTAAAGCATTCGAAATTTTGGGTACTAAAAATCAAAATAGATCCGCGACAAAATCCGAAAAGGTAGTTTCATTTATAATGTCGAATATTCGCGTAAACCTAAGGAAGTGAACCTATGAGTCTATAGTCTTTCAGCTATAAGTAATAAGTACTTACAGCTTAAACGTATTTCCCAGTATTACATAAAATCTAAGAATTTGGTTTCCGGTCTTAAGATCGCGAGCGGAGCCACGGGAAAGCCTAGTATTAAAGAAATTGACAAAATATCAAATAACTTTACACTGTACGTGAAAACACAGTATTCACTATTATCTGTAAATAAATCATTACATCCGCTTAGATAATACCATCTATTGACGCACTATAATTCCATAGTAAACTTTCAATAATGCAATTAACTTGCTCGCTTCAATTGTTCTGTTAAACTACCCAGTAGCTAATAAAGATAAATATCGTACTTTTGACATTGTAGGTTATAATTTTCTTCATTCATTCAATTATGTACTTGAGGGTATTAAAAGTATAAAAAGGTTTTTATGTGTATGGGAAATTTTATTATAGTGTATAGAAAAACTAATATTTCCTACTTAAGTTGAAAGAGTATCATATTCAGCCCTTTTTAGCGTCCCAGTGCTGGGCACGGGCCACCCTCAGTACGAGGGGGATCAGGCCATAATCCACCGCGCTGGCCTAGTGCGTGTTGGCGGACTTCACTTGTCTTTCGAAAACTTGCTAGGTTTTTCTCAGACATGCAGGTTTCCTCACGATGTTTTCCTTCACCGTAAGACAAGTGGTAATTATGATAGAAAATAATTTGCACATGAAAATATCAGAGGTTCGAGACCCGGATTGGAACCCGCATCACTCGGTTATCCAACCGAGTGCGTTACCGTTTGGCTACCATTGCCTATGTTAAAAGAGTATAGTAAAAGTAAATTAAAAAAGGTATGGCTGAATAACGTCCTTCAGTTGGGCAGGGGGAGGCCCGAGCCCGTTCAATACGAGGCGCATCACGACCGGAAGTCTCGACATACTCGTAATTAGTCATCGATATTGTATCGATTTGTGTCGTTACGTCGAAATTAGCTATAAATGTATTTAATATCATTTTTATAGACAATTTTGACGTAACGACACAAATCGATACGATATCGATGACTAACGATGTCGAGACTACTGGTCCAGGCCATAGCCCACCACGCTAATCAAGTGCGGGTAGGTGGACTTCACATGTGCGAAAACTTGTTATTACTTTCAATTTTTCAATCAAACATGTACCCTAACGATGTTTCCAGTTGCCATAAGTGATAATAATTAAATTGAAAATCATTAGAATATTAAAATTTTACAGCTGAGTATAATGTATATTGTATTAGACACGTTGTCTAAAGTTACATTTTAATACGGTTATAGTCTATTTGTGAGCAAACATCAGAACATTCAGCGCAGTTGCAGCGAAAGTCACAAATATTTATTTTGTATATTAAACACAAGCCGCTAACAGATGCTTAGGGACGACCCCGAGTGAAGCGAGGATGACTTACTAGTATTAAATAAAAAAATAATTACATTAAATTATACTAAATTGTGTCCAAAGCACTTACTCGTGAGTTACGTTAACTTAATTGCAAGACCTAAAAATAGGAGACCCTTTATCAAATAAAAGATATTAATCGTGACAGATTCGATTCTTTTGAATTGAATTGAATTGAATTGAATTGAATTGAATTGAATTGAATTGAATTGAATTGAATTGAATTGAATTGCATTGAATTGCATTGAATTGAATTGCATTGAATTGAATTGAATTGAATTGAATTGAATCGATACGATATCGATGACTAACGATGTCGAGACTACTGGTCCAGGCCATAGCCCACCACGCTAATCAAGTGCGGGTAGGTGGACTTCACATGTGGTAAAACTTGTTATTACTTTCAAACAATTTTTCAATCAAACATGTACCGTAACGATGTTTCCAGTTGCCATAAGCGATAATAATTATATTGAAAATCATTAGAATATTAAAATTTTACAGCTGAGTATAATGTATATTGTATTAGACACATTGTCTAAAGTTACATTTTAATACGTTTATAGTCTATTTGTGTACAAACATCAAAATTTTCAGCGCAGTTGCAGCGAAAGTCAGAAATATTTATTTTGTATATTAAACACAAGCCGCTAACAGATGCTTAGGGACGACCCCGAGTGAAGCGAGGATGACTTACTAGTATTAAAATAAAAAATAATTACATTAAATTATACTAAATTGTGTCCAAAGCACTTACTCGTGAGTTACGTTAACTTAATTGCAAGACCTAAAAATAGGAGACCCTTTATCAACGAGCAAAAATAAAAGATATTAATCGTGACAGATTCGATTCTTTTGAATTTGAATTGAATTGAATTGAATCGAATGGAATGGAATGGAATTGAATTGAATTGAATTGAATTGAATTGAATTGAATTGAATTGAATTGAATTGAATTGAATTGAATTGAATTGAATTGAATTGAATTGAATTGAATTGAATTGAATTGAATTGAATTGAATTGAATTGAATTGAATTGAATTGAATTGAATTGAATTGAATTGAATTGAATTGAATTGAATTGAATTGAATTGAATTGAATTGAATTGAATTGAATTGAATTGAATTGAATTGAATTGAATTGAATTGAATTGAATTGAATTGAATTGTATTGAATTGAATTGAATTGAATTGAATTGAATTGAATTGAATTGAATTGAATTGCATTGAATTGAATTGCATTGAATTGAATTGAATTGAATTGAATCGATACGATATCGATGACTAACGATGTCGAGACTACTGGTCCAGGCCATAGCCCACCACGCTAATCAAGTGCGGGTTGGTGGACTTCACATGTGGTAAAACTTGTTATTACTTTCAAACAATTTTTCAATCAAACATGTACCGTAACGATGTTTCCAGTTGCCATAAGCGATAATAATTATATTGAAAATCATTAGAATATTAAAATTTTACAGCTGAGTATAATGTATATTGTATTAGACACGTTGTCTAAAGTTACATTTTAATACGGTTATAGTCTATTTGTGAGCAAACATCAGAACATTCAGCGCAGTTGCAGCGAAAGTCACAAATATTTATTTTGTATATTAAACACAAGCCGCTAACAGATGCTTAGGGACGACCCCGAGTGAAGCGAGGATGACTTACTAGTATTAAAATAAAAAAATAATTACATTAAATTATACTAAATTGTGTCCAAAGCACTTACTCGTGAGTTACGTTAACTTAATTGCAAGACCTAAAAATAGGAGACCCTTTATCAACGAGCAAAAATAAAAGATATTAATCGTGACAGATTCGATTCTTTTGAATTTGAATTGAATTGAAATGAAATGAATTGAATTGAATTGAATTGAATTGAATTGCATTGCATTGAATTGCATTGAATTGAATTGAATTGCATTGAATTGAATCGAATTGAATTGAATCGATACGATATCGATGACTAACGATGTCGAGACTACTGGTCCAGGCCATAGCCCACCACGCTAATCAAGTGCGGGTTGGTGGACTTCACATGTGGTAAAACTTGTTATTACTTTCAAACAATTTTTCAATCAAACATGTACCGTAACGATGTTTCCAGTTGCCATAAGCGATAATAATTATATTGAAAATCATTAGAATATTAAAATTTTACAGCTGAGTATAATGTATATTGTATTAGACACATTGTCTAAAGTTACATTTTAATACGTTTATAGTCTATTTGTGTACAAACATCAAAATTTTCAGCGCAGTTGCAGCGAAAGTCAGAAATATTTATTTTGTATATTAAACACAAGCCGCTAACAGATGCTTAGGGACGACCCCGAGTGAAGCGAGGATGACTTACTAGTATTAAAATAAAAAAATAATTACATTAAATTATACTAAATTGTGTCCAAAGCACTTACTCGTGAGTTACGTTAACTTAATTGCAAGACCTAAAAATAGAAGACCCTTTATCAAATAAAAGATATTAATCGTGACAGATTCGATTCTTTTGAATTGAATTGAATTGAATTGAATTGAATTGAATTGAATTGAATTGAATTGAATTGAATTGAATTGAATTGAATTGAATTGAATTGAATTGAATTGAATTGAATTGAATTGAATTGAATTGAATTGAATTGAATTGAATTGAATTGAATTGAATTGAATTGAATTGAATTGAATTGAATTGAATTGAATTGAATTGAATTGAATTGAATTGAATTGAATTGAATTGAATTGAATTGAATTGAATTGAATTGAATTGAATTGAATTGAATTGAATTGCATTGAATTGAATTGAATTGAATTGAATTGAATTGAATTGAACTGAATTGAAATGAATTGAATTGAATTATATCAAAATACAACTGTTAAGATAGAAAGCACATTGTCACAGTATACTGAGTCACAGTTCATGTATCAGATGAATCTCATCGCGTGTCCCATATACGTAATCGAACTGTTACATAACTAACTACTTAACCTCGCTTCGCTCGAGTGCATCTCTGGATACTTTTATATTTTTTTGAATAATTTCTAAAATTAGAGCCGCCTGAGTTATTTTATATAAAATCAGTGTTCTGACAGTGAAAGTTCCGTCAAAATCGGTCCAGGCGCTGCGGAAATTAGCCGGAATACAAGACACATACGTTGACGTATCCTACTAATATTAAAAACGCGAAGTTTGTAAGAATATATGGATGTATGTTTGTTACACTTTCACGCAAAAACTACTGAATAGATTTTCATTAAACTTTACAATAATATAGCTTTCACGTTAGAATATCGCATAAAAATATACTTGCGAACCCCGCGGCTTCGATCGCGCTAAATCTAGGCGAAACCGAGCGAAGAGTCTTTAGTAATATTTTGTACCCATACCTAGTAATATTTTGTATGTGGCGATTATATGTATGTAGCTATGTATGTATTTATTTTGATTTGTGAAGTCTTAAAATCAATGTAACTTTGAGCTTTTTCCTTATCTTTAGTTATTAGATAGTACTTTCTTAGATTTACGCGAATATTCGACATTATAAATGGAACTACCTTTTCGGATTTTGTCGCGGATTTATTTTGATTTTTAGAGAGACTCTCCCGTGACCATGATTGCTGTAAAGCATTCGAAACGTCGGGAACTAAAAATCAAAATAAATCCGCGACAAAATCCGAAAAGGTAGTTTCATTTATTAGATAGTATTAAATTAATACTAAGGTAAGAGAAGATAGAGCAACTGCAGTTCAAATCTCTTAATCTCCTCACACTCCTGATATTATCATGGGCGAATCATTTATAAGAAGATTACCACGATCAGTGACTGTGACGTCAAACATCATAAGGAAACCTGGATAACCGAGAGAATGTAGCAAATTTGCAAATGATATCCCTGCACTTGGCCAACGTGTGTGTGACGTTTTTCAGTATAGAAGTGATTTGTTATCATTTTTGTCGGAATCTGGAAATGAAATCTGGCACACTTAAGCTAATAGAAAATCACTTAATAGTCTTTACCTCGTAAACTACTAAACCTATTTTAATGATAATTCTTTTGTTCTCTAATTAAAAAGATAATTAAGAAAATTATTAAGGTATTGTTGTGATTATATTCAAACATATAAGGTAGATTATGTAAAAAAACCAACGTACAAACATACACGACTGTATTTTACGAAATTTTTAAAAATTTTCTTTGATTTCTTGAGATTCTATTGCATATATACGAACTACATATATAACAGAATGCTTCATTAAATCAAGGGTTAAATAGCGGATTTATTATTCGATCACTGATATTATTAAGTTACAAGTTAATTTTGAACTTATAGAATAACAATAAGTTTTAGCCAAAAAGCTATCTTAAAAGCTTGTATACATATATAAATAACTAATATTATATCCTAAGTAAGAACATCATATTTTCACATTATATTTTATCCCTACCGCTGTAAACGCGCTAACGCCGCTGTTACGAAATATCTGGTTGGCCGAGGAATTACCAGATGACTGGAAGAAGGGGCTTCTCATAACTGTGCCAAAAAAGGGAGATCTTAGTCAGTGCAGCAATTGGAGAGGTATTACCTTGCTCTCTACCCCTTCTAAGGTGCTCTGCCGGATCATATTGGACAGGCTATCGAGAGCTGTCGAACCCCTCATCCGTAAAGAACAAGCTGGTTTTCGACCCAATCGATCCTGCACTGACCAAATCAATACTCTGCGTATCATATTAGAGCAAGCATCAGAATGGCAGAGGGAAATATATATGACCTTTGTAGACTTCGAAAAAGCTTTTGATACGCTAAATTGGGATCGCATCTGGGAGCGTTTACATGAGATCGGTGTTCCCGAGAAAATCACCAACATAATTAAGGCTATCTACAAGAACTACTCTTGTAGAGTAACGCACAATGGCCTTATCTCGGAAGATATACCGGTTCATGCGGGTGTACGACAGGGCTGTCTCCTCTCACCTCTCCTTTTTGTTGTTGTCCTCGATGGAATAATGCGTGACACGATAGCGAACAAGCGACGCGGCATAGAGTGGGGAGTCTGTAACATCTTGGAAGACCTGGACTATGCCGATGACATATGCCTACTTAGTCACACGTACGCTGACATGCAAGCTAAACTGGACGACCTACGAGGAGAGGCAATGAAGGCTGGACTTAAAATAAACACCCGGAAGACCCAGGAGATGAGGTGTGGCGTAAAAAGCTCTCTGCCGTTGCTCATCGACTCAGAGACTGTGGAACGTGTCCAAAAATTTACGTACCTCGGAAGTGTTGTGTCAGAGACTGGAGGAACTGAAGAGGACGTCGCCTCAAGGATCGCCAAAGCTAGAGCAGCCTTCGCCCAGCTACGCCCCGTATGGCAATCACGAAAACTAACCCGAAGAATAAAACTTAAAATATTCCGGTCTAATGTTAAAACCGTGTTGATGTACGGGTGCGAGACGTGGAAGGTTACCAAGGACATCTCGCGCTGTCTCCAGGTCTTTATTAACCGATGTCTACGCCGAATTCTGGGTATTCACTGGCCCGAGAAAATCTCCAATGAAAATCTCTGGGAGCGCTGCAATGAGACACCAATCGACCAACAGATCAAACGCCGAAAATGGAATTGGATTGGCCACACACTCCGAAGGGACCCTAACCACATACCGAGGCAAGCCCTTGACTGGAATCCCCAAGGAAAACGAAAACGTGGCCGCCCAAAGCAAACCTGGCGTCGTTCAATCATTGCAGAAATGAAGGCAATAGGGAAGACCTGGAACGATATGAAGCGCGAAGCTCTCGACCGACCGGGATGGCGACGCACTGTAGACGCCCTCTGCCCCATCTAGGGGAGACAGGACTCCAATGATGAAGAACATCATAAGTGTTAACTATATGAAAATGCTTTTAGCTTAGCTTTTTATTACCAGATGCAATTATCATAGATTTTTTCCATTATTGTCACATGTAACAACTGTATCGAACTATTACAAATGCTAAATCGTTTAAAATAACATAAACTCTACTGTTATAGATTACTTTTGCGATATAATATCATTTAATTTTAAAATATCAATGAAACTTTAAGCTTTCTAGAGCTTTTACAATAGCTTTTGTAAGTTTCAAACTGCCATTGATGATTTGAGATTCCTTTGTACATATTTTACCTGAGCATTCTTTGAAGGAATAGATAACATATTTCACACGCAGTTTTACAATTTTGATTCAAACACTTTTTATGTAAAGCAATAATAAATAACAAGGAATTGGAGTACCTCTATGGTAAATAATAAAATTATGAGTCAAAGAAAATGTAATTGAAGTAGTAATTGTTAACAATACATAGGTCGAATCTATAGTTTTTAGAATTTTTGTCTGTCTGTTTGTGACCACATGATCAAAAAACCACTGGATAGATTTTAATAAATGGTATCCGAGTAAGGCAGTGGGAGCCCAGCGGTAACGCGTCGCTTGTATAACCGAGTGATGCGGGTTCAAATCCGGGTCTCGCACCTCTGATATTTTCATGTGCGAATCATTTCTATCCTGATTACCACTTGTCTTACGGTGAAGGAAAACATCGTGAGAAAACCTAGCAAGTTTTCGTAAGACATGTGAAGTCCACCAACGCGCACTGGGCCAGCGCGGTGGACTATGGCCTGATCCCCCTCGTATTGAGGGAGGCCCGTCCCAGCAGTGGGACGTTAAAAAGGGCTGATGATGATGATGATGATCCGAGTAAAAATACAAGGTAGTTTTTACTGCGAGAAAATACGTCATTTGTAAGAGTAAGAGAAGCGAAGGTAAATCTTAAGTCTAATTTATATAATTTGTCAACCATCACGATTTCAAAGTTCAATAGAACGTCCGGAAACAAAATTGCCAAATAAAACAACGTTGACTTAAAACCACTAATTAGTGTAAAATATTTAGGTTCAACAAACCCATAATATTTA
Source organism: Boloria euphrosyne (assembly GCA_951802675.2). Classification (NCBI taxonomy): domain Eukaryota; kingdom Metazoa; phylum Arthropoda; class Insecta; order Lepidoptera; family Nymphalidae; genus Boloria; species Boloria euphrosyne. The sequence continues at coordinate 6,180,184 of OX637896.1, forward strand.
TACATATAATAAAATTCTAACTTAGTCAAATCTGTACATTGAAAATTTTTGGAAATTCCTATTGAAATAGTCATTATTATCGATACAGAAGCCGAATCTATAGTTTTTATTAAGATTATTGTCCGTCTGTCTGTCTGTGATCGCATCACGAGAATACCACTGGACAGATTTTGATGAAATTTGGTTCAATGATAGCTGGTGATCCAGGTCAAGATATAGGATACTTTTTACTGCTGGAAAATATCACACTTCTGAGATATCTCGACTACCCGTTACAAACCGGCTATAAAACATCACACGGTATGTGTAAATATAAAAATTTAAAATAAAAATTTGGTTTCCGGTCTTTAGAACGCGAGCGGAGCCGCTGGAAATACTAGTTAATTTATATATCTAAAAGATATGGCATCTGAGTAATTCTTAGACTGATATAAGTTCCTCTTATAGTAACGTTTTATGAATTACAAATAGTCGACAGAATGTAGAGCTAATACCGTCCTTGTTAGTAAATATACGTTATCGTACAATAACTGATTATAATGATTTTTGACTTAATCCCTTATCGATTTCATAGTACAATGATACAAACTTACTATATTATATTATACGTCGTACATTCTAATTATATATTAAAATTAACTATATCTGTATAATTAACATATGAAAAACATAAAGATATAAAAAATATAAAAAAATACTTACTTGCGTCTCGTCGTGGCTTGTTTCTTATTTCTAATATCACAGGATTTTATATATTTATAATTAATATTATTTACACTAAAAAAAAACACTTTATTTACAATTATATACACTGGCCAGTTTTACCCCATACAGTCAGTTAATTTTGATAATTACATTTTTTGCGCGTAGCTGTTAACACGGTAACAGGTGTTTAACGTTCGGTGGCTGAGAGCGTACTGTCATAGAGGCTGTCTTCATTGCTTTAATATCAGGTGTAACTCAATCAGTGATAATGTTGACAATACAAGTCGGCGTCGCCTCGGCTGATTCGAAGGGTCTTTACCAGCGACACCGTAGTGGACCGGTTTGGAAGCCCACCGGTCAACGATCGCTTGCGTGCGAACTTTGTTTGGGATGTAGAGTCACCATGTGTTAGGGATTTATTAGACTAATAAACGTCTGACTTTCGTCTGTACGCAATTTCATATGCTATTGTTTGGATTTTTTATTTTGTTTTGGTTAAAATCTGCTTATCTTGCTTGTTGGTGGTAAAAATAGTGAAAATTGTATTTATAGTAATGCGTAAATTATGTTAATATGTGTTATTGTAGGTCAAGCTCTTTACTTTGTCGAATAGATAGACAAAATTTAGACTTATATATAGAGATGAAAGAAAATATATCATATTCAGTACATGTAAATAAAATTCAAGTGTCTGTTTTTTATTAACACTAAATGCATATGAAAGTATATGTACAGTGCTTTCTACAAAAAACCAATTTTTTAAAATTTTGTCTGTCTGTTTGTTTGTTCCGGCTAATCTCTGAAACGGCTGAACCGATTTTGCCGGGACTTTTACTCTCAGATAGCTAATGTTATAAGGAGTAACTTAAACTACTTTTATTTAGTTAGAAAAATTATATTACTTATTTTAACTTACGCCCAGCGAAGCGGACCGGGTTTGCTAGTAAAAAGTATAAATTTAATTAGGCTCTTCTTGTTATCTAATTTTTTTTCTTGTATACAAATTTTTAATGGACCTGGTTTATTATCCATTGGTCCGCTGTTTATATTTATAAAGTTATAGAATGATAACAGAGAATGTTTTTAAAATATTATTTAAACAATATTGTATTTACATATGAAACAAGTTTTACGATAGGATATTCATTTCAACAAAATATCTACATAAATAGCAACATTCCATTTCGAAGTATTTATGTATTAATAATGGCGTAGAGAATGCATCATTACGTAGTAAAAAAAGTCGCTTCCAACGTCAGTTTTAAACGGATATTATTTTATTTATTTATTTTTTTTATGGGACAAAGGGGGCAAACGGGCAGGAGGCTCACCTGATGGTAAGTGATCACCTCCGCCCATGGACATCTGCAACACCACAGGGCTTGCAGATGCGTTGCCGGCCTTTCAGGAAAGAGAGGGAGGGAGGGAGGAGGGAGAAGGACGGGAGTAGGGATGGGAGGTGGGCCTCCCGGACTCTCACTTTCCGGACGAAACGCGACAGCATAGCTGCCACTTCACGCCGGTCTTCTGTGAGAGAGTGGTACTATACGGGGCGTGCCGGCCCATTCGGTTGCTACCCGAAGGTAACAAGGTTTTAATGCGGTTTTCATCAATTAGATAGATAGGTTTCATGAGTAATAATAGAGTGTAATCAATAAATAGGTTTCATGCATATTACAGTAGAAAAAGACGATAATATATCTCATTCAAGTGAAATCACATACATGTCTCTCCCGTGACCGTGATTGCTGTAAAGCATTCGAAACGTCGGGTACTAAAAATCTAAATAAATCCGCGACAAAATCCGAAAAGATAGTTTCATTTATAATGTCGAATATTCGCGTAAACCTAAGAAAGTACCACATGTTATTATTCAGTTATATAAGTGTTCACCACCGAAGAGCCAAACACATACACTAAAGAAATTTCGCATACACACATTTCATACGTTTCGCATAAGAATGACAATATCTATAAAACTCTGCTAATAGTCATCTCGATTCGATACTAAAGCCTCAAGTTTCAAATGAGAATAGAATAATAATATAATTTAAAAAAACGACATAGGCAGGCAGTGGTAGCCCAGCCATAATGCGCTCGCTCGGATAACCGAGTGATGCGGGTTCAAATCCGACTCAACCACCTCTGTATTTTTATGTGCGAATCATTTCTATCATGATTACCACTTGTCTTACGGTAAAGCAACACATCGTGAGGAAACCTGTATGTCTGAGAAAAACCTAGCAAGTTCTCGAAAGACATGTGAAGCCAACACGCACTAGGCCAGCGCGGTGGACTATGGCCTGATCCCCCTTGTACAGAGGGGGGCCCAGTATAGTTTTTTTACAATTTTTGTATGTCTATCTGCGATCGCATCGAAAAAAACTGCTGTTTATCTGGGTATATATCAAATACTTTTTATACGGGAAAATATCACATCTGTGAGAAATCTTTAAGTATTAGGTATACGTTAAAACGTTCTAACCGCCGCACTCAAAGTTACTTAATGATCAATTAAGTCGAGAATCTCCATAGTAAATAACGATTTAATGGTTTATTATGTGACTCTGAGTGCGGCGGTAAGTGACTGACTGAGCGTAACTAGCGTGAGTCGCAAGTCAGTACGATAAATAAAAGATATAACGAAAAGTACATATAAATAAAATTAAAGTGAATGATTTTAATTTAAAAATAACAGCTTTTCACATTATGCATACAAAAGTATATACAATACTTACATAAAAAATCAATTTTTAAAATTTTTGACGACTGTCTGTTTGATCCGGCTAATCTCTAAAATGGCTGGACCGATTTCGACGGGACTTCCACTCGCAGATAGCTAATGTTATAAGGAGTAACTTAAGGTACTTTTATTTTATTAGAAAATTTTACGCTCAGTGAAACGTGCCGGTATTCTAGTTAAGTATAAATTACTTATTAATTAACAATCAATTACAAGAACATAACATACCAGAGGTTTAAAGAGTCATCTGGTAGAGTGGTAACAAAATAATTTCGTTATCAAAAAATCATATGATTTTCATGGGTCATCAGAAACATCATAACAATCATACAAATCATATGATATATATACATAATCATAAGCTACGTAGTATGTTATATTATATACAACTTTTGGGCTAAAAAATATTCAATAATAAAATCAACTTATGAAGAAAGATTCCTTAGGAAGAGAGAAACTACTTAAAAAAAGAGAGGATGAATTCGACTATAAAAATCATTGTTGAAAATTCGAGGAATACATAATATATGAATAAAATTTATTTATCTATATAAAAAAACTATTATGGATAAAACTTAAAGCTCGTCAATAGCTTTCAAACAAGTTTTCTTACTACGGTGTGTAGGAAAAGAGGATCTAAACGTCTTTTTATTTGCCTATTTATATACATTATACGAGTACATATTATATGTAAGTAGATACGAGGAAAATTGCTACGTATTTTACCTTTGTATGTATAATAAAGTTATCTGACTTAATGTCATCCATTCAGTATCGGAGCAATATTGTGTTTAAAAATTCTTGTCAAGTGCGAGTCGGCATCGCGTGAAACGGGTTCTGTGCCAATCTATAACAATTAAGCTAGCTTTTTTTTTTCTTTACCTGTTCTGTAAGACCTTGCTTTTTTCCAAATTTCTTGATTCTAGGTAAAAGGGAATTACCATATAGGTTTTCGACCCAAAACCCATAGGGTACTTTCGGCTGACCTAGTGAAGTGATCTTACATTTTCATTGGTTTCTTTCTTTACCTTTTGAGGTACGGAACCCTAACCAACCGACAAAGAGCGTGTCGGGCAGCGCGCGATGTGGAGTTTCGTAGGTGTTCATTACAGTAATGTATTAAAAAGAGATCTTTTAGTAAGGATTTTATTATTTTATTTTTATTTTTTATATCTCCCGACTAATATGTACACATTATACATATATCCGTGAGAAATAGCTTTCTAGTACTAAGATTCTTTAAGCTGTGTACAAACGATGGATAAGGTGTCTCGACTAGAGGACCCTGATTTGGAAAATTGTGGTTTTGGAATATTATTATTTATGATCTATTATATACATAAAATATTGTATAATGCATCTGTTTGTAAATTATTATGTTATTCTTATATTACAAAGACATATAACTATTATTTATCACGTATTTTTATTACTGAAAGCATTTAATACTTCAAAAAGTACAATAATACTAGAAAAAAAGAAAATCATTTTAAACATAATCTCCCATTGTGTTACGAAGAAAAACTAACGTGAGGAAACCTGCATATCTGTAAGCACCCAGATAGTTTGCTAAAGACGTGTTGTTATTCCGTTAACCCATACTTGGGCAGTGTGTACTATGGCTAATGGCTATGGCCTGATCCTCCTCGTACTGAAAGGAGACCCGTCCTCAGTAATGGGCAATTAAAAACGTTTGAATAAATACATACAATAAAACAAGTCATTGTTATTTAGCTACTATGAATATATGCTTAGTTTTAATTCTTCTTCTTCTTCTTCCTGCCCTTATCCCACGATATGTGGGGTCGGCACAGCATGTCTTCTTCTTCCACTCTCCTCTGTCATTCGTCAACGTAACATCCACCCCTTTCACACGCATATCCTCTATTACACAATACATCAATCTCTTTTTCGGTCTTAGTTTAAATTAAAAGATTTTTTTAAAAGTAAAAATTAAAAAGTTTACTTATTGCTAGTTATTTCAAAAATAACTTGTAGAGAATTACCTACTGAAGTGATTTGAGTTTATAAAGTTTAGTAGGATTCTAATAATATTATGGGATCTCTTATTATATTATTAACGAGTAAAAATCAAAACTCTGAATGATTACAGTAAATTAATTTGTTACATTAATTTAAATTAAAGTAGGTATCCTTTTGGATTGCATCGCGGATTTATTTTGATTTTTCGTTCCCGTTGCATGCTTTACAGCAATCATGGTCACGGGAGATACTAAGCTTTTAATCGTCTCAAAGGTACTTGTACTGACAATACCTACTCACAATTTAATTTATTTCTAAAACTAGGATTTCGGCTGCCCAATTTTAAAACACAGTAACTGCAAAATTTTTATACCTGATTTTTTTTAGTATTGCTGCATTTTTTATAACTTTTAAACCTTAATTTCAAGTATTTTTTCTTAAAAATATTTATATTTGAGTATTTTCTATTCATACATCAAATTTGTCATTCATTTGGCGGGCAAACTTTTTTTTAATAAGAAAAATTGAAAAAAAAATTTAAATGTTAGTTACTGTGTTTTGAAATTGGGCGGCCGAATTTTCCCGCGGCTCGGCTCGCGTTTTAAAGTAACGAAATTCTTAGATTTCACATACCGTGTGATGTTTTACAGCCAGTTTTTAACGGTTAATTTCTGAGAAATGAGATATTTTCCAGCAGTAAAAAGTATCCTATATTCTGACCCGGATAACCAGCTATCATCGTACCAAATTTCGTCAAAATCTGTCCAGTGGTTTTCTCGTGATGCGGTCACAGACAGACAGACAAACAAAAATTCTAAAAGCTATAGATTCGGCCTCTGTATCGATAATAATTACTATTCCAATACGAATTTCCAAAAAATATTCAATGTACAGATACGACTATGTTAGAATCTTATTAAATGTATAGATATAGATGTCAAATATAAGCGTAAATTTTATTTAAAAATCGATGCTAGAACTTTGTTCTATGCATGATTGATATATAGTGAACCGGGGTTATTGCAACTTCGGGGTTATTGTGTCTAATCATTTTATCTTCTTTCACAAATCGATTTATGAGAAACTACACTACTAGTTAGATATAGAAACTAATGCTTAAAAAAGTGGATTATAGAGTGTGCTTCTATCGCGTCTACTGTTTTACTGATGGCGTATTTTTATCATTAAACATTTTTTTGTTCAGTGTTCTGGAAACTTACTGTTGTATTTTATTTCATAAAATTTTATTGCGAGCCTTATTGAATAAAATTTTCTGGTAAGAAAAATTAGAATGAATAAGTCCTTGTTAATTGATAATTAATTTCTTTCTCTGTCGTAGTTCTCTAGAGTTATTTATAAAGATACATTAACCCCGCGAAAAGTGTTACACGGGGTTATTGTGTCTACAAAGAAAGACACAATAACCCCGCTGATTTTAGTATGGAAATAAAATTTTAATTTAAAATTAGTGATGCCAACGTATTTTTATCGATAAAGTGAAAAACAGACTTTGTAAGTAAATGGTAGGTAACAGGTAATTTTTTTTTTAAATATTTACATAATTATTTAAGTACGATTTTTTTAGATGATGCTCACCTATAAAATAATATACCTAAAAGTGACCTAATATTTTTATTTAAATCAGCCAACGGTTGGTGGGGAAATCGGTGGACATACCTACATAAAAAACATATATACAGTGGAACATATAACCTTCTCCTTTTTTGCAGTCGGTTAAATATATATGAAAACGTGTTTTACTCAAAACTAGCGGGACCTGCGGCTTCGCTCGCGCTTAAAATTACAAAAAATATTTTTGGTTTTATGCTATATCTCATAACGTACCAACGATTGATTTCCCACTTAGTTTAGTTTAATTTTACTACTGCTCTATTGCCGTTAGATGCTGGCATAGAATATCACCACCCCATTTCTGGCCGAGGGTGTATAAAAGGCGACTAAGACATAAAAAACGGAGGATGGGTGGCAGCATTTTCTAGTACAATTTTTCAAGTACAACTAAATGCAATCGTCAATGACGACTCGAGCTGGCATCACTGAACATGAGCACACGAAGCTATATTCCTTAAAATTAGTATGATGAGGTGAAATCTATGTATGAGGACATTAGTAGAGCCATACATAGCTCCAAAACCGACATTACGTCATGGGAGACTCCAAAATGAAACTAGACAAACGAGAAGGCGACGAGCTGAAAGCGGGGCAAATTGGAATTTCAAATTTAGATGTGGAAACCATCGGGGGTATTTACTAGCACATTTTATGGAAGGTAGAAGAAAAGGAGGGACTCTTAGAAAAGGATGTACTCCTTTTTCAAGTTACGAAACCACAGGAAGTGGACGTGGATAAGCCCTGATGGTACAATTAAAATGAGACTTCATTATGTAGATGAAGGAAGAAAATATTCAGTGACTAGTGACATACCTCGCTTCGTTCGGGTTCTTCCCTAGGTATCCCTAGGTATACCCAGGTCCCTAGGTATTTTTTACAAACTTTGATTTTTTTTTGCTTATTATTAAAACCTTCCTCCTCCTTCCTTTTTTCGACGAAGTCACAGATATCTTCTCATGGCGATACATCTTATTTGAAATATCCCGTTACACCTTGGAGCATGTCTTTCTGCCCAAAGCTGGGGTTTGTAGCCGTTTGAGCGAATGACCTGAATCTTGATGTGTAAATTTTTTTCATAGAGTAGTTGGGATCTCAAACCATAGAATACGCAGGGAAAGTCATCTTTGATTTTGCCCTGACGTATCGATTAATACAATTAGTACCGAAACAGAGTACCGGATATTGAAGACCATACATTTTCCTTGCTTGATTTTTTTCTGACTACGTACCCGGATAACTGTCAGATATCAGTTGGGGCCCCCCGGGTCCATCTAACCCTTGCCTGGTACGTTCAAAGGTGTCCATAGCCACCTTCTTTTTTTCTTCTCAGCCCATATACGTCCACTGCTGGACATAGGCCTCCCCCAAAGATCCCCACGACAAACGGTCTTGCGCCCTCCGTATCCATTGGGGTCCAGCGACTTTAACTAAGTCGTCGGTCCACCTTGGGGGAGGCCTGCCCACGCTTCGCTTTCAGGTTCGTGGCGGCCACTCTAGAACTTTGCGTCCCCATCGACCATCCGTTGTACAAGCAATGTGCCCTGCCCATTGCCACTTGAGCTTGGATATTCGGTGGGCTATGTCGGTGACATTGGTTTTTCTGCGTATCTCCTTGTTTCTAATACGATTACGCAGGGAAACTCCGAGCATAGCCCTCTCCATTGCTCTCTGTGTGGCCTTGAGCTTTCTTATGAGGCCCATCGTGAGCGGCCACGTTTCTGTGCCGTATGTCATCACTGGCAACACACACTGATCAAACCTACTTGGACAGTTTGTCCAAGGTATACATACAACCCTATTACCATACCTCATCAACAACTTCAAGCAACATATTCGACATAATTTTCGTTTTTAAAATGTTTATTTGAGACCAACTCGCTCGGGGACTTTATTGAGGTCATTTAGCATAATACTGAGGTCCTCCACGGTCTCAGCCATGACCAGCTATATATCGTCGGCAAATCGGAAGTGAGTGATGTACTCGGCGTTGATATTGATGCCGAGTCTGTTTCAGTCCAGGACCTTGAAGACATCTTCCAATGCAGCCGTAAACAATTTCGGCGAGATGACATCGCCCTAATGTACTCCTTGCTGCAATTGGATGGTTCTAGAGTTCTGATCCTGAAGTCGGACTGAAATAAGGGCGTTTTCAAATAGACACTTCAACACTTCGATATACCAGTGGTCCATCTGCCACCGTTGGAGAGACTGCAGCACAGCCCAGGTCTCTATCAAATCGAAGGCTTTTTTGCAGTCCACAAACGCCAAGCAAAGAGGCAAGTTACATCCCTCGGTCTTTTGTATAATACCGCAGCGTATGTGTGTGGTCTACGGTACTGAAGCCTTTACGGAAGCCAGCCTTTTCGGGAGGCTGGAAGTCGTAAACCTGCTATCTAGACGGTTCGTGATGACTCTCGAAAACAGCTTGTAGACATGGCTAAGAAGCACTATGGGAAGTTCTTTAGCAAGGTATAATCGCGTTTTTTAAAGTACAGTACCATAGCGCTTCTGCTCCATGCTCGTGGGGCCGTACTTTGGAATATGACAGAATTAAATAGCTTCTGAATGGCCTCAAGGATCGGTTTTCCACTCGCCTTCAGAAACTCTGTCATAATTCCATCTGCACCTGCTGTGTGAGAGCCATCCTAATCTCGCTCAGGCTAACGTCCGAGATTTCTTCGGTATAGTGTCAGGTAAGTCCGGTCCAGACTGATGGGTTGTCGCGTTGATGCAAATTGCTGTCCATAAAATCTTTCGATCTCGCCCATAAGCTCAGGATTAGATGAAACGATCTTACTGTCGTTACGAGCTGGCTTTATCCAATAGACAGATCGCTCGTTAAAAATTTTGGAGCCTTTGTTTCGCTCTATAGCGTCCATAATACTCACAGTATTAAAAGTGCGAAGGTCATGTATTAGGGATTTTTTAATTTTTTTTTTCTTCTATATAAGTGCTTGACTACGTTCCGCCTGATGGTAAGTGGTATCGCAGTCATAAATGGTAAGTCGCACTAATTCAGTAGCCACCTATTCACTCTAGCCTTGAAGGCACATAATGTATTAATCGGACGGAAACACTGACGCAGGCAGGTTGTTCCGATCCTTAGCCGCACGTATAATAAATGATGTAGCGAATCGCTTCGTCCGGACGGATGGAATGTCTACGACATAACGATGGAGACTAGCAGATCGGGTCGCCGGATAATAGAAAGGGATAGGGGAATTAGGTCGTGTAGTTCCTGCGCACACTCACCGAAATGCAACCTATAGAGTACACATGCAACCTATAGAGTACACAAGCAAGCAAGCAAGGGCTGGCAACCCTACGTCGGTTATCGAGGCTTTGTAAGTTGGCCATCGTAGGGTTTTTACCAGCGTAGGGTTCTGTGCACGCGTCTCAATCGAGTCCAAGGCCGACAGATGGCATTCCGCAGCACCAGCTTAAATGTGACTACAGTGACTACATGAAATACACGCAAGACCGTACTTGAGCTTTATATAAATTAATAAGCTGTCCCGGTGTGAAAAACTGACAGACCTTTGCGAGGATGCCAACTTTCCTCGCTGCTACATTAGCCTTAGACGCGATGAACCGCCCGTAGTTCATGTTGGGGGTAATGTCCATCCCCAGTACCTGCAGACGGTCAGTGTATTCCAGAGGCATATGTCGGAAAGTAGGAGTCAAGGTTAAAGGACTCCTTTTTGTGGTGAACAGCCACGCCTATGTTTTGGTGGCGTTGAAACTCACAAGATTGGCATCGCCCCAAGTGGAGACTGCTCTGAGTGTGACATTAAACCGCTTTACCATGGTCTCTCTTTCGGACTGAATTTGATCTCTACTGGCCCGAGGATTCGGTAGGTATCTCTCTTCAACAGTGCTGTCGTCTGCGTACCCATAGATAACGGGTATAAGCAGATCGGTAATATGCAAATGGAACAAAGTGGCAGAGAGAACAGGTACCTGAGGAACTCCAGAGTTGGTCTTTAAGAGTTGTGATGAACAACCCTCAACCACAACTATGAGTGGTCGCTCAGGAAAACTTTAATCCAGCCAATTAGGTCAGGAGATATGTTATAGGCTGAAAGCTTGCTTATAAGGCTAGCGTGCCAGACCCTGTCATAGGCCTTTGAGACATCAAGATAAACGGCAATCGCCTCCCCGCCTCGCTCAAAAGCGTCGCCAAAAGTGTGATTGGCATACACTAGAAGGTCCCCAGTCGACCGATTCCGACGAAACCCATATTGTCGATCACTGAGGATATCGTTCTGTTCTAGGTATGCCATAAGACGAGTGTTCAATAACGCCCCATAATCTTGCAGAGTATGGAGGTGATTGAGATCGGACGATAATTGGCAGGGTCGGCACGGCTACCTTACTTGGGCACTGGTTGCACGTTGGCAAGCTTCCAGGATTTTGATACTATACCAGTCTTAAGAGAAATGCGGTATAGACGTGTCAGTATCGGAGACAACTCGGGAGCACATGTTTTAAGCACTATCCCTGGTATACCATCAGGACCACTGGCTTTATTCACATCTAGACGACACAATACTCTCTTTACCTCATTATCAGTTGGATGGAGATTTCAGCCATTGAGAATACGCAGTGAGATAGATGTGGTGGAGTATCATTGCCAGACAAATATGAATTTTGGACAAAAAGAGAAGCAAGCACTTTACCGCATGAGCCAGGGATCCGTCAAGTTTTACCAGCGGTGGCTATGAGGGTTGTCAGATGTTCGTCTCGACTCTCGACCGCTTTGGCAAGGGACCAAAAAGCTCTGCTGCTAGATGGTTGGGCAGAGAGCTTTGCGTCATTATGTGTAATTCGGTCAAGACGAGCCTTCTTTAATGTGTTTTTGTAGGACTTGGTGGCTAAGTTAAAAGCTCTCTTCTTGAATCTCACATCCGGAGCTTTGCGGTCTTGAGCGTCAACCCAGGCAAGGTAAGCTTATGCTTTTCAGCCAAGATGCATTCGGAATTAAACCATGGGCGAGCTTTGCCACCAACGGATACATCGGTGCATGGGATAAAGTATTCCATCACTTGTACCACATCAGTTATAACAACTGCACATTTAGACGGATCGGGAGAAAAGAAGCAGACCTGCCGCCAAGGAAAGGATGCAAAAAAGAGTCGCATCTCATCCCAATCTGCTGACTTGTGTGGCCATACTCGTCTAACACCAATAGAGTCGTTAAATGGTGGATAAAAAGACATACAGTTTACACCAGACAGTTGTCAGAGCTACCCAATGGGGATGAAACCTGTATGTTATATCTGTCTGGATCAGTTGTCAGCAGAAAGTCCAGACAATTAGCTGTGTAGCCGTCTACATCGACTACCTTTGTTGCTTGCTCAATCAACTGGGAGAGTCCAAGTGACACCGCATACTTCCACGCTTCTCATGGTCCGTCTTCTGGTATGGGAACAGCCAATCTTCATGATGGGCGTTAAAGTCCCCCAGAAAGACACGCTGCGCAGTGGGGCACCGTTGTATAGCCATATCAGCTTTCCTCACTGAGATGTTCAAGCAATCGAGTTGTCTCCTGGTCACCTGTGTGCAATTGGTAGACACAGGAATACAGGATCTTTTCGATTCCTGTAACTACGATTACCCAAATCGTAGAGAATATGGGGTCTTTAAGATGGCGGAGACGCTGGAAACAGAGGTTTCGCAACTACAAATAGAATCCGGCCCATGAGTTGAAATTATATTTCAACGTATAGCCGGGTTAGTCCACGTACGCAGCGCTTATTGGACATTGAATGTCTACGTCTTTTCAAGTGGTAGTGCCATGCTTGTTACCTTCGGGTAGCAGCCGAATGGGCCGGCACGCCCCGTATAGTACCACCTCTCACAGAAGACCGGCGTGAAGTGGCAGCTATGCTGTCGCGTTTCGTCCGGTAAGTGAGAGTCCGGGAGGCCCACTCCCCATCCCTACTCCCGTCCTTCTCCCTCCTCCCTCCCTCCCTTTCCTGAAAGGCCGGCAACGCATCTGCAAGCCCTGTGGTGTTGCAGATGTCCATGGGCGGAGGTGATCACTTACCATCAGGTGAGCCTCCTGCCCGTTTGCCCCCTTTGTCCCATAAAAAAAAAAAACGTCTGTGTCTACTTCAAAAAGAGCATCGAATCGACTTCGAAATCTGTTTATTAAGTTGCCGGTATTTAGACGCGTCATCCGACGACTGCAAAACCATCTCTCTCCTTTCCTTCATGAGCTCGAGGGTAGGATCAGAGATCTTTTTGGGTCTATTTTAAGAAGAGCATCATGTATTTAGACGCAATTGATTGGTCAGCTTCTACAAACCCATCATTATAGGAGTTCACATCGCTATCTAGGCAATCGAAATCGAAACGGTTTTGGAGTTCTAACTGAAAGCTCTCGGGGTTTTGGATTTATTGTGGAGCCTTTCACTGATATTCAATTCGCCCCTCACAAGCTGGTGATCGCTTCCGGTTTTAAACGCACTGATCACAGAGACATCATTGAATATTTGCTTTTTCGTTGACATGATGAAGTCTATCTCATCATCATCAGGCTCATCTAAGTCCACTTTCTGTGGTTTCATTTTTTGAAAAAGGAGTTCATTATTCAGAGTCCCTCCTTCTCCATAAAACGCGCAATTAGATGTCCCCGATGGTTTCGACAACCAAATCCAAATTGACACACTGTCAGCTCATCGCCTTCTCGCTTGCCTAGTTTCGCATTGAAGTCTCCCAAGACAACGGTAAGGTGGATTTTAGAGCTATACATGGCTCTACTAATGTCCTCATACATAGACTCCACCTCCTTATCAGGATATATCGAGGTCGGTGAGTACACTTGGTTCAAGTGAGACTGGTGGGCGGTAAACCCGACACCACCTTGGGACTGTTGGTCGTCCTCCCGGAAATAAAGCAGGTTACCAGATTTGAGTGCTATCGAGTTCTTTCCCTTTCTTCGAACCTCCGATTATCACATAATATCCCATCGTATCCTACTCAATTTTTCCTCGAGTTCAAAAACAATTCTTCCTCGATTTCAGAAATTTATCCATCGGTTCGCAGTGTGCGCGTGCTTAGTGTTGCCAGGTCAGTCGTCGTTTATGGTAGCCCGACCGCACCCGGAGATTCTTCGTACCCTACCGTTATCTAGGCCGCTACCATGACCAGGAATAGTAAGGCTGCCGGGTACTGGGGGCCGGTATTGTTTGTTAGTCATTTTGGGGGGATTTGCCATAATCGCCACGCTTGGCATGCGGGTTGGCAATCGCGAACGCTACTTTGTTGCATCCAGTGCTAGTTAGTGCCTTTTGCGAAAAGCAGGAATCCTATGAGGCTTGGATTGGATCCTAGGCCCTGGCCAAGGATCCTAACGTAGTCTATCTCAAAAAGAAATTTAATGCTGCGTCTAGATACGGCAAAACGTTAATGGTTAGGTCAAGAGACAAACATATAGGCGAGAAACTTCTAAGCTTGCCATCTGGATCACGAGCTTTTTGAACTCTCGCTAAAATCATCTCTACCAACTTTGCGCAACCAAGATATAACACGGGCACATTCTGGAAAGGAGAAAGCAGATCTTATGTTCTCTTTTTGCATCGAATTCAACTCTTGATGACGCTGGATTGCCGGTCTCTACCACTTTACAGTGCAATTACACCATGCCAGAAAAACACTTCAGATACGTAGAAGAACCTAAGTCACTGGTATAGTCCATCAAACAGGCAAGCTCAAGTGGCAGTAGGCGGGGCACATAGTTCGCAGAATAGACGATCGTTAGAGACGCAAAGTTCTCGAGTGGCGGCCACGTACTGAAAGGCGAAGCGTGGGCAGGCCTCCCACAAGTTGGACGTCTTGGTTAAAGTAGTGGGAGCTCACTGGGTGCGGAATGCGGATGTTACATGATCAGTTGTCGTGAAAATCTTTGTGGAAGTCCTATGTCCAGCAGTGGACGTATTTGGGCTGAAACGAACTACTCTTATAGAACCAGTTACTGTGCATTCCTGTGATAGTATTTTTTTTTGTTTCATTTCTGTAGTAAAGGATATCCTAAATACGGTCCCTAGTAAGACTCTATTACTGCACAAAGTTTAGTTAAAATTGGTTCAGTACTTTTTGTGTAAACGCATGGACGCGCGATTCGCTAAGTTATTGTTTTTTATGCTTACTGATAAAAATAGGTATTGCAAGTGTAACTTAGAAGGTAGATTTTGATATAGGCTTTTCTGTAGGTCTATTTAAGACTCAAATTTCCTTCGACTTTGATTTGAAGTATATCTTAAGAATTAGCCACCGCTAGCTTTCCAGGACTAGACCAATTATTTTGTTTTCCAGTAAAAATTAAACATTTTCTGCAATATAAAGAATCCCAAGTCATCACGAGTTATAAGTTATCACTACACAAAATTTGATTAAAACCAGTCCAGTACTTTTTAGGGTAAACGATAACATATAAACAGACAAAAATTATAATAATTGTTGTTTTGGGGTTTTATTCATTCAATACACATTACGTTGGTCATGTTCTTAAAAATATTTCATGTACAGATTTTTAAATTACAGTTTGATTATATGTATAGAATTTATCGACAATCAACATACAATACTTATCAGGCATAATCCCAACACTAAATTTAAAGAAAAAGCTACAATAACCCCTCTTTGACCAAAAAAAGTATTTTTAACAGAAACTAGCTTTCCTACATAGATAAAGTGCTCAAATCATTTTCTTCAATGCCTTTTTTATCATAATCAGTGATTCCAAGCATCATATCTCTTTAAGTTTAGAAATTAAGAATGATAGTTACAATAACCCCCGATACGGGGCTATTGTGTCTAAAATCAGTCCTTGGAGTTCATACCAAATTTAACAAGAATATACTCGGTGTTTTCTTATACAATTAAGTGAAAATAAATCTTAAGGATATGACAATTTAAGATATTTAAGCAATTTTCCCGTAAACTATTCAGTAGCAGAAATACAGCTTCTTCAACCTACCCTAGTCGAAAAAATTGCACTTTTTAGACGCAATAGCCCCGGTTCACTATACGTACTCGTAGTCAATAATGTCAAACTGTGCCTAATATTATAAGGCAGTAAAGTATGTCTAAGAGTTTGGAATTTTAGTATTAAATGTAAGTTCTGAATTATAATAGAACTTCATATTTGTTCTGCATAATATTTCATTAAATATAAAGGTTTTTTAATTAATAATTATATTTGAATGATGATGTTTAACATTTATATAACAAAGGCGTTCTCTATCATTACCAAAGCAGTTAAAATCTTAGAATTAATATTTGAAATAAATCATAGTAAACTAGCAAACCACCCTCGCTTCACTCAGGTTCGTTCATTTTAACAGTTAATAATAATGAATGTAAAATATAAACAGTACCAAACTTTTTTATTTCCCAACTATTTTCTTTGGGGTTACCCTATTTTTTATATTTAAACCAATTCAGACATCCTAAGCTAAACAAAAATAAATTATCCAAATCAGATCTGTTTTTGAGTTTTAGCGAGATTAACGACAATTAATTGCCTTTTATGTACATAACATAATATCTACATAAATTAATAATATATGTACCTAAGAAAGTATTTGATATTATAAGTGAAACGATCTTTTCGAGAGACTGGTCTCTCCAGCCACTGTGATTGGTGTAAAGCATTCGTAACGTCGGGAACCAAAAATCAAAATAAATCCGCAACAAAATCCAAATAGTTCAATTTATAATGTCGTATATTCTCGTAAACCTAATAAAGTATTAAATATTATAATACTTGAAAGAGATGGATGTATGCAAGAAAAGTTTGGGAGTCACGTTTAGTTTTTAACGACCTCGATAGCAAAACCGTATTCTGTAATCTGCTTATGAGGTACTTCCCGGTTTCAGTACATTTGAACTAATACTAAAACAAATAAACTCTTTGCACAACTTAATTTTGATAATTAAGATGCTATCGCATATTTATTACAGTTTTTTATACTTATTAGGTCTGGAACAGACTTATATAGGTACGTTTTAATTTTTGAGTTGAACCCCAATTATTTTTTTAAATAGAAGTAGCCTAGGTTACTCTTACTAACATCGACTATTGGGCTATGAAATTTCCGTCAAAGTCGGCCCAAAGCCAAAGGTCACTCACTCATCCTAAAATTTCGTAAACCACTTGATGTGAGTATAAAGATGAAAGGCAGTAGTTTAGTTATTAGACGTCCACTAAAACCAGATTTTACGACAGGGTCGTATTAAGGAGGTCTAAGGGATCTCGCAAGTTTGTATAAAAGTATTTCCTTGTTAGTCCTACAAACTTTAAATTTGGCAGGGAGCATCCAGGGACGAATCCGAGCGAGGCCGGGTGTTTTTTTTTACTGCGAACAACAATCATAACAAAGTCTGACTAGACTTCAAACATAACTAATAATATATCCAATCATATCGTCCAAAGGTTAAATAATATGAATCTTTTCGATAAGACTGATCAAAGGTACACGCCAAGATAGCAGGTGTCACATATCCGACACGCGACACGCTAGAGATAAAACACCAATTTAGCTCTGAGACCTCACAAGTCATTGTACGGGTAGCAACAGGGATTGAGAGACTAGCCAAGGGATTCCACTTTGCTTAAGATTTTTTTAATGTAATTATTTTTTTGGAAACAAAATTTAAACGAACGTGAATAATGTACTAAGATGTACACAAAAAAATTCTTGCTCTAATTAAAAGATAAACGATCAAACGAATATAATGTCAGTTTCGTGTATAATAAATTAAGCATTCAAGCATGATTTTCAACTATATATATTTTAATTTAATAAAAAATAGTATTAATCGCGATAATTATTTGTAGGCGAAGAATATATTATTACAACTGCATCTGAGAAAACCTGTATGTTTAAGAGAACATAGCAAGATGTCGATGTCGATGATGATGTGTGTCCATCAACCCGAACTTGGCAAGCGTCGTGAACTACGGCCTGATCTCCCTCGTATTGAAGGGAGGTCTATGCCCAGCAGTGGGAGGAAAGTGTCCAAATCCACATTCAAGGAATCTATGTAGGTTACAAATTAACACTAGACCTGAGATTAATTAAAGTATCCTACGTCTAATTGGAATCGTATCTGTGAACTTCGACCTATGTCACTAAACTAGAGGGTTCGTTAAGATCATCTTTAATAGGGTAATTTCCTTACAAGGACATATGTTAAATAAATTTAAACTGTAAAATAAGTGAAATAAAGTTGCAAATAGATTGATTACAAACATAAGTAACATAATCCCTTAGTAACAGTCGTAATCAAGCATTAGTTTATACCTTATATTAAGATATTACATACAAAGCGAATTTAAAGTTAAATTTAATATATGAAATGTGAAAAGAAACTCGAATAAAAAATATTTTCTTCCAAAATTTTAAATGAAAAAAATATTAGCGATTAGTATGGAATAGATCTAGAGTCTATTTTAAGTATATAATATGTATATGTTTATTTACAAAGGTAGGTATGCTAACTTTTACATCCCTAACTTGAGAAACGATTTTGAACTTTCATCCCACTTTTCAGCGACCAGGGTTTTAAGCTACCTTTACACAAAATTTCATCCTAATCAATTCAACTTCAATATGAATTTTCTAATATTGATTTCTCTCGTCTAATTGAATTTCGTCAATAGGACTATGGTCTGATTCCTCGAGGCCTAATGACTCGAATGATATTTAAAGGGATCGAATTATTGAAGTAAAATGGATGCTTAGAAATCATTGAGCTCAGTGGCGTGCTTGAGGAGAAACCTTAGTCTAACAGGATAATAGGATAAAAATTAGCTGATATAAATATAATATAAATAATATAAATGATAATGATAATATGATTAGATAATTAATTTAATCCGAAGCTTACTTTCCAGTACCTTTTGGATTTTTGCTAAGTTTCATTACAATTAATACAGTACATTACCATCAGCGTTACCAATAGGTAGCCTAAGATTCTATTTCTAATATTTAAAGAAATTATGTCACGATAAACAGTAACATCTAACGCGTTTAAGCTATTGCACTTTATTAATATATTACTTATATACTAGCAATACCCGCGGCTTCGCCCACGTTCATGGTTTCAAGCCCGCTAGAAAAATAGTTTGTCCTTTGTTACTTCTATTACCTCCAAGAATATGTGTATAAAGTGTCATGATGATCAGTTTAGTAGTTTTCGCGTGAAAGCGTAACAAACAAACTTATATTCACATTTATAATATTATAGATTATATTGCAAAGAACAAGACAATTTTAACAAAATGATATTTACTATATAACGGTGTTTTAAACCACGTATTGACTTCACCTACCCTGTTACGTACATTCATATTCATATGTACACAGAACTGGGATCGAACCTATACCCTTAAACATCAATGCCGTGAACAGACGTCAAACTGAGCACGACTTTAAATTTATTCATAAAAATATGAAAGGCTATTATGGTGACCCTACTGGAATCTCACGGAAGATTTGTTCATTGAAACCGGTTTAGTAGCTATGCGAATAAAACAATGCCAGTGACAGACGTGCAGACATTTTTTGCATACCCGTCGTCATACCGTCTGCGAACTAAATTCCAAGTATCGTACTTTGTATCAAATAGTATTCAGCTGATTCAATTCTAGGTCCAACAGCTGGGCTAACTTCAGCGTGAGAGGATCAGGCCATAGCCCACGTTGGGCCCACGCAAATATCAAAAGGGCTGACAACACATGCCTTTAAAAAACTTAGCTAGATTCACTTACATTTGAAAGAATTCTCACGGTGCTTTATCATAATGCAAGTGGCTATCATTAAAAAAAATTTCGTAAGAAAATACCAGAGATGTTAGAAATGCGACCCAGGATTCGAACTTCAAACATTGGTTACTTTTTTTACAAACAAGCACGTTTTTGGGCTGAAAGCCCAACTTTTACTTTTTTATTTAACACCCTACGACCCCTTACAGGGAAAGAGATCTATCTAATACATAAAAATCTCGTGTCACATTGTTTGTTATCGAACTCCTCCAAAATGGCTTGACCAATTTTTATGTTTTTTGTTGTATATTTGGTAGGTCTGAGAATAGGCCATAGACTATTTTTTATTCCCCTAGGTGATAAGGGTGGTACTCTCCCGATCTTTTATTTTTAATTTTAATATGATTTGACATCAAAAAAATATTTATAACACTAACTTTTAATACTTTTACCACCAATCTTTATTTTTAATAGTGATTAGAACGCGAGCGGAGCCGCGGGAATTACTAGTAATATTGAAATAGGCAAAAATAAAACTGCTCCTTTACTTCTTTGTTTTTCAATCAATTTTTGTTTAAGTAGCTGTTGACAAGCTTATTGTTTAAAAATACAGAATACAATATGTATATTTCCCTAACGTAACATTTGAATATGTAGGTTGAAAATTAGGTTTTTGAAAATTGAATTGAACATTTATCACGTACTAATACGAATATGATTTTTCCACACAAGATAGGCTAACCTCTTAAATCGTTAGAACTAATAGTTTTTTAATTTTTAAAATGACATAATCAATATACTTCACCATCTTAATATTAAATTGTATCATTTTTCTATGAATGTATTTCAAAGGCTGAATAAAGTAACGATGAATTGCTTTAAAATTATAGTAAACTAACGTTCCCCCCTCGCTTCGCTCGGTTTCGTCCCATAGGAACGCTTTAACTTATAGTATAGATTTTTCAGAAATATGATATATTCCCGTAATAAAAAGTATCTTGATTCAGATAACCATCTATCATCGTACCAAATTTCTTCAGTGGTTTTCTCGTGATGCAGTCACAGACAGTCAGACGAAAATTCTAAAAACCAGATTCGGATGTATCCATAATCATGGATATTTCAATAAGATATTAATGTAGAGATTCCCACAGAAGTTTATTAAATGTATAGATTGAACAGCAAAGTTATAAAAAGTATCTTATCTTAATAATATAATTATTTGAACGTACGACATCCATGACCTAGGCAACGTCGCCTCATTTTAAAGGTCTTTAACCCGTTATTCAAGGCCCAGTTGTACGCCATTAGCATATAATGCATCTGCAAATATATTAATATTTCAATATCTTTTGCATAATATAACTTGTATGTAATCTTAATCTCTTAATCTCTTATCAGGTTATAAGATTACCAGTCATGGAATCTTTCTATTTTTCACATTATTATAAAAAAAACGGATTTATTTGGTTTTTGGTTCCCGACGCTTCGAATGCTTTACATCAATCATGGTCACGGGAGAGACTAAGGCTTTGTAAATGATAAGCGAAAGTATATTTATTTAAACTTTCAAATATTCGCGTTAATCTAAGACGTTCCACTTTACTTCTTTGTTTTAGGTTAATAATATAAATATGTTGGGATATGGGATATTTTTCATTCATAAGGTTCAATTTCATACATAGACACACGGAAATCGAAACTGAAACCGAAATGAATGTAAGTATGAAGTATGGTTATCAATATTTCTATTTTAAGAAATATCAAAATAACACAAATGGCAGTTACATATAAATCTAGATATAGTAAAAACGACAGCACATTGATAAGATATACACAAAGACGATAAAAATCTGTAAACGTATGTGATTGAGGCACGTGTTGCCAATCATTATCTAAATTAGATATTTTTTAGCCTTCTAGTACAGGGGCGACCTCAGATGGTACGACTCCCGCTTGATCCCGGTAATATTTCTAATATGTACACAACAAGTATGTAACGGAGCATCCTACAGATTGGACAATAATTAATTTATATTTATATAACACACTAGCGACCCCCTTTAGTGTTAAATTTGAACAAGCTTTGAATGTCTTATTCTTTTATATCCAATCAAAAGCCTAAAAAATAAGTTTCAAGCTTCTAGCTTTAAAAAATTTAATTTCCATACAAACTTTCATCCCTTATTTCAACCCCTTATAGCTCTTTTTTCGCCTTAAAAAGTAGCGTGTATATTTTATGTGCGCACAAATGCACTATTTTGCATTTTTCAGCACTTTTATAACGTATCAAAATCCTCTTGATGTAAATGGTGGTGGGGTATTGACATAGACTTGTTATCTCTAATGAAAAACGTTCAACGGCGTCTAATCTATTAAATCGTTTATATATATTAAAATTGTTGTTAAACGTTAAAGTACAACTATAAGAAAATTTTATCTTAGTCGAGTCTATAAATTGAATTTTGGAAAATGTAATCGAGTTAGATATTATTAACGATACAGAGGTTGAATGTATCTTTAGATATCTTTAGAATATATAATGTATATCTTTAGAATTTTTTTCTGTCTGTTACAGCATCACGAGATCACTGGACAGATTTTGATGTTATTCGAGTCAACATATAAGATACTTTTGGCTGCAGGAAAAAATCTAATTTCTGAAAAATCTAGACTAAAGTTAAAATGCATCTAGGGAAGAACTCGAGCGTAGAGTGACTAATACACTAGAAGGTATAATATGTTATAAGCTATTAGCTAATCTTGTACAAAATGTTAATATTTACACATAAAAAGGAGATTACATAAACGTGATATGAATTTATTGTACATTATTTTAAAGTACGTTAAGATTTTAAATACGAAAATGAAAGTATATTTCTTATTTAACATAGCCATTTTTATATATTATGAAACTATCTTTTCGGTTTTGGAGAGACTCCAGTCTCTCGAAAACCGATGACCCATTCGAATGCCTTACGTCGCTGCTTTATGCGAAACGTCGGGAACCAAAAATCAAAATAAATTCGCGACAAAATCCGAAAAGATGTAAATCATATATAATGTCGAATAATCGCGTAAACCTAAGAAAGTATTATAGATTTTTTGTTTTACAAAAAACAATAAATTTATTATAATAGTTATATACTATATATACTAATAAACCCCGCTCGCTTCGCTGGGCATAAGTTACAATACTGTAAACAGTTTTTATAATCATATTGCAAAATGAAGAAGCCTAAGTTACTCCTTATAACATTAGCTATACTCGAGTGAAAGTTCCGTTAAAATCAGTCCTGCCGTTTTACAGATTAGCCGAAACACACAGACAGACAGACAGAAAGACAAAAACAAAAATACAAATTCGTCAAAACGTTCCTTGAGACGAACCCGAGGCGCTAGTTAGTAAAATAAATGTGAATTTTATATTTCATTGTTCATCGTCGTAAACAATTACTATGACTGAGTCTTATTACAATGTAGATTATATGATAGGTAATCCACTAAATATTCTGGAGATTAAGTAAAGCAGATAAATTAGAGACAGATATTTTTTATCGGTTGTTTATAAAGTAAATGTAGGATAAGATTCACAGACACACACTTCATTTATATTTACTTATAATTAATCATTGAAATAACAAACCTCTTTTACTGATAAGGTAAAATGAGGAGTAGAAATTAATCATTATTATTATTAACTAAAATACTGCTCTGATAAGTCAGCGAGGTTTCGGAATAAATGTTACTAAGCAATCGAGACTTGTCCATGTCCATTTTTTCACCTAACTTACATTAATGATTGTAAAAATTTCCTTTCTCTGATCAGGTAAACTTAATAGCCTGAAAGAATACAACTATCGGTCCATAAGTGTGTAGTATTGAAAGAATTTTCTTTGAACTCCTAACTGTTGAGGAGTTGTAACTTTCATCATCAGCTCAAAAAAAAAACATCAAAAATTATCAAAAAGTCACTATATTTAAGATTTTTAATTACGTATACTTAAAAAATCA
Source organism: Boloria euphrosyne (assembly GCA_951802675.2). Taxonomy (NCBI): domain Eukaryota; kingdom Metazoa; phylum Arthropoda; class Insecta; order Lepidoptera; family Nymphalidae; genus Boloria; species Boloria euphrosyne. Next base: position 6,204,036 of record OX637896.1, read on the forward strand.
AGAAACGACTAAGAAACCCACCGGGAAGGTAATCCACCTCAGTGATCGGTATGATAGCAGATGGGACCGTTACCGTTACAGTTGCAGCGACCTCCCATCAATGCGAGGGGCCTGGCCTAGTTTTGGCTGGCAGACTACACATGTCTGCCGAAAACTTGCTAGGTTCTATCAGACATGTAGGTTTCCGTAAGACAAGTGGTAATCATGTTAGAAATGATTCGCACATGAAAATATCAGAGGTGCGAGACCCAGATTTGAACCCGCATCACTCGGTTATACAAGTGAGCGCGTTACCATTGAGCTACCACTACCATGAGTCTCACATAACCACCTTTTGGTATGCGTAAATGTATTTCCCAACATTTAAAAAAAACACGGCCGGGAATCTCTGTTCAAGTACGCGTAAGCGAACCTGCAACGCCCAAATGTAGTAAGTACGAGTGACGAGTCTGTCAGTACCCTGCCACTTGCCAGTCGACGGCCCGTATAATGGTTTTCCCCGATGTCAACAAAAAATGGTTTGGGGAATCTATAATATAGAATAGTATTAAATAATGACGTCATCTATTCATATATCAAACAAGGGCATCTGCACTAGAATATCTACTTTACGCAAAAATATACTACTAATTACATTGCTTATGAACATTTAAGTACTATTTCCAAGAGTACAAATTACTAATGGATAATTCAAAACATAGAGCAATTTCTTTCATTGTAAAACCAATTAGAAGATTAAAACCCCAGTAATTAAAGTAATTGACTGTTTGCAACCGTATCAATAACTGATAACAATTGTGATAACAAGCCACTCGACTATAGCTCGTGTCTACAAGTTTTAATATTTGATCAAGAGTAAAGCTGTTAACCGACTTTCGTGGAGAGCCTTTGCTTTCACTAGGGATTACCCGTTTCCTCTTATTCAATAATTATATATTATTAATTTCTACAGTGGCAGTAGTAGCCCAGTGGTGACGCCCTCGATTGGAGCGGGTTCAAATCCGCGTCAACTACCTCTGATTCATGTGCGAATATTTTCTAATATGATTACTACTTGTTAAGTTATACATCGTGAGGAAATCTGCACGTCTGAAAAACCTAGCAAGTTTTCGAAAGATATGTGAAGTACGCCACTTGTCCGGCGTCGTGGGCTATGGCTTGATCACCCACGTAATGGTGGGAGGCCCGTGCCCAGCAGTGGGACGTTAAATCGGGCTGAATCAATTTCTACAACGAAGTGTACATACAAGTATAAATAAGTGTATATAAGAGTATAACTATGTGTGAATATTGTCCGTAAAATGTCAACATTCATTCAGGTACCAGTCCAACACGAATTTATATGCTAGGTACTATTTTTCTTTTGTGCAAGATTCATTTTCTATGTGGTTATTAATTACTTCTCCCAAAAATACCCTTCAAAATAAGTGAGAAAATATTAACCATCATTTCACTGAAGATAAAATAAACTTAAATAAATTTGCTTTAAAACGTAATATTTTTACCCAAATGATGCTTTTTTGTTTAGTTTGTTTAATTTTGTGTAATATTATTCTATTATTATAATAATAATGATAATACATTTGAAGATAAGAAATTTGAAACAAGTAACAAAATTTTGAAGTCGTTTTACCTGGAATTTGAAACCCTGTAACTAATTATTAAAATTATAATATAACACTAACATCAAAAGCATTTCTACATAAGCCAATTATCGTTGAATAATATAAAAAAAAATTGTACAATAAATAAAAAAAAAATTGGTCTACGGCTAAATACAAGGCGGATACAATTCTATTTCTCTAAGTTCCATCTACACGGTCAGAAGAAAAGTCTAGTAAGTCAATTATGTATATTAATTAATAGGAAAATGTATAAAAAGTAATTAATAAAAATATATGATTTCCCATAGTTATTATTAACTTTTCCGGAATTGTTGCTTTAATTAAGTATCTTAATAAATGACCTAAGTCAAACTTCACCATGGTCACTTCCTTGATGGGTGACCACAAGCATATTTAATAGTTTTCCGACTTATTCATAATGCCCAAGTTCCTTGGCCTAATTTACCTAAATTTGACATTCGGGGTCGCCCTCATGATACAAAAAATTAAACGCGGAAGCGACAAAACGAAAGAAAATTGAAGAAGGTTTTTTCCATCACGAGATTATTGGTTTTTGCCGTTATCTAGTTTCTGCCAATATTAAGACTGTGTATTGAAAAGTATTATACGAGTAGATACTTATATCTTACATTATATTGAACAGGTTATTTGTTAAATGGTATGTAGGAAGATTTCTAGAAGTACAAAACTTTTATACAAGATTATATATGCAATTATTTTTTTCGCGGATTTATTATGATTTTTCGTTCCTAACGTTTCGATTGCTTTATAATAATAATCATGGTCACGCGGAACCCTTATAGGATTACTTTGTTGTCCATCTGTCTGTCTGTTTGTCTGTCAAGACCCTTTTTTGGGAACGCGGGGAGGTATCGAGTTGAAATTAAAACAATATGTTTAGGTCTACAAGAAGCTGTAAAAATCAAACTATTAAAGTTAAAATATATTTCGATACTCTCGAGGAAATCAAAGTTTATAGGGTACTTTCCGTTGACCTGTACGGATTGAACTATAAAAGGCAAGTAGTTATAAGTTATACTACAAGTACAAGAAAAAAATCTGAAAACTTTTTCTTTTTTTTAGATTTGTAATTAATTCATAAAAATACAGTCTTTATTTAAAGTACGTAATCAATCATCAAGGTTGAGCAACGGTATGGGCAGTCGTTAATCTCTACGGAAGATGCTGTGTTAGTCTTAAGTGATGTCAGCGCGAACTTATATTCTGGACATAACTAAATGTGTCGGGGTTTTTCTGGATCTGGGCAAAGCCTTTGATTCTGCGTATATTTCTATATTATTAACAAAGATCTTTAACTTTGGAATCAAGGGTATACCTCAATAGTCGAAAACAAAAAAGTTAAGCTACCGAAACATACAAGCCATCCGGTTACTCTTTCTCATGGTATCCCGCAGGGTGGTGTACTTGGTATTTATATTCTTTAACTGCCTCGTTGGTGTAGTGGCTAGCATGTACGGTCGCACACGGGAGGTCCTGGGTTCGAGTCCCGGGTCGGGCCAAGTTTGGTTATTGAGTCTTTCTGTTTCGTAAGCCTCAGTAACAGCCCGGAGTTGGGAAGTTGGCGGTGTTTCACCCCCGTGCCTCGGAGAGCACGTAAAGCCGTCGGTCCTGCGCCTTAACTCTCACTGGTCGTGTCGAGCAGTCGTCCCACCGGAATATGAGAGTGATAAGGAACAGAGAGTGCACTTGTGTCTGCGCATACACTTGTGCACTATAATATGTCCCGCGCCGTTGGCTAGTCTCATTGAGATTGGCCGCCGTGGCCGTAATCGGCCGGGAGGACATTATTTATATTCTTTATTGATTTATCAAATGTGGTCCTGATGTTATAAATGAAACTACCTTTTCGGATTTTGTCGCGGATTTATTTTGATTTTTAGTTCCCGACGTTTCGAATGCTTTACAGCAATCATGGTCACGGGAGTCTCTCGAAAAGGTAGTTTCATTTATAATGTCGAATATTCGCGTAAATCTAAGAAAGTATTATGTGGTCCTGATGGATAAGTAGAGTAAGATTTTTAATTTTTTTTAGGGGTGAACCAAATCTTTTTGTAGTTTTTTTTTATTTTGTACAAATGGGAAAAAATCGAAAAACGTTTATTTTTTTTGTATGGAACCCTCAGCGGGCGAGTACGACTCGAACTAGTCCGTAATTTTTTATTTCTTTCCTTGGTCGTGAGGCGATAGCGTTTTTAAACTAATCACAAACTAAAATATGCATGATAAGTAATTAAAAATTACCCTAAGTAGTAATGACTGATAAAATTAATCAACCTTTCCTTGTTGTGTTTCTGCATGTACCTAATTAATAACGAAAGAATAATAAAATTAATTTATTGATGGATTTTACTGCATTTTCCTGTTATCTTATCTATGAGTACTTTTATATTTACTTTTCATAAATTAAAGATAAAATTTTATAGTGATTTCTTATCAATTTTTCATTAGGCTATATTTTTTTTTTGGAAAGTCCGCTGGATCTAATTTGAATCAGTCATTGTAGCTTAATTATATCTAGACGTAAAAATGACGTTGCAGATTACAATTTACGTCTAAAATTGAGAAATGGGAATTTCCGAATAATGGATACAAGGTGGGTGGACCATGGAAGGCCATGTTCCTTCGAAGGTCAATTCATCAATCAAAAAAATCATAGTTATTGCCACGTGTCACGTGATAACAAAATCTTGTAACATTAACATAACCCTAACAGACCCCTAACAGACCCCTAACAGGATAGGCATAAAGGACGTTAGAATGAACAACTTACACAAATCTATGCGATCAAAACTTTTTATGCCAATACTTTAACGATATTGCATGGCAATAAAATGATAATCTAGGCCTGATGTTTCACCTGGAATGAACAAGGTACACAATTCTACGTATATACTGAATTAGCCTAAGTGAATAACTTATTGTAATGAGGGGCTTAAATTTTTAATTTAAGAGCTTTGTTATATTATACGTAAGTTGATGCTTTAAATATTATTATTATAGTTATTTTTGTTTTTTCAAGATTTAATAGTATAATACAAAGTTTAACAAAAAAGTATTCTTTCCGAGTCAGATAGATCAGTTGAACTTACTTGCTTGTATATACATTATATATCATTCACGTCATGCGACCTAAAGTGGGTTTTCTATTTCTAGGCAAACGAGAAGTTTTAGTGATAAGTAAATCAGTTTCAAGTTGATAAATAAAAGCCGTGATTGAGATTTTAATCTATTATCGATGTTTGAGGTTTACAAAATCACAGTACCTATTGGATGAAGACTACTGCCGGTGACGATGCCTTTATATCAGTACTTTTACATTTTTAAAAGTCTGCCTGTCAGTTTGCTTGTGTGTCTGTTTGTTCCTACTAATGTCTGAAACGGCTGGACCGATTTTTACGGAACTTTCACTCGCAGATAGCTCATGTTATAAGGAGTAACTTAGGCTACTTTTATTTTATTAGAAAAAAATATAAAAACTGTTTAATTTATTTAGTTTGCTAGTTATGTATACGAGTGTTTCTATCAGTTCTTTTTAACGTCCCTTCAATACGAGGGGTCAATTCGACCACAGCCCACTACGCTGACCAAGTTTGGCGGACTGCACATGTCTTTCAAAAAGCTGTTCTCTCACAGTCAAGTCAACTTCTCTCACAGACTTGTATTAGGTGTACTGAGGATGTTTTCCTTCATTAAAAGGCAACTTGTATTGTTAGAAATGAATCACATGTGTAAATATCAGAGGTACGAGTCCCAGGTTTCAAACCCGCGTCTTAGGTTTCCCAAGCAAGCGTGTTACCACTTAGCTAACACTGGCCTATAATTTATAAGAAATCCTTATATATAAGTACTTGGACGACTGAACATTGCCTATTTTGTATTTTTTCACAAAAATCTTCTTCTACATGTTTATATAGTTAAATACAAAAGGCAAAATCTTAACTAAATACATACATAATTTGCTAAAATTTTTAGGACACAAAATAAATTAATCCTATTCCCCCGTTCTCAGTGAGGCAATGTTAAAATTAAATTAAATCATCATCAGCCTATTACCGTCCACTGCGAACGAAAACATCTCCTATCCGCTGCCCGCCACCTTTCTTAGGTCATCGGTCTATCGTATTGCAGGGCGCCCTACACTACGCTTCCCTAAACGCGGTCTTCACTCTAGCAAGTGACGACTTCATCGACTATTGGTACGTCTCGAGACATGTTCACTTCCACTCCACCCATGACTGGATTAGAAACATCAGTGCACATCACACAAATGAATGTCCCCAGCGGGACTCGAACCTGGAACGCTGGCAGCAAGATTTACTACAACCCTGATTGTCAATCATGTCATCATAGTGTGCATGTGCTTGTCATTTCGTTGAACGGGCTTAACGGATTAGAGTATATCATGGATTAATACTTACACTAATTTATATATCTAAGTACCGGGTACCTGTACGTACGTACGTCAGCAAAGTTGCGGTCAACTTGATGTTACTCCCGCGGCTTCGCCCACGTTCCTAAGGCTGGAAACCAAATTCTTTCCTAGTCGCGGTACCTCTGGTAGGTACTCCTCCCTCACTACCGCCCGTATTGCACGCGGTAATCATTATTATATTACGAAGAAGAATTATGTTAAAACTATGATACTCGTATCTCGTAAGATATTCATTGAAATCAAATGATGCAGAGCAATTTTGTTTAAAATTAAATACTTTTGACGAGTAACTTATTTAGGTAAAGATTAATATCGTATTATTAAAAACACCTTCGCAAATAATGCATTGTCTTAAAACAAATTTGTTTGCCATAAAAAGGTTAACTTTAAAAGATAGACATTTGCTATTGGACTTGTTTTTAGAACTTTTAAATGGATCAATTCCGTCATACTATTTTTTTGCATAACGTTAACCGTTTAAACAGCGCACGCAACGAAAGTTCTCAAAAAGAATATTTATAATATAATAATATAATATGTTGAGACATTATTACAACAGCGCCATCTAGTTCCGTAGTAATCTACGTAACGTGCTTGTGTTGCGGATACCAGATATTTGATATACTACACATATAAATTTTAAATACATACATATTATAAATATCAACACCCATGACTGGAGTACAAACATTCGTGCTCAACAAATGAATGCCCCCAGCGGGACTCGAACCCGCGACCGCTGGCGCAGAAAGTAAGGTCGTCAAATCGTATTTGTTTTCCCGTTTTTACAACATTATTCATTGATGCTCCTCTCCAAATAGTCATAGCGTGATAACCTTTCTCGATAAACGGACTATCCAACACAAAAAGAATTTTTCAAATCGAACCAGTAGTTCCTGAGATTAGCGCGTTCAACCAAACAAACAAACAAACTCTTCATTCTAAATAAGCGAATCTGCATATTGAATATTTATTGGAAAATCTTATTGAAATAGTAATTAATTACGATACGGAGGCCGAATCTATTGTTTTTAGATTTTTTGTCTGTCTATCTGTGACAGCATCACGAGAAAACCACTCAACAGATGTTTGGTATGATGATAGCTGGATATCGTGGTCTACTCGTGGACTTGATGTGGTTACGACAGACAAATTTTAATTAAGAATTTTAGTATACAAGTATGCACTTACATAGATACATTCGTATCGTAAAAGACAAAACAAAAATAAAACAAGTGTTAAAGGGGAATTTCAAACTTCAAACAAACTCAAGGTTTAAGTGAATCAGTATGCAGAAGGCTTTTACATTTTCCTCTCCAGATAGGGACTTCACCTCTGACTAATAAGGCTTTGTATATAAGTTTATTGAACCTTTATTTAAATAAGCGGAAGTTATACGCATAATGAGAGCGTTTCAAAAGAAATGGGTTTTAAAGTCAGTATTAGCGGTTCGATACTCGCGTAAGTTAGGTGTTTTCTAATTTACTTGGTTACATTTTTTTTATGAAACAAAAAATAAGGTCTGAAATTGGCATTTTGTAAAACGGCTGAAGGTTCAGTCTAAGCTAATATAAAACAATCTGCCTAAAATATTGTAATATTCGTTTTCTATAAGTGTCTTAAATATTCCATTTAAAGTGTTTTTCATTCGTCCATGCTGGATGCCCTATGAATTTCTATAATAGTACATACTAGCAAACCCAAGAACCCAACCCAAGTAAGAATAAATAATTTAAATGGTTTTTATAATTTTCTATAAAATAAAAAGTAGCCTAAATTACCCCTTATAATATTAGCTATCTGCGAGTGATAGTTCCGTCAAAATCGGCCCAGCCGTTTCAGAGATTAGCCGAAACAAACAGACAGACAAACAAAAATTTTAAAATTTGATTTTTAGATGTAAACAAACAACAAACAAACAAACAGTATAGAATATACTTTCATATGCATTTACTGAAAAGCTGTTAAATTGAAATTAAAAACAGACTCTTCAATTTTATTTTTATGTACTGATTAGTCATAGTTTTTTTTTTTTTATCTGTGGTCATAGCAAGAAATTGTTAACTTTATCGTTCTATTAATAATAGAAAATAGATAACTGTTGTTTATTTGGTTCAAAAGGAAAACACTCAGTATTGCGTTAAATTGGTTCATTGGTACTTAAGTTGTTGATATTTTGTTATTGTATTTACATAAAACTTACAGTGATTGTTATCAGTTTATAAGATACCTATAGCCTTGTCTATACTCTATACTAATAGTATAAGGAGTGTTTTTGTATGTTTGTAATGGATAAAAAGTTCGCTTAACGATATCAGCAAAACTTTGGAAGGTTATATTACAAGGTTTTCATTCCGTCATGAAAATTTGTATCGGGAATTGAACCTGTAGACTAGCGAAGCTTCTTTCGAGATGAAATTTCTGATTCAATTCAAACTTCATAGGAATTTAAAAAAATCATCAAAACCGCTCCAACCGTTTTGGAGTGCATAGGCAACAATATTACATACATTCCTAGCAGTACCCGCGGCTTTACTTGCATTCACATTTTCAATCAAAAGGCAGTGGTAGCCCAGCGGTAGCAGTCGCTTGTATCCTGATTACCACTTGTCTTGCGGTGAAGGAAAACATCGTGACGAAACCTGCATGTCTGAGAAAACCTAGCAAGTTTTCGTAAGACATGTGAAATCCGCCAACACGCACTAGACCAGCGCGGTGGACTATGGCCTGATCCCCCTCGTACTGAGGGAGGCCCGTGCCCAGTAGTGGGACGATAAAAAAGGGCTGATGATGATGATGATGACATTTTCAATCGCTACTAAGCTTCACACTCACTCGCTAGGTAAATCTGAAGATTTCCTGAAAATTTAATAGAAATCGGTCCAGACGTTTCCGAAACTCTACATATGGAACGTACATATTATATACATCGGCTTTTATATATATGTGTAATATAGCTGTTCATATCTATTTTAAGGGTTTTAACAAAGTAATTTATTTGATAGCTTTTCACAAATCCATAGAGACTTTTTGTCTTCTGTTGTAATTTGCGAAATCAATCAAAAGTACTTTTCATATGACAGCCATCATTCATATAAAATCCCGTAGCTTAGTTGCATATTTTGTTATATTTATCATCGTTATTAATAAAGAACGTAAGCCTAAAGCAACGTTGTTTTTGATAGATTTTGGCAATACGTCTAAGTAGTTCTAATTCATGAAACTAGCGACTCACCTCGCTTTGCTCGTCCTAGGTTCGTTTTAAGTTTTAACACCCAGTACAGAAAAGATACATAATATTATATAGTATAAATACTTACATTTATATTAAGACAATATATAGCCTATAGCCTTCTTTAATGAACGGACTTTATAATGCAAAAAAAATTCGGATAAGTTTCTAATTTTAGCACGTTCAAACAAAGAAACAAGCTAAAAAACTCTACCTCCGTATTATAGTAAGTGCATCTAAAGTTTAGAAAATAGGACTATTTCATAATAAGCAACTCACCGCGATTTTCAGATGCAAATGCATGACCAGCTTTAAAAAATATATCTAAAACATAATACTTAGGTGCCTATAAATTTTGAGAGTTACCCTCATATACCAAGATCCCAGAGCGTTCTGACATAACTTATTTTCACATGGATGAAACCTTCACGACTTAGTAGCGTCTAGTATACTTTTAAATACCTGCCTACTTGTGAAGCTTGCCCTGTGACACCTGGGCAGGTACCAGGTGAGAAAGGTAACTAAAAATATGAGTTATCTTACTTAAATTTGTATGGCTGATTTTTATATATATTTTGTAGAATATTATTCTAAACTAGAATTATAAAGTGTCAGACACTTTTCATGGACCAGAGCTTTTGTCAGACGCTTTAAAGCTCGACAAAAAATTAATGAACTTTACTTATTTATTCATGTCTGACTTTTAAATACGTTATTCAAGTAACTATTACAAAGTTATATTTCATCAGTCAGACAAATTCGAGTGACCAAACATCCCCTAAACACAAAAATATATACACACCTGAAGTACCTACAGAATATAAATTAATAAAAATATTCGTAAAGTAAAGCACCTACTGATATGTGCATTGTGTAAATATAGCGGAAACAATAGTAGATTAAAGAATAGGAAGTTAGAATTTAGCTTAAAATGAACACCTATGTTACTATTAGGTACTATAAAACTATATTCCTACCAACATATTCCCTCAATGCTATTAAATAACTACATGTAAATTAAAAATAAAATTAAAAAATTAAAAAACCTGTGCAAATTCTTATATTTATTTGATACACACAAAGTTAATTTTTTTTGGTCAATAACCCCCGGCGTCTTTAGAAGACCTTACCAAAATTTCATCAGATAGAATATATAGTTTAGAAATGCATAAAGAACAAACATACAATCTTTTATTTATTAGGGCGAGCGAAGCGAGACCAAACACTATCCCACAACCAGAGCGTTTTGTGGTACACTTTACTGAAAAACAGTCACGCCTATAGATTTATGCTTTAACATAGTAATTTAAGTTCACATCTAGATGTGTTATCTGTCAAAAGAATATATATATCTGAAATGGCTGGACCGATTTTGATGATTTGCTAGTATTATAATAAAATTCTAATTTATTCGAATCTGTACATTAAATATTTAAATTAAAAATCTTATTATATTATTCTTTTACCCATTACATAAACAAGTAAATAAATAAATAAATAGTCATTATTATCGATACAGAAGCCAAATATATAGTTTTTAGAATTTTTGTCTGTTTGTCTGTCTGTGACGAGAAAATCACTGGACACGTTATGATGAAATTTGGTATAATCTTAGTTGGTTATTATTACTTCAGGTAAATATCTCAGTTGTCAGAAATATATACTATGAGTTATAACGTATAGTCATATATTTAATTTCAATCTAAGAATTTGGTTTCCGGTGTGTAGAATGCGTTTTTAGAACATTTTTTTACATAATAATTGTTGAGTACTGATATGATTTCTCAGAAATAACAAATCCTGCAGTACTGATACCCCCTATGACCATACTCAATTTCATAAAAATGTGTCTATTGGTTTTCTTGTGAATTCAATTCAATTATTTCCTTTAATGGCTTCCAGGAGTGCTAGTTGGGCACAGTTGACTTCGCCAATGTCGCGTAGAATGGAGAATACACGTTATATATAAACTGATCGGTGAATATGAAAAAAAAAACAAACACTAAGACGTATTACATGTAGGAACGGAGCGATTCGTTGTAAAATCAGGACCTACAACAGACAACAGAATATATACAAAACTATAAAAATAATAATAATAAGTGTTAGGACTACAAGTAACATATTTACAATATATCTACAATTTAAATTTAAGAAACAGTCACAGTCAAACTGACATTTTTTTTGTAAAGAAAAAAAGATTCAACTTGATAAATATATAGATATACATTTTGCATGGGTTGAATCTTTTGTAATTTTTTTTTTTTTATAAGGGATCTTATTGAAATAAGGATGCAAAAATCTTGGATTGAAATTAGTTAGTATTTTCAATACATTTCAATTTTTTACTCTGAGACCCATGCGCATAGTGCTCTCGCGCGCGCACTCCCGGCTGAATAATTTTGTGTTTAGGGGATGTTTTGTCACTCGAATTTGTCTGACTGATGAAATTTAACTTTGTTACTGATGAAATAGTTACTTGAATAACATATTTAAAAGTCAGACATGAAAAAATAAGTAAAGTTCATTAATTTTTTGTCGAGCTTTAAAGCGTCTGACAAAAGCTCTGGTCCATGAAAAGTGTCTGACACTTTATAATTCTAGTTTAGAATAATATTCTACAAAATATATATAAAAATCAGCCATACAAATTTAAGTAAGATAACTCATATTTTTAGTTACCTTTCTCACCTGGTACCTGCCCAGGTGTCACAGGGCAAGCTTCACAAGTAGGCAGGTATTTAAAAGTATACTAGACGCTACTAAGTCGTGAAGGTTTCATCCATGTGAAAATAAGTTATGTCAGAACGCTCTGGGATCTTAATCTATCAATTTCCCTGGGATCCCACCATAAGATTCAGACTTAATACTTTCTTAGATTTATGCGAATATTTGACATTATAAATGAAACTACGTTTTCGGATTTTGTCGCGAATTTATGACTGAGAGTCTCTCCCGTGACCATGATTGCTGTAAAGCATTAGAAACGTCGGGAACTAAAAATCAAAATAAATCCGCGACAAAATCCGAAAAGGTAGTTTCATTTATAAGATTCAGACTTGGTGACAATGGGACCCCCTCGGAACTTTACCCTACCGAACAAAAGAAAAAAATGACATCGGCCTACAATTATTGGTGGAGAAATCGGTGAACATACAAAAAAATATATACAGTAGAGAATATAACCTTCTCTTTTTAGAAGTCGATTAAAAATACTTTTTAAGCAATACGGCCTTGTTTTCTCAATTCAGAACAAAGATAAGTAAGTAAACCGAAAACTGACCTGACGCAAAGAAATAAGTGGATCATTAAACTGATTACGTCAACCAAATAAGGGCTTTGCTCTAAATTAAGGCATTTTAATTAGAAAGTTGCTGATATTACATACTGTATTACGTTTCACTTTTGCTGCTTACAAGTTAATATAGTTACGACTTAACAATATCCTAAATGAGTAATTCTTGTATATTATATTTTACTAGCAATTTCCGCGGCTTCGCCCGCATTATATTCACTAATATGTCAATTGTAACAGGCAAAATTTGATGCAAAATCATGAAAAAATGATGTAATATTAAAAAATAATATATATAATCTAGAGAGGGCCATCCTTATCACCTAAGGAAGTACAACCTATTCTCAGACCTACAAAATATACAACAAACAAATCAAAAATCGTTTTCAAAAACCGAGCCGTTTCGGATGAGTTCGATAACAAACACTGTGACACGAGATTTTTATGTATTAGAAGATTAGATATTATATACATTGTACATACATAAGTACATTAAACGCAACCCTTCACCAAGTATAATTACTAACAGTATCTTATATGTCAACCTAAGCCTTTCTAGTAGTATGTACAATCAAAACCCTTTCTAGCCTTTTGGGTTGAATGGGATACTACACAATGTAACTAATTACGTCGTTCTTAAAAGTATTAGTTAGATTACCTATAATATCTTAATAAAAAGGCTTTAGAATGCAAAAAAACCTTATCTGAGTGGCAGTTATGGTGACTTATTAGTGTAAATAAATAAACAAAAGGACAATCTCGTCCAAGGACAATGCATATGAAAGTATATACGGTACTTACATCAAATAATCTATTTTTTTATTTTTTGTCTGTCTGTCTGTTTGTTCCGGCAAAAAATTATAAGTACCGTTTAATTTATTTTAACTTACGCCCAGCGAAGCTGGACGGGTTTCCTAGTATTAAATATGTAAAGATATGTCTAGTCCAGTCTCTTGCTGTGCACAAAATATCACTATAGGTATATATTGACGACACGTTTGACTCACTTTCTAGTGTCCGCGGGTTCGAATCCCGCTGGTGGCATCCATTTGTGTGATGAACATGTACTTCGATCAAGGTTTTATATTAATAGTATATAATATATTAAATGTATTTAAAATTATATCTGGTATCCATAACACAAGCCTCATAGCTTACGATGGAACTAAGTGGTGTGTTTTAATGTCCCAGCGTATTATTAATTTTAAATAAACTCGTATATATTCATTTTGAGATAGATGTCCTTGTAATATTTTAATTAACAGTAACTTTAGACTCTTCTGTATATAATTTATAATAACAAATGGACAAAACGTTTAACAGAATGGGTACCAAGAGAGAAAACGAAAAACAGGGAGACCAAGCAAAAGGTGGAGAGGCATTTTCAACCAGAGATGTAGATTGTAGACCCCTAAGGATGTGAAGGGCACGGGATCGAGATGTATGGAAAGGTTTTAGGTGAGGCCTACGCCGCAGAAGAGACTACTACCTACAATATAAACTAATTATATATACACTAATTATATAAACTAATTTTATATACATACATACAATATAAACTAATTATATAAACTAATTATATAAACTAATTATATATACATAAATAATAAAAATATATACATAGATATTAATCATAAGTAACTATTGTATTAATAAACTACATTAACCTTAGGTTAAGTTTTGAATTGAAGTAGAAAATAAAGGCTTAAATATTTTTATTTATTTTATTTATAATAAGTCCTAGAATCTTCCACAATTTTCTAAACATCGTTCCATTTATGTGTTTGTTCAAAGGCTTGCTTATATTTCATCAATATTGATGTTAAAATGATATACTTATTACTAACAATTTTGTAATTGTAAAAACAGAAGATCTGTTTTATAAAACCAATCTAATCGTGTTGAATCAATTGCACATCTAAAGGACCAAAGCAGGAAAATGTAAGTAATTTACAAATCAACATTTCGAAATCTAATCCTGAATTATTAAATATCATAGGAAAATATTATTTTCCTTCCTCCTATTCACAATTTTCCATAGAAATAAATTAATTTCAAAATAAGTAGTATACCAAATGGTAGCAATAAGACCACCGCAATAAACTTAATTATTAAGGCAATTTTATTGATCCTGAATACGATATCTAGCATTTTTAAAGTAAAGAGTTAAGGTTCTAGCATATTCCAATTGACTGCAGCATCAGGTCAAGATTATTATATAGTTGCAATGTTATTTACGTAACTGGATACCAAGTTTCAAATTAGTTAGTTCTGTGCAATTCTGCTGATATTTTTTTCATTAATATTTAAAAACAACCAAAATATTATCGGTGGATCTGTGGGCGGGCTAATAAGTAATAACATTTTTTTTATCATAAAGTATTTCAAATTGAGTTAGATCTATTTTGGAATCTAGATCGTTTTATCTTCTGTTCTTTTTACACAAACAATGACAATTGACAAATAAGAAACTATGGATTAATACATATGGCAGTAATAGCCTAGTAGTAACGCGCTTGCTTGGATAACCGAGTGATGCGGGTTCAAAATTTAAATCCGGGTCTCGTACCTCTGCTATTTTGATATGCGAATCATTTCCTACATGATTACCACTTGTCTTACGTAAAGGAAAACATCGTGGGGAAACCTGCATGTCTGAGAGAACCTAGCAAGTTTTCGAAAGACATGTGAAGTCCGCCAACCCGCACTTGGTTAGCGCGGTGAACTATGACCTGATCCCCTAGTATTGAAGAGAGGGCCGTACCCAGCACTGGGACGTTAAAAAGTATTAAATACATTAATACTTTTAATTTTCTTTCTTTCTGATATTAAACATGGAAGTACCTAGTTCCTAAAATAATATTTTTCACCACTCAAGATGCAAGGCATTGCCTTGATTTTTTTTTATTAAAAACTTTTGTTTAAAGCATGTTTTTTTTAAATAAATATCACATTCTCTGTGTTTTCCCAAATAGTTTATCTTTACCTTTATCCCTAATGTGGTCAGCAATAAAACGTAAAATCATAAGTAGCGTGATATCATAGTGTTGTAGACCACGTATTATAATATTGATTTAACCGCAGATTTACTTGATTTACTCGTCTATTATTAGTAATAAAAAGGTAGTTATTAAATTACTATGCTATTGAGAGAAAAAAATGTATGTATGTTGCTTATAAACGTAATCAGGCGATGATGTATGATTATTTTGGAGTTAAGAGAATAAAATGTATTAAATTTCTACATATAAATAAAATGGAAGTGTCTGTTTTTAATTTCAAATTAACAGCTTTTCACTTAATTCGCTAAAAAGTATATACGGTACTAACATCAAAAAAAATTTTTTTCTGACTGTCTGAACAATAATCTCCTCTACTTGACCAAATTTTATATACCTACCTACATATTACATACGTTTGAACAGACTGGAGAATTATAATGGTTCCATTTTTATTTCTGGTTAAGAATTCCATTAACCTTATCATTTATATACAAAATTCTGAAGGAATATTGAAACTGAAACGAAAACTATAACATTGCAACGGTCATTTTAAGCGATTTGAAGTCATCTTTCTTAATGCTAGTAATACAAGTTTTTGGTTACAGGGGAATCCACGCGGTTGTTAAAGTAATTTACATACATGAATATGATACCATATCTATGTCAGGTATACTGAGCATGTCTTAAGGAAAACAAATGTACTGATCCGTTTACACTTATCCATTTAATCTCTGAAACCAAATACTTTTATATTATAGCAACTGACCCTTGCTTTACTTGAGTTTTCCTAGGTACCTATATAGCCTATGTGCCATCTTGTGTACTTAATTTCATCCAATTCAGTCCAGCATTTTTACAACAATGGTGTAACAAACGTATACACATACTGTATACATATTCTATACGTATACACAATACACATTCGCATTTTAGTACTAGTAGATTTCGTATTTCTTCGCCGTTTTATGTTTATTTTTGACTACCTATAGGAACAAACATCAAACAGCGTTTTTTTTATCTCAGATATCTACACCTACATACTAGGCCAATAGGATAGGATATTTTTTTTTCGACTAACTTTTTTTTTGAGTCTTTGACTTTGGGGATTTATAAATAGTTCCCAGAAACGTACCTCCGTAATTTGCATTTAATATACTTCGTCAGTTCCGGTTCCATATTTTCTTTTCTTTTTATTCAGCTTGTCGCTGTTTAATGCAAACCTAGTATAGTAGGTATTATGTGATCTGTGCAGGTTAAGACAAAACCTTTCACCAATTATTATGTCAAGTGAAAAATCAAAAATGTTTTTATCGTTCATCCATGTATCATTATCCAATATCCATAAATTACAAAAAAAATATTTTTTTTATCTGTAACAATGTAAACAGGTTCATTTGAGATGACACATGATACAAAACTACGAGTAAAATCCCCGTAATAAGAATTGAAAGATTCACGACACGTACTTGTAATAAATAATTTAAAGGATAACCCATTGTTACTATTTTATATCTACAAGATCGATTTATTTTCCTTCACTTTATTAATTCTATTTTTCCTACTAGTATTAATATTTAAAAACCTATAGATAGATATATATTTCCTAACGAATATATCTAAAAGAGGTGTCGACAATGTGACACTAAATCAAACCAAAGCCAAATAAAAAAAAATCGAAAGTGGTCACTATTCAGCCCTCTTTAACGCCTCACTGCTGGGCACGGGCCTCCCTTCAACACGAGGGGATCAGACCATAGTTCACGCTGGTTAAGTGCGGGTTGGCGGACTTCACGTGCCTTTCGAGAACTTGCTAGGTTTTCTCAGACATGCAGATTTCCCCAGCATACTCGGTTATCCAAGCGAGCGCGTCACCGCTGGGCTATACACGCACACCATTTAAATTACTTAAACGAAACAGCGTGCTTTTTAAAATTGACATACAAAAAGCAATGAACTTAAAAGCGCAAAATAATTTCGAATCGTGGACTTCTTTTTGAGGACACTTTTAAGACGCTAATTGTGTAGTTCTCGTATAGCAATACTTACTAGCAAATGCTGAACTTTGTGAGGGCTCGCGTAGTTTCTCTAACGGGTAATAAATAATAATGTTACAGCGATGTTAACTCTTTGGTTTTTAACAGATAGCGTTAGTAGTACAATACTTAACATTCTATCGAATGAACACAAAATTGTTAATGTTCATGTTAATGGGCCTATAGCCAACCGGCATTCGTTATGAAGCGATTCGATTTCTACAATCGTCATCGCTTAAACGCAGCGTATGCATCTTGAACTTTAAATCACTAATAATTGAAATGAATGTACATTGTCTAGCATCATCTATTCGTTGACAACAGATCACGTGACATATCTAAGTCATATGTCAAACCCATACATTTTGGACTTTTCTACTATCGCTTTCGCTAATCGATTGTTACTTTGTCTAGGCCCTCTGTTCTGTTTTTTAATGGTTATAAAATTATTATTTTTTTGACAGATAACATATTTAGAATTAAAGTAAAATTACTATGTTAAAGCACAATTCTATAGGCGTGATAGTTTTTCAGTAAAGTGTACCACAATATGCTCAGGTTGTGGGATAGTGTTAGGTCTCGCTTCGCTCGTATTAACTAGCGTGTTTTCTCGAAGATAAAATATTAAATATTTATATCGTTAATGAATAGTAAAATATACAAACATTACGTTACACATAATAGATAATTACTATACTTTACGACAAGTGATAAGTGACTCACGCTCGCTCCACTCGTGTTCATCACTACATACGTTTTCACGGTTAATATGGATGTAGATTTCTCAGAAACGAGATCTACGATAACGAGATATAAATTTCATTAAAATCGGTCCAGTGTATTTCTCGTGACGGGATTACAGACAGACGAATAGGTAATATAAAAACTATACTCGATCACTGTGTCAATAATAATGTGTAATTACTATTTCTATTAGATTTTACAAAATATTATGAATATATTTTGGAAAATCTAAATGTACAGATTGAAACCCTCACATAACTGCTAGTTTTTTTGTGCCCGGGCCACACTAACGGGAAATGCCATTAATTATCGCGATGCTAGACGTTTACTGTAGGTGTAGCCACGACTTAACGCGTTAATTTGACAACGGCATTCACATTGCCGTTTGACGTTTGGCGATAGCTCTAGTGGCGGTACCAAAGAGATTAACGCGAGAATTAACACGTTGGAGCGGCCACACTACGGTCTACTATTAACGCAATAATTAATGCAATAATTATCGCGATGACAATCATTGGCGTTTCCGGTTAGTGTGGCCCGGCCAATGAAGCCTTAAAGCTTTAAAATGTTATAACTTTTGCCTATAAATTAAAAAAAGATAGGGGAATGTCCTTAATGGACAGATGTACAGATGTACAGATTCCAAGTTAAAATTTTATTATAATCTACCTACTTATTGATAAATGATTGACAGCTATTATAAAAAACCATATCAAGCATTATTTAAGCCTCCTAAACCTTCGCAGACTGCATGCTTTGTACCGGACGTCATTTTTTCGGGCTTATGAAAATAAAGCCCTTTTATCAGTCAACCGACCGATAAAAAGTTAGCAGTGTGTCGCTCTAAAAGTTGTACGACTTTAAATGATATTTAATTAGCCATTATATAATGTACACACTATGTTTATTAAAACAAACGTATCGTGTGGACTTCAATCGTTAGTTAAGTAACTTGATCAAATAGTTAAATATTAGTACAGTAAATACTTATAATAATTAATGTTTCTAAGTTAAACTGTTCCTCATTGATCTAGTGGTTAGTGTATACGGTTGCAGATCTTGGGGTTCGAGATTTTAATCTCAGATCGTGACTTGAGTAGTTGTTGAATTTTTCTGTCTATATAGAAGTTCTAACAAGTAATACGTTATTGAGGTATTAGTTACATTACAATGTCCCGTAGTACACGTAAATATACGTCGTCGCTCGTCGCTGAAATCTTTTTGAAAGCGTCGATAACCAGAAATCAAAATTATTCCGCTATAATTACACAAAAAAATTTAAACTTCAATAATTATTGGCGTAAATTTCAGAACGTAAAAAAAATAGTAGACACTTCGTGGAGTAGGAAAACCATTTTTTTCCATACAATTTTACCTTAAATGTATAACTATGTCCAGGAAATGTTACTAGTGAATATAAATAAATACAAAAATAAACCTGTTCGCTGATTATATATTTACATGAAATGTACCGCATAGAATAATTACCTAGGTATAGAAAACGCTTAAGAAATGGAATTTTAAAAAGTAATTTAAATTTTCTATTTTTTTAAAACGATATTAATTATAAGTGTTCCCTGGCTTTAAAGTTGTAGCATTTAAATGAAGGACTTCATACAAACTTGCGAGAACACTTAGACCTCCTTAATCCGGCCCTGTCACAAAATCCGTTCTTAGCGGATGTCTTCTAACTACATCCCTGTCAAATTTAATATTTAATAAATAATAAATAAATATGTTGGGACATTATTACAACAGCGCCATCTAGTCTTCGCCATCTTTAATTCAAGTGGTTTTCGATTTTTCGTAAGACCTTTCGCTTTTAAATATTTAGATTCAGCATTCATTCTAAACCTTACAGATAACTAATCTACTTGCAAATAAAGTTATTTATGTCAGGGAGTTAGTTTACAAACGATTATGTTCTACATAATATTTTTTTGTTGAACTACCCTTTTATCGCAACTTTGCCGGCTCTTTATTGAAATTTCAATTTTGTTCAATGTTCATGTTAAAACGTAATGTTAAACGTGAAGTTTTTTCGCAAGGACGTCACTTGTATTATTGCATCTGTTTTCATGGAATATATTACTTTGAAAAATATTAAAGGTATAATGTCTTACTCTTGTATTTTTAGTTCGTTATAACATAAATATGGTGTGGAATATGAACAGAAAAGAGGATGTTGGAGTGGGGAAAATACTATAAAAGTCGATGCATAACTGGCATCAGGGGGTAGTTGTGTCATGACACTTATCTTGGTAGTATTGTTAGGTCGTTACTCTGTCGGTTTATATTTTAAAATATTATTGTTGGTAGATTAGCTGTCTTTTTGGTTAGTTTAATTGTGTTTTAGCGTTTTCAGATTCTTAAAATAAATTGAGGTCGATTTAGTAAGCTTGTAATTTTTAAAAAAGCTCACTTCTGGTCTAAATTCACAAGAATGGCTTATTTAAATAATATTTCTCTTTCTGCGCTTTAAAATTCCTGAAGCTGAAAAAAATGATCAAAATTTCTATTTTAAATACATTGAATTATACATTAATATTTATATTTAAGATTTTATTTCCAAATGAATATTATAGGACTAGAAAATCAGTATAAGTAATTCTTATACGTAGGTATAATATATGTATTTTAATAGGGATAAGTGACACTTTACAAAGTTAAATAGCGCCTCTTGATAACGTGACTGTAACTAATCTATTGACTAAGTGTTTTATGTTCTAAAATCTATACATATATGTGCCATACAGAGTTTGTTTGTTTGTTTGTTTGTTTGTTTATTTGTTTGTTTGTTTGTTTCAACATAATAACTAATCACCGAGGCTAGGTGCGGGTTGGTGTACTTCAAATGTCTTTCAGAAACTTGCTACTTTCTCTCAGAAATGCAAGTTCCCACACAATGTTTTCCTTTACCATAAGACAAGTGGTTACCGTGTTGGAAATGATTGGCACATGAAAATATCCGAGGGGCGAAATCTGTTTCTCGAGATACCATTGCGCTACCACTGTCTGTAACAAGTTTCTAAAATAAATATTTTTGATATTGTATAAAACATTATTATTGAAATATTCATTCAATCTGAAACGCGAAAAATTATGACATCAATCCTAAAATTAGGCATTATCATCAATTTTTTATCGTATACGTATATAATAATAATATCTTAAGTCAATTATTACGTAAGTTAATCTACCCACATAAATTTTAGATTACTTTTGTTGTGACATATTTATTTATTATATTTTATTAGGTTATAATCTTTTTCTTGTTATTTTAAATGAACACTCCCTAATCCCTATCTGTCTAATTTCACCGACTTCAAAAATAGAGGTGCCCAATTGAGTGTATGTTTGTTTGCAAGCTACACGATACATTCAATTGTGATTTTAATGTTTCCAATATGCTTTTATTAGATCGTAAGTTACGTAAGTATGAAATTTAATTTTTCGACGTTTCGAATGGTTCTCAACAATTGAAAAATTAAATATTCGCGTAACTAAATCTAAAATGTTTACAAAACCTATTTTTTTATATATAACAATAAATAAATTATTGTTAAGGAAAATATTTTTATAAAACGCCATACCTAATTATAATTTTAAACAACTCAATATATTTCAAATACAATTCAAATCACTGTTGAGGAAAATGTAAGGAAACGTGAAATTTGTGTATAAACAATTTACTACGATTTTTTATGGCACGAGCATTGTTTCGACGAATTGTTTCACGAGCGTCCCCTTAATAGGATACGGAGGAGTATCAAGCGGTCTGATCCCTCGTACGGACTATGGTCTGAATCAGACCACATCATCATGCTAGACACGCGCTTGGCAAACTTCACATGTCTTTTGAACTCGCTAAGTTCTCTCTGACATGAGGTTTTCTCATGATGTCTTCCAAAGTTTTATGTGGAATCATGTTGGAGCTACAAGCGAACTGAGTTGTCAATAAACCTATATTACAAACTCAAATTGACCTTTTTACGAAGATACAGCGTCGTATAAGCTATAAATAGATTCGGTTCTATATTTGAAAGTGTTGGTAAGAACCAACACTTTCAAATATAAACTCAATTGCTTTTATGGATGGATGTACACGACTATAATTTTTATAAATATATATATAACATTCAATGAATGCAAGCTTTTAGAGCTTTATTTAAAAACTTTAGAGAACACCTCATCGTAGATAATAATTTTAACCGTAATAATTGATTTGTAGGTGCATATGTACTTACAGCATAATAATTACCTACTACTAGGTATTAATTGCAGGATTATTATGTATTTCAATTAATTATTATTTTTTAACGATAAATACTTAATTTAATATAAAATACATCAAAGTAATCAATCTTAATCCAATGCTTTTAAATGATACAAAATAATTGTAAACAAAATACGAATGATAGTGCGAAGTTCGTCGAATAATATGTGACATCATCATATTTCATTCATAGTGTTTTTGAAGTCAAAATTTCTTAACGCGTATGAGAATAACATTTAATAAATGTCCAGCTAAATATGATCTGAGTCCGGCTTAATTTTCCCCATGTTAATTTTTCCGCAGTAAAAAGTACCCTATAACCAGGATAATTAGATATACTGAATGGCATCAAAATCAGTCCAGTCCGTATGCGGTAAAGACACACAGACTGACAAACAGACATAAATTTTAAAAACTATACACATATATTAAAGGCAGTGGTAGCCCAGCGGTAGCGCGCTCGCTTGGATAATCGAGTGATGCGGGTTCAAATCCAGGTCTCGCACCTCTGATATCTTCATGTGCGAATCATTTCTATCATGATTACCACTTGCCTTACGGTGAAGGAAAACATCGTGGTTACCTCACGATGTCTGTATGCATGTCTGAGAAAACCTAGCGCAAATTTTCGAAAGACATGTGAAGTCCGCCAACACGCACTAGGCCAGCGCGGTGGACTATGTCCTGATGCCCCTCGTACTGATGGAGGCCCGTGCCCAGCAGTGGGATGATAAAAAGGGCTGAAGACAATACATATTAACTATTTCAATTAGATTTTCCACGATTCGACTCACAATTTGTATATATGTAAAAATTATAAACTATGGTGAGTCGTTAGTTTTAGATAAAAGTGAATAGTAACAGTAGTTTTTGTGCGGATTTAAAGCTAGAGCTTTCGTACAAGTATTCGTACCATAGTGTAGAAAACATAAGTAGAACGAACCTAGTTGTTTTTAAGCGTTACTAGGCCGTATACAAGTAAAAGTAAAATTCTCGTTCATTGCTAGGAAAAAAATATTGTCTCACGATTTCCTTTGTCATTTCTCGTGCGATATTTTTATATTCAAATTCAAAATATTTTATTCAGCACAATTTTTTACTGAACGTCATGAGTCTACCAGTTCGGAAAGAAGAAGCCGCTGACCTGAGAAGAACTGGTGAAAGAAACTCGGTGGGACTAATATTTTTTTTTTATTTTAGTCTGTTCATTTTTTATTTTTTTATCTTATTTATTTTTTATCTATTCTATCTGTTTATTTTTTTGTCTTAGTAAGTATATTTTTAGAGTCGGTGAAAATAGTAACTAAAAATAAGTTGGGACATTACCACACAGCACCATCTAGTTCCATGGTAATTTTAGAAATTATACCTAAATGGCTGGAGTACAAAATGTCGTGCTCCGGAAACATAAATAAGTGCGTCGAGCGGAACTCGAACCCATAACCGCTGGCAGAGCAAGTAGGTCTACTACAAATTAAGCTAAACGTGTTATCAAATGAAAATAAAGTTTAAAATTAATAAATACTTCACGTGAAACTAGGGTTGCCACCCCTACTATATTTTAGAGTAGTCTACTACAGTCTAGAGTAGTCTACATAAAGTAGGCAAAACTACTATATCTAAATGTAATCAAATATTTGTGTAACGAAAATTACTGTTATTTCTTTGGATTTTCCCTCATCTACTTTATTTTTCATTAAGGATCCTATATACTCCTATATTCGAAATAAAAAAAGGTGGCAACCCTACGTGAAACTGATTTTTATGATTTGATTGATATGATTTTTATAGGACCTCAAATAGCACGAGATCTTAATTAAAAAAATTAATTATTAATAAACAAAATGAATGTACCATAATATAATTAAAATTTGAAAATTATTATAAAAAAATAAATAAATATGTTAAATTAAATAAATATTAATAGTTAATAAGGGTTTAATAATAATTAATAACGTATTTAAATGTTATTCAATAAAATAAGTATGTACCTAAATTATTCTGTTTTTAGGCAAACCTTAAAATAATATCCGAGTTTGTCTATTTTGAAATATATAACAAACGAACAAGTTATTTTTAGACTTGCGTTCTTAAAATGATATGTATAATAATTTCAACACGTCGCTCATCTGGTAGCGTGGCCGAGCGGTCTAAGGCGCTGGTTTAAGGCACCAGTCTCTTCGGAGGCGTGGGTTCGAATCCCACCGCTGCCAAAGCTTTTTTATTTTGTCTTTTTTTTTAATTTTATTATCAAGTATCACTTAAGTTTAATTAACTTTTTAAACAAAATCTACATTACTTGTTCGATAATATTGTATTAAGTAATTTATTGCAATAAATAAATACATGTTGGGACACTAATACACGTAGCGCTAACTAGTTCCATAGTACGCTACACATAATATTATACAACTTTAAATACCGGCATAATATTATAAATATAATATTTGCGCCTGCGAAAAAATTCGAGCAAAGATGTCTTTAGAACTATTGTAAAAATCATAATTAATCAAAGCCACAAGCATGTGCAAAAGTATTTTTTTAAAAGGTATTTTTATCTATAAATATAAAAATATCTTTTCCGCTAATATTATTACTCACCCTCGCTTCGATCAGGTTCGTCCCTGCCAAATTTAAAGTTTGGAGCGCAAAAATCCGTCCCGTAATTAAAATAATAAATTTCTAAAATAAAAGTAGCCTAAGTTACTCTTTATAACAAAAGTTTTATGTTATAACCATTAAAAAAATTAATATTAATATTTTTTTGTTCATTGTATAGAATGTTATTGTCCTACTAACGCCATCTGTTAGAAAACCAAAGAGTTAAACATCTTTATTAACCGTTAACACTACTAACACGTTAGAAAAAATATGCAGCCCTCATAAAACTCAGCTTTTTGCTTGTTTATATTATGTCTAGATATCACACTTCAATTGAAGGGTGCAAAACAAGGAATGTAACAATTTTTTTTCAAATTAACATTGCATTCTATAATATGTGGCAAAATCTCAATGTTCCCATACTTTCATTCGACATTCCTTATTGTTGTTCCTTGTGGACCACTTGGAGTTATTTTGTATATCAACGCCTGGAATACTGTCAAAATGTACGTATGTAACTCAATTTTCCAAAAGATTACACCTTTTACCTATATAGATGGAAGGAACGCTTTCGAACGATCGTGGGTAGATCCTCAGTACTCTATAGGAAAATTTGGTCGCAATCGCTAGGTTTTTGGAACGATTAAAGCGTTTAAAACAGGGCTTTATTGACTGTGAATTTGAAAGTACGTAAAGTGCAGACATCAATTAATTTTAAAAGTAAAAGGATTGCAATGCAATACATGATATGGTAGTATATTATACTATAGTAAAATTTGAGCATTCACTTTTTTTTTTGAAATCTATAGTTTTTAGAAAATTTAAATTTAAGAATCTATAGTTTCTGTCTGTTTGTAAACGCATCTCGAGAAAATCACTGTAACAATTTTGATGATATTTTGTATGATTAAAGCTTGTTATCCGGTTCGACAACTAGGGTACTTTTTACTGCGAAAAAATGTTACATCTATGAGAAAAACTATTAAAACCTACTTAATTAGACGAATCCGAAATAAGCGAGATTGAGACGCAAAAAATTATAGTATTACACAGTAATTTACGTATTGTCTTAAATTTTGAACAAATTCACATCTAATTACCTATTATGATGATTCAGATTGATTTTTTTACTACCTTACTGAATTTTATGTACCTATATTAATTAAATTAATTAGTACTCACAAATGTTTAGTTATCGTAGCCAATTATTTATTTTAAAGATAAACGAAAACAATGGAAATAAAGTAGTAAAGACTTAAAAAGGGTCATGGTGAAGCAAATATCGCTTTCTACAAAACATTGCAAAATATTGTTCAAATAACATTAATGACAATTACATTCACATTCATATAGCACATTCTTGGGCTCAGTTTATAGTGACCTTGCTTACTGCGCCAGCAGTCGCGGGTTCGAGTCCCGCTGGGAACATTCATTTGATGAACATTAATTTGTACTATCTGTATTCTATCATTAATACTATTTGTATTTATATTATATCTGTGTAGTGTATCCATTATCTGGTATCCGTAACACAAGCCTCGTAGCTTACCACAGAACTAGATGGCGCTGTGTGTAATAATGTTGCAATTCATTTATTACTTATTTATATCTTATTGAATTAAATTGAATTCAACCTACAGAAGCCTCGATAGACTCATACTTGTACGATTTTTTCAATAGTTATAAAATGTTTAATATGTATAAATGTAGGAAGTTGCTTACGTACCTTTTTTACTTGACTGTAATTTTAATTAATTAAAAAAAAGTTAATACAACCATATCAATCTTAAATTAAAAATATTACTAAAACTATAAAATTTTGATAACTCTATCACTGTTTACATAAAAATATTTTTTTTAAATATATTTTTTGACCTATACTTAAGTCTTAAGAGATAGAGCAAACCAATTTTGAACAAACCAATTTCGAGCCTAAATAACGCCTGATTTTAGAAATTACGATGCGACTCAGCGTCGAACGAAATTTAGGTGACAAAATTACGAAATCAAGTCATTTTTCTATAGCTTAATAATTTTTTGATGGGCAGGCACACCCAGTATATTATTGAATTGAAGTTTACCATTGAAATGTGTTACAGACGGAAGCGTGATTCTAAGTTGTTAGTATTAATATACGGAGGCTTTTAATAATTTTTTTTATTAAATATTAGTACTACTACATCGTACGTTATTATAAATTCCTCATAGATTAAATATTTTTCGCAGTAAAAAATACCCTATATATTAAGTATTAACCCGGATAAGCAGCTATCATCAAACTAAAATTAATTAAATACTGTCAAGTGGTTTTTTCGTGATGTGGTCACAGACAGACAGACAACAAATCTAAAAACTATAGATTCGGCTTCTATATCTAATGAATATTTCAATAAGATATTTATAAAAAATATATTTAAATGGGAGTCGAATTTTATTACATTTTATCAAAAGATACTTTTAAAATTTAAAAGATTATAATATTTTTGCCTTTGAAGCCATTAAGAATTGAATTGAATTAAATATTGAGTGAAAATTTAATAAATACAAATGTATAATTAAAAATCACCGTCGGTCATAGATAGAATTAAATACGTGACTAAATATATAATTTAGATACAGGTGTAAGACGATAAAATCGATTTCAGTATTTAATCGCAATTACAATGATTTTCCTTTTATTTAAATATAATAAGTATTAAATATATAAATAGAATAAAAAAAGGAAAATATTAACTAATCAAAAAAAGCTCAAAAGTGCTCTACATTTATTTTTTAATTTTACTTCAGTTTTGAAAGCACTAATGAACTTACAAGTTCGTTCTATCTTTAAAAGATTTTCACTGAATGCATAACATCAAAAAATCTATTTTAAAATTTCTGTCTACCTATCTGTCTGTTTGTTCCGGCTAATCTTTGAAACAGCTGAACCGATTTTGACAGGATTTTCACTCACAGATAGCTAATGTTATAAGGTAACTTATACTTAGTTTGAAAATTTCATTTATTTTAACTAGCGGAACTCGCGGCTTCACTCGCGCTATATTAAGGACGCTAGTGCGTCGCTAGTGTACTATATAAGATATCGCTTTAATCAAACCATATCAGAAACTTGTATTTTAGTGAATCACGATTGAGATATGTTTTTAATAACAATCAATCAACGATGTTTTTTTTATTCATGTTACTAGCAAACTTGACCCGAGGTAAGTTAAAATAAATTAAAAGGTTTGTAATTTTGTAATAAAATAAAAGTAGTCTAAGTTACTCCGTATAACATTAGCTATCTGCTAGTGAAAAATCCGTCAAAATCGGTCCAGCCGTTACAGAGATTAGCCGGAATAAACTGACTGACAGACAGACAAGAAATGTGATTTAAAAATAGATTTTTTGATGAAGTACCGTTTTAGCGGTGTTTTCAATTTTTATATGTATTGATTCCATACTTGATACTATAGTAACTTCTGGTTATATTTTTTTAGGTTTTAGCCTTTTTTGTTGTGCAAAAATATATAAGAAGAAATAAATATTATAATAAAATAAAATCTTGTGTTAAGTTTCATCTCAGAATATTTATTTTAATTTTTATTCGTTAATTAAATCGGAATGTGACATTTCAAAGAGGTTTGACGTAATTAAGAACTACGTACGTATTTACTTTAATTAAGTTTGAGCTCCTTTAATTACTCAATTTTATTGAAAAACAAAAACAAGGCTATTCCACGGGTACCGAACATTTTTCTAGTATAGAAGTAACTTATGTGCCTGACTGTAATCTATCTCTGAGCTAAATTTCATCAGCCGTTTTAACGTGACTGAATAAAGTACATCCAATTTTTCGTATAATACGAGTATTCACGGCATTTCATTCAATTTTCTTTTTAATGGCTGAGAGCGTGTCAGAGCTGACTCGTGGGTTATTTCGTGATTCGTCAATGTCACGAACTCAATTCATTGACTCTACTTATACTTACACTGTCAGTCTGTGAACGTATCACAAGAAAACCATTACACAGAATTTGATAAAATTTTGGTATCAACATATAGGATACTTTTTACTGCAGGAAAATATGTTAAAACGTATTTTAGAATAATATATATGTAAAATGTTAAACTAGGAATTTGGTTTCCGGTCTTTAAAACGCGGGCGGAGCCGCGGGAAATGTATATTATATTAGCCTTAACTACAAAGATAAACACAGGCAGTTTTTTTTTAATATTAGGTAGGTACATTATTTAATTATTGATGAGGCAAATTTACGTACATTACTATTCAAAACACATCGTCTCAATATTGGCAAAAGGTCATAGTCTATACCGCCAAAGAAAGAGCTCAAAGAGAGCAAACAGTGTTTATTTTTTTTAATTATGGAACCAATTGAAAACGTGAATGGATGAAGGTGATTTGTCGCATTTTCGAATTTTCGCATTTTATACATAGACGTCGGTTTTATAAAAAGATTTAAATCTTAAAACAGCCACATTTATATAAGTAATATTAGTTCAGTTCACGCAATTTGATAGCCATTTCATGTACAATTATACACGCACTTATTACACACATAAACTCAATTTTATCAAAATTAGAATTTTGCGTCAACCTTCAATTTGTGTCTTGAAATATTTCTAAAACTACACCATTATCTGTAATTAATTAAAAAATTAGGCCAAAGAACGTCAGCATGTTGTTTATTACTTAATGTAATTATAACACCCAATATCGGTTAGATTTGGGTCACTGTTCTAATGAAAGAAAATTGGTTCACGTGGATTAGTCAAATTGATGTGACTGTCGCTAAGTAAATCCATATCCATATGTACCTATAAAAATAATTTTAATAGTCTAGGTAATGCTTTAACTTTATTATCTGGTACAAATCGATTCTATCCGTCGAAAAGGATATTTTTAAAGAAATTTTACGTATTAAAATCGTCACTGTGTATCATGTAATGGAAAATATTATCGATTTTGCTTATAACTAGTGAAAATTCAAGGTTGATACGCTATGAAATAGAGTTATAAATAATTACAAACTATTATGAAATTTTGTTAAATGCTTAAACTTATTTTGTTTTTTTTTTAATTTGCAAATAGTCAAAGGTAACATACCTACAGATTAGTATCGTTATCGCCAATAGAAAAATTAGATATGCTCAGTGACTAGGAAATATAAAAGGAAAATATTTGAAACTACACAAAAATCAATAATAAGTTTGTATAACATATAACACTACTGAGGTTAATAAAAATTAAAGAAAAATAAATGAAACGTCAGCCACCAATTGAACACCTGACATTAGAACATTAGAGACACGTGGTCAGTGGTGCATTTTGCACTTTCATCCAAAGGGGTGCATACACTAAAGCACTCGGCATTCCGATGCACTACACTACATTTGCATTACACTATCACTAACTCACCATTACATAGCTGTAAAATTCCGTCCGCACTGTTTAAGAGCTGACGTCAAACTGAACCGAAAACTGAACTTTCGATTTTTTGAATCATCTGACTGAGGCAAAATCTTTACACGTAAAATTTATCTGTTATTAATCGGTACATTACTAGTCAATTACTTGTAATACATTAAAATAGGGTTTAATTTCACAATATTTTCATTATATTGGTATAATATTTTATAGTTGGACGCCATTTTATTCGCGCATGCGCGGTTAGAAGGGCAAGGGTGAGTGAGACATGTGGCAAGGACCTATCACCCTTGAAATTTGCATAGAATATAACGTGTCTAATAATTCAGGCTATAAATGAAATAAAAGCCAGACGTTACAAATAAGATGTTAAAATATCAAAATGTGTAAATTAGAATACATTATAACTAAAATAATTTGAATAATAATTAATATTCTTTTCTACTGATTATTCATATAATAATTATAAATTAAAAATTAAAATATTGTTACAATTACTTATTTAAATGTAAATCTACATAGGTATATACGTGATTTTGGTCATGATAGAGACGAACTCTACTAATTCGTTAATTTTCATCAGAATAAAGTGGCATGGCTAAGCTGATATTGAACAAACATTCCCGTAAACAAAACACCGTGGAATTTAATAATCTAATATATAAAAATCTCGTGTCACAATGTTTGTTATCGAACTCCTCCGAAACGGCTTCACCGATTACTATGATTTTTTTGTGTAATTATATGTGGAACTTAAAAGAAAAAAAAATTATGATTTGTCATCAAAATTCAAAAGATACTTTACTTCTACAACCAATCCCTATTTATAATAGTGATTAGAACGCAAGCGAAGCCGCGGGAATACCTAGTAAAACGTAATATACGAGTTAACCGTAGTATTTTTTGAAAGACATGTAATTAATTACGAACCACGAAAACTAGTTAGGTTTTCTAATACATGCAAGTGTCTTCCGAATGAAACTCCGTATCAGCAAGTGATTTACATAATATGTAAATATCAGAAGCTAAAATATTGCTATTTGGTTTACCTGACCTTTCAAAAAGCACTCTAGTTTAAAGCTACCGATGGGTAATGAGTAATGCTTTATGGGAATCGAGAAACACCATCATTTTGAATTTCACAGACGAAAACTTATTACATACAAACTCGTAATATTACTTATGTCATATGTAATTCTACTTCCGACATTCTAAAAACTAACCAACGATTAAGAAATGTTACACAAAGACTCTATTATTACTTTATGTAAGAATGGGTTATTATCTATAGAAATAATGTAATTCTAATATTCAATTTAATAGTTTTCCATTAAAGAAAGTTGTAACAATACGTGATAATATGCACGAGAACTAATAATAAATATTAGTAATAATATTAAAACCAATATTGATTTTATAATAATATTACAATATTTCATTTCATTGGTCATTGGTAATAGTCGTTATATGAACGAAGCTGTAGGTTTAGGGTTCGATTTCCGCGTCAGTTAAAATATTTTAAGTTTTCAGTAATAACCTTCTTTATTAAAACTAAAAACTCGGATGACTTGAAATTAAAAGCAGGTATTTTTTTTAAATTAGTATTTAATGTTAGCAGAGTATATGTATATGAGACTTGAAGGTGAGGGAAGAGAGGTCACCTATATTTACACACACTTGTCTAAGCTAAGTACATTTAGCTTCCATAGCCGATATCAATACAGATAATAATATTTATGACGACACGTTTTGCTCAGTTGGTAGTGACCAAGCGAGCGGTCGCGAGTTCGAGTCCCGCTGGGGGCATTGATTTATTGAGCACGAATGCTTGTACTCCAGTCATGGGTATTTATATTTATAATATGTATGTATTTAAAATTTATCTGTGTAGTATATCAACTATCTGGTATCTGTAATACAAGCCTCGTAGCTTACCACGGAACTAGATGGCGCTGTTGTAATAATGTCCTAAAATATTTATTTATTATTTATTTATATAAGGTTTTCTATAAATTTAAAATACTTAAGCGTTTTTTAAGTATTTTAACTTAGTTTAGTGCTTTACATAATATTCTTCGATCGATTATGGCCATGACGGTCAATATCACTGAGACTACGCAGGAAATATTTTACGATAGGACCCGACGGCTTTATGTGCTCTCCAAGGCACAGGGGTGACAAACCGCCAACTTACCAACTCCGGGCTGTTACTGAGGCTTACTAAACAGAAAGACTCAATAGCTAAACTTGACCCGACTTGGGACATGACAATTATTAAAAACTAACCTCGTTTAGTCTTTTTCGAATGATAGACATACATACATTATTAGTTATTAGTTATTACATAGTTATAATTTACATCGTCTTTCCAGAAAATACATCTATGAAATAACTTAAAATGTAAAACGTTATCTTAATATTTAATTTGATGCAAATTGTTAAAGCGGTTTCAAAATACACGGAACGAAATAATAAATTTAAATATAAGTACTTACATATCGAATGAATTCAAATCTGTACATTTTCTTATTGAAATGGACTACATGGACCGAATGTATGGTCTCTTGTGTCTCTATCTATCTGTGATCGCATCACGAGAAAACCATTGGACATATTTTAATAAAATTTTGTTTGTTTTTTGTTATCCAGGTTTACATAAAGGAAACTTTTTTATTCAAATAAGTATCTCATTTCTGATAAATCTATACCTACTAACCGTTAGAACGAATCTAGTTTCGCATCCCACCAAAGCTAAGAGGAAGAGGATAAGTCGCTCGTTCTTTTATAATTTTAAAAACAAAACCTTTTAATTTGCCACATGCTGTGAACTCTGAATCAAATTGAGTATGCCTATCACCTAAAATAAAATTCTAACTTTGGAAAATCTCAATAGTTATTAATATCGATATAGGGTTCGATGTATTGTTTTTAGAATTTGTCAGTCTGTCTGTATCACGAGAAAACTACTAAAAACATTTTCAAAAAATATAAAAATAAATAAAATTGCCATGGACACATGCAGGTTTCCTCACGATGTTTTCCTTCAGCGTAAGACAAGTGGTAATCATGATAGAAATGATTCGCGCATAAAAATATCAGAGGTGCGAGACCCGGATTTGAACCCGCATCACTCGGTTATACAAGCGAGCGCGTTACCGCTGGGCTACTACCAACTCAGCCAAAAGTGTCGTCATCTATATAATATATCCTTTAACGCCTCATATATTTTTTTTTCAAATAATTAAATGTATCCTTAAAATCGTGTAACTTTGAACAGAAATAGAGCTGCCATAGTAAATTTCTCATTACATTATTACTAGAAGAGACTGTAACATTTTAATATTCATGGCTATTGTATTTCTATATACAGCAAATGTTATTTACAGAATAAACATTAATTATTTTCTTTTGTCTATAATTTTCACGCATAATACCATTCTTTAGTACTCACACGCTATGACGCATTTCGCACAGTACCTATTATACTTCATAAAAATAATGAGTACTTTTAAAATAACACACGTATATATTTCAGCTGTACGTATTTTGTTGAAAAAAAAAAATAACTTGTATGTGCCTTTTTTTTCTTTTCTAATGGCGTAGAATGCAGTGAATTCTAATCAGGATCATGCTACGATGCAAAGCGGTAGCATAAGACGGTATAATTTAAGGCAATTGAAGCCATTACAATATTATAGTATCATAATTAAAAAAAAAACATCTGAGTCAAATCTGTACATTAAATATTTTTGGAAAAACTTATTGAAATAGTCATTTTTATTGATACCAGATCAAGTCCTTTGTGTCTGTCCGAGACCGCATCACGAGGAAATCACTGGACAGATTTTACTGGTTATGATGGTTAACTGGTTATCCGGGTCGTTCACAACTATGGCTTCCAGCTAACAATAGTGATTCGGTGTGTCCTACCTTCTTCTCAGGCCCTTTTTTTAACGATAGGAATTCATTTAGGCGTACTACCTGCTTACAAACTGGTAGTTATGCGGGACTCACCGGTAATGCCAGTACCACCTATAAAACCCAACAAAAACAAACCCTCCCCCATTTTAGTAGAGCGTCGCAGGATCGCTTACGCATTCTACCAAGACGTCCCGGGTCAGCTAAGGAATTGCTCCACAGTACACTCTGCTATCAGAGAAGAACAAGAACCAGGGGCATTTCACATGACACACCGTCCCCCAAAGTGGGCACTCCCTGCGTGTTTCTTGGCTTTGTGCCCGACCGGATTGCCGGACGCTACTGAGCCCCTCACCACGACAAGGTGAACGCACGTTGGGGGGAACCACTTTTCAAGCCTGCATTGTTATTACCAAGAAACCTTATTTCAACATAAATATTCCAATGGGAGGTTCCACGCCAAGCTCGGCTCAGATGGCGCTACCAGCGCATAACGTCACCAACGAAAACCTCAATGCCGCCTATTTTGACAGACGCGTTTATTATTATAGTATAGTTTAGTTAAGTATTGTAAAATTAAATATAAGATGGAAAAATACGGTGTTTTAACTATTTTTGAATTTAAAAATTTGACATAACATTTTACATAAAATAATTTGAATACACTACATACATTCTTGACGTTGTTTACGTTATACGCTTGTAGCGCCACCAACGGCTAAAACTCGCAGCGAGACCTCCCATTACCAAGAAACCTTTTAACGCAAGTCAGGCTCAAAATATATAAAACGTGTTTTATATTTGATATAATATAAAAAATGTAGAAAACAAAAGAAATATTTAAATGAAAATTCATGCTACGCACAGAATAAGTTACAGACTAGAAGAGTGTACACAATATTTATGTCACGTTGAAAATTTTTAATGGGACCATAATTCTTTTTCCAAAATAAAAGAAACTTTAATTACTTTGACGTTACACATAAATTTTAATTTTATTAATAACCTGTATAATATCTAGTATATATTATATAGACGTCATATGACATATCTAATATTATCATCATTGTCAATATACTTTAATTTTATTATATTGATGGTATCACACTGATTTTATGACTATAAGTAGGTAATTATTATGTGAAATTCATCAAAAGCATAACAATATGTCTTGACCTAGATATACTACAATTCTCTACTTGCGTAAACTAAAAAATGAAAGGCATGCTTTTATCTTCGAAGGTTTGCGGTTACGATTAAATATGCGAGTTAAAATTTAAATTAGCAAAACAACTATTTTCAGAATGTACAGTGGCAATGAGTATGAAGATAAATTTGCATATTAAAATAGTTCCTATTCTTTTGTTTGATGTGGTAATTAAGTACAAGTACCAAATAATAATAACATTTTTTTTCTAAAATTGTAAGTTTATACTGAGATAGTGAAACATAGAATTATTTATTTTGATATTATAATAATATTTTCATGTAAATACAATAATAAACTGGTATTTTTGATAATATGTATCACCCCTAATGTACTCGTACTTTCATCTTGTCTTCATAGGACAAGGATCAATGAACCCTCCAGCCGGTCGGTACCTACGCCAAGAAACGTACAGGGAGACAACCGAGCTTGGTAGGCAAACGCCTACCAGGCTCGGTCGATCCGCATGGCCAAACGGCCATGCGGATCGCTCCGAGTCATTTTCTGCGTGGGAGTAGTTTCCTTTGTTGGTTTCATTCAATAGGCCTGATCTAGAGGTAGAGTGCGTAAGCAATCCTGCAACCCCTTATCCTCACCAAAAAAAAGACAGAGAAGATTATCTAGTATGTACCTACATTTAACAAGTGTTCTTTCTTCAAGCTGGCATTGATCAACATTTTATATTTATATATTATGGTTAGCACTGACCTTTATAATACCACTGGACTGGCTGTTGTCAACGTGCTTTTGTGGCTGCTTGATATTCGCCATTTTGGCGCTGTCCGCCGCTGTCGGACGTAGCGAGAGTTCGTGGTACTAAAACTAATGATGTCGATATAAAGATTTTTATTTCTTTATTTTTATTATTCAATAACCGTATCATCATAATTACTACTTATGTTATATTAACAACGAAAATGCAAAATTACTTTACAGTAAACAAACACTTCTCGCTGTCATTTGCAATATACGTAAAAATTAGTTCTCGGGACTCTCACTAGTGGCGCGTCAAATGGACACAAAAAAATTGCTGTCAAACGCTTGGAACAGCCAGTCCAGTGGTATCGTAGAGGTCAGTGGTGGGAGTAGTTTCCTTTGTTGGTTTCATTCAATAGGCCTGATCTAGAGGTAGAGTGCGTAAGCAATCCCGCAACCCCTTATCCTCACCAGAATAAAGACAGAGAAGATTATCTAGTATACCTACATTTAACAAGTGTTCTTTCTTCAAGCTGGCATTGATCAACATTTTATATTTTTATATTATGGTTAGTAATATTGTTCTTTGTAAAAAAATATTTAAAGCCTTAGTTTTTTGGAAAAAAAATAAAATAAAAGTAAATTCAGACTGTGTTAAAAAATAAGTATAAGTATGGATGAAGGTACAAACAATATATATTTTTTTATTCCACATTTAAAATATGAATATAATTTTATTTTGGAAACTTAAACAACATTGTATGAAACCATCTTCATCAAATCATTAAATGAAGCAGGCAATATTTT
Source organism: Boloria euphrosyne (assembly GCA_951802675.2). Classification (NCBI taxonomy): domain Eukaryota; kingdom Metazoa; phylum Arthropoda; class Insecta; order Lepidoptera; family Nymphalidae; genus Boloria; species Boloria euphrosyne. The sequence continues at coordinate 6,241,353 of OX637896.1, forward strand.
CGTGTTAAAGAACATATTTATCAAAATATGAAGAAGACAACAAACAATCTTATTAATTATTCATAATTACCAAAATGAAAATTTTAAAACGGCCAATATTTGGTTCTTTTAGTCTTTAAGGGCTTATTACACCTTCCTAAATTTAGTGTTCTAAATGATTTAGTTACTGAATTCAGGAAAGTGTAATCGCATTTAGCAAGTTAGAATCCTAAAAAGTAAAGTAATTAGGAAGAAGTATGGTTGCTAAATTCCGTCGACCTTAATAATCTGTGGACAGCAAGTATTTTTGGTTTATTATTTCTATGATTTTTGTTCTGGACTCCAAAGAGAGTACATTTATTATTGTTATAATAAACGTGACGACTGCGTAGTGAGTGTGCACATGTTATTAAAAATTTTTAAAAATTAAATGTTATTTTGTTAAAGTGCAACGAGTTTAATGGCAAAGGAAAGAGAGATCCTAATTAATATTATTCAATTATATAAAGATATGCCATATCTTTTGAATAAAAACGATAAAAACATATCTTTGGAATAAAATCGATAAAAATTATTATTATAGTTAATGAAAACGTTATATAATATAGTAATATACTCTATGGTTGCACTCGTAGAAACTTATACTTAATCTGTAAATTCGTCTATGGTTACTAAATTTAGGATAGTGTAATCAGAAACATCATTTTGCTTTCCTTTCCTAAATCCTAATTAGGACGACTAAATTTAGGAAGGTGTAATAAGGCCTTTAGACAATCTGTATTTAAAAAAACCACGCTGACACTGTCAAGTGTCAAACTATCCGCGTAACTGTAACGGCTGGAATGTATTTAAAAAATTAAATATACAATAATGAAATTATTATGATTTATAATTAATTTTGTCGATAACCACAATATAACAAGATGAATGCAATGAAAACACAGACTAATCGGCAAAACCGTAAGTAAATACATATATTGTGAGATAACTATTCAATCTTTTTGCAACTAAGTTAAAAATTTATTTAAGGTTTCCTTAAGCTTTCCTTGAAGAAAAATAAGGACAATGATAAAAAAGATGAACAGAAATGTAACGGAAGCTTTGATATCGACGATTCTTTCGATAGATTAATGGGTCAATTTTCAAATAATGTAAGTATGTTCTCATGGTGTCTTATTACTTAGTAAATCATAATATTTCATATTATAGTCCAACTCCAAAATCCAATGCATATAATGTTAGTTAAATTGAATATAGAATAAAATGGGAAGCCCAGCTTGCATTTAAATAAAAAAATTAATCAAACATTGTGGCCTTAGAGTATTTGTCTTCTTTATTAGAAATACAATTTACTTCTAACATTAAAATTATATGTAAAAAATAATAATAAGTAAAAAACATTAAACCAACTCCAAAAAAGAAATAAATTGTAAAATTATACTGAAATTTATTAATTTGAGTGCAAAGTACAAGATAGTTTTTATTACATGTCAGGGTATCCATGATTTTATATATATTATTACAACTTGCATATAAAATAAAATAAAAATGTAATGGAAACTTACGTAAAAGCCAGCCAACTGTCAAAAAAAATATTTATGTATTTATGAGATCTTTCGATGCTATTTTAATTACTTTTTCTTACTTCTATAGGTTTGCTGAAAAAGATATCTTTTAGGATAAGTCCATATTTGCCAACATTGATCTCCGTATTAACTGTTATAACATATACTAATGTACAATAAAAATATCATAAATTCATAAAATAATAGAATTAAATTCTTAATGAGGTAGTTTTTTTTTCATTTACAAATTTTTTAAGTTCATAATAATAATGTGTTATACTTTAAATCTTAGACTAATAATACCTAGACTGATAGTTTCATACATAATTCCGCTCAATATTGAAGTAGCATTAGTATGAATGTGTGACACGTAAGTGTCACAATCTAATGGCGTCTGATTTGATTTGTTTACAAATTAATTTTCTGTATAGACGAATGTTTTACTTTAAATTATAAGTTGCCAAATAGTACCTACCTGTGAAATGTGATTTTCTAATTAATAAAGCAAGAGCTAAGACTATGTACGTACCTAAGTTGTACGTATGTAGTTGTGTAACTTGACAATTGACATTGACACGACGGGAAACGTATCTAGCCATATCTCGAAGTCTAGCCAAAAAAAGTGGTTACAATTCGCTTGGACCTACACTCCATCTAGGTGTTATATATCTATGCTTTAAATGCTTACAGGACAAATCTAAATCCAAGGTGCATTCTGTAATAGTAATTAACGATTCATGTGATGATATAAACGAGAATAAGTTTGAAACTATTAACACAGAACCTAGTAAATATGGCAATGTAAGTTGGTATTTATTTAATTTATATTATAGATCTTTAGAGAGGATAGATCTTTAAAAAATTTGCTCACATTGAAATATATTAACTAGTAATTTTGCTTAGCTTTACTTTTGTGGCAAGTTTTCTAAAGACATGTAAAATCGCCAACCCGCACTCGGTCAGTCTGGTGGACTACAACCTGATCTCACTTTTATTAAAGGGGAGGCTCGTGCCCAGCAGTGGACCTTTAAAATAAGCCTCAATATAATATATACATAATGTTTTTAATTTAACAGGTATCGTTTTCTTCAAGGGATATTATATCACCGGCAAATGAACAATCTAGACCTAGCATAGGCGGATGGTCGCCTCATCAAAACATAATATGTGGTACGCCGAAACACAATGTAGTACCAACAACTCCAAAAGATAAATTCAATGAATCCCTAGAACAGTGTTCGTTGAAGAAAATACAAAATTCGCATCAAAAATTGCTTAGTGATCTGTATGGTGAGACATGGAAATCTATACCCAGTCTTTTTAAAACTATAAAACAGAAACATGAGAATTTAGATGGTGTTTCAAAAAAATTGTATTTCAATGATGACGATAACGATAAGGAAAATATTAGAAGTGATTTGAAACGTTATAGAGAACTTTATTTAACAAGCTCGGAAACAAAAATCAGAAGGAATGATTCGTTTGAAGAAAGAAAATCGAAAAGGAAATTGTATACAGAAAAAATACCATGTACACCAGATTTACCGAAGCAAAGGCCAAAGAGTGTTAAAGGCTCAAACAAAAAGGGGATGTCCGTTACAGAACTGGTTAAATCTATGACAAATGATGATATTTTAACGAACGAAAATGTTGCTGTTACACCTAAAATTGATGTGAATAGGCTCAGTTTCGTTGCATCTTTAGCAGGTATTGTTATGCTATAATTGTAAGCATGTACCGTTACATCTGGGATGGACTGGATGCGATGGATGCCACATGAGAAAGGCCTATGTTCAGTAGTGGACTGAAAAGGGCTGATGGTGAATGGTTCCGTAGATTAAGACATTAAAGTTCTGATGTTGTAATAACACTATTTAGTATTTTTATCTGTTTAAAAGACCATTAATGACCCTCATTTAAAATAATATTAGTATTTCTTTGTTATAATTATTAAAAAAAAACTCGAGGACAGGGAAAAATTCGTAAAATTGGGATTCCTACACCCTGTTAAAGGGTTGCCTGTAATAAACTTAAAAATATACATAAGTTATTACTAGCACTTGAGTTACATAATTAATAACTTTAGTTATAAAACAAAAAAACGTAAACGTTTTATTTTTATTATTTATTATTATTAAATAATTTTGCTTTTCAGAAAACATTCCATCATGGAGATGTCACCCCGAAGCCATTCAATACCATGATAATTACAATCAATTAAAGGAAAAGCTAGCGAGGAGACTTTATACGGAGTTTAACAAGGTTATATTCGATGATGCCTTAGACGCTGACCTGCCTATCATATGGGATACTAAATTAAGAAGTACTGCGGGGTAAGGATATCAATAACTATTGCTTGTATTGGACAAGAATGGGTGAAGGTGACATGACTGTTTTGAATCGACGCCACGTTTGGCTCAGTCTGTAGTGACCCTACTTTCTGCGCCAGCGGTCGCGGGTTCGAGTCCCGCTGGGGGCATTCATTTATTGAGCACGAATGTTTGTACTCCAGTCATGGGTGTTTACATCTATAATATGTATGTATTTAAAATGTATATGTGAAGTATATCAACTATCTGGTATCCGTAACACAAGCTTAGCTTAACACGGAACTACAACATATTTATTCGTTTTATGTATAGGTGTTGACGTTATTGGGTTAAATACGATTAAATTTTAAAATAGCTACATTTGTGACTTATATTTTAATTCACACTTGAATTCAATTTTTTGAGCATTAAGGTCATTTATGATGGAGTTTCTCCTAAAATTTCATTAAATCTCTTACGTTGACTACGACAAAAAGGTTGCGATCGTTCCTTCAATACGAGAAGGATCAGCGCGTAGTCCACCAAGCTGATCTAGTGCGTGTTGGCGGATTTCACATATCTCTAGATTTTGCTAGGTTTTCTCAGACATGCACGTTTCCTCACGATGTTTGTCTTCACGATAAGAGTTGTAATTATGCAATGAGAATATCAGATTTGCGTTACACGGGATTTCAATCCGCTTCTAAGCTTTACCAAACGTGCACGTTAGCTCTGAGCTACTATTGCCTTCCACATTACATCATCATCATCCCTTTTTAACGTCCCACTGCTGGGGGTGGGCCTCCCTCAGTACGAGGGGGATCAGGCCATAGTCCACCGCGCTGGCCCAGTGCGTGTTGGCGGACTTCACATGTCTTTAGAAAACTTGCTAGGTTCTCTCAGACATGCAGGTTTCCTCACGATGTTTCCTTCACCGTAAGACAAGTGGTAATCATGATAGAAATGATTCGCACATGAAAATACAGAGGTGAGAGACCCGGATTTGAACCCGCATCACTCGGTTATCCAAGCGAGCGCGTTACCGCTGGGCTACCACATTACATATTTTAAAACAATTATTTCCAGGACAACAACAAACCGTCTAATAAAAACCTCAAGCGGAACAAGGATTCGACGATCAACAATAAAGTTGTCAGTCAAAGTGATAGATGCAGTTCAAAGACTCCGGGACACCCTCATACATGAGCTGTGTCACGCAGCCACCTGGTTGATAGATGGGGTAATAAGGGCTGGACATGGACCTTTGTGGAAGAAATGGTATTTTTTTGTTACTTTATTTATTTACTAGCAATTTGCCCACACTTTGCTCGAATTTGTTCTTGTAAGGTCTTAATTTATTAACGAAATCCATTTTTTTAATATTAAGGTAGACTAAGTTTAATGCTTCAATAGAATATGATTTATATAAGTATATATCAGTACATATAAATAAAATTAAAGTGTCAAATTTAAAATTTTTGTCTGTCTGTCTGTTTGTCTAGCTAATATTTGAAACGGCTGGACCGCTTTTGAAGGGACCTTCGGATTTCGAAGGGACTCTAATCTAATGAGTAATTGAGGCTACTTTTATTTTATTAGAATATTATAATTATAAAAACCTTTTCCATATTTTAATTTTGATTTTGCTATTTAAAATATAGATTTAGATTTTTTAATTTAATTTGCAGGGCGAATAAATCGTTAAAACTGTTTCCCGAACTCGGTGAAATATCACGTTGTCATGACATGGAGATACACTACAAGTATACATACAAATGTATGAAGTGCGGTTATAGGTAATTATACTTTAGTAGATTATGTTGTAAGTTATGTAAAATTTTCTATAACTCATGGGAGTTTAATGGAAAATATCTCTTCTAGATATGATTTAGCAAAAAAATTTTTGCTTTTCTCAATAAAATTCAGGAAATACTTAAACTTTATATTATTATTTTCCTGAATATACTTAAACAATTGATATAGATTAATCAGAGAAATATTTTACTGCAGTTAAAAGTATCTTATATGTACGGATAACCAGCAGTAATACAAAATTATATCAAAAGACCACTGGACGGGTCTCCTCGTTCAGTCACAGACTGAGACAAAAAATTCTAATAACTATTTCGGCTTTTGTACCGATAATAATGACTTTCAGATTTTCCAAAAAATATCATCATCAGCCCTTTTTAACGTCCCACTGCTGGGCACGGGTCTCCCTCAGTACAAGGGGGATCAGGCTATAGTCCACCGCGCTGGCCCAGTGCGTGTTGGCGGACTTCACATGTCTTACGAAAATTTGCTAGGTTTTCTCAGACATGCAGGTTTCCTCACAATGTTTCCTTCACCGTAAGACAAGTGGTAATCATGATAGAAACGATTCGCACATGAAAATATCAGAGGTGCGAGACCCGGATTTGAACCCGCATCACTCGGTTATACAAGCGACGCGTTACCGCTGGGCTACCACTGCCAAAAAATATACAAAATATAAAATAATTGTTAAATATATTATCTAAATTATATTAAAGTAACAAAATGAGCTTTCTTAGCACCTTTTTAATTCTTTTTTCACAGTAATTGTTTAATACACAACTTATTTTAATAATATTTTCTTTTCCAGTGTAAAACGACATTCAAAATCAATAGATATAACAAAAAAATGCTGTGGGTACTGTCGGGGCATGTTTGAAATTATAGTGAACAGAAAGAACAAAGATGGCGTCATAGTCTCAACGAAAGCTAAAAAAGGCGGTTTAAATGACTTCGCATTGTTTGTGAAAGAAAATTATGGGAGCTTAAAACGTGGAAGGACTCACGCAGAAGTTATGAAGCTACTAGGAGAACAGTTTTCATTGAAGAAAAATAAGAGAAATAGTGTTATTGATCTGAGTAGTGAATAACTAATGAACTTTTATTATAGGCAATTTGATATATTTCTAAAAAAACCGTCTGAAATTATTAAGTGGGTTATTGTATATACAAAAGTCTTTATTTATAATACTTATATATATTTCGTCCAAAAATAGAAATTTAATGCCTTTAAATTTCTATTTTGGACGATTTGAATAGGCCGCGCAAACAGTTTTCTACAATATGGCGTGTGTGACGTCACAGGAAAGTGTCATGAACAAGCGTCGTACACAAGTTGAGCTAGTTACTATTTATGTTTGTTGTTATTTATCATCAACAGATAAAAAGAACGTACTTGAATGGAGATCAAATCCACAAATACAAGGAAGTAGGAACGACGGTTCTCAATACTTATTCAGTCACATAGTTTGACAGTTTACTGCCCTGTGACGTCATTGCACATCAGCCAATGAGAAAATCAAAAAGAATATATAATATGTATCCCGCCTAAGCTATGCCTTATGCCTATGCAATGTTAATAAATAAAACAATTTTTTTTACACTGTTAAATAGCCTATTGTCAATAAAAAATGGATCATTAAAATGCCTTCTCAGAGTAGAGATATCTTTCTCATGTTATACTTTTGTTGTTGACATTAAATTATAACAAATATTTGTTAATTAAAGCAATTTGTAATATTAAACGTAAGAAAATCACAGGTAAGTATTGTTGCTATATACAAAAATTGTAAATTTATTAATAATTTATTTAAATTATGACAATAATTTATAAATTGTAAATATTATTAACGATTGTACTGGTTGCAATGAACTTGAAGACATTGTGATTTTTATATACATATGAATATACATTTTGTACACTATGTATGTACGTAAGCTATAACTAGAGGTAACGGGTTCGATTCCCTTGACCAAAATATTTATATAGATCATACAAATACTCGTCTAAAGACTGATTATGCCATGGTATATTCAATTGTAGCTTATATTTTTGAATGATCAATTTTATTACAAAATGCCTTGTTGGGAATGGAATTTTTAAACGTGCCTTAGATTTTTTGACTTTTTAATAAAATTACGACTTTACAAGTGTTTCGTATTAGTTGTTAATTTGTAGTTATAAATACTGAATTTTGTATAAATAATTAAATTTAGTTTATAATTTTAATTTTAGACTGTTATTATAACTATAATAAATAGTTACTTTTGAAGTGTTTTGTTTTATTCTCCCTAGAATTTCTTAATAAAATAAAATCTATTATTTTACACGTTACACGTGTCATCACCCTACTTTCTGTGCCAGCGGTCGCGGGTTCGAGTCCCGCTGGGGGCATTCATTTGTTGAGCACAGATGTTTGTACTCTAGTCTTTGGTGTTTAATGTTTATACATGCTTTTTATTAGCTTCACCTGTATGTTTGTATGTTTGTAACCGACTTCTTTGGGCGAGATTTTGACCCACTTCAAACGGCCAGATTTCGTTCAAACTTTGTAGATTTATCGAGGACCGATGACAATACACTAATTTGATATGTAAACCAAACTGAAAAGTAGAAAATAAATAATAGTTTAAAAAACTATTTAACAAACAGCTCCCTCTAGTATTGTATACAGATTACATATTGTGTCCAATAGATGGCGCTTTTTAGAAACTAAAAAGCAAAAAATAAATAATAGTTTCCGTGCCCAGCAGTGGGACGTTAAAAAGGGCTGATGATGATGAGACCTAAATCTTATCTTAAAAGTAACATTGAATGTAGATTGATTTTTGATTGATTTTTTTTTATTTTAGAGAATTATAAATAAAAGTAACTTCTTGGAATTTGTTGTGGATTAAAAACTAAAAACACGCTTTTTATAGAAAACCAAACTAAAAAATAGAAAATAAATTTTAATGAATTTAAATTAATTATTTGATTTTAAAAAAAGCGTGGGGTGCTTTTTAAGATATTATCAAAATGATAATCACTCTACTCATAACTGTCAATAAAATATTTATAACTGTTGACACCATGCACCCCACGCTTTTTTTAAAATCAAATAATTAATTTAAATTCATTAAAATTTATTTTCTATTTTTTAGTTTGGTTTTCTATAAAAAGCGTGTTTTTAGTTTTTTTAAACTATTATTTATTTTATAATATGTATGTATTTAAAGTTTGTAGTTTATCAAATACTAGCAGTTCCCGCGGCTCTGCCCGCGTTCTTATCACTATTAAAACAGGGATTGGTGGTAGAAGGATAAAATTTTTGGGTTATATAATTAATAAGTATGCCAAATCATAAAAAGTAAAAAATAAAAATTTGGTCTACAACTAAAAAAAATAATTATCTGGAGAGGGCCACCCTTATCACTTAGGGGCAGGGCCGGATTAAGGGGAGGGCAACCGGGGCGATGGCCCCGGGGCCTCCACAAACGAGGGGCCCCCACAATAGAGACTGCGGAAAAAAATTTTTTTGCTCTTTTACCTTTACCTACAGCCTACAGTACTTTGTACATACATGATTATTTGATTATATTTATCTTAAATAACAGAAATCATTGATCTATATTTGTTCACTCCAAACAGACAATCAGTGAAATATCAAAATGTCAAATGGCCCTGAGAAGCACTTCCAATTCACTACCCATCTTGAGGGAGTACCTCAATCGCTTAATGGCTGAGTGGGGTGGTACTTGCCCGCAACCTCGGAGGTTGGGTATTCGATTCCGTGTCTCGACAAATTTTTTTCTTATATATATGTACATATAAATTAATTGCAGTATATGAACAATCGGTGTTCTTCAATTCTTGAACAAACCAACTATTATTGACTAATTGGTAATTTTTTTATATTTCTTTATGCAGCAAGGTATGCAGTTTGATAGGCAAATAATTATTATTGTGACACAATTAAATGCCAACAATTATTCAAAACTTTACTACATGTATGCATGTATCCGGATTAAGGCTTTCAATACCGGTATTCCGGGATCCCGTAATACCGTGATCACGGACTTTAAATAGACATTTTTCAATACCGGTATTGACGTCCCAATACCGTGATTAGGTACGGTATTACAAACATTAAATGTTAGATGTGATTTTATTCTCACAAGACGTGCTTATCTTGCTGTTTTTCACTTAAATGGAATTCTGCGTCACCCTTAAAGCAAGCGCAGAAAATTTAAAATCTTAAATGAAGGCAACTATGGATTTAACACTTTGATATGGCAACCTAACAAGGTAAGAATAAAATAACATTAAGCTTTCATTTGACGTGTAATTCGTTACTTAATACCTCTTTTTATCCATGGAAAATGCATTTATGCATATCATCAATACAAAACATGGTTATGTGGGCCTCATCAGCAATTGTGGCCAAAACCAGCCAGTTCTACTCACTAAAACCCAAGAACCCATCATGCATCTTAATGAGGCGTCGCAAGATATGGGGCATCGCTGTGTCGTCTGTTGAAGCAGACCACACAGGGGTAGTTGATAAAAAAATATATTAATTCCTTCATTGAATACAAGCTGCAAAAAGTAAGTGCACGTCCATTACCCAAAAAAATGGTACACAAACAGTTAAAGAGGGAGATATCCAAATTGCCTATAACCTCCTACGACGCACTGATTTAAAATCTATAATACGTGTGTCTTCGAAACTTCTGGGTGATCGGGAAATATTTCCATCAGTAGCTTACAGATATTTGTACCTACATGTGTTGAAGCAGAGCGTGCTTTTTCTTCATTCGGCTATTAATGTAATAAGCTGAGAAGTTGTCTGATTCAATATTAAATGATCTTTCCTTCTTGTGTGATCACAAGAGTATCATTTTCATTGAATGTAAAAGTATCATTTTTAGCAAGTTTTATTTTAACTATTAATTCTTTAATTTGTTAAGTATAAGTTCTTTTAGATTTAGATTTACTTTTAGATTTTTTACTGTCTATTTGTAAGCAAATTTTACAATGGCTAATTTAGTTTAGGTTGAATGCGTAAGCGATCCTGCGACACCCCATTAAGACGAGGATAGTTTGTTGGATTTTAGTGGGTATTACTGACTTCTTGTAGGCCGGTGAGAGCTGGTGGTTATGTGACCACCTGGAGATAAGCGTAAGAGCCCCCGCAAATAGCGAACATCGATCGGTCGATAGTTTGGTCGGGTCAGCGCGCACTCTGGCCCGAAAATCCAACTAAACTGTTGGATTTTTGGGTACGCATACTAGAGAAGCTATCGGCCGACAGTTCTTAGTCTAGGATCTTATTTGATTGAAATCTATTTTTATAAATTATTATTATAAATAGGAGAATATGGTTTGGCCATTTAAAATTTGGCCGCTAATATTTTAATTAAAATAATATTCATTAAATAAAAATAATAATATATCTAGATATATATCTGCGAAATAGATTATAGTTTATTGAAGTAATTAATATTACTAAGTCGGCCAGACTCGGCAGATATTTCAGTTTTTGAGTAAGAAATGATTATGTGATTTGCAACGCTACCTCCCGGACTATAAACATGACATTTCGGTGTCAAATCTCGAAAAAACTGAAGAGTCTAGCTCATTGAACTGTACGTTGTGTGCGCGCGTGGAAGAGGAAAAGGACTATGGAACACACCATCGCCGGAACTATTTTACTACCAAATTCTCGAAAATTAAAATTTCAGAGCTACATTCCCAAACCTCGAAATTGCATTGAGAATGTATTTGGTTTTGATGGTAACAAATTGCATTGGAGAGCGCTCATTTTCAAAAATGAAAATTATAAAAAATAGGCTTCGAACCACAATGGGACAAAACCGTCTATCGAAGCTTTCTCTCCTGAGCATTGAAAGCGATTTACTCCGAGAACTGGATTTCAACGAAATCATCAACGATTTTTTGGCGAAAAAAGCTCGAAAGGAGGAAGCTTCCGTTCGTTAACCCTAAAATTTAATTTCAGATAATTCTTGTTTCCGTTTATGTTTATATGTGTTCGTTCAATACTAGGGAAATCTACTTAGTTTCACAATAAACTATTTATTGAAAAACTCGACTGAAAAAAATTGTTTACTTTATTTGGAAAATAATTTGGGACGAAGGGGCCTCCGCTCCTTTGTTGCCCCGAGGCCTCTGGACCTCTAAATCCGGCCCTGCTTAGGGGAATTAAAAATAGCCTAAGATCTATTCTCAGACGTACCAAACATGCACAAAAAATTTCATAAAAAATCGGTCAAGCCGTTTTAGACGAACTCGATAACAAAAACTGTGATTTTTATATATTAGAGATTTGGGATAATAATGTTCTAACTTAGTTGAATCTGTACTTTATGGTCTGATTTTGTTTGGAATTTTTATCAACTTATAAAATGTAAAAAAGTATAGTTATACTTATAGTGACATAACTACAATAGTTGAGCATATTATATGGTCTCGCAAAGTTGTTTTTAGATATTGATACGTTCTATAATCTCGTATCATGTTAAATGTTAATGTAATTTTGCTAAGTTACTGTAGCAACGCACCGCGGTTCCACCCGCGTAGTTCAAGTTCCTGGGAGAATACGAGGATAAAATATAGGTTACGTTATTCGCTAACAATGTAATTTTTAATAAGTAAAACAATTCTTGAAATCGGTCCAGTTGAGTTTATTCTAAACAGGGGCAGTTTGTTCAAACTGCGAAATTTTTTTTACTTTTATAATCCTTGTAACCGTCATAACTTCTAAAGGAAAAGTCCGATCCGAATAATTTAAAGTGGAATTTACACGAACATAATCAACCTTAATTATCTAACCATTTAAATGGATAAGGATTACTATCATGATACCAATATCACCACTATTCGATTTCACCACGTATGTTAAGCTAGCAAGGTCAAGTGGGCAGAACCACATAACACACTTGCAGTAATTAAGTGCTCATTTAGTGCTAATTAATGCTGCAAATAGTAAATTTTACGCTGCAGTAGATTGATCAAAAATTAGAAAACTGCCAGCTTTATATTAAGCTAGCAGTGTCGGCCTCTTACAACGCTAACCGCATAGCACAGCATCAAATCAAACTAGTATTAATTTAGTGCCTAATTAGTGCTGGCCATTCGTGAAGACAAATATAAAATTTTATAGTTTTTTTCTATTTTTATAGAACAAAACTTGCAAATTTAATTTAGCGCCTGATTTTTCGAAATAGCAAATGATTTATATATAAGTAGAAGGCTTTATGATATTACTTATATTGTTACGTAATATCAATTATCATAAAGCCTTCTACATATATATTATTAATAAATAATATAATATATAAATCCCGCCGCCGCGGCTTCGCTCGCGTTCTAAAGACAGGAAACCAAATTCTTTCACCCGTCCGGCGTCCGCCCGTCTTGCATGCGGTGATCATTATTTTGTTGCGGACAGCGGAGTTATGTTAAAACGATGATATCTCGTAAGATATTCATTCAATCAAATGTTTCCAAGAGCAATTTTGTTCAAAATTAAATACTTGTGATGAGTAACTTATTTATTTAGGTAAGGATTAATATCATGTTTATAAAAACACCTTCGCAAATAATGCATTGTCTTAAAACAAATTTGATTACCATAAAAAAGGTTACAGCGAGTCAACCGGTGGCTAAACCTTAAGAGATACATCAAAACGATGAAGAAGTAAACTGTAGCTAAAAAAGCTTAAAAAATCCTATTTTATAAAATAACTATTTTTATCAGTAGGTACGGATAAAACCTGTAACTTAGGAAATCGATGTTTACGTTTCACGCAAAAAGCTTTGAACCATTTTGAACTAAATTTTGTGTAGTGATACGTTACAAGGCAATATTTAAAATACTTTTTATTGAAGAAAGGATTAAAGAAATCCCGACAGGAAAACTCTTTTCAAATTTAGTATATTAAGGAGGGTGGACCATGGAAGGCCATGTTCCTTCAAAGGCCAATTTTCAAAAAATCATAGTTGTTGCCACGTGTCACGTAATAAATTCCTTTTACTTACTAATACCTAACTATCTTAAGGACATAGACGCGGCGAAGTCCCTCACTCCGATATTATGTATTTATGCGGTCCATCGATATATTGACTTCTCTTATCGACGTTAAAATTGTAAGTCGCGCTTACAGAGAAACTTTTCAAGTAAAGTTTTTAAGTAAGTAACTTAATATTTTCATTAATTTTTGTTACTCTGAGTTAGTAATAAGGGTTGGCTATAGTAATAAAAAAAAAGTTACCACTTTATTATGACTTCAGTCAAAATATCGGTAGTTTTCTTTAGTCAGCGTTTTCGTTGAAAGCTCCCAGACGGCTTATATTTTTCCGACACCTCCAGCAGATATCATTATTTTTTAGCCAATTTATGCAAAAATTTGACAAATTATGCATTAAAACATTCCTGGAGAACCACTCTATCCATTGGTGAAAACTGCATGAAAATTGGTGCAGTAGATTTTGAGTTTATCGCGAACAGACAGACAGACAGACGCGGCGGAGGACTTTGTTTTATAATATGTATAGATTGTATGTTATGTTGTTGGTGTTTTTAATAAATTAAAAAAAAACACCTTGCTGCATATTGCGGCGATCACTAGTAATTATATGCTGGCCGAGTGGATTTGCCGAACACCTGGCAGACCTAGAAGCTGTAAACTTTTTGCACGATACTGCCTATCATCGTAGCTTACTACGGAACTAGATAGTGCTGTTGTAATAATGTCACAACATATATAATATTTTACTTATCAAAATTCGCTATTTCCTTATGAATTTTGTAAAAAGTTTTGTAAATAAACGTTTTTTATTGTTAATTGCCTTCATAAGCTTACCTATTCAAAGAATAATACCTTCTATAAACTTAGTTTAAAATATTTTAGAAGTCCATGTTATATAATTAAAAAAAAAACGTCAGGACAGTTTAAATAAAACAGCAAATTTTCATTATCATTTTATTTATACATTATAAGATGTCATTTGTTAAATGATAAAAGTAGGTACAGATTTGAAGATATTAAAAAAAATATAATTTACAACAAAACAGTATAATTGCTTATTTTAATGGGTACTTATGTATCCCGTATGTACAATTTCAAAGGAAAAAAGTTGCATTTTTTATATATTTACATAGGAAAAGTGATGGATCATTCCACAGTGAATAAAATACGATAAATATTTTTTTTCTATTTTACACAATTATTTATTACCCTATCTATAAGTGCCAATATTACACCTGTTCCTAAACGTATGTCATCCAGATAATATATATAGAGGATGATATCTAGAGGTACTGATGAAAAAATAAAAAAAAATAATCTTCATAGCCTGCATTTTATTTTGATTAGAATTTTTAATCTGCCTAGCTCTGTATATATTATCTGTTGTTTATTTTATCTGTGGCATTTCTAATTTCCCGCTAAAATGTGATAGATTCGCGTAATTATTGGCGAAGGCTGAATTAATAGTGAGTGTGACTAGTTTTATAATTGTGTATCAAAGTCAAAACTCAAGCTGACTTACTTCACAAAAAAAAAAGCTTTCTAAAAAATATATTAAATTCGATAGATCTTTTAACAAAATCTATTTAAATTGTCGTTAATCTTCAGATATAGATAGTCTGTCCTACAAATTTGATATGGTAACACTGCTCTTGCGAGTGGAAACACAGTAAACTGCAATAGAGATTCCGTCAAGTAAATAATTAATAAATAACAGTCATAATGTGTGAAACATTTCTAAATCTATTGATATAAATGTAATGAAATTCAAAACAGTGGGTAATCATTAATAATTCTATAAACTCTCCAAAATGTCGAAAATCTAATTCTTTTTAGTTGAAAAAAACAAATTTCCTTCTGGAAATTAATTTTTCCATTGAATTAAATTTTATAGCGATTTTAGACATTAATTGGGTATTTTATAGATCCATTACGTATATCTTACTCTAATGTGAGAAACCAAGTCGAACAATATCACATATATATTTTGTCATTCAATTATGAATGACTGGTTTACATCGCATCTTCATATTTTATAGTTGGTTATTCGCAATACAAACACAGACACGTGTAAAAAAGTGGCAACACTATATCTTTGCTTTGCCGAGTCCTTACTTAGCTAGGAGCCATAAAATTAAACAAAAGTTTGCCTCAGAAGAACCATTTCGATCCTTTAAACAAACATCCAGTCGGTCGATAACCGTAATACTAGTAGTAATTAAATATGTAAAAAAATGGCAATGATTTTCGAGATAATATAAAACTTATGTTACACGAGGCCTGAAGTGTTGCTATTTACAGAGGGCCATTAATACCTATCTATACATATAATATACAAAATGTAACATCGACATTTGATTTAAAAATTTAGGTCATCTGCCGTAATCGACAGGTTAATGGTGAATCAGGTTTGCGGGCCATCCTCTAGGGGTCTAAACCTGACGAAACCGTCTTGGGCGACTAGCATACTTGCCCCGGTTTCGGCTGGGTTTATTTCGTCTTGCGGTTGCGAATATGCTTCGTAACCACAATTCCTAGGTGCTGGTTGAGGGGTCGCTATTGGATAGTTATTAGATTCCTCGGAAAACCCGTACAAATCTGTCGATTTAGGTCTATCTGGGAACCCATTGTTTTTGCCACGTTTTTGGCTGCCGCTCGAATTAACCATAGAAGTAGACGGTGAGTTCCGTCGTTGGGAACTTCTTATTTGTTGTCCATCATAACTTCTATTGGGGTTCAGAGTTTGTATCCCTGAGGCGTGATACGACGCGTTTTCAGCGTTATAATTTCCATAATCGTCTATATGGGGCTGGTGGTAATGGTGACTCATTGCTGGGTCATAGCCCATTGTCATAATATTTTGTACGTTCATATTCTTCACCCTTTGCTTTTTACGTGGATTGCTGTTTGTTCGAGACGACACTCTTTCATAAGACATGTGTTTAAAATTGTGGGAGCTTCGATTCGAATTTGCGTTATAATTTTGGTTTTTGATATCTCTAATGAAGTCGCTGTTACTGCCATACTGAATAACGTTGTATTCATGATCCAAAGGATCGTCGCCTTGTAAAGACTGCATAGTTGGATCGCAATTGGAATAATGATCATCTGATGCAGATTCAATACCATTATAACCAATATTTGGATGATGTTTGATCAAATGATTCGTAACTCCTTGACTAGACGTTGCGTTGCTAGATTCTGTAGAGCTGCTATGTCCGGCATTTGCGATTGAACTATGTCCGGAATAGTTTTCTGTACCGGAATTAGTGTCGAAAGCACCAGCTAGTGTGTTTAATTGAAACCTTTGATGATCTATCGGACCACAGCATTGGTCTGGTATGTTGGGATGGTGGCCAGCCGTTTCGTATATCGGCTTGCCTGTTTTCATTGTGTATGTATGTAAGTTTGTGTTTGCGTTACAATTAGCTGGGTAATCAGTTTCAAACTGCTCATTGCTAGAACCAGTCGCGCAAGGGAAATGGCCTAGCACGGGAATCTTATGACCGTCGGCTTTTTCATGCGGTATAGACCCAGCTGGACTCACTGTCCAACTTATAACACACGAAATAAGAGCGCCTATACTAACTTCGATAACTAGCAAGCAGAAATGATAACCAAATTTCAACCAACCGAATTTGGTTGACGGATTCACGGTAAATATACCAATTATTTGAAGGAGTGCCATCACAATGAATAGCAACGCTGTAGCCATATTAATTCGAATCACTTGATTTAGGTTTTGACCATTAGTATACGTATGGCTTTTTGTTTGTAAGATGGTTCTGAGGCTTTTATACACGTAGAGATAAAGCAACCCTAACGTAAAGCATGCTATGACAAATATAATCTGGCAAGTTAGACCTAGCACTCTTCCTTCGACTCCGTTCGGACTTTTAATTACGTTTTCAACGTAATGTAAGGTTAAACAGGATACCAAATGTAACGTTCCACCTATTATGATAGTTCTTGCGCGGAAGAGAAAATTGCAGCACGCAGCTCTGATATTGATATGTTTTAGCAGAAACAAAATAGTGGACGCAAAAGCTATGGTTAAGAATATTTCTGGTACGTGTAAAAGTATTGCGTTTAAGAATATTGGCAACGAATGGCTGATGTTGTATGGGTCGTAGCAAATGTAGAAAATTCTTATTATACATATAAGTACTAATATCAAGTGAAGTGTCATGAAATAGCATTGGGAGAAGATGTGAGTGAATTTATTGTAGCGGATGATCTTAATGATTGAGTACGCGGCCAAGACTGTGAACATGATCACCATCAAACCTATGTGACATTTCCACAAAAACGGCCAAGTATCGTCTGGTTCTTGCATTGGCCCAACACTTTTAGTATCGGGTTTAGTACTGACTTTCTTATCAGAGTTCACGTTAGCCAAGTTATGATATCTATCTGATGACATATCAGGATCACTCAATTCGAAACCTATAGTTGTTGCTGGAGTGTATATATCATCTTTTTTGGTGTCATTTTTGTCCGTCTGTTTGTTTGTTGCGTATTGTAAATTCCTTCTCGTATTAGTTTCACTTTGTTCTATAATAAGTGGCCTATCTAAATTATTCATTTCTGGGTCGAGAACA
Organism: Boloria euphrosyne; assembly: GCA_951802675.2. Lineage (NCBI taxonomy): Eukaryota > Metazoa > Arthropoda > Insecta > Lepidoptera > Nymphalidae > Boloria > Boloria euphrosyne. The sequence goes on from OX637896.1 coordinate 6,259,650, forward strand.
GCTAATACACCTTCTGTGGACGATTCTCTATTATCACTTATGGTTACTGCGTCTTTTGTTACGTGCGTGTCACTTTTCGAAGTTTTCTCCTGATTGTGTTGAGGCTTGGCCGTAACCGTCCTAAGAAGGACATCTGGTATATCTTCTTTCCGTCCATTAGATCCAGATAATATCCTAGAAATTGTTGGTATGTTGAGAGAACTTGGCACGAAGTCTGTGAAGTTGGCTTGGTCAGTTCCATGCTTGTCATCTAATTCGTCAGGCTGAAATAGAAAAAAAGGTGTTTTTATATAACAATGAAATACTTTTCAGAAGTTTAAAAGTTCATGATTGCATTTTAACAGCTACTTTCATTTTAACAATCATAACGTACATCAAACTTTCGAAAGAAAAATCTTACAAACTTTACAAATATTGGCAATAGTACCAATTTTGTGGGCAAAGAAATTTGTACCTTATGACTGGGTGTGTTGAGTGCTTTTTTCTTCTGCGGTTCGATTCCCGCGGGCGGTAAGGGCGGCGGCGCCGGCACTTGTGGGGAGGACGTTTCCTGAAAATTGGGAAATTTGCTATTTGAGTGGATTTTAAAAGGCAATTGGTGTGGTTTGTTTCGATATTCTTTTATTTTTCCAGTCCATTTTACTATCGTTACTACGGAGTCTGTATAACAACTTCATTTACGCTTTAGTTCACTTTAACCATTGTACATTTATTTCGTTTTAGTGTAGTCTATACGTTTCAGATTCGCAGTATTTACGATAACATAGTAAAATATTACATTGATGATTATTGATTGCATCGGTACGTCATGTCAAAGATATATTTATGCAAATGTATGAATGCATTTAGCCCTTTTTAACTTCATCAGGTCTACAGTTAATACAAAGGGTATCGGTTTCAGGCAGGTAGTTCACGCTGGCTATATACGGGTTGGCAGATTTAACATGTATTTCAAAAACCTTTTCGGTTTTCTTACGATGGATGCCTTCACCACGAGACAAGTGGTTATCATGTTGGAAATAATTGAATTGAATCAGCTACACTCGGTTGCCAAGCGAACGCAATACCACTGAGCTACCTCTATCTTATACATATAATAACTTATTTTCAGCAAGCAAATTAAAGCAATCACACCTATCACAATAACATGATGATCACATATATTGATAGGTGCAATAATATCTTGCATCAAGTACCTGTCCAGGTGGTCTGATTGGTATCCGTTCATGACCAGGCCCGAGGGACGGAGGAGGGATGGGCCGCCGGTTGAGATAACTGTTCCCATCTGTGTTTGTGCCTGGAAGTGAGAAAAAGGAACAAGTTAGAGAACATATATTACAAAATTAAATGACGCTAGATCCTTTCTAAGTATAAAATGAATGCTTTAAGATATGACGAATCTATTTTATATTTAAATATATTACCTACATCTAAGTTAGAAAATTTTGCGCCTTACAATTGTTTCACTCGAATATGTCATTAACTAAATTTCATTAAAATCTGTTCATCCATTTCATTATGAAGGAGTAACAAACTTATACGATTATTTATAACTGGCGATTAACCCTCGGTTAGCGCGTCTTCATGAAAGTTAGCAAATATTTTTCAGAGATGAGTCATTTTTTTCTACTTTTATGTTGACCAAATTTGATCAATATCTGGTCAGTTGTTTTCTCGTGATGTGGTTGCAGATAGAGTTCTAAAAACCATAGATATACTACTTCAATAGGAAACTACTTCAATAGGACAGTACTTCAATAGGATACATTATACAGATTTAATTATTTTCACATATCAAATCAATCAAAATATTCTTTATTCAAAAAGACTTTTACTAAAAGCTCTTTTGAATCGTAATTTTTATATTATTAAACTTTAAATTTAAATGTAAGTCTGTGAGTAAGCTACCACCGACTCGGAATGCTGATCTGCTGAGAAGAGCCGGCGAGAAACTCAGCAGTTGCTCTTTTCAAAAAATATTTCATAACAATATTCAATGCATTACAATATATTTATCTATTTATCCTTAACACATACTAAAATTATTTCACCTACTTGTTCCAAATACTGATTTCTTAGAAGAAATTTAATATGCGTTTCCAGACATCCTATTATGAGGATTTACTGAATAAAATTCTATTTTAAATCTCAGTCTGTGAGGTGAATAGCATATTCGTTTTATTGGCATTTGCCTCCTTGACTGTATGCCAAGAAGCTCTCAGCCAAGGAAAAAGGGTTAATCATGATTTGTTGTACGTCTATTGTAAAACAACTGGCAAAGTGTATACTTTGTATTGCTTATTACGGCGGCGGTCACAGGTTCTATGTTCGTAGGAGGCATTTGTATGAATATAAGGGTTTTTATTAATAACTTTCTTTACGATGGATGGTTATTGGTTATGTGAATTGAAATGGTTGTAACTATTTAAATGCTTTGAAGTCCGATATCAAAAATTAAATAGAAGTCATAGTAACAAAAATTTACATCTACTTCTAAGCTACATTGAAAAGAAGTCTTTTAATAAAAATGTAGCTTGCAAGCGTTATGTTAGATTAGCTCTTTGGCGTTTCGAGCGTAATTCAATATTGCATGCTAAGTGAGTATTTAACATATTACTCTGTCAAAAGCGATGCAAATTCAATTACACTTACAAGTATAATAGTCAAAGGGAAGCGACGATAGTATTATTTGGTTTAACTTATATCAATCAAGGAGTCATAGATTTAAATTTTAGTGAATGTAGACGCTTTCTGCTTCTTTTTAAATGTGAAATAAAAAAGAAATAAATATTAGCATTATAACGTAACGTTTAATCTTAATGAATTAATTCTTACTAATACTATAAATGCGAAAGTAACTCTGTCTGTCAGTCTGTCGCGCTTTCACGCCAAAACTACTGAACCAATTTAAATGAAATTTGATACACATAATATATTCTAGAGCCTGAGAATGGACATAGGCTACTTTTCAAGGCAAAAAAGGTCTGTAAGGGGTTGAAATGGGAGATGAAAGTTTGTATGAAAATTACGTGATTTTTAAAGGACTTGAAACTTTAGGATTTTGATTAGATATAAAATATAAATAAAAAAGACATTCATAGTTTGCATACATTTACAGCTTCAATTTTAAAACCGTTCGTATGAAAATTATTAGCTATTTTTAAGACAATCGTTAACAGCACATCCTTTTAAATCTAAGTCAATCACTTATTATAGATTTTTTTTATCGTAATATTAGAAGTGTAATATTTGTAATTACCTCTAAGTGTCGGCTTATCGGCAAACGGGTTTCTGTACTCGGGCGGCAAGGGCGGCGTGAAGAAGGCGCGTCCGGGCGGCGCGTACGACGGCACCGCGCCGACACCCGCCAGTAGAGCTGCACCGTGGTGGGCGGGAGGCCTGAAAATACACACAAATGAATAAAATAAGGCAAAATTTACAAAAAACAAAAGAAAAAACAGACTAAATAACACTATACGAGTTATAAGTGAACATAGCTGTAATTCTGGAACTAGAAATTGAGTCGATACGACCTTTACATACATAAACATATTAGATGTACGTATACAATGCTTATATATAATATCTTCAATCATACGTTACAATAAGGTAAGTTAATGTAAACAAAAAAAATATGAATAGAAGAGAAAAAGTGTGTTTCTGGGTAAAACAAAAAGTATTGTAAATAATTATATGTGTGTATTATAGTGGTAGTCTACTGGAAAAGCTCTCGCTTGCGAAACCGAGTATGACGTGTTCAAATCTCGGGATACCTCTGATAAAATTTTAAGTACCAATCATTTCTAACATGATTATCATTTGTCTTACGGTAAAGGAAGGAAGGTAACTCTTCTAATAATTAATATAAACAAATAAGCTGCTTTTTAACATTTTTTATTTGCTTTTCGTACATTTAAAAATACCGTTGTCATAAAACTTCACTAAAATTACGACTACGGTTAAGTTAAAAAAAAATCATAATATATAATAAAATATAAAATATTAGTATCTTTTTAGCATAACAAGGCACCGGATCTATTCACTTTACCTAAACATTCCTATCTGAAGGTGGTGAGAATTTTCGAATGTAAATTTGAACATTAAAATTCCGGACGAATCGAACCCGCATCCACGTCTATATCGTGGCTTGCGTTATAATAAGGATGCACGTATTGTAAACTTAAAAAAATATATAAAATTAAGTATGTGAGAAATTTTAACACACTTGTCTGTTATAGAAAAAAAAAACAAAACAAAATAGTTAAGATACTATGGGCACAATAACACCTGAGATGAATTCTCGTATGTATATAATTATTTTCGATTAAAAAGGTGCCGACTTAAAATACCTTTTAAAGGCATTTTACCGCTCTCTTGCCAACACGCACTGGGCCAGCGCGGTGGACTATGGCCCGTAGGCCCGTGCCCAGCAGTGGACGTTAAAAAGGGCTGATGATGATTACCGCTCTTATATTAGATTTCGTATTATAAACACATTAGGGGTATCTATTAGGGATATCTACATAATATGTGTATGACCTAATTATTAAAAAAATATACTAAACTAAAGACTCATACTCGTTCTGATTTGTCCCCAAGGAACGTTTTAACGGTTATAAATATATTCTCAGATATTAACAAAAATATTAGTAACAGTAAGTTAACCAGCGCCCTAACTTAGCTTGGCTATTTTTTAAAATTCTTTAAAATATTCATCATAGCAAATAAACCACTACGTATTATAAAACAAAGTCCTCCGCTGCGTCTGTATGTCTGTCTGTTCGCAATAAGTTCAAAAACTACTGCACCGATTTTCATACTGTTTCAACCAATAGAAAGGTTTTAGTATATAATTTGTCAAGTTTTTGTATACATTTACTAGCGGCCGCATAAACGCGGTTTCGCTATTGCTAAATCTAGGGACAAACCCGAGCAAAGCGAGGGTGACTCGCTAGTATTTCAATAACAAAAACCATCACAATCTCTTCTTAGAATATGATTTCTAAAATTCTTTCAGTTACCATAAAAAAACCTTATTAAAACCAGTCCAGTCGCAAAAACCGTACAGACAGCCTTACACATTTCACTATTAGCCAGTAATTATACATTCCCTACACATTGCTGCAAAGTGGTTTACAATTTAGACATGTGACAGAGAATAATAAGTAGTAAAGGCAGAACGGTCGGCGTATACGATAACAATGCAACGTTAGGCCGTAAATCTACAGCAAAATGCGAATTTCAATAAACGCACGCGCTTACTGCGAAGTACGCGGGCAGAATTAAAATTTAAGTTTATTCCTCTTGTGATGTCCGTGAGAAGTCCTATGGATAATCTAAAGAATGTTTGGCTTCCTGGAAACTAATGTTTTAGCGTAGTGTATATTTTGTATAGCAATGGTAGCCGAGTGGTAACGCGCTCGCTTGGATAACCGAGTGATGTGGGCTCAAATCCGGGTCTCGTATCTCTGATATTTTCATGTGTGAATCATTTTTAACAATATTTTCACTTGTCTTTCGGTGAAGGAACATTGTGAGGAAATCTGCATGTCTGAGAAAACCTAGCAAGTGTTCGAAAGACATGTGAAGTCCGCCAAAACGCACTAGGCCAGCGTGCTGGACTATGCCCTGATCCACCTCATATTGAAGGGAGGCCCGCGCCGAACAGTAGAACGTTAAAATAAGGCTGAATACATATATTTACGAACAATAAGAGAATACATATGACTATGACTCCATGTCATAGTCTATCTGCATTATAAATTTCATCGAAATCAGTTCTGCCGTTTAAACATAAAGGAATAATAAGATACATTAAGCACCCGAGCAATAGGGGGTACATCACTAATCTTATAAAATTTCCAAATTACCTTTCATAATTCAATACAAAAGTAAAATTAGCTTTTTTGATTGAAGTCGATGTCATAACGAGTACTTGTACTTGGTACCTAATTTATATAATATTATCTCTACGAAACACGTGCCGTATGTATTAAACTAAATAAGTCAAACAAATTGAGCTAATACATTTTTTGATATACTAAAGCCTATGAAACATGTAGTCGGCTAACGGACGTGACAACCCAAGCTGCCATACACTAATGTCCCAAGCGAGTGTATGGCAGTTTGGGCTGGCTGTCACGTCCGTTGGCCGACTATATGTTTCACAGGCGTTAGATATACGTTGTATGTAAATAAGACATCAAAATAATTTAGAAATATCGAGCTTTAAGCTTTTTTCCTAATTTGTTCTTTTTAAGCAAAAAGCAAATTTAATACAATAGAATTACGATTCATAGTCACGTATGTATTTGTGTACTGTAATAATGTCCCAACATATATATTAGGAAAGCTCTCAGAAGAATTGGGCTTAATAGATACTAGGTAGCTTATTTTCTTGATATAATATTTATAATTTCTTATAGAAAAAAGGGTTCCTAATAGTGAAAATTAGCTACAATAGTTTCTGAGATTAGACCAAACGAACAAATTACGCGCCGTGGGGGACATTACTTAGTTATTAAAGTTCAAATTCAGATAGAAAAATGAATTACAGTATGGGATAGTGATATGAATGTATGTATGTATGTAGGACGAATCTTATATATTTTTGATCATATTGCCTTATTTTACATGAAAATTAAATTAAATTGAACCTACGTCCCTTGGTTTTGCAAGCAGGTCTTCCAAAACTGGATTTCCACATAGATATATCTGTTTTAGCAATCTGAGTATGCGGTTCATTGATTGAAATAATTAATTATGTATTGATTTGAAGCAGTAATTACTAGAATATGCAGTTAGTGGCACCTAATTGTTAGATTAACATAAGGCGTAAGCAAACCTGATGTAATTGGTTGTCGTGTTATCTGTACGTACTACGTAGTATATACTATACAGTATAATATAATATAATAATATAATATATTGGGACATTATTACAACAGCGCCATCTTGGTAAGCTACGAGGCTTGTGTTACGGATACCAGATAGTTGATATACTACACATATAAATTTTAAATACATACATATTATAAATATTAACACCCATGACTAGATTACAAACATTTGTGCTCAGCAAAGTCCCCCAGCGGGACTTGAACCCGCGAACGCTATACATTTCGCCTGTATATATGATTATTTCAATAAGATTTAAAAAAAAATTATGTACTGTGTTGTAATTTTATAATTTATATTCATTTGTTTAAACCTATCCTGAACTTCTGACTGAAAAAATATTTAAGGCACAACCAAAAATAAGATTTATAAAATGAATGATCGATGAAACTTTTCACTCAACTATAAAATTAATCATCGTAATCATCGCCTAAACGCAGACGATATCGAGGACATAAGCTTGTCTTTCTCGATAACAATTTAGGTTATAGCAATCAAAGCCAAATCAGACAACCCAAATACAATCGAAAGCCAAATTCTAGTTCTAAGTAGATTTCGCATGAGCATACAAGTTTAGCAAAAGTCAGTGACCCGTGGCTTGCTGATATAAGTTGGCCTGCCATTTGGTACACTATGTACGGCGTTTTGGGTTCAATACCTGTCCAGATTAGCTTGATCCCCCGAAAGTATTAGGGGAGTATGGAAGCAGGGGTCTTATATGGTGGGATTGGTGGTAAAAATTGGCATCGTGCCCGCCTAGCCATGCTATTCGCTGTATTCACACCGCACTAACCGCATTTTAATGGATCCCACGCGGTTATGTTTAATAAATACAGATCTTTATTGTAGAAAGTAGATTAGAATATATTATATGGGTAAGTTATATATGGATGGTAATACATTCGAAGTACTAAGCATTGGGTTTATCCATGCGTATGTTCGTAAATTATTAACCAACTTGATAAAAATGTAAATAACCTACCTACCATTTTTGTGATATTTGATATTAAAAAATATGTTAAACTGGCATTTGCTTCAAAGTACAAAATTAACCCTACATAAACTTATTATACTAAAAAAAACATACAGACAAATTGAGAAACTCCTCCTTTTAGGAAGTCGGTTGGAAAGTCTGTGAATTCATCACGTGAAAACCACTCGACAGATTTTGATTGGATTGATAATAGCTGGTTATAAGCAAGAAGGATGCTTCTTACTACGAAAATATCTCATTTCCGAGGAATCTATACTAACAGTTAAATAAAACGTATCTAGGGAGGAACTCTGAGCGAGGGTCGCTAGTTGACTAAAAAATTGAAAGTGAAAACGGAAATTTAGGTCATTGACTTTGATAGATCCATATGGCATATTATAAAGATGTCACGGTCTGCTTATTTGATGTGTTTACGCTTGCGTGCTCTTTAATTAGTTAAATGTATTTTGCAACTATAGAAAGTTGCATTGTTTAGAGTTTTTATGTGTGATTCGTATGGCAATTTTAGTGGTAGAGTCGTTTAATTATCCTTTATAGTTATACTAGCGACTTTCTCTAACTTTGCCTTGGGTACGTCACTAGGTGCCTAAGAGTTGATTAATCGATTACTCGTATACCATTTTCACTGTTCAATATTGAAAATAATGGCAGTACCTAAATTGCAATGCCTTTCTATCACCTAGGAAAATAAAAAGTAGTCTACTCATTCTCAGACCTACCAATTACACAAAAAATTTCGTAGAAATCGGTCAAGAAATTTTGGAGGAGTTCGATAACAAACACTTGCACGAGATTTTTATACATAATATTCAGCATGAAGAAGTAAGAAATTATTTACTCCAAACTCCTATACACTATATATCTCTAAGAAAGTCGAAAGTATCGCGTAGAATCCACACAATATAAAAGCTGCAACCAAAATTTTATATTTTATCGTCTGTTAAAACAAAATTCTCAATCTTTCCAAGTAACTAAACAAGCGTTTCGTTGAAAAACGCGACAACTCATCCCAAAACCATCATTCTATACAAAATTTAAATAAGTTACTCGTAGACTGCAGAACTTATAATGCCAGTCGTAGACGACGATTTCAAAAAGTTTCGCGGACCTCATAATGTGACACGTCCAAACGTAAGTTATTACACCAATTTACTAGATCCATGACCGCTCGACGATGAAACTGTATTAAAAGTATGAAAAGTTCACAAAAGATGATATAAAGCTGAGAGAACTAAATATATCTTTACTACATTTAATAGAAAACCAGCGACTTACCCTCTCTCCATTCGGATGCCTTCATTGGTTTTGATATTTCTGCGTAGAACCCTAATTGTTTTTCTTAAATAATCGTGCCTAAATTGTTCTTTATAACATTAGCTATGTGCAAGTGAAAGTCCCATCAAAATCGGTCCAGCCGTTTCTGAGATCAGCCAGATCAAAGCTAGATAGACGTGACCATGACACGGGAGAGACTCGGGCATTCAAAACGTCGGGAACAAAAAAAAAACAAAATAAACCCGCGACAAAATCCGAAAAGGTAGTTTCATTTATAATGTCGAATATTCGCGTAAATCTAAGACAGTATTACACTGCTATTTATATATTTAGATTAAAGACAGCCACCGAGCTGTGAGTCTACATGATTTTTTAGTTTAAATGATAGTTCCACTACTTAACACTAGATGGCGTTAATAATGGCGTTGGCTTAGCGGAAAATATAGTTAATACATATTTACTATATATTTCATCTATTTCATTGATCTACACCTATTTTAAATATTACTCAAAAATATTATATTGTCAATGATGTAGAAATCAAATAAAGTGTTTTTTTTTTATTCATAATATTATAATAAAATTCTAAGTCATTATCATCGATAAAGAGGACGAAACTATAGTTATTAGAGTAGTTTTGTTTGTCTGTCACCGTATCACGAAGAAACCAGTGGACAGATTTTCATGAAATTTGACATTTTAATAGCTAAATTATCCGGCTCAATCTACACTAACCGTTAAAATGCATCTAGGGACATCACTAGATCGTATCTAGTTCTGTTAGTTTAATCTATAATATTTACAGTTTGCATTAAAAGTATTTTTGCAAACTGTATAAAATAAATAAAAACGATTCGCAAAAAACGAAAGATTTTAATACTAAACAAAAAAAAAAAACGGGTGTTTTCAAAGCGGAATTTCAATAAAATAAACGAGGATCCCTATAGGGGTGCATATAATGCAAGTGTAGCGAAACAAAAGCAGTTAGATTAATGGTTCCGCGCGAAGCCGTCGTGGTAAGCTTTGGGAAAATATTTAGAATAATACAGGGTAAGGCAAAAGCGACTGAGATTTAAGAATTTGTACATGACTCGCTTTATATGAATATGCTATCAAAAATATCGACACAACGAAAGAACAACTGTAAAAATTGTATATGAAGAAATATTCTAAACATAAATAAATAAGATTTTAACAGTGTCGAATCAGGATATTAAATATCTTTTTTAGAAAATCTTATTGAAAAATTTATCATTATCGAAAAAAAAATTGAATTTATAGTTTTTGATTTTTTGCGTGAAAGCTGGGTTTGAATTGAAATTCGAATGAAAGATGGGTTATGGGGTTTATGAGTAACTTATGGGTAGTTTTTACTGCGGGAAAGTATAGAATCTCGGAGTAATCTAACCGTTAAAATGTACGCTATGTACACTATGTAGTGGCTGGTTAAATCATAATATTATTTTTTCTAATATTTTTCAAATTTCAATTTCAAATCATTTGTATTTTGAATAACAATGTTATTCCTATGAGGCACCGATAAAGATGACGACAGTATAAAAAATTATGTATGGTTTAGTTATAAGCTTATGTGCAATCTCTTACAATTCTTTATTAGGCATGAGATTAATACTATAATTACAAAATTTTTGACCAATTTTAAAGAAGAAGTATGTAATTCAAGTTTCGCTTCGATAGTTTTTTTTAAATCTGTTTTAAATCAATCAATTACTTATTTTTTTACTAAAACACCTACTTCTTTTTAAATAGTTATTGTTATAGTTATATTAAAAGTTTAGTTTATAATATACCTAAGTATACTAAAATAAAAAAATCCACACTTTCTACAAATTTACGAACAACACATATAAACTGCCTTACATTTTAAACAAAAGCTTTAGATTAATGATACTGTTCTGACGCTGTGGAATACTTTTCGTCTAATATCCACCCTTGGTTGCGGTACATGTTAAAAACGATTATTTAAATTTTAAACTCCTCGTCTAGTGGATATTAGGCATTAAAACTATAGTTGTTTTGTAATTTTACTTACATTTTTCTTTCCATTATTAACGTAACGTAACACAATATTGGTGTAAAAAAATGGCCACTTTCTCAGTCGTTTTTTTATCACATTGTCTTATCAAACATAATATATAATACGTATGTACAAGTATGATATAACATATTATTGGTACCGAAAACGATATCATCATACGGTAATTGAACCCACGATCTCCCTATAAACGACAGTGCAAATACTTCTTCTTAAGTCTTAAGGAGAAAAGTTAAAATTAAAATAATTGCTATTTATTAATAACAAACCAACCAACAACAATTCATATTTAAAAGTGAAATTTTTAATTCTATAGAATATTTGTATTCAAAATGAGTGTTATAATGAATATCCTACTATCCTACTAATATTATAAATGCGAAAGTTTGTGAGTATGGATGTTTGTTACTCTTTCACGCAAATACTACTGAACCGATTACGATGAAATTTGGTATGTAGGTAGCTGAAGACCCAGAATAACATATAGGCTACTTTTTATCCCGGAGTTCCCGCGGGATTGACTCCTAATATTTAAAAAATTAACGCGGGCGAAGCCGCGGGTACTGCTAGTGAACCGTAATTTTCAAAAACGTTTTATATTTAAACGCGGTATCTATCCCGCTTAAGCCATACTTTGAAGCAGGGATTTATATACTTTGACAGCGAGGCATTTTTATTTCCATCATGCTTAAGGAGCAAAACTGTCTGCCTCAAAAATCGGATCCGACGATTGATATAAACGCTGTGTAATTTTACCCTATTAAAATCACATTAATTTGATTATTTCAATTTGTTTCTCGTATTTTTTTTACTTGTGGCATATGTCAATAGCTCGACAGTGGGAATAGGCCTCCTTCAAGGACTTGAAACCCGCACTAGGCCTATGGACTATGGCCTGATCCCCCTCGTATTGAAGGGAGGCCCGTGCCCAGCAGTGGGACGCAAACAGGGGGGAATACAAGAGTGTTGAAATACAAATCCTACATAATATAAGGACATAATATGAAAACCAACTATTTCGAAACCACAGCCCGAAATTTAGTATCTCAACACGATTTGACCTTATGTAATCATTTCTGTCAAAACAAGTGTTGTAAATGTGAAAGTATAATATGTTTATATATTCATACTAAAATAGCTAGACAGAAGTTTGGTCTTACCTGGACTAATACATAAGCTAAAGTTAGTAATAAAATTTGACAAAAGATGGCGCTGCCTGTATATAATATACAAAATATACAAAAAATAAATCCTATTTTATAAGAGTAAGGTATTGTAGAAATAGTGATTGCTACTTTTTCTAAGAGCTTGACTTAAGTAAATCTGAAATTCACGAACTTAAACATAGGTTTCTTTCGCCAACCTATCCACCTACTAGGCAAGTGTAGCCGCACGAAATCGTAGTATTTACATAATTTTTTAATTAAGCGGTATTCCAACACGACGGGCATCCAGTACTTCGTGAATCGTGATGCGATGTGCAATTTTTATTTGCATAAGCTCTGACTTCGAAAGAAAAGTAGTCACGAGACGTACACTTGTTTACTTGTCACGATTGTTTTACGGAAGTGTTTCTAACAATCGTGCAAGCTATATATAGAATTGTTGAGGCTCTCTTCAATGGTTATAGATTCGATGCTCGTTTATGGCACAGATACATACCCACATATATAAGAGAAAATCGAAATTTGTTTATTAATTTTAGACTAAGGTTTTTTTCGAACGTTTAAGATATCCAAAATAGAATTAGAAAAAAAAAACATACCACCTTAATTACTTAATTAAGAATTACGTGAATATTTGAAATTATAAATGAAACAATATTTTCGGATTTTGTCGCGGATTTACTTTGATACAATCATGATCAGACAAAAAAACGACCCTTCAACAAGCTATGTATTCGATAGTAAAAGCACAAAATGCTTGACCTGAAAATTATGCGCTTCATACAGTTTAGATCCGAACTTAATTATCCATTTCTATTAAACTAGCGTGCTGTGGCAAAGCTAATTAAAAACCAGCGGTTTCGAACCCATTGCATTCGTGCTTGTAGTTTATCGTTGCATTCGTACTATATTAATGTGGTGTGGCCTATTTTAGCCATTATTGATTTGGTTAAGCAACTTTGATGTGGTTTGAAAGATAGATGGGTTGGCGATGTAAAGCAAAATGTGGCATATATATGACGTATTAATTGTACAAGGCAATAAAAAACAGAGGTTAGTTCTTTGCCCAGCACTTGTGTGATTTGGACTGGCAGTTAGACTGTATAGACGAGTCTGGCTAGATATTTTTACTGTAACTACTAGTCTCAAATCTATACAGATCATCATCATCATCAGCCCTTTTTAACGTCCCACTGCTAGGCACGGGCCCCCCTCAGTACGAAGGGGATGAGGCCATAGTCCACCGCGCTGGCCTAGTGCGTGTTGTCGGACTTCACATGTCTTACGAAAACTTGCTAGGTTTTCTCAGACATGCAAGTTTCCTCACGATGTTTGCCTTCACCGTAAGACAAGTGGTAATCAGGATAGAAATGATTCGCACATGAAAATATCAGAGGTGCGAGACCCGGATTTGAACCGGCATCACTCGGTTATACAAGCGAGCGCGTTACCGCTGGGCTACCACTGTCAGTCTATACAGATATACATTAATAATTATTTATTATATTAATAAATAATAATTATTTATTGTGTTCATTTACGGTTCAAGTACGGGAACGACTTCACATGATTTTACGAAACTTGCTACGGCATCTCAGCTAAATCATGTAAATTTGTACCTCTCAGACGAAGCTTTTCATAAACTTAAAGCTCAGAATTAGAAATGATTACCGTAGGAGCCGCAGGGCTTGAAGGATTCGCAATTTGGGTAGCATTAAATTAAAAAAACAAAGTAACTTCTCGTTATAATCGCGATCAAAAGAATGATTATTTTACGAGTTATTTTGGCGTTTAAATAGTACTTAGATGTACGTATTATAGACCAATTAAGTTAAAAATGTCTTAAATTTTATATTATATATTTGATTTATATAAGCGAATATAAAAAATACTGCTATATTTAGTAATGGGTAAAACTTTTATATGTAGATAATTAAAGCGTGGGTGGCGTCCTACACAGTCAAGTCGTATAGAAAAATGTACTGTAATTATATAGATATAAAGATTATAATTGTTGCGATTAGCTTTCAAAAATCGATTATAAATAGGTTCGAGTATGTGATATAAATCTTATAATAATATGTATTACACTTTTGATAGTTGGCTTCTCTTTGTTTCATAGAGACAGAAAAATACAAGGTTAGGTATTACCTATTATAACGATATTTGATTTCGTGGAACATCACTACATATTATAAAACAAAGTACTCCGCCGTGTGTGTCTGTCTGTTCACGATAAACTCAAAAACTGCTGCACCGATTTTCATGCAGTTTTCACTAATGGATGGTTTAAGTATAGAACTAGCGGAACCCTGGGCTTCGCTCGCGCTAATCTAGATGATATTAAACTGAAATGCTTAAAGAATATCACTTTGGAGCTTTAAAAATAGCCTTTTATCTGCTTACTCAGTGATGTGACTCTATCAAGAGACTTTTTGTTACTGTTGTTATTATGGAAAAAGTAGCTCAGATATCTCAAAAAATCTGTCTAGAAAGACAGTACAATATGATAAAATTATAACCCAATCAAATGAAACCCGAAACATTGAAGAGCTGCATCCCCTGGCTCTTAACTTACTTTCTTAACTTCAAGAATGTTTTTATAAGAAAATCGAACCCACACTCTCCGGAAAAGTGAGCAGGGAGATAATACATGTGTCATTATGAAAATATAATACTAAAACTTTCCCTACAAATAATAAATTCAATTCGGCAAGCCTCATCCGATGTGTATTGGCTACGGCTTTGTATCAATCAAATCGAATTCCGTAAACCTATTTAGCTTCACTATCGAATAAATCTGATCATAATAACTAGCAAAGGTATGATTAATCGGCAATTTATCGACACATTATTGACAATTGCTTGCAATATTAATTTTTGATTTCACTTAATATATACTATATGAAGAATTAATTGTTATACATAATAATAATAATTATATGGCACATTAACACATAGCACTATTAAAATCCATGGTACTCGTAAGCTACGAGGCTTGTGTTATGGACAACAACAATGACATGGAGTACAAATACTCGTACTCGACTCTAACCCGCGACCACTGGCACAGCGAGAAAGAACACTACTATCTGAGCCAAACGTGTTTTGAAACATGTGGTATACGAAGCTATAATTACAACAAAAACTGACTGTCTACGTGTTTACTTCAATATATTTTAGAGCCTAAGATTATATCTCATAATTTTTTCAATTTTGAAAGTTTAGAATAACTTTCCATAATAAAAAAACTGTTAAACTTAAACTGATCCAAAGGAACAGGCAATAACATTTTTATGTTTAAGAGTAAAGTATACTAGAAGTGGCATAAAAGATTTTTATAGATGTATCTACTTCATAATTTTGTAAACATATAATGACAATAAAAATGCGAATGGGCTTTGGCTTTTATTGTATAATAAATCATACATATTTAAATAAAATAAATATTTTACTCGTAAATAAAGTAATAAAAATATGTGTAGCAAGACTATAGGAATCTAATAAAAAAATTACGACAAATCTACGCGTAAAAACTAGTACGTGCTTTAGACATTTTTTGTACCAAAATAGGGCACTAGTTTCTCGTCGATATCAGGAGGATCAGACCATAGTCCACCACGCTGGTTAAGTGCGAGTTGACGGACTTCACATGTCACATGTAAGACAAGTGGTAATCATGCTCTTAATAATTCGCACATGCATATCAGAGGTGCGTGTACCGGGATTTGAAGCCACTGCGCTCAGTTTCCTATACGCATTACAACTGATTTACCACTGCTTAGTAAAATTGAAAAGCTACTCGTAGTATTGAACTAAAAAATATTAAAATTTTATCTAAAATAATAACTGTTAAAACAAATAAACTTACTCAAAACCGCACCGCAACCGCACTTCCAATAATCCTTTTATACTTTGTATAATTATTGAGCTACGAAAGGGATGAAACTTTTACACTCAGTAAACGATATTTAACTTTAAGAGGCACTAACTGAAATTTACGTTAACGATTTAATTTCGTTACGTTCACGATTGTTTGGAAAATTGCTTTTCTTACTTGTAATGGCACTAATAAAATATATATAGACTCTAAAATTCTAGTAAATATTACCCGTTATTTTTAATTCTTTAAAAAAATAATTGCTATTCAACGGTTGTGAGCTTAACCATACTTAAACTTTTAATTTTTTAGAGTACTTAGTGAAGACTTCATTATAGGAAAAGGGATCTAAGTTTTATAAGGGATCATTAGATGAAAATCTAGGGCGTTCCCTATATTTTAGCTTGGGGTAAAGTTCGCCAAAACTTATTAAAACCAGCTTTACAATACTTGTTTACACATTAGTTCATTATACTTTGTACTTTTTGTTTAGTGTTTTAAAGTTTGTAGGCGATTTTTGAAATAATTTCTAGGTGTACTCATTAACGCAATGCTTTATCTTAGATTACTTAGTAAATTAATTCGTAATTATATGTGTATGTACGTAGTTATTAAAAAAAAACAAAAAAAATTAATTAAGAGCAAACATGTAGGTACATAAAACTATATTTGTGTAAAGAGTTGAAATAAACAAATACTAAACCGCAGAAAAAATTAAAAAATTTCTATTTAAATTGTGAATCTGTGAAATTGTGAAATTATACAGTTTATTACACAAATAATATTCAAAAATGGAACACAAAACTTACCTGGGCTTGTGATAGGTGGGATTATTGTTAGTCTTGAGTATGTCTGCGTTCGGGACGGACGTGGGCAGCGCGTGCTCTCGCTCCAGTTCACTCTCATAACTCTCGAGTGGTATATGCTTGCCGGGCAAAGGGTCCGCTGAAACAAAAAAAAATAGTTATATTTAACTAGAGTCCCTTTTTGCCTTTCGAATTGATAATATTACTAAAGAAGTCAAATGGAGGTACTTTATCTGATTTAACTCATTAACACCATTATTAACTACTTGAAAATTTTTCTTTAATAATCGCCCATAGCTTTCCTATAAACCCTCTTTGTTTTGGTGATAACCGTATGAAATAATTCGTACAGCAGTTTAAGATATAAACTTACGTAAGGAGTACAATTCATCGGGTCGAGACAAATCATTAAAGATAACAAAATGTTGACGAGCTAGAATTAAATTTGAGATTTTTTTACAGAAGACTTTTTAGTTTTTAACACTTTAATTTATACTACTTAACATATTCTTTATTGCATTAAAACTACATAAAGAAAAAAATACATACAAAGTGAAGTGGACAAGTAATGTTGTAATCATGAGTATATTAATACAATTAAAAAAATAGTAAAAATACGTAAACCTTTTGTGTTCCTTTGAAACTATAGCATATTATATACACACACGTATACATCAAGATAAAAGAATGCGAACCTCGCACACCGGAAGTCGGTTAAACAAACGCCTAATACTAAATCTTGCCATTGAGAGTTCTTAGAACTAAACATAATATTTTAATTAAAACATTGCACACGCAACAAGACCGTATAAACGTATCATATTATATTTATATTCCCACGATCAAATTCAGGGTTCTGTAGAAAGATAGAGTCCATTGTTCTTAAAAATGTTAACTCAAAAGTATTTTGTTACGTACGGAACATGTAAACAAGTCGCTTTGTTCACCGACCTACTTCTAGTATATTCTTGGAGTTAGGTCGCTTTCTGAGTAACAGCGATAAACAAGATATTGAAAGCTCTAAAATATATAAAAAATATATTAATCAAAAAGTAACTTTTGTTTTCGTTGACAGAGAGTGAATGATTTTCTCCGTTTTCCGAATATATTCCTTCATTATGTTACAAAAAACATATCCATGGATTTACTCCGTATAAAAGTTATATCCAAAAAAGCCTATATAAAAGAGGGACCTAAAATATTATTTTAAGAATTTTTATCCAAAAAATCTATTTAGTGTGAAATCGTTTTAAGAATTATAAGAAACCATTTTGACGATTATAAGAATAAATACAATTTAACTTTTATAGCAGCTATTTCAAATGCACTTTAGTTCTTAGAAAGTCGTCAGAAAAATTCATTAAGCATTTTGAAGCTGAGCTTTTAATTTAACTTTTTAATTACCAATTTCAAAACAGCCAGACGAACTAATAAATAGCTTTTATACTTTTATTATATACAGTAACTCAATTTAATTTCACGTTACGACTGTAGCCTAACTTGTGATTTGGTCGCATCAAAGTTTGAATGAAAATTGCCTCTTAGCCGGTGGACTAAGAGGTAATTTTGTACATTGTTTAAGTACTTTTGTTCCCTTATTACACTCCTGAAATTCAAATTAACTTAGCAAAAAATATACTGTTTAAATAATTAACTGAAGTATACTATTCTTTTTTTTTCCAAATTTTAAGTTTATGACTTAAATAATTCTTGTTTTTTTTATCTGTGGTAACTATATTTGCTTTACACGGAATCGAATCCGATATAACCTTAGACTTTGATGCATGATACCACTAAGCTAAATCTTTTATACCGATCAAGACGTGTATTTATAAGTATAAGTTTGAAAGAAAATTTGTATCCTCGAGTCTCGCAGGATATCAGATAATTGATACGAGGAAAATTGTTTTTCGTGTTTGATATTATAATATGTAAGTATAAATACATATTTCAAATTATAATTAAGTTAACTTTTGAAGTTAAACATGGCGTTATGATTTCTTGTAACATTATACACATACATTATACGGGTACTGTGAATTTTACAGTAAAATTATTATTTGTACTTTGTAAAAAGCTTTTGCATTTGAAGGAAAATTTACTGTAATTACGAACAGATAATTAAACGACATAGAAAATGGCTAAAACATAATTTCTAGGAAGCTCTGATAAAGACAGTACTGTCAAAGGCTGTCAGTTTAATAGAATTTCAATAAAATCTAGTTAGCGATAAAGTGAATAGCTAAAACAGTTTCCTATAAACTGTGAAGTACAAAGGGCAGCGCAAAAGGAATTTTGCGATCGATCAAGCGTATAAACGGTGACGGCTCTCGTACTATTATTATTAGTGGATTTAACGTAGGACATTTCTTAATAACATAATGATTTTTTATAACATTGTATACATTGGCTTTATTATTATACAATGTAAGCTTCATAACAAAGCTTTTTAATAAATAAATATTCTTAAACTATAAATTTAATAATTATTTAAGCATAAAATTAGCTATATTTTTGACATTGTACGTGGGGTTAAAGCTGGTCATGTATGAACTTTGAAGCCAATAAAATTTTACTTCGACAAAAAAATCACACTCAAAACAGTATACCAACCTAATATTTCAAAATACAACCTTGCAAACCTAACTGGGTCTTAATAATGAACGTCTAATTGACCTTAACAATAGCACTGTACGAAAAAGCAGTATTCGTTAAAAAATACAGTAAAAACCAGGTAAAATAATTATTGAATGTTAGGTATCAATGATTCAGCCGAGTGCGGTTAGACCGTGCGCTTGCGCATGAGTCAGAGTGATGAATCAATCATAGTAATTGTTTTGATTATGATAAAATTTGTAATTGAAGTTTGTGTTATATGTTTATTTACATTTTTGTGGTCGTCGATTTTCCTAACATTTAAAAATATATTTTTTAAGTCATACCTGAAAAGAAGTAGCGAAAGAAACACCGAAGAAAATAAATAATTCAATTTTTAGTGAAATAGGAAAGTAGCTTAATAAAAAGCCAACTTCATATAAAATTATAAATTATTCCAACGTGTAAGTCTATATTTTTTGGAAGATCCTATTCAAATAGCAATTATTATCTATACCTAGACCGAAATCTACAGTTTTTAGAATTTTATGTCTGAAAACGCGTCACAGGACAGACTTTGATTAAGCTTGTTGTTAATGATAGATAGATTTCCGGGTAAACGTAGACATTTTTAACTACGAGAAAATATCTCATCTCTAAGAAATCCATAGTAACCGTCAAAATGTTCTTAGGGACTAACCTGTATAGAGAGATGGTAAGTCGGTAGTTTATAATATTATTATAAGTGAGTTGCGCTACCAAAAACTGAGTCAACATGCAGTCTGAGTTTTAATTAAGTGTTCCGGACGCACGCGGGTCGAATGCTAAACAATACGAATTGATTTAAAATTTCAAATTTAAGGTTTAAATCTCCACACATATACGAGTACGTTTTATATATAGTAAGCTATATTTGATTTTGCTTAAGTCTATATTAAACTACTCATTAATAACCGAGGCCTTTTTTGTCACAGCTCTTTTGTGGGCACGCTAATTCTCGAAAGTATTAAGTAGTTCATAATTTTTATACACCCTCCCCACCTCTTGCCACTGTGTTTTAAGGAAAAAATCTTTTACTGAATATTTACAAAATTGATTTTTTAGGTTTTATAGCAATTTTTTGATATTTTTCGTTTTCTTTGGGGGCATTGCGTGCCCCCGTATGCTCCCACAAATAACGCCCTGCATATACCAACGAGTATGTATAGACTCTATTACTTCATAAGATATAAATCATATATAACGACAAACGAAAAACAAAGTCTTATATCAATTCAATTAAATTTCCCTTATACAGCTGAAAGCGAACAATATTAAAATATCAATCTGTCACAATATTTAATAAACAAGTGAAAATAAGCAACAACAGCTCTACCATCCCACTCAATAAATGACAAAACAAGACTAACAAATGCAAATTAGAAACCTTGAAGCTAGTGAAGCGAAAAATTGCTGGATCGAAGACTGAATTAGGATATTTACTAGAAATAGGGATGTTTAGTGCGCAAAACTATACATAAGTATTGATCGTATAGTAGGAATTGTGGAGTTGACTTTGAGTTAACTGTACTTTCCCATACTTATAGTTTAATTTATAACTAGCTTCACTGGGCGTAAATTGAATTAATTTAAACGTTTTTTATAATATTCTAATAAAATAAAAGAAGCCTGAGTTACGACTTATAACGTCAAAATCGATCCAGCCGTTTTAGAGATTCGCCGGAACAAACAGACAGGCAAAAATTAAAAAAAAGTGGATTTTTGATGTAAGAACCGTATATACTTTCATATGCATGTAGTGGAAATCTGTAAATTTAAAATTACAAACAGACACATCAAATTTATTTATATATGTACTGAAAACTATTTTATCTCGCTTTATTGGGTACATCTCTATATTACCTAATGGTAGCCTATGTGTTATTATATATGCATGATAAATTTAATCGGAATCATTCCAGCCGGTCGTGTAGTTATAATCATACAGACAGCGAGTTTATATAACTGTCCTTTTTTATGTAAAGGCTTTTTCCTGGTCCATCTCATTTGGTAATTGTGGAATACTTTCCGATTGACGAAATAACTTACAAGTTACATATAAAATGTCTACAAATACACAAGATATTGAAATATGGCCTCAGAAAAGCGAGAGCGGTTCGTTATTAAAGAAATATAATAAGAAAAATATCCTCTTCCGAAGATAATTGAAAAAGTGAAATTTCATACAAAAAGCTGTTCTAGAATATAATGTTGATTAGAATGATAGAATGCTTCTTCAAGTAACTAGTTTTCGATTGATATGAAGAGTACTTACAAAAAAGTCATGAATTTTTTTTATTTCGTCTAATTTAAGTACTTCACTTCGACCTACATTAAGATGAAATATAAATGAACAAGGTCGTTTTTTGTGCATCCCACAAAAACTGGTCAAGCGATTTGTATAAAAAAAACAATGCACATTCAGACCAATCCCAATAATATGTATTGAAATATTTTTTACAAGTGATCATTTTTATAATGAATATAACCGAGTTTCGTTTTTTATCTTACATTTTTTAAGGTTTCTTAATTTTTTGCAAGGAAAAATAATGTAACAGTACTAGTTTACCTTAGTCTTTTTTGTGCACTATTAATCTGATTCTAAGATACATATGTACAATAATTAATACAATAATTGTCTTCCAGGCAGAGAACATACTTTAAATATATACATATTATAAATATATACACCCATGACTGGAGTACAAACATCCGTGCTCAACAAATGAATGCCCCCAGCGGTACTCGAACCCGCGACCGCTGGCGCAGAATGTAGGGTCACTATAAACTAAGCCAAACGTGTCGTCAAGCTTGTTATCTCTATAGTATATAAGCCGCTGAAACGGGCCTAAGGAGGAACCCGAACAGAGCAAGGGTGAGTCGCTAGTCAATAATAAGTTTGAAGACCGACCTACATGTTTTAACTGAAGTAAGAAAGACTGTGACCTATTTCGTGTTATACGTTCATACAATATTCATATACGCGATTGATTTACAGGGCCTTTGTTTGTAAAAATATTAGATTTATTGTCGCGGAAAATATCAAAGCATGATATATTTTTAGGGTAAAGAAAAACGACGTTATTATTAGATTTTAAAGAAAATAGCATCTGAAAATTGTATTGAATTTGTTGTGCGAATAATCAAATCGTAACAGGATGAAAGATGTTTATTTAAAGATCGTGTTCTATAAGCAAGTTTACTTTCTGTTATTTACATCGTCAGTAGAAAACTAACTGTCTCGGTGGTGTAGTGGCTAGCATGCACGGCCACTCAACGAAAGGTCCTGGGTTCGAGTCCCGGGTCGGCCCAAGTTTAGTTATTGAGTCTTTCTGTTTAGTAAGCCTCAGTAGCAGACCGGAGTCGGGAAGTTGGCGATGTGTCATCCCCGTGACTCGGAGAGCATGTAAAGTTGTCAGTCCTGCTCTTCTCATCTCATCTCCTGCTCAGATGGCTAGTCTCAATGAGATTGGCCGCCGTGGCCGTAATCTGTCAGGAGGACATTATTATAGAAAACTAAAAAATATATATTGGGGAAAAAAATATATTCTAACTACACACAACATTCATTTAACTTAACATCATGTTATGATTAGTTGTAGCACATGTATTTTACTGTGTATTTAATTTTTCTTTATTAGCTAGAATAGATTTTTCCGATACGAGATATTGTCCCTCATAACCAGCTATCGTCTTTTCACCAATATTTGTCCAGTGATTTTCTAGTGAGTGCATCCTTTGTATATAATTAGTAAGTATTTTTTGATGCCAAATCACAAAAAAATAAAAAAAAACAAAAATTTAGTCTAAGAATAAAAAACAAAAAACTGGAGAGTGCCACATTTGTCATCTGGGAGAATAAAAAATACTTCCACAACCTATTCTCAGACCTTCCAAATATACACAAAAAATACATAAAAATCGGTCAAGCAGTTTCGGAGGAGTTCGATAACAAACACTGTGACACGAGATTTTTATATATTAGAAGATAATAAAATTAAATAAACTTTTTACCAATACTGTACCTAAGTATATACATACCTTTATTTCTACTATCTTGATTGTAGGAGATAAAAAACTTGTTTGTTTTGCGTCTTCGCATTGAGTGAGGCTCCAAATACTAAGTGTTGTTCTTACGTTCAGTACAAGATTTTGCTATTAGTGAAATGTTTTCCCGATAGACTGATTTACTTAGTAAATTCATTGCTTTTATTTATCTAATGCACTATCCTTTACGGTATAAACAAGGATAACATGCTTCGTCTTCAACATAAAAGGCCAGAAAATTGTATATTCAATAAAAAATGCATCGAACAAGAATCGAACCCGTCGCATCTTTCACAGTAATTTATTATCATATAACTATTATAAATGCTAAAGCTATGAGCGTGTGTATGTTTGTTACTTCTGCATTCTGAAATGGCTGGTTAGTTTTCATGAAGTTTAGTATAAATATAGACTATGATCAAGATACAGTATTAATATAGGCACAGGGAACTCGAGCGAAGCGAGGGTATGTCACTAGTTAAGTAATATATAGTACTTTTTTAGGTTTACGCGAATATTCGACATTATAAGTGAAACTACCTTTTCGGATTTTGTCGCGGATTTATTTTGATTTTTAGTTCCCGACGTTTCGAATGCTTTACAGCAATCATGGTCACGGGAGGGACTCTCCCACAAAATTCGAAAAGATAGTTTCATTTATAAGTAATATATCATAAAATTAATCTACTACTTTAATCTCTATGCATCTTGATAAAAGAAAACACATTCTATCCGCGCCTTCCGCGTTCATATATCAAAAGTGCTTAAAAATATTTTTTTCAGTTAAATCTCGTAGCCGGATACGCATAAGTTATGGTTACTATTAATAGAAACGTAGACGGTCCTTCTTCTAAGTGATTTTAGTTACATTAAGTTAGTGTGACAATTTTAAGTGGAAAAGTTATTAATGTGGGCATTAAGAGTTATATTTTGACGATTGAATTTACTCGTAAATAATTGTAAGAGGTTTAAGAATAGCTAATTTAAACACTAAATTTTAATTTTTTTTACATTATTTTATTATTTTTACACTAAACTTATTATATTATTTTTTACACTGAACTTATTATTGAAAAAAAATATTTCGAAATAATTTTGAAGTTATTCACTTTATGTATTGTAAAGAAGACTGAAAAACAATATAACAAATATATCCCACGGGAACTGCGATTTCTTCCGAATTAAAAAGTAAGCTATGTACTATTACATTCTATAATCTATATCTAAGTCGAATTTCAACTAGATCCTTTCAGCCGTTTTGGTGTAAAAGGGAAACAAACATCCATTTTAGACTTATAATTTTTTTAATATTACTATGATAGCAGGAAATCTGATCAAATTCGAACTAGCATTTTTAAAGCAGACCAATAGTACATCTTAAATTAAACACATATTATTTAAAAAATCCCTTCAATTTACCATAGAAACCATACCTGATGGTGAAACTTGAAAGTATTCTAACGAACAATAATTAGTTATTCGATACTTTCTTCGGAATTTGGTGCGAGTAATTTATTTTATATTAAAGCCATTCACACATATGAAACGCGTGAACTTATTTGCTTTTTATAGAACCGCCATAAACTTTCTTTACGACAGCAAAGGGTGCTTGTTAAGCCGATACTACTTTACCAGTGAATGTAATGCTTGATTTCCATTTGACGAAGCTATGGAAAGCGAAATAATTTTGTATTAAAAAAATGTAGTTCTTCTATCAATATTTGGCACTGGTGTTAATTTTCATAGCCATTAACAAGACAATTGTATTGAAAATTTTGATAGATTTCAAATAAAAAATAAGTTAGACTATATTTATATATAATACTAATAGTTTACATTAAAACCTCGGTGAAATGCACTCGGTACTAGAATAATTGAGTAAGACTGATAAAATAAATCGATTATCTAAATCGAGATATCTCGATTATGGACGTCATTTGAGGTTCGAGATTTCCGGCTGTCAAATTAATATTGGATATGTTAGTTTTCTATTGAGCTTGATTATATACGATTGTATCTCGTAGCAAAATGATAGATTGAACAGTCTGTTGTGTAAGAGGTAACGGGTTCAGTTGGAAGTGGAGGTAAAAATGAGGAAGACTACACTTTTCACCTTAAGACTATAATCTTTTGATTAAAGGAGAATTTGTCTATTGCAAATTACTGATATGATAGTCCATCACTAGTGAAGAATATACTATATTGTTGATATTTTTTTAAGAATAGGTTTTATTTCGATTTAGAACCATAAAGTAAAATAAAAACGAGTCCACCCCTATAGGTAACATGTTTACTTACTTAAAAGTAACATTTTTTTATATTAAACTAGCGACTCACTGAATTTTCTTTGCTGTAAACCTCACGGAGCCCGAGACCTTTCCAAAGAATGCAAAACCGTGGAAATCGGTTCGTGCGTTCTGGAGTTATAGCGTCAGGAAGGAAAACCCGACTTATTTTTATATAGTAGATAGTAATTTTAATACTACACGTACAGGCCACAATTTTATAGCTTATAGATAGCATCGCAGTAACAGTAACAGCACATCCTAAGACGTTAAATTTAGCCTAGAAGATTAAGTGCGAGTTAAACACGTGTTGGTTGTTTTAAAGGACTATTAGATATTGTTTACTGATAGATTGTCTTCATGAAAGACGTTCGAAATATTTTTTTATACTTAACTGCCCTTTGCTTAAGGTTAACATGAGAATTTCTAAACTGGGAGTTGCTTAATTAATAACGATCTTTAGATATCTAGACGTTTGAAACGCTTTTATTAGAAAAAACGTTTATTATATAGGTACACCCTTTGGTATATTTTTTACAAACTTTGAATGTCTTACTTATTTTGAATATCTAATCTAAAGCCTAAAAAATAAGTTTTCTAGCTTTTAAAATGACGAATTTTCATACAAACTTTCATCCCCTATTTAAACCCCTACATTCTACAACCCTTTTTCGCCTTGAAAAAAAGCATATGTCCTTTCTGGACTATCTGTGTACAAAAATTTCATTTAAATTGGGTCAGTACCTTTAGTGTGAAAAATTGTACTTTTAAAGAAGAACCGTAGATTGTATTACTGGAAAACCTTTGATATAATTTAAATACTTTAAATATATATATTCTTAACAAAAAATCTGATCTGTCATATTCAGTCATTTGCAAAAAAAGCAAGATACATAATATGAAATATTTTTTGGTTTGTTCCATTGGGACTTAATAAAAAGCGTGGAACAAAAAGAAAAATTAATAAATATTTTTTGGCGTAGGTAAATTTAAATGAATATTGCGCGAAAAGTTTTTTAAATCGTTCATACAGATATAACCTTCCCAATTTTTATATATTAATAACAATTTTATATTTATATTTATAATATGTTGGGATGTTATTACAACAGCGCCATCTAGTTCCGCAGTAAGCTACTACATGCTTGTGTTGCGGATACCAGATAGTTGATATACTACACATATAATTTTAAATACATACATATTATAAATATAAACACCCATGACTGGAGTACAAACATTCGTGATTAGCAAATGAATGCCCCCAGCGGAACTCGAATCCGCGACCGCGGGTTAAGCAAGTAGGGACTCTACAAACTGAGCCAAAAATGTTGTCCTTATATATACATAAAATAATTATTTAAAAAAAAACAGTTATCCATCTCACTTCTAACTCTTAAACTCTAAGTACCCATAAGGCCCCACATGGTTAAGTTTATTTTGACATAATTACTGAACTAGGGAGGAAGCTGTAACTTTTTAATAGTTACAGGGAACGTGACCCATTGTTAGTTTTTCTATCGATAAAATCGTCATTGATTTCGGACCACACAAAAAGCTTTTCTCTTTTATCGATAATATATTCGATACTATGTAAGTATGTAGATTTAGTTCAAAAAATTACTATAGAGTCGGATTTATTCCAAATATATTCTAATAATAGCGGCGTATTATATATGATTTTTAATTAAATAATTGCTAATTTTCTTATTTAACAATAATACAAAATACTAAGTTAAAAACTTAGAAATTTTAAAAAAATGGATAGTTTCAACTAAATTACATTTATAATTAAAGTTTAAATTATAATATAAGCAGATTAAAATTAAATTTATACATATAATATCAAATAACAATAAATTAGCATAATCCTTTTGTACACAGTGTAGTATGCATTAACTCTACTCGACAACAGATGGCGCTACTGGTAGCGTTCCGTACGCTTTATACTACGTAAGCTAAAATATATTAAAAACCTTAAAATTTTCTTTGAAATTTGAACATTTTTCATTTAATAAACAGTTTTAATAGAAATCTACATAAAAATAACTATATAATATTAAAAAAGTTTCTTTAGTTTCAATACATACCTATGTTACTTATATTATATGGTAGAATATATATTTATTTGATTTTAAATACATATATATTAAATAAAAGAGGTTGGAATAAAGAGATTTATTCAAAGTAAACTATCTAGGATTTAAATCTTGTTTTCGTTTACATTCGTATTCTAAGACCTAGTTAAAGAGATTCAAACAGCAGGTGTTTACGCTGACGTTGTTAGCTCAAGTTAGGAGAAGTTACAAAGCATACGTTTGTTGTGAACATTTTTATAGCTTTAGTATGAGTGGAATGAAAGTTTACGATCATGGTATGTCTCGTATAGACGGGTTAAGGATGGGAACTGTGATTGATTATCAAGTAAGTATTTTAAGACGAAATCGATTTAATAATGTTAAAAATATAGTTTAATACCTAATTTTATTTTTATTTGTACTAGTTAATTCACATTTAATTTATTATTTTATATTTATGTAAAATATTTAAAAGTTAGATTAGTTTGTTTCGTTAGGAATAAATTCTTGACAAATTCATACGAATTTTCAAAAACCACAGTTATAATTTAATCAAAGGAGCTTTATTATTATTCAGGGCTTTTATTAATTACAAAGAAGCTCGAAGTCAAATAATGTATGAAATCAATCAAATTAAAATGATACGCTGTTATAAGTTGTTACTTGAAAAGTGCTTAAAATAAGAATCGATGTAATTAATTTTCTTTATAAAAATCCTAAATAAAGAATAATGTCTATAAGATAAGGTCTATGAGAAAAATGAGCGAAGTTCCGTAAAACATATTTCATTGAAATTGTGTCAGAATGTAGAACAACTGCCATAAGTTAGCTTTTCAATACCAATAACTGTTTGAAAATCAATCTTAGATTAATCTTTTAAAAGGGTTAAAAAAACGTTCCAACCGATTCTAATTAACGTACAACAATTAAATAATAATTGATTCATCGCAAGCGAAAGAATCCAAGCCCCGTTAACTCGATGGAAAAAAAGATAGTGAGATTGTTAAGATATGCAAATACGAAAGCTTTCGAGATACGAATTGAT
Organism: Boloria euphrosyne; assembly: GCA_951802675.2. Lineage (NCBI taxonomy): Eukaryota > Metazoa > Arthropoda > Insecta > Lepidoptera > Nymphalidae > Boloria > Boloria euphrosyne. Next base: position 6,288,813 of record OX637896.1, read on the forward strand.
TTATTAATCAGTACATCAGTATATATAAATAAAATAGAAGTGTCTGTGTTTAATTTCAAATTAACAGCTTTTCGCTAAATGCATGATATGAAAGTGTATATTATGTACTTATATAAAAAAACAATTTTTCTTTTTTTTCTGCCTGTCTGTTTGTTCCAGCTAATCTCTGAAACGACTGGACCGATTTTGACGAGACTTTCATTTGCAAGTAGCTAATCTTATAAGGAGTAACTTAGGCTACTTTTATTTTATTAGAAAAATATAAAAACCGTTTGATTTATTTCAACTTACGGCTTGCGAAGAGGCCTGGTTTGCTAGTATTAATTAAAGTTTCAGTAGTTCATTTCCATAATTTACTCACAAACATATCTATATGATTGACCTCAACCGATTAACTGGTCTGCTAATTTCTTAACGGTTATAAATGGTAGTTTTCTTTCGAATTATTCCACTTAGGTGACATCTATCGTGTTTAAACATGTAACTTATATTATTAATGATAATAATATTCTATTAAACTATATATTTCATCATTATTAAAAGTTTTTTTTTATTTCTCATGGTGATTAGCGGATTTTGACGTTGGTTACCGCTTCGATTCTTGTTTATAGCAAATATTTCTATTCAATATGTATTAATATCACAAACGATGGGTCGTAACGAAAAAGTTAGCAATCTTTGCTTTATTTTTATGAAATAAAAGTAACAATGTATAATTAATCTCTCTTTTTACACGTTCTTAGATAATAATCTCATAAACCACTGAATAGATTCGGATTTTTTCATAATACCTAGTTATAAGTACTATATATGCTAATATTATGAACATACATTACGAGTGAAGACAGGGCAAGGACCTAGTGGTATATGAATTTAAAAATTCTATCATAACTAGTGGGCACCACATTCAATCGGGATATTTTTTAGAAAGTGGACAGACAAACTGAGGCAAACGAAATTATGTGAACGTGACCAGGTCGCACGAATTCAGTGCCTTTTAAGATGTCTTTTTTATTATATCGGAAGACGTGTTCTGGATAATAGGCGAAACTAGACTCAATTTTATGTCATAAAAACCATATTTTGCAAATTTCTATCTATTACCTATTTAAACTAATTAGTAACTTACACTTTAGTTGTTAAATCTACAAAATTTTGTTTAAATAAAGAAAAGAAAAAAGATAAAGTGAGCTTTTAAAAGCTATATAAATTGTTCAACACAATTTTCAATGTAACTTCAGTACAAGCTGTCGAAAGCTTTATTTTATAAGCATGTGTGGTCCTTATTTAACGATTCCCTAATTGATAGTAAATATAACTAAACTAAAATTAGCTAAAATCGTTTGAGTCACGAACAGAAACGTTTTGAACTATTTACTTTATCTTAGAAGCTATGCGGGCTTCGGACGTTAAGATAAATGTTTTAATTAAATCACTTATTTATCATCTTCATTGTATCGCGAGATGTTACACTTTTAATTAAAATAATTAACCGAGTTCAGTAAAGTTTGAGAATATTGGTTTTTAAACTTTGGTTTGGTTAAATTCGATTAACATTAATCCTACAGAAATCTTAATGACTTTGCACACGCGACTTATTAATTCACTATGAATTATCCATTGACTCAATGAAATACAGATACCTCATTGTTTTGTATGTAGAGTCGTTGCTGAATACAAGAACTCATAAATATTAAACTTATCACTGCACCATTCACTGACTACATAAATTATTATTTATCAGAAAACAAACTTTTTTACACAAAGTAATAATTAAAAAAAAGAACTTACCTAAAACTACTAAAATGAAGCACAAACTAATGTACAAGATCATCAGGAATCTTTGGTAACTAATAAACTAATATTATCACACACAAAAATGGCAATCATCTACGCGATCGCCTATAATTTATATCACAGCACATCACTAGCTACACGATCAGTCGCACTGCGATCCCATCACTATTACGAGCACATAATTTTTTTTGTAGCCGAGTGCATTCGGACAACTTTTTATTCCCCAACTAAAACTTTCGGTCATCGTCGAAGTAAGTTATTCCGTTTTTTTTCGTCGCGTCCCATCACTAATATGACGAAATACTGTCAATAACACAGTTTTAAATTATTTCGAAGTCACTACAAACTGTTTAAGTATTGTATTGTACGATAATTTGCGGAGACGAGCGTCACAGGTCCGTCCTGTTCAACGTTTGGGACGAAACTGGCCTGAAGTTGGTCGGGATTGGTGAAGAAGCAAGAATGCGCGGCGCATGGTTGCCTCACCGGCAACGCTCGGGATACTAACCGTCTAAAATGTAGAGCCGTTCAAAATCAACCTCTCCAAGCGATCCCACGGCATTTGCACTTGGCAGTATAATATAACCTGATAGACTCGTGCATTGTGAGTAGCGTCGTACTCGGTCTTGGCCGCTTTCTGTAGGTAGAGACGCATTGTCGAAAGCATTCTTTTTACTCTATCTCTTTCTATAACTAAAAAAAAAACAGGTACCCGTACCGGTGTGATGCCTACGGTTTAGAAATTTCAAACCGAATTGCATTTAAGTTTATTTCACGCGAATTTCGATGATAAAATTTAATTGCTTTCATGAATGTTTTAAACGTTAAATATGCGTTGATTCGCAAACGCAATATATTATAGTAATTAGGACCTCGTTTATTGATATTATAATTTGTATTTTATACGGATGGTTATCGTAGTGTAAATAGGTGCGTGTGAAATGTATCGGCCTAGGTCAAGTTAGAGTAAATGAAAATGTTTGCATTAAATTGTCAACAGTGTTCGAGACATGTCTGCGATAGTGATATCTAAACAATATTATTAATGGTGTCAAAAAACTTTGCTTTACATGAACAAAAACATGTTAAATATTTAAATGAAATAAGTCGAATATATATCATAATAGGAAATACTACTCTACATTAGAAAACTTTACCTTTTGTCATTTTTATGAGAAATTGTTATGAATACGGGACGTTATTAATAATTGTTAATTGCCAGTGTTAGGTCAAATTTCAACAATCCCACTACCATATTACTTAAATTCATCGACAAAAACTATTCAAGATTACTATAAATTACATAATATTATAGTAAAAAACCAACTGTGCTAAATCTTTATTAAAAAAATTAGTACAGTATATTTTTTATAAAAAAATTGTTACTTAATGAAGTCTAGTCGAAAGTATTAAGAACAGAAGTCCTTAAACATTAGGTTGAACCTCCGAAAAAGGAAAAAGTGCGATAAAATTTAAAAAGACGTTAAAGTCAACCATTAGGGTTTCGAGCATCGAAACAAAAAAAAGTGTCCTTTGCTTAAAAGCAAAATGAATTTAACTTGGAAATAGTAGAGTTAAAAGTTTTATGTAAGAGTGATAACTTCGATGGAGAAAGAATGTTTCAACGATTCTATCGTTGAACAATATTTCATGAGATTGAAATACTATATAAAATACGTCTTTCTTAAGAACTAAAAACAGACATTTATAACTATTTTGCTATTGTTTTGCTTATAAATATTTTGTTGGGGTATAAACACTGCAATCATACCAAGTAGTTTATTCACTACACATTCGTGCTCATCACACAAGTGCCCCCAGCGGGACTCGAACCCGGGACCGCTGGCACAGCCAATTAATAATAAACTGACCCAAACATCAAAATAATCGCTTATATTCCTGAACAGAGGATAATTAAAACGATATCCGATATGAGCTTTTAGTAAAGCTTTAAGTACTGGGTTATTTTAAAATATATCACACAAGTTAGAGCTTTTTAAAAAACATATTAAGTATAGTAAAACAATTTACAGACTATAAATAATAATTCCATAAGTAGTTTATACACAAATGGATTAACAGCACTGTTAGAGTTAATTTTATGCGCGTTAGCATCGGGGATACTCAATTATATGACGCCTGCTACCTGCTATTGTTCCTTATTTCTTTTACACAGTTTCGGGGTTTTGTTCATTAACCGCAGTGTTCTTCAACAAAAAATAGGTACGAAATGAGTTTTAAATTTTGTTTTTACCGTATTATAATATACTCGTTCTGAATTGTATTTGGTAAAAAATTAATATTCCTACGGTAGAAGAAATATTATAATACTTGTAAATTATTATGAAGATTTATATCAATTTGAATATCCTATTTCATATTAAAATTGGCAAAGTACCGCGTTGGAATATTGCTTAAAGATTAATAATTGCTATATTAATATAAAACTAGTGATTTACCATCGTTTCGTTTGGGTTCGTTCCATTTAACGGCTAATGTGGGACAGATAGTCTATCCTTTGTTGTCAAAAAACCAAAATTAAAAAAGTATCCTACGTTAACCATACATTTTCCGGGATAAGGAGTAATCAATGTATCTGTGCCTCAAATTTAATCCAAATATATTAAGATGTTTTAGCGTTATTAAGTAACAAAGATCCATTCATTCAAACTTTCGCATTTATAATACAATAAAATAAATAATAATAATCGTTATTATGGTGAAATAGCGTTGTCTGTTAAGTTATTTTTGCGGTTAATCGGTAATCCCCAAAGTTTTTTACCTTAGCTTTATTTAAGAGAAGGATAGCTTTAATCTAAACTTTGATTTGAATAATAAAATATAAGTTCCGTCGAAACCTATTCATCAATTTTCATATGACGAGCGATCAACTCGTGGGTATAAACAAAAGCTATTAAATGTGCTTTGGTCGCGTTGCAATTTTAGTAGATTATGTACAAATATATACACGTGGCTCCGCTCGCTTTCTATGACTATATACCAGCATATATATTATGTTTATGTAATTCGGAATATCTCTATCCAGAATTATGCTTAAATTCGTAAAACCGTTACAGAGTAAAGAAATTAAATGTTTTTCTTTATAATAACTAATATTTATCCGTTTTTTTAAACTAATAATATAATATTAAACTATCCTTAGGGTATAATTGTTAGCATGTACGACTGCTGATCTAGAGGCGGTGGGTTCGATATCAGGGTCAGATCAAGTTTAGTTATTCTGCACATTAGGTCTCATCTTAGTGCGATTCGCCGCAGTAGCAGATATTTAACACTTTTTACTATTAAAAGAAAAAAATAAGAACTTACACCGCTGTCTTTGTACATTTTTAATACGTTTTTTAAAATATTTTTATATAACTAAAACATATAATGTATTAAATTAAATTTAAAAAGTTTAAGTTACAGTCAAAATTAAGTTTAAAATATATTTAACATAAAAACTCCGTTACGGTGTTTCATATTCGCTTTAGTTACACCCAACAGAAAACAAATGATATGACTCATTTTACCAACTATTGAAACCTTTTGATATTCAACAATAGAATTCCTACGAGTACATTAACAACGCCTAAATAACTTTTTTAAACCTTTTTTTACACAATTACATGGTCTATTCAAGACGCTGTATGAATTTAATACTAGATATTACTTCGACTTTGTTAGTGAATATTTTAATAATAAATTTATTTTTAACATACTTAAAATATGGTGAAGTGAGAGTTAAACATAAGTGTTCCGTAGGTTATAGGAACTACAATTCGAGATTTTACTAAGAATATGACATTCTATACAAAAAAAATCGTTGCGTCTGTTTGTAATGCCAAAATAACAGCTTTTTACTAAATGCATATGAAATAACGCACTCTTTTTGTCCGTTTATCTGTTTGTTTCAGCTAATCTCCGAAACTTTCTCTGAGTGACGGCTAATGATATGAGGAGTAATATAGAGTATTTTTATTTTAGAAAATAATTAGGGTTCCGTTCAATGAAACATAAAATGTACCTAGGAACGAACCTAAGCGTAGTGAGTCTCTAGTGTAATATGAAGTAGTAGTAGTAGAAAAAAACCAACTTCTAAGTTGTAGAAGTACATAACTTTATGTATAGTTTAAGCTCATAAATATTTATTTATACGTATGTATATAGCTAATTTACAAATATGGGAGCTTTTAAAAACCTTTTCACTTCTAACTCAGTCATCTCTCGTCATAATGAATAGAACATCAAACAAATCAACAGAGCTAAGTACTTCTAGTGTACTAGAAAACATTGAAGGGTTGTTATTTTTGTGTTGAAAGAGTATTGACCGCGACATCATTTTATGAACAAAGAGCGTTACATAAAGTCAATTAAAATAACCGCATGTATCCATGACTTTGTACAAAATAAATATAATGAGATAAAAAGTAATAAAACGGTATTAATGTCAAATCTAGGATTCAGAATGTGATGACACTTTTGACTCAATTTGTAGTGAACTAACTTGCTACGTCAGCGGTCGCGGGTTCTAATCCAGCGAGGGGCATTCGTTTGTGTGATGAACACGAATGTTTGTACTCCAGTCAAGAGTGTTTATATTCATAAAATGTATGTATTTATAATAAGCTTTTACTGAACTTTTTTGACTTTGCCTTTTCTATATTTAGATTTATTAGGATTAGGCAGTGGTAGTTCAGTGGTAGAGCGCTCGCTTGAATAACGGAATGAAGCGGGTTCAAATCCCGGTCTCGCACCTATGATATTATCATTTGGGAATCATTTCTTACATGATTACCACTTGTCTTACGGTGAAGGAACACATCGTGAGGAAACCTGCATGTCTGAGAGAACCTTGACCTGAGTGGAGGACTATGGCCTGATTCCTATCGTATTGAAGGGAGGCCCGAGCCCAGCAGTGGGCTGTGGGGCGTTAAATATGGCTGAAAGCTAAATAAATTCAAGACATAACTTAAGTTCACAAATTCAGTTTTCATTCGACATTTTTAATAGTAAAATCATATGCTAATTTGATGTTTAAGTAATAAAATGGCAAGCAAACATAACAGTATCACGCAACTTGTAGAGACTTGTTCTGAACTGGTGCAAAGTTTAATTTAATTTTACACAGAAATTTGGGTAAATAAGTTAGTAACTTTGAGCTTGATAGCTGTAACGCCATTAGTCCGGAGTACGTATACAATCTGTCTAAAGTTTCAACTACGACACTTTAATGTGATATGACATTTTTACGATACTACTTCTAATCCTAACTTAAGTATAATACATAGTTGAATTTTCCTTCTATGCAAATGACTATTAGTCTTTAAGATTCAGTTGAAGGTAGTGGTAACCCAGTGGTAATAAAATGGAAAGCGTAAGTTCAAATCCCGGTTTGACCTCGGATATTTTATATGCGAATCATGTCTAACATGACTGACCACTGTTTTACTGTAGGAAAATTATAGCATTAGCTATTGGCCAGTAGGTACGGTGAATTATGGCCTGAAAGACTCGTAGAACCCTGCAGTCTAAATTCGAATCCCAGGTGTGGACAAAAGAAATCTTGTAAACGTGTCTACAGCGCTTATTAATATAGAACATAAAACACTTATTTGTACCTTAACAATATTAAAAATATCACTATGTACTTATATTATATACGCGAATAACTTATTCTTAATGAAAAATTAATCGTTCTATATAATCATATAATAATTTATGATATAACCTTCAATTTACCGAAAGTTAAAACAAATGGGTTTTGATTAACGCCTCCATGACGTGAGGTAATGAGAAGAAATCTCCTACTTCGTTTATCAAGATTGATGTACGACTTATTAAATTCCCTTGTTTCGATACACCTGTGAAAGGCTTTGTTTATTATTAAAATGGCACAAACGCGTGTTTTGACGGCTTGTATTTTGGTAATTAATCTTAAAATGAAACAACTAGCACCATATCCCGGCTTTGTACTAATATTTTTGATTAAATACTCATAAAATGAAAATTCTCCATACAAACTTTTATACACTAGACTCCTAATGCCATTTAAATATTGTATTTAGTTCAGTTAGTTCTCTTGATTGTCTAGAAAATAAAAAGCTGTTATATTATAAGCACAATGAAAAAAGCTCGCAAAGTAGATTTATAACGAAAAGTAATCTATTACAGGAAAAGCTTAAGACAAAGGAGGCTGTGCATAAGTGCGTTTAGCCACGTAAATGATTTAAGTGAAATTTCTAAATTCACCTAATTAATTTTTATTTTAGAGAATAAATAAGTAAAAATAATAAAAGAACATTGTTATTTATTTCAATATATGTTTGACTTTATATGGCTATGATAGGTCATTTGCAGACCTCCATCACAGTGTGGTCAGTGGACGCCGATGACTTGTATGTAACGGTTACAATACACTGAAAACACTTTCTAAGCTAAGTTAGAGCTTATCATTTTAAATTTTAATTCCTTTTGGTGTTACTACAAATGAAATTAATTAGATAAATATTGTTGAACATAGATATCTCTGGACTTAGAGTTGTTCCAAGGCACTTTAAATCTATTAAAGGTTTTAATAGATATAGTGTACAAAAATTAATATTCAAAAATTCAAACAAATATTTAAAAAAAAGTAGTCTTATCGACGTAGTGAGCTTCTCCATCTCTTTTTATATTCAAATTTAAAGAAGAGATATAAGGAAGAAAACATTAGAAAGCTTTTGTATTAAATATTTGATTTTCTGCTTAAAGCTGCGCAAAGTCAACTTCTTTTGTCTCACTACTACTACCTTCTACTTTTGCCTTATTAAAAAATAATAATTAATAATAATATGTTGGGACGTTATTACAACAGCGCCATCTAGTTCCGTGGTAAGCTACGAAGCTTGTATTACAGATAACAGATAGTTGATATACTATACATATAAATTTTAAATACATAAATATTATAAATATAATTACCTATGACTGGAGTACAAACATTCGTACTCAACAAATGAATGCCCCCCCAGCGGGACTCGAACCCGCGACCGCTGGCGCTGAAAGTAGGGTCACTACCAACTGCGCTACACGTGTCGTCAAACATATTAGGTACTTAAGTACGAGTAATTATTAACTCTAACATATAAGGCAAAGTTAAAATTTCTAACACTTCATAATCATGTTATATAAAAAATATATCTTTTTTATCTTTTTTAGTATAAACCCAGTATAATATATTCGCACATCAACCCTACAATTAGGGTACGTCCTCATTACGCAATTTCACACTTTGTGCGTCAATTTTGACGGCTGCATGCGAATTGAGCCTATGTTATTAGCATTTTTTAACTAATTATGAACCCCGTAATAATGTTGGATAAGGCCTGTCAATCTTTAAGGCCACCTTTCAATGGTACGAATAACAAAATATGGTTTAACTTAATAATTAAGTAAAATTTACAAAATTTCGAATTATTATAATGAGTGCTTTTTTTTAAGTTAAAACTTTAATTTTGCGAGTTTTAATTCTTTTTTACATGTTATAATAAATAATAATATTAATATTTTTGAGCATGTCTAATATGTATATCTTGTGTGTGTAATTGTTATATTATACAATTTCCCATGCCTTTTTTGCATTATTTTTAATGAAATTGACATTTTACTTAGCAACAATTTAAGTTGTTATTTTCATTATATATTTGAATGTTTAAATAGAGAGATAACATATACTATGTTTTTACTATATATGGTTTTGAAAATAATTAAAATAAGTAGTAAGGTTTAAAAAAGTACTGTAGGTGTGAAAATGTAAACAATGTGTGGCAAATATGTCTATAATAAAGATAAAGAAGATCCATAATCAAACTGTAATATTCTCGCAGATATAATTTACATTATCCTTTAAAAATCTTTTTAACGACTACGTAATTTTTTTAGTTTCTTAATTTTATGCCTTTTTAATTATACGTAATAAATTAATTCAAAATAATGTTATATTTTCCTTTCTGTTTCCGAACCTGAATTTGAATTTTAGTCGATTTTCTTTTATTTTTGTAACTATACATAATTAAAAAAATATTTTTTTTCGTAAAACAATAATAATAATATACAAACAGTTATTTTCTTAAGTTTTCAATATAAATAATTCAATTTGTACCAATCGGCAAACACTTAATAGTGATCAACTAAATCATTTACAGTATTTCATATGGCTATATAATTTAAGAGATAAAGAAAACTAAAAATAAATTTCAACGTTATCAAAGGATACGTCTGAGCAAAGCGAGGGCGTGGCGCTAGTTATTTTTATGAATTGATTAAAAAACATGCTTACGTATCTTATTTTATGTTGTTTTTACGACTCAGGTGATGGGAAAGCGAACTCTTTTATGGAACCCATTATTACACTTCATAATCTGTTACTTAGAGTCGACTTTATTATGATTATGCTATTAACCGGTTGAAGCTAATGACCGAAATTAATACCAACCTTGAATATATGACTACACAGCCTTATCGCTTTTTTTCACTTTGCGTGTGAGTCAAATTTGTATTCGAGAATTTTGAAAAAAATACTGGTCATGTAGGGAGTTAGATTAATGTAATACTAGCAACTCACCCTCGCTTCGGTCCTAGGTACCCCCTTTAGTGTACATTTTTTACAAACTTTGAATGTCTTACTTATTTATATCTAATCAAAAGCCAAAAAATAAGTTTCAAGCTTCTAGTTTTAAAAATGACGTAATTTCCATACAAACAACCATCCCTTATTTCAACCCCTACAACCCTTTTTTCGCCTTGAAAAGAAGCCTATGTCCTTTCTCAGGCTCTAGACTATTTGTGTACCAAATTTCATATAAATCGGTTCAGTCGTTTTAGCGTGAAAGCGCGACAGACAGACAGTTACTTTCGCATTTATATTATTAGTAAGGATACGAATAAGTCACAAAAAGCTACGAATTTTTTTGTTCGAACAAGTACTCTTACAAAAGCCTATACTAAATTTTGTACCAAACAGGATTGAAATCCACTAGCTCTGGCTTGGTTATTAGACCTTTGTACATATGACTCAGAAATAACAAAACTCTAAAAGTTATTTTGCGTGTATTTTAAAAACACTTTTCCTAATGTCATAAACGTATACAACTTTAGACGTAAAAGTTTTTTTCAAGTACCGTCTTGGTGCGACGCCGAGGCGACGCTCTAATTAGGTTACCTGGGTGAAGGTTACCTGGGCTATAACCTAGCCTTATCTACCTACTTATGACTTTTTTATGAATACTTACATACCATCTAAAACAAGCATATTCGTTTGCAACACGATATCCTGACAAGAAAACAAGATATCAGATTCGATTTCTAAGAATAATTTTTAGAAAAAATAAAATCTTTTCACTCAACAGATTAGTAGGAGCTCAGACAGAGGGCTACTGTGTTACAAACCATGACTCGGAAAAGATATAAAAAGTCGCTGTATCCTGATCTCTCTCTCTGTCTTAATTTCTCTCTTTCTTAATTTCTCCCTCTCTTTCAATGTCACTCACTCTTTCTTTCTCTCTGAAAATGTAGAATTGCTATTGCACTAGGTGGCTATGTAATGTAATGTTCTTGTATGATCTATAATATTTTCGCACACCTGCATTTTATTATCCTCTATGTTTATACGAGTATGTTACTATTGAGACACTCATTAACTATCTTTTTGTAAACTAATACAACTCTGAATTATACAACCAATTATGACATAATTGGCGACATTTATTTTTGTTATATTAAAAAATATAATTTGTGAAATGACAAAATGTGTTTTAGTTTATCAAAAAAAAAAAAAGAACACAATCATTAATTTTTTACTCTAATCACAATTTATAGTCATTTAATAAAATATTTTAAATTTGGATAACAAAATTTAAACTAATTCTGTTTTGGATTCAAAGAGAAAAACGCGACCTGTGTAAAAATTTAAATAATTCACTGTACAAGAGTTAAGTGGCGAACTGAGATAAAGCTGTTTTTGTATGATATGTATTGATAAAACATTTTCGTATCTTTTATTTTAAAAGCTCGACCATTCGATATGATCACGTTAAAAGTTTTAAGTATTTGCATGGTTCGATAGCTTTATATTTTCGTTTTCGTACGACTTTAACTTTATTTTTTATCTTGACATTTTCTTTCGTTGGCTATGTACTTGTATATTTTCATTAGAAGTTTTCGAAGCTTTTACAAAAGCTTTAGAATTTGCAATCTCCTTAAAATGCTATCAAACGTACAATTAATAAATTAGAGAACATGTAATGTAATAATAACATTTTGTACAGCAAAACATGTAGACAAATTCGACTCATTTACTTTACTTGAAAAAAGCTTAAAGCTCATTCCTAACAAAAACTTTTCTAAAGTTCATCTGGAAATTGGAACAAATACCTAACTATTTACGAAACCAAAATAGTACTATCACCGGTCTTTGGACTCGGACGGGGACTCTTTAACACTCGTATGAACATTTATTTTAATGCATTGATTTAACCGAAACGTGCTTGATTACTTTGCAATTCGGTCAAAAGCACCACAGAGATGGAGACGCCCAGTTATATATAACATATGGTAACGTGTAATTATGATCTAGTAACGCAAAGCTTATCTTATTGATATTAAAAAAATAAAAAGTTTGTAAGGATGTATGTTTGTTACGCTTTTACGCAAAAACTACTGAACACATTTTGATGAAACTTTAAAGTAATACATCTTATATACTGTATAAGACATAGGCTATAATTTAGTAAGTTATACTCGTAGTGATATGGAACTACGCGGGATATGTAGAAATAAAAAATAATATGAAATTTATTTTTATATATCAAACTAATTAAGATATACCTGTCTAATGCCTATATATAAAAAATATAGCATTTTTCTCTTGACTTAAATGAACCATAAGGCAGTTTGGGTATCACATTTAATTTGTACAAGCTAACTTATACAATAAATCTCTCATCACTGCCTCTCCGTATACAAAGTTTTAATTGGCCTGCTTAAAATCGATAGACAAAACAAAACTAGTTTATGCCAGCGGCATCGTCTACGTCAAGGACGAACGTACATAACGTTCTCTCCTCTATTAGAACAGATTTTTCAGAGATGAGATATTTACCTGCAATAAGAAGTATCCTATATGATAACCCGTATAGGCAGCTATCGTATCAAATTTCATCAAAATATGCCCAATGATTTTCTCGTGATGGGTTCATAAACAGACGGACAAAATTTCTAAAAACTATAGATTCGACAACGATAATAATGATTATTTCTATAAGACTTTCCAAAAAATATTTAAGGTACCTACAGATTCAACTCAGAATATTATTATATACATATCTTCTTAATAATATATATAAATCTCGTGTCACAATGTTTGTCCTCAATGGACTCCTAAACTGCTGAACCAATTTTCATCAAATTTTGTAAGCATATGTAATTTGGTCAAACTTACGAGATAGGGTAGTTTTTATCTCAATTATTGATCTCAATATTAGTTATTACAAATTAAATATTTATTATACGACTTTAGTGTGTATTTATAGATGGCGGCTTGGCATCTAAGTTGCACAGATTATAGATGGCGCGTTTGAATATAGAATTTAGAAATAAAATAGTAAATAAAAATAAAATATTTTACTTTATCGTAATATATATTTAAATTTATATACACTTTTGTTACTTTTTTATTTTTATTGAAGTGAAACTTCTCATGCTTCATCACTTCCAACAAGGTTGCGATAAACCAAGTACCAGGCCCTCAGGGACGGGGAAGAGTTAGCGCCACCACCCACTGACCTCTATAATACCACTGGAATGGCTGTTCCCAGCGTTTGACAGCAATTTTTTTGTGTCCATTTGAAGCGCCACTAGCGAGAGTCCCGAGAACTAATTTTGACATATATTGCAAATGACAGCGAGAAGTGTTTGTTTACTGTAAAGTAATTTTGCATTTTCGTTGTTAATATAACATAAGTAGTAATTATGATGATACGGTTATTGATTAATAAAAATAAAAAAATAAAAATCTTTAAATCGACATCATCAGTTTTAGTACCACAAACTCTCGCTACGTCTCGCTACGTCCGACAGCGCCAAAATGGCGAATATCAAGCAGCCACAAAAGCACGTTGACAACAGCCAGTCCAGTGGTATTATAGAGGTCAGTGTTAAGAACACTCTCATTCAAATATTGAGCGGGATAACAAATACAGACTAGGCTGTATGGACTATAGTCCTTTGCCTTTCCCTATTGGGGATAAATTTTAAAAACAACAATTGAGCGGGATAATGTCAAATGTCAATATAATAACCATACTATTACAATTTTTCGTGAAGGATTTTTATAATTGTATTGTGTTATTATTGTGCAGTGTTCAGTTTGAATATTTTTTAGAATTATAAATAATAACATAAAATTTTATTGATTACTGTTTTTGTCTATCAATTTTCATATCACCAGCTCGAAAACATGTAAGTATTTCTAGATTGCCTTTTATTTTTTTTTATTTTGATTTTATAATTTGATAGTTGTTAATTTATTCAGTCGTAAATTTTGATCCAATTTATTTATATAAATGATAAATTCTTAATTTTTTTTAATTTCAACAAACTTAAGATAAGATGAATAAAATGTAAATTCAAAAAGTACATGTTGGTTTGTGCTTAATTTCAACATTTCGTTTTATTTTCTATCCCATATGAATGAATCTATTTTTTTAATTTCTTAAGAGAATAGTAATTTGATTGTATCAGAAGAATTAGTAAAAAAATTATTCAATCTATTATAATTACTGAGCCACAGCAACGCGTGGCTGGGTCCACTAGTAGATTATAGTGTTAGAGGAATAGTGAATTGTGGAAGGGATGACAAGTAGTGGTGGTGTCGGTAAGTCGAAATAAGCCTGTGCGCGCTTCATTCGGCACGAATTTTGTGCAGTGTCAAGTAGTATAAGGGGAACCTCTGTCCGTGTAAAAAGTCAACTTGCCTATTTCTGTAATTTAGAATAATATTTCTCTAAATTATTAGATGTTAGAATTCTTTTATTTTTGTAAATTGATTTTGTTTTTTATTTCAATTTCACTTCTGGTTCCTAAAATCAGAAGTGGGATTCGAAAATTTCACGTGACCTAATTCGCTTTGCATTCCTGAGATACGGCAGTTTGACTATTCAAATTACTTAACGGTTTTATTTTTCTTTTTCTTGTTGCGTTTGAAAAAGTGAAGTTATTCCATGTTCCTTGCTGTTACGTAGGTATTGTGTAGCCTGCGTGACTGTACGGTAAAGTATATGACACTAAAGCCCTGGCGAGTACGTTCTAATTTTTGCTTACTACCTACAGTGATATTGAGTATAATTGTGAGTGATCTTAAATTAATTTGTGAATTCAAATTTAGAACCTCTTATGGTCTATTTTGCTATTTAGCTATACAAGTCTACCTACCCACATAAAGATTTTTTTCTATTATTGTGCTTAGTTTATTCTTATTTTTCGTAATTTACTGTTACCTACATTAAAGAAATGCTCTTTTTTGGCTACTAAAATAGAATATTTGGGACGGACTATCAGTCAGGGTCAGGTGCAGCCGAGCGAACAAAAGGTCCAAGCCTTAGTTGAGGCTCCCATCCCAAAGACCGTTAAGCAGCGGGCACAAGCGACTGGCAAGCTCGACTCGGGCATGCGCGGGCCATATCGTGTGGTCAAGGCGCTTCCCCACGGACACTACGAGCTACGACTGCTGGCAGGCTCGTACGGAAAGGCGACTCGGGCTGCGGCAGAGTTTATGGTGCCATGGCGAGGGGAGTGGACTCCTGATACGTGTGCTGCCTTCTTTGAGGGTGAGTTTATGTGGTACTTGTGTGGACAAGCTAACGTTGTGCTACTGTCACACAGTACAGTACAGTAGTGAAGATCGCATGGTATGCTAACGTCGTGCCTATGCCATGTGGTTGATTTAAAAATGGTACGCTAACGTGGCGCCTCTGCCATTCGTGCGAGCCTCATGGTACGCTAACGTCGTGCCTATGCCATGCAGGTGAGCTGATGTAAGGAATAAGCTAACGTCGTGCCTATGTTTCTTACGGTCAGGGATAGCTAACGTCGTGCTTCCTCTCTGGTATTTGTTATTGTGATAAACTATGGATCAATGTATCCCCGGTAATTACTGACGTCTCGATCAGATATGTTTTATGTTCTCAAGTGCAGACGATGATGACAATATGGAGTCTACGCCTGAGCAATCTGCCAGGAGCAACTATGTGCCTCGCGAGCCTACTACGGAGCCTGTGCACTCTTGCTCAGTGGGCATCCAGCAGCATGAGACGCGGGAGTACGAGGACGTCCTCCAGTCAGGAGAGGCCGTGTTAGAGGAATAGTGTATTGTGGAAGGGATGACAAGTAGTGGTGGTGTCGGTAAGTCGAAATAAGCCTGTGCGCGCTTCATTCGGCACGAATTTTGTGCAGTGTCAAGTAGTATAAGGGGAACCTCTGTCCGTGTAAAAAGTCAACTTGCCTATTTCTGTAATTTAGAATAATATTTCTCTAAATTATTAGATGTTAGAATTCTTTTATTTTTGTAAATTGATTTTGTTTTTTATTTCAATTTCACTTCTGGTTCCTAAAAATAGATTAATTAAGACATATGGACCTATGCCTTTTTTGTTCTTACTCAAATCCCTCCTGTATTTATAATGTGAAGAAGGAACAAATACATACTTTATTATTTATAATAATAGAGTAACGTCCACCCTCGCTTTGCTCTATGCGACTTCTACAATACAACTAGCGTATCCCTCACTTTGCTCGGATTCCTCCCTAATGTACGGTACGGGTACGTTTGAATGGTTAGTGATTTTTAATTTTTTTATACTTAAGCCATCCCTATCATACAACCCTTATAACAGTAGAAGAATTATGTAAATCGATCCAGCAATTCTTGAATTTTAGTTACACTAGTGAAAGGCAATTAATTTACAGATTTCGGTAAATTTTATTTCAACAGTTGTTAACGCGTTACTCCAAATTATAGTTTCACTGTGCACTAAATTTCATCGAAATTCATCCAGCCGTTTTTAATCTAAATATAACTAATATTTTGTTTTCTAAAGATTCAATTCAGATATCATGAAGCTGACTTTTCACCATAACGATACAGTGAAAGCTTTAAGAATAATCTCTTTCCCATACAAAATACCATATAAGATGTAAATAGCCGAGTCACATTTCAAGTTTGCGCATATAAGGATAGGCCAAGGGACGAGAAGTCTTAATTGGATGTCGCGAGTTCATTCCCGATTTAGGCAATGCTAGTTTAAAGCGAACGTGTGAAATGTGTTTATTTGATTTCAACTTTCATAAAGAGCTTATATCGGTTTTAGTTTTCAGCTTAAGTAGATATGTTTACGTAATAAAATTGTTACTTAAAGGTATTATATACATTAGATATGACGACAAATAAAATTAATAATCAATTTGCTATAAAAATCTAGACTAATATTTCATCCAAATCAGTCCACATAATAATGTCCTCCCGGCCGATTACAGCCACGGCGGCCAATCTCATTGAGACTAGCCAACGGCGCGGGACATATTATAGTGCACGAGTGTATGCGCAGACACAAGTGCACTCTCTGTTCCTCATCACTCTCATATTCCGCGTTAAGGCGCAGGACCGACGGCTTTACGTGCTCTCCGAGGCACGGGGGTGAAACACCACCAACTTCCCAACTCCGGGCTGTTACTGAGGCTTACGAAACAGAAAGACTCAATAACCAAACTTGGCCCGACCCGGGACTCGAACCCAGGACCTCCTGGTGTGTGACCGTACATGCTAGCCACTACACCAACGAGGCAGTAAATGAGTGACAAACATACCTTTATCCTATATCATTTATCATATAGATATATAATAGTAGTTGGTGCGTTTGTATATTCAAAATTAAAAGAAAATATAAATTTAAACAGATTCAGTGGATCAAGAGGTAAAATTTTAGTTTTCTGTCATTTTGTTTTTCAAAGCACATTTGCCAATACATTGATTAAAGAATAAATAGGAATACAAGCGTGGGCGAGGCCTTAAGCAGGGGCGGGTTAAGGACACCTCAATGTCACTGTTTAATACACGAGTAATTATAACAATGGCACGGTATAATCGTTCTTATTTTCGAATGGGATTTACTATATTAGTTTGTTAAGCCTATAATTTAAGCCATATTAACTTGCTTGGAAAGATAACCGCAAATCTTTGTGCAGAATATGCCCCTTCGTACGGTGTCCATAAGTTCTATGTCTTGTAGAAAATACATTGACAAAATTAAAAATAAATAATATAAGTAGTATTTTTATGATAGTTTTACCGATAAAGGTGAATTTCATTAGAACTAATCTTTTACCATTACTAACCCTATTAATATATATGAACGCGAAGTTTTAAAAATCTACAGGATTTTATTGAAATTTTACGTCAATATAGTGTATGTAACATCTATTATTTCAATCAGATGTATGTATGTAGCTCATACGCCCGCACTCATAGTCACTTAATGAACCATTAATTCCTTCTTTAGTACGGAGATTCTCAACTTAATGGTTCATTAAGTGACTAAGGGTTCGGCGCGTTATAATTTATCAAGATATAATAATACAATGATAATGATGTTATACACGAGCCAAGCCACGGCAAATCGTTAGTAGTTACGAGTATCTAGTATAAAAATTAGAAGTCCCATTCAATTCCATTAAAATATGGAACGAATGTACCGTTTTTTTATAACTATATATACAATGATATCGATTTAAATCAATAACTAACGTTATTAAAAGCTCTCTTTCCATTAGCCATCTTTATCATCGCTAATAGGTATTGTGAATGCGAAAGTTTGGAAGTGGGTTTCTGTTTTGTAGTATATCGCAGCTAAAATATTCATTAATGAAATTTGATATTGTCATGTCCATCCTTCAATAAACCTAGACACGTATATTTTTTCTATTTGAGTAATGTATACGGATTTCACTTATTATACATTTAATCTAATATATGTTATTTAAAATAAGGACTTTTTTCGAACAGGATCGTTTTTGGAGATTAAATCTATATTAATATTATAACGTTGAAGAATTTGTTTGTTTGAACATGCTAATCTCAGGAACTATTGGTTCGATTTGAAGAATTATTTTAGTTTTGGATAGTTAATTTATATAGAGTATAGACTATAGAATGACATATTATGAGTTGGTTTGATCTTTAGAACATGGGCGGAGCCGCGGCAAATGCTAGTAATAAAATTTTAATTAATAATACTAAAAATCTTTTTTTTTAAATTATGTCTTAGAATTGTGATAACAGATGCAACATATTCTACCAGTCTCGCGTATTGTGAGGAAGACACGAATGTGTTTAAGCAGTCTTTAAAATTGTTAATAACTTTACTAAGCAAAGTAACGTGACAAACAGATGCGAACCACCTACTGAATTCCTCTATATTTGCCTTTTTATATATATTTCAGTACATATAGCATATGGTCAAATATCATTAACAGTTTAGACACCCTACTCGATTGCAATTTGCGGACGTACAGTGTAACCATTAAGTACACGCGAGGCAGACATGTGGTGTTAGGGAGCACACACGCATAATTGAGCGTAGGTAATTTAATGTACAGTGTGTTTATACCTTTATTTGGTCGCAGATTCGATTCTTAGACAGTGAAATTATTTTTGATTGACTCTGATAAAAAAAATCTAAAAACGTCATATGGACTCTAAATATTTTTTTTTAAATTCTTATTTGATGGTCATTGTTATTGATGCAAAGGTCAAGTCTATAGTTTTTAGAATCCTTACTAACTGTACGTGCCTAGGGACGAACTCAGTCTGAGCGAAAAAATATATATAAATGTTCGTTTATACAAAACTGTCTCTACGAAAATTCTTTTTGATTTTTTCCAGTTTCTTTAGTTTAAGATATCCAATATATTATTGTACGTACGAATTGATCTATAGCTATAGTTTCAATAAGTTAAGGAGTTAAGATTTAAAAAACGAACACACTCTCTTAAGAAAAATCACACCCAATTAAATAAATACAACTTCTTTATCTAGCAAATTAAAATTCATGCAGTAGAAAACATGAATATGGCCCTACGATTACAATATAATCTCATCTATTCCCAGAGTAGTTGCGTGTCATATGTACATAATTACTATACGAAGCGTGTAAAGATTGTTTTAAATGGCCGCAATTAATTTCGTTTCGTTTACAGATAATAGTAGACTATCGTCTTCATTAGTATCTCTTTAAGTGATCAATAACAAGTAGAACTAACTACCTTTAATAGATATTGTTTCAAAATAAAACGATGCTTGTTTGTGGATTTATTTTGATCCGTGTTCGTACAGTAGTCGAAATTTTCCTAATAATATTGAAATTATTAATACTAGCAACATACCGTCACATGACTTGGGTGGTACCTACGGTATTAAGTTAAAATCCGTTAAGTCAATTACTACGCAGTAATTGTTGTATGAAAACATGTAGCAGTAGGTCTGTATATATACAGGTATACATAAAGGAATTTTATACAAAAATTCCATCCAAATTATAGGTTTTTTCAGCAGTCACACAAACCTTAAACCAAAAAAGAATATAGCCAAATTGGTTGAAACGTTCTAAAGTGATACGCACAATATTTGCCTAGTTCAAATAAATAGCACAAACAAAAGATTTTCGGACTTTTCTAAATTAATAAAAAAGAAAATAAACTATAGTGGGAAGAGCTTCAAGAACTTAAAAGCTAACTAAGATATAAATTCCGAAACAAGTAATATTTTCTTAAATCAACCAAAAAATAAATATAAATATTATTATATATTATTCAAAAACATTTTTACAAGTACTTTTGAAATTCATATTGAATAGTCAAAATGTCGATTTTACGTAACACACGTGGGTTTCTAAATAACACGACAGAATAATTGCTCAAATAAAATATTTAGTTTTAATATGAAATAATTAAAACGGACGAATTACTCGCACTATAAAATAGATTCGCAAAAACACGATAAACCGATATAAAAAGCTTTTTAATAGGAATATGCATAATTTATGTTCAAAAAGCGTAAAAATACAGGCCATTGAGCCCAGTGCTATTAGTTATATAATAAATTCAACAATTTCAGTAAAATTAATATTATATTTAAACCATTTGGTATTTTTATAGATGAAATAACTAATAATTTAACAAACTGAAGTCTTGGTTAAAAATATACTCGCAATAGAAATTATTAAACATCCCCCTTTTCACACCATTCCATACGGAAAGGTTATCCTATACTGTAATATTGTTACGTATTAAATATAATAGGTAAGTAGAAGGTATTGATGGCCTAGTGGTAACATAGCTAGTTAGCTTGGAAAACAGAGTGAAGCGGGTTCAATTCTTTACAGATACGAACTATTATCTCAATATTATAATTACCACTTATCAGACGGTGAATGAAAGAATTGTGAAGAAATCTGAATGTCTAAGAGAACCTAGCAAGTTCTCGAAGGGTAAGTAAAGCACGCTACTCGCACTTGACCAGTGTAGCGGCCAATGACCTAATCCTAATGAATACTGCTGAACTCCAGCCCATACGACACGTTTGGCTCAGTTGGTAGTGACCCTACTTTCTGCGCCAGCGGTCGAGGGTTCGAGTCCCGCTGGGGGCGTTCATTTGTTGAGCACGAATGTTTGTACTCGAGTCATGGGTGTTTATGTTTATAATATGTATGTAGTTAAAAATTTATATGTGTAGTATATCAACTATCTGGTATCCGTAACACAAGCCTCGTAGCTTACCACGGAACTAGATGGCGCTGTTGCGATAATGTCCCATCATATTTATTTATTTATACTGTTGTATCTAATATGATGATACGGAACCCTCGTATGCGAAGTCAATTCGCGCTTAACCGAATTTTACCAACGATTAGCTTGACAGTTTACGAGAACAACTGGCCAATCAAAAACGCAAATCCGAAAGAAAACATTTTCGTTGGAAATTCGATTCTTTTTGAAATCAGAACGCGAATGAACAATTCCTTGCATTTCGCTTTATTCTATTTGCCTCGAAAGACTGTACGGTGGGCGAATTTATCCGTATCCATTTAAACTGTTAGGGTACAGTTACACATGCTCATAAAATGTCATGCTTATTAGCATGATGTTAGCATGCTTAAAACAAGCATGCTCTTCAAACTGACATATTATAAATGTAATTGACTGACACATTATAAATTAAAAACGCTGACGCAATAAATTGAACACACATGCTATTTAAGCACGGGCTGGTTCTTTGGTATTCGACATTCTAGCAAGTTCTCTGCCAGTGTACAAGTGAAAAATGGAAAACCAAGTGAATTTTCCAGTAGACTTTGACAGTAGCATGCCCAAAAATCGCACGACCGTCGAAATTTGAGCATGCTCGAAATAAACATGCTCATTATTAGCAATGTTTCGACACACATGCTACTAAGTAGCAATTGCTCAATAGTGGCATGCTTTCGTGCTAGTTATGAGCATGTGTAACTGTACCCTAACTTTGTTATTGAATGACGCTTTTGATTTCGGGTAAAAGTTTTTGACCTTTATTTGGAACTTTCATACTAAACCTTGTTTGTTATACTTATTAGTTACTTTTTTGTCATTTGAAAATTGTGAACAAATTATATTTTTAAAGGTACCTACTTACTAGACCGTGACCTATAAAATGTAAGTAATACTGTTTAAAGACCTATAAATTAGAAAGAATTAAAGAGCTGAAGAAGAAACTGCATAAAGTCGAAGAGTCAAACATAACATCATACAATTTTTTATTAAATGTTTATTTTTTTTTATTGATAACACTAAAATTCTTTGGCAAATGCTAACCCAGAAAAAAAAATCGGCGGACAAAAGCGAAAAAGTGCTGAATATTTTTTGCCTTTCCTTACTCACATACTCGTACTACTCATATGAGGATAAAATTTAGTTACAGAACGCAAGTGCATGAGTAACGAACTATTGACGTCATTGTATGAGCCGCATTACTAAGTACCCACTTATAAAAACCCAGAAGAAGACCAAGTTTACATCATAAGTTACTAATAAACTGTTATTTTACTTGCCAAATATTTTTATTCTAAGACAAGTAAGAACAAACCGCTTCGCTAGGCGTAAATTAAAATAAATAAATGTAGCTTACGTTACTCTTTATACAATAGCTATCTGAGAATTAAAGTCCCGTCAAAATCGGTCAAGCCGTTTCAGAGATTAGCCGGAACAAACGGTCAGACAGACAAAAATTTTAAAAATAGATTTTTTGATGTAAGTACCGTATATACTTTCATATGCATTTAGTGAAAAGCTATTTATTTGAAATTACAAACAGACACTTCAATTTTATTTTTATGTTCTGAATTCTGATGTACTGATTACTGAAATATTTTTAACTTGTGTCGCTCATTGTACAATAGTACAAAATCGAATGAACGGGCTTATCGTACTGTTTTAAGTCCCGTGTTTTTGGAATCCGTTGTCTCTAACAGTTTGTCCATTTTAATGGTTTGAAAATTAAGATTTATTAATCTATAATAAATGTTTTAATATAATACATTTTTGTATCTTTTCAACCGACTTCCAAAAGGAGGAGGCCAGACAAAGCAAAATAACCCTAAATAGATACATATTCGAATAATCTATTAATTTGGAAACATAATCAAAATACTTGGCTGGCACCGACTCCAAAATTAATAAAGTTCTTAAAAGTATTATTTTCTACTTTTTAGTTTAGATTTATTTAGTTTGGAAGTCGATTTTTGTTTTTTTGTTAAAAGTAATTTATTGTGAAATATATAAGTTCCCGAAAATTACGTTAAACGTTTTTCTAAAACTTTTTGACGTACCGCTAACTTATTTTACGAGTCAAGTTACTAAATAGTAATTAATATAAACAGTTCGTTATAATCTGGGGGAAAAAAACTAGATATTTATTTGCAACTAGCGACTCGAGGGACTCTTTTGAGGGTTATATTGATTTTCAGAAATTAGATATTTTCCCGCAGTAAAAACTATCCTATATATTGCTACCACCACATAAACTTTCATCAAAATCCGTCCAGTGGTTTCCTCGTGATGTGGTCACAGACAGACAGACAAAAATTCTAAAAACTATAGATTTGGCCTCTGTATCGTTAATAGTGATTTAAATTAGAATTTCCAAAAAATATTCAATGTTCACATTCAACTTAGTTAGAATCTTATTATATGTATATATTTCCAGTTTAATTTTTTAGAATTTTGTTCAGTAATTTAAATTAAGCCTCTTTGACTCGATTAAGCCTTCATCTAATAACTATCGTTAATTTGACATGAAATAAGTTATCAAGTAGAAAAAGTAACAATTGAAGACAAGATAAGATAAAGAAAAATGTATAAGTTTTAAATATAAATCACATAACAAATTCGAAACTCTACCATTACACTGTAATTAGGAACAAACTATTATTTTCAACCGGCTTCCAAAATGGAGGAGGTTATCAATTCGTCGGTATGTTTTTTTTATGTTTGTTATCTCAGAACTTTGGACTGGGTGAACCGATTTTCTATACAAATATCAACATAAAAATTATATTTTAATCGTATTATTTCACTTTAAAATATCACTAGTGATATATTCGTTAAAAAGTGCTGTAAAGTTAGCTGTTCGTTTGAATCAAAGAACTCTAACTTTAAAGAGGCCACAAGGCATGAAACTTTTTTCAGCATTCTCAAACTTTTCTGTTACACTTGAATATTTTTATGAAAACGTTGGGCGTAATTAGGCTAAATTTTCTGACGACTTAGAAATTTTATTTTCATATACTTTGTTTGATTTTTAAACAAGTTTCTGGGGCATACTTGAAGTACTTTAAGTTTAAATACATGAATTTGCTATTAAAATGTTTTGTGGTTTGTTTTATACCCTGACATTGCTTGAGTGCGTCCCTGTAACTTTATTTTTAGTACCTGGGCTATCCCTTTGCTCGGCGTTTGTTTTGAAAAGAAATAATTCAAAAAAAACGTTTTTTTAGAATAAACAGAATATATTGATAAACTTGAAAAACAGAATCTTACTAAAATACATATCCAAATCGTTAGAATTATTTACAAAATACACGAAATAATTGTAACCTATATTATTATATAAAAGAATTTCTTATTGAAGGAACTCGCAGATATGATAATTATAATACAATTTGTTTCTTAACTGGGCCAATTAAAAGTTTTCTCCTCTGTCTAGTATTTTTCATACTATAACGTCGTAAATAACTTTTTTTGATAAATTATTATTTATTATGTTTGTGCTTGTATATATTTTGTATTTATTTATACCATCCCTTCTACGGTTCAACTATTTATACCGTCTCTCCTACAGTTTAACTAACCTTTTCACCAATAATCGACTCATTTGGCTTAGTTTGTGGTGACGCTTGTTGTGCCAGCGATCGCGGGTTCTAGTCCCGCTAGAGGCATTTATTTGTGTGGCGAGCACGAATGTTTGTAGTCCAGTCATAGGCGTTTTCATTTAAAATCCATATGTATCAAAATATTTGTAATAAAAGCCTCGTAGCTTACCATGAACATAGATGGTAGAGGGAACATGAAACACTGCTGGGCAAAGACTTTTCTGCAATACGAGAGGGATCAGGCCATAGTTCACAACGCTGGCCAAGTGCAGGTTGGCGGTCTTCACATACATATCTTTCGCAAACATGTTAGCTTCTTTCAGATATGCAATTTGCCATTACCGTAAGACAAGTAGTTATGTTGGAAATAATTAGCACATAAAAATAGAGGTACGGGATTTGAACCCGGTCCCGCTTCACTCGATTTCCCAAGCGAGCGCATTACCACTGGTATGCCATTGCCTCACTTATAATAAAACGGGTTTTCCAGCCATTATGACATGAACATTATTATTTTACACCTTCCCCGACAACTGCATATATAATGTAATAATCTTAACAGATAATATCGCCCTTTTGAATATTGTAATTAAATCACTAGTAAAAATAGTGAATCATTCTCTACAATGTATGGACGTGAATCAGCTAATTTCACTACAAGCTTACCATATGTCGAGCTTTTATTGTATAACTAGTTTCGCACGGAGCTCGAGCTTTCGTGCTGGGTCAATAATAGTTTAGGATGCATCTCGTAATATCATAAAAGAGTAAAAGTACAAATAATTAGGTAGATACTTCTAGACTATCGAAACTTTTTTTAACCATTTTTTTATTAATATTCTGGTAACATCAAAAATACTTCAAATACAGAGATTTCATGAAAAAAATGAAAATTGCAAGTGCTTTTATTGAAATGGACAGTTAAATTAACCTTAAGTTCATTTAGTTTATTAAGTTATAAAATATGTCCAAATCAGAGGTTTAGAAACTGCTATAGGTACTTAGATAATCTAATCTAATATTTTAAAATCTCGTGTCACAGTGTTTGTTATCAACTTCTCCAAAACAGCTTGATGAAACAGCCGATTTAAAAAAAAAATGTTTGTATTTGGGAGGTCTGAGAATAGGTCTTAGGCTATTTTTTATTCCCCTAGGTGATAAGCGTGGCACTCTCCAGATTTTTTATTTATATTTTATTCTTTTATGATTTGGCATCAAAAAATACTTATGACCCTAAATTTTCATCCTTCTATCACCGATCCCTATTTTTTTAATAGTGATAAAAACGCGGGCGGAGCCGCGAGATTTGCTAGTTGTAAATATAAATAATTATATTATGCATATTATGTAGATCATGATCTATTTACTAAATGTCATCCATATTTTTCTATATATTTTTAGACGAAAAGTATAAACAAACATACACATACAAATTCTCTAAATTCTAATACTCGTACAATTTATGATCATATTAGTTCAACAAAATCGTAACTCCGATATTACCGGATACATAAAATATATAAAATATTTTGATATAGGAAGTGATGTCGTATGCAATATGATAAAATGCTAGCACAAGCCAAGAAAATCTAAAGAAATGGGACATTTTCATGCTGCAAGAAAATATTTAGAAATAGCCCCTTATTAATAAACGATGTACGTATAACGAATATACTATTTATAAACATATTCAGGACTGACACAAACTTAATTTCAAAATCCTTATTCGACTATAAAATTTATTGAAATTATAAAAAGGTTTAACATTAAAACATTTGACGACACGTTTGGCTCAGTTGGTAGCGACCCTACTTTATACGCCAGCGGTCGCGGGTTCGAGTCCCGCTGGGGGCATACATTTGTTAAGCACGAATGTTTGTACTCCAGTCATGGGTGTTAATATTTATAATATGTATGTATTTAAAATTATATGTGTAGTACATAAACTATCTGGTATCCGTAACACAAGCCTCGTAGCTTACCACGGAACTAGATGGTGCTGTTGTAGCAATGTCCCAACATATTTATATTTTATTTATATTTATTAAAATGAACAAATATAGTACTTTTATGTAAATTTTTTATTGTTTTAATTCATTTTGCAAATTTTATGGGTAGACTGTATAATAGATTAAATGACTTCGAGACCTCTAAAGACTTAGTGTAAGTATCCCGTGACCATGATTGCTGTAAAGCATTGGAAACCGCGGGAAACAAAAATCAAAACTAAATAAAATGCGATACTTATTGTAAAAAAAAATAGTGTATGGATTTTGGAAATAATTTTGCAGTGTATTCAAAACCTTACATATACGTGTATGAAAATATAACTTACCTTTTTTTCCTTTTGTAAGACATGAAAAAAGAAAAATTATTAAAAAAAAATTCAAAGCACAAGAAAGTTGAGGTGCCAAAAGCCAGAAACCAATACGCTTTTACTTTTAGATACATTTTTTGGAGACTAAGTCCAGAAGGTGTAAATGTATAGATATTATTCATTAATTTTTTAAATAACATCATAATATACCAAAAAAAAATACTAATAGTATTATTAAAGCCTAGCTTATTATTTAAAGTACAAAACACGTTTATTTTAACGTCAATTTTATTAATTATAGATGTTAGTTTTAATCTAAGTACGCTAAAAAGGTTAGACGATAGCAATTTTGAATTACTTTAAAACAATCACAGGCCAATATAAAGCTTTGAACTTAAAAATAAATAAATGTATTAAAAATAACGTTTTATTACCTACGTATATTTAGTATTTGCTAAAAAGGATTTTTTAATTAGAATTAAAAATTGGCAAAACAACACGTTTGGTTCAGTTTGTAGTGACCCTACTTGGGTTGGAGTCCCGCTAAGGGCGTTCATTTGTTGAGCACGAATGTTTGAAGTGGGTCAGTCATGGGTGTTTATATTTATAGCATGTATGTGTTTAAAGTTATATATATGTAGTGTATCCACTATCTGGTCTCCGTAACACAAGCCTCGTAGCTTACCACGGAACAACATGGCGCTGTAGTGTAATTATGTCCCAACAAAATATTAACCATTCTTTAAAGTACCAAATAATATAAATCCATCAATATATAAGGAACAATAATCAACCGTGCAGTTCTGACCTTACAATGGGCCTGCCATTAATAACACACTCCGTGGCTGCTATGTGGGAAGCTTTAGGCTCTGTTTACATTATCATTATCTAAAGCTCTATCTTTTCTATATTAAACTTGTAAATAAACCATATATTTTAACTTAAAAAAAAATTTAACATGCTAAAAGCTCCTATAAAGCTCAATAAATTCTTTTTTTTTTCATGTAATAATGGAATTTAATTTTTAACTTAATTCTTTTCTACCTAGTGAAATTTTTTTATTAAATATAGGGAGATGGGCCGAAAATTGACATTTTATAGTTAAAATGTCTTCTTGACTGGATTTTATCTCGGACGGAAGCTTTATTTCGAATACTACACAATTAAAGCGGGTTAGTGTGTATCGAACCTAATACGTCTCTGTCAAGGGGACTTTAAGATCAGCCTCTCGTACTCAAGCAAAAGTACAAACTACTGGGGAGTTTAGTTTAACCTGATGCCTCGTTTACATTGATGTCTGAGCCAGTAGCATCATTTATTAATATGTACACTATTTATTTATTTATTTATTTTATTAGGGAAACAAACAGCAATACAATATTACAAAAGATTACATGAAGTTGACAACACATAAGCCAGTAAAGTTTCCACTTAAGTTTATGATTACAGGAGTAAATTTGCTATTTTTTTTAATTTAGCTTAAAGAAACAAAGTTAATAATAATACAGCTTAAAGGTGTGCATAACTTAATCGCACTTAAAAAAAAGGAGAATAGTAATAAAAATTAAAAGTTAACATTAACATATTTTAAGAACAATTCATTTCTATAAGGTTTTCTTTAATTTTAGAGTAACTTTGAAATTTGTGAAGAAATATATCTAAATGACTAAAATAACTATTGTAAGCATTACAAGCTCTTATAACAAAACAATTTGTAGTGTACAAATATTTTTTAACATCGTTGTTGAATATTTGTACTTAAGTCATAGTTGTTTATATCTAACATAATCAAATTTAAATTGAGTCGAATCGAAGTCGAAAAAAATTTATTTAAAATATTTTTTGGTAAGCCTTATTAAAATCGTAATGTATTTAAAAATCTGGTATCCATAACACAAGCTTCGTAGTTAACAATGGAACTATATGGTGCCGATGGTGTTAGCGTCCCAATATGTTTATTAATAAATATAAAATAAATAAATAAATATGTTGGATACCAGATAGTTCATATACTACACATATAATTTTTAAATACATACATATTATAAATATAAACATTCATGACTGGAGTACAAACATTCGTGATTAGCAAATAAATGCCCCCAGCGGGACTCGAACCCGCGACCGCTGGCGCAGAAAGTAGGGTCACTACCAACTGAGCCAAACGAGCCGTCAAACGAGTTATTTTTGTGTGCGTTTACTTTAAAAAATATGTCACATATTTTTTTTAAACTTTAAATATTAAAGTATGTTTACATTATATTTTTAAAGTTGCTTAAAAATAAAAAATAAATACGGTACAATGTATTCAATTAAATGTAAACGGTGCACGAAGACGTACACTCTAAAGCGCCCTTTCGTCAGTTCAAATATTTAACTTGATACGCTCAAACGGGCAGATTGTCTCGTAATGAGGACCAGATTTTTAGTAACGTAGTGCTAAGCTTTAGGGTTGAATACTAGCTTTTGTCTAAAATTCTTTTTAAGTCAAATTGAACTTTTGTTTAACTTTTTGTTTAAAATAAATAACTATTTAATTAATTACTCTACCCTACTCTAATACATAAATGCGAAAGTAACTGTCTGTTCTGTCTGTTATGCTTTCAGGCCTAAAACACTGAACCCATTTTAATGAAATTTGGTACACAGATAGCCTCGATCTTGGGATAGGACAAAGGCTATCTTTTATCGCGAAAAAAGGCTTAAAGTGATTAAAAAACAGAATTAAAGGTTAGGTTCATTTATATGTATAAATATGCAAAGACGAAACAGATCAAAACATTTCTCTCTTCCATTTCTTTATCAATGATTTTAGAGCTTTAGCTATTGACGAGCTTTAATTTTACAAAATAAAAAAAATATAGAAAGATACATATGTTTTCTACAAACAATATTTTTTGGTATATATAAATATAACTTATTTGACAATACTCGTAGTAGCGTAAATAACGCCTTCGGACGGATTTTGTTCACGGTGGTCATTTAGATACAAGAGAATAAACGCGCAAGCTCTATTCCTTTCACTCTAGTACTGATGAGTGGAACGTTTCCTCATCTATATAATATGTAATATGTGTCAATCAATTATATTGAGTTACAAACGAGGAACTCTAAGCTAGTAATTGGTAAGTCGCGTCCTTAATCTCTAGATATCTTGTCTTACTAAATGCATTTTAACGGTAATTATTATTAAGTAATAAGAAAAAACGAAATATACGAAAAAAAAAACAAATTTATAGATGCTCATATGAAACGAACATATGAAACGTCTGAAATGGAGATGGGCTGGTCATGTAGCAAGACTAACAGATGGAAGATGGACCCAATTAGTTACTACCTGGCCAGGTCCAAGTGGCAAGAGAGCCAGAGGACGTCCAAGGGAACGTTGGGTAGACGAAATTAGAAATAATGCTGGTGTAGACTGGACAGAGAAAGCTAAAGTGAGAACCACTTGGAAACTGTTGGAGGAGGCCTATACCCGCCAGGGGCCTTAACTATATAGAAAAATGTTTCTTTTTATCTTAATATTATATTGTAGTAAATATTACTTTTATCATGTTATGTATATGTTAAGGAAATAAAAGGCTATATTATTATTACTATTAATAAGAAAAAACACATTTTTTAACCGACTTCCAAAAAGGAGGAGGTTATATGTTCCGATGTATGTATTTTTTTTTTTTTTTTATGTATGTTCACCGATTTCTCCGCCAACTGTGGGCCGATTTCAAAAATTTTTCTTTTGTTCGATAGGGTATAGTTCTGAGGGGGTCCCATTATCACAAAATCAGGATCTGATGATGGGATCCCAGGTAAATCCAGGGCAACTTTCAAAATTTATAGGCACCTATTATGTTTTTTATATATTTTCTAAAGCTGTTCAAGCATTTGCGTCTGAAAATCGTAATCTCATGTGAAGAGCTGATGATGGAAGGTAGAATTCTTCAAATGTTATTGTTTATCTGTGTTCACCGATTTATGCGTCAATTGTGGGCCGATTTCAAAAATGTATTTTTTGTTTGGTAGGGTATACTTTCAAGATGTTCCCATTGTCACCAAGTTAGGATCTGATAATGAGATCCTAGGGAAATCGATGGCAACTCTTAAATTTTAAAGGCACTTAGTACATTTTTCATATATTTTCTAAAGTCTTTTAAGGATTTGCATCTGATAATTACCATCTCATGTGGATAAGCTGATGATGGAAGGTACAACTCCTCAACGGCTAGGAGTTGAAAGGAAATTCCTTTAAAATTATACATACATATAGACTGATAGTTGTGTTCTTCCAGGCTATTACGTTAATATAAGGTAAATCTCATTAACCTCTAGGAGTTAGGTAAATTAATGGACGTGGTTTATTTAAACTATTTCGTATGGGGAATGTAAGCATAAAGATGAGCTCGTAGTTTAGTTACAGCTACAGTAGTCGTAGATAGAGTACTCTTTGGACACCAACACCCCCCCCCCCCCCCTTTCGGTAGACCCGATAATTAATTACTATTACGTTACATACGTTAATAGGTATGCTCGTTGTTTAATATAAAGCTTAAACAGATTTTAAATTAGTGACATATAGTAAGTCACTATAATTAAATCAGCTACATAAAAGGCACACTAAAATTGGAAAAATAAGTTATTTTAAAAAAAAAAAATTAAACCGACTTCAAAAAATCTGCACTAAAAAGAGAAAAATCTAAACTAAAAAGTAGAAAATAATACTTTTAAGAACTTTGTTAATTTTGGAGTCGGTGCCAGCCAGGTATTTTGATTATGTTTACAAATTGATAGATTAATCGAATATGTATCTATTTACTTAGGGTTATTTTGCTTTGGCTGGCACCGACTCCAAAATTAACAAAGTTCTTAAAAGTATTATTTTCTACTTTTTAGTTTAGATTTTTCTCTTTTTAGTGCAGATTTTTTGAAGTCGGTTTAATTTTTTTTTTTTAAAATAACTTATAACATATTTTTCTGACTGCTTGTTTCTTCCGGCTAATCTCCAAAACAGCTGGACCAATTTTGACAAGAATTTCACTGGCAGATAGGTCATGTTATAAAGGGTACCTTAGGCAACTTTTATTTAAAAAACAGTATTAGGGTATATGTCCGCTCAAAAAAATTAAAACAACATTTACAGTATAAATTCTAAAGTGTTTAGTTTATCCTACTCGAAAAATTGACTTATTTTCAAAGAAATAAGTTCTATCTTTAAGACTGTTAATATTATGTATTACAAGTGATTGAGTCACTGGTGGTTTTCTCACGATACGCACACATACAGAAAGACAAAATTGTAAAAAACTATAGATTTCGCCTCTGTATCGATAAAAATGTCTATTTCTATAACATTTTCCAAAAAAATATACAGATTCGACACAGAATTTTATATTATGATTAGATTACACTAAATTTATCATGGCATTGGGATAAAAAGACCAAAGCATCCTTATCTGTTTAAAGTATCGTCCATTACGAAAATCCTTTTAATGTTCTTCTAAGCCGATTACTGTTTTTGCTATCCTATCGTATTACCCCTGTTTTTGTATCGGTTTACGGTTAAACTGGCAGAATTCACAAAGGGGCGTTTTTTTATTTAAAACGTCGGTAAAAACCGGTTTACAAGTTTATAAGAAATTGTTTAGGAATGCCGGTTGAGCTGGGTGTGATGTAACAACATTTGTGCCGTGTAAAAGAATCGTTAAAAATTAACCGTCAATTAAGCGTTTCTGATATCAAGACAATGTTAGTGGGACGAAATTTTGATTTCAAATGACAAAATGAAATATAAGTATGATATAAACAATATTTGCGGGTTGATTTATCGACTAATTAGATTAAAGAATTGTGTATATAATACAAATAAATAATATTATACTGTCTATTTGCATTATTAAACTAAACTACACTAAAAATACAAAAAATTATGACTGTCTGTTTGTTCCGACTGATCTCTCATGCCTGATTTTGATGAATTTTGGTATAATGATAGCTGGTTATCCGGGCAACATATGGGTTACTTTTTATCTCGGGAAACATGTATCTTAGTTATGATGATACTGTTAAAAAGCTAATGAGAAGCTAGTGTACGTATTTAAAAAAGTTTTAACATTTTTCAAAGTGAGTGCTTAACAAATGTGAGCCGTAATATAAGTTAGTTAAGTTTAAAATTTACTAACTGTAAATTTGTTTGTGCATACCTCTGA
Organism: Boloria euphrosyne; assembly: GCA_951802675.2. Classification (NCBI taxonomy): domain Eukaryota; kingdom Metazoa; phylum Arthropoda; class Insecta; order Lepidoptera; family Nymphalidae; genus Boloria; species Boloria euphrosyne. The sequence goes on from OX637896.1 coordinate 6,322,625, forward strand.
CTCAGGTAAAAATGGCCAAAAATCTTGACGGTAAGGCGAAACAAATCAGTTAATTTGCCTTAAAACTTAATTTAAATGGTAATTATAAGTAGAAATTCAATTCACTTAATATTTTTATCCCATATTCGTGGTACTAATATTTTTCTATCGTAGTTAGTTTTAAATAATCCAGAACTTTGCGTTGTATATATTCAGCCAATTTTAACGTTACACAGCTGGGCACAGGCCTCCCTCCAATACGAGGGGGATCAGGCCATAGTCCACCGCGCTGGCTAAGTGAGGGTTGACAGGCTTTACACTTGCTAGTTTTTCTCAGACATGCAGGTTTCCTCGTGACGTGGCAAAGTGGTAATCCTGTTAGTAATTCGTAAATAAAAACATCAGTGGTGCGAGACCTGGGATTTGATCCCGCATCACGCATCTTTTTTAAAATAAAAATGGCCTAAGGTATCTTCGATTATTTTTATTTTAAAAAATAATTACAGTTCCGCGCAAAAAAATATAAACTCACCTAGTGACAAACCAGAATGAAGCGAGCGTGAGTCATACATCTATACATATTATAAAACAAAATCCTCCGCTGCGTCTGTCTGTCTGTCTGTTCGCGATAAACTCAAAAACTACTGCACCGATTATCATGCAGGTTTCACCGTTGCCATGGTGCGTGCAATGGTAATTCATATAATCAAGTCAAATAGACACCGGGCTGTGCGAAGTAAACATATATAACACGTATCTAGGGACATACCCAAACGAAGCAAGGGTGCTCACCCTTACCTTAGTATTTTATAAAAATCAAAAATAAATCTACCGTATATAAAGTTCGTTTTTTCGTATTTCTTACAGGTATAAATTTAAATCGTTTATTTTCATTCGAAACATTACCGTGGAGTCTCCGAGTTGATATTTACACGGCCACCTATACTTGTTTACTTTGCCTTGATTCTTGGGATCTATTCGAAATTTAGTTTTAGGGACAGTTCAAACACATTACACTCATTATATACTTATGTTGGGACATATCAGCAGTATAGCTTAGATAGCTTTAAATAATATAATAATAATATAATATGTTGGGACATTATTACAACAGCGCCATCTAGTTCCGCAGTAAGCTACTTAACGTGCTTGTGTTGCGGATATCAGATAGTTGATATAATACACATAATAATTTTAAATACATACATATTATAAATATAAACACCCATGACTGGAGTACAAACATTCGTGCTCAATAAATGAATGCCTCCAGCGGGACTCGAACCCACGACCGCTGGCGCAGAAAGTAGGGTCACTACCAACTGAGTTAAGATACTTGTTTTAACTTTAAATATTTTTTTCAAGGGATAAATAGAAAATTTTCACTTCATTCCTCGTTCACATGTTATGTTGAAGAACAATAGCCTATATTTTAAGATATAATTCAGAATTTCGAAACCTGTTTAAAAATTGAACAACATTTAGAAACAACACACACTGAGTAAATAGTCTCACGTATTAATAATTATCATAAAAATAAATATTTAAACTTATGCTTTTGTTATTTTCGCTTACTTATATAAAATTTACATACCATATCCTTAAAAGGAAGTACTATTCCACTCTCCATAATTGGTATAGGAAAAAAGTACATCATTCCCTACGTCGTTGGACAAACAAACAAACGCTCGCACTTATAATATTAGGAGGAGTAAAGCATATTTTTAAACGTGATGAAAACACTTTGTTTATTTAAGTCTGGAGTCTAGCAAAAAATTAAGTGACGAACGGCGGTCTCTTTCAGTTTACACGTTTCGTTTTCACACCTGACAACAAGGAAGCGGAATGTCTATGTCCTATACAAATATTGGATTCAAACGAGAATCGAATCTGAAGTAAGACTATAGAAGTAGATATATGATCTATACAATAAGCTAAGATACTCAATATAGTAAAATATATAAAAATAGGAATGTATTAAAATCATCATTTGAAAATAACACTACTAGAGCTTTTTTATATTAATTTCTTATTGTTAAGTTGTAAAAAAAAACAATTTTTATAAGTATTAAAGATGTTTTTATAAAATTTTAACACTCTTTAAACTATGTAGGTATATCAGTTGTATTCTTTCATCACATCAGAGCTTCTTTATCCGTTTTTTTAATTTTTCCTTTATCCGTTAGACAAACCGATTTTAATGCAGCTTTTACAATATCGCTTATATATTATAGATTTATATATTATTTAAATTTACATTAATTATTTTTGTTTAGTTATACAATTAAAAATCTTACGCGACAAAATAAACAACCGAAAAATCTGATAAAAATACGTTCAGATAAATCCAAACGGCTTTTCTGCGGAATTCTGCCAAAGCCGTCGTCCCGAGAGACGTAACTCTGATCGTCCACTCGAATAGACTGATGTAGAAAGTATATAACGTAGAAAAAATCTTAAACGCAAAATCTAACGGGTTTTAGTGTTTCAATAACGATTAAAAGTTATTACTTACAAGTATTTAATGAAATGAGCTTCCGTTTAAAAAGTTCACTTTCTTCAATCGTTATTGCTAATAGAACTAAGCGTAGTTATCGTTTCCATTTAATTTTTTATTGAATGATTTATTTGAGTACCATAAATATTATAAAAAAAATTACAGAATGTCGACAGAGAATTACTTATGTCTTTAAGAGATCTCTTCCAGAAATCCTTGAGAAGTGATAAAATAAGTTAAGTAGGAACAAATGATATAAACAGTGTACTTCATATAAAAAAAACCCAACTAATTATTATAATGAAACAAAAAATAAATACATATATATGGCTTAAAAATAATCGATAAGCAATATCGATTGTGAACTGTCGTATTGTCTAAGCCCCATTCTTACACGATACATTTCTAGAGATGTCTTTTTTTTCATTAAATTATTTTTATTCCATCATATTATGTAGTTGTAAATCGAGTAAGTAAAAATAAGTATACAGCTCGAAATTCTTGGTTCTTCTTTTCTCAAATTTTACACGTAAATTAATTTTTTTTACGTACACACAGTTTTTTTTAAGTTTATAACATAATTATAATAGATATTACGTAGTTAGTAGTTAGTATTAGTTATAACACTCGTTATTCCAAAGAAATAGTAATATTATTGAAGAAAATTTTCAAATTATCAGATTTTAGAGTATAAGGTTACTTACCTTGATTATTTGGAACAAAGTCGCAAACTTCTGCTTTATTATATTAATATCGTGTGTTTTCGTATATTATGCATAATCCACCAAACTTTTAGCCAAACTTTGCAGCTTTAAGCTTAGTGGTTTAGTTGCTAAGTTTAATAGATCCCGATATTATACGTTAAAATCGCACAAATCCGAAGGCTAGTGTCATAATGTAGGTTTATCGATATATGATATTAAAAAAGTTTACGATTGCTAAGCCTTTACCTTTCATTTGTAGTAGGTACATATATTTTTATATGCGTGTTAGCTTTACTTCATTTTTTATTTTTATTTTTACTTTTATAAATATAAGAAAATGAAAAGTAAACAACTTTTTTATTTCTTTAAATCAAATATAAATATAATGGCACTGATTGAGTGAGAAAATAAAGATCCGTATCCGTGTCCGTATCCGCGGATCTCGGCACTAAATATCCGTATCCGGATTCGTGTCCGCGGATATACATTTTTGACGATCCGGCACATCACTAATTCTTAGTATATAACGACCTTACGTCCTAATAAATAAATAATAAATATTAACTTTATAGTAATTATTATAAAAATATTTAGGGAATAGGATATTGTAGATGATGTATAGGATTCTTATTTTAGATTATCGCCTTAACACGCTGTATTACCTGAAACAAAAAATAATTAAAATTAAACATTGCTTATTTTTGTAGTAGGAATATATAGTTAACATTTCGTAAGCATAATATTATTAAAACCTTTAAAAATCTTTTATATGTATATACCAGTATTATACACACTACTATTATAAAGAGAAAAGATTTGTAAGTTTGTTTGTAATGGATAAAGTAAGTAAATTTGGTATGAAGATAATTTGAGACTCTGTAAAGGACATAGGATAGTTTTTATCCCGGAAATCATCCGTTAAAGGCGTGAAAATGGGGATGAAAGTTTGTATGGGATATAAAATGTATCTCAAAACTACTTATTTGGCCAATATTTTTTTATTATTTTTCATATTATCTAAATGATATTTTTAAGGTTTCTTTAAGTCTGTGAATTCACCATCAATTGTCAAAATATAATTCTGATACGCTTTTCTTAATTGATCCGGATTAATATCCACTTGTAATAAAATCTACTAACATGATACACTTTCCGAAGGTTTTATTTCTAACCGCCGCACTCAGAGTCACTTAATGGATCATTAAGTCATTCTTTAGTATGGATATTCTCGACTTAATGGTTCATTAAGTAACTATGAGTGCGGCGGTAAATTTGCCTTTTAATATTGATATGTTTATAATGAAAAAACTTTAATAAGAAGCAGTGGTGCAACGCACCTCTGATATCTTTCTTTTAAATAAACATATTATAATATTATTGTTATCAACAAGACTTATTTCTCACGCTAATGTAAAGTACGGAATATTTTATTTGTTCTTTTCCTTGAAGTTATCTAGTAACCTATATTAATTAGTGATAAGAAATCGATATTTCTTTGTTTATTTAATTCTGAGAAAATTTAAATAGGTCATATTATAATAACATTAAAAAGAAAATTTATAATTAACTACTTATGGTTCGTTTCTTTCCTTTGCCTGGTAGTTATTGGTCGCCTATAAGAGATTGCTTTAAGCGATAAAGGCCGCCTGCTGTGCATTTTGAAATATTTTCAATTTTTTTTCTGTTTCGTTATAAACCAATAGAAAGTATTATTAATTTTATGTATCGTTGATATTTAAATTTAAATATGCCTGAGAAATTTGCCTCAAAACAACAAGTCGATATGTCGATGTGCAAACATATTGTATTATAGATATTGGAAATTGTATTTATATAGCATTGGAATATATTAAAAATTTTGCACTCTATAGAACCTTAGCAAGTTTAGTAGTTGGCCTATTAATCACTCAAGCGCATTTAATTTTGCGACAAGTGCTCGAATTATTATTAGTAAACAACCCGTTTTGTTCTCGTAAAAACTAAACGTAAGCATCGGTTTATAGTTCCTCGGGTTAAATATTCGAAACAAGTATTACAACAGTAATCTTATATTATACTTTCACAGAAAAACTATCCGAAATAATTATAGCAATATATAAGTAAAACCATACACTCACTTGGGACATTAGTGTATAGAAGCTTGGGCTGTCACGTCCGTTGGCTGACTATATGTTTCATACGCTTTGATATAAGGCTATGCTAAATAAAAGATATAATTTGAATTTTTTAACAATCGATCTTTCTTAAAAAAAAGAAAAACAAAAGTCGCAAAGAATTTCACATACCGGCGATAATCGAATGAATAACATTAATTTTTAATACATCTGATTATCGGATAAATACTGTGATTATAATAATAATGTGATGTTGAAATAATTTACTTCATTTAACATATAACCTATAATCAAAATACGATCTACATGATATTTATCATAAATAGCATTATTATGTGGATATACTGAGTTAAATAATTTGATAATGTATGTATGTATGTATGAATGCAGCATTTATGAACGTCCCACTGCTGGGCACGGGCCTCCCTTCAGTACGAGGGGGATCAGGCCATAGTCCACCGCGCTGGCCTAGTGCGGGTTGGCGGACATGTCTTACGAAAACTTGCTAAGTTCTCTCAGACATGCAGGTTTCCTTACGATGTTTTCCTTCACCGTAAGACAAGTGGTAATCATGTTAGAAATGATTCGCACGTGAAAATATCAGAGGTGCTAGACCCGGATTTGAACGCGTATCATTTGGATATCCAAGCGAGCAAGTCGACTAATGCGTGTTTCACTTCTCAGTGAGACACTAAAGAATTCCGAAAACAAGAAATTATACATTATTTAAAAATATACCGCTATAAAAATCAATATAATATCTATTATTGTTGACATGAACAAAAAATAAAAATAGAATGTTCATCGCAAAACGACAAGCACAATGACTGTATCTAAAGTACATTAGTTTTCGTTAATTAATTTTCCGAAGTCTAAGTAGAATTTAATTAAACTAATTATATTGCCATCTAAATTAAAGAATATCTCAAAAAGAGCCATTTACTGGAGATATTCCCCGAAGTTTATAGTTATGAGTCGGAGGCTGGAACATCTCGCTTTGATAAACAACACTGGCCTTAAAATGCTTATTTGCTTTAGTAAGCGATAGTAGATTTAGTCGTTTGAAATAATAATTTTTCGTCTAACACTTAAGAGCTACCACACACTGTAGACTTTCTATATTAAAGTTTCGAAACACTATAAAAACGTATATCAATTTTATATGCAATGTGCACACTTGTATCATATAGCTTCTTCCTACACACTAATTATAATTTCTTCTACACAGTACAATGTGTAGCCTCGGAGAGGATGTAAAGTCGATCCTGCGCCTGATCTATGAAATATCCCACCAAAATACCAAAGTAAAGGAAACAGGGAGTGTACTATTAGCACACACATGATTTTCACTATAATTAATATCAGTTGGTCAAAAAACAAAGGTCAAATCTCAATATGTATTAAATAATGTCAGTCTTTCTACATTTGATAAAGTATGAGTAGTTAAATTAGAAAATAGAACAAGTTCTATTTTCGGTTCTTTCTATGTATATTGTAAGCAATAATGCTAGTCGCTAAAAAAATTAACTAAATTAAAATTACTTAAGATTTTTCTTTGAAAATGCTCATTAAGTTTATATTTAGTATGAAATTTTCATCTATTCATAATGCTAGGTACTTTAAGACAACTATACGTTTTATGCATTGCTTAAATATTCATATTAATTAAAACTCTGAAACCTATTAATGCTGCTAATTGAAGTGAGACATTTAAATTTAGATGCCATATAGTTCAAACGATCTTTGGGCTAACAACCTCACTGCATGTTAAAATTTGATTTGATATTATGTGCTATTCTTAGGATCATTTGGGATATTAAGAACAAAGCCTTTAATTACAAGTTCGAATCCCATCCAGTGTAAATCAATATTTCTGCCACTGTCTGGTTAAGAGCTCGTTACAATACAGCAATTCATATAATTTAATAGCGTCTGATTGAATTATGAAACTAAAATATATATTTGATTTGAGAAAGAATGGAACCAGTAATTAATAACGTAAAGTTTCTAAAGGAATATATAAAAGACTTACAAATTAATACCAATGTAGAGTAGCTTCTAATATTTCAAAACGTCAAGTAAATCGTCGATAACGGTAAATAAAAATACTTTAGTGAAAATGGATTTAGAACCCTATAGATCTAGTCCAAATCTAAGCGCGGTGTCAGTGTAGGCGAAATGTAAAAAACTGAATGACAAATGGCTTGTTTACTTCGTCTGAGTTGGATGTACCAATCACTTTAGAGTATCCGGGGATCTCGCTCGCGTAACTGAATGGCGGCTGATAGCAAGGCTTTCCGCATACAATACTACGAAATAGTAGTAAAATGTAATCATCTGATATTATTTTATGAAACGTATGGCTCAGTTTTTAGTGACCATACCTGCTGACCTTACATACAAAATCAATTCATCGCGTAAATATAGGAAAATAATAAAATAATAAATAAATAAATATGATGGACATTACACGCTTGTATTACCGATACTAGATAGTTGATTGATACTACACATATATAACTTTAAATACATGCATATTATAAATATAAACACCTATGACTGGAGTACAAACATTCGTGCTCAACAAATGAATGCCCCCAGCAGGACTCGAACCCGCGACGGCCGGCGCAGAAAGTAGGGGCACTACTAACTGAGCCAAACGTGTCGTCAAAGCTTAATTACTAAATATGTCCTCCAAGGGGTGTACAAGATGGCGTGACGGATATTCGTTTCAAAATTTTTAAGTTTTTTCAAAATATTGTGTATTATTGCAAATTATTTTACGTATTTTTATTTACACAAAAGAAAGCTCAGTCTTTATAGTATAACTTAATTGAACATCACGCTTCATGCAATTACGTACTAGGTGCTAGCCTAAAATAACGTGCTGCCTACTTGTTATGCTGGGTTATTGTGAAATGTGTAACAAACACACACAAAAATACACATACATGCAAAGTGATTTAAATAAAAACAATAAAGTCTAAATAGATATTATGATTTCTACCAACACTTCATTATCCAATCTAATAAGTATTTAAAGAAGGTAAATCAAGAAATATGATTATGAATAAGCCCAAAGTACTGTAAGCTTTTGAAGTAGACTTAAGCTCTATATATCTTCGTTTGCGCAGAGCTTTATAGTATCGTGGGACCGAGGACCTGTCTCGCCACAAAGCCTGAAGGAAATCTTTTCCTAAGGAACAGTACAGTAGTGTTACCCTGGCTTACCTTCACTTGACAGTTTGAAACGACATATGCGTTTTAAACGTATGAGAATTCCTTTTTTTTTTTGAGATTTTTTCTTTTGGAATGGAATACAATGCATATAGGTAAGTATCTATGTACAAAACACAGCAACTATAATTAGGGAGATGCTTAAAAAGCTGTTCGAAATATTATACTGTAGTATAGCCTATTGAATTGGCAAAATTTTGCAAAACATGATCATAAAAAAATATGACTTGATATTTTAAATTTGACTACGCCTAAAACTCAGATAATTTTTGAATTTATCCATACAGTTTTCCTACACTAAAATGGTTATTTTCTTAAATATGATTTTTTATATGCCTTTAATTCGAGGATCCATTTCAAATGCTCCCCTGCAAGAGCAATATAATCGCTGGTTACCTAAGAAAATCAATTATACAAACCATAACTGAATTTCTAATTTCGAGCTATAAATTATTACAATTTCAATATTAATTTTCACGATTGAATAATTCGTCTAATATCAATTCGAAGATATCACTTTACCGCGAAACCTGTAATCTAACGAAGCAATTTGTAATACAGGCCTCCGCCTATGCCTGCGGTCATATCGGAATAGTCACCCTTTAACAAGTGCAACATCTACCCAAAACACCCTGTAAAATAGACGTTCAGGCGCTATCCATTGCTGAGTTTGCTTTAAAACAATTTTAGAGTCAAAACTTTGAGGCAGCAATGATGTGATAGGCAGAAATGTGATACGGTTTTTGGAGTTTATTTGGAATAGTTTGGAGTACCATAATAAGGGAAGGGTTAAGCTACCCGCAAATGATCTAAAGGCCTTCGATGGTCGGTTTATTGATTGAAGATTAGATGCTGAATATGGATTCTTAGTGAACGATAGTTTTGAATGGTCATTTGCTTTATGGCATGTAAGATTTGTGTTATTTGCATTATTTTCTAACTAAATTTAAAAAATAATTTCTCACGATATTATCCTGAAGTAAAAAGTATTCTGACCCGAATAAACAGCTACCATCATACCAATTTTATTGCATTACATGTACATGTATAGAATGGAAATAAGATTATTAATCGCAAAAACTTATTTTAATAGTACCTATAAGAAGTAAAAAAATAAATAACGAATTCTAGAAAAAATAATTTCACCGGAACAGCTTAATGTCAATAACAACGTATTAAACGCCGTCATCTAACGCTCGTGGGAAATGATTTGATAGATATTAATTTACAGTTATTTTTTTAAGTTATTAAAACATTCTTGTGTTAATTATAATTATATCGATGTTTACTTTTTTAGCTTTTATAATTGAATTCTATATATTTTAAGGATATTATACGATTAACGATTTTTTAGAAGATAGTACGCTTTGGGAATGATGTGATCGCCACCAGGCTGTTTCAACCTATAGAATTATTGTTAATTTCAATTTAATTAAAAAAAAGAAATAAACACTAAGACAAAAAAAAAACAAAAAAAAAATATATATATTAGTCCCGCTGAGTTTCTTTCGCCAGTTCTTCTCAGGTCAGTGGTTTCTTCCTTCCGAACTGGTAGTAGATTCATGACGTTCAGTAAAAAAGTTGTAATAATTTCATGCTGAATAAAATATTTTGAATTTGAATTTGAATTTAAATAAAATTCAGAGTGAGTCGAATCTGTACAATAAATATTTTTTGGAAAATTTGATCAGAATTGTCAATATATAGGATAACCGTCAAAATGTATCTGGAAATGAATCCGAGCAAAGCAAGGGTAAGTTTTTAGTTTATTATATACTAGCGACTAACCCTCGTTTCGCTCGGATCGTCCCTAGCTTTAGCGCGAGCCAAGCCGCGGGTTCCGCGAGTATCCTATGTTACTTCTAATACCTCCAAGAATATGTGTACAAAGTTTCATGATGAACAGTTAAGCAGTTTTCGCGTGAAAGCGTAACAAACAAACTTACATTCACATTAATTGTAATATTAGTACCTATAGATTTTTATCATGAATTTCTCAGAGAACAGTTCAGAATTTGTGAACTCATGACTCTTAGTCTAAAGCCGCACTTGATATGTTTTTAGTGACGAAGAGCAATCGACCTACTGTACTGTCATCATTGTACTTCCGCCTAACATAAATAATAAACAAATTATCAATCTTTGACCTTCTAGAGATGATTATTTAAGATGACCGATACCGTTTTCCGTTTTCTATATACGAGTAAGAAAGATAAGCAATATAGGTTGTGTTGCGAAGATTTTATTTGTGCATACAACTACTTAAAGAAGGCTCTCCTTATATCTCCCGCGTAAGTCATGGCATCTTTTTCGCATGGCTCATTGGTAGCCCCGCTCGCTTGGTAAATCGAGTAAAGCGGATTCGATTTGAACCCGCTTTACTCGAGATAAGACAACAAAAAAATATCGAGGTCTCGAATCTCCGATATTTTCTAGTGCGAATCATTTCCAACATGATTACCACTTGGCACTTGTCTTACGGTGAAAGACACTTCGTAAGATAACCTGTATGTTTGAGTGAACCTAACAAATTATCGAAAGACAAGAAAAGTCCGCTAACCTGCACTAGGCTTACGTAGTTCAGTATAGGCGTGGGATGTTAAAAAGGGCTGAATCCAACCAAATCTTGTTTATGGATAGGACTTTACAATCGACCTTCTATGAGCAGACTTTTTTAAGGCCCAAACTTATTAAGTATAAAAATACATTAATCATAATATTTCTATGTATCATTAAAACAATTTAATACTATTAAAAATTGAACAGATTCATATCTTTTTACAACAAGATCGCAGATTTAACCCAGTTACATCTACTATACTACACGTGGAAAACTCGACACTCGAGCTAGTTAAATAGCTTCAACCTTGCAAAAATAGCACACCTATTGCAAAATCGTTCCTCACGTATAAATGATAAGATCAGTGAAGCATTAGATTATCGCGAAGATCTGCTTGCATCACAAATCGCAAATATTTTATAATTCGCTTACTAAATAAGATGTTTTCTACCACTTTAAAAAGTAAAAAAAAAAAAATCTTTAATACCTAGTTCAATAAAAAATATATTTTAAAGTTACTTTCGTTATATCCACGAAATAGAAAAAAACAGTTATATCGAAGAGTTTCACAAAAGTTTCTTTATTTATATAATAAAAGTAGATTTAAAATATTTTATTTTATGTAAGAGATTTGACGATTTGAGTTATTTCCTTGTTTGCTTAATTATGTTTGAAGTTGCTTGCTAAATAGATATAATGATTTATAAGTGAAACTGCCAATGACTGTTTTCGCGGATTTAATTTAAATTTTTTATTTCTTTACGCTGCGAATGCAACAGTTATGGTCACTGGCACCAAAGTTATATTGAAAAAAGAAAAAATATAAAGACAAAGAAGTGCCATTGAATGGCACTTCTTAATTTAAGAGTTTAAAAAATCGAATTAGTGCAATATTCATTTAATATTCATCTCAATGCAACAAAGCATCGTGAGTTTTGTGTTATTTAGTAATATTTTTTAGTCAAATTGGGTCAGATCCACCAGTATCACGATTATCGTGTTGTATTTTTATTAAGATCAAACTGAAATCTCTGTTGAATAGAGGCGAGAGAGACGAGTAATACTTCAAAAAGTATTACTTAAATGATTAAAGGTTTACTGAAAAACATTAAAGCATTTTTATTTCACACTAGTATGTATTACAGATAAGGTCTATTACAAAATGTTTTATTAAAATTAATAAAAATGAAGGAGGACAATTTTCCAATCTTGTTACAATGTTATTGCGAAATGCGAATAAAATATAAATCTATACTAATAATATAAAGCTGAAGAGTTTGTTTGTTTGGTTATACGTGCTAATCTCTGGAACTACCAGTTCGAATTGACAAAATATTGGTGGATAGCCCATTCATTGATATAGGCTAAATAACATTATATTGTATAAAATATGTGAAATATAAGAATTTCGTTTCCGGTCTTTTTACCGCGGGTGGAGCCGCGGAAAATCCTAGTACCATAAATATAAAAACATAGCTAATTGGCGTAACCAGTTTTTTAGGCCCTTGGGGCCATTAGGGCCTAAAAAACTAGTCACACCAATATTAAAGTTAAAATGCCTTTGCATATTATTATGAATAATATGCGTAAATATAGCTCACGTTTCTTGGCGTTTTTGAACTTCTATGACGACCTTCTTCAACACTCTTACTACACTCTTTCAATTTTTTTTTAAAGGATCGTTTGTGGCTCCCTTCGGCCCCCTTGAAACAGGATGCCTTGCCAGGATGCATTAGCAGAGATACGTTGTTTAATCATTTTTAAGGTTTGTAGTTCTAAAAGTCTTTGTTAAATATCGAAATCTAAGATCAAATTGTACATATAAAAAAACACAATAAACGAATTAGTACTCTAATATTTTAATACAACAATAACTTTTATAAAGGTATAAAGAAAAGTAAAGTCATAAAAACGATGTAAAATCTCTTAAAACTTATGAACTTTGATAATAATAAGTATCGCATTCATTTTTAAGGTATTAAATTTTGTTATTAACGTTTTTCATCACTTTTTATCTATACAATAATATATGTATATAAATTCTAAATCTGTACTTTAATATTTCTTTCGAAAGATATTGTTGTTGAATTAGTCATTTTTATGGACACAGAGGCCAAATCTACGATTTTTAGATGTTTTTTTCCCGTCTGTCTGTCTGGTAAGGTATCACGAGTAAAGCACTGGACAGATTTTGATGATACTTGGTATGATGATAGCAGGTTATCCGGGTTATCACATAGCATACTGTTTACTTCATCTCTGAGAAATCTTTAACACAAACCGTACCTAGGGACTGATCCGAGCAGAGGGAAAGTGACTCGCTAGTATTTAATATAATTAGTTATATAATTAGTCTTTCTTGAAGAAGAAAAAGAAGACTCAATAATTCTGATCATGCTCTATTTATATAATATATTACGAAGTTAGAATCGTGATTATTATAACCGCGAGTAAAATATGCTTAAAACGTTAAGTTTTGAGTTTTACTCCTGTTTGTTGCATAATTTAATTCATTAAAATACTACATATGTTTAAAATATCTTTGGATAAGAGAAGCCCATTAGTAAAGTACTTTAGTGTAGAGACTTATTTAATATTTACTTAGAAACAGACATTTTGTTGAATCTCAGACCTAAGCCTGAGTTACTATTCTACAGAGAAAAACGTATAAAGTCAGCAGACGGTAAACAGCAGGTATATTATACCAACGAGATATTCTTTAGAATTTCATATTAAAATGAGATTTCCCTTTAAATTACATACGGATGCTACTCTGCGTTGAGATTGAAATAAAATTTCGTATTTTTACTTTTGACTTGTAATAATACTAGGGCTAAAAAGTAATATAATTAAGTGAAGTAAGTATGGTGTTGGAAGAGGAAATCAGGCATTCTTCGTGAAAAAAAGGAGGGTAGTAATGCTCTTGACTCTTATAAAATATACTTATAAAAGATAATTAAAGGCCACTATGACACGAAATCCTAATTGAATAGACGAAAAATTTCGAGAGCGAAGCTAAATGAAGATGTCAAAAAATGACTTTTTTATTATAATTTAAAGAATTTCATATAAAACCAACCTACCTCACAGAAATTTTGAACTTAAAATTTGTAAGACACGAATAGCTCGCTAAAGAGAGCACATGGAGGGGGAAGTATAAAAGGCGGTGTAATACATGTTTCATTATCACTATTGTGCTAGCCGAGTCGCCGAGTAGACGTCTCGGCGGCGTTTTATTGGATACTGGGACCGGGGCGATTTAAAATGGGAATATGCAATGAGGTATCGATTGATAGTCCCGTCTCTATCGAGTTTCTGAATAATTTGTATTAAGATTTGAGGACGGTGTTGGTTGGTAATGATTTATATGTTCTGTGAACTAAGAAACCTTTCTATATTATGAAAAAGTATATTTAAAAAAATAATTCAAAATTTTCAAGACAACCACAGTACTTTCTAATATTAAATATGTAGACATATCTATGTAAGAACCAAGCAAAATAGTATACAAGCATGTAGCAGTAGAGAGTGATCTAGATGATGACGATGACTAGACAGATCTAGATATAGCTAGAAAAAAAGAAATAATGGCAATTAGATATTTTGATATCAAATGTCAGGAGTATCAGCAAATGCAGTTGATGCACGAACACTAATAAAACTTCTCTAATACGATGCATAACTAGTTTCGGATTGTTACGTAGTTTATAACGTGAAACTGCGACTGTGAGAGAATTAGTTCGATACCTGTGGTCTGTTCTAAATTTAGTCAACGTAGGATATAAAGTAATGGCATTCGATAACAGTGTATTTCATGGTATACTCTATTAAATTAATCCTTGATTTAGGCTTTAGAATCTATATAGATAAATAAAATTGAAGTGTCTGTTTGTAATGTCAAAATAACAGGTTTTTACTAAATGCATATGAAATTATAGTCGGCACTTGTAAGACGAATATTATATATATTTTTTATTATTTCTGCCAACTGTCTGTATTCTGGCTAATCTCCGAACTCCGGACCGATTTGATGAGACTTTCAATGACAGAATGCTGAAATTATAAGTAGTATTGAGGGAAACATCCAAAAGCAGCGAGAGTAAGTCGCTAACTAGTATTCAATAAAAATATTAATATTAAGAATTATAAAACAAATAGGTAAAGTATACGTAATATTTATACGTACATTCCATTCTCATACTTATTTAATACAAATTTTCAAACTATTTTCGAATTAACAGAGAATTTTAAAATACATTGCCACACAAATTGCGTACGAAATTACTCGTTACAGAATTAACATGTTTACGAAATTTAAATTGCGTTAATATTAAACATCAAAATATTATTAATAAGCGAATCATATATAACCATATGAATACATAATGTCATTAGTTCGATATACTAAAATACCAATATAAATAATATCACAAGCAATTTCGTGATTAATTTGCTATTCAGTACATTAAATTTCATATATTCGTATCTAGGCCGAAACACGAATAGAATTAAATAGTTTGTCGCTTGTTAGCTCTAATTATCCGGCTCGGAGGACCAGTTGTCGGTCCCACTGTATATTTAATTATGGATGCAAAACAGTTTTATTTTAATTGTACACAAAATATTTAATCAATAGAAGTAGGGTGCGGACTACGGAGTGCAGTTTAGAATATTTTGCAATTAGCTTATGTACTTGTATGTACGAGGGATGCTTGGAATAGATAATCTCTTTAGTTACTAGAAAGCATTACAAGTGTTGAATCCTAAACGTACAGTTGGTTAGTTTGTCTTTAAATTCATATAAAGGAAAAAAGGTTTTTTTACATTTTAAGCAGAATTTTATCACTGTCGAAGTCAGGAGTAGAAGTAGTAAATATAAACATTATGTTCGTCAATATATATCTTTAAAAATTTAAATCAACTAGAAGCAAGGACAAGATGACACATTTATAATAACAAAAACGAAATTATATTGTTGTCTCTTACATTGTATTCAAAATTTGGTTAACAGAATATAATTTCAAATAATTTATATTTATTAAAGAATTAAGGCCTCTAATGATTTTGCATAAGAACTAGAATCGCGTGTTGGTATTGAGTTGAGTGGGTGTATTGTGACTTTATTAGAGTATAGTTGTAGATGCGTTGATAATTTGAATATCTTCAATTCAATATAACATGAAAATATCATACAATTGTTAATTAATATTTATAGAAGAAGGTAGTGGTTGTTCAGTGGTAACTGGTAAGGAAACCGAGTGGAGCGGGTTCAAAACCCGGGTCTCAAATTCAAATTCAATTCAAATTCAAAATATTTTATTTAGCATAAAATTATTACAATTTTTTACTGAACGTCATGAGTCTACTACCAGTTCGGAAAGAAGAAGCCACTGACCTGAGAAGAACTGGCGAAAGAAACTCAGCGGGACTATTTTTTTTGTCTGTTTTAATATTTTTTTTAATGAAAATCGAAATGAACAATAATTCTATGGGTTGAAATAGCCTGGAGGCGATCACATCATTCCCAAGGCGTACTGTCTTCTAAAAAATCGTTAATCGAATAATATCCTTTACTACACAAACGTTCTTTCACAATTTTTTTAAATTTGGCAATAGGAGCTTTTTGAACGTTTTCTGGGATCCTGTTGTATAAGCGTATACATTGTCCATAAAAAGAATTACTGACTCGGCGTAAACGAGTCACAGGCATTACAAGTTTATGTTTACTCCTAGTATTAATGGTATGCATGTCGCAATTCCTGGGAAATTCGTGTATATTTTTATGAACATACATAACATTTTCGTACACGTATTGAGAAGCAACAGTCAATATTTTTATTTTTTTTAAACTTATCTCTTAATGATATTCTAGGACCTAAACTGTAAATTGCACGAATAGCTCTTTTCTCACATTTTTGATATTTTATATCGGAATCATTTCCAATATAATAATATTGGCTATATATAGCTATTGATAATATATATATAGCTGTAAACACTTGTGTAACGGTGAAAAAAAAAATGATGAGGAAATATCTGAAAGAACCACGGAAGACATGTAAAGCCTGACGTGACCGTATGGCCAGATCACCCTAGTAGTAAAGGGGAGTCCACGCCCATCAGTGGGATGTTAAAACATACATAATATATAGAAGAGAGCATTATATATTCGAATCTAGCTCAATTCGCTTTACTCAATATCTTAATTCTTAACTTAATTTGACGATTAAAAACCACAAAAATTTCTGTTTAGACATTTTGTCATAATTTTTTAAATAAGAAACCCACATGTTTAATTACACATAATTTATAACAGATTTAGTATACAAGTAATATCGTTTATTAATTAAAATTTACGTTTTTGTCTAACCGCAAATGTCACCCAACGTTTGTTTATCATATCCAATCTATTAGAGCATTAACTATAACACTCATTTTAATGCGCTATTTAAATATTTATGAGTACCATAAACAATATAATTTAAGTCTACAAAGCCCATAAATTATAGAAAATTTTCACATTAAAAGAACAGCCGCCATAGAGTGACGACAAGGTTTTAATATTACGCATAAGATAAGGCCCATCATTCACATCAATATAACTGTTTGTACGAATTAAATCTATGCCTACTAATGTTATAAAGAGTTCGAGTTTATTTATTTGAACGCGCTAATCTCAGGAAGTACTGACCCGATTAGAAAAATTCTTTTTGCATTATTTATCCCGTTTGTTGTGGAAGGCTATAGGTTATATACCATCACACCCATCAAAGTGAACCTTAAATCCTCTTTAAAGACAATATATAATATAAATCGTTATTAAAAATTGGAGACTTACCGCCGCACTCAGAGTCACTTAATTAACCACTAAGTCGAGAATCTCCATACTAAGGAACGACTTAATGGTTAATTAAGTGACTCTGAGTGCGGCGGTAATAGTCGGATATAGAGTGGTTTAATACGATATGCAGGGAGACCCCTAGGCATTAATTACGGAGCTGATGATCTACATAAATGATCTTGGTAATATTTAAAATACCTAAGTATGAAATAAAACATATAATTATTAAATATTTATTCATAGTATATAAAGGACATGTAGAAAACTATACAAGAAATAGATAAAAGTTTCACATACAAAATATTCCAAAAAACAAAGGTATCTGAATTGAAAGCAAATTGAACATATTTTATTCATAAAGCCGGCATCTATATAATAAATAATTAGGCTGTTTTTGTGTGACGATTAAAATTTTGGAGTCAGCACGAAAAAAGAAAATATGGTGCTCGTAAACAATAGGTTTGGGTCGCCTCGGGAATGTCAACGGGATGTCGCAGCGAAAAAATCATACATAGATCTAATATGATATTTAAAGTTCGTTGCTATCAAGGCAAGCGAAGCGATAGCGATTTTATAGCTTTCTTTTATAGGTTATAAAAGCTGGTAGGTACAAGTATGTGCGTAATTCTTATACATACTTATTTGACAAATTTCGATGATTTTTTGATGTATTTTTAGCTATAGGATGTGGTTTCGACCGCTTTTTATGTTTTTTTTTTAATCCATACTAATATTATAAATGCGAAAGTAACTCTGTCTGTCTGTCTGTCTGTCTGTCTGTCTGTCTGTCTGTCTGTCTGTCTGTCTGTTACCTTTTCACGCCTAAACCATCCAACCGATTTTGCTGAAATTTGGTATGTAGATAGTTTGCATTCATGAGAAGGAAATAGGCATATTATTTTTTGGAAATTCAACCCCTAAAAGGGTTAAAAGGGGTGGCAAAGTTTGTATGAGAAAAATATTTTTATTGCACATTTTTGCATGAAACTTTGAATTAATGCTTTTTAGTACAAATGATGAAACACGTATTTCAGGGTTTTTCGAAATTCACCCCCATTGGGGGTTAAAGGTGGTGGCTAAGTTTGTATGGGAAATTTAATTCTATTGAAATATTTTGCGTGAAACTGAAATAATGCTCTGCAATACAAATTATGAGATACATATCTAAGCGTTTTTTGAAAATCAACCCCTATGGGGGTTAACGGGGGTGGCACAATTTGCGTAGGAGAAATATTTAACAGTATTTTTTACCATAAGTCCATAACAATGAACCACGTACATCAGTTTATCATTAACGAAAAACACACAAAGAAATTATGATACACATAGTAGCAAAATTGGTTAAAAATAGGAAATAAGTTTTAGAAAGCGAAGCAGTGGCGGCACGGCAGGATGCTACCCAGTAGTTTTCAGAAAAGAGGGCCAGAACTTTAAATGGGGAATCAGTCCTTGGTACATTATAAGTAACAGTATATAAGCAAAAAATTTTATTGTATTCACTCTTAGCGCGAGCGAAGCCGCGGGCACCGCTAGTTTCTCATAAATAAAGCTTAATTTTTCAGTGTTTAGCAAGATGAATGCGTCCCAATTACGAAAATATAGTAACTTTTTATTTTAATAAAGCAAGTACTTACGAATTTTATAATGAAAACTCTCAGGAGTTGGGTCAACATTGTTTGTTGTTGTTAGGTTGCTCTATTAGTTTGTATTGATCTTATAAAAATACAATGAAAAAGTTTCGCCACAATAGGTATCTCTATCCCGCAAAACTTTCATTTACTACTTAATAAATAGGTAATGACTTCACATAAGGATAAATATCTTTTAAAAGCTATAGCACAGCCCTCAGAGAACACCACCCTTATATTCTGAAGTTTTCCTTTTATTATAGCCAAGGGCAAATATTCTTGCTACCTCGAAGTTTTGTGGAATTAATTAGTACAATTATGCCGGTGTATTTATGTGCACGTTGAGACAGTTCGAGATAGAAATCTGTTAGGCCATGAACGTACTGGGAGGTGACGTTTGTTAGACTTATTCTCCTTTTTTCTACTCTTTTTTTCTAGATCAGGTTTGACATAGGACGCTAAACTTTTACTAAGATGAATGTTTGTATGTTAGATTTAAAATATAATAATATTTACTTTTTCATTTATATCCATCTGCATAATATTTATCACTTAATAAAGGATTTTTATTACAGGCAGAGTAATTTTTGGTAAATTCTACTTCTAACCGTAATCCATACGTCATAGTCACGCCATTTTAGTGGGAAACTGTCACAAACATATATATTTTATTTAATCCCCATGTGTAACCGCCTTACGCTTAGTGGTTAATTTTTTACGCATTCACATTAAAGGGTTCGATGCCTATCTGACTAATTATAATTATCTCGTTGTCATCTTTCATTTAGAAGTAGTTTTGAGCGTTGACGTTTGATGTCAAACATATAAATAAAATAATAATAAGAAGTTTTTGAACGGTCTTCGATATTTGATCAACAATGATGATATTTTGTGCATTCAAGGTTTATTTTTATGAGAAAGGCCTCCTGTGGTTTCACTATAACGACAGACATTTTTAATACGAATGACCTATCCCTGCGCTCGCTATTATTATACAATAAATACTATTACGTGTCCGGGTCATAGCCTGTCGGTAAACTGAATTTCATAGCATTTGTAATAAGTTTGATACTAACATTGACTTGCGGATTCACCTACTTAGTACAACGATGAAAGATATTTTAAAATAATTGATAAAAAATAGAAACTAAGTTAAATTTCTATATTTCCTAAGAGTTCTTAAATATTAAGGCTAAAACTTCATGATATGGCAGTACCTTCTCATTTTAACCGAGTGTTAGAACATAATGCATACAGAATGCGATACAGTTAACAATTAACCTAGGGGCACGCGCGTAATACCCGAATGTCATAGGATTTGCAATCAAAATCCCTTACACGGACAAACGGACAGACGCCCTTATGGAGAACGGTGGATAATTAGAAATTTGACATAAAGGCACCTACAAACTTAAGTACGTTTTGTCGATATTTTTATTAAATTGAAAATTTCACAGAGTTATAGAGAAATTTAAGCATTGACTCATAGACTACATACTCGTACAAAATAAAAAAAATCGCACATATATTATTATATGCGATTTATTTTATTACATAATATATTTACATCCTTGTTATATATTGTTGTGTGTTGTAAAATTAAATATAAAGTATACTGCTATAAATTATACTAGATGTATGTATCTAATTCTGAATAGTTAAATAAAATTGAATAATTTAATCGAAAATCGAATTTCTAGTAGCATGTGAAAACATTCTTAAGACCACGTACCATAATAGAATATACTACGATGCTGGAGTTTTCATCTATCATCGAAAATATTGCAACAGAGATATAACTTGCACTGATTTAAACCATGTGTAATCAGTTAGGTCTTCCTATATTCTCTGTACATAAGTATAGACTATAGGAACTAAATTCTACCATAATGGTATGTGCATGTAAAAAGCTACACTATAAAATTTAGGGTCTTTTAAAATTCAAAGGGTAGAAGCTAACCCCTTCACGAAACGAGGGTGTTTCATTACACCCTATACTCTAACAGCATAAGCTCGACTAAAGTTACTCGTACTCTAGTCAGGATTAACGTAGCGTACCTACAAACAGATGTACTATTTTGCTTCATTTTATATTTATTGAGTCATTTTTAACTGGTTGTGTCTTATATTCAACACTGTTGTAGCCAAAGATAATGTCTGAAACTATTGAACAGATCTCTTTAATTTTAAACCTACACAACTTCCCTGATAGGCTGGCAAGCAAAGACATAGACATGAGGCAAAAATATATAATTTCAAAAAGGCAATTAATTGTCTAACAAAATAATATGCTAAATAGATAAATAAAAATAAATATGTTGGGACATTATTACAACAGTGCTAGTTCATATATATATATATATATATATATATATATATATATATATATATATATATATATATATATATATATATATATATATATATATATATATATATATATATATATATATATATATATATATATATAAACACCCATGAGTGGAGTACATGCATTCGTGCTCAACAAATGAATGCCTCCAGCGGGACTCGAACCCGCGACCGCTGGCGTAGTAGGGTCACTACCAACCGAGCCAAACGTGTCGTCATACATACATACAGATATAAGTTAACATTCTAACAACCTAATACAAGAACATCAAAAGACCTCTGTACTGTATGACAAAAGTATAAAATTACAAAGACAAAAAATTAAATCTCAAAAACACAACATCCGAATATTTCATAGTAATCCAAATTACATGAAAACGAAAATTTTTACCGTTTCCATATGTTCGTATCAAAAAATAATAATAACTCGAGCCTTAGGCGTTTCCGTTTGAATTTACAAATCGGTTGGCGTGTAGTCGACTTTATTGGCTGGAGGCGGTACCTATCGCCATAATTGGACACGTCAGACCTCATTTGCATAAACCAGAGGACTATTTTGACCCCTACTTTTGATGCCTAATGGTAGTACTGGGGGCAGGTGCTTGATTAAATTGTAGCCTTTTGAAATGCTTAGTTATATTACGTGTGAGGATATGTTTGTCCATCTTTAATTATAATAATTTACGATAAGGTCGCAATAAATAGAAATTAGAAGTATAATTCATTAATAATATATTATAATTACTTAGAACAATTATTAGAGAAGTAGTTGCCTAAACCATAAATGGAATATTAAGTATATTTAATTACTTTGCAGATTCTTAGATTTATTAAAGTTCTTTTACATTTACTGTAAGAGAATTTCAATTATACTAAAACTTTGATATTATTTATAATATCAAAAGCTTTACATATACGTACATATTCTAAGTAAGAAGTACTATTTAATTAGACTCTTCATTGCATACATTTTGATCTTTTATTATACTCAACCGTTTTTAATAGCCCAGTGCTGAGCACAAGCCTCCTTTCAATACGAGGGGGATCAGGTCATATTTCATCACGCACACGCTGGTCAAGTTCAGTTTGACAGTGTCCACTTGTCTTTAGAAAAATTGCTAAGCTCAGACTTGCAGGTTTACTCACAATGATTTCCTACACCATACTTAAAACAAATGGTAATCACTTTAAAATTAATGATTCGGATATGAACATACAAGAGTTGCGAGGCTAACGATTTGAACTCGCTTCACTTAGTTTTCCAAGTCCAAAGTAACTGGGCCACACAACCACTGACTTTCTTTAATTATTACGAGATAATTATAATATATGAAGGTCTAAAAACCTAAACTATTTTATAATAATTTAATTTAGTTAACAATTTTAGTATCAAAATTTTGCACACTATTAGACAACTACGTCATTATTCCCTACAAATGTTAATCACTCCATCCTCACATTTGATTACGGCCTTACATACTTGATACATACGTGTTCAGGGTTGTCATAAATTATTATTTGCCTCATTGACTGAGTGGTAAGTTGATTCTGTAGCATGAGGTACTAGATTCGATTTTCGAATAGGGGTCTGCGGTGTTGGTAGGTTCAGTCATCCAATTTAATAAAAATGTATTTAAAATTTCTATTGATCTTTTTTTAAACTATTATCGAGCTATCTTATGAGTGTCTGACATAATGAGTTATTTGAACTTTTGCATTCAAATATAATGTCTCGACTCAGACTCGTTATGTCAATTACTCCTTCAATTTGAATCGGATAGATGAATTTTGATGAAATTTATCACATAGATAGACTTAGAGGAACATGTGTATGTAGATACTATGTATAGCCTAATATGTATATGAACCTATATACCTAGGCACTCGAGTAAAGAGAGTATAACAAACAAACATGACTTAACAATATATTAATGGCCAATTATAAACCTTAGCAAACATTACACCAAATCTTCATAGAAATAACGTACCGTTGTATCAGTTTATAAAGTCGACAACCCTAACTTGTGACGCTCATCTAATTACGATCTACTAGGCCATTATTACAAATGCTTTATTCATACGAAGAATGAAGTTGACAATCTGTACGACGTTAATTAAAATTTGACTAATTAATTGAACATCTTATTAGCTTTATATATTTATATACATATATAACATATCGACGACACGTTTGGCTCAGTTGGTAGTGACCCTACTTTCTGCGCCAGCGGTCGCGGGTTCGAGTCCCGCTGGGGCATTCATTTGTTGAGTACGAATGTTTGTACTCCAGTCATGGGTGTTTATATTTACAATATGTATGTATTTAAAAATTTTTCTATTATCTCCGACCGATTACGGCCATGGCGGCCAATCTCATTGAGACTGGCCAAGTACGCAGGAGATATTATAGTGCACAAGTGTACGCGCAGACACAAGTGCACTCTCTATTCCTATCACTCTCATACTCCGGTGGGACGACTACTCGACACGACCAGTGAGAGCTAAGGCGCAGGACCGACAGCTTTACGTGCTCTCCGAGGCACGGGGGTGAACCACCACCAACTTCCCAACTCCGGGCTGTTACTGAGGCTAACGAAACAGAAAGATTCAATAACTAAACTTGGCCCGACCCGGGACTCGAACCCAGGACCTCTCGGTGCGTGACCGTACATGCTAGCCACTACACCACCGAGGCAGTAAGTAATGAGTAAAAATTATATGTGTAGTATATCAATTATCTGATATCCGTAACACAAGCCTCGTATTTATTTATATTTATTATTTATTATAAGGAAATTCTAACTGAGTTGAATCTGTATGTTTTTAAGAAAACCTTAAAAATAGTCGATAATAATATCGATACATAAACTATACTTTTTATAATTTTTGTCTATCTACCACACAACTCATTACGAGAAAACCACTAGACAGATTTTGATAAAATTAGGTATAATGATAGCCAGTGTCAATAAATAGGATACTTTTTATAGCGTGAAAATTCCTCATCTCTAAGGTATTTATACTTTCAAATGCACTGTCAAAATGATGATTTATTACGATTATATATCATCGAATTTCGACATCGTAAATACTCAATGGAAGATGTTCTTAAAACTTTTAACCGAATTAAAAAGAAAGGAGTACTTACTTAAAGGTCTATATTTTTAATGAATAATTAAAATTCAATTTTCTTATTAATGGCTTCAAAGAGTGCCAGTTAAGCACAAATCACCACGCCAATGTCTCGTAAAATAAAATGAATTTTATATATAGATAATAAGACCTTAATTCATTTTTTCAAATAATCTTTTAACTTAGAACATAATAATATATAACTATATTTTTAAATACAATATTGCTTATTGAAATAAGTTTATGTATGTATTACTATTTACTACGGTCTTGCAAATATTTACTCTAAATGAGATTCGAACACGTGAAGTTTACCCTTAAGTAGAGATACGGTGAGACACAGTCATACTAATTAACTTGTTTTCCTAAATATAATTAATTTGCGTCCTAACCACTTCCAAATTATTAGAGGAACTAATCCGTTATTATGTCAACTGAGTACACAAGATAAGTTATCAAGTATCTACAGAACAACAGCAGTTTAACACTCACATACTCATGCTTTACGGTTTAAGACGAAAATTAACGATCATACAAGCGCAGTAGTAGCCCAGTGGTAATTCTTGGGAAACAGTAAAGCGGGTTCAAATACCGGGTCTCGCACTTTATACATTTTCATGTGCTAATCGTTTTCAATATATCACTTGTCTTGAGGCGAAGGGAAACGTGTAGAAACTGCATAACTAAGAGAAACTCGTTGTATTGAAGGAAGGTCCGTACTGCAGGGACGTTAAAATGGGCTGTTATTTTTCTTGATATTTTTTTTAAGATTTTTAATATTGGCTATAGATAGAGATACATGTATAAACGAAAACTTAAACACTGACCTCCATTTCTGCAGTCGCGTAATCGGTGCCAAGTTGTTTTAGATAAAAATAATAATAGTTTTCTGAATTTACAATTTACATTATAGTTAATACCATATTACAAGCATACTAGTGCTTAAGATGTAATAAATCGCAGCCACGTTATGTTACCTGAAACAAAGAAAGAAATAATAATTAAAAAATAAATTAAGGAAGAATATACTTATTTATAACTAGCAACTCTTTGAACGGAACCGTCAAAAATGTCCAGCCGTTAAAGAGATTAGCTGTAACAATCCAACAGTCAAACAGAAATATAAAAAATATGTTATTCTTATGAGAACCGCATATAATAATTATATTACATGTATACATTCAGTAATAACTTTGAATGTTATATAATATTAATGAAAATAATAAAAAAGCAGCTTCCTCATCGTTATTACGAACAAAATTACAACACTTCACACAACTAAGTGCTGGCTAAAAGTAAAATTTTAAACAAAACCCGACAAAAATTCATTCATGTTAAATTAACTTCTATAAAATTCCTTTGTTAACTAAATACTTAAACAGAGTTACGATGTCACGCTTAAAACAATTCAATACACGAACAATTCATATAAATAAAAGACGGTATACATTATAAATCAGTTCCTTTCTGATGACAGAAAAATGACAATTAAACACAAAAGATAGCCTAAGCATTGTAAGGTACCTTCTAAGAAGCTATAAAGTTTCGTCCCTGCGGTCATTTGTTTTGTAAACAGTGCGTCCTCAATAGTTATTTTTAATCAATTTTCAGTTCTATTTCAATAGTGCTAGAGTTGTAATTTGTAGTAGCTTAAAAGTATTTCAATACTTTGTATT
Organism: Boloria euphrosyne; assembly: GCA_951802675.2. Classification (NCBI taxonomy): domain Eukaryota; kingdom Metazoa; phylum Arthropoda; class Insecta; order Lepidoptera; family Nymphalidae; genus Boloria; species Boloria euphrosyne. The sequence goes on from OX637896.1 coordinate 6,349,363, forward strand.
TAAGTGTAAAAAATTATCTCCAAAAATGGTTCAGCATTTTTCTCGGCAGTCGTATTATGTGTGAAATTTCAAACACGTGACAAGTTATTTTGAAGAAATAATATTCAAATTATTGTTAAAGACATTAAATCTGAAGAGTAGAGTAAGAAACTTATTAATATAGGTTACTTTTTATTACGTGTAGAGCAAGAGATCGAGATCGATACTATGGATCGAATGACATATCCACAGATATGTATAATAAAATTACTATTTAAAACGCGCAAATTTGTGTTGTGTTAAATTTTAACATTTTCACGTTATGACTGGACTGGTATTTGAATGAAAAGTACCAAGAACCTTAGAGCAACCGATACACAATATTATGTAGAGTTCTGTTAAGCATATAGGGACGCACTTGAACCTAGATAGGTTCAAGTGAGTCCCTAGATGTTCCCTTATGTTGCTAATAAATCATACAAAAACATGATGATATAACTAAAGATTTATTCATTCAACAATGTAAGGATTGAATCTAAAGAGAATCATGTAAAAATATCACTAACAAAACCATAAAAGCGCAGTAGAATACCATACGTCCTCATTCCATGTGCTTAGAGACTGTAATAAAGTACATTTACGTCGCTAAGACCTCTCTCCCCGGTGAATATTATTTAGATTCTTCACATTCGGTACGTAGGGTCGCCATCAGAATAATGTTTGAATAACATGTTTATTGGCAGTGAATGAAATATGGTATTTTGTATTCCTTTGTACTATTTATTTGCAAATAATGTGTCATATTAAAATAATTCAGAAAATTTTATACATTGACGTATTCAGCCAATTTAACGTCCCACTGCTGGGCACGAGTCTCCTCTCAATAAGAGGGGGATCAGATCATAATCCACAGTACTGGCCATGTGCGGGTCGGTGGACTACACGTGTCTTTCCTTCACTGCGAGACAAGTTGTAGGAAAATGTTGGAAATGTTTCGCCCATGACAACATCAGAGGGATGAAACCCGGACTGTACACACGCTTTACTCTGTTTTTCAAGCAATTTCCGTACCAGTAATTGATACCTGATATTTAGAGATTGGCCTGATCCCCCTCGTAGTGAAAGGAGACCCGTGACTAACAGTGGGACGTAAAAAAGGTCTGAATACATACATACATTTCGAGATTATCCTAAGATTCTAGAGTGCAAAGAGGCCAAAAAACCTAAATTCCTTATTATGACCAAGTCTACTTCTCTATTACATCACTATGCATTGTATTGCATATAAAATGTGAAAAAATCGCATTATTAGTATACAAATACTTATAAGTAAATCCGAAACATAGATCTTTTCCGTAAGTCCTAACAAAATTCTAAGAATGGTTATCTCAGGCGTATGATCCAGAAGGTTACGACGTGAGATATTTACACCCCACAGTACCACGACACGGATGCGGCGTAAAACTTTAATTATTCGTTTTTTATACCTCACCACTTCCTTTTATTGTATTAATATATTAGTTTATTATTTTACGCCACCCATATTGTATTTGTTTTGTAGAAAGTTATGGGTTATACTAAATTTAGTGCACTATGGTGTTGAATGGTTCTGAAGGGAACTCAAGTGCGAATCGCAATCGCACACTAATGGTTCCGTACCATTTTATTATATGCAACTCTGGGTAGTTGCATATAGATTTTTTTAATTTAAAACTACCCATCTTGGTTTTTAATTATGTTTTTTTTTTGCTATAGTGGCAACAAAATTAACACACTGTGAAATTTCTATACGGTTTATGAGATACAACTCGCTGACAGACAGACGAACACAGAACCTCCGAGGTACTAGAATATGTAGGTACCTATGAATACTATACGAGCGTTTTGTCAATTGAGAATCGAACTGATTACCTACGTCGTATATATATTATACTACAGCATCATTTGTATATAAAGTATAAACCATAATTATAGTATTAATAAAAACTACTACTTTTATCGCTTTATTATAATTTGTTCAATATTCTATTCATAAAATGCCACCGACACAGCACTCATTAAAATGTCGTAAAATGCATCTGACCTAAATATCGCTTGTAATCTTTCTATATTGGTCGTTTTATAGCTTTGCTTAAGTTTTAAAGTTAGTAAAGAGACTATTCTTTCTTAGGTTTTTGTCATTTTACATATCTAAGACAATGTTTTTGGATATTATTACGATTTTTATGCAACTAATAATCAAAATTAGTCGGGGGAAAATTCAAAAACACAGTTTTTTTCAAAACAGATGTGTGAGAGAGAGAGAGAGAGAAAGGGAGGGAGAGAGAGAGAGAAAGGGAGGGAGAGAGAAAGAGAGAGGCTTTTAAGTTTATTTTATTTTGTCCGTATGCAATGCGCTATCGCCGCCTATATTGGATCAATTTTAAGTTACTTATACCTCGACCGGGTTGGTCAAGGTATAAGTAACTTAATTGACGAGATATAAATAACTTATCTTAAGCTTAATCTTAACTCAAGTCAGTCTTCATAGAAAAAGTATCCACATTAAGATTATTTCTAGGACTTATCACATTCAAAATCACATCTAAATACAAAATTTGATGCTTATCGTTACAGCCGTTACCGAGATACACAAAATAAATATAAATACTTATATATTTGGTCATTTGAAGGGTACAGGGGCAAAACAAGGAATGTCACATAAAATTAAAAAAGTTGAAAAGTACTGAAACATAAAGATTTTGTTACGTATTATGGATTGCAATGTTGATTATAAAAAATATAATTTTGTGACATTCCTTGTTTTGCCCCTGTACCCTTCATTTAATGTAAGAATAATTAGTTACAAGCGTGTCTAATCTAGTTTATATCCCAAATATTTTCACAACTCGATAAGCTATACAAAGAAGTAAATTTAACAGATGACCTAATCAATTTTTCTAATAAAACACTTTATTTCATGCAAATGCGCCGTCCATTTATATTCTAACTTCGTGGCTTCGCATAATACGCGCTCGATTGCAGTTCCGATATTGAGAACAGCGTAGCACCTACACGGCGACACGGTGTGTGTCGGAAATTGCATACATTAGGGCACATAGTGTGGCAATAAAATATACTTATAATAAAATAATAACGAATATACGGTGAATTTCTTTGAATATAATATATTAAGAGATCGCTCGGGTACGTCCCTAAGTTTAACGTCAGAGAAGCCATGGGTTCTGCTAGTTAAAGTAAATAAAATTTCTAAAACTATAACTATACTTAAGAACTTTCATATTTATTCACCTTTTAAACCTCTGGACTTCCACAAATAATTCAAGACCAAAATTAGCCAAATCGGTCCAGCCGTTCTCGAGTTTTAGCGAGACTAACGAACAGCAATTTATTTTTTATATATAGATAATAATTGATAGACAACACTGAAATTTACATAAAAAATTAAAAGTAGTAATTATTATCGTTACAGAGACCGAATCTTTTTGTCTGTCTGTCTAATAACTCATCATGAAAAAAACTACTGGACAGATTTGGACGAAATTTGGTATGGTATACTTTGGTATACTTTTTACTACGGTAAAATATGTAATTTACACCAATCTTTATTAACCGGTAAAATGCTCATAGGGTCTAGGGACGACCCGAGCGGAACGAAGGTCGAACGAATCGCTTGTTGTAAATAAATCCTGTTTGATATTTTAGGTGACATGAACCTCAACGCAGTTAAAAAAAACAAACACACATATCTTCTATAACATTTTATTTGACGTATAAATTTTAAAGCGAACCGTTAAATTGAAGGGACATTTGGACCAACGAAGTATCTTATTTCGAAAAAAACTTAAGGTGCTCCCTTTTTTCTTGCACTCATTTTGCTACTTAAAACTAAACTTTATTTCATTGCATTACTGTTCATTTTTGTTAATATTGAGTAAAGTATTGTATTAGTTAGATTATGTTTAAAAAAGAGGGTCAGGATTTTTGTTAACAAAAACTCTGTCGTCGGCACAATAAATTAAAATATTCCAATACTAATTTCAATTAGTCATTCAAAAATAAGCTTTATTACCATTCACTTAAGTCTTAAATACATTTTAATAATAAATGTACTTCAAGACCGCTTCCTCTTTCACACTAATCATGTACTTTGGCTTTTGTCATATATATTTGTAATTTAATGCGCTTTGTTATTAAACCAAAATACAATAGAAAATTGGTATGTAGGTTAATTATTAATAATTAATAGCTGTTCTTTAGTCTCACCTACAGTCAAGAACGATGGGACTTATATACATAATTATTTTTTATTTTATTGGATTGATTTAATAATTAACCTACATACCAATTTTCTATTGTATTGTTTTAGCTGTGTGGCTACGGCAACTAGAATATGGCCACCCCATATCTTCCCGTGGGTGTCGTAAAAGGCGACTAAGGGACAAACTACCGAACACCATGGTAGTCACGGTGGTAGGCCTCAACATCGGCCGACGGCATGGTTACCACCCGTCAGCAGAAGTCGTGCCGCCAAGCGCCGAACAGCGTGTTCCGGCATGTAGACGCTGATGAAGCCGTATGGGGAATGGGTCTGAATAGTTGTGCTGCACAGTAGCTGGTGCTGGTGGTGGATCGTTGTCTGTTGTGTCGAGAGCTTAGTCGCGGAGGCTAGCGGGATCCGAAGCACGGCATGCCGCTGGCCGACCGCAGATAGTTGGGGGCCCAACTAGTGGGCTAGCCACCCATGAAAGGCTGCCCCGCCATCTGTGAAAAATCCCAGGGTGGCTCCATCGTGCTGGTTGGCGACCAGGAGAGGGGGCCCGATGGCGATCCTTGGGGGGGTTCGGGCGTCCCCGCAGTCTCCAGACTAAGCTCTCAGCGACATGATAGCATCAATTTCACCGCCAGGCTCGTGCAGCACCTCGTTCAACTGCCATTCTCCATCCTATTCACTCTTCCATTATAAATTTCATGAAAAGACGCAAAAAGAGTAATGTTTTTAAGCGGCTGCACTCCCCCTCACTTGAAGTGCACCTCACAAATATCCGAGGATTGCACTCAAATCTCTCATCAGTCCACTTCCACCTTGAGACTGCGCAGCCACACATGCTCTTTTTGACGGAGACGCAGATTCAATGTCCATTGAACGCTGCGTACCTGGACTATCCCGGCTACACGTTGGAGCATAATTTTAGCTCGCGGGCCGGAGTCTGCCTGTACGTGCGAAATGACCTCTGTTTCCAGCGTCTCCGCCACCTTGAAGACCCCACATTCTCTACGATCTGGGTAATCGTAGATACAGGAATCGAAAAGATCCTGTATTCCTGTGTCTACCGATCGCACACAGGTGACCAGGAGACAACTCGATTATTTGAACATCTCAGCGAGGCCGCTGATGTGGCTATGCAACGGTGCCCCACTGCGCAGCTTGTCTTTCTGGGGGACTTTAACGCCCATCATGAAGATTGGCTGTTCCCATACCAGAAGACGGACCATGCTGGGAGAGAAGCGTGGAAGTTTGCGGTGTCACTTGGACTCTCCCAGTTGGTTGATCAAGCGACGAGGGTACCCGATGTAGACGGCCACACAGCTAATTGTCTGGACCTTCTGCTGACAACTGATCCAGACAGATATAACATCCAGATTTCATCCCCATTGGGTAGCTCTGACCACTGTCTGGTGAAAACTGTATCGTCTTACTCTCCACCAGATGACAACTCTATTGGTGTTAGACGAGTATGGCGATACAAGTCAGCAGATTGGGATGAGATGCGACACTTTTTTGCATCCTTTCCTTGGCGGCAGGTTTGCTTCTCCTCTTCCGACCCGTCGAGCTGTGCGGATGCTATAACCGATGTGGTTCATCAAGCGATGGAATATTTTATCCCATTCGCTGATGTACCCGTTGGTGGCAAAGCTCGCCCATGGTTTAATGCTGAATGCACCTCTGCTGAAAAGCGTAAGCATTCGGCTTACCTTGCCTGGGTTGATGCTCGAGACCGCAAAGCTCCGGATGTAAGATCTAAGAAGAGAGCCTTTAACTTAGCCGCCAAGACCTACAAAAAGACTTTAAAAAAGGCTCGTCTTGACCGTATTACACATTTTGGCGCAAAGCTCTCTGCTCAACCATCTGGCAGCAAAGCATTTTGGTCCCTTGCCAAAACGGTTGAGACGAACTTCTGTAGGCCCTCACTGCCACCGCTGGTTAAACCTGACGGATCCCTGGCTCACACGGCAATGGAGAAGGCGACTTTGTTTGCCTCTCTTTTTGCCCAAAATTCATGTCTAGACACTGGCAATGCTACTCTGCCACACCTACCTCACTGCGGCATCTCAATGCCTGAAATTACCATTACTAATAAGGAGGTAAAGAGAGTATTGTGTCGTCTAGATGTGAATAAAGCCAGTGGTCCTGATTGTATACCAGCGATTGTTCTTAAAACATGTGCTCCCGAGTTGTCTCCGATACTGACACGTCTGTACCGCCTTTCTCTTAGGACTGGTATAGTACCAAAATCCTGGAAGCTTGCCAACGTGCAACCAGTGCCCAAGAAAGGTAGCCGTGCCGACCCTGCCAATTATCGTCCGATCTCAATCACCTCCATACTCTGCAAGATTATGGAGCGTGTATTGAATACTCGTCTTATGGCATACCTAGAACAGAACGATCTCCTCAGTGATCGACAATATGGGTTTCGCCGGAATCGGTCAACTGGGGACCTTCTAGTGTATGCCAATCACACCTTTGGCGAAGCTATTGAGCGAGGGGGAGAGGCGATTGCCGTTTCTCTCGATGTCTCAAAGGCCTTTGACAGGGTCTGGCACGCTAGCCTTATAAGCAAGCTTTCAGCCTATGGCTTATCTCCTGGCCTGATTGGCTGGATTAAAGACTTCCTGAGCGACCGATCACTCAGAGTTGTGGTTGAGGGCTGCTCATCACAACCCTTAAAGACCAACTCAGGAGTTCCTCAGGGGTCTGTTCTCTCTGCAACCTTGTTTCTGCTGCATATTAATGATCTGCTTATACCCGGTATCTATGGGTACGCAGACGACAGCACTGTTGTAGAGAGATACCTGCCGAATCCTCGGGCCAGTAGAGATCAAATACAGTCCGAAAGAGAGGCCATGGTAGAGCGGTTGAATCTCACACTCAGGTCAGTCTCCACTTGGGGCGATGCCAATCTTGTGAGTTTCAACGCCACCAAAACACAGGCGTGTCTGTTCACCACAAAAAGGAGTCCTTTCACCTTGACTCCTACTTTCCGAAATGTGCCTCTGGAATACACTGACCGTCTGCAGTTACTGGGGATGGACATTACCCCCAACATGAACTACGGGCGGTTCATCGAGTCTAAGGCTAATGTAGCAGCGAGGAAAGTTGGCATCCTCGCAAAGGTCCGACAGTATTTCACGCCGGGACAGCTTCTTGTTTTATATAAAGCTCAAGTCCGGTCGTGCGTGGAATACTGTAGTCACATATGGGCTGGTGCTGCGAAATGCCATTTGTCAGCCTTGGACTCGATTGAGAGGCGTGCGCAGAGGCTTATTGGTGACCCTACGCTAGTAAAAGCCAACTTACAAAGCCTCGATCACCGACGTAGGGTTGCCAGCCTTTGTGTATTCTATAGGTTACATTTCGGAGAGTGTGCGCAGGAATTACACGACTTAATTCCCCCATCCCCTTTCCATCATCGGACAACCCGACGAACAGCTGGCCTTCATCCTTATGTCGTGGACATTCCACCCGTCCGGACGAAGCGTTTCGCTTCGTCATTTATTATACGTGCGGCTAAGGATTGGAACAGCCTGCCTGCGTCAGTGTTTCCGTCCGATTACAATATGGGAGTCTTCAAGGCAAGAGTGAATAGGTGGCTACTGAATTAGTGTGACTCCATCTACGACTGCGTTACCACTTACCATCAGGTGGAACGTAGTCAAGCACTAATTCTGATTTGAATAAAAAAAAAAAAAAAAAAAAAAAAGAGTGTCTGGGGTAGTTTAATTATGACAAAATTGGGAAAAGACCAAAAACAGCTGAAAAATAAAAGTTAAAAAAACTACTAGTACTAACTACTACTAGAACTAACCGTTAAAGCGTCCTACTAATATTAGGTTGACTCGATTATACTATATAATAATCGATATATTCCCTATGGATTCCAAAACGACTGGAGCGTCTGTTAAGTAAAGGAATTAACTTTAAAAATTTTACTTCACATTGTTTCATGCGACGATAAAAAAGATCGAACGAAAAATTTGAATACTAAACGTCTTTCTAACGAAGGCTTCATAGCCGTCGTGATCATAATGTACAATTTTTCAGAGACAATCGGTTAATCTCAGTTAATTTAAAATGCGGAATCTTGAACTCGCCTTGTAATGAATGGACGAAGTTTGAAATTAAGATCTGTAAAGGAAATCTTTTTGTTTCGCTTAAACACCGTTCTTAACGACTTAAGCGTTACAGTACTGGGACTTCTTCGCAATTATAATTGTTTTATTTTATTATTTCACGAATAATTCAATCCTTTCATAAATTTTCACTTCTGCTATTAATATCGCGGGTTCGATTTCTACTCAATGTAAAAACGTATACAAGTTTAGTATAATTTTGTAAACAAAAGAAAAAACAAATAACGCTTCAATAGCTAACTAAATACTTTTTTAATAATTTAGTTTAATGATCAACATGAGTATCAAGTGATTAATTACATATTTATAATACTGTTTACTATAATCAAATTTAAGTATAAAAACAAAGTAAAGAGCCTCCCATTTTTTTTTAATTAAAGGCATCTGTCTCATGACATGATAGACAATTGGCAGCAAACACTACTAAATATGTGGTAGATACGCAAAAGTAGTGGGTTTTAAAGCCGTTGGTAATCAGTGAACCATACATAAAAGTCCATGTAAAAAGCTTATCCGGGAAATCGAACCCGTGCCGCGGCAGGCTGACAGAGAGCCCTGTGAAGTGCTGTAACATGATAGTGAAGCATAGCAGGTGATGTCCATTTGCTGTGAGAAAAAACTGCCTTTTGGATAAAAGTATGCAAAAAAATGTCTAAAAAATATAGGTGACATGTGGGGTTCAAGGCTGGGGTACTTTGAAAGTGAGGCGTGTTTGAGTTTTTTTAATATTTTCTTTAGTTTAGAAACATCGTTTTTGGCTTAAGACTACATTATATATTTAAAAAAAATATTAATTTGATTTTTTTCTAACCCTATTTAATATTAAGTATTTAATTATTTCAATTATATTATTTTAATATAAAGTATTTAATTATTAAGTAGTTAATTATTAAGTAGTTAATTAACCTAACCCGTAAAAACAATTATATTTAATTAGCATACTCAATATAAGCAATTTATGATTTAAAGATTAGTTAAACCACTTTTTTTTAGTTAAATTACGCCGTTTACGGTACTACGATTTTAAATGTCAAACCTACCTATGTAATATCCAGTAGATACCTACCAGCTAAGTTACATACATACTTTAATTTTAAAAAGTTGGAATCAATTTCTATTTCTTTCTACCTGTCAAGTAAATTATAAAAGTCATTTTTAATACACACACATGTCTCATAATTTTTTTTAGCAAAATCTTTTTCATTTGAGCTTTTAATGTTAAAATATAAAAAAAATATTAATTAATTATTGTTAAAATACATTAATGATAATAATATTTCGTTCGCTCTTATACAATGTATACAAGCTTATATACCAAATATTAAATCAAGATGCATCCCATTCAGATTACGTTGACTTTCTAGGAGTTTCAGGAGTCAGTGCACTGTGATTGTTCGGGACATCTTGTATACCTTTAATATTACCCTACACAAGCAATATTGTATTGATTTCTGTGAAAAGTTTTTAGTTATCTACATATAAATAGGCAACTTAGTACTGTCCTTTTGTTACTGTGTCAAATAATTTTCTTATTTTTTTATTTAGTAGCTCTGGACAAGTGCTATCAATTTGGATACACTGTTTAGGTACATGTAAATTCTATCAATTCTATTAAATTTAAAAATATATAATTTAATAGGTGTTCTAACTATTAAATTTAAAAATAAAATAAATTCATAATATAATCACTGGAAGTATACTAGTTATTATAAAACAAAAAACCAGAATTCACTTTGGTCGGGTTCGGCCCTGGATACTTTTTAACTTTTTTTTAATTGGAACCGTAATTCTTTTTCCAAATACAAAAGTAGCTAAGTTACTGTCAATAACATCAGCCATCCGAAAGTAAAAGTCCCGTCGAAATCGATGCAGCCGTTTCGGAGATAACCGGAACTATCTGACAGATAGAAAAAATAAAAATTGAGTATTCTAACAACTTTTACATATCAATATAAATTTCCACAAGGATTTACTATTTTAGACAAAAAATACATACATATATGTCATGTAACTAAACTCTTTAAGCATAAAAGCCGTCACTACAAGTAGTGGTTAAGATCGAACGCCTTTCTAGGACAACGTGCAGTGACATGTGCAGTGTTGAGAAATTATGTAGCAAGTATGTTTACACGATCTTGGATTTTTATTATTTCTCTTACGTATGTACATACATTCTATGCCTAATAATATAATCTCTAATATATAAAAATCTCGTGTCACAGTGTTTGTTATCGAACTCCTCCGAAACGCTTTGACTGATTTTTATGAATTTTTTTGTGTGCTTTTGGTAGGTCTGAGAATAAGTCGTAAGATATTAGATGATAAGGGTGGCCTAAAAATACTTATAACCCTTTTTCATCTTTCTAGATTAAAATGCGGACGAAGTCGCAGGAATGGCTATTGCCATATATTTTAGGAACTTATAAATGATTTTCACTAGGGACGAAACAGCGAGTAAAGCGAGGGTAGGGCGCTAGTATTTATTTACAAATATTTAACCGCTCTTTAAGTTTAACGTTTATAAAAGTTACGACTTCATTAATTTTTTATCCATCTCGGATTGTGTAAAAGAGGATATTATGCGTGTAAAAGGGGTGGATGTTACGTTGACGAATGATAGAGGAGAGTGGAAGAAGAAGACGTGTTGTGCCGACCCCACATAGCGTGGTATAAAGGCAGGAAGAAGAAGAAGAACAGTTACGTCTTCACACTTCACAGAGCTCAGATTTGGCACGGAGACAGTTTCCATTTTAACATGATAAAAATTTTGGAAATAGTTTTTTTATACAGGTAAAGTATATTCATAATATTCACGTTCAAATTTTTAACAATAATATGTATGAATAACTTCAACTGACATTAAGTCGTGTTTTTTATATATTACGTATAATAAATACAGAATGGTATTTCAGGCTTGTTGCTCGATGAAATCCCGTAACTTTAGAAAGTTTCAAACATCCGAGTGATGCGAATAGACGTACCCATCGCATACCAACGCTCTGGAGCGTGCCTTTCGCACTATCGGATACACTTCGACATTTACAATTGTACTTATATACTGGTAAAAAGGTAAGGCCTAAGGTTCTTTGAAACTAAAGCTATAAGACCTTCTGCTATCGCTTCGTTTCGCTTTGTATATGGTAAACTTATTTCTGGAAATTTATAAATAATATAACAAAACTTCTTATCAATCATAGAATACTTAGAATTAAATCGATAGTATCAGTAAATATCACGTACATCCTCCATAAAAATAGCAGTGTAAAAAAAGTTATAAGTAATTCATATCTGGACAAAACACACTTAAGTAACAACCCCTACTAATATTATTATATATATAATACAAGAGTATCCTTTTCACGCTTAAAATGCTAAACTTTCGATAGAATTTGACAGAGCCGTTCAGTGTATTCTGGGACATAAGCTACAAATTGATCCCCAGTTTGATAATTACATGTGAAAAAAATAATTTATTTATTAATACAAATACCTTACTCAACAAAACATAAAATATTGTGATCTAAGCTTAATTTTATATTAATTCTATAATATACTATATAGAATTTAGCTTTAATTAGAAGTCACTCATCAATGTTCAACGTCGTCGCCTACATGGATTTCAGACCACAATCCGTAAAGTATTAGAAATATCTTAGCATCGTAAACTAAACTCATCTTGCCAACGCTTGAATAAACCTGCGGTTTATAGAAATGTTCGAGCAAATATAATACGCCATAAAATGTACTAGATTATTAACTATGGCTGTGTTGTTGGGTCGTAAAAGGGGTCGCTGAATGGGTATCTCTTCTACATACATCACATAGTGCGGGTTCATTTCCGGTCAAACTAGGTTTTAACACTATTTTATGAATATGTGAGAGGGACAATAACACATATTACATAATACATACTAGCAATTTCCGAGGCTCCACCCGCGTTCTAAGCACTATTAAAAAATTTATAGAAAATTTAGGGTTATAAGTATTTTTTATGCCAAACAATAAAGAAATAATAATTAAAATTTGGTCTAAAAATAAAAAGGAAGAGAAATAGAAAATCTGGAGAGGGCCAGCCTTATCCATTCTAATACACAAAAAAACATAAAAATTGGTCCAGCCGTTTCGAAGGAGTTCGATAACAAACACTGTAACACAGGCTTTTTATATATTAGAAGTGTTACAAAAATAATAGAATTCTCTTTCATTTTTCCAATTGTCATCTTTCTCTTCATACACGCTGGAACCTCGAACTTTTGATCTAACTTTCTTGACAATAAATACTTCAAAGTTCTTTCGGAATGAGGCTACTAAAATAACTTTTGTAATACAAGTGAAGTGCTAATAGTCGTCCATGCTTAGATATAAAATAGGAAAATGTGAGTTATTCTAAAAATCTTCTTGTGGACGAATTTCTTTATAATCTTGGACTATGAAAATCTCAGAAATTCTTGCTGGTGTGAAGTACGAGTACTACATTTTATGAAAATATCGTTCCAAAGGATGAAACCATTGAGCTATCAAGCGAACAAAGCTGCAGAAATAGTCTAGTATGTATAACATATGGTCGGTATATCACAAAGCATTAAGACGTGCAAACAGAACAGCTGATCCATTTCGCTTGACCTCCTTCTATCCATTGTCCTTTCAACTTTTTGTGCGCAAGATTAATGTGTTTGATAGATATCCTTATTTACAAAAGAATGAAATTGAAAAGTTCCAAGGCGAGTATTTAGTATAGTAGCTTGCAACATCGGGTGTAATAGGTTCTGTTTCCGCTTGAAGCAAATATTTATATTGCGGAGAACTTGCTATGTTATGTATTAACCTAATATAATTTATATAGGTAGTCAGACGGCTTGGTCAAAGTCGATGGCGTCCTATCGGATGACGTACAGAAAACCTTTGGGGTTCTATGTCCAGTGGTGTACTTGCTTTAACTGAAATGAAATGAACGTATATAATTTATAAAATATACTTAATTTTAAATATAAATATTGAAACAATTAACAGACTGCCAGACAACGAGAGAACTTAGTAGAAGTACGATTTTAAGCTTATTTGCATTTTCTAGTTTACCATAAAATAGTATCATTTCTTTAGAATTGAAGTATAAAATTTACATTCCGTGATATAAAATATAAAAAGCTGATCAAAATGGAAGATCTTGAGAAATTTCATAATTTGGCGCAAAACTTGGTAAGTTTTCTCATTACGAAACCAGTGGGCTGTGAATAGTAATGTGGTGATTTTAATAATTCTTCGTTAAATTTTAGTTTCTATACACATTCAAATTCGACGTTTGGCTCAGTTGTTAGTGACCCTACTTTCTGCGCCAGCGATCGCGGGTTCGAGTCCCGCTGAGGGCATTCATTTGTGGAGCACAAATGTTTGTACTTCAGTCATGGGTGTTTATATTTATAATATGTATGTATTTAAAATTTATATGTGTAGTATATCAACTATCTGGTATCCGCAACACAAGCATGTTACGTAGCTTACTGCGGAACTAGATGGCGCTATTGTAATAATGTCCCAACATAATATTTTACTTGAAGTTTAAATATATAAGCCTTATATACTATTCATATCATATTAACCTTTTTCACGTCCCACTGCTGGCCACGGGCCTACCTTCAAGGGGAATTGCCCATAGTCCACCATCCTTACTAAGTGCAAAAAGTAGGTTCTCCTAAACTTACAGGACAAGTGGAAGTCATGTCATTACTATTACAGCGTATTAAAATATACGCAATGATTTTTTTCCACCAGACAATTTCTTTCTCTGTTCGTCAACCGATTTTTTCTTTAGTAACTATTGACGAGCTTTAGCGTTGTCTATAAAAAAGTTTGGAAACTTGTCGTTTGTCTTTAAATGACATCATTTGACGATGCCTAGACGAATTTCAACGGAGTTTTTTATAGCAAGATAATAAAATATCAAAAGGTCAAGTTGAAATATTCATATAAAAATAATAATGTTGTTACAATTCCGCTATACCTTCCATCAATAAGTATGAGGGAAATTAGGACTCAAGTCTACCATCCTGAGTATATGTAGCTTAGTTTATACTTAAATAAACTATAATCTATAGAGAAAACCAATACTAAAGCTTCCATTTTTTAAGCGCTTTCAAGGTAAGTGGAGATGTAGAATATAATATAATGCATAGTAAGCAAGTGTAACCGCATACATAGTCCTAAGATAGTATTTCACTATTTAATCAATTATTACTTTAAAATTATTAATGTTACTCAATTTCATGCAAGCTTTTACAGATTATCGCTTTAGATTTTCTTGATTTCCCTGGAAAAACCGAAAATTCGCTAGAAACGGTTGACGAAAACCTGGAGACAGCGCGAAATAACAGTAACATCAACACGGTTTTAACATTCGATCGGAATATTTAACTCTCCGATAGGTTTCCGCGATTGCCATACGTGATGCAACTATTAGCATATATAATTAATACAAATCACACTTTGCAGGACTTGAACCTCTGACCTCCGCCGTGGCACAGCACGACACTCGTCTAAATTATACAACTTATTTATTATTCTAGGGAGATACTTAAGAACATAGATTATAAATGGTTACACGTTTAGAGTATTTATATTTTAACATTTAAATGCAAGCTATCAATTATGCCTACGATGTAAAGTAAACAATTTCAAGCTTAGCGACTCGACAAATAGTTAAAGACGGGCATAAAATAGTGAGAGTTGTTAATGGTCGGGTTATGTCCTCTTAGAATGGATGACAATCTCGTTAAAAATATATATAAACTAGCGACTCACCCTCGCTTCGCTCGGGTTCGTCCCCAGGTGTAACCTCTTTAGTATAGTTTAAAAATGACGTAATTTCACGTAAAAGCCTTTTTATTTTTCAGTTTTTTATATAACCTATGACATTCAGCAATAATGTGGCTTTCTATTGGTGAAAGAATTTTTAAAATCGGTTCAGTAGATCCCGAGATTACCCCTTACAATTTAACAAATATACAAACACACAAACTTTACTTCTTTATAATATTAGTATAGATAAAAAAATACACAAGTTTAAATGTCTCTTGATATCTTGGCAATAGGCTTTATATCATTAGTTTTAAAGAATAAGTTACTACATTTTTTTCTGGATCAATATATAAAGCTGAAAAGTTTGTTTCCGTCAGGTTATTTGAAGAAAACGGCATCATGGGCGTACCCAGCTTTTGGCCTAGGGGGGGGGCAAATCTGAAATTTATTAAATCGGCCCCCGCACTTGTTTTACTCTACATACTACACAAAAACACTACACGCAACGTTAGGATTTAGGTGTATATATTATTATTATTATGCTGGTCACTTATTCTTCTTCCGAGAAGGGCACCAACCATCCCAAGGTGGTGTTGGATTTTTAATCCATAAGTCACTCAAAAACAACGTCGTAGAGGTTGGCAGTGGGTCGGCGAAGGTAGCGTACCTTGTATTGAAAATAACCGAAAGATACTTCTTGAAGGTTATATAAGTGTATGCTCCTACGTCTACACATTCTGACGACGAAGTCGAAGCCATGTACGAAGACATAGCTAAGGCTATGTCTCGTACACCAACACCTACTACACTGTTGTTATCGGCGACTTCAATGCCAAAGTGGGAGTACAAGAAGATGGCGAATCGAGGGTTGGATCATTTGGTTATGGACTGAGGAACCATCGAGGGCAAATGTTAATAAACTTCCTCGAGGCCCAGGGGCTTTTTCTGATGAACTCATTTTTCCAGAAAAAGCCTCAAAGGAAGTGGACCTGGCAAAGCCCCGATAATACTACAAAGAACGAGATCGACTTCATTATATCCAACAAGCGCTACATATTCAGGGATGTCTCAGTGATTAACAGGGTTAAAACCGGCAGTGATCACCGACTTGTAAGGGGAACCCTGAATATGAACATCGAAATAGAACGTGCGCGGCTAATGAAGTCGACTCTTAGACCTACACCACTTTAGATGAAAGCTGGCTGCGAAAGCTTCCAGCTAGAACTACAGAACCGATTCGCCATGTAAACCACTCAGGATATCGATGACACCATCAATAGTCTGATTCGTGTGATCCGTGAGGTGGAACAAAAACATTTTCGACCTAAGAGAGATAGACAAAAGTCGAAACTCTCAAGCGAGACTCTGAACGAGATGGTGAAGCAACGCGAGGCTGTAAATACCACTCAGTCTAAGCGCCAGGTACTAGACAGGAATGTGAGAAACCTAATAAGGCGTGATCTAAGACGAGCGAATACCCGAACTATTGAAGATGCTATAACACTCAATAGGGGCTCGAAAGTCTTTGCCAACTCTCACAATTCCCGTTGTCACCTGACAAAGCTTAGAACCGCACAAGGTACAACCGCCTCCTCCAAACCAGAGATTCTCGCTGATGTCGAACGATTCTACGGGGATCTTTACTCCTCACATACACTTCCACCTGAGTCCCACCACTTGGAGGATCCACGAGCCAGACTTGTACGCCACCAAACAGATGAGCTTCCCGACATCGACGTGGGCGAGATTAGTATAGCTCTTGGACAACTAGGAAACAACAAAGCTCCGGGTGAGGATGGAATTACCGCAGAGCTCCTCAGAGCGACAGGAACACAGGTTCTATCAGAGCTCTCAAATCTCTTTAATTCTGTCCTTCACAATGGCACTACACCGGAGGCATGGAGTAGGAGCTTAGTGGTATTGTTCTTTAAGAAGGTGGATAAAGCCCTTTTAAGGAACTGCCAACCTGTGTCTCTTCTGAGCCATGTGTATAAGTTGTTTTCAAGAGTTATCACGAACAATCTCGCCCAAAAATTCGATGACTTCGGTTTCGAAAAGGCTTCAGTACTGTAGACCACATACACACATTAAGGCAAATTATTCAAAAGACCGAGGAATATGATCAGCCTCTATGCCTAGCATTTGTGGACTATGAGAAAGACGCTGTTCTTGAAGTTGTGCAGGAATATGTATACCTTGGCCAAACTATACAACTCGGCCGGCACAACTTTGAGAAGGAGGCCAACCGAAGAATACGCTTGGGCTGGACTGCTTTTGGGAAGCTACGTCATATTCTACAGTCGTCGATCCTACAATCCCTTAAGACCAAGGTAGCTCGCTGAAGTTGAAGCGGGCCGGTCATGTCTCCAGGCGAACTGATGGTCGATGGAGCCGAAAAGTGCTAGAGTGGAGACCGCGTTTAGGCAAGCTTAGTGTAGGACGCCCTGTAGCACGATGGACCGATGAATTAAGAAAGGTAGCGGGCAGTGGATGGATGCGGAGTGCCCAAGACCGGGATGATTGGCGTTCATTGGGGGAGGCGTTTGTTCAGCAGTGGACGACGAAATTAATACCGTATTTGTGTAAATAGCTTTTACATTACCGCCTTATAATTGCCAATTTTTTAAAGTATTAAAATGGATATAGTATGTTATCCTTAAGAGATAGACGTATGCCATCGCGAAATTTTTTATAGACCTTTTTAATGTGTACAATACTGTAGTACATTATTTTGATCTATCTCGTAAGGTTCAGCGAGCGTTTGCAATGTAAGCGCAAAAAAATTTGTTTATTTACCACATCACATTAGAAACCTCTCCTTATCAGTGTTTCTCTACTATATTATGCATGTATTATACATATAAACCTTCCTCTTGAATCACTCTATCTATTAAAAAAACCGCATCAAAATCCGTTGCGTAGTTTTAAAGATCTAAGCATACCTATATAGGGACATACAGCGGGAAGCGACTTTGTTTTATACTACAAGTATGTAGTGATAGACTGAAAGTGCATTCTCTAACGACAAATATTGTTAGAACATAAACATTATGCCTTTTGGTATGTGATTAACATGATCTAGATGAGGTACTAAATAAATAAATAAATAAATAAAATAATAATAAAATATTTTTGTTTCGGTTTACCGGTGAATATTACACTAAATCAGGGCAGGGGGGGGCAGCTGCCCCCCCCTGCCCCTACCTGGGTACGCCCATGAACGGCATCTCTGTAACTTTAAAATTGGACTATACATATATATAACTAAATTAATGCGACGTCGCGGGCACAAGCATATACCTATTATTTGAACGAGTTAGAATTTGTTAGTAAGTCGATTTAATCATTAAAACCAATGAAGCGATCAAAAATTAGAAATCCACTACACTACACACTACAGTTTATTTTTAACTAAACTAAAACTTAAAACTATTAACATAGGTTATTTTTAACTAAGTAATGTAATAAAAGTTAAAAATAACAAGGAAATAACCGCTATAAACATTTTAAAACGTCACTCTCAACGTCTTACCGATAGTGCGACCTCCCATAATAAGTTACAACTAGTTTAGGCCGGCCCCCCGCGGACGAGGATTGATAGCGAACATTCTCTTAGACTCACAGCTTGATAAAACCATAGCCTATATTATGTGATTAGATTTATATTATGCACTAATAACATTATTATTAATGAAAAAATTGTTCTTTCGAACAATATAGCTTTCTACTAGTAAAAGTTCTATTAAAATCGGCTAAGTCAGAGTTCTTCGATTACAAGCAAAAAAACAAAATATTAACATTTTTTTTAATAGTACTATAGATATAGATAAGAAAGTATTAACGTTGATATTTATTTTACCAACTGAGTAATAGATTATTATGTTTAGGTTTTGTACATGCGGTATTCGTATTTTAAAATGGCTTATCAAATATTGTGTGGACGTCAACAAACAAACTACTTATCTAAATGTAAATAATTTTGCCAACAACAATATGTACCTAGTTATGGTTACACCTCATCCATTAGCTTTAGATTAAGATTAAAGATACATAGAATAAGAGAGACGCAAACTCGGCGTCTGGCCGGCCCACCTGGCGTCCGCCGGCCGAGAATATATATTTCAGACATTAAAGGAGCCTCAAATCCGCTACTGCGTCTCATTTTGTTTTATTTTTTAATCTAGTTTTAATTTTAATTAAGTTATAATCTGTACTAACTGTACAAGTAGTTTTCGAAACGCTCTGAAACCAAAAGTACCTAATAAATAATGTGACACAGCTGTTACTATTCACTAGGCTATGAGTTATTCGCTTGATAGGACATTAGTTCAAGCGTACTTTTAAAATAAATATGTAATATGGCGTATACTCGCATGACAATTAGATAACAGCACTCTATACTGCGGTGTTACACTGTGAAGTGAAAATCGATTCTAAATCAATCGCTACATAGTGTAAAACAAAATCACTTGCCGCTGTCTGTCCCTATGTATGCTTAGATCTTTAAAACTACTCTTTTGATTCGGTTTTTTTAATAGATAGAGTGATTCAAAAGGAAGGTTTAAGTATATAATTTGTTAATACATTTACTACTAGGAACTTGTGGCTTCGCTCGCGCAAATTCTAGGGAAGAGCCCGAACCAATAGTAAAATATATAGTATATATTTAGAATATATTACCTTAATTAGTTTTAATGGAATCCTGAAAATGAGATATTTTCACAGCAAAAACTATTCAATATTTAGAAATTTATTTCGTGTTTCAAAAACAACACTAGTGATTTGTATCAAAGTTTGTATTTAGATAAGGATTATTTATAAACATCTTTTTAAAATTAACTTATCCGAAAAACACCGATCAAAGCTTGTATTGGTCGTTTAATTAATTAAAATGTAAAATTAATTTGGTAACATTACTTGTTTCAAAAACTCTTGTAAAAGTCTTATTTATATGACGTATATTTTGATTTGATTTTAATTTGATTCACTGTCAGTAAATTCCAATCGCTCCAAATTGGACCAAAAAGTTGAATCTTCGTTATATATAGAATTATGACCCAAATACGGACGGCCTTATTAGGGAAATCGGATTTTTGGGTTCAATTTAAAAAAATAAAACCTATTCAGTGCGATATGACGTAGACTTTTTGACTAACTTTGAAATGGAAATACTCATTTCTGCTGCAATTTTTCTTACGAATAAATGAAACTTACTTAAAGTGTTTTTAAATCTGATGTACTTTTTAAATAATGGTTAATTAGTTTGTTTATTAAAAAGCTTACTACTACTACTACTTAAAACTTATATAGCTTTAGTTATTTTAGGTTTTTAAGTTTAGCCATAAAGTACGTATGAGATTCAAAGTATGCATTACCTAATTGCACATTATCGTTTGTAATTCTATGCATATAAATAAAATTGAAGTGTCAGTTTTTAAATTTCAAATTAACAGCTTTCCAATAAATTCATATGAGTATATGAATTTATTGGAAAGTATAAGGTACATAAAAAAACAATTTTTAAAATTTTATTCTGTCTGTTTGTTCCGGCTAATCTCTGAAACTACTGGACTGATTTTGACGGGACTTTCACTCGCAGATAGCTAATGTTATAAGAAGTAAGCTAGGCCTAGACTTTTATTTAAGAAATTCTATTTTATTTATTTAACTAAATCTAGGGACGAACCCGGGCGAAGCTAGGGTGAGTCGCTAGTATTTATTAATATATATATAAAAGTAAATGAAGTTGGAGTTTGCTCCAAGTTTCAAGTTATAGGGCGTTTAAGAAAACTTTCAACAAAGCATTCCGCTACAGATTTCACTCTTTGAAGAATGACTTTACTTAAACTTGTTTCAATGGAATTTTATATTGTTATATTATTGGTTTTAAAATCTTTTATTGCTTGCCCTTTATTTTTAATATTTGCCTATAAAATGCTATTAATTTATTTCGTCTTAGTCGACATAGTAAATAACGTGCCCAAACAGCGACTAGCCCTAACTTTGCTTCGTCTTAGGAACTTAACAGTATTAATATTTTACTACAGATCATAGTCTAACTGTATAGTCTTCAGCCCTTTTTAACGTGTCACTGCTGGGCACGGGCCTCCCTCAGTACGAGGGGATCAGGCCATAGTCCACCACGCTGGCCTAGTGCGTGTTGGCAGACTTCACATGTCTTTCGAAAACTTGCTAGGCTTTTCTCAGTCATGCAGGTTTCCTGACGATGCTTTCCTTCACCGTAATACAAATGGTAATCATGATAGAAATGACCCGCACATAAAAATATAGAGGTGCGAGACCCGGATTTGAACCTGCATCACTCGGTTATCCAAGTGAGCGCGTTACCAAAGTTCATTAAATCTATCAAAAAATTTCAGCGTGAATTGAAAGTACTTTTAAACTAAAAAGTTATGCCGGTAATAAAATCGCTATAAATCCTAGTATATTTAAACTATTTTTTATTTATATTTTGAAATATAAAAAGATCTTTAAAAAACAATAAAAAATGTTTAGAAGAATGTTGTTTAATAAATACATACATTATTACTACTTTTCTTGAAGTTAACACAAATGAAGTTATTTAAAATTTAAACATCAATAACAAACAAGTTACAACAGGGGTTACTTATTTCTAACCTTTTCAACCGACTTCCAAAAGGAGGAGGTTATCAATTCGTCTGTATTTTTTTTTTTTTTTTTTTTTATGTTTGTTAGCTCATAACTTTGAGCTGGGTGAACCGATTTTGATGATTCTTTTTTTATTTGAAAGGTAGTGCTTCCCATGTGGTCCCATTTTAATATTTTCCAGTTCTGATAATGGCATCCATGAGAAAACCATAAAAGTCTTAAATTTGCATGAAGTATTTGCGCGACAAATGGACGAATAACTCAATATCACGCCAACCGATTTCGATGATTCTTTTTTTTATGGAAAGGGTATACTTCAAGGGTAGTTTGATGAGAGTTTGGTAAGGTTCTGATGATGGGATCCATGACAAAGTATCGGAACTCTTCAATTCTTAGGAGCAAATTAACGATGCTCGGCCGAATCTTTTATAGGCTATATGGATATTTGAGTCACGTACCGTAACTGATGATGGAAGGTACAACTCCTCAACGGTTAGCAGTTTAAAGAAAATTCTTTCAATATAATACGCAATTATGAATGGATAGTTGTATACTTTCAGGCTATTAGGTTTACCTCATAATAGAAGGTAAATTTTTATAGTCATTAAAACAATATGTATCTACTTTCCGCTAAAAATTTAAAAATAAATTATTTTTAACAAAAAAACAAAAACCGACTTCCAAACTTAATAAATCTAAACTAAAAAGTAGAAAATAATACTTTTAAAGACTTTGTTAATTTTGAAGTCGGTGCCAGCCAAAGCAAAATAACCCTAAATAGATACATATTTGATTAATCTATCAATTTGTAAACATAATCTGGCTGGCACCGACTCCAAAATTAACAAAGTCTTTAAAAGTATTATTTTCTACTTTTTAGTTTAGATTTATTAAGTTTGGAAGTCGGTTTTTGTTTTTTTGTTAAAAATAATTTTTAAAATAAATCTTTTAAAATCTTTACGTACAAAAGACAGGAAAAATATTCATAAAAAATACACAATTTCAGGGAAATTGAATTTCACGTCAAGTTATACGAAATACGGCGTCAGCAAAATGAGCCAACAATTACATTACTTACGAGTATCTTTTTCAATATTAAAATAATTCTAATATATAAAAATCTCGTGTCAGAGTGTTTGTTATCGAACTCCTCCGAAACGGCTTGACCGATTTTTATGATTTTTTGGTATATTTGGTAGGTCTGAGAATAGGTCGTAGGCTATTTTTTATTCTCCTAGGTGATAAGAATAGCCTTCTCTAGAATTTTTA
This sequence comes from Boloria euphrosyne, assembly GCA_951802675.2. Classification (NCBI taxonomy): domain Eukaryota; kingdom Metazoa; phylum Arthropoda; class Insecta; order Lepidoptera; family Nymphalidae; genus Boloria; species Boloria euphrosyne. Next base: position 6,372,445 of record OX637896.1, read on the forward strand.
TTTTTAGACCAAATTCTTATTTTTTATTTTTTATAATTTGGCATTAAAAAACTTATAACTCTAAATTTCCCTTCTTCCAACACGGGCGGAGCCGCGGGAATTGCTAGTATCTAAATATAGTAAAAGCAAGTGTAGATAAAACCGGAGATAGCGAGTTCGAATCCGGTTGATGACAAAAACTAATGTTATTTATTTTGTAGAGTCGGCTAGTAATCCCATAGGAGTCATTAGGAATGGGAAGTGACATTATGGTTTATCCGGCCCACAAATCATCTCTATGCAAAATAATTAACTGTTTTAAAGATGTAAGAACTAAAAAGCTTTCCAAACTGGCACGTTTGAAGCCATTAACAAGAGAATTGAAATGAATTGAAGCTTTTGACACTTTTATTATTTAATATAAACAAAATGTTTTCTGTGATAAGAAAATTATAATATTGTTTCGATATTTTAAAAGTCCTGTAGAATTCTATCCAGTCAATTCGGAGATAAGACAGAACAAACAGACACCCACAAACGTTACAAAAAGGTTTTTTGTTATTTCAATGGATTTCCTTTTCAGTAAAAATATCATAATGGAAAAAAGAAACCAAGAAGATATCAAGGTTAATTAATAACGTTGTAAGCTTACTATATCGTATAAGGGCTACAGCGTGAAAATAAAGCTGTACATATCGGCATCATAACGTCGACGTGTTTTAAGGAAGCTAGCGTCGATGTTACGCAAATTACATCAGTCTATGGATTCTCTGTAGAAACGAATACCTTAATAGCAGCCGCGTCCCGTAACGACATGCAACTAAACAAAGTTAACTTGTTACGAAATATGAGGCAATGTATTTACCTAACAATTTCATAAAATCACTAATTATACGGTACGCCTAGCTTTCACAAAGGGTAAGACCTTATTTCTTCTCTGTACGTCATATTTATACGAGTAAATTTCAAATTTACTGCATGAAATTAAAGTCTAAATTGGTTTAACAACTATTTTAATATGCGACCCTTTTACCTTAGACACTGTCAATGAATAAGGTTTGTAAGGGATGTTCAGATGCAACGAGTCATATATCAAAAAAATATTTCAAGCAAACCAATATTTTACAATAATCACCCTTATTTAAAATCAATAGAGCTGAATTTCATACAAAATCTTATCAACTCTTACGCCGTTTTAGGCGTGAACGATATGTGCCTTTAGGATACGTCTCCATTGAACTCAGTTTGGCATATCCGCCCATTTTTTCGAAACACCAGATGTATGAAAGGGCATTGTGAGTACCCAATTATATTGTTAATTTGAAAATATTAAAGCTGAAATATTACACGCTGGTACGAATAATAAGCTATTATAGAATTTTGCAAACGGTGAGATCTCGGACTCAAAGGATCTTGTTTCGACTCGATTATGAGGTGTGGAAGAATTCAAAATGGTGCCTGACTGAATGCGTATAAAGCAGAGGGTTTTGAACCGACTGACACTGCCATATCAATAGAATTCTTTGATTGGGGTTTTATTTTTGTTCTTCAATTAACAAGTCTGTCGTTTCTTGTCAGATTAATTGATTATTGTATTTGTTCATAATAGATTTTATAAATAGTGGTTCTGAGGGGATTTCCCATCATCGCTACTATAGAACATAGTCCCGTCTGTGTGTTGACTCAAAACTCAAAATTTACATGAATACAACTTCATAGTTGGACGAATATTATAAACAAAAGTATAACGTATTTGCTTTTCATACCTATTAGCCTAAAAATAATAATAATATGTTGGGACATTATTTCTAAAAAAACCGAACAGATAGATATAATTAATCTCAATAATATGTATCAAACACATTTATACGTTATAAATCGATTTTATTATTGATAGTAACGATGGAAATAACATCGATTTCTCTGAATAAGTAAGTGCAGTCACCATAAAAAGAACTAGTGCATCACAAAAAGCAATCACGACACGCTCGTGATAAATATTAAATCGGAATCGTGATACTTTACTTATAAAATACTTTTTCTTTTTCTTCTTTATATCATCTTTTTGTGTTGAAGAATACATTTATATGTCATTAGCTATTGATACTTTTTACATTAAGATATTGGTTAAAAAAACCGTTAAATATTCATAAAACTAACGGCTTTACCTGGTTTGCTTTAGCCTATATATTTTTTTAGGAGGATCCCAGTAGTAACGCTCGCTTGATGCTCTCTGATATTTTTTAATTGCGAGTCATTTCATTCTAAAATGATTATAACTTGTCTTACGCTTTAACCTATCAAGTTTCCGAAAACATGTAAAGTTCACAAACACGCACTTAGCGCAGTGGATTATTGCCTGATCCCATTCGTAGTGAAGGGATGCCGCCCAACAGTGGGACGTTAGGGCTAATTCATGTATCAGTTTTGCTATCTCGTAGTGAAATAAAATATACATATATAAATATGTATATAATATAACTAAATATAGGTACCTACCTATAAAATTTTTAATATGACCGTGAAGGCTGCCCGATTAAAATCAAATGCACTCTTGCATTTTCAATAATAAAAAAAAATGGATAGGTTTCTATATGAGTGCATCATATGTTTTTACTTCTTCACCGTCAAATGGCTAGACTTTAGATGTACCGACATTACTCAATAAGTTAAAATTTACGGCCGTCGATAGTCTAACAAGACACTAGTCTTATCTATACATTTAAAAAAATTCTAACTTAGTTGGATCTGTACATTGAATATTTTTTGGAAATTCTTATTGGAATAGTAATTATTATCGATACAGAGGCCGAATCTATAGTTTTTAGAATTTTTGTCTGTCTGTCTGTCTGTGACCGCATCACGAGCAAACCACTGTACAGATTTTGACGAAATTTGGTACGATAATAGCTGGTTATCCGGGTCAGAATATAGGATACTTTTTGCAGCTGGAAAATATCTCATTTCCGAGAAATCTCAATTAACCGTTAAAAACTGGCTGTAAAACATCACACGGTATGTGAAATCTAAGAATTAAGTTTCTTTAAAACGGGAGCGACGCCGCGGGAAATGCTTGTTTATAATAAAATTCGAATTTTATTATTAACTAGCATTTTATAATAAAATCTAGTTTATAATTAAAAAGTAGAATCTGTACATTTAATCCTAGTCCGTAAATTTTAGATTATTCATTTGTCTGTTTTGAAACGCATGACGAAAACCACTGATCAGTTTTTGATGAAATTTAGTATGATTATAGCTGTCAACGAGGTCAACTTATTGAATACTTTTTAATGTGAGTGTGTTAAAGTAATAAGTCGTTAGTATACATTAACACTGAGTTAATGTTTTTTTTCTTTCTTTGGTAAGTATTAGATAAGTATTAAACAAGCCATAGATAAATGAAAGACTGCTATTTTTTCCTTTAATTATAGGATAAACAGGAAAAAATTAAAAAGAAAATATATAAATTTCCTTCCTTTTTAAGAATTGCCGCACTAAATCGATTCGGTACGGTCGTGCGTCTCACATTATACCAAGTAATTGCGATAAGTAAAATATCTGAAAAGCATGCTGTTTATTGCAACGGTAATGTTGGACAAAAAATATTGAGCTTAGTACTACTTGTTAGCATTGTTCCTCGACTTTGCTCGTGGTTTACATAATAAAAAACGAGAATCTACATATTAAAATACGCATATTATAAATGTAAAACTAACTGTGACTGTTACCTTTATTTTATATACTTAATTTGCTGAACAGATTTCAATTAAAATTTTGCAGAGATATAGATTTTATCCTCGGGATCCATTAGTACGGACGTACCTTCTACGTTTGATCCACAATCCGCTTATTACGTGAAAGATGTCACGGACAATAACTAGTCTTTAAACATATATAATATTAGTTCATTTTAACTTGTATGAACTTTTTTAATAAGCGTTTAGTACTACAGTTCTTATTAGAATGTATAATAAGCGATTTTTTTTAATAGCAATTACAAAGTAAGATTGACATGGTTCTAAGTTCAAATAAGAAACTTTAGGAATATTTAATATACCTCCTTAATTATAAAGATACCTTGATTGATTTAAATGAGCATTTATATTAAAAAAAACATTGATTGAAAAAAAAGTAAAGAGAAACAGTAACAGCTCAACTTAATCTAAGGCGAAGGGTGATAGCTGAGCTGATGCTACTAAGACCAAAATCTCAAGCTAAGCCATTTTCCAGTTAGCCAGCTCTGCAAACCCAAAAACACAAAAAAGGATAATTTACCATCAACCCCTATAGACTCGGTGTAAAAACTAATTAAAAACAAAAAAAATGTATCTATGTGTGTATGTGTATACATGTGAGCGCGTGAGCGAATGTGTGTGTAAATGTGTTTGTATGAGTTTGAATAGACAAGTACAAAAAAGGTGTACGAAACCATTAGCATACCCTTTCTAATGATCCTTTGGGGAAAAACTAAAAAAAAAAACTATAAAAATCAAACAAATATATGTACTAAGTTAAGAGATCTTAACCGCAAACTGCAATTGCCAGAACATTATTCATTTCAAGAAAAGCCTGAACTAGACAAGATTTTCTTTAGAGAATTGTCCGTTTTTCTACCATTACCGCGGTAATGAATTGTCTACTAGGAACACTTGTTTTCGAGCTGGAGCAAACGGTTATTTTCTACATTATAGAAAAACGCCATGAAATATATCTGATTATCTACTACGAAAGGTCACAGATTCAATTTTTCATAGCTTTTTTATAAACCTCATCAGAAACTACTTGAAATCGATAATTACGATATAGAAAATCGATAAATCGATACCTATAGTTCGTTGCTAAAGTTTAACTTATGTGATTTCAAGGGTTCTCTCAAGCCATGATATCAAATCATCAAATCAGTCAAGCCTGATATTAAATAAATATCAATTATATGCACTGAATCCATACTGATATTAGAAATTTAAAAGCAAGTTACCATTTCAAACGCATGCTGCTGAACAGTGCTTGATAAAATCTTGCATCCTGGGGACATAACTAATCTAACTTAACCTTACCACGCATTCGAAGCCGCGTTCAAAAACTAGTATGTCATGTATTTTATCTATATACATTACGAATTCATTTACTTATCACGAAATATCGAAAACCGCTTGACGTATAAAGATGAAATTTGGCAGAAAGGTATTTTATAGTTAGTAGACGTCCGCTAAGAACGGATTTGCGACAGGGTCGAATTAAGGAGGTCTAGGGCTCTCGCAAGTTTGTATAAAAGTTCTTCATTTTTGTGGTACAAACTTTTAAGGCAGGGAGTACCTAAGGATGAACCTGAGCGAAACAAGGGTTAGTCGCTAGTTATTTATAAGTACGACTAATGTATGGATATGTTCTTACATGCATTTTCTCTGTAAGCGTCCCACAAACTAATAAGATGATACCATATCCGCGCATGTCACTAGGTTAATACTAGATGATGGAATTGAAGTTCTGTTTTATTCAATATGTAATTCGTAAGATAATTAAGGAGTTGTTCACCGACATGAGTCTATTATTTACAAGTAAAAAGTAGGCATATCGCAACTTTGAAACAAGAGGTGGTCGTATGCGAAAAATTGTTCATAATTTAAATAAAAAAATTATATGGTATAATTCAAAACACTCATAGTTCGCTTATAATAAGTAAAAATATGATTTTTAAAAAGTCTTCATATGTATATCGATGTACGTTCAAAATTTTAATTCTTAAAAACCATAAAAAAACAATATCATGTGAAGCAACATCAATAAACGGTTAAAACTATAAAATGTAATAAATATCCCACTACAAACTCGTATATCATCAAACTATTATTATAAAAAAAAATTATGTAGTACACACGTATGTTAATCCGTCACGTTGAAACGGTTGGACAGGTTTTGATAAAATTGTATTAAGATAGATAACCTGATTTAACTACAAATACATACCTATCTAGAGAATCGAAGTAAGGATAAAGCGTTAGTACATTACACCGATGGACTATGGCCTTTATTTAACTGCCTCGGTGTTGTAGTGGCTAGCATGTACGGTCACACACCGAGAGGTCCTGGGTTCGAGTCCCGCGTCGGGCCAAGTTTAGTTATTGAATCTTTCCGTTTCGTTAGCCTCAGTAACAGCCCGGAGTTGGGAAGTTGGTGGTGGTTCACCCCCCGTGCCTCGAAGAGCACGTAAAGCCGTCGGTCCTGCGCCTTATCTCTCACTGGTCGTGTCGAGTAGTCGTCCCACCGGAGTATGAGAGTGATAGGAATAGAGAGTGCACTTGTGTCTGCGCGTACACTTGTGCACTATAATATTTCCTGCGTACTTGGCCAGTCTCAATGAGATTGGCCGCCATGGCCGGAATCGGTCGGAGAACATTATTATATATGGCCTTATAGACTATGGCCTGATCCTCCTTGCATTGAAGGTAAGCCCGTGCCCAGCAGTGGGACGTTTAAAAGGGCTGAATACAATACATTACGCCAATACCTTACCAAAATATAGGTTTTGCCACAAACAATTTAACCGACGCAACGCAACGGTCAGTCAATTTAGTGAAGCAAACTGACCTGTCACCCACTAATCGTATGTTCTGATGTCGTGTGTACGCACGTCAGATGTAAAACCGCCGCCAGGGATACAGGTGGCCTAGATACCAGTACTTGATTAATTTTCATACTAGTTTCACGCAGTTTTATTATATTAGACTTTTGTACGAGTATTTTTGGTAAACTTTTTTAAAAATGCCTTATACAATCATTTTATTCAACAACTTAACATTTACCCAAAAATAAATATATGATAACTACTTATTAAATATATTTTTAAGATCGATATAGGATTACACGATATTTATTATATAGTACTAGCAATTCCCGCCGCTCTGCCCGCGTTCTAATCACAACAAAAAAATATTGATTGTTGGTAGAAATCATGAAAAAATAAAAATTAAACACTTAGTCTAAAATTAAAAAATCTGGAGAGGGCCACCCTTATCACCTAGGGGAATAAAAACTAGCCTACATCCTATTCTCGGACCTGCCAATTATACAGAACAAAATTTCATAAAAATCGCGCAAGACATTTCGGAGGAGTTCGATAAAAAACACTTTGACACGAGATTTTTATATATTATAAATATATTTCAAAAAAAACTATTATGATGTAAAGCATTCCTACTCAAAATTAAGTTTATATAAACCTTTTAAAAAAATCGAACCCACTACCTCTAGCATAGAGAATTGTACCAGACACAATACCACTTAGGTATTGCTATCAATTGTATTACTTCCTCCATCATTTTGTAACCACACAGTCATAGCTAGATCTCAAACCGTAAGAGATAATCGAGTGCGGTCGAACACTAACGACTATGCACTGACCGCAAAACGGTTACCGAAACAGAAACATTGACTTTATATCGATCCATTTTAATGGGAATTTAAAAGAAAGAAAGTGTATGCAGGAGTTTTCTTTAAAATGTTGGTCCTTCGAGTGCATTCAAGAAAGCGACATTTTTTTTATAAAATACAGTAAACTAGGCATTTATTCGTCTCTATACGTTTGTATGCAGAATAAATAATTCCTCAAGTCGAAATGATTGTTTTTTTTTCTACCCTTCTTTTAACTCCCTTAATGATATATCCGGGATAAAAACTATTCTATTCTATAATATATTCTAGATAAACATGACTTTCCTAAAGTCTCAAACCAATACCATGGAAATTTCATCTGGCCGGTTCAGCAGATTATAATACAAGTATTACGAATATGTCTTACAGTTCTTACGTCCCTTAGGTGTCTAATAAATAGCCTATGTTATTGCAGGCCACAATAGACTCGGTAGACTAAATTTCATCGAAATCTATCCAGTCGCACAAACACAACACAAAATTGAAAAATATTCAATAAATCGAAAACGATTATTATATGATAAATTAAAAGTTTAAAAAAACTTCTTATCATTGAAGTTATAGCTATATTAGCAACTAGACTATTTCAAATCCTCCTATCCTCTGAGATACTTTACACAAAACTGTATTCCTGGCCAAAAAAAGATTTTTTAAAAGCTTTAGAAGTTTAGATCTACTAAGCTTTAAGAACTTTCCTGAAGGAACCTAGTATAGGAACCTAGGTTAGTCGCTACTATTTGAGGTATTCATATTTGTTTTTTCTATAATACTTTCTTCGTTCTACGCAAATATTCGACCTTATAAAGGAAACTATGTTTTCGGATTTTGTCGCGGATTTATTTTGATTTTTGGTTCCCGACATTTCGAATGCTTTACAGCAATCATGGTCACGGGAGAGATTAAGGTATTTGACGTCTCAGAGGTTTATATACTTGTTACAGACAGTGCCTACCTACAATTTACAAAAAAAATCAAAATGCCATCAAAGTACCGCGACAAAATCCGAAGAGATAATTGTATTTTCAATATTATATACGAAGTCATGTAACAAACTGTACAAGTATCAAAGGCTGCTTTAAACAAAAGCTTTATCTGGTATATTTATGTCCCATATTGCCGCTACTGGGCTATTTGGCACCGTCGCAATCATAATCCAATCATAGACTCCACCCTGCTTTATACCCCTCTATTTTATCTCTGAGGAAAAATAAATTATTGAGAGAATATAAAACTAAAATAAAAATATGAACATTATGAAACTGATTTTATGTTTTGGGGTTAAGTTGAGTTTAATTTAAAATAGTATTGTTTATAATGTTTTTCTAAACCAGTTCTTGTGTTTGTAGAGATTTTAGGGGCGATAGTTTTTTTTAAAACATTTACTAGTTTTAAAATAATAATTTGAATCTTAAGAAAAAAAATTGAAAATTGAAAACAAAAAATATTAGTCGGTAAAATTAATAATTACTAAACCTTCGAAATAATAAAATATGTTTATTTACTATAAAAACTATGTCATCCTGTATGAGAATACCAGACTTAAAGTTTTGATATAAAAATTTAATTCTAAATATAGTAAATTTTCGGTTAAAAATAAAAAATATAGAACAACACACAACACCATCTAGTTCCATAGTAAGCTATGAGGCTTATATAACTTTAAATACGTAAATTTTATTTGTACCCATGAAAAAAACTAATGTCCCGAGCGGGACTTAAACCCGCGACCGCTGGCACACCAAATAGGGTACACTAACAATTGAGACAGACATTTCGTCAAAAGATCCAATTGGTTTCGAACATTTGTTCATATTATGGTTTTAACGGAACAGTCAGCGAAAACCGCGCAATCAAAGCTATTGACGGGAGTGACTCGCTGGATTTGATGCATTTCGAAAATGGCGTACTTTTAATAATTCAAATAATCCCTATTCTACCCTGTGAGTATTATGATTGCTATAGATAAATAAATTATGTCACTTCTTACCACATCGATATAGCTAAATACTGTGGAGGTTCTTTTAATGAGCCTTCTTTAAAAGTGGTGTTTAGCAAGTACCCTGCACAGTCTGAGCTGGGGCTGGGGCAAGTTTAGTTATTGAGTCTTTGTAGTTAGTAACAGCCCGGAGATGGGAAGTCGACGGTGTTTTACCCTCTTGCCTCGGAGAGGATGTAAAGCCGTCGGTCCTGTGCCTTAACTCTCTCTGGTCGTGACGAGTAGTCATCCCACCAGAGTATGAGAGTGACAGGAATAGAAACTGCCGTTGTGCCTGCAGATGGGTCAAGATTGGTCGCCGTGGCCAGAATCGGACGGGAGGACACCTTTAAGTACAAACGGCTGGTCGGATTTTGGTCTAATTTAAAACACAAATAGATTATGACTTGGTAAATAACATACAAACAGCAGTAAGAGAATATTGCTATATTGTTACATAACCTATTGTACGAGTATACTTAAATGATTTAAGCAATAACTTTCCTAAAGTGAATATTAACTCAACCAGTAATCGAATAGGCACTTCCGTCATATATTTTGCTTTCATCTAAGCAGATTTAGGTGTCACCCGTGTTTCCAGTCTAAAATAGCATCGGTGAATGTGACACGCTACGGTCCAAAGCTCATTAGCGAGCAAACAATACACAATCTGACGCACAGCGACGGCGAGGCACTAAATTACAATAGCATTCACTGTTGGAATCACATTATATTCTAGACGAATGTTTCTTGTAGTCGAAATAATTAAAATAAACAACTTCATGTTGTTATTTTTGGGATATTTGAATATCAGTAACTAACATATTCACATACATACTTATGTATTATATAGCCGTTCGCGCTTAGAAAATTCCGATTTTATATATACAAAAATATTTTCTAAGCTGGTGTTTGTATTCACCCCTTTAAACAGGCCTCCCTTTAATAGTAAGGATATTAGGCCATATACCACCACGCTGGCAAAGTGAGGGTTGACGGGCAGCATATGACAACTTGCTAGGTTCACTCACCATGAAGGTTTCGTAACGATATTTTCCTTCGCCGAAAAGCAAGTGGTAATCATGTAGAAAATGATTCACATATGAAAATATCAGAGGCGCAAGGATACAGTATTTGAACCCGGTTCAAATAGATTTCCCAAGCGAGTCGATATATACACGTACTATATAAGCGAAGCCTATGAAACATACAGTCGGCCAACAGACGTGACAGCCAGCCCAAGCTGCCATACACTCGCTTGGGACATTTGTGTACAGGCTTTGATATAAGTCAGTGGTAGTCTTAGATACTAACATCTATCGCAGAACCTTAGAATAGCTCAATAAAATGTTACTTAAAACATTTACACTAAACATAAAAAAGATAATAGAACTTGTGTCCATTGCCCTAATACAGCCTTCTTTGGATTGATGAAATCACATAGCCCATTATATGGGCTATCTTCCGCTTCTTCACTGTGCATTCCTTCTAACCGCATCTCTAGCCAGATGATTGACAATCGCAATTGAGTTGATTTGACGCGACCACAGACTCAATACGTGACCTGTCTGCCTTTTATGGACATAGTAAATTAATATTTAATTGGACAGCGACTTTACGTATAAATACTTTAATATAAGTGTATTACAACATTACCGTTAAGATATATACATATAAGAGTATGTATGTATGCAGTGGTAGCCCAGTGGTAACGCGTCGCTTGTATAACCGAGTGATGCGAGTTCAAATCCGGGTCTCGCACCTCTGATATTTTCATGTGCGAATCATTTCTATCATGATTACCACTTGTCTTACGGTGAAGGAAAACATCGTGAGGAAACCTGCATGCCTGAGAAAACCTAGCAAGTTTTCAAGACAGTGAAGTCCGCCAACACGCGGCCTGATCCCCCTCGTATTGAGGGAGGCCCGTGCCCAGCAGTGGAACGTTAAAAAAAAAAGGCTGATGATGATGATGTACATATGCGTGTAATGGAAAACCATAAAATGAAATACTATAAAAATACTATAAATTAGAAAATCTCTCTAGTTACTCAAAAGGAAACAGAATATATTATATGTATAATGTATATACAAGTAAAACACGCGGCTTGGCTTATTTTATGTAAGCACAGTAAAAGTTTATTCAAAGTTTCTGTGTTTTAAACCATTTCAATGAAACTTACACCAATTTAAATAAAAAATTAGTATTTTAGAATTTCAACGATTCACTCAAAATACCTCAAAATTCATATAAAAGAAGAAAACAAAGCGGAGTTACAGTTACAGTGAAAGATTCGGGAAATAGTACGAAATAAAAATCCATATAAGCCAACAAGCAAGCCGTATCATCACATAAGACGATTTCCCAAAACCCAATAAATCATGGTAGAAACGGTTGCATTACAAAAACAAATCGCGTAACGTAATATATTGTGCTTAATACCCCCAAGGTCAATAAAGGGCCCTCTAAACCCATCTACTTCTATTATGTCCCTAGCAAACTAGCTGGCTGTTCGACTTTGTTTACTTTTCATTTGCTGGCTAGGTTCAATGATTGCGTATTTGTTAAAATTTGCCAGATGTGCCTACCGATCCAATTATATTGTCTTGTAAATGAACATAGAGCTGAGTAAATATTTAAATAAAATTTCAGTAAGCAATTGTAGGCCTGAAACGTCAAAATAACAAAGGCTAGGTATTGTTTGATGTTGCTTAAAATTTCGTTTGATATCCAAAAGTTTGTTTTAAACTAGCTTTTGCCTTCGTCGTTGCACGAGTTTTTGATCAAATACGTGTTTTTGGAAACTTACCTTCAAAGTCAAATATTTACTATGAATTTGAGATACAGTAGATATGAGGACAAACAGATCGACCAAACTAAACGACTGATTAATAATTGTATTATTCCAATATTAAAATAAATAAACCAAATGCTATTATTCGAGGAAGGTTTCAGTATATAACTATCGGAACCCACGGCTTCGCTTGTGCTAAATCGCTAGTCTGTAATAAGACCTAGAAGAGTCAAATATTTAATTCTACAAAATAAAAAGAGCAAGTGAATCTACAAGAAAACGCTAATTAATCACATTTAACACTTCTATACCACATTACATGATAATAAGACCTAATTATAGTGCCGTATAATGAAAGCTATTAAATTATTATTAACCAGACGCTATTAACTCCTACTTTGTTTTCTATTTGTATACGCGTATTTTGTTAGTTGTTAGGACACAAAAAATCCCTTGGTTTTAGACAATAGAAGGTGGTAATTATTGTATAAAAATTACACTTTGCTTGTATACACGCTTCTATTTAGATTTTCGTAAAAGTCTATGTGTGAATGTATCCTGTATGTTCCATATAAACTCCGAAACGGCTGGACCGATTTCGATAAAATTTTCTGGAAATTTTCAGATTGGCCTAGCGATCGGATCAACAATTTTTTTAAGTTCTGCAGTTGATCTGCTATTATTTTCATAACCCGCATTATATAAAAATTTAAATACATATGTATATGCATTTCGCATAAAAATAACTTAAAAAAAAGCACCACATCGTGAGCTTTTCCCAAATGAAGCATCTCAGATAAGAAACAAATTTATTTAAACTTATTCATTCAGCTTATAAAGTTCACAACTAATATATTATTTATTAGTTATAATATTAAAATAGCATTGAGCGTTAATATAACAATAGTGTGCAAAAACGCCTTTAGCAATTTTTATTAGAGGGCGCGATCAAATTTCGAAGAGCTCCTGTTTTCGTTATATTATGCAATCAATTACGTAAAAATGTACCATTTGTGTTATACTTTGTATGGAAAATGGGACACGAGGGTTGAAATAATAAACGGGGGTTTATAAAGGGGGTTAAAGTCGTGATTTTAAGTGTTATGCCAAGTCAATTTTTGACGATAAGTTCAGTAGTTTGACTCACACTCATTTAATTCGGTACGGGGCTACGAATTCGAATCTTTTTCTTATGATTTTATTTTTTCGTTGACATAGGTAAACCGTAACAAGTACTTTTATTACTTAAATAATAATAACTCGGCTGTCACCATTAGAAGTTTTTATTTACAGTTGATTTAGTAATATCTCGAAAAGTTCCTACTCGTTCGTAACCTTATTATACTCGTATATATTATATATAAGTTGAATAGAAACCCTTTAAGTATTTCAATTAAAATCGGAATGGACACTATTCATAGCAAGACTAGTATTCAGATACCTAGCTCTGCTCGCATAGTTTATTTCTGTAGGACAAGGTTCATAAGCTATCTCAATAAAAAGTTTAAAATTTTAAAATACAAACTGATTTTTCAAACTAATTGGCAGTTCCAGGCGGCATTCAGACAAACAAACAATTTAGTTTCCATAAAAAAATACTTTTATTCGGTAACACACAAATGACACATTCAAAGGGTTGGAGTTTAAAAAAGCATATAAAATGCCAGAAGACGTATTTTCTTGCGTGCCTTAAGCTATCAATATGCATGTGAATGACATTTTAAACACCATATTGTCATAAATTAACACATGCTATATCGTCGTCGTTTCAACAAAAAGAAGCAGAGCCGCGGGCAAACATGAGTAATTTACTATACAGTACCTTTAATATGTTATTACATCATTCTTATCAATTACGGTCAAAATTACTGATAACAGACACTTCACATATCAGCTCGAGGGCCACATTACTGTGTCAAGTAAAACAATTTTTACTTATACACAAAGCTAATAAACCTTAAGCGAGACTAATTGTGATTGTTTACGTAAACTTTGAAATATTGTGACCCTAATGACTGTCAGTTTGTCTGTCACAAGATGACGACTTAATGGCGCTTATTGTATTTTAAATGTGGATGCGTGTACTTTAATTTCCTCTACAAAATGATATGAAGCCCCGAAGACATGAATTTATATTGTAATTATTATTATTGAATAATACGAATTAGAGTAGTACTATTATAAATGGGAAGAGTATTTGTTATACTATTACATAATAGTATTAGCCACACTACTTTTTATTAACAGTTCCGATAATTTGCTAATACATATTAAAAAAAATAATAATATCTACGAGTAAATCCAGGTCAAAAAGGTTATTACTAAATTATTTAAATCGGTTGAGTAGTTGCGGGGTAAAGAAGTGACAAACTGACAAACAGAAAAACTTTAGTTTATTTACCATACAAAAAAATATAAAATAAAATTTATATAAAATAAAATTTATCTATAATATCTCATTAGTGTAAATTTATCAAGCAGTATTTATGAGATAAATTATTTAAATATCTTTTGTATGAAATTTACTTAACAGAAATACGAGTAGAGGCAAAATCGTATACACTAACTAAACCTCGATATCGTAGGTACGAGTACAATATATAAACCGTTCTGTGCTTATTTCGTGAAAAAACAAAAGGATTTCTTTGCAAAAATATTAAAATAATATGTATTACCACAATACTGTTGGTATAACCCGAACAATCATGTCGACACGGCGTAACGACGTCTCACGTCATAACCGCGGAAAAAATAAGAAAAAATCTTCAAGTTCCTTCAACCAATAACTGTTCCAATAGCACCCACGTGGGTCCTTACAAGACTATAGTAATGGCTAGATAGAACAAAGCCGATATATGTATATAAACGATGATGATCAAATTCACACGTATGTAAGAACGTACGGTGCAAATAAATTATTGACATTTGCATTGTGTTAGCAAGTTCGATTTTAGGACAGGCATTTTTTCGTTTATTCATAAAATATTAAACTGGGTCTAGACAAAATGTAGAGTTAAGAACTGTTATCTAAGAGGTGGATATATTACGATTCTAAAAGATACTGTGTTGTATAGCAAAAAAAAAAGGAAAAAATATTTGATATACAGATTTCTAAGCTATATTTTATTATATGTGTAGATAATAAAAATATAGTAAAAAACAAGCCCATCCATTGTAATCCTATCCGTGTCTCCCTGAGGATCGCGTAAAGTTTTGATAGCAGATGCTCCAATATTTGAACGGGTGGCAGCACACTTTTATTTAGTTTTCATTTTCCGCGCCGAAGCACAACGCTACTGATAACGACTTTTTTCTATGAAACTTGTTTTTATACCGCTTTTATAACACCGGATAGAGAAAATTTATAAAATTAGATACATTATTCTCATACAAGGTCATAGTTGTAATTATTGTAGATAAATAAAAAGTTTTTTTTGTTGGCTTCAATCATTGACTTTAATACTTTCTTAGGTTTACGCGAATAACGCGAACATTATAAATTCTACTTTTCGGATTTTGTCGCGGATTTATTTTGATTTTTGGTTCCGTTAAATCGTACCTAAGGAAGAACCTAACCGAACCGATTTTTACTTTTTTTCATGATACATATCTATAATATATAATAAAAAATAAAAGAAAAGACAGAGAAAAATAAAAATAGAGAGAAAGTATTATATACATTGGACATCAAAATCTTTACCCGAACTTGAACTCACGACCTTTGCCTTTGTGCCTAACAAAGGCAAAGTCCCAGTTAAACTACAAACAATTCTTTTTCAAAATCGGTTTACAAAAACAACAAAGGAAATATTTAGTACTAATAATCTAAATCAAACGTAAATAACAATACCACATAATAATTTTAACATGAAATTAATAGTTTTCTAAAATTTATAAGACCATTAAAGTTCAGCCACCGTGACCACATGACAGCTGTTAAACAAATAAAATGTCAAATTTAACTACACATAGATACATAACTATTAGTTAATACGGTCACTTCACTTCTAATTTAACTATGGTTACTAACGTATTAGTTATGAACTAGAACAGTTAACTGTAGGATTTTATGTAAATATGTTTACGCACTCGCTAACGTATATCGAGCTTTTTACCAATGGTAAGGTACCGTAACCGTTTTGTTACGGCTTGCGTGATGGAAATGATCAGTTAACCGATGCTATATGGTAGCGGTTATATCTAAATAGTGGTTGAACTCAATATAATATGCTTGTAATGAAATATGTTTTAAAAGTATTTATCATACGTTGTTATAATATCGGGGTACAGTAGCTTAGGATATTTTACATAGCGTAAAGATTTTCTTTCCTAAATACATAGTAAGAATATATGGTTTTGAAACCTCCTAAAAATACGATTACCTATTATAGATTTCGCTTGATTATGAAAGATCCAGGTGTAGAGATTTACACTAGAAAATATTGACATTTTGTCTGTTTGTATCACTTAGTGTATATATATGCAAAGATAAAAAGCTCAGTAAGCTTTTCTATTTTTATACTACCTATTGACGAGCTTTTGCGTTATCAATATAATACCAGATCACTTTATTACTCGTTTTCAAACCACAGGACTTTACTTAGTACTTTTAAACTGAGCAAAGCTCTTTGAGGATTTCTATTTGAAAGTTTATGCGCATACAGCATTTACATTAAACTAAAGGATTGCGTTTAAATCTCGATATTATGAAGTTACTGAATGACGCACCGAGTTAAGTTACAGCTAAACGAAGCCACATTTACTTAAAACAGAAAGCTCTATTCTGGAAAAGCTTATTTATTAACCACATCTATTTAAATTAATATCTAAGTTACTGAAATATTCTTACTAAGAATTTCTTAAACATAGTCCATAATAACACACTATTATTACAAAATGATGCTAAAAGTGGAAAAAAAAGACGAAAAGCTATAAAAAATGATATACTGTATGCGGTAGAGTTAACAAAAAAGATATTAATTTGTAGATACCGCAAATGATTGCTTCAATTAGACACCTGGCCTTTCACACGTGAAATGACTGTGACAGCGTGAATGAAACACAAAGGCTATACAACTATGGACATTACTATTATTTTCCATTATAAATTATTCTGTAATGTAAACTAAAAGAGAGAGAGACGGATAATATTTACTTAAAATTCACATATGACTTTGTTATCAAATATCATCTATCCTATTCTCACAGATCTAGATCAGATAAGAAGTTTGTTAGTAAAGCATATCCATAAGTTTTTGTCACGAAAATTTTGATTATATATTATTTGTAGTGGTGATATTAGCATTTGCAGAATTATAGGGCTAAAATAAAAGAAAATGTAAGGTTATTTTTGCAAGTTGATTGTTCGTCGATACTTATACGTGTAGACTATAATATTTTTTACCTTAGGGATGGCATTTCTGTATTTAAACTTAATACTTTCTTTGATTAACGCGAATATATGATATTTTTATTGAAACTACTTTTTTCTCATTTTATCGCTGTTTTATTGCTATTTTACAAACATAGTCACGGGAAAGATATAGAAACGTATTATCTCAGAAAAGATTAGAATTGAAGTCATCCGTAATAATATTAAAAATTCGAAAGACTATGTTTGTCTGTCTGTCTGTCGCGCTTTCACGCCAAAACTACTGAACCGATTTAAATGAAATTTGGTACACAGATAGTCTAGAGCCTGAGAAAGGACATAGGCATTCATACATGTCATTTGCATGTCATTTTTAAGCTAGAATCTTGAAACTTATTTTTAAGATTTTGATTAGATATAAATAAGTAACACATTCAAAGTTTGTAAAATTTAATACTAAAGGGGGTACCTGGGGACGAACCCGAGCGAAGCGAACTTGAGTCGCTAGTTTAATATATAAGTCACGAACCTTTCTATTAATAAAATAATTTTTATGAAATATTTACAATCGTAACGATATCACTATTTATATTAAAGAACATTAATTAAACTTGAAAGTTGAAAGATCCCTCTGTCTACATCATTAAGCAAAATCAATACTGAAAATACAATAATAAATTATATATAATTCAGTCTAGATTATTATAATCAAATAATTTGCTTCTTTAAACTCTAACAATACAACTTTGGCTAAGCCTGGATGAGACAGCAGCCTAAGGCGTCTGGAATAAACTTATGAGCGAACTTTAAACCGAACATTTAATTATTAATTTACAATATAAATTGGTCGTATTTCTATTGGTATCATTTGAATACCTCTCTAATTGTGTCATACTATCAACCCTTGTTTTGGTCGGGTACGTCACTACTGAAAAGAACATAACTATATCTAAACCATAGAAATCTTCATTTTTTCTTATAAGCTATTCCAGACTATGATTTCTCTTTGTGCAAAATTTCATTGAGGTGCATTTAGCAGATTGAGTAACAAAATTCCATCCATAAACACTATTGCAACAACCTTTCGAGCCTTAAAAGAAACAGTATAGTATATAAATTCATTTAATGCAAATATCAAACCTACGACAACTAGAATCAAAATCACAAATATTTTTACTGAACTATACAGAAATATATAAGGAAAAATAAAACAATTTCATTAATTACTTTAGCATAATAACACATATCGAATGTGACAACAGTTATATGAAATTATCGTCTAATAAATATTATATCAGTCCGCTGTGCTTTCCCATGGTTTGTTATGGGGATATGATGGTCTACGGAAGAATAATGTAATGAAATACATAAGATTACAATAGTAAAACCGCTACAGAAACCGTTTCATATACGTGTCTAATTATATATTATAACTTAAAATAATACAAAGAAAAATATGCTTTAATCCAACTTTATATTTGCTAAAACTAATCAAAACAAATAAAAATATTCATTAATCAAATAGACTTTTACAAGCACTTTTGAATCTAATCAATTGAGCTCAAAGTTTCAAAGTTATAAAAGAAGAAGTTATAAAATAATTTCTTAATGACCGAAGTTGAAAAAAAAAACAGTTCAATTATAAATAATTTATCTATTATATATTAAATATGGTATACCTGAAATTCTATAGCTAAGTCTTATATATACAGCGTGTTTGAAAACACGCACTGTGACGATCATATTTTTTTCTAATTTGAACTCAAACTTTTAAAAAGTATTTAGATAGAGAGGTTTTAACTTATAGGTCATTGTTTTTTTTAAATCTATATAAATAAAAATGAATGTTGTTAAGCACATAACTCAAGAATGGCTGGACCAATTCGGCTAATTTTTATTTTGTATGTAAGTCACACGGAATGACATAATAATAAAAAAAAGTTATACTAAAGGGGGTACCTAGGGACGAAGCCGAGCGAAGCGAGAGTGAGTCGCTAGTATGAATATAAAAGTTCATAATATCTGAATAACTTATGTTTTTTTTGAATTCCAAAGATTTATCTAACGGTTTAATTGAGACACCTGTCTACTAAATTTCAGTAATAAGTTACCTATATCGTATATTATTAATTATATTTCAAGTTAAATGTATAACGTATGTGACATACGGACAGGCTCATGATATTTTTACTATAACAAACCCCCATCTGAACAGAATAGGTCTAAACGATAGATCTTCCAAATCAAAGATACTAATATCGTTAACCGTTTTGTCCCGCCTATTAAATGTTGATCTGTGACAGGAAACCTTTAATGGTCTATTTCCCGTCCGTCGTTACAACGCCATAAAACAATGGGGAGTTTTCGTTGAGAATTAGTTCTGCTACACTTTGTATACCTACTAAATATAATACTATATATTTAGCGCGAGGGAAGACGCGGGTTCAGCTAGTTAAAACAATTATAATTTCTATACTAAAAGTACTCATTATAATATTAGCTATCTGCGCGTGAAAGTACCGTCAAAATCGGTCCAGCCGTTTCAGAGATTAGCCGGAACAGACAGAGAAAAAATATTAAAAATTGATTTTTTGATGTAAGTACCGTATATACTTTCATTTATTATGCATTTACTGAAAAACTGTTAAATTGAAATTAAAAACTGACACTTCAAATTTATTTATATTTATTGATCTAGTGCTCATGGTAAAACTATAACTTAGTAGTTTATTAGTACAAAAAAATCTATATGAGCCAGCCCAAGCTATCATACACTCGCTTGGGACATTAGTGTATGGCAGCTTGGGCTTTGGTATTACTATTATGTTAATAAACAGCTCCGATGGTGTAGTGGCTAGAATGTACGGTCGCAGATCCGGAGGTCTGGAGGAGGTTCAAACTAATTTTCCATATATTTTTGCCAAATTCTACTTAAATAACGTAGAGATATGTTAATTTTATAATATGTTATCAGTCGCGATCTTAGATCCAACACAAGTTAGCACTTGATTAAATTATTTAAATACATAATAATTATAATTTCTGCTCATTTTAATACATAATGAAGTTTAACATAGTTGCTTAATTACCTTTAATGCTATTCTGAATAATTATTTTATACTGTCAGATTAACCAGCTTTTGTTTTATTTAAATTAAAATTAATTGTCATCATTTCACTGTAAAATGTGCTAATTTAAATATGTACATACAAATTAATAAGGTAAAGCGTAAAGAATAATAAGCTAATTAAAACTTTAAACACAAAAAAAAAAAAGATTTGATTTTCGTAAAGGTACTAAATTCAAACTAAAATGTTTAATAACTCTGTCTGTTTGTTTGGTACATTTTCACGTCTAAGGCGATTACCTGTTAAATTTTTGTAATGATATAGACTGGAAATTGAAAATGGTAATATAGGCTAGAATAAGCAGTTTGGTAAATACAGAGGCCGTATCTATAATTTTTAGAAGTTTTGTCTCTGTCTGTCAAAACATTAAGAGAAAACTGATGGACCGATTTTGAAGAAATTTGTTATGATGATAGATTGCTATCCGGATCCATAAAGGATACTTATTATTGCAGAAAACATCACATTTTTGAGAAATATATACGTAAAAGCCGTGTAGAGAAGCCCGAGCGGACCGAGGGTGAGTCGCTAGTGTAGATATAATTTTGTTTACCTTCACCGTTTACTAACAATTTGTATTAGATTTGAAAATACTATGAAAATAACCCACTAATATTTGATAGTTAAAAACCAAGTTAAGTATTCAACAAATAGTTTGTACATAAAATATATAACACTTTCAAATAGCATTGTGATTTCTGTCAACAATATTTATATATAAAAAGCTAAAACTAAAATAGCCCGTCTGTCTGTCCACACAATAACGGCCGCAAAAGATAATTTTATTCAAATGCAGGCTGGCTATAGAAATAAAACTTGTTTTCAGCTAACTCGCCATTGTGATGTAGATTTGACCCAAGGAGCTTATGATGCGGTGTAACGAAAGAAATAGAAAAAACAGTGCGATAAGTTTCTATGAATATAATTTATATTCGTTTTTATTTGAATAGTTTTTATACTTTTCATTAAGTTTAATTATGTATTAAGAAGTGAACTATTCTTAATCTTATTTTGTTTATGGTATCGACAATGTAATACATATTTTAAATAAAATAAATCAATTATTTCTTACATCATCGATTTTTTCTAACATTTTTTTCTAAAGAATCTGACGAAATCAAACAAAATCATATCAAAACTCATAAAATTACCGACTTTTTTTTACTATATGATTAAATTTCATCGTGTTATCCTAAAACCTCAAGATTATGTTGTCTATAAAAAGAAAATACATGCCTTGAGCGGAAATCAAACCTGCAATTGACACCAAATTGTCACGTCTAAATTTTTTACATAAAAGTCAAACTTATATGGGCACGTACTTGTCCTCCATTACCATAGTATAAGACACAAAAACAAGTTTTTCTTAAAAAGTTCCTTACGTATTTGGTATAGAATAGTATATAGAGGTCAACACTATTAACTTGTACCTATCTCAAAAAGCATATTCAGACCTCCAATAGCAGTACAGACAGCATATAAAATTATTTAGGTTAATATTGTACTTTTTTTTATAGATACGTATAAAAATTAATAATAACAAGACAGAATAATTCTTCTAAAATCTAAGTCTTAAAGTTATCATAGAATTTGTTTTATTCAATCAATATGAAATGATTTCTCAATAAACAAAACGCTTAACTCGTTAACTCGATAACTTATACTTTAAAACTACCTTACGTCAAAACGACACGTTTATGACTCATTAAGTCTACTGCTAAAACGGTCACGGGTTCTAGCCCCGCTGGGGGCATTCATTTGTTGATCACGAATGTTTGTACTCCAGTAATGGATGTCAATATTCGTTGTTTGTATTTGAAGTTATACACGAGTACGTAGTGTATCAAATAATAATGTTCTCCGACCGATTCCGGCCATGGCGGCCAATCTCATTGAGACTAGCCAACTACGCAAGAGATATTATAGTGCACAAGTGTACGCGCAGACACAAGTGCACTCTCTGTTCCTATCACTCTCATACTCCGGTGGGACGACTACTCGACACTCGGCTTTACGTGCTCTCCGAGGCACGGGGGTGAACCACCGACAACTTCCCAGAAAGAAAGTGTATCAAATATCGAGTATATAACACAAGCCTCGAGCCTCTACCATGGAACTAGATGGTGCTGAGTTAATGTCCCAAAAATATATATTTATATTTATTTGAAACAGTTCAATACGGTATTCACTTTCAGAAAAACTTAACTAATTTAATTATTCCACTTCGATGGTTTCGCATTTATACCAAAATTTCGCGCTGATTATTTATCGTCGCACGAATTTTTCTACAATATTTTTGAGAAACTTTTTTGCGAGCAATTAGAG
Source organism: Boloria euphrosyne (assembly GCA_951802675.2). Classification (NCBI taxonomy): domain Eukaryota; kingdom Metazoa; phylum Arthropoda; class Insecta; order Lepidoptera; family Nymphalidae; genus Boloria; species Boloria euphrosyne. Next base: position 6,395,452 of record OX637896.1, read on the forward strand.
CGTAAGCAGAGGAAAATAAGTTTGAAATTAAACGTGGACTATTATTTCTTTATTTTGGTCCTCTTTTATAATGTACTAAAACATTTAGAAACACAAAGGACAGAAATATTTTACAAGTACCTACACTGTGCAAGCCTACCTACCTACCTACCTACTCTTGCACTGAAGTTTTGGAGAGTTGAACCTAACATATTTAGTATGAAAAAAATACTTTTAGCATTTAACATTTCAAAGAAATAAATATTCATTATTTTGAGAATAATGATGATACGTTTCGTTATCTTTTCGTGTAATGATGAATTTAGTAATAATATATATATTCGGCATAACATTTCCCTCTGTACTTTTCTCTTTCTCTCTCTGGAAAAGGACATGTTCCTTCTTCTTTGTGAACTAGTCTTTAAATAAAGATTAAAAAAAAACCTTATTATTTTTACTTTTTTATTATTTTTATATCAAATAATAAGTAAAAATACCTCGCTACCTCGTACTGGTTGGAGAACATTATTTTACCAGCCTTAAGTTTTTTCCTACAGTACCCTATATTAACATTGTAAGTGTGCAGTTTGGCCACATTCCTAATACATCCCTCGTGCTATCTGCACCAGATAGCCTGTCTACTTCACATTACTTTTATTTATTGTATTTTAACATAACTGAAAATTGTTTTAACTGATTTAGCTTTCCGTACGATGTTTAACCAATAAAATGCACGCTTTATTAATACTTTCCTTTATTTAACGCAAATATTTCATATAAATTCTATTTAATCAGCTCTCATGTAATCATTTGATTTTTGATTTTCCAAACTTTAAGTCTCTACCATGACCATGTTTTTTGCAAAGGACTCGAAACGTTAAAATATTCTTCAGTCGAATCTGTACAATAAATATTATAATAAAATCTAGTTTTTTGAAAATATTTTTAGTCCACATTATTCTTATCAAATATTTCTCCTTTAAACAACCAATTTACAGTATATACAATATTTCATAGTGTTATCAAATATATTAATGTGCTTAAGTAAAATAATTTATTACTTTAAAAGCTTCTCTAAGCTAATACCGCATAATGCAGAACCCACACGAGGAATGTCGAAGCGAATATTTCTATTTCAGATTTGCACTCTTTATTCGAAAGCTTGCACTTCATGGGTATGTAATACGTATAAGGACCACAATTTGGGATCTTTTTGGATATTTTTTAATACCATACTAAATTTATTAAACGTTTTAAGTTAATATGATTAGGGAGGATAACAAGAGATTACTGCTAATAATATATTGTATACAAATCAAACTGGACATTTATAAATATTACAGAAACTATTGACGTATCCTCGCTTCGCTCGTGTTCGTCTCCAGGTACGTTTAAGGGCTCCCATACAAAATAAACACTTCTGAATTTTCGATTTTTAGCTTTTTTGGGCTTATTATTATCCATTATTTATGGTTTTGTTATAAAGAGAGAAAAAAGTATATTTTTGTTTATCCGTTTCAGTTTGTAATGGATAAACCAAGAATTCATTAAATCGATTGAAATGTATAGTTTAGTTTGAGACGCTGAGGATAGTTTTTACCCTGGAAATCAACCCTTAAGGGGGTTAAAAAGGGATAAAAGTTTGTATTGGGGTCAATTATTTCTTTAGTAAGGGATACTACATATCCTATACTAACCGTTCAACCTACCCAGGGACGGACGGAGGGTGGTAGTTTAAAATAAATCCTCTTCCATATATTCGAAATTTGATTAAATGTTTTTAAGCTACAGATTTAAATAATTTTCCATATAAAAATAGAATTTCAAGTGCAGAAACCTAGACACCCTTATAGAAAAGCACACTTGGGTCAAATTGCGAGTAGCTGACGGCACAGCGGCTTGGCAAACAGTAGTTGGTATTAGTTTCATCTCGTTCACACCCGACAAATTTCACTGAAATAAGATTTCTCTCAACTAAATCACCATATTGACGCTGTTAGCTTTAAGCTAGTACTTTAAATATATTATTCTCTTTGGTTTTATTACAAATCTGTCCTACGTCATATAAACTTTATAACAAATTATAAAAAAGCTTCTTTTAAAAAAAACACCGAATAATTTTGAAAATGTATAATAATATTATATATTTTTTTTTAATTTTGCTAAATTTTATTTAAAACGTTTGTCTTTACATAAAAATCGTTTAAAATTCTCGATCCACATGTTTATGTACAAATCGAATCATATTTAAAAACCTTAGAGCATTATATAAAGCAGTAGTCCGAAAGCATAAGTAATACTAACTAAATACTAGAAAAAAACGATGATGCACTGACAATTTACATAAAATATTTCGATAAGCTACCAACTAACTACTAGTTCCCAACATATATATGTATAAAAAAAACTCATTTCTTAGAACACTTTATTACTGTACTTATTTCTGCATTTCTCTTCTATATGGAAGCGTCATCTACATGCTATCAATAATTCGCTTCGCAAAATTAATATTGCAAGGTTTGCCATAAAGTTCATCTCAGCGTTACAAATCAATATCACGCTGTCCTTTTCTTTGGATTATTATATTTTATGCTATTTGTGTACATTTTTACCGACTTATAAAGGTAGAGGTACTCTACTTAATGAATGAAACATAAAGTAATTGTTTTTTTTATTATTATTTATTGATAACACTAAAGCTACTCAATAGTTCGTTAAAATCGTTTGAAAAACAGAGGAGCATAAGTTATTCAACAAATACTTTTCATAAAATAAAAGTAGCCAGAGTCAGCCAGAAAAAGTCCCTTCAAAATCTGTACAGCCATTTCAGAGATTACGGGGAACAATAAGACAGACCGACCGTCAAACAAGAATTTAATAAATGTACTTTTCTTATAATCATATTACAATTCTATTTTTATTGAATACACAAAGTTTGTTTTGGGAAAGTTATTTATTAACAGAAACCTATAACTTTTGTTTTCTAATCGAGATTAAGGCACTTGTCAAACACTTTCAATTGAATCTTTAAAAATTAAGTCAGATTTGTGTTGTGTACTAATATTAATCTTATTTATTTGCAACACAGTTTTTTAAAAACAACCTAAAAAACATTCTAAAAATATGAATAGTTTATAAAGAATATTGTGAAAAAAGTATTTTATAGAGAGAGAGAGAGAGAGAGAGATAGAGAGAGAGAGAGAGATAGATAGAGAGAGGGAGTTTAAATTTTTGTATATGTGTTGTTTGGTTGTAATTTGTAACAAACTAACTTAACTTAAACCTAAACATCTATTTATAAATCGGCAAAGACAAAACAGCTTAGTACCTTTCTTCTCTTATTTGTTTTCTATTATCCAACCATTTTTTTTTCTATTATCCAACTTTAGTGATATCAATGGGAAAAAATGTTACAGGCAAGAACCAGTAGTAATTTGATATTATAATTATAATAATAATGTTCTCCGACCGATTCCGACCATGGCAGCCAATCTCATTGAGACTGGCCAAGTACGCAGGAGATATTATAGTGCACAAGTGTACGCGCAGACACAAGTGCACTCTCTGTTCCTATCACTCTCATACTCCAGTGGGACGACTACTCGACACGACCAGTGAGAGCTAAGGCGCAGGACCGACGGCTTTACGTGCTCTCCGAGGCACGGGGGTGAAACACCGCCAACTTCCCAACTCCGGGCTGTTACTGAGGGAAACAGAAAGATTCAATAACTAAACTTGGCCCGACCCGGGACTCGAACCCAGGACCTCTCGGTGTGTGACCGTACATGCTAGCTACTACACCACCGAGGCAGTTAATATAATTATATAATATATAAGGTAATAAGCAAAGTACTTACCAGTACTTATTATTTGAATAATTTTCGGATCAACAATTTTCCTTACAAAGTAGTTGAAATGATAACGACTCTTACCTGAAACAAAAGTTAAACCCACTATGAAAAAACGTCAAGGAAAAAAATACATGTAAATGCTACGTTTGGGATCTCTTCGAATTGAGACTGTTCATAGTAAATGGCGACTGGTGTCAGTGTCGGTGTTTTTCTTCGTTTTTCGTTTTAATATTCGGCATCCGATTGATGAAATATGGATGAAGGGTTTCCGTGAAATAATTTTAAAGTAAGATTGTGTTTTAATACGGATTATTTGATTCTGAAAATCGATATTATATCAATATTATTTCTCGCTAGCTTTTTTTCTATGGTTTCACTCGTATAAATGGATACGCATTAAGTAAGTAAATGTACAAATTACTTATTAATTATCAGGTCCTATTACAAAATATCTTGTTCTAAAGCCTCCGAAAGAAATTGTGTACTTAAATAAAACCAGCTGTCGCGGGTTCAAGTCCCGCTGAGTGCATTCATTTGTCTGATAGGCATGAAAGTTTGTACTCCAGTCATAACCTACCTATGTTTGTACCTATTTATAATATGTATGTATTTAAAGTGGTATCCATAACACAAGCCTCGTAGCTTACCATGGAACTAGATGGTGCTGTGTAAGACCCAACATAAGACAAAAATTCCTTTCAAGGTATACAATAAAATGACGTAACAAATACAGAAGCACGTCAAATAACTCGCCCTGTTGTTAAAGTAATCCAAGGAAATTTAAAACGAGGTTGTAATAGAAAGTTCCAGAAGAATCTTAATCTTATCTGTGGTAAACAAATTACTTTAAAACTGTTTTTCTTTAAGCTTCCGCCGGAAGTCGTTTCTCTATTACCGTCGCTTCTTTATTCTACAAATAGCTTTTGCTACTTAGTTTGTTTTCACGCATTTTTATGAAAAACTAGCAATCCCGGCTCACTTCGCTTGGCGTAAGATAAAATAAATTAAACGGTTTTTATAATATTCTAATAAAATAAAAGTAGCCTAAGTTACTCCTTATAACATTAGCTGTCTGTGAGTGAAAGTCCTGTCAAAATCAGTCGAGCCGTTTCAGAGATTAGCCGGAACAAACAGACAGATAAAAAAAATTAAAATTCATATTTTAATGTAAGTACCGTATAAACTTTTATATGCATTTAGTGAAAAGCTGTTCGTTTGAAATTAAAAACAGACACTTTAATTTTATTTATATATATTGATATATAACAACGTGCACGAAGAGAAAGTTCAAATGTCTGGAAAAGCGTGGAAAAACTATTTCGCCAACAAAAGATTAAGTACTTCAAATGTGAAAGGAAATTTGAACTAAATTTCAAAGAAACCAACTTTTGAGATATATTTTCATTTAAAAAAATATATTTTCATTTAATAACACCCTAGAAATATTTATTTTTTTCAATATTTGAATAAGCACAAGTTTAATAACTTCTAAAAAAGATCGATTTTTGATATTTTAAGGAGTGTTTAAGAATTCAATTCTGGCATAAAGTGCTAAGTCGTCAAAAATACTGTAGTTAAATTACTCCAAAGTTTAATTAATTTCTAAGTTCTAAAAGCTTTAAACATTCACAAGTACTAAGCATTTCCTTCTTAGATATCTTTTTCTAATCTACCTTCTCAATTAATATGTAGTAATATAGAAATACGATATAAAAACCGATAAATGACAAAATTTTCACCATCGAAAACGCCTACAACGTATTAAAATGCCATTACAGAAGATTTTTCAGTTTATTAATTTCCGATTTCCTCAGGTGCTACCCTAAATATTTTTACGCGCGAACATCACGATCCTTTTCGGATTCCGAATGAATTCCAAAGATCAACAGTTAATGAAATAGCTCGGTTTAATCATCCCTTGTCCGAGCTGCCCCAAACGTAAGCCCCGACTTTGAAACACGATTAAAATTTTGCGACATTTTGTTATTTTTTTAAATATGCTTTTGCTATTGGTTAATATAAAATCGATAGCATTGCCTCGTTATTATTTATTAATTTTAATTTTATACAAGTTTCTCTTCAATTACTTATTACACCTGGGGTGTCTTTCAGTAAATTTATTTGTATTCAACCCTTTTTAACGTCCCACAGCTGAGCTCGGGCCTTCCTTCAATTCGCGGGGGATGAGACCAAAATCCACCATGCTGGCTAATTTGTATGGACTTTACGTGTAATTACGTCAAGTCCGCCATACGGGGTAATCATGATAGAAATGATTAGCACATGATAATATCAGAGGTGCGAGACCGGGATTTGAACCCGCATCACTCGGCTATCCAAGCGAGGGCATTACCACTACCTTGTATATATTTTACTTAAATGATATATTTACACATTATTTTTTCGTACAATTTAATAAACCTTTTCGAAGACCTTGACACATTTAATTAGATTTTCAATTTGAATTTCACTTATCAGTCTTTCAAACTGTCTTATTCAAACTTTTTCAATCATCTGTTCGGGATACTTATACGAGTATTTCGATTGAAAGAGCGTTTTTAAATCCCCCTATTTTTAAACCCCGGCTTTATCGGTGTTCATATTGAAGGCACTGAATTGAAGGCTTGATATTTTCGAAGTTTTCATCGCATCTTTATTTTCTCATCATTTTGTGTTTTTGACGCCATTCAGTGTTGATTTCTATTATTTTTTGTTGCGACTTCAATTAATCTGGATAATAATAAATAAATAATAAATATGTTGGCATATTTACACACAGCACTCCTTCCATCGTAAGGTACGAGCCTTGTGTTATGGATACCAGATAGTTGATACACTATACATATATAACTTTAAATACATACATATTATAAATATAAATACCCATGACTGGAGTACAAACATTCGTGCTCAACAAATGAATGCCCCCAGCGAGAATCGAACCCGCGACGGCTGACGTAACAAGTAGGGTTACTTCAAACTGCGCCACACGTGTTATAAGCAACTAAATGGATAAAAGTTTATGGTATGTTTCATCTAAGTTTAAAACAATCTTTATTAACAGGCAGTAAATGAATAGCCCTAATTTAAAAAAGTTTTTTAAAAGTGACCTAATTTGAAGATCTTGGCCTAAAAAAATAAAATGTGACATGTTTCAATCTGTCCTGTCTCGCGTTACTCTCCGCATGAGAAAAAAATTTAAAATCTTTTGTGATTTTAGAAACACCTTGTCAATATGACAACAACTGTCGGGCATTTGGTTTACGGACGATACTGACTTAGTCGCGTGTTGGAATTAACCTTAAACTTTGTATGAGTTCAATCACCTTTATGTAAATAAAACCTTAAATAAGCTTTTAATGTATAAACTAAGCAGTTAAAAAAAACGTAAAGCTAAACAAAAATCTCATCAAAGACAAAGGTATTTATGTAAAAATTTTAGCACAAATTGTACGAAATGATTCGCTTATCGAGACCCGCTTCGGTGTGAACCTGCTTCACTTGATTACCGAAGCGATCACGGTACTGGTTTATCACTCAAACACTCAGTTATCACCTGTTCTAGACGTTCAAGCCATATTATAAATATATTGCAAAAATAAGTTATCAAAATCATCATTATGTTTATATTGAAAAGAAAAACCTGTCATTTAAGAACTGTAACTCTAAGAACTTCCGTATTATATGTATATGCAAGACATTTAGTGCCTCCACTAGTAATAAGAATTAGTTTACTAACAAATTATTTTGTCGTATGTACGTACATGTACATAGTGCAATGTACATCTTCTAATATACACTTAGGTGCAAAACTGTCCCAACCATACGTGAAAATCGTATTTTGCGTAAAAAAAAAGAAGTGAAATAATTATTCAAAACTTTAATTATATTTTTACAATAGCAGACATGACACAAAGTAAGAAAATGAAAAATTAAATTGTTACAACTCTATTATGTATTCATAAACACAAAATAATTTTGGGACACTTTTGCACCGCTTTGGAAAAAATAAAAATTCGAAGCTGTAATCTTCAGTCCGAAGACCTTTTGCTTTCATCGCTTCTGTCAATCTCTTCGGCATACTTCTAACAAGTTTTAAGCAATAGTCAAGAGAAATTTTATATTGTTCTCGTACTCGTTTCCATCAAATATTGACATCAGTCAACCATCATCAGATGGTGGTAAGTCATAATCCCTTAGTAAAGTCCTATTCAAGTCTTTCCTAAAATTTCCTATGGCTTTAAGGTCTGGGTTCAGTGTAGGCTACTGTAGCACCTCAAATTATTGCTTATTCAATCAATTCGAACAAATTTTTTCGCGAGTGCTTGAGGTCTTTATCGTATACTCGACCGGTACTCAACGAGTGATGAGACACCTGACTGCGGGAGAAGCAAAATCGGTCTTAAATGCATTAATACTAGTTCGCAGAGATACTAGTAAAATAGTAAGTAAGTGAATAGAGCAATGGGCTTTATTCGGCTGGCTTTAGAGTCGTACAGAGAAAAAGAAGAAGCTTTTATTGCCGAAAAAAACTATAAAAGCTCGTCTTAAGTTTGTGAAGAAGTATTGGTCGTGGACAGCCGGTGATTGGAGTCATGTAAAACAAAGATTAACAGATATTCTACAGACGGAAGGCAATGGAATTAGAAGAGAGACGAAGAGAAGAAGAATGTAAAAGATTTCATACAAACAGTGAACCATGAAGGTGAAAATGTCAAAATTTTGAGCTGCATGGCTGAAAGAACTAAATCTGTTAGAAGATTTAACGACATAACGAAAAAAGAATTGTATCTCAATATTATGGCTACAAATTTGACAGAAACTATCGAAAATATGCCACTACCTGGAAAAACATACCTTTCTCAACACAATAAAGACAAGACAAGCAGTCGCGAAAAAATTGGTTCGAATTGGTTGAATAAGCCAGAATTTGAAGTGCTATAATAGCCTGCACAGAGCACAAACCTTAAAGCGATAGGAAATTTAAGGACAAACTTGAACAGGACTTTACTAAGCGATTATAACTCACAACCATCTGATAATGGTTGACTGATGTCAATATTTTATGGAAACGAGTACAAGAACAATATAAAATTTCTCTTGACTATTGCTTAAAACTTGTTAGAAGTATGCCGAAGAGATTGGTAGAAGTGATGAGAGCAAAAGGTCTCTGGACTAAACATTACAGCTTCGAATTTTTATTTTTTCCAATGCGGTGCAAAAGTGTCCCAATATTAATTTGTGTTTATGAATACACAATAGAGATGTAACAATTTAATTTTTCTTTTTCTTACTTTGTGTCATGTCTGCTATTGTAAAAATATAGTTAAAGTTTTGAATAATTATTAGACTTCTTTTTATTGCGAAGAATACGATTTTCATGTATGGTTGGGACAGTTTTGCACCTAAGTATATAAGAATTTCGTGTCACAGTGTTTGTTATCGAACTCCTCCGAAACGGCTTGATCGATTTTTATGAATTTTGAAAGGTCTGAGAATAGGTCGTAGGCTGATTTTTATTCCTCTAGGTGATAAGGAGAGATATTCATTTAGATATTCAATCAGATATTTATTTATTTTGATTTTTAGACCAAATTATTTTACACTTTTTTATGATTTTAGCATCAAAAAAAAATTATTACTTATAACCCTACATTTTTATCCTTCGGGCGCAGGTAGAGCCGTGGGAATTGCTTCTATAATATATAAAAAAGGCAGATCCTGGGCGAGATACTAGTAATATCACTCAATATTTCATCATAATCCATTCAATATACTATGTAATCCGGGATAAGCTCCGTGACGCCGACAAGTCACGTCACGATATTAGCGAAAGCTAATAGCTTACATAAGTGTGCCTAATGTATGTCTAGCCTTAAATTACTGGCATATAAAATTAAGGTATATAATAATGGAGTGTATAAATTATAGACACAATCGCAATTGTTAATTCTTCTATTTAAAGTGCGATCTTCTATCGAAGGTCGGCGAACATTAAAGCAACTTGTATATATATGTTAATTATTAGAGTTTTAATCATCGTATGTTTAGAGTAATATTATAAATGCAAAAGTTTGTGAGTGTACTAGTGAGTGACTCAAAACAATTCGCGTCTATAAATTCTATTACCACTGTTCCATTAGAATATCATAACCTAATAGTATTATCACGTCATTCACGTTTTGATAAACCGCTATATGAAAATGAAAATCGAACACCTGACCTTTGCCTTAACAATGACAGACAATTGCCACTGAACCTAACATAAATTATACATTAGATAACAATTCAACTTAGTTTTAACCAAATAACTTAGTGTTATTAATAATCCTGCAATCTATTTTACTGCTTTTAATTCATTTCGCTTTAACATAAAATATCTGATGCAATTCAATTTAAAATAAATGCAAACAAATTCCTATACACTTGCGGCCATTTTAATGTGTGTAACATTTTTGATTATAATGAAATTAAATTATAATAAAATTGTTATTATGATACATATTAAAAGTTTAAAACGTATTAACCGACTGTAAAATAAAAAGTATGTACTGTAAATAATAGGTAGTAGGCTATAAACGTTTATACCTTTCCGTGGTGGTGGCATAATAGAGGGGTTGGTCTCATTAGCGTTCGGCAACGCTGCCAGGCGCGAAGCCACATTTTTTTGTCTTAAAAAACAAAATTACAAATTGTAGATGTTTCTATTGTATACAAGATTCATCCCTTTATCGTATAACAAATCAAAAGATAAATTACGCAGTTGATTTTCTTTAATCAACCTTAACTAATTTTTCTAATACAAAAACCGCTTAAGCAAGGTCGTGTGTGCGCCGAAGTGTATTAGCATGACCTAGTTTTAAGTGATTTTGACGTTTTGCCAGCCAATAACCACAGCTGTGGCGATATAACAAGGCAGACAACATATTATATGCATTTGTTATATTAATATATCTATATATTACCTATATAAAAAAGATGCATGTACGTATATTTCCTTTGGATTCCAAAACGGCGTTAGATCCTCTATCTCTAAACAAAAACTATATCAATCGAATTTCGCTTTTAATCAGTTTTACATTATAACCTATTATCCCATGATAATTTTCGAACTATCTCCATACAAAAATAATTACAATATCAATCAGTCGTTTCGATATGGCGTAAAATAGGAAAACCAACAAAATGAAAAATAAATTTTCACAATTATAACATTTATCTATAAATATAAATATAAATGAATGTTGGTAAGCGCATAACTCAAGAATGGCAGGACCAATTCGGCTAAGGACGGTTTTAATACAAAAAAATAAATAAAAATAAAATAATTATTGAGAAATCTATATAAGCCTCTATTAATATATTTATCTGCTGTATTTTGAATCCATTATTTAACGTCCACCAGACTGCGCGGCTTCTTAAAGACACGCAAAGTTCAGACGAGTTGCAAAACTTTAAAACGTTAAGTCATTTCTAAGCAAAAACCCAATTTACTTTACTATTACCAATAAATATAAAAAAATTCTAACTAAGTCGAATCTGTACATTAGATATTTTTTGAAAAATGTAACTGAAATAATCATTATTGTCGATGCAGAGTTCAAATCAATAGGTTTTGAATTTTTGTCTGTCTGTCTGAACACAAGAAAGGCACGGAACATACTTTAATGAAATTTGGTATTATAACAGATGATTATCATATAGGATACTTTTAACTACAGGAACATCATCTCATTTCTGAGAGGTCCATACTAATTTGTTCAAATATATCTTAAGAAGAAGTCAAATGAAGAGAGGGTGAGTCTCTAGTAGGTAAGTAATCTAATATATAAAAATCTCGTGTCACAGTGTTTGTTATCGAACTCCTCCGAAACGGCGTGACTGATTTTTATGATTTTTTTATTGCAGGAGCCAGTGAGTTCCCCAAATAATTAATAATAATAATATGAAATTACAAATATTGCAAGATGGAAATGAACTTGCTACCTGTGGCATATTAAGTAATTTTGACTTTGTAGAATTTTAACACACTTATTACATTATATAGTTTATTTACATTGGAAATCATGCCTTCGTCTTCGAATTATTGCAAAAAATGTCGTTAGTACTAGTAGTCACGCTAAGTTCCTTTTTGCCTGTTCTTTCAGAACTAGGGCATTTTTTCCCAAACAGTTTGTAATATTTTTTTCTAAGAACTCTAGTTGAATCCATGAGTCTATAGTCTAGAGCTATAACTAGGAGGATAAGCCCTTAGTTCATAGGCTAAGTTAAAAACATTTAATATGTTTAAATAATATTACCAATACATAATCTGTTAAAAAAATGAATTATTTTGTTTATACAGTTTTTTTGTCCCGTGTATAGAGTAACAAATTCGAACGCATCGTAATCCCTTAGCCGTGATGACGCATAGCCATCCATTGAAGACCCACCGATCAGTGCTCGTACGGTTTCATGCATTGTTGTATACACTGGTAAACTTTATAGATTACTGAAAATTAAAAATATTTTGTAACAATCTCTACTTCTTTTTGCAATATTTTTCAATGATGCTCCGATCTTATTGGTTGTAGCGTGATGTAATAATATAGCCTATAGCCTTCCTCGATAAACGGACTATCCAACACAAAAAGAATTTTCAATTCGGACCTGTAGTTCCTGAAATTAGCGCGTTTAACCAAACTCTACAGCTTTATAATATTATAGTATATTATACCTACTATATATGGGTAACTTTTCTGAATTAACGCAAAATTGAAAATTTTTATATAAAACTATCTTTTCGTATTTCAATTTTTATTAATTACAGCTTTTAGCTTTATCAGCAATTAAAATAAAATAAAATAAATATGTAGTATTTAATAATTAACGTTTAAAAGTTTTGAAAGTTATTAAAAAATTAAATTAACGAATACTGTAAAATACTTTAGTGCTATTTTCGTATTACAATGATTTTTGAGATATCTAAAACCCATAGTCTCTCCCATAACCATGAAGCATTCGAAAGGTCGGGAACTAAAAATCAAAACAAATACGCAAAAAAAAACGAAAACGAAATTTTCTTTAAAACGTAGGTTAACTAACTGTTAGAGCCACATCTAAGCGACGCCAGGGCAATTTGCTAGTATATATGCCTAATAAATTTCAAACACATATATACAAACGGTACGTCCAAAAAACTAGCAAGTGCGTGTCTGGCACGAAACGTGGGCCGCAGTAGTTGGCGCTGACAGCTTTCGTAACAAGTTGTTTGTTAAAGTAACTTAACCGCACTAATTTCGGTTGAGTGAATCTACTTAGTGACTGTTATTATGTAACTTAACCGCATAGGGTTTGCTTCACATATTTTTAAAGGGTTTGAGTCTCAGATGATACAATTTCATGTATTCATGACGTAGATTACGTCTATAAAACCTTAGAATCAGGGCCAGCAGGTAGGTATTTTTTATTTCCCTAGGTGATAAGGGGCTCTTTCCAGATATTTTATTTTTTATTTTTAGACGAAATTTTTATTTTTTAATTTTTTTATGGTTTGACACCAAAAATCCTTATAGTCTTTTTAATAGTCATTATGAACGCGAACGGAGCCGCGAGAATTGCACGTTTACTATAGAAATTTGTATCTACACTGAGCTTGACAATAATATATAGGCTGCATCTATTCGTACGGTTACTGGACGAATAAAATATATATTATTCGTCCGACAATTGTCGGTTTATACGAATATCTATCACTTTTTTTGCTTTCTAATAAAAAATAAATGAGTTTTAGGTGCAGGATATATACAAAATATAAAAAGAAAATAACCTTAACCTACCGAGCGGAAAATTTATTATTTCTTAAATACCGACTTTTAACATAACATAAACATAACATAACACCCTCAAAATTATTTTTATCCTTTATAACACGTTAATAAAACTATTTCAAGCTAATCATCCGATAAATGTACGAATAAATATAATTTATTCGTACAGTACCCGTACAAATAGTTACTTCGTAATATACTTATATTAGCATGTCAATACGAGATAAATTTTCTTTAATAAATAATTTTCTACGGACATACGGACTACAATATGTTCATAAGGATTCATACCAGATACCTTTTTAATATTAATATGAAATCCTTTCATCGCTAAATAGACTCGCTGTTCATTGGAATCGCAACGCATTGTGTGAAATCATAGCGAAAAGTAACTAATAATAAAGTCAGTTATGGTTGTATCTTTTGTTTGCTTTTTAGTCTTTAAATGCTGAATAAAATTTACATAAAAAATTTTGAATTTTAAACCAATATTTAAATGTTACATGTTTTCAATGAAAGGTACTATTACTTCTAGATTGGTGTAATAACTTGTTATAAAATAGGTATTTATAATAATTTACTACGAACTAGCGACTTACCCATTGTATCGCTTCGCTTTAATAGTTTTTAAATGTAAATTAGAATTTCGCTTAATTTTGAAGGATTTTCCATTCTTGTGCTGGAACCCTTAATATTTGAGATATAATAACTACTTTATATGAAGTCCTTTAAACTCCCGTCCATCTTTCATGAACAATTCTATTACAATTAGTTAAGTCACTCCAAGAGTCACTTCGGACAAACAGAAAAATAGACATAAAATATGAAAAAGAATTATTATATAGGATTGATATATAAAAAATTACGGGTAATTAAAAAGCATAATTATTTTCAAAACATATAGAGCCACTTCATACAAAATATGTATTTTTGCCCTCGGTAATCTATCCCCCTTGTACTGAGGGAGCCCGTGCCCAGCAGTGGGACGTTAAAAAAAAGGGCTGATGATGATGATGATGATGAATCTATCCAAAACTTACGTATAGCAAAGCAGAAAATAATATATTTATATTGATTTAAAATAATAGTTCTGAAAACTAAAAATCATAAGATTTTTAGTACTAAACTATAGATATTATCATATTGTTACAATTTAATAATAGGCTGAGTGTAGGCGAACGTGTAGAAACCGTTTCAAATACGTACGTACGATAAATCAAACGCCGTGTGTGACTGATGATCGAGTTTTGTAAAGTAATAAGGCTTGTACATGGATCGTGCTACATAATAAATAATTTAAAATGCAAAACATATTTATTGAACTATTTTTATATAAATAAGTAAATTAAGAACTTATTTTTGGTTTTTGGGACATTGTGGTTAGGTACTGTCTGTAATACGTAAATAAATCTTTGAGACATCAAATACCTTAGTATCTCCCGATACCATGATTGCTGTGAAGCAATTGAGATTTCTCAGAAATGAGATACTTTCCAGCAGTAAAAAGTATCCTATATTCTGATCCGGATGACCAGCTATCATCATACCAAGTTTCATCAAAATCTGTCCAGTAGTTCTCTCGTGATGCGGTCACAGACAGACAGACAGACAAAAATTATAAAAACTATAGATTCGGCCTCTGTATCGATAATAATGACTATTCCAATAAGAATTTACAAAAAAAATTCAATGCATCTGCAGATCGGACTCAGAATTTTATTATATGTATAGATATACGTAAATTTTTTTACTATCACGAATAATAAAACAAATCTAAGCGCTGCAAACACTCGACTTTGAAGAGGCCAAAAATAGGAGAGAGTCCTTTCAAGCAAAGCTAACCCCTTTTTAACGCATCTACTTTACGTTGTGTACTTTAGGCTCGAGTGCTAGAGCTTTATGTACTTAAACGTACGTCGTAAGCGAAGAAAGATTTTGCCTCTTAACACCCAGCAATATATTAACAATTTTATTTCCGCATACGACACGTTTGGCTCAGTTGGTAGTGCCCTACTTTCTGCGCCAGCCGTCGCGGGTTCGAGTCCCGCTGGGGCCATTAATTTGTTGAGCACGAATGTTTGTACTCCAGTCATGGGTATTTATATGTTTAATATGTATGTATTTAAAATTTATATATGTGTTGTATATCAACAATCTGGTATCCGTAACAAAAGCCTCGTAGCTTACCACAAAACTAGATGGCGCTGTTGTAATAATGTCCCAACATATTTATTTATTTAATTTATAAATCAAGCTAATAATCTTTTTTAACATTTACACGAAGATGTGACATTTAAAATAAGCCCATCTTTTCAAATGTTTTCGCCGATTCATTTTGATTTTTGGTTCACAACGTTTCGAATGTTTTACAGCAATCTTAATCAAGGGAGAAAAATCCTATACTAAGCCATACGAAATGTTTAACTCTACATAGTATATGAAGTCGGTTAAAAAAAATTCGCTTCTCGCCGTCTGTACGCTTAGATCTTTTACACTACGCAATAGATTTAAATGCGGTGTTTCAAAGAAAGCTTTATATTAAGTAGGTGATTTTTTGAGCGTTTTTTATTTAAAAAAACCATAATATAGTGTTCAATATAAAATTTACAAAGACAAGTTAAAAATCATTACTCGCCATAATTTTTTTAAAAATTGTTACATCTACTAAGTTTTAAATGATCCATTCGCGAAGTCAAATTGTGAAGTACTTTTTCAAGCATATCGGCTGGAATATCACGGGTAGCACGTATAATGTTGTTTTTAGTTTTCGAATTGATACTGGTTTATCTGCATATATAAGAGTTTTTACGTGCCCCCAAAAAAATAGTCCAAGGGCGTTAAATCGCACTATCTAGGCGGCCAACTAACTGGTTCGAAACGAGAGATTAATTCTTCGCCAAATTCATGTGAAAAAGTCGAGAATACATCTTTCTGATATCATTGAAATGAATTTAGAGACGAACCCGAGAGGAAGAAGGATGAGTCACTATAATAAGTAAAAGCTCAATAAAAATAATCAACTTAAGTCGTAAAACTTAAAAGCTTTAGATATAGTAGTATCGTATTAAAAATGAAAATGTATACTCTTCTACGTGACAGGAGGTAAAGGAAAACAATTCCATTTACTCTACAAATAGAATAATGGAGTACAAAGGTCTAAATATATCTAAGGTAGGGACGTGAGATTCAGGCTGATGCTTATTTATTGGCAGACAGGCAGAATCGATTTATGACAGCTTTAGTTTAGTGAAGCGAATCAAATGTACTTTATTTAATGGGTTTAACCCTTTGATTTCTACACATTGCGTAATCTAAGAGCGTATCTCCACAATGACAATAATTTCAAAATAGGCATGAGAATATGCTAAGAAAAACGTAAAAATAGAATTAAAACCTTAACCTTTTTTACCCTTATTGGTAAAAAATGGTAAAATTTTAGTTTTTAGTAACCGGCAAGCAGTGCCACTTTCAGATTAATAATATAGTTTTGTCATATATGTTTGTAATTTTGTATATTTATATAATAACTAGCGACTCACCCCCTTTAGCATACAATTTTTACAAACTTTGAAAGTCCCACTTATTTATATCTAATCAAAAGCCTAAAAAATAAGTTTCAAGCTTCTAGCTTTAATATGAAATATGAATTCAAACCCTTACAGCCCTTTTTTCGCCTTTAAAAGTAGCCTATGTCCTTTCTCAGGCTCTAGACTACATGTGTACCAAATTTCATTAAAATCGGTCCAGTAGTTTTTGAGTTTATTCGTTACATACAAAAATACAAATCTTTCCTCTTTAAAATATATATGATTAGTATATATTAATATTAATGTTTGTACATAGTTTGTATTAACACCGCACTTGATTATTATTAATATTTCCTTATCCCACACTCGAGGGTTTCTGGCAAAGATCTATTAAAGAGATAAGTCAAAGCGACACCATATAAGCAATCCTTTAGTGTATACATCGACTACATCATGACCAGTGTCTCAGTGACGTTTAATATGACACATATTCCATTGAGCATTAGTGTCTGACATTAGTGTCGCAATTCCTGTCAAAGACTAAATATAGCTATAACAGGAAGTGATATATCGTTGTCCACTTCTCGGATGATAAATTTTGAAAGAAGGTGATTCCCGAGCTGGAACTAAATTCGTCACCTTCCTGAAAACTGCAGGTATATCTTAAGGAAATTTACTCCCTATGTACATATGAAAGTATATACGGTAGTAACATAAAAAAACATTTTTTTTAAGTTTTGTCCGTCTGTCTCTCTGCACTGCTCTGCAATGCTCTGCACTGCTCTGCAGCAGATAATAAGGCATAACTTAGGCTTTTTTTATTTTATTAGAAAATTATAAAACAGTTTACTTTAAGTTACTTTAAGCGAACTCCTCTCCTACACTGTCCAAAAAGATAGTACTTAATTATCACCTTAATTATGAATGAACGTATGAGCATTGTGTGCCTAAATACCTTACTTCCAAAACATTTTAAAGTTTATAACCTAGGAACCTTAAGTTACTTAGTATATTTTTCTATTTTGACCAACTTCAAAACAGATAGTTGTCAATTGTAGTAAATAATAATATAAAGGAAAATCAACCCGTAAAATGCTATAAATACTTTTAAGTTTAATTCAAAGTCAACCTTTTTAGTTTTAGTTATTTTATACAATTTTATAAGAAGGCAAAAATCAGCGGCTGTAAATCAAAGGAAAATATAATTTCATAACGATGTCTTCAAAGGCATCCGTCATATTAAATATTAATTCGAGTTCCCTTCAACATTTGCATGTGACAGCTGTCACAAAGGAGAAACCATTAGGATTTTTTCTGTCCTTAAGAGACTTATCTTGTCCTCAG
Source organism: Boloria euphrosyne (assembly GCA_951802675.2). NCBI lineage: Eukaryota > Metazoa > Arthropoda > Insecta > Lepidoptera > Nymphalidae > Boloria > Boloria euphrosyne. The sequence goes on from OX637896.1 coordinate 6,413,962, forward strand.
TTGACTCCATTTAACAGAAATAATACTTTTTTTAAGAACATAAGGTACTGTAGTTGTAATATTATGCCAATTAATTATGATCTATAACAGTTTTTTTAGGGCGAGCGAAGCGTTACAAAAATGAATATTAACAATTTTGTGTTCATTTGATAGAATGTTATTGTACTACTAACGCCATCTGTGAGAAAACCAAAGAGTTAACATCGCTGTAACATTATTACTATTATTTTTGCTAGTATAACTACTAGACTTACACTTGCTTTGCTCGAATTTGTTCCTACGTAGGTGCATATCAACGGTTCGTATACATTTCTCAGAGTTAAAAAAAATCCCATTGTTCCAAATATCCCATGCTACCATGATATCAAAATTCATCAAAATCTGTCCAGTACGTTTTTCTTGTTTCCATGTCACAAACAGAAAAACAAATAGAAAGACAAAAAATCAAAAATTTATAGATTTATATATTTAACATTTGTATCGACAATAATGATTATATAAATAACATTTTACACTCATTTTCCAAGCAAATAAATTACTTTTCATTATTAAGTAGATACAAACATCAACGCAACACTTATTTTTCATTCACTTAAAATGTTATTCAGACAAATAAAAGTAATAAAAAACCGCTGCTTGGATCCCGGGGAATCCCGCACTGAATGCGATATAACTTCTCATAACACTGAATACTAGAGAATATTGAACGATGGGATCGCACTAAGACATTTATTTCCAACCATTCTCGCGAGATACTTTGCCGGGATTGCAGCGGGATTGTGCAGTCCAGGACGCATAGGTGTATTCTCTACTCGTCAAAATGTGGTAACATAAATTTTACAGAGATACGCCTTCATCTTCTTCTTAATTATTATATGTCTTCTTGATCAATTATAGCATTTTATTACTAATAAATATAAATAATATAAATACTAATGAAAAACAAAATTTGATGCTTTGTTTCAGTAAAATTGTTGGCACAAAATAAAAGTACTTAGCTTTTTTATAAAATAAAAATCCAATATATTTAAGTTGGTCACGATTTCTTTCTTTTATTAAAGAATTTATGAATAAAGTAATATAAGACCAATTTACGTAACAACTATTGTCAGTACAAATAAATTATAGAGCTCAAAATGCCAACCTAACAATATATTATTAAGTAATAAAAAAATCCTGTAAATAAAAAGAAACGTCGAACAGGTAATAAACCATTAGGCGGGATTGGCGGCTAGCTAGCAATTTGTGTCGTAATTGACGGCTCTAGTCAACTCGAGCTTTGCGGGGGAGCGCTGATTTTATCCATAAAGTGGTTTGAGTCGGTCAGTAATACCGGCTGTCAGTGTCGATCTTTATAATAAAAGCTATTTTTATAGTGAATCTCTATATTGTGTTTAAATAATTTATTATGATTATTAACATAGAACACTATTAGCTTTATTAGCAATTCACCCTTGCTTCGTTCGGGCATCCCTAGGTGGGTTATATTATATCGTGAATTCCTGTGGGAATAAGATAATACACGATATAAAAAAATTAACCAGTGTCACTAACCATCCCCCAAACTTTGTTCACACAAAAAATCTCACCAATCCATCAGTCTTTTTCGATGTGGAAGAAGAACAAACAAACAAATATACCTACTAAATAGTACGGCTGCATCTGAAGGTCCTGTATTAATGTCTCGCATCGGCTCCAGTATATTAGGTTTTCTGTTAAGTAATTCTTGGTCCCGTACTTGTGTACCAAATGATGGATAGTCTCAATGAGATTGTCCACCGTGGCCGAAATCATTCAGGATGTAATATACTAAAGCTTGAGAGGATCGATTAAAGTCTAACTAAGTTTAAAATAAGTTTCTAAGTAAAATATTTAATAACCACAACTTACATATACTTTGATACATGTAAATAATCTAGGACATTCATTTGATTTTTAAACGCAAATAATGCTATTCTAAGTGCATATATGAATTCGTAACAACTGAAATAGTTTCGGTCCTCAGATGCTAGAACTTCGTTATTCCACCTTTCTCTCGCGGGAATTCCTATAAAGTGTGAGAATAGAAATATTTTTATAAAATCAGTTACATTAAATTTTAAAGTCGACTGGAAGCTGAAAATAATAATTTTCCCACACATATGGAATAAGACTTGAACCGATTGTTACAGATGCTTCATATAGTTTTTCTATGATATGGTTTGTTGGCTTTCTATGACCTATGTTTCGTATGATTTCACTCAAATTATGTACAGATTTCGGTCCATGGTTCGATTTCCAGACATAGTCTTGGTTTTCAATCAAGAAATACTTATTAAAATACGGCGACAATAGTTCACCGCCGCGCCTAGGGTTGTATTTAAAGCCGTTTATCCTGCGCCTAATCTCTAAGTGACTGGTATTTGATCTAGAGAGCTTTATATAACGTACAACTTACACTACAATAATATCATATAAGTTTCACCTCAACTTATATATAAGTTTGACCTAAAAGCTCACAAAAATGTAGTTTTGTATGAAAGATCAACACACAAGTAAATCTGAGTGTTAAAACTAGTCAGCAGTACAATTTTTACATAATCCCATTGAAAAAGTCTATAAAAATTCTTCGATAACGTAAAATACAGTTTTCTCGCTTCACCGCTAATTACTACCATATAAGGTATGCATTAATTATTCATTTCGTATGGGATTAAAGACGCCGGTAGCTTTGACGATGATTGAGTCGAGTGATGACGGTTAGCAATAAATTTGTTATCACAACTAAAGTGGATAGCTAATGTCTTAACATATACTTAGTATACATAATTACTTATAATTAAACAAAATCGGCAGTTACTAGATAAGATACTAAATGTTTACAATATAATTTGTATCAACTAGGTACCTAACTCTCTTGCTTCCCGAATAACTTCAAAAAATCTCGCAGCAGTGATTTTTACGCCTATTTTGGATCGCTTTTCATATGTTTTAATAAAAAGCTTTTGCCTCAAGATAACTTTATAAATTGCAATAAAATGTATGTAATTTATCGATTTTTTCTTCGTTTTCTTTCGTTTTGAAGTTAGTATATGCATTTACTATTACAGAAGCTTCCACCACGACAAAGCGAACACTAATTCAGTATGGTGAGAGATCACTCCCATTTTGGAACTAACCTACCATATAATAAAACAGATTTTACTCATCTAAGAAGAAAATATTTCCAAGCAACTTAAAACGAAACGTTGTGTTAGAAACGATCATATAAAATAATCAAAGGAATGCTAAAGTGATTTAGTTGCCAGAATCGTTCATTTTAATATAACTTATTTTAAACAACTTCTCTTAAAATACACATTAATCTTGATATTTATGTTGTTTCTTACTTAATAAGAATATTATTAAATTTTCAAACCAAGAAAGTCAAAAGCGCTAACACTTTATTATGATAATCAGTTAGACACTGATAACGATCGAACATTAGATATGCAAATGATACCAAACTAGTCCTTTTTAAATTATTAGTGACTCACCTTCGCTTCGCTCGGATTCGTCCCTAGATACCCCTTTAGGATAAAACTTTTACAAACTTAGAATGTCTTTTTTATTTATATCTAATCAAAAGCCTAAAAAATAAGTTTAAAACTTTTAGCTTTAAAGATGACGTAAATTCTATACAAACTTTCATCCCTTATTTCAACCTCTTACAGCCCTTTTTTCGCCTTGAAAAGTATCCTATGTCCTTTCTCGGGCTCTAGACTATCTGTGTACCAAATTTCATTTAAATCGGTTCAGTAGTTTTGACGTGAAAGCGCGACAGACAGACAGACAGAGTTACTTTCGCATTTATAATATTAGTTAGGATTAGATCTTTTTATTTTTTATATATTTAGTATGCAAGTTGCTTTTATCTGAATCAATAATTTAGTATAAAATCTAAAGTGACATTTTGATATGAGCTTAACGAAGTTTGAAAGCTCTTCCTATTTTCGTCATCGATGCTCAGAATAATAAAATTAGTCATTTGCATTGAGTCGTGTTATTTTTGATTTTTTATATTACTGTAGTTTTTATAATGAAACTTAAATATCTAATATGAAAAAAATATTATCATGTCCTAAGAAATGAAATTTCAGAATTTAATATGAAAGATTAACAGAATTTTAAGAATTTGTTATAAAAATAGAAGTAAACGAAGCAAATATAGTTCGTTGACTCTCCACTCGCTTCGGATTCCCACCACGGACACGAAACACAATTTGATTGCGCCAACTTGATTGTTCGAATAAAATTGACAAGAAAAACACAATTTACACGACAGTAAAAAGCCTGTATTATTCTTTGATAAAACTTTAAAAATACCCTGAAAGTTTTTAACAATATTACATACAACTAGCATTTCCCGCGTCTCCGCCCGCGTACTAAGACGGAAACGAAATTCTTAGATTTCACATACCGTGTGGTGTGTGGTGTTTTACAGCCAGTTTTTAACGGTTAATTGAGATTTCTCAGAAATTAGATATTTTGCAGCAGTAAAAATCAAAAAGCAGCTATCATCATACCATATTTCATCAAAATTTGTCCAGTAGTTTTCTCGTGATGCGGTCACAGGCAGAGAGACAAACAGGCAGACAGACTTACTGACAAAAAAATCAAAAACTGTAGACTCGTCCTCTGTATCGATACTATGACATATATCGTAATAATGACTATTTCAATACGATTTTCCAAAACATTATTAATGTACAAATTCGACCTAATTAGAATCTTATTATATGTATATATTTAAACATCAGAAACCTGTTATATTTTTTAGTTACATTAATAACATACATTACTTTATTTTCAATCAATCATCAACTTCTATCACAAAACTAATCAAAGTAAATGTTTATTACAATTTATATCATAGCTATTTGATGCCTTTTCAATTACATTTAGGTTAAAAAATCCATAATACCATAATGAAATATCATGTAGAAAGCTTTTACCAAATTAGAAGCTTACAAAGCTTACAATATTTGGAGGTGATTGAACTCATGCAGAATGTTAGGTCCAACACGCGACTAAACCACCATTACTGCGCAAACCAAATGCCTGACAGTTGTTAACACACACTCGCAAGGTGTTTAAAATCTCAGTTTGATTTTATTATTCGTGTCGTTGTACTGGAATAAGCCAGATGGTTACAGATTCAATGGTCTTGAAAAATACTCCTTACGTTTTATAGAAGAAATATTATAATATTAAACATCTGTGTGTTTTGTATAATAATAATTAACTGCGGAATATCTACTTTATAGGTAGATGGTAAATATCTTCGCTCAGGCTAGGACCGCGCAGTATATACCTACCAATTCTTTGTTTATAATAAAAGTGGTCAAAGTGACTCCTCATAGCGTCCACTATATGTATGTCAGTAAAAGTCCTTTGTTATCTGGCGGTTCCGAAGACGGGCCAGAACATACAGACAGACAGACAGATGAATATTTTATTTTATTTATCGATATAGATGAAAACTTTTATATACTAAAAGTAACGAAATTCATGTTACGCGACATGTATGTAATTTTTCAAACATTAAAAAGATAAACATTAAAAACGTAAAAAACATTAAATCTAATGTATTAGATTTAGTATGGTATCAAAATTCTGCAACTTAAACAAAACGATATTGGTATCATTAACAAAAGAGCATTTTGGTTAAACGTTTCCTCGTCGCTTAAACGTTCAAGCCTACACCTGTAACTAAGAGCCCAGATTACTTGTCTCGAGTTGGGCTTGAAATTTGAATAACATCGATGCAGGACAGCATTATTGCGATAGTACTAAGATATTTTCTCGCATTTAGTTATACTTAGTTTAAAAAAAATCAATCTAATGGAAGAGATACAATATGTACTCAGCGTTTTTTATTCCTATCTTCCCTAACTTTTATACGAGGGGTATTTGGCCTAAGTTCAATGCGCTGACCTAGTGCAGGTTGCGGTACAATATGTTCATTAAAAAATATAAAATCGGATACATGGACGAAAATGTCACGTCATACAAAACACATAGAAAAATAAATACGTATCGTTAGGTACTAATACGTACAATAATAGAATACAAACAGACCCAACAGCAAATAAATATTAATAAAAATAAACTTCTACAAAAATATCCTTCCATTTCGCACCAAATATTACGAACTTCGCATCATTTACACGGTATAAATAAGGGTATATTATTTGGCAAGAAGCTAAACTCGCTTAGCTCAACTTTCGCTGCTGTAAAACTGAATGGCGAATGTAAAAACAGTAGAAACTATAAATCCAAGTCCAAAAACCCGCTAACTCGCGGCGCTTTTTAGGGTTGCTACTCTATATAGTTTTAAATATTATTAAATTTTTAAAGACATTGTAAATAATTATCTACATATATAAAGATGGTTATTGCAGGTTCGATGCCTACAAAAAATAAATTTGTTAAAGCCAATATATGAATGTAAAAAATACATCGAAAACGACGAACTAAAAAGGAATTTATTGACATTTTTTCGTTTCATCTGGAGGTATCCCTATATTGTAATATGAAAGAGCTTACATACACTAAGCTCGAATGACGATTTCCTTCTTTACACTCTAGTCTGAATCTTTATTTTTTATCCTATATCCTTAACATTAACATGTCCAAAAACAAAATAAAACATGCCAAAACAACAACTTCTTATACCATTTTAATGAAATAACTGATTTTGAAAAACAATATTTAAGTATTACTATAAAATAACTGTTAAATATGGCAATGTTAAGGCATTATTTTAAGGTTGGCTAAAGTTTGCATTATCTGTTTTTCTTTTTACTTTTGCTGTCTATGCAAATTGTTACTTCCTGTTCCGGGTTCATATATCGTAGGTTGTAACTTGTATTAACTGTACCGAGGTCTTAAAAGTTGATAATAATTAAAGCTTATACATTGAATGATTGAATTGGTTTTATTTACTTAAAATCACAACAGGTTATGGGCCCAGGCACATATCCTGTGTGTGGAATATAAAAGTTGCGGCTTCATTAATTATTCATCGGCGAGTAAGAAAAGTGAGGTTAGCGTGGGGTGCGTAGACAACCACGTGTTAGCGTCGAGAAGAAGGAAAACTTGTTCAGGGCTGTGAACGAGGTCAGAATATGGAGAGCAATAACAATAACGTCAATGTAATCAAGCTGGAGGGTTCCAGAAATTGGAATATCTGGAAATTTCAAACAATGGTACTGTTGAGAGGACACGGTTGGCTCGACATCGTGGAGGGAAAATACCTAAAACCCAAAGCTGCTGTTGATATCTCTGCTTGGGAAGCTATAGATGCCAAGGTGCAGACATTACTAGTCACACGGATGAGTGAAGGAGCCATGTTACACATCCTCACGTGCACGACTTCGGCGGAAATGTGGAGAAAACTTCAAAGCGTTTATGAGCAGAAGACAGAAACTAGTGTACATATAATTCAGCAAAGGTTTTTCCAGTACAAATACGAAAAAGGCATAGATATGTCAGTATTCTTATCTAAGATTCAAGAAATGCAGAACCAACTTAAACAGATGGGCGAAGAAATATCCGATAAGTTCGTTATTACAAAAGTGCTTATGTCGTTGCCTGATAAATATAAACATTTTGTGTCGGCGTGGGAATCGGCACCTGACGATAAGCAAACCATTGACAACTTGGTTGCCAGGTTGTTAATTGAAGAAGAGAGGTTGAACGAAAAGAGCGATGAGTCCCAGCAATCATCAATGTCATCGGCGTTCATTGTGAAAAACAAAAGAACTGTGAAATGTTTCAAATGTGGCAAAAATGGACATTATCAAAGTGAATGCAAAAATAATAAAAACAATAGTGATGAAAGTGTAAATAATAAAAATAACTGTTTTTATTGTGGAAAGTTCGGTCATTACAAGTCGCAGTGTCGGTTCAGGAAACAAAAAGTTAGTAAGACTGTAAACAAGACAAGTAATGCATTTGTAGTATCTAATTCATCGTATGAAATGCATAAATCACAATGGTTAGTAGACTCTGGTGCCAGTGAGCATATGTGTCGAGATCGCGCATTATTTACATCATTTGCAAGTACGTCGCAAAAATCAGTGATCGTTGGGAATGGCGCAGTAATTAGTGTCCTAGGTTGTGGACAAGTGGTGGCACAAGTATCAAACGGGACCGAATTGATTGATACAGTCATAGACAACGTGTTGTATGTACCAGAACTAGAAACTAATCTGTTTTCAGTAAATCGAGCCACAGACAAAGGTTACATTGTGATGACAGATCATAACTCATGCAAATTTTATAAAAATAATGAACTTTGTGCAGTAGCAGAACGAATTGGAAGTTCATATCATTTGTATTTACATTATAATCGTGAGATTGCAAACAATGTAAAACTAATACAAAGTGATTTGAATGAGTGGCACAAAAGATTAGCGCATCAAAATTTTACTTATGTTAAAGATATTTTGCAGAAAAGAAATATTAAAGTGAAACAAACTTCTAAACCTGAGTGTGAAAGTTGCTTGATTGGAAAAATACATCGATTGCCATTCACTAAAAGTGAATATGTAAGTTCAAGGACTTGTGAGCTTATTCATATAGACACCTGTGGTCCAATGGAAGAATTGTCTATTGGTGGATCAAGATATTTTGTCATAATGAAGGATGATTATTCTAACTTCAGGAGTGTGTACTTTGTCAAAACAAAACTTGAGATCCCACATTGCATTGAGAATTTCATAAATAAATCAGAAAATTTAACTGGAAACAGAGTAAAAGTTTTAAGAAGTGACAACGGTCTAGAATTTGTCAATAAAGAGGTAAAGGAGATACTTTCAAAAAGGGGAATAACACATCAAAGAACTGTACCTTACACCCCAGAGCAAAACGGAAAGGCTGAAAGAGAAAATAGAACATTGGTGGAAGCAGCGAGAACAATGTTATATGATGGAAACTTGACAAAGAAACTGTGGGCTGAAGCAATTAATACAGCAGTATTTGTTCTAAATAGAACTGGAAAGAGTCACGACAAGAGCAAGTCTCCATTTGAGGTGTGGACAAATAAAAGTTTTGATATTCATTTCTTGAGAGCTTTTGGTACTGAAGTGTATGTTCACATTCCAAAGGAAAGAAGGAAGAAATGGGACAAAAAGGGTGAGAAAGGACTGATGGTTGGATATGAAGAAGATGTGAAAGGATATAGAATTTATTTTACTCAAAGGAATACAGTAGAGACAAAAAGAGATGTTGTTTTCTTAAACCAGGAATGTAAGGAGAAATTTCAAGTAAACCAAGATAAGGAAGAAGGATCTACAGTGTCAATAGATTTAAAAAAGGAGTTCTGGCAAGATAATAATCCTGAAAGAAATGTGAGTGAGTTGACTACTGAGTTAGATAAAACAACTGAGGTGACATATACAAATAGTGATATAGAGGATGAATCAGAATGTGATAGGGAGTACTTACCATGCAGTGACGAAGAAGACTTACTAAAAGAATGTGGTCAACCTAGAGAAGAAAGGAGCAAACGTGTACGAAAACAAACATCCTTCTATAAGTGTAATAATGTACAGTTGAATGAAAATGAGTGTGAGCCACTTACATACAGTGAGGCCATGAAGAGAAGTGATTCTGATAAGTGGAGTGAAGCTATTGTGAGAGAACTAAAGACTTTAAAAGAAAATAATACATGGGACTTTTGTAGTGTACCAGTGAATGTGAAAACAATTAGTTGTAAATGGGTATTTAAGATTAAGAATATAAATAATGTAAAGCAGTATAAAGCCAGGTTAGTTGCTAGGGGGTTTGAACAACAAGATGTATATGATTTAAAAGATATTTATTCTCCAGTTGCAAAGTTGCCTACCTTTAGACTTTTTATAGCTATAGCGACTAAATTAAATTTGCCAATCTATCAAATGGATGTAACAGGGGCTTTCTTATATGGAGAGATAAAGGAAGATGTGTATGTTAGTTTACCAGAAGGAGCTTATATAGGAAATAATAATATTGCTAAATTAAATAAGTCATTATATGGTTTGAAATGTTCACCCAAGTCCTGGAATGTTAAATTTGATTCTGTATTAACTAAAGAAGGCTTTGTAAGGTCAAAGTGTGATTCATGTTTATATAAAAAGTGTAATGCTATAGATAGAATATTTGTATTAATATATGTTGATGACTTACTAATATTTGGTACCAATGAACATGATATTATAAATTTTAAAAATGTATTAAATAAAGAATTTAAGATGAAAGATATAGGATTAATTTCAGAATTTTTAGGAATAAATGTAAAACAAAATTTTCAAAATGGTACAACTGTATTATCTCAGAAAAAGTATTTAGAAAATGTTCTTAAGAGATTTAGTATGGAAAATTGTAAACCAATGTTGACCCCTATGGATAAAAATTTTAATACTAATATATTTGATTCTAATGTTAAATATGACAAAAATATTGAAGTACTATGCAGACAAATAATTGGATGCTTAATGTATGCTGTTTCAGGTACTAGGCCTGACCTATGTTTTGCTATTTCTATGTTAAGTAGATTTCAAAAATGTGCAAATAATGTACTATTAGGTTCACTTAAGAGAGTATTACGTTATGTAAAATACACTATAGATTATAAGTTGATTTATAAATGTAATGATACAATTTTGCAAGGTTTTTGTGATGCTGATTGGGGAGGCGATCAAAGAGATAGAAAGTCTACATCAGGTTATTTATTTATTTTTGCAAATTGTTTAATTGTCTGGTGTTCAAAGAAACAATCATCTGTAAGTTTATCCTCGACCGAAGCAGAGTATATATCAATGAGTATGGCTGCTAGTGAAGCATGTTGGCTTGTTAATTTGTTACATGATTTTGATTTTAATAATGTATATCCAGTAAATTTGTTTTGTGATAATCAGTCTGCAATTATGAATGGTAGTACAGATTCTGTCAAACGTTTAAAACATGTTGATATTAGATACCACTTTGTTAAAGATTTAATTAGAAATAATAAGATTTGTATTAAGTACATTAACACTTGTAATCAACTTGCAGATATGTTAACAAAATCCTTAAGTAAAGAAGTAATTGTTAAGTTGTTAAAACAATGTGGTGTAGGAGATAATATTATAGAATAAGAGCTAAACATTTATTTAAGTTATATATACATATATTTTTTTAAAGGCATTAACATTGAGAGGGGGTGTTAAATATGGCAATGTTAAGGCATTATTTTAAGGTTGGCTAAAGTTTGCATTATCTGTTTTTCTTTTTACTTTTGCTGTCTATGCAAATTGTTACTTCCTGTTCCGGGTTCATATATCGTAGGTTGTAACTTGTATTAACTGTACCGAGGTCTTAAAAGTTGATAATAATTAAAGCTTATACATTGAATGATTGAATTGGTTTTATTTACTTAAAATCACAACAATAACTTAGCAAGTCTTAACGGATATAAATTCAAAATGGAGGTTTTACAAAGAATCATTTATTAAATTCTACTTTACTAAGAAAATGAATTATATTTTAACAAACGTTCACTTAATCTAACGTTTTGATAATTTTTAAATCATTTTCAATGGGCATTAACAAAAACTATCAACGTTTCCCAAACTTTGGTGGATGGTAAAAAGTTTTAACGATAGCATAAAACATTTCGAAATAACTAAAGCGCCGACAGAGGTTTAAGTTTGGTCATAAAGTCGAAACTTACCTAAAAATCTCTATTTCGCTCGCAACATAATAAATTTTGAAATATATTTATTTCCACATGGCGCTGTCAAGGACGACGTTTTATGGCAATAAACTTCAAATAAATATATATTGAGATCTCAGACTAATTAAAGAGAGTAGACGGAAGGCTAAAATAAAAACCGAGTAGTCTATAGTTTACTCATTTAGGTCAGTTAGCATGTCATTAGGTGTGAGTGAAACAAAACATTGCTGTTTGTTTATATTATTTTTAAACGTGTCACAAAGCAAAAAATGAGAAATGTCAAATGGTCACCTTTGGTCACCATTTAATACTAACAAATAAAAATGTTCTATCCAAGACGTCAAAAACTTTGAAGTCAGCTATCAACCTCTTTTTTTAGTATTATGTTTTGTTGACATATGTCGGGAGTTTGTTGAATTTATTGGGGAAAAAAGGGATATTAATATTACTTTCTGCCTAAAAACGTGGCCAGAAAGTTTTTTCGTGAGGTGTACAGTGCTCTGGAAAAGATGTCTTGCGTAATTGAAGGGTGTAAAACCCATAGTTCGAGAAAAGGAAATGAGGACGAATCCTTAACATATCATCATCAGTTTAGAGATATATTGTTCAATATTGGAAATATAAAAGTGATAAACGGTAAAAAAAAAATAGTACTGTATGTCTATCTACTCAAAAGAATACGCATATTTGCTTTTTTATGATTTTTCTCAAAAATAAATTGCGGCAACTATAAGTAACTAGTGATGTAAAAATGGTTGTCGATAATCATTTCAAAACTGTTACAGATTTCCTAAAAATGATAAAATAAAAACTAAATGGATAATTCGCACATATTTAACTAAAACAATTATATTTAAAGGTCAATGAGTGCTTGTTATTACATTACTATTTTAATTATTATTAATAAAGACATTAAAATAAATGAATATAGTTTTATTTAAACTGGTGTTATGTCTATGGTTAAGTAAAAGTTGTAGAATAAATATGGATTTTTTACCCGACTCCAATGAAAGTAATCCTTTTCAAATGTTCTTGATTACCACGTATTGGTGAATTGGCTGCATTAATTTTTGTAATCAAGGTAGGAGCTCCGCCGACAGTTTTCAGTTCTTAGAGCTCGTTAGCAAAACTTAACCCTTCCAAGGTGCGCGGTGCGATTAACTGTGTTGACGCAGCTCCTATTTCTGCCTTAGTTTGGCCCTTCGGGCCTGATTTAACCTAACCTACAGATCGAGAAAACCTAGTCTTTACTAAGCTCCTTGGGAAAAACTAGTTTTACCTAGTAAAAACTAGTTCCAACTAAAACGGGTCTTAACTGTAACGTATACATGTGAAGATTTCATATTATATTATATGTAATTTATTTCATATTATAATTTTTCGCAAATAAAAACTAGGAGTTTTATGATTAAAACGTTAACTTATTATCCGTGTGTGTTTTTGAAACACTTAGTTTTTTGTTTTGCAAAAAATTGAAAAAAATGGTTTGTCAATCTTTCTACGATATAATACAACTCATATAATGAACAGCCGGATATTTGTATTTTTTATTATAGTTTAATGCATGTTTTTCATCGACGTCGACACAACAATGTCGATGATAAGCTCATCACTATCCAAAAATTAGCTTGTGACAACCTGCATAATAACGAAAAAGAACGGCATTATATGTCTCTTTCCTACGCACTATTAACATCGTAAGTAAAAAAAAGATAAATATATGCATTTCATTTCTTATTTTAGCGTGGGTTCCATGCTTTGTCAATCTTCCTAGATTGAGATAGATACTGTTAGCAATTTTTGAAATATATTTTGGACTTTACCAACACCAATTTTACAAACTAAATAGAAAATAAAGAAAACGTTCATAATACGCTTTATAGCTTACAACTAAATTTAAAACCTAGTTTAGAACAGCAAAAAACAATTGCTTATTTATATCAAAATTTCTAATGAAAATATTTGTTCAATTAGGCATAATAAAAAATAATACCAAAAGAGACTAATTGTATTATAGTAATATAATATTTAAAAAAATATTAGGATTTCTCTTCCTTTTGGAAGACTCTTAACCATAAGACTTTCCATAAAGCTTAATATCATAAATAAGTCCAACAGTATATTATAAATAAACACACAAAATACCCATTCATATGATTATATATAAATATGGATCGCATGTCCAATTTCATCGAAATAAATTAGATTTGATCTGAATCAGCATTTCAGTACTACGAACGAATAGTTTTAGCGTCGCTGACTGTTCGTTTTGCTCTTCGTGGTTTATTCAGAGTTCTACATTTAGAATCTAGACATATAAATAAAATTGAAGTGTCTGTTTGTAGTTTCAATGCAAATTAACAGCTTTTCACTAAATGCATATGAAACTATCTACGGTACTTACATTAAAAAAAACAATTTTTTAAATGTTTGTCTGTCTTACTGTCTGTCCGTCTGTCTGTTTGTTCCGGCTAATCTTTGAAACGGCTGGACCGATTTTAACGGGACTTTCACTCGCAGATAGTTAATGTTATAAGGAGTAACTTAGGTTACTTTTATTTTATTAGACAATTGTGAGACCGTTTCATTTATTTTAACTTAGACCCAGCGAAGCGGGCCGAGTTTGCTAATCAGATATAATATTAGAAATATTACTTATATAAATAAGTATGTACATTTCTCTGGGATGTGATATTACCTTGCAATAAAAAGTATCTTATATATTGACCTGGATAACCTATCATCGTACCAAATTTCATCATTTGACTAGTGGTTTTCTCAAGATGCTATTCTTTTGCATATACATGGCGCATATATGATGTTTTGATATTAAAAATATTTTAAAGTAGACATTTTACTCTGAAAATCTATATCGATAAAATTGATTGAATATTGACACATTCCAATTCATATGGTACTGACTGACAGCTTTCATCCGCACATTTTATAATGAAAATACTATATTTAAAGGCAAACCATTATTAACAGGCTTTTCGTTAAAGTTAAAACAACCACAACATTAACGGAAAGCCTTTAAAAAATCAAAAAGTATACAAATTGTTTGTAAACCTTTTAGCTAATAGTATTATAATTTATAACTTTTAAAATCGATAATAATATTATGGTCTTGCAATATTTGCATAGAAAACAGGGTTTTAATAGAAACATACTATCTATTAACTTATAATTTTCAAAGTTCCACTTAGTAAACGATCTCTCGGTAAGACGTTAGCCAAATACAGTTTGACTTGAGGTAGTTATCCCAATTTTTTTTGTTTGCTATATCTCAGACTAGAAATCCCGGCCCGCTTCGCTGGTTAAAATAAAAGTTTAAACTAAACGGTTTTTATAATTTTCTAATATAATAAAAGTAGCCTAAGTTACTCCTTATAACATTAGTCGTCTGCGAATGAAAATCCCGTCAAAATCGGTCCAATCGTTTCAGAGATTCGCTGGAGCAAACAGACAGACAGACAAAAAATTTAAAAATAGATTTTTGATGTAAGTACCGTATATATTTTCATATGCATTTAGTGAAAAGCTGTTAATTTGAAATTAAAAACAGACCCATCAATTTTAATTTTTATATACTGATGTGCGAGAACTCGGTTTAAATCCACTGTGAGCTTTTCAAACTAGCACGTTACCTAGGGTCTTCCACTATCATAAGTAGTGAATTATTTACATATATGTAGATATATGTATAGAATTTTAGAGTATATGTTGTATATAACTAAAAAACCTTCACATTTCCATACTTTTAAAATCAAGTGCTATAAAAGATTTAAAATAAATTGTTCGTTGGCACTTTACGAAGGTGAAATTCTTTGTGAAATGAATTATTAAAATACGAATTTCAGGCGAAATGAAGCTTTCAGCTGGCGAATGCAAATTGGATGTTGACTGTACTCGATGTCAGAGTACAGTCAACGACCTGTGATAACGAATAATACACGATATCAATACTAGTACAAGTGGTTCAAATTAGTAGTAGGTACTATTTTTTATCAACCTATAACAAAAGAAAATATTCGAATCGGCTCTATGTTTTTTAACAAGTTATGTGATATGTAATATTTTTGGATTAAGTTATAATTATTGTTATTTCATCTATAGCCGAAAAATATATATATATTTTTGTCAAAAGTAATAATTACGACATCCATTTATCAAGATTTTTTTAAAATAAATATTAAAGGGTGAACATGCATTATTTTTCCCTAAATTTAAGTACATGTAGTTTTTTTCTTGTGTCGATCAGTCGTCCTACTGGAGTACGAGAGTGATAGGAACAGAAAGTGCATTTGTGTCTGCGCGTTCACTTGTGCACTATAATATCTCCTGAGTAGTTGGCTGCCGTGGCCGTAATCGGTATTTCTACAAGTTTTTTTTTAAATAGGTAAATATTTAAGGTTGAATTAAGTACATGAAGGTTTCTTTTAAAATTTTCAATTATATATTTTAATTTTATTTATTATTTATGTTTATACATATGCGTTTAAAACAATTTTTAAATCAACTACAGTAATACTTTTTAGTTGACTCCAAAGTCCAATCACACCAAACCAGCCACTACCTACGCAACGAATGCTCCTGCATGGTTGCGCTTCAAAAATGTATCATGTATATATAGAGAAGAAATTGAGAATTTCCATTGTGTTTAAAAAAAAGCGGGGAAACAAATTCATTTTTTTCTGTACAATATCAGACCGGTAGGAAAAATGCCTAGCGGACTGGCATTTGCCATATCCAATAGGGTATAATATTTTTAATTTATTGATTTCTTGTAGAATAGGATAAAACAATTTTCAATGAATACCTTATGTATATAGTAATATTTATTTTGTATTATGAAATACAAAATAAATATTAAGAAATGATGTATACTGTATATAATATTATTTCTCAAAGATACAATATTATACTGTTTGTGAGTAAGCCATATTATTTTTGAAATTAAAAAAAAATAACTAATTTAATTTAAACTACATTTTGCTAGTAACAAAAAATAATCAATGCATTAAAAATGAATGTTTTCATATTAAAACTATTCAAAAACTACAACAACAATTAGAAAACACCATCTATTGACACTAAATACAAGTATGTAAAAGTATTAGATACAATAATATGTATATTATATTATAATAATTAAAAAGAAATTTCCATTTTAGCTTCAAAACCCAAAGAATTAAAACGAATTATTTTCACGTTGCCTGAAAACTTAAACGATATCGTACAAAATGTACAAAAATATTATTTTCAATTTTAAAGAAATGTACTCCATATATTCAATTACAGGTAAAAACCTCTCATTCGTTAAATGATAATAGAGTAGACATGGTAATTAAATTCACTTACAAATTGTGAGGGCAACACGAAAACTGAAGTTTATTAATTATTTCCACTGAAAATTTCGAATTCCTAACCAAATCAAAATCGAAATTAGACTAATACTATACCAATATATCACGCCGCGTATCACACCGTTAAGTAATTACACAATCAATATATTATAATATTCAAGAATAATTTTAGACTTATGGTCTAATAGAAATATTTTTTTCTGTGTATAAACAATGTGTATGTTACATTATTCTGTAAGAAAGTCATTTTTTGCCACAAGTATATACTTTAATTACTTAATAGATTACTTTTATTGTTACATCTATAAACAAAAAATCTAGCAAACACACTAGATTTTACAGCACTTTGGACCTTCTTTCAAACTGTCTTTTTTAAACCTGTTTAACACATACATAACAGTGGTAGCCCAGTGGTAACGCGCTTGCTTGGATAACCGAGTGATGCGGGTTCAAATCTGGGTTCGCCACGCACCTCTGCAAACGCACCTCTGATATTTTCATATGCGAATCATCTTTCAACATGATTACCATTTGTCTTACGGTGAAGGAAAACATCGTGAGGAAACCTGTATGTCTGAGAAATCCTAGCAAGTTTTCGAAAGACATGTAAAGTCCGCCAACCCGCACTTGACTAGCGTGGTGGATAGTACCC
Source organism: Boloria euphrosyne (assembly GCA_951802675.2). Lineage (NCBI taxonomy): Eukaryota > Metazoa > Arthropoda > Insecta > Lepidoptera > Nymphalidae > Boloria > Boloria euphrosyne. The sequence continues at coordinate 6,431,699 of OX637896.1, forward strand.
ACCAGTGGGACATTAAAAAGAGTTGAATAAATATCATGTATTCACCAAAAAATGGGCTGATATCTAAAAATAATTCAAAGTAAATAAATATATATTATTAATATTCCGGTGTAACATTGCTCATTCCCTCATCAATGAACGAATTTATTAAGCGATTAAATTGCATTCGGCAAATCGAATTGAGTGGAATAAACCCGTCGGTTTTAGTTATTAGTGCTAAAGTGACCTACAAATGTAGAGCGATCGGATTAGGCGTGTAAATATTTGTTTTGCGATTGGTAAACTGTGGACATGTGCAACATATTCAATATAATTTCATAGGAATTTCACTAAAACCTATTATTACGATTAATAATATTGCATAAAGTTTATAAATTATTTAAATTATTTACTTTGTTACTCCTTCAAAGGTGTTAAATCACGACGGTGTTAATGGACAGATTTGGATGAAATATAATGAATAAATTAGACTATGACCATTGAACATATAGTATGTATACGCTAAATGGTAAATGTATCCTTTTTATGAGTCGAATATATTGTCGCGTAATATAGTGTGAACTCGTCATAATAGCACGCCTGTACCATGCCTAAGAACGGCGAATGTCAATTTTTAACTTATGTCAATTACATGACAGGAACAGTTTATTACAAATTCTAATGTGTTAGAGAGAGACAAAACACTTTCGGGAAAGGATTCGAAATTACTAGAAACATTTTGAATTTTCGATACTAGAATGTTCTAATATTTATGCATATAAAAAGGCCGGTAGTGTGTCGAGAGATCAGTTGACATCGAGTCGAAGTTGAGTGAAGACTAGAAGGAATACGAAATTGTGGAAAAGTGAAGAGTTAGTGATGAAGCATTGAGAAGGATTATTACAGTGCTCATAGACTAGTGCTGTGTACAGACTGTGCTCGTGTTTTTAAATAATTAAAACAACTTTGGTACAAGAACGCTATTAATTTCCGATCCCGAACCCGTAGTACGTAACAATATGATAACTTTACACTTTCAATGTTTTTTGTATACCTTGTGCGAAAAGAATTCTAAAAATAAACTTTTATATAAGTTTAACACTACAAATAATTATTTAGTGCACCGTCAGTTACACACAACTAAAATTACGCGAATAAAACCGCGGGCAAAATCTATTTTGATGAGTTATTATATAAAGTTAGTTAATATTTGTCTCACAACTGCCGTCGATGCTAAAACAGTTGCAGGAACAACATGCCAAGTTGTAGAGATTGCGACAAATGAAACGCCTATTCTTTCAAACTTGGCATCGGAATGAGAGTATTGGATTTTCCACTGACTTCAAAAAGGTAAAAATACCACTCTACTTTATTCGGGGGTAAATTTCTTAGTTCTTCATTCAATATTTTCATGCTGCTTAATAAGAACAAAATAAATTATATGACAAAATCTAAACTAACAACTTTTTTGATAAACAGTTTTACAATTAGCTTAGGCATATATTATATACAATTTTACATATAAATTCATATTTTTATAGTGACATAAAAAGTGTAATAAAGGTACATTCAAAACCTACCAAACATCGACTTTTCCTAGAAAGACTGAAAACTGAAGAAAACTATTCTTCTGTAAGAACTAAGAACTCAATGTGTCACATATAATATAATTAACATAAACACCAACAAACATCCTATTGTAATTATTCCAATATATCAATCCTGTGCAGATATCCAATTTCCCTAGACAGTACCAGAAACAAGCAAATTAAGACGAATCCATTGCTCTTTTGATACTGCAATCTACCAAACAGACGTCAACTAAACTCGCAATGTATTTCGCTACACGTAGTGGCTACACATTCAAGCAACACAGTATGGAACAAAGAGGCAAATGATAGTTTAAGGTATAATATACGGAATTCCGGCCAATTTCGTTATAGGCTTTGGGGAATGCGTCTGAGGATGTTTTGTTGGAGTGATTTATTCGAATTGTTCGAACGGAACTGACAGTGTGATTAATAGTGATGAGATGTGAGAAATTTAGAGCTCCTTTTACAGTTTTTGGGTACTGACACTATTTGTTGAAGAAATATATGAACGAGGATATGAGTTTTTTGTCTACTTCCTATATCCTTAGGAAGGATGACTAGGCACTCTCAAAACGAAACAAAAGCTATAGCTTTTATAATGTGAAAAATTTTACTTTCTTAGGTTTACGCGAATATTCATTGAATTCATTTATAACGAAATACTTTGTTGGGAATAATATAAAAAATAAGTAAAATATACCGTAAAAATGTATATAAACTACACAATCGTTAATATTCATAATAATTTATTATCACGCTAAGCTTTCTCAGGAGAATCTTTTTGATGAAAGCCAAGGGCCTTATTAGACTGATCTACTTTATCCTTTATGAAAAACAAACTTTATCCTAGGTTCTCTTAACTGTTTTCTTGAATTAAACTCTCTAGTACCAAATATATTACTACATATTATAAAACAAAGTCCTCCACCGCGTCTGTCTGCCTGTTCGCGATAAAATCAAAAACTACTGCATCGATTTTCATGCTGTTTTCACCAATGGATAGAGTGGTTCTCGAGGAAGGTTTTAGTATATAATTTGTCAAATATTGTATACATTTACTAGCGGAACCCGCGGATTCGTTCGCGCTAAAACTAGAGACGAGGCCGAGCGAAGCGAGGGTGAATCGGTTTATATACAAACTATAACACAATGGATAGTAAATACACCCATTGTTTACTAAAGTATACATCGTATGACGTGGCAATGCTCTTTATTTATTGGGAGACGAAAATTGAGCACAGCGTTGTTCAAACACAATCAAGTAAAGATGCTTACGTCGCAAAATATCTAATACAGTTAGATGTTAGTGGTTATTCTTCATTTTCTGTTAGTATCAAGAATGCTTTTAATAAAACAGTCCCCAAGTATACATTGTCACTGCTCAGTGACAAAATTTACATCGAATAGGGATCGAACCCAGTACATTCCATAATAACAAACTCGTATTTAATTAATACACAAGATAATTATTTATGCAACAAAACACATATTGCTATATTTGTACTATTAAAAAAAACCATGTATATGGATGCAATATCAATACGGAGTGTTTTTATAAACATTGTAAATTAAAGGTACGTGGCCTAGTTTCGACCAAAATTCGTAGCTTTCGATACACTGTTATTTTACTTCTATTTTGCTTGATAAGGACTATATTTTTTACTTTCATTGTATTGAGTCACAAGATATGACGTCATGTCTCATGCACTGATATACCTTTCATATATTGTTATTGGCCTCTCATGTTACTAGTGAAAAGGTTTTTGATGCCATCATTATTTCTTCTAGTGATATTATATTTTACTTTATACCTTTTGATAGGTGTATTGTCTCCTATTTATTCAATGGAAATGACAAAGACAGCCTTAATATTTTTACTCAAGTATTACTCAAGTATTCTTGTAAATTAAAAAAAAATATATTATATTAAATAAAATTTACACACCACTAAGCTTGTTTACATATATACCCTTAAAAATAACTAAAATAAGTATAAGAACGGACAGACATGTATCATATTATTACAATATATAGTATAGTAACAGCGAAAATACGACACTAATAGGTGGACCACTTGCCTAATACAGTCCTCTATTACGGCTATGTATGGAAGATTTACTTACAAGGTTTCGAAACATCCACTTCTAAACATATCAATGCATTACCTGAAATAATAAGAAAAATATCATTAATTACTTTTAATTATTACTTTTAAATAAAAATATAATCAATCAACTCAAATCAAGGCCTAATATCCTTAAGTCTTTGTAGAATAAAAAATCTTCATAATTGTATTGAACGACAAATGCCATATATAGTTGAGCCATAGATGTCATTCCCAACACTAGACTTCTATTCTTCAAGGATAGTAGAATTTAAACATCTTATTCTAGCTCTTTCTTCTTTATGTCGCTGACTTTCTTATACCAAGTAAAGTTCGTTTCAAGACAACGCATATTATATATCCTCACAGGATGGTTGAATTTTTACTGTAGTACTCTAGTATATACAGATTCAAAATGGTAGAGTGTTCAATACGATTTAAAGTACTTTTTTTGAGGGCAACCGTCATCATACAAATAATTGCCCCCTGTGGGACTCAAACCCGCGACCCCTGGCTCACCTAGTAGTAGTAGGTCCATACAAATTGAGACAAATGTGTCGTCAAATAATTGTTCCTTTTACTTACATAATAGTATTTTTCTATTATGACCGACCGTTTTTCATAATTTTATTAGGATCGTAAAATTAAATTTATTACTCCACCAAAAACAGTCAATCGACAGATTCAATAATCACACGTAATGGCACCAATAAATTTTATTATTAACTTCGTTAACATAAAGCTATAAAAATGAATCCCATATAGTATGAAAATATTTGCTGTCCGTTTGTGAAAATTTCGTTTTTAATGGGCGCTTCGATTTTTTTTTTTATAGGACAAAGGGGGCAAACGGGCAGGAGGCTCACCTGATGGTAAGTGATCACCTCCGCCCATGGACATCTGCAACACCAGAGGGCTTGCAGATGCGTTGCCGGCCTTTCAGGAAAGGGAGGGAGAAGGGAGAAGGACGGGAGTAGGGATGGGGAGTGGGCCTCCCGGACTCTCACTTACCGGACGAAACGCGACAGCATAGCTGCCACTTCACGCCGGTCTTCTGTGAGAGAGTGGTACTATACGGGGCGTGCCGGCCCATTCGGCTGCTACCCGAAGGTAACAAGCATGGCACTACCACTTGAAAATTCATTCGATGTATAATTATGTTAATTATTAGAATATTTCTAATTTAAACAACAACATCACCTAATCGGGTTTAGCCTATCACCAAACAAAGTTAATAGTTTGATAGATTATGCTCCAAACACATTTTTGTAAAGAAACCTGTAGAATATTTATAAATAGAGAACATAATATTTTTTTAATAACGTTTCAAATTATAAAGCAAAAGTTTAAAACGAAATTATATCATTAGTCGTTGCCTAGCAATTAAGCTATTGAGCACGAAATAATATAAAACTTACAAGTGACGGCTACGAGACGTAGGCGCTACTTACAACGTATCTAAAAAAATTGCCAACTATGAAAAAGTAAAAGTAGTACTCAAACAACGTTAAGTTTCTGAAAATATTTCTAATGTTTCTCCATACGTCCAATGATTCCCGTGAAGTTAGTAAGAATCCGTTTCATACAACTTCAACTAAGACTACCAAAGCAGCTCAGTGGTAACACGCTCGCTTGGATAACTAAGTGTTCAAATGCAGGTCTGGCGCCTCTAATATTTTCATGTGCTAATAATTTCTATAATGATTACCGCTTGTCTTACGGTAAAGGAAAACATTATGAGGAAACCTGCATATCTGACAAAACCTAGCAAGTTTTCGGAAGACATGTGAAGTCCGTCAACACGCACTAGGCCAGCGCGGTGGACTATGACCTGATCCCCCTCGTACTGAGGGAGGCCTGTGCCCAGCGCTAAAAGTGGGACGTTAAAAAGGGGCTGAAGATAACTAAGACCCTATTGTAGACTGATATGTAATTCTAAGGCTGCGCGCACTTTGGATACGTTTTCGTCCGAATTTTACTCGTGCGAACATGTGCGAAGACGTACGAATGATCCGCACCTTTCAAGTACTATGGGAGCGCGCAGACTGCGTGCGAGATAGTCGTACGTATACGTGCGTATAGTTCCGACATCAGAATACAATCCGAAGTTGTTGGGATTTTAATACACTTTCGTGCGTTAAAAATTACAAATGGGTGTAGAAAAATTAGGTAGGTCGTATAGTGTTAAGTTTTCAAAAGTCTCTTTCTTCATACGTGATTATATAAGTCATATGACGGAATTCAACAAATTCATATCTTTTCGAATATATTTCCCGCACCCGTTCGGTTCTACGATAGCAACGACGCCGCCACAGTCTCCGAGTTATTTAAAGAGAATTATCTTGAAGATACAAATTATTCATCACGCTCCAAAGAGGACTTCACGAGTACGATATCAGAGGAAAACTACTACTATTACTATACTATTTAACGGAGGAAAACGTATTCAATGTGCGCACTTATTTCGTACGACCACGATCATACGTTTACGTACGATAAAAATTCGTGTCCAAAGTGCGCGCGGCCTAAGAACTCGTTATTTTTTCAATGTACACATACCGTAAAAGGTACTAATACTTCAATTGTTATAATATTATTAACAAACCTTACTCGTGGCTTTGCAAGCATTAATTTGAACGTTTAAAAATTCGGTCAAAGTTATAAAAAATAAATAAAATAACAGTATTTTTACTAAAAAAGCTGATAGGCTCTATTGCACTTTGCCAACATTTTCACCGCGGTTTGTTTATTGAGCGCTAACTCTCTTGACTACGTAACTGAATGTGTTCAGATGTTATAATAGAATCGATCTGTTTGTCTGTACGTGGTTTAATTATATACTGAAAAGAGAAATAAAAGCAAGGAAGAAATTTAAAAAATATCCTATTCTTCATCTGTTACTATGAAGTTATTTAGAAGATCAAGTGTTACTCGTATATCACAGATATGGCTTCATTATTTTACCGATTATATTTAAATCTTAAGGCCAATTATAGCGTGCTATATATCAAAAGGCTCATATTACCTATGAAAATAGACTTAAAAGAACTTTTAAAATTTTCAACGTTTTTTTGTTTTCTTAAATTTAGTTCTCTTTGGTTAAGTGGTTGGAAAATATGGATCCTCCTAGGTTCGAGTTTGGAATGGACCAAGTTAAAATTTTATTACGACATTTTCAGTAACAACTTCGATGTGGAAAATCGATGAGGTACCTGAAGACTTCAGCATAGATCATTCGTATATCATACATAAGACTTTTGGACTTAGAGAGAAAAGTAAATAGAGGGTATGATCTCAGTAAGATTGATCATTAGCTTGAACATGGTATACGAATATATTTGCCTCATAAAGATGTCGAATCCACAACCATTCCGCTTTAAGCCTTCTTTGCTCTACCAAAACTATCAAAATAATTACATCGCGGTCAGAATGAGATGACAACACTTTGAAAATGTAACTTTCAACTTTTAAAATTAGAGTTCTAGTCCAGTGTATTAAGAGAAAACAACAAAAAACTCAGGGTCAAATAAAAATTTAATTTTGTAAGAGATCCATTTCAATATCTGCATTAGACAACATTGTGATTTAGTATATATAAATTCTTGATTTCTCATCAAAGAACATTAAAAAAATCAATACAAGCAAATTAATATTATTTAAAGATATATATATGACGTGTATTGTATCAACTATCTGGTATCCGTAACATAAGCCTCGAAGCTTACTACGGAACAAGATGGCGCCGTGTGTAATAATGTCCTAACATATCCTAGCATGTATTTTGTACAGTATTACACAATCTTTAAAATAGGCGCGACAAATCAAATAAATACAAAATTCACCTAAATTAAACTAACTTGTTAGCTATCAGTAAAGCTATTATACAGGGTGTTCTTTTATAACCCTCAAAGCAGAACCGGGTCAAACAAATAACGGACATGGCAATTTTATCGTATCGCCAACAAATGCGCGCAAGTTGGATCCCTGACTACATATTGCGTGAGGCGGCGCGTGAATAAATCTCTGCAGATTATTGTTTATGTTTGTGTTTGTGCATCCTGATGAGATTCAGATGCAAACGAATATTTGAAAACATGGATGCTGCATCTCTATAGGTGAAAACATGGTTTAATTTTTTCAACCACTCTTTTAAATTAGATGAAGCGGACAGTTATTTTACAGTACAAAGTCATATATGAAGAGAAATATGGATCGTATCTATTTTATGCATTCAGCTCCTCTTTATCTAAGGCCAAACTTCAACACTCGAGGGGATCAGGGCATAGTCCACCGCGGTGACCATTTACTTGCTGCCATATTTCATATATTTTGCGATAACTTGTTTGTTCTTAGAAAAATGGCAAATTTCCTCAGGTTGTTCTCCTTTGCCGTAAAAAAAGTAGTAAACGCGTTTTAACAGGTCATGTATAAAAAAATGTCATATCGGAATTCGAGAATAGGCGAATAGTAGGTACTCGTTACTACTAAAAATGGTAAATTTCGCTTCTATTATGTGATAAAATAACACATGACCATTGAAACGAATAAATCATATTCAAATTTTCTTCATACCCAATGAATACATTATTGTTAGAAGGCTCACTTCTTAAAATAACAGAATATTTTACGAACCCGATGGTATCTGTACGGGAGATGAAATATGAAATCGTCAAATGCCTTGGAAAATTAGTCCGCGAAAGGCTTCAAGTGAGTGGAAAGATGCGAGTTGATAGGAATTCTGTTTTATAGTAAAGCGATATGGATAGCCGATCTACTTGTACTGTTGTATAATATTTGGGGGTGATTGCACAATAGATAACTATGATCTCGTTAGCTCTTAAATAAAAAGTACATATTAAAAGTTATGAAGAAGTAACTTTGTTCTATGACTATGACCATTTGAAGTGTCATGGACCAATAATTAATCAAAATAATTTTTCCGAATAGTTAAATTTATTTCAAAAAAAGCAATTTTGACAATACTTCATTTTTAAACTAGCTTAAAATGTAGAGCTTAAAATATAGGTAACATTTTATGTACAATAATTAATATACTATGTATTAAAAAATTTGTAGATGTTTGGAATGTATTAAATGCTAGAACCAAATCATTTTCATTTCAAGAATTTTTTTGCGACTCTCGGTAATTTACATTAGCTATAGTTAAATATTAAGCTTAATAAGCTTTAGTGATAACTCTTGAAATGAAAGTTATCTACGTTCATAAATAAACTCTCAAATGAACCCAAAACTAAATCGAATAAACCAATTATAGTATAAACTAGTGAGATTTGTCGTGTTCTTAACAGTATCTAATTACAAAGGGCAGAAGTCACAACATATGACAGAAATGTACGGATTTAATGCTTCCGCAGAATTTATGCGAAGACGCGCACATAAATTGCAGCTTCCTGTTCAATGTATCTATTACAATATGACACTTTATATAACGGAGTTTCTCTAAGCTGATAATATAATAATTATTTATGTTGAACTTAATTAATAAGTACAAGTACTTGCGTCGTTCCATTGCTGGGCACGTACCTCCATTCAACACGAGGGGATCAGGCCATAGTCCACCACGCTGGCCTAGTGCGGGTTAGCGGACTTCACATGTCTTTCGAAAACTTACTAGGTTCTCTCAGACATACAGGTTTTCCTTCACCGTAAGACAAGTGGTAATCATGTTAGAAATGATTCACACATTAAAATGTCAGAGAATTCGCTTATTTCGGTTTTCCATGCGTTACTGGGCTACCACTATTGCCACAAATTAATTATATTATAACAATATACTGAATTCAAATTTATCTTTACGTAACATAAATAACGTACCATAAAATCACACATTTATCTTAAATATATGATAAAATAAAATAAATTTCCCATAAAACATAGCAAAAACACTCGGAATATTAAGAAAACCCATCATTTACAATAATCTAAGTAATCTTATTAAAGAAACAGGCTATTAAAGTAGCACTGGCGTGTTTCCAACCCGCGAGTGGCCGCAGATGACGCCGACTCGATATCGCCAGAACGCTTTACATGTCCTGAGCAAGCCCTACTTCTTGATATTAAAATTTTATATACAATTCTATTCTTATCTATCTTATTGGTTTTTAGAATATTCGTGAAAAAATATTTTTTTTATAAAATTATTCAGTATAATATAAAGAACAAATTTAGTAGCACTGTGTGCTCATTTTTTACATAAGATATTATTCGTATTCAATTTTCCTACTACTAAGTAAACTTTGTTCTTTGTTAAGAAACAGATGTCTTTAAATACAAATATTGATACTTTCTGATGTTTTCATAGAATTTCATGAGTCCATAGAACTAAGTATAATAATATACACGACTCATAAAATATATTGTTAAAAAAAGCTGATGCAGTTTAATACCTAACCGACTTTGAACAGAAAGAGGTAAATATGTATTATGTTTGTAAATAGATAAAGCTCAAAACTGATGTAGTAATTTAATACCAATTTATTATCTCTCCTTCCCGCCTGGTTTGTACCTAGGTACATTTTCTCATTATTATCAGTCTCTATAACGTATCCTATCGTACTGGATTTCATCAAAATCTATCCAGGACAGGCAGACAGACAGATTGATAAACATTAATTGTAAAAACTATAGACTCAACCTCTATATCCAAATTAATGACTATTTCAATAAGATTTCTCATAAAATGATTTATAACTAAAACTATGTAAACTGATTCGTATCGGTTAAAATTTTATTATGTTTCCTCTAATTTTCAAGTAAAGAAAAATAATAAGCTTCTCTCGCTTTCATCGCTTTCTTCATTGAACATTTACTTTACATTGTATTTGCAATTTCTGTTTCTCGACGATCCTGAATTTAACAAGAAACTGTAACTGAAGAAGTTTATTTAAAATATATTTTAATTTAATATTACTGTAGTGGCTGTTACATACATATTTTTAACCGACTTTAAAATAGTTATGTGTCGCGAGATCTATGTCAATTATAAATTGATTTTCATCTTTTTTTCCTCATACTACTAACGCTACTGTACACAAAAAGTAACTTATAGTTTTATCCAGCCTATAATCTATTTCTAATCCTGATCTCATTCAAAATTGGTTAAGCAAGATAAAGTAACCAGGACACTCACTCAAATTATTGATATACCTATTTTTCTTCTAATATATAAAAAGCTCCTGTCACAGTCTGTAATCGAACTCCTCCGAAAGGGCTTGACCAATTTTTATGATTATTTTTGTGTATATTTTATTAGTAGGTCTGAGGTTAGGTTGTAAGCTATTTTTATTGCCATAGGTGGTGATAAGGGTAACTCTCTCCAGATTATTTATTTTTAGACCAAATATTATATTTTTTATTTTTTAATGATTTGGCATCAAAAAACACTTATAACCCTGCATTTTCATCCTTCTACCACCAATAATTTTTTTTTATTAGATTAAAACGCGAGCGGAGCCGCGGGAAATGCTAGTACTATATAATTTTATTTTGATAATCGTAAAAGCATTTGCGAATTATTGAAAATACTTTATATGCCAACAAAACATACTTAGGCACAAACCTGAGAGAAGCGAGGACGAGTCAATACCGTTTTATACTTGATGTTATTTTTTTTATGAATCAGAAAATTATTATGCTTAAACAATAAACACCGTTTAGTGTTTTAGTGCAGAATGTAAATAAAATTAATTTTTTATATGGTCTGCGATAAATGAGCGGACTACATGATTTTGTTATATATATTTAAAAAGGTTCAGGTTTGTACGCAGATTTTTTATGTTATTCTATAGATATATGAAAAAATTATTATTAGATATATAATATACAAATATTTGTTGAATATTTTTTGGAAAATCTAATTGGAGTTATTAATAATGATAAAGAAGCCGAATCTATAGTTATTAGAATTTCTGTCTGTATGTGACGGCATCACGAGAATACTACTTGACAGATTTTGATGAAATTTAGTAAGAGGATAGCTCTGGGCCTATAGCCAACCGGCATTCGTTATGAAGCGATTCGATTTCTACAATCGTCATCGCTTAAACGCAGCGTATGCATTTTGAACTTTAAATCACTAATAATTGAAATGAATTTACATTGTCTACCATCATCTATTCGTTGACAACAGATCACGTGACATATCTAAGGCATATGTCAAACCCATACATTTTGGACTTTTCTACTAGCGCTTTCGCTAATCGATTGTTACATTGTCTAGGCCCTCTGATCAGATAGCCGGATCGACCTATAGGATATTTTTTACTGTGAAAAAATATCCCATCGCCGAGATATTTATTCTAAAAGGGATGAACCTAAGCGGAGCAAGCATGAGTTGCTAGTGTGTATATTGTATATACAATTATGATGATCTATGACAGATTGTGATATAGTTTGTTTAGTTCGCCTAAAACTATATCTAGCCTAAAGTCCTTTAACTAATACTAGATTTAGCGCGAACGAAGCCGCGGGTAACGCTAGTAAATGTATACAAAAACATGACAAATTATATAGTAAACCTTTATCGAGAACCAATCTATCCATTGGTGAAACAACATAAAAATCGGTGCAGTAGTTTTTGAGTTTATCGCGAACAGACAGACAGACAGACGTGGCGGAAGACTTTGTTTTATAATATGTAGTGATCTTATTACATTTTTTACAATTTACCTGTAGTCTGCTCAAAATATATTTAAATAGGGTTTGTAATTTAATTCTAGCTTCTCTATAAACTAAATTGACTACAATGTAAAGCTATAATTATACGATGTACGATCTAGGAAAAAACAATAAATATTGTAATTTAATAGCTGTCCGTAACAGTAGCTTTGCAATGTTGTAATAAAAAGCTATTTCTATCGATAATTTTTATTACGCAGGGCGTTTCCAATAAAAAACAGATTTTAACATTCGATATTTGTTTTAAATTTTCATTACATATACAAAGAACGGTGTAATTATTAATAAAGTCATTATTTTATAAACCTCATGATTTGACTTATTTGGAAATGTAATGTTTACTTTAAAGCAAGAAACTGAATCATTTCCATACTTCAAATTAATATTTTAATATAAAAGTAGTGTCCTAGGACTGTCCCTCCACATCTACTACCTACATAGGCCACCGTTAAGCCCTTCCCAGTTTACCACGCGAGAGGAACCTCGGATAAAAATAAGTATAATAGGTGTAAGTAAATCTTAGAACCGAAATTATGTATGCATACCATTATATGAAGAAGGCAATACAAAAATTCAAGAAATCAGTAAGACATTCGAAGTTATTGCTACTTTGATTTATTTACATAAATGTTAAAATAGATATTAATAAGCTGTCCATTCATCGAAATATCAGTGCATGATGAAGAAGTCGACCTCGAAGAAGGACATCTTAGTTCTTCCTATACCTCGACGGAGTGATTCTCGCGGAATACTATTTACTCGCAAAATATCTTAAGTCTCGCTTGAGCATGAACTGAGCAAATCGAATATAATTTTTGAATAAAAATACTAAAGCTAGACAGACAAACAGTGAAGAAAAATACATTGTACTGTTTCACTTCCCCATTAATTGCTACCGACTTAAGCCACATTCGCTACAAATACTTAAATTATAATAACACTGAAGCATTACTGAAGCAATGTTAAATAATTTATTTAAAGAAGATCTTATAAATAGTCATTAGGGCTGAAACCTTGGAGGGAACAGTTTAATTCCGGTCCAAAACGCGCCGTTTTAGTAGGAACAATGGTAGACATTTATAAATACGCGGCCTCACAAATGGAACCACTAAGTTAAGATAGAATCAAAAGACAATACCGACCTCACATAATTTATTGTATCGAGCAAAAACATTGGATGGCGGCGGTTACGCGAATGCGTACATAGAAACGCCAAGAATGGTTGAGAAAATAAAAATAATAGATGAAAAGCAAGTAGATCTTTCATTATAGTATTCAGTATTGTATTTATAGACACACGACTATATTACCACTATAATGGACTACTTAGAGATAATGATAGATGTGTATGGGTATAACTCGCCTATATGTATGTATTTGTATAGTAACTGCCCCGTCCTGGTGAAGGTCCTGGGTTCGAGTCCTGGGTCGGGCCAAGTTTAGTTTATAGAGTCTTTCTGTTTCGTAAGCCTCAGTACCAGCCCAAAGTTGGGAAGTTGGTCGTGTTTCACCCCCGTGCCTCGGAGAGCACGTAAAGCCGTCGGTCCTGCGCCTTAACTCATTATTATCATTTGCATTGTAATATTCTTCAAAACTGAATGTGAATTTGTATTTGTACGGTTGAACAAAAATTGATATACGTTGAACATCCCACTAATGGGCTCGGTCCCCTTCAATACGAGAAGGATTAGACGATTGTAAGTAATTTAAGTTAGTAAATTTTGCTGAAAGCTAAAAGTATAGCTAATAAGATACTTTCTTCTTTCTTGGCAAATATTTGCCATTTTAAAGTATGTGTATTTTGGGACTTTAATCCCGATTTATTTTTTGTTTTTTATTGTATCCTTAATTTTTCGCGTCTATAAAGCGACAGGTCGACTCGATTTTTACATACGAATAATTTGTATGTGATAGGCGAGAATGGGATATTAGCACAAAATAAAAAATACATGTTTTGGCATCAGCTCTCAGGCTAGAGCAAATGTAAGACTTTTTGTATTTTTAAATAATTATTGCAAAAATATCCACACAAAATATAGAGAATTATCTATATAACCGTGTGTCGTAATAACAAACTAAATAATTCTCTAACCCCTTGTCATGTGTCAGAGAGACTGCGAGGTCAGTTGCCCCAAAAATTGGTTTGCTTTGAAATAACCTTACTTGTTTTTATTAAGACAGTTTTAATTATTAATGGGTTTCGTGTAAATATTAGTGTTTTATACAACAACATAAAACTTTACCTTACGACACGTTTGGCTCAGTTGGTAGTGCCCCCACTTTCTGTGCCAGCGGTTGCGGGTTCGAGTCCCGCTGGGTACGTATTCATTTGTTGAGCACGAAAGTTTGTACTCCAGTCATAGGTGTTTATATATGTATGTGTAAAATGTATATATGTGTAGTATATCAACTATCTGGTTTTTGTAACACAAGCCTCGTAGCTTACCACGGAACTAGATGGCGCTGTTGTGATAATGTCCCAACATATTACCTAATTTCATTTCTGTCAATTTAGCTACCGTCAAGATCGTCAGTATTAGAACTCACCATTGGTTGATGCAGTCTTCTAAAACCGATGTGCGGTGATATACCAAGTTTTTCCACTTTTTTTCTTATAGAGCCACAACTATCTTGTAAACATGCAACATAACTTTTTAAGATAAACCTCTTAGATATTTAAACTTCACTAAAATCAGTTAATCCTTTATATTTTTAAGAAATGCCTCTCACTAAACTTACTTACTACTTCACTCATTTACGATATTATTATAATAATAATAATAATAATAATCCTTTATTGCACACACACAGAGAGAGACAGAGAAAAAATAAAAACACAAAGTGACAATGTACAAGAGGCGGCCTTATCGCTAAAGAGCGATCTCTTCCAGGCAACCTTTAGGTGTAGGATAGTACAAAACAGGAAGGGTGTGCTTTAAATAAGGAGATAAAAATAGAATATAACTATAAATACTAATGTAAAATACTATATGTATACATACATACATACATACATACATACATACATACATACATACATACTTACTTACATACATACATACATACATACATACATACATACATACATGCATACAATAATATTACAGAAATAATAATAATATTTAAAAGTTTGTTTGTAAAAACTAATTAGAGACTTAAAAAGTGCTCCTTTAGAAGTTTTTTAAAAATCAATAGCGATTTCGCATTCCTAATAGTTTGGGGAAGAGAGTTCCAAAGGCGAGGAGCTGTGACAGAAAAGGAGTTACTATAGAAGGAAGAAGAGTGAGAAGGGATTTTAAGGATTAGGTTCTGATTGGAGCGAAGGACGCGTGAATGTGAGTTTCCGAGGAGGGTGAAGCGCTCTTTAAGGTAAGACGGTGTACATGGATCAAACAGAATACAGTAAAGAAGGTGAAGAATATGAGTATTTCTGCGAAGGCGGATGGGGAGCCACATGAGCTTTTTACGAAAATCAGAAACATGGTCATATTTACGCAATCCAAATATAAACCGAATACACAGATTTTGAAGCCGCTCAAGTTTATTTAATTGCTCCTCAGTGATATCGAGATAACAGATATCAGCATAGTCAAGAATTGGTAAAAGGAGTGATTGTGCTAGCAAAATTTTGGTGAAAATAGGAAGAAAGTTACGCAAACGCCGAAGGGAAGCAACCGATGAAAACATCTTCCTACTCACCTCACTCACCTGCGGAACCCATGACATATTTTGGTCCATAATAATACCCAGATTTTTAACCGTTTTACTATAGGGTATAGTTACGCCGTTCAAAACTACAGGATGCAGAGTGGTAAAATTGATTTTTGAGATAAGTTTGGAACTGCCAATAATTATAACTTGGGTTTTTGTAGGATTTAGTTGTAGTCCGAACGATGCACTCCATGTGTTTATTTTAGAAAGATTGTCATTGATTTGATTAATAGCCGTAGGCAAATCTGTTATTTTGGATTGTTGATAAATTTGTAAGTCATCTGCATAAACGTGGTAGAGAGAAGAGATATGTTGACAGACATTACTAATAAAAATTGAAAATAAAAGAGGAGACAACACGCCACCCTGTGGAACGCCAGCCTTAACGGTAAGCCAATCCGAATACGTATCTTGGACACGTATACGCTGGCGGCGTTCATACAGGTAACTACGAAACCAGTCAACTACATCAGGAGATATGTTAAAAGAACCTAAGGAAGCAAGTAGAATATCATAATCTACCGTACCAAACGCATTGCTAAAGTCTAGCAATGTTAATACGGTGACTTGCTGCGCATCCATACCCTCGCGGATATCGTCAGTAATCTTAGCTAATGCAGTAGTCGTACTATGACCAGGACGGAAACCGGATTGCAGAGGATTGTGAAGATTCTGATTACTGAGAAATTGAGTCAGTTGACGCTGTACAAGACGCTCAAGAACTTTAGATAAAAAAGGAAGGATTGAGATGGGACGATAGTCACTTTGACCTGTAGGATTGGACTTTTTAGGCAACGGTATAATTTGAGCGTCTTTCCACGCAGAAGGAAATTCATTGACCTCAATGGAGTAATTAAGTAAGTCAGTTAAAACAGGAGATAAGATATCAAGGATAGGAATAATCATTTTACGACTAATGCAATCAGCACCGACTGCATCTGACTTTATGGCGAGAATGTTCCTTTTAACATCACTTTCTGTAAATTGACTAAAGAAAAAACACTGATTATTATTAGGAGAGGATGAAGCTGAAAGTTGATTAATGGTCATTAACTTTGTGGCCTCATCAATGGCACTAGAAGAGGAGAAGTGCTTATTAAGCTCATTTAAATTAACATTTTGAGGATTTACAATATGTCGAGCTTTTCCTACTCCTATAGACTTAAGAAAATTCCATACTTTGGATGAGTCAATCTCCTCAGCCACGGACTTATGGATATGGCGTCGTTGATTATCTCTACACACCCTATTGCAGAGATTACGAGCTTTTTTATACTTGTGACGGTTTATATCATTTGCGTTCGCACCGAATTTCATTTTAGCCAGATTCTTCTTTTTTTGTAAGCTTCTGATTTCATCAGTTAACCAGGGAGCAGGAAGATGCTTCATCCGAACCGGACGCATTGGGGCATGACGATCATAAAGCTGAGTAAGAAGAGAATTGAACACTGCCACCTTTTCGTCAATAGTTACATCACTCAGAGCTCCCAACCAGTCTATCTGGGCTGCGTCTTCACGAAGACGGTCAAAGTCTATTCCACCAAAATTTCGTAGCAGAAGAATTCTTGACTTGGCTTTAGGGGGCTTTATTTTATAAGACAAGTAAATGAGATCATGATAGAGATATGTTCATAAAAATATTATATTGAGATATGTTCATAAAAATATTATAATGAGATATTGTTCATAAAAAACGTTCATAAAACAAATTTTATTAAAAAGTCCAACTTGTGTTTTATAATGTAATTATTAAAGCAAATACTAATCGAAATACCCAAGACAATAATTACAAACTCTCGCTAGGTACCTACTGTTCAAACATTACAATCATCTTAGCAGCCAAATTTAATTCGAAGCAGCAAAGCGACGATCTAAAACTGAAATGTATATATAAAGAGCGGATCCGGAAACTCATTGTGGCTCGACTAAAACAAAAGCCACAGATGTTGAAACTCTGAATACGATAAGATATATTTAATGCAAAACTATAAGTTATAATTCTAATAAAATTTTGTCTTTCTCGGAAATGGATCTGTCGATTTGGATCAAAATATGTTTCAGATAGGAATATAAAAGAGTTGTCTTTTCTGGGGAAAAGACCATTTTTATATTTTTTTAATATGGCTTTAAGCTCAGTCAAGTCAAGTGGGTACCCAGTACCTACTGAATTATATATTATTATATATTGACACAAATATTTTAAAAATCTAAGTTTGTGATTCTTAATATAAGGGTAACGATTTATAGACGTATAAAATATGCAAGCAGAACCACGGGAAAAGCCTTGTATATATGTAATCTGTGTACTAAATTTCACCCGAATCCGTTCAGCCATTTTAGTATAAAGGTGTAACAAACATACACACTCACAAACTTCATATAATCATTATTAATATTCATTTAAAATATGTAACATCTAGCATATCATAGACCAAGGCTCAAGATGTTATTATCGCGCAGTTTGAGTGCAACGAATGATATTGCGAGCACAATGCAGTTATGAACCCGTTAGGGAAATCGCGAATACTATTATAATACGTATTGTTGTGGCTGTTTTATTTTTCATAAAACTTTCGACTTTTGGCTGAATGTTGTAGCGATCAAAGTTCAAAGTTCAACTACTTATCCTCGTATCACTCGGGTGGGTCCTTAGGGACGAATTGTTAAGAAGTTTGTGGAGGAAAAACACGTAGAGAACACGTTTTGGGCATTTGCGGACTTACACAGAACGACTTACTAAAGTTCCATCATATTAAGATTTAGGAATTTTTAGTCAAATCTGTACGTTAAATAGTTAAAAAGGTAAGTTAATAATCGATAGATGCTGTATAGTTGTTATAACTTTTGACCGCATTACAATAAGCAACACAGGAGAGATTTTTATGAAATTTGGTAACAAAATACCTGGTTATCCGAGTCAACGTATAGGATTTTGCAGGGGCGTTGTGTGCCAAGCACACAATCCCGCAACGCCCCATTGCACTGCGGCGAAGGGTTCCGCTGTGAATTTCAGTCTGTGGGTACGAGTCTCACAGTCCGTGTCGGTTGACGGATCGACAGGACTTCATGATGGGTTTCTCGAGCGATATAAAAAAAATTGGATAGTTTTTACTGTGAGAAAAATCAAACGTCTCAGAATCTTAACTATTATCATCTATACATAATGCATAATATGACATAATATAATAAATATACGGTACAAATAAAAAAAAAAATTTTTTTTAATTTTTGTCTGTCTGTCTATTTGTTCTAGTAGACTACTAATCTCTGAAACGGCTGGACCGATTTTGACGGGACTTTCACTCGTATAGCTCATGTTGTAAAGAGTAACTTAGACTACTTTTATTTTATTAGAAAATTATAAACACCGTTTAATTTATTTTAACTTACGCCCAGCGAAGCGGGCCGAGTTTGCTAGTAATATAATAGAGTTTATGCAAACGTTACAAAAAGATAAACAGCCCGTAAAGAAATATATTTCTTCCTTCTTCCCTTCGAGAGAGTTCAAAATGAAATTAAGTTTTCATTATTATTCACGCTGTTTATCCATCGACATTGCGATAGTATTCTTGCTGTCTGCCTTATAATGAATGAAGTTAAGTCTGTCGTAAACACTGCATTTAAATATCTAAACTTTTGAGTACTATAAAATATTAAAAAAATATTTAAATATTAAAAATTATAAGATTTAGTTTGTAGTGTACCTACTTGTTGTGCCAGAGGTCGCAGGTTCGAGTATCGCGGGTGTAATTTGTTTGATAAGCACAAATGTTTGTATACTCTAGATATGGGTGTTTATATTTATAATGACTGGTAACACAAGCCTCGTAACTTACTATGAAACTAGATGGTGAATGGTTTTAATATTCCAACATATTTATTTATATACATTTATACTAGCAGTACCCGCGTCTTCGCCCGCGTACATGGTTTCAAGCCCGCTAGAAAAAAAAGTAAAAAAAGTATCTTATGTTACTTCTAATAACTCCAAAAATACGTATACTATGTTTCATGTACGGTTAAGTGGCTTTCGCTAGAAAGCGTAACAAGCAAACTTACATTCACATATATAATATTAGTGTAGATATGCTTATTTTTATAAAATCAAATATTTTAACTCGTTTTCACAATCTTACAAACACAACTTGTTAAGTAAATAATCAATACTTACATACCTACATATATTGATATCAATCAGATTAACTCAAAAGTGAAAGTGATGAAACCTAATTAACATTAAGCCAAAACGTTTAATTATTAGTTAAAGTTAATCGATCCTACAACGGAGTTAAAACGTCAATCCAATGGTTACGGATTACCGTTAAATATTTAAGGGCTTCGCAGTTTGTTAGTTGTCGAATAATCCGACCGCTTCCGTTTAAGCTACCGCATAACATGCGATTGAAAATGTATGTGGGTGGTCTTAATTTTTTTATATATTAACAACTGGTAATGACTTTACTTACTGTACATATACAGCTGCCCGACTCGGGAGTCGAAGTCCATATAAAAGATTTGGATGAAATTTAGTACACAGGAAGGTTATAGCAGGCACATAGGCTATCGTTAGAAATTAAATTTGCTAGGAGATGGCGCTGATCGTGTGTCAACATATAAACAAAGTTACCTTCCCTACTGTAAACCCCTTAAGAGGGACATATAAAACTGACAGTTAATTAAATTCTGTTGAACAAAATAGAGTCGGCAAATGAAAGACCTCAAAGGAAATATAAGTACAAAAGAGCAAGAAGGTGAGTTTCGAGATTAAAAACGCAAACAATGCAAATTTATTACACTCTTTATACGTAATTTGTAATTGAAAATGTCATATAGAACAGTTTATTACTAAATTTATATGAAAAATACTTAGTTATATCAGTTTACATAGGTCTTTATGGAGGGTAATTCATAACACGCTGGGGGATCGCAGTTAATTAAAGTTATGTACTTGCGGCAGCATAAAATCAGCAACAAAAGTTACAGTTGCGTTTAAAATAGATAATTTAGAGAGAAACATTATCTTTGCTGTTTAAACAATAAGCTTATGAGACTTGGTTACAAAGATTATGATAAATAAATAAATATCTTGGTACCTTATTACACACAGCGCCATCTAGTTCCGTGGTAAGATAGGCTTGTGTTACGGATACCAAAGAGTTGCTACGCTCGACTCGAACCCGCGACCGCTGCCATAGCAAGTAGGGTCACAACAAACTGAGCCAAATTGCTTACGATGTATTTGGGTTAAGAATTTTGATGTGATTCTCTTGTTGATGTTTTTAGCAGGGGGTGCAAGGAAATGTAGTCGTCCTTATACCCAAGACATGATTTTTGTCACATACAGACGGACAGATTGTTTATATATTAATCATATTAATACACGGATTATGACTTCAACCACTTCATATTAATGAGAATTCCCTTACGATTTGAGAATCTATTTGACTGACACAGAAGATAATGCAATAATATCATCTAAGTCAAGTCGAAGCCAACGTCGTAAATAATAAGTACCCTAGTTTTCCTCAATCGAGGAACTAACTTATAGTTTATTTCTATAGACAGATACACTGTTACTGTGACAAATCACATACATATGTATGTACATATAAAAAATATAACAAAAGGAACCTCTATTCTCTAAGAAAAAAATCCAAAGATTTTACAATTCATTAACAATTTACTTTATTCTATCAATGTGATTGGTAGTGAACTGCCTCGGTGGTGTGGTGGCTAGCATGTACGGTCACACACCGGGAGGTCCTGGGTTCGAGTCCCGGGTGGGGCCAAGTTTGGTTATTGAGTTTTTTTGTTTCGTAAGCCACAGTAACAGCTCGGAGTAGGAAAATTGGCAGTGTATCACCCCTGTGCCTAGGAGAGCTCGTAAAGCCGTCGGTCCTGTGCCTTAAACTCTCACTGGTCGTGTCGAGCAGTCGTCCCACCGGAATATGAGAGTGATAGAAAAAGAGAGTGCACTTGTGTCTGCGCGTACACTTGTACACTATAATATGTCCCGCACCGTTAGCTTGTCTCAAGGAGATTGTCTGCCGTGGCCGTAATCGGTCGGGAGGACATTATTATTATTAGTGGACTTCGCCTAAGCTTTGAGAACAGTACCAGCTGTGGAACCTAAAAAAGAACTGTAGTATCAATGATATAAATTCTGACTAAAATTCTCATGACATATTTAAATACACTATTATCAGTAGCACATCAATCAATATACATACATAATAATAATAAATAATAATGAATTCAGGCCCAATACAATATTTATTATCATTCAGGCCATAAATATCGAACATACTCAACCCTCGCAGCAAGATTGACGGTACATCATCGTATATGATGGACGAAAGAGGGGAAATAGTGGATGAATTACTAACTGATAAGAACTGCGTATCTAAGAATTTTTGGCAAAAACATAATATAGCAGAATCTGAGTAATCTATTAATATCTAGAAATATTGTTTCTAGATATTAATAGTTTATATAATATATATATATATATATATATATATATATATATATATATATATATATATATATATATATATATATATATATATATATATATATATATATATATATATATATATATACATGATCTTCTATACATAATATATAAAATTCTTACTTAGTGGAATCTGTACATTGAATATTTTTGGAAAATCTAATTGAAATAGTCATTATTAACGAAACAGACCGAATCTAAAATTTTTAGAATTTACGTCTGTCTGTTTGTAGCCTGCACCAATGGACTGATTTTTGGTAGTAAAAGTCCACTCAAAATCTGTTCAGTCGGCCCAGAGATTAGCGGGAACAAGCCGACAGTTTTGCTAATAAGTAAGTGAAGTGTGTAATTCACATAACATGCATTTAGTCAAAAGCAGTAGAACAAATGTAACAATACTCAGAAAGGACCTTGGCAATATTAAAAGAGCTATCCATATAAAGAAAACAACAATGGTGTCCACCATTATTATTATTTTATTCATACGTATTAAATGACGTAAAATTTCCTCCAATTGTAGCTTAAAAAATCTATGGGAAAACTACAAGATGTTAATTAAGTTTATGTAAGAACTTATTTGTTTTATGCCAGGCGATGTATTTGAAACACAAGACTAGCTTATTTCGCTTGTAAAGGCGTTAACTAGTAACGGTGTTACAACGACTAGGCGGCTTGACCTTTTGACTTCTGACTCTCGGTCCTTTGCTGTAAATTACCTAAGCTACCGTCTGTAAACGATAATTTTAAATAATTAACTCCAATATTTACAGACCGGTGTAAAATAAATGTATTCTACAAACGATGAAAGCCTCTAAGAAAATTTTCGTTTGTATGTATGTGAAAATATAAAATATTTTATTTCTAGTAGGTATATTGTGACTTACGCTTGGACGGATTTTGATCAAAATATCATTATTAGCTTATTTAGAGCGAAGCCATAATTCTTTAAAAAAATCCTTAAAAATGAGATTAGCGGTTTTTAAGATAAGCCGGAACAAACAAACAGACAGACACAAATTTAAAAAATCGCTTATTTTCTCATAATTACTGTTTATATTTTATTTGCATATATATAAAACTGTTACAAAGCAAATATTTCTTTGATTGATTTTAATGAAATTTAGTTAACAGATAATATAATCTATAAAAAGTAGTAAAATATCCAAGTTAAGCCAGAATACACTCCTAGTATATGAACAAAAAAAGGTAGGTATATATTCACAAAATTGTACTAGGACGTTATTAAAAAAGCAACAATGATTCGGTCCCGACTCGCTCATTTCACCTCATCCAATTACAGGGCGCTGACTTCGAAGCACTCTACTTGAGTCATGATACACATTATTTAAGTTCCTAGTTAACGTTCTGTTGTATGTAAAAGTATATTTTCTCTTACATAACTCGGTCTTGCTGGTGACACTATAGGCACCTGTTTTGTTTTGGCTAAATTTTGTGTTAGAAATTTTGTTTGTTTGCTGATTATTTTGATCGAATGCTTAATTTAAAAAATTATATATTAACTATTGATAAAGTATTTCTTCTTTGACATAACATGTGGCAATCTCTAATCGCACTTGGTACAGTATTTTAGAATAAAATTAGGAATTTTAATTTCCCAATAAATTATGTAATATAATTCATAGTACCTTCATAGTATAAAACAAAATCGTTTCTTAGACATTTTAAACTAAGCAACGAATTTTAATGCGGTTTTCATCTATAGACAAAGTGATTCAAGTGGGAAGCTAATATTCATAGGTGAAATTCTAAGCCGAGAAAATATCAAATGTACGAGAAATCTACGCCAATTGTTGAAGTTATCTAGGGACGATCCCTAGCGAAGCGAAGGTGGTCTCACCACTAGTAATACATAAGTAGAATTTAAAAAAAAACTTCCCCCTTTAAAATAAAACAAAGCAAGCGAATCTCTCAGTCGATAAAGCGTGAAACTGTAAAAACGATTGAGATAGAAAAAATAAAAACCGGTATACATAATGAACGAGAATCGCGTTGAAATGTATTCTTTTGATATTTAAATCATTGACTAATGAAAGGTTCAGGAATGTTTCTAGTCCAATATACTTTACCAGCGAACGAATATATTTTTATGTTGGTAGAAATAGGTTTTGTTTTATTTCAAGTCGTATTTTAATAATACGTATATACTAGCGACTCACCCTCACTTCGCTTGGGTTCGTCCCTAGGTACCCCACTTAGGATACGTAATTTCTATAAAAAGATTGAGATCCTGGTAAGGATCTAGGAGTTTTTATGATGGAAATCATTATCCATGAAAATCGTGGTGAAAGTAATATGGATTGACCCAATCTTTTCTTAAATCAATTCTTTCAATATTCCTATGTACGAGTAGGTACTTATTTATGTTCTATTTTATTCCATACGAAGAATTTAAACGTACCTATCTAGAGACGAACATGAACGAAGCAAGAGTCTTTTCTTGCAATACTAACAAATCAAAGAAAAATAAGATCCGTCAGTACAATAAAAATATATATATATACCTTTTTATATCACTACATGTTATAAAACAAAGTCCGCCTCTGCGGTCGGTCTGTCTGTTAATCCTTCCCGATAAACTCAAAAACTACTACACCGATTTTCATTTTGTTATCAACAATGGATAAAGTGATTCTCGATGAAGGTTTTAGCATATAATTTTTCAAGTTTTTGTATACATTTACTAGCGGAACCCGCGACTTTGCTCGCGCTAAAATCTAGGGACGAGCCCGAACGGAGCAAGGGAGAGTCGCTAGTTCACTATATAAGTAAATTAGGTCTTCAAATACTCGAATTCGTATATAATAAACGACGTTAATATTTTACTTCTAAGAAAACGAGAAATGATTGTACAAAACATATTAAATATTCCCTTTTCTTATACATATTAGCGTTATCTTTCTAAGCCTATGATAATTTATTCTACGGCCTTTTGAACGGCATTCACAAAGAAGTTCACCGGAGGCGAAACGGAATTAAATCTAAATTAATAATAAGCAAAGTTTAGATATTACTTTGAAACATCAGGTCATCTATTTAATAAAATACTAGCATTCTATTTTATCTCTTTACTCTATATACTCTCTATAGAATATATATAGTGGTAAAATTATTACTTTTGATTGGAAATCGAACCTTAGCTCCTTTACACTGTGTCGCTTGTGAAGTACCATATCCTCTAAACGTCATTGAGTCATCTGCACGGGAAATTATTCCTATAGTACACAAGCGCCCTTCCTATAGCTTTTACTCTGAAAATTTCTATTTTTTAGAGAAACATTTACGACCAAGTAACTTATTTACCAATTTTTAAAGTTAGTCAAAAATTCACAATTTTTTAATAAACATCACTCTCATCCGAATGTCTATCATAGTCCGTGAAAGCCTTGTTAAAATTGGGTAAGGATACCAAAAAAGGGTAGGATACCAAGCGAATCCAAGCAAATCCACAGACTAACAAAAAACATCGTAAGCAAGGTTGCTGAAAAGCATTAAAAAAGTGAAGAACCAAAAACAAAAATCCGCGAAAAAACCATAAAGATAGTTTTATTTAAATAAAATACACTTATTTATAATTATAGGCTTATATCGCTAGAAAAACCCATACTAATCAACTACTCAATACGAGCTTACTATATATAAAATCGTAGAATGGCACTTGAATAATTTTATTTATTAGTACAAATTACGTTACCAACCTACTTTTATAAAAAAAAAACTAAAAATGCATCTAAGGTATACGCCAATGACGTATAAAGCATGAATAAAGTCGAAAGCAAATGTAGGACGTGTGGTCCGACATTAAAGTGAATGCATTCAAATAGACGAGAAAATGTCGATTTACTTCATAGAAAAAATAAACTGTTTAGAGTACATTTTTTTAAATAAATAACGTGTAAAAGTGATATTTAGCGAGAGTAAATGACGTTTATTAGATATGATATCAACAATATGTGTGCATATATTTGAGTTTTAAATTTTTAAGCAATCGTTTGCAAGTTTTTTTTTAGAAATGCAGCTTCTTCACAATGCTTTCCCAAACAAGCAAGTTACTACTGAGCTATTACTGTAAATAATACTTAGTAATTACTAAAAATAGGGGCAAATTTGTAAATATTAAATGGTTATGAATGTGTATATTTGACGACACGTTTGGCTCTAGAGACCCTACTTTATGCGTCAGCGGTCGCGGGATCGAGTCCCGCTGAGGGCATTCATTTGTTGAGCACGAATGTTTGTACTCCAGTCATAGGTGTTTATATTACGTATGTATTTAAAATTTATATGTGTAGTATATCAACTATCTGGTATCCGTAACACAAGCTTAGCTTACAACGGAACTAGATGGCACTGTGTGTAATAATGTCCCAACATATAATATGTTTGTATGTATGTATATTGTTTACGTTTAGAACTGTTTAACCGTCCAAACTGCTGGGCATCCAAAGTGCAGGTTGATAAACTTCACTTGTCTTTCGAAGTCTAAGTATTCTCAGTTTCTATTATCTTTTACAATGTAATAATGTTGTAAAAGATTCGCACTTAAAAACTAGGCTACCAATGCCTTAGTTAATAGTTACTATTAATATTATTAACATAATTTTAACCATTCTCTAATCGCCGTTCATTTTTTCACCAATTCGTACAGTATAACTTGCTGGTTTGAATTCATGAGATCGTATTTGAATTTCAAAAGCAGCTGTAACTAAGGCAATGCTCTGAGACCTTGATGCATTCGTTTTTCAGAGAATTGAATGAATACTTGAATATATTTCGAACGATGTGTGACATTTTTAAATTTCTTTTACAAGTAACCTTATTTCCGGTTCAATTGAAACATGTTTGAGTTGTAGTTAAAAATATAGATCTTTTTAGGGTTCCGTAAATCAAAAAGAAATAGGAAAACATTATAGGGCTTCTTAACTTCGTTTGCCTGTCAAGTTCATTTGTCTACGACATTTATTTGTTCCTAAAGTCAAATTTTCTTTTGGTAAGCCACTAATATTAGTCTATAAATTATTTTTCTATTAGATATTCATCATCACCATCATCATCATCACCATCATCATCATCACCATCATCATCATCACCATCATCATCATCGTCATCATCATCATCATCATACCAATGTATATTTTATAAATAGTCCGTCTATTCCCAAAGGTACCTAGGGACGAACCCGAGCAAAACGGCGATAAGAAGCTAGCGAGCTTTTAATGAGAAAGAAACCTAGAGGCATAAAAGCCTAGACTTAGAATATAAGCTATATATAATGTTATTATCATCACTACATATTATGAAACAAAGTCCTGTCTGTCTGTCTGTCTGTTCGCGATAAACTCAAAAACTACTGCACCGATTTTCATGCTGTTTTCACCAATGGATAGAGTGGTTCTCGAGGAAGGTTCTAATATCTATAATTTGTTTTTGTATACTCGCGCTAAATCTAGGGACGAACAAGAGCGAAGCGAGGTGAATCCCTAGTAGTTATATAATTATCTCCATCACTATGACAAGGGTGTGCGCACTGAAACGTAAATTGAATACCCTGTAATTTCATTGGGTCCCTTGGTAGTTCCACTTTGAACTTCAATTTAATAACCTCAAGATTGACTGAATTATACATGATGAAGGGTTATCTGTACATTAGGGATTTATTGTGTATTTTGTAGGTAATTGCTGAGAAAGCGGCTCTATTAATAGTAATATTTTTTTTAAATAGAAATTTATAATACGTTGATAGTATTAATACTTTATAATATATACGTATTTATGTTTTCAAGCATTGGTGTCATGGGTTACATAGATAAACCAAATAATCCAAAAATATTTATAAACATCAAAACAAAGATTATTTCGTTTTATGCCGTTATCGAGGCCCTGTATTGAAGAGTTGTACTATCAATGTTTATCATAATACATTTCCACTTACTCCCACATTATACATTACATTACAGATATAAAAATCAGGCATTACAATTACAAAAAAATATTAAAATAAACCAAAAATATACCCACCAATCTGCGCTGGGCCAACGTAGTGGACTATGGCTTTATCCTCCTCAAATTGAGTGGAGGTCGTTCCCACCAGAAGAAACTTAACAAATGCTGAATACATACATACATGGTAATGTAATGTAGGTAGGTCCTTTTAATCAAACCTATCCAAGAATAGGTAACAACATCTATGTACATTTATAGTCGGACTGTATATATATTCGTAGGTACAAAAGCCGTCTTTGAGATAGAAACGTAAGATTCTACCTTAAAACTTATATTTACACAACAGTTACAGATATACTTTCATCGATTTATTCGATGAATTTACTACATAAAAGTTAGGTTATACATGTATTAAAGTTACTTAATTACATGGGATTTAGATGGTAATAATGATAATATAACAATTACATCACTACATATAATAAAAAAAGTAGGGTAGCCCAGAGCTAACGCGCTCGCTTGGCCAAGTATCGCACCACTCATATTTTCATGTGAGAATCATTTCTATCATGATTATCACTCGTCTTACGGTGAAGGAAAATATTGTGAGGAAACCTGCAAGTCTGAGAAAACCTAGCAAGTTTTCGAAAGAAATTTGAAGTCACTCGTGAAAAATATAATAAGTATGAGACATAAGTAATAATAAAAATGTTCTCCGACCGATTCCGGCCATGGCGGCCAATCTCATTGAGACTGGCTAACTACGCAGGATATATTATAGTAAGTACACAAGTGTACGCGCAAACACAAGTGCACTCGCTATTCCTATGACTCTCGTACTCCGGTGGGACGACTACTCGACACGACCAGTGAGAGCTAAGGCACAGGACCGACGGCTTTACGTGCTCTCCGAGTCACGGGAGTGAAAGTGAAACATCGCCAACTTCCCAACTCCGGGCTGTTACTGAGGCTTATGAAACAGAAAGACTCAATAACTAAACTTGGCCCGACCCGGGACGCGAACCCAGGACCTCTCGATGTATGACCGTATATGCTAGCCACTACACCGCCGAGGTAGTTTAAAAAAGACATATATTGAAACATAAGTATTGAATTGCAAATACCTATATAATTCAGTATAATGGAGTCTGATCGATAACAAGGGATCTACCTTGAGTCTTTCATTTTGTAGCGGAAAATTACCTATTGTGACAACACAATGTTGTTTCACAGTTATTTATTCGTAAGCAAGTTGCCGAGACTCATATCCTATTTCCTTTCAGACATACGACATTGTTCAATACAAGTAAACCAGGGCGCTTCCTTCTAACTCCCGAGAGCGTATTGTCATCTCGTAAATCTTACTTTTATTGAAAATCAAGGTATTAATGGTTTGTAAATAGCATTGTAAACTGTAATATTTTCGTGCTGGAAAATTTTCGACATATATTTAGTTCTCGTAAATAGTAAAAATGTCTAACAAACAGCTGACAGAAAGTTTAAAGAATTTCACAAATGTAAGTCTTATATCACCTTCTTTCTAAAAAAACTTAGTAATTGTAGCAATCTAATGAAAATAACATACAGCAGGTATACTTTACACTTCATATCCATTTAACCTCACCAAAATCTTTACTTATATTCTAAAAAGAGGGAGTTTGTTTGTTTGTTTGTTTGTTTGTTTGTTTGTTTGTTTCTTTCTTTGAACGCTCTAATCTCAGGAACTACTAATACATTATTAAAAAAATGCAATGGATGGTTCCTTCATTGAAGAAGGTTATAGGCTATATTAAATTTATATCTATCTATTCAATACTACTATACGCCCCTAGCCACAAACCGAGCGAAGCCAAGGAAAGCCACTAGTTTAATAATTTAATTGATAAACCTCAAAGCCTTTACTTGAAGACACTGCACCATTTATCTCCTGGACGATTAAATAAAACAAGTTAAGCCTCTTTACTTCCCATTAAGCACATTTCGTCGTTCTTCTTAAATTCACATTATAAATATTAAGTTGAGCTGAAATAATAAGCCGTATTATCTCAACATGGAAAGAGATTCCTTTATTACAATTACACCTGCCGCATGAACAAACATAAACGCAAACAATAAATTCAGGTCGAATAAATATATATTTTAACCGCGGTTATGTTCGTATATTACATGTTAAAAGTACGTACGGAAATCGTTCCATTAGTATGGAAAAAAATTCATGATAATTTTTTCTTCGAAAAGAATATCTTCTTTACATTCAAAATGAGTAATTTCTTGCCTAAAATTATAAAATGGTACGTATTTTGTCACGAATATATGATTTTTATTATAATAAGGATTTGCCATCGCAAATTTTCCAAAATCCTGCAACTATTGTGTATTTTTATGAAAAAACAAAATATTTATACGCTACCCCACTCGGGATTCGAACCCGGAACATTAGGATTTACAGCCATTATATCAACAAGGGTTCAAATAATCTCACTAACCAAAATGATTGAATGCCACCCATAGGCGTGGGTGTTAAACGAAATTTACAATCGCAGATGTTTGCAGATTTTATTTGAATCATTTAAAAGGCAAGAGGCATTTCGCCTGAAGCTTGAGATGTTATCTGTTAAATTGTGCACACTCTCATTGCGTGGTGGAGATATGTTTGTAGGGATGGGGCAATTCTTTTTTACTTACGTATAAAAAGTTAGCGGCAAGGGACGATTTTGACATACGAAATTCTTCTACACTAGCTGATAACTCCGTCTTTGTTTTGGTCAAAAAGCTTAAATTAGTAAAAGAAAAAAAATATTGCTTTTGATTGGTTTTGATTTTGATACTTTATTATAACTAGAACAAAATATTCTCTCAATGGCACCTGCACTATTCGGTCGTATCAAACCACATAATACTGACGACAAGTTCAATAATCATAAATAAATTATTAATATTCTTTCGTTTCAATTTTAGATATAGCAGAAACTGCTCTGGCTAAATTACGAATGTAGAAACACATTATATTGCGTTTGTGAAAACCCACCACGAGGAGAAGAAGAGTAGAAAATAGAGTGGAGTAGAGTTTATAGATGTAGTGAAAAATCTCTATTACTTAATAAATTAAAAAAAAAACATATGAAAAGTTTACATAAGCCAAAAAAAGCTAAGGCAAGTAGACACTTCAATAAAATGTAAATCCACGTACGATCTTAAGAGGCGAGATAAAAACCTAAGGTGTAGAATCTGACACCGTTACGAGAAACGCCGGGGGCGGAGCTTGTATCGGTGGGAGATAACGACGTTCCGTAATGTAACGAGAATGTTTACAGAATGGATGTAAGGAATTACAATTTTGGAGACGAAATATATTACATATTATATGTATATCTCCGAAGCTATAGCTTGTATTGGGGTTAAGACTTATAAAAAAATTAAAATGCTATGGTACACATTAAAGGTTACTTTAAAGACATTAATATAGAGATGATGTGTCTTACAGAAATATTAATTACGCTGTATATTATGTACATAAGCAACTAACAACAAGTACTAACAACATAAACAAATAAGTAATAGTTAAAACTATTAAATAGTTAATTGCATCTAAGATAAATAATTTGATCATTATTAACTAAGAAATACCATTAGAACTATAATGTATATGCATCGTATATGTAGAAAATAATCACGGTTTTTTTTAATACTTCCTGGAACCATTATAAAATCGTAACAGCAAAATTAAAAAAAACGCGTTGAAAGTGAAAAATACAAACCGTGGTAAAACAAAATTGCTGCACCAAATTTCATTATTTGAACAATTCCATTACTAGAAACGGTTTTTACCTGGAAAAGAAAAAAGAAATTTTATAAAACGCAAATAAGGATTGCTATCTTGATGACAAGAACATGCCTCGTATAGCTATAGGTATCTTTAATACAAAATATTT
Organism: Boloria euphrosyne; assembly: GCA_951802675.2. Taxonomy (NCBI): domain Eukaryota; kingdom Metazoa; phylum Arthropoda; class Insecta; order Lepidoptera; family Nymphalidae; genus Boloria; species Boloria euphrosyne. The sequence continues at coordinate 6,464,189 of OX637896.1, forward strand.
TAGGCTTTAGTTAATACGTAATTTCTATCCCAAAAAAACATGAGATAAACGCTCCAAAGACAAAAACTTAACGATTTCCATAGATTTTAGTATAATACTTTAATAGATTTACACGAATATTGGACAGAAGCATTTCCCGCGGTTCCGCCCGCGTTCTTAAGGCCGGACACCAAATTCAGATTTTGCATATTAATATCATGTGATATTACGTAGCATAACTTGTCAATTCGAACCAGTAGTCCCTGAAATTAACGCGATCAACATAACAAATTCTTTAGCTTTATTATATTGAGTACAGATTTACTTTGCTATTTGGTTCCCAACGTTTTGAATGCTTTACAGCAATTATGGTCACGGGATAGACTATAAATTAAGACGTCTCAAAAGTCATATTATTAAATATGGAAATATAATTTATTTTTATTATTATTTTTAATTTAAAAAGATTTTACTATACTTAAAGGTCGCCTTTTTAGTATATTTAACATCAAAATTTTATATCAATACGAAAAAATGTACGTCAGTGTAGGTACATTTGTACGACTCATAACGCACTAACATAAAATCTTTTACATGCATAACAGTAATATAATTACATCAATTTTATATTAAATAAGTAATGTATGAGACGGAACAAAGTAAAGCATTGAAAGTGTAAATACCACTTATAAGTACTAAACCTATTATAGTATCTAGTAGTTTCGTATTAACACACTTTGCTGAATAAAATACGCGTTTAACCGAACATAATTGTATAAAGTTATAATATATTAAAGTTAATTCGTTTTACTAGTATACTAGCGCAGTTAAAAAATATTATAACTAACGACATACACCTGCTTTTCTCGCGTGCGTGTACTAAGTACGTTTTAGCTTCATTTAGGAAACCTAATTTTATTTTTAAAAATATGATATTTAATTCAAAGGTAGTCTAAGTTACTCCTTATCGAAATTTATCCGGCAATTAAAGAGATTAGCTGGAACAAGCATGAAGACAGACAGACAAAAAAGTCAAATTGTATTTTTGTTATTCTTGTTACCGTAAACAATTTTATAAGGTAACAAGTTCGATTCCTACTTAGTCTTAATTTATACTAAAATTTTTTGGTTCCCCAAATTTGGAATGCTTTATAATTATCATGGTCTTGGAAGAGACTAAGGTTTTTGACATCTCACAGATCCTTATATATAAATCAACTATATACAGACTTTAACTTTATTAAAAAGGTCAAATATTGGCATAAACATATAAAATTACTATGAAATTTTAAGAAGTTTTAGTAAAATTAATAGAAAAAGTACACAAAAGTGAACTACATTTTGAAATTTTATTTAGAAACGTTGAGTACTTTGCATAACTTAGTTTTATTTAAATAATATCTCGAGTTAAACACCTAAGTTCAATGAAACAAATATCACAAATAAATTAGACACCTTCAGTCAAATTAAATAAGCTACGTCATAATTTCTCATTTTAATATAATATCTCTCTGCAGTAATTTTATTAAGTACATATTGCTAATTTTGGAACATCTCATTAAAATCATGTCCAAATGTATACATAACTATCTTAGCACTGGATGCTATTTGCGTACACCATACATACTACCATATAATAGTTTTAATTTTAATACAAAGTTAAAATCTTTAAAAAAAAATTAATAATTAAGGATTAAGGAGGTTTCTAAGGATAAAGGGCTTTCACACAGATACAGAGACCAATTAAGGAGGCCAGAGGACACATAGGACACAGAGGACACATATTAATATTTTCAATTTATGCGTCTCTTAACTGTGAATATATGGACAGACTGGACAGATTTTGATAAAACTCGGTATGACAACATATAGGATTTTTCATTTTCTATTGCAGGAAAATATCAAAGGTTTGAGAAATCCATACTAACAGATAAAACGTACCTATAGGCCCGAATCAGAACAGATCAAGGGTCTTTAGTATACCAACTAAAAATACATACATTGTCATATAATCTTATACGAGTATAAGTTTGTACATGACAAATGGCTCGCTATTACGGCGCCTATCTCAACAGTACAGGGTTATTTTTAAACGCCCTATAATAGATCGTAACAGCGTCATATATCGCGGCTGACGGTAACAAATAACCTAAAACACAGCATGCGTGAGAGGAAATAATAAGTGTAGTTAAATAAACATTATGAAAAGCTTTTGAATTTTATATTTACATTATGAATTTTTATGCTTCGCTTCGCTCTGGTGCGTGAACAGTGATTTACTCCGCGACGACAAGTTGGCTCAGTTTGTAATCACCCTACTTTCTGTGATAGCGGTTGAGGGTTCGAGTCCCGGTCTCGCACCTTTATTATTTTCATGTGCGAATAATTTTTATGTTAATAAATTAAATAAATAATTATATATATATCAATAAATGAATGAAAGAACGAATGAACGAACGAACGAACGAACGAACGAACGAACAAACAAACAAAGAAACAAACAAACGAACAAACAAACAAACAAATAAATAAAAATAATTCATCAACCATATTACTACTTATCATATGCTGAAGGAAACTTGCATGGTTGTGAGCACCTAAGAATTTTACGATAGACAAATGAAGTCCGCCAAACAGCACCAGGTCAAGTCCCTTCGTATTAAAGTGAATCCCGTGCCCAGCACTGGGACGGTTCGTATATAAATTCGATGTACTTAAAAATAATATTACACTTGTAGCAGCGCCTAATGAGATCGTTATATTATATTAAATTCATTTACGAAACAAGTTCAAATGAATGATATGAATTATAAATTTAATTCTACTACGCGTTTGTTGAAAGCGCTAACAAATGATAGCTCTTTGAGATATTAGATTAGAGGAAAACGTTTAATCATAAAAAGTTACTAGCTACTCACCCTTACTTCGCTCGGATTCGTACCAAATGAAAAACAAGTCTCCTCCTCCTCCTCCTCTTCCCACATGGACAATTTTTTCAGGGATAAAGATGCCTTTGTGCAATCCCAGACTATTATGTAACTTTGCGTATTATGTATCTTTGTTCTAGCGTGATGGAGTTATTATTAAATTTATTCAGGCAAAAGTATGTTTCTACGTATAGAAGGAAGGCCCGTGCCCAGTAGTGGGACGTTAAAAAGGGCTGAATACGTGTGCAAAAATGCCCTATTTGAATATGTTAAATACACACAATTACTAGGTACTCTACCTTCAATTCGAATAAAAAATGTTTTTTTTCTCTTTATTTTTTATAGAGAGTTTTTCACAAAGTGAATATGTCACCCTCATCAGCGCTTACAAGTAACATAAAAATAATTAAACTACTTACTTCTAAGCTTAATTACTAATTTAACTAATTTTAGCATCTTAGCTTTGTTAGACAAAGGATAGGCTAAAATACTATTACAATATCATACATTGCTTCCGCGTTGAAGTAAAATCGATGACCTTTAAACTGTAACTCTTCTGCATTCTTCTAAGACATGGAAGACATGAGTAAAAGATTAGATTTAACATTAACTTAAATTTTAATAAAACTGTAGAGTATATCTAAGGTCCTAAATAAAATAAAAAGAAAACGTTACTGAATTTTAGTTATAGACGTAATTAATGATTGAAAATTTATGATTATTATAAATAAAAATCAAAAATAGTATAGTACGAATACTATAGTATATTTATTAAACAAAAATAGATCTACTTTAAAGCAATTTCCTAAGAAGGCTTTAGCGAAGAAGGGCGGAGTCGGTTGTAATTTATAACTGACATGAGTAATATATTTTTAATTATTGAGTTCACATGTGGTTAGTCGTAAAATCTACTTAAACATAAGCGTAGTAACTTATTGCAAATCAAACATTAAGCTTATATAAACATAACGCATACATCTAAAAATATAAATTTGTCCAAAATAATATATTTGACGACACGTTTGGCTCAGTTGGTAGTGACCCTACTTTCTGCGCCAGCGGTCGCGGGTTCGAGTCCCGCTGGGGGCAATCATTTGTTGAGCACGAATGTTTGTACTCCAGTCATGAGTGTTAATATTTATTATATGTATAGTATATCAACTATCTGGTATCCGTAGCACAAGCCTCGTAGCTTATCACGGAACTAGATGGCGCTGTTGTAAAAATGTCCCGACATATTAATATTATTATTAATATACTTTTCTGAAAAAAAGTATCCTATATGTTGACCTAGATTACAAGCTATCATCATACCAAATTTCATCAAAATCTGTCTATTAGTTTTCTCATTGTACGGCCACAGACAGACAAACATACAGACAAAATATCTAAGAACTAAAGATTTCGCCTCTGTATCTTCGCTCGCGTTCCTTCCTGGAAATAAAAATTCTTTCGCCCGCCCGTTTTGAACGCGGTGATCATTATTTTGTGGCGGAGTTATATTAAAACTATGATATGTCGTAACATATTCATTGAAATCAAATGATGCCAACAGCAATTTTGTTCAAAATTAAATACGTATTTATTTAGATAAGGATTAATATCATGTTTATAAAAACACCTTTGCAAATAACGCATTGTCTTAAAAAAAATTGATTACTATAAAAAGATTATAGCGAGTCTGCTACCCCGGACTTTTTTAAGATCTTTTAAAGGGGAACATTTCCGCCATACATGATTTTTGTTAACTTTAACCGTTTACGCAGCGCGCGCAACTTAAGTTTTCAAAAGGAATATTTTTCTCCCGTTTTAGCAACATTTTTCATTGATGCTCCGCTCCTAATACTCGTAGCGTGATGTAATATAGCCTATAGCCTTCAAGAAATAGAATTTTTCAATTCGGACCAGTAGTTCCTGAGATAATCGCGTTCAAACAAACAAACAAACAAACTCTTCAGCTTTATAAATAGTTTCGATAATGCCTATTTCAAAAACATTTTCCAAAACATATTAATATGCAACGTACAGATTCGACTCAGTAACAATTTTATTAAATGAATATTTAAACAGCCAGATAAATAACTAACTGTAAAACTAAACAAAACAAACCAAATCTTCCAATAATTAACCAATACACATACATTATAATATCAATACAGCTATACTATACAGTATAGGATATTAAATTTAAACTTTGATCACTCCCCCATGTTTGACCGAAGTAATCATCATTAAGTCTCCACCGGCAAGCTTTAAGACTGCACCCTAATTTTGTGTGCATTAAACGCTTATTCTGGTATAAAATGATTTATTCCTGCTTCGTGTCCTTAAAGTAGCGGTCCCGATGACCAACCTTGCGTAACACCACGAATATTTTAGCCATTTCTCATACATCGCACGTTGTGAGCATTAATATTGGGTGAAATTAATAAAAACATCAATGGTTATTAAGCAAAGGCTTAATAAAATACATATGCAGTAACATAAAAAAAGGAAGGAAAATTTTGCATTAGTGGCATTTGCCCGCTTTACTCCTATGGTAGGTATATCTATAAATAGGAAAAGAGAAAACAGTTAAGTACCTTACTCTTGACAGTTTATAAACCATTTTTCTTTGTGTTATCGACAAAATAATAATTAATTAAGGTTTTTGATTTTAATTATTTTGCGGCTTGGAACCTTAAGGATATATGAAGCTAATGCTGAAGTTTAATATTTTTGAAATGAAACATGAAGTAATTTAATCAAATATATATATATATATATATATATATATATATATATATATATATATATATATATATATATATATATATATATATATATATATATATATATATATATATATATATATAATCGTTCAATTTTTTTTATTCGTATACTTTATCCGTCCTGTATTAAAGTGTAAAAACTATAAGTTCATATGAAAATATTTCCATTAATATATTACTATTAGCTTCTTTTCAACCTACTTTCAAAAAAGGAGAAGGTTCTTAATTCGTCTGCATTTTTTTTACTTTAGAATAACATCTATTTCCATACAAAAGACTCACAAACAACCCAAATTTATGTATGTGCATTGTACATACATTCTAGAGCTTATTTTCAGTATAAAACACGTTACTAAGTTCTGAACTCACGCCCTAATTAAGCGTAAGTTATTGCCTTAATTATGACTTAAGTGTAGACGTATTACATGACCCGAATCTAACGGAAACTTCGGATTCAAGCAGTCACAGAATTATTTAAATTTAGTAGATTGAATATAATCTCATCTTTTTCGATTTCCGCGAATATTTAATATTTTAAATAAAACTTTTTAGATTTTTCCGTGGATTTATTTTGATTTCTGTTTCAGGAATTCTTTACAACAAACACGAGAGAAGTCATGGGAAAGACACTAGTTTTAGACGTTTTAAAATAATTACTATACGCTTTGTCACACCACAAACCTAAAATTAAACAACTATTGAGAATAAATAGAACAATGGCAATGAGGTAACTTACAATATTTGAAAGGCCGTGTCCTTTTTCTTATTCTTTATTTTTAAAGAGAGTTTGTTCAACAATTGAACATGCAAGGGTGGCATTGTTTATATAATTTTGAATCAGGACATCATAACCTAATTCAAATAAATTAATACTGCTAATTAATTGTAACCTTTCGACTTCTTTTCGGACATATTCCACTAGGGCATGTTAAACATCTTCGACAACGTCACACTCTGAAGCAATTAGGAGATGGGATTTTACGTACCAGGTATGCAAAGTTATTCAATGGAATGGCTACCTCGTCCTGGATAATAAATAATAAATATCTTTTCCAAATATATACTACACAAAATAAGTAAAAAAATATTTTTGTAAATTAAAGGAATAATCTTATGAATATATTATACAAGTACTACCGACGGCTTCGATTGGGTGCATCCCTACCCCTAGATACGTTTGAAACTTTAAGCCCTAATTTTTTTTTTTTTAATAATAGGACTGGCGTAAGTTACTCATTATTTTAACTGACAGATATGTTATAAGAAGTTACTTAGGTTACTTTTATTTTAGAGAAAAAAACAGGGTAAAAGTTAAACCTTGGACGAACCCGCGCAATGCGAGAGTGAATCACTAATTAATAAAAAAGAACAACAATGTTAAATATAGAAAACTTTTACCGAATTTGAGAAGAAATTTTTTATACAAATCTCTTATACAATAACAAATATTTTTCAACTTACCGGTTCGTTAGTTTAATGTTCATAAATAATTTTTGTATGAAAATTATAATTCATTAACGGTCCAACAAAGTCTGAGTCTGGTTTTTAATTCTCAATGCTAAGGATCTCTTAAACGGCCTAAAGTAAGTAAGGCGCACCTCGTTGCCTTTTACTAGAAAATTTTAATTATACACGTGTAGGAATTAACAAATATAAAATTTAAATTTTCTGTACATTTTCCCGCGCCGGCCTTTGTAAAGGTAATAAAAGATATAATTTAATTAAAAGAGATCTCAACGACATACTTTGTCTCAGTTATTAAAACTACATATATTTAATAATATCTAGAAGCCAGCTTAGCTTTCGCTTTCACATCAAAGAGTACGCATGTATAATAGAATTCCACGGTCGATATTGTAGCCCTTATCTAACGTCCCATTGCTGAGCCAAGGCCTCCCTTCAATATCACCCTCGGTGATCAGGCCATAGTCCACTACGCTGGCCTAGTGCGGGTTGGCGGACTTCACATGTCTTTCGAAAACTTACTAGGTTCTCTTTGACATGCAAGTACCTATGATGTTTTCCTTCACCGTAAGACAAGTGGAATTTAAGTTTATAGTTGAAAATATTGAATAAAGCTTATTGCACATCACGGAATACTTCAGGATGTTGATGTGTGGGATAAATGACTGGTTGGCAAGGCAGTGGTAGCCCAGCGGTAAAGCGTCGCTTGTATAACCGAGTGATGCGGGTTCAAATCCGGGTCTCGCACCTCTGATATTTTCATGTGCGAATCATTTTTATCCTGATTACCACTAGTCTAACGGTGAAGGAAAACATCGTGAGGAAACCTGCATGTCTGAGAAAACCTAGCAAGTTTTCGTAAAACGTGTGAAGTCCGCCAACACACACTGGGCAAGCGAGGTGGACTATGGCCTGATCCCCCTCGTACTGAGGGAGGCCCGTGCCCAGCAGTGGGAGGTTAAAAAAGGGCTGATGATGATGATGATGGGTCTCATGTAGGATAAAATATTGTGAACAAAATATTATTTTAAAAGACCAACTGTTCAGTTTTCGCTGGCTTTTCGACGCCGGCTTACGAGTACATACATATAATTTAAATTTTAAAAATGTGAATTGACGATTTGGAAGTGCTTGTAAGAGAATATTAGAATGAAGTATGATTTGATTTTTGTAATAAAAACCTTTTGTTCAGTTTATTGACAAATTTATCGGGCACGAGCCTCATTACGAAAATGACTAGGCCATATCCATACTTTACAAGTGTGTGTTGTCAAAATATGTAAGTTTAAGTAACAATAAAGCAGCAGTCGTCATTATACTTAAAAAGTCCAGTACAAAATACGTTCTTATATAAGTTAAAAACTTATATTCGCACGAAATTATTATCAGAATTGAATAAAATGATTACACTTAATAGGATTTCTAAGAAACATCAAAAATAAATTATTTTTTTAAGATATACTAGTGCGAGGGTCACATTCACAAGCTGAAGGTGGCTGAAGGTTATTTTTTCAATTTCAATTTATTTGATTTGAAATTCGCTTTTTGTAGATTTTTAACTGAATAACATCTTATTTATTTATATTGCTAATAAAATTACTTAGTATTAGAAGTTTTCAATTTCTTTTCACTACAACTTATTACTACAAAAAGGCTCGCTCTTTTGGCAAACTGGGTGTAGCGGGTTCAAATCGCGGGTCTCGCAATCCTGACTTAATTGATATTTTTATGTGAAACTAGCGACTCACCCTCGCTTCGCTCGGGTTCGTCCCTAGGTGCGTGTTGTATATATTTACTTCGCACCGCCCGCTATATATTTGTCTTGATTATAATATGAATTACCATTACACGCACCATGGCAACGGTCATAACTGATACGTCAAACGCCGTTAATTTTATAAAGTTTTTTTTAATTTTCTAATCTTCAGCACAACTTTCTTATTTTTTTCTTTCATAAGAACCTTCTCCCAACAATAACAAACATAACAAAAAAAATATAGATTATTTCTCATCTCTCTCTCTCTCTCTCTCTCTCTCTCTCTCTCTCTCTCTCTCTCTCTCTCATCTTTAAGAAAACCTAATAATTTTTCGAATGACATGTGAAGTCAGCACTCTACTTAAGAAGTGTAGTGGACTATGGAATACATACATATTACATACTCGTAGATACATCACTACTTTCGTCGTATTTTTGCTTGTACTTATTGAAAATCATATCAAAATATGTTAATTTATTTTATTACTAATGAAATAATAATGATAATAGCATGAGCATATGTGCCTACTTTAGCTATAGTTGTTTTTATATTTAAAATATGTATTTAAAGTTATACGTGTGTCGTTATTAACTATTAGGTATTGTGTATTAATGTCCCACAATATTTATTTTATTAATTAAAAATACTTTCATCTGTCACTTTATATTATAGTTAAAACTTTCTATTTTTTATCATTTTAGGATTTTTTTTGCTTCTAAGCCTTCATTAGTCTGTCGTACGCCAACAAAATTTAATAAAAAAGATTTTAATAAAAACTCGGAACAAATTGGAAATTTCTTGATTTTGAACGCAAAATCAAAGATTGCTTTTTCATAAATATTAATATTTCAATATTGTTGGCAAAAAAATACTTACAGTTACTGACAACGAAACATTTTATGCTCCTATTTCTTATATTTATTAAGTACAATATTTAGTACAATATTTAATCTATAAATTGATTTACAAAGAAATAATAACTGTTTAATCAAAATCACTTTTGACGTAAAGCCATTTAATTTGTCACTTCATTTTGCCCTTCACGAACATCGAACATACAATGTTCGGTCTACATTACAATAACACTGTGTTTAAATTTAATTCTCAATATATACTTTACTTATTTAAAGAATGAACTGTATCAACTAAATTTTATAACTCATTATAAGTCTAATAAAGTCAGAAACTTTAAAAATCTGCGTGCAGAATTGCCCGAGTAAGATGAAATGGTTTATTACTTGACGTCGATATTCTTGAAAAAAGATATGATAAAAATTGGATAAGGCATTTTGATAAACAAATTTTAAATATCGTGTCTGATCGACGCACTCAGAGTCACTTAATAAGCCATTAAGTTGTTCTTTAATATGAAGATGCTTAAATTAATGGTTCATTAAGTTACACTTTTGATTTTTTTATACGCAATTTATTTCAACATCATCAACACTTGTCTTACTTATGTGGTGTATAGAGGCTCGTATCAGTAGTAGGACTTTCAAAAGTGCCGCATAAACATAAACTCTACAGCTACCGTTTTCTATAGCGGTGGACCATGTTAATTATCTTTTTGAAAAATTACAGTTGATTTGCTATTATGCGTAAAATAAAACTACCTATTCGAATGTATTCACAGATTTATTTTTATATTTGGTTCCTAACGTTTTGAATGCTTTACAGCGATCACGGTGACAAGACTAACGTTTTAGATATCTCAAAGTTTATTATATACTTGGTACAGGCAGTGCCTTTAAGAGTTATGACTGCGTTCAAAACCAAAAATCTAAATAAGTCCGCAAAAAATTCGAAAAGATATTTTTGTTTATGTTCATAATTTAAAAAAGTAAAGAGTTTGCCAACCAGATGCAATTTTCTATTGTTTTTACATTCTACAGAAAAAAGAAAACTGTAGTTTCGGTAGATTAATGACATACGGTCAAGTAACCACCATTTTGAGGCCTAAAAATTAAAAAGAAAACATCACGTCCAAATTTTCTTGCCTACGTGACATCGGCACCCTTTTTAATATCATGACAAGGGAGAAAGGTGCCTCTAAAGGCCGAACTGGCATTTCGTAACTATATTTTGACGTACATTTCGACTATTTTCATAAAAATACTTTACGAAGCAATATTTACGAGCAAATAACATTATTTTTTTGCATTTCCCATTGAATTTAAACGAGATTGTGTGAGTCAAGAGACAAACAATAGTAAAAAGTATCGGAAGGAGCCTATATGAAAAAAGGATATATTGTATTCAGGCCTTTTTAGTATCCCACTGCTAAGCAATACGAGAGGGTCCACTAGCTGACTAAATGCGAGAGCGAACCTCACATGTCTTAAAAATTTTCTAATTTCTCTCAGACATACATAATTTTGATCACGATTTTTTCCTTCACCGTAATAATGTAATGCAAGACTCGGGATTTGAACCTACTTTACTCGGTTTACCAAGTAAGAAGGAAGAATCTTCTTCTTCCTGTCCTTATCCCACGCTATGTGGGGTCGGCACAACATGTTTTCTTCTTCCACTCTCCTCTGTCATTCTTTGACACTCTTATACATGTTGCAATTGGTTTGGCAAGAAAGAAGAAAAGAAATTTTGGAAGAAGTAAGAAGGAAGAATGTATTTCCTAATATTAATCATAAAATGAATGCTAATAATTATGATTGAATTAATATTTGGTATAATATTTTGTTAAAACTTTTGAATATTTTTGCATAAATTTCAAAATGCACCTAATAAAGATTCTTCTTAATTCATTTTACAAATACAGTAAAATGTTATCAGCTTTTAACGTTACGAACTACAAACATCAAACCTGCGACCTAAGCTCCAATGCTAAAAAACAATAATACCACACTTATCCACCAACGTTTGAGCTACATTCACCATTTCCATATCCATACATATTTACATCAAGATCTCTAGATCTTCCAAGCGTGATCTAAGCTAATGCCATCGATCGAGATACAAATGCATTCGAGTGTAGATTCCGTTCAGTTCCTTTAAGCAAACCGATTTTCACGAGTGAATAGTCATCAAACGGTAAGAAAATACACAACAGACAACTTGTACTCGTATACAAAATCTAGGAACGTCCCAGTTTTCCTAAGATCTAACCGATCAAAGGAAAGCTATAGATTAAAAGTCGTACTTTTTATAATAATTACCTCTTAACTTAAAATGTAAATTGACCTTAGCATTTTAAAATGCAAATTTAAAGTAAATTATATTAAGTAGATTTTACCGTGATATTTACGAGCATACGGACTATTCTTGAATTATAAATAACATCATTGTACTTAGTTATTCTTGTTTAATAATCTAGATTCTAGACTCTAGAACTTCCAAATTCTAGTTAGAAGTACATAGATCAGGCCAAACGCCTGCATGCTAGGCATTTCGCAAGATGACCATAGTAAAAGTTAGTTAAGTACGAGTAATTGAGCATTCATTAATCATTATATTGTAAGTATTGCTGAAATACCAGTATTTAATTTAGAAAATTGTGACTTATTTTATAATAACATAATTCTATTGCTAAGTTTACCTACAACACATTTAATTTCTATGGGAATATGATCTATGGGAAGGAAATTGCCTACATCACTCTTTTTCCATACACTATGCTAAACCTACAAATAAAACGTAAAATTGTCTCACTGCGTTAAAATTTGACAAACAAACACTTTCACATTATTAATATTTGTATACTCCATGCTATATAGAAAATAGTTCCACAAGATAAAAGAATTCCATGAGCGTCAGGAGTAACTATAAACAGTAAAACGACATTATAATCGACCTTACGTCTACAGTTTCATAGTTGTCTCACAACAAAGAACTAACGCAGAAAGTTAGACAGCATCACCGAGTTAATATAAATATACAATATAAATACAAGTTGTGGTATTTGAAAATTCTCACAAGCTCTAACTCATAGGGTAACATATTTCAATAGTATATACATACATTAGCAATACCTGCGGCTTCGCCCGCGTTCTAAAGACGTAAATGCAAGCGTGGTTATATTTCTAACCTTCTTTTTGTATTTTTGTCAGAGGTGAGTTATCTCGTGATGCGGTCACAGTCAGACAGACAAACAGACAGACAAAAATTCTAAAAATAATAGATTTGGCTTCTATATCGATAATAATGTCTATTTCAATTAGATTTTCCAAAAAATATTCAATGTACATTTGACTAAGTTAGAATTTTATTATATGTATAGATTTCTAGGGTACTGCCCTTTTTGATCGTCCCACTGCTGGGGGAGGGCCTCCCTTCAATACAAGGGGGATCAGGCCATAGTCCACCACGCTGAATCTCACTCCGATCGTCATATAATATATCGCACAAAAAATATACTATATGTTGACCCTGATGTGGCTCCCATCATACCAAATATTTTGTATCTTTCCAGTGGTTTCTTTGTGATGACGTGACGTTCCCAAAAAAAAACAAAAACCTGTATTGTGTGAATCTATAATAATGACTATTTCTAATACTAATAATACAGTAATATGTCTAATAAAAAGACAGTAAAATGGCAAAGGGCTATTTTAGTCCACCAAAAACGATCGGTCCCTTTAAATTCGGTTAACTTCTTCACGTATTTTTTATTTCATTCCGAGCTTCCCGCCATATCTTATCAAGTTATTTAGCAAACGACAATCGTTAAAGGGCTTTCTTCCTTTTAGAATGTAATGAATTATTCAAGGCGTGATTCGTCGTTTTTCTCTGTGTCACGAGAAATGTGCGTTTTTGCAAAGAGACGATCTTTGATGATGACTTTTTACTTTATATTTTTGAAGAAATTTTGGTAACTTTATGCTCTAACTTGACAAGCCTCTTGGTTAAACTCTAACTAAACTGAATATAGACTTATAGAATAGAAAACTTAGAAAACTGTAAATATAAAATAATAGCAACTCCCCCTGGCTTCGCTCGGAATTCTTAGATGCTTTCTGCCAAATTTAAAGTCTTTCGTACAAAAATTGAAAGACTTTCATACAAACTTGCGGGAGCCCTTAGACCTCCTTAATCCGGCCCTGTCACAAAATCAGTTCTTAGCGGACGGTCTACTATTTATAAACTACCTCCTTGCCAATTTTCATCTTTATACGTCAAGCAGTTATCGAGATTACGTGATGAGTGAGTGTTTTTCGCTTTTATATAATATAGATTTAAGCATTTATTAGTTTTATTAGCTCCTACTTGTAGACTATTTTCTGATTTCAAGGAAGCATACGAGTTAGTAGAAATTTATCTTATATTTAATATAGAGTTCATCGCAATATTTATAAAGTTGAAAAATTATCAGAATTAAAAAGTCAGAGGTCGTGAGTTCGATTACAGCTCAATACATTATTTTAAAATTGGGTGGATTCCGATAACCCAACCATTTATACAAAATATCAATTTGTATGGACTTAATGGCAAATAAGATTATATTTTCTATCTGGCAATATACTTAACTAAGATAAGAGAGTACTTTCTTATAATTATTAACATTAAGGAAGATTTACTTCGAAGATTATACAAACTAGAGTGAAAACTGTGAATAGAACTGTCGTTAGGGGTTTCGTTATATTCAAACTGTGCTGTGTGTAGTAACATTTCTAAACAGTACATTTGCTAAAATATGTTGCAGTCTAATAATATAATCGATTAAATAATATAATAGACTGTCTTGTGCAAGATTTTTTCGATTAATATATGTGATAAATGTTTCAGAATTAAAACAAAAAAAAAATATTAATACGAGCGATTCAACCTTCCTTCTGTTCGTCCCTAGACATGCTTTAACGATTATTATAGATTTTTTAAAAAAGCAACATTTTCCAGCAGTAAAAAGTATCCTTTATGTTCTTCCGGATCACCAACTATCATCAATGTGTACCTATGGGTTCTAATCCCGGGCATGGCACATCAGATATTTTCATGGGCGAATCATTGACGACTCGTTTGGCTCAGTTGGTAGTGACCCTACTTTCTGCGCCAGCGGTCGCAGGTTCGAGTCCCGCTGGGGGCATTCATTTGCTAATCACGAATGTTTGTACTCCAGTCATGGGTGTTTATATTTATAATATGTATGTATTTAAAATTTATATGTGTAGTATATCAACTATCTGGTATCCGCAACACAAGCACGTTACGTAGCTTACTGCGGAACTAGATGGCGCTGTTGTTATAATGTCCCAACATATTTATTATTATTATTATTTATTACTAATAGGTTTGATTACAAATTGCCTTTAAGCGTAGGAAAACATCGTGAGGAAACCTGCATGTCTGAGAAAACTTAGCAAGTTTGCGAAAGACATATGCAGCCAACTCGCAATTGATCAGCTTTGTGGATGACGGCCTGATACTGTTCACCTTAAAATAAGGCTCGTGCCCATCAGTGGGACGTTTAATAGGGCTGAATACACATACACTGTAATTTCCTTTATTGTAAATAAGTTAAGCAATATGTAATATATGACATCAAAAATCACCCACCCATACATCAAAGTACGTGCTGCGTGACCGCGCAGGTTAACATGAATAGCCGATACCGTTTCATGTTTACTTCGAACATAGCAATATACGTTAAATTAATTTGTTTAGGCGCGATCGACGTAACAACGCCAATTATGTAGACTCGCTTATAAAGAATATAATATACATAAATATCGTACAATCCAATATACTATTATACTATTCTTCTAGTTAAAATATTAAGGTTCTAGAAGTTAACAAGCTAACTTGTTCACACTTACTTAAAAAAAGTTAAGTATTTTTGATGTACCCAATACACTTTCTATCTACACTTTTCTCTCAACACTTCAATCTTCCATCTTAAAACTACCATGATAAAAAAAATAATAGAATAATATTTTAAATTTTAAAAAAGAAAGCTTTTCCTCAACTTTGATGTATTATTATTTACTTAATAAATATGCTGTATCTTAAAAACAGCTTCAATTCCAGCTTAAATAACTACCTAAGCTTTTAAGTAAACTTTAGCTCTTGCAGTATTGATTTACAAATAAAAATATTAAAAAACGCGATTCTTTTATTAAAAGTCGGTTAAGTACACCCATGCATTCCCCGCACGGTCTGCAGTTAAGGGTGAGCGGAGCATAACTGGGTAATTTCTACAGACAACGGAGCGTGGACACACGGCTAAGACCCGTTTAATACGTGCCAGTTACTAGATCTTTTTTTCTTTAATCTCATACTTTCTCTGAGCAAAGAACTCGTATAAATCAATAAGGCGACTGTCATTAAATATATCAGTATATCTAGTCCATATCCATTAGAATTTTCCAGATAAGCCTATTCACATTATGTAGTGTGTACTCGTTAGCGATCTTACAACGACCTACTATTATAATGACGTTACAGCTTCCCAGTTTACATCATGAGTCTACACGAAAAATAACGATTTTTGTGCATACTAGGTTGTGCCAATAGTCTAGTTTAGTTCCTTACTTTTCCTATATTTATTTTAATTAATAATATCAATCAAACCATGGATTTTTTTATTTTATTAGACTAACAAGAAAGTACTTAATAAACATATTATTACATTTGTATTATATAGAAAAAAATTGAAAAAGTAGTGCCTTAATGTGGACAAAACTACAACTAAAATAATGAAATGAAAAAGTTTGTGTCTTAAAACTTTACAGTTTTACGGTTAATAAAATCTACTTCTATACATATATACATATGTATATACAATCGATGTAGGTATTATTTATGTTCACTTTGAACTATAAAACTTCTGAAGCACTTTTAATGAAATATTCAGGCAAACATCAAATAAGCCTAGCTAATGTTTTTGTGAAGTTAGGAAGCGATCGGAAATTTGAATGCAGGCAAAGCCAAGAGTACAACTAGTTATAAATATAATACCATTATTATAACTATCACTTACCAAAGCAGTGCTTTATTCAGTTCAAACCACTTGGATACGTTTAAACAGATCACAAAAGCGTATCAGAAGAAAGCAATTTCGCTTCGGATAAGTATTGTAACCCTAATTGCTGTTACTTCATTCTGTTATTAAAGAAAACAATGAGCTGCCTTATTACTTTGGCTTAAAGTTAAAATTTCTTTAACATTTCAGTACCAAAATACTAAAAGAACAGTTGTAGATCGTTTTATTTACACTTGTATTTGTATCCGGTGTTGTTTACATTCTATTGCCAATACATACAATATATGCCAATATGTACAGCTTTAGTAATATTTTTTTCTATGCAATTCACTCTATATAGCGTGACGCCGAGAGAAACTAGAGGTTATGTACCTCCTAATCTGGTTTTAGCTCTTTTTAACGTCCCACTGCTGAGCACGGGCTCCCCTTCAGTACTAGGGCGATCAGGTCATAGTCCATCGCGCTGGTCAAGTGCGAGTTGGTAGACTTCACATATCTTTCGATAAATTGCTAATTTCTCTCAGACATGCATAGTTTCGTAACAATGTTTTCCTTTAACGTATGACAAGTGATAATCATGTACGAATTGATTCGCACATGAAAATATCAACGATGCAAGACCCGAATTTGAACCCGCATCACTCGATTATCAAAGCGAGCGCGTAACCACAGGTTACCACTGTCTACCATATCAAGTATATTATTATATTTTTAAATAAACAGACACTATAGTATTTTATGTACCTATATATGTATACGTATTTAAGTTTTCACCATAGAACTTTGGGATGGTTCATTTTCGTAATGAATCCAGTTTGTTTCGTGTTTTTATTACTAATTAAGCACCTTCTATTTTAAAGTTAAAATTTTTCTTTGTACATTATTAATGTTTTATTACAAAGGAAATTAATTAGAAATGATGTAAAATAAAATTTATAAACTTTTATTACGCTTTAAGCAGTAATGTAATACTTAATATTATATACCTTCATATAAAATACATTTAAACATATTTTTGTCCTGTGCATCTATCTATATTCTATATAGATAAATAAAACTGAAGTGTCTGTTTGTAAAATCAATTATTAAACCGCTCGATATACTAAATGTATATACGGTACTCATAAGATAACCCAATTTTTAACATTTTTTGTCTGTCTGTCTGTTTACTTCTGCTAATCTCTGAAACGGCTGGACAGATTTTGACGGAACTTACACTGTTAAACATATTATCTTTCAAGGAGTAAATTAAATGAGGGTTACGCTTAAAAAAATAACAACCTACCTAGGCACGAGTAAGTGAAGCGAGGTTGAGTTGTTAGTACAACAATAAAAATAGTAAGTAAATAATATCATATTCATATTTATTCAAATATACATTTTTATACCTTTATTTATATCGACCGGATACAATCTATATCTACACGATTAGTCTTTTACTTAATTCTCTCTTTATTGCATAAATTAACAAAAAAAATAGTTTGATTTATTAAGCAATAAAATAAAAATTTGTAAATATGTACATATCAAATATTCGATTAACAGTACTATTATCATGAATTAATAGTCACATTTACATAAATGTATAAAATTACATTTTTATATCATCCTATAACCATCATAAGTTAATCTACGAAACATATTCATAACAAAAACAAAATGAGTAATCCCAGTTATTTATTATAAAAAACACAATTTCGTGTATTACGTGCGTTTAAACATAATAACTCCATTCAGAGGCGGCGTGACGGTCAATGCTCATGATGAAAAGTAAAAATTCCCACGTACATTGCCTTCATAGTTATTAACTTTGATTGTAATATCTTTTGGAACACGAATAAATAATTCATTTCGGCCAACGGATATGCGCGCGCGCATTTTTTTTTTATCAAACTAGGTATTATTTTTGGGAGTGGGGGGTTCATTAGCGTCCGGCAATGCAGCCGGGAGCAAAGCCAGTGTACCATGTAGATTGCTCTTGATACTTCTCTGGTGGCAGAGTGGACCGTGGATTTTAAGCAAACCCGCATGTTCGCTGTGCGTTTCGCGTGTGCTGCTAATGCTGTAATCCTCTATTAAGACCTAAGAAGGAAGGATCGTTTGTATTTATATATAAAGCCTAAAGGCTAGAACTGGTTTTTAGCCGCTCAGTCAATCAATCAAAGTGATGATTTTTCTAACGTATAATTCAATAACAAAAAAATATCATAAAAAAAATTATGCAAAATGAACATTTTTTACGTGGTGATAGGAATTGCGTTACAAAAATATGCCTTATAAATAGAAAAGGAGCAGATATTGAAAAAGGTTAGGCATCTGCGGTTATTCAACTTATTCGAGCATCAGATGTACGATGCGGAGATTTAACCAATAAGACTTGAAAATGAAACCGAGTGTACGTACGCAATTTGAATTTTAAAATGTTCTACGAATTAGAACTAGCGATTGATAACTACGTCTAACTTTGTTAAAATTCGTATTTCTATTGGTAGCAAAATGTAATTTTATTAGATTTTTGGCTTCTCTGTTCTTCAATCTATACCTCAAATTTTTTTCAGATTTGTTTGTCATCATTTAAGTAAATATATTTAATGACATTAACAGCTTTATTGTATGGTAAATTATTAAAAGATTAAGTTATGTGATGTGGTCTTACTTCATGAAACATATTAATAAAAAATCGGCGAACATCTTTACTCTATTTTTCTTTAAAAAATTTAACAATAAAACCGTTAACCGCTTTTCCCGAAATAAATATTTATAAACATGGATATGTAAATACTTAATACGAAGTAATCATTCAATCATTTATTTTGTAAAAATCTATTACGCCTTTTTTCTCGTAAATTTGTTGTAGCTCTAGCGACGACGTAAGCCATGTTACGCTGAACACCATCTCTTTCACTCCTACGCATAAATTATTACCCCTTTCATTTTAGCATGATGTTTAGGTAAACAATTCATACAAGTATTGACACAATTCGGCGGGCCAATCTTTAAAGCAGTTAATGCCTAATGGTATTGCAGTTAGAACTGCAAAGTAAATAATTTGGTACATTTTTATCATTATCTCTTCAATTATTTATGTAATATATATATTTTTAAAAGGGATTAATAGGAAAAAAAAATACCTTTGATTGAGATATTAAACGCCTATTTCAAATGACTGTACACTAAAATATAAATAAATTAGCTTTAATTGTTTCTCCTGTAAAATTTGTTTTTTGATATAACCGCTTTATTGCCCGGGACCGACGATATCTAAATTATTTTAACAATAATTTAAACAAAAAACCTGTAAATTTGAGACAACTTTATTTATTTACTTAATTTTCGACATGTTATTGTCCACTGGATACGAAAAGTGACAATTATAGAGAGTACACTTGTATCTGCGCGTACACTTGTGCAATATAATATCTCTTAGGTGCCCTAGTCTTAGTGAGATTGGCTATCGTGACTGAAATTATCGTTGTATTATGTTGAGTTCAAGTTTTAACTTTTATTAAGTTTTACTTTTAACTACTGTTTTTTAACTACTGTGCTATTAAAATGTCCATTGAATTTGTTATATTTTATAGATAGAGGTCCGAAATGAATGTCACTTTTTAGATAAAAAAGCTAGATAAAAGCTCTATAAAAGGAATCGGATAACTATTATATATGCAAAAGCTTGAATAACAGTTGGACGAATTCGCATGAAATTTAGTACATAAATAGGAACCTAAGGACCTTTTGAGATAAGCGAGGATAGGTACGTAACAGGTATTGTTAAACGGTACAACATCTCTATGAATTGTAAATATTTAATTTTAGCACTTTTTTCCTATAAATTAATAAAAAACATTAATTAAACTCGACCACATATCAGCAAAAGTTCTGAAAACTGTCTTCACCATTGAAAATATGGCTGATATTAATTATTCGACGACCGCACGATGATTTTTTGGACGTACTGACCGCCGCAGGCGATGTTACTTATTTAAATTGTATGTAAAAATATATTGTTCTTTTCAATATGGTGTATTTGTATTGTACGGAAATAAACAAGAGATAAGAGTGTGCTTTCAATGAAAATTTATATTAAGTATCCGGTTTAACATTTTAAATTATGAATAAAATTCAGTGAATTGAATGGCAACATTTACTATAAGGTATATATGAGTGTTCAGCCAGCTGAACAATCACTCAAAAAATCATAGGATCTATATTATATCTATATTAGTTAGCGCGCTAATCATGTGCCCTATCTGGAATCAAACTCACTACCTATAGGTACAGCGTAGATAAACTAACTGATATTAGTTACTTTTGAAGTGAGTGATTGAACACATTTCATTCGCACACTACTAAGCCATTGGGATTCAAGCATAGAAATTCAAAAAGAAGTATAAAAACCCATCGTTATCCTAAATTGTAGAGCGTGCAGATAAATCTTTTTCATTTCCGCCTGACGGGTAAAAAAATGAAATCAACAATACCTAAAGGCAGTGGTTATTTCTCAAAATTTTGGCAAATAGCCAGCCGTGTGTAGTAGAGGATAGGTTTAAACAAAGCCAGGTGAATATATTAACTCTGATCTACTTTATATATGCAACTATTTATTAGATTTAGCGCAAGCGACACTTGACAAATTAAATCCTAAAACCTTCCTCGAGAACCACTCTTTCCATTGCTGATAACAGCGGTGCAGTAGTTTTTGAGTTTATCGTGAACAAACAGACAAACATACAGACAGATGCGGCGGAGGACTTTGTTTGATAATATGTAGTGATTTTAAAACTGTGATTGATTTTTATTCTGTAGAAATCGAACCTTAGTCTTTATATCACGAACAAGCATTCAAAAGAAATCCTATTTATACTATTATAGCTAGATACATAATATATTAAAGGTATTTTATCTTTGCATACGATATAGCTATGTACTGTACGCTGTAATACCTTTCTGTGGGAACCCTAATAACACTTGTTTTAGCTAAAATCAAATTTCACTAAACATTTCTTAACTATTCGACTTATGGAAATGAAGACATAAGCTATAAAGGAATAACGCACTCAAAACATTCTTTAACTAAATAAAAAAAACTTTATATTAGTATATAATGATGTATGAAGCGTCATTAAATAGCTAAGTTGTCGGATGCGCCACAATCAAAAGAAAATACAACTTATGAAAGATTATAACGCATCCGCCACTTGGGAGGTCTAAGTCTAAAAAATATAATCGATTCCTAATATATATTATTAATAGTTAATAGTTAGCTTACCTAGTACTATACCTAGCTTTGCTTGAATAAGAAAAATGGCTCTATTATTTAAGCACAAGATAACTTTAAAAAAACACACGTTTATAGTAACTTACACAAATACGTCACCATT
Organism: Boloria euphrosyne; assembly: GCA_951802675.2. Lineage (NCBI taxonomy): Eukaryota > Metazoa > Arthropoda > Insecta > Lepidoptera > Nymphalidae > Boloria > Boloria euphrosyne. Next base: position 6,486,401 of record OX637896.1, read on the forward strand.
ATCTTTTTCTTTCACTACATCAAAATCGGTCCAGCTGTTACAGCGTAAAGAAGTAACAAACAAACATACAAATACAAAAAAGCCTACTTGTATCTATTTACATATATATAATATTTCTTTATATAAGAAAGATCGACTTATATAATCTCTTATATGTTACCGACAGAGTAGATCAGCCCGAAACCGATCAATATTGAAAACGCCTTAATTCGAATGTTTTGAAGCGTGAAATTAGCGACACAAGCTAGATATTGAATGCCGGACTAACGACCCGTGGCTATGACGGCATGTAATGAAATTATAATTGAGCGAGATTCGTACATCGATGCAGTGATTTGTCGTAGCCCTATTCGTGTTTAGTTGGAATTAAAATTCGTTAAAGTAGCTTTGGAGAATTATATTGGTAATAATTTTAAAAGCTGACGTGATTATGATGATATGATGATTATGTGTGTACGTTTTTTATTTTTAAAGTAAGTAACTTAAATCGCATTTTTGAAAAGCTTTTATAACTCAAGTACGAAATAAAATTAGCTCAAACTCAAAAATTCTATTCTACAATCTAAATTCTTACTTCGTCATGAAATCTTTCTTATGGTATCGAACTATAATATCTATTTTCTTATTTTTCCAAAAAAATCTCCGTGTTTTCTCCATTTTAAGTGACATTAGCGTAAACTGTGCTCAACTGGCACGTTTTAAAACAATTTACAAAATTTGAATTAAACTGTCAGCAAATTGATAAGACAATATAAGAAGATCCAAATCAAAATATTAGCAAAGTTCCAAGGGATAATAATACCACCATGTAAAACCATCATTGACATGGTGATCGAGCACGGGCCTTCCTTCAATATAAGAGGGATTAGGCCATAGTCTACCATAAAACGCAATAAAAATCGATATCAACAAAAATGTAATAAAACAAAATTGTTTCTATCTCACTTCATCTCATTCAATATTATTTTTTAAAGGCCATTCGTAAGGAATATAGCTTGGTAAAATATTCAACGATTTGAAGATAATTCTCTTATCAAAGATGTAAAGAGCTGGTTCAATAGGTCACTTGTTTATTTTATGTGGTTTTTTCTTTGTAGGGTCAAAAGGGTTAATACTCATTGAAAGGTTTGAACAAGTTTAAAAGTTGCTTTGATATTACAAGAGGACGGTGTTTTATTACAGACTAGTGACTCGTCCTCGCTTCACTTGAGTTCGCCCCCAAGTAGGATTAAATTTTTTGAGTACGACCCTCTTTTTCTAAAATAAACGTAGTCTGATGCACCTTTAACATCAGTTATCTGTCAGTTCCGTCAAAATCGGGCCAGCCATGTCAGAGATTAGTCGGAACAAACAGTCAGACAAACAAAACAATTGAAATAAAAACTATATTTATGACTGATATTACAAAATTATCGAAAATATATGTATAAAAGTAAAGTACCAAACTTTAAAAATTATATTAATTATATATTACCAAAATGAATTCTCTAAAAAGTTAAAACCTTTTAAATTAAACCCATATATTAATCATCATCATCATCAGCCCTTTTTAACGTCCCGCTGCTGGGCACGGGCCTCCCTTAGTACGAGGGGATCAGGCCATAGTCCACCGCGCTAGCCTAATGTTGTGTTGGCGGACTTCACATGTCTTACGAAAACTTGCTAGGTTTTCTCAGACATGCAGGTTTCCTCACGATGTTTTCCTTCACCGTAAGACAAGTGGTAATCATGATAGAAATGATTCGCACATGAAAATATCAGAGGTGCGAGACCCGGATTTGAACCCGCATCACTCGGTTATACGAGGGGGCGCGTTACCGCTGGGCTACCACTGCCATATATTAAAATGTTAGACAAAATAAAATAATAACTTAGCATGTGTTATAGTTAAATCAATTTTGACATAGCAATTTAAATATAACATTACATCGAGGATAGGCCGAGGGCGGATTTCCCGCGAGAGAAAATTTCATATATCGGGCCCGAATCTCTATTAATATTTTCGACGTTTCCGAAACTATGATTTATGAAATACTGCATCTATTGTTTATGAATCTAATATTTATAAGAATAAAATAAAATCAAACATGGTTTTTGTTGCACTGTTCGTGTTAGGTTGACTACTAGATGTACTAGATGAATTTTGAAGCGCTTAAAACTTAGCCTTTCCAATGACCATGAATGCTGTAAAGCATCCTAAACGCTAGGAACTAAAAATATTATATATACGTCTGTATGAGAGACTGTGTGTTTGTCTCAAGGATCATAGCTTCCAAACTAATAGTTCAATTATAATATTAGTTACATTTAAAAAAAAAAACTTCTAAAAATCGGTCCATATGTTGGTAGAATAGAGATTCTATTCTCATAGCTCTTTTTACATTATATTGATTTTTATTACTTGCTTATTATTACATTCAATCGAATTTTGAAAAAGTTTATAATTAACTTATTTACATATATATCATTTGAAGGCGTCTAAACTTGTGTATTGCGTAAAATCATCGCAACATTTCCCTTAGTTTAAAGTATTTAAATAAATATAAAAATTTACTAGTACATATTTTAAAATTTAAAGCTAAATAATTTCAAAAGAGTTCAGTGAAAAAACACTTTCATATATAGAGGGAAATAGTAAAAAGAAACATTCGGAATACTTCATCCCGCTTTGAGTCAGACAAACGGCATTATTTGCACACTTTGTAGTTTCGACAAATACAAAATATCATTTTACTTTGAAATGGAAAAGGCAATTTTTCCAAAAGGTGCATAACTTTAGTACGTTTTTTACACTTAGCTTAGAACTTTACGTCGTTTATTCATTGAAATACACAATTTTACTAGAATTCCAAGCCTTTATTTTATAAATATTACTTCAGTTTATACTAAGATTAAGAGTTTCTACAACTTTTATAGTGCATGCACTAGGAGAGCTTTTATTGTGGATTAATTTTCAAGTTCTACGGTAAGTTTTTCTAAAACCAATATTTCTTACATTTAAAAAAAATATAATATTATTCGCTTCAATGGTTTAGTACATAGTATGTATGGTCAAAGATGAGCGTTTCTAGGTTCGAGTCCTGGGTTGACCTAGTTTTTTGCCTTTTTTCACTGTCTGCGAAAGAACATATGAATATGATATTTATGGAATTTAAAAAAATTATATGTCACGTACCTATATATGTACCAACCCCAGATGTTGGAAAATACCACTTCACGTAAATTTGTGGATAACAAAGCTTTTCGTCTAGTCATCGTTTCTTTGCCCGTTCTCAAAAGCAGTGTGTTACACCGCATTGAAAATTAAAAAGGAATTCTATGTAATGTGTATGGAAGAGATGAAAGAGATCAATTTATAGTATTGACCGACTTCAATAGCGAAATTAAATATTTTTAGAGAAACGTATTTATTTTAGAACTACCTTTCAAGATATAATATAATATTATAAAATGAAATGAAAGAGCCCAATGACAATCCTCTCGCTTAATTTACCGAGTAGAGATGGTTCAAATCCCGGCCTCTCTAATCTTTTATGTCAGATATTTTCCTTTGCCAATAATTTTCAAAATTTTGTACAACGTATCCTGCAATATAATAAATATTTAAAATGTTTAATTCACATTCAAGAAAAAATATGGCCATGTTACGGTGTAAGACGACCGTCCCATATCATTCACCCTACAAACAAACACTTCAATGAACATTTCTATCATTGTCTCCTTAGATAATATCTTCTTCGACTAATTTCCCAAGTTCGACCATGAAACGTAAACCGCTTAGGATGAAGTAAGTGCCTGAACCATAGTAACCTGGATTACTTCGATGTCTACAAATCACATCCTAGCATCAACCATACGGATGTAGCCTTGGATTTGTAAAACAAATTTTAATTACACACTAAACATTATTAATTCAATATTACCTATACTTAAATTGTTTAAAATGTGTTATTAATTAATTCAAATTAATAATAATTAATATATAATATATAATAAATAATAAAATAAATATAAGTCTTCATTATAATTAAAAAAAATATTCTTCCACCACAGATGGAAATTTCTTTTAAAATACATAAAAGATGTTGAGAAATAAGGTAAAACATATACCCAAATCGAGTACCCTCTTTTTCTAAGTCAGTCAAAACTCTAAAATCAAACATCAAAGATCTAAACTAATTAAAACCGAGCTAAAGCATAAATCATTCATTATCAAACCCTTCAACGACCACGTGCGGTAGAACAGACCCATATTATTATCGTAAAAGCTCATCCACTACAGATGTATCATAACAATACCATCTATAATTAATCCTTAGACATATTAAGTTCTGATAACATTCGTAGGGTTTATAGAGACATCATCATGATGAGACATCTTATACCTGTCACAATCACAACGGAATTTGAATCGTAAAGTTATTTTAAATCTTGTGTTACAGACATTAAGTTGATATTACGATATTTAGGTATTAATAATATTTAGATAACCTAGCATTTGATTAACATATCGTATGTACATATATTTTAAAGTGAAACTGTGAGCTTATCTCCTATCTGAGAGCTTGTTTACGCAGCAAGTTTTACTTTTGCGTTTTTAACTAAAAAATTGACCGACAATCTTTCTATTAATTAAAATGATCTTTTTGTATTTAGGTGTTAAATTCATTAAGATTTTTGTGTAAATTGACTGAAATATGACGATAACTGTTGATAACGTAAAATATCGTGCCGACTGGAAGCTTTACTGAGCTTAGACGCGTAAATAAATAATGTTACACGAGAATAGTCTATTACGAAATTATTAAAAGCTGTAGCAATGTTATACGTACGACGTACATACCTATTTAGCACGCGACAAAGCAAGGAAATATCACTATTTAATATTTAGGCATCTTGTGTCTCGTTCTATGATCAAATACGTACCTGAAACAAAAAACAGTTTATTACTACACTAAGTGTAAAATGAAGCATAATAAAATAACCTTCGGTTAATCATTGTCCATAAAGTTTTAAAAGAATATACATTATAAATATTAATAACCGGAATAGCTGATGACATTTTTAGTCTCACTTCTCAGTTTATTTGTTTGTCAATTTGTCATTACTTTGAGTAGTCATTACTTTTCATTATCGAAATAATTGATAAGAATGAAAGCAATTTGAAGCTATTTACTACTTATTCCTTTACATCGAGTTAGGTTGCTGTGAGATATATATATATATATATAATGTATATACCTACAATACTAGTAAATTACATTCTGTACTATACGAGCTATAATATTTGTTTTGGCAAATGAAACAAAAAGATAAATTATGGCCCGATTGGTTTGAAAAGACAACATTAAGAAAAACATAAATAAAAGCTTCAAGCTTACACACGTTTAAAGTTTTAGAAAAAATGGTTGCCTGTAAAGTCGGTTTTACGGGCGAAGATTTTACGTGACAACGTCTTTTTCTCGGTAAAATATTTATTGATATGAATATAATTAAATTGCACAATAGGATATAATTATATAATAATTCTCTAGTGCTGCGCGCGCGGCAGACCGATCATAGTTGAGTGGGAGAGAGACGCAAGGCATTCGGCGGGCCTCTCTCTCGTTCGGTGACTCATCGTAACGTTACCGAGCGTTACACTTTTTCATAAGTGACTCCCAGCCGCAACCTAATTTAAGACGTTGTCACGTCAAAAGTTTTAACCCAAAGGACATTGAACCCACAACCTTAAGCTTAACCCTTACATCCAATAAAAAGTAACATATTCACTTGTCATAATACAAAACCAACCATGCCCGTCTGTATGTCTGTCTGTCTGTTTGCGATAAATTTTCCACCAATGGATAGATTGGATCTCGAGGAAGGTTTTAGTATATAATTTATCAAGTTTTTGTATACATATACTAGCGGAACTCGGCTTCGCTCGCGCTAAATCCAGGGACGAACCCGAGCGAAGCGAGGGTGAGACGCTAGTACTTTATAAACCACTGAAACCCTATTAAAAGTAACCGAATATATTAAGCACATCACATAGAAATTATATATCATTAAAGTTCACTCGTTCCTCTAACTCTACTTCAAAGCTCATCTATCTTGCGAAAATTCCGTCATTTATTAGGAGATGAAACACAGCCGTGCAGCCACAAGCTAATCCCGTCTTATATAGTGCATGCAATCACTGCATACGATGTAGCTAGCATAATATTAGGTTTATAAATTTAGTTTAAAACATTTGGTATATCAATAATGCATCAATTGTCTTTTAGTACGATATGGAGTAAACATAATATAAAATATGTACAGGTTCGATGCTCATTCGAGGTCCAAATATGGCAAACGACATTTAATCTTAATATATAAAATTCGAGTATCATGGTATTGGTCTGCGATGGACTCCGAAATTACTTATTTGATCTGAATAAATTTTTTAGGAACTATCCTAAAAAAAAACTAAAAACAAAAACTATTTTGTTCTGATTGTTTCCTTTTTTCTTGCAACATTAACAATTTTCAAATGTGTGCCACAGCAACGCGTGGCCGAGTTTGCAGTAGTGGGTATGCATTTAAATTAGGCCTAATTAGAGGAAACGACAGACTAATTAGGCTTCTAAAGTATGAAAAAACTGCCTCGGTGGTGTAGTGGCTAACATGTACATATGGAGGTTCTGGGTTCGTGTCTCGGGTCGGGCCAAGTTTTGTTATTGAGTCTTTCTGTTTAGGCCTCAGTAACAGCCTGGAGTTGGGAAGTTAATGGTGTTTCACCAATTGCTTTGGAAAATACGTAAAGCCGACTGTCCTGCGCCTGGTCGTGTCAAACAGTCGTGCCACCGGAGTTTGAGAGTGATAGTAAAAGAGAGTGCACTAGTGCGGTATAATATCTCCTGCGTTAATGGTTAGTGCCAATGAGAATCGGTGGGGAAGACATTATTAAATTATGACTATAACTTTGTATTCTAATGTACCTACTTTTAGAAACTGTATCAAACTTATCACTACATATTATAAAACATAGTTCTCAGCCGCGTCTGTCTGTCTGTTCGCGATAAACTCAAAAACTACTACATCGATTTTGATCCTGTTTTCACCAATGGATAAAGTGGGTATTGAGAAAGGTTTTAGTATATAATTTGTCAAGTTTTTGTATACAAATTATATTTTAGTAATATTCGAACAAAATCACGGTATATCTCTAGTATAATAATTTAAAACGCTTGAACTATGAAACTTATTCGTTTCAATTGATTGCTTTCAATTCGCCTGCTCACTATTCACTCGCTTAAGCTCACTCAGTGGAAATTATTCTGGCCAAAATTAATTAGCTGATTAAGAACTGGATGTTTTTGAAGTTCATCTTTAAATATGTATTGAAGCAAAACTTTTGTTATTTGATCTTTATGAGAAAGAGTTCATATACCTATAAAATAATTTAAATGCCTATAAAAAATAAATAATTATAATAAGTGTTTATTAATGGCAGTTGTGGGCTGTGGCCCAATGGTAACGCGCTCGCTGGGATAACCAAGTGATGCGGGTTCAAATCCGTGTCTTACCTCTAATATTTTCATGTGCGAATCATTTTCTCACATGATCACCACTTGTTTTACGGTGAAGGAAAACGTCGTGAGGAAAGGCCAGCGCGATGGACTATGACCTGATCCCCCTCGTATTTAAAGGGAGGCCTGACAGTTGGACCTTAAAAAAGGCTGATTGCAACTGTTTATTAATGTATGTATTTGTTATTTCTTTAATGCAATGGTTTAATCGCGAATCGCAATAATTAAAAAATATTACTAAGTATATATACACACATATATACTTCTTACTTGTAAACTTATTTAAAATTTGTTTGAAAACTACCAAAAAATTAACTATATTCTTTATTGCACTTTTAGTTATATTTATTTAAATAAAAAAAAATACTGAATAATTATGCATATAACTTTCCACTAAATTTAGCTTTAGCCAACATAAGGAAATAAAAAAAATTAGGAAATAAGGCATTTGTTCTTAAAAAACGGCACTTCAGGCAAAAATGAACTTCTTAGAATCAAACCTACAACCCCTATCTTATAACATCATTCCAAACGAATAAACGTTAAAAATAACTATATGGAACTAGAATTATGTACATCACGAACTGAGATCGACCATGAGATGACAATCTGTAAAGCTTAACACGTATTGCTTCGAGTATCATGTCATCGCGAGTTAGCTATCGTGCGTGTCACTCCGGTCTTTTTGCATAACTTACGGAACGTGATTCTTTATCTAATATATAAAAATCTCGTGTCACATTGTTTGTTATCAAACTGCTCCGAAACGGCTTGACCAATTTTTATGTTTTTTTTTTGTATATATTTGGTAGGTCTGAGAATAGGTCATAGGTTATTTCCCCTAAGTGATAAGGGTGGCCCTCTTCAGATTTTTATTTTTTATGACTTGGCGTAACTTAACACTAAACACTTGGCTTCCTTTTACAACCAATTTCTTTTTTTAATAGTAAATAAAACGCGGGCGAATCCGCGGGAATTGCTAGTATATTTATATATACGTGTAAATGCTTAATGGTAAAAGTAACCGCTAAAAATAGATTATCATATCTTATTATTAAGACAACTAAAGTGGGTTAATTTAGGTTATCGTATCGGTTATTGGTCGTGAATTCGAATTTCCTTACATACCTAAAAGAAACTTTTACACAACAAATTAATAAACACATACATTTTATACTAAGAAAAATGGTGACGAATGCGTCTAATATTTAAAATAATACTTTGATTTCAAATCCGAGTTATTACAAATATTAGAGCAAATATAAAAAGTATTACCGAGTTATATTACAGGTATTAAAGCAAATCTAAGAAAGTATTAAAAAGCTTCGGACTTCTCAGAATCTATCATCCCATCTGTAAAATGTAGAAAAAGTTCACCTGAAACAAAACTCAAGTCCCTAAGGCGTTGTCACCAAGACATTAAACTTTGAGATATATTGTTAGTTGCATCACCCGGGAACACAAAACCACAATATCCGGTAAAGTTCCCTATATTTATCAGTTCGGCAACATTTTTCATTTGCAACTTCCGCTCGGGCGCCTGCAATATTGCGAAGTAAGAAAGTGTTACGTGATAACTATTGGGAATGAGGTCGAAAGAATCGCGTTTGCGGAACCAATATTCAAGAGGTACAAGTATTTATTACTTTGTGTGATAGATTATCAATCATTATTAGAATATACCATCAATATAACAGATTTTGTGTGACAAACATACTAACATGGACAATGTATAATTCAATATACATTTTATTTATAAACAATTATTATTATATAATGGTAACCAAACTTAGAAACAGTTACCACTTAAATGTTCCCTACAGCGAGCTTAATACGATCCGGCTCGAAGGACCAACCCTAATGACAAGGGGCGGTACTATTAGACAACTACATATGTTTAACAAAATGAATACAAATGGATATAAATAACGATATTTCTTAGTATAGAATTTGTGTAATATGCTTACTAATTTTTGATTTGATTCATTACAATCAAAATAAGAAATTACCTATCTTATTTTAACTTACCACTTTAAACTTAAAAATATTTTTAATAATTAAATTTCAAATTAATGTGAGTCCTACTCAACTATTGACGACAGAGTTTACTAGTACACATAGTACATACTAGTTTTTGCATAAGGTTTTGCTCGGGTACCCACAAACATGACTTTGATGATATGTAGCTAGAAGAACGAGGAGATTTAACTATTTTTTATATTGTCTATGCCAAGGGTGGCCAACCTTTTCGACAGCAGGGCCAAAATTCGGAAATAGAATTTCGCGCCGGGCCGCACTACCAAATTTTTTGTAGCTTACCAACGCAAAAAAAGATTGTGAAAATAAAACAAATTTCTCAGTAAGAAAAATTATTGAAAAAATAAAGAAAGATATATTTTTTGTTTTCTACTTTATTCTGTGTTTATTCTGCTAACTTAACAAATTTGTATGCTAATGAGATATTTGACTTTGTTTAGCAGAACTAAGCTCATCAATGTTAACCTCGACTAAAGTCGTTGCCACACGCAAACAGTTTTCTAGATGAACGTCAGTAATCCGTGTTCTCATTTGGGATTTAATATGCTTCATCCTACTAAAAAGTTGTTCACACGTGTAAGTGTTCCCAAATAATGAAATCATGAACAGAGCATGTTTGTAAAATGCAGGATATTTCTCCTTGTCAAAATAGTTTTTATAGAACTCTTCCAAGCCAACCTGATTAAATTTCTCTTTTAGGTGTGCATCACATTGCAATTCGCAACATTCCATTTGTAAATGTCCCGGCAATGAATTTACATCTGCAGAAAATGGTGTTGCAAATGCAGAAAAAAGCAAACGATGTTTTTTAAAATCATGGAATCGGTTTTCGAATTCTATTTTTAAATCAGATGTCAAAGATGCATATTTAGCTGCTGCTGTCTCCGATATGATATCTGATCGCTCTGAAAGTGTAGGAAAATGAGTATAGTTTTTAGTTTGTAGCTGCTGTTCCCAAAGACCAAGTTTCATTTGAAACGCAGAAATAAGATCATACATATCATTAATCAATTGATCTTTGCCTTGTAGACGAGTATTGAGTTCATTCAAGTGGCTTGTTATATCTACCAGAAATGCGAAGTCCGAAACCCACTCTTCGTCTTGAAATTCGGAGATAGTCTTTGATTTGCTTTCATAAAATAATTGTATTTCTTGCCTCAAATCATAAACTCTTTTCAACATTTTGGCACGGGTCAGCCATCTCACTTCTGCATAAAATACAACATCATCATGTTCTGATTCCAAGGACTTCAAAAATTCTTGAAATTGACGGTGATTCAAACCTTTCGACTTAATAAAGTTCACTATTTTGACAACTACCTTCATAACATGGTCCATTTTGAGAGATTTGGCACACAAATTTTCTTGGTGAATAATGCAATGAAACTTTAGCAATGACGTATTGCCAACTTTACTGGCCTCATTTTCAATGAGTTTCACCAAACCTTCGTGTTTTCCTACCATTGCCGGAGCACCATCAGTTGTTAAGCCTGACAAGTTGTTTAGTTGTAACGAAAAGCGATTGATTGTTGATTGAACGGCCTCTAATAAATTTCGTGACTTAGTAGTATCCTTAAGTGGATACAATGCTGCTAGTTCTTCCGTTTTATTAAAATAAGCATCAACACCTCTGATAAAGATCGCCACTTGTGCCGTATCCGTCATATCTGTGCTTTCGTCCAATGCCAGAGCATAATATATGAATTCAGATGCACGATTTTTTAACCTATCTTCAACATGTTTTCCAATATCATCCACACGTCGTGTAATAGTTTGGCGAGATAAGCTTATTTTTGAGAAATCCTTCTTCTTTTCTGGACATAGAATTTCAGCGACGCTTTCCAAGCACTCTTTAACAATTTCACCATCTGAGAATGGTTTCGATTTTTTTGCTAGTATTGAAGCTACTGCATAACTCGCTTTTACATAACATGTTGACTCTGAATTCGCTCTTGTAAATATTTGTTGTTGTGCAGAAAGTTTTCTTTTTAAGCTATTGACCTGGTCCTGACGAAACTGTCCTTTGTACATATTGAACTTATTTGCATGTTTAGTGTCGTAGTGACGTTTAATGTTGTATTCTTTCATAACAGAAACCGACTCTTTGCATATTAAACATGTTGGTTTTGATTTAAATTCCACAAAAAAATAGTTATCTGTCCACCTGTCTTGAAAACTTCTTAATTCTTCCGTAACTATTCTCTTCTTTGGTCCAACTTCTTTACTAGTTGACGCCATTGCACGCACCACACTAAAAACACCACACGACACGTAGAACAGCCGATAACTTAGTCTTACTTAAAATAATAACAAATAAAGGCAATTAACTTCGCAAAGAAACGATCTCAATAAACAAAGTAAGTAAACAATATGGCAAACACGCGCAACGCAGCCGAGACTACAATTTTCGCGCCTGCGCAGTCTGTATGCATTGGCACCGGCGATGCGCCGCGCCGCAGCGCAGTGTCCGAGCGTCAGCGCTCGCGAAAGGATGTGCCCGTAATTATTTTGCCCGTAAAAAAATACTCCACTCTGCGGGCCACAAGTTGACAGTCGGCGGGCCGCATGCGGCCCGCGGGCCGCGGGTTGGCCACCCTTAGTCTATGCAATTATTATTACATAGGTTTGTATACACTTGCTTTACTTATAGGGAAGCGATTCTTAATATCAATATTACCTTTACTAATAGGTAATTAAATACAAAAAAAAATTCAAATCATTTTCGCATATCATATACTTACCGAAAGTCACAAAAACAACCATCCTAGCTTTATAGTATTATATATTCACATATAGAAAATTTCGAAGATACTTTAAAATTCTGCAACATGACAGTTTTTAAGAAAGAAAATATTTTGAATCACAATTTTCAATATTCCAGTACAGTCCTTTCGCATTATTGTGTCGTCATCCCGCAATCTTAGTACTGCAGGCAAGCAATGAACTTTGAAAATACAACATTTTCATTGAAGAAGAACTAATAAAAACGTCCATTTCTCTTTAAATAAGTTGTTTGTTTTGATAGAAAATGGCAAATTCATGCTAATGAATTTTTTTTTTCTTATTATAAATCATTAGTAAGGATGGCTTATTTGCTTGTTTATTCTAGACTAGCGCATCACCCTTGGTTCACGTCTTCTTTAAATACATTTTATTTTTTAATCCCTAATTATTTTTGTAAAAAAAAGGCGCCTAATTTACTCCTTATAAGGAGTAAATTATTAAAATATTTAATAACCCTAAATCATCCTTTTACCACCAATCTCTTTTTTTAATAGTAATTAAAACGCCAGCTATCTGCCAGTGAAAGTATCATCAATAACTGTCCAGCTGTTTCAGAGATAGTCGAAACAAACCGACAGAGAGACAGACAAAATTATAAACAATGTTTTTTTTTTTATGGGACAAAGGGGGCAAACGGGCAGGAGGCTTACCTGATGGTAAGTGATCACCTCCGCCCATGGCCATCTGCAACACCACAGGGCTTACAGATGCGTTGCCGGCCTTTCAGGAAAGGGAGGGAGGGAGGAGGGAGGACGGGACTAGGGATGGGGAGTGGGCCTCCCGGACTCTCACTTACCGGACGAAACGCGACAGCATAGCTGCCACTTCACGCCGGTCTTCTGTGAGAGATTGGTACTATACGGGGCGTGCCGGCCCATTCGGCTGCTACCCGAAGGTAACAAGCATGGCACTACCACTTGAATATCTTTTGAGAACCATATATTTCATAATATTCATTTATTAAAATGTTGTTATATACAAACATACACTTCAATTTTATTTATATTTTTATGTATATAAATAAAATAACTTCAAGTACTAGTACTAGTAGTTATTATAATGAATACTTGTACATGGCTCCACTTTGCATCGCAACGTTTTCTTTTAAATCTTCATTGGAAAACGTAATCCCGTAGAAAGGATTTATGCCTTGCTCTTCAAAGCATATTATATCACAGTATATAGATAGGTATATAAATTTAGTTATTAGTAATAACAGCTTTAAAAGCTTCTTTATTATTTACGCTTGGGTGCGTCTTAATTAACATATCTAATGTTTTAAAGAAAAAGGTATTCCTTATGTTGACTCTAGTTATAAGTTATCACTATATTAAATTTAGCTACAACCGGTTGGCATTTTTTGCGTGTAAGGAGTACATTAATTTAGCTAATTTAGCCTTTATTTTATTATTTACAATATGCTTGTATTAAGAAAATTAGTTCTAAGCGCGAAAAGGCTTTATATTATATATTGCTATCTATTTATATATAAGTGAAACGACGATTCTAGATATCTTTTGTATTCATTTTTCGGTTTCGTAATATAAGTATGTTGGTACATAATAAGAAACAGACACACCCAACAATAGAAATGTGATAAATATAGCTGTGATATATCTACAATCTACATTATAGGTATATAATTAATTTATTATTTCAAATATATTGAATTTCATAATTTTATATATAAAAAAGTATCTATAAAGCCTTAATAATATTATAAATGCGAAAGTAATTCTGTCTATCTGTCACTGTCGCGCTTTCACGCCAAAACTACTGAACTTATGATTTAAATCGTTAAATGAAATTTGGTGCACAGATAGTCTAGAGCTTGAGAACGGACATTGTCATGAAGGGCTCAGTAGCGTCCTCCGGCCTGACGCGAAGCCAAGAAATGCGCAGGGAGGGCCCACTTCGGTGGGCGATGCAGGGAGGGCCCGCTTCGGTGGGCGTTGTGTCGGACTGCTCCTGGTACTTCTCTGGATAGCAGAGTGGACTTTGGAGCAACCTCCGTGGCTGCTTGGTCTGCTTCAGCAGACCTGCCGGGCTGTCGGCGATCCTGCGGCACCCCATTGAGACGGGTGACGGGTGTTTAGGTTTCAGTGGGTAGTACTGGCTTGTCGGTGAAACCCACATAACCACATGTTTACAGGTGATATGCGTCAAAACTTTTCCCAAGGATAAAAAAAGGGGATGAAAGTGTGTATGGAAATTACGTCTTTTTTAAAGACAGAAGCTGAAACTTACTTTTTAGGCTTTTGATTTGATATAAATAAGTAAGGTATTCAAATTTTGTAAAAATTTTATAAGGGGGTTCCTAGAGACGAACCTAAACGAAGCGAGGGTGAGTCGCTAGTTATCTATACGTAATAACAAGTAGTAATAAAATTAAATTAGCGTCAACACTTAAAACTAGAACTAAGTGAGAAATTATCCGATACGATTATTTCGACGGTCTATTCTGTGTCTTAGAGAATATAACCGGGCAGAGCCAGGCTTACTACTAATTAACTGTTTACTTTGAAAACACATCCATGTGTGTTACCAACTTTAGATATTATTAATTATTATTAAAATTTAATTAAGCGGGAATATGCAATACATTAAAGGGTTATGAAACTGTATCGTTAAAATAATTTAGTATGTCAATTGATTCTTCTCGTTAAAAGTGAAATAATTGTTTTGTTAAAGAACATGGACATTGCACTTGTATTGTATTGGACTCCAAAATGAATAATAGGATAAAATGGCGTGACTCGAAGCCTAAAAGAGATTCGTGAGATATATATTAAGCAAGTAAAATATATTAATACGTAAATAATTATAAATAAATATGAATATGAATGGTAAGTTCTACCTAAAAACTACTTTTGATTTTGATTTTTAGTTCCCGACGTTTCTGTTAATATAATTTTTTTTTTTTTGTAAATTGTGGGTAGGCACTGTCTGTAACAAGTATATAAACCTAATACTTTCTTAGATTTACGCGAATATCCGACATTATAAATGAAACTACCTTTTCGGATTTTGTCGCGGATTTATTTTGATTTTTAGTTCCCGACGTTTCGAATGCTTTACAGCAATCATGGTCACGGGAGAGACTAAGGTATTTGACGTCTCATAGGTTTATATACTTGTTACAGACAGTGCCTACCCACAATTTACAAAAATTTTGAAAATGGCATCAGAGTACCTTATAAAATTTTAATTCTAAACATTTATATTTAAATTTAAATAATTTAAAAATAATTTATAATTATGGCAATATTATTAACTTATTTTTAGCTAGTATTATTATAATTATTATAATTTTTATTTTAATATTAGTTATTCAAAAGTATTATGTAGTGTTGCTATTCTAATAATATGTATTAGAATAATAACATATTATTAGAATAGCAACACTACATAATACTTTTGAATAACTAATATTAAAATAAAAATTATAATAATTATAATAATACTAGCTAAAAATAAGTTAATAATATTGCCATAATTATAAATTATTTTTAAATTATTTAAATTTAAATATAAATGTTTAGAATTAAAATTTTATAAGGTACTCTGATGCCATTTTCAAAATTTTTGTAAATTGTGGGTAGGCACTGTCTGTAACAAGTATATAAACCTATGAGACGTCAAATACCTTAGTCTCTCCCGTGACCATGATTGCTGTAAAGCATTCGAAACGTCGGAAACTAAAAATCAAAATAAATCCGCGACAAAATCCGAAAAGGTAGTTTCATTTATAATGTCGAATATTCGCGTAAATCTAAGAAAGTATTATTCTACCTAAAAAGTTATGAAAGTAAAGTGAAGTGTTAAAAAAATGTTTTGGGTAGTTATTAATTTAATTGTTACGAAGGCGTAAACATGTCATTGATTTTACCTCACAAAGGACAATCTCAAAATACATAGTTATAACATAAAACTCAACCATTTTGACATTGTTAAAAAAAAGAAAAAAAATATTTTCTCTCTTTATGATAATAAAAAATTGCGCTGACAGTTGTTCAAAAGAACTAAATCAGAGTCTTTAATCACCAAATTTATTTTGATTGAATTTCGTCTTTAATTAAAAACATCTTTGATGTTGTAATAAGTTTTTTATTAACATTTTGCCTTTGAAAATAAAACTAGCTTTATCTATACAGATAGAAAATCAGAAGTGTCTGTTTGAAACATCAACATATTATATATTTTTAATTAAATGCGTATCAAGAAATACAATATTTTACATTTTTGTTTATACGTCTGTATGTTCCATCTACTCTCTAAAACGGCTGGACAAATTTTGACGAGACTTTTACTGGCAGATAACTGATATTATAAGGAGTAACTAAGGCTACTAATTAAAAGCCGAAATGTATATATATACATTCTTTTTCAAGTGGTAGTGCCATGCTTGTTACCTTCGGGTAGCAGCCGAACGGGCCGGCACGCCCCGTATTGTACCACTCTCTCACAGAAGACCGGCGTGAAGTGGCAGCTATGCTGTCGCGTTTCGTCCGGTAAGTGAGAGTCCGGGAGGCCCACTCCCCATCCCTAGTCCCGTCCTCCCTCCTCCCTCCCTCCCTTTCCTGAAAGGCCGGCAACGCATCTGCAAACCCTGTGGTGTTGCAGATGTCCATGGGCGGAGGTGATCACTTACCATCAGGTGAGCCTCCTGCCCGTTTGCCCCCTTTGTCCCATAAAAAAAAAAAAAAAATTTAGCCCTGAATGGATTCGGTATAATTCGTGAATGAGTATCAGTTCAGTAAAAATTGAAAGCTCAAGTAGACGAAGACCTTCTTTTACTTTGAAAAAGTCTGTGTTCATTCACTCATTCTATTTCTACTTAAAATGTCAATGCTTGTCAATTTTCTTCACTTTATATCTCTACCCTATAACTTCATATCCAAAATTACAAAAAAATATTTCATAACAAAATTAATTTCGTAATACATCAGTCATTCCTCAAAGTGGACAACACAAAGGATCAAAATTAGTCAATCCATTATATGTGTTGATTTGACACGTGTCATGACACAATGACTTTTGATTATTCGAACACGACTCG
This sequence comes from Boloria euphrosyne, assembly GCA_951802675.2. Lineage (NCBI taxonomy): Eukaryota > Metazoa > Arthropoda > Insecta > Lepidoptera > Nymphalidae > Boloria > Boloria euphrosyne. The sequence continues at coordinate 6,503,837 of OX637896.1, forward strand.
ACGCTGTTGGTATTATGTCAATTTTCTAAATTGACCAAAAGTGTGCACATTTTCTAAGAGTGATAACATAATCACCTACAACTATATATTAATGATATAAAATATGGTTATTTTGGACATTTAGTGTGTCAAATGCATGGTGTGTCTAATGTTTTTTTATAGTATTTTTATGCATAAATTAAAAAAAATAGGAATATTCTGCACTCCTTTCTCTATATAAACTTTAAGTGTGTGAAATTTCTTACTCCTTCGTCCGTGCAATTTTCGTAAAAAGGGGTACTAAGTTTTTGCTTCACGTATTAATATAATTATATATTTAAATAGATAAATACTATCATATGTATGATGTTTGAGTAGAGAGAGTATATAAAGTACACAAAAAAAACACAATTTCTACGTGACACTGTTGAAGTAAATTATGCACGACACTCTTAGAAGCTATTGAGCAAATAAATAGAATTGAATTGTAAAGGATGATATTTTGTAATATTTAGGTACTATCTATTTTATTAGTATGTTAAACACTAAGCCTAAGCACTATAAGAGTATTCACATATAAAAATATACAAACAAACCAACAATACAATATTTGTTAACAAAATAAACACATATATTTCTCAATCTGTGTTTCTGTTCATAACACCTGTCTGAGCATTCACAATCCGCAATTAATGCATTAAACGTGCCATTAGAAATATTTAGCAATTTAGATGCCATTAGGCAATAGGTCAAAGGTTTGATACTAGCCTTAAGCTCTGCCTCGCCTTTACATATCGCATACGATATCAATATCTACTACCTACAAAATAGGGTATAATATTTAATAAAACTATGGGTTGGTCATCTTGATGTACTCGTTTAGTACATTACACTAAAATAAACTCTATTAGTATTTGATAGAGTTGGTTTTGGTGTGTTCTGATAAAACAAGTAACCTTTCACACATATCGGTTAGGTAATTTAGTCTGAAGAGTGCCGTATGATATATTTATCCATTAACGTCGTAGTATTATATTCTTCCTATACCGTCCTCGCTGCAGTTGCTTTTAATGCTACTTTATTGTACTATAACTATTCTTTACCCTCGGTTTCTTTAGCATACTGTTACTTCAATAAATTAATAAATGGCTTGCATATCTTAGATACATTTAATAAAATTTATTATCGAGTGGAATCTGTACATTACCTAATTATTTTTTGAAAAATCTTATTGAAATTGTAATTACTATCCATATAGATGCCGAATCTATTATTTTTTTTTAATTTTTATCTGTCTGTCTGTAAACGCATCACTTTTTTTTATGGGACAAAGGGGGCAAACGGGCAGGAGGCTCACCTGATGGTAAGTGATCACCTCCGCCCATGAACATCTGCAACACCACAGGGCTTGCAGATGCGGTGCCGGCCTTTTAGGAAAGGGAGAGACGGAAGAGGGAGAAGGACGGGAGGAGGGATGGGGAGTGGGCCTCCCGGACTCTCACTTACCGGACGAAACGCGACAGCATAGCTGCCACTTCACGCCGGTCTTCCGTGAGAGAGTGGGTACTATACGGGGCGTGCCGGCCCATTCGGCTGCTACCCGAAGGTAACAAGCATGAAACTTTTGATGTGGTTTGGTTATCCGGGCCAACATATAGAAACTTTTTACGACAAATTACGGAAAATATGCCATCTCTGACAAATCAATACTAAACGTTAAAAATATAGTTACCTATAGTCCAGTCCGAAGAGAAGCCGAAACAAACAGACAAAAATTTTACAGATTTACATATCGTACGTGGGTGATTCTACGATAAGAGGTAAATCAATTTAAAACAGTTTTTTTGTTATATATGTTACTATTTTTTACATTTAATCACATCATCTTAATGTAAAGTACATAAAATGATATCACAATTGAATGCCAAAATAAAACACATTCTATCTGAAATTCCTTACAAAGCCGAAAAAAGTCTGTAATATTATAGTTTCATTTATAATAATTATTAAGATTGTCTGTTTATACATTAAGAACTTTGATTTTATGAATTATGATATTGTATCAAATTCTCTCTCCTGGTAAAATAAGTAGATCTACTCTGATATGGATGTATCTCCCCTGTCCGATGTATTTAGCCTGGCCATTGAAAAAGTAATAAAATATGTATTAAGTAACTTGCCCTCACGCGAAAAGGTAAATAAACGGGAAAACAATCATAATATAAATGTTTCATGAAAAATCTCCAACTTTTCTCTTTTGCCGTATCCTCTATGCACTTGAAACCTCTTATCGTAGAATCACCCACGTACAAGTATCGTGTTGATTTAGTAAAAACTATTTCTTTGATATAACTAACAGACACATCAATTTATTTATCTATATTTACATATATAGATAAATACAAAACGCACCTGAGCTAAGTGTAGGTAAGTCGGTCTCGGTAGTTTAAAAAGTTATTGTAAGAAATTACGTAACTAGCACACAGGGTAGCTTAAGGGTGTGGCCAAAGTGGAGCGGACGCTTGCCATTAACTGTTTAGAACTTAAAATTTCCAAACCACTCACACCTTACCTTGAGATCGATTAAAATTTTAAATGCTTAACCTATTGCATTATTTAACACTAGCTGGAACATTTCATTGAATAAGCAGATCTTTTAAGATAAATTAGTTTTAAAGCAATCATCGAAATTGTATTTTGCAATGGCTTTATCAACGATCGTTATCACAAGTTGGGTAACTAAGCTTGGGTACACGTCTAAGATTTTTTTATACGCATACAGACCGTATAAAAACAGACAAACAGACCGAGTCAAATACTAGTGCCACACTCTAGCTTCGCTCCCTTGGGAAACCAAAACAAACGATGAACTGATCGTCCTTCATATATTTCAAGTCTCTCCCGTGACCACGATTGCTAGAAAGCATTCGAAACATCGGGAACCAAAAATCAAAACAAATCTGCGACAAAATCCAAATAGATAGTTTCATTAATAATGTCAAATATTCGCGTAAACCTAAGAAGTATACTTTTAAAAAGTTAAGTATAAGAAATGGACGCAGAGATATAAATTTTGATCATATAAAGCTTTAAGTTACTGAATATATTTCTTAATTTATTTATAATTTATTATTTATAACAAAAATTATTAATTAGTTAAATTTAAATATAATATGAATTTCAAAGATCGCATATCTGATATATAAATTAAAAATATAGAAACTTGATATTATGCTACTATTAGAACCACCTATTGATATTGTTCATTGGAAAGCTTTTAACTTTAATTATAGTGTATAGGAATAGCAGAAAAATAAAAATACGAGTATGATTCTAAAATATAAATAAATAAATTTCGATATAAATGACTAACAAATTTAAGTTTATTTTATACCAGTTACTAACGGTGGAATTGTTTATAATCAATGCCAGTTCTATCAAATCATTACTTTCAGTAATCCTTATATACTTATATCGAAAAGCTTTTACCCGATTGCGGTGACGCAAAAAGGAGGGTTATGTGTTTTTATGACTGCGAGCGTAGGGAGTCATAGGCTAAAGCTAGTTGTAATATTACCATCCAGTTTTATTATTCTTGGCAGTTGCGTTCGAATAATTAAAATAAAACGAAAATGGAAATATCGAAACAAGGCGTCACAAAGACGTTCTCTGCACTGAAATCGACGAGGTAGGCTGCCAAAGCGAATTTGGTCTTCACACCCCAATACACGTGAAAAGGTAAATGTAGCGAATCTATTCGAACATTTTCAACACATCAGTTGTACTCAATGAATACTTGTTAGTTTTACAGCACTTCATTTGTTTTTATTCTCTATTCATATGATAAGATTCATAGTTGAATCTGTAGATCTAATATAGCTCATCTAAATAACCTCTTAAAAGGGGCGATGCTTTGTAACAGTCTCTATGTTTTTATACCATTTAATTATTTTAAAATGTAAATATCATTAATATTAACTAGCATATAACGCAGCTCCGCCCGCAATTTAAAGACCGGAAGCCATGTTTTTAGATTTTTCATATTATTATTATACCATGTGACTTTATATAGCCTATAACCTTCCTCGAGAAATGGACTAACACAAAAAGTTTTTTTCAACCAAACAACAAACAACCACACAAAAAAACTCCTCAGCTTTATAATAATAGCATAGATTAGTATTAGTATATATTTCCCCGTAATATTATAATATTACCAGCAATTTCCGCGGCTCCGCGTTAGTAGAAGGGTGAAAATTTAGGAAATATATTATTTGATGTAAAATCATAAAAAAAATTAAACTTGGTCTAAAATTAAAAAAAATAAAAATCTAGAGTAGGCCAACCTTATCACCTAGGGGAATAAAAATAGCTTACGACCTATACTCAGACCTACCAAGTATACACAAAAAAATTCATAAAAATCGGTCAATCCGTTTCGGAGGAGTTCGATAAAAACACTGTGACACGAGATTTTTATATTTTAGAAGATATAATTAAAAACAATAATATCAAATTAATGAAGAGGTTATACTCGTAGTACTAAAATCTTTAAGCTCAAAGTTTTATTCACTTAAATCTCCACCGCATTTTAAAAATTTTGCGGCGACATACGTGTTAAATTAAACGTGAAACGCGACAATTTCTTGCAATTCAACACGCGCTTGTGCCGCTTTTGAAGAAACGGTGTGCAGAATTTGTATCATGGCTGTGATTTAAAAGTAGCTTTATTTTTTTTTAATATAAATGACATATGTATATGAAGACCTACTAACAGAAAATAGCTTATGGGTTAATCAATTTTATTGAGCCTAGCCATCTACGAAGTATTAGCGTTTGCACTACAAGAGCACTTTTTCAAATTATATTATTAAGTATTCAAATATTACATTTCTTGACTGAGTGTCATGATTTTGAGAAGAGCTGGCGATGCCAAAATCAGCAGGCTAAAGCATTTTGTTTAATTTTTATTACTTATACAACTAAGGCGGACAGGCAGTGGTGGCTCAGTGGTAGCGCGCTCACTTGGATATCCAAGTGATGCGGGTTCAAATCCGTGTATCACATCTCTGATATACTTTTAACACCTCTGTCCTAAACAAAAAGTCTTACAGTTAAACAAAAACATACTAAGTATTTAAATTATTTGATGTGAATAAATATTTAAGTATACATTTTATTGCATTTTTCTTTTAAATTGTATACACATCGTGTCTTCATTCAAGAGCGAAGCATAACTCTTAACTCGCAGAGCCGGAAGTTTCACACTAAGTTTCCAGTTTCATACTGAAAGTTAATCTTTGCAATAACTGAAAAGCAACACCGCTTCAGATTTTTAAAAGATATTTTAGTTAGCAACATAATATTTACGAGCATTGTTTAAAAATAGATAAAATAGAAAATAACACTATAATACTTTGTGAAAAAAAAAACTTGTTCTGCTCTTGTGTCTAATGCCAAACAAACATTCCATCATTGTAAAGTGGAGTAGGTAAAGTCGGAAAGCATAAATATTAGCTCCAGTATGAAGAAGAATAAACCGATTTAATTATTCTATAGCTTAGCTAGCTTAGAATATACATAAAAAATAAACATAAAAATTATTTTAATTAAAAAATATTTAATAATCTTAACAAAACTCTTAAAAACAACATTAAAATCAGCACAACCTAGTTCACCGTTGATTTTCAATTTCTTGAACCTAAGATATCAAGTATATAGAAAATAGAAGTCAATTTAAAGTCCAGCCAAGTCCAGACCTGAAAGGATTCAGCGGACATCACACGAGCGAACGGTCCAGCGGGCTCAAGAGTTTGTTTCACTTACGACCTTGCTGACTACCTTTATTTCAATTGAAATCAGTACATAAATAAACTTAAAGTGTCTGTTTTTAGTTTCAAATTAACAGCTTTTCACTAACTGCAAAGTATATACGGTACTTACATCAAAAAAACAATTTTTATTTTTTTCTGTCTGTTTGTTACAGGCTACTTTTGTTTTATTAAGACTTAATATAAGAAGTACTGGCGAAAGAAACTCAGCTTAGAATTGTTTCTATGAATTGAAATCTCGTTTGTACAATCAATATAAAAAATACCCGTATATAGAATACTTTCTTCTTTTATGAAGTCAATTTAAAAACTCCAACCAGTTTTTAAACTCACTACGACGTAAATGCAAATATTTGATTAATAATAATGCTATCGAAAAAATGTGTTTGGTCATTTCTTTTATTTTACTAAATATATTTGATCTATTTGGACTTGCTTTATTAAGCTAAGGGTACTTTTTCACTCATTTTACAGATTACCTATATGAGTTAACATTTTGTTTGTAACCCTTGATACATAAACGTTACGTGTCTGATCTCTATAATTAGATTGGTCTAAATATATCTAAAATAGTAATACAATAAAGGTTTTTCTATATATGGATATCCACGCCATTTTGCGTAATCACTCATCAAAAAACCACAACAACCGAAACAGTATCAATATAAATAATAAGCTTTTCTTCAAACTGTATGGACGACGGACGTCCTACACAAAAGGAACTTAAAATACATTTCATTACAGTTAGACTATTATTACGCCCACATTGTATAAAAACTTCTCAGAATGTCTATTCTCATATAAATATAATGTACTGATGAAAATATTATCTAATTATTTCTTTTCTTGTGATGGAATACGGTATAAAAGGAATGGTTGGGTGTTCAAAATATTTCATTTTATTCATAGTTATTGTATGTTTTACAGAAAATATACTTTTTACATATATATTATGTAAAAAATGAAGCGAAAAATTGGTCGATTCAAGACTGAAACTATGATACTCATAAAAGGTAAATGCTTTGTGAAAAAGAAACTTGTTTACAACAAAGAAATATTGTAAGATTAGTTAATATTCTATGCTAAAAAATTTTTTTTCAATTTACTCCGTGCGGGAATCAAACCAGCAGCCACTTTAGAACCTAACTAATTGAATAACAGCAATACACTGTCACGTCAGTCATAAAATAAAACCCAGAAATTAGCTCCAAGTGGATCGAACTTAAGTCCGTTCCAAGATTTCGAATAGTAGCAGAATACGCGATATTTGGATATGGCGTCGTCGATGGAATAATTCGTTTATTAAAAATAGTGCGTTCTAGGTTTGAAATCTACACAAGCATATTTACCTCATACGAGAACCAAACCTATGATCTTATAACAAAATTGACATATTATGCTGCAACTATTATCGTAAAATAAAATATCGAAATTTGAAATTGGCTCGAAGTGAAACAAACCGTGAGCCCATTCCAAGATATCGGATTACAGCAGAAGTGGCGACGTTAGGATCCCCATTTTTCAAGACTTGTTCTAATTTAGAGCTCGATGTATCTTTCGTCTTGAATAAAATTTAAATTCAACGAATTGTAGTAGGAAATACAAAGCACCGTTTATCGCTATTAAAAGATTTACACTGAAGTATAAGTTTGGCAATGGAATTTTGTACTATTGAATTATTTTAAAATAATCATTTTCATTTAAAATAATCATTTTCATTGATTTCAAATCATTCACTGCAAACTTTGTCTACATTTGACGACACGTTTGTCTCAGTTTATAGTATTCTTTCTGCGCCAGTGTTCGCGGGTTGGACTCCCGCTGGGGGCATTCATTTATTGAGCACAAATGTTTGTACTACAGTCACGGGTGTTTATATTTATAAGTATGTTTTCAAAGTTATTATATGTGTAGTGTATCAACTATCTGGTATCCGTAACACAAGCCTCGTAGCTTACTATGGAACTAGATGGTGAATAATGTACGAATATATTTATTAATTTATTGATCGTAGTAATGTACTACGATTATGTAGATTAGTATACCTTAATGTCCTAAGCTTAAAATAAGTCTAGGAACATTTTCATATAAAAAGCTTTTGTTATTTCTCCTATTCATAGATTAATTTTTGATTATTCTATTAGGAATAGGGAAAAAACTCATCAATAACATGAGATACTTTGTTGAGTGCCTAACACCATGATAATATTATGGGTGTCTATGAAAAGAGAGGGGAAATTTTGTTAAGATAACTAGGTATTTGTTTCGTTATCATAATAAAGAAAGTATTGATCTAAAATAAGTGAACTTAACCTATAAATAAATCCTGTATAAGATTAATTAAAAAATATAAATATAAATCTTATGTTGTAAAAAACTGCACTGGTATGAGGGCAATCCACAACGTAATATATTTTTTTGTAAATTATTGCGGTTCTAGATGCTATATACGACTTTATGAAATGAAGCAGTACAATAAATAAATAGACAACGCAAGCGAAGCCGACGGAAAAGCTAGTCTTTTTATATACATTATATCTACCTATTTACGACATATTCGAGTATTACTTACGCCAAACCAATATACCATTGTTAGAAGCACAAAAGTATTTTTACGACACACAGACAGACAAATCCTTTACCTCTATAGTGATGATGTGACCAGATCTTTCCAATATATTTTAAGAAACTAAATTGAAGACAATCGTATTCTTCAAAGTAATAAATCTTTTCACAGAGCTTTTACTTTAGACGAGCCGTCAATAGAAACAAACGATTGAGCTTACTAACAGTCGTTAAAGTGGGGAGTGCAAATAGTTCTGCCAGACTAAATAAAATACTTAGTTACGCCCTTAACTTCACTTAATAAAGCAGTCCAATAAACGGACAATATATATTAATATTAACGTTCTAGCGTATTTTAATTTAATATGCAAGTTTCATTTCTTTATTTTTTAATAGCCTATAAAAAATCAATAAAAGTTGTAAACAATAATCAATTCGCTTAAATTGTATCTATATCTACATAGATAAATAAAATTGAAGTGTCTGTTTGTAATATCGACATCAAAGCTTTTTACTACATGCATAATATCTCTGTGCTAGTGAATATCTGAAACGGATGGACAGATTTTAACAGGACTTTTACTACAAGGTACTTTTAATTTAGTAAAAAAGTGTACCTGGGACAAGCCCGAGCGAAGCGAGGATGAGTTGCTAGTTAAAAATAAAATTCATATTTTTTAGAACACGTTAAGCTTGAGCAACCTAATAAGAATGTAACACACAATATTATACTTATGTATATAATTTGTATATAATATATATGTATATGCATATATTATTATACATATAAACTTTGAAATAACCTATAAAAAAACTTGAAATTAAACTGTCTGTACATCGCAGGACAAAACAAAACATTAAAGGAGAAATATCTTAACCTTTCTTTTTCCCAGCAAATGAGTAATGGCTGTATAGACACTAGACACGCCCCCAATTGTTCTACAAAGCGACGATGTGTTGCCAATACGAGAAAATAAGGTTTGACATGAAAAGGGTGATTAAGGATATTGCCACTGTGGTTTTAATGTTATAGTTCAAAATAAATGCACTATTGATGTTCATGTTATTTTATACCTACGTCTATTTAGAATATGTTATGTTGTATATACGTATCAGTTACTATAGGTTATCGTGACTTCATGTTGACGTGGATTATTATCATTGTAAAACCAATCCTATCCTCCTATTGGCCATGCAGTATAATATTATAATTTCATTTGTCATCTAACATCGGTACAATATTTTAAATAAAACTAAAAAATCTTTTCGGATTATTAATTTTTAATTTTAGGTTTCCATAGATTCGAATGGTTTACAGCAATCATTGTTGCGAGGAGCCTAAGGATTTAAACGTCCTAAAGTCATTATGTATCTACTTGTTACATAGCGACGGTGTCTACCCACAAATAAGTGAAATGTAATAAAAAATAAATTAAAAACGGCACAAAGTTACTTTTATACTAAGACGGCCAAACGGATTTCAATGAAACTTAGCTCATGGATAGACTATGGCCTGAAGTAGCAAAATAATGCATTTAAAAATGAGCGTGCGCAAAGCGATATCAAAGGGCTAGGATATCTGTTAATATCTAATTTCTGAGTTGCCTAAAAATCTTAGCCCTTAGTAGTTAGCTTTATCATTAAAATTCCATACAAAAGAGTCGAAAGGACCCAAACGTACAAATTCATCTACCCATATGCTACCCCTAAGCCGTAACCCACGCGTCGCTGCGTACGAATTCAGATCCCTCCCTTCAAGTACCCTCGACGTGTCGAATGGTAGGGTTACCGTTTTGGCCATTGAAATTGTATATAAAACTCTCATTTCATACATAATGTATTACAAATTGATTTTAATGGATATGTCGTATATTATATATATTCTTTTTATATTCCATGAGAGAAGAAAAATAAAGAATTTTTATATTAAATTTTAAAAACCTCATAGTTTTCAACGAAATGACAGTACATGCCATCATATTTTAAGCTTTGTAGGTGTAGGGTTTGATTTATATAGAATAAATAGTACTAAAACACAATATTATTAAAAATATAATTTTAAAAGATATTACAAAATTTATATATTTGTGTTTACGAATCCAAAACCCTACGGTTACACTATATGATATTAAAATCAAGGAAACAGATGTAACAAGTCTAGTGTTGACTCTTAACGAGGACACATGGGGTGACTTTTTAAAAAAAATCTCGCTTACTCTCTCTTCAGAGGTTTACGGTTTAAGTTATTGAAACTCGATAGTTAAATCAAAAAGATAAAATAAGTAATAATAAATAGTTAACTTAGATTCGATAAAACTATAACAGTGAAATGTATTTCATTATTTTAACAAATTCGTCATCGTTTGCCCACTTAAGTCCACTGCTGGACAAAGTTCTCTACATCTGTCATGTCATGTCAATGCATTTAATGTATATCATTACTTTACTAAGTTTGCAAAAGCTTCCTAAGCTTAAGCATGAAGAAGCTTCTTTCTTACATTCTCATATAACGTGTGCCGAGCTTTCGTTTTTATTTTTCATTTCTATATAAATAATGAAACTTTTAGGACTAATACTTTCTACTAGTGGCTAAATAGATATGTATTAGTATATTACATGACATTTAGTACAACGTTAACGTTACGTACAAAGGTAACGTTACTAATTAATCAACAGTAATTGGTACGATTTTGATAAAATTTATATTAATTAAACATCAATCACACAACAATATTTCACCATTTCCACGATTTACATAGAAAAATAAGCTTTTATAAAAATTAATTACATATACTTACTTAGTCTAAGTACAAAACACTCTCATTACCCCATTGCATATTGCACATCAGAACGCCAAGCTTACCTGGAAAGAAAAAAGAAAATATAAGTAAGTTAATGAGAAAGCTATGATGTCAACTTATAAGTTAACATTTTGCAATATTCCTTTGTAAAATAAACTATAGAACCGCATATTAAGGCGGTAATAGAAAATTTCACTCTAGTTTTAAATGAATATAAAATAAGTGTTATATTTTGTAAAAAAATCATATATTTACATATGTTTTGAAAACAATGATAAGTACAATACTGGTAGATTTTTTCGTGGGACAATAAAGCAAAAATGAATGTAGGATTTTGCATGGCGATACTTTATAGCTTAACTAGTGACTAACCGTCGCGCGTCTCGCTCTGCTAGGGTTCATCCCTAGGTAAGTTCTAACGGTTAGTATTGGATTCTCAGGTCTCAGAGGTAAGATATTTCCCATCTTTAAGAAGTACCCTATAGTGACCTATCATCATGACAGCACATCAAAATCAGTCCAGTGGTTTTCTCATGATGCGTTCGTAGACAGAATTTTTGTCTGTCTGTTTGTCAGACAAAGAGTCTAACAAACTATAGATTCGGTCTCTGTGTTGGTAATAGTGACAATGTCAATAAGAATTCAAAATTTTGTTATATCTATAGATAAGTAACTGATTTTTCGCTACATTAACCATATAAAACAATTAATCTACATAAAAATCTCGTGTAACAGTGTTTGTTATCGAACTCCTCCGAAACTGCTTGACCGATTTTTATGATTTTTTTGTGTATATTTGGTAGGTCTGAGAATAGGTCGTAGGCGTATTTTTTATTCCCCTAGGTTGCAAGGGTGGCAAGAACGCGGGTAGAGCCACGAGAATTGGTAGTATATGATATAAAGATTACTTCTCTTAATAATAAAAACATATAACTTAATAAAGAAGATAATCATATAAGTATATTTTACAAAAAAATCGATTTTATAAGCAAAATAAATACCTACATTAACTAAACTGGATCTATTAGTAAAATATAACACTAAATAGGGTACATTTTGGTCCCTCTAATTCCGATCGTAAACCGTATCGATACAATATCAATCGTAACACTCCAATAAATGTTGTGGGTCCCTACCGTCATTTAACGTTAGTAATAGAATTGCAAACCTCAATCTTGAGTGACCCGTCCTCTGGAAAATCTGCTGGGGGTCCAACAAGTTAATAGTAAACGTGAAAAATGGCATAATTATTAACCGGAAAGTTCTAAGTGAGGAGTTTCACTTTATCACTTTATCACACACTCACGTTATCAGACGATTTGTGACGATTGTTATATAATAATAGTTTTACTGTTATTATTATTAATGCTATTCATAAGTAAGTTTGTTCGTGGGCTAGAAATATATAGTTAACCAGCTGAAGGCTCATAGCCTAATGCTCTCGACTGTAGTTTTACTTATTATTTTTTCAAATTAGGTCTAAAAGCTGTATCCATTGCGTAGTTTAAGGAACTAGACAACGGATAGTGAATTTGTTTTATACTATAAGAGACAGAATTTCTCTTAGTGTGTCCAAAGCTTTAAGCTCCGGGCAGTAACAGCCTCGTTTGTTAGTGACTTGTTTTTATACCTGATGCCCAAATTACTACGTCATTTGTGGCTTAGCTAAGACCATTCGGTTTTTCATTAGCAAATAAAACTGAATGTTAGCAAATTGAAGTGAAAAGATTTATTAGAACATATTGTTTTCAATACATTGTGTTTCAAGTTTATTATAAAAGACAAGGTACATTAGTTTTTTTATGAAAATCAAATTAGATGGGTTCGAAACCGGTACTTGCAAAGAGATTTTCATGTACAAATCAAGTTAAACATAATTATCATTTGTTAATATATAAGTAATAATAGATCATATGTTTTCGAAAGATGTATGATGTCCGCTACCATGCATTTGACTTGCACTGTGCATGAGCCTGATCTTATTGAGAAAAGCAGCGGAACGTTAAAATAGTAAAGATATGTAAAATTAAAATATTTTTTGTTACTTCCTAAATGTAGCTATGAACTATAAAACTATTCTTTGACATAATATTATGTATGTGATTTGTGTGATATTATTGATATCGTAAATTTTACACGTTATTTGTAATATTTACTTAAATTGAGCTTATTTTGAAGCTTATTTCAGTACTAATTATAAAAAGCTTATTTTAACTAATGTACACAAAGCGACATTTATATAAATATTCTTATCTATATGGGCAATTAGATCTTATTACATACAATACCTCATTTATTTAACGGAGCTTCGCAATACTTGTAATTTTAAAAATATCCGAGTAATTTATAATAAACGTCTAACAAAATTGGGGTCGAAAAAGACGGATTCCGTCAAAATTAGCATAAGGCGAGCTTTGGGGAACTTTTTCGACAATTCAATCTACGCATGCTAATTTTCTTAGCTTTGAATTCTTTCCATCTCTCTAAGTAAGTGAAGTGTGAATTATAGAGAACAATTTCCAAGTCGCCTCGAGGCTTATCGCTCAGAGGTCTTGGTACGTAATGTCAACTGTACCTATCTTGCGACCCTCACTTTACTGATGTCAGAACTCAAACTTCTGTACTGTACTTGTATGTATAAACATAGGCTTTTCTTCAATGTCAAATAAAAAGAGAAGAAATCTCTAATATACAAAAATCTCTTGTCACAGTGTTTGTTATAGAACTCCTTCGAATCGGCTTGACTGATTTTTATGATTTTGTTTTGTGTATTTTTGGAATGTCTGAAAATAGATCGTAAGACTATATTATTATTGAGCTAGGTGATAAGAGATTTCTCCAAAATTTGTTTTAGGACATTTTTTTTTATAATATGGCATCAGTAATACTTATAACTCTAAATTTTCTACCTTTACTATTGATTAGAACGCGGGCGAAGCCGCGAGACTTGCTAGTATCAAAATAAAATCTTTAAAATGAAGTGTACAATGTACATATTGAAATTAATATTTTTACTGAAAGCTACACTGTCTCAACTAATAACTCAAATTGAGTGCTTTTTTCTGAAATAGGTTCAATCTTCATGAGTAATGAGACTTAAAATTATGAATAAGTCCCTCTACACATGTTTAGATTATATTGCATAGAATATTTTCTAAAAAATATCAACAGTACAACCACTTCTAGTTATTTTATCGAAGGCAAAACATTAATCTCGTTATGAGTCTTGTCGTCGTGATTTTTACGCTCCAATGCCATTTTGTTTACTTGGCGACCTCTGACCGTAAAACTGTTTTTAGTGGATACGACTTATATAGGTTTGGACAAGTTTATATGTACTTACTTGTATAAGATTATGAAAATTATTTCAATTTTATGTTCTGTTTTTGTATTCATTAGACTAGCTGTTGTATACGGTTTCACTCGTTTTTTCTTAAAATGACGATAATAATAGTACCTACCTAACGATTTTTTATTGACTCATTGCTGTGTTCGAGCTAAAGCCACAGAATATATACTATAGTCACCTACACTGATCAAATGCGAGTTAGTAGGATTAACATGCCTTTCGAAAACTTCTAAGGTTCTTTCAGACTTGCAGTTTTCTATGTTTTCCTTCAATTAAATTCTCTTGGTTAATGGCTTCAAAGCGTGCCAGTTGAGCACAGATTACTTCGCCAATGTCAAGTAGACTGGAGAAGATACGAAGGAGATTGGTCGGTAATGTCTTCCTTCACCGTAAGACAAGTGGTAACCATGTTGGACATGATTCACACATAACTGCCAAATCCGGAATTAATTTTAGCTCGCCTCACTTCGTTTCAAGCGAAAGCTCCAATAAGCTAAACTGTCATTTAACAATTTTTTTGTAATTTTTTTTATTATTCAAAAACAATAAAACTTTACATACACCGATTAAGTCTTGACAATAATTCACGATATTTAAAATATTGCAATTTAATTATTTTATCTTGCTTTGTTTTAAGGTTCATTTCAAGAAAAAAATCTTGTTGGGAGCAAGATTCGAACCCTTGATATCCATCAGAGAAGACATGCCATACGTCTACTACTCAAGCAAAGAAGTGTTTCTATCAAAAAAATCTCATCAAATTTTCCATATACGCAAAATGCTATAAAATTAAATATTAATAACAAATCAGCTTTAAGGCTTTACAACAGGTATTATAAGAACAACATGAAAATTTGCATTGAGTGAGATAGGATCATAAAATGTATGCTAAATATCGTTTAAATTGTAAATTCTTATACCGCCGTTATTTTCCTTTGTAATTTCGCTGTGAAAATCTGTTATATTATGGTAATAGGTATTTTCGATATTATTCGTTAAAGTGTCGGGAATGAAACATTCGTAATACTTAGCTTATCCTACAAGTACACAGTACACACATATAGTTTATAAGACTGCCTGGTATAAATGCTAGCATTGTAGATCCAGAGGTTCTGAGTTCTGAGTTCGAGTCCCGGGTTATGCTAAGTTTAATTACTGAGTTTCTAATAAGATTTCCTCAGAAGTAATCCGTAGGATGGCGGTGTTATAGTCCCGCACGGAGAGCACGTAAAGCCGTCAGTCTTGCTCCTAACTCGAAGATAATAGAAATAGAGAATGCACTTGCGTACTATAACATCTGCGCATCGGGCTAGTTCCAGTAAGATTGTCAAGAAGGATAGGAAATTTTTCAATATTATTACAATGTTTGAATTTTTAGACGTACCTTATAAAATAACTTTCTTTACCAGGGTTTTAATTAAAATAAAATATATAATATTGTTCTAAATGTATACTTTTAACATATTTTTGGATCCAAAACCAAACACATCTTAGTACTTAAAAAAAATTAACTTAAAACTAAGTATGTATACAAATAATTATTCATATATTATCTTTATTCTCTAGATATACAATGTGTTCTACACCACAGCTATCCATCTTAGACCGAGTTTCCTCATTCGAATACCGCGTTCTCGCTCGCGTAATGACCTATTTAGATAACGGAATGTTTATTTGCGAGAATATAATATGCTTTTACCCTTTGATATGGCGTTGTGAGTTTATTATATAAATCATAGTTTCTTTACTAAACTGTTATTAATAAAAAACATTATTCAACATTGGCATTGCCTATTCATGATATACGTTCAGAGACTGATGAGACTGTTAAAACCAAGCTTGTAAACGAGACAACTATTAATAATGAAAAAATCCTAACAGACCAGCAAAGCAAAAATATGATACAGGCTAATGATGAACCGAGTGGTAAATTGAATATGAGCAATATAAATAATAACGCTAACACATATTGTTTATTGTCAAGGGAAAAGACATTAGCTGATATTACTCGAGAAGGAAATTGGAAACCTCAGACGGAGAGTGAGGAATGGAAAATAGTACAAAAAAGAAAATTAAGAAATCGATTTATTGGGAAAAGAGGGAAGGCTGTTATGGAACATAATGAATATTTTAAAGCAGCGGATGTAAAAGTTCCTATATTTATCTATAACGTTGCCAAAGGTGTATCTGTTAATGATATTAATAATTATATTAAGACTAAGGCGGATATATGTGTTAATGTTGAACAAATAAACTCAAAATATTTAAAAGAATATATATCGTTCAAAATTTTTGTTCCACAACACAAACTGGACTTATTTATGCAAGAAGACTTTTGGCCTGAAGGAATTTCCTATCGTCGATTTATTAATTTTAGATCGAAAAGAAAAGAGGGTGATCATAAGAATCCTCACATGGAAATTGAATAGTAAAAATATATAAAAGGAGATAAATAGGAATTATTTTTATTTACATGATGAATAATGTTAATTTAATAAGTTTTAACTGCAAAAATATAATGCGGTCTATAGAATGTGTAAGAAAGCTATGTCAAAGCGCTGATATTATAGCACTTCAAGAAACTTGGCTGTTACCACATGACTTAGCGTACTTAGGAAGTGTTAATAACAATTTTGCGTTTACCGGTACTTCTGCTATAGATACATCTGCAGGTATACTTCGTGGAAGACCATACGGCGGAGTAGCATTATTATGGAACAAAAATATGTTTCCTGACGTTATGATTGTAACATGCGCCAATACTCGCTTAGCAGCTATAAAAGTGGCTTTACGAGACTCTTCGGTGCTAGTGTTTTCTGTGTATATGCCAACTGACTGCAGAGACAACTTAGTAGAATTTACAGAGTGTCTTAGTGAAATTAATGCCATTATTGAAATTTCAAAAATAGAAAGTGTTTTTATACTGGGTGATTTTAATGCTCATCCCGGTGAACTATTTGCGTCTGAACTTTTAAGTTTTTGTTCTGATCAATCATGGTCCTGCATTGATATGGAACTATTACCTTCCGATACGCATACTTTTATTTGTGAGGCACATGGGAGTCGTCGTTGGTTAGATCACTGTGTAGTAACAGAAGCTGCTCGTCGAGCAATATTATGTAGTTCAGTTTTATACGGTACATATTGGTCTGACCATTTTCCTATAGAATTTAAATGTAATTTTAATATCATTAGTAATAATAATAGGGTATTTAGTAAGTCAAAAGTAAACAAAATAGTTTGGGGAGAACGTAACGACATACAAATAAGTCAATATCATAAGCTTTGTCATGATAAGTTACGAGAGCTAAATTTCCCAGTTGATTTTGAATGTTGTGCAGATAGCATATGTCTTAATCTCGAACACAGAAATGTATTAGATAGATTGTATGATGATATTGTATTTATACTTACTGAGGCAGCTGAGAGTAGTTACATTGCAAAAGAAAGAAAGAAGTGTAGATATATTTCAGGTTGGAATAGGTATGTGCGCAGTGCTCACAATAAGGCACGGTTATGCTATCAAGAATGGTTGTTATCAAATAAACCTAGATCTGGTCAGGTATTTGTCGATATGTATGAATCAAGGCGTGTTTTTAAATCAAAATTAAAATGGTGCCAAAACAATGAACAACAAATTAAAATGAATATGATAGCACAACATCATTCTAACAAAAATTTCCCGAAGTTTTGGAAAACCATTAGTAATATGGATCATAGAACTCAATATCCTGTGAGCGTAGCAAGTGTGTATGAACCGCACTCCATAGCTAATGTATTTAAATCACATTTCAAAGTAGATTCTCCCCGTTTACCACAGATGACCAGTGAACAGTTAGTCGCAACCGAGTTAAACGTTAGATTTACATCGAAACAGGTAACCTCAGTTATAAAGAAAATGGCAAAGGGTAAGTCCCCGGGACACGACAGTCTCAGCATTGAACATCTGAGGTACGCGGGTGTTCATATGCCTGGAATACTATCAATGTTCTATAATTTATGTTTGAGTCACTCTTACCTTCCTAAAAAATTAATGTATACTATTGTAGTACCTATTATTAAGAATAAAACTGGTGACTCATCTGATGTATGCAATTACAGGCCAATCTCTTTAGCAACCATCATATCCAAAATATTGGACAGTCTGCTTGATATACAGATGAAGGAGCACTTAAAATTGAATGACGCGCAATTTGGCTTTCGCTCAGGACTGTCTACAGAGAGTGCTATCCTATGTCTCAAGCAGACTGTGCATTATTATACTAGTAGAAAAACACCAGTATATTCGTGTTTTTTAGATTTATCTAAAGCATTTGACTTGGTCCAATATGACATTCTCTGGAAAAAATTAAGAAATACTGGTGTTTCTGAGGAAATAATATCGTTGCTTAGACATTGGTATGCTAATCAGATAAACCGTGTCAAATGGGCTGGGTCATTTTCTGATGAATATAGCTTACAATGTGGTGTGAGACAAGGGGGCTTGACTTCACCTCGTCTCTTTAACCTTTATATGAACGCCCTTATTGAAGGGCTCAGGAGTACGAATATCGGATGTCACATAGATGGTGTTTGTATTAACAATATCAGCTATGCAGATGATATGGTGCTTCTGAGCCCCTCGATCGGTGCCTTAAGGAGATTGGTCAAATATTGTGAATGTTATGCGGTGGCCCATGGACTCAGATACAATCCTATAAAAAGTGAATTCATGGTTTTTAAGTCAAGTAATAAGCCACAACATAATATACCAGACGTTTTTCTTAATGCACTTCCTCTCAAAATCGTCAAAAAAGTTAAGTATCTGGGTCACTGGGTCACTGATGATCTCAAAGATAACTCTGACATAGAGCGCGAGCGCAGGTCGTTGGCTGTCAGATGTAATATGTTGGCTCGTAGGTTCACACGTTGTACTGACCAAGTTAAGATCTCGCTCTTTAAAGCATTTTGTCAGACCTTTTACACGTGCAGCCTATGGGCTAACTATACGCAAAGGACATATAGCGACCTGCGCGTACAATATAACAATGCATTTAGGGTGCTAATGGGGCTGCCACGATATTGTAGTGCATCAGGCATGTTCGCTGAAGCTTGTACTGACAGCTTCAGTACAATCATGCGAAAGCGATGTGCGTCCATGATGCAGCGCTTGCGTGACAGTACCAATGGCATCCTAAATACATTGTCCGACCATTGGGACTCGCCGATTTTTGAGAGGTGGATGCGATTGCACACTGTGAAGTGAACGCTCTCAAATATCGGGGAGACTAATTATAATTTAGTATATTAATTTTATTAAGTTTTTAGTTTTAATTTAACTGTCTAATTTTATTCAACACAAAACATTATGGAACATTGTTCTGAATTAAAAATTATTATTATTATTATTATTATTATTTACTATGATTTTCATGGAGCTTTTAGCATTCCGTGAATTTTTGTTGCTTTGCGCTTTTAATAAGTCAATTAGCTTTGGCTTTAATATAATACTTCTTTATGCATACTTATATGATAATAAGTAATCCTTATTATAACATCTATAAAAGAAAGTCGCCATAGAGCGTCTGTCTGAAAGTACGTGCGCGCTAATTTTGATGCGGTTTTTACTATTGTGAGGTTCCCCCAGATATAATTAAATCTATGCTCTAGCATTCACAGGAACTGTGTTCAGAGTAATTCTGAGTCAGGACGGTAAAAAGGCTATTTTTATAATTTTACTGATACTCATAATTGTTTTGAATTATGTACTTCTAATGAATAAGCAAAATGTCTTAAGCATTTTATGTAATTGCAATTGTATAAAAAACTATTTTTACACTAGTTATTTTACAAGTGATTTTACACCTTCTGTATTAAATAATAATAATAATAACCATTGATAATCAAAGTATTATATAGAAACAGCCCTTAAAAACATATAGCTACATACTATATCCGTAAATAAAAAAAAAATTATGCCATATAAGTTAGAATTTTAAACCCCAAAACACATGTAACGTTTTCGAAACAGTTCCGCTATATCGACGGTGGTAACAACCCCGCAATTTAACACTGTCGTCGGCAGTTCTTGAAAAATGTCACTTGAATTCCCGCTAATATCGCACACGAGATATTTCATTGTGCTAACTCGTTACATTAGCGAGCAATGTATTTATTTTCGAGCTTTATTTCAGTTTTATTTTATTCAAATGTTAGGGAGATTGAAATTATCATTCTTTATTTCTTTTTTATTTTACTATCCTACTCTATTAAGACCTGTTCGAAATTTTCTATAGTTTATCAGAAATAACTTGATACTTAATAATTATGTCATAGTTTAGTTTATTATTTTAATAACTTTTCATCTAGCAAGCTTCTTAAAGTAGGATATTTTCTAACTCAGGCTGACTTATGAGTGGATAGGAAGGCACGATAGTCGGGTCTATACTTACACTAATATTATAAAAAAGTAAATTTTCTAAGTTTGTATGTAGCTATGACCTGTAAAAGAACTGATCGAATCTAAAAGCTCTGTCACTAATTGAAAGCTATATTATTACGGTACGGACGCTTATTTTATTACGGTAACATTGCTTAACAGGTCCTCAATAAACAGTGAAACGATTTTTACCACTTTGGAAGTGTCTCTCGCGCAAACTATTCAGTTAAGAAAAAAATGATATTAAAAACCTCAATATCGTGTCTGAAGACCTATCCATAGATACCCCACACATATGGGTTTGATGAAAAAAAATTTTGCGTTTCAGTTCTATGTACGGGGAACCCCCAAAATATATTGCTTTTTTTCTATTTTTGTGTAAAAATTTTATGCGGTTCACAGAATACATCTACTTACCAAGTTTCAATAGTATAGTTCTTATAGTTTCGGAAAATAGTGGCTGTGACATACACACGGACAGACAGACATGACGAATTTATAAGGGTTCCGTTTTTTGCCATTTGGCTACGGAACCTTAAAAACACACAATCTCTTAGCATCATAAAATTTTTTAGTATATTTATACATATATAAAATTTTGTATATGTAATAAGTATGTATGTATCCCATACATAGGTACTAATTTCAACAATAGTGAATATAAAATTTTTATGATTCCCTAAGGATAAGTATTGACGCAAACAAGTATACGCTAGATCGTTATAATAACAAACGACTTATAAGTTATGCCTAAATGGTCCACTTGGAAGTACTTTGCGAAGTTTTAACCGACTTCGGTATATTACGTATCTTTAACTACACTTAACACTTGTGTTAATAGAAAGAAAGTATTTGTACGTAAAAGTTAATAATATTTATGATTAGTAACTTTTCCTAAACTAAGGTACCTTTTTGACGTGATAACGTCTTATAAATTGATGAACACCAGCAACACACATGAAAAATAGTAACGTTCCGCGTCACGTTCCACCTGAGCCTGTGCGTGCAAGCGAGAGCGCGCAACAAGCGATAGAGAGGCACGATAAAACAAACGATAGAGAGGCCTAATATAAGCGTTGGCTTGTGACACACATATCTCTCTTCTCGCGTGAAATAGTAACGTTCCGCCTGAGCCTTTTAACTCCTTTTTTGTATTACATAAAATAATGATTATGACGTTATCACGTAAATCTATCGTCCATAAACCGACTTTACAGACAACCAATTTTTTCTCTTTGGGAAATGTAAACGCAACAACGTGTAGAAAACCTGATTATATGGGGTCCTGATTGTATCGAATAGGGTATTTGAAACACAAGCACCAATATTTCGTCATAGTAAAGCGCTGCAGGATCGCTTTCAACCACGAGGCCCTGACGGCCCGGCAGGTCTGCCAAAGTAGATCACACAGCCAATAGGGTTGATCCACAGTCCACTCTGCTATCAGAGACGTACCAGGAGCAACCCGCATGACACACGCCATGTCTTGGCTTCACTCACGGTTCACAATCATATAGACACATTTTATATAAATAATATAATATGGCTTTATTACAACAGCGCCATCTAGTTCCGTGGTAAGCTACGTTACGTGCTTGTGTTACGGATACCAGATAGTTGATATACTACACACATAAATTTTAAACTCATATTATAAATATGAACACCCATGACTGAAGTACAAACATTAGGGCTCAACAAATGAATGCCCCCAGCGAAACTTGAACCCGCGACCGCTGGCGCAGAAAGTAGGGTCACTACCAACAATGTAGTTGTAATTTTAGGCAGTACCTATATATTTAGAGTAGGTAAATTATACATATGAATATAGGCAATATTTCTTGCTATCTGCGTCATCTATGTCAGAGAATTACATTTAATTATTAGAATTTCAGAACATTCTAAAAGTTATTTTTTATCTAAAAATCTTTTTAAAAATATCATTTTCTTTTTAAGATATCGTTACTTTAACTTTTAATCATAATTTGAGTTAAAAATCTAAAAACATACTGTAAGCTTTTTATTGTGTTGTAGCAGAAAGAAAAGTTTTGAAGTACTTTATTTAACTTGTCTAAGCCCTCTGAATCGAATTTGATTCGAATTTCCATTAAAATTTGTATGTTTATTTGAAACAAAGAAGTTAACAGAATGTTATTGGGTACCGCGTACAACTTATATTGTTGTACTAGCAAGTCACCCTTGCATCACTCGGGTTCATTCCTAAATAAGTTTTATATTTTTTAACGCAACCCTAAATCTCTTTCTAAAATAAAAGTTAGGCTAAGTTAGTCTTTATAACACCAGTTTCATCTCCCAGTGAAAGTATGCTATTAACGGGCCTCCACAATACGAGGGGGGTCAGATCATAGTCCACACTGGTTGGTTGTCAGAATTCACATGTTTATTAATAAACTTGCTAGGTTCTCTCAGATATGCAGGTTTCCTCACGATGTTTTCCTTCGCCGTAAGGCGAGTGGTTATCATTTTAGAAATGATCCGCCTATGAAAATATCAGAGGCGACACCTGGATTTGAACCCGCTTCACTCGGGTAGGGTAAGCGAGCGCGTTACTTCTGAGCTACCACTGCCATATAATTAAATATATAATCTTATATTATTACATATAATTACATAGTATAGAATAAAAACAACAACAATCAATTACTGAAATTTTTAACAATTAATAGAAGCAGTTAAAGAAAATATAACTAGATTGTAACAGTTAAGGGGAGTTTTGTGACAAATATTTGTTCGCAACAAAAGTTTTGGTAACAAAATGAGAATAAACTCATTATAGCAACTTCGCTGACAGCTCGTCAAATCTGTATTTTATGACAAGTTCATGAGCTTTAAGCTTGGATTATTGTGGCTCTTGTTTCTTCCTTATCCATACATATAATTAGGCCTTTTTTCTAACTTTTTTTGAGGGCACGCTTAAATATCGAAAGTAGTAAGTAAGTCCATAATTTTTGTACAATTCTGCCAGTAAAATTTTCGGAGATTAGCTGGAATAGAGAGACAGACAAAAATTCAAAAAAGTTGCATTTTTTATATATACACTTCCATTTACATGTAACAGACACTTAAATTTTATTTATCGGTCTAAACCTATATCTATACTTCTATATCTATACTTCTATGTTAATTTGTAGTCTGTCTGTACACAAAATTTGTTTTTCGAATTTCGTCAATTTATAAGTATTCGTTTCATAACTCACTAACATCAGTTTTACCATTTTCGAAATTTTTGTCTGTCTGTCTGTATGTCCCGCTATAGCTCAAGAACGGTTGAACCGATCTTTATAAAATTTGGTATATATATTGGTGTTGAAAAAAGTATGCCTTTCATTTATAATAATTATTATTATTATAAAAAACTAATTTTACATAAATTTTAAAACGCCCAGCGAAGCAGAAGGATAACAGATAGTATGTAGATAAAAGTTATTTAAAATATTAATTTGTTAATTATTCTTAGCTATTTTGCTACAAAAATACTAATATAAATTCACACAAATCATCACGAGGTAGTTGGTCTATTTAAATCTAAATAAAAAAGATTTATGCTTTACAAGTAGCATTAACCTTTACAAATGTCATGTCAATGAAAACAAGTTTTATGTTTATAAAGAGTAGTAACAAAAATTTTTGGAATGGCAATTTTTTATACTTCGCCAATATAAAATTACCATAAAAGAACAGATCATTTGTCTGCTAGAAATAAAAATTTTACAATTATTATTTAATCTTATAAAAATACATTCTAAGATTTATGCCACTATTTGACATTATAAATCATTAATTTCTCGATTTTTTTTTAAATGTTGTACTGCAAATACCAGTACGTATGTATGCAAAGACGGTCTTAAAGGATATGGGCAATCTATATTAAATCACTACATAAAAACAAAGTCCTCTGTCGCTTCTTCTGTTTGTCTGTCTGTTCACGATGAACTCAAAAACTACTGCACCAATTTGACAAGATTTTGTATACATTTACAAGCGGAACCCGCGGCTTTGCTCGCGTTAAATCTGGGGAGAAACCCAAGCAAAGCCAGGGCTAGTCGCTAGTTAAATATAAGTAAAGCCATCTGAACGACACATCTATAGATACATTTGTTACTGTTCTTACTTATAACAACGCTGAGACAATAACCCAATTTATCAAACAAACTCTCAACCATAAACTAAAACTTAGTTCACCTTTCAACTCTGACTTGGGAACTGGCGTGACTTGATTACGCAATGCTAAAATATGAAAATAGTTTAAAAATCAAGATTTATTATTTAACTAGCGACTTATCCCGCTTCGCTCGGGTTCGTCCATAGGTTTAGTGTCAGCGTAGCGACGGGTTCCGCTAGTTAAAATAAGTGAAATTTCTAAAATATAATGTCTTCCTTGTTTGAAGTTGGTTGAAAAGTACCCTAAGTTACGCCTTATAATATTAGCTATCTGCAAGTGAAAGTCCCGCCAAAATCGGGACCGCCAAAAAAGCTTTAAATTTTGTAGCACATCTCTAGCACCTAGGGATGAAACCGAGCTAAGCGAAAGTGAATTACTAGTACTTAGATATTTCTTAACTCATCAAATAAAATATTTAATATAAGAAATTTTCGCGACAAAATATTAAGACAGTTGTTCAAATTCATATAACTGTTCTGTTACCTACTTACTATAAATTTGGTAAATGCAGAGCAATTTAGTAAAATAACAAAAACCATAATATTCCATTTAAGTACTTTACGTTAAGCGGTAATCAAACCTAAATAAGTGGACTGAAAACGGCCGATAGAAAAAAAGGCACAAACTCTAACTCTCGACTCAATAAAAAATCATTGAAAATTGCCTCGAGAGCTCTTAACACGACATCTGTAAGTGACGAGCGTCAACTAGCCATACCTAGTTCATTGTCACCAATGTTCAACTCTTCAATAAATAGATAAGAATAGCCCTAAAAAGTTATTACATATTGTGTCACAATACTTTTATAAAAACTTAAGTTTATGTTTGTACGTTTGTAACTCCTTGCTAAAATGGCTGTACAAATTTTGATAAAAGTTATCAGAAGATATCGCTGTATAATTATATTATAATTAAAATTAACGAACTCGAGGCGGACACGAGCAAAGCGTTAATAAGTGATGTATTTTGGCATTCAATTTCATATCTTCTTAGAACAACATTGTAACTCAATATTTAAAACCTTGAACTTCTATTATAATACAATCATCATTTAAAAATACCAGAATAATAAGTAATAATGATGTTCTTAGCAGTGGCCATGGACTGTATGCATATGTAATTACTCGTATAAAAGAAATACTAATGTAAATACTCGTCTGTTTGTTCCGGCTAATCTCTAAAACGGCTTAATAGATTATACGGGACCTTTACTGGCTGGTAGCTTATTTTATATGAAATAACTTAGACCACATTTACTTAGAAGAAGAAGGCTTCGCTTGAAAAAATATAACCATACAATGTTCCGCGCTATTATACTTTATTAAGTATCGCTGTACATTATGTATTATTAAAAACTAATTTATATATTAGAAATATACATAGTATGAGATGTTATAAATCATAATTTTGCTATATTCAGGAAGACTACAATTTAGCTACAAAATGTATTGTGAGAGAAAGTGTTGATAGTCATCTACTCGATCGTAACAAGATCGTAAGCCAATTTGAGGTCTCGCGAGACAGTGCTTGTCAAAGTTTCATCGGTAATGCAAACTTCATATGAAGTTGAAGGAGCAAGTTTCATAAATTGATAAAGCACTGTTTAGTTTATATTTAAATATAAGTTATTGATTTAATCTTGTACTTAAAATATACGTATTTTTTATTCATATGTAATTACATGGGAAAAATATTCTCGGATCGTCCCTATGTACGATACGGTTACATTTAGTAAAAGACGCGAACTACGTTTTATACTATGTAGAGAGATGTATTATTAAAGGCTGATTTCATTTTGCTACTTGTTACACAATTCTTGTGAAATTATACGTACTTATTTTAGAATGTCAAGTACACTCATTATACTTGATTAACTTCTCAAACACTTAAAAATATTCAGTGAATATACCCACTTAGAGACCGTCAAAGTGATTTAAACGTAGATATATCTTAACACAAAGTACAAACCCTTTGTATCTGTCAGCATCTTCTGACGCATACATGTTACATCCAAATCAATTAGGATATCTTTGCATTCACTAATTTAAATTCTGAAATAGAATGGTTAGTAACATTCAATGATCTAAACTCGATTAGTTCTGGTTAACAATGCTGAGTTAGGAAATTCGCGAAACTGTTATTGCTTTCCGTTAAGATTTCAGGAAAATCTCTTACATTTTATACTTCCTTATAATTAGACTTGTGATCATTATGCTTTTTATTATAGTTGTAAGATAGCACATTTCAGGGGTTTTTTAGAACTTTCGAAATATATACGTAATTACTTTTTATATCGTGTCCTCTTTAACAAAAATTGTAAGAATTAGTTATTTTCTTACGTACTATAAAGTCGTCTTGAATTTATATAAAACTATAATCATTTTAGATTTTTATTTGATTTATTTTGATTTTTATTATGATCATAAGAAGGACATTGCTATAAAGTATTCAAAAACTCGAAAACCAAAAATCGAAAAATATTATCAAGGTCTAAAAATTAATAGTAACACTTACAAATATACCGTGAATTATTATTTAGAAAAACTGAAACGATACTTATAATTCTCTCTCTCATTCACTAATGAAAAGCTCCTCTACCCTTCTAATAGAGTAACCCACGATTTCTTCTACTGGTACTCGGTTATTAATAAAATTTAATAATATTTTAACTCACTTAAGAGCTTAGCATTAAAACTGCGCTAGTTGACGTAAAATAGCATAGAAAATTAATTTAAACTTCCTTCCACCTTAACAAATCTAATTATACGATGCCGTAAAAGCCTTAATCTATCAAGCACCTTAGCGCCTCCCGGTAGTGCATTTATCGCTTTCATTGATCTAATGCGGTTCCTTCGAAACGTTGTAGCAAGATCATTTGCTTGGCAACTTGCTGAAAAGCTAAAATAGGTTTGTGAAATAAACTTATAATTTGTTTGAAAGTTTGTACAGATTTTCAAGATTAAGCTTTTTATATTGAGTTTAGAGGGTATATTATTGCATTGATACGATTTTGGTTGTGTTTATATAGTAAATATTTAAAGCGCAAATGTAAATAGAACTTGTTATGTATAAATCAAACAAAAGATTGACCAAAGTGAGATTAGATCCTACCTAATTTACTAAACTGAATTTAATTGAAACGATATACGTACATATTTTTTGACACTCAAAAAGTAGACTTAATTATAAATACATTCGTTTGTATCGTATAATTTAAATAGAAATATACATCTTTTTTGACAAAATCGGTTATAAGAAAACCTCTATATACAACGTCGGTTAAAAACAAAATATATTATGAAAAAGTAATAAAAGATAGTTTGAGAAGCACAAGCCCACCATGTGCGCTCTGATTGACTGGAATTGACCACCGTCGATCGTCACTAATCGACGCCCCTCGGCTGGCAACTTAAGTGCTTACTCAAGTGATTTACTATTAAGAATTCTCAAGAATATTGTTTAACAATTCTGCTTTAATGACATTGTACGTTCATAATTTTAATTTTGAAAAAGTTTAAAATTGAAATTAACACACTATAATCTGCACTTATAATGATATTTTGTCATTATTTTAGATACAAATCTATAGTTCTAATCTATAGTTTGAAAATTTCTGTCTGTCTGTGATGGCATCACAAAAAATCCCCGGGCAAATTTTAGTAGAAAAATATCACATTATTGAAACATCGTTTCTTACCGCTGAAATGTTGTTAGTTTATTATAAAAACCTAATAAGCTCACCTAATATGCCCAAACGCTGTGTACAAGCCCACACTTTTCACGTATAGTGGCAGCGTTACTGCCCATTGCTAAAAAAGTGACAACTTCAATTCCTGATGTATATACACCTAATACAAAGCCCTATTTTATTCTATTTCACCAATAAACGAAATTCCGCTAAGATGTAATACACATTCTCTACCGCTAGATATAAAAAGTTAACATACCTCGTACTACAAAAACATAATATTTTATACTTCACTAAATAAAGATCTAAAGAATTTCCTATTAAATTCATCGAAACCAATCATAAAATCCGTTATACCAGTAATGATTTTTAATAGCATCATTAGACGTTAATTCTAATCAATTTCTCATAAGAATAGTTTATGAGATGTAAGCTTTCTAAAGCGTAGGCAGCCGACAGTCAAATATATCAGAAACTTGATACGTGTACTTTACGACAATTTTATGTGTTTGTTTAAAAAGTAATAAGTATTTTTAATGTAGGCAATTTGGAATTTTGTATTTGAAATACACATTTGATGTCACACGTTTCGATAAGTCGATACTTTCAGTTTGTTTTATTGATTATTTTACTATGATAATCGATTTGGGCTTAATTTAATGAAGTTGTCGTTCAGAGCTTTTTATTGAGCTTTTGATGTTCTTGTTATGATAGGTGAATGGAAAACTAAGCATTTGTAAAGAGTCTGTCATAACAACTTATTATACTTAACTGTGGAATTTCGGACTTTCAGTGAATATCTACGGAAATTCATATGTATAACAGACCTATGTAATTCGTAAACACATTACTTTTTAACGTCACACTGCTGTCTTTCGAAAACTTGCTAAATGTTCTCAGATATATAAGTTTTCACATTTCACACACAATTATCACTGTCTTCTGAAAATTAATTTAATCTTCCTATCTATCTTAATCTTCCTATCTACATTTAATAATGTAGTGCAAGCTTCGTTTGTATCATTTTTAATAAACAAAATTTATTTTATTCACATTTGGTAATATATTATGATAGCAGCCAGTTTTGAATTAAAAGTAATTGCAAAAAGTGCATTTTAAAACAATCATTACAGATTTTAAATGAAAATTCTTTATCGATTTAGATTTCTCACGATTTAATTCTATATAATTTGTATGAGTCTTTTCCATCTATGTTTACTGTAAAGCATTCGAAACATCGACAACGAAAATGTAAATATAAAAATTATTATACTTATATTGAAACCACGAAAAGCCTTTTGAAGTGACGTTAAAGTCGTGGACTGAAAAGGAGTCCAAGAGTACCTAATTATAAGTCAACAGTATCAAGAATCTCAATATAAAAATAAGAACCAAACAAACATTTACTCGTAACTGTAAATAAGGTAACAATGTAATGTAATAATACATACACTATAATATTATAGCAAAAAGCTGAGCTTTGTTAGGGCTCGCGTAGTTTTTCTAACGAGTAATAATGTTACAGCGATGTTAACTTTTTGGTTTTCTAAGAGATGGCGTTAGTAGTACAATAACATTCTGTCGAATGAACACAAAATTGTTAATGTTCATTTTTTAATGGTTATAAAATTATATTTTTTTGACAGATAACACTTTTAGATATAAAGCTAAAACAACTATGTTAAAGCACAAATTTATAGTCGTGATAGTTTTTCAGTAAAGTGTACCGCAAAATGCTCAGATTGTGGGATAGTGTTAAGACTCGCTTAGACCTTATTACACAAATAAAAAATAATATTTATAAGTAAGTTTACTAAACATAATATTTTAATAACGCGGAATTTTTATTTCGTATATTAAAAAAATCGTTATTGAAATAAAGAAATACTTTGAAACAAATTTACCATTTTACAGAACATTTATCTTTTATGTAGTGATTTAAATTAGCTTAAACAATTCCGTAATTTATTGTGAAAATCTTTGCAGTAAACTTATTCAGAGTATGCGTGAATCGTTGAATACGTTGAAGATTCGTATACAAACGTATATAATATACTTTTTTGAACGTCCCGTTCAGATGGTCTTTAGAAACTTGCTCGATTTTTTCAGACATTCAGGTTTCCTCACGATGTTTTCGTTCACCGTAAGACAAGTTATGATTATATTTGAAATGATACGCACATGAAAATATCAGAGGATATATCCCCGAGCTTTCAACCTTTAACTCGGTATTCCTATCATTAACCTATTCTAATTGAACAGGTACTATACACCGTAGATTTACCATATAAAACTATTATACGAAAACCACAGCTTTCGAATCAACCAATATCAAATATGAACCGCGGGACGACCGAATTTGTTTAAAATTCCACTCAAATATATGAAATGATTTAATAAGTACCGCAATTAAGTTAAAGGCAAAAAGTGTGCAGATTTTCGGAGGCCACGGCATTATATATACCGCTAATTTGCCATTCAAATTGAAATGGGTTGTCAGCATACGCCATGTGGACCTGTTAAATAATTAATAATGCAGCCAACCGATTAAAAGATATAAAATACTTCAATAATAACGTTTCGACTATTCCATTACTACTAGTGTTCTATACTTGCGATACTCTCGAAATCGGTATATAGAATATCCATCAACACAGACAAAATCCTTGATATTAATATAAATTAGTAAGGAGAAAAATATAACAAAACAAAAAACAGTTTGAAATTAATTTGAAAGCATTGCTAAGTTCTATTTTAATTGTGAACCAATTATTATATTTTTAATAATTAGGTTTCTATACGGCAGTTACAGAACTGAGAGTCTTGAAACAAAATGAGTTGAATGACGTAATTTGAGTGTATTAACTTCAAGTTACAGAATACAATTCACATAATATAATGAAAAAGTAGAGGTAACCCAGTAATAAACAAGGGGACTTGTTCTCGCTTTTCTCAAGTTAGGTACAAATGAAAATAATTTAACATGATTACCAGTCTTACGG
Source organism: Boloria euphrosyne (assembly GCA_951802675.2). Classification (NCBI taxonomy): domain Eukaryota; kingdom Metazoa; phylum Arthropoda; class Insecta; order Lepidoptera; family Nymphalidae; genus Boloria; species Boloria euphrosyne. Next base: position 6,535,653 of record OX637896.1, read on the forward strand.
AGAAAGAAAACATCGTGAGGAATCCTGCATATCTGAGAATGAAGAGACATGTGAAGACCGGCAACCCACACTTGGCTATCATGATGGACTATATCCTGATCCCCCTCCTAATGAAGGTAGTCACAACCCAGCAGTGGGATGATAAAAATGGCTGAGTACAAGTTAATACATGAAACTATTATTTAATGTTGCCATTTTAATCTCTGAGCTCCCTCTCTCTCTCACACACACACACACACTCTCTCTCTCTAAATTCTTAAGTACATGAAAAGCTTTAATATTTAATTACATTTGTACGAAATATATCATGTCACGAATACCTATATAATAAAAAATAATTTAATAGAACCAATTGAATACATTATGGAGGTTCTATAGGAGGACGATATCTTGATCCTCCTCATGCCCGAAGGCTATGATGGACAGTAATGTAAACCAATGAAACTTGACCGTCGCCTTTTATGAGGGCGTTTAGTACTTAGATATATTTTACTATCGATATAAATTTTTATAGTTTTAGCTCTATGATTTCTAAGTGAATCTTTGTGTTATATGAAGAAATATGTATTTTGTCTGTCTGTTTGTACAATTGGTTCTGTTTAAATTTAAAATAAATTACACCTACTAATTTTTTGAATTATACAATCACCTGTTAAAAAGCTTGAGTTCAAATCCAGGCTCGCACTTGACATTTTCATGTCCGAATTATTTTACCATGATTACCTACCTGTCTTATGGTGACGAAAAACACCAGGAAGTCCGCATATCTTCAGAGTGTGAAGATATGCAGGTTTCCAGGTTTTAAACCAATTCGCATTTTAGCGTGGGCAATGGCTTGTTATTTCTTGTATTTAGAGGAGGGCCTAGTGCCCAGTAGTGGGCTACTTAAAAAAGACGAGGCAGACCTTATTTGCCAATATAATGTGAAATAGTTCTAGTAAACGCAAAAAAACTAAACGGATAAAACACATGTGAGCCCATCGTTATTATTAACATCAAATAATTAAAATAAACCTCTAATAAATGTAAATATTTAATAGCTTTAAAGAATTTTAATGTCCAGACCCCCCGCGAATGAATAGGTAATAGAATAAAGCGATATGTTACTTGTGAGGTGTATTAGTAAAATAAATTTGTAATATAGTAGTATGTGAAGCTAAAAAAAATTATAAAGTTTCCTTCCCTTTGGTTCTGCTAGCTTAGTTTTGTGAAGTTTATATAGATTTTTCAACGATTTTTTAGTTTTATAACTCATTTTCACTTTTAAATCATTTATTGTTCAGGTAGTTGTTATTTTCATAATCTAACTTTGTATAGTGTTCTAACACAAACTTCATCCTAAATACGTGCAGTAAATACGACGAGTACATACAAGCCCGCCCCGTAGTTTTTCTCCGGTTTTTAAAACCTCTTTACCTACGTTCAAACCTAATGACTCATTGTCGATCATAACTTATTATATTATTCTACAAGCAAGAATCGAACTGGATATCGTTGAATAATGCCCTCAAACATGTATCATCTTAATTTTTATTACGAAATTAGTTTATAACAAATGACTTCACTTATGATATAGTTGTTGGAATGCGATTGCTTTTCTTAATTTATTAAACAAGAAAATTTATTACTAACATTAAACTTGCAGATGAGATCATATATTAACTTATATAAACAAACGAGATTTTTTTAATTAGAAAACGATTAATTATTATTCAAATTGCTTTAAATAATAGTCTAGGGTTTTCCCATGGATCTGTTTACCAATTTAAATGCTTTATTTAATACTAGCAATTGCCGCGGCTCCACCCGCCCCCGCGACAGGAAAATTAAGGGTTATAAGAATTTTTTGATGCCAAATCTTAAAAAAGAGTAAAATAAAAAAATTGGTCTAAAATTAAAAAATAAAATATCTAGAGGGGAATCCCTTATCACCTAGGGGAATAAAAAATAGCCTACGACGTATTCCCTTACCTAATAACTAATAACCTACCAAATATATATATATATATATATATATATATATATATATATATATATATATATATATATATATACAAAACATACATAAAATCGGTCATGCCGTTTCGGAGGAGTTCGATAACAAACACTATGACCCGAGACTTTTATATATTAGATAATGGATATCTAAATCATAGATAACTAAATAATAAGGTGCGCTTTTGCAAAACAAAGTAAAGTGCTTTAAAACTGGATCTCGCAACTGTAAAATTATCAAACGTATTATTTTTAACAATATAAACACTTTGAAAATTAGTAAAAATCAGCAGAAAAAAACCTGATGTCTGAGAGAACCTAAAGAGTCCGCGAAATGCGTGTGTATACCCATCTTCAACTTTAGGACGTAAAAAGGGTTAAATTATGATTTTGAAAGGCTAAGTTATGTGTCTAAAAAAATCATTTGTTAACTTATTACTTATCTTAACCCAATATTAAGTGTGATAACATTCTACAGCCGAGCGAATCTGGTGACAGAAACTATATTTGCTTCACGCAGATTCGAACCGACGACCACAGTCTTACAAAAGTCAATTTAATAATTAAACAGCGGTTAAGTACTGACGATTTCAAAGGACTGATGGAATTTATAAGCTAACACTCACGCCCAATTTATATTGTGATGAATAATAGCCGTTACGAATGCCTTTAAAATGCTGCTGGTCACCCATCTAGCAATAAATCATATTGACGTAACATGTGTTGTATAGTATTCCGGTTATTTCTATCGACCATATCATAACTTTATCTGCATATGAGCCTGTCAGCGCAAAAATACTCCTAACCACACTTATAAATTGATTTTGAAATGTGAAATTTCAACACAGTGTTACTTATTTAAGTAGGTATATTATGTAATGTTTGATATATTCAATAGACTAATATAACAATTTAATCTCCATGTATGTACGTACGTAAAGTAATTACTGCTACTGATTTTTGAAGGAAATAAGACGAAGCTGATTTTTGTTCTAGTAATATGTATGTAATAGGTAAATGATAATAAAAGAAGCAGTAAGAAGCACCTTTAAAAAGTTTATAGTATGTGATATCTTGATTGAAATTAAACCAATTTTCAAAAGCTCTTAGTTCGTAGCTTCGTAGTGGATAATAAGGCTAACATTTTCAGCATTTCGAATAGCGACTTAGGTACAGTTCAATAATATTTGCAGACAATATCAACAATATTAACAGCTACTAATGTACTAATAATCACACGTGTCAATATGTGTTTTGTATTATATCCCCTAAGGTACCTTGTATCCGTAATATTTAACATAACATTATGTCCCAAAATCAACTGTAAAGAGGATAAAGGGGCAAAATATAACAATTTAAGTATAACTTTAACTTCAGAATGTAGCAACGTTTCTTCATTACTTATTTTTTATAATTTTATTATATATATATTCTTAATAAAATTAATAAAACACTCAATATTAGCATTTTACAAATATGAGTAATGGAACTTCAAAAACTTAGCCTGTCTCGTGATAACGTAACGTATTCTAACCAAAAAAATACACAATTTCATTTAAAATATCGAATCAAAACTGACGAATCTAAAACAGTATCTAAACAATAAGAGAAAAATATTATATGAAGAGAAATGTGTCGAATACTGTCATTGAAAATTATGATACATAGTGTAAAGTTTCTATTTATTAGAGTGTCACACCAAAGGGCTGCGACACAAAGACATACATCACTGCGGCCTTATTCAGTTACAAAATGCACGTATTGTTGTCATATTTGTATTGGGTTGTCGAAAATGGAACCAAATTTTACACCTGTATAGTGTATACACTATTCACACTCCCCGTAGAGATTGAGTATATTGGCCTATTACTTATCTTGTGGGGCCATTTTGTACTGTTGACTCGAGAAATGGTTACCTCGTATCGGGAATGGTTGTATGAAGCTATTTTATTGCCTATTTCAAAAGAAATATTCGGCCACTTACTTTTTATTTCGACGCGTATGATTTTTATAAATAGCTGTATTAAGAATTGTATTACATCGTGATGAAATTTACAGTTAGTTATATTTTTAGTCCTCAACTAAAAATATAAAAATAGAAAAAAAAAACAGATGTGAAAACATCGCAAATATGTTTTTTAAAAGATGTGCATTTGTCTTCATATTTATTTCAGAATAAATACAAAGCATTTCAAATTGGCAAGCAACTGTCTCTTGGTACAACCAGTAATATGGGCAAAATGGACGACTCTCTTAATTTTAACTCTAAAAGAAAATATATTCAAATCTTAGAAACAGAATAATAAATATAATAAAGTAGAATCTTAGTTAGAGAATTATTTCACTACATTAGTACAAGAAGTCGGAACAGACGATCAAATAAAACAATTCAATAAATTCCAGTAAGTATTCGCCTAATAAAAGCATTAGTCCGCTTTGACAAACGTGGAAATTGTATTATTTGGTCCCCCATTTCTCTTTTCACGGACGGAACGATATGGCGTTCACGGTTCATGGTATACTGGTCGTTTTCTACGTTTTTCTACATAATACGATACCAAGTTGATATATGGGAGGGAGTTTTATTTAATATCGGATTATTGATTTATGAGTTGAGTACGCGTGCCCCATATACCCGCGCCTCCCCTTAAATTGTGTTTAGTGACGTGTCGCCATGAATGCCGACATAATTTACGTGTATTGTTGTTTAGGTATCGTGCTTTATTGCCTGGAATCCGAAATATTGTTGACTTAGAAATGTGTTTGATATTTAAAGAAATATTCGAAGGATGTTAATAAAGTTTATGGAGGTATTTAACGAGGTTAGCTTTTATATATTTGTGTTACGAAGTTTCTATCATATATTCTCTATAGAAAAAGAATAGCGTGATTTAGCTTATGGTTTCAAGCTATTATTTTAGAATATATCTTACGAAAAATATAACTGTTGATCAAATTTTCAAGTTTCAACGACAAAAACACGAAAGACATCGTAATTATACAAATTTCCTAAAGCAGTACGCTTCACCTACTTTCCTTCTTGCAGTACTATCTGCATAAAGACAATAGCAGACTATAAAAATAAAGTATTACGACCAAAACACGCCACACAATATCCAAGCACCGAAGTTTCAGAACAATTACTGTATACATAATAATTACATACATAATTAAAACATCTTATAAGTCGTTATTACTGAATTATCAAGACCGTTGAGAATAATATTGAGTGTATGAGGGCATATATATTTTTTATTATTTAATCTACGGTTTAAGTTTTTTGATATTATGGTACTAGGTTTCTCCTCCGACTTCATTCACGTACTTTATAGCAAAGTAAAAAAGTCAGAAATAGATAATACTTTTATAAAGGGACATAGGTATCAGTTCAACACTTACAAAAATAATTTTTAAATAAACAAACAAAATTCTTAGACAAACTAGTTAATGCCTAAATTGAAAATTCCTCGCTTTAGTGGTCTAACTTCAACTCTAACTAAAATTGACATGTTGACGTATGACATCTTTAGTAAATTAAGCAACTACATACGCTGATCGCTACCCACGCTGATGTATCTCCTAATTGCTTAGATTTTATAATAATATTTATTAGGAATTATTATTATTATTTTGTATCTCTTTAGAATTCACGGGCTCGAAGGAGCCCGGTCCTTTGGAAGGCTTGCGTGGGGACACAGGTCCAACACGTAGAGGCCCCTTGAGAGATTCAAATTTGTTTAATGTGACGCATCCTCCGAGATCCATCTGTGAGTAACCTATAGGAAATTGCCCACAGATGGCCTTCGGATAATGCGTAGGGACTATGGCAGATGTGGAAAACAAAATAGGGTTATGGAATGGAGTTTGGATGGACTATAAACTGGGTTATTGTGTGAGACTAACGGACGTCCGCCTGCTCAACAGTCTCAGATTGAATATTTGGCGGACGGTGACTCGCCTACCACTAGATGGGCCCCCACAAAGCGGCATAAAGCCTTGGGCGCAACATCGGCGTGGTCGGCTAAGGGTGTCGAGAGGTGTGCACCGGTTTCACCATCGCGAGAGTGCTCGTGAGCGGGTTTCCCCGTTATTACGCAGATTGAGCACTTCCACCCTTTCGAGCACTAAGCTCTTGCGCTCCACTCTGGACGGCCAATGAAGGCAAGCCAGAGGCGGGGGACAGATGTTGTTTCCCCCGGGAGACCTCAGGTCCGTGGTGTCGCCACTCACCAACAGCTCGCCACAAGCTGCCCTGCGGGCTTATTATTATTATTATTATCATGACTTTGTACTTTTAAATTATGAATCTGGAAATGCTATGTACACTTGTTATTGACATGCATATAAGGTATGTTATTATGTTATAAATAAATAAAATGTATAAAAGGGAGAGGTTAGCTTTTAAGAGATTGTAAGTCGGCCTAGTTCAGCCATTATCAGTTTAGTGTACAAATGTACTATTTATATACTTTTTACGAAATATGTCTTGTAAGTATTATTATTATTTTTGTATTGAAGTCAAAAGAGATATATTATTTACGAAGTGACTATTTGTACGGGTACTGGACGAATAAATTATATTTATTCGTACATTTATCGGATGATTAGCTTGAAATAGTTTTATTAACGTGTGATAAAGGATAAAAATAATTTTGAGGGTGTCATGTTATGTTAAAAGTCGGTGGAATCTTAAATAATAAATTTTCAGCTCGGTAGGTTAAGGTTGTTTTCTTTTTATATTTTGCATATATCCTGCACCTAAAACTCACTTATTTTTTATTAGAAAGCAAAAAAGTGATAGATATTCGTATAAACCGACAGTTGTCGGACGGATAATATATATTTTATTCGTCCAGTAACCGTACGAATAGATGCAGCCTATTATTTATTACATTATAGCATACTAGCTACTCACCCTCTGTAGTAAAAAGTATCCTATATTTTGACCCGGACAACCAGCCATTATCATAATATCAGTTTCATAAATATCTGCACCGAGGTTCTCTCGTGATGCGCTCCCAGACAGATCGACAGAGCGACAAACACTCAAAAAACTAAAGATTTGGCTTCCGTATCGATAATGACTATATACAATAATTTCTATAAAAGGTTCTAAAATATATTTAGCACACAGATTTGACTCAGAACGTTATTATCTAATCTAATATATAAAAATCTTGTATCACAGTGTTTGTTATTGAACTCCTCCGAAACGGTTCGAGCGATTTTTATAAAATTTTTGCTTATATTTGGTAGGTCTGAGAATAGATCGTAGGCTATTTTTTTATTCCTAGGCTTGCTCCAGAGTTTTACTTTTTTATGATTAGGCATCAAAAATTACTTATAACCCTAAATTTTCATCCTTCTACCATCAATCCCTATTTTTTAATAGTGTTATTAATTATTATGTATATTAATAACCACTGTAACGTCTCGACTGGGGTATAACATTTTCTTAATACCTTGGTAGAGACTAAAACGAGTCCTGAGTCATTTCCCCGATCCGGTTAAATGTCGCTTTATATGCTAATTTTGAGACTGACAAAAAATATATTTTATAGCCTCGGGAGACAAAATCTTAATTCAACCACTAACCCGTTTTACCTTGATTTACTCACTTTTTACAACAAAGTTCAAAAGAAGTGCGATTATTCAGGGCTCTTGCTCAAATTAATTACAGCGAATGTCGTTTTTATAACATTGTTTGGAACTGGGTTAAATAAATCTCTTTGAGTTCTATTTAATAAATGTATTGGCACAAGATGTTTGGTCAATACTAATATTTACTTGGAACCAGCTGTAAGATGACTTCTTTTTAATTTAGCAACTTTTATCCTTTGAAGATTGCTTGTAAATTCATAAACTTTTATTAGTTATATTGAGATTTTTTTCTTTAGGTACATTAAATGATATTAGAACGATAGTAGTTTAAAGTTGTAGGCTCTTGTTTATTTCGATAAAAATATATTTACTGACACAATATTTATAATATATTTAAGTATATAATAAAAAATGCTGTAGGTTTGCAGGTAGATTGGTAGGTAAGGCAGACATAGGCAAATAAAAATCAGTTTTACTACTTTATTCTACTTTAAATCTAAATATACTTAAGTCTATTTAAATATATGTCATACATGTTTCATTTTAATTGAATAATAATTTCGTTCAAAACATTCGTTTAATACAATCATGAAGCTGTTAAATGTACAAGCTAACTATATAAAGTTTACTGCCAAGTCCTAATATCAAGTTTATGAAAAAAACCTCTCAGAACTTCACATTCAAAATCAATTCCAGAGCTAGCCCTAATAAAAACTCTCTCCTTAAGACGTCACATGCTTAAAAACTTTTCAATATCACTTATTTACCGATCGTTTAATATCGTACCTTATTACAATGTACTAAGCTCTACTTAGTCGCTCAAACAGATTTGCTTTTGCAATATGAACTCTATTTCAATAATGTAGAGTCTATGTAATGCATGTAGAGTTCAAGGACAAACTTCAGGTGTTCAAAACCAAGGGTATGTTAATCAGGCGATAAATATGGGTGATACTTTCTTTGAAATAGGGTTCGGATTTACGATTCGGGACAGTGGTTTAGAGATAAACGGAAAAATCGTTATTCTGTTTTTATCTTCATAATGAGATATGGAGAGGAGCTTTTTAAATGTTTAATTTAAGCCTTGCCTTTAAAGCTTCGCAACCATCTTTGCGCGTTCTTCATTAACTCTTTGTTACATACGTTACTAATGCATAATATAACAAATAATGTATTGGAAAAAGGGCATTATGCCTAACTACTAACCATTTTGATATTTATAATATTGAAAATACGTTTTGTATAAATGAAAAAAAAATTGTTAGTGCATATTTTGATCCAACTCATTGGAGCCGTTCCTGTGGACGAATGCAGGTTTAACATAATGATAAAACTAACCTCGCTGCGCACAAACCCTTAGGTAACAAACAGTAGTGTTACTATTTGTGTAATTTTATTTATAGTGAAACTAACTGTTTTCAACATCGCTCTTTAAAGCCAATACACTAGAAATTAAATATAAAAATATTTGCTTATCATGGGAATCGAACACGCGATCTCTACTTTACCATTATGCTTTCTCTAATTTTAACTTCAAACTCAATTATTTGTTTTAACGCAACACTACTAGTGTTGTCTGTTTCTTAACAATGTATTTAGTTGTCATGAATATTAAACATCGCACCTTGTGAGTTTATCAGGGACAACCGTTTCCACTATTTGCACGGCTTTTAACATGTAGCGCAGATGTGCTTGACTGGGACGTGTTTGTGTGGAAATTGTGTTAAAATGTATTGAATTTTTGGTTTTAACATAACAAAAGCCGAAAACATCCTCGCGTTACGATCTTGATAACGTAGTAGTCATATAATTTTATTTGCTAATCTAATTGTAGTGTACATATATCTACACGACATGTTTGGTTCAGTTGGTAGTGACCCTACTTTCTGCGTCAGCGGTCGCGGGTTCAAGTCCCGCTGGAGAATGAATGTTTGTACTCCAGTCATTATATTTATAATATGTATGTATTTAAAATTTATATGTGTAGTAACGTAACGTAACGTAGCTTACCACGGAACAAGATGGCGCTGTTGTAATAACGTCCCAATATATTTATCTATTTATTTATCTACCCAACACGTTCTTTCTTTTGTGTGTCTCTGACAAAAATCTAAGATAACTTGAAAATATGGATTGACCGTACTTAAATTAACATCAAAACATTCTTTATTTCTTACCAAAATGTATTTGTTATAAATCGGTTATCTTTAACTTGACAACATTTTCAAACAATTTCATCCCTTCAATTTCAATTTTTGCAACAAAAAGTAATCTTTTCTAGTCCCATCCCTCCTTAGAAGGCATGAAAATGTAACAGACAGACATATTTACACTCGCATTTATAATATTTATATGGTTTACAAACGAAATAATGCTAAAAATTACCTTTTTACCGTACATTTTCTGTATAAAACGGCATTATTTCGTAGAAAAAATCATATAGCAGGATAATCACTTCACATCAAATTAGGGAATACAAACGCGGAAACAACGTGTGTTATTGATACGCCCGCCGGCGCAGAGAACAAAACATTACAATAATTGGTATGGGAGAAGAAAATATTTGAATATAACATTTTGTTTATTCGTATGAATTGTTAACCGAAATTTCTACTATATATGTATGTATGTATTTCTGTTGATATATTTTATGAATAAGGTATGTTTTAAATTCTGGCACATTTCTAGGTAAAATACGTAAATATATGCTAAAAATATGTCTGCATGAGTTAAAATTTTTATAAAAATACTTTATTAAAATTTTTAATAATACCCAAAACCAAGTACAAAAGCATACAAAGATATAATTAGAATAATTCTTTAAAAGAACTATTCGTACGTCGCCATCTAGTTCAAATGTTATAATTACGCAAACATAACCATTAACAGCAACAGTTAAGGTCTAAATTCCTTTAACTGTATAGAAACATAAAGAAAATTTACAACTACCCTCATAAGTGAAACGTCTTAACCGCATGAGGTATGAGGTCAATCTTTATTCATATGGGGCTCGGACCGTACATTTTCAACTGAATTATTTGTCTAAATAAAATTTATGGTCTGCACTATTGGAACGACAGGATATTTCTGTTGCATTTTACGGATAGTGTGCAAATAAAGATGAGGAATACAGATTCATAGAGTAATATCTATATTTTTTATGTATATAAAAAATAATGTCTGTATGTATGATTTTGATGATATTTTCAAGCCTGAAAAAAATTTCAGATTACCCTAATGGGTGTTTCTATGAAGCGTTATTAGAAGTATAAACATGGGCAAAGCCGCGCGTACTCCTAGTATATCTATAAATAAAATTAAATTGTATAGTTTATTTTTAAATTAATTTATCGTATAATTTGAATAATTTTTACTATTTATTTCTATAACATTAGTTATTCATTTCTATAACATAGTTATTTAAATCAGTTATTTATTTCTATAAAATAAATCTTCCCAACTTCTACACTATAGTTATTATTAAAAAAAATTGCTACTCGACTATATCAGCAGGAAACAACAGGTTTGATTCCCTCAGGACATCTCTAAGTACATTAATGTTATCATTATAATTAGTAAAGTGACACCCGCTTCCATCTTTGCAGGTAATTTGCCTTCTATCATTATGAGAGCTTAGCGAATTATCCAATTAACTTGATAAAACAGGGAGGAAAATTATTTCTATTGTTTACCTGACCGTTACAGATTATATAATGGACCAAGACTTTATTTATTTAAATGGCGTTCTCATCTTAACCTACTTAAGGCAAATAAAGATAATATAATTACTCCCTGAACGACAGTTTTTGCATTAATTTTTCCTTAAAATGAGTACAAACCTAGTATTTTTTTATTTCCCACTCCCGTTCGTCGTTTTAACTGTACGTATAGATTTTTAAGAAATGAAGTATTTTCCTGCTATAAAAAGTATCCTGTACGTTGATTCGGATAACCAGCTATCATCGTACCAAATTTCATCTGAAAAAACTGAGGTCTATATCCATTGGATTTTTCAAAAAATAATCAATGTACAGATTCGACTAAGTTACAATTTTATACGAGTATGTGTAGATAACACACTGTAGCTACATAATTTGCATTGACGTACGCCGTTGCGTTGTCTGATGTCACTTTATGTTACGATACAATATCAACTAAAACCTTTGACACTCAATAGCTACCAACACGGTTTTCCAAATACCTGAGATACGGGTTCTATTCTCGCTTGAAGCAAATTTTTAATACCGTATGTCTTCTACCTCATCCTAAATATGCAGTTTGCTCAATCCATATAAGTAAATATATGAAAGAAGGAACAGATAGAAAAGTGAACGGAAGTCCCTAAAAACGAAACAAGTTAATTTACCTTAAGATAAAAATCGAAAGGTACACAAAAGCTCAAGTTACATTTCAGACGCTATACAAAATTACAGGGCAGGGTTTTTGAATGAATATTTTCCATGGAAACCTTTGAGTCTGACAAAAATCAGGTAACAAAAGATTTCCGTACTTTGGGTACGGAACTGCCTTCAAACATGTTCATATATAAAGTTATATTACAATACAGAGATAGAAACTATTTTTAATATTGTTTTCAAAATTTATGTCGCTTTGCTTTTAACAGTAACAGCTATTTCGTGTTTTTTGCCATTTTCAAATACATTGGACGGTTTCGTCTATAGAAGTAACAAAAATTGTCTACTGACACCGGTTAAAAATATGTTTTATATTTTAAAATTTTACGTTTCATGTGTCTAGACTATACACAAAATAAAATTCTGTGTTGAAGTTGTACACTAAATATTTTTTTAGATATTGATATTGATATTATATTGAAATAGGCATTATTGGCGATACAGGGGCCGAATTGAATTGTTTTTAGAATTGTTCTATAGTTGTAGAAACCTTTGAATAGATTTTGATAAAAGTTGATATGATATTAATTGGTTTTTCGGGGGTCAATCTACCTAGGGATGAACCTAAGCGAACCGAAAGTGAGACGCAAAGTATAAGATAAAACAGAAAAGCAGTTTACTAAATTACAAAAAAACAACGAGTTAGGCTCTAATATTTGTACAAGCTTTTGTTATACATCCAAAATTAATAATAATTATTGTTAATTTAATTTAGTCTAAAAATCTTATATTACCGACCAATCTTCCACATGACATTGGCGAAGTACTTTGTGCTCAACTGACAATTTTGAAGCCATTAACAAGAAAATTGAATCGACACAACGACACGTTAGGCGAAGTTTCTAGTGACCTTACTTCCTGCGCCAGGGTTCACGGGTTCGAGTCCCGCTGGGTGCATGCATTTGTTGAGGACGAATATTTATAATCCAATCATGGGTGGTAATACTTATAATATGTATTTAAAGTTATATATGTATCAACTATCTGGTATCCGTAACACAAGCCTCGTAGCTTATCACGGAACCAGATGGCGCTGTGTAATAATCTCTTTATCATCACTTTCTATATTTCTATTGAAAAGCAATACTTACAAGTTAAAGCTATATTACATAAGAATAACTTGCATAATCGATACCAAGACGAATGACTGTAAAACATGATTTTAAACAACATAAAATCCATTAGTTACCGAGCCATGTCATAATTTTAACAAAGACAACTTACTAGAACACAACACATTCAATAAATCATCAACGAACGCACATCCCATACTATATTTGTATGACGCAAGACAAAAGTGAAAGGAGATCGACCCCTGACCTCACCTTTGGTTAAAATAACTCGACAGTGTATTGAGTACTTATATCATGGTCGGATAGGTTTCATCTACATGATAACTAATACTTACATATGTGTCTATTAGAATTACTCATGCAGTGTTTATCTGTCTGTTCGTTTGAGTCGATGTTAAAAATAAATGTGTCAATATCACTGGTTTGGTTAGTAATGTAGTGTAGATTATTTATCAAGACACTCCCAGAAACAATTTCAAAACATAATATAACAAGTAGTGCTGCATGCGATGAATTACCATTATAAAATTATTATCTATATACTAGCAATTTCCACGGCTCCGCCCGCGTTGGTAGAAAGATAAAAATTTTGGGTTATAAATATTTTTGATGCCAAATCATAAAAAAAAATTTGATCTAAAAATAAAAAAATAAAAATCTGGACAGGACCGCCCTTATCACCTAGAGGAATAAAAAAATCCTATTCTTAGACCTACCAAATATACACAAAAAATAACATAAAAATCGATCAAGCCGTTTCGGAGGAGTTCGATAACAAACACTGTGACACGAGATTTTTATAAATAAGAGATAAATGAGTTAAAATAGCAGTACAGTATCTTCATATTTTCTGTTTCTCAATCGATGTTATTATTTTAGTATTTAGTACTTATTGACGAGCATTACTGATATCAATTAAAAAGTTTTAAAGACCGTTAGTTATTTTAATGAATATACAATCGAATTTAGATCATTGAGCAAATCATATTATAATTATTAAGAAGCATCATATTTTATAGCTTCTACGAAATGAGTATCAGATTTACGCGTATATATTTTAGATATTTAAGTCTGTAACAACTATAGGCCTTTAAGAAGTTTCAAACATTAATCTGTCCCGTGACCATGATTTTTGGAAGTATTCGAAATGTCGGGAACAATAAATCAAAATAGAAAAACAACCAAAAAATGCTTTAATTTAAAATTGTTTGTATTTAACTTGATCAAAATTAAGCGTTTTTAGGATTTTTATCACTTCATTCACTATTTACCTCAAAAGCATACTTAGCTTAAAATAATAGAAAGTTTGCTATAATAATGTAACAATTAGCAATCAATATTCTCACGATGCGTTGCAAAATCGTAAGTTCGTAGGTCAATAGTGCAATTACGAGTATTCGTCACGACGGTATTCGAAGGAGGCTTTGTTCTTTTCGAGGCTAGCCATAATTAAGGGCAAACTATACTAATCGGTAGAAAAAATCTTAAAAGTAATTCTTATAATATTAATTAAATCAGCAATTCTTGTCTGTACATATAATAAAATTCGAACTTAGTCGAATCCGTACTTTGAGTAATTTTTGGAAATTCCTATTGAAACAGTCATTATTATCGATACAGAAGCCGAATCTATAGTTATCAGAATTTTTGTCTGTCTGTCTGTTTGTGACCGCATCACGAGAAAACCACTGAACAGATTTAGATGGAATTTGGTATGATGATAGCTGGGATATCCGGTGATATAGGATACTTTTTACTGCTATAAAATTTCTCATTTCTGAGAAATCTCAAGTAACTGTTAAAAATCGGCTGTAAAATATTACAGAGTATGTGAAATCAGTCGCGTACTAATCCTAATACAATAAATTACGACATTAACAAAATATTTCAAGGTAATCTCCAAATACAGAAGAGAGAAACCGAAAAATCATTCAACTAAATACCATTTTAAAATATAAGAAAATTATAAAAATGTTCAAACGTTTCTTTGCGCCAGCTTTTCTATTGCTCTACAAGAAAACGTAGAAAGCGAGTGTGTTTTATATAAACCGTACAAAAAGACTGAATAAACTATAAATGGCCTTTGAAAAGTTAATTACTATTAAAAAGAAATGTTTATTAATTAACATAATGAAAAATAGGAAAAAGAAATAGTATTCCAAAGAGGAATTTTCTATTTGACCTCGTCTAAAACCAAAAATTTCTTTGCAGGTTATGAAATATTGGCATCAGCTAATATTGAGGTGAAAGAGCTCAAAGTCAGTGGTTGCGGTATTCAAATTTAATAACCGAAGCTTGGCTATGAACCTAGTACAAAGCCTGTAGCTTTTCCCGGCGCACGTTTATCATTTTAAACGAATCAGGTATTATATAAAATTATATATTGATATGGTATTTTAGACAGTGGTAGCCCAGTGGTAACGCGCTCGCTTGGATAACTGAGTGATGCGGTTTAAATCCGGGTCTCGCACATCTGGTATTTTCATGTGCGAATCTTTTCTATCACCATTAACACTTGTCTTATGGTGAAGGAAAACAAGAGGAAACCTGCATGCCTGAGAAAACCTAGCAAGTTTTCGAAAGACATGTGAACTACGCCAACCCGCACTAGGCCAGCGCGATGGACTATGGCCTGATCCCCCTCGTATTGAGGGAGGCCCTTGACCAGCAGTGGGACGTTAAAAAGGCTGAATACATGGTATTTTTGTGCTCGGGTTCGTCTCTACCTCTGTTAGTATACATTTCTTAGACATAACAGATTTTACCGCAGTAAAAAGTATTCTATATGTTGACCCGGATAACCAGCTATCATCATACCAAATTTCATCAAATTTGTCTAGTTTTTTTCTCGTGTTACGATCACAGACAAACAGATAAAAATTCTAAAAACTATAGATTCGGCGTCTGTATGGATAACAATAATTAAGACTTCAATAAGACGTTCCAAAAATATTTATTTTAAAGATTCGAATCAATTAGAATTTTACTTATTATTATTAAAATCAGTGGTAGCCCAGTGATAACGGGTTCAAAACCCCAGCCTCACACCTCTGATATATTCAAGTGTGAATCATTTGGCAACATTACCATTTGTCTTACGGTAAGGACTGAATACATACATACATGTATGTAACTGTCTGATAGCCAATGCATAATAAATTATTTGCCACATCCACAATGTATACTCCTCGTAAGACTTTCTAAAGAGGATGAAAATCCTTTGTAGTGATATTTTCCATTATCATGAAATGTCATGCTTTTTTAAAGAAAAGGATAGGGTTTATTTTTACTGCGTGTGATTTACGCAGAACTGTAAAAACAAGCCCTTGCACGCGGTATTACTCGCCATTGGTAAGTACAGACGTCTAGAAATATAATAGCATATTTAAATAAAAATGCCAAAATGCCATCAGCAAGACTTGAACCCGCGACCAATGTCACAGCGAAATGACACTACAAACCAAAAAAATGTACTATACTGTACCTATGTCCTTCTCAACTCCCTTTCTGGCGATGCAGCGGAAACTAGGGTTTATCACTAATAGAAAATTAATATCATCTTAATAAGAAATCAATCTCTTTATTAATTAGCAATAACTAATTTAACATAGAGCTAGATTGAAAGCAAAATTAATAACAATGTCAAGGAAACTTATAATCTATAATGTATCTACGAAAAACTGAATGCAGCGAGCATTGTTCGAGTTGATTCACGATAGCATCAATACCACGTCGAATATTATTTGAAAAGGTCATATACATTAGGCGACGCCCATAGAGAATTTACAACAAGAATACACGTAATTGAACCGTGTTTATTTAATACAAACTACTTTTAACCTGCGGTTTTCCTCGTGATATGTTAGACGATTAAAATTAGTCAATGTTGATGATAAATACTGTATGGATATTTTTTTTAGTTTGTGACATTATCAATGTGCTTAGTCGAAATTGATTCAAACATTTCAAGCTGAAAAGCTTGAACAAATCTCGATGGAATTGAGTTCACGAATAGATGACTGGAAGGACTGGAGTAACATAATACGTAACGAAAAGCACCAGTGTACACCTCATTTGTATAATAATTATGAATTAATATAACAATTACACCAGACTATAACTACTTAAATAAAATCACAACTTAAGAATAAAATAAATATATAAATAAATATGATGGGAAATTATTACAACAGCGCCATTTAGTTGCGTTACGGTAATATTACACATATTAGATACATACTTCACAGTAACTCTGCTCAACAGCTATGAATTCCGGTTCTATAAAGCACGGCTTATATATTAATTGTAATTTCAATCTACCCACCATTTAATTAATTTTAACTTCCGTTGTTATCTTAAATAATAACAGTTAATTTATTTTATTTCAATATATCCGATTTAATATGAATTTAGTTTTCTTAAATAATATTATACTAATTAAGCTCCATACTAAAGAACGACTTTTTTCATTAAGTTACTATGATTGCGGCGGTTAGGGATGCATTCAGGCATAAATTAAATTACGCAAGCAGAGCCACAGCCAAAAACCATATCACAATATATATCTATAGTACAAAAATTGCAAATTCTTCGTGTAATCAAAATATAATCAAAAACACAAACGAAACCACAGTAACAACTTGTTAAAAAATAAATACGGAGAAAGTTAACATTTAAGTGCTAAAGCTTTTGTGAAATTTCTAAGAAAATAATAAAATATTTTACTCACATCTGATGAGTAAGACGCTAGTCATACATGTAACACAAGGATTTCGCCAAATCTATTAACTTATGCAAACAATGACTGTTTAAAACATGGCTGCATGCATTCTTATACCGCATCGAAACCTGTGAGTAATTCTAAATGAAAGCAATTGAGAATGGTAGAGTTCGTATATTTAGAATTGTAGTGGGTTCGATTTCTCTTTAGGTCAATTTTATATAAAAAATTTGTTTGCTCTCTGTAAGGACTTATATGATTTAAATTATAAACCCTACTAAGTATTTATTTATGTATATTTTAAAGTTAAATATATTTTTTGTTTTACACTTTTTATTTCGTCTTTCTATATTATTAATATCTTATTTCACATTTCAAGCAATTTTGTAGTTTTCTATATACTGTAATACTTGTAAGAATAGAATTAACCCTTCTAATTAATCCCTAACGGCCCTCATACGAATATGTAATTTAATGGCACTAGAATTATAAATGCTTAAGCTTGTAAGTGTGTATGTTCGTTACTTTTTTTCGTTGAAAACTCTGTAACTTCAAACTGCTGAACGGATTTAGATGGAATTTTGTACACAAAAGGCAGACACTTGGAGTAACACAGCAAAGCTAGGGGAAAGTGCTAGTACAGCAGAGCACGTCGAAACATGGTTAAAAATTCTCTTTATAAATATCAATTTAATAAAGTGTATAGTTACAACGTAACAATCTTATAAATATAATATGATCGTTCACTGTCAATTCTTTTGTCTTATCGACAAAATTGCGCACACATTTTTTTTTTAAAAAGTTTAAGTTCAAAAAGTAAAGCTAAATAATAAACAAAATTAAATTATTTTCATTGCGAATATTAAGAGACGAGTTCATTTGGAAGGACGCTAGAAATACAATATTTATTACATTTTTAAATTGAATTGAAGACTTCTGAGGGTCCTCATTCATGTCTGTGTTCACATTCACTTTCGAGTTGGTTGACCGTTGCCTGTCATCGCTCTAAGAATTTTTAATCTTAGAAAATCTAATTTAATATCTATAAGAACTCCAAAACTAAATAATGATAATGAAAATGAAGATTGACTTCAAACTTAAATATTTCAACTATACTAAAACGAAATCTGCAGTACGCGAGGGCGCATACAATATTAAATTTACTTAAAAATACACGTTCAAAACTAAGCTTAACAAGTAAATACACAGGGTTTTAAAATTTTATTACAAATAATAATATAGAAGCTAAGACAGTAATAAAATTGAGTCGCCACGAACATTTTATTTCGCACAGTGAATGAAACTAGAAACACGTATGAACAAATTATGACTGCTATAAAAAGCGGACGGTTCATTAGTCTGTACGTTTGTACAACAAAAGCTGGTGTCAGTACAATACGTAATATAATATAAGTAAACTGATTAGCGAACAACAGTAAAAAGTAAGCGCGTAATCAACCTGTGTTCAAAATAAAATGGATGTATTAAATCCTATCATTCTGAGGGTTATGTTGGGTTTAAAAATCCTATTCATTTGTTATTACATTGAATATATTATATCAAAGCAACTAAACAAAGCGTGGTAATTTGTCCGATCTACCAATACTTATTGTATTTTAAAGTAGACAGTCGTCGTTTTTAAAATAAAACTCTTTTTTTGAGATGAAAATGAAATTGAAGTGAAATTTGGAAAAAAAACTGCGCTGTGATTCGTCTCTAGATATTATGTTTAATTTTTGTAAAGAACTCTAATTCTTTTTCTAAATATAAGTATCTGCCAATGAAATTCCCGTCAAAATCTGTCAAGCCGTTTCAGAGATTAGCTGGAACAAACAGACAGACAGACATTTAAAACATTGTGTTTCTATCATAAGTAGGTACCTATAGTACAAAGCTGATATGTTGATGTTACAAACAGATCATGTCATTTATTTATCTCTACAGATACCTATAGAATTATATCCTTTAATAATGTAAAAAATAATGTTAATAATGTAAAAATTACCAATGTAATCCAAATTTCACTAAATTGGTACTCAAAAAGTAATCTCTTGTAGCAAGTCAAACCTAAGTAAACCGAGCGTGTACTAAATCTTTTCATATACGTATGTGGAGATAGAGCACGATTCGCCCCTCATTTAATTAGGCTGGGAAAGGGGAAAAATTGCGAAGGCACGTGACCTAACTGTATGGTATAGAGATGGTTTGACGACATATTAGGTACAGCTATTATATTATGTACTAGAAATATCTACTTTAAAAATACTTTCCTAAATTTTGGCGAATATTTGGTACATTAAATGAAACTATTTTTATGGATTGCAGTGGTAGCCCGGCGGTAACGCGCTCGCCTAAATAACCGAGTGATGCGGGTTCAAATCTAGGTCTCGCACCTCTGATATTTTCATGTGCGAATCATTTTCTATCATGATTACTACACTAACGGTGAAGGAAAACATTGTGAGGAAACCTGCACGTCTTAGAATAACCTAGCAAGTTTTCGAAAGACATGTGAAATCTGTCAACACGCACCAGGCCCGGCCTATGGCCTATGGCGCGGTGGACTATGGCCTGATTCCCCTCGTACTGAGGGAGGTCCGTGTCCAGGAATGGAGCGATAAAAAGGGCTGATCTTTTTGGATTATGTTACGAATTTGGGTACTTAGTTTTTTACACGACTTTTCCAATGATTCACAACTTCAATGGAAAAATAAAAATAAAAAATATTTTTTCTAAAATCTTCCGAGGAAAATTTCTTACAAATATCAACTTAGTAGTCTTAAAATAAAACTAAAAAAATATACCTTTTTGAAGTTGGTTTAAAATAAATAAAAAAGTGAAGGAAAAAGTTTGTATGTGTAATGGGAAAGACATAGAATAAGAAAATACAGAGTGCGAAAAAATATAATTTCGATATGATTTCGAAAAATTAAATCTATTGTTTTTAGGATTTTCGTCTGTCTGTTTGTGACTGCATAACGAGAAACCCACTGGACGGATTTGGATAAAATTTAGTATGATGATAGCTGGTTAGCCGCGTCAGTATATAGGATAGTTTTTAATCCGAGAAAATATCTAATTTCTGAGAAATCTATATAACCCTCAAATTGCATCTAGGGACGAGCCCG
Source organism: Boloria euphrosyne (assembly GCA_951802675.2). Taxonomy (NCBI): domain Eukaryota; kingdom Metazoa; phylum Arthropoda; class Insecta; order Lepidoptera; family Nymphalidae; genus Boloria; species Boloria euphrosyne. The sequence continues at coordinate 6,556,585 of OX637896.1, forward strand.
AGCGATATTATAAACGAACATATAGACAACATTAAAAAAATAACTAATATTATATATATATATATATATATATATATATATATATATATATATATATATATATATATATATATATATATATAATATGATAGGTGATAAAATACTCGTAGTTTTAAAAATAAAAGCTTGTCTAGCGTAGAAATTTGACAATTTAGAAGTCGAAGAACATAATAACCATAAAGTACAATAATGTTCAAAGTACTAAAAAGAAATAGTTCACTGCATTCATTTGAAGCATGACTGTCGCCCACAGATAGAATACACCTGCATTAGAACCAAGATATGCTATAGTAAGGTTTCTATAGTTAACTATAGTAACTAAAGTTTACATTTATTGTTTTTTTAAATTAAAAATAGCCTGTCTTCCTACACATATATATTAATTCTAAGTATTTTGTCTATTGAGCCGTCCAAAATTATGTATTTTTATTACCATACTAACTTCGACAGAACATTTAAATTATAAATTTAGAATCTTATAAACTTTTGCTTATATCTCCGATAGAAAAATACGCAAATTCAATTCACGGGCTCATTATTTCGTTTCTCTACATTTACACATTTTTTTTAAACAATAACATACCTTTCTGGGATACAATTTGTTGATTACCTATTTCTTAATTTAACGCAACTTTAATAATAAATCCATAAACAACGTCATCCATTGACATATGCTTAAACAATTTATTTTGTTTCGTGACGAGACTCCATGAGAACACAATCATTTTAAGTACCGAGATGAAAAAAAGCTAAATATTTTTTTAAATATGTTGGTACATACATACTAACATAAGTAAGTTACGTTCTCGCTAATGTCTATATAAATTACTATCAGACCTATAGTAACAGTAACGGAATAGTTGGACTTAGTCACGTTAGTGTTCCTAAATACTATCTGAAATACCACGTGTAGAATTTAATTAAGAGCTAACCCTGTTGTGCCAGCGGTTGTCATTAGCAGAGTTTATCGTCAAATATTTGTGTATTGTAAATACGTTATTTAAATGCAGTAAATATTTAAGAAGGATCGAAATTTATGTAATGAATGTCAAAAGTAATACCCGCGGCTTCGTATTGGTAGAAGGATGAAGAGTTACGGTTATAAGTACTATTTGATGCTAAATCTTTAAAAAATCTGGAGAGTTGCTCTCTCCATTATCACCTAGGGGAATAAAAAATAGCCTACGACCTATTCTCAGACCTACCAAGTATACACAAAAATAATTATAAGAATTGGTCAAGCTATTTCGGAAGAGTTCGATAACAAACACTGTGACACGAGATTTTTATATATTAGTAATATAATCATGAGTATAATTCTATACATATAATGAAATTCTAACTTATTTGAATCTGTACATTAATATTTTTTGAAAAATCTAATAGAAGACCTCTGTATCGAGCTATAAAAAATAGTTATAGCTCGATACAGAGGCATTCTATAGTTTTTAGAATTTTATTCAGTCTGGGACCGCATCACGAATAACACTGGATCAATATGCTAAAATTGATATGATGAGAGCTGGATTCGGATCAACATGTAGATTACTTTTTACTGCGGGAAAATATCACATCGCTGAAAAATCTATAGCAATAGTTAAAACGTACCTAGAAAATATTTAAACCCAAGCGGATCGATGGTAAGTCACTAGTATATTATACATACGGTCATACCTATATATCTGTAAATTTAATAACTATATTAAATAGTAAAGTAATTCAGTTATTCCATCTTAAGAGTCGTAATTTTTCTATTCAGTAAAACACATACTTTAAAGAACTTATAAAAAAAAATAAAAAAAATATATAGAAATTAATTTTTCTCCTAGTAGTTTTAGAGGTAAGTGCTTTCATTTTAACAAAACAAAAACAATCCCTTCAGCTTCATAATATTAGCGACCCAATATCTTATTAAAATGTAAATATCTGATAGCCCTCGATTATTAGTTTTTGGAATTCCGCGAAGAACCAATACATCGTATTTCAATATTAATATATAAATAAATAAAATATGTTGGGACATTATTATACACAGCGCCATCTAGTCCCGTGGTAAGCTGCGAATCTTGTGTTATGGATACTAAACAGTTGATACGTTACACAAATACTAATTTAAATACAAACAGAACATTCGTGCTTAACAAATGTATGTCCCCAGCAGGACTCAAACCACTACAAACTGAGCCAAGCGTGTCGTCAAATATATAGATAGCATGTAGAATTAGAAATGATTCATAAATGCCTATGAAACTAGCCTAAATTTTATAACATAGCATTACTAAGTCCGCTGGCAAATAAATCACACGGCAATATAACTTGCTTGCGCAATGACAGTGCGCAGTCAAAGTATCATTTGTCTTATTTATTTCACAATGGTTTTATTCACTATTACTGTTCTCTGACTTTACTGACATATTAAATCAGTGAACCAATCAGTAACAAAAACCCTGTCAAAAATATTGAGTCCTTAAACTTAATATAAACCTACTCCAAATTTTTTTACTAGATGGATAATTAACTAAAAAGAAGATAGATATTTTCGATATTTACGAGTAACTCTAGTCCTACAATTGGGCAAAGGCCTGCTCAATGCGAGAAGCATACCATCGTCTACCACGCTGGTTAAATGGAGGCTGGTGGATTCCACAGATCTTTCGATAACTATTAAATTTTTCTTGATATTTTGCTTTGCCATGAGACGAGAGGTAATTATGTCGATAATAATTCACAAAAGCCTCAATATAAGAAAACTGCGGTTTAAACTGAACATGCTTCACTTGGTTTTCCAGCGAATGCGTTATTATGTGGCTACTATTATAATATACTAGGATTTTTTAACATATTGAGATAAACATTAATTCGCATTCCTGTTACGTATTATGTACTCCGTACATATTTTTCTTCGCGATTGGTTAAGCGGTTGAAGCGATGACATTAAACAAACTATTTTTTAATAAAATAAAATAAAAATTGTCTTTTACACTAAAAGTAGACGAACGATAAAAATCGTTTTTTTCTCAATAAGTACCTACTTATTTTAGTCATTCCTAAATAAAATACACTCTAAACATAACAATCTTGATTTACCTTTGAACTAAATTATTGGTGAAAACATACTTAAAATACTTTTTTAACTAAAATTAACAAGATCAAACGTTCGCGTTTTTCGAAGTAAATTAACTTTAATAAAAAATATAAGTTCTCCACCGTCTGACTGTCTGTTTGCGATAAACTCAAAAAATACTGCACCGATTTTCATGCGGTTTTCTACAATTGATAGAGTGGTTTTAGAGGAAGGTATTAGTATATAATTTGTATGTAACATTTACTAGCGGAACCCACGGCTTCGCTCGCACTGAATCTAGGGACGAGCCAGAGCAGAGCGAGGGCGAATCGCTAGTCCAGAAAATAATTCTTATATTTTCGTTTTCGTATCAACTTAGCAGTTTCTCGTGACTTCAACTATCGTCAATATTTTTAAGAGGTATTTTCGATATTAAATACGCTACGTGCGTAGGAGGTGAAGTCTTAAAAAGTAAATCTGGTAAACTTTTTAATTGAAAAAGTATTAAAAAATATATTTATTTGACAGAGAGACTCAGCTCAAGCTCCCAACTTTACGAAGTCATTCTATGATAAGTTTTTATGAAAAAAAATGCTAAATTAGATTTTAAGCAAACTTCTTCAGAAACCAAACCACGTGTAGGAAAAAATATTGAAATGTATATTCATGAAATTTATATCAGTCTCTTGAAGTATAAACATATTTAATACAATATATATATTACTAATCTGATTCACTACTACGAGTACAAACAATTTTAGGTACCAAAATGTAAACAAAGGTATACTTAAATTATTTAAGCAATACTTCCATTGTACCTAACATTCCTAAGAAACCACTGAACGTGGGAGCAACAAATTAAGCGTCAAGAACGACATGACACTCTCGACTTGGTCGATCATATTTTATCTGTAAAAGCTATTACAAGTAATGACAAAGTACGAATTATTTATAACTCATTATAATGTATTAGCAAAGTTATAGGCAGAATGAATAATTGTTTAATGATATATCGTTTTCAAATTCGTCGAAATTCTATTTATATGAATTATATTCAATGAAACTTTAATTATACATGTAGTTCTAAAATTTAATTAATTCTAGTAAATTGAAATTCAATATACGTTCATATAAAACTCACGTCTCTAATGCTTTACTATCTGTTTTTAATTATTCGCTTCGAATTTCAGAAAAATCGACACGACTGAACTAAAATTACTAGACTAATTTTCACTACCTAGTTCTTTTCACTCTAAAGTTTCAAAATAGTTCTATATCTCAAACTAAAGACTCTTAAAACTCAAAACCAAAAATGCAAGGTGCCTGCCTTATATCACATTATTTGTTAAATATACAGTTAATTCACTAACTAACAGTTATAATACGCAAGTTAAATTTAACAAAAAAATAATCAATAGAAGTCAAGTACGCAATGTTTTCAATCGCAGTGAGACAGACAACATGCGTGATTAACGACGAGTGGGCGAAGATTGTAAGATTAGACTGACTTGCTACTGACGTTGGTAATTGATTTCTGCTTGTAGTTTTTACTGGAAAAACAACTTTGCTTCGAGAGTTCAAGGACCTTTAAACTTATTTATTGAAAAAAATATTATATGCAATATACATACTATAGAAATAATAGTATTCACTGTATTTATATTTAAAAAGACTTTATTAGAAGTATTATTTTAATTTTATATCATTACATAATATAAAACAAAGTCGCTGCGACTGTCTGTCTGTTCGCGATAAACTCAAAAACTGCTGCACCAATTTTCATGCTGTGTGTTCACCAATGGATAGAGTGGTTGTCGAGAAAGGTGTAAGTGTATAATTTGTCAAGTTTTTGTGTACATTTACTAGCGGAACCCGCGGCTTCGCTCGCGCAAAATCTAATGTTTAAATATATAATAATAATAAATATTAATGTTTTAGTTTAGAATTTAGAAAAAGTAAAAAGTAACTTTAAGTAAAAACACAAATAACGTTTACATCACTCTAATATTTTTATTACTTCTGAACGATGTAAAAACTAAATGATTTTAGTTTACATACAGATTGGAGATGTTCTTAATAAGCAAATTGATATAGATTTATAAACTTAATAACTTTATAAACCTATATAAATAGCACAAACAAAGCCATGAGCAAAACTAGTATATATGCAAATATTTTACAACAAAGACAATTTAAGAGTACATTCCATACAATAAGGAGCATAATATTATTTTCAATATCAATCGTTCCGCATCTCAAAACACATAAGTATAAACTGCAGCATAAAGTCTAAAGGCTAGACCGTAGATCTTCGAATCTATCCCGAGATATCGGTACAGCTATCCGAAGATAACTTATCGACAACAAGGACAAAGGCACAAGCTTGTAATAAATAAAAATTACAACGGTCCCATTGTTCTGGGTACAAGATAATCGCATTAGGCGACTTACGGGGCTTGCTCGAACAATTAATCTCCATCTAGCTGGACTAGTTGAGTGGCGCAAGTGGAAAAAAATTAGGCATTTTTACACGCTTTTATTAGTTCTTTTACATATAAAATTCTTTCTGAATCTGTACATAAAGTAATTTAGAAAATCTTATTGAGATCCGAATCGTTTAAGATTATTTTGTCTGTGACGACATTATTTTGATTAAAATTTGGTAAGATGATAGCTGGTTATCCGAGTCAACGTATAGAATACTTTTTATACCCGGAAAATATTACATCATGGAAATCTATAGAAGTTCCGCATATTAAAATATTAGAGATCAGGCATCTGGTGTGAAATCAGGTTAGAACGTTGGTAATGGCATAAAGAATATTATAATACACGCAACTTGGTAGAACAAAAGATCTCGCAATCCAATCTCGTAGGTCCAAATCCACTAAAGGAATTTTAAATCAGCTTCCCTTTTTCATATAAGGTAGGTACCCACATATGTTCGATAAGATTAATCTATTATACTATAATAAAGAGAAAAAAACATGTATGTTTGTATTAAATAAACTAAAAAACCGCTGAACCAATTTAGATGATTTGGTATCATTAATTAAAGATATAGGTTTGCCATTTAAAAAGGTGTGAATAGGGGGATGAAAGTTTGTAACACTTCTCAAGTAAGAGATATAAAATATACCTACGGACAAACTCGAGAAAAGCAAGGATAAGTCGCTACTAGCATACAAGAAAGAGAAATGACAAAATATCTTATAACTTGAGTCAAAAAAATATAATCTGAGCATAATTAATGGTAGGCGATATAATGTCGGAACTCGTCCTTGACTTAAATTAGGATTAATTAAGTATGCTAAAAACTTAGATGATATTTCACTTTATAATAACAAAATGACTCCAGCCTTGAGGCAGTACTTTGATTGAAAATAGTAAACTTACTTTATTAAAACGTTTCATAGATATAATTTCAATTGTCATACCTGAAACAAAAGAAAAAAATAAATTAGATTTACATATTCTTAATGTGTAGTATTAAAATATATACTAAACTTCCTTGCACTCTCTCTTTTTATAGTATTCTAATTTGTTTTTTTTTTCAAGCATACATACTTAAAAGTTATCAGAAGCCAGGCTTGAACTTGTGACCTTAAACGTACACCAATAAATATATGGATCACTAAACTAAATTACACTTGACTTACTAAATGAATGAAAGATTCAAATAATTTCGTTTTGAAAGCATATTAAACAGTCATAACGGTGCTTTAAAAAACTCATAAGTTCCACTCTCTAACATTCGCTTTTAAAAAAACACTTCAACCAAAATTCGAACCGAAATATGCTTTTTCAACTTACTATTTGAAACACGTTTCATTTTTAATACCGAATCAGGTTAAAAAATTATACCTATTTGGGAAAATAGGTTAGTGGAATTTTTAATATTTCTTAGATTTCGAGAAAGCCACTGGCAATAAAAATTGTGGGGTGCTGCAGTTTATAATACAGTTTCGACATATTTGTGAATATTATTTCCCTATCAGCGGAAAAATATTTAACTGATCGATACTTGATATTCATTATAAATGAAACTACCTTTTCGGATTTTGTCGCGGATTTATTTTGATTTTTAGTTCCCGACGTTTCGAATGCTTTACAGCAATTATGGTCACGGAGAGACTCAGTCTCTACTAAAAATCAAAATAAATCCTCGACAAAATCCGACAAGGTAGTTTCATTTATAATTTCGAATATTCGCGTAAACCTAAGAAAGTATTACTCGATATCCGTATATCCGTATCGTATTGGAAGTTTAGCAAGAGATTAATTGAAGTAGGATGATTCACTTAGTCTTAAAAAATAATTAATATAAGTTAATATTAGATTTTAATTAAATTATTTTGTGCAATGTCGGTTAAAACGTGTTAGATCTGTTATCACTTAATATCATTAATGTAAAATTAATGCTGGTTTTTTTTGTAACGTTTAAACGGCTGAACAAATTTCGATAAAAGTTTAAGTTTCCTATAAATGGACTAATTCGACATTGTCACTGTCGTATTATATATTTGGTCAAATATTTGTAGAAATTTAAGACAGTATTATATATTTACTTGTTACTACATATATCTATTATAATATTATATAGTACTTTTGTCTGTATGTCTGTGACTGTATTACGAGAAAACTACTGAAAAGATTTTGGTAGTATTTGGTATGATTATAGCTGGTTATATAAAATATCTAATTTGTGAAAAAAAAACTATATTAATTGTTGAAACAGGGACAAACCTAATGGAGCGAGGGTGTGCGATAAGATCATAAAACTTCATATGTTACCTACAATATTGCATTCGAATCACAAAACGGGAACCTCGACGCGATATATAAACAAATCGATTCTACATCAGCTTTTCCATAATAAAATCGCTATCTAATATATTATGTTCAAGAGTCCAATCCGATCTCAGAGCTTCCATCGCGATCGCGTTACGTTCAAATGCGTGTAAAATTGACGAGAGATTGCTTGCTTCGTTCTACTTGTATCTTATATAGCAATGCTTTACACTTGTGTGAAACATACATACATATTCGTAAAACTCGTATCCATACATTTTATTTAATAGTCAAAGTTGTCATCTAAATTAAAACAAAATTAAAGTCCTACTTGTAGGTCCTACTTGTCAAATTTTATTATTCTTATCATTCATAAAATTATGGATGTCGGTTGAAAGATATCGCGTAACATACAAAAAACAAAAAAATCGACCAAACTTTTCTTTTTTGAAGTTGGTCAAAAATAAATGCACACTAAATGATAATTTTATAGTTTTCCTTACTAGCAATATGAATTGATATAAGTAATATTAATGTCGTTTAGACCCTGTCAGCTTTCGGTTCGATTAAGTCCCACTAAGCTTTTCAAAAAGCTTACAAGTCCATTACGATTTTAAGACAAAAGGCTATATAACTTTTGCTACCAATTAATTTGTTAGCAACTAAAAATTAATCACTCATCAAAATTAAAAAAAAACAACAATTGACTGCAACACTATCCTCAATAAACACCGTAATTAAAAAACCTTATTTTCATAGTGTATAATATTTTAACTGTGCAATTCCCAACGGTGTAAGAGCCGGCCGCGTTAACTCATTTTACTATGTGTAAACGAAAATTTAATGCCATTTTGCGTGTACACTTAGTACCAGATTGATCATACGTCTGATATAATGGGAAAGTGATAGCCAATCTCGATTTCAATTGCGAAGGTAATATTACGATGGGATAGATAACCTAGACGATACTACGTGTCCTATAAAAATGTTATATAAGCTGTATAGAATGTAATATACTCGTACTTATGATTTAATTATATAATTTATGTACGTCATTTTCATAGTCCCACTGCTGGGCATGGGGACTATGGGATAAAGCCGTAGTCCACCACGCTGGCTAAGTAAAGGTTAGTTAACTTCACAGGCCTTTCAATAACCCTTATAATTTCTCTCTGTTATAAAGGTTTCCACACTATTTAAGTGTAAAGCAAGTCGTAATGAGATTAAAATCATTCGCAAATAAGAATATCAGAGTGCGACACCTAGAATTTGAACCCGCTCCACCTGGTTTTTCAAGCAAGCGTTACCCAGGCTATACCACTAAGGTCCGATTTCATCAAAGTAGAATAAATTTTATTCCTAGGATAAAGCTGTTATTTACTCTCAGATAACCATACTTTCATTTCACCAACTAGTTATCCTAAGCATAACAAAGTTATACGAGAGTAACTCTTATACCACCAATTTTGAAGGAATAACCGGCTTATTCCTCAGATAAAATCAAAATGGTGGCAAAATTATGTCACCTGAGCGCTTAGAGTACATTATTACTGAACGACCATTACATAAATAAATAAATATAAATAAGCTTATAAGTTAGCACTTCGTTTCCTTTAAGATATTTTTTTAAAACAGTAAACACAACACTAAGCAAACTAAATGAAATTTAAACACCAGGCAGCGTGACTTTACAGATAGTTTGTTTGAAAAATAGCACTGAAACATTGACACAAGTTCAAAGTGACGACTAAATTAGAAATGTCCTGTTATGCTACACTGTACTGAGACCATGACAAGCCTATTTAATTTGTCTGCATTCACTTATCTAAGAATAGTAATACTAGGAGTAACTTTTTGTCCCTACAAAGAAACGTACTATAAGTTATTCTGAGAATAAATGCAGCGAATAATTTTATACCTGGCATAGCTATTCTTCGATAACGACACCATTGGTGAAATCGGACCTTAGTATATGTTTTTTAAAGAAGATCGCTTGAAAATGGCTATCATGACGAACGTTGCCTAAAATTTATTAAAAGGGCTGGACTACAAGGCATCATACACGAAGTTATAATTCAAATACATGAAAATATATGTCATGTTTTTTACGTATAACAAATTAATATTTTTTATTTCAAACTCACATATCTACAACATAGTGCCTATTAAAATTGTAGTAAAAATTAAACTCACGTACAACATTGGATATTTAATACACATTCGATAAAAAGGTAAATAATAAATATTGTTACAAGTTAAACAAAGACACGTTATTAACTGAGCATAAATATTGATAGAGAACAACAACTATGAATTGAAAGTAGGTCCACAAAATACGAATGTGTGTACAATTTCACTGTTTATTTTATATTCGAGAATAACTTTATTGAAATAACGGTGTAGTTAAAAATTTTGTTCATCTCCTAACTGATTTCGGTCACAGTCTATTGTGTTTGCAAAACTTAACACATATTTTGACTCTATTTGCTTATATTTACATACATATGTTTAACGTTATCCAATCAATTCAGTGATTTTCTCGTAAGGTAAGGTAAGGACAAGTACGTACATTGGCAGTGGTAGCCCAGCGGTAACGCGTTGCTTGTATAACCGAGTGATGAGGGTTCAAATCCGGGTCTAGCACCTCTGATATTTTCATGTGCGAATCATTTCTATCATGATTACCAGTTGTCTTACGGTGAAGGAAAACATCGTGAGGAAACCTGCATGACTGAGAAAACCTAGCAAGTTTTCGTAAGACATGTGAAGTCCGCCAACACGCACTGGGCCAGCGCGGTGGACTATGGCCTGATCCCCCTCGTACTGAAGGAGGCCTGTGCCCAGCAGTGGGACGTTAAAAAGGGCTGATGATGATGAAGGTAAGGACAGCCAAAAATACTAAAACTATTAATTCGGCCTCAGTATCGATAATGATAGCCATCATTTATCATTACAATAAGTTTTAGAAAATTATTTACGTACATATAGTACGTACGAGTATATAAGTAACACTCGTTTCACTCAAGTTTCTATGTACGAGTATCTAATAGTAATAGAATATGCTAGAATTACGCGTCCTAAAATTTATAGATTAGGAATCATGATAACAGAACCTGTAAATCAGAACCAATATTTTCCATATTTCTACACATCGATGATATTTATCAAATACAACCAGTACTAAACATTCAAAATATAATTCCTACGCTAAATCCTTAGATCCACAAACAGTAATAAGAGCCTTTAGTTTGTATCAAACCCCGCTTTTCTAGAAGCCGCCAGCTGTTCGAAATAAAAAGATATCCCATCCATAAATTCTGAATGTTCTTTAAAGAACGTGTCAAAGAAATTTCACACAATGGACACTGCGTTCAAAATGGACGGATCGGTTTATTTCTTCTTTCCTGCAAATATATTGTATAGTATGAATGTATTCACTAAGGAGTAATTGCAGCTTTAACGTATTACATACAGAAATTCTCTTTTTATTTTATATTTATAGTGCATTATATTTGTTTGTTGTACAATTTTCCTTATAACGCTAAAATATCGAACTGAGTGATGGCAACTATCAGTTCGATTCCCGTGCAATGAAATTAAGTTATATTATAGTTAATAGTTAATTATCACTGGTGGATTTAAATAAATAAATAAATAAATAAATAGTAATTAATAGTAACTATAACTTAGTCAGCTTAGTATTTATTTCCATATATTCTACAATCGTTATCACTAAGGCAAGGAGCTTCAAAACTTTTGACATCATTTTACGTGCTTTATTTCTTAAGAAGAAGATGAAGTATCCATTAGCTTAAGTACTACATACTTATTACCTCCGAAACTCGAACCAGTAACTTGCTACATATAAACCAATTCCATAGAAGATTCACTGCAATATTCTTTCAAACAACTATTCTTACAAAATAATAGCAGTAAATAAAATTTCGGACATCTTAAAAGTATAGTACTTTGCGATTTCACTTTGGATGAACTCGCACTGATGCGTGAAGACTGTATATCATTCTATGTAAGTCGACCATAAAATTAGAAACGTAGGGACTATTAATACAAAACCAAAACAAAATGTTATATAATTATAAATATATGTTCATACACAGATTTTGGCCACAATTTCATTGGTTTATGCGGAACCGTAATTTTTTTTTTCAAATATACGTCATTTTTATTGATACAGTAGCCGAATTTATTGTTTTGTCTGTCCGTCTGAGACCATATCTCGAGAAAACCTCTGGACAGGTTATGTCGAAATTTGGTATGATGATAGCTGGTTATCCTCGGTGGTGTAGTGGCTAGCATGTACGGTTGCACACCGGGAGGTCCTGGGTTCGCGTCCCGGGTCGGGCTAAGTTTAGTTATTGAGTCTTTCTGTTTCATAAGCCTCAGTAACAGTCTGGAGTTGGGAAGTTGGCGGTGTTTCATCCCCGTGCCTCGGAGAGCACGTGAAGCCGTCAGTCCGGCTAACTGTCACTGGTCGTGTCAAGCATTCGTTCCATAGGAATATAAGAGTGATAAGGAACAGAGAGTGCACTTGTGTCTGCGCGTACACTTGTGCACTATAATATCTCCCGCGCCGTTGGCTAGTCTCAATGAGATTGGCCGCCGTGGCTGTAATCGCTCGGCAGGACATTATTATTTTTAGTATCCGAATCAACACTGCTGAAAAATATATGTTGGGAAATATGTTAGGACATTCTTACAACAGCGCCATCTAGTTCCGCAGTAAGCTACGTTACGTGCTTGTGTTGCGGATACCAGATAGTTGATATAATACATATATATAAATTTAAACACCCATGACTGGAGTACAAACATTCGTGATTAGCAAATGAATGCCCCCAGCGGGACTCGAACCCGCGACCGCTGGCGCAGAAAGTAGGGTCACTACCAATAGAGCCAAACGAGTCGTCAAAATATCTCATTTCAGAGAAATCTCAACTAACCCTTAAAATGTATCTAGCACTACTTTAAATTTCCATAATTATGATTGTTACCCTTATAATTTTAAAATAAAGCATGTTTCATATTATCAACGTACGTATAATAAAAATTAACTGCATATTAAATATAGCAAGTTAAAATGTATTGACGGCGCATAATGAAGAAACTATCTAAAATGTATAACTTAATTTCTATCGTAAAGTCGTATCCACTACTATGTATTACACTCGACTGCTACTCGAAAGCAAACGATACTGAGCTTTTATTAAAGTTGGGTGGATCAATGAAAAAGCTTAGTAATTTTAAAATAAAAGGACAACATCTTCAACTATTTACAAAGTAAAGTAATTTTTACTCATATTTAAAAAATATTATATAATAACCCGACATATTAAACAGCGAAATGAAAACATGAGAATAACAAACAAAGCATTTGTTGACAAAAAACATAGTAAAATAACTATTAAAAACTTGTTGAAAAATAAATTTGAATTTAAGCGAAAAGTTTTTAAAAAAACTTCATATTTAAGCGGAAAAAAAAATTGCATAGTGGGCTAAACCCTAAAACTTCGAACCAATACTAATAATTTTACAGCTAAACGTAAAAGTGAGAAACTCATGGTAAATTTTCGTTAACATGTTGTTATATTCTACAAAATTTTAAAATGAATTTACCGGTACACCATAACTCTCATAAAGTGCAATTTTCAAGCATTATTACAACAGCTTCCTACTGGAATACGTTAAAAGTTAGTCAACTTACTTATTTTGTCCTACAGATCTTTTCTTAGCTTGTTCGACGACGCGTTTAGCTCAGTTAGTAGTGACCCTACTTTCTGCGCCAGCGGTCGCGGGTTCGAGTCCCGCTGGGAGCATTCATTTGCTAATCACGAATGTTTGTACTCCAGTCATGGGTGTTATTATTTATAATATGTATGTATTTAATATTTATCTATGTAGTATATCAACTATCTGTATCCGTAACGTAGCTTACTACGGAACTAGATAGCGCTGTTGTAATAATGTCCAAACATATTTATAATATATACTAAATGGTATACTAGCGACTCACCCTTGCTTCACACGGGTTTGTCTCTAGATGCTCTCCAACTTTAAAGAATGTTGCACAAAAAATGAAGGACTTTCATATAACCTTGCGAGAGCCCTTAGACCTCCTTTATCCGGCCCTGTTGCAAAATCCGCTCTTAGCGGATGTCTACTAAACTACCTCCCTGCCAAATTTCATCTTTATACGTCAAACGATTTTTGATATTTCGTGATGAGTGAGCGAATGACCTTTCGATTTTATATATTTAGATCAAAGTTAGCTAGTGCTCCTGAATCTCTGGGATTAAAAATCCTTAGATTCGCAATATTGTTATTATCTTAATTATCTATAATATGATAATTAAGAAAATAAGATAATATTTGACATGCTATCTTATTACAAGCTTTAGGTGCGGAGCGATTATATATAAACTATGCGAGCAGATCCAAAGGTAAGAGTAAGTAAAGTTTTATTCAATATTGTTTCATGCTCAAGTACATGAAACGAATCACGGATTCGATTCCTGATTGCGTTAGATGTACCGTTGTTTACATTGTCTCAAAATCACGATAGATACAATAAATTAATTAATTTACGAGTAATAAAGGAGTAAATAAAGAATATGAGACCAATAAATTATTTTTAACATACTTCATAGTATTTTTTTATAAAGTTCCAGTTACCGATTGAGTTATGGGAAAAAATTCCGTTATTATTATTTATTAGAATTGTGTAAAAACTTGATAACTTAACTATTTAAGTTACTTTTCTTCCACGTCTTCTTCATTTGTTCTACATTTATTAATTAAAAAATATATATTAGAAGATAAAAAGTAATGAAAGCTATACAACGTGTAAGTGTAACCGTGACAGTATCAGCCGCCGCTATAAATTATACCCATTTGTCGAGGAAACCGATATACCGTCTACTATCCATTTACTGTGTTGCGGCAGCTCGATCGAATCCTATAGATATATATTAAAACACTATTATTTATGTTAATTTGTTTTATCAAATAGATTAAGTTCTATATTGAATATAATTTAGTTTTTGGTATTTCTTTACGCTAGAAAAACTGGACAGATTTGGATTAAATATTCAATTCAATTCAATTCAATTATTTCCTTTAATGGCTTCCAGGCGTTGGATTAACTATTACTATATCTATAGTTTATGACATTTGACAACAGTAAGTTACTAGTTTAATAATTTACTCTAATGTAATTGCCTGTAAAATTAAGCATAAGAGCGTCAATATATGATAAAAAATAAACTATCAGACGGCCAGATTCAATGAGATGTATGCAAGATGCAAGAGATAATTAGATTCCTTGACATAAAACCTCAATACTATAATTGTCTCGACTCAAGAATAGAACCTATAACTTTCGGATAGCCACTTAAATATTGTTATATAAAATTAATCATTACAATTACAGAATGAATTATTTGGTCAAAATCATATTTTCATAGTAATATATTGGGGATAGTTAAAGGACAGCGGATGGTGTTATGGCTTCCTTGACAAATGACCTTAATTTGCTATAGTGTGAATATTCGCATAGGTACATACATATATTGCACATAATAATTTTTAAATATTAGGGTTTCAATAGTAACATCAAATAAACATTTTAAAAGGTGAAGTCATTTTTTTATTCATCTATACTTCTATACTAATATTATAAAGAAGTAAAGTTTGTGTGTTTGTATATTTGTTAAATTGTAAGGGGTAATCTCGGGATCTACTGAACCGCTTTTAAAAATTCTTTCACCAATAGAAAGCCACATTATTGCTGAGTGTCATAGGTTATATAAAAAACCGAAAAATAAAAAGGCTTTTACTTGGTAGTCCGTTTTGCAAAGTGAATCGGAGAAAAAATGGTCGAATGAAAGCGTTTCTTACGCGGTTATATATGGAAATTACGTCATTTTAAAACTAAACTAAAGAGGTTACACCTGGGGACGAACCCGAGCGAAGCGAGGGAGAGTCGCTAGTCTTAATTAATTTGCATATAGTTGCAAGTAGTAATATATGTTAATAAGAAAGGCCTTTATAAAGCTTTCATCTGTTAAAACAAACTCACAAACATTTTTTTTATTATATACATAATATTACATAACCTATTCAAACAGCTACGTTATAGGATATCTAATATTAAGCTACGAACGCAAAGCGTCACAGCTATTGTACACAAATTTTAGGTTTTCACCAATGAACGAATGAGTTAGGTTTAGGTGTATTTTTAATTAAGATTTAGTATTATTTGGCTGAAATATGAAGATATTTTTTTAAATTTCGAAAAAATCATGCAGCATGGGGAGCTTTACTGCCGTAAACTGTAAACCAATAGTAATATGAAAAAAAAAAAACTATTAAAGATTCATTCTTTTAAAAAAATATACTAATAACAACACTATATACAACACACCTACTCGGACGCCCCAGAGCGAACCAAGTATAATTATTAATATAAAATTAAAGTTAAACAAAATAATATTTAAATTAAAACGACATTAGAAAGCGAAGTAGAGTTATGCAAACAGTGTTCGTCGACGGCCATCTGAAGGACGGCAGATGTTTGTATACAAATATATACTTTATCATACCACCCGCACTTATATCAAGTTCTATGACAGCTTTACTAATAAAAACTTTTTTAATATCAGTCGCTCACCGAAAAAATATATAATAACGATTAAATGTGTGGAACGAAAAAGGCAGTGGTAGCCCAGCGGTAACGCGTCGCTTGTATAACCGAGTGATGCGGGTTCAAATCCGGGTCTCGCACCTCTGATATTTTCATGTGCGAATCATTTCTAACATGATTACCACTTGACTTACGGTGAAGGAAAACATCGTGAGGAAACCTGCATGTCTGAGAAAACCTAGCAAGTTTTCGTAAGACATGTGAAGTCCGCCAACACGCACTGGGCCAGCGCGGCGGACTATGGCCTGATCCCCCTCGTACTGAGGGAGGCCCGTGCCCAGCAGTGAGACGTTAAAAAAGGGCTGATGATTATTTTATTATTGTGTGGAACGAAATTCAATAGAATAATTTTCTTAACAAATAATTGTTTTTGTTTGAGCTATTCAATTCAATTTTACTACAATTCAACTATAGAAGTAGCTTTCAGAGTAAAAGTTCTAGCACAAGAGTGAGGAGTTTTGTTGAATAGTTTCAAAAGTATCTAATGAATTAAAATTATAAGTTGCTGAGTAAATGTTGAATTGAATAAAGTTTGTCTTCGTGAACTTTGAAAAAGACGGAAGTTAGAGATACTTCACCACATCCTATTTAAGCGTTGACCGTTAACCTGACTTTATTTATTTGACAATTAGGTATATATTATACTAGCGACACAACCTGACTCTGCTCTGGTTCATTCCTGGATATGTTCTAATGGTTTGTATATATTCCTTAGAAATAACATATTTTAGCGTAATAAAAAGTAATTGTGTCAAACAGTCAAAGAGTAAAAATCATATATGTTGACCCCAATAACCAGTTATCATCATACCACATCAAAATCCATCCAATTTGATCGTGATGCGTTCCCAGAGAGATAAGCGAGCTGACAGACAGACAGACAAAATCTAAACTATGCACAAACTAAACTTCTATATATCGATATGGAAAAATGAACTTCGATATTTCTTTTTTTTTTTAAATGTTTTATATGCTATACTCGTATAAATGTAATTTATAAGTTTCCTTAGAAAAGTTACGTGCATAAAATATATCGTTATGAAAAACAACTTCGTTTTAATTTTTTTACTAAAAGCAGGTACATTTTCACGCAGAGAGCGCTTTGTAAAAAAATCCCTTCAGAACCCACAACAGTTAACTGATAGCTATAAAGTAATTTGCCTGAAGCATAACTTTGTTATAATATTGTCTAATATTTTAATAAAATGCTTTATCGGTCTAGTAGCTGGCTGGCTTCATATCTAGAGGCTCGGAGTTCCGTGAGAGTAAGGCGAAAAAAAAATCAACTACACAGTTTTATATACGTTAATTTGGTTGTTCATACCAACGAATGTTTTAGAATAATTGTCAGTAAAAGCCTAAAATTAGAAATTTGACAACTTTCTGCATTCATGAGTGTAGAAAATCTCAACACACACAGTGCTCAACTGGCACGCATTGAAACAAATTGCCAACAAACCAAAGAATTGAATTGATTGAATTCGTTTTATATTTTATTAAATTAATGAATGAATTTGTAATAATTAAAATTAAGTCACTCCTGTAGCATGTCTCTTTACCAATAATTATCTGCAGAAATAAAGAAACATATAAAAAGTTTAGTACAACCTAATACAAAATATCGAATTTAACTGATGCGAATCGCTTGTATAATGAAATGAACGTACCTATAAGTATCTACTTAGCATCTGTAATCTACCACTCGTGGGGTTACAAGTGAAAAAAACCCCTAAAAAAACAATTTCCATGTAAGATTAATCTTTCATACGACGTCAACGGTTCTTTTCACCCTCACGCGTTACTAGTATAGGGCTGTTTGTAACAACGTGCTAAGTTAAAAACCTTCTTAGAGACGCAAATTATTTAATAATATATAGGTAGTGGTAGCCCAGTGGTAACGCGCTCGGCTCGAGTAACCGTAGCGGGTTCAAATCCGGATCTCGCACCTCTGATATTTTCATGTGCGAATCATTTTCCAACCTGATTACCACATGTCTTACTGTGAAGCAAAACATCTTAAGGCAATTGTTACCTTGCCTTGCATATCTGAAAACCTATCAAATTTTCAAAAGACATATTTAAAGTAGAGCAATTATTTACTTAAAATCAATGCATACATGCCTGACGTTTTTTAAGGTATCTCATAGTTTCTACCTTAGACCAAACCCTGATACAGCGAGGGTCGTTAAGTATTCAGCTATATATCCACCTGGAAGTGACTATGCTTTGAAGGAGCTATTGTGTAGGCCAGACAGACGCACCGATTCTATATAGATAAGTCTGAAGCGTCGTAACACGTGTACTCTGTACTCGAGGTGACTTATTGCTCAAATATGCACTTCATTTAAAAATGTAGGTACTAATGAAGTTGTTTTATAGCACGAAGAAAACTAGTTGATTTTCTTTGACAATTATATATTTATTATTTATGTACATAAACAAAATTTGGCTTAATAACTGCAATAAGCAAGAATTTCGAAAACAATCAAGTTATTTGCTAGAACTAAGTAACTGATAAGTTTTTTTTTAATTGTCCGGTATCTAGAAGATCACTCCCTTATCAACGATCGTCAATATGGTTTTCGATCAAAACGATCGACGGGTGATCTTCTAGCATTTATGACGCATCTATGGGGCGAGGTTATGGACAAGCATGGCGAATCGATTGCTGTTAGCCTTGATATCTCGAAAGCTTTCGACAGAGTTTGGCACCGTTCTCTTCTTTCCAAGCTTCCGGCTTACGGTCTGTCTCCTCGCTTGTGCAACTGGGTGGCTGACTTCCTGCATGAGCGCAGTATCCGCGTTCTCTGCGATGGGCAAGCTTCTAGCTTCCTACAGGTAAACGCTGGTGTGCCTCAGGGGTCCGTTATATCGCCAACACTCTTCCTTCTTCATATCAATGACATGTTATCCCTGGGTAATATTCATTGTTATGCAGACGATTGCACTGTCAGCGGTCGATACTTTAGCCATCCAGCCGCGGATCGAATGGAGATAGAGAATAGGAGAACGGAACTTGTTCGTGAGCTCGACGATGTATTGTACCGTATTACAGAATGGGGTTCAAAGAACCTGGTCGAGTTTAATGCAAAGAAGACGCAGGTTTGCGCGTTCTCAGCTAAAAAATCTCCATTCCTTTGTCTTCCCTCTCTTCAGAACACTCGCCTTACGTTGCAGGACGGCATCAACATCCTCGGAGTTCATATCCGTAGCGACCTAAACCAAAAAAGCCATATCGAGAGTGTCATTTCTTCAGCTTCACGTAAACTCGGGGTCCTGAACAGAGTGAGGCGGTTCTTTTCGCCTGAGCAGCTATGTCTTCTATACAAAGCTCAAGTGCGCTCATGCGTCGAGTACTGTTCCCACCTCTGGGATGGCTCTGCTAAGTACTTGTTAGACGCTCTTGATAGGTTGCAACGCCGTGCTGTCCGCATAATCAATAAAGCTGAGGCTACTCAAAATCTTGAAACTCTGCAATTGCGTAGAGATGTTGCTTCATTAGCCGCTTTTTACCGCTTTTATTACGGCGAGTGTTCCGAAGAGCTTTTCCAACTTATACCTTCCTCTCCTTTCCTCTCCAAAACTACACGTGCTGGTCAGAAATTCCATTCTCACACGGTACTACCTATACCATCTCGTACCAAAAGGTTTGGCAACTCCTACCTGTGCCGCACTATTAAGAAATGGAACTTATTACCGTCTCACGTGTTTCCCCCCTCCTATAATCCTGGGTCTTTTAAACGGAGCGTGAAAAAGCACATGTGCAGGCCGACGAGGTGAGGTCGATCGGTATCGAGATCATGTCCCGGAACCGATGGACCTCATTATATAGACCTCATATCGCTTAACATCAGGCGGCATGGGGTCATCTTGTCGATCGACGATAAAAAATATATATATATATATATATATATATATATATATATATATATATATATATATATATATATATATATATATATATATATATATAAAATCGGTTACATATCTCACCTTTGGAATCGATATAGAGATAAGGCTATGTACAAGCAAACATTATGTTTGTATAAAATATAGATCTATGGAAAAATTGTAATGTCGACATGTAAAATTAAGTTTAGGATATAACTACATTAAATGTTCAATTTTCAGATAAAATTTTAGTATCACACTATAATTAATTAGTATCGTAGGATGGGTCATACAATACTAATTAATCGGACTACATTGACATTTATAACGTG
Organism: Boloria euphrosyne; assembly: GCA_951802675.2. Lineage (NCBI taxonomy): Eukaryota > Metazoa > Arthropoda > Insecta > Lepidoptera > Nymphalidae > Boloria > Boloria euphrosyne. Next base: position 6,577,421 of record OX637896.1, read on the forward strand.
TACTCTAATGTACAATATATATTCATGCTGAAACGACTAGGCAGATTATGATGAAATTTGGGTCCTTTTATAAAGAAGCGAGTCAGTAGCTAATTTTTTTACCTAGTCTAGTCTAGTATTATTACATAGATTAGTACATATATTATACTAGCGACTCACCCCCGCTTCGCTCCGGTTCGTCCCTAAATCCCCCTTTAGTATAGAATTTTTATAAACTTTGACTGTCTTACTTATTTATTTATATCTAATCAAAAGCCTAAAAATAAGTTTTAAGTTTCTAGATTCAGTAGTTTTGGCGTGAAAGCGCGACAGACAGACAGACAGAGTTACTTTCACATTATATATCGCATACATCACTTTGTAGGAAATTCGATAGAAATAGCTTTCTATAGATGTATCCACAACGCGAGCGATATTCTAAGTCAAATCGAGTTACGTACTCGAATTTAACTAAACTAAAAGTATGACAGTTTTTTTTTGTTATTATTACTTTCCTGCTATCTGTATTAATAAATATATCGAAGTTAAATATTTGTCAGTGATAAGTAACGCTCGTCACTATAGTTACGGTTAATTCTGACTCACATCTGTTTATTTGATCAGACCTTAACCGTATACTTTGTGTTTATATATATTTGTAGGTTCTAGGCATCTTTTAACAATAATAATTATATTAACACAATCGATTTAATCAACATAGAAGAATTTTTTATAGATGCCATTCGATTTCAATTAATATTATATTGTATTTAGTATTATTTTATTCTCTTTTTAACGTCCTGCTGGACACGGGCATACCATCAATACAAGGGGGATCAGGCCATAGACCAGCACGCTGGCCAAATGCGGATTGGCGGAAAATAAATATTTGCACTATCAAAAAACTCGTTTTTATAATAACAGAAGTTCAATTTTCAACAAAACTTTTGTTACACTGAAACCGATCCAACAAATTTACATACGTATAGCAAATCTCCCAAAAAAACTCCGTCCAAACAAAAACTTATCCCATAAACTACTAAGTAACCGTTGAAATGCGAAGTGGTTCCGACATAGCTTAGGCAAGCAATACCTCGGTATCGGAGCAATTAAGGATGTCAACGTGTGGATTCGGCCAACTTTGCCAATAGCTCTGTAAACGGGAAAACTTTTAAAATCTCCCGATGGGGAGAAAATCTGGCGAAAATTGACGCTTTCGAAGAACATTTTATGTAAATTTTCTTTTGATATTGGGCAACTGACGCGTGATTTAGATCGATGGAAAGTTTAATAAATAAATCGGCTTACTTATACTGATATACTACTTAATACTTTCTTAGGTTTACGCGAATATTCGACATTATAAATGAAACTAACGTTTCGGATTTTGTCGCGGATTTATTTTGATAAATCTTATAAATTAACTGTCCCTCCCGCTGCAAAGCATTCGAAACGTCGGGAACCAAAAAACAAAATAAATCCGAGACAAAAAAGATCGCTTCATTTATAATATAGTACTTATTTCGCAGAAATTAACAAGTAGTTTATTAAAAATCCACTAACATACAAACAAACAGTTGTATGATTTTATTCCTTTATTGAGAAAACCTTATAAAAATAAACGTTTCTCATTATACAAAACCTTATTTAGTCACATTACAATGACGCCAGTATGAAAGGAAAAAAACTGTTAACAAACTTAACGTATAATATGTTAGCACCATTGATTGCCTGCACCGTGAACTGTTCTTAGAATTGCACGTTTAAACAACACTTATACAACAAAGTAAACACAGTATCAAGATGCACTTCAACAAATATCTGCTTTTCATTAAATAACAATGTATTTTGTTATTGTTCAAAATAATTTTGAGGTTTAATCCAGATGTAAAGCAGTCGTAAGTCTTAATTCAGTGGCTTAGTTCAAAGGAACAGTGTTAATAGCAATTGATGTCAGTGTTCAGACAAATTTCTTAAAACAAAATGGTTCTGTACATTTATTTATTAAGACATTTTTTCGATCAGATATTAGCTGAATTTGGCAAAAAAAATCTAATGACAGAAAATTTATTAAAATTCAATTGTTCTTTCCGAAATTCATTCAACACAAACAAACAGATAAAAAAATATATATTTTAAAGACCATTTCTATACGGGAACGAAGTTAAAATACCTACATAAGTTTATATGATTGAAAACCATTGTTTTGACGAGTCCTGAGGCACTTTAAGCAAGCAGTAACGCGACACGGTTATGAACTTATGCTACTACATGTTATAACTACAGATTTCTAGTGATTGTTGAGAGTTTCCTTCTAGTACCTTCTAGTTTGTACTCGAGTTATATGATATTTGATTAGAAACTTGAAATTCTTTTATATACAAGAATATTATAAACAAGTATTGTATAGAATAAACGCGAGATATGATCTCGTGAAAAGTAGACTAATATTAGTATACCTTTTTCATAAAAAAATCAAGAAGCAATCAAAAGAAGTAAATCTATATAGCCTTTCTTATATATCTGTGTGACAAAACCTCGCATCGCTCACGTTAGTTCCCTATGTACGTTCTAACGGTTAGGATAAAAGTATATGTGAACTTCAATAAACAGCTATCGTCATACTAAATTTCATTAAAATCTGTTCAGTGGTTTTTTCATGATGCGGTCACAGACAGACAAAACGAAAAACTAAAACTAAAGAATATTTTATGTACAAATTCGAGTCAGTTAGAATTTTATTAAATATGTTTAAACTAACAAAAATTTAAAGTAAATTTACAAGTAACTTTACTTAAATCATCATATTAAAAAAAAAATAAGTTAAGTAAGTTAATTTTGCACATGTCACAATATTAAATTCACACAAATCGTAATTAATCTAGTATCCTATTATACTAAAATATTATAACAATGGCCGTCCGATACACCAATGATGGGTAAATATAATCTAAAGTGAATAAAAGCAAAGGGGTAGTATAGAAAGGGTGCAATCTAATTTAACCAAAAAAGACCTTAATCGTGTAAGTCACTGCTGTGGGCGACGGAAGCCCTTTTGTGAGGTAAATTATAGATTTAATGGGCTGAGAAATATTTATGTACCACATTATTATAATATTCAACAAACGTGTACGTAAAATTTAATTTTGTCAAGACGTTGATATTATATTAGACATTCAAATTGTTACCGATTAGAGTCTGTAGAGGGCAAAATCTATTATTTTATATTTATACAATTTATATCTGTCTGTCTGAAAAGTACTAGACAGAATTTGGTAAAATTTAGTATAATAATAACTCGTTATCCGGGTCAATATATAGGATACTTTTTACTGCTGGAAAAAATATCTAGAATCTGAGAAATATAACCTTTGAAACGCACGTAATGACGGACCCAAGCGAGGACGAGTCGTTAGTTTGAAATAAAAATATATTTCCAGATTTTTAAAAATAATTGCTGTAAAGTGTAAAGCATTCGTAACAAGGAGAAAAAAAAATAATGTCTCGAAAAATCCAATAAAATAATATTATTTAAAAAAATGTTTGGTAAAAAAGCGCAGTGCAAAATGCTTCATACGTATTTGACTATTTGTTATACGTTTAATAATAATTACTTTTAGCTTATTTTTTTTCTCGTACTTAAGGTAATTAAGTAAATGAAGAATATTATTGTACAAACATTTTAAAGCCCACGCGTATAAAATGAAGCTCAAGTTAATTTCTGCAAAGAAAATCTAAAAAAGAATCCCTTTATACATTTTTTATATTAACAAGATTGTATTGAGAAAATAATTTGTATTTTCAACCCTTTGATCTTATTTACAGATACTTCTCGCAAAAATCTACTTGAATTGCTCTTACCAGTGAAGAAAAAAATTTTAATTTAAGCAGGCCTTTATAATACTTATCAGTTTAAATTTAAATATTTTGGGTGTTACGAAATTATATTTTTCGTTTTTTCCTAAAATCATGAATTTATATTACGTCTTTTCCTACCTATTTTTGCGTTTAAAATAAATAAAAACCTGTATGATTTAAATGGCAATGGTAGCACAGCGGCAAAGCGCTCGTTCGGAAAACGGAGTGAAGCGGGTTCAAGCCCGGACACGTCTGATATTTGTATGACTCAATATGATTGCAAATTGTCTTACAGCTCAAAATAAATACATTAAGTCTAAATATTAAATCAAATCACTACATATTATAAAACAAAGTCCTCCGCCACACTGTCTGTATGTTCACGATAAACTCAAAAACTACGACACCGATTTTCATGCTGCTTTCACCAATGGATAGAGTAGTTCTCGAGGAAGGGGTATATAAATGAATATATATTTTGTCAAGTTTTTGTATGCATTTACAAGCAGAACCCGCGGCTTCACTCGCACTTAATCTTGAGACGAGTCGCTAGTAAAGAATATAATATCTTTAAATATAAAGAAAAAAATATGACTTACTCCGTCTTTTTCTCTTTCGAGTATTTGGATTTCTTCGATCTGGATAAAAATGAGTACTTACATATACTATGATCTAAAGTGACTTATACGCAGGTAGAGATACGCACCTTAGATGGCCCCCAGGCGAGGTAAGGGAAAGCCACTAGTATAGAAAAACGATAAATACTAAATAAATATATTGGGAATTATTACACACAGCGCCATCTGGTTCCATGGAAAGCTAAAAGGCTTGGGCAACGGATACCAGATAGTTGATACACTACACATATATAACTTTAATACATACATAAATTATAAATATAAACACCCATGACTGGAGTACAAACAGTCGTACTCAACAAGTGAATGCCCCCAACGGGACTCGAACCCGAGACGACATAGGGTCACTACAAACTGCGCCAAACGTGTCGTCAAACACTATAATATTTAAAGATATTACAATATATTCTGTTTCTCCTTTGCGACAATACGAAATTTAACACTGATATCAGAATGCTCAATTGAAGCAGAAACGTGTTTAATATCCATTCGAGTACTATAATTAGATTATTAACGGCCTGTTAAACAATACAGAATTTAACTAGAACGGATGATTTAAGGATTTTCGGTTTCAATGTCAGAAGGATTCTTAAATATAGGTACTAATCCTTTCTTAGATTAACGCGAATATTTGACATTTTAAGAGGACGAGATGAAGAGACTCTCTCGTAACTATGATTGCTGTAAAACATTCGAAACGTCGGGAGTCAAAAGTCAAAATAAGTTTGCGACAAAATCCGAAAACATTGTTTCGTTTACGTACCTATCATAGGTAAAAAATTGCTAGATAATATTTTTTCATATTCGAAATGTCTAAATTGACGAATAAAAATATGAGTGTATACTTTAAATATTGAAGTTTAGACAAATTCGTAAACCTATTTAGTTTCATTTACATGATTCAAAAGTGCTTTTGACGAGACTACTTGAATAAATTTTAATTGCAACTCATTTGAAAAATGAAAGCGAGGAAAGACGATAGCGAAATGTAGTATATTACGAACAAACAAACAAACAAACAAACAAACAAGAAATACGTTATTTTCAGAAGACTCAAGAAGACAGATCTAAACTCATAACCACTCTTGCCCTCATTAAACTCTAAGCGAAGTAATCCTTTAACGCTTGAAACACGTATATTTTCTTAATACTGTTTAAAGCCTTTTAATGTTGTTGGAGTGTTAAAGAATTTCGTATGCAAATGAATTTTTTTTTCGTGCCTAGTGATCGATGATAGAAGAACAAATGCACGTAGAATATAATATGGGAAAGTGTTTAACCGGTTTTAGCCGTGAACCCCGTTGATATCTTAAAAAAAAGGATGGCAGCGTACTGAAGAACACATCGGTAAAGTATACTTGCGGTGATGTGATGCTTTATGTCATTGAGTCTAATTAATTGAGAAAGAGTAACAAAATCTTATTCTGATTAATAAACTCGAAGAATTTACATAGGTATAACACCTTTTTTACAGTGTGTGGAAGCAACTATGAATAGAAAAAAAAGTAAAATATAGTAACTAAAAAGTAGTTTACGTTAAAGGTGAGATCTTCTTTTTGAAATTATTTAACTTTAAAGAATAATCTGTATTTATTAGAAAGAAAATATTGTAAATCAAAATAAGTACCTACACAATAAACAGTACACTGAAAAAAAAGATTTTCTACAATACTACAAGAACGTTTGGTAAAAAAAAAACCTGTTGTATCTACGAAAAACGGGTTCAGATAAATAAAAATATCGTATCATGAAATAAGTGACTTGTAAACATTGTCATAGGATTCTAGTTAAATATGATATTGTAACAATTACTGTTAAATCGTTTTGATTAACCACGAAACATAAATAATACAAATAGTTTTGTAAAAATTATAATGCATCTGTAACGGTGAAAATATACATTGTAATCTGTACCTGACAAATAGACAAAATGCGGTACAAGGTCAAGGTAGCGGCACGAGCGCTAACGGTTCCTGCGCAGAAGTCGAAAATAAGGTATCTCGGGGGGGTGAAAGAGACGCGTGCGGGCGTGCGTAAGCGCGTTATTATTGCGTCATATTATATTTTGTAAATTTGTATCGACTATCGGTAGTGCACGTGCAGTTGCCGGCTAGTGAGTGGTTTAATAAATAAAAGAATTGGGCCGGGTGGTGATTTTTTATATTATTGATTGCGGTGTAATATATGCATAATGGAGGAAGATATAAAAACACTATTGGAGGCGGGGCATTTAGAAGGCTACGTAGAGTTATTTGCAAGTACAATTGTCACAAGTAGTCATTTTTATTTTATAAGTAGTAAACGTTCTTTCAATAAATATTAGTTGGCTACTGTAAGCCCCTTAAAGTGATTTTTACTATTAAATCCTAAGCATACTTTGAAGGATAAGAAATTTTAATAATTAAATAGGTTTTAGTTCCTCGCACGAAATTAAAAGAAAGGTAGTTTTAAACTACTGAAATCGGTTTGGTTTTTCATGTTATGTGAGTCAGTAACGTAATTATAAAAAGGTCAAATTCTGTGGTACTAATTTAAAAATATTGTATATTCATTTTACACAAATGAAAATAGGAACCAAATTATTTAAACATTTTCTAATTTAAATTGTTTCTTTTTTCTTCCTTCAATAATTGCTACTTATAAATAATATGTTCAGAGATATATATGATTACGAAGTGTAATTGATATTATAATGCAAAACCTCTTGCGGCTGATTTTGATGATGAAAAGTTGTTGGATTGTTGATTAAAAAATAAATGTCACAATTATGTTCTAATAAATGATTTGAAAACTAAAAATTTTATTTTTTGAATTCACAATAATGCTAATTTATTATCCCACTAGAGGCAGTTATTTTTTTTAAAGTGTAAATATTGCCCTTGGCATAAGTAATATATTTTACTTATCTAATTTTGTAACTTTTGTTACTAAGTTCATCAGCCGGTTGAAGTTTGTTCTCTGTGCTTTGTTGTTTATGTGAATATAATCTTTTCAACTTGTTTTCTTTTATATGTAGCCATACATAACATAAAAATAGACTAATATTATACTTAGTTAAGAAATTATATTTTAATGACATTTTATTTATAATTTTTAAGACCAGATGACTTAAGGGTGAGTTTTAATTCAAGTAGAAGTGCATTTTATAAATATTTGCTACTTTGTAACATAGCTCGCTCACGTAACAAATGAGTGAGAATAATATTATCCATTTGCAACGAAAACGCACCAAGGGAACTAATTTTAACACCTATAAAAGATGACAAATGTTACAATAGAATACAGTCCCCATTACAAGAACTACACTGCAATCATTGCATTTATGCACTGTTAGGTGAAATATATTAATCAGCACTATTAAACAATATTACTGCAATCATAACAATGCATTTACTGTATATATAACTTTTTAAATAGTACTTCATACAAGAACCATAAAGTGTAGATTACTAAAGGCTTGTAAGCACTAGTAAATGACTTGTATATGCTTCCCTGATACGTGTTATTTTTAACAATATACATAGTAGATCGTAATAATGAAATCGTAAGATAAACATTCCGAATCGTGTAGCTATTACAATACGCTTCTTCATATTTACATTAAAAATTTAACGAGAATGGCCTGGTAATATTAACAAAGTGTTTTGTCGTCACATATAGAACAAAACAGTATTGTACGAGAAACCATATTCTGGTTATCTATACGAGAATGTTTTTTCAGTGTAGAATTGAGCAACTCCTCTTTTAGAAACGGTCATCAAAATTAAAAAAAAACAAAATTCCGAGTTCACAATAATAAAGTTACTTAAATAAATTTTAAAAGTTAATTAAAAAAAACATGGTTATGGGTAGTCTAAATGTATTAATCACTATATGTACTAGCTTCTGCTTCTTGTCTTTGCTCACGTACGCTTAACGTAACATTAAGACCCCACTCTTAAGGGTCGCGTAATTTTTCTTACCACATGGTAAATAAACAACAAAAAAACGGACCAGAAGTATGAGAACAAACCATATTTCAACTTTAATCTATATTGCAATAATGATAACTCTAACTCAGAACACTATTAATATTCCACATGCATATTCAATGAAGTCTTGAAATCATATAAAGCACCGGTACATTGTTTCACTATTGATTAAACAGTATTGTTATACGTTCTCTAATATACTTATAATGGCCCTAGAATCCGAACTGTTGGAATAAATTAGACGCTTATGATGTACGACCTATTGTACCAGCACTATACTAACTCTGTTCAAGTTAACTTTATCACTGACATGAATAATATGCCTTTTTAATGAACTCGACTTGTATTGTAAAACAATACATTTAAATATCATTGTAACTTATAAAATACACGATATCAATTAAAATTTAAACTTACTAGGGTATTGGTTATCTTTGGAATGGCTCAATCGATTTTAACAGAACTTTCACTGATGGATAGGCTTCTTATTAGAACTGTAGTTATCTTAGGAAAGAAAAATTTTTCGCGAAAAATGTGCGAGGTGACATTTTTTTAATACGAAAACAATTAAAAAACTAAAATTAGTATAATTATTAAAATTAGGTTATAAGTGAAAAAGATGAGTAAAAGAAAATAAAATGCTTGGCACCAGAATCGAACCAGCTAGCTACAACACGATAGAACCATCCACAATAAAAATATCAAACAAACAAAGCTATAAAAAGACTTAAAATTCCAAGATAACTCTTCACTATATATGAAACAGTTATATCATTTCCAAAATAACAATAAATCACACACGTATGATCTAAATTAACGGTTTTGAGCGAGACAAATCACAGACGGCTCACTCGCCTCTGGAATGAATTAATCATCCAATTAAGAGTTCCCGGTTAAAAGCTTTAACGAAGACTAATTATTGCTTAGGCTCCATTCGAGGGAATCGAGTTTGATTTGGAATGCTGCCTTAGAAATGTTAGTTAAAATCGTAATATTTATGTTCTACCGTAAATTGTGTATAATTTACATTTTAATGTTCCTACATATATTATACAGTGTTTGCGTAAAACTGCCAAGTGCCAAGGGGTTTCCTTAGTTAATTGTTTTTAAAACTTAGATCAGGCTTAGAGACAAAAATATTGTATATGTATAGTATAAATAATAAGCACTCTCTAAAATATTACCAAATTACCAATTACTTACTACAATACGTTTAGCTCAGTTTGTAGTGACTACTTTCTGCGCCACCGGTCGCGGGTTCCGCTGGGGGCACTCATTTGTTTGTACTCGAGTAATGGGTGTTTATATTTATATTTGTAATATGTATGCATTTAAAGTTATATATGTAGTGTATCAACTATCTGGTATCCGTAACATAAGCCTCGTAGCTTACCACGGAACTAGATCGTGCTTGTTGTAATAACATCCCAACACACATAAACACTACGCGTTAGTACTGCACTTAAACTATTGTACAAAACAATTCCGCAAGCGTTTACTGAGGAAAAGTCTATGCCATTAGACGACAGAGCTATATTGTGAAAAAGTTGACGAAAATAGCTTTAGCAGCCGTGTAGCCGGGCAATAGAAAGTTGGTGAACTCCAAAGTTTCGATCCTGTGTCTTCGAGGAGCAGATGTGTTGCGACGACTTCGGACGAGTTTGGGGGACTTCGAAACACGCGGCGACAACTGAAAAACTGGCCCGAGTTACCAAGTTGATCATTATTCTATTGTTTTATTTCGTAATGTACAAGTTTTGGGTGCCGCAATATTGTAAGGTATATTGGATATTGTATAAGAAATATGATTTTGCGTGTGCGGTCAATGTTTAGGATCAAAAAAGGAGAAGTTACGCAATCCGGATGTCCTTTTCTTACATTATACAATTTTTTCTTGTTCGTGGGCTTTTGTGATTTTCACTACTTTTTATATAAGTATACTTAAACAATAAAAAGTGAAGAAGCATTTCTAGGTGAAAGAAAAAAATAGTTGAATTTTTAGTCGAAAAATAAAATATTAAATAGCCTATTAATAAATTGGGTAAGCTCGATTTCATCTCACAGAACGTTGCTAAAGAAGATAATCAAAGATATATTTAAAAAATTACTGCTTCATCACTGAGCTAAAAAAATCTATAGCAACTAGTATTTTAGTGTAGAAAAGTCTTAATAAACCTTTCAATTCTTTTTAGTTTATGCTTAAATTATTTAGAATATTCGTATACGGGTTCGTAGAATAGCTAGAGTCTGAAACACGATATCTAGCACTAAATATATTTTTAAAGTGGGAATCTCACTTGGTCTTAAAAAAGATACAAGGTTGAATAAGATTTCATTTCTTAATGTTAAAATAAAATCATATTTTAAATTCGTAATTATAATAGTTTTTCCTTTTCTTCTAAACACACTTAACTTCCATAGATTAAATTATTAAACTCTTTGGAAATTATTTTTAATTAATTTTATAAGGTAGCTGAAAATCTAACAGCACTTAAGTACAAATAGCAACTTATAGTTAACGAAGATGAATAGAATCGACTTATGGCTTATATTATACATTTTAACAGTAATCATAAAAAGATTAAATTAATACTGGTACTTATTCGTAAATTATTAAAACTAGAACAGATTTAGTATCTGTATATACAGATGGTTTTTAGTAGATGAACTCGAACCCGCGACCGTTCGCACAACAAGTACGCATCAGCAATTCGACAAATTATTTTTGTAAAGTTCAAAAAATCCAGCATAAAAATAAAGCCAAAATACAATACTCTATACAGCGGTATCATTTTTATAAAAATAACGTGTTGCGCCGCGGTTAGTCTTAAACACACCGACAAACATTTGCATTGCCAATACAAACATTCGTTTCATGTGGAAACCGCATTCGCCGCTACCCTATCTTACAATGTGGCACGTCATCAATCTATATTATCTAGAAACAAATATTGCTTCAATCTTTAATATTCAATAAAGGAGGTCCATTGTGTGTAGGATATATATTAAAAAAAATAACAACTAATGTATGTTCTAACAAAACCAAAAATACACGTACATAAATACTTTTTTGAAATTCTTTAAACGAACAAGTCTAGCAATTATAGCGTTAAATCACACTATTAAAGACTTGAGATTAGTTTCCTCGTAATTGCATAGAAGAAAAATCTCCAAGTCCAAACTTTTTCAGTTTCGTCCAAGTCTGTACGGAACTCTGTCTACGTTTTAATACTGGCTTGCATTTCCCCCGCTTTCTCGCAAACACTTTATTGGTCCTTCGAGCCGGATTTATTGCTCAACTATAATGCTAGCAGTAAACACTTGCAATCCAATCTTAATTATACTTTAGGGTTACGTAAAACATTTAATTAAACGAAATATTGCTTATTTATGATTCCTTAATTTAGCATAGACTGTTATTATGTACCTATGTAGTATAAAATTAGTAATCGTTAATGTGTAATATTATACCGCATCAAAATGTCTGTATTCTGACAGCATAATCTACACTTTCCGCAATACTTTTTATGATACGAGAGGCTAATCGACTAGGTTCTTTTTTAATTAACCGTTAAAAAATAAGGTAATATGCTCCTCTCAAGTCTAAATAAATATGTATAACTGTACTATATAAAAACATAACACTGTACGTCAATTTGTTACCCTTTTTACGTATAAACATCTGTATTGATTTCGATAAAATCGCATACTTAAAATTGTAATATAAATAAACTATCTTTTAAAATAGAGCCGAGGTCTAAAATAGTAATAACATATTTAAAGAGTAATCACGACCATAAACAAAGTTAAATATGAAGAAAAAGAAGAAGCAAAATGTATATTCCCTTAAGAACAAAACAAGATCAGACAGAAAGGTTTCATTGCGTTCACTCTAGAATTTTTAATACAACCGTACAAACAGTTGCAGCCAATCGAAAATGCATTAAGATTTCCTGAGGGCGCTTAGTAAATCCATTTGCTGGCCTATTGTTCGGTACAAGTTTGTAGAGTGTTTGTTTTAAAGAAATCAGCGACATCGTAAAATTGTGTTTACGACTTATTTTGGACCTTTTTGTTGGAACTCTGATTGGTAATTGTGAGGGGTCGGGTTTCAAAGGTCTCAAGTTACATATGGCAATGAAAACTTACGAATGCGACTGAAATTAATCAAAAAAGTAGTCGTTTTTGCATTGCGTTTTGTTATCGATTTCATTCAATTAGTATTCGCTTAAGGTAAGTATGAAAATGAATAATTGTGTAACTTACTCTACATAAGTAATACGTATAATAAAATTATAATTTAATGAGTCGAAATACATATTAAAATAACATTGTAATGTAATAAGTCGAATCTATACAGAAATATTTTTTGGAAATTTTATTGAAATATCAGCTATTCCCGCGGCTGCGCCCGCGTTCTATCCACCCTTAAAACCTATTGGAATAAAAAAAATGCATGCGACCTATTCTCAGATTTAGAAAATACACACTTATACACACAAAATTTCATATAAATCGGTCAAGCCGTATCGAAGGAGTTCGATAACAAACACTGTGAAACGAGATTTTTATATTTTAGATTCAGTATAACTGAGATAGAAGCCAAATCTTTATTTTAAACAGTGTTTATCTGTCTCTTGGTATCTCTGTCTGTATGGGCATTATATAAATATAAATTCGGTATGAAGTTAGCTGGTTATTCAGGGCAAAATATAGGATAGTTTTTACTACGGAATAATATCTAATCTATACTGACCACTACGTACTTGTTATTAAATTTTACTAATAATTTTAAATTAAGGAGGTATAGAAAATAGATTATTTTCAATACTAAGAATTAAAACTATTTTATATGCAATGAAATTTTTGTATCAATCTTAAAGAGTTGACCCAAATCGTATTGACCAGATTGCTTTTCGACGTAGACATATCGCATACTTTATTCAACCTTCCACACGTTTCGGCCATTTCTGTGCCGATAGCTGATGAATGGCCGCTATAATTAAGGGTCCAGAGGCATATTTCATTCATTATTCCTTTCTTTCCTAAAATAATTGAGCTTTGAGGTATTATAAAAATAGAAGTGTCAGTCGTATTAATTCGAGTTATATAACTTCTCTCTCTAACAATTTTAACTAACTAAAAATTTTTTTTATAATAAGACATAGAACTGTGTTTTATTACAAAAATGTAATTAAAAACTTCTTCATAAGCAAATCCTTAAATCAAAATAATAATAAAATTGAAAGCCGACATAAAAATAGGGATTCTAAAGTTAACCTACAAACTTCGATCGCTCAGCCACATCGGGTAAGAGATAGACAAAAATTCGCCTCTCTGATGCGGCGTCGCATTAGGTGTCGCAAACTAGAATTTGAATGAGATAAATGACGGCCACTCAACGCTATGAGGGGGAAAACGAGCTGGTTCAAGAAGAATGCGTGCGAAATATTTATATGAAATACTAGCGGCACAACCTCGCTTTGCTCGGGGAACCCTGGTTGACAATAAAATAATCTGAACAGTTTTATATTTTTTCGAGATGAAGAGTAGCCATGTGCTAATGCAGAGTATAATCTCTCTCCGTTTTAAATTGCATCCAGATCCGTTCAAACGTTCTAGTGTGATCATCCATCCAAATATCTAAACTTTAACGTGTACATTATACAAGTGACTCCTTGTTACAATTGGGTTCATTGTCAAGGTAACGTACCTAATAGACGGTATATTTCTCAAAAATGTGATATTTTTCAGTAAGCCTATATGTTAATCCGGATGGCTTAACTTTAACTTAACTAAATTTATCAAAAATCTGTCCAGTTTTATTTACGTCGTGATGCGGTCACAGACAGACAGATAAAAAATCTGAAATCTATAGATTCTGCTTCTCTATCAAATAATGGCTTTTCAATATTTAAAAAAAATATTATATGATGTATAAATATGAACGAATGAATAAAAGAAAAGTTCATTCACAAATATTCATCGTTTCAAGAAAACATGTATAGAAACAAAATATTACGGTACGGTTGCGGTAAAGACCCAATAAATTTGAGTGTTTGGTTCGGTTCCACGAAACTACACCGCTGTGGTTATAGTTTACCGAAAATCGTCACTATTTCAATAGTCGCCACCTTTCAACCGTTCGCTTTGAAATTTGCTTGCTATAACTTTGAGAGGCGCCTATAGGTATTTTCGAGCGTACAAATACGATACATTGTGTTGAATGAAACTGGCACGAGATGGGATCAGTTGTTCTACCGCTATGAAAACTTTCTATTCAATGTTCTGTAATTTTCCTGAAAATCTAAAACGGCTATTGTTTTCCAATACATGTATTACGCTTTTAATGAAGTAACTATGGCAAGCAGAGCCACGAGAAAAACTATTTTTATACACGATAAAGTGTGTATATTATGTTCGTTCATTTTATGCTCTGCGAATCTGTTGAACTGATTTGGATAAAATTTTGTTGAGTCACATAGCATACTTTGAATTTTACAATAAAGCAAAGCGATATGTCTCTTTCAAAAGATAAACTGTAAAGATTTAAACAATAAATGGTAATATATATTAACTAGCGAAGTATTCTTGGTACTCCCTGCCAAATTTAAAGTTTGTAGCACAAAAAACCGTCCAGTAATTAAAATAAATAAAATTTCTAAAATGAAATTAGTTTTAAGTTATTCCTTATATTGTTAGCTATCTGCAAGTGAAATTCCCGTCAAAACCAGCTGTTACAGAGATTGACCGGAACAAACAGACAAACAGATAGACAGACAAATAATTTAATAATTGATTTTCGATGTAAGTACCGTACCGTACATAGTAACTTTCATATCCATTTAGTGAAAAGCAGTTAATTCGAAATTAAACACAGACACTACAGTGTTTTAAAAAAAGTATTGATTAATTGAATAAAACGTTACATTTAAAAACAACAATGGAAAGAAGCAAATACATAACAGAATAACACCAAAAACAATTTAAAGTTTGTTACAGCAAAAACAATTTAGTTCCACGACGACATGGCGACTATTCTAATTGGTTTGCAGGAATTAATTGGATCTAAAACATTGTACAAACATATTGGGAACAGGTAAATTGAGGCCGGGATGGATGCTTCCCTTGTAATGTCTATAACAATTTCCTACAAGTACATTGTTATAATATCTTATATATTAGTTATTTATATATCTATACTTTTTACTTTATAATATTATAAAGAGGAAAGATTTGTATTTTTGTATGTAACGAATAAACTCAAAAACTACTGGACCGATTTTAATGAAATTTGAATTATGTACACGTGTAGTCTAGAGCCTGAGAAATGACAAAGGCTACTTTTAAAGGTAAAAAAATGGCTGTAATGGGATGAAATTAAAATAGGGGATGAAAATTTGTATGGAAATTACGTCATCTTTAAAGCTAAAAGCTTGAAACTTATTTATCTAGCCTTTTGATTAGATATAAATAAGTAAGACATTCAAAGTTTGTGAAAATTGTATGCTAAAGGGGGCACGAGCTAGGGACAAACCCGAGCGAAGCGAGGGTGAGTCGCTAGTATCTATTATATATAATTAATGATACATAAAGCACGTCTGGCAGTATCGATTTAATCGTCTTAACGGATTTATAATGGTATTGTTTGTACGTATATGTTTTATTTTCGAGAAAAATAGGTTTATTTATTGAAATGACACTTCTTTAGAATCGTTGTGATTTGACACTTGATGAAACGAAAATGCGTCACGATAAAGAAAGAAATACATAAAAGTATAGGATTAAGTCGGAGAGAATGAGATAGAATACATTCCCATGTTGCCATGGTATACCGTTGTTTATTTTTTGACATTTCTTTTTTTATATATATTCATCTCATTCATTTGTCGATTTACTGAAGTTTCACTTCTATCGTGTGTGAATCGCACACATACCTACCTTTTTTTTTATTTAAAAAAAGTGTTCGATTTTCTATCGTTAGCCATATTTGGATTTAATATCTATGAAACAATTAAATATATGCATAAGTTTATTTTTATCAACGGATTGAGAGCAAATATTTTCACAAGCCTACTGATAATATCATATTTATTTCCTTTACAAAAATACCATTAGTGAAAACGGAGTAGAGTATCAGCAAAGAATAATTTTTATTAATATATTAATTAATATAAATAAAAAGTGCTTCAGTTTTTTTTCGAACCAAGGACTTCAATTTGCACTCTTGCTGGCTGCTGGCTGCACTATAAGATAAACGAGACAGCTTATTTTATTTGTAGGTTTTTATATCCAAAATTATAATAACAAATTCCAATGTAATTCTAAATAAATAAAAGTCTACTTTCTGTTTCTAAAAGGGCTCTAATGTTTAGGACACTTTCATTTTTTGTTCTCTTCCTTTGTTTTATAATTCTTTATGAAGTTGTTAGGACAAGTGAATGTTTCTGTAGCGACTAGCCTTAGGGATTTCAGCCCTTAACGATGTCTGCATGTAATTTTACATGTTTTCGTATATGTATAGCGTTTTGAGAAGATAAACATGTTTATATTGTAAGTATGTATTCAGGCCTATTTAACGTATCCCTGTTGGGCACAGTCCTCCCTTTAACGAAAGGGGGATCGGACCAAACTCCGCCACGCTGGTCACGTGCGGGTTGGCGTACTACATGTATTTCGAAAACTTACTGAGTTCTCTCAGATGCAGATTTCCTCACGATGTTGTCCTTCACCGTAAGACAAGTGATAATCATGTTGAAAATGACTTGTACATAAAAATATCATAGGTGCGAAACCCGGATTCGAATCTGCTACACTCGGTTCCCTAAGCTTGCGCATTACCACTGGTCTATAAGTCTTAATACTCTAAGTAAACAAACAAAGTGCTGTAAATTGCGACACATGTATTCAATACATTATAGTCCTACTAACCTCACATAACCCGCCTTTTAGACATGCCAAAATCGTTTCAAACCCAAAAAAAAAATCTGACACGAGTCTCTATTACCTTTATGCTGCAACTGTGTTTAAAGAAAATCAGACAACATTCATATACAATATCGCAATTAGTAAACTATAATTTACCAATCAGTTTCCATACAAAATTGTTACCTGACAAAATCTTATAAAAAAACCTTGCGCTAACTAAAGAAAATATTTAGAAGGTCTAATTTCTAACTGTAATTTATCACTATCACAAAGATTTACTTTGAAGGAACATTTCAAACATTTTGAACCACTTTGCCGTTTAGACGAAACAAGTGTTGTTTAGTTTCGACTGAGTGTTGAATGATAAACACAACACAGAAACTGAAGGTGTCAACAAACTGCCCCGAGCATTTGTTTACAAAAATTTTACGACAGGGCTACATGGTATTACTTTTTGTTTAAAACAAACAAATTGATTTTTGTGTGTGAAATTTATATTCGAAATTAATTTTAGTCATTTTAAATCAAACTTTCTTATATTTCTATTGATTTCAAAGCAATAATACGAAATAATTTCATATTTTAACAGACTTTTTAAAAAGGGGGTTCTAAACCTGAGTGGTTTTTTGTGTGTCTATTAATATTTAACTGTGTCAAAAAAATACAAAATCTAGTTATACATAGGTGATAAAATAACAATGTGTCCTCCCGGCCGATTACGGCCACGGCGGCCAATCTCATTGAGAATAGCCATCGGCGCGGGACATATTACAGTGCACGAGTGTATGCGCAGACACAAGTGCACTCTCCGTTCCTTATCACTCTCATATTCCGGTGGGAAGACTGCTCGACACGACCAGTGAGAGTTAAGACGCAGGTTCGACGGCTTTTACGTGCTCTCTGAGGCACAGGGGTGAAACACCGCCAGCTTTCCTACTACGAGCTGTTACTAAGGCTTACGAAGCAGAAAGACTCAATAACCAAACTTGGTCCGACCTGGGACTCGAACCCAGGACCTGGTGTGCGACCGTACATGCTAGCCACTACACCAACGAGGCAGTTAAAAGGTGATAAAATATTATGTCTCAGGTGATAAAATATTATTTATACAGTATAAATATAATAAAGTCAACAAATTAGCACTACAACGCCACCCAAAGCTTTATATATCATAAGCTTTTAAGCTTTAACTGTCACATTTCTATTTCAATGTCCCAAAACCATATAGAATGAATAACTTATCACCAGACTCAGAGTCACTTAATGAACCATTAAGTCGAGAATCTCCGTACTAAATAATGACTTAATGGTTCATTAAATGACTCTGAGTGCGGCGATAAGTCTCTAATCATTCAAATAATTAATGTCATTCAATCCAGAACAAAACTTCAACAGCTGATAGATAACTAGTAGCACAAAAAAGGTACCTTTATAAAATTGTTAATACAAAAGTCATGTAGAAACCAAAGTAAGAGGTCATCGCTAGTCATTTGGAACACGTAAATTTAATTGAAGAGCCTGTTTTTAATTTCAAATTAACAGCTTTTCACTAAATGCATATTATGAAAGTACATACGGTACTTAAATCATCAAAAAACTTTGTCACTGTCTGTTTGTTTCGGCTCATCTCTGAAACGGCTGTACCGATTTTGACGAGACTTTCATACACAGATAGCTAATGTTATAAGGAGTAACTTAGACTGCTTTTATTTTAGTAGAAAATAATAAAATTCAATATATTGACGTTAACCGTTTGATTACGACCAGCAAAGCGAGTTTGGTAGTTAAACATACAAAAACATGTAACACAAGCTCTTGAACGCAGCTCTGGCATCAATCACTCGCCCGCGATGCGAGTTTAGTTCACCGCTTCTAAACACCGGAAATAATTTAACCAAAGTACATGCTATTAACATGACCTTACTAATTACTGTCTCACGTACTCAGTTAAATATGGGGAACGGTATCGTAGAATCACGAAATTATAACCTATCAGTTATGTTATTAAGGGAAATTTATGGTTGTAATGAAATAGTCTTTGTTTGATTAATTGAGGTTTAATTTTGTAAATTACGGGTTATTTCATAGGAAAGTTGTATCTATTTTAAAGGGACCTAGGTTCTAACCGGCTAAAATAAAAATCTGTCGATCAATGTGAAGTAGTAACAACAGATTAATAAATACAAACTGTTATTTTTATTATACTACAAAAATATATTAGGCAATTAAGAAAGAGAATACAAATTAAACATCTGACAAGCACAATAAATTATTTTTGTACTAGCAATTTACCTTCGCTTCGCTCGAATGCATCCCAAGCTACATTTATTTTTTTAGAGCGGAGTCCTTTCTTATTCTAAAATAAAAATAGCCTAAGTTACTCCTTAAAAATCAGTTATCTAACAGTAAAAGTCACACCACAATTCTAGCCGTTTCGTAGATTAGCCGAAACAACAAAAAAGTTTATTATTGCATTTAGTAGAAAGTTGTTATTTTAACATAAGAAACGGGTACTATCGATTCTATTTATTTATATTTTTAATACATTATTACAACAGCGCCATCTAGTTCCGCAGTAAGCTACGATACGTGCTTGAGTTACGGATATCAGATAGTTGATATACTACACATATAAATTTTAAATACATACATATTGTAAATATAAACACCCATGACTGGAGTACAAACATTCGTGATTAGCAAATGAATGCCCCCAGCGGGTCTCGAACCCGCGACCGCTGGCGCAGTGTCGTCAAATATCGATTCTATTTACATGTATAGATTAAAAACATAATTAATGAATACTAAAATAATAAGTGAAAAATATAATATTATAATATGCGGTTATAACAAAATTTGGCGAAGGCGCTAACAAATTAACCTACAGTATGATTCATGGAAGTGGTCGAGTTAGTACATTAAGTCGACCCACTTCTTCTTTGTGAGCTCTACCATCGATCACGTGTAACAAACGAACATTCATCAAAACCGAACAATTGTTGAGACAATATTGGAGAAAGCACCAAAAAACCTATATAAAACTAAACAAAAGCTATTTATTCGAATTGTATCTTCAACAAAGGGAATAAAGTTTGTTTTCAATTAAACGACTACACTATTGCTATCAAGTCTAGTTCCCACGATAGAAAATTGAATGAAAAAATATATTCGTTTGTAGAGTACGATTGGAGTCGACGTACAAAGACCATTGAGACTATTATGGGATTATGTTAAGTGAATTTAATCTTTAAAATAGTTTGTGTTGAGTTCAAAGTTCATTGGATTAAATAAAACGTAACGTTCGTAGTACGAATTAGGCTAATTTCTTTATAAAAACCGGTTAAACCTTTTAAGGTAAGTAAATAAATAATATATTAGGACATTAAAAACAGCATCATCTAGTTCCATGGTAAGCTACGAGGGTTGTGTTATGAATATCAGATAGTTAATGCGCTACACGTATTTTTTTTTAAATTCTTATTATTTCAGAAGAAGAATAAAAAGACAAATGAATGCTCTCAGCGGGACTAGAACCTACGACCAACGACAGCAAGTAGAGTTACTACAAATTTAGCCAAACGTGTCGTCAATAAAATATTATATAATAAGAATCACACTAACTTGGGCTTATTCTAGAATAGTCTTTAGGGTCAGTATTTATAAATAAATTGAAATGTTATAAAGATAAAAATAAACAACAAATGGCTTATTATATTCACTGGATTACTACCTTTGCTTTACTTATATGAATAACTTAATTTGATTAAACACTTTAATCTAAGTTGGATAAAATAAAAACGATACTTATTATGTATTATTCTGTGTATATATAATCTATACATATAATAAAATTCTAAGTGAGTCGAATCTGTACATTGAATAGGTACTTTTTGGAAAATCTAATTGAAATAGACATTATTATCGATATACCTAGAGGCCAAATCTGTTATTTTTAGAATTTTCGTCTGTCTGTCTGTCTGTGACCGCATCACTAGGAAACCACTGGACGGATTTGGATATTTGGTATGATGCTAACTGGTTACCCGGGTCAATATATAGGATACTTTTTACTGCGAGAAAATAACTTATCTTTGAGAAAAATACAAAAAGAAGGTTAGAAATAAAACCACCCTTGCATTTACGTCTTTAGAACGCGGGTGGAGCCGCGGGTATTGCTAGTCTGATACTATAATCGTTATGCGGGAGTTGATAAATTAGATTTTTGATTAAGGCTACTATAGCAAATTAGAGAGATTAAGTAACCAATGGCGCCTCGATGATGAATACAGGGTATTACCTATCTATTAATTATGATTTCCCATAAGAAAAGATAACCCAATGGAAAAGGTACTCTGTACCACATAATATGTACATGTTTTATATATTTACATGAATTTATTATATTTATAAGACGATATGTATGTATGTCTGTTTATATTATAGTACTTGTAACTGTGTTGGCACTTCTATATATATCAAAAGTCTTTACTATTATTATTTAGACCTTTGAAAGGCTTTAGAGTCTAAACTCTAAAGGACCCATACTTTATTTTCAAATCTAACTAGGCAGTAAAGAAAATTCTAAAAACAAAACTACATCAACGTAAGAAATAGCGCTATTAATAAAATCCAAAATAAAAACAAAGCAAACTAGAATCCGGATTAAACAAATACCTTTCAACGAAAACAAGAGCTAGGTGAAGAGGAAATAAAAGCAGCCCATTTTGTGCGGTTAGTACAAAACACAGTGCTCGTAGTCGAGTAGCTGCAACAATTTTATGTATTAAACAAGCAAACATGGCCCGCTTTGCTGGGCGTATGTTGAAATTGTTGAAACGGTTTTTATAATATTCTAATAAAATTAAAGTAACCTAAATACTCCTTATAACAATATCTATCTGCGAGTGAAAGTTCCGTCAAAATCGGTCCAGCCGTTTTTTTTTATGCGACAAAGGGGGCAAACGGGCAGGAGGCTTACCTGATGGGAAGTGAACACTGGACATCTGCAACTCTGCAGGGCTTGCAGATGCGATGCAGGAAGGAGGGAGAAGGACGGGAGGAGGGATGGGAAGTGGGCCTCCCGGACTCTTACTCACCGAACGAAACGCGACAGCATAGCTGCCACTTCACGCCGGTCTTCTGTGAGAGAGTGGTACTATACGGAGCGTGCCGGCCCATTCAACTGCTACCCGAAGGTAACAAGCATGGCACTACCACTTGAAAAAAAAATGAAAAACTATACGGGGCGTGCCGGCCCATTTGGCGGCTACCCGAGGGTAACAAGCTTAGTACTACCACTTTGAAAACCACTTTTCAGAGATTAGCCGAAACAAACAGACGTACCGACAAAAATTTAAAAAATCGTTTTTTTGTTTTTTTTTTTAAGTAAGTTCCGTATATACTTTCATATGGCTTTAGTGAAAAGCTGTTAATTTGAAATTACAAACAGACACTTCAATTTTATTTATATATGTACTGATATTTCATCAGCAGAACTCCTAAGCTGAATTCCACTCACGTTTGCAGTTTAAATATAATGCAGTAGACATACTCGGACCCCTAATTTTAACAGAAACAATGGGTTGGTATGTTCGTGTGAAATTATTTGCGAGTTATTCAAATTTTACAGCATGTGTCGAATACATTTAAACAGCGCTAGTGGGGAGATTTCAATGTTAACACAATGGCTGCATAATTTTAAAGCGTGTAAACGTGATCTAATTATGTTACTTACTGCGACTCGGCGATGATCGTGCATTTTTGTTTGTTTCAAAGCCACTGAACACGAAAAGCTGAAGCTATATTTTATATTCTAACTAGATATAACAATGTAAATATGCAATCAATTCGTAAAATTAATAATATTGATTAAAAACGTTATAATTTTGTAACATGCAGGTTAAACCCCAGCAGATATAGCACTAATAAATAGGAACGTTAAACACGTCATAGAATGTTTATTTCTTCACGCTGTAAACTAAACGAGTTTCGAGTGAAATACATCCTACTGATATTAGTAGAGAATCCCGATATAAAACGACCTTCACCGAGATGTTTATTTAATAAAACGTATTTTATATTCAATTTAATATGTCAATAAATATATTGCATATGGGTTGGCTAACTAATTTCAGTCCAGGATATGATTAATTAATAATTAAAATAAAAATTAACATTTCACCGGTTTGATTATTAGACAAATTCTATACCAATCGAAAGTACCACACCATACCATGCTGGAAATCATTAATTCAGAACATTTTACGTAAATTCCATACCTTACCTAGCTACTCAAGAGTTGTGACCGGAATAGAATAGAGAACCTAACGTTTGCATAATCTGTGGGCTTCATACTTTCGATTGGTATAGAATTTGTCTAATAATAATCAAACCGGTGAAATGTTTAATTATTTTAATTTTTTTTGTTACATTTTTTTTTGAATTATTAATTAATCATATCCTGGACTGAAATTAGTCAACCAACCCATATGCAATATATTTATTGACATATTAAATTGAATATAAAATACGTTTTATCAAATAAACATCTCGGTGAAGGTCGTTTTATATAGGGACCTTAGATTATATGCTTATGTCAGTAGAAAAACATACATATATCGCCAATGAAACCGTGGTCGAGACCTAGTCTAATATAATAAAATTTTTCGTTTTCACTTTCATATGGCACAAGTGCAGGTAAACAATGTGCTATCTTTTACAACAATTCAAGACGTGAATTCAGGATTCAGTCACGATTATGGAAAGAGAGTAGAAATAAATTGCAACAAGTAGGTACAAGGAACGTAATATTTATTTAATTTATATTTGTTTGGTTTTAAAGTAGTGTAATAAAAGCCAACCCATTTTACGAAAAAATGATTTTGGTTTTGTTACAGATTCTTGAGGCTAATAGCAGCTATTTAAACATCGCTTACTAAAAAAAAGTAAAAATACAATTAAAACTGTAATTAACAACCTCTCAGTACATCATTACATATAACCGCAGTCTTTAGTGAAACATTACCGTGGTTTGAATAAAACAGCGATGTAAACCTTCCAAATGGCCATTGTATGTTCTTCGTTTATATGCAAAACGGTAGTTTAAGCCCGGTAGAGTCGTATCATTCGTCTTCAAGTTATGCAGATTTCAGAAATCTCATGGAAATGAAATCGTCCAAGTTACGGAAGCTGTAGAAGTATTTGGCTTTAGCTGAAATTGCATCTTGGGTAGACCATATTATTTGCTTAATACTTCGACAGCATTCTCGATCAATAATAAATAACTTATTTAGTCGAAAATGGTCATAAATTTTATTATAGGCTACTAAAAGATTTTAATTATATAATATGTAGTTATTAATTCAAAACAATATTTTAGGACATTTAAATAACATTTAATGATAGTGCTCCTAACATTCATGTTCATCACACAAATAAATACCTCCAGCAGGACTTGAACCAGCGACCACTTGCACACCAAATGTATCACTACAAATTACATTACTACAACTAAACGAAACGTGCCATCTTGATAATTTGTCCAGTCGATATTATCAGTTATTATCTCAATATAAATAGGCAAAGACAAAATTGTTCAGTACTACAGTAGTATTAATGAGCTTTACTGTTATCAATACAAAATTTTGAAAACAGTTTTTTTTATCGACGGGTAAATTGTATTTATCTTCCAAAAATTCTCAATTCGTCTGTACTTTTCTATGTTTTCATCTTAACACTTACACACCGGGCGAACACTAGCATAGTTTGAATTAACATAATTGTTACTAAGCCAATCACCAATTATTATTAAAAAAAAGTTAAAAAATAACCTAATTTAGTTATATTTCTGTGACTGTTTCATGACATAATATCCTCATTAACTGTTAATCAACTTTGAATTTTTTTTTCTTAGAAATTCCCTAAAAATACGTCCAAGGCAAAATGACTTTAGAAAGACAGCAAGCAAATTGGATGCTGACAGCCGAAGATATAATTAAGTGAAAGAATTTGAAATAAGCCTAAGACAAAATTGTGGAAGAAGACGTTAATTTTCTATACAATATGTGTATAATTCTAAATTGCCCGACACTGTACATTGAATATTTTTTTAAATCTGATTGGAATATATTCATTATTAACGATAAAGAGGCAGAATCTATAGCTTTTGGAATTTTGCTCGTTTCTCTGTCTGTGACCGCGTTACGTGAAAACCACTGCACAGATTTTGTATGGATATTTTTTATATATATTATAGGATACTTTTTGCTGCGTGAAAAATGGTGTTCAGCCTTTAGAACGCGGGAGGAGCCGCGAGGAACGTTCAGAATAAAGTAGAATATTATTTTGATTAAAAATTCTCATGGCATGTGTGCTTAAATAACATTATAGTGCAAATTGTTTATTGCATGTTCTAAAAGACGGGAGAGTAGCGTCGTGCATTTATAATAGGTTCTTTGTTTTGCAATCGCATTTTATATAACACTAGCGGCAATTGCCGCGGCTCCGCTCTGTTCTAATGACTATTAAAAATAGGGATTGTTGATAGTTGTAGAAGGTTGAAAATTCAGGGTTAAAATTTAAAAATTAATTGTTACTATTCAGTTATGCAAAATAACTCATCATCATCATCATCAGCCCTTTTTAACGTCCCACTGCTGGGCACGGGCCTCCCTCAGTACGAGGGGGATCAGGCCATAGTCCACCGCGCTGTCCCAGTGCGTGTTGGCGGATTTCATATGTCTTACGAAAACTTGCTAGGTTTTCTCAGACATGTAGGTTTCCTCACGATGTTTTCCTTCACCGTAAGACAAGTGGTAATCATGATAGAAATGATTCGCACATGAAAATAACAGAGGTGCGAGACCCGTAAAATAACTCAGTTATGTAAATTTTCCTAAAATATAAGAGAAACGTATGTTGTTCATGATACATATCCTTCTTAATAATATTACAATGAAAATCCACGAAAACATAAAAATAGGCACACAAGCGTTATCTGACCTAAAACTTACATTTTTTTGAGAATATCACAAAAATAGCATTTAAAACTCTTCCATTCCACTAATTTATCCTTGATTAAAACGAAAAAGCCGCATCAATCGTATTTTATCTATGCACATTAATGGTACACGGTCGGAGCGAAATATAAATGTGGGACGAAAAAATACGCTGAATTATTCGGAGCAATCAGTCTCTCGCGATAAAAAGTCCACTTTTAGCCCTTCACTTACTATGCCCTCTACTTTTGAAATAACGAAGTTAATTTTGTTAATTTTCTTTTGTCTTTTATAAAGTATTGAAATGAGTTCTTAAAAAAAACATTATTTTATTTAGTTATATTACTTTTGATCTGTGGTTATTGTGCTTTCCGGTATAACGATAACGTATAATATACGCATCAAAAGTGAAATATATATATATATATTAAGTATAGTAATACTATTTTAGTTTTTCATAGTTTTCTCTCGCGGTAATCACGCCGAAATAGCCTTCATTCTCAAGTTTGCTCATCGTTGCACGCTCATCTGCGTGAAGAAGTAACTTTTGCATTTATAACACAACGTTAATATAAACTAAGCTAGCCTTCCATAACATTTAACTTTAGCAAGCTGATTAAACAAAATCTTGTCGACTTCTAAACTTAAGTCATAGAAGAATTTTAACGAAGTTTCACGATAACTAACAAAAAACACCACGGTCATATCGAGGGAATGACAAAGCACCTGAAGGCTACAATTAAGGGTCCATGTTAATTAATAAGAACCCCAGACTAACTTTGCGTCGGGTTGAAAACCAACTTCGCATGATACAGAGAAATCGGCAAAGTTGGGAGATCTTTTGTAATGGTGGAGGGCGAAGTTTTTGAGTAATTAAACGTCGTCCTTTTTCACAATCATTGTTCTTAAATGAAACTTTTGGTACGATTTTTGGCTGTGTTCGCAAGAATTGAGTTGCTAACGTTACTGAGGAGGCCCATTGTGATTTTTTTATCTAACAAACTACGAGTACAGTATAGAAACATTCACATTTACTTTATTGATTAAGGGATAAAAACAAGAATGGTTTCTTCTGCAAATTTGTTAGTGAAACTACTTATTTGTATTAAGTAGTGATCCGAACTTAATTATGATGTTTTATTTTTGTATGGTAGGTAAAACCTTGTGAATCAGACATCAATGATGAGATTTACGATTCTAGTATTCTCTCAGTGGTCGAAAATGTTCTTTTAATTAATTTGAGACTCCATACTTCATGACTAGGATTTAACATTCTATACTAGAAATACTGTAAACAAAAGAGAAAAAGGTGTTAAACAGATGTGTCTTTGCCTTTTTCAATATACTCGTATATAGGTATGGTAGCGACACACCCTCGTTGGAATCGCGATTATTAATTTTAACCGTTCTGATATTTTTTCTAATGTTGTAATAATTATTCTCCTATCATGCTCCGTCCCATGGCAGAGACAATTCCAACAAATCAAAAATGGTTCTTGATTATAAATGGTATATCTTACCCAACTTTGTTGTATATCAGTAAAAATAAATGAGTTATTGAACTTATTTCGAAATAAACACAAAAAAGTTTTTACGTATTAAAATGATAAATTATATTGTACTGCAGATAAAAAATATCGTTAATATGTTCATAATTAATTATTCCTAACTTGAAGTAACTGAGCATTTGAGCCAAAACACTAATCAATTAATCATACTAAAGTACTTTGCGTTTCAATTTAAATATTCCAACTTTGTTTATAGTTGTTAAAGCATCTTAATTTGAGCATTCAATCTAAACTTAATATTGTAAACGGGAAAAGAAACTCTGTTTTCTGTCTGATTGTCTATTACTTTTTTACGCTAAACCGATTTTGATGAATCTATTGAAACAATACAAGTTATCTTATTTTCTTGAAACTTGGTAAATGCCTCTTTTAATAGAAAAAAATAATATTGACAGTAAATAAAAAAAATATTAACACACAGCACTAACTAGCTCCATGGTATAAATATAAACCACTCATTACAAGAGTACAAACATTTGTTCTCATCACATTAATGAATGCCCTCAGCGGGACTCGAACCCGTTACCAATTGCACAGCAGGCTAACTACAAGCTGAGCCAAACGTGTCATCAAAATAATAATGAAATATATTTAGAACAACCAACCAACCTCCATCCTCAGGAATGTTAAGGAGTTTCTTCGCTCCAGGACTCGGTCCTCTCACCGCCGACAGCGCCCTCTGCAGCGTCTCACTCATCTGCTTACCACTAACACTATCACATAGCACGATCACACACAGCACTAACACTCTACGCCAACTGGAATCCTGCTTCCCCATCATACGTTTCCAGGTCTTGCTCATGTTACGTAAGCGTTATCTCGATTTCGCCATCTGAAAGGAGATAGATATGATTTAATACTTTTACTAAAAAACCAGATTGTTCATACGTTGTTGAACTTGGGATTAAACTTAACATTTTAATTTATTCTGTTATTGTTACACAAACAAAACATCTTTTTCGGTTTTTAGTCTGTAATCTTCAGTATTTTGTCTAGGCGTTTCGAAGGTAAGCTACCTTGGTTACAGAAAAAAAAACATTATACTTTCTTCTTTTTACGCGAATATTAATTGATATTTGAAATAAAACTCCTTTTGGATTTTATCGCGGATTTATTTTAATTTTTGGTTCCCGACTTCGAATGCTTTACAGCAATCATGGTCCTGGGAGAGAACATAGCAAAGAAATAAATGTAAATCATTAAGCTCTACCCACTCAGGTGAAAAAGCTTACATTTTCATGATGAAACAAAACTTTCTTGTATTACATTACACTTGAAGTAATGAGAACGCAAAAGCATCACGAATAAAACTTTAAAAGGATGTGTCTGGCGTATAATTTAAATTTTACATTATCTTTAACCCGGCGCTTGGAACATTATACGTTATTTATAGCAATAGAGCACTAAATTATTTGATTCTTCTACCTATTTTTTAGCAAACCTTAGCTTCGGTCCGCTTGGCTGAGCGTATGTAAAAATAAATTTTACAGTTTTTATTTTTCTATACTATTTACTAATCACTAATAATATTATAAAAAGGAGAGATTTTTATTTGATACACATAAAGTCTTAACCCTGAGAAAGGACATAAGCTACTTTACAAGGCGAAAAAAGGGCTGTAAAGGGTTGAAATAGGGGATAAAAGTATGTATGGAAATTACGTCATTTTTAAAGCTAGAAGCTTGAAACTTATTTCTTAAGCTTTTGATTAGATATTAAAATAAGTAAGACAGTTACAAGGGGGTAACTAGTTTCTAATAAAATATAAGTATCCTAAGTTACTCCTCATAACATTAGTTATACACGAGTGAGAGTCTCGTCAAAATAGGTCCAGCAGTTTTAGAGATTAGCCAAAACAAACAGACAGACAGAAAAAAATATTAAAAAATATTTTTTCACGTAAGGACCTTATATACTTTCATATGCATTTAATGAAAAGCTGTTAATTTGAAATTGAATACAAACATTTCAATCTTATTTATATGTACTGATGTACTGACTAACGACTTGTAATCACTTGGCTGTATAGTGATAAAAACCTGCCATTTCAGACCATACGCTTTCTCTTTGCCACTCAATTTCAATTACCCATCCATCCAAAATTTCGCATTCATACTAATTATGGGATGATAAAAATGTATTTGCTATTTTTTATTTTTTTCTTATTTTTTATGTTTATTACACATCGATTTAGTTAAAAAATCCTAAAAAGTAAAAAAAAAGTAAAAAAAAAACCTAAAAAGTATCTAAGAAGTGCTATCGTCTCGTCTTTTACTTTCAATCTTATCCCAATATCTAATTTATACTGAACAGTATATTTTCACTGAAAAAACAGATTCGTTATTCCTGTGCAACGAAGTCGTGGCGCAATAATGAGGTTCGACTCGCACTTTTTTATTTTTCGTTCGTCGTTAAGCCTTCCTGCCTTCTTGGGAATCTGCGAATAACTAAGAAACATCCATTTCTATTTTGATACTAGAATGCTTCAACTTTCAAATATTCGATACAATAACAACTATTTTACTCGATTGTTATTTCCTACACTATCATCACTACATATTATAAGAAATCTGTCTGTCTGTTTGTTCGAGATAAATTCAAAAACTACTGCACCGATTTTCATGCTGTTTTCACCAATGAATAGAGTGGTCCTCGAGGGAGGTTTTAGTATGTAATTTGTCAAGTTTTTCTATTCATTTACTAGCGAAACCCGCGGGTTCGCTCGCTCTAAATCTAGAGACGAGCTCGAGCGGAGCAAGGGCGACTCGCTAGTTCTTACTAAAGTAAAATTATCGGTTTTATGTATCTTTGCGAAGATCTGGAGTTCTATTTTAGAGAGAAAATATGGTCCAAATCAGAAGCAATTTTTAGGACTTTCAGAAATGTATTGTGTGTATAGTATGGTGGACTATGGCGTGTACCCATGGTATCGAAAGGAGTGAACGTCCAGCAGTGGGACGTTAAAAGGCGCTAAAGACACTAAGCCTAAGGATATAAAAATTATTATAAATAAAGTACGCAAGCGGATTCGCGAACAAAACCTAGTTCTGTCAAGTATCAAGTAAACAAAAGAATATCGAGTAGACTAAAGTCAAACATTAAAGTTCTTTAAACTTAAATATTCTACAAGGCTATAATAATGGTCAGGCTTCGTATTGACAGACATAAATTTAATACTATAATTGACTTCTTGCAAGTCACTTGATATGAAAATTTCAATTGAAATTTATAATATATCGTGATCTTTTGAAATAAAACTTTTATAATCGACGTCTATTCAATAAGTTTCTATCATTAGGACTTCTATTTTAATAATACATAGTATTAAAATCGAAATTTCTAGTATAATATTTATTACGAACAATGTCGAAAACCTTTTATAAAGCACATACATCCCATAATAATTCAACCAAACAGTTGAGGAATCTAACCTCACTTTTCAAAAACTTTTGTCATTAATAAAATTTCTACACAACAAGTATTAAAATAACACAAAAACTAACACAAACTTTAAAACTATACACGAAATACACAAAACTTAATAATATATTAAAGAAAAAGCTCTCGGAAGTACCAAGAAACAAGTTACAAACATAACCTTAAGCCCAAACATTCGAATCAAGGTCGACACAAACCTGAGCAATCCAGACCCAACAATACACTAAAACACAATCATCACAACACTATTTGACATTAAAACACTAATTATTACACTAAAAACAACGCTAGCATAACCTCTAAACACGATCGAACATAAACTAACCTAATACATTTACTGATATAAAAATTTGACCGCCACTACGAAGTAGAGAACTCGAAACTAAAAAGCTTTGCGTATACCAAATAGATTGCCAAACGAATTTTAACCATATTTCTAAGTAAATAGAGTCTATAAGGAATTTTGTGGGGATAATAATACTTGTAGTATAGCGCGAGGAACGCATCTTTTGTATTCACTTTTCTACCTGCGTCTTGTCCCTTTTTTCTTAAGCCACATGCTCTTTCATTAAAGCTTATCCCATAGTAATAAAGTTCAAATTGAGCTTATTTTTTTATTAAGTGAATCAACGATTGCACGAGTTTTTACAGTAATAGGAAAGCAGGGCTCGTCAGGAGATACGGGTTTAGTGTTTGTGTACAAAGTTTCTAGGAAACAGATCAAAGTAATTATTTTTTAATATACATATTGAAGGAATACGCTCTTAGGTTTACGCGAATATTCGACATTATAAATGAAATTATTTGGATTTTGTCGCGGATTTATTTTGATTTTTAGTTTCCGACGTTTCGAATGCTTTACAGCAAGCACGGGAGAGAGATTGAAAGGTAATTTCGTTTATAATATTGAAGGAATCTCATTTAAGTTAAGGTGACTTGAGTATTAAGGCATTAAGCTCCGCATATTTTTACATATTTTACTAATTAGTATAACATTCTTGAACTTTTATCGATTGATTGATGAATATTTATGGTATCCGTTATATCGCCTATTACGATGTTAATCTGATACATCTCATATTACGATAACCGATGTCGAGTATAGTTTATAGGATACTTATAGCTATAAATAAAATTGATATGTCAGACAGTAAATACAAAAATTTTACGTTTTTTTTAATTTTATTTATGTGGATATACATAATGTGTTTATTAAAGCCGATGTCATACTTCTATATATTTTTGATTTTTTATTCTACGCAAAGATTAAACTTTGCTCTAGTGGAACAAATATTATGCTAATTTAAACCTTACATTATTATTCACTAGCAGATTTTTAGTACTCATTTAAAGTACATATTGTAGTAGTGTTTATTGATGCAGATTTGTATATGGACTCTCTATATGCTGATTTAATTTCAGATTCGTTACACTTTTAATAAGTAGGTAATAATTAAAAAAATATTAATATGAATACAAATGAATTAAATTCAGTATTTCGAATTCAGTCACTTCAAATGTTTTTTATTACAAATGAAATTTATTCTCACGAGAGAAAGAGCTTCACAATCGACTTCTTTATCACGGACAGTATCTAATCTCTGGCATTATTTATTGGGAATATGATGTTTGGTTTAAGATATTAAGAACAGACGGACAAAAGTTCTATAGACTATAGATTCGGCCTCTGTATAGTTAATATTGACTCTTTTAATTAGATTTTCTGAAAAATATTCAACGTACAGATTCAACTTAATTAGAATTTTATTTCATATGTACGAGTATAGATGTACGAGAATACGGTCTACTTATCGAGAAAGAATATTACGAAAAATGGGAGAGAGAGAAAGAGAGATTTCCACTTTCAAGATACTTGTTTAGACATACACGTATTACACTCATCGTCTAGACGACTTGAACTTTAAAGTATAAATAGTCAATTCAATAGAATTTATATAATTTACAGTATTACTTTAAATTTACAACTTAATAAAATCTAAAAGAATTCTGATTACTTCGTTCTAGAGCCGACTAAGTAAAGTACTTAATTTTATATTATAACTAGCGGATCGTCTCTACGTACGTGTTGTGCATATTTTTTACTTTGCAGCGCCCGCTATATATTTGTCTTGATTATAATATGAATTACCATTACACGCACCATGGCAACGGTCATAACTGATACGTCAAACGCCGTTAATTTTATAAAGTTTTTATAAATTTTCTAATCTTCCGCACAACTTTCTTATTTTTTTCTTTCATAAGAACCTTCTCCTAACAATAACAAAAATAATCGGTCAAATTGGTCCAGGCGTTGTTGAGTTATGCGCTTACCAACACATTTTGCGATTCATTTTTATATTATAGAGATGAAGTTTTATTATGTACTAATGAGTTACTCTCGCTTTGAGCTCGGATGTTTTCCTAAGTATGCAAATTTTGTTTTCAATATATGTAACGGGTTTTAATTTTTTGCTAGCAACTTAATTCTTCTTAAATTAAAGTGGTCTAAGTTACTTATAGGACTATCTGCCAGTTAAAATCATTGAGTTATTATTACTACTTAAATAACTCAATGGTTAAAATCGGTTCAGCCGTGTCGTATTTACCAGAATTTATTAGTGAAAAACCAAGAGAAAGAGATTAAAAAAAAATATATTTAATTCAATTCAATTCTCTTGTTTAATGGCTTCAAAAGTGCCAGTTGAGCACAGATTACAAAAAAATAATAATATTTAAAATTGTATTTAGTTTTATATGTGTTAAGTAAAAGCTTATTTTAACATTACAAACATACACTTGAATTTTATTTACGAGTGTGTTATCATATATGACATAACTTTCTGAGTGTATTTGCTTTTTATAATCCACGAGTATCATATTATAAAACAAAGTCCGCGTCTGTTCGCAATAAACTCAAAAACTACTGCACTTATTTTCATGCTATTTTCACCAATGCATAGAGTGGTTCTCGAGGAAGGTTTTAGTATATAAATTGTCAAGTTTTTGTATACATCGCTAAATCTAGTATAATATAATTTAATATATAGTGGCACATATGCGATAAAACTTAGTAAAACCATTTTAGTCTATCTAGTCTTAGAAACTGATCTTTTTTGTCTTTTTTTGATTGTTTAAAAACCGAGGGGGTTCAAATCCCGGTTCACACAACTTAGTAATGTGCGAATCATTTTAAACATAATTACTTGTCCTATTAGTAAAGAAAAAAGGCAGCTACCCTTGTGTTCACCGTGCCCGTCAGTGGGACAGTAAACTATATATATGTTGGGACATTATTGCAACAGCGCCATCTAGTTGCGTGGTAAGCTTGTGTTACGGATCTAACACGAGGTTTGTGTTACGGATACCAGATAGTTGATATAATACACATATAAATTTTAAATACTTACATAACACCCATGACTGGAGTACAAACAGTCATGCTCAACAAAATATGATTGCACCCAGCGGGACTCAAACCCGCGACCGCTGGCGCAGAAAGTAGGGTCACTACCAACTGAGCCAAACGTGTCGTCAAAGTAAACAGGGCTTAATATAAAATACAATCTGATTGAGATAAAATTATAAGCACTTTATCCTCTTCGATTGTAAATATGAAAAATTATTGAGTACACGTATGAAGCTTCTTAAATCAATGAAGTCCTTTTATAGTACGTTTACTACTTACTCCTACGTCTATATATATATATATATATATATATATATATATATATATATATATATATATATATATATATATATATATATATATATATATGCTCGAGTTGTCTGTACTTATATTATATTTATGTATAATATCTCTAGCAGTCGTAGACTGAGCAAATTCAAGCGTTTCGGGTATCAACTACACATTTTCGATACAAATTTCGTTTTGGTCGGGCGTTTGTCGATAAAAGTATTCTTATAGCAACAATATGCAATAACTCAATTTTATACACGTACAATATACATATAATATATAAGGCAGTAAACATTTATTAAAAGTAAAAGAATAAATGTAGTAATGTATTTTTTATCTTGAATTACACTTTTTTACAACATATTTAAATACTTTTTACAATATATTTAATTTTCACGTAATTGATACTAGTTGTTTCGAGATTAACCATTTAAAAAGTAGTTTTGGACTGTGTTATACATTATACATATATGCAAAAGTTAGTATTTTGAACATATGTCTGTATGTTTGTTAATATTTCATTCGGAAATTGCTGAATGAATTTATATAAATTAAGAACTCAGATAGTCTATGAGTTGGATTTCTTAGGTCTAAGTCATCAATATATAAAATCAAAGTTAGTAAATATTTAAAATAAAAGTTACTATGAACGTATTTATTATAAGTCTCTCTCTCTCTCTCTCTGAACGATCTCAGTTGAACGAAGATTTAAAAATATAAATTTTTCAGTATAACAACGTATCAAATAACATAAAATTTAAAGTTCAATAAATTAGACTGCACAATGCACAGTTACCTTTTGCCAGTGACTGCTTGTTAGTAATACGTGCAGGATTAGTTTAAACCTATTAAAGTTTGCCGGCAGGAAGCCTAGGTAACAGGATAGTGGCTTAGAATACGTATATAGTACTTACCTTGACTGTTCATATTACTATTGTTATTGCAACAAATAGATGTTTGGGATTAAGAATAAATTATTATTTCCGTTTAACCTTTAGTTAAAAAAGGTTTAAATTTTTTTTACACGAAAATGTTTTTTTATAACTAATTTGAGACACATTTTTAAGTTACACAGTTAACATTTTCAATAAATTTCTCTTCGGTTATTTTCAATTTATTAAATTTAATTTTAACAAGTTTTGTAAGGTACTTATCCATTTTTGTATTTTACGAAGCCATTAGCAAATTTTGTGGGTAGACTGTCAACTGACAGTATACAATGCCTTTGAGGGCTCTAAACCTTAGTTTAGAAGTCTCAAAGGCATGATATACTCGTAGGTAGACTAAGGTCTCGCGTAATCATGATTGCTGTACAGCTTTCGAAACGTCGGAACCAAAGGTCAAAATAAATCTGGAATTATAGCTTTACTAGGGACTCCCCTCGCTCCGTTCCGGTTCGTCCGGCCGTTACGTATAGGTACGTTTTAACGGGTATTATTAACTTAGGTAATCTATAATAATAAAGAATCTGTATATAATTTTTTTTATATTTTACAGAAAAAGGGCTAATAATGCCCTTTTTCGATAAAGATTTTGAGATAGTATGAAAAAAACATAATGGATACTTTTACAGTGGGAAAATTTTTCATTTCTGAAATGTATGTGTCTGACGTAACCCGAACGGAGAAAGGAAGATTCGCTAGTTTCACAATAACTTTTTCTCCTTTTTTATATTTTAGTTAAAATATTATAATTACAATTAAGGCAATAATTAGATATATAATATATTCTTGTGAATTTAGACCAGAAGTGAGCTTTCTTTTAAAAAAAACAAGCATACTAAATCGACCTCAATTTACTTTAAGTATCTGAAAAGGCTAAAACACAATTTAACTAACTGAAAAGACAACTAAGCTACCAACAATGATATTTTTAGAAACAAACCGGCAGAGTAACAACCTAATAATGCTACCACGATAAGTGTCATGACACAACTACCCCCCGATGCCGGTTATGCATTGACTTTTATAGTTTTTTCCCCACTCCAACATCCTCTTTTTTGTTCATTTTCCACACGGCCTTTCCTGACAGGAGACCGTCCTCGGGCTCCTTCATCTTCTAACCTTGGGGCTCAGAACCTCGACATCGAAAAGCAGAATGACGCCAGGAGCTATAGATATCACACTCTCATCATCTACTACCGTATAAACAATGAAAATACCAGATAAAAAAAAAAACACAAAGTGCATTTCTAAAACTTGCGTGTCTGTATAAAGGTTTCAATTTGATTCATTCGTGGGCTAAGCTTACCTAGCATAGCCTAAGCACAATGGATGTGAAACAAACTGATATCTGTACCAATTACCCGGGGCAGGACCCGTCGGGGGAGTGCGCCCTCACGACTCGCCAGAGAACCATGTCATAGCTTTGCGTGTGTAAATCAGTACCTACAAAAGCATGTTTCAACCCAACCTAACCACAAATATACGTTACCTAGCGTAACCTATGCACAGTGGATATAAAACAAACAGATATCTGTACCAATTACCCGGGGCAGGACCCGTCGGGGGAGTGCACCCTCACGACTCGCCAGAGAACCATGTCATAGCTTTGCGTGTGTAAATCAGTACCTATAAAAGCATGTTTCAATCCAACCTACCCCCAAATATACGTTAAATGTTTGCTACACAAACATATGCAACGGTCAACGACCAACTCATAGTATGATCACAGCTCCAGGACGACATGTCTGAGTAACCTCCAAGACACTGTCCGAGCTCACACACATTAATCTTAAGCTACACAAGGTATGTTCCATATACTAGGATCGCATGTCCGAGCGCACTCCAAGACAGCATCCAATAATATGAAACCGTACCCCACTTAAAGTGCATCTGTCGGCCAGGATAGCATATCCGAGTACAAAGACCTGCGAGACATGCCATCCCCAACCGCAAGATACATCTTCCCTTGAATGTGTCAACCCCATTGCGAAAACACAAAAGAAGCATCTTTTACATAAACGGTAAAAAAAAATAATAATTTTACAGTTAACATTTCTATAAAGGCCCGGCAAAAGGCGAGGCACCTACTATCACACTATTGCAACGCTCATGACGAGGACTATAACTACATCGGCGACTTTCACTACGATTTCGCTGATTGACATAACAACTAAATTTTCTAATTTAGGCCTGACAAGCAAAACAACAAAAAACTAAACACAGCGACCAACAAAAAACACGAATCACCAAAATCAATGATAATAAACCAAAATCACGGCACCCTCCGATAAAAACTTTTAAACAAAAACGACGAACAAATATCACACGCTAAAAAAAGTAGTGGGCGAAACAGGGCCTATCCCACTTCTGATCTTGTGAATTTAGACCAGAAGTGAGCTTTCTTTTAAAAAAAACAAGCATACTAAATCGACCTCAATTTACTTTAAGTATCTGAAAAGGCTAAAACACAATTTAACTAACTGAAAAGACAACTAAGCTACCAACAATGATATTTTTAGAAACAAACCGGCAGAGTAACAACCTAATAATGCTACCACGATAAGTGTCATGACACAACTACCCCCCGATGCCGGTTATGCATTGACTTTTATAGTTTTTTCCCCACTCCAACATCCTCTTTTTTGTTCATTTTCCACAATATTGTAAGCAAGTTTAGTCATTAAATAGCATACACATAATTTAATATTAATATAATAGTATTACTTTTAATGACTTAGCTTGCACAAACTTTGTTTATAAAAACAAAGTTGTTCTTGTACTTTCGTTATACAAGTTCTCTTAGAATTTAATGAATTAACGTGTTAATGACGACGAAAAACTTTAAGTCAAAGTAAATATTACAATTTTTACTGCTTAAAGTCAGTTAATGGTTAATAAATCTAGATTTTCGTGTAAGTATAGCAATTTGGACCTCTTACCCACTGCATATTTATGAGGGTACCGTTTGGCGTCCAACGTGGTCCTTACGAATAATCGTCTACGATTATAGGTTATTAAACAATTACCGCTATAAAAGATAAATTAGAGACCTAAATAGTAAAAAATAATCTTTCTTATATTTTATAGGTTTCTTATACTTTTATG
This sequence comes from Boloria euphrosyne, assembly GCA_951802675.2. NCBI lineage: Eukaryota > Metazoa > Arthropoda > Insecta > Lepidoptera > Nymphalidae > Boloria > Boloria euphrosyne. The sequence continues at coordinate 6,616,546 of OX637896.1, forward strand.
GTAAGTTATTTAAAAATGAAGTTTTATAACGAAAATATAAACGTATAAAGCAAACTTATAAAAACTAATTGCAGAATAATAATATCACTTATACAATAATAAAATACTATCACAATTTCTGTATGTGATTTTAAAAAACAATATAAATAAAACTATGACGAAACTATGACGATGAATAAAATGACGACTCGTTTGGCTCAGTTGGTAGTGGCCCTACTTTCTGCGCCAGCGGTCGCGGGTTCGAGTCCCGCTGGGGGCATTCATTTGTTGAGCATGAATGTTTGTACTCCAGTCATGGGTGTTTATATTTATAATATGTATGTATTTAAAATTTATATGTGTAGTATATCAACTATCTGGTATCTGTAGCACAAGCCTCGTAGCTTACCACGGAACTAGATGGCGCTGTTGTAATAATGTCCCAACATATTTATTTATTTATTTATGTTATCTTTTAAATTACGGGTATTGTAAATATTGCTTTATCTATACTATAACATTAATAGCAATTCCCGCGACTCCAACCGCTTTCTATCCACTATATGAAAATAGGGATTGGTATCTGATATCATCTATATGAAAATTTGGTCTAAAATGAAACGGTTTCAGGACGGTACGGACGGATGGACGGACGAACGGACGTAACGGACGAACTCGAGAGAACCAAGGGTGAGTCGAAAGTTTTCGTAATAAAGCTATAAATTTCAATAAAAATGGTAGCTTTAGATTTCCTGAAGGGGTACAGAAGTTAAGTCCATAAGCAAAGAAGAAATTAAGTTTAATCTAGGGAGCAGTCGATTTGCATATAACATCGATATTCAATTAGGGTTTAAAGTAATTGTTGGTGCAGTGCAAATGAGGGCTAAGCTCTGCGTATCGATTATGTAAATCGATTTCTAATTAACATAATTAAATGTACATATAGTAAATGCTACAAGGAACTTTGCCAATTTATAATTAAGATTTATATTTAAAAAGGACCACACACGCTTCTTTGCTTCTTTTTTTGGTTAATCTAATTGAAATAGTCATATAATAGAATAGAATCTATAGTTTTTAGAATTTTTGTATGTCTATGACAGCATCACGCGAAAACCACTAGACAGATTTTGATGAAACTTGGTATGGTGTTAACTGGTTATTCTGGTCAACATATACTCGGTGGTGTAGTGGCTAGCATGTACGGTCGCACACCGGGAGGTCCCGGGTTCGAGTCCCAGGTCGGGTCAAGTTTAGTTATTAATTCGTCTTTCTGTTTCATAAGCTTCAGTAACAGCCCGGAGTTGGAATGTTGGCGGTGTGTCACCACCGTGCCTCGGAGAGCACGTAAAACTATCGGTCCTGCGCCTTAACCCTCACTGGTCGTGTCGAACATTCGTCCCACCGGAATATGAGAGTGATAAGGAACAGAGCACTTGTCTGCGCATACACAGTGCAGTATAATATCTCCCGCACCGTTGGCTAGTCTCAATGAGATTGGCCGCCGTGGCATGTAATCGGCCGGGAGGACATGCATACATACCTAGGGACGAGCTAGAGCGGAGCATGGATGAGTCCCTAGTAGTTTACATTATTAGTTAAAATCAATTACATATTATATACTCATTATAATGTACCTACATATTATAAGTTAATTCGAATCTTTTAAACAAATCTTTTATAGTACTTATATTAATCTCCGATAGCCTCGGCTAAAGTGCTATAAGTATAGAAGTTAAGCCGTACAAAGCTAGAACAGTAAGCTGATTACCATATATATAGGCACTTCATACGCAGGACGTAAATAGGATTTTAAATTTGAAAAAGAAGCGAGCGATTTGGTGAGATAAATGTTTTAAAAATATCGCAGATTCACATGGCTATTATAAATAATTAGAATTACAACAATTTAAGTATCTCAACTAAATCTTGAACAGATAGATAATATTTGGAATACTCGTAATAGTCCGCGACTCCGCTCGCGTTTTTAAATTATGTATAATTTAATCTTTGTAAATTATAGTCTATATTCTTCTGATGAATAAGCTTATTATATATATAATATTGTGAGGTTTCATCAAAATCCGTTCAGTAATTTTTGTATAAAATAACAACATAGGTACGTAACATAAAACATTTTTAATAAAGAATTTTATAAATTAAATTACACATACATACATACATAGCTTCTATACATTCTCAAACTCTTGAATTTATAATATTAGTAGGATAGTCTATAAAGTTTACAATTACAACTGAAAACACGAAAGTATGTATACAGCTAAACAGATTTTGTTGAAGTTTAGTACACGGATAAATATATACAAGTGGTAGTGCCATGCTCTCTCACAGGAGACCGGCGTGAAGTGGCAGCTATGCTGTCGCGTTTCGTCCGGTAAGTGAGAGTCCGGGAGGCCCACTACCCATCCCTACTCCTGTCCTTCTCCATCCTCCCTCCCTCCCTTTCCTAAAAGGCCGGCAACGCATCTGCAAGCCCTGTGGTGTTGCAGATGTCCATGGGCGGAGGTGATCACTTACCATCAGGTGAGCCTCCTGCCCGTTTGCCCCCTTTGTCCCATAAAAAAAAAAACTAAAAGCTGGAATAACTCATGTTACTGTTAGTAATAAAAAAGAGAGGCTAAAGATCTTTCCTACATCAATAATAATAAGAGTAATATTTATCAAATATTTGTGCAATAAAGTATCGGACTCCTTTAGACAATACGAATGTAAAGATAAACCATTTTAAAAATGCTCTAAAATACATTTATGTGCAAAGATTATACGATATATGATACGACTTATTTGGATGAATTTCAGATAACCAGGAGTAACACATACTACGACACATGCTACTTGTTAATCACCTAGATACTTTGAATTGAGGGTTCACTAAAAATATAACGAAAACCCCATCCGATCAATGGTTTTTGAGAAAATATCGGACATACATTCATATGGATACAGGTAGAGCTCGGAACCTTTTTTTGAACCCCGCAAACATACTATAATGGACAAGCAATATCTATTACTAATAAAACAAAACATGGGAAGCGAAAATCAAAATGCGTCATATTATAGAAGGGCCAGTCCGGTCGTTGATAAATATTCAGTAAGGGCGGACCTCCGAAAACCAGAAATTTAATTCTTGGGACAATTGCATTAATTATACGACCAAGTTCGATAGAAAATATGAAAATTTTCTCTTTCTGATTAATTCAACTCAGTTACGAGTTAAGCAATTGGTATAAATTGAACTAAACGATCATTTTTATAACAAATCTTGCGTTAAGTCGCTATAATATAAATAAGTAAAAGGCTGTTTATTTGACTCAACATTCAAAAAGTGGTTATGCTTTTTTTTTATGCGACAAAGGGGGCAAACGGGCTCCTGCCCGGGTGAGCCTCCTGGCTCACCTAATGGGAAGTGATCACCTCCACCCATGGACATCTGCAACTCTGCAGGGCTTGCAGATGCGTTGCCGGCATTTTAGGAAAGGGAGGGAGGGAGGAGGGAGAAGGACGGGAGGAGGGATGGAGAGTGGGCCTCCCGGACTCTTACTCACCGAACGAAACGCGACAGCATAGCTGCCACTTCACGCCGGTCTTCTGTAAGAGAGTGGTACTATACGGGGCGTGCCGGCCCATTCGGCTGCTACCCGAGGGTAACAAGCATGGCAGTACCACTTTTGCTTATTTCATATAGGACGACATGTCTGAGTAACCTCCAAGACACTGTCCGAGCTCACACACATTAATCTTAAGCTACACAAGGTATGTTCCATATACTAGGATCGCATGTCCGAGCGCACTCCAAGACAGCATCCAATAATATGAAACCGTACCCCACTTAAAGTGCATCTGTCGGCCAGGATAGCATATCCGAGTACAAAGACCTGCGAGACATGCCATCCCCAACCGCAAGATACATCTTCCCTTGAATGTGTCAACCCCATTGCGAAAACACAAAAGAAGCATCTTTTACATAAACGGTAAAAAAAAATAATAATTTTACAGTTAACATTTCTATAAAGGCCCGGCAAAAGGCGAGGCACCTACTATCACACTATTGCAACGCTCATGACGAGGACTATAACTACATCGGCGACTTTCACTACGATTTCGCTGATTGACATAACAACTAAATTTTCTAATTTAGGCCTGACAAGCAAAACAACAAAAAACTAAACACAGCGACCAACAAAAAACACGAATCACCAAAATCAATGATAATAAACCAAAATCACGGCACCCTCCGATAAAAACTTTTAAACAAAAACGACGAACAAATATCACACGCTAAAAAAAGTAGTGGGCGAAACAGGGCCTATCCCACTTCTGATCTTGTGAATTTAGACCAGAAGTGAGCTTTCTTTTAAAAAAAACAAGCATACTAAATCGACCTCAATTTACTTTAAGTATCTGAAAAGGCTAAAACACAATTTAACTAACTGAAAAGACAACTAAGCTACCAACAATGATATTTTTAGAAACAAACCGGCAGAGTAACAACCTAATAATGCTACCACGATAAGTGTCATGACACAACTACCCCCCGATGCCGGTTATGCATTGACTTTTATAGTTTTTTCCCCACTCCAACATCCTCTTTTTTGTTCATTTTCCACAATATTGTAAGCAAGTTTAGTCATTAAATAGCATACACATAATTTAATATTAATATAATAGTATTACTTTTAATGACTTAGCTTGCACAAACTTTGTTTATAAAAACAAAGTTGTTCTTGTACTTTCGTTATACAAGTTCTCTTAGAATTTAATGAATTAACGTGTTAATGACGACGAAAAACTTTAAGTCAAAGTAAATATTACAATTTTTACTGCTTAAAGTCAGTTAATGGTTAATAAATCTAGATTTTCGTGTAAGTATAGCAATTTGGACCTCTTACCCACTGCATATTTATGAGGGTACCGTTTGGCGTCCAACGTGGTCCTTACGAATAATCGTCTACGATTATAGGTTATTAAACAATTACCGCTATAAAAGATAAATTAGAGACCTAAATAGTAAAAAATAATCTTTCTTATATTTTATAGGTTTCTTATACTTTTATGGTAAGTTATTTAAAAATGAAGTTTTATAACGAAAATATAAACGTATAAAGCAAACTTATAAAAACTAATTGCAGAATAATAATATCACTTATACAATAATAAAATACTATCACAATTTCTGTATGTGATTTTAAAAAACAATATAAATAAAACTATGACGAAACTATGACGATGAATAAAATGACGACTCGTTTGGCTCAGTTGGTAGTGGCCCTACTTTCTCTAAAATACATTTATGTGCAAAGATTATACGATATATGATACGACTTATTTGGATGAATTTCAGATAACCAGGAGTAACACATACTACGACACATGCTACTTGTTAATCACCTAGATACTTTGAATTGAGGGTTCACTAAAAATATAACGAAAACCCCATCCGATCAATGGTTTTTGAGAAAATATCGGACATACATTCATATGGATACAGGTAGAGCTCGGAACCTTTTTTTGAACCCCGCAAACATACTATAATGGACAAGCAATATCTATTACTAATAAAACAAAACATGGGAAGCGAAAATCAAAATGCGTCATATTATAGAAGGGCCAGTCCGGTCGTTGATAAATATTCAGTAAGGGCGGACCTCCGAAAACCAGAAATTTAATTCTTGGGACAATTGCATTAATTATACGACCAAGTTCGATAGAAAATATGAAAATTTTCTCTTTCTGATTAATTCAACTCAGTTACGAGTTAAGCAATTGGTATAAATTGAACTAAACGATCATTTTTATAACAAATCTTGCGTTAAGTCGCTATAATATAAATAAGTAAAAGGCTGTTTATTTGACTCAACATTCAAAAAGTGGTTATGCTTTTTTTTTATGCGACAAAGGGGGCAAACGGGCTCCTGCCCGGGTGAGCCTCCTGGCTCACCTAATGGGAAGTGATCACCTCCACCCATGGACATCTGCAACTCTGCAGGGCTTGCAGATGCGTTGCCGGCATTTTAGGAAAGGGAGGGAGGGAGGAGGGAGAAGGACGGGAGGAGGGATGGAGAGTGGGCCTCCCGGACTCTTACTCACCGAACGAAACGCGACAGCATAGCTGCCACTTCACGCCGGTCTTCTGTAAGAGAGTGGTACTATACGGGGCGTGCCGGCCCATTCGGCTGCTACCCGAGGGTAACAAGCATGGCAGTACCACTTTTGCTTATTTCATATAGGTTTATTTTTTATACCTATTGCGTTTCTGTGTGTTAGGTCTCTTTTAATCAATCATCATCTTGTATTATTTTATGACATCTTAATATATTAAAAGCGATTCGATCTCTGTATCTATATTATTTAAATAATAGTTCGCCAAAAAATATTAATACAATAAGTTTTTACAATAATCCAAGTATATACATATTAAATGGACAATTTCGACTTAGAATTTTATTATATATGTAAAGATTTAATTATGTAAATACATACTCTTTTATATATCCAAATTTTATTCTTGGCTAAAAGTCGTCTTACTTTGATAATAATTTGTGTATACTTAAAATTATTCAGTAAGACAAAGAAAATTAAAGGTCTTGAGAACGTACTTGTACATAGAAGTGTGCCAAACTTGTATTCAATTTTAAACTTTGAACTAAACGTTTAATGAGCATCCTTCACAAAACTAAGGGCGTAGTTGAGAGACAACAAAGTTCATGCAAATTAAGAGGTGGAGGAGGACCTATTGTCAACAGCACAATATTAAGGTAACGAATTATAAAATAATATTCTACATCCAAATTCATACTCGTATTTGAAAAGGTAGTAAATAACTATGTTTTAGATTATTTGTTATATTTTTTGTTTATATTTAAAATATTAACGACAAAATCTCGCTTCGTCCAGGCAGGTTCAGGCTCGTGTGTACGGTACGTAATAATGGTTAGTGATTCCGATACAAAATAAACTTTACTGAACTTTTATAGCCGTTTTTTGTACTTAAACCAAACCTGACAGACACCCAACAAACAAAATTTAAGGTTTAATGAGACTAACGAGCACTAAGCATTACAAAAATAAAACTCTATATTAGTAATTATACTATATAAGCAGCTCAGTCGCAAAATCGAGAAGAAGTTAAAAGTAAAATTGAAAGATAAAAAGCCTTTTAATTCGACACTGATATTTAGAAGCTTAAGCTCTTATTTAGATATGTTTGTGGGCGCTAATCTCTGAAATGTGTCAGTCCAATTTTTTTACATTTAGTTTATTTTTATTAAGAAAGGTCACAAGATATTTAACATTATGCTTGAGAGAAGTGAAGTATGCTTAAATATAACCAATTTGTTTCGCAAACGTATGCGATAATAATTAGTTTTATTTAAAATATAAATAATTAAATATTTGTGTCAAATTTTTTTATAAGAATATATTATTTTGGCGACATGTTCGGCCCAGTTGGTTTGGCCTACTTGCAGCGGGTTCGAGTCCCACTGGGGGCATTCATTCGTTGAGCACGAATGTTTGTACTCTAGTCATGGGTGTTTATATTTATAATATGTATGTATTTAAAATTTATATGTGTAGTATATCAACTATCTGGTATACGTAACACAAGCCTCATAGCTTACCACGGAACTAGATAGCGCTGTTGTAACAATGTCCCGACATATTTATTTATTTATTATGAATTGTAAATGTTACGTAATTCCATTAAAACTACATATCTAATTAAAACTCATATTAAGTGTCAAAATGTAGTAAACTTGCACCTAATTCAGAAGTAAGAACGAAAGAGCATCCACTGCAAAACTCCAGGGTATAGTTCTGAGACGGTAAAGTTCAAATAGATTAAGTACTAACTTAGCGCTTACAACGGCACAATCACGGGACATACAGCTTGGAAATTGCCTTATCTAAAGCTCGGTCATTTGGGGAATAATATATTTAATTAACTATATTTACATATAAAATATTTTTTCTAAAACTCGGTCATTTGGGTATTTTAATATAAAACAAGATATGGATGGATATTGCTTAAGCTACCCAAGAAATCTTGATCAATATTTTTTTTGACTGGCCACTAGATTTGGTGGTGAGGTGGTCCGAAATAATTGGCTTTAAGCACTTTTAAGAAGATATTCTTGTCATATAAACCTAGCAATGATTTTTAAATTATAATGTTATCTTTTCGGATTTTTTCGCAGTTCTTTTTTTTTGGTTCTCACCATATCGATTGTTTTATAGCCAATGATTAGAATCATCTCAACAAAAATCAGAAAAGATTGAAGAAGACTGGGAATATTTCTACAAATATATTTAATTTAATTAAGCGAACCATAAGACATTTACAAAAAGCTTCGAAAATATAAAAAAAACCTGTATTTGTAAACGAAAAAACCTTTAAAAAAATCAAAAAGCGCCGACATTTTAAATCATCACAGTACAACTTCCTCTATAAAAAAGCAGACATGCTGCGCTTGCGCAGTATTTTTAATTTAAAGCTTTAAAGATTAAATACCTGCGATCTTTATACCACCAGTAAATTAAAGAATAACGTCGAACAAACATCCAATACTTATCTTTCGATCTTAACATCGTCATTAACTCCGAACATGATAGAAAATTATTTCTTTTGCAAAAAACAATAAAATGTTTACGAACGGAGGACGATAACACCAAAGCAATTTGATTCTTAAGGTAATAAATATAGGGTCTATTATTATGAAATTTGTCAATCGCTTCATCTTTATTCAATGTAAGTTCGAAGGTGCCAGCTAATATCATATGTGGTATTAGTGTAAACTTTGAACAGTGTATAGATTAGAAATGGTAACAACGTTCTTGTGTTTCTAATTAACTCGAGGTAGCAATCATCTATTTTTGAGGTATTTAAAAATTAACATTAATACGATGACTTTTGGATGGCTATTCTGATCCACGACTATAAGCACATAAGTAGCAACTATATTGAGAAAAAACAAGAACCAAACTAAGTAAAATTAACATTGTTTATGAGGTCTAATAATAATTAAAAAATTGATTAATTAATATAATTATATGACATTTTGTGGGAAAATATTAGTCTAAAAAAATTAAAAAAGTGTGTGTGTGTGTGTGTGGGCGCTGTAACGAAAAATATTTATTTATTTATACGCATACTACCGTGCGAGACAGGGTAAATCGCTAGTGTTATATAAATTACAAATAATACTAACAAATCTACTATATTCAACATTGTTTTAGTCATGTCTGTTGATCCCGGACCTTTCCGGACCCGTCTTGATTACGCCCTCAAGGGTAACCCTTTAAGGGCTTTAAATAGGATTGCAACGATGGATTGTTCATGTTCAGTGAACGACATATGGTAAATTGAAAACTTGGCTAAAAAGTCTTTGTGTAAGATATTATTTTGAAAAATCTTATTAAAATTATTATTGTTATCAATACAGGGGCCGACTCGATAGTTTTTAGAGTATTTGTCTGTTTATCTGTGAACGCCTCACAGGAAAATAATTCGACAGATTTCGATGAATTTTGGTATTACGATAGTTGGTCCGGGTCAACCTGGCTATAAAGTATCGTTGGATACAATTTACTGCAGGAAAATATCATATCTTTGAGTACCCGAACGGAGTCAAATCAAATCAAATCAAATCAAAATATACTTTATTCAAATAGACTTTTACAAGCACTTTTGAATCGTCACTTTTACATTATTATAGGAATATAAATCAAGTGTCAGTCTGTAAGTCTGGGACTTGGGAGTAAGCTACCACCGACTCGGAATGCAGTTCTGCCGAGAAGAGCCGGCGAGAAACTCAGCAGTTGCTCTTTTCAAAAAAATATTTGATTACAATATTTATTGCATTACAATATTTATTTATTTATCCTACGTGAGACACAACAAGACATTAATCCCACACATTTACATCTTCTAAGTATTCACTGATGGTGTAATAAGCTTTATTCAATAATGTATTTTTAATTTTAGACTTAAATTGCTCCAAAGGTAAGCTCAATATGGGCTGTGGAATTTTATTATACATGCGTACACCTTGCCCCATAAACGATCTATTTATTTTTTGAAGGCGAAAACTGGGTGTTACAAGTTTATCCTTATTTCTAGTATTTATATCGTGTTTGTCGCTGTGTTTTGAGTAGCAATTAATGTTTTGTCGAACAAAAATGATGTTACAATATATATATTGCGAAGCAACTGTAAGTATACCTATTTCTTTAAAAAGTTCGCGGAGAGTATCCCGGGTTTTTATATTATAAATAGCACGAACGGCCCTTTTTTGAATTATGAATATGGATTTAATGTCCGCTGCATTACCCCACAACAAAATACCATATGCTAAAATGCTATGGAAGTAGCTAAAATAAACAAGTCTAGCAGTATTGACGTCTGTTAGTTGCCTCACTTTTCTGACAGCGAAAACAGCGGAGCTCAGTCTACTCGCAAGAGACGAGAGATGAGGACCCCATTGCAGACCTGAATCCAATGTCAATCCCAAGAAAACCGTGGAATCAACCGTATTTAATGTGTCGTTATTGAGTAATACGTTGAAATTCTGACTTTTTACATTCGGTAATGAAAACTGCATATATTTCGTCTTTTTGGCATTTAAAGCCAGATTATTAATGTTAAACCAATAAAGTATATGCGATAATGCACTATTCACTTCGTCGAAATTATTTAACTTTCTATCAACTTTAAAAATTAAGGAAGTATCATCCGCAAAAAGTACAATATCACAAAACTTGTCGGCATAAAATGGGAGTTCATTAATATAAACTAAAAACAAAAATAGACCCAGGATAGATCCCTGTGGAACACCCATTCTAAGAGGAGATCCAGAAGAATTGACATTATTTACCGCGATCAAGAGCAATACCACGAACACCGTAATGAGCCAATTTAAGCAAAAGAGTTTCATGATCCACACAATCAAAAGCTTTGGACAAGTCACAGAATACTCCAATTGCATTATGTGATTTTTCCCAAGCGTCATAAATATGCCTAAGAAGCGCTACCCCCGCATCGGCTGTAGACCTACCTTTAGTAAAACCATACTGTTCACTGTGGAAAATGTTATTTATATTAAAATGATCCAATAGTTGGCTTAAAATAAGTTTCTCAAATATCTTCTCACTCATACATGGCAATATAGAAACAGGTCTATAGTTGCCAGGATCGTTTTTTTCTCCATTTTTAAAAAGAGGTATTATTTTACTAATTTTCATGAGATCAGGAAATATTCCAGTGTCTATACATTTATTGAAAATAAGAGACAATTGTGGTGCGATGTTTGTTATTATTGTGTTAAGTAGTTTAACAGACATGCCCCATAAATCACCAGTTTTCTTAGGATTTATTGTTTTAAATATTTTAATTATTTCATTCGAGTTTACGTGTGAAAATTTAAACTGGCGATCACATTGATGAATTTGATTTCTCAATAATTTGATTGCATTTATTGGGGAAGATTTTAAAGAAGATGTGACGTTTTCTGGGAATTTAGAAAAATAGCTTTCAAATGTATTTGCAACATCTTCATTAGAACTCACTATAGCATTATCAATTAACAGTTGGACAGGTTCACTAGCGGGCTTTGATCTTCCAGACGTGCGAGTAATCACGTCCCAAGTGGCTTTAATTTTGTTGTCCGAATTTAAAATTTTATTTTTAATATATATAGACTTAGCCTGTTGACAAACATTTTTAAAAATTTTAGAATATATTCTCACTCGACTATGGAAGTCAAGGTGTATCACTAGGTAAAATACTTATAAAGTTAAAATGAACACAAAGGCAGAGCAAAGCAAGTCGTAAGTGTTATATTATTAATCAACTTATTAAGATACAGATGTTTTGTTTAGTTTCTATTTATGAAAACATGATTGACCACCCACGAGAATAATGTGGGTAGTTTAAAAAATCCAAGTAATTTGAAAATGTGGTGCCTTAGATTTTTTTCATTAAACCTTGAAAATAACTATAACGACAACCATAAGCACCCATTTTTTTATGCCAAAATATAGCAATGATTTGATTAAATGTCTTGAAGAAATAAAGTTGCTAACACTTTTACTGCAAACTAACATAAAAATTTGTAATTGTAATTAATTCACTATTAAGAAAATGATAATATGTAAGTCAGAATTGGAATTATTGTACATATTAAGTTATAATATTAAGTTATACTATGTAAATCTTGTTGGTAATTCAATAATTTATTTAAATTCAAGCGGAGTGATACGAATAAGTATCTTATACCACTTCTGTTATCTCATCTGTGCGGATGCTGCGCTGATCAATCAATGTCAGAGCAACTCTCAAGCTCGCTCGATCAAGTACGTACAGGTAATGTGGTGTGTGCATGCTTTGTGCAGGTTTCCTAAAAAGATGAGTATCCACGACAGTTTTAGCATTTCAGTTTGGTTTAAGATTTGCGATATAATTAAGAGGTAGTGCGTTGTCTGATATACTCGTTTGCAGATGCGATACTTAAATAAATAATAATAAATATAAATATGTTTGAACATTATTACAACAGCGCCATCTAGTTCCGTGGTAAGTTACAAAGCTAGTATTACGGATACCAGATAGTTGATATACTACACATATAAATTTTAAATACATATATATTATATATTATAAATATAAACACCCATGACTGGAGTACAAACATGCGTGCTTAACAAATGAATGCCCCCAGCGGGACTCAAACCCGGGACCGCTGGCGCAGAAAGTAGGGTCACTACCAACTGAGCCAAACGTGTCATCAATACTCCTACTGTAATGTATTAAGAAAAGTGGTATGATTATTAAAATAAATATATAAAGCTTCATAAAGAGGTAAAAATATGTTGAAGGAATGTACAGACAACTCAGTTTACAAAAAAACAAAGTTTCTTTTTAATATTATCCTGTAGACAAATAATCAAAATAAGATCACAATCGATACTTATTCTACATATTGGGTCCTTCCAGTATAGACCTATCAGTGCCTTTGGATAGCGGCCAAAAACATTTGGCAGAGCTCGCCCAAATTATGTTTACAATACACCATTGTAGTATATGCGTTTATTTGTTAAACCGTAAATATGTAAAAAGCCGACATCATTTTACGTACAACAAAGGCTTTAAAACATTCATTCATATGGGTTGTAAGACATTTTAATTGATTTTATAACCTTTTATATAATTTTCTATCATCTATTTACTAATAGGACTAGTAAAGAAATGGATTTAATAGATAAATATATCTGTTTCTTTCTTACACTTGTTAAAAAAACTACATTGAAAGAAACAAAAACATATCCGAAGCATTGATATACTAGGAAAAAAGGTGTAGATAAGTCATACGCGCTCAAAAAGCGGCACACCAAAACTAGACTAATTGGCCCACCTGAACATAGTCACGCGTTGACGACGCACTGTCGCGAATTATATTTGTCTCTTTTTCACTGGCGATACTTGAATCATGCCATCCTATTTTGACAACTAATCGTAATGTAGTGTGTTCAGTGTTATTGCAATATTTTTAGTTATTCATGTGTGCGTTAGTGTGCCGTTTTTGAAGGTAGAATGTCATTTAGGTAACGTATCTACACCTTTTTACTTATAATATCATTGATCCGAAGGCATTTACTAATAAACTTAACAATATTTAAAATCCAAATATTACTGTACAATTATCCACGTCGAATAGTGCTAGAATTCTAGCCGCAAATGTATTCTAAAAACAATCTATCAAAATAGAAAAGCGCAATTTAAATCGATCCACCGGTTTTTGCGAACAGGGATCGTTACACATTTAAAGCAGTCCCACAATTCCCAACTTGCTTTACAGCGAGCGTAGTGTTCTACAAAGATTGCGATGTAAATTGCAAGCGTTAATCTCGCGATTTCCTCTCCTGTATTTCATTCCGGTCACGATAAAATCTAAATAGCTCGAGACGCTTTGGACGGGGGCCAAATGAATGTTATTGCGCGATTATTGTGAAGAAAACCTCGCTGGATGATGGATAAAGTCAGTGCTATCAGTGTTTCCCCATCTAAAAATATGGGAACTTAGTGTGGAAGGTCAAGCGTATGATTGGTGTTATAAATTACTTTCCAGTTTTTGAATTCGTTTACCATTATTATTTATATATGTTTAAAACTCAATTACCGTTCTTACCGCCGCACTCAGAGTCACTTAATGAATCATTAAGTCGAGAATCTCCATGCTAAAGAACGACTTAATGGTTCATTACGTGACTCTGAGTGCGGCGGTTAATGTTGCTTATATTTAAAACGACGGGACAGATTTAAATAATTTTTATTTTGATTTTTTTGTGATTTAAGCATCAAAAAACCCTGCTTTTGAAAAAAAGCAAAAAGAAAGCTGGAAAAAGGTGTTTATTCTCTATAGAGATAAGCAACCGATAACAGCTACCTAAGAAATAAGGATGAACCCGGTTCGCCCGACAGTAAGTTCAAAGATTATGGTGCAAAACAAAAATAAATGCAAGGCAAAATATTATTACGAACATAAAATAATTATTTAGAGCCGACAAATTATCTCCATCACATAAAGTTATGTTTGGAATGATTTAAAAAGAAGAGCCGTAAGGAATATTTATTAAGGTTAAAGAACATGACCAAATTTGTTTTTCGTGACGTTGTATTTATCTTTTTTAATTACATTATAATTTATTCTGAGATTGGTACTCGTATTTAAAATATTTAATAGCCTATTGGCTCAGTGATTAAATTTAAAAAAATGGTAATGAATTTTATCTTCCTTACCCAAAGTCGGGGATTCGGTTTCTACTTGAGGCAAAAAAATAAAACAAGTGAGAAGTTACTCGTATATAGCGAAAAGTACGTCAAACTGCACTTAAAGTACATATTGTTTACCTTGCTTGCACAAAAAATATCAGCTGGTTTACACGTCATACTGAAAGGTCGAAAGCGTTAAGTCTTGCCAAGTCGAAGGTTCCAGGTTCGATTCATAGCATTGTAAGAAAAAATGATAGATGCCCAATACACATAATTTTTAAAATTAAGAAATAAAATGTCTACAGACATACACCTCCAATGTGATACGGACTTTACACATTTTCACATTACTATATCTCGTAAAACCATAAGTTACAAAACGGTTTCTTAGCTAAATCTGTAATCAGGTTGAATGCCAGAGATCGTTTCACCGCAAAATAATACGATTAATTCCAGTAACCGCGCCCAAGTCAGTCGCTTCTGATCCAAAGATATGGCAGAAGTTTTAAACCTTTCGAGGATCAAGCCGGGGTGAATACCGAACCAAAGTTTGAAAGTTGGTACTCGGAAAGACAAAAGATTTTGAAATACTTGTATAAATACAAGAATTTTTGTAAAGCATTTTTGTATAATTTAACAAAGTTGCTGCTTTACTTAAAAACAAAAAAATAGATGACTGAAAAAGACTGACAACATGCTTTAATATTTATATACTAGTGATATATCCTCAATTTACTCGAGTGCGTTTGTCGTTTTTGACGATCATTATTCTTCAGGCCATATATCTGAATACTAAACTGCATCCAAATCCGCTCAGACGTTTCAGATTGAAAAAGAAACGAACAAACACACATACATTTTCGCATTCACAATAATTTACTGTTGAGTCGCAGGTTCAAACCCGATAGAAAAACAGAACATCACAAAACTACAAAAGAAGAACTATACAAGCCTATACAAAAGATAAACGCAATCTACATTCAACGCGTACAGCCTATAAGAAAACATTGTAAAAAACTCAAAGCGAACGTTCGTCAGTATCGAGATACGAATGTGCAGACAGACGGACAGGCTTGTCAATTAACTGTTGAATTATTATATGGAGACACGCGATCAGATTCAATCGCGTGGACATATGCAAATCGATTGCTTACTTAAGACTTGTTTATTTTCCATGAGACGAATTTGGTAGCGGTAAATTAATTTTTATGTTCCTAAAATGACATTTTACAAAATTATTTTTGGAGTTTTATTTATGAATGTTATATTTCATGTTTACTAAAAAGGCAATGAATAGCTAATATTGAAGCGTTTTAATGATTTTTTTTGGTTTTAATATAGAGGCTATGACAGAAAGACAATAAAACCGTCTCTTATTATGTATGGGTGACCGGGGCTACAATTAACAGAGGTAAGTATTAACAAGCAAATTTCTCTAAAACTATACCTACTACACCTCTAGTGCGTGTCTTAGTTTGTCAATTAGATCGAGCCAGATGGCACAGTATTGGTCAGTTGCGCTCCGCGCATCATTTGAGTGAGTTGTGTGCAGGTCGATATTTTGAAGCAGGTAACGATAATTTTATAGTTTACGATTTTTTGATTTGTACAAGAATGATAAAGTATTATAATTACATTTTTTGTTTTCCTAGTAGCATATTTTATACTGAACAATTCTACGTTTCATTTGTAATATAACTATTGACCAATATTTTATTACGTTATTGAATAATAAAAATGTACCTTTGGGGCTATAATTAACACTTTGGGGGGGCTTGTTTTAACACGTTAATACCTACCCCAGATATGGGGGCTAGTATTAACAGGGTAGCTGAATGTTTGTGAATTATTATTTAATACTTTTTTTTATGACAGCATGAGAACTTATAAACGGAAAACTACACGAGCTAGCTGCGCTAGAGATTATTCAGAAGAAAAGAAATTACAGGGATGTAGCAAAAGAATTTGACCTATGTTATGTTTCTCTTTATCTCTTTTATCTTTATCCACTAGTCTCTGTAACGCATGTTGATAGTGATGTTAATATTGATGATCTGTCACTAAATTTGGAAAACCCTGAAGTTTTAGACGATGCGCCTAATTTAGATATAAGTGTGAGTGAAGTGATAGCGCAAATGTCTAATGAACCAGTAGCTGGACCGTCAGGCATGCAGAAAGGTGAAGGAAAATGATTTTGCAGTTGACATCATAAGACCTCTGCCAAAAGCTCCACCACGAGTTTCGTCTAGTAGAAAACACGCTAAAAAGTCTGCTATTCTCACTGACACTCCGGAAAAAAATTCTCTAGAAGAAGAACAATATTAGAGAAATGAAAAAGAAAAAAATGACAACAAAAAACCAGAACAAAGAGAACAAAAAAGATAAGGGGAAGGGTAAAGGAAAGAACAAAGGAAAGGGTAAAGGAACAGCTAAAGGAAATATAAATAAAGACGAAAAAGTAGGAAAAGTGAAGAAAAGGATATTCAATGAAAGCAATAGCTCTAACAATGACGATGACTATTTTTGTATCATTTGCGGTGCCTCTTATAATGAAGATACATCAGGAGGTAAATGGATTCAATGTATCTCTTGCAAGAATTGGGCCCAAGCAGGATGTATCAAACGTGATATCACATCATTTTATTGTTTGAATTGTAATTCAGATGATGATTATGAATAGATACTGTTTTAGTTCGTAGGTGTCATAAATAGTTCCTAATTTTTGATATTTTTGTTGATTTTGTGACAAAATTTTATACACATTGTTTAAGTCTAAAGACGATGTTAGTTAAGTTTAAAGAAGATTTTTGTTAAAGACTCATTTCCTAGCTTTTAAGATAAAAAAATGTGCCATTTTCTACCTCATCATATGATGTTGTATAAGTGATTTGTCTTGTTTAGTTTAAATATAAAATTATGACCAATTTAAGACTGGTTAATAGTTATTAAGAAAGATTAAACTATAAAATGTTGAAATATTTCAACATATTATGTTGAGTTTTCGTTTATGTTAAGATATTTTGTAATTTTGTTATCATCAATTTATAAGAAAATGTGTTCCATGCAATGCTGTATTAATTTCACTTAAATTAATAAAAAAAATATGACTTACATATATTTATTTTTCTTTACATCAGTCAGCATAACATATGTTAATTTTTACCTCTTCAGTTAATACCTGCCCCACACCTGTTAATTCTAACCCCAAACGTGAGGTAACAATTAACAACTGCCATTTTTAAGAAAAAGCGTTCTATTTACGGCATCGTTTCTATTATGTTTGTTTTGAGATAATTACGTTATACCTGAATGATTAAAGCATCATGTATTCTAAAAATCAAGTCTAAATGTTGAATAATTTTTAAGCTACAACTAAAAATACATTTTTTGTTAATTGTGGCCCCGGTCTCCCCTAAGGTTAATTAATATTTCTTCATCTTCTTCATCTTCACCAGCCCTTTTTAACGTCCCACTGCTGGGCACGGGCCTCCCTCAGTACGAGGGGGATCAGGCCATAGTCCGCCGCGCTGGCCCAGTGCGTGTTGGCGGACTTCACATGTCTTACGAAAACTTGCTAGGTTTTCTCAGACATGCAGGTTTCCACACGATGTTTTCCTTCACCGTAAGACAAGTGGTAATCATGATAGAAATGATTCGCACATGAAAATATCAGAGGTGCGAGACCCGGATTTGAACCCGCATCACTCGGTTATACAAGCGACGCGTTACCGCTGGGCTACCACTGCCAATTTGGCAATTAATATTTAGTGTTACAAAATTTTAATTTACTGCACTTTTTTGATTATGTTTAATTATTTCATATATTTTTCACTATATAATATACCTTTTGGTTCACTAAGACCTAGCCATGTGAACTGGTTGGGCTTGAAACTGCGAAATCCCTACCTCTGTAGGTACTGTTACTGACCACAATTGAAATTCGAACCCAAGATCTGAGTACAATAGTCATATGCCAGCCACTAGACATTATATTTTAACAAGAAAACAGCCATGTACAATCTAAAGACAATCAAGAAGCTATTGTAATACTTTACTTCGTAACTTTACATTCCTACGCGTATTCCGGAATGTGTCGAGAGACAACAGTTAAAATGAACATTAGACGAAACAAATAAAGCAGAAATATGTTAGGGTCGTCTTAAATTTACTGCAAGACAAGGACATATAACATTTAGCTACATAAACTAAGAACTTTATGTTCTATGAGGAAATTGAAAACTTATTAAAACAATGGAATGCAAAGGAAAATTGCTTTCTGTATATAAAACACAAAATAATAATAATTGAAGGCAGTGGTAGCCCAGTGGTGACGCGCTCGCCTGGATAACCGAGTGATGCGGGTTCAAATCCGGGTAGAGACCTCTGATATTTTCATATCTTACGGTGAAGGAAAACATCGTGAGGAAATCTGCATGTCTGAGAAAAACTTAGCAAGTTTTCGTAAGACGATGGGGTGCGCCAACACGCACTAGGCCAGCGTGGTGGACTATGCCCGATCCCCCTCGTACTGAGGAAGTCCCGTGCCCAGCAGTGTGACGTTAAAAAAGGGCTGAAGACAAGAAGACAATACGAGTAAGTATAAAACTCTTTATTTTTTTCATACAAATTATGTACAATGTGAATAGCCAAGAAATTTTGTACTGCTAACTACTTTTTGGGTGAAATATATCAAATATGTTTTAAAAAGATATATTGGCTTTTATTTTATTGTTATACTCGCATTTAGTACGTTTATTATGCAGCACTAGCAAAATATCGATCGATATCGAAGCGATATATATTCAGACAGATAGACAGGTTTCTATTAGAATTTTTACTATATCAACCCAATATAAAAAAATTAACAATAACGTTTAAACAATTGTAATTTCATTATATAACAGATTCAGAAAAATGTAGGAGCCTTGAAATAAAAAAAAAACAAAATTAAAAAAAAGTGTTTTTAGCTTTTTTTTCTTATTTGTTATTTTGACATCACACAGACACTCCAATTATATTTATACAGATTCGCTTCAATCATATAAAAAGTATGACATTGTAAGATCTATTAATTAGCAAAACTAAACAAGTATCACATGAGCTTAGCTTATCGCTGTACCTACAGCGGGCCTTGTATTTGGTTAACAAAGTAATTAGTAGAGATAACATTGACTTGTTAATATGTTGGAATACTTGTCTATAATTACTATTTGTATTTCAAAGGTACATCATTTATAGTTTGATATATTTTTATAATAATATAAGTGTATATTTCAATATAAAAGTTTATACTACATACTAATGATTTATATCTGGTTTATCTTAAGTCTTTGAACAGTTCTTTTGGGTATTTTTACTGAAGTAATTTTTTTTGGGATTATGACGACTTTTACGACGTTATATAGCAACCATTGTATTTTTTTTATCTTACTTTAAGGGATCTGCGTGTGATTTAATATACTCTTAATAATATTTATTGCCTTTGAACTAAGCCTATATTAATATTTTTCATTAAGAAAATAATTATTAATAGGTGCAGAAATAAGTGGGTACCTATATCGAAGTCAATGCGCGCCGCCATTGATCAGACCGAATGTGACGTCATAGCCAGTGTTGCCAATTTAGCGATTTTATCTCTGAAAATTGCTTAAATGAAAGTCGTTATTTTCGTCATCGTCACGTCAAGCGTGTTAAAAGTATTCGTGTAGACCGTATGATATTTAAAAAATAATAAGTATTATATTTTTAAGCTATTGTATAAATAAAAAAAAACCATATTCCCTTCTTCCAGTCCTACAATGTAGGTTATAATTTGTCATTGCATTATATTTCCTAAGTATCTATTATTAATATTGCTTATAGAAAGTAAACTCAGATATGTGGGCAAAAAGTATAAGATCAAAAATAACAAACACCTACCGAACAAATTGATATTATTAAAAAAAAAACAGACGAATTGAGAACCTCCTCCTTTTTGAAAGTCGGTATAAAATATGAAATTTCATAAACATGTCTCCTTAATATAAAACAAATAAACTATTTCTAGATATTAATCAATCCAAGTAATAAAAGTGTCTAAAATATTGAAAGAACCTTCAATTTTTCCATATAAATTGTGCCACTTTTGCAATTACCTCAAATAATATTTACGACAAACAACTCAATCTACCCGCGGTCGAGAATTACTGGAAATTGTTTGAGATGCGAAGTTCCGAAGTTAAGTCAAATTACTTTCCAAGAATAAAAATACTTAGAGCCTGAGAAAAAATACGTTTTATGTGTATTTTTCTTGCTTCTCTAGTAAAAAATCTTATTTTTAACTTAAAGTATTTAACTCATTGATATACTAGTAAAAAAGGTGTAGATAAGTCATACGCGCTCACGTATGTACATCACGTAACGTATCTACACCTTTTTACTTATAATATCATTGATTTAACTAAAATTATATTGACTTAAAAATCTATTTAAATTTTCATCATTTACAGTTTATTTTAGTACAACTTATTAAAATAGAACCATCAAAATCATTATCATCCGGGCGTTTGTCGAAGTTACAGCTAAGCACAAATATACATACGTTTTAAATATCATTTTATGAAGTCCATCAAAAATGCAAAGCAACATCTATAATAGTTTACAGTCAATTGTTCAATTTTTTAAATAGATGAAATAATACGTACTGTAAATTAAATTTATTATTGAGTTTTTATAGGATCTAGTGCCATGTACGATATATATTACTTTAGCATGTTAACTTATTATTACATATTACAACAGCGTGAAGTATAACTTTTGTTTGCTCGACAAGTTATTAAGGAAGTCAATATTGACTGAGTAATCTGTGTTACAAAGCTTTTACATTCATTATACAGATGTATATTTGACGAATAAGTGTGTGTTTGGGAAAATATCAAGTGGCTTATATAATACTAGCGAATCGCCCTCACTCCGCTTGAGCACGTCCCTAAATAAATTTTAAGGGTTAATCAGGTTTTCCAAAAACATATTTAATGTACAAAGACTCCGTTAAAATTTTATAGATGTATAGAATATACATAATAAACGTTTGTTTGTTCATTATACTTACAAATCTTAATTAAGTAGTAAAGTAGCCGATAGTAATAAAATAAGATAATATTAATAAAAAAATCATATTCCTTATTATAAGTATTAGCGAATTTATAAAAAAAATATAAAAAAATAAACATACAGACGAATTGAGAACCTACTCCTTTTTGGAAGTCGGTTGAAAATACCGATTAATAAGTAAAGTACCGGAAAATTAGTGAAGATATCAGATATTCATAAAATAAACACTCAAATTGGTACCGCTCTACCTTAAAATCATTTAGGAAGCAAATATAAAACAAAGTCGCTTCCCGCTGTCTGTCTGTCCTTTTGTATGATTAGATCTTTAAAACTACGAACTAACTAAGAACCAGCGGCTTCGCTTGCGCTGTAGGTATCTAGTGACGAACCCCTTTTTAGCAATGGTGGGTATTTTCTTATTTTGACGACATGTTTGGCTCAGTTGGTGGTGACCCTACTTTCTGCGCCAGCGCTCGCGGTTCAAGTCCCGCTGGGGGCATTCATTTGTTTAGCACGAATGTTTGTACTCCAGCCATGAGTGTTTATATTTATAATCTCAACTATCTCGTATCCGTAACACAAGCACGTAACGTAGCTTACCACGGAACTAGATGGCACTGTTGTAATAATGTCCGAACATATTTATTTCTTTATTTATTCGAAGCATTCATTATTCATATCAATAGTAGCATATTATATATTTAAGATTATACCTTCCTACATATTTTAATTACGATTCTAGAGTTGATGCCTGCGGCAGTGAGTAAAATGATACGACGAAAACAAAATTATAGATTATACATGTTACAGTTAAAACCCGTTCTCAGTTACAACGCGTTTTAACTAGTGAAAACTAGTTTACACGAAACACCTTAGTGGAAACTACTAAGCTTAATCTATAATTTATCAATAATAATAAAACTATAATTTATCGACAGTTACATTTTTGTTCCAATCTTCTAATCAATTCTTGTTTTTACTAAGACGTTTCATGTAAACTAGTTTTGACTAGTTAAACGCGTTGTAACTGAGAACGGGTTTTAACTGTAACATATACATTTTTAATTCAAAAAAGCAAGTAAAGTAAACGAAAAAATAGCAACATTTTGTCCTATTAAAAACATATTTTCAATCAAACCTCTATATATTTTAATCACATTCCTATTCTGATTTCTACAACGCTATTTTAAAGTATTTCAAACGGCTACCAAATTAAAATCTTAGTACGTCTTCGTTGTACGAAAACGAATAATACATTTTCTTATAATCAAATCTAATACGAAATGATGTCATGATACAACTTTTACATCTAAATATAAACGACACGACTCCCGGACCTCACTATCCCGGTTTTCTATAGATATTTATGCTTTTAATTGAGGTTAATCGCTGTAGTAACATGCTTTGGTATTTTAAATTGTTATATGTTACTCCAACACTTGTTGGGCAAACTGCAAAGTTTGTTTAATACTGTAACATCTTTAAATAGAAAAAAGTACGAGTATAAGTAATGTGGGTGGTCGAAAGATTCTTCTCTATTTTGCTATAATTTTAAAACTGCGAGTTGGGTGCCAACTTTAAACGTGGCGTTTTATTTTTATAAAAGTAGAACTTATTGTAAGATAAACATAATACGCCCGCCATGGGAATCGAATTCGGGACTTTCCAATATTTATTTATAACCTTTCCTGAAATCACTTGAATCGTGTAAGGAACTCACAAACGTACTATAATATAGATACTTATATGTAAGTGAAATTAGTATCACAATACAATGGCAAAGTGCAGTAGCCTAGTGAAACACACTCGCTTGGGAATTAAATTAAAGCGAGTTCAAATCCCAGGTCCAGCACCTCTGATATTTTCAAGGCTTATCACCTCCAACATCATAACCATTCGTACATTTCGTCTTACAGTGAAGGAAAAAATCGTAATGAAACCTATCTGTCTTATAAACCGTAATAAATTTTCAACAACAAGTAAAGCCTGTCAGCTCGATTTTGGCCAACATGTAGGACTATGGCCAGTTCCCTCTTTAATAAAGCGAGGCTCTTGCGCAGCAGTGGAAGATTAGTAAGGGCTCATACAATAATCTGGTTTTACTAAGCTGATCTGATGATGGAGCCAGGATATAAATGATAGAACCTCTTATCTTTCTTTACGATCAAACTTTTGCAATACCTTTAAATTTATTTATCTTACTATGCAAATCACATATGTTCTAATCGATATATTCAGTGTCGTAATTTAGGTTAACTACAAACGGGATGTCTACAGTCTAACTATCTCTCGTTAAAGCCCCACGAGGATACAACAGTCTGTTAACTAGTGTTAACTTATATTTATTTAATGCATAATTAATATGGACTGGTATAGACTTTTTTTATTCTATTATTGATTTACTTTATTGGGAGTTGCATTGACTATCTGAGGGCGCTGTAAAATGGGTGGGAGAAGGCTTTATAAGTTCTGTTTAATCGGTGAGTGTTACATTTCGATTTATTACTTCGGGCAGTGTAGATATTATAATATAATTGCTGAAAGTATTGCTGGAAAGATTTGCTGTGGAAATAATTATAATAAGAATAAACGAATACATAATATTATCTAATGTGTAATTGGAAGACCACCCTGTTGCAGCTTTAACACTAGTCTTATAGAATAATTAGCTAGGTTTAGTGAAAATATAAAATTATCAGTTAGTGGTCAAAATTCGACTATAATAATTATTGAAAATTTTGAGAAAACTTATTGTTAACCGATTCTAATTTCAAGAACAGGATGGAATTTCGAATTTAAGTGACTTTTAAAAAAATTGCGTATTTTAAGGAAGTATTTAAAAAAATGTTTACTGTCGCAAAATCCGTTCTTAGCGGACGTCTACTAACTACAAACATCCCTATCAAATTTCATGTTTATACTTTAAGCGGTTGTCGATATTTCGTGATGAGTGTAACCTTTCGCTTTTATATATTTAGAATCTATCTAAATAGCAATGTGCTTGTAAATTGTGAATCAATTGTTATAATTCGTTTTTAATTAAAATGTCAAGGATCCTACGCAAGTTAAACAATACATACTTCTAAAGGTAGAATTACATTTAAGCTACTTTGAAGTCTGTGTACCTTTTTTTTATGTTATATTAAATATTAATTTGGGATACACCATACAATATGCCTCTAGGCATTTTTAATATTTTCCGAGTTTCATTTGCGGTGGAGACAGATTCAATTCTTTGAGGAAACGTTTGCAAAATACTATATTTTCTACTTTAATTTATAACTAAAATGATGGCAATTCCTATCACGAGAGTTTTCGCGATAAAGATATATATTTTTAAAGTATAAAGTATGTTGGGACGTTATTACAAAAGCGCCATCTAGTTCCGTGGTAAGCTACGAAGCTTGTGTTACGGATACCAGATAGTTGATATACAACACATATAAATTTTAAATACATACATATTATAAATATACATCCATGACTGGAGTACAAACATTCGTGGTCAACAAATGAATGCTACCAGCGGGACTCGAACCCGCGATCACTGGATCAGAAAGTAGGGTCACTACCAGCTGAGCCAAACGTGTCGTCATATATGAGTTTTAATCAATTAGGTACTTTACTTTTATTTTTACAACATTTCATTTCTCTTCCAAATATTGACAATTCTGGATTAAATTTAATAACTGGTTTATGTAAATATTGTTTTTATATCAATAAAGCACCAATGTGGCAGCCGCTTGGGCGTTTTAAGTATCGATGAGTGAGCTCTACGGCGATGCTAGTAAGTTCGAATCTCGGTAGAGATTATAGTAATTTATAGTGTCCTTATAAATAGTTTTTCTTTATCACTTAATAAACGTTTTTTTTAAACTAACTTCGAAGTCTTGTTATAAAACGCAAGTGTTAATTTTGTTTTATGAACTCTAAAAATAATTCCAATAAATTAACTTTTTACCAACAAAGTTAATTTTATTGTAATTGAAATTAAAAATAAAACGTAATGTGAATTATTTTAATAATGAGTATACGTTATGAGTGCTTCACATTATTAATATGTGCATCGACTACCGGAAAAAAGTGTTGAGCACGATTCTTAAGTTTTAATTGATTACAACAACTTTTTCGTGTATCATGTATCCCATAACGATAGGATTACCGTAGACACGCGTTAATGTATAAAGCCCTTTCTTAATGTTCCATTGTTGTCCCTTTAATACGAGGGAAATCAGACCATAGTCCACCATACTGGACAACTGCGGAAAGGTGGACAGCACATGTCTTTCAAAAATTAGCAGTTTCTCGAATCTTCCGAAGTCCTCCCAGGCTTGCTGGCTTGTTCACGAATTTTTCCTTTACCTTAAGGCAATTACCATGATTAAGATCATTTTAGAAATAAATCACACAACAAAAAATCTGATGTGCTAAGCCCGGGATTTGAACCTACTTCTCACGGTTTCCCAAGCTTACGCGTTACCACTCTGCACTGCCTTGTATTACCATATTATAGTATCAAGATTTAACATTTTTAAAATAACATTCAAATTTATAGACATCTTTATGAGGTCAAGTAAATTTTCCTATGTAAGGCATGTAAAATGGTTGATCACGACATTGTACAGCAAATAATTAGTCGACTACAATAAACCGCAGTGGCAGTCGTGAGCACGCCTGAGTAAGTGATGGGGTGTTAAAATATCGACATAAAAGGTTTTAAAGATATTATACACAGATAGACTAAAGAAATACTAAAATATTTTATATACCAAAATCTCGTGTCACGATCACTATTAAACCGATTTTGATCAAAATTATCTGTAATTTACTCCAAATTAAAAGATAGAATAGCTTTTATCTTAAACTACCGACACACCCTCACTTCGATCGGGTTCATCCCTAGATTTAGCGCGAGCGAAGCCGCCGTTTCCGCTAATAAATGTGTACCAAAACTTTACAAATTATGTATATATACTAAGACCTTTCTCAAGAACCACTCCATCCAATGGTGAAAACAGCATGAAAATCGGTGCAGTAGTTTTTGAGTTTATCGCGAACAGACAGACAGACGCGGCGGAGGACTTTGTTTTAAAAAATGTAGTGATATGGACTTTGATATTTGTTATTGCAAATTAAATGTACGCTAATCTCAGGAACTACTAGTGAAGTACTAGTAGCGTTGAAAAAAAACACTATTGTTGGATAGCCCTTTTATCGAGGAAGGATATAGGCTTTGTAACATCACATGTATAATAATATAAAACATAAGAATTTTTCTTTTTAGTCTTTAAAGCGCGGGCGGAGCCGCGGGAAATGCTAGTAAATTGTTAATTCCTAATTTATCGAGTTTAAAATAGATTAGGAAGAGAGATTTACGTTACGAAAATGGAAAAGAAATTTTAATTAAAAAAATTATATTAGAATTTTCCAATACCTCAGTGAAAATCTAGACAATAAGCTTCAGATGAACCTTTAGTGACGTGCATATTAAAATATCGATTATAAACTGACAAAGGATGCTAGGCCAGTAAAGACTTTACTTTTTACCGTCAGAGGCAGTGAATTTCTAATAATTTTAGCGTAATGACGTTACTATTATCGTAAAACATTTTTTTTGTTAATATATATAAATGAGAGAGAAAAATTATCAGATACAAGTATTAATTAATTCAATTTCTATTATAATAAAATACAAAGTTTACCCCCAGCTTCACCTACGTAGCTTACGTATATATAATTATATTACTTCGCAATTAAAATTTAAGTGACATAAGATGAGCTAGTTTCCGAGATTGAGCGTCCAAACAAACAAGCAGACACTTAACTTATGTGTGCTTGTTTGTATGGACGCTCATTCTCAGAAATAAAACCTATGATTATAGATATTTAGAACGATTCGCACATGAAAATACCCGAGGTTTGACTCTACAATGCAATTTTCCCATGACACTGGTGGTAAAGAAAAACGGGGTGCGAAAATCTATATCTTAATCTCTATAAGACAAACTAATTAAATATCAAAGAGAGAAGGTAGTGCTCTAACTCACACTTAGCCAGGAACGACATTGATGTCATCCCCCTTGAATTGAAAAGGTTTGAATTATTATTGAACTAGCGTCTCGACATTGATTCACGCGTGTTCGTCCCTAGATACATTTTAATTTTATGACATACAATTTGCCTAAGCTACTCCTTATAATACCAGCTATCTGCCAGTGAACGTCCCTTCAAAGTCAGTCCAGCCGTTTCAAAATTATCGGTAATTAACAGACAGACCGACAAAAATACTAAAACTGTTGTTCTTATAAGTATCGTATATAATTGTTATGTTGATGTTAAAAACAGACACTTCAATTATTTATCTGTGTAGATTAGTTCTTCATTTAATTGTTAATATGAGACACTTACATCGTAAAATAAAGAAGAAAATGAAGAATAAAGAGAAAACATCAAAAATCGATTGTAAAATATACTGAAATCGATATAAACATATAATATCAGCACTAAAAATCGTAGTCACGGATAAAATTAAAGTACCAGGCGGCAACAGGCGGTCAGTATTTTTGCTTTATTTTGAACTTCGCCAGGTACAGCGCGATCTTAAGCTTTCACTGAGATAATGAATGCTGATTATAATGAGATTTAAATTTAATTATTTTTTTAATTTATAGCTTAGTAGCTCAGTAGTAAGGAGCTCGCTTTGGTAACCGAGTGGAGTGGGTTCAAATCCGAGTCACGCACCTCTGATATTTTCATATGCGAATCATTTCTAACATGTTTATCACTTGTATTACGAAAAGAAAGAAGGGAAACAACGTGAGGTAACCTGCATGTTTGAGAGATCAAGCATCTGCAGTCCGCAAACCCGCAATTGATCAGCGTGTATAGACTGATCCCCTCGTATTGAAGGAAGGCTATGCCCAGCAGAGGGACGTTTAAAAAGGGCCGAATACAAATACAAAGATTATTTCACTTCAAAGACAGTTTTTATTTTAATAAAAATGTAATAGTATCAAGTTTAAAAGAAATTTCATTTACAAAATCGTATTTAAGAAATGTACAAGGTGTTTAAATCTATAATAACACTTCAAAATAAAATTCATCTTGGATTATCTTTAGTATTGATGGAACAACTTCCTTTTTGTACGAGTATAATCGCGAGGCGCTTGATACGGTGGGCGTAAACATATAACTGTATTCAGAAATGAATACGATCATTGAAAAAAGCTAATTTATTATCTTAGTAATAAACTTTAAAGTGAAAGAAAGTTGAATCTTTAGACAGCGTAGCAGGTTACCATGGTCAGTAAAATAAAAGAAGACAAATAATCCCTGTAAATCAGTCATATATTTAATAAAGAGTGCATATTATATGTACTACTATTATTCCCACATAAAGAAGGTAGTGTTAGCCCAGTGGTAGCGTGCTCGCTAGGCAAACCGAGAGAAGCGGGTTCAAAGCCGTAAGCATATAAATTTTTAAAAATATAAAACGCGCCTGCGTGGTGGACTATGGCCTGATCCCCCTGGAATTAATTAAAGGAAGGCCCGTGCCCAGCAGTGGGACGTTAAAAAGGACTGATTACTTTCCAAAAAATAAAAATATACATATAATCCACTATATAATAACTAAGGACATACAAGTATTGCTAGCTTTGTACCAAGCTTTGTTTCTATTTTTTTAAATGTTTTTCTGAAAGTGAAACTTGGTAGTTGTCCAACTTGGTGTCCCCGAGGCCATATTCCACGAACCTCGTGTTTTAATTAAAACTTTTAATTTTGTAAGCAATGCGGAGAAATAACGAAAATAAGAAGGGTTGGCTCATCAAAGATATATTTACAAAAGAGCAAATTTCTTGTACATTTTGAATACATAAATCACCTTCGGGTACGAATGCTTGTAATTAAAATTGGCCGAGTCTTTCAAATATTTAGAAGTGAACAAAAAAAATAATTTTTCATGAAAAATATTAGCCTCGTAAGTAAGGTATATTGGCTAGCTTATGATATTATTATACATAGAGGAAAAAAAAAACGACTAAAAATATTTTTACGTATTATTTAGAGCCGAAATGCGTTCCAAAATAAACCTTAATACCAACTTTCATAACGTTAATAGGACAACATTGTTGTATTAACATAAACAACGTTTCAAAAGTTTCAAATGTTTATTTAGAAACCTCCTGTCTATCATTTTCGAGGTCTTCATAAGTGCGTGAGCCCCGAACGTTTTAAGATATCTCTTCAAGGCAGCGGCCCTTGTAATTATTTTAGGCAGTTCATTCCGCGCCACACCTAAATCTATTATATTATAAGCTTTAATTGATTATTATTATTACATTAAATAGCATTTTCTTACAACATTTTTTTAAATATTTAAATGCAGAAGTAATTGGTTTTAATACGTTTGTTGCTTTTCACACCTCCACCTTATCTTGGTACATGTGTAAAAATATAATTGTATATACCTGAAACAAAATAAAATTAATAATTAGTGCTATTTACTCTCTGAGGATGGTATTTTCTATAACAATAGGTAAAGTTAACAACTAAAAAAGTCAGAAAAAATTAAAATGAAGATAGAGATTATCAAACAAAATAAAAATCATATTATAAGATACGATACGTTTGTTTGAGTTTGTGGTAGCCCTGCTTGCTGTGCCAGTGGTCGTGGGTTGGATTACCGCTGGGGGCATTATTTGTGTGATAAGCTCGAATGTTTGTACTTCAGTGATGAGTGTTTATATTTATTATATTATATGGGTATTTAAAGTAAAATATGTGTAATGTTACAACTAGCAGTAATCAGTATCCATAAACGAGCTTCCTAGATTACCATGGAAGATGATGCTGTGTGTCCCACAAAAAAATGACGGTTAAAAAAAAATCGGAACCAAAATCGAACTGAGGACAATCGCTATGATATACCACTAACAATACCAAATCAAACCAACATGTATATTAACTTGAAATAAATTATCGTATAGGCGTTTAGGGGTAATGTAGTACAATTCGAAACGACGCCTATTATCAATTATTTGTGGCGGATATAAATCACTGATTTCGCTGATGTAATTGCCTCGACATTAAGCTCCCATTAGATATTCATTGGTCAGTGGGCTGTATAAAATTTAGAGCTTGTCTTGTTTGTTTAGAGAATATGATAATTTCTATATAACGTTCCATTACGTACCTGTACATACAAAATAGGGTCACAGATTCGATATTCGTCCTAAAATAACTCTTTAGATTGAAGTTAAAAAAGGAGTTAGTAAGTCAGAGAGTTAGTTGTTTTGTTTTTCTTATGTAATAAGGTTATTGTATGTAAAAATAATCCGTAAGCCAAAAACCCTAAAGGTAAATACATCCTACTTCCTATTAATATTATAAATGCGAAAGTTTGTGAGTAGGTATGGATGTTTGTTACTCTTTCACGCAAACACTACTGAACCGATTACGATGAAATTTGGTATGTAGGTAGCTGAAGACCCAGAATAACATATAGGCTACTTTTTATCCCGGAGTTCCCGCGGGATTGACTCCTAATATTTAAAAAATTAACGCGGGCGAAGCCGCGGGTACTGCCAGTTTATTATAATTTAAAGCTCCGAATATTTTCACAACAGAAGACACTTGAAGTAACCATCTCTACTAAATTTCACACTGTATCTGCGTCAAATAATAATAAATCAAAAAATACGCCTTAAAAA
The DNA here is from genome assembly GCA_951802675.2 of Boloria euphrosyne. Taxonomy (NCBI): domain Eukaryota; kingdom Metazoa; phylum Arthropoda; class Insecta; order Lepidoptera; family Nymphalidae; genus Boloria; species Boloria euphrosyne. The sequence goes on from OX637896.1 coordinate 6,648,112, forward strand.
GCTTTCGATAAGATACGGTATCTTACTGAAGCCACAAAATCAAAATTTATTTATTTCATTTAGCATTTTTCGCCAATAATCAAGATCTAAATACGTTTTCTCAGCGTGGTCCAACAATCCCTTTTCTTATTATGGTAATACAGAATATCAAATGATGGGGAAAAACCTCTAAAGGATTTCGATAGACTTTTTATTGACTGGCAATTCTTCCGCACGTATTAATATCAATATTATAAATACAAAAATGTATTTCTCCTATTGATACGTTATTTTCAATTAATTTCAAGGATACTTAACGATTATTGCTTGCTAACGACTTATCTCGCTTCGCTCCGATACATAACCTGGCCTGTTTTGAATTTATTCATTAATACTACTAGCATTACGCGCGGCGTTACCCGCGTTGCAAAGACCGAATACCAAGTTCTTATATTTTACATATACCTACTAAAACCTTCACCGAAACACGCTGCATCCTTATATGGAATAAGTTCCACTTACATTTCTATCCGTTACGTAGTTTTTGCAGTTAGAGCGAACAAAAAACGTGTCGCCATTTATTATTATACCTACAGATAATATACAAGCAACTCCATCTTTGGCAAAAACTAGAATCTGTAAGTCCAGGTTATAGTTTATCTGTGTAATAAATTTGATTAAAATCAGTAATTTACACACACTCACAAATGACAGTCTGACGACACGTTTGGCTCAGTTCGCAATCCCCTTCCCAACTCGCTGTGCCGGTGGTCGCGGATTCGAGTCCCACTGGGGGCATTAATTTTTGATCACAAATGTTTGTACCCTAGACATAGGTGTTTATATATATATTATGTATGTATTTAAAGTTATAATATATAGGTAGTGTATCAAAGTATCTAAAACACAAGCCACTAGATCGTGCTGTGTGTTAATGTACCAACATATTTCATCGACCAGTTAACCTCACTCCACATTGACAAATCCTGGTACAACGTTGTCTAGTTTCTAATATTAGGATGCACCATAGTGTAGTCACAAAATCCGGCATAAATATTCATATCATCAAACATCACGTCAATGTGTTCATACTGGCTAGCGGTTTACAAACCTAATGTACCTTTTGATTCGTATTTCTCGCCCGCGGCTTTGTCATGGTTAACATTCGGACTGAACGTATGCTAAATAGGTTGATGCGTTTTACATTAATAATGTATATTTATTTATGTATGTATGTATGTATGTATGTATGTATGTATGTATGTATGTATGTATGTATGTATGTGTGTGTGTATGTATGTATGTATGTATGTATTCAGCCCTTGTTAAGGTCCTATAAGGCACGGCCCTTCCTTTAATACGAGGAGCATTCGACCATGGCTGACTAAGGTCAAGTGTGTTAACGATTTAATGAAATATATACGCACTTAAACAAAGTTTATCAAAATCTATACCTATAATCAAATTCTAACTGACTGACTATATTTTGGCAAGCTCATTATTGTAATACATGCATATTAAAGTAAAAAATAGCCGATAAAATGACTCATTTCAGTGAAATTTAATACTAATTGTTTAAACGTATTTCTCGCTAGTTTAACTATGTGCATATTCACTAGCTAAGGCTCGCTGAGTAATTCATTGAAGCACCGTATGCGTCAGACAAACCTATAAAAATGCATACCAAAATAAACCTTTAAGAATACAAAAGCATGTTTCATTGAGTCATTGCAAAAACTAACGCACATAATAAAATAAAAAAGCGTTGAATCAAAAGTGGAATTTAATTTGCAATGAATTGACATTCTCCGCCAATTAATATTCGATATTTCGCTGAAGTTATTTTATACATTAAAAATTTGCAGTTTTTTCTTTTATGAATCATTTGAATTCATTTTTTGTACATTTGTCTTTGGAAACGATGACTTTAGAGATCGTTTTGTTTGAGAACGTATCCTACAAATTACTTGATGCGTCACCATCTGTTCCGGATCGATCATAGGTAATATGATACGTTTGAAATATATAGGTATATATTTACACATAACTAATCTAACTAAACTAACCTTACCTAACCTCAGCCCTAGGCCCTAATTATTTTCTCAAATTAGACAAAGTTACTCATTATAATTTAACACCAGCTATCCACTAGAGAAAGTCCTGTCAAAAACATTGCAGCTGTTTCGGAGTTTAGCCGGAATAAACTGTATGATAAAAATTTAAAAAAAAATAGATTTTCTTCTGCGTGATCTATATATTAATACGTGAAGCAAAAACTTTGTACCCCTTTTTACGGAAATTGCGCGGACGGACGAATATGAAATTTCGCACACTTATATTTTATATAGAGAAGGAAGCGCAGAATGCTAATATTTTACCATAAATATTATATTAGTTATTAATAATTAATTAATTATGGTTGAATTTCGACCACAGGGCGACCACTAGTCTATATAATATCACATTGTATTAATTAAAAAGCGTTTATTTCGATATTACAAACAGACACAACAAATTTATTTATCTGCATATATTAGAGATTAGATACACATAAATTTCTTAGTCTCCAGATATAGCACCTGGAGCTTGGAGACTAAGAAATTTAGCTTGCGTTTTTTCCCGTGTAATATTACAAAAAATATCATTCACTTCTTACGTGTTAGTACTTTTATTACTAAAGGAAATCATTACATAAGTATAATCTCCTAAAATAATCGAAACTCTACCTAGAGACTACTTAATATGTTTCTGACACAAGAATTATTATCTGAGCAACAATATTCCTTTAAAAGCGCAAGTTTTAAAACGACCTGTGACCAAATTGGTCATAATTCCCTTTTATGTCACAAACGGTATGAGAAAAACCCGTTTAGTTTTAATTGGCGCATGCCGCATCTACCTTTTGCGGAATATTGGATTGTTTTAGTACTTTAAAGTATAAAGGTATTTTTTGAATAAAACATTGAGGTATATTTTATTAGTTATTCAACACATCAGTCATCACCGATAAGGTGGTATGGTAGGCAGTGGTAGCCTAGCGGTAACGCTTCGCTTGTATAACCGAGTGACGCGGGTTCGAATCTGGGTTTCGCACCTCTGATATTTTCATGTGCGAATCATTACTATCCTGATTACCACTTGTCTTACGGTGAAGGAACACATCGTGAGGAAACCTGCATTTCTGAGAAAAGCTAGTAAGTTTTCGTAAGACATGTGAAGTCCGCCAACACGCACTGGCCCAGCGCGGTGGACTATGACCTGATCCCCCTCGTATTGAGGGAGGCCCGCGCCCAGCAGTGGGACGGGCTGATGATGATTACGTTCTCTCAGAGATGTGATACTTTCCCGCAGTAAAACGTATTAATTATGTTGACCCGAATAGCCAGCTATCATCATACCAGATTTCATCAAAATTTGTCTTGAGGTTTTCTCGTGATGCAGTGACCGAAAGAGACTCTGTATCGATAAAAATAACTATTTAATATGAAATAATATTTAATGACAATCGACTTGTTTTGTACAAAATATCCCAACTCATTTAACCGTAAAAGACTAATAAACATACACACAAACGTACAAATTTCCGTATTTAAATAGCAGTCGGATATAATATTTATAAAAAACGTATGAAACCGTAAATAAACCATAATTATCTATCACAAATTCATTTACAACAAACACCAAGTATCGACTCTAGCTTCTACTCTCTAAGTAATCGATCGTTTTACCAAAAAATGGGGTCCCATGAATTCGGCAATTACAATGGTTTTTCATCCACTTACTATACAGAAGGGCGTACCCTAATCTATTGAATATCATATTTTTATGACGAATTTCGGGGGTTCTATTAATCAATGCGGTATTAGGGGCCATTTTGTATATACTTTAGTATTTAATAACTATCGTCTTTATGCGTTTGTAATAACGTTGTTTGTGGCTGCATTTAAGTTAGTTTAAATTGTCGAAACTTGATAGGATCGTTTGTTTAACAGCTTATTTTAAACTCTAATACCCTTTATTGTACTTCGGATTGCACAATGGGTGGGCACAGATGTGTGGTACTAATTGTACGTATAGAATGTAAAATGTATTATTATTTCGCGTGTTATCGAATTTTGACAGCTTTAAATATGATTATTAGAAAATGATTATTGTAGAGGATTATTACACGGCAATTTCATTAAACCTAAACATTTTAGGTACCTATAAATAATCTGACATCCATACAGTAAAATATAACAACTTTTGCTAAATCTACATAATATGAAATTATATACGTTATTTATAAGAAAAAGATTAAAATTTAAAATGTGTGTATTTCTGTGCCTTTCAGTGTTTGTTTGCTCCAACTCATTTTCGAAACGCCTGAACTGGTTTGATCTAATTTTCAATGATGGATAGCTTATTATCTAATCTAATACATATATAAAAATCTCGTGTCACAGTGTTTGTTATCGAACTCCTCCGAAACGACTTGACCGATTTTTATGAATTTCTTTGTGTTTACTTACTTGTTAGGTCTGAGAATAGCTCATAGGCTATTTTTATTCCCATAGGTGGTAAGGGTGGCCCTCTCCAGATTTTTTATTTTTTATTTTTAGACCAAATTTTATTTTATTTTTTTTATTATTTGGCATCAAATAATAAAAAAGGATCCTCGGAAATTGCTAGTTATTCTATAAAAATAATTTGGGTTCAGCTCAAAATGTACCTAAAAATATATAGAAATCTGAACAAATCATACCCAGGCAGCATCCTTGTACAAATAAGGTAGTATTTTCTAAAAACTTAACACGTAAGTTATAAAATAAACACCACCGTAGTTATTTAATGTTTTATCTAAACGAAAGCTTCTCGCGCGTTCTTTTAAGATTAAACGTGCATGCGCTGTAATAAAATAGAACTTAATTTAAGTTCGTAATGCGAAGTTCTTTTAAAACGTTATCCGTCTTTAAATAAGTTGCTTAGAAAAATTAGGTATATTTTTTCCTTTAATCCTAAGACTAGACAGAAGTTTAATAAAATATTAGGAGTTCATTAAAAATTCAGGTGGAAAAAAGTAACTCAAAGTAGTAAGGGTAATAATTTTATTTACTTAGATATTTGTTTTAAGATAATTTGAACGAGCGCTAAATAAGTTAGACTGAAAAAAAATTATAGATGATTTTATTGTAGGTTTTTATCAACATTCTATTCAACAATCTTTAAAAACAACTCAAAAACTACGCAATTTATATGCGGTTTATACAAGATTGTTAAACGCGATCGAGGACACCTAATGAGGTAATTGAGACATTATTAAAATGATAGTGGGTACAACTCCGTATAACGCAGTCCAGGGATCGCTGTATTCAGCCTTTTTTAACGTCCCACTGCTGGGCACAGGCCTCTCCTCAGTACGAGGGGGGCGAGTATCACTGAACCGATCACAATTCACATTGAAAAAAAAAACATAAGTCGCGACCCAAATTACTCTGAGAAAAAGGAAGAAGAAATATATATAGCGAGATAAGCAAAACTTCGCGAGCGGATCCACGGGCCAATGCTAGTCAACAAACCTATTCATAAATCAATAAGTGACGCCAGATCAAAATACGATGTCACTAGAACACAGCATCTCTTGTTATAAAATATAACTTCAATTTCATTTTATAATAGCGTTGTTGGTGAAAATAGGTTTCTGAAATATAAGCTTCAAACTTTGAAACAGTCAAAAAGCAAAGTAATAACTCTTGAACATTTTCACTATAACCACTATGACGTGAGGGTGCTTGAGCATATGACCGATTTAAATCTGTACATATAATAAAATTCTAATTTAGTCGAATTTATGCATTAAATATTTTTTGAAATAAAATTGAAATGAGATTGAAATAAATATTAACGATATAGAGACCGAATCTATAATTTTTAGATTTTTGTCTGTATGTCTGTCTCTGTATCACAAGGAAACCACTCGACAGATTTTAATGAAATTTGGTACGATGATAACTGGTTGGTGTAGTGGCTAGCATGTACGGTCGCACACCGGGAGGTCCTGGGTTCGAGTCCCGGGTCGGGCCAAGTTTAGTTATTGAGCCTTTCTGTTTCGTAAGCCTCAGTAACAGCCCGGAGTTGGGAAGTTGGCGGTGTTTCACCCCCGTGCCTCGGAGAGCACGTAAAGCTGTCGCTCCTGCGCCTTAACTCTCACTGGTCGTGTCGAGCAGTCGTCCCACCGGAATATGAGAGTGATAAGGAATAGAGAGTGCACTTGTGTCTGCGGATACACTTGTGCACTATAATATGTCCCGCGCCGTTGGCTAGTCTCAATGAGATTGGCCGCCGTGGCCGGAATCGGTCAGGAGGACATCATCATCATCATCTTTGTCAAAAAATTGGTTACTTTTCACTGCAGCAAAGTATCTACTTTCTGAGAAATCTATAGTTAAAACGTATTCTCCATTAATATATAAAATCTAAAACTAAGAATTTAGTTTGCGATTAAAACGCGGGCGGAACCGCGGGAACTGCTAGTGGTATTATTAAACTAAGTCAAGTACTCGCGGTAATTATTTCCAAAGCCTGAATTCATTCGAAGTCGTATTTTGCTCGCTTCTAAAATTTAATATGAACCATATTAAGTTTAGTCGTTGTGGAATAAATAAAGTAGTTAAGTCACATTTCACACGTGAAATTGTTCTTTCGCGGTTTCAATTAAACACAACGCTGTAGAGTCGCTTAAAATTGTATTATAAAATGCGAATTTTTGTTAATTAAATATAATTTATTGGGAATTGTCTGTCTATGGATATATCTATGTTTTTTAATTTAGGCAACTGATGATGAATTTAAAAACCCTTATGTGATATAGAAGAATTAATTAAAATACAGCTTATAATGCCGTAGTTTTACTTAACATTGTAGTTTCTAAAGAACGCAAAATCAAAAAAGAAGTGACGTTTAATCTGTCTATCTCGAAAGAGCTAAACGAACCTAAATACATACAACTACCTAAGAAATATATTAGGACGAAGCTATAAAAATTCAAAACACGTATTCACTTAATAGAAGAGAATAGGGTATAAAGCACTTTACGTGTTAACTAATTTAGTATACTAGGTGTTACGTCAAAAGCCCTTGAAATACTCGAGATTCTTAAAGTGCTACTACTACTATTGGTATGTACGAATACAATAGCATCTTCATCTCACAAGTATATCAAATCCTATAATCCAGACTCAGGTTGTAGGGTTGACATAAGTCCAATTCGTGGTGTAAATTGCCGAGATTTGGGTGCGATTACATTGAAAATGTGCGAGTTATTTAATATTGGTTAAAATTAAGTTAAATAAGTTAAAGTATATGCTATTCAAGGCAGTGGTAGCCCAGCGGTAACGCGTCGCTTGTATAACCGAGTGATGCGGGTTCAAATCCGGGTCTCGCACCTCTGATATTTTCATGTGCGAATCATTTATATCATGATTACCACTTGTCTTACGGTGAAGGAAAACATCGTGAGGAAACCTGCATGTCTGAGAAAACCTAGCAAGTTTTCGTTAAAGACATGTGAAATCCGCCAACACGCACTGGGCCAGCGCGGTGGACTATGGCCTGATCCCCCTCGTACTGAGGGAGGCCCGTGCCCAGCAGTGGGAAGTTAAAAAGGGCTGATGATGATGATGATGATGATGATGATATGCTATTCGAAGCATATTTCGGCGAAAATCTATATTATATAAATAAGATGTCCTAAAAAACTTTCTTATAAAACCTGTGTAATTCTACCAGTAAAAAGCAAGAATATGTCGCTACTTTTACATAAAAATATAAGAAGCAATATAAAACAAAGATCATTTATTTTACATATGTATATGCAAGGCAGTGGTAGCCCAGCGGTAACGCGCTCGCTTGTATAACCGAGTGATGCGGGTTCAAATCCGGGTCTCTGATATTTTCATGTGCGAATCATTTCTATCCTGATTACCATTTGTCTTACGGTGAAGGAAAACATCGTGAGGAAACCTGCATGTCTGATATAACCTAGCAAGTTTCCGTAAGACATGTGAAGTCCGCCAACATGCACTAGGCCAGCGCGGTGGACTATGGCCTGATTCCCCAGCAGTGGGACGTTAAAAAGGGCTGATGACATATATATGCATACTTACATACATACATACACATGGTTATTATTTTAAACAAAAAATGTCTATTGTTAAAGGAGATCGCTCGCGCTTATGACTATGGCGACCAGACTTTCAAACTGCTAATCTGAGCACGCACTGCAAACGAACATCTTAGTGTCGCGCAAAGATCTGTAAAGTACATAAACCTAATATTTTATCTACTTGCTGTTCCACTGTAAAAAAACGTCGAGATCGTGCCTATTTTTGTAATACAAAACAAAAATGTCAAAGCATAACTATAAACACTAATATATATAAGCGATAAACTGAGCAATTTTATTGCGTATAATAACTATTAAACTATTTTTTTTTCTGTAATTATAATATTTTATAGTTACTAGTAATTTTAATTACTATTCATTTGAGCTTCGCGATATTTTTTCTGAAAATAACTAAAATTGTCACTAATAAAAGTCATGTAAGACCTGTTGTAATAAGGTAAGAAGACAAAAAACAATCATGGCAAGGCAAGAAAAAGGTCTGCATTTTTTTTTTCTCTAAGTGTGTGTCGTGTGTATATATTGTTTTTTTACTTTATCTATTTTTTCAGCTATTTTTGTACTATATTTCATTGAAATCTGTGCAGCCAGAACAAACTGACGTATTTATTATAATAATTCGATGTAGGAAAGAATAACTTTAACAAAAAATCCGTATTTTGTTTAGTAACAGAACTCAAACCAAAAATAGTTCGATACATAAATTCGATGGTAAACAAGTATGTACGTAGGGTAAATGTCTCCCGCTAAGGAAAGTTCACTTTAAATTCTACCAACGTCTCCAACCCCTGAGTACAAGTATCACCTTTTTGCAAACCAATGTTGGCCACATTTGAAATATAACAAACACCTTGATTGGCTTTGTATTTCCGGTACAAAATCTTACAATCAGTATTTACAAGTTTTACTGATTTGTCACTTTTGCGGTATTACTTTGTGTTTTCTTTTAAAAATATCGAACAGTGACACCTATTGATATGTTTCTACTAACATTTTGTCAAAATATTGTTAGACTTTCAAAAATAAATGTATTGCCTGAAAACTTATTATAGTTTATGGTAAAAATCTATATCTTAGTCCAGACGAAGAAGACACTGCTCATTTTTTTACATAATTTATGACCGTCTAAACGAATGAAGAGGTAATAATAATACTTAATTTAGTTATCTGTTTTTATCGTGGCTATACCTAAAGTCGCCATTATTCATATAAATCATATAATTTTAATGAACAAGGGTGGAAACGTAAAAAAACATTTATTGCTATAATAATAATGATCTTAATTTTTTTGTAAATTGTGGGTAGGCACTGTCTGTAACAAGTATATAAACCTATGAGACGTCAAATACCTTAGTCTCTCCCGTGACCATGATTGCTGTAAAGCATTCGAAACGTCGGGAACTAAAAATCAAAATAAATCCGCGACAAAATCCGAAAAGGTAAAATATTCGCGTAAATCTAAGAAAGTATTATCTTAATTCTTATTATTTAAGTCCCAACATATTTATTTATAACTATTACTTAAATCGTAGTAGTACGAACATAGAGCAAATCAAGGTAAGTTTAAAATAAATTACTTTAAATATCTATAGTTTAAAATGTAGTACGAATTAATCACACAAATTAAACTAAGCATCCACATCTTCCAACAAAACTGAAATCACAAGTGAGTCATCAAAGGTAAAAACCATTCTCCGAACAAAATAAAATAACACAAAAACATTCACGTACAAAACGTATTGTTCTTATCTCAAAAAGCCTATAAGGTTACAAGCTGTAAATAATGATTGGAATTCGAGCTCTGCTCGTAAAATTAACGACAATAATTTATTAGGTGCAGGGCATTTGTGCTTTACTGTAGTATGTATTGCGGTATTTCAAACCGATGCGAGTTTAGAGAATTGGTTGAGTAAAATAAATAATTTTCACTTGATTACAACGTTTACAAATGTCTGAGACAGTCTAGCTAGTTTTTGAACATCAATGATCAATGATGTAAATCAATGCTACATCTTACAAAGTGCCGTCGAATCTAAGAAAACGTCGCGTAGAGAAGGAATGATAAGTTAAAAGTGCATAGTCAGATGTACAGACAAACGTCATGTTTTATTAATATGAATACACTTAATACCCGCTCATTAGCATATTTAATAGAATACATTTTTAATAACAGTTATTACATATTGTTAATATAATGTCCCACACAATTTACACAAACGACAACACGATCAACGACGAACAGATGGACGGTTTTTATATTTTTGTGATAATTATATGTAAAAAATACCACATAAAAAGCAAGTTAAACTAGCATACTATGCGGTTTTCCTGAATAAAAGGATAATACGAGACCTCCATATGTTGCTTAAGAAAGTGTTTTGGGACGAGTTAGTAAAGTACTCGTAAGTATCGGATTTCAAAAGGACTGAAATCATTCTCAAGCAATTTATTGATGAAGGTAATATTGGTTTACATGTTTCAATCGATTCTAAGTAATGTTAATACTAAAATAACACACTCACTTTTAACTATACTATATATATAGCTACTCAACCTCGCTCCGCTCGAGTTCGTCCTTAGTTTTAAATGTTTATTATGTATTTTTTTTAATTATATATTTCTCCGCAGTAAGAAGTATTTTAAATATCATCAAAATCTCAGAGAAATTACGTAATTCTTAAAAAGTCAGGTACCTACGTTTAAAGGAGGAAGAAAAAAGCGGTACAAGGGTGAGTCGCTTAAATATAAATACCTAATAAAATGTATTGGTATATTAAAACTTTTACTGGTATATCGACTTAGGTTTAGAAAGTTTTCAAAAATATATCATGTATTTAATCATTAATGAAAATTTGAGGCAATTACTAACTCACTTCATGGATAAATAGTATTTTTTTCAATTTCTTATCAATTTTCATCTCACTGCAAAAGGAAAAAAGTTGGTCATATAAAATGCTAGTATTATTGAAAATGAATGAACGAAGCTTTTGTATGAAAGATGAAAATGAAATGCAGGCCAATTTGACTGCACAAAAGCCTAGAGCCTTTGAACAATATATCAGCCAACAGGATAAAATGTAGACAAAGTGGAAGCCTTTCAAGAATATGAGTCGATATCCATAATGTGATATCGATGGGCTTTGATATGGGGTTTAAGAGAGTGAAATAAATTTTACCATTATTTTATATTGATTGCGGTTTTATATGTTATATATTATGTTATGTTATATGTTATGTTATATATTATATTAATATATAAAACAATAATCAACTTACCTCTTTAATATGGGGCAGCAGGTCAACACACCGGCCAAGTTTGAGTTAGTGCACTTCATGTATTCCAAAAACTAGTTATATTTAGTTTAATAATTAATATATCAGTAATTATAACTTACAATTGTTATATTTAAAAATATTACAATGTCGAAGAAATAAATAGATATATAATAGCTTTATGATGTTGGGACATTATCACATACAGCACCATCTAGTTCCGTGAGCTACGAGGCTTGTGTTATGGATACCAGATAGTTGATAAACTACATATTATATTATATACATACCTATTATAAATATAAGCACCCATGACTAGAGTACAAACATCCGTGCTCAACAAATGAATTCCCCCAGCGGGACTCGAACCCGCAACCGCCGGCGCAGAATGTAGGGTCACTACAAACTGAGCCAAACGTGACGTTGTTAATAAAAGTAGTCAATTACGTACTATGTTTACACAAAATAAATAGAACACTAACTAAATCGCATCGTTTCCGTATTTACAAATTACTGTCACAGGCACACAGTTGTTTTAATAAATAATTCGTTCCCGCTCTTAGAGCTTCGCATTAAGAAGGTTTAATATGTACTAAATAGGTTACAAGACATCGTCTTTTTCCAGGATATTATTATAAATGTACATGTATAATTACACTAGCGACGAAGTCTCTAGGTGCTCCCTTTCAAATTTAAAGTTTGTAGCGCAAATGAAAGACTTTAATAGAAACTAGCAAGAGTCCTCAAACCTCCTTAATCCGGCTCTGTCGCAAAATCCGTTCTTAGCGGACGCAGTGCTAACTATAAACTACCTCCCTGCTCAATTCAATGTTTGTGCGTGCGTCAGGCGGTTTTCGATATTTCGTGATGAGTAAGTGGGTGCCTTTTCGCTTTTATATATTTTCAAAATATGTTAGGACATCTTTGATAAAAATAACAGGAGGTTAAAATTGTAGATCGACTATCTACAATTTTTGTATATTAGTTGTTCCTAAGATAAATAAAAATAAAGTGACTCATTGTAACATCAGCATAACAGCTTATTACTATAATATTCATAATATTATGCCAATTATATATATACGATTGTATTTGTACAAAACCTCATTTTTTACATTTTTGTTTGTTTGTCTGTTTATTCGTGATAGTCTTTGAAACGGCTGGCTAGATTTTGAAGGAATTTTAGCTGGCAAATAGCTGATAGAATAAGGAAAATAATTCAACAGATATCGCTTCCTTCTTCTTACATCTTACTTTAGTTTAATTTACTTTTACGGTACACATTCATCAGTCAGGTTATAAGTTAAAAATTAAAAAATGTAAAGTCGAGTATCTGCCACATAACTGATTGGCGAGCTAATAGCTCATTTACATATGCACGTATTTTACTGAAAACTCCAACAAATTGCAATTTCAAAGCGAACCGGTGTTTAATTTACGATCTGCATATGAGACGATAAAGTCGTTTTGAAATCTATTAACTTATGTACGATTTTAATATACTAATATTTAATAAATTTCCTTGATTAAAATTTAAAATATTTATTTTGTATCATCAAAATAATTCATGCGGTGGTAAAAATAACAGGTTTTTAGCCAGTATATCTATCTATTATATAAATAATATCATCTTCAGCCCTTTTTAACATCCCACAACTGGGCACGGGCCTCCCTTAGTACGAGGGGGATCAGGCCATAGTCTACCGCGCTGGCCTAGTGCGTGTTGGCGGACTTCACATGTCTTTCGAAAACTTGCTAGGTTTTTCTTATTCATGCAGGTTTCCTTACGATATTTTCCTTCACCGTAAGAAAAAGGGTAGGTAATCATGATAGAAAATGATTCGCACATGAATATATCAGAGGTACGAGACCCGGATTTGAAGCCGCATCACTTGGTTTTCCAAGCGAGCGTGTTACCGCTGGACTACCACTGCCTGCTGCCTGCTGATAGATATAATATATACAAGTGAAATCTGTAATAAATTCTAAGTAAATTAAATTCGATAAAAATACATATTTTTAACTATAATAACTAAAAAAAATATATAAAACAAGACAAAAATATGGGTACATTCTAAGAAACACGTGTACTTAAAAAACTTTTTCAAATCAGTACGCCCATCTGGATATGGAAAATAAACGATTTACAACGATTAACAATTATTACATCAGTACCTGATAATATATTTCCATCACACATCCCATTAACGTACATGCCCTATAATAAAGAATAATTTAGACAACTACCAACAGTGTTCGAACATATTAAAGTTCGAGTGAAAGATCGCTATCCAATAATTTCGGTAGATAGCATCTTCGCTGTTTTCCGAAGAAAGGAAATTTGCATTTTGGTTAATCGATTCTTGATGCGTAGCTATCGAGATTAAAGAGCAATGTTTCGTATTCGATCGTCATATTACATCACTTGTTCCACCGTATCATACTTACGAATTAATATTTTTAATGTGTGAAAAGAATGTAATACTCGTATGTATATGAGGGAACAAATGAGGGAACATAAATACAAACGTTTCTTTTACTCCTAAAATCCGGATGATATTTCAAAACGGTGAGAGTGAGAGAAGGACCGATGCTGTAGCTTGTTCTTTATTTTGATACCTTAAGTTATTTTAATGACCTAGCAAAAAAGTTCTATAACTAAAATTAGTCCAGACACTGGACTCGAACCCGAGACCTCCAGATCTGCTACAGTTCAAATTGGCAACTAAAGCAGAGTGACAAAAAGCTAAGGAAGATAGATGATATTATAAACAATAACTTGGCTATTTAGAAAAAAATTAGAGTCCGCTCAAACATATACAAAAAATCGCAAAACCTGATTAAATCAAAGGTAAGTTGCGAGTTATTAATAAAATAGAATTAAACATATAACAGTTAAACAATAATAATACTCATAATTTACAGTAACTGCTAGTCTTAAAGATGTCAAATAAAAGCTATATTTCCTGCAGACGGTTATTGCTTGAAAGTAATTTATTAGATTGGTTTATAATTTTATTATTAGCTTAAGTAGACATTCAAATTGACTAAAGAATTAAGAAGACGGACTCTGCCAAAAACTTTTGATTAAAAATGGTATCCTGATTTGCGGTTTTTCCTATTCTCGATTTTTTACACATAGTATATACGCACAATTTGACTGTTCTTCTTCGATATATTATAATCTACCGAAATTTAGTGTGTTTTTCCATATCGATAAAAAATCATTCGATAATAGTTTGTATTTTTTTTATTTTATATTTTTTATTTTTTTTTATATTGATCTACGGTTAAATATATTTTTTTAGATTTATTTTATACAATTCTAGAGATTCTCCTTCACCACGCTCAGTTTCGTCCCTAGATAAGTTTTAACGGTTAGTACAGATTTCTCAAGGATATTTTCCCGCAGTAAAAAATATTCTATATGTTGACCCAAAAGTTGACCCAAAAAACCAGCTATCATCTTCCCAAATTTCATCAAATCCAGTGGTTTTCTCGTGATGCGGTCACAGTCTAACAGACAGACAGACAAAAATTCTAAAAAGTATAGGCCTGTATCAATAATAATGAAAATTTAAATTAGATTTTTCCAAAATTTTTTTAATGTAGTTCGACTCATTTAGAATTTTGTTATATATATATATAGATAATACACTCAAGTTACATACATATGTACATTTAAAAAATAAAACAGACATTTATTTCGGTGTAAGCAAAAAAATTAGATATTCTATTATCCGGGATGGAGTCAACCTTTTTCGTCCGTAAATGGAGAAGCGATTCTAAGTTGTTTACTGCGGGACGAGCTCCGGAGCTTTTTGCATATTTTGCCTTTGTTTTTTAGAAATCGCTTGATTTGCTTTAATGAAGGCTATTTCATGTTGGGTTTGATGTTCTATAATAAATCGTAGTTTTAACAATTGAGTAAAATTTACATTTGTTATGTATTTATTTAGATATTTTTGTTATTTTATTGTATGATAGAGAAATTATCATAATTCAATTTTATAATGTGGAAGTGCGTTTGTTTGTTTGTTTCACGTCAAAACGAAGCGACGAATATGCATAACTTATTGCTTAGTTAGAGGGTTCAAGATCGACATAGGTTACTTTTTACTTCAATTTCAAGCGAAAAAAAAAGTTATTTAATACTAATAAAATTCAAGAAGCGAGGAGAATATTAATTCATAATATTATTTACATATGTATTATTTGTCAATATATAATCCATATATATCCACATTGTGATATTGATAATTAATGTTCAATTTAATTATTATAGGTTTAAAGAGTGGTAGGTACATGAAATTTAATCAAGCCACTCGTGTAGATACTGGTAGCTTTGTAAAAACCTTCACCAATAAGGCATGTCATAAAAAATGGTTTTCAAATACAAGGAGCAACAATTTTTTAAATATAATTAATGGGCTGATTTCTTTTGCTATTATTCTATAATAATTTTTAATATTTATTAAAAAGAGATTGCTGTAACGCTTAATAAATAATTACATTACATTACGTACACAATAACTTCCAAGATTACCATTTCATTTACCCGAACATTTTTATATTTAAAGGTTAAAAGCAAAAATGATATGTACTTAAAACTTTTAGCAGATATTTGGACCGCGTAAGTTGGGAAATTCTTAGAACACTTCCTACTTTCGGCAACAAGGAATTTATAATAACCAAAGTTATTTTTGCCTCTAAAGCCCGCCGGCATAACCTGAAATTCGTAGAAGCATCTTAATAATTAATATATCTGGTTATTTTTTTTCTTTAAAAAAATACTATTTTCGTTTTAATTTTTTTTTTACATTTAAAAGAAAATAAGTTTGTAATACAAAAAATTGTAATTGTATTGTACATTGGTGCCATTTTTGAAATCGTTTTTTAAAATTTTGGTTGTTTCTATCAAGTACCTATATATACCATTGAGACGTCTAAGACCTTAAGCCCTCCCGAGACAGTGATTGCTGTAAAGCATTCGAAACGTCATAAAACAAAAATTATAATACATCCTCGAAAAAATCAATAATATGTTTTTAATCAAATCGACAACTAAAAATATACTTTCTTTAATTTACAATTCCCTAAAAATCGAATCTGTACCAAACGATGTAGTTGGATGTTCTACTCAAACTTACTATAAGAGCCTCTTAAATATTATTCATTAATGCTAAGAGATGTTCTAAGTTCGACACCACATGTATGATGCATGCACATAATTAAATTACACTATGCCAATTTCATTTGCATCGACTTGCATCTACGATTAAGGCGAATAAACAGCTTGCCTATTCTTAATAATACTAGCTTTAGTAGAGGCTTTTCTTAGATAGTGTTACTGGTTATTAGTTTTTACAGCTTACAAGCATATGAGGAAACTACCGTAGGTTTTTTTAGAAAATTAGTTATAATTAGTTTAAAAAAGGTTAGATGTTGGTTCTAAAACTTAATTACAAAATACCCTTTTTTCCTAATCCGGCTACGACAGCCATTTTTAACACACAAGTGCACGCAATCACAATTGCACTTTATTCCTTTGATTCGGTCCGACGGGATGATAAGAAAACGGGTGTGTTAGACAACTAACTTGCTAACTCCGGGCAGTATGAAATATTATGGAGTTAAGGAAATTCTGGAGTAGGAGTTCTGGAGTAGTTAAGTAATTCAGGAGGAAGAGTTTAGTGGTGGGTTTCATGGTTGGGATTCTCTAGTCCAAAATGCTGCAATCACAATAAACCAGATACGGTGCAAATGATCTGTATAGACAAAGCTAAAAAAAAAAACAATCAGAATAATTCTATTCTTATTTTTGACCGAAACTAGGACTCGAACCCAAGACTTTCAACATTACTTATTCACAAGACACGAATGAAGTACATGACCGAACAAATAAATTAATAGTAGAATTTTATAAAGTTCTTAAATTACATATAATTTACTATCGTAATAATATTAATATTAAAAGTTTTAGTACCAATTATTCGAGTACTCTACATGTAAAGTGATTACAACACCTCAGGCGGTTAACTTCGCCTGTCAGATTCAGACTTTATAATCGACTCTCTATAATGACTTCCATAAATATTATTATTTTATTTGAGGAATATTTTGCAGTTTTATTTAAACAAGTATTTATTGTATTTCCTGACTTTTGCATTCCACGGGAATGACGGCACGTTTACCTCAGTTGGTAGTGACCCTACTTTCTGCGCTAGCGGTCGCGGGTTCGAGTCCCGCTGGGGGCATTCATTTGATGATTCATGTTTGTACTCCAGTCATGGGTGTTTATTTATAATATGTATGTATTTAAAATTTATATTTGAATTATATCAACTATCAGTTATTTACCAATTAACATCACAGAAATATATATATCTCTCTCTCTCTCGCTCTCTCTCTATTCCTTTCTTCTCTCTTTTATATATATACCCGATCAGTATATTTTAATTATTAATTCACGCTCAAAAAGCTGGACGGATTTAGGTAAAACTATGTACAGTATTATAAATTTAACTACACTCAATGCAAGCGTTTACTTTATAAGCACGGAACTCACTAGGACCGCGGCAATTCAAACTTAAAGGTCTGACAAAATTTTATAGGCAAATGACTGTTTATCTGAGAATTCATTTTATACGTCCCTTCTTTAAGATATAATCGCTCCATACTAAGATTATGGTCCATTGGGTTCAGATTATACAGATTGACGATTTTCTGAGTCGTGAGGTCATAAGTTCAAAACCCCTTTGTTTAACATCAGTCATTTCTAAGCATAGCTTTACGAAATAAAATTTAATATTAATGTTCTCCGACCGACTTCGGCCATGGCGGCCAATCTCAATGACACTAGCCAACTATGCAGGAGAAATTATAGTGTACAAGTGTAGGCACAGACACAAGTGCACTCTCTATTCCTATCACTCATGATCCGATGGGACGACTACTCAACACGGCCAGTGAGAGTTAAGGCGCAGGACCGACCGCTTTGCGTGCTCTCCGAGGCACGGGAGTGACACACCGCCATCTTCCCAACTTCGGGCTGTTACTGAGGCTGACTAAATAGCAAGACTCAATAACTAAACTTGGCCCGACCCTGGACTCGAACCCAGGGCCTCTCGATGAGTGGCCGTACTTGCTAGCCATTATACCAACGAGGCAGTTAAAAATATATATCATTTATTTATAACATCAGTCTATCAATATTGTAAAATTTATGTATTTAAGAATATTTACTTGTATGTAATTGAGAAACTTCGAAACTACTGAGTCGATTTTAATATTATTTACTTCGTTAATTTTTTTATTATAGAACAATAATATATACTACTAGCAGTACCCGCGGCTTCGCCCGCGTAAATTTTTTAAATATTAGGAGTCAATCCCGCGGGAACTCCGGGATAAAAAGTAGCCTATATGTTATTCTGGGTCTTCAGCTACCTACATACCAAATTTCATCGTAATCGGTTCAGTAGTATTTGCGTGAAAGAGTAACAAACATCCATACTCACAAACTTTCGCATTTATAATATTAGTAGGATTAGTAGGATATTGTATTTTAGTAAATTCATTTTTCTCTAGTAAAGAGCTACTTTTTTACTAATATTATAAATTATATTAATTATAGCTACAGTAAGGAAGAATATTGGGATCTTTTTGGTGATATCTATTACTTTTCTTCCTTAAAAAATAAGGTTATATACTAAATAAATTATTTCTCTTTTACAACAATTAGAGCACTACCAAAATACGAGTTACCCGAGTACCCCTTTGGTTAGCACTTAACACAAAACTGTGATGAATTATATGCCTAAACCTTCTTACTCACTCCATCTATTGGTTAAAATTGCATGAAAATCTCTTCAGTAGTTTTTAAGCTTATCAGTTATCACGAACATACAGACAGCCAGACAGACAGACAGACAGACACGTCGTTGTACTTTTTTTTATAATATGTAATGAAAGAGATGTGTATATATTTAGAAATAGAACTTTGTTTTTTAGAAATAGAACTTTGTTTTTTAGAAATAGAACTTTGTTTTTCAAGCGAAGAAAAACCTCTACTGTAAGTACAATAAGTGCAATAAGTACTAGTCATCATCATCATCATCAGCCCTTTTTTAACGTCCCACTGCTGGGCACGGGCCTCCCTCAGTACGAGGGGGATCAGGCCATAGTCCACCGCGCTGGCCCAGTGCGTGTTGGCGGACTTCACATGTCTTACGAAAACTTGCTAGGTTTTCTCAGACATGCAGGTTTCCTCACGATGTTTTCCTTCACCGTAAGACAAGTGGTAATCAGGATAGAAATGATTCGCACATGAAAATATCAGAGGTGCGAGACCCGGATTTGAACCCGCATCACTCGGTTATACAAGCGACGCGTTACCGCTGGGCTACCACTGCCTATTAAGTACTAGTATTTTTAACAAATAAACACAAAATCGACGATATACTAACAGAAACTTGATTTTCCATATCCATAATACTATTAGTCTTTAAGTTCAAAGATGTAGACAGTATTTTAAGAAATAATACTTTTTATTCTACATTCATAATATCAAGTAATGCCTTACATCGAAGGTATATTGTATTTAAAGCTGGGAATCGAACCGGCATTAATCCAATCGGCCTTTTGTTTTGTCTTGGGCTTATTTATGTCAGACCATTCAATTGCGATCGCTGCTTCTTATGCAGGCAGAGATGTATTCATACATTAAACATTTTTGTAAGGAAATATGTTAACGTTTTGAATCTTTAAAATAAAGTTCAAAAACTGTTTAAAATCATTAATTAAGTATCTAATATAAGTTAAATTTGCTTCATTTGATGAAATGCATTACTAGACAGAGACGGACTGAAAATCTAAAAAGTACATATTGGGCCTCTGTATCGATTATTATAATGACTATTTCTAAAAACGTAATTACATTAATTAATGTAGTTATTAATGTATTTTAAAAACCTCAAATTAATACAAAAATAATAATATGTATTAAAACTGTGACATAAAAATAAAAAAAATACATTTTCTATTACTATAGTTCATAAAAAAATCACATCACAATATGTATTTGAAGACAAAAAATATTAGTTAGTTATGAAAGCGTTTATAGTACGGCCCTGTGGCTTCAATTTATAAATTGTCATTCTGTGTTATTTATGCCCTATTTGTATTGGTCTTTTTATTTGTGCTATTTGTAGTTGATAATATCTACGAAGCATTTAGCTGAAAAGCAAAGAAACTGAAACATTAATGTTAAAATACCCCTCCTGTATTTAAACAACTTCAAAAGGTAAGTTCTGTGTTTGTTTTGTGTATTATTTTTTATGTGGTCAAGGGTTCGATTTTCAGTTTGTTTTTAATTGCAAAATAGTAAATTAACCATTGAGTATTGATTACTATAATGATGTACGTAACTCTTTATAGCTTTTTACGATTATAGTATCAAGGGTTTAATTACTATTCACTGAATTTTTCGCAGACATTTAAAAAAAATGATTATGTATATTATTATATGGTTGGTACCATATACACAATCAATTTAATTTCTTCACAGTTAAATTTAAAGATAACGTTATATAACTTATTTGCCCATTAAAGGTTTACAACATTGTTTTTAAGTTCTAAATACACCTCAAAATATATAAATACTTATTATATAATACACAAATATAATACGTTCTTTAAATTTAAAGTAGATATATACTTGACTATTAAATCAAAATGTCGAATTGCTCCACTGAACAATCCATCGTTGCAATTCTATTTAACGCCCTACACCCTCGAGGGCGCAATCAAGACGGGTCCGGAAAGCTTCCGAATCAGAGGGATCGACAGACATAACTAAAACATTGTTAAAGTAGGTTTGTTGATATTATTTGTTTACAAATAACACTAGCGCACTAGCACTTACCCTATCTTTACTCGGGTTCGAAGTTTTTTTTTATTGTAAAAGTTGCTTAATTTTCTCCTTAAAGCGTCAGCTATCTGCTAGTGAAAGTCCCTTCAAAGTCTGTCTAGCCATTTCAGAACTAAGCGGAGGACAAAGAGACAAAATGAAAAAAAAACGCGTTCTTCTTATAAGATCCGTATTAATAAAAACATATGCACTTAGAAAACGGCTGCCGTTAATGTTACAAACAGACACTTGAATTTTATTAATTTAAGTAGACTAACGCGATCGAAACTACCTCGCAAATGCAAAAAAGACTAAATATGATGCTCGAAAGCTTCTTTACTGTTTATTTTATTTTAAAGCTTCATGATTAAGAAAAATCTGGATTTTACTAAAACAAAAACTAAAACTTCATATAATATATAAAGAAAGGATCTTTAAGCCAAAGATGCTATACAAAATACGTGATGTCACGTACCTTTAGGTAAGGAACGGTTGAGAAGTGTTGTATGATGCATGTCATGATCGTTTTCTTTATACGTGACTACTTGCTTTGAAAGGGAGGGTGATAACGAAATTATAAGGTTTTTTTAAGAAACACTTGCACTATAGTGCATATATATAAAATATAGGTATATGTAAAAATCCAAAACTGTGGAAACTAAAAGTCATAATTTTTTTTACCGCCTATGGTAATTTTTTAAAGCTAATCTAAACATTATTATTATGTATGAGCCTTTACCACTTATTTAGTGGACAGAGAGAAAACAAAGTGAGGAAACCTGCATTTCGAAAGAGTAGCTAGCAACGTAAAGACGCGAGTTCCGCCAATCCATATATTACCAGCAGTGGGACGTTAAAAAGGGCTGAAAAAGTATTTACATATAATATTTCAACATTAATTAGTTATACAACTAAAGTTATAGTACAATGTAAATTATAGATATTTATTTTAATTAATTAATTGTCTTTTATAATTTTTATATTCAATTTGATTCAATTACTTTACTTAATTATTGATTTAAAACTCTATTAAGTATATTTTTATTAGTTTAGTTTAAACGGACAAAATATTGTGTTTGCTTTCAAACGGTTATGGATCATTGTATTTTTTAAGTTTTAATTTAACTCATGTATTTAACGTAATAACTACTAGCAAACCTAATTAAGTAAATAAATAAATAAATAATATTCAAATTAGTAGATCTAAAGTAATAAGAATAAGGTAAGCTTGTTAAATCTGGAGGCGGTAAATTAAAGAGTCGTGTTATAAGAAAAAAGCTTCAAGGAAGCTAATTTTCAATAAACTTGTTTGTTTTTCAGAGAAAATTTTTATCATCTTCCTAAACCCTTAGGGAACAATCAAGGCGGTCCGGAAACGCCCCAGAGCGGGACAGCAATCATAAGCGTCGTCCGAAACAAAGTTATTTCGAGATTGTTTTGATGTATGGCGTAAGTGATGCAATGGAAGCTTTGAACCTTCGTAATTCTAAAACTTTTAAAGTCTGAAAGCTCCTTTAGAATTTTTGGTTTAAAATATTATTGTCATATTCAGAATGTTTGGTTTAAAATATTATTGTCATATAAAAACGAAACTTAAAAGAAAGAATACAAAAAATAAATAAATAATTAAAAAAGGTAGCTACTTAAAGAGCTTAATATTGTGAATGCATCATTGCTTTTGCTAATACCATGAGTACAACTTATGGGAAAGAATGTGGGCTTTATAAAATTATACATGACTCTACTTTTATCTCGCAAATTACTCAGTAACCTTTGCGAAATATCTACTAATGTTCCACTGAAACGGTTTAGTGAAACGGTAATGTCCTATTGAAACGGTTAAGTAAAACGCAATTAAATGTTATACAGAAGCATCCTGCCCAAAAAAAATTGTAGACTGTACATGAAAGGAAGTCAAATCAAAAAATGTAGACATTTTCTAATTTTAATAATTAAGAACAAGTAACACTAAGTATATTCACTAACCACAGTGACTCGCATTAAATTAAGTCAACAATTCAAAAGAGCTTTCAAAAGTGCAATAATTGGCTTAAATTTTTAATGAAGTACGTATTATATGGCCATATTTACATTTAATTACACCTGTACTAGAGAAAGAAACTTCAATAAACTTTTACTTCAATAGCTGAAATTCGTGTCTCGCACTAAAATTTCAAACTTCACTTAGCTAAAACTAGTGTATGCAAGTTTTAATTGTCATTGTACAAAGTTTCAAATCATACGTACAACAGACGACACGTTTGGTTCAGTTTGTCGAAACCTTGTTGCGCCAGTGGTCGCGGGTTCGAGTCCCGCTGGGGGCATTCATTTGTTAATCACGAATGTTTGTACTCCACTCATGGGTGTTTATATTTATAATATGTATGTATTTAAAGTTATATGTGTAGTTTATCAACTATCTGGTATCCGTAACACAAGCCTTGTAGCTTACCACGGAACTAGATGGCGCTGTGTGTAATAATGTCCCAAC
Source organism: Boloria euphrosyne (assembly GCA_951802675.2). Taxonomy (NCBI): domain Eukaryota; kingdom Metazoa; phylum Arthropoda; class Insecta; order Lepidoptera; family Nymphalidae; genus Boloria; species Boloria euphrosyne. Next base: position 6,671,926 of record OX637896.1, read on the forward strand.
ATATTTATTATTATATTATACTAAACGTTAAATGTAGCGCTGAAATGGTTTGCACAGCTGTAATGCATCTTGGCCCGCCTTTTATGTGAGTGATGCTGAACAGACTGTTAGGGCGAGGATTTTGTTTTATTTAGTGGTTTGATACAATGAGTGCACTTGTAAATATTTGGATTGAACCAACTTCATTGTTGGTGGTGAGAGATACGTATTTATATATACATACGATGTTAAAGGTTGTTGGTGTATATTTGTGAATTTTATACTTTTCAATTTAATTTTGAGTATATACAGCTTCTATTCTAGGAAGAACTTTATAGAAAGATAGATAAATCTCTAAAGATATTCAAAAGATATTTAAAGGCGTCCTATTGTACGTATATATTATTTTATATAAGTAGATAACTCACAGCAATTATATATATATATATATATATATATATATATATATATATATATATATATATATATATATATATATATATATATATATATATATATATATATATATATATATATATATATATATATATATATATATATATATTTATATATATATATATATATATATATATATATATATATATATTATATGTGTACTTGTATATTTTGGTCGAATATTTATTTAGTTTTAGACCACTAGAACTAGGTGTTTACTTGTTAATATAATTACCAAAATACATAAATAGGGTATAGTTGAAGTAGGATAGAACCCGGAAAATTGTGTAAATCCCCGACTTAAGCGGTAATCCCCGATAAGATTGATCGCGGTCAAAGTTCCTGTAATACTGCATGAAGCATCCGGAGAAGAATTAATTTATTTTCGTGCAAAGTACTTTTGGGAAGCTATTTTGTATAGTATTTTTTGCTTTTTTTACCAAAAACGTATTAAAGGTTTAAATATCAATTTCAAATAACAAATTCCTGCCATCAAGGTAGATTTTTTTATTGAAATGCGAAGAAATAACAAATTGATTAAAAAATATGATCATATTTGTAGTGTATGCCCGGGCGCATAGGTGGGGGGCAGTTGCTTACGAACCGTTGACGAGTGTACACGTATTTCACTGAATATATCTGAGTGTTATAAAGTGTGTGTTTTATTGAGCCCCGAGACATTACAAATGGCGACGAGGATTAAACAAGGAAGAGAGAGAAGTACAAGTTATCAAAAAAAAAAGACAAGAATGAAAGAGGAAAAAAGGTAACAAAGAATAAGTTATAATAATAGGTGACTCCAGCTGTAACATGTACATTACGTTACGATTGATACTATAAAAAATAATATAATTATAATTAACATTCATTTTACATTGAGTTATACCTATTAATCAAAATCACTTAAAGGATCACCAAAAGAAGTCAATTACGTAAGCAATTGATATTGATTTTACTCCAAATGGCCATGCATCGTATCAGATGAAAAGAAAAAGGCCACGTGATCTCAAAACTATGGTTATATTAGAATACTCATAAAAATATGGCCATGCATCGTATCAGATGAAAAGAAAAAACGCCACGTAATTGTTAAAACAATTTCATAAGTAACCCTATAATTTTATACAGACAGACAAACTAAGAGTATCGGAAACTATGCTTTAAGCTTTATTTTATAACTGTGTGCGTCACTTAACTATTCGTTTTACCATGTAAGATAGAAACACATTTAAACACAATTTTAAATTAAATTGTTATTATTCACGATTTCTTATTATGAATATTATTTTATTACAAAGAATTTCAGGTTCATACGAAAGCTAGTTTAACATAATCTCAAAACTATGATTATATTAGAATACTCATAAAAATATGGCCATGCATCGTATCAGATGAAAAGGAAAAGGCCACGTAACCTTAAGACTATGGTTATATTATTGCATTCCTAAAAAATATTGTGCAAATATGCAACTTAACCTTAAGAACCTAACCAGATTCAGTTAAGAAATAAACCTAATATATAATCTAAGCTTGTTAAAATATGCTATTTAGTATTTAAGCATGTTAAAATTATTAATGATCATTGTAATGAGGAGTACCTTTATAACAAAATACAATAGAATATCTATATTCTATATTAGTAATAAATGGCGAGACGTTTTCGTTCGCTCTAACTGCAAAAAGTACAAAATGAGTAGACTTGGAACTTATTCCAAGGTTGCAGCGTGTTTCGGAGAAGATTTAAGTACATAATATTATATTGTTGATTACTCAAGAAGAACATATATTTTAGGTTTGAAAAAGAATTAATTTTCACTATAGATTGTCATTTGTTTCGATAAAATTTGAAAATTGTAAATAAAGTGCTATCAGTGAAAGGAAAGACAAGGAATTGATTTATTATCGACTTATTTATTACTTATATATTGACTGATTTGCACCTGAGGAACATTGTAACTATTCGTTACATTACATGAAGTCTAATCGGTTATTATAAAATTAGTAACCTTTCTTTTGATTCTGAAAATTCACACAGTGATATAATTATATAAAGTAAGCAAAGTAAATGTTCCTAAATGAAATAGTAGTGAATATAGTTACATAATCGAAAAGATCATATTATATATTTCAAAATGTAATTGAAATGTACAAGCGAGCTTAATTATTTATTTAAAATTCCTAATAGTTAGTAAAACATGTAAAAAATATATTCATATTGATTATTAATAAAATAATATTGTTGTTGTAAATATTATTGTCATTAATAAAATTATTATCATTTTTAGAATAATGAAGTATAATAAAAGTATTCATCGCTCTAACTATGACTATAGGAATCAATTATATATCTATCTAAAAATATTATCCTACAAAATCCAAAAAAAAAAACAAAACAAAGGAGATTGAGGAGATTGATTGAAATTAATTTAAAATAAAAGGGTTCTCAAAAAGAATAATATATTAAGTCTTCTTAAACCAATGCCTAGCGAAGCGGGCAGGCATTGCTTATTAGGAAATTAATATTGCTTCTCTATATATATATATAACTTCATCATAATCTGTAAATTATGTTATACCTATACTAATGATATTTTAAATTTGGGTTTTGTTATTGTAAGTAGTGTATTACTAAATACGGTTTAGGTAAAGTACAGTCAAATATAAATTCAATAATTGAGTCTATAGTTACTTTTAATATTCAATGCAATTAACAATAATTGAATATTTATTTATTTAACATTTGTGTTGATATGCTTGCATAAATTACTTTAAAATAACCATACTTAGTTATAATAAAAATTCACTGAAAGGCCACGCAATGAATAAACAACTAAGGGCTATGCAAATGAATTAAGAATCTATTCAAATGGACCGTATATACTATGTTCAAGTAACGTAAGTTAAAAATATATACCGAATTAGGTCCACGCAATGAATACTTATAACATGGGCTACGCAGTTTTGATACTGTTACTGATATTCGGTAAAAAGCCACAAAAAAAAAAAAACAAAAGCTAATATTTTATTTCAGGTTGACCCGAAATGACTAAGGCTTCATTCACACTCCTAAACTTAGATCATTTTGATTGCGAAGGCGACCCGACATTCGTTGGCACTCGCTGGGAGAAGTGGAAAAGGGCGCAAGAATATGGTGAATATACCCACTTGTCGACACGGCTCAGTTTGTAGTGACCCTACTTGCTGTGCGGGCGGTCAAGAGTTCGAGTCCCGCTGGAGGCATTAATTTGATGAGCATGAATGTTTGTACTCCAGTCATGGGTGTTTATATTTATAATATACATGTATTTAATTAAAAGTTATATATGGGTAGTGTATCAACTATCTGGTATCCGTTACACAAACCTTGCAGCTTAACGGAACTAGATGGCGCTACGTGTAATAATGCACCAAGTGCCAACATATTTATTTATTTAATTATTATAATATTATTATAATCTACCTGGAGCTGAGGCTAAATATGAAGAAGGTGTAAATGTTTATGAACTATTCCTTAGATAAATTCGGCTGCTACTTTGCTCCTAAACATACTCCTGTTCATGCAAGGTACCCGTTTCGACTTATGAAACAAGAGGCAGGAGATCAAATTGAAAGATTTTTATTAAGCTTAAGAAATCAGGAAGAGAAATGTCAATTCGACAATAAGGAGGAGACACAAAGAAGCAGTGCAGAACTCGACAGAAGAAACAAAGAGTCTAGCAGGATAAGGTTAGGGCCAGGGGCCCCAAAAGGACATTTTCATATTGGCAAGGTACAAACTTACCATTAACACAATTTCAACTTCACATGTCGCTGCGTTTTGGAGATAATTGAAAATATACGCTAGAGCGGGTATGTTTAAAAATAACTGTTTTTGAAAACTATTACAGCTACACTAATGAAACAAAACTATTCATTAGAATAAATATTAGTGTACATTATATATTTTATAGCTTTTTCTATTGTATTTGCTATTTGGAAAAAAATAAGATTTCATCATTTTATTTATAGTTCACGTAAAGGCATAATCATAGAAAAAATATAATGTAGCTCTTAGTAGATGTATCTGCCTCGTTGGTGTTGTGGCTAGCAAGTACAGCCACTCATCGAGAGGTCCTGGGTTCGAGTCCCGGGTCGGGCCAAATTTAGTTTTTAAGTCTTTCTGTTTAGTATGTCTCGGTAACAGCCCAGGGTTGGGAAGTTGGTGGTGTGTCACCCCCCTGCCTCGCAGTGCACGTAAAGCCGTCGGTCCTGCGCCTTAACTCTCACTGGTCGTGCCAAACAGTCGTCCCATTGGAATATGAGTGATAGGAACAGAGAGTGCACTTGTGTCTGCGCGTACACTACACTTATGCACTATAATATCTCCTGCGCAGTTGGCTAGTCTCATTGAGATTGGCCGCCATGGCCGAAATGGATCGGAGAACATTATAATAATTATTATCTGGTAATTACTACCAAAAGGTGATGAGCTGAGGAAGATGCACTGAACACTTCCGGTTCAACCACCCTCGAGTTTTGTGAGAGTAACAAACGTCAATTAATTTAAAATACATATATAGATTAAACTTATCATTATCACAAAACTTAAAGTGAAATTAAAATATTATTTATTTTATATTACATAAACTATATTATTAAAATATAATATTAATCTTAATCACTGTCATTGATGTGTTTACATCAGAAGAGACTTACGCAGTTCTTTATTATTTATCATATGCCCGATATTTTCTCATGCCTTACGTCCAGTACAAGCTTTATCTAATGTATTTACATCAGACATCATTATTATTATTAATATTACTGAAGTGTGATGTCTGGTGCTGAGATCGACCATAATGCTAAATCGACCATTACTGATCCATTATTTGTTCTCCGCCTAGTTCTGTTAATTGCAGGTACTTTCAGAATTTCTGCGCGGGGAGCTCCTGTATCTCTTCCGGTTGCATGATAAAATTATGCTGCCTTTGATACTTCAAGACTTATGGCATAGTCTACACATTGCGGACTGACTGAGGCCGAAGTGCATTGAAAGTTGAGGAAACTGAAAGATTCGGACCAATGTTATCACCAATGGTTTCAATTCTTAAAGAATTTTGGATCACTGGAGTGTGAATAAATATAGCGCATAGGACACGATTTCCATATTTGGCATAACTTCCTCGCCGAAACTAAAAAATTATATTAACCAAATCGTAAGTTACAGCAGACGCTGTTTCGTTGAATGTAGTCGAAGGATGTTCTGCTGGAGATGAGAAAAAAAGATTTAAAAGTCAAAGGCGGAATTTTAATAAAAACTGGAACGATTCCGTTAAAAAAAAATTTATAACCATTCAGAATCAACTCTGTTTCCATAGAGATATTCTGCTTCGTTGAACCAGGCAAATCTTCCTAGGAATTACTCTGACATGCAGTACAAAACAATAAATCAAGAGGTGAGAGACAGAGTTGTGCGAATGAAGGAAAGGAAGAAGTATGGAAACTGCAAATGGGAAGCCGGACATGCAAGTTGGAAAAGGAGAAAAAGTATTATTGAAGGAGAAAAAGTATTATTGTGATCAAAGATAATACAAGCTCTAATTTTAAGCCCACTATGCACACAGTAGCTGACGTGACTGGTATTGGTGTAAGCGTTCGGAGTGATAAAACCGGGAAGAAATGCCGCAGAAATGTATTCCACTTGAAAAAGTCAATGATATAGGGACTGTGGTCAATTAGAATAGTAGTAATAATGATTTACAAAAAATGGTGAACTAGAGTAAATTCTTTGCGAGTTTTATATGATTAATACGCAGATTTAAAATTAAGGTTAAGTAAAGACTGTTTATTTAAATGCGCTTTACCTAATAATGATATTTTAAATATTTGTTTCTGTTATCTTACAGAGATTTACGAAAACTTATTGGAAGTTTAACTGTAATTTTATAATATTGTTAAAATATTTTAAAAGGAGCAAGTGTAGAGTTTCTTGCCGGTTCTTCTCTGCACAAACTGCCTTCCGAACCGTGCAGTAGCTTTTCTTTCAATCTAAAGTCATTCAATTTAAATTCTAAAAAATTATTATAAAACAAAGAAGGGATGTAGTGTATGCCCGGGCGCATAGGTGGGGGGCGCATAAGGCAGTTGCTTACGAACCGTTGACGAGTGTACACGTATTTCACTGAATATATCTGAGTGTTATAAAGTGTGTGTTTTATTGAGCCCCGAGACATTACAATATTAGTTAAAAAAATAAAGATATTACGAAAAACACAAAACAGAACATATTTAAATAAGTCATAATTTTTAGTTGTCTTTCAAGAATAAATAATAAAAAAATACATAGAAGATCAATAAATGACAAAATCATTGAAACGATTTTCGGCCACTGTTAAGAGTTCTGAGAGTTCAGCAGAATCTGAGGAAATTCTCAAGAGTGCACTCTCTTTCTCTCACTCTATTTCTTCAGGGAATTAAGTTCGATATCAACTGTAAGAGTTTCTTGTACAAGGTTTGGATCCCCACAACTCCCCAACCTGCCTAAGAATTTCTTCGCTACATGTAAACGTCCACTCTAACTGTGTAACATAACTTATTTTATTGACATATCATTCGAGCGGAAACGTGGACGAAAATAGCAATGATGAAATTGTCTCATCCTTAGAAATGTGAAATCCGCACATTGTAACGACTAAAAGCACAGATTTGAGTAAAATCCGTACTCCTAACTCATATGAGTTATACTTACTAGCAATTTCCGCGGCTTTGCCCGCGTTTTTATCACTATTAAAAAGGGGATTGATAGAAGGATGAAAATTTAGGGTTATATGTATTTTTTATGCCAAATATTATAAAAAAAGGAAAATAAAAATTAGTCTAAAAATAAAATATAAAAAATCTATAGAGGGCCTCCCTCATCACCTAGGGGAATAAAAACCTACAACCTTTTCTCAGGCCTACCAAATATAATTAAATAAATATGATAAAAATCGATCAAGCCGTTTCGGAGGAATTCGATAACAAACACAGTGACACAAGATTTTTATATATATTAGATTATTCTGAATTAAGAAAATTCAATACACAAAAAATAGACTGACTATGACGTTTGGTTCATGTTGTGACCCTACTGTGCTGTGCCAGAGATCGCGGCTTCGAGTCTCGCTGGGGGAATTCATATATGTGATGAACACGAATGTTTGTATAGTCCGTACCACGAAAGATGAGACTTGTCAAATGTCAGTAGTGGGGGGTCTGCGCAGGTACAGTCGTGTTAGAAATTGTTATGTATAATTTCAATATATATTTAGGAGTTTTTCGATAATAACAATATTAAATTTATTAACATACAGTCATAGGTGTTACTTGTAATATGTGTGTATTTAAAGTTATATAACTTTGTCGTGTAGTGTGTCACTTTATCTATAACACATGCTTGTTATGGATAATTAGTCGATATACTGGGAATTATTGTCCCATAATAATTTTTTAACATATACGTATCAAGAAACACTTTAAACCGGAATGAAAAGAGCATTTCCTTAAAAATAAATAATTCTAGGCTTATCAAAGCAGCTGTCGGGTCTCAGGACAACGTCGAATCGCTCCCAATCTGCCATATTAATATTGATGGATGGTTTTACGCGACACGAATAATTCATTTACGATATGATCATGACCTTTTTACTTTTAATTCGACATGCGTCTTGATTTACTCGCCGTTTTAAGATTATGTTTTGCAGGAAATATTATTATAATTAAAGTAAAACGTCATTTGAAAGTCATTTTAAATGGGTATAATCGATTATAATATTTACATAAATATTTTACAGGTACTAATGATATGTATCGAACCTATGACTGTACATGCGTTTTAAGTTTTTTTAGAATTAAAAAAAATGTTTTATTCTATAGAAAAAAATATATTTTATGGAGAAGACGACATGGCTAACTTTACTTCAAAACATTAAAATTCTTTTATAAATGAAACTACCTTTTCGGATTTTGTCAATCATGGTCACGGGAGAGACTCCCGTGACCTTGATTGCTGTAAAGCATTCGAAACGTCGGGAACTAAAAATCAAAATAAATCCGCGACAAAATCCGAAAAGGTAGTTTCATTTATAATGTCGAATATTCGCGTAAATCTAAGAAAGTATTATTAAAATTCTTCTTACTAACATAATCGTAATTAAAATAGTTTTATTTTTCCATAAAAAATATTAGTAAGAAACCACATAATATTTTTAAAATACCATATTTAAGCATATTCTATAAGATTTACATAAAAACATAAAGATGTAAGTACTATTTATTATTTAGACATTATTAGTAGAAATAAAAACAAAGCGCTATACTAAGGTCGCGATACCGCGAGATCAACGTCTGGAGTAATCCCATATTGTGCGACAGTCACGCCGCCATGTTAATATTGATGGACGACTTTACACCACACTGAATTATTTATTTAGGATTTCGACCTGACCTTTTTGTGTGTTTTATTTAAGTAGGATCGTATGACGGTTAGTGACAAGAGCCTAAACGCTTGTACCGTTCCGTATTGTATGTGGAAAAATGATTCATACGAAATTAGGGTTTGTTCAAGATTTATATGGAGGTTATGAAAAGAAAATATTATGGTTTTGACATTGTCCTGAATAAAGATCGAGTTTTCAATGTTGAATATTAAAACGTTTCTATCTGTTTTACTTTATATAATTTACTTGGCTGAATAATGTTGATTGTCGAAAAAAAATGTTGTACAAGTCGTATTTTCGAGTTCAGTTCTTTCATAGTAGGGTTACGGTAATTTTCAGTTATATTATATTGTATGATTACAATACTGTATCGAATCTCCAACTTGGTACAACAGTACATTTGAACCGAAAATAATGATGTAAATATCATAATAATAATAATCCACCTGCTCTCGTCCACTGCTGGACATAACCTTCTCCTATGGCGTGCGACAAAGCTCGTTTTTTACGTGTACGAATATGCATTCAATTGTTGACAGCTACTTTACGTGGCTAGAGGGAGTTATGACCGAATCAATGATGTTTGCTGAGCCGTTTTCTCTATTGGTTATGGGTGTGACAAATGTCACCAGCCCACTAACATTTCAACTATCTAATTCTATAGCCTATTTCGGTAGATTTACTAAAAATATCATAGAACACATACTCGTATTGCAATATTATATCACTTTTATAAATAATAGAATATTCTGGTATTTAACATTTGCATAACACCATCCGAACTGTAACTCGTCGATAACTCCAAGAAGTCGTGTAACGCGAGTGGCTTACAAACGGCGTATATTACCCATTGGGGATTGGCATAAGTATTATTTATCTTTTCAGAATTAACTGGAGATCTTTTTATGTTCATAATGAAATATCGACTTTAGTATTAAAAAATAAAAGGATAAAACTAAAAAGCTATTAATTTTATGTAAAAATAGTTGCATATAGGTATGTACTTACTTTAATACAACTTTTTTTTACAATCGAAGTATCTCAGCACTTACCTGAAATATAAACATAAATTAATTAAACGACAGGAAACATACTTAAAATTTCGTATATTACCTTTTTTTATTGAAATAATACAAAAAACATAGTTGTAGGAACATAATATGTTGGGACATTATTACAACAGCGCCATCTAGTTCCGTGGTAAGCTACTTAACGTGCTTGTGTTGCGTATACCAGATAGTTGATATACTACACATATAAATTTTAAATACATACATATTATAAATATAAACACCCATGACTGGAGTACAAACATTCGTGCTCAACAAATGAATGCCCCTAGTGGGACTTGAACCCGCGACCGCTAGCGCAAAAATAGGGTCACTACCAACTGAGCCAAGCATGTCGTCAAAGGAACATATGATAAATCTTAATATAACTAACTAATCAGTTACATATTATGAATAAAATTTGAAATGTCTGTTTTTAATTTCAAATTTCTGTTTATAATTTAACACCTTTTCAATAAATTAATTAATATAATATCCTTTATTGCACTTAAAGATGATGTACAGATATTTTAACAATTTTTTTATATGCAAAGGTGGACTTATCTCTAGAAGAGATCTCTTCCAGCCAACCTTTGTTAATCAGAGAAGGAGTAATAAATAGCAGGTATAATTAATGCACAAAACTATAATCCAAATAATTTGTTACTTAAATATTATATATAATATCATACAATACATACATCATACAATACATATTTACATACGTACATATACATACATAGATACATACATACATACACACTACTAAATAAGCAATAATATATAAAATAGGTGCAATATATATATATATATATATATATATATATATATATATATATATATATATATATATATATATATATATATATATATATATAACAGTAATAAAGATAATTTAGGATTGAGTAAGAAGGAATAAGTATGATCACCGCAGTATATATACAGTATTTACATTAAAAAGACAACTTCATTTTTTTTGTATGAACGTCTTTGTTCCGGCTAATCTTTGAAACGGCTGGACCAATTATGGTGGGACTTTCACTGCCAGATATGTAATATTATAAGGAGTAACTTAGTCTACTATTATTTTATAAGACAGTTATAAAAACAAATTTTGATTTATTTTAACTTATGCCCAGCGAAGCGGGCCGGGTTTGCTAGTACTAGCAAAGCCTATGAAACATATAGTTTTGTTTAGACAGCCCAAGCTGCCATAGACTAATGTCCCCAGCGAGTGTATAGCAGCTTGGGCTGGCTGTCACGTCCGTTGGCCAACTATGTTTCATAGGCTTTGGTACTAGTGAGAAGGCTAAAATATACAAGACCTATCTAAGCTTATCCAGGCGGTCATAACAACGATATGTGTAAATTGGAGAAACAGTTAACATTACTCGACAAATACATTTAAATATATTACACACATCTAACATCATGCAGTATTCCGGGATACGGGATCGTTATTCAGTAATAGAACGGGATCGTTATCGTTTGGAGTATTCGGGATAATGATGGCTAAATTCAGATATTTGTGTGAACCTACATTTAGAAGCGATTACTAGCTAGCGCCTCTCGACTTCGCCCGCTTAGTTTAATTTTGTTGAATTTCACCGCACTTTGCTGCGTGATAGACCATGGCTTGATCTCACTCGTATTGAACAGGGGCCCGGGCCCAGCTGTAGGACTTTAAAAACAGATCACCGAAAGTTGAAATGTACGTAATATCCTCCCAAAACGATTGCGGCCAAGGCAGCCAATCGGCGCAAGGAATATTATGTTGTACAAGGGTACGCATAAACATAATTGAGGCTAACTCAACAGAAAAACTCCAACTAATCTTGGCCAGACCTGGGCATCAAACTCAGGACTTCTGGATGTGCAGCCACTATCACCGAGGCAGTAGAAATACACAAATATATTTATCATACATATGTATTCATATCATTAGTGTTCAAGGTTTTCGATACAAAAATTAATCACATATATGACATTTAGCTATAGGTATAATATCATAACTTAATCTATAATTGATATAATGATGAAATATAAACCCATTTCCATTTAAATGAAGTTTGTTTAACAAATGCCAAGGAACGCCGCGTTAGATCGTTAGCAATAAATAACGCCCACTATAAGAATCAATTAATTTACCATGCCACAAATCACAATTTATCTCGTAGAACTGTCGTGATGTAAGTATTTTACTTATTCCACGTAAGTGAATGAGTTGAGTTAAAGTATCCTCTATGTTGATTCAGATAACTTTAATCATACCAAATTCATTAAAATGTGTCCAGTGGTTTTCACGTAATGCACAGACAGACAGACAAAAATTCTAAAAACTATATATTCGGCTTCTGCATCGACAGTTATAACTATTTCAATGAAAACATTTTTACTATATATATTAACTAACGGACACGACAGACGTTGTCTTGTACATATTGAAAATTATAAGCTTTTGCTCCCGGCGAAATGTTTTAGTACGCGTGCGCAAAACAACGTTGCCTAGCAACCACTTATTTATAATTAAATATGTGATTTATTGTCTGAATATAAAAATAACTCATTAATTCAAGAAATACATTTTGTAGTAGACCTAATTATGAATCTAAACCATTCTCGAATGCACTCGAACACACACAAAACATTTCATCAAAAACGGTCCAGACGTTTAGGAGGAGTTCATTTACTAAGATATACCGACAAATGACTACCACTTCTCACCAAAAAGAACAAAAGCTTTGCTATCCCCTAATGGAAACTAATAGTTAAGGATAACAGTGCAAAGATAAGATATTAGATTTTTTGAAAGCGAAGCCATATGGTAAATATCATTTGTTTTGCTAGGTTATTTATCACATTGACAAGGGTTGAAAGGAGGTAAAAAGGAATTATCGGAATTGTAACTTTCGTCCATGCTTTTCTTTCAAAATTTACTAAATTATTGTACAACTTCCGTGGGGAATTAATAAAAATAAAGTATCTGTTTATAATCTCAAAATAACAAGTTTTTATTAAATGTATTTAAAGTTACTACCCTCAAAAACAAAACACTTTTCTGTCTATCTGTTCATTATGGGTAATCTGATCTGATCTTAAAAAAAAGAAATAGGGTTAAGCTTAAAATTAAAACGTACCTACCACTCAAGCGAAGCGAGGATAAGTCGCTAGTTTATAATAAAAAACTGACAAACAGCTGGATAAAATTAAAAACCTAAAGGTTTGACACCATTTAAGGCTCTATTAGTATAGTTATAACTATCGTAATGTACCTAATACGCTTTTGACTTTAGGCAAGTTGTTTCCTAAATCGGTAAAAACTTTTTTTTTTATTGAAATTCGATTGAAATTAAGAAAGCAGCACAATATATGAATTAATTTCAGAAATCAACGTATTATAAATCAAAACACACACATATACCAAATGATACACATTCTTATAGCAACCGGTTAGCCCAAGGTGCGCGTTGGGAATAAGACTGAGTACACACTGTATGAATTTAAGTATTACTGTATGAATAAATATATATTTTTAGGAGCTTTTGTGAACTTTTTGCGGTTAAGCAAAAAAATTTGGGACTAGAAATGTTCTGTGCTAACAATATATTTGACGCAAATAACAAATGTACAAACAAACATTTTATTAACAATGAACGCGCATTTTAGTTTTTTCTATAGAATTAACCTCGAGAGAGAAAGACGTTTTTTGTTACTATTATAGTCGTGTCACTGTAACTTAATAGAAAAATTAATATTTGACCTGCAGTAAGATTTTTCTTAATATGAGCTTTCTTTTCATTTCCACTTTATAATAATTAAAAATGAAACGATAAAGAAAGCTCTAAAAATTGCGTATATAATAGGCTCTAAGTTTTCGTCTTCCTTCATATAAAAAATTATATCTATGTTTTTACAAGTACTATGCATATTTTCGTGAATTATACTACACTACAATAGTATAACGACACTAGACATTCTAAACTATAATAAGACAATACTAAACAAGATAAAACGCACTATAATTTCGCTACACAAAGCCTAGCCCTAACAGAGGCAGTGTCACTGACTCGGCGCCCGCGCATCTTTCGATACTCTTACGTTATTCCTTCTATAATACTAATTTAAAAAATTTCATTCACAAACATAAAACATACATGTAAGTTTATATATAAGTGGTCAAAAATAAAACGGATTCGTACATTGTACTGCTCTGATTGTGTTGTAAAATTCTTGGAAACAGCAGCATTATTGTATGTAATAATGATCTAATTGTAACTTATGCGCGAACACTGCATTTTAATTACATGAACGCAGTTACAGTAAAAAATCATTACAATTCAAATTTTTAAAACTTACAATCTGTAGCAACTGTAAGATAAGCAAACTCAATTATTCATTCCTTTTTCAACTAGAAAAATTATAGATATGATTTATCTATAAAGCATATTTTTAGTCCATAACATTAATTAATACCATTTCAATTTGACTTTTCTGTTAAAGTCATATATATATTCAGGCTAGCTCATTTTTCGCTTAAAGAATCGCATTACGGTTCAGCGTGGAATGCAGCCAGGATTCTCGCCACTATTCCACGCGCATCTGAATTTTTAAGTAATTATTTACTGTTTATTGTAGATACCATTTCGTTATTTTCTTTGTAGAGTTTGTAGTGGCCCTTGCCAGCGGGCGCAGGTTCGAGTCCCGCTGGGGGCTATTGTTTGTTTGGTGAGCAGAAACATTTGTACTCCAGTCATGGGTTTATATTTGTGATACAATGTGTAAACACTTTTATAATATGTATAGTGTATCAATTATCTACGAGGGCAGGTAGATTATTAGTATGGATGTCGCTTAATACGGACTAATTGAGCAACTCATTATTAGTATAAATACCGGGTTTTAACGTAATTAGATTATTCTGAACAGTAACTATATAGTATATTGGTTTGTACGATTTAGTTTCAATAGGCTGCACTGGGTATATTTAAACCAAAGTTGGTTAACTTAAACGTTTTATTTAGATATAATAGCTATAAAATAATCCAGGCCCTTTCTACTTATGTATAAAACAAAGGCAATCACAATCTTCCTGTTGGAATACCGCATAATAAGCCTCAGGCATCATTCAAATCATAAAACGGTAAGTATAACAGAATTAAGCCATTCTTGGGCTATATTAAACCACAAAAACAACATTTATATATATAAAAATTTATATAGAAGTGTCTGTTTGTAAATTAAATAAAATACTTTTTTAATATATATCTTTCCGTTTATTTGTTTCGAGTAATATTCGAAACAACTGAACTGATTTTGACGGTAATTTCCCTAAAAGATAACTGATTTAATTTTAGTAAAGTTAAGGTAAATAATATAAATTCTAGTATAGTTTTCTATCAATATGATATATTTTTCACTCTGTCCTTCTAAAGAAAAATGATTTTTACCTGTTATAGTATTTCACTTATATGTTTTGTAAGATGTAAAACCTAGTTAAAATATTGATACTAAACATTAATAATTCATTTAAATAGCCTTATTAAAAATGGCTTTGGTTATTGAAAAAACTTAGACAATATCATTGTAACTTATGCAATATATACGACCATATCAAATCTCCATTATTTAAATGCATTTGCATCCACCATACTAATTAATAGGCATGCAAAAGTTACAATACAATCAACACCCATAAATTTGCCATAAGTTAGCAAGAGGAGATAAATAAGCATGTTATCTGTACCGCTATACGAAGACCATAAGTTCAACCGCTTGCAGGCACTGATTATCTTAGCGGGATCTTGGGCCCACTCCGTTCGTACTGTATTGGCAGATGCCGTTTATTGTTAAGTGAAATTTATTTTGTGGTTAAATCTAACCCAGGAATTGCACGACTTAGTTATGGTTACCGTTCTATCATTTGGATGATGCCCGCGGCTCATATTATGCGGTATACGAGTTGGTTGGTTCTGATTGCTTTTATTTTATGCACTAACGACTCACCATAGCAACGAGTAGGTACGTTTAAACAGTTGGTATGGGAAGGATAGGCTACAAGATAAGTTACGTTCATACTGCACGCGCAACGTAATTGTTCCGCGACACTCAAATACACATTTAATATTTTTTTTTATGGGACAAAGGGGGCAAACGGGCAGGAGGCTCACCTGATGGTAAGTGATCACCTCCGCCCATGGACATCTGCAACACCACAGGGCTTGCAGATGCGTTGCCGGTCTTTCAGGAAAGGAAGGGAGGAGGGATAAGGGAGGAGGGAGGAGGGATTGGGAGTGGGCCTCCGGGACTCTCACTTACCGAACGAAACGCGCTAGCATAGCTACCACTTCTCGCCGGTCTTCTGTGAGAGAGTGGTACTATACCGGGCGTGCTGGCCCATTCGGCTGCTACCCGAGGGTAACGAGCGTGGCACTACCACTTGAGAACACTGTACATCTAAACACACGCTATAAGTGCGACAGGAAATACGCAAAGCGTAAGAGTGAAAGAGACAGCTGTTCGACACGCGCGTTCGCAATGACAGGTGACAGCTCGACTGACTGGTTACAAATGGAACCAATCCACGGCACACGTTTGGTGCGTTTGTGGCGTACCTTGTATATAATATCATTGATACATAGGTTTAGAATAGAAGTAGGTCAATACTTTAAAAAAACTTAAATCATCCCCTATTGTGACTTGTTAGTCATAAGGGTCGAATATTCTTCATTTTTTACCAAAAGTATTTGTAATCATGATAAGTTTAATATCCCTCAAAGGTGATGAATGAATTCTAAGAAAGTAACTTAAGGCCTCTTAAATATATACCATTGATAACCTCATCAGTGTGTGTGATTGTCGCTTGTTAGGCGCAAACGCTTAAAAATTAAAACAGATAAAAACTAATAAGCAAAAAAATGTTAATGGTAGACATAGTATGTACAATGTACGTTTGGCTCAGTTGGTAATGATTCTACTTTTTGCGTCAGCGGTCGCGGGGTCGAGTCCCACTGGGGTCATTCATTTGTTGAGCATGAACGTTTGTACTCCAGTCATGGGTGTTTATATTTATAATATGTATGTATTTATAATTTATATATGTGTAGTATATCACTTATCTGGTATCCGTAACACAACCCTCGTAGCTTACCACAGAACTAGATGGCGCTGTTGTAGAAATGTCTCAACATATTATTATTAATGTACATATATTCTTATAAATCTACATTTCTTGACTTAAACAATATTCTCTAAAAATATATTTTCATATTTGAAGAATCTCGGCAGACAAAGAAAAATGCAAACGATCTGTGCTTGTAACACTTCAAATAAAAATGAATCTGAAATTGTAATATTTAAATATCTGCTTGCACATTGAAGACTTTTCAAGAATTTACGAGTATATTATCATAAAACTTTATCCTTTACTACATCAACTTTCGCTTAGCCAATTCTAAGGACATTATTTTTATTATACAATTAATGTCTTGGATAAAAAATATATAATGGTGAATGTACGTACATTATGAAAGGTTGAATGAAAGATTACAAGTAAATTACAAGTTTTACAGTATGGGTACCAAAAGGTAGGAATAAAACAAAAGGTAGAGAGTTCTCTTCAAACAGAGATGGTGACTCCTATGTATGAGAAAGGCAAGAGATAGGTTTTACCAAACCTACTCCGCAGAGGCGACCACTACTACAATATCAATATCTTTTCGGATTTTGTCGCGGAAACATTTTGATTTTTGGTTCCCAATGTGTCGAATTAGTATCCACATTAAATTTTTTTTTAAATGTTATTGCAACAGTCATTATTATCGATACAGAGGCCGAATCTATAGTTTTTAGAATTTTTGTCTGTTTGTTTGTGAAAGCATCACGAGCAACCCACTGGACAGATTTTGATGAAATTGAGTACGATGTCCTGGTTATCCGAGTCAACTATATAGGGTACTTTTTCTAAAGTAAATTATACCTTTGACAAAATATGTAGACTAACGTATGTACGTATAGACGAAGCAGTGCAAGGGTGAGTCGCTAGTCTTTAATATAAGAGGGCTTAAGCAAATTTGAGAAAAAATAATAAAAGGAAGGCTGGGAAGCCGCGAGCTAAAAATGCAAGTTAAATTATAAACGAAATATAAAGACTTTTTCCTTATTATTTTTACCCATTAGGTAAATGTTCCCGTGTGTCTTCTTTGTAGTCTCTACATCACATGATATAACAAAGCAATAATCTTATAACAACAACCGTTCTCAGAGAACATAGATAATAATTTGAAGTTTCTGAATTACTAGCAAATCCCGTAGCTCCGCCCGCGTTCTAATCACTATTAAAAATAGGGATTGGCGGTAGAAGGATGAAAATATGTGTATTTTCTTAAAGCCAAACCATAAAAAATAAAATAAAAATTTGGTCTAAAAACAATATCTGGAGATGGTCACCCTAATTATACCAAATATACGCAAAAAAATTCATAGAAATCGGTCAAGCCGATTCGGAGAAGTTCCATAACAAACACTGTGACACGAGATTTTTATATATATAAGAAGATAAACAAGCATTTGCCGGTAGTTTCGCACGAGATTCATTAAGATTTTTTGAATTATGTAGTTTATCAGAATTCATAGGATGAAAGTATAAAATATTGTCCTAACGACTACTTCTACTACTGATGACATAAAGGAAAAAAATAAGTGAGGTTTTTAAATACATGTTAGTATTAATACGACACACTTGGCCCTCGGGTTTTCTACTTTTTGACCAATTTCAAAACGAGAAATTATTCCATTGTAGTTTCTAGATCGTTATCTGTAATAAAATACATATTTTAATAATTATTTTTATAGACATTTTTTTCTTCAATGGCCATCATCAATAAATACGTTTAATGACATAATGAAATAACTATTTTCTTTAATCGTAAGTCATAATAAACAACTGTTAGTATAAAGTGCTTCTCCCTTTGAATAAAAGTTTAGAGCACTAATCTCGCCCATCAACGAAAAGGCAAGTACGTACTCGTGCATACCAAATCACATATTGTTATCTTATCAAAGTTGTCACTACTTGACAGCTTCAAACGGTTCAAATTTATTATTTACGACCCATATCTTATATATAACGAATACCAACCTAATATATACTGTCATAGAGACTGTGAAAAGCGCATACGTTTGAAAGACACTGATTGAAAATTACTATATAATTTTGCTTTCTATATTATAGTCGTATGCTTTATTATTTTAATATCAAGGTTGAAAATCGTTTAAAATTTAATTTTCGAACTATTCAATAAGATTGTTTATCTATTATTGATATAATTACCGAGTTGAAATATGTCACGAGGAATTGTGAGTCGATTTCCTAATGAGCAGGTCACATGCTTGTCGTTGAAGACTTATTTACGAGATGGTACCAATTGACAACTGATTCATGAATAGTTATGTAGAAACAAGTGTCATTTTTTGTCATCAGTCATTGTATTTGGAGGATATTGCAAGATTAAATATCGTAATAGATTATTACGTATACCTAAGGTAAGTGCCATTTTCAATTTCAAAATGTCATATTTTACAAGCTTATTGCAAATTTATATTATTTAAATTGCAGTATTTGTTTATATATGTAGCGAGTGAGCCTATACCTTGCATTTACATGGTTAGCTAGATGACGTCATTCTAAATCCAATATGGCGGACTCTTAAAGATGGTGGAATATGTTTTAATTACTCCCATGATATGAATATCAAATGAATGGGTTTGCTGAGTTAAACAAATATATGACTAAAAAATAAAAGACAAACTATAAATCACATACAACCCATAAAATTATACTACACAATTGCCCAGTGGTAACGCACTCGCTTGGATGGACACAGTGATGCGGGTTCGAATCCGGGCCTCGTACCTCTGATATTTTCATGTGCGAACCATTTCTAATATGATTACCGGTGAAGGGAAATATCGTGAGGAAACCTGCATATCTGAGAAAACCTCGCAAGTTTTCGAAATACATGTAAAGTCCATCAACTCGCATTAGGCCAGCGTGGACTACGGTCAGATCTCCCTCGTATTCAAGGGAGGCCCATGCCCAGCAGTGGGACGTTAAAAAGGGATTGAATACACGATTTATAAAATATAATACCTTTTATGTTTAATCTTTGTTAATATTAATTTATCAATCCCTCATATTCTAACGAAGTTAAGAAACAATAGATGTAAAATAATATGGCTAGGTAAAAATACAGTTAAATAAATATTCATTAAGACTTTTTGAGTTTTGTCAAAATATTTACATTATTTAGTTTTAAAAACTTCAAATGAAAACACAACTCTTCATTTTGAATAACATTTAAAAACACACTTCAAAGACAAATAGATGAATTTCTAAATTAAAGTTGAGAAAGACAGTTTACATAAAGTTTATTTTAAATATACAAAAATGATAGAATACAACTTTACATCGTCTAAGAGCGTTTCACTATTTCGTGTTCACTTTTATTTCGTCGAAATACCTCTATAAGCTTTCAGACTATATTATCTCAACTATTATTGTAGGAGTATAAAAGATATCGTATAAAGTGTAGACGTACCTACTTTGTAAGTACCTGAAAATGCTCCGTAGAAACTAGTATAAGTTGGTACTAAGTATAATTGAAATGTTTATGTGCAGAATAATACAATTCAGTTTTTTTTTTGTTTCACTATTACTACACACTTGATACTCGTATTATAAAACAAAGTCCTCCGGCGCGTCTGTCTGTCTGTCTTTTCACTATAAACTCAAAAACTACTGTAATGGATAAGAGTGGTTCTCGAGGAAGGTTTTAGTATACAACTAGCGGAACCCGCGGCTTCGCTTGCTTTAAATAATTACGTATTTCAAAGGAAGCTAGCGTGCAAGCGAGAGCTAATCTCAAGAGCTACTGAATAAATTTAGATCCATTTATAGGTGTTGTTATCTGTATTTAACCAAAATATTTTAGTGTATTTCAATTTTTATTTAACATTCATAGGAGCTGAGACTTGACGGAATTAGTGAATTGAGTTGAGAGAGCACTGCTTATGTTGATTTATTTATTTATTTATTTATACAAGCACACTAACAATATACATATATAACATTTCAGGTAATCTTATCACAATATAAAGCAAGAGTCTGATATATATATCTATTACTAGTGTACATAGCGTTCACTGTATTTGTATACAATAGTTAAAAGTATTAATATTTGTTAAAAATCTGTTACAATCCTAAAATTAAACTATGCTACATTTTGTTGAAGTGATCTAATAGCTTACGTGTAAAAACAGAGTAGGAATCATGAAAAATATCAATGCCAGGAATCAATTTCTGTAAATTATTATATTTAGCACAAATACGTAAAACTGGAGCTCGGCTGCCGAGGTTAGATCTCACACTTATGTAACAATAGTTAGCTAGAGATCAACGTTATATAATTTTTTCATACGACAGCAAAAAGGAGGTTTATCTGATGAGTTTCCTCTATCGGGACACGATGGATGGGACCTACATGGAAGCGATAACCAACCAAGCTGGCGAAACATTGTTATGACATTAAATATGGAATTAAACCAAATTACCAATGGTCTCTCGCTACTATAGTAAGTATAGATAAATTAGGACTTTCACAACTCTGCAACATCACGTACCTAACAATTTTCCGTTACCCCGTAAAAGAATCGAACCCCCGACCTCTTACATCCAGTACTGACTAACCACTCTTCCAAAATGTATTATAAATAAGACATGAAAATATAGTAATAAACAGCAACCGCTTATAAAGTTCCGCATAAATTCCCCAGCGCTATGTACCGGTGTAATGGGAGAAGCGGGTTATTTATCGCTTGGGCGTGGGGCTGGACGGGTGCGGACATGATATGAGGTAGAGCGGATGATTAATGATAATCACGTTTGTGAATGGCACATGTAATTAAAAAATATAGTGAACGACTGAGGATTAAATGGGGAAAGATTTTGGGGCTTATCTGCTTTTACCTAAATGGTAATTATCTAGACTTATAATAAAATTCCTAACTCTAGTCTAGACATTATTATCGATACAGACATCGAATCTAACGGTTTATAGATTATTTGTCTGTCTGTCTCGGACCGCATCTCGAGAAAACCACTAGATAGATTTTAATGAAATTCGGTATGATAATAGCTGGTTATAAGGGTCAAAGTCAAAGATAATTTTTTTGACAGTAAAATATTTCATATCTGAAAAATCCATTACTAACAGTTAGAACGTACCTCGTTCTACTTAGTAATTAACTAAAGAGAAGGTAGAACAAATATGTATTGGGTCCATCGTTAAGACTTTATTCGATTCAGGATAAAAATGAAACTTTATATATGTATATCAAATAAATAGAGAAAACATTGTTAATAGTCTTTCTTAATGTGAATTTTCTTGTAACTCGACAGCACAGATATTACACCACTAGTTCGTAATCGTGGGTTCAACTATCGTATTTCATAAAGGTTTTTACTTAATAGAGGTGCATTATTAAATTAGTACTGCTATGTTAGAGACCATCAAACATATTATGGCTAAAAATTACTTCGTTACAAGATTATAAGTTCCTAAATACGAATGTAAACGACTCAAATTCGATGAATCTATTTTTAAAGGCTAACTAAAAATGTAATTGGACTTAGTTTGTTTTTAGTTTTTAGGATCAATGATCCTTTTTACAAACTCTCAAACCGCATCGCTACGCCCCTTACTAACAACGCCCGTTTAAATAGCTTTTAGCGAGCTGTACTAAGAGCGTCGTAATGACGATATTGACGCGCATTAATTATTTTGTAAGAGAGCAACAGAGAGTTGACCGCCGTAACCTTTGGAACACACCGCATTTACACGATTCATCTGCGCTATAAAGTTTATAGTATTTATGCCATGGGAAGCCATGGGAAGAACATGCTTAGCTACATAGCTTAGCCATGGTATTGTACTTTGAAAAATAGACCCCTATATAAGTCGTGTATTGGATCTTACAATCGTTATTATTGCTTGTCTATTATATTTTATGGTAAAACAAGGAGTTCTTGATAAAATAGTAAATAAATTCTAGTTGATTTTATATATTTAAAATATCGCTGTCTTGTATAGTGGTGAGATATTTTACTGCTTATGCATACTACGTCGTAGGTCAAGGGTTTGAATATAGCTGGTGAATATTTATGTTACATATTCATACTTACGTTACAGATCTATTAAGTCCGTTTAAGAAAATGTATGTAAGAAATCCGCTCAATGGCATTATCTCAGTCGAAGTGAGTTGCCGCTATATTCTTATTGAGTGACAAGCTAATATAGTAAATAAGTATTATATAAGGTATATATTACATACATTACATACAGTATTTTTATTTTTATATTTACCAAAGAAATTTTCGGGCAACAAACAACAACAAAAAATTTCGGGCAAATTTCCCGTTTTTTTTCCTAAATACGTTACATGCGCTATTCCAAAAATGTAAATAAAAATTTTGCCAAATTGGTTGTTTTTTTTAATAAATGCAAGTATATTGTGTCACAATATCTATAAAAAAGGAGAGTATATTTATTATTAGGAAGCCTGAAAGAAACAAGATATAAGCAAATTTCCTTCCTCCAAATTATATTTTATACATTGTGGGTAGATAGATATACGAGCTCGTAGCTCGCATAGCAATATCTCGGTATCGAGAAAATTCTAAACACAATATGATTGTAATAAAATATTATACCTTTTACATTGTTAGCGTGTAAGAACA
The DNA here is from genome assembly GCA_951802675.2 of Boloria euphrosyne. Lineage (NCBI taxonomy): Eukaryota > Metazoa > Arthropoda > Insecta > Lepidoptera > Nymphalidae > Boloria > Boloria euphrosyne. Next base: position 6,695,658 of record OX637896.1, read on the forward strand.
GACATGTTTATAGTACAACTTCGTAGGCTTCGACTACAAAAGGTATGATCAAAATAATTCACACACATAATTGAATTACGTGTATATAATATCAGGTGATGTATCACTATTTAAATTTTACAACATTAATTGTAACAAATATACTAATTCCTTAGAATAAAGTCTGTTTTAGACAGTGTAGCGCAGGAGATTTACAGAGAACAATCTCTACGCGCAACCATTATTACACTATACTTTTCACTCACACGAAATGACCAATGAAATATCAGGCTTTAGACCGAAGGCTTTAAATGCTCTCTGAGGCTGGCTCACTTACAAGACTCGAACCCAGAACCTCTGGATCCGTACTACTAAACCAATGAAGCAATTTCAATAACAATGTATCACTAATAACCTATTATAATGTAGCTTTATATTCTCTAACGTACCTATGAATACATATTATATTGAACATAGAATCACTGCTACTAGTGCTACATGTATTGATAATATATTTACAAACTGTAAACCATATTCTAAAGCTATTATTAATAAATTAAGCTCAGACCATTGTGGCCAGTTAGCTTCCTTTTCTTATTCTTTATTACATGTCAAGAAAAATATTTCAAAAAAGACTTTTGTACCTATAAATACTACACGTATGGAGAAGTTTAGAGGTAATATTGTGGCTAAGCTTCCGTATTTATCTTATATTAATGACCCCAACTACTTATATAACTCTTTATTTAAATTAGTAAAAACTGAATTTTCTACAATATTCACTTCTAAAACAGTCAATTCAGGGGGTCTCTTGACATTTGGTGAATGGGCAACTCCTGGCATATGTAAGAGCAGGCAAAGGCTATATGAATTGTACAGTGAAAGAGCCTATAATCATAGTGTATCTTTTGCTTCTTTTGTAAGTGCCTACTCAAAAATGTTTAGAAGAGTATGTTCCATGGCAAAATCCTTGTATATTAAAGACAAAATAAGAAATGCGCAAAATAAAATCAAAATGACATGGAACATAATTGCTTGTGAAAGTGGAAGAGTCACAGATCGCAGCTTCGATTTTAAGTTAAAAATTAATGATAATTATATTACCTCAGAACGAGAAGTTGCGTCTGAGTTTGAAAAATTTTTCACTGACATTCCACTTTCAACGACGCAATCACTTAATTCATCTCCCGACATTGCTGAATTTTTGCTAAAGGAAAACATTAAAGAATGTAATGAAATATTTAAATTTAAACCTGTAAGCCCCAAAGATATAATGGTAGCCTTCAGAAGCCTGGACGTCAAGAAAACAGCTGATTTATGGGGTATATCTGTAAAAGTTGTTAGTTCGGTAATCGATGTTGTTGCACCTCTTTTAGCTACTATATTTAATGACTGTATAGAACGTGGTGTGTTTCCTGATCTAATGAAACATAGTAAAGTTATTCCAATTTTTAAATCGGGTAGTACCCTAGACCCTAATAATTTTAGACCAATTTCAGTACTCCCAACATTTAGTAAAATTTTTGAAAAAATCATACTCGGGCAAATGTTACTGCATTTTAATGCACACAATCTACTTCATAAGAAACAGTTTGGCTTCACAAAAGGTCGCTCCACAGCAGATGCTAGTGTTGAGCTAGTTAAAAATATTTTTGAGGCATGGGAGAGGTCGCAGGATGCTCTTGGGATATTCTGTGACTTATCCAAGGCCTTTGATTGTGTGCATCACGTGACGTTGATCAGGAAACTGCATCATTATGGGATTAGAAATAAGGCACTCAACCTTCTGAATTCCTATCTGAGTAATAGAATACAGAGGGTTGATGTAAATGGTAAGAGATCTCCTGGGGCTCCGTTAGATATAAGGGTTCCACAAGGCTCTATTCTTGGTCCATTTCTCTTTCTAGTTTACATAAATGATTTGCCATTTTTTGTGCAGGACAAACATGAGATAGTATTGTTCGCTGATGATACTTCACTTATTTTTAAGGTAAAACGTAATTTACTTGTGTATGACGATGTAAACGATGCTCTCTCAAAGGTTGTCTATTGGTTTGATTCGAATAATTTATTATTAAATAACAAAAAAACAAAATTAATAAAATTCACAACACCTAATGTTAAACTTGTTGATAATGGTGTAGTATTAGGCGGGGAAATATTAAAACCGGTACAGTCTACCAAATTCCTAGGTATTATCATAGATTCGAAATTGCGGTGGGATCTCCATATTGAGGAGCTAGCGAATAGGCTTAGCTCTGCAGCATTCGCGGTTAAAAAAATTAGACTTCTTACTGACGTAGATACAGCTCGCATAGTATACTTTAGTTATTTTCATAGTATTATGTCATATGGAATCTTATTATGGGGAAATGCAGCTACCGTTAATACAATTTTTGTCCTGCAGAAAAGAGCTATTCGTGCAATTTATAGTTTAGGTCCTAGAATATCATTAAGAGATAAGTTTAAAGAAATAAAAATATTGACTGTTGCTTCTCAATACGTGTACGAAAATGTTATGTATGTTCATAAAAATATACACGAATTTCCCAGGAATTGCGACATGCATACCATTAATACTAGGAGTAAACATAAACTTGTAATGCCTGTGACTCGTTTACGCCGAGTCAGTAATTCTTTTTATGGACAATGTATACGCTTATACAACAGGATCCCAGAAAACGTTCAAAAAGCTCCTATTGCCAATTTTAAAAAAATTGTGAAAGAACGTTTGTGTAGTAAAGGATATTATTCGATTAACGATTTTTTAGAAGACAGTACGCCTTGGGAATGATGTGATCGCCTCCAGGCTATTTCAACCAATAGAATTATTGTTCATTTCGATTTCCATTTAAAAAAATATTAAAACAGACAAAAAAAAAATTAGTCCCGCTGAGTTTCTTTCGCCAGTTCTTCTCAGGTCAGTGGCTTCTTCTTTCCGAACTGGTAGTAGACTCATGACGTTCAGTAAAAAAATTGTAATAATTTTATGCTGAATAAAATATTTTGAATTTGAATTTGAATATCAAAACAGAGCTCGTATGGTTTCGTTATCTTATTATGTTAAACGGGATGGGGTGTATTTGACGGGATTATCTATCGAATGTCGATAATCTCTCTTTTGTTTATCGAAATTATAAACGAAGCTTTCATTTTGAAGTTTATGAATTACTTTATCCAAAACTGCGCTATAAGAGATTATTTGTCTTTTTTTTTTCTTAATTGTATGTCTGAGGTAGTAAGTACATACAACTATAGTACTATTTCTTTATTACACTTTATTATGTATTAAAAAGACTTTATTATAATATTATATTATTATTATTATAATATACTTCATAATATATTAGGAGAACGTGAATTCAAACCAATAAATCTGGTACTTTTTATAACAGCGATATCGATTGTAGAAAGTCAACATGTCTAAGACGGTATATCTAACGATTCTGGTGACTTACCCTATATCTTAGAAAGAACGGACTTTTTACAACTAGACTATTAGGTTAAAAGCGGAATAAAACATAATTCCAAAGCCGATATCTATAATTCTTTCCTCATAAAAACGATAAGTAACAAAGTAGATTAAACCAATTTTATGAAGTGCGATTTCTGTGAAAGTATAATAATAATCAAAGAAAAAGTATACTTATTTTATCACTGATAGCTTTTATGAGCCATCAAACATACTTTATGTATATTAATATTGTAAAAAGGATACGTTTGTTTGTTTTGCTATCTTTAACGGTATTATTGAGATTTTATTATGCTGATATTGTTTCAGAGAAAAACAATAAGTTAATATATTCCCTAGACTAATAATACTGGATTATGTTTTATATTATATGAAGTAAACAATATTTACCTAAAATCTTATTTAATACGTGTTTTTTTTGATAATACAAATTTAAAAGTAATAGAAGCTTAACCCAAAATCAACAAAAACCATGTTCCTAACATGTTCTTTATCAGTATATATTACGTCAGAAAATAATTTATATTTTGCAAGTTGGATGCGTAACATCACTAAATGCGATATTGGTTTCATAAACTAATAAAATTCTGTTACATGGGGTTCATATTAGTGTTGAAAGACGAAATAATGTATAAATAAATACAGTTTGAGTTTTCGTAATATCGGGCGCCTTTTTAGTGGCCTATTATGTGGAGAAATGGATCCGAAAAAATATGTAGCTGGCGGCATACTTTCATATTATAGATAACATGGTTGAATTAATAAGATTTTTAGTAATAAAAATATATTATATATCTTATATAATTGTTGTCGTTGAACATCAATAGGTACCTAGACAATAATATAGATAATAATCAATGAAAAATTATTATATTTCGTAACATTTACGTAGAAATAAAAAAGTATGTATAGAAATCTGTAGTTTTTTTCTGTTGCTAGTCATATTCAGAACGAGAACATGACGATTCTCATATAGTTTCGTTCTTATCTCGATCGAGAAAATATATGAATTTCTCATGAGTAATAGAGAAAAAATATTTTAAGTCATGTATTATACCTGATCATAATAAATAACGTCAGTTTGTAACACCAAACAACTCACATACATTTAAAATAAACAAAAGTAAATGCTATTTACCTCAACAGAATATTGTACACTTAGTGGCAGTCGGTCAATTCAACGGTTCGTGCAAAAACTGCAATTAAAACTGCCCCACGTTGGGCGCCACTTTCCGCTTCAACATTTTATGTAACTTTTATTATAGTTAGTGGCTCTGAACTAATCTGTTTTTACTATATAGTGAGTTTTAAAACGTGTGCTTGAAAATTAAATAAACCGTTGTCATAACGACTTTGTGTTATTTTTTAAAACGTTGGAAATGTCCACTTATAAATTTTATTCATTTAGCATTAATACTACATTGAAATAAATTTACAGCAGGTATTATTCACATTTACGCTACATCCACATTCCACAGTACAATATTAATGTTTGTTACAATTAAACAACGCTCTATTTTATAAGCAATTTAAATAAAGGACTATTTTTTATTACTGATTTAAGAACCAAACATCCTGAAAATCCGTTTATAATGAACAAGGAATTAAAGTTTACATAAAAGAAGACACTCGAATTGATCTTCTATTTGAAGTCCCAAAAACCAAAACAAAAGCAAATCAACATAAAACACCGTACAAAATTGCCTTAATATTAATAGTCATAGTTAAGCTGCACTTGAAATACACCGTCACCGTTGTTTTCACATTTTAATTAAGATTTAAGATTAAGAGCTACTGAAATGTTCATTATGTTAGCATGTGTGAGCATTGTACTTTAAACTTGAGCATACCCTGCACTTGTAGCGTGAAGTTTTAGAAATTAATAAAGCTATTTTTAGGCTTACTAGGGAAGTTAATTTTAATTAACTTTAAATTAAATATTTGTATGCATAACCGTAAGTATTAATGTTGGTCAAAGCTTATATCCCGGGGGAGAGGCTGTCTCCTACCGGGCGCGTCCCCAGGTGGCGGATGGGGGAATGCCACCTGCGACTGTTGGGACCCGACGACGAGCCTGGTCAGCTCAAGTTGGGACCCGACGACTGCGGGTGGTAGCGGGGAAACCCGCCGCGGACCAACAGCCAGGGTGGGGTGTCAGGCGGACACCCGGGCCCACCGGGGGGTAGCGCGGTGTCTCTGGCCGTTTTCACGGTAGGAGGCACTGCGCGGGCCGTGCTGTCGGGGCTAGCCCGACGGTGCGGCGGCTGGAGCGGGGCCACTTCGGTGGTCCTGCGTCTAGCGAGGGGTGTCGGCAGCCAGCTTGGGGAGCTGGGCCGACGGTAGGGGGGCCGCGGGGGAAGAGGAGTGCCGGTATTGCGGTGCGCCGCTCGTCCCTATCTCCCGCGGCCTAGCGGGGCCACCACCGTTTGATGGTGGACGCGGTGGGGATGCAGAGGAAGAGGAGCTACGGTATTACGGTGCGCTGTACTCCCTATCCTCTGCAACCGTCTTGGGTGGGTTGGGGTGGGCCGCGGGGGGCGGTAAGAACAAAATATTTCTCCCCGCCTTCCGCGGTCCCAGCGGGGCCGTCACCGCTGATGGCGGCATGTGGGGGGGCGGCAGGGGAAGGGGAGTGTCGGCGTTGTCGCATCCCCTTCTCCTGCTGCCGTTTGTGACGGGCCTTCGGGCAAATCGGCGGGCCTTCGGGCATTTTTGGTGGGCCTTCGGGCGACCCAATTTGGGTGGGCGGTTTTGGGTGTATGTGTATAGTTCTATATACGCATACACCCCTTTCTTATTGCAGGTTGCCCACTTCGGTGGGCGGTGTTTGAGGTGTCTGGGGCTGCTCCGGGTACTCCTCTGTTTGCAGAGTGGACTTGGGAGCAGCCTCACGTTTGGGAGGTCGGTGCCCTAGGGGGTCTACATGGAGTAGGGTTCCTAGGGTACCGTTATTTTGGTGGTGCCCTTTTTGGGCTTTCGTGGTCTCGGGCTGCTCTGGGGCACTTCTCTGGCCTGTGGATGGTCGGGGTGGACTTCGGAGCAGCCCATAGTGGTTGTAATTCTTCCCATAATGGGGCTGCCCTTTTCAGGGCGGCCTCATGGTGGTGGCTTCGGCCAACCGTCGGGGCGTCGCGGTTGTATGCGAAAGCGATCCCGTGGCGTCCCATACATGGCGGCAGGGGTTTGGGAGTTGGGTTTTAGTGGGTATGCCGGATGCGTCCGGAGAGTCACCACATAACCCCCCAGGGGAAGTCGGGGGTATCCGTAACAGGATTTCCCAACTATAAAAAAAAAAATGGTCAAAACTTATATGTTTACAAAATATCATCCAAATACGTTCAGACGTTTTAGAGTGAAGAGTTGACATAGACATACTAACAAACTTCCCATTTATATAATAAGTCAGATTACAATTAATTAAGATAGATTTAAAAGATCTATATTAACCAAGAGCGAGTAAGCGGACTTCACACTATCGAAAACTTGCTACGTTTTCTCAGACATGCAGGTTTAATCACTATGCTTTCCTTAACCGCAAGACAATATCATATTATAAATGATTCGCACGTAAAAATATCAGAGGTGCGAGACCTGGATTGAACCCGAATCAGTCAGTTGCCCAAGTGCGTTACGCTACCATTGTAATATTAGAAAGTAACGTCAACACAAATATATATATATATATATATATATATATATATATATATATATATATATATATATATATATATAATCATAAAATAATACTTAAGGCTAACATTGCTTCATATACTGCTACTTTTGTAGTATATGAAGCAATGTTAGTATATAACACTATAGTAAGATAATTACCATAGTGCATACAATCCTCAAAGGAATTTGCATCCAGTTTTAATTTTAAAACCTTAATAATTTTAATACAACAATGAACGTAGCATATATATGAATGAATATTTTGTAACTACAATACATATGAAAATTAGGACTCAGATGTTAGTAGGTGACCTTAACAAGCTACTTTACCTTTTAGACTCTTGACCGCGCTTCTTTTCAGATTTTCTAAACCATATTTTAATTTGTGTTGTTAGAAAAAATGCAAAGCACACCTACCTACTATATTTTTAAGTATGTTGGTCTATTATTATTAAGGTACTACTAAATATATGGTACTGAATTATACAACACATTTATAAGTATCAAAATCCTATATCTTCGACACGTTTGGCTCAGTTAGTAGTGACCCTACTTTCTGCGCCAGCGGTCGCAGGTTCGAGTCCCGCTGGGGGCATTCATTTGTTGAGCACGAATGTTTGTACTCTTATCATGGGTGTTAATATTTATAATATGTTTGTATTTAAAATGTATATGTGTAGTATTTCAACTATCTGGTATCCGTAACACAAGTACGTAACGTAGCTTACCTCGGATCTAGATGGCGCTGTAGTAATAATGTCCTTACATGTTTATTATGTTTATTACGGTTTTTTTAAATATTTGGACGAACAATTATAATTATGCAGAATGGTTTGAATGAACTAGCTAAAGTAAATATCTTAGAAGTATCTGCATTTCGCACGATTTCAATTATAGTGAGGCTTGAATCGGAAAATCCCACCTTCAATCTAACAAAGCTTTTGTAGTCGTTAAGCTACTATCGGCTTTACCTAATTAATAATACATACTTACACAAATTACTAGCTTCTAAACACTATTAAATGAATACGATTAATTTTCTTACGAATATATTCATACTTCAATTGCAATTGAAGGCAATTGTTCAGAATTGATTGGGATGTCAATAAGCTTATACTCATGGAGATAATAAAGGATTATAACATTGTTACATTCGCTTCCACTGTCGACATCATAGATGTGATCGATACTAATTAGCAGGTTTGGATCTAAGAATATATAGGCGGTATATTATTTACTAGATCACAACACCGTTGTAATCTAAGATGATTCGGGAAGTTATTGAAATTAAAAATCATTTATTTTTTTTAATTTAATTGGGAAGGTAGCCGAGTACTACGTGCTGACGTGAGATGTGTTATTACTACAGGCAATTATAGATATTTTTTATTTTGTTTATCTCTTTCAGTTTTGGTGGCCACAAGAAATGTCGGGAACCAAAAATCTAAAAAAATCCGAAAAAAAGCTTTTGTTTATAAGTGAACTAGCGACTCACCCTCGCTTCGCTCGGGTTCGTCCCCAGGTGTAACCTCTTTAGTATAGTTTAAGAATGACGTAATTTCCATATACGAGTATAATCGCGTAAGAAACGCTTTCATTCGACCATTTTTCTCCGATTCACTTTGCATAACGGACTGCCACGTAAAAGCCTTTTTATCTTTCGGTTTTTTATATAACCTATGACACTTAGCAATAATGTGGCTTTCTATTGGTGAAAGAATCTTTAAAATCGGTTCAGTAGATCCCGAGATTACCCCTTACAATTTAAGAAATATACAAACACACAAACTTTACTTCTTTATAATATTAGTATAGATTAACAGTATTCATATAAGAATATAGTAAGATTTATTGTTATTATTTTTATTTTTACATTATTGTTATTATTATGCTAAAATGAAACATACAGTATATGACAATGAAGCTGATATCAAATGCTGTGTACTATTAGTTCAGAAATCAGAATATTATATCCTTTGGTAAGGATCGTATGATATTACATCGACCGAGTCTAAATCATGAACGTTGCATTATATTTTGATTTCTCTACAGTATATCAATATACATTTTGATATTATGATGCTTCATTTCTATGCCCAGTACTTCTTTTTTTTATTCTACTACTTCTTCTTTTTTTCTTCTTCTACTACTTCTGCTACTTCATTTCTTCTTGTTGATTATTGACTTTTACTACATCTATACTACACCTTGTTTGTGTGTGTTATGTTTGTCTATATTCTTCTAAATTCTTGGACTGAATTGGTTTTGATAGAGTTGCTTTTAATAGTAGTAAGTATATTATGAAGTTCAAGAAATAATTTCCTCAATTATGTTTCATATTATATGAGAGAAAGCTTTTTTCTGTACATTTATATAAAAAAAATAAATATTAAATAACAAACAGACAAACCAAATGTAATTTACTTGTTTATTATTTTTAATTTCATACACAATAAGAAGCGAAGGAACAACCGTCTTGCTCATCCCAAGTCGTCACCTCCGCTTTAAACTAATTTAAGTGCACTTACAATTATGGCATTCGCTTATTAACGTCTACGTGTGCTGTAGCCAAAGAAATAACATATTTAAAAGCTTTACAGCATAGTTTTAATGTTTAAAATGTTTGAAATCCTTATCATTTCATTACATAATATATTTATATACTCTCGTATATTATTATCTATTTAGCGCGAGCGAAGCCACGAGTTCCACTAGCTCAAATGAATAAAAAAATCTATGTAGGTAGCCTAAGTTACTCCTTATAATATTAGCTATCTTTTTTTTTATGGGACAAAGGGGGCAAACGGGCAGGAGGCTCACCTGATGGTAAGTGATCATCTCCGCCCATGGACATCTGCAACACCACAGGGCTTGCAGATGCGTTGCCGGCCTTTCAAGAAAGGGAGGGAGGGAGGAGGGAGAAGGACGGGAGTAGGGATGGGTAGTGGGCCTCCCGGACTCTCACTTACCGGACGAAACGCGACAGCATAGCTTCACACCACCACTTCACGCCGGTCTTCTGTGAGAGAGTGGTACTATATGGGGCGTGCCGGCCCATTCGGCTGCTACCCGAAGGTAACAAGCATGGCACTACCACTTGATAAAATCTACGAGTAAAAGCCCAGTCAAAATCGGTCCAGCCATTTCAGAGATTAGCCGGAACAAACAGAATGAAAGACAAAAAATTTAAAAATCGATGTTAATAGCGTATATATTTTCATATGCATTAAGTAAAAAGCTGTTAATTTGAAATTAAAAACAGACAATTCAATTATATTTATATGCATAGATGTACCTTGACGACATGACAGTGGGTATGGTGAGTATAATGTATTTATGTATGTACCATTTGCCACTGAGTCACACGAAACCTACAAAATGTTCCTAAATAATTAGTAATTAGTAATTACATAGAGTATCTTCTGTTGTTATGGTTAATGCGAAGCTTTCCGGACGAAACCAAAAATCGAAATAAAATGTCAAATATTCGCGTAAATGTTTGTGAATGTTACTTGTGCGAACCGAGCCTTGACGAGGATCTAGGACGAGATACATCAAGAATGTATAATTAAAACAATTTATATTACAATAAAAATATAAAATTGGCTAAATTAGCATAAAGTATTTAAAATGGATCGTATAACTAACCGCTGTAATAGCACTCCTTCATTATATCTATTTTTAACCGCCATCAGTATAGCATGCAAGAAAATTGCACCAATTAACAGCACTTAAGTTACTGTAGAAAGTCTAGAACTAGTGACATGCAAAAGTGTTTTAAAGAAGTTGTTTTTACTTTTTTCATTCATTTGTTTCGTTAGGTTGCTATTAGTGACTGACTTTGGCGGTAAATGCAGCATTACTAGCTTATTGTACATTTATGTATTTAATTCAATTAATTACTCCTAAACTAATAACAATAATAATGTAACAAAACATAGGCGAATGTAATACTGAGACGCACGCACTAGGATACTCTGTCGCGTACTAACCTTCCACAGGATCCTCTAATGAAAGACTAAGCTTGAAGTGACACGTATTATAATTTAAAAAAATTAGTACGTAGTATATAATTTAAATATTCATAGCGACGATCGAAAGGCATTTTTCTTTTTACTGAAATATTTTAAACTTGACAGTCAGATGTGTCGGTTATTCCGCATATAATGCTTCCAGTATTACCGTGCAAATTAATTAAATTAATAATGTTTATACGATACAGAAGTCTGATATTAGAGTTGTATACCACTTCTAAAGATGCAACTCTGAGATCCTAAGTTTGAAGTCTTTGTGAATGATGTCTATTTATTTTAAGATGCGGGTGACGAAAATTTGTAGGAGTGGAAATTATAAGCATTTGCCAAGTATTTAAGGTGTTTATGCTCGTGTACTTTACTCATGTACTTTATACGACTCATTCTCGCTTCGCTCGGGCTCGTCTCTAGGTGCGTTTTAACTGTTCGTATTATATAAAATATAAATAAATATATTGGGACATTTCTACAACAGCGCCATCTATATCTGTGGTAAGCTATATAAGTTGATATACTACACATATACATTTTAAATACATACATATTATAAATATAAACACCCATAACTGGATTACAAACATGCGTGCTCAACAATTGAATGCCCCCAGCGGGACTCGAACCCGCGACCGTTGGCGCAGAAAGTAGGGTCACTAACAACTGAGCTGAATACGTCGTCATTTAGGATATCTGCTCCGCTTCCTTAGGTTCCGCATAAAGATATAATCCTTCCTTAATAAGCGGGATGTCGAATACAAAAATAATTTTTTAAATCACATTAGTAGTCCCAGAGAAATAATAATAATCGGTTACTTTTATTTCACTTACTCTATAATAATTAAACATGAGTACTAGATGTAAAGTTAAATCATATGAGGTTAAGTCATACTTTCGTTTTACCCAGACATTTGTAAACAGGCGCAGATTATAATTTACTTTACTATTACCAAGTACTAAGAATTTTAATGAGATTCGAAAAATAATCAATCTCTTGAAATGCTATGGTAAATATGGAAAATGAAGTGTTGTTAGCAAATATGTAACGAAATATAGGCGTGTTAATTAAAGTATACGAGATAAATCAAATAACGATTTTCTTTAGATGTGTGTGTATCATACTTGGCTGTTACTTTTTAAGTCATAATGGAGAAAGACAAATAAATTAAAATTATATAGGTAGATAGAGACAAACTAGAAATTTAAAGGGAAATATTTGTATTATAACGAAATTTATATGAGTCATACAAAAAGTGCGCCTGATTAAATTAAATCAAAATGTAATACTTAACTCTATTTTGATCTATTTTTTCAATTTTTACCACAGAAAAATCTGGTATTGGTTCAAAAACTCATGTTGAACTGTTTTTTTGTAATCTTTTGTTTAAGGCATACGCATATACAACCTACCTAAAGTCATACACCTAAATTCTAAAGCTCTTGATAATGTAAGCGACTTTTTGTAAACGCATTTAAGAGGGCTTAAAAAAGCTCGCAATATAACGTCAGAATGATAACAAAATATTACTCTAGTTCCCAAATATTATACTTTCATACAACAGACGAGTACCTCACTCATTTTTCACGTCAGCCACATATAATTTTACGGTTTGCTTTTTACTTGCTCGTATTGAGGTCTAAAAACGCACACTCCACTTTTTGATATACAAGCAAATTTCTCCCTGATTTCGGCAAATGGGTGTCATTATTCAAAAGTGCGATACGCAATTACAAAAAACTGTTCTATAATGAATCCTAATACGGTAGATATAAGGGTTATTCGAAAGTTTAGAAAGGCGTACGTTCGCGGGGGAACGTGTTGAACCGTCCCAATTTAGGCTGTTACTCCTTAACTTTGTGTTGTTGTTTTTATTACTGGCGAAGTTCTAAATTTATGTGTTTTTTGCTAATCTCCGTACAGTCTGATTTATTACTCGTTTAATTAACATAAATGTGTTAAGATCGTTTGCTTCTTTCGTTTAACTCAAGCTTACGATTTTTGTTTAGTATTAGATTTTTTTATAAACTTAAAAACCAATTAAAACAATATAATTATACTTACTAAGTAATTTTTAAAAGCGTAAATTATAGCCTAAGATGAAAACAAAATCTAAAAACTCGATCGACCTATCTCGAGTACACCATAAATTAGTAGATCCTTGACGACGATAAATTTCCGGGGGATTCCCGTAATAAAAACAAAATGTTTCATGGCGTGAGTTATGGCAAGGAGTGGTGTAACGGCGATAATGTGATTTTAAAGGCTCTATTTAAGCACAATATATAAGGTGTACGAGAAGAAAAATACAAGAGCTTTAACTTATTCTTCTAAGCTTTGTTTATACAATTTTGTCAGAAATTAAGATAACTAATAAATATAAGTAAAGATTACATAATTCGTATATTGTTTTTATGTGGTTAAAAAGCCTCTTTTTCTAAAACAAATTTCTCCATTTCAGCCTAATGGAGTAACTTTATCAAAATACAATTAAGTATTTATTATATAGATATACATATATACAGGTTGAACAATATCTCTTATATAAAAAAATAATTTAATAGGTAAGTATGTCAAAAAAAAATTCCCTAATTTTTATCAAACTTGCGACCTCCTTCATTACCAATGCACCATACATATAAGCACTTAATAACTTAACGTAATTACTAACATGTGGTACAACATCTTAGCTCCGAATGACAGCTCATTTGGCAGCAACCTTGGTATCTCGGACACAATGGCCGCTTGCCAACAGGTGCACCATCGTTGCTTTCACGTAAAACCAAAAAGTTTCGTTTAACTATCGTCATAATTAGTACTGAATGTTTAACACAAAAGTTAAAAAGAGGTCAAGACAATCCAAAACGTCTTTATAGTGTGCATTAAGACAGAAATTGTATCTCTTAAAAAGGCATTTTCTGACTTAACGTACTTATTCCAGGATACTTCTATAGACAAATATGAGAATCTGGATCAATTTTAACCTTAAATCATAACAACAGTAACAAAAATATTATATTTTGTGCAGTACTACATTTTTAAACTACGTCATAACAGTTAAAGCTATTTATGAAAATGAAATTAATTCTTCCTTTCTTTAAAGAAACTTTTGTAAATGAAGCAATAGCCCACCTCATTTAAACGAAAATGTTTAACCAAATATTTTCTTAACATACCGGTATTATTATTTAGGGTTGATGGAAAATTAAAAGTAAACATCTAATACTATTGTTATAATACAAAAGCTTTGGAAGCTTTTCTTTGCTTAGGGCTTTAATGCTTTAGAAATAGAATAAATCTTACGCGGTGTCTTGAAAGATTCTGATATGGTAAATTTATAAGGTAATATTACAGGGGGTCTATTAGTTACAATATTTAACCGATTGCAATATAAGAGGAATTAATATTTCGATATTGGGACAATTTGAATACTTTTAAGATCATTTTTATAATATAAGTAGGTATAGACTTAGCTCTGGCTTGCTCCAAATACTATATGTCTTTTTGCAAATTCGTGTAAAAATATATGTATACACGGTATAGCTTTTCAGTGGGAAAGACGTAATATCCCACAAAAACTAGACTATATCACTCCTGGAGCGTTGGAGGATTTCACGACTAAATATTGCCTGGAATGTCATTAAAATCGCTCCAGCCGTTTAGGAGTCCATAGGGAACATACAAACACATCAATTTGTATATATATAATACATATGTAGAATAAAATAGTAACACGTGAGCAGACATGGCTCTGTAAATAAACGCACTCAGTCGGATTCTAACCCAGCCGTTACGCACGGATTGGACGTAAGAAACTCAATTTGACGGAGTAATTGTACGGACGGAAGCAATCGGATGCAATTGATGTCCTGTTTTGACTGACTTTTCAGAAAAGAGGTGCTTTTAATTGAACATTTTTGTGTATTTTACGCGATATCCTCTATAGGGTATACTTCTTAGTAACAACGTATATGTATAAAATTATATCAACCGAAGTGTTTTGTACGTACTTAAAAGACATAAACAGACTTACAAACGCATTTTGATTTTATATCATCTTCTAGTAAGAATAAAGTCACAAAATCATAAACTTATGTTTGTAAAATATTATAAGTTGTAATATAAATCAGAAATGCGGTATTTTCCCGCAGTAAAAAGTATCCTCCATGATGACCCGGATAACTAACTATCATCATACCAAATTTCATTAAAATCTATACAGTGATTTACTCATATTGAGGTCACAGACGGACAAACATTTTAAAAAGTATATATTCGGCCTCTTCCATTAAACATTCAATATTCAGATTCAACTAAGTTAGAATTTTATTATATGTAGGTACTAGCGAGTCTTACTTCGCTAGGGTTCGTTCCTAGATTTAGTGCGGACGAAGCCGCGGGTTCCGCTAGTTAAAATAAATAAAATTTCTAATATAAAAGTAGCCTAAGTTACTCCTTATAACATTACCTATCTGCGAGTGAAAGTCCCGTCAAAATCGGTCCAGCCGTTTGAGAGATTCGCAGCAACAAACAGACAGATAAAAATTAAATAAAATATCCTTTTGATGTTAGAACCGTATATATTAAGTTCATTAATTAACAGCTTTATCTTTAACCAACTTCCAAAAAGGAGGAGGTTTACTATTCGTCTGTATTTTTTTATTTAAATGTATAAATAGATATACGATTACACTATGACATTGCTTTAAAATTATCGTACCCATTATACAGAATATTCTAAGAAAAAAAATTCTAAATATAAATATAGAGTACATTACGTATATTCTTTCACATAAACAGTAAATAAGTTCACAGGTGGCGTTTTATAAAGAGTAATATGCTCAAGAGCTTGCACAACAATCTTTAGAAACATCTTTTGAATTGCAGAAAGTTAGCGCTTGTTCGAAGTACTTAATACTGAGAGTTAAAGTATAGCGCTCTCAAGTTTTTGGTATGCACTGTGGAGTAGTTTTTTATTTTCTTATCTGTACAAGCGTTATCGCTATTGTAAGTAATTAAAGCTTATCCATATTTTTTGGAAACTAGCGAATTACTCGTACTTCGTTCGCGTGCATCTAGGTTTGAATTTATATTATCAAAAAAATCTTAAAAAATCCGTCCCCTAATTAAAAAAATAAAATTTCTATAATAAAAGTAGACCAAGTTACTTCTTGAAAAATCATCTGCGAGTGAAAGTTCCGACAAAATCGATCCAGTCGTTTCAGGGCTTCGGAACGGACTGACAGACAAAAATTAAGAAAATTGATTTGATACTTTCTTAGATTTACTCGAATATTAGACATTAGAAATGAAACTACCTTTTCGGATTTTGTCGCGGATTTATTTTGATTTTTTGACACTGTCTGTAACAAGTATATAAACCTATGAGACGTCAAAAACCTTAGTCTTTCCCGTGACCATGATCGCTTTAAAGCATTCGAAACGTCGGGAACTAAAAATCAAAATAAATCCGCGACAAAATTCGAAAAGGTAGTTTCATTTATAAAATTGATTTGTTTATGTAAATACTTCAATTTTAGTTATATTAAAGTGATCGTTTGTAATGTCAATATAACAGCGTTTTATTAAATATACGTACGAGTATACGAAGGCATAAACAGTACTAATAAGAAAAAAAAATAGGATACAATATGCATACTAAAATGCTTATTATATAGAGATTGTTATAAATAAAGTGTCGAACACTGCCATCGAAGTGTTACATACCATATATTTGTAATTACTTTTTACGATTACGATCACTAGGAACAGCTTTCAACCTAATACATAATACGCTTTACAAGCATAGATTTCTTTAAATGAACAAGGTACCAATACCTTGGCTACTTTTGTAGCCAACTATCATCCCATAGGACACTGTTTAATGTATGGAGATAAAATGTTACTATATAGCCTCTAAACTACCTTTGGGCCATATCCCGTCGATTCATTGCTTTGAGACTGTTGGAAAGGAGGACAAACAATAAAACAAACTTAGGTATCTACACAAAAATTATATTTTTGGAATATTATAATATGTTAGCAATTCCCGCGGCTCCACCCGCTTTCTAATCACTATCAAAATATGGATTGGTGGTAGAAAGATGAAAAATTAGGGTTATAAGTATTTTTTGATGGCAAATCATAAAAAAACAAAAAACCTGGAGACACCAAATATGCACAAAAAACTCATAAAAATCGGTCAAGCCGTTATAAAGGAGTTCGATAACCAACACTGTTACTCGAGATTTTTTTATATTAGATTAGAGATAATAGGACTTAGTTATTATCTCTATATTTTCAACCGACTTTCAAAAGGAGGAGGTTATCAATTCGTCTGTTTTTTTTTTTTTTTTTTTTTTTTTTTTTTTTTTTTTTTTTTTTATGTTTGTTAGCTCATAACTTTGAACTGGGTGAACCGATTTTGATAATTCTTTTTTTATTTGAAAGGTAGTGCTTCCCATGTGGTCCCATTTTAATATTTTCCAGTTCTGACAATGGCATCCATGAGAAAACTATAAAAGTCTCAAATTTGCATTAAGTATTTGCGCGACAAATGGACGAATAACTCAATATCACGCCAACCGATTTCGATGATTCTTTTTTTAATGGAAAGGATATACTTCAAGGGTAGTTTGATGAGAGTTTGGTAAGGTTCTGATGATGGGATCCATGACAAAGTATCGGAACTCTTCAATGCTTAGGAGCAAATTAACGATGCTCGGCCGAATCTTTTATAGGCTATATGGATATTTGAGTCACGTACCGTAACTGACGATGGAAGGTACAACTCCTCAACGGTTAGCAGTTTAAACAAAAATTTTTCAATATAATACGCAATTATGGACCGATAGTTGTATACTTTCAGGCTATAAGGTTTACCTCATAATAGAAGGTAAATTTTTATAGTCATTAACACAATACGTATCTACTTTCCGCTAAAAATTTTAAAATAAATTATTTTTAACAAAAAAACAAAAACCGACTTCCAAACTTAATAAATCTAAACTAAAAAGTAGAAAATAATACTTTTAAGGACTTTGTTAATTTTGAAGTCGGTGCCAGCCAAAGCAAAATAACCTTAAATAGATACATATTTGATTAATCTATCAATTTGTAAACATATCAAAATACCTGGCTGGCACCGACTCCAGAATTAACAAAGTCCTTAAAAGTATTATTTTCTACTTTTTAGTTTAGATTTATTAAGTTTGGAAGTCGGTTTTTGTTTTTTTGTTAAAAATAATTTATTGTAACTACGAGTATTAACTATCGCACTATTCACGCCAATCTAGATTAGTTTAGATTTATGTTTATCTGTTATCCCTTCAGAACGACTGAACATATATGGATGAATTTTGATTTAGAAATAGATTGTGGTCATTTATAGCCAATAGGCACTTTTAGGAACTAGGAAATGCGCGGTTCCCTTGGGAAAGGTTTGTTTTGTTGTTTACTAGGAATGAACCCAAGCGAAGCGAGAAGATATTGATTTTCCAACACACAATATACCTAATACCTACACGAACAGTTAAATATAATATGTAGGTTGTCCCTATTAAGGAAGGTACTCGTTTGATCGAAAATCTGGATTATTTCGACGCCACTATCAATACGGTCAACAATTAGCTAAGAACCATTCATATTTTCTTATAAGCACACAAAAATATATAAAAGTCAACGCCCTCACACACAGCGGAAAATACCTATATAAATATCACGGTCTCAAAATGTGACCTAAAAGTCAGGAGCAATCAAACTGGATATATTTGTTCAGCATAAAATTGTATTTATTACATTTAAATAAAACGAACAAAGAGTTTGTTACGAGTACATTTCTACTGAGAAAAGAAAGTGACACTAAATCTAATTCAGCTTTTTTTGTTCGTATAAAGTTGTCTTATAAAATCCTTAGCTGTTATTTTACAACACAATACACTACTAGCATTAGAGAAATTTTGAAATTTATTTAATGTGTATTGTTTATTATCTTGTTATCTAGTAATAGCGACTCACCCTCATATCGCTCGGGTTCGTCCCTAGGTAGGTACTACCTTTAGTATAAAATGTTTACAAACTTTGAATGTCTTACTTATTTATGTCTAATCAAAAACCTAAAAAATAAGTTTCAAGCTTCTAGCTTTAAAAATGACATATTTTCATACAAACTTTCATCCCCTATTTAAATCTTTCAGTCCTTTTTCGCCTTGAAAAGTACACTATCTCTCTACTCTACTGCTCTACACTATCTGTGTACCAAATTTCATTTAAATCGGTTCAGTAGTTTTTACATTTGATAAGAAAGCAAAGCCTATTTTTAAAATCCTTCAAGTAGGTATTTTAAAGCCTATTCTTACGGAAATATTTAAAAAAAATATTTGCATAAAATAAAGAAAAAGCATAATTACTATAAAATAAACTTACCGAATCTATGTTTCTAGTACTAATATTGGACTAAATTACGTATCGTAGTGACAGCGTACCTGAAAAAATAAAATTTAATAAATCTAAGATAGTCTAATTTTAGTTCTACATGTAATCAAAGTAAAATATTTACATTAAACATTTTTTGGAACATTTATTGAAATAGTAATTGTAAATACACATCGTCCGAATGTATCATTTTAAGAATATTTCTCCGTCTGTTTGTGATCCACTGGATAGATTTTAATGAATGGTATCCGAGTAAGGCAGTGGTAGCCCAGCGGTAACGCGTCGCTTGTATAACCGTGTGATGCGGGTTCAAATCCGGGTCCCGCACCTCTGATATTTTCATGTGCGAATCATTTCTATCATGATTACCACTTGTCTTACGGTGAAGAAAAACATCGTGAGGAAACCTGCATGTCCGAGAAAGCCTAGCAAGTTTTCGTAAGACATGTGAAGTCCGCCAACACGCACTGGGCCAGCGCGGTTGACTATGGCCTGATCCCCCTCGCACTGAGGCAGGCCCGTGCCCAGCAGTGGGACGTTAAAAAAAAGGGCTGATGATGATAGGTTGTCTAACATATAACACAACCTAAGAGAACGACACTAATCTTTTAAATGTACCTATATAGAGAACGAATCCGAGAGAAGTGAGGGAGACTCACTGGTTTTTAATGAGTTAGAAATTTAAATTAGTACATACTTTTAGCTTATTTGCCCAAAATACTAGCAAAACCATAAATATTTTTCTAGTAATTTAACAAAATACATAGCAATTTCAATTAACCCCGCAGCTCGGCCACTTTTCACTGCCCTCTTACATTCCAACTGTAAATTACAGGATTTTCCCCTTGGGGGGTCGGATGGCGGATCAGTTTTATGAGAGTGCTTAATTTATCTTGAGATATACGCTACCAAGATCCTCTTTCGTGTCGTGTTCATGTTTATTAGCGTTTAGAGCATTGAAAACTTTTAAAACTATGAAGACGACGATATTAAACTCAAAATCCAGCAAAATGAGCACATAATTCAAGCATTAGTAATAAAATACGTCACTCATGTTTATCTTAAAATATCTAATATTATTACTACACAAAGTTCAAATATTTGAATAAATCACGTCAGTTTTCACCCTTGTATTGTACATTTATGTACCGTTAATTAAAAAGTTTCATTACGAATAATTACGTTTTAGGTACTTAAGTAAGCAATTAAAGTACTTTAGTGTTTCAAGATATTTTCTAAAATCCAAGGCAACCGATGCCCTGGTTCTTCTTATATACAATCGTAATTTTTTCGCAAAGAAAACAATGCATAGAAAAGAAACTTAGTAAATTAGGATAAAAATTAATAAATTATATAATTGTCTACAAAAATTTCATGTCTAATAAATTACAAACATCCATTCAAAATATATTAAATCACTACATCTTATAAAACAAAGTCCTCCGCCGCGTCTATTTGTCTATCTGATCGCGATAAACTCAAAAACTACTGCTAACTGCACCGATTTTCATGCTGTTCTTACCAATAGATTGAATGGTTCTCAAGGAAGATTTTGGTATGTGTTTTTGTATAGGTACATTGGCTAAAATATAATGATATCTGTTGGGTAGGTGTCGGAAAAAATAAGCCATCTGGGAGCTTTTAACAAAAACGCTACCTATACATGTAACAAAATGATACATGGTGGAATTGTGTATCTTATATAGATGTACAGAAGAGTCCGCGATGATATATGTCTATCTCTTAAGGATAACATACTATATCCTTTTTAATACTTTAAAAATTGGCAATTATAAAGCGTAATTGGAAAGCTATTGCACAAATACGGTATTAATCCTTATCATTTTAAATAAGTAAGAGGTTTTAAGCATTTCATGCACATTATTTTACTCTTTTATACCATATAATTTAAACGAATATCTTAAGAGAAATCGCAAACATTACGGACGTGAGAATAAAATTCAAGCGCACCTACTGTTTAGTTAATTCTAGCGGAACCCGGTTGCGCTTAATCGAGAGACGAGCCCGAGCGAAGCTAGGGCCAGTCGCTAGTCTACATAATAAATTATTACGATTGATTCAGCCCTTTTTAACGTCTCATAGCTGGACACGGGTCTCGCTCCACTCTAGCTGGTTGGCGGACTTCATGTGTCTTTCGAAAAAGAGTGCTAGGTTCTCTCAGACATGCAGGTTTTCTACGATGTTTTTCTTCACCGCAAAACAAGTAGTAATCATGTTATGATTCGCACATTGATCACATAGGTACGAGACCCGGATGTGAACCCTTATCTTATCATATTCGAGTTACCACTAGGCTACCACTGCCTCTTTATATATAATATTATATAATATTACAACATAACATAACAATATTTTGCAGTAATTCAAAACATACAAATGCAATCTACTTTATCAAGTGCCTATAGATCACAGTAGATGGCGCTACTGAAACCATACAAATCACGTCAGTCGCGGCCTGACCTCACCCGCGAGTGCACGTTATTTATGCGTCACGCAAGTGGTTTTATTGGGAATTTGTAGCCATGTCACCACTCGGCTTAGCGTCGAGTAATGCATCCTAGAATTTATGTTTCTTTTACTATACATTAAATGGCAGTAAAACTAGTAAAATGGACAATATCGTAATGTAATTGCGAGTGCAGCACTAAAAATATAATATTTTATGAAAAATTTTAGAAAAACGTATTTATACTAAAAGATTAATGAATTTGCACGATACAGATCAAATAAACATGAAATATCTCTACATAGTACAAACGAAAATAGCATGATATGCGCTGACATCTTTTAAATTACACAACGGATTTTAATGCGGTTCTTATAAAAAGACAGAGTGATTCATAGAGGGGAAAAGGCGAGAAAATATTTTATTCCTAAGAAATCAATACAAATCGTCAAAATGTATATCTATGGGGGAACCCGAGCAGAGCGATGGTGAGTCGCTAGACCCTTAGAACTCCTTAATACACAATACCTTCTAAACGCACACTAATTAATTATTAACAGACCTGTTCATTATTTTACATTTAATTAAAAGAAGCCTTTATTAAATTTCCTTAGAAATAATACAACTAACCTTCCTTTACGAGTGGGGTGCTTTCAACCCGGGGCCCACCTTATAGCATCAAAATAACCACACCCGACACTTGAACGCTCATTTACGGAATGGGCTGTTGTAGAAATGAAATATTTTATTCGGCATAAATTTAATGTTTCCACCAAGCTCAATGATCTGTTAACGTTTTACGTGCGTATAAAGTGAAAAGCTGCTGTATTTATCCAAGGTTTTCAGTTTAATATCTGAAATGACGATTATAATGTAAATTGTAAGTTACTTACAGGAATAAAGAAGTATTTTAGTATTTTCAAGTATTTATTTGTACCTAAGTACTTTAAACAAATAATATAAGTGCACTTAACACTTATAACGATCACGAAAAAAAACCTAATTTTATTCAATTAGGTTTAGTCAAGTCTTTGGAGGCGACCCATCTCGGTGGTCAATGTACGTTATTACTTTGTAATATGTACTTTCTGTTACCCGAGTGACTATGGGAGCCCTTTAGTTGTTTTGGTCTGCTTCGACAGTTCTGTTATCGGGACATCGTAGCTAAGAGATTAAGTGATCCCATTAAGACGGGGAAGGTTCAGTTGAGGTTCAGAGGTGGTCAAGGTTGGCTGTCATACAGTCTATACTTATGCAAGTATGCATAAACGCATATTTTAACGTTTAAAATAAGAATTTATTAAGTCAGTGTGACAATTTACTTCAAATTTTACACAGATAAAAGCTTTTTAAGTAAATGTACAATGAGTATAATATCTGGTTTCAAGAGAAAATAACTTCGATCTTTTGGATAAATAGATTATTCATATAGCAAAACTATAGAAAATATCTTTTCTTGTCTTAGAATTAATTAATAGGATATCTTACTGAGGCTCTTGAACCAAAACAATTAAAACAATTAAAGGTTTTACCGTCAATTTATAATATAGAATAACTTTTAAGACTCTTCGTCTAAAATTAGTGTTATTAAATTTTTATTCCAAGGTTTTTTGGATTATCTTAAATTTTACAATCTGCTAAAGAACCCTTTTCCAGAAATACTCGACCAATAACAAAGCAAATGTTATATAACATAACAAAACATACATAAAACATTTTACAATAAAGACAAAAAAAAAAAAACATAAGGGATGCAAAAGCTTTAAAAATGAAGTCATCAAAGTAACGAGCGAGGCAATGGCGCGTGCAGTGCGTGCGGCGTTTGAGGGTTGATCTGCTCAATGGCCGCGATAAAAACATGTGTTGCATTACATTATATAATTAGTTTGTGAAGAACTTGCTTCCATTTCTTTTATTAACGTAAAAATTTAGCTATAACATGCTTTTGTTTTGGTAATTGGTAGATCAAATGTGAATGATTTTCTATTAATTGAATATAAATCATCCTTTCAACTGAACAAGACTTTTAGTATATGTCTAAAAATTCTAAAATTCAATTTTTTTCTATTTTAAAAATTCTAATATTCTATTACACATGTGCAATATACTTATTTACGGGTTCATCATTGTATATGAGTGCTTAAAATATTCATTTAACAGTAGCTTAAACATTTGAATATAAGCTGCTTGTTTCTATTTTCAATAGAATAGAATACTTATAACTATTAATCTTATTGAAATGGCTTTAAAATACAGCGAAATAACTGTAGCTACATTTTATTTTACATTAAAATATTAGGTTGAATCAAATGGCGTGACAACGTACTATCATTCCCTAAAGAATTGTATAATCGTTGTTTACATTTACATTGAATGTTGATGGAGAATTTTCATATGAACGAAAACAGTGATAGTTTTTAAAAGCTAATATATGCTTCAAATGATTTGATAAATGTTTTTACATTTTATACATTATTAGTGACTCTACCTGACTTCGCTCGGGTTCGTCAAATCTCTCCCACAGGAACTTATCATTTTTGCGGAATAAAAAGTAACCCTTGTGCAATTCTAGACTATAATATATTTCTGTGCCTATTTTGTTTCAGGTCCGTTCGGCCGCTCTGGTGTAATCGAGCAACAAATATAAATCGTAAATTTTGCACTTATAACATTACTAGCGACTTACCATCGCTTCGCTCGGGATAATCCCTAAATTTTCCGAAAACAGAATCAAAATCAGTGCAGTAGGTTTTTAGTTTATCACGAACAGACACGGCGGACGACTTTGTTTTATAATATGTAGTGATTGGAATTTACTGGGAATCATTCGTCACTATGAAAGCCTTTAAGCCTAGCTCTTGTCACACTACGATATAAAAGAGCGAAGCTTGTTAATTTTTATCCAAATAATCGAAGCATTTACGTTCACACATACGCACTTTTATTATATTCTATTTCATAGCAGTTTAAAGAAATCTCGTTACTATTCAAACAGCGCTCTCGTATGAGACAACCAACAAATAAATTTAAAACACATACAAAACGTATTCATACACTAAAAAGTCCTTCACCCTACTTCATTAGACATTCTTAACAGTATAATAACGCAGACTGGAATAAACCGCAGATAGCTGACTAAGGACTGGTTACATACGTTTAAGAACGATTAAATATTAATATACAAATACATATTACATATACTGGAATGTGAATGAGCTGAAAGTTAGATGTAATTCGCATTCAGTATAAGAAAAGGTAGACGAAAAGCTTTTAGTTTTGTGAGATCTTTTTATCCCATTTGAAAATTAAAAAAAAATTTGAACTTATCAAAAGTCACTTTCCAAGAATGTCGATATTGTGGCATTTTTTATTAAAGTAAAACAATACTGCTTCAGCAAGTCATTAAAAAAAATACAAGTCAAAAAATGACCAATAGCATCCAAAGCGAAAACTGTTCATAAGTATAACTCTATCCTATCTTCTTCCTTGTAACATATAAAAAACCTTGCGTCACAGTGTTTGTTATCGAACTCTTCCGAATCGGCTTTTTATGTTTTATATGATGTTTTTGTGTATATTTGGTAGGTCTGAGAACAGGACGTAGGCTAATTTTGATTCCCCTAGGTCCAAGGTAATCTCCAGATATTTTATTTTTTTTTTATTTTTAGACCAAATTGTCATTTTTCACTATCTTATGATTTAACAAACTGTAAGTTTGCTAAATCATAATAATATATCATAATAACCCTAAATTTTTATTCATCGGGCGCAAGCAGAGCCACGGGAATAGCTAGTATTATTATAATATTTATTTAGAAATTTAACCAAAACCATACCATAACCAATTTTTAATGAAAGTTTATAAACAGAATAATTCGTGAGCATGGACTAAGCACTAAACACTAAATAGCTTTTAAAGCACGAGTATGCGAGTTTACGGCCTTGCATTATAGCTGATGCATTTTGAAGCAACCACTACCAATTCATCACTGTAATCTGCTCGAATTTCTGATAAAATAAACGGGTGAACCCTAAAATAAATACAATAATATATACAAGCCTATATTAAAATTATTCTTTAGGTTAAAAAGAACGAAATTAAAAATTTTGTCTGCCGTATTATAAACTATTAAATAGATTAAGCAGAATTTGGCATGATGATGTAAAGTGATCTGGGTCAAATTAAAGAATATTATTTATTGCGAGAAAATTTCTCATCTTGGAGAAAATCTACACGATCTGTTTAAACGTAATAAATAAATTAAACTTTAATATATAATAAACATAGTAATTTATAACTTAAGAGTAATGTACAATGATATATGTACTTCTAAAACATATAATATATATACTATATGTAATGTATGTAGGTAGTTTGAATTGGGCAAAGCTACTAGTTGACTTGGCTCGTTGCTGGTGTGGATTAACCGGCTTGGCGCTGTACTTGGTCGTCGTCCATAGCAAACTAAACTTTTGCCAAGAGCTAACTAACTTGAACAAAAATCACATTTCGTACCAAACGTGATTTTTTTGCAGCTTTATTTTAAAAAAAGCTCTGTTTTTTGATTGATGATATTGCGGTGTTACTTTATTTTTTGTCAGAGTAAGCTTTTTGTCTAGGTCTAGCATAGAGTACTAACATTATTTTATTATAAATATAAATAATAATAATTTATTATTATAATATTATTTATTATTAAATAATAATTTATTATTATAAATATACATATATAATAAATATACCTATTGGTATCCTAGCAACTTGCCATTGCTTCGCTTGCATCCCTAAGCTTAAATGGTTTAGATTGCATCGGGCTAAAATTACAAACGCTTACGGAATAACCAACAGAGTTTTATTATAATTGGGCCAATGGTTTATAAAGGCATAGAAGGCAAACATGCGGACATTGATTTTTATTTATATAGAGACAAGATACACTAAACTCTATATACTCGTATATCATAAATTATTCTGATACTGAGTAGTGAAGTACATTTGATTGCGTTATTAAAAGTCATCATTACATACATTTTACAAGAACAAGTTATGAGTAGGGAGAATTTACTTCTTCATCGCGTGTCCATTTATGATTTCACATTATTCTTTTGAGGGCATATATTATAATTAATATACCTCACTGTCCTAAACTTTACGCTCAAAAAAACACCTTTTTTTATGGGACAAAGGGGGCAAACGGGCAGGACGCTCACCTGATGGTAAGTGATTACCTCCGCCCATGGACATCTGCAACACCACAGGGCTTGCAGATGCGTTGCCAGCCTTTCAGGAAAGGGAGGGAGGGAGGAGGGAGAATGACGGGAGTAGGGATGGGGGTGGGCCTCCCGGACTCTCACTTACCGGACGAAACGCGACAGCATTGCTGTCACTTCACGCCGGTCTTCTGTGAGAGAGTGGTACTATACAGGGCGTGCCGGCCCATTCGGCTGCTACCCGAAGGTAACAAGCATGGCACTACCACCTTAAGTTCTCGTTTAAATAAATTAGGTTTATTAAAAGTATCCTACATGTTGACTCAGATAATCAGCTATCACCATAACAAATTTCATCAAAATCCGTCCAGCGGTTTTCATGTGATGACTGATACGGTCACAGACAGAAAGACGATAATACTAAAAACTATACATTTGTCCTTTGTAACTATAATAATTACCTACTACTACAATAATACACATTTTCCAAAAAATACAAATAAATTAGAATTTTATAATGTGTTTTTTGGAAACTTTAGCGGTTTTGAAATATAGGCCGGAAAAAAATCTTTTTTTGTCAGCCCCGCTCTAAATTTCCGATCCATTTTTTTATAAAGTGCACGATCACTTACTGGGCATAAAGTTACAAAATGCTATCAGATTCCGTTGGAGCTTCAGGCGCCATTTTGAAAAAACGTTTTTGGCTGATGCCTCTGAAACTATGAATTTTATAGATTGATCATATTTTACTGGTCTAATATGAATACTTCCCATGAACATGTTTCTGAGAAGCGAAAATCGAAATTATTTTTCGCAACATAAATTAACATTAAAATCAGTTGTCACATAGCTTACATTATAATGGTATAACGTAAAACATAAATTTGTTATGCACTTGTGCGATAATGCAGCAATTGTGACTCATCCATCATGTGCAATGAGTAATCGTGACGATTTTCATTAAGAGCTTTCTATGCCAATTAATAGTGTAATTATGTGGAAGTAGCGTAGTTCAGTCGCCTTTAATATATTAAAGACTAAGAAATTTTCCATTTTAATAGTTATTCTGCTATTATAATATGTATATAAAATACTCATAATAATTAATAGATACTAGCTGACCTGGCAGACTTCGTACTGCCTCAATCGATAAATAAAAGACCTAAGCTTTTTTTTCATATTTATTCACCTTTTGAACCTTCTCTGGACTTCCACAAATAATTCAAGACCAAAATTAGCCAAATCGGTCCAGCCGTTCTCGAGTTTTAACGAGACTATCGAACAGCAATTCATTTTTATATAAGTATACTAGCTGACCCGGCAGACTTACAGGCAGATAAATAAAAGACCAAAACTTTTCTTTTTCATATTTATTCACCTTTTAAACCTTCTCTGGACTTCACAAATAGGTAATTTAAGACCAAAATTAGCCAAATCGGTCCAGCCGTTCTCGAGTTTTAACGAGACTATCGAACAGCAATTTATTTTTATATATATAGATAAGATTAAAATTAGTTAAACTGTTAAAATTAGGAAAATCTGCATATATAAAAGTAGCAACCCAAATAACCTTGGTACACTTGGTAACACTAAAGTAGCTTATTTTTATTTAGATTATTATTATCACCTAAAGCATCATATTGATAAATATCATTCAGTGAAGAGAGCTAGTTCTATTTTATTAAGAAATTGTGATAATGCAATAATTTGTTTGAAAGGTTACGAACATAAAATAAGAAGGCAAATAAATAAATATATCGTATAAAAGTGCTCATAAGATTTAAAGAAACTAATTTTTTCTAAATAATTGTTCTAAAATTTAAGATCCGAACAGCGACAACTGCATCAAAATTCGTACAGTAGTTTTGTTATAGCATTATGGATACCTTCTATTCAAAGAGCATCGGTTTTTGTCGTTTTAATATATCAGAATGTCGACTGTCTTGTTTTAAATAATATATGTTTATTGTTTATGTAATTAATAAACTAAGATATTAAAAGAAAGTTAGTTGACATCTATCTATATATTATACTATTATAAATGTCAATGTAACTTACATTTTACGTTACGCTTTCACACGAAAACTACTTAACCGATCATCATGAAACTTTATACACATATTTATAATTGGAGGATGTTAATTCCGATAGGAAGTAACATAGGATACTTTTTTTTTTCTTTTTATTTCTAGCTTGAAACCATGAACGCGGGCGAAGCCGCTGGTACTGCTAGTAAAAACATAATTACATTAAACGTTCAAAGAATATTTAAGTTAAAAATATCGTATTTCGAAAACTTCTATAAGTTTTAGTACTTTATAAGTCCGCTAAATATCAACCATAATATATTACCACTAAAGTTATTCAATACATACTTAATTATTATGAATTAATAACTAGTAATAACTATACATTTCCCTTGATTCAAGGGTTTAGTACGCGACAGTAGAGCATAATTTACTTTTGCTAATGTATGTAATATAGAATATGGAAGACAAACGTAGACACTAAAATTAAATTTAAAGTCATTCTCACTCGCTTCATACGAATTTATTATTAAAATCGTTGTCATTTACCTCAAAAGGTATACCTTGAATACGAACCATAAACCTATGATATAAAACTTCGAAGCGTCATCTATTCCTAGTTTTTATGACAATACAAGGGCATTTATTTAAGCGTTTTAGTTTTATGAGCTAGCTCGATATTGGCAATAAAGTGTTTGAAAATATTTAATGTGAAATGGGTGATTCGACAAATCTTTTGATACGATATCATTTTGAATTCCTAGTAAAATAGCATGTTTTATAAATGTACTAGATAAGCGCGTGAGAAGCCGTGGGTTTCGCTAGTAAATGTATACAAAAACTTGACAAATTCCTCAAGAACCACTCTATCCACCGGTGAAAACAGTATGAAAATCGGTGCAGTAGTTTTTGAGTTTATCGCGAACAGACAGACAGATGCGGCGGAGGACTTTGTTTTATAATATGTAGTGACTAGAGACTGATGATGCTTGTTACCTTCGGGTAGCAGCCGAATGGACCGGCACGCCCCGTATAGTACCACTCCCTCACAGAAGACCGGCGTGAAGTGGCAGCTATGCTGTCGCGTTTCGTCCGGTGAGTGAGAGTCCGGGAGGCCCACTCCCCATCCCTACTCCCGTCCTTCTTCCTCCTCCCTCCCTTTCCTGAAAGGCCGGCAACGCATTTGCAAGCCCTGTGGTGTTGCAGATGTCCTTGGGCGGAGGTGATCACTTACCATCAGGTGAGCCTCCTGCCCGTTTGCCCCCTTTGTCCCATAAAAAAAAAATAACCCTCGCTCCATTCGGGTTCGTCCCTAGTTTTAACGGTTAGTATAAATTTCTCAGATAATATGACATTTTATGCAGATATATATCATCATACCAAATTTCAATTCCATTCAATTTTTCCCTTAATGGCTACCAAATTTCATCATAATCTGTGGTTTTCTCGTGATGCTGTCAACAGACAATAATTACAAAAATTAAGCTTTCCAAAAAGAATTTATTTAGTACATTTTAAAAATAACAGTATAAGCACTCAGAGTCACTTAATGAACCATTAAATCGTTCTGTAGTATGGAGATTCTCTACTTACCTCTACCTCTTTATGTTATAGTCTATATCAAAGTTTATAAATTCATACATCAGTATCATTATATTTTTTACTAAAGTATTAGGTACGTAAGCATAACATAAGCGTAACCACGGTAAAAGCTAGTACCCAACTTAAATGTAAGACTTTCTTAGATTATCGCGAATATTTAATATTTTTAACAAAAATATACATTCGTTTTTAGTGGATTTATTTCAATTTTTGGTTCCAGATGGACAATTACAATTTATATAAGTACTATTAAACATTCCAAGCTACAGAATAGTAGTAGTTACAACTAACAAAATAATAGAAAGTCAACATTATTACATAAATTCGCTTATCGCAATCGACAATCGACATATTTGAACAAGGCGCAAGCGACACTGACCCTCTATAACAACTCTCCCCCCACTTAAGAGGCTATCACATAAATTTGTCAAGGCACCCTCACAAAAGCAGGCGTAAGCAGCTCCCATAAGTTAAATGAAATTTTATGAAATTGGGTAGGATGTGAATTAATAGTCATTTAAAGAAGTAAAAGTTATGAATACTTCAACCGATGTCAAAGAAAAGAGGTTTGACAGTGACAATCAGCATTTGTGTAAAGTAATTTACCGCCACACTCAGATTCACTTAATGAACCATTAAGTCGTCGTAATGGTTAATTAAGTGACTCTGAGTGCGGCGAATATTCTAAGATTCCGATCTATGAGTTCCTCATTATTTTGTAGGCAAAATATATTTTTACAAGGAACTTTCTCAGAAATCATTTATCATACTTTAATAATTCTTAAATGTATAAAAATTTATTATTATCAATATCTTCTTCTGCGGTATTTGTACCGTACTATTAAAACCATGCATTTTCCTTAAAAACATTAGTGGAAACTGAAAAATAAGCCACCATTCTAAAATATTTGGAATGTGAAAGGTAAATATGAGTGTAAATACTACAAGTATATACGAATTAAAGCTAGAATAACAAAAGAATGAGATAAAGGTCCTAGAAAATTCGGGTAATTTACAAATATGAGGCTACGAAAACATAATTGATCAAAAGCTTTGCGTTTTGTCGACAAAAGTAGTATCGGATGACTTTGTAAAGATTATGGTGTCCTAAATGGGGGAGTTAATGGATGACCGTTTTATTCCTTGACAAAATAGTTGAAGCTTCTAGTAAAATTAAAAATTTTCATATCATAAAGTATGTATGTTACAGTTAAAAGTTCTCAGTTACAACGCGTTTTAACTAGTCAAAACTAGTTTAGACGAAACGCCTTAGTAAAAACTAAAATTGATTAGAAGATTTGAACCTCCTCCTTTTTGCAGTCGGTTAATTAATTAGTCGAAGGATGCTTTAACTAAATAAAAATACTTCTTTTTATTTATTTTTTTCTAATAATCTTTCTAATATAATATTTTTTCAAATAAGTATAAAACCTTTAATAACTGGAGAATTTATAAATATAAGTTATAAAAATCTAAAGTAAAATAACTAAAGCTTAATCTAAACTTATACTTGTACAGCTTTCCCGAATAAATGGTCAAAAGCGGTAAAGGCAAATTTATTGCATAGTTGCATACGATAGCTCGTTCATCTTTTTTTGTTAAAAGAATCAGGAACTATCCATTGTTTCAAGCAATAATAGAAAACTGTGAAAAATTACACTCTCGTTGAAAATTTAAGCTGAAATAGAATATTTCCAAAACATTGTACATTTTAGGTTGTTTCGTCCTATATTTTACAATAATATTTATTAATATATTTAATTTACTTTTCCTTTACCTTATTACATATACCTATATATATGACATACATATTTACAAAAGAATTTAAATTAAAAATACTACCATCGATCTATGTTTATAAACAAATCACAGCTCAACTAACTAAATTAACTGTTGTACCAAAGTAACTACGGTGAAGGAAAACATCGTAAGGAAACCTGAGAGAGATCTGAGAAAATCTACTTAAGTTTATG
This sequence comes from Boloria euphrosyne, assembly GCA_951802675.2. Lineage (NCBI taxonomy): Eukaryota > Metazoa > Arthropoda > Insecta > Lepidoptera > Nymphalidae > Boloria > Boloria euphrosyne. Next base: position 6,728,520 of record OX637896.1, read on the forward strand.
AAAGACATGTGAAGTCCAAACCTCACTTAACCAGTGTGGTATACTTTGGCCTAATTCTCTTATTGAAGGGAGACTTATGACCAGCAATAAGACGTTAAAATGGCTGAATATATACATACATATTGTAGTACATCGTATAATGTACACTATACCTCGTAAAAAACATCAAAACTTGGAAGCCACTCAACAATAACTTTACATTTTCATTATAACATCTGATTAAAACTGTTTTCCTTTGTACTACTCACCTCTACTAAACTCAACTAATCCGCTTGGAAAATATTCTGCGTTAATGGATGAAACCATCCAAGCGAAAGAGCCAATTAGCCTTATCGTCTATTAAATATAGTATTATATAGCATTAACTAGCTTAGCATTTTCAAGTATAGCTTTTGTTTTTAATAAAATGTATAGGTATAGAATGACTCTACAGCTTTAAAGATATAAGTTAAGCTAAACTGAATTAATTTATATCTTTCTAATATATAAAAATATCGTGTCACAGTGTTTGTTATCGAACACCATAGTTTTTAATTTTTTATGATTGGCAAAATGCTTATAACCATAAAATTTAATAGTTTAGTTTTATAGAACGCGGGCGGAGCCGCGGGAAACGCTCGTAAAGAAATAAAAATTGAACGTCCTTAAGGAAAAATCTTAAGCAGAACGATTAACCGTAGTAAAAATATTAGTAGAAACAAGAGTCCGGAGCTATAATTTTTAGAATATTTGGCTGTCTGTCTGTGCCCGCATCACAAAAAACTATAGCACAAACAAAAAACTGATTTTGATTAAATTAGACATGAAGATAGAACTTGCCAACATATACCTAGAATACTTTTATAGCAGAAAAAATATAATTTCTGAGAAACGTATACCGTGTACTAACTGTTATTTAGTATCGAGGGATGAAGTCGTCACTAATCCCGAATAAATATCGAGTCTAATATTAAGCAAGTTAATTCAAGTATTTACGAATAACACAAACAAAATAATAATTTCTCGAAGTAAGCCACTATTATGTCGTAACAAAATATTAATTAAATACATAGATCCATCATGAGCTTTAAGAGAATATAATATTACTATGAATTTTTCATCCTACACGAATAAGTATCACCGAGGAAAGCCCTTATAAGTAATTCATTTTTAGCTATAGATTCTTTGGAGGGTCAGCCTCCGGCCCTATAATTAACGACTCAGCGTGTTCATTATAAGGACGAATTTAAAACTAATTCCTACAAGGGAGTGAAACAATTTACTCTTATCTGAGATTAAAGTGAAGAGATCGTGATTTGATACATAATTTATTAAACTGGCTATCATGGGGGTTTTATCTTGGACGGGTTGAACTAAATTATAATATAACTATAGTTTACACGCGGCGCCGCTCGTTGCATTTATGTTTAGGGCTGTCTGCACTACAGTTTTCTATTTTAAAGGTTTTAAATGTATTTTTTTCCAATCAAGCTGTTATTTTCTGAGATAAAATATAAAGAAATAAATTCTTCAGAATTATCACAGAATCTTGTCTTGCAAGTACGAGAGTTTCATTTTTGATAGGTAGGTAGTTTAGGTGACGTCAGCTACGACAGACAGACAGACAGACGACGACTTTCACGACAAGCCCTTAAGTAACTTTATATAACAGTGTTTTGGTGTGTATGAGTTATTTTGGATACACTAAACTTAATTATGTTCTATTACATATATACATTATACATACATACATACACAGATATTATATGGTATTAGCAAAGCCGATGAAACATATAGTCGGCCAACGGACGTGACAGCCCAAGCTGCCATACACTAATGTCTCAAGTGAGTGTATGGCAGCTTAGGTTGACTGTCACGTCCGTTGGCCGACGATGTGTTTCATAGGCTTTGGTATTAGCAAGATCTGTCAAACACCCATATATTATAAAAATCTAGTTATTGGATATTCGATTCTTATACGGATAGTGAAGCGACTTAAATGATATGTCAAATAAAAATATAGAACAAAAGTAAAGTATTAATGAGAGTCACTTTTTTACCTAAATACTATTAAGGTAAAAAGGTATTTTAATTTAACCAAACCCTTTAAACTAAGCATATATCGCAACCATCTTTTCATAGATAAAGCTTTGTTGACAAAAGCACATGACTGTGTCATTCAGAAGGGTGTAATTACAAGTCTCTTTGAAATTAGTCACTGCATGTATTCGTTTCGGAACGTCAAATGCAAGGACATAGTCACTTTTCAAAGGACTTTCATTCTAGAATATATGAAAGTTATGACAATGTCGAAAATTTTGTAATGTGAAAATATGAATAATGTTTGGCATTTGACGGAAAGGCACAGAATCAGGAAAATCTTGAATGACTACATTTATTTTAATAGTGTTATTAAAGTCAATCGAGTTATATATAAGGGACGTAGCGTAGAGACTTGACTCTATCTCCCCTACGGCTCCTTAAGCCATGAGTGTCGGGTAATAGTTCTCGACCAAATTGGAGTTTTATAAGAGAATGTAAAAAAATATGTTTTTCAGCAATATATGTCATATTGTTTCAATAAACACATTTTTGCGTTTTTAAAACTATTGGATGGATCGTGAGATAACCTGCATGTCTGAGAAAACCTAGCAAGTTTTCGTAAGACATGTGAAGTCCGCCAACACGCACTAGGCCAGCGCGGTGGACTATGGCCTGATGCCCCTCGTACTGAGGGAGGCCCGTGCTCAGCAGTGGGACGTTAAAAAGGGCTGATGTCAAAACTATTGTAAAAAAGAAATACATTTTTCTTAAACAAATAATAAATTCTATAACCTCTTAGAAAATAAGATAGTTTAACTATTTGATTGACTTATTTGGTAGTAGTAAGCGTGTACAGCTTTAAATTTGAGTCCTAGAATCGAGACAGATTAAAATAGTAATGTTTTTTTTTTGTTATAATACCTTTGTACATCGTCTTTCACTTCCAACGTACCCATATTTACACGAGGGGGACATAGTGGTGGTGGTGACCACCATGCTAGCAAAGTGCGGGTTGGCGAGCTTCGCATGTCTTTCGAAAACTTTTTAGGTAACTTTCCTTACTCAGACATGCAGATTTCCTCACGATGGTTTCCTTTCGTAAGACAAGTGGTAATCATTTTGGATGTGGGCTACAACTACTGTATTAGCTACATAAATACAACAAATCCAAGATCGCACAAATACAACTTTAAAATTAATATTAAAAATTAGTTTATTATTATTAATTACATTTCTAATGGCCAAAGGGAAGAAATCAATTTAGTTTCACTTCGCCTTCGACGAATAGGTTTAACGCTTGCCAAGTATAAAAGCTCTTAAAAGCGTTTTTGGCGAACGTTTTTGTTAAGTCGAATTGTATTAGACCTTATTATCAATATTACCATTTTTGAATGTTTCTATTAAAAATAATACTACTTAAGGTACTAACTACTTTACATTAAAAAAGATATCAAAAAAAATAATTAAAACCGTTAACTTTTATTTGGATTGGAAAAACAATAGATTAGAATTTTGTTCCTATATTTCTCTTAAATTTTTAGTACAGTCGAATTGTGAACATTGTATTATTAATAATACAATAACTCTAACGACAAATTATAACGAAATCAATCGCTCCAGTAGTAAGTTTCAATGAATCAAAATATTCCACATATCGGAGACACCCAATACCCATCAACTACGACTTATCAATCAATGAACAAACAGTCATCGGTACACGATTATTTGACAAAGCGATTGTAAGATATAAGGGGTCGATAACTAATGAAATATACATACAGCAATATCCACCTTAATCAATTATAATAAAGTCTATAATTGAATAGTTCTGGAATAGAGCTTTAGTAGCTAAAAGAGCAAGGGAAATACGTCATTAATAGACTACAATATCAGGAAGGGGATCAAAAACAAGATAACAGTGCTGATAAATTGAAAATAGAATTGTATTTCACTCCCTAAAGAATGCTATCATAAAAATAAACTAAATATGTTAATCAGCAACTGTGGGTATAAAAATTACTTTTAATTACATACAGTATATCAAGATACCGAAGTGTTATAATAATCTAGTAATTAATTAATGCAGCCGGAAGTTGTTTGTTAAACGAGAATTTCACATCATTTTGGTAGAATGTTAAGTAGTCTTTATATAATAAAAAAGCTCCGTTATTTAAAAGAATAATTTGTCTTTTGTCACGGGTTCGATTTTCGTAAGAATTAAACATTAGAGGTGAATAATGAACATACAAATTATGTATTTTTTGTCTCTATTATATAAAAGCACTTAAAGGCAATAGTAAAATAAATAAGTAATGTTATTTATAATTATAAGAAGTGTAAAATTATTGTCATGTTACTTTAACGGTAACGAAGTTTAGTTATTATAAGAGCTTTTTAAATGTCAATAGTACTTAAAATATAAAATAATATTATGAAGGAAGAGCTAATAAAATCTAAATGTTACATTTTAGCTTATCATTATAGTGTACACATGTTCCCACAGCTGGGCAAACCTCTAAGTTTTTATATTTTGCGGTCTCAAACAAGAATTTGACAAAATTTGTCCTATCACCAATAACCTCCCCACCTAGTTCATGGTTTGTTCCGACGTAGCTTTCCTGTCTTAGAGTACCACTTTGTAGTAACTTTAACCCATAGTTCTGCAGGCATATGCACTATCCACATTCTTTTTATTCTTCATCCCTTTTCAACGTCCCACTGCTGGGCACGCCTCCCTCATGGTACGAGGGGGATCAGGCCATAGTCCACCGCGCTGGCCTAGTGCGTGTTGGCGGACTTCACATGTCTTTCGAAAACTTACTATGTTTTCTTAGACATGCAGGTTTTCTCACGATGTTTTCCTTCACCGTAAGGCAAGTGGTAATCATGATAGAAATGATTCGCACATGAAAATATCAGAGGTGCGAGACCCGGATTTGAATCCGCATCACTCGATTATCCAAGCGAGCGCGTGACCGCTGGGCTACCACTGCCTTCAAATAAATAATAACTCAAGAATCAAGATCACGCAATAAGTAACCATCTTTACAACTCAAACGAAAAAAATCGATATTCATTACTGAGTGAATATAAAGTTTTTACTTTTTGTGCATGATTAAGCCGCAATTTTCACACTTGCCTCAGTTAAGCCAAACTTTCGCATATAAAGCATCCCATTAACCGCGGCCTGTTTGATGTTCAAAATTTCGCTTTAATTTTGTGCGAGGTATTAAAACTTAGACGATGTATCCAAAATATTTTGAATTTTATAATCGGGATTAAGGAAAATACATTGTTACTTGCATTTTAAAAACATCTTCATTCTATAGTTAATATTTAATTGAAATAGTAATTTTTATCAAAAAGTATCGACTTATAGTTTTTAGAATTTTTGTCTGTCTGTCTAGAAACGCATTATGAGAAAATCACTCGACAGTGTAGCGAAGGTGGAGGAGTGAGGGACTCAGCTAAGTATGATTCCCTACAAAATATTATTATAAGCAATAAAAAATAAGCTGATTAAATTATTTTTCGTTTACGATCTTTTTTCTTTACAGTGAATATAAAATAAATTTTACGCCTATAATGACAGAATATAAACATCAAAATAAATCTAAAATATTACCAACAACATAATTAGAAGGTAAACATGAACCAATGAACTCAAGGCAAATTTCTTAAATAAATATAAAATCAAATGATCAATCAATTTTTAAATTCAGTTAATTAACCATATTATTTATATATTTTTTTATTTCATGTTATATAAAAATAATCTGGTTTTTTTTAAATCATATGGTAAGTAGTGTTTGTATTGTAAATATTGTATTCAGCCCTTTAAAGGTCCCACATCTGGGTTTCTGTTCAAACGATAATCGATAAATATAAACATATTTTTATTAATAAAGTATGTTAAAATAAGATTTTGTGGACTGAGAGAGTGAAGTAACGCTATTTGGTGTGTAGTTACTAGTGTGTTCTACTTTACTTAAAAAGTACAAGTCTGAAGCAGCTTTTATAGTAATTAACAAGAACTTTTATCAAAGCTTACCCTGTATTGTAAAGTAATGTACTTGCCAGAAAGAAATCAAAACTTTTACTGCTAGATTTTGCTACTAGCGATAGTTATTAAAAAGAAATATTGTAACAAACTGAAATATTGAATTATATTATAAATGAAACTATCTTTTATGATATTGTCACGGTTTTATTTAGATTTTTGGTCATGATTTTCATTTATGTCACTACATATTATAAAAACAAAGTCCTTCGCCGCGTCTGTCTGTCTGTTCGCGATAAACTCAAAAACTACTACACTGATATTCATGTTTTTTCAGCAATGAATAGAGTGGTTCTCGAGGAAGGTTTTAGTATATAATTTGTCAAGTTTATTTCCTAGCGGAACCCACAGCTTCGTTCGCGCTATATCCAGGGACGAACCCGAGCGAAGCAAGGGCGAGTCGCTTGTGTCAAACAATCTTTGTCAATATAAGAAAGTATTATCTAAGACTATGTTACTTGAAAGTAACAAATAAGATACAAAGAAGTAAAAAGTGAAAGTTGTTTACACGTAAAGCAATTACTAGTGAAATTAAAATTGTCAACTTCAATTTATTTAATGCATTATGAACATGGACTGGTATTGACTATTTTTATTCTATTATTGATTTACTTTCTTGGGAGTTATATTGACTTATATTTAAATAAACTAATAAGGAAATATTTATAATAAGAATAAACGAATACATAATATTATCTAATGTGTAATAACTTGTAATTGGTTTTTTCCGAGTAAAGCTGCGAATATCTATACTTATATTATAAAGAAGTAAAGTTTGTGTGTTTGTATATTTGTTAAATTGTAAGGGGTAATCTCGGGAATTTCACCAATAGAAAGCCACATAATTGCTGAGTGTCATAGGTTATATAAAAACTGAAAAATAAAAAGGCTTTTACGTGGTAGTCCGTTTTGCAAAGTGAATCGGAGAAAAAACGGTCGAATGAAAGCGTTTTTTACGCGATTATATATGAAAATTACGTCATTTTTAAACTATACTAAAGAGGTCATACCTGGGGACGAACCCGAGCGAAGCGAGGGTGAGTCGCTAGTATTATATAAGTTTATTAATTAGAAATAACAATTAATAAGCATCTTTATGCAGGACCCTATTACATATATACATAATAGCGACGCACCCTTGCTTTACTCAGACTGGTCTCTAAGTGTTTTTTTTTAAATTGACATTTTTTTATTTAACAATCAATTTCAATAATAGAAACGTATTATTGTAAATTTTTATAATATGTACCTAATTGTAATTTAATTAATAAATGTTAAGTGAAACTTAACACAATACCACAAGTTGTTTACAGCGTTTCTGCGATTATCGCGCACAAACACTGACAAACTGGCAAAAATCTAAAATTCATTGATTTGGGTTCTAATGCATTAATAAAGATGCTTTATAATAATTTTTCTCAAAACTCTTGCATACACAGACAACGCTCAGTTACAAATTTATTATATCATGTATGAAACTAGCACATGTATAAAAATAAAAGTATTAAACGAAGATCAAACTCCTTTATAAATGAAATTCAGAACTCCTTAACACTGACTTCAAAGTTTCTAAAAGTAATTTACACCACACACATAAATTCTCTGTAATGTCACTTCTATTACCATCTTAAAAATTGAATTACCGCCCGCATCCTTAATTTCGTATGCATAAAGTAGTCGCGATAGGAAATGCTGCGAAATTTTTGATTTGGGTCCCCTTCGCCTAAGGGTTGGCATCTCATTTACGTTGGAATATACAAATAAAAAACTTATTTACGCCCTCAAATTTAATATAAAATATTGAAAAGTGGACATTTTGTACAAGTCGTTTAAGTATGGTAATATTTTCAGCTTTTACACTTTAACCAGTCATATGGTTATTGATTTTTTAAGGACTTGTTAGTCCACCATACGCATTTTCCCAATGTGGTGATCTCTACATGGCACGTACCTACTCTAAAATTGCTTTCGCAGGTCTATGCCAAGTAAAGAAAAGTTAACGTCGAGAACAAAATGATTCCATATACTCAAAAATATTTCGATTTCATCTTCCAAAAATGTTACTACATAATATAACAATAAAATAGCGAAATCATGTTAAATTGAAAATACAACGCCTATATTTATATATACAACATATATATTTAATATTACTGACAAGCTACAAACAGACAGTAAATTTTATTTATATTAGTATAAAGAGTAAGTATACATCTGTGTTACAAGAATATCAAAATAAATACATATCTAGAAAACGATATCTGGAGCTCATCCAATTATAGATTTAATTTCGTAACTCAATTATGTGAAGCTGGATTGTTAGTAGTCAAGTTGAAATTAATATTGGCGGTGTATAACGTTGAAATTAATATCACTATGAATAATGTTAGTAGGTAAGTGTGTATTTAGTATTTACATATAATACTAATAGACTAGCATCGCTCTACTCGGTTTCTTCCCTGTTTCGATTTTTAATCGAAACAGGGAAGAAACCGAGTAGAAAGTAAACTTTTCTATATGTACCGGATAAAATCTGTCATCGAAACGAATTTTCAACAAAATCTGTACAGTGATTTCTTCGGGATGCGTTCTCTGACAAACAAAAAGACAGATAGAAAAAAATCTAAAAACTGCATGCATATTTAGCCTCTGTATTGATAATAATGAGTATTTCCATTAGATCTTCAAAAAAAGGTACTTATTCGACTCAGAATTTCTTAATAACCCGATCGCCCAGATTCCCTTCGCAGTGAAGTGTCCCCCTGCTCAGCCAATGACGTTGAAAAGGGCTAATATAAATTACAAGTACTAAGAATATAAGTCTAAGTACAATGTTATTAACACACAAATTATATTTTTCTAAAACATCTTGCGGAAACCATACTTCTTTTTTTCTTAAACTTCTGAAGTAACACTCAAACAGCGGGGTGACAAGTTTAATCTAAACTTGGTGGGTCAAATAGGCCCCGGGCCGACTTTGAACGATTATAAGTTTGAAGTGTTATTTTTAATGAGTTTTTGTGGATTTTAATATTAACTGTGGATTTGAGTGTCAAAAGTCTAGTAAATGGCATCAAGCACCCATTTTATTTCCACAACATAAAGTCGAGAAATATGGTTTAAGGTAATTTACATTAATATTTAAAATATGAGACACTTTAAGAAGTTTCTTCGAAATTATTTTTGTACTAAGAATTTTCATTTACAAGATCAATTTTACACTTGTTTGCAATTAACAACTTTTACCTTTGAATTACGCATTATGAGAAACTAAATATTACACCAGTCAATTACTGTTTTGTTCCTCGTATGTATACAAGGAACTAGACAGCTAAAAATAATATAGGCAACGGTTTTAAATACTAAAATATTTAACTATCAGTACTATTTTTACTAACAGTCCTTTAACAGTAATATATAATATGAATAGTGCAATACCGAAAGTGTATTTCACACTTTCAATATCACACTATGCATTTATATATGCAAAGTAGCAATGCAAATATTCGACCAACAAATTCGGCTTTGTAAAATTTTAATATTTCGTGCCAACGAGATTGACTTGTGTAACACATGGCATATGGCTAGCGTACTTTCATCTAACATCATAAATCGACATTATTTTGTATGGAATAAAGACCATTTTGATTTGAAAGATTTATCATATAAAAACGATTCCCCAATGTCAGTAGATCAAAATATCTTTCGAGTGTATGTCATAGTTATATTCAAAATATGAAATCCCTTTTCAAGTGTTTGGGGATTATTAAATGTATTCCTATGTCGCAGATGTTTTACGATCTTCATACAGATCGGAGGGATCAGCATAATGGATTTTGGAGTGTCTATTTTACAATCAGTACCGGTAGGGTTGATGGTGCTTATTTGGTGTGTGTTGATCATAAAAATTATTATTAAAGTTTTACTGCTACCTACATATAAAATCTATTCATTATATTACACGATTATAGCTAGTTTTAATTAAATGAAACATATATATTATTAAAAATTGAATTTTTAAAATGAAATTAGATGATTAACGTATTAACTTTACAATATTCTACATTTAATATCAGTGTAACGTGTGAGATGTTCTAAAATTTTATTATAAGTAAGTTCCAAGAATCGTAAAACCATATTACAGTATTCTCAAGAATCACAGATTTCGTAACACAGCGCTTATTTACATTTCAAAACAGCAGAAGGTCGAAACAAAGAAACTTTGCCCCACTTGGCTCACATAAGTAAAATAAGACACCAAATAATACGAAGATCCTGAAATAAAACCGCAAAGTGCCAACAAAGTCTCGCGTTCAGAAACAGATAAAACCGAAGAGTTGAAATGTTTAGTTGAAAACAAAGCAAAAGGTAGTAAAAGTTAAACGGCAGTTCATTTACAGCAAACTGGTGAATTAAAGACTGAGCACAAAAGGTTGTATAAAACGATTGTAGAACAATGGTTTCAAATAAGCATCATTGGGGCTACTTATCCCTTGGGCTGCCGCATTTTAACGCTGAATTTGCAATAAAATGTGAAGTCCAGAAGCAATTAAACATAGAACGATTTAATTGTATGCAATAATCGATCAGACATGGTATAGGAGTAGGGAACTTATATTTTATCATCGTCGAGGAGTCGTTTGTGTTTTACCAAGCTATAAAGTCTGTTTTCTTCAGAGAGTGATCAAAATTGTGTCAAACAAAAAGTTTTTCCCAATCAATAGCCCATCTTCTGTAAACATGAAACTTCATAAAAATGTATACAAGGAGCAAGGGAAAACACGACACTGACGATTCAGATATTAGATGTCAGTTTAATTTGGGATAAGCTCGAGGACTTCTACCAAAGTATAGTAAAGCCGGAAGTGCCGTTAGGGACAATTTATGACGGAAATTCTGACGACGTGTCTGATGCGGAGTTGAGTATGAATAAATTATTGTTTAGTTCTCACTTTGTTTTAATATTATTATAGAGTTTCGAATAACATGTTTATTTTTGTACTAGTAATACGCCCTCACTCCTCTCGAGCTAAATACGTTTTAACTCTTAGTAGAAATTAGGTATTTACAGAAAAGTATCCTATAAGTATCCTGTATGATATACCATATATACCAGCCATTACGATAATCATACTGAGTTTTATCAAAATTACAGAAGTTTTCTCAGACAAGAATTAAAAAAAAATATAGATTGGGTCTCCATTTCTTTAATATTGATTATTTCAATTAAATTTTCTATAAAATATTCAATGTACAGACTCGATTAGGTTGAAATTTTATTATAATATAGATATGTATAGATTAGGCCAGTGTTCCGCAAACTTTTTATGTTCAAGGTACATTTAGGAAAACGAAAATTTTTGGAGGTACACCACAATTTAAAAATCAGTTTTTAAGTAATATTAATCAACATTTATTATTAATCCAAACGAATATTGGCCGAATATTAGCCCTCACCAAACACTCATACCATACCAAACCAGTAACCAAACGAAACGAAACAAATCGCTTCGCTCGTGCGCTCGTGTTATTTACATTATTATATTATGTGGAATAATTTTTTTACCCTTACTTACTTACAAAAATTAAGTTTTTAAGATAACCTTATTTTTCCGAGGCACACCAACTAGTGACCACGGTACAACAGTGTGCCGCGGTACACACTTTGCGGAACACTGGATTAGGCGACTGTTGTGTTATTTTATGTGACATATGACACACTTGGAGTTAGTTCTCTTCCTCCTCCTTCTTTCCTCAACGATAGATTTGTAAATATTAGAATTATATGAAGTAACAGCATTTTAGGTTATGTAAAGATGTTATATAAGGGCGGATTTACATTGGCAATATCGGTGGTGTGATAGGAACGAGTAAGTTTTACAACAAACCCATTGAGATTTATGCAAGTTTCACATATTTTATAGTTCTTCATAAATTTTTAATACTCTTGAGTCAAGCGAGGTTTAAGTATCAAAACTTTGTTGAATATAAAGTCCGCTTAGTTTTAAAACTAAAGTAAGTAATTTGAAACAAACGACCATTAGTAACTGGTAAGATTCCTATTTTTTTTAGAAAATACTCGTATATTAACTCACACACATAATATATTATATTATAATACCTAAATATAATATAATGGGTATCGAATCCATCATCTTACGACTTAATACAGTAACTCAAAAATCTGCGATTAATCTATAGGTATAATTAATAATAGATATAATTATTTAATATTTTAAACCCATTAATATTTTAAAGATGAAGAATTAGTTTGGTTGAACGCGCTAACCTCAGGAACTAGTAGTTCAAATGGAAAAAAAATATAGTTGGATTGCCCATTTATCGAGGCTTTATAAAATCAAATAGTACAATGATATGTAAAAAGAAAGGTCTTTGAAATTTGTAATAATGTATTTATGTAAATGCATATAAAGTTTATACGTATTATGGTACTTACACCAAAAAAAACAATTTTTTTTCTGTCTGTTTGTTCCGGCTTATCTCTAAAACGGCTAGACCAATTTTGACGAGACTTTCATTAACAGATAGCTAATGTTATAAGGATATAACTTTGGCTACTTTTATTTTATAAATAAAATATAAAAACCGTTTCATTTATTTTAACGCAGAACAGCGGGTTTGCAAGTAAAAAATAAACGCATAATAGAAGGGTTATTTCATTGTAAAACTAAAGATCTAGCTTTATTACACCCAACCTAATAACAATTTCTTCAGCTCATTGCCTCAATGAGCTCATTTATGAAATCGCGCGCACTTTAATTTTATGGTTGAAGCGCGCTAAATAATCCGAATAGCCCACACAGCAACAAAATATAAAGCGACATCAAAAGCTAAGCTTTGAAACGTGGTAATCATAAAACATTGTACAACTTTGATATTCGTTCACTGGTTTCCTGCCTTCGTTAATTTTACTTTCAATCTTGTTTTAATAGAAACTCTTCAAATTTATATTTTATACAGCTATCAAACAACTTTTATTTATGTAATATATAAAAATCTTGTGTCACATTGTTTGTTATCGAACTCCTCCGAAACGACTGGACCGATTTTTATGATTTTTTTGTGTATGTTTGGTAAGTCTGAGAATAGTTGTAGGCTTTTTTTATTCCCCTCGGTGATAAGGGTGGCCCTCTCCAGATATATTATTTCTTATTCATTGACCAAATGTTTATTTTTAACTTTTTTATGATTTGGCATCAAAAGCCTAAGTTTTCATCCTTCGGGCGCGGGCGGAGCGGCGGAAATTACTAGTGTATAATAAAATTCTGAGTAAAAGTCTGTATAATATTAAATACTTTTTGGAAAATGTTATTGAATTTTCTTATTTCTTATTTATAAGATGTTGAATCTTATTAAATTTAAATTATCGATATAGAGACTGACTTTGTAGTTTTTTAAATGTTTGTCTGTCTGTTCGGAAAAGCATCAGGAGAAAACTATTAGACAAATTTTGATAAAATTTGGTATAATGAAAATGGCTAACACGTTCAACGTACTATATTATATATATATATATATATATATATATATATATATATATATATATATATATATTATTGCTTGGGGCATTACATAAATAATGCCCCAAGCGGGACTCGAATCCGCGACCCCAGACGCAACAATTAGTCACTACAAACTGAACCAGACGTATCGTAATCATTTAGTGGATTTTTTGTGTGTGTGTTTTTCGATCATTTTTATATATACAATACTAAAATATAATACTTTAATGCCTTTCACTTACGCAAACTAACGATCTGCCTTAACTATAAGTTTATCATAATCAAGTCAAAGTTAGCAACTTCCGCGACGTAACTGCTTTATTCCGTCATTTTTCACCAAGTTAATAGTAAACTAGTTAGGTGGCCTTTGCGACCCGAGTTAGGTTAGCTCTTTGTAACATCTATCCAAATCGTATTACACGCCAAGGCGGCCAAGCCTCGGGACGAAAGCCCTTTACTTTGGTATAAAACTTAAGAGCTTGCTTATTTATTTAAATGGTTTGTTTATTTTGGCTGTAATACTGTCTTAGGTTTACGTGAATATTTGACATTATAAATGAAACTTTGCGGATTTTGTCGCGGATTTATTTTGATTTTTGGTTCCCGACGTTTCGAATGCTTTACAGCAATAATGGTCACGGGAGAGACTCGGGAGAGTCTTTAAATCCGCCACAAAATCCGAAAACATAGTTTCATTTATAATTAATAGCCAATATAAAAAACTAATATTACAAAAAATAAACATACGAGTATAAGAATGTTTTTTTTTGTAATATATGGTTTTTTCTTCAATTTGCGTCTTTCGGTGAGGAAATTGAGAACCCTTGACTTTTTTTAAATAACTTATTGAATCTTACCACCAGTCTTAATTAAAAAATTAACAAATTGTCCTTGCGTACTGTAATGAAATCAGGACATTTCACTGTGACCTACATTATATTTTATCTAATAATAATGTCCTCATGACTGATTTTGGCTACGGTGGTCAATCCCACTATGATTAATCACCTGCGAAGAAGAGAGTGCTGGGTACAAGTGAGCTATATACTCTCTATTCCTTTTTAATTTTAATTGATAGATTACACAGCGGTATAACACTATTAACTTCCGAAGACCAGAATGCTATTAAAAGGATCTACACAAAAAACAATTACATATGTATTTTCAAAAACTTTGCCTAAGTGAGACTTGAACTCAGGACCATTAGATCTATAAATAAATTTAATATGACACGACATATTAAGACAACACTCACGTTTGGCGCAGTTTGTAGTGACCCTACTTGCTGCGCCAGCGGTCGCGGGTTCGAGTCCCGCTGGGGGCATTCATTTGTTAAGCATATTTGTACTCTACTCATGGGTGTTTATATTTATAATATGTATTTATTTAAAGTTATATACGTGTAGTGTATCAACTATTTGGTATCCGTAACACAAGCCTCGTAGCTTACCACGGAACTAGATGTCGCTGTGTGTGATAATGTCCCAACATATTTTTCATTTTATTATTTATATCTTACAACAAATATTCACTCATCAATCTCATAACTTCTACCACACAATGTTTGTACCAACACTTGTAACGCTATTCTCATTATACCTTTGGTAAGTGCTTAGTGAATTTCCGTATGCTTAGCCCTTTGTGGGAAGGGCGTATTTCAGATTTCAGGTAATTAGTTCGCACTGCCGGATACGACCCTTGGACCAGATAAAAT
Organism: Boloria euphrosyne; assembly: GCA_951802675.2. Classification (NCBI taxonomy): domain Eukaryota; kingdom Metazoa; phylum Arthropoda; class Insecta; order Lepidoptera; family Nymphalidae; genus Boloria; species Boloria euphrosyne. Next base: position 6,743,839 of record OX637896.1, read on the forward strand.
GCGATATATTTCATTACTATTTATTTATTACTAACATTGCCCGTTATTTCGTCTGCGTATTTTATTTATTCATGTAATAATTCTGTATTTAAGGAGACTTTATTATTTATGCTTATACACTGTAAAACTTATGAAAATTTCATTGAGACTATATAATATGGTACTCATCAAGATTCGTGTCTCCAGTTCCCTTACAGGCAGGCATCGTACAACTCATTTTATGTTGCAGACGTCAATAAGCAACGACATTCACTTACCATCAGATGGAATAGTTTGATCATTATTTTAAAAATAATATATAATCTGTAGATTTTTCAACATAATTCCATTGAAAAAATCTTATCCAACTATAGCCGGAAAAACCTAACCCACCCAAAATTTTGTTCAAAGCTGTTGACCTCTCATAAAGAAGAAACACTTAAAAACGTTAACATTTACAATATTACTGTAATAGGATTTAGTTAAGTGGAATTAATTAAGAATAATTTGATTTTGACTGTCAAAGGGTGACAGTAATTTACGTTTTATTGTTCCATAGTCAGAGGACTCCAGCTTTATAACCTTATCTAAAGGTAGCCGTCCACTAATACATGTAATTTAGAAATAAACCAATAAAATTTACTGAAATATTACCCTTTTGATATAAAGCATTCGCGTCTTGTAAATATGCTGAAAGATTAAATATTTAGAAAGTTTAAAAAAAATACTTTATTGTTTTAACTTTGATAGTTGAATCGTCTTTTAATTCGCGTCATATTTTCTCTATTGACTCAAATTATGGATTAATTAGTATGTAGACACCATGTAAGTATATATATGTTTTTTTTTTTTTTTATGGGACAAAGGGGGCAAACGGGCAGGAGGCTCACCTGATGGTAAGTGGTCACCTCCGCCCATGGACATCTGCAACACCACAGGGCTTGCAGATGCGTTGCCGGCCTTTCAGGAAAGGGAGGGAGGGAGGAGGGAGAAGGACGGGAGTAGGGATGGGGAGTGGGCCTCCCGGACTCTCACTTACCGGACGAAACGCGACAGCATAGCTGCCACTTCACGCCGGTCTTCTGTGAGAGAGTGGTACTATACGGGGCGTGCCGGCCCATTCAGCTGCTACCCGAAGGTAACAAGCATGGCACTACCACTTGTAGCATCATAAGCATCATAAGCACTTGCAGAATCCCAAATCACGTCTTACGATCGGAATAGCAACGCTTACGGAGCTGCGTTGAGATCTATGCGATTTGCAGATAAACTTGCGATGCGACATTTTGTACTGTTATTTAGCTTAGTTTGTGAATATAAAAATATTCTTAGTAATACTCTTTATTTGTTTATATATATAACGACACGTTTGGCTTTGTGACCCTACTTGCTGTGCCAGCGGTCGCGGGTTCGAGTCCCGCTGGGAGCATTTGTTGATGTTTTTTACGAATGTTTATACTCCCATAGTATTATGTGTAGTGTATCAACTATCTTGTAACCAAACACAAGCCTCGTAGATTACTATGGAACTACTCATAGATGGCATTGTGTAATAATGTGCCGACATATATAAAAAAAGTTATCATATAAAAATTTACATACACATATTAAGTCATCACCGTTTTCTATCTATAACTATCACCATCATCATCAGCCCTTTTTAACGTCCCACTGCTGGGCACGGGCCTCCCTCAGTACGAGGGGGATCAGGCCATAGTCCACCGCGCTGGCCTAGTGCGTGTTGGAGGACTTCACATGTCTTACGAAAACTTGCTAGGTTTTCTCAGACATGCAGGTTTCCTCACGATGTTTTCCTTCACCGTAAGACAAGTGGTAATCATGATAGAAATGATTCGCACATGAAAATATCAGAGGTGCGAGACCCGGATTTGAACTCGCATCACTCGGTTATACAAGCGACGCGCTACCGCTGGGCTAACACTGCCTATAGTACCTATAAACTATAAAGCATATTAGATTATTAAAATTCAAATATATAACGATAAATTCTCTTAATGTTTCTCTGTTCGTTCGTAAGTGTTCGTAACGTTTCTCTGTTTTTGTCGAGAACAGACAAACATGACGAACATTCTAGTTAAAGATTTAATTAATTTAAAGAATATAACTCATTAAATATTTCATCATGTCATTCGCAAGAACCGTAAAAACGGATTTACGAGTATATCTATACAGCTATTATAAAGAGAAAAGATTTGTATTTTTGTATAATTTTTGTGTATAACTAGGAAATTGCGAAACAAATGTATATGGAATTTGGTAAGAAAGTTGGTCCAATTGTGAACGAATCGTTTTCATTCCGGAAGTCATCCCTTAAGGAAGTGAAAAGAGAGATAAAAAATTGTATGGGGAAAAATCATATCTCAAGTAAGGGACAGAAAACCTAGTGACGACTAAGTAAAGCGCGGTTGAGTTGCGAGTTATAGGCAGATAAAATTTTCACATTTTATTACTCTTTCAATGATATTATGTAGTAATAAAAAGTATGATAGTGGTACTGCATAAACATTGGTAGGAAGTATTATGAAATATAAACCGTAGACGTAGAGTCGCACCCAAGTGAAGCAACGGTAAGCCACTAGTATACAGATAAATAAAATTGACGTGTCTGTTTGTATGATCCAATGCTTTTGAATAAATTTTCTCTAATTGATAAAGCTGAAATTATCCATCCTAAATTATTAATGGAGGAAAATGCTAATAATTTTCGTAAGGAAGTTTGATTAAAACTTCCAATAGTTCCAATTAATGTGTTAAAAATTATAATTAAAAATAAAAATTTATACGCATATGTAAGTACTTCATAGGATACTAAGAAAACACAATTTTAAAAATTTTGCCTATCTTGAGACGCACTCTACCTAAAGAGTAAGTCAGTCGCTAGTAGTAAATAAATCTACAGAAAACAAAACAAAATAACAGTTATCGATCGTCCATTTTAATTTAGTTCTTCCTTTAAAATGATAATATCGAAGCCCGCAAACATCTCCATCGCCAAAATGACTTCTTTTGTTTAAGACAGCTTCGAAACTTTAACTTGTATTTTTCATTGTAGTTTCTTTATTTACTTTAGTATTATTATTATTTTTCATAATTTCGGGTCGCATTGTCTTCCTGAAAACCTGTTGTCCTCGCAGAGATTGCAATGCATTTGGTCCCGGAAAACATTTGTATTATAAAGGTTTTATACCGAAATTAATATTCGAATAAGTCACAGTACAGATTAAAAAATACAAGTATAAATTAGCAAAGACAAAACAGTCTAGTGCCTTTTTCTCCTCTGCTTGTGTACTGATTTTTCTGTTTGGCAAGTAGCTATTAAGAGCTTTATTATCTATAAAAAAAGAAAATAGTGTATTGAAATTCATTGTTATCGATACAGAGGCCGAATGTATAGTTTTAAATTTTTGTCTGTCTGTGACCGCATAATGAGAAAACCACTATACCTACAGATTTTGATGAAATTTGGTACACATGTATTCTAGAGCCTGAAAAAGGGCATAGGCTACTTTCAAGGCGAAAAAAGGGCCGTAAAGGGTTGAAATAGGGAATGTCAGTTTGTATGGAAATTACGTCACTTTAAAAGCTCTAAGCTTGAAGCTTTTTTAAAGGGGGTACCTAGAGACGAAACCAAGCATAGCGAGGGTGTGTCGCTAGTATAAAATATAGGTAACTGAGCAAATGATGTTAGAAGCACAATAGAGCGTATATTTTACGAACACAATGGTCATAAAATAAAACAAAACTTCAATAGGTAAATCAAAATATAAAGCCATGTTGATTTTCGTTTGTTTGAATTTTTATTTATAAAATCGGCGGATCGGCATGAGATTTGTTAAGTGGTTTGAGTAAGCTGGTTGAACGATTAAAGTACAATTCTAAATATATCATATACTAATTCGTTTAACTATTAACATATTGCTTATACATAAAGTTGCAGTGTATTAATATCACTACATCATCACTACATATTATAAAACAAAGTGCTCCGCGTCTGTCTGTTCGTGATAAACTCAAAAACTACTGCACCGATTTTCATGCTGTTTTCACTAATGGATAGAATGGTTTTCGATTAAGGTTTTGATATATCATTTGTCAAGTTTTTGCTTACATTTACTACCGGAACTATGTACTCAGCGTTTTTTAACGAAATGGCAGCTATGCTGTCACGTTTCGTCCGGTAAGTGAGAGTCCGGGAGGCCTACTCCCCATCCCTCCTACCTCCCTCCCTCCCTTTCCTAAAAGGCCGACAACGCATCTGCAACACTGCAAGCCCAGCAGTGTTGCAGATGTTCATGGGCGAAGGTCATCACTTCCTATCAGGTGAGCCTCCTGCCCGTTTGCCCCTTTTGTCGCATAAAAAAAAGTTTTCTCGATATGCCTTCCATCACCGTAAAACATATGAAATGATTCGCACATTAAAATATCAGAGGTGAAGCCCGGGATTTGAACCCGCTTCACTCGGTTGCCCAAGCGAGCGCGTTACCGGGCTACCAATTATTTTTTATTTACATATATTAGCTATCACTATTTATTTTAATTCAATATAATATACCACTCAGAAACAATGTCATGAGCTTCTTCGTTACCCATTCTTTTATTCATGTCACACGTACGAGAATCAACGTAACACCTACACAATGTAACACATACGTAACAATAAAAACAAAGTCAGTACCAACATAAAGCTCTCAGCATAATTTCATTGAGAACTTAGAAAGATTTAAAATATACAGGTTGCTACGCCTAGTTCATGTATCGCTATCATGGCACGATTAAATAACGTGATAACTGTGAACAAGCTGCGAGACTTAATGGGAAATTTCATGCACCTATCTAATAAAATATAAACCCATTATGTTCACTTGGTCGGATAATAAAGTGTATTAAAGTTATAACTGAAGTGAAGTTTATAATATGATCCCTGCTTAATAAACTACTTTAAGTAGTATAAATGGGACTCTGTTCTAGACTTAAGTTTAATATAAATTATGTATTTAGGACTTGTCTTTTCTTGAGATATACTGTTAATAATATTAATTATTTTTCGAAGAATCAACGAATTATTTTTAAAGATTGACATCGCCTTAAATTAATACATCCAACAGTGCTTCTACTTACATTCGCACATTTAATTTTCGTACGAACTTACAAACAATCACTAAATATTTCAAAACAAAGTCTTCCACCGCGTCTCTCGTTCGCAATAAACTCAAAAACTTCAGCTCCGATTTTCATGCTGTTTTCACCAACGCATAGAGTGGTCCTCGAAGAAGGTTTTAATATATGATTTGTCCAGTTTTTGAACACATTAACTAGCGGAACCTGCATTAAAAATGCAAAACACAATTTCACAACAAACACACACTAGCGAGATTTAGACTTGGGACATTATTACAACAGCGCCATCTTGTTCCGTGGTAAGCTACGTTACGTGCTTGTGTTACGGATTATAAATATTAACACCCATGACTGGAGTACAAACATTCGTGCTCAACAAAAGAAAGCCCCCAGCGGGACTCGAACCCGCGACCGCTGGCGCAGAAAGTAGTGTCACTACGAACTGAGCCAAACGTGTCGTCAAAAGTAGTAGTAAATAAAACTATATAATTTTCTAAAAATATATAAGTAATAAGTATATCTACTCGTAATTACTAAGCTTATTTTAAAATGACTAAAATAATATTTTACATTGTCTACATAATAAAAGTTGATCATAGTCAGACGAAATATTTTAGACTGTGGCTTAGTGCTAACGGTTTTTATTTTGATTTTTGGATTTTTATTTTGATTTTTAGTCCCAACGTTTAGATTGCTTTACAGTTTACATAAATTAAGATCATGGCAGAGATCGATTTTCGAAAAGAACGTTGTATATAAAATAATCACGAATAAAATGACGAGCCTATCATTGTTCAACTGGGATCTTTAACGGGACATCCAAAAAACGTAGTTTATAATCCGCGTGGGTTTAAGCAATGCAGCGAATTTCTGATCAAACTGATAAAAAATTACGTGGGCGTTTAAACTTAAAGTACGCAGTCTGTAAAATAGGCTTTATGCCTGATACTTGATTTCGTAAAGTCGATTGTAGACACTTGTCGGATAGTAAAAAACACATCCAGTGTAGGGTAATAAAGCGTTTATATGGATGGAGGGCAAATTGTAATTTTGTTTAACGGCCGGTCCATGGCATTTCTTATTACCTAATAAACATTTTATAAACAATGACGTAATTCTCTCTGTTCTAGGTTGAGGAATAGTTACAGATATACTAAAAGGTACAAAATATTTGGATAGAGCCTAGATTAGCCTTTAAAAATAATTGTGGCAGACTGTTTCGTTAATAACATCCTTAGAATTAATTAGTTATATTAACAATGAAAATTAAAAACCTGAAAGTTTACACTCGATTTTTATTTTATTTTTTTTATTTTGTATACATAATAAATAAAATTGTATCTCTACATAACCTATTTTTCGGGAAATCTAATTACAATTGTCATCAATAGTGTTAAAAATTTTGTCGGTCTGTTTGTGTGACGGTATCACGAAAAGACGCTGAATAGATTTAAAAAAAAATTATATGAGGATATCGGTTATCCGAGTCAATATATAGGATACTTTTTAATGCTGAAAAATATGACATCTCTGAGAAATCTATATTAACTGTTCAAACGTACGTAGGGGCGAACCCGAACGAAGCGAGGGTAAGTTGCTAGTTCCTAGATATATGTTGTTGTTATATGTTGGGACATTATTACAACAGCGCCATCTAGTTCCGTGGTAAGCTATGAAGCTTGTGTTACGGATACCAGAATGCATACATAATATAATTAAACACACCCATGACTGGAGTACAACCATTCGTGCTCAACAAATGAATGTCACCAGCGGGATTCGAAATCGCGACCGTTGGCGAAAAAAGTAGGGTCACTACCAAATGAGCTAAATGTGTCGTCAAATATCATTTTGGTTGATGGTTGCACGAGAATATTATTAACACAGTTTGACGTTTGCTAAGTAATGCGTCATACATAGATGTCGCTCGTCTGCGTGACCACAGTGTAATGTAGAGGTCCCAAGTCCCAACCACAAGCTGGCCACTCTCCCCACTGAGATGAGAGCGGTTTGCGGTACTAATGGTAATACGTCTTAGCTATAGATGTAAGCTTAAGTGTTGTCATATTTTAAAATAATAAATACTATGGTGACTCTAATAAATATTTATATGGCCTTATATGACCTTGAGACGTAGTGAACCTTGTAGTGTCTCCCGTGACCATGACTGTGGGGTTTTTTCATAGAAAAACGAACCTATAGAATTTAATTTTCTGCCTGACACACGGAATCCAAATAAATCTTAAGCGCCGTAAATATTTTTAAATGTTATAAGATAATATTTGACAACAATAAGCAGAAATCTAGACTAAAACTCTTAAAATAAATCTCTTGTCACAGTGTTTGTTATCGAACTCCTTAGAAACGGCTTGACCGATTTTTATGCAACTTTTTGTGTATATGCCGTAGGTCTGAGAATAGGTCGTAGGCTATTTTGATTTGAGTGATAAGGATGACCCTTTTCAGATTTTTTATTGTTTATTTTGGACCAAATTTTAATATTTCATTTTGTTATGATTTGGCATCAAAAAATAATTAAAACCCTATCATCCTTCTACCAATATTTATATCTCAATAGTGATTAGAACGCGCGGGAATCGCAACAAATCATATAAGTACATACACCTATAATATACTTATGTAAATAATAAGTACACATTTAAATACATAAAATAAAAAAAAATACTTATCTAAGCAAGTGAAACTCGAATTTACGACTACACCTGCCGAAAATAATTAAAAACCCCACATAATTTAAAACGTAACAATTTCAATCAACATGCGTATTGAATAAATTTCATGGCTACCAAAAATCTTAGATCTAATGGCAACAATGGAGATTAGGGATATAAAAACTGTAGAATCTAATCAAAACCGGCATTAGCTCCACGCCTCCGACATCTAGAACGCGTTAAGTCCCGCCTACGTGAAGTGTAACGGTCCATGTCAGAAACTATAACGAATTATATTATGAATAAACATATTTTGTGTAATTGAAAATTTAAAAAGGCATGTAAGGTATGTGTGTAATTAAGGAAATGACCATATTGACAATCGTATTTGTAGAGAGTGAATTTAATTACCGTAAGTAGTAAATAAACAATATTATAATTATTATAAAGAAGCCCTGAAAAATGATTTTATCTAAGAAGGGTTTAGCTAAAACGAAGTATTCTCATACTACTTATAAGTACCTATAAGAATAATATTGAGGGCGTGACAAACGTATTTTATAAAATGCTTCGAAAATGCTTCGATTAAAAAATTTACACATCAGTTTAATATATTATATATAAAGTAAATTTTTGATATAATATTTAACATACTTTCGTACTAATTTAATACATTTTAACGATCCGCCAAATTCTATGACTTATATCAAAATTTGTGATCACTGTACCATAAAATATGGTCGAAAACTGTAACCGATGGTAATTACAAGCAAGACATGTGAACCCATTATAAATAGATTAGGGTAGAGAAGCTTATTAACAGAAAAGATGATTTTAAGCGATAAACACTATAATCGGTATTAAACGTAAATAGAATGTTTTCTTGTTCTTAGAGTTTTGGGCAAAACATCACTTCTTGAAGACTTTTCTATGTAAGTAGAATGCCAAATAAACAATTTTCGAAAACCAGTTAGGTTCTCTCAGATATACATTAACGAACCGTTTGGCTCTTTGGTATCCTTACTTGTAATGCCATCGGATTCCATTCCCGCTAGGGGATTTACCGCTGTGATGAATGCGAATGTTTGTACTCCAGTCATGTTGTCTATATTTATAATATGTATACGTATTATAAATATACGTATAGACCGGGATGGTTGGCACTCATTGGGGGAGGCCTTTATTCAGCAGTGGACGACGATAGGCTAATTGATGAGTATTTAAGTATTAAAAAGCATAGTGGCTTACCATGGAACAATATGGTAGTGTGTATTAATGTCCTAAGTCTCAACATATTTATTATTCAATCTTCTTAGCGTGAACGTATCACATACAATTTTACATATTTATAATAGTAAGTATATCTCCACTAACTATGACTCTTCTAAAAACAGCCTCTAGGCATTAAACTGATTTTAAAGTCACTATATCTTCTTATTTAAAAAGTAATTATCTCAATTTATAAAATCTACTGGCAACATTGGTGAGATTCTCGATGTGGAGATAATTTTATTTCTAGCTTGTCCTCATGCATCTTAGTATGTCTAATCTGTTTGATCTATTGGGCATCTTGACACTGATCAGATAGTAGACAGTAGAAACTTTCCTTCCTTTTATAAAAAAAAAACTTATAAGCCGTTCTATATTCACTTTACAAGCAAATTCATGTGACTGTGCTTGATTAATTATTTACGTATGTGGCAAACGTTTTAATCTTAATATATCATCATTAAAATGTATTAAACCTTACACGAAACATGAAATAAAACCACATAATACAATTTATATCGTTTCGGAAAATATTCATTTCATTCATTCGAATTATTTAATAGATTCACGAGCGTCAGCCGATTATGACTTATCAAATATCAGTTTTTAACCGACTTCCAAAAGGAGGAGGTTATCAATTCGTCTGTATGTTTTTTTTGTGTTTGTTAGCTTAGTAACTTTGAACTGGGTGAACCGATTTTGATGATTCGTTTTTTATTTGAAAGGTAGTGCATCGCGTGTGGTCCCATTTTAACATTTTTCAGTTCTCACAATGGCATCCATGAGAAAACCATAAAAGTCTTAAATTTGCAATAAGTGTGTGCGCGACAAATGGACGAATAACTCAATATCACGCCAACCGATTTCGATGATTCTTTTTGTATAGGAAAGGATGTACTTCAAGGGTAGTTTGATGAGAGTTAGGTAAGGTTATGATTATGGGATCCATGACAAAGTAAAGGTACCCCCTTTAGTATAAGTTTTTTCAAACTTTGATTTTTTTTATTATTATAAAATCCTTCCGTTTGGCTTACGGTACATACAAAGTAAAAATTAGCCGAATTGGTCGAACCATTATCGAGTTTTTTTTTTCATTCATTTTTTTCTTTTTTTTAGTATTAAAACCTTCCGATGACTTTAAGGAACATACACAAAAAATAATTTGTCCAGCCATTCTTGAGGTATGCGCTTACCAATATTCATTTTTATTTATACACTAGCTATTTACCCACGTTTCGCTCGGATGCGACCCTGAATACGTTTTTAATTTTTGAGCGGTATCCTAACACTTTTTCGATACTAATAAGTAAAAGTTACTAATTACATTAACTATTTTTCAGTGAAAGCCCAACCATTTTGGACATACCTGATGGGAGTTTAAAGCTGGTACAAACAAAAATTAAGAAACTATGTAGGTACTATATTATTCTCGTATGGACCGTTTTAACTTAACTTTAAGTATAAAGTTGTTATTTTGACATTAGAAACAGACGCTTCAATTTTATCTTTACAAATATAAAATACTAGCAGTACCTGCGGCTTCGCCCGCGTTCCTGGTTTCAAGCCCACTAGAAAAAAAAGTAAAAAAAGTATCCTATGTTACGTATAATACACCCAAGAATATGTGTACAAAGTTTCATGTTGATCGGTTAAGTAGTTTTCGCGTGAAAGCGTAACAAACAAACTTACATTTTTTTTTATGGGACAAAGGGGGCAAACGGGCAGGAGGCTCACCTGCTCACCAACAACAGAATGTTAAACATCTACAATGAAGATACTTAACTATAAATAAAAAAAGACAATAAAAAGTACCAACGTGATACAATTGAATAAAAATGTCTGGCAAGATGATGAATCGTGTAATAAGTGAGTTAAAATAAAATTGAAGTGTCTGTTTGTAACATCAACATTATAGCTTTTTACTAAATGTATATGGAAATAAGAAAAACGCATTCTGGCTGTCCGTTTGTTCCCACATACCTTTGGAACGGCTGGATTGACTTTGATGGAACTTACACTGGCAGATAGCTGATGAAGTATATAAATATTTACGCTGTTCGGAAATCGAACCACCTAACTGCTCTTCATTAGTTAAAACTTTATAGCTTTAGCTTTAAGAGTGCAAAACCCAACCATAGTAGGCAATAAAGTATAATGAAATAAACAATGTATGGAAATAAAACCTATGCATTAATAATGGCTAGCGAAGTTCGTAGAATTAGTACAATGCGCCACATGAGTGCTAAAGCAATTGAATATTATTGAACTTGTAAAAGGAAAATTAATTAATTCTGTGGCAATATTATGTTGTATTATATTTTTTAATATAATCGTAAAGTTTAAAGATTCAAGTGATTTTAGATTATGGTACTAAGGTTGCAAACGATTAGCACATGAAAATATCAGAAGTGCGAAACCCAGGATTCGAACCCGCTTCACTCGTTGCTCCAAGCGATTGCCTTACTACTGAGCTACAACTGCCTTCGCCTTGAAGATCTTACATACATCCATATAAGGTTTAATACGACGTATATACTTAATACTAGTAATCCATCCTCGCTACACTTCACATATCCTTAGCAGACTGGGATAACACTACGATCGCCAACCACTAAATTTAATGTGGCTGACGTCACATTTCTTTTGAAAACATACTACGTGTTTTCAAACATGCAGGTTTCCTCACGTTGTTCTCCTTCACTCTAAGGCAAGTGAAGTGTCAAAAATATCAGAGGTGCGTGACCCGGAATTCAAACTCACTTCACTTTCCTAAGCAAGAACTTTAGATGGAATTCGATCTCATGGAGTTCTTTGATGATGGTTATAGGTATGTACTATGTACTTTTGTCATTCTATATAATAAATAAAACTATAACAATTACTTCAATGTTGCTTGGCAAAAAAGAAAATTATACAATGACATAAACTCTAAATGTGCTACATTTCTGAATGCTTTACATATTAGAATCCATGTCATTCAACATCTTTATAATCAAGTCTTGACGACACGTTTGGCTTAGTTGGTAGTGACCCTTCTATCTGCGCCAGCGGTCGCGGGTTCGAGTCCCGCTGGGGCCATTCATTTTTTGAGCACGAATGTTTGTATTCCAATCATAGGTGTTAATGTTTATAATATATGTAGTATATCAACTATCTGGTATCCGTAACACAAGTACGTAACGTAGCTTACCACGGAACTAGATGGCACTGTTGTAATAATGTCCCAACAACATATCCATACTAATATTATAAATGCGAAAGTAACTCTGTCTGTCTGTCTGTCTGTCTGTCTGTCTGTCTGTTACCTTTTCACGCCTAAACCACCCAACTGATTTTACTGAAATTTGGTATGTAGATAGTTTGCATTCATGAGAAGGAAATAGGCATATTATTTTTTGGAAATTCAACCCCTAAAAGGGTTAAAAGGGGTGGCAAAGTTTGTATGAGAAAAATATTTTTATTGCACATTTTTGCATGAAACTTTGAATTAATGCTTTTTAGTACAAATGATGAAACACGTATTTCAGGGTTTTTCGAAATTCACCCCCATTGGGGGTTAAAGGGGGTGGCTAAGTTTGTATGGGAAATTTAATTCTATTGAAATATTTTGCGTGAAACTGAAATAATGCTCTGCAATACAATTATGAGATACATATCTAAGCGTTTTTTGAAAATCAACCCCTATGGGGGTTAACGGGGGTGGCACAATTTGCGTAGAAGAAATATTTAACAGTAATTTTTACCATAAGTCCATAACAATGAACCACGTACATCAGTTTATCATTAACGAAAAACACACAAAGAAATTATGATACACATAGTAGCAAAATTGGTTAAAAATAGGAAATAAGTTTTAGAAAGCGCAGCAGTGGCGGCACGGCAGGATGCTACACAGTAGTTTTCAGAAAAGAGGGCCAGAACTTTAAATGGGGAATCAGTCCTTGGTACATTATAAGTAACAGTATATAAGCAAAAATGTTTATTTTATTCACTCTTAGCGCGAGCGAAGCCGCGGGCACCGCTAGTTATTACATATATTAGATACATCTATACATACTAAATATAAATAAAATTCCAGTGTCTGTTTTTAATTTCAAATTAACAGCTTTTCACTAAATGTATATGAAAGTATAAACGTTAAAAAAAATGTTTCGGATAATCTCTGAAACGGCTGGACCGATTTTTACGGGACTTTCATTGGTAGATAGCTAATGATGTAAGGAGTAACTTAGGCCATTTTTAACCGACTTCAAAGGAGGTTATATTTTAGAAACATTTTTTTTAACTAGCGGAACCCGTGGCTTCGCTGACGTTAAACTTAGGGACGAACCCGAGCGAATATTATAAATATGTATTATATTAGTTATTTATTCTACAAGAACCTACAAGTCTTATAGTTGAACATAGTTATAACTCATGTGGTTACTACAATAACTTTAGCTGCATTCTGCACCGGATCTACGTAATAAACATCATTGTCGGAATATGTTAACTTAGATACGGAGCGGTTTACGCGAGACGTTGACAGTTGTGGAAAATGTATGGAACGTCCCGAATTGTTTCTCCATAGAACAAATAGTTGAACTGGGTATAAGTTGTACCACAGTGTTATCAACTTCCTTGAATATGTTAATGTTAAAATCATCTAGTAAATGGTATCTTCTTGATACAAGATTGAAATTGATAATAAAATCATATAAAACATCCTATTAAGCTCTAGCTCGTACAAAATATACGTACAGGTTAATATACGAAAACAAATTATTTATAAAATACTTAGATATTTAACAAAATCATCATAATATTTAACTCGTTTTATCCACACTCTGATAAGGACTTCTACGAAGACATGTTATTTATCATTCCACCACGGTAAAGGGTCTATTGCACTGAATATTCTTCGACAAACATAGTATTACAAAATGAGATAAGTACTATCAGCGCGATTTAACATTTCTATTAAGAGAAATCAAAAGCATTGAATCTAAATGCGTTACTTTTTTTACTTTGCAGGATATACGTTTCTCCATTAAAAAAGTTTAACATTCACCATGTCGCTTGTAACAGAGCCGAAATATCGAGACGGCTCAAAAGTAAAAACAAGTAATAAATGATCAATATCTCGTTTCACATCACTATAATAGTTTTCGTGACCATGTAAGTTTAAAGAATGAAAAATATAAATATAATTCAAAAAATTGCTGTTACAATCTCGCATAAGCCCATCCACGTAGTTATGCATTTTTCACGGTAGCCGTCATATGGTCGTTATTTGTAAAACCACAGAAACTCTAATTATTCCGACACCTATTTCTCACAATTCGTTTCTTTTGAAGAGGGATTGACCTCGAATGTCGGATCTACTTTGTAATTTAACTTATAAGGTCCATTTTCGTTTAGATCTTGCGTTTTAATATAAACAATGGGTATAAAATAATCGCGTCTAACTGCTTATGACAGTGACAGATCTGGCAAGTTATTCGATTTGAGGTCTAATTTTTATAACCTTTTTTATCATTAGTACTGATGATATTGTGTTTTTGGTATAATTTAATTTTTGGAATTCTTAGAACTGGACAATGCAAGGTTATGTTTTTATAATTTTAAAATAATGAGTTTCGTTTTACTCATTTTTAATATCAAAGTCGGTACCTATTATGATTGAATTAAAGTGACTCACTCACTCTAGGTTTAGATTTCTCAGACATGTGATAGTTTCTTTCAATAAAAAAATACTCTATAATGTAAATCAGGGTCGAGATCCAGCTATCATCATCGAAATTCCGGTAAAATCTGTCCATTGTAGTTTTCTCGTGATGCGGTCACAGACAAAAATACAGACAAACTCAATTTCTTAAGACTATAGATTCGGCTTCTGTATCAAAAATAATTACCATTTTAATTAGATTTTCCAAAAAGATTGAATTTCGATTCGCATTCGTATATTATGTTGGTACCTACAGATTAGACTTATTGCTAATTAAGCCTTGAGTATAAGTAGTAGGGGAAATTTTTATACTGTCGGATTTTATGCACAATTAGGTTCTACACAGCAAATTTATAGTCCAGATATTTTTCGCTTATAAATTAATAAATTCACAAATTAATTATAAGAACGTTTCGGCACGTTTCATTTTCATCCCATATTTGTTGTGAAACACAATGATCACTCGACTATCAGATTTAAATCAGTGCAATCGCTTTTCGGGAGGCAAATAATGCTTTATTGGTAAATAAGAAAAACTGAAATCGATTTTTTAATTAAAATCCCGAGACAAGTGCACGCGATTCAAACATCGCTGCGGTCGAACAAAATAAAATGCTGACTGAAATTCGCACTACCATGAAAATAGATGGGGCGCTGAATAATTTCGTCGTTTTAAAAAGAATAAAATTCCGTCGAGTAGCATTGACCCTCGTAAAACTAAGGATTTACATTTCCACATTACCATATGGTACTACTGTAATATTTCCAATGATGCTACAATTTTTAAGAATTCGAATATATGCTACATTAATTCATAACCATGATATACAATGACTCAGTTTGTAGTGTACTTGTTAGTTGTACTTGCTATGCTAGTGGTTGCGGGTTCCAGTCCCACTAGGTGCATTCATTTGTGTGATGATCACAAATGTTTGTGATGAGTGTTTTTATTCATGATATTATGTATGTATTTAAATTTTAAAGTATCTTCAAAAGTACCTATCTAGCTTTATGAAATAAGACTAAATTTAATATTAATGCTTAAACGAAAATTAAAAAATATATATTCAAGCTTTTTATTCTTAATAAATGTAAAATAAATAAAAATGTCTAGTTTTTCGATATTTTCGATATTGAAGATTTTCTAACCGACCCTTATTCTTTGGGGGTCGGTTTATGTGTATCAACTATCTGGTATTTGTAACACAAGGCACGGTTCTTACCATGGAACTAGATAGTGCAAAAAACAATATAAGTCGTCCGTCAGTGTTATTTTAGGATTAATGTTATTCAAATTGTAAATATTATGACTACGCCGTGGTATAGTGTATTTTGTTTGAGTTCCACTAACTTTAAGCTAGAGCTGTGTAGTTAAATGATATTTTATCTTGGAGATCTAGAAATGTAATTATTTACCTGTACTTTTATTATAGATCACATATAAATTTATATAGTCTGTAAATTAAATATTTCGATACTTTTTCCATTGATGCAGAGTCCCAAACTATGGTTTCGAGAAAACTACTGGACAATTTCGATTAAATTTGATATGCCGGTATGTGGTTATCCGGGTCAAAATATAAAAGGATGCTTTTTACTGCAGGAAACTATCACATCTCTTTGAAATTTATACTAACCGTTAAAATACATCTAGCGACGAAACCCTAGCGGAGCAAGGACGAAATGCTATCATCAACATAATATAACTATATCTATACTAATATTATTATTATATTTATATTATAAAGAGGAAAGATTTGTATTTTTGTATGTAACGAATAAACTCAAAAACTACTGGACCGATTTTAATGAAATTTGGTACACAGATAGTCTAGAGCCTGAGAAAGGACATAGGCTTTTAAAGGCGAAAAAAGCGCTGTAAGGGGTTGAAATAGCGGATGAAAATTTGAATGGAAATTACGTCATTTTTAAAACTAGAAGCTTGAAACTTATTATTTAGGCTTTTGATTAGATATAAATATGTAAGACATTGAAAAATTATATGCTAAAGGGGGTACGACCTAGCACGACGACGAACCCGAGCGAAGCGAGGGTGAGTCGCTAGTCTATATATAAAAAGGCAAAGACAAAAAGTAACTATTTTTCATCCGTTGTCAACCGATCTTATTTTTTGTTGAATAATAATTATTAGTTCTAAATCAATTTGCAAGTATATCTTATGCTTTAAAGTTTAAGACACTGTGCCATAAATCATAAACTATGTGTTATTAAACAAAGCCATTAGGCACATTGCCTAATTGGTACTTACGATAACGCTTGCATAAGGGACATCCTGATGAATGTCTTCTTTTATATTGAAACTAATTTTATTATCATACTTTTCATGCATGCGAAATTAAATGTTTAAGTTAGCTACTCGCTTACTTTTAACTTAACTTTACTTTTTTACCTGGTTTAATTTTTCATCACATAGCCTACCTTTGTTATAAAGACCAAAGGTGGTGTTGTTATTATAAAAATATGACATTTACAGAACTACGAGTTATAAAAAATTGAACATTAACAATTTCGTGTTCATTGGACAGAAAGTTATTGTACTACTAACGCCATCTGTTAGAAAACCAAAGAGTTAACATCGCTGTAACTATTACCCGTTAGAAAACTACGCGAGCCCTCACAAAGCTCAGCTTTTAGCTAATATATACACGTATTATGTCTAATGTCTTAAAATAATTAACCTAAAGTTTTGAGTTAGGTCTAAGAACCCTCTTAAACTGACATTTTCTTGTAATAATTTTAATAAAATATAAAGTATTAATTCGTCAATAAACCTTTCTTAGTCCTACGTCTAATATAAAATCGTTATGCCACTAGACCCAACGCCTTTATGTAAAACAAGCATTTCCCGCGGCTCCGCCCGCGTTCTAAGGACCGGAAACCAAATTCTTAGATTTTACATATTATTATGATGTGATCCTATAATATAGCAATTCATATAAAAATAAATAATTTGCACTAACAAATTATCTTTCTTCCTTCTGAACTCAATTTCGATTTACACTTAACCGATTTTGTAAATTTTGTACCAAGACATCTTAAGATATCTAAAACCTTATTAAACGCGTTTTCATATACAATGTTCTTCTGAATATTCTTGGCTCGTGCCATATAGCTAAACGAGTTGGAAAGGCGAAAAAAACTTAAGGTACATAACAAAACATTCTTATTAAATTCACCTCTCCTTGACCCAAATTTCACATCTTCGTCGTTCTTCTACATGTACAGTTTTTCTAGTACAATATAATTACGGATTACCTGAAACAAAAAGACGTAGTTGTATTCACTAAATTTTCAAACAATTCCAATAAAATGTAAGCAATTTGTCATAAATCTTGCTATCAGTTGAAATAGGATCGTTTCTCATTATCCCTTGATTAAATCTTGGACCTAATGGATTCTAACCTTTCACAAATTTAATTTTCCTTTCGACCTTCGTTAGCCGCTTTACTGATGCCCGCTTGATATCAACCAATTACGCATATGTTGAGAAAATTACTCTTAAATTAAATAGAACTGTAATAGAATTATATATTTTAAAATCCGATTTCAGTAAGTACAATTTTATTACGTATTTGAAAATTTTGGCTTATGTTCTCTACAAGCTTTAACTATTGTACTTTAAGTACTAAAGTTTGGCACAAATATAGGTTATGTCCTAGAAAAACACATTCGATTGGTCTAAAATCTAAATGAATTTCATAAATAATAAACTACCTACTTATCAGATTCAACAATTAATAGAAGCATTTTTACAGTAGTATTACGTATTATTTTGTTCCATTTAGTTCCACATCATCTCCCAGTTCTGTACTCCTTGCTAGGGTATAATTGTATTGTTTGCTTTTGAAATATTTTAGAATTACTGCAATTTTAAGCGATACAACATAAACATAAATACATATATGTCATTTTAAAGGTAAGTATGATAAAAAATAACTTCAAGCGTATTTTCGGCATGAAAAAACAAAATGTGTCGTAGACATAAAGGGTAACGGAAATGCTATTAAACATAAATATAAAACATTTCCCTCACCGGATTCAGATGAAACGTGCGTCAAGCACAAAGATATCTTAGGACAATACATTAACACATTTATATCATAAATAAAAATAAATTTTATCATACGACACCACGGGAAACGACTAGTTAATCAGTTTTTTACGATTTTACTTATTTATACGATTTATTGTACCACAAAAAGAAATAAATACAAAAGTAAAACAAAAGTGCGAGGCAACAAAAGGGACTTGAACCCGCGACCGCTGTCACAGATAATAGAATCACTACAAACTGAACCAAACGTGTCATCCTCGTTATACTTACCTGTCTAAAAAAACAAAATATTTGCACCATATATTTTGGTAAACTCAGATTTTAAGCATAATATTTTATCTCCCGTCATTACCATATTACGCTTACATCGGAGATCTTTTCACAACGACCGGGAGGTGAAATCCTACCTACTACTCTATTTTCGTATTTTAAATTATCCTTTTTAATCACGTAGCTGGTAACTTTATAAGATGATTTTTTTTATTAATTACATAAAATTTATACGGAAAATAGACTAGGATATCCGACTTTCCTTCTTTGTTTACTTAAAAATTTATTTTTCTGCATAGCGCGAAACAATAAATTACCTTATATTGTATTAATATATTTGAAATAAAACTATTAGGTACTACTACTTGGGTGTCATTTTTTTAGTTTTTGAATTCATTTTGTAAAATTTGTAGTTACATTATCCTGACCTTTGAAACGGATCTCCCGTAATCATGATTGCTATAAAGCATTCGAAGCGACGGAAATCTATTTAAATCAAAATAAATTCGCGAAAATTCCGAAAAACTTTTTGTTATTCTTCTATATTTTTTATTGCAAAGCTGTCCTTGCAAATCGTATACGTATTTTAAATGTATTTTATATATTATTTTATAGCGTCCGGCAATCTAGCCGAACTTGAAGTCAAGAAACGCATTAGAGACGGTATGCTCTCAGGTTGCTCCTGGTACGTGCCTGATAACAGAGGATATCGTTGAACCAATCCCATTAGTTTTGTAGACTGTTTGGGTGTAGTTGAATTTTCTGTTGGAGTTTCTGTGGGATTTTAGTTGGCAGTGCTGGATTTTATGCCGGTAAGTCCAAATAACCACCAGTAGGTATACAGGGGGTATGCGTAAACGCATTTCTGAACAAGTTTAGTTCACAACCAGCCAGAAACACTGCTTTATTATTTTTTTTACATAGCCCTACCTATTAGTTCGGTAGTGTTGTGGCTTTTATAACTGTGTGTATTTAGATAAAAATAATCATGTAGGTACATTGTAAAAAATACGTTTTAGAAAAAAATTAACAAAGGACTTTTTATAAGTTCTAACGACCAACAACATTTTTGCACTTAAAATGTTTTAATAAATCGAATATATTATATTATTTAATGTGTCACCCAAAATTGTAACAAAGGGTATGACAGGTTAAGGACAGAAAATTCAATTACTTGGAAATAAAATGCTTTTATAAAAGGTTTTATGTTCAACGATGTCATTAATAATTTAATCAGATTACTATGTATTTTACACTAAGTACACAATATATTAAATTTGTTGATCACTTAGACTGAAGTATAAAAAATATTCCTTATTTGCTGGTATAGCTGATAATTCATACATAAATATTAACGTTATAGATAAGTTCAATCTAGGCTTAGGGATACATTAAAATCTTTCGTTCTAACCTACGCTTTATACCTGAATGTGAAATCGGTAATGAAAGACGTATCAATGTTATAGCTATTGGTCACACTTATAATGTATTAAAATACAATTACAGTTTTTGAATATACCTATAAATCACGAAGATAAAAGTAGAAGCAAAACTATTCAAAAAAAATGAGTTTCGAAACAATTTCGGTCAATCTTTATAGTTCGCGCAGATACTAATACACTATCTGTTCTGCTTACTCTCTTCAAAGGGTGTGAAGTGCTGCCAACTTACCAACTATTACAGGGCCTTATTGAACAGCAAGACTCAATAACTAAATTTGACCCGACCCGAGACTCGTAACCAGGAACGCCGGATGCGCTGCCTTACATGCTTGACGCTAGCCACTAGACTACCGAGGTAGTTTAATGATAATAATGTACGTCTAAACAATATCAGCAAAGATGTTAATGAGTTATCATATAACTTAGTTTCTCATTATCATATAAGACGACACGAAACAAACGGTAAGTGATCAGGCGGAAGACCACCGACTTTAAGTCCGCTCCAAAGCAGGGATCGTTACACCGCCAAATCCAAAACATCAGTAGATATTTCTTAAGAATACCCAATTAGTAGATTTGGCTTCAACCAGGATTCGAACCATCTACCACCCTTGAATGAACAGTAACCTGTCTACAAGCTAGTACTAGCTAATTTTATGCTTGGTCTAGACCAAAGAAGCAAAAATATTACATTAGTATTGCAATAATCTTAAATCTATGTACGAGTACATATACTACGAAAATATTGTTTCATTAGTGTAAATTACATACTATTCCTAAAACTATAAAAACTACTAAGTCGTACAAACTATACCAATAGGGCAAGTTTAAAATAGAACAACAAAATCCGCACGAAAATGAACTTAAAATCAAAAGTATAGGGTATTAATTAGCATTCGTGTAGAAATTTCGGTGACTAATTTCAGAGGAAATCATTTCCTCGAACTCGTAATGGCTGGTTCAAATGAGTGTGAACTATTATAAGCGTATTTGCATAAAGTCATTTGCAGTTGTGAAGGCAACTATCGGCGTAATATCGGAAATTACAATATTTCGCAAATGTTTTTCTTTCATTCCAGATGAATATATTACCGTTAGAAACGTTAAATCATGTTATTTATATAGCTGATTATTTTCATCAAAGGTATCAGTTTGATCCGTTCCACTTCTATACTATGTTGTTAAGTTTATTAAGTGTTTGTTTGAACGCGCCAATCTCTGGAACTAAACATCCGTTTTTCAAAATTCTTTTTGAATTATATAGCCCGTTTATTAAGGCTATATATAAACATAATACATAATATATAATATACTATATATCTTTTTCATAGTCCTTACTGTAGTTAAAACAAACCTAGGGAAGAACTCAAGCGAAGCACCTTGCTTCGCTTGGGTTCGAGAGGAATAAATGTAATATATCTGTTAGTAAAACATTTTTGCACAATAAGCGTAATTAACTGATAAAATAACAATACATATATGTTATTTAATATTCCTCAACAATTCAACGTAATTTAGAATAAAAACGATAAATAAACACTTTTATTCGAAAAATCCACAAAAAATTACTTGTTAAAATAGAATTAAAACCGTTTAATCTCAGTCGCTCGCATTCATGGCTGGAAGATTTAAACTATCACAACCAAATTTACCAAATAAATAACAATATTGTTACAAGCGATATACTGAAACATCGCTTTTTCAACAGCTTTTGTGAAGTTTATGTGAATCGAACTTTAATTAATCGGCACCAACTTTTACTTAAAACTCAGGTTGGACGTAAAATGGTACTGCATGTTTTCAAATCTATTGTTATATTATTTTATTAATAAATTCTAAGCTTCGTGTAAGCTACTATGGCTTTAATTTCAGACCAATGTACCTTTTGAATAGAAAAAAAGCATATAAATTGCAAAATATGAAATATCAAAACTTAGTCGCTTGTATAACCGAGTGATGCGGGTTCAAATCCGGGTCTCGCACCTCTGATATTTTCATGTGCGAATCATTTCTATCATGATTACCACTTGTCTTACGGTGAAGGAAAACATCGTGAGGAAACCTGCATGTCTGAGAAAACTAGCAAGTTTTCGTAAGACATGTGAAGTCCGCCAACACGCACTGGGCCAGCGCGGTGGACTATGGCCTGATCCCCCTCGTACTGAGGGAGGCCCGTGCCCAGCAGTGGGACGTTAAAAAGGGCTGATGACGATGACGAAACCTTAGTTTTGCTTTTATACATTTCTATGGGACTATACAATATATAAACTCTGTTTTCACCGCTTAGTTAAAAGAACTAAGTCAATTAAGGCCAAATATCGAGCCTACCACCTACCTATTATTTATATATACAGTTTAATTTCAAAACGAGCCAGATTTTTATTACTAAAATGTCTATATAAACGTTAGTATTCCCAACTCATGTCTAACATATACATCTCTTCTTAAAACTTTTCAATAACCGTTACAGGATGTCACATATCATAGAACGGCAAAATTTCAAAGCATCGCTAAATTATTACTTCAGTAATCCACGTCAGAGCCCATGCGGAATTTCAATTTTCCTTTAAAGATCACGCAACGCTACTACCGTATTCAAACTGAGGCAAAGCCCGGTATTATCATCCTACCAGTAAAAGCTTAATACTCTTTAATACTTTTTCATCTACGTAGGTTTTAAAATGTTCCAAGCTCCTCTCAGTTTTCGACTATTTACTATACTTATAATTTTTTAATTTATTTTAAAAATGTATGTTTGTATGTATGTAAGTATTGTATGATGTATTATATATATGATGTGCAATAGTGCATATTGTAATGTTAATAATAATTTGTTGTATTGTTTAAATCTATAGTATAAAAACAATACTTTAGACCTTTTAAAGTAACGTCTCAATGTGAGCGAAAGCTAGGTTTATCAATTAAATTATTTTATTTTTTACAGAACGTAGTAAGGTCCATCTATTGCCACCTCTAAAAAAACTTAATATCTTCTAGCTCGTGTTATTTAGAACGCTACCCAATTATGACAGAAACATCTAAAACCAAGGCAATTATATAATATCAACGTCTTATTCTAAATACGTATATTCTAGCTGATGCCAGTATACCGTAAGGAGTATTGTTTGTTATCAGAATAGTTAAACAGATAACGTATAACCGAGACCACTTTAACTAAGCAATATTCAGTCAACCACAAATGTTATCAGTTGAGATGGGAGTTATATTTGACTTGGAATATCACTGGTTGATCCTCATTTTAGTTAAATATAAATCATTCTATATTAAGACAACTCCACAACTCTACTAACGAACTATACCTATGGAGTGTTTCATTTTCATTACTTTACTAATTACATATTGTTACTATCGAGTAGCGACTCTCCCTTTTCGCTCGGGTTCGTCCCTAGTCCCGATTGGCCCTGTCGCGAAATCCGTTTTAAGCAGACGTCTACCACCTACCTACAAAATACCTCCATGACAAATGTCATCTTTAAACGTCATGCGGTTTTCGATATTTCGTGATAGATGAATGAGCGAGTCAGTAAGTTAGTGAGTTAGGGAGTGAATAAATGAGTGAGTGACCTTTCGCTTTTATGTACATAATTAGATTAAGAAAATTTGTCCGTTTTGCAAATATCGATCGACAATACAATAGTTCTCATTGGATAAATGAGTATAGTTGGTTATAGTAAGTACAAATTTAAGTGTTTTTCCACCATTACATTATTATTACTTCAGTAACGAATCTACCACTAGTTAGCAAAGATGGACCAGAGAAGGATTGACGAAGAAAACTCAATGGGAAGTAAAATTATGTTTAACAAGTTTGACCTAAATACACTTTTATTATCTCTTACATTAAGGACTTATAAAACCGATAGCAAGTACATTAACTCTCACTTAGCAAAATAAGCTTCTATCCAGGTACATAGATATCGTAGATTTTTTATATGGCCCAGTTATATTATCATTACCATCGCATCTAGAGCATTATCTTGAGATAAACCTTTATAAAGCTATCTCAGTCTGCCTAATGCCTATACGTGCCTTAGTGCCCATTTGGGCTGCGCTCCACTAATTCCACGTTTCAGGCAAGTGAATTAATTTCTGAATTCAAAATTCTAAACACGTTGTAGCTTCAGATCTCTATTTTTAAAGTACTAAGTGGTGCTTGTTTTAGAGATAGTCTTGGAATGCTTTCAGCCTATCCAATTGAGCTAAGGAAAATGGTTCAGTAAAAACTTTTTAAGAAAAACAAATTTTTTTATATCTGGCGTTGACAGTAGAAGTAAATTTCAGAATATTCCACATGAAAAGTGCGAAAATCGTCAAAAACACATCCGCTTAGATGACATGGGCTTATAGTATATGATAATATACATATAGAGAAAAAGCCTTTTTACATAATCCGAGCCAGCGACTCTGTGAAATGAAATGTAACTCGCGTAATGACGGAATATTTATACTGGGATGCGTATGAAAGGACTGTGTTTGTGCATTTGCTGGTATTTCTTAATGTTCATTCGTATGAAAAACCTTATTTATTTGACATTTTATATGCAAGGTTTTATAATAATAAGCGTAGCATTTTTAAATGAAAAAAAAATTAAATATAAGATCGAAGTACTTGTTGTACAATACCTAATACTTCTCAGACAATGCATAGTCTACAGCTAAACCATTGGCTCTAGAAGTAGTGCACTAGGTAATATTTAAGTTTACTTAACCATCTGCATTTCTACATTTTACACGGTAATTATGTTGTTTAATTATAATAACATATGTAGTAGTTTACATTAACATAACATAATTTAAATTTACAAATAAAAACACGGAAGCTGCTTCGAATAATGATTAAATCTGCAAGTAATCAGTCCTAAAATTTGTAAAATGTTTTTGGAAAATTAAAAACCTTTTTTAAACATCAAGCAGACGGTACCTATGGACGAACACGAGTGACATAAGGGCGCGTTACTAGTAATAATAAAATCAAAATAATTAACCTTACGTTAATTTATATTTGTAAAATAGAATAATCTAAGAAATGCACCTTTATTTGTTAGCATAAATTACTTTGTTTTAATTTTTATTCGGAAATACTACAATAAGAATTAAAAGAGAAAAGAAAATTTATAATGTCAAAACGATCCACAAATTAATCAAGTTTCCATTAATAACTGAGCATAGGTAAGAAGCAAAACACAAGTAAACCCTTATCAGAAGCTTAACAAGTAGAATAAACTTGATAACGACGAGTTGAGAGCAGCAATGTCACAATATCAACCATGCATATTATATTTTGCAGCGCGATACTACCACATGTACTTACTTGAATAGTACCTATATTATGGGGTGTTGTTTAACGTTTTTTTTTGTTATATTTGATACTAATAAATAAAAATACTAAGGAACTAAGGCAGTGGTAGCCCAGCGGTAGCGCGCTCGCTTGGATAACCGAGTGATGCGGGTTCAAATCCGGGTCTCCCACCCTACTGATATTTTCATGTGCGAATAATTTCTATCATGATTATCACTTGTCTTACGGTGAAGGAAAACATCGCATGTCTGAGAAAACCTAGCAAGTTTTCGAAAGACATGTGTGAAGTCCGCCAACACGCACTAGGCCAGCAAGGTGGACTATGGCCTGATCCCCCTCGTACTGGAGGCCGGTGCCCAGCAGTGGGACGTTAAAAAGGGCTGAAGACAAGACAAGACAAATAATACTAAGCTTTTTATTTGTATACTTTACTTGACATTACTTTAAAAAAGAATGGCTTTTATATAATATATAATTAGGAAAGATTTAATTTAAACTAGTAAAAATACGTCCTTTTAAAGCCAAACGGCTGTATAAATATAAGGCCTTATCAATATAATGCACACTCTCCAGACCAAATGAACTTTATTATCTGCTTATCCACCAAAACCGTTTGAGACCCGCCTTTACGATCTAAAAACAAAATGATGTAAGTATTTAACAAAGTATAAAATAAAAAATATATTTGTATGGCTTAGAATGTAAAACTATTTTTCTATAACTCTGGGAAATAACTTTCACATAAAAAAAATCAATTGAAAAAAATACACACAAATTCAAAACACGCGAACAAAAACATCAAATAGAACTTCTCCTCTTTCAAAGTAGGTTAACATATAAAAGGCAATCAGGGTTCACTTCCAAGGCCGATGTGACATCGATACAATTAACCGTCTACTGACATTTAAATGATTTCTACTATTCAGAATGAGATCCATAGAGTCCATGTAATCAGGGGATTAGCTACCATAAATTTCAATCACGGCTGAATCACTAAATCATTTCGAACAATTCAACGGCAGACGTTTATACGACTGTTAGGAATCGAAGCAATCTTAGGTTAAGTCAAGCTTTGTTGAAAGGATTTTCTATGACTTATTAAATTTGTATGAAATGTAGTAGAATTAATAGGTTTCGCGGTTATTGCATGAGCTAATTTGTATGTGAATGTGTTTGTTTATCGGAATATTTTTATATATAATCAGCCCTTTTTAACGTCTAACAGCTGGACACGAGGTTCCCTTTAATACGAATTAGATCAGGCCATACTCCATCACGCTAGACAAATGCACGTTAGACTTTATATGTGTTTCGAAAACGGTTTTTCTTTACCATAAGACAAGTGGTAATTATGTCGGGCGTATTATCAGATGTGTGAGGGATTTGAACCCGCTTTACTTGATTTTCCGAGCGAGCGCGTTACCTCTGATAATACTTCACGCAAATAGGTATATATTAAAAAAAAATGATAAATATAAGTTTAAACATCACACTTAAAACGAAAAGAAGTACCTAGTTGAGTGTGCATATATTTGCATCCAATGGAAATCGAATTCACTCTCTTCATAGAAGTACAAAACCATTGTACCTACTAAGAAGTCATTATAAAGCACAATAAACTTTAAATAAAGCTGTTAGTCTACATAGCTTTACAAAGGAATGTCAAATTGATGTGATAACACAATATAGGAGGCCGTGTACACCCATGGGGGACAGTTACAGCATTATGCGTCTTACTTGTAACGTGTACTAGCTATTAATCTTCGTGTCGGGGGATCTTAACGCTTTGATGGGTTCTATTACTTAGTCAATTAAGATTTAACTTTTAAATTTTCTGTTACGTTTGTTTGTTGATAAACTCATTATTTATTAGAAATGGCTATATTACGATAATATGATAATTTACAAAGTTTTTGTATTTTGAACGTGTCAAGTAGTACGATTATATAACACAAATATGTTCTAAAAGATCAAAAAATGCAAAGTATTACCCCCTTTGCAACATTTTCTGCATTATAATTTGCATCATAACATGAAAATATGAACAACTTTTAAGTTCTTTTTAGTTAAGAGAGCTGCTAATATGTAAATACTTAATTACTTTACTTCATTATGTCGACTCCGACTAAAATAAAGGAGTCCCCTTGTGTACTAGCAAGAAATTTTGCGTACTTACCTAATGCTCTATATATGCGTAAATAGACGGGTAATTTAATTAGTAAGTAGTGTACCTATACTTTAGTTATATTTAGTAGTAGAAAGAACGGTCAAAGGATAACCGTTATGCCTACTTAATTAAATTGAAAATTTAACTGAAGTGTCTGTTTTTAACTTCAAATTAACAGCTTTAACTAATGAAAGTATATTATACGTTATGTACTTACATCAACAAATCAATTTTTAAAATTTTTGTCTGTCTGTTTGTTCCGGCTAATCTCTGAAACGGCTGGACCGATTTTGACGGGTCTTTCACTAGCAGATTGCTTTATGTTATAAGGAGTTACTTAACTTATATTTATTTTAGAAATTATATTTATTTCAACTAGCGGATGACTATGACGTGTAGTATCTAGTACCTACCTACCTCAGTTTCATGGACGTGTGAGTTATCAACCTAAATATTTGCAAAACCTGGTACAAAAAAGGCAAAATAAAGAAAAAAAAAACATTTATAATTACCAACTGTCAACGTAATCCAGCGATTATGCAAAACACTTTTAATCTCGTTATATTCTGCTATTGCTCTGAAAATGTGTTTGACGCGTAATTTTATTAAATTGCGACATCGAGTTTTACGCGGAGTTTTGAAATTTGATTATATTCTTTCTGCGGACGTTTAATGCAATTGTCATTTTTTGTGGCGTCCGGGCAAATTGGGACACATTAGCTTAATTAGGGGAAGGTTTTTCTGCTTCCGAAAGTGCATTAAATACGTCGTAATTAATATATACATACGCATTTAAATAGATTAGTACCTATATTCCGTTTAATTTTTAACATATTTATGACATACGTAGCCCAGTGGTAACGTGTACGCTTGGATATCAGAGTGATGCGGGTTCAAATCCGTGCCTCGCACCTCTGGCATTTTCATGAGCGAATCAGTTCTAACATGATTACCACTTGTCTTACGGTGAAGGAAAACATCGTGAGAAAACCTGCATGCCTGAGAGAACCTAGCAATTGTTCAAATGATAATATCCCCCACATCACCAATCAGTCAGTCAGGTCAGTCAGTCAGTCAGCCAGTCAGTTGTATTGAAAAGAGGGAACGTTAAGAAGAGCGGAATAGTATTGGCTAATGACGAGCATAAAAAATTTGAGACAGTTTTTTTATTTATGGTGGAAATACGACCGCAAGGCAAACACAGGGTTAGAGACACACAGGTAAACCGAGTTTAGACATATTATTACTGTTATTTTTTCATACGATCTGATTTTAACCGAGTTAATAAAAGAGGAAACCCACGCATTTTAATTATTTTTAGTCAATGATAGATGATTATAGAAAAAGTGCTGCTATATGAAACATGAAAATAAGATAAATTATGTTACTATATTTACGTAATAAAAAATAAAATATCTATACATATAATAAATCTGTAGAAAATTCGTTTTTGTACATCAAAAAAAATTATAAAAAAATAGCCAGGGTGTTAAAGGACAACCAATAGAACCCATTTCCAGCATTTTTAGAATTTTTGTCTGTTTGTCGGTTTGTCTGTTTATTTATCCGGGCATCACGTAAAATGTACGAAAGCAATGTAGATAACTTTTACACACAACGATTGAACGTAACTTGAAGTAACATTTAGTTTTTGTTTCATTGCAATCGGTTCAGTCTATCAAAAGCTATTTGAGTTTAAAGTTAAGAAGTATAGAAATTCCAGAAGTAAAATTAGGGTTATGTGCATTTGGTCTCACTCATCTACACACCTGAGTAAATATGCGTGCACAGTTAGGAGGCTGCGAAAATGCACAGGAGTTTTCCAATTTATTGTTACAAATAGGCGATGGCACATACCCCGTACAAGAAGATGGAAAAGTTATTTTGATTGATAATCTCTGTGCTTGCGTTACATCACAACAGGAGCTAATTTCTTCTGTGTACGTATATATTGTTTTTATTCCAAGAATACCTATAATTCCCAACAACTTTCCTTTCTCTTTCAAACGAGTGCAATTCCCAGTCAGTCTCTGTTATGCCATGACGATTAATAAAACTCAGGGCCAGACATTATCCGTTGCGGGGGTGGACCTAAATTGGATGCTTTTCCCATGGTTAACTATACGTGGCTCTTTCCCGCGTAAACAACCCCAATAAACTTTTTGTGTACGCTCCAGATGGTTCCACAGCTAATGTTGTTTATAAAGAAGCACTAGCATAAATAAAATTTGTATCGGTATCCTCCAACAGCGCTTCGCACTAAAAAATACATTGTTAAGTCCGACATCCACGCGAACGAAGTCGCGGGCACAGCTAGTAAGTAATAAATAAAAAGGAAATTGTATTGCAAACCTATTTAATCTAGCCTGATCAAGTTATTTATGCTCGATGTAATATGCGGTTTGAGCCGAGATGGTATGTAAGTGGGCAATTAGAATATAGAATTTTACATTTTATAAAATGTATTTTAAGATTTTTTCATCTAGGTACATATTTTAAGGTCTGAAATCTAGATTATAAGGTTCACGTTTATAAAATAATACACATTCTGTATTACGTGATTGCTAAATCTCATTAGGTACTTTAGAACTTGCGCAATTTTTGTCTGTCTGTCTGTGACCGTATCACGAGAAAACCACTGGACAGATTTTGATGCAATTTGGTATCATACCAAGAAGCTGGGTGGATATCCGAGTTATCATATAGGATACTTTTTACTGCCGATAATATCTGATTTCTAAGAAATCCAAGCAAAGTACGGATAAGTCTCTAGTAACGTCATATAAACAAATAGGTATTTCCATAGAGATTACAAATAATAGGTACATAAAAGGCATAGTTCATAATAGATAGGCGACTAGGAGCTATTAAAATAAATATACACATACGAGTATAAACAAAATTAGATCGCCTCACAATTTTCATGGAGGTAAAAGTCATATAAATCTCATAACAGTTCCTTTACTGCCTCTAGAGACGAGACCCAAAAACAATCATAGCATAGAAATATTGTATGGCCATTTGAGATAATTAAGCCTTTATTGTCTCGACAAGACTATGGATGAATGACCTATTTATTTTATTATGCTGTTGACTTCGTTAAATATTGAAGCGAAACATTTTAATAGGCTACAAAGAAAATAATAGGTACGTCACTCGTTATGTTAGAATACATAATATTATGTACTTGCATTTACTGCAGCTTCGCCTGCATTCTAATCACTATTAAAAAATATAAATAAGTGGTAAAACGTTGAAAATTCTTCAGAATTTTAAAAAAAAAACTTCGCTTAAGAGCTATTAGCTAAACAGTAGGCAAGACGGTACGCGTAGGGTCGGCGATTGCATCAAGCGAAGCGTAGCTTACAGCAGCGCTTTTTATTCTCGCGTTCGTATTTTTTTACAACATTTTAGCCTCTGACAAAGACAAATTATATACTAAAACCTTCCTCGAGAACCACTCTTTCCATTGGTGAAAACAGCATGAAAATCGGTGCAGTAGTTTTTGGGTTTTAACTGATAGACAGACAGACGCGGCTGAGGACTTCGTTTTAGTATATGTTTAGATGTTGATGATTAGATGCTGTAAAAATATTTTAATCTACCTTGAATAAAAAATATGATAATAAATATTATCCCAATAACAATCAATAACCCAGTGGTAACTCTCTCGCTTGGAAAGCCGAAAGAAGTCAAGAAATAGCTTGATAGGTATAACTATAAGTTGCTATGAGAAGATACAACCTGCAATGTTTTAGCTAAGTAAGCGGTCGTAAATATTTACGACAATTTCGGCTCTTCGAGACATTTTTTCTGCGTTGAAATGAAAGAAACATCAAAAGTAATCGCTTATTTAAATTTATGTAGGTATGTACTTACTGTACCATGTCTCTATCATCATTTTAGATCATTCCTAAATAACATAATATACTAAAGAAAAAATCAAATGTAGTTCTTTCAATGAGCAATCTTTTTAGTTTTTAGCTTATTGAAGTCAATAAGACCTATGCTCAACGAAGCTTGCAAGTACCTAGAACATAAATCTCAATAATTACTTCTGATATCACATTTGTATTATAATGGTGCATTAATTTCATTTGTAATGAAATGTAAGCTTTAAGCTTACAATATAGTGACATTTATGTCGCTATCTTATCCCTCAAAGTCTAAGCAGCCCAAAACATTCCAAGTAGTCTAGACAGCCATAGCTTACATACGAAAAACGAAGTAACTAAGGCTACTGTCACACAAAACAATAGCATATCTAGAAAAATTTAAAACTAAGGGTACTTATAAAGATGGTGACAAGTCCTTCAGAAAAGCGAAGAGTCAAGGCCAGCGTAAATAGTGCTAAATCTATTCTCAACGTGAGGGCCCTGGATGTATAGAGCTGTATAATTGGAGTCAGTCCACTCATTTGAACTGACAACTGAGGAGCGTGTTCACTGTTTGTTTGAGATTGCATTTCCGACGAATAGTCTTGCTCATGTTAATTTTAACACGTTTGATACTAAATTTAGAGGAAATTTTATGTGCATGATGCCGCTGCGGAGTTTAAGTAATGTTTATTTATTTAGAATTATAAGTATTAGAAGTACTTAAAGCAATGATCTTTCTTTGATAGATATGTGAGATCGAGAGTTAAATTTTTGTCAATTTTCATCTTCAATTTCAATCATATCTTTAGAGACATAGATGTAAATATTATAAAATAAAAGACAATTATTTATCTATCAATTAATACATATTTAAACTATGCCATTATATTCTAGCAGTTTATATTATATATAGCTTTAGTATGTTGTGAAATAGAACAAAATAGGAATCGCAATTTCGCTATTGGGTCAACAAACATGAAAATTTAGATTCGTTTACGAGATCCGTTATTTTTATTTTTTTCAACATAACACTCGTAACGGACAGCATTTGAGATCGCAGTTCGCGGTTGAACCCGGTAATACAATGTAAATCAAGATGTCAAGAAGATATACTCATGTACACATTCCTATGTTGCGGGATGCGCTCAGAATGTTAATACGGCGAATATATTTAGGGTTTGTGTGAATTATTCTCGAAATAAGCAGCTTTAGAGTTGAGCTTTCTGACACATTATTGTAAGCGTTTATTAAACTGAAATTGCTATTTAAGCACTGTTAAATTACTTGTGTTTCTATTTACCGTGAGGTAAATTTTATGCACTTACAAATGGATGTTAAGTATCTTTGTTTTCAATATTATATTATCCTAGATAAAAGTGAACTACCACCACTTACAGACTAATGGCGAAAACTCGGAAAGTACAAATTGGCTATGATATTGAAATTCGGCAGCTTTTTTTAAAGGGAGTAGGAGATGATAGATATCATACACTATCATAGTTTTTGGAACTCTGTTATTTTTATTCTGTTATTTTTCTGTCTAGTCGGTTATTTTTATATAAAGTTCTAATATATAAAGAAATTTTCATACCTTCCCTAAGTAATTGAATAACCAATAGAAAAGCAACCCAAAGGGATTCAAATTAATGATATGTCACATATAAGTCAAGTACATAACACTTGATATTTTCAAAAACGGTTGTATTCTAGTACCCAGCCACAGAGCTCATTTCCGGGTATGTGTAAATGAAAATCGTTGCTTATTCATCCAAGCATTAACTGTTAAACGTCCACCTCAATGGGGTTTAAACGCTTACTAAACAAAACCGTTAATTTAACGTTATCGACGCCATTCAAACTGAAATTATCGTTGATTGACCAAATAATGAATGATCGCTCAATTGGATGCTTATATCTGAATTATTTTGAATTATTGTAGTTTATTTTTCATACATTTCAATGTTATGATATTAAACGGAAATACATAATATGTATGTAGTAGTGGCGAAGGGTCCATACAAGACGATTCCCACCGTCTTACCTTTTAAAAATCCAATAAAGTTTTAATTATTCTACATAATAATTGTTTTTTAAATTTACATGATTACTAATTAAAATAATAATTTATAGTAATAATCCTTTTTTAAAAATAACATAACGCCTACAATAAGTCAAAATCAACAAAAATGTCTACTCTGCTAAAATACGCCTTCATAGAAATGCCGCGGTAAGACGTAGTAATTCGGCTTACCTTTTCCATACGAATCGTGTTTCATTCATACTTTTGTATTGGAACATTTTCAAGTGATTTCATTCATAATTACTCAGATTTTTGGTCGCGGTTAAGACGCTCCCGAGCAGCTTATTTTGCATGTGATTGGTGGAAAGTACAAAACGTCACTATGATTGACCAATGACAAGCGACAAGTATCTAAACAAATTAATATGGCCGGTGGCGATTCTGTTTACAAGTGCTTAGTGCATTATTTGTGTTTTTCTTTCGTTTTATTGAGTTTTTACTCGATTTTAGCGTAATAACTAATATTGATATTTTGTGTTGAGTTTGTATAGTGTATGGTTCATATATGTTTTAATTACGGTGAGTTCTATAAGCCATTATTAAATTTGCGTATTTTATTGAAGTTGGATTGTATGCAACTTTGTTTTCGAAACTTGCATAAGTCAAGTAATTTGTAATAAAACTTTCTATTGAAATTGTGTGTAAGTGCTAAATTAGAAAAATATTGTGTTTGTTTTCATTTATGTTGCAGTGAAAATGTTTTTAAGTTATTTTATATGCGTTTCCTTGACAAAATTATTTTACGCGTATTAGCTTAAACAGTTTATTCGGACTGGAAGGAAATATCAAGTAATGCTGTAGGATATTGTAATTAAATTTTAAAACCAGTAAAATCATCTTCATATTTCAAAATTTTAATTTAACTTTGATAAATAAAAAATAAATCAATCTCTTCAATAAGATAGCAAACGAACTACGAAGTTTTTCAAACACTTGTCACTAGATGGCATTGAGTTTACGTAGTAATAATAACTCAATGCTAGATGGCGATATTTATTAAAATAATGATTTAATATATTAATGTAAAATTAACAGAAGGGAAAAACGAATATTTAAATCTCACTAAATTATGTTTAGGTTGAAATTAATTATATTTATAATGAATACAAAATAAAATAATGCGGCCTTAAATCAAATCGCCGTACTTTCACTTTTTAAATGATGCGTAATGATTTCTCATAGATGGCGTCATTAATATTTTTATATTATTTTAGTAAATATTAAATATATTGACTATTCTGCTATAACTTTACATAAATTAAAAAATAAACAATGACATAAGACTTTATGAACACTTTT
Source organism: Boloria euphrosyne (assembly GCA_951802675.2). Taxonomy (NCBI): domain Eukaryota; kingdom Metazoa; phylum Arthropoda; class Insecta; order Lepidoptera; family Nymphalidae; genus Boloria; species Boloria euphrosyne. Next base: position 6,779,136 of record OX637896.1, read on the forward strand.
TTACTTTTTAATTATTACGAAAAAAAATCTTCACTACAACATAACGGATACTTACGAGGTACTAGTACCTGTACTAGGTACTTTTGCATCGCATGTATTTATTTAGTTTTTGTCATTTTTTTGGACAGCTTACCTCTGCTAAAATTTCACCCTTCGCCACTGGTATGTAGGTATTGTAATATATACAATACATATTTGTAATCACGTCCTCGAACATAGCTTTAACAATTCTAATAAAAATTGCAACATTAGGGAACGACAGCGATAAAAAATCTATCTAACGGGGTTTTATATATGAAAAAAAAACGTTTTCGTCGAATTTCCTCACAAAAATAATCGTCGTCTGAACATCAAAAGTTTCTGTTTTTATTTGTTTAATATTAAATTAACAATTCTTATATTAATTTACTTAGAACATATTTCGGAAACAGATCGGCGAGTTGGATCAAAGTTTGTATTAAGATCAAGGTTTTACATTTTAAATTTGTCTATAAAAGTCTATTAAAATGAAATTTTAATACCTTTTCTGAAGCAGAATAATTTCTAAAATAAAAGTAGCCTAAATTACTCCTTATAACATTAGCTATCTACGAGTGAAAATCCCGTCAAAATCGGTCCAGCCCTTTCAGAGATTAGCCGGAACAAACAGACCGACAGACCGACAGAGAAACATTTTTAAAATTGATTTTTTGATGTTTGTACCGTATATACTTTGATAATATGCTTTTAGTGAAAAACTGTTAATTTGAATTTAAAAACAGACACTTCAATTTTATTTATATATATGTAGGTATATATTATCATAATTAAATTATCATTATCTATTATATTTGTTAATCTATTCGGCTTTTGATTAACGATAAAGACTTTTGTTGTCAAATTCTGTAGATTGTTATAATATAATCAAGCACAATACACCTTGTTTTGTTGTTCCCTTTAATGATGCAGCTGTGGGAGATAGAGATGTCCAAGTAAACATAAATTATAAATAGGAGCATTCATAGAAAGCATTATCAAGGTTTCAAACATACCAGTTAAAAACAAACTAGCGGTTAAAAATACTGAAACTTTAACTCAGTTTTCCAAAGTCATTTAAACGGTTCACTTTCAAAGAAATTCTTTAAAGGTCTTTAAAAAGGACTTTATAAAGCGACTTGCATTTGCTGAGTTACCAATGAACTAACGTACTTCATACACTATCAAGATAACAGTATGCTCAATGCTCATTACCAATCTTAATAAACTTTTTTTATATACGACGCACACGTTTGGCTCAGTTGGTAGTGACCCTTTTTTTCGAGTTCGAGTCCCGCTGAAGGCATTCATTTGTTTAACAAGAATGTTTGTACTCCAGTCATGGGTGTTAATATTTATAAATATGTATGTATTTAAAAATGTACATGTGTAGTAGGTATATCAACTATCTGGTATCCGTAACACAAGCACGTATCGTAGCTTACTATGAACTAGATGGCGCTGTTGTAAATAATGACCCATCATATACCTACATAAAAAATGACTGAATAGCTTTAAGCTTTTTAAAAGTGTCAAAAAACTTAAATATAAATTAATTTTCTAACATATCAACTAATACGATTTGCGACAGTACTTTTACGGTGAAACGTTATCTACGAACATTATTAATATTAGAATATTTCATAGGGCATTTCTATGTAACAATGGCAGTAAACCTGATATCCGACATTTACCATGACTCAAGATTACCGATTAGCTGTCATCGTATATCGAACACATGATGCTATTTGTCGATAAGACAACAATGAGGGCTCGCAAATTAGATGTTGGTAATAAAACAAGTTAATGAGATATTTCGTACGCGATAAAATATTCTGAGCAACATTCGAGATAAATACGATGATAGCTGGCTTTGTTTCAATTTGCGCATTGAATATTATTAGAATATGGTTTTTTGTGATTATTTTTACGGGGTAGCTGGTTCGAATCCCGTTCGTGACAAATTACATTCAGGATGGCAGTAAGGCGTTAAATCATAAACACTAGGTCCGAATTAGATGAAATTTAATCCAAAAATAGATTATGATATAGCACGCACATAAGAGAAGGAAGTATAAGTCGGAAGGCAAGTCTTACAACTAAAAAAATATTAAATTATTTTATGCTCTAGCTGTAATACTCTTTTAAAATTTCGCAGCTTTGTTCGAGTTAGTACCTAATTTATGAAACTTCATATTACGATTTTTCTTTACTTCAATACAACGATAATTGATCGCTCAGAGCGACATAGGTCTAGACCATTGATATACTAGGAAAAAAGGTGTAGATAAGTCATACGCGCTCAAAAAGCGGCACACCAAAACTAGGCTAATTGGCCCACCTGAACATAGTCACGCGTTGACGACGCACTGTCGCGAATTATATTTGTCTCTTTTTCACTGGCGATACTTGAATCATGCCATCCTATTTTGACAACTAATCGTAATGTAGTGTGTTCAGTGTTATTGCAATATTTTTAGTTATTCATGTGTGCGTTAGTGTGCCGTTTTTGAAGGTAGAATGTCGTTTAGGTAACGTATCTACACCTTTTTACTTATAATATCATTGGTCTAGACACATTAATTAAAATACAGTTTAAATTAGTTCACAACACAATATTTTAACTAACATTCCACCCCTTCAAAGACAACGTTTAACTAATTAAGTCTATACATTATTATAATTGTTTATAAAGGCACTGTGTTTAACGTTTGCTTTATTTATTGCTTCGAAACGTTGAGATTTTAATGAAGTAGTAGTAAGCATTCATTTAACCTCGAAAGCCAAAATTAAGCACTATGTTCATAAGCATCGGTGGTTCAGTGGTAGAATGCTCGCCTGCCACGCGGGCGGCCCGGGTTCGATTCCCGGCCGATGCAACTTTTTTACTTTTTTTTTACAACAGGTTTTACTTCAGATCAATATTTTTTTATTTTTAGGGATTTCAATATAAATAAAACAAAATTTTACATATACTTCATAGTAATAAAAATAAAATATGACTAGCAATTTACACTAATATGTACTTTAGTACAATTTATTATTTAATCTTGGCATTTTATATAACCTAATGATTTTTGTTCCTATATTTAACACTGTTCCTACTTTTGAACTAAATCCCACTTTCCATATGGACGTTGACGACTTTTATCCATCTATCTACTTATATATATAAAATGAATTGCTGTTCCTCAGTCTCGCTAAAACTCGAGAACGGCTGGACCGATTTGGATAATTTTGGTCTTGAATTATTTGCGGAAGTCCAGAGGTGTAAAAGGTGACGAACCCGAGCGAAGCGAGGGCGAGTCGCTAGTATATTATAAAGACATATGTACAGTATAGTCTATACAAGTATTCAAATAACAAAACCTAATAGCGAATTGATTATTTCACTCAGGAAGTACCGAACCGATTGTAAAAAAAATTTGTGTCGTGATAAATTATTACTTGGGTCTACATTTAGAACACTTTTTACTAGGTACAGAAAAAATGTACTTTTTTCTCACAGGAAAACACAGTAATTGTTCTATCGAGTCGTCCTTCAAACCTTTTGTTAGTGGAAGTTTACGCTCCTAGTTATTACATAATAATACTGCTAAATAAAGCAATAAGTATTACAATTGTTACAAATATCAAAAAATATAAACGCAACGGAAAACAACGTTCAAAAGAAAAAACATTTTAGCTTGAACTCTGACCACAAAACCTTAATTGCCTCGGGTTGTTTTCACAAAAACTTCAAAAGAAACCGATGGGCATTGTGCCGGTTAACTTGGAATCAAAATTTCCTTTACGGTTCCGTATTCAATTGAATATTAAAATACACTTCGTAGTACTTAAAGACATATTTTATTACTAGCCATTATTATTTTTTTGAGCGAAACCCTAACACTTTTTCTAAAACGAAAAAAACCTACCTTATGACTTCAGCTATTTGCCGGTAAAAGTCCAATCAAAATCGGTTCAGCCGTTTCCGGATATTAGCGGAGACAAACAAGCAAACAAACTAAAGTTAACAAAAATTTGTTTCAAAAAAAAATCCGCCTCAATTTTTATTGATAAATCTCGTCAATGGCTATTTCATACAAAAAAGTAAATATTGACAAATAGAGAAGAAAAGGGTAAGGAACGTGGTAGAAGATAACTTTTTCTTCTAGTGCATGTATCTTTCGAGTGTATCTACTGCATTATAGGTTTCAGATTCGATTCTCGCGTGACACAAGCTCTTGTATTCTATATTCAAACAAGTTTACCAAGTTTATCAAACAAAAACTCACTCAGATCACTTCGCTGAACCAAAATAACAGTACGAAACTATTATTTTTTTCATATCCACGATCAATAGCAATTAACTCCACATATGTACACTTATATTGAGGCATTTTTTGCGGAATCCCAATACCTGCATACCCCATTATTAACAACGCGTCTTGTAATTTCGTAGCCGATACTTATTATACGTTCATTTTACGCCTTTGTACACGCATCGGCCAATTTCACAATGATGCTACATATTATGTTCTTTTGTATGATTCCCACATAAAAATGCATTGAAAATTACGAATGTTATACATTTATTATCTCCTCGTGAAATATTACGAATAAAAAGGTTTATTTGAGAAGGCAGTAATGTTATTTTCGATTTGGTATATTTTTTTTGTGCTAAATCAAATATTATGTTTGTTTCTTAAAACGTTTGACGACAACTTTGGCTCAGTTTGGAGTGACCCTACTTCCTGTGCCAGCGGTCGCGGGATCGAGTCCCACTCGGGCATTCATTTGAGTGATAAACTCGAATTTTCCTACTACACGTACGTTTCCATGTGTGTTCACATTTATAATATGTACCTATGTGTTAAAGCTATATATGTGTAGTTTATCAACTACCTGGTCTCCATAACTCAAGCCTAGCTTACCATGGAACTAAATGGTAATATGTTTTTTTACCTAACATATTATACTAAAAAATTATATTATGTACCTAATAAGTAATAACTTAAGGCTTTACTTATAAAAAAATACTTAAGTAATTTTGAGATATTGCCTCCTACATTCTGTATAGTGTATAGTACGTCTACTAGATATTTGGAATGAATGGCTTCGAACATGCATCGCTTTCATTTTGATAATATTCATATGTATTTCAATTCTGTATCCCTCGTATAAAGCCAAATCTTCATTACTACTGAAATATTAAATAAACAATCAATCATTTTTATATTGAAATGAATTCGATTCATTTGATTGTTATTTGTTCATTTACTTTAGGTAAGCAGAGTACTAACATAATCACTACATACTATAAAACAAAGTCGCTTTCTATGTACCTACGCTTAAATCTTTAAAACTACGCAACGGATTTTGATGCGGTTTTTTTTTAATATTTAGAGTGATTCAAGAGGAAGGTTTATAAGTAAGTTAGAGGCTTTAAGCATTTCATAAACATTATATTACTCCTTCACATCAAGTAATTTAAACGAATATCTTAAGAGGAATCGCCGACTTACGAATCGCCTACCGCACCGCCTAGGGATGAGCCCGAGCAAAGCGAGGGCGAGTCGCTAGTATATGTAAAATTAAATAATTTAATTAAACTATCCGTACATCTACATAAAGCAGTGGTAACCCATTGGTAACGTGCTCGCTTGGATAACCGAGTGATGCGGGTTCAAATCCGGGTATCGCACCTCTGATATTTTCATGTGCGAATTTCTATCATGATTACCACTTGTCTTACAATGAAGGAAAGTCTGAGAGAACCTAGCAAGTTTTCGAAAAACATGTGAAGTCCAATGTGCCGTGGGTAAGTCTAGTAGTTTTATAATTCTAAACTCACAGATTTTGCATACGTAAAACCAAGTGTAACATATATGTATAAATTGTATGTATGTAGGTACATTGGTACTTACAATAACAATAAATAATACGCGCGTCAGGAAGAAGTTAATTAAGCGTGTCTGAGAATAGAAATGTCATGTAGAATTGCATTTCGCGTAACAAAGTAATATCCAAGTATTATGTTACTTTAAATGTGGTGCTGCATACGTCTTCGTATGTAGTGTATTACAATAACCGATTTAAAAAAAGGGATATTATGGTACGGGATATTTTTGTTATTTAAAACTTGACATATGATTATTTTTATGAAATACATAAAATGATAGTCAATTCATTATATAAACTAAAAAAATACTGAGTCTAGAGTTATGTAGAAAACAAGAATCTACGAAAAGGTTCACTAAACTTAGTTATTCACAAAAACAGTCAAAAAATTTTATTACTTACTTCTACAGAGTATAGGGATATACCTAGTAGCCCAATGATAAATTACAATTAACACCAAACATAAAACTTACTTTTTTACCTATTTAATTCAATTCTATTCAATTCTCTTGTTTAATGGCTTCAAAGCGTGCCAGTTGAGCACAGATTACTTCGCCAATGTCACGTAGAATGGAGAAGACACGAAGGAGATTGGTCGGTAACATAGAGTCAATAAGTTACCTATTTAATATTGATTACCTAGAATATGACATTGTAGAACAATGTAAAAGTATGAATTGAAATGATATCACCGGCCCTACATTTATTTATTTAATAGTTTTTTTGAGATATATATTATAGAATGTAAACTTGTTTAACCTCCCTTAGGCAAACATGATCCCTATAATCCTAATACAAATTAACATAGAAGATTCTCATTTTGATATAATAAAGTACATTTACTATATTTAAAAATTCATTACGTTGACTAAACTCGTATAACTTTATGAAAATAAGAGTTGCTAAACAAGTAATAACATCGCATCAACTGTGAAGAAAACATACTACGCGAAAGTTGGGTTCAAAACGCACTACCAATTTTTATTTTTTATTTAGGATTGTTGTTATTACACAGTGTGGCCTTAGGTAGCAAAATAATCAGGCCTCCCACAGGTAATAGGTAGAAATAGGCATAAGGCAGGCGTCTCTCAAGGTGCACTTAGTCAATGATGCCAGAGCCTATGGATGCGGAGACGACTGGTATTCGTGGAAATCTTTAGTGGTGGCCTATGTCCAATAGTGGGCGTGTTTTGATTGAAGCGATCGAACATATGCGACATATCAATTTAGTAGGATATCGGATGATTTATTTACCCTTTTTTAATATTTATGTGAATTATAGTAAGTAAAAATAAAGTAATGAAAAATTTATCTATATCTAAACAAATTTAGAAATTCAATTATTTATTTATACAAATATAGCCTCTTAGCTTAATTCTAAATGTAAAAAAATATAAAACAGAAACGCGGCTGAAACGTTCAAAACTAATTCACCTATGCACTCATTACTCGTGTTTAAACTCAGTGAATTCGAATAAAGTTGACTCAATTCGTATTCATAAAGCGGGCACCCAGAAACTAATATAAAACGTAAGCGAGGCTTATTACTTAAAACTTGTGAACGTTTCAAACGAATAAATTGCCTCAAGTTTGTATGTTTCGGAACTATTTCAATAGTTCTATTCGGTATTTAAGATGTTTTGGAGATTCTTTGACTCTTATTGCCTCTTCGAGATTAATATTTCAGCCATTTTAACATTTTATATCCAATTTGGACGAAATATTGGGATATTATTTTCTAGTAACTAAATTTACTTTCATCGTATTTTGTTTGGTGGAAATAACGGTTCAAAGCATTTTAAAAATTAGTGAACATTCGTATGTTTGTGTTCTAATGAATGTTGACTGTACATTTCGGACAAATATTGATGTTGTGTGCATAGATTTATCAATTTTTTTTTAAATACTTGTAATGTAAACACAATTTATATTTAATTTTTCAATAAACATACCTACTACTCTTTTTGTATGGACGTTAATTTTATATTGCCAAAAATCTGACAAGCTTCTGAATATGGAATACTCATTACAGTATTTTTTTGATGTTCAATAAAAAAATGGTACTTAATAAGAATTTTTTGGTCACATCCAAAAATGTTGATTTCTTAATTTTTTTTTTCTTTTATTCGAGTATACCCTCATATATTCTACAATCGACTTTTACTTTTAAAGATATTCCGTTTTATAAATATAAATATTAAAAGGTTATTATTATTTTCCGATAAGAGCTTGGAATTTTAAAACGCTTGTTTACATTGTTACTTTATCATGACAAGTCAACTGTGACAACTCGTTTACTTTCACGTTTTTAGCCTTAGAAATATTAAAGGTTCCTTCAATATTTAGGTACGAATTCCCATTAAGTAAAATTAAAAAAAAACATTTGTTTTTCTTAAGACGAAGGGTTTTTAAAATGTATTTTTTTTTTGTGAAATACTTAATAATAAATAAATAAATATGTTGGAACATCATTACAACAGCGCCATCTAGTTCCGTGGTAAGCTACGACGCTTGTATTACGGAATCCCGTACGGATACCAGATAGGACTCGAACCTGACGGAGAAAGTAGGGTCACTACTAACTGAGCCAAACGTGTCGTCAAATTATTATTTCTTTAATTAAATACTTATTTTTTACTTACCTGTCTAAATACATTAAGTATATTTCTATTTGAGATTGTAAGAATCCATATTCTGTTTTAAGCAGCAGTTGTTTGTTTGTCTTTTAAAGAGATTTTAAAAAGGACTGAATGGCGAAATTTATATTTTTTAATTTTAATACAGCATAAAAAAACTAACGCCATACTAATATTAAAACATTATGGTTCTTACATTACGTCATGACAAAAAACTAAACGTCAGTGTAGTTTAATACACGTTGTTCGAGATGTGAAGGCACGTGTCCCTCACTGTTAGTGATCTTAACAAACTTGAAGTGTCACTACGCTTTGACAGATGTCAAATAAAACCGTAGATAAAGTGCGCGTCAGTTGACAGTTCCGGTTATTTGGAGCTGTTGAGAGAACATTTCTTATTGGATAAATATTTTACTTTATGTATAATTCATATATTTTGTTTGGTACAGATAGATGTAATTATTGGTTAAGTTCTTTATGATACTTCAAACACCACAGATTATATTTATAATAAATTAAGTGAACAGATTAATAATACCGTAGTCCGCATTGATACGAATTGCTAGGAATGGAGAGATTATTTATTTTAATATACGAATTTACCTACTATGCTTATATTAAAACTAAAACGTATCTAAGCTAACCAAAAGCTTACTACCTAGTACTGTACGACAAGAATAAAGCAAGTTCAAACGAAAACAGAACTCGAAATTTCCTTAACATAAAAAAGTGCCTGCAGCATTTCCTAGCCATTCTCTATGTCAATACGAAATGACGTTGGTACGTTTCTGCCTTTGGAACAGCAACATACAAACACCTTATACTTTAGCACACAGTGTGTACGGTATAAGTATAATGTAATGCATTGAATAATTAATATATTAGTATAAATACTTACTAAATATTTACTAGTTTCTATTTGTAGCTTTCGAACATTCGATCTAGCCTTCTTGGTCCGTCTATATAATAATTATTTAAACACGAATCATTTTTGAATTATAAATATGTATGATAGACAAAATCCCTATCGACCGATCGTCTTTTCTTAAATTATATTCATACATGTTTTACTCCAGAATTCCATAATAACTATAGTTCAATGTCATCTTTAAATAAATCATTCTTTGTATCAAATCGATCCCGTTATATCATTATCATATTACGTCCACGAAGTTGATTCACGACATATTTGACTGTAATTTAAGATACAATAATCAACAAGCAACAAAACCTACTTACTTTCAAAAACACAAAGTCATAAAAGCACTTTAAATGATAAAATGTAGTTTGAGGGTCGTTTAAGACACCTACATTCGTGGTCACTCAAAATTTTAGTATTGCTTAAGTATTATTTATTTTTAGATAACGTGGAGGTGTAATGCTGGCATAGAGATAAAAATAAGTTTGTTCTGACATTCCCAAAACCCCAATAAAAGGTTATTATTAGTTCACCGAAAGACCATCAGTGGGTAAATAAAGATAAAACGCCTGGTGTAAAATTCTTTTCCATATTGGTTTAGTACTCTTTAAACCAATGAACATACGATAAGGGTATCAACATGTTTCAACGTTCTCTGTATTATCTGTTACTTTTATTACTTCATAGCCTTCAACCCTCGCATTGAATTATCCCTAATTCCGTGCCTGAAAATCAAAATGAGTAATAGAAGCAGAAAGTGTTAACTGGATGAACTCGTCGCGTTTTCTTGTAAAATATACTAATTATTTCGTTAAAATAAGACGTTCTATCCAAAAACAAACTTTAACTCAAAAAAAAATATAATAAATTATCACAACTACTTAGTTATTCCAGTGTTTTCAAGCAAAAACAAGAAATCATTCAAAGTAACAAATGGTTCAAAGATATTTAAACCGACTCTTCACTTTATCCGAAACTTGCCACAAAAAACATGACTATTCCGAAATCCCTGTAAAATATTCCCACAAATAAACATTAGCTGTCACAGAACATCGTTCTGTTATATTTAGAATCACAGGGGCGTTCAGATCAGATTTTAATGGGCCAAATACATTATTCAGCGATACGAGACGAACATGTCAAATACTAAATTAAAATGTAGCTTCTGTAGTGAAGATTAAGTCAACGTCTTTTAGTTGAATGGTCTATTTAATGAACTACCCTCATTCTACGCCTTTCATCTTGCTATTGTCTCTTAAGCTTTTCTAGTACTTTTGACTTTATATTTTAAATTGGCGCATGTTTTAAGCTTCATTTGTAGGCATAAGCGCTGTATACATTTTCTCGATACCAGCCCCATCACATCTTGAACGACCAACAAAGGAGAAAGTTCTTTTCATCTTAATGGCCGCCGAAAATAATGTTTGCTCTTACAAAAATTAAGTCATGCTCCAAAGATATTATGCAAAGGAGAACACAAAGCCGGGTAAACGAGCAGGCTAATTGTTTGGACAACCGGATGTGACGGACCGGAAAATGGTAAGGAAATACTCGACGGCTAGAGGAAGCCAAATATTTAATCCACGAATTATTTTGTCAATTTCCGGTAAATTGTTTAGGGTGTATTAGATATCATATTCATTTGGTTTTTGTTTTTGTCTATGTACTGATAAAAATAGATCATTTAATGGATGAATAACTATTAAATATATCGTATTACGAACGTCTTACCGATTTCGATAAGTATCTAACGGTTACGCTGTAAGAGTTCCTCAAAGCCCTCAAAAGCACTTCGCAACGAGATATACAAATAATAAATAAGTAATAATAATAGCTTATAATATTACAAATATTATAAGCTTGCAAAGACAATAGATGCCTAATTCATTTTTCATACTCGATATTTTACAATCAGTATATTAAATAAGTACCTACCTATTTTACAGATTTAAGTCATCTTTAATAATAAAAAGCTTTGTCTTTGTATTTCTTTTATAATTAATATATAGAGACGTCTCTGACAATCCTAATTCTTGTTTTTGGCGGACCACCTAGAAATAACGTTATATATTATTATCATTACAAACAAACGCTTTGATCGTACTCCAAAATTCCAACGCGGAGGGCAAACGGATGACTCCGTTGACACTCCGTTACGTCCAGTTTGTTTACAGTTAATCTTAACCACAAACAAAACATTTTACTAGCTATCTAGAAAAAGAGAAATATTTTTTAGAAGAAAAGTCAAAGAAAGTGACTATAAAAATCTTTACATTTTTGGGTTAAGTGAAAACACAACACCTCAAGGAACTCTTAAGTCTGCATACTCAGCCGTAATAAGGTTGAAAAATTCACGAACAAATTCAATCAAACGCTTCAATAATAAAATGAGAGGGACCATCTATCACGTTCGGAAATAGGTCGATCCACACTGAGTTCTTTAAAACGGTCTCTTCAACGAAATGTGGATCGGTTTTAACTACATTACCGTTTAGAATGGAGGTTGTGGGAAAATTGGCTTTACGCTGGTGAAATGAAATTTGACTATCGCTTGAGTTTACTCCGCGCTTACGGTATCTCTTGACCTGCGACCCGAGATAGTAAATGTATAGATTAGGGAAGCACTTCACTTGAGCGACATCTGTACATCTGATGACTGAGATAAACGCTCGCTTTAAATCGGCGTCTTAACGTGCTCCGAGAGAAGCGATTGCAAAATAACATTAATCTGTTGTTTAAAATGTAAGTGTATTTTCACGCGTTATCTTTGTAATGTATATAAATAAATGTCTTTGGATATTAGCACATAGCACCATCTCGTTCAATGGTTTGCTAATATGATTGCTTGTGCTATGGATACCAGATAGCATATTGTATTCAGCCCTTTTTAACGTCCCACTGTGGGCACAGGCCTCCCTCAGTCGAGGGGGATCAGGCCATAGTCCGCCGCGCTGTTCTCTCAGACGTGCAGGTTTCCTCACGATGTTTTCCTTCACCGCAAGTGGTGATCATGTTAGAAATGATTTCATGTTAGATAGTATATAATTAAATATATTATACAATATAATATGTATGTATACTATATTAAATATAAACACCCATGACTGAAGTACACACATTCGTGCTCATCACACAAATAAAATCCCCTAACGGCATACGCTGGCATACGCAACCGCTGGCTACAAACTACATTAAATGTGTCACCGATGAAAATTAAAATAAGTATTGAATTTTGACAGATTCAGCTAGAAAAAGTATTAAGTTGGCATACAAGAATAAGAATACAAAACATTTTAATATGAACCAGTACATTTAGATTGAACCTTCAATGATCAACATATTACCAAAAAACTCTACGTTGCTCTCATTTGTTATTAGCTGGTATCAAGAGAATTTCTAAAGAGAATTCATACCCAATACATGTTTGAACAGAGGATTACGTCGAATCCTCTTATTAGACTTACCTAGACCTAGACATCTTATACCTTTGCCAGGCATCTGACCTTAGAATAGAGCTTTGAAACAAGGCTTATTCAAATGTCAAATATACATTTCGCAATAAAAATGATGATCTCAATAAAATTTTAGTGTCTACACCATTTTATTTTTTAAAACGATTTTTTATCTACGACAGTATAGATAGAAACGTTCAAACGAATATTTTTGTACGATTCAGTGATTTTTGTGAATACACAGTGGCACAATCCGTTACTCTATAAAATAGAATCTATACATACGCGTAAAAAACTAAACCGAGTTCAAAAAAACTAACATGTTAACAGTGGTAGGTATGCGTTTAACTCATGCCAAATATTACGTCGTCAATCCAAAAAGCTCTTGACACTTTTTCATGTTTGAACAAAGAATTCTAGCCAATTTATCACCAAATGCAAACCTAAGTAGATAATTTATGGTCTTCACGAAAGGGGTCGAATAAAGGTCTCGGTCAAGATTTAGAGATAGTTTTTAGGTCGTTAGAGTTAAAGTTGTAAATGGTAGTTTTTATTCGTCGTGTTCATTTCACGCGTATAAAATGTAATAAGCTACATAAATCTGGGGTGAAAAGAATTTCGGCAATAGGACACACAAAAATAGACTTTAAAATTACTGAATCAAGGTTGAAATATGTGTTGGGTGACATTTTCGCAAATGTTGGACGTATGAATAGAAACGATGGAAGCCCCATTTCGGTACAGGGGTGAAGTTGGCAAACAGCGTGTTGTTACCCCATAATATGCAATATTTATTGCAGCTACTGAACTTGGGGATAGATTATGAAAATGCAGATGTTGATTCAAAATTTATTCGGGTGTATGAATTATTGTATGTTAAATATTACATTTGCTTTCTTATTTATGGGACGATTTTTGATTAACATTCTTTGGTTGGATGTAATTTAAATAAAACTAAAATAAGCGATCGAAATATGATATTACTTAGTTCTTCTTCGTGGGAGCAGACTATCTAGGGTCCTTAGTTCAAACCTAGGTCGAAAGCATGTTTTGCTTTCTAAACAAGACTACGGGTGGTGATAACAATTGTTTGATATTGGCAGCGATGCAAATGTTTGGCCTTTGCACTGATGTGGGACAGTAATTGCCTTTAAGTTTCTTATAAAGATAGCAATATGGATTAGAAAATACCAGTACATCGTTAAAATGCCTGTATTTTTTACCTAAAACTTCATTAATTTAAGTACTAAAAAGATAAGGCAGCATATTTAAACTGTTGTATAGAGTAAATAATTCTGCTTTTCCAATTATTTGGTTTTTAAGTTTATTACTACCGATTATTGTAGAAAAAGAAATTGAATTATGGAAAGAGGTTATAAAATGTAATATGTAACGTATAAATATGACGAATGACGAAAAAAATAATAAAAAGTGAAGTTTCATCAGTAATACAAATTATTGACAAGTTCGAAGACGCTTCCAAAGTTCGTGCAGCGTGCTAAGGTTGTCTTAGAAAATATTATAGATGATAGTTTTTTAAGTCGAGTAGTTATTGTCTGACTTCAGAGTTATGACGGCGATGACGGTGGAACGATATTGCTGATGTTTCATTCTTAGAAACTTTCGCATTTTCACGCGATAAATAGGAAATTTTATTTCGCTTACAGCCGTTTGTTATTCCGGAATCCGGAGAATCATTAAACTGACGTTATTTTCTTTCGTGATCTGTTTCGATGCTTTAGTATGGTAATATACGCATTTGATTTATTATCGACGGCTACTTTTAATATTTATATCTTTGTTTATTGCTGTTTATCAGACATCCGTGTTTAAGTTATGTAATGTGCGTAGATCATTATAGTGAAGTTCAGTCTGAGAAAATGTTTCTGTTGTAAGACAATTTGTATCACATGTTTGTGGTTTTGACGACACGTTTGACTGATTTTGTAGTGACGTTACTTGTAGTACTAACGGGTCGCGGGTTCAAGTCCCGCTGGAGACAGTCATCTGTGCAATTAGCACGTGAGTAATCCAGTTATATTCAGGTGTTTAAACTATGGGTGTTTTGATATCCATAACAGAAGCGTACTGAGTGTTGATATCCCAACGTAGTTATTTTTTAACTATGGTAAAGTTACCTACCTGTACGAATATAATTATAAAACTCTGGGAAACTCAAGACATTAAGAAACGCTACGACACATGCTGTTATTTATAAATTATCGCTTCCATCATATTAGTATACCTTAACGAGTATATGTAAACCTGTTATCTTTAGAAATGAACCTCTGAGAAAATGGCCATTTCTTTAGACCCCACGCAAGTAACAGATTTAAAATGACGACATGTTTAGCTCAGTTTGTAGTTACCCTTTTTTCTGCGCCAGAGGTAGTGGGTTCGAGTCCCGCTGGGGGCATTGATTTGTTGAGCACGAATGTTTGTACTCGTCATGGGTGTTTATATCTATAACATGTATGTATTTAAAAAGTTATATATGTGTATATCAACAAAAAATGTAAAAATGTCCCAACATATTTTTTTTAATTTATTATGAAATTTTATATCACAGTACAGTAGCAATTAATTAGTCGAAATATAGAGCTTTGCTATAGTCCCTTAAAATGAGAGCGAATGAGTCTAAAACTCCTCCCATTAAAACTTATTACATCCTGTAATAGATCCTCGGAAATCAACTGAGCCGTTGACACAAGCCAGATGTAAGGACCACTCGAGAAGTTGCTTAAAGTTCGTAACAAACTGATTTTGGTTAAGGACGCTTCCAAAGCTCATGAAATAAGTAAAATTATGAACGTTAAACCAACATAACTTTAATTAATTTCTGTCATTTCCATATATTTTGAAAAAATATACGAAGGAGCCATTGTTAAAATAGGTTCTATAATATGAGAAATTAAAATTTTAGTAACAAAAATGAATTACTGACCTGACTATAAGTTCATCAAAGTACACAACATGAAATTAAACCTCTTATGAATGTCTCGTCGCGATGTTTCTCACTCTGCGTTAATTTAATATTTACCAGATAAAGTATTTCTATACAAAATCTACGTATTATATATATTATATTTATAAAATATTTAAGACACAAACTGACCAACAGAGGCGTTTATATTACGTTATTATATATTACGAATCTGTACATTAAATATTTTTTGGAAACTTTATTGAGATAGTCATATTATGTTTTACAGAGACCGCGAATGTATACTTTTTATTGTCTGTCTGAAACCGCATCAAGATTTTGATGTCAGATTTTGATGACATTTAGAATGATGATAGCTGGTTATCCGGGACAGTATGATCTATTATATCTATACTACTATATAAATCTGTAGAGTCTGTCTATACACTCAATTTTTTTGTCGAATTTCGTCACAAAATATATTCGTTTCATGACTCACTGACATCAGTTTTTAGTTTTACCATTTTTGAAATTTTTGCCTGTCTGTCTGTCTGTATGTCCCGCTATAACTCAAGAACGGTTGAACTGTTCTTTATAAAAATTGGTATACAGTAAGAACATGTGATTACACAATTTATACACTATATATAATGCGATAATGTGTGTGTGTGAGTGTGTGTGTGTGTGTGTGTGTGTTTTACTACGAGTTAACAACTTATTTTTGATAAATCTATAGTAACCGTCAAAATGCAACTCATAGGGAATTACTAGAGCGGAGCAAGAGTGAGTCGCTAGTTAAAAAATATAAAAAGTAAATAAATAAAAAGTTAATAAATTAAGTCATCTCGTATTTAAAGCCATCAGACATGAGACTATCTCGTTCCAACAAAGTGTAGAATAGACGGTAATGAGTGCAGCGTGGAACGGAACCGACCGCAATGTTGACATAAACTCCTCGCTCAGTACGTCCACTTCGTTGCATTTAATGATTTTTCTAGACCTTTTGTACGATAAGCTATTAAAAATATCAAAGCAACATAAGTTTATTATGTAATTTAAAATAATAATAAATAAATGTTTTTTATTTATTTTTTCAAGACAGCGCTATATTTAATTACATTTTATTACTAACAGTAGCTATACTGTTACTCCAGACCATATTCTTTGCACTAAATTCATGTAAATCGGTTCATTTGTAAGCGGACCTTACGCTTCAGGCTACGGGTTCAAATCCGGGTCTCGCACCTCTGATATCATGTGCGAATCATTTCTATCCTGATTGCCACTAGTCCTACGGTTAAGGAAGTTTTCGTAAGACATGTGAAGTCCGCCAATACGCACTAGGTCAGCGCGGTGGACTATGGCCTGATCTCCCTGGTACTGAGGGAGGCCCGTGCCCAGCCCAGATATTATAAAGGGTTGATGATGATAATGATGATATACAACATAAACCTTATATGTATATCGCTCTTTTTATTAAAAGTATGAAAAAAAATCGTATCAAAATCTTAACATGTAGCGAGTAAGCGGAAAAACTGAGAAAATTTGTATTAAATATTATGTATTATAAATTAGACAAAAAAATGCAAATTAAACATAACATATTATATAAAAATCTAAACGAATTCTATGTAATAATTATAGTCACTTAGTAAGTCATAAACTGTAGGATGTCTTTATGTCAGCACGCTTTAAAATTTATTTCTTAATTTACGTACCTTTTACGACTTAAAAGCCATATACGATAAGTTTATGGATATATATACCTAATAAATCTATCAAGAGAAGGTATGTTTTGTTTAACTTCAATATCATTAAGAGATTTTAATAAACACCTACCTACCTAATATACTAAGTAGGTATATAATATATTATAATTAATAAAATAATAATGTAAGTTTGTCTTTGTGTTTACTCGTTAAAGTTGTTTTAAATATTATTTTAATTTTAATACACCGACCAATCTCCTTTGTTCTCCATTCTACGTGACACTGGCGAAGTAATCTGTGCTCAACTGGCACGCTTTGAACAAGAGAATTGAATTGAATTAATTTTCGAAAAAATTTTAGACCAATTAAGCAGGTAGTTCAAATATATCTAAAATGTATGCTGAGTAAAACGCTTAAGCACAAAAAACGCAACACATTAACCTTAATATACCTTACCCTACATTTAATTACAATTACGTACCTATTCAGAAAACTCATTAAAACCAATCTATACATCTATACATATATAAATAAAATTGAAGTGTCTGTGTTTAATTTCAAGTTCAAAGCTTTTCACTAAATGCATATGAAATGATATACGATTCTAACAACAAAAAACCAAATTTTAAAATTTTTGTCTGCCTGTCTGTTTGTTCCGGGTAATCTCTGAAACGGCTGGACCGATTTTGACGGGACTTTCACTGGCAGATAACTAACGGTGTAAGGAGTAACTTAGGCTACTTTTTAACCGACTTCAAAAAAGGAGGAGATTACATATTAGAAAATTTATTTAGTTTAACAAGCGGAATTCGTGGCTTCGCTGACATTAAACCTAGGGACGAACCCGAGCAAAGCGAGGGTGAGTCGCTAGTCGATAATAGAAACTGACGCCGGCACTCATAGTCACTTAATGAACCATTAAGTCGTTCTTTAGTATGGAGATTCTCGACGTAATGGTTCATTAAGTGACTGTGAGTGCGGCGGTAAGTTTAGTTTTGAAAGTATTTACGCGTTTATTGTAATCAAATATTTTACTCAGATAATAACCAAGTCCTTGAATAAAGGAGCACTGACAGCAACTAAAACAAACGAACGCGATGCCAAAGACCACAAATGTTGACAGAGCTATACAAACACGCCTTTTGTAGCTCGCTCGCGCAACCTACTTCGTTTTACTTTTAACTTTTTTTAAAAGCTATGGCAGTAATAAATACCGTTTAGCACTATGGAGGTTGAACTTGCTATGTGCCTAGCAGAAGTATGAAAATGAAAATAATTTTAGTATATTAACACATCACCATCTAGTTCCATTAAAAGCTACAATGGCTTATGTTATGGATATCAGATAATTTTCTCACTAAACATTAATAACTTTAAATAAACACATTTTATAAATAATATAAACACTTAAGAGTGGAGTACAATCAATCGTTCTTATCACACAAATAAATACCCCTAACGAGACCAAACCCGCGACCGTTGGTAGAGCATGTAGTAGTTAGTAGTGACAAAACTACAGATAAAATTAAAAGGATATTGTGGCAGTATTTGACAAAAGCCAGTCTTTCCAGAAGTAAACTTTAACACTAATAATGCACAAAATATCGGTGTGCGTGTATCAAGAATCATTTTTAATTCACATCTAAAAACAACGTAAGTAATTAGCCGCGAAACGCAATTAACCCCTTAATATAGTACCAGTACACAGCGAATGTTACTTACTGAAATGTACAATTGCTCGAGGTGATTTTCGTGCTAATTAAGTATTTTTATCAATTTGACTTCATTAAATTAATACATAGGTATCAGGGAATCTCTTTCAATAGTTTTATTTTTAACCTACTTCCAAAAAGAAGAGGTTCTCAATGCGTCTCTATTTTTTTTTATATTAAGTTTTCTATATTTTTCTTTTAACTTATACATTTATCAACCTTAAGCAGACCGAATCCTAGCATAAGTTCTTAAAATAGAATGAATAAAATATATCTAAGAGTAAGATAGATAGATTGATAGAGATAGGCCTTACTGCCTAAGTTATATAATATACGTTAATGCCTTGTTTTTATTTAAAGCATGTTATTTAAGTACCTACTTCATACTTGGATATTTCTATCAAATAGAAAGAAACGCTAATTTTGTTTTTAATGTTGACTGTAAAAGTAAAATTATTTAAAAACTAGCGACTCAACGCGACTCGTCCCTAAATACGATTTAATGATTACTCAGAAATGATATATTTTCTCGCTTTTTCTTGTATATTTTTTTCCTCTTTTTTTTAGGGTTCCGTTACTCAAAAGGGAAAACAGAGCCCTTATAGAATCACTTTGCTGTCCGTCTGTCTGTCTGTCAAGACCCTCGTTCTCAGGAACGCGTATCAAGCTGAAATTCATATCAAATACTCAGGTCTACTGTCCCTTGAAGGTCTGCTGTGAATAAATCAAACTAACTACAATTTCTAAGCCAACGTAATCAAAAGATACAGCCGTTTAAGCTAAAAAATTTCGACACTTGCAAGGGAATCAAAACCTACTACTTACTTTTTTTTACTTACCTATACCCAGGCTTTTTTTGTCATTTTTTCTTTGGAGGCACGCTAAAATTTTTTTTAAAAAAGTAAATTATTTTTACACTGATAATATCTTTGGTACATTTATAAAATTGATTTATACTCATTTTTTTTCACATTCATTCAATTTTTCACCTATATTTTGATTACTTTTGAGTAGCCAATATACATACCTAGTTCTGATTCCATACGAAAATCTACCAATCCCAAACAATATTAAGCAGCATAAGATTTGGGAAAGGTACAAAGAGATAAATGTACTATAACAAATGAAAATAAATGTTTTCTTTCCCTAACAAAAGATAGAAACAGTCTTACATTACATTCAGCGGCAACATCAAAAGATCATTTCGTGTTGCATTGAAATACATTATCGTTTAACTTCCGAGATAAACTTGAAAACCGCCTGCTTGAAAATCGGTAAAGTTTACTGTGCACCCGGTCCATTCGTTGCGATGGCAGTATTAATAAGTTAGAGGTGCAGGTTTGATTTTCAAAAGTTAAAACGCATTTTAATAAAATTTTGTTGGATTTTTTGGCGGTTTTATTAAGAGTTTTGGTTCCAGACGTTTGGAGTGTTTTACAGCAATCAAAATTTAAGATTTTAGACGTCTCAAAAAATATACCTAGTTTAAAACCGAAACCGTTCCGATCAGTGAAACTCCTGTTAAAATCGGCCCAATCATTTTAAAGATTAGCCGGAACAAACAAACAGACAGACAGACTGATAAAACTTTTAAAATTGTGATTTTGTTAATAAAGGTATGTAACTTCCGCAGATACTTTCATAATATACATTTAGGAAAAATAAATTTGATGTGATATTAAAAAAAAACGATTTTATTTAGGTATCTGCATAGATACCAAATATTCGCATAAATCTAAAAGTTAGGCTTATAAAGCTAATATTAAAATAAGTACCGATTACGGTAGAAAAAAAAACAAATAGTTTTTTCCTTTTATAGTACAATTTCTTAATAGTCAGCCTTGATATCCGCCATATACTTATATTAACATTTATTATGAAAAATTAAAATCTACTTTGTTCTTAGGTTCAAATATAATTTTACTCTTTAACATCACAAATGGACATGCAGTGTACAGTCATTAATGGGGTCCGTACCGACCCTTAGAACCCTACGGGACGTGTTTAGAACCCTAAAAATAAGAAAACTGAAATATATTATTAGGGAATAATATTTTAATCACTTTTTCTTCATAATTAATAAAACAACGTGCTTGCTTAATTGACTTGGAACGAACTGATTTATTTATTGAAATGAAATATGAATAGACAATAAGTAACTATTACTATGTGACTTACATACTCAATACTAGGTGGCGCTAGGTGTACTACTGTCTTATTATTTTTATATAAACTAACACCCCCACTATATAAAAATAACACCAAATCAAAAATAATAACATAATACTATACTAGTACAATAACTTATTTTTCAACTAAGCCAATAGCATTAACAAAAGCTTTATGCTTAATTGAACTTAAACTTTTTGTAAGCAAATCAGCTGGCATATCAGCTGTACACAGGTACTGAACATTTACCAAATTTTGAGCAATAACCTCTTTACAAAAATGAAATCTTATATCTATATGCTTTGATTTATTATGAAAAACAGGATTCAATAACAGTTTTTGTGCACTTTGGTTGTCATTGTAAAGAATAATAGTATATGAACTGTCAGTAATTTCACATTGCAAGTTTTGTAAATAAATAGCTTCTTTACAACATTCTGAGATTCCTATGTACTCTGCCTCTGTACTAGAAAGTGCGACAACTTTTTGTTTTCTGCTTTCCCAAGATATTGCAGCACCTGATAATTTAAACACATAACCTGTATATGACCTCCTACTAATCACATCACTGCCCCAATCGGCATCAACATAACCTACTATTTCAGAATTAAGTTTTAAGTCATATTTTAAAGCATAATGTTTTGTCTTCTTTAAATATCTTAAAATTCTTTTTGCATGTTGCCAATGTTCTTTAGTAAAACAATTATTAAATTGGCTCATGTAACTAACTGAATATGAAATATCAGGGCGAGTTAAAACGGACAAATACATCAAACTACCTATCAGGCATTGATATGGTATGCTAATATCACATTTGTTATCTATACTGAGATTTAGTTTACATTCCATTGGTGTATTAGATGTGTGACAATCCAACATATTAAATTTACCTAACAACTGGTCTATATAACCTTCTTGGTCTAATGTTACAGAATTTTTATTACACACAACTTGCATACCCAAGCACTGTCTTATAGTACCTAAGTCTTTAATCTTAAAATTACTTCCTAAACACTTTTTCAAGTTTTTTACTTCATTATAATCATTAGAAAATATAAAGAAATCATCAACATATAAAGCAATTACAGTTACATACTTCTTGTTTCTCTTAATAAACAAACAGGGTTCATATTTAGATTTTACATAACCATTGCTACACAAACAGTCATCAACCTTTTTATACCACATTCTTGAAGATTGTTTTAATCCATAAATTGCCTTTTTTAATTTTAAGACTTTACCATCATTTAAATCACCAAAACAATCTGGTTTTTGCATAAAAATGTCTTCTTCAAGATGTCCATTTAAAAAAGCTGTTTTTACATCTAAATGTGTAGTTTTAAAATCTAACTTTACAGTCAACGCAAACAACAATCTTAAGGTAGAATACCTTACCACTGGAGAGAATGTTTCATTGTAGTCCACACCATGTTTTTGAGTGAAACCTTTTGCAACTAAACGTGCACGATATAAAACTTTACCATCCACATCACACTTTTTCTTTAAAACCCATTTACACTGAACTACACAACCACTATTTGGAGCATCAACCAACTCCCAAGCTTCATTCTCTTCAAAACATTGAAGTTCTTGTTTCAATGCTTTTTGCCAATACTCCTTTTCATGTCCAGTCAATGCCTCCTGCAATGTTAAATCTCCAGCTTCTTGAGGACAGACATTTTGTTGGCTACTGAAACCATATCTATCAGGTTGTCTTCTGTTTCTTACTTCTCTTGTAGTTGTCACAGTTTCCTGTAAACTTTCTTCTCCGTCTTCATACTCACTGGGTGCATACTCAGAATCAGTCATTTGTAGATTTTTCATGGGATGTAAGAGTATCAGACAGTTTTTCTTCCATATCCCCCACTGAAGATGGCTGGTCCATATCTTTAATTTTTTCTTTTACATTTTCCTTTTCTATTACTGCTATGGTAGTGTTTTCTTTCTCGACAACTATCACATCTCGACTAGTTGTTATCACATTCTTAACTGGATCATACACCCTATAGCCTTTGCTTCCATCAGCATAACCCACTAAAATACCTTTTTGGGCTTTTTTATCCCACTTACGTCTCTTCTCTTTAGCTATGTGTACCATTACCGTACTGCCAAAAACTCTCAGATGACTTATATCTGGTTTGACACTATGCCACAGTTCATAAGGTGTTTTTCCTTGCAATACAGACAAGCCTGTGCGATTGTGCAAATATACTGCTGTGTTTGTTGCTTCAGCCCAGAACATCTTGCTTAACTGTGCATCAAAAAGCATGCACCTAGCTTTCTCGACTAAGGTTCTATTCATACGCTCACATAACCCATTTTGTTCGGGTGTGTATGGACATGATGTTTGATGAACTATTCCCATTCTTTTTAAGTATTCATTAAACTCAGCATTGCAGAATTCTCTTCCATTGTCACTTCTAATAACTCTTATCTTTTTATTTGTCTGATTTTCAACTAACACTTTGTATTCTTTGAAGCTTTTCAAGGCATCACTCTTGTTTTTAAGAAAATAAATAACTGTCATTCTGCTATAATCATCAACAAATAAAATGAAGTATTTAGATCCTCCAATAGAAACACACTCCATAGGACCACAGATGTCTGTGTGTACAATATTCAACACCTCTGTACTTCTTTTACCAATATGTGTAAAAGGCAATCTGGCTTGTTTACCCTCACAGCATATGGTACAGGTAGACTTTGTAATCTCAACTTTCTCTTTCAAGGTTAATCCATTAACTGCATTTTGCATTTTATTAAGACATTCACTGTTTATATGTCCCAGTCTGCGATGCCAGAGCTCACCAGATATGATCGCTGCTGCAGACATGTTTTCTTGAAGTTGTAGCTTGTAAACTCCATTCTTTAATAATGCGTAAGCAACCAGTGTACCTTTCTGGTTATATATTTCACAAGCATTTGTGGTAAATACAACATTATTCCCTTTGTGAATTAATTGGCTAACTGATAGTAAGTTAGTTGTCAATTCCGGTACACAAAACACATCTTTTATGTCCACATCAAAACTGCAATCATTAACTATGGTACAAATCTTTATATCGCCGGAACACGCAATCGGCACTTTTGTTTTATCGGCTACTATAATAGTCTGACCTTCTTTTTCATAGGAAATATTCGTGAGCCATTGTTTATTTGGCGTCAAATGCACGCTGGCTCCAGAATCGACATACCAATCTTGGTTGTTAAAGTTTCCGCTTAGAAAGACCGCACTGAACGCATTTGTTTGTTTACGTTCATTTCTTTTGTTATTCGACACTTCAGCCGTACATTGTGACTTATAATGACCTATTTGTTTACATCGATAACATTTTTTTTTTAACGTAGATGGCTTGGGATTGCGTTTACATACGCAATACATTCTGCCAGTGTCGCGTTTTGTGAGGAAGACACGAATAAGATTGAGCGGTAATTTTGAAATTTAGAAATGGAGAGTGATAATAAAATTATACATGAATGATCGGTTTAAGACATAAAATGGTATAATGATAGAAGATGGTAATAAACACTACGTTATAGATGAATTTTATTATGAATTATAAATTTAACTAATTTTTTAACAAATGGGCTAAACACAAAAGATAATAAAATTTTGGAGTTAACTGGGCGGTGAATTTGGGAAGGGGTTATGTCGTGAAGGGAATATTGCAATTTTGGACAGTTAAATAAAATATGGTCAGTCGAACCTTCATCCAAGCCACATTCACAGACAGAGCTATTTTTTATTTTCAATTTAGTTAGATGAACCGGAGTACACGCATGGCCTAAACGAAGCCTACATATAATTGAGGTGGTTTTTCGGTCAGCCTGGCGAAAACGAAAGAACCACGGATAGACTGGAACTTCCGGTTGGATTGAAGCGTAATACTTACCTTTAGTCATTTTGGAAACGTTCCAAAACTTATTCCAGGATGTAAAAAGATTCTTTTTAGATAAAGAACGCAAGTCATGAGAAAAATTATAATAGTGACTCATAGTACCAGTAACTGTTGCGGATTTAGCACAACTATCAGCAATTTCATTATCAGTAATGCCTGAATGGCTAGGGATCCAAGCCAAGGTTATGAGGATACCCTGTTCTTGGCATCGAAAGAGCGCTTCTCGAATTTTAAATATAATTGCGAATTTTGATTTGCTGCGGAAGGGGTTTTGCATAATACTCTGAAGGGAGCTTAAGGAATCAGTAAAAATTATTACTTTTGACATTTTATGCGATTCTGCAAATAATATGGCTTCAAGTAGGGCTATACACTCTCCAGAATAAGCAGAAGCTTCAGGAGGACACTTAAAATTTAGAATTATGTTGAATTGAGGAACCCAGCAGGCAGCTCCAACACAAGAGACACTAGTTATTTTAGATGCATCAGTATAAATTTTAATAAAATCGGACCAATCATTAGCTAAGATACTCTTGAATTTAACATTGGCCCCAGGATCATTTTTGTCAATGCCTAAATTCATTATGATTGAAGGAACAAATGTAAGAGATAGGAATGGAACTGAGTACAGGGGATTAATGGTAAGTTTAAAGGTAGGGGTAGGAATCTCTGAAAACTTTTTAAAACTTTTAAGTATACATGGAATTTTTTGATTAGGATTAACTAATTGTAATAAATTAGTAAGGGAGCATAACAACGGGTGATGTGAGAATTGTAAAATTTTCGTAATAAAGCGATCAGAAAGATATTGTCTGCGAAGATGAAGAGGAGGCTCCACACACTCAACCTGCATGGCATTTGTTGGCGATGATTTCATTGCACCTAATATTATTCTTAATGCCTTGTATTGAATTTTGTTTAATTTTTCTAATGCTGTTTTATTACAAGGATCTAACAGAAATACTCCATAGTCAAAATGGCTACGAATAATAGCGTTATATAATATTTTTTGTGAGTATTGGTGGGAGCCCCACCAAACTCCTGATAGTGCACGTAAGATCTGAATATTCTTTTCACATTTTTTGGAGACATAATCTATATGATCAACTCCCGATAATTTAGAATCTAGAAAAATACCTAAAAACTTTACAGAATTTACAACAGGAATACTTTGATCCTGATACAAAATGTTAACATCTGGTACATATCTCTTCCTTGTAAAAACAACTACTCTACTCTTAGGGACTGACAAAAATAACCCATGTGATTGTAGCCACTCTCCGAGATAATACAAAGCAGAATTTAATATAGATACAATTTCAGTCATATTCTTTGAGCTATAAAATAAAACAATATCATCTGCATATTGTAGAATATTACAAAAACTATCAACAGATTTTTCAAGATCGTGAGTGTAAAAGCTATATAAAATTGGACTCAGGACTGAACCTTGCGGGAGACCTTTCCAAATTGTTCTTGGAGGGAGAAGTTCACCCTGATATCTCATTCGTATCGATCTTCCAATAAAAAGATTAAAAATGAAATTAGTTAATTTAGGTGGTAGATCTAAGGAAAGCATTTTAGATTTTAGAAGGGGGAGAAGTACGCAATCATAAGCTGAGCTGATATCCAAGAATACCCCCACAAGGTATTCTCCTCTTAAGAAACTTAGACGTATTTCTGATATAAGAATGCTAACACTATCAACTGTACCCATACCCTTTCGAAAGCCAAATTGAGATTTTGCGAGGATTTCCCTGCTTTCCATTATCCAATCAAGCCTATTCTTAATAAGATGCTCCATAATTTTGCACAAAGTTGATGATAAAGCTATGGGACGGTAAGACGAGGGCTCTTTAGGATCTTTGCCAGGCTTTAAAATAGGTATAACGATTTGGGATTTCCAGGATGGGGGGATATTTTTTGACTCCAAAAATGAATTTATAATAGAAAGGTAAATATGCTTAGCAGAATCGCTTAATTTAATTACAAAGGAATATGGAATGCTATCTTCACCTGGAGAAGAATCAGATAGACCATTTAAAGCGGTTTGAAGTTCAGCAAAAGAGAAAGAAATGTCCATCTCATCATGATAAAATGAAGAGTTAGAATAGAAACAGTCTGAAAAGGGGACGAAAGGAGGTGCAAGAGTACTACAAAAATTGTGCAGCCAGGATGGCTCATTAGAAGAGATATTGCACAAAAAGTCATTAACGGATGATCGGAATTTTTTAATGCGCTGCCAAACAGCTTTAGATGAGGTACCAGGATGTAACGATTTACAAAATTGTAGCCAGCTTAATTTCTTTTTCTTTTTAAGAAGCCGTTTGGTTTGAGCCACTATTTTTTTGTAATTTATAAAATTTTCGGGAGACATGCATTGTTGATATCTGTATTCAGCAATTTTACGCCTTTTAACAGCTTCCGTACATTCTTCGTCCCACCAAGGAGGAGACAAAAGCTTTTTGATACCGGAGTGCTTTGTCGGGATGTGAGCATTGGCCGCCGAAAGTAAAATATCCACAAAAGCTTCGTAACAACACAGAGAATTTTGAGAATCTATAGTAGGAAAATCAGCAATCTTC
This sequence comes from Boloria euphrosyne, assembly GCA_951802675.2. Classification (NCBI taxonomy): domain Eukaryota; kingdom Metazoa; phylum Arthropoda; class Insecta; order Lepidoptera; family Nymphalidae; genus Boloria; species Boloria euphrosyne. Next base: position 6,807,038 of record OX637896.1, read on the forward strand.
CAATCAATAGAAGATCGAAACGCAGACCAGTTGGCTCTATTAAGACAATAGCGAAACAGCGGATTTAGTATTGGGGATGCAGATGATTTCATGTTCAATGACATAAGAATAGGAAAATGATCGCTGCCATAAGTTGAAGTAAGAACCTTCCAATGTAAACAGGATGCCAAACTGGGAGAGCAAAGGGATAAATCAACAGCGCTTTTAGGGTTTTGATTTGGATAGACACGCCTAGTTGGGGAACCGTCGTTAATAAAGCAAAAGTCAGCCTCGTCAATTAAGTCCATCAATAGGTAAGAAAATGTATCACAGTAGTGACAGCCCCAAGCAGTGTGATGGGCATTAAAATCACCCATAACAATAGTTGGTCGAGGTAGGGAGGAGAAAATAAGTTGTAGATCTGGAGCAAGCGAGGGATGAGGATGAGGAATATAAATAGATGCAAATGATATATTAAGAAATTTGACAGCCACGACGTTAATGGCTTTGCTATGAGTGGGAATAGTAATCTGCGAAAATGAATATGAACGATTAACTAAGATAGCGCTACCTGCATACCCGTCGTCCCTGTCATCTCTTAAACAGGAAAAGCCTGGAATACGAAAACGATTACCAGGCCTTAACCAAGTTTCAGAGATGGCAAGAATAGCAGGTTCAAATTTATTTATAAGATGTATTATGTCTGATTTACGTGCTGAAAGGCTTTTGCAGTTCCATTGTAGAATTTTTATATGATTCATGATTAATAAAAGAAAGTGATGAAGATGGAACTACTAAAGTGTTTTGTGCAGCGTTGTCCGGTGAAATGGTTTTGGATGAAAAATGGTTGTTAATGACTAATAACAGGGTGCGTAAGAGGTCGTCTATGGATGAAGGGTGAGAGGAGGTTGAGCTAATGGCGCAGCCATTACCCAGAGATGAAATGCAAGGAGAAGTGATGTTAAGATGAGCCTGTTTATCGTAACCTTTAGTCCTAGGGGAATGGGGGCGAGGAGTCTTGATTATAGTCTTTTTATATGAATGAATAACAGGTGAAGAAACTTTAGAATTAGCGGAATCATCGAAGTTGCAAATGGAAGGATTTGGTAACGAAAACATTTCTTTTGCAACCTCAGCATACGATCTCCGCACTGGAGGAAAACGTGAGGCTGCTTCTGCAAAAGAAATGTTTTCTTGTGACATAGCTGATTTTATTTGTCTTTGTCTTAACAGCTCCAGGCAGGTTTTATCATCAGCGAAATGGTTACCACCACAATGAATACAAACAGCAGCTTCTTTTGTTATAGAGCATGATTCTCCTGAGTGGGGTTGAGTACATTTCGAGCACCGTGGTTTTGATCGGCATATATTTTTTGTATGGCCAAATCGGCAGCAGTTTAAGCACTGGATAGTTGGTAAATTATATATTTCAACATTGAGTGAAGAATAAAATGCAAATACTTTTTTTGGAAGCATCTGTCCCCTAAACGTTAAGACTACCGATTGAGTTGGGATCCAATGTGGTGAACCCTCTACAAATTGTTTTCGATTCAGTCTGCGTGCTTTAAGTATTACACCACATCCGCTAGGAAGCTCCAGGCTCCCAGATAATTCCTCCATAGACCAATCAATCGGGATTCCTCGGACTAGGCCCATGCGTGAGATATTAAATGTCGGAATAAATGCTTTATATTTATATAAAGAAAGAACTGGATTATTCAAAAACGTATTTGCAGACGTGGCGGTTGAAAATTCGACGCTTATTTTATTTCGGCCAATACTTTTGACCCCATCCTTAATAATGTCTTGGAATTTATTTTTATACAGAAATTCGCCAAATTTAATTGCGCGAATTGTTAGCCCTGCAGAAGGGTCTGGTTCTACTCTTGCAACATGTATAATATAAGGTCCAGTATCGGATTCGGAATAGGACGTTATCAAATTATCATAAGACGGGTTTAAGTAAACTGTTTGATAGGAAGGGTTTGCAGTCGAAGGATCGACAATAGTTTTTTTATTTAAGCCAACATTTTGTTCAAGACCGTGTCTTTTTCTTGAACTCGAACTATAGGAAACTAATTCTGTATCAGGCGTATAAAAAATTTCACCCGGATCCGGAGGATCCGATTGTGTTTTTTTTTCCATGTTCGAACATCAAAGTTTGAAAATATTTTTATAATTTTAAAATTAAAAATTAAAGACTTACCACAATATCTTCTAAATATATACACTTTACTATTTACATTAACTACTATATATACAACTAACTATTACTATGAACACAATGATAAAAATATTTAATCCAGAGAGGCTCAAAAATCGTGTGTTGATCACTTCAATCGCGTTGACAGAATCCATCGATAACATTTAATTTCTTTCTTCACTTTTGTTGACAATGTCGTTCCATGTTGCCCGCCATGATTGTTAGTTTTGCTAACCATAGACTTCCTGGCTGCCGATGACTGTTGCCAACCTTTAAAACCACTGGCCAAAGCGCCATTCGATTCATCGTTCATTCCGTTCGTTCCGTTTCCGGATTCCATGTCAAGTAGTTTACTTTTAATGGCGTCTGTCGTTATCTGAATACCCGAATGTTCGATGGCCATTATCATGGGGGCATATTTTTCAGATAGCCCTGCCAGCAATAATGAACCAATCCACTCGTCGCTTAACATAAATCCTGTATTACACAACTTTTGCCCTGTTTCTATAATTTGTGTCACATATGCAATCATTGAACCACAATTTTCGAGTCTTATAGAAATTAAATTTCGTAGTAAGCTTATTCTTCTTGTGAATCCGGAATCGTCAAATAAGGCCCTCAGCTTCTCCCATAATTCCTTAGTAGTAGAAACATTTCTAATGTGCACATACAATGAAGAGTCAATCGTGAGAATCAGCTTCGCTTTTGTTTTTGCATCATCCTCGGCAAAAAATCTCACATCTTCCTCTGGTTTGACGCATTTCATCATCCCTTCTAGGATTAAGAAGTTTTCCGCTGCAAATACCCATTCGCTGTAATTTTCTCTGCCTCTTAACTTCGGCACATTGACGATGTAATTGGCCGCCATTGCTTTGATGCATGCAAGCCAAAAAAAACGCCTAAGCTAGCTAATCTAATTATCCTACTGCGATTTATTATTATATGAATAACTTGAAAAAATGTATCAACTTTTAAACTTTCGCGATAATTAGCTAAATAACTTAAAAGCCATAAGACTGGGCCCATAACCTAATAAAACAACGTGCTTGCTTAATTGACTTGGAACGAACTGATTTATTTATTGAAATGAAATATGAATAGACAATAAGTAACTATTACTATGTGACTTACATACTCAATACTAGGTGGCGCTAGGTGTACTACTGTCTTATTATTTTTATATAAACTAACAATAATGGCCTGTTATACCATATAAGGGATAGTCCGAAGTTATACAGTTGATATTAGCATACATTTTTTTTTGTTGGGACATTATTACAACAGCACCATCTAGTTCCGTGGTTAAGCTACGGCTTGTGTTAGGGATACCAGATAGTTGATATACTACATATATATAATACCCATGACCGACGTAAAAACATTCGTGCTCAACAAATGAATGCCCTCAGCGGGACTCGAACCCGCAACCGCTGGCGCAGAAAGTAGGGTCACTACCAACTGAGCCAAACGTGTCTTCTTATATAATATTATATTAAGATATGATTATTAGTAGTGTAGACTTTGTAAATTCGACAGGCACTACTTACAAGTTACAACACTAGGGTCACCAGTTCAATCCCTCCTTGGGGAGAACATAAATTATTGGACATACAGATGTCCGTACAATGCTTTTTTCGACTAGGTAATTGACTACTGAAATAGTTTATTGTTAATAAGGATATATCTTGACAAAAAATCACATCGATACATGTAGTACATGAAGTGAAAATAACTAATATTATTCTATATAATTATTATTAGTACTAATTGAAGAAGCAGAGTTTGCTTGCTTGTTTGTTTGTTTGTTTGTTTGTTTGTTTGAACACGCTAATCTCGGGTCTCTAAAAACTTCCGATCTGATTTGAAAAATTCTTTCTGCATTAGATAGCCTGTTCAACTAGGAAGACTATAGGCTATATAATATATTCTTGCTACTACCCAAGCGAGTGGGGCAGTAATCATAAATGTTAACGAAATATATACAGTCTATAAAACTAACTTTTAAAACGCCCCTACAAACCTTAGAAGAGTGAATCGAAGTATAATATTATATAGCAATCGTCCACATAACTAAAAAAAAACGGTTCATTACAAGTGACAGTAACTACCACTGCACTAAACATTTGTTTTGGGTGTATATAAGATAAACATAGATAAGTGTTCTGTGGTAAACAAAGCACGGGTAAATAAAGTTGGTCACAAAACAATGAGTCATTCAGAATGTTTGCATTAAAATACTAACAGTTGACTGACGTTTGCTCTGCTTAACATCGTGGTAATAGGGAGTTCGTGTCATCCATACGTACAATAGAGTGCACGCTGTGCCTATTTGGTGATGCATAATTTTATAATGTTAAGCCTCTAATTTTAAATAGGTTCTGTAGTTTTTACATCTATATTATTATATGTAAAATTCTAAGTGAGTCATCTGTACATTAAGTTTCCATACAGAGCCGAATCTACAGTTATTACATTTCTTCTCTATGTTGTCTATGACCGTTTCACGAGAAAACCGCTGAACCGATTTTGATGAACTTTGGTATAACGATTGCTGGTTATCCGTTTATCCGTTACGTCAACATAACATTAAGATACTTTTTACTATATCATCTCTAAGAAATTTATACTTATCGTTAAAACTTTTCTAGGGATAAACCCGACCGGAGCGGAGGCGAGTAGCTAGTTAAAATGTCCAGTTAACATTTTTTTTTATTTCTCCAACATCATACTACAAACGAACGTTTGTTTGTTTGTAAAATGTTAATAAACACCAAAATCATAAGAACCCGCGACCTCCGACATAATAAGCATTGCTATCAAGCGAATGTCTTACACAAAATTTAATTATACGTCAGACTATAAAGCCATTTAAAAGATCTGAGATACCTTCAATTCAAAAACGACAGATTTACGATACGAAAGTTAATAACCGATAATATCCGGTTGTGGATAGGTAATTTTAATACAGGTGCGTTGTCGTTATCTCGTTCTTCGCGGGGAACATCTTAATATTTTTAAGTGAGTTAAAAGAAATTATGTATCCATTATACTTGTTGTTAAACATTCTTACATGTACCTACATATTTATAATATTTCAATACTTTTTTTTTCAATTGAAGGCTGTAATTGCATGCTATGTACATTGTACATAGCTAGCTGATCTAGACATTTAGGTTAGCATCAGGAACTATCTTTAACATTGACAGAAGTGGTCATAGTAATAACTTAAAGTTGCAACAAAAAAAATTGAACTAGGTACCTTATCATATGCACTAAATTTCATCCAAAGTTCAGTTCATCAGTTCAGTTCCATTAAATTACTAAGCAGTGTGATAAATATATTATATAAATAAAAAAACAATCATTAATATGACTGACTATACTACAATCTGAAGTTGATTCATAAAAATTTTAGCAAGCAGAGTCAGAAGGTACCTACCTACTATCAATTGTTTTGATCTCTTTGTGATATCTACTTACAGATTATCACAGCGTTACAAATTATGATTACACGATAATTAAACAATTAAAACCGCGCCTCTGAGAGGGACTTTTGCTATATAGTATTCAATTAATTGAATTAAATAGAAACCCTAACAACGGAGGAACAGATGACGAATTGTACCATAATTTCATATTTTTATAGGGTAATAAATTTCATTTATTCGAACGTCGCGTGTCTAATGAAATATTACTGGTGTTTGCTATGAATATGAAATGAAAGGGACAAAAAATAATATTCCTATTAAAATTATTACATATTTATTTTGAATTTTCATCACTATTACTACATATTATAAAACAAAATTCTCCGCCGCGTCTGTCTGTCTGTTCGAAATAAACTCAAAATCTCACCGATTTTCAAGCTGTTTTCGCCAATGAATAGAGTGGTTCTCGATTAAGTACATAACTAGCGAAGCCCGCGGCTTCGCTCGCGCTAAATCTAGGGACGAACCCGAGCGAATCAGGGGTGAGTTCTTCCCGCCGTCTGTACGATTAAATCTTTTAAACTACGCAACGTATTTTAATGCGGTTTTCATTAATATATAGAGTGACTCAAAAGGAAGGTGTATAATATGTATAATACTGATACAGTATTTAGTAAATAATTGATAATTATTAAATTGAGCCTATTTGCTGTGCAATCGATCGAACTGAATGGCTTCAAAGCGTGCCTGTTGAGCACAGATTACTCCTCTAGTGTCATAGAATGGAGAAGACACGAAGGAAATTGGTCGTTTATTTGGTGACTATACCTTAGCTGATATACATACTTATATTAAAATACCGATTCTGATAAAATATTAGAATTATCTAAATGTATTTATAATTTAAGCAATTCGCTTCGCTGGTTTGAAGTTCTCACCATGCCAAAATTAACATAACTCGCTTTCTGATTCAAAGTTACTATGAAAAATGAGGTTAATCAATTGTATTTAAAGTACTTTTACGAATAAATACAGAAATAAATACAACTTTACTAAGGATTAAGTACATTTTACAAGCGAATTAAAACCCACATTCCGTAAACAGCAATTGTTCTGTATGAAAATGAACCGACGAAAGCCGTTCGTCAATTATGTATGAAATATGAATTGGAGAAATACAGACATGATGTATTGCGTTGCATTAAATAATTTATGAATTTTATACAAATATTATTAAGTAGTACGGTTTATTACTACGAATTATAAATTTTTAACTGGTTTTATAGGTATTTAACTAAAAACTCGCTTCGCTCGGGCTCATCCCTAGATACATTTTGACGGTTATTATAGATATATATCAGAAATGAGATATTTTTTGCAGTAAAAAGTATCTTATATAATATACCTGGTAGTAAAAAGTATCTTATATATTGACCTGGAGAACCAACTATCACCACACTAAAATTCATCAAAATCCGTACAGTGGTTTTCTCGTAATGCGGATACAGACAGACAGACAGATAAAAATTCTGGAAACGATAGATTCTGTATCGTTAATAATGACTACAAACTACTATAATCAATATACAGATTTAACTATGTTAGAATTTTATCATGTTACATAGAGTATAGAAGATAGAAATATAATGGACTAAATGTCTTGCCAATTGATTCAATAGATACTCATTTTCAGTACCTCAAGAATAATTATATAAGTATCCTAAGTTTTTTTTTTGTAACAATGAAAGTATTAAGATTTAAATTGATTGTATGTTACAATATATTGATAAAAACTTGTTCAAATAAACAAATAGGTATGTAGTAATAAGTATACCTATATAATATTTTTGATATTTAAAATGCAACAATCAAGAGAAATGTTAATTATTAAGAAAAAAAGATTTCTTACGGTCTATTATATTTACCTTATACAAAATAAGATAAATATACATATTTAAAAAAAATAGGAAATACAAGTTGTATAGTATTTTAATTAAAAGATAAGTTCAATTTAATTAATTAATATCTAGCAAATTATAAAGTAACATGACATTCTTTAATGTAATATATTTTTAAATCATACTCTTAACCACTTTAAAAATGTCAGAGAAATAAAATTTTATAAATATAAAAAACAGTGAATCATTTTTAATAGTACAGTATGTATAATTATAGACCGTACCAATTGACCGAATTCAACCAAGAGGAATGATTGCTTTAAAAAGTTAAGACAGCTTATGAAGATCATCATTTAAGTTAATTTATAGTTAATTGATTAACTGTAATAATATATCTTTAATCAATAATTATTAAAAAAAAATTACAATATAACTTTCTTAGAGAGCATAATATACTTTGTAAAAGTTGTAGCGGTACACTTAAAATGACTTCGATCAACTTTTATACTATCCTTACAGTGCAAATGTATAAAGGGGAGTCTTACACATTTCGGCATCTTTTCAAATTAATATCAATGATATATACTTTTAAAGAGAATTTTTAAACAAAATATTATCTGTATTTATAAACCTCACAGCTCAGACTATAAAATTAAAAGAGGGATAGCATAATATACTCTTACTTACCTATATATTTTCTTTTTTATAAAATCAATGCCGTAAGCTATTTTAATTATTTATTAACATTTATTAACCTGGTTAATGCATATTTTATAATATCTTGTATTCTTTAAAATTATTTGGTACCTATTATTCGATTCAATTCTTTTGATAATGGCTTCAAAGCAAGTCAGTAAATTATTATTATTATTTGGCAATATTAATTTCTATGATTTCTTTAAACTGAGGGTAAAATCTAAAATTAATAAGTAATGAAGGGATTGTGGAAATAATAATTGTAGAATATTATGTCTTAATAACTTTAAAAAGTTACTTTAAAAAGTTGAGGAAAATTTATGGTAAATATAGTAAAAATTAATATATTGAATTACTGTTTATTTTAAACTGCGATAGAGAACAGTTAAAATATAAAAAACATACTGATTGAATAGATTATTTATTTTTTTAAATAAGAGTAATGGCTGAACAATATTACCCACATAATATTTTAAAATACTGAAGGAGTTTGTAATAATATTTATATATATCCTATTCGTAAAATAAAATGATCCCAAATAAATCTTCGTAAAGATAAACTAGAAAACGACAGAAGTGAAGGCTGTATATGGTGCGGTCACGAACAGGTTGAATGACCGTGAAAAAAGTAAAGTACATCTCTTTATTTATTATCGAGATTACGTATCGAAGTCATCTCATTTCAAAACTGTCTACTGTCTGCTTCAAAACGCAGAGTAATAATAGATGCATTATAACTATTAATCTTATACCGTAATGTACTTAATTAAAATAGATTACTATAATTATTAATTTGTTGGCATTACTTAATAGTTTGTATTTATGCCGATGAATTTCACAACGATGTTCAAGAAGTCGAAGCTTGATTTATTAAAACTTTATTATGAAGTTCATAACTGAACATGCGCAACCGAGTTAAGAAGTAAACAAAACAAACTTTTCAAAAGTTTACCACTATTTACGTAAACTTGACAAGAACGTACCTTTTAGAACAAACGCAGTTAAATCCAAGTCAAAAGTTTTGCTTAAAACACAGTATCCAAACGGAATTTTATCACAACATTCCACAATAAACCTTAGAAAACTTGCTTGTAGCTTCTTGTACACTAAAGTTGTATCACTTTTTGGGATAATTATTATACAAATCACTGTGAAACTACACTTTATAGCACAATAAAAGTATACTAAGCAACTTTTTGGGTTAGTTTACTGTCAAGAAATCTATTTAATAAGTTAAAAACTTTTTAAATCGTAATAAACAATCAGAGCAACAATCGACACGCGACGGCCATCTTCCGCTAGCGCGGGATTTGAGTCCGTACGCGCTAGAGGGAGCTACTACAAGTAACCGGACAAAATCGGAATACATCGAAAACGACGTAATAGTACGAGAATAGTCGTATTTTTAATTTAATTGTATAGCTTTTTGTTTTTAAACGTACATATTTTGGTAATGATGTTAGTTTGAAAATTCTAAATAAGGCTAATAAAATATGCCGTCAATTTTATTTATATTATAATGTAAATTTCTTTTTTTTGTATCATTTTTTTTTAAAAAAAAATCCTAGTACATAATAAAAGGTTAAAAAGTATAATTTTTTCTACTTTGTGTTATGACTTATGTGTATAAAAAACGACTTCTATAATTTCTAATTGGAATGATAATTGGAAAGGATTCAAGGCAATCCAATAAGATTGAAATAAGTAGTATGTAATATGTATAATAGGCCTGCTAGTAGAACCTTAAAAACTAGCAGAAATATATAGGTAGGTACCTACTATCTCCGCAAAAGCAATATGAGTTGAATGAAATTCTTTACAAAATACATTTCATATTATCAAACGTAATACTTATACCTGCCATTAAGCTATTTGATTCACTTGGGATGCGTTAAGTAGTAAGTACACATTAAAGTTTCTTGCCTAGGTTTTTACTTTTCATGCTTCTGACAACGAAACAAGCGTTAGAACTTACCTACTACCTAATCTGTGTTTTTAAACTTCGTTGACCTGATTTAATTTGTTCTAATATTTTAGTAACTATTAGTAACCATTTTTTAAGTAACTTTAGCCAATTCAAGTTTTAAACATAACTCTAAGGAACGTTTCCGAGTATAACGACGGAAAAACAACCAAAAATTCTGTACGAGAAATCTATGTAGCACAGATATGAGATAGATTTCTTACATTGGCAACAGATTGATTCAGTTTTCTTAATAAAAAGTGCTAGAATATTTTTTTTTCAATTTCAAAAATACTAATAAACGAACGAAGTGATTCACGAGAGTCACTTGATATGTGTGCATTTCAAAAGCTCGAATGACATCGATTATTTAGTTACCCCATGGAATCGACTAGAATCGGCATTAGAATAAGTATTCTACATTGATTATAGTGTTGAGGTAGGTAACGAGAAAATCAATAATATTTGCAACTTATTCTATACATTTATCTAATTTATAGACATCTCGTGTCACAGTGTTTGTTATCGAACTCCTCTGAAACGGCTTGGCCGAATTTTCTGTTTTTTTTTTGTGTATATTTGGTAGGCTTGGAATAGGTCGTAGGCTATTTTTTATTCCCTTAGGTAATACGGGTCTTCAAATTTTTATTTCTTATTTTTAGACCATTTTTTTTTTATTTTTCCATGATTTCGCATCAACATATACTTACAACCTAAATATTCATCCTTCTACAATCAATCCCTATTCTTTTTAATAGCGATTAGAACGCGGGCGAAGCCGCAGGAATTGTTAGTGTTAAATAAAATCTTGTTAATCAATAATCTTATACAAAGAATCGTTACATTCAAGACTTACCTTCATTTTGCTCGAGTGCGTCTGTAATGACGTTTTTTGAGCGGAACGCTGATTCTTTTTCAAAAACACTTAAAATGAACTAAGTTCCGCCAACACGCACTAGGCCAGCGCGGTGGACTATGGCCTGATCCCCCTCGTACTGAGGGAGGCCCGTGCCCAGCAGTGGGACGTTAAAAAAAGGGCTAATGATGATGATGATGAACTAAGTTACTCCTTTTAACATCAGTTGTCGTTCAGTGAAAGTTCTGTCAAAATCAGTCCAGCCGTTTGAAGAATATGAAGAACAAGCAGACAGACGCATAGAAAGACAAAAAAATATTTCTTCAAGTTTATTTAAGTATTTGTATACCGTAATATAAGAGTTTAATAAAGTCGTTACTAAAATAATCACGAGTAACGCATATCAGATCACTAAACAGCAACGTATAGGCGATTAAAATTCATAGGACATTCCCAAAAATCTAACAAAAACGGCTTAAAATTCGTTCCTTGCATCTGCAAAGTGAAATGTACGTAATTTGTATAACTGTCGCGTCCACCAGAGTTAAAATCTTAATTTGCTTATACCAGTTTTCTCCATTCGTCCGTACCCAATGGAAAACTATTTTCTAGCGTTCATTTGAGTTTGTCAGACGGCTTAAGTGTTGGGAAATGGCGTGATGTTAATTAACTTTGAATTATTGGAATACAATTTTATATTTTAGTAAAGAAATTGCATGTATACATACTGAATTATAAAGCTGAAGACTTTGTTTGATTGAACGCGCAAATCTCAAGAAGAGCTGGTTCGAATTGATTAAATCTTTTACCGCCGCACTCAGAGTCACTTAAAGAACCATTAAGTCGTTTTTTAGTATTTAGATTCACGACTAATAGTTCATTAAGTGACTGTGAGTGCAGCGGTAAGTGTTGGATAGCTTATGTACGAGTATTACAGAATTCGTTGGTTTCAGGTGTTTAGAACGCAGGCGGAGTTACGGGAAATGCTAGTTTACTTATAAATGTTTAAAATTATTGCATATTTAATATGTTTTTAGAATTTTTGTCTGTTTGTGTTACCGCATCACGGGTAAACCACTGAACAGATTTTTTAGAGGTGCATTTTTAGCTGGTTATCCATATAGGATTCTTTTTATTGCTGAAAATATATCATCTGTGATAAATCTATACCTTTAAATTTTAGAGACAACACCAAGCGGAGCAAAGATGAGTCGCTATTAAAAATAAATTTGACAAAAATTGTCTGTATATACCTACACAAACAATTTTTGTTGAATGAATGAAAAACCAGTAAAAACCAACACTTGCCCACAAAATAAGTAATGATTGTGAAAAACATCTGCCCAATAATTGAGCCGTTTTATGGATAATAGGTTTATATAAAGAAGAAGCTAGAAGAACAGAAGAATCTATGGAAAAGAAAAAGATGTTTAAAACGCAAAGAAAGAGAAAAGAATATCTATTTTTATCTTGTTCATTATACAATCTTACCCTTTAATTTGTATTGAAAAATTTATACAAAATTTAAATTTTGTAAGTTCATTAACCATACATTGTGCACAAGTGAGTCATTTTTAGCAAGAAAAATAGCTTTCTTTATATAAAATACTTCAACATATGACTAATATATAATATATTGAATAATCTTGTACCAAACGTGTAATCTAATTGAGTATAGTGAAGAGCGGTCAGAGAGGCACAAATGAGATTTATCTGTTGAGTCACCCAGCTTTGTTTACTGCATGGAACTGCGTTAAAACAGGTTCACACGCGAATAGAAGTTATCGGTAAATTGATTATTACTGAAAATGTAATTCAAATTTGAAATACTTTAAATAATAATATGATAATCATAATTTAGTCTCAGTGACAGTGATAGCCCAGTGCAGTGGTAACGCGCTTGCTTGTTTATCCGAGTGATGCGGGTTCGAATCCGGGTCTCACATCTCCGATATTTTCATATGCGAATTATTTATAACATGATTACGACTTGTCTGACGGCGAAGGAAAACATCGTGAGGAGACCTGCATGACTGAGAGAACATAGCAAGTTTTCGAAAGACATGTGAAGTCCGCCAACACGCACTTGGCCAGCGTGGTGGACTATGGCATTATCCCTCTCGTATTAAAGGGAGGCCAGTGCCCAGGAGTGGGACGTGAATAGGGCTGCATACAATTTAATCTCTTAAATTAACACCGTCTTTGATAACCATGATTTTTAAAACTTTATAAAGCCGTGACAAAGTTTGCTTTACAAGTACTATAAGATTAATGACTAATAGTAGTTCAGAATAAATAAATAAATGAATCATTAGATGTAAATTACTTAGTGGGATATAAGCAATTGTACACCAGACTGATGGCGCTCTGTATTAATCTTCTTATTTTCTTATATAAATAAAAATGAAGGTTGCTAAGCGCAAAACTCGAGAATAGCGCGACCAATTCGGCAATAAAAATAAGGTCAAAATTAAAAAAAAAAGACGAATTTAAAAAATACAAGAATATTTGAATCTAAACCATCTATTTTTTCGTTCGAAAACAGTACCAAAAGAAATAGAAGCAAATCCGATCGTAGTTCTGACAGTTTTCATACGCCAAATAAAACTAATAAAAGTGAAAAATAAACGACCGCGCACAATAAAAATATGAGCGCTGCAAAAATGCAATAACTTGAAACGAATCGGCTTTAAACGGACGATTGTTAGAGCATTGTTTGATATAGCTTTTAATTAGAGTTGCGTTGTGGATATGGAACCTTTTATTAATAGCTATGAATAGAAAATAATGTAGTACATATCCGTGTTTAATAGCTATGTTATTGATTTTTATCTAATGGGGCCGACTGTTCTTTATGGGATACGAGGCAAAAAGCTCTATACAATAATAAAAAACCTCGAAAATGACACCCATGTCATTATTGAAAAAATATCGACTATCGAAAGAAAACAATCGATTGTTCGATTAATCGATTTCGATCTTACGAGTCTTACGAGTCTTACGAATTTTCGATCAGCCCACGTGTCCTGACGCGAGTTTCACAGTTTTTACCCATCCCACTAAAGTGCTCAACGCCGCTAAAGAAGTTTTCACTTCAAAAATCTGTAAGTTCGCCATCTTTTCTATGAAGATACACTACATTGTAGTAGAGATAATAATATTTAATTTTAAATTATTGAAGTTATACTTCTTTTGGCGCGTTAGGGAAAAATGATGAGAGTAAATTTTTACGATGCGCGCGCACACCTTCACGAAAAACCGACACCCTGAAGTTAGCTATAGTCAACATTTCAGTTTTTTAAGGATTGAGTCTTTTTTAATTTATAAATGTTGAAAGTGCTTGTGAATTACGACTTAGTATGCTTTATGATTATCCTTTAATTCTTGTTTATTTATATTGTTAAACAAGCCGTTCATTTTATTTTTAACACATTTAAATTTATTTTCTATTGTTAGTGTCGTTTTTTCTACAAACGTAGAATAAGGCGAAAGATAAAACTTTTGAAAAGATTTTTATCTTGTTACGCCAAAGAAGTATTACTTCTAATGCGTGTAAATAAGTACACCCACACTTTTTGTATTGTAAAGAAGAATTTCTTGGCTTGGCTTTCTAATCTGATTGTGAGTAAACTGTGGACCTCAAAATACGCAACAAATACAAAAATTGGAAAATTCTAGTAGCTATATAAATGTCTTGTCTTGTCTTCAGCCCGTCCCACTGCTGGGCACGGGTCTCCCTCAGTACGAGGGGGATCAGGTCATAGTCCACCGCGCTGGCCTAGTGCGTGTTGGCGGACTTCACATGTCTTTCGAAAACTTGCTTGGCTCTCTCAGACATACAGGTTTCCTCAAGATGTTTTCCTTCACCGTAAGACAATATATAAATGTACGAACATTTAATAAATTAGTATCCTTAATCTTATTTTTTAACACCTATCCAAAGAAATCTGGAATTTAAATCTGGGCAGTTAATTTTTTTTAACTAATCTCTAATTTTGTAAATTTTAACCTTTGTAAATACCGAGTGAACTTCTCCGCGAAGATAACTTTGACATTAGATAGACGCTTCGAAATTATTAGGAAATTTAGCTGTATAAACCTAAAAATAGGTTATGCGAAAAAGCTCTACATAAAAATATTAGTAAAAACAAACATACTATAACTTATATTTGCATAGCGAGCTTTGTGATAAAAATATTTAAAAACAATTCTAGTTCAAACCAAACGTTCCATTTTATATGTTAAACTACCTTTTATATTTGCAACTATGAATTATTCTCTATTTTTTTTAAGCTTGGGTGCATATTTAACAGTAGCCTAAGTGTTAAGTACTAGTCTATCTAGACACTAATTTTATACGAATCGTTCAGTCGTTTCAGCCTCAGAAAGAAAAGCTCACAAACACTGGAACACACAGCTTTAGCGCTTTCAACAATAATGGGATATTTAAAAGTGCGAATCAGTTTCAAAATGATCATCTTTGTGCCTAGCGGTGAAGAATAAATAATAAATAATAATTATTATTATCAATACAAAGCAGAAAAATTGGTCGATCCCTGGTTCAATTGGTTAATATGTAAGATAAATATGTGTTTCCTGGAAATTAATGCATTTTATAATTATTGTATCATAATTTTTCTTAAGTCATGTCCTTAAAAATAGCATCTAACTAATAACCGTGGATGTTAAAAATGAGTGGATGAGAATAGTCAATGTATCACGACATGTTTTTCCAAAGAATAAAGCAAAAGCAACCAAATTTTTGGCATTTATTATATTACTCATTATGAATATATTTTTTAAATTACAAAATATACAAAGCGCCATGAGGTAAGTTATTAAGAAGTTTAACTGCAACTTTTTTTAATGGTCTTTTCCTTTACAGCGGACAGTTTAATTTCCAAGTTATAGGTATTGCAACTGGCGTTATTTAAACTTTGTGTTGTTTGATAACAATGGTAATTTTTCTTACTATCTTCTTACATTATTTTCTTTTAAGTTTTGCTCGAGAATGTTCTACACAAGACAAGTTAAATTGTGTAGAAAATTAATTAAGATCTTGTTTTATACCGCTTATTTAACTCTCCTTAAGATCAGGGAATAAAATATACAGTAGCAGATTCAGAGGTACGGTATTCAGTCCCGGATAATTAACTTTAATTATTATAATTTCCTGTTTTGGTCCTGAATCTAATTTCTCACTGATCGTGTCAACTTTGGGAGTGAAATAGAATAGCGGGCGCACTTGAGCACTATAAAATCTCCTGACTAAACCTCCTAAAAATTTAATACCGTTCAATAGTCCACGTTATCCCATTGCTGGGCATTGACTTTCTCACTATTAAAAAATAAAACACTAAGTAAGTGCCCACTTCTTTATAGATAGATACATATTATAATTTTGTAAGCATTACTAAATAGTGAAAAACAAATAGAAAAAAACAATGACATGATGAATTAAAAATTTCAACAATCGTAACAATACCAGAAATAGGCGTCTAATACAATTTATCAAATCCCCAGCTTGTCAGCTTTCGACAGCCTCAGATTTATTTAACGAAGTTGATTCATTGTGAAGCTGAAATTTCATTTCGGATTGACAAATGTTTGTCAAATTTGATAAATACTAAAGCTTAGTAGAGCTTTAATAAGTATTGTTTACAATCTACTAAATGACTGGAAGAAAGTGGTAGCCCAGTGGTAACGCGCTCGCTTGGATAACTGAGTAATGCGGGTTCAAATCCGGGTTTTGCACCTCTGAAATTTTCATGTGCTAATCTTTTCTATCATGTTTACCACTTGTCTTAGATTGAAGAAAAATATTGTGAGGAAACCTGCATGTCTTTTTCAAAATCAAAATATACTTTATTCAAATAGACTTTTACATGCACTTTTGAATCGTCATTTTTACATTATTATATAGAATTTAAGTTAAATGTCAGTCTGTATGTCTGGTACATTTTATATTTTACGTTCAAACTTTCAATCGCTGTTAAACTTTATAGAATCACCTGCTGGGTTAATCTTATGATTGCTGAAAATTTCATCAAAACCGCTCACATCGTTTTGCAACCCATAGGGATATACATCTATTTTTAATTATTATGAAGAGGTAGCAGAGTTACATCTAGATTTATTTGGATTAATTTCTTTTTTATTTACAATAAAGGACATTTCAAGTAATCTTAACGACTTATATACATATACAAAGCTTTGGATCAATTAAGGTTATGAACTGTCTAAGATCCAACAGCGATGCATCACAAGCAGAGCAATAAAGTACAAAGAATAAAAAAGTAGGAAGATGTAGTCGCAAACAAGTGTGTGACTCTTGAAGTGGTAGTGTCATGCTTGTTACCTTCGGGTAGCAGCCGAATGGGCCGGCACGCCCCGTATAGTACCACTCTCTCACAGAAGACCGGCGTGAAGTGACAGCTATGCTGTCGCATTTCGTCCGGTAAGTGAGGTCCGGGAGGCCCACTCCCCATCTCTTCTCCCGTCCTTCTACCTTCTTCCTCCCTCCCTTACCTGAAAGGCCGGCAACGCATCTGCAAGACCAGCAGTGTTGCAGATGTCCATGGGCGGAGGTGATCACTTCCCATCAGGTGAGCCTCCTGCCCGTTTGCTCCCTTTGTGTAAGGTATACTTAAATTGATATTGTTCGTGCAAAAATAACATTGTGTAACTTTATGTACTGTAAGCTTTTAAATAAATAACACGAAATTCGAGTAATAATGAGGAGTGTTGCTGAAAATATTTGCAATTCATATTTTATTCATCAACCCTCCGTCTGGCTGCAATTAGGCGAGCTAGACGGATCTAACCCCTCCTAAATTTGTATGTGTTCGAAATTCTGAAATTCCGTGGCGAGTAGAAACATTCTAATAATGTTTTAGAGGGAATGCCGTCCTTTGTATACTCTGTGATCAATATTGTGTTTTAGGCTTTACACGCGTGTTCACGGCACAGTAATTTTTTTCAAAAGAAAAGTTGTTTTTTCCAAAATAGATATCTTTATAGCCAATCTTATCTTATTAAAAATCAAATCTAAATAGTTAAAGCAGTTTCCGAGTTACTCGAAATATATACATACAAGAGTTGCGTTTTTGTTATTATTAGATTTAATAATTTTATTGTTGATAGAGCTTACTCATTAATATTGAAATCAAAATGCACGAAGACTTCATATATAATAGGTAAGAGATTACTTACAGCCATTTATAAATGCAATATTTTTATTCCCCAAAAAAGATACTTATCAGTTTACTTAACTTAACTTATCCCACGGAAATTCTATGATACTTATCAGCTTATCACTTATCCCATGGAAATTCTATGGTCGTCTTTTTTATTTCTTATCAGAATGCTGCTCCTCTAAAATGCAAGTAACGAGATAAGCTCTATTTTAGCTTTCCGCAACTTTTACCGATATTTTTTGTTAAAATACATTTTTTTTTAATACACATTTTAAAATATAAACAGAAATTTTCATTTTAAACATCAACAAAAATGCTAAATCGTTAATTTTGTCTAATAAATTTTAATCTTTTATAGCTAACTAGCGATTCACCCTCACTTCGTTCAGATTCATCCCTCCCTGTCAAAAAAGCTTGTAGCACAAAAAATGAAGCACTTCATACCAACTTGCGAGAGCCGTTAAACCTCCTTAATCCGGCCCTGTCAGAAAATCCGTTCTTAGCGGACTTCCACTAACTATAATTTATAGTTATAGTCTATAAACTACCTCTATGCTTGTCATGTTTATACGTTTAGTGGTTTTTGAAATTTCGTGATGAGTGGATGACCCTTTGGTTTTATATATAATTAAGCATTTAAATCCATGTATAATAAATTAAATTAAATGTATGTTATAATGTGGCTCCGAATATAAAAGGTATTTAATTCATACTGCCTGCCTGTCCGTCTGGCGCGGCAATTAACTCGCCCGCGACAATTGAGTTAGGAGTTCTGACGTGGAGAGTTCGTACACAGCATTGCACTCAGACGATTAAGCTTGGGCTAAATACGAAAATTATATTATAAGTTTTTGTGGCAAAGGCTTCTGGTTTTTAAAATATATTTAAGTTAAAAAAAGTGTCAAATTTTAATTGATAGACGTTGATGTATCAAAGTAAACGTAATTATAGTAAAATGTTTTTAATTTATATTATATTTCTTAAAATAAGAATAATATGTATGTTATTTATTTTTTTACTATTCATAGGTGTACGCTTAGAAAACCAAGAGCAGCCAGTTCAATCCTGAATCTCGTACTTTTGAAATATTTGAACGTAAGCATGCGTGTGAGTCCCTCGCATTATAGTAGCCCGTGTCCTGCAGAGGGGCACTAAATGGGGTGTTATTATTATTATATTATTGAATGTACACTGAACTATATTTTGTTATTTGTATTGCCAATGAAATCTCACAATCTAATATTTCTTTACTCATTGTACAAAGTATCAGTTAAAAAAGGAAAAAAAAGTATTATTTTGACTTCTGTTCTGTATTTATTAAAACCTAAAAGTAGGTAACTGTTGCAGTTTTTGGCAGAATTCACTTAAAACTCTGCGAACGGAAGGGAATCGATTTCCAGCCAATTTCCGCCGTACGCTATAGGATTTCAATTATTCATTTCTTTTCAGTTAAACTGTATAATTTAGATAGTTTTTTAAAAATGTTCATACGAGTATAATATTTTCATAGATTTACGTGAATATTTGACATTTTATATAGAAAACTAAAATGTCTAATATTTTTTGTGGTTATTCAATAATAAACAATATTTTTAATCAATAAGTTGAAAAAAAATATGATAATCATAATAATAGCAACTCAAATTAAATAAATAATAATTGCTACATTAAATTATAATGTCTATTATTATACTTTTCTTATTTTTAGAATTAGAATGAACAAATATTGTAAGGTACAGATGCCATGTTTGAATTTTTTGAAGTCAATCTTTATAATTGTGTTTTTTAAAATAATTTATAGGTATATAAATTAAAAGCTTCCAAATTATTTAGAAAATAATGTCTTCCTCTCTTCCGGGTATTTAGCTGAGTACTGAATTATTGAAGTACCTTGTTGACTTTGTTCAAGAAGCGCCTAACACTTTTTAAATGCAATCTTACTTTATTCAATTTATTTCTCTTGTCACTAGCTTTATAACGTGCCTGTTAATCACAGATTACTTTGCCAATGGCATTCAGAATGAATAGTGTTGTTCTCTCAATGAGAAAGCGTAAATTCGTTTATATACTACACAGATAATCTCATATATCATTCGAATTTTATTTGTGTCGAAATTCTGATCTTTTATGAAAGTAATGATTGCGAATAAAGAATATTGAAGTCTTTCTAACCGATTTTACTATAGAGCTCACAACTGAATGTGTTTTATATTGGTGAATAATAAGACGAAGGACCTATAGCGCGGTGCAGCAGCTAGTATGTATGGCCCTTCCGAAGGTCCTGGGATATCTAAATTATCATCGTACCCAGGTTGGGCCAAATTTAGATAATGAGTCTTTCTGTTTAGTAAGCTGGATCAGCTCTGAGTTAGGAAGGTGGCGATGTTTTAAGCTCGGGCCTCTAGAGCAGAGTCGTCTAGAGAGCAATTAGAGAACCGAGGGTTTGGTTCAGCGCCTTAGCTCTCACTTCTCGGTCTTTACTTCTCCGGATTCTCTCTTCACGGTATTGTCGAGTGTGGTCCTACCGGAGTATGAGAGTGACAGAAATAGAGATACACTTATACTGCTATAATATCTACGCAAAGGGCTAGACTCAATGAGATTAGAGAAATCAGTCGAGAAGACATTGTTTAATACATTGATTAAAAAAACTTATAAATTTTAAATCCGATACACTGTTTTTAAATCTTTGTGCCAAGTCTCTAAAATATGTTTTTATTTGTCGCAATCTAGTAAAGTTGATTCTTGTTTTGGCATGTTTTCTGCTCCGCAATAAGTCTCGCAATGTCAGCTGATTTATTCCAAATAAAAGTGAAAATCTGGTCCAAACAAAGTTAAAGCTTATGCTTATAACTATTTCAAACAGCTTTAAAAAAAGTAGTTCAATTCGGTTGTACATTTTTTCGCATATTGTTGACCGATTTCATGATTTTCATGATTAATTAAGTATATTAGAGGACAATGAATGATTCTAAAGATGATTCTAAAGATGTGATAATTGTTCGAAAGTAATTTAAACTAGATTTATGTACTAAAATTAACCCAACGGGTTCTGATACGTTATTTTTCCTATGGACAGAGTGAGATCATGAGGATTGTTAAATATAATTCAGTAAGTGATGTGTAATTGGCTTAAATATTATATTGATTGTTGAAGATTTCATTTACATTCATTTACTTATTGTTACGGAATTATTCCTTTTGAAAAGATATAAAAGGTCTGTAAATTTGTAGAAATGCTTTATTATTATTTACATACATAAAATTATAAAGAACGAGTAAGTCACTAAAGGCAGTGGTAACACAGTGGTAATGCGATCTTTTAGGAAACCGAGTGATGCGGGTTCAAATCCCGGGTGTTGCACCACTAATATTTTAATGTGTGAATCATTTCTAACACGATTACTACTTGTTTTAAGGTGAAAGAAAACATCGTGAGGAAACCTGCATGTCTGAAAATATCAAGTAAGTTTTAGAAAGACAGTAGTCCGCCAATCTGCACTTGACCAATGGTGAACTATGGCTTGATACCCCTCGTATTGAAGGGAAGCCGTGCCCAGCAGTGGAACGTTAAAAAGAGCCATACACTAATTACAAATAATCATAATAAATTAAACTTAATCAAATACGAACAGATAAACGATATAAAGCGCTTACTAGGTAGAAGTTTTTGTATCATTCTAGATTTATCGTTCTTTCTTTTACATGCTATTCAGTTTTATTACAGCCAAAGTTTAGTCTAAAGCTAAAACATTAATGTTAGCTTTTGTTTTAAAAAAATACGTGGAGTTCAAATTATATAAATATTTAATAGCAAAGGATTCTAAACAACAATTATTATTAACGCAAAAGTTTTAATGTGTAAGTATGTGTTTGTTTCTCGTTCATGCTGAAATGGCTGAAAGGATTTAAAATAAAATGTAATAAAATTTATTAAGGTACAATTAACGTAAGGGACGACACGTTTGGCTCAGTTTGCAGTGTTCCTACTTTCTGCGCCAGCGGTCGCGGGTTCGAGTCCCGCTGGGGGCATTCATTTGTTGAGCACGAATGTTTGTACTCCAGTCATGGGTGTTTATATTTATAATATGTATGAATTTAAATGTGTAGTATATTAAGTGTCTGGTATCCGTAATACAAGCTTCGTAGCTTACCACGGAACTAGATGGTGCTGTTGTAATAATGTCCCAAGACCCAACATATTATTTATTATTTTTTTAAGTAACACAATGGATATTATGCTAAGAGGGAAACTCGCTTCTGAATTTTATAATTTAGAGATGCACAAAATCATAATTAAAAATCGATTTAAAAGCGGTTTGAAATCGAACTCCGAACTTACCAACGCTATTCCAATAAGACAGCACTGCGCCATAACAACAGAAATCAATTTACTGTGAATAACAAACATAAATTTCTTAATTAACTTGTTTCAATTACTGCCTCCATTAGATATTTAAACTATTAAAATGCAATGCGTAGGTGTTTTAAGATCGCTTTGCGACATTCAAATATTATTGTGCCACAGAGTACTAACTACACCTAAACGCAAGTCTAGACAGGGCAATCTTAAGGTACGTATAACGCGCGCTCGACTGTCCTACGAATTTTTATATAACTCTCGGGAGAGGACTTAAGGGTTAACAGATAACTTTATTACGAGATAACACTGCAGTGAGACCGATTGCCATATTTATTTTATTATTTTTATATATTTTAGAGGTTTTTCGGTTAAAATCAAAGGCTGATTGTATCTTCAGCCCTTTACCGTCCCACTGCACGGGCCTCCTTCAGTACGACGTGTAGCAGGCAATAGTCCACCGCGCTGGCCTAGTGCGTGTTGGCGGACTTCACATGTCTTACGAAAACTTGCTAGGTTTTCTCAGACATGCAGGTTTCCTCACGATGTTTTCCTTCACCGTAAGACAAGCGGTAAACATGATAGACATGATGACTCTATGAATTTTTACACTGTGACCATTTACTAAAGAGTGATAGGAATGATACATAAACTGTAGGTAATAATATTGGTACAATTCAATCATCGTCAATGTCGGCGTTTTTTATCCTAAGTAATAAATAATCGACGATAGTATTTTATTGTGGTAATTAAATGAGTAATGACTTCTTATTTTCTGTTATCAAACATTTGTCTGTAATATAATTATTTATTGGGTTAAGAACACTTATTCAACTATAATTAGCGGCTTTGGCTGTGTGTTTATATTTTAATTCTACATCGCTTTGATATATTTTTATATAATTATCGATATTGGGTGCATGTTGTCTTTGTAAAAAATATCGACTTTATACGGTCAAAATCGCTTATAAGAAACAATAAAATTATGGAAATGATGAATTATGCTTATCGTAGATATATATCGTATATAATATAACTTACATTTAGCATTTCTTTTTTTGTTTTAGCGATTGTAGAATGTCATCTTGTAATTGTTGTAGTGCATTTTTAAAAGTATTCGCCCAAATTAAATGTTAAATGTTAAAATAAAACGATTACAAAAACAAACTGTTATTAAAATCTGTGCAGCCGTACTCAGATTCTTAGGTAGAAAACTCAAAAATAAATTTTCTCAGACTTTGTTACTTGTACTTGTAATTGTCCCACAAAATAAGATTTTTGATCATTAATATACGAAATACATATTTTAAAATAAAAGAATAAAATGTAAATGAAAAAAAAAGAAAATTTTAAAAGTAAAGAATGAAATGAAAGTTAGACATCTACATTTCTCAAGCATTTTCTTATGTGAAAATATACGATTCAGACTAACTTCAGCCATATTTTAACTTAAAAGTAACTAAAACCACAATAAAACCCAATTTATTCGTCTTTTGAGATGAATAGGGAAGTCAAAGCGTCCTAGACTGCACAATCCCGTTGCAATCCCGGGAAATATTGAAGGGCGTCGGAAATAAATGTTTTAGTGCGATTCTCATCGTTCAATTTTCGCTTCCCATTTTAGTATTATGAGTTATATTGCAGAATCCCGGCGCGGGATTTACCGGGATTCGTTTCAGAATGTTGCCCGTTTTGATTATTTCGATTCACGGAAACAATTCTTGTTGATATTGTGTTTTTGAGATTGGTTTTTTTATTTGAGTTTACTAGATGACCAGAGTGAGTAAATGTGGAATTGCCATATAAATATAAATATGTTGGGACATTATTACAACAGCGCCATCTAGTTCCGTGGTAGGCTACATTACGTGCTTGTGTTGCGGATACCAGATAGTTGATATACTACACATATAAATTTGAAATACATACATATTATAAATATAAACACCCATGACTGGAGTACAAACATTCGTGCTCAACAAATGAATGTCCCTAGCTATATTCGAACCCGCGACCGCTGGCGCTGAAAGTAGGGTCACTACCAACTGAGCCAAACGTGTCGTCAAATATGTAAATAATTAACACACAGCACCATCTAGTTAAGTATACTTATATACTACATAAGTAGTGTATTTATCTATGGATATATTATTAGTACTTTCTTCTAGTATTCTAGTAACTACCTAGTAGAGTGGATGATAGATGTACTTGGAGATCCATTGGTCATAGGTTTAAGCCCGCGTCAGGCTAAATATAGTTATTGGGATTCTCTGTCAAGAAGTTCTTAGTATTTATAATAAGAAACCTATTGTAGAAAATTCCTAAATGCAACGTTACATTATTATCTATCGTATCATTTTATAATATTTACTTGTATTATGTACTAGTTTTTGCTCGTGGCTTTCCTCAGAAAGGAAGTTGGGCACGGATAAAAGTTAGCCAAGTCTATCCCCAGTATGTAATTTATTTCCTCGCTAAACATCGAAATTTGTTCAGTGTTTGAAACGTAAAAAAATAACAGCTTATACATGTGAGAGAACAAAAATGCGATTACTACACGTAGATTGCTAGGAACCGATACTATTTGGCTTAAAAAAATCGTTTACAATCTACAGTTCTTCGTCAGGTCTTCTCAGGTCAGCGGCTTCTTTTCGAACTGGTAGTAGACTCATGACGTTCAGTAAAAAATTGTAATAATTTTACGCTGAATAAAATATTTTGAATTTAAATTTGAATACAATGACAACGTTAGGAACGAAATCTAAATAGTATCGATGTGAATGTTAGTAAATTAGACGGTAATATCGGTAATGTTGCGAAACAAATAGATGCACTAATTTAGCTGAAACCAACAGCTACAGAGCCTATTTCCCATTTCAATACGCATGTTTGAAGTCATGACGAGATCGTTATTTGGCTTAGATTTACCCAATTTCCTTTCATTCAATAAGCCACAAATCCGCACACTAGGTACAGCTTTTTGAAACTATTGGTTTCAAATTCAAATCACATAGTTAGTAAGAAGCTACAACTCAATTGAAACTTAGAAATGGAGTGCTTTTAATTTATTATTTTAAAAAGCTTGTTACAAATAAAAATAATCTACCATATTTCGAAAACTAGGTTATCTCAAACATGCAGGTTTCCTCACGATATTTTCCTTCACCGTAAGACAAGTGGATTGAATCATGTTGAAAAGAAAGTATAATAGATTTTCTCAAATATCAAACGATTAATGAAACAGATGATATTCACATCCGTGTGTTTAAACATAGATATATAAAACTGATACATTATGCACATTGTTTTTACCATTCAATACACCGATGCAACTGATGAAAACCGTTCCAAATATTCGTACATTCCTGCGATAAATCATACGCCGTATGTGACTGATGATCGGTTGACTTGTAGGCCTGTACACTACAGCGTGGTCGCGAAAGTTTAACGTTTATTATTGTAAAGGAAACTTTATTTATAGCATATCTATCTAAGTCATGGGCAAGCTCGCTACATCGTAGACCTACTCTATGCCTTCGAGCTAAGTAAGCCCATCTGTAATAATAAAAAAAATAATAATAAGGAGGTCTAAGGGCTTGTGCTACAAACTTAGGCAGAGATCAGAGATACCTAGGGGCGAACGCAAGCAAAGCGAGGGTACGTTACTAATTCTGTGTGTATAATAGAAAACCGTGACTTTGTTAACATGGCGTGTTTTTTGATGCATATGTAGATACTTATTATCATCTCGTAGCCACTAGACATCCTTTAGGAATGTATACCTACTTGATTTTTTTCCTTTTTATTCAATTTTATAGGTGTTATTAATTTAATTTCACAGGTGGGAATAAAATAATTAGATTTTATCGGGATATATTTAAGGGAGCCCGAATTGTTACTTAGTCAAATTTATAAGAAAAGAAAGTTGGTCTGCTTGTTGCAGAGGAGAAAAAGATACTGGACTATTCTTAAGAGTTTCATTTAAAGTCCAGCCGCTAAGCGAAAATGATTAACGTACATACACATAAACTTTCACATATATAATAGTATTCTGACTCGCGCACCACCTATTCAAAATTCATAGTGGTACCGTGAAACTTTTCCAAGCAAGTTCAAGTCCAAGAAGCCACAAACATTAAGTAGAATCAACTAAATCAGATAAAAGGTATAATACGTTAGAAACGGACAAACATTGCGACATATAAAAGATTACATTTAAATTGTATGTAACATTCAATACTTACACCGGCTTATTCTGCATAACTTACTTGATCGTATTCAATGCTTTTGTCAATATTATCAAATAGTTGCTTTAATGGAAACAATACGAATGGAGCTACCCATAGGTCGCTTTGGATTGGTTTGCGTTATCACGGTGAAGGGATTATGCTATGCCCGTGTTTCTACACCTGCGGACAAACATATAGGTACAGTATTTTTTATTATATACTAAGTTTTTTCTGCGGTTTTGCATGCATTTATATTCACAGTAAAAGCTGGACCAATTGATACCCTGTGTAAAGGTGTGACAGACAGACAATACACTCTTCGACTGAATATCAAATGAGGTGTATTTGATACAAGGAAACCTAACAGTTTCTAAGTTATGTAAAAACATCAAAATATATTATTTATTACCTTAAAACTGTAGTATCCTTAAATAAATAAAATAGATTTTTATAGATTCATGGACAATGTGGTGTACAAAAGCTTGTATTAGTAATAATCAATATCTTGTATCCTTTTTTTTAATGAAATATTCCACAGGCATTAAGCGCCAGTGCCTTTTATTTTTATTATTTTTTAATTATAAAATTGGCGTTTTACATTTTTTTTTGATTCTTAAAACTAGCAATACTTACTACATACTATCTGATATCTTGTATCCTGTACCTTCAATGTTTCGTATTGAATGAATACCGTAACCCAGTTTAAAGTGATTTTGACGTTTTGCCAACCGATACCAGCTGCGAACGAAATATACTTATTTTCGTGAATATGAAATTTCGTTACGTTTCTAACTTTCTACGAACTTATCGTGCCTACTATCTAGTTTTTTTTATGTTGTAATATCTTATACCTTTAAACGAGCCATTCTTGTATATATATATGCGATAAATCGATCTAGCTAGGTTTTATTTCTACAAAACGTTATTTTATCAATATTTTCAGGCAATGAAAAAAAAAGCTACAATACCATTAGAATACGAAGGTTTTCGTTGTTATCCACTAGATTATAATAGCTCAGATTGATTGAGAGCGAAAATCGGGCGGTCTCTAATCAAAAGTCCTCGGTTCGAATCCAGGTGTTTCCAGTCCGATTATTATTATTTACTTTTTTTAATTTTTTCCAAAAAAAACCGAGCGAAGCTCGGTCGCCTGA
This sequence comes from Boloria euphrosyne, assembly GCA_951802675.2. Taxonomy (NCBI): domain Eukaryota; kingdom Metazoa; phylum Arthropoda; class Insecta; order Lepidoptera; family Nymphalidae; genus Boloria; species Boloria euphrosyne. The sequence continues at coordinate 6,835,000 of OX637896.1, forward strand.
TATTTTTGTTTATAAAAGGTATCTTTGAAAACCTAGTGAAGTTCAAACCCCGGGTCGCATAATTGACATAATTTCATATATGACTACACATTAGTAACATGATTACGACTTGCCTTAGTAGTGTAGGAAATCTACATGCCAGAAAGAACTATGTGGTTCTTATTAATGTCATTCCTAAATATTAGATTTTAGGCTAATTTAATTTTTTATCAGTCTTTTAGAACCTAATCGTTATTAGTAATCGTGTTTTTTTATTAAATATGATTATTGTTTATTTAAAATAAAGCTACTTTTCAACTCCGACATACATATAATTGGTTAATTGATAGTTTTCGGAAAGATATTTTAAAATTACTAATTACTTACAAGCTACAAAACGTGTACCATACCTATGTGTAAAAGTACTACACTTAAATATCCTGGCAAATTAATTATACACGTTCCTAAATGTACCAAACGTCGAAAGTAGAGGTTAAAATTAGCACGCCGAAAGTTTAAGAGGACGAATTGGAAATTTTCGAGTCAGTGATCTCAATTTTTGTCAGTAATTACGAAACGAATGAAAATATAAATTGGTGACCTGATAATTCATGATAAAAACTTTATTTTGTTAGTTTTCAAAACGTGATTATGTAACTTTTGTAATAGAAAAAAAAAAATTAAACATACCCATTTAAAAAGAGATTCACATCTTATGGGCAAACGGGACCGATTTAAGCCTCATAACTTTCTCCGTAGATGAGTCTATACATACTCTTTAAAATTGTAGAAGGAATTTCTCAAATTATCATTTTTAACTAAATTAAATAACACAATCCATATTTACGTTACTTATCGGGGTGTGTGTGGGTTGCGGGGCGTGCGTGCCTGGTTTTAGAATTATTGTTTAACAATTCGTCGCCTTAATTTTACATCCGATAATGCTTTTTTTGTGAAGACCACTTTGATGTAAGTGTTGAAAAACGAATAGTATTTAAAAATTTAAAAACGAAAACCATGCCAGCAGAGTCATGGTTTAAAAGTATGCACTTTGGCCAAAAGTGCAATAAACTTTTGTTATGATTGATTCAAATTGAATTGCAGCTACGATTTTATATGGAAACGAATTAAAAGCTTTGTAACTATCCAAGGATTAATCGGTGATCGCTGAGATTTTCGGTATATCTTGTTAATTGGTTGAATTTTGGCTATGTCAATCTGTATGAATCAGTCTTCGATTATTGTTAATTTTGAAATTAAAAACAGTTATTTTATCTCCTCTTTTGTCTATCACTACATAATATTGTAATACAAAGTCCTCCGCCGTGTCTGTCTGTCTGTCTGTTCGCAATAAGCTCAAAAACTACTGTACCGATTTTTATGCTGTTTTTACCAATGGATAAAGTGGTTCTCTAGGAAGATTTTAGAATATAAGCTAGCTGAACTCGCGGCTTCACTCGTGCTAAATCTAGAGACGAACCCGAGCGAAGCGAGGATGAGTCGCTAGTACGTTATAAAATTTTAGTAGAGTCGAACTGGTACATTACCTAAATATTTCTATAATATAGGAAAATCTTATTAGAATAGACCTTATTAGAACTGAAGGCTATTGCAAGCAATAGAACGCATAAGCAATTAGGAATGTGTGTCATATTCAAATAAATATCTTAGTTATGTTTATTAATAAAATAGTTTGGACATTTAAACACCTTCTTGGTTCCATCTAGTTTCTTCGTAAACTACGAGTCTTGTGTTATAGATACCAGATAGTTTATTTATATACATATTAAATTTAAAAATCATGGTTAAAAAAGAGCCCCAGTGGGACTCGAATCCGCGATCGCTGGCACAGCAAATAGGGTAGTCTTTACAAACTGAGCCAAACGTATCGTTGTGAAGAAATCACTAAACCAAAATACGCTGTTTTAAATTTTTCACAATATTATTTCATAATATTTTTTTAAGCATTGCAAATAAACCTAATTATTCGTTATTAAAAATGTATGTAATTATTTGTTCGCCGCATCAAAGTATTTATGAATCCTGCCAACAATAAAATGTTAATCATTTTATTACCACCGTCCAATAATAACGATTAAGCCTTAAGCCGACTGTTATACGCGCAATCGCGTTGTCATATAATGGCGACGTTGGATTTTGCTACAGCGTACATACTGTTACCTATACAAAAACGCTAATAAAATGAGTGTTATAATTTAAAAAATAATATTAGTCTGAAGTCTGAGTCTCTAAATGTAGTAAAAAAGGTACAGAAATAATAACTTTCTTTTGAAGTTTAGGAAATGAAGTGGGTTCAGATCCCGAGTTGCAGTTGAGGTTTTCAAGAGAACTAAAATAAATAAATATGTTGGAACGTTATTACAACAGCGCCATCTGGTTCCATAGTAAGCTACGTTACGTGCTTATGTTACGGATACCAGATAGTTGACTACACATATAAATTTTAAATACATACATATTATAAATATAAACACCTATGACTGGAGTACAAACATTCGTGCTCAACAAATAAATGCCCCCAGCGGGACTTGAACCCGCGATCGCTGGCGCAGAAAGTAGGGTCACTACAAACTGAGCCATACAGTCGTCTAAATTGACGTGCTCTAAAGGAAAGCTTTACTTGGTGGTGACCCGTTAATGGATCCAGTACCTACTTGCCCAAATTCCAGACAAGTCCATTTTTCATCTGTATATATACAACATACAACTGTTTTCTTAAAATTCTCATTTTGTTTTTTTAAATTATTTTTTTACTAACATATAATCAAGCACAATGTTATTTTCTTAGTGCTTATTATTTGGCTTATAATTGTACATCTGTCTAAAAATTAAACGGTGTTCAATTGTTTAATATTTAAACTTGTTTTTTTTTTTAATTTATATTATTCCTAGGTTTAAGGTTTGTGTGGAACAGCCCTAATAACAATCATCACAATTCATAAATGCGTAGCGAATTATCGTGATGGACATGTCGCGTTTCCACTTATCGATTGGTATACTGATATGCAAATTTCACAAGCTGTTGACAATAAAATAAAAAGTACCTAAATTTTCTATAGCAAATTGGGTCTTTCATGCAGTTTATATATAATAACAATAAAACACAGTCACTATTCTTAAGTATTTATATCATTTTCTTTTAGAAACTTATCTATATATAAAATCAATTACTGTTCGTTAGTCTAAGTTCAAAAAAGTAGGAAAAACACAAAAAAGGTGTTAATTTTGTGAATCAAACTGTAGAAACGTACCTCGGGGCGAACCCAAGTTACTATCCCGTAAAGGGAAGTGTTTTTGGGGCATAATATTATAAATTTAAAAAGCAATTTTGGGCGCACCCCTATGAAGTGAGTGTATGTCGTTAATTAACATTAATTATATTAATGGCTAAAAGAATTAGATGGACCATTGGGATCACGTCCTTTAGGGAAGAGGGAATTCACATGTCTTGAAAACTCTTCAGGTTTTCTTGGACAGATACAGATTTCGTCACGATATTTACCTATACCGTAAGACAAGTAGTAATCATGTTGGAAATGATTCGCAGTTTTGAACCGGATTCACTCGGTTTTCCAAGTGTGTTACCACTGAGTTACATCTGCCTATTGAACTCAGCATTGAGAAGTGTAAAATGGCTAAGTAATACCAAAGCTTATGATACATTATTATAGTCGGCCAACGGACAGCCCAAGCTGCCATACACTAATGTCCCAAACGAGTTTATGGGTTGGCTGTCACGTCCGTTGGCCGACTATATGTTTCTTAGGCTTAATATATACTATATACATCGTAAATACATATGTAAAATTTCATCATTTACATACAAATTATACGTAAACATCAATAGGTCTAAGACACTCACAAATGCTACTTAGTATTTGCATATTTCCTGTTGTTGTAGGTTGTTGACCTTTCACCAGTTACTTGTCAGAGGATATTAGCAATGCACCTTCTGTTGACCTTAAGAAGTCCCTCAGCTTCATTGAATTTCAACGTTCTCTTGAAAAGGAATACTGCTGAGATTTTGTGATACTAAGTTTATTTAGAATTAAATGTTTTATTTATAAGGCACTTATTAAGATTTCGGCTTGAGATTGCTTTTTCAAAGACAAATATTTCGTTAATCTGCCCTTTATTTATATATTTACAATTGAAATTGTGATGCGCAACTTACTTTTGCAAGAGCTTTGTTGTTTTGTCCACTTTCGTTTTAAAATCAAGTACTTCCTACTCGTACATATTGTAATAGAAGCTCCAGTGAATTTTTTTCGTCAAGTTTTTTTTCGTAGGTTTATTCAGATTTGCGAACACGGTTTAGCAGATATTTTCACATACCGTGTTAAAAATAACAATATAATAGCTTAATCAGTTAAGTAATAAAAAAAATAGTAACCGAACTTGCACATCTTTCCATATCTTTTATACCAATTTGCTTTTTGGCAAAGGTCAACTAATTTTTCCATTCCCTTGTCGTTTGTAAAACTTTTCCAAAATGGACACGCTATCTATTGATGAATAGTTATTTTTTAAATTAGTAAAGTCTATCTTCTATTTTATTTAAGAGAGAATAACATATTCATTTGCTAATAAGGATGAAAAAAAAAACTTTTTATTATCTAATATAACCGATAAACTAGAATTTGACCATCAGACAGACAAACAAAAAAAATTAATAACGGAATGATCTGCAAAATATTCACCTAGAGCTTTATTTGCTGCTTAATTTACCGGTATTAGTATTTCATCACTGTTATTGAGTTGTCTAATCTTGTAATCTCGTACTTACCTCGACGACACGGTCCGGCGCTGTCGAGCCAAAGATAAGCATCAGAACATCTCAGTGTATCCTAATGGTTAATACCCTATCCTATATATCTTAATATTATAAGATGCAGGTGCATTAAATACCTAAATGATTTTAAAATATGGCTATAATATAACTGATTTTCATCCTCATGCAGTGGAGTAATAAAATTTAATTTACAGAGACTTGTATATATTATGTTTTAATTAAATCGATTGAAAATCGGTTTGGTATTCGATTTTAAAAATCGATTTGGTACCTTGATTAAAAGAGATTTTATAAAATACTAGCGATCGCCGTGGCTCCGCCCGCGTTCTATTCACTATTAAGAAATACAGTTTGGCGGTAGAAGGATGAAAATTTAGAGTTATGTCTATTTTTTTGATGCCAAATGAAAAAAAAAATTAAAATTTAAGATTTGTTTTAAAAATAAAATGCAGGTGGCATGGGTGGGTGGCCAGTAAAAGGCCACCCTTATCACCTAGGGAAATAAAAATTAGCCTACGACCTATTCTCAGACCAGCCACAAAAAAAACATAAAATCGGTCAAGCCGTTCGGATGAGTTCGATCACAAACACTGTGACACGAGATTTTTATATATAAGATATTACAAAAACTCCCATATTAATTACTTTTACTCAAAACATGTTACAACTACTGTGAAAAAGGGATGTAAATATTAGTACTTCCCGAATGTCGATAGATTTAATAATAAAATTCGATATTACCTACTTAGAAAAATGATGTGTGTTCCATAAATTCATACCATAGAATGTAATTAATTTATATGTACTTTGCAACTTAGAAAAATATAACAGTACCCGTATGTATATTTAAGCACGAAGGATGGATTTACGAATAAGGCTAAGTAGTTCATTAATGTTTCAGTTCAGATCTCATCTCGCTGATGTTATGTTGTGATATATTCACAACGTTATTAAGAAAAGTGACTTTAAATATATGTAATGTGTTAGTAGATGGAGTTATGTATGGATTAATTAAAAAGAAAAAAAAATTAAAGGAATTGTTTAATTTAAAAATTTACAAATTACTTAATTCAATTTTACTTTTAAAAATCAAATTATTTTTTTAGTTCATAAATAAACAAGACAACTACGTTATTAGTTATAACCTAGGTTAGTACTGGTATATTACATTTTTTTCACCAGTCTAGGCAGCCCATGTTCGTTACCATTATAAAATCTATATTTGAGCTAAACTTCATAATAAACTGTTCAGCGGTCTTAATGTAAAATGATTATGTACCGACAAAGTGATTTTCAGGCTACAATCGATTTTTCAAGTATTTCTATGAAAACTAATACGATTCTAGTCATTCAATTCGTATTATTAAATTATATATTTAGTATATTTTAACATTTCATTCGATTCGAACATTCAACTTTTTGTTGATGTGATCAACTTAAGTTGTAAGCTAAAATAAAAGAAATATCCTTGACTTTAGAAAGCATATCTATATATTATAAAACAAAGTCTTCCGCCGCGTCTGTCTATCTGTTCGTTTGCGCAGAACTTAAAAACTTCTGCACCGATTTTCATGCTGTTTTTACCAATGGAAAGAGTGGTTCTCGAGGAAGGTTGTGGTAAATAATTTGTCAAGTATTTATTTTGTATAAATTGGCTAAAATTTCGCAAAAAATACGGACGCTAGAATAAAATGCAAGCGCTGCTCCGCTTCGCTTGATGCAATCGTCAATTCTACCCCGCACCGTCTTGCCTACTGTTTAGCTAATAGTTCTTATTTACTTAGAAGCAAAGAATATTTTGAAAATTCTGAAGAATTTTCAACGTCCTACCACCAATTCCTATTTTTTATTAGTCATTAGAACGCAGGCGAAGCCGCGGGAATTGCTAGTATATATAGTATATTTGCCATGACAGTGGTTGTATACATGGTTATGAAAAAATTTGGCAAATGTAAACAAATCATCAAAGCTATTTACGCAATTAAGAACACCGTTAATAGCGAAACGACTTCCGGCGGAAGCTGTAAGAAACAGTTTTAAAGGATTTTTTTTACCACAAATAATATTCTTTCAAAAGTTTGTATGGCAAATATCTAAATAGATACTTAACTAAATATTGAAGTGTGATCATTAACAACTTTTTATTAAATACATTATGAAAGTACTGGCATAAAAGAAAAACTCAATTTTTTTGTCTGTCAGTCTGTTTCAGCTAATCTCTAAAACAGTTGAATTCATTTTATATTTTGTTTGAATTGGCAGATTATGTTAAGTATTCGTGCCTAGCGGTAACGCGCTCTTGGATTACCAAGTGATGCGGGTTCGAATCCAGGTCTCGCACCTCTGATATTTTTTGTGCGAATCATTTCTAATATCTTTCTATCAGATTACCATTTATCTTACGGTGAAGGGAACATCGCAAGGAAATCTGCATGGTTGTTTTGAGAAAACCAAGCTTTATAAAGACATGTACGTAACGTAGTGAACTATAATTCAAAAGACAAGTCCGCCAACCCGTATCCACACAACCAGCATGGTGGACTTTAGCGTGGTGATCCTCCTCGTATTGAAGAGAGGCCCGTTAAATGTTACGTGATATTTAGAATCCTGTTTCGATATATAGGTAATTTTCATTAAACGTATTCAAAATACATTCGCACGTTAAACGCAGTGCATTTACGTTGCTCTGAAAATGGTTGTGCAAATAGGAAAATGTTTTGTATGATCGAATAAATTTAATTTAATGAAATTCTATTTTAAAGAATATTTTTACTTAAAACTTTTGTGTATTGTTTAGTGTAGCCAGTCTATTATTTGATTTTTTATAGTTTTAATTTCTTAGGAATTTATATACATACATTTATTATATATACTAACCTTTCTCTTGAATCACTCTATCTATTGATGAAAACCGCATTAAAATCCGTTGCGTAGTTTAAAAGATATAAGCGTACAAACGCACAAACGTGAGACGCAAACTTTGTTTTATACTATGTAGAGATCTAGTAAATAAAGACTCCTATAATTTTGCAACAATTTTTCCAAGAAAATATTGACGTTGAAGGCAAAAGTTTAGATAAAAATACCGTGTAAGTTATAAATCGTGTTTCTCATAACAAGACGACTTTTGCTTTAGCTTACTTTAATTGTATATTTTTCAGCGTTACCAGCTCCAGTATTGCTTCTGCTACAGTGAAGATTACGAACTTTGTACACGACAGATACTAAAAATTGTTATTTTTGTAGTATCACTAGTTGTCATGTGGATCTGCCTCCTTGATCTAAGTTTTGAAGTCTATACTTTGCCATTAATTCTAGCTTGACAAGCTTTTCAGTAGATTCTGAGTTTCAGTTTCAGCTAGTCTCAAAAACAGTGATTTTTTAATCGAGATATTTTTTAAGGTTAGTTGTAGCCCATGCATGGCTCCCGTTGAAATAAGCAGATAGAATAGATTCTTCTAACTGATTCATAAAAGTTTTGCTTTTGTTGGAACATTCTACTTAATGGTTCCCCAAAATGACATTTTCGTTCAGTATTGTCTTGAGTACTTCACAACCTCATTTCAATTAAATTTATATTACATATAAATATCTTAAATATAAATATTAAATATCCTACACTTATCATTTACACTTACTAGTAAACAATGAAACACTCTGACAAAGCAATAAACATATTTTCATACACTCCCAAACGTAGCATTAGCATGAATTTTTTGCTATTCCCTGCGGCAACAACCTTATATTTTTTATGTTTCCTTTTTATTTCAGGTGAGTGCTGTTTTCCTTTTCTGGGGTTATATTTCATAAGTAGAAGTGCACATCCCTAGATATTATTCAGATTACTTGTTTTAGTTTTGTTGAGTTTTTGATTTATCTTAACAAATGTTTTAAAATATAATATTTAAGTTATAAGTTTGAAAATGATCAAATAGATTTATAAATATGTGTGAGTATGACATACTTTGTGTCTATTACTGCTTCACGAATTTAAGCAAAATTCAAAATGATGTATCAAAGATTTTATACTTTTGATGGCAATGTTTGGTGGCCTACCTGTGTAGGTATTAATACCTATGTCATTTCTTTTAAGTGTGTCTGGCACGCGTAGAGCTAAGGGCAGACCGCAGAATATATAGTTTTAAAATGTCGTTTACTTATTGTAAAATTTATAATTTGTTAGAATTTCATCATCAGGCCATACTATGTTTTCAATCCATTCTATATATCTCGAAACCCTAGTGTATACTCCTGGCGCCATCTTCCTCCCACAATCTCTTCCAAACGAAGTAATTCCAACTAATTTGTGCAAAGGAAAAGATTTTTTACAATCTACTCTATCATCCATAATTTGTAACGGTCCTCCAGAATCTCCTTGGCATGTATCTTTTCCTCCATTCTCATAATCTCCGGCGCACAGTTGATTTTCAGTAATACCATACTGTAAAATCTTTCGCTTTATTAAATATCGCATTGATCGATTACAAATTTTACTATTAATTATATCTAAGTCGACTTTCATTAAAGTTTCACTACCAGTTGACGCAACTGATACCGTTTTACCAAAACCGATAGCTGTAAGATTGACATCACCTACATCATCATTTTGGTTTAAGCAAGCTATCCTAATATCCCTACTTAGGGTGAAAGCTGGGCTTGCCTTCATCAATGCTATATCATGGTATTTTGATGGTGGTCTGTATTCTGGGTGAGGAATGATTGTGTCAATATCTCTTTCTTGTACGAGTTCTTCAACTTCGTCAAATTCAAAGGTTGCAGTACCGATTCTAAGAACACTAGCTGTACCTTCTATAGGGTCTTCCATGCAATGTGCTGCTGTAATTATCCACTTTTCACTAATCAATGTTCCACCACATTTCCAAGAAGGTTCATCTTCATTGCTCTTACGAAATCCTATGAGTGTCATATGAGGATAGAGTAGCAGATCTATAGGTACACGTACTCTTCTTTCAGGATTCAAAATGTTTTGGCATTCTAACATAGTTAGTGCATAGTTTTTACAAGCTTGGAAAGATTTTTCACCGACTCCTACTACTACATTTTTAATTAAGTACCATAACAAAAAAGTGCCTGTCGTTTTTGGATAGTTCATTTTAATAAAATATACCTTATTTTCTCTGTTTGTTACTTAACTGTTATATGCCGTTCGTGTAACTAACTTAAGTGGTCATAATATGCCATAGATAATCTAAGCGTTTCAAATCAACATTACACTACGTTAATAATGAATCATGATTGTATTATTGAGAATTATAATCGTATTTACCAGTACAGTTTATTGGTGTACAATATTTTAAGATGTCAATTTAATATTACGATTTCTTATGAAAATATACGAAAATTTAATAAATGTTATAATTTAATGTCATCTGAATTCATAAAGCGATTTAATTCAAAATGTATCTCTTATCTAAAGCGAAATTTAATAACTTTGACCAAATTACACAATTCAGTGCTAAAACTCGAAATAAATCTAGTATCTCATGAATATATCTACGTGACATTTGAGTCGGCGAGTGCCAACACAAAGTTTTAATAAGTTTCCAAACCTTGAAAGTTGTTTAATGAGAATCCTGTTGAGTCAATACGGAGATTTAGATTAGAAAAATTTTATTCCAGTAAAAATTGTCGGGTGTGAACGAGATGAAACTAGTACCAACTACTGTTTGCAAAGCCGCTGTGCCGTCAGCTACTCGCAATTTGACACGCATAACTTATTCGTATAGGCTGCTAATAAATAGTTTTTGAAGAATGAATCTATCTCAGAGACAGTCTCTCCCGTGACCATGATTGCTGTAAAGCCTTCGAAACGTCGGGAACCAAAAATCAAAATAAATCTGCGATAAAATCCGAAAAGATTTTAACAATAGTTTCTTTTATATAATGTCGAATATTCGCGTAAACCTAAGAAAGTATTAAATAAATAGTTTTGTTGTACTTCACTTTATATTCATTTTAGGCCTAACTGGCCTGTGTACATCAGGTCATAGCCAATCTGTGCGCTGTATATGTAAATGACCGACATCGATGCTATATACACTTGACGTCACGATGTGGAAAAAAATATATATGCGAAAGTATATTAATTCAACATTGTACAATCTTATAGTACAAAATTTTTATATGATAAACAGACGTTTGTTTATATTATATACTAGTAATTCCCGCGGTTTCGCCCACGTTCTAATCACTATTAAAAAATAGGAATTGGAATTGCATTTTAATATCACGTACAAAATAAGTTAATTATACTTGACAAATTATATACTAAAACCTTCCTCAAGAACTACTCTTTCCATTAGTGAAAACATGAATATCGGTGCAATGGTTTTTGAGTTCTGCGCGAACAGACAGACAGACGCGGCAGAGGATTTTGTTTTATAATATGTATTTTAGATAGATTTGTTGGAATGTATGATTATTGTATACATTTCCTTAAATTTTCTAGCAATTTCATATTTTGAATTTTACTCGCCAGTACTTTACAGCAAACCTTTTTGTACCTACCAAAACGGTAGGTATAGTATTAACTATAAATATATAATTGGAATTCGTGAGGCGGATGGATTGTCTACAGCCCTTTTAACGTCCCACATCTGAGCACGGGCCTCCCTCAGTACGAGGGGGATCAGGCCATAGTCCACCGCGCTGGCCCAGTGCGTGTTTTCGGACTGAGCATGTCTTACGAAAACTTGCTAGGTTTTCTCAGACATGCAGGCTGGATGCAGAATGGATGGACGTTTATTATTCTTTCACACCAGAACGGCTCAACTCATCTTGATGAAATTTGACAGAGAGATAGATTATAGGCTGGAATAGCACAAGACCACTTTTCATCCCGGAAAAATGAAGGGTTCCCGAAGGATAGATTTGTATTTGTTCTTGGCTGATATAATATAATTAAAGTCCTTATTTGAAATATACTAATTAAGCAGGCTTAATCTATCGTATCTCTCGTTTGAATATGATACTAAGCCATTGTAACTCATAAGTTAATTAATATCGAAATAATATCGTCACTACCAAAGAAGATTAATTATAATGATAGTATTAACGTATAGTGTATTATTAGAATATTTCTGATAAATAATGTTTGATACGATGTGATCCTATTACAAACTATTGAACGAAATTTAATTATTAAATTTAATATTTTACTTAACCCTTTTTACGTCCTATTACTACTCGGTACGGGTTTTCTTGTAGGGGTTCACTGTAGCACAAGCATTTGTGCTTATCATTCGAATAAATGCCCCCACTGGGACTCGAACCCGCGAACACTGGCACAACAAGTAGAGTCATTCCAAACTGAGCTAAACGATACACACAAACAGCTTTCTTATTTATATTAAAAGTCGAATTTATATAAAAAATAGTAATATAATATAATAGTAATGTTTCAAAAATGTATGTCTCAGTACTTGACACAGTATGAACTTTGCGAACTCTAATGAATCTCAACGTTATCCACTCGAGTGGAGTTAAAAGTTTCATAACAAGATCTCCATACGTTACGCGAGAAGTTATTTTAACGCTTTTTTATTATACAGCAAATCGTTATTTATTATCTTGTCATAGAACTAGCATCACGCTGGTTTGCTCGATAATTTTATTATAGTTGATTTTCATGCATATTGAAAAGTGTTTTTTTTTTATTTGTACACATAAGAACAAAATGCCGAAGTATGATTTCCTAGAATAGTAGACGAACGGGTATCTAGTGTAGTAGTATCTAGTATAGCCAAACTGTGCTGTAATAAAGCTAATGCTGTGTACCGTCCATAGAAAAAATATGTTTTATTAACAAGTAGCCCAGCGGTAACGCCCTCGCTTTTAAAACCGAGTGATGCGGGTTCGAATTCGGGTCTCGCACCTCTGATATTATTCTAGACAAAATAACTATGTATTTCATAATTTAATAAAAGTTACACTAGGAGTAAAGACACTCAGTAATTCCTCACAACAGCTTGACTTTCGATAAAGGCCTCCTCTAAGGCTTTCTTTTTTTTCTATCTTTAGCTGTAAACCAGTCTGGGCCTGCATCTGCAACTTTCTTGATATCATCTTCCCATCGCTTAAACTTTATTCCCTTAGATCTTTTGTTTTCCCTAGGGTACCTCTCTGTTATTATTTATTTTTAATTATTATATATCTTCTGATAAATCTAATGACCTCGTCAATGTAATAAAGGAGAAAAGTATAGTACTTTAGAAAAGTACACAGTTGACACTTTCACAAATTAACCCAAATATATGTCGAACTTCGATCCCAAAAATCAAAATAAATACGCGAAAAAATCCAAAAAGATAGTTCTATTTCTTAAGTAAACAAATGTTTTTTTGCAAACGCTTTAAAAATTTTGGTACCAAGAAGCCCGAATATGCTTTCCGAGATACGCATTAGTCGATACCATTTACCTCTAATTCTTATCTCTAATCTAAGCCCGAAATATTCTTAAGTATACACCTCTTACTTCTATAGCATCTATAAAACTAGTCAGTGCCTGTGACTGGGTGTGTTTTAATATTTTATTATAACATAAAGGTAAAATTTTGCTAGTTTTTTTTTAAATTGTGAGTAACGAAGAGTAAAAGTAGCAACCACTTAAAAAATTGACAAATGTATCATAAAAATATTAAGCAAAAAGCATTATTCTGAATGATAAAAATCTTTTTAATCTATACAGATAACTAATAAAATTGAAAATTTGTAACATGAACATAATATATAATAAAAGCACATTTTTTTACGTTTTCGTCTGTCTATCTGTTTGGCCCCCAAATAACAACCAGCTAAGCTCTGATATGGCTGAACCTTTTTTGACGAGACTTTTACTGGCATGTGGTTGATTTTATAAGGAGTAACTGAGGCTACTCTCACTTTAGAAAAAGAATTAGAGTTCTTCAAATAAAAATTTAAACTTTTTTTGTAAAATATTTCAAAATAATAAAATACCCACAACAATCCCCATAGAATTATGTGATATCGAAAAATAATACTAGGTCAAATACGTACTTTGCATGCCAAATGTATTTTAGTATTTTATTCCAAACACGCCTATGACTTTTCCCATAAAAGTTACGTTCAGAAGTTTCTAAAAAAAGAATTCCGTGTTATAATAACTTTCGTTATATTATATGAAACAAAGATAAGCTAACAAATACATACCTATATTTTCGAATATTTTAGTAGAAAAAATATGCATTTTTTAAATGGCTTACTTTGCCATCGGTCGTGGGTTCGAGTCCCGCTATGGGCATTCATTTCTGTGATGAGCATGCCTGTTTGTACTCCAGTAATTTATATATAATATGTACTTAGGTATATAATATTTAAAGTAAAACATAGTTAAACATATAATATGTAGCGTATAAAGTCACAAAATTCGTACAAAGGAACTAGGTTATGCTGTATGTCAATGCTCTAATGCTTATAGAAATCTGAAGCAATCGGTAATCGTACACTGCATAAATTAAAAAAATTGAAGTGAAACATAGAACCTCCTTTTTTAAGTTGGTTAATAAATCATTATTAATCCAGTCCAGTCGTCTACAAATATGCACGCAAACACAATCTTTGCCTTATCTCTCTAACCCAGGACCTGTTGGACGTAATTCGTCACGACCTTCGAGCGATGTGGCTTAAAACTATTTAACTTTTTTTAAAGATTTTTACCTTCTCAATCATTACTCAATAACAACACTCGAATTCGATATTCGATAAGTACCTCAATTTGCAACCGTACAGAACCACTAGACTATCATACGTACACATTATAAACAGAATTCATATACGAGTATTAATTTTTAATGGTCCCATTATTTTCTCTACATTTCCTACATTAATTATTGAAAAGTGCGTAATTGGTATGCGAAATTGTCATGTTAGTGGTAAAGCAGATTATTGTTCGAGGCGTGACACCCTTATTAAAAAATCCAATTATAATGGAATACAATGGCAATTAAATTTGAAACAGACGGTTAATTAATGAAAGGATTGCATGGTTTTAAGGACGCTAACATACATAGCGATTTTTTAATATAAGTAATTTAAGCTTGATTTATACAAAAAATTGAAAGTTCTATCTATTTTTGTAAAAATGGCCTATCTGACTGGCAGTGGGTGTATGCAGAGACACATGCATTACATTCATTCTATATCCACTGTAAGCTGCCTCGGTGGTGTAGTGGTTAGCATGCACGTTCCCACACCGGGAGGTCTTGGCCACCCGCCGTATTTCTTTTAGAAATTGTGTTGAAAATAATTGCAATATGAAAATATCAGAGATCCG
Organism: Boloria euphrosyne; assembly: GCA_951802675.2. NCBI lineage: Eukaryota > Metazoa > Arthropoda > Insecta > Lepidoptera > Nymphalidae > Boloria > Boloria euphrosyne. The sequence goes on from OX637896.1 coordinate 6,850,104, forward strand.
AGACCCGGATTTGAACCCGCGTCGCTCGCCTACCCAAGCGAGTGCGTTATCAGTGGGCTACGACTGCCTTTGTACATCTATTACACGTTAAAAACTAAGCACATCCCAACGCATTTTAGTTTGCAACTAATGTATAATTCACACAACAATAGCACAAAGATAACAATGGGAAATGCGGCATAGAATATCTAAAATTGTATAATATGCAGTATATGTAATACTTTTAAATCAGCTTTTCATTTGTATTAAAATGTATGAATGCGGCATAAATGACAGGTTTTATTTAACATATAATGTGAAGGCATAGTATGTATCACAAAAGTACTTATTATAAAATAAAGTCAATTAGTTTGATTCCCGTGTTTGGTAAATATTTTCGAAATTTGTGTAAATTGTGTATTTTGAACTGCTTCGGTGGTGTAATTTCTAGCATTTACGGATGCACAACCAAGGGTCCTGGATTCGAGTCCGAGTCAGCCAAATTTAGTTGTTGAGCATTTCTTGCTTGATAAGCCTTAGAAACAGCTCGGATTTAGATGAGATTCAGTACGCAGATAATTTTTATGATTGAGAGTAATCATAATATTATGCTAAGGCTTTTCTTAGCTAGTTAATATTTTCAAAAGGTGATGTATTTGGAAGTTGTACATAAAAAATGCAAATGACTATTTTTTATTTATATTGAACATTGAAAACCTCAATTCAATCGTATCCTACTGGAGTAAAGTAGTTTCATCTGCGTATTCTAATGCCCCACGGGAAGCATAACATGAGCCTATACCCTTTTCTCTCTTGTACTGTATGTGAATGATAAATTTAATTTGGCTTAGCTATTAAGTGTTAAGAGAGCTCAAAAAAAAGAAGAAAAAATGTGTTTTAAAACCTAAGGGAATGTAAAGCTTGTTTTATAATTTCCTAGTAGTCAAACCTTCTGTGGCGCCATAATTCATTTAAATTGTAAATGCTTAGCGTTTTTGTTATTTACTTTTACATACATAATATATCAGTGATAGCTTAAGAACTTACTTCACTACAGATTATAAAACAAAGTCCTCCGCCGCGTGTGTCTGTCTGTTCGCGATAAACTCAAAAACTACTGCACCGATTTTCATGCTGTTTTCACCAATGGATAGACTGGTTCTAGAGGAAGGTTTTAGTGTATAATTTGTCAAGCTTTTGTATACATTTCGCCTGCGCTAAATATAGGGACGAACCCGAGCGAACCTGAGTCGCAAGTTAAAATTAATGCATACATAAACGTCATATTTAAGGAAGTTAAGCTGTACAGATCATCATATCTAACAAACTACATAATATGTAGGTATTTTATCGCAGTTGCATCTGATGTCGCGTGTTCGATTTTCGTTGAGTTTTTTTTGTACTACCTGGAAGTTCTGTTTAAAGCTTTCTCATTAGCTTAAATGCATTTTTGAATAATGAGATTTTATAGTTAAGAATAGAATCAGAAAAAAATGTAAATAGTTCATTTTGATTTATACTTACTTGATATTATATTTACATATAAGTTTTTTTTAAAAAAAAGGAGGAATTATGCTCTACAAGAATTGAGATAGTATGTAGTGACAAAACTTGTCACCGTTCGGAAAGGGGAAGTTATTATTAAAATATTTTTTCTTAAATAATCCGAATCAGAGATGTGGAAGCCGGGATTTGAACCCACTTCATATCGTTCGCTAAGCAAATTTTGTGCCACTGTTACTTGCAATTAATAAAGGGAATGTAAATTTTATGAAAACTCCTTAATAAATGGAATTATGTTTTCAGATTTTGGCGCGGATTTACTTTGATATTTGGTTCCCTCTTTAATAAATTATTCTTTTTTTTCTATATTTAATCAAACATAATGTAGACAAAGCCATGAGCCAAACGTAGTATTTCTAATTGTCATGTGAAAAAAATTGTCTGACCAACAACTAAGGTTTGGTGTGAACAAAGTAGGTTATTAAACTTCCTCCCTCAGTTATTTTCGTTTTAAATGCCTAGTTAGCAGTCCATTATTACGGTATACTTTACTTAGTAATTTGAGGTTTCGCGAACGTTTTCTTTTTCATATGCTTTATTTATGACAATGGTGTAACTACATTATGCCTAACAAATGATGTATAATCATAACTTGAAAAAAAAAAGACAAAAGCCTTTTTGAAACGCGCTTGACTGCATACTATGATTACAGGACACACATCCGGAACTATTTAAAATACCTACCTATTTCTACCTATTACTACCTATTACTTACATCTACTATGGGGTATTTTTTATTTTTTATTTCTATTTGGCATAGGTACCTTTTAAGGACTAAGTATATAGGTTTTTTAAAGAGACATCCTAAAATAAGCAATGAAATCAGCTCACGATTGGCAAAAATACTTTCTTTTTTTAAAAAAAGAAGGTATACTTAAGTATTATTCTATTAGTTTTTTTAAAATTTATTAATGTATTGAAATATAAGCTAGGTTAATTGTTTTTTTTATAGAATAAGGTAACCGTGTAAGACTAATAGATGTATTATAAAAATAAATCTCCATCGTTATTATCGTGAAAAAATTATTAGTTCCTAAAAGGTGAGGGAAATCCACAATCACATCACATACTATATAGGCTATATAACATCACATACCGTGTGATGTTATATAGCCGGTTTGTAACGGTTAGTTGAGATTTCTCAGAAATTAGATATTTTCCAGCAGTAAAAATTATCCTATATCCTGATCCGGTTAAACGGATATTATCAAACCAAATTTCATCAAAATCTGTCCTGTGTTTTTTTCGTAATGCGTTCACAGACAGACAGACACAAAAATTCTAAAAACTATAGATTCGGCCTCTGTATCGATAATAATTACGATTTCAAAAAGAATTTCCCAAAAATATACAATGTACAGATTCAACTAAGTTAGAATTTTATTATATATGTATATATAAATAATATTAAAGTCCAAATTCACAGTTACTTTTCATATAATATTGATTAATACTAGTATCTTTTAGAAGTCAAAATCGACGAACGGAGGTGGTCTGACTATTGATGTACAAAAATAATCATTTCAATTTCACGAATTACATAAGGAAAGACTTTCAAATCAGCTGTAAATTTTATTCAATGATAAAATAGGCCATGGTAGCGAAAGTAGGTTATTTCTAGAATGGACTCGTGCCAAGTTACATACTCACTGACATATCAAACAGCTATTACTCTTATTACATAGGTTTTGGTATGGTATTAAGGAGTCATTAGGGGGTGAAAAATATTCTGAACTTGGCATTTTACTTCCAAGTTTTAGGGTTCCTAACCTAACCTAACCTTTAAGAATAATTTTACTAGGATATGAATCTTTTCGGATTTTGTCGCGGTTTAATTTTGATTTTTGGTTCCCGACGTTTCGAATGCTTTACAGCAATCATGGTCACGAGAGAGACGTCTCTGGTTTATATACTTGTACCACAATTTACAAAAAAAAAAAAGAAATTTGCATAGAAATTTTATTTTTTCTCACTTTTTGGCATATTGAATCCAGATTTCCGTTAAATGTTTGAATGTCCTACAATATTTATTTTTCAATTCTTACCGCTATCCAAAATAAAACATGTTTAGATAACAAAACTATGCAATTTCCAATCACAGTTCAGTTAACCGCTACAATAACCCATAGTTAAAATGACTGTTAGTTTCACGCAAAACCATTACAAAACGGTTATTTGTCTAATATGCAGTTAAATTTGACGCTTTGCTAGTATCGACTAAATGGCTGTCCCGTGGTCACCGGATAAAGTTAAATGGGACGATAAATTTTGAAAGCTATATTGTAAACAAGCGATATACGGTTTGTCAATGTTATTTAATATGCCTTGAAAATAAAGAAATTCAGGTGTACGAGATGCAAATATTTGAATGAATCTGTATAATATTAGTGTTTTTGTGTTTTTGTTTTTGTCTTAAGTGTTTTTTTGGAAATTCTTAATTGAATAGCCCTTATAGTTATCATCGAATTAGAGATCAAATCTTTAGTTTTTAGAATCTTTTTCCGTCTGTCTGTGACCGCATCACGAGTAAACCACTGGACAGATTTTGATGGAATTTGTTATGATATTGATGATAGCTGGTTATATGGGTTGTATAGGGTAATTTTTACTGCTGGGAAATATCTAATTTCTGAAAATTTATAGTATCCCCTAAAACGTATCAAGGGACAAAACTTAGCAGAGTGATGATGAGTCACTAGTATTGTTTAATTTTAATTTTAAAATTAAAGGTAAGTTTTTCGTCATCTATCCTAGAAAAAATACCACTTTGTTAAGTCAACTTGAATTTTTAACTTCAGTTATAAATGGTAGAATATTAAAGATGAGGAAACTAAGGTATAATGATATAATATCACAACTTAGGAAATATTATATAATTATTCAAATTTTATGCCTTTACCATATTATATACTTACAATATTTCAAATCAGTATGATTAATTCGAATATGACTAAATAAATATATTACATAAAAATTTTTTGTACTATAAATTCTAATTAGATGTATTGTTAGCTATTTTATTTAAAGTGAAGTCAATATAAGTTTTAATTCGTACGTATGTAAACCGGTTATGTAAAAAACCCACTGCGTAAAAAGTGAACCGAACTAAGCACATAATAAAAAAAAATGAAAAGAAAAAAACAAGCACTTAGATGCCCGGTGGTCTAGAATTCTATAATATATTATTGAATGAATACTATTGAAGAAAATAATATATATTCTAATAATGGAACATAACAAATGAACAGTCGGGACCCATTGAAAAATTAGATTGGCTGTTTAATAATGAAAAGAAGACCCATTGATAATTTTCTAACATACTCAAGTATGATTATTTTGCTAAGTAAATATGTTCAGGCGCTGAAATGAAAATATTTTTTTGGATATAAAAAATAACATCGCGTGCCAATGTTCATTATTCAGAAGATCGCAAGTTCGAAGCCGCAATAAATACTGCCCACACGCAAACTCCACGTCGTTATTTATTAACGGGATCAACTAAACATTTCATTTAGTGTTGCAGCTTTTAGAGAGAAGAGCTACATAATGTATGTCAAGATTATTGTTGTCGATATATTATAATTTTCTATTACAAATTATAGTATTAGGTTAATGATTTGTCGACGTTTAATCAAACTATCTTTTTTGATTTTTTCAGAGATTAATTTAAGTTTTAGTTACCAAATTCAGAAAGCTTCGGTAATGGCATTGATAGTTTTATTTAAACGTCATAGGACTTTAAATTTAGAAAAATATTATTCTTTTTCAAGAAGATAAGTACCTAATGTTATGATATCGTATGCAGAATTTCGCTAAATGTCAAATGTCATCTTTAAAAGGTGTTCTTATAAATTGAAGAATTCTACGCGACATTGGCGAAGTCAACTGTGCCCAATCGGCACTCATGGAAGCCATTAAAAGAAATAATTGAATTGAATAAATTGAAGAAAAAAATCTACACGTGAAACGTGTAAAGCAACTGTTTCTTATTTTATACTAAAAATGTAAAATAATATTATTAAAATTATAGTCCTGTTCTGCTTTACTAGATGAGTTAAATATTTTGTCAAAGTTTTTTATGTAGTTTCAATCATAGTTCATTTTACCAAATATAACATAAATAAAGGATTTTTAATAGATAATTCGCGTGTATCTATCTAGATATAAATATGTCATAGTATTTGTGAACGAATTGAACAATTATTATCGTCTGACGACTCGTTTGGCTCAGTTGGTAGTGACCCTACTTTCTGCGCCAGCGCTCGCGGGTTCGAGTCCCGCTAGGGGCATTCATTTGCTAATCACGAATGTTTGTACTCCAGTCATGGGTGTTTATATTTATATTTATAATATGTACGTATTTAAAATTTATATGTGTAGTATATCAACTATCTGGTATCCGTAACACAAGCCTCGTAGCTTACCACGGAACTAGATGGCGCTGTTTTAATAATGTCCCAACATATTTATTTATTTATTATTTATTATTATTATATACTAGTGACTCATCCTCGATCCGCTCCATTTTAAAGGTTATTTTAAAATTCACAGCGATAACAAATCCATAATAAAATATATCATACATGTTGACTCGGGTAACCAGCTATCATTATACGAATTTCATCAAAATCTGTGCAGAGGTTTTCTCGTCCAGTAGTCACAGACAGAAAGACAGGCAGATAACAATTCTAAAACCTATAGATTCAACCTCTTTGTTCATAGTACTGGCTATTTCCAAAAATTTTTTAAATGCTCGAATCGACTTATTTACAATTTTATCACTACATATTAGAAAAGAGAAGCCCATCACCGCGTCTATGTTCGCGATAAACTCAAAAACTACTGCACCGATTTTCATGCTGTTTTCACCAATAGATAGAGTGGTTATCGAGGAAGGTTTTAGTATATAATTTGTCAAGTTTTTGTAAACATTTACTAGCGGAACCCGCGACTTCGTTCGCGCTGAATTTATACAGATTAGTCAACGTTGTATGAAAGTTTTATAATGTCAATTATAATTACCTCGCACGTGAATTGAATCTAATACCTCCGATTAGCATTATATTTAGGTAGAGCCAAGATAATGCAAAAATAGAAATAAATAGAAAAACAAAAGTTGGTACCTTTAAAGCGCTTGATATTCACGCTTCCCTAGTAAAGTATGTCATTTGCATAGTACTTTATACGTTGCTTCGTTTTATATTTAGCTTTTACGAGTAAATACGAAATACAAACCTTGGTCTTATTGTAGAAGTTGCATCTCATACTTTCTTAGATTTCCGCGAATGCGTAATTAATAAAAAATATGTATTAAATTAATATTAAGTCAATGAACACTATCAAGCTTATAAATTTGTGCTTTAACACAGTAATTTTTCTTCATATCTAGAAGTGTCATCTGAAAAAAAATATTGTTATAACCATTAAAAAATGAACATTAAATATTTTGTGTTCATTGGATAGAATGTTATTGTACTACTAACGCCATCTGTTAGAAAACCAAAGAGTTAACATCGCTGTAATACAGCTTTTTGCTAGTTTTTACTATTTTCCTAGTTAAGTTTTCCGTTTTTTTCTCTCTATATGGATCTATATCCTACTGTTTTAACAAAAATATTAAAAAAATAGCCTAAATATTTTCTATTAATCAAGTATAAATAACGAACATCAGTTCTCAAATAACAAAAAAGTTGATTTAAAATTTGTAATTGCTTATAAAAAATAAATTAAACTAACAAATTGAAACAATTACAATATAACAAAATATAAAATCCAATAGTAAAGGATAAGAGCTTTACAAATATATTACCTAAAAATATTACCAGGATTACAGGTATTTCTGATATTTATTTACCTCCCGGAACAAAACCAGACAAAGTGCAAACGAAAGTCCAAAATGATATAAATATTTTAATGGAAAATTTTCCTAAATACATTTTGAACTGTTCTTTTGAGTTTCGCTTTATTCCTTAGAAATATAACTGATTAAGTTTAGTTCCGTATTTTCCAGTTATTTTTGAGGATACGTGAGGGTACGTATTTGACGACACGTTTGGCTCAGTTGGTAGTGACCCTACTTTCAGAGCCAGCGGTCGCAGATTCGAGTCCCGCTGAGGGCATTCATTTGTTGAGCACGTTTGTACTTCAGTCATGGGTGTTTATATTTTATAATATGTATGTATTTAAAATTATATGTGTAGTATATCAACTATCTGGTATCCGTAACACAAGCCTTGTAGATTACCACGGAACTAGATGGCGCTGTTGTAATAATGTCCCGACATATTTATTTATTTATATTTACCAAATATATGGATATATACTAGGTTGTGATAATAGTTTTCATTAATTCTGCCCGATTTTCTTTCGATTTTGAGTAGAGGTGGTCACTCTCATACATAATATGATACATTTCATAAGAAAGTATCATAGCGGTAGCCCAGCGGAAACGCGTTGCTTGTATAACCAAGTGATGCGGGTTCAAATCCGGGTCTCGCACCTCTGATATTTTCATGTGCGAATCATTTCTATCATGATTACAACCTCGTATTGAGGGAGGCCCGTGCCCAGCATTGGGACGTTAAAAAGGGCTGATGATGATAAGAAATTTCTTGCATCAATCAGTAAACATATTACTCGCTGTCTATCCGTGTTCACGATTCGTACCAACATGTGTAATATTTTAAATGGCAATTTATACTTAGTGCACTGTGCAAAAAATAATTTTCATAAAAAGCAACTGATTTTAAGTATTTACCCAACATACCTACTAGGTAGGTATATAATTTATCGACAATTAGATTTTTGTGCCGATCTTCTAATCAATTCTAGTTTTTACTAAGGCGTTTCGTGTAAACTAGTTTTGTGTCTGTTTTTAATTTCAAATTACGGTATATCGTTTTAATTTAAAAATAGTTGTCTATCTGCCTCTTTACGACCGATTTTGAGGAGACTTTCACTCGCAGATAGCTAATGTGATAAGGAGTAGCTTCGGCTACTTTAAGTTTAGTTTAGAAAATTATGTATAGTTTAATTTATTTTAACTTACGCCCAGGGAAGCGGGCTGGGTTTGCTAGTATTAATAATTAATATATAACACGAATTAATTGTTGAGCTTTTGCCCGGCTCTTCTCAGTAGAACTACTGTCCAAGCCTGTGGTAGTTTTCTCATAGATTGACTACACTTTAAATAAAAGTCTCGTTTCTAAAGCTTAATTGAATATAGTCGTTTCACTACAAGCCCTTACCTGTATATACTTAATACTTATATTGTACAGACAGACGCGTCGAATCTGAATTTTAATTGGATCTCAGTACCGGAAGGAATCCAGACGCCATGCAAATGTCTGTACACGTTCACCGAACGTCAATTCCATTGTATTTTCAATGGATACTTCAATATTCTGAAACATGCCATTTAAAACTGATCGCTTTGAATCTTTATCCGCGTATTTAGGGCTTATTTCTTTCGTTTCATTTGCCTAGAGGGGTTTTTGATTTACAAAAAGGGTTATTTTTTTATCCATTTATTGTTTTATTCAGTCAGTTCAATGTTAACAATATGAAAAGAACATCTACGAGTGTATGTAGATTGTAGAGGCCCACTTCGCTGGGTGTAGATTAAAATAAATTAAAAGGTTTTTATAATTTTCTGATAAAAGTAGCCTAAGTTACTCCTTATAACATTAGCTATCTGCGATAGAGAGTCTCGTCAAAATCAGCCCAGCTCGGCTGCTTAAAATCAAAACATAGTAACTCGTTCCAACAAAAATGTTCAGGAGAGCCAAAAATTGATTCGTTCGTCCGAAGAAACCAGAAGAGATAGCGATTTGGATGTTTGGCGAAAAGTTGTGCTATATTGTTGACATTTTAGTTTGTTATACTCGTAATCATTTTTAGAGTATAGTTACACTTGAATCGCTCATACTTTATTTTTATTTGTGAATTTTCCCAAATATGAATGTAAAAACAATATCAAAACTTAGTAAGTCTGCTTACTAGGTTATCAATTTGATTTTCTATGGTAAACGTGAAGACTAAACAATTTCATTACCTATTCATTTTAGTATTTATAAGATTAAAAAAAATATCCCAAAGTGCCTATGAATGCAGGATCCAGATAAAATTTGGAAGTTTCTCAAGTCTCTTGGAGTAGGTAAATCTAAACATAACATAAATCCATACAATATAGATTTGAATCTGATAAATCAGCATTTCTCCTCTTCAGTTACTATAAATAGTACAAATAAATTAAACACTATTAACTATCTTTCAACTTTACCTATTTTTTCATGATTTTTTCATTTTCCATGTTTTAATTTTAGTCAATTTTCCGAAAGTGATGTTGAGAGAAATATTATGGCTATAAAATCTGACGCAGTTGGAGCAGACTGTATAAGTCGCAAAATGATTCTCCCTATTCTTAATCATATCATTCCTTCTATTACTTTCATTCTGAATTCCTCAATCAATCTCAATCAGTTTCCTTCATCCTGGAAAGATGGACAAATCCTTCCTCTTCCAAAATTGTCTAGCCCGTCTTCCTTTTCCGATTATCGTCCTATATCTATTCTTCCTTTTCTGTCAAAGGTACTCGAGCGACTGGTCCACCGGCAATTAAGTAATTTCCTCCACGAGCACAATCTTTTAAACTCCTTTCAATCCGGTTTCCGTCCTTGTCATAGTACCACTACTGCCTTAGTTAAAATCACGGATGACATCAGAGAAGGTATGGATAACCAAAGACTTACAGTATTGGTTCTACTAGATTTTAGTAATGCTTTCAATACGGTGGACTTTGACATCCTGCTAGCCATTATATCTTCTCTTAACATATCTCCTGAGGTTGTTGACTGGTTTCGTTCCTACTTGTACGGTCGCCGGCAACGCATTCGCATTGAAGATTCTTACTCCGAGTGGTGCACAGTTAATGCCGGTGTCCCACAAGGTGGCGTGTTGTCTCCTCTCCTATTTTCAATTTTTATTAATACTATTTGTCCTCAAATATCTTCTTCCTACCACTTATATGCTGACGATTTGCAAATTTATGCCGTGACATCTATGGTTGATTTACCTCGAACAATAGAAAATGTAAACAAAGATCTCTCCTCTATAGCCGAATGGGGTAAATCATTTGGCCTTAACCTAAACGCTGCGAAGTCGCAGGCCATTATTGTTGGCAGTCGTAGGATTTTGACAAAAACCAAGGCAATGCAAATACCTACAATATCGCTAAATGGTGTTCAGATACCCTTTAATGATAAAGTAAAGAATCTTGGTTTAATAATCGATCAACATATGTCATGGGGGCCGCAAGTGAGTGAACTGAGCCGAAAGATGTTTGGAGCTATTGCTGCTCTACGTAGATTGCGAAATTTTCTTCCGATACCTACCAAAGTTGCGTTAGCAAATTCGCTCCTATTACCAATTCTTGATTATGCTGACATTTGTTATCTTGACATCAAGGAGGAGCATTTGAATAAACTTGAGCGACTCCAAAATGTTTGTATACGGTTTATTTTCGGTCTTAGAAAATATGACCATGTTTCCCAATTTCGTAAAAAGCTCAAGTGGCTCCCAATCCGCTTCCGCAGGAATACTCATATTCTTCATCTTCTCTACTGCGTGCTGTTTAACCCTTCAACTCCTTCCTATCTGAAAGAGCGTTTTGAGTTTCTGAGTGATTCCCATACGCGTTCACTTCGCTCTGCTCAGGACCTTACCCTTAAAATTCCTCCCCACTCTTCCTGCTTCTTCACAAATTCTTATACGGTAAAAGCTGCTCGATTGTGGAATTCAATTCCCTCAAACATTAGATGTGCTAAAAGCTTGGATAAATTTAAATGCTTGTTAAAAGATTACTATCTCTCTCTTTAAGCCTTTCTCCTTAGCCATTTCCCCCTCTCTTTAGTCCTGTTTTTTTCATTTTATTATTATTATTTTCTCTATTATATTTTTTTTTTTTTAATATATCTATATATTAATATATTGAAATCGGATTTACGTATGCTCGTTTGTTTGTATTTGTATGTATGTATGTATAAGAAATAAAAGTTTATTGACATATTTTATCAGTGTGTATGTATGTATATATGTATGTATTTATATATGTATGTATAATGTAATGTATATATGTAAGTATGTAAGTATGTATGTATGTAGGAATATATGTATGTATCTATGTATTAATTTATCTGTAATAATTATTTCTATTTATGTGTCAAAGCGTGTACACCACCTACTGTTTTAAGATAACTTACTCCTCCACCTTAAGGTTGCCTGGAAGAGATCGCTTCCAGCGATAAGGCCGCCTAATGTGCATCTTTTCTTTGTGTGTGTGTTTTTTAAAATGTATTTTATGTTTCTTTTGTGGTGTGCAATAAAGTATATTATTATTATTATTATTATTAATGCAGATTTTGAATAAAAGTCCTGTTGACTTATAAAAATGTATTTATTAACGTACTTCAAAGGACTCTTAAATTAAAACATGACTCACATTCTCAACAGTCAACCAAACATAAAAAAAAAAACTAAAAATAACGAAAATAATTGTATTTGGGTAAGTAGCAATGAAAATTGGCACTTCTTATACAGGGGATTGCATTGGAGATGGTTGGGGTAGGTTTTCTATGGCAAACGTACGTTCTAGGTAATCGAGATCTTGAAAACAATCTTCGGAATTATCATCAAACAACTGTAGTGCAGGTTTTTGTATGTATCGTTACATTTTCGGCTGATGACCCGGGTATAGGATTGTTGTAGTCGATAACAGTTTGGTCAGTATCTGTTAAAATTATAATCTCTGTATGTTACATTATTGTTTTAATTAGAAACTTCTTATAAAGGGATCACATTAAAAATTACAGAGATGCCCATTGTGGCAGATTTTTTAATTTAATTTTCTTTACAGAGGTAATAATTTATAAAATTGCTTGTAGCTCATTAACCGACTTCAAAAAAAGGAGGAGGTTCTCAATTCGTCGGGGACTTTTTTTTTATATGTATGTTCCCCGATTACTCGACGATGGCTGGACCGATTTGGAAAATTCTTTTTTTGTTTGAAAGGGTATAGCTTCTTGTTGGTCCCATAGTCACCAAGTCACGATCCGATGATGGGATCCCAAGGAAATCGAAGACAACTCTCAAATTTTATAGGCACTTATTACGTTTTTCATATATTTTCTAAAGCTGTTCAAGTATTTGCGTCTGATAATCATCATCTCCTGTGGTTGAGCTAATGATGGAAGGTACAACACCTCAACGGTTAGGAGTTAAAAGAAAATTCTTTCAATATTATACGTAATTATAGTCCGATAGTTAAATTCTTTCAGGCTCTTATTAACCGACTCTAAAAAAAGGCAGAGGTTCTCAATTCGTTGGGGACTTTTTTTTATGTATGTTCCCTATTACTCGAAGATGGCTGGACCGATTAGGAAAATTCTTATTTTGTACATAAACAAAATAAGTATCTACTTTCCGCTAAAAATTTGAAAATAAATTATTTTTAACAAAAAACAAAAACCGGTCAACGTTTAACAAAAAAAAAAAGTATAAAATAATACTTTTAAGAACTTCGTTAATTTAGAAGTCAGTGCCAGCCAAAGCAAAATAACCTTAAATAGACACATATTCGATTAATCTATATCTATAATATTTGTAAACATAATCAAAATACCGTTCGAAAGTTCATTGCAAAGGCAAGATAAATCTATCTGTCTTGGCTGGCACCGACTTCAAAATTAACGAAGTTCTTAAAAGTATTATTTTCTACTTTTTAGTTTAGATTTGTTTAGTTTTGAAGTCGGTTTTTGTTTTTTGTTAAAAATAATTTATTTTATTATTTTTTAAGACGGAGCGAAACACTCGTGCGCCGGTGACACTGGACTTACTAAACGAAATTTCATCTATTTTACAATCGGCGCCAAATTCAAAACATAGCAAGTGGTATTTCAAATTCATAACTTAGTAAGTCGCTTGATCTGCTAGGGTTTTAAATTTGTATTTCGACATACTAAGTTTAAAATTTGTACTTCAAGGAAATTTTCGTAATCATGCCAAATTGCTTAGACTTGCTAAATTATATTTTTAAAATTACGTATGAAACTGGGTGTTTTAAGGTTCACATCATTTTGATACTGTCTAGTAAGTCGAAAGATGCCAAAAACCGTTTTTTTTAGATCACCTGTTACTAGGTTTTGAATTTGGGCAGCCGAGCTGGTAAGAGATTAGACGTAACAAACAGACAGACAAAAATTTAAATATTTATTTTTTGGTGTAAGTACCGTATATACTTTCATATGCATTTAGTGCAAAGCTGTTAATTTGAAATAAAAAACAGACACTTTAATTATATTTATATGTACTGAAGTACTGATTGAACTGTGACATGATGATAATCGGGAGTTCGATTCTTGATGGGAATGTTTTTGCGTATTGTGCCGGATAGTACGATAACGGAAGGGATGCCGAAATCCTATAGAAAACTGTAAGAAGCCTTTAATACGTCTTTATAAATTAAAGAACTAAAATGATTTTGTAATGAGTTTGAAATAATATATGTAAATACAGGTCTTTCGTAATATGACTATATTAGCCATATTTTATAGAAAAAAATATTTCAACACTGCTTATTATATAAATACGTATAAAAAGTTTAGTTATCTTCCTTGAAGCTGAAGCTAATCTATAACAAAGTTCTGAAGTAAGAATACATCACAGTGTTTTTCTCATTCTTTCATAGATAAATCTAGAAATAACTTTAAATATGACTAATGTTACAAGTTCTCGACGGACTTAACGTTTTCGCAGAATTTATGCCAAGACTTGCGCATAAATTGTACTTTCCTATTAAATGTATCCATTTCACGTTGATACTTTATGTTAGGGACATCGTCTACGGTGGTTTTAATATATGTAATTAACTAGCGATTCACTCGGATTCGTACCGAGGTACCTTTTACCTGTTACGGATACTCATACAAAATAATCACTTCTAAGTTTTTTTAATTTTCAAGTTATTTTTTTATTTTTCCTAATTTTTTATAGTTCAACCACCTTTGACAAAAAGAAGGTTAGGCCAAATCGGTCCAGCCATTTTTGAGTTTTAGCAAGATTAATATTGTTTTTCAAATATATAGATTATATAGATAGGATAAATTGTGTTTTAAAGAGGCAAATTTAAGAATTTGATGATAAGAAATCTTAAAGTACCACAGTAAAGTGCAAAATTTTTTGAAAAAAAAAAGAAGAATGGCGGCTGGGCATAGTAAAGATGAAGATAGATATGACAATGCTTCGATCTTTTTAATTCTCTTTTTTGCTTTTATATGAAAATAGCACTCATACTTGAGTTTTTATAAGATTCAAACTTTTCGGATTTTTTTAATAAAATATGGAATATTTAGTAGTATGTAATATTATAGTCAATTCGTATCTATAATATTATAATAATATAATTAAAGAAACCTATTACGAACCACTCGGTCTGGCAGAGGTCCAAACGTGGCCGTACTCGTAGATGACGAGACCGTCGTTATCGCGAGCAAGCCTTGCAAATCTTATGCTGTCATATTCATATAATACATGCATTTAGCATCAGTCGTCGGCTTTACGTGTGTTTATAATTTTGTTGAATATGGCGTTGAATAGCATAGAAATAATTTAGGTACTGTAGTTTCAAACAAGAAAAATTGCAATAAAATTTTATAATTTTTTGTAATATGAGATTAGTTACACAATTTTTTTTTTCAATTGTTTTTTTGGGACACTAACACACAGCGTCATCTAGTTCCACGGTAAGTTACGAGGCTTGTGTTATGGACACCGGATAGTTGATACTCTACACATACTTATATAACTTTTAAATACGTACATATTGAAAATAAATACACCCATGACTGGAGTACAAACATTGGTGATCAACAAATGAATACCCCTAGACGGGACTCGAACCCGCGACCATTGTCGCTGCAAGAACAAAAACCACTACACACTGAGCCAACGTGTCATCGATATATGGTGATGACAATTCTTATTTGATTAAGTTTTAAAAATAGTAAGACTAACCCAAATTCAATAATATTTAAATATAATAATTTATAAAATTGTTAGGTATGTTAGCGCGAAGGAAAATGTATTTGAATTTTTCTATTTAAACGAAGCTCTACAAAAATAACACTGAATTTCCTTCAGCTCTTCGTACTTCGTAACTAAATCTCTAAAATTAAGGACTATATTGGGATAAATATTGGACTGGTATATCAAGTAACTTCTACAAACTGTTATTTCTTTGATAGCAGAAAGGGCAGTGGTGTGTTGTGGATGAGTACCTAAGCATTTCCTGAAATTAAAAAAAAAAAGAATATTTAAATTCATCACAATCCATCCAGCCGTTCAGCGAGGAGGAGGTTAAAACAAATACAGTAGATAGACAAATATATACAATACTAGAGACAGAAGCCGCGGGTTCCGCTAGTAAATGTATACAAAAACATGACAAATTATATAACAAAACTTCTTCGAGAACCACTCTATCCATTGGTGATAACAGTATGCAAATCGGTGCAGGACTTTTTGAGCTTATCGCGAACAGACAGACAGACGTGACGGAGGACTTTGTTTTATAATATGTAGTGATTTCCCATGTACAATAGCAGCGTGATATAATACGGTAAAGAAATTTTATATTTGGTATCCAAAACACAAGTATGGACACACTTATTGTTTTTAAAAACAAAATAGAAGTATACTAACAAAATACGTTGGCGTAAGCCTACAAATATTTTCAACATTCCGGTCAGTGCGACCTTTGCGAACTAAATAACTTAAAGCCCTTGTCATGTGTCAAAGAGATCTCGACCCCAAAAGTTGCCAACATTTAATATTAACTAATTTGTTTTATTTAATACTAGAACTTCAATTATAAAGCTCTTCTTTTACAAGTACGGTGCTTTGTGAATATACAAAATTTAGATTTAATTAAATGAAAACAGGGATGACTGTAATAGAAAATATGTAAAAGGGTAAAAATACTGGCAAAAAAAACTATAGAAAACAAATTAAAATGATTGTCTGTAAGAACAATAGAAAAGTGCTTGCTTTAGAAACTTTGAAATCTCGGTTCTTGCATTTCTAATATTTTCATTTTCAACAAGATTACATTTATCTTATGGTGAAAGAAAAGGCCGTGGAGAAACATGTATGTTGCAGAGGACTTAACGAGTTCTTAAAAACACGTAAACTCTACTAAACCGTTAACGGAGAGTGTGCGCAGGAATTACACGATTTAATTCCCCCATCCCCCTTCCATCATCGGACGACCCGACGAAAGGCTGATCTCCATCCTTACGTCGTGGACATTCCACCCGTCTGGACGAAGCGTTTCGCTTCGTCATTTATTATACGTGCGGCAAAGGATTGGTACAATCTGCCTGCGTCTGTGTTTCCGTCCGGTTACAATATGGGTGTCTTCAAGGCAAGAGTGAATAGGTGGCTACTGAATTAGTGCGACTTACCATCTACGACTGCGTTACCACTTACCATCAGGTGGAACGTAGTCAAGCACTAATTCAGAATGAAATAAAAAAAAAACTGTGCAAGTGTGGTAGAATATAGCATAATCCACAATATTAAAATTAAAAACCCAGCAGTGGGATGTTACTTTTTAACAGACAAAATCCCCCAAATCCGTGAAAACCTAGAGCAGAATGCTAGTTTTTTGTTTAACAAATATTTAATGAATAAAGAAATTTAACGATTTTAGTAAACATAAACGTAAATAAAAACTGTATATCCTCACGCCTTAGCAGTAAATTGTGTATTTAATAAGAATTCTCCATTTTCCCGCCGGAGGTACGTTTAAGAGCAGATAGAGGTCACTTAAGTAGGTCAAGTTAGTCACTTAGGGTATTCACCCGATTCGGATGAAATAACAAATTTGATTATCTCTTGACGCCTCTCGTTTTGTATTTTTCATAATATTTTAAGTTTGTGCTATTTTACGGAAATGGAACTTTAACATTTTCAACCTTTTTATACATTTAATCTGTTTTAATAACTGTGTAGCTTCTTAGGTTTGGTTAATGCTTACTTAGATTTCACGAAAATCACATTTTAAATGAAACCTTAACTACCTTTTGGGTTTATTTCATGGATTTATTTAGATTTTTAGTCTTATATTTGTTATAGAAAACATAAATAAGGTTTGCTGCAGATAATAAGGACGTCGATTCGAATCCCGAGTGACCTGAAAAATATTTATTGAATATTTCTCTTTAGAAAATCTGGATAGTAATATGCTTGTACTAGATTTTACGCCTGAATCGCCTGAAACTCGTTAATGCTGCTCTCATTCAGGTATTCATCTTCCTAACAGATAAGTAAAAAGTTTAGTGAACCAAACTATAATCTCGTGGCTTAGCATAGCATTATGGATGAAATTCTAAGTAAAATAAGCTGTTTTTATCCATCTATCTAAGTGTATTTACTTTATAACTGTTATGAATTACTAGCGTAGCGTAGGTACCCACTTTTAGGATAGAATTTTTACAAACTTTGATTCTCATCCTTATTTTTATCTAATCAAAAACCTAAAAAATAAGTTTCAAGCTTCTGGCTTTAAAAATGACGTGATTTCCATACAAACTTTCATCCCCTATTACAACCCCTTACTGCCCTTTCGTTGCCTTGAAAAGTAGCCTAAGTAGCTTATGTCTTTTCTCAGACTCTAGACTACCTGTGTACGAAGGTCGAAGTTTCATTTAAATCGGTTAAGTAGATTTGGCGTAAAAGTGCATAGTGGTAGGAGGCCCACTTCTGTGGTCGATTTGGTTCCTAGTACTTTGCTGAAAACAATGTGCACTGAAGGAACAGTCCCTTGGTTGTGTAGCTTCGGCAGACCTGTCGTCTTGTTTAAATGCGAAAGCGATCCTGCGAAGCCTTAATGGGCATTAGAGCAATGGGGCATTAGGACACATCTGTTGGGTTTAAGTGGCTGGCTTTGCAGGCAAGTCCTACACAACCACCTGTATAAAGGTGGTAAGCATAAATTCATTTACTTACATGTGCGTATTATGATAGTATTCCAGAAAATATTTTTAAGTCACACCTTTTTTCTATTTCTTGCAGAGTTAACAAAAACATTTTTCCTAGATGGGTACGGAAGGCAGGTCATTCGACCGAATTTCAGAAGTCATTGGGGATTTTCGTTTTTTCCGCTTCATTTGCTCATAGTAATTTTGCGAGTCACCCGTTAATGTTCTACAAAAACGTGATGAAAGTTGACGTGTCTTTAAAAGGTTTTCGATAAGAATCCCACTTCGGACTTCGGTATTGAAAAATGGTAGCTTAAAAATGTTACAACAGTCAGGGAGTCATTATTTTTCTTAGCGAGATCAGGAATTTATACTCAAAATTCTATCTCTCTTTATATCCTAAGAAAAAAACTCAGTTATTATTTGGTTCTCGGGTCTCGAATCTAGGATCTCGACATCTGTAGCTGTGATGCTGAACCATTGATGCTATGATGAGATTTAGTTTACCTAGAATAACTTAGGCTACCATTTGGCACCAAAAGACGCACCAAGTGCTTCTATAATATTACTTCTATCGAGTCACCCTCGCTTCGCTCGGGTTCGTCTAGATTCATCGCGGACGGAGCCGCAGGTTTCTCTAGTTATATACTAAAACCTTCCTCAAGACTCTTTCTATCGGTGAAAATAGCATGAAAATCAGTGCAGTAGTTTTTGAGTTTATCGCGAACAGACAGACAGACGCGGCGGGGGACTTCGTTTTATAATATTAACTAGTATAATATAACGTCGCTTTTTCAGCCAAGTACTAGGACTTATTTAAATAAAAACATCAATCTTACAATTCCTGTATAATAAAAACTGATTGGAAATAAATGGATGGTAGTTGATAAAGGAGGTCGATAATTAAAAATATTTATTAACTGGCGCTCCTTTCAGCTAGAACAACACGTTTTTTAATTAAAACTCTCTAGTGTCTTCGATGATTTACCTACAAATTGAAATAATTTTTTCTTATTTTTTTTTCAGCTTCGTTCGTATTTATGTATAATAAAATTAATAAATGGTTCGGAACTTTAACACCATCTGGTGCTGTGTGTGTGTTAAAGTTCCATGGTAAGCTACGAGGCTTATGTTAGGGATACCAGATAGTTGATACACTACACGTATTTGACTTTCAAATTCTTATGTACCTATTATTTTCAATTTAAGTGGTAGTGCCATGCTTGTTACCTTCGGGTAGCAGCCGAATGGGCCGGCACGCCCCGTATAGTACCACTCTCTCACAGAAGACCGGCGTGAAGTGGCAGCTATGCTGTCGCGTTTCGTCCGGTGAGTGAGAGTCCGGGAGGCCCACTCCCCATACCTCCTCCCGTCCTTATCCCTCCTCCCTCCCTCCCTTTCCTGAAAGGCCGGCAACGCATCTGCAAGCCCTGTGGTGTTGCAGATGTCCATGGGCGGAGGTGATCACTTACCATCAGGTGAGCCTCCTGCCCGTTTGCCCCCTTTGTCCCATAAAAAAAAAAAAAAACCCATGACTGGAGGACAGTAAAAATCTATGAATTTTCATATACATAATATTCATACTAGTGAGTTACATTGCTTCGGTCAGGTTCGTCCCAGGCTACATTTTAACGATTAGGGAACTTTTCGATTTTCAAGCTGTTTTTTATATTCACAATTTTTATCATACATAATTGACTCTTAACAAACTAGCAAAACAAAAAAAAAACAATAATTCAAATCAGTTCCGAGGCTTTTAAGTTTTAGCGAGACTAACGAACAGTACAATTGATTTTTATCATCATCATCATCTCAGCTACAACACGTTCACTGCTGGACATAGGCCTCCCCCAAATATTTTCACGACCGGTTTTCCGTCATCCGCATCCAGTGGGCTCAAGCGACTTTGAGTAAGTCGTCGGTCCACCTTGTGGGAGGCCTGTCCACGCTTTGCCTTCCGGTACGTGGCCGCCAGTCGAGAACTTTCCTCGAAAGGAAAAAGGAGACTACTCCTAAGTACTTTCTGCGCCAGCGGTCGCGGGTTCGAGTCCCGCTGGGTTCATTCATTTGTTGAGCACGAATGTTTGTACTCCAGTCATGGGTGTTAATATTTATAATATGTATGTATTTAAAACTTATATGTGTAGTATATCAACTATCTGGTATCCGTAACACAAGCACGTAACGTAGCTTACCACGGAACTAGATGGCGCTGTTGTAATAACGTCCCAACATATTTTTATTATATTAGTTTAATATTATTTATAGGTATTATACATAACATTCAAAAGAAAGTTATTAAACCATCAATTTTTATTTTGCTATATTAAAATGACCAATCTTTTTGTTAAGCTAAGTGTTTAAATTCTTTTAAAAATATCCTTTATTATTACGAGAATCCTGACATATTTGATTTTAAATCTTAAGTTAGAGAAATAAGGTTCAAAGTAACTGAGACGGTAATTTGCTTACTTGGTTTCGCTTTTAATTAACCATTAGTACAAGACGATACGGGTTCGATTCCCAGTCGGGATCATATGTATCGCCAGTTACCTGGATGCTCGTTAAACCTTAATTAGCATGGCTTTGTTCTGATATAAGATCGGTGAGAACGATCTTTGTTTTTAAACTCATTAGTGCAGCTGTTTATTTTTGCATACAATTACATGTCAGTGACTTCGTCTGTTGTTTTATATATTTTAATTATTGCAATATAAATTAAAGTGTTCGCTTAATTTAAATCAAGCATAAGGGCGTGTTGATGTGATTTTGATAGAATAGAGCCGAAATTATTTTTCTTATCAAGTCAAATTTACTACTTTTATAAAGATAAAAGAATATTTTTGTATGTTTATTTGTAATGAATTAACTAAAAATTCACTGAACCGATTTAAATGAAATTTGTTATGGTGATAGTTTGAGACTCTTGGAAGGACATAGACTAGTTTATATCCTGGAAATTGTCCCTTAAAGGGGTGAAAAGGGGATGTTTTGTTAGTTTGAATTGGGACTTAATAATTTCTCATCAATTTACTCGTACCTACTTATACTTTAAGTCTAATTATCTATGTAATACATAGTCCGTACTAAAATTTAATACGTTCCTAGAAACCAACTTTAAACCAGAAAAAAATTAGGATAAATCACAAGTATTTTCTATACAGTATTATTTTTACTAGATATATTTAATACATATAAAAAAGTAATAGAAAACGATATGTACTTAATATGAGCTCGAAGGAATTGATCGGGGATTCCTTTGTAATTTGCTAACGCAATAATATTCTCATCTGGGGATTCTTAAATAGATGGTAATGTAACTTGGTAAATCAATAGAGTGATCCGAATAACTCGTTGCTATATCGATTATATAATGGACTACTCGCTTTTGCTTTAATTTAATCGATTTAAATCTTTTTAGGTATATATTTTTATCTTGATTTATCATACGTTGATTGTAGGTACGAATGTTTTTTTTTAATATAGTACTATCATGCAGACATATCAAAACGTAATCAAAAACTTTTTAATTTTAATGAAAAAGCTCTCTAATATTTTACTACATACGTACATATATAAAACAAGAATGTGTCTATTAAAAATTAATTTCACTTTTCTAAATGATAACCACACAGAACATTGTTATTAAATTTTCACGCTATAGTTGAAACTCCAGCTGTAATTTCCCAGTTGACTTTAGAAGGGCGTCTACAAAATTAAGACTGTCTTAGTTTCATTTATACGATTAAATTGTAGTATTTTTGTTACAATCGTTTAAACCAACTTAAAAACTCACCTATGAAGAAACGTAAATATGCTATTTTGGTTTTTCTTATAATGCCTCCTTATCGCATTTCTTTTTTTAAGAATCTTTAGTTTGTACTTAGCCTAATATATCCAAGTACAATAGCATTAGGAATAATATTTAATGTACCCTGTGGAAACATAAAGAGTGAAAGCCATCTCAATTTCATTTTCAGTTTTTAAGATGATGTCAATTATTCTTAACTAGCGGTTCACTTTTGCTCCGCTCGGGTTCGCGTTTTGGTACCTTTTATTATTTTTGAGCGGAACCCTATTTTTTTTTCTAAAATAAGATAGCCTAAGTCAAAATCAGTCCAAGAAGCTCTTTCAGATATTAGAAGAACCAAACAGAAAAACAAAAATTTGTTATAACCAGTAATCGAATCCATATAATATAAATAAACAACGAGTTGTAACGAGAAAATAAGTGAAAGGAGGTTATTTTTTCACAATTTTTGGAACACAGAAATTCTAGTAACAATAACGAAAAACAAATACGCGATCGACAAGCTAAAGCTTATTTTTTATTCTCCTGCGTTTGACGGGCCTCTGTGACCCATTTTTACTCTATACTACCTATATTCTACAGTACTCCATGTAGGTATTTTCATTAAATTTGCTTCATTTTGACACCATACTTACATACTTTGTTAAGGTTGCGGGATATCTTTTGATATCTAATTAAAAATTTTTACTTTAAATACAATTTTTAGTCCTATTCCTATACAAAAACTATGCCTATACAAAAACTATGCTTATTCAAAAACTGGCTAAGTTTTCTCAGACGTGCTCTATAATAATAATATAAAACACGAGCTTAACCGTTAACATCATTCATATGAAGCCATGTTTACTTTAAAAAGTGCTTCAGTTAAATACCGCAAACCAATCAAAATGAGTGTGATCATCGTAAAATTTTATCTGCAAATATAACTTCTGTGAGAACAAAATTAACAAGTGGGAGCGTATATTACAAAATGGGTTCTTTATATTAAATATTACTTTATATATATAAAAAAAATTGTTTGTATGTTTAATTAATTATTAGTCGCAGGTTTGATTACCTCTCGAAGCACTCGTCATTTGAAACGTAAGATAGACATTTTATACATGTATTGCATGTATGCATTATTTTAATTACTAGTGACTCAATCTTGCTTCGCTCGGGTTCGTCCCAATCGTTCAATACATTTTAACTGTTAGTATAGATTTATTAGAAATTTCATATTCTCCTGCAGTTAAAAATAATCAGCTATTATCTTACCAAATTTCATCAAAATCTGTCCAGTGGTTTTATAGTGATGAGCTCACACACAGACAGAGAGAAAAAAATCGAAAAACTATAGATTCAGTTTCTATATTGTTTATTTTGAATATTTCAATAAGATTTTCTAAAAAATATTCAATGTACAGATTCAAATAAGTTAGAATTTTATCTTACATCTTTAAACGAGCAATTCTTGTATATCTTAATATATATAAATCTCGTGTCACAATGTTTGTCCTCAATGGACTCCTAAACTGCTGAACCAATTTTCATCAAATTTTGTAAGCATATGTAATTTGGTCAAACTTACGAGATAGGGTAGTTTTTATCTCAATTATTGATCTCAATATTAGTTATTACAAATTAAATATTTATTATACGACTTTAGTGTGTATTTATAGAATTAAATAGTGTTTAATTACAATTAAATAGTGACCCAATATATTATAGAACGCATGCATCCTCAACACCTCAATTTAATTACCATTATAAGTCGTTTGTTTTACTAGACACTACAGAGGATGAAGTAAATCAGCTTATAACAAGTTTAAAAAATGACTGCGCAGTTGGATGGGATCAAATCTCAAATAAAATACTAAAAGACAATAAGAATTACTTAATCCCAACCTTAACATATATTTTTAATCTTTGTCTTTCTGAAGGTGTTTTCCCTAAGTTTCTCAAACAATCAGAGGTTCATCCGATTTATAAAGATGGTGATAAAAATAACCTCAGCAACTATAGGCCTATCTCCATATTACCTGCATTATCAAAAATCTTAGAGAAAATAATAAATAACAGACTTATTGATTACCTGGAAAAAAATAATATGATCTCGTCGAATCAATTTGGCTTTCGTAGGGGTAAATCTACAAATGATGCAGTTTTTTCTCTGACAAATTATATTAGCTCAAATTTGGACGCAGGGAAAAAGGTAATCTCTATTTATCTCGATCTTGCTAAGGCTTTTGATACGATTTCTATACCAATCTTATTACTTAAGCTTGAAAAACTGGGAATAAGAGATCGTCAACTGCATCTTTTTGAGAACTATCTTTCTGAGCGAACTCAATGCATACGAATTGGAGATAACGTTAGTGATTGTCGTAGTATGGAATATGGTGTTCCTCAAGGTAGCATTTTGGGTCCGACATTATTTCTGGTATATATAAACGACTTATTATGCTTAAATATATATAATGGAAAAATTATTTCCTATGCTGATGACACAGCTTTGATTTTTTCATCAGATACGTGGGATAAAGTATTTGATGCTGCTCAAAATGGTTTCAATATTGTTGCAAACTGGCTTCGCTATAATATATTAACATTAAATACCGCCAAAACGAAGTTTATCGCGTATTCAATTCGTAATGTTAATCGACCAAATGGACAATTTCGTATACTTTCTCATTCTTGCGATAACAACCGAAATTGCTATTGTCAATCGATTGAACAAGTTCAATCAATTAAATATCTGGGTGTAATCATTGACTGCCATCTTAGCTTCAAGCAACATATTGATAATTTAATTACTAAAGTTCGCAAATTGTCATACATATTTAAAAATCTTAGGTATATCGTGGATCCAATCATTATGAAGAGAGTTTACCAGTCACTATGTCAGTCTATTATCACTTACTGTATCTCTTCATGGGGCGGTGCGTCAAAAACAACATTGAAATCGCTTGAAATAGCACAACGTACAGCTCTAAAAATCTGCTCATTCAAGCCCTTTCTGTGCCCAACTCAAGAACTTTACCAATACTGTGAAGTTCTGACTGTTCGAAAACTTTTTATATTGGGCATCGTTTTAAGACAACATTCAGAGCTTAACTTTAATCAGTCCACGGTCAATAAACGAAGATATTATGCAGTTTGCAACAATAATAATGAATATAAAACAATGTTCATAAATAAATTCTATAGTTATTTAGGACCTTTTATATATAACAAAATTAACAAAAAACTTAATATTTTCTCCGAAAATAGCAAAATTTGTAAAATTAGAGTTTATGACTATCTGCTTAAATTATCATACGATGAAACTGAGGATCTTTTGTGTGTTTTAAGTTGATTACATTTTACACACACAAACATACACACACACGCACGCCCACACACACACACACACACACACACAAACACACTACTTGTTCTTTTGTTCTTTTAGATAAATTGTGATGTAAAAGTAAACTTTTAGCAAATGGCTAATTAATGATCGGTAATATTTGGGGGAGAGGCGCTGTTTGCTGTAATACAGGTCTCCTAGTACAGCAACAGAGGCTACCTGATCTTTTGATATTGTAACAGCCACACATAAAATTGTCTCTAAGTTGTTATGTATATTTTCTTTAGTTTGTATCAATAAAGTTATTATTATTATTATTATTATTATTATAGATGGCGGCTTGGCATCTAAGTTGCACAGATTATAGATGGCGCGTTTGAATATTATAGAATTTAGAAATAAAATAGTAAATAAAAATAAAATATTTTACTTTATTGTAATATATATTTAAATTTATATACACTTTTGTTACTTTTTTATTTTTATTGAAGCGAAACTTCTCATGCTTCATCACTTCCAACAAGGTTGCGTTAAACCAAGTACCAGGCCCTCAGGGACGGGGAAGAGTTAGCGCCACCACCCACTGACCTCTATAATACCACTGGAATGGCTGTTCCCAGCGTTTGACAGCAATTTTTTTGTGTCCATTTGAAGCGCCACTAGCGAGAGTCCCGAGAACTAATTTTGACATATATTGCAAATGACAGCGAGAAGTGTTTGTTTACTGTAAAGTAATTTTGCATTTTCGTTGTTAATATAACATAAGTAGTAATTATGATGATACGGTTATTGATTAATAAAAATAAAAAAATAAAAATCTTTAAATCGACATCATCAGTTTTAGTACCACAAACTCTCGCTACGTCTCGCTACGTCCGACAGCGCCAAAATGGCGAATATCAAGCAGCCACAAAAGCACGTTGACAACAGCCAGTCCAGTGGTATTATAGAGGTCAGTGTTAAGAACACTCTCATTCAAATATTGAGCGGGATAACAAATACAGACTAGGCTGTATGGACTATAGTCCTTTGCCTTTCCCTATTGGGGATAAATTTTAAAAACAACAATTGAGCGGGATAATGTCAATATAATAACCATACTATTACAATTTTTCGTAAAGGATTTTTATAATTGTATTGTGTTATTATTGTGCAGTGTTCAGTTTGAATATTTTTTAGAATTATAAATAATAACATAAAATTTTATTGATTACTGTTTTTGTCTATCAATTTTCATATCACCAGCTCGAAAACATGTAAGTATTTCTAGATTGCCTTTTATTTTTTTTTATTTTGATTTTATAATTTGATAGTTGTTAATTTATTCAGTCGTAAATTTTGATCCAATTTATTTATATAAATGATAAATTCTTAATTTTTTTTAATTTCAACAAACTTAAGATAAGATGAATAAAATGTAAATTCAAAAAGTACATGTTAGTTTGTGCTTAATTTCAACATTTCGTTTTATTTTCAATCCCATATGAATGAATCTATTTTTTTAATTTCTTAAGAGAATAGTAATTTGATTGTATCAGAAGAATTAGTAAAAAAATTATTCAATCTATTATAATTACTGAGCCACAGCAACGCGTGGCTGGGTCCACTAGTATATAATATATATATAATCTGAATCTCGGAAACGGCTCCAACGATTTTCATAAAATTTAGTATACAGGGGATTTCGGGGGCGATAAATCGATCTAGCTAGGATTCATTTTCAGAAAATGTTGCTTTATTCGTGTTTAAACTTATTTTTTTTATTAAAAGAAAATAACAAAAAGGTGGCGTTTGGGTAGCCCAATGTTGCCACTTAAAAGACTTTAAGACTCTTCCCGACATCTATTGGCGAATAATAATAACATTTTTCTTAAAAATACCCAGCAAAACTCGGTCATCCAGGTATTTATATATACAATATAAAGTTGCACAGTAGAAGTTATTATGTATATAATACACATATATAAGATCAGTAAAGTAGAAAAAATTGTGGCAACACTGTAGCGTACATGTCACATTAACTTCTCCCAATTATTTTATTTTATTTTTGATAAATTTTGTATATTTTATATAATTAGCCTAGTTTAATTAAGTGATAATTTATTTTAGTTGTCAAAATTGTGATATTTGCGGCATAATAGGTTCAGAAGAGGATTATCCAAAAGATAGTTGTGTTCGTCAGCTGTCATCGTACAGGTAACGAACTCAAGATTTAAATTGAATCTTTATCATTGTAATTTCTTTCCTTGATTTTATTATAAATTCTTAAGTAAATTAATATTATAGTTATATTACATTGTCCACACCACCTGTACATACGTAGAAATTTTTAATATATTTGTAATATTTCTTTTAACATAAAAATGATGACTCGTGGATCCAAGGCGCGCCAGGCGGAGGAACAACTCCAGCTGACGCTCCAGGAGCTAAAGACATACAGGGTACAGTGTGAACAATTGCTAAAGGAAAGAGATGACAATGAGAAGGAGTTAGAGAAGATTTTCAAAAAAAATACTGAATTAAAAAATGAAATGTCACAAATGCATACCGAATATACTAACGTAATGAATGAAAATGAAAATCTTCTCAGAATAGTCAATGGGTTTGACCAGTGCAGAGATGAGTATGAGGAAGCCCTCAGACTTATCAGTGAATTGAAACACCAACTGCATGAGGCTAATAAACAAATTAAGGATCTAAAAAATAGTAACTATAATCTGACAGCCTCTCAAACCCAATGTCTATATAATGAATTGGTTGAAAATGCACCCAGCTTAGTGTCCCCTGTCCCAAACTTGAAAAATAATATTAGTATAATAGATTTGACCCGTGATGACACAAGCACTACCATCCCTATGCCAAGTAAAAATAAATTAAAAAAATATATTAAAATCAATAAACTAATAAAAAAATGTCACCAATTATTAAAAACAAAAAATATATATAAAAAGTATAAGAATATTTGTAAAGAGAAAGTAGCTATTAAAACAAAAATGATATCATACTGTCAAGAAATTAATATATTAAAAAATGACTATGAGGCTGATGTTAGCTCACTGCAGTCTGAGATAGAAAATTTAAAACACAGATTAGAAACATTAACATCCAAATACAGTACTGCTCAGAAAGAAATTGCTGAACATATATCTGCCATGGATGACCTGGTAAAACTTAGTAACAATAACCTTGAGCGTTTTGACTCATTTATTAAAAATCATAATTGTGAATGCCACCTTTTATCTTCAGGTCCAACAGGGCAGATAGATACTAGCTTAACTAGTGAATCCCCTACTCAGCCTGCGGGGACTCACAGCGAGCCCAAATTTTATAATGTACCTGTACAGTCCATATCTATTCCTGAGGAAACAAAATATATTAAAATTTATAGTGATGAGTTAGGAAAAGGTATGGGTGTATTATTAAATGATTTTTGTGTGGGTCAGAGAGTAATCAATCATTGCATGCCCGGAGCCACTTATAATCAAATAGTTAATAGCGTTTTGAGTGAGGCTCACTGTCCCAACACAACCATTATTTTATTAATTGGGAGAAGGGGTACTGTAAACAATCATTCAATGAAAAATATTTTAAATAAATTGGAACAATTAAATATAAATAAAATTTTATTGTTTACACTACCTTATTTAGGTAAATTGCCACAAGAAAATAGGTTAAGATATGACATTAACAATCTAATGCACACTTTGACTACTTGTAAGTATTTGAATTTAAATATTAAAAAAAGTAATAAAATTGATGTTATTGACATAAATAATTTATGGAAACATAATAATTATATGTTGACATATAGTAGGCTGAGCCTACCATATTTTTTTAAGCGACAGATAGCATCTGTGCTATCTTATTATATACAAACTGACATAGCCAATAATCTGGTTACTTTGACATCTGCTCCTATTGAGCAAAATTGTAATATTAAGACATTTTGTAATGTGGAATCCGTTCCAAATAAGAATTTAAATTAATTATTAAGACAACAGAGGATACCTCTAGCATATTAACAAATCATGATTCTAAATCAAATAAATTTCATAATAATTTAGTAAGAAATGCCCATATTTGTAAAAATTTAAAAAATGTAAACCTGGTGCACCAAAATATACAGGGCATGTTAGGTAAGGAACTTGAACTGGAGTTATTTATGAATGGTGAAAATATTCAAATTTTATGTTTAACTGAACACTGGCTTTGCATCTCCCAGTCCATATTTAACTTCAGCGGTCACCGGGTAGCTAGTATGTTCAACAGAGAAAAAGCTATACGCGGTGGCTCTTTAATAATTATTAGTAAACTTTTTAAATATAAAGAACGTAAAGATATTGTGAGCCTCTCTGTTGAGCAAACTATTGAACTAGCCTGCGTAGAGCTTGAGCACCTCATTGTTGTATGCGTATACAGACCTCCTAGTGGGTTATATGAGTACTTTGAGAAAGTATTGGAAGAAGTTTTGTTAAAATTAAATATTTCTAATAAGGTTATTATTGTATGTGGAGATTTTAATATTAATTTATCAGATAATTCTAATATAAGTCTTAGATTTAAATCTATGCTTCTATCATATAACCTACATAACTTATTTACTGAGCCAACTAGAATCACTGCTACTAGTGCTACATGTATTGATAACATATTTACAAATTGTAAACCATATTATAAAGCTATTATTAATAAATTAAGCTCAGACCATTGTGGCCAGTTAGCTTCCTTTTGTTATTCTTTATTAAATGCCAACAAAAATATTTTAAAAAAGTCTTTTGTACCTATAAATACTACACGTATGGAGAAGTTTAGAGGTAGTATTGTGGCTAAGCTTCCATATTTATCCTACATTAATGACCCCAACTACTTATATAACTCTTTATTTAAATTAGTAAAAACTGAATTTTCTACAATATTCACTTCTAAAACAGTCAATTCAGGGGGTCTCTTGACATTTGGTGAATGGGCAACTCCTGGCATTTGCAAGAGCAGGCAAAGGCTATACGAATTGTACAGTGAAAGAGCCTATAATCATAGTGTATCGTTTGCTTCTTTTGTAAGTGCCTACTCAAAAATGTTTAGAAGAGTATGTTACACGGCAAAATCCTTGTATATTAAAGACAAAATAAGAAATGCACAAAATAAAATCAAAATGACATGGAACATAATTGCTTGTGAAAGTGGAAGAGTCACAGATCGTAGCTTCGATTATAAATTAAATATTAATAATAATTTTATTACCTCAGAACGAGAAGTTGCATCTGAGTTTGAAAAATTTTTCACTGACATTCCACGGTCAACAACGCAATCTCTTAATTCGTCTCCAGACATTGCAGAATTTTTGTTAAGGGAAAACGTTAAAAAATGTAATGCAATATTTAAATTTAAACCTGTAAACCCCAAAGATATAATGGTAGCCTTCAGAAGCCTGGACATCAAGAAATCAGCTGATCTATGGGGTATATCTGTCAAAGTGGTTAGTTCGGTAATTGATGTTGTTGCACCTCATTTAGCTACTATATTTAATGGCTGTATAGAACGTGGTGTGTTTCCTGATCTAATGAAACACAGTAAAGTTATTCCAATTTTTAAATCAGGTAGTACCCTAGATCCTAATAACTTTAGACCCATTTCAGTACTCCCAACATTTAGTAAAATTTTTGAAAAAATCATACTCGGGCAAATGTTATCGCATTTTAATGCACACAACCTACTTTATAAGAAACAGTTTGGCTTCACAAAAGGTCGCTCCACAGCAGATGCTAGTGTTGAGCTAGTTAAAAATATTTTTGAGGCATGGGAGAGGTCGCAGGATGCTCTTGGGATATTCTGTGACTTATCCAAGGCCTTCGATTGTGTGCATCACGTGACGTTGATCAGGAAACTGCATCATTATGGGATTAGAAATAAGGCACTCAACCTCCTGAATTCCTATCTGAGTAATAGAATACAGAGGGTTGATGTAAATGGTAAGAGATCCCCTGGGGCTCCGTTAGATATGGGGGTTCCACAAGGCTCTATTCTTGGTCCATTTCTCTTCCTAGTTTACATAAATGATTTGCCATTTTTTGTGCAGGACAAACATGAGATAGTATTGTTCGCTGATGACACTTCACTTATTTTTAAGGTAAAACGTAATTTACATATGTACGACGATGTAAACGATGCTCTCTCAAAGGTTGTCTATTGGTTTGATTCGAATAATTTATTATTAAATAACAAAAAAACAAAATTAATAAAATTCACAACACCTAATGTTAAACTTATTGATAATGGTGTAGTATTAGGCGGAGAAATGTTAAAACCGGTACAGTCAACTAAATTCCTAGGTATTATCTTAGATTCGAAATTGCAGTGGAATCTCCATATTGAGGAGCTAGCGAAGAGGCTTAGCTCTGCAGCGTTCGCGGTTAAAAAAATTAGACTTATTACTGACATAGATACAGCTCGCATAGTATACTTTAGTTACTTTCATAGTATTATGTCATATGGTATCTTGTTATGGGGAAATGCAGCTACCGTTAATACAATTTTTGTCCTGCAGAAAAGAGCTATTCGTGCAATTTATAGTTTAGGCCCTAGAGTATCATTAAGAGATAAGTTTAAAGAAATAAAAATATTGACTGTTGCTTCTCAGTACGTGTACGAAAATGTTATATATGTTCATAAAAATATACACGAATTTCCCAGGAACTGCGACATGCATAGTATTAACACTAGGAGTAAAAATAAACTTGTAATGCCTGTGACTCGCTTACGACGAGTCAGTAATTCTTTTTATGGACAATGTATACGCTTATACAACAGGATCCCAGAAAACGTTCAACAAGCTTCTATTGCCAAATTTAAAAAAATTGTGAAAGAACGTTTGTGTACTAAAGGATATTATACGATTAACGATTTTTTAGAAGATAGTACGCCTTGGGAATGATGTGATCGCCACCAGGCTGTTTCAACCTATAGAATTATTGTTAATTTCAATTTAATTAAAAAAAAAAAAGAAAAAAACACTAAGACAAAAAAAAAAAAAAAACAAAAAAAAAATATACATTAGTCCCGCTGAGTTTCTTTCGCCAGTTCTTCTCAGGTCAGTGGTTTCTTCCTTCCGAACTGGTGGTAGACTCATGACGTTCAGTAAAAAATTGTAATAATTTCATGCTGAATAAAATATTTTGAATTTGAATTTGAATTTGAATATGGTCTATAATAGACCATATTTCATTAACTGAAAGTTATTTAAGTTCTTTTGTAAAAGCTATATTTTTCGCTATAAATTGACAGTCAGTAATTCTGAGGTCGTTCTCGTCCGCGATATAAAAACCAAAAACTAAACTTATACCATATAATGTTACTCATTGATAGTCTTCCTCGATAAATGGACTATCGAACACTAAAAGAATTTTCCAATTCAAATTATTAGTTCCTGAGATTAGCTCGTTCAACCAAACTGACAATTCAGATTTATAATATTAGTAGGCATATATATTTCTAGTTCTAAGCCACCTTATATCAAAGTCTATGAAACATGTAGTCGGCCAACGGACGTGCAGCCAGCCCAAGCTGCCGTACACTCGCTTGGGACAGTAGTGTATTGCAGCTTGGGCTGTCACGTCCATTGGCCGACTATATGTTTCATCAGCTTTGCTTATATAAAGCACTTTTGTTAATTAGTATAAAGGGTACCCACGACTGCCGAAGAGGTGCAGGCATCCCTTTAACGAGAGGGGATCAGGCTACTACAATGGTTAAGTGCGGTTCAAAAGACTTCACATATCTATCTCAAACTAATAAGGTTCTCTTTGACAAACATGTTTCGTGACGTTTTTCTTCTGTGCTATCGTAATTATATTAAATACTAGGGACTAATATATATTATTATTAGTAGAGATTTCTCAGAAATTACATATTTTCCTTATAAAAAGTGTCCGTCATTTTGACCCGGATAACCAGCTATCATCATACCAAATTTCATCAAAATCTGTTCAGTGGTTTTATCTTGATGCGGTTGCATACAGACAGACGAAAATTCTAAAAACTATGAACTCTTTATTGATAATAATTACTATTTTAATACGATTTTCAAAAAAAATAATATTAATGTACAGATTTGACTCAGTTAGAAATTATAGTTATAATACTATCAATTTCCGCGGCTCCACCCCATGCCCGGGGGATGAAAATTTAGGGCTATAAGTATTTTTTGAAATTTGAAATCATAAATGAATAAAACATAAAAATTTGCTCTAAGAATAAAAAATAAAAAATCTCTAAAGGGCCACCCTTATTACCTAGGGGAATAAAAAATAGCCTACCACCTATTAACAGACTTACCAAATGTACACAAAAAAATCTTATAAATCGGTCAAGCCGTTTCGGAGGAGTTCGATAACAAACACTGTGACACGAGATTTTTATATATAAGATGTACCTACAGCTGATTTGAGAGTATCAAAGGTGAAAATCCTAAGATATGAACTAACTTCAACGATTTTCCAACTAAACCATTTTACTTTATTTATTTTCGTTACATTCCACTAAGATCTTAGTAAAAAGACATAAACCATTTAGAACCGTTTAATCTATTTTCCTAAGGAACCCTATTAAAACGATCTGCAGCAACATAAATTTGCCGCTGAACACCTTTTTGCACTTATTGCGCTGTCGTTACTGAGTTATTGAGATGTCCTCGCACGGAGGTGTTTTCATTATCTTTATGAAAGGTAGCGTTGGAAAGCAAATATTTTATACTAGTTTTACTTGAAATTTAGGTCCTGATCGTATATTACATGTTTCAATTCAATTCAATTTTTAGCTTTTTAACCGAAGAAAAAACGGAGAAAGTGAAACTTCTTTAGAATCGTTGTGATTTGAAACTCGATGAAACGAAAATGCGTCACGGTAAAGAAAGAAATACATAAAAGTATAGGATTAAGTCGGAGAGAATGAGATAGAGTACATTCCCATGTTGCCATGGTAACCGTTGTTTTTCTTTTGACATTTCTTTTTTTATATATATTCATCTCATTCTTTTGTCGATTTACGGAAGTTTCACTTCTATCGTGTGTGAATCGCACACACACCTTTTTTTTTCACAAAATAGTTCGGTTTTGATATTTCTTTTTTTATTGGACAGGGGAGGTATACCCTAGTTGGTCCCATATAAATAAATAAAAAAACCTTCCTCAAGGGTGGGAAAAGAGGTGATTTATTGTTCAGGTAGATAGCTATTTTGAAAGTAATTAACAATTAAGCATGATGTAGTAATTAGTAGATTATTATAATTATCCTTTAAATTTAAGGTAATTTAGTGATCTTTTCTTATTGATTGTTTGGCGCCGCTTCAAGATTATATTAAGAACTTAGTTCTTAAGGTTAAATAAAAGAGGTTTATTAGTTTTTGTTTTTTAGTTTTCAATTTTTTTTATGTTTTCTTTATTCACTTACTCATAACGCACAACATTACTTAAGGTTCCTAAAGCTAAGCTAAAAGAAAGAAATATTCGATTTGAAAGAAAAAAGTATAGATATAAACTTGAACGGAAATTAAAAAAACTTTATACAATTAGTGAATAAACCTTTTTTTATACATATTTCGATAAATCTCAGTGGGCTCTTTATTACTATTATGCAATGCATTTGAACATTTAAAGAGAATTTCTCACGTTGTCCAATTGTTCGTATGAAATTGCACAAAAGCCACTACATAAGTAAGAATTAGTAATAATAATATACTGCTAGGGGAAATTTTTTCTGCTAAAAAGCGCCATTTATTTGGAAAAGTTTTTGCAATCATATAAGTAGAAGTTTAAATTTTATAACTTTTAACTAGTAGTTCAGTAAAACTAGAGCAGTGTATAAACCTACGCTTACCAACTGAAGTTTAAGGGCAAGACACTCACCACTGTTCCACTGTTCACACTGTTATCTGACATTTAGGTGAATAAACATTTCGCTATCTAAATAGGTCATAACGCGAAAATGCGGCATGCGTATGAGGAAACTCGCCCTAAGACGGATAGCACTTATTATAGCCCCTAGTCATAATACACTGAGAAGTACCTGAAGTACACATATAATGTATAAGTTCATATAACTCGACGACACGTTTGGCTCAGTTGGTAGTGACCCTACTTTCTGCGCCAGCGCGCGGTCGCGGGTTCGAGTCCCGCTGGGGGCATCATTTGTTGAGTACGAATGTTTGTACTTCAGTCATGGGTGTTTATATTTATAATAAGTATGTATTTATATGTGTAGTATATCAACTATCTGGTATCCATAACACAAGCACGTAACGTAGATTACCACGGAACTAGATGGCGCTGTTGTAATAATGTCCCAACATATTTATATTATTTATTTATATAACAAATGTGGTACTGTATAGTACCTTCTTTTCTATATATATCTTTTCTACAGAGGTAAGTAATTACGATTAGGACACGTGACTTAGGGTTAGAAGTTCGAATATGTGAGAATAGACACCGTGATCTGATCTGAAAGATCTCGAATCTGCACATTAAATATTTTATGGGAAATATCATGGGAATAGTCATTATTATCGATACAGATGCCGGTTCTATAGTTTATAGATTTTTGTCTGTTTTTTTGTCTGTTTGATGACACCACAAAATACCCCTGGACAAATTTAAATGAAATTTTGTATGTTGATGGTTGGTTATTCGGGTTATATTATAATAGGGTACTTTTTACAGCGGGAAAATATCTCGTTTCTGAAAAATCTTTTACGAGGTCAGAAGGTTAAAAGGTCACCTTCGATACTCCCACTAGATACTGGGTTTACCTAAATTTTGATTAAATGCGAAGTTGCAAACTTCTCAAATCTTTTGAAAAGCCGTTTTGTACCTCACTGCTTACATTACGTTTGCTTTATCTACAAAATAAAAATTAAATAGCAATAGAATTTACCAGAGAATTGCAGGCTAGAGTTACTAATTACTAAGCCCTTTTAAGTAGAACCGACAATATTTCAATAGTATTATGGCATCAAAAAACTGTTAACTAGAAGGTACACAGTACGTGGCTATTGTTAGAGCGAAGAGGTGCGAATAATTAACTAAAGTCCAAGTAGATCTTAATAAACAAGTTAAATAGGCTCCGTAATCTTGTACTTTTTATCTGTCATTATTAAGAAGCTGTTATCAATCTTTTTGAAGAGGGCAAGGATTACTCTAATCAGATTTACCCTTTTCTTGAGTTTTATTAGATATAAAGTGGTGAGATGTGGCTTTAGGTGATACTATTATTTTTGTTGTCTCTAAGAGTAGACTTTCAGTATGCAATAATAAAGTTCCACCGACAAATTACAGCCGTGGCCAATTTCATTGAGACTAGCCATCTGCGCAGGAGATATTATAGTGCACAAGTGTACTCTATTCCTATCACTCTCTTACTCTGGTTAAAAACTCAATAACTAAACTTGGCCCGACTCCAGAATCAAACCTGGGACGTCCGGATGTATGTATATGCTACCACTACACCACCGAGGCGCAACTATAATTAGTAAGTTATTTATAAAAATCCTATATAATACAAAAGTTTATATTTACTTAAACAGTTATGTTACATAGTAGGAACTATGGTACTTTTAGGTTATGTCGAAATTTCAAATAAATATGGGGATAAAATTACACACACGCCATCTAGTTCCGTGGTAAGCTACGAAGCTTACGGATTTCAGATAGATGATACGCTACACATATATAACTTTAAATACATAAATATTATAAATATAAGCACCCATGAATGGAGTACAAATATTCATGCTCAACAAATGAGTGCCCCCAGCGGAACTCAAACCCGCGACCCTTGGCGCAGAAATTAAGGTCACTACAAACTGAGCATATAGCAAAGAATATAAAATAAATTAATTTCTAGGAAATATCTTACCGCATCTTATAGCCAGAGGTAACCAAGTAAACAACCGAGTATATAAATTATACCGACTCAGTTACAAAAAGGAGATTAATGTTCCGTCAGGAAAAGGTGACTGATTCGCTTAAATTTATTAAACGTTAAGATTGTTATTTGCAGCGAGAAGGTTATTTTTGTGAAAAAAACCTTAGTTAAGTGGTATAGGTGGGGTTAAAAAGGACTCAAGGGTAGATTTTTTTATTGACTTGCATTTTTATTATTCTGTTCTTCGTTTTTCGTTATTTTTCTTCGTTTTTAGAGATTGAGGAACTTAAGAAATAATAACGTTTGCACTTTTTACTCAATTTACAAAAAAAAAAAACAAAATGGAGGATTTTTGGCGCCAAATTCAAATGTTTGGCACGCTCTGCAGCCTGAGCGGTTCGATGGATTTTAGCTTTAAAGGTGTCGTTAGATTCATATTAATTGTGAAAATGACACCGGGTATACATTTTGAATCAGAACACAACATATTTTAGGGTTTTTTCATTTCCAAATTACACAGAAAAGTCTTATTTTTAGGTTTTTAATTACACTGATACTTTGGTGCACAGAAACAAGTATACAAAACAACAAGTAATTCTCTATTGTTTTTTTTTTGTCTCAAATAAAACTATAATACAATACGACTATTGTCATATATGTGTTCGAATTAGTATCTTTCTTGCATTGACATCGAGGTGGAGGAGGCGACGGAAACACCCGACTTGACCTATTATCTTATTATTATCTATATGTGCATGAGCATTATGTTGTACGAAAGCATGATTAAAATTTTTAACTAAAAAATAACAATTTTCTCTACTGTCACCTAAAATCTTTATATATCTCTTGGATCTTACGATTTCTCACTAAATTGGAGAAATCTTAAGTGATATTATAGCTTATTGTAGATAAGCTATAAAAATACTGTTTTTACATACAATTTGACAAAAAATATAAAGTTACGTAAAATATTTAAATTTCTTAGGTTAAAATACTAATAGAAATGATTGCTCAAAAATAATCTATACATACATAAAATAAAATTGTAACTTAGTCGAATCTGTACATTGAATATTTTAGGATAGGGTCAGAGTATAGGACACTTTTTACTGCTGGAAAATATCTAATTTCTGAGAAATCTCAATTAACCATGAAAACTGGTTGTAAAACATCACACGGTATGTGAAATCTGAGAATTTAGTTTCTTTAAAACGCGAGCAGAGCCGCGGGAAATGCTAGTCTATTATATAAGTCATTTCTGACTGAAAAATATTCTAACACCTCAATATCGGCTTTGGTAAAATCTATTTGCCTAGACACAAACTTGAAATACCAATAGAATTCCAAACAAGGAGTCTTTTCAACACTCGTCGCGCGTACGAAGCAATCGTTTTGAAGTGGCAGCACTCGACTCAATACATCTGTTTCATTTGATATTGTAGCCATGACTTAGGGTTTCCATAAAAAAAAAAAAAAATATGTAGAAAATGTTTATTAAGGGAAATGTTAAGTAATAAAAATATTAATATTTTTTTTATTTGCCCGTTTATTTTAAATATACGTGCATTGAATGAAATAAAAAATATTTATAATATGTATGTATTTAAAATATAGATGTGTAGTATATCAACTAAATAAAATAAAACTAAAAATCCGTAACACAAGCTTCGTAGCTTACCACAGAACTAGATGGCGCTCTGTGTAATAATTTCCGAAAATATTTATTTATTTATGTCCGAACATATTTATTTCGGATTATTTCGCGGATTTAATTTGAATTTAAGATACAGCAATGATCACGGGATAGACTTTTTAGACGGGATAGAGGTTTTTTCTCAAAGGCATTATATAGTCGTTATATATAAGTAACTATATCCTGAAAGAGTAATGTAGTAAAAAATATGTATGTTCTCGTTTTGTTTATATGAATGGAATAAATGGTGCAGGTACATGTCTATGACATACGTGTTGGTGTTGCAATATCTTTTTACTTAAAAAACAGAATAATGTCCCAAAATATTTATTTATTTAAATATATTTTTCTCCCAAGTCTCATACAAATACAAATAACTCCAAGTTAAATAACTGGTAACCCTAAAACCCTACCATTAGGTGCTTCAAGGGCTCTTCAATGCTGAAGAGTCCCAAATCCACGCATTGGTGCGTGAGGCACGACTAGGGTTGCGATATGGAGTGGCGAAAAGTCATCCCTCTTTAATATTTTTTACGTTTGCCTTGGGAAAGGTTAAACTTTGAAGACGCATAAAGTAAGAGTGGTTAAAATACATATTCTCGTATATATTTTTCAATATGTATCTATGTATTGTATACATATAATATAATATATAGGTATATCTATCACGATAAAACCACTGAACAGATTTTGATAATGATAGTCTGTTATCCGGGTCAGCATTTAGGATTTTATTTTGTAATTTAACTAAAAAGTTATCGATTACGTAAGCCAAGTGTTTTTAACTAACTATTATTCTTAGATGGCTAATTCTAGAGTCTGTAGACGTCTTGAACAAATGAGCATCTGTTCGCAATTACACTGATATATTATTTACAAGGACAAATCGAATGATTAGTTTTAGTCCAATGCTAGTACTGCAGTTAGTATTTATATATAGTTAATGTATAGGGTTTTATATCTAGATCTACTTTTAGGCATTGGTAGCCCAGTGTTAACGCGCTCTCTCGGATATCCGAGTGATGCGGGTTCAAATCCGGGATGCGCACGACTGATATTTTTATGTGCGAAAAATTTCTGCCAGATTACCACTTGTGACGAAAAACATCGTGAGGGAACCTGCATGTTTGAGAGAGCCTATCAAGTTTTCGAAAGACATGTAAAGTCCAACCAGACCAGACCAACACGCACTTGGCTAACGTGGTGGACCATGACTGGATCCCCTCGTATTCAGGGAGGCTCGTGCACAGCAGTGGGACGTTAATAAAAGGGCTCACTACAACTTTAGGACTATTTGACAGAAGTAGATATTTGTTTTTAATTATGATCATTTAAATTAAAAAATGTGCTATAAAATAGCTTTATAATTTTTTTTATTTATATTAAACATTTAAACTCGTCGAAGAGTATTTAGTTGAAATACAATCACCAGTTAGAGTAGTTAATCTCGTATTGACGATTTGATTGGAATTTAACGGTCAGTTAAAAAGATTTATTACACAAATGCACTTCATTTTGTTAATCGAGTGGCTGTAATTACATTTATTTTAATCACTAATAACATTTCCAGTTGCTTCACTCTTAACCACATAAGGTTGTAAAAAAGACTTAAAGAGTAAAAATATATGAGAATAATTTCATAATATAATGAAAATTAAATTTAAATGCCTATAATATACTCGTAATTTAAGTTTTTCTACAATCGATCCACCTTCACTTCGCATATTTAAAGTTTGTAGCACAAAAAATTAAGGACTTTCACACAAACTTGCGAGTACCCTTAATCCGGCACTGTCTCAAAAACTCTAAGCTACCTCTCTTCCAAACCGTATACCATTTACTAGTACTAACTACGAGTTGAAATATCGCAAATCAATTTAAATTTGCAAGTCGACTAACACCGTCGCAGTAAATGTTCATATGCTACCAAAATCATAAGTAATTCACCATTTTTCTATACTTCATTTATTGTAATAACGATATATTTTTAATCAATCCAATTTTATGTTTACCGAATGTGTAACAATATTTATTAGTAAATAATAAAAATAACGTATATTAAACTGTGTTGGACATGCGATGGTTGATTGGACATGGATTTTAGTACCTAATCAAAATATCTATTAAAAATAAAAAATAAATCGGCTGCTTTATATAGAGGACGAATATATGATGGAAGTACTCAAGATAATGCAATCAAAATCTATCCACCTTATGTTATACTGCCTCACTTGAGTAATATCCAAAAATAACTTCAGGGCTCCCGTACTATAATATGAATAATAAACTCAAAATATTTCATTTTGTTTAAAGTCATGTACGTAACTTTAAATAGAGTGCATTATTCTCTTCTAAGCATCTCATAACTCATTTTCGATTAAATTCAATGAATTGTGCTTTAGAATTTTCGGCGTTTATTGGTTGCCTGCACTGTTAAGATTACGGGATGACGTCAGTATAATGTGAGACTACTGTTGTGGAATATTGGAAATTGGCCAAATATTTTCACTTCCTTATAGGTTTGGAAGCACTGGCTCGGAACAATATGTATATAATCATTTAATTTTTAATTTGTGGTTTCTGAACGAATATATTTAATATGTATTAAATAAATGATAATAATTGTTTTATTTAAAATATCAAACAAAAACAAATCTTTCTCGCGGAAACCGAGATTTTACGGGATAAAAAATAGCCTATTTACGTTATATTTTCGATACTACGAAAAATACTTCGCTTTTGTAAAAAATAGAGTACGTAGAAAAATATTGGATTACTGCATTGTGTGTAGTATATAAGACGAAATTACCCGCTGGCCTCCGCGCCTCATCTCCCGACAAATGATGGAATTTTAGTAAGATTGATCGGTTCACTTTGATATAACGTTAGAAGAACAAGCTGTTATTAACCTATTTATTTTTTGGTTAAGTTATTTTTTTATTCGGTAAACATCCCAGTGGCAATACTGGCTTGGGACAAAACTTTTTTAAAGCTTAAATTTATCCATTCGTTTCTAAGCTTAAAATTTGAAACCCATTCATTCTTTTGTTTTCCTATTTACAACTATGCATATGTAAAAACTAAATAACAATAATAATACAAATAATAATAAATAATCGGTCCTCCCGACCGATTTCGGCCTTATTCTAAGGCTTTCGGATATCATTAGTGCATAAGTGTACAATCACACACACATCACAATCGTACACTGTCTAATATTCCAGTCACTTTCATGCTCAACAAGACCAGTGCAGTTAAGGCATAGGAACGACGGCTTTATGTGCTCTCCGTGGCACAATAATAAAACATTGCCAGCTTCCTTAATATGGCCTACTAAATAGAAAGGCTCAATCATAAAAATGACCCGATCCGGGACTCGAACCCAGGACCTACGGATCTGTAACCACATAGGCAGTTACTTTTAATTACGTCACGTCAAAAATATATTTAGATGCTGTCGTATTTTGCACACCATATTTCCACAGCGGATGTTCAATGAAAACAGAGTTCTAAGAATATTCCGTCGT
The DNA here is from genome assembly GCA_951802675.2 of Boloria euphrosyne. Lineage (NCBI taxonomy): Eukaryota > Metazoa > Arthropoda > Insecta > Lepidoptera > Nymphalidae > Boloria > Boloria euphrosyne. The sequence goes on from OX637896.1 coordinate 6,892,957, forward strand.
AAGGAAAAAATAAATTTTGAAGAACCTTTGCGATTTAAATGATTTTCAAATCTATTTACTGTACCGTTTCCTTTAATTTTTGTGACATTTAAATTGAGTTTAGTATTAGCTTTTTTTCGGTTATTTAAAAACAGCATTGTTTTTAAGAATTATCTCAATTCTAGAATAAAACTAGTCCAAATATAGTAATAGATCATTGACAACGTGCTTGCGTGAAAAACTGACATGATGAGTGAAGTGGTTTCAGATCTGACGTGATGAGTGAAGCGGTTTCAGATCTCGGGTTTCAAATCTCTGATATTTTTATGTGAAAACTTTTTTAAAACGTGAATGTGGCACATTGTGGTGAAGGAAGACATTGCGAGGAATCTTAATAGAGATTTAACAAGGCATGTGAATCTACACGCACTTGATCATCAGCATGATCGACTATGTCCTGATCTCCTTTGTATTGGAGGCCCGTGTTACAAACTCATTAAAAGTTTTTTTTAATAAATAAATCCATAAATATTTTTGATAAATAAAAAATAGTTTAAAAAAACTAAAAAACACGCTTTTTATAGAAAACCGAACTAAAAAATAGAAAATAAATTTTAAAAATTATTTGATTTTAAAAAAAAGCGTGGTGTGCATGGTGTCAAAAGTTATAAATATTTTATTGACAAATATGAGTAGAGTGATTATCATTTTGATAATATCTTAAAAAGCACCCCACGCTTTTTTTTTTAAATCAAATAATTAATTTAAATTCATTAAAATTTATTTTCTATTTTTTAGTTTGGTTTTCTATAAAAAGCGTGTTTTTAGTTTTTTAAACAATTTTTATTTTTTACTTTTTAGTTTGGTTTATTTATAAAAGCGTGTTTTTTAAAACTATTATTTGTTTTGTAAATGCAAATTGAAAAATGGAATAATTTTATCAAATTAGTGTATTGTCATCGGTCCTCGATAAATCTACAAAGTTTGAACGAAATCTGGCCGTTTAAAGTGGGTCAAAATCGCGCCTAAAGAAGTCGGTTACAAACATACAAACATACAAACATACAGTTGAAGCTAATAAAAAGCGTGTAAAAAACAACTCACCGATTAGTTTTTTAAGATTTAATGATTGTTAATTGTATATTATACTGTAAACAAATGAAAAGTTTGTTATACTTAATTCTCTTTTAAATAATGTTATATATTAAGAATGACATGTTGTCTGTCTGCACGTCACTTGACAATGGCTAGACCACTTTGAAACATTCGTAACACATTGAATTATTGGCCGAAAAATTGCGCAGAATATATTTTTATTGAATAGCTCAAACTGAGTATCATCTAGTAATTATACATATAATCATTGTTATGTATCTTAACAAAATGATTATTAGTACTGCGAGTAGAAACATTGTCTATGCTTATTTTAGAATTCTAAATATACGAGTATCAAGATTGCGATACGAAAGACAGCGATAGTGTATTTATTTAGTGAATGTTCTTGTAATTTTCACAGAACCGTGTTCCAATGTGTTCTGAGAACATCCTATTCAATTTCAATGTATGTGTTACAGTTAAAACCCGTTCTCATTAACAACGTGTTTTCACTTTAATAATAAATTTTCATAAAAAGCAACTGATTTTAAGAATTTACCCAACATAACTACTATATAATTTATCGACAATAACATTTTTGTTCCAATGTTTTAATCAATTCTAGTCTTCACTAAGGCGTTTCGTGTAAACTAGTTTTGACTAGTTAAAACGCGTTATAAATGAGATTGGGTTTAAACTGTAACATATACAACTTATTGCCTTAAGAAATCAAGCAATGTGAGTTAATTTAAACACAACAAACGTCTCTGAGCGTAACTCTAACTCTAACGTAAAATTCACAACACCTAATGTTAAACTTATTGATAATGGTGTAGTATTAGGCGGAGAAATGTTAAAACCGGTACAGTCAACTAAATTCCTAGGTATTATCTTAGATTCGAAATTGCAGTGGAATCTCCATATTGAGGAGCTAGCGAAGAGGCTTAGCTCTGCAGCGTTCGCGGTTAAAAAAATTAGACTTATTACTGACATAGATACAGCTCGCATAGTATACTTTAGTTACTTTCATAGTATTATGTCATATGGTATCTTATTATGGGGAAATGCAGCTACCGTTAATACAATTTTTGTCCTGCAGAAAAGAGCTATTCGTGCAATTTATAGTTTAGGCCCTAGAGTATCATTAAGAGATAAGTTTAAAGAAATAAAAATATTGACTGTTGCTTCTCAGTACGTGTACGAAAATGTTATATATGTTCATAAAAATATACACGAATTTCCCAAGAACTGCGACATGCATAGTATTAACACTAGGAGTAAAAATAAACTTGTAATGCCTGTGACTCGCTTACGACGAGTCAGTAATTCTTTTTATGGACAATGTATACGCTTATACAACAGGATCCCAGAAAACGTTCAACAAGCTTCTATTGCCAAATTTAAAAAAATTGTGAAAGAACGTTTGTGTACTAAAGGATATTATACGATTAACGATTTTTTAGAAGATAGTACGCCTTGGGAATGATGTGATCGCCACCAGGCTGTTTCAACCTATAGAATTATTGTTAATTTCAATTTAATAAAAAAAAAAAAAGAAAAAACACTAAGACAAAAAAAAAAAAAATATACATTAGTCCCGCTGAGTTTCTTTCGCCAGTTCTTCTCAGGTCAGTGGTTTCTTCCTTCCGAACTGGTGGTAGACTCATGACGTTCAGTAAAAAATTGTAATAATTTCATGCTGAATAAAATATTTTGAATTTGAATTTGAATTTGAATCAAGATTGCGATACGAAAGACAGCGATAGTGTATTTATTTAGTGAATGTTCTTGTAATTTTCACAGAACCGTGTTCCAATGTGTTCTGAGAACATCCTATTCAATTTCAATGTATGTGTTACAGTTAAAACCCGTTCTCATTAACAACGTGTTTTCACTTTAATAATAAATTTTCATAAAAAGCAACTGATTTTAAGAATTTACCCAACATAACTACTATATAATTTATCGACAATAACATTTTTGTTCCAATGTTTTAATCAATTCTAGTCTTCACTAAGGCGTTTCGTGTAAACTAGTTTTGACTAGTTAAAACGCGTTATAAATGAGATTGGGTTTAAACTGTAACATATACAACTTATTGCCTTAAGAAATCAAGCAATGTGAGTTAATTTAAACACAACAAACGTCTCTGAGCGTAAAGTACTTATCATCGATCCAATCATTAAAAGCAAATACATTTTCATGGAAGTCAAGTCCTATTAGTACGTAGTACGTACGTACGTACGTACGTACAAGTACTAGTCATATTGAGTTTTCGGCTATAAAAAAATTATAGTCTATCTATGTACCAAATTTTATCCAAAGAAAATGTTATCCAAAAATCCATATTCCTAGAGAAGGAATAGAACCAACAACACAGTAAGCGAGTTTACTAAGCCATCTTACTCGTAGAAACTCTTTGTAAGTTCGATGGTTATCTAAATTCGTTTTATCATTTTGATAAACGCTGTCGCGTCCAGATCCTACAAGACAATGATAGAAATTTTCATTGAGCTGTTTATTTGCTGAGGAAAATAGGGAAGGAGGATGTCTATCACACCGAATTGTATTTGAAGCTTGAATATTTTTCTTTATATATATTCGAGGTGATGATTCGTTTCGATTTTAGATTACAGCATGTCTATATGAATAATATAAATAAAATGGCTTTTACCTGATAATAGTAACGGAGATTAAGCAGAGAAAAACACTATATAATATAATATAATAGAGAATTAAGAATAAAATATAATAGAGAAGTAACTTAATAAAAAAATAGGGCAAAATAATATTAGTGCATCGCTAGTAACCAATAATAAAACAGACGAATTGAGAACTTCCTCCTTTTTGGAAGTCGGTTGTAAAGGGTTTACAGTGAGTGACTAATTTTTCATTTTATTTAAATTTATTTATAAAAAATATCAGATTTCTGTACAAATATATCTGTATAGACAACAGTGTAACAACATCCAAGGCAAATACTAAAAAAATAAGCCATAGCGAGGAAAAACTTTGGTTTCTTATCGACTTGGATATTTTCTATGCGGGTTAAGGGCGATATATACGCAAATTATTATTTGTTTTGGTTGTTTTACCGACTACTCAGCGTTTGGGGGCCAGCCAATTGACCCAATAAATTCGATATAAAATACTTTTGTTTCTATGATCTTGTTAATTGTAAAGGAAAATTGCAATATAATAATATCCAAATTAGTTTTAAATTGTAACTAACTTATAGTCTATGCAACAAGTGTCTTTTTGTTCGACTTTTTTCAGCAGTCTCGGAGAAATATTGAACCAGGTGTCATTCGATCCGGAGTAGCGTGTAGGTGAGTTTTGAAAAAAAAAAATAAGCTTGCGAAAATTTCAAAAGTTATAAACAATCAACTAAAGGAGAAAAGGGGGCTTTTTAAAATATCTAATCGTAATTTACATTTTTCAAATCCAAATAACGTTTCTAATTTATGTTTCTGAAGCGAACAGCTAAAGTGTGAAACACCCTTTCAACATCTGCCTTTCCTGCCACTTTTAATGTCAGTACCTTCAAAGCAAGAGTGAATAGGCATCTCCTAGGCAAGCGCGCTCCAACCTAGATCTCATCAGTGCTTCCCAGCGTTGATTGTCGTCAAGCGCAAGCCTAGCTATTAATATGTTGGGACATTATTACAACAGCGCCATCTTCCTTCCGCAGTAAGCTACGTAACGTGCTTGTGTTGCGGATACCAGATAGTTGATATACTAGACATATAAATATATATATATATATATATATATATATATATATATATATATATATATATATATATATATATATATATATATATATATATATATATATATATATATATATATATATATATATATATATATATAAATATATATTTTAAATACATACATATTATAAATATAAACATCCATGACTGGAGTACAAACATTCGTGATTAGCAAATGAATGCCCCCAGCGGGACTCGAACCCGCGACCGCTGGCGCAGAAAGTAGGGTCACTACCAACTGAGCCAAATTCAATTAATATTAAAACTGTTTTTTCAGCTTAAAACGTACATTGGACCACCCTTAAGATATAATTTATTAATTTATATACGAGCATATACATAGGCGAAAACATAACAGTTGCTTCTCTACCGATTTATTTTTGTTAAGTATCTTCTCGTAATAGCTATCTATTATGTAATAAGCTTTAGATATTTTATAAGTAATTCTAAATATTACAGTATTAAAAATAAGTATTTTAAATATGTAAGTTAGGAATACCAACTTATATTTTTGCATAATAATATATTTTTGTTAGTTCTCGAGATCTTAAAATTATTAATGTATAGAGCATATATGTTCAAGCTTAAGCGATGACTTTACATCTCTTTAAGCATATGAAATGTTATATACGTAAATAGTTAATAAGCTTGCATAAAGTTGTTTCAAATATTTTATGAACTAGTCTAGAATTTCTTGTCCTTAGTTTCAAAATGCACGATATTATTCAAATATTATATGTGAAGAATTCACTAAATCAACATTTTCTTTAGAAAAAAAAAATTGGATGAACCTATCCCAATAAGTTTGTTTTTACTATATGTGTTCACACTTATTGCGTGGTATTATATTCCTAGTCCTGGGATCGATACCTGGATTGGGTAAAGTTAAGTTATCTCAGTAACGATTACAATTCAGTGCTACAAGTCAATAAAACATAATATAGTCAGCCAACGGACGTGTCTAGACAGAGCAATCGTGCGGGGTTTGCGGAGGGGGTAGCCGTACCGAGCTGCCATACATTCCGCTCGGTACGCGTTAGCTAGGGTTGACGCTTTTTAATTTGATTGTTCTAAGGGTTTCGTTTGACTTGACTTGTACTTATCTATAAATAAAATCAATATGGGTATCGTTTTCATGGTTTTTTGGGGTGCCGATTACGAATACGATATACTACTAGATTTTTGTCTAGATTCAAGATGGCGGACGCAATTTTTTTTATAAAACCAATATGGGTGTCGTTTCCATGGTTTTTGGGGGTGCCGATTATGAATATGACATATTACTAGATTTTTGTACAGATCCAATATGACGGACCTGAAATTTTTTGTAAAATCGATATGATTATCGTTTTAATTTTTGTTTAAAGTTGGGAAATGCATTGACGCATACCACGAGTTATGTGGGACTCAAAACTATGCGCCTGCTTCCCGTCTGTCTTTTTATTAAAATTGTTTTATTTTTTTTTAAATTAAACAATCGCAATCTGAAAACTCATAAATCCAAATATTGAAAATACCATTCAGTTTCGCATTTGTGGATTTTAATAGAATCAGTATCTCAGTATATTTTCTTACTAACCTAGCTAACTAATAAGATATTTTTATATTTGTTTATAATAAAACTCGTCATATAATTCGTTATTTATATTATATATAATATTTATATATTTCGCCATTCAATATTTTTTCATTTTATTCCTTTTTTTCACTGTGGTACTAGTACGTCTGTAAACTCATGTGTCAGTCAAATGTTTGCATATGACATTTCTATGATTTTAAATGATAATTTTACATTCTTAATCAAAATTAAGCCATGGTTGATGCAATCTGCAAATAATAAATAAATAAATTTGTTGTGACATTATTACACACAGCGCCATTTTGTTCTGTAGTAAGCTACGAGTTTGTGTTACTGACACAAGATAAGTTATAGACATATAAAATTTTAACATGTTTTTTTTTGTATAAATTAATTAACCCTTGTGCCGTTTTAAATATGTTTCTAGGTGGAGGTTATATTGTAAAAATAAAATCCTACTATTTAATACTGTGAATCCAGTCTTTTTGTGGAATATATTAAATTTCACTGGCCAATCACGTTCGCGTGACTCCTCCATTCAACGTGACATTGGCGAAATAATTTGTGCTCAACTAGCACGCATTGAAGCCAACAAACCAAAGAATTGAATTGAATTGAATTGAATTGAATTGAATTTAATTGTATTGTATTGTATTGTATTGAATTGAATTGAATTGAATTGTATTGAATTGAATGGAATTTAATTTAATTTAATTTAATTTAATTTAATTTAATTTAATTTAATTTAATTTAATTTAATTTAATTTAATTTAATTTAATTTAATTTAATTTAATTTAATTTAATTTAATTTAATTTAATTTAATTTAATTTAATTTAATTTAATTTAATTTAATTTAATTTAATTTAATTTAATTTAATTTAATTTAATTTAATTTAATTTAATTTAATTTAATTTAATTTAATTTAATTTAATTTAATTTAATTTAATTTAATTTAATTTAATTTAATTTAATTTAATTTAATTTAATTTAATTTAATTTAATTTAATTTAATTTAATTTAATTTAATTTAATTTAATTTAATTTAATTTAATTTAATTTAATTTAATTTAATTTAATTTAATTTAATTTAATTTAATTTAATTTAATTTAATTTAATTTAATTTAATTTAATTTAATTTAATTTAATTTAATTTAATTTAATTTAATTTAATTTAATTTAATTTAATTTAATTTAATTTAATTTAATTTAATTTAATTTAATTTAATTGAATTGAATTGAATTGAATTGAATTGAATTGAATTGAATTGAATTGAATTGAATTGAATTGAATTGAATTGAATTGAATTGAATTGAATTGAATTGAATTGAATTGAATTGAATTGAATTGAATTGAATTGAATTGAATTGAATTGAATTGAATTGAATTGAATTGAATTGAATTGAATTGAATTGAATTGAATTGAATTGAATTGAATTGAATTGAATTGAATTGAATTGAATTGAATTGAATTGAATTGAATTGAATTGAATTGAATTGAATTGAATTGAATTGAATTGAATTGAATTGAATTGAATTGAATTGAATTGAATTGAATTGAATTGAATTGAATTGAATTGAATTGAATTGAATTGAATTGAATTGAATTGAATTGAATTGAATTGAATTGAATTGAATTGAATTGAATTGAATTTAATTTAATTTAATTTAATTTAATTTAATTTAATTTAATTTAATTTAATTTAATTTAATTTAATTTAATTTAATTTAATTTAATTTAATTTAATTTAATTTAATTTAATTTAATTTAATTTAATTTAATTTAATTTAATTGAATTGAATTGAATTGAATTGAATTGAATTGAATTGAATTGAATTGAATTGAATTGAATTGAATTGAATTGAATTGAATTGAATTGAATTGAATTGAATTGAATTGAATTGAATTGAATTGAATTGAATTGAATTGAATTGAATTGAATTGAATTGAATTGAATTGAATTGAATTGAATTGAATTGAATTGAATTGAATTGAATTGAATTGAATTGAATTGAATTGAATTGAATTGAATTGAATTGAATTGAATTGAATTGAATTGAATTGAATTGAATTGAATTGAATTGAATTGAATTGAATTGAATTGAATTGAATTGAATTGAATTGAATTGAATTGAATTGAATTGAATTGAATTGAATTGAATTGAATTGAATTGAATTGAATTGAATTGAATTGAATTGAATTGAATTGAATTGAATTGAATTGAATTGAATTGAATTGAATTGAATTGAATTGAATTGAATTGAATTGAATTGAATTGAATTGAATTGAATTGAATTGAATTGAATTTATAATAAAATTAATAATACTCAACTATTATATTTATATATTTCTAGTACTAGTGGTACTAGTACGTCTGTTAACTCATGTGTCAGTCAAATGTTTGCATATGACATTTCTATGATTTTAACCCGGCGTCATTGTGGTGGAAAAAGGATACACGAACATTGAGGCGGGTCATCATGACCCTGTTAGAATTTTGCCTATTATTAAATATTTATCTATTTTTCTTTATTTTTTATTTTTTTATATAAAACCTTATTATAATTTTAAAATAATGACAGCAAAAAAACACATAAGTAATAACTGAAAATGGTTTTTATTTAAATTCTTAATAAAGACTGTTAATTAGACAACAAAAATTAACTCTTTTCTAAATATTATTTTTTTAAAGAAAAACATTATTTTTTTATGAAAAATCTACTTTCATTAAATCTATACTAATTAAACTTTTAATCATTGGCATAATAATCACAAAAATATCAGGAACTTTTTTTATAATCAGTCCTCTTGATTGAGGTTTTCACTGCAGTTTTTGCAGTATGAGATCACGTGCTCAGCACATATAAACTTATTACAAGAGTTACACGTATGACTTGTCTTTCTATCTTTTTTGTAAGGGCAATCTTGGCATCTTCGTCGAACACCAGTCAGCTTTGCAGGTGGTTCTCCAGATGTTTCTCCAGTGAATTCTGCCATTCTTTTGCGCATTTCCCGTGGAAGATTTTGTGAATCTTTGCGTATCGAAATATGTTGGTGCACAAGAGATAAAGCCAATTTTTTTAAAAAACGACGTCGTTTTCTTGTTTTTTCATTGTTGCTGTTCCTTATGATAGCAGCATTAACTCCAACCATATTGAGCATGGCATAAAAAATTGTTAACGGCCATTTTCTTGAGTTACGGCATACATCATATGTTGAACAAAGCTCATCTGCAACATCAACTCCGCCTTTAGTTTTGTTATAAAAAGTATTAATCTCAGGCTTTTTCATGTCTCCAGTCGTTTCATCAATTTTGCCATCGTGATGCAAGCTTGAGAGAAGCAGAACGACTTTATTTGGCTTTGGTATGTGTGACATGATTGTCAAGTCTTTTTGATAACCAAACTTAGACGAATAAATCTCCTGTGCGCGGGTTTTCGTAAACTCTGGTGGTATCTGACGTTTGTTCTTTCTCAAAGTACCTACACTTGTTAATTTGTGTTCTTTGAGAAGGTGAGTCATGAGTTCGTAGCTGGTAAACCAATTATCGAATGATATATTACGGTTGCTTTTTGAAATAGGCTGCACGAGACGGTCAACAACATCAAAGGGTCTATTACTGACAGAAAATGGGCCTTCAGGTTGCTTTCCCGCATAAATTTCTAGATTTTATATATAAAATTTTTTGGCATCAACTAGTGCGAAAATTTTTACTCCATATCTCGCTGGTTTCGACGGTATGTACTGTCTAAACTTAGCTCTTCCTCTAAAGGCAACAAGCATCTCATCTATCGTAACATATTCTCCAATAACATAATTTTTTTGACAGTTTTCGACGAATAATTCAAAGATTTGACGAAGCCAAATTGTTAGTTTCTTTTCGTAAATCGCGTGTCGACTTGTCATCAAAGCAAAGACAGCTGTTTATAAAATGAAAACGCTGCTGTGACATAGTGAGACGAAAAATTTCCACGCCAGTTCCATCCGATGTCCACAAATCATTCAAATTCTGTCTTCCAGAACGATGGTATCCAGCTAAGTACAATAATCCAATAAAAGCTTTCAATTCACTCAAGGTGACTTCTTTCAGATAAACATGTTTCGAGAGATCTGAACAAGCAGTTATTCTTTCCTTTATACGATTATTAGTATTTGTAATTATAATGTTGAGCATATCATCGGTTACAAAAAGCTGCCAACATTCTAATTCTGATTTTGCTGTCTTTGCATGTTGTGTTACTCCAGGCTGCTGCGTAATAATATTTTCGCTGCGAGTGCGGACATTTTGTCGATAAGGAGATTTGTGCCATTTTGTACCATCTTTCCCACTATAAAAAGAACCTCGTACCTGTTCATCCGAGGATTCTGCAATTTCAGCGCTTGAAATAATCACATTCGAAGAATGGGACTGGCGTAGTTGTTGCAAAGGAATATCATCTTCACTGTCACTTATTTCTTGTTCAGTATCACTTACTTGACTACGAATACTGACATGATCTTCGTCATTTTCCGAATCAGATCCATACACTGCATATGGTTCATTTTCCTCACTATCTGAAGATTCTTCAAGAATCGCTGTGATTCGACGACGCTCACGCTCTTCTGGATCCATTTTAGATAGTTATCTAAAAGTTAAAGTAGCAAAAATAAGTAAAACTAAATATAACATGAAAAAAAATATACGGCACAAAACAACAACGTCGTCGTTGAGCAGGGTCATAATTACTCGGTCGCAGGTTGAAGCACGTGTTGTTCCTTGCGCGGGCGACTTACGACTAAAACGAGGTGCGAGAGGGGAAGAGGATATCCTTAGCGGCAGCTACTGAGACATACGTTTGTGTGCGGTAATTATTTCTAAGATTTTTTTCGAATTCAAAATGTGCAGGGTCATATAGACCCTGCCTCAATGACGCCGGGTTAAATGATAATTTTACATTCTTAATCAAAATTAAGCCATGGTTGATGCAATCTGCAAATAATAAATAAATAAATTTGTTGTGACATTATTACACACAGCGCCATTTTGTTCTGTGGTAAGCTACGAGTTTGTGTTACTGACACAAGATAATTATAGACAGATAGTTATAGACATATAAAATTTTAACATGTTTTTTTTGTATAAATTAATTAACCCTTGTGCCGTTTTAAATATGTTTCTAGGTGGAGGTTATATTGTAAAAATAAAATCCTACTATTTAATACTGTGAATCCAGTCTTTTTGTGGAATATATTAAATTTCACTGGCCAATCACGTTCGCGTGGCTCCTCCATTCAACGTGACATTGGCGAAATAATTTGTACTCAACTAGCACGCATTGAAGCCAACAAACCAAAGAATTGAATTGAATTTAATTGTATTGTATTGAATTGAATTTAATTGTATTGAATTGAATTTAATTGTATTGAATTGAATTGAATGGAATTGAATTGAATTGAATTGAATTGAATTGAATGGAATGGAATTGAATTGAATTGAATTGAATTGAATTGAATTGAATTGAATTGAATTGAATTGAATTGAATTGAATTGAATTGAATTGAATTGAATTGAATTGAATTGAATTGAATTGAATTGAATTGAATTGAATTGAATTGAATTGAATTGAATTGAATTGAATTGAATTGAATTGAATTGAATTGAATTGAATTGAATTGAATTGAATTGAATTGAATTGAATTGAATTGAATTGAATTGAATTGAATTGAATTGAATTGAATTGAATTATAAAACTTTAAATATATACACGTTATTAACACAGCAAGTAGGGTCACTACAAACTAAGCCAAACGAGACATCAAATATTTTAACTAATTTCACTCTAACATTAAATAAATATTGGAGAAGGGCTCCATAAACTATCAAAATTAAAAAAAAAACATAAAATACGTGATTACATATTTTTTTCTCCCAGTATAATATCCAATTGTTTAGAAATTTTTTTTCGCTTCATTATTGTTCCATTATTTACACACAATTTCATCGGTTCCCGCAAAAAATATTTGATTATGTTCGTTTAACTATAAAGGCTCGAAATTTTCGCCCAATCAAGTTAATCAAAATGGCAAATAGAAAAACTTTGGTTAGCTTTTTTATGCAAACGTATGTAACGAGTTCCAAGTACGTTTAGTAGTTTCTATATTTTGCACTAGCGACTCACACTGGCTTCTCTCTGGTTCGTTCCTCAGGACGTTTTATTATTTTTAAGCGGAACTCTTTTTCTTAAATAAAAGAAGCCTAAGCTATGTCTTATAACATAAGTCATTTTTTTATAGTTTCATCAAGTTTTTGTTATAAGTACAGTAAAAATTTTGGCATTAAGTAAAAAAAAAATATGTTGACCCTGCAATCAGACACTACTTGACTCGATTAATTAACAGTAAAATTAAAATGAATACTTACAATATATTCAATTAGTGGAAATTCTTCCAGATTTTTCACACAAATAAACTTTTATACTGTGCCCGCCTTCTATTTAAATCAATTAGTTTCTCAAACCATTTTTATTCAATGACATGGTTCTTTTAAAAACCGCTTGCCAGATTGTACGAGTACTATTCGTTGCTTGCCATGACTAGAATTAGTCTATGTTACTTGCCATAATGCATAAGCATGCATGATAAGCATTAGATATTTTTAGAAAAATACACTATAGAAGGTCACTCAACAAACACATTTTCTCATTTTATAATATCATAAATGACGAACAAAAGTACTTCCATTTCGACCAAACTGTTGAAACCCGCAGATATGAAATGATTTAATAAACACCGCAATTAAGTAAAAGCAAAAAGTATGCAGATTTTTCGGTATAAAATTATGCCGAAAATTTTCAATTGCAAATTTGAATGGCAAATTGAAGTGGGATGTCACCACGCCATGTGCGTGTAAAACATTCACATGCCTAAAAAGTTAAATGAAAAAAAGTTTTAAAGTATTCCAAATCGAGGCAGGATTTATTGATAGCTTTTGTATTATTTATTCTTTTAACTACTCTTTGCCTGCGATTGTACGCGAGTATTTCTTTGTAACTACAAAATATACTTAGTTAGGAAGCAGAAATGTATAATCTAATAATATACTAGAGTCTAGAGTCTAGAGTCGCTACTCACCCTCGTTTCGCTGGGTTCGTTCCTGGGTTTAGCGTCGGCGAAGCCACGGATTCCGCTAGTCAAAATCCTCCTTTTTTGAAGACGGTTTAAAAGTAGGCTAAGCTAAGTTACACGTTATAACATTAGCTGTCTGTAAGTGGAAGTCCCGTCAATATCTCTCACACGTTCATTTTGTATCTCGAAAATTTTCTTCTTGATCTTGGACACGGTTTACTTGTTGAGAGCCCACGAGTAGTTAATCGTATTTTTTTGTTTTTCAGAGGATATAAAATTGTATTTTTTTGATAATATAATTGTATTTTTTTGACAACCTTTATGGATAAACTTTAAACACAAAACCTTATCTAACTAAATACAAAGTTTGATCCAATCCATTAGAGCCGTTTCCGAGACACATAAAATATTTTTTTAAAAAAATATACGACGATTGCTCATTTATTATTATTAAGAAACTGCACTACCGCATACCTATATAAATAAACTAAAAAAACTGTTAATTGTAGAATTTATTTTAATTTAAAGCGGTAACCGATATGTTCCAGTAAAACGTGTTTTGGGTTGTATAACCATGAATGTGGCATTATTCGTGTGTTTCGTACAGAAAATCTCTATTGTTTAGAATCGTTGAAATATATAAATTACCTACTGGTTTTGTTTAGTGCGGGAAATCAGTTTAATCGAAAATTAGTTGTCGGTTTACAATAATCTGTTCATTTATGGAACAGTTTGTTTGAATGACTATTATTAGTTTAGTTTAATATTGTTCATTCAAATTGTAATTCAAAATTGTTTATTCAATCTAATAAAAGAAAAATCTCGTGTCGCAGTGTTTGTTATCGAACTCCTAGGACTGAAGCTGAATTACCGATTTTTATGATTTTTTTTGCGTATATTTAGTAGGTCTGAGAATAGGTCGTAGGCTATATTTTATTCCGCTAGGTGATAAGGGTGGCCCGCTCCAAATTTTTTTAATTATTTTTTACCATCCTAATATCCCTATTTTTAAATAGTGATGAGATCGCGAGCGGAGCCGCGGGAATTGTTAGTATTAAAATATATTAGAGTCCTTGTAATAATATAATTTTTCATTTAAAACTATTAGAATTTTCACATATTGAAATTTTCTTATCGAAAACTAATTCAAGTCTTAGGTTTTTTCGGTTCACTTGAAATGAATTTAGTAGATAGCTTTATAGTTGTCGTTATACGAGTACACGAACATACATAGTATGAATTTATTTCAAACAAAACTTGTAATGAGATACAGAAAAGTGCATATCTTTTATCTTACATATATTTTAAATAATAATTAATTAGTAAAACTTCATATAATTGCTATTTATATTCCTAAATTAATTTATGCGAAGGATTCTTACAACCCTTATCTTTTCAACCCTTATCCTAAAATACAAAACAATTCCAAGCCGAGGGAAGATGATCAAAATAAAAAATGACTGCTATCAAGAGCCCCATCACGACCAAATGCTAAAGTTTAGTACAATCGCGCAATTAACACATAATCTGTTTTTGTGTATTCAAGTTTCCCTAAATTTTAGGAATATGAATATTTATATTTAAAAGTAACCCTGTTGTTTACAATTTTTGTTTTGTTTTTTTTAGTTATAGGTCGGATAAGATTAATTAATTATATTATACCAGCCATAAATTATATTATAACTCACTTCATCCCTATATATACATTTTAACGGATAGTTTCTAAGATTTCTCGGAGATTAAACATTTTCCCATAGTAAAAAGTATCCTATATATTGACCCAGATAACCAACTATCATCATACCAAATTTTATCAAAATCTGTCCAGTGGTCCGCCGTGATGCGACAAACAGATAGACAAAAAATCTAAAAACTATCTTAGTTAGAATTTTATTATAGTACCTGTATATAATAATAATTTATTTTGAACTGAATTTACAAGACAAGTAAACAAAATGGTTTACGCTCATACAAAAGTTCCTCTCAGGTATTATCAGAGGCTTATATGTTAATATTTTATGATGTACAGAGTACTTGCGAAAAGAACAAGCTGTTTAAAATATGCTTCGAAAATAAGATTTAAAAGAAAGCATGGAAAACATAGTGTCCAGACATGGCAACACCGAGACTCTTCCGCATGCGGATTCAGCCAATCAGCGGCTTTTGTAAAAATTCAGTTATAATACCCTTATAATATTTGTCACTCTTGTTTTTGAATCTGCTCCTACGATTGTTACATACACGTTAACGCAATTGAAATTGTTTAAAAGGGTTAATATAGTTTTTAAGCGCAACGCATTTTTTATTATTAAAACCCAAGTATCTAACATAATTGGTCATTCGGAGTCAAATCAATTCGAAAACGAGTAAACCAGCGGCAGCGAGCGGAAAAACACGCAAGTCTGGGAGCAGGCGTCCAAGTCCATAGCAGCTTATGCAGTAAGAGGAGAAGCCAAGGGGTAGTCGTTGGAATAATCAATCCTGGAGGAAGCTAGTTTGGTATCTGAAAACGCGCAAATAGGTACGGCCAGCCATCCCATCTATTCCCGCCCCACTTCCACTTCAACTGTTTAATTCTATTTAATTCTCTAAGTTTCAGTAATTACGAGTCAAATAATACCGGCCGTGCGTGTCCAAGTACTTCGCATCTCATTTGAATACTTCAAACTGTGAGTACCCTCTTTGTCACTTTACACTAAAATGATTGAGCCAAGTCATGATACTTTACCATCTAAATCTCGCGATAATTCTCCGTATAGATATAGTCTAGTAAAAGAGCTAGTTAAAAAACGCGGTATACTCAAAGGCAGGTTAACTAGATTTACAAATTATGTGTGTACTTTAAAAAACGAAACTATCTGTAGTAAAAAACAAATAGATTTAAAGTTGCGTATTCAAGGACCTTCTACTATGTTCAGCGAATTTAATAATATACAAACCAAGCTAGAAGAATCCGTATCTGATATTGATGATCAATTAACACAGCGAGAGCTGTTTGAGAGCAGCTATTACAATGCAATCTCTGAAGCTGAATATTTGTTAAGTTTATGTAAGGTCACTGACACTTTAAATCCATCCGTACAAAGACCAACTATTAAATTACCTGTCATATCCTTGCCTATATTTGATGGTTCAATTGGGAATTGGTTACAGTTTAGAGATAGTTTCATAAGTCTTGTACATAACTCCAGTGAAATAAGTGATATTGAAAAATTCCATTACTTAAAATCATCACTAAAGGGTAGTGCAGAATTAGTTATAAACTCAGTGGAATTTTCGGCAAGTAATTACCTAATTGCTTGGGAATTGCTTCAAAATCGTTTCAGTAACCAAAGATTACTTGTTCAGAGTCATGTAAAAGCTTTATTTACTATGAACTGTGTTAACAAGGAGTCCTATATCCAAATACGCAATTTAATAGACACAGTTTTAAAGAATATACACGCTTTATCAAACCTTCATGAACCCGTAGAATATTGGGATACATTACTCATATATTTAATTGTTTCTAAATTAGATCCCACCACAGAACGTCAATGGGAGCAACATAAAGGTACGCTATGCTCAAAAAATGATAACTCGACATCTTTAAACCTTGATAGCTTAATGAAGTTCCTTAGTGACCGAGCTGATATGTTGGAAACATTGCAATTATCACACAGCAAACAAAATCATGATTTTAAAAAATTCAACACTCAAAATTCAATTAAAGTTCACTGCAATGTTTCCACAAATAAGCCGAAGGAACGTCAATTATATAATAACACTAAAAACCGCTGTTTGTACGCTTGTCAAACGTTTATTTATTTATTATTTATTCTTTATTGCACACATAATACAACACAAAAAATAAAGAAAAAGGTACAAAGATATACATAAAGCGTGCAAAGGCGGTCTTATTGCTAAAGCAATCTCTGCCAGACAACCTTTGGTGAAAGGAATTAAAAAGTCGTAAACGGGACGGTGCTATCTAGACACGAATAATATAACAATAAAAATATTAAAAAGAGAAATAAGATATATTTACACATAAGAAGTACATACAATATAATATATACATATAATATAATACACAAATACTTTGATTCTACATATACTAATAAATATCAATATTATAAAATAAAAATAAATATTTATATACATACATAAATATAATATACATAGATATTATTGAAGTGATAGATAATAGAGAGTTAAACGACGTTTAAATATATTTAAAGAAACAGAGTGGCGAATATCGTGAGGAAGTATGTTCCACAGCTTAATCGACTTCACGGTATGAATGTGCAAATGAATCGGCGTAGTACTGCGTGTAGTATGTTGGGAGTTTTAGTCGATTATCATACCGCGATCGGAGTTCGATGCCAGAATGATCAGAGCCAAGGTAACAAAATTTATCTTTCAGGTAACTAGGATAGGCAGGATTATACAGGATGGAGTACAGAAGGGAAAGGATATGCAAATTGCGTCGATTACGAATATTAAGCCATTTTAGCTGTTCTCGATATTGGGAAATGTGATCAAATTTACGCAAGCCAAAAATAAATCTGATGCATAAGTTTTGCAGGCGTTCTAGTTTATTTAGTTGTTCCTCGGAAATATCCAAGTAGCAGCAATCGGCGTAATCTAATATGGGAAGCAGAAGAGAGTGGGCTAAGGCTATTTTAGTTTTGCAAGGTAGAAGGTTTTTCCAACGTCTCAAAAATCCGATAGCAGCGAAAATTTTCCTACTAACCTCAGCAATTTGGACAGTCCAGGACAGGGAATTGTCTAATAGTAGGCCCAGGTCCCTAACAGAAGTACTAAAAGGTAATTTAGGGTCGCCGAATTGCACAGGAGGTAAGCTGTGATACTCAACTTTGCTAAGCAGCTTGGAACTCCCAATCATAATCACTTGCGACTTCGAAGCGTTCAAACAAAGGCCGAATGATTTACCCCATGCATAAATTTCTTTCAAGTCACGGTTTAGTTCATGAATAGCTTTGCTGATGTCGTTAACCGGAGCCGCAGCATAGACTTGCAAGTCGTCAGCATATAGATGGAAAGGACATGAGAGTATAGTAGTGATCGCGTTAATAAAAATAGAAAAAAGAAGAGGAGAGAGGACACTTCCTTGCGGGACGCCAGCTGAGAGAGGAAATAAGGAGGATAATCTATTATTAACACGCACACACTGTTGACGACCAAACAAGTAACTCGTGAACCAATCAACGACATCATCGGATAAGTTAATGGACTTAAGAACCGCTAGCAAAACTTCATAATCAACCGAATTGAAAGCGTTACTAAAATCAAGTAAGGCGATAATGGTAACGAGTTTCGAGTCCATATTAAAGCGAACATCATCACATATCTTCAAGAGAGCTGTAACAGTACTGTGACCTCTCCTAAAACCAGATTGATAAGTAGAAAGTACATTGTGTTGGTTTACATATTCGTTAAGTTGGGTAAACACTATACGCTCTAGAACCTTGGACAAAAAGGGAAGGATAGAGATAGGGCGATAGTGAGAGAAGGATGTTGGATTTTTAATTTTAGGGATAGGAATTATGTGAGCCGTCTGCCAGCCATCAGGGAATTGGTTAGAGGAAAGGGAGAAATTGTATATATGGGTAAGTATAGGTGTGACATAATCTAGGAGTAGAAAAATCATTTGCCGGTTAATACCATCACAGCCCGAGGCATTAGATTTAATTGATAGAATATGCTTCTTAACGTCAGCGGGACTGACTGTAGTAAAAGTAAAAGGAGGTCGATTAGGAGGGGGAGTAAAACGCAGATGATCTATTGTTGATTTTTTTCCCTCCGAGTCCATAGGCGCTACGTCCGCGAAAAAACGATTCAGAGCATCGAGGTCAATGTTAAGTGGAACGCTCTCGGACTGACGACCTATACCTAGGTTTCTTAAGAATTTCCAGGGATTACCAGGATTATTCTCAATAGCTTCATGGATATGTTTACGTTGGGCGTCTCTGCAAACCTTACTGCATTGATTACGAATTCGTCTGTATTTCAACAAATTTTCATCGGTGGGCCTTAATCTATATCTCGACTTAGCTGCATTTCGTTTACACATTAAAGCTCTAATATCCTGCGTTAACCATGGGGCTGGAAGATGTTTTAATTTGATAGGGCGAAGAGGAGCATGCATATCAAAGAGGTCATTTAGGATGGAGTTAAAAATAGCCAGTTTATCATTAATATTGTCAGCATTAAATATCGCCTGCCAGTCAATGTTGCTAAGATCCGACGTTTCTCGATTATAACTTAGAAACAAAACTTAAATTCATTAATGAGAAAAAATTATGCATAAATTGTTTACGTTTGGGTCACACAGTAAGCGATTGTCGGTTTGGACCGTGTCGGAGATGTAATCAGAAACACAATTCGTTAGTACATCCCGATAATAATTATAACAATATTAATACGACATTCACAAGTCATTCGGGTAACGCCACTGAGGTGAGTGATGGTCGCGTACTGTCAGTGACGCCTGCTGCGCCCGCGATAGTCAGAGCGACCGCACCCGCGCCCTCAACCGCCTCCCCGCTCACACCTTCCTTATCAACACACGCATCTTATATTAATGCAAATAATGCACACCTCGATACTAACTGTATTCATTCTGCCAATTTAAAACCGGTATTATTGTCAACCGCTCTAATACAAATAGCGGACAACTTAAATAAGTTACATGTAGTTCGCGCCCTCTTGGACAATGGATCAGAAAGATGTTTTATCACAAAATCATTATGCGATTTATTACACATAAATGTTATACAGTCCACGTTCGAAATACGAGGTGTTGGTAACTCTGTCACAAAATCAACGCAAATATGTGACATTGAAATTGTATCGACGTCCAACACTTATAAAACACATTTACAATGTTTTGTTTTGCCTAACATTACTTCGGCCATACCTGCGATGCCATTACAATACACGCAATTTAATATACCCGATTACATTCAATTAGCGGATCCGCAATTCTATAAAACTAGTAATATTGATATTTTAATAGGTGCTGATAAGTTTTGGGATTTAATAAAAACAAATAAAATTAAATTACCGAATGGACCTTTCTTATTAGACACAGAATTAGGGTGGATTATTTCTGGGCCTATTTCTACTATTTCACGCGATAAAGGGTACGGAATTCAATGTAACTTTTCAGATGCGATTGATACCCAGCTACGACAGTTCTGGGAACTCGAAGAAACGTTTACGCCTCGGGATACGCACAGTGAGGATGAACGTGCTTGCGAACAACATTTCGTTAGCAATACTACGCGCACGATTGACGGAAGGTTTGTTGTACGTATTCCTTTCAAAATTTCACCCGATAAATTAGGCGAGACGTATTCGCAAGCGGAACGAAGGTTCTTAGCACTCGAGAAACGCTTAGTACGTAATCCGGAGTATAAAAACTTTACTGCGATTTTATTCACGAGTACATACGCTTGGGTCATATGAAACTAGCCGATAACTATGGAAAACCTCATTATATAATGCCACATCACGGTGTACTCCACGAGCATAGCACGACTACAAAGCTGCGAGTGGTGTTCGACGGCAGTGCAAAGTCCACCACAGATATTTCATTGAATGACCTCCAAATGGTCGGCCCACCGATACAGGGCGATCTCATTGCTATATTGTTGCGATTTAGGCAGCACAAGTATACGGCTTGTGCTGATGTTGAGAAAATGTTTCGCCAGTGCTTAATTCATGAGGATCAACGTGATCTTCAATTGATCTTGTGGCGGGACGACCCGTCAGAACCTATTCGCGTTTATAAACTTTGTACTGTTACGTACGGAACCGCGTCCGCTCCGTTTTTGAGTTGTCGGTGTCTCAAGCAATTGGCAGCTGAGAGTACTGATCCTGATGTCACTAGAATTATCAACAACGATTTTTACGTCGACGACTTATTAACGACGCATGATAACAAAAATCAATTATTAAAGATTTGTCAAAATGTATCTAGTCACTTACTATCAGGTGGTTTTCCTCTACGCAAATGGATGTTTAATTTTAATTTAGATGAAATCGAAAACGGAGTATCCGAATTATCTAAGGAATTGTCATTAGGTAATAATGTCCACAATAAAACATTAGGATTAGGTTGGTTTCACATTAGTGACGAATTTCATTTTAACACAAATTATGAGATTGACAATAAAATTATTACAAAACGATACATTTTATCAAAGATTAGTCAGATTTATGACCCTTTAGGATTGTTGAGTTGTACGGTGATTATAATTAAAATTTTATTACAAAAATTATGGCTACTGAAAATAGGTTATGATGATGAGGTTCCCGCTGACGTCTTACAAATTTGGAACAGTTTCGCGACTTCTCTGCCTATGCTTAAATATATACGCGTGCCGCGTCACGTTATAGGTACCAACCCCGCGCGCATCGAATTGCACATATTCTGTGACGCTTCGTCTGTCGCGTACGGGGCGTGTGTATTTGTACGCATCATAAATCGTGACTCATCGGTAGCCATACGATTGTATTGTTCTAAAGGAAAGGTTGCGCCTCTAAAACCGGTTAGCATCCCGAGATTAGAACTTTGTGGCGCTTTACTGGGTGCTAGGCTTTATAATAAAATCCGCGAATCAATAAACTGTCAGTTCGATAACGTTACTTTCTGGTGTGACTCCACCATAGTATTAGGATGGCTGCGCATGACTCCTAATCTATTAAAAACCTTTGTTCAAAACCGAGTATCTGAGATTCACGAGCTCACTGATACGTTGAAGTGGCGTCATGTTAGCGGCAAGGAAAATCCAGCAGATCTAGTATCCCGCGGTGTCGGACTGGAAGACCTCAAAAATTGTGTTATGTGGTGGGAGGGGCCAACGTTTCTTCATGACCCTGCATTTGATTGCAGTCAGTCATATGACGAACTAGTAGATATTTCTTGTTTACCTGAAATCAAATCTAAACCTATTAATTCATTAGTCAGCTCATCAGAAATTTCATTATTCCCATTTAAAAGATTTTCACAATTTAATCGTATGAAGCGGACTTGTGCATACGTATTGCGTTTTATACACAATACACGCTATAAAAATAATATTCGTCAGGGCTCTCTTACTGTTGATGAGTTACAAAGTGCCCTTGAGACTTTGGTAAAACTGTCACAATTAGAAACATTTGCAGACGAATATAGATTACTTTCTTGTAATAAAAAACTAAAATTTAAACACAATTTTAACAATTTAAATATATTTATGGGCGATGATAAAATATTACGAGTGGGGGGGAGAATAAAACAATCTTTGTTATTTAACTTTGACAAAAAACATCCGATGTTAATATCTTGTAAACATTGGTTTGCAGTGTTGTTATTTCGTTACGAACATAAAATTCTACATCACGCCGGGCCACAAGCCCTATTATATAATATACGCGAATCTTATTGGCCTATTGGAGGTAGGAATCTTGCAAGGCGCACGGTCCACGGCTGCGTCATCTGTACCAGACTGTCAGGTAAATCGTTATCCCCTATTATGGGCAATTTACCACCTGAACGAATTACACCCACCTTTCCATTTAATCAGTGTGGTGTTGACTACGCTGGACCAATGCTTATATTGAACCGTAAGGGTAGAGGCTCTAAGATAACAAAGAGTTACGTATGTTTATTCGTTTGTTTCGTAACTCGTGCGGTGCATTTAGAACTAGTCAGTGATCTGTCTTCGGAATCTTATTTGCTTGCTTTGAAGCGTTTTATAGCTAGGCGAGGTAAACCTTATCAGATACTATCCGATAATGGTCGAAACTTTGTCGGAGCTGCTAATGAGTTCAAAAACATTTTAAAAAATATTTCAAATGATATAATTGAATACGCAACTAGTCAAAATATTAAATTCTCCTTTATCCCAGCTTATGCGGCTCATTTTGGTGGATTGTGGGAAAGTGGCGTAAAATCCTGTAAGCATCATTTGTTGCGAGTGGTAGGAAACGCACGCCTAACTTTTGAAGAATATACCACGGTACTTTCACAGGTTGAAGCCATACTTAATTCCCGACCTATTAGTCCCTTGTCTACTAGTCCCACTGACTTTCTACCACTAACTCCTGCTCATTTCCTGGTTGGACGTACCTTGACAGCACCTGCAGCAGAACCACTGGCTGAAATTCCGGTCCATCGGCTGACACGCTATCAGCACCTGGAGCAAATCAGGCAGCATTTTTGGAACCGATGGAGCAAAGAATATATCTCCGAATTGCAAATTAGGACCAAATGGAAGCATCATAAGCCTGATCTTCAACCTAACACTATGGTCGTCATCAAAGACGATAATACTCATCCATTGAAATGGAGCTTAGGACGAATCATATCTACCAAACCAGGAAAGGATGGAATATCCAGAGTCGCAGATATCCAAACCTGTGCAGGAATAATCAGACGCGCATTTCCTCGAATATGTCCTCTGTTCTATGAAGACTCAGAAGAGAGAATATTGGATGCCAGTGCTTCCAAGGCCGGGGGCGTGTCCAGACATGGCAACACCGAGACTCTTCCGCATGCGGATTCAGCCAATCAGCGGCTTTTGTAAAAATTCAGTTATAATACACTTATAATATTTGTCACTCTTGTTTTTGAATCTGCTCCTACGATTGTTACATACACGTTAACGCAATTGAAATTGTTTAAAAGGGTTAATATAGTTTTTAAGCGCAACGCATTTTTTATTATTAAAACCCAAGTATCTAACACATAGTATTCACATTTGCCGAGTGCAAATTTGACAGGACAGGACATTTTGTGTGTTAATGGAAGAACAGAGAATGATATCTCCCAATGTTATAAAATATAAATGATTAATTAAGATATAGTCTAAATATTGTTGTAGAGTATTTTTATGCATTGACTTTCTTATGAATCATTGTAAGCACTGACATTTGGCATCATAGCGGGTGCGGCCCACATAACCAACTGTTGCCTACAGGTGGTATGCGTAATTGCATTTCCCAACATTATCCATCGCACATACTCTTTCATGCGAACATTTACAATTAAATAAATAAATATGTCCCAATTTACTCACAACACCAGTTACATTTCAAGCTACGAAGCTTGTGTTCTGGATACCAAATAGTTAATTAAAGATTAAAGATTAAAGATTTTATTGAACATAGTAACATACATACTAATAACAGTTAGTTCGTAATTAGCTGCATTAGTATAAACTGTGTCGCAGCTATTTACGCCCACCTCGGAACATAGGAGGGGTTATGTTCTACGGCAAAAAATAAAATACATTGTTGAAGTTAGTTAAGTAAATTAAAAGTAGATTACGGTTATATTAGTAAATAAAGTATCTGGTTATAGAAAACAATGCCTTCAGAAAATAAGAGTAGTACAATTAGGATTCTATGTTCATCTTCTATATTCCCATACATACATCTTCAACACTTAATAATAATCTAATAACTATAATTACATATTATGTTAATCAGTTATCATGTACAAATTTTTCAGTATCATCATAACTACGGTTTTGCAACAACTTTGTCACTTTATTTTTGCATTCCCTGTAAGATAGTGAATGGATGTTAATCAATGAATTTAATTTGTTGTACATTTTTGCAGAAATATAATCATAATGATATTTGACAAGGGCTATACGAGTAGGTCTTAAATCACAAATGCGGCCAGCCCGTCGTTTTACAACATTTTTAACAAGAGGTAGCTCAAGGTGTTTACGAAGTACTACTTTTAGAATATATAATTGTCGAACCGATAAAACATTAGCTATCGTATACAGGTCTGAAGTAGCAAAACGGATTGGTTTACCGTGCATAACTTTGAGAACGGCTCTTTGAGATCTTTCTAAGCGGAGAAATCTGGTTTTCCCTGTACCACCCCAAACTGGTAAGCAGTAGGTCAAAATAGATTGTGCCAGCGAGAAGTAAACTATTTTCACAGTTTGATGATCAGTAACAGTTCTAAGTGTCTTGAAAATATATATTAGTTTCCTAATTCGGCTGACAATCGCCTCAACTTGCTCATTCCACGTCAGTAACGAATCTATAAATACGCCGAGATATTTAACGCGACAGGACTTTGTTAGTTCAGTGCAACAGCATAAGTCGTCATTGCGGTCGCAAGTATGGGCGACAATAGTAAAATTAGACGGGGGTAGGGACGAAGCTTTAGGAGCAAAAGGTATGTAAGTAGTCTTTCTCACATTAACGGTTAATAAATTAGTTGAGAACCAATGCATCACTATCCTTAGCGTGGTCTCAGCAAGAAATCGAGCTTCATTCCACGATGGTGCCTGTAAGATAAGGGCAGTATCATCGGCATAGGCATAAATTTTTACGTTTTTGAGGCGTAGATTGCACAGATCATTCAGGTATATTAAGAATAATGTTGGTCCGAGGACACTACCCTGAGGAACGCCAAACGAAAGACTTACCTCGTTACTAATATAATTGCCAATGCGAACCTGCTGCGTGCGGTCACTTAAGTAGCTTTTGAATAAATCAAAACAATTCCTCTCACTCCAATACACTCAAGTTTTCCCATGAGGATTGGGACAGAGACAGCGTCAAAAGCTTTGGATAAGTCGAGGAAAATGCCAATAGTTTTATATTTACGGTTAAAATTGTCAATTATTGAATTCGTGAGGGCCAGTACAGCATCTTCTGTTGATTTCCCGCTACGAAATCCAAATTGATTGTTAGAAAGTATCGAATAGGAATCAAGGTATTTTATTAAACGAGAATTTAGAATTTTTTCAAAGATTTTAGAAAGTGTTGTCAAAACGGAAATAGGCCTGTAATTGTTCACATTGTCTCTGTCTCCACTCTTATAAATAGGGTGGACAAGAGCTCTCTTGAATACCCGAGGGAACGTCCCCGATGACAAACCAAAGATTATAAATATGTGTCATTATTGGTACAAGAACGACGCGCGCCGCCTAAAGCAGTGACGCTGGTATGCCATCCCATCCCACAGCACAATTTCGTAGGCCCATAGTAATTCGCTCAACTTCCTCATTGTCAGTTTCCATTAACGCCATAGAATTAACTTGATAATAATTCAATGGTGTCGCGATATGATTGGACTGTCTAGTGATCTTAGATGCCAGGTTTTTCCCGATATCACTAAAAAATTCATTAACTAAATTAACAGCCGCTATTGGGTTTTCACTCAGCGATAAGAGGCTGTCAGATGTAGAAGATTCATTGTCAAGGTTTGTTATATTTTTAATA
Organism: Boloria euphrosyne; assembly: GCA_951802675.2. Classification (NCBI taxonomy): domain Eukaryota; kingdom Metazoa; phylum Arthropoda; class Insecta; order Lepidoptera; family Nymphalidae; genus Boloria; species Boloria euphrosyne. The sequence goes on from OX637896.1 coordinate 6,919,733, forward strand.
AGCTTCCAAGTGGCTTTAGGATTATTTTTCGCTTTTTGAAACTCTAACCTCTCATAAGCTCGTTTAATATTTTTAAGCAAGTTTGTACAAAAATTTCTATAGCGCGTGTATGTCAGCTTTGCCAAATAGTTGTGAGGATCTTTTTTACTTAATTTATATAGTCGATCGCGGTTCCTAACACAGCGTAATAAACCAGGAGTCATCCATGGCTTGATAATTCGCATCTTGTTGCTTATACGAATAGTTTTAGAGTGAGCCTTCATAATATCTATTAAAGTGGTAACAAATAAGTATGCAGCTTTTTCAGCATCAGTAATGGACATAATAAACGAAAAATCCCTATTCTCAATTTCTTTGACACAAGTAGATTCGTCAAATATGATTTTGTTACGCACTATTTTGGTAAATATTTTTCTTCGGTTACAGCAAAGTATTACAGGCAAATGATCAGTAATAGGCGAATCAATGATTAACGTAGTAGCTTTAGTATTTGTTTTAAGAAGCACGTGGTCCAAGCAACTTGTTTTTCTGGTAGGGAAGACGTGTGCAGGCAACATTGCATTAGCTGCAGCTAGGGTGAGATAGGGATCAGCGTTAGGATCACCACTCCCTGGGATTATATTGATATTGATGTCTCCAATTAGGGCGACAGTCTTAAATGAATTCAGAGAAGTAAGAGTATCCTCAAGAGACTCAAGAAAACTACCAATATTCTTAGTTGAAGGTGAACGATAAACAGCTACTAAAGCAATTTCATTGGCAAACTTAAGCACTAGGCAATTGGCATCATTAAGGTTTCTCTTTAAGACTGTACAAGCTAAATCCGATTTAACAAATGCCACTACACCATCATTTTGGTTTAAGAATTTAGATTTAAATGATGAATATCCCGGCATGTTTGGTAAATATGGGCATTTGCTGAGCCAGCATTCACTTAGCACCAGAACATCAAACACAATATTTATCCTTTTTAAAAGTATCTGAAGCTGACTAAAGTTACAGCCAATGCTTCTTATATTTAAGTGTAAAACCGTGAGCGATTCATTAATTTCGGGAAGAAGCTCTAGACTATTTTCAGGTGTGCAGACAAAGGATTTAGAGACGGCAATATTTTCTAAGTCATTAGTAATTTCTAGCGTATTGATCATTGTGAAATTAACGTTTTAACAAAAATTATAGTTAAAGTGCTAGGTATCGAAAATAAATAGGGATGCAACATACGGATATAGAAGGACCGCGAAATGCACTCTGATATATTCTGTGGCTTCATCGTACGGGCTAGGTATATCAAATAATTTATAGAAAGTAAAATAGGAATGCATACAAAAGCGTTAAGGTTTATATATAGTGAAAACGACGAATTGGCAGCATATACAACATTTGTAAAATCAGTTAACGGAAATAATTGTGTAATGTATGGGTTTGCAAGCTTAAAATAAGAGTAAGTAAATAACAGGAAAATCAAATAAACATTTAGTACTAAACCGGATATACAGAAGACTAGTCACTTAATATTATTAGAATTATCTAAGTTTTTCAAATCTTGCTCATTGTTAATGAGGATTGAACCGGCTCCTTCTTGCTTACGTAAAAATATCTTTCCATTTGTCACAGTTAATATACGTCTCGAACCCGTGAACGCTGCAGCAAGAGGGTTTACTAAAAACTGAGCCGAACGTGTCGTTTTAAAGCAAATTATATTAAATTAATTACAGCATTTCGATTAATAAGGCTCTGGTAACACATTAATCTGTGCTATTATACACGGTAAGAAAATATTGCGAACGCTCATACATTGTTAACAAATTATTTATACGGATTTTGTGATGTTATTTTGATAAACCTCAGTTTAGTTTATTTTCTTAATATTCTAAAGGTGTTTTGAAATTTCATATAACCAAATTCTTATGTAGAAAGTAAAAGGAAAAGCGCGTAAAATGTCTAATGTTACAAGAAGGACTTAGGTTTTTCCGGCTTTAGATTTATCTATAAGGATACATAAAATTGCGTTGCAAAAAAGTGTCTGTTTGTTAAGTTAAAATAACAGCTGTTCACTAAATGCATATTATAAAATTTTAAACAAATAAAAAAATAAGGAATAAAAATTTTGATTACAATATGTCTATGTCTGTCCGCCTCTTTGTTCCAGCTAATCGTCGAAACGGTAAGACTGATTTTGATGGGACTTGTAACCAGCCCTCTTTAACGTCCCACTGCTGGGCACGGGCCTCCCTCAGTACGAGGAGGGATCAGGTCATAGTCCATCGCGCTGGCCTAGTGCGTGTTGGCGGACTTTACATGTCTTACGAAAACTTGCTAGGTTTTCTCAGGCATGCAGGTTTCCTCACGATGTTTTCCTTCACCGTAAGACAAGTGGTAATCATGATAGAAATGATTCGCACATGAAAATATCAGAGGTGCGAGACCCGGATTTGAACACGCATCACTCGGTCACACAAGCGACGCGTTACCGCTGGGCTCCCACTGCCTGATAGGACTTAATTATTTTAATTTTAGAAAAAAATGGGTTCCGCACAAAATAATCAAAGTTAAAGAGAAAAAGGTACTGACCTGTTTTGTCTTTGCCTATTTATGTATTAGACAAGCATTTCGCGCGACTTCGCCCGTGTTCTACAGACGCGGAAACTAAGTTTCTACATTTTAAGAAAACTAAAACTTTTATCAAAACACGCTGCATTCGGTGAAATAAGTTGGATGTCTATAAATTTTGTAGTTTTTGCAGTTAGAACGAACAAAACAATCAATATTTATTACTATAGAGAAGCGATATTTCCTTACATTTATAGTAGTTTGACGACTCGTTTGGCTCAGTTGGTAGTGACCCTACTTTCTGCGCCAGCGGTCGCGGGTTCGAGTCCCGCTGGGGGCATTCATTTGCTAATCACGAATGTTTGTACTCCAGTCATGGGTGCTTATATTTATAATATGTATGTATTTAAAAATTATATATGAAGAATATCAACTATCTGGTATCCGCAACACAAGCACGTCACGTAGCTTACTGCGGAACTAGATGGCGCTGTTGTAATAATGTCCCAACATATATATATTTTTATACAATTTAGCGTGAGCGAAGCCGCGGGTTCCGCTAGTTATAACCGCTAAAGCCTTCCTCGATAACCCATCTATCCATTGATGAAAACAGAATGAAAATCGGTGCAGTAGTTTTTGAGTTTATCGCGAACAGATAGACAGACAGACGCGTATTGACGATATTATCATTAGTCCATTAAGCTCTTTTATATAAAATCTCGTTCCGGCCACTTACTGTAACAATGACAGAGTAAATGGTTCGAGAAATTATCGAACACCTTTTAACAGAACTTTTGACTTTTGGCATTTAATTGGAGGGCTATTATTGTCATATACTTTTTTACGATACATTTTTTTAATTCCATATTCCTTGTAAAAGAAAAGTACAGAGGCTATTGAAGTTTCTTGAAAGATTAATTCTCACATTCAATATTCGACGACACGTTTGGCTAAGTTGATAGTGACCTTACTTTCTTCGCCAGCGGTCGGGGGTACGAGTCCCGTTGGGGGCATTCATTTGTTGAGCACGAATGTTTGTACTCCAGTCATGGGTGTTTATATTTATAATATGTATGTATTTAAAATTTATATGTGTAGTATATCAACTATCTGGTTTCCGTAACATAAGCGTCGTAGCTTGTCATGGAACTAGATGGCGCTGTTGTAAAAATGTCCCAATATATTTACTTATTTATATTTATTTTTGGAAAATCTTAGTAAGATTTCATATATATTATAATATATTGAATATACAGATTCTATTCAGTTAGCATTTTGTAGACCGGTTATATTATGTACATTTTGTACGTAAATTTAAACCATATTGATTAGATTTGTATCAAAAGTAGGTCATACTTTACTTAACCCCAAAAACCCACATACGAAACATTGCCAAAATCGTGGGAGCATAGATTCACGCGGAGATAGAGCACGATTCACCCCTCATTTAATTAGGCAGCGAAGGGGTGAAAAATTGCGAATTAAATACGTGACCTAACTGTTCGGGGATGTTTCTCGTGTGCTATTAATAAAGGTTCGGTGTGAATTATGATGGTTAATAGAAACATACGTATACAGTATGCGTGATCTATATCTATACTCTATACTGTAATATATAATTTATAATAATAATAATAATAATTATTATTATATTATAAAGAGGAAAGATTTGTAATTTTGTATGTAACGAATAAACTCAAAAACTACTGGACCGATTTTAATGAAATTTGGTACACATGTTGTCTAGAGCCTGAAAACAGACATAAGCTACTTTTAAAGGGCTGTAAAGGGTTGAAATTGGGGATGAAAGTTTGTATGGAAATTACGCTATTTTTAAAGCTACAAGCTTGAAACTTATTTTTTAGGCTTTTGATTATATATAAATTAGTAAGACATTCAAAGATTGAAAAGAAATTATGGTTAAGGGGGGGGGGGGGTTGTGCTAAATGCACGAGCGAAGCGAGGGTGAGTCGCTAGTCTATACATATAATAAAATTCAGAGTCAAATATATACTGAGAGTTGCGGGTATTTTGAAGTATTAAGACGTCTCAGTGCAGCTCCCTAAATAAAATACGATTTAAATAGTTAAAAGTATATAATAGTTAAATTATAATCTTTCTAAGAATGTTCTAATGTAAAGTGGCGGAGTTATCTAGTATATAAATATATTAATCTCAAAACAAACTGAAGTATCAATGATAATTTAAAGAAGAACAAAGTTAAATTCATATTTATATCACATATTTTACTACCTAAAACGACGCCTAAAGTGCTAACAATGGTGGTGTTATATTAAAAACAGTGTAATTTAATCGAAAATGTTGGTTTAAAAAAAAAGTGTAGAGGTTATAATATTTAAACATTCACTTCCATACCCACCAGTATTATAAAAATTGTCATTGAGCTAAGACCATACGATATTTCCACCACTACGTGTAATGAGAGCATAGCGCAGAATTCCAAAGACTCATTTTAACTGCATTATTCGATAAGAACCGAGTTCGAGACTCAGTTATTAGCCGAAGATTTTTTTTAATATTTATAAATTTATTTTCTACAAGATGTCATCTACATCGAGTACCTTGTGTGCAGGATGTAAAAATACTCTGCCTAGGAAGGAATATCTGACTTGTGCAGTCTGTAAAGCAAAGTATGATATTAAGTGTGGCAATGTTCCTTTGAGACAATTTCAAATGATGGATTCGCTTCACAAAAACAGTTGGAAGTGTCCAGAATGTCTAAATAAATTGCCCAAAGTGGGGAACATACATACACCAGTTCGATCAGTCGTGGCCAGTGACGGAAACAAAGTTTGTACCGATACTTCCGAAGTGTCATATGTAACGACACGCAAGAAACCGAGTAAGTCGCCGTCTCATACCACGTCAAAATGTAGCGACGACAATTTCGATATAACGGAATGTAAATTACGAGACATCATTCAACAAGAACTAGCTTCTACGATACAAAAATTAGTTTCTAGCCAACTAAATACTATTAACGAACAGATAACTGGTTTTTGTGAGTCAATAAATTTTATTAATGCACAATATGAAGAAATGAAATCTAAACTGGAAGAAAAATCGATCATGGTCGATCAATTAAAAAAAGAAAATGATCAACTCAAGACCTCTATCAAAGACCTTTCATCAAGATTAAACAATGTTGAAGTACATATGAGAGACAGCAACATTGAGATCAATGGCATACCGGAAAACAGAAGCGAAAATCTAGCCAATACCGTAATACAATTGGGCCAGATTATCAGCTGTCCAATGACGACAGATGAGATACTGCATGTTACTAGAGTAGCCCAAATAAACAGGAATGCGGAAAAACCACGCTCGGTCGTTGTTAAACTACGGAGCTCTAGACATCGAGATGCTGTCCTGGCAGCCGTTGTGCAGTTTAACAAAAAAAAATCCCGAAAAGAAGCTGAACTCTCACCATCTTGGGATTGGTGGAGTATGTAAGCCGATATACATATCCGAGCATTTAACACCAGCAAGCAAATCACTACATGCTGCCGCTCGCATAAGAGCCAAAGAAAAGAATTATCGTTTCACCTGGGTAAGAAATGGCAAAATTTTTGTACGAAAGGACGAATTTAGTCAAGCCAAACTAATTAAAAATGAAGACAGTCTTAAGCTTATAAATTAAATCTTTTATATATTAAAAAGCTACAGTCACTACTCTACCACAATGCTGGACATATACTATCAAAATGTTAGAGGCTTAAGAACAAAGACTAACAACGTATTTAAAAATATCCTTAATTCCGACTATAAAATTATTGCATTTACGGAGACTTGGCTGAACTCTACGATCTCAAGCAATGAGCTATTCGACTCTCGTTACGTTGTTTATAGGAAGGATCGCGAAGGTTCCGAGAACTCAAAAAAGGACGGTGGTGGAGTGCTTATTGCTGTATCACGTGACATTTCATCGTGTCGGTTAACTCATTGGGAATACAATGACGAGTACATATGGGTTGTAGTGGACGTTACTAGTAATCGATCCATAAAAAAAATTGCCCTCTGTTGTGTTTACATGTCACCACCTGTTAAAACAGAAAAATTGGTAAAGTTTCTTGAAACAGTGGATACAGTGACTAACCAAATTGATGATGTGGTTATAGTGGGCGACTTTAATTTGAGTTTTATAAATTGGAATGGTAGTGATACTTGTTCGCATATGATACCATCTAATTATAATAACACACTTGGTTACTTATTAATTGATTTTCTGTCGAGTAATGAACTCTATCAATATAATAATATTAAAAATTGTAACGATGGGCTTTTGGACTTAGTAATAACAAACATGGCAAATAATATATACGTTACAAATCCACTTGATACATTAAGTAAATTAGACCTGTATCATCCAAATTTGTTAATAAGTATCTCATACCCTAATATATCCTACCTACGTCCTAAAGCCTGTATTAGTTTTAATTTCTTTAAAGGTGATTACGAACGTATTGTGTGTGAACTCAATAAGATTGTTTGGTGTCGTAAATTCACTAGCTGTAATAATGTCAATGCTATGGTCGATGTTTTCTATAGTGTACTGCTTGAAGTAATAGAACAATTTGTACCGAAGCGTAAAACATACAATTGTAAGTATCCTAGTTGGTTTAAGCACAACCTCATTAAAACACTAAAAGAGAAAGATAGAATGCATGCCAAATATCGTAAATACGGGAACCCTCGGGATAAATTAGAATTTCAGCTTTTGCGAACTCGCTGTCATCATTTGTTTGACGTTTCTTACAGGGAATACAAAAGTAACATTGAAAATAATATTTCGCTTAAGCCTAACTTGTTTTGGAATTTCTGTAAAAACAAAAGAAAAGTTAAGTCGTCGTTGCCTGTTTCTATGGTTTTAGATAGTAAGGTAGGCAATACGGGAAATGACATTGCTAACCTGTTTGCAAGTCATTTCTCTTCTGTTTATACTGAAAACATCTGTAGCGACAAACTGGAAGAATCAGGCTCAAGGGTTTTAGGTATCGAGAAAATAAAATTTCTCGAATCTGAAGTCTTTAAAAAAATCAAATCTCTAGACTCCTTAAAAGGAGCAGGCCCGGATGGTATACCCCCTCTCTTTGTTAAAAGATGCGGTTCCGCATTGGCTTTGCCTTTGACGGAAATTTTTAATCGCTCAATGAGGGAATGTATATTTCCAGATGAATGGAAAAAGACTCGTATTGTACCCGTTTACAAAAAAGGAGATCGTTCAGAAATTAAAAATTACCGCCCTATATCAATTCTATCATGCTTCTCAAAGTTGTTTGAAAGCCTAATATATCCCATACTTACTAAACACTTTAGTAATATCTTTGTTGGTTCTCAGCACGGGTTCAGAACTGGGTTATCAACACAAACAAACCTAGCAGTTTTAGTTTCGGATTTGACCTTAGCAATTGATAAAGGGGAACAGATAGATGTCATTTACACTGATTTTAGCAGTGCTTTTGACAAAGTGAACCATAAAATTCTTCTGGATAAGCTTTATCAATATGGACTAGGGATTTCTTTAGTTCAATGGTTTAAATCATATCTTTTACAGAGACCATTAACCGTTAATGTCACTGGATTCGAATCGAACACATATTTTGCCAAAAGCGGGGTGCCGCAAGGTTCACATTTAGGACCACTATTATTCCTCGTTTTTATTAATAATATAACTGAATATATTAAGAACTGTAAATGTTCACTTTATGCCGATGATCTTAAATTGTATAACACAATCAAATCATGTGACGACATACAATTAATCCAAGATGACCTTAATAATATCGCCAAATGGTGCCGCCTTAACCACATGACTCTTAATGTTAGCAAATGTTTCCACATTAAATTTACCCGAAAAAGAAAACCACTTGTGTCTAAATATACTGTTGAAAACGCACTAGTAAAAGAGGTATCCGTGATCAAAGACTTAGGAGTCACTCTTGATAGTCGGTTAACATTTGTCTCGCATATCGATGATATTGTTCACAAAGCTGCACAGAATTTGGGATTTATTAAACGGAATGCTCAAGGTTTCTGTAGGGCGACAAAAATAACTTTATTCAACGTATTGGTACGCAGTTGTCTGGAATATGCTAGTATTGTTTGGAATCCCCTATACAGTGTTCATTCTCAACGCATTGAAAGCATACAACGCACTTTTACAAGACATCTTGCCTTCTGTGAAAAGGACTTCTCTCACAGGCAGCCATATCCTGAAAGATTGGCTAAGTTCAATATTCTGTCTCTTCGTGAAAGGAGAGAAATCCTTGACTTGAAATTTTTACACAAAATAATACATAATAGAATTCTTAGTCCCGATTTAACTGAAAGTATTTCAATATCTGTCCCTTCGAGAAATCCCAGGAACAAGATCCACAATATATTTTACATACCTAGTGTGAGATCTAACCTCGGTAGCCAAGCTCCAATTTTACGTATGTGTGCTAAATATAATAATTTACAGAAATCGATTCCTAGCATTGACATTTTTCATGATTCCTACTCTGTTTTTACACGTAAGCTATTAGATCACTTCAATAAAATGTAGCATAATGTAATTTTAGAATTGTAACAGATTTTTAACAAATATTTACTTTTAACTATTATATACAGTGAACGCTATGTACACTAGTAATAGATATCTAGCTCTATATAGTGAATAAGATTATCTAAAATGTTTTATATGTATATTGTTAGTGTGCTTGTTTAAATAAATAAAATAAAAAAAAATATACATGATTTTTTTTATGAGTTATATTATAATTTATAATACTGGACTGCTTTTGATAAAATTAAGCAAGCAGTGCAGGGAGCGAGGGTGAATGAAAGTATCATCTATGATTGCAAAAATTTATATATGTAGGTATGTTTGTTACAACCATATTTGAAAATTAATTTAAGCTGGATGGATTTGGTATAAAAGTACATAAATAAACCTAGAAATAATACCTAGCGTGAATATAAGCTACTGTTAGGAATAGACAAAAGTAGAGCCTTTCTGTATATCTCTACAGAGAAATGGTATTATGGAGTTCTTTTTGTCAAAATAACAGATTTTTTATTAAAAAAAAATGTTTTTATCTGTTTGCCTTTTTTTATACTTATCTCTGAAGTGGCTGGACCGATTTTAATGGGGGCATTATATTAAGTAACTCTTTCTCTCTCAAATAACTTAAGGTACTTACCAATAATTTAAAAAAAGAATTAGGGTTCCAGGCAAAAAAATTAAAAGCCCATAAAATTGTTAACTAAATCCACATACCATATAATGAACCCGAGCGACGCCTGAGTAAGTCGCAAAATAACATAATATTTTTGTAATATTCTTTATGTATACGACAAAATATGAATTGATATTAATAATGATAATAATAAATATGGTTATTACAACAGCGCCATCTACTTCCGTGGTAAGCTACGTTACGTGCTTGTGTTACGGATACCAGATAGTTGATATACTATACATATAAATTTTAAATACATACATATTATAAATATTAACACCCATGACTGGAGTGCAAACATTCGTTCTTAACAAATGAATGCCCCCAGCTGGGCTCAAACCCGCGACCGCTGGCGCAGAAAGTAGGGTCTCTACCAACTGAGCCAAAAGTGTCGTCATTACAATTGAAGAAATTCAATATAAAAACATTTCCATAAGTCAAGTATATCTGTAAATAAATTCTAAATATTACAAAATAGTACATAATATACCTACTATAAAGAAATAAAACTTAAAAAATTAATCATTCTTACATATATTAGCATGAAGTCTCTTATGTAGATGAAGATATATTTTTAAAGTATAGTCCTAAACAGATGGAACCGTACCTGAATTTACGAGTATCTTATCTTAAAAGCAAACTGTCGCCCTAACTCAGAGGTTCTGGGTTCGATTCACGACGGAGATAAGCCCTACTTAAATCCCATGTATCAGGCACATTTTGTAAAGTTTAGTTCTTTCAAGGATTCCGTGTACAAAATCTAAAGAAAAATAAGTATTTTGATACAAATTGTAGATATATATTAAGCATGAAGAAGATATTCTATAGGTTTTAATATTTTTTTGAATTATAGATTTTTAAAAATGAAGGTAAGTACGTGTCTTACATATTTTAGTGAATATCAAATATGACATTTATTTCAGCTTATCGTCGTCCACTGCTGAACGAAAGCCTCTCCTAAAGATCGCCTACCATCCCGGTCTTGGGCAGCCTGCATCCATCCCGTACCTGCCACCTTTTTTAAAAGTCGGTCCACCTTGCCACAGGGCGTCCTACACTACGTTTGCCTAAACGTGGTCTCCACTCTAACACGTTTCGACTCCATCGACCATCGATACGCCTGACCAGCCCACTGCCACTTTAGCGTGCTAAATATGACATATGTGGATATTATTTTAAGTAAAAACATATAATGAGGAGTGGTTGAAATTCAACAAAAATCATAATTACATAATGAGGTACATTTTTTTAATTTTTTGTATAAGGTAACACAAAAGCTCAATAATAGCTACTAAAAAAAAGAAAAAAATGTTTGACAACACATGGAGTAAAGTATTAAACTAAAGAGGGAATTATCTAGGTTGTTGACTGTAAAAAATGTGTTAATTAAAAAAAAAAAGTTAAAAATTGTATAACAATTAACGTAACTCTCTCATATAATGTTAATAATATAGTTTATCATGTCATTTTTTTTATGGGACAATGGCAAACGGGCAAGAGGCTCACCTGATGATAAGTAATCACCACCGCCCATGGACATCTGCAACACCGCAGGGCTTGCAGATGCGTTGCTGGCCTAAGCTGTACTGTACTTTTATAAACTGTACTGTAGAAATACACAAAATTTCGCAGGACTTTAAGTCATTTAAAATGTATATCAAAGCTATTGGCAATTTAAGTTTAAATAGAATTTTCTTTCAAACTCACGATATCCCATATTTCTTCTTTTTTCACTTTAGATTGTGCCAAGCATTGAAGCGCGAAACGGTCAGTATATCATTCTGTGTGAGGTGAACCACTAAATTAAAAAGCGATAAAGCGAAAGGAAAGTATAAATATTTAGGAATTAGGTCCATTTATATGGAAAATATGTAATAAAATCTGTTTATAATATGATTAAAATGTATTCTATACAAAAAAACTGCCTCGGTGGTGTAGTGGCTAGCATGTACGGTCGCACACAGGAAGGTCCTGGGTTCGAGTCCCGGGTCGGGCCAAGTTTAGTTATTGAGTCTTTCTGTTTCATAAGTCTCAGTAACTGCCCGAAGTTGGGAAGTTGGCGGTCTTTCACCCCCGTGCTTCGGAGAGCACGTAAAGCCGTCGCTCCTGCGCCTTAACTCTCACTGGTCGTGTCGAGTAGTCGTCCCACCGGAATATGAGAGTGATAAGGAACAGAGAGTGCACTTGTGTTTGCGCGTGCACGATAATATGTCCTGCTCCGTTGGCTAGTCTCAATGAGATTGGCCACCGTGGCCGTAATCGGCCGGGAGGACATTATTATACATAAAAATCATTTCATAACTTATAAATATATGTATATCATACAACGGGACTTAATTTTATGGTAAATATAAGTAAATACACGCGTTAAGACCCGTTGTACGATAGACATGTAACTTACCTCCGTTGAATAATATTTTCAAATTAAAAAAAAAAGCTGTAACATAAAACAATTTTTCAATGCTTTTGACGGCAAAAAATGGGTTAACTTGAATTGAAACGTATACAACAGACGTGTTTGACGAAAACAAAATAACATAGACATTTTTAAACCGCTGGTAGAATTTTATATTTTTTAAATATCAGTATGAGTTGAACATTTAAAGAAAAAATAAATGAAAAGAGTTTGCCTATCAATGTAAAAAACTAACGGTTTCTTTTTTTTATTCATTATACTAAAGATTTCTCTCAGAGATAAGATATTTTCCCGCAGTATCCTGTAGGATACTTTTTAGACCTGGATAACCAGCTATCATTACCAAATTTCATCAAGATCTGTCAGTGGTTTTCTTCTGATGCGTTCAGACAGACAGACAGACAAATATTTTTGAAACTATAGAGTTGGCTTCTGCATGAAGACTCATTTAATAAGATTCAACTTCGAATGTATACAATTATGGATAAGAGAATGTCGGGAACTAAAAATCTAAAAAGATAGTTGTATTTAAAATGTCAAATATTCGCATAAATCTTAGAAAGTACGAGTATTATGAAAAAATTCTTAAGTGAACATATCAAAATATACGCACGTACTCGTATGTATATTTATAAACTCGCATTCAACATCTACTTTCTTAGTTAGTCAATGTTTAGAAATGTTGAGAAGCAATTTGTCTGCAAGACTAATCTTTCAAAGTCAAGAGTTCTTTTCACGCCTTACGCTTATGTATAAGCGAGACATTCGAAAGTTGGTCCAAGTGAGATTCTGCTAACAACAAAATTCAATAAAACATTTCTTAATTTAAGTTGAAAACTACTTAACTGTTGGTTGTATTTTAGTAATATACTCGCATATTGACGACACGTTTGGCTCAGTTGGTAGTGACCCTACTTTCTGCGTCAGCGGTCGCGGGTTCGAGTCCTGCTGGGGGCTTTCATTTGTTGAGCACAGATATTTGTACTCCAGTGATGGGTGTTAATATTTATAATATGTATGTATTTAAAATTTATGTGTAGTATATCAACTATCTGGTATCCGTAACACAAGCACGTAACGTTGCTTACCACGGAACTAGATGGCGCTGTTGTAATAATGTCCCAACATATTTATTTCTTTATTGTACCTGGCCCGCTTCGCTGGGCGTACATTTAAATAAATAAATTTTCTAATAAACTAAAAGTAACCCAAGTTACTCTTTATAACATTAGCTACCTGCGAGTGAATGTCTCATCAAAATAGGTCTAGCCGTTTTAAACTAGCCAGAAAAGGCAGACAGGCAGACAGACAAAAAATTAAAAAAATTGATTTTATGATGATATACTTTCATATACTTTCATATGCATTCAGTGAAAAGCTGTTAATTTGCAATTAAAAACAGACACTTCAATTTTATTTATGTCTAAATATACATCATCTTATGTCTAAATAGATGTACATACAGTAGTAAGTACTCTAATTAGTAGATTAGATTGAAATACGATACTGTCGATGCACACGGGTTTATTCGTAAACAAAATACATCGATAAAAATAGTCTGGTTATTCAAATATAGCGTAAGTATAGATACCTTTTTAAAAAAATAAATCCTTATGAATATCTAAATACTTTTACTTTTTACTCCTATAGATTTTAAACAAAAATTAGTTTCAGATTTATTTTTTATGACTATGATTGCTGTAAAATTCAAGACGTCGGGGACTAAAAAGTAAAAATCAAGGTAAATCTGTGAAAAATTGAGAAAGTTATTTCGAAATTTCTGCCTCCAGAATAGATTTTTTTTAATCTATCCAAAAATCATCAAGATGGGTTTAATAAACAGACAAGTATCAAAACCGATTTTTACACTAGTTTTCTCGTTCTTAACAGAAGTAGAGTGATTTTATAGTATAAAGGAATATTCTTCGTATTTTACACCACGCACTTATCCAGCGAGGGTCGTTAAGTATGCAGCTATCTCCTGGAAGTCACTCTGCCTTCAAGGAGCCATTGTGTAGGCCAGACAGACGCACCAACTGACTAGATAAACTGTACCAAGAGTTATATTATGATCTCTATAATCTTCGTAATTCAACAAATGTCGAAAATTTTATATCTTAAAGTTATTAGGTTTAGAAATTCAGATTACGAATTGATTTATTTATAAAAAAAGGTAATTTGTGATGAAATAATATTTTTTTTGGATGAAGATTTAAATATCGAAGTTAAAATTGTAATTTTATTAAACAAACACTTTAGAACTAACTTAGATATATTAAAAGTCAGTTATCACATCCATTTTGTAAGGAAGCCTCGACTTTATAACACTTAAAAATAACATATTATGTTATAATATAATCTAGGACAGCTTTTATTTTTAGTAATTAAGAAGTTTTTACTAGCATCTTACTCTCACTTTCCCGGTGTTTGTATCTCATTATAATAAATAAATAAATATGTTGAGACATTATTACAACAGCGCCATCTAGTTCCGTGGTAAGCTACGAGGCTTGTGTTACGGGTACCAGATAGTTGATAAACTACACATAAATTAAATACACACATATTATAAAATATATTAACGTCACGTAACGTCATGGGTATGACTGGAGTACAATTTCACATTACATTCGTGATTAGCAAATGCATGTGATAAAATAAATTATAAATTTATAATATATAAATAAGTATAGTTACTTTTATTAATAAAATAAAAGAGAGGAGTTTGAAGCTTTTGTTATCTCTATTATTTCTATAATTCTAACATATGCCCCCAGCGGGATTCGAACCCGCGACCGCAGGCGCAGAAAGTAGGGTCACAACCAACTGAGCCAAACGTGTCTATATGGAAGAAAAATGTCTACGTAAAAAAGTAACAAACTTTTGCAATAACAGTTATATTAACAACCCAACAAATACATTATTTCCTTTGGCGGTAATTAATTGGATAGCAAAATAAAGTCAAGTGTATTTAGAACCTGCAAAAAGAGGATGGGTTGTCAACCAATGTTGTCACGTACAGTTCAAATATGATAACACTGTATGACTTTAAACGACGAAATCGATTTATGGATGCGATAATGCAAGCACTCGTTATATTTACATAAAAAATACATATATGAATCATGTGCTACGTCTGTACGGTTAGCAAATAAAATTTTGTCAAGTAAATATTGTATATAGTAGTGCTTTTACCTAATTTGTTTTAACGCTATTGCATAGCTTCTATCGCGGGCCTTGAGCGTGGAGACCGAATTCAGAAATTCCGTAACGAAAATAACGTGATATTTCATATTATTTTACAAACAGCTCCCTCTAGTATTGTATACAGATTACATATTGTATTCAATAGATGGCGCTTTTTAACAATTTTTCATTTTAATTTTTAATACTTCTTTTGATTGACGACACGTTTGGCTCAGTTTGTAGTGACCCTACTTGCTGTACTAGTGGTCGCGGGTTCCTGTCCCGCTGAAGCTTTATTTGTTGAGCACAAGTTTGTATTCCAGTCATGGGTGTCTATATTTACTGACTGTAGTATATCAGCAATCTGTTATTATGGATACACAAGCCTCGTAGCTTACCACGAAACGCTATGCGTTAATATCCTATTTTTTTAATTATGCTATCTGTGACTTCGACTGCGTGAGTATTTTTATTTAGTCTATAATCATTTAACATTTACATATCTCTTCGACTTATTATATAATCATATAATTAACTTATTATACGTATTTATATAATTAAAATTTATTTGTTAAAATTGTATTTTAATGTGCTACTGAACAGACATACTAACAATCATATAGGATTTCGTCATACTCTATATTACTTATATATATACAAAGATTTTCTGAACGAAAGATGAACTTCGACTTGTCTTTTTATGGTAGAACCTGTTACCTTTGTGATGAAGTGCTTAGCGGTACTACTGTTTTGCTATGTGAAAAAATCATTGATTGCGTTTTAGTCACGTAAATTCGAGTACACGAATACTATGCTTAGTAGAGTTGAATTGTGCTTTGTAATATTTGCTGTTCGTTAGTCTCGTTCAAACTAAAGCTGCTGGACCGATTTGAACAATAATTTTTGTTTCGTTAATAAGATTTCGTAGAATATTATTTTTTATTTTCTATATTACCATTAAACAGACCTAGCGACGGACCCGACCAAAGAGAGAGAATGAGCCGCTAGTTCGTTATATAAGTAGGAAAAGACTTTCTGTTTATTGTTGTCAATATATCTTAGAAGTAGTTTTCAAATGACCAAATATTTAGGTAAATTTAAAAATTATATTCATATATCATATGTAAGTGTCTTTCTAAGAGAAGTACTCGTACTATGCTTTTTCATCTGTACGATGATAATATTTTTACCAAAAACCAACTTTATATTATACTTATATTAATTAACTGTATTGGACTTCATAAATCCTTTTGTATATTTTGTGACCGTACAAAAATAATTGTCTATAATAATTAATGTAAATTTATGAATCGTCTCTTATGCAATTATTGTATTTTTTTTAATTTATAAATGATTGAAAGAAAATATTTTGCTTGTATACGACTTACTTGACATAAATAAGTACTAACCAATAAGTCAATCTAGAATAGTTGAGGAAAAAATCTAATTTCTACGCGACATTGACGAAGTCAACTGTGCCTAACAGGGACTTCTGGAAGCCATTAAAGGAAATAATTGAATTGAATTGAAAAAAATCTAAAAGCAATATACATGAGATTGAAATATGTTATGATTCTAAGGGTGTATCTTCACAGGATTCCCACTGCTGGGCACGGGTCTCCCTTCAATATCCAACACGTCAGCTGAGTGAGAGTTGGTGGACTTCACATGTCTTCTTCACATCTCTTCGAAATCTTGTTAAGTACTTTTAGATACGCAAATTTCCAACATTTTCATGTGCATTTTCAGGATTTGAACCGACACTGTTTTGTGAAAAATGAAAACATTCCGCAACCGCAAATTAAACTCGTTTCTGGTGACGAAAATGCATCCACTATCCGTATTCATAGGGTTCCTTTATGTTTATTTGAAATATAAGTATTAAAAGTTACTATTATTTAATAAAAAAATTTTTATAAAGCCCAGCGGTAACGCGTTACTTGTATAACCGAGTGATGCGGGTTCAAATCCGGGTCTCGCACCTCTGATATTTTCATGTGCGAATCATTTCTATCATAATTACCACTTGTCTTACGGTGAACGAAAACATCGTGAGGAAACCTGCATGTCTGAGAAAACCTAGCAAGTTTTCGTAAGACATGTGAAGTCCGCCAACACGCACTAGGCCAGCGCGGTGGACTATGGCCTGAACCCCCTCGTACTGAGGGAGGCCCGTGCCCAGCAGTGGGACGTTAAAAAGGGCTGATGATGATTATTATATAAAATAATTTTATATATACATATAATTAAAATAATTTTATAAATATAATTATTTTATATAATAAATTTATGTAATATATATAAATTGTTTTATAAAAGTTACTATTAAAAATTATACTTTTACGAAAGCTTGCACTCGCTGTCTATTCCTACTGCACTAATAAGTATATACCTACTATTACAGTGACTGCTCTTAATAAATATTTCTAATAATGGCAGCATGAAGGGCCTGAAGCCAAAAACGCACTGGGAAATTTCATTTAAATTCGTCAGTCTTTCAGCGTAAAGGAGTAACAAATATAAGCACAGATATCTTTCGCATTTGTGGCTTGTATTGATTAAAAATAGTTAGTGTAATCTAATTTATGAAAGCACTGGTATAATTGTACAGAATCAGAACTTCAAAACCGAGTTAGGTCATTTCGAATGTCATACGAGGTCATATTGAAGATTCAGGTGTTCGGGATATTCAGACCTGGTACAAAGATAAAACATTCTCTTCAACTACAGTCGATATCTCCGCATCTCAACTCCTCGCAGATCAATCCCCATCCTTTGTCATGTCATTATTTCTATATATTAATTTGAATATTCTTTATTTTTATAATAATTTTCATAATTTTGACTGCCAGATTACGAAATGACCCGTTTAACAAATTAAAAACTATTTTATTTTACATTAAAATAGAGAAACCTTACAAAAGTATGTTAAAGATATTGACAAAAAGATTGCTTATACCTAACTAACAAAAATCTATGAATATTATTAACTAGCGACTCACCCTCGCTTCGCTCGGGTTCGTCCCCAGGAGTAACCTCTTTAGTATAGTTTTAAAATGACGTAATTTCCATATATATAATCGCGTAAGAAACGCTTTCATTCGACCGTTTTTTCTCCGATTCACTTTGCAAAACGGACTACCACGTAAAAGCCTCTTTATTTTTCGGTTTTTTATATAACCTATGACACTCAGCAATAATGTGGCTTTCTATTGGTGAAAGAATTTTTAAAATCGGTTCAGTAGATCCCGAGATTACTCCTTACAATTTAACAAATATACAAACACACAAACTTTACTTCTTTATTTATATTATCTATATCTTTATATTAGTATAGATACAGAAGTATAGATATATAATCTGTTAATCTTTTATTAGAAAAACTGTTATGTAGATAACATAAAATTTTGAAATGAGTTTAAAAATTAATCAAACGGGAAAAACCCGAGACAACAGTATAGTTTCTCACTTACCACATTTTTCAGTCCACATCTGAAACTTTTGCAATCAACTCCGCCGTTGTTTGTTAAAATAAAACGTGGTCAGCTCGTGCAAAATAAGCCTAGCTTGGGCAACGGTATATGCGGGATACTTCGCAATATCAATTGTCATGGACCACTATGTTTTTAGTAAACTAGCCAACGGACCGCTTCGCTGGGCGTAAGTTAAAAAAATTAAACGGTTTTTCTAACTTCCTAATAAAATAAAAGTAGCCTAAGTTACTCCTTATAACCTTAGCTATCTGCTAGTAAAAGTCGTGTAAAAATCAGTTCAGCCGTTTAAGAGATTAGCCGGAACAACCAGACAGACAGCCAAAAATGTTAAAAAATGACTTTTTGATGTAAGTATACGATATATGCTTTTATATGCATTTAGTGAAGAGTTGTTAATTTGAAATTAACAGACACTTCAATTTTATTTACATTTATGTACTGATTAGCAACATAATACAGACAGCCATATAGATAGACCAAAAATTCTAAAAACTATAGATTTGGCCTCTGTATCGTTAATAACGACTTTTTAAATTAGAATTTCAAAAAAAATATTCAATGTACAGATTCAACTACGTTAGAATTTTATTATACGTATAGATTATAAATTAACTATAGATAATATTAATAGTAGTAGTAGTGCTACGTAAACTAAATCCATTAATGGATCAGACATAGGTGGATGGAAAATCAAACGTAAGTTTGTATTCTCTATTGTTTTCAGGCTGACATGCCTTCCGGCGGTTTAGAGACTATGTACGGGGAAATGGAATGAAACGGTTAAGCCACAAGCTTATATTCTAGCTAGCTATTGCCTACTACTTTGCCTGTGTTTTGAATTAACATAAACTTTATTTGAAATAATATTTTAGTTTCTATCTGAAAGGTTTTCACTTTTATTTATTTTTTACTTTGTTATCATAAATATTTTTAATAATATCCTTATTTACATAAATGCAATGTAATAGTGATATAAATGTACATATAAATAAACGAGAAGTGTCCGTTTTTAATTTTAAATTGACAGCTTGTCACTAACTGTATATGAAAGTATATACGGTACTTACCTCAAATATAAATTTTTGAAATTTTTGTCTGCCTGTCTGTTTGTTCCGGCTACTCTCTGAAACGGCTGGACCGATTTTGACGGGATTTTCACTCGCAGTTTGCTAATGTTATAAGGAATAACTTAGACTACTTTAATTTTAGAAATTTTATTTATTTTAACTAGGGCAAGCCACGGCTTCGCTCGCGCTAAATCTAGGGACGAAACCGAGCGAAGCGAGGGTGAATCGCTAGTCTAATATAAGAAAACAATAATTGGAATATAAGGTCCGATGGATTACATATTCAGCCATTTTTAACTCATGAACATATCAGAGGTGCGCGACCCAGATTTGAACCCGCTTCACTCGGTTTTCAAAGAAAACGGGTCACCACTGATAAACAATAACCGGTTTATAAAATTTACATATTAAAATAAAGCCAAATATGTATTCAGATTCGATAACTAATAAAGTATTTTTATTGACACTAATCTTCTTCTTCTCTAATATATATATATACACACTGTGACAAGTGTTTGTTATCGAACTCCTCCAAAACGGCTTGACCGATTTTTATGATTTTTTGTGTACATTTGGTAAGTCTAAGAATAGGTCGTAGGCTATTTTTTATTTCGCTAGGTGATAATGAATTTAAAAGCGGGCGGTGCCGCGGGAATTGCTAGTATAAACATAATGTGATGTAATATGTAATATTTTTTTAGGCACTAACCAAATACAGTATATCTACGAGGACGGTATGAATAATAAATTATGCTATAATATTATAATTCCTATTATCATGTAACTTTGAATTTGCTTGGTTATATATAAATAAAAACCGGTCAAGTGCGAGTCGGAATCGAACAGAAAAAAGCCCAAAAGTACTATCGTAGTAGATATAATCCTATGTTAAATAATCGTAAATAACAAAAACCTAATTTTTTTTATTTACATAGTGACAATTTTGAAATTTACCTATTTCTCGGTTTTTATTATTTAAATCAATATGTTATGACATTAACATACAGCGCCATCTAGTTCCATGGAAAGTTACGAGGCTAGTGTTACGGATACTAGGTAGTTGATACACTACACATACATATAATATAGGTTTCAATACATACATAATATTATAATTATACAGAGTACAAACATTCGTGCTCAATAAATAAATGCTCCCAACGCGACTCGAACTCGCGATCGATGGCACAGCAAGTACAAACAACAAAATGGACCAAATAAATTAAATATATTATTTGTTGATATAGCAGCAACAGAAATACACACTACACACATTTTAACTATATATTACGGTTCATGAGAGTACTGAAAGATGGAGGACAGTGGAGGCTAAGTTTAAGAATCCCGTTGACAACCTTTCGAAAGGAACTCTAAAAATGTAGAAAAAGTTTCATTATATCTTTTCTTATTCATATTGACTGGAAATAAACATAATTATACTTACAATGGCTGTCCAATACAATACTAGATGAGTAAATAGGGTCCGCAGGGAATAAAAGCAAAGGGTTTCGTATAGAAAGGGTGCAATCTAATTTCACAAAAAGGTACCTTAATCGTGAGACACACTGTCGTAGGAAATGTTCAATTTATTTACGATTTTTTTTGTGTGTTATGCTTAGCTTCTATTCAAAAAATTTTCATATTGATATTTCGACGACACGTTTGGCTCAGTTAGTAGTGACCCTACTTTATGCACCAGCGGTCGCGGGTTCGTGTCCCGCTGGGGGCATTCATTTGTTAAGCGCGAATGTTTGTACTCCAATCATGGGTGTTAATATTTAAAATTTATATATGTAGTATATCAACTATCTGGTATCCGTAACACAAGCATGTAACGTAGCTTACCACGGAACTAGATGGCGCTGTTGCAATAATGTCCCAACATATTTATTTATTTATTTTAACGCTTGTTATTTGTTATTCACGTATAAATATGTTAGATTATTATATTGGAAGTAATCTTTTACATATCAAGAAAGGAAAACTGGCTAGAAGTAGATATTTATTATAAAAACTATAAAATAATTTCATAATAACACAAGACAAATTATTAGTAAAAATATTTGTTATGAAAAAACTAACCTGCAAATTCTATATTAACTCATGTGTCGTATTTTGTTAATAATAATAATAATTAACTTAATTATTATAATAGGAATTAAATGAAAATGTTGTATTATAACGCCAAAATGTAAGATCATGTACGATTATTATGTTCATACAATTACGTAGCATTTACGTATAATGTGATCAATTTTTTTTTATTTTTTGGTAGTCTTAGCTAATGTTTGAGACTGCTGAAGCGATTTTCATGTTAATTTCATTTATTGGCAGATTTTTCAGGGAAATGGTAGTTGTAAAAAAATCTGGAAAAATATTTAGACTATGGACTAATTCTGGATTTTCGCAGTGATCAATTTACTGGAGTACCAGAAATCTAAACTTTAATCCTTTTAAAACACTCTGTAAATTGCATCTACGTATTAAGTTATACAATCATAGATCACATTCTGTAGCCGTAGGGCGGTCAAGCGTGACGTGACGTTTCATTGAATGGCGATCGTGTGAGTGTGAGAAAAACCGCCCTTTGAATCTCATAATGCTTCAATAAAAAATTCTATTGGGGAAAAATAATTCCCTTTTGCGACCCTTTATCCCATTTGCCGGCCCTTGGCGGGTGAAAAATCTTAAACTTGCTTGGTACAATAATGTAAAAGTAATATGCTATTGACTTATTGAATGTATATTTTATCAACACTAGAGTTTATGTTGTGGGGTTTGAACTTATTAAATACAAACCGCCGCACTCATAGTCACTTAATGAACCATTAAGTCGAGAATCTCCATACTAAAGAACGAATTAATGGTTGATTAAGTGACTCTGAGTGCAGCGATAAAACTTACATTTGAATAAATTATTCAAGTCAGTAGAAAACATACATCAATAGAAACTCCTATATTTGAAAAACTATTTTTAAAACTAATTTGTTGATAACACTTTATTTTTAGATATAATAAAAATATTAATATAGACAGTAATAAAAATATTAATTTGACGACTCGTTTGGCTCAGTTGGTAGAGACTTACTGCGCCAGCGGTCGCGGGTTCGAGTCCCGCTGGGGGCATTCATTTGCTAATCACGAATGTTTATACTCCAGTCATGGGTGTTTATATTTATAATATGTATGTATTTTAAATTTATATGTGTAGTACATCAAGTAACTATCTGGTATCCGTAACACAAGCCTCGTAGCTTACCACGGAACTAGATGGCACTGTTGTAATAATGTCCCAACATATTTATTTATTTATTTATTAATGTACTTATACAATAATGCTAGTGATTTTTTGGACTGATGACTTATTTGGTGTGTCTGAGCGTGAACTGGATCACTGGGTTCGAATCCCGGAAGATAGCAATGATTAACTCTCGGACCTATCATATTAGTAAAGTAAAAATAGTCTTTTTTTAGTTCAACCTCGCTTCAAACGGTAAGTTTTACAAAAAAGTTTACAGGGAATAAAAGATGCGAAATTTTATTATCTACAATAGGTTTCAATAATTTTTGCTCTAAATTTTCCGAGATATTGGTCAAAAACTTTGTTTGAAGATGGCGCTTGAAGCTCCACCTGGATCTGTCAGCATTTTGTGTTTTTATGCTCAGTAAGTGAAGGGTACAGGGGCAAAACGAGGAATATCACATAAAATTTAAAAAAGTTGAAAAGTATGGAAACATTAAGATTTTGCCACGTGTTCTTCTTCTTCTTCTTCTTCGCACGGCTGGTTTCCGCACTTAGGCAGTAGATGCCCGTTGTGCGTGAGCTTGTGCTGAATGCGTTAGTCTGTCCACCCCATGGCGTCCCAGTAGTCAAGCAGGCTGCCGGTGTCCTGAATGATTTCCTGAAGAGTCCTTCTGGGGCCTAGTTTTTCTTTACGCAGGCGTTCGAGCTCGCAGCATTCTAGTAGAATGTGGGCCGGTGTTTCTTGCCCTTGTAGACATGCTCTACACAGGGGGCTGTCGGTGATACCTATGTTAAACAAATGTTTATTGAGTTGGCAGTGTCCTGTTATTAGTCCCACCACCGTTTTGAGTTTTGTTCTATTTAGGCGTATTAGTTTTGCTGTTAGTTGTTTGTTTGTTTTAGGGAAAAAGGCTAGTTTGCACTGACGACAGTCGCTATTAGCTTCCCATAGTGAGTTCATTGTTTTAATTGTTAGTTCGTGTAGCCATGTTTTGTATTCACTAAATGGTATTGTTGTTAGTGGAGTAGGGCCTTGTATGGTTAGTTTTGAGCCTTTCTTGGCTAGTTCGTCTGCCATTGTGTTGCCTTTATTGTTAGCATGACCCTTAACCCAGGATAGGGTTAGTTTGTTATTCTTCGAGAGATGTTCAAGTGTTTTGTGACATTCCAGAATGTATTTGGATTTTGTCGTGTTTTTGGTTAGTGCCTGTAAGAGTGTCTTACTGTCTGTTTTAATGTGTATGGTTGTGTTTTTGAGGTTATTGGTTAGGAGTTCTTGGGCACTTACTATAACCCCTGCACATTCTGCCTGAAACACAGAGTTGTGCGCTCCTAGATGGTGACTGATTTCGATGTTTAATGTATGACTGAAGATACCTACTCCAGCTCCGTTTTTGTTCTTAGATCCGTCCGTGTATACGGTGTGTGTGGAACTTGTACTTGGTTTATCCGAGTTATCCTCTTCGTTATCGTTGAGTATAATTTTGTAGTTTTTATCTATCATGTGTGTTTTGTTGGTCTTGTCGTTAGGCCAATTTAGTTTTGGGCAATCTGCTGCGTAAAGTTCGATGATCTTTGTGTGTCTGCCTTGGTTTCCGCTCCATTGATTTGTAGATCGAAGTCGTAGAGCGGCCATGGCAGCTTCCTGTTTTATGAAAATGTGAAGTGGAGGTATTCCCAGGATTATCTCCAGTGCTGCTGAGGGAGTCGTTCTCATACTACTTGTGATGGCAAGTGTGGCGGTTCTTTGGAACTTCTGAAGTTCTTTTTGAGTTGTGCTCAGGTCCGTTCTGGGCCACCAGACGAGACATGCGTAAGTGAATGCTGTTCTTACAACTGCGGTGTATAGCCATAGCATTATCTTTGGTTTGATACCCCATTGTTTCCCAACCATGCGTCGGCACTGATTTAGGATTTTATGGGATGAGGTTAGTTTCTTGTTTATGTGTTTGTTCCAGCTCAGTTTGTTATCTAGTATTATTCCCAGGTATTTCACCTCGCTGGATAGTTTTAGCGGTTCATTAAATAATATAGGCATTCTTGTTAATGAGATTTTGCGTTTGTCTGTAAATAGCATTAGTTCTGTTTTAGCGGGATTTATCGATAGGTCATTCCTTATGCACCATTCTTCTGCTATGAGAAGTGCACTTTGCATAAGTTCCCCTAAGGTTGGTTCAAATTTACCACTGATTAGGATGGTAATGTCATCTGCATATCCAATGGCGTGTATGTATTTGCCACGTGTTATACAATGCATTGTAAATTAAAAAAATAATAATTTTGTGACATTCAAAGTGACCTTTAATCTTATAAAAAAGAAAAATTAGATCGGAAATATAGAGCGAGGTTGAATTCTATTTTTACCGTACTACACATCCTATCATCATCTTACCTCCAAACCAATCAACATCTGACTCACATTAGTTGTAACGAATAGCCTGCTGTATAGAGCATTTTGTTACAGGCCATTTTAATGTCCCACTGCTGGGCGGTGATTGCAAATTATTCGATTACAAGAGAAACAGTAAATATTTTTTATATATTAACTAGCGACTCACCCTCGCTGCGCTCGGGTTCGCCCCTAGGTACGTGTTGTATATATTTACTTCGCACCGCCCGGTATATATTTGAGTTGATTATATGAATTGCACGCACCATGGCAACGGTCATAAATTATATTAAAATACGTCAAACGCCGTTAATTGTATAATGTTGTTTTAAATTTCCTTTTTAACAAAAATTTATTTTTAAAAAACTTAACAAATTATATATTAAAACTTTCCTGGAGAACCATTCTATCCATTGATGAAAACTGCATGAAAATCGGTGCAGTAGATTTTGAGTTTATCGCGAACAGACAGACAGACAGACAGACAGACGCGGCGGAGGACTTTGTTTTATAATATGTATAGATATAAATATTTAGTAAATTTTAACTCTTAAAAGTAATTATACACAACATTTTACTACGAGACCAATAAAGTCAATGACCTGTAAATGATTCAATTGTGGTCATTGAAAATTAAACTTCTGAGACTATTAATTGCAAAACCTTAACTTCCAAATTGAGAATTTCCACAAATACTTATTAACTATAATAAGTTTTTGATTATACTGGTACTACAAATTATAAAACAAAGTCCTCCGACGCGTCTGTCTGTCTGCTCGCGAAAAACTCAAGAACTACTGCACCGATTTTCATGCAGCTTTCACCAATGGATAGAGTGGTTCTTGAGGGAGGTTTTAGTATATAATTTGTCAAGTTTTTGTATACATTTACTAGCGGAACCCGTGGCTTCGCTCGCGTCTCTAGTGTTAAATAAGTTCAACGGAAACGCGCTCGCTTCGTAAATCAAGGGAAGGTGGTTCTGACTGATGAAAAATCTGATTTCATGGGATATAGAAGACAGTTGATGACATTTTTATAAAAGTCTAGCGACTCACCCTCGCTCCACTCGAGTTTTTTTTTTATAAATATGTATGGATATTATTACAACAGCACCATCTTGTTCCGAGGTAAGCTACGAGGCTTGTGTTACGGATACCAGGTAGTTGATATACTACACATATAAATTTTTAAATACATACATATTATAAATATTAACACCCATGACTGGAGTACAAACATTCGTGCTCTACAAATGAATACCCCCAGCGGGACTCGAACCCACGACCGCTGGCGCAGAAAGTAGGGTTACCCATGACTGGAGTACAAACATTCGTACTCTACAAATGAATACCCCCAGCGGGACTCGAACCCACGACCGCTGGCGCAGAAAGTAGGGTCACTACCAGGTGAGCCAAACGAGTCGTGGCTTGTTACTATATTTTAAGTATATGAACATTATAACGGTTACTATTTACACCTTTTTTAGAGACAACATATTTTCCCCCAGTATCTACGAAGTATCCTAGATGTTAATCGGGAAAATTACAGCAAAGTTCATCATGATGTCACCGACACACAAAAATTCTAAAAAACTATAGATTTGGTCTTTGTTTTAATATCAATAGTATAGTGTAGATATATATATCCAAAAAATATTTAATGAATATATTCGACTTAGAATTTTAAAACATGTAAAGATAATATTATGCCAGGTTAAATATAAAATAACTGTTAACAAAAAATATTAATTGCTGCGTAATTCAGAGTGAAATAGGGACGACGTACGCTTCGAGCTTACTTTGACTAGCGTGCAAAAACCGACAATGATAGGAAGTCGCCCGCGACGACGGAGGACAAACAGAAAGCTCTCTACACTACCGTATTCCTTAAACTTCGATCAACTTCGTGAGTAGTAGTTCTTGTATAATTAATTTATATTTGTGGGTAACAAATCTTTTGCCCTAAAATTCTTTAAAATTTTGCTTCTCTCATCATTTTCTTCTCACGTCATTTGAGTGGGGTTGCCAAATCTGATTTTCAACTTGAAAAGGCTGAGTTGTCGCAAAAACGTAAAAAGCCATTGGGTTTAGTCATAGAAATATAATCGTAGCTAGAGAATGCGATCAGTGATCTGTGAAATCGTTGTACAGACACACACTCAAGTTGCTTAATGTTAAATATAACAAAAAATCTTTATACAGATCTATTATATAGATATGTTAACATAAATTTATCGATAAAAATAAAATTAGTATCAAATCATACTTAAGGAGGAATAGAAGAGACGAAACAATAAGTAAAATAAATTTTAAATGTTGTTAAAAATCTATGAGCTACATTATTGACTTACACATTAGTGACTTAAAATAGATTCGGTATTTAAATAAAAAAAACATAATAGAAGGTCTTCAAGAATAATTCGAAATGAATAAAATACGTACTTGAAATTTATTAAAATACTAACTTCAAATAGAACGATAATAAAAGTAGCTCGAAGCTGAATCTCACTCACTCTAAACGCAAAAAGGATTAATATTTAGAGGAAAAGCAAAGTTAGATATTAATAAATATAAAAAAATTACTACATAATATTATAAAACAATGTTATCCGCCGCCTCTGTATGTCTGTCTGTTCGCGATTAACTCAAAAACTACTAAATCGATGTTTCATCATGTTGTTTTCACCAATGGAAAGAGTGGTTTTAGAGGAAGGTTTTA
Organism: Boloria euphrosyne; assembly: GCA_951802675.2. Taxonomy (NCBI): domain Eukaryota; kingdom Metazoa; phylum Arthropoda; class Insecta; order Lepidoptera; family Nymphalidae; genus Boloria; species Boloria euphrosyne. The sequence continues at coordinate 6,948,044 of OX637896.1, forward strand.
GTATATAATTTGTCAAGTTTTTTAAGCATTTATTAGCAGAAACAGCAGATTCGCTCGCGCAAAATCTAGGGACGAACCCGGGCGAAGCGAGGACAAGTCGCTTGTAAAATATAAACGTTTCACGATTTCCAACAAACTCTCAGGCTTATATCCCATACATATACAACAATATTTAAAAGCTGGCGGCAGAATTTATTTTCATGACATGAAACTTTGTTACCAAGTGTACTTCAAAACGTAGCCGGGGACGCTCGCGAGCTCGGGAGATAAATCATGTGGATCGTGACTCTCTCTTAGTGCATACTACCGATGTAACTGGATTTGTTTGGAAAGATGCTGTTATTTATTATATAACAGTCTTAGATTAAAGCTAGTATTTGACATGCTTATAATAATGGTATGTTTGCTAAAAAGCACTTGAAAATCAGGGGTCACACGTTCATTCTCCATCGAGCATAATTCAAGTTAGTGATCAAAGAGACAAATTGAGAAGTGACTCGCCTTAGTGGGTGGTGTACCAGGAGAGTAGCTCTCGGTACTTCTTTGTAATCCTGTAAGCAGAGTGGACCATGGAAGCAGCACTTTGGATGCTGTTGATACTGCGTCACTCCATTAAGAAGAGGAGGTTTTGCTGGGCTTAGTAGATAGTACCATCGCTACCATTACGTCTTAGGGTGAGGAAACCTTTCTGGTTTCCTTTTCTAGTTAAGAAAACTAAACGAGTTTTCGAAAGACATGTGAAGTACAACGCCTAGCAGTGTAAGTGGCCAGCGTGGTAGATATTATTTATTAGTAGTGATTTATTTATTTATTTATTATATTAATATTTAATATTCATTATTTTATTATATTACAGAATAGATGTCTAATTAAAAGTCAAACTAATATAATTAAGCATATTTAAAAAAATACTATAACAAAGAATAAACTTGAGCAAAAGGGTTTATTTTGATAAAAGTATTTCCTAAGTAAACAATCCAAGACACCGATCGATAATGCATTAAGATTTCTAAAGAGTGCTCCTCACGTCCACTTTCCGACCTATTGTTAGAAGCCTAAGTACCTACTTGTTAGGTCGTCGTATCTAACATCCCATTTTGTTACAAATGTTTTACTATCTATATTTTATCCATTCAGTTGAAAGTTTAGAAAAAAACTTAATTAAAACTTAATTCCATCGGTAGTTTTTAGGCGTTTTAGTTAATAATCAAAAGTTGCTCTATAGACCAGAAACTAAATTCTTAGAGCCCCCGCAAACAGCGAACTTTCGATCGGCCAATAGTTTGGTTAGTTGCTTAATCAGTACGGCGGGCTTCCACGCGCGCACGCTACGTACTGTTCAGTCAGTCAGACTTTAAGTTTTTTCGAGTTTTGACACCGGAACGTCAAGCTTATAGCCTAGGATCCCACAGCAAGATCTCTAAGATCATCGCGTTTTTTTACTGAAATCTATTTTTTTATATGACATTATTTTAATAAAAAATACTAGCGACCTTAAATGTCAACCTGGCCAAACCATATTCTCCTATTTATTATAATTTATAAAAAATAGATTTTAATCAAATACGCGATAACGTAGTAATCTTGCGGTGGGATCCAAGGCTAAGAGCTGTCGGCAGATAGTTTGTCTAGTATGCGCACCCAACAAACCCAACAGTTTAGTCGGGCCAGTGTACGCGCTTACCCGACTAAACTATCGTCCGATCGAAAGTTCACTGCTTGCGTTATCTCTTAGATTCAACATATTATTTTATCATGTTACGTTATAAAGCCTTTAGAGTATAGCCTTCATCGATTAATGGAGCATCCAATACTAAAGTAACTGTAACCTATCAACGGGCGCGCGGTCAATTGACGGGTTAAACAAAAAAAATCCTGAGATTAGCGCGTTCAATCAAAGAAACTCTTTAGCTTTATAATGTTAATATAGACCAAATATAATATGTAGGTTATAATAATAGTACTGGACTGGATGCCGGCTGTCTGTCTGGTTGCATATCTACCGAATTTTTTTTGGGAGCGCGTGGCGATATCAAGTTAAAATTAATCCATTCGAGCTGTGATGATAAGAAACAATCAAAAGATGCAGCAGCTTATATTAAATTTCTTTAGATATTCAAGCAAAGGAATCATTTATATTATGGTACTTCAGGCTTAACTTAAATAATATTTGGCAAGAAGCAATGTCTTCAAGCACAAGCTGGTAAAAACCAGTCATAGAATGCACCCGAGCAAACCAAGGATAAGTCGCTAGTATATCATATACTTCATTTGATACAAAAATAAATTTTCCCACTATAACGAATTTGGGTCAAAATTTCCAAGAGAGACAAATGGTCCACAAGTTGCCCTCCGGCACTTCGATCAGTCAACCGCACGGGCTAAGGTTGAAAAATTCTTCCTTGTCTGATATAGTGTCGCATTAGGTGTCGTAAACTTGAATTTGAATGAGATTAATCGTCATTTCAACAACATTCATAGTTTACTGGATAGGTTTTAGTAAAAGTAAAAAGTTTTTTTTAAAATTTATCTTTTATTGAGTTTTGAAAGTAAGTGTAAAAAAATAATTGAATATTTTAAGTGAATAGACGAAATTAATATGATATAATTTACTACTACTTTTACCAATTTTATAAAGTGAAAAATCCATGATGACTGAGTACAAATATTTGTGCTGACAAATGAATGCCCTCAGCAGGACTCGAACCCGCGACCGTAAGTAGAGTCACTACAAACTGAGACAAATGCTCAAATATATTATGCATATTTATATGTAAATTCTAACACGTTGTATGATTATTGCAAAAACCAAACTGTATTTTATTATTTGACGAAATTACTTCGCTTTCTCCCGAAACCATTAATTTTATATACCATTTAAAGTATAAATACAAGATAAATCGGCAAAATATGTACCTATTTGATTTAATTAAAACCTAGCCACTACTTTTTGCTTAACAGCTTATTTACTAAGGAAGGTTTATACATAAATAAACTATGTAATTTATAATAATATAAATAAAAATGAATGTTGGTAAGCGCATAACTCAAGAACGGCTGGACCAATTCGGCTAATTTATTTTTTTGTATGTTCCTTAAGGTCCACGGAAGGTTTTAATACAAAAAAAAAGAAAAAAATGAATGTTGTTAAACGCAGAACTCGATAATGGCTCGACCAATTCGGCTAATTTTTTTTTGCATGTTCCGTAAGTCACACGGAAGGATTTTATAATAGTAAAAAAATTCTAAGTTTGTAAAAAACTTATACTAAAGGAAGTACGAATCCAAGCGAAGCAGGGTAAGTCGATATTATATAATAATAATAGTACAAGTTTAGTACTATTATTATTATATAATAAGTATAGTATAATAATAGTAGTAGAATTAATAGGCTCTAAAACAACATAGTTTCGGTATTGGGGACAAGTAAATTGAGGATTCGCTTGTAGAATGTTAGTGCTCTGAGATAACAATTTATGTGGCGAGTGAGGGGAACTATGTCTAAAATACACCTTTATGTGTGAAAATGGATTAATTCTATGAAAATTAGAGCAAAATATACTTCATTTTAATAGATTTTAAACAAAATCTGTTGACGACAGAGGATTATTTTCCTACCAAAATTATATGTACGATAGAGAAATATTTGAAAGAAAATTAAAAGGAGACAATTTGTAGTAATAATGTCAAAATGAATATACACTACCGTCCAAAAGAAACGTCCGTGAAACTAGATTTTAATGTTATAAAACTTTATTATTCCAAATTTAATTTATATTATTATTAATTAAAGCAGGTATAATGACTTTTTACACGGTGGTGGTCGCTCGGTGGTAACTCGCTTGCTTGGAAAACCGAGTGATGCGGGTTATAATCTCGGGCTGCACTAGCAAATTTTTGAAGACATATGGAGTCCGCCAACAACGGTGCCCAGTAGAGGTAAAAAAGGCTAATATACTTACACATTTTTCACTTAAAAATGATGTTTACGATTTCATTTGGTGATTTTGTCAAACTATCATCACACAAATGAATGCCCCCAGCGGGAATCAAACCAGAGAGAGAATCAAGCAAGAAGGGTACAACAGCACTAGAACTGAGACAAAGGTGTCGTTATATTATATTTTACTTAATAATACACATTAAATTCTAATTTTACGTAGTTGATATAAAAAAAAACTATATATCTTACGTAAAGTTAAGCATCGCTTCATTCTCTCGATAGAAAATTAAACGAAAACAACTGCCGATGCATTTGTAGCGATCAATTGAATACGTTACATAATAACTATTGACTCTAAAAGAGTGTGTTAAGAAATGGTAAATGAATAAACTTTTAACCTTTAATAAAGTACTATTTGAATTGTATTCGTTCAATTGAAAATATCTTGTATTTTGAGATGAAGGTTCTATCAAAGTAGTTGCTGGGTTTTTCTATCAAAAAATTTTTCGAAGTAGCCTGTTGTTGTGAAGTTGGAACAATACCCACAAGCCATAAAAACACGCAAAGTTATCGTATAGGTCTTGTCTAATTGTCTTACTGTATTTTGAAAATGAAAGCTATAGAGCGCACTTGTGTCTTCGCTTTAATAATATCTCAAGCGCATCTGGTTATTTGCACTGATACTAACCATCGAGACCGAAACCGTTGCAAAGACATCTTCATTTGGTTATTTTCGTTTTTAATCAAAAGTATATATAAAGCCGACATGACTTATCTTAAACCGATCATTAATTTTTATAATATAATGACTAGCGACTCACCCTCGCTTCGCTCGGGTTCGTCCCTAGGTACGTGTTGTATATATTTTTTACTTTGCACCACCCGGTATATATTTGTCTTGATTATAATATGAATTACCATTACACGCACCATGGCAACGGTCATAACTGATACGTCAAACGCTGCTAATTTTATAAAGTTTTTTTAAATTTTCTAATCTTCCGCAATACTTTCTTATTTTTTTCTTTCATAAGAACCTTCTCCTAACAATAACAAACATAACAAAAAAAGAATTGGCCAAATTGGTCCAGGCGTTGTTGAGTTATGCGCTTACCAGCACATTTTCCGATTCATTTTTATATTATATAATCCATACTAATATTATAAATGCGAAGTAACTCTGTCTGTCTGTCTGTTACCTTTTCACGCCTAAGCCACCCAACCGATTTTGCTGAAATTTGGTATGTAGATAGTTTGCATTCATGAGAAGGAAATAGGCATATTATTTTTTGGAAATTCAACCCCTAAAAGGGTTAAAAGGGGTGGCAAAGTTTGTATGAGAAAAATATTTTTATTGCACATTTTTGCATGAAACTTTGAATTAATGCTTTTTAGTACAAATGATGAAACACGTATTTCAGGGTTTTTCGAAATTCACCCCCATTGGGGGTTAAAGGGGGTGGCTAAGTTTGTATGGGAAATTTAATTCTATTGAAATATTTTGCGTGAAACTGAAATAATGCTCTGCAATACAAATTATGAGATACATATCTAAGCGTTTTTTGAAAATCAACCCCTATAGGGGTTAACGGGGGTGGCACAATTTGCGTAGGAGAAATATTTAACAGTAATTTTTACCATAAGTCCATAACAATGAACCACGTACATCAGTTTATCATTAACGAAAAACACACAAAGAAATTATGATACACATAGTAGCAAAATTGGTTAAAAATAGGAAATAAGTTTTAGAAAGCGCAGCAGTGGCGGCACGGCAGGATGCTACACAGTAGTTTTCAGAAAAGAGGGCCAGAACTTTAAATGGGGAATCAGTCCTTGGTACATTATAAGTAACAGTATATAAGCAAAAATTTTTATTTTATTCACTCTTAGCGCGAGCGAAGCCGCGGGCACCGCTAGTGATATATAAATCAAAAATGAAAGCTTATGTAGCAATATATCGATTAAACTATTATATACAATAACATATATATCATATATAACTTAAGCGAGCTTCGCCAAATGTGCCTGGACAGTATCCAATGACGATGATTTGCTCGGAAATTAACGATCGATGCGTGTCAAAGTGTAATAATTATAATTGATGGAATTTATGTAAAATTATAGTTAAAAACATTTAAAAAAGTGCCGCTTGTGGGTATTTTATATAGGATTCGTCAAAATATGTGAAAAAGTAAGAAGAAGAAAAGTCTATGTAAAAAAGTAAGTGGTTCCAAAAAAAAATGATAATACAAAAGTTTTAAAAAATCAATTGAGGAGAAAAACGCAGGCAAGACACAGGTCGGGCGGTAATTGCTGTACCAGCGGTCGCGGGTTTGAGTCCCGCTGGGGGTTTTTATTTATATGAGGAGCACGAATGTTTGTACTCCAGTTATGAGTGTAGTTCCTTTTAATATTAAAGTAAAAGAGGGTAGTTTGAAGCTTTTGTTATCTCTATAATTTCTATAATTCTATCAAGTGCGTATTTATAATATATATTCTTGTGAATTTAGACCAGAAGTGAGCTTTTTTTAAAAAAAACAAGCTTACTAAATCGACCTCAATTTATTTTAAGAATCTGAAAATGCTAAAACACAATTTAACTAACCGAAAAGACAACTAATCTACCAACAATGATATTTTAAGAAACAAACCGACAGAGTAACGACCTAACAATGCTACCACGATAAGTGTCAAGACACAACTACCCCCCGATGCCGGTTATGCATCGACTTTTATAGTTTTCTCCCCACTCCAACATCCTCTTTTCTGTTCATCTTCCACAGTATTTATTTAAAGTTATATATTATACATTTTTGTAGTGTATCAACTATATGGTATTCAGAACACAAGCCCAGTAGCTTACCATGGAACTAGATGGTGCTTTAAATTATTGTCCCAAATTTTTTTTTCTGAGAATTTCGTAATAAACACACAAACAAAAGTTACAATTTAACGCAAAGTATGAAAGTTCATAAAATTTCTTTGATCTAAGTTAAATTTTGCTTATTTTAGTATTTTCTTCTAATTAGTACGTAATTCTGAAAAGATTTATCAAAACTAATTTTAAATAAATAACAGTTTTTTTCGAATACATAAATAACTTTTGGGTGCTTGTAATTAAATTCTACGCGCACCTATGAATGTTTTGAAAGTGGCATTTAATAAATGAGTATTAAATTAATTATATTTACTTTAATTTTTAACATATTGTATAATATTATTATGACACGATACACAGGTTTCGCCATTTGAGATTTAGACAGGCAATTTTGATAAGTTATCAAATTAAAAGAATAAGCTATGCAAATCTAGCTTTATAATTTAATTTTTGCTTACAATAATTATAGTTAATATTTTATAAATAATTATATTTAACACTTTTTAACTTCTTACGACTGGTCCAGTAGTACGTAGTATCCCACTCGTACTGAAAAGGCTCCCTTCAGTACGAGTGGGATAAGGATACACTGGCCAATTGCGGGTTTACGGACTGCACATGTTTTCGATAGCGTACTAGGATACCTTTAACATGGAGGTTTGCTTACGATGTTTTCCTTTACCGTAAAACAAGTACTAAATAATTAATATTAATGAAACCTATCTATAGCTTTTTAGGTCTTTAAAAGTGCGTGCGACCTGAACATTACATAAAATAACTCCAAGAGAGTGCCCGAGTAATTAATTGAGACAAGTTATTTTATGGTATACCTATTACTTACTTTATCATTACTTAGGTTTTATCTCGGTGCTTAACTTAGTACTTAGAATAGCCAATTTACACAAACTAGTGATCGCGCAGTGGCCAAAATTCAACCGTAATCTGCTTTTATTGTTAACAAACAAAACTGAACGTTGATTTTACAATCTATAGATAAACAATTACTCCTCTTAGAAGACCTCTTCGAAAAAGTGTTTTGGACAATAACTCATCAATTTCCAGGATGTTTAAAATACAAAATGAAATACCTGCAACCTAGAACGATTCCATTTTGATAATTTTCGCTAATAAGTTAATACGTTTTTAATATAGTGTAATAAATAATATTTTATATACTTCCTAATATTTGCATGCTGTATTTGCCTTAAAAGATAATGCATTTAGAATTAAGGTACACTGTATTTCTTTTTACTCAATATTGTATTAATGTAATTATCACTGGTGGATTTAAATAAATAAAATAAAAAATTCTAAACTGAGTCAAATCTGTACAGATTTTTTGTAAAATTTAATTGATATACTCATTATTATCAATACTGTGTCCGAATCTATAATTTTTGTCTGTCTATCTGTCTATGAACGCATAACGAGAAAACTACTGGATAGTTTTTGATGAAATTTGGCATTGATGTTAGCTGGCTCCGGGTAACTGGTATTCCAAAATCTAAACTAACCGTTACACCGTACCTATCCAAGGGAAGCTAGGGTGAACTACTAGTAACATAGCAGTATAAAAAATTGTACAAAATGACAAAATGATTTTTATTTTACAGTCTCGGCGACATCCATAGGCAGTAATATTTTTTCATAATACTCCGTACCCATTTAAAGTCTGATCTAGTATCTATAATCTATTATACACATAAATAAAATTGAAGTGTCTGTTTGTAATTTCAAATTAACAGCTTTTTACTAAATGCACATAAAAGTATATACGGTACTTACATCAAAAAAACATTTTTTAAAATGTTTGTCTATTTGTCCGCCTGTCTGATTGTTCCGAGTAATCTCTGAAACGGCTGCATCGATTTTGACGGAACTTTCACTCACCGATAGCTAATGTTATAAGGAGTAACTTATCGAAAAAGGAGGAAGTTATATTTAGAAATTTTATTTGCTTTAACAAGCGGAATCTAGGGACGAACCCGAGCGAAGCGAGGGTGATTCGCTAGTCTTTTATATATTGTAACTAGCAGTACCCGCGGCTTCGCCCGCGTTAATTTTTTAAATCGATAGTGAACTTTATTCGTACACTCGCTAGGTTGATCTGTAGATTGCCTGAAAATTTCTCCAAAATTACTCCAGCTATTTCAGAACCCATATAATATGTGCAGTGTGCACGCCTCTCTCCCGTTCTTGGAACCCCCTCCCACTTCCAATTGCCCGCTGTGCTGCGCTTTATTTCTCTATTAATTAATAAGTTATTTCAAGTTATTTTCAGACATTCATACAAAATAATGAGAGCACTAAGACCACCTTAATCTGGCCATGTCGAAAAACCGTTCTTAGCGGACTTCTACTAACTATTAAGTAACTCCCTACCATGTTTAAAGTTTGTAGCACTGAAAGTGAAGGACTTTCATACAAACTTGCAAGAGCCCTGCGACCACTTTAATGCGGCCCAGTCGCAAAATTCTTTCTTAGCGGACATCTACTATTTATAGACTACCTCCCTGTCAATTTTCATCTTTATACGTCCAGCGGTTTCCGAGTTTTCGTAATGAGTGAGTGAGTGTTTTTCGTGTTTATATATATATAGATTATAGACAGTGGTAGCCCAGCGGTAACGCGTCGCTTGTATAACCGAGTGATGCGGATTCAAATCCGGGTCTCGCACCTCTGATATTTTCACGTGCGAATCATTTCTATCATGATTACCACTTGTCTTACGGTGAAGGAAAACATCGTGAGGATACCTGCATGTCTGAGAAAATCTAGCAAGTTTTCGTAAGACATGTGAAGTCCGCCAACACGCACTGGGCCAGCGCGGTGGACTATAGCCTGATCCCCCTCGTACTGAGGGAGGCCCGTGCCCAGCAGTGGGAGGTTAAAAAGGGCTGTTGATGATGATATATAGATTAATAATTACATACTAATTGATAAATGTATGAAAATTTTCTGAAATGATTTAAATGGGTTGTTTTGTAACTACCTGGCGGTTCGTTGGCGAAAGCTCGTGACATAATTGAGTACTATTGATTTTTATGAAGTGACTTAATTAACAAAACTGAGAACAATCACCAGCAATTTTTATGATTGCAAAATAAAGCTAAGATTAGTAGTAATAGCACTCCAAATTAATAATAAATTTTGTATGATAATATAATAAACATGACAGTTTTACTGACAAAGTAAAACGTCAATGCTACGATCGATGCACAGACAATAATAATGGACGGCAATCAATTAATTCAAAATACTAATTTTAATATTAAAAAAATAGGGATTGGTGGTAGAAGCCTAATAATTTAGGGTTATATGTATTTTTTGATACTAAATCATAAGAAAATACAAAATAAAATATTGGTCTAAAAATGAAAAATAAAAAATCTGCAGAGTGCCACTCTTATTACCTAGAGGAATAAAAAATAGCCTACGACCTATTCTCATACCTACCAAATATACACACAAAAATTCATAAAAATCGGTCAAGCCGTTTCGGAGGAGTTCGATAACAAACACTGTGATACTAGATTTTTATATATTAGATTAATATTTCTGCATAGAGTCTCAGGTCCGAGTAATTTAGTTCGGCTTTACATTGCGGTTGACGTGTTAACGCTGTGGTCAGGCTTTGGTGACTTGACAAATACAGACTGTACTCTGCTGACTATATTAATTCCTATCCGCTAAGTATTTCTAATAGATATTACTAAACATTTCTTCCTCACTTGCTGCGTCCCTGGGCGCCTGTGCTCACCCCTTTTTAATGATCGAGTGCTGGGTACATGTAAAAAATAAGTAAAAACACTTTCTGAGATTGTTAGTTAGTTCTTTTTTAATTTAGAGCAAATTGTTATGATTAATATTATTATATATTTTTTGTTTTTTTTTTAGGAATGATATACATAAATAAATATATTATTAAATAACTATCAAAAATAAGGAGTTTCTATGATCATTTGTGTATCTTTTTTATTTTTTTCATGATAAGTGGGTACTATTTTTCTTTAAAAACCTAAGGTTAGATGTTTCAATAAATATTTATTCCAGGAGCTTTTTCAAATTTAGGATATATAAACATATAATGTATACATATACATACATATATAAACAGATTACTTGTAGTAGACTGCGGGAAGCGTTCTATCCACCGAAGCAATATTAATTGTTCCCACTAACACTGACCGTATTTAGGTCACCCATAAACCACTGCAGACGATATTTTCATAGTAAATAATTCTGAAAATCAAAGCCTCACTGTTTCATGATCAGCCAATGAAAAGAGTCTATATAAAAGTGATAAATCAGTACCTACATAAAAATTAAAGTGAAGTGTCTGTTTTTAATTTCAAATTAGCAGTTTTTCACTAAATGCATATAATGAAAGTATATACGGTACTTAAATAAAAAAACAATTTTTAATTTTTTTTGTCTGTCTGTCTGCTTGTTCCAGCTAATCTCTGAAACGGTTGGATTAATTTTGACGGGACTTTCACTTTTACACATTTTATTTGAAAATTATAAAAACTTTGAAACTTTGTGCCGAGTTTGTTACTCAAGTATAAAGTGCTTAAAATGGGAAAAAGTAAATATATGAGTTTTAACAGCTGTTTAAACTATACTTTTACGCATTTGCAAGCCCTGCGTTGTTGAAATGTCCATGGGTGGTGGTGATCACTTACCATCCTGCCCCCTTTGTCCCATAAAAATACTTTTACCCGGTGTAATATAGTAATGTTAATGAACTATTATGAAATTAAAGATTTTTTTATATTTCTCTTCTTTATTTCTATTCGGCCTCGATGAAGGCCTCGCGTCCGTTTCTATTTATTTTAGCGTAACCCTAATTCTTTTGTCAAATAAAAGTAGCCTAAGAGCCCCCTTATGACATTAGCTATCTGTTTAAAGAAATTGATTATTAAAGAATTCTTATTAGAAGGTTTCATTAAAATCTATCCAGCTTTTTTAGATAAAAGAGACAGGTAGACAAAAATGTAAAAAAATTGCGTTTTTAATATAAGTAGGTTCCGTATATAATTAAAATAATATGCATTTATTATGCATTTGTTATGCACAATATAATGCTGTTATTTTGAAACCGACACGCTGTATAGGTACTACTCAAATATACAATAAATAAAGTACGAATTTCTAAAATAATATTGTTTTTCCGATTAGTATTACTTGTTGTTAGTTACGTTTATCCAAAAATCCAACTGCCTCATTGGTGTAGTGGCTAGTATGTACGGTCGCACACCGGGTCCGGTCCTGAGTTCGAGTCCCGGGTCGGGCCAAGTTTAGCTATTGTCTTCGTTAGCCTCAGTAACAGCCCGGAGTTGTGAAGTTGGCGGTGTTTCACCCCCGTGCCTCGGAGAGCACGTAAAGCCGTCGGTCCTGCGCCTTAACTCTCACTGGTCGTGTCGGGTAGTCATCCCACCGTAATGTGAGAGTGAACAGAGAGTGCACTTTTGTCTGCGCACTATATTATGTCCCGCGCCGTTGGCTAGTCTCAATGAGATTGATCGCCGTGGCCAGAATCGGTCAGGACATAATTATTATCATTATCCAAAACAGTTATTTAAAGTCAAGTTTTCATACTATTCCGCTTTAAATATAAAAAATAATAATAAATTTATTCGTGAAAGAAAAAAGCAAAAGAAAATTTCACACTCAAAATTATTCTCTTGCAATTGCATTAAATGAAATATTGCGAGATACGAAGTTACCTCGAGTTTTTCTACGGTAAATATTTGAAAAGTGTTTATAAAGTTTATACTGATTTTTGCCTGCGGTTTTACGGTTGGATGTTTAAGACTGGCATTTTCTCGCGGCTTTGTCCACGTTATTTAATTTTGAATCGTCTCGTAAGTCATAGTGGGATGTAAAGTAGACAATAAAGCTAGCCTCATCAAGGCTACAAAATGAAAAAAAAAATCATTATGTAAAAAAAAGATTGGGTGCAAGGGTGCAAAATAAACCCCTATTTCTAAGCCTCCCCCTTCCGTGCGTCTGCTAGTAAGCAGGCTGTATCTCATAAAGTATAAAAGAAATGTAGAGTTGACATTTTTACACAGAGCCTATTTCTATTATTTAGGACAATCGTAGCCCAGTGATAACGCGCTCGCTTGGATATCCGGGTGATGCGGGTTCAAATCCGGGTTTCTAACATGATTACCACTTGTCTTACGGTGAAGGAAAACATCGTGAGGAAACCTGCATGTCTGGGAGAACCTAGCAAATTTTCGAAAGACATGTGAAGACTATGACCTGATCCCCCTCGAATTGAAGGAAGGTCCGTGCCCAGCAGACGTTTAAAAGGGCTACCGCCGCATATTTCTATTGCCACTTTTCAAATAATAAAAAAGATGACACAGTTTAAAATGGCCTTTATAGAAATTATAAAGCAAAAGACTTTGCTGCTAATGGTCAACGTGTTCAGTCTTATTTACAACAATAATAGATGGAGTATTTCAAAACACTCCCATACAAATAAAAAAATCTCGACGGTACGGAACCCTTCGTGTGCTAGTCCGACTCGCATTTGACCGTTTTTATAGATATCAGTGAAATATGGAAACTAGCTCTTTATACCTCCGCTTGATTATTCTATTTATGTAATGTGTGTACTTTCCACTTTTAAGAAAACTTCTTCGCTTTTCTCATCAATTGAATGAAAATAAATTAGTTCAGATACTTCTTATAATTTAAAAGGCAAAATACCACTTAACTATGAATAACATAAACACTTTATTCTACGAAATATATTACTTCTACACGAAATACAATACAACATGATACTACTACACATGTAGTAGAAACGTTCGCAACGCTAGAAACACTACATGTAATCTCATCAACTATTACACGGTATGAATACATGAATACTACATCCCTTCTCGCAACAAGAAAAACAAATCTCGTAATCTGGTTTCAGGTTTTGGTATGACATACGTCCTACGCGTGGTGTAAATTCGAGAAGAAAGTATTTTTCAGCTTTTATGGATAACTAGCACTTGTTAGGGGCTTTTCATATTGTCGCGTAATATAGTGTGAACTCGTCATAATAGCACGCTTGTACCATGCCTTAGAACGGCGAATGTCAATTTTTAACTTATGTCAATTAGATGACAGGAACAGGGTATTACAAATTCTAATGTGTTAGAGAGAGACAAAACACTTTCGGGAAAGGATTCGAAATTACTAGAAACATTTTGAATTTTCGATACTAGAATGTTCTAATATTTATGCATATAAAAAGGCCGGCAGTGTGTCGAGAGATGAGTTGACATCGAGTCGAAGTTGAGTGAAGACTAAGAAGCGAAACGAAATAGTGAAAAAGTGAAGAGTTGGTTGAAGTATTAGTGAAGAAGCATTGAGAAGGAGTACTGAGAAGAGAAATACAGTGTTCAGAGACTAGTGTTGTGTACAAACTGTGCGTGTGTTCGTAGTGAAATAAAACATCCTTAGTGCAAGAACGCTATTAATTTCCGATCCCGAACCCGTAGTACGTAACAATATGTTCTTCTTTTCTTTACTTTTAGTGTTTATGGTAGAATTATTAGTATTAATTAACTAATAAATGTATAGTAAGAATTATGTTCCTACTAGAAACTAAATAAGTTTTATACGAGTAGGTTAATACTACCTGCTACTTCGTAGCACCTTTTCTGAGAAAGTTTACTAAAGTAATGTATATTTTTTTACACCATCAGAAAGTAGATTTTTTAACAAACGAAAAACCCACCGACTATTTTCTAAAAACAAATAATTTCACGTGAGAATTTTCGATTGAAAATTAGGGTGCTTTTGCGATAATAAGTCAGAATAAGGTGAAAAAAAAATTAAATTAAAGGATATAAACATAACTTTTTGTGTCCTAAACACATTTTATTTAAATGTGTTTAGGACACAAAAAGGTATTTTTTCGGTGAAAACTGACCTTTCTTAAAGAATTCAGTAAAAACTTTTCACTAAATTTCGTGAAAAACATTTTTTTGGTTGTTAGAATTTTTCACATAAATTTTGAGTATATGTAAGAACAGTGTAAATACAACAGTTGTAAATTTTTTTATTACATACAACTTTACTTTTTAACTTCTTCCATAGGACTTGTAGTTTTGCCGGAAATCAGATCGCTCGTAAATTATTTTTCATTTCATTTTTGTTATATTCTCTTCCTTCTTATAATTTCTTCCGTTTTATAATTCATCATACTATGATTTTTTCATTTTTTACGATTTTTAAAGGCACTGGTATCTCTTTCAGATATTGCAAGCGAACTAGGAATAGACTCAACATTTCGCATCGATTAATCTAGCTGCAATCAAAATCTTACAAAACAAAAGTATCAATATTAAACGGTGTGATTAATCATTTTTTAATTACAAAACCTATACATATATAATAAAATGTATAATAACTAAGCAACGTAATTTAATTTCGTTCTTCATCGTCCAAACTCAGGTAGAGATCTAGTGTTGTTAGTCGTTTGCCTTAAAAGCTTATCCCGGTCTGCGTCGGGGGACTGTTCACGCGGGATCCTTTATTAAACCTCTCATTGTGTGTGGCTTTGCCCTTAACAACCGAATGAGTAGGATTCATTTTGTTATTACTGACCAGAAAATGAAAGTATTTCGTGTATTTCTACGTACATTTTTTATAAAAAAATAATTGAAAAAAGTAAATGTCAGTTAATAATGAGCACAAATGCTCGTACTTCAGTCATGGGTATTTATATTATTATTAATTAGCGACTAACCCTCGCTCGACTAACCGCGGGTTCCGCGGGTAAAAGTAGCCGTAAAATTGGCCCAGCCATTTCAGAGATTAACCGGAACAAACAGACAGACAGTCAGACGGACAAAAAATATATAACTTTAAATACGTACATATCTATGTAACATATTAATAAAATTGAAGTGTCTGTTTTAATTTAAAATTAACGGTTATTCAATACCTGCATTATATGAAAGTATATACGGTGCTTACATCAAAAAATTAATTTTTAAAATTTTTGTCTGTCTGTCCGACTGTTTGTTCCAGCTAATCTCTGAAATAGCTACACCGATTTTGACGGGACTTTCACTTGCAGATAGCTATTGTTAATACTTTTATTTTAGAAATCTTATTTATTTTAACATGCAGAACCCGTAGTTTCGCTTGCGCTAAATCTAACGGACGAACCCGAGCGAAGCTAGGGTGAGAGTCGCTAGTATAGTTTAGATTAAGTCATTCATCTCCTATTTTGATAGGTACTTAATCAATGAAATCCTGTACCCGGCATATTAATTGTCGATAAGATTAACAACACACTATATTACTTAGGTCACCTACACTGGCTTAATGCTACCATTAATAGTAATTCAAACATATATGAATTATGAGTAAAACCTAACAAATCAATATTATGGCAATGATTAATTAGAAATTGTACTATTGGGTTTCATTACCTAGGTAACTCTACCTACAATAAAAAAAACACAGAGACGAATTGAGAACCTCCTCCTTTTTTGAAGTCGGTTGATGAACTAAATTTCATCCAAATTCGTCCAGCCGTTTTTGTGATGTGTACGAACATATATACAGACTAACAAATTAATAGAATAACGACTTCAAATATCACTAAAGCAATTATATAACCTTTCAGAGTGGTTTTTTTTTTTCTCAAAGGCTATAATTTGTATGAAACCGTCCTTGAGATAGAAATTATTCATAAAAAATCGAAATCCGTCCTTAATTTTCGAATATATCACGGAACATCTATATACAAAAACATACACATTAGGTACATATTAAGATACAAAAATTTCAAAAAAACAATTAATTTTTAAGATACAAAAATATACTTAGTGTATGAATAAACAGGTTAAATCTGAAAATACTATAATAATGTTTACTTTCTATTTAATTGACGACACGTTTGGCTCTGTTGGTAGTCCAACTTTCTGCGCCAGCGGTCGCGGGTTCGAGTCCCGCTGGGGGCATTCATTTGTTGAGCACGAATGTTTGTACTCCAGTCATGGGTGTTAATATTTATAATATGTATATTGTACGTATTTAGTATGTATATTATATGTAGTAAATCAACTATCTGGTATCCGTAACACAAGCTGTAATGTAGCTTACCACGGAACTAGATGGCGCTGTTGTAATAATGTCCCAACATAATATTTATTTATTTAATTAACTACGGTAGCTTTAAAAAACGAATGCTGTAAAAAACGTACGTGGAAGTTGGAACTTTATTACAATCGCATTGCGGTTTAGGCTGTGGAATTTCTAATAACCGATGCTATTTCTGAATCTCTGACATACCAGTTTTATAAACTAAGCTACTCTGTGATATTTTCTTTATTTTCTTAGGAAACAGAAAAATGCTTGTTTCGAATATAACTACGAGTATATTATTTGGCTGGAATTTTATAAGGGATGGAATGCTTTTACGTCATCGTTAGAAGTATTTTATATATAGTTTATGTATGTAGTACATACTATGTCCTAACAACTCAGCCCCGTTTCGAAAGGGTTCATCAAAATTAGTGAAGTTTTTTCAGAAATTAGATATTTTTCCGCAGTAAAAAGTATGTTATATGTTGC
The DNA here is from genome assembly GCA_951802675.2 of Boloria euphrosyne. NCBI lineage: Eukaryota > Metazoa > Arthropoda > Insecta > Lepidoptera > Nymphalidae > Boloria > Boloria euphrosyne. The sequence goes on from OX637896.1 coordinate 6,965,467, forward strand.
GGAACCAGCTACTGTCATACCTTTCATCAAAGTTAGATTTTTCGCAATGTGTTCCGATACGACAAAAAATCAGAACACTGTAGATTCGACCACTTTCATGAAGACTATTTTATGTGTAATGTACAGTACTGTTTAAGCAGAATTCTATTATATGTGTCTCGATTTTCGAATCGAGAGATTTTCAAATTTTTATTATAAAATAATGACACAAATAATTAATTTGAATTGAATAGTTACCTTTTTTAGGTCAGGCGAAGAAATTTAATGTTACATAAAAATATCTATCCCATCCATTTACAACTTGTCCTACTTTTATTAAAGAGCTTTCATTTTGATACATGATAAAGTTCGCAAGTGGTTGATATTCCGTCATAACAAAAATTTACAGATGAATGTCCCCAGCGAGACTCGAACCCGCGACCATTGAATCACTACAAACTGAAACAAATATTTTAATATTACGCTATTATATATACAACATACAGTGCATGCATTCCGAAATGCGGAATGAATTAATTTGCGTCTGAACTTGACACTCATATGCTATTAACCGAGCTAATTGCTTATACATTCACTTGTAGTTTAGATATACATAATTTAAATACTAGTTATATGTCAGAGTCGTACATAATAATTTATGATAGTAATATTAAACAGCAACCCCTAACCCTCGCGTCGTTTAGGGACCACCGTATAGGTCTAATAATACACTGTACACTACTCCATGTTATAAACTATTCATGCACTAGTAGTCATCAGCCCTTATTAACGTCCCACTGCTGGGCACGGGCCTCCCTCGATATGAGGGGGATCAGGCCATAGTCCACCGTCCTGGCCTAGTGCGTGTTGGCGGAATTCACGTGTCTTACGAAAACTTGCTAGGTTTTCTCAGACATGCAGGTTTCCTCACGATGTTTCCTTCACCGTAAGACAATAATCATGATAGAAATGATTCGCACATGAAAATATCAGAGGTGCGAGACCCGGATTTGAACCCGCATCACTCGGTTATACAAGCGAGCGCGTTACTGCTGAGCTACCACTGTCTTTTTCATGTACTAGATTTTAATCCAAATCTGTCAAACATATTTTAGTGTAGTTTACCACGAATCATAGGATAAAACTATTTAATATTTTTAATATAACAAAAAATGTATTTTACTTAGAACTAAACGGTTTCTCCTCGTAAATAAACTTCTTAAATTCCCTATCAAGTATTACAATTTTCATTGTGATTGTGCAATACTTTATATATTATGGCCTTTTGGCCATATAAATGGTATCTCATATAGGCATCCTTACCCTATCTTTTAAAGTGGAAGATTTTTCAGAGATGAGATATCTTCCGAGTTGTTCCCTGCTATAATTACACCAAATCTTATTAAAATTTGTCAAGTGGTTTCCTCATAGTGCGTTTCTAGAAAGCTAGACAAAAGTTATAAAAGTTAGATTTTACGCGAATGAAGCCGCGGGTTTCTCCAGTAAATATATATAAAACCTCGACAAACTATATACTAAAACCTTTCTCGAGAACCACTCTAATTCTATCCATTGTTGAAAACAGCATGAAAATCGGTGCAGTAGTTTGAGTTTATCGCGAACAGACGGCGGACTTTGTTTTATAATATGTGGTGATACAATACTATGACATAAAGATTTTTTTCAAATAAATTTTAAAGTTTTACTATCCAACGATCTTGAGTACAACGGGCTTGCTTAATTTTAGATAACTTATAAACTTCCTTAAAAGGTTTTTAATTCGTCGTTCCTTAAAAGGCGTTTAATTCGTTTTTATTCAAACACATGTAAATAAGCAAAAAATTAAGCATCATATATCCATTTATGTACACATTTTTAAACTTTAACAAATCTTTCGTTCAAATTACAAGTATTCATAAATAAGTCAATGAGCTTTAACGTATACCTTTTATTTAACGTTTAATTCACGTCAACATATCCCATATACATCGAGATCGTATTTTGTTAAGTCGAGAATCGAACCCGCATTAATCCAATCGGCCTTTTGTTTTGTCTCAGCCTTGTTTATGTCGGAGTACCATTCGATTGCGATGCTCAGAATACAGGGATGTATTGAAATATTTGTAAGTATTTAATTTTGTTTCATAACGCTTGGTGAAATATTTGAATAGGAATATTTTGTGTTAATTATTCAACAGGCTGTAATTAAAATGTATATTAATTAACGAAACTAAGAATTTATAATGGATATTTTATTTAATACAGTAACACACCCTCGATTCGTTCGGATTCCTCCCTAGGAAAGTTTTAATGGTTTTTGTGCGGAACCCATATTCCATTCAAAATAAAAGTACTGTTAGTTATTCCTAGTAATATTAGCTCAAGGCGCTGGTAACCCAGTGGTAACGCGCTCGCTTGGATAATCGAGTGATACGGGTTCAAATCCGGGTCTCGCACCTCTGATATTTCCATGAGCGAAGCATTTCTATTATGATTACCACTTGTCTTACGGTGAAGGAAAACATCGTGAGGAAACCTGCATGTCTGAGAAAAACCTAGTAAGTTTTCAAAAGACATGTGAAGTCCGCCAACACGTACTAGGCCAGCGCGGTGTATTATGGCCTGATCCCCCTCATACTGATGGAGGCACGTGCCCAGCAGTGGGACGTTAAAAGGGCTGAAGAGAATAATATTAGCTATATGTTAGTGAAAGTCCCATCAAAATCGGAAAAACGAACAGATATTTTTTTTATTTGTGTTTTTTAAGTGCCGGATAGCATATCATATCCATTTAGTAAAAAAACTGTTATTTTTATTTCTATAGATAATAATGACAAATATCTTTTTATTGGTCCATTTATTACATGTTTCACTTCATTTGCATTAGAGCGACAAATTGGTTTAATTTTTCTGCTGAGATAGTTTAGTCGAACCAGTTCAAAACAGAAACCGAACCATCACCGTAGCACGATTAATTATATTCCAACCACTATGCTACTTAGTTGTTAATTTGTATACAGGTAAAGCTAAGTAATCTTATTTTGATCTCACAAAGAGGATTGGTGTTCGGTTTAAGGAACATATCCTAAGTGCAAGCATCCCATTAAGCTAACCAATACATTCGACTCGATAAACCACAAGTCCTTACTAGGTATAGACGAAATACGAGTAACTCATTAACATATATAATAATTGAAGCAGATATTTGCATATAATATGGCAATTAAATAATTATTTTCAACAATCAAAAGAGTAAGTTGACTTTCGTAATGACGCCACTTTGCTGATGATATATTATTATTAAACCGTAGTTGAGTGACCTATTAATATTTTTTTTTATATACTCGTACATATTATATATGTTTTATTTCTGTATTTATCTTAAAAGGAACTGCATTCAATACTGAATTGCTGTGTGATTTTTATTTGAGAATATTGTTTTAATAAAACTACGTTTTCGGACTTTTTTTGCGGTTTTAGTTTAATTTTTGGATCTTTCATACCAATTTTGTAAGCGATAGTGTGTACAAGTACAAGTGATAGTGAAAATAAGGAGGAGGACAATTTTTAGATTTGTTGGTCACTTTTTATAATAAGATAATGTTCTTGAAAAAAAATCACACCTAATAAGCTACAATATCTGCGAAACTTTATATTTGATGGCTTCTTACATTCTAGAACTTTAGAATTGACTGATATTTTGATATGCTGTATTATAAAAATTAAGCAAAAATATTATTTTTGTTTCTTCAAGACAATTTACATATATAATGAATCCTTAAATCTCAGTCCCTCATTAACTTAAAGATACTATGTACTTATTGGCAAAAGAATGAAGAAATAAATCCAAGCCAATTTATATAGGATTTTTTGTTAGCGAACAAGAATGTAAGGCTTTATTTTCGTCTCACCAAAAAAGGAAAGTTCTGGAATTTGGATGTAATGCTATTCCCAAATACGGCTCTGTGTATATTCAATTTATAAATTGTCATTCTAAGTTATTTATGCCTTATTTGTGGGAAGATTTTATTTGAAATCTGTTTTGACTAGCGACCCTCCCTCGATCTGCTCGGATCGTATTATACCTATGCTTTAGCATAAATTTTCAAGATATTTGCGCATAGTTATACGCAACTTTATCAAGCATAGTACGTAATTTAATCAAAAATTTCCAGTGGTTTTTCTCGTGATGCTGCGTGCCAAACTGTGCGTTTGTCTGTTTGTCTGTCCGTCCATCCGTCCGTCCGTCCGTCAATTTGGCATGATGATAGTTGGTTATCCAAGTCAAAATCCTAGGATGGTTTTCATAATAGAATACTTTTAACCTCGGGAACATAATATTTAATTTGTGAAAAACCTAGACTAACCAACCAGGGACGAATCCAAGCGCAGCGAGAGTCAGACGCTAGTATAGCAGTATATGGTACATTTTTTTTCATTTGTTACCTCTGAATGTAAACATTAGAAATGATATTCTAAACAATAATCAAACAAACTATAACAGATAAGTTACCAGTTCGAGAAGGTCGAGATCAATCAATTGATTACAATGTTCATAGGAGTTTGACGAGATTTGCTCATCAGAGAGTTCCAAGTTCCGCACTGTAACTAAAGTTTAATTGTTAGTTAGATCTATAACTTAAAGATAATAATTGATATGGCGTATGTGCATAGAGCATTTGCAAACATTATTTAGTTTAGTTTGTGTATTACAGAGGTTCTAGGTTCGATTACAAACTATGATATGCAATTCTGTAGGAGACAGCTAAATTCGGGATTACATGTAATGTGTGGATTATTTTGATTCGGATTCGTCTGGTGGATTACAAAAATGTTTTTACCGGTTATACCAATCATGTAAGTTTACTGTTAGTCACCGTATGAGTCGGGGTGTTGTGGTTGATTGTGTAAGCGACGCCCCATTAAGACAGCGGAGGCTTAAAAAATCCAATGTGTTCCGAATAACCACCTGTATGTATGCGGGTAGTATACGTTAATGCATTTACCAACTTTAAAAAAGGCACCTAATGGGACATTGTATGTTACTAATTGTTTTTCCTTAGGTTGTTCTAGTAACTTACAAATTCTATTTACGATATCCTTACTAATTTCAAACATTAGACGTTACAGCCCAAGCTGCCATACACTAAAAGCCCAAGCAAGTGTATGGCAGTTTGGGCTGTCCTGTCACGTCCTTTGGCCGACTATATGTTTTATAGGCTTTGCTAATATTATAAATGCGAAAGTAACTGCCTGTCTGTCTGTCGCGCTTTCACGCCAAAAATACTGAACCAATTTAAATGAAAATTCGTACACAGATAATCTAGAGCCTGAGAAAGGACATAGGCTACTTTTAAAGGTGAATAAAAAAATAAAATAAAATATAATTATAATTCGTTATTTGTAAGTTAATATGTCCAAATCATAATTTTTCAATCGACGAGAACATAATCTATCTGTACGTCGCAAAAACCACTGGACAGATTTTATTGAAACTTGGTATGATGATAACTGGTTAGCCGGAGCAGAATATCGGATACTACTAATACTACTACTATACTGCGAGACAATATCTCATCTCTGAAAAAATGTCGAATGAAATTAAATGAAGTTAATGAACTTTAATGAACTTAACGAACGTATGTACGATCCCGATCGAGTGACGGCGAATCGCTAGTTCAATAAATTAAAATCTTTTTAATATCGAATTACCTTTCTTTCTAGTTTATATAACTTAAAATGGGACTTTGAAAAGTTTACAGAATGCTCATTTATCAATGCTCTGAAACTTTATAAAATGCTCTTGAGGTTTAAGTGCTTAAATGATTAATGCTGTAGTTACTAAGGTATATAAACCAATAATATTGGGACATTATTACACCAACAACGCCATCTAGTTCCGTGGTAATCTACGAAGCTTTTATTACGGATACCAGATAGTTGATATACTAAACATATAAATTTTAAATACATACTATATTATAAATATAAACACCCATGACTGGGTACAAACATTCGTGCTCAACAAATGAATGCCCCCAGCGGGACTCGAACCCGCGACCGCTGGCGCAGAAAGTAGGGACACTACCAACTAAGCCAAACGTGTCGTCAAACATCTTATACCTTTAAACAAGCAATTCTTGTATATTTTTATTTCTAGAAAACGTTATTTTATCAATATTTTCAGGCAATGAAAAAAGCAACAAGACCATTAGAATACGAAGGTAAAAGGTCGCCTGATATTTAATATATTATTTTAGTATTGTGGTTTTATATAAGACTAAATCAGTACATATAAATAAAACTGTAGTTTCTGTTTTTAATTTCAAATAAACCGCTTTTCATTAAATGCAAATGAAAGCATATACGGGACTTATATCAATAAATCATTTTTTTTAATGAAAAAGATAAAACAGAAACATCTTAGCAATAGATTTTTTGATGTAATTACCGTATACATACTTTCATATGCATTTAGTGAGAAGCTGTTGAATTTAAAATTAAAAACAGACACTTCAATTTAAATTTTTTGTCCTGATATAAAATATTCTCGAAAATCTAAGAAAGTATTACTTTATATTTCGTTTATTTTAATAACTGTCCGAAAAATTATTACAACGTAAATAACGTTTGACTGAAACCAGGTCTTCAATCCCTTTCATTAGATTTTCAATTTCCTGTAACGTTTTATCGATGATTTTATTTAGAACGAAATTTAAAATAACCTTACGTTAACGTTAGCCAATGATCACACAAATTGATTATTGCAAAGGTTTGATTTACGTTGCTAAAACTTTGATTAAAACACTAGCCGTTTAAACTTGCTTTGCATGTACTTCTTTGTAGCTTATGCATTATTGCAGATCAAATGTAGCTTATGCATTATTTGTTTACTAAATTTTGCGCAAATCAAGGGAGAAAATTCTTATAAAGGAAATATTACTGAAGAAGTTGCATCAAATTTGTAGAAGCCAGCCATTGTTCCAGCATTTACAAAAAGAGTGAAGTCTTTCGTATATTTATTCTTTTTTCTAGCATAATTTTTTTTTCTCTTTACACCCACTTTATTCTGTTATTGTCTTCTTTATGCGTAAACTTTCAAGGTCCAATTTTTAAAGTTATACCTACATACATAAAAGAGTGTTTACATGTAAACTTAAAATCAATAAGAAACATTTGCCTTTTCGCCTTTATTTAATTGTTATTTTGCTTGTTATATATTTGCATATATTTCTGCGCATACGCATTATAACATTCAGATCCACGAGTACGCCCAAAGTATCGCCGAACGTAGCTATCGCTTGCAATGACAAGTGCACGTTGCGATCCAGTTGCACACCTGAAGTTGAAGATTAGAACTGATAGGAAACCCGTTTAGGTACAACTGACTGCATTCGTCGCCTCACCGTAATAGTGAGGAATGTGATATTTTTACCATAATATTTCATCATCAGTACATTTAAATAAAATTGAAGTGTCTGTTTTCAATTTCAAATTAACAGCTTTACACTAAATACATATAAAAATGCATACTTACATAAATAAAATAATTTTTAAAATTTGTCTGTCTGTCTGTTTGTTTCGGCTAATCTCGGAAACGGCTGGACCGATCTTTTATAAAATTATATAAAATTATTAATTTGGCATCACCGCGTTTGACTCAGTTGGTAGTGACCCTACTTCCTGCGCCAGCGGTCGCGGGTTCGAGTCCCGCTGGGGGCAATCATTTGTTGAACACGGATGTTTGTACTCCAGTCATGGGTGTTTATATTTATAATATATATATGTATTTAAAATTTATATATGTGGAGTATATCAACTATCTGGTATCTGTAAAAAAAGCTTCATAGCTCACCACGGAGCTAGATGGCGCTGTTGTAATAATGTCTCAACATATGTATAAGTCCGTAGATGCCAATGGCAAGGTAAAGGATAAAGTTACCCTTTGTTAAGGCCTTTCTTGCTAATTAAAAAGAAAACATTTTTTTGTATAATTATTTAAATGGCACATCAGTGACCGTATCAGTTTGTCCTCTTTACACATAGGCCCCTTCCAGCCATTTCTACTCGCTTCTGTCTCTGGCCGTTAGTATAATATTTATTTGAATCAATATTATAATGAATGCAGCCAACTAATTTGTATAAATAATGAATTATTTTCAATATTTATAAAAATTCACATTAACAATTCTACCTTTATGTACTCTTCGAAAAATCGTGACGATTTACGTAAAAAACATTTATTGCGCACTTCGTGACCGAACTTCATTTCTCAACATGTGTTGCACTACCGATGTATATTTTTTAAGACAGGTATGTATTTTTGGAAGTTAAATATGAAAAAGTTAAAATTATGAAAATAATACTCGTATATATCAAATTTTACCGAATATTTAATAATTTTTAAATTCTCATTTTTTTAAATACTTTATGCATTAGGCATCTGTTATGTTATTTAAATATTTTGACAAAGTATACAAAACTTTCTAATATGAACTGACTGCGATTTGTCTACATGCTGTAATTGTATCTTTGGCTGATTTAACTAACTTGTGGCTGACAGCAAACCTCACTGGAATCAGCCATGTCATTATCAGCGCAGGAGACAGAATATAGTTTTTTATTTTACCATACGAGTACTTTCATACATACTATGTTAAAAAAGAAGTGCTCTATTCCTATAATACTTTTATAGATTTATTCGAATATTCGACATGATAAATGAAACTATATTATCGGATTTTGTCACTGATTTGTTTGATTTTTAGTTCCCGACGTTTCGAATCATCATCATCAGCCCTTTTTAACGTCCCACTGCTGGGCACGGGCCTACCTCAGTACGAGGGGGATCAGGCCATAGTCCACCGCGCTGGCCCAGTGCGTGTTGGCGGACTTGACATGTCTTACGAAAACTTGCTAGGTTTTCTCAGACATGCAGGTTTCCTCACGATGTTTTCCTTCACCGTAAGACAAGTGGTAATCAGGATAGAAATGATTCGCACATGAAAATATCAGAGGTGCGAGACCCGGATTTGAACCCGCATCACTCGGTTATACAAGCGACGCATTACCGCTGGGCTACCACTGCCTTCGATGCGTTTCGAATACCTTTCAGCAATTAGAGTCGCGGGAGATACTAAGGTATTTGACGCTTAAGAGGTTTATATATGTACTTGTTATAGACAGTGCCTACCCACATTTTACAAAAAAAAATCGAAATGGCAATGGCATACTTTGAAGTAAGCATTCGAAACGTCGGAAACCAAAAATAAAAATAAATCCGCGACAAAATCCGAAAAGATAGTTTCATTTATAATGCTCTATTCCTTTCAAACTTTAAGTCCAATGTAATGAAAATTTGGCTCGAAATGTGAGAGATAAGTTGCCAACCGACGACTTAAGTAATCTCCGAAACACGAACAATGAACATGTTAAAATTTAAACGTCCCATCTCCAGACTCTCACTGGGAATTTCTTAACCCTAAAACTTGGAAAACCCTAGGACTTGAACTTATGTTCTGAATGTGCTGAATGTAGCAGCAATACACGCTAACCCAACGTAGACCAATGTGACCGTCAATATAGGTGTTTAATCTATTTCTAAATTCTAACAAAATAATTAAATTATTTGTTTTAGATTGCAGTACTTCTTGCCCTTTGTTTTCACTCCATTGGATCAGGTATTATGTTAGCATTTCCTTCGGTGCTGAACCCAGCTATTATTTCTTCTAACAGTACGGATATCACAGTCACATCACATCAAGCATCGTGGATTGGTAACAAATATTATTATATACCTACTAAATAAAAATATTATTACGTACCTCTATTTCTCTTTAGTTTGATCAGATAGATATTTTTGACAGTCACAACTCATACGTAATAACGAAGGCTTTTCTATACAAACCAATAAAATCAACTTAGTTTTATTTAATGCAAATTATAATTAAGCAGTTGACGAAATGAAAAAAGATTTTAAAATAAAACTATAGCATATGGATAAATGATAATTTCAAGCATATCAAATAGTGATTTTATTAATTTCAGCCGCAATACATGGGTTTTCGGGCTTCATCGGATTTCTCATGGTTCCACCGCTAATGCAAGTTTTAGGTCGGCGAGTAGCGAAGGTTTTCCTTAATATTTTGGTTCTTTCAGGATTTTTAATATTTACTTTAGCTGAAAGCGTGATAGCGCTATACATGGCAAGGACCATACAAGGCATTTCAATTAGTACGGTGTTTATTGCGCCAATAATAGTATCAGAGTATGTTCATCCAAAGAGAAGAGGATATTTTGTTACAATTAAGAAAATATCAATAGTAATTGGGTCCTTGCTGTGCCATGTTACATCCTTATGGTGGACGTGGAGGCAAATTGCTGCTTTTGGAATCGTCCCCTGCGCAATTTCTCTTGTCTTGACGTTCGTTTATCCTGAAAGTCCTGCTTTCTTGGCCATGTCAGGAAAATACGAAGAGTGCAACAAAGCTCATATATGGCTTCATGGAGAAAGTGTGAATAGTAGAAGAGATGTTGAAGAATTGATATCCAAACAAAAGGAAAGGCGAAATGCAAATAAAAATTGTAAAAACAAACTGACAATAATAAAAACAAAATTCAAGAAAATGTTTAAGAGAGATTTTGTAAAACCTTTCTTAATAGTTTCTTTACTAACTGTGATTATTGACGCATCTGGAAGAGTTTACATGATGGCGTACATAGTGCAAATTCTAAAAAAAATCACTGGAGACAAGTTAGTTGCATTATACTGTACTATTGGAGCAGATATGTTAGCGTTGACTGCTTTATCCATATCATGTTTTACCATCAGACGTTTCAATCGACGAGCCATTTTATTTACATCAGGTACAATATCTATTGGTTTAATGCTTTTAATAAGCTTACTTATGTATTTGAAGTCTTATACCAATAAAATTGGTATTATAAATTGGTTGCCTCCAGCAATCATTTTGCTAAACATATTTCTCGTCAATATTGGAGTGATACCAACTAGTTTTGCGGTTATTGGTGAAATTTTTCCATTAGAACATAAAGGTCCTGGACTGTGTGTATCTGGCGTAGTATTTACTGTTCTTTATATACTAGTAATGAAATTTACTCCTGCGATGATAGAGGAAACAGGAGTTGAAGGCACCTTCGCAATATTTGCCTTGTGTATAATTATTAGCCTAGTGATATTATATTTTATTCTAAATGAAACTAAAGATAAAACGTTACAGGAAATTGAAAACCAAATAAGAGGTATTGAAAAGCCGGGATTGATTAAAACTTTAATTCCGGCGGAATAGTTGGTGAATATTTTTAACTATAACTGTAATATTTATTTTGTTATCTATATTTTTTCTGATTTATTTTATGATAAAACTAAGGGTTTAGTTAAAAGACGAGTATGCTAAAATGACAATTTGGACCTTTGAACACTTTTAATGGTAATTTTTCAGACTTACTTCTATCAATCCCACTATCATAGATCTGTAGTTTTTAGATCTATAATATGAAGCATTGTTATTATAAGTATATGTCAAAAACCGGACTTTTATTGCACATTATATAATATATAGTTATCCTAAAGAAATTTTCTCAAAATGCAAATTGCAATAAGATGTACTGATAATAATGTGTTAAGTCTTACACTAACTTCGTCTAAATATGCAAGCATTCGATTAAATAGTTATTAAGAAAACCAACTTCTTCGAGATTGTTCACTCCGTGGTCCTCTACGTGTTGAAGTTGTGCAAAATTTTTAACTATAAAGAATATTCTTGTACTACGAGAACATTATTTAAATACTTAAGTCAAAGTCTTCAGCAATCTGATCTAATACTAATTGACGATTGCATTTAATAAAACTCAAACTTAGTCGAATCTGTACATTTTAAATATTTCTTTGCAAAATCTTATTAAAGCAGTCACAATCGCAGAAGTAAATCAACTTATATTTTTGAATTTTTGTTTGTCTATCTGTCTGTGTTCGACAATGACACATTTTGATAAAATTTCGTATCCAGGTCAACTTTCACAATGTGAAATGCAACATCTTTCAAGCCTGCTACTGAGAATTTCTTTACACAAAAACTTAGTAAATAAACTTGGTTAGCCCAGAATTCGAACTCAGAACCTTCGAGTTTTTTACCACTTTGCTACTAAGACAGTCTTTATATAATTACCTAAATAAACCATTATTATACAAACACCTATGGCGTTTTATATACATATATATACATACGTTCTTATATTCAAAAATAATAGTACTCGAAGGAAATTACGAATATTCGGAGAATGTAATCCAATAAAGAGCACTTAAGGCAATTATTGCGTCACGTGACTCGCTTTGTAATAAGAGGACATATTGGATGAATATATTTCAAATGAAAATTGAACGATGGAAAGAAAAAATAAAATAAGCTTGCAATTATCTATACATATATATAACAAAATTCAAGCTGAGTCAAATACTTTGTGAAAAATCTTATTCAAAAGTAATTATATATATAATATCTAAGGTAAATATTACATTTACAGTTTTAATGTATATACACAGTATGTGAGAAAAAAAATACACTAAAATAAGATAGTAGTGTAGGAAACAGCGTGTTTCGCAAAAAGATGGGACTTCAGCTATAGTCAGGACTAAAAGCCCTAACACTGGTTTCCAGGACCACCGTTGCTTTTCCCATTTTGGCGGTAACAGTAATAACATAATAATAGTAACAGTAATGATAGTTGATTCGATTCGACGTATAGAATACTATGTACTACGAAGAAATATGACATCTCTGAGAAATCTAGGTACACTATCCGTAAAAAGTACCATGGGAACAAATTTGAGCAAAGCGAGGGTCAATCGCTAGTGATAAATTAATTTTCCAAATGTAATTAACAGATAAATTCGATTTAATTAAGCTCTTAATCTAAAAACAATGGTAGATCGCACTAATATAAACTGTAATGTTTGTGCTAGGCCCGCTACATGAATTAACATAGTAATCTATCAAGTGCAAACTATCAGGTGTAGAGACAATATGCGGTCTATTTACTATGCATATAGTTAACTGCCTCGTTGGCGTAGTGGCTAGCAGTAAGGCCACTCATCGAGAGGTCCTGGGTTCGAGTCCCGGGTCAGGCCAAAGTTAGTGTTTGAGTCTTTCTGCTTAGTAAGCTTCCGTCATAGCCCAGGGTTGGTATGTTGGCGGTGTGTCAACCCCATGTCTCGGAGAGCACGTAAAGCCGTCGGTCCTGCGCCTTAGCTGTCACTGGTTGTGTCAGGAGTCATGCTGCTGTGGGACTACTCATGATAGGAACAGAGAGTGCACTTGTGTCTGCGCGTACACTCGTGCACTATAATATCTCCTGCGCAGTTAGCTAGTCTTAATGAGATTGGCCGTCATGACCTAAGTCGGTCGGAAAACATTATAGTAAATTTAATGTACAAATCTATATGTACGAGTATATTTAAAGGTTTTAGGTTTAGGTAGGCATATATGTATAGACAAAACAACTATGTCTTTTCAGCTTATTACGTTATAGTTAATACGAAAATGCGTAATTTAAATGCATTTTATATACCTAAATGAATTATTGGTTGTAATTATAAAGAAATAAATATTATTATAAAGGAATTATTGGCTCATAGGTAACCACAAATAACCACACAAACTGTTTACTGGAAACCCCAAAATGAATGACACAAGCTATATATATAGCCCAATATTATTCACCATAGACAGTTTTTAAAGACGAGTATCAGGTGAAATAACATTTACTTGTTGTTAGAGCTTAATTATATACATATAAATTTAATAATTGTACATATATTACATGAAGTGTCTCATAATTTTTGAAAAAAGTTCGTTATTTTCTAAATATTAATACGTATACATATTTCTTTTATTTTACCGGAAAAAATAAATTCTATATATACCGAAATAAAGTTATCTGTAAATAAGTATAAGCATATACACATAATATATCCATACATACCTACTCAACTGAACCAATCTGTACATTAAATATTTTTTGCAAAATCTAATTATTAGTATCCTTTCCTGAAAGGTCGGCAATGCATTTGCAAGCCTAGATGTCCATTGGCGGCGGTGATCACTTACCATCAGGTGAGCCATGTTCGTTAAGTTGGCGCCGCGATTTTCAAATTACTAAGAAATAGAAAATGTGCTGAAATGTGCCCGGTGTGTGCTATTATGTGCCCCTTTTGTCCCATAAAATAAAAAAATAAATATACATTATTATCGATACAGAGGCCGAATCTATTGTTTTTAGAATGTTTGTCTGGATGTATAAGTCATCTCTGAGAAAAAATCCTAAAAAAAGACTTATTTTTGACTTATTTCCCTAAAACACATAATAGCACAAAAATGGCTTCTAAGATACTTTCATTCTACTGTAATTTATATGGTCTCAAAAATTATCGACAATTGTCTTAACGTTCTATACACTCCTATAATTATGAAGATCTAATTTTAAAGGTAGCATAAATGTTAAGCTACATGTAATACAAATACATACATGCACATAAGTAAATCATTTACACTCGTTCATGGTTAGTTAAACGTCCCGAAAGCTATTAAGCATGGTCGCTGGTGCTGAAACAGTCCAGATAGGCTTATGTATTGTGTTTCAAATTATTTCGGCTAATGTATATGTGCTAAGATTTAGTAGACTGAATTAGGCAGAAACTGTTTGTGAACTAAGACTGTGTAATACGTGACAAGTAAAAACGCAGTAACAATGCTCTCTGAAGGGTGTAAAGCCAGCAACTTCACAACTTCGGTCTCTTATAGTGGATCTTTTACAGAAAACATCAATTAATGTACTCATTTCGTACAAAAAACCAACAAGGCAGTCTAGAAGACAAAGTTTGACGTGCAATTCCATATACATAATTATTACTGATCCCACTAATACATTTCAGAGGAATTAAAGATTAATTTTAATGTTAAACTAATCTTAAGTTTAGTTTTGAACAAAATTTTTAGACAAAATTTTTGATAGAAAGAATTAGAATGTGAATGCCAAAATTTTAGACAAAATGTTATTAAGAAAATATCGCTTGGTTAGGTCGAATTATCTTTAATAGCTACTAAGCATGCCGCATGGGCGTTCAGTCTGCAGACTTATACTACATTATATATTATTGCAGATGAATTTGGCTAATGCATCGCTTATGACGTAGAGGCTTAGTTAGTACACTATACATAGCTTAATGCTGTTAAGTGTTATGCTGTTAAATAAAACTATCTTTTCGAGGGAGATTCTCTCCCGTGGCCATTTTTGATGCAAAGCATTCGAAACGTCAGGAATCAAAAATCAAAACAAATTCGCGACAAAATCCGATATTATTTTAATTTTCTTAGAACCAGTGGTACTTCTTTGGTAGACCTGGAAAGAGCAGCTATTGAGGTGGCTTGCTTAAATGCGTAAGAAATCCTATGAGGCGTAACAAATTCATTATTTTCCATCACTTTTATATTATTTTAGGGCGTTTATAAATAAGGCGATCGCCAATTAAAAATTAAATACAGTTTATAGTGTCTGGATCTTATAGTGTTTAGTCGGTTGTTCATTCACTCTATTGGTAGTGGCCCTACTCTCTGCGCCAGCGCTCGCGGGTTCGAATCCCGCTGGGGGCATTCATTTGTTGAGCACGAATGTTTGTACTCCAGACATGGGTGTCAAAATTTATAATATGTATGTATTTAAGATGTGTAGTATATCAACTATCTGGTATTCGTAACACAAGCACGTAACGTAGCTTACAACGGAACTAGATGGCGCTGTTGTAATAATCTCCCAATATATTTATTTATTTATTTTTTATTTATTCCCTAAAGAACAAAGGCGTAATATTTTAAAAGGTTCCAACAAAACGGAACGTGTTGAATTATCCTAATTTACAATATATCACCTAAACTTTGTGTTGTTGTTTTTATTACCAAAGTTTTAATTTATGTACTAATTATAGAAGTCACAGTCAGAGGATGCAAATGAAATGTAACTCTACTTATAAAATACTTTAATAAAACTAATTTTACAAACTAATTATCCTAAGATGATTACACCGTCGAAGTTTGACAAATGGAATAATTTAAAAAGGTCTTTACCAGTCTTTAAAAAGGGAACTCAGATTATTACAACACTATTACGAAAGTTGAAAGAAAGACTCGGTGCAGGTGCGCGATGCGACGTTGGTGGTCGCGCGAGGTGGTCCCCAGGCATTAGGGTTGCGTAACACCTCCCCCCGTAGAACAGCGACTATTGAAGACATTCGTCGTAAATTGAGCTGGGGGTTGATTTCCATCAACCCTTTCAAGAGATGGAAGGGCATAGGTCGCTTGAAGTTCATGTTTGTCTTCTTTCGGCTTTTCATGTGAGTTCTGTGTCTGCTTCGTGAAGTACTTACGATAGCAGAAGCCACTAATAAGTGCACCTGCACTTACCAACACTAAGTACATTGGTATGGTTGTGTGATACAAACTGTAGTCGGTGATGTCAGTCAGCTGTACCGGCGTTTGCATGGCGACCTTCATATTCATTTGATGTAGGTGATCTAGTTTGACTGAGTTTAATTTCAGTAATGGATTTGTGGGCGGCGTCTTTTTGGTAGTAGTAGTAGGCAGATCTATGATCCTCAGTGCTTGTCCTTTTAGATGGTTGTTGCTATTTGAAATGGTGAAGTCAGGTGTTTCTAGGTAGCATTGATGAGGTATAATAGCAAGATAGCTACCCTGCAGGTTCTTATAGAAGTCTTGAGCACAAGATAGGTGAACCTTCGTTGAAGTAGGGAAACTAACAGCGTAGTGTTTCTTATCTAGCTCCTCATAAGCCGACTTGGTTAGTAGCACTGAAGTAGGGCTGCAACTCGACGTTCTTTGCTGCGTGATGATAAGTTGCTGGATGCAGTCCGATGGTTTATGAATAGGCAAAATCTGCTTCTCTTTGCATAGGTACCATTTACTGGTCTTCGGGCATTCAGCCTCAATGTACTTGTAATCTTTCTCAAAGAGGGCAAGGAATGGAAGGGGTGGAGTAAGGATTTCATTGTGTCTATTCGGAATAATGGATAATTTATACATATCATATATGGGGCGCAAAACTATAGGAAATTTATATACTATCACTATCTGATTACCTACATAATAAGACCCTAATCTAATTATATCAAAGTATTCCCTAAAATCTATTTCTACTACCCTTTCACTACCGTATAACTTGCTTAACTTGCTAATTATAGCTTGTATCGCAGATACATTTAACATTGAATGATGCATTGTGGAAGTTCTAACGAAAGCCAATACATTTTGTAACCTAAGCAGTTCTTGATACGTGGAGTCTACATTGTCGCTTAATATTATAAGTGCTTGAGCCAGGTGCGCATATTTTATAAGATCATCATCTCGAGTTGCTTCGCTTTGACTTATTTTATTAACTAATACATTTATTTTATCTTGATTTTCTACTATATTATCTAACACTTTTGAATACTGAGAAGTCCAATTCTTAGATAGACTAACATGATTATTCAATTCAATGGCTAGCTTATTTTCATTATCCTGTAAAGATTTAATAGCCTGGTTATAGTGCAATGCGTCTGTATAATCAAGATTACCTGTTATACTCTTTATAACAGACCCAAGTCCATCTATCAATCCTCTTTTAACACGATTACTCTCAAATGTCTGTAACTGTTCTAATACATTATCAAGCTTATTTTTAAGGTAATTAATGTGAGGTTCAAATAACGAACTAGTTTTATTATGTAATTCAGGACTTATACTATCTAGTTGATTATTAACTGATTCTATTTTATCTTTTATATCTTGAAGGTTAATATATTGTAAAAAGGAATGATAGTGGGATATCATTCTAGTGGCACCTAATTTAAATGGTAGAATACCAGGTCCGTCATCAAGAGATTCAAGTCTTATTTCTTGCATTAGCGCTGTTTGCAGACAGAGAAGGAGAATCAGGATCATCCTGCAACAATTGGGCGGTTTTAGGAACTCTTTTTAACCAATTTTTTGCAACAGGACCTCGCCTTTTCTTTGTGTAAATATGAATAGGTAGGTCTGTCATGACAACGTCTTGAGTGTATCGGGGAGCTAGCTTTTGTCGGGAAGCAATCGGGTTTCGAATAAAAACCTGTTGTTCCGGGCAATAACTAGATTCAGGTTCCCGATTCCTATTAATATTATCAGTCAGTTCTCTTCGATGAGTCGTAGAAAGGTCATGTATCAGATTATAGGTGAGAGTCATTTTGTCCTTGTGATTAACTATGTATTGTTGTAATAACTGCGACGAGATATCTAAATCAAAAGGATCGCGAGGGTCAAAGTGTCCCGTTATGACTTCAATGGGTTTGCATTATGTAAAACTATGTATACTGCTATTATAAGCTAGAAGTGCATAGGGCATCAAATTGGTTACTGTTTCTGATTTTTGATTAACTTTTAATAAACGAAGATGTTCTAGTATGGTTGAGTGGAACCTCTCAACTATACCATTTTCGTTAGGTGCGTGAGGTGCTACTTTGTGATGCTGTATTTTATGAAGCCTCACAAATTCTGCTAAAATTTGATTAGTAAACTCTGTGCCGTTATCCGTGACTATTGTTAGTGGCATGCCATGATGTGTGCAGAAGCTAAGCAATGCTTGTACGACACTTATTGCAGTTCCATCCCTTAAGTAATAGGCCTGTGCGTATTTCGAAAATGAATCAACTATTGTTAGGAACTTTTCACTATGAATTGTTAATATATCCAGATGTACTAGTTCAAAAGGCTTAGAGGCAGGCGGTACAACCCTTAATTGTTGGTTTATAGGGTTGCGATCATATTTCGCTTGTCCGCACACTGTACATTCATTTATAAATTTAGTAATATTTTCTTTCATTTTAGGCCAGAAATACTTATGAGATAGAGCCAAATGACATTCGTTAATGCCCCGGTGGTTCGTTTTACCAACATGATATTTGTTAATGATATCCTGCTGTCTAAGATATTCTCGTACATTTTCAACTTCAGTTTTAGTTAGTGTTAGGTTCATAGATGAATTTTTAAATGTATTTTGTATGATTGGAATAATGTTGTACATAGCTAATGGGGGGTTAATAAGTAATCCTGTTTTGATTTTGGGATTAACATATTCTTTAATGGCATTAATCACGTCTTCTTCTAAATTGGACTCTGATATCTGAACTGAAATTCGGGTATGTGTGTCAAATGGTTTTGTTGTAATAGGTTTACTCTTAAGGTTACCTACTATATTAAGTACTAATTGTCTACTGAATCTATTTAATGGGTCATCTGAAATTGGAATTTCTAAGATTGGGTTTTCATCGTTAGTGTGAACTGTACCTGTCCTAGAACTGTCATCATCTACCTCTGACGCTGTGATAGTTCCAGAGCCACTTAACGTAGGCGTTTTTTCAGATGGATTAACCGCGATAGACGTAAGTTCATCATTATTCAATTCTATACGGGAAAGAGCGTCTGCGTTAGTATTATTTTTACCTTGCTTATATATTACGGCGAAGTCGTATTCGCTAAGCTTTAAACGCCAGCGCGTTAGTCGTGAGTTCGGCTCCTTTAAGTTCATTACCCATTGCAAAGGCTTATGATCTGTTATAATTTTGAATTTACGGCCAAATAAATATGGGCGAAAATACTTACAAGCCCAGACAATGGCTAAAAGTTCTTTTTCTATTGTGCTGTAATTACTTTCACTAGTATTAAGTGTTCTTGACGCATAAGCGATCGGTCTATCTGAACCTACTGTGCCTTGAGATAATATGGCACCGATAGCAACATTAGACGCGTCTGTTGTAAGAATGAACTCCTTAGTAAAGTCGGGGTACTGCAAGATGGGATCATTGGTTAGAAGTGTTTTACAGGATTCGAAGCAATCTACATATTTTTGATCTAGGACTATTTTTGCACCCTTTTTCAAACATTGCGTTAGTGGTTTAGTGACACGTGCGAAATCTGGGATAAATTTTCTGTAATACCCCAGTAGTCCGAGAAAACGTTTGATTTCGGTAGAAGTCTTTGGTAGGGGATAATTTTGAATTGCTTGGATTTTACTAGGATTAGGCTTAACACCTTCATTAGATATCAAATGCCCTAAGAATTCTGTTTCTAACTTTAAAAATTCGGATTTATCCATTTGTATTTTAAAATTTGATTCACGTAGTTTTCTGAAGACTTTTTCTAGGTTCAAAATGTGTTCTTGGAGGGAAGTACTAAAAACTATTATATCATCTAAGTATACTAGACAAATCTGATTTTGAAGATCTTTCAAGACATTGTCCATCACCCGCTGAAAGGTCGATGGTGAATTCTTTAAGCCCATTGGCATTCGCAGAAATTCATAGTGACCATTTTCTACGTTAAAAGCCGTTTTATGTATATCTTTAGGGTCCATTTCAACCTGGTAAAATCCACTAGCCAAATCTAATGTGGAAAAATACTGACATCTACCTAATTTATCAAGAACATCTGTAATATTGGGGATGGGGTATTTATCATCAATCGTTTTCTCGTTAACTTTTCTGAAATCTACTACAATGCGCCATTTAACCTTACCTAAAGCATCAGCCTTCTTCGGCACTATCCAAATAGGTGAGCTCCACGCTGAATCTGAGGGCCTGATGATGTTCTGACTAAGCATTTTAGAAATTTGGTCTCTTACCTCTTGCCGGTGAACAAAAGGATACCTATAAGATTTTGTATGTACTGGAATTTCATCTATAGTTTTTATTCTATGCTTTATCCTGTTGGTGAATGTTAAACTTTCACCTTCAAGGTAAAACACATCTGCGTAATTTGCACAGAGACGTTCTAAGTTAACGCGTTCTTCCGGATTTAAATGTTCAGTACGAAGTCGGGATAAAACCTCTTTAGCACGATCGGATAAAATTTCAGTACACTCGCTTCCTATGTTAAATAACTCAGCTGCTACAGGCCGGTCCATAGAAAAGATGACATCATTACATGTAGTGTTAGTAACCTCTACCCAACCGCGGTTATTTACTACGTTAGTTATACAATCCGAAATCAAGCAATTGCAAATGGTTTGCTTCTCAACCAAGACATCACCGTCTAATGAATTTATTGGCAATCTAATTAATTTAGATGAATTAGCAGGAATTATTTCTTCATAAAGATTAGTTATCCGCGAATCGTACATATGAATAGGTATTTTAGCGTTACGTGTAATAAGTAGTTTGTTACTGAGATCTATGTTAGAGCCCCAGACGTCAAGTAAGTCAAATCCTATTAAGCCATCAAAGTAATTGTGAAATTTATAAACGAATAAAGTAATATCATTTTGTTCACAGAATTCCGGGAAGCAAGGCAACGTTATTGAGTAATCATTTTTCGTTGTTGCATGCACATTAGTCACTTCGAATGGTTCGTAATTTAATGGGATGTGATTAAAATATTTTTTGACAGCTTCTGGGCTTATAAAAGATTGATTAGCCCCAGTATCTATTAAAAATTTTAATGGGGGATCGTTTATTTTAACATATCCCAGCTGCCTTTGTACGTGAAAATTTAATTCTATTTTGGTTTTTCTAATTTTTGGTCCATCTGAAAATTTACGTCACTGTTCGAGGCAGATGGCTGGTCTATTTCCTCTACAACTGCCGTCTCTGAGTATGGGGTTTCTTGGTAGTAAAAGTATTCAGGATAATCATGATCATTGTAGGTCTGTTCGTATTTGTAACAGTCATAGTCAAAGTCGTCGTAGTCGTAGTAACAATCGTTAAAGTTTAGCTCTCTAGTCTTAAAATAATTATTAGGAGGTGGATTGCCGGATTTACGCCAATCGTGTGGTGTAGGTGGTAATTGTCTAGGAATAAAGTGGGTAACGCCGCTCATCGGGCGGGGTTGACTACCGATATTAAATGACTGTTGTGGGAGTTTATTTGGCATTCTAAATACATTGCTTTGTGGGTTATAGTTTTGTGGAGGAGCACGCATTATTTGCTGTGTCCTAGTAGGCCCACGCGGTTGTTGCACATGAGGTGGTAAATTAGGCCTCCAACCCTGGGTATGCTGCATAGGACTTGGCCTAGAAGGGCCAGGCTCAATATACACTGGTTGCCTGATGGGCATATTAAAAGGACCTACCCCTTTTGGTACAAAATTATTTAAGGGTAACTTATTTGTTGGGCTAAAATTTGATTGACTATCTTTTCTAATAGAACCTTCATTTCTATGCTGTATATATAATGTATTTAGTTCCTCCTGGACAAACTCTAAGGCTTTCTCCATGGTCTCAGGTCGCATACAACGTATCCTTGAACCAAGGGGATCCTTTAGCCCTCTTAAATAAGCTTGAAGGGTGAGTTTAGAATAAAGCGCGCGTTTTGCCTCTATAGTAGTAATAATATTCTCATGCAAAGACACATAAGTCATAATCGTGCTAAATAGATTCTGGCAGCGTTCATAAAATTCTTGTGGTGTGCTAGACCCTTGGGTTTGCAATGATAAATCACTATATAAAGCAGTCTCATCCCTATGATCAGCGAAATTATTAATTAATGCGTTTCTAATACCTTGCCAGTTTTCGGGTATACCATTGGAGTTAATTAGTCTAGCTGCGGAACCCGTTACTTTATTTAGAATACCATTAACTAAGGCTACATTCGCCAATTCATGTCCCGGATCTGTGTTAAAATGTGCAAGGACGAGCTGATCGCATAAATTAATAAAACGTGTTAATATATGGGGGTTACCATCAAACTCTGGTAATAATCTAAGGGATTTATAAATAGAATCTAAGTCAGTATGAGCCATGGTATCGTTTAATATATTTCGCCTCTCGTCTATCGTGGTGAGCCTACCGCTAGATAAAGTGGTATTATGCCTTAACCTAATATTCCGCGATTCTATAGGGTGAAAAATCTTGGATAGTAAAAATTATCTTATAAAAAAAACTCTAAATTATATCAATTATTAAAAACTATTTCTTTAAATTCTTTAACTGAAAATTATATGAATTATTAAAACTGTTTCTTTAAATTCTTTAACTCTAAATTATATTAATTATTAAAAGAACATTTAAATTAATAAATTTAATATTTTATCTATACTATACCACTTACGAGTACAAAATTAAAATATTCCGATTAATATTTTAAATTTTAAATTACGGAACTCTAATAAATTTTTATCACGTAATATAATAAAATAATATAAAATATAGGATAAACTAGAAGGGATGTAAGGACTGAGAACGATTCAGAGTACTTACATGAGTTTCACTTCTTTTGCCGTATTAATTTTCGAATACACCCAGACTGCAACTCTCGTAGATTCGGGATCGCCGAAGGCCGTGATCTATTCACTGACTCTACTTTACAGCGATCCTGCCGACTGCGCCAATTATAGAAGTCACAGTCAGAGGATGCAAATGAAATGTAACTCTACTTATAAAATACTTTAATAAAACTAATTTTACAAACTAATTATCCTAAGATGATTACACCGTCGAAGTTTGACAAATGGAATAATTTAAAAAGGTCTTTACCAGTCTTTAAAAAGGGAACTCAGATTATTACAACACTATTACGAAAGTTGAAAGAAAGACTCGGTGCAGGTGCGCGATGCGACGTTGGTGGTCGCGCGAGGTGGTCCCCAGGCATTAGGGTTGCGTAACATACTTCCGCCTGTACGGTATCTGATGTTTGTGTTTCAATTAGAAGCTACATTAAGTACGTTTTTTTGTCTTGGAAGGTATAATGGTTGAGAGTATAGTGATTTTTAGGGTTCCGTACCTTAAAGGGAAAAAAACGGAACCCTTATAGGATCACTTTGTTGTCTGTCTGTCTGTCAAGACCCTTTTTCCCTTTACTGTTGCTTAGAGCTGTGAAAAAATCAAACTTCTAAGCCAACGCAAGCAAATGATACGTTTATGCTGCAAATTTTTGACATTTGGGAAAAATTCCAATAATAAAAAGTTGAAAATTAAACGATATCCACATACATACATAGTTGATGCCAATTAAGATGTCCTCTGAGTTGTTTGGACGCTCATAAAATTTAGAGGGCTAGCTTAATTGATATAGATAATGGTACGGAATCCTTTGAGCGCGAGTCCGACTCGCACTAAACGAGATTTTTCTCCAAACAGTTATAGCAAAGATAGGGAATGAAGTTATAAAATAGTTTAAACAATTTCTATCCGGAAAGTGTCAAAAAATGGATTTTGAATTTTTTATGAAGCCACGTTTCGGACATAATTCATAAAGATTACAAAAATATGAAACCAGGACTCGAACCCAGGACCTCCAGATGTCTTCATGCATGCTAGCCAGTAGCCACTCCGCCGCCGAGACAGTTCAGAGGTCGAGATTTTAAGGTAATCTGTAATTTAACCATAATTTATAGAACGAAATAACTCGGATTAGGAAAATTCGGTGAAGCAATTATGTGTTAAGATTGAGGTCGAAATTTCTCAATTAAAATATCACGGCAATTTGATTAACCTTTAACATATCTTTCGTTGGAAAAATACTTAAAATCGTTTGAAAAACACAAAGTATTCGTGATTTTTTTTAAGCTTCGGTTCAGTTGTAAGTTTTAGTTTGCAATAAGAGGAGAGAGGATGGAGAATAACCGATTCTCGTATTTGAAGGGAGACCTATACGTAGCTGTGAGATGTTAAAAAGTGCTAAATAGAGATTTGTGCCCACATATATTTTGGTGGATTATATGCACCTGCGTACTCGTATTTGATACATTAACGAATTGAGTAAAATTAATCTTATTCAGGCGCAAATAATTAATATACATGCCTAAAGCTGTCATATATTTTTAAGCAATCATTTTAGATTAATTTGACGACACGTTTGGCTCAGTTGGTAGTGACCCTACTTTCTGTGCCAGCGGTCGCGGGTTCGAGTCCCGCTGGGAGCATTCATTCGTTGAGCACGAATGTTTGTACTCCAGTCATGGGTGCTTATATTTATAATATGTATGTATTTAAAATTTATATGTGTATTATATCAACTATCTGGTGTCCGTAACACAAGCACGTAACAGCGTAAAGTAGCTTACCGCGGAACTAGATGGCGCTGTTATAATAATTTCCCAACATATTTAAAAAAAATCAATGATTTACCGTAAACCTCCTTGACGCTTTTGTTATATAATTTCAAAACTCTTTTTGTAGGTACTTATAGTCTTCATTGTTTGTAGATTAACAAAATTAAGTCATTTAAAAAAAGCTATTTACTTTAAAGTACACTAAAGAAATGTAAGAAAAGTAAGGCGTAAGGGATATAGCAAAAAATGTATATTCTAATTTTCTTCTTCTTCTTTCTAATATATAAAAATCTCGTGTCAGTGTTTGTTATTGAACTCCTCTGAAACAGCTTGACCGATTTGTATGAAACTTTTTGTCTATATTTGGTAGGTCTGAGAATATGTCGTTGGCTATTTTGTATTTGCCTAGGTGAGAAGGGTGGCCCTCTCCATTTTCTTTATTTTTAATTTTTTGACCAAATTCTTATTTTTTTTTTTATTTGGCATAAAAAAATACTTATAACCCTAAATTTCTATTCCTCAAACGCGGGCGGAGGCGCGGGAATAGCTAGTATTACTTATATAAAATGTACATTACTTTTTTAGTATTCAGATCAAAGGAAGGCGTCGATAGTGGCTGAGTTATGCACAAGTTTATCTGAATTTATCGTTGGCCTCATACATTGCTGTAAGCTTTCGTGCAATGTATTGGGGTTTGCCAATATTTTAACATTGCTAAGAAATATGTTTTTTTAATTTGTTATATGTATGTAACGGGTTTATTCAACCACTAGAGTTTTCGGCGGCTCCGCCGGCGAAAATTGATAGATTGTATTTATTATTATACTAAATATGGTGTTATATTTTATAGCCTCGGCCATCCAACAATAAATTTTTTTTCAGTTCGAACTAGAAGTTCCTCAGATTATCGCTTTCAAGCAAACAAACTCTTCAGCTTTATAATGTTATGTAACTATTTTAAAAAAATACTAATCACGCTACTTCTCTATCACAAGAGAAAGAAAAAGAAGAAGAAGAATGAATCTTTTTAACGAAAACCAAAACACACTAAGTCCTATTTTGAATTCGAGCCCACATCAAAACAATGGACTAGAGTAATGCTGCTACTGGGCCTATTCGACATTAATATATTTAAAATTATGTATATTCGCATTAGTTTGTGTTAACCGAGCCTTTATTGCTGAGCGATGAGAGCACTTAGATGATAAAAGGAAATTCACTACCGTGTATATTATATTATATGTTTAATAGTAATAATGTAGATCACACTGGTCGTGTCGAGTAGTCATACTGGATTATGAGAGTGATAAGGAACAGAGAGTGCAATTGTGTCTGCGCGTACACTTGTGCACTACACATAATATATCCCGCGCCGTTGGCTAGTCTCAATGAGATTGGCCGCCGCGCGTGGCCGTAATCGGCCGGGAGGACATTATTATTAGATTTTTTACTTATTTTATTATTATTATTATTTTGTTAAGTTTTAATCGTGGTATATTATTATTTATATATAGTTGTTTCAAGTGGTAGTGCCATGCTTGTTACCTTCGGGTAGCAGCCGAATGGGCCGGCACGCCCCGTATAGTACCACTCTCTCACAGAAGACCGGCGTGAAGTGGCAGCTATGCTGTCGCGTTTCGTCCGGTGAGAGTCCGGGAGGCCTACTCCCCATCCCTCCTCCCGTCCTTCTCCCTCCTCCCTCCCTCCCTTTCCTGAAAGGCCGGCAACGCATCTGCAAGCCCTGTGGCGTTGCAGATGTCCATGGGCGGAGGTGATCACTTACCATCAGGTGAGCCTCCTGCCCGTTTGCCCCCTTTGTCCCATAAAGAAAAAACTAACACTAGACTGGATTATATCCTCAAAAGAACAACAAAAGAAAAACATGATCTCGTCTATTAAGAAAGACGAATGTAAAACATTTTTTTCCCCAAAACCAGGTTACTGTATCTATCAAAGGGTGTAATTACCAAGCCGTCTCTTTGAATTTAGTCACTGCATGGAGATTCGTTTTGAAACGTCAAACACAAGACCAGTGTTCAAAGGACTTCGTTACTAGAATAGATTGGAAAATGCAGGTGTAATCATGTAAATGACAGGGCAAAAATTAATGGATAGAGAAATTGTTATTATAATAATTTTCAAAAGGTTATTTTTTGGACAATATTTGTCTTGTGGCTTTGTCTACCCTGTCATCGGAATTTTACTATTGTATTCATCGTTTTTTAACGTCCCACTGCTGGGCACGGGCCTCCTTTTAAGACGAGGAGGATCAGACCATAGTTTAGTCTTTCGAAAACTTGCTACTAGTAGGTTTCCTCAGACTCACGATGTTGTTCTTCACCGTAAGACAAATGGTAAATGGTAATCATGATAGAAATGATTTGCACATGAAAATATCAGAGGTATAACCGGATTTGAACCCACATCACCCGGTTTTTCAAGCGAGCTTGTTACTGGGCTACCACTGCCTTTTTATCGATAGCACTGAAGCTCTTAATATCTACTGAACAGTAAAAAAATAAAGATAGAAAGAGAAAGATAGAGAAAAATAGACTAACGTCTCACCCTTGCTCCGCTCTGCTTCATCTATAGGTACGATATCAAGTTTTGTATGTATAGATTTCTGAGAGAAGACATTTTCACGCAATAAAGTATTCTAAGTATATGTTGATAACATTCACTATGACATGACATTATTTGCCTTTTTTTTCTTTATTTGGGTAACAATGAAAACAATCTAATGAATTTTTTACTTCATCGAACAGTACCAAAATTATTACTAAGTTCCATTCTACTTCAATGAGCAAAGTTGAAATTCAAAGAGGAAGGGAACTTTTGGAATTTTGTATTGAAATTCTCATTATTACCGATACAGAGGCCAAATTTTTGTCTATGTGTGACCACATTACGAAAAACACTAGACTTATTTTGATGAAAATGTTTATAGTGGTAGCTAGTAATCCGGAGTAACATACAGTATACTGCGTGAAAATGCCACCGTTTTAAGATAAATATAAAAACTAAGTTACCAATATTGATATTATAAATGAAACTATCTTTTATAAATGAAATTATATTTCGAAAGTTTCTCCCGAGACCATGATTGCTGTAAAGCATTTGAAACGTCGGGAAACAAAATTCAAAATAAATCCGCGACAAAATCCGAAAAGATTGTTTAATTTATAAGAACAACTAGCAATTCGTTTTATGCATATTTAGAGTAATTTCATACCTAACTATTGCTGATTAGGTCAAACTTATGCATATAAATTATAATAAACTAGCGGACCCAGCCACGCGTTGCTGTGACTCAGTAATTATAATAGATTAAATAATTTTTTAACTAATTCTTTTGATACAATCAAAGTAATATTTTCTAAATAATATTTTCTAAAAAAATTAAAAATAGATTCATTCATATGGGATTGAAAATAAAACGTTCCGCCAAAATTTGAAAGTAACAGGTAAAGTATTCGAAATGTTGAAATGAAGCACAAACCAACATGTACTTTTTGAATTTACATTTTATTCATCTTATCTTAAGTTTGTTGAAATTAAAAAAAATTAAGAATTTATCATTTATATAAATAAATTGGATCAAAATTTACGACTGAATAAATTAACAACTATCAAATTATAAAATCAAAATAAAAAATAAATAAAAGGCAATCTAGAAATACTTACGATTACGATGTTTTCGAGCTGGTTATATGAAAATTGATAGACAAAAACAGTAATCAATAAAATTTTATGTTATTATTTATAATTCTAAAAAATATTCAAACTGAACACTGCACAATAATAACACAATACAATTATAAAAATCCTTCACGAAAAATTGTAATAGTATGGTTATTATATTGACATTATCCCGCTCAATTGTTGTTTTTAAAATTTATCCCCAATAGGGAAAGGCAAAGGACTATAGTCCATACAGCCTAGTCTGTATTTGTTATCCCGCTCAATATTTGAATGAGAGTGTTCTTAACACTGACCTCTATAATACCACTGGACTGGCTGGACGTGCTTTTGTGGCTGCTTGATATTCGCCATTTTGGCGCTGTCGGACGTAGCGAGACGTAGCGAGAGTTTGTGGTACTAAAACTGATGATGTCGATTTAAAGATTTTTATTTTTTTATTTTTATTAATCAATAATTACCGTATCATCATAATTACTACTTATGTTATATTAACAACGAAAATGCAAAATTACTTTACAGTAAACAAACACTTCTCGCTGTCATTTGCAATATATGTCAAAATTAGTTCTCGGGACTCTCGCTAGTGGCGCTTCAAATGGACACAAAAAAATTGCTGTCAAACGCTGGGAACAGCCATTCCAGTGGTATTATAGAGGTCAGTGGGTGGTGGCGCTAACTCTTCCCCGTCCCTGAGGGCCTGGTACTTGGTTTAACGCAACCTTGTTGGAAGTGATGAAGCATGAGAAGTTTCACTTCAATAAAAATAAAAAAGTAACAAAAGTGTATATAAATATAAATATATATTACGATAAAGTAAAATATTTTATTTTTATTTACTATTTTATTTCTAAATTCTATATTCAAACGCGCCATCTATAATCTGTGCAACTTAGATGTCAAGCCGCCATCTATAAATACACACTAAAGTCGTATAATAAATATTTAATTTGTAATAACTAATATTGAGATCAATAATTGAGATAAAAACTACCCTATCTCGTAAGTTTGACCAAATTACATATGCTTACAAAATTTGATGAAAATTGGTTCAGCAGTTTAGGAGTCCATTGAGGACAAACATTGTGACACGAGATTTATATATATTAAGATAATACAGCTAAAAATTTATGAAAGAAACTTTGAATTTCTTTCTTTTTTATATCAAATCAAAAAAATAAGTTTCAAGCTTCTAACTTTAAAAATGACGTAATTTCCATACAAACTTTCTTTTATTTTAACTCTTAATAAGTAGCTTATGTACTTTCTCAGGCTGTAGAATATCAGTGTACCAAATTTCATTTAAATCGGTTCAGTAGTGTTGGCGTGAAAGAGCGACAGACAGACAGACAGAGTTACTTTCGCATTTATAATATTATTAAGGATTAAGGATTAAGGATTAAAGCTTAGACTTAATCATTACTTATGTTATTAATGAGATAATGTGCTGTTTCGTTTATCCTCCTTTTAGTTAAAAAACAAGGAAATTTCTATAGCTTGTAGAATTTAAGGGATTGTTTTGATAGAATTTAAGGGATTGTTTTGATAAAGCATAAGGTGTTCGTACAAAAACGTGAAATAGCGCTGTTCTTACAAATTAATTTGTAATAAAAATAAATTTTAAATGTACACTAAGTTCAATCAAAAATTTTTCTCCATAGGGGTAATAATCACGACCTTGTTATATCATGAGCATGTCATCCCTGAAGGTATCGAAAAGTCTGTTTAAAAAACTGCTCAAAAAAACTTGGGCAGTGTTTTTTCTTTTATATTCTTCATTTTTTTATAAATATCAACGAAAACTACATGCTTGCTTTTTAACATAAACTTGAATACCGTCTATAATAAACCTACTGTTATTAGAATTTAAGCCGAAAACTTTTAATATATCTCAAGTTATAAATCTAATTACGAATTCCATGCTGCAAAATGATTTTATAACCTCCAAAAATGTATTACCGTCCCTTCATTTGGTATGCATAAAGTAGTCATGACAGAAACGCTGCAAAATTTGTGATTTGGTTTCGATCTTTTCCAACTTTTAAATTTTAATGAATATTGTTATAAAGATTTCTTGGATGAAAAGATACAATTCGGTTAAAGACCTTGTAAGAAAAAATCATACTACGTTAAAATATCCGCAAAAAAGCAATCAAATCCAAAAATGTTTATCTTAAAATAATTTTCTATTTATATCATCAATTTTTAGTTTTAACTAATATTTATCAAAATCTATCAAACTTAAAAAGTCCAAAGCTCAAAGCTTTTTATCTCGAGGTCCAACCGATATGTAAACAAGCTTAAGCTTCAGCTTCAACTTCCGGAACTGTTATTGGGTCACGATGACTCATCTTATACTGGATTTATTACCCCACTATTATTTATAGATATTATCTTCCTTAAAAGAAAAGGGAAGAGAAATGATGGCTGCTCTGCTGGATTCAGATATTTTTGTCTTGATCCTACTTCTATTTCAATGGCCATTTTATGACTTATTGCAATCCTGTGGGTTCAAGGTTAAGATACTTCTATTGGATAAACTTAAAATATCCGTTTGCCATCTTTGTAGTTTGTCACCGTGAGGTTCTATGATACCCGGGTATAAACGGATCGGAAATTCACCCCGTGCACGGCATGTCTCGGTGAAAATTTAATTTAAAACACGCTTTTGCATTCAAACTTTCATTATAAATCAACGACATCAGTCAAAATTTGATTAAAAAAACATTAATATTTCCTAAGGACCAATGTTACAAAGGATAAACGAAGTTACAATTTCCAATTATTGGCATACTTACATTTATATATACATAAATTAACTTAAATCTAATTAGCTATTCAAGTCTAGTTCGAATTATAATCAAGCAGCCTTTAGACCCGATAATATTAAAAAAAACCGCAAGAATTTTATAAATAAGTATAAATAAAGAAAAAGTTTAATCATTTAAAAAAAACACCAGACAAATAGTAGGACATCATTTACTGTAGTAGTTAGTAGTAGTTTGATGAGTTTCTTTCGCCAGTTCTTCTCAGGTCAGTGGTTTCTTCCTTCCGAAGTGGTAGTAGACTCATGACGTTCAGTAAAAAATTGTAATAATTTCATGCTGAATAAAATATTTTGAATTTGAATATGTAGATACCTATTATCAGATATTTGCAAAGCTATTGCTCTTGTAAGTAAAACACATCGCAAATTGACTTTCTCGTTAACAGGTAAAATAATCCTTCTATTCTCATACAATACCTTTTAAAGTACCGCAATAAGTAGACCCTTTGAGATATCGATGAATATACATAACAGATAGACAGACTGACAATAAATTGATCCTGTAAAGTTTCAAATTCCTTTTGAAGAACCGAACCCTAAAAAAGGACATAGGTACTTACAAACATATAACCTTCTTTGGAAAGTCGGTTACTAATTAAAAAAAAAGAGCAGTTGTCTAGTTAAGTCGTATCTTACAAACATTAAATCTATAAGAGATACATACGTGTATACCTACTTCAATAGAAACAAAAGCTAAAGAAAATATAAAATGGTTTATAAGTACTAATGGTCGAAATTCGACCATAATTAACTATTAACTAATATAAAATATATTGTAATAAATGAATTTATTATGTTTGACATTCAGTATGTCAAATACAGACTGCCTCGGTGGTGTAGTGGCTAGCATGTACGGTCATACATTGAGAGGTCCTGGGTTCGAGTCCCGGGTCGGATCGAATCGGTCGGAGAACATTATTATTATCATTATTATGTCAAATACAATATGGTAGTGTGTGTAATGTTTTTTTTCATAATGCATAATTTTAAAAAATATTAGGATTTTGCACTCCTTCTCTATATAAGCTACTTAACTAGCGACACACCCTCGCTTCACTGGGGTTCATCCCCAGATTTAGCTCGAGCCAAACCGCGAGTTCAGCTAATAATATACTAAAACCTTACTCGAGAATCACTCTATCCATTGGTGAAAATAGCATGGAAATCGGCGTTTTAGTTTTTGAGTTTATCGCCAACAGATAGACAGACGCGGCGGAGGACTTTGTTTTATAATATGTAGTGAGAAGTGTGCGAAATTTCATACTCCTCCGTCCGCGCAATTTTCGTAAAAAGGCGTACAAAGTTTTTGGTTCACGTATAAAGATATAGATCTGAGTATTTCTCTGAGATTCCATAAAGTTTCCGCTGTTATTTCTTGGCACGGTTATTCATATAATTTTAACGTTCTCGTGTTTTGTTTTAGAGATTCTTGAAAGCTAAGCGTTCTTCTTTCAAACTTTGAATCATATTTTAGATTCAAACTAAGAAAAGAATGGTAAAAAAAACTCTACATTAACCAAGGAATACATTCTAAACGATCGTAAGCTTTAGAAAACTAAGCATACGACCACGGCTTTATAAACTAATTCTTTCGCTGCGGTGGGATCACAAATCTGTAAGAGATAAATATAAATAATAAATAAATATGTTGGGACATTATTACAACAGCGCTATCTAGTTCCGCAGTAAGCTACGTCACGTGCTTGTGTTGCGGATACCAGATAGTTGATATACTACACATATACATTTTAAATACATACATATTATAAATATAAACACCCATGACTGGAGTACAAACATTCGTGATTAGCAAATGAATGCCCCCAGCGGGACTCGAACCCGCGACCGCTGGCGCAGAAAGTAGGGTCACTACCAACTGAGCCAAACGAGTCGTCAAGAGATATTACTATTAACTTATATGCAACCCAATAACAATATCTTTCACGACCCGGGTATGAACCGAGGACCTCCGGCTCTGTGATCATGCATTCGAAGCCCTAAACGAACGAGACATTAGTATATAAAATTATAGATTTGAACAAAGATGGTACTCTCTCTGGAACAGTTAGGTAAAAATCTAACTTTCTTTTACGACATTGCCAATAACCGTCAATAGTCAATATGTGATTCAATAAATACATACATAGATCGTAGTATCAGTACCGAAGCGACATTTACAATGGAATTGTTGTATGGATTGTAGTTTTTCCGCAATAAACAGTGATCGAAGACAGGTCTAAGTCTTGGGAGATTTACCGGTAAATTTGTAAAATACTAGGCGTGTTTTGAATAATTAAACTTAAATACTGATACTCCATATCATATTTAGTCAACTAAATACAAGTATTCAATGAAATCATTTATTTTCTAAATTATTCGGATATAAAATATTAATTGGATTGGATGGAAATTGACTTTTTACCATCGAAAACTAATTTACTTCATGGTTTTTCTATTTTATGCGACATTGCCCAAGTAATTTGTGCTCAACTCGACCGCTTTGAAGCCATTAACAAGAAAATTTAATTCCACTGAAAAATGTCCAAGAGAAGGTGTTAGAAATATGTATGTATGTGTGTATGTATGTATGTATGTATGTATGTATGTATGTACGTATGTATGTTTGTATGTATGTATGTTATGTATGTATGTATATATGTATGAACATAAATTAATTATCAGCATTTTCACATTATTTCTCCCATCGCTCGAAGCTTATCCCACACCGTTCGCATTAGAAAGAAAGGCCGGGTATAATGTGAAAAAATAGGAGATCCGGCAGTAAAGAGAATACAAATCCTTGTATTGGAATGTTTTCTTACAGAATAGATCTTTGCTCAGCATTGATCGGTATAAATGAAAAAAGGAAAACGTTAGAGTTTACATAATGTAATGTAATTAATGTTTCATACGTAAATGTTAATGTTGCTTTTGCTTTTTTTTAAATAAACTTTATTCGACGACACGTTTGGCTCAGGTTATAGTCATGCCACTTTCTGTTTAAGAGGTCGCAGCCTCGAGTCCCGCTAGAAGCATCCATTGGTTGAGCACGAATGATTGTACTCCAGTCATGGGTGTTTATGTTTATAATATGTATGTAAAGTTATATATGTTTAGTGTATCAACTATCTGATATCCGTAACACGAACCTCGTACCTAACCACAGAAATAGCGCTAAGCGTAATAATGTCCTAACGTTATTATTATTATTATTTGATTCGTAGAATTGCTTATACATTCAAGCGCGTCCTTGATGGTTGACCTGCCGATATAGAACAATCAAAGGGTTGTGCCCTCTGCCTTAAGAAAATTACCTGAAACCCAACCTAAGTGCGTCTTTTTACTTCACGTCCAGCTGCTGTTGTTGCAATCCCTTTCATATTGAAACTTCTAAACTTGATAAAATGTCTTTGGATAACATGCGAGATCCACTACCTTGTTGATTACGCCTTGTCTTCAGCTCTTTTAACGTCTCACTCCTGGGCACGGGCGTCCTTCAGTACGAGGGGGATCAAGTCATAGTCCACCGCGCTGGCCGTGTGTGTTGGCGGACTTCACATGTCTTTCGAAAACTTGCTAGGTTTTCTCAGACATGCAGGTTTCCTCATGACGTATATCACCCCTTAATCCCTTTGAATTGTGGCCGTCAACAATATAAATTATCAAAATGTTCTCAGTTAATTATAATTAATAGTAGAAAATTTTCAGCTCATAAGAGAATAATGAAAGACAAAAATAAAAGTAATTTTTACTGAATGATATAACATTTTTTTTGTATCAAATCTTTAAAAAACATTATTCAAAAAGATTTTTACTATTTCTTTTACATTAATAAAATATAGTATAACCCTACAATAGTACATGTGTATACAAAAAGCAATGGTTAATGGTTTTTAACTGAATCGTCACAACCACAAACATAGTTGCGGTGAAAAAAACAAAATACTGACTGAAATGCCATGAATACTCTGAAAACGTTGTAAAACGATTAAAATCGGCACATTTCATTGGAGCAGATTTCGATAAAGTGGTATACCGTATATATACACACGTATACTTTATATACCGTAGGTACATAGTTTCGTATAAACTAGGCTTAATTTTTTTAATATGTTGGGACATTATTATAACAGCGCCATCTAGTTCCGTGCTAAGCTACGAGGCTTGTGTTACGGATACCAGATAGTTGATAAACTACTCGTATAAATTTTAATAAATACATATTATAAATATAAACACCCATGACTGGGGTACAAACATTCGTGCTCAACAAATGAATGCCCCCAGCAGGACTCGAACCCGCGACCGCTGGCGCAGAAAGTAGGATCACTACCAACTGAGCCAATCGTGTCGTCAAAAATTAGATATGTTCATTACGTTTAATTATTGTCAATCTATTTTTATATAACATATTATATAAATAATGAAATAAAAATTTAACATTACATATAAAAATAGGATTCCTTAATCCCACCACACAATAATTGATCAAATCCGTCAAGCCTTTTAAGAGAAGACACGCACTGGACCTTCGAAAAAACATGAGTGAATAATATGTTTTTTTAGTTAAGCCGAAACTAAACTAAGTTATTGCTATATAGGTGAAGCAAGCAATAAAATTTCACTTTTAGTTTAAACATCGCGTAAAACCCTTGAAAATTCAAACTAAGCCACAGAACGCTATTAACTTGGCGGAAAGGCACAATAAATATTAAATCATACCCTCATCCACACGTTTATGAAATTTTGATACCCCCCTTTTCAATTACTCGCTTTGAAGCCAAGGACCAAGCACTGAAATATTTGAACGTATTATGCTTCGTAGTACAAGAAAATTTCTTTCACATATTCTTCAGTCTGGGTTACTTATAAATTACTTATGAATTACGATACAATTCTTTCCATTGAGAGAAGCTAGAGTCTTATTCTTATGAATACACTATGTTTGGTGTTGTCGCGTTTAAATAGTTTAGTTGAATTTAAAGTTTAAAAAATCATGTTTAATGACTGACGATTACTTTATTAAATTTTAATAACCATCAACAATTCTTCATCAAGACTATTTAAATATGTCACTTTAATAAGCTTTATAGGCTACCTATGCAGCTTTCAGTGTTAGCTTATAGAGAGGGAAGGTGAGTCGCTCGTATATTATGTACACTAGCAAACCCTGCCCGCTTCGCTGGGCGTAAGTTAAGATAAATTAAACGGTTATATAATTTTCTTATAAAATAAAAGTCTTTTAAGTTACTCCTTATAACATTAGCTATCTGCGAGTGAAAGTCCCGTCAAAATCGATCCAGCCGTTTCAAAGATTAGCTGGAACAAACAGACAGACAAAAATTAAAAAAATATATTTTTTGATTTAATACCGTATATACTTTCATACGCATTTAGTGTAAAGCTGTTAATTTGAATTAAAAATAGACACTTGAATTTTATTTATATTATGTTCTGATTTTGCAAATTATATTTTCAATTACTTTTCAACAACATTTAAACTTCAACTTTATGAGTTATAAAGGAAACGGTGAACAAACTAATCTAAGTAAATACCTTATACTCGTAGTGATCCAACTTGAACGACACTAAGCGAGAGCAGTTAAATTTAACTTTGTTGTCAAAGGTACGTAGTTAAATTGTTATTATTTTTTTCTAAAATCAAAGTATGTATTGGTAATTTTTTTTATAACTGATGATTGTAACAGATTTTAAGGTATTTTTTGTTTTTTTTTATATTTATCCAAATCCTAACGTAATTTTTTTTACGCCTAATGCACCTTTTATATAGGTATTGAGTCCCTAGAAAGACGTTTAAGCCCAAAGGAGTCAATTTTTATAACTAACACTTTTAGGGCTTTCATCAAAATGCTTTAAATCGCTTACATTCCATTGTTTCCTGCTTCAGATTTGGATGTAATGTACTTAAGTTAGTGTAGTTTGCTACAACATATAGACGACAAAAGACGTAGATAATAACACTATTGAACATGGTGAACCAAGGGAATTGTATAGTGAACGTCTTAACGAGAAACCGTCGAGGGATTGCTCCGGACTTGATAGCTTACTTCATTCAAAAGTGACGTTATATAAAATTGGTAGCATGTTTAGGATGCAATTTCGGATGAACACATATGTTTTAAAGAAGCGAAATAATAATAAATACTCTTTATTGTACATACAAAAAGAAGTATAAGAAAAATGTGACAAGGATTATGTACATGAGGCGGCCTTATCGCTAAAATATCGTCGAAATCGATTTCTTCCAGGAAAGCTAACCAAACAATATAAATGACAAAAATTAATAATAATAATTATTTTACAAACAAATAAATATAAATGAACTAGAACAATATGAGAACTATAAATATACACTAAAATGCATTTTTTTATGTATTCATTGTTAATTGTATCCTTTTTTTGGTCTAATAGAGTAATAAATAATAATATAAAAACCATTCTGTTCGATTCCGATTTTGATTCGTATTAACCGGGGTTTATGTAGGTTTTTTTAGCACATTTAATGCAATTAAGTAGTTTTTAAATAAAGCAATGTTTCCTCTGAGCAAAACTTGATAACATAATTTAAGATGAAGACTTTCCTTTCATGTTGGTTCTGTCGTGTATATAATGTATATTTTAACTATATCCTTGTACATGCTTTGCGAATTGTATTTTTTAAATAAGTATATTAAATTACCATATTTAGAAATCGAACCTAAATCACATATTCAGTACAATACGGACACAAACCATACAACCTTTATAAATAGAATTTCACCAGATCGCGTCAAATATCAATGAATCATCTTTATTGACACTTAGTAAGTGCTCTACACTCTTTTACTTTACATTTGGTTCATTGCCAGGGATTTTAAGCTAAGTGCTTGGTTTTTTACTATTTTTATGAACTTTACTGAATGGGCTTATATTTTATACAATCTATGTTTATGTTTTGTGTTTAAGCCAGTTGTAGCCTGCGTATTTGGTAGAATACGGTCAATTCTTATATACGCAGGATGGGCCCACTTCGGTGGGCGGTGGGTGTTGCATGCGGGTTGCTCCTGGTACTTCTCTAGCTGATGCGGAGCGGAGTGGACTGTGGAGTAATGTCGATCTTAGTCGATCCTGTGATGCCCAAGTAAGACGGAGGAACGTTTTATTGGGTTTTAGTGGGTAATACTGGGTTATTTTAAGTTGCTGAGTCCCATATTACCACTTGGTGGTATGTTATTATATAATATAGAATTTCCTAACATTAAAAAGAGGAGTTGCATTCCAAGGCCTCGTATCAGCCTCAAATGGGGATAAATAAATATTTTCTCTGAAAAACAAAGAAAAAGGAAAATCTTTCTAAATTTTTTTCGAATTCATTAACATTTTTATTACTTTACAGAGTTTCTCATAAGTCATTATAAATTATAAAGAATGTGTAAGAACACTTTATTAAAACCAAAATTAAATACATATTATGTATAATGTAAATGCAATATACAGATCGAATTACAATAACATCCATGATGAAGTTCATCTGGCAATTATTTTTATTGCAAAAGTAGATTTACAAATGCAGGCGTAGTGATATTGAATTTCAAACAATTTACTCATTACGTATTTAACCATGTTACTGATTAGCATGTTTATAATATTATTCATTAAACATTCTAATTGCGATTGTGTTCAGCGTTTTGACAGACAAGTAGAAGTAAAGCTTCATAATGATATATTTAATAGAAACAAAAAATTGAATACGCAACCGAACAAAAACTTGACATCTGTTGACATAAAATTCATCCTGAAAAACTTCAAATTTGACACAAACGAAGAATTATTTTCCATTTACAGCTGGGTGTATTTGCAATGGAACGATTCAAGGATACAATGGAATGCAAGTGAATATGAAGAAATAAGTGAAACTAGCGTGAAAATTTTCAATATCTGGACGCCGATCAGAGCTCTTACTAATAAAGACGTGAAAGGCGTTAGTGACTCTTATTCTTTTCCAAATAAATATTGCCAAGTTGATTATCAAGGCGAAATTATCTGTTTACTTCAAATATTTCATCAAACTACGTGCAATACTAATCTAGAAGATTGGCCTCACGACATACAAACTTGCACGTTTCATTTGGGTATGGATAAACGAAATTTAGTGTTCACCGCTAATAAAGAACATGGTATTTTATACTTAACAACAGAATATGGTCCCGGATGGCAAATTGTACATTACGCTGTGAAAGAAAATGTTTCAGATGCAATCAAGTTAAATTTAACATTTGTTGTACAAAGACATGGAAACGGTTTGGCAGCTCTGGTGGTTTTCCCGTTAGTGATAATAGGAACAATGACAGTATCATCTATGTTTTTAGATGTAAGAAAAGCTGTTCGATTAAGCTTCCTTACTTTAAGTTTGTTTGCCCATTTCAAGTTTTTACAAGCTATCAATGAGAATATACCACGCCATGGATCTAATTCTCCAACTATCCTTTTCTTTATCAGGGCATCTATTATTGTTACAATATTTTTAATAATTTTGACATTTATTCTAAACTCAATAACAAAACGAACTTGGAATAGTTATCTTTGGATTGATTTAGTTAATGCCTATGTGCTCAAAAGTCGTATGAGCTACGTCATTCTGCCAAAATGGCAGATATCGAAAACGGAGAATGCACCATCACATGTTGAAACATGGACAGATTTCGCTAGTATAGTCAATAGTTTTTTCATTTTCGTTTTTGCTATTACATACGTAGCTACATATTTTATTTATATACCTCACCCTAAAAATACCTAGACAATAAAAAATTTCAAGTTCTGCTTTTTTTGTATTTTTATACCCAATAAATCCTAATAATAGAGTCAGTATCAAATATTTGTAATTAGTTCTTACAAAATTATTGATCTAAATGAAAGCATTTTAAAATATCCAGGCATTTTTTGCTTAGAACTATGATTTAGTCAAAAGAAAGGTTTAACAGTCGAGCAAACCAACTTTAATGATTTTGAATCTTTTCAAGACCGATTTTAATCAATTCATTCTAGTAATCAAACTCAACAAATGTATGCAAAACAATCTTTTACAGAACTATATTTCATTCAATATGATAAAGGATACAAAGCTCTTCACGATCTGGTGAAATAAATACAGCAGTTTAACGAAGATGCAAGCAACAACTATTCATCTAATATTATTTATTATATTAATAAAAATAATACTGCATCGATCGGTTTTGTTACTGAATTATACATCTTTGCAGATGTTTTTAGATGTAGATATTGACATGGATTGTATAATAGAAGGTCTAGAAAACATAGAAGAAAGTTCCATAGCATACCAATTTTATATAAATTATTAGAGATAGGAGAATATAGTTTGGTCAGCTTGCCATTTAACATTTCGCCGCCGCCGTATTTATAATTAAAATAATTTTAATTGTCTTTTCGGAAATAAACCTTAATTAGGTATTTCAATAAACTATGCTTCATTTCACTAAAATATATCTAGAAAACCATCACTTGAAAAGTGATGGTTGCTATTGCGCACTTGGCCGCAACCTCTCTGCAACCAGTTATTGTGTTTTCTTGTGAGAATAAAATATTTTTCTTTTCCTATTCTTCTTCTTCCTTTCCTGTTCCTATTTGTATACCTTTGATGTAGTCTAAATATTGGCATAGGAATAATCTATCACTTAACAAAGATTAGTTAAAATCGGTTCAGTACTTTTTGTGTGACATCAAGACATCTTGGAAGACCTGGACTATGCCGATGACATATGCCTACTTAGTCACACGCAGGCTGACTTGCAAGCTAAACTGGACGACCTACGAGGAGAGGCAATGAAAGCTGGACTTAAAATAAACACCCGGTAGACCCAGGAGATGAGGTGTGGCGTAAAAAGTTCTCTACCGTTGCTCATCGACTCAGAGACTGTGGAACGTGTCCAAAAATTTACGTACCTGGGAAGTGTTGTGTCAGAGACTGGAGGAACTGAAGAGGACGTCGCCTCAAGGATCGCCAAAGCTAGAGCAGCCTTCGCCCAGCTACGCCCCGTATGGCAATCACGAAAACTAACCCGAAGAATAAAACTTAAAAAATTCCGGTCTAATGTGCGAGACGTGGAAGGTTACCAAAGACATCTCGCGCTGTCTCCAGGTCTTTATTAACGGATGTCTACGCCGAATTCTGGGTATATACTGGTCCGAGAAAATCTTCAATGAAAATCTCTGAGAGCGCTGCAATGAGACACCAATCGACCAACAGATCAAACGCCAAAAATGGAATTGGATTGGCCACACACTCCGAAGGGACCCTAACCACATACCGAGGCAAGCCCTAGACTGGAATCCCCAAGGAAAACGAAAACGTGGCCGCCCTAAGCAAACCTGGCGTCGTTCAATCATTGCAGAAACAAAGGCAATAGGGAAGACCTGGAACGATATGAAGCGCGAAGCTCTCTACCGACCGTAGACGTAGACGCCCTCTGCCCCATCTAGGGGAGATAGGACCCTAATGATGATGATGACTTTTTGTGTGAACGCGCACATAGATTAGCTAAGGTATTGTTTTTAATAAGTATGTATAGATAAAAAGTATCAAAATCCCTCGGTTTATGGTAGTTTTAACACATTATTGTGCAGGTGTGCAGATTTGTAATAGGGCAATAGCCCTATATACTATATAATTAATAAATTACACGATTTTAATAGGCCGCCGAAGCAGAATTTTCTACAATATGGCATGTGTGACGTCACAGGAAAGTGTCCTGAACAAGCGTCGTAAACAAGTTGAGCTAGTATTTATATTTGCTGTTATTTTTGTGAACTAGAGTAAAGAAAATGTACTTGAACGGTGTTCAAATCCACAAAATATAAGGCAGTAGGTATTATATTAATAATAATAAATATTGCGTCACATAGTTTGACAGTTTACTGCCTTGTGACGTCATTGCACATTAGCCAATCAGAAAACCACATCAGCCAATTTTCGGTCATTTCGTAACCGAGAATAATAAATTAAGTATGCAGGTGCCTATTTACATAATTTATAATATATAATAATTACTTCTATATAATATTTATCCCGCCTAAGCTATGCCTCATGCCTATGTTATTAAATAAAACATATTTTTTACACTGTTAAATAGACTATCGTTAATAATAATGTAAATCAGAAATGGACTATTAAAAATGCTTTCTTAGAGTCGAAATATCTTTCTCATGTTATAGTTTTGTTCTTGACACTAAATTATATAATTTATATTATTACTGGTTGCAATGAACTTGAAGACGACTTTTATATACATATGTATATAGATAAATTTTGTACACTATGTTTTGCACATTTCAATGTGTACATGATAACGTCTCTCGGGTCCGCTACATACGGCGGATACACAAATAATAATACACTTAATTCCTACTAAAACATATTTAATATCATAGAATAACAACAAAATTTTGTACTTATTTATGGAATTCATATGGGCAGAAAAATGAAATAATGGTGAATTCACATCATATAATCTTGCCACGGTACCGCCTCTGTTGTTTCAAAAAGCTGCGCATAGGCATCTCTTATTGCTTTTGCCCGTCGAGAAGCATGGTTACTGTAGCTTGTAGGTGGTAAGCTTTCCAAGCTCTCTGCAATTTCGCCCTCCATAATCCTGGTACCATAAAACGTTGATGTATATCTTCAAAGTCGACGCATCTTTGCGTGATGTACATATCAGATGTTTTCCGAAGCCAATTGTGTAAAGAGCAGGCAGCTAATGTAATTCTATTAATATTTTTGGGGGCCATATCTACGGTATTCATAAGAACTCTAAACCTTGTTACTAAAATACCAAACGCATTTTCAACGACTCGTCTGGCTCTCGATAAACGGTAGTTAAATATTTTTTCTTTATGCGTTGGAATTCTACGATAGGGCTTCATAAGATAGGGCTTTAGAGGAAAAGCAGCATCTGCCACAATAACCGATTGGTCCGGCAAATTGAGAGTATTATTTTCCAAAGCTTGTGCTAAATTCGACCGTTGATAAACACCACAATCAGAAGCTCTACCATTAGTCCCAACATTTACGTATGAAAAACAATAGTCATCATCAACTAATGCCAGAAGTATAATGCTATGGGTGCCCTTGTAGTTATAGTAGTCAGAAGTATCATCAGGAGCGCGTATATTTATATGTTTACCATCCATCGCTTCAACACAACCTGGAAACTTCCATTTAGTTCTAAATCCATGTTCAATGCGTTTCCAATCTTCATGACCGGGAATCTGTAAAAAAAACGAATTAATATGTTTACTATTTATTTTATAAATTTAACTGAAAATTAGTTTTATTACAGGTAGAGAACACAGAAGAGTCATCACAAACAATTTCAAACTTGTTGACGCCGCAGTCGGTGAACGTGCTATCACCCTCTACTAGTCCAACTACAGAAGATCGATCACAATCGCAGTCAACTACTAACTCATCAACCCGACGTAGAAAAAGACGCATACAAGAAGAACCCATTACATATGCGCTCGATTGTCTCGAAAATATTAGTACCGCTATAAATAGACAGTCTGAATATGACGAATTTCATTACTTTGCTCAAAATGTTGCAGCTCAATTGCGAGCCCTACCATTGTACGAGGCGTTAGATGTACAAAATGAGATTCAAGCAATTCTGACTGCAGCAAGACGTCGATATCAGTACCCAAATTTGTCTCACGTTACACAAACAATGACTGTCATACCTCCAAGTACAAACACAAGTACTATCACAAGTACAACCACTTACATACCTTCTACAAACACACAAACAATGACTTCCACAACATCCCAACAAGATTCTACCGTCCCCGAACAAGATTCATTGACCAAAGCATGAAAAATGCGTCAATAAACATTTTTTATTTGATTTTGATTTGATTTGTAAGCTAAGAATAGAAATTTGGTTAAACTGCATTTTAAACAGTAAATATTTGATCTATACTAATAAATAATCACTGGTTTATTTTACTTACCCGCATATAATCCTTCAGAGCATTGTATATTGCGTTACACACTTCGGGTAGAAATAGAGCTATAGTCGATCTTGCAACTCTGTAAAATGCTACTAATGTGTTTAAACGAATCTCCGGTTGCTAGGTACCTCGATGTCACTTCCAATTTGACTTTTGGTGAAATAGCA
The DNA here is from genome assembly GCA_951802675.2 of Boloria euphrosyne. Lineage (NCBI taxonomy): Eukaryota > Metazoa > Arthropoda > Insecta > Lepidoptera > Nymphalidae > Boloria > Boloria euphrosyne. Next base: position 7,010,247 of record OX637896.1, read on the forward strand.
TTCCGCATGTGTGTATCTTTTTTCTTTATAGAGTTTTCAATTTTCGATAGTAATGCATCAAACTGATGCGGTAATATTATGCGCAAATGATTTTTGTAACCATCAATATCTTCTTCTCGCATTTCTACTAGCAATCTAGTACTTGCTCCAAGGGTTTCTCTCCTACTAAGCCAATTACGAACCCAAACCCTCTTATTTCTCTTTTTTCTCTCTTGATAAAAGTTTTTGCACACATTGCATTACAACCAAAAGGATAATTTTATTTAATTCTGTGGTCATTTGGTTTTCCATTTTTCACTTGCACACTGGCAGAGAACTTGCTAGAAAGTCAAATACCAAAGAACCAGCCCGTGCTTAAATAGCATGTGTGTTCAATTCATTGCTTTAAGCACGCTTATTTAGAAGCATGCTTAATAAAAGCATGCTAAACAAAAGCAAATGTGTCAGTTTGAAGAGCATGCTTGTTTTAAGCATGCTAATAAGCATGACATTTTATGAGCATGTGTAACTGTACCTTAATATATAGTATGTTTATTTTTATTCTCCTAGGTGATAAGGGTGGCCCTCTCCTTTTTTTTTTTTTAGACCTAATTCTTAATTTTTACTTTTTTATGATTTGGCATCAAAAATTCTTATAATTCTAAATATTTATGCTTCGCGCGCAGGCGGAGCTGCGGGAATTGCTCGTATAATATAAAATATTAGACAAAGAATGTCTGGCAATTATATTTGTTTACGTAATAAATTTATTATTGCTACAATAAATTCATTACGCGTATCGATATCGAATTTCAAACAATACTCTCAGTACCAATTCAGCCATGTTACTCATCACTACAAGTATCTTTATGATATATATTTTTAAAGAACATTCTGCTTCCGAATGTGTTCTGCACACAGGGCTTTCAGAAAGACAACTTGAAGTAAAACTTCATAAAGACGTGTTTTTCAATGATAGCAACTTACTTGTAATTCCAAACAAAAATGGAACAGCTGTTACTATAAAGTTCACCCTGAGAAACTTCAAGTTTGATAAAAATGAAGAACTATCTAGAATTTACACCTGGATGTTTTTTCAATGGGATGATCCAAGAATTCAATGGAATGCAAGTGACTACGGAGGAATAGATCAAACTATCATACAATTTTTTTATTTATGGACGCCATCGGGAATGCTCACTAATTTAGGAAATGTAATAGGATCTAGTGAGGAATATAATAATAATAGGTATTGTCAAGTTGATAACGCGGGCAAAGTTTTGTGTGTGCTTCGGGTTATACATGAAACTATGTGCATTGCAAAATTAGACGACTGGCCTTACGACTCTCAAACTTGCACATTCAATTTTGGCATCCGTAAGAAATACAAGGACAACGTAACGTTCACTTTCAATCAGAGCCGTGGGATTTCAGCCCTTGGTGCAGAATATGGTTCTGGATGGGATATTGTAGATTACGCTGTGGGGGAAAACGCTACAGGTGAAATAAAGTTCCATTTAACATTCGTTGTAGAGAGACATGCGACAGGTTTGGCAGCTTTAGTGGTGTTCCCGGTAGTGATAGTAGGTATCATGACAGTATCTTCTATGTTTTTAGATGTAAGAAGCACTGTCCGTTTGAGCTTTCTAACTTTAAGTTTGTACGCCCATTATACGTTCTTACAAGCTGTCAATGAGAACATACCACGCCATGGATCAAACTCTCCAACGATTCTTTCCTATATAAGGTCATCTATTATTGTTACTATGTTCTTAATAATTTTAACCATCGTTTTAAATTCAATAACGAAACGAACTTGGAAAAGCTACATATGGATTGATTTAATTAATGAATATGTATTAAAAAGTCGTATGGAATTAATCATTTTACCAAAGTGGCAAGTAGCGAAAACGGAGAATGGACCGTCACATGTTGGTACGTGGACAGATTTCGCTAGTATAGTCAATAGTTTTTTCATTTTTATTACTATTATTATATATATAAATTTATATTTGATTTATATACCTCAACCAATTCCTATTGATAAAGAATATAATATTATCTAGTTAGAATATTGATTAAGTTACATGTTCTAAGAATTTAAGTATATTTAAAATAAGATGGTGTAAATAAATATAGTAAAATCTAATAATTCTAATAATGATAACGTAAATAAAACAAATGATGTTATCACATTCAGGCAATTTCAATTCTTTAAGAACTTAATTATTTTAATTTATTATACGCTAACATTTCTCGCGGTTCCCCCCGCGTTCTAAAGACCGGAAACCAAATTTTTAGATTTTGTTGAGCACGAATGTTTGTACTCCAGTCATGGGTGTTTATATTTATAATATGTATGTATTTAAAATTATATATGTATAGTATATCAACTATCTGGTATCCGTAGCACAAGCCTCGTAGCTTACTACGGAACTAGATGGCGCTGTTGTAAAAATGTCCCAACATAACCATGGGTGTTTAATAGCCGGTTTATAGCGGTACTTGCGATTTCTCAAAATGAAATATTTTCTATCAGTAAAAAGTATCCTATATATTGATCCAGGTAACCAGCTATCATCATACGAACTATCAAAATCTGTCCAGCGGATTTTTCGTGATGCGGTCAGTCAGACAGACAGACAGAAAGTCAGAGAGACCGAAAGACAGATAAAAATTCTCAAACTATCCTTTTGGCCTCTATATCGATAATAATGACTATTTCAATACGATTTTCAAAGAAAAAATTATATATTAATGTACATTGTACCGATTTGACTAAGTATTTTACTCTTGTATAGAATACGAAAAATCATCCACGCTTATTGGGATGACGTAGAAGTCCTTAAACAATAATATACGAGGTTATTTTTCATAATTTCCTGGGATAAAAACACTGACACTTCAGATACTGTTACATGGTTTTTATAAGAGTTTCGTATATTTTCCTTTGACATAGGAAGAAACCGGATGATTTTAGGATTAAACACGTATATAAATGGTCGCCTGTTAAAACTCATCGACTATATTTACTGTACAGACAATGTATCAATATAATCAATTATTATGAGTGTTGCCTTACGTGATGTTTAATTAAAAATAAACTATTCAACACATATACACAACCCCCTTTGGCAACTTTATGATCTAAATAATAGTAGATATCTTTGATAAAGAATGTCTGGCAATAACTATTTTGTCTAAATAATAAAGTTATCATAGCAGGCGTATCCATATTGAATTTCTAACAATCCTCTCATTACGAATTAAACCATGTTACTCATCACTATCTTTATTATATATATTTTTATAAAACATTCTGCTTCCGAATGTGTTCTGAACACAGGGCCTTCTGATAGGTTATTTGAAGAAAAACTCCATAAAGACGTTATTCTTCATGCTAACGACATTCACGAAATACCAAACAAAAATGGAACAACTGTAGCTATAAAATTCGTTTTGAAAAACTTTAAATTTGATAAAAACGAAGAAAACTTTGGTATTTATAGCTGGATGTTTTTTTATTGGGAAGATCCTAGGATTCGATGGAACGCAAGTGACTACGGCGGAGTAGATAAAACTATCATACACAGTGATTATTTATGGACGCCATTGGGAATCTTGAAGAATTTAGGAGATATAATAGGATATGATAGCCAAAACAGTCACTATACGTACTGTCAAGTTGAAAACACAGGAAAAATTTTGTGTGTGCTTCGATTAGTCCATGTAACTATGTGCATTGCTAAATTAGACGACTGGCCTTACGACTTCCAAACTTGCACATTCAATTTCGGCATCCGTGATAATAATAAGGACAACGTGACGTTCACTTTCAATCAGAGCCGTGGGATTTCAACCCTTAGTGCAGAATATGGTTCTGGATGGGATATTGTACATTCCGCTGTGGGGGAAAACGCTACAGGTGAAATAAAGTTCCATTTAACATTCGTTGTAGAGAGACATGCGACAGGTTTGGCAGCTTTAGTGGTGTTCCCGGTAGTGATAGTAGGTATCATGACAGTATCTTCTATGTTTTTAGATGTAAGAAGCACTGTCCGTTTGAGCTTTCTAACTTTAAGTTTGTACGCCCATTATACGTTTTTACAAGCTGTCAATGAAAACATACCACGCCATGGATCAAACTCTCCAACTATTCTTTTCTTTATAAGGTCATCTATTATTGTTACTATGTTCTTAATAATTTTAACCATCGTTTTAAATTCAATAACGAAACGAACTTGGAAAAGTTATATATGGATTGATTTAATTAATGAATATGTACTAAAAAGTCGTATGGAATTAATCATTCTACCAAAGTGGCAAGTAGCGAAAACGGAGAATGGACCATCACATGTTGGTACGTGGACAGATTTCGCTAGTATAGTCAATAGTTTTTTCATTTTTATTACTATTATTACATATATAAATTTATATTTCATTTATATACCTCAACCAATTCCTATTGATAAAGAATATAATATTATCTAGTTAGAATATTGATTAAGTTACATGTTCTAAGAATTTAAATATATTTAAAATAAGATGGTGTAAATAAATATAGTAAAATCTAATAATTCTAATAATGATAACGTAAATAAAACAAATGATGTTATCACATTCAGGCAATTTCAATTCTTTAAGAACTTAATTATTTTAATTTATTATACGCTAACATTTCTCGCGGTTCCCCCCGCGTTCTAAAGACCGGAAACCAAATTTTTAGATTTTGTTGAGCACGAATGTTTGTACTCCAGTCATGGGTGTTTATATTTATAATATGTATGTATTTAAAATTATATATGTATAGTATATCAACTATCTAGTATACGTAGCACAAGCCTCGTAGCTTACCACGGAACTAGATGGCGCTGTTGTAAAAATGTCCCAACATACATACCGTGGGTATTTAATAGCCGATTTATAACGGTACTTGTGATTTCTCAAAAATTAGATACTATCCAGCAGTAAAAAGTATCCTACATGTTGATCCAGGTAACCAGCTATCCTCATACGAACTATCAAAATCTGTCCAGAGGTTTTTCGTGATGCGGTCAGTCAGACAGACAAAAATTCTCAAAACTATCCGTTTGGCCTCTATACGATAATAATGACTATTTCAATACGATTTTCAAAGAAAAAAATTTTATACTAATGTACATTGTACCGATTTGACTAAGTATTTTATTCTTGTATAGAATACGAAAAATCGATCCACGCTTATTGGGATGACGTAGAAGTCCTTAAACAATAATGTACGAGGTTATTTCTTATAATTTCCTGGGATAAAAACACTGACACTTCAGATACTGTTACATGGTTTTTATAAGAGTTTCGTATACTTTCCATTGACATAGGAAGAAACCGAATGATTTTGGGATTAAACACGTATATATAAATGGTCGCCTGTTAAAACTCATCGACTATATTTACTGTACAGACAATGTATCAATATAATCAATTATTATGTGTGTTGCCTTACGTGATGCTTAATTAAAAATAAACTATTCAACACATATACACAACCCCCTTTGGCAACTTTATGATCTAAATAATAGTAGATATCTTTGATAAAGAATGTCTGGCAATTACTATTTTGTCTATGTAATAACGTTATCATAGCAGGCGTATCCATATTGAATTTCTCACAATCCACTCATTACGAATTCAACCATGTCACTCATCACTATCCTTATTATATATATTTTTATAAAACATTCTGCTTCCGAATGTGTTCTGAACACAGGGCCTTCTGATAGGTTATTTGAAGAAAAACTCCATAAAGACGTAATTTTTCATGTTAACGATATTCACGAAATACCAAACAAAAATGGAACAACTGTAGCTATAAAATTCGTTTTGAAAAACTTTAAATTTGATAAAAACGAAGAAAACTTTGGTATTTATAGCTGGATGTTTTTTTATTGGGAAGATCCTAGGATTCGATGGAACGCAAGTGACTACGGCGGAGTAGATAAAACTATCATAGACAGTGATTATTTATGGACGCCATTGGGAATCTTGAAGAATTTAGGAGATATAATAGGATATGATAGCCAAAACAGTCACTATACGTACTGTCAAGTTGAAAACACAGGAAAAATTTTGTGTGTGCTTCGATTAGTTCATGTAACTATGTGCATTGCTAAATTAGACGACTGGCCTTACGACTCCCAAACTTGCACATTCAATTTCGGCATCCGTGAGAATAATAAGGACAACGTGACGTTCACTTTCAATCAGAGCCGTGGGATTTCAACCCTTAGTGCAGAATATGGTTCTGGATGGGATATTGTAGCTGCCGCTGTGGGGGAAAACGCTACAGGTGAAATAAAGTTCCATTTAACATTCGTTGTAGAGAGACATGCGACAGGTTTGGCAGCTTTAGTGGTGTTCCCGATAGTGATAGTAGGTATCATGACAGTATCTTCTATGTTTTTAGATGTAAGAAGCACTGTCCGTTTGAGCTTTCTAACTTTAAGTTTGTACGCCCATTATACGTTTTTACAAGCTGTCAATGAAAACATACCACGCCATGGATCAAACTCTCCAACTATTCTTTCCTTTATAAGGTCATCTATTATTGTTACTATGTTCTTAATAATTTTAACCATCGTTTTAAATTCAATAACGAAACGAACTTGGAAAAGCTACATATGGATTGATTTAATTAATGAATATGTATTAAAAAGTCGTATAAGATTCATTATTCTACCAAAGTGGCAAGTAGCGAAAACGAAGAACGGACCATCACATGTCGAAACGTGGACAGATTTTGCTAGTATTGTAAACAGTTTTTTTAATTTTATTATCGTAATAATGTATATAAATTTATATTTTATTTATATACCTCAACCAATTGCTATTGATAAAGAATATAATATCCATTAAAAAAATAGATGTACTTAGGATTTAAGCATACTTATTTACTTTCGTAAATAAATTCACATAATAATAATTTATTTCTTTATTAATTAATTTCTTTATTAATTAATTACTTCTTTATTAATTAATTTCTTTATTATATTATAATATATTTCTCGAAGAATGTGTGTGTATATATAATGTAATATGTTTGTCTTTTTGTGCATTTAAATTGTAATAAGTAATGTTTGTTTTCATTATTATATTTTATAGTTTAAGAGATAAGCTATTCTTTGTAAAATAAATCATTTAATAAAAAAAACAAATTTTAATAATAATTGTTGCCTTTTAAACAAAAAATATTTTGTGATGTTTTGTACTTTGTCAATGTTATCACATTGAGGCAACTTAACTTTTTTAATAACTTCTATAGAATGCTAGCATTTCCTGCGGCTTCACTGCGTTCTTAAGATTGGAAACCAAATTGACTTCACAAACCGTGTGATATTTTATAGCCGGTTTGTAACTGTTAGTACAGACAATATAATATAGCAGAAGTTGCACTCCTTTGATCTCGAAGAAAGCCTCCATTTTAATAGCCTACATGATTTCCAACGCACCTGGTGCATTCGAAATCACACCTAACTACTAAGCTCACAGGAGCGCAAGCGTCAGGGTTGTATGCAAAGTAAAATAATCAACAACATACTTGATTTTAAGAAGCATTTATTGTATTTACAATTGTTTAACTTTAATGTAGTGTTGTAAATATTTCTTACAGTCTCCTAGTACCTATTATTAAACTTCAGTACTAAAAACAATATTAAAAGGTATAGTGTCGTAATAAACGTAAAATTTATAGTTTTTAGCAACAAAAATAATCTATTTGCTGGAGTTTTTGTCATAAGTCCTTCCGTAAACGCGTCTCTATATCGCATAGGTACGCGTATACTAATAAGCGCAGGGCGGCCCTGACCGATTTGCAACTTCAAGGCTAAAGCTGTTGTTGGGCGCTGTAAGTACTCATCGCGGTAGGTAAAGGCGAGTGACAGAGGCCTGCTGTTAGTTGAGATTACTCAGAAATGAGATATTTTCCGGCAGTGAAAAGTATCCTATATTCTCACCCGGATAACTAGCTATCATCTTCTATTGTTTTACCAAAGTTCATCAAAATCTGTCCAGTAGGAGTTTGGGTCAGACAAACAGACAATAATTCTAAAAACTATAGATATACGCCCTCTATATCGATAATAATGACTACTATACCCTGTACCATGGAGATTAGAAACCAGGAGAACCATCGCTTCATACTAAAGCATTACCCACCTGTCTCTGAAAATGTGTAGAATTTACAACACGCTGCCGTCGGTAAGTAGTATCTGTGAAGTTAGCTATTTATGAGTACTGTCACTATTGTGACAACGTGAAGTTAGGCATTGAAACAACATAGCGATCGCAGCGCCTCCTTGGTTTGACAATATTTCTGAGACACTACATTCTAGGGCCTTGGTCCTCCTGGTCTCTAATCTCCATGCCCTGTACAATTTAGCTTCATCTTTTTGACATACGGGCTAGTGATGGGAAACAGAAAATATGTAGTAGTCCAAACATAACGTTTTAAAATAATCGCGTAAGTGAATCACAAACTCAAGCGTTTCACTGTTAAGTACAGTTTTTTTCGCCCTTTTAGGCATGTTTAACAAAAGTTCAAAACAAAAACTTAAATTCAACAATAAAATAATATGTTCGTCATTGCAAAGTTATGTCGATCAGAAAAATTTACATCTATCAAAAAGATCAAGCTAAGTAACTTGTACAGGGTATAACATTTCAATAAGATTTCATTAGAACCGTACTTCTTCTTTATACACCTATTTACGTAGCATTTTCGGGGATTAAGCATTTTAATTAAGTAAAGTTCTTAGAGAATAATCATACGAAGTTATTTCTAATTATTTTCAGGCATTTAAACTCTAAAACTACAATTGCTGTAACATTCTGTAATATTTTATTAGAGTATCAATTTTTATCCTCTTACATAGGAAAAAATCAAATCATTTTGAGATTAGTCATGTGCTATACGGTTGTCTGTCACAACCGATCATCTTCGAATCTACTGTACGTACACTTCAATTTAATCCAAATGTACGTTGCTTAAATAACAAAAGTTTGAAGTCAAGTTCTGAATTACATGACAAAAATAATAAATGACATAAACGTTCGTCAATAACTTATATATAAATAACTGCCTCGTTGGTGTAGTCGCTAGCATGTATGGTCGCACTCCAGGAGGTCCTGGGTGCGAGTCCCGGGTCGGGCCAAGTTGAGTTATTGAGTCTTCCTGTTTCGTAAGCCTTAGTAACTGCTCGGATTTGGAAAGTTGACGGTGTTTCACCCCCGTGCCTCAGAGAGCACGTAAAGCCGTCAGTCCTGCGCCTTAACTCTCCCTGGTCGTGTGGAGCATTCGTCCCACCGGAATATAAGAGTGATAAGGAATACAGAGTGCACTTGTGTTTGCGTGTACACTTGTGTAGGTACTATAATAATATGTCCCGCGCAAATGGCTAGTCTCAATGAGATTGGCCGCCGTGGCCGGAATCGGTCCATCGGATCGGAGGACATCATCATTCAACATTATAAATATAAAAAAAAACTTATTTTCACAAAGAAAAGAGAAAAAGGTACTGAAGTCGTTTTTTGTCTTTAATCTATTAATACGTACTAAAAAGTAGTAATAGGAAATATGCATTTAATAACGAAGAAAATATAGTGTAACATTGGACCTTGAAAATATAAAATCAAATTTAAACAAAAAAACTGTAACTCATAATCCGAATAAATATACTTACACAAAAAAAAAACATTATGGAGTATTTCTTTTTCGAAGTCGGTGAAACACAGATTAAATAAAAACAAAACAGATTAAATAACAATATTAGCGGCCGCATTCATCCGAAGCAGGACAGGTGGTAGAGAATAACTAATGTTATTTTTTCGTTGACCATTTATCAAGCGTCCGCACGTGACAGCTCAGGTGTCGACAAAAACAGGATATTATATTTACTTGGTATTTTCATCCACTCTCTATAAATATAATAAAATTCTAACGTAGTCAAATCTGTTCATTTAATATTTTTTTAGAAAATTTATTGAAATAGTCATTATTATCGATACAGAGCCCGAATCTGTAGTTTTTAGAATTTTTGTCTGTCTGTTTGTCTTTCGCAACATGAGATAACCAGTGGAAATATTTTGATTAAATTTTGTATTATGATAGCTGGCTATCAGGATAGAAATCTTAACTAACCGTTACAAACCGCCTACAAAACGTCACACGGTAGGTATGTGAAGTCTAAGAATTTAGTTTCCGGTCTTTAGAACGCGAGCGGAGCCGCGGGAAATGCTAGTCATAAGTTTACAGGAACTTGGCGTTTCTTTTAGTCACTTGGGTTTAAGTTGGGAATTGTTTAGACCGATTTCAGAAAAGAGGTATGGAATTTTGGTGTTTTGGAAATTTTATCTTACATTCGGAAAATTCTTCATCTAAATATAATAAAGGAAAAAGTCACTAGCTCACTCGTCACGAGATATCGAAAACCGCTAGACGTTTAAAGGTGAAATCTGGCAGGGAGGTAGTTTATAGCTAATAGTAGACTTCCGCCAAGAATTCAATTTGCAACAGGACCGAATTAAGGAGGTTTAAGGTCTCGCAACATTGTAAGAAAATCCTTTATTTTTTTCTACAAACTTTAAATTTGGCTGGGAGCACCCGAAAGAAGCGAGCGTAAGATCCTAATAAAGTAAAGGTCAGGAAAATGAATTCTCAATTACTGAACATATTATACCACGTACCGTACCACGAAAGATGAGACTTGTCAAACGTCAGTAGTGGGGGGTCTGCGCAGGTACAGTCGTGTTAGAAATTGTTATGTATAATTTCAATATCTATTTAGGAGTTTTTCGATAACATTTTTAATAAGGTGTAAAACAATGTAATATTAAAATTATTAACATTATTTATTACGAAATGATAAAGTTTAAGTATTAAAATATGTCGATAAGTCAGCGGGAAGAAAATTATTAACAATATTTATTACGAAATGAAAAAGTTTAATATAAAAAATGGCATATTATTATTTTAATCACTCTCACTAGTCACTGTCAATAACTGATGTGTTTTAAAACAACTTGTTTTAACATGTAAGTGTTCACGTCGTACACCATCTTCCTAATTTGTCTTTTTAATGTATTACCTCGAAGCATAATAAAAATTAACAATATTAGACTCTTGTAGAATAATTCTACAAGAACAAAAAACAAAATAGAAAATAAACACTTAAAGTTGCACTCGTCTGTACTGCGGGGTCCAGCAGGGCGTGCACGGGGCGAGGAGAACGACAGGCAACCGGTACCGCGCCTCCCGCGCTCTTTCCGAAGGCACGATGTCACACGAGGCCTTCCCGCCTCTCACCCCTACCGCTAAGGATACCTATAAATCGGCTTCTGCGCAAGTCAAATCACGTGGTTTGTCAAGTCTCATCTTTCGTGGTACGAATTATACATAAGAGGTACATATAATAAAATTCTAACTAAATCGCATCTATTCATTTAATAATTTATCAAAAATCTTATTGCAATAGTGGTTATTAGTACGTAGTACGTATTACATTAGTTCAAAGACAAAGCAGTTCAGTACCTTTTTCTCTTTTGTATTAATTCATTGAAATAATTTTTTTTAATATGAGTAAACTAATATACAATTTTTCCTTTAGAACAAGTGATTTCATCAAGAACTTACAGCTATAACTATACTATAATATTGTTAACCTCCTAATTTGTTTGTCACTAGAAACTTATCCAAACGAAGCTTGAGTGAGTTGCTTGTGTGTTGGATTAGTAGTGGGAAGCTTTGCATGTGTTTGAATACATCATTTACCTTTTGGCTGAACGGATTAGAATGAAACTAAGAACGTAGATAGTCTTAATACTCGTACATATACAATATAGTATAGGCAGGGAAAAAATAAGGCTTGGCCTCGCACCGTACTATGACAGACAGCCCATAAAAAATCTACCATTTTTTATTTATAACACGTAAAAAAAGGAGCATTTTTCTCGACAATTCAACGGATTTCCCGTCGTTTTTTTCTTACAACACTAAATATAAACAGCCGCTATAAATGATAATGTTCTCAAAGTTGTATATCTCGTAAAATCCGAATTTTCGACGTCGTATTCTGGATTACTTCGCTGAAAATGTAAGATTATCGTTAAAATAAAATAGAAGAGCGTGCGAAAATTAACTTTAATTCCACAAAATAGAGTCTAAATTAGGATGTATTTGTTGTGGTGGTAAAGCTAATGCCTAACCGATAATTTTACGATTTAAAATTTCGCTAAGTAAATGTTGCTCGCACTTATATCTGCGGGAAATTTTCAAATAGTTCAGATGCTAAGATATAAAGGGTACAAGTTATTGCTGTTGGCATAATGGCGTTTCCCTTTATCTTCTTTAAAAATCAAGGAAATTAATAAATAATAAATATACTTTTAAACATATTTGTGAATTGAGGAGTGAACGCTCAAGACTTATTAATAAAATAAACCTATACAAAAATAAATTCAGTCAAAGTAGGTATCTGTATGAGCGAGACACACTACAACTCCAGGTAGAAATTGACAATCTAAATCGTGAGTTAAATTCAATTACCACTAAGTATGAGTGCTCACAGAAACAGATACAGGAGCACATTCTTGCTGCTACCAACTTAGTAGAACTTTGTAACTACAATTATGAAAGATTTGAATCGTTTACTAATAAATATACTTGTGACTGTCATACACCAAAATCAGAAAATCAATATATCCAAAATAATTCTGTGGATGTAGATTGTGTCTCGGTTACACAAAATGAGCAAATTCAAATTCATAGTATAAAAACTAATAATAATCATAGCATAGATAATTCCTCCCGTACCACTGTCCAAGGTAAAGTATTAGTAGTGTCTGACCAAATAGGCCAAGGCTTTGGTGCTTTGCTTGTAAAGCATATTAATAATGTACAGAATATATGTTCACCTGGTGCCAGTTTCCAGTATAATATTAGGAAAATATCCTCTATGGAATTGAGTGTAAATAGTACTGTAGTACTTCTCCAAGGGGATAGTTCATCTGTAAGGAAACAGGATATTATAAATAGTTTGGAACATTTACTCAATTTACACAATAGGACTCAGTGCAAATTTATTATTTGCTCTTTTCCTTATTCCTCTTCCCTCACTGATGAACAAAATAGGTACATATATAGCCTTAATATGGCTATTTACAATACAACTCACCGTCATAGTGACGCATTCTTTTATTTTGACATTAATAAATTTATTAATTATTCTAGTCTTAAGGTGACAGAAGGTACATTGTATCTGCCTTTACATTATAAGAAAAAACTTGCTACTTTAGTAGCATATAATATACAAAACCCAGTTGTACATTGTACAACTAAGAACATTGTCATTTTTAATAACTTATTAGATGAAAAAAATGTTCCTGTAGAAAGTGCTAGTATTAGTTTAAACTAAATATCAAGACAAAGCCTAAGTCTAATAGATTAAACATTTTGCATCAAAATATACAAGGCTTAGGTGGCAAAGAGCTAGAATTAGAACTTTATCTTGAAAAATATAATATTCATGTTATATGCTTAAGTGAACCATGGCTTAAAAAACATTGTAATACTTTAAATATTGAAAATTATAATTTGTCAAGTTCGTTTGTTAGAGTGAACGCTACTCGCGGTGGCTCTCTTGTATTAGTTAGAAAAGATGTAGTTTGCAAGGGCCGACAGGACATAGTGGCACTCTCTATCGAGCGTTCTATAGAACTATCCTGCGTTGAGACTCAACAGTATGTTATATTATGCGTGTACCGGCCCCCTTCGGGTGATTTTGACATATTCGAAAATAAGATGGACGATGTCCTTAGAAATCTTTGTACTAGCAAAAAATCAGTAGTTGTGTGCGGCGATTTTAATGTAGACATACTTCAAGTAACGCTTCTCAGTAATCGCCTTTTAAATTTGTTTAGATCGTACCATTTATTTAATGTTTTTTGCGAACCAACTCGTGTTACTAACGTTTCTTCCACATGTATAGATAATGTGTTTTATCATGGAGAAGTGCTTGATAAATTTATCATTAAAAACTTAAGTTCAGATCACTTTGGTCAAAAAATTTCTATAAGTAATAATAGTGTTAATATTAGACAAAAAATCAAATGTAGACCGGTCAACTCAAATAAGATTATTTCTTTTAAACAGACAGTCACACAGCAATTACTTAATATGGACATGTCTGTTGATAGTCCCAATTCTTACTACAATAAAGTATTCAATATACTCTTGGAATCATTCAATAACGTATTTAAAGAACGTACTGTAATAAAGAACACTAAAATGAAATTTAGCGACTGGGCGACAGTCGGCATATACAGAAGTAGAGATAAGTTGTACGAATTATATAGTATGAAGCAGTGGAATCTAGACCCAATTTTCCATAGCCGGGTAAGAACTTATTCTAAAATTTTTAAAAATGTTTGTCTCCAAGCTAAGTCTATTCACATTAGAAATAAAATCTTAAATTCTGATAATAAAATTAAAGCAACTTGGGACGTGATTACTCGTACGGCTGGAAGATCAAAGCCCGCCAGCGAACCTGTCCAACTTTTAATTGATAATGTTACAGTAAGTTCCGATGAAGATGTCGCAAATACATTTGAGAGTTATTTTTCGAAAATCCCAGAAGTGGTCACATCTTCTCTAAGATCTTCCCCTATAGAGGCAGTCAAATTCTTGAGAAATCATACAAGGCACTGTAATCACCAATTTAAATTTTTATATGTAGATGCACATGAGATAATTAAAATATTTAAAACTCTTAATGTAAAGAAAACTGGTGATTTGTGGGGCATGTCTGTTAAATTACTTAATACAATAATAACAAACATTGCACCTTATTTAGCTCTTATATTCAATAAATGCATAGACACTGGTATATTCCCTGATCTCATGAAAATTAGTAAAGTAATACCTCTTTTTAAAAATGGCGTTAAAAATGATCCTGGCAACTATAGACCTATTTCTATATTGCCATGTATGAGTAAAATCTTTGAGAAACTTATGTTAAGTCAACTATTGAACCATTTTAACATAAATAATATTTTCCATAGTGAACAGTATGGGTTCACTAAAGGTACGTCTACAGCTGATGCGGGGATAGCACTTCTTAGACATATTTATGACGCTTGGGAAAAATCACAGAATGCAATTGGTGTTTTCTGTGACTTATCTAAAGCTTTTGATTGTGTAGAGCATGAAACTCTTCTGCTTAAATTTGCTCATTACGGAGTTCGTGGTATTGCCCTTGATCTCATTGCATCGTATCTTAGTGGTAGGGTTCAGAAGGTCGCGGTAAATAATGTTAATTCTTTTGGATCTCCTATTAAGATGGGTGTTCCACAGGGATCTATCTTGGGTCCATTTTTGTTCTTAGTTTATATTAATGATCTCCCATTTTATGCCGACAAGTTTTGTGATATTGTACTCTTTGCGGATGATACGTCCTTAATTTTTAAAGTTGATAGAAAGTCAAATAATTACGACGAAGTGAATAGTGCATTATCGCATATACTTCATTGGTTTAACATTAATAATCTGGCTTTAAATGCCAAGAAGACAAAATATATTCAGTTTTTATTACCTAATGTAAAAAGGCAAAATTTCAACTTGTATCTTAATAACGACATATTAAATACGGTAGACTCCACGGTTTTCTTGGGATTGACATTAGATTCGGGTTTGCAATGGGGTCCCCATCTCTCGTCTCTTGCGAGTAGACTAAGCTCCGCTGTTTTCGCTGTCAGAAGAGTCAGGCAGCTGACAGACGTTGACACTGCCAGACTTGTTTACTTTAGCTACTTCCATAGCATTTTGTCGTATGGCATTTTGTTGTGGGGTAATGCAGCGGATATTAAATCCATATTTATAATTCAAAAAAGGGCCATTCGGGCCATTTATAACATTGGCGCTCGGGATACTCTCCGCGAACTTTTTAAAGAAATTGGTATACTTACGGTTGCTTCGCAATATATATATTGTAACATTATATTTGTGCGACAAAATATTAATTGCTACTCAAAACACAGCGACAAACACGGTATAAATACTAGAAATAAGGATAAACTTATAACACCCAGTATTCGCCTTCAAAAAGTAAATAGATCGTTTATGGGGCAAGGTGTACGCATGTATAATAAAATTCCACAGTCCATATTGAGCTTGCCTTTAAAACAATTTAAATCTAAAATTAAAAATACATTATTGAATAAAGCTTATTACACCATCACGGAATACTTAGAAGATGTAAATGTGTGGGATTAATGTCTTGTTGTGTCTCACGTAGGATAAATAGATAAATATTGTAATGCAATAAATATTGTAATCAAATATTTTTTTGAAAAGAGCAACTGCTGAGTTTCTCGCCGGCTCTTCTCGGCAGAACAGCTTTCCGAGTCGGTGGTAGTTTACTCCCAAGTCCCAGACTTACAGACTGACACTTGATTTAAATTCGTATAATAATGTAAAAGTGACGATTCAAAAGTGCTTGTAAAAGTCTATTTGAATAAAGTATATTTTGACTTTGACTTTGACTTTGACTTTTCAAATAAAAAAGTAAACAGTGAATTAAAAAAAAATATATTATATGAATTCAACCTGTATAATATGCGAAATATGAGTAGTTATTAAAAATATAAGTTAGTCTCGGACCACGTTACCTGTAGTATAAGATCGTAGCATGTATCGCTAGTTTTAAGTCTTTAATAATTGTAAAACGCCAAACCAAATGTAAATTTAAAAAAAAATGGCACGGACGCTTAACGCCTGTGGATGAGATCGTTAAAAAAAATTGTAGGTACATCACGCTTGTAAGAAGTTTTTATCTCTCACCAGTGTTTAAATACTTAATTATTATGAGTCTTTGTTTAATGTGCTATGTATTAAGCTCTTTTTAACATCCCACTGCTGGGAGTGGGCCTCTCTTCAACACGAGGGGATCGGATCGCCATAGTCCACCGCGCTGGCCAATTGCGGGTTGGTGGACTTCACATATCTTTCGAGAACTTGCTAGGTTCTCTCAGACATGCAGGTTTCCTTACGATGTTTTCCTTCACCGTAAGACAAGTGTTAATCATGTTGGAAATGATTCGCAATTGAAAATATCGGAAGTGCGAGACCCGTATTTAAACCCAAAAACGTATCCAGTCAAAACGAAACTATTCCATATGTTATGTGTTCATGATGAATTCGAAGCTTTTTTATATCTTCTTTAGGTGCTGGTATCTAAAATACAAATAAATAAATATGTTGGGACATTTTTACAACAGCGCCATCTAGTTCCATGGTAAGTTACGAGGTTTGTGTGACGGATACCAGATAGTTGATATATTACACATATAAATTTTAAATACATATTATAAATATAAACACCCATGACTAGAGTACAAACATTCGTGCTCAACAAATGAATGCCCCCGGCGGAACTCGAACCCGCAACCGCTGGCGCAGAAAGTAGGGTCATTACCAACTGAGCCAAACATGTCGTATAATAATCAAAGTAGGTCACATATTTCAAACAATTTCACACCTTCGTTATATAAAATGTAATGGGAGTGCGAGTTTCCTTTGTGGGCTCAAGTTGTCACTTTGGATCGCGAAATACGGTTTAACCACGTCAGGGATTTAACATTCTAAGATACACATTTATTCTGGCATTTTTCGCCATTTGTTTTTAAGAACACAGGAAAAAAAATAAGGAAAATTGTGTAAGAAGTATTCAATTTGATATATTTCGTAATGTTTTATTTCATTTCATAATGTTAATCAACATGGCTTAGAGCTAATTTTGTGAATTATTTGTTGAAAAAGAGAAGTAAAAGAATTTAACATGTACATAATTGTATTTTCGAATACGGATTGATATTCTGAAATATACTAAGTACCTATTTTTATAATACGATTACTTTTCAACTGTTCGTTGAATGCTAAGTTATTTTTTCTGAGGACGAGGTTTTGGACGAGACCCGTCACCAAGTTTAATTTAGTTTTTTCTATTACAATATTCTCAGTACAAGCCCGGAGTTGGGAAGTTGGCGGTGTTTCATCAGTCATCGGTCCTGTTCAGTTTGGCCTTAACTCTCAAGTTAAAATATCGTTCTATCGAATAAAAGGAATAGAGAGTGCACTTGTGCCTGCGCGTACACTTACGCACTATAATATTTATTGCGCAGTTGGTTAGTCTCGACGAGTCCGAAATCAATCAGTATTTTATTCTCATATTATCTTTAATTTGTTTTTTACGCATTTTTATGTTACTAAATTAAAATATACAAATTGCTTTATCTATAAATCGCGTAAATTAAAGTATTCCGCTGTATACGTTTCACTACTTCATGTAGGTACTATACATACAAACCTTCCTATTGAATCATTATCTATTGACGAAAAGCACATTATAATCCGTTTCTTTTACTTTAAAGATGGCAGTGGTAGCTCAGTGTTAACGCGCTCGCTTAAAAACCGAGTGATCCGGGTTCAAATCATCTCGGTTGGGTCTCGCACCTCTGATATTTTCATGAGCGAATCATTTCTATCATGATTACCACTTGTCTTGCGGTGAAGGAAAACATCGTGAGGAAACCTGCATGACTGAGCTAACCTACGAGTAGCAAGTTTTCGAAAGACTCGTGAAGTCCACCAACCCGTACTAGGCCAGCGCGGTGGACTATGGCCTGATCCCTCTAGTATTGAAGGCCTTGCTCAGCAGTGGGACACGTACAAACGCGGGGAGCGACTTGGTTTTATACTATATAATGAGTTCATTATATTAGCGTAAAACAGTGAGAGAAGATAGATATGTATTAATCGTCACAAATTAAAAGCGACGATATCAATTACCTAACTAAAAGCCAAACATTCTAACAATCTCGACTCATTGAAACAACGCCGCGTGAATATTTTCCAATTAAAAAGTTTGCTCAATTTCGACATGTATCAGGGGACGAACAATCTCAAACTCGTCACTTACAATTTTAGGGGTTTAATGGAAACTTTATATGGTTACTAGTTAAAAACCCCGGTGTTGCTTGAGTGTATTCCTCATTTGGCAGTGTTTTTTCTACGATTCACTTAGTATAGTATGGTAATTTTCTACATTGTAGTCTATCTGTTATTAGTTTAATCCAAAATAGTCCAGCCATTTTAATAAAAAAGTGTAACAATGTAAAATTTTACATTAATAATATTTATTTTATTTTGTGTCTACAAATACGATGGAACAATAAGGGTTAATTTTTAGAAATACCCTATTTAATGTATTAGCAAGCAAGTGTTCATAATTTTTTTTTAATATTTTAATGTATTAATGAGATATATTATCACTATAAATGCATTACGTAAGCATATTTTGATATTTTTGAGTTTCGATACCAAATCCGTGGTACGAGTTACGACGGATATAAGCATAATCCCGTATACTATAATATATAAAGAATAAAATTTGATCAATCTTAATCAATGGATGTGTGTTTTAAAGAAAAAAAAACATGTTTCTACTTAATATTCTTTATTTGACTTTATTTATAGAACGTATTTATAACTCCACATAAGTAGCCATATTTGCAACACCACAGATATTAAAACCTCTTCGGATTCTGAAAAAAAAAATGCAAAATCTATAGATTATATTACAATTTAAAAACTTGATTAAACCATGTATGTTAATATTGCAGTAGTTTATTAACATTTAAACGACCTTAAGGACCTAGAATGCCTAAGTTCTAACAAAGTACTACTGTACTTATTTTAGCACACTTATTTCGCCTTTATTTAAACTACAATCTGATTTCTATGTATTATTATCTAATATATAAAAATCTCGTGCACAGTGACCCTACTTTCTGCGCCAGCGGTCGCGAGTTCGAGTCCCGCTGGGGCATTCATTTGTTGAGCACGAATGTTTGTACTCCAGTCATGGGTGTTAATATTTATAATATGTATGTATTTAAAACTTATATGTGTAGTATATCAACTATCCGGTATCCGTAACACAAGCCTCGTAGCATACCACAAAACTAGATGGCGCTGTTGTAATAATTTCCCAACATATTTGTTAAAAAAAAGTGTTTGTTTTCGAACTCCTCCGAAACGGCTTGACCGATTTTTATGAAATTTTTTGTGTATATTTTGTAGGTCTGAGAATAGGTCGTAGGCTATTTTATATATAATAAGGGTGGCCCCCTTATCACCTAGGGGAATTTTTTCTTACTCTCCAGATTTTTATGTTTCATTTTTAGACCGAATTTTTATTTTTTATTTTTTTATGATTTGGCATCAAAAAATACACATAACCCTAAATATTTCATCCTTCTACCACCAATCCTTATTTTTTAATAATGATAAAAAAGCGGGCGGAGCCGCGGGAATCGCTAGTTTATGTATATTATTTGATGAACTGTATATAAAAAAACTCCCTAAATGCAAAACTACACTACCATGAAAGTTATCTTTAAATCAATATATAACAATTATAATGAAATGTCTGTATATCATTTTTAAGTGCAATAAAGAATATTATATTATATATATACATTTTCAGTTAAAGTCAATCAATTTTTAACCGACTTCCAAAAAGGACCTCCTCCTTCTCAATACGTCTGTTTTTTATGTTTGTTACCTCAGAACTTTGGACTGGGTAAACCGATTTTGATGATTCTTTTTTTATTTGAAAGGTGGTGCTTCCCGTGTGGTCCCATTCTAATTTAGTCCAGTTCAGACAGTGGCATCCATGAGAAATTCATAAAA
Organism: Boloria euphrosyne; assembly: GCA_951802675.2. NCBI lineage: Eukaryota > Metazoa > Arthropoda > Insecta > Lepidoptera > Nymphalidae > Boloria > Boloria euphrosyne. Next base: position 7,031,002 of record OX637896.1, read on the forward strand.
GTCTTAAATTTGCATTAAGTATGTGCGCGACAATGGACGAATAAAATTGACTTCAAAATTGACAAGTTCTTATAAGTATTATTTTATACTTTTTAGTTTAGATTTGTTTAGTTTTGAAGTCGGATTTTTTTTATTGTTAAAAATAATTTATATTGTACCAGTTAATAGATTGCATTATTACCTCATATACCCATCCTCCCCCCACTGCTTGCCCCACCAGTTCAACAAAATCCAATACTCCGGAGTGTATCCCACGAGTAACATCGCGTGGTTTAAACCCCACGGCACGCAGAGTGGGTCGTCGTATATACCACTTCTAGTGAAAAACATAAGTTTCAATACTTAACTATTCAGAAATGATAAAATACCACAGCGTATAAGCATTAATAGAGATACAATAATTCATTCGAAAATGGAGGGACTTATACGAGTCTGCATCTATTTGAATTCAAAATGATATATGGCAAAATATAGCGAGGAACTAGTTTCTTTTTAAAAGTTCACTAATTCAATTCCCACCTAATGCAAATAATAATATGTAACCTAACTTTTCAAAGCAAAATGGCTGAAGAATGCTAAAACAAATTTTATTTCAAACAAGTAATTCTAGAGTTAAGTGCCTTTAAAAAAATAAACAAATTTAAAATATAACATAAATTTAAATACCTATATAATTGGAAAGTAAATGGCGAAGCGTTAACGCCTACAGCCAAAGGTCCGATAGTCGCAACAGCTTTTTCGATAGCATGTTCATCCCCCGACGGTAAGGTTGCCCATCGTCTAGCTCGAGCACGAGTTGTTAAACTGTTGAAATGGCATAACCCTTTCTGTAATTCAACAAAATTAACCCTCATTGAAAAGTATGGAAGAGTGTGAATGTTTCTTTAGTTTCTGACCTCCTTTTTTATTTTATTTTAATGTTTTTGCGTTTCACCTGGTGGTGGTAACAGGTGGTTATGTGAGACTTATAAGCTAGAAAAGCCAGTCCTACCCACTAAAACCCAGCAAAATCTGCCCCGTCTTAATGGGGCGTCGCAGGATCGCATTCATCTATTCGCCCCGACGGTCTGCCGAAGCAGACCTCACAGCCAAGAGGTTGCTCCACAGTTCAGGAGTTCACAAGCTGTATATAAGACTATATTTTTAGTTTTTATATATTAGAGAGTGAAAATCAAAGTTGTTATAATAGTGAATATTCTAACCTTTCCAACATATGGGTAGTAAGTTTCATACATGAGGCCGTCTCTCGCTGCGTACCGCATAGCTGCTTGTAGGGAACCCCCGTCACACCCGAAATTACCATCTTTTAGACTACAGTCTACTATCTGTTGGGGGCTGAAAAATATTATAAGAATAATAAAAATAATATTTATGTGTCGATTAAAAGATAAGAGATTACAAGTTATAATTCACAACTGCAATATTTTTTTTATTTAGTTGAAATGGCGTTCAAGGGATTAAAAAAATGGATCATACAATTAATTAATCAAATCGATGATATTATAATATAAATAAATCTAAAAATCAAAATTAATCAACGAAAATACCTGAAAATATACTTTTAAATAAAAATACCTAAGTATCTAAGTAACTTCATTAAAATGCTATAATATCTAGTGTTCTATAGTACCTAAGTTCACTCCAATCACCATGTTTTTTATAGAGCTGCGCCTGCAGCGCGTGTGCCACCGCGAAGGCATAACAGGCCCCGCATTGAAATTGCTCTTCTCTCCGTGGTTTGAAGCCTTTAGAACGCCAGTCCACCTATAAACATTGAACAGCTTACTCGTAGTTACATTCTCAAATTTTGTTTTCTTCAAGTTCCTAAATGTTGTTAAAAATTCATTTTTTGTATTGCTTTAGCGAATCATTCATTTATTGTTTTGGTTTTTGAAGTAGAAGTTAAAACCTTGCGGGTATAGTATATGTGGATAATCTGGCTTGATCGGTGAAGCATCTGCCTTACAGTAACTACAAATAAAGTAAAATAATAGTTGGTGCCATTACTGTTATATTCTTTTTTAGGTTCAGGAAGACAACGCTCGGAACTCCTAAGATCCTCTGTTGTTGCAACTGTATATATTTACTTGCCTACGGTTTCTATTTACCATCAGGCAGATATATTGTAATAGCGGCTCGCTTCGTTGGGCGTAAGTTAAAATAAATTAAGCGGTTTTATAATTTTCTAATAAAATAAAAGTAGCCTACGTTACTCCTTATAATATGAGATATCTGCGAGTGAAAGTCCCGTCAAAATCGGTGCAGCCGTTTTAGTGATAAGCCCGAACAAACAGACAGAAAAATTGTTTTTTTGATGTAAGTACCATATATTATACTATAATATGCTCTACTATATCACTAAATACTACTCTATCACTAAATAGTGAAAAGCTATTAATTTGAAATTAAAAACAGACACTTCCATTTTAACGAAAGTAGCGTGAAACAAACACATTAACCGCAGCATTAAATCGAGAACCTCCATACTAAAGAACGAATTACTGGTTCATTAAGTGACTATGAGTGCGGCGGTAAATACATTAAAGTTTCATAAACCTACGCGTGAAAAGCAGCGTGAATAAGCTTCTACTTAAATAATATAAATGGTACTCGAGTTTTCCAGACTTCCACAATATACGAGTATTTAACTTAAGAGTTATAAATCACTACCGAGGTTAGTTAAAGTACGGGTAAATCTTAACCTACTTGCCACAATTTTGGCATGAACATTATTAAAAAGCCTTAAATGTAATTATATAGAACTAAAGTTCTTTTAAAACTTAAAAGCTCCGCTCATGTGGAAGACGAAAAGAGAAGAACACTTTTTTCTTCTAAGTACTTCGGTGTCTTACTATATCTACCTGGCTTTCCTTCATTACCATAACTTGTGTAGATGATCAATATAAAAAAACAAAGTTCGACTTTTTCTCTGTTAAGAGCGTTTTTTTTAATTGCTATAAGGCAATAACAAAACCAAAATCTATAGGTACATATAATAAAATTCTAACTGTCAATATTAAATATTTTTTTGATAATTTTAATGAAAGTCATTATTTTCGATATAGAGTCCAATTCTACAGTATGTAGAATGTTTGTCTGTCTGTCTCTAATCGCATCATGAGAACTAACTCAATGTATCCAGGTGCGAACTTGAGCCGATAACATTTAATAAAACTGCAAAAGAATCCGAAATGATTATTTCATGTAAAAATCTAAATGTGGAAGAGACATTTCGTTTTCTGTCTTTAAGTTATCATTATTTATAAAAAAATACCTTTTTAGGTGTTTTCCTATGCAGACTGTCGCGGAATGCTGTCCTTCTATGATCTTCCGCCGGGTCAAAGAGTGGTACAGTCTTTACTAATTTTAACAGTTGTTTTATATAAGCAGTTATTGACTGAAAAAAATGTTTGTATTATAGTTATAAGCTCTTTTAAGTTCTAGATATAAAGGTCCGATTTTTTACTAATAAAAAGAGTTCATATAGCAAGACATTGATAAGCAAGCATCTCTTCAAGTTTTACTGTTTTTTGGAAAGCTTTTGCATATAACAAGTGTCCTTCCGATCGATTACGACCACGGCAGCCGATCTCATTAAAACTAGCCAACGGAGCGAGAGATAATAGTGCACAAGTGTACGCGCAAGCACAAGTACGCTCTCTGTTCCTTATCTCTCTCGTATTCCGGTGGGACGACTGCTCCACACGACCAGTGAGAGCTAAGGCACATAACTAATGAAGTATTTAGAAACAAAAATACATCTAACTTTCTATTTATTATACGGAAACTATTCATATACTAGTTTACCTTAGTTTAGATTTACCCTAGTTTCCATAGCCTATTTTTGTGCTAAATTTCATCAAAATCCGTCCAGCCGTTTTAGAGTATAAGAGTAAAAACATAACTATTTAACAAGCAAGGTCCTATCTCTTACCCAGTCTCCAAAATGGTTTAAGTGTAATGAATAGCTTTGTTCCCCGGCGAGGTACTGTCTGTTGTGTTGTGCGACTCGCTTTAAATTGTTCCGCCAGGTAGATAAAGCAGTAACTTCGTGGAGAATACTCGAATATAACTTATTATAGGCCATCTAAAAAGTATTTTTAATTATACATTTAATTGATTGTATTTGGTATTCACTTTTAATATCCCACAGCCATGTGCCTCTCTTCGATACAAGGGGGATCAAGTCATTGTAGCCAAGTGCGGATTGGCGGACTGCACGTGTCTTTCGAAAACTTACTAGGTTCTCTCAGACATGCAGGTTTCCTCACGATGTTTCCCTTCACAGGTAATCATGTTAGAAATGCACATGAAAATATCAGAGATGTGAGACCAAGGATTTAAACCAGCTTCACTCGGTTTTCAAGCGAGCGTGTTACCATTGGGCTGCTGTTAATTTATTATTAATAATATTTTTTAATAGTATGTTTTAACTTTCCCTTTCAAGGAAGGTTAAGATAAAGGTAATAGCAGTAGTTTTTAAGTAATAACGATAGAATTAAATATGTCTTCTATATAGGTATATAGAAATATTTTTATATAACATTTGTCTTCATTTGTATGGAAAGTATCTAACTTATTAATCTATATTGATGATGATAACATAACGATTTATATCTTAATAACACAATATTTTACCTTATATTCTTCCCAATGTGAGTCAGGAACTTCATCATGAATTATAAAGCCATCAATTATGTGTTGTTTTCTATACTCACTATCACTAGAACTAGAACAGCAGTCACTAACGTTAAAATATTTCAAATATTCTCCATACCTTTCAGTCTTCTCTAAAATTTTGAAAGTACTTTCCGCGAAATTTTCAATTTTTGAAAATTCTTCTAAATTTAAATTACAGCGTTTGTGTCGGTCGGTTTTATATTTGTTCAATATATATTTCATTTTATATGTCGTTTCGTTAATATGGAGCTCTGCATAAATTAAAGTTATTTGTACGAGAAGTATGAATAAAAACATTTTTCTTACAAAAATATATACAACCTAAGTATAAGTAAGATATTACTTAAGTGTACAGAATGTACTTTTTACTAATCAATTGTTTTGATATGTAATGTAATTTAGACTCAATGGCAAAAGAGCTAAAGTAGTTGTTTCATTGCATCGGTTTTAATGTAAAAAAATGTTTATGTAGGGAATTTTGCGAACTGCAATTAGGCATTTCAATGTGACAGATTTATTTAATATCTATCTGACATGCAATACAGTAAGCAGCGATATTATCTAGGTTAAATTTTTTTGCGACTTTTCAATGATATAGCGACCCATTTTCATTGCAATGTACTTACATCATGAACATGTCTATAAATAAAATTCTAACTTTTATTTATAAAAAAAATGTTATTATTATCGATACAGCGGCCAAATCTAGTTTTTAGAATTTTTATCTCTCTGTTTGTGACCTTGTCACGAGGAAACCACTCGACACATTTGATGAGATTAAGTATGTTGATAGCTAGTTATCCAGATCACCATAATATAGAATATATTCATTGCGGTAATATTTTTTATCTTTAACTATAATAGCTTTAAAAAGTACGAGCCCGAGTGCAGCCCTAGTTCTTAAATAATACATGCTATCCCTTTTTCTCTAGCAGTGAGAAAAAGGGTAGCATAGTTTAATTGTGTATAATTACTACGCTCCTAAGGTCTAATTCTAAGCCTTTAAAGAAAAAAACAGATTAGATAAAGATATACTTTTAACCAAAACTATCCTTTTTTATACTATTTTTTATACTTAAAAAGACCTATTAGGTACACCTACATTAACCCGAATAGTAAGGAAAACAAAATAAAATGAGTTTTCATTTATATTATATATTTTTTATTTTGCAATTAATGAATAATACAGAATTGATGACATAAAAATATATAAATAAATATTCTATACAATTAACTAACAACATACTGTTTTTCACGATTTTTTCAGTTTTTTTCCATAAAACACCACTTTTGTCACATCGTCAGTTAACTAACAAATATGAATCTGCATCATGTAAGAAAATATAGTTATTATTTATAGAAAAATATCATTAGCATTTTTTACAAATTTTTTTATGAGAGAGCTAGAAGTACTTAAAACTATGATATACGCACGAACAAACAGTACGAGAGAAATGTTTTAATATTAACAATTAAACTACTATTAGATCAAATACCTGATAGTGAAATTTTAATTTTAGCTTCTTAGAATAGTAAGTATGTATATAAATTTTCAAAATATATCCTACAAGCTTAGACATGATGATATTTTACGATCACTGACGAATAGAAAAAAATGTATTGAATTGAATTAGCTGTTTAATTGAATTCGCATGATGGATAATAATATATTTCGGATTTTGTCGCAGAATTATTTTGATTTTCGATTCCGTAAATCCAAAAAATCAAAATAAATTCATCACAAAATCCGAAAAAAGAGTTTCTTTTATAATTCCCTTGATAGCTTGAAAGCTTGTCAATTGATACCAGATTACTTCGCCAATGTCACGCAGAATTATTGGTATGTATAATCTTTGTCATAGAATTACAATATATCGTTCGAATAAACGGTTGTAGAATTTCAATCTTATCGAAACTCTAGAAAACAATGATGATTTTGAACACTGAATATATTTAATCTTATTTATTAATTCTACGCACATATAGATTTTTCCACTTGCAACATTTTTAGATGTTAGTCAAATGACGGTTGAGAAATCGATTCGAAATCACATTTTCAATAAATGCATATACAAAATATTTACAACGCATTCGAAATTGTCTACTTAAAGCTAAAACTAACCACTAATCTAATAATACTCTGGTTATTAAATTCTAAATAACATTGACTATTGACTTTGTTCTTATAGAAATATATTTTATTCGGGAAAAATGTTTAAAAAATATATCACTTATGAAAAAATGTATATTATTGAAGAATAATAAGCAATAAAAACATTAAACATGGTAAAAAAAATAGAAATAGGTACATATATAAATATGTTTCCATTTACTTAATTGTATACTCGATTATTGGGTATAGTTTTAAAATAAGTTTTTAACACAGGAACATAGATAAAAGCCTAACTAAGAAATATATGAACCAAAACTTAGTTTTACTATAAACTATCTTCTTCGTCAGATCAGTTTAGACCAGATAGGTTAGTAGGTTATTTTAATAACAACTAGATTTTATATAAAATTTTAAATTCTTTCCCTTTTAAAACATGCTGTGTATATAATAAATATTATATGTATAATAAATAAATATGTGTAATAAATATTTAAAATAATGTAGGAACAGAACTTTGTAATTATTAAAAACCTACAATTATAAATATAATAAATAAAACGATTAACAGCCCATTATTGTGTAAAAAATATAATAAAAAATAATTATTTTCCTAACCATTACATAGTCAAACTCCTATTTTTGTGTATAAAATGTCAAAAAATAATACAAATTACAAATGATGTCAAATCTAAAAAAATGTGATTTCAAATCGATTAAAGCAGTACTACCTACATAATACAGTTTGAAAAAAATTACCTAAATTTTTGATTTGGCCTATTCACCAATTATATGGTCAATTGATAACTATCCTAAAATATTGATGGAAAATTTGTATCGTCCAAATTATTTCTATGAAAATTTTTGATAAATTCCAAAAATTCCAAGGAAATTTACCATTTCTTTTGTACATTATATAAAAAATACAAATTTTCCATCAAAATTATTAACAAAAAATTGAAAAACGATAAAATACAAGCAATATTTCGCTTATCAACTATCTATATACACGAGTTTCATTTCACAGCACGTCAAAGAACTGGTACCACAAACTCCTAGCCCAAAAAGTACTGAAAATTTTAAATTTTCAGCAACTTTGGCCAATACTGACTAAATAGGCCCTACCATTTGCTTTAATGTAATTGAGTATACGAACATGAGCGTAGACACTGAGCAATTTTCAAAAAATAAAATGATTTAGTTAAAAATTTTAACAAGATTTTATTTTTTTTAATTTTATCGTTAGGTAGTATGACTTACCACATTTAAAGTAAACACTAGTTGGACATAAGCTTTATATTACAGCGTTTTTAGCATAATATTCTATCACTGATATTTTAATGAAGTTACATTTTGAAGACGACGTCAGCGACTTCAGTGACTTCAGCAATGGTAGGGCGAGAGGTAGTTTGCATTCACCGTTGTCGCTGGTTCGATGTCCCGTTCAGGCTTCTAAGCTCGGTATACGGTTTCCGCCCGAGCAACTTCAAATCTTCACCATTCACAAGAGGCGCGTAGTCACGGCGCTTTTTGTATATCATTAATCTGTAAAGATAATAAAAGAAATTAATTCCAAAAACATTAAATACGTTTATATTTTTTTTATAAATTAATAAAAAACACAGCGAAGGGCCCAATTGTGATAAAAAAATTGTACCTAATATTTATAAATCATATAGCTCGTTATTAATATATTGTACAAGGTAATAATCATTTGTAATTTAAATATCGTTTATTATTTATTATCCCACTAATAATAATATTCATATGTAAGTCTGTATGTTTGTGTGTATATATGTTTCCTTCAAATCAAAGCAATTTCGTGAGGAATTTACACTTATACAGCAGGAAACAGCTTATTATAATAAAATATCCGTTTCTGAGACCGTTATTAATGATACGGTTAGAAGATACATTAAAAAGTATATGATGAAAGTGTGTGGAAGCGAGTGTGATTATTATTGTGAAGCGGGTTCAAACCTCTGATATGTCATGTGGGTATCATTTCCTAATATGGCTACCACTTGTCTTACGGTAAAGGAAAACATCTTTAAGAAACTACATGTCTGAGAGAACCTAGCAAGTTTTCGAAAGACATATGCAGTTCGCTAACTCGCATTTAGCCAACGTGGTGGACTATGGCTTGATCCACCTCGTATAGAAGAGAGAGCCCAGCAATGGGATGTTAAAAGGAGTCAAAAACTCTTCAAAAATCTTAAGAAGAAGTGTCTAAATTCAAAGTTTATACGTACTAATAGGCATTAAATAATGCCACTATACAATTTTTTTTCAACATCATTTCGGCTATCTACTCGAACATATCCTTGCAAAGTTTTACGTCATCACAAGTAATTTAAAATCGGGTTCCTACATTCATTAACATACATGTGTTACTTTGTTAGTAATGAGTATGTCGTCGCGTTATCGCTCACTTGTTCACACATTTTTTTACCTCTATCTATATAAATAAAATTGAATGTAGGTAAGCGCATAACTCAAGAATGGCGGGACCAATTCGGCTAATTTATTTTTTGTATGTTCCATAAGGTCCACGGAAGGTTTTAATACTAAAAAATCATAGTTTGTAAAAAAGCCTATACTAAAGGGGTACGTAGGGCCGACCCCGAGCGAAGCGAGGGTGAGTCGCTAATTTATTAATAAAATAATAAATATAAAAATTAATAAACAGCTTTATTTTTACTATCTATATGTACATAAATCTATGTATGTAATATATATGTATATTAAATCAGACTATGTTTCTTATAGATTTCTATACGGCTGAAAGGTTTTCAAAATTTTGGGGAAAGTTTGAACGAGAATTTGAATAAACACAATTTTCAGTTTAACTTAAGTACCTACAATAAATGCGATAGAAAGGAAGAGAAACAGATATTTAAAATTAAAAAATATGTATTAAAAATTTTCGTTAACTGTTGTTTTGTAGTAACGAGCACAGAGTAAAAGTAAAGCTATTAAAAACGTGTAAACCAACATGTGCGCGTGCCTAAGACGAAGATTATACGACAGTGACACAGATTAGTTTAACAAACAGTAATGTTATAGAGTAATAAAAATTTTATGTTTTATTATGGCACTAGCGAACCCGACAGACATCTTGTACACATTTGAAATTATAAACTCCCGGTGAAATGTTTCAGTTCGCATGCGCATAACAACGTTGCCTAGCAACGGATTATTTATAATTGAATATGTAATTTAGTGTCTAAATGTATAAATAACTAATTAATTCAAAAAATACATTTGGAGTGGACTGAATTGTAAATCTAAACTATTCTCGAATTTTCGAACACACACAAAACATTTCATCAAAATCGGTCCAGCCATTTAGGAGGAGTTCAATTACATACACACGCATAGAAGATTTTTATATATAAAGATATACATAATATATTCTACATCAGACTTCGAATTTTTTTTTTTATTATCTATAAAATAGTATACATTTTTTTGACTTAGCATTAATACCAGCGATATTGTTGACGAATAACTAATTTATCAGTTAGTAAATATGGAGTAAAATAATGATAATTTTCTAAGAATTAATGAAGGAAAAAACAAGAAAAGGCGACTATTCCTAAAAAAGTTGTGCTAGTAGTAGTAGCGACTTTCGAACGCAACCACCATGACACTAGCCAACTTTGCCAGTGATAAGTGCACAAGTGTGTGCACAGACACAGACGCTCAGTACTACACAAAGTCCTAGATCTTAACTCTTAAAATAATTGAATATTAGGCATTAAGTGCTTTCCAAATTCGAAGGCAAAGGAGTGTAACCGCATAGCTGTTAATGAGAATTTCTCCAAAGACCCAGTTTCGAACTCAGGACCCATGTACGCTAACTACAAGACCAACTAATACGATAATTATATTATTAATATTTTACATAGAGCAAACGAATTGAACGAATAAATAATCATCATCATCAGCCCTTTTTTTTTAACGTCCCACTGCTGGGCACGGGCCTCCCTCAGTACGAGGGGGATCAGGCCATAGTCCACCGCGCTGGCCTAGTGCGTGTTGGCGGACTTCACATGTCTTACGAAAACTTGCTAGGTTTTCTCAGACATGCAGGTTTCCTCACGATGTTTTCTTTCACCGTAAGACAAGTGGTAATCAGGATAGAAATGATTCGCACATGAAAATATCAGAGGTGCGAGACCCGGATTTGAACCCGCATCACTCGGTTATACAAGCGATTATTTAAAATATGTATCGGGAAAACTTTGCATATATACCTAACGATAACTAATAATTACACTTTTAAATAGCCTATTTAAGCCCGTATGTATGTATAATTTATGTAGTAGACACTTTTGGCTCAGTTCTAGTGACTCTACTTGCTGCGCCAGCGGTCGCGGATTCAAGTCCCGCTGGGGCATTTGTTGAGCATGAATGTTTATACTTCAGTCATGAGTGTTTATATTTATAATAATTATGTATGTATCTAGAATATATATATATATATATATATATATATATATATATATATATATATATATATATATATATATATATATATATGTAGTATATCAACTATCTGGTATCCGTAACACAAGCCTCGTAGCTTACCACGGAACTAGATGGCGCTGTGTGTAATAATGTCCCAAAACATTTATTTAGTATTCCTTTCGTCAGAAATACACAGACTTGTATTGGCATTATGAAATCGTAGTTATTTATTGTTTCTACTAACATAATAATATTAATATATTGAATTTTTGAATTAAATGTAAATAACAAGGTATAATTTGACTGACAAAAGGAACGGATTGAGTTGAAAAGCATATAGATAGTTATTATGACGTAGACATTTGAAAATTCAACACCTAAGGGGTAAAACGGGGTTCAAAAATCTGGAGAGAAATTTTAAGAACTAATATTTGATTCAAAACACCTTAAAAATGTTATAGAATCTGATTCAAACATGCGCCATTAAAAATACGGTACCCAAGAAAGTAGTCAATAATTCCAAGCAAAGCCACGGGAATAGTGAGTTAAGTAAAACAAATTAAGAGCCAACATGTGAATAGTGAATGTTAGGACATCGTGTGTAGAGGTGATATAATTGAATCGGCGACACTGTATCTAGATTCTAGGCCTTATTCAGTCCTCTGTTATCCGACAAAAGGGACAGACGTGTTGTATTTACCACTAATAAAAGGTAATGTCATTTTTTTAACTATAATACTTGCTTAGATTTAGGCGAATATTTAAATATTTTAATAAAATTAAATTGTTTTTAGTTATCGCGGTTGAATTAAAGATTCGTATTTTCTTTCTTATTATTGTAATACATAATTAAAATTTATCAAAAACGTCTACATAACAATGTTTGTTAAAAAGTCGTGAATAACAAATAAAAAAAAATCGCGGGAAAACCGAAATCTGCTTTTTACATGTATATAATATATAGTGGTATATCCTCCATTATATAAAAATCTCGTGTCACAGTGTTTGTCATCGAACTCCTCCGAAAGGGCTTGACCGATTTTCATGATTTTTTTTGTGTATATTTAGTAGGTCTGAGAATAGGTCGTAGGCTATTTTTTATTCCCCTAGGTGATAAGGGTGGCCCTCTCCGGATATTTTAATTTTTATTTTTAGATCAAATTTTTATTTATTACTTAAAAATTCTGCGGGCGGAGCCGCGGGAATTACTAGTAGATACTTATATACTATGCATGGGTTGGTTACATAATAGAATTTTCGCACAAGTGTTCATGATACAAAAAAAATGTGAGAACTAAACGTGCGTATTTCGTAGGGAAAGCCTGGAATTGTAATAAATGTTCGTTTTGTTATTGTGGTGTGTACGTAAATAAGTACTATTAAAATATTTTTATACTTTAACGTTAAGTTAATTAAAGAAACATTCAAAGATGGCGATAATTCTCATTGTTTTAGATACGGTTAATAGGTTTACAAAAATTACTCCCATAAAAATTTATTGCAATTGTTATTAATTACTGAACAAAAAAGTTAGCGACTCTAAAATTACTATTAGCATTATTTTGCGTTTGAGATGGATTATTAATTCATATGGTGAGTGCGATCCTTCTATATAATCTATTTTTCTATGAAATGAATATTGAAATCAATTCTAAATAAGCCAATATATCGCGTAACATACACACAAACAAAAAATTACTGGCAATGCCAAATATCTTATGTAAAACATGTATTTATTTACGTAAAACTTCCTTTTTAATCATTAAAAAATGAAAGTATTGTTGTTATCGAGGCACTTTTATCGGTACATTTTAACCGAATTCACAAAGAGAGGGTTTTTAGGGTTTATATTCCGCTTTTTTAACGTCCCACAGGTCTGCCTTCAATACGAGGGGAGGGGGATTTTAGGGCTTACTGCATAAGTCCAAGCCCATTCTAAGCATTATTTATTATTTGATTGTGTTCATCTATTTAATGGAAATTTGTATTTAAACGTGCTAACCTTGATATAATAACTGTTTAGTTTATTCATAAGGTTAAATAAGTAAAAAAAATGTACCTATATATTAAGTGGAATATAGTTTTTATTATCAAATCGTTCGCATCATTTTATGATTTTTTTATTAATTACTTCAATTTGTTCTTTTGTGGCTTCAGTTGTGCACAATTCACTTTGCAAATGTCGCGTAGACTTTAAAATATTTCTAGAAGTTTAAATTTAAATTCAAACAGTCATAAAAATTATAGTTTGACACGATTTGCTTATTTTCCAGGAAACCTTCAAAGAGATCGAGCATAATTGAAGAAAATAGAAGACTGGTACTAGTAGAAATGCTCTTAATTTCTCTCCATAATAATATATCAGGAAAGTATTTTAAGAAATTTTGTGACAGTAAACAGATAAGTGTATAGAAAATGTTAACATAGCTGATATCCCAGCAATCATTTTACTAAAATTCATCAAAATCTGTCCAGTGGGTTTCTCATGACGTGTTCCCAGACATACAGAAAAACTATAAAAATCTGGATCGAATCGAATCGATGAAATGACATTTTCTATAAATTCTCAAAAAATATTTTGTGTACAGATTCTACTTAATCTATACTTCTATACTAATATTATAAAGAGGGAAGATTCGTATTTTTGTATGTAACGAATAAATTCAAAAACTACTGGACCGATTTTAATGGAATTTGGTACACAGGTAGTCTAGAGCCTGAGAAAGGACATAAGCTACTTTTAAAGGCGAAAAAAGGGCTGAAGGGGTTGATAGGGGATGAAAGTTCGTATGGAAATTACGTCATTTTTAAAGCTAGAAGCTTGAAACTTATTATTTAGGCTTTTGATTAGATATAAGTAAATAAGTAATTCAAAGATTGTAAACATTGTACGCAAGGGACGAACCCGAGCGAAGCGAGGGTGAGTTGCTAGTTTATTGTATTATGAATAGATAAAGCGCTCTTTATAAGGAATTTGAATTAATTTGGTGATATAATCGGCCATTTTATTTATAATTAATTATTAATTAACATTTCAAATAATTATTTTTTAAATTTCGTTATCGCTTTGAAGGTTAACATTAAGTAATAAACAAAGTCTTGTAGATTACGAGGTCGTTTGTACTGACTCGTGGGTATAAGATATGTATTCATTTAATAAATGCTTGCACAGTTTGGGTTTTATTTAGCACCTAAAAGAAGTCCTAATATATAATTACAATATACTCTTGAAAATGATATATGATATATGTACATTTTTTACTTTACTGTTTAAAAGGAATTGAAGTTAAACTATAAGCACTAGTAGTAGCATAAAATCTTAAAAACTAATTCAACGGGCTGTAAAATTTGCCAAATAAATTTTAATTTGATGAACTAAATTAGCATATACATATATTGCCTTCACCAAAATATAAAAAAGAACTTGGATAAAATTAAACATACCCTTTTGCAAGTCGGTTAATGTAAAAGTATTAAAACTCCTTATCAAATGCCTAATTTACATGCAATTAAAATTTGGTAAAACATTTTAATCTCTGTACTTAGGTACTGTACCTGTATTAAGGTACATTACTATATACACAAAAAATTACAAGTTGTTTATTTGTTGAGGACATCTTCCTTAATATGCACAATAGTTTATATTATTACATATTTTTAGAAATCAAACAATTTCTTACTGTTAAGTAGTTTAACAATAACAGTCAGTGGTAGCCCAGTGGTAACGCGCTCGCTCGGATAACTGAGTGACGGGATTCAAATCCGGGTCTCGTGATACTTTTATGTGCAAATCATTTCTAACATGACTACCACTTGTCTAACGGTGAAGGAAAACATTGCGAGGAAATTTGTCTGAGAGAACCTAGCAAGTTTGCGAAAAATGTGTGAAGTCCGCCAACCCGCATTTTACCAACGGGTGGAATATGACCTGACCCCTTCGTACCGAAGGGAGGCCCGTGCCCAGCAGTGGGATGTTAAAAAGTTCTACAAAGTAGATTAAGTATGTCCTTCTTTAACCCCTAAATTTTCTGCACAAAAATTACTTCGTCACGGCATAATACTTTTTTAGATTTCGCTGGATTTCGACGTCAAGTTTGGACAAATAAACCCTTTTATATAGAGTAGTAAGTGTGCATTTTATAATACATATAAGCTGTTTTATATTTAATTGAAGACGTAATATATATTTTAAAGGCGAGCGTAAATTAGGTAGTATATATTTATATAATTATCTTTTTACAGATATCTCATTTCAATTTCCGTTTCTTTTACTATAATGGAATTTTTAATTAAAGCGATAACTAGGGCATTATAAATTAGTTTTTAGTGTCATTTCGTGCTTCAATTTAAATGTACTGCGCAATTACATACTTTTGTGTTCTACGCGTTAAGTATAAATGCAATTACAAAGGCTCTAGGTACAATGGAAGTAAGAAATAGAAATAATATGTTGGGACATTATTACACAGAGCGCCACCTAGTTCCGTCGTAAGCTAAGCTTATGTTACGGATACCAGATAGTTGATTTACTACACATATACATTTTGAATACATACATATTATAAATATAAACACCCATGACTGGAGTACAAACATTCGTGCTCAACAAATGAATGCCCCCAGCGGGACTCGAACCCGCGACCGCTGGCGCAGAAAGTAGGGTCTCTACCGACTGAGCCAGACGTGTCGGCAAACTATATTAACTATATATAACTTTATTATACTATTACTAGGCACTACTATAAGGTATTCAAGTTTAAGAAAATCCTCATTTATCTATGAGGTTTACTTTGTGAACTTAAAATTTTTGAATTAATTGAACCTACGAACTTGGTGACCAAATGTTTCAACATTTGAGCCAGAAGTAAAGTTTCCACGCTTCAGCTTCAATTGTAGTTAAGAAGATAAACTAGTATTTATGTTAATTCAAGATACACGCCATCTACATACATAACGAATTTCACTTAAATCCGTTTATTACAGCGTGATGAATTATAGCGTGAAGAAACAAACACGTTCCTCTCGCAAACATCACGTCATTTGTAATAATGTGATAAAATTGTAAGGACAAATACTTAAGAAAACCTTTTTTGTAGGTATGCTCTTAGCCAAATCAAATTTTAAGTGTCTGTTTGTAATTTCAAATTAACATCTTTTCACTAAATGTAGTTACATATAAAAATCAAATTTGAAAAGTTTTGTCTGTATGTCTGTCTGTTTGTTCCGGCTTATCTCTTTATATTATTTGAAAAACGACGACTAACGAAAGACGAAACCGTGGACTTTAGTTAGTTTATATGAATATTACTTATAAGTTATTGTGTCCCCTACTTCCCCTTCACAGCAATTTAAAAAAAACAAAAGCAGCAACTATACATCACAATAGTTAACAAAAGGCAGTCAAGGTTAGGTAAGAAGTCATCATCCAGTTTTATGATGACGTACATCTTCACAATATCTATAGGTATGTACATATTATTTTAAAATAAGTTCAACGTCACGCTAATTATTTCGCAATTATTTCGCAAAAACCCTAGAAAATGCTGTTCCAATTTTGATATGGTTTTCTCTATTAGAAATTTGGATTATATAGAAAGGTTAAAGGATATAATTTATTACAGCTTTGCAAACGCTATGATATTTCTGAATTAATTTAAAAAAAAAACTCAAAAATAAAGAGCTTTGTTGAAGCATCTGGAGACGCTATCTCCATATATAATATATCTATAGGTCACTAGAGTTAGGTAATGAATTTCGAATAAATTTCAATAATAAAAAAATTGATACCTTTCCATTAGCGACGATATCGTTAAATATGAACTTACATACAAAAAAAACTAACAATTTAAAGCCTAAAATATAGCATTTGATCTGGCCAACGTGAATAGAGTTAAAATAGCATAGGTATTAATGTACCGTTTTAACAATAATATTTACAGTGTTTATCTCAAATCTAATTCATTGTTTTAACAGCACAATGCAGGTGGTTTTACGCCGGCCTTGGTAAGAGATAACTTCTGATTACATATAATTATACATGACATCATAAATGAATGTTCCACTGCCTGTTTGTTCATTACATACAATATTTGTTAGATAATATGTATGTATTTTTGTATACAATTTAAAACTATACTAATAAATAAATAAATATAATGGAACATTAACATACGAAGATTGTGTTATTGATACCAGATGGTTGAACCGTTGAAGACTACATATTATATTTCTTTAAGTACATAAATATAAATACCCATAACTGAAGTACGATGTACGAACGTTCATGTTCACAAAATGAATACCCCAAACGGGACTCGAACCCGAAACCGCTGGCACAGCTAGTAGACTCACTACAAACTGAGCTAAACATGCCGTCAAACTACTATATAGATATTATTTTGCTACTAAAAATATCCTCCTAACATATTTACTAACTGCTCGGAACATAATATTATCAAGGCCTATGAAACCTATAGTCGGCCAAAGGACGTGACAGCCCAAGCTGCCATACACTAATGTCCCAAGCGAGTGGATGGTAGCTTGGGCTGTCACGTCCGTTGGCCGACTATACGTTTCATATTATAGTGCAAAAATATGTATAATACTCGTACTTGGTATGTAATATACGACATCTCGACATGATTGGTGAGAGAGAAGATGCAGGACAGACAAATTAACATACTGCGAGGCAATACCGGCGATACTGACTATCCTGATAGAAAACCGAGGGACTACTTATGCCTGACTCGGGATTCAAACCCAGGATGGTTTTAATCTGGAATCGTAGGTACTAAATAACCAGTAGGTATAATGTAAGATTCTAAGGGAGTGTGAGGAAATCTTAGACGAAGTTAATTTAGAGAGCATTAGTAATTCATACAGAATGTTGTTAATTAATTCAAAAATGAAGGTTTTTTTAAACAAGCTGGTTTAAATCCGACTTTAATTTAATAAGTTGTTTACTTTAGGATTCTTAAAAGCAGATCGGTAGATACTAATTTATAGTAAGTATTTGTACTTTTCCACATATTTTGTATTATGTTTAATATATAATATTATATATATGTTCATCCTTACTAATATTAAAATGCGAAAGTAACTCTGTCCATCTGTCTGTTTGTCTGTCGCGCTTTCACGCCAAAACTACAGAACCGATTTAAATGAAATTTGGTACATAGATCACCTAGAGCCTGAGAAAGGACGTAGGCTACTTTTTAAAGCGAAAAAAAGGCTAAAGTAAGTGGCTGAAATAGGGGATTAAAGTTTGTATAGATATTACGTCATTTTTAAAGCTACAAGCTTAAAACTTATTTTTTAGGCTTCTGATTAGATATAAATAAGTAAGACATTCAAAGTTTGTAAAAGTTTTACTAAAGGGGGTGCGTAGGGACCAATTCGAGCGAAGCGAGGGTGAGTCGCTAGTAACATAAGTAAGACCTGTAGGCTTCAACAGATA
The DNA here is from genome assembly GCA_951802675.2 of Boloria euphrosyne. Classification (NCBI taxonomy): domain Eukaryota; kingdom Metazoa; phylum Arthropoda; class Insecta; order Lepidoptera; family Nymphalidae; genus Boloria; species Boloria euphrosyne. Next base: position 7,049,721 of record OX637896.1, read on the forward strand.
AATAATTCATAATTTTATTTACGCAAAGAAAAAATGCTTATACAATTTAAGCACGATTATGTTCTTATCAAATATATTATTACCTTTTTAATTCTTATCTATACTTAATAAACGAATGCCTCAAATTCATGGAAACTTTCCTCGAAGGAAAATTCAATTTACCATATATAAACATCATAGAGATCTATTGAAGACTTAGGGAATAATATAAGATGATATCAAGATTTCTTGTAAAAATCCTTTCAAAGTATATTTAGTGGAGAATTCATTTATATATTTCTTTAAAATTGAATAAATTACAAAAATAAATATTTGTTTTATTAAAAATACCAAGGTTGTGTGAACGGGAACAGTTACAACAAAGTATATACAAAGTAGCGATTACATCGATTTTTTTTTTGTATCTAGGATGTAAAATACGTAATAATAGTTTTTAGAATCCGTGAGTTTGATTGTACTTAATAAGTACTATAGAAAGTAAGTTATACCATTTTTAATAAAACTTTCTTTGAGAAAATAAGGGTTTTTAGATATAGCAGTCAGCCATTACAAAAATGATCTCTGCCGTCAAAATGGAGCGGGAATCAAAAATCAAAATAATTTCGCGTATAAATCCGAAAAGGCAATGCATAAATTGTGATTTTTATTTGTACAATAACCTCTCTGGTGGTCATTTTATACATAATACTATTTGAAAGATATTCGAAGAAGATGTGATAAAACAAGAAACATTTAAAGATAAATAAAATTATATTACAAGAATTTACTTTTATTCAATATTTAATAAAACAAAAATTCTAATTTGTTGTAACGATCATACTTCAAAAGACATCACAAAGATGGAAAACTATATAATAACATACAATTTTAGCCTCCACTGGAAACCGAACCAATGACAATACGACCCTACCACTGTGCAATATGTCAAAGTGGAGTATCGCGTCTAATTGAATTATTATTGTTCGTATTAAGTGGCAATCCTAACTACGTCACTGATTGAGCGAACAGGTCTTCCTGCCTTTTGTCCGGATATAATGGCTTTAGCTAGGTATGGAATAATGAATGGAAAATTGTGTTGTTAAAATTTATTTATATCATCGTGATATCATCATACGATTCTTCGGTGTAAATAAATAATGATAAATATGTTGGAACACACTGAGCACCATCTAGTTCTGAATTCATCAGATAAGATTGTAACTATTTTTGACTATTACGATATTATATAGTCGAGAATCTCCATACTAAAGAACAACTTAATGGTTCATTAAATGACTCTGAGTGAGGCGGTTAGAGTGTTATCTATAAAGTTATATGCCTGTTAAATTTTATGATATAGAGCTTCAAGATAAAATATAGAGCTATGGTTTGAATAAAAATATATGATACTAGCAAACCCGGCTCTCTTCGCTGGGCGTAAGTTAAAATAAATTAACCGGTTTTTATAATCTTCAAATAAAATAAAAGTAGCCTAAGTTACTCCATATAACATTAGCTATTTGCGAATGAAAGTCCCGCCAAAATTGGTCCAGCCGTTTCAGAGTTAAGCCGGAACAAACGGACAGACACAAAAAAATTAAAATTAATTTTTTATGCAAGTACCGTATATACTTTCATATGCATTTAGAGAAAAGCGGTTAATTTGAAATTAAAAACAAACACTTCAATTTTATTTATATGTACTGATATGTACAATGTACTGAGGAAAGGATATTTTCAGGCCTAAGTCAGTTCTTTAGTTCCTAGATCATATATATTTCCTTTTTACGAGACATCTCTTAATAAGGATGCTGAAGAAACAGTTCCCTATTTTAAATTACTGCAACATGATGCATCACAGCCAAGGTTAGTTTAAAAATAACACGGAACCCTAAGATTGAGTGTTCCGGTATGGCGGTTATATCCCGATGGGACTCTATTTATGATTTCTTGTTCTCGTGGCTGGCTAACAGCCGCACTTATAGTCAATGAACCATTAAGTCGAGTATCTCAATACTAAAAAGCGACTTAATGTTTCATTAAGTGACTATGAGTGCGGGCGTAAGACTTTAGTTGTACTTATAGCGTTTTTGAAAAACCATCGATTGCAACCAATGATATTATAAGTAAAAAGGTGTAGATACGTTACCTAAACGACATTCTACCTTCAAAAACGGCACACTAACGCACACATGAATACAGAATAACTAAAAATATTGCAATAACACACTACATTACGATTAGTCGTCAAAATAGGATGGCATGATTCAAGTATCGCCAGTGAAAAAGAGACAAATATAATTCTCGACAGTGCGTCGTCAACGCGTTGGTAGGCCAATAGCCTAGTTTTAGTGTGCCACTTTTTGAGCGCGTATGACTTATCTACACATTTTTTCCTAGTATATCAATGATTGCAACAGTATATAGAATATATTATTGTAGTGAATAAAAATAATGAATGGGATTTTGAGCTGTATAGTTTTATAAGTGGTAGTGCCATGCTTGTTACCTTCGGGTAGCAGCCGAATGGGCCGGCACGCCCCGTATAGTACCACTCTCTCACAGAAGACCGGCGTGAAGTGGCAGCTATGCTGTCGCGTTTCGTCCGGTGAGTGAGAGTCCGGGAGGCCCACTCCCCATCCCTACTCCCGTCCTTCTTCCTCCTCCCTCCCTCCCTTTCCTGAAAGGCCGGCAACGCATCTGCAAGCCCTGTGGTGTTGCAGATGTCCATGGGCGGAGGTGATCACTTACCATCAGGTGAGCCTCCTGCCCGTTTGCCCCCTTTGTCCCATAAAAAAAAAAAATGAGTTTGCTTCTGAAAATTAAGAGTCATATTATGACTTAATATTTGTTTTTTATTTTTCTGTATTTAATTCAAAGTGGTTAGCATATTTAAATTCGATTTCTAAGTTTGCTTAACTGTCAAAATTGACATCATAAATGGCGGGAAAATACTATAGCATTAAACACAGCGAATAAATAGAATATAGAATAAAAATTTATTGCACAACCTGTTTGTTTTATTTTAAATGTAATATTTAAAATGCTTACATTTGTCAAAGGCATATGATATTTAAATTATAAATTATTATTAAGCCATACAATTAATAACAAGAAAACTACATCTTTCTCTAAAAACTAAACTAAAAAGTTCAAAGACACACAAATTTACTTACATATGTAAAATCTTACCTCACTTTCTTGGATAATTCTAACTATTTGTACTAAAATACATGCATTTTTAACTACATTTGATTATGACCTTGTAAATAACATTGAAATAGGGTAAAAACTCCAATTTTGAACACTACGTATTATACATAAGATATATTTAAACATTTAATATACAAAATACTGTTACAATAATGTTAGTTAGAACTGTACTAATAATAATGTTATTTTTTAAGTACTTAGAAATAAATTAATTTAGTTAATATGGAGTTTCTACTTCAATTAAACTAATGTATAATATGGAAAAATCTTACTTTAACTGGGCCTCATTAAATTTAGGTAACACCAAAAAGGATCTGTAACAAACAATTACGTCATGAATGAAATTGTCATGTTAAATATGGATTATAAAATAGTGGTATATTTGAGGCATTTTGGCTCCTGGGAAGTGAAGCGGGTTCGATTCCTGGCATCTTCCTCTGATACGTCAAATGCGAATGATTTACAATTTGTCTTACATCGTGACAATATGTCTATCATTGTGGCATTTAACCTCACTTATTGGGACATCAAAAAATTTCACCATCATCAAATATTTCTATTAGTGGTGGCCCAGTGGTAACGCGCTCACTTGTATAGCCGAGTGATGCGGGTTCAAATCCGTGTCTCGCACCTCTGATATTTTCATGTGCGAATCATTTTCTAACATGATCATCACTTGTCTTACGGTGTAGGAAAACATTGTGAGGGAACCTGCATGTCCGAGAAAAACCTAGCAAGTTTTCGTAAGACATGTGAAGTCCGCCAACACGCACTAGGCCAGCGCGGTGGACTATGGCCTGATCCCCTTTGTATTAGAGGGACCCGTGCCCAGCAGTGGGACGTCAAAAAGGGCTGATTACATTACAAATACTTCTAACGTGAACTTTTCTGCGTCTTATCTTCATTTTAATACACTCTGCAATAATTTAAATTACATTTTTTTGATTTTTATTGCGGAGAATATCTTGTAGAGGGAAAGGGCCCGTGACCATAATTGCATTCGAAATGTGAACCAAAAATCAAGATAAATTCGAAAAAAAAACATTTTTTTTAATTTTCAAATATTTACGTAAACCTAACAAAGCATTATACTCTCAAATAATTAAAAAACTACCCATACACACCTCACCCCAAAGCACCAGCCACGATGGAGGTGAAGACGACCACGAGGGTGGTGGCCACCCCCCCGATGCCGACGCCCGCGCCGTACACCGCGCCCTCCTCGCCGAACGCGTCCGCTACACACATCCAGTCTGTCGAATAGCCAACTGGTGAGACACCAGAAGGCATTTCTAGACTTTTTTTGGGGGGGTTTTATGGGAATTACAACAGAAAAAGCTTATTTGAAAAGGGAACTATTTGTTTTTTTTTTGAATTTTTTTATATAAAAAAATATGACTTATAGGGGAAGCAATTAATCTGATAATAGATTTCGTTAACATTATTGTCAGTAAGTAAGTAAGGTTTTTTTGTTTTTTTTTTTTATAAAAAAGGATGCTTAAAATAATTAAAAAAATTAAGTCATTCATCAAAGTCAAGCATTTAAGAACATCTAAATTATCTACATGCAGTTTCCAAAATTTATCCATAACCATAAACTATAGGAAGAAGCCTTAAGAACCCATTTAAGTCTAGAATGCCCACCAGCGCATGCATTATCTTATAACTAAACATTTAAACTAAATAAAAAATATAAATATATAAATAAAAATGTAATATAAAAAGTAAATACCGTTACTATTATATAAAAATAATAAAAAAACTTATATTTTGTTATACATTATTTTGTTAAAAATTAAAAAAATAGATCATAAATTACATTATCTTAAAAAAATAACAATAACATTGATTATATTTGAATGTAATAAAAAATCTTTTTTTTTTATATTTATAAATTGACATATTAAATAAATAATATAATACTAATAATAACTACAATTAAAATATGTAAAATGAAAAAATACTTCAAAAATAAAAAGAATAAAAAAATAAAAATCACCTTCATAAAAATATATTATAAAAAGAAAGAAAATAAATATTTAGATCAATTATGTATACAGATAAAGAGCGTCGCTTTGGTATGAAAAAAAAATCTAATTAAAAAAATAGTAACATTTTTAAACTTTTGTCTGTCTGTCTGTTTATTACGACTAATCTCCATAGCGGCTGGATCGATTTTAAATTGACTTTTATTGGCAGATAGCTGTTGTTATAAGAAATAACTTAGACTACATTTATTTTTAAAAAATAATTAGGATTCCGCTCAAAAAAATTAATACGAACCTAGGGACGCATCCGAGCGAGTATATCTTATAAATTACATGCAAGCATTTCAATACAAGATTATAAGGAAGCCTTTATAAAAAAATATATAGAGATACACACGACATAGAACTAAGAGTACCTTTAATGTACGGACATGACTTAATTATAAGGCAATCAGTACTATTACTGGCATTTGACAAAAAATCTTTCGTATTATCATTATTTTTTATTGATATTTTTTTAAAGATATTATGGAAAAATAATTCTCATATTTTTAATATACCTCACCTTTTTTATAACAAACCTCAATGCGTTTAATATTGTTGCAAACTAATCATTGCAATGACCTAATCTATTTTTATACGTAAAATACTCGTATATTAGACAGACAGACTCACAAACTTACAGACTGATATTTAATTTAAATTCTATACTATAAAGTAAAAGTGACGATTCAAAAGTGCTTGTAAAAGTCTATTTAAATTAAGTTTTTTTTTTTTATTTTTGATTAAAAAAATAAATAATAAAAATATTATATCAAATTATTAATAATTAAAAATATATAAAATCTTTAATATTTACAAAAAGCCAGTAATAGGTACTGTTTACCCTATTTTTTTAGAAATAACGATTCTACCACCAAACATAATAATGTATTTGAACATACCGAGTTGACCAACTTCACCGATGATGAATGAATGAAATGAAAAGGTGATAAAAATTAATTAAAATCTAGCATTATACAAAAGAAATAATATAGCAAAACAATTAAATGATATTATTAGGTCGCACGTTCGATACCTAAAGAAGTTAAATTTTTCTTTTAAAAATATTACATGTTAGTGTATATTATGGTAGTTAGTATGAAACTTTAAAGAACATAAATTTGAAAATATGTGATTGTAATCCAATATTTTTTTGAAAAGAGCAACTGCTGAGTTTATCGCCGGCTTTCTCGGCAGAACAGCATTCCGAGTCGGTGGTAGCTTACTCCCAAGTCCCAGACTTACAGACTGACACTTGATTTATATTCGTATAATAATGTAAAAGTGACGATTCAAAAGTGCTTGTAAAAGTCTATTTGAATAAAGTATATTTTGATTTGATTTGTGATGAATGAAAATGAATAATTATGTCTATAAATTTAAATATTTTTGTAATACTAGAATATTTAGACTTATATTATAAATTATTATTATTAATAATAATTATTAGCGATGTAGCGAATTGTTGGAAATATAAATAAAACACCAAAATGTTAGACAGGTTTGACATTTCGTCTCGGCCATCTTTAAACCGAACATAGCCGATATTTAAATGAACGAAGTTAGTCACATTTCTTTAGAATAGATTTATTGTGATTTAGGTCAGTTTAGTACAAAACATTTTATATTTTATTTAGTATTGTTCAAAATTAACGAATTCAAAAAAAAACATGACTAATTGACAATTCACACATCATTTCTAACGAATGAGAATGCGTATGACAAAAATATTTGAATGTTTACGAATATTCGTTACATTACTATTAATTATTATCTGACATGACTTTTCTTTGTACCTAATGATCAATGAATTATAAGAATTAATATTATGATTAATATTATAATACCACGTATCGATAAAATTATAATAAATTTTATCTAACGTGGTAATAAAGCTTTAATGAAATATGTTCAATTTTTTTTGTGTGATACTTCAAAAAATAAGAAATAAATTAATTATATGTATATCCTAACAAATAAAATTTAAAAAATAATATTTCTTTATCTATATATAGCTAACTAGCGGTGCCCGCGGCTTCGCTCGCGCTAAGAGTGAATAAAATAAACATTTTTGCTTATATACTGTTACTTGTGCCACCCCGTTAACCCCCATAGGGGTTGATTTTCAAAAAACGCTTAGATATGTATCTCATAATTTGTATTGCAGAGCATTATTTCAGTGTCACGCAAAATATTTCAATAGAATTAAATTTCCCATACAAACTTAGCCACCCCCTTTAACCCCCAATGGGGGGAATTTTGAAAAACCCTAAAATACGTGATTCATCATTTGTACTAAAAAGCATTAATTCAAAGTTTCATGCAAAAATGTGCAATAAAAATATTTTTCTCATACAAACTTTGCCACCCCTTTTAACCCTTTTAGGGGTTGAATTTCCAAAAAATAATATGCCTATGTCCTTTTCATGAATGCAAACTATCTACATACCAAATTTCAGCAAAATCGGTTGGGTGGTTTAGGCGTGAAAAGGTAACAGACAGACAGACAGACAGACAGACAGACAGAGTTACTTTCGCATTTATAATATTAGTATGGATTGAATCAGCCTGTAAACACCTTATACCCGTGCCAATTTAAACCTTACACCATTGTAATAAGGTTCAATATTTACCTCCGTATTTGTTGAGTAGGGCCATTATGACGCCATTGGACCAGCCAAAGCCAGTTTGTACTACGTATTCTCCTCCACCGCCATAACCCCCGAATATTGTTGCATCGTACTGTAAAGAAATCTTCTTAATTCATACTAATAGAATGTGAGGATGTACGGATGTTTGTTACTCAATGGGAGGTCTCACTGCGAGTTTTAGCCGTTGGTGGCGTTACAAGCGCATAACGTAAACAATGTCAAGTATGTATGTAGTGAATGTCAAACTTTATGTCAATTTTTTTAATTCAACAAAACTTAACTGAACTATTCTATAATAATAAACGCGTCTGTCAAAATAGGCGGCATTGAGGTTTTCGTTGGTGACGTTATGCGCTGGTAGCGCCATCTGAGCCGAGCCTGGCGTGAAACCTCCCATTACGTCGGAACGGCTGAACGGATCTGGATGAAATTTGGCACAGAGATAGATTATATTGTGAAATAGCACATAGTCTACTTTTTTACGAATGAGGAAGGTTAGCGTGGGTAGATTTATTTTTGTTTTTGTACTAGGGAAGAATCCGAGCAAATAAGGGTTGAATTACTTACTAGTAAAGTAAGTTTACTTACTAGTAAAGTTTACTTATAGTGAGAATAAAATACATTTCTATTTTAAAAATCCGAAAATTTATATGTAAATACATATACAAATGAATGTCAGACCAAATAATTAAATAGACAGAACCCACCAAAACAAAAATCATAGGCAAAAATAGTAGCTTTGTAAGCTTACGATACCATTCTCTATTATTCTATAAAAATAGTTAACTTTCTTAACGTTAAGGTAAATTTTAATTAATGTTTAATCGACGTACCTTCTCCAACATGGCGGTCTTCTGCCTCCAAACTTCGAAGTTCGATCTGACCCATTTCGTCGCCATTTCATTGGCAAGTCTCATGGCATGGGATATCCCGGTGTCGGCCAAACCCATGATCATGATGTACTGCAGGGGGGGCCACGCGTTGGGGTAGTCCCATTGCTCGCCGGAGTGCTCGAACGTGGTCGGGATACCGCCTTCGAATATGTCCACCTAAAGTTATTGAATATAAGTTAGTTTTCTTTACAAGTCAAGAAATGCGGAAAAATAAAAAAAAATATTTTTCCGCAGTAAAAATATCCAGTCAAACCAAATTTCATCAATCTGTCCAGTAGGTTTCTTCATGCGGTCACGGAAAAATACTAGTTATTTTAATTATTCTTTATTTATTTTATTTTTTAATTTTATTTTCCAAAATATTTAATTTGCAGGCTCGACTCAACATTTTATATATTATATGTACAGATTATACAGAATGTTTCTTTTTATGTAATTTTAAAATATTACAAAACCTAATCTAAATATATCAAAACGAAAGGTCTTATTCACTCATTACGATACATCGAAAACCGCTTGACGTATTAAGATGAAATTTGGCAGGGAGGTAGTTTATAGTTGACGTTCGCTAAGAAAGGATTTTGCAGGGTCGGATTAAGGAGGACTAATGGCTCTGGCTAGTTTGTATGAAAGCTATATATTTTTATGTAATCTTTAAAGTCAGGGAGCACGTAGCCGCTAGTTAATTATATAGTGCCTGGATGACCGAGCTTTGCTCGGTATTTTAAGAAAAATGTTATTATTATTCGCCAATAGATGTCGGGAAGAGTCATATTTTTCTGTTTAAGTGGCAATATTAGGCTACCCAAACGCCACCTTTTTGTTATTTTCTTTCAATAAAAAAAATAAGTTAATGTTTAAGTTGATTATCGATAAAGTTGATTATTGAAAACACGAATAAAACAACATTTTCTGAAAATGAATCCTAGCTAGATCGATCTATCGCCCTCGAAATCCCCTGTATACTAAAAATGAAAATCGTTGGAGCCGTTTCCGATTTGCTCGGTATTTTTTTTTTATTTTTGATAAATTGTGTTTTTTAGAAATTATATTGAAGTACGAATTTATATACAAGAATTGCTCGTTTGAATATATAAGATAAGATACCTTAACTTTATCCAAGTAATTGATAATACGATTAACATAATATTCTTTTCTCGCTTTATCAAAGCACCCAGTCCACAGAGGCGCAATGTTGGTAGGATAGAAGTAGTCCCTTCGTCTGCCTGATTCTATATTGAAGTCCAGCCACGCTCCTACATCTTCATGCCAGAGAACCTGAAATATTTTATTTTTACTCGATTTTGTAAAAAAGGTTTTGTTTTTAAGTATTTTTTGGTCATCTTTGTGTTTTTTTGCCTGTTTCGAATGCTTTATAAATTTTTTTAAACGAATGATTTTTACAATTCTTAGTAAATTGCATTAAATATAATCAAATTTAATTAATTTTGAATCTCATTAATGTCTAATATTCACGTAATTATGAGCCTTAAGAATAGAGTCCTAAACGAGTGTGTTAGTATTGGCATACCTGACATATATAAAAATTTGCCATCAAAAGTACTTTAAAATGAAAATTCTATCTTAAATTGTTTCTAACAAATATATAAATAATAATAAAATATAAATAAATATGTTGGGACATTATTACAAAAGCGCCATCTTGTTCCGCAGTAAGCTACTTAACGTGCTTGTGTTGCGGATACCAGATAGTTGATATACTACACATATAAATTTACAATACATACATATTATAAATATAAGCACCCATAATTAGAGTACAAACATTCGTGCTCAACAAATGAATGGCCCCAGCGGGACTCGAACCCGCGACCGCTGGCGCAGAAAGTAGGGCCACTACCAACTGAGCCAATCGTGTCGTCCTGAAATATATGTAGCACCATCTAGAAGGGAGAAAGCTTAATAACTTTATTTATGTAAAACACTTTTTAACCAATATAATTCAAAGCTGTTGGCTACGAATCATTAAAGATTGAGGTTTTGCACCAACAAAGAAAGATTTATATTTATACAGATATTAAATGTAAGATAGAGATAATGGTAGCACAGCGGTAACGCGCTCGCTTGTATAACCGAGTGATGCGGGTTCAAATCCGGGTCTCGCACCTCTGATATTTTCATGTGCGAATCATTTCTATCATGATTACCACTTGTCTTACGGTGAAGGAAAACATCGTGAGGAAACCTGCATGTCTAAGAAAACCTAGACAGTTTTCGAAAGACATGTGAAGTCCGCCAACACGCACTAGGCCAGCGCGGTGGACTATGACCTGATCCCCCTCTATTGTATTGAACCTACCCCCAGCAGTGGGGCGTTAAAAAAGCCTGAGTACTATATGTAATATATTATCAAAAATACCTCTTCAATAGCTTCCATGAGTCTAGCATGTATTTCTCGGTAGTATTGCGATTTTTCGACATTTCCAAGTTCTTCATGATATTCGGACATCAGTTGAGCGTTCCAACACATTATAGCGTTTAAATCCACTGGTATTATAGACCGTGTTTTTATATTTGTTAGATTACCTAGAAAGTGTTTGAGGATAATATTTTTGTTGTTTTACATAAGTTTTAATGATAATATGTAAAAGAAAAAAAATCTATCGCACTTCTATCTTATAATTGTCCGGGATAAAAAGTAGCCTATGGGCTATACCTCCTTTATCTATCATTAACCTTTCCATTACATCAATATCCATTGTTACCAATTTTACTTATAATATTAGAACACTTGAAGGGTACAGGGGCAAAACAAGGAATGTCACAATTTTTTTTTAATTAACATTGCAATCTATAGCACGTGGCAAAATCTTAATGTTTCCATACTTTTCAACTTTTTTAATTTTATGTGACATTCCTTGTTTTGCCCCTGTACCCTTCACTTAACAATAGTATTTACCCGCGGCTTAATTGCTCTAAGATATAATTTACTCAAATACATTAAATTGTTACAGCCCAAAAATAAAAAAAAGACCAAATTAACTTTCAAATTTCTAATCCTTAATGTTCTCCGACCGATTCCGGCCACGGCGGCCAATCTCATTGAGACTAGCCATCTGCGCGGGAGATAATATTGTGCACAAGTGTACGCGCAGACACAAGTGCACTCTCTATTCCTATCACTCTCATACTCCGGTGGGGCGACACGAGACACGACCAGTGAGAGTTAAGGCGCAGGACCGACGGCTTTACGTGCTCTCCGAGGCACGGGGGTGAATCACCGCCAACTTCCCAACTCCGGGCTATTGCCGAGACTTACTAAACAGAAAGACTCAATAATTAAACTTGGCCCGACCCGGGACTCGAACCCAGGACCTCTCGATGTATGGCCGTACATGCTAGCCACTACACCACCGAGGCAGTTAAAAAGTTTCTAACCCTTACCAATATAATAAATGTAAGATATGTTCTTTGGATGTTACTAATTACATAACGGCTGAACTAATGTAGATAAAAATTGGCAGAGATAGATTATAATTTAGAAAAGCACATAGGTTAATTTTTTATCCCGCAAAATTACACATTTCCCGTGGGATAGATTTCTTTTTGTTTTACAGCTACTTGTATACCTTTGTTAGTGCCATTTAATATGAACCATCTTGATGAGAAATCCCACCCAGACTCCGCTGCAGACTTTATCTCAGCATACAACTCTTCTTTCTTTGCCTCGCTGTCGACATGTCTAAAAAACACGGCAAATTTATTTTATGCTTTGCAATATTTCACATTTTATTTTATAAAGAAAAAATACATGTTAATTATTTGAATAATTGATATTTTATTATTTTCAATAAAATTGTCTTTTGAAAGAAATAATGACCGCATTTGAAACATAGGGGACCAAAAATATTAATAAATCCGAAAAAAAATCTTATAGACCAGGGTAGAAGCCTTTAAAAATGATGAAAAGTGAAAAAAAATTATAATAGAATGAAACCCATTAGAAAAGGAGGGAAATATGATAAAAATGAAAGGAAAAATAATTTACGGGCGATCTGAGGTTGGGATGGGGATGGGGGATGGAAGGGTTTTTAAGGGTAAAAAACGGTTTTTCTCGATTTCCGGCAAAACTAAAAGTCCTATCGAAAAAAGTCAAATGGAAAAGTTGTAGATAATAAAAAGATCTAAAACTTTTGTATTTACACTTTTTTCACATAACCTCAAAATTTATGTGAAAAATTCAAAAAACCAAGTTTTTGGTTTTTTTTTATCTTTTACAAAATTTTTTTTTAGAAACCACACCAACTTTTTGAAAAAAGCTGATATTTTGACGGGTGAATTTTCGATTGAAAATTACGGTGTTTTTTCGATATTAATTCAAAATAAGGTGAAAAAATAAATATTTTTAATTAAATAAATTACAGCGTATTTGGGACATAAAAAGGTAAGTTTTCACAAAATTTCGTAAAAAAAAAAATTTTTTTGTAAAAGATAAAAATAAAAAACCAAAAACTTGGTTTTTTGAATTTTTCACATAAATTTTGAGGTTATGTGAAAAAAGTGTAAATACAAAAGTTTTAGATCTTTTTATTATCTACAACTTTTCCATTTGACTTTTTTCGATAGGACTTTTAGTTTTGCCGGAAATCGAGAAAAACCGTTTTTTACCCTTAAAAACTCACCCCCATCCCCTTCCCAACCTCAGATCGCCCGTAAATTATTTTTCCTTTCATTTTTATAATATTTCCCTCCTTTTCTAATGGGTTTCATCCTATTATGATTTTTTTTGGTTTTAAAAATTATCGACCCTGGACTATTAAGATAGGTTTAAATTTCAAATCTACAATATTGTTGCGTAAAATCTAGTACTAGTATAAACTAACTTATATACAAAATACAAAATTTAATCAAAAACAGTTAGCGGTGTTTTCGTGATGCGGTCACGACAGACAGACAGACATTCTAAAAACTATAAACTCAGCACCTGTATCGATAACATTGACTATTTCAATAAGGTCTTCCAAAAAAATATGTAATGCACAGACTTGACTAAAAATATTTAATGAATAGTTTATTATAAGTATATATATAATAATAAATAAATAAATATGTTGGGACATTTAAACACAGCACTATCTAGTTCCATGGTAAGCTACGAGGCTTGTGTAACTGATACCAGATAGTTGATATACTACACATATATAACTTTAAATACATACATAATATTATTAATATAAACATACAGACTGTAGTACAAACATTCGTGCTCAACAAATGAATGCCCCCAGCGGGACTCGAACCCGCCACCGCTGGCGCACAAAGTAGGGTCACTACCAACTTAACCACACGTGTAGTATATTTGAATATAATCACATACTTAGCACAATCGACGTCTTCTTTGTAACTCTCAGGTCTGGGTCCTTGGGATTGGTCGATATATCTCGATAATTTGTATCTACAATTAAATATAATTCATTAGTCATTACCAATTGTTATCAAAAGCTAGAAACAAGAAAGAGAGTAAAAAATAAGTTTGTTATAGACTGTAATCACAGTTAAAAAACTACTATTTCATAGTAATCGATATCAGTTAAACTATTTTGTTATAAAAGGCATTTTTCTATTGTATTTTGACTAATATAGTACCTACAAAAAACAATCTACATTATTGTACACGAAAATATGTAGTCCAGATAACAACCTTCATACCTGATCAAATAATGCCCAGTGATTTTCTAGTAATGCGTTTTCGGACAAACAGATATACGAAAAAAAATTCTATAAAGCATAGATTCGGCCTATATATCCATAAAAATAACAATTTAAATAACATTTTCAAAATAATATTGAATGTACAGATTCAATTCAGTTAGATTTTTTTATATTATAACAAATTTTTAATACACAGGTATTTTTTATTTGACTACAAACAAATATATATATAATACAAATAAATATATATATATATATATATATATATATATATATATATATATATATATATATATAGCAGTGGGAGGTGTAAAAATGAATACATACATATGGCCTTCATGTTCTACATCAATCGTGTGGTTTTTAACCCAAAAATCGAACTCCCGGTCCAAAGTACCGATATGTTGCCTCAAGAACTCAATATCACCAAATTCTTCCATTATTAACTTTACCATAGGAATAAGGAGAGGTGGTTGAGATCTGAAAAAAGTTAAGTACATCATAAAATTATATAGGTCATCAAATATAAATTAAAAAAAGAGCTAATATTTATGACATACTGTTGTTAAAAGTCAGTTAATTAAAAATAGCACTTGGTGGCCTATGAAAAAATAGATTTTAAAGACAAAAATGATCTTAAAATTGTCCTACTTTTAACTAATATATGTATTACTTAAGCAAATCAATATTTTACCTCATCATATAATACACTCTACCACCATTAGGAATTAAACCGAATCTATTGACGATGTTTAGGAAGTTTTCAACCATGCCTTTGGCAGTTGTACGCATTTCAGATAACAATAATCCTTTGATAATCCAGTATGAATCCCAATAATAGAACTCTCTAAAACGGCCCCCTGCAACAAATATTGATTAATTTATTACTATTATTACAATAATGTCCTCTTAACCTCAAGTTTCCAGAAATCTCAAGCACTGGCCCAGTCTCTTTGAGACTAGCCAACTACGCAGGAGATAGTATAGTGCACAAGCGTACGCACAGACACAAGTGCACTCTCTATTACTCTCACTCTCATACTACGGTGGGTACACTTAAATGATCAGTGATACACTTGATATGATCAGTGAGATATTAAACAAAAGAATGCATTACGTTTTCGACTCGTGGGTTAAACACCGAAACCTTCCCAACTCCGGGTTATTTATTACTGAAAATTTCTTGACAGAAATACTTAATGACTTTTTTGTTACCGACCCGGGACTCAAACCTAAGAATTCCGGATTCGTAGCCGTTATGTCAAAATAACCCTTAACTGTCTCGTTGGATTAGTGGACCATCGAAACAGATAAGGGTTATTATACGATAAGACCAGATAATAAATAATATAAAATTATTTTATTATGTTTTATTATCACGTTTCTCAATCTATTACCAATTCAATATTAATAAGCTTAAGGCAAAAAACTACAACTTACCAGGTACAATAACTGGGTTATCAACGTAGATGATTGAGTACAATTCTTGGTTCTGTTTCACTTCTTTCTTCATCTTCCTGCCCAACTCAAGCCACAGCTTATTGAGATCAGACGCCCATTGGTGGAATAGAGGATCTTTGATCTTTTGAAGAAATGCTGAAACCAAAATAATAACATTTTTAAGACTGCACTTTATTTTAATTATAAATCTATAAAACCAATGTGGTGATTTATTATTCAATTTTAAATCTGTTATCCTATATAAAACAATTGGTGGGTACGTTTGGCTCAGTTGGCAGTTACTTTCTGCGCCAGCGGTCGCGGGTTCGAGTCCCGCTGGCGGCATTCGTTTGTTCCACTCCAGTCATGGGTGTTAATATTTATAATATGTATGTATTTAAAATTTATATGTGTAGTATATCAACTATCTGGTATCCGTAACACAAGCCTCGTAGCTTACCACGGAACTAGATGGCGCTGTTGTAATAATGTCCCAAAATATTTACTTAAACCTATAAAACGAATGTGGTGATTATTATTCAACATTGAATCTGTAATTCTATGTATATAGTTATATAAAACAATAGGTAGGTAGTTATGTAGGTACATATGAAAGGACTATAATTGACTAATGCCAATTTCACTAAAATAGCTAAAAATAATGTAAAGGTAGGCGCGAGTGGTAACGTGCTCGCTTGGAAAATCGAGTGAATCAGGTTCAAATCCCGGGCCACGCATTTCTATAATTTTCTTGACCTAATCATTTATAGCATGATTACCACTTGACTTACGATTAATGATTTTCCTTGAAGAAACTTGCATGTTTTACCAAACCTAGCAAGTTTGTAAAAAATATGAACAGTTCGCCATTCGCATTTTTTTCAGCGTGGTGGACTTCAATGGGACATTCAAAAGACGAACATGTCTTGAAAATATAAAAATGCGAGGCGTGGGTCTGTAACCCGCTTCACTTCGACAGGTGTCCAAGTAAACCCTTTACTTCTGCTATTGCCAAATTTCTTTTTTTTAGTTTATACAGTAAAAGAGGATCATGCAGGGAAAGTACGTTAAGATAAAATTATATTATACAACGTTTAGCTTTTATCCCATAATCTTTTAACTAGATTTATATCTCAACAAACAATTTATACGTTATCAGTGATTACCGAGATTACGTTTTGAAGTGCGCTTCGTGAAGTTGTATAAAAATACCATTATGAAATTAACTATGGTTATTATAGCTACTATGGGAAAGTCCTTTTCTAGGAATATTGATATTAAACTTGATAATTTTTCATATATTTGAAGTGGGGAACATAAAAAAACGACGTTTTATTCTGTTGTTATTCGATATATTTTTACCTACTTAGTTAGTTCGAGTTATAAGTAAGTAGTACTTACTTATAACTCGAACGGAATATTATAAATAATAAACTAATTGTACCCCATACGATATAAAATAAATAAAATAATTATGCTGGGATATTATTACAACAGCGCCATCTGTTCCGTGGTAAGCTACGTTACGTGCTTGTGTTACGGATACCAGATAGTTGACATACTACACATATAAATTTTTAAATACATACATATTATAAATATAAACATCCATGACTGGTGTACAAAAATTTGTGCTCAACAAATGAATGCCCCCAGCGGGTCTCGAACCCGCGACCGCTGGCGCAGAAAGTAGAGTCACTACCAACTGAGCGAAACGTGTCGTCAAATATATAATAAGTTTGTTTAAATGTACATTTGTTTTTGATAAAGGAAGTGGAAACACTGAGAAAGACAATTAAGTAACGTAATTAATTTATCAACTGTCAAATAAATACTTACTGTGTACTTGCGGTGATTTGGAAAATATTTAAGACCTTTCATCTTTAATTAAGTATAATATCGTATACAAGCAACGGTATTTCCCATCGACAATATAAACAAAATATTACTAGGTACATCAATTTTCTTATTTCTAACTTCACAAATGAGGAATTTCTATACAAATTAATAAAATCCATCCCTTATTTAACCGTTTTAGGGGATGAATTAAAAAAAACTATCTTCTGGCTTTATACTTATAGTAGCAAATAGCAATGTGTTATACTCTGTGTACACTATGTTTCTTCTCGTATTATGTATAAGGGACGGTACGATTAAAACGTTAAACATTTGAAGAGCTGTTAGGAAACAAAAAAAAAAAAAATGTTCCCTCACCAGGATTCTCTTTCCAATCAGTCGGCCGCCATTCCTCAAACTCTGAGCCTTCGGGATCGAAGTTCTTGTTGACAAACTCCTGGATATCAGCCCTTGTGGGTCTTGAACCTGTCCTGAAAAAATAAAAAAACAATTTGACTTACGTACTTACTTACGTTATATATACGTACAATTGTCCGATATAATGTTTATCTTTGTGTTAAATTGTCTTTTTAATAGAACTATATACAGAGGACTTGATTATTTTATATATTTTTAAAAGGATATGAAATTATGTACGATAGTTTTAAAAAATTATATATTATATATGTATATTATATATGTATATTGACATTTTCGTCTGTCTGTATGTTTGTTTGTAACAGTGCTTTTTCAGACACGGGAGTGATACACCGCCAACTGTGCAACCCCGGGCTGTTACTGAGGCTTATTAATCAGAAAGACTCAATAACTAACTTAGCTCGACCTGGGACGCCAACTTAGGACCTACTCATACATCCATCCTAATGACGGTGCATACAAGCCACTAGATAATAAAGGGTTGTTAAGTACCTGCTCATCATCTCGTTGAAATGTTCCATTGTTATGTTTGGCGAGAGCTTCATTTTCATATCGACGAAAGTTTTGGAGTCATTGTAAAGACCGGCCATCTGAACCGTATCTAGGAGAGGTCCATGGCAGTAAATTAAACTGAAAAATGAGAAAAAATATCATTAGTAACAAGCCGTTCCTTCTGGTTTTACTTGGAAACAAAATTAATATCTTAGTATTTACATAATAATTATCGTATACCTAACGATACTTTTTTTGTGGTAACCTTAATGTTTATCTAAAAAAAGTAGCTTGAGTTACTAGAAAGTCCTTCAAAATCGGTTCAAATGTTTCGGAGATTAGAACCTATGATAGTTTACAAACAGACCTTCAATGTTTTTATTTGAATAGACAAGGTATAATAAGTACTCAACATCATCAATCATGTAAAACTAGGTGTGTATCTTTTGCCCTAACAATGGATTGGAATGAATCAAAGGCTATTATTACGTTTTATAATAAAAAACCTTCACGATCGATAGGAATATGTTATTTTTTTTTCTAACGCGACGCTAGAAAATAAACCGCCGCACTCATAGCCACTTAATGAATCATTAAGTCGAGAATCTCCATACTCAAGAAATACTTAATGGTTCATTAAGTGACTATGAGTGCGGCGGAAATACACCTAATTGCTACAGTACATATAATCGCATGCCTTGACGAGTACAACGTGATGTAAAATGTAAAGATCATACCAAACAGATGAAAACTTTAGACAATAAAGGCAAAGGCGAAGTGTTTAAGTGTGAAATTAAAAAATAAGTAACAAAAAGTCGCGGCACATCATAAGTATTGCATTAAATAACATATTGATATCGCAATCATCGATGTAAAAGAAAACGGAAAACAATTACTCGTATATACCTACGAGTATAACCTTTCGTCTATTTCGCAATACGAAGTATGTTATAGTATGAAAGTAGAAAAAAATTGAAACAATATCCAATTATCTGATAAAATGGTAGGTAAAAAGAATTCTATTTATATTAATAATAGTATTTTATAATGTATTTTTATTATCTATAATCTACATCTACACTAATCTACACTAATATTATAAAGAGGAAAACTTTGTTTGTTTGTTTGTTTGTTTGTTTGTTTGTAATGAATAGGCTCAAAAATTACTGGACCGATTTTAAAAAATCTTTCACCATTCGAAAGCTACATTATCCACGAGTAACATAGACTATATTTTATTTTGGAAAAAATAGGGTTCCGTAAGATATTTGGGTTTTTCGGACACAAGGTGTAAAAAATCAACCAGAAAAGTTACTTATTTTGCGTACGCTGCCTAAACTATAAAAGATAGAACCATAAAATGTTCTAATTAATTGTAGAGCTTATAAATATCTACAAAAAAGTCCGCGACACACTATACCTATCTATGTCGAGTAAGGCACAACAACCATTTTTTTATTTAAAAATTATCATAGCATTTTAAATATATGTAGGGATCTCTCCAGATTTTTTATTTTTTAATTTCAGATCAAATCTTAACTTTTATTTTTTTATGATCTGGCTTCAAAACCTAAATATAATCCTAAATTTTCATCCTTCTACTAACGCGGGCGGAGCCGCGAGGAACAGCTAGTCAAGTATATATTAATATTCTAGCGATTCACTCTCGCGTCGCTCAGGTTCGTTTTGTTTGGATTTGCAGAAATCTCGGGTCGTAATTTGACTTTTTTTGATAGAGCCAGGAGATGAAGAGTGGATTTTTCAAAGATCATAAATAAAAAAGGAGATCATTCATAATAATTATCGGAGCTTCATTAAAATCTCTCAAAAATAGGATGATGGGACATCAACTACTTAGTTCCAGGTCAGGCTACGAGCTACGAGGCTTGTGTTACGAATACCATATAGTTGACTACACATTTGTGATGTTAAATACATACACATTATAAATATAAACAAATGACTGGGGTAAAACATTCGTAATCAACAAATGATTACCCCCAGCGGGGCTAGAAACCGCGACCGCTGACAGCAAGTTAATATTCCTAATTACAAATAAGTAAAATCAAAAACAACTATTATTGTTGATATAATAATATATTCGCAAGCGTGACATAGCAGCATCACTACAATTAGACGAGGCCACATACTTCCGGTTTCATCTCAATGATTGCATTATATTCTCACACGGCTTTGTTTTCTTTGTGCATTAAACGCTATAAATAGTATTAAAGTATGCCAATGTCACTATCAATATAGGCCATGTATACGGCACGTTTGGCTCAGTTGGCAGTGACCCTACTTTCTGCGCCAGCGGTCGCGGGTTCGAGTCCCACTAGGGGCATTCATTTGTTGAGCACGAATGTTTGTAATCCCATTATGAGTGTTAATTAAAATTCATTTATAATATGTATGTATTCAAATTTATGTATAGTATATCAACTATCTGGTATCCGTAACACAAGCCTCGTAGCTTATAATAATGTCCCAACATATTTATTATATAATTTAATACTTTTACGTAAAGCCACGTAGAAAATCTAACCAAAATGAAAATATTAGGTACATACAGATAAATAAAATCGAAGTGTCTGTTTGTAACATCGACATAAAATGTCTTTACTAAGCGCATATCTAAGGTACATAAAAGGAAAAAATATTTTTTTACATTTTTGTCATTATGTTCCATGTTTAATAGCCAGAGGCTAGAACTTAACAGTGTGTTCCAATTGAGATTTTTCATTACGACCTATTTTTCAGAATGAAGCATTATGGTATTGAATATTTTTCTTTATAATACGCTATTTTGTACACAAATAGACTCTAAAGGATCTCTAGGGTGCACCTAAACGAAAGAGAGGGTTAGGTTCGCTTTTGTTATTACCAATATTATCAAAATATACTCGTATAATAAAATTCTCGAATCAGTACATTCATTTTTTTATGAAAATCTAATTCAATAGTCATCTTTAGTTTTATAATTTTTGTCTATCTGTCAGTCTACCTTTCTTTGATCGCATCACGAGAAAACCGCTAGACAGACTTTGATAAAATTTTGTTTTAATAATAGTTGGTTATTAAGGTCAACATATAAGACACTTTTTAATGCAGGGAAATATATTATTTCTGAAAAAACTATCATCATCATCATCAGCCCTTTTTAACGTCCCACTGCTGGGCACGGGCCTCCTTCAGTACGAGGGGGATCAGGCCATAGTCCACTGCGCTGGCCTAGTGCGTGTTGGCGGACTTCACATGTGTTTCGAAAACTTGCTAGGTTTGCTCAGACATGCAGGTTTCCTCACGATGTTTTTACTTCACCGTAAGATAAGTGGTAATCATGATAGAAATGATTCGTACATGAAAATATCAGAGGTGCGAGACTCGGATTTGAACCCGCATCACTCGGTTATCCAAGCGAGTGCGTTACCGCTACCACTGTATAATAAAAAACTATACTAACAGTTAAACCGTATCTAGGGACGAATCGGAGCGGAGTGAACCCCACTAGCTATAAATATAAATATTATAAACCATTTGTCAACCACCACTCAATAATATTTTGGCATATATTCGACTTTTTGGAGTACTTTACACATACTTTTTATGTAACTCACGAAATCACGTGAAAAAATGTTTGTCTGCGTATTTTTAGTTTGTCCATTGTCATTATGTATGATGAAACGTTTTTTTACTAAACGTTTACATAATCAATAGATAATAATTTTATGAAAATTAGCTATAATAGATGTAGCTGTCTTGCAAGCAGGGGACTGATATTTGTAAAATAGTATCGTACGTACGTATGAAAGAACAAAAACATTTTTTGTTATAGGTACTATAATAAAAATATTAATAAACAAAATTACTGTAATATGTAATTAGAGATTAAATAATTTTTTAATTGTTTTTGAATTGTAATTTTGAATAGCAATGTGAAATCACATCTTTTTACTAAAATACCTCATGAAAAATATATTACATAGCATATTATTTCAAATGAAGCATGCGATAATTCAAGGTCGTCTCTAGGTTCCAGTTACCTAACACTGGCTACTGGTCTTTAGTGTAAGGTTACAAAATGGTTTATCGATCTAGTCTCGTGTCGTGTCGTCTACCTGATTATATTTAACTAGCGAGTCGCCCTCGCTTCGCTCGGGCTCGTCCCTAGATTTAGCGCAAGCGAAGCCGCGGGTTCCGCTAGTAAACGCATACAAAAGTTGACCAATTATATACTAAACCTTCCTCAAGAAACACTCTTTCTATTGGTGAAAAAGGCATGAAAATCGGTGCATTAATGTTTGAGTTTTTAGCGAATAGACAGACCGACGCGGCAGAGGACTTAGTTTTATATAAAATACTAGCGACTCACCCTCGCTTCGCTCGGGTTCGTCCCCAGGTGTTACCTCTTTAGTATAATTTAAAAATGACGTAATTTCCATATATAATCGCGTAAGAAACTCTTTCATTCGACCGTTTTTTGTCCGATTCACTTTGCAAAACGGACTACCACGTAAAATCCTTTTTAGTTTTCGGTTTTTTATATGACACTCAGCAATAATGTAGCTTTCTATTGGTGAAAGAATCTTTAAAATCGGTTCAGTAGATCCCGAGATTACCCCTTACAATTTAACAAATATACAAACACACAAACTTTACTTATTTATAATATTAGTATAGATGTAGTGACTATTTTAAGATTAATCATATTTCTGACAGTCTTCAGAACGTAAGAGGTACCTACTTAATTTCGTTGATGTTTAAGTGTGTGAGATAGAGAAAGAGAAAGGGAGAGAGAGGGAAAGAGAGTGTAGTATATTAAAATGTAACTTATTATTTACTGAATATGTTATAATTTAAGACCATTTAATATAAATTGAAAACTATATTCAAACCTAAACCTTTCATTTTCATTACTAAGTATAAAATCATTAATCATAAGCAAGCGCCTGGGATTATAACGTGTCAGAGAATATTTACGTTGTAACACGTTCCCTATTGAAAATATTCTTTCCTTATTTCTATTTACATCAGAAAATATATCCTATATATTATCATATATCTTCTTATATCTATAATATAAAAATGAATCGCAAAATGTGTTGGTAAGCGGATAACTCAACAACGCCTGGACCAATTTGGCCAATTCTTTTTTTGTTATGTTTGTTATTGTTAGGAGAAGGTTCTTAGATTAGATTAGAAAATTTAAAAAAAAAATTATAAAATTAACGGCGTTTGACGTATCAGTTATGACCGTTGCCATGGTGCGTGTAATGGTAATTCATATTATAATAATCAAGTCAAATATATACCGAGCGGTACGAAATAAATATATACAACACGTACCTAGGGACGAACCCGAGCGAAGCGAGGGTGAGCCCCTAGTAATATATAAAAATCTCGTGTCACAGCGTTTGTTATCAAACTCCTCCGAAACGGCTTGACCGATTTTTATGAAATTTTTTGTGTCCATTTGGTAGGTCTGACTTTTTCATTCCATGAAAAGGGTGGCCCTCTCCAGATAGCTAGCTCTTAGAACGCGGGCGAAGCCACAGGAATTGATAGTATTATTATAAGAAAAAGCGAAAATATGTGAGTTTGAGCCGAAGCAAAATAATTCATCCATATCCTAATATCTAAATCGACTTCAAAGTCATACGAAGTCAATCAAGTTATTATTATTATAATGATAAACGTATTTTATTCATGACACGTCCATTTTACCTGCTCACCAGTTACCCAATGTCATTATATTTTCATGCAAATGATTTGACCGACTTTGTAGAAAAGGGAGCAGGTCTAACACTGACCTCTGTAATACCACTGGACAGGCTGTTGTCAACGTGCTTTTGTGGCTGCTTGATATTCGCCATTTTGGCGCTGTCCGCCGCTGTCGGACGTAGCGAGAATTTGTGGTACTAAAACGAATGATGTCGATATAAAGCTTTTTATTTTTTTATTTTTATTAATCATTAACCGTATCATCATAATTACTACTTATGTTATATTAACAACGAAAATGCAAAATTACTTTACAGTAAACAAACACTTCTCGCTGTCATTTGCAATATACGTCAAAATTAGTTCTCGGGACTTTCGCTAGTGGCGCTTCAAATGGAAACAAAAAAAAATTGCTGTGAAACGCTTAGAACAACCAGTCCAGTGGTATTATAGAGGTCAGTGAGGTCTAATCTATGTTTGATTTGCTATATCTTATTCTGAATTGTTTTTAGTGTTAATAACAATTTTTAATTTAAGCGGAACCTTAAATTAAAAATAGCCAAGTAAATATATTTCTTAAATTTTGTATGTGTTTTTATGAATAAATATAAAATATTATTATTTTTTTTGAGTTGATTGATTATTAATTATATATTAATATGATAAAAAATCGCCATTATGATTAAGTAAAACGTTCCGAATGAAATAGAAATAATAATATTATAGGGCAATCATTAAAACTCAGTAATTAATCCACACGTATATTCGAGATTAATAAAGTGTTACAAGTAATTAGCAAATTACTGAAAGGAACAACAACGGTCGCGAGTGGGGTGAGTGGCGTACGTCAGCGGAACACGTGTATGACGTAACGCGGTTACAAGCTCACTGGCGGGGTTGAAGCGCGGGCGCCGCCTGGCACACGGAAACGCGGGGAGCGTCGCGGGGGACAAGGGTGCGTAGGTACGCTAGGTGCGGCGGTTTTATTACTACGCGCTATAGCCTCCCCCTCCAAGTCACAAGGACGACCCGACTGTGACTTGGTTGGTCGGCCACGCCGTCTCTGGTGTACAATAGCTTTAGAAGACCCTACATACGGCGTTAAGGCACTGGCATGATATTTACCCTTAACATGACCATGGCTATCGGACACTATAAAAGACGAAGGACTGGCTATTTGAGAAATACGATAAGGTCCCTCCCGTCTTGGCGCAAACTTACTACTAAACCCCTTTGAAGCGTTGCTAGCTAAATGCGACTCCACCAACACAAGATCACCCAATTTACAAGATGGAGAACTCCTGCGATGCTTATCGTTGTCCACTTTCCGAACATCCTGCTGATCTTCGATTCGTTGCTTAACATCCTTTAAGGATCGCGCAAACCTCTTTAGGTATGGCGTAATCTGAGGCACAAAATTCTCTTTACTTACGATGCCTCTGAGATCAGTGTGTACAGACAAAGGCGAGCGCATCTCTCGCGCAAAAGTGAGATACGCAGCAGACTGGCCGGTACCCTGGTTGTAGGAACTATTAAGAGAAAAACGAACCATAGGTAAAACAGCTGGCCAGCGTCGATGTTCTGGTCCTACCAGAATCGCTAATTGTTGTTTCAGATCGCGGTTCTTCCGCTCGACCGGGTTGGCTTCCGGGTGATAAACCGGTATCAGGGATTGATGTATCCCTAATACAAACATAACCTTTTGCATCACCGCTGACACAAACTGTGTTCCATTATCGGATATTACTCGACGCGGTAAGCCGTATCTTAGGAAAACTTCTTCAATGAGCACCTTAGCGCATGTTTCAGAGGTGGCATCTTGCAATGCGAATAACTCAACCCATCTACTGGCTGTGTCTTCAACGACTAAAATCCATTTCTCGCCGTTAGCCCCTTCTGGCAAAGGGCCAAACAGGTCCATAGCAAGGACTTCAAAACGCTGCTGAGGAACTGGAGTTTGAAGCAAACCTGCAGGCTTTAAATTGGTAGATTTATATTTCTGGCATAGATCACAAGACTTAAGATATTGGGCCACATATGTTCTCATGTTCTTGAAGTAATATCTTTCTTTAATTTTACGTAACGTACGTTCTAAACCTAAATGTCCAGCAGTAGGCGCATCATGTAGCTCTCTCATGAGCTCGGCCTTCAATGCTTCTGGAACAACTAGCTGAGGTTCTTCGGACTCGCCATCCGGATCACAACGATATAAAATACCTTGAGAAAGATAATAACCTCGATCAGTCCAACGTAAAGCTTCGTCAGCGTGCTCAGGCTGCTCAAAAGCTAACATAATTTTATTGACGTCAGGATCATTAATCTGAGCTTCACGAATGTCCTCAGGCTTCTGACGTGGTAAATCAACAGCTACCGGGCAAATATCACAAGAGTTGGGATGGAACTCTTCAGAATTAACAGGACGGCTCAGCGTATCCGCCACAACATTGATTTTTCCGGGTGCATAATCTATATCCAAATTATATGATTGGATCTTCATAGCCCAACGGGCTAGTCTTCCACTTGGTGTTTTTAATGTCAACAACCACTTAAGTGGCTGGTGATCAGTAGCTATCTTCACTGGAGAACCCTCGACGTATCCTCTAAACTTCTCCAAAGCCCATACAACCGCCAGAGCTTCCCGCTCTGTCGTATGATAATTGCGTTCAGCAGAGGTTAGCAATCTGCTCGCATATTCAATGGGTCTTTCGTCCTGAGTGTCTTCACCTTGCATAAGAACAGCCCCTAAGGCATACGCACTAGCGTCAGTTCGGAGGACGAAAGGTTTTTCAAAGTCTGGCTGTCTAAGAATGGGACTGGTGGTAAGCCGTAATTTAAGCTCCTCAAAAGCTCGTTGCTCACTCTCCCCCCATTGCCAGCGTCTGGACTTCTTTGTCAAATCTGTGAGACATCGCGCCACATCCGAAAACTGCGGAATGAACTTGCGGAACCACGAACAGGTTTGTAAAAACGTCTTTAACTCTTTAACGTTCGTCGGAGGCTTCATGTTGTTCACGGCTTCAACCTTCTGCGGGTCGGGCTCAATACCATGAGAAGAAACAACATGCCCCAGGTAAGTAACCCTGTCTCTAGCAAAAACACACTTACTTCTGTTTGCTTTCAGGTTAAACAGACGAAGACGATCAAACACCTGTTGAAGATCACGTAGGTGCTGATCCAAATTTGGCGAGATCACCAAAATGTCATCCAGATAAGCCAATACACAAATGTTATTAAGGCCGGACCGCATCCAGTCTATTAAACGTTGGAACGTCGCCGGAGCATTCTTTAAGCCAAAAGGCATGCGGCGAAATTGAAATGTCCCAAACGGAGTTGTGAAAGCCGTCTTATGACGATCTTCTGGAGCAACCATTGTCTGCCAATAACCTGCCTTCAAATCTATAGTAGACATTATACAGTCCGCTCTAGTACTCTGCAATAATTCGTCGATAACCGGAAGTGGGTACTTATCAGTACGGGTTACATTGTTTAACTTACGGTAATCTACGCAGAATCTTACCTCACCGTTTTTCTTGGGTATTAACACCACGGGCGATGCCCACTCGGACTCCGCATCTTCAATAATGCCCTCTTCAAGCATAGCTTCTATTTCTCTACGAATTATTTCCTTCTTGGCCGGCGAAACACGGTACGGAGGACTAGTAACTGGCGCCGCATCCCCTGTATCTATACGGTGCATAGCAAATGTAGTCGGTCCTCCCCCTGGAGTAAAAATGTCTTCATGGACATTCAGGAGATCGGAGAGCCGCTGCCGTTGCTCTAGGCTAAGATGAGAACCTTCATCATCGCGAAGACTTAAAGAAGAGCAATTAATAGGCGGCAAAGACTTACACTCATATTCAATGGGTTGGGGCGTCTTATCGCATCTCAAAAACCAAATACCGCGCTGAAAATCTAAAACCATGCCAATGTCTTGTATAAAATTCATACCTAATAAACCTTCCGTCGCATTAGGAAGCATAATAAAATCCACGCCTAACGTTATCCCTCTCAAAGTTACGCGGACGTGCGCCACTTCAACGTTTTGTGCACATGCACGACCATCCGCATATTTAAGTTCAGTATACACAGTATCTAACTTATGTCTATTCTTAATTAAAAGGGCTCTAAGGCTAACACTACCTACACAATGTTTTGCACCAGTGTCTACTAAAACTTTACCACTAGCGCCATAAATACCTATACTAATCACTGGGCGCAAACGCGAATCCATACAGTCCACACTAGCTGAAACCGAATGAAAGTCACTACTGGTAGACACCACTGGTTTATTCCCTTTACACGTGGCGCAATTAGCACGGATCACTCCCGGTGCACCACATCCAAAACAAGTCAACTGGGGTATCGACTCCTTTTTATTCTGTTGACTTTTATATGACAGCTTCTCACAAGCGTCTTTACTATGTCCAAATCGTTTACAATAGGAACACTTAGTTCTATTCATCACCGGTACCTTAACTGGTTCAGTAGACTCGGAAGAAGAAGAGGCAGGTGTAACACCCTGTCTCTGACTGTACGCAACATTTGATCTTTGACTGCGCGACAGATTAGGTCGATTGACTTCGACTCGACTCTCATCCATTAACTCTTCTAACCGTCTAGCATGTGACAATAACTCGGAAAAAGAAGTGAAAGAACTTCGTGGTACCTTCTCTCGAATCCGTTTACTAAGAAGACCATATACCATATCCAATTTAACTTCTTCAGTCAAATGCGAAGGAGGCAATTGTGCAAATAAGGCTCTAATATTACAAATAAATATGTCAGTAGGCTCCTGAGTTTGCTCTTTACTAAAAATTTTCCTATAAATTTTATATGGTGGTAAATGAGGACCAAATGTTTGTTTAAGGAGCTCTATTGCCTCATACCAACTGTGCGTGGTGGGTTTGACACCTTGCCACCACGTTGCAGCAAGATCCGTTAGCAGAATAGGAAGGCCTCGCAAAGCAATGTTATCATCCATATTCACACATTCCTTATATGTTTCTATTGCATCAATAAAAGCGAGTACATCACTGCCTTTTCCGCCATCGAACCGCGAAGAACAAGAAGCAAAGTTACCTGATACAGCGGTTACCAATGGTGAAGTAGTTGGCGCGCGCAGCATTCCCAATATCTGCGCCAGCTGCTGATCTGACATTACCACTGGGTTACCGGGTACTTGCATGTGCGATGCCGACGATGGTGACTGCGCATACGGCGCCGCGGAGCAGGCCTCGTCCAGGCCAGTAAGCGGAGACGGCGGCGCATCCGACGCCGCGGGCGAGAGAGCCCTGTGCTCTCCAGCATCTTGCTGTGGCGCCCTCGGAGTCTCGTTACTATTCGCTCGCGATCGTGTAAGCACCATAATGATATAATATCAACACGCACTATTAAAACTATTCGAGTTCAACAGTCACTTAATTAATAAAACAAATACCTATCACTTTATCCTTAACTAAACACTGTTACTATAGCTATATAAAAGTTAATACTAAACAATACAAAATGTTGAAACTTGTATTACTACATAAAACAAATTATTCTTTACAACACAATGTAATAATTCGTTATTCATTAGGTATATATCTACCAAAATTCTAACAGAATATTATGAAAAAAAAAAAAAAATAAGTAGTAAACAACACAAATATAATTATTCAAAACGCTAAGTTATAAGTATTATTATTATTATTCAAAACTTATACATTACAAAATTACAATCTATACAATAGCGTTATACCTATACGCAATATAGTTACACAAAATGCTTCGATAGATATTATTATTCAAAAGTAATAATATCATGAATCTAATCTTAGCAAACAAAACTTAACTTATTATTAATTAAAACCAACTGTCTAAAGGTACAGTTCTAACTTAAAACGTATACAACAGCGTATGTATTAACATAAGTATAAGTACGTATAATAACATAACGATTTACACAAAATACTTTAGCAAAGTATTATATATTATTATACAATATGACAAAATAATAATATTTAACAAACTTATGTAGCACATAACACGTAACTTGCTGTTATTTAAACCAAATACACTAATAATGTTAAGTTTTAAGTTTCAGTTCGACTCGCGACACAATTCACAAACACTTTAACATGAGTTAATATTCGAAAATGATTGCATCATCCTATAGGTACACGACTTTTAAATTCGGACCTCGCGTTGGGCTGCCATTTTATAGGGCAATCATTAAAACTCAGTAATTAATCCACACGTATATTCGAGATTAATAAAGTGTTACAAGTAATTAGCAAATTACTGAAAGGAACAACAACGGTCGCGAGTGGGGTGAGTGGCGTACGTCAGCGGAACACGTGTATGACGTAACGCGGTTACAAGCTCACTGGCGGGGTTGAAGCGCGGGCGCCGCCTGGCACACGGAAACGCGGGGAGCGTCGCGGGGGACAAGGGTGCGTAGGTACGCTAGGTGCGGCGGTTTTATTACTACGCGCTATAATATGAATATTCTTTTAAAAAGTACGCTCCCGTAAACGTATAGGAAGTTCCCATTAAAAACATAAAAATTGTGAATTAAATGCAAACCCAAAAAAACAATTGGCGAAAAAAAAACATCCGTTTTTAAAATACGAGTAAATAAAAAAAATCCTATTGTATCCAAATTCTTCGCGGAATCATTAAAATCCTTTACAAAGTAATATATAATAATTATAGTTTTTTAAGTAGGTATATTTTCCTGTATATTTTCGACGACACGTTTGGTTCAGTTGGTAATGACCCTACTTTCTGCGCCAGCGGTCGCGGGTTCGTGTCCCGCTGGGGGCATTCATTTGTACAGCACGAATATATGTACCTACTCCAGTTATGGGTGTTTATATTTATAATATGTATGTATTTAAAATTTATATATGTGTCGTATATTAACTATCTGGTACCTACTCGTATCCGTACCTAACACAAGCTTAGCTTACCACGGAACTGATGGTGCTGTTGTTATAATGTCCCAACATATTTATTTATTTATTTTTTATTTAAAAGCTATAAAAATATTTCAATCTACATCTGTACATCAAAAGATGTATCTTGAACTCTGTAAGTATGTACATTCATAAACAGAAGAAGTCATGTACCTATAGTACATATAAACTTAAATTATGCCTAAACCGATTTTGACTACGGCGGCGGCCAATCTCACTGAGACTAGCCAACTCAGTACGTGCCGTCACCAGTGGCAATCTCTATTCCTTTCACTCTCATATTATTAGGCCAGTAAAAATAGAATTTAACTTTGCAGTAAACGGTAAATTTTACAAAAAAGTTTACTGGAAACAAAAGATGCGAAATTTTATTCTCTATAATAATAGTATCTATGACTTTTACCCTAAAGTGCATAGTTTCCGAGATATAGGCCGAAGAAGTTTTTTAAAGATAGCGATTGTGGCGTCACCTGGATCTGTCAGCATTTTGTGATTTTATGCTCAGTAAGTGATCCTAGCCTAAAAAAAATTTGGATCGAAAATTTAGTGCAAAGTTGACCCAAAATAACGTCTTTTTTACTGGCCTATATGATGGTACGGTAATTTAACACAACTGGTGCACACGACCGACGCGTTTACGGTTTACGTGCTCTCCGAGGCAGAGAGGTGAAACGCCACCAACTTCCCAACTCTTAAATAAACTTGACCCGAACCAGGAAGCGAACTCAGGACCTTGGACTAAATAAAAATGTACGTACAAGTAATGAAAAAAATGTATGTACAGCAAAGCCACAGTTAAAAACTAGTTTGGATTTTACGATTTGCAAGTTTTTAATACCAGTTTAGCTTTATTGACATTTCATTATGTTAATTCAGTGGTAACTGCTACTACTATGCTAATTTTAAAACTTGATTCAAATTAATAACCTAGTAACATACCGATTATTTTGTTGTTGTGCCGAGTAAACAAATGTCAGCATATTCAAGAAATCTTATCTTACATTTGAATAAAATATTTTTTGTGTCGCGTGCGCATAATATCTGAAGCTAAATGGATGAACTTATATTCATCGCAACTGCTTTGTAAGCAGAGTCGCAAGCAAAGACTTGTATCTAACAATCGCGTCTGTACAACAATCCGTACTAATATTATAAAAGCGAAAGTAAATCTGTCTGTCTATTGCCATTTCACGTTTAATATGCTGAACCAATTTAGTTGTAACTAGCAGTACCCGCGGCTTCGCCCGCGTTAATTTTTTAAATATTAGGAGTCAATCCCGCGGGAACTCCGGGATAAAAAGTAGCCTATATGTTATTCTGGATCTTCAGCTACCTACATACCAAATTTCATCGTAATCGGTTCAGTAGTATTTGCGTGAAAGAGTAACAAACATCCATACTCACAAACTTTCGCATTTATAATATTAGTAGAATTTGGTGTAGATCTAGTTTGAGACCTTCGGGTGGAATTATAAAGTAATAAACTTATGTAAAATGGGAAATCTATCATTTCTCAACAAAAAAAAATATTTAAAGTACATAATTACATACTTTTCTAATATCCTAGTGAACCTAGAAGTCGCTAGTTTTTCATACAAATACATAGCTTACATTCCTACTTACTAATATTATAAATGCAAAAGTAACTCTGTCTGTCTGTTACGTTACACCTAACACTCATTTTTTTTATTTTTTTTTGTTTTATAGGCAGATGGGACTTTGGAGAAGGACTGTACAATAATTGTCGCAAAAATAAAGTTGAGGGTGGTGAAATGAAAGCATGTTTATTCAATTTTTTTTTGCAGCTAGAGACAAAAATGAGTGAGAGAGTATATATTATTATATACATTTATATTATGACATAGTGATATTTTAATGCAGTGGTAGCCCAGCGGTGGCGCGCTCGCTTGTATATCCAAGTGATGCGGGTTCTAATCCGAGTCTCGCACCTCTGATATTTTCTATGCGAATCATTTCTATCATGATTACCACTTGTCTTACGGCGAAGGAAAACATTGTGAGGAAATCTGCATGTCCGAGAAAAACCTAGCAAGTTTTCGAAAAACATGTGTAGCGCTAACACGCACTGTACCAGCGCGGTGGACTATGGCCTGATTCCTCTCGTACTGAGTGAGGCCCGTGCCCAGCAGTAGGACGTTTAAAAGGGCTAATGATGATGATGATGATAGTGATATTTTATCATGAAGATCAAGAACTTACCTATCACAAGTAGGAGGTAGCTGACTCCTGTCCCCTACCACCACTCCCAACGCCACCAAAAATACACTTAAACCAATCAT
The DNA here is from genome assembly GCA_951802675.2 of Boloria euphrosyne. Lineage (NCBI taxonomy): Eukaryota > Metazoa > Arthropoda > Insecta > Lepidoptera > Nymphalidae > Boloria > Boloria euphrosyne. The sequence continues at coordinate 7,083,346 of OX637896.1, forward strand.
GTCTATGGCACTTAGCTACTTATAACTAATATCACTAAGCAGGAACTAGACTATCACTTGAAATAAATACTTTTTAAAGTTAAAAAAGTCTACGTATTGAGGTAATTGCTAAGTATTTTGAATTTTTTCCTGAAGGGCCGCCCTGACATTATGATCAGTCTAGTTGGTGTGGAACAGCGTGGTAGGGGCACTTGTGTGCCCAGTTCTGAAACAAACGAAATAATTATTAATATCATAGTAACTACAGTAAAAAGTAAAGTTAAATTATCTAGAGTCATATATATATATATATATATATATATATATATATATATATATATATATATATATATATATATATATATATATATATATATATATATATATATATATATATATATATATAAGGAATTGAGAAGTCGCTACTATGTACTTATATATAAAGACTAGCAATTCCCGCGGTTTAGTTTTTCAACCGACTTCCAAAAGGACGAGGTTATCAATTCGTCTGTATGTTTTTTTTTAATGTTTGTTAGCTCAGAACTTTGAACTGGGTGAACCGATTTTGATGATTCTTTTTTTATTTGAAAGGTAGTGCCTTCCGTGTGTCCAGCCAAAATAACTCTAAATAGATTATATATTCGATTAATCTATTAATTTGTAAACATAATCAAAATAACTGGCTAGCACCGACTCCAAAATTAACGAAGTTCTGAAAAGTATTATTTTCTACTTTTTAGTTTAGATTTATTTAGTTTGGAAGTCGGTTTTTGTTTTTTTGTTAATTGTTTGTGTAATTTGAAATTTAAGTCTCTTTGTTAAGACGCTCCCCTTATGATATTTGCATTTTGTTAATTGCAAGTAACTTAGACCAATAGAGCGATAATATTATACTGGACCAGATATAAGATTACTGGCCATTATTTTATTAAAGCGGTAAAGTAGCACTGAGCAATGGTAGCCTAGTGGAAGCACGCTCGCTTGAATAACAGAGTGAAGCAAGTTCAAATCTGGATCTCGCACTTCTGATATTTCATATGCGAATCTTTTCTAATATGATGAACACTTGTCTTACGGTGAAGGAAAACATCGTGAGGAAACCTGCATGTCTGAGAGAACCTAGCAAATCTTCGAAAAACATTTGAAGTCCACCAACACGCACTAGGCCAGCGCGGTACTGAGGGAGATACGTGTCCAGCAGTGGGACGTTAAAAAGGGCTGAATACGTATATTATTTTTAAATATTAACCTATATCTAAAAAGTTATTTTAAGTTTAAAAGGAGGCCCACTTCCCATCCCTACTCCCGTCCTTCTCCCACCTCCCTCCCTCCCTTTCCTGAAAGGCCGGCAACGCATCTGCAAGACCTGTGGTGTTGCAGATGTCCATGGGCGGAGGTGATCACTTACCATCAGGTGAGCCTCCTGCCCGTTTGCCCCCTTTGTCCCATAAAAAAAAAAAAAAAGTTATTATTCACTACATCACACAATTAATGTGCCGATTTCGCCAGTACCTACTTATTTTAATGTTTTAATCAAGTTATTACCGAAGACATAACTGTCTGTTTTGCATTACTGTCATATTTGAGAAATATTTTCCTCATAACATTTACTATAGTGTTTATTTATATGGATAGGATTAATAATGAGCATTAGGCAAAGTGATGTATGAGTTATGACAAAGCGGATACAATTTAAGATTGGATAAGTCAATTAAATATATATCCGGAAAATCGTATATCAAAATAATATTTGCCTTATATACAAAAAATAACATATAATCATACAGAAAAATATTACACATTCAACGAGTTACGCAAAAGGCATCATGTACGTGAAGCCGTGATGACGTGAAGATGTGACGTGAAAAACTCAATATGCTAAGTATAACCCATCTTCGCGACTACTACGTCATGCAGAAGCCTTAATAATTGTCAATCGATAGTTAATAAGCAGCAGTTCTAATATTAACAAGTGCGATTCCGTACTATTTTCTATTAAAACGGTAAAAAATCATCTAAGTTGTATGGTAGGTATTTGTTGTTATAGCGGCAACAGAAATACAACATCTGTGAAAATTTCAATTGCTAACTATTACGGTTCATGAGATATAGCCTGGTGACAATCGGACAGACATACAGACAGACGGATAGCAGAGTCATAGTAATAGGGTCCCGTTTTACCCTTTAGGTACGGAACGCTAAAAACCAAAGTAATTCCACTATCATGATTGAGATACTCAAATTACATTTTTAAGAGGCTACTTTGATGACGAATTGAAATGTGATATGCAAAAACAATATTAGTAATGCCTTAAAATAAACTTCGCTGATTTACTATACCTATATACTTATATTATTGCATAGTAATGTAAAAGTATAATAAGTATCAATTTGTTTGTTTGTATTGAAATGTTAAATTTTGTAGGTCCTTTACTAAAATTTGAAAATTCATATACCATTCGGTCATTCAACAACTATTCCACTCCAAAAAAACTATAAACTGTATAGTTATTCTTGGATACACTAACAAATATTTACTTATAAGCTGTTATTACAAAAATAGAATAAAATAGCAACATCAAATAGAAAAATAATATACGTGTAAACACCGACTTCTTTTTATAAAAACTATTGAAACGACACGAAAACATTTAAAAAAATATATTTTACTATCAAACAAAACACGACAGTTTATAACTCGATTTAAGTTGTTAACTTATTCACCCACACGATTCTGATATGCGAATTAAATAAGTTCGACGTAATGCTCCCTATGTTCCTCTTCAAATGTTAGCATCAATTTTTCAATCATGATATCGTTAGCAAAAAAAAAGTTTATTTCGTTACATTTTTAACGATTTAAGTTAAAATATATAATTTTTAAAAGGTACTTTAGTGCCATTTTGAATTGTTTTTGTAAATTGTGTGTAGGCGCTGACTGTAACGAGTATATAAACCTATGAGACGTCAAATACCTTAGTCTCTCCCGTGACCATGTTTGCTGTAAAGCATTCGAAACTTCGGGAACCAAAAATCAAAATAAATCCGCGACAAAATCAGAAAAGATAGTTTCATTTATAAATAATATCAAATATTCGCGTAAACGGTAAACCTAAGAAAGTATCAACTTAATTTCGTGCGAAAGAAAGGTAGAGACAGGTATTTCTTACTCTAACTGTAACAATATTATCAATATTCGTTCATTTTTGTATACAGATACGCATTCAGCTTTTTCATCGTCTGCTGGACACGGACCTCCCTTCGATACGATTATCAGCATCAGTTCAAATCGACCACACGGTTAAGTGATGGTTAGCGGACTGTACATATCTTTAGAAAACTGACTAGGTTCTCTCAAACATGCAGGTTTTCATATTCTAAGTTCGCACATGAAAATATCAAAGGTGCGAGATCCGGGATTTGGACCCGCTTCACTCGGTTTCCCAAACGACTGCTTTACTTTTGAGCAACTACTGTTTTTCTAAAAGTCTAGAGATGTATAGGAAGATAAAGAAGATGATGGGGTCAGAGGTCCCATAGAATTATAAAAATTTAAAACACCTACATAGCTATAGGTTCGAGTTTGAAACCTTACACATATCAATTATCATACTAAGCTATGAAGATCATGAAATGCATTGTGTTCAAGTGAAATAAATGACATATACAATACGCATATTTAAAATATGAACATATATACAAAAATATGCGTTGTAGATGTTGTCTGTACATGAATGAAGAATTCCAAGCCAGAGCATTCACATTGGACGTGACGTTGACTTACGTCAGAAAGTAGATTAAAACAAATTGTACCTATAACGCTAACATATGTTACAGATTATCTCGTCATTTTTAAATCACGATCATAATCCTTACTAATATTATATCCGGACAAAGAGACAGACAGACAAAATTCTTAAAAATAATATTTTTCATATTAGTATTGTAATTCAATTCTCTTGTTTATTGGAATTAGTATTGTATTTATAGCTTAAGAGCTAGTAACGTTTTCGAGAAAGCATTTCATTAAGGCCAGTGTTTAGATATGCTATTTCTCACACTCTCCCGGACATCATACGGGCTATCTGGCTGGCGGTAGTGGTTGCGTTCATCAGTGCGCATCGTACTTGGATACGTAAAATATCAATTTACTACGATAATTACATACATTTGTCAATGCGCCTAACAGGAAAATGAAGCAATTACTGGTTTAAACAATATAAAATATTGCTACTTGAAGTTCAGCCTTAACAAAAATTATATTTAAAATCAGCGTCTGGCACAATTTAAACAACAATGGAACTGTGGCAATAATAGATTCAAGTTGCAAAAAGTTTGTTCCAGTTAGTTAGTTGCATTTAACATAATAAAAACAAAAGGAACCTTCTTAAAGTTCTTTGAAAAATTGATATTTTACCTATCCAAGTACGATGCGCACTGATGAACGCAACCACTACCGCCAGCCAGACAGCCCGTATTATGTCCGGGAGAGTGGGAGAGATAGCATATCTAAAAACTGGCCTTACTGAAATGCATGTTTTCCCGACGTTGCTAGCTCTCGTACGATTAATTCCACATGCATTAAAGCTGTTATTTTGACATTAAAAAAAGACACTTTCATTATATTTATCTGCATAGATGTAAAAGTTTGGTTTGTTTCCTACTTTCATGCAACATCAGAGTGATATCAGTGTGATTAAAGGGTGATATAAGTTTTTGTACAGAGATTTTATAGACTGGACGTTGGAAAGTGTTATTGCGAGAGAGCAAGTAGCCAAGTACATGCAGAAGCCAGACATGGCTACGTATAACTTCAACAAAATTAATTTTATTTTTAGTTCCCGACATTTCTAATGCTTTACAGCGATCATACTTTCACTAGATATTCGCGTAAATGTAATGAACTGTAATTAAGTAAAAATTATTTGGTCATTATCGATGCGGAGGCCGAATCTTTAGTTTATAGATTTTTTTCTGCCTGTCTGTCTGTCGTGTGACCTCATCACAAAAAAACCCCTGGACAGATTTTAATTAAATTTGGTATGATGATAGCTGGTTAAAGGTCAACATATAGGATACTTTTAACTGCGGGGAAAATCTAATTTCTGAGAAAAACTAACTGTAAAAACGTATCGAGTGATAAACCCAAGCGGAGAGATGGTGAGTCGCTGGTAAATTACAAAAGCCTAATATATACAGTCTGTCTTCAGCCTTCATAACGTCCCACTGCTGGGCACGGGCCTCCCTCAGTACGAGTGGATCAGGCCATAGTCCACCGCTCTGGCCTAGTGCGTGTTGGCGGACTTCACATGTCTTACGGAAACTTGCTAGGTTTTCTCAGACATGCAGGTTTCCTCACGATATTTTCCTTCACCGTAAGACAAGTGGTAATCGAGATAGAAAATGATTCGCACACGAAAATATCAGAGGTGCGAGACCCGAATTTGAACCCGCATCACTCGGTTATCGAAATGAGCGCGTTTCCGCTGGGCTACTATTGCTTTTTAATAAATTTAGTAAATAGTTATTATAATAATTCTTACTTCTAGTACATATTATAATAAATATTTTTTGAAGTTAAATCCTATTCGTAAATTATATTAAAGAATATTATAAGCTTAATATTAAGAACTCATTTTGTTCACATATTATGTAAGCGCACAAAAAAAATTTACAACTGTGAGTCATCATTTACAAAATACAAACCTTTGCTAGAGACGAATCTATATATAGGTGCTTTTAGATCGTCTTTGAACTTCATGACACGACGTACAGGCCAAGGCCAACTATCCATAATTTTAGCACGTTCCGTTACATAACTACTAATTACTTACGTGTATTTTTCTATGTAAATAACACTAAATAACATTATGTGATTTTTTCTTTTCAAAACGAAGTATTTTACCCATTACAATTGTGGGTATGAAGTTTTTTTTAATTTTTCAGAAATGAGATACTTTTCCGCAGCTAAAATTATCCCAAATATTGACCCGGATAACCCGCTAGTTTCTAAAAATTAACAGCAGTAGCAAACTTCTTTGGTATTTCGTTTAGGTTTTCTCGTGATGCGTTCCCAGACATAAAAATTCTAAAAACTACAAATAGCTCTTCGTATCGATAACAATGGCTATGACAATAAGATTTTTCAAAAACTATATATAATGTACGTGTACAGATTCGTCTCAATTATATTTTTTATCTTCTTCAAATATATAACAATCTCGTGTCACAGTGTTTGTTATCGAACTCCTCTGAAACTGCTTGACCGATTTTTATGATCTTTTTGTGTATATTTAGTATTAGTAGTTTAGGTAGGTCTGAGGTCTTAGGCTATTTTTAATTTCGGTAGGTGGTACGGGTGGCCCTCCAGATTTTTTATTTGTTATGATTTGGCAATTGGCATCATAAAATATTTATAACTTATAACCATACATTTTCATCACTCTACCACGATAAGAACGCGGACGGAGCCGCGGTAATTGATAATGTGTATATTATATTATTATTAAATGTCTTAGTCCTTAGGTTGCGTCAAAGATCATAAGTTCAAGGATACCTGTATACTAGAGATAATTAACCTGTTCTTGCTTATATAATAAATCTGGCATTAATACGTGTTTCAGTGAAAGCAAAAGTTACATTTATAAATAAATAAATAAATATTAAATAATAAATAAAAAATAATTATACAGAAACCTAATCTGTAGTTTTTTTATTTTTGTCTGTCTGCATGTGAGCGCATCACAAAAAGACCTCTGTATAACTATTATATAGATAACACGGGAATTTACGAATTTTTCATTAGAATCTAATCTATCAATAGAATCAACGAAAACAACATTATTAGTCCAGAAAATTCCTTTGAACTTTGCATTGTGACAGGACATCCAAATATTTGCTTGCAAAACGGCTTTTCAACGGCAATCAAGCGAGCAAACACGGAACAACAAAGTGTGGGCTTCCGTCGCTCGATTTACAGCCAATTGACTGAGCTGTATCAATTGGAAGATTACCTTACCTTCGTTCAACCTTGGACCAATACTTCTAGTTACTTTCAAATTATGCATTATATTTATAAGCTATGTTCATACTTTTTTACATCTAAATAAAAACATGAATATGTTGGGACATTATTACGCGCAGCGCCATCTAGTTCCGCAGTAAGCTACGAGGCTTGTGTTACGGATACCAGATGGTTGAACTACACATATTATATAACTTTAAATACATACATATTATAAATATAAACACCCATTGACTGGAGTACTAACATTCGTACTCAACAAATGAATGCCCCCGGCGGGACTCGAACGCGCGACCGCTGGCGCAGCAAATAGGGTCGTTGCAGTTTGTAGCGCCAAACGTGTATTCAAATACATATTTATATATCAGATATCATTATTCCGTTAAATTATTATTGGGAATCTTTCCGTCTGTCTATGTAAAGTTGATATTAAAAATTTATTTTTAACGATAATCCTATTCGATGTAATACTTATTCAATATTTTTTTAAGTTAAATAAAATTAAACGGTTATTTCCTCACTTAGAATTTTTCATAATATCACAGAGGTCACATGTGCCGCATATATACTAAATGACTTCTATAAGTCGGAAGCAACAGCAATCAGAAACGATTACTTGTTATGCCATTATATGGTCATCATACAAGTGCATGTCTCAGTGTGGCTCAGGCTCATATATCGCATATGTAGGGTTTTTGGGCTGCAGACCAAGATTCTTAGTAGATATTATATTCGGATCCCCTTCAGGATGTGAAAATCGATAATTTTTTCATTAGGATAAAACAACCAGGATCAAAACTATCCTTAAGTCGGGACAATTCGCTCATTTTAAAAAAAAACGTTAGGATGGGATAAGTAATATCGGAGTTCATCGATTTCAATTTCATAATATATAACTTTCCTACAAGTTATCCATTAAAAATTCTACATAACGAGTGGTTAATTTGCAATGATTACAAATTTTGTTGATCTAAATCTTCGTTCCCGAAACTAATGAGAGAATAACTACCTTCGTTAACGACTATAGTCTGACAATAATTTGATCTGTACTTTCAACTACAATACGTATGTACTGATCTAATAATGGTAACAATAGTACTGGTCTGCACGATATCTATGGACCATACTGTTTAAGTGACTTTTTCCGCCGTTAATTTTGCGACCCGTTGAAAATTTCCTTACCTAAAATGTAAAGAAAAACCTGTAAGTATCCAGCCTTGTTCGATTTTATCAAGAATAGTAACTGATACACTAATTAACTAGTAGTTATTGGAATGAAAATGCTTTTCAAGCCACATTATTTTAATGATATCTAAGATATAGCCAATAACACTCGCACTATCAAAATGTATCTGACCACGTAATTATTAACATAGGTTAAGTCGTTTATACATGAACATACGATGGGACATACGTACATACAAAACAAACACGATACCCTTCTTTGGTCTTGGTCTCAGTTGGACGTAAACTTAAATATCATAAATATCGTTCAACAATAATAGTCCGCCAACCCGCATTTGGCCAACACGGTCCTCTCTGGCCCGAAACCCCTCGAATTGAAAAGAGGCTCGTGCCTAGTAGTGGAACGTTAAAAAAATAATGCGATCAAAATAACGAATAGATGAGCCAAATAGCTACGTAAAGTAAATAATACAAGCATCATGTAAACAATTAATTTTATGCAACAAAATCACGTGAGTTCACCCACAAATTTGCGCAGATGACATACCTCGGCTGTTTTCCAACACCACACCCCCAGTATGACGTAAGGTGGTAAAATTAGACAAAACGGACGATATTTGGTATGCCATGTATGGAGAACACTTTGGTACCATGCCAGGTATAGTGGAAACAATTCTCTATTCTTTGATTTTCTAATAATTGAGTTCATAATGACAATATAACTTGGGCAGTTGTAGCCCAGTGAAAACGTGCCCGCTTGATACCACTGTCATGCGGTGCTGTTTGTCTGAGGAAACCTAGCAAGTTTTAGAGAGACATGTGAAGTCCGCAAAACTTGTACTGAAGGGAGGCTCCTGCCCACGTGGAACATGCGTTAAAAATTTAAAAAATGCGACAAAAACATCTTCAACAATTTCAAGAATATTTCATATTATAAATATTTATATTATGACAGTGTGGCACCGTGATGTCTACTTACAACACCACACCCCCAAAAACTCATCAAATCACATGATCTCGGTCTCGGCTGATATGCTAAATATTGAGTTCAGTTTCTGGGATATTGCCAAACGTGGCGGAGTAATTAGCTGTCCCCTTTTCCATATAAAAATCGTATTCGAGCAAAAACCTTAAAACATACACGTGCAATTTTTTTTTTAAATATGATGTATCGACCGCCATTTTTGGGTATGATCTAAAGCTGGCGTCGAATCGAAAATATTAATTCTAACATACTTAGTAAATGCTCTATGCCTTTGGGTTGCGTTGCGTCTCTGTTAAGATTGGAATGAAAATGAAACCGATTATTTTGTTTTTTTTTTTACCTAAGACGTTTATTTTAAACGGAAAACGTTATATTGATTCAACCAATTCGGCGGAGCTTGTTTGGAAGGTACCCCCAACAATGCCCCCACCGGGACTCAAACCCTCGACCGATGGCAACGCAAGTAGTCGTTGAAAATGTGATTTTACAATACCTTCCACTTTCACTCAAATACTCTTCCTTAAACATTTTTCGTCAATAATTTTGAGGGAGTGTCCTCTCTATGAATGGATTTAGAGCAATTATGCTTATAGTCTTGGCAAGAGTTTTTGGCACTAAATTAAATATTTGTATGCTAGTTATTAGTCAAATTATTTATACACTAGGCTCTTGTACTAGAATATAAACTCTAAGCTATATGTATTTATTGTATACATTACATGTATTGTACATACAATTAAAGTACTGGTTAGTTTTAAACGTTTTCTTTAGGAAAATATGCAAAGTCATAGTGACATGTAAACTATTCTACTATTTTAATAGCTCATTTTTAAATAAATTGAGTCTCGATTGTATTAAAGTTGTAAATATAATATTATAGATGAAATTATAACTATCGTAGTTCCCTCGCTTCGAATAGATGCGTCCCTATGGCTATTTAAGCCGTTTTGGTCACAATTTCATGGGTTTTAATTATTTGAGCGGAACCCTAATATTGTCCTAAAAATACTACCTTACTCTTTATATCAGTTTTCTGCTAGTAAAAGTCCATTCAAAACCATGCATAGCCGTTTCAGAGGTTAGCCGGAACAACAGAGAGGCAAAAATATGAAAATGTTTTTTTACTTAACTTACCGGATAATGATATACTTACTCGTACTCTTAAGAGTATTCTTAAACGGCAGAATTAATATATTATTTGATATTAAAGAGCTTATCTGTTATGTGATCATGAAATAGAGTATTAACCGTGAAACTTTTTCAATAATGTAACAAAACTGTCATAAAGTAAAAGTTTACTTTACGTATGTTACGTAGCAGTTAAAAAGATTCAAATACACGAATCTAAGCAAACAATGTCGGTGTCTACAATCGGCATCTCGCCCATTCAAGTTCGTTGATCCGTGACTTATAATGACCTTGGGTGACCTTAAAGCCATAATCTAAAGGTTAAATTTAACTGCAAGGTCAAAATCACTGTTTATAGTAGTTATAGTTATAGATGCTTGTCGGCTAGACCTAACCTAGGTCTAGGTTTATGCCTTTACTTATGAACTAATTAACGTATTGCGATTAATTTGTCAAAATTATCAAGTTTCGAACGTGACGAGCTAATATAAAATAATAACTGAAATTTTCATGATTTTCACAATACTGATTGACACTTATGTATGTAAGTAGATATGTATGTATTTAGCCTTTTTTAACGTCCCACTACTGAGCACGGGAGTTTACAATACGAGGGGATCTGGCTATAGTCTATTATTATCAGATAATAAAAAAAACATTCAGATTATATCTTTATAAAGAATGCGTAACTACGAATAAATTATTCTATACTACTGTAGTAGAGTTAAAACACCAACGATGTCGGGTTTTTAACCTTACAAAGCTAAGGTTAATTATTACTGCGATATTTCCACTTTGAACTAGTTATTTAATAGCCAATTTCATTCAATATAGTGTTGATATCGAAATTCTCACATGCTACATTGACCTTATTTGACTTATTTAATTTTATCTTCTTATTCTAAATTCGATTTTTGGCTCAGTTTCAAGTGACCTTTACTGTGCCAGCGGTCACGGGTTTGAATCCCGCTGGGGGCATCATTCGTGTAATGAGCACGTATGTATACTCTTGTGGTAGGTGTATAATATGTATTATATATTAAAAGTTATAAGATTTTCTGATTTTTTTTTGTGTATATTTGGTAGATCTAAGAATAGTTCGTAGGCAATTTTTTATTTCCCTATGTAACAAAGGTGGCACTCTCCAGATTTGTTATTTTCTATTTTTAGACCAATTTTTTTTTATGATTTGGCATCAAAAATACTTACTTAATAGTTAATACCCTAAAATTTCATCCTTCTACCACCAATCCCTATTTTTAATTGTAATACGCCAGCGGAGCCGCGGGTATTGCTTGTCTTAATATATTAAGAAGAACCACGTAAGCCAAAATCAAATTATGTTTCTAATGTAACGAATTTAAAAGTTCATTACTTTCTTGCCCTACACACGTGGACAACCTAATTAAGTCATTTGATTAATATTTGCATATACAAAAATGACGTCACATTATATCACATTACATAAAAACACCGTGCGCTAGCCTGTTTAAAAATAATAAGAGTTTAGGCTTTCTATACACGATCGATTTTATCTCTTCTGTCTTAGAAATAATATAATATTTACCGAGCCTTTAATATCGGGTATTCATTTAAAAAGTTAAAGAAAATAGTTTTTTATAATTTGTTACGAAAAAATAACGCATCTGTATAGACAGACAGCTTAAACATAAAACAAACCAAAAATATTAAATGAAGGCGTGTACGATACTAATGGTATTTGGTATTCTATGTTATAGACTAGCGACTTTTCTTTGCTACATTCGAGTGCGTCGCTACATGCTCCCTGCCAAACCTAGTTTGTAGCACAAAAAAAGGAATTTCTTACAAACTTGCGTGAGGCCTTTGAACCGTTTAATCCGGCCCTGTCGCAAAATCCATTCTTAGCGGACGTCTAATAACTGTAAACTACCTTCTTGCCAAATTTCATCTTTGTACATCAAGCGGTTTTTGATATTTCGTGATGAGTGATTGAGTGAGTGAGCGACCTTTTGCTTTTATATATTTAGATTCGAAATTTTTTACAAAAGTCAGTCGCAAGTGTAGGCGCAGCTTTAAATCATTATTTATCATACTTCTCAAGCAAAAGGTATGCGCTTAGCAAAATGGATTGCACATTTGCCATAATTAGAATTATTTGTTTGTTGTCAAGTGCATTGTAATTAATGATATATAATATATGCACTGAAAGAATACTAGAAGTAGAACTATGTACATAGAATATCAACTGCAACCATAACTTTTAACATAATATGAATATTGCGAGATAATTTAGAGGACAAAATATCGTCGTGAGCTATTGTTTTGTTATTTTTTTAAATCCACTTCTAGGTTTTTAATTTGTTTTCTTATAATCACTTAAAGAAAATCAATGATTATTATCAGATCCTTGGAAAAGCATATAAATATAAAACTTTGAATCATTTTCATTTATTTATAGGTTACATAGGTTATATATATCTAATATCAGACTTTTAGAGGTATTAGAGAAATTCTTTTAGAGGTTGCCCTTGAAATTTATTGCTTATTATAGTATATAATTAATAACAAGAGGTAATGATGCAATGATCTTGTAGATCTCGAGTACGTATAAGGACTGTATTTTTCCATCTATTGCAAGTACAATGCATTTGACTAGATTTTTTTCATTATCACCTTCTTTATGTATTTAAATATCAATTATAGGTAATATAAAAAGTAAAGAACTAAAGTGATAAATAAGAATACAATATTTATAATATATTATTATAAATACATATTTATGTCCATTAAATGTAGGTGTTTTAAATTCAAATTAACATAATATGTTACCAACTGATTAACATGAATCTTCTAGTTGCTTTGACATAGATTCTTCGATGTTCGCATACGAGTCTAATGTGTAGGTAGGTATCTACTAGGTAAGATTTAATATAAAATTCACCACTAACAGTGGAGAAGATAATAATTTTTTAAAGTTATTTTTTAAAATTGTGGGTAGGCATTGTCTGTTACATACCTAGTCTTGCCATAAATATTGTCACAAAGAAAAAAAAAATTTTTTAATGCAAATAATATTTATTACTTTTACAGTGTGTTAGTTTTATACATAAATATAAAACAATTTAAAATATAAAAGCTTATTCGAAGTGGTCTCCATTGGCTGCAATACAGTCCTTTAAACGTTGAGGCTAGTTATCAATAGAAGCACGCACTCTTTTCATGGGAAAACTCTTCACTGCCAATCGTATGGATTGTTTTAGGGACTCCAAATTATCATGGCGTTTAGAGCAAGCCGTACTCTCTAAAACTGACCATAAATCGTAATCCAGCGGATTAAGATCGGGACTAGACGACGGCCAGTCTTCAGCTCTGATGAAGTCCGAAACGTTCGCTTCTAACCAAGACTGCGTGGACCGAGCTTTATGACCCGGCGCCGAGTCTTGTTGGAAAGACCATGCTTGGTTATTGAACATGGTGTTGTTAAGGGGCTTAACTACCTTCTCAAGAATAGTATCTTGATACACTTGTGCCGATGTTTTGATACCTTTTTCACAAAAATATGGCTCAGTCACTCCTTCATAGCTAACACCCCACCAAACCATCACTGAAGTCGGGTAATGCCCACGTTGCACTCTGCCGACTAATTGGGAAGCTTCCTTAGAGGTTTGAGCATAAATACGGTCATTTTGTTTGTTAAAATGTTGCTCAATTGTAAAGAATTTCTCATCCGTAAACAAAATTTTTCTGTGACCTCCCTTTGCGTACCGCTTCAGTAGTTTTTTTCAATTTTACCTCCCTATTCTTTTTTTAATTATCAGTTAAAAAATGACCAGTGCGTCTCTTATAGGCTGCAAGTCCTAAGTCATCTTTTAAAATACGCGACATGGTTCTGGGTGCTATCTTCATCTCCCGAGATAAAATCTTTTGCTTTCGGACAGGATTTCTGCGAATTCTTTCCCTTACTGCTTTGACCACCTTTTTCGTACGAACACTACGTGGACGGCCAGATCTTTTTCTGTCACAAGCAGAGGAGGTCTCATTGTACCTATTGATAGCCCGGTACACAAAAATTTGACTAATATGCCACCAAGCGTATGGAGAGTTTTAAAAATTGCATTTGGCTCCATACCAACTTTGTGTAATGCAATCACAGCGATTCGGTTCTCTTTATCACCCCACTCCATTTTAATATCGCAAAATATTATAAAATGTATTGGCGCCAAAATTAGAAAACACAATGAGCAATCGTATAAATATGACAGATTCCAAATTCAAATGTAATATCTTTCTTATTTTTAATTGTAACAGTATTTATGTCCAGACTAGATATATAAACCTCTAAGACGTCAAATACCTTAGTCTCTCCCGTGACCATGATTGCTGTAAAGCATTCGGAACGTCGGGAATCGAAAATCTAAATAAATCCGCAACAAAATCCGAAAAGATAGTTTCATTTATTTAACTTAATCTCATGTTTCTACTTGTAGTTGGCTTTTTATGCAGTCAGTTTCTTTTAATTTGCAGTAGGTTTGAATTATTATTAAATATTATCAATCTAAAATGAATCATATCTACAAATATCGCATACGACAATGCAAACACAAAATCATGAAAACTAGTACAGACTAGATTTCAGGCATACGCTAAAAATTTGCGATTTCACAATGAGGAAAACATTATTTAACTGTAAATTAAACGCTAATATGTTTTTGTTTACAATTCAGTTCACAGTTCACGTCATGCTGTCGCTTTGACGAGAAGGATTAAACGTTTTATTACTGCACTAGAATTGTTATTTGTCACTAAATTAACTAGCAAAAAGCTGAGCTTTGTGGAGGGCTAACGTATTTTTTCTAACGGGTAATAATGTTACAGCGATGTTAACTCTTTGGTTTTCTAACAGATGGCGTTAGTAGTACAATAACATTCTATCCAATGAACGTAAAATTGATGTGAATTATATTTTTTGACAGATAACAAATCAAGATATGAAGTTAAATTACTATGTCAAAGCACAAATTTATAGGCGTGATAGTTTCTCAGTAAAGTGTACCGCAAAATGCTCAGATTGTGGGATAGTGTTAGGACTCGCTTCGTAATAAATTTTATTTTATTTCAAACGAGTAGTATATATGTCTCAGAAATAAGATATTTTCTCGGGTTTTTTCTACTATTAGGTACTATATAAATAAATATACCTTCCTCTTGAATCACTCTTGTCTATTGATCCGGATAAAATCCGTTGCGTAGTTTTTAAGATCTAAGCGTAATGCGGGAAGCGACTTCATTATATGTAGAGAAGAATATATGTATGTATATTTGAATTCGTATTTTATAAATTACTAGCGACTCACGAAAACTTAGCTTGGGTTTGCTCCTAAGAACTTTTTAACGGTTAGTTAAGGTTTTTCAGCAATGAGATATTTTCCCGCAGTAAGGAGTATGCTATATGTTAACAAGATATTACTTCGCAGGCTGCTGGTGAAACCTTTGTATATAAGTAAACTCTTCAAAATATTTTTTTTATTTGGCCTGAGCGTTTTCTTTTCAAATATTCTAAGTCCCGAACATTCTTTTTATATAATGTCACAATTACCTACCGACAGGAACACTCTTACGTGGGCGCCAATAAAAGGAAAATTAGCTTGAATTAGACCAATTTGCCGAATGATATGCTACAGACCTGCACTTACCCTTTTGATTTACAATATTTAAGACATATGTATAATATATACATTATACATATGTATTAGTATATCTGTAAGATCTATACAATTCTTTACCTTGTGTAGTGTTAAAACAATTTCATAAGTAACCCTATAATTTTATACAGACAGACAAACCAAGAGTATAAGAAACTATGCTTTAAGCTTTATTTTATAACTGTGTGCGTCACTTAACTATTCGTTTTACCATGTAAGATAGAAACACTTTTAAACACAATTTTAACGATCACTTTATATCACTTTCATGTTAAAAACCATCTCAAACTAACTATATAACGAATATAAGAAAATAATGCATTAAGCATTATTTTATCACCTTTTCAGGTATTAATTTTAAAGCGTCACTATACTTTCAGTATTTTCTATATAAAATGGAAACAACACAGCTTACCACGATTTCAACGATCACTTCACAATTCACATCACTATTATTTAATTTAACTTTTAACTTTAACTTCACTATAAAACACTGTATCCGTATCACTTTTAACGCACATAAATTCACTACTATTTCTTTTTATTAACAAATTAGATTACTAACAAATAAACTAAAGTTTCACGCGTAACGAAAGCTAATCCAAAACTGCTCTGTTTGACAGTTACCATCAGCTTTTATATCAATCCGCCGGAAGTTATATTTTAGTTATTTTTATTATTAAAAACGTCTAAAGAATCAAACCAAGTCTTTTTTATTCCAGACTCGGCTACAACACATAAATAATATTTTCGAATTATTGATCTAGTAATAAGCTGTAAAATTGTACTATTCTTATTAATTTATAGAATAATAATATTTCTTAATTATTATTCAGTAATAACTGTAAAACTGTTCCATTCTTACAAAATTATTATGTTTTCAACGCAAGTAGAAAACTCAATAGACATTCAGTATTCATTAATTTGAAATAATAAATTAACTTCCTATTATTTATTTTAAATTAAATTGTTATTATTCACGATTTCTTATTATGAATATTATTTTATTACATACAATTTTAGGTTCATACGAAAGCTAGTTTAACAGTTCGTCCATCCTGACGATAATTTGCGTCCTCGCAAATGATAAGCAAAATATTATCGTACCTCCAATTATCTTTAATGCACCAGATTCTAGTAATAAGATGTTCAAAGTAACTAAAAAGATTATTATAATGAGACTATTGATTTGTAACAGATGGACGGTAAATAAGATCTTCACTGACCCCTACTACATCAGTCCAACCGACACACGCCCAAAATGTACAGCGGCCAATTGGCAGTACCCCATGTAGTTTGTTAACTGAAAAAGGAAACCCATTCATCAGATTTTTCCATCCCATGCTAGAACTCTACAACGAGCAAAATACAACCAACAACCACTGTAGTAAAAGACTAGTAAGAATACACAACTATCCGCAGTATACTGTCATCAACGCACACAACTGATACCATGGAGGGACTCTATATTCACTGAAGTAAATAACACTAGGCATTTGAGCCGTAACGAAACAATGCCCACCAGTGATCTAGAATATCACAACAGCTGACGGTAAAAATCTCGCTTCGATATCTATGGTTAATTCGATGTATTGGTCAACATTGCCGAAAAGAGGCCAGACTTTCTAGATTTCGATGTAATAAAGCTATCTATCCAGCTACTGTCTCTAAAGTAGAATTCTGCCTTGAAAGTAGAATTCTGTACGACTATACTCTCGTCTTACCATAGGCACAACATAATATAAGCTATGACGCGATATACTTTCTATACAACAACAATAAGGACTGGGACGTCCTTAAGGATTTAATTGAAAATAAATATTTACGTCTCTTTAAAAACCCCTGAAGAGCCTGTTTGTATAATATTCCAAAAACACCAAGAATTTATTCTTCGACATTACAAATGAAATATTAAGAGAGAAGGCTGTGAAGAGTCTGACATGAACGTTGGAATATTGAGGATAAAGCGGCTTTTCATGAAGACATTAAAAACTTGATTTACTTATCAAAAATGTTGAAAGTGTGACACTTGAAAAAACTTATAGAAATATCTTGGTTGAAACGATACTTTCTCTAGAAATTTACAAAATCAATGAACGGACCACAAAAACCAAAGGTGACAGAAGGGCTCCAGTTAGATGGGCAAGAATAGGTAAGGACATAGCTAATGCAATTGCTATACTTTTAACTGATGTATATAAAAGCAATGAAACAAATAACGCTAACCTCAACAAGACATTGACGATGTACTACAGCAATGTTTCATGAAAAGCAAAAGTATTTGAGATGATCCTTTTATAAAGACCCGTGTTACTTTAAAACTATGTAATATGTACCGAGTCACCAATTTGGATTTTTGACAGCGACATTTCACTATGAAACAGCTGCATCGATTCCATGAACATATATTAAGTAGAACATAAAAAGGAGTACTACTCAAAGATCTTTCACGACATCCAGCAAGTAATTTACAAGGTATAGCGCAAGGGACCCATATACAAAATAAAAGTGTTCCTGAACAACGAGTGTCTTGCTTCTTTTAATCTTACTTCACCGATCGTTCAAACCAACTTAGGGTAAGAAAGAAAACTATCCAAAATCTGTAAAATAACAGCTGTTCCTTTAGAAGTGCTAAATTTTGCAATACAACCACGTCTGCTGATGACACCGCACTACTAGTTAGTAATAAGAACTTAACTAGTAATAAGAATCTTACAACAAGGCCAGGACCAAATGGACGACTGGATTCAGAGTGGCAGATCAAAACAAATGCATCTATACCTGCTTATATTATTTACATTCGTATTCAACGAAGAAAAATGTCCAAAAATCAAATTAAGAACTTTTCATAGAGAAGTGACACAGTAAGATATCTTGGGATAATCACATCAAGAGAAAGTGAGACAAATTTATATGTTACAAGACGACTGGTTGACGGCACGAAATTTTAAATTCGTCTACAGACAATAAACTTTCCATTTACACAACTATACTCATATCTAATGTTGATGTACGGAAAACAACTATAGGAAAGTGTATCTTCCTCTATCTTTATCATACCCATTATATAAAGACTGTAAATTGTATCTTAAGCACCAAAACTTGTACCTAGGCTTGTAATCAACGCAACAAAACAACACCTGGCATACAACAACTGTCAAAGAAGAAATTAAGCCGTTAGAGGCCAAAAATAAGGATCGGCTTAAGGATCAGCCGAATAGACCTGCAACAAAACTACTTAATATCGACTATTGCGAACGTACAAGGCGACACGACATTGGTACAAAGCTTAGATGTCTCATTATAAGGTTAGATTACATCACTTGTTTTTGACAAACAACAAATTTGTTGGTAGACTATCCACACTAAACCCATTGATATCAAAACCAAAAATTGGTATTCCGACAACATAAGTTGAGGTTCAACACCAAATTTATCGGTGGCTCACCAACGCAAAAACTATTGATAACATTTAACAATTAACAACCAAACAAATAATAATAAATACGTTGAGATATTTATACACAGTATCATCCAGTTTTACATAACATACATACATACATAGCATATTGAACCAAAGCAAGTGGTTTAACAAATAATAAATAAATAATCCTTTTAAAACATATACACATACGTAGGAACGCCAAAACAATTCGTGGTTCATCAACGCCAAAATATTCATGGACCCCTTTAGAAGAAAAAATAAACTTTTAAACATATTATACAATTTACAAACATACAAAGTGACCCCAAATTTTTTTTATGTTCAACCAATACATATATAATAATAATATTTGATGTATACATACTATAAACATACATAGTAACACTAAATTTTTAATGGCAAAACAACACCAAATCTTTTGGTGGCCCATCAACACCAAATTATTGGTGGCCAAATAACACCAAATCTTGGTGACCAAACAACACCAAATCTTGGTGACCAAACAACACCAAATCTTGGTGACCAAACAACAACAAATCTCTTGATGGCCAAACAACACCAAATCCATTGGTGGCCAAACAACACCAGAATATTGGTGGTCTCTTTTAATTATGGTTTCTTTTAAAACTATTGCTTTAACAAATGTTTTCATGAACTGTAATACACTCTGTATGCCGATGACAAACAAAAATTCGCGCATAAAACTGCGCGCGCGCACTGACGCAACAAAATAATTGACTGTTTACTATTGGAGAAAGACTTCATGGAAATAAATGAAAATGTTCGTAACACATTACCATGTAAATTTAACATAACATATAAAAATTACCACTTCAATATAAAACGTATATTAAACGAGTAACTGTAGTTTATGATCTAAACGTTTTCATTAACCTGCCATTTAAACCTATTAAATATTATTTAAAATATTTATTACAGCGAAGGCTTATCTTATGCTTGACTTTATACTGAAAACAAGTAGAGACTAAAAATATTAAGACACCTATTCTACCTTTTAATTCTCTTCTAAAATCTATCTTAAGAACCGGTTCAATAATTTGGAATCTATTTTATACAGCACATGTGAAAGGTCTTGAAAAATACAAAGTAAATAAACATACATAAACTCGCACTTGATTTTAGTACTCTACACTATTGTTACCAACAAGAACTAAATATGATCGAAATAATTTTATATTTCGGGCTTGTAAAAAGTATAAATACAAAATTACTACTGCTCGAACATTCAGTTTAGAGAACACATGCGTAACAACACAAAAATAATTGGTACTTTAACTTTTATCGGCTCTGAAGTGGCGTGGGCTGGCTAATCCCACTTCTGAAATTGTTAAAACAATTTCATAAGTAACCCTATAATTTTATACAGACAGACAAACCAAGAGTATAAGAAACTATGCTTTAAGCTTTATTTTATAACTGTGTGCGTCACTTAACTATTCGTTTTACCATGTAAGATAGAAACACTTTTAAACACAATTTTAACGATCACTTTATATCACTTTCATGTTAAAAACCATCTCAAACTAACTATATAACGAATATAAGAAAATAATGCATTAAGCATTATTTTATCACCTTTTCAGGTATTAATTTTAAAGCGTCACTATACTTTCAGTATTTTCTATATAAAATGGAAACAACACAGCTTACCACGATTTCAACGATCACTTCACAATTCACATCACTATTATTTAATTTAACTTTTAACTTTAACTTCACTATAAAACACTGTATCCGTATCACTTTTAACGCACATAAATTCACTACTATTTCTTTTTATTAACAAATTAGATTACTAACAAATAAACTAAAGTTTCACGCGTAACGAAAGCTAATCCAAAACTGCTCTGTTTGACAGTTACCATCAGCTTTTATATCAATCCGCCGGAAGTTATATTTTAGTTATTTTTATTATTAAAAACGTCTAAAGAATCAAACCAAGTCTTTTTTATTCCAGACTCGGCTACAACACATAAATAATATTTTCGAATTATTGATCTAGTAATAAGCTGTAAAATTGTACTATTCTTATTAATTTATAGAATAATAATATTTCTTAATTATTATTCAGTAATAACTGTAAAACTGTTCCATTCTTACAAAATTATTATGTTTTCAACGCAAGTAGAAAACTCAATAGACATTCAGTATTCATTAATTTGAAATAATAAATTAACTTCCTATTATTTATTTTAAATTAAATTGTTATTATTCACGATTTCTTATTATGAATATTATTTTATTACATACAATTTTAGGTTCATACGAAAGCTAGTTTAACAGTTGGAATCAAACTCGCAACTTTCGGTGTAGCGGGTCGTGCCAGTTAAACACATTATGTCATACGAAATCCTATACATTTTAAGTATATATTATATACACATTTACTAAAATAACTACATTTAATGTAAAAAACGACAGGAATTCAATATTTTCTTCGGTATATAGAAAGTCGAGAGATATTTCATTAGAGCTGAGACTCACCCTCGCTCCCCTCGCCTCGGCCCTAGATACGTATAGTTTGTTTTCCCGCAATAAAAAGTATACTATATGTTGACCCGGACCAGCTATCATCATACCGAATTTCATCAAAATCTGTACAACAGTTTTCTCCTGATGCCGTCACAAACGGACAGACAGACAAAAATTCTAAAAACGTTGATTCGGCCTCTGTATCCATAATATTTATACAGTAATGTACAAATTCGAGTCTGTTGGAATTTTACTACGTGTACCTACCTATAGATTACTATATAAGGAACGGTTTCTTAATTTTTTGCATCCACCCTCGAGATATCAAAAGTAGCACTTAGTAGTAGGGGTTCAACAGTAGCGAATATTTTGCATACACAACTAATGTGAGCAACACCAAAAAAGGAAGAGGTACTTAGCGTCTTCCTTTACGACGTTTCAAACGTTTCTACTGTATTTCAGATTTATCCAGACGAGAAGTAAAGTGGAAAATCACACTATGTTGTATTTCTTGAACTTGAATCTTTAAAAACTATGATAAAGATTGTATAGTTTTTTTTTGATTCTAATGAAATTTAAATTCAAATCACAGCTTTCAACTTACGAAACTTCTCAATAAACTTGAATGATAAGACGGATGGATAACAGCTTATCAGCAGATCTCAACTTGTGCGAGGTTTAATCATCAAAACCTCAAAGGCACGTTTCAGTGTAAAAAATTAAACAATAATATAGATACGTGAGGAAATTCCATTTACTTAAAATAACTATAGTAAGTTCGTAGAAAAGTGATTCATTTTAGAGGTAGTATCGATTTATTTACTATGTATAAGTAACTACGAGTATCATCATCAGCCCTTTTTAACGTCCCACTGCTGGGCACGGGCCTCCCTCAGTACGAGGGAGATCAGGCCATAGTCCACCGCGCTGGCCTAGTGCGAGTTGGCGGACTTCACATGTCTTTTGAAAACTTGCTAGGTTCTCTTAGACATGCAGGTTTCCTCGCACCATGCGTGCGAGACCCGGATTATAACCCGCATCACTCGGTTATACAAGCGAGCGCGCTACCACTGGGCTACACTGCTCTCTTCTTCTTCTCTAACTACGAGTATGTACTAGAATTTTTAAAACAAACAGTGAGATATTGCTGTTTATCTACTTGATCATTTTCATTATATCTTCTATTTGATTTGTTATTATACTTATCTCAAGAGTCACATATAATTATCAATGAAGACTTCAAAAGTTAGTCTGAAACGTACCTTTTTATTGATGTAGTAATATCCAATATTTGATCAATATAAAACAGACAAAAGTCTTCTTTAAATATAATTCTAATTCTAAAAAGCAATTGCAACTATTTACGGGAGAGACTAAGGACGTTTTAGACGTTTTTCGGATTTTGTCGCGGATTTATTTTTATTTTTGGTTTCCAACGTTTCGAATGCTTTACAGCAATCATGGTCACAGACGAGTCTCGTCAAAAATAAAAATAAATCCGCGACAAAATCCGAAAAGATAGATTCATTTATAATATAATATACAATACATACAATACAAATATTCGCGTAAACCTAAGAAAGTATTACACGTCAGTCTAAGAAATAGTATCATGTTGAAACCTGCAGTGTGAACTCGTCATATAAAGCAGTCATATTTAGTACTGGGCTGAATTCAAAATCGCACGCAGACAAAACCGTATATGGCGGCTTGTTATGTACATAATTATATAAATAAAAATAACTTATTAATTATGCGTATTTAAATCAATTCAATTCTCTTGTTAATGGGCTTTAAATGATGTAATTGTACACACTATAGGTACATACTTATTTGTTATGTTTAACTTGAAAAAATCAGATTGTACATAATAATAATGTAAAGTAATGGTCGAAATTCAACCATAACTAGCATCGAAATTTTAAGGAAAAATATAAAAAATAACTTTTTTACTAGTGATGTGGGTTCAAATCATTGACCAGATCAGTGGGTGGGAATCATTTATAACATGACAACACTTGTCTTACGGTGAAGGAAACGTTGTGAGGAAACCTGCATGTCTGAGAGCGCCTAGCAAGTTTTCGAAAGACATGTGAAGTTCGCCAACCTGCACTAGGCCAGCGCGGTGGACTATGGCCTGATCCCCCTCGTGTTGAAGGGAGGCCCGTGCCCAGCAGTGGGACGTTAAAAATAGCTGAATACATACTAACAGTTAGGACGCAGGTAAGAATCAGAGCGGTGAAAATGAGTTGCTAGTTTAAATAAAGCAATATGTTAAATTTTTTCTAGTGTTCTTTTTTTTATTTAAATCAAATGCTTTCAGAGAACATAGATTTGAAAACAGAGCTAAAAATTTACAAAAACAAGCTTACGCGAACAAAGCGAGGGTGAATCGCTAGTAGGTAGGTACTATTTATATTACAAGCAAAAAGCGGAGCTTTGTTAGTAGTTTTTCTAACGGGTTATAATTTTACAGCGATGTTAACTCTTTGGTTTTCCAACAGATGGCGTTGGTAGTACAATAACATTCTATCCAATAAACACAACATTTTTAGTTTATTTTTTATTATTTTTTGTCAGATAACACATCTAGATATGAAGTTAAATTATTATGTTAAAGCACAAATCTATATGCGCCATAGTTTTTCAGTAAATTGCACCACAAAATGCTCAGATTGTGGGATAGTGTTAGTCTCGCTTCGCTCGCCATAATAATCAACACAGTAACATTAAAAATATGAAAATAGTCATCGCAAGCAATGGTCCCACCCACATGCGTACATATTGTGCGGGAAGGTTAGGCTTACTTTCTTAAATGACTTGAAAATTATATAATAGTTACAAAAATATGTAAGTGGTTAAGAGCCAAAAAAACAATCCGCGTGAAACGTTTCAAGGAAACGCATAAAAATAATCGGCTTTGGTCCAAGACAACTTTTTAAATAATATGATAATCGATTTTTTTAGCTATCTTCATTGCATAATACTTGGATATTAATTTTATTCGGACGTAAATTTCCACGCCATTTGAACTCTGTATTTTTTTGTATCTATGCATAGCAAATGTCAAGGTCAAGTTGCAAATAGAATTGGGTCGTGCAAGTAATTTACTTTATGTTTTCTCTTATTGTTATTAATTGAAGCGAGAAATATTTGACCTGACCGTGCAAAAAATACGTACGTGTATAATCTTTTTACTTCATTTAGTGAAATTGTATTAAATGTCGTAATTTCACAATTTTTTATCGACTCTACATAGAGCGTTAACTATATATTATAGTGTAGTATAAAACTAGCAGAGTAGTTATAGTTTAAAAAAATACATTTCTAAGGTAACTGATTTCTTCCAGTCGTAAAAATTCAAACAAAAAAATAAAAACACAAAGTAACAAAAAAAAACACGTCAAAAGACGGTAACAAAAATGTCAAAAAAAAAGGAATAGAACTGTTTTGATTTAACCTACTTATGTTATAGATAATATATAATCAACTGAAGTAACGCTAACAAAGCAACAATTTGCCTACAAGTTAAATAATTATAATTAATCATATGTAGTGTATGTGATAATGACATTACTACGAGTAGGTGCAATAAAACCAGCGCAAGTGAATGGTTTAAGGACGAGTGTTGTTTGGCCTTACATCAATTCGCGAATATAAGTTACTTATAAGTATTTATCAAATCTTTCCATACTTTAACTGAATATAATATATCTAATGGATAAACTCTACAATTGCTACATAAAGTTTTATTTAGTTATTAAGTATTGTAAGTTCTAAGTTTGATTAGGTTGAAAATTTAACTTATTTGACTAGATTTTGGACAATATACATTTTTTTTTACTTTCATTTATAATCCCAATAAAAATGTACCTGTATTTATAAATAACTCTTTAGTATTTACACTGCACAGAAATCGAACCCTGCGAATACTATTCTAACTCTACCTAGGTACCTACAAATGTATTGCATTATATGTAATACGGATTGAAAGTAATTTACCATTCAATGATAATTGCTAATGCAAAAAGACAATCGTAATAATAAGTAGCTGAATCACGTGACTTTGCTCACAATTTCCACGTGACGGAACGACTTGAGACTCGTATCTGTGATTTATGAACTGCGAGACAACTTCATTTTAAACACTAATCTTCAATTACGAGTATGTACAAACTACAAGTATATAGCAAAAAAAAATATGTACTAGATTTAGAAGAACATACCCTCAAGTCTATTAACTTATGTAGTAACATATATATGTATTTTGATTATATTGTAACAAAATATCCCACTGCTGGTACGGACTTCCCTTAAGTACAAGCGGTATCTCGTAATCAACCGCGCTAGCCAAAAATGTATTGGTAGACTTAACATATCTTTCAAAATCTTGTAAGGTTCTCTAGACATATAGTAGGTAGTAATAGTACTGAAAAAAAATTCGCATATTACGTAAATATGTAAGGTGTGAGATTCGAGATTCGAATCCACTTCATTCTCTTTCTTAAGCGAACACGTTACCACTATGCTACCACTAGTAATAAGATAAGGAACTAACTAGAAGATAAGGAAATACCTAGTATTAATTTCGCGTGCAAAAAAATAACGCTCAATTAGAAAGGTATGGAGGTTACAAATTTGCAAACCAACGAACCAGTGTACCGTGTAATTATAATAGTTTCTATGTAGGCCCCCATCAACAAGCAATTATATCATAAGAACAATGGCATTGATAACAAAAAAAATTAAAGGTATCAATTGTTATGATCCATTTCCATTATAAGTTTTCGCTTTGAATCAAATATAAATTTATTGAGAAAGCCGCAATGTATCTTACATACATTTATGAACGGAGACGAAAACGAGTTACTGTTGCATATGACAAGTCTTGCATAACATATGCAATGAAATCAACGTGCAATTTTGCTAAGTCCATTTTTAAAATGACAAAATATAATATGCGACTTAAGCTTAAAACTAATTTAAACGTACTATAAAATTGCATCTAAGTAAAGACTGTTTACTCGAGAGCGGAACTTATTCGATTTGTGTTTTTGCCGTTTAAATTGAAGCGAAAAATATGGAAAAATTTAAAACAATTTCTGCAAGAATGTGAAAGGTTAAGACTTCATATAAAATTGTTTTAGGTATTAATTATTTTATTGGAAAAAAATACAAAAAACCTATTTTTACTAACTCTCATCGACTCTACATAGAGCTCAATTAAAACTGCAAAACAATAGTAAAACTGATATTAAATATGTTATTATTATATAATAATTATGCAACTTACCTTTAAGTCCATTAAATTTGTAAAAACTCAAAGACTGATTTGCAAAAATATACAAGAAATCCGAATTCAAGGGTAAAACACGGGACGAGTGCCAAAAGTCTATTTCTGTACGGTCAATGATCAATGTGAACAGACAGACACTAGCCTAGATATTGAAAACCTAACACGACACTACACTTATAAAATTAAAAATCCACCTACACGTCCGCTTCGAGGGAGAGACCGGTATCAACTGTCTGAAAAACGACTGTTTCGAAGTTATAGTGAAGTTTCATTGGTCACTCACACAGATACAGAAAAGTAAGTATGTATGTGTGCGGTATAATGACGTGTTGTATTGCGTCCGCTGAGTTAAGTGTCTTTTAGAAAGACTTTGAACAAGGACGTACATGCAGTTATTGGCAGACTAGTCTATACAGATAAAAAAAATTGTAACATTTGTCCGGAACAAATTATATTCTAATCTGAAACGGCTGGACATATTTTGACGGTACTTTCAATGGCCGATAATTGATGGCTAAAGGAGTAACTCAAAAAAATACATCGTATCTTATTCGCTTTGCTCGGTTTCGTCCCAAGTTTAGCGTAAAATGCTCTACATATTAATTTTCTGCAAGTCTAGGGACTTTTAAGTTTCTTTTTTTACAGATTAATTTTATAAAATTACTTAATCAATATTGAATAAATATTCATCTCAAAAAATATATTTTCATATTATTATTAACATTTCAATCTAGAATTATAGTCCTGCATGGACGGAAAAAGCAATAAGCAAACTTCCGATTAAAACAGGCAGAGGACGCAGTAAAACCGGGTATCGGAATATTTTTATATAATCTGGATACAATAAAACTGACATTTGAGTGTGTTTTTTACTCCTTCACACCAAAACTGAAGGACGGATTTTGATGAAGTATAGCAAATAAACGATGACTCGGAGTAATATATCGCCTACGGATATCGTAGTTGCTAATATATTACATAATTGTTATGGATGTACTAAAGACCGAGTGGTTCTGTTTTAAATAGATTCAGCCCTTCTCAACGTCCCACAGCTGGGTACGGCTTCCCTTTAATATGAAGACGATCAGGCAATAGTCCACCACACTTTCCAAATGCGGGTAGGCGGACTACACATGTCTTTCGGAAAGTTGCTTGATTTTCTCAGACATGCACTTTTCCTAACAATGTTTTACTTCACTGTAAGACAAGTGGTAATTATACAAGAAATGATTCGCACATGAAAATAGAAGAGGAACGAGACCCGAATTTAACCCCGCTTCACTCTATTAACCAATCGGGCGCGTTACCAATGGGCTACTACTGCCTCTTAAGAAGTCATCATAATTTCCAAACTAACTCTAAAAATTAATATCAACTAATTTACCGCATACTCTAGAGAAGGCTTCATTAAGCTCCTGTGCGAAAGCGCTACGTATTTCTTTTGATTTTCGTAACTTTTCCTTGAAGAGGAAACTTTAATTACGCAATAATTTGAGATAAACTTAATCAATTTAAGATTAGATAATTACTATCTATGATCATAAAAACTCCATCGCGTATTACGAAACGCAATAATGCACGTGCATTAACGTAGTATTGGAATATTATAATTTTCTAAGGAAAGTTTTGGCAAATCAATCTATACGTGCTTAATAGCTAGATATGTGGGGACATTATTACATCAAGTTAAGTAAGCTGCGGCTTGTGTTACGGATACCAGATAGTTTATACACTACACATATATAACTTTAAATACATACATATTATGAATATAAACACCCATGACTGGAGTACAAACATTCGGGATCAACAAATTAATACCCTCAGCAAGATTAGAACCCGCGACCACTAGCGCAGAAAGTAGAGTCACTACAAACTGCCAAACGTGCCGTCTAGATATTAACAAACCAGTTATTGTCGTGGTTCCGCTCGCACCACAGTGAACTATTCTGACGTGATCTACATCCTGGCCTGTCTTGCCGTCCTGATGTATGAAATCTATTATCTGTCGTCATAGTGCAAACTATATTCTTATTGAATTTTATCAAAATCTGCTTAGCATTCTGCATATATAAAATTAATCCGTCTCAATGAAATATTCCCGAGTTTGTGCTTAAATCCGTATTTAAAGTATTCAAAATTTGATCGGACTTTTTCAGTTTATTAATGTATTATGTACTTATTTAAATTTCTATTCTAATTATGAACTTACGTACTTAATCTAACATTAAGAAAGCATCTCATTTTTAAGAAACACTACTTTTGTAGAGCTTTTTCGTATAATAAATAAAGTTAAGTTGTTTTAAAAATCAAATTGAAGTGTCTGTTTTTAATTTCAAATTAACAGCTTTTCACTAAATGCAGATGAATACGGTATATTTAATACGGTATGTATATGTAATATATACGGTACTTACATCAAAAAAACAATTTTTTAAGTTTTGTCTTTCTGTTTGTTCCGGCTAATCTCTGGAACCGCTGGACCGATTTTGACGGTACTTTCACTCGCAGAAAGCTAATACTACTTTATATATAGAAAATTATAAAAATCGATTAATTTATTTATCTTACGCCCAGCGAAGCGTTGCTAGTAGTTATATTACAATATCGAAGTCTCCATAACATCAGAGCTTTAACAGTTAGTTAAATTACGCTTTAAACCAGTTATACAATCATGGTTTAATTCATGACATTTTTACAGCGCTTTTACATCGCTGTTTTGTTAGTTTCTTGTAGGTGCGCCTGCGTTCTTTACTCTGATTGGTTAGACGCTACGATCGTATGATGTGGTTTCTAAGAGACCTAATTAACTTGGTTTGGTTAAGATTTTTTATTATTTTCTGTTTAATTCGCACTGGCAAGGAACGATAGGAATAATTACGTTTTATTACATAAATATTATAAAGATTATAGATATTTTAATATTAAGTTACCTATTAAATAGCTTTTTTTTGTGATGGTGATAGATCAGTGATAAGGTTTGCTTTGGAAAAGGGTCGAAGCGGGTTCGAATCCCGAAATATGAAACTACAATGCTAAAAATACAATATATTTCAATTTACTGTAAAACTTACGAATAACTTCGGATAAGACCGGAGTCAAAATGAGACACGTTTATGAGGTTTCTGTCTGGCCGAACCGACACAGTTGCCACGCGCGTTTTTGTTATATAGCTTTAGACAAGCCATACTCGTATATTTGGTAATACAATGCTTATAACATTGTATGCCAAATGATAACCTAGGAATAAAGTGATTTTTTTACCTATTTGTATTTCTTTTTAAAAATTCCTTAAAAATGTAATATCAGTAACTCAAACTATGCGAAACTGTCAGAAATCCGAAATAATTTAATATCTATATCCGTTACATGTATCCATAACATCTCGGATCCATTACAAATGTTTAAATGTGAAAGTTACTATGTTTTACCTAATCATACTTTAACGTCTGAACAGATGTCCATACTTGATCGAACATATAGGCTACTATTGACTTATCAGCGAGCAAAACCGTGGGCAAAAACTAGTTTCTAAATTTCTACAATTTATTCATTAGATGAATAAATTGTAATAATTAAGATTCTCAATCATCTTTTTAAAAATAGGTACTTATGTGGGTATATTCTATACTGAAATTAGAAATACCTACTTAGGTACATACCTATAAAATAATAACCTTTTTGAACTCGCTTCTATAATAGCAAATTACGACCAATTTGTGGAAAATTTTGGATTGTGCAACAGATTAAAATATTACAAGCCTACCTACATCGGTTTCGGCATTACTAAGTGGAGATGTTGCTTTACTAGAAGAGAGGCTATAGATCCATAGTAAAATCTACGTAGTGGACCACTAGTTTCTCTAGGCTAAATATATTTTCAACCGACTTAAAGGGAGGAGGTTCTAAAGGGAGGAATTCAGATGTTTGTTTCTTTTTATGTTTGTAACATCAGAACTCTGTTATTTATGAACTATGAAATTGAATAATTTAAATTTGAAAATAAAATTTCATTTTGAAACTAAAAACCAAGTGAAAAAATTAGGGGTGATTGAATTTTCACAAAAATTTTGCTCCAGACAATTTTTTATGAAAAAACTTTTAGTTTGACGTTGTTTTAGTTTTAGTATGACAACTCCGAATCATTTTTGTAATTAATCTGGTTTGTTAATGGTTGGTCCTAGTCTGGTACAGCCCATATGCTTTTTTATCCCAAAAAATGTATGTCATACAAATTGCCATACAAAGTAGCTACAAGCTTTCAAAGGCTTTCGCGAGGGTAACTCGCTAATTTAAAGCAATATTAAAAATATGGAAGAGATGTCAAGATTTTTGCCTTTTTCTCTGTACCATACGCAAAGAAGCCATACATACTCGTAGCTGATTGTTTGTTGTCTGTCATAACACGTGCATTAAAAATAAGATCTAAACTGAACACTTTAGTTCCTAAAGCATTCTATATATTATATAGTTTTCTTTATTATGTTAAAGTTTAAGTCGCTTTAACAAAGGGTTCATTCAACCTGTAAAATGTCAAATCTTGACAAATGTCTCCCGTCCCTAGGTTTAACGTCAGCGAAGCCACGGGTTCCGCTAGGTAGTTAAAATGAATAAAATTTCTAAAATATAACCTCCTCCTTTTTTGAAGTTGGTTAAAAAGTAGCCTAAGTTAGTCCTTACATTAGCTATCTGCCAGTGAACATCCCCTCAAAATCGGTCCAGCCGTTTCAGAGATTACCCGGAACAAACAGACAGACAGACATTTTTTTTTGTTAGTATCGTTTATACTTTCATATGCATTTAGTGAAAAGCTGTTAATTTGAAATTAAAAACAGACACTTCAATGTTATTTATATGTATAGATAAGAAACCATGATGCCGTACAAGCTAAGCAATAGCCTACTTATATAATAAACTATGCAGATGTTAAAACTAGACTGGTTAGGATAAAACGTGTTAGGTTCTAGGCTAATGTACGAAAACGGATTAATGTCACACTCTCTCTCTCTCTCTCTCTGTTATCATGCCTCAAGGAAATGAGTATTATTAGATTACCCAAAAAATATTTATTGTACAGGTTCCGCTCCCTTAAAATCTAATATATAAAAATCTCGTGTCAAAGTGTTTGTCGAACTCCTCCGAAATGGCTTGACCGATTTTTATGATTTTTTTGTGTATATTTGGTAGGTCTGACAATAGGTCGTGGGTTTTTACTTTTTATTACCCTAGAACCTAGGTGATAAGGGAAGCCTTCTCAAGATTTTTTTTTATTAAGGCCAAATTTTTATTTGTTACTTTTTTATGATTTAACATCAAAAAATACTAATAAGTCTTTAACGTTTTTAACAAAATTTATATCCTTCAACCACCAATCTCGCGGGCGCAACGCGGTCGGCGCCGCATGAATTGCTAGTATAATATAAAAGTTTGCGTATTACAAAAATCTGAAACGTATTCACATTAGCATTGACCGAAAGTATCATTTAAGCTGTCGCTAGCGAGAGAAGTAGCTTAAAAGCAGAGGGGTCAAGCTAAACTAAATACTACACTAAAGCTACGTGAGTGCGCGCACGCAAGATTCAGCTCTCTAATTTTGACACCTCGCACGTGCGTGTAGCCATGCATTAGGAATCTTATAAAAACAAAAAATTGAAAATTGCGAGTATATAATTAATTATATAAATAAAATAAAATATATAAAGGTGATTAATCTTCATACATTTCCTAACTTTTAAATTATTTTTAGAGAACTTTTTTTTAAAAGATTTTTTAAGGCAATATTACGACAGTAAATATCTTATAAACGATAAATAAATAAAAATTTCATAATACACTATAGTTAATAAAAAAACGCGATCAAACAAAAAACTAATTTTTCAGTTTATATAGGTACTAGCGACTCACATTCACTCGTTCTGCCCGAATTATTCTCTAAGCCCGTTTTAAAGTAGATTTCTTACAAGACTAAAGGAGATATTTTGCCGCAATAAAAAGTATCCTTTACGTTGACCCTCATATCCAGCTATCATCATACTAAATTTCGTCAAAATCTGTCCATTGGTTTTCTAGTGATTCGTTTCCAGACAAATAGACATACAGACAGACAAAAATTCTAAAACAGTAGATTCTAAACGATAGTAATGACTATTTCAATAAGATTTTTTCCAAAATATAGTTGATTTACAGATTCGTTAGAAGACTTTTCATAGGTATGTATTAATTACCTATTATTATGAATTACATTTTAAAAACGTAAAATATTATCGTATCTCTAAACATTAATATGCATGAAGTGAGTTTCTTTTGGTAAATTTTTAAGTAAAAAAAAATTTCAAAAACAAGATAAATATGACATTTAACATTTATATTAAATTTAAAATTTTTTGCTAGTTTATCAAAATCCGGTAAGAAATTGCCAAGAAATAAAACCAGCTCATTTATCTCAATTAGAAACTGGCTTCAGTTAGAGGTGACCGTCAAAGTAATAAATTCAGTGATGTCATCATTAAAATGAAACTCGAACTAAACAGTATAGTATAATATACTGGAAACCTTTTAAATTTACAATATTATTCACGTCATCTTCTATTTTTAATATCGGGGATGACAGTACAAAAGTTATCAATATTTTTGAACTTTAAGCAAAAGAGAAAAGCAAGAGAAAGAGAAAGCTTTCAAAGGCTTTGAGAGTTGATCCAAATATCTGCCCCTTCTCATTGGATTTAATTATCTAATATTATATAAAAATTTCGTGTCACAGTGTTTGTTATCGACCGATTTTTATATTTTTTTGTGTATATTTGGTAGGTCTGAGAATAGGTCGTAGACTATTTTTTATTCCCCTAGGTGATAAAGGCAGCCCTCTCCAGATTATTTATTTTTTATTTTTAGACCAAATTTTTATGTTTTTAAAGTTTTTTTCTCTGTCATCAAAAATTCCTATAACCCTAAATTTTCATCCTTCTACCACCAATCCCTATTTTTAATAGTGATTAAAACGCAGGCGGAGCCGCGGGAATTGCTAGTATATAAATTATGATAATCTGTGATGTGTGAGCAGTGTGATTTATGTAGATAGGTAGGTAGCTAGAAGCCTTGTTTGAAGTTAACAGCTTAGATCTTTATAACCTTTTTAGGTAGCCGTAAATACTTATGTATAATGCTGCTAAGCCGAATCGCACTTGACGCCATTTTTGGCTGTTCTAAATAGTACTAGGAAAATATGATAAGCTGCCAGCAATACTGCAGTATGGGACCGGACGCATTGAATGGAATACATTTGTTTGTTTTTTTTAACTACAAACAAACCCAAGCAAAGCGACGATCCGTTAGTAAAACTAGTTGTACCTGCCTAATAAAAATAGTCAAAGTGAAATGAGGACATTGAATATTATACTATAGATTTCATATCATATGTACGTTTAAAATAGCTAAACTATAATTTAATATTAGACCAATTTAATTAACTCCATCAGTTAGTTGTCTTGTATATAGCGAGATACTTGAAAGTTTACCCATTTTCGGAATCAATTCAATTTCAATCTAACAAACAAAAGATGCAGACATGTCGTGTTACGTCACAATACATGTCTGTCTTATATATAGCTTATAAAATTAATTAATAAAAAACTATTAATAAAACTAAACACTAATTTTTCTTTATAAAATATAGGTACTTTACTATTACTATTCGAGTAACAATAGAGTATAAACTATCAAATAAGAAAGGTAAATTATTCTAAACAGTTAAAACAATGCATTATTGCATCATGTAGTTCAACAGTGTGATCTGACCCTTAGTCATGCACACATATACATCCACCGCGTTTTACGCCAAGCCTCTGGAATGCTGGCATTTCATTGGTCGAGATTAACGCGCCTCCGTGACGTCATCGACTCAAGCGCACGATATTGCATGACATTGCATAGAAAACAGCGGTTTGAAGTTGATTTTAAATAAACACGTCATCGGTAATTTGGACAACGACTAAATTATATTATATAAGGTTCACGTTTTAAATAAATCACTAAGCAAGGCTTTACACATGTACTTATGCAATCGTGTTGCCTCTAGCTCTAGTACGTAGTTAAGTCATTCAAAATAAATTGTAAATTTTAATAGGTTTTTGACATAACTACGAAAAATGTTTAAGTACCTACTTACGTTCTAAAGCATTGAAAGTTTAAAAGAGTTCGTCACGTTTAAAGCAGTCGATAATACGAGTAAATGTGTTAGTTCATAATAAAAAATGCATTGAAAAGTAATTATGATACATTCTACTTATATTTAAATTAATTAATTAATTAATTAATTAATGAGACACCAAATGATTGAATGAATAATTTAAAGCAGAGCACACTAAAGTATAGAAATATTTACCATAAAAAGAGATGCACTGCACTGCACACACAACCATGAGATAAAGAAATCAGTATACAAAATGATAGCGGTGTAAATACACACAAAGATTTTTTAATTAACTCCATATTAGGTTTTTTAAGCATACCATAGTATTAAATTTCAACAAAATCTGTGCAGCATTTTTGTTATGCGACCCCAGACAGACAGACGAAAATTCTAAAACCTTTAGATTCGGCATATTATGTGGGATTTAAAACGATTTCGGTTAAATTTACCAAAAAAACATTTGATGTCACATACTCAATTTAGGAAGAATATTATTACACAGGTACATTTAGGTAATTGATAATAATAACATATCGATTATTAATATTAAGTTTATACTAATAAATTATTGAGTAATCTAAACGTATTAATTTCTGGTGATATGTAGCATTGTATTTAGTCATCTAATAAATTTATTTTGTAGGACTTTACTGATAGGGTTTTAAAAGATGAAAATTTTATTAATATTTTTTTACTAATAAAGTGATGTAAAACTTGTCAAACGAATAAATAATGTTTAATCAATAAAATGGTAAATTATATGCATACATAAAGTCCTACATTCTATACTTATAAATTATACTAATCATTTATTAGGTACGTTTCCGTATTTCCCAACTTCTCCCGAAACTACTAAATGCTGCTAATTTCAGACAAACTCCCCAAGCCTTCATAAAAATTTCTTCTACGTGGAAATAATTCTGAAATTTGCGATTCAGTGCAAAATTATGTAAACGATATGTGAAAGATAACATTTTAAAGAAACCAGCATGTCCGACAGAACTTAATTTTCAGAAAATATGTTAAGTCCGCCAAGAATTATGGGCGTTCTCCGAAGGAAAGTAGCCTAGGTATAGGTTATAGCAAGTCTAATCGTTTTCTTTCTAATTATTATTTTTTATGAAAGGTCTCCTGATGAGGAGCCTCTTCTGTAAGACATGGACAACTTACAACAAATCCGCTCGTGGCCTATGGCTAATCGCAGATATGCACCGAAAAAAAATTATTTTCGAGACTGATATGAATTCGAATGTTAACTTGTAAGAAAAAGTTGACTTAAGTCCTATAAGGTATTTCGTTTAGAATTAACGCAATCATTATGTCTGATAACTAATTCTGAAGGTCGAAGTGTTTCCGCATTGTGATAATATTAATATTTATACAGACGAAACTGGTATGCTTCGTTAACATACATTTGAATTAGCGTTGACTTAAAATTATCATATTGTGAACTCTCCTTATATTATCTATCTATACATATAATAAACTTAGTGGTATCTGTTGAATCTGAAAAATCTTATTTAAATAGTTATTGTAATCAATGCAGAGACCGTATCTGCAGTTTTTAACAAATTTTTTTTGTCTTTCTGTCTATAACGGTATTACAAGGAAACCACTGGACATATTTTGATGAAATACATACATATATTGGTATGATTCTACGTGACATTGGCGAAATAATTTGTGGTCAACTGGCACGCATTGAAGCCAACAAACCACAACCAATCAAGAATTGAATTGAATTATATTGGTATGATGTTATCTGATTATATGGGTCCAATATACATATGGATACTTTTACCTAGGTACTTGTAAATATCCCATCTCAGAGAAACATATTTATCATCTTTTGTCAATCGATTCGCTTAAAATTTTTCTTTACTATCACCTTTATATTTCCGGAATTAACTACAGCACTTAACAGTGCCTACTAAGTACTGATTTAAAAAACTCAGTAAGAGTTCTATAGTATATTTATTTATCACAACTGTACTTTAAACGTACTTTGGCCTTTATTTGGTCAAAATTAGCACTGTGACTTGTCGATAGTATGTGATTAATACATGTCTGTATTCATATCAATCAATCAATCAATCAATCAGCCTATCATCGTCCATTGCTGAACAAAGGCCTCCCCCAATGAGCGCCAATCATCCCGGTCTTGGGCAGGCCGCATCCATTCAATGCCCGCCACATTTTTTAAGACAGACAGACAGGTTTATCATAATTAATAATATTTGCCTTACTAATGTTAAATTTTATAAGTAGAAAAGTGTCAAGCAAATTCTTGTCTGGTAAAATCGCTTTATTCCTATATTACACCGCTTACGCTTTGTTACCATCGACTTAATACTTTAGAAAGTAGAATACCTTGGAGTTGTAGTTACGGCAACCACAATAAATTGAAAGGTTTGTCAAAATTATATTCTTATCTTTTCTAGGTCAATATAGAATATTTAAATGTTGCGAATTTATTCTATTTAATTTGCTAGTTGCGGATTTCCGCTTTATAAAAAAAATAACGTTTATGTGTGGGACCACCATTGACGTGAGGTAATGTATCGAAAAATGTGGTAATAATTAATTTGATAAGAAACTAAAAAAGTAATTTAGAATAATACAAAAAATGGAATATATCTATTAATTTTAACAATTTCCTGTTTCAGGAAATAGGTCCTTAATATAACGTGAACTAACCGACCCTATGACGTTAAAATAAAGTGAAATATACTAATAATAATCATAGAGAAATTACTTAAATGTAATTCTCACACGGTAGGTAATCGTTTCATCATTAGTTTTTTCCAATAGAAACAAAAGACGTTACGTTGAAAAAGGACGTTAGACTTAAAAAAAAAAGTATAATATACATAATTCGCAATTTCCTATAACTAGGTACCTATTGTAAATATAGAAGTACTATCGTCTGTCAGTCTAGGAACGCATTACGAAAGACCACAGGAAAGATTTTTACCCACGACGCGACGGAACGGAGACGGTATATGCGTTTAGGGTGAGAGATGTTTGTGCAAAGTAATGTTCCCACCTATCTTCTAAACTAATGATCCGATTTTGATACAGTTTTCAGTTATGGGTTCGGGTTAGATTGCTGCATGTTCTTAGATAGGTATTACGGTGACCACTCACCAGGGGGCGCTACAGCAAACATTATTTGTGCAAATCATTACTTATTATTTTCATTTCAATTTCAAATATTTTCAAATCAAAATTTAAAATAGTGATGGCAGCCCCCGACGGATATTCTTGGTTTTTTTATCTCGCATTACATTAATTTTTTAATCGGGGTTTTTTTTATTATTTTTAAATCCTTTTTTAATAACTTTCTTACCGTCGTGGGTTTTTTCAAATTTTTTGTTTTTTATGATAAAATTAGCTGATCACAGCTGGTTACACAGACGGACATATAGGATAAATTTTATCTCTATCTTAATAAATCAAAAACAATCTGTGAGAAAGCTATAGTAACTGTCAAAACGTATAGAACAGGGACGAACTTGAGTGGAGCAAGGGTGAATCGCTAGTATGATATTATGTAATATGCCTCTTCCAATACGGTAAAGAAAAAATCGTTGGTAACCATGTCAGAGGCGACTTAATAAGTTTCAAAGACAGGTGAAGTCCACCAACCCGCACTTCACCAGTGCGGTGCTAAATATTATGAAAAGGAAAGCTAGAGCCTATAAGAGAGAGCCTAGACTGGCAAGTGCTGACATTGATTTAATATATTATAAATACTAGCATTTCCCGCGGCTCCGCTCGCGTTTTAAAGAAACTTAATTCTTAGATTTCTCATTTCACATACCGTGTGATGTTTTACGGCCAGTTTTTAACGGTTAATTGAAATTCCTCAGAAATGAGATATTTTCCAGCAGTAAAAAGTATCCTATAGTCTGAAGTCTATCATCGTACCAAATTTCATCAAAATTTGTCCAGTGGTTTTCTCGTAATGTGATCACAGACAGACAGACAAAAATTCTAAACACTATAGATTGGGCCTCGAATTTCCAAAAAATATTCAATGTACAGATTCGCCTAAGTTAGAATTTTATTATATATTATATAGATTATACTCTAATTTACCGCATTCTGCCAACTTATCTCGTTCGTTATCTATTTATTGACTTATATAGGTACCTGGCACATTCTGATGCTTGCGTATTTACTATTTGGCAAACAGTACCTATCGTATTGTCTCTCTCTTATTTCAATAAGATTTTTCAAAAAATTTTTATCGCACGGATTCCATTTTTATTATATGTATACAGTATTGACTAGCAACTCAACCTTTCTCCGCTCGATGTGGCCCCTAGATACCTTTAAGACGTAGTAATCTCAGAAATTAGATATTATCTATAAAAATTACAAGTGGAAAAATGTGTGTAACACAGACGTACATGGTATACGTAAGCTTGCCATTGCTCACTTAAGGAAACCGGTCACGTGTTTGTTTAGAGATAACGTTAAGGAAATTATTCACAGAAATGAATTGCCATGTCGAAAATATGCGCGATTCTATAAAAAAATATCTAAATATTTTTGTATTTAGCCATTGCTTTAGATTTTTAAACTATCAATCTGTCTGTGACAGAATCACGAGAAAACCACTGGACTGATTTTCATTAAATTGTTATGAATGTTCCGGGTCATTCAGGGATCCGGATCAACAAATAGATTCATTTTTACTGTAGGTTATATCCTACCTCTGAGAAATCTACACTATGCACGCAAATAAAATAATATTATTACAATTATTTTTATATTACTCTAATATCATAAGACAAAATCTTTCAGATCGATAATATTTTAAGTGTCTTATTTAATAGAACTAGCGACTCACCCTCGCTTCGCTCGATTTCGTCCCTACCTCGTACCCCCTCTTAGCGTACAATTTTTACAAACTTTAAATGTCTTACTTATTTATATCTAATCAAAAGGCCAAATAATAAGTTTCAAGCTTCTAGCTTTAAAAATGACGTAATTTCCATACAAACTGTCATCCCCTATTTCAACCTCTAACAGCTTTTTTTTCGTCTTAAAAAGTAGCCTATGTCCGTCTCCTGGTTCTAAGCTACCTCCCCACCTATTTTTAGCCAAATCGGTACAGCCGTTGTTGAGTTATAAATAGTGTAACTAGCACGACTTTCTTTTATATATACCAACGAAGATTTACGAAGTAACTCCAAGTAAAGTTTGACGAGACAGCAGCCATAATCACATTAGTTGATTTGCTTTACGATCATCTATTATTACTTGTTTACACCTGTATGTTGTTCTGAACGTTGTTTGTCAAAATGTTTGCATTTCTAAGCGGAAAGTGCCACTGTTACATCGATCACATCTGCTTCTAAACACTATCATACTAAAGTACCACCTAAATACATACATGTGTATAGTCTATACTGTATACAGATTGTAATTGATGTTTTGTTTAGTGACACTTACATCCATCCATAATGCATATCAGAAATCTATACTAATATTATAAAGCTAGAGAGTTAGTTGGTTTAGTTGAATGGCTAACCTCAGGAACTCATGGTTTGACTAGAAAAATTGTTTTAGTGTTAAATAGCCCTTTTGCCGAGGAAGGCTATAGGCTATATAACATCACATGGTATACCTACTAATTTAGAATGCGAGTGGAGCCGCTGGAAACGCTAGTTATATTATAAAGAGATAGTTTGTTTGTTTTTATGAACGTGCTAATCTCAGAAAGTAGTGATTATTTTTGCAACAGATAACCCTTTTATTGAGAAAGGCTATAGGCTATATATAATATATATCATCACGCTACTACACAAGGGAGCAAAGCATAAATGTCAACAGATAGTGCAGACTTTCATTTTATTCATTATGGACTAACCCGGGTGAAGCGAGGGTAAGTTGCTAGTTCACTTTTACTAATTGAGTAAATGTGAAAATAACTACTCAGGAGATTTCAATATAAATTCCGTCCGAGAAACGGAGGAAGTTTATCTTTTATCCCTGTCCAACTTACCCCGCTAGCGTAGCCGTAGAAAAGAGTAGTACGTATAGAATAAAACCAAACGATTTACAATCGCTTAGCTCGTGCTTTATCTATTTATGTTACATACAACCAACGCCAACTTATACTAGTACTAGCAAGCCTTCCTAGCTTCCTGCAGGAATGTACTTGTATAGGTCTATCTCAACTAAATTTTCTCCAAAGCCGCCAGTGCAAAGATTAAAGAGTACATATACACTCGCACTAGAATACTGACACACACACTTTCACATTCAAATAAGTAGTAAGATAATTGTAATTTAGCCCCTTTTAATGTCCTCCGAGGTTGGGATATTAGGGCATCGTCCACCACGATACACGAGATACGAGAATAATATGAAGTTGTTAATAAAAACAAACGTTGAATAATAGTGCTTTATATATAGTACGATTCAAACTTAATGACGGCTCGGAAGTTAGCTGCGAGTGCAGGTACGCGTATACCTGCGTACAGTACAGAGAGGGCCTGGACAATGTAACAATCGATTAGCGAAAGCGATAGTAGAAAAGTCCAAAATGTATGGGTTTGACATATGACTTAGATATGTCACGTGATCTGTTTTCAACGAATAGATGCTGGTAGACAATGTACATTCATTTCAATTATTAGTGATTTAAAGTTCAAGATGCATACGCTGCGTATAAGCCATGACGATTGTAGAAATCGAATCGCTTCATAACGAATGCCGGTTGTCTATAGGCCCAGTACAGTCAACGTAAAAATTGCGATCGGCGCATCGAAACATACAATGCTCGGAGGATTATAGGAAATAACGTATTTAAACGTAG
This sequence comes from Boloria euphrosyne, assembly GCA_951802675.2. NCBI lineage: Eukaryota > Metazoa > Arthropoda > Insecta > Lepidoptera > Nymphalidae > Boloria > Boloria euphrosyne. The sequence continues at coordinate 7,125,585 of OX637896.1, forward strand.
CATTTTATGTCAAATTTCTCCGCTGAAATATTTACAGAAAAATGCTTGATTATTTTGTTATAAGTACACAATACTTTGTAAATAAATGAAAATTTTCTGTTACTTTGCTGTCTCCCACTGCATAATATTAGAATAAATATTTAAAACTATATTTACCTGAATCGATACCAGTTTTTTTTCCGCATAAATTACCTACTTACTATTAAAATATATAATGTGTAGTGCTTTACATTTCTAAACATAAACTTAGACATTGTATTCACAATGAGTAAGTTGAAGAAGACTATATTGATACATTAGTTTACTTGTGTTGTTTTAACAGTTTAAGCTAATATTTCAATAAATAAACTGTGAACATGGGCGTACCCAGGTAGGGGCAGGGCAGGGCCATCCAGGGGGGGGGGGGGGGGGGGGGTGGTGGCCAGCTTTTAGTTAATTTTAATTTTATTTATTTAGTACCTCATCTAGATCATGTTAATCACATACCAAAAGACATAATATTTATGTTCTAACAATATTTGTCGTTAGAGAATGCACTATCACTACATAGTATAAAACAAAGTCGCTTCCCGCTCTGTCTGTCCCTATATATATGCTTAGATCTTTAAAACTACGCGACGGATTTTGATGCGGGTTTTTTAATAGATAAAGTGATTCAAGAGGAAGGTTTATATGTATAATACATGCATAATATAGTAGAGAAACACTGATAATTTTAGAGGTTTCTAATGTGATGTCGAAAATACATCAAACACTATTTTAAAAAATCTGGTTGATCATTGGTGCATTCTGTTGAACAATAACAAAAAGCGTCCGTTAAATAAAAATGGACATACGATTTTTTTTGTGAGTATTTTCTACGATTAATTCAATCAATCAGCCTATCATCGTCCACTGCTGAACAAAGGCCTCCCCCAATGAGCGCCAACCATCCCGGTCTTGGGCAGTTCGCATCCATCCACTGTCCGCCAAGTCATCGGTCCATCGTGCTGCAGGGCGTCCTTCACTACGCTTGCCTAAACGCGGTCTCCACTCTAGCACTTTTCGGCTCCATCGACCATCAGTTCGCCTGGAGACACTTCCACTTCAGCGAGCTAATTTTGCACGCGATGTCGGTTACTTTAGTTCTCTGGCGAATAACTTCATTTCGAATTCTGTCTGCCAGAGAAACACCAAGCAGCACGCGTTTCATTGCTCGCTGAGTGACCTTGAATTTGTGGACCAGTCTTACGGTGAGTGTCCACGTTTCGGCTCCATATGTCATTACTGGTAGGACGTACTGGTTAAATACCCTGGTCTTAACGGATTGTGGGATCGACGACTATAGAATATGACGTAGCTTCCCAAAAGCAGCCCAGCCCAAGCGAAGTCTTCGGTTGGCCTCCTTCTCAAAGTTGTGCCGGCCGAGTTGTATAGTTTGGCCAAGGTATACGTATTCCTGCACAACTTCAAGAACAGCGCCATTCACGATCACTGGTCTCGGGGATACATGACAATTCGACATGATTTTGGTCTTGTCAAGATTTATCCTGAGACCCACTCGTCTTGAAGAATCACTAAGGCTGTTTAGCATTTCTTCCAAATCCATCTAAGTCTCTGCTATGATGACTATGTCATCGGCAAATCGCAGGTGTGTTATATACTCTCCATTGATGTTGATGCCTCGTCCGTTCCAATCGAGCGTTTTAAGGACGTCCTCCAATGCACAGGTAAACAGTTTCGGGGAGATAACATCCCCCTGTCTTACCCTGCGGTGCAATCGGATTGGTCTTGTGCTCTGCCTTTGTGATGGCCATCCAAGTGATGGTCATCGTTGCAGACTGGTATAAACACCGTAGTATTTGGATATACCGATAGTTAATAAGGCATCTCTGCATGGATTGTAGAACAGCCCAGGTTTCGATGGTGTCGAAGGCTTTCTCATAGTCCACAAACGCTAAGCATAGAGGCTGATTATATTCCTCGGTCTTTTGAATAATTTGCCTAAGTGTGTGTACGTGGTCTACAGTACTGAAGCCTTTTCGGAACCCAGCCTGCTCCACAGGTTGGAAGTCATCAAATTTTTGGGCTGAAAACAACTTATACACATGACTCAGAAGAGACACAGGTCGGTAGTTCCTTAAAAGGGCTTTATCCCCCTTCCTAAAGAACAATACCACTAAGCTCCTGTTCCATGCCTCCGGTGTAGTGCCATTGTGAAGGACAGACTTAAAGAGATTTGAGAGCTCTGATAGAACCGGTGTTCCTACCGCTCTGAGGAGCTCTGCGGTAATTCCATCCTCACCCGGAGCTTTGTTGTTTCCTAGTTGTCCAAGAGCTATCCTAATCTCGTCCACGTCGATGTCGGGAAGCTCATCTGTTTGGTGGCGTACAAGTCTGGCTCGTGGATCCTCCGCATGGTGGGACTCAGGTGGAAGTGTATGTCAGGAGTAGAGATCCCCGTAGAACCTTTCGACATCAGCGAGATTCTCTGGTTTGGAGGAGACGGTTGTACCTTGTGCGGTTCTAAGCTTTGTCAGGTGACAACGGGAATTGTGAGAGTTGGCAGACTTTCGAGCCCCTATTGAATGCAATAATAGCATCTTCAATACTTCGGGTATTCGCTCGTCTTAGATCACGCCTTATTAGGTTTATCACATTCCTGTCTAGTACCTGACGCTTAGACTGAGTGGTATTTACAGCCTCGCGTCTCTTTGCCATCTCGTTCAGAGTCTCTCTTGAGAGTTTCGACTTTTGTCTACCTCTCCTAGGTCTAAAATGTTTTTGTCCCACTTTCACGTTTTTGTTTTTGTCACAGCTTTCGTCTGGAGTGGTGTAGGTCTAAGAGTCGACTTCATTAGCTGCGCACGTTCAATTTTGATGTTCATATTCAGGGTTCCCCTTACAAGTCGGTGATCACTGTCGGTTTTAACCCTGTTAATCACTGAGACATCCCTGAATATGTAGCACTTGTTGGATATATTGAAGTCGATCTCGTTCTTTGTAGTGTTATCGGGGCTTTGCCAGGTCCACTTCCTTTGAGGCTTTTTCTGGAAAAATGAGTTCATCAGAAAAAGCCCCTCGGCCTCGAGGAAGTTTACTAACATTTGCCCTCGATGGTTCCTCAGTCCATAACCAAATGATCCAACCCTCGATTCACCATTTTCTTGGCATTGAAGTCACCCATAACAACAGTGTAGTAGGTGTTGGTACGAGACATAGCCTTAGCTATGTCTTCGTACATGGCTTCGACTTCGTCGTCAGAATGTGTAGACGTAGGAGCATACACTTGTATAACCTTCAAGAAGTATCTTTCGGTTATTTTCAATACAAGATACGCTACCCTCGCTGACACACTGCCAACCTCTACGACGTTGTTTTTGAGTGACGTATGGATTAAAAATCTAACACCACCTTGGGATGGTTGGTGCCCTTCTCGGAAGAAGAATAAGTGACCAGCATAATAATATATACACCTAATGTTGCGTGTAGTGTTTTTGTGTAGTATGTAGAGTAAAACAAGTGCGGGGGATGGTATAATAAATTTCAGATTTGACCAACCCCCCCCCCCCCCCCCCCCCTCAGGCCAAAAGCTGGGTACGCCAATGACTGTGAAATCTCCGTTTTCTTTCTTTTAAAGTTGGTTCTAATATAAAACTAGCTTTAAAATATCACTAAGCTTAGCCATTTAGGTATTTCTCATGTCAAATATCCGTAGAAATATAACATTAAAATCTACATGAAATGCTTCTAGTGGCTGACAAGCCCTAGTGTCCGCAATAAATTATTAGTGGAATTTCGACCACGAGGCGCTAGTTGTAATTACGTTGTTTTCCCATCGATCTTCACCAATCGTGAGCACTGATTGTCAATGTTATGAGAACATATGACCATTTAACTATTTTATAACACTTTGACACCATAAAATTAACAAGATTTATTTTGCGTTTATTTACAAATCTGTTTCAAGAGCCATTATAGACTTTATTTCTTGGAATTACAGTTGATTTTTATATTTTATTTAAAAACAATGAAGTCCCCTGCGTACAAAACAAAATCGCATCAATAAAGTATCAAGGTCAGTTGTTACGTTTGATACGGAGTGATTTAGGTGTATGCAGGAAGTATTTGGCACATTTTAATTTACGCCTCTTAAAAGGACAAGGGGTAATTGATGGTCAATTGTAAAAATATAGAAAACTAAAGTACTATGGAATACTGACATAATGATAAATTTCGTCATTCCTAAGCCTATGACGTAAGCCTACGTGACAGCCAGCCCAAGCTGCCATACACTCGTTTGGGACGTTAGTATATATCGCAGCTTGTGCTGTCATGACCGTTAGCCGACAATATGTTTCATAGGGTTCGCTACAACGTTCTACAATAATAACGGGTGGGCTATACTTTCTTTACATATTGTTATACAATTATTGCTTTTTTATTCCTATAGAACAATCGATAATAATTCACAATCTTTAGTTACATATAATTAAATTTTAACGAAATCGAATCTGTACATTGATATTTTTTAAAAGTACTGAATTTGATACTCTTATTTTAACTTGAACTAACTAAAAAAACTATATTACGACATTTAAATCGGTTAACAATGACCGTCAAATCGTCAAGGACGACCTTGTGGCACAATTTAATTATTCGGGAAACAAACACTACAATAAGGTGGGTGGACCATGGAAGCCATGTTCCTTCGAAGGCCAATTATCAAAAAATCATAGTTATTGCCACGTGATAACAAATTACTTTTACTTACACTAATACCTAACTACCTTAAGGACATAGACGCGGCGGCAAGTCCCTCCCGCTATATTATGTAAATGCGATCCATCGATATATTGACTTCTCTTATCGACGTTAAAATTGTAAGTCGCGCTCACAGAGAAACTTTTTAAGTAAAGTTTTTAAGTAAATAAACTATTATTTTCATTAATTTTTGTTACTCTGAATTAGTAACAACTATAGTAATAAAAAAAAGTTACCACTTTATTATGATTTCAGTCAAAATATCGATAGTTTTCCTAGAAAAGTCAATGGTTCCTTGTAAGGCCAATCAAACTAGGTCAGATATTTTTTTAATAATTTTACTACAAGTATTAAGTATCCATGAAAACTTATTTTTTATCAATATAAAACTCATTAGTATTACTTTTAACAACATTTCTTTATTATAATTTCTAAAAGATTCTTAGTTATACCACATATCACATAATACTATACTAGCTTATACAATTGTGATCAAGTTATTTTCGTTGAGTATTTTATAAATGGATATATAATGTTGAGCGTTTAATGTTACGTTATAATGAAAGACTTTAGTGTCCGACCGAAACTGGTTTTTATGACCGAAACCGAAACCGAAACCGAATTTTGGCAACGCTCTCAGTTTCGGCCGAAACCGAAACCGAAACTTCCTTACCAGGATCATGTTTTGAGAGAAAAATAAAGAAAACGTTATTATGCTTTTGAAAGCGCCACTATCTTTTGTTTCACATCGATCTCTTGTTGTCGCTTGTAAAATTTTATATTCAACCTAATGAGCAAAGTTGTCCAAGCAAATGCACTCTATTCTAGTGAAAAAAACATTTAAAGTAGTATTTCGATTGGCCACATGACGGTTCCTATATGGGAATCTTGTGTATTGACAGGGAACTTTGAAACTCTGAATTCACAATATTATCACCACTAGTGCACTATAGTAAGTACCAAGTACACTAATTTTTGTTTAGGTATAGCATTAGGGAGAGAGTTAAATTAACCAAAAAATATTTAGATAGTTAGGTTAATCTAAGTCAGCGGTAGCCCAGCGGTAACGCGCTCGCTTGGATAACCCAGTGATGCGGGTTCAAATCTGGGTCTCGCACCTCTGATATTTTCATGTGCGAATCATTTCTATCATGATTACTACTTGTCTTACGGTGAAGGAAAACATCGTGAGGAAACGTGCATAGAAAACCTAGCAAAACACGCACTAGGCCACCGCGGTTGACTATGGCCTGATCCCCCTCGTACTGAGGGAGGCCCGTGCCCAGAAGTGAACGCTAAAAAGGGCTTTTGTTATATTGATTTATTTTCTGATGACTAATCTTATGCCATATCACGTGATAAAACTTACAGAAAATAAATAACACAAAACTGACAACATACAAAATGAACTGCAAACACAAGCCAGTTACGACATGATTAGTCGCTTGGATGGAAATCAACTCGCCGAACATGACCGATCACAGCGCGAAAACTCCCGAATGCAGTTTCGGTTTCGGTCGTAGTTTCGGCAGGTTTGCCACCGAAACCGAAACTAAACCGAAACCCCGTTTTTTGCCGAAACTCGACCGAAACCGAAACCGAAACCGAATGTTCGGTCGGACACTAAAAGACTTTTTAATGTAGTTTTTTTAATAAACAGATATTTTGATAATCATAACGTTAGTTTTCAGTTCAATTACTGATTTATAATATTGGCCTTATATGGAGCCCTGTTCCTAGTCAGGCCATTTAAAGCGCTTTCCAAAACCTACGTTTATTAGATAGTGATTAACTTTGCAATAAAAAAAAGTGTTTAATATGCTACATAATAAAACAAAGTGTTATTAAAAAATAAGTTTGTTTCATTTATCCAGTAAATAAACAAATTATAACTGTTTATTTGTCAAAGTGGCTTCTATGGTCCACCCACCTTACTAGAAAAATGAAAAGTAATAACATCACCGACCAATCGGGCACCGACTTTGAAAATATCTTATTAGGTAAGCATAATACCTATCCATAGTCAAGTTCACCTTCGCCTAGTACCTACCTAGAAATATTTGAGCCTATATATATAAAAGTAAAAAAAATACTATGTGTTGATCCGGATAACCAGATATCATCATACGAAATTTCATAAAATCAGTCCAGTGGTTTTCTTTTTTCTCGTGGTACATACAGACAGACAGATTCTAAAAACTTTATATTTTGATAACTTGATAATAATTACTACTTCAATAAGATTTAAAAAAAAGATTTGATGGTACATATAGGTATGACTCTCAAATAAAGTCCCTCCTCGTTCATTTTTTTTTTACTTTTTGACAAACTTGGTACCCAGTTGGTTTAATGTTCTATTTAACTTTCTTTTTTTTTAACTTGTAAGAGAACATTAAAAATATCTACAGTGCTAAAGTATAATACCTACTTAGGTATAATACGAACGATGAATAAAAAAATAAAAATTATAATAAAAAACATTTTGAGCGTAGGTATTTCATTTGGTAAATCATTGCGCTTACAAAAATTTTTTTATTGATTTTAAATATTTATATAAGTATTTTTATTAAATTAATTATTTATATATTTTTATTTTATTACCTTATTTTATTTTTATTTTTTTTTCATGACCCTTGTTGCGTTACTTTACGATACGTTACGTTACTTACCTTTAAATTCATTTCATTCATTCATTTAAAAATAACTATAAGTTATGCATTTAAGTACTAAAATTGTAATATGAAACAAATGATGCCTTTTTAGTCATAATCGCATACTAAGAAAGAAAGTATAATATTTTTGATGATGATGTCAGTACTAAAAACAAGAAAACCGTCTACGTGATGAAGGTCGCGTGCAACCAATCACGACTAAGTATAGGGAGGCGCGGCGCTGACGCATGTCTGACGCAATGTATCATTACATTGCAACACCTTATATGGTGTGAGATCTATAGATCTATCTGATATTCTATTAAAACCTTAGATTATATATAAGGTATTTAAAAAAATGTTAAAAAATACCCAATTGTAGTACTTACACTGCAAAATATTTAAGCAATAACATTTCCGTCCAGTTTCCCGTGTACCTAGAGATGCGAGTTCCCGGATTTGAAACGGCATCACTCGGTTTCCCAAGCCTTACCACTGGGCTACCACTGCCTACCTATTAAAACAGATAAAAGTTTTTGTCTGTGTGTCATAAGATGATATCCAGAACTAGTAAACCGATTAAAACAAATTACTATAGAAAGTTATAAGGAAGGATAAGAACAGGTTCTTTGATGGCAAATAGAACTAGTTTCCACCATATCTGGACCTTGTACTGTAATAAATATCCGGCATTGCTTAGAATCTTTATAAGCGAGTCAAAACATATTATTTAAACTTAACAACTACATACATACACGCCCTAGCTTCGTTTTAGATACTTTGCAAATCTATAATGACAAGAATTTATTAAGTCATTATAATAGTTTTTGTAGTATTGAGGGTTCTTCTTTTATCGGATTCAACATAGTTTACTCTCAGGTACCTTTTTCATTTAAATGGAACCTTTAGCACCACCATTTAGGACGTTTGGATTTCGTTACTTTATACAAGATATTTAAAAAAGTATATCCATATCCAGCTAATACTCTGAGAAAATATAATCAAATTGATGACCTCTTTTTTGAAGTCGATTAAATATAATCATGAAGAAGCAAATACAATGACATTTACAATATTCATATAAGCATTATTTATTAGGTAACTAGCGTCTCGTCTTCGTTTTCGCTTGGGTTAGATATGATTAGTATAGATTTCTTAGAAATTAAGTGCTTTTTCGGCTTATTTCTACTATAATATGCATTTATTATACATATAAATCTTCGTCTTGAATCACTCTATCTATTGATGAAAACCGCATTAAAATCCGTTGCGTAGTTTAAAAGATCTAAGCGTACAGACGGCGGTAAGCGACTTTATACTATATAAGTAGAACTATATTACTGTGGGTGAGTACTGTGTATCACTACATATTATAAAAAAAAAGTCCTCCGCCGCGTCTGTCTGTTCGCAATATACCTACTCAACTACTGCACAGATTTTCATGCTTTTTTCACCAATGGATTTCTATCAATGGTTCTCCACGAAGATTTTAATATATAATTTGTCAAGTTTTTCTATACATTGGCTAAAATATAATGATTTCTGTTGGAGGTGTCGAATAAAACAAGACGGAAATAGAGACGAGCCCGAGCGAAGCGAGGGCGTGTCGCTAGTATAGGATAAAACAATTTTCCTTGATTACTCCAATTGAAATCCCCCAACTACTAATAACAAAACACACCTACAAATAAATGACGTCAATTGCCAATTAGGCACAATGATTTGTAACGTCAACAAATAAAAACAAAATTTTAATGATTCAGACTAGCGCTTACAATATCACTTGCGTGTGCGCCTCATTTAGTTTGTAAATTGTTGAATATCGTCTCATTACCAGGATTTTTTTCTGTATGTAATAATTTACAGTGATTCCTTGTTAATGGCAAGCCCAATCATGATCCTTTTTATTTTATAACTTATACCTCAAGAGTGTTTCCGCTATAATTTTCAATAAAAAGCTGTCTGGCTATATTGCTCTGCTCTATGCTATTTATTAGAGGTTCCAGCTCTATGCTTTTTGCACTGAATTTAGGGATAAAAGACATTTGGCGAATTAGAATACCATAAACGATGACAGTTATATATTAAAATAACTTTCTTTTTGATGGTTTAAAAAGGGGCAAACGATTTATCTGATGAGAAATGGCTATTATCACTCATAGACATCTGCAACATTAGTGGAGTAGCGATTGCGTTACTGCTTAACAACACCTAAAGACACAACTCATTAAGCCCCATATTACCGCGCTCAGGGGAAACCTCTGGAGAAGATCGTAAAAAAGATCGAGAAGCACGTACATTTCTCTGATGGCAAGCATCTTCGGTAACGGAAATCATTGTGAGGAAACTGCCTCTTCCCAAGCCCGCGCTTGACAACGTGGTGGGCTATGGCCCTTCGTACTGAAGGGAGACCCGTGCCCAGCAGTGGGATATTAAAAAGGGCTGAATACATACATGGAAGCATCTAAGATGTATGGATGACATCCATCCTGACAGAGACCCAGATCTAGAGAAAGTATAATAGAATACTCTCTATTATACAGACTAAAAAATAGAGCCAACAACTCTCCAGAGGCTTAGAGATAATATGCAATATGGACATCACTAAGTAATAAAAACGACTGTATTATATTTAAAGCTTCATTAATCATATAATATTAATCCAAATTCAAAATATGTATTAACATGAATAAGTTACGATCAGTACATTTTTTATGCCTGATATTTTTTTATAGCAATCTTGATTTATGTTATTGCTGCAAAATTTTCGCAGGCACTTTATTGAAAGTAAGCAAGAGCTTAGAATATATTGTTCAATCACAACATTACGTAGTATAATTAATATTGTATCATTATAAAATATAATAATACTAATTAGTTTTGTGTAAAAATAATCAAGTAGGTATCAAACTCAAGTAATTGAAGGTTTTGTACGTAATGAAAATTAAGTTTAAAATTTTTATAAATCTCATTATAAATTATACTCTAATTTTATCTTATATTCTTAATATTATTCTATTATTCTAATTTACAACCATTATCTTGTAAATTTTCGCAAAGTAAATTTGAATTTTTGTTCTATAAAACAATATTATTAAAAGTTAAAACACATATAAGTAAATATGTTTTTGTTAAATTGTTGACATTGACACATCTAGATTCTAATTCCATGGAAAGGTACAGCCTTGTGTTATGGATATCAAATAGTTGATACACTTTATACATAGATATAACTTTTATATACATTGTCTCAGCACAAACGTATCTACTGCTGGACATAAATTCCCCGCCCCCATTTGTGCTCATCGCCCAAATGAATGCCACAGTGGGACTCAAGAACACAGCCTCCGGCATAGCAAGTAAATTCAAAGAAACAAACTGAGTTAAATGTACAGACCAAAATATGCAATATTAATTAAGTAGGTATATTATAATAATATTTATATTAGTATTTCAAAAATATAGAATGTCGGTCTTTAAAAAGGATTTAAAAATAACAGATTCATTGTATTGTTGTCATGACTTACAAACTTTTTAACTGTTAAGTAAACACATGCATATTTTTTTACTAAAGTTAAAATATATTCACAACTATCAAATTACGATAAAAATGGACAAATTGTGGCTCCACGAGAAAGTCCCAAGGTGCCTTCTATAAGGCTGAGGCCTGAACTTCTGAGGGATGTGTACATACAAAAGAAATAGATATAGTTTTAACTGCCTTTTCTGGACCTAAGTTTATGGGACTATGAATAGTTCAAGTTTTTAAAGATGTTTAGTTCTAACTTCATATTGTAAATGGCAATGAAATTGAGTATCATAAAAACATAGAAACACATGTATTGGCAAATCCACATTTTTATGGTCCGATAACTTATCATTGACTACCTATAAGTTAAAATACATTAATATAAAGTATAAACATAAATAATTTTATAGACATGGATGATCGTATTGTTTTAAAGTAACAGACAATTAATTTAAGTAGATAAATATTTTTAAATTGTTTTAATTCCAAATAATAAATCTAAATGTGCCAACTCTTAATTTCGAAAATAATATAACATTTAATTTAAACATAACTGTTTCAATATCTAATATATTTTTGTTTTTATATTATGACGATGACGAAGTAAATTTATTTAAAACGCAATAAAAAATAATTACGTAAACACGAAGCAAAGGTGACTCAAACTATTTAAATATAACTTTATATTTTATATACAACAAATACTTACTGAAATTTAAAATTCAAAATGAACCATCACGATCGATGAACGATCTCGAACTCGATATTTAAACAGTCACAGATTGAAAACTTTTAAAAAATACTTTTTATTATTTACACTTTAATATTTTTTACACTGACATTTTTAAATACGCTTACTAAGCAAATTAAAATTGCAAAACTCCGGTAAGGGTAACATGTAAAGTGACAAACAGCTGATAACTTGCGGCTTGCGCGAATGCGTATAAACGTGACACTGACAGTACATTGTGACGCTAAAGTTCTAAACATATTTATTATCTATGTTCGTTTCACGCAGTTAAATAAAATAATACTTTTGTCATTAAAATCAAATTATTACTATAAAATGGCTTTATAAAAGTAGTAATAAAGTTTAATTTCTTTAGATCATAGAATTGTTGTTTTTTTTATACCTATGTAACTATTTCACGCATATTTTTGCATGCGGTATTAACCTTTAAGGGTAAAGCATTTAGCAATAAGAACTTTGTAACAGCATAATTATTACTGTATCATTGTAATTACCACTGGTGAATCTTAATAAATGAATAAATAAATAAAAAAGTTTTTCAGTAATCAAAAGTTTTTTTAAATTTTTTTTTCCTAGTTAAGACCTGCGATCAGTCGCCAAGACTATAATCAGGTGAGTTGTGAGAGATTGGAGTTTGGCGAGGTAGAGCCACTGCTCTATCTCCCCTCAGTAGAATAGCACATCGGCTCTCTTGAGTCCTCCAATTGGGTTTGGCTGTAAGAGTATACTGGATAGCGGGTTTGGATGAGTTGACAAGCGGTCCTTATAGTTCGCTGAGTATTGTTTTATTTCATCCAGTATGGTTGGGATTTCCAGGTATTCGTGGATTTCCGAATTGCGAGCATACCAAGGCGCCGATGAGAGTACCCTTAGAATACAATTTTGAGCTCTCTGAAGGCACATAATGTTGGATTTGCTAGTTGTCGCCCACAGTTGGATTCCATATGTCCAGATCGGCTTTATTATGGAGCAATATACCCTTAGTTTGTTGGACAGAGACAAGGCAGATTGTCTACCGAGTAGCCAGTTTTTTAAAAATGACAATGTTTTTGGTCCTTATTAAAATTATTGTGACTTTTCCCAAAGATTTAAACGTGGATACAAGGAGTATGAATTATTTTTTATGATTACTTTTTCTTATTTTTTAATTTCATTTTAAACTAGCTGTGCCCGCGACTTCGTTGGCGTGGATGTCGGAACTTAACAATGTATTTTTAGTGCGAATTGCTGTTGGAGGATACCACTGACCTCTATAATACCACTGGACTGGCTGTTGACGTTGTCAACGTGCTTTTGTAGCTGCTTGATATTCGCCATTTTGGCGCTGTCCGCCGCTGTCGGACGTAGCGAGAGTTCGTGGTACTAAAACTAATGATGTCGATATAAAGATTTTTATTTTGATGAACAGCCAGTCCAGTGGTATTATAGAGGTCAGTGATCTGGAGCGTACACAAAAAGGTTATTGGGGTTGTTTACGCGGGGAAGAGCTACGTTTAGTTAACCATGGGAAAAGCATCCAATACTTAGGTCCACCCCCGCAACGGATAATGTCTGAGTTTTATTAATCGTCATGGCATAACAGATACTGACTGGGAATTGCACTCGTTTGAAAGAGAAAGGAAAATTGCTGGGAATTATTATAGGTATTCTTGGAATAAAAACAATATCACCGGCGCCGCAACCGGTTAATATTTTAGCTTCGATTATGTTTTGCTGCAGATTTGTGACTTTGAGCCGAGTGCCGTTACAAAGCTTGGGAGGACATAAATTTCTGAGGAGAATTATTGGTACACCGATTTTTAAAACTATTTTATGGGCTAGAAGTCCGGGTGTGTTGAGGGAATCCAAAAATTCTACCGGGTAGTGCGTGGCGTCATCTTCTTCCATAACTGTATTTATAGAGGTGTATTCTCTACTATTCCCGGACACATGACTCAATATTTTTAAATTAATTGCCGCTGCTTGGTCATTGCGGGGAGTCAAAATAGCTCGCTGACATAGCGAAGAACCGGCTTGGTTTCCTATGTTTGTGGAATCTCCGTACACAGAAGAAATTAGCTCTTGTTGTGATGTAGCGCAAGAACAGAGATTATTAATCAAAATAACTTTTCCATCTTCTTGTACGGAGTATGTGCCATCGCCTATTTGTAACAATAAATTGGAAAACTCCTGTGCATTTTCGCAGCCTCCTAACTGTGTACGCATACTTACACTCAGGTGTGTAGATGAGTGAGACCAAATGCACATAACCCTAATTTTACTTCTGGAATTTCTCTACTTCTTCACTTTAAACTCAAATATTTTTTGATAGACTGAACCGATTGCAATGAAACAAAAACTAAATGTTACTTCAAGTTACGTTCAATCGTTGTGTATAAAAGTTATCTACATTGCTTTCGTACATTTTACGTGATGCCCGGATAAATAAACAGACCAACCGACAAACCGACAAACAGACAAAAGTTCTAAAAATGCTGGAAATGGATTCTATTGGTTGTCCTTTAACACCCTGGTTATTTTTTTTGATGTACAAAAACGACTTTTCTACAGTTTTATTATATGTATAGATAGAAGATAGATAATGATGTTTGTGAAATTAAAACAAAGTTATATCAGTAAGTATAAAACAATATAATATTTCTCTTTTTTTGTTATTTTTTACATTGCTTCTTATAGGTAACTATTCTAATTATATAATAATACTATAAGTGACAAAGAAAAATAAATACATAAATACATAAATCCATAAATAATAATAATAATTAAGTAGTACAATCGATATTATATTTTTTCATTCATACATATATGTTATAACGTCAAAAGTTTTACACATGCTATATTATAAAAATATATAATTATTTATTATCTTTTCGGAGTCCATTTAATAACGCCATGTTGGTAATTTTAATATAATATAGAAAGATTTACGCTACACAAGAGGCAGGGACTCTGAATTGCGTATTCTGGGGAACTCCGTTAACCTGCGGGTTTTGACCAAGACGGATTTGGTCCCGCAATGAACGGAATGGTAGGTCGAACTTCGATTTACAAACTACTTGAGCTGGCTTAATTTCGTAACCTTCACCGCTGCAATGCGACTGGCATGCTGGTAAAGCAGTAGTTGTTATACAGATTTCACCTTGGTTTTCATAATATTGAACTTGGGGTCTTAGTTCACAGGGCATTTTTTCTTTAAGGTAGTTCCTTGCTCTGTATATAATTTGGGAGCCCCAGGGCTCTTCAGAAGCTAAGCGCATCTCGTTTTTCCACTCTTCATCTGATCGCAGGATCGTAGTGTACCTTTTACGTGGCTGATATGCTATTCTCTTAGCTTGTTCTTGCCTTTCCTTGTCTAGCGGCTCACTGTTTTCACCAATAAGAACGTAAGAAGCAGCATAGTATTCAGGATTATCGACAATTCCAATTGGAGTCAAGTAATCATCACGAGGTTCGCCACTCATGTAACCGCAAATGCCCCTGATATTCTTACGTTTCTCACTGGCAAGAAGAACTGATCGTAATCCGTCGTACATAATTCTAAGGCGATTTTCACGAATCTTCAAAACTAGGACATCATTTCCTTCAGTGTAATATTCAAGTATAGGAGTTTCATCAACGTCATCCCAGTACGTGGTAAGATCACCTTCTGAAACCTTCTTTGCATTTGTGTTCACTCTGACTAAATGGTTCCTCTGTCCTGCTGGAGCTGGATGCAGTTCGATCTCCAAATTCATTCCGGTGTATGATCTGTAAACAATCATTTAAGATTTATACATAATGTACATTATTTATATTTTGTATATTTGTATAGTCTAGTGGCAGGATGTTCGTTTACAAATGTAAAAGAAAACAATACCTGTAGGATATGTAGATCTCTTGTTGTTTCTCGGTTGGTCTTCTTGCAAGTACAACTAAGTCATCGGCGTTAGATTTTCTGTCATCATGAAGAACTACGTGCCAAGAGCTCGTCAATTTATAGTTGTAGCTACGATCGCTGAACGATCTCACCATACTGTTGTCGACACTGCAGTATGCTGTAAGTAATATTTTGGCGTATTTTAATAAATTTCAATGTTAAAATAAATATGTAATTATTCTGTATAAACTCTAAAATGTATTTTAATTATATACACGATATTTATAATAAGTAATTTAATACACTAAGAGTGGAATACTCTACTATAAAATAAAAACCTAGAAAATAAATAAGCCGAATATAAAACAAAGACAAAATAACTACTTACGTTGATACTGATGACTAGAGTAATAGTTCCATACACGTTCAACAGGCTTAATGGGCCAATATGTGGCTAAAGCAGTAGCAGAAGATTTAGGAATACGCACATTCTTCCAGCGCATTTCACCTAGTGGAGATTTCATTCCCAAGTCTAATGTTTGGGTTAAATATGAGGCGTCTAAATTAATGTCGATTTTTCCAACAGGATTTACTTTTTGATCATTACTTTCTAATTGCCAAATTCCAAGACTTTGGGCGATTCGATGAAGTTGGTAGAAAATGCTCTTAACCGTTGGGTTGACATCTTTGTAAGTGACAGCGAATTTGAAGCTATCTGGAGCATGTGCCATAATAATAGCTTGATGGCATGCTCTTTGGTAGTAATTTCCAGTTTCTATTTCTCGAATACATTGCAAACCTAGAGGATGTTTTTGAAGTTCCTCAGAGTATTTCATGGTTCTTTCGGTAGTGCCTTGAATGTGAATATTTTCTTTCTGATTATATCGGATATCTGCTTCGAAAATCATTTTTAATTCTTGTTGAATTGCATCTTGGAAGTTCAAAGGGCTAATCAAGAGGGGTTTAGTAAGTGTACCAACAGCGTTAATTTGATTTGAAGTTTGTCCTAAGTTTTTGCTGGCGAAGAAAGCATACTGAATTTTACGATCTACTTGACTATTTCCAACAGCAAATGTCATGGCATATTCTAAT
The DNA here is from genome assembly GCA_951802675.2 of Boloria euphrosyne. NCBI lineage: Eukaryota > Metazoa > Arthropoda > Insecta > Lepidoptera > Nymphalidae > Boloria > Boloria euphrosyne. The sequence goes on from OX637896.1 coordinate 7,142,207, forward strand.
TTCTCCGGTGAATCAATTTGAAGGCTTAGATCCAAAACTTGGCTTCTTGCTGCCTTGATGCCAGCAGTAACGCGTTTAACTAGTTCTTGTCGTCGCACAGGGCTATTAGGTGTAACATCGTGCATGTCTGTTGCTTCAGAGGGCATTTCACCTTCATTCTTCTGGTTGTAAAGAGTATCTATAATAAAAGAAAAATAAATATTAAAATAACATCAAGTATAATATTAGAAATTTTATAAAAGTAAGTGTAAAACGTTGAAAATCATTACCATAAAGAGCAGTGAAAGTTATTTCTTTGTTTTTAGATTGCTTTCCAAGATATCTTAAGTTGAAGTGGGTTTGCGCAATATCTTGTTGTCTGAATGCAGAAACAATGTTCGAGAGGACATCGTTGTATTGCAAGAAATTGCCAAAGTTTCTGTAATCATTAGAATAAGAATACCCTTGGACTTGGAATAATTGACCGATTTGCTGTCCGAATTTGTAATCAACAGAAAGAACTTTGTTGGGCCGTGTAATTACTTTTGTGCTGGGGTCTTGCGACAAAGTTACTAATGTATCCTTCTTCTGACTGCTGCTATAGGGCCAAACACTATAGTGAAGAACGGTGCTATCTTGTTCAGGTTCTTTAGGAGCCAGTCTTAACTTAAACTCTCCATTCTTTGTTTCAAAGTGCATTTTGATAGGAAGGTGTAGCTGGAATTTCCTGACCAGACCTACAGTAGGGTATTGGTTTGACAATGTGTCCAAATAACCAACACTTCCATCGTTATTTGTTGCATAAGTAAACCAAAGGTCTTTATCAACATCCACATCAGTTTCATAATTTTCTCTATTTTTAAAATCAAACTTGCCTTTTGCACTGGCTTGTATGTGTACAACTGTTGGTTCTTTATATTTATATATGAAAGGCATACCAGAAGCAATGGGGAACATTACTGACACCTGGTTACGGTTTACGATTTTCGTGTAATGCTTGTTGACACCTTTAACGTGATCTGCTAAGTACTCGCCAACTTTAGCACTAAAATCTTTAATATCTTGTTCATTGAAAGCGAAATAACGCTGTTGATTCATAATGTCCATATAAATGGATGCTTCCAAAGGTTCTTCCATACGATTGATGTTTAAAATCTCAGAAATCTTCTTAGCAGAATATTTATGATTGACTTCACCATGGCTACTATCCTTATTTGCGAAAATTTGATCAAAGAAATAGTCGAGGACCTTTTGTCCATTAGAAGCAGCAGCCCATACCTGCAATTAAATATTAAATTAAAGGATGAATTTTACGAACCATATTATTTATAATAATATATTTTTTAAGCAGAAATTTATCATTAGGCTTAAGTTAAAAACCCACCATCGCTTCTTCGTCCCAGCCAGACACTCTGTTTTTCCATGAATATTTCAATGATTTAGGGAATAAACTGTCTTTGCTACCTATTGTTGATAAAATAGACATTAAACCATATTGGTCATCTCTATCGAAGTATTCCATTAGGTTTTTCTTAGAGTATTGTAACCCGAAGTCTTCCTTGGTAAGCATATCCTTCACTGATTCAGCAGTTCTTGCACTGTAAGTAAAAATAATAAATAATTATAGCTTATTTTTTTAGTAAGCACTATTGCCATAATTTTATAGTTTTTAGTATACGTACAGTTCATAGAAGCGAGGATGTTTCAGTTGAGCAACAGATTCAATTGCAGATTTAAGAACAGAACGTACATTCCTGCTTGGATCTACTTTAGTCATGTACGCCATCGCCTGCATCATGGCGGTTGTGGGACGACCCATAAAGATATTATGTATAGCAGCTACTCGTACTTCATAAGGTTCAGCTGTGTTTTTCAAAATACTGTACAACACAGCACGTACACGGTTGTCCCTTTGGTAAGCTAAAACGTTAAGGCTCTCAACTATACGCGTTCTTAGATAAGTTGAGGTGGGGATTTTGCCTTCGAGATATGGCGCAAAGACATCCAATATAGCTCCGTGGCCTAGATTACCAATAGCTTTGATGTACACTTGAGATTTGTGAGTATCTCCTTGTTCCATGGCTAATCTGAATTCAGCTGTTAAGCGAGGTAAGATCTCTAGCTCTACGAAATGATCATGTTTCTTTGACAGACGACCATACATGTGGGTAGGGTAGTAACGGTGAGAAGTCTCATTATTAACTTGGCCCATATTTATGTAAGTGGTAGCAGCAATAAGAGCACTGCTGTTGAGGTACGTCTGGCTTCTTACTTCTGGACTCATGGCCAATTCGAAGAATTGTATCATAGATTCTTTAGTGGGATATCGCAGACTCTTGACCATAGAAGATATCACTTCCGCTGCTTCCTCTCCCGCTAGTTTCTTGCTTTCGATCCATAATTTAATTTGTTGAAAAGCTGGTAAAGTACCGGCCTGCGCAACAGCATCTCGGTAAACCATCCACATGTCAGATTTCACATTGTCACTACTTGACTTGGCAATTTCAATGCTACGACTTGCTTGATTGAGTTGACCGTAACTCATAGAAGCGATAACACGTACAAGTATATTGAACTTAGAAAGTAAATCAGCTTTAGGCATGTTATTAGGATTTTGAAGTTGCTGTGCAATTTCTTGTACTAGTTTTTGTGCATTCATTGGGTTTTGTTTCTTGTCATTATGAGGCTGTGGGTTCATATACAAGGCAGCGTACGCAGGTTCATTGGTTTTAGGTATATTATCGTTTACGTATGCAGAACCAGACTCGCTGGAACTCGATGAACTTGTCTCTTCGCTTCTCTTTTTGATAATAACCTTATTAATTGCTACAACTGATTTTGGCCGCGCTGATCGACGCTCGCGATTGTACTTTTGTACGTTAATGTGATTTTCTACAGACTCGGATGAAGAAGAAGAACTATCATCATCAATAGTTATTTGCTTAGGTGTCAGGGAGTACAAAAGATTTAGAACTTCTCGAGCGCCTTCAGGTTGTGGCCATTCCGGTTCAGTATCTTGCACTTGTGATAATAAATAAAACCTGACTTTGCTGTGCACTTCTGCTTTCTGTTTGCCATATAAGTGTGGGTGTACTTTGACAGTACTAGTAGTTTCAGACTTGTAAATTGGACCGTTCTTGCCTACAAGGATTCTAGAGATCATAGCCCTTTGAATAAATTGTTCCTTTCCTGTTTTATGAACAGTACCAGACCATTCAGCACCCTGAGGAACGCCAAAGTGATAATCAACTCTATGGTGGCAATGACCATAATTTTTGCTTTTTGTTATTTCCATAGGATCTTCCTCAGAAGTGAAGGATGGTAATTCCCTTCTCCATTCAGCTGCAGCAGGTGATACCGAGTAAAGAGTTTCACAATCACCAGTTACGTCTGTTTCCATTTTTCTAAATAATCCTTGCTGGCTTTCTTTGTCATAAGTGTCATGCGAGCTGTGGACATTGCGCGTAGTAGATAAGTCCACTTGAAGAGCTCCAATGAGACCCTTTAGTAAATTTTCATGTGCCAGTGAGACAGTTGCTGGTAAATTGAGAGACAGTATCCTTCCGCCATCATAGTAAATTTCGAAAGGCATGTCCAGCTTTGGAACTGGCTCATACTTTAGGTCTTCCGGCCAGGGCTCATTAAGCTTAAGCTCTTGATGAATTAGAGCATTTTGAGGATTTTCCAGCTTAGCTTGAAGATACCCCGGAGCTTTCACACGGACCGTAAAGCGAGCTTTGAACGAGTTACCAGTGCTAGCACTTTCTTGTAGATAAGCTAAGTTATGAGTTTCTACATCGTAGCGGTACAAAGTTCCGACTTGCCAGGGCCATTGCGATTTTTCTCCCTCTACTGGTTTAGCGTTTTTACTCCCACTTAGACGGCCCGAGGACACGGCCACTGTAAATAAAGAATTATAATTTATCAATAATTATACATAATTATTATGAAATATTCCTTTTAATTAAAATTGGATTTCTTCGATTTAGAATTATTTCTTGTTAATAAAATTATTTGTCCTTTAAAAAATATAAAATCTTTGCTGAACTTCGTTATTTCAAAATTTGAATTTGATTATTTCAAAAATTTGTGATCTTATTACTAACTAAAATAGTAGGAATATTTTATTCTATTTTTTTTTCATAAATGAAACTACCTTTTCGGATTTTGTCGCTAATCCGAAAAAGTAGTTTCATTTATAATGTCGAATATTCGCGTAAACCTAACAAAGTACTATTTTTTTTTCCGAACCGGGCTGAACCGGGGCTATTGCGTCTAAAAAGTGCAATTTTTTCGACTGGGGTAAGTTGAAGAAGCTGTATTTCTGCTACTGAATAGTTTACGGGAAAATTGTTTAAATATCTTAAATTGTCAGATCCTTAAGATTTATTTTCACTTAATTGTATAAGAAAACACCGAGTATATTCTTGTTAAATTTGATATGAATTCCAAAGACTGATTATAGACACAATAGCCCCGTATCGGGGGTTATTGTAACTATCATTCTTAATTTCTAAACTTAAAGAGATATGATGCTTGGAATCACTGATTATGATAAAAAAGGCATTGAAGAAAATGATTTGAGCACTTTATCTATGTAGGAAAACTAGTTTCTGTTAAAAATACTTTTTTTGGTCAAAGAGGGGTTATTGTAGCTAAATTAATTAGAACATAAATAATTAATATATATATAATAAAATTCTATTCATCATTCATAAACTGATTTAGATAATTATTTTATGTTTGAAAACGTTTTCGTCTAATTTGGTCCGATTTAAATTTGAAAAGGGTAGAAAATAGAAGACGATTAATTTTTAAAACACTTTTTTTTACTTCTACTATACCTACTTTAAAAAACGACTTTAAAATAAAAAAAAAACTAAAAAGTAAAAATAAATGATTTACTTTGACTTTTCATTTATCTAATAATAATTAAATATATATATAATACATGTTATAAAACAAAGCAATTTCGCCGCGTCTGTCTTTCTGTCTGTCTGTTCGCGATAAACTCAAAAAGTGCTGTACCGATTTTCATGCAGTTTTCAACAATGAAAGAATAGTTATCTAGTTAGGAAGGTTTAAGTATATAATTTGTCAAGTTCTAGTTAAAGCAACAAAATCGGGGGCTTAGCTACTTTTTCTATCTTAATACACCTCCGACTTCCGTACTCTTTAGCTTATAGCTCTTACAAGAAGCGAATAATTTTTCGGAAATTCTGAAGAATTTTTTCGTGGTGATTAGAACGCGGACGTAGCCGCGGGAATTGTTAGTTTACTTATAATGTATGATATTATAATACCTAACTAGATATTGTCAAAGACGCTGCCAGTTTAAGCAAAGTTTAAATCACAAATTGTCGATTGGCACCGACATAAAAAAATGTCTGATTAGTTAATTATTAGGTAAGGGAGTAGTATTTTGAAGTACTTTAATGAAAACTGGCAGTTTTTTTTTTGTGTTTTTAATTTTTTTTATTTTGAAGTCGCTTAAGTAGTTCTCTGGAAAATCTTCTGAAGTAATGTGCAATATTTATTTTTTTCTATACAGAAGGCGTTTTAGAAAGTTTGTCTGAGCTTCTGTCTGGGAAATGGGAATGTATTTCGATAAAGTCATTTAAAACTTTTTAATGCGCGAAAATATCTCATCTCTCAAAAAAAGTGGTTAGAATAAACCAATACAATTTAAAACTATAAACACTTTATCAAGCTAACTTTGATACTAAAAAAGTAAAATAAAAGTTAAAATAAATAATTATAAAAACTAATTAAAAAAACTATATTAAAAGCTATGACCATGATCGTATACGAAATGTCGAAAAAAACAGAACTCAAGATGAATATCCTTAAAAGATCCGAAAAGATGATCGGTTGTTAGAACGCAAAACATTAAATAACACAAAATAAAAACAAAATTTTCATAAATATTGAAAATGCATACAATAGATTTTAAAGAAATAGAAATGAAAAAGGACTTACCAATAACGGCCGCTAGGACCAAGATCTTCATACTGGCGACTAAACGATCCAAGCCAAGTCAACTACTGTCGATGCTAGAGAAGCTCACTTCTGGTATTCTCGATAGATACCATCCCTTATATAACTTTAATATACACGTGTAAGGCGTGACCCAGACGATAGTTACAATGTAAGTACTAAGATAAAAGTGACCTCAAGTGTTCGATGGGCAAATTAATTAGATCATGTTTTCAAAAGTTATGCTTACTAAAGATTTTGCTTCGGGACCGTGTTTATACAACTATAATTTCACGCGGCTCCGCCCGCTTTCGGACGACCAAAGCCAATGTAAATAATGCATGATTTTAGAACGTACCATAAAAAATATAGTGAGTCAACCAAAATGATAAACATAATATGCTGTCGAGTGTCGTGGATTTTAAAACTCTTTAAAGGGAATAATTCTGTTATACATACATGATTTTTGCATAACTTTAACCGTTTACACAGCGCATGAAACAAAAGCTCTCAAAACGAATATTTTTTGTTTTTGCATCAATTTTTATTGATGCTACGCTTCTTTTAATTTTAGCGTAATGTTAATAGTTAATAGCCTTTCTCGATATATGGGCTATCCAAAACTAAAAGAATTTTTAGTTCGAAAGAATAGTTCCTGAGATAAGCGCGTTCAACCAAACAAACTGAAGATTCTATCTCAATATCGATAATAATGACTAATTATATTAATAAATCAATAAAATTTCCAAAAAATAAAAAAAATAATTAATGCACAGATTGGACTAAGTACCTAATAATATATTCTATATAATTAAAACGAATGTTAGTTAGTATGCGCGTAACTCAAGAATCGCTGGACTAATTCGGCGAATTTATTTTTTTTTGTATGTTCCTTAAGGTCTACGGAAGGATTTAATAATAATAAAAAAAAATGTTTGTAAAACACTTAAATACTAAAGGGACGAACCCGAGCGAAGCGAGGGTGAGTCGCTAGTCTTAATATATATGTAGGTATATAGATGTTAGATAGCAAATGTTCTTATTACCTACATTTCCACAAGAAAGTCGCCATGAAAAATCCTAATTTTTTATCTTAATTAACAACTAGTGACTCACCCTCGCTTCGCTCGGGTTCGCCCCTAGGTACGTGTTGTATATATTTACTTCGCACCGCCCGGTATATATTTGAGTTGATTATATGAATTGCACGCACCATGGCAACGGTCCTAACATGATACGTCAAACGCCGTTAATTGTGTAATGTTGTTTTAAATTTCATAACTTTTTTCGATATAGTATGTTATCTTTAAGAGATAGACATATGCCATCGCGGACTTTTCTGTAGAACTATATAAGATACACAATTCCAACATACATCATTTTGTTATATCTCAAAGGGTTTAGGCAGCGTTTTCGTTGAAAGCTCCCAAACGGCTTATTTTTTCCGACACCTCCAACATATTTCATTATATATAAGCCAATGTATACAAAACCTTGACAAATTATAGACTAAAACCTTCCTGGGGAACTATTCTATCCATTGGTGAAACCTGCATGGAAATCGGTGCAGTAGATTTTGTGTTCATCGCGAACAGACAGACAGACGCGGCGGAGGACTTTGTTTTATAATATGTATAGATATAGATTAAAAGGGAATGCAAAATATTTGTAGTAACCAGAAAAAATATATTTTATACTAAAAATGCTAATTTTTGTCTCTTATTAATATTTTTCTTAAATGCGAACGAATTCGTGAGTTATTACTAGTTACGATAATTACTTCAAAGTTAATTTGCAAATAAATCATTAATAATTTCCATGATATATTTAAATTATCATGATATACTTAATGTTATTTTGTTGCAATTTGCATATTGCTATACCCACTAATCACAGTTGACATATTTACTACATTTAGTATTACTGTGATTGTAGGTTCAATCCTGGGTTGGGTCAATCGATTATTAATAGAAAATTTTTAACGTGTGTTTATATGACTTGTAAAGAATTTGTGGAGATTTGCAATACGACTCTATCACTTATTTCTAAATATTATTTGGGGACAATATCATCTAGGATTCTAGGCCTATGGTAAGCTACGAGGCTTGTGTTATGGATGCCAGATAGTTGATACACTACACATATGTATGCAACTTTAAGTACACACTGTATACATATTCTACATATTATCAACACCCATGACTTACAGATATTTATGCTCATCACACAAATGTATGCCCCCAGCGGGACTCGAACCCACGACTGTTGGCACAACAGGGTCACTAGGGTCAAATTTCTACAATACTATGTATGTGTATCATGTTATCATTGTAGTCTTTGCCTTGAAAAGTACTTGCAGATGAGAGGATAAATAAAAAACAAAAAACTCTCGATGAATTTTATTAAAAGTGAGCAATATTTGACAGCAACTGTCTTAACCTAAGTAACTTATAGTAGAAAAAATATTAAGTCATCAAAAAGGAGATCTTAAATGGAAATGACCTTATAAAATACTAACAAAGGAGATTCTTTGGAAAGCATCCAACTTTTGTACATTATCGCCGTTTACATGAAACGTCACTTACTTTAAAACAAGAAAAAATAAAGAAAAATGTTGCCATAATTTAAATTAATTGTCATATCAATATGTTAATTCGTAATTTGGCTAAATTGCAATTTTATAGGAGATTATTATAACGTTACTAATTGAATTATATTACGAATTTAGAGAGTATGAAAAATTTGATAGAAAAAATAATTATTAAAAATATCGATGCATTCTTATGAATTATTAAAATATTTATGGATTATAATCAAACCGTCGCGTCGTATTACGAGCGAAGTGACGTTCGTTGCGAAACACCATTAATCTTATTTACTAAATAATATGCTTAAAATTAAATATAGAAAACATTATAAAAATCCGGATAATTGAGCAATACATTTCATTAACAATGTATTCATTTAATTAAAAAAAATAATAATAATAAAATCATCTACTTACAAAGTAAATGTTACAAATCTAATTTTTTAACGTAATTGAGCAACAGTAGGTGTTTTTGGAAGATTCACTAAGTTTAAAGGGGTCAAGAAACACCAATAATAATTAAAGCTTAGCTTTACAAAAAAAAATTTTGGGAAAGCATGATGGCCTAAAGTTCTAGACATCTTTTTTGTATTATAAATGAAAATATCTTTTCGGATTTTGTCGCAGATTTATCGTCACAGGAGAAACTCTTCCGTGACCATGATTGCTGTGAAGCATTCGAAACGTCGGGAACCAAGAATCAAAATAAATCCGCGACTCAATCCGAAAAGAAAGTTTCATTTATAATGTCGAAATTCGTAAAGCTAAGAAAGTATTATCTTTTTTGTATTAAAATTGCCCACGAATGCCTGTTAGATCAAACTTCATGAAGATATTTTTTCCAATCTGATACAAATCAAGAGCAGTGATGTCTCTAGCTGTCCCGTTTAATAACGATTTAACTTGACAATAAAATTTAATAAGTTATAAACGCTCTGCATAAAACTGAACTGAACTGACTAACGGTCTACTACATAAGACTGAAAAGTATTTAAAAAAAATGGGTAGACTGTGATCAATTATTATTGGTGATTTCTTAACCCTATAGTAGTTTAAAATATTAACATTAAAGTGTCTTTTGAACACGTGTTTGACACAAATACATTTAAAAATACTTAGCTTCAAGTCATATTAAATTTACAAAGCAAATGCTCATCGTATTAACTTATTAACTTGAACAAACATAATTCGCTCCACTTGGGTTCGTTCCATAGGTAAGTTTTAACGGTAATTAAAGGTTTCTCAGAGACGTGATATTTTCAGATAACCAACTATCATCATACCAAATATCATCACGATCAGTCGGCTGCCCAATTTCAAAACACAGTAACTATCATTTAAAATTTTTTTCAATTTTTCTTATTAAAAAAAAGTTTGCCCGCCAAATTGATGAAAAATTTGATTTATGAATAGAAAATACTTGAATATAAATATTTCTAGCAAAAAATACTTAAAATTAAGGTCTTAAAGTTGTAAAAAATGCAGCAATACTAGAAAAAATCAGGTATAAAAATTTTGCAGTTACTGTGTTTTAAAATTGGGCAGCCGAATCTGTCCAGTGGTTTACATTGATGCGGTCACAGACAGATTTAATAAGATTTCTCAAAACATTTCATGTAGGTACAGATTTGACTAAGGTAGAGTTTAATATATGTACCTAAAAGGTTTAAAATCACAGTGCGGAAAGTCTACTTTATTAATTTTTTAATTTTTGTGCGCGATCTGATTTGATCTGATCTATTACTAAAATAAAGTTTAAAAACTATAACCTGACTACGTAAAAAAATAGGTCTAAAATAGACAAAATTAGAAAATAATTAAATTAGAAATGCATAGGTACAAAAAATTGTCAAGATTGAGCGTAATAAAAATTAGTTTATGGAAGAGCATTTGCTTTTCATTAATCAAACTTATTCTACGTTTTTGGTCCCATAACCTAATTGAACAAGGATGTGTTAAACACATCTCTTAAAATATACAACAAAAACTAAAATATTTGAGCATAAACCCAGTCTTTGATTTATCGTGGTTTTATTTACATTGTAAAATATTATAAATTAATAAGTCAAAGTAATTTAAGCTTAGTTTAGAAATATGTAAGTATTTATGTTTTTCAACTAAGTATAATATACTCAATTCAATTCAATTCTTTTTAGTACCTTTAAAGAGCACCCGAGACGATCAATCGCAATTGTCAATGTGCTACGTTATTATTAATTGCAATTGAATTGCGATTGATGCAGTGTTCAATGTGCTGGCGCTCAGTTGCTTTTTGACATTGACACTTGACAGTTAGTGTTCGCACAGGCTCAGGCGCGCGAAATTCAAAAACAGAAGGGAAACGATTGTCAATGACTCATTACTCTCACTCATGAAAATGAAAATATCCATCAATCACTTTCAATCACGTGACTGCAATTGACAATCGCTTCAATTGCACTTGTATATGATCAATGGGAATTAGCAATAACGTAAAATTGACAATTGAGATTGATCGTCTCGGGGCTACCATTAGCCTAAAGTTTAGACTCTAGAATTGTGTCAAAACGATTAAATAAACAAAACATCATAGCTTTTGCAATCTGGGAACGGTTAGTTTATCTCGTATACATCTCAAAGTAGCCAACTTAGCTGGTGAGCTTGGCACGAGTTGTTCTGTACGTCGTATTGGTCTGGTTGAGGGTATGCAGGTTCGGGGCACTTGTGTGATGTGGGGGTGCGACTTTACGTGCTTCCGTAAAGATGATGGGTCGGTGTAACGTTTTCCACATCCCACTGCGCCACATGCGTATGGCCTCTGTAATAGATATAATATGAATAAATATGTTCGGACTGTATCTAATTCCATGGTAAGCTACGAGGCTTGTGTTATAGATACCAGATATGGAATGTGGCAGGCAGAATGGTGGACTATGGCCTGATTCCCCTCTCATTAAAGGGAAGCTCAAGTTTGAAGGGAGGACGTTAATATAGGGTAAAACACAATACATTATAAAATATGGGATACTCGATATCCCGTTATTAGAAGTATTTTCAGTTAGATAGTCGTTTGTTGAAAAAATTGTTTAAGTTATCACTACGTATTTTTAATGTAGTTCTCAACAATAGATAGAATAATGATAATCTTAAAAAGATATTATTTAAGATAATTATCTATAATTTATTTTAAAAAAATTATCGACTAATATGATGATAATTGTAAATTAAGTTAGAGAAATAGAGCCATTTTTTCGTTTTCATAATATAAATGAAAAGGTTACCTAAATAGATCATTAGTAAGTAATCAGCACTTTTTAACGTCCCACTACTGGGCACTTGCCTCCTTCAATACGAGGGGGATCAGGCTATAAATCATTGGTATTTATAAAAAATCTTACCGCATTAAAATGCGTTCTCTGATGTTTCGCGCGGTCGGACGAGTTCGAGAAGGCTTTCCTGCAGTGCGGCGCGGGACATGCGTAGGGGCGCTCTCCAGTGTGAGACCTTACATGAATTTTCAGATTTTCCAAACGAGAAAACGCTTTGCCACAGCCAGGATGCTGAAAAAAAACAAAATTACTTTTTTCAGACAATAGTATACTGTATAACTCCAATTCTTAACCACAAAGGTCAAAGACCACATTATAAGTACTCGTAAAATGGAACTTTTGTTTGCTCTTACAACCTTTGTTTATGTTTATTTATTTGTAAATACTGAAGTAAATACCGTAATTCTTGTAAATTTTGTATGTCATGTAAAATACTTGTACACAAACGAGCTTTTCTCTCACAAAAATGAAGACCGTCTGAAGAAAGTCCTCAGTCTAATTCTTATTTAACTATAAAGATTACCAATCAATTAATACAATTCATCATAACGATGAAAGACAAAATATGTTATAACATGAGTAACTAACATGGCATCTATTCGGCTTATGTCCGGAGTGTACACGCATGTGTATGAGCAGCTTGTATCGCGCGTTGAAAGGACGGCGTGCGCGCGCGCAGTCTCGCCAGAGACAGCTAAACTCGTCACCTGAAAAAGAATTACGCATATGAGTTATGCTCTTGCTATGATTATTATTTTACTAAGTAAAATCTTTCTAATATATAAAAATCTCGTGTCACAGTGTTTGTTATCGAACTCCGCCGAAACGGCTTGACCGATTTTTATGAAATTTAATGTGTATATTTGGTAGGTCTGAGAATAGGTCGTAGGTTACTTTTATTCCCATACGTGATAAAGGTGTCCCTCTCCAGATTTATATTTTTTCATTATTAGACCAAATTTTGTTTTTTTTTTAATTTTAGTATCATTTGGCATCAAAATTACTTATAACCCTCAATTTTTATCCTTCTTCATTAATTTTGACGTAAAAATTTAACAATAATTTTTATTTTACAAAAAAAAACTAGTAAGAAGTTTAGAAAGTCTAAAAAAGCTCTTCAAAAACATATTAACTTTGTACTACTAAATAATTGAATTATTATATAGATTTATTCTTAATACATTAATATGTAATGTATATACTAATGTAATGGTTATCGGTCCAGTAGTTTTATAATGAAAATTAATTTGGGTAAATGGGCGGGCGGCCGGCGGAGGATATCTTAACTTATATTTTACCGCCCGCCTATGTCTAGGCATCCATACGAGCCCTAAGAAAATATCAGCCGAAAAGAATATCCATTTTAGCGTACGATTTTCGACGAAAAATGAAATTTTATCGTAGAAGTGACGGCCATATATATATATGATATATATTTTATAATCGAATTTAGATTCATGATTAACAGAAGCCAACATATGCAAGCCTTGTAGTTTTTCAGCTTCATATTAAACTCTATTCGTCATATTTCAAACTGCATCGGAATTTACAAAATGAATCATAGTTACGAGAAACAAATGAGTCTGACATACTAATGTTTTTTTGTAAAATATTTTACAGTAGATACCTACATATGCTATTATTAACTTAAGCTGATTATAGCTGTATAGCAAATGCTCTGGTTTTATGAAAATTTTATGTGATGTCAAAGTATATAGACCTATTTTATGCATAATATTCTATAAAATTAAAAATAAAATAAGTATAAAATAACCAATTGACGCAGTTTGTAGTGACCCTACTTGCTGAGCCGGCGCGGGCGGTCGTGGGTTCGAGTCCCGCTGGAGGCTTTCATTAATTGACCATAAATGTTTGTACTCCAGTTATGGGCGTTTATATTTATAATAAGTATGTATGTATTTAAATTTATATGTGGTAGGTATGCGTAAAACAAGCCTCGTAGCTTACCACGGAACTAGATGGTGCTGGGTGTAATAATGTCCCAACATATTTATTTACATATTTGTTGTAAAATTAACGAAAGAAATATTTAACATTCATATGAGTTTTAAGAAAACGTTAACTTAAATCCATTAAAAGGTTTAGACTAAAATGGCTAGAAGACAAACATCTTTATCTTTACCTTTGTAAGTATTGACGTGCGCCCTCTCAATGTGCTCCACCAGCGTATTTTGATTTGGATATCTTTCGAAACACTGCTCCCATAAGCAGACCCTTTCACCTATAATATAAACAAATTTGATTTATATTTCGACGGTTTGGAGATTAGATTGTTATGGTGTTTTAGACCAGGTGCTTGAACTTTTTAAATCTTTTGAAAGAACTATTTTAACGAAGTTCGTTATGAAATAATAAGTATTTATACTACTCGTATATTCAAAAAAGATTATTTAAATGATTATTAATATTTATTAATTTTTTAAATATATCTTTTATTAATTGGTAATTATGATTTTATATACCTTGCGTTTTGTCTTTTTCTGATCGTCTTTCATTTTGTCCGGTTTTCTCATCAATCTTCGCAGCTTCATTATCCCTTTCAAATATCAAACCAAATTCATCTAAATTTATAAAAAGTTCATCTTCATCGAAATTTTCGGAATTCTCGTCATAATAGCCCGCACTTTGTACATCGCTTTCTATGGAGTCCGATATGGACACTTTTCTAGAATTTCTATCAAAGTTGAACTCTGAGCAACTGGTCGGAGTGTCGGGCAGAATATACTTCTTCTCGTTGTCCAAATTATATAATATATTATTTGGATAGCTATAATGTTCTATACTACTAATTATAGGCGTATTAGGGGTTTGTGTCCCTAATACATTAGTATTATAATTTTCTTGCACATTAAATTCTTCCGAGTTATAATTACAATATCGCTTAGAAAACGCCGTTTCTATGGGTGGTAATAAATTTTCATTAGAGACAGTTTTTAAATAGTCTTCGTTAAATGCATCCGGTGTCAGTCGACATGATTCACTATCTTCTCTACAAAGTTCGTCGATCAAAGATTCGTCATCTATATAATCATTGTTTGCTTGGAAATAAGAATTTTTCTTAGAATTGTCATCACACGAATCGGATTTGAAGCTGCTATCGTCGAACTCTATACTGTCTAAGTCTAAGAGAACTTCTTTGATATTCTGATCATTTATATTACTGTCTATCACTTCATCAATAATTTCGAAATCTGTTTTATTATTTTCAGTACTATTCCACGTATCTAAAACTTCAAAATCAAAACTTTCTTCCACTCCATATTTAAAATTATCATTTTTTGGTTTAGCTTTACCATTTTCTAACTCCATATTAAATTGGGACATGTAATAAGCGTGTAAGTCTGTGACATTATCATTCCTCTCTTGGAATGGTTCATCGTCGTCATAAGGTATGAGGTCATAATCAGCCATGACTATAAGTTCATTCGCCCAAAGTTCAGTAATCCCGATACAGAGGTGGATAAATTGACATGTGGTATATATGACCGCATATGGCTTGCTATTATTGTAAAAATAAACTTTCTCCGAGCAACATCTCGCGTGGCCTGTACATCTGCGAATTATAAATTTAATTACTATTGTTATTACACATTTCGCAACACGTGTTTGTTTCTCCACCTTATAATAGTCCAAGGAAGTGCTCTCTAGTTTTAATATTATGTTTAGTAGTACTTAATTTATCACAATTTATTTAATATTGTTAAGGATAACTAAGTTTTGAGTTTTCGATATTTGTATTATATAATTAAAAAATTAAACTTTATGCTGTATTGTATTTAAAAAATGTAACAAATAAAAAAATAAAAACAGTTTATTTTTCAATTATTTTAAGTATTTATTATTATAATTTAATATAAGATTTATATTAAGTAATTATTAATTTTCAATTTCTTAAAATGCTTTGTTAATAATAAAATAAATAAAAGCTTACCAATGAATCAAATCGGCGCTTATTTTGTTTATGACTGTAAAACCAATTTTAATTTCCACAATTTAAAAAATCACAAAATGGCGCGCTGTCAAATTGACACTAGTCTTCATTATCTGTGCACACGCGAACACGACCGCACTGATTGGGATATCAATCGGGAATAACAGGAGCTGTTAGGATAGCGAAAAAAACTATACTCGTTACTACACATGTGTTTTAAGCTACCATCACAATAAAACATTATACCACAGATTAAACTCTCTTTTTGATACTAGCATAGAGCACAAAATCGTTTAGCCAAAGGTTTTACAGACGTAAATAATGTTATTCATTAGTGTCTTTTGGCGCCATAATACAGTTTTAGAGTATAGTTAATCCATTTTCACTTAATTGGTTGTTAATATTTTTTGCATATTTCACGCATTGTTGTAGAACTTTTTGGAATAGCTCATTTTAAATGCATTAGTGACTTCTTCAGATAAAGTGATATTTTATTATTGTTTTACTAGAAAAAGCTTTGAAGTCAACAACCTTCTTGCGTTTAATTTCGTTTGTAAATATATTACCAAGTAGACGTTTAATTAAAGTATCGGCACTCTATAATTAATAATTGATTGGTATATAGTTTCTGCGCTCAACTTGTTCTATCCTCAATTCATTCAATTGCAACACTTTTTTAGTCATGTGTATTTCTAATTTTCCTATGTCAAGGCCGGTATAGTACTGACGAAGCGTAGCGTTTGAATGCGTATAATCTTAATTTAAGGCAGTGATAGCCAGATGGTAAAATCAGGATCTCGCACTTCTGACATTTTCATGTGCGAATTATTTCTAATATGATTAGCACTTGCCTTACCCTGAAGGAAACAGTGGGACCTTAAAAAGGACTGAAGACAATATTATATTATTCGACTAGTGATTTACTTTCGCTATGCCTGGGTTTGTCCCGTTGCATTAAAACGTACTTTTTATTGTTTTTTGAGTTGACCTTAATTTTGTTTTCTAAAATAAAAGTTGTCGAGATAAAGGGGGGTTAAGTTCTGAAACGGCTGGTCAGATCTTAACGGGACTTTAACTGATAAATGCTAGAAGCTAGATCTGATGTTAGAAGGAGTAACTTGAGATACATTTATTTTAGAAAAAGAATTAGGGTTCCGTTTAAAAAATATAAACCATACTTAGGGACGAACCATGAGCACCGGAGTATGTCACACTAGTAACTAATATTAGTAAATATTAATATAGATTCTTAATTATGTCTTTAAAGTAAACTACGGTACTAAATTTCGTTGGCATTTTCTTATAATTCAATGAGATATTTCGGATTTGAACTCGCATCACTCGGTATATTAGCGAGCGCCTTACCGCTGGGCCACCACTGCCTTGTATCTCTTGTTAAAATTGTTAAATTTGTTTTATAAATAAATAAAAAAAAAGTCGGTTCGAGATAAATACGTACAATATTATTAGTATATAGTTAACTTGTATAGGCAACTTTATATAGGATGTAACTCTATCTACAGTCTACTCGTATTTGTCACATGCCTGTCGCACCACTAAAAAGATTTTGATGACATCTTCGGAAGGACATTTATAGCAATTATTATCTTTTTGTCTTCAACTAATTATTTTGCCATTCTGGCAAAGCAAGCGAAGCCATGGACAACAACTAGTTCATATAGCTGATGAGGTAAAATTGAAGAAACATTTGAACTCTCCCATCATATAACGAGTAGCAATAAAATTGAGTTTTTGTGACACTAATTTTAACGAGGTCCTTTAAAATCATTACTACTAGAAATATGAAAACACGTGTCGAAGAAAAAAGTTCATGCTATTAAAAGTTTTTACATTTTTTCTCGCTTCTGTTGACGTTACATTTTCATCCCGACGTCAGCTTTTAAGCTAAGCCAGTTTTTTTTAATTTAAGTTCTTCATTTAAAAATATTGCATGTATAACTCAGATTTTAATGACGCAGATGGAATGAATAACATTAACCTACCGGGTCACCTAATATGTATAAATAAATTTTAGATCGAATCAGAATTAAGTACAAGATATTTTCTTAAAAATCTTATTGTAATAGTCACTTACATTGATATAGAGCTAGAATCTATAGTAATCGACCGTTTGGAATAAAAGGGTTCCATCCAACATTTTTCTATATTTTGATTTTTTAACTTAAAAATGTTTCATGTGACCATAACTTTGTTCTCTAAACCTTTGAACGTCATCTATTGCCCCTTAATGAATTAGCTGTATAAAAAAGTTCTATTTGTGAAATTAATGATTCAAAAAGTTCCATCTGAATCATGAATGTTAAAATCCAGATGGAACCATCTTATTCCAAACGGTCGAGTTGTTAAGATTTTTGTCTGTCTGTCTGTGACCGCATCACGAGAAACCACTGTACAGATTTTGATGAAATTTGGTATAGTAATAGCTTACCCGGGTCAATATTTACTTGTAGGATATTTTTTACCCCGGGAAAATATCTGTATATTTTCCCGGAGAATAATGTCTATATTAATAAGATCTTCTAATAATATTTAATATACAAATTCGACTAAGCTATAGTTTTATTATATTTACTAGCATTTCACGCGGTTCCACCCACGTTATAAAGACCGGAGTACCGAAATCTTAGATTTTACATACTTTGTAATGTTTGAAAGGCGTTTGGTAATGGTTAGTTGAGATTACTCAGAAATGAGATATTATCTAGCAGTAGTAGATTCGGCCTCTGTATCGATAATAATGTCTATTTCAATAAGAATTTCCAAAAAATAATTAATGTTCAGATTCGATTTATTTAGAATTTTATTATATGTATAGGTTGATTAGATTATTTTCTAGAAACCTATCATATTATAATGTTAGACGTAATTCAGTGACATGTTACAGATGACCTGGGTTCAAAGCTATCCACACTTTGTTGCAATCTGAGGGTATTATCCTAATAATGTGTAAACAGCTATAACACGTGTAGTCTAATGGAACGGAGGTCTTAATCGATTTTGTTTATACTAGTTCACTTGCTTATATTTATTTAAAAGTATATAATTTAAAGCTTCAAGTATGTTATAAGTATTTAAATAGGTTCGGATTGATGGGTAAAGTAAGTTCTCCCAATTGTGCTGTGTGTGGTACAGTGAAAGATGTCTTCATGTCTTAGAAGAATGCAGTAGAGTTATAGTTCAAAGGTCATCGATTTTACTTCAACGCGGAAGCATTGTAGGATATTGTAATAGTTTTTAAGCTTATCCTTTGTCTAAGGAAGCCAAGATGCTCTATAAATTAGTTAAATTAGTTATTAAGTAAGTAGTATAAGTAAGTAGTTTAATCATTTTTATGTTACTTGTAAGCGATGATGAAGGTGACATATTCACTTTGTGAAAAAACCGTCTATTAAAAATAAAGAGAAAAAAAAAGTATGTCATGTGTAATATCTTATTTTTTTTTCTTTTTATTGACAGCATAAATAATAATAAATAAATATGTTGGGACATTATTACACACAGCGCCATCTAGTTTCGTGGTAAGCTAAGCTTGTGTTACGGATACCAGATAGTTGATATACTACACATATACATTTTAAATACATACATATTATAAATATAAACACCCATGACTGGAGTACAAACATACGTGCTCAACAAATGAATGTCCCCAGCGGGACTCGAACGCACGACTGTTGGCTCAGAAAGAAGGGTCTCTACCGACTGAGCCAAACGTGTCGTATATAAGAATATTGTTGTTCAAATTTAGATTGTGACTGTGTGATTTAAAGTTATTTTTAAATTATTTCTTGTTCTAGTTCCAAGAAATATTAAGCTCTTAGATAACTTTTAAAATAAATCTTTATAATTTAAGATGTCCTCGAAGAACTAATGTTTGGTACTAATTTATATATATGGCATTACAATCGATGATTTTTCAAGGTTGGTAACTCGAAACCAGCATAGATACTACGAGTAAATCAGAATCAAGGCTAGAGTGAATAGGTGGCTACTGAATTAGTGCGACTCCATCTACGACTGCGTTACCACTTACCATCAGGTGGAACGTAGTCAAGCACTCATTTAGAATAGAATAAAAAAAATATCAAGATGGCTACATCAGTAGTAACAGTAGTAACGAGCTCGCTTGTGGAACCGAGTGTAGGAGGTTTAAATGTAGGTCTCGCATCTCTGATATTTTCATGTACGAACCATTTTCACACGGTGAAGCAAAATATCCTGAGGAAACCTGCATGTCCTAGAGAACCTAGCAAGATTTCGAAAGACATGTGAAGTCCAACCAGCATTTGACCAGACCATCCAGGTGGACTATGGCTCGATGCCCCTCGTATTGAAGGTAGGCCCGTGCCCAGCAGTGGGTCGTTAAAAATAGCTGTATACATACATATAAATACCATGTAACTGATGAGTATGCATTTTGGGTGGCAGATTTAATATTTTATGTCGATTACAAACATGGAAGAGTGATTAATTTTTAACCTTTTCTCATAACACTGCTTTATGGCGTTTACTTTCAAACACTGTAATGACTGTTATAAATTATTTTTACAAGCGCATGTTAAATATAATGATTGCACTTAAGACAATTTTGATAACGTAAAAAAAACATTATTATTACAAAAAGAAATTGCTCGCTGTGCCAGCGCTAACGGGTTCGAGTCCCGCTAGGAGCATTCATTTGCACGAATGTATGTACTCCAGTTATGGGTGTTTAGATTTAAAATGTATTTATTTAAAGTCATATAACTATAATATCCATAACACAAGCCTCGTACCTTACAATGGAACTAGATGGTGTTAATGTCCCATCATATTTATTATTATTAATGATGATCTATCTAACAGATTTTACTTTAAAAATATAATTGAAGGCAGATGCGAAAGATAATATTATTTTAATATGAATAATACGTCGATAAAACAAAGACAAATAAAAGTAAATGAAAGTTCAACACAACAGTATAACTGAGACGTGGTGTTTCATACTGACTGGAGATTCAGCGACATTAAATTCGCGAAAAAATTAAAAAAAATGTTACATTACGTATAATAAATTATTATGTGATAATGTCTTTACAGGTTTTCTATAATAAAATTCGAATTCAAACTTAAGAACAGTGCCAATCCTGTTTGAGGAAAAAAAAATCTTAGTAGTATACGAGTGGTCGGAAAATTTAGTTGACTATGTAAATAACGAAGGGAAAATAGTCCACGCTCAGAAAAAGTTCTGGAAGGGGGGTGGGGGTGGTAATATATATGGTTTAGGGGTATGTACTCCTTTTTATTAATTTGCTGCTGAACTATGCATCCTATCGAAAAACGTTGAATGTAAAAGTTTAACTGTTTTTAAGTGGTTAAATAAAAAAAATGTTATTATTTTACAGATTAAGCTAACTATTTCGTAAATTACGTGATTGTTTCAATAATATTACGAATCGTTTAAAAATATAAAATATTTTCGTAATTCATTACGAAAACCATTTTTATTTTTCAAACAAAATTAATTTAAATAATCCGAAACGAGTAGTCTATTTGGTTATTACTTATTAGTTAACATATCTAATGACGACGCTAATTTCTAGCCTATTTCCATCACTGCGGCCAACTTAGAGCACCTCGAGACGCTTATTCCTCTGTTCAGAACTCGAACCCACGACCTTTAGATCAGTAGCCTATCAGAACTAAAGCAGTCATATATGGTAGGTATTGTACATACTCGTACAAGTCTCCATTCAATATGAAACGAGTACAAAACAACGTTGCTGTATTTAACGATCATGTTGCACTTATGCGTGACACGTGTGCAACGCATAGATATGATTTAACGGTCGCGTCGCCGGATAAATATACAAGTCAATTGATCAGTGAAATAAAACAACTTAAAGACAAAAATTAAAATACTTAGTTCCAAATAGTAGTGTTTTCATCTCTGTCTTAACAGATTTTGTTTGTTTTGCTAGAAGCTGCTAAGGAGCTTCGAAGTTGGAGCTTTGTCTAGTAGCCTTTAAGGAGCTTATCAATAAATTAAGTGTTATCAATAAGAATAAGTTAAATAATAATTTCTTTACGTAAACTCTACTCGTAGATAAGATAAGTACATATATGTTAGTTAAATAGGTAGGTACTGACTACTGACTACTGACTGCCTCGGTGGTGTAGTGGCAAGCATGTACGGTCACACACCGAGAGGTCCTGGGTTCGAGTCCCGGGTCGGGCCAAGTTTAGTTATTGAATCTTCCTGTTTCGTTAGCTTCAGTAACAGCCCGGAGTTGGGAAGTTGGTGGTGGTTCACCCCCGTGCCTCGGAGAGCACGTAAAGCCGTCGGTCCTGCGCCTTAGCTCTCACTGGTCGTGTCGAGTAGTCGTCCCACCGGAGTATGAGAGTGATAGGAATAGAGAGTGCACTTGTGTCTGCGCGTACACTTGTGCACTATAATATCTCCTGCGTACTTGGCCAGTCTCAATGAGATTGGCCGCCATGGCCGGCATCGGTCGGAGAACATTATTATTAGGTAGGTACTAGGTATAGTAGACTCGATGTCCAAGTCCAGTACCTACTAATGTATAGTACATTAGTAGGTACTGCTAGAAATTAATTAAACCCAATGTCTGCCCCTATGTATGCTTAGATCTTTAAAACTAAGCAACGGAATGTGATGCGCTTTTTTAAATAGATTGAGTGATTCAAGAGGAAGGCTTTTATGTATAACTAGTGGAGCCCACGGTTTCGCTCGTGCCTAATCTAGGGACGAACCAGAGCGAAGCGAGGGCGAGTCGCTAGAGTTATATAATTCTATAGTTTTATATAATTTTCGCTTGTGTGTCTGTCTTTCTATCTGTGACCATATCACGCGTAAACCCTTGGACAGATTTTAATGAAATTTAATATGATCATAGCTGGTGGTATCCGGGTCTTGATATATATTTATATACCTATCATATATATTTGACGACTTGCATGATGCGTGTTTCTGCGTTTAAATGTACGCTACAATAGATACCTTTACTTATTACTTCAGGAAAATATCATACCTTTGAGAAATCTATAGCAGCCGTAAGAACTTATCTAAGGAACGAACACAAACAAAGCAAGGATGTATCATTAGTTTACTTTTTACAATATTATCAGTAAATATTATCGAAAATCGATACAAGCTACTAGTTAGTTATGCCAGATCCATGTTAACTAAACTTTAATATCACATTTATGGTGTACATTTAATAAAAAAGACGATTTCAAACGCCACTCCCAATGATTGACACGATACGTGCTCGCAACGAAAGCTAAGGAAAAAGAAAAAATGGTCTAATCTATTTTAGGTTCGATTTGTTTTATGTTGATAGAACTTTCGTAACATTAGAATTGCCTGCAGCTTCACTTGTGCACTTTTTTCTTTTATTAATACCTACTAGAATTGCTCTCGCTACGCTTGGGTAAGAACCCGACCCTTAAAAGAGATAGTTATTGCGAGTGTATCTTACAAAAAAGATTTATGATATTACAGATTTTACTGTGGGCCTTAGTTAGACCTACAATTTTGTAGTGCATATATTTCTTAAATTGTAAATTCATAAACCATGTTCTAAGAATATCTCTACAGAACCAGTTATTATAAAAGTTTTCCCGTGGTAAAAAAATATTAATAAAAAGCACGAACCGTGGGCCGTGGCTAAGCTCGAGCCAAGCTTCTGATCGCTACCAAACTTTACAGGATCATGCCTGTCTGAAGGTTGCTTAATTATTTTATATACTATACATATATCGATTTTTATGTTTATAGATTATAATTGTTTAAATATTTATCAAGAGCAAACATTTTATTATCTTGTAACTACATAAATGAGTAACTTTATATGGATGGTTGTTAGTCAATTACGCCAAAACGGCAGAACCTATCTGGCTGAAACTTGGCACAGAGATCATAGTCTGGAATAGCATATAGGCTAGCCTTTTTGTCAGGCACGAACCCAAGCGCAGCAAGGCCGCTAGTAATAAACATGTTGGGACATTATTACACACAGCGCCATCTAGTTCCGTGGTAAGCTACGAGGCTTGTGTTACGGATACCAGATAGTTAATATACTACACATATATAAATTTTAAATACATACATATTATAAATATTAACACCCATGACTGGAGTATAAGCATTCGTGCTCAACAAATGATTGCCCCCAGCGGGACTCGAACCCGCGTCCGCTGGCGCAGAAAGTAGGTTCACTACCGACTGAGCAAAACGTGTCGACATAGTAGTACTAGTAGTTTACAATTTGTCGTAAAACAAATGACTAAGCGCACAAATACATACTGAAAGTAAATGTCTCAATTTAGCTGAAAATATCATCATCTAGTAAAAAACAAGATTTTTTTCTTAAAAAAGTAATTACTAACTCAAGGCTAAGGCAAATGATTAATGGACGTATTAAATTAACTATTGTTCTTATCTAGGACACGCAACGAGAAATGCTTACACTTGTCGGTACGAGAGCTTCTCAAAGTTTTGTGTATTATTTTGAGATCAATTGTCTTCATACATTGAGCTTAATAAATTATTTTTAACAAAAAAACAAAAACCGACTTCCAAACTTAATAAATCTAAACTAAAAAGTAGAAAATAATACTTTTAAGGACTTTGTTAATTTTGGAGTCGGTGCCAGCCAGGTATTTTGATTATGTTTACAAATTGATAAATTAATCAAATATGTATCTATTTAGGGTTATTTTGCTTTGGCTTTATTTTAAATTTTTAGCGGAATGTAGATACGTATTGTGTTAATGACTATAAAAATTTACCTTCTATTATGATGTAAACCTTATAGCCTGAAAGTATACAACTATCGGTCCATAATTGCGTATTATATTGAAAAATTTTTCTTTAAACTGCTAACCGTTGAGAAGTTGTACCTTCCATCATCAGTAACGGTACGTGACTCAAATATCCATATAGCCTATAAAAGATTCGGCCGAGCATCGTTAATTTGCTCCTAAGAATTGAAGAGTTCCGATACTTTGTCATGGATCCCATCATCAGAACCTTACCAAACTCTCATCAAACTACTCTTGAAGTATATCCTTTCCATTAAAAAAAGAATCATCGAAATCGTCCATTTGTCGCGCAAATACTTAATGCAAATTTGAGACTTTTATGGTTTTCTCATGGATGCCATCGTCAGAACTGGAAAATATTAAAATGGGACCACATGGGAAGCACTACCTTTCAAATAAAAAAAGAATTATCAAAATCGGTTCACCCAGTTCAAAGTTATGAGCTTACAAACATAAAAAAAAATACAGACGAATTGATAACCTCCTCCTTTTGGAAGTCGGTTGAAAATATTAAGTAATAGTCGCTATCACTTCTTTTAAAATATATAAACATATTTCAGTTGCTATATGGAAGATATTCATTATGTAAACAATATATGGTTTTTTTATATATACTTTTAATATGCATCTTAATAAAGATGAGCCGTATGTATTAATACAATATTAAAAATATATTATAAATACTTTTTTAATATTCTCATGTACTGCACTTATGATGTAATAATAGTACTAAGAGAAAGGGCAAAGTTTGAGAGACACTGATCGTCGCGGTGGTACACCAAATTAACACACTCGCGCTGTAACCGCTGGTCAACTTGTGGGCCGCATTTTTATTATATTTTAAATTCTCGTCACAGATTTAACTAATTATATTTTCAAGATAGTGATAGCTAATAAATGGTACGGGGTACAATATGTGTTCTTATAACATGCCTTACATATAAAACAAACTCACTCCGCGTCTGTCTGAATGAGATAAACTGAAAAATTACTGAACGAATTTTTATAATCAATTTCGATTTTCACAAATGGACTAGGTGATTCAAGAGAAAGGCTTTTGTGTATAATTCGTAAGTTTATGTTAAAATTTTCTGAAATATAAATGATTGTTAAAGACTTCAAATCAATAGAGTTATAGGAAAAACAATGTCTTGCTGAAATATCAGACAGGCATCCGAGTGTAGTCGCTAGTATTTACTAAGAAAATTTGCAAAACAAAACTAAATAAATCTTAGTCACAAGTTTAAACATAAAACTTATTTTTTAACCTCCAAATCAAAAACGACGCGATGTTATTTTGTGTCTATTTTAAATTGCAAGAATTCAAATGTAAAGGCTTGAATAGTGATGTGTCGTTTTTTTTTAATTTTTAGTTTATAGTTTAATTAAAAATTAAAAAGCGGGCCGGATTCACTATTTGTTAGTAACTAGAGACACGCGCAGATGTTAAAGACCAGAAATAAATACAATACAGAAGGAGTAATTGCGCCACACGCCCGCCGCGCCGCGGCATATGGAAAAACTTTATAAATAAACTTTCTTTGAAACTAAGTTATGATTATTTTTTCAATCGCACTTTTTATATGGCAGTGTTTTTTATTTGTACCGCTGTAAGTAAGAAAGCGAATCTGCATTTTGAGAGTACGTATTTTTATATTATTAAGTACTTGTAAGTTGTAATATTAATGGTTTTAGCCGAAAGAATCCGTAAGTAGGTATCAGTATATGTAATTCAAATTGGGTTTAAGACTTTACTAGCATAATAATTATATAAAAAGTAATGATGATATGTTACGTAATCTATAGTTTTTTTATATACCTATTTATTATTAATTCTATCTATTTATTAGTAAACGCTTTCAACCCCTTTCCCACTGCTGGGAAAATCTCTCATCAATACGGTCGGGGTCAGACCATAGTGTACCACGCAAGCCAAGCGCAGGTTGACAGACTTCACAAGTCTTTGGCTACTTGCTAAGTTCTATCAGATACGCAGCTTCCTCCCGATGTTTTCGTTCTTAAGACAAGTGGTAATCATGTTGTGTCAAAATAATTCGCACTTGAAATTATCAGAGCTGTGAGAAGTATTGTTATTATTGAATTATCTGTTTCTCAAACAAGCGCTACTACTGGACTATCAATGCTTAGTTACGTTTACTAGTGGTCGAAACTCGACCATAATCCATAAGTAATCCATAAGTCGTGTTACTAAAAGGGTATTTAAACCAAATACGAAAATTATATTATATAATAGTATAGTCAGAAGTATTTTAGAGTATGGCAGTGTTGTTTGGCGACCACACTTCTCGACACACTCTCTAAGGATTGAGCGACTGCAAAAGCGTTTTACGTGGCACCTTGCGTACTCCATAGGAGCTCAGAGAAGCCTAAACACATACGACAGTAGGTTAAAATATTTCAAAATGATATCTCTGACCACCCGAAGAGATATTCATGATATGATGTTCTTGTATAAAATTATACGAAATCAAATTGACTGTCCACAACTCTTGCAGTTAATCAATTTCTATGTGCCACCTCGGTTGCCTCGGTTGTGTTTACCTTAAAATAGTCTTACAATTACTAACCTTTATTTCAAATTGTATGCATATTATACGTGTATCTAATTGTAAACTGCTGGTAGACCTTAATAAATAAATAAAAATAAATAAAATAAAAATAAATAAAAAGTAATACAATATCTATACTATTTTTTTTTTTTTTTATGGGACAAAGGGGGCAAACGGGCAGGAGGCTCACCTGATGGTAAGTGATTACCTCCGCCCATGGACTTCTGCAACACCACACAGCTTACAGATGCGTTGCCGGCCTTTTAGGAAAGGGAGGGAGGGAGGAGGGAGAAGGACGGGAAGAGGGATGGGGAGTGGGCCTCTCGGACTCTCACTTACCGGACGAAACGCGACAGCATAGCTGCCGCTTCACGCCGGTCTCCTGTGAGAGAGTGGTACTATACGGGGCGTGCCGGCCCATTCGGCTGCTACCCGAAGGTAACAAGCATGGCACTACCACTTGAAAACTACTAATATTATAAAGAAGTAAAGTTTGTATGTTTGTATATTTGTTAAATTGTAAGGGGTAATCTCGGGATCTACTGAACCGATTTTAAAAATTCTTTCACCAATAGAAAGCCACATTATTGCTGAGTGTCATAGGTTATATAAAAAACCGAAAAATAAAAAGGCTTTTACGTGGTAGTCCGTTTTGCAAAGTGAATCGGAGAAAAAACGGTCGAATGAAAGCGTTTCTTACGCGATTATATATGGAAATTACGTCATTTTAAAACTATACTAAAGAGGTTACACCTGGGGACGAAAACTGAGTCGCTAGTATATTGTAATAAATGAATTTATTATGGTTATGTTTGACATTCAGTGTGTCAAATACATGGTAGTGGTGTAATGTTTTTTATTGGTTTAATGTATTTATATGCATAATTTAAAAAATATTAGCATTCTGCACTCCTCCTCTATATAAACTATAAGTGTTTTAAACTTCATACTCCTCCGACCGCGCATTTTTTGTAAAAAGGGGTACAAAGTTTTTACTTCACTTATTAATATATAGATTTTAAGTTCAAACACTACAAAAATATAGTAAAAATTTTGTTGGACGGGGCTGAATTTGTTACTAACGACATGAATGAATGATATATGAATATAAGTAAATGTCGTGAAAATTATGATTTTTCTAACTTCAGAGTTGGGAAACAAACAAAAGTTGGGAAAATTTACACAAGATTTTCATGATTATTGAAGAAAAAAGATTCAAATTGATATATTGTTATTAGTAACTTCTTAGCGTGAATTCTCACTAAGTACCTCTACCAAACACTATCTCTACCAAAATAAGGAAACAAGTCGTAAAGTCGATGTCGATTTACATTTCAAATCAAGGAAATATATTGTAGTTGTAATAAATATTGTAATATTTTTTTTTATTTAAGATGTACTAATGAATAGCGTATGAGAAATAACAATATAAAGTTAAGCTTAAAGTTATATTTTTTTTCTTAAATTGACGATACATCACGCGATGTAGGTATATCAGAAATACAAACATTAGCGCTCACTACACTAATGAATGTCCTCAAAGCGGCACTCGAACATGTTACCATTGACACAGCAAGTAACTTTTCTAGAAACTGAGCTAAAAGTATTCAGTTAAGTCAAAAAAAAATTGGTGAAATTCCCTATTTTGCACCTGAATGAACCCTTCATGTATGAAAAAATAATTTAATTATTCTCCATTTTAATTCTGAATTATGATATTGTTCTACGAAGGTCTATCATCGCTATTATTACAGTAAGTACTTGATTGTGCCACACATCTGGACTATGAAAAATCCGTAAGCAAACGATCTTTGAAAAGTTACAAGAAAACAGTTTTTATTGTTTATTTATGCTACAATTTAATCTTATTTTAGGATTGCGATTGATCGTTGCCTCGCGGCATGATCTCGCTTTGTTTATTCAAGAACTATTACTATAGCAACTTTATATCAGTAAATAACTATTATTAAATACTACTTTTTCCGATGACTTCACTCACGTGGTGTATTTTTCTACCGACTTCCAAAAAGGAGGAGGTTCTCAATTCGTCTGTGTTTTTTTACGTGTAATAATTGGATAATAGTGAAATTTGGTATTTCTCTATTATATACTTAGCTTAAGTTTTACAAAAGTATCGTATAAAAGAATTATAACAGGGACGGCTCTCTAAAAGATCGAAAGGACGGAACAAAATTTCATAAAAATTAGTCAAGCTGTTTCTGAGGAGTTCTATAACAAACACTGTGACACGAGGTTTTTATATATAAGAAGAAGAAGTTCCAAAAATTACAATGAACGAAAGAGCATTGCAAGTGTTAAG
The DNA here is from genome assembly GCA_951802675.2 of Boloria euphrosyne. NCBI lineage: Eukaryota > Metazoa > Arthropoda > Insecta > Lepidoptera > Nymphalidae > Boloria > Boloria euphrosyne. The sequence continues at coordinate 7,171,746 of OX637896.1, forward strand.
GTGTTAGTTGATGTCAGAAATAGCGCGGGTATGATTTTTCAAATGGCAAGGTATTAGGTAAGCTTTGTTCAAGGAAAAAAGAGGAAAACAGGTGGGATCATTTCGCTATAATATTATACCTATTATATTTTATAAGGTTTATTAATACATATCTAATGTATGACAATTATATTAAAGCTCTACACAACAACACAAAATAAAACAATAGATTCTTTGAAATCTTTAACCATTCTAACATTACTATTTGAAGTTATATACAAATTCTTTAAATAAGTACAATTGCAGTATCATAGTTTTAACCAAAACACAGATTTAGGAAAAAAAGAGTTTCTCACGTGTGTCGCATGACAAAACATAATCATTGCCACATGTCGCATCACTAAAAAAAAATTAAAAATACATCACTAAAGCGCGTTTGGGAATACTAAATTAACCCCTAACTTTCCATTTCGAATCGAAATGACACTTTTATGAAAAAATTCAACCCATTCGTAGACATGTGCGTGAAAAAATTATATTTTTTGTCGCGTAGAGTTCAGTAACCAGGTCGGGATTAAAAACACAGTTATTTTTGATTTTTTGTCGGTTTAGCGGTTTTGTACGATCGATATGATTAAGAGCCACATGTCAGTGGATCGTAGTCGATAGGGATGTGCGTGACTTGATAATCGATTCTTTTTAAAATTTAAAATATATTCTAAAAATAAAACACAATATCAACCAGGTATTCGATATAATAATAACGATAAGTCCTCAAAACTAACTCGTGAGCGTACCTATCAAATGAGGTATTTTTCTCGATCTTTATCTTAATATTAATCAAAAACCTTGAAAAAAAATATTTTCGGACAATTTAGCGTTTTTGTTTTGTTTTGATTTTCTAGAACAAATTATCAAAATAGATATAAAACCGGACAATATAATAGATAAAAAAGGTTTTTATGTAAAATATCAAATATTTCCTGAAACTCATTTTTTTAATTAAAAAATATTAATTTCAATAATACAATTTAATACAATTTTATCGATATTCCCATCACTAGAATGCACTTGTTCCATCTATAAATCAAGCGAGCGCGAGAGCGGCGTATCGATGATATGACAGCGTCGGCCGTACATACTACATTGTGTAAATGTTTGTTTTTCATTTTAACTGTTATAACAAGATTTTTATGGATTTCACTACTTGATTTTGAAAAGTTACTGAAGGTACTATACCTGAAATTGTTTTGAGTTATGTTTGTATGTTTGATATGTAAGTAACTATTGAGATAATATAATAAGTATGTATATATTTTTGGCTTAGTTTGCAGTACTGCTGTTTCCTTATCCTGCTTGCTATGCCAGCGTTCGTGGGTTCGAGTTCCGCTGGGCGTGTTTGTGTGATAACTGCGAATGTTATGGATTTTATCCAGATCCACTTTCTATTTCTAATATATATATGCATTTTAATTTTTATAGTTTATGTTTATGTTTATTCAAACATTGCGCAATTCAATACTGTGTTCGTAAATCGTCTCTTCAAAGTTTGCTTTAAATTTTTCTAAGCCAACATTTTAATATATTTTAAGGTTTTGATCTATCAGTCAGGTTTCCAATACATGAATTATAATCCAAATGTTAAATCGATTTGCATGTGAATGTTCCCTATGGACTAGAAAAATAGCTGAAGCAATTATGACGAAATTTTCATGTAATCTTCATTCTTCACATTAGTCCAACGAATCATCCTGTAAATTGAACGTGGGCAGAGCCGCAGGAAATGTTTGTATAAAATAAATATAGACCTATGAACATTGTATTTTGTGAGTAAATTAAATACTGAAATCTATGTATAAACAGGTAATAATAATAAAAATCAATAAGTCCCTAAAAATTATATACAAACAAACACTCAAACGATTACCTTAAAATATATTTAAGTTAGAAATGAACTAATAGAATTACTATTTCAACAATTGTATTGTCAGATGACTCAACGACCGCAACATTTGCTGCGCATGCGTTTCCGAGTGGTATTTAATTTAATATGACAAATATGAAATAACATCGTGTATAATAAAATGACTTCGTTTCCGTTTAGATTGCTTAATGGCACGACTTTCTTAGCTTTAAGAACTAGAAGTATTTTAGTAATAGTCCCTAAGTAGTATTTTTGAAATCAAGCACTTAATATATAAGTAATCATAAAAATATATATGCAACAGAGGTTCTGTTCCAATACAAGGTACCTTTATCTATACATATAATAAAACTGTAGAAAAGTCGTTTTTGTACATCAAAAAAAATTACAAAAAAAATAGCCAGGGTGTTAAAGGACAACCAATAGAACCCATTTCCAGCATTTTTAGAATTTTTGTCTGTTTGTCTGTTTGTCTGTTTGTCGGTTTGTCGGTTTGTCGGTTTGTCTGTTTATTTATCCGGGCATCACGTAAAATGTACGAAAGCAATGTAGATAACTTTTATACACAACGATTGAACGTAACTTGAAGTAACATTTAGTTTTTGTTTCATTGCAATCGGTTCAGTCTATCAAAAGATATTTCAGTTTAAAGTGAAGAAGTAGAGAAATTTCAGAAGTAAAATTAGGGTTATGTGCATTTGGTCTCACAACTTCACGTAACTTTTATACACAACAATATGTGCATAAATTGAAGTAACATTAAGTTTTTTGTTTCATAGTAATCAGTTCACACCTTATAAAAAATGTAAATTAATAAAATTATAATAGTGTTTCCGAAGTAAAATATTAAAACAGCGCCATCTACGAGTATTCGAACTTAGACTGGACTATAACTAGAGATCAACTGCGTGCAGTATTGTTCGATAGATGGCGTTGTGCGTGTGAAGTCATTTTCTGAATCGCGGTGTTAAGATTTTCCTTCCTTGAAAGAATGACCTTCGCCTACGTCTATGTCCGCTGGCCTCCGCCATAGAGTATATTGCTACATATATAAAGCCTCCGCTTAGGAGTTAGGACTTAGGAGTAATTGTGTTCTGTGCCGCCGGCCATTTATGAGTTTTGTAGGAGTCTTTAAAGTTCTGTCTTTAAAGAGGTTTGTCGATGTAAAGGTATTGAATTGAATTGATAGTATCGTAAATCGTTTGTTCGTTAATTCGTTATTTCGTAATTCGTTTTATCTTTCAAAAAATTTTGGTTAGTTAGATTCGGTCTTAATTTCGAAGTGCGAAGTAAATATTAAATAACTAGCTGTGCCCGCGACTTCGTTCGCGTTGATGTCGGAACTTAACAATGTATTTTTTAGTGCGAAGCGCTGTTGGAGGATACCGATACAAATCTTTTTTTTTATTTATGCTAGTGTTTCTTTATAAACAACCTTAGCTGAGGAACCATCTGGAGCGTACACAAAAAGATTATTGGGGTTGTTTACGCGGGAAAGAGCTACGTATAGTTGACCATGGGAAAAGCATCCAATACTTAGGTCCACCCCCGCAACGGATAATGTCTGGCCCTGAGTTTTATTAATCGTCATGGCATAACAGAGACTGACTGGGAATTGCACTCGTTTGAAAGAGAAAGGAAAGTTGTTGGGAATTATAGGTATTCTTGAAATAAAAACAATATCACCGGCGCCGCAACCGGTTAATATTTCAGCTTCGATTATGTTTTGCTGCAGATTTGTAACTTTGAGCCGAGTGCCGTTACAAAGTTTGGGAGGACATAAATTTATTATAAGGCAAGATAAACTAAACTTTTAATAATACTGCGTATGATTTTAAATCTCTTATCTAGAAATTTAATATCAACACAAATTTAATCATAATATCAGCCTTAGTGGTAAAAGTTTTTAAAAACATATAATGCAATCAGCAATGTGTCCGTGCAATAAAATATCAAACTACGAAGTAAATAAAACTACTTGACTCAAATCGCAAGTTATTATTTAATATTTACTTCGCACTTCGAAATTAAGACCGAATCTAACTAACCAAAATTTTTTGAAAGATAAAACGAATTACGAAATAACGAATTAACGAACAAACGATTTACGATACTATCAATTCAATTCAATACCTTTACATCGACAAACCTCTTTAAAGACAGAACTTTAAAGACTCCTACAAAACTCATAAATGGCCGGCGGCACAGAACACAATTACTCCTAAGTCCTAACTCCTAAGCGGAGGCTTTATATATGTAGCAATATACTCTATGGCGGAGGCCAGCGGACATAGACGTAGGCGAAGGTCATTCTTTCAAGGAAGGAAAATCTTAACACCGCGATTCAGAAAATGACTTCACACGCACAACGCCATCTATCGAACAATACTGCACGCAGTTGATCTCTAGTTATAGTCCAGTCTAAGTTCGAATACTCGTAGATGGCGCTGTTTTAATATTTTACTTCGGAAACACTATTATAATTTTATTAATTTACATTTTTTATAATGTGTGAACTGATTACTATGAAACAAAAAACATAATGTTACTTCAATTTATGCACATATTGTTGTGTATAAAAGTTACGTGAAGTTGTGAGACCAAATGCACATAACCCTAATTTTACTTCTGAAATTTCTCTACTTCTTCACTTTAAACTGAAATATCTTTTGATAGACTGAACCGATTGCAATGAAACAAAAACTAAATGTTACTTCAAGTTACGTTCAATCGTTGTGTATAAAAGTTATCTACATTGCTTTCGTACATTTTACGTGATGCCCGGATAAATAAACAGACAAACCGACAAACCGACAAACAGACAAACAGACAAACAGACAAACAGACAAACAGACAAACAGACAAAAATTCTAAAAATGCTGGAAATGGGTTCTATTGGTTGTCCTTTAACACCCTGGCTATTTTTTTTGTAATTTTTTTTGATGTACAAAAACGACTTTTCTACAGTTTTATTATATGTATAGATAACTTGCGATTTGAGTCAAGTAGTTTTATTTTAGTTAACTTTGTAACGGCACTCGGCTCAAAGTTACAAATCTGCAGCAAAACATAATCGAAGCTGAAATATTAACCGGTTGCGGCGCCGGTGATATTGTTTTTATTTCAAGAATACCTATAATTCCCAACAACTTTCCTTTCTCTTTCAAACGAGTGCAATTCCCAGTCAGTCTCTGTTATGCCATGACGATTAATAAAACTCAGGGCCAGACATTATCCGTTGCGGGGGTGGACCTAAGTATTGGATGCTTTTCCCATGGTCAACTATACGTAGCTCTTTCCCGCGTAAACAACCCCAATAATCTTTTTGTGTACGCTCCAGATGGTTCCTCAGCTAAGGTTGTTTATAAAGAAACACTAGCATAAATAAAAAAAAAGATTTGTATCGGTATCCTCCAACAGCGCTTCGCACTAAAAAATACATTGTTAAGTTCCGACATCAACGCGAACGAAGTCGCGGGCACAGCTAGTCTCTAATCTTAATATTTATTTCTTGTGTGCGTGTGTATGTGACTGAACTCCTCCTAAACGACTGGGCCGATTTTGATGAAATGTTTTGTGCGTGTTCGAGTGCATTCGAGAATGGTTTAGATTCACAATTCGGTCCACTACAACATGTATTTTTTGAATTAATTAGCTATTTATACATTTACACAATAAATGAAATATCCAATTATAAACAAGTCGTTGCTAGGCAACGTTGTTTTGCGCATGCGGACAGGACAACGTCTGTCGGGTCCGCTAGTAAATATATAAAAATCTCGTGTGTTGTTATCAAACTCCTCCGAAACGGCTTGACCGATGTTTATGAAATTTTTGGTGTATATTTGGTAGGTCTGGGAATAGGTCGTAGGCTATTTTTCATTCTCCTAGGTGATAATGGTGGCCTTCTCCAGATTTTTATTTTTTCTTATAACCCAAAATTTTCATCCTTCTACCACAAATCCCTATTTTTTAATAATGATTAGAATGCGTGCGGAGCCTTGGGAATTGCTAGTTATAAATATAAATCTGAATGAATTCGTTCTATTCATCCAAAGGTATATTCAAGTCATAGTAAAGCAAGATATAAAATGTGGCTTGACTGATTTTGGCCACCGCGATCAATATCAGAACACTAATTGTCCTGTATATTGTACAATCATTCTCATCGTCTTTTATTTGCTCCCACATTACAAGTAGGATCTACCAATTTCAAAACCACTTATAACTTTACTAGCATTTCCTGCGGCTCCGCTCGCGTTTTAATGTAAATTCTACTATAGATTCGGCCTCTGTATCGATAATAATTACTATTCCAATACGAATTTCCAAAAAATATTCAATGTACAGATTCGATTAAGTTAGAATTTTATTATATGTATAGATTCGTATAAGAATAAATATTGTCAAGTGAAAAGCAAGTTCTCGTGCAATGGATTTAATTTCATTTTATAGAGGTTTTCTATTTCATATTAACCATTAAAACGTACCTAGAGATGAACCAGTAGGGTGGATGAGTATTCAGCCCTTAATAGGAGGGGGATCAGGCCATAGTCCACCGCGCTGGCCTAGTGCGTGTTAGCGGACTTCACATGTCTTACGAAAACTTGCTAGGTTCTCTCAGACATGCAGGTTTCCTCACGATGTTCTCCTTCACCGTAAGACAAGTGGTAATCATGATAGAAATGATTCGCACATGAAAATATCAGAGGTGATCGGTTGTCCAAGCGAGCGCGATACCACTAGGTTACCACTAGTGTAAAATAGTAGTAGTAGTAGGCCTGCCCTAAACATTTCCATAATTCTCTTGATAGACGGCCCTACGTTGGGTGCAGATAAGTAATGGTAAATAAATAAAACAAAATATTACTTGTAATGATTTGGTTTAATACAACACTAATTAAGTATAATTTACAATGTTCAAAATGTATGCCCCACATCGGGCGCCATTATAGGTATGGAACTAAAACTGTTTGAAGTAGTTTAGAAATCTTAACACATAGCTTATTATTTCATATTACATATATTAACAACAAAAATTGTAAAAAAACAATACAACGAGTCAATTATACGAATTTTAAGTTAAGAAATAATAAGCCATGATTGATTTCACAAAAACTTCGAAATAGTGAATAATTGTATGGTTTTGACTATTTTAAGTACATTATAGATTGAAATATTTTTTAGAAAACAGAATCGTAGTGACAACCTATTTGTACGTACAAATGCAGTGCACTCTACACTATTTTAAATGCAAAAGTCCGATAGCCATCAATTCTATACATATTGTGATATGATTATTTCGACCCTTTACAATTATTGGATTAACATGTACTATTGAATACTTTAATAAATGTTATTAATATTATATTATGAAACACTATAAACGAACTACAGTCCTCGGTTTAACTCAGCATTGCTTTGCCAGTATTGGTTTAAACCAGTTTAAACTGGTTTTTGAAGCGCTGCCATTGATTTTTTCACAAACCACTTATATTGGTTTTTAAAATAGCTTTTGGCTATTTCAAACAAATCCTGAGCTTACACATCGAGAACTATAGTTAATGTTTCATATAAAATAATTTGAACATACATACATCTATTACTGTGAAAATTTTACTACTAACGTTTTTTTTCGTCTAAATTTTCTACAACATGAATAATATGCATTTATATTTTATATAAGCCTAAGTTTAGTTCAAAAAATTTACATGACACTTGTATTTACAGCCTAACATTAGAAAACAATTCCATGTGATCACAACACCCTACCATCGCTATGGCACGGTGGAGATAGAAACCGTAATAAAAAATTATATCAGATCAAAAAAATCAATTCCGTATACGTTTAGTACTTAATTATAATAGCTTTCTGGCTGTTTAAAGAAACCTTGAGATCGAAAATGTCAGAGCAATGTAACAAAAATATATTTTTAATATTGTTAAGAATAAGATTATGAAGTTCGAAGAATGGTAGTATATAAATAAATAAATACTAGCGGACCCGACAGACGTTGTTCTGTCCACATATATTTTTTTTATAAACTTTTCCTCCCGGTGAAATGTTTTATTACGCATTCGCAAAACAACATTTACTTCGCACCTCCCAGTATGTATGGCAACGGTAATAACATGATACGTCAAACGCCATTAATGTTATAAAGATTTTTTTTAATTTCCTTTTTTTCCGCACAGCTTTCATATTTATTCACCTTTAAAACCTTCCCTGCACTTCCACAAATAATTCAAGACCAAAATTAGCCAAATCGGTCAAGCCGTTTTCATGCTATGTCGTGACAACGGAAAACGGGTTTCATTTTTATATATATAGATAAATATGTTGGGACATTAACGCACATCACCATTTAAGTCATGTTTATACTACGTAGTCGATATACTACATAACTTAAATACATTACTATAACTTTAAATACATTATTAAGAAAAACGACCATGACTGGTCTAACAAACATTCGTACTATTTACACAAATGAATGCCCCCAGCGGGACTCGAACCCGCGACCGCTAGCACAGCAAGTACAACATTCCAAACTGAGCCAAAAGAATATTTAGTGAAAAACTTGGGAAATTCTCATTTTCATCAAATAAACATCACCTGACCTTGAAAGTTTACAGACAAAATATTACAATAACGAAAATATAAATAAACGAAAGCAAAATTACTCTCTTGAGGTCACAGACGAAAGAATATTAGAAAGAATCAAATTATTAATAGACCTAGGCATGAAGCTATACAATAAAATGTAACTTATTTACTAGAATAATATTATTCTAGTAACAACAGACATACAAAATAACAATGTGTGTAAAGTCACGGCGTAAAGCCATATTTAAATTATTTTTTAATTTAAACCATTTATTATATTTTATTAGTATGGTGTGCAAATAAATGGTAGAAAAAATTAATTTTTCGTTTAAGTTTTTATCATTTGTATAATCGGTTAATTATTATGAAAATAACTTTGAAGAATACTAAATACTTCACAAAGGTTTCAAATAAATATCTGTATTTGTGACAATTAAACATATTTTTGGTATCATGATAATAATGATCATGATAATGATGATAATGATGATAATGATGATGATGAAACATATTTTTGGTACATTGCATTAAGTAGTCTGTGAACTGTACTAAAAAAAATCAATCATTTAATATCTCGAACCAAAACGCTATGCGCACATTTACTCTACGTCAAACCGATATCACTACTTATTGTTCTTAATTACCAATAATGATTATATAATTTTAAATATTGATATGGACCTTTCAAGGTTAACTATCGTTGACTGACCGATTAACTAACTTAATTAACACTTATCTTACTATAACCTCTAACAATTCGAAATATTTCACTTTAGCTACTCTTATACATAATAATAATCATAAAAAATAATAATAATAAAATAAAAATATCGTAAAACTATAATACTTCAAATATCCCGTTAAAACCGGGCAAAATAATGAAAATAATATTTGGTTACTCCTACTTTTGTTTAATTATAAAAATCCAACAGTGAACACATCAAAACACCGTCCGCTAACTCGAAGATCTAAACCCGTAATTATAAATCGTATTATATACTGTGACTACGCTACGCTACGATCCATAATATAAGAACCACAAATCACTTCGTATTGCTATAATAATATATAAATTCAGTTCATAATTTCACTGCAATGTTCAGAATATAATCACAGACCGATCGATTCTGGGATCGATCGTATATTCATTCTGAGATCGGTTTCGATCGATCATAATCAAGTCATAATCTGATCGAGTTATAATCATAATATCGATTATGATTGTATTTTAGCCTCTCGTATTGATGGGCTTGTATTGTATTATTTATGTATTGTTTTCATTTATTTGTCAGATCTCTGTTCGTTTAAAGACAAGTTTTCTGCTTCGTCCTTGATATGTGATATGGACGGGCGGTATCTATCTTCTGCGCGATAATCGTCGTATTGGCTGGTCTCGCTAGAACGGTTGCTAGACGATTCCTTTGTGGAATTCTGGTAATCTCCTGTGTAAATAAGGTTTTTATTATATTTAATATGCTTATATAGTGTACACTGCTGATACATATCATTATATTATATAATATTCCCTTCCTTCCCTTGATATGAAAAGGATCAGACCATATTGCCCAATACGCAAATCGAAAATTATAGTAAGTATGTATATGTAGAATATTGAAAATGATACGAATTTTTTCAAAGGCAAAATTCGGGACTCTAACCAGCTGTGTACGGTAATCAAGCATGTACATTACCACTAGGTTACAATAAACAAATCGATCCAGACGTTTTCAAAATATATCTGTTTTAATAAATACCATTCAAATTATACAGGTTATACTCGTATTTCAACATTAATAAAATTAAATCTTATAAATTACGTAGGTACAACAAGGAGCACATTGTTTTTTTTTTCGGATCTTACACCGATATAGTACAAAAAATATCTCATTTCTGAGAAATCTATGCTATACCGTTTAATCGTATTAAACTAAACGCTTAACCGTTTATTCGTTTAATCGTAGAGCGAGAATGAGTCACTAGTCTATAGTCTATACATCTATAATTATAAATAAAATTAAAGTATTTTCAAATTAACAGCTTTTCACTAAATGCATATGAAAGTATATACGGTACTTACATAAAAAAATCATTTTTTATATTTTTGTCTGTCTGTTTGTTTCGGCCAATTTCTGGACCGATTTTGACGGGACTTTCACTAGCATATAGCTAATATTATAAGGAGTAATTTAGGCTTTTATTTAAGAAATTTAACATCGCTAGTTTCACTATATTACAAGGTATACCTTTATTAGAATAATCCGAAGCTTGCATTTCATTCTTGAGTGCGTACAAGTTGGGCTTGACGTCGGGCGCGTCTCCCGCGCTGAGGTCCTCGGCCTTCGCGTCGTGCGCGGAGCTGCTCCCGTAGCCGTTCAGCATCGGGGGCCGGCTGGGAATGTATTACATATTATTTAAATCTATTACTATTTGTAAAGCTGAAGAGTTTGTTTGGTGGAACGCGCTAATCTCAGGAACTACTGGTCTGAATTAAAAATTCTTATTGTGTTGGATAGTCCATTTATCGAGGAAGGCTATACGCTAAATTACATCCCGCTATAATCAATAGGAGCGGAGCACCAATGAAAAATGTTGCCAAAACGGGAGAAAAATATTCCTTTTGAGAGCTTCCGTTGCGTGCGCTGCGTAAACGGTTAAAGTTATGCACAAATTATGTATGACGGAATTGTTCCTCTTTAAAAAAGTTCTAAAAAAAAGTCCGCAATAGCATTTGTCTATCTTTTAAGCTTGACTCGCTATAACATTTTTATTGTTATAAAATTTGTTTTAAGACAATGTATTATTTGCGAAGGTGTTATTATAAACCTGATATTAATCCTTACCTAAATAAATTAGTTATTCATCACAAGTATTTAATTTTAAACAAAATTGCTCTTGGCATCATTTGATTTCAATGAATATCTAACGAGATATCACAGTAACTTCGCAACAAAATCACCGCGCGCATGACGGGCGGACGAAAGAATTTGGTTTCCAGCCTTTAGAACGCGAGCATAGCCGCGGGAAAGGCTAGCTTATAAAAATTCTCTTCGTTAAGAAATAAAGCATTATAACTAAATAAAATAAACGTTGAGACATTAACGTACGACACCGTCTAGTTCCATGGTAAGCCACAAGGCTTATGTTATTGAATGATAAATGAATGAAACAACTCCCTTGACTGGAGTAAAACATTCGTGCTAATGAAGCCTCCCTGGCAGTGCCGGATTAAGCAAGCGCGGGGCCCGTAGCAAATTCTTTCAAAGAGCCCTTGATCTGCTAGGAGTTCTTAAGTATAAAGTGGTAAAAATACAATTCAATACTCAATACGTTTATTTGGTATGTATCTAAGGTTAATTAATAGTGTAGTAAATTACTATAGGCGCTGTTAGGCTCTGACAAGTACAAAAAGCCTGAGATGGGGTTTCCTGGCAATTTAGAATAATTTTAGTAGGAAACTAACAATTGAAAACTGATGAGACTACATAGATTATTTTTTTCAATACATATTTCAAAGTTGGGTGCTATTACATTTTTTCTCGTATTTGACTGTTTAACACCATTTTTCCATCCTCCATGCGTGATCATGGTTTAGATATGGTCACAAAATTAAAAAAAAAATATGCACGACAAAGTTCGATTATTTATCTCGGGAGCGCTCTAAACAAATATTTCAATTTGTTTTAATAAATCAGTAAAAACCTTTTTTCTGTAAAGGATGTATCATAAAATTCTACTTTTGGGCATCTTTTGATGCTTTTTTACATAGAACTTAGAAGGTATAATGATATACTATTATATAAAAATGCGGACGGAAATGTCTGACGTGGATTGTCTTAGTAGGAAAAGTTGTAACGTTTCACGTTCTTGTGACATCAAAAAAATTTAACATACCACACCTTAATAAGTTTTACTCAAAAAATTACGCTCAGGCAGAGATGAGTGAGTTTAAATATGCGGGGCCCCCTTTCGCGCGGGGCCCGTTGCAATTGCTACTCTTGCTATATGGTTAATCCGGCACTGCTCCCTGGACATGAACCCGCGACCGGTAGCAAACAGCTAAAGTGTCGTCAAAATAAAAAAAAACGGATTCTTACCTATAATCTTCATGTGAAGATGGATACTCCTCAGACTGCATCATGTGGTCGTCTCCGGACATGTAGGACAAGTTACAATCTTCCATCATACCCTGGAATTAGTGTTTGTTCATCGTATACTTTATAAGCCCCTGATGATAACTATACAAATAATTAAATACCTGTCTTTCCGTTTGTAACGACTAATCAGCAAAACAATTGGACCTATTTCGACGAGACTTTCACTAACAGATGGCTGATGTTATGAAGAGTAACTTAGACTACTTTTATTTTAGAAATAGAATAAGTTTTCTGTGCTAAAGAATTAAAAACCATAAATTGTAAATAAAATCGCTAGTTTACCATCAAAAGGAATTTTTATTTTTCATAGTATATGTATTACATAGGAGTATACCCAGTCTTTGCCAAAATAGAGTTAATTGAAAAACTTTAATAGATATCGCATTTCACACCAGTTGCTCTTTGAAAGTGAACACCAACATCTGATTATTTAAAACTTATTATAAAAGTGAAAAAGTGCGGACGAAACATGGCTTTCGTGAATTTACTGCCTCTAATCGAAATTTAAATTAATATATTTTATAAATCTTATTTATTTTAGAGTAAATTCGATATGTACCTGAAGATTTCGCTTGAGTGCTTCACTGTAACTGTGAGGGCTAGTCATCATCGGCGGACTTTGCGCACCCATAAACCTGTAGTAATTTGTTATTATATAACAAACGCTTTAAAAATATACAAAAAAATATTTTGAATATTTTTTTTATTTATCTTTATTTCTCTAAAATTTGCAATTAAAATGTAAACTAGTTGTAATTTATTTGCTTTTTCAAATTAAAAATGAAAATAAAATAAAAAGTCATACCCCGGCCATCACAGACCTCTTCATATTTATCAAATTATAAGTGTTATCAAAAGTGTTATCTGTCAAGTGTATAATTTGTAAAGTGTTGAATTTGGAAATTGTGTTACCAATTAGTTTGTACGAGTAATTTATGTGAGAGTCAATAGATGTGAAAGTGAGTGTGTGTGTAAAAAGTGAAAGATAATAAATAGAATAAAATAGAAAAAAGGCAAGCATAAAAAAATGGAAAAAATATTAGAAAAAATATCTATTTTTAGCATGCGACAAAGATGCACGTGCAAAGCTAAGCCACTTACCCACATAAGGTAACATGCACAGTGAGGGGTTTATTTTCCACATCTTGGAAATCCAACGACGATCTTCTTTACAATTCATTTTTACATGCAAGTGTATACCGAAATAAACAGTTTGTACGCATATTTCATGGAATCCGCGGAAAATGTATAAGTAGGGCAACATATTATGATTAAAGCTAATTAATTAGTTGTATTGAACTGTGTTAAAATCTATTGCAAAACAATTAAATTATAGCTTTGCACTCTAATTCTAGTTAACCGTTAAGTGTTTATTTATCTTATATATTTTATAGTAAATGATGATTATTATTATATGCTGCAAATCATCCGTGGGATAATTTGCGGTAAAATTGACATTATTTTCTGATTTATAATTTATGTATAATCTCGTGGGATCGAAGTTGTCATCTTTGACTAACATTAAAAAATATTTTATTTCTTTTCTCTCCACAGATAAGTAAACACTCACAGATTAATAACTATCATCATATTCGAATAAACATGGCTCTAGTAAACTAACATGACATGTTGAATATATCTAAGCTTACACAAGGATACACAGTACGTTATAGTCGGAAACAACTAATTGATACTAAAAATCATCCTTTACAATGATTTTTAGTTCATTCACATACATAAATACACTATGGACGCGATCGTCCAACGATATTTGTTTTTTTTAGAGTGGAATATTTTATTGGCAATGGCTGTTGCGATAGACGTCATATGCTACATTTCTTGAAAACGATTTTGAAAATAACGTTTTAAATCTTAATCATTATTTGTGATTCAGCATATTTTTAAGCATCACCTAGTTTGTTCATCAAAAAAAGTTTACTTATCACTTTGAAGCCAACGCGCTAAGTCTAATTTATCTGACGTAATGTTCCAGGCTTCTTTATCTATATTAAATCAGCATAAAGCTTGTACGTATTCTTAATGTATTATGGCGTTTTTGATGTTTAAGATTCCACAGATTATTATTATTTTTTAATAATGATTGATTATCTTCGAGATAAATAAATACGCTATTATGAATAAAGTTGACTTAAAATTGTAACTTTTTTAAACTATCAATATTTCACGTCTATTAGCACCTTTTTTTATCGTTAAAGTTGAAATCAAAGAATTTAAATAGCCTGTAGAACATAAGCCCATAACACATTAAGAAATGTAAATGCTGAATAACAAATGTATGAAGCGTTGACACATTCGTTGGACGGTCGTCGACGGCCCTTACTGTGGAGCGCCGGCGCCGGAGGGCTCGTACTTGCGAGGACGGCCGCGGCTGAGATGACGTCTCTTCACAAACTCCGCATCATCAACCATCCAGAAGGAGCCGAAGTCGTCTTCGTACCGCACAAAACATTTGTGCAGGGACAGGTTGGTCCGGATCGCGTTCTATAATTCATCTCTCTTTAACACATTTCATATCACAGTTATTATCCTCCACGAAAGTCAAGATCGTCGTTAGTTTCATGCAGGATAGATGGAGGTGGGATAGGGATGGGTCAAGCGGATCATTAGTTATCCTTGCGCCGAAACCCACGAACACACACAACCCTAAATACAATCAATATACGAGTACGTTCAAAGGTAACGGTCTAATCTATTGATTAAGCCGTTACTTACAAAATTCAAAATCAACTACACAAATAATATGAAAATTTAAATCTGAAACGAGAAAAACGTTTATTTACACGATAAGAGTTAATAACTAGGTTAGATAGAAAATATTTAAGAAGAGATTAATGTGTGAAGTGTATTATTTGTACAAGTGTTAAGTTATTGTATCTGTAAAAATGTCATATTTATGTTTTTTGATAAAGATACTTGTACTTGTTAATACTTTGTCCATTTTTTAATAAGGTTTTAATTGAAAGTTATTATTATAATTTAACTTGAATGTATTCGAGATTTCAATCATCAAAAATATTTTCCAGTCGAATTCTGACAGTATTGAATTGTGTGTATGAAAAAGAAAAGTGTCAATATGTGTAAGTATATAATGTACAGTATGTTGAAATTATGGAAGAGTAAAAACGTCTGATTCTGAATAGTCTTTATGACTAAACGTGTAATTTGTGAAATGTTTCTGTCAAGTGTTTTGTTCTGTGTTCTGTTTGTGTTCTTTAAAAACGTGTATTATTTTGAAAAGTGTACATGTAAAAAGTTAAGTGTATATTGAAAATATTTTTTTAATTGGCAAGAGTATTTTGTTTATGTAAACTGAAGAGTAAAACAATGTATGGATGGATTGATAGTTATAAAAATGTCACAGTTTTGAAGAGTATTAAGTGATTCAGTTCTTGTGAACATTAATGATAAAGTGTTATTTGTTCAGTTTTTATTGAAAGTGTTAGTAGTGATTCCGATGTACAAGAATATTTCAAGATAGTGAACATTGTTAAGTGTTCGACTTTTTTATTTTCAAGAACTCAAATCATTTATTTTTTCAAAAACATCAGTTAAATATTGTCGTAAAACAAACTTTAAATGTTAGTACTGCAAACGTAAACGTACGGCCTGCCTTATTGGAAGCATCGTAGCCGTTACACGATTAGTTATTCTATTAAATTCTTCCTCCGAAACCCAAAAGTGTTATTTTGCAAGTGTTATATGGAAAGTGTTTCTGAAGTGTAAACGTGAAGTGGTCTGGAGTGCCGCGGCCAGTACCCGGCGTGCAGGGGCGGCGCGTGCGCTCGCTGCGGCCGCCGCTTGTAGAACTCCACCTCGTCCACCGTCCACACCGCGCCCTTCACGTTTTCCACGCGCATGAAGCACTTGTGAAGTGATAGGTTGTGGCGGACCGCGTTCTGTTTGTTTGTTCGTTTGTTACACACTCTTTATATATATGTATTTTAAATATTACTTACAAAAAGGTATCCTATATACCTTTTTTTAGTTTTAGGTAGATAGTTTTCTTTTATAGTTCTTTTGTTCTTGGTAATACGATTTTGGATTATAAATTAATTTTTATGATTAATATCAAAGCAATTTAATAACAGAAACATCAAGTATCATGGCATTAAATTATAAATTTTAATTATCCCTTTCCTTTACTAATGCTTTGTTAATAGGGACTTATAAAGTGATTCCATTGTCTCTTTTAGACAAAACAAAACTAGTTATTATATGAGTTTATATTTACTTCCACCTAATCGTCCTACTAAGCTAATAATGCTAGTATTTTATACTAGTGCTTTTTAATTTAGTATATAAAGAAGGCCTTCAATTTACACATTTTACAAAAACGTTACGATATATATTTTTTTACTATTCTCAATAAAAATATTTGAAAATAGTAAAAATATTGTGTTCGCTAACAGTTATATTTTCAAAAATATACCGAATGTTAATTATATACTTATATATTAGAGTTCTAATTATTCTAACTACAGTTTACCTTATAGTTCTGCAGCAATGTACAATTAATTTTTCAAAGATTTATTATTATAGAAATATTAACTTATTCATTTATTTTAGCTTTCTTTCAAGATCCGTACCTCCAAAACTAAACTACTTTTTATTTTATTATTATAGACATGTCATATTATATTATGGAGTGTTTTCTTTATATAATTTAAAATATAAAACATAAACTTATTGTATAATAAGTCATTGTAAATATTATGTGGAAATAAATGAATTAAGCTTTTATATAAATGTCACATACACAGAGGACGTGACAGAGGTACGGAACTTTTTTTAATAATTTATGTTATAGCCAATTAGATCATAAATCTAAGTCATGATTTAATGATCGTATTTAACATGTATTAAAATTCGTCTCTTACCTTCCAAGTGGCAGCGTTACGTCTGAAGTAGCAGAAAGTGGACTGGAACCAGTTGTAGATCTCGTTGAGAGTGAGTTGTTTGTCTGGCGACTCTATTATGGCCTGAAACGTATTTTTTTAATAATAAAGTTTATTTATTATAGTTTATTATAGATTAGAATGTTTCTAAGTCATCAATTATATATAGGAAAAATTGTTTTAAGTATCCATACTCTTTAAAATAACAGTGCCTTTCTGACTGATATCAGCCACGGTGGCCAATCTCATTGAAACTCGCAAACTGAGTTTGAAGTATTATTCAGGACATATTATAGCGCAAACATAATCGCACTCTCAATTCTTTTCCCTTTGAATAACCAAATTTTCATCATAACCTACTATTAACAGAGGGCCAGGAAAACATTCTTATTAATAATAAATAAATATAAGTTATTAATAATAAATACAATGAAAATAACACTAACCTGCCGAATGAGAGAGGCGTAAGTAAATGGCGGACGCACGTCTGCGGTCTTGTAGAACTCACGGTTACGTTGAATCTCTGTAATTTATTATTATAATATCTGTGTTATTTTAAGAACTTAAAGAGTTTGTTTGTACGTGTTTTTCGGGAATCACCTTTTTATTTGGCATTATTTGGTTTACTATTGGTCGAAATTCGACCATAATTACTACTTATTATAATATAATGTATATTAATCAATGATATTATAAGTAAAAAGGTGTAGATACGTTACCTAAACGACATTCTACCTTCAAAAACGGCACACTAACGCACACATGAATACAGAATAACTAAAAATATTGCAATAACACTGAACACACTACATTACGATTAGTTGTCAAAATAGGATGGCATGATTTAAGTATCGCCTGTGAAAAAGAGACAAATATAATTCGCGACAGTGCGTCGTCAACGCGTGACTATGTTCAGGTGGGCCAATTAGCCTAGTTTTGGTGTGCCGCTTTATTATGACTTATCTACACCTTTTTTCCTAGTATATCAATGATATTAATTAATAAATTAATTTATTATGGTTATGTTTGACATTCAGTGTGTCAAATACATGGTACTGCATGGAGGTTAGAGAAGAGAACGATCGCACGTGCTAAAGCATTACCCGCATGTCCCCGAAAATTTGCAGAATTTATAACGCGCTGCCGTCGGTAAGTAGTATCTGTGAAGTTAGCTGTTTATGATTACAAGTAGATGAAGTTAGTATTGAGACAACGTGAAGTTAGGCATTGAGACAACTTAGCGATCGCAGCGCCTCCTTAGTTTGTCCTTATTTCTGAGACACTACATCCTAGGGCGATCGTCCTCCTCTTCTTTAATCTCCATGTGGTAATGTGTGTAATGTTTTAGATTGATTTTTATGCATAATTAAAAAAAAAATAGCATTCTGCACTCCACTTCTGTTTAAACTACAAGTGTACGCATACTACTCCGTCCGCGCAATTTTCGTAAAGTTGTACAATGTGTTTGCTTCACGTATTAATAATAATAAGTATTTAAGTCTAAAAATATACTAGTACCTACCTACTAAATGAGCAATATTTGAGGCTTAAGATCCATTTATTTCTCAAAAGAATAAAGTATTTAAAAATCATAAAAAAAAATTAACGGCTGTAAGTACTATTTATAAATACTATTTTACCTTGTTGAACATCTAATCCAGCTCTTTCGAGCATATACGGAAGACCTTAATGTAAAAAGATTTTTTTTTATTAATATAAATATCAATTCAATTCACTTACGGCTTCAAAGCTTGCCAGTTTTAATTTAAAAATTGACATTGTGATTGTACCAAGTATTCATATAACTCCATCCGTTTAATTTGTACGGTACTTCTACCAACGGACGCGACAGCCAGCCCGAGCTGCCATACACTCGCTTGGGACATTAGTGTATGGCAACTTGGGCTGTCACGTCCGTTGGCCGACTATATGTTTCATAGGCTTTGCTTCTACTTTAATACGAGTATATACCTAATGGTATTTTTTTCAATATACATTATGAAAGAAATTATATTTCCTAAAATCCAATGAAATAAAAAATATATGTAATTTTAAATGTTACCTCCAGCAATGGCGACGCCAGATTTGTCTGAGACACGACGTCGTACCGGTCCCGGGGAAGCCCCTTCACTTGCTGGGCCTATATATAAAAAGTATAAATAAAAAGTTTATACATGGTTGTAAGATATTGTATAGAATTCAGTTTTATTAGGATTTATTGAGCCCTTTTCAAAGTCCTACTGTAACAGATCTCTTTTCTAAACGGGTACGTTTTGGAGGACTTGAGGACGATTGCAGGTTTTTTCAGGATATTTTTCATTTTCGTAAATCGATTTCGTAAATATATCGAGAATGGTTTATACATGAGAATTTAAAAGGTGCGACAACCGAGATTTGAACCTACTTCATTGGTTAACCAAAACGTTACCATCGTTTGTCAGGTTCTTTTATAGCTTTATTTTAGTCTTAGTTTATCAGATATAGATAATACTGAATAATCTGTTCTAGAAACCAAATTAGTGATGTGACTTAGAAACTGGTTTTCTGTAATGAAACTGGTCAGCTCACGTTATCCGGATTCCAGGTAGTACTTTTGTCCTAAAGAAACAAAGTTTTGGATGACCCAATACAGTAGACGTTTACGTGATCCTGAAACTGGTCTATAGTGGGGAAGGTATGTAGCGGTGGAACAAAAATAGGGATAGCTTTGGCCTGCAGTGACACTTAAAGACTTATAAGTAATAATAATATATGTAATGAAACGGTTGCAATAATATTTTAATAGAAAATTTCCAAACTCAACAGAACGAAGTGATTTTTGGTATCCTGTAATGATATGAGTGATTGAGTAACAGCAGGAATGTACCGTGCGGCAGCTTGGCGTGCGCGTGGTGGTCGCGCGCGGCGTGCAGGTGGCGCATCATGGCGGCGAGGCGGTCGCGCTCGCGCCGCAGCTGCAGCTCCAGCTGCGCCACCACCTGCATCTGCACGCGCGCCTGCGCCGCCGACCGGTCGTCCAGCGTGTGCGCGCCCTCCAGGTGCCTGCGGACACGCTGCATCAAACATCTCCCACGGCTGGGCACGGGCCTCCCTCAGTACGAGGGGTTCAGGCCATAGTCCACCACGCGGGCTTAATGCAAGACGGATTTCACATGTCCTTGGGGGATAAGTTGCATGAAACATTTCCCACAACTGGGCACGAGCCTCCCTCAGTACGAGTGTGATCAGGCAAGAGTCAACGCGGGTCTAGTTTGAGACGGACTTTACATATCTGTCGAAAACTTGCTAGGTCCTCTCACTATGTTTTTCTTCACCGTAAAGTGGTATTCATATTGGAAATGATTTGCAGCTGTAAGTTATCAGAAATACGAGACCCGGATTTAAACCCGTATCACACGGTTATCCAAGCAAGCAACGGGCTACTACTGCCTGAATAAATCGTGGTCGTGGGTATAGGTACGTAGTATAAATGTAAAATTTTGTTTAATTTTATTACAGTAGGTATACGTTTTAATGTTTCCTTGTAAAAGGAACACTAAAACTTTAAATTTAAATTTTTACAAAAGAGGGGTAAATTTTTTTTATATATTTTTAATATAAACTAGGATGAATACCTTGACGGATCTTCAGTGAATTCGTGTATTCTTCAATAAAAAATGTCAAAAAAATATCCTTTAACATTGGACGAAATACATACAAACAGTAAAAAATACGAGGAAAACTTAAAATATTTTTAAATTTTGCTTGTAGCTGATGAGGAAACTTTAAACTATTGTTATCTCAAGTGTTTTATTTAATACATATCTTAAGGTTCATAAATATAGATAAATAAAATTGAAGTGTTTGTGTGTAATAACAACACACTTCTAAATGCATATACAAAATTGGCTGAGTCTATTAATACGGTTACCGTACGAACAATTTGAAAATAATAATAATAATCAAAAAAAAATAATAATCATCCGAATAAATTATTAATTAGTACGAATAAATATAATTTAGTCATCCAGTACTCGTACAAATAGTCACTTCGTATAAAATTATAGTACACAACTTTTAAAATATATGCCAGTCTGATTTTATTTTGATGGGACTTTTACTGGCAGATAGATGTTGCTATAAGGATTAAATTAGACTACTTTTATTTTAGAAAAAAACATTAAGGTCCCGCTCAAAAAAAAAAGACGAACCCTAGCAAAGCGAGGGTAAGTCACTAGTCACTCATATTATTTTTACTGTTTTGGTATAATATTTAATTTATAAGCAGAAATTAATTTTATAATATAAATTAAACGCAATGTTATTTAAAATAATTATTATATTTGACGTTTTAGAAGTTTGTATGTACGGCCGCATATCGGAAGTCCCTGGGTTCGATTCCGAGGCTGTCAAGACATTTTGCGTCTTTGACGTTGTTTAATGTCTCACCGTAAGATTATCGTTTTACCAAACGTTGAAAGTTCATGGTATGTTGAATATTGATGCACTATAATATCTCCCGTACAAAGGTTAATATCTGTAAAATTGACTAAATTACCTAAAATGTGTTTTCTATACATTATAGGCGCACGCGCATAAGCGGTGATGATGCGGTCTAAGGTGGAACGAACATGCCTATAAAATGCCTATTCACTCTTTTTTTGGATACCCAAAGAAAAAATTTAAGTGTAAAATTATTATATGATTTATTTATTATACATAAAGCTACGTACTTGAGAAAAGCTTGGAAGTCTTCAGCCAAAGCGTCGCAGCCGGGCCACTTGCACACGCCGCGCCCGAACAGAGGGTGTTCCTCCAGCTCGTTGCTCCATAGCATTAATCCTGGGTATTTTATGTAATTAAACACTTTTTATATAGGAAGCAATTGATTTGGCTGTCTTTTTTATTTCTGTCGTCGAAAACAGAAAACAAATTATATAGTTAAACTAAAATGTCACTTGTTTTTTGTCAAATTAAAGTACGCGACATTTAATTATCATATGTAGGTAAATAAACAAACGAAACAAAACTAGGAAATAAAAGGTTAAAAAAGATAATATTTACAGTATCTAGCGTTAAATATTTAAAAATACGTAGTTAAATTTATTTGATTAAACAGATATAAAAATATAGAAAAATGATGTTTTTACATTTTTCATAAATACATAATGTTACACTATATCTTGACTAATTTTGATTATAATTACATAAAAAGTAGATATTATTAAATATAAAGTCTAATGCATTATTCTAGCCCAACGTTTAGCCTTTGAGACACGAAATTTACACTTGAAAATCTGACTTGAAAATAAAATAACTCCTTTTTACCGAAAATCGAACCCATAACTTACCCGGTGGTGCATTGGGCGGTACCGATAGCGGTGCATGCATCAAGTACTGGCGTTGCACTGCCTGCAGCTGCTGGACGAGCTGTTGTTGTTGCGCGCCCAGTTGTTGTTGTAGAGAGCCTGTTGTTATAGTTATTGTTGTGTTGTTAGCAATTTAAATAACACAACAAGTATTATTATAAATGGGGGAGTACTAATTATAATATACAATGTGTGTGCGTGTGTTAACGCTAAAATGATGGACTGTTTTGGATTAATTTTAGTTTCTTGTTTACTTATGAACTTATATATTCTATTTTTTTTTCATATTATATAATCTCATTTTTTGCGATTATATGCAAAAATGTTTTAAACAAGACGAATTACAAATATAATATAATTTTTAAATATATATTATTATATTCTTAAATATATTATGCTATTATAATTTTTTATTAAAAAAATAAAACGAAATGACTTTAAACAATATTTTACTATGTTTTAACAGAAATCGAACCGATAATTCTTCCAATAGTAGTTTAAGACATTTTACCATACACTTACCCGGAGAGCTATCAGGTGGCTGGAGATGGGATTGTGAGAGCAGATTCAGGTTAATCTGGTCCTGAAGCCGCGATTGTTCTAACTGCCGCTTAGCAGCTTCCGATGTCATATGCTGTTTAAATTTTATGATTTAGTACTTCACCCTTTATGAGGACAATTTATTTTATGATTTTATCGTCTTTTAGTAAAAAACGTACTCTAAATATGTCCGGAATAATATCCAAAGACATGTAGATAAAATGGGAAATATTTGCTTCAATCTAAAAAAGTATGATATTTCAAAATCTTTTTTTTTTTGTGCTTGCACTATTTTTTCTAATTTTAATATTAATTATGTGTATTTCAAAGATAATAGTATTCAAATATATAGATACAGAATTTATAATTGTTTTGCCAAAGTAAAAAAAAAACTAATTTTCTCTACATTGTATCCGAACATGATATCATAAAATAACCAAAATAACACTTATATACGGTCTCTTAATATTAAAAATTTACTATAAAACAACTTGACATCTTGACAGAAATCAAACCTAAGTCCTTACCTGTTTCTGCATATGATGCTGATGGAACAGTCTCTGCTTCATCAGAGCTTGCAACTGCGAGTGCTGATCAAGCAGCTGCATGGCCAGCAGATCTTGGGCCACTAGTGGGAGTGGGGATCGCGGGGGCGCACTGTTGCTCCCCGCGGGGGAGACCGGGGCCGGGCTGGACTGTGCTGACCCTCCAGTGGGGGAGGTTGGCGCACTTGCCTTTGATGGTTTAAGATAATATAATTAGCTATTTTACGTAATAAAATGGCAGTATTGTAAGTAAGTAAATATATTGGTACATTCACACAGCACCATCTAGTTCCATGGTAAGGTACGAGGCTTGAGTTACGGATACCAGATAGTTGATGCGTTATACACATAGAATTTTAAATAGGTACATACATATTATAATGATATGACTTTACATTTACATATCATGTTTTGGAAGAACAGAGAAAAGTAAAAGTCTACACTAAGTCTTTCGTCTGCATATTTTTAATTAAGTTTAAATTTAAACTAGTGCCAATGGTAGTTGGTAAATATCTATTTTAGAACGAATTCGTAGAATATTACATACATACTTCAATTATATCATAATGTTTAATATAAGCAATTAATATGAATACAATATTATAATGTAATTAAAAATAAGCAAAAACTTTAACTTAACTAAAATTTTTTAAATTTATATAAACAAAGAGTAATATTATTTGGAAAAGGAAAAACAACACAAAAATAAAATAAATATCGCTTTACTAGACAACACTTCGACATTATTATAACATTATGACGTCTATAAATTAAGCGATAAATATTGACGTAGAGCAATATTTTTTTTAATTAAGTACACATTTAAAGTAATTACATACTCTTATATGGTATTTTGTTGCCATTTTGAATATTTTTGTAGATTGTGGGTAGGCACTGTCTGTAACTAGTATATAAACCTCTAAGACGTCAAGTACCTTAGTCTCTCCCGTGACCATGATTGCTGTAAAGCATTCGAAACGTTGGGAACCAAAAATCAATAATGAAATCCGCGGCAAAATCCGAAAAGATAGTTTAATTTATAATGTTGAATATTCGCGTAAACCTAAGAAAGTAATTACATACTCGTGCAAGTGACAATGGCTCATTGTTAGGTGGCGGGGACCGTCGCGGAGGCGAGCTACGCCTGCGGCGCCTGGCGTCTCCGCCCCACCGGGTCTCCTCTCTAAAATAAATCAAAATCCACTCAATTAAATTCGTACACTAACTAAATATATGCAAGAAAATGAAATGTTGTATGGATAGTTTAAACGTCTAATACTGAAAGAAGGAAAGTTTCTGCAAAAGTCAGCCTAAAGAGTTTATTGCTTAAAATCTAGTTGGTAAGTACGGCTGCAGATTCAAAGGTGACGATTTCGAGTCCCGAGTGGAGGCAAGTATAGAATATTTGAATTTTCATGTCCATGAGTTGGGGATTTGGTGTTTCACCCTGTCTCGAAGAGCAGCTAAAGCCGTTGCTCCAGTGCTTTATTTCTCACCGGTCGTAAACTACATTTTAACTACATTTGAAGTTTGAAGATCGAAATTTAAAGAAGTACAGAGTGCATTTGTGTTTCAGCGAGTTTTGACACCGTGACCAAAATCGGTAATGTGAAATACGGTAATTTACGACCAATTTTATTCAAGTAATATTACCTATCCAAACAGCGGTCCAGCTCGAAAGCGTTGAGTGGCGGCGGCTTGGCTGCTCCACCCGGGCTTGAATTCAATGCCGGCTCCGGACCCTAGGAACAAATGTAAATGAAACTGTACAGATTAAAAATATCAATATCATTGACCCACATAAAAAGCGAAAGGTTAATTATAGTTATTTGAAGGTGTGTTTTTGTGTTTGTTACGCGATATCTTCGTTAATTATGTAGCGTCACACCGATTGTTTCGTTTCAACGATAAGTTATACTACTCGTACTATCTCATAAGTTAAAAAAGATAACATTTAGTGATAAAGCTTATACAATTAAAATATAAGTAAAAATAAATATGTTCGGACATTATTACACACAGCACTATATAGTTCCATGGTAAGCTAAGAGGCTTGTGTTACGGATACCAGATAATTGATATACTACATATATAATTTTAAGTACATGCATATTATAAATATAAACACTCATGACTGTATACAAACATTTGTGCTCAACAAATGAATGCCCCCAGCGGGACTCGAACCCGCGACCGCTGGCGCAGCAAGTAGGGTACTACAAACTGAGCCAACGAGTCATCATAAACAAAAGTCATTATCAATCGTCATAAATAATATCTATGTTAACCCGTCAATGGCGAACATATGAGACACAATAGATTTTCAATTGTTATAAATCTATATTGTCCCCGCGCCCGTTGATGGGTTAATGTTATAACTTGACTATTAATTATTTCACTGTTATCGAAGGAATTTTTATAAATATGAACTATTCAATAAACTAAATGAAGACAATTCATAAAAATTGCCGGTAATATACATACCTACATAGAAAACTCATTTGATTCGAATACCTAATTCATTTTGTCGGGAAATCGGAAAAAAATAACTCGAATTCCTTATTATACTTATGAACAGGCAGTGGTAGCCCAGCGGTAACGCGTCGCTTGTATAACCGAGTGATGCGGGTTCAAATCCGGGTCTCGCACCTCTGATATTTTCATGTGCGAATAATTTCTATCCTGATTACCACTTGTCTTACGGTGAAGGAAAACATCGTGAGGGAACCTGCATGTCTGAAAAAACCTAGCAAGTTTTCGTAAGACGTGTGAAGTCCACCAACACGCATTGGGCCAGCGCGGTGGACTATGGCCTGATCCCCCTTGTACTGAGGGAGGCCCGTGCCCAGCCCGTGGGACGTTAAAAAGGGCTGATGATGATTATACTTATGCTCTTCCAAAGTTGAAAAAATATATAAGAGTTTTGAAGAGGCAGAGAAAGAAATACGTAGAGACTAGTTTCGAAATAAAATTCCAATATATAAAACATGCTTAGTACATATTGTGTTAATAACTAACGTATGTATTTACTAGACTAATTACTAAAAATCAACATTGCCTTGTTAAATTAAATAAAAAAACATACTTTGTACAATGTACATATTAAATTTTCAACTTCGTATAAGGCGTAAAACATTCTTACTATATACGAGTATAGAAAATGCAGGCAGTGATAGCCCAGTGGTAACGCGCTTGCTTGGATAACCGAGCGTTGCTGGTTCAAATCCGGATCTCGCACCTGTGATAGTTTCATGTGTGAATCATTTTCTACTACGATTACCACTTGTCTTACGGTGAAGGAAAACATCGTGAGGAAATCTACATGTCTGAGAAAAACCTAGCAAGTTTTCGAAAGACATGTGAAGTCCGCCAACACGAACTAGGCCAGCGCGATGGACTACGACCTTATCTTATCCCCCTTGTACTGAGGTAGGCCTATGCCCAGCAGTGGTACGTCAAAAAGGACTGAAGATAGAAAATGAAATATTTAACTAATTTTCTTCTATAATCTCACCGATATTAAAAATGTATTGAATTAAATGTTATTTGTTGATTATTCACGCCAAGCTGAACAGCTGGATGAAAGTCACAAAGTTAGTCTGAAAGAACACTTACCGCTGCACTCAGAGTCACCTAATGAACCATTAAGTCGTTCTACAGTATGGAGATTCTCGACTAAGGTTCATTAAGTGACTCTGACTGCGGCGGATAATGGTTCATAATGTGACTATGCGTGCGGTGAATAAGTTACTTTTTATCCCAAAAAAACATACGGATACGGGATCGATTTGTTTCTGCTTGTTATTAGGACGAAACTGAGCGAAGTCAGATTTAGTCGCTAGTTTGTAAATAAATAAATATTGGTTTATTAAGTTTCCTATATATATATATAATAAATGCGAAATTAATTTTGTCTGTCTCCTAACTTTTTACGCTAAATCACTTGAACTAATTTAGATTACATTTGGTATGGAGATCATGGAGATAGGATATTTATATCCTGAAAATTGAACGGTGAAAATGGGGATGGAAAGTATCGATAATCAAAGATTTCTTAAGTGATGGCAATAAAACTAATCATACTTATGTGTTAGAAGTCCATCTTTTTCATACATTCTTAGTATCTAGAGAAGAACCAGAGGGTGAATCGCTAGTTATGAATTATTTTTATCTAAGTGAGCGGTAACGCGCTCGCTTGGATAACCGAGTGATGCGGATTTAAACCACTGATATTTTCATGTGCGAATCATATCTATCATGATTACCACTTGTCTTACGGTGAAGGAAAATATCGTCCGCCAACACACACTAGACCGGTGGACTATGGTCTGATCCCTCTCGTACTGAGGGAGGCCCGTGCCCAGCAGTGGGACGTTAAGAAATGGCTGAAGAAATGATTTTAAAATCGACCTTTAAACGGCAGTTAAAATTAAAACCTCCTAAAAATCCTATGAATATCATTAGTAAATATCTGTGATGTTTTAGTTATCGATAATGTAAGCAATGACTCGACATATTTCAAGCAAATAGCTTTTTATGATATATTTAATTATCTTACTTTAAACTAATGCTATACATTGAACAAAATTTATAATGTTTGCTTATATTTATTACTAGTGTAGACCAGCTGTATCCGTAAGGGATGTCGACTCAGAAATTTTATTATACAACATGAACTTGTAGGAAGAAACTCAAGAAAATCTTTTACGCCTCACATCGTTCTTTAGTATGGAGAGTCTCGACTTAATGTTTCATTAAGAGACTATGGGTGCGGCGATTAAAATGATTTTGCTAATGTTTGATCTATACATAGGTATTAGGTATAGGAACATTCTAACTGAAAAAATCTGTTAAATATTTTTTTTGCAAAATCTTATTGAAAGATAGAGACTAACTAAATAATATCTATACTTTCTCCCTATAAACACCTATATATTATAGTGTAATAATTACAAATATTTCTGTTACACTTTCACGGGATATACTTTTTCTATATTACGTAGTGCTTAAAAAGGTGTTTTTGTAGCATACCTACTATTTTTTTTAATTTCACCCAAACGGCTAGAAAAGAATATTTTTGTATTTAAACTGACTAAGTTGGTATTGTCACCTAATATACAAATATGATTAATAAAAATACAAAATAACAAAGAGGAGATACACAACAGTAATTGTAAAATCCCCGATACAGGAAAAAATAATGTTATTTTGGATAATTATGTTTGAAACAACAAATGCACTAAAATTATTTTACTGGCCTTAGAATTTTATATGGTGACTTTAAAACAACTGATTCAAAATACGTTGCTATGAATTATAATACAATAATGGTAGCGGTCGCTTTGAAAACTAAGAGAAGAAGTTGATATGTCTGATTTTTTGTGCAAATTATTTTATATATGATTTTCCGCGGCTCCGCCCATGTTCTTAGACCAGAACCAGTATTCTTAGATTTTACATGTGATGTTTTATAGCCTTCGTCGATAAATTTGCTACCCAACACTAAAATAATTTTTCAATTCGAACCAGTAGATCCTGAGATTAGCGCGTTCAACCAAACAAACACATTAGATTTATAATATTAGTATAGTTATACCTATAGCTAGCCAACGGACGTGACAGCCCAAGCTGCCATACACTTATGTCCCAAGCGAGTGTAAGGCAGCTTGGGCTGGCTTTCACGTCCGTTGGCCGACTATATGTTTCATAGACTTTGCCTATATAATACCGCTTGCCTTATAAAAAACCTGCGCGTCTGAAAGAACCTTCAAAAATTCGTCTTTCCGTGTTTGACTAGTGTGGTGACTGGTGGCCTATGACCTGATACATTTTTCATTTAAATTAGGTGCATGTCTAGCAGTCAGACGTTAAAAAAGTACCGAATTAATTTTGATGACATTTGAATATACGTTGACGTCTGGCTTTTTACACAAACACACACCAAGTAATAAATGAAAATAACTTTATTCTCAATACAAGTATCCATGTTTTAGGGATCAACATTGAATAAAATTGCCTTTCATTTTGCCGAAGTTTTTAACTAAGTTTGTAATATAGCTTTTATTAAGTACAAAAGGTCCTCCTAAATTTAGGTTATGGCGGCGAATATCATTGGTACAGCCAAATATAATTCACTCGTTTATTTTATAGTGTTATGTCATAGAATCGTGGAATTTACTGTCATTTCTACATATTTTATGTTTTTTTTTTAGATTTTTAATACCAGCCAATCTCCCTATTCCACATGACATTGGTAAAATAATTAGTGCTCAACTAAAATTTCCGCTGAATACTGAATTGAATTCAATTAGATTTCACCCAGGACTCGAACCTAGGATTAATTTACCCTACACCGGGGTAGAAGAAAAGTTTTTAAATAAGTAACAGCCCTATTTTATTAAAAAAAAATAGTTTGATATTATGTTATTGAAATGGGCAGCGGCTAGAGACATAAACACGCTTGCACTATGAGCTCAGTGTTTTGACGACTTGTGTAAACATGTAACAAGTGTTCAATGTAAACTATTATATGTGACCATTTTTATAACAAACCAAACGATCTCTGTTTGCTCTGCGATTTCGAACTTGCTCAATTTATTTAAAATATTTACTGTAAATTACTTAATGTTATTTTGTATAATGAATACAAATTACTATTCGCATGAATATTCTATGATTTGGTTGTTCACTTCACTTCCTATTATGTCTATTGGTAGGTAATATAGCTAAAAAGAAGAGAAAAAAGTTTTCTATTAGCGATAGCGATTGTAGAAAATGTGAGTGATAATATTTAAATATTCTGTGACTAACGTTTCTACTACTTATAAAACTAGCTAGCTAGCTTTATAAGCTATTATTAGCTTATTATTAGCTAGCTTTACGCCCGGCTCCGCCCGTGTTTTAAGGACCGGAAAGCAAAGTTCTTGTAGTTAACATATATACCTTACCTGAAACGCCTTAAAGAAATAAGTTCCATGTTTATTCGTTTTGTAGTTCTTGCAGTTAAAGCGAACAACAAATCGTCTCGCCTTGTATTAGTAGGTAGAAAGAAGTAAAAAAATATAATAAATCATCATCGTTATTTAATTTGGAATATTTGTGAGACATACGATAGGCGAACACACGTTTCGACTAAAAAATCTATAAACAATATTAGCGATATTTACTCTAACGTCACGTACACGTAAATAGACTGCGTTACGTGACATTATATCGCATTTCTTTCTAAGAAAAGTCAATACTATGTCTTTATTAAATTTGATTATTTTGCGGAAGTGTCAATTTCTTAGAAAGTGTAAATAAAATGTTATTATGTAATCCTTGTTAATGTTGTTTTATTAGTTATATTTTAAGGCAGCATCGGTTTTACCAATTAGTATTATAGCCACTCACTTTCATAGCCCATACAAAATAAAAGGAATAAATAGGATATTTTAATAAATATATATATAAAAAAAGATAGTAACATTTTTATCTACCCATTAATAACTGAATTTGTACTAAGATACTACGGCGAAATCTATGATGTTTAGAAATTTTGTCGGTCTGTCTATCAACACATCGGGAGTAACTGGATTTTGATGAAATCATGATAGAAATGATTCGCACATGAAAATATCAGAGGTACGAGACCCGGATTTGAACCCGCATCACCCGGTTATACAAGCAACGCGTTACGGCTGGGCTACCACTGCCTATATTTAGAATAGTCATTAATAATTAATTATATTTTAATAGCATATATAATATGTACTTTTAAAATTAAAATGTTTAAAATAAACTAGCATGTGCTAACACTAACAAAGTGAGCTGTGAAATATTCTTTAATCATGATGTCACTTTACTTTGCGTAAGTTTATAATATAGACGTTCTCTTTATTATCTATAGATCACTTAAAAAAGCTGGATGTACAGCTATTTTTGTAACAAAAATTTACTTTGATTGAGGTTTTAATATGAAAAGATTGAAATTTTTTGCCCGTAGGATTGGGAAATTCGTGAGAAACCGAAGGTTTTTATACAATATTTGTATGACCTCAAAGAAACACGTCTGTCGGTCGTAACACAGTAACTGACAGTTTTCTATTTCGAGTTTTAGGTCTGTGTTGATATGAACTTTCTAAAATGCTAAAACCATTTTGTTAAAACATTTACATTTTTGTAATAAACACTCAAGAAAAATAATATATGATAATTATTATTTGAATGCAAAATATTTATTTGTAAATGTAAATATTAATTATTACAACTTAAACTGAACGTCATGAATCTACCAGTTCGGAAAGAAGAAACCTCAGAACTAAGAACTGGTGAAGGAAACTCAGCAGATAAACATACATTTTAGGTAAAAACGCTAATAGCTAGAAAATTTTTACCTAATAACTAAGGATTTTTGGGTAAAAATGTTCTAGCTTTTCTTTAATTTATACATTAAAAGTGAAAATTAATAATAAATACCTCATTATTGTACCACGTTTTTGGTGTGCAATGTATAGACATGCTAATTTTTCAAATCTATAAATATGTATATAAGATGCCATATATATTAATAACAGGTAAGCCAGTGCATGAGCAATGCTATCGTGTTTCATGTTTTGTTTTTACGAAAAACACCTCGTGAGACGGCGGTGTAACAATAACATTCATACTTGTTGGGCTTAACTTTTATTACTCATGCTATTATTTAATATAGGTTTAATCAACCTTCGGTGTATAAAAATCTTACTGCTCTGTCGCTGGAAAAGCTGAGATTACTTAAATTAAAAAATGCGGCTTCGAGCCCAAAAATTCAGTAGCGACCACAAGACGACGGCCCCGAGCCTAAAAATCTAAAATGACCACACTAAGCCTTATATTTATCATCATTTAAAATTAATAACACTCAAATGGGAAAATATACAGAGCAATTTAATCAATGAAACCTTAATTAGAAATCAAATCTTACCAATCAAGTCTGATAAACATATAAGTAGCCTATAAAAGAAAGACTAAAAAAGACCCTGACTATGTTAGGGGATACCTGATTATTTAAAAAAAAAAAACGTTCCACTGATAGCCAGTTCACCTCGCTGGCCAAATGGATGGATAGGGTTTGGCGGACTCTATATATCATGATTTTTATATGATTCCTCACGTAGTTATCCTTCGCTGCGGTACAAGTGGTAATGTTGGAAATTATTCGCACATGA
This sequence comes from Boloria euphrosyne, assembly GCA_951802675.2. NCBI lineage: Eukaryota > Metazoa > Arthropoda > Insecta > Lepidoptera > Nymphalidae > Boloria > Boloria euphrosyne. The sequence continues at coordinate 7,204,947 of OX637896.1, forward strand.
AAATATCAGAGGTGCTTATATTTATACTTATACTTATTTAACATAGAAGTAAAGAGAAGATGGAACGTATGAGGTCGAAAGAGAGAAGAGTGTGTTAATATCAGTTCTAAAAAGTCATTGGATAAGCTTTGATTAGTTGGATTTTGGATAAGCCTTAGCATTATATTATCATTACATCTGATTACAGAATTATGTTATAGCACTAGTGGTACATTATAAACATAAAAATCTAGTACACATATGGATGTAGATTGATTATAGTATTGAGTTTAGGAAACTTGTTTAAGACTAAATCGTATGCACGATGTTGATTTTAAAAGGCAAATGCACGGAATTTTGCCCTACACTTGTGGTTAATTGTTTTCAAATATTTACTGGAAATATTGTTTTTTTAGGTAAGAAAATACTGAATTTTTGCTATTTTGAATGTTCATGTAGACAATAGGCCAATATTTTTTCCTCCAACAGTATCGTACCCATAAGTAGCCATTGTTGGGCAACTTGCCAACCTAACAAAATAGAAGTGAGCTTAAACTAAGCTTAATTTTCGATTTCAATGCTAATATTTACAACAACTTTCTTAACCTAAACTAGAAAACGAAATATATTACCTAATTATAAATTAGCATAAATTAACTACTAGATTTAAAAAAACCAAAAAGAGAGAGAGAAATAAGCTCTTTTACACTATTTGTTCGTTAAGAATTCGTCAGTGATTATTGCTGTGCAGTGCTTAATGTAGGTACTTATACTAAGTTTATCTTGTAATTTATATTACAGAACCAGTAACACGCCCTAGTTCCACTCCACTACGAGAATGACTAGAAATTAAAAAAAAAAAAACACTGTAAAGGAAGGAATTTATATCACTTTCAGTTAAATTGCTTTTCAGCAGCACCATACAACCATAAAAGTAACAAAGATTCTTATAACAATAAGGATACATTAAAATTTGCACTAAACTAGAATCAAACCTGTTAAAAGTTGAACATATTTATCTAATAACGAAATAAAATATTTTGTATTTGAATTTTAAAAAGCCCATATTCGAAAAATCACTCACAGATTAACAATGAAACATCAAAAGTGTACAAATTTTAGGGAGAAAATATATGTGTAAATTCAACCACTAAATAGGTAAAAAAGCGGTTAAAGTTATATAAAATCCAATTATTTTTAACTACATAAACAGATCAACGGGCAAGTGCTATATATATAAATAATATTATAAAACTCACCTGTCTCACAGCATAGAGCATCGTAACTTATGAAATTTTCTTCAATTTAATATCCAGTAATATGCTTCACTCGTATTGTGCCACGGACTGAATCAACACTTGCAATCAGTCATAATCGATGTTATTTTAATTACTATGTTTATTCTCATATTTTGCTATGATATCGTCATAATATTATTCTATTTAATAATAAATAATAATAAATGTTTATTTCAGTTCAAAGGCGGCTGTCTCGTGTTGGATAATTTTTGTTACCTAATAATTTCTTTACTTTTATATATACGTTATTTTAAATAGATATTGTTTATGTTTTATTAATGTATTATTGTTTGCGTTTTAGATAATTTTAGTTTAATTTTTTAGGTAATGTACGTTTTCCACATTTTTGCGCCAATTAAATGTTTCTAAGCGATATTTAAATAAAATAACGCAATTGTTACCTATTCCATGATGGTTGTTGGTAAATTACTGTATTTTCAGGTCAGTGATAACGTAAAACGGTTTTTTTTAATGTAACGATTATTCAGAATTTTTAATGAAAATTTTTCTAATATTAAAATTGGCAAACTTATTCGGTTGTTACAAAACTGGTAAGTATTGGAGAAAATAATTAACTTAAAAATAATTAAAATGACTCTATGCTAAAACCATAAATCAAAATTAATCCGCAAAAATAAAATATTAAAACCGAAGAATAAGTTTAAGAAAGTTTTCTATGCAGATAAATGAAGTGTCTATTTGTAATCTAAAAACAACATTTTGTTATTTAAAAAAAACTTAATTTTAAGATTATTGTTTGTTTATTTGTTTGTTCCAGCTAATCTTTGAAACGGCTGAAAGAACGATGATATAAACGGGATATTAATATTTACAAATCATATTTAATGAATACTAATGAAGAATCATGAAATAAGTTGCAAATTAAGCTTAATCTGTAAGCTAATTATAAGCTTCGAATTCAGAGCTTATAGATTGATGAGATTATTAGCTATAAGATTGTCTAATATGTTTAATTTAAATATACATACATAACTACGCATTATCTAATCTATCTAATATATTATATTATGTACTTGATCCAAAGAAAAGTCAGAGTTCAAATTAATCAAGCCCCAAAAAACGAAGTCCTTAGATATTGTACCATTGACCTACTTATAATAATTTTGCTTATAATATAAAAAGATAACATCTATAATAAGATTCCATACGCTTATTTAGATTAGCTTTCAAAATCAAATTATTGGATCGACACTCAAAAATAAACATTTCCTATCACAGAAATGTCTATTAAAATAGGAAATTAACATAATAAAATAACATATTATGTTAATTATACGTATTTTCATATATTATTTTAGCAACGCTTATAAAATACTAGGTTTAAACTGTAAATGTCTACGTATTTCGATAGTCCCTTAAAAGCGTCCGCCCGCCCTCTATAAAGCGGCGGGGCGTCACTGTACAGCGGCACGCCTACCCACTGAAAACGCCTTTACCGTTTGGACTATTTCATAAAACTTTTATAACATAAAACGTTATTTATTCGGCAAATTACTGAAATGTTATATTTTTACGTTATATTTAACAATTCGTTGTTATAGATTATTATTAGAAATGACATAAATCGAGTATATTGTAAGCTATATTAAAATTTGTAATAAAATTGGGTTTAAAAATATTACATTTTGTAAGTTTTATTTAAGACATAAGTAATAATGAAAAAACATTTATGAATAAGTACAAGGAAATATTTAGTTTAAGTTTCCAAAGAAACGATAAGACTTTTTCAGTTTCTATTAAAATTTATCTCGTACATATGTAATATAATGGATGCGTACATTTTATGTTAATTTACTTCCACCTATAACAGCTTTTTACATCGCTTAGGCCTGAAATTTAGTCGAAGTGCTTATCTTTTTAGAAATAAAATGCTTTGTTTTCGATTCCCGATGTTCCAAAGACAAACATGCTCGTGGTATAGACCTATTTAATAATCAAAATAAAGAGCATAAAGAATCTGTATAAATGGTTAATCAATTTTCAAATCTGTAAAATTAGAGTGTAACATTTACGCGAAATGTAAGAAAAAAGCAATAAATAAAAAATTCTTGGCTCTAACTTTTTGCCTCTTACCCTTATGGGTATAATTCTACAAACATTGATATTTTTTGGTAGAAGATTAAAGAAATTCCCGAATGTGTTTTTTATTGCATTATTAATTGAATTACAGTATTGATTAGGTGTTGTAAGTATTAACTAGATTTGATTTGATTTGATTTGAAGGTAAGTCTACCTGTCTGTCTGTCAGTTGTCACGAATTCACGCCAAAACTACTGAAAAGATTTAAATGAAATTAATAGACTACTAGACTATCTGTGTAGTACAATTTCATTTAAATCGGTTCAGTAGTTTTGGCGTGAAAGCGCGACAGACAGACAAACAGAGTTACTTTCGCATTTATAATATTAAATAAGGATGGTATCACCTACTAATCATAATCAAATTGTAATATTAAAAATCCCAAAGCTTTAAGTAACATAACAAGAGAGTTTGTGAGTGTGTGTGTGTTTGTGGAACTTTCTCACTAAAAGCTCTACCAGATGTTACTTGTTTTAATTAAAAATTAAGTGTCATTGAAAAATTTACAATTTTCGGATTTAAAAACTATAGATCACTTAAATTAAAGGAAAAGCTATATATTTAAATACTAAATCGCTAAATCGCGATAAATAAAAAAATAAAGCTATATATTTAAATACTAATTCGCTTAAAAGCTTCCAAATATCGTTAGAACAGAGAATTGAAGTTTACTTTTGTAGGTCTAAATAAAAAATTAAATAATGTAAGTGATAAAGTAAAACGTCATAGAGAATAAGCTTTGGTGTTATAAATTAACTGGTTTTGCTAAAATTAACATAATTACTATATTTTGTTTCAATCTCGTTTAAACTGCAAAAATGCTTAAGTCATATCAATCGCCAGTTATTAAGATAACAAAGTTGGGGTAAAATAAACATCTCTAAGATATAGTTTATTATTTAACAATTATATTGTAAACACCTTATCATTTAACATTTGACATGTGTGTTTGTGTATCCATAAAGTGAAACTGGAAAAATCTGTTAAATCGTAAATTCTATTAATACTTGTCAACATATATTTTTTTTGTAGAAGAAGTTTAGTGCTACCTTTTAGTTAAAAATTTTGTAAATAATTTCAATACTGTTTAAGGTCACTTATTTACACTCTATTCAAGTTCATTTGTACATTTTCTATTTTTTTATAATAATAAATCTAAAAAAAAAATATTTTTTTTATATATTTTTGTACCTACGTAACATTACATAAATCTGAGAGATTTACAATGTTACATTGAAAACAGTATGTAATCTTTTATAATAATAAATAAATATATTTTGGTTTTTTAAATTCAGATAAAATAACCAATACGTTTTCTTGCATTTCAATATAAGTATCATCGTGGGTTAAAGACTTAAAGGTATCTTCTATCTTATAAATCGTCATAATAAATGATATCCAAGTGTCATTTTTCAGTAAGAAATATAACATTTGTCTATAAAATTCTATTTATTTACGGGTTAAAGGTAAAAGTAATTTTTGCTTTCTGATAGTTTATAGGCGGGAGATTGATGTAGGATACTTTTTTAGCTGGACCTAAATAAGTTATCAGTCTGATCAAAAATGTTTTTAGACACGCCGTCTTTACTTGCAACAGTAGATTATAAATTTTAACCATTTATAATGTACTGTGTTAACAATATTTTATATTTTTAATAATCGCAATTTAATACTAAGAACACCACCTTCTTAGTATATGATTGAACTTACATAATAAAACATAATATGTACGTTTGAATATGATTTTTTTAAAAAAAATACCATTATATTAGATATCTTGGAAATTTTTTTTTGCTAAATGGTACTGAGTGACTTTTGCCTCATCGGCGGAATTTGGTATTTTTTAGACATACATAGAGATATATATATATATTTTGATATTTTTTATAAGATAACAATTTAGCAAGCAAAGTGCAAAGATCACTAAAACGGTTTTTTATCGGCGCTTTGGTAAATAGTTTGCGTCATTTTAATAAATATCTACTTAACTGATTTAATAATGTATAATATTTTATTTTTATTATTTATATACAATAATTAATTCATTACTATTTAAACATTAATAAAAGTTTTATTAAATTTTCTTGTTATCATTTTGTACAATTTCACAAAAAGGTAATATAATCTTCGATCGATTTTTACAGTCACTTTATTCAAAACGTTGTAATACTTTTTGAGTACGAACTACGAGATGAATTTCGAGTACCAAATACTGCTAAGAGGGAAACAAATACTTTTCTTTTATCTATTATCTAAAAGTCATTACTCGAAGTCAAAAAAATATTTTTCCATATCTCAAAAAGAAAAATTCTGAAAAAATATGACACAAATCAAGTTTTAGCAGCAATAAATTAAATTAATGAATGTAAATGTATTTAAAATATGTACTAAAGAATTTAAAATGTAGTCGCCCAAGACTCTACATTGCACATTTTTCAAAAAAAAACTATAGTATAAGAGACAAGTTGAAAAAAACTAATTCAAAAGTTAAAAGATAATGTTTTATTTAGTATAGCGGGAATATATCAGCAGGTCTCTGTTCATTGCCATTGGCCGCCCGCTTATGAGCGACGCTGATTGGTCGGTATCAGCGACACACCACGTGCTTATAAGTTACAAAGTTGGAAACTTTTTACGTCAGTTACCCGAGCTTTTTGTGCTACACTTTTAACTTAAAGCTTCCATAATCTATGAACTTAAATATTAATAATCTTGAAACATTTGCGATAATAAGTTAGATTAAGCATATTTTGTTAATTTGTTAAGTGCTAAAATTATTGTAAATGTAACTGTTATGATTTTTAATAATTAGTATTTTTTAAATTGAAAAGTATTACGTTTGTCAATTTTATAATGTTTTTGTTTTCTACTTACGAGCTCGATGATCTGCTCACATTTAATAAAATAAATATTTCCGATCAAATAAGAAATTATATCCATGAAATTCAGAGGAAACCGTACGCACCGATAATATCGCCCGGTCAAAAAAAAAAACGCGGTGGAAATTCACACAAACACCGTCAAATTAATCAAAACGTATTAATAAAACAGCAACAATAAATATGAAACCACAAAAAAATCCAACACTGAACAGCGACAAGAACTACCACTCATAAGTTCCTAGCCGAATGCAGTTCCTGATGCAAATTATTTACACATTGCAACACAGTGCATTTACGAAATAAAATATAAAAATCCCACCACAGTATAAAATGTCAACGTATACACGACTTGTGTTGCAAAAATAATATATTTGCTTTAGTAACGCGCGTCTAAACAATGGACAGCCTTCGGCGCGGCGGCAACAACAATGCTAGGTCGAAATAAGCAAGAAATATTTAACTACCGAAGCGGGGAGGGGCGGGCACTGGCCCTCAGTATTGGCGCTATGGCTGTGGTAGTTATAGTTTACGTGATACACAGCTCAAATACAAATAATATAAACATTACTGCTGAGCATGCGCGGTACTCGCAGACAGGGACGAAGCGACATCGACTCCTCGACTATAGACTTTCTCAGACATAGTGTTAGGCGGCAGTTGAATGATTACGATGAATAGATTTATTACACAAACTAAAGTATGTAGTGGATTCCCTAAATCGCTTTTTTATAGATTAATTTGCATATTTCTGACAGGGAGCGAGCGTGTACGTCAACGCGCATGCGCGAGGCCGAAAGAGCAAAATGTTATTGACGATGCAAAATATTTATTTTTTGGCGCAACACCGACGCAGGTCTCGCTGTAGCGGAAACGCTGCCATTTTGAATTTCAAAAATGAAATTACACAAAACGTTACTATACAAAATTTTGAAAGTAGCTCGCCTGACTCTCAATTTCATAATAAAAATAAGATCAGTATAATTACAGAATAAATTTGTAAGTATCCAACGCATATATTTTTTTTTATATTAAAAGGACAATAGTGTAGAAAAGTTATGATGAGAACATTAGCTAACAAGCCCACGGGGAGTTTGAAACGGATTTATTTCAATTATTATTCGATATGAACGACCGCGCATGCGCTCGGCCCTTTTTACACCGTAAGAAAATTAGTTTGAAATATTTCTATATAAAAACGTCCCAAAATATTTATATTTGTAATTATTTTTTAGAAAATCTTATTAAAATAGATTTTTATTTATGGATACAGAGAATAATAGTTAAAAATATCACATCTTTGAGAAATCTATAATAACAGTTAAATGTACGTAGGCACATACATACGTACGAACCGCCACTAGTTTATAAAATAAAAACCTTAGTAAGGTAAAGTTTGTAACAGAAATAATACTATGCTAGGAAGTAAAATTTTATTCAATCTATTTCTAAATATAAACTTAATATTATATAACGATATTTATTAATTACGTGCAGTAATTAAAATTCGAAATGAACATTAAAAATCATCAAAATTAAATATTACAGTTGTATAATATAATAATGTATTTTTTATGCAAGAAAAATTGTGTGTGCATCAGATACAATTTATGAAAGACATTCGTTTTTTTATGATAGACGTCGCTCCCTAAGAAAGTTGAAAAAGAAAAATGAAACAAATGGATACAAATTAGGTGAGTGAAACCGAAGGTGAAACAGAAGATATTATTTATTTGATTTATTTAAATATCTAAATAAATAAGCTCACATATACATACATACATACTTACATACATACATACATACATACATACATACATACATACATACATACATACATACATACATACACACATACATACATACACACATACATACATACATACATACGTTCATACATATATACATACATACATGAACACTGAAAACATAACACTAGTTTTTTGGACAGTCGTGAAAAAAGGAATTTGCAATCAGTTCTAGCATTTTGCTTTTTAAGAGGATTGAGGAGGTTTGACGTTTTGTGGAAGGCTAAATATTTTACGAATAGTGTAAACATAAAAATAAATACATTAAAATCTGATCACTATTGCTTTAGGTATTGTACTTTTGTATGAACGTTCGTTAACGTCGAATGTGCTGATCAGGATTAATCATGCTATGGACCAAAAATGTAATACTTTATGTTTTCTGCTATACAGGTATCGAATCCATGACTATCAAATATTAAAAATTAAAAACAAATAGTTGGTACTATTGAATATACTATTCAGAACAAAATGTGTAAGATATATAATATTGTAATTTATTTTCTATCCCACTGCTTGCCGGCCACCTTTCAAAATGAAGGGACTTGACATTCACACTGGTTAAGTTGGCGGACTAGATCTACCTATATCGGAAAATAGGGATTTTTCGAACATGTTGGTTGACATTTCCAACATGATTCACTCATAAAAATATTAGACTTAATGAGTCTGGGATCTGAACTCTCGGATCTTTTAATTTGCAATATTTATCAAAACTACCACACAGAACTATCCGGTGTAATACGCATCCATAAGCGATAGGCCATTGACATTTTTATTGGGCGATGATTTAGGTGCTATCGATTGCGTCGCCGGCTCTCGTCCGGAAGAATTTGAATTTAGGGTCTGATCTACTGACACTAAGTCTATTTGATGAATTATCTCTCTAACGTATCTTGAAAGTTTACGCCCTTTTTTACTCATACTTGTAGAACTTCAAGTTACTCATTGTAAGTTATACGTGGTAGAGCATGTCCATTTTTTGTTTTTATGAAAGATAATAATAAAACTATATTGTAACCTTCACTTGACTTTAGTTAAGTGATAATTTTAGAAATAATAATTATCATAAAGAATATTTCTTTGTAAAAATAATGCTTAAGCAAGAGACATATAAATTATCAACCAATTTACGTCACAAAATTGAATTTTAATTCAAATATGACAACTCTTTTCAATTTTAAAGCAACATATTTCTTCAACCCAAAAAATCTGACTCGTAATAAGACTAAAACAGTCTAGGTTTTCTGCATGATATTTAAAGGAGATGATATATTTCCTTACAGGTTTAAAGTTTTAGATAAAACAAAAAAAAATACTAATTATTGAACAACGTTGGTAGCTCATAAGCGGGGGCGGAGTTACGCCCATTATAAAGCGACGCCCAGTCCCGCTGAACAGCGACCGCCTACCAAGCCTGAACTCTTGATGTAATATAGTCTTATAGCACCCAAGATTAGCGTTCCATTGATTTATTTTATGCTGTGCTTCATTTATATTGTTCTTAGATTGTTGATAGAATTTTTAATAGGTTTTGTAAAAAAAAATCATTTTAAAGTTTTGATAAAGCTGAAATTTACGTATTTTAAAAAAATTCTTCATTTTCATTTGTAGAGTGAGTAGGGAGATGAAAGAGATAGCCTTTTTGGTTTTGTTAAGCATAATATACCATGTGGTATATTAGCGCTCATATTGGAAATCGAACCCATGACATTTGAGGTAGATTTAAAATAATACCACAATTTCTAACATCTTTCTTTCTATCCGTCTGTACATCTGTCAGTCGATCTGCTTATTCCACAAATCTTCAAAACGACTTGACTGATTTTGTCGGGACATTCACTGGCAGATTGCTGATGTTAGCAGGAGTAAGTAAGGTTTCATTTAAAACACAATAAGGGAGCCTCTAAACAAATTGAAACGTACACGAAACGAGGAAGAGTCGCGAGAAGAGAAAAAACGAGAGTTAATTCAATATATCTAAAAATATGTGTGAAGATATTAAATCTTCATATGGAAATGATAAAATATTCGTTTTATAATCAAACTGTTCTCGCCACCTCCTACACTAGATTCATTAATGGCAGCAATCGCTGCAGCCAGCAAGGAACAATAAAAGCCGAGACGCGGCAATTTGTAGATATAGATAGATACTAGACTGTATCTAGACCACAGAACATAAGTACAATAGCAGATCCATACTTACTCGTATTTTTATATGCGACAAGGTTCATTTTCTTGTCTTATCACGCAGTAACATATACTCGTATAATATACGATATACAATAGGATTCTTCTCTAGATACCTTTTAACGGTTTGTATAATAGTATCTCAGAAATTAGATATTTTCTAGCAGTAAAAAGTATCATATATGTTAATTCAGATAACCAGCTATTATCGTACCAAAACTCAGGATAATCTGTTCAGTGGTATTCTCGTGATGCGGGCACAAGACAGACAAAAATTCTAAAAGCTATAGATTCCGCCCCTGTATTGATAATAATAACTGTCAAAAAGATTTTCGCTTAAATATTTAATGTACATATTTATCTCGGTCAGAATTTCATTATATGTTGTTGTTGTTGTTGTTATTATAAATAACAGATTTGCGAATTTAAACATCTATTTGAAAACAGATAATATAATCAATTCAAAGATAAGTTAAATAATTAAAAATAATATATATTACATATAAAACCTACTTGACACACTGATACTTTTTATCAGTAATCTGTAATAATAAATATTTTGCCTTACTTTTTTGAAACAAATAAGTGAAAATAGAAACTTTGAAGATAACAACAGACGGCCAGTATTAAGTAAATATAATCAAAGCGTAAATTATATAATTTACTACAATAACAACGGTTACTAGGCAACCTAAATAAAAAAAATTAAACAAAAATTTATAATATTTTCCGTTTACATACGAATATATGGAACGTGCACGAACTACGATACGAAACGATACGACACTACGATAGGTGGCAGCGCTAAATCGACAAAAGAGACACTATGCGGACAGTAAAGGAAACTTATAAAACCTGTCATCGTGCTTTCAATTATGTAAACAAAATTATCTACAAAATATGGGTTCTGGTCTATCAATAATAATCTTCAGCGTGGCCAAAATATTAAAAAAAAGGAAGGTCAAGGGTCAAAAGCTCTCCGAGGCCGGCCATGTATTGGAGGTTCAAGAGATAATAAATAAAGAAAATGAGACTGTGATAACTGGCAAAATTGTCGCATAAACTAAAATATACAATGTTCACGACGTGAAAATAATTGTAAATAAATTTTCTGAATTTCTGCGTTTGTGCAGTTATACTAAAAACATAATAACAGTTTGAGAAGTTATAAAATTTTACGCTATTTGATTTATTTTTATGTTTTGTGGATGTATTGGTACATCCAGAAATGCAACAATACATTATGATTAGCGAGAATAATAATTTTCACTAATAAAATTAATTCTGTTTACTTGTTATAAATTTCGATGTCTACTATTATAGGGTACAAGATTCAAGTGCACGTTCCCTATTGTTTGTCAAGTCAAAATTTAAAGTCAAACCATCGGTTACTTTTCCAGATTGACTAATTTTGAACCAACGAATATATTCTTTTTTATATAGAACCACTTACTTATTGTTACTTCGCTCGGTTTTATTAAAAAAAATGGTGTACGTTACCCATACAAGCCATTTTCAACCCCATTAAGTAATTACGTTAGTACGTACAAGCTAGTGCTTGTTAGGGCCCCAATGCAAAAAGGGAATTTGGTCCAGGAAGAGTTAAAGAGATATTTTCGAACTCTTTTCAATCTGCTGTCACTGTAGCCGACAGACAGACAAAGTTACTTTCCTATTAACAATATTAGTTTGTATTAACAAATTTTTGTATGAACAAAACAATATTTAGTTAACATTACGATATAATATATGGTTGTAAATATAAAAACAATTTTTAATAACAATTTACACTCTCTTATTTTATTAAATTTCATACAAATTTACGCTTTTACAATAGCAGCCTGATATCACTTCTAGTAAATCCTTTAATTTTAGGAGCAGTCTGAGTGCTAAGTTTACAGCCCTGCATAATCTACTAGGTTCAGTCTGCTTCGAGCACAGCTTGCAGGGCGTTAATAGACACTATATATTTTTACATCTATCTAATTATATTTGTATTATATATATTTTTAATGCTTATAAATAATTGGAATAAAATGTACATATATACGAGTATATGTACTAATTTCTAGTCACACTGGCTTCTTCCGGGGTTCATCCTCGGGTAAGTTTTAACAATCAAACGGAAACGATTTAAATAGGTACATATTTTAAAAATAAAAAAAAAATATCTCTTACTTGAACAATTATTGTTTTCCCAAACAAGGTTTTATCCTTTTAATAAAAAGAGTAATTTAATTCCCAGGTCTCAGACCATCTCTCGAAAAGTCTAAAACGGTTTAGAGGATCAAACGACATTTAAGACATGTAACATGAAGTAAAATTCGTTTTTATTATACAAATTTAACACTTAATAGTACTAACACTTTGATCAAAATAGCTGGATGGCAAATTATTATATGAAATTACCCTGTTACCACTGGTCTACCACTGCCTTAATTAAATTTTATGACCCTATTTTTTCCGTTTTTTTTTGTTAGGATTTTTAAATAATTATATAGAATTTTACCGACGCACGTGAAGTTGAATGCTAATTATATGATGTATTTTTTAATTATATTTCTAAATAATTACATTGGCCCTTTAGTCTTACAACCTTTCAATTACATTTCACTGAAGCCACGTGAAACATTTACTTACATATCTATAGATAGTAGTATATTATATATCTAAGTATATAAGTGTAGCAATAAACTTTGTTTTCTCCATCAAAAAACTGCCTTACTGGACCATTTCCACAGACCGTTAGATTTAGTGGTGGTAATAAAAACGAGTTTTATTAGCTTAGAGATTAGCCGAGCAATCCTTTGGTAGTGTTTTTATTTGAATGCCAGAGATAATTAATTGTTATGACCGACTATCGATTTAAATTAACCTATACTAAACATAAAAAAGTATAAAAATAGCGATTTCCATCAAAACTTATTGAGACTTACCGCCGCACTCATAGTCACTTGTGCAATGAACCATTAAGTGGGGAATATACATACTAATAAACAACATAATGGTTCATTTAGCGACTATGAGTGCGCCGGTTAGTATTTTACTATATTTAACGTCCCACTATGGCTAGGCACGAGCCTACCTTCAATACGAGGGAGATCAGGCCATCGTCTACGACGGTAGCTTAAGGCGGGTTGGCGTATGTCACACATCTTTCGAAAAGCTAGGTTCTTTCAGACATGCAGGTTTCCTTACGATGATTGATTGATGATTCCCTTAACATTATGCAAGTGGAAGTATTGAGAATGATTGGCACATGAAAATTATAAGAGTTGCGAGATACAGGATTCGAACCCACTACAAAAAGCTAAGTACGAGCAGTTTTAGTAGTACGAGTTGATTTCAAATAAATTTTAGCGAAATCAATTACATAATAAGTAAACGAAGTGCATATTTTTACTATAAAAAGTATTTAGTATAGGTTAAGTTCCCAAGTTACGTTTAAGTTACGTTTTTACAAACATACGAAATTACCTCTTCACAATATTGTAAGATTATATAGTGATTATTCTGAAATACGTACTCTATGAAAGGTATTTACGCAATATCTTTTCTGTCAAGGGACCATCCCTTATTTGGTAAAGAGATCACTTTCTTATCGATCTATTAAGCTTCTTTGCAAAGCTTTGACCTTTTTGATTGTTGTTCATTTTATAATACTAGATACTTTAAAACTTACATGATTTTTTATAGTTATATTTTTATTTATAACATAGACGTAACTATAAAGACTATAATTTTTTTTGTTATATCCAATATAAATGTTAGGTAACAAATGCCTTCACTTATAGTTTGAACTTGTTTTCAAAACAAGTATGTTGTTTGCTTAGTAATTAATAGAATAAGCGGAATATTTTGGAAATTACTTATTTTATACTATATAGTACTTATAATTAAACGTGGGTACATTTGTTTTGTACCTTATAAAACGGATGTAACGATGTAAATCAATTTTATATTTAGGTAGATAAGATTTTGCTTTTTAAGTCTATCTATAGGTATAGATAGATAGGTCTTTTCTGAAAGAATATAATATTAATATATCTGTCAAAAAAAACTATATGTCTGTATCAATTTTTAACGTCCTACTGCTGGGCATGGGCCTCCCTCAGTACGAGGGGGATCGGCTGATTACGAATCGAGCAGTTTTTGTATACGCGTATTTTTTTGGATGGATATCCGCGATAGCGAAAATCGTACAATAATTGCTGTCCAATCGCAGAATCGTATTAAACTTAATAGTATTTAACTTAACTTAATCGTATTTAACTTAAAACTGCGGGTCGAGCAACTAGACGTTCTAAAGAATGCTTAATCTAATTCGCGTCCACTTCATTTTAAAATCAAAAATAGCCTTTTTTAATAAAATGTTAGCTTTCTTATGTTTAACAGTTAACTGTCAGTTCAATGTATTATTTTCTTGTTCACAAATGCATGATTTTATAGTTCCAAGCTTTATTTTTGAGAATCACACAAATTGATAATCTGCTCCTTTTTAATGTCGATTGAAAATATATATCGTGTAGAGAACGTTAAAAAATGTATAAAATGTAAGCGAATATACAAGGTTCTTACCAGCACTGGTAATTGCACCATTGGTCTCTGAAACAAATGAACAGGCATTTTATTTTTTCTGTATTTTATTGAAGTAATGGGATACCGGCTATCCTACTAATGACGGAACAGATTTTCTTGAGCATCCTATCAAATATCAATTCACCTATCGAACAAAATAAACTAAATCAAAATCAGTTCACCCATTTGGGCTATGAATCCACAGGCAGACACACAAATAAGTATTATACTTATTACCTACACCTGTTTTTTTCGTCGGGGTAAAAAATGTTAAAAAGACAATTTATATATATTTTTTCGAAACGATTAATTTTTACATTATTTTATTTTTATAGTATTGCAGTGGTAGCCCAGCGGTAACGCGTCGCTTGTATAACCGAGTGATGCGGGTTCAAATCCGGGTCTCGCACCTCTGTGCGATTTTCATGTGCGAATCATTTCTATCATGATTACCACTTGTCTTACGGTGAAGGAAAACATCGTGAGGAAACCTGCATGTCTGAGAAAACCTAGCAAGTTTTCTCAAGACATGTGAAGTCCGCCAACACGCACTGGACCAACGCGGTGGACTATGGCCTGATCCCCCTCGCACTGAGGGAGGCCCGTGCCCAGCAGTGGGACGTTAAAAAGGGCTGATGATGATGATGATGATGATAGTGTTATTTATTACTGTTATTTCTGTTCACAAAATAATATTAAAAAGTTATAGATTGAAACTAATAATTGATTGTCTCAGATTAAGGATAAAATGGAGTGACATAACACTAAACGTGAAGCCAAATAATAATGATATAAAAAAAAACACATTAGTGGAAAATTTAATATTGTGATAAGTAACTAAAAGTTAAGAAATAAAAATAGCTATGGTATTTTATTGTTATTAAAAAAAATAGCTAAGCTACTATTTCGTTATCTCTCCTTCAAGCGGCAGAAAATTCGTGCCTTAAAAAAAAAAAAAAAACAAAAAAATATAGTACCTATTAAGTAATTTATATTATTAATATTTTCTTCTCAAATACGACCAATGCATAGGTATGTATATAAAATTTAACTTTTCTGAAAGATCTGTATGAAAAATCACGAATAATATAAACAGCAAATTACGCAACTGTTTTTGCCTTTTTAAGCGGATTTTATCTAAATAAGACTTTAGTCTGACTCTAAACGTTGATTATAAAAGTAAAAACGTCAAAAATAAATTTAAAATCCTTGATCCAATTTATTATCTGTTTGCGAAAACTAAAAAAATCTTTATTGTTTGTGTAAATAATGTACAACATTATTAGTTCGTAACCTACATTCTAAGACAATATTTAAATAGTAATATATAATAATATTAATATAATATAAACATGCCTAATATATCCCAGCGTGGTGGACTATGGCCTGATCCATTGTAAAAGGGACCGCGCCCAGCAGTGGGACGCTAAAAAAATTGTTAAAACTGAACACTTTTCTTCTTTATTTACCAACCGAGTTTCTTTTTTAATATCTAATATCGAGGCTAAAAAAAAGCAAGTGCGTGTAGAGTTCCGTTTGCCCATCACATTTATGCGAACTAAGAAGGATTTTTATAAGGATGTTATGATTCTATTTTTGTATGTTTTACATTTTTCATAACTACGTTACATTCGTTTTAAATGAAATTTGTAAGAAATCTTTATTTCTCAAAGTACATTTTATAACTGGGTCGACTATCACACATAAACTTGTAAAGTTTAAGTTTTTATGATAATTTACCTTTTAACTTCGTTATAATATGTACTACTATCGTCATTTTTTCTTGCCATAAATTATCATTTAGCTGGCATGGACTTATTATTTAAAAATTAAAGTATCTCCCCAAATAAGGTCACATACTAACATTGGCAAAATCTTAGAACTTGATAATAGTAATCCTTGACCACAGTTGCGCACGCGCAGATAAAAAAATAATAAATATTATCTACTTTTAAAATTTTATGCTAAGAATTAAAAGATAATACGTCATTTTGAATAAATAACTAAATAACAAGTACCTACATATTTATTATTAATCAAATATAATTTATTATTTACTAGCTTAGAACGTAGGTACGCTTTAACGGATGATATTGACTTCTGAGACAAATTTTCCCGCAGTATAAAGTATTCTATGTGTTGAAGCTGATAACCAGTTATCATATTATTAATTGCGTTACTTTACTCTCAATAGCTTCTAAACTGTTTTGTCTTTGCCTATTTATACATATACAGATAAAGAGGCATCGAAAAAACCTGAAAGCTACCATTTTAGTGCCAGGAGGCCACCCATGTTAGATTTTATAAAGATTATTAAATTTATTAATTATTTGAAACAAGAGACTTGCCCTCGCTTCGCTCGGGTTCGTCCCTAGATTTAGCGCGGGCGAAGCCGCGGGTTCCGCTAGTAAATGTATACAAAAACTTGACAAATTATATACTTAAACCTTTTTCGAGAACCATTATGTCCATTGGTAAAAACGGCATGAAAATCGGTACAGTAGTTTTTGAATCTATCGCGAACAGAAAGCCGGACAGACAGACGCGGTGGAGGACTTTTTTTATAATATGTAGTGATCTAGAAATTTTAATTCTATTCAGAATAGATAATAGTTACGCTACCAAAGGATGATAACAAACTACAAATATCTACCTCATAACCCACTCCGGCTTTACAAGCTTCTTTCTAATGTTTTTGTGCTCATGAGCTTTAAGCTGCCAACACTTATTTATAATATTAAAAGCCAAAAGACAAGTTCTGTTACATTAAATATTTAAAAACAATTGTTGATTTAAAACAATACATTTACGTGGATTTTGCAATTTTTATACAAAACATTCGGCTTGCAAATGTTATCCGTATGTACATAAGACAGAGAATCTATTTGCATGAAATTTTATACACGTTTATTTCTTACAAGTCGAATTTTATTTGATGAAAAAAAACCATTTCCTGATATCTCCTTATGAGACACGTGTAAGTGAGCTTAATAGCAATTTATGTATTTTTGTATTTATTTTATTTATTCTGTTATTTTTTACTTATTTGTCATGATATCTCTAAATTTTATGGTTCGTTTCACACGTTTAATATTTATTAAAATGCTAGTTGTTGTTATACCGTCATGGTACTTTACTACTTACCGTCGCTTCGCTAAATGATATAAGCTATCTTCTAGTAATAGTTACGTTAAAATTAGTCCAGCCATTTCGGATATTAGCTGAAATAAGATAGAAAAAAGGACAAAAATTTAAAAATATTTTGTTATTTAAGAAGTTGTTACTGAGACAATAAACATACACTACAATTTTATTTATCTGTATAAAAGATAATTTAATTATAATACTGTACAGCATTTTTTATTTAAAAATTAATATCAGAGTTTAGTTTAGGTTTTTTTCTGTTTAACTGTCTGCAATCTAGAAAAAGATTTTAATTAAACCTTTTGATATTATTAGGTTATTTTGTGTTATAAAGTCAAATTTGCAGAAACATACATAAAAGATTAGGAAAATACAAAACACTATTATTATATGGATACTAATACTATTATATACCGTTCGTTACTACAAGAACTATTGTATAACAGAAAAGTAATGAACAGTGAATTAATTTTTCACCTTACGCCTATGTGAATGTAGCGAAATGGCCAAGCCACATATTTTGACTAAGGTGTAGAGTTTGTGAAGTTAGGCCTTGTAGAGTTAGGGCGTGTAGTGTTAGAAGCTTGGCTCTACATGAGATCTGATAACTTTTTGACAGTGAGAGTCATATGGGCTCGTCTTGGCAACATTTTACATGAAAATGTTTTGGTGGGATATGTGATTTTCAGTTATTGTATGGGTTACGGCCCAATCATATATAACGTCAATCTCTAGTATAATTTCAATTATTATAAGCTACGAGGCTTGTGTTACGGATACCAGATAGTTGATATACTACACATAATAACTTAAAATATATACATATTATAAATATAGAGACCCTACCCATGACTGAAGTACAAACATTCGTGCTCATCATACAAATAAACGCCCCAGCGGGACTCGAACCCGTGGCTGCTTGCACAGCAAGTGAGGTAACTCTTTAAACTAAGCTAAACATGTCTTCAAATAATGTAATCTACGGTCAAATTATTGTTTGCAATCAATTTTTCTTGTTTAAAAAATCGATGAAATCACATGAATTATTGTTTAGAAAAAATCTTCTCGCTTAGCAAGTTTACATTATGTTCAGTTGGTATTTATAAAACATTATACATTGTTTTCTAAATTATTCAAAGTAAATTGTAATACTAATCTTTTTAGTTTATACACTTTATAAATTAACTAGGGGCTCACCCTCGCTTCGCTCGGGTTCGTCCCTAGGTACGTGTTGTATATGTTACAGTTAAACCCGTTCTCAGTTACAACGCGTTTTAGTTAAAACCGTGACTAGTTAGTCAAAACTAGTTTAGACGAAATGCCTTAGTAAAAACTAGAATTGATTAGAAGATTCGAACAAAATATGGTATTCTTGAAAAATATTCAATGTACAGATTCAAGTAAGTTAGAATTTTATTATATTATATAATTATATAATGTAAGCATGTATTCATAGGCTTTTTGATCTTGCAAAATATTTTTAATATTGATTAATTATCTTTATTACTGAAAGCCGATAAAAATATGTTTTTCCTGAAATTTGCCGTGTCATAACAAAATTGTGAACTCATTGGACGTTCCTTAAAAGCTTCCTTTAAACATGAGCTGACAGCACCGTCCTAATAATTTTATACGGAGAAAATTATTTCTATTATGGATTATTACAAAGGAAAAATATTAGTATAAGTATTTTTTGAAATAGACTTTTGAAATGGCTTTGTGTGAATCGAAATATCAATAGTTTTATTAAAATAATAAATAAAATTTGCACAAAACAAACTTTTAAATTAAATAAATTGAGTAGTGTGATATATTTTTGGGTTTGATTTAATTTCAATTTTATTTATTATTTATTTATATTCTTCTTAGCACACCCTTTCTGTTGACTACAAAAAATGAAGCAAATTCTGCCATGTTCTCGTCCACCATATAGGATATAAAATGAAGTCACTTGCAATACATAGTCATCTAAACTAAACGTTAATGAAAAATTTTAGCTGAATGGGTTGAGGACTGACTGAGGTTGACTCGAACAAACATACAAACATTGCAAATTTAATAGAAGCCTTTTAAAAAAAACTAAAAGCAACAGGCTATATGGTAATAGAATCGTCAAAATAATTAAATATGAAATACGAGTAAGTCTTAGCTCGAGGCGTTTTAGAAGCCACTAAAGAGGTCATTATCCACATAATGAGATCTCGATGATATTATTGTATTGTCATCCGAATTACGAAGTTTTACAAAAGTTATGAAACATACAGTTAGGAGGTATGTATTTCGACGACTCGTTTGGCTCAGTTGGTAGTGACCCTACTTTCTGCGCCAGCGGTCGCGGATTCGAGTCCCGCTGGGGGCATTCATTTGCTAATCACGAATGTTTGTACTCCAGTCATGGGTGTTTATATTTATAATATGTATGTATTTAAAATTTATATGTGTAGTATATCAACTATCTGGTATCCGCAACACAAGCACGTTACGTAGCTTACTGCGGAACTAGATGGCGCTGTTGTAATAATGTCCCAACATATTTATTATTAAAATTAAGTTCCAAAATTTGATTATAAGTGACGGTATGTAATAAAACAAGGCAAAAATAGATCAAATTACTCTTTGGATCATAAATTATTTTTAGATTAAAATGTTGCTAAGTAATATAAGGAAAAACATACAAACATCAATTGTATTTACAACTTTAATAAGGTTTCACTTTTTATGTATTGTATGTTCTTGCTTGTGTAGTCTGCTTCGGCATCTGCTGGGCCGTAGGGGCATCGTGGATGAATGCGTATTATATGTGTACACACATTTTACCACTTTAATAGAAAGTGTCTCTCGCGCAAACTATTCAGTTAAGAAAAAAATGATGTTAGAAACCTCAATATCATTTTGAAGACCTATTCATAGATACCCCACACGGATGGGTTTGATGAAAAAATTTTTTTGAGTTTCAGTTCTAAGTATGGGGAACCCTCAAAATTTTTTGTATTTTTTTTCTATTTTTGTATCAAAATCTTAATGTAAATTACAGAATATATCTACTTACCAAGTTTCAACAGTATACTTCCGTCAGTTACAGTTAATTAATAATTGTTATAGATAATGGTACGAAACCCTTCGTGCGCGCGTTCGACTCGCACTAGACAAGAATTTTTGGTACCTATTATAAGAGTGATTGATACTACAATATTGATATATGAGATATTAAAACATCAATAAAAAAAGAAGCAATAGAATGGGTGTCCTTTACATCTATGACCAAGGAGCTTTCAAAAAAAACTTAAATAAACAGTAAAAAAGTAAAATATATACGAGTGACCTTAAAAGTCAAGGCACAATTCATATGACATTTATATATCCGTTCATAAAAATGGTCAAAAAGAACCTTAAAAGTACGTCGGTCATATGGTTTAACTATTTTGTTTCATTGTTAGTTAAATTCTAACTTAGTCGAATCGGTAAATCAAAATTTTTTGGAAAATTCTATTAAAATAGTACCTAATTAAATAAATTCAGACGCCATATCCAGTTTTTTAAAATTCTTCTCTGAGTGCGACCGTACCACGGGAACACCACTGGACAGATTTTGATTAAATTTAATATGATTATAGCTAATTATTCAGGTCAGATATTTACTAATTGTAAAAACGTATATCTATCTAACGTATCTAGCAATAATTACTACGAACTGAGTTCTGTTTGTTATCACTTAAAGGAGCCAATTTACTAGTGCCCTACCAACTTTATCACTTAAGACAACTTAAGACACTGTCTTTTGACTCTACATTAATTTGGTCGGTAAAATTTAGTGAGACAGTTTCAATTTTTCTCATTACTTTATTAAAATATATTTCTGATAAAAAACACTATAAAAATTGCAATATTTCAAACCAGGAAGTAATAATACAACCATTTCAAATAGATATACCAACAAAAATATATACATATATATTCTAGACTTAAATATTTATATTCGCGTGTTTATATTCACATTATTATTTAAGAATTATGCGTATCGCTTACCAGCACGTGTATTGCCAAAAGCTGCCAAGGACGTCAAGTGGCAGTAATATTATAATTTTCCTTTAAACAGCCAGGAAGTTTAGATTTTAATTATCATAGATTTTGTTGTTTATTTTATAGTGTTGGATCAATTACAATTATTCATTAATGTTTCATAATTAAAATTCATTTTATTCTAGTTTTTGTTTTAACATATTTCGGTTAATTTATATGGGTACCTATAGTTTGTAATAGATCATATTTTTCTTTAGCCTATATATACTAGTACCGACCCTTGTTTTGTTCGAGTGCCTTTTTAAGGGCCTTTTTCCACCTTTTCAGACTTATATATATACTGGCAGACATTAAGTGCCATCTTTTACGCTTTTATAATTTGGAAATAATACGAATTGCTTATGAAATTTCCAATACTGTAACATTCTTAATCTCAATCAATTAGTCTCGATAAAACTCAAAAACGGTTGCCTTAGAAGTGGTTTAAAAAAAATATAGGTACGATATATTTTTTTTTACTGTCTACTTACCAACCGTTAAAAATATCTAGAAAAAACTCGGGCAAAACGAGGGTATACGGTTTAACATCAAGAAATTAATTTTTAAAATTTTTGTCTGTCTGTCTGTTTGTTTCAGTTAATCTCGGAAACGGCTAGACTTGACCGATTTGGGATTTTCACTCGCAGATAGCTAATTTTATAAGGAGTAACGTAGGTTGCTTTATTTTATAAATTTTGTTTATTTCACCTACCAAAACCCGCGGCTTCGCTCGCGCTAAATCTAGGAACGAAGCCGAAGAAAGCGAGACCGAGGATGAGTCGCAATAATTCAAATTTACAAGAAATAAAAACTCTATAACAATTAAGAAAATTCCTCAAATACAAACAGACACTTCGCAATTTATATATAAGTACCTAAAAGAAAAAAAAACAACAAAAATGTTAATGACTAATATATTAGCTTGTTTTGTTTTTTATTATTTAGCTTATAAATAAAGATGGCAGCTTTATACACGTGTAGCAACAACTATCAAAACTATTTTTGAGTGACCTCTTTAGAGTGTTACTTTCTGCCTGCGGATTTACACGCGCGTGTATTATATAGTAAAAAAATTCAAGGCCTCTGTTTTACCTTGAATTGTTTGTTTATTTAAATTGGTCTAGTAGATAGCATGACGGGAACCGATTTGGAAGTCTTGAATTCAATTCCCGGTTAGTGCAATAAGTACATTAATTATTCTATAGACTTTTTACATTACATCCCGAAGTAAACTCCTTGGAGGGCTATAGATTAAATCCATCCCGTAAAATTGTCTTCTCGCTGAGTTTTGGGAGACTAGAATCTAAATAGCAAACTTTCGTGTGGGCATACGATTGACCGTTGATGATTAATATCTTGGCTCAGTTTGTAATGATTCTACTTGCTATGATATACTAGTACATTGATTACCGTTGAACTCCCAACGGTAATCAAACCTATTTAGTGCACTATATTTTTATAACACGGCAGGAACTAAATTGGAAGTCTTTATTAGTCTTTATATATACTTCATTTCCCGGTTAGTGCATTCTATAGACTTTAGTGACATCTCGGAGTACAGTAACAGTGTGAATTTTCATTTTTATTTACATGTATCATCATCATCAGCCCTTTTTAACGTCCCACTGCTGGGCACAGGCCTCCCTCAGTACGAGGGGGATCAGGCCATAGTGACTACATACGTAGACTTTACATGTCTTACGAAAACTTGCTAGGTTTTCTCAGACATGCAGGTTTCCTCACGATGTTGTCCTTCACCGTAAGACAAGTGGTAATCAGGATAGAAATGATTCGCACATGAAAATATCAGAGGTGCGAGACCCGGATTTGAACCCGCGTCACTCGGTTATACAAGCGACGCGTTACCGCTGGGCTACCACTGCCTTACATGTATAGAGTATATGTATTAAATTATACGTAGAAAAAGTGCTAAGTACACTATATTTTTCGTGGCGGTTGCCGCTTTGACCGAAATCAGTCAGAAGGAAATTACTATTTACATTGAGTTTTAATATTAATGACCCAAGTTTTACATGAGAAATTTTTTTTATTATAATAAGAACTAACCATGGATCTTTACATTTGTTTAGTATTAATTTGTATATAAAGTATTTTTTTTAATTTAATGTCAAAGATAAACCAATACCAAGTTAACACATCGAGTTAAAGGCATAAAGTTTATAACGCGAACTAATACAAATACATGCTTTACAGGCTACAGCATACATTTTATATCCATTTTACGTCTTAATAAAATTTAAATTATCTTTTATCATTAACTTATGCCATAACTTAAACGAAAATTGTTTTTACCTTAAGAAAGACGTATCATTGTAAGTTTTAAAATTTAATTCACCCCTAGTTAGAAATAAATTAATTATTAACTGTAAAAAAATAAAAAAATATGGGCAAGAGCTATTTACATGCAAAAAAAGTGATTAATATTCCGTGAAAGATAACAGCGCGGCGGATCAAAATAACATACATACATTTACATACATACGTAGACTTTACATGTCTTACGAAAACTTGCTAGGTTTTCTCAGACATGCAGGTTTCCTCACGATGTTGTCCTTCACCGTAAGACAAGTGGTAATCAGGATAGAAATGATTCGCACATGAAAATATCAGAGGTGCGAGACCCGGATTTGAACCCGCGTCACTCGGTTATACAAGCGACGCGTTACCGCTGGGCTACCACTGCCTTACATGTATAGAGTATATGTATTAAATTATACGTAGAAAAAGTGCTAAGTACACTATATTTTTCGTGGCGGTTGCCGCTTTGACCGAAATCAGTCAGAAGGAAATTACTATTTACATTGAGTTTTAATATTAATGACCCAAGTTTTACATGAGAAATTTTTTTTATTATAATAAGAACTAACCATGGATCTTTACATTTGTTTAGTATTAATTTGTATATAAAGTATTTTTTTTAATTTAATGTCAAAGATAAACCAATACCAAGTTAACACATCGAGTTAAAGGCATAAAGTTTATAACGCGAACTAATACAAATACATGCTTTACAGGCTACAGCATACATTTTATATCCATTTTACGTCTTAATAAAATTTAAATTATCTTTTATCATTAACTTATGCCATAACTTAAACGAAAATTGTTTTTACCTTAAGAAAGACGTATCATTGTAAGTTTTAAAATTTAATTCACCCCTAGTTAGAAATAAATTAATTATTAACTGTAAAAAAATAAAAAAATATGGGCAAGAGCTATTTACATGCAAAAAAAGTGATTAATATTCCGTGAAAGATAACAGCGCGGCGGATCAAAATAACATACATACATTTAATGTAAATAAATTTATTCATAGTATCCACGTTCCTCGCTTATCTACAGCTAGCAACTAAACTAGGTTTGAAATCTGGCTAGATTCGCTGAATATTAGTGAGTCAAATATTTAAATTGAACAATTTTTGAAAAATGTTATTGAAATAGTCATTGTTATCGATACAAAAGCAGATTCTATAATTTATAGAATTTTTGTCCGTGAGTACATCACTAGGAAACCACTGGAAAGTTTTGATGAAATTTGGTATGATAGCTGCTTATCGGATTCAACGTATAGGAATACTTTATACAGCAGGAAAATATCTAATTTCTGAAAAATCTGGTCTAACCGTTAAAACTTAAAACATATCTATTGACGACGGTGAGTCTCTCGTCAGACATATTATAAACATTGATCATAATTTGTTATTTTCTAAGTGACAGGAGAAGTGTTGGAAGGTAATCTGTAATCTGATTTTGTCAATAATTTTCGATTTTCATTGATCTGCTTGTAGTTTCGCAGGACAAACAAATTTGGATTGTAAAGACATTTTTGCTCTCATCGGAAATCGAACTGGTTAGCTATGACGTAGATGCAGATGTATCAATCCAAGTTCAAAAACCTCATATCTACATTATGCAAATAAGAACTTTACATTGATATTTTATTACTGCATGGTTGTTTAATTTAATCACACATTTCCTAACATGGCTCAAATTTTTAGAATTATTTTAGATTGCCATAACTAACTATCTTTTTGACTACCTTTTGATTTCGATTGGACTGGCTTCGTATAATTAATATTATTACTATGCGCTTCCGACCGGATTATGCCACGGCAGCCAATCTCATTGAGACTAGACAACTACGCAGGTTAATATAATAGTGCAGAAGTGTACGCGCAGGCACAAGTGCACTCTCTATTTCTATCACTTTCAAATAATTCGACACAACTGAAAACAAATAGGCGGGTCAAATGATCGACGTGCTCTCCAAGAAACACCACAAACTTCCTTGCTCCGGACTGTTCTGTCTTTGGTTTATTTAACAGAAAGGCTCAATAACCAAACTAGCCTCGACCAAGGACTTGAACAAAAAATTTCTAGATGTGCCAGCCGTTCATGTTAGCCACGTTTAGCCACTTTAACACCGATTAATAACAAACAATAGTGTGAGAACACAATAAGAACACCTAAAATTACCATTGAAGTAATATATTAATTGTTTCTTTACATATTTATTACTAATTACTAAAAGAAATATAATATAATTAACTAGTATTTAAATATTTCATGCTGCGAC
This sequence comes from Boloria euphrosyne, assembly GCA_951802675.2. NCBI lineage: Eukaryota > Metazoa > Arthropoda > Insecta > Lepidoptera > Nymphalidae > Boloria > Boloria euphrosyne. Next base: position 7,231,579 of record OX637896.1, read on the forward strand.
CTCGGGTTTTATTTAAAGCAAGATATATTTGTCAATTAGCTGTACATTTTTTTTTAATTTTTTTTAATATATTAGTCTCACATTTTTAAGTTTTACAGGAAATAAACCCGTGTAACACTAAGCAATAATCCTTGTTTTTTTAAGCATTTCCTTCACAATTAAAAATAATGATTGGTACTTTATTAAATTAAAATCGTAATATTTTTATCGTTTATATTTTTTATGATAGTTTATTTAAATTAATGCGAAATTATGCACCTTTAAAATAAAAAAATGCTTTGCTTACCGCCGCATCTATGTAATAACCATCGTCGTCCCGTTGAAGACACATCCAGATGTCACAAACTTAAAAATTTCTTGAACCACTTCACTTCTATAGACAGTATATTAAGTCAATAGGTCCGTGTGCAGCTCCCTGCGGCACCCCTCGCATCTACTCTTGAAATGACTGGAGCGTACGCCTTCTTATGTTTTGAATACAATCTGTAACAGTACAGAAAAACAATAATAAACTTTGCTGGCAGTAGCTGTGGTTTCAAGTACGTAAACTGTAGGACATATAATGACTTAACTTATCAATCGTTAAACTTCAATCAACTTTGTTCCTTTGAGTTAAGGTTGTTTTTTACTAATCATTGATAAGCAGATGTTCATGGATATTAAACGAAATACAGCTTGATTTTTTATATTTGTATAAACAAACCTATAGAGGTATTATAGGGCCATTAATTTCTTACAACAGACAATTTAACTTGGGTAGCATTAAATAAAGAATTTAATCATTATAATTTACTATTAAATATGTATGTATATGAAACATATAGGTACAAATTAAAACCAATCTATCTATGAAAAGAGATTTAGTATATTACATTTAATTAAAAAAACAATTAATTCGACAAATAATTTCAAGGAACAGCTAAATGTCTAATCAGATATTGTTATGATACGCAGGATTCAGAAGGACAAAAAACGACAAGTGACTTAAAAGTTTACTCTGCTAACTTATTTCGTCTGCTATCTTTCTATTGTAAATCAAAACAATTAAGTTATTTATCAGTTTAAATTAAAAAAAAAAAAACAAAGTATAAAACCAGTTTTAGTTTTCCTCAAATACAAACTCTTGTTAGTCGTCTTTTAAACTATTTTAGTTTAGGTGGAAAACTTCAGACATAATATAAAGTGTGAAAAATGATTTTTGTGTTAGATAGCCCATTTATTGAGGATAAATCAATCATCATCAATGATGGCATATTATATGTAATACTTACTAGCGACTCTCGCTCGCTTCGCTCGAGTTCGTCCCTAGGTACCCCTTCAGTTTAGTTTTTTTGAATGTCTTACTTATATCTATCTTTATTTATATCTAATCAAATGCCAAAAAAATAAGCTTCAAGCTTCTAGCTTTAAATATAAAAGACGAAAGAAAATTATTTCAATATTATTAGTCATGAATGTTTTTCTTTCTATTTCTAAATTTGGAATGACCTAAAGTCAATATACGTTATTTGCATCAACAGTTCTTGTTTTGGCTGTCACACGACACCAAGTTTATTCACGACATGCTGGCGCATTTCCTAAACAATACATATGGTAAAGCTAAACACAACGTAACTTAATCCTTGAACGAAATTTTGTTGGGTATTAATTGTGAACTGGTTTAATACAAAACATAAAATATAACACCGTTCTACAACCATATTGTTTGTATGGTCTACAAATATCTTCAACTCGATTATCAAAAGTCTCCGGCCTGAAGAAAAAAATTCACTGACCCAAAGATTAATAGTTTTATTTCACGTAATAAGCGTTACTATATTAAAATGATTAAAAATAATTATTTAAATTAATTACGAAATTTTAATTATTATTGTGATGTTCTACTTAAAAAATATACAATTCAATACAGGTTTTATGACACAACCCTTTATCTACGAACGGCGAGAGATTGTAACGTACTTCCTTTCTTTTTAACTAGAGGGCAGTACTTTGTCGGTTATATTACTTTTAATAAATCAAAATTTACTTCATTTATATGAAATTTATGATGAACTTGTGTAAAATACTTGAGTTAATCATTGCTTAATTAAAATAAAAATAGAAATTAAGTTAAATCCGCAATGTAAATTTAGGAGATTTGGATTACAATTTTCTTTACAAATTGTAAAATTTTACTTTCAAGTCTTATTAACTATAGCAAAAATATAAATCATGGGGTCTAAAAATGAAGAAAGAAAAATTAGACCCAAAAATGTCATCAGATGACGTTACATGTATCGATTTGTAGTGATGATTAAGAAACTAAAATAGCCCGAATTAGCACTACTCAATTTTTTTATGGGATGAGACATCTATACTATTATAGTGTAATGTGATATATTCTTTAATTAAACAAAACTTCGCTTAATTTAGGGGAGCCCATGATGCTAAATGTAGATTTACTAAGAAACCTATAAGATATTGTCGATTAGAGAATTGGAAGAATAAATGGTCGTATAATGTTTCCACTTTCAGCGGTGGTTGAAGCGTCTACAGACTTTCAAAATTGAAAAAATACAATGACATGGATATACTCAAGCCTGTCAGATATTGATATTATTCATGCTCCAACATGTATCTTATATGCTTCCTACTATAACCATTAACTCGCTATAAAATAAGTCGCTTCCCGCGTTAGTACGCTTAGATCTTTTAAACTTTAATGCGGTTGCATCAAAAGATAGAGTGATTCAATAGGAAGGTTATATATAATACATGCAATATAATAGAAAAACGAAAACTTATTTCAATGAAATCTATACTAATCGTTAAAACGCACCTATCACATGAAACATAACTTGAACATAAGTTAAAATAACGGTTTCTACAATTTTTTAATAAAATAAAAGTAGCCTAAGTTACTCCTTATAACATAAGCTATCTGCGAGTGAAAGTCCCTTCAAAATCGGTCTAGCCGTTTCAGAGATTAGCCGGAACAAACAGATAGACAAGAATTTTAAAAATGGCTTTTTTATGTAAGTACCATATATACTTTCATATGCATTTTAAGCAGACACTGCAATTTTATTTATATGTACTGAATTTAAGTAATACTACATTTTAACGCCATCTAGTTAAAACACGTGCAACTAAATATGCTACATAGCGCTGCCACCTACACCAAGTGGCCTGTACTTTAGTCACCGTCACGCCTGTTGCTCAATTGTTTACTCAACAAAAGACCCTTGTTTGTTTTTCGCTAGACGTTTCCTGGTTTATTTTGTGTGAACGCGCCTTTGTGTGAGTACAGATGTATACGTTAAGCCGGCGTGTATTGATGTAAGTTCACAATTGTTTGTTAGGCTACAGATTTCCTTTTTTCAATTCTAGTTACTTTTAAGCGAGAATTTGTTCATATTTAATTCTAGCCACATATACCAGCTTCAATCGGGTTTCTAATAAAATGTAGCCTAAGCTTCATGAAACATCAGCGATTTGCCAGCGAAGTCTCGTCCAAATCGGACCAGCCGTTTCGGAGATTAGCCGCAACAAACAGACTGTACTTTCATGTTTTTTTTATTTTAATTCGTTATAGTTTATTAGATACGAGATCCGAAGAGACAGGGGTAAATATAAAAAGTATTTTAATTAAATAGATTAAATGTCGAGCTGATGATGTCACACTGAAAACAAGTACCCAATTACAATACACTTTTTTATAATATAACTAGAACTAGCTTAAAGCCATCAATAAACAACGGGGGCTGAACCGTGTGTTTTATTAAAATGTAATTTCTGGTCCAAAAAAAGACTATAGACCCTATATATTTATAAATATTTATTAATACAGACAAAAAATAAAAATATTACATTCAAACAAAGTTTGTTTCGAAGTCTGCCATATTGGATTTTAAATGACGTCACTTAGCTATGCATTGTCATCGAAAATATGCTTATGCAAAATTTTAGCTCATTGAGGATAACTGCTTCAAATAAGTACAATTACAAGATTGGACCTGCACAAACATAAATACAAACATTGCAAGTTTATTACCTTGTTATTTACAAGATAGAGCCACAGTGTAACATAAATTATACAGAAAATACAATTACTTATTTTTTTAAATGCCCAATAATTATTAGTAGTTAATGACATACAATAATTTACATAAACTAGTCTCTAATTTCTTCAATCTATGCAAATAAAAATAAATTGGAGTTCGTTGGTTCGTTCCTTAAAAATTGTATCGATTTGGGCATCTATTTTCTTGCAATAGTTCAATTAAATAGTATAGAGAAGAAAATTATAAATTAGGAAATTCGACACTGAAAATGTTTTGTTAAAGGTTTTTAACATGCTTAAATATCTCAAAAGAATGTAAATTTCTACTAGGTATAATAAGATAACGTATAAGATCTACATCAAGCGTATTATAATATGTTTTCCTGAATAATATTGAATAGCAAAATATGGGAATACTTGTAATATTATTTCAAGAAACGCATGACTATAAGTACAGGATTCAGTGCAGTAATTGTTTTGCTGAATTAATAAGATTGTTATTTTGTGACTAATTTGAGAGCATATTGTATAAAACAAAGTACATGTGTAACTTTAACTGACTAGATAAGGAATAAAAATCGCTTCATCTTACTAAGAACAGTGTTCTCCGATCGATTCCGGTGGCCTATCTCATTATTGTGCACAAGTGTACGCGCAGACACAAGTGCACTCTCTGTTCCTATCTCTCTCATACTCCGGTGGGACACTCGACACGACCAGTGAGTGTTAAGGTGCAGGACCGAGCTCCACGTGCTCTCTGAGGCACGATACACGATACTGGTCTGACTAATATTATAAATGTAAAAGTTTGGTTGGATGTTTCAATGGCCATTTGTTACTCAATCACGCCAGAACGGCTGAAAGAATATGGATGAAATTTCGTGCAGTATATCTGCAATAGCAAATAGGCTATTTTATCTTGCAAAATTCATAGTTCGGAGTGGCTTGTTAATTATATAAAATTTAGTACTATTAAAGTTTGCGGTAATATTTTCAGCTTCACATTATTTAAAAAATGTTACGGATATAAAACAAAAGTATTAAGATGCTCTAAAATTTTGTTTATCCCACTCTTCCGCAGAATCTGTAACAAGAATCTACTAAGCTCATAACGGGAAAAACTAAAAACAAACCAAGCAATCATTTAAATAGCCCCAGAATCCAGAATAGTAGGCAATGGCAAATGAATTACGCTAAGATTTTCAAGATTAACAAAATTTTATAAAATGTTAACACTTATCTTTACACGTAATAATAATCATTAATTTCACAATAACAAATTATACAATAAAACTATTGAGGAACGTCTAGTTACGAGTACATATTTATACTATATTTTCAAATGACTCATTTCGAAATTATACCTAATCAATACCGTATCTGTTAACAGCAACATGGCATCTTTTTACTAATTGCATATGAAAATAATTATTTACAGTAGTTTTTAATGGTTACTGGTTAATAAAGATTGCTAGTATTTGAAATATTTTCCTGTAAAAAAATATCTTATATTCTTCACCCGAATGTTGATTGATGATGTTGTAACAGACAGACAAAGAGACAAGCGAAAAATCTAAAAGCTAGGTTCGGTTCCTGTATCGATAATAATGACTATTTATACGAGATTTTCCAAAAACAAATGATGTACAGATTTGATTCAGTTAGTTTTTTTAATTATGTATACATTTTATAGCACACCACAATTCATAACATTTTGTCTGTCTATTCTGGGTAATATCTTAAACGGCTAGAGCGATTTTGACGGGACTTTCATTTGTAGATAGATGATATTATAAGAAGTAACTCAGGCTGCTTTCATTTTGTAAAAAGAATTAGGAGTGCTCTTCAAAAATCAAAACGCACGTAGGAACAAACCCGAGCGAAGCAAGGGTCAGTCGCTAGTTCAAATGCCTATAGTAATGCACCATTTTCAGCAGCAGCAGCAGTTGAAGATAATCATTTATATTCTGATATTTCGAGTACAAACATACGTAGGTATAAACATATCCGTTGTGAAAGCAAAATAAAAGAAACTTTGGCAAATAATAAGAAACAAATAAGCAATGTCAACAGTGTTGGCTGAATATTCATAAGATCTTTGTCTACAATGTCCGTTATGTTATTTTTAGATATTAGTACCGCATCATAAACTAAGTACCTCATATATATGGAGGTTGTCTATGAATCGGTTTTAAATATATTGAGCTTGCAACACTGAGGTTTTAAAATTCATACCTATTTCAACAAATATAGGAAAAAAAAATATTAACTATGGCTGAACCAATGATATTTTAACTATAGATATGTTATGAGCGCGCAATCGTGAAAACTCGAAAACGTCCTAATTAGGACGTATTGCCTTTAGTCTGTGTCACCGCATGGCGACGAGTGGTACGCTGCTACAAAATTAAAAAAAATGCCATCCTGTGTATTTAGGAAATGCGCCAATTATGATACCAAAGTTAATAAAACACAAGGGATCTCATACCACATGTAAGAACGCAGTAAACTTCGACTTATTAATATATTTCAATTATTTGCCTAATATTCTGATATGTCATCGGTCGCTAGACCAATGTTTGTTTACATTGACGCGCAATTGACAACACTAGCTGTCTCTTTTTTTCTTATTGATTTTATCGACTATCCCCTTTCTATCATTTTGACTTGTAGTGAAATGTACATTGAATGAAAAGTGTGTATGTGTGCAGCCCGGAACACTTTTTTCGGTTGTTTAGTGAGCGTATAACATATCTGTAGTTAAAATATCATTGGGCTGAACCCGTACGTATTGAAGGGAGTCTCACGCCCAACAATGGGAAGCTAAAAAGTGTTAGAATCAAAATCGATACTAATTGAATTTAATTTAATTTTTTTAGTTATCCCTCATCCTGTCCTTCTCCCTCCTCCCTCCCTCCCTTTCCTGAAAGGCCGGCAACACATCTGCAAGCCCTGTGGTGTTGCAGATGTCCATGGGCGGAGGTGATCACTTACCATCAGGTGAGCCTTCTGCCCGTTTGCCCCCTTTGTCCCATAAAAAAAAACTCTATAAAAAGTTGCTAGCTTAATTAATAATCCAGACCATAGACGACCTAATTATGATTAAACGTACGTCTTGTATTTAAATTCTTTGTTTTTCACTTGTCACTTTATTATAAACAGATTATAAGGTGAAGGCTTTCAACGATTCGTCTTATTAGTTTGATAGCGTTTGTTCTGCTTAACAAATATTTACTTTAGGCCAGAATGGTATCGGTTAACACCGATGCAGCTGTGTAAACCGATCGTTGCCACCGTGTCAAATGTTAGAAACTCTTATAATTACTATATTTATAATACTTTTATGTTTTTATTACAGTTAACTTCAATATTAAATATTTTTTCTAAGTTTATAATTTAAGTGGGTAGCCTACCTTAAACGTATTTTAGCTTCAAAGCTGGATTGCCGAATTTTACTGCCTACTGTTCTACCAAGACAAGGTAAGCACACATTCAGAGTATTACCTTTGGTTTTATATTACCTATATACTATTTTTACCAAGAAAAAAATTAAGTTAAATTTTCGCTATAGTCGACATGTGGTTTATACCTACTTCACACTATAACAGTATAATGTGTAGGAGTCAAATTAAGAAAAACAAGCAGCCAGACTTTTAATCAACGCAACCAAAAATAAAATGTAAAATAATGTCAATAGCTATAATTCATACTAAGTATGTATTAAGCGTATAACCTCCAAACATATCTCTGACATACATTCACAGACAAATTGTTGTTTTTACAATACTAAAGATAAAACACGAATGTTTAGTTAAAAATTCACAATCTTATCATTTGTTTATGTAATCTAAATAGCTGTTTGCGAATAAAGAAAAATAAAACTACAACGAAGCAATAGAGATAAGCGTGTGGACAGTACCGTGTAGGTACCTACCTACATCTCATATTTTGTTCACTAGCAGTTAAATAACAGTTTTCTATTAAAAATTTAAGACATACGATCGTGAATAGTGTAATGGAATTTTTTATCATAATATGATAACAACAAGCGACTCACCCTATCCCTTTAGGACATTTTTAAAAACTTGAATGTCTTTTCCATTTATATCTTAATCAACACTTTTTTCGCCTTGAAAAGTCTATGCCTATGTCCTTTCTCAGGCTGTACACTATCTGTGTACCAAATTTCATTTAAATCGGTTCAGTAGTTTTGGCGTGAAAGTGCGACAGACAGACAGACAGAGTTACTTTCGCATTTATAATATTACGAGTATAAGTAAGGATTATTTTTTTGGAAAATTATTTTTTATACTGATAGGTAAATTTAATTAATATAATATTATGTTTCCCATACAAAATAATGAATATTGGACCACTGGTTGCTTTAGGTATTTCCACATAAAATACGAAAAAAATTTATGAAAAACTAGTTATACTCTTCTTCTTTGATTGGGCATTCGGATTAATAGATCAATCTACGTAATAGGGTCCGTGCCTTATTATACTTACTTACTTGATGTGGAAAATTAAGTTTTAACTAATAAACTAAAATTAAACTATTCGCAGAATTCCAAAATATTACACTCCACTTACATTTTTCTATACAAATTATGCTAAAAATATTTTAATACAAATTTATTCCGTAGGTACTATTTATAGTATAGACTATAGACTAATTTATATTGAAATCGAATCCACGACCTTCGTTATAATGAATTAAATTTTAAATCATAAATATAAAAAAAACTTTGAATACAATTCATAATCTCATGTTACTTTACGCAATGTTTATTTGTTAACTGAAAAACAATGAGCGATGGGAAAATGGCTCGCCTTTCTTAACTACGGATAAACTATTCTATACACTGTATAGTGTACACCTACATCACTATAGTATAAAACATAAACATCACATTAAGATACGTTTATAATATTTAGTCGCCATATCTTTTATTTGGCTCAGTTGATAGTGAGACTAATTTCTGCGCCAGCGGATTTGAGTCCCGCTGGGGGCATTCATTTGTTGATCACGGATGCTTGTACTCCAGTCGTGGGTGTTTATATTTATAATATGTATGTATTTAAAGTCAATAATACTATATTAAACTTTTTCAGTAAATTGATCGTTTGGATAAATAAATATAAATATGTTGGGACATTATTACAACTGCACCATCTAGTTCCGTGGTTAAACTACGGCTTGTGTTACGGATACTTAAGCACTGAGCCGATGGTGTATATTTGTGCCTGAGTCTATCACCCAAAAACAATTGTAGGAAATTGAATAAAATTAAGTACAGAGATAGATCTGAGGTAACAAAGACACGGCCTTACTTTGCTCGGTTTCATCGTTTCATTTTAAAGATTTAACGGTTAAAATGAAGAGGAATGCATTCAATCACGATGCTGATTAAATCATCACAGCCAAAGGATTACTCCACGTGGTGTTTGTTGGTTCAATGGCTAAGGAATGGTCTCTATGATTATAATCGCCAGCCTGAACGACAAGATCACATACGAAATTTAACATTATAATATATGTGTAAACAGTGTAAACACACCTTTACAGCTAACACAAAGGTGGAAGCGTGCAGTTTTGCAAGTGTGGTTACTATCTTTAAGTAAACAAAGGCATATCTTGATTCTGAACCGGAATACGTTTCACCTCAGTATTATTTCATAAGGAAAACGATTAAAAACACATTATTTAATATTTTCCTTAGGCTTGTTATTTTTTATGTATTTATATTTCGGTGTTGAAGTACATACGTACACGTACATTTTGACGACTCGTTTGGCTCAGTGGGTAGCGACCCTACTTTCTGCGCCAACGGTCGCGGGTTCGAGTCCCGCTGGGGGCATTCATTTGCTAATCACGAATGTTTGTACTCCAGTCATGGGTGTTTATATTTATAATATGTATGTATTTAAAATTTATATATGTAGTATATCAACTATCTGGTATCCGCAACACAAGCACGTTACGTAGCTTACTGCGGAACTAGATGGCGCTGTTGTAATAATGTCCCAACATATTTATATTTATTTATTTATAGGTACTGTTAAAATTGTCTAGCTTTTTGACAATTTAAAGAATTCATATTTCATACTATAACTACCACATCGTGTTTAATTTCACTTTAAAGGTCTGCCTTTAAACCGTATCATATTATTTATTGATGGTGTCTCATGTAAGATTAATTTATCAGAGGTACCTTTTTGCTGTTTGCTTTTGCTTTATTAAAAAAATGTTATTCGTGTGTATATGCATGCAAAGCTTGATGAATGTTGCCAATTAATAAAAACAAGCAAAAAAATAACAATAACTAGCCAAGTTACTTAAGCCTTAAACATAATAAGTGGTTTAACGACTACCTAGTTTGGATACTGATTATTTATAACTTTTTAGATATGTACGCGAATGCCGCCACTTTTAATTTTTCCTTAAAATCAATGGGTAAAAATAATTGGTATATACCGACTTTTGCGAAGTCTTTTGTGCATAACCTTAGTATCTCCCGTAACAAATGATTTCTGTGAAACATTCGACGAAAACAAATCATACTGAATTTCTTTAAAATCTGTCCAGTTCAGTTCGGTTACAGACAAACTTAATGACAAAAATAGGAAAAAATAAAAAAATGTCTTCTTTCTTTTCTTAGAAAAAAAATCTAAAATCTAAGTATCGGCGACACGTTTGGCTCAGTCGTTACCGACCCTACTTTCTGTGCCAGCGGTCGCGGGTTCGAGTCCCGCTTGGGGAATTCATTTGTTGAGCACGAATATTTGTACTCCAGTCATGGGTGTTTATATTTAATATTTATATTATGTATGTATTTAAAATTTATATGTGTAGTATATCGACTATCTAGTATCCGTTTCACTAGCTTAGCTTACCACGGAACTAAATGATGCTGTGTGTAATAATGTCCCAACATATATTTATTTATTTATCGATAATAATGACATGATATTTCAATTTAAAGATTCAATACATATTTGAACTAAGGTACAATTTTATTTTATGTATAGGTAAGCTTTTACGCAAACTTTTAACCACGCACCTGCATGTACGTATATTTAAATTAGTTGGATACCACGAAGTCCCTATGTCCTTGGTTTGAAGTAGCAACTTCAAATAAAACTTCACATTATATTTATAGCGTAATATAAGAAGTACGAGTAAAAGAGTTTCCTAGTAATCTGACTTTAACATACGGGCAGACGGACACGAAATTAAAAGGTTCTTTGGATTTCGCTAAAGAATCCTAAAATAATTTTAAATGCTTTCAATATTTACTCAATAATAAAACCCGTTCAGTTTATTTTATTCCATTGTCAAAAGCTCTCTTTTTCTCCTTTTTTTTGTACCACCAGCTGGTGCTACCATTGGCAATCACTGCCACGATTCTTTCTCTCTCATCTCTACACAGTACCATCCTATCTACTATTCAAATACATACTGATCCGTTAGATTTTTAGTTAGTTATTTTATTAAGTAAGCTATAAAGAACTTAAATTTTCCTAAATACTCGTATAAATTATATTATATTTATTTATAAAATATATATAAATAATAAGCTCAAGAAGTCAGTTCAAAAGAATGTAAATAAGGTCTTTAAATATGAATTAAAGTTCCCAACCAAGACTTTGAAAGTTATAAATAAAGTGCTCGAAGCTCTTCTTTTACTAAGTTATCTCCAATTATCTCTCTTCTTCTAACAGAATACATTAAAAAGGGACAGATAAATATATTTACGTCATACTAACAAGTACGAAAACAAACAGTGTTTGTGTTGATAAGAGCCTTTGGAAAGTAAGTAATAACAGATACAACATTTTCGTAAGATATATCTTTGTATGGAGAAATTATTTAAAATTCGTATATCCATATAATGATATCTTCGACGAAACGTTAGCTCAGTTTGTATTGACCCTGCTTGTAGTGATGGTGGTCGCGGGTTCTAGTCCCGCTTAGGCGCATTCATGGTGATATAAGAAGTAGCTTACGTCCATATAATAATAATTCATAATCCATATTGGATATTCGTATAGTACTACATGTATTCGTATAGTATAGTACACCGTACACACAGGGTAAGGCAAGGTAAGGCCCATACGGTCTACAGTCATATTTTTTTATTCAATTCATAAATTTGTCATTGAGTCAAGTTAACTATGTACGAGTACATTGTAGATTCAGTTATATCTACAATGTACTCCACTCTCCACTCCACTCCAGGTGCACCTACTCAGTGTGAACGTTGCGTCGGGACAAAATAAAGCGATTTCAAATAACGAAACTATATTGTGTTTTTGTTACATATGCAAATTTGTATGTATGTCTGTGTATATATTACTCCATACCAAAATGGCTGGACTAATTTGAATAAAATTTAGTAAACATATAAGCTATTATAAGGCACTTTAAAGTAAAGCGTAGGTAATTCGTTAATTATTAAAATATAATTAATTAATACTTGCATCTTAATAATCTTATCTCTAATACTATGTAGTACTAAGTAATTATCAAATGATCAATACAGATATTCACTGATAATAACGCAGAGATTACTTATTACTATTTATGTTTTATTACATTATCCTTTCGTAGGCAGTGGTTCAGCGTTAGTAAAGTGTAAAGCGTTTAACTAGGAAACCGAGTGAAGCGGGTTCAAATTTCGGGTCTGGCACCTATGATATTTTCGTGTGTACCATCGCGCAACAGCACCATCTAGTTCCGTGGTAAGCTACGAGGCTTGTGTTACGGATACCAGATAGTTGATAATTGATATACTACACATATTATATGAATTTTAAATACATACATATTATAAATATAAACACCCATGACTGGAGTACAAACATTCGTGCTCAACAAATGAATGCCCCCAGCGGGACTCGAACCCGCGACCGCTGGTGCAGAAAGTAGGGTCTCCACCAACTGAGCCAAGCGTGTCGTCAATGATTACCACTTAGAAGGAAAATATCTCGCACATGACCAGCGTGGACTATGTCCTGATCCCGCCAATGAAAGGAGGCCTGTGCCCAGCAGTGGGACGTTAAAAAAACCTGAATGGCTATATAGGCTTGTTTTTCCCGGCTGTGAATTTTATCGACGTAAGTGCTATCAAAATAACTTTCTAGTTTTGTTTACACAGATACTACTAATATCCGAAGATGATTGTTCTTCCAGAATAAAATATGTCATAGTTATATTTAGTTTTCATGGCTTTGTTTTTTTTTGACATTCGTAAAATTAAGGAAACTTTGTAATGCTTTTCTATAAATATATTGTGATATATATTATGTAGTAATATTAATGACTTTATGTCTAGGAGATAATTAATGAATCAATAAAAATAGGCCAATGTACGAATGACAGTAACAGGCACTGTTTAAAAATTTCGAAGAGAGTCGGTTGGCTTTCAGTTTTTTGTTTTATAAATCAGCCTTGTAAGATAAATCCCACCTTCCAATATGTAATATATAAAATCAGTACATATAATTGAAGTGCCTGTTATTAATTTCAAATTGACTAGTTTTCACTAAATGTATATGAAAGTATAAGGGTACTATTAATGGTACTTACATAAAAAAAATTGTCTATCTGTCTGCTTGTTCCGGCTAATCTCTTAAACGACTGGACCGATTTTGACGGAACTTCACTCGCAGATAACTAATATGTTATAAGGAATAACTTAGGCTACGTTTATTTTAGAAAATTTATTTTTCCTGTAGTCCAAGCGAACGAATTCGCGGGCACAGTTACTTAATAATAATGTTATAATCTCTTTTAAACGATATTGTTCTATAAAACAGAGATTTGTTGGAAAACTTTTTTTTTTCATTTCGCCGATTATTAGCTAGATTTTTGTCTGACGACGGCACGTGTCGAGTGCTTAGGATATATAACGAGGTCGGAAGTACAGTTGATAGCCATTTATTTAGATTTCGAGGCCACTTTATTATTTAGGTTGTTTTGTTTTATCAGTCGCAAGGCGCAATTTCGTGTTTGAAACTAGCGTTTACAGAACAATCATATTAAATCTTTGCAAATTGAAGCGAATATAATAGTAGCGGCCCTAATTCAAACATTTTGATACAAATTACAGTAAGACAATCGTATATGGTTCAAAGTATAAGGTTTCAATTAAGTGAAAGAAATCTATAGGATATCATTTCCCGCGTTCTAAAGACGGAAGACCGGAAACCAAATTCTTAAATTCTAAGATTATATATCCTACTACTGAAAAATACGTTTAATCTGTTAGGATACGTTTCATTAGATATATTCCGAGTTCCGACACTAAAAAGGACCCTTTGTGTTTACCCGGATAACCTATCATCATACTAAATTTCATCAAAATCTGTCAAGAAGTTTTCTCGTGACGCGGTCACAGATCGACATCAAACACTTTTAATACCATAAATTCGCCCGGCAGAGAGAGAGATCAATGATAATAACTATTTATTTTAATAAGATTTTTAAAAAATATTTTATGTACAAGTACCTACTTTGCTTTTTTTTAAGTTCACTTTGCTTAAGCTTTGTTACTTAATATTTTTACAACAACGTATGTATGTATGTATGTATGTATGTATGTATGTATGTATGTATGTATGTATGTATGTATGTATGTATGTATGTATGTATGTATGTATGTTAGTTTGAATATGTGTATTTAATATATGTATTAGTATTGTATGTACGTGCATAATTTATATATGTATTTATATTTTATGTTTAAGGTTAAGTATTCTATGATATTAAAATTCAAATGTAGCAAGTACACCGCCTACCGTTTCTGTTATCTATTTTCTAAGAAATCTATATTATTTGTTAAAACTTATATTATATGAAGATGTCCTCCCAACTGTAAACGACGGGTGTATATATGAACATTCAAACTGTTATACACTAATCTTGTGAATTTAGACCAGAAGTGAGCTTTCTTTTAAAAAAAAACAAGCTTACTAAATCGACCTCAATTTATTGTAAGTATCTGAAAACGCTAAAACACAATTAAACTAACAAAAAAGACAACTAAGCTACCAACAATAATATTTTAAAGAAATAAACCAACAGAGTAACGACCTAACAATGCTACCACGACAAGCGTCAAGATACAACTACCCCCCGATGCCGGTTATGCATCGACTTTTATAGTTTTTTCCCCACTCTAACATCCTCTTTCCTATTCATCTTCCACACGGCCTTTCCTGACATAAGACCGTCCTCGGGCTTCTTCACCTTCTAACCTTGGAGTTCAGATAGAACCTCGACATCGAAAACCTGAGTGACGCCAAGAGCTATAGACATTACACTCTCATCATCTGCTGCCGTATATAACAATAAAATCACCAGACAAAAAAAAACATAAAGTGCATTTCCAAAACTTGCATGTCTATATGAAGGCTTCAATTTGATTCATTCGTGGGCTAAGCTCACCTAGCATAACTTAAGCACAATGGATGTGAAACAAACAGATATCTGTACCAATTACCCGGGGCAGGACCCGTCGGGGGAGTGCGCCCTCACGACTCGCCAGAGAACCATGTCATAGCTTTGCGTGTGTAAATCAGTACCTATAAAAGCATGTTTCAATCCAACCTACCCCCAAATATACGTTTAATGTTTGCTACACAAATATATGCAACGGTCAACGACCAACTCATAGTATGATCACAGCTCCAGGACGACATGTCTGAGTAACCTCCAAGACACTGTCCGAGCTCACACACATTAATCTTAAGCTACACAAGGTATGTTCCATATACTAGGATCGCATGTCCGAGCGCACTCCAAGACAGCATCCAATAATATGAAACCGTACCCCACTTGAAGTGCATCGGCGGCCAGGACAGCGTATCCGAGTACAAAGACCTGCGAGACATGCTATCCCCGACCGCAAGATGCATCTTCCCTTGAATGTGTCAACCCCAATGAGAAAACACAAAATAAGCATCTTTTACATACACGGTAAAAATAAAATAAAAATTTACAGTTAACATTTCTATACAAGCCCGGCAAAAGGCGCGGCACCTACTACTCACTACGATCTCGCTGGTTGTTTGACAAAATAAAAATACGATCGATCTAAAAATAACCGTTAATTCAAGTAACCTAATTTACTAATTTAAGACTGACCACCAAAACAAAACTAAACTATACACAGCGACCAACACAAAACACGAATTACCAAAATCAATGAAAATACACCAAAATCACGATACCGTCCGATAAAAACTTTTAAACAAAAACGAACAACAAATATCACACGCTAACGAAAGTAGTGGGCGAACAGGACCTATCCCACTTCTGATCTTGTGAATTTAGACCAGAAGTGAGCTTTCTTTTAAAAAAAAACAAGCTTACTAAATCGACCTCAATTTATTGTAAGTATCTGAAAACGCTAAAACACAATTAAACTAACAAAAAAGACAACTAAGCTACCAACAATAATATTTTAAAGAAATAAACCAACAGAGTAACGACCTAACAATGCTACCACGACAAGCGTCAAGATACAACTACCCCCCGATGCCGGTTATGCATCGACTTTTATAGTTTTTTCCCCACTCTAACATCCTCTTTCCTATTCATCTTCCACACTAAATTATTCCACCTTTCTTATGTCGTTACACCACATATATCACTTTATCACTTTATACCATTAATAACGAATAACATTAATAACATTACTCAATTATATAACAATTCACTTCACGGCACTTTAATACTTTACGCACTGTCACTAATAGCTAAAGCACTACAACGTAACTCGCACAGGAATAATCCGCTCTTAACGACAAACTTCGTATTTATGGAGAGTAGTCAAAGTGGGGGATGACAGCTAAGGTGTCATGACACTGTTCAACTTCCGGGCTAAAGATATTGCTGACACAACCGATATCGGCCACGGCGGCCAATCTCGCTGAGATTGACTTCGCAGGTAATATTTAGTGCACAAGTGTACGTGCAAATACCACGTGCACTCTCTTTTCCAGTTACTGTTTAATTCCCATCCATCAGTACCATACCATCGGTATTTTCAACTCTGGGTTATTGGGACTTTCTTTAACATAAAGACAACTAAAAAGGATCTCCTGTCATGCAGCCATAGCAAGCTACAACACCACTGTTTAAAAGTATAATACAGGTAGTAGTAATAATTTTATTATTAACACGTGTTGTATATATTTTTTACTTTGCACCGCCCGCTATATATTTGTCTTGATTATAATATGAATTACCATCACACGCACCATGGCAACGGTCATAACTGATAGGTACGTCAAACGCCGTTAATTTTATAAAGTTTTTTTTAAATTTTCTAATCTTGCGCACAACTTTCTTATTTTTCTTTCATAAGAACCTTCTCCTAACAATAACAAACATAACAAGTTATGCGCTTACCAACACATTTTGCGATTCATTTTTATATTATATAGAATTAGCATCTGTGTAACTCCAGATCATAGACTATTTATGTACTATCAATAATAATTATTGATTCGTCCAAATTAAGCCATTTCAAGTTTGTATTTGTTGTAATATCCTCCTTTTATAAGTACAGCAAATAGTTAACATGATGTATATTGAAAAGTTCTAATTAATAGCAACAAATAATAATTAATAATTAGGAGTACAGTAAAACGAGGAGTTTAAAGTTAAATTACTTCATCGTTACATCCTATCAGAGTAAACAGGAAAGATGTTTTTACTAAAATTCTTATATTCAAATTCGATAATCTTAAAAAAATAGCTGTTTTCGTTTTTTTATATAGCTCCCAACCACCAAACTTACATCCACATTAATCTTTTACGATTTTTATTGACTCGGTGGTGTATTTTTGGGTCATGTGTTCGAGTCCCGAACCGGAACAAGTTTAATTATTGAGCCTTTCTGTTAAGAAAGTCATACAGCCCGGGAGTTGGGGGAGGGAATAGGGGGAGTTGGGGGTATTTAGTATTTACTTCCGCGATTCGGAGATCATTTTAAACCCTAGGCCTTATCTACATACATACGCCTTATCTCTCAAATTTTCTTTAATATCGTGCTATTATAATTCGAAAGTGACAGTAATAGAGAGTTCACTTGCATCTGCGCGTAAACTTGTGAATGGCCACAAAAAATCGGTCGAAAGGACATCAGCATTTTAAAGATAGATAAAAACCTAGTAGTATCTGGTGTTGCGAGCACAAAAACTTTAATAAAAAGGCAATCGTTTTTACGTCTCTAAACTATAATACTGAGTAGTGAGTACATTGGTCCTTACTCCATCTCGACTATTTCATTTGAATAACAACGCCTTTTTAATAGAGTTATAAAAAATGACCTTATATGATAATGGATATTTTGTTATATTTGACGACTCGTTTTGCGCAATTTATAGTGACCCTATTTTCTGCGCCAGTGATCGCGGGTTCGAGTCCCGCTGAGGGCATTCATTTGTTAAGCACGAATGTTTGTATTCCAGTCATGCTTATTTATATTTATAATCTATATATGTGTTTAAAAGTTATATATGTGTAGTATGTCAACTTTTTGGTATCCGCCTCTATTCACGCCTCGTAGCTTACCACGGAACTAGACAGCGCTGTGTTTAATAATGTCCCAAAATATTTATTAACTTATTTCACTATTAATATATTTTTAAGGGTTAATTAAATTTTCGATAGAATAGAACACCTGTACAGCATTTGTGGTTGTCATATAGTTGCTAGATGTTTTTATATTTTTGCAAGGCTCAGCCGATAACGCTATCGCTCGTCACGCCTACGCGCACTTCGTAATATTAATACTTTGTTTGTTGCTAAGTTTCCTAAAATTGTTTTTATAAGAATATTAAAATTAAATGTATAAGGCGTATAAAAACATAATAAATTAAAAATTGCATCCAAAAGCTCAATGTTATAGGTATTATGTTTATGTCACATTATTATTTTTTTCTATATATTATTCAGATTACTATTCTTCAACGATGGAAGAATGTCATCTTGTCTATATCTTTTACTACCCCCTTACCCCCTTTAGCATAAAATTTTTACAATCTTTTAATGTCTTACTAATTTATATATAATCAAAAGCCTAAGCCGAAAAGCCAAAAAATAAGTTTCAAGCTACTAGCTTTAAAATGATGTAATTTCCATACAAAATTTCATCCCCTATTTCAACCATTCACAGCCCTTTTTTCGCCTTAAAAAGTATGCTATAAAAGTAGACAATAATTGTACCAAATTTCATTAAAATCGGTCCAGTAGTTTTTGAGTTTATTCGTTACATACAAAAATACAAATCTTTCCTCTTTATAATATTAGTATAGATTACTAGTATAATTATTATTAATAAGTGTTTATTATTTCTTAAAGAAGTAAAAATAGAAGTCAAAAATGCTTGTGAGAACCTAACTGAATTTAAATTAATTAAAAATTTTACAGTTTTAAAATAATAACTGTGGATGAAACGAGATTATTTTTATAATAGATTTTTTTGCTTCTATGTAAGTAAATTTTTTTTTTCATAAATTAATATCAAATACCCAGGATTTTAATACCTAGGTAGTAACATAAGCTCGATAGGGTTAAAATAACTTAACCATATCAAATTGATTAATTTTCGTAGAGTAACTGCTATTATTCATAATTATAAAGGTGCATATTATATTACGAGTAAGTATTATACAAAATGTAATTTATTATCCTTTCTTAGAATTACGTAAATATTTCTCATTATAAATAAAACTTGGGAATTTTTCGCGGATTTATATTCATTTTTGGTTCCCGAATTTTATAATCACGGTCACGAGAGAGACTGAGGTTTTAATACGATTAATATACTCTTTAGCAGATAGTGCTTATCAACAATTTAAAAAATGATTTTGAAAAATTCAAAAGTAGCAAGTACCTACTTTACAATATTTGTCGATTTTAATTTTCAATTTTTTAAAGTGCCTATAGCAAACGTTCTCACTTGGAAAACTAGATGAATCAGATTTAAATACGAGATCACATCCGAAACTGTGATGACCCAATAATTTTTAAGATCATATTTTTTTCTTATATTGAAAAAAACCGAGACCAAACGCGGACGAATCTGATATAGACATTATCCTCAACCAAGATCTTCAACTGGATCTACCCTTGAAGTTATTAACGCCTAAGGAGATATGTCGAAATATAAAGTTGATGGACAATAACAAAGCTCCTGGTTACGACCTTATCGACAAAAAAGTCCTTCAAGAATTACCCCGCAAAGGAATTGTGTTCCTGACTATGCTTTTTAATGCGATCCAACGTGTAGGCTACTTCCCAGATATATGGAAAGTATCACAAGTAATAATGATCCATAAACCAGGTAAACCAATCCATGACGTCACCTCATACAGACCAATCAGCCTATTACCAATTATGTCCAAGCTTTTCGAAAAGTCTCTACTACATAGAATGCTACCCGTCCTCAATGAAAAGAACATAGTCCCAGATCACCAATTTGGATTTCGTAAAGAACATGCAACAGTAGAACAAGTCCATAGAGTGTGCAGGACTATCAGAAAAACCTTTGAAAAAAAAGAATACTGCTCGGCTGCCTTTCTTGATATACAACAAGCTTTCGACAGGGTCTGGCATAAAGGCCTACTCTTCAAGATAAAATACCTCTTACCACACACATTCTTTCGAATACTAAAATCCTACATCTCAAATAGATTATTCCAAGTAAGAGAAAATCAATCCACCTCGGGACTCCGTGAAATACTCGCAGGAGTACCACAGGGCTCGGTCCTCGGACCCGTACTGTATACCCTGTTTACCTCCGATCTGCCACAAAACTCCGAGATCACAATAGCCACATTCGCGGATGACACTGCCCTACTTGCATCTCACAAATGTCCAACACAAGCATCTCGTATCTTACAAGACAGTCTATATAAGACGGAAGAATGGCTTGCGAAATGGAGAATAGCTGCAAGCGTATCCAAATCAGTGCATACCACATTTACGCTATGTAAACATGATTGTGACCCGGTTACCCTAAATGGCTGCCAACTCCCGCATCACGAGTCTGTGAAATACCTGGGCATGCATCTTGACCGAAGGCTTACATGGAGGAAACATGTTGAAACAAAAAGAGAGGAACTTAACTTGAAATACAGAGGTCTATTATGGCTTCTTGGAAAAAACTCAAAACTGTCGATTGACAACAAACTCCTTATATATAAAGTGATACTAAAACCAATCTGGGCATACGGCATCCAACTTTGGGGATCAGCCAGTACATGCAACATTATGAAAGTGCAAAGGGCGCAAAACTTTATAATTAAACAAATATCCAACGCACCATGGTTTATCAAAACAAGAGAGATCCATGAAATCTTAAACATTCCTATGGTCCATGAGGAGATAAAGAGACATGGCGAAAACTATAAACTCAGACTGCAAAAGCACCCGAACAAACTCGCAGGGCAGCTCACTATCCCAGAAAGCATCCGCCGCTTAAAAAAACGGCGGGACATTTTCGACCACACCAGTCAGACAGATGGTCATGACTCGTATACATTGGGCAGACTCTAATGGGAGCAGTGCCAACACACCAGAATCGAACAACACATCTTAGTAGGGGAGCCCACGATGCTAAATGGGGATTTACTCGAGCGTCGTAGAGACCTATTGGGATGCAAAGCTTAGATGATAAGAAGAAAAAAATGTTATATGATATATACCTTTACATCGGTGGGGGAAGCGGCTATAGATTTTTAAATATGTAAAAAAAAACTGTTGCATGGACATTCTCGAGCGCGTCAGATATTGATAGTATCAATGCCCTACGTATTTTTAATAATGTACGTATGTTAATCTGATCGTTTGCATGATGCGGATGGCTGTATTTAAGGGTTGAAAATGAAAAAAAAAAATTTTTTATCGAGCGCGTCAGATTTTCTAAGGGAGTGTTATGTGCACCAAAAAAAAGCTCTCATTCACTAATCTGACGATTTCGATGGGACGCAAACTCGCGGCCATTTTCATAATGTGCAAAAAAAATCGCCATTTTGAAATACTCAAGCGCATCAGATTAAGATATATATGGTTCATCTTTATGTTCTAAACGTACTGTCTCATAATCTGACGATTATCTAGAGGGATTCGCCTAATCTGACAAAAAAAAATTAGAAAAACGGTTCACCTTAAAGGCCATCCCTGCAACTTCCCGCTAATTCCATTCCTGGGCGCTTAAAATTGTACTTCATAAGTATTTTGAGCTCAAAATATAATTTATGTGATATTTTGAGCTCGCTGAGTTCAAAGAAATAATATTTCTATGCATTTGAGCTCTCCCAGCTCGAAAGTCTGATAGAAGTTTCATAGAACACTATTTTTGGAATTTTCAAACCGCAATTACTTTTGAATGGATCAAGAAATTTTCACGCGGTTGGCGGCATTCGACGCAGTTTTATCATCCTCATAAGTAATTTTGCAATTTTAATTGATCGAACCACAAATTTCGGAGTAATCCCGAAAAAACACTTTTTCGGGTTTCTTTTGTTCACGATATCTCTCGAACGAATCGACTGATTTTGACCAGTTTGGTGGCGATCGACAAGGTTTTCCAAGCTCAAAGGCGGATTAGTTTTTGAAGTTAATCGATAAGGCCGGTTAAAAGTTATTCCAAAAAAAACACTTTAAAAAAAATCTTATTTCTTTTGAGATTTTTCAAAATTTCTCAAAATCTATCGGTCTGAATCGGTTCGAATTCACAGGATTGTCATGTTCCACTACACTTTGATCTTGTAAATACTGAAAGTCTCGCGGTATTTTAATTGCAGTAAATAATTTATAGCACTGTGCGTGATATAAATCATTTTATGATGATTCCATCGACAATTCGAGGTTATCATATGTTCCTCGAGACTTTCGGATAACCGGCTTGCTCCGACGATATTCCAAAATATTTACACATTTTTTAATGTTTATACCGTAAATTTAATTGTTTTTTGTAAGGTACTTTCACCACAAAATACACATTTCAAATTAATATCACTCATATTAAATATTTATAAACTCTAATTCACACAAATAATATTAAAATAGCAAAAAAATATATATTATATAATATAATAACGAAATATAATTATATAATATTAAAATAACAAAAAAAAAATCGGCTTGCGGAAATCGTCAGATTATATATTTTTCATTATTCTTGAATTATTTCCTTCAAAATAAAAAAAAAATTAGCTACGCTCGAGAATGTCGAGAAGACGTTTTTTTTTTACAACTTTGTTGCCCTCCCCTTTTTTTTCGTCACTCTCAAATTGTCAGATTAGTGGAATATACACTTTTTAGGATGTAATTAACTCACCCTACCTTAATCTGACGCGCTCGAGAATTTCTGATGGTCAATTTTTTTTTACTAATCTGATCCTGTATCCTTCACGGGCGGCCTTATATATGGGCCTCATGTTTTGTGGAGGTACTTAACCGGGTACAAGGTATCCCCCTGTATATTAATCTGCCGCGCTTTAGTAAATCCCGAAATCCCCGCTTGGGCTCCCCTACGCTTATAGTCAGGAAGACTGATCGCAGGATTAAACCAGAAAAAAAAAAAAAATATTGAAAAAAACATACCAGCATGGTAGATATACCCAGATTCCCATCGTATTTAGTTTTATATTTTAATTCAATCAAGACAAGCCCAAGCCCAGCAGTGGGACTCTATTAAAAAAATTCAAATTTCAATAGAAATAACTAAAATATTACATTCAAAACTACATTTACATATTAAATTGTAACTTAGAGCATAAGGAAGTTTATTCAAGCCTTATCTAACTCCCATGTTTGTCTTACAAACAAAAAACAAACATAAAATAAAATACAGCGTTCTGTGAAATCATGGTAGGTACTGATTTATAACTAAGATAATATTTCATGAGTAAAAAGTTTCACAATCATTTCTCATTTTTTATCTATATATGACGGAGGTAATAAACGATTATGCAAATCAAAATTAGAGCGACAAAAATATTACAACATTAAGTCAAAGTCAAAACCTATTATCCTTAATTCCTTACTAATCCTTACTAATATTATAAATGCTAAATTAACTCTGTCTGTCTGTCGCTTTCACACCACAACTACTGAACGAATTTAAATGAAATTTGGTACATTGATAGTCTAGAGCCTGAGAAAGGACATAGGCTACTTTTCAAGGCGAAAAAAGGGGTTGAAATAGGGGATGAATGTTTGTATGTAAATTACGTCATTTTTAAAGCTAGAAGCTTGAAACTTCTTTTTTAGGCTTTTTATGATTAGATAAAAGTAAAAAAGACATTAAAAGTTTCTAAAAATTATACCCTAAAAGGGGTACCTCGCTAGCAAAAATATAAAAAAGTTACAAAAACAAAATAATAGCACAATAATATTAAATACTTAGTGCTTATAATTTTGCATAAAAATGATATAAAAATAAAAAAAACTATAAGTCAGCTAGCAACCAGAACTAAACTAAAGCGAAGCGATAATAAATACGTTTTAAAATAAAATAGCTGTTCTTTCTTACATACCGTTATAGATATTTACTTTCTTACTGAAAGATAAAATTATTACACTAATTTAATTAAATGTCGACGAATCGTAGGAGCTTTTAAAGCTAGACTTCTTCAATAGAATAAAGAGTCAATGTTATTTTTTGTTCACATTAAATATTAAAAATTAACTGTATTTAATACTTTTTCGTTTTTCTGTGTGATATCACTTCGTTATTATTAAAAGTTGATTAAAATTCCAACACATGTATGCTAGAAGACGTCAGAACTACGAGTATTTTACTGAAAAGGTAATTTAATGGTAATAAAATTCTAGTCTGTACATGCTAAATTAGTTTATAAATAAACATTTTAAGAGATGATAAGCGTCAGTTTAATATTTGTGAAACTCTCAACACAAATTAACTTTTCATACCCAAAAGGTAATCAAAGTAACTAGTTACTACTACTAGTAAAATTACAAATGCGACTTAGGTTACTTTCGCATTTCTTTCATCACATTTTGTCTGTCTGTCGCGTTCTTACGCCAAAACTACAGAACCAATTTAAATAAAATTTGGCACACAGATAGTCTAGAGCCTGAGAAAGGACATAAGCTACTTTTCAAGGCGAAAAGGGGGCTTAACAGGGTTGAAATATTTGTAACGAAATAACGTCATTTTTAAAGCTGGAAGCTTGAAATTTATTTTTTAGGCTTTGGATTAGATATAAACAAAACCCATTCTAAGGTTGCAAAAAATTTATAATAAATATGGTACCTAGGGACGAGCCCGAGCGAAGCGAGGGTGAGGCGCTAGTTACTGTATAGTTCGTTATGTGAGAAAATATTGATTCCACATACAATATTTTATCTCCCTTTTCACCCTCCTAAGGAATTTCCGGGATAAAAATTAATCTATCCTAGGTCATTCTTTCTCTTTATAATAGTGATAATATGGATATCTAAGAAAAAGTATACCATTCAAGAAAATGGAAATAAAGTAGAATAATACATGGAAAATAGTAAGTAATTTAAATATTATGTTGATCTACGCAGGTTTTCTTACTCAGTTAGTAGACAATAGACGAAGAATATAATTGACGACTCGTTTGGCTCAGTTGGTAATGACCTTACTTTCTGCGCCAGCGGTCGCGGGTTCGAGTCCCGCTGGGGGCTTTCATTTGCTAATCACGAATGTTTGTACTCCAGTCATGGGTGTTTATATTTATAATAATATTATGTATGTATTTAAAAAAATATATGTGTAGTATATCAACTATCTGGTATCCGCAACACAAGCACGTTAAATAGCTTACTGCGGAACTAGACTAGATGGCGCTGTTGTAATAATGTCCCAACATAATAATAATACATAGTAATAATGCATGCTAATGCTTGCATCTTTATGTCGGAACAAACGTTTTTTATGGACTTTACAAACAATTATATTTGCGGATATCGAACCGGTGACTTACATCGTGATTTGTAGAGCCGAAGGGATAATCACAAAATTTTAATAAAAGATCTAAACTAAGATATCCTCTACACCGTATACTTATTAGATATTTTCTCACGATTTTTTCCCACCATAGGAAACTAAAAAAAAGTTAAAATTGATTCGCAACTGAAAATCTCAGAGTCTCGTCCCCGGGTTTGAACCCGCTTCACTTGGTTGCCAAGCCAACCAAATAACCAACCAAATATAAAAATGCTATAATATAACGTATAATCCAGTCATAAAATTTCTCCCTACATACGATCAACTATTTGTTTATATACGCAAAGGATGTTCTTAGAGCTTAGTGCCCCTGTTTTTATACACTCCCCCTTATTTGCCTTTCGCTTTTTTACTAAACTTATTTAAATAGAAATGTTTAAAAACGGCATCCACCTAACATCTGTACGTATGAATGTAATAAGTTCGATTCGCTTATAGAAAAATTTGATAAAATCAAACTATTATCTAATCAATATCGTTTATCAATGATTTTAATCTTTATAATATTAATTTTATTTCGTAATACTTAAAAACCTGAAAAACTGCTTTATAAAGTGATTTTAATTTTAAGTATAAATCGAACCGGTGACCCTTAGACACTATCTACCATCTGTTATAACACGTCTCTAAGCTCTAATATTTCTTCCTTTAAAAATAAAGCGGTAATACGTTTTAAGTGTATTATTTAACTTAAAACTCAAATCTAGACAGGGATTTAGTTAAAGTTTCTTTTTAAGTGTAGTATTTAACTTAAAACTCAAATCTAGACAGGGATGTAGTTAAAGTTACTACACCACTGTTGCTTCAAAACTTTTATATATAGTGAAAAACTAAATCAAATAAAAATCTATACATATAATAAAATTCTAACGTAGTTGAATCTATACATTGAATTTTTTTGGAAATTCTAATTTGAATAGTCATTATTTGCGATACTGAGGCCGAATCTATAGTTTTTAGAATTTTTGTCTGTCTGTCTGTGACCGCATCACGAGAAAACCACTGGACGGATTTGATGAAATTTGGTGTGGTGATAAGTGGTTAAAGGCAGTGGTAACCCAGCGGTAACGCATCGCTTGTATAACCGAGTGATGCAGGTTCAAATCCGGGTCTCGCACCTCCGATATTTTCATATGCGAATCATTTCTATCCTGATTACCACTTGTCTTACGGTGAAGGAAAACATCGTGAGGAAACCTGCATGTCTGAGAAAACCTAGCAAGTTTTCGTAAGACATGTGAAGTCCGCCAACACGCACTAGGCCAGCGCGGTGGACTATGGCCTGAGGGCCTAGACAATGTAACAATCGATTAGCGAAAGCGCTAGTAGAAAAGTCCAAAATGTATGGGTTTGACATATGCCTTAGATATGTCACGTGATCTGTTGTCAACGAATAGATGTTGGTAGACAATGTAAATTCATTTAAATTATTAGTGATTTAAAGTTCAAAATGCATACGCTGCGTTTAAGCGATGACGATTGTAGAAATCGAATCGCTTCATAACGAATGCCGGTTGGCTATAGGCCCTGATCCCCCTCGTACTGAGGGAGGCCCGTGCCCAGCGGTGGGACGTTAAAAAAAGGGCTGATCCTGATGACAAGATAAATGGTTATACGGGTCAATATATAGGATAGTTCTTACTGCGGGAAAATATCTAATTTCTGCAAAATCTATATAACGCTAAAACGTATTTAGCTAGTTAGCGCTAGTTAGTAATGAAAAGTTTAAAATGATACTTTTTCATAACTGGACTATTTAATATAATATAATGTATTTAAAACAAAGCACAATTTAAAGCAATAAAATGCTTGCCGCCTGCCTTCAATTTTTTTTTATTTAATGATATACATTATAATGTATAATGATATTACATGGTATTTGTATAAACTTCGCCATTTTTAAATAAATTAAAAATTATGGCTTATATATAAACTTGAAGTCAGTCGTAATTAAAATTCAAAATGAAAAAAAAATGGTATTAAAAAACTGATAAAGTAAATAGAAATACGTCGTTTCCGCGGCCATTATAGTATAATCACTAGTATTCGCCCGAGGCTCTGTCTGAGCAATTTTTTATGTAAAATTGTATACCGAAGCAATAAAGGACAAAGCGGGTTGATAGATAATTTTTAAACTCTTTTATTAAATATGCTATAATATATTGATATGGTGCCTCGGTGGTGTAGTGGCTAGTATGTACGGTCATACATCGAGAGGTCCTGGGTTCGAGTCCCGGGTCGGGCCAAGTTTAATTATTGAGTCTTTCTGTTTAGTAAGTCTCAGTAACAGCCCGGAGTTGGGAAGTTGATGGTGAGTCACCCCCGTGCCTCGGAGAGCACGTAAAGCCGTCGGTCCTGCGCCTTAGCTCTCACTGGTCGTGTCGAGCAGTCGTCCCACCGGAGTATGAGAGTGATAGGAACAGAGAGTGCACTTGTGTCTGCGCGTACACTTGTGCACTATAATATCTCCTGCGTAGTTGGCCAGTCTCAATGAGATTGGCCGCCATGGCCGCAATCGGTCGGAGAACATTATTATTATTAATATATTGATAATTTTCTTATGGAACTGAAAGTTTCAGAGGTTAACGTGTTCAAACAAAGAAAAAGATAAGCTTTACAGTTTTACATATTAATCTAAATTTATAAAATATGCAACCTAAATAGTTTTCTTACGACTTGAATTTATTAACTTTTATTTAAAAAGTAAATACTGTTATAAAATAACTAGAATCTCAGCCTCGCTTCGCTTGGGTTTGTCATTACGTACATATTAACGGTTGACGACACGTTTGGCTCAGTTGGTAGTGACCCTACTTTCTGCGCCAGCGGTCGCGGGTTCAAGTCCCGCTGGGGGCATTCATTTGTTGAGCACGAATGTTTGTACCCAGTCATGGGTGTTTATATTTATAATATGTATGTATTTAAAACTTATATGTGTAGTATATCAACTATCTGGTATCCGTAACACAAGCCTCGTAGCTTACCACGGAACTAGATGGCGCTATTGTAATAACGTCCCAATTATTATTATTATATTAACGGTAAGTATACTGTATACCTACATACATAGTATACATTTAGTTTCTTGTATTGATCTGGATAATCAGCTGTATGTAATCAGCCCCTTTTTATCGTCCCACTGCTGGGCAAGGGCCTCCCTTCCTCCTGCTCCCTCAGGCCATAGCCCACCGCGCTGGCCTAGTGCGGGTTGGCGGACTTCACAAGTCTTTCGAAAACTTGCAAAGTTCTCTCAGACATGCAGGTTTCCTCACGATGTTTTCCTTCACCGTAAGACAAGTGGTGATCATGTTAGAAAATGATTCGCACATGAAAATATGAGAGGCGTGAGACACGGATTTGAACCCGCATCACTCAGTTATCCAAGCGAGTGTGTTACCACTGGGCCACCTCTGCCTTTTTTCTCAGCTGTATATTTACACCAAATTTTATCATACACATATTTTCACCATATAGGTATCTGGTATATTATAAGGAGAGAAAACGTACGTTATAATAATAAGAAAAATCATTAAGATGTATAACAAAAGTAATACATAATTTTGCTAATATAAATTAAATAAATAATTAATAAATATTCATTAATTCATAATAATGAATATATTTTACCCAAAATACACTCGATCAATGATATTCACACTAACTTGTTTAAGTGTAAATAAAATGAAATTACACGCGTTTGCGGTTCAAGGTTCCTAATATACATATAAAAATGTGTAGGCAGTTTCTGTGCGTCCAAAATTATTATAATATCTATACACAAATACATATGTATATATTTACTTTATAAAATATATTACGTATGTATATTTATTTCAACTGGATTTCGAGGTCCTGGATTTGAGTCCCAGGTTGGGTCTAACATAAAAACATAAAATGTCCTTCGGGTTATTCGAAGAAAGTACTTATTATTCTGCGTAGTTGATTAGATTCTCTCAGTTGACTTGACAGTATTGTTCATTTTCTAATATATAAAAAGCTCGTGTAACAATATTTGTTATGTAACTCCTCCGAAACGGCTTGACCGATTTTTTTTGTGTATATTTGGTTGGTCTGAGAATAGGTATAGGATAAGCTATTTTTCATTACCCTAGGTGATAAGGATGAGCCTTTCCAGATTTTTTTTTATTTTCGGACCATATTTTTATTTTTAACTTTATAGATTTTCATCTTTTTACCACCAATCCCTATTTTTCAACCGACTTCCAAAAGGAGGAGGTTATCAATTCGTCTGTATTTTTTTTTTTATGTTTGTTAGCTCATAACTTTGAGCTGGGTGAACCGATTTTGATGATTCTTTTTTTATTTGAAAGGTAGTGCTTCCCATGTGGTCCCATTTTAATATTTTCCAGTTCTGATAATGGCATCCATGAGAAAACCATAAAAGTCTTAAATTTGCATTAAGTATTTGCGCGACAAATGGACGAATAACTCAATATCACGCCAACCGATTTCGATGATTCTTTTTTAAATGGAAAGGGTATACTTCAAGGGTAGTTTGATGAGAGTTTGGTAAGGTTCTGATGATGGGATCCATGACAAAGTATCGGAACTCTTCAATTCTTAGGAGCAAATTAACGATGCTCGGCCGAATCTTTTATAGGCTATATGGATATTTGAGTCACGTACCGTAACTGATGATGGAAGGTAGAACTTCTCAACGGTTAGCAGTTTAAAGAAAATTCTTTCAATATAATACGCAACTATGAACGGATAGTTGTATACTTTCAGGCTATTAGGTTTACCTCATAATAGAAGGTAAATTTTTATAGTCATTAACACAATACGTATCTACTTTCCGCTAAAAATTTAAAAATAAATTATTTTTAACAAAAAAACAAAAACCGACTTCCAAACTTAATAAATCTAAACTAAAATGTAGAAAATAATACTTTTAAGGACTTTGTTAATTTTGAAGTCGGTGCCAGCCAAAGCAAAATAACCTTAAATAGATACCTTTTTGATTAATCTATCAATTTGTAAACATAATCTGGCTGGCACCGACTCCAAAATTAACAAAGTCCTTAAAAGTATTATTTTCTACATTTTAGTTTAGATTTATTAAGTTTGGAAGTCGGTTTTTGTTTTTTTGTTAAAAATAATTTATTAATAGTGTTTAGAACGCGGGCTGAACCACAGGAATCGCTAGTTTTATTATAAATATTATTATAATAAAATGTACATACAATGCTGTCAAGCTATAATAATTTTTTAATTAACACGTTAAATATAAATATTTCAATACATTTTTATACAATACATAAGTATATCTTTTATACTGTCTTACTAATATAAAAAAACGATCTTTAATCGGTCCAGATCGGAAATCGGTGAAGTGAAGCGAATCTAATTAGGTATTTACCGAAATAAATGCATTTATTAATATGTACAATGTACAAACAGTTTTTTTAACTAAATTTAACGTGTACTTTTATTAGTTAAAATATTAATTATGACTAATTAATTAAATTAGTGTTCGCCATGTGTTCGGAATGCGACAATAATCACTACTAAATTTTCTGGTAATTCACAACCTTTTTGTTGATAACAGTTAAGCTCAACAATAGATAGCAATAACTACGAAGTAAAAAAAAAGATAACACTTATTTGAGAACCTCTTCTTTTTTGAAGATGGTCGAAAAGGAAGAAAGAAGAAAGTGATGGTGAACTGTGTTTGCCTATTTAAGTAAATTTGACTATCTTATGATAAGCCTATGTTAATCCGGGTTATAAATCCGTCCAGCCGTTTCTGCTTTAAGGAGCAACAAGCTTTCGTACTTTTAATAAAATAAATAAATACATTATTACAATGCAACTTCTAGTTTCATGGTTAGCTACGAGGGTCGTGTTAAAGATACCAGATAATTGATGCTCTACACATATTATATGTATTATGTACTAGCTGTTCCCGTGGCTCCGCCCGCGTTTGTAGAAGGATGAAAATTTAGGATTATATTTAGGTTTTGAAGCCAGATCATAAAAAACTAAAAGTAAAGATTTGATCTGAAATTAAAAAATAAAAATCTGGAGAGATCCCTACATATATTTAAAATGCTATGATAATTTTTAAATAAAAAATTTGTTGTTGTGCCTCACTCGACATAGATAGGTATAGTGTGTCGCGGACTTTTTTGTAGATATTTATAAGATCTACAATTAATTAGAACATTTTATGGTTTTATCTTTTATAGTTTAGGCAGCGTACGCAAAATAAGTAAGTTTTCAGGTTGATTTTTTACACCTTGTGTCCGAAAAACCCAAATATCTTACGGAACCCTATTTTTTTTCCAAAATAAAATATAGTCTATGTTACTCGTGGATAATGTAGCTTTCGAATAGTGAAAGAATTTTTAAAATCGGTCCAGTAGTTTTTGAGCCTATTCATTACAAACAAACAAACAAACAAACAAACAAACAAACAAACAAACAAACAAACAAACAAACAAACAAACAAACAAACAAACAAACAAACAAACAAACAAACAAACAAACAAAGTTTTCCTCTTTATAATATTAGTGTAGATGTATAACTGGAGTACAAACATTCGCGCTCATTACTCAAATGAATGCCCCAGCGGCTTGAACTTGATTTGAACCCGCGACCGCTGGCACAGCCGGTAGGTTCACTACAAACTGTGCCAAACGTCTCGTAACAGTACGAGTATGTTATTATCTAATATATAAAAATCTCGTGTCACAGTGTTTGCTATCGAACTCCTCCGAAACAGCTGGACCGATTTTAATGAAATTTTTTGTGTGCACTTGGTAGGCCTGAGAATAGGTCCTAGGCTATTTTTTATTCCCCTAGGCCTATGTGATAAGGATGGCTCTCTCCAGATTTATTATTTTTTATTTTAGACCAAATTCAAAATTTATTATTTGATTATAGTTTGATGAATTTATATTTTGATAATAACCTTAAATTTTCATCATTTTACCGACGCGGGCGGAGCCGCGGTAATTACTAGTATAGTATATTTTTCAAATTTTAAGGTGATTTACAAACACGGGCACAGCACATTAGTTGAAGTGCTTTTACTAAACTTCACTTATACAAATAATCTTGTAACTGGAAAAGCAAATTAACGCTAGTATAGAAATAAAAATTATTTGAGAAACCATTTTTTGCCCAACTGTTGTGCAGAGCGTAAATTAACTTGGCAAACAAGTAATTATTTTATTTTATTTAACATTTATCTTTTATTCTACCGCTCACTGAAATAAGTTGAATTGAACTATAACTTTGATATACTTACAAAAAATAATACCGCAAGAAATCGGTCAAGTCCGAATAGGGTTTAGTAAGTATATTATATATTATTTTATTATATAATTTTCAGACCTCATTACCATCCCACTGTTGGATACAGGCCTCTGTTCAAGATGAAGTGGATCAAACCGGTGGTTATCTTATTGGAGATGATTTACACATGAAAATATCAGTGATGCGAACGCGGGATTATCTCTAGGCCACCATATTTGTAATATTTACATCCTATATTTATTTTAAGTCTAACTATTAACTCTATAGCTTAATATTTTTCAGTGTGGCAAATGTAATGAGAAAAGAAGTTACCGCTTATCTACTTCGGTTCGAAAGATACATCTTTAGTACGTAACCAGATGGTTTGATGCATATGCTTACGTACAGAAACTTAAAACTTACAGCATATTATTAAATAAATAAAACATATTGAAATTTTAAAAAAATAAACAAAGTAATCAAAATACTTTTACTAACTTACGACAAGATATGAACTTAATTAAGTTTGAAAAACAAAAAAATATAATCTGAACACGATATGCTTAGTGAGGCATGGCAGTCAAACATAAGTGCTGGACATAATTTCTGAGCCGAATAAACCAATGCGTGTATTTTACCCCAGCCAGAATCGAACCCGGATCGTCATGATCTCCACCTGTAGATACATACAACTTTGCCTCTAGTGTATGGCGGCGAAATATAATAAGAAATATTGAAGTCGCACAAAATTATTCTACTAGGTAACTGTAATTTGTTATTTATGCGACTATTGTTTCCACAAAACTTTTATAAAAAGTACTCAAAACTAAAATTTGTTAATGACTTCATTGAGAAGTTATATAATGACGAGTTTTTGCCCGCGACTCTACTTGCGTATTTTATCTACACAATATACTATCACAACGCCCAACTGCTTGGTTCTTAAAGAATCTTAATGAGATACTCGTGTGTGTGAATTGTAAATAAATAAATATGTTGGGAAATTACATATATGTGTGGGACATTACATATTTCACGACACGTTTAACTCAGTACTTTCTGCACCAACGGTCGGGGGTTCGAGTCCCGCTGGGGGCACTCATTTTTTAAGCACAAACGTTTGTACTTCAGTCATGGGTGTTTAATGTTTATATTTATAATATGTATGTATTTAAAAAATATATATATATGTGTAGTATATCAACTATCTGGTGTCCGTAACACAAGCCTCGTAGCTTACCACGGAACTAGATGGCGCTGTTGAAATAATGTCCAACATATTTATTTATTTATAACTTCTTAACGTGGGAACGACTAGGGTTCCTTAGTGGTAATCAAAAGTTGTCAAAAGATGGCGCCATCTCTTTACTTGTGAATAAATATAAAAATCTATATGGCGTGTTAAATACTTACATAGGTTGTATGTAACATATGCATTTAAAAACAGCTGGAGCAATTAAAAAAAATTGCAGGTAATCTTCAGATTACCCTACTTAGTAAATTTTGGCAGTTATCGAAAGTTTGATAGCGGGCGAGGCTTGAGCGATGGTTTTGACACCATGGGGCGAATAAGAAAGGTGGATAGTAGAACTTTTCAATGGGTACATGAAATAAATGAGTGTTTTTTTAAATTGTATTTAACTGATTATTTATTGTACTAACAGGTAATATAATCTTAAGAAAATAAGAAAACTTTCAGTTTAACACTAGAAGGGTTGGGGAATATGCCACGACCGTGATCGTCAAATTGACGATTATTGAATTTTTGTAATTGAATCCAGTTTATGAATTGAATTGTTGACTTTTGTTTAATTTTTTGGTCAATGGCCAGAAACAGCTTTTTGCCGATTTTTTATATTTCGAATTAAATAGACTTTGACTTCTTTTTTATGTTGGCTTTCTTCAGTAATAATTGTATTATATATACGTTGATTGGCGGTTAAATATTATTTTGTTACTAGTGTAAAAACATCTTGAAGTTCAATTACAAGGTGGAGAATATAACTATGCAGGGAAACCACCTGTAACTTTCCCATAAACAATCCATGAATTATAGCGGCTAAATCTAGAATATTGTAAAAAATATGTACCTACTGGCCGTCTTCGTTCTAGCTCTTACGGTGTACTATCGCGCCGTTTAGGAACTATGTCTACGCCTACCTTGCTATCGTTATAAAACTGTACAGTCTCAGTTTTTTTTTAAATCAGTATCGATATGAACATTAGGGTGTAGGTCAAGGTGTGGTACCACGAGCTGTTCGTATACCTACTGCCGTCAATTTCTGCACTTTCGCTTTGTAAATTCCTGCCCTACATTAGGGTTGAAATGATTTTGAGTTCAGAATCCTCTGTTGTGGAATTTTCATGTTGAAGCTAAAATTCTACTCAATAAGTGCACTTATTATCATTCAACTGAATATTTTCACTTTCATCGCCTTTTTCAATATCACGAAGTCACAGAAACTCCCGTTCTATTTTCAAAGTCAACAGTCGATATTAGCCCATTTTCAACCGACTTCCAAAAGGAGGAGGTTATCAATTCGTCTGTATTTTTTTTTTTTTTTTATGTTTGTTAGCTCATAACTTTGAGCTGGGTGAACCGATTTTGATGATTCTTTTTTTATTTGAAAGGTAGTGCTTCCCATGGGGTCCCATTTTAATATTTTCTAGTTCTGATAATGGCATCCATGAGAAAACCATAAAAGTCTTAAATTTGCATTAAGTATTTGCGCGACAAATGGACGAATAACTCAATATCACGCCAACCGATTTCGATGATTCTTTTTTTAAAGGAAAGGGTATACTTCAAGGGTAGTTTGATGAGAGTTTGGTACGGTTCTGATGATGGGATCCATGACAAAGTATCGGAACTCTTCAATTCTTAAGAGCAAAGTAACGATGTTCGGCCGAATCTTTTATAGGCTATATGGATATTTGAGTCACGTACCGTAACTGATGATGGAAGGTACAACTCCTCAACGGTTAGCAGTTTTAAGAAAATCCTTTCAATATAATACGCAATTATGAACGGATAGTTGTATACTTTCAGGCTATTAGGTTTACCTCATAATAGAAGGTAAATTTTTATAGTCATTAACACAATACATATCTACTTTCCGCAAAAAAGTTAAAAATAAATTATTTTTAACAAATAAACAAAAACCGACTTCCAAACTTAATAAATCTAAACTAAAAAGTAGAAAATAATACTTTTAAGGACTTTGTTAATTTTGAAGTCGGTGCCAGCCAAAGCAAAATATCCCTAAATAGATACATATTTGATTAATCTATCAATTTGTAGACATAATCTGGCTGGCACCGACTCCAAAATTAACAAAGTCCTTAAAAGTATTATTTTCTACTTTTTAGTTTAGATTTATTAAGTTTGGAAGTCGGTTTTTGTTTTTTTGTTAAAAATAATTAATGCAAAAAATCACTTGGAACTATAATTAATGTCAACAAATACAAAATATAAATAATAGTTACGATAAGAAAGTAAAAACAAAACTTAGGTTTTAAGCACTTCATACAATTTGAAGTGGCGTCAAATTGACAGCATCCGGTCGATTAGGTGTGAGTGAACATTTCTCGTATAAATCATTATTTATTCATTCTTATTAAGTTAAAACTTATTCAATCATAAGTTAGGAAAAGCCTTTAAATATGAATACAAACTGAAAAATAGACAAAAATTTATCATCGATCAAAATCATTTTGCTGTGAAATTGCCCTTCTAGTGTTAATACAAGGAGATTATAGGTGACTTGAGTTTGTGAATTTTTTGAGGTTCGTTTATAGACGTTAACTACAGATTGAACACTAGCGAAAGGTCGCTTTTTTCCTTGGTATATTATTGTTCGAAGCTTGTCGCCTAGAAACTAGAAATCGTTGTAATATTAACGATTCTAAAATAAATGAATGAATGATTGAAAATAATAAATTTAATTTAATTTTATATGCATTCGTGTCTGATAAAAATTTAAATCAAATTTAACAATTAAATCTGTAACACAATGTCTAATTGAAAAGGTGACTACTATCGATACAGAGGCCGAATCTATAGTTTTTAGATTGTTTGTGTCTATCTGTATGTCTATCAGAGACACGAGTAAACCACTGGACACACTTTAAGAAAATTGGCAGGATGATACAGGCTCGTTATCCGGATCAATAAATAGAATACTTTTTACTGCGGGAAAATACCTCGTTTGCGAAAATTGTTTTCTAAGAGATAAAACCTAGGGACAAACCCAAGTGGAGTGAGGTTAAACCGCTAGTTAATAATAGATATAATTTGGTAGGTACCTATAGTTTACATTAACATTACATTAACTAAAATAAAAAAAATATACATGCAAATAAGAATTAGAAGTAAAACAACTAAAAAAATATGGCTACATGTATATTTATTACATGTAAAGCGTAATTAGTGTTTTTGTTGTTTATTTTTTAGTTCTATTATATATTATCAAACTATATAATTTTTTATTTTAAATTTTTTGTCACTGGTTCTTCTTAGTCACTTCTTACTGTCACTGTCACTTCTTAGTTATAAGGGCTACAAAAATTGATAGTTAAATCTGCAACATTTTAGTCTTCATTAAAAACATGACAAGTTGGTATCTCCAGAAAAGAGAATTAATTTTCCCTATTTATAAGATAAAGTGTAATTTTATTAGTTTAAAGTGTTTCTGTTTTTTTTATTATTGTATTTTTTTAATTTCGCAGACATTGATGTGTTTCTTTTGTCTAGTACTATTAAAAAAATGGCATGTTAATAAAAAAAGTTGTGTTTGACTCTACATTAAAATATAATTTATTATTTTAAAAAAAATTGGCTTTTAGTATTTTATGAATTTTATAGTTCATGCCCGTACATGCTTAGAGTAAGCAGTATATTTTTTGTCAATAGCCATTAAAGGATCACATAAATTAAAAAGTCAACTCATCAACGTTTCGTCTTCGCCTAAATACATGACAAGTATCTCCCTCCTCGTTCCCCTCTTACATAAAGTGACAATAAGTCCGTACACATACGTATTGTTTGTACACGCACACTCGTACAGAACCGGCTAGGTATTCAGTTTCCCGCCACCGGCGAGAACACGCACACAAAACACAAGAGAGCAAACAATACAAACACCAACACAAGTAAATTTAAACTCACCTCAAAATAAATCCATTAGAAAACACACTTGTTCAAACAACTAGCGCTTAGCCTCGAAAACGCGTTGAAAAAACATTCGCCGCATCAAATGTATACTCAGTGCTCACTTTTCAAAACTTTCGGTCCAGAAACTCAGCACCGGCCGCGTTCCCGCCAAATACATTCAAATTTCGAACTTCCACGCGAAATGTCAATTGATTACATCAAACACGACCGTTATCACCCAATTTCAACGTTCGAACAAATGGTTTAGTTAATCGTAAAATTGGCAAATAATACCGCGTATCAACTTCCGCAAAACTCGCGATCCAATCAAATACTAGAACAAAATAAAAGAAACACGCCGAGGCCCCAACACAATTATTAGCACACGTTGCGCGGTAAAAATAAACTATGATTAACTGCTATTAAGATTCGCGGAGACACCGGCGAGCGACATGCGAGTGAGGCGTAAAAAAATATTAAAATAAAAAAAAAGAACAATTATTGCCAGCCAATACAATGTTAAATTTGTTGACTGCGTTATTTTCTTAATTTGAATTGATTCCGATATGAATAATTATTTGCGGCGGACGAACATTGTATAGTTGTCGTTTCATAAAACGTGCGCGTTAAAACTGAGTCGAAAGGCTCGCCCCGTGGTAGAGCATAGCGCCGAATAAAATAAACAACAATATACCTAAATAAGCGGCACGACGGGCGCGGCCGAGTGTGCGTGGACGCCGATGTGTGCGTGTGTAAACAAGGGGCGAATCGGCCCGACTCGCATATCCTTCACTTCCTTTTTAATTGCTTGTGTCTTAGTGGACAAGACTTTTAACATTCAACCTAAGGATGTATTTAGTGTTTAATTAATTAATTATACAGATATTTGAAATGTTATAAATACGTTTATTTTTATGTTAAAAATACTTTTAATTTTATAGGTATAATATGTTTCAGTTCGTTTATTTTTTTTTATTTATACCTCTTACAAAATTTAAAAAACATTTCAGGTGTTAGTATAAAGTATAATCGTAGTTCACATTGATTGAATAAAATAAAATGTCTTACATAAAAATAGCGTTTAATAAATAATAAGCATTTCATACCTTTGTCTCAAACTTATATGTAATAATAATTGATTCTTCATTAATAATCACAATAGTAGAAAAAAAACAAAATTAAATATTTAACGTTTCGAATACCGTCCTAATATCCCCAACTTCCCCGCGAGAATAAACATATGACGTCACCGGGTAAACAAACAAACAAACACATGCGCCGCGTTCATGTTTCCTTAATACAATTATTATTTCGAATGTAGAACGCGACGGCCATAGCCCATACGATTTATTTTTAATTTTGCAAAGCTATGATGCCATGTGTTCTGCTATACTCATTCCTCATTGTCTATGCGAATCAATAATGTTATGAATGTAAAATTATATTATTTCTTATCTTTAGAAGTACTTGATGGATACTTGACTTTGATCAACTTTCACTAAATTGTAGTCATTTATTTATATTGTAATAAAATAAGTTATAGTTTAATATATTTAATTCTGTGTAAACCACAACACCCGGAATTTAAAATGGACGTAATAACAGTTCTTTGTTGAGTCATGATTCTATAGAAAACTAGTCTTAGTGGTTAAATTATGTAAGGACATTTTTTCATATTCATACATTTTCGGTAAAAGTCGAAATAAGGAGTTAGTGTCATGTCATACCTTATCTATTATCTGTGACTTGTGAGTGTCTGTCCTTATGGTTCCCATTTAAATATTAAATAAAATATAATATTGACTCTTTGTTACCGACCAATCTCCTTCGTGTCTTCTCCATTCTACGTGACATTGGCGAAGTAATCTGTGCTCAACTGGTACGCTTTGAAGACATTAAACAAGAGAATTGAATTAAATAAAATACATACTATGAAAATTGAACCAGTAACCTACGACGTAGTAAATAACGCCAGTTACTTAGCTACAGTACCACAACGATTAATGAACTAGTCTAGCTATTAATTGAGGTTTAAAGCTGTAATTTGAAATAATAAAAATACTACACCGCATATTTTGAGGGAACAAAGGCGTAAGTAATACATATTGTAATAAAGTTGTTTATGGCTTTGTTGTTTCAAGGTTTTATGCATGGCTTGACTTAAAAATAATGTAGATGATTTATGCAGAGTCGTCGGATCGAGCTTGCACTTTACTGGAAATATATTCGAATCTAGTTCTTGGTCACAGCTCCATGTGAGGGCTTTGAAAGTTCAAATGTCTTTCAAAAAGAAAGCTTTTCTCAGACATGAAGGTTTTCTCACAAAGTTTTCTTTCACACAAGTGATAGTTATTATTACATGAAATATTATCAGTTACAACTGCTTTATCTAATAAAAAGAAATAACAAATTATAAATAAAAAAATTTACATACTTTGAAAAATGAATTGCTGTTCGTTAGTCTCGCTAAAACTCGAGAACGGCTGGATCGATTTGACTAATTTCGGTATTGAATTATTTGTGGAAGTCCAGAGAAGGTTTAAAAGGTGAACAAATATGAACAAGAAAGGTATTTTATTTATCGATTGGGGCAGTACGAAGTCTGCCGGGTCAGCTAGTGATATTATTTTTATTTTTTATTTTTTTACGCAGTGGTAGCCCAACGGTAACGTGCGATGCGGGTTCAAATCCGGGTATCGCACCTCTGATATTTTCATGTGCGAATCACTTCTATCCTGATTACGACTTGTCTTACGGCGAAGGAAAACATCGTGAGGACACCTGCGTGTCTGAGAAAACCTATCGAGTTTTCGTAAGACATTTATGAAGTCTGCTGAGTGCTGACACGCACTAGGCCAACGCGGTGGACTATGGACTGATCCCCCTCGTACTGAGGGAGGCCCGTATCCAGCAGGACAGGACAGGACATTAAAAATTGGCTGATGCCATTTTTTTATGAGTAAGTATTTTTTGAAGCTAACATCAAAAAAATACTTATAACCCTACATTTTTTAATTTTAATAGTGTTTAGAACGCGGGCGGAGCCGCGGTAATTGCTAGTATTTTAATATTTATAGATTTCATTAATATAAGGCCCCCAATTAGGTAACTATTTTACAGGGTTAATTAAAATAAAACTCAACATAACAACTTTTGCATGCTGAAAGGTATGGTTATGGGAATCTCAACACGCACCATTAAGTATGAACATAAATACAAAAACTAAGTTACAATGTCAATTAAAAATAAAATAATTAAATTTACTTAAAGTTTAACAGTGGATTTGTTAATTTCAGTTTAAAAGTTTATACTATCACTAACTAACTATAAACATTTACTTATAGGGATAAAAACAAAATGAAAAGTAAAAAAATATATTAAAATCAACCATATACATACATATTACATACATACATATATAAGTACATACAAACATACATACATACATACATACATACATACATACATACATACATACATACATACATACATACATACATATGTATACAGTACGTATATAACTAGAGACGGTTCGTAAAACTTGTTGGAAATTAACACAGAGTCTCGACATACAAATATGTAATGTAGTTTTATTTGTTTAGGCTCAGCTTTTATGTTATTTGGTCAATATGTCAGTTTAATAAATTTAAATGAAGGCATGTCGGGTAGACTAGCTTTTCACCGTGGTATTAATAATAATATTTTTTTAAAGTCATTACCCACCATTTTACTTAGTTTTTAAAGAGGACGCGTTACCAATGTACAAACTTGCGTCGGAGCCCTTCAATTCTCTTGTTAATGGCTTCAAAGCGTGCCAGTTGAACACAGATTACTTCGCCAGCGTCACGTAGAATGGAGAAGACACGAAGGAGATTGGTATCGGAGCCCTTCTTAATCCGGCCCTTTCTCAAAATCCGTACTTATCGGACGTCTGTCTACTAACTTTTAACTACCTACCTGCCATACATCTTTAAACGTCAATCGTTTTTCGATATTTCAAGACAGTGAGGAAAATATAAGACAAAATACGAAAAAATAGTCTCATTTATGACCTATCTAATAAAGAGAATATAATAGTAAAACTAATGAAGAGATAATACTTGTTTTCAATATTAATATGACAACTTATTTTCGTATTGCTATTTTTTATGTTTATACATATTTAGAAAAAGTTTATCTTAAGGCACAGATTTGAATCCCGGTCAGTGTGTTATCACAACACAACACGCACATACTATTTTATCTTTAAGCAGTGAAAATGTACATTACATTGCGCTTTAGTGCTTAGGTATTTTACTAATATAAAAGCATTACTTTTTTAAAATGGCCATTGACATAATATGAATGTCATGAATCAGAACTTAAATCTGTACATATAATAAAATGCTAACTTATGCTAGATACAGATCAAACCTATAGTTTTTAGAATTTTTGTCTGTCTGTCTGTGACCGCATTACGAGAAAACCACTGGACGGATTGCGATGAAATTTGGTGTGGTGATAGCTGGTTAACCGGGTTAATATATAGGATAGTTTTTACTGCGGGAAAATATCTAATTTCCGAGAAATCTACATAACCCTCAAAATGTACCTAAGGACGAGCCCGAGCGGAACGAGTACGAGTCGCTAGTGCCGTGAGTACCAAAATATCTACATGTCATGAACTTTTGTTTAAATACACATACTGCCAGTTTCAATAACTCTATCTACCTATGACTGGTAGTTACTTTCATACTATTTTGACACATTAAAAGTTACAACCTGTCAAAATAGTATCAAAGTAACTACCAGTCATCGGTAGATAGAGTTATTGAAACTGACATTTATTCTCCTTACGTTTTAACTGTTAGTATTATATTATTGGCCCGGATGGCCAGCTATTATAATACCAAATTTAATCAAAATCAGTTCAGTGGATTTCTCTTCATGCATCATAGACACAAAGACAAAAATTGTAAAAGCTATATATTCAGTCTCTACATTGATAATAATGACTATTTCAAAAGTATTTTCCTCAAAATAATTAAACTACAAATTTAACTGAGCTAGAATTTTATTATAGGTCTTGTGAGTTATATGCATAAATGGTAAAATTTGTTACAAAAAGCAAAATTTCTTTGAAACTAGCTCTATTTTATTATTATTCTAAATAGAGAATACTTATAACATTAAGTTAATTTTGTTCGAGTATTTTCTAAGTTTTAATTTTAATTTTTAATTTTTATTTAATTTTAATTTTTAATTTTTTATACGAAAAAAAATGGTCTTATTTTCCAAAAATTATATTTATATTTTCTTTTGCAAACATTGAGGACAAACATTAATTACTACTAATGCATTTAAAGTAATATTACGCTTAGGGGTTGACCTTCGTTAAAAATAGATGTATGAAAATCGATACACAATTTTGAAGACGTCACCGTAACATGTTCACAATAATCACCGCTTAGCCAACTTTCATTTTGCTGCCACGACAGGTTTGGACGAAAAACATTTTTCCAAAAAAATGCTCGTCTAATATTTGCCATATTGAATTTAAAATTTTTTATAAGGATAATTAAATCTATGAAATTTGTATTATAACGAAAACCCTAACGACGAATGAATCAAGAAATTCGGTTCAGCCGTTCAATAGTTACGAAGGAACATAAGATGACATATGTACAGACATATATATATCAAACATAGAACCCTCCCTTTATTTTCGCTGTAGTAAACAGAGACGAATTAATAACTATTCAAAACCGGTCAAAAAAGATTTTTTTTTAATTATACAGCTTATAATAAATTTTGGTAACTATAATTTAAGGGAGTGGTAGCCCAGCGGTAACGCCATAGTATAAATTATACTATGGTAACGCGCTCACTTGCATAACCGAGTGATGCAGGATGCGGGGACCTCTGACATTTTTACGTGTAAGTCATTCCTATCATGATTACCACTTGTCTTACGGTGAAGGAAAACATCGTGAGGAAACCTGCATGCCTGAGAGAAACTAGCGAGTTTTCGTAAGACATGTGAAGTCCGCCAACACGCACTAGGCCAGCGCGGTGGACTATGACCTGATCCCCCTCGTACTGAGGGAGGCCCACCCCCAGCAGTGGGACGTGGAAAGGGCTGAAGGCAACTTTAGTTTAGAAAACAACCAGCAAATGATAAAAGTATTTGGTTACATTAACCTTGGTAACAAGCAAAATATGTGGTGCACTGATCGAACTGATAAGATACCGTAAGTAACACACATAGATAAACTACTTCCCAAAATTAGCATGGAAACTAAGTGTTTCTGTATCACAGTACTATGAATTTAGTAGTTTAGCTAGCTTTTTTAGGGCTACGTACCCAAAAGGTAAAACGGGACCCTATTAATAAGAAATTTCTTGAAATTTTCACAGATGTAGGTACTTCTATTGCCGC
Organism: Boloria euphrosyne; assembly: GCA_951802675.2. Lineage (NCBI taxonomy): Eukaryota > Metazoa > Arthropoda > Insecta > Lepidoptera > Nymphalidae > Boloria > Boloria euphrosyne. The sequence continues at coordinate 7,276,474 of OX637896.1, forward strand.
AAAAACAACAAATACTTACTAAAAAACATAATAAAATATTTTTTTAAGGGAGCTCCCATACAACTAACGTGATTTTTGCTTGATATTGATAACGGTAGATGGACAGATAGACGTTTGAAATATTCACAGAATATTTAGTTATAAATCCAGTTTAAAAATAAATAATTATCTTAATTAGCCTCAATACAAGCTATACCTATGCCTAATCTTGTGAGCTAAATTAGGTACGTACATGTTGCTTCAGTACCGATGGCGAATTTTTTACATTTTACTTCTACTCATGGATTTCCCAGAATTGTCCTTGACTCTTTAGACAAAACAAAATATCGTTGAATATCTCGGCATTTTTTTTATTTATTACTTCGTTAAATTTTGCTTTTAGAATGAAACTTCTGTTTGGAGCTTTTTAATTTTACCAGTTAATTCTTTTTATTTTCTATATTGTGCTTTTCATCAATGCCTGGCTTCAGTTTGTTGCCTAGTTTTCTTTTTCTTGCTCGTCCTTAGTTAATTAGTTACTGCGTCTAAGAAATAATTTTTCATTAATACTTATTACAGATATTATACTATAATACTAAATACAGTAATAACCTAGACGAAGCGGGTTCAAATCCCGGGTCTTGCACCACCGATATTATTTTCACGCATTAATAATTTCCAACATGGTTACCAATTTCAGTGAAGGAAAGCATCGTAAGGTTGTCTGCTTATCTGAGAGAACGTAGCAAGCTTACGAAATATATAGGACGATTCAAACTTAATGGCGGCTCGCCACAGTACAGTATGTATATGTGTACAGTCAAAGGCGTGATCCCCCATGAATCCCCCCCCCCATCCCCATGGATGTCCATGCCTGTAGTGTGACTTAAAAAATGTCGTTAGTTATTAAATATGCATTAAACACGTACAATTTATTTATTTTTACTTAACACAACGTACACAATTCAAATCTCCATACAATAAATCTATCAAATTTTTCATTCACATCTATATACTTGGCATATGTTGCGTCACACGTACCAACACCTTCATTAGTAATCTGTTCGCATCTACGTTTAAGATTGGCCGTGAATTTTGCGATACAAAAATATATATAAAAACTTCGTCCGCTTTTAGCAAAACCATTGACGAAATAAATTTGCGTATTTTGAATGTTACTACATACTTATTTACTCTTAGAAACAACAAGGAAGTTCTTCTATAGTAATTAATGTACATAATAATAATTTGTGGTTTTCGCTGTATATTATCTTTATATACATACATTTTACATAATTATTCGACAAATATCAGTAAGTCCTACGCACGTGAGGAAACCTGCATCACAGAAAACCTAGCAAGTTATCGAAATACATACATGTGAAGTCCACCAATGCGTCCTTAGCGGGACCGATGGCCCAACCGCGAGATTTTTTTTTATGCGACAAAAGGGGCAAACGGGCAGGAGGCTCACCTGATGGGAAGTGATCACCTCCGCCCATGGACATCTGCAAAACTGTAGGGCTTGCAGATGCGCTGCCGGCCTTTCAGGAAAGGGAGGGAGGGAGAGGAAGGGAGGAAGGAGGGAGGGAGAGGAAGGAGTGAGGGGGAAAGTAGGAGGGATGGGGAGTAGGCTTCCCGGACTCTCACTTACCGGACGAAACGTGACAGCATAGCTGCCACTTCACGCCGGTCACCTGTGAGAAAGTGGTACTGTACGGGGCGTGCCGGCCCATTCAGCTGCTACCCGAAGGTAACAAGCGTGGCACTACCACTTTAAACCACTGTACATTCTTTAGGGATAAAAAAAACTATTCTAGTCTATAATTTACCTATATCTGTGCCGAATTACATCCAGAACCGTTCAGCCGTTCTGAAGTGATTAAGTAACAAACATCCAGCAAAACTTCCGTATTTATAATGTTAATGTTACAATGTTATATTAATAATGTCCTCCGACCGAATCCAGCTACAGCAGCCAATCTCATTGAGACTAGCCAACTGTGCAGGAGATATTATAGAGCATAAGTGTACGCGCAGACCGACATGCACTCTCTGTTCCTGTCACTCTCATTCTTTGGTGTGACGATTACTCGATACGAACGGTGAGAGTTAAGACCTTTCTCGGTTCTACCATCGGCTTTACGCCTCTCCTCTTGCCCTGGCACGGGGTGAAACACGACCAACTTTTCAACACCAAGCTATTACTGATGCTAACTAAATAGAAAGACGCTAACCTAGGACCACCAGATGTGAATCCATACATGCTAGCCACTACACCACCGAGGCAGGTACAAAATTAATGCGATATAATTATAATATAATATAATGCATTATTGTTAATCCTCGAGAGCTCAAAATGTTTTATAATAAAAGTTTGATTATACTACGATTAAAATAAATGAGTGAAGGATTCTTTTCCCGTGTAGACAGATTATAAGTACTCAGCGCTAACCGTTAACACATAATCTGCAGGCTGAAGCTTACTTTTGATTAGTATAGTATTATGTTATCTGTGCTTTTGATAAAACTCCCTCTTATGCCGAATTGCGGTCAAAAAATAGTAAAAAGTATTTTTACAATTATTTATGTTAGTAAAATTGAAAAGTCTGTTTGTACCTCCCTTAATTTACAAGTCGGCTAATTCCGTTTAAGCACTTATCAGGGCGACACTAGCAACGGTATTAATTCATAAAAATTTTAATTTAAATTAATTCAAAATATATCGTTATTAAAAATGTCGAATATTTAATGTTCCGAATTTGTAATAAATATTATTGATTTACTTATGATTTCGGTTGCCTTTTAAAAATTTAGTGAAAAGCAGTTAGCCGACTTGCAAATTAAGGTATTGTAGTGATTTTGATACGATTGTTACATCAGTATAGTATAAAAAAGCAACTTTATATGAACACTTTTTTTTTATATAATGCTAAGAGCAATATTTGCACAGCCTTTGACATTATCGAGCGGAGGCTACAAATAAATAGAATTCGTAACCTCCGCTCGATACATCATTATTTTTTATAGAAGTGTAAAAAACCATTAACCAAAGTTTAAAAACTCAATTCTGTACAGTGTATAAACATATCATATCATTCTAAGTAAATCGAATCTGTTAATCTTTAATATTTTTGGAAAATCTTATTTAAATCTTCTTCAGCCTTTTTACGAGGGGAATCAGGTCATAGTCCACTACGTCCTCTGAAAATATCAGTGGTGTGAGACCCGGATTTGAACCCGCATCCCGTTATCCAAGCGACGCGTTACCGCTGGGTTTATTTAAATAGTTATTATTATTTGTACAGAGGCCGAAGCTAAAGGTTTTAGAATTTTTGCATGTCTGTCTTTCTGTCAGTCTTTGTCAGCATCACGATAATAATCATCATAAAATAAATAGTTAAAAAAGTAGAGTTTTAAAAAGAAAAAACGTGTAGCGTTGAGGAATAGTTTTGAATATCTTATTGATGACTGTACTAAAAAAATAATTACTATTAGCACCCATCGTCGAAAACCAAGTAGGAAGTGCGTCGCCACCTCAGTCTTGCCCACAGAGGATACAGCGTGAATGCGAAAACATAATATTATAAATTATTATGTACCTAATAGCTGACCCGACAAATTTATATGTAAACGATATTGTCCTTTTAAATTCATCTTTGAATTTGTAATAAATGTTATAGAAAAAAAAAACACTTAAGTTTTTTCCATATTTCCCAATTTTATGGGCGCAAGGTACAAGCATTCATGCTCATTTCAACAAGAAGAGCAATTACAAATGTCATACAAGTCCTTAGAACTCATCAAAACTACAGCAAGTAAGGAAGTTTGAATTCCTTGAAACTTTTAATTTGAGTTTTTTGATAATGAAACTAACAATATCATGTTTGAATGAAAAAAACGTACTAATATAATAAGTAAAAGTTAACTTTCTAAAGAAAATCTTAAGTGTCGAAGCCAGGTAGAAAAAGCCCGCTTTAAAAAGATCTTCGGACTCAAATATTTGGATAGGATAAGCACACATTTTGCCTAGGATTGTTTATTTGATGTTTATGTTACGGCATTCTTGGTGATAACTAACTATGTATATATCTACTACATTTTTAACTTGTCAGTGATGTGTCACGAATAATAATTATTACACCTTTAGTATCAGTTTTTTACTAACATCGATTTTTTTTTATTATTATTAAATCCTTCCGTGTGACTTACGGAACACACAAAAAATAAATTATTCGAATTGGTCCAGCCATTCTTGAGTTATGCACTTACCAACATACATTTAATTTATATACTTAGATGGATATATATGTAACTTGAGTTAGGTAATGATTGAAAGCGTGAATGGATGAAGGTGATACGTCGCATTTTTGAATGGGTGTATAACAGTTTAAATCCTAAAACAGCCATATTTTGACTAGGTACATTTTAACGGTTAATATAGATTTCTCAGAAATTAGATATTTTCCCGCAGTAAAAACTATCCTATATATTGACCCGGACCTACGGACTTACACCACACCAAATTTCATCAAAATCCATCTAGTGGTTTTCTCGTGATGCGGGTCAAAGACAGACAGATAAAAATTCTAAAAATTATTTTGGCCTCTGTATCGTTATTAATGATTATTTAAATTAGAAGTTCCAAAAAATATTTAATCTACAGATTCTACTAAATTAGAATTTTATTACATGTAGGTATAGATATAGTTCAGTTCACGACACATTTCATTCAATCAACCATTTCATATACATGCGCTTCATACATTACACAACTTTGATCTCAATTTTCTCGAAATTAGAATATTGCCACGCACATTCAACCTCTTTTCATTCATGTCTTCGTTTCAGAATTGAATTTTAATACTAGAAGTCTGCTATAACCAGATAGAAAAGCTTTAGAAATGAGAATAATTTTGATTACATTGGATTTTTTGGATAATATTTTAAAATAACTACTCATCTTCGCTTCTTTCAGATTTGTCACTATGTAACTTTTACTTTGTTTGAGCGGAACCCTAGTCCTTTATCTAAAATAGAAGCTGGCTAAGTTTCTTCCTATAACATCAACTATCTGCCAGTATTATCCTTATTAAAATCAGTCCAGCTATTTTGGAGATTAAGTGAAACAAGCAGACAAAAATATTAAAAAGTGAATGACACACATTCAAAAGTAGGTATCATATATAATACCATATGCATTTAGTTAAAAATCTGTGTTTTGACATTATCTATTAAGCGACATTTCTTATGTACATTAAAAAGTTCAATAAAAATGTCATCAAATAATTCTTGTTCCAAGTAACGTCATTTCGTGATTCGTCTAAATAAATGCGTAGCGTCGCCTTCCTAGCACACGCATACAAAATTATTTAATACATAAAAAAAGTTGGTGTGAATATATGAGGATGACAACAAATTTAGGATATTGGAGACTGTTTAGAGACAAAATGCTGAACAACTTCAATTGAAACTCTCTTACAATATAAGCTTTGTTATAAGCTAGAGAAGTTACTTTATTTTGTGTTCTGATCCGAATGTAGATTTGTTGTTAAAACGTAGTACGTTGGCACGTAGGACGATGAATTTATGACTAAATAATGGTTTTTTTTGGCTTCTTTTGACCATACAGATATACGAAAGTATATTATATATAGGTACATGGTACGTACGAGAAATACACCATTGTAAAATGTTTGTCTGTTTGTTTAGGCTAATCTCCAAAACGGCTGGACCGATTTTGACGGAACTTTGACACTGGTAGATACATGTTGTTATAAGGAGTTAAACAACTTTTATTTTAAAAAAGGATTCCGCTTAAATATTAAAACGTCCTTAGGGACGCACATAATATGTAACAGGTGTTTAATATATCGAGACATGGTCCGTGAATATCTTAATCCACAGCCACCCTGCGGTATAGTACGGCATACGTGTTAATATGTAGGTAGGTTTTATTTGCAAATCGTCGCTCACGTTGTTTCAAAGCAAATAGCTAATGACATTTATGTTTTACTAATTTGGCACGTTCTGTGCCCGCCATTTTATAACCAACATTCAAAATGAGGATCCTTTACACTTTATAAGTTTTCTACTTATTAATAAGTTTTCGAAAGAAACTTTCTATTTATATATTAAGTAAATCGCGAAAATTAATCATGTTTAAGGCAGTGGTAGCCCAGCGGTAGCGCGTCGCTTGTATAACCGAGTGATGCGGGTTCAAATCTGGGTCTCGCACCTCTGATATTTTCATGTGCGAATCATTTCTATCATGATTACCACTTGTCTTACGGTGAAGGAAAACATCGTGAGGAAACCTGCATGTCTGAGAAAACCTAGCAAGTTTTCGAAAGACATGTGAAGTCCGCCAACACGCACTAGGCCAGCGCGGTGGACTATGACCTGATCCTCCTCGTACTGAGGGTGGCCCGTGCCCAGCAGTGGGACGTTAAAAAAGGGCTGATGATGAATCATGTTTAATTAATTATTTCAAAAATAGTTTAGTATTAAATTTTTGCCTAATAATAGGTCCAAATAATAATAAGAATTGCCATATTTGGTAATTATTTATTAATAAGTACCATTTCACGGCTCCACCCGCGTTCTAAATACCGGAAATAAATATCTTATATTCACATATTACCTACTAAAACCTTCAACGAAACACGCCGCATTTTATGAAATAAAGCCATGTCTATCCTGTTTGTAGTTTTTGCAGTTAGATCGAACAAAAAAACATCTCGGCATTTATTATTATAGAGATTTAAAAATTAACAAACAACATCTAAAATCAGTTACACTTGAATACGATATATCATATAAATTGAAATTTGAAATTTGAACTTCGTTTTCAAAGTTTGAATACGTACATGATACATATTATAAATATAAACACCCATGACTGGAGTACAAACACTCGTGCTCAATAAGTGAATGCCCCTAGCGGGACTCGAACCCGCGACCGACTGAGCCACACGTGTCGTCAAATAAAATCTCGTCTTCGAAATACCTATATAAAAGTTTTTACCGAATGGCACTTGTCTCAAAAATATCATAGGCCGGGTAACTATTATGAGACTATTATTTAAAAAAAAACATGTGTCTTACAAGTATCTCGAGAACTCTGACTCGGTATTTGCTTCGTGTAATAAACATAGGTTTTAAATTTAATTTATAGGATGAACAACTTTAGGTTAAGGTAAGAAGTAAGAATACATTTTTTGATTTTTTTTAAACCAACAAAACTCGCTCAACATTGTTATGAATCAATTATTCAATAATTATTTTTATAACGAAATACGAATTACGAAACATAGATGAAAAATAAAGTTACGAAATACGAATGTATTCACAATGCGCCCTCTAGTCATGATAAAAGAAATTTATATGCTTTAACCACAGACAAGAGATTTTCTCACTTGGCTTATTTATACTAGATGGCAGTAGTAGTATTTATAATATTTTATTATTCTTAAACACAGTTATTAATTATTTATAATTTTTAAATCCATTTTAAAATATTCTACTTAATTATAATTATTAATTTACTTTATTATTATTTGTTAATTTTTTAACATATTACGTGGCTGTATACGAACGTACCGTTGCCCTAAATGTCTAGGCAACAAAACATTCACAAAAAACTTAACAAAAAAAGTGCGAGGCAGCAAAGTAAATGGCGTCTCAAGTTGTTTTTTATTCGATATCAATGTGTTTCTAATCTCACTGTGGTATTTCGAATGTTGTCGTGTCAGTAGTATTAATTTCATTGGTATCATCGATGTTTCATTGAAGATTACTGGTTATTAAGTCGACGTTTCACCTTTTGCCCTAAAACAATGGCGTCGAATGATTCTATAGAACCCCACGTAAAAGTTAGTGAAAATCGTGATATCGAGGACGATTGCTGCAGCTCAACCAGCGAAACGGACGCCGGTGAGGCCAACAAACGTCGTCGAGTGAGTCATGACCATCGAAAACTTTCGAAATTGGGATACGATCCAAGTGTGCCAACTAATTTGAAACACGCATCATCTGATTTCAAAGGTAAGAAGACTTCAATTTCTGATCGCCGGTGAAAGTTCTTCTCACTCGTATAATACTTTATATACCTTTATATTATTCTTTACGCATATTGTTTTGGGGGGAAAAGTATTAACCTATCATATTTTAAGTTACATCACTGATATGGAGGTCATTTCTGTTTATAAACATTTCAAGCACATTTGTTATATTTTCATTCTTTAAAACGCTCTAACATTCTATTATAAATTCACTAGACACTATACAAGAATCACTTTTATTGTTGCTATGGGACTTTTGTAGTTTCATCACCGCTGACCTTGTTAAGGACTGCATTCTACTTTCTACTCATTATTTCAAGATATTTCCTATTACAGTTAGCTAGGTTGCATATAACATTTAAGATTTTGATAATTTACTTAAGTATTACTGTATTCAACATTTACTCGAACAAGGAAAACCCAATATAATTATAAATATTTTTTTACTGGTCTTATTCTGTAATTTATATAAAACTAGCGACTCACCCTCGCTTCGCTCGGGTTCGTCCTCAGGTGTAACCTCTTTAGTATAGTTAAAAAGATTTTCCCGCTTTTTTGTTGAAATTTTTTCTGAATTTTCTTTGCTATAAACCTCACGGAGCCCGAGACCTTTCCAACGAATGCAAAACCGTGGAGTTATAGCGTCAGGAAGGAAAACCCGACTTATTTTTATATAGTACATTATGAATTTAATTTATTTATAATAGTAGTCTTCATGAAAAACAATTTACACCTAATATGGAATACCTTACTTAAAAATTGGCAATATTACAAAAAAGAAAAAAATACAGATTTTAATAAAAAGAGAACTTCTTGAAAATGACCACAAAGTACTATCTAAATACATCTTTTATGTAAATCTTAGCTTTAAGGGTAACAAAGAATTATCACACCTCAAATCATCTATGTATATAAAAATGAATTGACATTTGTTAGTCTCACAAAAACTAGATCGGTTGAATGGATTTTCCTTATTTTGGTTTTAAATTATTTGTAAGAGTCCAAGGAAGGTTAAAAAGAAAGATATATAAATAAACAATAACAAAAGTATTCCTTACCAAGAGTTAACACGTCATGATGTATTAAAAAAATAGAAAAAAGTAGTAATGTCGAGTTAAACACTATATTGAAGGCAAATTATTTTGACTACAAACAACATAAATAATTCATCAATTTCATTCTTTTGAATGCAATGATTATTCATATTATAGAGGAAAAATCTTAGAATAACTAAGACTATAAAATATTTTTAAATTGTATGTAGGTTTTCCTTTTATTTTTTATTATGAATACATATAGGATAACATCAGGTTTAAAATTTGTATGTACCTAAATAATATTGAATTAATATTGACTTAGCAGAATATTATTTAATGTTTCTTGTAAAATGTACAAGAAAATAAACAATTTTGATGTTTAAATTAAAAGAATACTGAAGTAGTGATAGTTCAAAGTTACTTTCGATAAATAAAAAAATAAATAAATAAAATAATCATTTTTTTTATTAATATACATAAATAAAAAAAATATAATTTAGTAGTATCAAAATAAATTTAATTTAGGTTAAATACAATAAACATATTATGTTAAGTTTAGTTATGTAATTATCATAGTTATATGTAAATTTATTGCATTGTTTTAACATCAAAAGCAAGAAATGCATTTTAAAACCTTAACCTGAAACACAGGATGTTAACCTAGTTCAGGTAGGTTCCAAATTCAATCTGTTGTAGTTTTAATTTGTTATTGGTACTTTATGTTATTCGATATGTTTATGAATGAATAAAGTTATTATAAAGTTATTATTATTATTTATTTTGAAATATAACAAATCATTTACAATGTTTTCTTTTTGATGTAATACTATTGTTTTTATACTGATGCTTACAACATTATATTGACTTAATAATTATTAATAGAGGCATTGGATCTGGTCCAGCCATCTTAAATTAATAAATTTCATTTAGTGTCTGCTTACCAATTCAAGTAAAGGCCCTATCATAATATCTTAATTGTTGTTTGCAAATGTAAAAAAATTAATCAAAATAAAGAAAGAAGAAGAAGAAAGGCTTCTCTTTTCTTTATTTTTTATACATATACAGTTACATTCAACTTTAATTTACTTAACTAAATAATTTGAGGCTTTGTGGATCTGATAATAAGATCTAAAATACTGAAATTTCTAAAATCTCATATTTCTAACATCCCACCTGAATGCTATTAATTGTTTTATAACAAAAATTGACACCAACTGTATGAAGACATGAAAAATTGAAGTTTATTTGAAAAATACTTTAAAAATTAAATTCAATTAAAAATATATATATGTCCTTTCTCAGGCTCTAGACTATCTGTGTCTTCATTAAAATCGGTTCAGTAGTTTTGGCGTGAAAGCGTGACACACAGACGGACAGACAGAGTTCCTTTCACATTTATGATATTAGTAAGGATTTCGTTTCATAATGTAACATTGTAGGTCATATTTTTACTTGTCTAGATGTTGTATCTAGAAAATAACAGTATCTTCTTATTCTTTGTCTTTGCATTTATTAATTTATAATGCACTTAACTAATTATTAAGCAGAGAAACAATATATGACTGAAAATAATTCTAGAGTCTAAATGTGAAGAAGGAGATGGAAATTGTGCCCAAATGGCACTTCTAGAAGCTTGAACCAAACAGTTCAATTGAATTGTAATATGTGCTATTATGTTATGTTATATATTATGTTAATTGTTACATATTTAGGTTTTATAATATCTTGATTTTAATTTTTTCTTGTATGTTAGAATGGACAAAATGCTATAACCTAAGTCACAATAAGTATCTGTTAGTAAAGGATTAAACAGTAAATAAATAATAAATGAAACTTCTCATCTGTTACAGGGATAAAGCGCAAGTTAAGCGGTGAATCTAAAGAACTGTGTGTATGGGGGGAGAATTCACGACCAGCTAAATATAGCAAGATATGGCCAGTCTTCGATTCTGGAGGATTCGCAGATACAATCCTCACTCTCCACATACTTCAAAAACCAGAACCAGCAAAAAATCCACTTCTTTTTAACAGAGACAGTGACTTAAACCTAGATTTGTTCGGAGGTATCAACGCCTCATGGAAGCAAACACAACTATCTAACACTGTTCCCCACGATGATCTTACAAAACGTATTTATTCATCAGTATCTCGACAACTTCGCATAATAAATGGACATCTCCAAAAGAACATGTCCAAATATAAATATCCGAAAGTGACAAGAGCAAATGTTCTTCTAGAATCGTCTACTTCGAGACGTCTCTCAACTCACATAAGTTTGTCGTTAAAAGCAATCAAATTCCAAACAGCACCACGTCGTGAATTACCATGCTATGGAAATTTGGAGTTGCCATTAAAGATTAAACAAGAAAATGCGTCAACTCAGTATTATCCATCTATTAGGAGTGTTAAGTGTGAGGAAAAAGTGCAAAGTGACATCAAAGTGAAAGTTGAACGTGAAGTGAAATTAGAAAGCGAGAAAGAGAAGAGTAGGGACAGAGAAAAGGAAAGGGAAAGAGAAAAGGAAAGGGAAAGAGAAAGGGAGAAGGATAGGTAAGTTTTGTAAAACATACCTACATTTTAACTATAAGTAAATAGCTTTTTTTTCTTGATTATATTATTTGAAGAGTTCTTTAGCCTTAATTTTGTAGTTTTGCTCTTATACAGAAACATGTTAACAGAAAATACAAAAAGGTTTCAATTTAACACCATGTGCATAAATCACATGCATGCATAAATCATCAATGTGTCAATCAAAATGTAATGAATAAAATATATATAACATCATCTATTTATGCTTATTTAAACCAAATTATTTACCTATTAGTTACTTTAATAATTGAAATTTAACAAATTTAATAAACTCAATTTTTACTTTTTTTTATTATTATTATAATTGATACCCCAAGACGGTCTATCTCTGTTCTAAATTTCACCAAAATCGTCCTGCCATTTGAGCTTATAGAAGTGTTCTAAAGCAAAATTCACACACTTTATTCTTTTCATTTTATAAGTACCTAAGAATAATTCAGTATCTAATTTTATTTACATCTCGTTTCTAGATCCCATTCATCCCGTCATTCCTGCCAGCAATGCAGAAGGAGGGCCCGCATCAAGAGATGTTCCATAGGAGTTCAGTGCAGGAGGGAACGGACTGGCCCTGTATGGGGACCCTTGGCTCACACCCTTGACTTAAAGGGTCTTAAATACCACAGGTGAGTCCATAATAGAGTATAGTAAATTATTGCAAAACCAAGTCAGACAAAATAAAATATATATAAAGAGGTGTGGTGTAGATAATATAGATGACTAGCTTTTACCCGCGGTTTCGCTTGCATTGAAGCCATTAACTAAGTATCAGAGGTCATTACAATAGAAATGAATCAATATGATGGTTATATTTTATTGCTTGGCTGGGATTATGAATTTTTAAAAATTACTTTATAAATATATTTATAATTTTTTATAAAGTTTCAAGAACTTAATTATTGGAACGCTAGATGGCGTTGAAGTAGCTAGATATTGAGATTTTTTGACAAACAATATTTTTATCTTTCATAAAAAATATATTTTTTAAATAAAAAGTATCCTATGTTACTTCTAATACCTCCAAGAATATGTGTACAAAGTTTCATGATGATCGGTTTAAGTAGTTTTCGCGTGAAAGCGTAACAAACAAACTTACATTCACATTTATATTACTAGGGATAATGGTACTTAAAAATTACACCATTGGTCTAGTGGCAATTATGGTCATATCATCGGATACTATTATTGCTGGAAAGACTAAGGTTTTTCTAAAGATTACCATGTGTAGTGTATCAACTATCTGGTAAGAACCATGGAAACATATGTACTTACTACTTTTAATGCCAAATCATAAAAAAAAAAAACAATAAAATATCTGGAGAGGGCTACCCTTATCTCATAGGGGAATAAAATAGCATACAACCTACCAAACATACACAAAAAAAATCATAAAAGTCAGTCCAGCTGTTTTGGAGGAGTTTGATAACAAACACTGACACATATATTAGATATTAGTCTATACATTATATTTTTTATATTAATTTGTATCAACAGACTGATGCGTGTGGAGACGCATCCGAATGGTGGCGCTAGTGTCGTGTATCTGTACCAGCAAGATGTGGACATGCTCAGTCCGACTCAACAAGGTGCACTTGCAAAGGAATTTCTTAAGGTAATTTCTGATTAAAATTTCAACATCAAACAATCAGAACTAACATTTTTTTTTTACTATGCTTGGACATTTTCTAACGTGTCTGGTGTAAAACGTTTGTGCTATTAAAATTTTATCTAAATCCGTCCAGGTGAACACTGATTTGTCATTTTTTTGAATACTAGTGTGACTAGATTGAGAGGGCTATATATCTAGAAAATTCGATAAGTTGTCTGCAGGTTGTCAACTCTTCTAGATGGTTAATTTCTTTTATTTCTCTATGAACAACTTTTACTTTGAAACCTGGTATCCTTAACATTAATACACTGACGCTGCAGCATCAAGTCAAGTACCCTTAACGTGGAAATAAATACGTTAGGTTATTGTAATTTATACAGCAGCGACATCTAGTGGTCTGTGATAAACTACGAGGCTTGTGTTACGGGTGCTATGGCTAAAACATACATTCGTTCGTGCTCAAAAAATAAAAGATAGAAAGATAGAAAAATTTGATTACAAACTGACCCAACATATTTAAAAAAATAAATGAAAATTATATAAAACTAGCAACTCGCTTTCGCTTCGCTCAGATTTGTTCCTAGATTTAGCGCGACAGAAGCCGCGGGTTCCCCTAGTTATATACTGAAACCTTCCTCGAGAACAACTCTATCCTTTGGTGAAAACAGCATGAAAATCGGTGCAGTAGTATTTGCGTTTATCGCGAACAAACAGACAGACAGAGGACTTTGTTTTATATAATGTAGTGATTGTGTCCATCCAGGCGGTGTTCTCGGAGGCAGTGTAGTAGTTTTAGAGTTTATCGCGAACAGACAAACATACGTGGGGAAGGACTTTGTTTTGTATAATGTAGTGATTGTGTCCATCCAGGTGGTGTTCTCGGAGGATAGCGACGGGTGGGCGCACTTCGTGTGCGGCGTGGTGCGCGGCGCCGCCTCGCGCCTGCCCTGTCTGCTGCAGCACCTCGCCGCGCGACACCCCACGCTGGCGGTCAAGGCGGGCGTGCTCGCTCGGGCTTCGGACATCGAGACTACTACCATCAGCCGGTATTACCAGCAGGTAGGTTGGGCTTATTTAGGTGAAGGTCTTGCCAGGTCTGACCTTGGGGGAAGGGGAATGATGTCTTCCATTGGGGGGGAAGGGGAATGAGGTCTTTCCTTGGGGGAAAGGGATGGTCTTATCTGAGGGGGGAGGAGGGAACCAAGATAGGTTCAAGGTGGTACATCGGTATGCCAAGTGGGTGGCTCTTGTATATCTCTGATGGCGGAGTGGACTACTGGTGTTACGTGATTCTACAAGTTTTTTTTTCTTTATATCCTTTTACTCGTTAGATTAGTTTATATTTTTCATAGATATGATGTTTTCCAGGAGTAGAATGTATCCTACATGTTTACAATGAGAACCAGCTATTATCAAACCTCAAAACCTGTCCAGTGGTTTTATGTGATATGGTTCAGACCAAAAGACGAAATCCAAAAAAACTATAGATTCGATCTCTGTATTGATAATAATGACTATTTCAATAAGATTTTATAAAACATAATTAATGTCTAGACACAACTTAGAATTTATTATATTTATAGGTAATTTAATTTAATTACCAGGTGCAACAAACCTACGCCGCGGGTACGTTCAGGTCTGGTCCACTCCACCAGATATCCCTCGTGGGCACGGTGCACGAGGAGGTGGGCGGGTACTTCCCCGAAATGCTGTCCATGCTCGCCGAGTGCCCTTTTCTTAACTTGGTGAGTCATTTTAATTCTAGTGCGATAGAAATTAGTTTACTAGCTAGGTTTTTTCAGACATGCAGGAAATTATTCGCACATAAAAATGTCAGGGATGTGAAACACGCAATCGAACCCGCATCACTCGATTATACAACCGAGCGCCACTGGGCTATCACTGCCTATTTGTGTATTTAAATTTAAAAGTATGTTTTAATGTATATTACTAGTAATTCCCGCGGCTTCGCCCGCGTTCTATTCACTGTAAAAAAATAGGTTGATAAGTATTTTATGATGGCAACTCATAAAAAAATTTAAAAAAATGCCTAAAAATCTAGAGAGGGCCTCCTCCCTTATCACCAAGCGGAATAAAAAAAAGCCTACGACATATTCTCAGACCTACCAAATATAAAAGAATTTCATAGAAATCGGTCAAGCCGTTTCGGAGCAGTTCGATACAAACACCGTGACACGAGTTTTTTATATTATATTGGATGTATTGTTTATAGACAATGCCTTGGGGTCCGATGTCTGCAGTGGAAATGGACCCACAGGAGTCCAACGACGGTCCAATACTATGGATTAGGCCTGGAGAGCAACTCGTGCCCACCGCTGAGCTGGGCAAGAGTCCCATAAAGAAGAGAAGGTATGTATATAAGAAGTATTATATAATGAAAATTAATTTAGTAACGTATGCAATTGTATTTATAGAAGGCTGTTTTAATTTAAAAAGAGTTTAATAATAGTTTTATGTGATTATTAATATTATAAAGTCTATGGTTGACGCTGTGCTTCAAAAAGGTATTCAGGCAATTTATTATGTATTAAAATTGAAATTGACAAAACTTTGATTCACGATACCTATAGCTATGAATGTGTTTATTAAAAAAAACCTAAAAATAGAATTATTGTGGCTTTTCTATCTCTTACCCTCCCTCATTTTCTCCCTCTAATCTTTTTGACTTATCCTCCTATTACTTACCTCAAACATCCTAATTTA
The DNA here is from genome assembly GCA_951802675.2 of Boloria euphrosyne. Classification (NCBI taxonomy): domain Eukaryota; kingdom Metazoa; phylum Arthropoda; class Insecta; order Lepidoptera; family Nymphalidae; genus Boloria; species Boloria euphrosyne. Next base: position 7,292,472 of record OX637896.1, read on the forward strand.
CATTTTCATATTATCTCTCTTTATCTCTCTAACCATCTAATGTCAGTGTCGTCCGTGTGATGTGCATACTAACCGTCTCTCTCTAACCATGTAACATGTGTGCGTTGTGTGAGCAGGACGGGCATGAACGAGCTGCGCAACCTGCAGTACCTGCCGCGCTGGAGCGAGGCGCGCGAGTTCCTGTTCGAGGACCGCACGCGCGCGCACGCCGACCACGTGGGTCACGGGCTCGACCGCATCACCACCGCTGCTGTCGGTATGTACACGGTACCTTACCTCACTACCTCGAGTACAAACTACCTTACTACCTAATATGAAGGGTACAGGGGCAAAACAAAAAATTCAAGAAGTTGTAAAGTATGGCAACATGAAGATTCTGCCACATATTATAGAATGCAATCTTAATTTAAAAAAATTTTTTTTGTGATATTCCTTGTTTTGCCTCTGTACCCTTCATATGCAAACTACTACCTAATTATATAAGATTACCGCTTACATTATATATCCTTTATTGCACATTAAAGTAAATACAGAAAAATATAAACAATAAACTTAGTTGGCAAGGGTGGACTTATCCCTAAAAGAGATCTCTTCCAGTCAACCCGTGGATGTGGAAGAAGATGTCAGAGGGTGATACTGTGCAAAGAATAAATATTTGTATATATAATAAAAATAATAAATAAGTACACATACAAGAAAATATTATAAATAATTATTGCAAATATTATAAATACTTATTGATTGAAACTTTTTTAGAGTTACGTATTCCATAGAAAAAAAAATCCCCTCAGTTAATTATTACTATAGTTGTGTAATAAAATTTAACAGAGATTCCTTAAAAAAAGATATATTAATTCTATCCATGTTATTCCTCTACCAGATGTACTGAAATTAATAGAGATTTCCTTAAAAAAAAAAAAAAAGATCTATGTCATTCCCCTGGCAGGTGTACTGAAAGCAATCCACTGCAATGACGAGTCGGACCGCGGGCGCATTACGAAGGACGTGGTCGCTTTCCACGCGGCCGACTTCAACAAGCTGGTACAGCTGTTGCAGCTGGATCTGTACGAGCCGCCCATCTCCCAGTGTGTCACCTGGTGGGTAGCTTGGATTTTTTATTTTTTTATATATTTTGTACTACGCCGTCTGTATATCAGTGTGTCACTTGGTGGGTGGTTGTGTTATTTTTTTTTGTATATTTTTATATATATTTTAATAATTGACAGACTAGTGACTTTGTATCCCTAAGTACGTTTTAGTTTATTTTAGTGAAACCCTGATAATAATAATAATAATCCTTTATTGCACACACACACAGAGAGAGACAGAGAAAAAATAAAAACACAAAGTGACAATGTACAAGAGGCGGCCTTATCGCTAAAGAGCGATCTCTTCCAGGCAACCTTTAGGTGTAGGATAGTACAAAACAGGAAGGGTGTGCTTTAAATAAGGAGATAGAAATAGAATATAACTACAAATACTAATGATCTTTTGATCAAATAAGTAGTCCTTATAAAATAGGCTATTTTCCAGTGATAGTCGTTCAAAATAGGTCCAGTCATTTCAAAGATTAACTTATAACTACTAACTAATTGATTATTAAAAAAAAAATTATAAGTGGTGTGCTTAAACCCGCTTCTCTTTGAGCGTTAATTACTTGGCTGTACTAATTTAACTAGAAATTCTTCTGAAATTTTAAAGAAAAATAAAATTTTATTATATTTTGGATGGACAACTGGACTAACAAACAATTGGTTAATATATTCATAAAATAAATTATTGTGGAAGATAAACAGAAAAGAGGATGTTGGAGTGGGGAAAAAACTATAAAAGTCGATGCATAACTGGCATCGGGGGGTAGTTGTATCTTGACGCTTGTCGTGGTAGCATTGTTAGATCGTTACTCTGTTGGTTTATATTTTAAAATATAATTGTTGGTAGATTAGTTGTCTTTTTGGTTAGTTAAATGGTGTTTTAGCGTTTTCAGATACTTACAATAAATTGAGGTCGATTTAGTATGCTTGTTTTTTTAAAAAAAGCTCACTTCTGGTCTAAATTCACAAGATCAGAAGTGGGATAGGTCCTGTTCGCCCACTACTTTTGTTAGCGTGTGATATTTGTTGTTCGTTTTTATTTAAAAGTTTTTGTCGGAGGGTATCGTAATTTTGGTGTATTTTCATTGATTTTGGTGATTTGTGCTGTCTTTTGGTCGCTGTGCACAATTATGTTTTAGTTGACGGTCTTAAATTAGTAAATTAGGTTACTTGAATTGACGGTTATTTTTAGATCGTATTTTTATTTTGACAGACAACCAGCGAGATCGTAGTGAGTAGAAGGTGCCACGCCTTTTGCCGGGCTTGTATAGAAATTTTAACTGTAAAATTTTTATTTTATTTTTACTGTGTATGTAAAAGATGCTTATTTAGTGTTTTCTCATTGGGGTTGACACATTCAAGGGAAGATGCATCTTGCGGCCGGGGATAGCATGCCTCGCAGGTCTTTGTACTCGGATATGCTGTCCTGGCCGACAGATGCACTTCAAGTGGGGTACGGTTTCATATTATTGGATGCTGTCTTGGAGTGCGCTCAGACATGCGATCCTAGTATATGGGACATACCTTGTGTAGCTTAAGATTATTTTTTGTGAGCTCGGACAGTGTCTTGGAGGTTACTCAGATATGTCGTCCTGGAGCAGTGATCATACTTGATACTATGAGTTGACCGTTGCATATGTTTGTGTAGCAAACATTAAACGTATATTTGGGGGTAGGTTGGATTGAAACATGCTTTTATTGGTACTGATTTACACACGCAAAGCTATGACATGGTTCTCTGGCGAGTCGTGAGGGCGCACTCCCCCGACGGGTCCTGCCCCGGGTAATTGGTACAGATATCTGTTTGTTTCACATCCATTGTGCTTAGGTTGGTAACGTATGTTAACGTATGTAATGCTATGGTAGGTAACGTATATTTGTGGTTAGGTTGGGTTGAAACATGCTTTTATAGGTACTGATTTACACACGCAAAGCTATGACATGGTTCTCTGGCGAGTCGTGAGGGCGCACTCCCCCGACGGGTCCTGCCCCGGGTAATTGGTACAGATATCAGTTTGTTTCACATCCATTGTGCTTAGGTTATGCTAGGTAAGCTTAGCCCACGAATGAATCAAATTGAAACCTTTATATAGACACGCAAGTTTTAGAAATGCACTTTTTTTATCTGGTGATTTCATTGTTTATACGGCAGCTGATGATGAGAGTGTGATGTCTATAGCTCCTGGCGTTACTCAGGTTTTCGATGTCGAGGTTCTGAACCCCAAGGTTAGAAGATAAAAGAGCCCGAGGACGGTCTCCTGTCAGGAAAGGCCGTGTGGAAGATAAACAGAAAAGAGGATGTTGGAGTGGGGAAAAAACTATAAAAGTCGATGCATAACTGGCATCGGGGGGTAGTTGTATCTTGACGCTTGTCGTGGTAGCATTGTTAGATCGTTACTCTGTTGGTTTATATTTTAAAATATAATTGTTGGTAGATTAGTTGTCTTTTTGGTTAGTTAAATGGTGTTTTAGCGTTTTCAGATACTTACAATAAATTGAGGTCGATTTAGTATGCTTGTTTTTTTAAAAAAAGCTCACTTCTGGTCTAAATTCACAAGATTATATTAATTTGCCAGGCTAGAAGAAGCGAAACTTAACCAACTCAGACGAGAAGGTGTGCGGTATTCGAGGCTGCCGCTCTGCTCCGACGACGTGTACTTCCTACCAAGAAACATCATACATCAGTTTAGAACTGTGTCAGCGGTTACATCTGTTGGTGAGTAGTTGTTTTGTGGGATTTTTAAAGGGAAAACTTCTTCGCAATTTTTGTCAGGGCTAAAACATGCTTCGCGTGAATATAATATTATAATATATTGTATATTATGCTTGTGTATTATGTGCGTGATATAAAATTCAAGATTAAACACAATTATTGTAAAGTTAAACTCCACTACTGATTATATAGACATTTTTGTTTTTATATGTTATATACAGGTAGCGCCATATATATATATATATATATATATATATATATATATATATATATATATATATATATATTGTAATAATATAAAGTAGGTAGGTTTTTGTTGAAATAATTAACTTTACACTCTACCAACAGCATGGCATCTCAGGCTGAAGCAGTATTACCCATCATCGGAGGCCTCTTCGCCAGCAGAAGAAAGGTCACCTCCTGACCAAAATACAAGCAATCATAATGGTAATTATTATAATTTGTGTTAGTTTCATATTTTTTATAATTTATTTATATAATAGTACTTATTTTATTTTTTTATTTACAGATTCCAAAACGTCAACAAAACATAAGCTAGGTGTCATAGAAATGAGGGCACTTAGCGCTAAATTCAAAGAAAAGGCTGATTTGAAAATATCAGAAAACAGAAAAAGTTTAGAAGTCCAAAATAAAGATAAGCCCGATGAAAAGAAAGAGAGGCGAACAGAAAGGCACGAGAAGTCAGAGAAGAGTGATAAAGCCGAACAGAGAAGTGATAAACACAAGGACTCTCACCGGCACCGGGATAATGACAAACACAGATCAGATAAATCAGATAGAATATCAGATAAATCATCAGAAAAACCAGAAATAAGACTATCTGACAAAGAAAACAAACTTGACAAACCCGAAAATAAATCTGATAAACCTGACAGAGTCGACAGAACTGACAGAATAGAACGGCCAGACAAAGATAAAACAGAAAGTAAATCTGAAAAATCAGAAGTGAAAAGTGACAAAATCGAAAGAACGTCGGACCGATCGGAGAGAATGGATAAAACAGAGAAATCTGACAGATCTGAGCGATCAGATAAATCTGACAGCAGAACTGAGAAAGAAAAAGAAAACCGAACAGATAAAGACAATAGGTCAGAGAAATCGGATCGAGCGGACAAACAACATGACCATCATCGAAGACATTCTTCATCACGACATAAATCACATAAATCAGAAAGGTCAAGAGATCATAAAGATCATAGAAAGGAACACAAATCAGACGACAGAAAATATGAAAAGCATAGAGATAAAGATGTTAAGGAAGTGAAAAGTGTATCTGACAAAACGCAAAGTGTATCCGATAAGACGCAAAGTGCATCTGATAAAGTGTCGAGTGTTTCTGATAAAGTGCAAAGTGAAAAGTTACCGCAAGTGATCCATCGTTCTCCTGATTAGCTCGTTTCTTGCTTTTGCTTGGAATATATTTGATATTTTTGGACCTTGACATTGGTGAGTCCTTATTTTATAGTCTAATACATATTATATACAAAAATTTGAAAATTTCCATTTGTTTGTAAAACTTAACAGACATAAGTAAATACAGACATACTTTCAATTTTTCTTAAAGGCCTATATTTTGGTGTATTTTTATACTTAATTTTGTTTTATAAATCCTATTGATCTCGATTTTGACCAAACGAGGTTCAAATTTTTCAAAATGTTTTCAAGCAAAGCAGTAATAGCTTAATGTCTTGTAAATATAGGCTAAGAGTCTCTTAGAGGCTATGCTGAGAATGATTGAACACGCAGTTTTAGATAGACCAGTGATTTGAACTTAGTTTTCTAAATGTTTTTTTTTTTATTATGGTTGTGTCACTAAAATAATTTCAATATTTTCAAAGAATAAGTTGATAAATTAACGCATTTATTTTTATGCTAAAATAACTTTAATGAGTAATTTTTTTTTAATAAAAGAAATTTTAACTAAATTTTCATATTTATTGTATTGATAACAATTTAAATACGTATATTTTTTAGCCACTGGGCTCGTCCTAGGTACGTTTTGACGGTTAGTATAGATTTTTCAATATTGATCCGTATAACCAGTTATCACATCAACAAATTTCATTAAAATCCCTCCATTTGTTTTCTCGTGATGCGGTCATAGACAGACAGACAGACAAAAATTCTAAAAACTAGATTTGACCTCTGTATTATTAATAACTAGCGGACCCGACAGACGTTGTTCTGTCCACATATAAATTTTTTATAAACTTTTCCTCCCGGTGAAATGTTTTATTACGCATTCGCAAAACAACATTTACTTCGCACCTCCCAGTATGTATTCGCTGATTTAATTACCATTGCACGCACCATGGCAACGGTAATAACATGATACGTCAAACGCCATTAATGTTATAAAGATTTTTTTTTAATTTCCTTTTTTTCCGCACAACTTTCATATTTATTCACCTTTAAAACCTTCCCTGGACTTCCACAAATAATTCAAGACCAAAATTAGCCAAATCGGTCAAGCCGTTTTCATGCTAAGTCGTGACAACGGAAAACGGGTTTCATTTTTATATATATAGATAGATGACTATTTCAATTAGATTTTCCAAAAATATTCAATGTACAGATTCAACTCAGTTAGAATTTTATTATTTGTATAGATATCTAAAACTGCGTACAGATTGTGATGTAAAAGTTTTAATGAAGACGATGATTATAATAGAAAAAGTAAATTTTAAGTGGAAAAGATTAATAATTCACACTTATTTCTAAAAAACTTGCACTAAGAGTTAAAAGATATAATGTAGATAAGTGTAGTGTAATACTTTTGTGATTTTTTATTAAATTATTTATTACATCCTTGTTGACTTTCTGAGAGGAGGCGGCCTTTGGGAGGCTGCCTCGCTATTTATTGAGGGAACGAATATATTTAAGAGATATTATATTTTGATTGGGGTTAAACTTTGTATTTTAGCATTATTTTTGATTTAATTATTCGATAAAAGATTGAGGAATTGATGAACGAATGCAGATATGTTCTTTGGAATCACATTTACTAAATAATATATCAGTGTGAATATGAAAAAATCGTTTTTTCATACTTTCTGCTTTTAAGTTGGTCTTTTGTAAATGAAAATTAAGATGCTATGACTGTTTGGTGATCTTTTCTATATGTGATAATATTATAATACAATTCTTAAATTTGGCTGATGAAACTTATGTTAAGTTATTATCAACAGTATTTTTGCAGAACAGTATTTGGTTTAAATATGAAATTTTTAAAAAACAATATGTTTTACATACTTATTATAGTGTAAAACATTCAGTTCATAATGATTGTTTGTTTGGCGCGATGTGCTAGTGCGGGTTTGAGTCCAATTGAGAGCATTAATTAATTTGTGTGATGTTGGATTATTACACACAGCGCCATCTAGTTCCGTCGTAAACCACGAGGCTTGTGTTACAGAAACCAGATAGTTGATATACTACACATATACATTTTTAAATACATACATATTATAAATATAAACACCCATGACTGGAGTACAAACATTCGTGCTCAACAAATGAGTGCCCCCAGCGGGACTCGAACCCGCGACCGCTGGCGTAGAAAGTAGGGTCACTATCAACTGAGCCAAACGTGTCGTCATGAGTGTTTATATTTATAACATGTATGTATTTAGAGTGATATATGTGTAGTGTATCTGGTATCCGTAACACAAGCCTTGTAGCTTACTTTTGGAACCAGATGGCGCTGTGTGTTATTGTCCCTACACATTTATCTTATTTATTCAATGTGGTTCCAAAGGATTTATTTGAAATAATCTACTTTTTTGCAACTTATTAAAGTGTTTAACCCCAGTACAATTTTGTAAAAGACAACCTTTATGAACTATCAAAAGTCATAGAGCCTTTCATTTCCATTAGAACTTGCCATTTTCAATGAGATTTCCAATTTTTTTTGGTTGACGAAAAATTTATTTTTATATTGTGATAAAATTGCCAACGCAAATAAAAATCGGAAATTGACGAATTTGTGACATGTTTGTAGGAACTTTTCCAAATGTCTCGAGTCGGTTTAAGCTCATCGTTGTCATTGCTCAGTTAGAGGAAAATATTTTGTTATTTTTTCACTATCGAAGAACCAAATTTTAATTTAGTTTTTATGACTTTACAAAACATTAGAGCGTCCTAAGCTGTCTGTCGGAAGTGTTTTACAAGTTTTTAGAGACTACTACATAATGATGTTATACAGGACTATAACTCAATGCTACTACATGACATTGGCTATTTAATGTAGATCAAAGGAAAACAGGTAGCTATAATTAATTTTTATTGATATTTAGTTTTGAAATGTAAACAAAATTTTCAAATTAAATCATAATAATTGAAATTTGGACTTTGAATTATCACAATATGCACAAACATACATCAAACTTTTTTATATATGCAATGCAAAAAGAGATACAAAATGTTAGAAGAGCGCTGTCACTTTGTAAGAAATGTAGCTTCAGTGCAGTCTCAAGATGTGATCGACATTTAAGTTTATAATTTAAATTATTGTTTCATGTTTCCTATATTTTTTTGAAAATAATAAATAGATTATGATAGAATTTTTGTCTTTTTATTGATTTATGCCCTTTTTGTCCTGTGAATCTTATGTGAATATATATATTTTTTAGGTTATCAGTTTTTTAGGTATATTAATGGGGAATATGAGTGTTTGTGTGTTATGAGCTATTGTATAAATAGCTTAAATTTTGAATTATAAAAAAACATGCTTTATAATCCAATCCGGTACTTACGTACTAACGATGCTATAGATTTGTGTGAATGTGCTTATATCGTAAAATCTTGAATCGAAAATTAATAATAGGTTCATAAAGTTAATTTTAAGAATGTTTCTTTCTAGGTTGGTTAGGTTAGGTTAGATATATGACCACAATATCGTATGCCATAGTCAAAAATTAATAATAGGTTCATAAGGTTAATTTTAAGAATTTTAATTTATTTTGTCTATGGCACTCGCCGGCCGCTGCCGCGGCACGCTCGCTGCGCTCGCTCGGCTCGTGCGATATTGTGGTCATATATCTAACCTAACCTAACCAACCTAGAAAGAAAGAGTCATAAAATTAACCTTATGAACCTATTTTATGAAAACCCAAAGAAAATAGTTTCTTTTACGATATAAGCACATTCACACAAATCTATAGAAAAAATAAAAGTGCGTCATCGTTAGTACGTAAGTACCTCCAATCCTTTTGGAGCATTTGTCGTGAAAGCATAGTCTATGACAACATTGAAATCTTTAAATCGTCAATTATTGACAGGTATTAACTATTTGTACCAATCGCAAATATTAAATAGCGCTCTATTAAAATATACTTTGACGTCACATTCCGTCTGACCAATGGCGTTGTAAATACCATGGAGATTAGAAACCTTTGAATTTTACCACATATTTTTACAATTGAGAAAAGAAATGTAAAAAATACTGATAAAAGCTATAACGATACTAATAAAAAACACTTATTTTTAATCTGATTTGTTTGCTGATAAACGTGATTTAAATACGAGAATAAAAAGAACAATTGGGATATAAAGAAAAAAGGCGAAATTTCAAATATTTTTCTTTATTACTCTTATAAATATCGCAGCTTGTGTAATAAAAAACACAGACACAACAGTATTTAAGTACAAACAATATGAAAAAGTTCAGTCAACTTGCTACAATAAGTGATTACAGTAAACATGCAATAATAAAAAAAAATGTTACATAAATAGTTTTATTCTTTTGTAATTATGTAATTATAATTGTAATTATTCTTATAATAATTTAAATACAATCAATTATAACAATACTTCGAATTATTAATTTTGTGCAAACACATGGCACAAAGTAGGAGAACTTTAACAATTTTAGGCTCCGTATATGATTTAGAATCTTAATTTTAATTAGTATAATTATTATTCAAACAATAAAATAAAAATAATATTTTCTTTTGCATTAAATATGCTTGCTTAAAGTATGTTAAAGAAATGAACATTTTAAAACACTTTTACGAAACAATAGTTATTTGAATATAAGGCAATGTTCGTATTTTGAGCTTTCTTAATGAATTGTAGCACCGAGGAACAAACATGCTCCTTACAACAAAATATCCATTTGACAAAATAACACCAACTACTGTATAATAGAAACAATAAATTTCAACTCAATAAGTTTCAATAACCGAATTATTTATTTATTATTTATAAAGTTATTGTAAATATATGGAAAAGTACGTAAAATTGCACATTTAAGGCACCAGAATCCAAATGCATCTCCTTTCAGTCATTTTTATAAATTGAATTTAGCGAAAATGCCGTATAAAATCTAAAATGTCATGTTATTAGAAATGTCACTAACATTAGACTAGACACCCTTAAATATGAGAGAAAACTTATAGATGAATCATGTTATAATAATATTAAATCAATTATGAATCAATTGGTAATAAATGAGATTACAGATGAGATTCATATGAATCAACTCAAAACCGACTATCACTAAAATTAGTATTAAAATCTAAGGAAGAAATAAATGAGTATATTTAATAAATATAGTCGAAATTGTGAAATCGTTTCAAAGACCTTACGTTAGTGGCAAGTGATTCTTAATGAAGAATTGTGTTAAAATAAATCCTTTGGCAATTTTGAGGCGGTTCGAAGATACCACTGGACGGTCACTGGAAAATAATGACACATAATTGTACATTAAAACTCATTTGTTTTAACGGAAAAAAATTTAAAACGTTATAAAATATCTTAAATTTTTTTTTTTCACCAAATGTTATCTGTTTTAGAGATACTGTACTGTGATTGAACGCAAATTTTGTTAATACATATTTTTTTAAATCAATTAAGAAGTACCTGTATATTTTAAATGAAATTAATATTATTCAAATAATACTCACAACGAATCGATTCACTTTCGTCGCAAACGTTTTATTGACGGTCGTCGTTTGCACTTTCATATTTTCGAATTTCTCACGTAAACTGAAAAAGAAAGATTTTTTAACATAAAATGATTTTTTTAATCTCATCTAAAGTAAAGGGAGTTCAATTTCTATTTAATACAAATAAGTAAGAGATATTAAAATAAACATTATTATTTCCTTAAAAATATCACAATAACAAATCATAAATCTTGAATCATCATATAATCATTAAATCATAATACACAAAATAAATTACAAATCAATTGGTAATACACACAATTACAATTATAACTTAATTTCTTTTAATTCAACCTATCTAAAACATAATTCCAGAGGGCTTACCTCTTAGCAGTCTCTAGCTGTGACTCTCCGTCCTCGCACCTCTCTATGATGGAGGGCGGTCGGTCTTCTCTCTCCTCCCTCTCATTCTCCGACCATCCATGCTCGAAGCGGTCTCGGAACGACTTGGTTCGGGCTAGTTGTTGTGCCTGATGTGAGAATGTGTTAATGAAATTTAAAATCAAAATTTGAACAAAACCACTTAAATAGCACATGACGCAAATGCGTTAGAAAATTCTTATAATATGTTTTTAAAGTAAGCTTTTTTTCTTTTGGAATATTTTATTTTTACTTTAATAATTCCTTAATAATATCATCAATATAAACAACGCCATCGATTGACATTTTTTTGAACTATATTTTGTTCATATCTGATGAGTATTGACGGTGTGGGGCATCGCCAGCAATTTTTGATATTTTAATAGAAATTTTATATATTATTATATAGATATGATATACGACGCAAAGAAAGCATAGTGGACGGTTGCAAAGTGAAAGCACTAGTGAAATTTCGATCAGACAATCTCGATTTCCATTAAGCAAGAAGTATGGATTAGTAGTCTATATTATTAGATAAGTAAATTTAAGGTGTTTTCGTAAACTAATTACTAAGTCTTCATAAATGCTATGAGTGATTTAATTTCCGGCCGCGTGTGGCGCTGTTGTAACTAACCTGTATTCTCTCTCTTATGTCAGCTACTGTATTGTATACTCGTGCGCTTAATTAAATATATAAATATCAAGAATTCTTATTTAACCTAACTTGAAATATTACTTCGATTCAATATTATATATTATGGTACATGATACCTGTCGGAGTGCTTCGTCGTCCCTCTCGTAGGGGTGCTCGTCCTCGCTGTCGCTGTACTCGGAGGAGGACACGTCCAGGTGGCGCCCCGCCTCCTCCGGGGGAGGGGGGGTGAAGCGTTTTAAGGGTTTCGGACCTGTGTGAACATTTATTATTTTTGATTTCAATGAAACTGTAAATAGTTTTTTGTACAATAGTAACTGTTATTAGTTTTGTTTTTTTTTCGATTTTAAGAAAAATCCACTAATAACCTAGTTTTTTTTATTAATTTTAAAGCTCAGTATAATTATTATATGAAAAAAAAAATTCAAGTGTAACTTATGAAAGTGTATATAAGTGTAAGTATTATGTAAATTCATTAAAGATTTCGTATCATCAAAGTCATAAATGTTATAAAGTGTTTGTAAGTGATCTACTCCTATATAAAAGAAGCATATTTATTACAAGTGTTTATTTCAGTGCAAGTGTGAAATGAAGTGAAAGTGTAAATAATAAAGCAATTGTAAGTTGTAACTGTGTAAAAGCTAAACAAAATATGAAATAAATTAATTGAATTGTATATTATGAATAAAAAACTTATTAAAAAAGTATATTAAAAATATAATAATAAAATGAAATACAAATAGTGTTTACTTTACATGTGAGAAATGTGTATATTATAAATATTGTAAAAAATTGCATGTAAAAATGAGAAATAATAAAAGGATTAGGTATTTATTTATTTTAAGAGTAAAAGCAAGTGTAAGTGTAAAAGCAAGTGTAAGTGTAAAATCAAGTGCAAGTGTAAACCCACCCATCGGCTCAGCATCGACGCGCTCCTCCATCTGGCGGAACACGGAGATCATGCGCGAGGCGGTGTGCCGCGCCGCCGCCAGCCCCGCGTCCCCCGCGCGCCCCGCCTCCCCCTCGCCCCCCGCGCGCACCACGCTCGGCTCGTGGTACACTTCGGGAGACGGGGACTTTGCACGCTGCGTGTATAAACACGGCAGGTTAGGTGAAATAATATTTGTAATACCATTTATATAAATATAACTATATAATATAACTGCCTCAGTGGTGTAGTGGCTAGCATGTACGGTCACATACCGAGAGGTCCTGGGTTCGAGTCCCGGGTCGGGCCAAGTTTAGTTATTGAATCTTTCTGTTTCGTTAGCTTCAGTAACAACCCGGAGTTGGGAAGTTGGGAAGTCGGTCCTGCGCCTCAACTCTCACTGGTCGTGTCTCGTGTCGTCCCACCGGAGTATGAGAGTGATAGGAACAGAGAGTGCACTTGTGTCTGCGCGTACTCGCGCTGCATTATAATATCTCCTGCGTAGTTGGCCAGTCTCAATGAAATTGACCGCCATCCCCGGAATCAGTCGGAAAAAATTATGAATAAAATATGAGATATACTGTTTTAATGGGGCCTCGCAACTTACGCACCTAACCTTAATAGCAGGTCTGTCAAAGTGGACCACACCAAGCATAAGGTCGCTCCAACAGTCAACTCTACTATCAGAAAAATAGCAACCTGCCTATCGAAGTAGATCACCCGGTACTTTTCTACAATCCTTTTTATTTTCCACTTTTGGGCACGAATTTCCCTTACACCAAGCTGGCCAGGTGCGGGTTGGCGGACTACACATGGCTTTCGAAAACTTATTACGCTCTCTCAGACATGCAGGTTTCCTCACGATGTTTTCCTTCACCGTAAGACAAGTGGTCATGATAGAAATGATTCGCACTTTAAAAATCAGTGGTGCGAGACCCAGACTATCTTCTTTACTCGATTATCCAAGCAAGCGCGTTACCACTGGGCTACCACTACAATGATGACCTATACATTCCAAAAAACCTGTCATTATACTTAATTCTAAAAAGCCTATCAGTCTCTACCTGGGTCTGACGTGGTGGCGTCATGCGGAAGGTCTTCCGGGTAGTCTCCGGGCGGTAGGTCTCGAAGAAGCGGAACCGGTCAGAGATGTCAGCAGTCTCTATCCTCACATCTTCAGGCTTGTCTGCAGCTCGCACCACGTCCTTGGGTACGAACGGCTGGGGAGTGAATTAACTGTCGTATTTAACTATCTTGGTGGTAAAGTGCGGCCACACAACGAGAGGTCCTGGGTTCGAGCCCCGGGTCGGGGGCAAATTTGGTTATGAAATCTTTCTGTTTAGTAAGCCTCAGTAACAGCCCGGGGCTGGGAAGTTGGCGGTGTTTCGGCAATGCCAAAACCCGTTTAAAACTGAACTGTACTACTACAGATTTAAACTGCAAATTTCAAAATCGATAAAATTAATAGATTAAAATCGATTTGAGTAACTCATGAGAATGAGATAAGAAAAAGTACTTACAATCTCCTTTCTCTTGGGCGGTTCTTGCACCGGCGGCGACAGTGGCGCCATGTGCTTCGCATTCGCGTCTAGTTCCAAGAAAATGGACCTAGACTTCTTGGCAATACCTAAAGAAGAAAGTACTGATTAAGGCTTTTTGAAATCATAAACTCAAAAAAAACTGACTCACTAAGAGATAATACACTCAGATATAGATGACATAGAGGTAGAGATGAGCCAGCTTTTAAGTAGATGGGAGTCAAAATGTCCATGTTGAATACTCAAAAAAAGCTAAGTATTTTTTAAATATCTTATCGATACTACTCGCCAAAATATCATACATAAGCCAGTGTTGCTAATTTATCGAAAATATCGACATTAGCTAAAGCATTTACTACACACAATATTGTATAATACATATAAATGACAAGACACTTAATATTATTACTTACATACACTGCCATTCTATTATAAAAGTCATAGGTTTGGGCTTCATAAGTAATACACAGTCATGTACGATTAATTCTTTGGTAAAATATAATTTAACACTGTTAATCAAGTTATTGTTATATAGTAACTTATTTAAAATAAACCTCTCTTTTATAATTTTTACTTTATACATAAATATTAATTTTTAACTTAACAATTATGATTGACATTAATAATGTAGCTAACGATATTGAAAATTTTCAAGTAGCTAATTCTTTTACTTGTGCTCCGGAGAATTGTGCTTCATTTCTAGACTCAAAAACTGTAAAAGCGCTTAGCATTTTACATGTGAACATTAGAAGTTTAGGGTGTAACTTTACACATCTTCTGACCTTATTAAATAGAGTTAATATCCAAATTGATATTATAATTTTATCAGAGTGCTGGCTTAGCAAGTGTCCTAACCTCCCTGTCATACCAGGTTTCACTTCATATGCTTCTGACTATGTACACCAAAATGACGGGGTGGTTGTCTACGTTAACATAAATATAGTTCACACGGTTGAGAAACCCATTTTTAATGATGCAAATTGTCTTATTTTGAAGTTCATAAATTCATTGGCTATTATTGCCCTCTATCGATCACCGTCTTTCAGAAACATTGATAGATTTAATATTTCTCTAGATAAATATTTACAGCAGCTTCATACATTTGATAACATTGCGATTATTGGTGACATTAACATAAACATAAATACTAATAACTCTGACTCAAATTCCGATTTGTATCTAAACCTTCTCGCGTCACATGGACTACTTCCGGCCCATACCTTGCCTACTCGAAATAATAATTGCCTCGACCATGTTATCCTAAAATCTACACATATTGCCAATACTCTCGTACTTGACTCCTATTTTACTGATCATGCACCGGTAATCGTCAACTTTAATCTTCAATTAAAATTTCATAGCATAAGGAAGTCAGCTAAACGACTTAATGAAACGGCTTGTCTTGAAGAATTAGAAAAATTTAATTTTTCTGGTATCCTTCAAGATTACAATGTTGAACGTGCAGCTTTAAAACTTGTTACGTCGGTTTCCGATATTGTTAAAAGGAACTCACATGAAATAAAAACTTCTAATAAGAACAGAATAATCAAACCCTGGATCACACCCGGACTCTTGCGATGTATACGTAATCGCGATAAATTATTTCGAAAATCTAAAAAAACCCGGATGATATTAATTGTTTCACAATATATAATAGGTATAAAAATTTTTGCAATAATCTTCTTAAAAGAATCAAAAGAGATTATGATCGGAATAACTTCTTAAAAGCTAAAAATAACGCCAAAGAGACTTGGAATCTTATAAAAAATGTTAGCCATCTCAAACCTCCAACTCAATCACCTACTAACTTATTAATGTTGGCAAGTGATCCTGTTACCGCAGTCAATAATGTTAATAATTACTTTTCTAGTGTCAGTAAAACCTTAGCTACTAAAATTAAAGATTCTGGTAATTCAAACCCAATGAATGCATGTTGCTCCTCACCTGTACCCCATTTCTCTTCTTCTATGTCCTTATATAACACTGACCATTCAGAAGTAGAAAATGTAATAAATAACCTTAAGAATACAGCTGCGACGGGATGGGATGAAATTCCCATTTCTGTAATAAAGTTAGCTAGACACGTGCTTATTCCATTGATTGTTCAAATTTTTAATATATCTATTGAATCAGGCATTTTACCCAAAGTTTTTAAAAAAGCTCTCATTCATCCAATTCATAAAAACGGAGATGCAAATAAAATTAATAACTACAGACCTATTTCAATTTTAACCTCTTTCTCTAAAATATTTGAAAAACTATTAAACCGTAGACTTAACAATTATCTAACTGCTAATAATATTATAGCTCCGAACCAATATGGCTTTAGAAGTGGTAAGTCAACTGAAGATGCGATCTTGGACCTTACCACTACAATCGTTCAAAATTTTAACCGTAAAAACAAAGTTATTGGAATATTTTTAGATCTAACTAGGACATTTGACACGGTCTCAATTACCAATCTTTTGACAAAATTAAATGACATTGGTATAAGAGGAGTAGTGAATGATCTATTTAAAAGTTATCTTAGTGATCGATCTCAGTGCGTGGTAATTAATGGTACCGTGAGTGATGAAGTTGGTTTAAGTTTTGGAGTACCACAGGGCAGTGTCCTTGGGCCAACACTATTCCTTGTCTATGTCAATGAATTGTCTAAACTCTCTATTCCAAATTGTAGTATAATTTCATATGCTGATGACACTATACTTCTCGTTCATGGTAAAAGCTGGCCAGAAGTGAGTACACATGCAGAAAGTGCACTATCTTCCGTCTATAATTGGCTAAATTTAAATATTTTAACGTTAAATTTTGAAAAAACTAATTTTATTACTTTTGCTCCACATAAAAACTCTCTCCCGTCTGACCGTATTTCCATCCATGTTCATGAGCAAAATTGTAAGAGAAATGTCGAATGTACTTGTAAAAAAATTACTCCTGTGACTTATGTTAAATATCTGGCATATGGGTTGACGACACCCTGACATGAAAAGAGCATATTGCGGCTACTTACACAAAACTTCGTAAATTGATTTTCGTTTTTAAGAAACTAAGACCTTTAATTGATTTCCCGTTGTTAAAAAATGTATATTATGCTCTTGCACAATCAATATTATCTTATGGTATTACAGCTTGGGGAGGGACTGGAAAAACTAAATTACTTCGTCTTGAAAGGGCTCAAAGAACAATTCTTAAAACCATGACATTTAAATCCATGCTGTTTCCTACCGATGAGTTATATAAAGTCACACGGGTATTATCGGTTAGGAAACTATTTATTCTACATACTATACTACGCAAACATTCACAAACACCATATAATGACTATACAATTCACAATAAACGTAGATCTGATATAGTTTGTGAAACCCATCGTAGTCGATTGGCTTTGTGTCGACGACACTATTATTATTTTTCTTCAAATATATATAATAGAATAAATAAAATTATCAATATATTTCCTAAGACACTACATGTTTGCAAAAGTGCAACTATCGCTTGGTTACAGGATCTTACTATGAAGATACTGAAAATCTCCTTACTTAAGTGGCAGTCACAACTCTCATACACACACACACACACACACACACACACACACACACACACACACACACACACACACACACACACACACACACACACACAGCATTATACTATATATATTATTGTATTTAATTCTAGAATCTATGTCTGCAAATATAACTATACTACCTTTTATAACTACTTCTATGTAATTTATTGGAACTAGTATTAATATTAACTAAATGTCTTGGAGGTGGGCGTTATTGACTACAACACAGTTTTTAACTAATGTAGTCCATATCGTACAATGTTCTGATTTTGTAAATTTGTTCCAAATAAAGATTTTTATTATTATTAATTTTTTTTGTCCATAAAGTCGCTAGATTAGCAACACTGAATCTTAATATACTTTGACGTCACATTCGGTCTGACCAATAACGTTACGAATTAACTATATTTTTCGTAGCCATATTTGCACTGTTAAATAATTATTTTTCTCAATTAAAAAGAAATAACATAAAAAATTATACAAGTCAAAGTTATTATAAATGTAACTATCTTTTCGGATTTTGTCGTGGATTTATTTTGATTTTTAGTTCCAGATGTTTCGAATATTTTACAGCAATCATGGTCACGGGAGAGGCTATATATAAATTAGTCAAAGTAAGTTCTCCACTGATCCAATGGCATTGAATGACCACCATGATGATCCCCCAAAACTCCCATTTTTCTCAAAATGGCTAAAAAGTACTATAATGAATTTAACCAGTATAAATAGATCTCACCCTCATTGAAAAGCGATGGATCATCGAGTTCCCTGTTTTTGGGCGGTTGGTTCTCATCGTTGAAAATCTCCCCATTCTCAAACCTCTGCTTTATAGCCCGAGCTTTTTCCGCGTCCAAATCCAATTCCTTTGCAATTTTATCCGCTGATGTTACGCCTGAAAATAAAAAATATTCTCTGTAAGTCTGTACAATTAATATTTTTTTGAAAGTGTTACTGAAATACTTATTATCGATACAGAATCGAAATCGATAGTTTTTAGATGTTTTGTCTGTCTGTCTGTGCATTCAGCATTACGCGAAAACTGCTGGATCGATTTTGATGATATTTTGTATGGTGATAGCTGGTTAACCGGGTCAACGTATAGGAACTTT
Source organism: Boloria euphrosyne (assembly GCA_951802675.2). Classification (NCBI taxonomy): domain Eukaryota; kingdom Metazoa; phylum Arthropoda; class Insecta; order Lepidoptera; family Nymphalidae; genus Boloria; species Boloria euphrosyne. The sequence goes on from OX637896.1 coordinate 7,311,402, forward strand.
TTACTGCAGGAAAATATCTCATTTCTAATACCGCATTTATACCTCATTTACATTCAGCCCCTGCCGCTGCCCCTCGCGCTGCCGGCGATAATTCCCTAAATACTGCTGTAACAGGATCGAGAGGAGTGTGTGTTTACATACTGCCCTACCACTCACTCCGCTTTCAAGTTTCGGCAATGGCAGACGTCGAAATAATTACAGCGGCCGCGCTGTCTCTTTTTGCGATTTTTGTAATACCGCATTTACATTCAGCCGTAGTGAGCAGGGAAGGGGGCAGGACGAGTGTGTAAACGCGATACTTCTCATGCCACTGCCATTGCCACTCGCGCTTCCGGCCCCCCAAAATGGCGGTTTTTTGTGCGGAAGTCAAAGGACCGGCAGCGCGAGCGGCAGTGCGTGTTTACATTCTGCTCCGACGCTCAGTACTCGCCGAGCGCCTGGATCTTCTTAAATATCCAACATAATTATGTATCGCAAAAAGAGACAGCGCGGCCGCTGTAATTCTTTCGACATCTGCCATTGCCGAAGCTTGAAAGCGAAGTGAGTGGTAGGGCAGTCCGCAGTATGTAAACACACACTCCTCTCGATCCTGCTGCAGCAGTATTTAGGGAATTATTGCCGGCAGCGCGAGGGGCAGCGGCAGGGGCTGAATGTAAATGAGGTATTAATTTTCAAATTTTAAAATATTATTTTCCCTCCTTTTTTTAAATATCGAAAGCTGCCCGATAAAAACTAGGGATAACCTAAAAAAGTATGCACAAATCTAAGTAAAAACTATCACAAATAAACATTTCTCACTCACTTTGCTCGCACTGCATCACTGACTGCTCGTACATTTCTTTAATCTTTGCTTGCTTTCCCTGAAATCAAAAAAATCGCTTAGCCAATAGATTTCACAAAATATAGCCCATACTTCTCTATCATCCTCTTTCTAAACTGATCAAAATTGGTGCAGCAATTTAGACATGAAATAACGTTACAGACAGAAAACATAACAGAGTTACTTTCGCATTTATAATATTACTAAATGTAGGCTCTTGTTACACATTAATCAACAACTCCGACAGAACCTATAAAAATAATAAAATTCTAAGTTGGCACACCTGAAAGCCACAGATTAAAGAACATAACATAACATAAAATTCTAAGTTAGTCGAATATGTACATGATATAGAATATTTTTTGAAAAATCTAATTGAAATAGTCATTATTAACGATATAGAAGCGAATTTATGGTTTTAAGAAATTTAGTCTGTCTGTTTGTCTGTGATTTCTTCATCACTAGAAAACGACTCGACAGATTTGGATGAAAGGCATTTATCCGGATCAACATATACTTTTTACTGTAGGAAAATATTTTATTTATTTATTTACTTTATTTTATTTTGACTGCTTACAAATTTTTTTTAATATTTTGTTTAAATATTTGTATATACTGTTTGCTTCCATCATCAAAAAATCAATTTTTAAAATTTTTATGTCTGTTTGTTTCGGCTACTATCTGAAGCTGGACCGATTTTGACGGGACTTTCACTCGCAGATAGCTAATGTTATAAGGAGTTACTTAGACTACTTTCATTTTAGAAAATTATTTTAACTATCGAAACGAAACCCGCGGATTCGCCCGCCCTAAATCCAGGGACGAACCCGAGCGAAGCGAGCTGAGTTGCTAATTACTACAATACTTACCAAAAACAATCGGCTGCGTATATTCTGTATCTCCTGCTTCCTGAGGTTGTGGCGCTCCGAGTTGTCGCTGCCGTTCTCGAAGCGGCCCACCAGCTCGCTGAGGTCGCACAGCGAGCTCTGCTCCCGGGCGCTGTTGTGGGCGTACGACTTCTTTAACACGGAGTCTTCGTCTGAAAACAAATTGGTAAAATGTGGAAACAAAATATATTTAATGGCCAATGACGTGTGTCAAACGGGATATACAACATATTTATTACTTGATTTTTTTTGAGCGTTTCCGATATTTCGGGGGTACAAGCACTGGTATAGGTATACCGACCGTGACTACGTATACCCGACAATATGACGCTTAGGCCCTTCTCCCATTACGAAACACGTAGGATACAATACTTAAGTCGCAAACTAGCTGAATACTTGTTGGCAACTCGACGTTCGCACATTACGCTACTGAAAAGTGACAAAATGCATCATTTGTCTTGGGCTTTTTTAATGAACAGACGTTATGTCGAGCGGTTCCAGTGAAGAAGAGGCGCTTGCAGTTTATCTGTTTTATAGAAACAGAAGAAAACGTCATCGCACAAGAAGAAATTACTGGATTCATCCCTACCTTGAGAAGAACATAAGTTGCAGAGCCTTTGTCGCAACGAAAACTACAACATGATGATAAAAAATTCCTAGCTTTTTATCGAATGACTAAAGAAACCTATTTGCATTTTGTTACTTTATTACAACCTGCTATACATCAACGAAACACAACATTCAGAGATTTTTTTCGAAATGCGTTGGAGACGCGACGCGCAGGCGACCAGCATGGCAGGTCGCGTGCGACTAGTCGCAGTCGCACACGCGTTCGACACCGGTAGCGTAGTGAGCGAGCACCCATACAAATGTATGTGCGATACTCCGCGGCGATTAGTCTCCGCGACTCGCAAGATACTAGAGTCGCTTGGATGTATCGTAATGGGAGAAGGGCCTTAGAATGCCGAAATACCGCTACTACTTATGACGTTTCGCAATAATAATGACTATATTGAGAAGCATTCGAAAAAACAAGGAATATTTTGATCATCATTATGGTGAAAACACGCGAAAATCCAAAAAAAAAAAAACTGACCGTTTATATAATCTATACTGTAGTAATTGTTCCAATCTTTTCTCGTTAACTCCCACTCTTTTTTTAACACTTATTTGATAATTTAAAAAAATACTAATTTCAATGTTATTTGTAGTGTTTGATAAGTTTTATATGTTCAACAATTATATGAAAATGCAAATAAACATGATAATATACTCTCGAGAAGACCTCTGAAACTCTTAACTCTAACCTTTTTAACCTTTATCTTCTCTCTCTTTCTCTTACCTTCTTCATCCTCCTGCTCGCTCGAGCTGTGCTCCACGGGAACTCCATTCAAGTACTCATCGGATACGCCGATGTCCATGCCCTTCGCCTTGAACCTGGGAAAACAAATAATCCTTTATGTTATTTTTTCTATTTTATTGTTGTTACGTAAAAATTATCCCTGCTATATAAGTTTTTCTTTTGGACTCTATCGTCTTCCTGATCTAAAACATATCCGAAGGAAATATTGTAGTAAGTACGTAGTAAAACACAAATACAACATGTATTTGGGTACATAACTGCATATACTCTATTATTTAACTCTCAATGTCTGATGAAACGAAAAGTCGTCTTGATCAGCGAGATCAGGCACAGTATAGACTACCTACTACAAGAAACGAGAAAAACCATACCTCTCAACTTTCCACGATTATTTACTGTATAATATAACATAATATTACATCTAGTAAGAAACCTTCGGCTCGTGAATCGTGAACTTCTACATTTGGAATTTAGGTAATTTGAATTGGAATTCTCTAACCTATTTTAAGAAATTGTACGTTTTCATGAATTACTGACAAGGGCTTAATACTACAGACTTCTGCCTAGTAGCGTGACGTAAAAAAGGCTTATGATGTAATGACTACTTGCTGTGCCATCGGTCGTGGGTTCGAGTACCGCTAGGGGCATTAATTTGTAGAGCACAAATGTAGAAACGTTTGCTCAACCACATTTGAAAAAATAAATATAATTCATTTACTATGCTTTCATTTTATTTCCATAAAACAACAACACACGACTAATTATTCTCATCAGAAGTGATTAAGTATTGTGATACTTTAGAATGTTTTTTTTTTTATTTCAGGTTGATTTTTTAGTTTAGTAAAAGGAAAGTTAAGGAAAGCTTCAAGTGTATACATTTTGTACTTTTAATTTGTAAATAAAAATTTCTCTGGTAGCTATTTTATTGTATTACTCTTGACAGAGATTCAAAAAAATGTTATTTTTCTTCAAAACTAGCGATTCATCCTCACTTCGCTCGTGTTCGTCCCCTAAGTAGGTACGTTATACTTTTTATTCAGCGGAAACCTTACATTTTTTCTTAAATAAAAGTAGCTTAAGTTACTACTTGTAACCAACTTGTAACTGCTACATTTTACTTCCTCTATAACTATAATCTATTATAATGAATTATAATACGTTTCTATGGACTACTCACAGGGGAGGGCCCTTCCCACACGCGTGCCCAGTAGCGTGACGAAAAAAAGGCGGAATTATTATAATTAATGATTATTTTGTATTGTACGGTTGTATATTTCAACCTATCAAGATTATATCTATATATTAGATAAATAAATTTGAAGTGTCTGTTTGTAATGTCTTAATAATAAGTTTATCTAATATGTTTTAGGAGAGTATATGCGGTACATATAAAAAATAACAAATATATAAAATTCTGTCTATTTGTCTGTTTTGGCTAAACTGTAAATGGCTGGACCGATTTCGAAGAAACCTTCATTAAACGTATCTAGTTTTTTATAGGGAGTAAATCATTATAAGGAGTAACTTAAATTTGAAAAAGACTTCTGGTCAAAAAAAAGTATAACGTACGATGTGTTCTGTGATGTAAGTTTTTAATATGGATGCAGTTTGCATGTCTCCGAGTCCAACTGATACATTTAGGTTATTACATACTTAATTTTGAAGACCTTGTAATGACTGCCAACCCGCACTTAGCTTGCGTGGTATAATATTAAAAAGGTTAAACTATTATATCAAAGAGAAAAGGCACTGTTTCACCAACTTTTGGGATCGGGGTTTTTAAAGAAAAACCAAGGACTTTTCCCTACACTTTAATTTCCTTAAAATTGATATTCAAGGAAATTCAACCCTCAATAATTATTTGGAGTGTTATGAGTTGTCGCCGAAGCGTGATTCCGAGAGACTAATTTATTAGAGAAAAATCTATACTGTTAAACATGTTGCAATGGCTGACTTGACAGAACATATTAATGTCTTACGAAATAGTTAAACAATTTGTTATTTATTAAAACAGATTACTCAAGCATTATGTTAGGCTTATAACAGTACGTAATACACGAACAGAGTCGCGTGTGAAAGGTAGCCTTAAATACAAATACTTGCCAGAATTTAACCTACGACTGATGGTATTCGATACTACTCAAACGAGCGTCACTTAAACACATGTCAAGACACGACGATCGTCTTATTTCATATGTATTTAAGTTTTACTTTTATTGCATAAATAATGTAAAGCTTAAAGATGCTATCTTTCTCATCGGGAATGTTTTATCAAACAATTACTTAAGAAGTTATTATATATCTATTAATAAATAATAAGTCATATAGTAAAATTCTCAATCGAATCTGTACTGTAATGCAGCTACCGTTAATACAATTTTTGTCCTGCAGAAAAGAGCTATTCGTGCAATTTATAGTTTAGGTCCTAGAATATCATTAAGAGATAAGTTTAAAGAAATAAAAATATTGACTGTTGCTTCTCAATACGTGTACGAAAATGTTATGTATGTTCATAAAAATATACACGAATTTCCCAGGAATTGCGACATGCATACCATTAATACTAGGAGTAAACATAAACTTGTAATGCCTGTGACTCGTTTACGCCGAGTCAGTAATTCTTTTTATGGACAATGTATACGCTTATACAACAGGATCCCAGAAAACGTTCAAAAAGCTCCTATTGCCAAATTTAAAAAAATTGTGAAAGAACGTTTGTGTAGTAAAGGATATTATTCGATTAACGATTTTTTAGAAGACAGTACGCCTTGGGAATGATGTGATCGCCTCCAGGCTATTTCAACCAATAGAATTATTGTTCATTTCGATTTCCATTTAAAAAAATATTAAAACAAACAAAAAAAAAAATAGTCCCGCTGAGTTTCTTTCGCCAGTTCTTCTCAGGTCAGTGGCTTCTTCTTTCCGAACTGGTAGTAGACTCATGACATTAAGTAAAAAATTGTAATAATTTTATGCTGAATAAAATATTTTGAATTTGAATTTGAATTGAACATCAATTATTTTTTAGAAAATTTTATTGAAATAGTTATTTTTATCGAAAGAGGTATTTTTGTGTCTGTTTGGGTCAAGAATAGAGAAAATACTGGACATGTACATTGTGCAATGTACATAGGGTTGCCACCTTTTTTTAGTGCAAATATAGGAGTATGTAAGATCCGTAATAAAAAATAAAGTAGATGAGGGAAAATCCAAATAAATAATAGTAGTTTTCGTTACACAAATATCTTGTTACATTTAAATGTATATTTTTTATTGTTCTGTAAAATATAGTAGTTTTGCCTACTTTATGTTTTTCTAAAAAATAAAGTATTTGGGATTCAATTATAGTAGACTACTCTAAAATATAGTAGGGGTGGCAACCCTAAATGTACATGTTAGACCCGTTCTCAGTTACAACGCGTTTTAACTAGTCAAAACAAGTTTACATGAAACGCCTTAGTAAAAACTTTGATTAGAAGATTGGAACAAAAATGTAAGTGTCGATAAATTATATAGGTATGTTGGGTAAATACTTAAATAATTTAAATAATAAAAAAAAATTAGCTATATTAAAAATATTATATAACTTATTTTCACTATTTTTTGGGATCTACCAAAAAAAGTACAACGGACTCGCGCTTTACCAATTTTTTTCTACTTATTGTGCCTATAATTGACACTTACCCATACATTTTAAATAAAACACTTCACTTTCACAGAACAAAGTTTCACTACTGTTCCACGCTGAAACACTACTGAGTTGATCGAAGACTGATATACTTTCTTTTTTAAACCGACCGCTAATGAACTAAAATAACGTAACCTTTATCACTTTAAGTTAAGGTTCAAATTCGTAGTAAAATATAACAAGGTCGGTCTTGTAGGATGTTATCACGAAAGGAAATGCTCATCTAAATTTAATTCGACGTTACTTAGTTGTGATCGATACATTGCGTGTTTTTTTCATACAATCTTTACATAGAATAAAATTCTAATGTATAATTATAAATCTGACGACACGTTTGGCTCAGTTGGTAGTGACCCTACTTTCTGCGCCAACGGTCGCGGGTTCGAGTCCCGCTGGGGGCATTCATTTGTTGAACACGAATGTTTGTACTCCAGTCATGGGTGTTTATATTTATAACATGTATGTATTTAAAATTTATATGTGTAGTATATCTATTTGGTATCCGTAACACAAGCACGTAACGTAGCTTACCACGGAACTAGATGGCGCTGTTGTAATAATGTCCCTACATATTTATTTATTTATTATTTATAAGAAAATCTAATTGAAATAGTCATTATTAACGATACAAATACCGAATCTATAGTTTTTAGAATTTTTGTCTGTCTGTTTGTCACCGCATCACGGGAACTTAGATGATACACACATTTATAGTATTTTAATTGTAAGAATTTTATTTGAAGGATTTTATGACATCTGTACATATAATTTAAGTAATTAAAAAAAATATTATATAAAAAAAACTCTATAATAAATATTTTTTCGAAAATCAAATTGAACTAGTTAAACCGAATTTTTATTTAACCTCATTGAAATAGTTATATTGTCTACTGGACAGATTGTTTATCCGTGAATAGGATACTTTTTCCTGTGAGAAAATATCTCATCGCTGAGTGATGTAGACTAAACTTTATAATGTATAAGTCGCTAGCGTTAGTGACCTACATAATAAATACCTGAAAGCGTTCCTTTTAACAGTAATTTATTACTAACTTATTACATCTTTGCCCTTAATACTTCAAAAACTAAAAGGTAATGTATACGTTCTTTGACGCTGTGATAAATACCACATGCTCTCAGCCCACATGTATGGAACATGTAAAAATAGTTCGATGACGCAAAATACTAGACACAATTGTACGTGGATTGAAATGATTTGATACTTGAAAATTTAATTATTTTTGACATTTTTTCATTGGACGAAAGCCAAAAGAATCAAGCTCATTTTATTAGTGATGTTTAATTTGATGTCATTTTGGGTTTAACCTTTCTTTTTAAATTATATTATTTAAAAGAACACCATAATATGCTGTTTAATAATATTTTTAAATTAAATTTACTGATATTGAAGTGATTTTTATTTGTGAATTTTTTATTAGGAAATGCACATAGTTTTTAAATAAGCCTTTATAGTTTATATGACATTATTTTCCTTTATTTTTTTTTAATATAATACAAATGCTATTTATTTTACAAATAAGTTTAAGATGTTCCGTATTCCAATTTCCAACCCAAGTATCAAAACTCTATATTGTCGCTTAACAGTAATGTCTATTAATTTAATTCATTGAGTATCATAAATACGAATGTGTAACTCAAATAGGTACGTGTACGTGCTCTCCGAGGCATGTATAATTACCGAATCAGTTAATCTCCAAAGCGTTGTCTATCTGTATACCAAAATCATCCACATCAATCCACCCTTAAAGGATTAACAAACCCTTTTTTATTCTTGGGAAATGCATTAACGTATAACACCTGTTGAAAAACGGGTGTTTATGTGATATCTGTGACACACCGCCCACCGAAGTGTGCCATCATTTCGCTGTTCTTGGCTTCACGCCCGGCTGGATTGCCGGACGCTACTGAGTAGTGTTGCCAATTTTTAATTTTCGCTCCCGCTGTGTATTGTATAGAATGCTACAATCCCGTGAAAACCCGTTAAGTAGGGATTTTACCAACGACAAAACAGTTTCCGAGTGGTATTTAAAAAAAAAACGTCAAATGAAATATAAAAATGTATTGCACATTTTTTCGTTTTTGTAAACTAAAATATATGAATAAAATTATAAATTAATTTTTGCCCAAATTATTTTTATTAAGAAAACAAATCTAAAAAAACATTTTTTTGTTGTCCCGCTGAAATATCAGTTAGTCGTTAAACATAATTTTTTTCTCGTTGCCAACTTTGCTAGTTGGCAACACTGCTACTGAGCCAAACGCGACAAAGTGTCAGAGGGGGAACAAATAGACCCCCCTCCTCTCCCCTCTCTTTCCCCATATAAGACGACTTGTTTGGCTCAGTTGGTAGTGACCCTTCTTTCTGCGCCAGCGGTCGCGGGGTCGAGTCCCGCTGGGGACATTCATTTGCTAATCACGAATGTTTGTACTCCAGTCATGGGTGTTTATATATACATACTAGCGGTGCCCGCGGCTTCGCTCGCGCTAAGAGTGAATAAAATAAAAATTTTTGCTTATATACTGTTACTTATAATGTACCAAGGACTGATTCCCCATTTAAAGTTCTGGCCCTCTTTTCTGAAAACTACTATGTAGCATCCTGCCGTGCCGCCACTGCTGCGCTTTCTAAAACTTATTTCCTATTTTTAACCAATTTTGCTACTATGTGTATCATAATTTCTTTGTGTGTTTTTCGTTAATGATAAACTGATGTACGTGGTTCATTGTTATGGACTTATGGTAAAAATTACTGTTAAATATTTCTCCTACGCAAATTGTGCCACCCCCGTTAACCCCCATAGGGGTTGATTTTCAAAAAACGCTTGGATATGTATCTCATAATTTGTATTGCAGAGCATTATTTCAGTTTCACGCAAAATATTTCAATAGAATTAAATTTCCCATACAAACTTAGCCACCCCCTTTAACCCCCAAGGGGGGTGAATTTCGAAAAACCCTGAAATATGTGTTTCATCATTTGTACTAAAAAGCAATAATTCAAAGTTTCATGCAAGAATGTGCAATAAAAATATTTTTCTCATACAAACTTTGCCACCCCTTTTAACCCTTTTAGGGGTTGAATTTCCAAAAAATAATATGCCTATTTCCTTCTCATGAATGCAAACTATCTACATACCAAATTTCAGCAAAATCGGTTGGGTGGTTTAGGCGTGAAAAGGTAACAGACAGACAGACAGACAGACAGAGTTACTTTCGCATTTATAATATTAGTATGGATTTATAATATGTATGTATATGAAATATATATGTGTAGTGTATCAACTATCTGGTATCCGTAACACAAGCCTCGTAGCTTACCACGGAACTAGATGGCGCTGTTGTAATAATGTCAACATATTTATTTATTTATTTATATTTATAAGAAAAAGCAACTCACTTAGCCAACTTGGACAACAAGGCGGTGCTCTTCTCGCGCCGGGCGCGCGGCTCCCGCGCCGCCGGCTCCTCCGGCCGCGCCTTGCGCTCGAACACTTCGAACTTCGACTTCACGTCCAGTGACGCTAGCTCTTCTAGGCCTAGGTCTGGTTTGTCGGACGCTGTGTGGGATTACAAATAAATAAACTAAATATACAATTAAAAATATTAAAATGATTTTAATGACGCGTAGAAAAATAAACTATCTTTAGAACTTTCTTGGATTTACGCGAATTATAAATTAAGCTATTTTTTCACCACTGATTTTTTTGATTTTTGAGTCCCGACGTTTCGAATGCTTTACAGCAATCATGATCACGGGAAAGACTAAGGGTTTAGACACCTCAAAGATATGGGTACTTGTTACAGACAGTATCTATCCACAATAAAAAAAACGATTTTATAAAAATACTGGCATCAAAATACCTTACAATATTTGTTGATTTTATTTCTAAGAATTTTTCAACACAACAAAACCTTCCCTTCTCTTCCCACAAACATAATTATTATTATGGTTACACCATACTTAATTATGTTTATTCGTAAACATTTTCAAGAAAAAAAATATCTTTCTCACTTTTTACACAAACGGAATATGTATTTTTGTAATTGGCTTGAGAAATACTTAATTTTTCATATATTTTAGCATACTATATAAATACGAAATAAAGATTATAATGAAGATCAAAAAGGAAGTGTTTGAGAAGCGTAAAATGTAAATGTAAAAAAAAATCACTTAGTGATTCAAAGTTGGCGCAAGCCTCTTAAAAAACTAGAACGAGCGTGTTAATTATTTTTGAAGTTTCGGTAATTTTTTCGCATGAAACAAGATTATTAATAATAAATTACTCATACAATTACTTGGTAAAGAAAAAAAAGTGGACTCATTAAATACCTCTCACGACATCCGGCGGCAATTCAACCGGCTGACTCTCGCAAATAATCATTTGATGCTTTTTGGGGGCAGCTGTAATAAACCATTTCGTTATAATTTATATCGTATTGTTTACTTAAACACTTCAGATAAAAAGCGACAAAATGGAACGAATGAGAGAAAAAAATCATTAAAATCCATCTAACAATGGTTTCGATGTGAAAGCCTTGAAAAATATAATAGCCGTGTCCGAGAATAGAACCTGGATATATTAGTGCTTACCATCGAGCTCGTCATCCCCATCGACAGGTTTAGGTTCAAACAGCTGTTTGAAATGCGGCTTGCAGTACAATGTTGTGTGATCGCTTTGATATGTCTCCACTCTGAAACAAAATTGATTCACAATATATTAAAATAGTTCACCTTAGAGAATCTACGAAATTTTGGAAAGACATAGGTGTTTTTCGAAAACTTGTAGTGACCCTACCGAGCGGTCGCGGGTTCGAGTTTCGCTTGAGGCATTCATTTGTGTGACAAGAACGAATGTCTGTACTCTCGTCATGAGTGTTTCTATTTGTATTATTTGTACTTGGTGTATTTATCTTTATAAATAACTTTTTATATATTCGTATTATGTATCGATTAACTAGCAACTGCCATAACAGAAGCTTTTAAGCTTACCATGAAACTAGATGGTACTGTACGCTAATATCCCAACATATTCATTTACTTAAAGATGGATGACACACTAAAGCCAATCGAGGGTGGGTAACTACTTTACAAAATTCTTTGTCAATGGATTTAATTTGCACCAAAAAGACATAATGACAAAGACCTGCTCACTTTCTACTTTACCGTTTAAATTAAGCTAAGACAATTATTTTACTGTTATAAATAATTCGAGTAGATGAATGGGTTTAAAAACGACGATTCTCTCGCACCAAGAAATACAATGGAAAATAGTGTATTCATAATAATCTGTAAACATAAATAACAATTTGACGACAAGTTTGGCTCAGTCGGTAGATACGGTACTTTCAGCGCCAGCGGTCGCGGGTTCGAGTCCCGCTGGGGGCATTCGTTTGTTGAGCACGAATGTTTGTACTCCAGTCATGGGTGTTTATATTTATAATATGTATGTATTTAAAATTAATATATGTAGTATATCAACTATCTGGTAGCCGTAACACAAGCTTTGCTTACCACGGAACTAGATGGCGCTGTGTAATAATGTCCCAACATATATAAAAGATTATGATGAAATTTGCCGTGATGATAGTTATTAGTTAGTTATTACCATAAAGGGTATAAAAGGTACAATTTGTCATATTAAATTGTGTACAGATTATAATACGTACTTTGTAGAGATAACTCTCACGACTGGATTCTACAGTTGTATTACTAGGTAGCGAAATATTTTCGTAACTGTAGGTAGTACGGTAATGACGGTACATTAAATTCGCCATTTGTGATATCATTCTCTACCATATATTAAATATCAACTTACTAACTAAATATCGACCATATAATAAAAATGTTTAATAAATACATAAAAGTGTGTAAATATGTTTCGAGACTTTGATGCTTAATACAGAATTAGACGATAATCTGGTGGCGCTGGTTGTATAATAAAATAATAATAATAATGTTCTCCGACCGATTGCGGCCATGGCGGCTAATCTCATTGAGACAAGCCAACTACGCAGGAGATATTATAGTGCAGCGCGAGTACGCGCAGACACAAGTGCACTCTCTGATAGGCACTCTCATACTCCGGTGGGACGACTGCTCGACACGACCAGTGAGAGCTAAGGGGCAGGATCGACGGTTTACGTGCTCTCCGAGGCACAGGTGCAAAACACCGTTTAGTTCTTGAGAGAACATACTTAATAACTAAGCTTAGCCCGACCCGAGACTAAAACCCAGGATCTCTGGATCTGCGGCGCATATGCTAAGCACTAGACAACGGAGGCTGTTCATACATACATCTATCTATCTACAGTTTCAAGGTCAAATCTACAGTTTTTAGAATATGATGAACTTTGGTAGTGATCGCTGGTTATCTGAATCAAAATATTTTTTTTTATTTCAAGAAAATATCCACTTTTTAAGCAAATCTATATTATAAAACTAAGTCCTCCGCCGCGTCTGTCCCTCTGTTCGCGATAACGATAAGCCACTGCACCGATTTTCATGCTGTTTTCACCAAAGAATAGAGTGGTTCTCGAGGAAAGTTTTAGTATATAATTTGTCAAGTTTTTGTATATATTGCGGCTTCGCTCGCCCTAAATCTAGGGACGAGCCTGAGTGTTGCGAGTTGCTAGTCTATATCTATACTATTACATATATAAATCTGTAGAGTTTGTCTGTACACTCAATTTTTTGTCGAATTTCGTCATAAATACTCGTTTCATGACTCACTGACATCAGTTTTCAGTTTTTGACATTTTTATTTGTCTGTCTGTATGTCCCGCTATAACTCAAGAACGGTTGAACCGAACTTTATAAAAATTTGTATACAGTAAGAACATGTGATTGCGCAAATGATAGACTATATAATATAATGCCGGTAAAGGTTAATGTGTGTGTGTGTGTTTGTGTGTGTGTGTTTTAAGTAAAACATTGTTAAAAAATAAATTAAAAAGTATGGCTTCCATTTATAATAATAATAGGTAACTATTATTATAAAAAACTAATTTTATATAAATTTTAAAACGCCCAACGAAGCGGGCGTGTAACAGCTAATATAATAATGATGAACCCAGACGAAGCAAGAAAGAAATTCTAGTACAAAAATACCAGTCAAATCACACAAGAAAACTATACTTACGTGAGTTGTTTATTGCACTGTACACATCTAAAGCACTCCTTGTGCCAAGCCCGTTTCTCAGCTTTGATGCGTTCCATTGCGTACACTGGGCGGGAGCATTTAGCGCACGTTGGGTTTTCGTTCTCCGCTTTCATTTTCCTGCACAGCTTTTCTGAGCTTTTGGACTGTTGAAAATGAAAATAAAATCAATCTATGGCTTTAACTGAATATGATTTTAAAGATACGATTAGCTTAGATTATAGTGCCAGCGGTCGCGGGTTCGAGTTTCGCTAGTGGCATTCATTTATGTTATGAGCACGGATGTTAGTCTCTAGTCGTGAGTGTTTATTTTTATATTTAAAATAATATATGAGTCCAGATCCATAATACAAGCCTCGTAACTAATCATTGTGAATAAATGAGATAGTGCAGTGTGTTAATGTCCAAGCATATTTATTTATTATCTTTACTAAGTCTTAGGAAAAAACTTCGAGTCGAAAAGAGAAAAAGTCGAAGAGAAATGTCGAGTTTCATAAATCTTATTACATATTTTATTTTATAGACCAAATTTAGAAAAACGTTCGACCTACAATGGCTCAGTACTGCTCGATGTAGAATCTAGGGCCGATCTCTGCAACAGACCCAACACCTAAATAATAATAATAATAATACACCAGCGAAGCCGAAAATTTAAACATAATTCACAAAGTAACCAAATTAAAACTCCTGCTTTATTAAGAAAAATCCATTTAAATATATTAATAAATAAATATGTTGGGACATTATTACAACAGCGCCATCTAGTTCCGTGGTAAGCTACGAGGCTTGTGTTACGGATACCAGATAGTTGATATACTACACATATAAATTTTAAATACATACATAATATAAATATAAACATCATGACTGGAGTACAAACATTTGTGTTCAACAAATGAATGCCCCCAGCGGGACTCGAACCCGCGACCGCTGGCGCAGAAAGTAGGGTCACTACCAACTGAGCCAAACGCGTCGTCACTTTTAAAAACTTATTTCATATTAAGTATATAAAAATAACCAGAAAAAGCTTAAGGGCTTTTATTTTGCCCTTATTTATAAAGGCGCGTTTGTAAAAAATGACATTGAAATCATCTTGAACAATCAGATTTAATTCTGGCAATACGCCTTATTAAACGCTATCACTATTCCCGAGAATCTATCACTTGGTCAAAATTAAATATTACCTATCGTGGAAATCAAACCCGCGAACTACGACCACAAACAAACGAATAAGTCATACACCACTTCACCAAAACTAATATACATACCTTATGGCATAATAGATCATAAAACCACTTATACATAATTATCAACGTTAAACGAACTAGAACTTCCTAAGATATAACTTATTCACAAAAAATTCTACAAATAACTTATTTATTTACTACTATATGCAAAAAATTGAGTTCCGTAGATATAGCTTTTGTTTTGAATATGAATTAACACTTATTGAAAAACCACCACCAGTTCGAAAAGAAAATATGTTAGACTGAGGCTAAGTCTGAGAACTTAATGTATGTATAAAATGGATTATTATACTCTTCTCTTCATTGAAAACTAATTAAGTTTTTCTCCGCGACTATCTTTGACGTCATAATCAAATCAAAAGATGACGCACCTTGTTAATAAAAGTGTAAATAATGTCATTATGTCAATGTTACGATACATAATGGAAGAAGAAGAAAAAAAGAACTTATTCCTTGAGAATTTAAAAAAAATATATTCAAAAGGTCCACAGATAAAACAAATTAATTTAAAAAAGAATAAAAAAAGAAATAAAAAGTCTTCGACGAGGATGGGATTCGAACCCACGCGTGCAGAGCACATTGGATTAGCAGTCCAACGCCTTAACCACTCGGCCACCTCGTCATGTCGAAGCCTTGCGAAATAGACCGCCGATATAGACATGTATGCATATATGGCCTTTTATTTTCTACTTATTTGGTTTTCTAATTTTATACAACTGGTATTTCGGAATTCCATAATCTATACGTTTTTTGTTATAGAATTCATAGTTCAAGAAGTTAAGTGTGATGAATGGACAAAAAAAATATATGGAAATCGTATAAACTTCGTAAAATGCTTATAGCAACTTATAATGTATAAGAAAGTACAAGAGTTTGTCTGTTTTTGTGTTCGATTACACTTATCTAAGAAATTAATCGAACTTAAACTGTCTAATACTTAAAGAAAGGTATTTAAATCTAATATCTCAATAAAATTTTTGTACATAATTAGAGAAAATGTGAGCAGGAAAAGCTAGTGCTTTATTATTTTTTTTCATAAAAGTATATTATAAAATTTGCATGGGAACCTCATTCCTTAACTATAAAAGTGTTTTAATTAGTAACGCGTAAAGGGTAATAAAAATTTTACATAATTTTTTTATAGGAGCATTAGGTAATCATAAATAATCGTAAAATGTAGATTAGATATAAGTATAATGTACAGATATATCTAATAATGTTAATGTTACTACAATATATAATGTTTGTTATCGAACTCTTCCGAAACGGCTTGACCGATTTTTTTTAAATTTTTGTATAAGTATATTTGATAGGTCTGAGAATAGGTCGTAGGCTAATTTTTATTCCCCTAGATGATTAGGAAGATTCTCTTCAGATTTTTTATTTTTAGACCAAACTTTTATGCTTTATTTTTTAAGATTTGGCATCAAATAATATTTATAAGTAATAACCCTAAATTTTCATCCTTCTACGATTAGAACTCGGGCTGACCCGCATGAATTGCTATTCTAATACTAGGGTTATTGTAAATAGAAAACTAAATTAAGTATGGAAATGACATAATATCTAAGCGTAATGTCACGTTATCGTAATATGCCACTATTACCAATGTTTTAAATTATTGAAATCGATTTCAGAAAACCATTCTATAGTGAGATAAATCGTATACGAAACGAGAACATAGAACACTTGACAACTAAAATTATCAAATTACATTAATACTTACTTAGTATGCGTAATCTGTATTACAAACAAAAGATATTATGTTCTAATCAGTTTGTTACCAAAGGTTAGTTTTATTTACTTCTGTTTTGTTAGAAAAAAGAAAGTAGAATATAATATCATTCGAATATATTATGATAGTTTCAACAATTTGAAACCTAGTGACTAAATTAATAAATAAATGAACTAAAACTGTAAAAGAATGTACTGAATTGGTAATTAGACTTTAAATAAAAAATAACATATTGTACATAACGCTATCTTTCTACGAAAACAATGAGGGGTGATTGATAGTGGGTAGTATCTACTGGCATGCCGGTGAACCCCACATAATCCAGTACCGCATACCACCTGTTTAACAGGTGGTATGCGGTCCTCAACAGGTGAAAAAGGCTGAATACGAGTACTATACTGTTTAAATTAAAATATGCCCACTGAAAAACAATGAAAACGGTAATACTCTTAAGTATAACTATAAGTCCTAGTAGAATATCTACGACAAACAAAGTTGATAATAAAGCTTAATAACAAAATGTTATAAAACATACCACAGATATAGACCCTTCGTCCTTATGTCTTCTGGACTTGGTCTTCTTCTTCACCTGCCGTGTCTCCGTCACCACTTCCTGGTAGCTGTGAACCCTGGATTCCGACTGGATGAGAGATTGCGACGCCTCAATCGTGGTAGCCATTGTGTCCTGAAAGAAGTATTACTTGAACTTATTAAGTATCCTCCTGACTGATTCCGACTACGGCTAATCTCGTTGAGACTAGCCATCTAAGTAGAAGATATAATAGTGCACAAGTGTACGCGCTGACACAAGTGCACTATATTCCTACCACTAACTATAACTCTATTCCTACCACTCATACTCTGGTGCGACGACTGCTCGGCACGACCAGTGATAATTAAGACAAAGGACCGACAGCTAACGTACACTTCAAGGCACGGGGGTGAAACACCACCAACTTCCCAACTCCGGGTTGTTAATGAGGCTTGCTAAACCGAAAAACCCAATAACTAAACTTGGCCCGGCCCGGGACGTAAACCCAGGACCTTCGGAGGTGCGGCCGTGTATGTTTGTTAAGTGCTTTACTCTAAAACGGCTGGACGAATTTGGATGAATTTTAGTACCAACACAGGTAAAGTATGACTTAGAACTTAAAATGACATAGACTATTGTTTCGCATTTCAACACCTAAGTGAAGCTATGATTCTTCGCTAGTTACCAGTATGATTCAAAAATAGCAATCATTCAATTCCACTGACATTTTCCCACTGGTTTGAATCAATTAAGGAAATTCGAAATACCTTATAATGAAATCTAGTGAAAACCACTATAAATCAGACGTTAACATGCTTATTTATAGGCATTTGAATGTAGCCGGCATCGAATGGCCACACCGAACTATATATACCTCGCCCTAATTGAATCTTGTAAAGCGACACTATTTTTCTTAGATAATGTAGATTTGTAACATCGAAACATTAATATGTGAGCATTCTCGACTTTGTTTCTTGTAATTTTTTGTAGATTTGTAACATCAAAACATTAGTGTGTGAGCGTTGTCACTTTTCTCTGCTTGGTTTTCTTGTAATTTTTGATATAAATAGGAAATTTGTAAGTAATATGGGGGACGAAATGATTAATTTCGTGTAGCACATTGTTTAAGTTTTAACGGTTGGTGTAGAGTATTCAGAGATGAGATATTTTCTCGTAGTAAAAAGTATTCTATACTATCCGGATAAATACCTTTAATCATACATTTCCTTTAGCCTAGTCACTAGTGACGTGATGCGTTCCCAGACAGATACGCAAAATTTTCAAAAACTATAGGTTCTATATTGAACTCAGAATTTTATTATATAATGTTAAAAATGTACGTAGACGATTGTTTTTGACATAGCTTTAATAAGGAAAACAAACATATCAAAATACCAGTGAATTATTATAAAACCACAAATCCTTGTTTACTAACATCATTTGTAAAGTCAATTGCTTTTTGCATAAGTATAATGATAACTTATAACTTACGTTATATTTTTCTATTATACATAGACAATCTGGAACCCATAAGCAAAGAATAAGATTATAATATTAATTTAACTGAAGTTAATTATTTTGTTATTATTGTTTTATTTACTGTTTTATCCAGATAGAGCCACGGCAATGGGGTAGCCCGTAGCAGTTAGTAGCTTCCTATACTAAAAAACTCAAGTCAATTCGAAACATACAAACAAACAACTATTCATAATTATTCTTCAAGATTAGATTTTTTAAATATTAGATTTTCCCATACATAATATTATCACATACGATGAATTATATTGAAGAATCTGCTCATAGCGTCAAAAAACAGCCTTTGTAATGTGTAAACGGCTGAACTGATTATGAAGGGACTTTTTGAAGCAGATAGCTGATATTATAAGGAGGAGCCTCCGCCCTTAAAAATTAGAACCTAAAAACGAACCCGAGCGAAGCGAAAATTAGTCACTAATATTTGATAAAGAAATGTCCTCATTCTTTTCACATTAAATTCCCATCCGTACCTATCGGTCAAATACATAAGGATTGAATGAAACTAGAGTGTGAAGACGCATTTAGATTCAGCGGCCGGTTGACTTTTACTAACCTATTTATAGGAGAGTTACGAACGAATAAAATGCGCCTACCTGAATACCTGGAACTCATGCTGCACAAATTTAATTTCAATCATACTTACGTAACATTGTTTGATATTAGACGTACAAATAATAAAAATCTATAATATACTCTATTAAAATTGTGTAGAAAATCTTCTTGAAGTACTGCGTTTTTATCATCATAGGCCGAATCTGTAGTTTTTAAAATTTTGTCTGTCTGTCCGTGCCGGCATCACGTGAAAACCACTAGACAGATTTTGATAAAATCTGGTATGATGATAGCTGGTTTTTCGGGTTAAGATAGAGGATACTTTTTTACTGTGGGAAAACATCTTATATCTAAAAAATGTGTACTAACCATTGAAATGTAAGTAGGGACGTACCCGTATTAGTATATAGCATTATTATATATCATCATCATCATCATCATCATCATCAGCCCTTTTTAACGTCCCACTGCTGGGCACGGGCCTCCCTCAGTACGAGGGGGTTCAGGCCATAGTCCACCGCGCTGGCCCAGTGCGTGTTGGCGGACTTCACATGTCTTACGAAAACTTGCTAGGTTTTCTCAGACATGCAGGTTTTCTCACGATGTTTTCCATTACATTATATATATACTAACTATCAATTCCTGCGGCTCTGCCCGCGTTGATAGCAGATGAAAATTTTGGGTTATAGGTAAGTATTTTTTGTTGCGCTAATCATGAAAAAATAAAAGTTTGGTCTAAAAATGAAAAATAAAAAATCTGGTGATAGCCTAATTACCTAGGGGAATAAAAATTACCCTAAGACTTATTCTCAAACCTACCAAATATACATCAAAAAATGTCATAAAAATCGGTCCAGCCGTTTCGGAGGAGTTCGATAGCAAACACTGTGACACGAGGATTTTTTTTTATTAGAAGATTAGTTTTAATTTTTAATCAATTTCAATACAAAAGTAAAAAAAACCTCACATTAGTATTAAATTTAGACTTTAGCTATTTTTAGTTTATACACTGAAACAATTTATGGTATCATGTTACTTAACTACGAAATATACAGCAAAATGACAACCTTTTTTTAAAGTCGGCTAATACTCAGTTAATTTTAGGCGCCTTTGTTAATACTATGGAGAAATACACATTACATGTGTCTTGTTTTAAGTTTTCTTACAAGTTTTCTGAAGAAGAACTACTTTACCCCAACTTTTGTAGAAGATCCAGAGTGAACCCACCCGCTTGAAAAGTGGAAGATTTTAACCATGAGTGTTTAAAAAGTTAAAATATTTGCTATATAGGTTAAATTAACACTAAAATAACCTTTATTATTTTATAGCGCACTATGAAATATGCCAGTTTGTAGAACGTTAATGTGTTTGTTTACAGCTTAAAATATTTCGTTGGCAACTTTTTACCCATTATGACGCCGGTTTCTATTAGAAATGGTTCTAGATATAGTATGAGCGTTTAATTATCGAACTCACATTTAGCTATTTTAACATAATTTCGCAAAACTTAGATAAATACTTATAATTGATCTCACGTTCTGCGATAAATTGGTTTGAAGCAATAATTTACCATTTCTCAATATTATCATTTTTAATTTCGTATTAAATATGGTTAAATATATTTTTTTTCATACTATACTTGCCAGATTTTATCAATTACAGCGACAAAATTTGAAGAATCTTTTATGGGTCATAGAGGAGCATTAGGTAATTCTTATTCCAGTAAAATCTTTAGTGATTTGATGCAAAAGACACTTAGGCACGTTTGGGCATTGCAAATTATCTTTAACAAGTCATTTCCAAGTAGGTTACATACCAACCAACTAGAACCAAATCTGACTAACTGACTGACAGTATAACCAAAGCCTATGAAACATATAGTCGGCCAACGGACGTGACAGCCAGCCCAAACTGCTATACACTCGCTTGGGACATTAGTGTATGGCAGCTTGGGCTGTCACGTCCGTTGGCCGACTATATGTATCATAGGCTTTGGTACAACTACATACCCTTGAAAGGCTTTTTGAAAAATAATCCAAAATAATATAAAAATATGTGAAATAATCTCTAAAAAACTACTTAATAATCAATATAAGTACCTACTCGCAAATAAAAAAATAACATGATTGATTTATGAAACTATCTTTTAAGCTAATTACAAATACTTTACCAAACATAGCCAAGTAACCAACCATACTTGTTTAGATAAGTTGTCACTTGTCGGTATGTATGTCATTACCGTCAACATACCGTCAACATATCAAAATTTACCTGGAAACTCAACTACAAAATTGAGATTTAAGTCTAACCGCCACACTCAGAGTCACTTAATGAACTTATAAGTCGAGAATCTCCATACTTAAAAAAACGACTTAATGGTATATTAAGTGACTCCGAGTGCGGCGGTAAATGTGTAATAGGGTCCTGTAACTATGCGAAATGAGAATATTTCATAATTATGTAGCAGCAAAACTAATGAATTAAAAATAAAAATAAAGAAGTTTATAAATATTACGTAACATTTTGATAGGCATAGGTACAGTCAGTCAGTCAATCATAAAAGTATTATGGAGCTAATTATAGTACTAAATCAGTGGTGGCCCAATGGAAACGTGCTCGCTTGGGAAACCGAGTGAAGCGGGTTCTTCGATCGCGACTCATTTCTGACATGATTACGGTGAAAAATAACATCGTGAGTGAGTGCATGTCTGAGAGAACCTAGCACGCAAATAGGGGAATATGAATACATTATAGTACTACTAGCAGTACCCGCGGCTTCGCCCGCATTCATGATATCAAGAAAAATAAGTACCCTATGTTACTTCTAATACCTCCAAGAATATGTATACAAAGTTTCATGATGATCGGTTAAGTAGTTTTCGCGTGTAAGCGTAACAAACAAACTTACATTCACATTTATAATAGTATAGATTATATTATGATCTATGCATTTTAAACTGCTTTGATAAGTAATCAACACAGGAAAAATGCTCTCTAATGGGTATTATGAAGCGATAAGGCCTTATAGGTTTAGACCAACACAGTGGCGAAATACGATCTGGAGTTAACCTTCTTACGAAACGACAATTTAAAACTTAGTAGCTTTTTCCATAGTTTTTCTTTCAACCTATCATCATTACAGTAAATATCATAACATTAAAGAAATATGCAGTCTCGTATTTAAAAGATAACGGCTGCTTTACTTCACAGGTACAAAACATAATCTGGGCAGAGTTGTTTTCCACGAACCGTGATTGCTTATCGTATTAAATCACAGTTGTGGCTGTGAATAAATGGGTTACTCTCATCCGTCTCGTCAATCTTTTAACATTGTTCATTTTAGTTTTCAAATAACGAAGGAATCGCGGTGTTTAAACTGAATTAATTTTCCTTAAACTGTAGAAATACGGTTTTTGGACCTAGTTCAACATCTTTTCTTGCAAAGTCAATCTAAATGTATCGTAAATACATTATTTATTTGTTAATATTGTAAATATAAATAAATAAATAAATAAATAAATATGTTGGGACATTATTACAACAGCGCCATCTAGTTCCGCAGTAAGCTACGTTACGTGCTTGTGTTGCGGATACCAGATAGTTGATATACTACACATATATATTTTTTTTAAATACATACATATTATAAATATAAACACCCATGACTGAAGTACAAACATTCGTGCTCAATAAATGAATGCCCCCAGCGGGACTCGAACCCGCGACCGCTGGCGCAGAAAGTAGGGTCACTACCAACTGAGCCAAACGAGTCGTCAGATATCAATATGTGTACTATATGTTTCAAATATTTTTGTCGCAATTATTCTAATTTATCTATTTTATTCGTATAAAATATATTTGGTACATCTCCATCATCAATACTCTCTCACTAAGATATTTGATCAAGTCAAATTTCAACACCTTTCAGTCGCTGGAATTAAAAAGTTATAAATAGTCTTTAACACCAGCTATTCGCATTGCGATGTTCCCGGCTCGTGTATCCAAAATGTAAATTTCGTTGTTTACTTATATATTTGGATTGTGTGGGAGGAACGCGTCGGAGGAATTTATCCACTTTATAAATCCACGGTACAGGTTTCTTTATATTTTCTACAGCGTTAGTTAGATCTTTCGGAAACTACGTGAAATATTGAACTGCCTCGATAAGTGTTTTATACTTTTTCAATAACAGAATAACACTTTTTAAATAATGTTACTTCAATATTACTAACACAAGTAAAAAAACTCATAGTTCATTGAAATGACAAACGAATTTGGGCAGATTTAACCCAATCTTGACAATAATAATATAAACATATGTGATCATTTCGGTAGGAATGGGACATGACCCCATAGAATTTGCCATTTTATTCACATAAATTTTTAGATTTCTATGCCTTTATTTTATGCCTTTAATTCCCGCGGCTCCGCCCGTGCCCGAGGGATGAAAATATAGGGTTATAAGAATTTTTTGATGCCAAATCATAAAAAAAGTAAAAAATAAAAATTTGGTCTAAAAATAAAAAAAAAAACAAATAATCTGTAGAGGGCCCTTATCACCTAGAAGAGTAAGATTTAGTCTACCTATTCTCAGACCTACCAAATATATACAAAAAATTTCATAAAATCGGTCAAGCCGTTTCGGAGGAGTTCGATGACAAACACTGTGACACGAGATTTTTATATATTAGATTTCCAATGACAAAACAACTGAAATAATTCCTATCTAGGTACATAATAAGTATGACAAAATTCTAACTCAGCCGGATCTGTAAATTAAATATTTTTAGGAAAAACTTATTCAAATAATCATTATCATCGATACAGAGGCCGATTCTGTAATATTTAGAATTGTCTCTCTGTCCTTCTGTCTGGAAAGCATTACGAAAAAAGCACAGGATTGATATTGATGAAATTTAGTTGCTGAAAGCTATTATATATCTCTGAGAAATCCATACTAACAGTTTGAACATACTTAGGGAATAAAGGGGAAGAACCCAAGGGAAGCTAGGGAGAGTTACTAATCTATACATATAAAATAAATTTAAGTGTCTGTTTTTAATTTCAAATTAACAGCTTTTCACTAAATGCATATAAAAGTATATACGATACTAACAAAAAAACATTTTTTTTTACATTTTTTGTCTGTCCGTCTGTCTGTTTGTTCCGAGTAATCTCTGAAACGGCTGGACCGATTTTGACGGGACTTTAACTGGCGGATGATAATGATTTAGGAAGTAACTTAGGCTACTCTTTAACCGACTCCAAAAAAGGAGGACGATATATTTTAGAAATTTTATTTATTTTAATTAGCGGAACCCGTGGCTTCGAAGCAAGCAGATTAAATTTTCGATATCTACTATCTAGTCTTCTCTTCTTTGTACCCTTTTTATGAAATACTTCAGAGAAGCTAATTAAATAGCGGTACAGTCTTGTTACGGTCAAACCCATCGTTCATACCACGCAATTAATTGACACGATTACACTAATTTGTGCGAAAGCGTGTAGATACGCGATTTTGCATTCCAGTTTTTTGCTCGTCTCACTATCACTGACTTTCAACAAATGGTAATCTTGGTTTTCCTATATATGTTCATCGGGTTTTCACTTACGACTTTACGTTTACTTAAATTATCATTTTTCCTAACACTATCTACTTTTTTTATAAGCTATGAGACTGGTGCTAACTGCTATGGATACCAGGTAGTTGATACACATATGTAACTTTAAATAAATATATTATAAATATTAACCCATAAGTGAAGTATAAATATTCGAGCTCATCACACAAATGAATGACCCCAGCGGGACTCAAACCCGAAACCGCTGACACAGCAAGTAGAAACAAACCAAGCAAACTAAAAACTGAACCAAGCGTGTCGTTAAACTTTAAGCTTTTTATTTTATTGAGTGGTTAATGTTTAAATACGTATTAGAAGAAATATTTTTTTCATTAATTAATAATAAATTGTTTTAAGGAGGACTAAAGTCATAGTTTATGATAATAATTGACTGAAATGTACCTACTCCTATTATAGCTGCTTAGGTGTAGTATTTTTTGTATTAAAAACTATTTAAAAAATGTCTAAAATTCATCTAGGCTAGTGCTAAACCTAGGCTAGGTATAATAAATTCGTCCGAGCCAACTCAGAAATGCAACGACTGGTAGTTCAAAGCGGATGGTCGGTAATTTAAATCAAGTATGCCGGAATGGTATTCTCACCTGAGCTCTTGGCAGACCGCCTCGAGTAAAATTAACCAGTCTAGAGTATAAGGGCAAAGGCTAAAACATTTTTGAGTTCCATCAAATATTGCAATTTTCTCAAGTTTATACTAATTTTTTACTAATCTTTTAAAACTAAATTCGATAAAATTAAACTAAGTGTGATGTAGATAGAAAAACGAACAGATTCGTTTTTTGTATGTATGTACGAGTATATATTACAATAATTTTGAGAAGAAGAAAGAAATTATTGACCATTTGTTAACAAAATCACTCGACAAATAAATATACAAAAGGGATGGATTGCTTTAGATTTATATAGAACCATCCTTAAAGTATGCATTAAAAAACTATTAAGTTTGTTTTATTATCAGATATCGCGTTAAATATCCAAAACAATAAAAAGCACTGACAATTTATCATGACCAGTAAGAGATCAGCCAAAGGATGAACCATTTTTACTTGCTTCAGAAGCACTGGGATGAAACCCAATTTCGTAGGAATTTCTTAACAAAAACACTCTATACTAACTATAAGCTTAGCCTGTCCTCAGACATGAACTCAGGGCTTCCGGATTGCCTGTAGGAACATGCTAGTCATAAAACCACATATAGGTACAGTTATTCGATGAATCAAGTAAGGTGTATACAATGAAAAGTTTCGATTTAAAGTATTATACAATTAGATATTTGATTAATTCAAATAAATTGTATTCAACGGAATACAATTAAACCGGATTGCTTGGCAAAATGCCTTTAGGTAAAATTAACCGCCGGGAGGGTGAATAGATGAATTGTTTATGATCCATAATTATTCCACTTTCGTAAAAGCCTATAACTTCGAATTGCTTTGTTCTTATGTGCGAATAGCAACGGTGGTTAACTTTACGAGACCGATGTTTTTGAGAGTTTTCCGTATAATAAGCTTAAGTATTAAAAACGGAAGTTATTATCATCAAAGCTCGTCATAACCTGAAGCCTAGCTTTTTTCTTTCAAAGCAACGGCGACGGCGACAATTAACTTTGAGTATAATTTTTTCTGTATGAGGAAGACTTTAATGGCAATTGTTCTTTTAACGTATGTATGTATGTAGATTGTTGATGTTAATATTATACAAACAATAATTTCGTAGAGACTTTCGTAGAGCTATATTTAAATAGTCTAATATTTATTCGGTGCATCGTTTGTGTTATTCATCCCTTTAATACGAGGATCAGGCCTTAGTCCACCACGTTGGCCAAGTGCAATTGGACCGTTCTTTAAGACATGCATGTTTCCTCACAATGTTTTCCCTCATCATATATGACATGTGTTTGCCCTGTTGAAATTAATACACGCATGAAAATATCAACGGTGCAAGACCAGGGGTTACCACTAAGGAACTTCCGACAAATATAGATAATATAGCAAAAGAATACAAAAAAAAACCGCAATGTCTTTAATAATTTTACTGAAAATCAAATAGTTCCTACAGTACAATAATAAATATGTAACGTAGAAATTGTGCAACGCTACAACTGGTACTGCATTAATCAGGCACGTGTTAATTCAACTCGATGTACACCAGTAACCAGGCTATTTTCTACATGGACAATCATTTGATTGTCATAAGTTTTTGTTTTTATTGACTTCAATCGGAATAAGTTTGCAAAGTGTTTAGAGTAGAAATATAATATTCTTATCTTATAGTCATCAAATATTTACTTGTACCTTTTATTATGAAATGTGTTTTAATATAAATCATCTTTAAATCAGTTATAAATCTTTATGTAAGAGATCTATAGATCATTATCCATATTTTTTAAACTTTTTAATACTATACTCACTCGTATATACATAATACACTGTACAGTTTATTTTTTTAAAAAAATAATTGACTTTTATTTTATTTATTTATTTATGTACCACAGAAAATTATATTAAAGTAAATGAGATAAAGGGGAGCAATAAAATGATCTCCAGGAGGAAGGCTCCACAGAAGAAAGGTTGGGAAGCCCTGCTATATACAATTTCATTAACCGCAATAAACAAAAACATTATCGTAAACTTCCCAAAGTTCAATACTCGAAAATCGGGGTAAATTCGCAAGTGGCAACACTTACTGCGATGCGCTGGCGCAGGCGTTTGGTTAATTTTAGATACTGTTATGTCACAATGCTCAGTACATCACTGTTTCCTGGTTGCAGTTCAGTAAAGTGCAGTAACGATGTGTCAGGTATTAGTAATCGTAACTATAACAGTTTGCTGATATAAACGAAATACTGTTAGGATTTAAAATAAGGCCTCTATATAATTTATCGAGTCATGTAAATAATTTGTGGTCGGTGAGATTTTAACATGTTCATTTATTACAATGTAATTTTTCCCAATATTTTATAAAGAAATAGTGCCATTGTGAAGAATTTTGTCACTTCACAATTTCAGATAAAATGTTTTAAAAATACAACGAATATACCTATTTGAAATATATTTTTACGTCAAAACTTATATATATATATATATATATATATATATATATATATATATATATATATATATATATATATATATATATATATATATATATATATATATATATATAACCATGAGAATTGACTTGAGGTAGACCCTGGAAAGAGATGAAAATATATATTTATTTTAATCAAAATAATTAATGGAAGTACTAAGTGCCTGTTTAAAAAGTGTTTGAGTAATAAACTTTGATACGTTACGATTTTATCTTGGAGGCTAGTCGTAAAAATATAACGATTCGTCGATTGCCGATTTTATTGTAGGAAATCATGTATTAATTTTTTATCATACTAATTTTTAATACATTATAAATTATTATAATCCATATTCTATTTATTACCAGTAAGCATATTTATAAGCATTTGTCAAAGACCGACATTTAGATACACGAAATGTTTTACACGAAAGGATTATGTATTGATAAGAAAGAATAATATTTCAATAAGACCTACCAAATAATACCAAACAAATATTTTATGGATTGTTCAGAACAGATTTGACTCAAAATCCGAACTGAATGTACAGTAATCGAACTGCCGACCTCCAATTGCCACCATGTCAGATGGTTATCAATACTAAATTAAATTAGTATATTTAAAACCTGCTATCGTATCTAGTTATTAACTCGTACTACAGTTCAAACAATAGCCTTTGAAACTAAGCTCTAAGATAAGATCGTCTTAAGCATATTGTTCCAATTAAAAAAATGAGGTCGTTAAACGGTCAATGCACGTAGCTTTCTGGTTAAATTTTGGACTTTAAACATTTAATGGTACTAAGTAAGGTGTGTAATTTATACTTTAAAAAAACTAATGTGTTTTTAATCTATATATTATGTATTACTAAAATTGTTCGTTTTTAATTTCAAATAAACAGCTTTTCACTAAATGCATATCAAAGTATTATAAAGGTACGGACTACGGTACTTACATCGAAAATACAATTTAAAAAATTTTTGTCCGTCTATCTGTCTGTCTGTTTGTTTGTTGCGGGCAGTCTTTGAAACGGCTGGACTGATTTTGACGGGGTTTTCACTCGCAGGTAGCTAATGCTACAAGGAGTAACTTAGGCTACAATTATTTTAGAAATTTATTCGCGCTATTAGCGCTAAATCTAGGGATGAAGCCGAGCGAAGCGAGGTTTAGTCGTTAGCCTGTAAATATACTTAATGAAACTCGCGAGTCACTGTGGCTTCACTCAAGTTCCTTTGTAACCACCGAAAGTATTCATATTTCTGCATATTGATATGTATACTAATACATATAATTATATACCTACCTATATTAAATCGAATCTAATAGGTATATTTTTTTGAAATGTACTAAATCTACGAAGTGTTAAAACAACAGTTGTTTTTAATCTTCCGAAATTGGCCTTATTATCATAATATAACTCAATATCATTGAATTTTTTAGAAGTTATTTTTTCATTACTTACTAGCGACTCACCTTCGCTTCGCTCGGGTTCATCCCTAGGTTTAGCGTCAGCGAAGCCACGGGTTCCGATAGTTAAAATAAATAAAATTTCTAAAATATATCCTCTTCCTTTTTTGAAGTCGGTTAAAAAGTAGACTAAGTTACGCCTTATGTGAAAGTTGTTAATTTGAAATTAAAAACAGACACTTCAATTGAGGTATACTAAATACTAATGATTTGAAATTTACTAAATTAACGTTTAAAACAAGTTACATTGACTCTTTACTGAGGATATTACGCTCAGTACTTCTTAATAAATGATTGTATTGTTGCTGGCACACAAAGGTTGTCGTTATCAAAACATTTAGTCGGGACAAAGGCATGCTGAATCATTAGTTACGAGGTCTGAGATTAGTATGACGTTTGAAGTAAAGGGCAATTTTGATTTTGTTACAATACTTGATTGCTTGTCCGATAGATATCCAGCAGGTTAAGCCTAAACCAAAAATATTAATTTTAAGTTATACCTCATTTATTACAATAATATATTCTTGTGAATTTAGACCAGAAGTGAGCTTTATTTTAAAAAAAATAAGCTTACTAAATCGACCTCAATTTATTGTAAGTATCTGAAAACGCTAAAACACAATTAAACTAATCAAAAAGACAACTAAGCTACCAACAATGATATTTTAAAGAAATATACCAACAGAGTAACGATCTAACAATACTACCACGACAAGCGTCAAGATACAACTACCCCCCGATGCCGGTTATGCATCGACTTTTATAGATTTCTCCCCACCCTCTAACGTCCTCTTTCCTATTCATCTTCCACACGGCCTTTCCTGACAGGAGACCGTCCTCGGGCTCCTTCATCTTCTAACCTTGGGGTTCAGAACCTCGACATCGAAAACCTGAGTGACGCCAGGAGCTATAGACATTACACTCTCATCATCTGCTGCTGTATGTAACAATAAAATCACCAGACAAAAAAATCATAAAGTGCATTTCCAAAACTTGCATGTCTATATGAAGGTTTCAATTTGATTCATTTGTGGGCTAAGCTCACCTAGCATAACCTAAACACAGTGGATGTGAAACAAACAGATATCTGTACCAATTACCCGGGGCAGGACCCGTCGGGGGAGTGCGCCCTCACGACTCGCCAGAGAACTATGTCATAGCTTTGCGTGTGTAAATCAGTACCTATAAAAGCATGTTTCAACCCAACCTAACCACAAATATACGTTACCTAGCATAACCTAAGCACAGTGGATGTAAAACAAACAGATATCTGTACCAATTACCCGGGGCAGGACCCGTCGGGGGAGTGCACCCTCACGACTCGCCAGAGAACCATGTCATAGCTTTGCGTGTGTAAATCAGTACCTATAAAAGCATGTTTCAATCCAACCTACCCCCAAATATACGTTTAATGTTTGCTACACAAACATATACAACGGTCAACGGTCAACTCATAGTATGATCACTGCTCCAGGACGACATGTCTGAGTAACCTCCAAGACACTGTCCGAGCTCACAAAAATTAATTTTAAGCTACACAAGGTATGTCCCATATACTAGGATCGCATGTCTGAGCGCACTCCAAGACAGCATCCAATAATATGAAACCGTACCCCACTTGAAGTGCATCTGTCGGCCAGAACAGCATATCCGAGTACAAAGACCTGCGACACAAGCTATCCCCGGCCGCAAGATACAACTTCCCTTGAATGTGTCAACCCCAATGAGAAACAAAAATAAGCATCTTTCACATACACAGTAAAAATAAAATAAAAAAATTACAGTTAACATTTCTATAAAGGCCTGGCATAAAGCACAGCACCTACTATAGCACAGATCACGACTACTGACATTACAACAAAATAAAAAAAGATCTAAAAATAACCGTTAATTCAAATAATTTAATTTTCTAATTTAAGCCTGACAAGCAAAACCAAACTAAACTATACACAGCGGCCAAAAGACAGCACAAATCACCAAAATCAATGAAAATACACCAAAATCACGATACCCTCCGATAAAAACTTTTAAATAAAAACAACCAACAAATATCACACGCTAACAAAAGTAGTGGGCGAAACAGGACCTATCCCACTTCTGATCTTGTGAATTTAGACCAGAAGTGAGCTTTATTTTAAAAAAAATAAGCTTACTAAATCGACCTCAATTTATTGTAAGTATCTGAAAACGCTAAAACACAATTAAACTAATCAAAAAGACAACTAAGCTACCAACAATGATATTTTAAAGAAATATACCAACAGAGTAACGATCTAACAATACTACCACGACAAGCGTCAAGATACAACTACCCCCCGATGCCGGTTATGCATCGACTTTTATAGATTTCTCCCCACCCTCTAACGTCCTCTTTCCTATTCATCTTCCACAATATTATATGTTGGAACAGTAAAATACTCTAGTTCCATGGTAAGTTACGAGGCTTGTGTTGTGGTCTGTGGATATTAGACAGTTTATACACTACACATAATAATAAGTATCTTTTTTTCAAGTGAAATGAAATTAATGTCCCATGGCACAGCGAATAGAGTTGCTACAAAATGAGTCAAGCCCTACTTTACCGACTGATTGAAATGAATCTTATCTAATTTTTTATTCAGATTTTTGATCTGTAATAAAAAAAATATAGTTCAACAAAGCAAAACGTTTAACAAAATAGAGACGAGAATGATTAATTTGACGTTTATTGAAAGCAAAGCATTAATATACAGCACATTTCAATATATTTTGAACCATCTTAGATAGAACATATTATATCGATATCATATACTTTTTTTTTTCAGCTTATAGCCGTCCACTGCTGGACGAAAGCCTCCCCCATTGAACGCCAATCATCCCGATCTTGGGCAGCCCGCATCCATCCCGTACCTGCCACCTTTTTCAAATCGTCGGTCCACCTTGCCGCAGGGCGTCCTACACTACGTTTGCCTAAACGTGGTCTCCACTCAAACACGTGTCGGCTCCATCGGCCATCAACACGCCTGGAGATATGACCAGCCCACTTCCATTTCAGCGTGCAAATTCTATGCGCAATGTCGGTGACCTTAGTCCTCTGGCGAATGTCCTCATTCCGGATTCTATCTGCCAGAGAAACTCCGAGCATCGCGCGTTCCATTGCTCGCTGAGCGATCTTAAACTTGTGGACCAGTCCAACGGTGAGTGTCCACGTTTCGGCTCCGTAAGTCATTACAGGTAGGACGCACTGGTTAAAAGCCTTGGTTTTAAGTGATTGTGGGATCGACGATTCAAAAATATGTCGCAACTTCCCAAATGCCGCCCAACCCAAGCGTATTCTTCTGTTAGCCTCCTTCTCAAAGTTGTGCCGGCCGAGTTGTATAGTTTGGCCCAGGTAGACATATTCCTGCACAACTTCGAGTGTAATACATGCTTAACCTCTATATATACCTACATAATATAATAAAATTCTAGCTTAATCGAATCTGTACATTGAATATTTTTTGGAAATTCTTATTGAAATAGTAATTATTATCGATACAGAGGCCGAATCTATACTTTTTATAATTTTTGTATGTCTGTCTGTGATCACATTACGAGAAAACCACTGGACAGATTTTGATGGAATTTGGTACGATGATAGCTGGTTATCCGGGTCAGAATATAGGATACTTTTTACTGCTGGAAAATATCTAATTTCAGAGAAATCTCAATTAACCGTTAGAAACTGGCTGTAAAAAATCACACGGTATGAGAAATCTAACAATTTAGTTTCTTTAAAACGCAAGCAAAGCCGCAGGAAATGCTAGTTATAAATAAATTGTATAGGTAAAAAGTGTCTATTTGTAAAGTCAAAATAAAAGAATTAGGGTTTCGCGCAAAAGAATTCAATCATCTTAGTTAATAATTTATCACAGATAACTTAAAGGCGTTCAAACGATTGAGATGAGTCGTTAAAAATCATGATAATGTATTAATTAATTGATGTGATTAAATTGCCGTCCATTTTATGCAAGAACGCCTCGAGTAAGTTGAAATAGTGATGTAACTTGTATATAGTATTTTTTAATCTGTATATAAAAAATGAATTAAACGATGTTTTGACGTTTTATTTGGTTTCTTTTCCTGAGAAATTGTGTCGGGTATTTTTTTAAGTATTAAATGTCAAAAAATCATGCTATCAAATGTCAAAAAAATATGCTGCAATCTTAGATAACATTGTAGTCTACTTTTAAAATTTTGTTAAACTTATGTACAATATATAACTTTAACAAGTAGGTACATATAGATACAATAATATGTTGGGACATTATTACAACAGCACCATCTAGTTCCGTAGTAAGCTAAGAGGCTTGTGTTACGTTCTACGGATACCAGATAGTTGATACACTACACAATACACATATAATTTTTAAATACATACATTTTATAAATATAAACACCCATTACTGGAGTACACAAATTCGTGATCAACAAATGACTGGGACTCGAACCCACAGCCAACGCAGAAAGTAGGGTCACTACCAACTGAGTCAAACGTGTCGTCAAATAATGCACTATGTTCTATGATTAAATTTCTACTGCTGATGTCGCTCTATTCGATATGGTAATTTTATCCTCTTCGAGGGTGGTCTGATAAGTAGATAACTATAGTTAAACGGTCTTATTCATAAAAATCTCTTATTATAGGTTTACAATGTTCATTAGCTAAAATGCTCAATAGGCCTATTAAACGTTTCATAACTTTCTTTATTCATAACGGATCAATAAACGTCTCATAACTAAATGCTTGCTATAAGCTGGATTCGTTTTATTGTGTTGTCATTCTGATAAATTCATGGACAAAATGTCAAAAATACTGGTCTCGATGCTCCGTGAATCAGTTTGACATTTGATTTGACTTTTCCGCCAAAAGTAAATTAGTGAACAAAACCATTTATTAACTATTGAAAAAGGAATAAAAGTAGCTAAAAAGAGAGACAGAAGTGCAAATAGGTTAAGCTAATAGCAGGTTAGTACAGAATTTAAACTTCAAGCTACATAAGTGTGTATTTGGTGTACTTCCTTAATCCTTTGTATTTCTACGTGTTTACTTAATATTTTCTCGCGCTTATTTCTTTCCGTAGCATTAATTATTATTGACGGAGTTGGTCAGGGTTGGTTGAGAGGGTTTCCGCCATTGAAAACAAAAATACAGATACCAACACAAACTCTAAGAAGCAGGCAGCATGGGAAGATTTATTCAACAGGTATAGTGTTTTTAAATAAATACAGTGCATTATTAGTGTAAATAAAGATTAAACTGTAATATTGTTCACAGTTTTCACTGCATGTGCAAAGGGAGCAAAAATTGAATATTACGAGATGAAAAATAAAATGCTTTAAAATAAAATATATATTTCTTTTATTAATTTACAATATTATATCATAGGTACTTTTAGAATACAATTTTTACAAACTTTGAATGTCTTATTTATTTATATCTAATCAAAATCCTAAAAAAATTTCAAGTTTCTAGTTTTAAAAATGACATAATTTCAATACAAACTTTCATCCCCTATTTCAACCTCTTACATGCCGTTTTTCGCCTTAAAAAGTAGCCTGTGTCCTTTCTCAGGCTTTAGACTATCTGTGTACTTAATTTCATTTAAATCGGTTCAGTAGTTTTGGCGTGAAACCGCGACAGACAGACATTTACTTTCGAATATATATTATTAATATTAATAATTTATTATTTTTTCTATCCATAGTTAAAATGCTCATCAATAAATGCTCGCAGGAAAGTACTGTTTCCTACTCTTCCTCTTTCACTCATATTAGTAGGTGCTGCAAAGCCATTCTCCTGAATAATATGAATGTCATCATCATTTTCTGAAATAAAATAACATTTGTAAAAAATATTGCTTACATAAATAGTAATATACATGTGTTGATGTAAAGTTATGATAATATGATTAAAATTACCTGGAACTGTGTCCTGATGATCTATTGCAATATTATGCAAAACTGCAAGAGCCACATATGTAGGTTTTACGTTACGCATGTGAACTGTGTCTCCATACAACAAGCTTTGAAACCGTTGCTTCCAAACACCAAAGCCAATGGCGGCTATAGTTTGGAGAGCTTGCA
The DNA here is from genome assembly GCA_951802675.2 of Boloria euphrosyne. Lineage (NCBI taxonomy): Eukaryota > Metazoa > Arthropoda > Insecta > Lepidoptera > Nymphalidae > Boloria > Boloria euphrosyne. Next base: position 7,347,221 of record OX637896.1, read on the forward strand.
TTATATCATATATGGTATCTTGGTTTGATACACAGCAAAAAAATAATTTTAAACAATGTTTTACAATTACGCAATGTCACTAGACACCAAATAAAATAATCTCACTTCAAGTTTAATCAAATTATCAGCTGTCACTGATGACAAGACGACCATCTTGTCCTTTATTAAAGGTTTATAGTAGGCTTATAGTAGGCCTCAAGCTACTATAAGTTACAGAGCCGTTATTGAATACTTATAGAGTGTTTTAACACTATTGAACGTTTATGAATAATGTTTTTGAGAATTTGCTTATTAACAAGCTAATAAAGCTTCTATATTTTTTTATGAATAAGACCGAAAGTATATTAACTATAAAAGTAACAGTAAAGTTTCTTTAACGAGCTTACATATTTAATAATTTATTTACATGCTTAAAATTTTAAATTCCAATGCTATCATAGTAATAATAATTTGTGTATCTCCATCTCTCTGTTACATTTTCACCCTTAAAATGCTGAACTGGTTTCAATATTAAGCAAGGACATAGACTGTAATGGCTACTTATTACCATTTACCACCCGTTCATGACTCGAGCAAAACCTGGGCAAAGACTTGTAAGTATAAATAAGTTAAGTATTTTTTTATGCCTTGAGAGTAGAAGAGTATTAGGACCCAAACGGTGACTTTCTTACGTTAAACGTCAGGGTACGCTCGACGATCGTCAGACGCGCACTGAATGCTGTCATCGCGCATTTTTGTCAACACGAACGCAATCCATTCTCTTTTTTTTAAATTTATGAGCACAAATTATGTGTAAATGATGATATTGAAGATGTGCGCATAGTTGATGCATTAGTGCAACGTGGTGTTCATATATACTTTTTAGTTTATTAGCGCAAAAGCGCAAGCGCATATTAAGTTCGCGTCGACGCGACGCGACGGCACATTAAAAAGTCAACCTGTACTGTGTACACCGAACAGTCCTTAAGTTCAAAGGCCGCAAAGGTAGATTAGACATAGTACTTAGTTAGTAGTTAGAGTAGACATAGTAGTACGCTCATTTAATTCTAAATAGATCTTTCTACCACAATTTCGTCACTATTATCGTAAGCCATTATTATCTTAATAATTTCATCAATTATCGTTTATTTATGCTTAAAAACCCTTGAATAGATTTAAAAACATTTCTTCACAGCGCTCATCCGCTTACATAATCCCGATTTGAATTAAGATAACAAAATCAATTATGATTGCTTTCCTTTTATTTTTAGAGATTGTCTCTATATCGACAACTAGAAAATAATCGTTGGCTGTTAATAGTAGTTTTGATGCCAAACCTCAATAAGATACTATGTAATTAGCCTCTATGAATCTGTAGTACATTCTTGTCCATATATTTTGTAATCTATACCTACTGGTGTTATAAATAGAAACTACGACCGTTAACTTGATTTCTACAGAAAAAGCTAAATCATTTTTGATGATTTGTTATAGGTTATAGTTTGAAATAAAAAATAAATATAAATCAGGTTAAATAGTAGGAAACGAAATAGAGAGAAAACTGATATACTTTTAAATTAAAAACCTAGCATTATTAAATAAAACAAAGTAGGTACATCTTCCATACATAATAAAACTTCAAAAAATCTATGCGTTAAATATTTTATGAATCTATAGCTTTTAGAATCTGTCTAGGAATGCATCACGAGAAAACCCCTGAAAAGATTTTAATGAAACTTTGTATGATTTTATATCATAGCTGTTAGGACTTTTAAGTGCAGGAAATATATCATCTCTGAGAAAGGCCACCGCACCTACAATTTGTACTACAGCTACAATCGTTTGGCATGACGATAGTGATGGGAAAGGGAAGGGGATCGATGTAGTCATGAATCTAACCTAACATAACCTACCTAAAAAGAATGATTCTTAATATTAACCTTAAGAACCTATTATATCCAAGTCGAAAGAAAATAGTAATTCACGATGAAAATACAAATTAATAGAAAAAAAGCAGCGTTGGCGTTAATACATAAGTACCAAAAAAAGTTAGATTGACAAAACATACAAACATATGCGAGTATAAGTTATCAAAATAGTCATTCCAAGTTGGGAAACGCCCAACACATTCACTACCTAAGTAGGTATAGTTCAGTTCTAAGAATACTGTACTGAATAATAATTATGGAGGCCCTACATGAGGAGTGTCAGAAAGAACCTCTCATTACTCACCTTTTGATCTCTAAATAAGTGTAAGGCCATAGTTACATATAGTAAAAAATTGCATTTATTATGACGACATGTTTGGCTCATTTGGTAGTGACCATTGATATACTAGGAAACTTATAATATCATTGGTAGTGACCCTACTTTCTGCGCCAGCGCGGCGGTCGCGGGTTTGAGTCCCGCTGGGGGCATTCATTTGTTGAGCACGAATGTGTGTTCTCCAGTCATCGGTGTTAATATTTATAAGATTTATGTATTTAAAATTTATGTGTATTATATCAACTTTCTGATATCCGTAACACAAGCCTCGTAGCTTACTACGGAACTAGATGGCGCTGTTGTAATAATGTCCCAACATATTATATATTATAATGACAGTGTGATAAGATGTGATCAAAGGGATAAAAAAGAAGCTGTACATATGTATAATGCAATAAAAGGCATAAAATATTTAGAGTATCAATTTAAAAAGGCCGACGTTCTCATTTCATTCATCACTTTCAATTTACGCATAACTTCGACATGAGTGCATCGAATCTGGTGATTGCCTTTCCATAAACATTTCCCTGTTTCTGAGTAAACGTATCGTAACATATCAAATCAAAGGCATTTATAATTTATTGTAGCTGTAGTCTATCTCTTGTCTTACGGTGGAGGAAAACATCGTGAGGAACTGCATGTCTGAGAGAATCTCGCAAGTTTTCGAAAGACATGTGAAGTCCGCCTTTACTTAGCCAGCGTAGTGAACTATGGCCTGATTCCCTAAAAGGAGGTCCGGCTTCGTACAACATAATCTTTAAAAAAAAATGAAATAAACCAAAACCCAATGCATTTCTCAATACGGACGCAATGTCCTAAATTTACCAAATGCAAAAAATATTATATAGTCATTGTAATGAAAAAGAGAAAGTTAAGATTTCTGTCACGTACTTGCTTGAATAATGATCTTCAAAATTTAATGTAAACATTTGAAAACTACGAATAATGACAATTAACTATTATTGGTAGTTTGAAAGTCACTTTGTATAGTGTCAAATTTCAATGGTCAATCATTACAATTGATTGCAAATTGAAAGCGAACGCCTATTTGAATGTCAAAAAATGTTTTACAATTTAAAAAAATGAGGACTGTCGTGAAATGTGATTGACATTGTAGCAATAATTGTAACTGGTTCGATTACCTGTACAAGTAAAATTATTTATTTAGACCATGACATGACATAGACTATGTCTCTCCCAGACCATGATTGCTGTAAAGCATTCAAAGCTTTGGAAACTAAAACTCCAAACCGAGAAAAAATTCAAAAAGATGGGTATTTTTACTATACGTAAATCTATTAATACCTGTTATAGATTTTTTCCTATCTATATTGATATAAGATTTAATGAAATTAAAGAACAAAAAAAATCAATACCCTTATGTGCTCTATATCAGTTAGAGTAGTGGGGAACAGTTTCAGTAATCAATATACCTATATATACGAGTATATCCGTAATGTAGTGACTGAAGTATCAACCTGAATTGAAGATCACTAGAAAAAACCAAATAACAGAATATTCTTACAGCTATTTTGAGCTTGTGGTAAAAAACAAACTAACAAATATTATATAAACTAAGTGTTATTTTTTAGCATCCAACGTACTCTACATTAAAACAGGCAAGAACTGTTTACAGTTACAAATGAATGTGACGGATTTGTTATGGTTTGGCACACGTACCTAAAGCCCGTGACTCATGTTAGAGACGATTATTTGATATCTTCGTGAATCACCTGGGAGGAAAAAAAGCTTGCGATAAAGTAATATCTGAGTAAAAAGTCCAACTGCGAGCTTTAGTTGAATATTATCAGCTTTTGATAAGCACGCATCACTCAGCAATGGCCGTCGTAATGATATTTTTACAGATATCAAGACGTATTTTAAATGAGATTGCTCCTTTGTTTGTCAACCAATTTTCTTTTTTTAGTAACTTTACTGTTATAAGTTTTTTTTCTCTCTTATAAAACAAATAATGCTATATGATCTAATCCCAAATTTTTAATAATGATTAGAATGGTAAAATTTTGACCACTAGGCAAACATTAATAGAAATGAATACAAAATATTTGCCCAGCGGTAACGCGTCGCTTGTATAACCGAGTGATACGGGTTCAAATCCAGGTCTCGCACCTCTGATATTTTCATGTGGGAATCATTTCTATCCTGATTACCACTTGTCTTACTGTGAAGGAAAACATCGTGAGGAAACCTGCATGTCTGAGAAAACCTAGCAAGTTTTCGTAAGACATGTGTATCCGAAGACCAGGATTTCGATTTAGTCAGAAAGAGAAGCGTCGAAATTGAAACACAATATGTCTTCTAAAAGGAAACTTCGATTGTTATTTTATAACTAACTCTAGACATATGTATTTGCCATTAACCTTAATATACTCGTAAACAAGAAATATAGGGAAAACATCAGACGCAGTCCAATTATAAGTAACTATTATAACTCCCCCCGATATACTCGGATTCGTTCCCTACGTACTTTTTGTATAGATTTACATTTATGTAATGTTATCCGGATTATTAACTATCATAATCAAATAAATTTATTAAAATCTAGTCATTTTCTCATGATCCCAGAAACAGACGAACAAAAAACTCAGCCCTGTACCAAAAATAATGACTGTTTCAATAACACTTTCCAAAATAAAAATAATGTACAGTATAGTAGTCAGAATTACAGTTAGAAATTTATTATATGTATAGATATATGCAATATATGCATGTCAATTCGTTCATGTCTGTGATAGCGTGTTGACACTCAAATTGAATTCTTAGTGAAAGCTTTATTACTTCCTCTATAATCCCTGAAACATTTACATGCTAAATATATAGATTATGACACTACCGTAATAGTGTATTTTGCGGATTTGCTTAATAACATGATGATCAGATGTTATATGCAATTTCAGAAGGAAACCCTGACTTTAGGGTTCAGATACTCAAAACCCATCTTCCCCCGTAATCTTATTTCTTAGACAACGAGGACCTCTCAAACGGAACCACTTTCTTTAACACGTGCAGTGTGCCTACACGCACTTGGCCAGAGCGGTTGAATTTGGCTTGATCCCCCCGTACTGAAGGAAGGCCTATGTCCAGCAGTGGGACTCTAAGAAGAGCTGAATATATAAATATTTTTATAATACATAATAATACACAAGCTATTAGAAATTTTCATTCGGAATAGGCACCTTTCATTAAGTTTCAAAATTGATGCCAGTCAAATACTTACAAACAATAATATAAACACATTATATTTCTTCGTATGCATCAAATCCGACACACATTAAATCTAATGAGACAAGTATAAACAAAATTGATTACTACGTACATACTTACCAACCTAATTGAAATGCGGTTACCAATTAAGCCAATTGCCTTTGAAATGTCGCGTAATGATCGAAATAACTGCATTGCTTGGCTTTAGTCATATGTAAATCTATACAAGCCTAACAAAATTCTGAATCGAATCTGTACAATAAATATTTCTTAGAAAATCTTATTGAATTAGTCGTAACCGCTGTTAAAAATAAATAATATGTATTTTTATAGTTTTTTATATCAACAATTGTCTAACTTTGAACAAAAACATCGTGAGGAAACCTGCATGGCTGAAAGAACCAAACCAGTTTTCGAAAGACATGTGTACTGTGTAGTCCGCCAACCCGCAATTGACCAGCTTGGTGGACTATGGTCTGATACTGATCCCCCTCGTATTGAAGGCTCTTGGTCAACAATGAACATTCAAAAGGTCTGACATACATGTTTTATTCAACATATGTAACAAGAATTAATAATATTGGTATAGAAAGGCTGAATGTATAAAGTTACGCCTAAGGCGTTTTCATAGAACTTTGATTAGAATCGAACAAATACCGTGAATTTATATTCCGCAATAATACGCAGATGTGCCGAGCTTGAGGTCATGACTGAGATTCTTGGTGGGTAATGGGTATATGTACTCGTATAATTGTTCAATAGAGTTTAAAAGATTATTCAATGAACTGACTAATTAATAAAAATCTTAGTTTCTGGCTGGATGTAGAGATCTACATAAATAGGCGAAATCAACACAGTTCAGTAGCTTTATTCCTTCACCTTTCACCTTTTTTTAGTAGTTGATGAGCTTTAAAATAATTTGGGCGAATTTCGACCACTGTCGAAAAATTTGAGTGAACACATTCCACTAGACATAGGTAGGCAGATGAGGAAGACTTATAAATCGTAATTAAACGTTAAAATGCAAAGGAGAGCTGCAATTATAATAATAGATCACTTTAATTTTCCAGCAAACGCGCATAATAATCTGGAAAGTTCGACAGTTTGAAACAAGTCCAATACTTTATGTAGCACCTATTAATTTTCTTGCCAAGTTGCTGTTTTTGTAAAACTACATTTAGTATTTGTCGTGCGAATTGCACAGAAAATCGGACTGCTAATAATTATAATTGCTAAGTATGTACGCGTGTGTTTTTCGCGACAAAACATATTGGACAGGCTTGAATGAAATCTACACATAAATAATAAAATTCTAATTTGAATCTGCATATTAAAATTTTTGGAAAAATGTTAGGTATTGAAATAGTCATTATATCGATACAGAGGCCGAACTTATACTCATTGACAATGATTCACACATAGAATACTTGAGACAAGATTAACTAGACATGTCACTAGTTATATGTGTGAAAAATGCATTTGTTTACCTTTTTTTATGCATTAACAGAGTATTAGAAATTTACATTATTTTTTTCTAAATAAGTTTCAGTGATCTTTTTAATTAATAATAGTTACTTCTTTTTAATGAATGGGATTATATTATATTAAGTGTGTCATAATAATATGAATAGTTGCTATATTTTGATCATTTTCTAGATATTTTATTAAAGATTGTGTGATTATTTGCTTATATTTTCTTATATCTTACAAATTAAAAAAAATATTATGTATATTTAAAAGGAATAATTTTAAACAATTAGAACCACATTTTCATTACTTATCGGACTCTTATCATAGTTGGTAGCTATCCTGAGAATGTACATAATGGAGACATTATCTTTCACTTAGTCTGCCGTTACTGATACACAAATTGTACTTTTAAATAAATAATCTCTACTTAGGATATATCTACTCATGTATTTTTATAGCTTACTTACTTATTTTTAACATACCTATTAATTATTATTCAAACAATTGTTTTATTAAAAGGTATGCTATTATTATAATTATGTGCATAATAAAAGCTCAAGGCATATGTAACAAAATTTATTGTTTGTATGTATGTATATTTAAATTTTAAAAATAGACATTCTAATAGTGAGGTAATATCTAATGGGAACATTTTTCAAGTCCGCAAATATTTAGGCTAAGGTAAAACAAAATCTTATTTTCAGGTATCCTAACCCTCACCCACTGACACAAATCTATTGAGTCATTTACGTTTGCTCATCTTCAGCTATTTTAAGAAACATTAAATGCGCGCCGAAAATCTCGTAAGAAAAATGGATTTACGCCAAAAGGATAATAAAGTGAAAGAAAACAGCTATCACCGGACGACGCAATGCTAAAGGAATGCATGTAATGCAGCAGATACGGCACAAAGCTTTTTTATTTTATTTTTGAGACCCAATTATTAAGGATTTCCGCAAAGCGGTCATTAAATAACAGAAAAGTGTATTTTAGCTATGCTTATATCGATTAATTTAATACTGAATACTAATATAATAAAGTTTAAGTCATAACTTACGCTTTTAATTTTGTGCACTACATAAAAATAAATAAGTTTAAAACAACACACACGTTCACTGTGTACACCACTGCACTGCAATCTGTCAAGTAGTTGTGGATTTAAGTGTTGCTAGCCTGTACAATATTTTTCCCGGTATGTTTAAAAGCTTATAATAAAAATAATGAATGAATAATTATTTTATTTCTTATATATTATATAATTTGTTATGTAAAATATTTTTTATATGTTTTTTGTGAATATGTAGTGTTTTTAGTGTTTAAGTTTTTAATCAAAAATTAATGCAAATCAATGTTGCCATGATAGAAACCAAACGTTTCCACATTTTGCACTCGACAATTTTCTTTGCCAGCTGAGAGGTTCACGTTACCTACCTTTTATTATTATTAGCGGTGACTAAAAATAGGTCAAATATTTAAAAATGTCCGCTGGCACGCTTCGCGGTCCCGAACAGTTGTAATCACATCGCAGGAGTCGAATGGAAAATGCGAATAATTTAAACTCTTATATTGTTGCACTTTCGTGCGAGCCAAAGTGCAACAGGAACAATTTTATGTACGTCTCGAAATGACAAAAACTACAGGTAAATGTTTTAATTTTATTTTAAATAGATAATTTGTAAAGATAATTGATGTTATACAATATAATGATAAAATTATTTTAATAATGTACCAGTGAACTTATTTTTTATTTCTAATTCATAAAGGTATTGAAACATATTATGAAATAAATTTTAAAAATAAAAGAGCGCATAGCTTACAAAATGAAGTTATTAGCTGTGTGCTGTGTTGCCATGTAAACAAAACAAACAAAAAAACAAAGTTCAACGCCCTTGAGAGATCGGTACGGCACAAAGAAATTCAAAATAAGAAGGGTTCCATAAACCTGGTTAATATTTTTATTGGGCGTAATTTCAAAAATGTTACACTGTTTTATGATTTGTTTTTATTTTTACGGCATATTTCATTTCCACCACTTTCGGTATAAGTATTGTATTTTGAACGTTGTAGTTATGTAAATGATGTGAGCCTATTATATACATTCGAAACCTAATTTATGTTTATTTTAAATAATATACACTTAAAATAAGTACTGCTAGTTTAGTAAGTACACTATTAAAAATAAAACAGCGAAGGAACAGTAAACATTTTTATTTTATTGTAAATATTATTTATTGTATCATCTGACACTCGCGATGATATTTATGAATTTGAAGCTAAAACTCAAGGATTATTGATTTTGATACAACACTATAGCACTTAAAGTTAGGCACATGTTTTTACTAATGTCTGGAATAGAACTTTTAACGACATGGAATGAATAGAATATTTTCAACCTACTTCCAAAAAGGAGGAAGGTTCTCAATTCGTCTGTATGTTATTTTTAAAGTGGGATACATTTTTTTTGCTTTGATTAAATAGTTCCCCATTTTTAAAAATAAAAGTGGAAAGTCATTTTAATCTGTAACAGTAAAATACAATATTTTTATTTTTTTACAATAATCTTTTAAGATGTTTAAAATTAAAATTTGCAAATACTTTATTGCCATTTCTGTATTTTGAAATCATTTTGTAGGGTAGGCACTTTTTGTAACATATATTTGAGAGACGTCCAAAAACTTAGTCTAGCTATGATTGCTGTAAAGCATTAGTATCTTCAGAAACCAAACACCTAAAAAATCCACGAGCAAATTTAAAAAGATAGTTTTATTCGTACAATTAAGACAATATGATTTTGTCAATGGTGATTTTATGGTTCTCTCCAGAAGCATCCATCATATCACAAAAATACTAAATATTCAAAGTAAAGGTTTCTATTACAGATATTAGCAAGTTGCTAACATAGACACTCACTATACATTAATCCAAGTCTGATATCAGTCCAATGACGGCTTAGTTGTCTAATTAAAAGTTGATATAATATTCGTTTCTTTATTTAGAGCGAAAAGAGGAATAATTACTATATTACAGGTTATACAGTAGTCTATTGTCTATTTAACCACACGTTAGTATAAGATTGCGAGAAGACACTTAAAGCCGTCACTGTATAGCAAATTAAGCTTATTCCATCGCGAGTCATCCCATGTGAAGACATTGTACAAGCAATAACTACGTCTATGTAACTTCAGTCGGCTCATTAATGCACTTATACTACACTTCCGTCCGTTGAGCTTTACCTAATCATGAGTGAGATGAAAGTGCCAGCCGCACAAAAACCGATATGTTATCAAAAAAATAGGCGCAATCATTTAAATTAACAAAAAATAAATAATGTTAGCTGGCATATAGGTCAAATTATACCCTTGAATTAAGAACTGATTACTGAAAAGTCGTGTAAGTAAGAGTTAATGCAATAAATGAGCGATTTGTACTGTGTCAAGTGAGCTATGATATTTTAGTGCTATTATTTTTAAGTGTTTCTAAAGTGAAAGTAAATAGTAATTTTAGATACAAGTGGTTATAAACACTCGGACACTACATATAATTTATATATAAAAATTATTATTGAAGAATGTAAATAAATAATCTAAACGTTAGATGAAGATTTTATTATGAAAGTGAAAACGTTTGATGTTCTGGACTTATTTCTACACCTCGCAAGCCGTCTTCGAAATGTCTTTTTAAGGCGAGTCAGCGCAAACTAACATTTAAAGTTATAATTTACCTAAAACTTTAAGATTGTCAACTAGTTGTTTAAAATTTGTATTTAAGTAGCGTAGAAGAATATTTTTGTTAACAAATATAAATAGTTAGTAGTATTTTTATGTAAAGTTACCTAAATATTTGAAGACTACTTTAAGGTAAAGTGACAAGTCTAGTGCTGAATAGACTTTCATAAGAATCTAAAGAACATTCGAGCTATAGAGAATCTACGTCAAAACAGTTTCTAATCGATGACATTATTTTTGTAAAAATAAATCACAATATTTTAGGACTGGCAACATTGACATTTTCCGGGAAGTTACCTTTATTCACTGTCATTTTATTTGCTCGTTATTTTTACAAAAATTTTGAAATCAGCGTCATCTTTATGGCGAGGTACTCACTACTGGAACTGATAAAAATAGGTAACGTTATTATATTAGAAAAATATTGCTTTTAGTTTAGAAAAAGTTGCATTGAAATCTGCACTACAATATCCTACAGTAACACTCGTAAGTTAAGAGGGGATAAGAGGCTCATTCATGTATATTTTTTAATATCTCTAAACAAAACAATAATTTTGATTAAATAAAATCGTAAGAAAAAGATGTATTTTTAAATTTAATAATTTCTTGGTACATTTAATTATTACAAACGCCTTTTATAGCATTTTTTGCCCAAAAAGCAATTAAAATAAAAGTACTTGCAGTACAGATAACATGCGTAAGCCTCTTACGAAAAAGGACCAAAATATATAGAAAATTCAAAGCCGAGAAGAAAAATATTGTTATGTTAAAACAACTGTGGCCGTTCAATTTCTTGTCTTCGTACATTGCTGACTATTATTCTGTAATTTGTAAATATTTTTTTTATTATATACCTCCTCGTATATAATACTTGCACAAAACGATATGTTTCCTTATCATAGCACTGTGTTTACATGTAATATTTGTCATTATATCAATCGTGTTATCAAATACTAACTTTAATATACACATCTATTATATGTAACTCGCTCCAAATGAATAATGTCACTAACTGTACATAAAGCTTTTTATAAAATAAAATCTAGACTTCGTTTATACTAGAATTCTAAGCTACGCGCTTACACATTAACGCCATTTTATTTTTTTTATTTATTTTGATGTGACGACAAAATGGCGGATTTACCATCGCAAAAATTTCATCACAGTAGGATCTTAACAGAAAGCAATTTGTAATATACAATCATTACATCAATAAGGGTAAAGACAATACGATATTGATAGAATTGTGTGAATGAAGCGCTAAAACCAAGAAGATGCTCCGCCCAGCTTTGTTGATAGCTCGCCGATGCCACGCCCAAACATATTGCCAACCTGGAATTTTAAAATTATATTTTTTATTAGATTCTAATTGCTTCAAACGTGCCACGTTATATCGCGTAGAAATGTTTTCAAAAATTGGTCTTGTCGAAACATTGAAGAATGTAAATAATTACTTGATATTATTTCTTTATCTACTTAGGGAATGAACCCGAGCGGAGCAAGGGCGAGTCACATGTAAGATAATGGTAATAAATATTAAATATCAGCATGTGCCACCATCTGGCGTACAATATAAAAACTACAATGAAGTTGTCAAAATTGTACGAAAGAGTTCGGTTTATAAGGGACGTGTTTACAAATATAGATGGCGCCATAGATATATTATTAGTCTAAGGATGGCGCTATATTGAAAAGTTTTGATACAATACAGCTAATTAATTTAATGAAAATCTCAAGTTTATTTACGCGATTATAAGAAGTTTTGCACAAGACTTCTAATATAACGAAGGTGAAAGCTTAAGAGGATTTTTTGAAATTTGTTAGAGTAATAATATATTGTGTAGTTAGAAATGTCAACATGTTAAATGGATGTTTTAATTTCCGATTTTGTCATTAAGCGGACATTTAAAAAAAAAACGTAATTTAATTGTTTTATTTTAAAATATATATATTTAGGTTAAGATAAATTGTAAATAATTAAATTGTAGACTACCTTGCCAACTACAGCTCCGACATTTCCTAACTTAGCATCCTCAGTGAGTGACTCTAACTTTGACTTTCCACTTTTCGCGCCTTCTTCTGAACCGCCATCATCACCACTACTGAAATATATAATATTGCTTAGTTATTTTTAAAAATATTACTTTTTTTCTTAAAATGGACAAATATTAAATGGAACAATTTCGAGGCAAAATCAAACGGAAAAAAGTTCGAAAATTGATTTAGGTACCTACATTGATAAAAAATAATGATTAAACACAAATAGCTTCTAGGTTTTTGAAATCGGTGAATATGGTTAAGATATTACTAATGTAGGTAGAAGAACCATTTTATATTTTTCTACGCATTAAAGAGAAGTCTAGGTTATTTTTAATTTTAAAGCACAAAACACGGGCACGGTAGTATGTACGCCAAGTTCTGATATTAGGTAATGCAGTTTAAATTTTTAGTTTTATTTAATTATTTTATGTGTAATTGTAATAAAATATAAAATGAAAATGTAATCTTTTGTTAATGATATGATTTATATTTATTATATTAAACTTGTAATTATATTTAGGTAATAGTAAATTTTATAGCAACATTCATACATAATAAGTATTATATTATGTACAAAAGCTTGGATGGAACTTACGTGACAATGAAAACTACCACAGATATATATTATTATGTGGAATAGCATATAAGTTACTTTGTATCTCGGTTCGTAAAAATGTCCTGTTTCCGGTATATATTTGTTTTGGTTTTCCACAAGGAATAAAGTCGCTAGAACATTGTTAAATTGATTTTAATACAACTAGTAAAAAATTACCCTTGATCCTGTTGAGCTAATAAAAGACTGCAAGTGGCTTCTTCCGTATGCATTCGTGCTGCGACTTGTTGATAAATTTTAGAGTTGAGTTTATCATCTATTACTCCTTGTAATTCAAAATCACTGTACATTTTCTGAAATAATTTGTTATTATTTTTTTTATAAGTTTTCATGAAAAATGTTCATAAATTTGGACGTGGATTTTGGTTTGATTTTAATAAAGGATAAATTATACCTTAAGCACGATGGAAAGGCAGGCAACCTGTTGAGGATGTAGAGCAGGTCGTTCTCCCAACCACGTATTAATAAGTCCGATTTGCCCCCCATACCATTGTTCGAACAACTGCAGGATCCACAGCTCATCTGTCACCTGATATATGTTTTAAATATATAAAATCTGTATTTTATGTTATTTTCAAAATGCTGAAATGGTATACATGAAACAAAGTAATTAAAAAAATATATTTACACAGAATTGTAATGATAAATATAATGTTACCTGTTTACCTGTGGAACATTTATATAAATAAATATCATGTGTTAAAATGTGCTGATATATTGTTTTAAAGTGTCAATTTACTTACCTTAGATCGAATTTGATCCATAGAGTTTCGCATGAAGTTAACATAGCCTTGACCTATATCTTTTCCAGAACCCGATACATTGGCGATGGTCAGAATGGATCCTATTAAACTGTAAATACACAACAACGTTTTTAATATAATGTAATAAACTGTTAGTTTGCTTCAAAAGTCGTAAGTTTGTGTAATGTTTAAAAGTAGGTGATGTCTGTCAAAAATGTTGTGTAGCAATGTGACTTGAAACATAATGTGCCGTGTAGAGTGTTTGGTATTCTAAGAAATGGAATGAATAGTAATTATAATTTTAAACGTACCAAAAGTGAACTTTCATTTATAACCAAGATATAACTCATACGTATATTTTTTTCATGATAACGTTTTGTCAGGATAAATATATGAACATGTATCAAAATTTCTTAAATATTTATGTTATATTTAAATAAAATAAATATTTCAAAACTTTTTCATTTAAGTTTTCTCAGTATACCGAAAAAAGTTCACAATGTATTTATTCACTTACTGATAAACGTGTAGTGTTGTGATGACAAGTCTTTAGCAAGATGTATGATGATAATGTTAAATAAAATATAATGTATGGATGTGTTAGTGTATATGGTAAAGTGAGTAAGAAGTCGGAGGTCTCTTTATGTACATATATACGTTAGTGTTGCCCAAATGCAAGAACAAGACGAGACTTAGCCAGTCTTGGTCTTGGTCTTGCGCCAACACATCTGGTCTTGGTCTTGGTCTTGGTATTGCGCTCCCAGTCTTGGTCTTGGTCTTGGTCTTGCAGCAAGAGTCTTGCAAGTCTCGCAATTACCTATTAGCCTATTGCTGTTTGTTAAACGTTACTTTAGGTCTTAGAACAACGTAATGGAGTAGGTACATTTTGAGATTGAATTAATATAGCCATAGTGAAGTGCAAACAAATTGATAAATGTCTAAACAATTGACACCGGGGGGTTTGAGAACCCACGACCTAAGCGATCCGTGCCGATGCTCTAACCAACTGAGATACCTACCGTGTCCCACGGGAGACGGTCTGTTTCTTAATAAACGTTTACATTTAATAAGCTTACATGTGCTAAAACTAAAACATATAAAAACAAATTAATGACATTAACTTGTATTGACTTGACTGTATTTTAAAGAACATTATCTGTCTAGGAAGAGTTTGAAAGACCCTCACCTTATAATATGAAAAGGGATAAAAGAGTTATACAATTTATACAATTTACCATTTATTTAAATAAAAAAAATTGACATTACAGTTACTTTATTTTAATTCTTTTGACCAAGAATTAATACAATTGATGGCCCGACACCACGGCAGGCGACGTAGTAAACTTTCGGGCGTCCGCGTATGGTACATTTTAGCACGCACGAAGGCTTGAAATATTTTTGTTGGTAACTATAGCGTTAGGTATCTATCTTTTTCTATGGACTGAAGTATCTGTTCCAAAGGAACTATTAGTTAATCTGTGCTATTAGTTAATTTGTGGTACATATTAGGTATTTGTACGCGGATGGCGGTGAGTATCCCGCACATAGCGTTCAAAGTAGTTACCTCTACATTCGATGCATAAATGACACCTAAAACTTAACTGTTCACCTGACACGGGATAATAATTGAGTATTCACTTTGGTTTGATCGAATGCTCATATTATTATTTTTTTCAACACTTCGCGGATTTCTATTGTGCGGCCAGTGTACACTAATGTCTTTACTTGCCCCCACAAATGAAATATTTATTTAATATATTATTTTTTAATATGTATTTAATATATTATTACTTATTCGGACTGCGTAAATTCCCCCTTCAACGTAAATGCAATGATAGTCATTTATATCTGTACTTTACGTCTTCCTATTTTCTCCCTATTTTCTTCTTCAAAATTTTATGTACTGGTACTTTCTTTTGTTTTGTTTCGTTTGTTTTCTATGTGTCAATTTTTTGTATTATAAATTAAGCCTGTGCGCTCCCTGAAACGACACTCAGTCCTAATTGCAAGACGCAAGAGTCTCGCAGACTTAGTCTTGTTCTTGCTCAAATCTTGCATGGTCAGTCTTGGTCTTGGTCTTGCTAAAATTAGGCGGTCTTGGTCTTGGTCTTGGTCTCGCAAAAATGCAAGAACAAGACCAAGACTGCAAGACCAAGACCGATTTTGGGCAACACTAATATACGTACATATTTCCTTTCCATATAATCAAGTTTCCTTATCTATTAAATAAATTTTATTTACCTTTAAAATTTACTTAGATACATTTTAAATAATACGTTTTGTTTCAAGATCTCTTCATCCCTGGTCGCAGCTGAAGCGGAGGAGGACGGTCGTGACGCGTTGCCGACTCACCTGCCCTCGTCGAACCGCGCGATCTTTGCCAGCGTAGCCTCCAACACCGCCGACAGCCGCGTCGTCATCCCCGTCGACATGGCTTGCAGACACGCCTCGATCTGGGCATCCATTTTAGCATGGTACTGGTACTGTGAGAGATTGCGGGTGTTAACACTTAAAGCAAGCAAAACAAAATAAATATTACCTTCGCTCTTGTTTCCCCAAACTTCAAGTCGGCATTGACGCTTGTGGAAATGCTCCGGTAAAAAGGGATGCCATGCTTAACTTGCAGATTTTGTTCAAATAAAATAAAAACAAAAATTGCGGCCAGCAGAGGATTTTATATACATATTCATGCAAAACTTTCATACAGGCAATAAAATAAATGTTTACTACAAATGCGATGACGTCACAAATTCTGCAAATCATGCCTGACAACCCCACAAGTGCACTCAACTATGCGCTCTATCACGTTCAGTTGCGTTTAATTTATCGTTTGAATTTAATAATTATATGTTAAAATTATGTTTAGTGTGTTGTTATGTAAATGTTTTGTGTAGTAAAATTAATAAATGAATTCGCAGGACAATAGATATAGTGTTTGTTATTGTTTTTTGAAGTATTTAATTGCGTGTTAAGTATTTCTTGATAGTGAGTGTGATACGTGTTATTGTGTTCAAGTGTATTGCAACTGAATGTGATATTTTTCAAGAGCCACTAACATGATAGCAGATTTCACTATGCTGTATGCACTTACAATTGTAGTGCACTTGTAGTTAGTTGCCTTTCGCGCGTTGTGGATCATTGCGCTACATGCCATGCTAAGAACTCAGGCCAACGCTCAAGCAGCACTGGGAGAATGTATGCTTATTTAAATAATTCCAAATGTTCATAAAAGAATCCTTTTTTCCATCGTATTTTATGAGTAAAATATTTTTTAATATCAAATCTCACTTTGCTCTGCAGGTCTGGTGACGCATGTTTTGTAATTACAGAAAGTGTTCATGGTTTTAAACACTACTTTGTACTTTGCAAAACGCAATATCTAATTGTTAGATTGCATTACTTAAATCTTTTTTTTATTCATTGTAATACTATTTTTTAATAGGTACCAATCCTATATTTTTTTTGATGGCATATTTTCTTTATATATAAATTTATATGCTATGCGTGGCGTCTATTTGAATACAACATTATACTTTGGCTTACAATGGTCATAAATAAATAAGCACAACTATATTTATATCATTCTCAGTAAAATCATGCAAAAAGCGTTCAGTCTGGCATGGCTTATATGCTATATGCGTATAATAATGATGAAATGAGTAATACCATGATTTTTTTGTACAATCAGGCACACAAACATGTAAATGAACACAGAAACTCTTTGTTTTGGAAAAAATCGCATTCTCATGTCAGTAGCTCTTGGCATTAACATTGACGATGGGATCGCTTATTGTTATAGGAGTCGTATCAAATTTATTTTCGTATTAATTTAATTGAACATTTAAAACAATTTTTATAAATTTTAGTGAATGCATTAAGTCTTTTTTTCTGCTGACATGATTTTATATAGAGAATAAGATTCATAAATAAACTAAATTATTACTTCCTTAATATTGATCCAACTCCTTAAATATGAATTTATTGCCAATTGTAGATATTAGAAAAACTGTGCAATTACTTTGAGTATTTTGTAAGCAATAGGGTAACCATATTATGAGTTTAATTAATTACAAATAATTTGTGTGGATAAGTTTGACTTCATTTTTATAAGTTACATAATATTCTGGATATCATTTATTAACTTATAAAATGCCTATAATAGCAATAAACCATACTACTTTTTTATTTTTGGCGTGATATGTGCGATCACATGTTATCTAAGATAGCAGCTCATTCAGCGTTAAATGGATTGTGATATATAAAAACATATCATTTGGACTTAAAGTGCAGTAGTGATACCAAATAATAGTTTTTATAGTCTGATTGCGATTGTATTTGATTGCAATGAGTTGTGGTGATGATTGGATAAGTTTAAAATGAGTTACACTTACGATGTCTACACCTTCAACTGCACACAGCTTTAGAGCTTGATTTTTTGCATCTAGAGCTACGTTGACCATGGCGCAGATCTCCGCAGGCAGGATGTAGTCTGTTGACATGAAGGTGACGCTCTTCTTCAGCCATGCCTGAAAATCACAACATCATTGTTTGAAATAACTGTAAGTATTAAATATTTGTTTTAATTTCAAGTATTTTATAAGGTTTTGTTGCATAATCTACCTGAAAAGAAGCTTCTGTCTTCTGAATACATGTTTCCATCATATCACTGGCCATAAGTTTAAGTCGTTGCTCAAGATGTGAACGGAATTCTGGCTCTGGCCAGTGTAAGTCTCTGATGAAAGACTGCAATGCATCCAGCTTCCAGAAAAGCTCCTCACTTGTTGAACAGCCATTTCTGTTTCCAGTTTAATATTTTAGTATAGAAAGTTTTAAAAATATTAAGTTGCTCTTATTATAATACAAAAAAATGGCACGTACCCTTTGATTTCCCAACGTTCCTTCTCAAACCCTTTATGAAGAGATTGCGCGATGGATGACTCCATGAGGTCTACGTAGCGAACTACGAGCGGCGCAAACGTATCACGCAAGTGTTCGTGGAATCGGCCATTTCGCAAATTTTCTGAAATTAATTTTAAATATTTTGTTACTATTCATGTTAACATACGCATTTTAATTAGATTTATTGTCTATATATATGTTGTGACATTATTGCACACATCGCCATCTAGTTCTGTGGTAGTTCTACATATTATAAATGACTGACATGACTGGAGTACAAACATTCGTGCTCAACAAATGAATGCCAGCGTGACTCGAACCCGCGACCGCTGGCGCAGAATGTAGGGTCTCTACCGACCGAGCCAAATGTGTCTTCGACGATATCTTTATAACTTATAATCTGTGTGTTTCTGGTATTATAAAATTTTAATAAAATGTGCTCAGTAATTTTTGCGCATAAGAATAAAACCATATATTTTTACAATCATCGCGTTTATAGTTCAGTAAGATTTACCATCAGTCCTTAAGTAATCGTTTAAGATCTGGAACAATGGGAACGAATCCCAAGTATCTGGTGGTTGTTCAGATAGCACTCGATCCATGTCTACGGCAAACAGAGCCCAGAAAATTTCTGCATGCTCCACCAGTAGCTCGGAGAACCACGCAAATGCCTGAACAGAATTTAAATATGTTAAAGACATAATTTATTCATAGTAATATAAAGTTAAAATAATTTGCATATTTATTTTTCTTTACATTGGAAGCTAGCTGAAAGATTGCCGTGCATTGATAACAAAAAATATCATATTATATTAATAAATAAACATAAAATATCGCTAAACTATTCGTTATTGAAGGGAATTAACCACTTTAATTATTATCAAACTTAGTAAATATCAAATGACTCATTTCGTTGATAATTATTCGTATGTCAGTCTATTTCATACTATATGCTTTGTAAAATAGAATTTTACGATGTTATATATTAGGTTCATTTTAAGTGCATGCAATAACAATCTATCTATCTACGAGTACTTTGATACATTAGTAAGCTGCAAGTGCTGGAAGATGGAAGGAATATAGATCTCGTGTGCGCACTAAAACAATTTAAAATTATAAATAGTAGGTAAATAAAAAATATTATTAAATAAAATAATAGATGAAATAGCATTATACCTATAAAGACCATCTACAAGCAATTAAAGTGTAGAAATATATTGAATTTGGTAGTAATCCAAATTATTCTTTTTAAATGTAACAATGTATGTAAAGATGTCAGTAATGTTGGGGTGGCATAAGTGTTTGTATATTTTTTTTAAAATATAACTAGCGTCAACCATTTTTAAACCTAAATAATAATTTTATTAACATAATAATGTTTACAACTGCTAAAAAATTACCACTATTTTTTAAGTAATCGATAACACTCATTTGAATTATTTAATGCTCCTTTTAAATAAATTCTTTTTTGTATTTTAATATCTAGAAAACGGTTTTAATAATAAATCTTAGCATATACCTTTGTAAATACAAATGTTATGTATTTTCGTAACAGAAGCTTTTATGACATTGTGATGATCAAACTACAAATAATGTTATACGTTTTGTAGATGAATACTTAAACTATGCACTAAAATCAGAATAAGGCTTAGTTTCTGCATGTTTATGCGTTCAATGGAACATGCAGGCCTTTTCAGTTTATTCTAGAAATCTATTAAAGCTAGTGTTTTACACTATTAGTAACGCCGTGTCTACATTTTTATAATCTGTGATCAAATCAAAGTGAGAATGATTAAGATCGAGTGAACGAATTTACAAGTGATTCGATCAGCCGAGCAATCAATCAAATGAGTAGTTACATTTTGTTGACCGCTAGAGTCCGGTTTTGTGTTATAAACCTGCGGAGAAATAAAAAAATAAAGTAGAAGTGGAATATAAAAAAGTTATATAATATTTGCGTTTCTGATCACAAGTGAATTATTCAGAAATTAATTATTTGATATATTCAAAAGAAACTTGGCTCGCTGCACTTCCGTGCACTCTTAAAATGTTTTATCCTATGGAAAAAAATTTATTTGTAATTCACTTGAGAAGTAAAGCGACAAAAAATATATTATAAATATATTATATAATAACTCACAAAATAAAATATCTCATTTTCTATAAGGACAATATTACGCGACAGTCTACCGGAAACGAAAAAATATTTTTGGCCAATTTATCAAGTCAGTTACACTACGAAGAATTAACTTTTTAGAGTATTCGTAGTGTACTTGTAGAGCTGAAAATACATTATGTTGTTTGATTTTAATTTTTGTTCTTAACTTTTTGTTTACTATCAGTTTCATAAAACTATTTTTAATGATAAAATCAATTTTAAAATAACAATAATAATTGCTATATATTACTAGCAGACTCAAAAAGATGATGTTTATGATGATGATTTTTATAATTTATTTATAATTATTTGCCTTTTTTCAATAATATTATGTTCAGCTCTAGGGAAAATAGACATACTGCCTTAATTCCCCACACTAATAGCGATAGGAGAACAGGGTGCTATCCAGCGAACATTGACGGAGTACGGTAATTTTTTTTAGGCTCAACCACCTCAAATCTTTTATTTGTAATATATTTAGAATATATAAAATAACATTGAATCTTTTTTAAGTTTATTGATTATGAAAAGCTTATAGACCTTTGACTAATAATTCAAAGTATAATTTACTCTGTACGAAAATGTAACAATAAAAAAAATACCTCCTAAAGGAAATTAAGGACCTCTTTTATTCAAAATACAGATAGTTTAAAGCCTAAAAATCTTTACCGTAGAAAACAACAACACACATACATACGTCTATATTTCGGAATTTAACTTATAATAAAATTTTAGTAAAAGTATTATTATTTTAAGATGCAAATATTATTTTGATTATATTATGTCAATTTTGTAAGTTACAATTCCGAAAATCAGTTGTTTGATCAATAGATTTGAAAATTGCTTTTTTTTTTATTTCCTTAAAGTATTAAAATAAATAATAAGTATTTGGTGACATTACACCGCCATAACAAAAAATATTGATGTGATCGTATTTTTATTGACGCCCTTAAACAGGTAGTTTACCTAACAATAAAACTCAGATAATTTATATTTTTTGCTTTATTTTAACTTATAAAATTTGACTTATATAAAAATATATTTTTAGGAATAATTTAATCAAACAACCGCATTTATTCACTTTAAACAGCGACTCAATGCGAAACATCTCACAACACCAATTCTCGCGACTCAAAACCCATTTGAGTTTTGACATTAACTCAATGTAATGTCAAAGTCAAATTGACATTTATTAAATAAAAAAATTGAATACCTCCGCGTAGTGTTCTTCATTTTGCTGTAGCAAGTCGACGCATAATTCAGCCAAGTGGATAAGATCTTCTAATTTCTTTGCTGGCGTGACCATTGTTTCACCGCGGAGATCCTCTGAAATTACATATAATTTGATTTGTTTATAAGATGACCATTTTAAATAAAATAAAATTTATTCAAACCAGTTCCTTTATATTATTACAAATGTAATCTGAAAATAAATATAAAACGATTGGGTAGTAAAGGCGTTCATGATTGTATGTTTTGTTGAAGTTGAATGTTTTCTGAACGAGCTGAAGTTTGAAGCGTACTTATTAAATACATAAAGACACTAGGACTTTCTGTTAAGAAATTCTCAATAACATCCTATGATTGCGAATTTGGCAGTGTCACAACTACGTGACTGGAGAGCACCTTAACTCTTGTTGGTTTTAAGCTTTTTCTGCCCTCGATCTTGTCTAATTAACTGTAGTCTCATCTCTCTTTGAGAGTGTAAGGAAATGAGGGTGCATTTCCCACACCCGAGTTTGTGTACTAATATATCTCCGGCGCACACGATAAGTAAGATAGGTCCGAAGGCCCGAAGGAAACGGTCATGAGGACCTCGCGTCGTGTTATTTCGTTGCGTCAGTTTGTACCATATTTTTTCGTATCATTCTCATAGTTTACAATGTCAATCTACCTATACTTTTAAAAGACAATTTGTTTTAATTACCTTCAATATTAGCTTTCTGGCTAAGAGTAGTGTAGTTAAGCAAAGCAGCGTTCTCCAAGCTTGTTTGGATCATTGTACGAACTTCCTCTGGAGCAACGGGAGTAACGACGTCCTTCATCAGAACTCGTTCCAGTAGCGATAGGGTGGCCTGAAATATTGTTAGTGCTTACGTGAAATATATGAAAGTGTATTAAATCTTAAAGTATTCTAGTTTCCAAAATAACCTAAAATTATCGTCATTATTTAAAAAAAATATAATCTGATTAAATGGTGATTCTGTGAGTGATGAATATTTCTTAACAAAATATTTTCATTGAGTGTGAAATCTAAATTATTAAATACGAAAATTGAAAATAAAACAGATTACATGTTTAAGAAGACTTAGAAACTTTGTCACCTTCAAGGCGCCTTCTGGTCGTCCAAACGGGAACGCGTATCTGAAGTTTGTGATTTGGTGTTGAAGTAAGGTCTTGAGGCGATCCTTGATCTCAGCGAATTTCTCCTTCTCTTGCACCGTAATGCTGCCCACTCCGTCTGGCCTGCCAGGCAACGTGGCCGTACTGTGAAAGGGTTGCTGGCTTACTCTAGTAGGGTGGAAGCAGGAAATGGGGTGGAAGCCGCCATATTTCATGTCTTTCCCATTAGAATTTGTTTAAATTAATTTCAAATAAATTTAGTTTCTTACAAAGATCTCATTAGTCTCTATTTTTTTCAATTTTTATAAGATTTTTGAAGTTATCAATGAAATTGGTTGGATTGATTTGAAAATATTGCGACCTCCACACCAGAAGATAGTTAGTATGCGTAGAAAGTTAGACACAAAAGCACAGATATACATAGATAAACATTGCGTTTGGGAAATAAGGTAAAGATTTTAAAGAACAAATAGGTTGTTTAAGATAATTATTTTCTTGGCAAATATTTTTGGGTATTGATTTTTAAAACTTTACTTCTAAACATTTAGCACAACATCAAACTTACCTGTTTCCATGCACATGGCTTGCGCAGAAAGCGAAGGAGTAGTGCATGAGAGTTGGATCCACAGTCTGCGCTCCACTTTCGGCGACATCCAGTAGATCAGACAGATAGCACAAATGACGATAACAGCCTCTAACCCCGTATCGTGCACAGTATTCATCAAGAACGAATACTTGGCCTGGGGAGAACCAACCCTGTAAAGAAATATTTGACCGTTACCATCTATTTGGTTTCAAATGTATCAATAAGGCAATTTAATTCTTTTATAATATAGTAAGACAATATTTTTTAATGTTAATTCCTCTTCTTTTTTGGAAGTTCTTTAAAAAGCAAATATCCCTCTGTATGAAGTGCGAGGAACGATCAATAAAATCTTCACCATCAGTAAAATAAATATACAAGTTTAGCTCAACTGGGCGGGGGCACTGCCGTGCAACCTGATGAGCGCGAACACGAATAATTGAACGAAACATTTAACCTTTAAAACTTCATTTTTAAAAATCAAATGTAATATAAATAAATCAATTACCAAAGAGCAGTACGGATCTTGAAGACGATATTTCAGAGTAAGTGACTGGAGCGTTGTGAAGAGTTGGTGGTGATCAAACTGGCATGGATCAGCTTGAATGTAGTCCTCCATGCCGTGTTTACGAGCTTTGTCAGCATCTGCATTTATATTCAAAGTTTAATTATTTAAGATAATGATTAGACAGTCACTGCATCTGTAAAACCAGAAAAAATTTAGACATTTACGATTTACTTACGTAGTTGTAATTTTCCTGAAACAGACGAAGTTGTTATAATCAAATATAAATATTATAACCTTATACCAATACTGACAACGTCATGAAGAAAATATGTCAGAAAAAATATAATTATTTATTTTAAAATTATATTTAGTAATTTGATAGCATATTTAATTGAAAATGGCTAATAAATTAGTGAAATGTTCAAGTTGTAATATTATTATAAATGAGATACTTGCATACATTAGCAATAAAATTGATGTCATGGATGAAGTAAGTTTAGGACGTATTTGTATTACTAATTTTTCCGAAAGTGAAATCTCAAACGCAAAAAATTTATTATTTGAGTCTTTAACAAAGGCAGGCAAAAAGAAAGTACGTAAAGGAGATGGGAAAGCTCGTCGGGATATCGACGACATTATTGGCATATTAAAGAGCACAGATCCTGACGGAATGCCAATATTTGTGGCACGTGAACTTCATAAGCTACCACCCATTTTGTTTGATCACGTCGACGTAACTAAAATTTTAAAAGATTTGGTAAAAATGCAACAAGACATCAAACAAATACGTGAGGAGTATGTTACCAATGAACAGTTAGATGTTTTGAAATCACAACTTATTCCGATAGACGATGATGAGTCAGAGACCAATAGTGCTAAAACTGTTATTAATAAAAAACATTATTCAACATTGGCATTGCCTATTCATGATATACGTTCAGAGACTGATGAGACTGTTAAAACCAAGCTTGTAAACGAGACAACTATTAATAATGAAAAAATCCTAACAGACCAGCAAAGCAAAAATATGATACAGGCTAATGATGAACCGAGTGGTAAATTGAATATGAGCAATATAAACAATAACGCTAACACATATTGTTTATTGTCAAGGGAAAAGACATTAGCTGATATTACTCGAGAAGGAAATTGGAAACCTCAGACGGAGAGTGAGGAATGGAAAATAGTACAAAAAAGAAAATTAAGAAATCGATTTATTGGGAAAAGAGGGAAGGCTGTTATGGAACATAATGAATATTTTAAAGCAGCGGATGTAAAAGTTCCTATATTTATCTATAACGTTGCCAAAGGTGTATCTGTTAATGATATTAATAATTATATTAAGACTAAGGCGGATATATGTGTTAATGTTGAACAAATAAACTCAAAATATTTAAAAGAATATATATCGTTCAAAATTTTTGTTCCACAACACAAACTGGACTTATTTATGCAAGAAGACTTTTGGCCTGAAGGAATTTCCTATCGTCGATTTATTAATTTTAGATCGAAAAGAAAAGAGGGTGATCATAAGAATCCTCACATGGAAATTGAATAGTAAAAATATATAAAAGGAGATAAATAGGAATTATTTTTATTTACATGATGAATAATGTTAATTTAATAAGTTTTAACTGCAAAAATATAATGCGGTCTATAGAATGTGTAAGAAAGCTATGTCAAAGCGCTGATATTATAGCACTTCAAGAAACTTGGCTGTTACCACATGACTTAGCGTACTTAGGAAGTGTTAATAACAATTTTGCGTTTACCGGTACTTCTGCTATAGATACATCTGCAGGTATACTTCGTGGAAGACCATACGACGGAGTAGCATTATTATGGAACAAAAATATGTTTCCTGACGTTATGATTGTAACATGCGCCAATACTCGCTTAGCAGCTATAAAAGTGGCTTTACGAGACTCTTCGGTGCTAGTGTTTTCTGTGTATATGCCAACTGACTGCAGAGACAACTTAGTAGAATTTACAGAGTGTCTTAGTGAAATTAATGCCATTATTGAAATTTCAAAAATAGAAAGTGTTTTTATACTGGGTGATTTTAATGCTCATCCCGGTGAACTATTTGCGTCTGAACTTTTAAGTTTTTGTTCTGATCAATCATGGTCCTGCATTGATATGGAACTATTACCTTCCGATACGCATACTTTTATTTGTGAGGCACATGGGAGTCGTCGTTGGTTAGATCACTGTGTAGTAACAGAAGCTGCTCGTCGAGCAATATTATGTAGTTCAGTTTTATACGGTACATATTGGTCTGACCATTTTCCTATAGAATTTAAATGTAATTTTAATATCATTAGTAATAATAATAGGGTATTTAGTAAGTCAAAAGTAAACAAAATAGTTTGGGGAGAACGTAACGACATACAAATAAGTCAATATCATAAGCTTTGTCATGATAAGTTACGAGAGCTAAATTTCCCAGTTGATTTTGAATGTTGTGCAGATAGCATATGTCTTAATCTCGAACACAGAAATGTATTAGATAGATTGTATGATGATATTGTATTTATACTTACTGAGGCAGCTGAGAGTAGTTACATTGCAAAAGAAAGAAAGAAGTGTAGATATATTTCAGGTTGGAATAGGTATGTGCGCAGTGCTCACAATAAGGCACGGTTATGCTATCAAGAATGGTTGTTATCAAATAAACCTAGATCTGGTCAGGTATTTGTCGATATGTATGAATCAAGGCGTGTTTTTAAATCAAAATTAAAATGGTGCCAAAACAATGAACAACAAATTAAAATGAATATGATAGCACAACATCATTCTAACAAAAATTTCCCGAAGTTTTGGAAAACCATTAGTAATATGGATCATAGAACTCAATATCCTGTGAGCGTAGCAAGTGTGTATGAACCGCACTCCATAGCTAATGTATTTAAATCACATTTCAAAGTAGATTCTCCCCGTTTACCACAGATGACCAGTGAACAGTTAGTCGCAACCGAGTTAAACGTTAGATTTACATCGAAACAGGTAACCTCAGTTATAAAGAAAATGGCAAAGGGTAAGTCCCCGGGACACGACAGTCTCAGCATTGAACATCTGAGGTACGCGGGTGTTCATATGCCTGGAATACTATCAATGTTCTATAATTTATGTTTGAGTCACTCTTACCTTCCTAAAAAATTAATGTATACTATTGTAGTACCTATTATTAAGAATAAAACTGGTGACTCATCTGATGTATGCAATTACAGGCCAATCTCTTTAGCAACCATCATATCCAAAATATTGGACAGTCTGCTTGATATACAGATGAAGGAGCACTTAAAATTGAATGACGCGCAATTTGGCTTTCGCTCAGGACTGTCTACAGAGAGTGCTATCCTATGTCTCAAGCAGACTGTGCATTATTATACTAGTAGAAAAACACCAGTATATTCGTGTTTTTTAGATTTATCTAAAGCATTTGACTTGGTCCAATATGACATTCTCTGGAAAAAATTAAGAAATACTGGTGTTTCTGAGGAAATAATATCGTTGCTTAGACATTGGTATGCTAATCAGATAAACCGTGTCAAATGGGCTGGGTCATTTTCTGATGAATATAGCTTACAATGTGGTGTGAGACAAGGGGGCTTGACTTCACCTCGTCTCTTTAACCTTTATATGAACGCCCTTATTGAAGGGCTCAGGAGTACGAATATCGGATGTCACATAGATGGTGTTTGTATTAACAATATCAGCTATGCAGATGATATGGTGCTTCTGAGCCCCTCGATCGGTGCCTTAAGGAGATTGGTCAAATATTGTGAATGTTATGCGGTGGCCCATGGACTCAGATACAATCCTATAAAAAGTGAATTCATGGTTTTTAAGTCAAGTAATAAGCCACAACATAATATACCAGACGTTTTTCTTAATGCACTTCCTCTCAAAATCGTCAAAAAAGTTAAGTATCTGGGTCACTGGGTCACTGATGATCTCAAAGATAACTCTGACATAGAGCGCGAGCGCAGGTCGTTGGCTGTCAGATGTAATATGTTGGCTCGTAGGTTCACACGTTGTACTGACCAAGTTAAGATCTCGCTCTTTAAAGCATTTTGTCAGACCTTTTACACGTGCAGCCTATGGGCTAACTATACGCAAAGGACATATAGCGACCTGCGCGTACAATATAACAATGCATTTAGGGTGCTAATGGGGCTGCCACGATATTGTAGTGCATCAGGCATGTTCGCTGAAGCTTGTACTGACAGCTTCAGTACAATCATGCGAAAGCGATGTGCGTCCATGATGCAGCGCTTGCGTGACAGTACCAATGGCATCCTAAATACATTGTCCGACCATTGGGACTCGCCGATTTTTGAGAGGTGGATGCGATTGCACACTGTGAAGTGAACGCTCTCAAATATCGGGGAGACTAATTATAATTTAGTATATTAATTTTATTAAGTTTTTAGTTTTAATTTAACTGTCTAATTTTATTCAACACAAAACATTATGGAACATTGTTCTGAATTAAAAATTATTATTATTATTATTATTATTACCTTGTGTGAACTTATAACTGAAAATCAAGTTAAATACAAAGTTAATATTAGACCGATAACGTATAGCTTAACCATACCAACATACCTCCCATTATTTTAATGTGAGTGTCTGAAGTGGTAGGCGGGGTCGGCTTGTGGCTTTGTCCTGTGGCTCGGTATAAAGCCATCACCCATAGATGGCATTCATTTTCATCACTGACCCCCATCAGAACTGATTCTCCGTCACGGACGGCGTTCATGAAGTACTTTGCTCCTTCAAGCTCTGAGGATATATGGCTTAAGTGTTTAAACTACAGGGTTTTAAGAATTATTCTAATAAATCTGATTCATGGAATATATATACAACCTCTATCTATTCAATTGATTTTACTTATAAAAAATTAAAAGAAAAGTAACAAAAATAAACTTTAAAGTAAATAAAGGTTGTAAAGATGATGTTTTTTTTTAATTATTAGTATCATGCACTGGCAAAACTATAATATTAAGAATTTCGGACTAGCGATTCTCAAACTGATTGGAAAGGCACCTTGAGCTTGATGCCCGAGATGCGAGTTAAAATTCCACTGCGTCCAGAAGTTCTTACTTTTTTCTGAAATTAAAAGTCTGGCGTAATAATAAAAACATTTGAAATTAAATAAATTATAATAAAATAAGATAATATTATAAAATTCAATAAATAAATTTAAAAAATATTTAGAACAAAAAGTAACTCAATATAAATATTGTTTTTAAACCTAGCTAAAATTAAACGAGCTTGTTGGTACTAATTTGTATGAAGGCTACGAACATCTTATATTTCAAAATAATCTAAAGGTCTATTAAAATGAATGCTTCTATTAAAACTCTTAAAAAGCAGAGCATCATTAAAATAGTAAAAATTCGTTTAAAAATTGCTCTCACAAGCATTAAACATTGCTAAGTTCTTGGAAGATAGAATGAGGTTTAATTTATCTTTACGGAGAGTTTCGTTCTAGTTTATTCTTTTTAAATTAGATTTGCAATGTACGGAGCGAACTTTTACTCCATTGAAGTTTTTCAAAATAAAATATTGACTTACCCTGTCCAACCATCAGTTGCGCTGGAAGTATGAAAAATGTTTTATAAGTACAATTTTTATTTTCAACGAGTCCAACTTAGTTTGTTGGACCCACCCTCGCTTTGCTCGTGTTCGTCCTTACTCCTTAGGTACATTTTATGACCAGTATCGAATAGATATGTATATATTATTTATATTATGATTATAGTTCGCCTTACTCAATAAACTTGCTATCTAAAAAGTTTCTTTTGGGTTAGATCCCGATTCAACATAAACCCATCAAATGCTAAAGTTTTTTATATTGTTTTATATTGCGCTATCTATTCTCCCTTGCTTTGCTCGGCTTCTTTCCCAAAAAAATCGTGCATTTTTCGGGATGATAGGTAGCCTATGTGCCATTTGAGACTATAATCTATCTCTATGCCAACATCCATACCCGATCAGCCGTTTTGGTGACAGAGTACAAACATCCATCCAACCATCCAAACATAAACTTTCTTTTTGATATTAGTAAGATTTATAATGTTTAGGTCTTATCTATAGGTACATATAAATAAAATTGAAGTGTCTGTTTTTAATTTCAAATTAGCAGCATTTCACTAAATGCATATGAAAGTATATCCGATACTAACAACATAACCCAATTTTAAACATTTTTGTTTGTCTGTCTGTCTGTTTGTTCCGGGTAATCCCTGAAACGGCTGGACCGACTTTGACGGAGCTTTCACTGTCAGATAGCTAATGAAGTAAGGAGTAACTTAGGCAAGGCTTTTTAACCGACTTCAAAAAGTAGGAGGTTACATTTTAGAAATTCTATTTATTTTAACTAGCGGAACCCGTGGCTTCGCTGATGTTAAATTAGTTTCGAAATAAGATTGTTGAAAGTTTGTGAAAGATATAACAAAGTATCTTATACATCATGTTCATAAACAAGTTGTAAACGTTGTTAATTTAATATCAACTGAGACTAACACAAGTTTACTTGCTAAAAGTTTTTACGTTAAGTAAAATTATAACGCTGTATGTTAATGTAAATCCGTACTTGGGTGACTTAATTTCAAAACAGCGACTCACTTTATTATTATGCAAACTTTGTTCATTGTTCTCGAATTTTCCTAGTTAGTTAAGTTATACGGCTTCATAAATCCAAGTTCAAAATGTTAGACGAGAATTGAGGCCCAAACTCAACCCCTACGAATACATTTTCTTTTACGACTTTAATTCAATGTTATTTGACCTACTAAAAAAATTATAATATTTTATAGTAGTTACGTAGGTACCTAGTATAATATGTAGTATAAAATAAATATAAACTAGCAAAAAACTTTGCTGAGCTGAGCTTTGTGAGTAAGTAAGTAAGTAAGTAAGTAAGTAATAATGTTACAGCGATATTAACTCTTTGGTTTTCTAACAGATGGCGTTAGTAGTACAATAACATTCTATCCAATGAACACAAAATTTTCAATGTCAATTTTTTTTAATGGTTATAAAATTATATTTTATGACGGATAATACAGCTATGAAGTTAAATTACTATGTTAAAGCACAAATCTATAGGCGTGATAGTTTTTCAGTTAAGTATACTACAAAATGCTCAAGTTGTGGAATAGTGTTAGGTCATGGTTCGCTCGCTCTAATCGATTAATTTTACAAATATATACACATTTTTAGTTTATATTAGTACTTTTATTTATGTAAATAAAAGAAATATTCTTACCACTGGCCAATTCAATGTAATCCACAGTAAATCCGTCGAGTTGCATCATTTCTGCTGGTTCAGACTTCTTGTCCTTATAGGAGCAGAGTGCGAAAGTGTACTGGCTCACTTGTACCAACACCATGTACCTTCGCTTCCACTTGCGCCAAACGTTCTTACCAATCACATGAAGATATCTAGAGTTTGAAGATACAAAAGTAAGAAATATTGCGAATATGACTAAAATTTCCTTTAAACGTGTTGATATTAAATATTTCACACAGCGTCATCCAGTTCCGTTGTAAGCTACGGCTTGTGCTACGGATACCAGTTAGTTGATACACTACTTATACATAATTTTATATATATGTACATTGTACATATATGTTATAAATATAATCCCCCATGACTGAAGAACAAACATTTGTGCTCAACAAACAAATGCCCCTAGCGGGCCTTGAACCTACGACCGCTGCCACAGAAGGGTCACTAAATTAAGCTAAATGTGTCTTCAAAATTAAAATATTATAATTGGTATAAATATTTTGTATCAGAATCCTTACAGATTATTGTTTTAATACTCCAATCCGTCATGTTATTCTAACGTTCATTTAATTTAAAATAATAATAGAATATTCTACTTTAAAATAAGTTCTCACCCACAATGCTTCATGTTAAGGGGTTTATCCATTCGACAAGCGATTTTAATTCTAAGGTCTTGATCTGGTAAATTTTTCGGAACAGTCATGCGATGCCATTCAGGAGCCTAAATAAATAAAGATGGAAGTTACAAGAGATTAATGACAAAAAATTCATTTGAAACTTTTTAAATAAATATTTTTCGATGGACGATATATTATTTTCATCAAAATACACTATAAGCACAAAATCTTGCTAAAACCCTTTACTAAATTAAATATTTTGTGTACTTATTTTAGTCACATACCTTACTCGATAAGGGTGTTGGTCGAAGCACAACTTTTCCCAGTTCTTTGTCTTCAAGAGCTAAAACTCCAGGATTTTCAGTATATAGCTTGACCTTCACAGCGGGCAAGGGCTGTGTGGTACTGAAGTCACCTTGTGTATCCCACCTGGGAAATCGTTTAAAATAAGATGCCAGTCTTTGGAAAACCCATTTAATTATAATTTAAATAATGAAGTAAAACATAAAGATACTTTTTAAATAACACAAAATATAAGAAAGTATTAAATAAATAATAAAAATACGACAAGATTTTGTCATTTACGACAAATATTAAACAAAAATGATATAAAAGCCTCAATAATAAAGCTCGTATATTATATTTGTTAAATAGAGTAAGCTCTAGAAAGCTTATCATAATAAAGCCAGAGAAGCAATTATTGTTCCGCTGGATAATAAAAACTAACGTAGGCTTTTTGCACGCGCCTCCTCTCCGTCCTTTATAAAAGAAATTTTGCTCTGCTTTTAATAATTCGTAACGTAATAATAAGTAGTTATATCACTATTAAAGATAAACTTGTAATGCCTGTGACTCGCTTACGCCGAGTCAGTAATTCTTTTTATGGACAATGTATACGCTTATACAACAGGATCCCAGAAAACGTTCAACAAGCTTCTATTGCCAAATTTAAAAAAATTGTGATAGAACGTTTGTGTACTAAAGGATATTATACGATTAACGATTTTTTAGAAGATAGTACGCCTTGGGAATGATGTGATCGCCACCAGGCTGTTTCAACCTAGAATTATTGTTAATTTCAATTTAATTAAAAAAAAGAAAAAAAAAACACTAAGACAAAAAAAAAAACAAAAAAAATATATATATTAGTCCCGCTGAGTTTCTTTCGCCAGTTCTTCTCAGGTCAGTGGTTTCTTTCTTCCGAACTGGTAGTAGACTCATGACGTTCAGTAAAAAATTGTAAAAATTTCATGCTGAATAAAACATTTTGAATTTGAATTTCATACTAAAATGACTAAAATTGGAATTTTGTTTTGAAAATTGTTTAGAGAATTAGAAAATTGAAACTATTTCAAATACTAGTGAAAAAACCGTAAGAACAAAGGTTTAAATATATGAGTATAGATATATTTAGCAAAAGCGCTGTCTTATTAAGAACTTTGTCTATTTAGTCAATGGTTCAAATGACATCAAATGAATTTATACTTACATAGGTTTTGAAGCTTCAGCCTGATCAGTTTGCAATTTATCTCCGCCTTCAACCTCCATGGTGCAGTAGACTATCCTGTTAGGAGCTAACGACTTCAATCCTTTGACTTCCATTACAACCACCTACATACAATACATCGAAATAAAACAAACAGTACTACTACTATACTGTTTATTATATTATTATGAAAAGAATAGTATACAGAAATCTCTTGACTTATATTTAAATTGTACAAGTCATCGTTACCTCTATCTGGAATGTAAGAACCACATCCATTTTGGTGAGCTGAGTGTCGACGTCACCACCATCTGTTTCACCGGTGAGCTTGTTCGCTAGAGATCCTTGCGATCTGAAACATAGCTGCTTACTCAACCTTGGACTCGGATCTGGTCCAGCATTTGATCTGTTTCATAACGACCACCAATCATGAAATCAAGTTAGATATGTTAATCAAAAATCTTGATAGAAGTTGGGCAAAATTTAAATAATCTCAATTTATTGAATTGATTAAAAATTGTTATGGTAGACGATAATTTTTACGTCATCATTAAAAACATTAATGTAGTAGAATAACATAGAACGGAAATTATCAAGAAGTAAAAGTTGGCAAGTCCAAGCAAATTTACAGACAGGGAAAACATTCACAGGCCCATGGAAGGTGGCATACAATGGAACCATCACCGATACCAAGAATGATTAAGCATAGCAAATGAGTAATGTTAGTTTTTGGCACACACAGTAAATAACTAAGGCGTTGGGAAAATAGGGTAGTGTGTGAAGTAAGAGTAAAATGGGGTTGGGAAGCCAAAGCATTTCAGCATCAAGCGTTTATCTTCCGTTACATATATTGGTAGACTGAGAAGAAATATTACGTGAAGGCTATAGGTAACAAGCCGTGATTTTATTTCTTCAAGCCTGAATGTATTCTTTGCATGTGTTCAAAACGCTAACTTCTATATTACACTAAGTTTAAAGCTAAATGTTAGTTCTAGCAAATTAGCTAACTTGAAAACTTTAATTGTATAAGCTTAAAACCGTGTGAAAAGCTTATATTCCTTTATCCTTTGTTCCTGTCAGACCACATGCGTACCAAGTGTACTGTTAAGTCGCAAAAACTCTAAACTGATGAAGAAACAATAATTATCTGTAACATTATCTAAGCACCCAATTGAGTATCTGTTGTAGTTAGACTTATTCACACTCGTATAACAATATCGTATCGTAATTTTTGTACGAAAGCCGATGTTAGTGTAATTTTATTTATCATGTTTTGTGTCTTCATTAGTTGATCTATATTTTCTACTCTATTCGAGCTATATCTACAGTGGTACAGTGACAGAAGGATCGTCTTGTAGGTGTCAGGCAGTGGGTTCCTACACAAGACACGTGCTGATTATCATATGATGGAATCATTACTTGTACTTCCTTTGTACCGTCCAGATTTGTGCCAGGGACAGAAACATCAAAGAAATCAACAGTAGAAAGTAGGTGGCTATTGATATTTTTGTTTTTTCTAATTAGATCATCAAATATTTCAGTTTTAGCTTATTAATGTAAATATTCTATCAAAATTTAAAAATATTTAATGAAGGTCAAGATATTATTGAAGTAAGTCTAATATTAAACAATGCGTTTTAATAACAAAGAAGAGTTTTACAAACATCTAACTTATTGGTGCATTAATTGATGATCTAATTAAATATAAATAATATTACATTTATGTCCACATTTAATTATTTATGTTGGGTCAGTTCAGGTGTACTAAAAGTAAACAGAGATTTGTTTATTACAGCGCAGTAGTTAAATACAGTCACTAACACCAATTGTGCACGAGGAATGTGAAGTCTAACATTTAAGGTTTTTGTGGAGTTCGAAAAATGTTATTGTAAAAATATTGTTGTGTTTTAGACATCAATTTTTTTCAAATAATTTACTTGTACAATAACATATTAATCAAAATTGATTATTCTTTATACTAAACTTATATTTTTTTTAAATCAGGGTTTCATTTTTAAAATGCGAAATCCCAAAAAATGAGAAATATATAATACGATACGATTTTACGATACACATTTTTTTTGAGATTTTACATCAAGAGTCATCATATATTAATAATAATACGTATATTTATGTATATGTAAGCCAAATTCTGTGCGAACTGACCTGTGATTATACCGCTTGATCTTATGCAGCCCATATTTGGAGTCTGTTCCTCCTTTAGACACAGGAAGACTCTCCAGATTCGCCATCAGGAGGTTGATTGAAGATTTCAACTCTTCTATGTAGAGGGATTCCATTTCCTTCAGCACGAACTTGGGCATCAGTTTCCGGTTCTAGTTTAAAAGAAGAACCATTATCGTATTTTGTTTTCTTTTAATATAGTCCAAGGACTTCGCTAAAGTTGAGCAATTACCGTAGGGGGTGTAATTAAATCGGAAAAAGATTGAGGGGAAGAGGTGGGTGGATCACTTTAACGCCAGTAGCGTAATCATGATGAGTTCCAATTAAAAAACCTTCACCTACACCCACTATTCATCTTAAGAGCGACTTTAGATTTCTCTCATTAAAATACTGAACATCTGTCAAGATCCAATGTGAATAAAACAAGTGACCTTCATTTTAGAGTAGGTATATGTTACGATCTATAAATGATCTCATAAATTTTATAAGGCTTGTGTTTTTATTGTACAGAACTTAGAAGATTTTTCAACTTTTATAAGATTCTTTTTCATACAAAACGGCAATTTTATGAATATTACATCTTAATAACTTTACCTTCTCCATTTCGTTGACTTTTTGCATTCTACCATCCAATTCTCTTCTGATTGCTGCAGCTTGCTCGTCCGCTGAGTCCAACTACATAACATATTCAGACAATTTTATACCTTTTTCCTTATTTTCTTTATAAATTATTAATAACCAGAAATATTAGAAAATTTCCAACTTTCAAAACAAATTTTTAGAGAAGATCTAGCCATTAAAACTTATTTACAGATTTATTTCAAAAGAAAAACTCTCAAACAAATCTTAGCGAGAACGTTCATTCCCAAACAAAAGTTGTTCATAAAGTTTCAAGACTGAAATGCGAAGCGGTAATCTCTAATATTACTGCAATACTTTCCGCTCTTTCCAGCACTTTAACTCAATAACAGTTTAACTTTTTCTTTTATTCGACATACAATGGAAAAATGTGGAAGGAATGTAAGTAATTCAAGGGTATTTTATAGCGGGTGAGGAACTTATTATTATAAGAGCGAATTATTGCACACACTTTCACTCAGGTATTCGTTTTAATTAGTTCGGAATTCTGCGACATATACTTAACTTGTATTAAACCCTTAGTTATTGCCTTTTAAATTATAAGTATTTTGAATTTTTATAATTATTGAATATTATTTTGCCTAAAAGGTTTTCTCTCAAGATAAATAGAACGAAATTCTTCTTACCTATGTAAATACCATATCTACTGATTATTTTGATAAAAATAAAATATTTAAGGTATAGTCCTCAACATCTCAGCTGATAGACAAGTTGCGTTCTATATAATGTGTAATATTAACAACAACTTTTTTACCAGATCAGGAAAATGTTACACATGTGCAACTTACAAAAAAAATAATTTCAAAATAAAATCTAACCGTTAATATTTGGAGAAAGAGAGAGAGAGAGAGAGAGAGAGAGAAAGAGAGGGAGGGAGAGAGAACAGTTTACTCTAATAAACTTACCAATAAAGCATTGAATAACAACTGGTGTTCGAATTTTTTCACTCCTAATATTTGCTGGAACATGTCATAAAGTTGTTCTTTGCTTAGAATACATTCTGCGTTTAGACTTTGCTGCTGCGCTCGCGACGGTCTCTTGGATTCATCATCACCGGGTATACCTAAAGTGATAAAACTATTAATTTTGACGATCAGAACTAGTATTTCAATGAAAAGTGAATTTTTGATTCATTACCAAATCTGTTACTTCGATTGGTGCTGTAAGGTACTGTAGTGGATAAAAGATTTAGTTTATTTATTTCAGAGATAAAATGTGTAACTATATCAAAATTGGTCGAATGTAGAATCAATTTATTAAAAAAAAAATTAAAACAAAAGTTGAGGAAACTCATTAAAGTGTATGGAAGAGAAATAAAACTTCGGTTAAAGCACTTAGAAGTCGACCAAAAACAAAGTATTTACGCGAACGCAAAGAATATTGAATTCAAACTTCTACAAGCATTTCGTAACAAAAAAGCCGAAGTGAGGAATTCTTATGAAGTTTTGGCAATGAAAAATAAGTGTATTGTTATTGTGTACATTTTTTAAAAAGTTATTTCAATGGCTCTACTATAGTATGTAATATTTTAAACTGAAAACTTGACGTTGTAAGCATAGTGTACAGCTTTTTAATATCTATATGTAATATATCATTAATATTGCTATATATTTGTGTACGTGTACTGTCATTCCGTAAATACGCTCTAATGTTATTTTGTTAAAATTGAACTTTTTCAAGATTTGATGCTACATTCATTGTACGGTCTAAGTTGAATATAAGTTTTTAAGCGTCCGCGAAACGATCAATTGCAATTTTCAATATTTACGTAATTGACACTCACTCATTGAAGCAAAAATTGATCGTTTACTAGTTGCAATTGAAGCGGTTGTCAATATTGGTACGGCATTGACAGTACGGCATTGACAGAAATAACAATAGTTTTGATTGATGGCGATTGACCCCATGTGTATTGACAGCGAATGATGCCAAATGAGAATTGTTTCTTTAATATCAATTGCGACACCGAACTGACACCAACTAGCGATGCGAGCTTTTCTCAATACAGTTCGAAACGACTTTTCGCGAATAATACACCTTTAATTGGTGCTTCAATGAAACCTTCAATCACGTAATCAATGATTAGTCGCAACTGATCGTTATGCGACGCTTTATAATTAAAGGCGTATTTATGGAAATAAAATTGCCTTAAATCTAACAACGACAACAAACAAGCAATGGCACAAGACAAAAGCTAAGTCGTAGAAAGGATAATGAACCGTTCTCCAGCGATACCTGTTATTCCTGGGAGGTGTGTAAGGAGAGAAACACAGAGGTGAGACAGATGCAAGCAACACACAGTTTTGTTATACATTCAATGAATCACACGGGCTGTACAGTCAGAAAAATAAATTGCCACCATTTAGAAAACCAAGTATTATAAAAATATTTTGTGTGGTTTCAAAAAAATAGATAAATTAACTTTGCAGGCCGTATT
This sequence comes from Boloria euphrosyne, assembly GCA_951802675.2. Classification (NCBI taxonomy): domain Eukaryota; kingdom Metazoa; phylum Arthropoda; class Insecta; order Lepidoptera; family Nymphalidae; genus Boloria; species Boloria euphrosyne. The sequence goes on from OX637896.1 coordinate 7,386,438, forward strand.
TTATTAAACAAAACAAAAAAAAAAATAAGTCTCAAATCAAAATATGTAAGTTTCATTTATATAGTGTAATCATTTTTTAAGCCTTCCATTGGTTCAACGATACTGCTGAAGTACAAATTTTAATTTATTGTTTACGAAAATCGTTTTAAAAGCCTCCTACATAATAATTAATTAATTCTCAATCGAACTTTCTATGTTGAAGAGCCTATTTTAATTGTTTGGTTCGCTAACGAGCAATTCCTTTAATATCTACCGTTGAGAGCATTTCAATTATTATACTTTTTAATAGTAAAGTTTTGTAGCAATTGTTTTTATATCTTTCATTTTATTGGTAATATTTCACATGAAATGTATTTTGCAGATCTATATTAATTTTTAGTGCGACAATGATCGCAGGTTTGAGTCCTGCTGGGGACATTTATTTGCGTAATGAGCACGACCACGAATGTTTTTGTCCTCAAGTCATGGGAGCCATATTTATAATATGGATTTAAAGTTGTTGACAAACAGATCATTTCGAGCTAATGTAGAATTTTGGAGAGGTTTCTTCAAAGTTCAAACATTTATTTTATGTGTATCATACGAGTATATTACAAGATAATATACGTATTATATCCCAAACAGTCAGGCATCGCTACGCTAGGATGACGTATTACTTTGTGGAAAGCTAGTAAATACTCTTTTTTGATTTCTTATATTATTGTATTTTGAGTAGGAACTGTCTGTAACAAGTATATTATTGCAAATGAGACGTTTAAAATCGTAGTCTCTCCAGTGATTATGATTGCTGTAAAGCATTCGAAACGTCGGGAACCAAAAACCAAAATATATCCTCGAAAAAATCCGAAAAGATTAAATTTATTAAAAAAAAATTGGTATCTAGTTGTTTTATCGTTTCTTTACGTTTAATTAGTTTTATTGTTAATTTTTGTTAAAAATGTGCTCTCTTGGAATATTCTTGTAATTAAAAATTTAAACAGTAAGGCTATGGTACAAATAAAAGGAAGATGAGCACACAGATGTCACACACATTCAAAGACTACAGACGGAAGCTTTTCACTCGATGCTTGGCACATTGCGACATGCTTTTCATCACAATATCTAGAATACCAGATATGAGAACTAAAATAACGAAGACAATCTTGAAAATTGGCACAAAAAATCCCACACATAAGTTATTTAAAAGAAAATTTGCTTTATGTTTTTACAAGTTTAATTAAAACCAATATTTTTTTTTTAATTTTATGTTTTTCCACGATTCGCGAGTTCGCATTAACAATTCTTTCTTTTTTACCTGTGCCTATTTCAAATATCTTGTACCTTCTAATTTTTAATTCTCATATCTTTTTACATTAGTATCAACTTCCAGAACTCACCCGTTCCTTTCATAATGCAGTCCAATTTCGCAAGCCATGTTGTTAGAACGGTCTCCTTGCTAAGACCATCAATTTCTGGTAAAGACCTGCGAAATTGACTTAAAAGTTTAACATTAATAGTTTTAGGAAGCTCAGTGGGCAAACGCTCGCTTGGATAACCGAGTGATGTGGGTTCAAATCCTGGTTACGGACCTCTGACATTTTTATTTGCGAATCATTTCGAACATTATTACTGCTTGCCTTGCGGCGAAGGAAAACATCGTAAGGAAACCTGCAAGAGATATAAGAGATGTGAAGTCCGCCAACCCGCATTAGGCCAGCATGGTGGACTATGGCCTGATCTGCCTCGTATTAGTAGTTAAATATACTGAATAAATCAGGTATTTTTTTATATAAGATCAAAGTTAAATATTTAAAATAGGATAAATATAGAGCTACCACTTTTAGAAGACGAAAATAAAGTTTCAAGTCTGGAAACGTATTAATTTTACTTAGTACAGTCTTCTATTTTTAGAAGGTATTGGAATTCACTTTGGAGATTAATGTCTTAAAATATATCTTTAGCAAAGTATTTTCGTCCATAAATCAGAGAGTGAGATATCAAATTTATAAACATTTAATTATAAATAGAGACAAAGATTCTCTTTGATTAAATTGTATATTTATTTTGGTCGATAATATGGTTATGGTATTCATCTATAAGCGAGATTATTAAAAAAAACTTAAAATCGGCCTAAATTTCAATTTTGTTTAAGCTATAAAATGCCTAAAAATTCCACAAATCTGGAACAATTTTGCAAACCTGACTCGTTTTTCGATATTATTTCTGAAGACCTCGCGGAAATCGTGATGCGAGCATGCTCCGGACTTCACCATCTGTTCCACTCTTTCGGACTTGAGGAACACGTCGTAGTACGATTGCACTGCATTTTGGAAAGCTTCATCTGCCAATATTTGTGTCTCGCCTTTCAAGAAAGCCTATATAAAATTAAAATATTAATTATTCTAGTAATGTATATTATTTTTTCTTTATTTCATTAAGGCATACTATTTTAAGACACTTTAAACAAGGCTGTTGCTTTTTGTCCGATAATTCGAATAATAAAAAAAATAATTAAAATCGTCTGACTATTGTCATTTTGTAGGAATATATTCTATCACTTTCTAATAAAAATTAAATGATTTTTTGGTGCGTGATAGGTATATGTAAAAAATAAAAACAAAATAACATTAACCTACCGAGCATTAAATTTAGTTAAAGTTCTCACAGACTTGTAAGTTCAAACACCAATAGTCGGACGAACAATATTTTTTTTACTTATCCGGTTATCGGATGAATAGAAACAATATTAAGCTAGGACCATTCACAAAATTCTCTTTGTGCTAATAAGTGAATTTGGAAATGTATATTTTTTTATTATATTGGTTTTTTTTTCTTAAAAATGTCCTCCAATACCTGAAACCTGGCCTGTATGGTTTCTAATTGGTGTGGAGTCAATTTTGTATGTCGTCGCGTCATATCCGTGGGTTGCTTCGCGTTGAAGGGGTGTGCTATACATCTTGACACGAAAACGTAAAGTTGGAGACGTCGTTTTTTATCTTCTTCAAGTTTTTCAATTTTTTCCTGCGGATAAAAAATAGTTGTTTAATTTTAATTACTTACTGTCATTTAGCTTAAAACAATTTAAATTTAAAATTAAGAATATTTTAATGAATATAGCTTATTACATCATTACGGAATACTTTGTAGATGTAAATGTGTGATTAGTTCTAGATTAAATAGATAATTATTGTATTGTGATCTATAAAAATATTGTTTAAAAATTCATTAGTTTTATTTTTCAAATGCGATTTATAAAAAAATAGGGTTGCCAACTTTAGTGAGACTATTATACATTATTATATTATATTTATTACTTGCTAAGTGAGGGAAGCTATTAAGAGATTATAGAGACTATGACAACTTTCGTCTAACCTTAACATTGGATAGTTTAATATTACGTCGGAGACATCTTATATGTGTCAAGATGTTCGAGTTACATCGTTTCTAACTAATATAAGTGATCTACCGCAAATAGTTGTACTGTACTGAACTAAATAATTATTAAACTTCGTCATACAGTGATCTGTATTGAATAGAATAACGAGAAAATGTATATTATCTCCATTTAGAAGAGAAATTAATGTGTGTTTCGTTCGTCTTCTGTATTTGCTCAAACTATTCAGACAAATTCGTTGAACTTTGCTGTTATTTTGAACAGTTAAGGGGCTTTCCCTTTAAGTTAGAAAGTTAATTCTAACGTAGTTTAATCATCGTATATCATGTACTAAGGGAGTTGTTTAGACATTTAACTTATCCATTTTCATATACAATATGTATTATACGTACTAATATATACTTGTAATTTATAAAGACTGTAAAGGAACGTTGTAATGAATTATTTCAGTATTATGAAAAATATTTGATGGGCTAATTTTGAGAAAATATAAATGTAATATATTATAAGATAACTGTGCTATTTTATCCCCTAAGCAGTTTGGCTTTAATGAGATTGACTGCAATTGCCAAAATTGATTACAATTCCTATTATTATTATTTGTACCTATTCGGATTTTATAAGCCTAGAAGTCCTTTGGAAGGTTCTCGTAGAGATACCACGGCCAACGTTTAACGTTTAATTCGTTATTATTATTAATATACATTGTCTCTTCGACATGACACGTTTGGCTCAGTTCGTTGTTACCCTATTTGCTGTGCCAGCGGTCACGGGTTCGAGTCCCTCTAGTTTAATATGTAAATATTGACAGTAATATATGTGTAGTGGTGTCCATAACACAAGCCTCGTAGTTTACTACGGAACTAGATGGCACTGAGTATAATTATGTACTAACATATTAATAAACATTTATTTTATTTACCTGAGGATCTTGGTCCTTATCAGAGTGACTGGTGCCAGAGGGACTTGGGGAAGGCGCCGGGGCTTCCCCGGAGCTCGCACTGCCCGTCGATGTCCTGCGTAAGAACGATCTAAACGATCTATAGCGTTAAGTTGCAATGTAAGTGATTTGGGTTCACACAAACTGATATATTTCAGAGGTTATTATGGTATTTGTCTTGTAAAATCAATTTTTATACTATATAATGTACTTGAAAGTCAATTATTATGTAAATATAAATAATTTAGTTGTTCATTTCGGTTCATAAGCTCTATATAAAATAATTAAATTTCAACAGCTGTTAAAGGGAAAGATATAGTATCTTTTATACTTTCAAAGCTTTTTAGGAATTCAAACAAAATACAATAGAGTTGCTCGAGCTTAAAAAAATATGCGAGAATCGATCATATTTTAAAAATTCAATTTAAAAATTTGCAAAGATCTGTGTTGAAATTCAATTAAAGTAACTTTTACCAACAGGTGTTACAAGTTAGAAACTGTTTTACTTTACATAATTTGGAAAAAAAAAGCATCGTGGAATTCGTTTCTTTAGAATTAACTTTTCGTATCAGTGTGTGTAAACGTATGGTAATGTTATGATACTACTTACTTATATTACAAGCTATATAAAATTAAATAATACTAGAAACTATATTAGCTAGCTATACCCTGTGACTATGCTTTTGTATATTTACTTAAAATTACTTAAAGCGGGATCGAACCGACACTATGTACTAAGAAACTAATTACTTACTTAATATATACTATATCCAATGCCAATGAAACATATAGTCGGCCAACGGACGTGACAGCCCAAGCTGCCATACACGCCATAATGTCCCAAGCGAATATATGGCAGCTTGGGCTGGCTGTCACGTCCGTTGGCCGACTATATGTTTAATAGGCTTTGCTATATCTATTAATATAGTTCTATATCGCTCAAACCTGAATGTTTCATGAAACGAAATGGTCGTGAGCTATATATTATTTTGGAGTATTTTTGAGCCCATTTAAATAAAACGCCTTTTAACTTTTTAACCTGAATCCGTCACAAAAAGAATTCAAAGGAGTACGAAAATTGTACGCAGCGAAGCTGTATAATTTCAAAACCTTCAGTTAAAGCCTTTGTTACTGTTAAATAAATATGAAAAATATTTGACTTTCTCTGATGCTTAAGTAGTTGCTATGTACTTACTTTTAGTTAGTTTTAATGTGATAACATGAGAAGAAAATTATTTTTTTTTTAAATAAATTTCGAAAGTTATAAGTAAAAGTAATAGAATATTTTTGATTATTTAAAATATTATTGAAGTGCTGTTTCGTTTTTTGCTGTTTGTTTTTAACTTGGAAAAATAATGAGTACATATAAATAAAATTGAAGTGTCTGTTTTTAATTTCAAATTAAGAGCTTTTCACTAAATGCATATGAAAGTAATAGGGTACTTGCATCAAATAATCATGCTTCCAAATTTTTGTCTGTATGTCTGTTTGTTCCGTCTAATCTCTGAAACGGATGGACCGATTTTGACGGGACTTTCACTTGCAGTTTTTTTTTTTTATCTGTGCTTGCAGATAGATAATGTTATAAGGCGTAACTTAGGTTACCTTTTAACCAACATCAAAAAGGAGGAGGTTATATTTTATAAATTGCACTTATTTTAGCTTGCGGAACCCGTGGCTTCGCTGATTTCGCTGATCGCTTTCAATCGCAGATAGCTAATAATATAAGAATTTAAATTACTGAAATAAAATATAAAAACCGTTTAATTTATTTTAACTTACGTTTGCAAGTATACCTATATAATTATTTAAGTACAGTATATTCGTACTGAAATGTAATCTTGAAGAGATGTAAAGAAACCTTAAACGTATTGTTGAAATAAAGATTTTTCGAATATTTAAATGGGCTCGAAGGGTTTTTCATAACAGCATACTCACTGGGGGGGTGCGAGGGCGGCGGCCTCCCTTTGACGCGTGGCAGGGTGTAGGGGGGCGGCAAGCGGCGCCGTCGTCAAAGGACTTGCGCCTGTGTACATAATTTATGTTAGGAATAATTTTCTTTGTTACACCGCCATTCCTAGATCTGGTTTTTATGGTGATTTAATTAATCTTTTTAATATATCTTTGTGTTGGGTTTTTCCTCAATTATGGCTAGTATATACCAATGTACTCTGTGATTATGGCATACTGACTTACAGTCGTTTTGTCTCGATAAGAAGTTATTATTGATATTATTTAAATATAGAAACATTAACCTATGTGCTAAGTACTAAATTTCATCAATCGTTTCATTTTGAAGGATTAACAAACATACATACACCTATACAAGCTTTTACATTCATAATACATTGCAATTGCATGATATACATTCTAGCGACACATTTGGCTTAGTTAGTAGTGACCCTATTTGCTGTGTCAGCGTTTGCTGGTTCTAGTTCCGCTGTAGGCATTCATTTGTGTATGAATTGTGAATGTTTGAGTTTCGGCTTACCATTAAACTGGTGTGTGTTCATATAAACGTATTTATTTTTTTAGTACTAAATAGTTGGTAATATTTTCCAAAATTAAAGCTCGCTTGTGAGAAATGAACAAAAGAATGCAATAAAGCTATAAATAAATACACAATTGTCTTATTTGATTGCCTTGTTCAGTCTGGCGATGTATGCAGCTTACCTTTTGTTATGAAAGATTAATAAAAACTCGCATTCTGTACCCACTAGTTGAAAGGGAAAAAATGGCATTCAATTTTCATTTATAAATGAAATTGCGTTTAAATTCTTAATTTTTTTTAAGTTATATAATCACTTAAATAGCCTATCAATACAATAATCTAAAATCAATTAAAACGGGTAAAAGTAATAATCCTTACTAATATTGTAAATTGTAAACTAATACTGTCTGTCTGTCGCGCTTTCACTTTCAAAACTACTGAACCGATTTAAATGAAATTTGGTACACAGATAGTCTAGAGTCTAAGGAAGGACATAGGCTACTTATCAAGGTGAAGAAAGGCTGTGAGGGATTGAAGTAAGGGATGACAGTTTGTATGGAAATTACGTCACTTTTAAACCTAGAAGCTTGAAAGTTATTTTTTTGGCTTTTTATTGGATATAAATATGTAAGATATTAGGAGTTTGTAAAAAAATGTAATAAAGGGATGAACCCAATTTCCTTTGTAAAATGATATTATTTAGATTTATTTATTTTTTGATTCTGTTTTTAATATTACAGTTATGACTTTTTTGTACTTTTAATTATTGAATGTGGAAACGCTATGTACACTAGTAATTGACATACATATAAGTTATATTATTATTGTTATTAATTAATGTGTATAAATGCTGTGTATGTATGTTGTAAGTGTGCTTCTCCAAATAAATAAATAAATAAATAAACCCAAGCGAAGCGAGGGTGTCGCTAGTGTACGTATATACGAGTATAATAATATTGTAACTGAGTTGTATATGTACTTTAAATATTTTATCAATACAGAGGAATCAATATTTTTAGAAGTTTTGTCTATCTGTCTGTCTGGGAACGCATTACGTGAAAATCCAATCGATTTTGATAGAATTTGGTATAATGATAACTAAGTTTCCGATACTCCCGGATATATCTCATTTCTGAGAGATCTGTATTGACCTAGGGAGTAGCGAGGAACCAGAGCGAAGCAACGGTAAGTCGGTAGTGTATAAATAATTTTATAGACAAAAACTTTGATATTATCACAGACAAACAAGTTGTATAGATCAAAATAAACGAATAAAGTGTTAGTAAACTTTTAACGAGACGAGCTGAAAATGACCAAAATTTTTCGAGCACAAGGTGTTGAAACGCTTCCATTATAAAAATACGTGAAATAAAATCTCGAAGCTCTGTTATGAAAGATCGAAAAAGTTTAGCATTGAATTTTAAATATTGTTCTTCTTTTCTAATAAGGAAGTTTTATCTCAGCCGTACCATGAATTTCGTATAAACGCTATTAGTAGTTAGTACGATCATTTTACTGATGGTTGTCTTGTATAGGGTGGCATGAAGCCAAAAATTGTGAGGGATTGCCATCATAAAATATATAATTAAAGCAATTAATTTGTTTTGTTTTAATTGAATATACTCAAAGTATTATATAATGTGTTACTTGAAGTAGTTATTTGTTAAAATAATCACTACTTACATACTACTTGACGACACGTTTGGCTCAGTTGGTAGTGACCCTACTTTCTGCGCCAGCGGTCGCGGGTTCGAGTCCCGCTGGGTCATTCATTTGTTGAGCACGAATGTTTGTGCTCCAGTCATGGGTGTTTATATTTATAATATGTATGTATTTAAAATTTATATGTGTAGTTTATCAACTATCTGGTATCCGTAACACAAGCACTTAAGTTAGCTAGCTACTACGGAACTAGATGGCGCTGCTGTAATAATGTCCCAACATATTTATTTATTATTATTTATTATTCTATACTCGTAAAACAAAGTCTTCCGCCGCGTCTGTCTGTCTGTTCGCGCAAAACTCAAAAACTACTGCATCGATTTTCATGCTGTTTTCATCAATAGATAGAGTTTTCGTATACATTTACTAGCAGAACCCGTGGCTTCGCTCGTACAACCCAGGAACGAACCCGAGCGAAGCGAGGTGATCCGCTAGTTATATTATAAATAAGGAGTTATAAAATGATAAATTTGGTGTGAATTAAAATTTATTTCTAGTTATTGTAGTAACCAGAATTAAGCATGTTTCTGTTTTTAGCAGCAAAAACTTTTTCGTAATTCATATTATGAATGTTTTATCATATTATGAACTTACAAATACCATATCAGTTCTTATCTTTCCTCTCTGTAAACTACCTACGAGTATCTGTATTTTAATGTCCTAGTCAGTAAGTGAGTTAGTCATAATTAATAAGAAGGGAGAATATATAAAAGAAAAAAAAAAACATTACATAAAAAAACTGTTCATCATAGTCTATTTTGTTCGTATTTGTAGGTTGTTGTTGTTACCGAAATGGGACGAAAAATATTTTGTTCGGAACTTTCCTTTTGGCATTTTTTTAGTAGGTGATATGATTGATAAGGAAGTTCGTAAATAAAAGTATCCATCAACTCGCATGAAGAAAAGTTAGACGATAATCGTGTTTTCATGTCGCTTGTGGCCGAAATAGGACAAAGTTTCTGTAGTTATGGTTAATATAATATGAACTTCATTAATTACAATCAATTTCAGGGGTTTCGGATATTACTTCTTAATAACTTATTGAACACATCTTTAATGGAATTCTAACTGAGTGGGCTCTGTTCATTATATATTTTGTGAAAATCTTGTTGTAATCAATATTATTGATGTAGAGGCCATAGATCGGCAGAAGATTTTCAGTCAGCGTGTCTGTCTTCGTCCGCATTACGAGAAAACCATTAAACTGATTTTGAAGATTTGTTATAATGATAGCTGGTTATCTCGGTCAACATATGGGATACTTTTTACTGCGAAAATATATGTAATTTCTGAAAAAAAATATGCTATCCGAAAAACCGAATCCGAACGGAGCGCAGGTCACTATTAATTATCGAACTACTATTATAAGTTGGGAGTTTATATATGTATATGTGTAAATCCTTAACTGAACGGTTGGAGGGATAAAATTTAGTTAATCGACTATGACCTGATTAATAAATATAGGTATGCTATTGTCACGCATTATTCGAGAGTATGTCGCCAGTATATCCATAGTAATATTAAAGAATGTAAAAGAGAAAAAAGTATTTTATGTGTTGATAAGAGTGCTGAACCGATTTAAATAAAATTTTGTATAAAATAAATAAATAAATATTATGTTGGGACATTATTACAATAGCGCCATCTAGTTCCGTGGTAAGTTACGTTACGTGCTTGTGTTACGGATACCAGATAGTTGATATACCACACATATAAACTTTAAATACATACATATTATAAAATATATAAGCACCCATGACTGGAGTACAAACATTCGTGCTCAACAAATGAATACCCCCAGCGGGACTCGAACTCGCGACCGCTGGTGCAGAAAGTAGGGTCACTACCAACTGAGCCAAACGAGTAGTCACTGTATTATACATATATACTTTATCTATTACATACTAAAGGTTACCTTAACAATGTTTATTATTGTTACATTCATAGTCGCTGGAAGAAAACGTAATATTTTGCACAAACATGGTTTATAGGCCCGAGAGTGTTTTTCATTCCAGTACATTAAGTTTCGAGTTATATAAATCTGCTGCGAAAAGCCTCCTAGAGTCGGATCTTACTACTCCTTATTAAATATATTCAATATCAGAAGGGTTTCCGCCTCACGAACTTATGTAACTCAAATGTACTCGAACAAGAATTTTTCCTTGTAATTGTTGTGGAGTATGAAGTTTATCACTTACAATTTTTCACATGTCTATGTACATACATTTCACGGAAAGAATACTGAACTTGTTATTTGTGTAGAGATACATTAAGGATATTTTTTACTTCAGGAAATCTTTTTCCCGCGAGAGAACACACTAACTGGTTCTGTCAAGTCATTCTCAGAAAACATGGCTAAAGTTGGCTTAACTTTAAGAGATACATCAAAACGTATGAAAATTGTAGGTCACGTATTTAATTTTGTAACGTACCTACTTGTTGGGGAAAAAAGTGTGATGGATAAAAAAGGCTTTGAATAAATCTTACTTTGTATATAGACTTACTTAGACCTACTATAGCGACTCACCCTCGCTTCGCTCGGGTTCATCCCTAGGTTGATAGAATGAAGATAAAATTTTTACAAACTTTGAATACCTATCTCTTTTATTTATATCTAATCAAAAGCTAAAGTTTATAGCTCCTAGCTTTAAAAATGACGTTATTTCCCTACAAACTTTCATCCCCTGTTTCAACTCTTTATAGCCCTTTTTTCGCATTGAAAAGTAGCCTATATTTTTTCTCAGGCTCTAGTCTATTTGTGTACAAAATTTCATTTAAATCGGTTCAATAGTTTTGGCGTGAAAGCACGACAGACGGACAGACAGAGTTACTTTCGCACTTATAATATTAGTAAGGATTCGTATACTGTATACATAAAGCTGTACCTAACAATTTTGTTGTTTCTGACGTTGCGTTAAACACGTACAGAAGTTATTACCAAAAGCTCTGAACAAATATATTGTAACATTATTTTAACTAAGAAGAATGTGAATTAAATAATCATCTTCTTCTTCTTTAAGTTTCTTCAATCATAAAAATAAAAAAAATATTTACTATATCCAAGCATTGTAGGTTTTTAAAGTACTAATTGTAATTAGTAAAAAGATGTGTTCAATATTTTTTATATGAGAAAATACATGTATTTCGTTTTTAATGGATAAATTAAAAAAGTGCTGATGATATTTAGATCAAATTTAGTACGAAGATAGTTTGAGACCCTGGGAAGGGCCCGGGATAGTTTTCTAATGAAAATCATCCCGAAAGTAATTAATTTCTCATGTAAGGGATATAAACCTTTTATGTGTACATTGAATCGATATGGGTTTCAAAGAACCATCTTATACTATATCTAGTATCTTTAGTGTACAGGCGCTTTTATTTAAGTACGGTACCTGGTAATCCTGCTGTTGAACCCCTGGGAAGCTCCGGCTTGCCTCTGACGGATGGCCGCCCTCCTGCCAGCCCTCCGGGGGGCACCACTGGACAAACAAAACATATTAAAACTTCCACGTGACTAAGTGTGAAAGTAAAAACCCCTAATTACACAGAAGAATAGCGCTTCACGTGTTAAAGTGCTTTTAATTTACCTCGTATATTTTTAGATTTTCTTCCTATTTTTATACAATAGCAGTATTAGGTTGACATTTTGTTGATTAAATAAGCAACGGGCTGTTTAATTTGGGACTAAAGTTTTCGTAAGAAACCTTAAAATTTAACTTAATATAAATAATACTTTGTTAGGTTAACGCGAATGTTCAACATTATAAATGAAACAACCTTTCCGGATTTTGTTGCGGATTTATTTTAATTTTTACTAAAAATAAAAAGAACATAAATCCGCGAAAAAATCCGAAAAGGCAATTTCATTTAACATAAGTAAATTAATATTATAATAATATTTTTACAAAAAAATTAAATATTTCAACCTTAAAAGCCTGCTTTTTCAATTAAAAAACTATAATAAAAAAGTTATGGTATCGACTAACAACCATACAATAAACACAGATGTCTAGAATACCTTTTTTTGAAGTCGGTCAAGTATATGTAATTACCTTTTTTTGAAGTCGGTCAAGTATATGAAATTCCACTTTGGCAGAACGAAATCGATATATTCATTACGTCTGCATAATTAATCTACACGATTATGTTATCCATATACAAGGATTATGAACCGGTATATTTTGCCCGAAATAATCCCGGATCCCAACAAAGAGAATGAACGTGAGTGGGTTTACCCAGAAGCTAATCTGAATTGAATATTTAATTTCACATTAATATATAAATTGATATCTATTTGCTTACGCAAATTTTCTATACATATAATGAAATTCTAAAGTAGTCGAATTTGTCAGTCTCTAATAACTATAGTACCTGGATGACCGAGCTTTTCTCGGTATTTTAAGAAAAATGTTATTATTATTCGCCAATAGATGTCGGGAAGAATCATATTTTTCTGTTTAAGTGGCAATATTGGGCTACCCAAACGCCACCATTTTGTTATTTTCTTTCAATAAAAAAAATAAGTTTATGTTGAAGTTGATTATCTATAAAGTTGATTATTGAAAACACGATTAAAACAACATTTTCTGAAATCGATTTATTAGCTACCCAGATTCAGATTATATATATATATATATATATATATATATATATATATATATATATATATATATATATATATATATATATATATATATATATATCTGTTGTTTTTAGAATTTTCTGTCTGTGACCGCATCACAAGAAGACCACTGGATAGATTTTGACAGAATTCAGTATGGTAATAGCTGGTTTTGCGGGTCAACATGTATGATAGTTTTTAAGTCGGGAAAATATCTCATATAACCGTTAAAACTTATCTAGAAAACCTAAGCCCAAGCGGATTGAGGGTGAGTGTTTAGTTAAGATATAAATTGGTTTCTATTTGTCCTGCTTACGTAAATACTGGCACATTCAGCAACGTGAGTTGCCTATTAAAAGAATATTTTGGTTAGCAATTTCGTGACGAAAAATGTTACAGTTGTCTTTTGAAGGCAATACTCGAAATGATTCTTGAAAGGTTTTCCTTAAAATCGTCGGAAAATTTTGTTGCTTTTCATTCTATCTGATTTGTATTCAAATATTATATTTTAGTGTACGACTGAGTTCACGCGGTTGCTTAAGTGTGTTTTAAATTTTTTGAGCGGAATCCTAATTCTTTTTCTAAGCCTATAAGTTGATTTGAACATTAGGTGGAAAAAACAAACAGGCAGACAAACAGACAAAAATGTCAAAAATTGTGGTAATCCTTAACATATAGTATAAAAGTATGTTATATGCATATAGTAGATATTTGTTATTTTGGACATTACAAACAGACACTTGAATTTCATTTGAGGTTATTAATTATTTTTGTAAGTGTTAGGGGCTCAAATAAACAGGATCAATTCGTTGGGTAGGTATAACTTACAATCTGAACCACTCTGATCGTATCCTATGTTTAGTGGAAACACGATATTTTCAAGCCAAAGACCAATATACCCTTGAAGCTTTTTAAAACACGCAAATAGAAAATATTCCCACAAACGCTGCGGGATATTGCGAGTCGATAGCAATTGAAAGCTTTTCATCTTTCCCTTCGTTGAATTTGAGGCATCCTTTAAAAACTTCCGTATATTCCGATATTTTTGAGAACTTTTTTTAATGAGGGGAAAAATACAGTACATGTCGGTTACGTGTAATATTTTCATGGCATGTTCTCATTTTAGAATTTTATCTTGTTACTTTAGGACTATTCTTCAAGTTAATATTGATAACTAAATAATAATTTACATACAGTTTGGCAGTACTTCTTGTTGGTAGAAGGTTTGAAAAATAATGTATGTCAAGTTTGTAGTGAAAGATTTTATTTTATCCCAGATGAAAAAAGATATGGCGTTTTATCTTGGAAAAACAAGTGATTAAGCAGTTTATACGTTTTTCCGTAAGAAAATATTTTTGTTTTGTCTGATATTGAATAGGATCTAAATATAGAGCAGAAATTATATATTTTTATCTGGCGAATAATACCCAAACATTTTTTACACAGGAATTTCGTAGAAATTTTCGAGAGATCGAGTTTTTTCGAGCGGAATTTTAGGATATATCCGCCACGTGCGGTTGACGGACTTCACGTGTCTTTTGAATCTTATTAGGTTCTCTTGGAAATGACGATACGACGACTTTCTTACGATGTTATAATTTATCTATTACCTAATATTTAAAAAAATGCAACTTGCAAAATTTAAACCGTTTTTACCGAAAGTGTATGTAAGCTACCATATCCATTTATCTAAATAACACTAACTCACTCTTTGATTTAATAGCAATTTCAGAAATGCAACAAATTAAATTAGTAAATCTATACATATATAATATTAAAATAGTTTAAAATACCAAAAGCGTTTTGCCAAAATATTTTTGAAATAGTCATTATTATCTATAGAAATCTATAGTTTTTAGTTTTTTTTCTGTCAGTCTGTTTGTGACCGCATCACAAAAAACCACCGGACAAATTTTAATAAAATTTGGTAATATCTGGTTATCCGGATCAACATATAGGATAGTTTTTACTGCGGTAAACTATCTAATTTCCGAGAAAAATTAAAACCTATCTAGGACTAACGCAAGTAGAGCAAGGGCGAGTCGTTAGTAAACAATAACAAGTGGAATATTATGGCTATAGAGAGAATATCAATCAATGCATTTTCTTACCATTTTATAAAAGTTTTTTATTAAGCAAATATCAATCCGCCTCTGCTTTCAATTCTAAGGAAAGGTCAACTCCCACTTCGTATCTACACCACCTACTAACTATTTTTTCTCAAAGGTCACACCCTAGCTACATATTACTGTATTAAAATAAGATTTGGCTGTGACAGACTGACAGACGTACGTGATTGGATTTTAAAGCGCTCTTTATTATCTCACCATACAAATTCAAATTTTGTTTTATATATTCAAAATACTTTTTTTTTTGCGAAAACCTATTATATTTCTAAAATAAAAGCAGCCTAAGTTACCCCTAATAAGATCAGCTACCCGCCAGTGCTAAGTTCCTCGAAATCAGTCCAGCCGTTTTGGACATTAGCCGGAACAAATCAACAAACAGACAGGCAGGCACAAAAAATATAAATATGTAGTATTTTTCTTATATATACACCATATACTTTAATTTTTTTATCTGTATAGAAGGTATATTTAGATATAGAATTTTTTCATTAATAAATATTTTTCCTAATTTAATAATTACATATTTTACCTGGTAATTTTGCTGGCTGTTTCTTGTGTTCATCCTCACTATCTTCCTCGGATGAACTTGGATCAATCATGTTGGTAGTTCTGAAACAAAAAAATACTATCAGTAATAGAAAAACAAAAGCTTGACGGACAGATAGAGAAGTTGTATATGTACATATTGTTGCTATATTATTAAAATATTCTTATTAAATCGTATGGATGTAATAGTTCCAAATACAATCTATAATAATATATACTTAACCCTTTATAATTTCCGTGCTAATAATAAATAATGTTTATAAAACAAAAACAATGGACTGCTTCTAGTACCTAGTAATAGTAGTAGTCGATTAGGGGTTAGAATAAACTACACCTATTACCAAATATATATATATATATATATATATATATATATATATATATATATATATATATATATATATATATATATATATATATATATTATATTAGATTGACCAAATTTATTTTGAACTTACTAAGCAAAAAAAAAATTTCGAATGATGTAATATTTTTTTTTAATAAAAATCAAGCCCCTTGGCTTTCCCTTGAAAAAGAAAACGTAACTTCTTAAAAGCTTAGCAAGACTAATAAAGCTGTATTTTATTTTTTAATTTGCAGTAAATTTGTTTTCTGTTCTATGCGAAGACGAATTACAATAATTTAATACTTACTAAATTACGAGACAAAAGAGACAAAAAGATTGAAATAAAATAATTTTTGGTTGGTTACCTTTTTATAATTTACTTTTTTTGTTTTCAATTTGTCAGTAGACATAGTAACAGAGGAGATTATACTGAATATTAGGTATAATGAAAAAAATTGTTTTGCAATACTAGTAATTAGCCCTCGTTTCGCTTAAGCTCAACAATATCTCGTCAACGTACGTTTTGACGGTCAGTAGGGAAAAGATATTATGATTATAAAATGTGCTTTCTAATGCAAAAAAAATTTTACAAATCGGGTGCGTCGTTCCTGAGATTCGCGCGTTCAAACAAACACACTCTTCCTCTTTATAATATTAAACGTCTTAATTATATTTTGATTTAGAAGTCTATGTCGAATCTCTTAATGTAAGTAGTTATTCGTTTCATTTAAGTAACAATTATAGAAAAAAAAACTTTTTTGCTGGGGTTATTTGCCTACTGTATTTTACTAGTCAATACAATCATATCTTCTTGTAAATATGTATACTTATAAATATTTTTCGTTTTGATAAGTTAATTCTACTTTATTATAACCAGTATTTCAAATATTTTAATCGATTACAAAATGAAGTAAATTTGAGTCGACGCGCAGATTTCCAGTCAAATCTTACATTGAAACTTGCTCTAATCGAGATTTGACTACTAAAAATATAATAATCGGCTAAACTATTTCGTAACGTTACGTAACAGAAACACAACAAGTCTCAAGCATAAGTAATAAGTATACTCTCCGCTCCTTGAAAAGTACTATAATTTATTATTTTTATACATACAATAACAATTCCCGCGGCTTCGCCCGCGTTTTAATCAATGTTAAAATGGGGTTATAAGTATTTTTTGACGCTAAATCATAAAAAATAAAAAATAAAAATTTGTTGTAAAATAAATAATAAAAATCTGGAGAGGACCACTCTAAAAAAATAGCCAATGATTTATTCTCAGACCTACCAAATGTACACAAAAAGAATATTATTTATTAATTATTATAAAAATCGGTCAAGTCATTTCGGAGGAGTTCGATAACAAACACTGTGGCACGAGATGTTTACATATTAGAATATTAAGTCATGTATTACATAGAATAGTAAAATATGCTGCTTCCTGCAAAAGACATGTAGGGAAATAACTTAGCAAAAAGAGCTTAACTCGTTTATATTAAATACACAATTCATAGTTTGTACGTATCAAAAAACAAAAGATAGATCTAGATGCAGCTTGCAAACTTGAGTTTTTGGGTTATTGTGTATTTTTTTGTTGGGACATTATTACAACAGCGCCATCTAGTTCCGTGGTAAGCTACGTTACGTGCTTGTGTCACGGATACCAGATAGTTGATATACTACACTTTTAAATTTTAAATAATAATTATTATAAATATAAACACCCATGACTGGAGTACAAACATTCGTGCTCAACAAATGAATGCCCCCAGCGGGACTCGAACCCGCGACCGCTGGCACAGAAAGTAGGGTCACTACCAACTGAGCCAAACATGTCGTCAATTTATTTAAACAAAGCAATCATCGTAGGAGCTTTCTTATAAAAACAGGACAAGACTTGTATGGAATATGAATGAAATCCAATTTATTCTCCCTACAATAACGCTATTATTGTACCGGAGTGAAGTGGATGGATCATTTTTATTTCGCTTCCTATTTTCCCGTTATGCTGTCTTTGTATTGATTTGATTTCGTAATGTCGGTTATATTTTCTCAGAAGTATTTTACGCGCTAAAGAAAAGCATTAGGTATTTTTGTCTATATTCTACTAGTGATTTACCCTGACTTTACTTAGCTGCTAAATGCCTTGTTATAATTGGTTAAGTATATAATATTATCTGTATAGACAAGTGACTTCCCGCCACAGACAATTCAACCTAAATTGTCTGTGCTTCCCGCTCTTGCCATCTTTAAAAGTTTGCAGCATAAAAATAAATGGACTTTTATACAAAAATAAAAAAATAAAAAATAATTTGTTCATGTTTTTTTTGTATTTTTAATTTTTATGTAATTCAGGTACATTGAAGATGTTGATTTTCTAACCGATCCTTTTTCTTGCGGTCTATTGCAGATAAAAAAGATTAAAAATTGATGTTAGTACCGTATATACCTACTTCATAATATGAATGTAGTGAAAAGTTGTTATTTGAAATTAAAAACAGACACTGCAATTTTTTTAATATGTCTAGATATACTTAAGAGTACTTTTTGTTACTTAATTATGGGAAAGGTATTATTAAATAGATTTTGATAAAACTTCGTGCATAAATAGAAAATATTCTGGATTTCTTATCAGATTACAGTGAACAAAAAGCCACAAGAATATTTTTCATCCGTCGAGACATTGATATAAAACAACAAAATGCATGCAAAACTAGCTTTCTCTTTTGTAAAAAGGCTTTGAAAGATTCATAAAGACATGTTGTGTTTTGTACCGAGCTAAAAATAGATGAGTGACACTAAATCGTGGCAGCCCCGACTGCACAAAAGATTTGAATCTTATCTTTTTTCCATCAGTTCTTCGTGATAATAATCTAGATTTTTTTTTTAAATATGATATTAAATTAAGTACTGCCTTGGTGGTGTAGTGGCTAGCATGTACGGTCATACCCCGAGAGGTCCTGGGTTCGAGTCCTAGGTCGGGCCAAGTTTAGTTATTGAGTTTTTCTGTTTCGTAAGCCTCAGTAACAGCCCGGAGTTGGGAAGTTGGCGGTGGTTTACCCCCGTGCCTCGGAGAGCACGTAAAGCCGTCGGTACTGCGCCTTAGCTCTCACTGGTCGTGTCGATTAGTCGTCCCACCGGAGTATGAGAGTGATAGGAAGATAGAGTGCACTTGTGTTTGCGCGTACACTTGTGCACTATAATATCTCCTGCGTACTTGGCCCGTCTCAATGAGAATGGCCACCATGGCCGGAATCGGTCGGAGAACATTAATTAATATTAATTAAATTAAAGTAACTTCAACGTTTTTTTATCAAATTAAAAAGTATTACGATTATACATGGTATTGGCAATTTAACCCTGCTTCTCTCGAAATATTAAGTACAGCCTATATGATACTCCCACAGTAGGTTACTCCAGATGACAATATATCAAAAATTGTCTAGTCACAAAAACCACAATTTTTTAAATGTTTGTCTATCTGTCTATATGAATAAAAGCTTTTACCCGATTTAAAAAAATGTTTAATAACGTGTGTGTGCCAGTGACTATACATATAATAAAATTCTTAACTTAGCTAAATCTGTACATTGAATATTTTTTGGAAACTCTAATTGAAGTAGTCATTATTAACGATACAGAGGCCGAATCTATTGCTTTTAGAATTTTTGTCTGTCTGTCTGTGACCGCATCACGAGAAAACCACTGGACGAATTTGAATGAAATTCGGTATGATGATAGCTGGTTACCCGGGATACTTTTTATTGCGGAAAAATTATTCATTTCTGAGAAAAAAATTAAAAAGGCATTTACTTTTTTAGAACGCGAGCGGAGACGCGGTTATCGCTAGTGACCATAAATGATTTCTTAGAATATAGAACACTTTTAAATCACATCCAAGCTCAATGCTGGTTCTTATTTTTTTTAATTTCTTAATGGAATAAAAAATTAAGGCCCCTTTGAGATCATCTCAGCATCTTTTCTCAGGACTGAGGGATTTTGCGAACTGCTTCAGTTTTTTTGTTAAGTTTTTTATATATTCTAGTTTGAGGAATATGCAATTAATTTTATCACACATTGTCTAACGAAGAACAATAAAAACAGATCCCTATTCAATAAAACTCAAGGGAGAATCAAAATTTTCCGTCAATTACCACCGTTATTACCACACATTAACTTAATAACTAACATTTCGACCAAAATAGCTTGTAATTAGATAGAGTTTGGGGACAAATTGGTTTAATAAATTGCCTTGTTAGGTGTTACACCGCTTTTGTAGGCCGTTGTCACTTAAGATATACTATTTTTGTAAAAATTTTATATTGATTTCTATTATATTAGTGACTCACCCTTGTTCCGCTTCGGTTCGTAACTATAGTAGAGTTAATACCTCGCTGCAGACTCGGCCATAAATCATTCGAGTGTTTCGCTCTCTTTCCCACTCACGGGTCTTATGGCACTGCATTGTGCATTACTACGCTGTGCATTACTGCAGTCGATGAGTGATATCGATAGTTCTTTTTTTTGTATCTTTATAAATGGGTGATAGAAATAAAAACACGTTTATTTGACACGTAATGGTCTAATTTATTTTTGTAGCGATTTAAATATACTTAATAGCACAGCACAACTAAAATAGTTATACTAAATAGGCTAAACATATTTGCTAATTACCCTCTTTAGTTTTTAATAATATGTTAGTTATTCATATTAGTACCCATTAGTTACCCTGCATACTTGAATGAATGCAGTATGTTTACGTCGTAACCTTGATGATTCCGTTATCGATAGCGGCCTTGCGCGCGCGCAACTAGCGCACATCCCTAGTCCGATTATCATTTATGGCCGAGTCTGCAGCGAGGTATTAACTCTACTATAGATAGAATTTAACGGTTAGTATCTTTTCCAAAGAAATAAGATATTTACTCTCAGTAAAAAAGTATATTACCTGGTAACGAGTTCGCTTGGATAACCGAGTGATGCGGGTTCAAGTCCGTGCCTCGCACCTCTGATATTTTCATGTGCGAATCATTTTCTATCATGATTACCACTTGTCTTACGGTGAAGGAAAACATCGTGAGGAAACCTGCATGTCTGAGAGAACCTAGCAAGTTTTCGAAAGACAGGCAGAGGGAGGCCCGTGTCCAGCAGTGGGACGTTAAAAAGGGCTGAAGATGATGATGATGAACCAGCTATCGTCATACCAAATTTCATCAAAATCTTTCCAGTGGTTTTCTCGTTCGGTCACTGACAGACAGATTAAAAAAAACTTAAAACTATAGATTCGTCTTAAAAGGTATTTAATGTACAGATTCAATTAAGTTAAATTTATCATATTAAGTTTAGATATAATAGAAAAACTCA
This sequence comes from Boloria euphrosyne, assembly GCA_951802675.2. Taxonomy (NCBI): domain Eukaryota; kingdom Metazoa; phylum Arthropoda; class Insecta; order Lepidoptera; family Nymphalidae; genus Boloria; species Boloria euphrosyne. The sequence goes on from OX637896.1 coordinate 7,407,970, forward strand.
TTTTTTATTTTCGTCTACTTAATTGTTTTGATCATCTAATCTCATAAAGCACTGGACTTATTTTGACAGGACTTTCACTGGCAGATAGCTGATGTTATAAGAAGTCACTTGGACTACTTTCATTTTAGAAAAAATATTAGGGTTCAAAAAAATTCAAATATATATACCTAGGTCGAACCCCAATGAAGCAAGTGAATTAAAAAAATGACTGTACATTTACATTTATACGAATACGATTATTTAAATATTATTCGATTGGATAGGTTCAAACTCGATATCAAAACATAAGCTTTCAAAGTAAACATTTTTAAATGGATGCTAAGAAATACTTACAGCCACAAGCGAACGTGATCAAAGCTGTCTGTTCCACAAATAGAATATTCGTATGAATAAATAAAATAATTTTAAACGTTTGAAATCTCTTTCTCTCTTTTACAGACTTTTCAAATAAAGTAATGAATGAATAAATAAATGAATTCTAGTGATAGTGATAGTCCAGATCATAGAGAAGGTGCTACGTATTTAGCACTTCACATAAATTAACATACGAAAACTTTTGCAAATATAAAATAAGTACGATAAGAAAAGCCTGAATGTCTAGACTTCCTTCTTCCTCATTAGGAAGAACGAGGAAGAAGGAAGTTCCAGCCTACATGGTTCAGCGATGTCTGGCTTGGAGATTTACACCCACAGACTTCTTTATCGCGTCCGAACATCTCATAGGTGCTTTTCCTCGCGCGCTTTTACCTTCGATTTGTCCTAAGATAATCAGTTTCTCTAGACTATGCTTGGGTATAATATGTCCAAAGAATATTTATTTCTGTCTTACATTCAAACGTCAAACTGCTAGACACAGGCCTCCTTTCAATCTTGCCATAGTCCACCTCGCTGGCCAACTACGGGTTGACGGACACATACCTTTTGAGAACTTACGAATTTCACTCAGTCATGCAGGTTTTCGTTCGACGTTTTCCTTTATCGTAAGGTAAGTGGTAATCATGTTGAAAATAATTCGCATATTCGCACTTGAAAATATCAGTGCGAGACACGGGTTTTGAATCCGTTTTACTACGTTTCCTAAGTAAGTACTTTAACACTGCCTTTTTTGTTGATTTGTAAGAGCCTAACTAACTCCAATTTCCCTTTATTTAAACATCTTCAATAGCTTTAAAGCTCAGATATCAAATTATCAGTCCTAAATCTCACTCAATAACCTGAAATTAAGTTAAGTCGTCAAATTTCAGGTTCATTGATCGTTTTAAATGAAAAAAATCTGACATTAGTCTGAGCAATATACGTCTCTTATATTGAGAAAATGTATTTTAATAAGCTTTATATCACAATAATTATTACCAACGCAAAAGTTTTTAAGTAAGTTTGTGTATTATTTTTTCATACTTAAAAAAATCAATGGCTTATATACAAGCTGTTCACCCTCGTTTTGCTCAGTTCATTCCTAGGTACCTTTTAACGGTTAGTTTATTAGTAGATTTTCAGGCATGAGATATTTTTTCGAAGTAAAAAGTAATTTTGTGTCAATAACGTATAGTAATAATAATCATTTCAATAAGATTTTAAAAAAATAGTTAATGAACGATTAGTTTTTTTTATTGTATGGGCTAAATCGACCCACAGGCTATAAATAAATGAATGAATATGTTGGGACATTATTACAACAGCACCATCTAGTGGTAAGCTACGAGGCTTGTGTTACGGATACCAGATAGTTGATATACTACACATATAAATTTTAAATACATACATATTATAAATATAAACACCCATGACTGAAGTACAAACATTTCCAGCGGGACTCGAACCCGCGACTGCTGGCCCAGAAAGTAGGGTCACTACCAACTGAGCTAAACGTATCGTCGTTATATTATAAATAAATATATTCAAGGACGTACAAAGCAAATGATATATCTGAAATGTTGCACAGTCGAAAACCTTGTTCACGAATTTTACAAGCATTGTAAATATAATTAACCGAATATAACGGTTTAAAGGCAATATTAAAAAAGCTTATGTTTCATACAAAGGTGGAGCGAGCTTTCTAAACTTCAAAGCTCACAAGCACCATTTTTTTTGAATGCTTATTACATACATGTTTACAGCGTCTTACGTTAAAATTGATTTATTATTTATTTTATGTTATGTAAATTCAAGATTTCTTTGAGTGTTCTTTAATATATTTATAAAAATATCGATTTATCGCTCGGGCTTGCTCTTCGCTGTCTAATAGCAACTTAGGCTGAAATTATTTACTTTAAAATAGGTACAAAATTTCTAAAAACTATAAATTCGGTCTTTTTCGTTTTCCGAAAAATATTAAGTACAGATTCGTCTCAAAATGTTATTATTATATTTGTTGGTATAGATTTATCTTTATCTTTTAAAGTATCTATAGTGTAATATAATATATAAAGTGGAATTATTTGTTTGTTCGAACGCGCTGATCTCTTGACCTTCTGCTCTGATTTGAAAAAAATACGTTTCGAGTTTATTGCCTATTTATAGAGCATCTTACGTCTCGCTACGAGAACGGATGTATGACATAACTGTTTTTACAGAATTAATCGACGTGGGCTGAGTTGTGAGAATATCAGTACATAATATAAATAAATTTGAAGTGTCAGTTTTTAATTTCAAATTAACAGTTTTTCACTAAATCCATATGAAAGTATGTTCATATAATATTATATATACGGGACTTACATCAAAAAATCAATTTTTAAATTTTTTGTCTGTCTGTCTGTCTGTTCCGGCTAATCTCTGAAGCGGTTGAACCGATTTTGACGAGACTTTCACTCGCAGATGGCTAACGTCATAAGGAGTAACTTAGGCTAGGCTAGGCTTTATTTTAGAAATTTTATTTATTTATTTACAGGACGGATATTTGTGCTACAAAGATAAATTTGGCAAGAGGCGTCTAGAGCGAAGCCGAGCGAAGTGTGGGTGAGTCGCTAGTTTTTTTACAAATATTTAAAATAGTGGAGCAAAACTGTGGCAATGTGAGAGCTCTCGCTTACAGAAGGGCACTTATGCACCCACGAACCCAAGTGGAGAGATACTACGGCTATACTTACTGTATACTTTAGTCACTATACACCGTCAAAATATACCTATTACCTAGGTATTGCACAATCTTATCTTTTCAAATGAAATTCTACTAAAAATCATTCAATCTATTAACCCATCAACGGGCGCGGGGACAATATAGATTTATAACAATTGAAAATCTATTGTGTCTCATATGTTCGCCATTGACGGGTTAAAAGAAAATATTATGATTATTGACCTACAAATACGAGGATATCGTGTATCTATTATATGTATGTATTTCTTAGCAATTATATTTTAAACTTATCAGGCTACTATTACAAAAGTATATACTTAATTAACGAAAAATAAATTTTTGTATGTGCGTTAAGTACTCCATCACACAGAAATAGGTTTTCGATGGAATTATACCGCAGGTAGATCTACACAAATGACTTGGAGTGATACAAATAGAAATGCTTCCGATCGAAGTAAGGGTAAATCTGTAGTATTATATATTTATATATTACATACGTTTATATATGTGCATATATTCTTCTAATATATAAAAATCTCGTGTCACAGTGTTTGTTATCGAACTTCTCCGAAACGACTTGACGTGTATATTTGGTAGGTCTGAGAATGGGCTATTTCTTATTCCCATATGCGATAAGGGTGTCCCTCTCCAGATTTTTTATTTTTTATTATTTTATGATTTGGCATTAAATATACTTGTAACCCTAAATTTATTTTCATCCACCTACCACGACAAGAACGCGGGCGGAGCCGCGGGAATTGCTAGTCTATATATAAAAACCATTTGCTGTTTGATTGCTGCGCTTAAAGTCAAAAATGATTGGACCGAATTACATAATTATTTCTTTGTCTTATTAGGGCTTCAGCCCTAATAAAACAAAGAAAGGGGTGGTTAAAGTATAAAAAAGGGTCTTGACAGACAGACAAACAGAGAAAAATGATCCTATAAGGTTCTCGTTTTTTTCTTTTTGAAGTACGGAACTCTAAAAATCAGGAAAAACCAAAGAAACAGCTGAAAAATTAAAAGGTTCAGAAATTAGTTATGTTTATTTTATACGAGGACCACTAACCGTTATTAATACGAACCCGAGCAAAGCGAAATTAATATTAAATATGAAATATAATGAATTTTATTTTAAAATTAAGCCGGTTTCCTCTAAGCATTAAAATGCTCAGCGTTATTAAATTACAGGTAATTTGTACAAAGAAGTCTTCCTTAAAGGAAAATTATGTATTCCTTTATAATTTGTTTTAACGCTCTCTTGCTGGCTGAGAAACATACCATCTGGCTACAGTCAAAAGCTACAATTATAATACGAAAATACAATTTACGTATAAATGAATGTAAATACAAAATTAAGTAGAGAAAATAACAGTATTGTAGTCATTTTGAGATATAAAAGGTTCTAAAGCAAATATTTGAGGGCCCTAAGCAAACCCTTGCCCTGTTTTTACTACGACCCTTAGTTAAAGAATAAAGATGGCTTTTAAATCTTAATCTCAACGAAAAATATATGACAAAGCTTGAAAAGGCTATTGTCGTACATCCATGTGAAATATTATTTCAGTTGTTCACCGACTTTGTTAGGAGTTAAAATATTTTATATCATAGATTGTTGGATGGCACAGACTTACCTATAACACAGATAACATAACACAGACTATATATTCTTTATTGCACAAAACAGTTACAAAATATACTTGAAAATAATGTGGACAAATGTGAACTAATCTCTATAGAAACTCTCTTCTAGTCCCATGTGTGTGGGAAATAGAGTTAAATAACGGAACAGAAAGAGAAAGTGTAGAGGAAAATTGTAAAGTATATAAATATAAAATCAATAGTTAATAAAAATTCCCGTTAATTTTAATTTTAGTGTCTGGAAGTCGATTCTTATTTTGTTCTTTAACAACCTTTACAGTTTAAACGCAAATTAAATACTTATTATATATAGTTGATTATATTTCAGCAATTTAATACTGTTTTAGCACCAAACTAATTTCTTGACGTCGCAAATACTTAGAAAGTCTCCGTCACTTTGTCTTAATTATCTTTCATCTAAGGTTTCACAATCCCATCTCAACTCGACACCTACTATACTTTGTACCTATATATCTATTGAACACTGGTTTTAATGCTATTTCTTTATGTCTAGATCTAGAATATTTATTTTAATAGAAACTTAAGTAAATGATTAGCGTATCTATACAATAACTACATATAATGTTATGTTTAATACGAAGGGGATCACGCCATAGTCTATGGCCTAGTGCGTGTTGGCGGACTTCACATGTCATTCGAAAACTTGCTAAGTTTTCTCAGACATGCAGGTTTCCTCATGATGTTTTCCTTTACCGTAAGACAAGTGGTAATCGCATTCGCATATGAAAATATCAGTACGAGACCCGGATTCGAAGGAGCATCTCTCGGTTATCCAAGCGAGCGCGTTACCACTTGGCTACTATTGTCTATTTCGTATTAAAACCAGGGAGACCCGAGCCTAGCAGGGACGTTAATAAGACTGAATACTACATTATGTTTAAAATCTAGTACATCGACGTATAGTAATGCTTTGTACAATAACTTATTTTTAATATTATTCCGTCACGAACACTTTATTGATCTAAATTTGTGTGTTTACTAATAGTTGATAATCACGCAGGAAAAGAATAATTGTAAATTATAACCCCCCCTCGTATTGAAGGGAGGCCCGTCCCAGTTGTGGGACGTTGAAAATGGCTGAATGCATATTTATTAAAAAATAGTGTGTTTTAGCTCGAGCGAAGATGCGGATTTTGCTAGTAATATGCTAAAACCTTTCTCGAGAACCAGTGTATCTATTGGTTAAAATAGCATGAAAATCAGTGCAGTAGTTTTTAGTTTATCGCGACACACAGACAGACGTGGCGGAGGAGTTTGCTTTATAATATGTAGTGAACAGTAACTGTAGAGTTTCGCCAACACTTCTGACGTACATACTGTATTTAAGGTTTTAAAACGTAAAGTTAACGCATCGAAGGGGCTTGTGTTGTCTATATAAATGAAGTATATTTAGATATTTTTTTTGTCATTAATAACTGTTATAATAAATAATTGTATTAAAGTGGCAACATTAGTATTCTTTATTATTATATACTGGCAATGTGTCATGGCCTCACTTTTTCTCTCTCTCTTGTCGGCACTCCGCTGACCGCTACACAGTAAACATTATAATGTATAATAAAGTTAATTAAACGTACTAAGTAATCTACTGGCTTAATTATTTACCACCCAACATCTCAACAATAACCAAAAGATCTTGCTGCAATATGAAATTCTAGAGGCCTAAGCGAAGTTGCTAGCTGTGAAAAAGAAACGAAGGATTCTTCTTTTAAGAAGTTAGAATTTCTCATCGTATAAAACGCATAAAAATAAATTCACATATAATATGCCACAGTGAAACCACTCTATTAGTTTAAATTTCTATAAAAATTTAATCAAATATAACATAACTTAAAAACTCAATAATAAAAAGTTTTAGCTAACACAATATGGCATTAGCTTCTAGAATTGAAGAAGTAAATTAATCCAGTTCATTTAATTTCTCGACCAAAAAGCCAACCTTTTGGTCAGGGTTTTGGTACTTTTAATTACATTTATTTGACCCTAGAGCTTTTCGAACTTTAGAATGAGTGGAGTAAAAGGCAAAAGTATAAAATTTTACTGCCTCAGGGAATACAAATACAATACTTATTTGTATAGTAAATTACATTTATTTAATTAATGATAATTTTAAGTGTGACTGAATTTTTTGCTATAAATGTTAGAATCTGACTGTTAACCTTAACTTTTATTTAAACTTAGTATATCCACCATACTTTGCGTATACCGTAATATATATTTTCATATGCACTTAGTGAAAAGATGTCAATTTTAAATAAATAACAGATACTTCAATTCTATTTATATGTATAGATAGGTAAATTGTATTTTTATTCGTTTCTTGGCATGGATAGCTTTGAAGCAAAATGGGCTTCTATGACTTTTGCTGACTAGGCGACTAGCAAAAGCTAGAAAAGGGTCGACTTGTTAGTACTTCTTTGACGTTTTCCTCCAATTTTCAATAATAATTATGGACGAACTATACACAAGCCAAAACACTAGTACAGAATAAAAATCAAGGCGTAATAATGCGGCAAACATTTCAAACTACTCATATTTATATGCTTTACAGATTAGAGATTATTATGTCTCACTAATTTTCAACGTAGTTAAAGGTCACGAAATTCGGGGCTTAAAGTTATATTATTATAATAAAAAATGTTTACGAATCCTTTATTGTTTTGTTTAGTTTATTTTGCAAAGAAACTTTTTAACTAATGACTTTACTCCTACCATCTACAATAGTAGTCTTTGCTACCATCATACTTCCACAGAATGCATCCAGCATCCAAGGAGGTATGTATAAAGAAGAATGAAATTGTAAGTAAGCCATGTTACAAAATGATAGGCTTTAGTCTAATTCCATCAAATTTAATATTATTTACATAAAAAGTAAAAAAAAAACTGAACACGAACATTAACAATCAATGGGCTGAGGAACTTTTATGGGAAGAACATAAATAGGACGTACGAGTGTAGGACAGATAAAAGTAAATGTAGGGGGTAATTTCATTAATGCGTATGTATGATTTTACTGAGTCTAATCTGTACATTAAATATTTTATACAAAATTGTGCATTAATGAAGGAGAATCTATGGTTTTTAGAATTTTTGTTTATACTATCTACCAAGTGCTTTTATTCGTGAATATTGTCTGTGAATTGCTATCAATTCGATATCTGATGTAACAAACAAAACAGTATTCGCCTCTAACGGATTGGTACGGAGACAGTACCAACTGCCTCCATTGCGATAGATTATCAAATTACAATCGACAAAGTAAAATATTACCTTATTTATACGAGTTTGTATAATATTCAGCTATTTTTTAACATCCCACAATTGATACTTTCTTAGATTTACGCGAATATTCGACATTATAAATGAAACTACCTTTTCGGATTTTGTCGCGGATTTATTTTGATTTTTAGTTCCCGACGTTTCGAATGCTTTACAGCAATCATGGTCACGGGAGAGACTAAGGTATTTGACGTCTCATAGGTTTATATACTTGTTACAGACAGTGCCTACCCACAATTTACAAAAATTTTGAAAATGGCATCAGAGTACCTTATAAAATTTTAATTCTAAACATTTATATTTTAATTTAAATAATTTAAAAATAATTTATAATTATGGCAATATTATTAACTTATTTTTAGCTAGTATTGTTATAATTATTATAATTTTTATTTTTAATATTAGTTATTCAAAAGTATTATGTAGTGTTGCTATTATAATAATACATATGTATATTTTCTTACCTATAAATTGTTTATGCTAAGTTGCATTTTATTATTTAAATTAATTTGATATAAGAAAATTAAGTTAAAATTGCTAAGAATATAAATTGAATTTTGATTATTTTAAAGTATTAAGCAACACTACTGCAAATTAAAAATAATGTAATCAAATCAAAATATGCTTAGATTTGACAGATTCTTTTGAATTATAATTTTTTAAATTTTTTAGAATTTAGATTGAAAGAAAGCTACTGCACGGTTCGGAAGGCAGTTTGTGCAGAGAAGAACCGGCAAGAAACTCTACACTTGCTCTTTTTAAAAATATTTTAACAATATTGCAATACATACAATAATTATTATATATTAAATTTGACTACTTGTATCAAGATCTACACAGTATGAGCTAACTACATCCGACTGTCTATTATGATTCAATATAGAATTAAGATGAATCATAATAGACAGTCGGATGTAGTTAGCTCATACTGTGTAGATCTTGATACAAGTAGTCAAATTTAATATATAATAATTATTGTATGTATTGCAATATTGTTAAAATATTTTTAAAAAGAGCAAGTGTAGAGTTTCTTGCCGGTTCTTCTCTGCACAAACTGCCTTCCGAACCGTGCAGTAGCTTTCTTTCAATCTAAATTCTAAAAAATTTAAAAAATTATAATTCAAAAGAATCTGTCAAATCTAAGCATATTTTGATTTGATTACATTATTTTTAATTTGCAGTAGTGTTGCTTAATACTTTAAAATAATCAAAATTCAATTTATATTCTTAGCAATTTTAACTTAATTTTCTTATATCAAATTAATTTAAATAATAAAATGCAACTTAGCATAAACAATTTATAGGTAAGAAAATATACATATGTATTATTATAATAGCAACACTACATAATACTTTTGAATAACTAATATTAAAAATAAAAATTATAATAATTATAACAATACTAGCTAAAAATAAGTTAATAATATTGCCATAATTATAAATTATTTTTAAATTATTTAAATTTAAATATAAATGTTTAGAATTAAAATTTTATAAGGTACTCTGATGCCATTTTCAAAATTTTTGTAAATTGTGGGTAGGCACTGTCTGTAACAAGTATATAAACCTATGAGACGTCAAATACCTTAGTCTCTCCCGTGACCATGATTGCTGTAAAGCATTCGAAACGTCGGGAACTAAAAATCAAAATAAATCCGCGACAAAATCCGAAAAGGTAGTTTCATTTATAATCCCACAATTGAATGAGAGCCTCCCTTCAATAAGGGGATCAGGTCTCAGTCTTTCACTTTAGTCAAGTGCGGGTCGGACATATCTTTTGAAAACTTGCTAGGTTCTCTCAGACTAGCAGGTTTCTCCTGACGTTTAATCGCAAGAGAAGTGGTAACCACGTTGTAAATTGTTCACTTATAAAAATATTATAGGTGCGTGACCCGAGAATAGAACCCGTTTCACTCGGTTTCCTAAGAGTTTTCCGCGAAACAATACAAAATCTCCTTCGTTTTCATTGCCCATAATACCTTGACATGTAAACTAATTAGGCGCTATCGCATCATAATGTGCTTTGATGTCATTCAGGAGATATTGCCTCCGATAACATTCGTGTTATCCAATTATCCTACCTGATATATGGTACCCTATATTTTATTCACCGATATAAAAAAGGAAAGGTTTATCGCTCGTTAGTGTTGTTTGTCACAATATCTGTATTATATGGATCGATTTTCATAATTATTTTATCAATGTATACTCAGAAATAAGGCTCAGAACTGACTTTAAGCTCCAAATGCTTGAGTAGCGCCAGCAACGTTCAGTTGTTACTGAGAATTTTCTAGAAAAAATTCTTAATTGGACTTGAATTGGTTTAGAAATTGAACCCAGGACCTCCAGATCTGTCATACATGCTAATTATTGAGACAACGAAGTAATTTGCATTGACTTATAATATCTACGAAATAATATACTTATGAATAAAGTCGTGTACATGAATGCGTATAACAATTTTTTCACTTAGTTTTACAACAATAATTTGATACATGTTACGTTTTTAATTAAAATGTTGCGCAAAAACGACTGACATGGCGCAGTGAGTAATGCGTAGCAGTCATATCATAAGCTACGAATTTAATATGAATGTCAGTCAGTATGTACAAAGTACATACATATTGTGTTTGTACTTTGTTAGTACTCCTCTGTGCTAACGGCTAGACAAATAATGATGAAGATTAGTATAATATAATAAAAGGTGCCTGAATATCTTATCACATTTTATTTGGATTTGAATCAAAATTTGTATTAAGATAAAGTGTTTTTTGTTTGTCTATAATTACAAATCCAAAAAACGTAGAGTGAAGCTCAGTCGTTCAGGTTGGTACTGATATTTTAAGTTCTACAAATAGCAGCCAGTGTGTTTCTATTAAAAATAGTGTAAAATATAAAGTGAAAAAATTCACAATTTATCTTTATGAAATGAAAGTAATTTTAAATCTAAGCAAGTATTATTATCTGTGAAAATCGATTTTCATTGACCTTTAATGAATGAACTTCAAAATTATCAAGCCAGATTTCATTATTATGCAAGTATCGTTTTTCTACTTACTAAGTATACATTCGCGTAGAACAACAGTGTAACTCTGAATAGGGATAATTTAAAAATAAAAAAATATTTCTCAAAGTCGACATTTAAAATTGCTATAATGCTGAGTTACAATATTATTCCTTGCAAGTCATATAGTTAGCTACATTGTTGCCGTTCTGCAACAGTCGAAGCAATTTCATAATGCAATTCAAGGTCGGCTCTAAAGTGCCAAGTAAAAAATATTTATGGGAAATTAATCTCTCTTAAAAATATAATTCAAAAGGTACGTCTGAAACATGCTTCATACGTCATATTTTATTCCCTCCTAAGCGTTTGTTGGCATCGCACCCGGCCAGCTTGTCTGACACTACTGAACCCCCTCACCACAACAACGTGAACGCACGTTGGGGGTTCATACATCCTCTTACATATGTCAATGTAACTATGACAATTGACGTATTACGTATGACAACAAACAAACAGTTAAACGTAAATTACAGTGAGGGAGAAAAAAAAATAACAAAAAAAATTTAAAGACAAATGACGAAATGAGTAAACTAGAAAATATTCGAACCATCGAACACTACTCGCTAGAATGTTCTTTATTTATTACCTACTAGCGACCCACCCTCGCTTCGCTCGGGCTCGTCCCTGGGTACTTAACATTTTAAACCTTCTCTGGACTTCCACAAATAATTCAAGACCAAAATTAGCCAAATCGGTCCAGCCGTTCTCGAGTTTAGCGAGACTAACGAACAGCAATTCATTTTTATATAAACAGATATGTAGTTTAAAGGTTATGTGGTATTCAGGAGTTAAGAGAAGATTAAGAAGGAATACGAAAAAATTCGAAAAGTTGAGTAAAGTCATAGTGCAAAAGTAAATAGAGGTGAAAAATAATGCTCAGAGAGTGATTTAAGGCAAAAATTTGCGTGTACTGTATTTATTTTTGAACAGCTAAAAATGGCTTTTCCGACCGCATAGTTCATAGAACGTAACAATACATTTATGTAGTTTATTCGTTTTTAAAGGGTAAAGTTTATTAGGAACGAAAATTGTATTCGTAAATAGCAACTCGGGTAGTTTTATCCCAAATAAAAAGGCCAATAAATGGCTACTAAGAAGAAATGCGCGAGCGAGATTGAAAATTTGCAAGATTCTTTTCCTTATCGAAGGACGTATAAATAGTATCACAAGATACGTGTGTGAAGTTTATTAGACAAATATTATGTAAATTTTGATTATGGTTTTTGGGATATGGGACGAAACTAGTTTATCATTCATTTAGTCAGGTTTCGGATCTTATAACACTCCCTTTCTGCTTTCTTATCAAATTGGAACTAATTACTTTTAGCAAATACCTAATAGGTACATGTAAAATAAATAGATATGTTGAGACATTTTTACAACAGCGCCATCTAGTTCCGTGGTAAGCTACGAGGCTTGCATTACGGATACCAGATAGTTGATATACTACACATATAATATAAATTTTATATACATACATATTGTAAATATAAACACCCATGACTGTACAATCATTCGTTCCCAACAAATGAATGCTCCCACCGGGACTCGAACCCACGACCGCGGGCGCAGAAAGTAGGGTCACCAAAAATCAAAATAAAATAAATTTTGAAAATGTTGAATAGGACTTATCTCGTTTTTGGTAGTAGAACGGTTTAATGTTTCTTTCTCCTCATTACGAATTCTACAAACTTTCTTGATCCTACCAATAACTTTATGGTATAAATGAAATAGTGACCAACTTTTTATGACTACAATATTTCAGCATTGTTACAAACACCATTGGTCATGGGTAAAGATCCCGTTTTACATCATAAAAAATGAGCTAGAAGTATTTATTTAAGAAAATCAGACCCTGCTTTTCTTGCTAACAGAATTTTCATGGATAAAATAATCGATAGGTCGAACATTTAAGGGCCCTCGAGGAACGTGCACGAATAGAATGATGATATAGAAAAAAAGTGAGGGCCTCTTAACGCATCTCTTGGTCTACTATAACTTAGGTATTACGTAATAGATATATTTTACCTTCTAATACTTCACAAGCTAGCAACTTAACAAATGAAATTTTTGCTTTTTCAGACTTAAAAACGAAAATAAGCTGACATCATCCGGGTCTCACACTTTTGATATTTTCACACTATCATATTGAAGGGAGACCCGTGCCCAGCAGTGGAACGTTAAAAAGGCTGAATACATACAACTAGATTGTTTTTAGTACAAAACAAAGTCGCTATCAACATTCGGCTGAATACCCAAAACCGTAACCGAATTTTCGATCGACCACTAGTGTATAGGCATATACACAAACTACGTACATACGTAAATACTTTCATATGTCTATTATGAAGCGTGTGTAATCGCCTTGAACTCATTGCTAGGTTCTACGTAATCGCATTGCGACTCCAAGAACTTAATCTTCTTAAAGTCTTACTCTCCGAGTTAATGAAAAGGGACCTCTACCTATCTAATTTATGTACAAAAACTGACTGTTTCAAGCCATTATTTATGTTCATGTTATTGAAGAGCTTAAATAAAAAAGCGCTCCGCTTGTTATTGTCTATGAGTATGTTTTATCGGTTAATATAACTAAAGGTATTTCTCTGATACTTTCCCCAAGCAAAAAATATATTCTAGATCTAGATCTATCATCAAGTCCTTGTCAGGAGGGGGCAGTAGCATCCAGCAATCCGGCCGGGCGTGAAGCCAACAAACGAGCAGGGAAGGTCGACTTTGGTGGGCGGTATGTCATGCGGATTGCTCCTGGTACTTCTCTGATAGCAGAGTGGACTATGGAGCAACCCTTTGGCTGTGTGGTCTACTGCGGCAAACCTGCCGGGACGTCGGGGTGTCGTGGGAATGCGTAAGCGATTCTGCGATGCCGCATTAAGACGGAAAATGGTTGCTTTATTTTATTACATGTAATAGGCGTGTATGTTATTCTAGGAGTAAAGCCCTAACGAGACCCTTTTTCGAAGTTCGCAGGTGGAAAGCCTCTTGACGGTAATTATACAGCGTCTTTATTGTAACATTAGTATATTATCCCTTGCGAGGTTTATGTAGTGTACATAAGCTGATGAATAATTTTGCACACTTGTGATATTTGTAAATCATAGGTACAATGTATGTCTATACATATAATAAAATTCTAACTGAGTTGAATCTGTATATTGAATATTTTTTGGAAAACCTAATTGAAATAGACATTATTGTCAATATACAGGCCAAAAGGTCAAATCTATTATTTTTAGAATTTTTGTTTGTCTGTCTGTACGTGACCGCTTCATGAGAAAACCACTAGACGGATTTGGATGAAATTTTGTAAGATGTTAGCTGACTCCTGGGTGAATATATAGGATACTTTTTACTGCGGGAAATAATTTATCTCTGAGAAAAATACAAAAAGAAGGTTAGAAATAAAACCACGCTTGCATTTACCTCTTTAGAACGCGGGTGGAGCCGCGGCTATTGCTAGTAATACTCGTATAATAGTGCCATGGTAAGCGAGGCTTATGTTACGGATACCAAATACTTTATACACTACACGATATATCAATTTAAATACATACATACTATATTTACAATGACGCATGACTGGAGTAGAAACATGTGCTCAACATATGAATGCACCCAGCGGGCCTGGAACCCTCGACCTCTGGCACAGAATGTAGGGTCACTACAAACTGAGGTAAAAGTTAATGCGTAAGTCTATATTTAAGTGATATTGTAATCAGCCCTTTTTAATGTTCTACTTTTGGGCCGGGCATCCCTCAGTACGAGGGGGATCAGGCCATAGTCCAACGCGCTGGCCTAGTGCGTGTTGGCGGACTTCACATGTCTTACGAAAACTTGTTAGGTTTTTCTAAGACATGCAGGTTTCCTCACGATGTTTTCCTTCACCGTAAGACAAGTGGTAATCATGATAGAAATGATTCGAACATGAAAACATCAAAGGTGCGAGACCCGGATTTGAACCCGAATCATTCGGTTATCCTAGCGAGCGCGTTACCACTGGGCCACCACTGCCTGATTTTAGTAATACTGAACGTTATATGGATCGTAGGTATCTATTTTATTTTCAATCTGTTCTAATACAAATATTTTATATGATTTGAATATGTGGTTATATTTGTATATCATATGATAAGGATCCTGTTTTTATTTATATCACTATATGTTAAAAAATAAAGTCCTCTGCCGCGTCTGTCTGACTGTTCGCGATAAACTCAAAAACTACTGCACAGATTTTCATGCCGTTTTCACTAGTGGATAGAGTGGTTCTCACGGAAGGTTTTAGTATATAACTAGCGGGACCCGCGGCTTCGCTCGCGCCAAATCTACGGACGGACGCGAGCGAAGCGAGGGTGAGTCGCTAGTATATAATATAATAACCGTATTACGTCGTTGTACTAAATAACAATTAGCATATATTTTATTACAGTGTTTACTAATTATATTTAAATCTTTCGATCAATCTTTAAGACCATAAAGCCTGCCTAGAATGTCAGAACAATATATTAAATGAATCTAGAACAATTTCTGTGGCATTGTTATATTTTTAACCTGAGTTGTGTTACAGAAGTACAAATTTACAATATTTAAACGATTTATTTTCATGTTGTTATAAAAGCAAACGGTTTATATACGCTTATCGGTTATCACGCGAGCTTGACTCATGCAATAATGTTTATAATTTATTAGAAAAAAAATAGGCGTTTTTGCCTGATTTTTATCGTTTTGAAAAATTTTACACGTAAGTACAGTAATATATCACTGTGAAAACACGGACGCCTAAACAAGGTGTTAGTCTACAAAAACTTAAAGATATAGAGCTTTTAAAAAGCTTCTTATTAAAGTATTATATTTACAAACTATTTGATTTAGTGCGAGCGCAACCGCGGATTCCGCTAGTTAAAATTTCTAAAATAAAAGTAGTCTAAGTCACTCCTTATAACATTAGCTAGCTGCGAGTGAAAGTCCCGTCAAAATCGGTCCAGCCGTTTCAGAAGAAAATTTAAAAATTTAAAAATTGTGTAGATTAAATATAAAATAAATGAAGAAAAGCAATAGCGTACACATTCTCCTTCACCACTCAGCTTTATTTTAAAATCAATTTGAGATTACTTGAGATCATCCCTTGTGGGGATTATAAAAGCTTTTGAACGATAGATCGAAGGATTCTTCAATAAAACACACCCTATTAGAGCGATAGAAGACCGTTCGCTTCATCGAATCAATTATATTCAAAACTACCAAACATTTAAGGGTTATTCATCGATGTCAATAAGAAGAAGGAGATTTAAATGGGATTATCTATTCAGATTTTTTTCGGTTTTATTTTATATTTTTAATCCCGAAAACTGACATAAAGGTCAGAGGTGAGTCTCTCCCTAGATAGTTCATTGCAAATGTCAAATATTCAAGTAAATCCAAGAAAGGAGGTACTAAATACAGCCATTTTTTTGGGTTAATGTTACTTATGTGATGATATCGAGAGTCGGTATTTATATTTAAATCAAAAACAGGGTAAGTACCTCTATATTAAGGCCAAATGATATTTCTAAGGGTAGGGTTATATTATATGTTTTTAGTTAATAAGTATTAGCGACTTGCCATATCTTCGCTCGGGTTCATCCCTAGCCTTACACAAACGGATTAAGAGGTTAGAAGAATATCGATTAAATCAGTTCTAGGTTTTACTATGTCCAGGGATCTTAGACAGGGTGACATTCAAAATTCATTGAAGTCGGTTCTATCAAAAACATATTTTGAAATAAGAAATCGTGGCAGGTACATTTTTTATAATTATTATTGATCTCTGCCAAATTTGAAATTTTTTGCACATAAAATGAAGGACTTTCATAGAAACTTGCTATCCCAGCCTTCTAATTATAAATTACCTCCCTGCCAAATTTCATCTTTATAAAACATAAGCGGTTTTCGACATTTCGCGATGAGTGACCTTTCGCTTTTATAAATTTAGATAATACCTTTCTTTTTTCGGCCACAGTGGCCAATCTCACTGCGCAGGAGATATTATAGTGCACAAGTGTACACGCAGATACAAGTGCACTCTATTCCTGTCACTAACGGACTCGTGGGTGATGAAGTGGGACGATAATTGACTAGACCAGTGAAAGATCAGGCGCGGGAATAACTTTATTGTTCGTGACTTTATTTGATTTTTTGTGTTCGTTAATTCTTCGTGACTTGTATTTGATTTTTGTGACTCCGTGAATAAATTTGGTGTTGACATTAAACAGAAAATAGAAAGAAAAGAAATTGTGAAATTTGTGTAATTAAGAAATTATTAAATTTTGCTTGCTTATAAAACTTTATCTGTACGGTAAAAAATTCTGCAGGTCTAGCCGTTTGTATGATTTGTATTCTAAAATTTTATCATTAGAACCAATGATATTATAAGTAAAAAGGTGTAGATACGTTACCTAAACGACATTCTATCTTCAAAAACGGCACACTAACGCACACATGAATACAGAATAACTAAAAATATTGCAATAACACACTACATTACGATTAGTCGTCAAAATAGGATGGCATGATTCAAGTATCGCCAGTGAAAAAGAGACAAATATAATTCTCGACAGTGCGTCGTCAACGCGTTGGTAGGCCAATAGCCTAGTTTTAGTGTGCCACTTTTTGAGCGCGTATGACTTATCTACACGTTTTTTCCTAGTATATCAATGATTAGAACGTAGCATTTTCTTATCCTATTTCCCTATATACACTAGAAATTCTTCTTTGACGGTTATTATCTAATAGATATTATATAACTATATTTGAAATGTAATTGAGGATTGCATGAGGATATTCATCTCCCTTTTTCACCCCTTTAGGGGATGATTTCCATGGTAAAAGTTATCCCACATCCTTCCTGAAGTCTTAAAGTATCTTCATTCCAAATTTTAACTTAATCGGCTAAGCATATTTTTAGTTTATACGTCACAAAGAAACACATGAACAAAAAAATGTTTTTTTTTGTGTATAACACAAAAAAAAAGCTTTTTTTCTCTTAATAAAAATAGTATAGATAGATCTGTTCAATGAGGGACTCATTAGTACGAGGTGTATGACATTGAACAGAATAGTTTACGGTTATTAATAAAGTTAACTGGCATGGAATTTATATTAGTTTCCCATCTTGTTTTTGATATGACAAGTGTTATTAGTTTCGAAGATATATCTTGCAAGGATGAGTCATGAGGATTTATCACGTAGATGTACGAGTAAGATACACTTCTATCTAATATATAAAAATCTCGAGTCACAGTGTTTGTTAACGAACTCCTCGAAACGGCTTGACCGATTCTTATGAAATTTCTTGTATATATTTGGTAGGTCTGAGAATAGGTCGTAGGCAATTTTTGATTCCCCTAGGCCAAGGTGATAAGGGTGTTCCTTTCCCATTTTTATATTTTTTTTAGACCAAATTTTTATTTTTTACTTATTTATGATTTGGCCTCAAAAATACTTAAAGCCCTAAATTTTCATCCTTCTACCACCAATCCCTATTTTTCAATAGTGATTAGAATGCAGGATGCAGAATGAACGCTGTCGTGGGAATTGCTAGTAAATATATATATATATATATATATATATATATATATATTCATTTAATTTCGTTTCGAAATTAATAATGAAACCGTAAACCAAACAAGTCGGTAGGTTTGTAATTAGGTAAGTGTCTCAGTGGTCTAGTGGCAAGCATGTACGACACCAAATCTATGTGTCCTACGTTCGAGTCCCGGACCAAGCATAGTAATCGACATTTTCCGTCCAAAAATGTAAAAATATTAAAAAATATAAATATTTAAATCTAAAAATGTATTAAAATATAAATAAGAAAGTATCAGATTTCGATATAAAACTAACAAAAAATAACCTGAAATTTGCATACGAGCGAAACCTCAAGCATTAACCAGCATGTTACACAATAATAAGATGCATTGTTATCGATTCCATCCATTGCTATAAGTAGAAATACCTCAAAAGTGGCTAATGGTTTATTGAATGAAGCGTTATTTAACGAAGAGTAAATAAATAAATAATAAATATGTTGGGACTTAATTACAACAGCGTCATCTAGTTCCGTGGTAAGTTACGTTACGTGCTTGTGTTGCGGATACCAGATAGTTGATATACTACACATATGAATACATACATATTATAAATATTAACACCCATGAACGGAGTAATAACATTCGTGCTCAACAAATGAATGCCCCCAGCGGGACTCGAACCCGCGACCGCTGGCGCAGAAAGTAGGGTCACTACCAACTGAGCCAAACGTGTGGTCAAGAGTAAAAACCTAACTTTTCTGAAAATAGTCCCTAAAATTAGTATTACGGAAGCACATATGAGATAAAACCGGTTGATACATTATAGCAAAAAAACAATGTTAAATGGGTTGTAATTGCTAATTTATACAATTCCTTATCGTTGACACTTCGTGTATAATATTGAGTTTACATTATATTTTTTAATTCAAAGAAGTTTTGTCGTATTATGTAACTGGGAATTTCCTTTTTAACGTTAGAACAAAAAACTGCTTAAATGTTATTACTTGGTGACTTATGCATCATTTTCTAATACATAAAAATCTCGTGTCACAGTGTTTTTATCGAGCAAAATGGCTAGACCGATTCTTATGAAATTATTTGTGTTTATTTAGTAGGTCTAAATAGGTCTTAGGCTATTTCTTATTCCTTGAGGTGATAAGGGTGGCCCCCTCTTCGGGTTTAATTTTTTATTTTAAGAACAAATTTTTTTTGATTTGGCATTAAAAAATACTTATAACCCAAATTTTCAACCTTATACCACAATCGCTATTTTTAAATTAAATTAAATTTAAATTAGAACACGGGCGGAGCTGCGGGATTTGCTTATATAATAGGTACATATATTACGTAATCTACTATACTTACTTATTAAATGTATAAATGAGCTCAAACAATTGCTATAAAACGGGCACTATGAGAACATAACCAAAAACCACAAAATTAAGACAGTGCAAATGTTTAACTAATTTATGAAAGAGAAATACAACAGCTCATTCATCATTATTGACACAACCCTTTGCTTAAGTCTATAATATTTATAATGTTGACTCTACATTAATATAACCTTGAAGTAAAATGACTTAGCTTTAAATAAATTGAAAACCTTAAAAATTCGTAAAAAAACACTTTTAATACTAACTTAACAGTGAATAAGTGAAATAATTCATTTTTACTCGAATTTGAATAAAATATTACGAATTCTATTCGAAATGTAGAGCAAAATTCAATTCAATTAAAATATATCTAAGTAGAATCTTTCATTAAAAAACATAATGTATATACGATACATGGTGTATCCCATTTATGTAATTTGGGATACACTAAGGTTTTATAACTACATAATTGCAAACTGGAAATTCCGGTAAAACTCTACATTGGAAAATTTACACGAAAAACAACAATATCAAATATATTATAAATATTCATAGTCCGGATAAATGTAATAGTGGTTGGAAGTAATAAATTAGATAAGATAAAATACTTACTGTTTTAGTTCTCAACACAGTGTGGAAACATAGCAAATTTTCGCGATATCAGTCTGTTTACACGGTTACTTTCGAACTGGTCCCAGCAAACGTCAGTTTGTCCGCATATACTCTGCGCATGCACCCGCGATGGCTTCGGGTCGATAGTGGCGTATGATAAGGTTTAAAGACCTCCTTCCATAGTATAGCGATGGAAAGCGCTTATTCGCGAAAAGTCAAGGACAACGGCTTTTTTATGTAATATATTTTTCTGTTTTATGTATAAAGTTGTCATGATGTTGATTCGTCATTAACCCTGAAACCACTAATTTGATCTTAACGTATTTCATCAAAAAATGTGTATTTGTTCCAACTTAAACCATAGGTTAATTTTTATACCGCAAAATTAACGATATTTTAAATTGGCTTTTATTTAAAATTGGATTTTTATTGGAAATTATTAATGACAAAAAACGGAATCTAACGGTGGGGTCCCACGGCGCGCCGGGAGACGGGCTGCGCCAGGCGTTGCCCCGCCTGTATAGACCCGTCGCGACCTGTTTTGAGCTTTCCCACGGCCCGTGCCCGCCTGGTGCGGTCTGTTGTCTGACATTCTCCACTCCATCATGTGTGCGTACGCGCATGCGCCGCCGCAAGCGAAATGAACGATTAACAAGCAACGCAGACGCGCCCGTACAGGCCGCGACGGGCACCGACGCGCCGCGCCTTTGAGCTTACCGACTCCCGATGGATCGGACGGGCGACAAGAGGCCACCACAGGCTTCATCGGATGCATCGGTTCCCACGGCCCGTTGGTCCGGCCCGGCGCGGTCTGACCTGCGAGAAAGCGGGCCGTGGAACCCGGCTTTTATGTGTTTAAATAATGCAATCATATACCATGTCTTTTAGATATAGTTTTTTTTTGAATAATTAATATCTATAGTTTATTACCGTATATTACCGCAAAAGATTCCCGTGAGAAAATAATTTTTAGCATTTTAGACCGTTTGTCTGTCTGCCTGTCTTATATCTGTTTGTCACATAGAACTATTTGCTAATCTCTTAAACGACTGAATAGGTTTTGGCGTGACTGGTAGCTGAAAACAGAAGAAGACGAAAAGAGATTAGGAGAGGTGATTACTTTTATTTTGGAAAACTTTCACGTTATCCTATCCTAGCATATATTATTTTAAGTTTATCACGTTTCTCTATACTCTATAGTGACAAAAATAGTTCCTACGTTGTTATATATTGATATATCTTTACGCGCGCAATGCGCAGTAGTCAACTAGCCTAAGCTGCGCCCCCATGCCGGGTGACATTGTGAAAACGGGGTAATGTTTAGAAACGAGGTCACCGTTTTGTATTAGCCCGCGTTTCCGCTGGAGGTTGCCAGACTTGAGACTGTGTTGCCATAAAGAAAATTGTATAAATTAGCACTTACATGAACGCTTTTTTATTTAAAGCGACATTTTGCTGGTTTTTAATTTCACTACTATATCGAAGTGCGTTTTGAAGTTAAAACTATAAATGATCAGAAGTTTTAGATGGTTTAAAATATTTTACCGTGAGTACGTTTAGTTGTACAACTATTATTGACTATCTAACCACCGTACTCGTTGTCACTTAATGAATGATTCTCGACTTAATGGTTCATTAAGTGACTCTGAGTGCGACGGTAAGAGTTAGAGTTAGTAGAGAGTTTAAGAGTACTACAGATAATTTAGTGTGTAACACACATTATCTCTAATGTTTATTAATTATACACTAAGTTATCTGTTAGTTTCATATTATTATATAACTTTTATAGTGAATAGACCTGAAGGTATAGATTTGAAAGAATATTTCAGATTATATTAGTTATTAATAATGATACTTATAAGAACACTAATGACTACAAATAGTTTTAAGAAGAATTTAGAATATTTTAGATATTATTGTTCGATCAATAGGTAGTGTATGGTTCTTTAATCTCTTATATATTCTTTAATCTCTTATATGTAGGTACTATCGGATCACCATCGTTACCGATGGACCACTTTTTAGCAATTTTTAATACTAAATGTTTTTACTGCTGGTTATTTAAAAAAAAATATATGTGTACAACATTTCATTTTCATCTAAAGAGATGCCTTTTTTGGGTAAGGAAGGACTGACACACGTATAATCTTTCGTATTAATAATACATCTTATATCAATAATATATCAACATTAAAGTTGTTCTACAAAAAGGAAGGGCATTTTCTTCCAAAAATTTCCATTTTTACAGAATCATTAATGATTTGGTGTGTTATTCTAGAGATATTGATATTTTTTCAGTTCGAATTCAATAAAACACAAATATTAATAGAAAAAACTATTTATTTTTTATCAATTATCATCAACATCGATTGATAAATGATATAATAAAACAATTAACATAAATAGGAACCTATATTATTTTTATCAATCAGCATAGATTGATAAACCTTAAATCTTTGGATTGACATCTTACAATATAGTGAGAAAAGTAACGTCAAATATTCAATTATTTTATTAAATATCACGTCAATTGGAAACTTTAAAGTATAATATAGATGTGTTTGTGATTTATCAATCATCATCAACGTCGGTTGATAGAAACCGTACTTCTGGATCGTGAATGATGTGGCCTCGAAGTCGCGCGATAGTCTCTCGGCCACGCGACGTCCGCGCGACTAAAATCATCCAAGACAATGTTCCCATACACGCCACTATACTTATTATTATTAAAAGTACTTTCCATCCACTTAAACCACTTTTCTCAGTAGCTGTAAATAAGAATTATTAAAATCAGATAGTGTTATTTGTTACCTGTTTTCATTTAGAACAATAAAAACATTTAAAAAAAAATATGTTGAGACATTAAAACAAAATCTTTTTCAGTCTCAAAGATGGTCCTATTTTAATGAAAATATCAGGAAAATGCTTGGAATGGCATTATCTATTTTTTATTAAAAAAAAATATTGAAACTAGTATATATAGTGAAGTCAAAGTTCAACTTAACAATAATCGATACATTTACTCAAATAATTCTACCCAAAAGCCTTCGCTAATTGCAGCTTTCCAAAAGCTCGCAACAATGTGAAATATTCTCTAAATATTCTCTATGTTTGATTGAAGTCTTGAATTTTTAATATTAATTATGAATTTTCGTGACATTAACACAAACACCAACTTACGTGGTAAGCTTGTGTTATGGACACTAAATACTTGAAACGCTAAACATATAAAATTTTAAAAATGTAGGTATGCATTAGGAATTAACACCAGACCATGACAGAAGTACAAGCATACGCGCATAATTATTAAACAAATGATAATGATTGCCCCGAGCGGGACTCGAACCGACGACCGCTGGCATAGCACTACAGAGCCAAATGTATCGTCATAATGAGTATATCCTTTAACCCAAATAGGCAACAAAGCTTACCATGCGATTGAAAAGAACCGATTTTTCTTATTTCCACTTCCTTTTCCTTTTTTGCCTTTTCCAAAATATCGTGATAATCGTTGTGATTTTCTATGGTTCTTGAGATTCCGTACGGCAAATACGTTGTAGACTTTGTTGTTTTTGGAGTAGTAGTAGTAGAGGTAGTATAAGGTGTCGTTTTTATTGTTTGTGTTGTTGCTTTTACTGTAGTGGGGATTGTTGTAATTTTTGTTGTTGTAAGAATTGATGTTTTTGTTGTTTTTGCAACTGGTTTAATAGTTGACGGTTTTCGTGTAGTTGTACGAGGGGACACAGTGTTGGTTTTAATGGTTGTTGCTTTTTGTGTCATTTTTGTTGGTGTACGTGGTGTTGTAGTGGTAGTTGTTGTTGTAGTTGTTGAAGTGGTGGTCGGTCTAGGTGTTGTTGTTGTTGTTGTTGTTGTTGTCGAAGTTGAGGTCGTTGTCGAAGTTGAGGTGGTTTCAGGCGTGGTAGCTATAAGTTTTTCAGTTTGAGGAACTATTTCAGATACGGTCGCAGCTTCTCCCGAACTATCTGTAGAATTTAAATACTGTCAGTTTCACTACGGATTCAGATTTTTAAGCTATATAAATATTAAATACCCCGTCCTATTAAATGTAAATCTATAGAGCAACTTAGGTTCTCCAACAAATTGCGCTCTTATTTTGGCTTAAATATAAATCTGGCTAGCTATATTCTTTTATATTCGAAATAGTATTATTTTAATATATAGTATGAAACAATTTTAATATATGTATTTATTGTATTACTGGTTTATTTTTATATTAGAACCATTTTTATTATATTACTATTAGCATATTTTACTCACGAGGTTTAGCGTTATCAAAAGCAAAAAAAAGTGGTGGAATTTTGACAACTGAGCAAATACAAGTTCTTATTACGTTCTCTTGACATGTCTAGAGGTCACGACAAATGACATACAAATGTGTACATAAATGAATTAAATTATGTTTGAATGTCGATTCAAATTTTACATTATTAAACCCTTCTGTAACTTTTCACTAGCAAAAGTTGATAAATGCTACTGTATTTAAGTCGGTTTTGATGACATTAAACATTTTGTTATTAAATAACAAAAAAAAACTATTATCTCTTGTAATACATGTTAAATATTTCAGTTGTACTCGTAAAACTAAGTTATTTATTATATATATCAATCGATTAAATTCAAAGAAGTACATCCCTCTCATACTCGTATAAGGGGCTGTAGTGGTCGAGTCGGGAAGCAATACTGCCCCATTAGGCGGGGTTTTGTTGGGTTTTAGTGGGTAGTACTGGCGTTTCTAGTCGACGAGTCCCAAATAACCACCAGTGTATATGCAGGTGGTATGCACAAATGCATTTTCATACGTTGAAAAAGACTATCTATAGTTATTTCATTGAAATAATCGATTTTTCTTAGGAAAAATTCTAGTTTTATCTAAAACCAGCCTCTATCTAAACAGGAAACTACGCTCTGGCTTGAAGCCAAAATTATTCAGAGAGCATTTTCTTCTCATCTCATATATTTACGAGAGCTTAAATACTTATTTTATACTACACTAGCGGAAACCGCGGCTTCACTTGGGCTTAAAGTACAAAAAATGTTTTTGGCTTTATGCTCTTACTTATGAGAACGATTGATTACTTTAGTTTAGTTTAATTCCACCCCTCTTATAAACATAAATAAAAATGTTGGGACATTATTACAACAGCGCCATCTTGTACCGTGGTAAGCTACGTTACGTGCTTGTGTTACGGATACCAGATAGTTGACATACTACACATATAAATTTTAAATACATACAAATTTTAAATATAAACACCCATGACTGGAGTACACACATTTGTGCTCAACAAATGAATGCCCCCAGCGGGACTCGAACGCGCGACCGCTAGCGCAGAAAGTAGGGTCACTACCAGCTGAGCCAAGCGTGTAGTCTTATATTATAAGAACTATTCAATAGAACCAGTTAATGTGTTCTCCTATGAGGGATAAAATATTTTGCTGTAGTAAAGGGTATCGTAAATGTTGACCCTAGTAATCATGTATCATTGCACAAAGTTAAGTTTAAATTGGTTCAGTATTTTTTGTGTTAAACAATAATATTCAAACAGACATACTGTTGCTGTTTTATAATATTATGTATAGATACTAATAATAATATGTATAGTGGTTTATTTTCGTTACATTATATTATAAATAAACAGAAAATGCAATAAGAAAGTTCTTCATAAAATTGTATATAAAGCAAAGTTCAGTTGGAGATTTGACATCTCTTTCGATAACTAGTCTACTTAGACATGAAGGTTTCCATGAGGCGACTAGTAATAATAATATTCTCCGACCGACTTCGGCCAAAGCGGCCAATCTCAATGAGACTAGCCAACTGCGCAGGAGATATTATAGTGCAGCGCGTGCACGCGCAGACACAAGTGCACTCTCTGTTCCTATCACTCTCATACTCCGGTGGGACGACACGAGACACGACCAGTGAGAGTTAAGGCGCAGGATCGACTGCTTTACGTGCTCTCCGAGGCACGGGGGTGAAACTTACTTACTTAATGAGGCTTACTAAACAGACAGACTCAATAATTAAACTTGGCCCGACCCCGGACTCGAACCCAGGACCTCTCGATGAGTGGCCGTACTTGCTAGCCACTACACGAACGAGGCGACTAGTAATATTGAAATTACCTGAGGTTTGAACCCGCTTTACTCGGTTTTTAATTAATGAGCATCTGGTGCTCCATTGTAACATTTTTATACCTGGAGCAAAAATGCACACGTCGAAGAAGTCAACACAGCAATCGTCTTCTAAGAAGCAACGCGGGGAACAACTGCACTTGAAAATGTTTACAGTGTTGTTTGACCAACAGCGACCCACGCAGGAATCAGAATCTGAAATTTATTAAAAATTATTTAATATATTATACGAGTGACTTACCCATGGTTTGACTTGTCTTTAACCATTTTTGACGTCCCACTGCTGGGCACGCGCCTCCCTCAGTACGAGGGGGATCAGGCCATAGTCCACCGCGCTGGACTAGTCCGTGTTGGGGGACTTCACATGTCTTACGAAAACTTGCTAAGTTTTCTCAGACATATTTATAAAAATACCTTCGCAAGTAATGCATTGTCTTAAAACAAATTTGATTGCCTTAAAACAGGTTACTGTGAGTTCAGAGCAGTAGTTCCTAAGATTAGATTCAAACAAACAAATGAACAAGCAAACTCAGCTTTATAATATTAATATAGTATATATGACGAAAAATCTAAGAAATGTACATTTTACTCACATACAATAGCTGTAGGCGCAGTAGTCGCGGCAGCTAGAGCCGCCGTACAGTTGCTGCCTTGCAATATGGCGACGTCGTCGATAGCGATGTCGCTAGTGTAGCTACTTCCCCGAATACCTTCTATTACAATCTGTTTTATATAACAACGGTTTGTCATTTATTTTAACTTTTTAAATAAATTATTTATGTACACATTGTAATCAGCATTTTTTAAAATCCCACTGCTGGGCACGGGCCTCCCTCAGTACGAGTGTGATCAGGCCATAGTCCACCGCGCTGGCCTAGTGCGTGTTGGCGGACTTCACATGTCTTACGAAAACTTGCTAGGTTCTCTCAGACATGCTGGTTTCCTCACGATGTTTTCCTCCACCGTAAGACAAGTGGTGATCATGTTAGAAAATGATTCGCACATGAAAATATCAGAGGTGCGAGACCCGGACTTAAACCCACATCACTCGATTATCCAAGAGAGCGCGTTACCACTGGGCCAAACATATTAATATTTATAAAAATAATAAATGCGTCGTCTATTTTTGATGTCAATATAAAAGCTTCTTTTGAAATGTTTGTCTATCTGTTTAATATTTATTATTGGTGGTGGTGTAGTGGCTAGCATGTACGTTCGCACACCAGGAGGTCCTGGGTTCGAGTCCCGGGTCGGGCCAAGTATAGTTATTGAGTCTTTATGTTTCGTAAGCCTCAGTAACAGCCTGGAGCTGAGAAGTTGGCGGTGTGTCACCGCTGTGCCGAAGCAGAGCACGTAAAGCCGTCGGTCCTGCGCCTTAACTCTCACTGGTGGTGTCGAGTGTCATCCCCCCGGAGTATGAGAGTGATAGGAATAGAGAGTGCACTTGTGTCTGCGCGTACACTTGTACACTGTAATATTTCCATTAGTCTCAATGAGTGACCGAATTCGGTCGGGAGGACATCATCATCACTATATGAACAGATTATTAAATTAAAAAAAAGAAAATACCTGAAAATTATCTTCAACATCCGGCAATGGAGTCACAGAGTTGTACCAAAAATCACCCTTATTTCCCCATTTTTCGACCAAATTGTACTTTTTGTTTAGATCTCCTGGTTTCATTAGCTGATTTAAATGTACGAAATCTGGCTTTATGTATACTTTTAAACCGCCGGTAGCACTGAAATGGAACAAACGTATGCCACTATATGAATTTCTGTTATAAACCGACTTCGTAAAGGAGGTGTGAAATACGCTGATTTAAGTGAACCGATTTTATAATTAATTTTTTAATGAATACAATATATAAACGGTGGCAAATGGCCATATAAATGTCAAAAGTAATGGAATACAAGATTCAAGTCACGAGTGGGATCAAAACAGTTACTGGTTTTTTAGACGAAATACGCCGAAGCAGCCTGGAGTAGTGCAAATGCTATATGTTCACGCCAAGGCAGAGCATATAAAGCTTCATCAGCATCGTCTCCCACTGCTCATTCCCAATTACCATTCCACAGACCTTTATAGTAAATGGAATAGACAGTGGAAGTGGAGTGGAATAGACTTATTACACACAGCGCCATCTAGTTCCGTGGTAAGCTACGGCTTGTGTTACGGAAAGATGGTTGACACACTACACATTGGTATATAACTATTAACTTTAAATACATACATATTATAAATATTGGAGTGCAAACATTTGTGCTCAACAATTAATATGTTTGGACATATTAATTGTTAGCGGAAATAAATTAATTAAATCTCATCGGAACTCGAACCCGCGACCGCTGGCACAGCAAGTAGGTACTATAAACTGAGCCAAACGTGTCATCGATGTCCCAAATATCGTAGAATGACCCTCGAGCCCAAAATCAGTCAGAAGGGCACCTATACTTACTTTCCATACATGTGGTAGAAGAATGAAAAGCATCCGTCTTTCAAAAGACTACGGTCGTATACTGGCGAGAGGAGCCATGCCACGTCTTTTTCATATCTTGATGTACTTTCAATGTACATATAATAACCTAAAATTATATAAGTTTGGTTAAAAACTTTAATTTACTAACATCTCACTCGCTTGCATTCGTCACCATTGATTTACAAAAAAGAGGAATGGACGTTTGCTCTTTAACGCCAAAACACCTGAACTTATTATCTTAGGCACAAAGATGATTATAACTAGTTCGGTTCCCGTGGGATAAAGTTTTTAATTTTCATTAGGGTCGGACACTTTTCGGTCGGAAACTTTTAACGCCTATTTCTGACCAATTATTATAAGGCCCCATCTATAGCCTTTGTAGCTCAGTGGTACTGTGCTCGCACGGATAACAGAGTGAACCGGGTTCAAAACCCCGGGTCATATGTGAATCATTTTCAACCTGCATTTACCCCGAAAGAAATGTGCTTGATAAACATTAGATGCAATTCAATTCAAGTCAGCGTTGTAGCGTATGGCCTAATCTCCTCATATTAAAGCGAGTCCTATGCCCAGCAGTGGGAAGTCATAAAAGGCTCAATACATAATGTGTAGAATACCTGATTTGCCTTTTCCTAGAGTGTGGTCATATGAAGGTCCTGTCTTAAGAAACGAGCTTGGTGTTGCTTCATTATATCGCTGCCAGTCAAAATCGTGGAGTTCAGAGTTGGTCCACCCGCAAATGTCAGGGTCTTCGAAACTGCAGCTAAGTTGTGGTTTTACTTTTGTGTCTACAAATGAAAAATCATTTTGTTACACGATTCATGCTGCTGACTAAAATTCGCGCGGTGAAATTTCGCAATTGCGGACAGGCCGTTACATTTTCCGCACAATTTTTTTACCGCCAGTGCGGATACTTCTATAAGATTCCATGTGTACAGAATTGCGGAAAAAAACCGCGCGAAAAAATTTTGCAGTGCGGACCGTTACGGCTGCGAATAAAATTTCGCGCGATTTCTCTCAGTTCGATGACAGTGATCGCGGAAAATAAATCGCGAGAATCAAATTCGCGCGGTGAAATTTCGCAGTGCGGACAGGCCGTAACTAAGCCGAATCTGTAAATTAATATTTTTTGGAAATTGTCACTATTAATGATACAAAAGCCGAATCTGTAGTTTTTTAGTTTTTTGTCGGTGACCGCTTCACGATAAAACCACTGGACAAATTTTGATGAAACTTAGTATCATGACAGCTAGATATCTGGGTAAACATGTGATATACTTTTTTATTCGCGAATATATCACAGTGGTTTCTCGAGACACGGACAGATAGACGAAAATTTTAAAATTTAACTAATTAATACATTATAATAATGAATTACCAATTGTAAGTAGTAATACCATAGCACGTTACATAATACATACCCTGTGTGCTTAAGACATATATAATACTAATAATAAATAAATCTGTTGGGACAACACAGCACCATCTAGTTCCGTAGTAAGCTTGAGAGGCTTGAGTTACGGATACCAGATAGTTGATATACTACACATATATTTTAAAAACATACGTTTTACATATTATAAATATAAACACTCATGACTGGAGTAACAAACATTCGTGCTAAACAAATGAATGCCAGCAGGACTCGAACCTGCGACCGCTGGCGCAGAAAGTAGGATGACAAACTGAGTCAAGCGTTTCGTCGTTACATACCTCAGTGGGACGACCGACGCCATACATGAAACATCGCTTACATCCAACTACGGGCTACTTTTAAGGTTTAAAGACGAAAAACTTGTATAAACCAAATCATCTTACCTACACATGTAGGAGCTGAAGCATTCCAATTTCTTCCATCACAGTAGATTGACTCAGAACCCTTCAGCTCAAATCCTGGTAGACAGAAGAATATAACCCAAGCAGCGTCATAGCTTGGTATTTGTATACGATTTTCCACTTGCGGTATAGGTGTGCATCCACTACCTGTAAAGAGTTAAAAAGAGCATTAAAAATGAAACTACCTTTTCGTTTTATGTCGCGGATTTATTTTGATACCTTAGTAAGTAAGTTTGGAGTTAATTGTGAATGAACATCGTGACACGTTAATTTAATATTTTTTTTATATATATATTATATATTATTTTTATACTTATATATCTCTGAGATCATAGTTCACGTTAAATGTGCGTGCTAACTGTCCCTAGGAAAATAATTAGAAGAGGAAAATGATTAACAACACTTAAAATAATTAAGTATATGGATCATATCAACAATGTGCCGGATTAAGATAGTTGCATTGAATTGGTTAGGTTAGGTTAGGTTCTTTGTTTGACGATGATGATGTTTGCGGTATATCATTTAATGATACTACTAGTAAGTATTATGTCGGTATAATTACTTCGTTTTTTAATTATTTGGGTCTTTAAACAGTACGAAATAATATAAATTCGATATACCTACGTAAAATAAAATATTTATATATTATGTAATTGTTAATATATTTAATATATACAGGTAATGTATAGGTACGTTCCGAACATTTCTTCATTAGAATTGCGAAAGGTTAACCTTCAATTAAAAATGCACTGAATTAATTAAAATACACATCTACTCTATCCGCTTGGACGTACTTTTAATACAATAAAACATTTTTTTGACTATTATTTTAAAAAAACAAAAACAATTTCACAAAAGACGAAAAATCTAGTAGAAAAACAAAATATGTCCTAATTTTATAACTGAAACTTACTTATGCAAACAGGTATTGGCACGTCCCAGCGGCCATTCCTGCATGTACTGTACTTATTACCAACTAGAGTGTATCCGGGAGAACAAATAAACCTGACGATTCGAGCTCGTCCGCGCACTTTGACTTTACCATTGTTCAATTTTGGCATAGTACAAGATCCTGACGAAGAAAAGATGCGGAGATCTGAAAAAATAATGATTTAATTATATTTACACTTAAAACTAACTGTTTCTAATAGCATTTTTATCCTCAAACATCGTCACTTTCCTTAGAATTAAGACAAGATAGCGCGACACCTTGTGTTACGTACAAACAAACTCAAAAATTAGCCATGATAGCCGAAAAATTAGAAAAAAAAACACGAAAATTACCAAAAATAGCGATGGACTTAGGAAAATATCATGTACATTCAAAATTGCAATGATTTCCATTGATTACATTAAATGCCACTAATAGAGGTCATTAAAGGTACCACCCACGCACAGTCCGCGGAAGTCCGACACGAGGGCAAACCGTCAAGAGCGTGCGTCCGGTTGATAAAACTTATTTATTTCATATTTGTGTTACAAATATGTACGCGTGTGAAATTTAAAACATTTATATATAATTTTAGAAATTGAATGTATGTATGTTCAGCCCTTTTTAGGGGCAATTCGAAGGGCTCAAGCCATAGTCCACCACCCTGATCAAGTGCGGGCAGACTGAGCATGGCTTTCGAAAACTTGCTAGGTTCTTTCAGGCATGCAGGTTTCCTCACGATGTTTTCCTTCACCATAAGACATATTGGAAGTGATTCGCGCATGATAATATCAGTGGTGTATGCGTTTGAACCCATTTCACTCGTTTGCTAGAATATAATAATAGGTAGATTATTAATATAAATAGATGCAAAATGCACTTAGGAAAATATTCGAGCAAAGCCAAGCTAACTTTCTAGTATAAGCATATAAATTAAATTAATTATCTAGTATAAGCATATAAATTAATTAATTAAAGCGGTAACGCGGGTTCAAATCCGGGTCTCGCACCTCTGATATTTTCATGTGCGAATCATTTCTATCATGATTACCACTTGTCTTACGGTGAAGGAAAACATCGTGGCAGGAAAAAAGTGGACTATGGCCTGATCCCCCTCGTACTGATGGAGGCCCGTGCCCAGCAGTGGGACGTTAGAAAGGGCTGATGATGATGATGATGACGTTTTCAATTTGAAGAAGAGTTTGTCCTGTGCGTAATTGTGAAAGTTGTGGATTTAATAATTACTATAACGTTGCTTTTACTAATTTTCGTTTAAAAAGGCGGTTTTTAAAAGTTTAATCCACTGGCTTTCATAACCAGTAAATCTAAATATGCAACGACCACCTGTAATGTATGTTTCATACTATATATATATATATATATATATATATATATATATATATATATATATATATATATATATATATATATATATATATATATATATAAACAAACAATTGCATGGACAGTTTCCTGAAGCAGTTTTGGACCAAACTAATATAGAAACTAAAAACTCATTTAAATGGATAAAGAAACAGCAAATATCAGCCTCCATCGAATCAGCAATATTCGCCATACAGGACCAGGCTGTTATGACACGTCAGCATCAGCAGGTAAATGTCGCTTATGCGCAAGCAAAGACGAAACGACGCAACACATTATATCGGGGTGCGAAAAGTTAGCGAAACATACTATGTCAAGCGACATAACAGCCTGGTACAGTATGTTCATTGGTGTCTGGCAAAGAAACACAACATCGAGGTATCAAATCTTTGGTGGAAAGAAACGCTAACACAGCCACAGGTTAAAGAAAATGAACAAAGCAAGCTAATGTGGGAAATACCTATACAAACTGACATTACCGTAACACACAATAGGCCAGATTTAATATATGTAGACAAGACCACCAATAACACATTTTTAATAGACATAGCAGTACCTTCAGACTACAATATAGGAGCTAAAGAAATCGAGAAACTTAGTAAATATCATCTATTGAAGACAGAAATCCGGCGCCTATGGAATACACAAACTACCATCATACCAATAATAATAGGAGCGGCAGGCATAATAAGTAAAAGTTTGCATAGATATATAGACCAACTAAACACATATATAGACATAACAATCTTACAAAAACAAGCAGCCATACACACAGTCACCATACTCAGCAAGGTATTAGGAGATACTGTGTTCGTAAATAGTACACCAAATACACAGCCCACGCCAGACACACAACAAACATCACACACACAGCACTCATCTAATACCCAACATTCGTCTACCACACACTCTCCAACTATATATATATATATATATATATATATATATATATATATATATATATGTCGGAGGAAGCTATGAATCAAGTTGATTATTGCTCTCATGCTTAATTCATAATATGATTTGTTTACATTTTAGTTACTTCTAAAAATGTTACTGTAATTTTATTTTATTTTTTACATTTTTCTTAAGTTTAAAAACTTTATTATCTAATAAAAGTTATGAATATTGTAATTCACATAATGACCAATCAGAGCAGAGCATTGCCTCGAGCGGGGTCGAGGCGCCATCTTAACTTTACTTAAGCGAGGTTGACTGTTTGGAGGGGACATTTGAGTCGGAGCAGTGGAGCGAGTTGGTTGAAGCGAGATTGGTGCCTTGAACTCGCTGCTCGGTTTAATTAATTTCTGTATCGAAATTATTGTACACTTTTGTGAATACGTAATTAAAATAGTGTGAAACAGTGACAAGTGTGTTTTGTGCTCGCATTCACCCTGATGACGCCCACTAAGCACGCAACCACTAATGACGATGTCAGCGGAGACGATGCTTCTCCGACATCAGAAGTGGGATCGGTGCAGGCACAAAACGTGAGCGAACTGACAGCGGCAAATGACGGATGGCGCGCATTATTCGAAGCGCAACAAAACAGCATGAAGCTACTCGTGGAGGCGCTAACCAACCCACCGAATATCGAGAATAAAAGCATCACGCTGCCCAAATTTCAACCGGAAGATACTGACACTGACGCCCGGGCCTGGCTGGCAACGGCGGACATCTGCTTATCGGATTGCGATATTCAGGGAAGTAAATTAATTCTTATACTTAGTAAGGCCATGAGAGGCTCCGCTGCAACATGGTTTTCTCAGATAGCTTTTCCTAATATGAGATGGGTAGAATTTAAGGAAATTTTTCTTTCTCGTTTCGATACATTAGAGACATGTGCAGCGACGGTATTAAAATTATTTACGGGTAAACCACAAGAAGGTGAATGTCTTGCTGCATATGCGAGCCGCTTATTTACTCTACTCATGTCACGATGGGGTAATTTAGGGAAGGAAGAAATAGTGGTATCTATAATACTTGCACATATGGGGCAAATCGAGCCACGGTTACAACGCAATATTTTTTCTGAAGAAATAACTACCCGGTGTAAAATGCAACGTGAATTAATGGCTTTTTCTTATCGTAAGCGAAGTTACCAAGAGATAATGAAGACCCCTGCAAGCACTATCCAAGATAATAAACGTCCTCGATTAAGTTCTGTTTCATCAAAATGTTACGCATGTGGAAAGCTTGGTCATAAATCTTTTGAATGTTTCAGTCGATCGCATGACAAGCAGCAAACAACTATGACTTCTGAGCGCCCCAACACGGCCGTTGCTACGCGGGCCCCTGTGACTTGCTACAAGTGTGGTGTTGAAGGTCATGTGGCATCGCGGTGCTCAAAAACATGGCCAGCTGTGAACAACAGCGTACAGCCCGCAGCTGCACCCGGTGTTGTTAAGCGAGTGGACGTGTGCGGTTTGAAACCTGTCACTGGAGTAATTACGCAATTTGGTGAGCAGTTCTTATTTTGTTTTGATTCCGGTGCCGATTGTTCGTTAATTAAAGAAAGCGTCTCTCGTAAGCTCATTGGTACATTGCAGCATGCAATTGTTACTTTAACTGGTGTAGGAAAATCTAGTGTATTGTGCGACTCGCAAATTTTAAGTAGGGTCACTCTTAGTGGACATGACGTTGAGATTTTATTTCACATTATACCTGATGAATATCTTAATAACGACATTTTGATTGGACGCGATTTGTTGGCCTTAGGATTGTCAGTGCACATATCTAGTGATAAATTATGTATAGTTGAGAAACCCTCTCTGGTTAATATTTGCAACGTAGGTAGCACGGTGACTGACTTTCACGACGTGGATACCGATATATCCGATGACCTTAAGCCGCAATTAATAAAACTTCTTAGCTGTTTTAAAGACTCATTTATTGAAGGCACGCCTATTAGTAGAGTAAAAACAGGCGAATTAGAAATTAATTTAATAGATCCTAGCAAAATAGTGCAACGGCGGCCTTATCACTTGAGCCCTGAAGAGCGAGAGATAATACGTAATAAGTGTAGTGAATTATTATCTGCCGGTGTTATTAGACCTAGTAAATCGCCTTTCTCTAGCCCCGTACTCTTAGTGAAGAAGCGCGATGGCACAGACCGAATGTGCGTAGACTACCGCGAATTGAACTCTAATACAGTTCCCGACCGGTACCCCTTACCTCTAATCGGTGATCAAGTTCAACGGTTATCAGGCGCGCGATTTTATACGTGTCTCGACATGGCTAGTGGATTCTATCAAGTTCCCATACATGCAGGGTCGAATTCGATAGAGAAAACCGCATTTATTACCCCAGATGCTCATTATGAGTTTACTGCCATGCCGTTTGGCCTAAGAAATGCTCCGTCTGTTTATCAGAGAGCTATTAATACAGCTCTAGGTGATCTGGCACACTCTTACGCAATTGTCTACATGGATGACCTAGTAATACCTTCGAATAATGAAGAGCAAGGGTTAGAAAGGTTACACGTAGTACTGAAAACTCTCAGTGACGCTGGTTTTTCGTTTAATATGAAAAAATGTGTCTTTCTAAAGAAACAGGTACAGTTTTTAGGGTACGAAATATCTGAAGGTAAAATTAGGCATAACCCCCGTAAAATCATCGCGTTGACTAGTTCCCTACCACCCCAAACCATCACTCAGCTCAGACAGTTTTTAGGTTTAGCGTCCTACTTTAGGCAGTTTATTAATAATTTCTCACTCAAAATGGCACCACTCTACCGTCTATTAGCTAACAACAATTCTAAAATAAATTGGACCACAGAGTACGAAACAATAAGACAAGACATAATATCGGTATTGACTGCATCCCCGGTTTTGATGCTTTTTGATCCTGAACTACCTATAGAGTTACATACGGATGCTAGTAGTGAAGGTTACGGCGCGATCCTCTTCCAAAAAGTTGATGGAAAATTG
Organism: Boloria euphrosyne; assembly: GCA_951802675.2. Classification (NCBI taxonomy): domain Eukaryota; kingdom Metazoa; phylum Arthropoda; class Insecta; order Lepidoptera; family Nymphalidae; genus Boloria; species Boloria euphrosyne. Next base: position 7,445,333 of record OX637896.1, read on the forward strand.
CATCCCGTAGAGTACTACAGTAAACGCACTACTCAGGCCGAGTCTCGATACCACTCCTATGAGTTAGAGACGCTAGCAGTTGTTAACTCGGTTAAGCATTTCCGCCACTATTTGTATGGCAGGAATTTCACAGTCGTTACTGACTGCAATTCTCTGAAAGCCTCGAGAAATAAAGTAGACTTAACCCCTAGGGTACATCGCTGGTGGGCTTTCCTCCAGGCTTTCGATTTTGACATAGTGTACAGAGAGGGTAGGAAAATGGCTCATGTTGACTTTTTCTCGAGAAATCACTTGCCCAAGGCACACAGCACAGCAGTTAGTATACTCCCACCTTAGGTAGAGAGCCATGTGTAGAAGAGAGACGTGTCAATATTGCTGAGTTATCTTCAAATTGGTTACAAGTGGAACAACGACAAGACCCCGAATACAGAGAAATTATTAGCAAGCTTGAGAGTGATGATCTCGACTTGGAGAGTTGTAGAATCTATGAATTGCGATCTAATGTGCTCTATAGAAAAATCCAAAGGAACAATCGCAACATTTGGCTACCAATTGTACCTAGAGCTTTTCGTTGGTCAGTTATAAATCATATTCATGAGTCAATTCTCCATTTGGGCTGGGACAAAACTTTAGAAAAGGCATATCAGCATTATTGGTTTCCTAATATGTCTAAATATGTCAGAAAATTCGTTGAAAATTGTATTACATGTAGGGTAGCCAAGTCGCGAAGTGGTAAACAACAGATAGAGTTACACCCCATACCGAAAGCTAATATTCCTTGGCATACAATCCATATTGATGTCACAGGTAAGCTGAGCGGCAAGAATGACCAAAAGGAATATGTTTTTGTTCTCGTAGACGCTTTCACTAAATATGTGTTACTGAGGCATTCCACCAGAATTAATACTGAAAGTGCGATCAGCGCTCTCAAAGCGTCCATATCTCTTTTTGGATCCCCTGTGCGTGTTATTGCAGATCAGGGTAGATGTTTTGCGAATAAGGATTTTAAAGATTTTTGTGCCACTCACAATATCCAATTACATTTAATAGCAACCGGCTCTTGTCGTGCCAATGGTCAAGTAGAGAGGATTATGAGTACGCTTAAAAACATGTTATCTGTAGTAGAAACAAACCAAAGTAGGTCCTGGCAAGATGCATTAGATGATGTCCAACTCTCTATAAATAGCACAATTCATAGAGTTACTAAAGCAAGCCCCCTAGAATTGCTTATAGGTAGAGTAGCTAGACCCTTAAATTTATTAAGCGTAGACGACCACGAGGTCGAGGTAGATGTAGAAGAAATTAGAGAACAAGCTAATAGGTTAATGAAAAAAAACGCATATCTTGATAAAGCACGGTTCGATAAAAGTAAGGCAAAAGTAACTTCGTTTTCTGTAGGCGATTACGTTCTAATCGAAAATCACGAACGGAATCAAACAAAATTGGATCCTAAATTTAGAGGACCTTATGAAGTCATTGAAATACTAGACGGTGACAGGTATCATCTCAAGAGTTTGAATTGTAATCGTACTTATAAGTATGCGAGAGACCGCTTACGTCCACTACCGCAATCCTATGTTCCTACTGAGCTGGATCCGTGTCTATCGGATGACACTGATGGTAAGATCGTCGTACTAATTTTCTTTTGCTTAAAAAGATTAGTTATCGGTCTGTGTACGTGTATGTGGTGAATATTAAAGTCTCCTTATAAGATTTCCTAACAACGTGGTGGTTGTTAAGGTTAAGTTAAAGCGAGGTAGCCATTGAAAGGTTAAGTGACAATTAAAAGGTGAGGTAGCCATTGAAAGGTTAAGTGACCATTTAAGGTGAGGTGGCCATAAACGGGCGAGGTGGCCATTAACAGGCGAGGTGGCCATTAACAGGCGAGGTGGCCATTTATAGGCGAGGTGACCATAAACAGGCGAGGTGGCCATACACAGGGGAAGGTGGAAACTGAGAGACAAGTTACAAGATTTCTATGGTCTGGTCAGGAGCGGCCGAGCTATACAATTATATCTCATTTTTTGCAGATAACGATGATGCACGGCCTTCAACATCACACGAGGGTGTGTGATACGTCAGGACGGCCGTGTCGGAGGAAGCTATGAATCAAGTTGATTATTGCTCTCATGCTTAATTCATAATATGATTTGTTTACATTTTAGTTACTTCTAAAAATGTTACTGTAATTTTATTTTATTTTTTACATTTTTCTTAAGTTTAAAAACTTTATTATCTAATAAAAGTTATGAATATTGTAATTCACATAATGACCAATCAGAGCAGAGCATTGCCTCGAGCGGGGTCGAGGCGCCATCTTAACTTTACTTAAGCGAGGTTGACTGTTTGGAGGGGACATTTGAGTCGGAGCAGTGGAGCGAGTTGGTTGAAGCGAGATTGGTGCCTTGAACTCGCTGCTCGGTTTAATTAATTTCTGTATCGAAATTATTGTACACTTTTGTGAATACGTAATTAAAATAGTGTGAAACAGTGGCAAGTGTGTTTTGTGCTCGCATTCACCCTGATGACGCCCACTAAGCACGCAACCACTAATGACGATGTCAGCGGAGACGATGCTTCTCCGACATATATATATATATATATATATATATATATATATATATATATATATATATATATATATATATATATATATATATATATATATATATATATATATATATATATATATATATATATATATATATATATATATATATATATATATATATAACGATTTCATTTTCTAACGTTTAATATCAGATGTAAGCGTAAACCGCAGTTATTTTGCTCTTTTGTTCTCACAAAGAATGGAATTACACCATGTATTTGTTTTATTAAAATGCCTGTAAAGGCTTATTACAACTAGTATCTATTGTTTATTTTTGGGTGATTTTTTTTTATTAAATTCATCTATTAATAGGTACCTATAATCAACCAATTAGTAGATATGGAAGGTTATAGGAAACTATGCCATAGAATATTGTAATTTGTAACAAATATAGGTCTTAATTCTCAAAGAGATTTTAACTAAAAATTCAAAGTAATACGTACTAAGAAAGCTAAGTATAGATTTTGAAAGAATAAAACCAGGAAATGATATCAATTAAAACCTATTTTTCGGATTTTTTTCTGCGGATTTATATACATTTTTGGTACCCGACATTAATGCTTTACTGCAATCAAAGTCACGGAAAATATTGACAAAAATCCCAAAAGGTAGTTTTATTAAAGATTGCAAATATTTGCATAAATCTACGAATATTATATTTTACATACATACAAAAACAATTTTTATATAATTATCTAATAATGTATCTAAAAATGAGAGCCCTCTCTTCCCTAATATAAAGATTTGCAAAACTTTTTACTCGACTGCGGCGAAGCAAAGTGTTACGTGTTTGACATGTTTATATGTACGTCCGATTCTAAGTCCCTCGTAATTATTAAACGGCTGCATAATAATAGGTAATAGTGATGCTTTATAAAGTTGTTCTAGTCTTTTTAATTCGCTTTTACGCAGTCGGGGTTTTTTATTCATTAGAATAAATTTCGTATTCACTATCTAGTACAGAGATAATATCTGTCTGTAGACAAGCTCCCATTTAACTTTCGATTTTACACAAACAAAGACCCTTAATTTTTTTTTAAATTAATACCAACGATACCTTTTTTAATTACATTACCTATTGGCATTCATATTTTTTTACATGAATCGTCGAAATCATCAAAATTCCATTTATGAATTGTTTATAAAATATAAATATAGAAAATAATTGAAAAATATCTAATATATAAGTTTCTAATAATAATATGTAAGGATTTTATATAAAAAACGATTTCTATTACGTAACTTTATTATAATCAATCAGTAATATAAATGATATCGATTATATGCACTTTCTTACACTTTTCTTTTTTATCTGTGACACTTTGGTATATACTCATTTTTCCCGCCAAATGATTTATTTTTAGGTTTATCAAAAAATCACAGATAAAATAAGAGACAAAGATAAAATGAAAATAAAATATGAAAAGAAAAATACTAAAATGCTTAATCCACAAAAGGCGCAAAAAACTCACCAGCAGTAATAGGTCCAATAAGAAATAAAAACAAAATACACCGAATAAACATTTTTAAGTATTTAACAACACAAAATAATAATTTATTTCACTTATTTATTTTCCACTACATTTAGAACTAGAACCTGCTTTGACCGCGGCACATTTTAAAATATTGTAAATGTTAGAATTTAGTCCGATGAATAGAATAAATGATGTACAGATGCGTCAAATTATGAGAACTGATAAGGCGGCGCTTACACGTTCAATGACTATGTTTAACTATCTGTAAAAACTGCACACAAAGAATTAATTACAATTTTTTAAATACTAATTTTTATGCGAACGAAACTTCAGTAGGTGAAATGCGAAATTTGTTACGAATAAAAAATGTAGACGAAGGCTAAGCCGCGGGTACTGCTAGTTTTATACATATCTTTTCTTTCACGGGTTGATGATTTCTGTGAAGCATTTGGCAGGGAACCAAAATCAACTTAAGCAAAAATGCCTATTGTTTCGTGTGTTATAATTGCGCTAGCCTTTTCCGCTGCTCCGTTTACGGAAATAATCTACCTTTAATCTACATATCAAATATATATCATCATCATCATCAGCCCTTTTTAACGTCCCACTGCTGGGCACGGGCCTCCCTCAGTACGAGGGGGATCAGGCCATAGTGCGTGCTGGCCCAGTGCGTGTTGGCGGACTTCACATGTCTTACGAAAACTTGCTAGGTTTTCTCAGACATGCAGGTTTCCTCACGATGTTTTCCTTCACCGTAAGACAAGTGGTAATCATAATAGAAATGATTCGCACATGAAAATATCAGAGGTGCGAGACCCGGATTTGAACCCGCATCACTCGGTTATACAAGCGACGCGTTACCGCTGGGCTACCACTGCCTTTATCAAATATATATATCTTTTCAAATTATGTATAAATTATTTGTGACATTGAAGAAAACTACGTAGTGTAAAGTTTATAAAAATGTGTTCAATAGTTTTCTCATCTTTACAAAACATTTACTAAATCAGTCACATTTTTTATTTAAAATAATATTAGGCAGCGTATATTTTCAAATAAGTAAAAGCACGTTTTAAATTAACGAAAAAAATACGCAAAACAATTAATAATTAATGTAAGCTAAAAACCCGTCTAATGTCTATACTTAACTAATCTTTGCCACAAACGGGATGGTCAAAGTTATCAAAGGAAGCAAACTTTCAGTGATATTATGAATATAATCAACTACAATGGAATTCTAAACAAATAGATTAATAAAAATACAAAAAAACCCTTAGCCTTATCTCAGAAAATGCGCTTTACAAAAGATGATTCATTTACAAAAAATATGGTTTTGTTAGATAAGATACGTTTCGGAAATGACATTTTTATTTAATCTGTAACCATTGGGGCTACTTAAACTTTACCAAGCTTTTTTATAATGGACATATTATGCGATCTCCCAAACATAGTCTAGAGAAACTCATTATCTTGGGACAAATTGAGGGTAAGCGCGCACGAGGAAGGGCACCTATGAGATGGTCGGATGCGATAAAGAAGGCTGTGCGTGCAACTCTCCAAGCCGCAGTCCAGATATCGCTCAACCGTGCAGACTGGAAAAAAATCATTAGTGGTCGCGATCCTCATCAGTGAGGGAACGAGGAAGAAGAAGAATACTATTACTAAATGTTTTTTTCATGTAATTATTATAAAAAAACTAATATAGATAGGTTCTTATTAAAGTATACTTTACAATATATTGCTCTCTGATCGTTGTAACTCGTTAAACAGCTTTCATCAATAAACAATTAATATTCTGTTAACAATATAACCTTTAATTCAATTCAATTATTTTGGACAAAAAAATAGTGTTTCCGCCGCACTCATAGTCACTTTAATGAACCTTTAAGTCTTTCTTTAGTAGTGACTATGAGTGCGGCAGTTTGAGTATTTTTCACTAGTGATACGCGAATAAAGGCTTCATTCGCTTCTTTGGAGAAGTAATGGTATTTTTATATCAACAAAAGATGGAATAATCGATCCACCGATCACTTTATTGCAATCGGGGATTTCCAGAGTTGTGGCTTCGCCTAAGCACAAAATCATAGCATACTTGTCTACAAAGATTACACTCATTTAGTAAATATATTTTAATATTTAAATTCCTGACAAACGCCTAAAAAAGAAAAAAAAAATCGAATCGGTCCAGCCATTTTTGAGTTTTAGCAAGACTAACGAACTGTAATCGGTCTTTATATACATAATATGTATATAGTTTTAAAATCGCTAGGCTTTTAGAAGTAAACTTTATCAAAAGTAAAAACGAATTTAAAATATATATTATTCAATATAAAACTAGCTTTTACCCGCGGCTTCGCTCGCACTGAAGCCATTAAATAAGTATCAGAGATCATTACAATAGAAATTAATCAATATGGTGACTATATTTTAGTGCTTGGCTGGGATTATCAATTTTTAAAAATTACTACATACAATGAAGTTTCAAAAACTTAATATTTATTGAAATATAATAAATGTTAAATTATATTTCTCTGTAACAAAAATAAATAATTTTGAATTTTAATTCTTATATTCACTCAAACGGATATTTATATTCACTCCAACAAAAAATCGAAGTGATTAAAAATTAACAAAAGCATCGTTAAACAGATCGTGAATAGCGTATTTCCATTTTTGTAACTTATCTAAAATAAATATGGAGAATAAAAAGCACATTTCTTCATTTAACTATTTATTGAAATAAATAAATTTATTTGTAAAACTACATAACCATAAGTAGACACAAAAAACTTACAACTCAAATGTTATTTTTATTATGTTGATATGTCGATAATTATAATAGTAATAATATTTTATAGCGAAAATATAAGACTAAATTGTAATACAGGCAAGTAAAAAAAGAGATTAAAAATGATAAAGTATTTTAGGACAGACTGACAGAGTTGGTAAAATAAGTTTATATAAGCATATATACTACAAAATCAAATTGTCTGTGTTACCGAATCATATGTTGCTGTTATTAACAAAAAATGTCAAACCAGTTATTATCAAATTTTCCCGAGTATATTTTTGTTCATGTCATTACTGTAACATTAAATGGAAAAATGTTATCGTCGTGTAACATAAAAAAAATACAAAAATGGCAAAAGCTCTAGTTTTATTGAGTTAAGATAAAATTAAAATATTTTATTTTGATAAATGTTACAGAAACATTATGAATTCATACATTTCGAAAACAGACAATTCAATTTGAAAGATGTAGTACAATATTTAAAAGTAGTATAGAAAAAGATATAATTATGAATATATAAGTTTATTTAATAAGCATTCTGTTAGAAACAAAATCGTCCAAATAGTACTGAAATAGTCAAAAATTTATTTTGTTTTATAGAAAAGCTAACACAGACAAACAGACACGTATTTTATAATTATACATTTAATATATATGGAAGCACAATACTAAATATTATATCTGAAATATAATTGAGTAACACTAAAAATTGATATGAGTACACATTAATCTACTTTTAATATATTACTTTAATAGTTTCTACCATTTTAAACGCAAAGTTGGCAACAAAATATCTAAAAGTACTGATAATTGTAATTAAAATAATATTTTTTATATGGACTTAACCTATTCTTATATATAACGATATAGAAATTGACTATATATTTAAATATCGAGATAAAAATTTGAACACGCCTAGTTTATTGGGACTCCACACATTCCATTAGAATTTAAGTGAAAACGTAGAGGGGATTACATAAATAGTTACATTTTTGGTAAACACTTTAAAAATACATTGTAAATAATATAAATTTAGGCCAATATTTTGAAATTGATATAAAAACTACAGTATATTCAGATTTGAATTTATATTTGGTCTCGAGTAGAACACAGTACAGTGTTTTTTTAATAACTTTTGTTATTGTACAGCTAAAACTAAAATAATTAAAGCTGAACCAAAGAAAATATCAGTCTATACGAGACTCTTAAAAGTAATAATTAAGCGATAGAATCACATCTATACATCGCAGTAAATATGCATTATTAAACATTTAAAGCATCTAAGTTATAATAAACTCACAAAACCGCGTTTCAATGCGTTTTACACAAATATAATAAAATGGCTAAACTAAGAATTATTATCTTTTAATAACTTATATCTAAGTTCCAGTTATCTATAAAGCCTTCTTAGACAAATTGAATTCTACAAGCGATATACTCGTAGCTAGAAGAAATTTTAATATGAGAATGGCATATGATATCGCTAAGCAAGTGTTACCTTTTTAAATTTACTATTAGCGCTATCGATTATAGAATGCCATTTTGCTTAAGCCCCAAGTTTCTAATCAACCAAATTATACATGCAAATATTAAAATTTGGAATATTTTAAGTATTTATATTTATATATTATAAAAGATTAAATATTTTTATATTTATATAAATTGACTACATGGAAGACAATTAAAAACTATTTACCTATTCCTATGAAATATAGCGTGACGTAGAAAACGTACGTGAACGCGTCGCAACGTACCCAAAGTCAAAATTGTCATGAGACTAAAACCTTACTTTATAATAAAATAACAATAATTAATAGTAAATTAACTATAGATAAATTAAACTATAAAGAGTAACTGATCTTACATCTAACACTATAAGTATAGCACAAAATTGATACTATTAAAATTGTGCGTCACATTATATATAATTGAATATGATCTCGATTTTCATTCTGAGATTTAAGTTGAAACGGTCCCATGCTTCGCTTGCTCTTCGGCTTGCATTTTGGTACGCAACGATGGAACGTCTTCTGGGATTCGTACGATCGTGTGGAACTTCTGCAGTCAAAATTATCGAAATAGATTATTCAAAACTACCCACCTTTAACTCAAACGCATTAAATAACTGACGACTGCAATACATAGCTTTACAATTATTAGATTAGATTTTTAGTTTGTTGCCATGTAAGTGACATCTGTCTTTTTAATATTGTAGTATTTATAAATTATAAATTTTGTAAGTAACCCCTGCTACACACGTTACGATATATCGTAGCGATAAAACTGCGCAAACTGGTTTGCGTCGATTTATCGATCGTGTGTATGGTAAATCGTTGCAGTTTATCGTTCATCGGTGGCAGTTGCAATTTCTATCCAATAAATCGTTGTCGATTGCGTTTGCACAGTTTTATCGTCACGTGTGGATGGAGATCGCTCAGTTCCCGCCAGTATTCAAGGTGCTCGCTTGTTGCTATATACTTTCCCGCCGCGTCAATTAAAAAGTTTCTACTGTCGCTTTATATAAAAACTATCCTTTCCCCCGGCTTCGCTTGCGTTCTAAAGTCTGGAAATCAAATTCTTTCGCCCGTCCGCCCATATTTAACGCGATGATAATTATTTTGTTGCGGAGTTATTTTAAAACTATGATATCTCATAAGATATTCATTGAAATCAAATGATTCCAAGAGCAATTTTATTGAAAATTAAATACTTGTGATGAATATCTTATTTATTTGGATAAGGAATATCATGTTTATTAAACACCATCGCAAATAATGCATTATCTCAAAACAAATTTTATAACAATAAAAAATGTTATAGCGAGTCAAGCTTAAAAGATAGACATATGCTATTGCGGACTTTTTTTAGAACTTTTAAAGAGGAACAATTCCGTCATACATAATTTGTGCATAACTTTAACCGTTTACGCAGCGCACGCAACGGAAGCTCTCAAAAGGAATATTTTTCTCCCGTTTTGGCAACATTTTTCATTGGTGCTCCGCTCCTATTGATCATAGCGGGATGTAATATAGCGCTTTTTTTTCTTTAAACACATAACGAGGCCTAACATCGCAAGTACGTCATCATCTTCCATCGTGGACGACATGTTTCTTGCGTGAGCTTATACGGAGAACTGACGATCGACGTCGATATCGGAGGCGTGTGGAGACACTATGAACGTTCGATTTATCTGCACAGTTTGAAATCGCTACGATATATCGTTACGTGTGTAGCAGGGGTAAAACAGTCTGTTTCTTTTTTATAAAAATTACATCGCTCGATGAAGTTGATTAAAATAGGTTACGTATAGTTCAATTTTCTTTTTAATGGCTTCAAATGAGCACTCATTACTGAAAATGTCACGTGAAATGGGCAGACTCTATGGAGATTGATTAGCAGTTGGAATGTTTGAAGAAACTTCATGGTTAATAATATATATTAAAAAGGTTATAAAAAGTTTCAACTACATAGCAAACACTAATAATTTCTAACATAATTGAAATGTTTAAAGACTGTGATTCAAAACAAATTATACAAATGCTTTACCTCCATATTGGTGCCCGGAGTGACACGCCACAGATAGATCATATATCCGGGGATGCACAGCATGGAAGATAAGGCAGTGAACCATCCAAAAGCGTGTGACCACCACGGATATTCATAAGTCATATATTTAATTGGCTTCCATTGCACGAGGTTGAAGATAAAAACACTCTGAAAGAAAAATACAAAACACTGTTTTAACTAATCCTTAGGTTTAGATCAAAACCTAAAGGTAAGAAACATTAGCAAAACTTAGCCTTCTTTCTGTCAACCCCCTTTTTTCACCCACTAATCAAAATAAGTCGACATTTGCGTTGTACATACATTAGATGCACCAAATACTGATCCAATAATAAAATAAATATCAAAGTGATGATTAAATTGAATAGCCTTTTTTTATATTTTCCCTTTAAACTCAAACTCAAACTTTAGACTCAAAAAAAAATATAATGCCTTTTACTTACAATACATATAGCTGGCGTAAATCCAACCCAGCAGAACTTCCACCAGATAGTAGGATAATAGCCGATCATCTCCTTTATTCCATCATAAAAGCGGTTGACACCGAAGGCCCAGGAGATGGAGACGCACTCAAAGAAGATCAGGAACAAGAGGCAGAATCCGGAAACGGCATAGGAGTCCAAGATTTGGAAGACGTACATACCACCCTGTGAAGGAAATTCATTTTAATATATAGATAAATATAACAACCATTACCAGTAATTAATTATTTTTCGAATAGTTGAACTGATTACGTAGTACTTAATTTTAAAAAAATATTACTTTCATCCATTAAACTTACCTCGGATATACACGACAGCCCTACCAAATATGATATAACGCAAGTAATAGCGATGAATATTTCCTTTCTCCTTCTAAGTAGTTTAGGCCATTCGTCAATAACAGCAGTAATGAAACCTTCCATGGTACAGAACTGGCTGTCTAAACCAATGAGAAGCAGCATGAAGAAGAACAGACAGGACCACAGAGGAGCTCCAGGCAGTTGGAGAACCGCTGATGGGTATGCCAGGAAAGCTAAGCCAGGACCTGTAAAATAAAATTTATTGCTTTTCTGTAGATAATAACTAAAGACAAAACAATAATATAAATAGTATACATAGTATTAATTTTATAAAGGTGATAACACATAATATCCTTATTTAGCAGTTAATAATTAGTATACCTGAAGCTGCTACTTCCGCAACAGGTCGTTGCTGCTCATGAGCCATGAAGCCGACCACAGAGAATATGACGAATCCAGCAAACATTGATGTACTGGAATTTACTGAACACACTATCAGAGCGTCCCTGGAGGAATTAAAAATAGATTTTACTTATATTAATTCTTTTTTCTTTAGTCCTTTTTTAAGGACCCGTTTGTTTAACGCTAGGCACTGGTCTCACTTTAAAATGAGCAGGATCAGGCCATAATCTGTCACGCTGGCCAAGAGCGAGTTGGCGTTCATCTCTATCTTTCTAAATCTACTATGATCTCTCAGATATGCAGGTTGCGTCACGATGTCATGTCATGGAAAACCGTCACTTTATGGGAAGTTTTTTATACAGGAAATTATTCACAAATAAAATATCAAAGGTGACAAAACTGAATTTGATCCCGCTTCCCTCGGTTTCCCAAGCGAGCGTACTACCACTGAACTACCACTATATTACTATTACTAACAGTAAAATGGCTTAACACAATATGAAGCTCTGTCAACAGTATAGGCATAAAAAAGAAAAGAAATATTACTCACTTATACACATTGTTAGTAAACTTATTGTAACTTCCTAAAGCCACTAAAGTTCCCAGTCCAAGGCCATAAGAGAAGAAAATCTGAGTGACGGCATCTATCCATACTTCGGATTCGAGTAGTTTCGACATGTTTGGCATCACGTAGAATTTGATGCCTTCGATTGCTCCGGGTAGAGTTATGCCTGATGGCGTTAAAATCTTAACTATAACTTATTCCCTTTATTTTAATGAAATATTTAAACTTAAAGGGAAAATAGTTCACATTTCATTTAAAATGTAAGAAAGATACCTAATAAAAATATAAACAATAATAATTATTATTCAGCAATGAAATGCCTGGAGGCTATCATATCATTTCAAAGGCGTGGTATCTTTAACTAACCTTTTTATGAAGCCAAAAACGGTTTTAAATGTTTTAATTTTTTTTTAGTTCTGTGATATCATGTGATAAAAAAACTATGGAGGTATTACGAACTATGTAATCGATTCAAATCTCAAACATATCGTATGTTTGTTGTTGGAATTCTATTTTCTGGTATTAATATAATTAATTATTATAATCATTATAATACAAAGTTAGGTAAATACTGTAACTTACCTCTAATAAGTAAAACCGTGAGCAAAAAGTAAGGGAACAGAGCAGTAAAGTAAACCACTTTGCCGGTCCATCTTACTCCCTTCCAGATACAGAAGTAGCAAAGTATCCACACCAAGAGCAACGTGCCCGCGAGTTCCCAACGGATATTACCTATATGCTCAATACCGCTCGAGATTTGGAGAGCACGACGTCTGAAATAATATTATTGTATAGAAATTACTGTACATATTTTTAATATTTAATGTTGACACTTCAAATGTACTATAGATACAAATATAGATACAAAATACGTATTCAGCCATTAAGTGTCCGACAGCTGGGCACGGACGAGATTCAAGACGAGAGGAATCAGGTCATAGTCCACCACGCTAGCCAAGGTCGGGTTGGCGGACTTTTGACTGACATTTCTTTTGAAAATGTCACACAAGTTTCCTAACGACGTTTTCCTTCACCGTAAGACAAGTGGTAATCATGTTAGAAATAATTTGCACATGAAAATATCAAAGCTGCGAGGCCCAGATTTCAAACAGCTTCACTCGGTTATCTAAGCGAGCACCACCACTGGGCTACCACCGACTAAATAATACTGGTTAAAGGTACAGAGATACGAAGATACAATACAATAACAACTTACTCCCAAAACTCTTTAACTGGGTCGGAGAGGATGGCCTTACTGACATTCTTTCCGTTAAGTGTGCAGTAAGTAGTCATGTCCATACCAGACCAACAGGTAAGGTTTTTTCTATCGTAGGGATTCACACAGGTATCGGTATTCCAATAATTGTCACATGTACGCCATGGCACGTCTGTGAAAACATTTTTTTAAGCCACCACATATTTATTTATTTTTTTCAAATTATGATCATCTCATAATAAATAGAGACAGTAAAGATAATTTGACTAAGAAAAGCTCTTTAAGTCTTAAATTTGATTAATTTTATCAAGTATTTTATTAAAAGTACGCCAAAATTTTAAATTTCACGTACCTGATCTCATAGACATGAAGAAGTAGAAGATGGCCCAAGCAAGAATTACAATGTAGTATACATTCATCCAACAAGACATAACGGCGGCTGCATAACCAATACCTGAATGAAAAATTTGTAACAGATTTTTTATCCCATTTTATAATATTTAACAACTTAAATAATTAAAAATGTAACACTATAAAATCGCAAACGGTTTTGTAATTAAACGTGCTCGTTTAAATATGATTAAAGGCATTAATTTTCCAGAGATTTTCCAAGATCAAACAATAGAGGGGTTTTACTGAACACCATATTTCATACTTTTGAGACAATATAATGCTATTAATACAATTTATCCAAATTATAAAAGGAATTGTTAAAGCAATTGAGTGAATGGCGACATTATTTCAAGGTCTTTGGTTGAACATACCTTTGAAAATCGGTGCAATCTTAAATACTCCTAAGCCGCCGATAGTAAGCATTTGTCCCATGGCCAGTTCCATGAAGAACATGGGGATACCAGCAAGGAACAGCGTGAGGAAGTACGGGATGAGGAAGGCTCCGCCGCCATTTTTGTAACACAGGTAAGGGAAACGCCATACATTGCCGAGACCAATAGCTAGACCTATCACCGAGAGGATGAAGTCTAGCTTACTGGCCCATGACCCTCGCTCAGGCAAATCGGATTTGGTTGCCTTCACGCTGAAATAATATAAGTAACATATAATATATCTTTATTTAAAATAAATTCAATGTCAATGAAAACGGCACGTTTAAAAAATTAGACTGCACGTTAGGCTCAGTTTGTAGTATCCCTACTTGCTGCGCCATTCAAGTCCCGTTGGGGGCTTTCATTTGTTGAGCATGGATATGTAAAATGCATTAACTATATAGTTACCACGGAACTAGATGGTGCTGTGTGTAATTATGTTCCAACATATTTATTTAAATTCACTTTATTTGAGTGATAATTTATAATTGAAGCTAAAAAGAATTTAAATATCTTAACTTACGTAGGTTTACTACTGGCTCCTTGAACACTCAGCTCGATGTCATCTCCACGGGCATCATTTTTTGTGTCCATCTTTATGCTTTTCTTTAACTCTTTCTTGAAACTCAACTCTCACGACTTTTCAACCACTCTACGTTTCCCTCACCAGCTAACGAAATATCAGTCAAGGAAACTGTATTAACATTTTTATAAAATTACGTCGACTAGGCAAGTAATTTTTAATTTCTATATCTGAAATAAGGAATTAACGGTGTTAATATTTTTTCTGATTTATTTTTATAATAGTCAGCTACATTTTGTAATAGCCTTTTTCTTACTGTCATATTTCTAATTTTAACAAAATCTTGCAATAAATTTGGTACTATTTAGTATATTTCCTAATTTTAAACATCATTCTCATCTTTTTAAAAATTGTCATGAAATACAAATATATATCAGTTTTCACTATTAATTAATATTCTAGCAGACAAGAGATTTCCTTAATAAAATGTTCCTAAAAACTTAAGAGAGAAACTAGAAACTACTGCTTGTTGAGAGGAAAATAATAATTCTTTCACTAAGTTCGCAACTGCATTGAGAATTTGCATTTCTTTTCTCTTATAATATTATTAAAAAAATCTCGTCAAGTGCGAGTCGGACTCGCGCACGAAGGGTTCCGTACCATTATATATAACAATTAAGCTAGTCCCCTAAATTGTATGAGCGCCCATAGATCTCGGAGGATATCTTAATTGGCGTCAACCATGTATGACTTTTTTTATTTTTTCTAATTTTCTCTTTATTTGTGCTGTAAGACCTTGCTTTTTGCCAAATTTCTAGATTCTAGATCGACGATAAGTAGTTTAGGTTTTGATTCTCTTGCGAGTTTCAAAATATGCGGCTTAAATTGCTGTTCCTTTAGATTGCGCTGAAGTAGTCAATTAATTAAAAGTTTCATTTTGTTACAGCTATTATTATTAGCAGGTACTTACAGCTAGGTATTATACATCTAAATATTTGATATGAATTTCGGCTTGATCCTTCACGCGTTCCTGAGAAAAAAGATTTTGACAGACAGACAGACGGACAACAACTTTGTTGATCCTAAAAAGCATGTGCTTTTAGATACTGATAGCATGAATTTGACAAGCTTCCAGCTTTAAATTGGTATATACTAATTAGTAACATAGTAACTAACAAAACTATACACAATATTGAGTGAATCCCTCTCCTGTAAATGATGAGGGATGTTGTTTCATCATCAATAGATAAATGAAATTTTAATTAAAATACGAAAGCAAAACAGCAAGAAACGGCTAGTTTTAAATAAAACCGATCACAAAATCAATTTAAGAACATTAATTGAATAACGAGCGTTGATTTCTAAAGTGAATGCAAACAGACTATTGGACGAATACGGAAGTGCCTATGAGATTATGGTTGCGTATTGTAGACTTTAAATATTTTGGTTTTATATTAGTGACATTAATAATCCCTTAAAATAAAGCTTTTAATAAATTTGCAATTTTTGTATCTATGTTTATTCGGGTCAAATGCATGTACGTTGAGTTTGGATGACAATATATGATTAGCTAAGTGACGTCGATCTAAATCCAATATGGCGAACTCTCAAAAACTACGGTGTATTTTGATATCCCATAATATCATGGGATTTCAATCAAATCCATCTACTTATTGCAATAATATTAATTTATATGATATAAAATACTCGCGTTGAATAATGTTTTTTTTATAATAATTAATTACAATAGTAAATTAGATCTCACACAATTTATGGAATTGGACACAAAGTAGTAGTTAATACAGAAGATTAAAGAGAAAATCATGTATACTAAGGAAAAGAAATAAAACTGTTTTTCTAACAATGTCCTTATTATTAATTTATGAGTAAATAATTTTTTTATCTTCCCCCAAATATTATTTTATTCGACTATTCACACATAATATGTCATAAGCAAATTTTACTGCAGATCAATTTCTTGTCTAGTTATATTTGACGAATTTCGGTTTGTTTCAATTGTACCTTCATAATTTATAATTTAACAATGTATTTTTTAATAAAAATTGGTAGAGAATTAAGGTATTAACTAAAAAATCTCAGTCCAATAGCCTCCGCCCTTGACACTGTGGTCTATGAATAGACGACTAATTTAATAAATGGCTTATATTGCTCGATCTGTCATCGTTAAGGATCACACAAGGATGTCACATGTCATAATTTATTTATCGCAATTTTATTATGAATGCGAATTTGTATGAGTCAGTGTATGAGTAAGTTAGTGAGTGATATTATAGTCTATTAATTTTCCGCCATAATTAATGAAATCGGGGGCGAACATTTTTATTAAATATGATAATACTAACTATCCAATAAGTAAATTGTCCTAATTATCTCGACATCGATTTGATTGCAATTGCGAAAATAATATTATTTTCAAGAGGATAGCTGTCTGTCTGTCCCTATGTATGCTTAGATCTTTAAAACTACGCAACGGATTTTGATGCGGTTTTTTTAATACATAGAATGATTCAAGAGGAAGGTTTATATGTATATATAGCGGAACCGCGGCTTTGCTTACGCTAAATTTAGGGACGAGCCCGAGCGAAGCGAAAGCGAGTCGCTAGTCAGACTATAAAGTAATTTAATAAAACTAAAAACAAGAGCTAAGGCTGTTTCATAATGTCTGTCGGTCTATACGTCACATACGACTTAGATATTATTGTAAGTACTAGGTTGTATGCTGTCAAATGAATTACAAAGATTAGTGGTAATGGATTAACTAAGTAAGTGAAAATTATTTTCAATTCTTTATTTATCTAATATATAAAAGTCTCATATCACAGTGTTTGTTATCGAACTCCTCCGAAACGGCTTGACCGATTTTTATGATTTATTTTGTGTATATTTGGTGGGTCTGAGAATAGGTATAAGATATCCTTTTTTTTATTCCCCTAAGTGATAAGAGTGATCCGCTCCAGATATTTTATTTTTATTTTAATACCAAATTTATAATTTTTACTTTCTTATGATTTGGCATCAAATGACTATATTATTTACATATATACTCATATATTTCACGGATAAAAATGTTTTTTATTTAATTTTCAGATGATGAAAGAAGTGCAATAAAAAGTGCCGTGATATTTTAGTAATTAGCTGTATTATTTGAGAAGTACACAAAAAAATTATTTGCAAATTTCCTAAAAACCTGGTCGAGATGTTTCTTTCAATTAAGTAATTGATTTAATGTGCAACAAGTATTTAGTCTGTTGTACGGTAATTCCGCTTATATTTTGACACCTCTCATTATTATTAAAAATACTTTTTTATTTTTATATTTTTTACCTTTGATCGTACCGTAGGTAGTTCGCATTATATATAACTAACTTGAAAGACTTTAAAATATTCGGAAATAACATAATATGGTTACGTCAAATAATCGTTTAACGTAATTTATTATACTAATGAGTAGTTCGTTAATACTTTAAAAATTTATTTGACCAACCTATAATATTATGTACCCGAACATCGAACGAACGAACGGACGAGCAGTTGAATCAATATTCAAAGTTTTGAATATTTTAAAACTTAGAAGTTAAAAAAGATAAACAATAGGTATTTCCTAGAAAAATAGCAAAAGAGTTAGTTAAGTAGCGTGATACAAACAGTGAAATTACCAATGATTACAACCCATTTCACATAGACGCGGGAACAATTTAAAAGTGAAATGAAGTGAATTGATTGAGTAATATCCTACATAATTGAGTATGTTGCGTTAGGATAGAACTTAATATACCTAGTACCTACCTTGGGAGGTGGAAGAAAGAAAAAAGAAGGAAATAAAAGGAAGAAATGCGAACCGATCTTTTACTATTATTCGTAAAAAGAAGTACACTTTGTAGGTATGAGCTTTATAGTAGAGGGAGATTTTGTAGTGTTGCCAACCTACTGTTTAATGTGTTATCACCATAAATTTGATTGATGAAGTATTAATTTAAATGGTTTTAGTTTTAAAAAATACGATTTAGTTCTAATACTACCTACTGATTTTCTTATTGGAGTATTTTATATACAAAATAAAAAACTTACAGTAAAACACTCACAGCACAACATTCACTACACACACCACTAAAAAAACATCGTCAACACGAATCACGGTACAAGTATCCGAACACCCGAAAAACAAACGTCAAAACTGGCAAGATGGCGGCGGATAGTTTGACAGGTGCGTGTTGTCCCGCCACATGCTTGGGCACGAATGTGCTAACATCGAATACCATGGCACCCACTTCAATATGATGTAGATGTGAACCCTTCAAATGTCAGTCGTTGAAAGAATTTATGAGCATCGCTTGTTCCACAATCGCGACCCTCCGGAAGGATCGGGATAACCGCGGGAACGTGATTCGCTGGCGTGGATAAACCGCCGATTATTTCTACGAACCCTATTTGGTTAGACAATTTTGTTTCAGTTTCTATGTCCCAAATTGGACTGCTGCTAACTTTTGTAACCTTGATATTGGTTGGCTTACATCATTAGGACCGGAATACCTTTTGAACATCAAACCTGGACCAAAGACAAAAGTTTAAGACATCACTAGTGTGATATTCTATATATTATAACTATTAAGCCTTTACCTTGATGTTGGTAACAAATTGTCGCTCAAAAGCATTGTACAGACCTGACTCCACAATGGACACATTTTGTTACACGAAATTACAGTTTCAATTGAGCAGGCAAGTAGAATAAATTCAAACCTAACGTATTTACTCGTTATAGCTATGCGTATAATATGTCATCAGAAATTGTACCGACGTTACATGAAAATTAACTAACTGTATTGTTCTGAAGGGTTGGATCCAGCCGTTTCAGAGATTAGTCGGAATAAGACAGATAGTATTATTCCCATACGAATAGTATGGGAAATCGAAAATCTGAAAATAAGGGCTCATATTTTCAGAGGCCTATTTTGGCACATATATATATATATATATATATATATATATATATATATATATATATATATATATATATATATATATATATATATATATATATATATATATATATATATATATATATATATATATATATATGTGGGAATATGATTAATTATTATTTAGTTTATTTTTATTTTTGACGTAGTAAACCTCTTTTTACTTTTAAATTATAAAGAATATTGGTTAATATTAAGATGGGTTAATAGAAGATTGGACTTATGATGAAAATATATAAAGATGTTTTAAGAAATATTAATAAAGAATTATAATTACAATCCCGCTCTTTCCAATTTAACGATCCCACATCTTTTTTGGGGGCTCGTCCGGGATCGTAAATAATATTGGTTTGAAACGGATTGATAATTTTGAAGACGAATGATGATGAAAAGATTCTGAAGATTTTGACGACGTTTGTACAGCGATTATAAAAGAAGTAAAGACTAGAAGATTTAGATTTTAATACGATAAACATATTTAAGATGCCACCGAAAAAAGATTCGCGACGTGAAACCGAAAATGACGATCAAAGATTTGACGTAAATATTTGTTTTGAAGATTTAGAGAAATCGATGAATATTTTTACCGGAGATGACACCTACCCAGTAAGCTCATTTTTTGATGAATTTGAAGATACTGCGAGTATTATGAAATGGAATAGTATTGAAAAATTGATATACGCTAAAAGACTTTTAAGTGGTACTGCCAAACTATTTTTACGAACGTTAGGAAGAGTAAAAGACTATGTCACGTTAAAGGAAGGATTGGAGGAAGAATTTGGCCCTAAGCTTAACAGCGCTGTAATCCATAAGAAGTTGGCATCACGTAAGATGAAGAATGATGAGACTTATCAACAATATTTTCTTACCATGAAAGAATTAGCATTACACGGTAACATTGAAGACGCCGCACTAATTGAGTATGTTATTGATGGTATTCGTGATGCTGAGGTAAATAAAATTATTTTATATGGAGCTAACGACATTAAAGATTTTCGTAAGAAGCTAGATATTTACAGTGATTTTCGAAAAAAGATATCAACAAGATCTTATAATATTAGTAACACAACGGCTAATGTGAACAACATAAAAAGATGTTACAGCTGTGTTGAAACTGATCATCAGTCACCGGCTTGCACAAAAGGTATTAAATGCTTTAAATGCAACAATTTTGGTCACAAATCCAACGAATGTTCTGGTGTAATTCAGAAGAAGACTCTTAATATTAAAAACAATCATGAAGACAAAGTTTCTTTTAAAAAGATTAGAACTATTTGTGAATTGGACACGATGGCACTGAAAGAGACAGGAAGCGATGTAAGTCTAATTACGGGTAAAGAATTTCAGATGATGAATGGATCCAATATAAATTATGATTTAGATAAAGAGAAAAACGCGGAGAAAATTATAAAAATGAAAAAACGTTGTGATATTGTAAATGAACATAGAGGAGTATCGATGGATGAAAAGATAGAAACACCCAGTAAATCTGAGTTCCCTATAGCTAATAAAAAAGATGAATCTCCAAGATGCAGACGAATAAATAAGAAGGTAATAATTACAGAAATATGTTTTAGAATAAATGAAGTTAATGCAGGACTAAAGACAGCACAAGATAAGGATTACCATAAGACTGAGACACACATAAAACCAAGACTGGAGGAAAAAGTCGAACTAAGAGACAAAGGTGAAGAAGTTAATAAGATAATAGAAAAAGAAGCGATAAGTAATTTTACTGAAAGAAGACAAGAACTCGGAAATAAAGCGAATGAGTCACTACAGAAGATACAGGAAGAAAATGTATGGAATTATAAGAAAAGAAGAAAGAAAGAGGCGAACTTGGTTTCGACTTGATAGAGTTCATCTGAGGCAGATGAATGAGCAGGATGGCCGTGTGGGAATATGATTAATTATTATTTAGTTTATTTTTATTTTTGACGTAGTAAACCTCTTTTTACTTTTAAATTATAAAGGATATTGGTTAATATTAAGATGGGTTAATAGAAGATTGGACTTATGATGAAAATATATAAAGATGTTTTAAGAAATATTAATAAAGAATTATAATTACAATCCCGCTCTTTCCAATTTAACGATCCCACATATATATATATATATATACATATATATATATATATATATATATATATATATATATATATATATATATATATATATATATATATATATATATATATATATATATATATATATATATATATATATATATATATATATATATATATATATATATATATATATATATATATATATATATATATGTATATATATATGTATATATATATGCATTAAGTGAAAAGCTGTTATTTTGAAATTAAAAACAGAAACTTCCATTTTATTTATATGTATAGATATGTGGCGCTCTGTAAACTTAACTTTTGTTCTTTATATAGGATCGTACGTTTCTTAGGCATTTTTGTTGGATTCATGAGAACAACTTTTCTAAAGAAAGTGGTTCATGTATAATTGCTTCCTTTTATTTTAATCACAGAAAGTAGGTCAAAAATTGTTGCTCCGTAAGAAAATGTATATATATATATATATATATATATATATATATATATATATATATATATATATATATATATATATATATATATATATATATATATATATATATATATATATATATATATATATATATATATATATATATATATATATATATATATATATATATATATATATATATATATATATATATGTATATATATATGTATATATATATGCATTAAGTGAAAAGCTGTTATTTTGAAATTAAAAACAGAAACTTCCATTTTATTTATATGTATAGATATGTGGCGCTCTGTAAACTTAACTTTTGTTCTTTATATAGGATCGTACGTTTCTTAGGCATTTTTGTTGGATTCATGAGAACAACTTTTCTAAAGAAAGTGGTTCATGTATAATTGCTTCCTTTTATTTTAATCACAGAAAGTAGGTCAAAAATTGTTGCTCCGTAAGAAAATGTCTGCTAAACATGAGCTCTGGTGCTTCATCTTAATATTTATTCCGCGAATTGTTTTGTCATATTTTTTGAATACTTAATTAGTTTTGAATTACTTATGATTATTTAACTTTAACTTAGAATTTTATATAATTTATTAATTAATTTGGAACTTGTAAAGGATAGATATTACGTCTTGCTCTTACTATTTTCATAGGAAGTAATGTATTAATAATATTGATACAAAAGGTACTATCAAAAAAATCTAAAAGGTCGTTATAAAATCAGTAAGCGTAAACCTATATGAATAAGTAAATATATTATAGTAAATATAATATATATTTATATTTACTAATAATTTCTGAAATAAAAAAAAGACGTGTGGCACTCGGAGACTGCCGCGGTAAAGCTATTGCATAGCTGTTTTTATCAACTTATGCAATTATAATTATTTATTTATTTTATTTATGCAGTATTTTTTTTCCTTTGTTTTTTCTTTGATATTAATTCAAGTTACACTTTTTGAGCGTGGTGATCGATAAGAAAACAAATTCTTTTCTTTTATTAAATAAATGAGAAGTTAATATTGTTCAAAATATTTTATTATCTATTGAAAAAAACGCGGATGTCCGCCATCTTGGATTTGAAAATGGACCACATTTTCGCAATCAGCCGAATGGGCCTGCACGCCCCGTATATTACCACTCTCTCACAGAAGACCAGCGTGAAGTGGCAGCAATGCTGTCGCGTTTCGTCCGGTAAGTGAGAGTCCGGGAGGCCCACTCCCCATCCCTACTCCCGTCCTTCTCCCTCCTCCCTCCCTCCCTTTCCTGAAAGGCCGGCAACGCATCTGCAAGCCCTGTGGTGTTGCAGATGTCCATGGGCGGAGGTGATCACTTACCATCAGGTGAGCCTCCTGCCCGTTTGCCCCCTTTGTCCCATAAAAAAAAAATCAGCACCCCGGGAAACCTCGAAAATGACACCCATGTCATTATTGAAAAAACGGATGTCCGCCATCTTGGATTTGAAAATAGACCTCATTTTTGCAATCAGCACCCCGAGAAATCTTGAAAATGACACCCATGTCATTATTGAAAAAAAACCGGATATCCGCCATCTTGGATTTTAAAATGGACTTCATTTTCGCAATCAGCACCCCGAGAAACCTCGAAAATGACACTCATGTCATTATTGAAAAAAAACCGTCGATCTAAAATCGATATATTAATCTACAGCGCCATCTATAATAATTATGGGTAACGTCAGACCTAAACAACACCAGTACAAGTAAACTAAAAGATAAACCATAGATGTCACGCTACTCGTCGCATCACGCATGACAGGTGTTAGGTTATTTTCGTTACGGAATTTCTGGATTCGGTCTCCACGCTCAAGGCCCGCGATAGAAGCTATGCAATAGCTTAAAAACTCAATGTTTGTTGAATTTTGTCATAATACATTTAAAAATCGCACTTGAATTGGTTAAGCTGTTCTAAAATCAAGCACAAAGGCACAGACATACCGATCCGACTGAACAAGGACAACAAAAAAAACAATGTTTTGCTTTAATAAAATTCCCTAATAACAGTTTAGTCTCAAAATACTTCTATGTACTGACAGCGAACTTTATTGTATATATCTTCTTAACTCGTCTTCCCGAGTACGTTCCAAATCGACAGTCTTTACTTCCATACTCATGTCTTAGAAAACCCTACACAATTATTATTCGATACATTTGCAATTTGTTTCCCATGATTTCTTCGATCTACCTGAAGTTAGTTAAATTACATGCTATATATTATGATCTAATCAGACCTTTATATTCTAAATATAAGCCTTTTTAAAAGACACGTTTGGCTCAGTTGCCTTTTTAAAAGACACGTTTGGCTCAGTTGCCTTTTTAAAAGACACGTTTGGCTCAGTTGGTAGTGACCCTACTTTCTGCGCCAGCGGTCGCGGGTTTGAGTCCCGCTGGGGGCATTAATTTGTTGGGCATGAATGTTTGTACTTCAATCATGGGTGTTTATATTTATAATATGTATGTATTTATAATATGTATGTATTTAATATTTATATGTGTAATGTATCAACTGTCTGGTATCCGTAACACAAGCCTCGTAGCTTACCACGGAACTAGACGGCGATGTAAAAATGTCCCAACATATAAATACGTATAAAAAAAAATTCGAACCACCATATTTGCAACTTTAAGTGAGAACTTAAAGCTTAACCTTAACTTTAAGACTCTAAGCGTATTGAAGAGTGGAGTAAAACGAATTGCTCTTATTGCAAGGATATATTCTTTTATTTTTCATAATATCTTTATCCAAACGTGCTTTCCTTTTACTATCAATTTCCTTCTTAAATTCCATTGCTCTGATGATTTTTCCCCAGTAAATACATGTTCAATTGATGCTCAACTTTGCTTCTGATTCTTCGAATCAATATAATATTGGATAATAATATACATTTTATTTTTGTTAACATAGTGGAGTTTGTTTTGATTTTCCTTCCATTAAGATGTTCAAAACTATACAAGGCAGTCCAATCATATTCACTACCCATGTTAAGCTTGAGTTGCCGAAACTTCGGTCCTTATAATTAATTAAAAAAAAACCGAACTCTTATTAAACTCCGAAATTGGGACTTAGAATGCTAGCATTTAATAAGAATTGACTTTAACACTAACCTTGAGAAAAAATGACTATATACCATGAGTCACTATTGTTCTTAATTATGGCTCTAAATAACCCTAAGTTTATTTACATGATCTCCTTACAAATTACATCAAACGCATACATCGTATCGATAGGAATCTATAATAAGAAAAACCACAGATAATAAAAATATCGAATCTGGCGCATACAACAAACAAACAGGTGTAAAGTAACAAAATATACTACTACCTTCACATTTACTTTATATGTACATGTACAATGTACATACATGATGTATCCATAAAATAAGAAAAATGTCAATAACAAGGCAACGCCCATTCTCATTCAACTGGCTTACACCTAACACCCGAAATACGATACGTCTTTGCTATTTCATTTTACGATTAAAGGCTGTCGGTTGGCGGGAGATGAAAAAAAACTGAATATATTTGCATTTAACCCTTTCTAATGTTCTACTACGGGACACTAGAGAGATCAAGCCATGGTTCACCACAATGGCCAAGTACGGGTTGGCAGACTACATATGTTATTCAATAAATTATTTTTAACAAAAAAACAAAAACCGACTTCCAAACTAAACTAATCTAAACTAAAAAGTAGAAAATAATACTTTTAAGAACAGTTAATTTTGAAGTCGGTGCCAGCCAGGAAGGACAGATTTAACTTGCCTTTTCAATGGACTTTAGGACGGTATATTAATAATTATGCTTACAAATTGATAGATTAATCGAATATGTTATTTATTTATTTTGCTTTGGCTGGCAAAAAAAAAAAACATACAGACGAATTGAGAACCTCCTCTTTGGAAGTCGGTTGAAAACTTATCTTCTAAGTTTTTAAGTGATAATCGTGTAGGAAATGGTTCACAGAGCAAAGGGTGGTCTATCAACACTAACACCCCTTGGTAGAGAGGCAAAGGGGAGACAAGTCCATGGTATCTACTAATTGAAATACTCGTCTGCTTGTTCTTTGACAGCCGATAATTGCTTTGCATATTGCGCGGCCTGTTTTGACCCTTTCAGTGGTTGAATCTTAATTAGTATTGCTTTTTACCCTTGTTATTATGGAAATAGCATGACTTAATCTTCATAGTCAGTGTATTGGTCGTAGAAGATCAATCTGGATAAGTTTTATAATTTATTTAGTAGTTTGCTTAACATTTTTATACTCTATCTTATTTTAGTTGTTTTTTTTTAAATAGATTACGTATCCTGCCCCTTTTAACGTTCCACTGCTGAGCGAGAGTCTCCCTTCCCTACAAGGGGGATCAGACCATAGTCCACCACTCTAGCCAAGTGCGGGTTGGTGGACTTCACTAGTCTTCGAAAATTTACTAGGTTCTTCCGGACATGCAGGTTTTCTCACGATGTTTTCCTTCACCGTAAGACAAGTGGTAATCATGATAGAAAAGATTTGCACATGGAAATTTCAAAGGTGCGAGATCAGGATTTGAACCCGCATCACTCAGTAGGCCAAGCGTACGCGTTACCACTGGGCTAGATCATCACTATAGATTATTTTTTTTTATTTTATTAATTTGCTCTACATTATAATATAGTAAGCTATAATCAATAAATGGTTTTAAAAAAATCGCTATCCGCGTATCTTTGCTTCAATGCTTACTTCTTCTTACCACACAATAGAGTCACAGTTTTCACTATTGTGCGAAGAATTTCTTTCACAAGGTTTTAAAGTACAATCAGTAAGTGACCTTTGCCTATAAGAAGAAGGTCACGTCCTATCTATATGCTTGATTTCACCCAAATCATAAAAATTATAATTCGAAGTAATCTATAAAAGTATACCGAATATCGATATACGACATATCTTGTCATGAGCCCTTTTTAACGTCCCACTGCTGGGCACGGGCCTCCCTCAGTACGAGGGGGATCAGGCCATAGTCCACCGCGCTGGCCTAACGCGTATTAGCGGACTTCCCTAATCTTCGAAAAATTGCTAGGTTCTCTCAGACATGCTGGTTTCCTCACGGTGTTTTCCTTCACCGTAAGAGAAGTGTAATCAGGATAATTCGCACATGAAAATATCAGAGGTGCGAGACCCGGATTTAAGCCCCCATCACTCGCTTATACGCAAGCGCGTTACCGCTGGGCTACCACTGCCTGTACTTGTATATGAAGTAAATAAATATAAGTAACTAGATGGTTTATAATCAAATCGTCAAGCGAAGCGAGTGCGGGTCGTAATGTAATAATGCAAAAGGCTGCCAGGGAGGTACTCGAGCGGAGTAAGGGTGTGTTACTAATTGATCATATAAAACTTATTTTTTATATTTTTCATAAGTAAAAATATACATATTGTATGAAGTGTCTGCCTGTTTCAAAATAACTAATTATAATATAATACATATAAATAGTAGGTACAGGATATCAGTACCCGAGCAATTTTTTTAAGATTTTTTTTCGTCTATCGGCGCTTCTGTTTCTTAGGGAATGGCAATGCTTGAAACGGCTTTAACAAATGTAATGGAGCTTTCGCACTAATATAGAGGAGTCAATTGGCTTGTTTATTGGTTTTATGTATGTTAAAAATTACGAGCAAGATTCGAAATTACGATTGAACGAAAAAGTCCAAAAGGAAATGTGAAAAAGAAAAAAGTTACACATCGTAACTTTTAACACACAATTTAAAATGTACGCAAGCGAAGCAAGAAAATGTCACTAGTTATAAAAGTATTGTCATCCTTACTAATATTAATATTATAAATGCGAAAGTAACTCTGTCGGTCTGTTTGTCTGTCTGTCGCGCTTTCACACCAAAACGACTGAACCGATTTAAACGAAATTTGGTACACGGATAGTCTAGAGTCTGAGAAAGGACATATCACATAGGCTACTTTCAAGGCGAAAAAAGGGCTGTAAAAGGTTGAAATAGGGAATGAAAGTTTGTATGGAAATTAAGTCATTTTTAAAGTTAGAAGGTTGAAACTTATTTTTTAGGCTTTTGATTAGATATAAATAAAAAAGACATTCAAAGTTTGTAAAATTTTACACTGAAGGGTACCTAGGGACGAACCCGAGCGAAGCGAGGGTGAGCGGTACTTATAATATAAAAGTATTGTCAATATCGATTTAACTTTGAATTTCATAAACTTTCCCAAACTCATAGTACAGAAGTCAAACAAATGTACTTGCCTTAAATGCCTCTTACAAATAACATTTATCGACAGAAATTGCCTAGAAATATCGTTTTTTTTATTTTTCCTATTCATAAATTATTCTATAAGACATTTATTTTTTATTGCTATAAATAATAATAAATAAAATACTTACGTTTTTCCCGCCTTCAGAAGGGTAGTGAGGTGACACCCGCACAGCCGCCCTGTCGGTGAAAGACAAAGGACGATTTCAAGGGATGAAAGATCCTAGATCGCGCGCATGCGTACAGCATCCCACACCCTACTAATTTTTTCATGGAAACTTTCCACTCATATACATATTATGCTCTGTTTGCTTGTTCTTGTATATAAGGGAACGGGGTTCGATTTCACGCGAGGTAATTATTTAATGTAACAGACAAATCTAGATATTTGTATATAAAATCAATATCGATTAATTTAATTCAAATGTTTTAATTTTACCGGAATTCGACCGGAAAGATTAGCTCTTTCCGGTCAATAGAGTATAAATAACAAAATGATAACATCAATCAAACAGTTATGTAGAGCTTGTCACGTTGGGTTTTTAAATAGCGGAAACATATTTATTTTTTCATTTATACACAAGAATTAAGGAATTCCCTAGTCCCTTATTGTGTACTCAATCGATATATTAAATTCTAACGGAGTCATAATAATTAATAGATACTTGCTGAATTTACATATATATTTTAGATTTTTTATCTGTCTGTGACCTGTGTGTAAGAAAACTACTGAACAGGTTTTAATAAAATTTGGTTTATAAGCTAAATTAGCCAAAAGATAGAAATCTATACTAACTGTTTAAACGTACCTAAGGAACGAAAGCGAGCGAAGCGATGGTGAATCATTAGTAAATGTACCAATTGCTGAAGATATATCTAATATATACAAATCTCGTGTCACAGTGTTTGTTATCGAACTCCTCCGAAACGGCTTGACCGATTTTTATGAAAATTTTTGTGTATATTTGATAAGTCTGAGAATAGGTCGTATGCTATTTTTATTCACCAAGTGATAATGGTGGCCCTCTCCAGAATTTTTATTTTTTTTATGATTTCTACCACTAATCCCTATTCTTTAATAGTGAGTAGAATGTGGGCGGAGCCGCGGGAATTGCTAGTATTATATATTTTAAAGATTTCAGAGTAACTAAAAATTTCATGATGCTTTGGTATTTAATTGGTTTCAGCTTAAAGGCTCAGATAGGTGTTTTAGGATAGATGTCTCATCAAAAATCTAAATGAAACATAAATATTTAAAGTAAATTGTACGTTGTAAGTACAAGAAAAAAAATTTATAAAATATTTTAAGTCTTATATTTAAGTGTACTCATAACTATAACTAACTTAGATAAAACTAAACGAAAATCGATTCATCCGTTTGGGAGCTACGATACTACAGACACATACACAGATACACAGACAGACACGTTAAAATTATAACACCCCTCTCTTTTTGCGTCGGGAGTTAAAAAGGGACATAACTACAATACAAAAATAAAAATATGCTCTAACGTTAAAGTTAACGTCAAAATATATTTAAAGCTTCCATTTTATCTCACGTCAAGAGACTTATAACTAGATCTCTACATCGAGTACACGACCCTATTATTTCTTATCAACAAAAGCTCTATAGAGCTTACAGTATCTCCGTAATGTGTAGGAAAATCATTTCCTTTCACACCAGATTTGCAAACTTGGTAATAGCGTTGTACTGTAGAGTCCAAAACGTCATATATCCATGAGGATTTTACACAAGTAATTATTACTCTATTTACATAGACATTTATACACTGTTTTATAAAATTGTATCGCATTTTCAGACTTTGGTAACGTGTAAACAATAAATATGTTGGGACATTATTACAAAAGCGCCATCTAGTTCCGTGCTAAGCTAAGCTTGTGTTACGGATACCAGATAGTTGATATACTACACATATAAATTTTAAATACATATATATTATAGATATAAACACCCATGACTGGAGTACAAACATTCGTGCTCAACAAATGAATGCCCCCAGCGGGACTCGAACCCGCGATCGATGGCGCAGAAAGTAGGGCCACTACCAACTGAGCCAAACGTGTCGTCATATAATATATAGCTATACATATAATAAAATTCTAAGAGTCGAAACAGTACATGAAATGTATTGTGGAAAATCTGATAGATACAGCCATTATTATCGATACAGAGGCCGAATCTATAGTTATTGTAAACTAGTCTAGACTAGTCCGAACTTGAGACTTGAACCTCAGATCTACAGACTGACATGGGGGCAACTAAACCTACGAATCACCTATACTGACAGGTCCATTTACATATTATATTAGATCAAAACTCTTCACTTGTTTGAAATTCAGTATGCAAATTTTGATTGCACATCAAAAGATTTATTAGTCTCTGCCACCGCGCCGTTATGTCAGCGTTGATATTTTGCTGCTGAAAAGCTTGCGAGCATAAATTATAAAAATGATATTTCCACATGTATTGTAATATAATTTTGTTTTAGCCATGAATATAAAATTCACTTAATATAATAGTTTACTTATGTAGACCACGCACTAGGCCAGCGCGGTGGACTATGGCCTGATCGCCCTCGTACTGAGGGAGGCCCGTGCCCAGCAGTGGGACGTTAATTAAAAGGGCTGAAGACAAGACAACATATGTATACTAAATACACTAAATGTAGATACTATAAATAGTTTTATTTTAGGTATAGTTTAAATATTCATTTTTAAGTTTAGTGAACTCGTGTTTTATAAACCGAGTGAGTAGTACTTCAGGTCGGGCTAAATTTCCTTTCCTCTGTCAGTTTGTTCCAACTCGTCTATATATCGTATTTTACAATCGATTACGAGACTTGATAGGTATACATGTTTTACGACTTTATAGAGTTTTTTTGTCATTGGGGGTTTTTGATTGAAGGGAGAGAAATTTTAATGGTAAAAAATGAGATAACATCAGCAGAATAGGTCTTCAAAATGAAGTTTGTGCTCGATAGGTTACATTTAATGCAGTTTGTAGAACTACAAATTCAATTTTCATACATTATTGTATGAATGAAAAAAAAAAAAATAAAAAAATAAAAATCTTTATTTGGAACAAATTTACAAAATCAGAACATTGTACGATATGGACTACATTAGTTAAAAACTGTGTTGTAGTCAATAACGCCCACCTCCAAGACATTTAATTAATATTAATACTAGTTCCAATAGCTTACATAGAAGTAGTTATAAAAGGTAGTATAGTTATATTTGCAGACATAGATTCTAGAATTAAATACAATAATATATATAGTATAATGCTGTGTGTGTGTGTGTGTGTGTGTGTGTGTGTGTGTGTGTGTGTGTGTGTGTGTGTGTGTGAGAGTTGTGACTGCCACTTAAGTAAGGAGATTTTCAGTATCTTCATAGGTAAGATCCTGTAACCAAGCGATAGTTGCACTTTTGCAAACATGTAGTGTCTTAGGAAATATATTGATAATTTTATTTATTCTATTATATATATTTGAAGAAAAATAATAATAGTGTCGTCGACACAAAGCCAATCGACTACGATGGGTTTCACAAACTATATCAGATCTACGTTTATTGTGAATTGTATAGTCATTGTATGGTGTTTGTGAATGTTTGCGTAGTATAGTATGTAGAATAAATAGTTTCCTAACCGATAATACCCGTGTGACTTTATATAACTCATCGGTAGGAAACAGCATGGATTTAAATGTCATGGTTTTAAGAATTGTTCTTTGAGCCCTTTCAAGACGAAGTAATTTAGTTTTTCCAGTCCCTCCCCAAGCTGTAATATCATAAGATAATATTGATTGTGCAAGAGCATAATATACATTTTTTAACAACGGGAAATCAATTAAAGGTCTTAGTTTCTTAAACACGAAAATCAATTTACGAAGTTTTGTGTAAGTAGCCGCAATATGCTCTTTCCATGTCAGGGTGTCGTCAACCCATATGCCCAGATATTTAACATAAGTCACAGGAGTAATTTTTTTACAAGTACATTCGACATTTCTCTTACAGTTTTGCTCATGAACATGGATGGAAATACGGTCAGACGGGAGAGAGTTTTTATGTGGAGCAAAAGTAATAAAATTAGTTTTTTCAAAATTTAACGTTAAAATATTTAAATTTAGCCAATTATAAACGGAAGATAGTGCACTTTCTGCACGTGTACTCACTTCTGGCCAGCTTTTACCATGAACGAGAAGTATAGTGTCATCAGCATATGAAATTATACTACAATTTGGAATAGAGAGTTTAGACAATTCATTGACATAGACAAGGAATAGTGTTGGCCCAAGGACACTGCCCTGTGGTACTCCAAAACTTAAACCAACTTCATCACTCACGGTACCATTAATTACCACGCACTGAGATCGATCACTAAGATAACTTTTAAATAGATCATTCACTACTCCTCTTATACCTATGTCATTTAATTTTGTCAAAAGATTGGTAATTGAGACCGTGTCAAATGCCTTAGTTAGATCTAAAAATATTCCAATAACTTTGTTTTTACGGTTAAAATTTTGAACGATTGAAGTGGTAAGGCCCAAGATCGCATCTTCAGTTGACTTACCACTTCTAAAGCCATATTGGTTCGGAGCTATAATATTATTAGCGGTTAGATAATTATTAAGTCTACGGTTTAATAGTTTTTCAAATATTTTAGAGAAAGAGGTTAAAATTGAAATAGGTCTGTAGTTATTAATTTTATTTGCATCTCCGTTTTTATGAATTGGATGAATGAGAGCTTTTTTAAAAACTTTAGGAAAAATGCCTGATTCAATAGATATATTAAAAATATGAACAATCAATGGAATAAGCACGTGTCTAGCTAACTTTATTACAGAAATGGGAATTTCATCCCATCCCGTCGCAGCTGTATTCTTAAGGTTATTTATTACATTTTCTACTTCTGAATGATCAGTGTTATATAAGGACATAGAAGAAGAGAAATGGGGTACAGGTGAGGAGCAACATGCATTCATTGGGTTTGAATTACCAGAATCTTTAATTTTAGTAGCTAAGGTTTTACTGACACTAGAAAAGTAATTATTAACATTATTGACTGCGGTAACAGGATCACTTGCCAACATTAATAAGTTAGTAGGTGATTGAGTTGGAGGTTTGAGATGGCTAACATTTTTTATAAGATTCCAAGTCTCTTTGGCGTTATTTTTAGCTTTTAAGAAGTTATTCCGATCATAATCTCTTTTGATTCTTTTAAGAAGATTATTGCAAAAATTTTTATACCTATTATATATTGTGAAACAATTAATATCATCCGGGTTTTTTTTAGATTTTCGAAATAATTTATCGCGATTACGTATACATCGCAAGAGTCCGGGTGTGATCCAGGGTTTGATTATTCTGTTCTTATTAGAAGTTTTTATTTCATGTGAGTTCCTTTTAACAATATCGGAAACCGACGTAACAAGTTTTAAAGCTGCACGTTCAACATTGTAATCTTGAAGGATACCAGAAAAATTAAATTTTTCTAATTCTTCAAGACAAGCCGTTTCATTAAGTCGTTTAGCTGACTTCCTTCTGCTATGAAATTTTAATTGAAGATTAAAGTTGACGATTACCGGTGCATGATCAGTAAAATAGGAGTCAAGTACGAGAGTATTGGCAATATGTGTAGATTTTAGGATAACATGGTCGAGGCAACTATTATTTCGAGTAGGCAAGGTATGGGCCGGAAGTAGTCCATGTGACGCGAGAAGGTTTAGATACAAATCGGAATTTGAGTCAGAGTTATTAGTATTTATGTTTATGTTAATGTCACCAATAATCGCTATGTTATCAAATGTATGAAGCTGCTGTAAATATTTATCTAGAGAAATATTAAATCTATCAATGTTTCTGAAAGACGGTGATCGGTAGAGGGCAATAATAGCCAATGAATTTGTGAACTTCAAAATAAGACAATTTGCATCATTAAAAATGGGTTTCTCAACCGTGTGAACTATATTTATGTTAACGTAGACAACCACCCCGTCATTTTGGTGTACATAGTCAGAAGCATATGAAGTGAAACCTGGTATGACAGGGAGGTTAGGACACTTGCTAAGCCAGCACTCTGATAAAATTATAATATCAATTTGGATATTAACTCTATTTAATAAGGTCAGAAGATGTGTAAAGTTACACCCTAAACTTCTAATGTTCACATGTAAAATGCTAAGCGCTTTTACAGTTTTTGAGTCTAGAAATGAAGCACAATTCTCCGGAGCACAAGTAAAAGAGTTAGCTACTTGAAAATTTTCAATATCGTTAGCTACATTATTTATGTCAATCATAATTGTTAAGTTATAAATAAACATTTATGTATAAAGTAAAAATTATAAAAGAGAGGTTTACTTTAAATAAGTTACAATATAACAATAACTTGATTAACAGTGTTAAATTATATTTTACCAAAGAATTAGTCGTACATGACTGTGTAATACTTATGAAGCCCAAACCTATGAATTTTATAATAGAATGGCAGTGTATGTAAGTAATAATATTAAGTGTCTTGTCATTTATATGTATTATACAATATTGTGTGTAGTGTATTTTATGAGTATAATGTATTCTTAGTATGTATGTTATGTGTAATGTGTGTATTATTATATAAAATATGTTATCCGTGTCTACAAACTTTAAAGATAGTTTTTTATTACAAATACTAATTCTAAAGTAAATACAAAAAAATAATGCATGCAGAAAAAACAAACTAATAATACAAACTAATTTGTCACATCGCATAATTTTGACCAATTTTAAGATAATTATATTATATATAAGATAAGTATATTCAACTGAGACTGTGATATGACTACTAAGTTGTAAAATGAGAAAAAATATTGTAAATAGTCATTTTTCTTCGATTGACGGTAGATCGCTTTCATTCTTTATAAGACGTAAAGGTGCACCGTCTGATTTACGTAAAAATATTTTGCCGTGCGATAACCAGCAATACTTATAATGGTTTACTTTAGCATAATCACGACACAAATAAAATAGATGTTTCATTTTGTTACACAAGTTTTCTGAAATAAAAATACGTTTGCTCGTACCCGGGATATTCATACTCTCCGTTGTTAAGTACGAAGCTCCCTTGTTGTACTTTTTGTACGAATCTATAATTTTTTCTTTCAAAATAATACTAGTGAACTTTACAATGACAGGTTTACAATCTGTACGTTTGTAGGTATGGATGCGGTATATGTCACATACTTCATGTGGCGATATTGTAATGTTAAGTTTTTTTCCAATATTAATCATCATTTGCAGTAATTGATCCTTAGATTGAAATACTTGAGTAGGTATATTTTTAATTTCAATACTGGAAGAGCGGGAACTACGTTCCAATATTTCAACCCTTTCTTCCAAAGACTGTATATACTTCATATTAGCCTGGCGATCTAATTCTAATTTATGGATCTTTTCATTCAGAGAATCATAAGATTTAGACATAAATTCTATGGAGGCACAAATCTCATTATTTTGCTTTTTTATTTCATCTAAAGTTGAGTAGACTTTTTCTATTTTCTCCTCTTGCTGAATTTTGAACTCCATCATCATATTTCTAATGTCATTCATGAATGAACATAATTGAGAATCTGAACCGCTGTCGGTTTCAAAGCGCTTACGCTTTTGACGCAAGGTTACATTTGGCTGCTCAATATCCGTCTGGCTAGACAGGTTTGGCTCAGAGGTACAATGTGGAATCGAACTGGGAGTCGTCAACAGCTGTAGTTGTTGAGGTGGTGGGGAGCGGTTAATAGGCATTTTAGAATAGTTCAAGTACCAGGCGCTTATGAGTAAGGAGGAAGTTTTATAGATAGCAGGTCAAAGTAAACTGGTGGCTCGCGGCGATTTCATACAACTTTGGTTTCCGTCTAGTGTAACTTGACCCCTCTAATGCAGACGCGCGTAAACTATAGCTTCACTGCACTACTTGATGTCCGTACTGTGATACCGAAAGAGACGTCGATGTAACTAACGTTTAGAGTATACACACCCTGTAAATCACGGTTGACACTACTCCTTAACTACTATGCACTCCTATTATTTAAAAGAAATAAACGCATTTTAAACTGTTTTAAAATATGTGTGGAACGATGTTTAGCACGTCCGACCACTTTCAAGGTCCGGAGGGAAGGGAGTCCGGAGGGATGAATAGAATGCATTGCTTTCTAAGTTTATGTTACTTTTCGAAATACTTGAGTTTTCAAGTAATCTTTGTATATTATATTTATTAATAGAAAGGTAAATTCTAGTTTAAATATATATTTTGCTCCAACTGCAGTGATTATTATGGTCGAATTTCGACCACAAAGCGAGCGCTATCTAACAAAATACGTTTAAATCATGAACTTCAAAACATAAATAATGAAATAGTTATAATAATTGTATATAATGAATTATTATTATGATAATAAACTTTGTTATACGCTTATATACAACAGAATGTTGTATACAACATAATCCCAGTAAAACGTTCAAAAAGCTTCTATTGCCAAATTTTAAAAAAATGTGAAAGAACGTTTGTGTACTAAAGGATTTAATACATAAACACAAAATATTTGATTATACGATTAACGATTTTTTATAAGACAGTACGCCTTGGGAATGATGTGATCGCCACCAGGCTGTTTCAACCTATAGAATTATTGTTGATTTCAATTTAATTAAAAAAAGAAAAACAGATTAAGACAAAAAATATATATCAGTCCCGCTGAGTTTCTTTCGCCAGTTCTTCTCAGGTCAGTGGTTTCTTTCTTCCGAACTGGTAGTACACTCATGACGTTCAGTAAAAAATTGTAATAATTTCACGCTGAATAAAATATTTTAAATTTGAATTTATTTGTTACGTCTTAAGGTATGAACATTAGTAGAGAGAATTTAAGTTTTAAGCCACAAAAGTATCTAAGGCTTACGAGTACGTAGACTTAGCGAACGAGATTGAAGTAGAGATTTATAAAGGCTTATAAAGCTTTTCCAATACTTCTTGAAATGAAAATAAAAACTGGTCTTACTGAAAAGTATAATTGAATTCAATTTATAACGCCTTTTTTCAATCGATTGGAATGTCGAGGGTAGAGTTACAAACGGTCAATGATGATTTCTTTGTGTACAATATTTTATATTTGCCATTTGAAATCTTGTGAATGCTTTTCATTTAGAGCATGGTTTCTTCACAGATGATAAAAGATCAATACAATTTTTGCTGACATTTTTATCGTTATTTTGATAAGTTTAGTATAAGCGCACTATCTATACCTGACTCAGAGGTAGCTAAAATGTTATGTGGGATTTGCAAAAGGAGTATGCATGTTACTGTGTAAAAAGAGATGTATGGAAGGATTTTAAGAATAGAATGCATGAAGAGTATAAAAGGAATGAAGGATGTGACATTTGTCATTATGGCGATACGACGTTAGGCGTAATTGTTTTCTTATATTTTAAAATATAAATAGTAAGTGAGTTATAAAAGGTGCTTTTATTTATAATTTTTACGATCCTACAAATTGGGGGCTCGTCCGGGATCTGAAAAAAAAGTTACCTGGAACATATCATATTTATTGAAAATTATAAGTGACATACGCAACGCCATAATCAATAATTCTTGATATACAAAAAGTATGTCCAGACAAAGACGTGAAAGACGTGAAATGGGAATCGAAGAATTTTACGAAGCGAGATCTGATCCGCCACACATGCTTTACATGACGGCAGAATTAGTTGCATGTTTCAGTGGTGAGGATGAGACTTACTCCATCGAAAAATGGATCGACGACGTGGAGGCTAATGCGGAGATTTTTGCGTGGTCTCCGCTACAGACGTTGCTGATCGCAAGAAAATCCTTAAGAGGAACCGCGGCTTTATGGATGAAATCCGAGCGGCCATTTAAAAGCTGGGATGAGTTAAAATCTGCATTAATAGAAGAATTTCCTGACCGACTAGATGCAAAGTCAATACACGAAATCATGTGTGCGAGGAAGAAACAACAGGAGGAAAGCTGCATAAATTACATGTTTGTTATGAAGGAACTGGGTAACCGGGGAAAAATGGAAGAAAGTGTAGTCATTAAATATATAATTCAAGGAATTTAGGACAAAGAATTAAATAAAATGATGTTATATGGTGTCAACAATTATAAAGAATTAAAAGAAAAATTGAGGATCTATGAAATGATCAGTATCAAAACTAAAGAAGCAAAAAGACTTAGTAAGTATATAAAATATGTTCGACGGATTCGTTGTTATAGTTGCGGTGTAGTAGGACATGTGTCTTTGGAGTGTCCACATAAAAATAAAGGCTTAAAATGTTTTAAATGCAATTATTTTGGTCATATTAGTACAACATGTACAAACGGACATAGATTGACAGAAAACGTATACAATAGGACATTATCGAGTAACTTCGCAAACAGAGTATTAAAACGTGCTACTGACAAGGATTATGAAGGAGACACAATGACAGTTTCAAATTGTTGTAACACTCTGGACAAAAAAATAATAAATCAAAACGTATTAACGACAAAAACCTGCATAGGTAAAAAATTAGAAAAGAAAAATTCCGATAAATACGATAGTGACATAATTGTCATTAACGAGGTAATACCAGCCAAAAAGAAAAAACAAATAATTTCACAGAAGCAGAAGATGTTTAACAAAAGACCTTTGAATAAAAACCGGAGAGAAAGTCTTAAAGGAAAACAGACTGAGACTGCAGATAAATCAAAACCAAAATATCTTGGCCCTTACAAAATGTTAAATTTTAAAGGTAATAATGATGGATATGATGTTACAGCCTCTAGCAAAGATGGGTATGCTGAGTTAACCTCAACCACGTCTGGTCAAATAAAAAAGTGGCAGTTTCAACATAGGTGACAGACATTGTGAAGGAGCTACTTGGTTGTTATTATATAGCCCACACTAGCGCACCTAATGTTTATACATCTTGTTTTTTTTTAGAGTTTATAGATGTGCTTTTTAATTTTATTTTATTTTCTTTTATGTTTTACATTGTACCTAAGTTGTTTGTTTATATTTTATTTGTAAATAGCGTTTTTAGGTGTATAATCAAGGGTAGGAGGAGAGAATAAATGGTATGTCTGAGGACAGACATAGATGCAGGATGGCCGAATGTGGGATTTGCAAAAGGAGTATGCATGTTACTGTGTAAAAAGAGATGTATGGAAGGATTTTAAGAATAGAATGCATGAAGAGTATAAAAGGAATGAAGGATGTGACATTTGTCATTATGGCGATACGACGTTAGGCGTAATTGTTTTCTTATATTTTAAAATATAAATAGTAAGTGAGTTATAAAAGGTGCTTTTATTTATAATTTTTACGATCCTACATGTTATATTGTTTTAAATTGAAGATTTTTTTGTTGTTATGGCCTATTCGTTCATTAATTTATGTTTAATTTAATTTAATTTATGTTGTTTAAAATTATCGCATATTATATAACTTTCGCTTTGAGTTAAGTTACCTACCTCTGTTGAATTGCCTTTGTTTATGCTAGTGTTTATGTATTTGCTATCAGTGGAAACTTAGCTGATGTATATATTAGTATTGTAGAAGTACCATCACTATTGTTTGTTTCCCTAATAAAAAAAATAAAAAAAATAAGTAATACTAATAAGTTCTTAATAATGTAATTGGCTAAATGTACTTAGGGAACGATGGGACTGGTATTTAGTTTTGGAACTAAAAAGTCCCTAATAAAAATGTAGAAAATAAAAAAAAATTATAAGTTGTGTAAACTTTGTTTCAGATGATTACTGAATGTAATGTGGGTATTTTTAATAATTATAATTTTACACATAAACACAAAAAATGTGTAATTCATACATATAATAAAATTCAAAGTGGGTCAAATCTAAGTCTAACTCATTTTCTATTTCTATAATTAACGCATTTATCTAATAAATATACTTAAGTGTTATTAAAAAATAATTCTTAGATTTTCTCTTATCTTGGGCATTCAATTCAAATTAAGTTGTTTTGTTTTAAGGGCTTGGCCCTTAAAACCCCATGGGAACTAGGTCAAGAGATCGATAGAGGCCTTGAAATTCCCTCCCTTGGGGAGGTACGCCATGTACCGAATACCTTTCCAAGTCATGATGATTGATAATGCAAGTATGTTTCGAATTGGAGCTTTTGTTTATTTTGTGTGTTATTATCTAATATATAAAAATCTCGTGTCACAGTGTTTGTTATCGAACTCCGAAACGGCTTGACCGATTTTTATGAATTTTTTTTTGTATATTTGGTAGGTCTGAGAATAGGTCGTAGGCTATTTTTTATTCCCTTAGGTGATAAGGGTGGCCGTTATCAGACTTTTTATTTTTAATTTTAGACCAAATTTTTTTATGATTTGGCATCAAAAAATACATATAATCCTAAGTATTCATTCTTCTACAACCAATCCCTATATTTTAATAGTGATTAGAACGCGGGCGAAGCCGCGGGAATTGCTAGTTGTTATATAGAAAACGAAAAAAAATGTGAAATAACCATTATTATGCATAGGCTGAATCTGTTGGCTGAAAAAGGTTTTTGGCTCTCTCTCTCTCTCTCTCTGAGAGTATGAGAAAACCACTGCACAAATATTATTTGGTAGGATGATAGCTGGTTCAACATATAGGCTACTTTTTACTGTGAAATCTATCTGACATATTTTAAGAGGACAGTTGTTATATTTTCTTTCAATGAGATTTCTAAGATGAGTAATGTTTTAATTAGTATCTCTACATAAAAAGAAGGAAGAACAACGACGATTAAACTGGCATGCTTTGAAACTATTTGAAGAAAATTTAATTTAATTGAAGAGTGACTTTTTAATTTTCCGTAGTCCACCTTTATTTTTCAAAAACTTACTTAGTTCTCTCAGACATGCAAGTTTCCTCATGATGTTTTCCTTCAATGTAAAACAAGTGGTAAATATATAAGTGGTACTCATACGTGGTAAAAGCCACAGGTGCGAGACTCGGGATTTGAACCTGCTTCACTCAGTTATCCAAGCGAGCGTGTTACCTCTGCCTTATAAATAAATATATAATAACTAGCAAAACCCGTGGCTCCGCCCACGCCTGAAAGATGAAAATATTCTTGATGCCAAATCATAAAGAAGTGAAAAATAAAGACTTGGTCTAGAAATAAAAAATCTGAAGAGGCCACCCTCATCATCTAGGGGAATAAAAATAGCTTACGACCTATTCTCAGACCTACCAAGTATACACAAAAAAATCACAAAAATTGGAAGCCGTTTCGGAGGAGTTTGATAATATTTTTATATTAGATGTAAATTCAGTGCTTCTTGGTTAATAAATAAAAATGTTATAGTACTTTGTGATAAGTATAAATAAATATGATAAGATGAAAGAACCTACGAGTATTTGAAAGTGATCTATTCGTCTTTATATTTATTCCAGGAAATATAGGAAGCGTGCGCTGTATTCGTCTAATCGTTTCCCGAGGTGTGAATGCACAACGCACGTGATGCTAGCCACACACGAGATTATAATCGTGGGATAGATTTTAATATCAATCTCAAGTTTTATTTAAAAAAAATATTTATATCATCAAATACTTAGGTACTAAATATATTATGTCGACAACACATTTGGCTTAGTTTGTAGAGTAATTACTGTGTCAAGTCGCGGGTTCGAGTTCATCTGTCCCATAAGCATTTGATTTGTGTGATGAGCAATATTTACATTATGTATTTTAAGTTCTGTATGTGTAGTGTATCAACTATCTGGTATCCGTAACACAAGCCTCCTAGCTTACTGTGGAACTAGATGGTGCTGTGCGTTAATGTCCCAACATATTTATTTATTTTTTAAGAATCTGTAGAATAATTTTGAATACAAATATATTTTTTACTTTAATATAAACGTTACACAAGCATGTGCCAAAAACAAAACCAGGGCGCAACCTAGTTAAGCTAGTTTGCTCATTGATTCAGTCATCTTTAGTTTCTAGAATTTTTGTTTGTATGTCTGTAACCGCATATAGTAAATCACTGAACAGATTTTGATGTTATTTGGTATGGCGATAGCTAACTAGCTATATATAGCTATAAATAGCTATATCTATATAAGACAATATCATGTAGTGATCTATCGATAATAATGAAATTTTATTCTTGTATCGGTAATAATAATTTCCATATTGAGTATACAAAATTATAGTATATAATTATATATAGTTCCGTGGTAAGCTACGAGGCTTGTGTTACGGATACCAGATAATTGATATACTACACATACGGTACATAATATTAAAGTACCCGGATGACCGAGCTTTGCTCGGTATTTTTAAGAAAAATGTTATTATTATTCGCCAATAGATGTCGGGAAGAGTCATATTTTTCTGTTTAAGTAGCAATATTGGGCTACCCAAACTTCACCTTTTTGTTATGTTCTTTCAATAAAAAAAATAAGGTCGTAGGCTATTTTTTATTCCCCTAGGTGATAAGTATCCCTCTCCAGATGTTTCATATTTTATTCTTAGACAAAATCTTTATTTTTTTATGATTTGGCATCAAAATATACATATATGATATAACCCTAAATTTTCAGCCTTCAGTCCTATTTTTAATAATGATAAAAATGCGGGCGGAGCCGCGGG
Source organism: Boloria euphrosyne (assembly GCA_951802675.2). Classification (NCBI taxonomy): domain Eukaryota; kingdom Metazoa; phylum Arthropoda; class Insecta; order Lepidoptera; family Nymphalidae; genus Boloria; species Boloria euphrosyne. The sequence continues at coordinate 7,488,550 of OX637896.1, forward strand.
AATTGCTAGTATAAATATAATAAACACGCATGATTGAAGTACAAGCATTCGTGTTTAACAATTACTACACTTAATAATATGTATAATCTCCTTGACAAATATATTAAGATAAATCCGAACATATCACAGCATGTGTATCACCGGAACCTAGCATATCCGCGCGACGGCGGATGGACGCGACTCCCGTGGGACGCGCCTCCCCTATTGCGTTTCACATCCTATAGTAAACAAAACGTAGCTTTGACCGGGTCATATGCCAAAATTTGTTGTAAAATCTATTTACTTAGTATCTTAATTGATTTAGCATTAGTAATTCGATTATAGGCTTCTTAGATAAAAATATTTTTTAAATTCTTAATTTATTCACAATTATGAAAAAAAATATATATATAATACGTTAGATATATAAAATTATGTATTATTTCATGAGAGGCGAAATGAAAAGAAAATTTCGATGTGTGTTTGTTTAAAACGAAGGACAAAATGTAAGTTAAGTAAAAGAAAAAGATTAGGATAAAATTGATGACACGCAGAAACCAAGTCACGTTTCTGACAGGGGCGAGTAGAAAAAGGAAATGAATTCTAAAAATTCTTGTGCCATTAGTGACAGCTAGGACTGGAGCAAATAATTAGCTGCCAAAAGAGTACATTAGCAAAAAGACATCGGTGTCTTAATTCAGACTGTTACTTAGACTGGCTTCATGTCAATTTCATTATCGATTTTTAAGTATTTGTTAACTTCTATTTATTTAATGCATACTGAATATGGTCTGGTATTGACTATTTTTATTCTATTATTGATTTACTTTATTAGGAGTTGTATTGACTATCCGAGGGCGCTGTAAAATGGGTGGGATAACGTTTTATAAGTTCTATTTAATCAGTGAGTGACACATTTTCAATTCATTACCTCGGACCTCGGACAGTGTAGATATTATAATATAATTGCTGTCTCAAAAGTGATAATTATAATAAGAATAACGAATATAATATATTATTTAATGAGTAACATCGTGTAATTGGAAGACCATCCTGTCGCAGCGTTAACACGATATAGTCACTTTTTATTAAAGGGATATAAGTTTTTTTAAGTTTATAATTCATTAAATAAAACATGAGGTTTTGAACACCTAAAATTCATTTACCTATTGCATCGGCTACAGCATATATTATTTCTTTTTCTTTCGAATCGCTGTCTTCTCAGAGTTTTTTTAAAGCTGTTTCATGATAGATAAGTCAATATTACGCGACGCCCCGACGGCAAGTCTGTCGAGGCAGGCCACTAAGCCATGGGGTTGCTCCAACAGTCCACTCTGCTATTAGAGAAATACTACCAAAGTGGGCCACTTCCTTGTGGGTTTCCTTTTACTATCCAAGAAAAGAGAGCCCACGGTTTTTCTTCGCCGAACGACTCTAGCGCAAAGATTGATAATAATATTATTTAATACTTTTTTAGGTTTACACTATATAATACTTTCTTAAGTTTACATTATAAATGAAACTATATTTTTGGATTTTGTCACGGATTTATTTAATAGACAAAGTTACTTTGGTGCCATTTTGTAAATTGTGGGTAAGCACTGTCTGTAACAAGTATACCTAGTCAGGTCATAAGTTATGTATCACAATAAACACTTTTGAATTTAGAATGCTGGCCACAAATTTTCCTATAGAATTTTCCTCATATATCGAGTGGACACTTAAGAAGACCGTGTCGCGGTTATTGCGTTGCACCGTTGCGGTTACGCACCAATTCAGATTTTCGAATTACTGAAAAATTTTAATATAACCAAAAGATTCGTTTATCGTACCATAAAACGGTACAATAAAGACTCTAGTGTAGATGACAGGTCAAGAAGTGGTCGTCCTCGCTCTGCTAGGACTCCAGCAGTGATAAAAGCTGTGAAGGCGCGAATTCAAAGAAATCCCATACGTAAGCAGAAACTGTTGGCCCTTCAGATGGGGTTAAGCAGGACCACGGTGAAAAGGGTGTTAAATGAAGACTTAGGGCTTAGGGCATATCGAAGAAAAACAGGACATCGTTTGGACGCTCGTTTTATGGACCTGAGACTGAAGAGATGCCGCGCTTTGTTGAAGCGGTACGCGGGAAAGAAGCATCGGGAAATTCTTTTTTCGGATGAAAAAAATTTCACCGTGGAAGAGAGCTACAACAAACAAAATGATAAGGTGTACGCACACAGCAGCGAACAAGCGAGCAACCGTATTCCGCGTGTCCAACGAGGTCATTTTCCATCCTCGCTCATGTTTTGGTTGGGAGTCTCTTATTGGGGCTTAACTGAGGTACATTTTTGTGAGAAAGGCGTAAAAACGAATGCAGTTGTGTATCAAAATACAGTCCTCAAGAACCTTGTGGAACCTGTTTCTCATACCATGTTTAATAGCAGGCACTGGGTATTCCAACAAGATTCTGCGCCAGCTCATAGAGCGATAAGCACACAAGACTGGCTGGCGGCGCGTGAAATCGAAATCATCCGGCACGAAGACTGGCCCTCCTCCAGTCCAAATTTGAGTCCCTTAGATTACAAGATATGGCAACACTTGGAGGAAAAGGCCTGCTCAAAGCCTCATCCTGATTTGGAGTCACTCAAGGCATCCTCGATTAAGGCTAAGGATAAGGATTGACATGGACCTCGTTCATGCTGCGATAGACGACTGGCCGCGCAGATTGAAGGCATGTATTCAAAATCGCGGGAGTCATTTTGAATAAACTTTATTACCACAAGAATCTATGTTTTATTAGGTTCATTTTGCTATATAAATGGTTACATAAATAATAAACATGTCTAAATTATTTCATATTACACATGTGACAGAACTTATGACCTGACTATGTATAAGCCTCTGAGACGTCAAATACCTTAGTCTCGCCCGTGACCATGATTGCTGTAAAGCGTTCGAAACGTCGGGAACCAAAAATCTAAATACACCCGCGACAAAATCCGAAAAGATAGTTTCATTTATAATTATTGATATTAATATGTATATTCATGCGTTTGTTTATTATTTTATTTCGTAAAGTTTAATTGTGATTGATCAGTTTTTTAATGATATAGTTTAGTTAGTTTCTTTTAAAGAATGTCATTTATGAAATTGTTTGTCATATTTTTCGGAGCATTTAATAAACTCTGTTTTATCACTACGGAATGTGTCTTCTACTTTTTGTAGAAGTAATGTATTTTTGGTAATGATTATATGCATGGTTTTAGTTATTGCTTGAATATTTGTACCTATTGAACTTTTCCATTGTAGATTCTACTTTATCGTGATTTTTACAAAAATAACTATAAGTTTACTGTGTTATTGATATTGTAAATAGAAATATTATATTATCTAAGAACTTACAAGACAGATTCCAAACGAAATTCGGCTCTTAAGGCCTTTTTTTAAAGATATCTCGAATTTTAGTAAATCAAAGTTTCTATGAAAAAAGATACCTATTGGATGTACCATCTCGCTATCCTTCAAAGGTAGGAATAAGGATTTTTAGAAATCATTTCCCTTGTTTCCCCCTCGCCTACATTTGAAACGTGACTTGGTTATGGCGTTTTGCTAATAATTGAATATCAAATACTTTGTTTTTGAGAAAAACATATTAAAGTAGGCAAAACTACTATATTTTACGAAACAATAAAAATTTACATTTTAATGTAAGTAAATATTTGTGTAACAAAAACTACTATGATTTCTTTGGATTTTCCCTCATCAACTTTATTTTTCATTAAGAATACTACATACTTCTATGTTCGAACTAAAAAAAGGTGGCAACCCTAGCTCATACGTATATGCTAAGTTTATTTAGATTTATTTCGATTTTTGGTCCCCGCGTCGAATGTTTTACAGCACACATGGTCATAAGAGAGACTACGGTTATAGACGTCTCAAGGGTTATATAATTTAACAATTATATATTTCTATAATGATTACGAAAATATACAAATCAACCCAGTTTTACAATATACCTACGTTAATTTTTATTTTAAAATATTATTTATAATTTTAATAAATTATAGGTATTGTATTTACATTTTAAATTTAAATTGAACTCTCGTAGGTACCTGTGTATTGTTATAAAAAAAAACTGTTAGAACCTCAAATTGCGAATTAAATTTCTTTTTTAATTAATTTACTTATATTAATTATTTTGAGTTACTTTCAGATATAATATGAAGTTAGGAGAAGGCAAATAAAAGAACGAAATCAATTTAAAAATACATTTTAATAAATTAACCAAACATAAAATTAAATACCTAAGCTTATTTTATGTACATACATTACTTTTGACTATATTTATGGCACATACACGTGTCTTTCTGTCACTATATGACTTGTCATGTCTGTCACATGACATTCTACATGACATTGGCGAAGTAATCTGGGCCTATAGCCAACCGGCATTCGTTATGAAGCGATTCGATTTCTACAATCGTCATCGCTTAAACGCAGCGTATGCATCTTGAACTTTAAATCACTAATAATTGAAATGAATGTACTTTGTCTAGCATCATCTATTCGTTGACAACAGATCACGTGACATATCTAAGGCATATGTCAAACCCATACATTTTGGACTTTTCTACTATCGCTTTCGCTAATCGATTGTTACTTTGTCTAGGCCCTCTGTTCTCAACTGGCACACTTTGAAGCCATTAACAAGAGAATTGAATTGAATTGACATTTATCTATGTGCGTCAATCTGTATATTGGTGAAGTAATCTGTTCTCAACTGGCACCCTTTGAAGTCATTAACAAGAGAATTGCATAGTCATGTTTTACAATGCTTACATCCAGGAGAATCGGTAACGTCCGGCAATCCAGCCGGGCGTGAAACCAAGAAACGCGCAGTGAAGGCCCACTTCGGTGGGCGGTGTGTCGTGCGGGTTGCTCCTGGTACTTCTTTGATAGCAGACTGTGGAGCAACTCTGCGGCTACGGTCGGGGCGTCGTGGTTGAATGAGTAAGCGAACTTGTGACGACTCATTAAGACGGAGGAAGGGTTTGTTGGGATTTAGTGGGTAGTACTGCACTGACCTCTATAATACCACTGGACTGGCTGTTGTCAACGTGCTTTTGTGGCTGCTTGATATTCGCCATTTTGGCGCTGTCCGCCGCTGTCGGACGTAGCGAGAGTTCGCGGTACTAAAACTAATGATGTCGATATAAAGTTTTTTTTTTATTTTTATTAATCAATAACCGTATCATCATAATTACTAGTTATGTTATATTACAACAAAAATGCAAAATTACTTTACAGTAAACAAACTCTTCTCACTGTCATTTGCGATATACGTAAAAATTAATTCTCGGGACTCTCGCTAGAGGCGCTTCAAATGGACACAAAAAATTGCTGTCAAACGCTTGGAACAGCCAGTCCAGTGGTATTATAGAGGTCCGTGGTAGTACTGGCTTAGTTTTTCTCCAAACACCACAGGAATATGCTAGAAAATTGTCTGAGAGCCATGGAGAAAAGCATGCTAGGGATCAATAAACTAGAATTAGGGAAAGGAACACATCAATAAGGAGTAGGACAGGAGTCACAGACATCCTAACTAAAATAGACCAAATGAAGTGGAGATGGGGTCATATGTTACGGAGCCCTCAAGATAAATGTAGCAAAATCTTGACGGAATGGTACCTTAGAAGTGGTAAACGAAGTAGAGGTCGACAGAGCAAAAATGGGAGGATGAACTGAAAACAACAGCAGGTCCAAACTGGAGAAGAGTTGCAAAGAACAGAACACAATGGAAATCGTTAGAGGCCAGGAGGCACACTGAACTCCGAGATAAACTTTAACTCAAAAAAAATTTAAAGAAAAGCCCAAACGGAGTTCTAGGGTAAAAAGCACTGACCTCTATAATACCACTGGACTGGCTGTTGTCAACGTGCTTTTGTGGCTGCTTGATATTCGCTATTTTGGCGCTGTCCGCCGCTGTCGTAGCGAGAGTTCGTGGTACTAAAACTAATGATGTCGATATAAATATTTTTATTTTTATTAATCAATAACCGTATCATCATAATTACTACTTATGTTATATTAACAACGAAAATGCAAAATTACTTTACAATAAACAAACACTTCTCGCTGTTATTTGCAGTATACGTAAAAATTAGTTCTCGGGACTCTCGCTAGTGGCGCTTCAAATGAACACAAAAAAATTGCTGTCAAACGCTTGGAACAGCCAGTCCAGTGGTATTATAGAGGTCAGTGATAAAAAGGCTTCATTCATTAATTCACTGGCTTAGTTTAACGTTAAAATTATCGTGCATTTGTCGGCGTCCGCTTCGGCCGTCCGTCCCGCGCGAGGCGCAGGTGTACCAGGCGCACATGGGTGCCGAGGACGCTGGCCTGGCCGAAGCGCGCGGCGCACCACGCGCACTTGAAGGGGCGCTCGCCAGTATGCGTGCGGATGTGCGCTTTGCGAGTTGCGTTTCGCTGTTTAAATACACAGTCACTGGTTTAAACAATATTTGAAACATAAAAGTCCATATAATGTTAATATCACTAGTGAAATTTCCGGAGTTTTTAACGTCCCACTGCTGGGGGTGGGCCTCCCTCAGTACGAGGGGGATCAGGCCGTAGTCCACCGCGCTGGCCCAGTGCGTGTTGGCGGACTTCACATGTCTTACGAAAACTTGCTAGGTTTTCTCAGACATGCAGGTTTCCTCACGATGTTTTCCTTCACCGTAAGACAAGTGGTAATCATGATAGAAATGATTCAAAAATGAAAATATCAAGAGTGCGAGAACCGGATTTGAACCCGCATCACTCGGTTATAGAAGCGACGCATTACCGCTGGGCTACCACTGCCTTGCTACCATTATTTTACTTACAAAATTGAATTTAAACAAAAAGACACACTATTATTATTAGCCAATGCATGTAATTAGATACTGTTGCATTATATGTGAGGTGGTATTTTTGTAATCTGATTCTGATATGTCACAATTAATAAAGACAAATTTTAAAATCCAGTTTTTTATGTACCCTTGCTCCTTATTTATTTTATTAACATTTTTCGACATTATTTTTACTATTATTAATTAATAACATTAAAAAAGAATAATTTACAACAAAAAAAGTCAATAAAAAAAAATAAAAATGAAGTTTGAGAACTGGTTTTCCAACTGAACCATAAGTACCTGCCGCCATTTATAAATCTATTCTCTATCTGTGCGGCTTATACTTACATCAAAAACTTTATCGCAGAGCGGACATGGAAAATTCAAAGGACGCTTATAACCTTCGTGTGCGAATCTCGAATGTTCCGTTAGAGACCATGCGTTTACATATGCCTGAAAAGAAGCCATTATTTTAGTTCAATAGCTACGTTTAAAAAAATTGAAATATCTAGGATTAATAACGCCCTTGATTTCTAAACGATTTTATTGCGCTGTGTGTGTAATAATGTATGTGCGTTAAGTTGGCCCCGCAATTTTCGAATTTCCAAAAAATAAAAAATGTGCTGTAATGTGCCCAGCTTGTGCTATTATGTGCCACTAATTAAAAAAAATAGCACAATAAAAATCATTTTTATGATGTGGTCCTTTTTTTCAAGTACAGTTGGCCCCGACATTGTGGTGTATCGGAAAAATTAGAATTGTGCTGCGGTGTGCTCAAGATGTGCTATCGTGTGCCAGTGTTGAAAAATAAAAAAAATTAAAAATGTTGCACGGCCATATTATGATGACCCCACAATTTTTGAATTTCTAAGAAATTGAACATGTGCTGAAATGTGCCCAGTGTCTGCTATTATGTGCCACTTAAAAAAATAAATTGACACAAAAAATAAAATTTTTGTGAGGAGTCCTTTTTTGGTCAAGTCCGGTTGGCCCCGACATTTTACTGTATCGAAAAAATTTTAATTGTGCCGTGGTGTGCTCAAGATGTGCTATCGTGTGCCAGTGTTGAAAAATAAAAAAAAATTAAAAATGTTGCTCGGCCATATTATGATGTCCACACAATTTTTGAATTTCTAAGAAATTGAACATGTGCTGAAATGTGCCCGGTGTGTGCTATTATGTGCCACTTAAAAAAATAAATTGAAACAAATAATAATTTTTTTATGAGGAATTCTTTTTTTTCAAGTCCAGTTGATCCCTACACTTTACTGCATCGGAATCATTAGAATTGTGTCGTGGTGTGCTCAAGATTTGCTATCGTGTGCCAGTGTTGAAAAAGAAAAAAAAATTAAAAATGTTTTTTTTTTTTATGTCACAAAGGGGACAAACGGGCAGGAGGCTCACCTGATGGAAAGTGATCACCTCCGTCCATGGACATCTGCAAGACTGCAAGACTGCAGGTCTTGCAGTTTTGCAGATGCGTTGCCGGCCTTTTAGGAAAGGGAGGGAGGGGGGAGGGAGGAGGAAGAAGGACGGGAAGAGGGATAGGGTGTGGGCCTCCCGGACTCTCACTTACCGGACGAAACGCGACAGCATAGCTGCCACTTCACGCCGGTCTTCTGTGAGAGAGTGGTACGATACGGGGCATGCCGGCCCATTCGGCTGCTACCCGAAGGTAACAAGCATGGCACTACCACTTAGCCTCGGCCATATTATGATGACCACACAATTTTTGAATTTCTAAGAAATTCAACATGTGCTGAAATGTGCCCGGTATGTGCAATTATGTGCCACTTAAAAAAATAAATTGACACATAAAATATTTTTTTTGTGAGAAGTTTTTTTTTTAGGTCCGGTTGGCCCCGACATTTTACTGTATCGGAAAAAATTGAATTGTGCCGTAGTGTGCTCAAGATGTGCTATCGTGTGCCAGTGTTGAAAAAGAAAAAAAAAATTAAAAATGTTGCATGGCCATATTATGATGACCCCACAATTTTTGAATTTTTAAGAAATTGAACATGTGCTGAAATGTGCCCGGTATGTGCTATTATGTGCCACTTAAAAAAATAAATTGACACAAAAAATAAAATTTTTGTGAGAGTCCTTTTTTTGGTCAAGTCCGGTTGGCCCCGACATTTTACTGTATCGGAAAAATTTTAATTGTGCTGTGGTGTGCTCAAGATGTGCTACCGTGTGCCAGTGTTGAAAAAGAAAAAAAATGAAAAAATGTTGCATGGCCATATTATGATGAGCCCACAATTTTTGAATTTCTAAGAAATTGAACATGTGCTGAAATGTGCCCGGTATGTGCTATTATGTGCCTCTTAAAAAAATAAATTGACACAAAAAAAAAATTTTTGTGAGGAGTCCTTTTTTTGGTCAAGTCCGGTTGGCCCCGACATTTTACTGTATCGGAAAAATTTTAATTGTGCTGTGGTGTGCTCAAGATGTGCTATCGTGTGCCAGTGTTGAAAAATAAAAACTATTATATAAGTAAAAAATGAAAACTTTTGCATTAAGTTTACCACGCAATTCTCGAATTTCTGAATAATAGAAATTGTGCTGGATTGTTCCCAGTGTGTGCCACTGATAACGTGCCACTTAAAAAAAATACACAATTCTTTTTTTAAGTCCGCTTAGCTCCGCAGCGTATTTTTATGGCAATCTTTATAATTGATAATTTTTGTATTTTACAGAGTAGTAAAATGCAAAATTTAACGGTACGCCTACGTTTATGATTATACTCTTACATTGTAGGTAGTCAGCCGATGTGCATTTGTAGAAGATCTAGACTACAATCAAAGACGCGTTAGTGCTGTTTTCCGATACAGTAAAATGTCGGGGCCAACCGGACTTGACCAAAAAAAGGACTCCTCACAAAAATTTTATTTTTTGTGTCAATTTATTTTTTTAAGTGGCACATAATAGCACATACCGGGCACATTTCAGCACATGTTGAATTTCTTAGAAATTCAAAAATTGAGTGGTCATCATAATATGGCCCAGCAACATTTTTAATTTTTTTTTCTTTTTAGACACTGGCACACGATAGCACATCTTGAGCACACCACGACACAATTCTGATGATTCCGATGCAGTAAAGTGTAGGGACCAACTGGACTTGAAAAAAAGAATTCCTCATAAAAAATTATTTTTTGTTTCAATTTATTTTTTTAAGTGGCACATAATAGCACACACCGGGCACATTTCAGCACATGTTCAATTTCTTAGAAATTCAAAAATTGTGTGGTCATCATAATATGGCCGAGCAACATTTTTCAGTTTTTTATTTCTCAACACTGGCACACGATAGCACATCTTGAGCACACCACGGCACAATTAAAATTTTTTCGATACAGTAAAATGTCGGTGCCAACCGGACTTGACCAAAAAAAGGACTCCACAAAAATTTTATTTTTTGTGTCAATTTATTTTTTTAAGTGGCACATAATAGCACACACCGGGCACATTTCAGCACATGTTCAATTTCTTAGAAATTCAAAAATTGTAGGGTCATCATAATATGGCCGTGCAACATTTTTAATTTATTTTCTTTTTCAACACTGGCACACGATAGCACATCTTGAGCACACCGCAGCACAATTCTAATTTTTCCGATACACCACAATGTCGGGGCCAACTGTACTTGAAAAAAAGGTCCACATCATAAAAATGATTTTTATTGTGCTAATTTTTTTTTAATTAGTGGCACATAATAACACAAGCTGGGCACATTACAGCACATTTTTTATTTTTTGGAAATTCGAAAATTGCGGGGCCAACTTAACGCACATTAATAATGTCCCAACATAAATAAATATATTGGAACAATATTACAACAGCGCCATCTATTTCCGCAGTAAGCTACGTATAACGTGCTTGTGTTGTGGATACCAGATAGTCGATATACTACACATATAAATTTTAAATACATACATATTATAAATATAAACACCCATGACTGGAGCACAAACATTCGTGATTAGCAAATGAATGCCCCCAGCGGGACTCGAACCCGCGACCGCTGGCACAGAAAGTAGGGTCACTACCAACTGAGCCAAACGAGTCGTCATATAAACACCTACGACTCGAGTTCAAAGATTCATGCTAATCACACAAATGCCTCGACCAGGACTCGAACCCGCAACTAGCACAGCAAGTAGGCTCATTTTAAACGAATACTTAATACTTTACCTTATCACATTTATCGCATTGATAAGGTTTAATATTTAGGTGCACTCTGTTCATATGTCGGTCGACGTCCCGTCTAACACTAAACCGCTTTTCACAATGGTTGCATTGGAAGCTGTAAAGAAAATTATTATTTCAATCTGTGCAAGTAAAAATGGCAGCTCAAATGAGTATATATTTATTATAGTACTATTTATTCTAATAACCGAAGCTAGGATTAGTCGTTACACAGTGTTACACAAGGTCGTTTAAGGGTTATAATTTTTTTTGTTCGATATTTATTCTTTTTTCTATATAAATGTAGCCTAAATTACTCCTTATTACATTAGGTAACCTGTGAAAATTCCGTCAATATCGGTCTAGCAGTTTTTAGCCGAGACAAAAAATCACTTATAATTTCATATAAATTTAGTAAAAAACTGTTGCCATTACAAACAGACACTTTAATTTTTTATCTGTATAGATAATACATTTTCCGCTAGAAAAAAATAATAAAAGACAAAAAAATAAAAACTAAAATATCAGTACTTACGGTAGATCCATATAATTGACGTGTGGCGCCGCAATTTTTAAATGCTGCTTTAATGTATTATTCGATTTAAAGCTTCTGAAAAAAAAAACAAGTCAAAATTATTAAATGAAAAAAAAAACCATTTCAATATGGCCTTTCAGTTGTAATAGATGTCTTTTTGACCGACTTCAAAATAGAGGAGTATATTAATGTGATATTTTGGCCAATTGTGAATCGTTTTTTATAGGTCTTCTTTCAATTATTAAGTTATAGCACAGGACTGAAACTATGTAATTAAAAATAATAAATTTGGAAATAGTAGAAAACTATCTTTGAGGGTGATTTTGTATATGTTGGTGTACATTATGTCTTGTTAAGAGTAACTCTTCTGTCTTGCTCACTCTCGTTTCCAAACTCTCTCTATCTCTCTCACATCTACTTAAACTCTCATACGTTCAACACATTCTAAAAGTACTTATTATTTCAAACAATGAGAATAGACTACAAAAAACATATTAAAAAAACGCAATACTATTAATTAAAACTAATAAATTATCTTAAACAAGCCATCATTTTGGGTGGCAATACTTTTAAATTTAAAAAAAAAATTAAAACTTTGGCGCATAATTTTTAATCTGTATACATTTTATTTATGCATATGGCAACACTTCTCAAACCCTGAGGATCTTTGAACTATTACTTACCTATTACATTCCACGCAATAATAATTTCTGTTCACAGAATGTTTGATCATGTGGTTTTTCAATTGCGAGGGAGCTTTGAAAGCGTCACCACATTCCGGACAAACATGCTTTTTGCTGTCTTCCCCTGATGTTACTTCTGACGAATGTTTACTGTACCATACATAAATGTGTTGGGACATTATTGTCTTCAGTCCTTTTTAACGTCCCACTTCTGGGCACGGGACTCCCTCAGTACGAGGGGGATCAGGCCATAGTCCACCGCGCTGGCCTAGTGCGTGTTGGCGGACTTCACATGTCTTACGAAAACTTGTTAGGTCTTTCTCAGACATGCAGGTTTCCTCACGATGTTTGCCTTCGCCGTAAGAGAAGTGGCAATCATGATAGAAATGATTTGCACATGAAAATATCAGAGGTGCGAGACCCGGATTTGAACCCGCATCACTCGGTTATACAAGCGAGCGCGTTACCGCTGGGCTACCACTGCCTTCATTATTACAACAGCGCCATCTAGTTCCGTGGTAAGCTACGTTACGTGCTTGCAAAAGTGTGCGTGCAAAAATATTTTATTATACTCGTAAGTACTGTATATTGCATAATATAGTAAAAACCGTTTTGACATTGCATAGACATTTTAATTACAACTAACAAGTACAGTACTGTACTGTTTGTTGTCGTTTTTTTTTATATTATTTTTTATATTATTATTTAAATTTAATGTGTGAACGGTGAAGGAAAACATCGTGAGGAGGCATGTCTGAGAAAACCTAGCAAGTTTTCGTAAGACATGCTCAGGCCGCCAACACGCACTGGGCCAGCGCGGTGGACTACGGCCTGATCCCCTCGTACTGAGGGAGGCCCACCCCCCGCAGTGGGACGTAAAAAAGGGCTGATGACATTATTTAAATATTTTTTTGATAATCATATCAAATTATCTAACCTTATCATATGGGTCTTCAAAATTTCTTTATTGGCATACGTTTTTTGACAATAGTGACACTGAGGCCGGTTTTTACTTCTATGTACGTCGGCTATATGTTTTCTTAAGGACACTTGCCGTCTGAAACATAACTTATATTATTAATCTGGAAGCGTGTCTTTTTGCCCTTTTCTCGCTGTATTTCTATTTTTTATACAGATAAAAAATAAATACTATAATGTACTTTTTGTTTAAAATATTTTCAATTTTATTTAATGTGGCATTTATGCAATAAATAAATAATGTACATTATTTTTAGATTTTTGTGACAATAAAAATGGTATGCCAAATGCTTTTTATTTTTATTTTAAATCGTTACGAGGCTCGTGTTTTGGATACCAGGTACATAATTGATACAATAAACAAAATATGTAACCTTAAATACATACAAAATATAAATATAAATTATAAGCATTCATGATTGGAGTACAAACATTAGCTCTCCTTACACAAATGAGTGCAACAGCGGGACTCGAACCCGCGACCGCTAACTTTACAACGATCGTGGTTATGCCGTGACCATGATTGTTTTAAAGCAGTCGATTTTTGAAATATCAATTATTCATTTAAAAATAAGAGAAAGTATTGAAACCTACTTACTTAAATGTTTTATTACAATGTGAACATTTGTACTGGAAAGTGCCTTGCAAATGGTGCGCCGTGTAGTGGTCCTTTATAGTCAACTTACTTATACGTATTAGATCGCATTCTAGGCATTTGTACCGTCTAAAACACAAATTAATATAATATAATAAATAATTTATTTAAAAAATACAACATGTATTAAAAAAGGCAGTGGAAGCTCAGTGGTAACGCGCTCGTTTGAAAACCGTTGGTTTTGAAGTTGGTTCAAATCTTGTTATGGTAAAAAAAACATTCAAATCAAATCAAATCAAAAAAATTTTGTTGTGGGTTCGATAGCAGGCAGGCCAAGGGTTCAATAGCGTCTGGCAATCCAGCCGGGTGAAAAGCCAAGAAACGCACATGGAGGTGACCGACTTCGGTGGGCGTTTTGTAATAATCCATATTACATAATACACTTACATTCTATGATATCGTTGATGACTAATTAGTTTGTCCATCGTCGCCATTCTCTGTTTGCAAATGTCACATTCGTATTCACCCATCTCCTGGTATGAAAAGTTACACTATTAACATAGCCTATAAAACATATAGTCGTCCAACGGACGTGACAGCCAGCCCAAGCCGCCATACACTCGCTTGGGACATTAGTGTATGGCAGCTTGGGCTGTCACGTCCGTTGGCCGACTATATGTTTCATCGATATATATGGCTAATATAAACTTTAAAGATTAGTTAAGACTCCACAGAAATAGATTATTTCTCGTACTAAAAAGTATCCTATATGTGTATGACCGGAAAAACTATCTATATCAATCAATATATCAAATTTCAACAAAATTTGTCCAGTGATTTTTCTTGATACTGTCACAGACAAACATCAAAACCATGGAGATTAGAGAAGAGAACGATCGCGCGTGCTTAAGAATTATCCGCTTGTCCCTGAAAATTTGTACAATTTATATTGCGCTGCCGTCGGTAAGTAGTATCTGTGAAGTTAACTGTTTATGATTACAAGTAGATGAAGTTATAGTTTGTAAAATATAGCTTGAGTCCTTCGACAGTTGTCAGATTGACATAAATAGGACTGGGGCAATGTTGAAAATCCATCACAATGATATCGATATTACTATTACTAAAATCTGTTAATATTACTCATATTGTTTTTAAGTGACTTTAAACCAGCGGATTTAAATTGATGTAGTTTTGCAATTAATAATATTAATAAAATGTAAATAAAAAGATTTTTAATTTAAAAAGTAACAACTTATTCCGATTTAAGGTATATTATGTAGTGCCCGTAAGTTATAGACTTTGGTTGCGATAACAAAATAAACGTCACTATTAATGTGCATAAACCAATGAAGTATGATATTTTTCGCGTATATTCTTCATACTTTAAAATGCTGGACTTCATAGGCGTCATTTGGATGACATCTGTCACAGGACTCAAGCTATATTTTACAGACTATAGTATTGAGACAACGTGAAGTTAGGCATTGAGACAACTTAGCGATCGCAGCGCCTCCTTAATTTGTCCATATTTCTGAGACACTACATTCTATAGCAATCGTCCTCCTCTTCTCTAACCTCCATGCTCAAAACTATAGATTCGGCCTCTGTATCGATAATAATGATTATATCAATAAGAATGCATACCTTACTGTGTTTTTCCATATGTTTCTCATATGCTCCTTTATAATTGAAACCCTTCACACAATCTTCACATTTGTATGCCAAATTAATATATTTTGGATCATTCATTATTTTAGAGCGCTCCATCATACATTGTTCTCTTGTTATATTTAATGCTACTACAACTAGATCTGAAATATAAACCACTTTTCATTCATTCAATACAATTAACTTGTCAATGGCTTCAAAGTGTGCCAGTTGAGTACGGATTTGTTCTCCAATGTCACGTAGAATGGAGAAGACATGCAGAGATTGTTTAGTAAAAAAATCACTAATTATAATATAAAAGAAGCTGATATGATATGAATTATATTATACTTCTTTTTCGATTTCAGGTAAAATAAATAAAAATATTGTCATACTTCCTTGGAAATTGTTATAGCCCACCGAGATGGACTATGTGATATGCCTCAATACCAAAATAACTTACCTAGATTATCAGATATATTAATACTTTTAGTGCTTGAACTTTTAAATTTAGCCCTTTTCAATTTTTTTCTATGTCTACCTAGCTTTATGTCACTTAATTCCGCATTCTCTTCCTTCACTAAGTTTTTGAGTGATAAATTATTTTCTCCTTTTATTGTAGGGTTTTTGAAACCTGCAAAATATAGTATGTATCTACAATCTATGCCATATTGAATTCAATAAGAATGAAGTTCAAATGTCACAGGTATATTCACAGTAATGCATACATTTGTTAAAATTTTGTCAACACTTATGTGTGTCAAGCTGAACAATTCTGGAGAAAATTAGGCACACAATTTACTTTGTATCCTGAAAGACGGCCGTTGCCCAACAGTAGGATGTGAACAAGGAGTACATACAATTTATTAATACTATTTTATAAAATAATATAATAATACCTATGTCACTTTTACTATCTCTTTTACATCTTCTTTTCTTTTTAATTTTATTATTTTCCAGTGTTTTACGCAACTCATTTAAATTTATATCATCTAGTTCTGGACTTTCCTCTTTTATTGAATTGTCATTAGAATCAGATTCTCCTTTTATAGATTGATCTTGGATATCTGGAATAAATTAAAAAATTTAATATTCAGACAATATTTAATAAAATTTAGCCTATTATGGTGTATACAGCAACCATTAAAAAATATCAATACCATTTAAAACAAAAGAAAACTATGGATATGTGTATAAGTTTGGGCTTATACTATTTTTTTTATAGGGTAAGGAAAATGAATTAAAAAAAATAATATAAAACAACAAGTTTTAATTGCCAAACAATTATTAAAATTCTAAAATACTTATAAATGCCAGACCTAGAAAGTATTAATTAATGAATACAACCAAACTTACCTAAATAATTCGTAAAATCACCTTCTAATTTGTTTATTCGTTCTTGTTTAAATTCAATTTTTATTTTATTATCACCACCTCGACTGTAAACTGTAAAAATAGGCTCCTCTATGTCATTTTCATCACTCAATTCACATTTGTCTACTATTAATTGTTCTATAGGACATGTCTGATATTTGCTTTTCACTGTTTTATTTCTTGTATCTGTAATCTTTTAATAATAATAGCATTAAATAATCTGTAATGAAATATTTATATCATGAAAGAATTTAATAAGCCTTTAAAATGTATGGACACACTACTGCCTTTGAAAGATTCTTAAAAATTTATAATATTAAATTATAAGAACAGCTTGAATAAAATTTTTTTTAAATTCTTAATCTTTTACTCGTAACTCTAATCATATTCCCATTTACAAAATCGTAATTGAATTACAATATAAATTTTGTGAATAAAAACTTACATTTAAGAAGTTCTGTATAAACATCTGGTTACTTTCAACATTTTTAATGAAATATTCAGCTTTCTGCATAAGTTTTAAACAAATGTAGCATAAGTTTAGATAGTCAACCTGAAAAGCAATTTACAAATTTATATTGTATAGATATAGAATTATTTATAGTACGTAAGTAAAATAAGGATTCCAATGAATACAATCATACCTGAAATAATGTTCTCAAGTTTTCCATTTGCAGCTTATAACATTGTAAATTAATTTCGTCCATAAGATTTAAACAACCTAAACAATACTCTAATTTGTTCCTTAAAGTATCCTCCATTGTTTTATTGAGAAATTATTTACCTAATGAATTATAGATTTTTAATTCAATATTTACATTATAAAGAAATCAAAACAATAAAATAAAATATATAAACATTCCTATATGATTAATTTGTATTGTATTTGACACTTGTCACTTGTCAATTTACATTGTTTGACGTTTAATTCGTATATCATCGATGTTTTAACTTTTAAGAATAATCGATAAGTAACCGTCATATCGAATTAAATTTTTAAGGATCTTTTGGCGCGTGGCCGAAATGAGAACTAACACCGCCATCTGTCACTATTGACAAGACAGCTGGAGTGTTGACGTTGTTGTGAATATTTTGTGCTTTTATTTCATTAAAAATATCTCAAAATATGCTGAAAGTAACAAGAAGTGGTGATAGAGAGATGGTGCTAAAAGTAAAGGATTATTTTATGAAAGAAAAGCAATCTAGCGCTCACTTGAAGGAGTTAAATATATATAAAATTTAATGTTTTATTTATTTATATGAAATAATTTATATATTAAATAATAAAATTTCATTTACTTTTAATTTTATTTTTTTCATTTCCTAAGTTTGAATTCAATTACGGATTATAAGAGATAGATTTTTAAAAACAATTCCCTAAAAGTGAGTAGATGTTGTTAGCTTGTAACCCTAATTTCACACCAACGCCCTCATGTCAATGTCATATAAGTGCCAAAAGATCCTTGTAGCACTTTACTATTATAAATCAAATAATTATAAGACACGTTCAATGATAAATGAACGCTATTAAAAGTTTCAATATAAATATCATAATATTTTTATTACAATTAGATTAAGACGTAGTTAGATTCTTAATAATGAATTGCGACTTGTTATCTGGCAATATAAAATAAACAAACCAATATTTTTTATAATATAAATTATTTATTTCATATTATAATAATAAACTATGAAATGAATTATTACAAGAACGGCAAATTTACACGTTACAGTAAATCTGAAAAATTATCAATAGTTTTTCGCTTTAAACACAGCACAGTACAGTTATATATTGTATTATTAGTAATAAATAATTTACTTGAGGTAAATAAATAACAATGGGCGAAAATGTATAATTTCTATCGAGTTAATATATCGGTAAGTCGATTTCGAGAATCCGTATCGGAAAATTGGCCTGTTTCACACCGACACTATTTTAGCACCCCATCGAAGGATTTTTGAAATCAATATGGCCTGAATCGATAGGTCTACGTTCGGTCAGGATAGGTCCACTATCATTTTTGTTAGGTCGCCTGTGATTTTTTAATAAATATTTTTTTAAATTTAACTATTATTTTAAAAAATTTTAGCACCCCATTGAAACTGAAACTGATTAATCTTTATATTTCTACATTCTTTATCGTTAGGACAGTTTTGGTCTCTATACGTTTTGCTTTTATATTATCCATTTAGTTTTTTTATTAACAATTATAAATAATTGACATTGACAATGTCATAAGTCATTTGACATCTCATTTATGTTACCTTTTGAGCATTAGCTTCTTGTATTTTGGCTATACATTTTTATGTCATATTTAATATGTATTGTATAGTCTATATATAGTTATTTAATATTATTATTATTTTGATTTGTTTTTAATTTATTGTTGTTAAACGAATATAAACAAAGTAGAAAGTATGAAGGCATAAAAAATAATGATACACATAAATAAAGAAAACACAAAAATCAACAACAATAAATTAAAAACTTTATATTTATAACTTTATAACGATTTCTAGTCTTTGCAGACGCCACTATTGTTGAACTAACTAGTCAATTTGTCAAAAGCCCAGTATTGCATTCTTGGCATTCCTAATAGTCTAATAATCATGCTACATCAAAAAATCGTTGATTTTCTTCAGCCTTAGAATTATCTGACCTTTTTTGTCCGCACAAAGGATATGAAATTTGAACAAAATCCATGTTTCCAGAAAATTTGGCATTCAAGCACCTCTCAAAATAATATCATGTCTTTTCAATATCAGGCTTCTGGTTTCTCCCTGTGAGGTTCACTGCATCTAACGTGGACTCGACTGTAACGGGTCTAAAATCAGTCGTGTGTTTTCACGTTACTGACGGAAACATGTCATATCAAACGGGGCAGTTTTAGAATCGGGTCATCATCAGAAGGATCCCAATCACAATTTGCTTCCAGCAAACTTTGCTATTCTTCCATATTATTGATATCTTGGTTCTGTTTATCATTCTTATCAACGTCAGAGTCCTTCTTTCCGTAATCAAAGTAGATGCATTCCATTTATGCACGAAAGCATGCCTCTTTAAACATACCAGAAATGTTTGTAAATAGTTTATATTATTTTCAATAATGCCCAAAGTATCACATGTGATATGCTCAATTTATCGTAAGATATTCACGTTGAAATAAAGTTTTTAGTTATTTATATTACGTAAAAACAAAGTAGAGAATGTAATCTTTATAAGATAATAGTTAAATAATTAGAATTCATAATTTTATAATTACTTATCCATTCGTGAAGTTGACATGGCAAAAACATTGAATTTGCGAAAAATTACTGTCCTACCCACTTAAACCTTTAGCACTTTGCATGACGAAAGCTATAGTTATTAATCGTTAGAAGTCTAATGTATAGCTTAAACAAAAAAGATTCAGGATAACAAATTAAATGACGCCGTCATGAAGTTTTTAGTTCAAGTATCAAATATGATACCCTGGTTCCCAGGAGGATATAAGTGCCAAAAGATCCTTGTAGCACTTTACTATTATAAATCAAATAATTATAAGACACGTTCAATGATAAATGAACGCTATTAAAAGTTTCAATATAAATATCATAATATTTTTATTACAATTAGATTAAGACGTAGTTAGATTCTTAATAATGAATTGCGACTTGTTATCTGGCAATATAAAATAAACAAACCAATATTTTTTATAATATAAATTATTTATTTCATATTATAATAATAAACTATGAAATGAATTATTACAAGAACGGCAAATTTACACGTTACAGTAAATCTGAAAAATTATCAATAGTTTTTCGCTTTAAACACAGCACAGTACAGTTATATATTGTATTATTAGTAATAAATAATTTACTTGAGGTAAATAAATAACAATGGGCGAAAATGTATAATTTCTATCGAGTTAATATATCGGTAAGTCGATTTCGAGAATCCGTATCGGAAAATTGGCCTGTTTCACACCGACACTATTTTAGCACCCCATCGAAGGATTTTTGAAATCAATATGGCCTGAATCGATAGGTCTACGTTCGGTCAGGATAGGTCCACTATCATTTTTGTTAGGTCGCCTGTGATTTTTTAATAAATATTTTTTTAAATTTAACTATTATTTTAAAAAATTTTAGCACCCCATTGAAACTGAAACTGATTAATCTTTATATTTCTACATTCTTTATCGTTAGGACAGTTTTGGTCTCTATACGTTTTGCTTTTATATTATCCATTTAGTTTTTTTATTAACAATTATAAATAATTGACATTGACAATGTCATAAGTCATTTGACATCTCATTTATGTTACCTTTTGAGCATTAGCTTCTTGTATTTTGGCTATACATTTTTATGTCATATTTAATATGTATTGTATAGTCTATATATAGTTATTTAATATTATTATTATTTTGATTTGTTTTTAATTTATTGTTGTTAAACGAATATAAACAAAGTAGAAAGTATGAAGGCATAAAAAATAATGATACACATAAATAAAGAAAACACAAAAATCAACAACAATAAATTAAAAACAAATCAAAAATAATAATAATATTAAATAACTATATATAGACTATACAATACATATTAAATATGACATAAAAATGTATAGCCAAAATACAAGAAGCTAATGCTCAAAAGGTAACATAAATGAGATGTCAAATGACTTATGACATTGTCAATGTCAATTATTTATAATTGTTAATAAAAAAACTAAATGGATAATATAAAAGCAAAACGTATAGAGACTAAAACTGTCCTAACGATAAAGAATGTAGAAATATAAAGATTAATCAGTTTCAGTTTCAATGGGGTGCTAAAATTTTTTAAAATAATAGTTAAATTTAAAAAAATATTTATTAAAAAATCACAGGCGACCTAACAAAAATGATAGTGGACCTATCCTGACCGAACGTAGACCTATCGATTCAGGCCATATTGATTTCAAAAATCCTTCGATGGGGTGCTAAAATTGTGTCGGTCTGTTTCACAATGTCCAAGTAAAGTCCTGAATAAGCTACTTGCCATTTATCTGACATATAAAGTCATCGTTGGCGATTCACTATCTTCAAAAAAGCTTAACTGGTAGATAAAGTGTCAAGTAAATTATAGGTCATATCATCTGCCACATAAGGAAGTTATTCGGTTGTTATGTTACTTGACAGTTTTATGTGTCAAATAATTTGTTTATTAGTTATCCAATACTTTACTCAGACTTTGTGAAACAGTATAAAAATACGTGTTTTAATTTTAGCAATTATACATCCTTGGGTATGTCAAGTTATGTTCTAATAGACCTATTCGAGATCTTATTTCCATCCGTGCAAACATTGTTTTTAACACACAATTTTTTTGGCTGAAACTCGACGATGATTGACATTTGAAAATATCGGAAAAAATATGCTAATTTATTGTAGCATTACTAGTATTTATTTTAAGGAATTATCATAAAGAGTATCTATTAAACTGTAGCAATATTACAATATGTACCTATGTAGATTATACGAACGAAATTAACGAACGAAACACTTGTAAGTATACATATTAAAACACAAAGATTTGATTTAATATTTAATATAAGATTTAATTTTACAGAATCAATATAATTTCTACACTTTTACGTTATTTTCTTGAATTATGGTCGGTGGATTGACATTTTTACAGCATATTTTTTTATGTGTTGCAAGCTTCATTTTTGATGAAAATGTCTTCTCACATTGTAAGCACTCATGTTTTGAATCCATGTGACATCTGGAAAAAAAATTGGCTTATACAATGATATTCTAACAATAGATATGTTGTGAGCGCGCAATCGTGAAGACTCGAAAACGTCCTAATTTGGGACGTATTGCCTTTAGTCTGTGTCACGCATGGCGACGAGTGGTACGCTGCTACAAAATAAAAAAAAATGGCTGTGTATTTAGGAAATGTACCAATTATGATACAAAAGTTAATAAAACACAAGGGATCTCATACCACATGTAAGAACGCAGTATACTTCGATTTATTAATATATTTCAATTATTTGCCTAATATTCTGATATGTCATCGGTCGCTAGACTAATGTTTGTTTACATTGACACGCAATTGACAACACTAGCTGTCTCTTTTTTTCTTATTGATTTTATCGACTATCCCCTTTCTATCATTTTGACTTGTAGTGAAATGTACCTTGAATGAAAAGTGTGTATGTGTGCTGCGCGGAACACTTTTTTCGGTTGTTTAGTGAGCGTATAACATATCTGTCTATTAGAATATCATTGGGCTTATATATGAAACTAGCATTTCTCGCGGCTCCGCTTGCGTTTTAAGGAAACTAAATTCTTACATTTTACATACCGTTTGATGTTCTACAGCCAGTTTTTAACGGTTAATTGAGATTTCTTACAAATGAGATATTTTCCAGCAGTAAACAGTATCCTATATTCTGACACGGATAACCAGCTATCATCGTACCAAATTTCATCAAAATTTGTCCAGTGGTTTTCTCGTGATGCGGTCACAGACAGACAGACAGAGAAAAATTCTAAAAACTATAGATTCGGCCTCTGTATCGATAATAATTACTATTCCAATAAGAATTTCCATAAAATATTCAATGTACAGATTCGACTAAGGTAGAATTTTATTATATGTATAGATAGACTAGTGACGCACCCTAGTTCCGCCCGCGTTTATCAATTAGTAATTACCTACTAATTAGTGTAGTTTCTCAAAGTCGTGATATTTTCCCGCAATAAATAGAATCGTATATTATGACCCAAATAACCAGCTTTCAAAGTCATCATCAAAATCTGTTCAGTTGCTTTCTTGTGAAGCGTTTACAGATAGACAGACAAAAAATCTAAAAAGTATATTTATAGCCTATGCCGATAGTAATATTAAATTTCAATAAGATTTCCCAAAAAAGAATAAAAAATAGGTATTATGTAAAAATAGTAGGTATTATGTGAGTGTATCACATAAATTTTTTTTTAAAAATTTTAAGGCTTCTTACCTTAAGATATGCCTTTTTAGAGTACATTTTCTAGAAAACATTTTATTACAAGAGTCACATAAGTAGCGCTTCTCTGCGTGTGTTTGTTCATGTACGGTTAACGAAAATTTTTTAGGAAACGATTTGTTACAGACGCTGAAACAATGTAAAAAAAATAGGATCTTGTAACGAATATTAAATATTTCCCAACAAAAAAACACATTTTTTTAAAAAAAATCATCAAGATGCATCTATCTTAGTAAATGTAATAGATAAAAAAGAATATATAAAATCTAATAATGGTTGTGCTCATAAGCAGTTTTTCTTTACATTGCTCTACAAAGCCATGAAGATATCTTAAGCATTTTAGCAAAATAAAAAAAATAAATAAATATCGTCGGCTAAATATTCTAAGCTGCTAACTCCATTTTTAGCTAAACTGACTGTTTGATATCAAATGAAAGTGAAAAAAAAAACCATTATTATATTATAAGGTACAGGTACAGTACAATATAATACTAATACTAGTAATTGTAATTTTAAATAATTTTACGTAATTTTTAATTCTTATTTTTGGTAGTTAAATGGAAAGCAGCTAGCAGCAGCTTAGAACACTTAGCCGACGATATTTGTTATCTGTCAAAAATATTTAAAAAGTATGTTTTATGTATGTTTATAACAGCTCGAAAACGGCTTGTTCAAACAAGAATATTTAATTCTATTTAATAGAACTTTTACATGCAGATAAAAGATTTAAGCAAAAAGAAAGAAAAGAAGTCCCACGGGATAAAATAATAAAGTACACAAGGACAGCTATATATATAAAAAAGTTGATATCTCACCCACAGACATACGGTTTAATGCGTAAATGGACGGTCCTTTTGTGTTGTTTCAACTGATGCGTGTTTCGAACCACTTTGCCGCATATATCACAGAGTATTGATTTTTTGATAATTACACCATGCTTTTCCTGTAAATTATACTTTCTTATTATAATATATTATCAACAGCATATTTTATATTTTTTAGTTTTTGAAGTGAAACTTCTTTAGAATCGTTGTGATTTTAAACTCGATGAAACGAAAAAGCGAGTCCATAGTTTTTTTATCTTCCTTTTTCCCTCCCTAACTTTTTTAAGTCTCGGAAATCTAAAGCTTTAGAGTAGTATAAATATAAAGGCTGCATCTATTCCTACGGTTACTGTACGAATAAAATATATATTATTCGTCCGACAATTGTCGGTTTATACGAATATCTATCACTTTTTTTGCTTTGTAATAAAAAATAAGTGTGTTTTAGGAGCAGGATATATGCAAGATATAAAAAGAAAATAACCTTAACCTACCGAGCTGAGAATTTATTATTTAAAATTCTACAGACTTTAAACATAACATAACACCCTCAAAATTATTTTTATCCTTTAACATACGTTAATAAAACTATTTCAAGCTAATCATCCGATAAATGTACGAATAAATATAATTTATTCGTCCAGTACCCGTACAAATAGTCACGAAATATAAACGAGTACCAGTGCAAGTACCAGGCACTCAGAGACGGGGAAGAGTTAGCGGCACCACCCCTCAGACGGTCAAGATGCGCAGGTCGGGGGTCTCGCCCACCGCAAGTCGGGGATTTTTAATGTGTCACATAACGATGTGTAGCAAAAGTATTACAATATACAGCCTAACTTATGACGTGGCTGCTCATGCTGGTAATCGTGAGTAATTGTTTTTGAAGTGAAATTACAATATCGTTAGTATTTATACAGTGTGTAAAGTTGTAAACAGTGAGTTAAATTTATAAACAAAGAAGTTTCACTTCTAATGTGTACTTTGTACGCACGCACTTTTTTTTAGTCTGTCTGTCTGGGAATACCCCACAAGAAAACCACTGCACAGATTGTGATGAAATTGCTTGATGGTTGGAAAACTAAAACCAAGTAGAGCGAAAGTATGTAAACATAAATATTATTGTGAAGTGGTAAAATATGTATAAGAATGAGGGTACACAAAGAAATAAATGTTTATTAACCTAGTATTTTCTTAGATTTACGCGAATATTCGACATTATAAATGAAACTACCTTTTCGGGTTTTGTCGCGAATTTATAATATATTTTTCACGGAATTTGTCACGGATTTACAAATCCGCATCAAAATCCGAAAAATAAATGAAACTATCATTTATAGTCCTATAAACGTACTAAATACACTATTTTACGAAGTCTATGAATAAAAAATACCTTCAAATGTAAATTTAAGGTATTCTTAGAGTCACAAGGCAGCGAACACTGTTTGCATATCCACGGCTTGCGGCCCGACGACTGCGGGTGTACGTTACTACGGTGGGAAGATAAATATCTGAAATTAAACTTAATTTTAATACTACTACCTATTATAAGCTATCGGCATTGCCAATAGTTTAAATCTAAAACTAATTAATTCTTAACTATAAAGAGGTCTAATATAGCTTACAAAATATCTTCTATACATATAATAAAACTGTAGAAAAGTCGTTTTTGTACATCAAAAAAAAATACAAAAAAATAGCCAGGGTGTTAAAGGACAACCAATAGAACCCATTTCCAGTATTTTTAGAATTTTTGTCTGTTTGTCGGTTTGTCTGTTTATTTATCCGGGCATCACGTAAAATGTACGAAAGCAATGTAGATAACTTTTATACACAACGATTAAACGTAACTTGAAGTAACATTTAGTTTTTGTTTCATTGCAATCGGTTCAGTCTATCAAAAGATATTTGAGTTTAAAGTGAAGAAGTATAAAAATTCCAGAAGTAAAATTAGGGTTATGTGAATTTGGTCTCACTCATCTACACACCTGAGTGTAAATATGCGTGCACAGTTAGGAGGCTGCGAAAATGCACAGGAGTTTTCCAATTTATTGTTACAAATAGGCGATGGCACATACCCCGTACAAGAAGATGGAAAAGTTATTTTGATTGATAATGATTTGAATTGATGGTTCCACAGCTAATGTTGTTTATAAAGAAGCACTAGCATAAATAAAAAAAAATGATTTGTATCGGTATCCTCCAACAGCGCTTCGCACTAAGAAATGCATTGTTAAGTTCCGACATCCACGCGAACTAAGTCGCGGGCACAGCTAGTCATGGAATATAACATAATTGGAATACTTTAAAGTTTAAGGTTATTCAATATAAGATCCTTTAATATGGAGTATACTTTATAAAAAAAAATTCCTCTAAAGACTAAACTGAAGGCTACATTAATAAAAAGGAATTTTACCTGTGCAAATGGAATGTCATCCCACATATTTCGCAGGAGAACGGTTTCACACCTTTATGTATGTTTTGATGTTGTTCATACCATGTCTTCACTTGAAAACCTTTGCCACAAGCTTCACACTTATACTAAGAAAAAAAAAGAAATAATAACACTTGAGGATACTAAAAAACAATAGTACATAGGGTTACAAAATTCATTAAAAAAGTATAATGTCAAAGGTTTTATTTAAAGACATTGAAGAAACCTTCATCAACTGTCTCCAAAGAAACTCGGATAACCAATTTTGTTGATATTTATTATAGTATATTTATTACCTTATACTCTTTCCTATGTCGTTTCTCATGGTCCTTGACAACATGTTTGTGAACAGATCTGTAGCCACAGTTATATGAACACTTATACATTTCATCGGTATGCATTTTGCCATGTGCAACAATTATTGAGGCTGTTTGATAGGTTTTACCTTAAATATATGAAAAACTACGTTATTTTCTCGTTAGCTACTCAAATAAATGAAATTCTAGTGTTTGTTATGTCAAAATAGCTTTTTTAACTATAACTGTTTACATAGTTGAACTAATTGTTGCAACAACAAAAGAACATAAGGTACCTATTAAAAGATAACTTTGGAGTCCATATTAATTTATAGGTAACTAATATAAAAAAATAAGTTCCATACCACATAGTTTACATAAAAAAGGTCTTGTCTCAACATGACTTGCAACATGTCTTTTAATACCAGTTTTATTTTTATACTTCTTACAACATCTTTCACATGTAAAAACAGAACCACCATCATCTGTTTCATGAACTTTATATTTAATAAGTTCATTTTCATTCGTTGCATTATTTTTGTTAAATTTTTCTAACTCCACAGTTTGGTAGTGTCGTAACAGCTCTAGTTGATTGGGAAACACATCAAAACAAGTAAGGCATGAATACCTTTTTGGTTCTTCTAAATTATTTTCTTTGATTGCTTGCTTCTTATAATTGTCTATTAAAGGTTTTAGTGTACTATTAACAATACAATTAGATTCTAAATTGTCTTTAAATATATCCTTTTCAATTTTATTCGAACTATTTAAATTGTCTATATTTGATTTATCTTTTGTAGTACATTCATTTACATTGTCTCTACAATGAAATACTTCAGGTTTTATATTTATTTCTTCTATTGGCTTATCTATTTCCAAAGATTCTATATACTCTGTATCACTTTCATCATTACATGCATTCTCTTTTTTTATAGCATTTTCATTTAAACTATTACATCTTTTTTGCAAAATAATTTCATTTTGGCTGATTAATTGATGAAATTTATAAATATCATGTACTTTGTTAACACAAGCATAGCATATGATTTTTGGCAATTCGTCTGTTAAAGATACCTGTACAGTGTACAATAATATAAATAGAGGTTTATTCTAACTTTTTAAATGTATATAAAGGTGATTTATTTAATTGAAATTTTCTAAATAAGATATTTCTAACCCTTACTAGGTATATTAATTTTAAGCATATACGTACGTAGTGAGATAAAGAAACGGATAACTTATCCAAAATATCGCATCCTTCCCATAATTCCTCAAAAATTGCCGGCGATTGCAGTAAACATAATCGGCATGTATTTTCCATTATAGTTTGTTACTTACGAATTATTTAGTCATTGGTATAATCTTAAATAACAACTAATAATAACTTTATTAATACATACTTAGTTTCATTTATTAATAATTAAACTCAATTGAATGTTTATAAAAACAAATATTTGTTGTTGTGACAGTTATCTGTTTTGCTAATTACATGTCAATTGTCACTTGACACTGTCAGTTTTGACAAATGACATAATAAGTGTATAATCTATGATTAATTATAGTCGTCTATGGTTTTGACCATGGAGGTTCCACATGGTTTTGCCTTTCGATTCGAAGTGTGCCGCACGGATTAAATATTTTATGTTATTTTATTTATTTAAAAAGACATACGAACTAAATTTATATAGTTACACAGTTTAACACAACCAAACTTCTCTTTTTTAATATAAATCCAACTTAAAGTATGCAAAGCATTTTATAAAATACAGGTAGATAGGTATATAATATATTAAGGAGCAAAACATAAAAATATGATATTACTAAATATACTTTAGATTGAGCGCGAGCGAAGCCGCCGGTTCCTCTACTTATAATACTAAAACCATCCCCGAGAATCACTCTATCCATTGGTAAAAACAGCATGAAAATATTTTTTGTTAAGTAGGCGTTATTACCTTCAGGTACATTATGTAGTGATTTACGATGTTTTAGCTTTTAAAATTGCTCAGAAAACAAAACATGTTTTGTTACTACAAAATCACTTAAGCTGTTCACTTATTCCGAACATATTGTGGTAGGACAAACATACAAGTCAAACATAATATAATATTATATATTTGGGATTTGACAGTCGGATTAAAACACTCAAGGCATTATAAATTGTTCTAGTATCACAGAAAATACTAAGTTGTTCTAATTCTTTAAATACAGGGACGAGAGGATAATATAACGCAGTGTACCTACAATACTTATTTTAAAATCACACCTCACTAATATCCATTGTAAATAATGAACGCAGAATTTGGCTCAGTAAGTAGTTACATTAGGTAAGTTTAAATAGCTTCTATCACGTCTGTTACATAATTGGCGATAATATTTCGAAGAAAAATTTCGATTTCATCTAGGTAATGTGTAAAATGGATAATAATATTCTCTACGAAAAAATAAAGCTACCGCATATAGCCAAGAAGTTGTAAAAGGTAAAAAATATTGTATTTAAGTACCTAAATATTAAGCGAAAGCTATGGCAATCCTATGGTAACAAGTTCGCATGGGAAACCCAATAAAGCGCGTTCTAATCCCAGGAACATCGAAAGGAAACATGCATCGTGAGGAAATTTTCTGAGAGTACCTAGCAAGTGTTTGAAAGATATACACATACGAATTCGAAAGACACACTGAATACTTACTTACATCACTACATATCATTATAAAACAGAGTCCTCCGCAGTGTCTGTCTGTCTGTTCGCGATAAACTCAAAAACTACTGCAACGGTTTTCATGCTGCGTTCACCAATGGATAGAGTCGTGTTCGAGGAAGGTTTTAGTACCTATATAATTTATCAAGTTTTTGTATACATTTATACGCTTGCGCTTAGTACATAATATAATTTTAAGCAAATTCGGGAATCAAAAGTGAAAGGAATAGAGTTCTTTTAGTACTGCGCTCGGTACCTACTTCTAACCTGTTCGTAATCAGCCCTTTTTAACGTCCAACTTCTGGATACGGACATGGGGCCTAATACAAGGAGGATCAGATACCGTAGGCCATAGTCGTGCGAGATGCGCTGGCTTAATGCGGGTAAGCGGACTTCACACGTCTTTCGAAAACTTATTAGGTTCTTTCAGACAGGTATCCTCATGATGCTTTTCTTCTCCGTAAAAAAAGTGATAATCATGTTAGAAATTATGCACACATGAAAATATCAGAGGTGCCCAGCTTTGGGGCGTTCCCTATATACACTAAAGTAATTTTACTATACAGACTAATGGCGCACACTCGCTTCGCTTCTCAAATCGCTCTAGCCGTTACGAAGATTAGCCGGAACAAATTGACAGAAATTGTGTTTTTTAATGAGTATCATATAAAATTATATGTTTTTATAATTTTCCAATAACATAAGAAGCCTATGTTATTCCTAATAACATTAGCTATCTACGAGTGAAAGTCTCGTCAAAATCGGTCGCCGTTTCAGAGATCAGCCGGAATTATCAGACAGACAGACAAAAATTTACAAAAATGATTTTTTGATGTAAATACCGTATTTAATTTCAATATGCATTTAGTGTAAAACTGTTATTTTGAAATTAAAAACAGACTTCAACTTCAATTTTATTCATAGTACAGATAACACTATTTTTTGATGTACCGTGCGAGTGGAGTCGCAGAGCAAAACTAGTACGGCCTAAATTTCCACATTACATTAGAGCCACAATGATGCTAGCCAGTTATTTATACATTAGCATTCAATACCACGTGTTTTAGGTGTTAACACCTTTTTCGTACATTTTTAGCGTTTTTAAGTAAATATTTGAGGTAACAATACTTTATACGATGATGTAACTGTCTTGCGGTTCGCCTTGGAGTCTAGGTTGCAAAATTATTAAGTTTGACATATGCATTAACATGAAGGCAATAAATCTGTTCATGTGGGTGGTTGGTTACTCAATCTTTAATTTGGTTGTCAAGTCAAAAATAGTCATCACCATAAAAATCGAGTAACCTCCAAGCTTCATGAATATCGTTCAAATGTTACATTTGGAGTGTTACGAAATTTTCTAAGCTCTGAGGTACAATTACCTATTTAATAAAAAAAAATGTCTAATACTAGTTGTCTTCCCGCAGCGTTGATTGCGTGATACGTAGATGGAAGTAGCCGGGTAAAGTAGTAATGCCAGGATATTAATCGACTTTCTTATGGTATTTCTCCCATAACAGTGTGGACTGTGTTGCCATGTGAAAGGTTCAATTGGGTTTAAATGGGTAGTAGGTACCACCCCATCTGTATACCCCAAAAGCGTTCATTTCCTCCAAAAAGGAAGGTTTCGTTGTATATTCTCGCTATGCGTTCCTAACCCATTCATCCCCTAAGATACGAGAAGTAAAGCGAGGGTGAACAACTTATTACCCTATTAAGTTTTAGTTAAACCCTTATTATTATTCAACTAAGCTTTAAAGTTTTAAATGACGCCGAGATGAAGGAAACAAGAAGTTATTATAATTCAAAGCACGGTGCGACCTTGACCAATCAAACCAAATCAATAAGTCTACTCAGTCCTGGAATCCTGCGAGCATATTAAAATCATGCTCAGAACACGCAAAGTACTTGACGGCATATAAATGAATAATTTGAATTTTTAAGTATCGTGCTTTCCGGTATAAGTGAAGAATATGATTACTTAACATGTATTATGTATGGGTTAGCAGTTAGTACCTACCTATATCAATATCGTTTGTAGGTCTGCACAGTAGCTCGGTATTCTTGCAGATCTGGAGGCCCTGAGTTAGAGTCTAGGATCAGGCCAAATTCAATTATTAAATTTTTCTGTCAAAACCCTGATTTGGAATGTTGGCGGTGTTTCACGCATGAGTTTCGTAGAGTACGTGCAGAAATGCTTTAACTCACATTGATCGTTCATTTCACGTAGTCTTATAGGAATAGAGAATGAACTTGTATTTGCACACTTGTGCTCTAAAAATATCTATCTACGAGAAGGCAAGTCTTAATAAGATATTCTGATATAGCTGAAATTGATCAGGAGGAGAACAAAAAAAAACAAGACTTCTTCAGTCTTCCGTCAGAGGGTCTGGTCTTTTATGGTGGATGACAAGAAGAAGTAGAGTAGAGTAGGTATGGCCTTTGCAATGCTGAGGGATACAAACTTATAATCATGTAAGTACTGTAATTAATTAAATTATAAAGTAGCCAGTAGCCAGCTCTAATAATAAATAAAAGAAATATATTTCCTAAAAGCCTTTTAGTTTTATTTTTGCCGAATGGACACAGAACCGTTAAAATTAACTATTCACTGCATTCACTCAATAAAACATCCTTATCTAAAGGCTATTTTAATAATATAATTAACCTAAATAAGTGACCTTCAGGTCAGCAGTAAGGCGCACGATCAGGGGTCGTGACTTCACTTACCAGCCAGTGCAGACACAAAACGATGAAAACCAAAGGTATTCTCAAAATATGTTTTGTTTGAAAACTTATTTCATACGTGATGGACTTCTTGGAATCAGCCAAAGTTAGTTTTGAAGAGGCCTTAAACAGGAGTCCTTCCATTTTAGGGTACCGTATTAGAAGAACCAAAATGCTAATAAAGTACGCTAAAAACCTATAGAGCAGTTGGGAAAGTCCCATAAATGTTATGGAAAAATATACATAAAATTTAGAATTTTGTGATACTTCTTGTAAAATCGTAGAGTCTTCCTTTCTATAACTTTAGAGTGGAAATATGAAGTTCAAAACATTTTTAACCAAAAAAGTATAAAGTTTATTTGTTATCATTGTAAAGCTAATAAACAGTTATATAGATAGACAAATGCACATGGAACTAGCGGTCCATCCATCATTCTCTCAGACATAACTACTGTATAGCCATCTATGAACATAAATACGTAAATATTTAAATGACTATCTGAAAACTTATGTTACTTTCAAGACAGAATATTTTATTATTATAAATGTGAATGTAAGTTTGTTTGTTACGCTTTCTTGCGAAAACTACTTCACACTTTGTACACATATTCTTGGAGGTATTAGAAGTAACATAGGATACTTTTTTGTCTTCTTTATCACGCGGGCGAAGCCGCGGGTTCGCTAGTATACTAATATTATAAACATGATAGTAAATATTATGTATGTCTGTCTATTAATTTTTTACCATCAGATTTTTATGAAGGAATTTGGGCATTATGGTAGTGAAATCCATGAGCAAAAACAGATGGTACACAAAATTTCAATTTCATGGGTTACCTATTTTTTGTGCGGAACCCTAATTCTTAGAAAAAAGGAACTCCTTATACCATTTTAATTTACTTCTTATAACATCAGCTATCTGCTGTCAAATCGGTCCAGCGGATTCGGAGATTAGTCGGAGGCTGACAGATAGAAAAAAAAAATTTTGTACCGTATTTTTCCATTACAAACGGACACTTCAATTTTATTTAAACTGTATACTTATTTATAGGAAAGTATAATATAGATTTGACAAACACTTATTAGCTTCAAAGTGTTCCTTGAAACAAATACTCTGGACGGAAATACAAATATTTATGTTTATATTGGCATAAGAGTTCGTAGAAATGGTGAGATAACGTTAACAAATAAAACGATAAGAGTCGTTAGACGTGAGTCGTGACTAGCCAATGCGTAACTTCGAATTGCATTCATTTAATTCAATTTATTATTTTGAGACCTTATGGCTACTTTGTAATAGTTTAGTATAGATTTCTTACATAAAATAAATATGTTGAGACATTTTTATAACTGCGCCATCTAGTTCCGTAGTAAGCTACGAGGCTTGTGTTACGGAGACCAGATAGTTGATATACTACACATATATAAATTTTAAATACATACATAATATAAGTAAAAACACCCATGACTGTAGTACAAACATTCGTGCTCAACAAATGAATGCCCCCAGCGGGACTCGAACCCGCGACCGCTGGCGCAGCAAGTAGGGTCACTACTCACTAGTCACTACCAACTGAGCTTGACATTTTCCCGTAGTAAAATGTATTATATTTGTTAACCCGGATAACCAGTTACCATCATACCAAATTTCATTAATATCTGTCCAGTTTTTTTTACGTTATACAGTAACAGACATACAAACGAAAATCCCTAAACCTATAGATTCGGCCTCTGTATCGGTGATAATGACTATTTTAATGATATTTTATGTATCTAGAGTCATATAATATTACAATACAAACTCCTTAACTAAAAGAACTCTTAGTTATGGTTTTCCCCTTTTAAGAGTGGAACTTAGAAAAAGTAATAAGCAATTCACTATTAGCGAGGAAAAATCAAAAAATAGACGCCCAAATTGACTGTATTTTCTATTTTAAGCCCTTATAATTCTTAATCAAAGCAAACTTTTAATTAAAAAGTATTTTTAATTTACCTTAGCTTTTTTCGTAGCTATTCTAGGTTTAGGACCTAAGCTTACTTAATATTTTCTATTGTGGTTCACTGAGTTAATACAACTTTTTTACATTGATAATATTTTTACTAAGTAGTTACTTTCGTTTTTTTTAGTTACCTTAGTTTTAGTTTTAATTTTTTTTCTATAAAACTAAGTATTAAGTTATTCGAGTAATTAACAAAAATTAAGATGAATTGATGTAGGTACTCAATACTTTCTTATATTCACGCGAACCGAAAAGATAGTTTCATTTATAAATTGATATTTCTAAAAACATGTTTCAAGAAACAAAATTATATGTTATCGTTTCGGGAAAAATTAAAGCATAATTTGTTTTTTAATTAATGCGTATGATAGATTATATTAATTACTTATTATAGAAGCGTGCCCATTTTTTTCTGCGAATTACGTCGCAAATAATGCAATATGTGACTATTACTCTTGAATTCAATAGGATCATTTATAATGGTAATACCCAAAATTTTTATTACCTAATATTTTATTATTCAGTATAAATTGACGTGCATTTCCTCAATAGCATTATACTTATTTATCTTTATTATATTATCTTGTAATATAAAAAATCTCGTGTCACAGTGATTGTTATCAAACTCCTCCAAAACGGCTTGACCGATTTTTATGAAACTTTTGTGTATACTTGGTAGGTCTGAGAGTTGGTCGTAGGCTATTGTTTATTCCATTAGGTCATAAGAGTGTCCCTTTCTAGATTATTTATTTTTAATTTTTAGACCAAAATTTTATTTTTTAATTTTTATGCTTGGCGCTAAAAAATACTTATAACCCTAAATTTTCATCCTTCTACCACCAATTCCGCAGGCGGAACGCGGGCAAGACCGCGGGAATTGCTAGTATACCTACTTATAATATAAGCACAATGGACCAATGACCTAAGGAAGGTGGAGGGCAGCAGATGGATGCCGCCTGCCCAGGACCGAGATAATTGGCGCTCATTGGGAGAGGCTTAATTTCAGCAGTGGACGGCAATAGTATGATGATGATAATATATGCCTACTAAATACATCGGTTATGATGATAGCCAGTTATCCGGGTCAACAAAATCATATGATTTCTGAGAAAACACCTGTTCCCTGGGTAGATTCCCTCCATTCCATCCCTGACCCAGGGAACGAACTCGAGCGGAGTGATAGTGGGTCACTATAATTATTCTATGACATAATTTATATTCTTCAACAACTATAAAACAATCTAGTTTCGAATTTAAATTCAACGTTCTGAGTTACACATTTTTAATTTACAATCTATTTTAAGTATATTCATAAATCAATATATTCCCTGGAAGTAAAGCAAAAATTATTACCTAATAGGTAAATATTAAAAAAATACGCAAGCGGAGTCGCAGATATAAGCTAGTATTAATCCAAGTAGGATAGTAAAAAACCCAAGTGCGATTTAAATTTCAACACATAATCAATTATTTTTTTTAACCCATTTAGCCCATTTGTTTTAACTCTCAAAAGCATCGAGTATAAAAAGAATTTATTAAAGCTCTTCATACTCTAAGGTATTTTGTTGGTCCTGCAGCATCTTGCTTAAGATGCAGACTGGTAGGGATATTGTAGAATAAAATAAAAACAGAAGTGCCATCACAGTAAATTGTATTTTTTTTATCTAACAATATTTTTTAAATTTATAAATGTAGTTTTCATGTGTGTGTGTGCTTGTTACTCCTGGACGGATTTCAGTTTAGTTTATATACACGTCACATAATACTATACTTAGTACACAGACAGTCTATAACCTAGGCGTAGCACGTAGGCTACCTAGACCGCCTACTAGTGCACCTAAGTAAAGCGAGAGCAAGCCGCTGTATAAGCCAGTTAAAATAAAAGTGGAGTTTGTCAAACCGTTCACTTTGAAAAAGTTCACAGGATAATAAATAGGGTATAAGTGGTATAAGAAAAGGGTGAAAATGTACAGTTAATGATTAAAAAAGTGGCAACGGTTATGAATTTCAAAAAAAAAACCCGGTTATATCAATATTATTAAACACAAACACATCTATTATATTATAATCTTTGTAAAGACAGAGATGGCAGTTGCAGACGGCGACCGAAATAGATCGCGGCGCGTACGCACTCGCATCGCACTCCTGCGCAGTGTTTAACCCACGGAATATTTATATGCCTTTAGTCCTAACTTATCTCGTGAACTTAAGTGAAATGTTGTGAAAACTGATCAAATTTGTGCTTTTTCTGGATCATTCGATTTTTGTGATCATGTGGTACATTGTTTTACTATTGTTTGGCCTTCCTGTTTATTCAGATGGTAAGTTTTTAACATAATCTGTAATTTATTATTACAAATGGTAGACATTTAAATCCTCATCCTAAGTCCTATTTAAATAAAATCTTAAATTTAGTTTGATAATAATGACAGAAAACGAATATAATATAAAACTAGCGACTAACCCTTGTCGTCCGTCCGTACGTACATTTTAAAGGTATACGTTTCTCAGATATAAAAGATTTTCTCATATAAAAATTATACTTTATGTGGACATGACAAATGAACTCAGCTCTCATCGTATTAAAATTCATCAAAGTTTGTTCAGTGGTGTTCTCGTGATGCGGTTCCAAAAAAAAAAAAAAAATAAAGACAAAGAAATCTAAAAACTACACATTCGGGCTCTATATCATGCTGTAATCAATAAGGTTTTTAAAAAATATTTTATGTATAGATATAGGGAAATTAGCTAAAATTATATAGCCTTTATTTTTTTTTGTGATAGGGCTAAGATTTTTTTGATCAACTCAACACTTAATTTTAATAGAGTCTTACAACTACAATAGGCGACCTAAATTATATTAATGAAGGCTGTAGTAGTATGTACAAGCAAACCCTTCTAATGGGAACGAAACGGCTGTATAGACTATAGAATACTTTATGATATATCGGTACATATAAATAAAATTGAAGTATACGTTTTTAATTTTAAATTAACAGCTTTTCACTAAATGCATATGAAAGTATATTATATGCGGAACTAACATAAAAAAAATCAATTATTAAATTTTTGTCTGTCTGTCTGTTTGTTCCGGATTATCACTGAAACGGCTAGACCTATTTTGACGGGACTTTCACTCGCAGATAGACAATGTTTTAAGGAGTTACTTAGGCTTCTTTTATTTTAGAAACATATTTTAACTAGCAGAACGCGCGGCTTCGTTCGTGCTAAATCTAGTAATAAAATAAAATTGGTCAAATTATTACTCGATACGATACTCGATACTCGATAATAAATAAGCAAAAGTTACTCAGAAGTTACAAAGAAACATGCAAAAGAAAAAGGTAAGGCTTTTTTAAATACACTCTGAAGTGAATCAGAAGTAATTTATATTTTAATATCGATTATTAAAGTGTATTATTTTTATTAGTAGATATAATAAAGCGAAAATGTTAATTAGATTGTCTTGCTCGTTTTTTTTTAATTTATTTATTTTAAAGATATTTATAGATCACTACTTCACCTTACGTATGTCGCTTAATAACTAAATTGACACATCACTATCAAAATCGATTTAGTTATATAGGTAATGAAGAAAAACATACATAGGGTATTAAAATCACAATCTTTTCTTACCGTGGTACCGTGGTGTACCGCGTATTCTGCCTCGAGCGATTCTACTATAACCTCCGATAACTTGTTTTAAACGTCCAGGAATTCACATTAATTTTTAACAATACCTTTTTATTATGGAATTGATGAAACGCTTAAGACAAAATCACGCTGTTAGGTTTAATTCAAAATGTTTAAAAAAACACTAGCAACTAACTATCGCGCCGCTCGAGTTCTTACATAAGTGGAGATCTACTAAGCTAGAGAGCTTAATGAGCTCAGCTATAATAATAAAAAATAATATGAAAACGTTATTTTTTTAGTACTTAGTATATAATTTTTTATTATATTCGTATATATTTCCCGCAAATAGTCAGTTTCTGGTCGACTTTTGATCACTTGGCACTAGTTTAGTAATTTTACGATTCCAATCAATTAATTATTAATACCTGAAGGAAAAATTAAGTCCTATTAAATTTACTATCTTTACGATTTCAATTAATTAATTAATAAAGGAAAACTAGAGTCAATCAATTAATTAATAAAGGAAATATTATATATCACCGTTATTATAATTAAATATTTTATACGACAAACGAGAGTAAAAACGGGACATATCCCTAGTCCAATATAATTCTATACTAATAATATTATAACTTTCAAAGTACCTCTGTCTGTTACCTTTTCATGCACGATTTTGTTAAAATTTAGCAAGGACGTATTACCCGGACATCCTTCGATTAGCCTTAGTAACCGAGCGAGCGAAGCCGCGGAAAAAAAGTAGTATAGTAAAAGTATGCAGCAGTCGCTGTTCTATTTCAATGTTTATTTAGTGATAATCGTGATAAGAATGGTTTAGATTCAGCTTTGTTACGAAGATTACGGATTTTGTGGTTTATTTCCGTTGTAGAATGTTCTGTTTAACTGCCTCGTTGGTGTAGTGGCTAGCATGTACGGTCGCACACCGGGAGGTCCTGGGTTCGAGTCCCGGGTCGGGCCAAGTTTAGTTATTGATTCTTTCTGTTTCATAAGCCTCAGTAACATCCCGGAGTTGGGAAGTTGGTGGTGTGTCACTCGGAGGTCCTGCGCCTGAGCTCTCACTGGTCGTGTCGAGTAGTCGTCCCACCGGAATATGAGAGTGATAAGGAATAGAGAGTGCACTTGTGTCTGCGCACACACTTGTGCACTATAATATGTCCCGCGCCGTTGGCTAGCCTCAATGAGATTGGCCGCCGTGGCCGTAATCGGCCAGAGGACATTATTATTAGAATGTTCTGATTAATGTGTGTTTAGGCTTTTTTTAGCGTCCCACTGCTGGGCCTTCTTATACGAGTGGGATCGGGTCTTAGCCCATCATGCTGGCTAGGTGTGGGTTGGCGGACTTCACGATATCTTTTGAAAATATGCGAGTTCCTCTCGGATTGATAGTTTTCTTTACGATGTTTTCCTTGACAAGACAAGTGGTAATCTTGTTGGAAATAATACGCACATGAAATGTTAAAGTTGCGTGAACCGGAATTCGAACCCATTTCAATCTGTTTCTAACACTGGGCTTCTGCTGCCTTCTGTATATTTATGAGGATAATCCATCCCAACAAGTTATTAATAAAGATAATATGTTATTTGCGTCGTAAATCAATGTCGCGTTAATGGGAACTCGGTAATGGGGACTCGATTCTGGGTCAAATGATTTTAATATCTTTTATAGTGTTTTGTATCCTTGTGTAATTCAGAATATAAAGTTTCAATATATGTAGGATTACATAAAAGATACATATGTGTTTGTATGGCGGAGGTCGTGGGTTCAAAGGGAAATCAATGGTTTCAGATAAAAACAAATATTGTCCTTTTGTAACCAAAAAAGTATTAGGTTAGGAAAAAGCACGTTTAAAAATTAAAAAGCTTATGAAAGCATTTGTTACTTATTCACGCTGTAAATGCTTTAAATATTTGAGTAATAAAATTCAGAAT
This sequence comes from Boloria euphrosyne, assembly GCA_951802675.2. Taxonomy (NCBI): domain Eukaryota; kingdom Metazoa; phylum Arthropoda; class Insecta; order Lepidoptera; family Nymphalidae; genus Boloria; species Boloria euphrosyne. The sequence goes on from OX637896.1 coordinate 7,528,973, forward strand.
ATATTCTATTTAAGTTACTTAGCATAAACAGACAAAAATTCTAAAAACTATAGATACATAGTACTTATACAAGCCTTCTCCGTATAATTTTTCATACCATTTTACTCTAATTGAATTAATTGCCTTGAAACTGTGTGAGCTTTTCGTACGTGACTATTTTGGAAGATGACCTAACTTAGACATTATCTTCTTGAAAATTTTGCAACGCTTGTAAAACAAAATTCGTTTAACCCTGAATGTACAGTTACTTCTTGAGTAACTGACGCTAATTGAAATATCTCAAAAAATTCCGCATCGATAAATATTGATACTTACGGCTTAAAATTCTGTCCTTTTTTATTTTTATATGAGCTAATTTATGCCAGCGATTCCGCTTACATATGCGAACATTTTAAAAGGAAAATTCATCTAGTTCTAGATCATAAATGAAACTATCTTTTCGGTTATTAGTATTATTAGTATATATTATGACAGTATATTTAATTTACTCTAACAGATGTTTCTTTTTATTTATATATTTGTTTTTATAACATGTAGTTTATTGTGACGTCTTGTTTGTTGTAGGTCCAGATTATACGATAAATTCCTCACTAATTTACCAAATAAGTTATCAGTCCTCAGTGTGAATTTCTCTCTCTACACCGAGCAATTCTCAATCTCCACCGTGTCTTCTCCATTCTACACGACATTGGCGAAGTAATATAACATAACATTATTAGTATATTTACTCTACTACTGTACTTTAAAAACAAATATATAAAAAGCAAAAAATAAAAATAAAAGCAAAAATAAACTTACATACATAGATATAAATAAAATTACTTAAACATTACATAAATGCATAATATGTGTACCGGTCTGAGGATTACACCTCGGCAGAGGAGATCAGACGGCCTGGGGTCAGGACGATAGGTTGAGAAACCGGCGCGGCGCGACGGACAATGCGTATTATTAGTATTATTAGATCTCGACCAGTTAAATTCTTGCTCTAAAATAAAATATTATATTATGACGTATATATACATACGGTATACATATTGTATACATCTGATGCTCTATATAGAGTAACGCGCCCGCTTTTATTATTTCCGTTACTTTACAAATTATCGATTATAACTAAATTCAATAAAGGAGGATTTCAATTTAGTATTTTGTAATTATTGTTGTTGTTTGTTGGCAATTATTGTTGGCATATTACTCAAAATGACAAGCTACACTTGGCCAGCTTGGTGGACTATAAAAATATAAATAAATATAAATACGTTGGGACATTATTACAACAGCGCCATCTGTTGTGCTTGTGTTACGGATACCAGATAGTTGATATACTACATATATAAATTTTAAATACATACAATATACATATTATAAAAATTTATTAGAACAATTACACCTTATTCTGTGAAAAATTTAATGTCACAGTGTTTGTTATCAGACTCCTCCGAAACGGCTTGACCGATTTTTATGAAATTTTTTATGTCTATTTGGTAGGTCTGAGAATAGGTCGTAGGCTATTTTTTTTCCTTTAGGTGAAGAGGGCCACCTCCAGTTATTATATTTTTAGACCAAATTGATATTTTTTACTTTTTTATGACTTGTCATCAAAAATACTTATAACCTTATATTTCCTTCTACTACCAATCCTTATTTTTTAATAGCAAATAAATAAGTAAATAAATATTTTGGGATATTATTACAACAGCGCCATCTAGTTGTAAGTGGTAAGCTACGTTACGTGCTTGTGTTGCGGATACCAGATAGTTGATATACTACATATATAAATTTTAAATACATACATATTATAAATATAAACACCCATGACTGGAGTACAAACATTCGTGCTCAACAAATGAATGCCCCCAGCGGGACTCGAACCCGCGACCGCTGGCGCGGGTTCGAGTCCCGCTGGGAGCCAAACGCGGGCGGAGCCGAGGGAATTGCTAGTTATTATATATAAACTTTTTCATTAATAATATTTCTGTGACTTAATTTATATTTCTGAAGCGCGGTTACTTTATTTTAAGCACTTGCTTTGTATCTGCGGTTTCTTATTTCTTGGTATTTAAATTAGTTCACGGTCAGTATAAATGATCTCTTGAATGTATATTACATTGTATGGGAAATTTACCGTGTTGTTTATTTTTTTTATTGAATTAAGCAAAAGTTTTTCATTCTGACAAAAAATTGTTGTTGTACTAAAATGGGCTCAATATGCCTTTGCCAAAAATTCTATCAAGGGAACATGATGATGATGACAACAAGATTTAATTCCACAATCGTTAAAGAATAGAAATCTAAAAAATATGAGATGAAGATTAGACGAGATCCCATAGTAAAAAGTATCCTATTTGTTGACCCAGTACCACCAGCTATCATCATACCAAATTTCGTCAAAAATCCTGTTGTCGGGTGGGTGCGAGTGAGTGGGTGATACGTCAGACAGATGACAAATATGATAAATTTAGATATATCTAAACTACAAATAACTTTGAAAAAAAAACCTTTAAAAATAGCCCTTTTATGAAACTATAAACTACCGTGGCCGCTTCAAAAAAAAAACGGAAGAACCATCTTTTATTTTATTCGGAGCAAAGAAACTTCTATCTATATCCTCTCTCTTAGAGTCGGTTAAAATGTAATTTGAATCAATATTGGAATATTTAAACTTTGACATTATAGTTAATGGCAGACTGAAAAATAGATTTTGCAGCCGAAACTGAAACCGATATTGTAACTTCGATCTCAATCTCAAGTTTTAGGAATCGAAACCGAAATTCCTATCAATTTTAATGCTTTGTCAGATTTACGCGCTTTTGACATTTTAAATAACTATCTTTTGGGTTTTACGCGGATTAATTCACTGGGAATACACCGTCTGTAACAATTGTGTATAATGCCTTTGAGCCGTCTAAAACCCTAGTGTCTGCCATGACCGTGAGTGCTGTAAATCATTCGTAATGTTGAATCAAAATATGTTTGGGAATCAAAATAAATCCACGAAAAAATCTGAAAAGATAGTTCAGACACTAATAACACATCCTTTTTATGTGAATTTATTTAAATAATAAATTGTTTTAAATTCAGGCAACCTTATGGATCAAATGTCTGAAACGATGGAACTTTGCTGCAATCAAGGAACAGCTTTCGCTCACAACCACACCTCTAATGATTGCTCCCCAGGAGGCACAGATATGCCTCCTGACGTGCCTTCAACCTTTGCCTCCATGTGCGTCTTTGCAATGGACCAGTGCTGCAAAGAGTTCGTTAAGTGAGTATTGATATTTATATCATCAATTTAGTCTAAGCTTTAAGCTATCCTCACCACGATGTGATTACTAGCGTACTGAGTACTTGTAGTTCTAATTATTAGTATAGATTTTTTCGAAATAAAATATATGAATGCAGTAAAAAGTAATCTATAAAAATATATACAGAGAGTCAGCAATCTTACAAAGTTTCGTCAAAATCTATGTTGGGACATTATTACACACAGCGCCATCTAGTTCCATGGTAAGGCTTGTCTCATGTCACTAGATAGTTGAAACACTACAATAACTTTACATACATACATATTATAAATATGAACATCCATGACTGGAGTACAAATATTTGTGCTCAACAAATGAATGCCCCCAGCGGGACTCGAACCCGCGATCACTGGCGCAGAAAGTAGGGTCACTACCAACTGAGCCAAACGTGTAACATCTACCAGTGGTTTTCTTTGACGCAGTCAATTATCTGCTATACGGGTTAAGGATGCTTTTTACAGCAGGAAAATATTTTATTTCTGAGAAATCTGTACTAACTACTACTATTATAACTATAACTATTTGTTTATGTGTATATTATTATGATTTATAAAATATGTTTTTCATCTGTGAAGCAGAAGTGTGAAAGACAAGTTCACGTCGGATTTTCGACGAAAACACTAACAATAGGTGAAAATTTATACTCTGTATTGAATAATTAAGTATTTGATGTCTTGGTGTTCGATTCCTAGGTTAGGCCTTAAATTTAGGTAGATGATAATAGGTATTGTAATATAAGTAAGAAAAAAAACGTCCTTCAAGAATAAGACTGTAAATAAAGTTAGTACGCGATGATAGTAAAAACACTTCATTATGTATATTATACATTATAATTTATACCTATCTGGAAAATGGCTGTAATTTCTAAATTTGCCTCTTACGAGAATCGAATAATATGCTTTATTGTATATTCCATAGTAATTGTAAGCCATCGTATTAATATTCTAAAGAGACGAATTCAGAAACGTATACGAAATACGAATACGAATATAATTCCAAAATAACGTTAAATATTATTAAGTATGTAACTTTATAGCGGTTTTGTTATAAAATTACTATAAAATATAGTATGAACGTGAGAAAATGTTATAATAGGAACTGTTTTACATTTTGAACGGAAGCATAAGTAGAATAACAGGATATTAACCATCTTGTAGTATTTCGGTACTCGATGGTTAGATTTTTCCAAGATGGTGAAAAGTACTTTTTACATTTCTAATTCGAACTACACTACTTCAAGATATATAATTTGGGCGAGCGAAGCGAGACCTTAAACTATCCCACAACCTGAGCATTTTATGGCACACTTTACTGAAGAACTATCAATCCTATAGATTTGTGCTTTAACATAGTAATTTAACTTCATATCTAGAGGTGTTATATGTCAGAAAAAATATAACTTTAAAACCATTAAAAAATGAACATTAACAATTTTTGTGTTCATTGGATAGAATGTTATTGTACTACTAACGCAATCTGTTAGAAAACCAAACGGTTAACATCGCTGTAACATTCTTACCCGTTAGAAAAACTATTTTAGCCCTCACGAAGCTCAGCTTTTTGCTAGTTAATAACCACTGGTTTATTCTAATTGTGCGTGAAACGTCCTCATTAATTAATATTACATACGAGTAACTATATAATTAGCTACTTACACATAAACACACAAGTACACATGTACACGCACGTAGACATACACTCATCGACACACGCATGCACGTACGCAGGCACGCCCACAAGCACGGACGCACGCACGCACTCACGTATTACATCTCTTCATGACTCTCTCTGTATCTCTAATCTAAACACAGCACGAGACTTACTTAAAACAAATTATTAATCAAACACAACGAATTATTATTATGTAAACTAACTTGCCCTTTGCTCGAAATAATTTTATTCCGCCAGTTATCGAACTTCTTAGAACAATTCATTAGACTAATATTAAATTTGACTAATGATGATGTTGATAAAATAGTTTTATTAAACATCACTGCTCATGGAAGGTTCTGTTAAATATGTTTTATACTTATTATCCTTTAAGTATCATATCCGATTTGAGGAATCATCAGCTTTGTTGTAAAGCGTTATTTACATCAAAAATAAAAAATGTAAACAAATCCGCGAAAGAAACGAATTTTTGGTCTTAAAAACTATCTTTCTCAATTTCGCAAAATCTCAAATGACTTTACGTTCGCCGTCCTCTCTCCACCCTGATATTTTATTATTTGTCTCATTTCTATCTAAAAGAGCATTTTGAATTTATGAATGTCCCATACGCGTTTACTTAAAAAAAAAGTAATACAAAAAAGAGTATTCTTATTGTTCTTATGGTTTGATAATTACATCTAATGTTTCTTTCAGAAAAAAAGCTGATTGCGAACATGGAATCGAAATAGCGACGAGAGCAAAAACTTGTGCCTCAACGAAAGATTCTGTAAAGGTAAAAGTAACACTAAAAATATGGTATTATACTAGGCACATTAATATAATAAAATATGCTAGCAGTTTTGGTCTAACTTGTTGTTCATCTAACATACGCTTCTAACCTACCTCTAAAAATAATCTGTAACCGTAGAAAACATTTTTGATTCGTACTTTCAAATCACAAAATTCATTTAGAAAATTTTCAAGTCGTTTAACAGTAACAAACATTAACGAAGAAACAGAAATAATAGTAGTGTGATATGGATTAAATAATTATAGTGAAATTGTTAACAGAAATGTTGTGATCAATGCATATCTGGAACAGAAGTGGCTAAGGCAAGGGGGATTGATTCCTGTGCAGTCTCCGTGGAGGGAAAAAGTGCTGAGCAATTGCTCGCTAGCGACGCTTTCTCTCAGTGTTGTAAGGTGTGACAAATGGAATTATATCTTGAAATTATTATGCTATAAATGTCGAATTGTAATAACTGGACGATATAATGTCCAAAATGTTAATAAAGTGTATTGTAATTTAAGTCTGATAAAAAAAGTTACTATAACTCAATCAGAAATCAAACTTTTCAAATTATTCGTCTGATGATGCTTAGGATGGATTGATCAAAGTTCTTTTTTTTAATTATTTAACAAATAAAGTAGTTTTGTAATTTGGTGGGCATCGTAAGTTCGCTAGGCATGTTAATTATTTGGATTTTAAATTAGGATTTTTTTAATTTTATTAAACGACGAGTGAACGACCGACAGATATTATTATTTTAAAGTTAAATTTATTTTAGAGTGCAGCAAAAGATGCTCTCCGATCGAAACCAAACCCAGCGCCAGTTCCAAATGCTCCTGATAAAAGTAAGTTAATAAAATGTAACTTCATATTTATTTATTGAAATTTTTTGCGGTTTAATTTTTGCTTCCGATATTTCAAATACTCCACAGCAGATATTTCGTCGCCACGTCGGAAATATTGTGCATCTCAAAAGTCATGGTGCTCAAGTAACTTAACAGGAAAGATAAACGTCATCATAGTTACCTTTTTGAAATATTATACTGGAAATAACGAAACTAAGAACAAAAACTAAAATGCAAAAAACCGCAAAATTTTGTTTTACTACTAGTAAAAGTAATCTTAAAAACTTCTTTTCTGATATGATTCTCTACACCTTTTTTAAATGAAATATAGGTCATCTGGTGAAACTATGTGAATACAAATTTCCCAGTTAATTCTGTATATAAATAATGTAATTAAAATACTCTTAAAATTTTTACATTGTTGCTGTGACTTTTTGCAGGTATTTCAACGTTGCCTTCAGTATGTGAAGACTACGCACCGACTGAACTTTGCGCACATCACTGTATACCGATACCAGGTTCATACAAATGCCAGTGCAATCCAGGTTTTATGCTTATGCCCGATGGACGGAATTGTAAAGAGGTGCGTTTATCATTAAAATGTTGTACAAAAAATAATTGTATATATGTTCTTTGCAAAGTTTAGTCAATGTACATTAAAGATTCTTAAGAAGATCTTACTGAAATAAACTTATAGTTTTTAGAATTTTTGTCTGTCTGTGTGTACTGCCGGAACATATCAATATATTAATAAATATATTAATCGTTAAAAATTACCTAGGGACCAAACCCGAGCAATAAAAGGGTCACTAGTTTGATAATGTTTGTCTAAATTGATTTTATGGTACGAAATCTATTCTTTATTATCTTTTAATTTGTTACTCGAATCCGAAAATTTTAATGATAGGAAGAAAACGAAGATTTTTGTCATGATTTTTTTATCTATTAGGTAACTAAAAATAGATGCAAGCCTCATAACCCATGTCAGCATAAATGTAATGATAATGGAGTAGAAGTTAAGTGTTCCTGTAGACGAGGATATCGGCTCATGTCTGATGGGAAGTCTTGTGAAGGTAAGAAAAACTGTTTATTTCATTATTATTTTTTTTATTTTAAAGATTAAATAACTTACCAGATGTATGTGTCGTAACATCATTTAGTTCAGCTTCTTACTGAATGCATATAAAATTATATAGAGTACTTATAAAAAATAATCAATTTTTCACATTTTTGTCTGTCAGTCTGTTTGTTCTCGTCAATCTCTGGACAGACTTTGATGGAACTTTCAAAGGCAGATAGCTGATGCTATATGTAATAACTTAGGCTACTCTTGTTTTACAAAAAGGATAAGGGTTCCATTAAAAAAAATATTTATATAACGAACAAGAGACTAACCGAGCGAAGCCAACAAAGGATATTCCCTTCCCTATCCGCTAATTGTTGTGAGAAATATAAATATAGTCAAATAATTTCTGAAAATTATAGATTTTTTATACATTGTTTTACATTATTTTTTTTAGATACCGACGAATGCATGTTAGATCCCCCCGTGTGCTTACCGAATACTCAATGCCATAACATCCAGGGATCATACAAATGTATCCCAGTAAAGCACCCAAAGAATAACTTAGAAAAAGGACAATGTCCTCCAGGATTTGCAAGGAACTTTATAAACAATGCGTGTGACGGTGTGTTATATACTCAGACAAAATAATTTGTTTTTAATTAACCTTTTTATGTTTTTAATTACCTTTATTTCTTTAATCCGGAAAAGCGTGATAGCGTAATATAGGATTTTGATCTTTTAGAATAATATCTAGCTTTTACTTTTAGTGTTCTTTTATTATTTTGTACGCTTTAATTTTTTCGCTTCAACTTCAGTTCTATTACAATCAATATGTATTAATCCAAAGCTTAAGATTATTTTGTTTTCCTAAAAAGTTTATATTTGAGAAATTTTGTAGAGGACTAATAACGAATTTCGATATTTTTAATAAAATTTATTGCAAACAGATATAAATGAGTGCAAGCTACCAAAACCCCCTTGCCCTAGCTATTTGTGTGAAAACACAATAGGAGGATACAAGTGTGATGGAGTTTCTGGGGATCCTGCAAATTTGAGTAATAAGCCCAAAATTTCTGGAGAAGATAGATGCCCACCGGGCTTTAGAAATGGCATTAATGAAGAATGTGAAGGTATAAACGGACTGTGTAATATTATTTTAAATCATCGTTGATAGGTGGACTAACATTTTTAATAACATTTTCCAGATGTAGACGAGTGTCTGTTAGCCCACGATGATTGCAACAAACAATCTCAATTCTGTATTAACACTCGAGGATCGTACCATTGTCAAGATAAAGGATCTAAACACTGTCCACCTGGATTTAAGACTAATGAACAAACTAATAAGTGTGAAGGTAAATTAAATCATCTTTAAAGGTTGAATTCAAAATAGTTTCAATAAATTTCTTCATGGACCCTATTATTTAAAAAAATATTAGTAATATAATGTATTTAGTTTTTATTCAGGTTATATTAAAATATTTGCAGATATTAATGAATGTGAAGATGGCCAAGATATATGCAGACCAGATCAAATCTGTGTCAATGAGCTAGGTGAATACGATTGCAAACCAAACATGAATGCGAGGTAACAATAATTACTTAAATGTATCTTTAAGTGTTTTCAATAGTATTTTTACTTAATTCTATTTATTACTTTTATAGAAAATCAGATAGAAAATGTCCCGATGGAATGAGATTAAATCCTGCCACAAAAATATGTAATGGTTAGTACTTAAATGAATTTAAGACATAAAACTCTAAAAACCAAGTAGTTTTTAGTGTATATTGGTACCGTAGAGCTTGTAAGTTGTAATTTCCTTTTAAAAATAATATTACAGATATCGACGAGTGTGTTGAAGGAACTCATCTATGCGATCAATATCAAAATTGTTTGAATACTAATGGAAGTCATGAATGTCACTGCAAGCTTGGCTTTGAATTGGACTCAACCATCGGGGCTTGTGTTGGTGTGTTATTTAGAATATCTAAAACAAAGGCTTACTTTGCAGAATAAAAATAAATTGTATTTAATGTCTTGTATATAATTTCTTATTTTCTGGACTAGATAATTCAATATCGTGATCGACCTAGATCGTTTCTAATATAATCAGTAATAAAATTAATTGTAAGTCTACGTTTGAAATATTATTACACTTTATATTTTAAGTTTTTACTGCAATTAATTTCTTTTTAGACGTAAATGAGTGTGCAACTCAAGAAAATAATTGTATACCTGAATCACAGCGATGTGACAACACAGTAGGATCATATCTTTGCATTCGGTTACTGTCATGCGGTACCGGATACATAATACATCATTCTTCTGGCACTTGTGAAGGTAATATTTCAAAGATATTTCCCTTTCCAGTATTGGTACTGAACAATGTACCTAGATCAAAATGCTTATTGAAAAGACCTATAAATTACAGATAGATTGGTCGGTAAATATTAGTTGAAGAAAACTTTGTTGTAGCCAATAACGTTCACGTTCAAGCAATTTTTATATTATATATTTGTACCATAATATTTAAACAGAAGTAGAAAAAGCTTAGAAAAAAATATTGATTTTTAAGTTAAGATTAAGTCATTGACATCGAGATCAATAGCAGATACAATCTTAACAAACATTCCATTTTCAATACAATAAAATAGATATTTTCTTGCAGATATCGACGAATGTGCCCTTGGAACGCATAACTGTGACAGAGCTGGACCCGAGTATCAATGTTTCAATATACCAGGCTCGTTTCGCTGTCATAAGCGTACCACAAGCACCCCTGCACCCGTACCTGAGTATGAATACGAATATTATGACTCGGAGTGAGTATCATTGTAATTCTAAATATAAAAAAATCTTTAATTTTTAAATTACTTTTACATAAATAATATATACTCAACCAATAATAATTAATCAATATTAATAAACTAAGCTGCACGCGATAACCAGAAAGGTTTTAAAGGATATTTTTATAGGCGTGTTTAGAGGTTGGCTAAGGATGATAAATTGCGTATTATTTAATTTAAGAGAAATAGAACTATTAATAGTGTAATTAAACTATGATACTATTTTTATTGCAGTGAGGTATACGTAAAGTATACTTTATTTTAATGAAAATGTATTTTCGTGCTAACAAACAAAATATGAAACAGAAATAAAAACTAGAGATGAAACGGATACGGCCGGAGCGCCGGATATCCGGCCATTTATATAATAGAGCTCCTTTGAAAACTGAATTTGGAAAGTCGTTTAATATCCTTAGGAGAGAATCCAAACTACCTAATAGCTACCTTTTTAGACCCAAGATTCAAGTTAGACTATTTAGGCGTTCTTGAGACTATAAATTCCCGACAGAAAATCATCACATAGTATATAAATTACTCTTACGACGAATCTTCTTCTGACAGTAATAGATCATCGCCGTCTTTAACACTTAACTAAGCTAAACGTATAAAGGAAGGTGAAGGTGACACTCATGACACTTTTTTGGAACTGTTTCAATGAAGTGGCAAAGGACAATAGTAGTGATTGTCGCGACCAAGAATAACAAAATCCGATTTGCTAACGAGATTAACTTTTTTAAAAGGCATCTCGAATCGATCGCAATCACGACACGTACATTTGGTGGTAAATTAATTTAAATCAGTACTCGCACTTGTCAAGGTTTGCTAGAATTTATCTTTCAGCACCTGGCAGTATTATTTACAGCAAAAGGCTATTTTCAGAAGCTGGTCTGAGGGCCTAGACAATGTAACAATCGATTAGCGAAAGCGCTAGTAGAAAAGTCCAAAATGTATGGGTTTGACATATGCCTTAGATACGTCACGTGATCTGTTGTCAACGAATAGATGATGGTAGACAATGTAAATTCATTTCAATTATTAGTGATTTAAAGTTCAAGATGCATACGCTGCGTTTAAGCGATGACGATTGTAGAAATCGAATCGCTTCATAACGAATGCCGGTTGGCTATAGGCCCTGGTATATGAAGCCAAGCGGAGTCGCCTCTTACCAATAAATGTGGAAAATTTAGTATTCATTTATCACAATTTGCCACTTGTTTATTTTGAGTACTAAGCTAATTAATAAAACAAACATTTTTGACGTGCGATTACAAAAATAAACGGTGTCCAAAACTTACTTTAGTATTATTATCCACGTATAAAATAATGTTTTTTTTTATTTTACTATCCGGTATCCGGCTCAGCCGGATACTGACTTACTATCCGGTATCCGGCCGGATAGTGAAAAGAAGGCCGGAAAGGCTGGATACCGAATAGTTTTTTTTAATTTCATTCTGAATTAGTGCTTGACTACGTTCCACCTATAGTTGCCGGATATCCGTTTCATCTCTAATAAAAACAATAACTTTTTAAGATAACAGTGAATAATACATACCTAATCGTCAATAAGTTTTATTGTCATTCATTCGATTGTTTATTTTGAACTTTAATTTTTCAGCGAAGAAATTGAAGTATCTCCAAATAAAACTATAAGTGACACCATTACTACTACACCACCTACGTCTACTGCAATAATACCAGCCCAAAATACACCTGTTATTAATCCATTGCCCGAAGAGCCAAAAGCCGAATCAGACGTAAAAAAAAAAAATAATTCTGTGTTACCTGAGCCAGTAGAAAAAAATGAAAATAAATTAGATAATGATATAATTATAAATGCTATTGATGAACCAGAGCAACCTGAACCTGCTTTCAGAGAACGCAATAGATCGAATGAATTTATACCCGAGGAGCCAACGGTGTCTAAACCAGAAGAAACAAAACCATATGATTTTGTTCCTAAATTTGTCCCTACTGAGTCTACTAAAATTAAGCCTGATCCTACAACGGAAAAAGAAAAGACCTATGTGAATAGTGAAGTTACAGACGTTCCTGAAGTAGTGACGTCACCAAAATTGGTAATATTAAATGCAGGTGAAGAAACTGCTACTGTAAAAGGACAAAAAATTGACGATGGTTCAGTTGTCGTCGATACAAAAAAAATGCCCAAGAATGAATGGACTATAATAAATGAAAAGCCAGCAGAGTGCCAATCTGGATTTGAAATAGACTCATATGGCTTTTGTTTTGGTACATATTTTTTATTGTTCGATTGTTAGTTTTAACGATGTATGAAACTATAGTAAAAATAAATTTGTATTGTTTTTAGATATCGACGAATGTGCCACAAATCGTCATAGTTGTTCTGGTTTGACTGAAATATGTCGAAACACAATAGGTGGATATCTTTGTGACTGTGCATATGGTTTTCGAAGAGATCTGGCTACTGGAGCTTGTACACTTATTATTACTTCTTCAACTACTTCAACATCGACAACGACTACACCTAGCACTACAAGTAGTACTAGTACTACTACAAGCACTACAAGTACCACTCCAGAACCTACTACATCCAGTACACAAGGTTAATACTTATTACAATTGTTTTAGTAAATTATAAGCTTTTTGATGGCGATGGATGATGATATTCTTAGATTCCCAAGGTATTTTAATTATTTAAAAATAAAATTTGTTTTCCTGTCTCTAGACTATTACTGGGGTTATCCAGACCAACGATTCACTTCAAGACCATTCAAACCAAGAAATACCTGCGAAGATGGTTACTATTTGAATTCGAAAACTGGAAAATGTGAAGGTATGAAAATTTTAAGTACATTCAATGGTCAAGAAATACAAGTATATATCATTTTTGTTTAATATATAATTATTTTTATAGGACTTTATTTTTAAAAAAACACTCAATTTTAGATAAATAATTATATAATGAAGAATCAATATTTGTTTTAGATATCAATGAATGTGCAAATGGTCGGGCGACCTGTGCGTCAGTAGAAATTTGCATAAATACAGAAGGTGGTTACCGTTGCGAATGTTCGTCAAATTGGACTTTTGATCCGCATAGGAATCGTTGTGTGCAAGTGTGGGAAGCGGGCAAGTTCCCGCCCGGATATGGTAATATACCAGGTGGGTATTCGATTTAAATTTATGTCAGACTAAAGAGTCTAAGCTAACTCGTAAAGACGAGTTTGCTTATCTTTAACTAGTAATTGCTGCGGCTCTAAAAAGAAAAAATAAAATATCCGGAGAGGGCTACCCTTATCACCTAGGGGAATAAAAATAGGCTAAGACCTATTCTTAAACCAAATATACACAAAAAAATCATAAAAATCGGTCAAGCCAATGATATTCTAATAAAATATCATTGGGTCAAGCCGTTTCGGAAGAGATCGATAACATACACTATGATACGAGATTTTTATTAATTAGAAATTAATAAGTCTAGGTTTTTTGTCTTCTGTAGCACCAATCCACTTTTTATTAATTTCTTTACAAATTATATAAAGACTATACAGTATACTACAACTAATACACTTGTGTTCCATTTAAATAATGGCATAGTTTACTTAAGTTACTGAAAGAAGTCTTGCCTTGTTCTGATTATCGTAATTTTATAATTTATGCCTTACTACTTTTGATGATTGGTTCTGTTAAAAAAAAACGTTTATATTACAGCATATACCCCGGTGGACACCAAAACTATCATACCTGGCGCTAACGGAGGGAAAACAATAGTAGAACCGGAAAGAACTAAAATTGAAGAATCGGTGTACAAATGTCCACGGGGAAACAGATTAAGCGCCGATAACACTTGCGAAGGTTGCATAGAAAAAAACTATAATAACTTTAAAACCTGCCTGCTCTTAACTAATCTTTTTACACAGTGCCGTATAATATGAATTGTTTATTATCATTAAATAACTTTTGTTGAAAAAAAAACATTTTTTATTATGTTTCATTAGCAAAAATAATTTTTTGTTACACAATTTTCTGTTACAGATATCGACGAATGTGCAACAGGCGAGGCCTTATGTGGCCCTTTGCAAGTATGTACGAATCTACCAGGTGGATACACTTGCAGTTGTCCCCCTGGGCATAAATTAGTTGGAGATCATGTTTGCGAAGATGTTGATGAATGTGCCTTGGGTGGAAGCGTGGTAAGATATGTATTATAATTACTCCATTTGACCAGTGCAGTTTAATTTTTTCATATACAAAATAAATAGTTATAATGTTAATGTTAGGCATCCATAAAACAAAAATTCTATTAATATTTTCAGCCAATGTGTTCACACAATGCTGACTGCATCAATACGATAGGATCTTATCAGTGCCGATGTCATCAAGGATTCAAGAGTGCTCCAATTAACGACAAGGTAAGAAAAATATAGAGTTTATGTAAGAGTAGCTTATTTAAAGTTAATTTTAAAGTTACTGAAACGTACGTCCTTTACTTATAAAGTATTTATAAATCTCAGGTCCATATTCCGAAGCTTTGTAATTAGCTTTCGAACCATAAGTATTTGTCTAGTTTTGTTTTTTTTTACATCAAAGATAAAAATTGTTATTGTCATTTAATGTTTATTTGCATTATTAGGTATGCGTGGACGTAGATGAATGCACAGACTCACGCCCCGGTACATTATGCCAGCATCGTTGCAACAACGTGTGGGGCAGCTACAGGTGTTCCTGCCACAGAGGCTACAGGTTGAACCTGGCAGATAATCGGTACATATTATTTACAGTTTAATATCTATTATAAGTTACCTTTATCTATTAGTCACATAAGAAGAAATAATAATTTGTACCAATTTATATTTTTTTAACGCTGGGATAGACTCACTGGCTTCAAAGCCAGCCAGTACTACCAACTAAAACCTAACCTAACCCAACAATCCATCTGAATTTATTTTCAATTTATTGGAAAAGTACTCGTTGTTTTAATAAGTATCCGATTTTTCAGCATTTGTAGACCAGACCGATTTGCGGGTCCTTTCTTTACTGTGTAGTAGTTAAAATTTTTGATTAATTTATTACAAATAATGATTTTCGCATATTAGCATAAAGTAATTGGCTTCTATTGCTAGCACCTGTACGGATGTAGACGAATGCACAGAGTTCAAGCACAAGAACTTATGTATTGGACGTTGTCTTAACGAGCCTGGCAGTTACCGGTGTTCCTGCCCCTCTGGGTACAGGCTGTCTGAAGATAAAAGAAGTTGTATTGGTAAGTAGTATACTTGATAAGAAAATTATGATTTGTAAAGAAACTACTTTAATACTTACATTTGCACAACCTAGTAAAACACAAGTTATAGCACCATTTTGATTTCTAGATATTAATGAATGTGAAACCGGAGAAGCTCCTTGTGCTAGTGGTGGTCAATACGAAGGTTCCAGTGTAGTCTGTCTGAATACTCGAGGAGGATATCGATGTCAGAGAATCACGTGTCCGCCAGGATATAAACTTGAGAGTAGACAGTATGTATTTATATTAATGATATTAAGTTTTAAAATAGTTTTATTAGTGTATATCGAATAGCCAAAAGGTCGCAGCCCACTCCCGTAAAGTTGTGCAGATTCTCAATTCAATCATATCATTTGAATCATATGTAGTTGTTTAAGTATGTTTGGACATTAACACTCATCACCAACTAGTTCCATGGTAAGCTACGAGCCTATGTATACCAGATAGTTGATTACACATACCTATTTAACTTTAAATACATACGTGTGTAAATATAAACACCCATGACTGGAGTCAAAGTAATTTATCATCACACAAATGAATGCCCTCAACGGGGTTCGAACACGCGACTGCTGACACAGCAAGTATGGTCAAGACAAACTTACCTAAATATTTCTTCATTCAGGTATAAAGAGTGAACTTTTGTTTCACTCGCATTCATATATTAGGTATATTTTCATAGTTGGGTACTTTCCGAATTACTTTGATTCATTTTATTACAAGTACCATGGTCATACGTATTTTTTATTTCAGTCGTTGTACTAAAATTCAAACCTACTGCCCACCAGCAGACTGGGAATGTTCCCATCAGCCTAGCACGTACTCGTACAACTACATCACGTTTGTCTCCAACTTATATATTCCCGAATCTAAGGTAAGCAAGTTCTTTAATAAATTCCTTGAATTCATTTCATAGTGTAGTGGCGACATCAACTCAAAGGAACTCAGTATGCTATACATCGCGAGTTGTTCAACTCAACAAACTCAAACATCAATCATTTGTTACCTAATTCTTTACTAACCTTCTGACAGAATATTGGCCATGACGATCAATATTCGATTTTTTTAATTAAAACTATTAATATTATGGTCCGGGTTCCCTAGAACATTTTTTTACATTTATTACTATCAAGCTAATTATTTGAAAGTAGCTACATTTTGATGAGACGCCCAACTTTGTCTCTTACGTTCAATCTGTTCAATCTCCATTGTGGTAGCAAACAGAGATAGGAGGGATTGAATATGTCGATTTATTTTGATTATAAAAAAATGTTACGCACTTAATATTTTCAAATAATTAAAATCAGTGGAATATTTAATGTTTGTTATTTAATGATAAAATGTAATTGAATTAACGATTTACGATTTTATTAATTTGTTTCAAAATCTAAATCTGTATGCTACCAAAAAAACTTATATATTTTTAATTTATTACAGGTGGATCTTTTCACAATGAAAGGGCCTTCGTGGCCGTATGCAAAGATGAAATTTGAGTTACGTATCCTGGACGTGGACGCTCCTCCTTCAGTTAAAGAAAAGGCTGATACAAATGCTTTTTTGTAAGTTTATTTTAATTTAATAGTTTATAAATTACCTTACCTACTAATAGTTTAAATTAGAGCCTAAGTAAATAATTCAATCGCCAGATAGAGATTAGAAAAATTTCCGAAAAAATATTCTTGTTGGATTAAATAAAATTTACGCGGACAAGGCAGCATTCGCTAGAAATAGATAAATATTTTTTATGTTTAACAATTCATGAAATAACTTACTCTTTATTTCTCTTTACTCTATATAATTGATTGATGAAATTAAATTTTTTCAGGTTGATTCAAACTGGCAATCAAGCGGTTATGTCACTAGTGAAACCACTAGAAGGGCCACAAAGTATAGAACTCGAACTATCAATGGAACTCTACAGCAGAGGACAGTTTGGAGGAATTGCTGTTGCAAAATTATTTATTTATGTATCTGAATATGAGTTCTAGATGTAGCTTAGATAGTAATAAAGTTTTAAATTGTTGTTGTGTTATTTCGTTATTTTTCCTATCAGTTAATCAAAGAATAACAAAATGTGAAAAATCTATTTACTAGAGAAGAACATGCAACAACGGTAGCGTTACTGCCTAAGCCCCATACCTACGATGATTTCAAACTGCAAACAGCGAACTTTCGATGGGCAGATAGATTGGTTGGTTGCTTAATCAGTATGGAGTTGTATGGAAGTGCGCACATTACTAGAACGATTTGGTGCGGCCGACTAAAAATTTGATGTGCCTTCAAACTAAACATTTGGCCAACTATCGGCCGATTGGTTAATTAATACGGCGGGCTTCCACGCGCGCCATAGAGTAAAGTAATAAAATACATAGAGTAAAGTAATAATGTACCTGAGGGCCTAGACAATGTAACAATCGATTAGCGAAAGCGCTAGTAGAAAAGTTCAAAATGTATGGGTTTGACATATGCCTTAGATATGTCACGTGATCCGTTGTCAACGAATAGATGATGGTAGACAATGTAAATTCAATTCAATTATTAGTGATTTAAAGTTCAAGATGCATACGCTGCGTTTAAGCGATGACGATTGTAGAAATCGAATCACTTCATAACGAATGTCGGTTGGCTATAGGCCCTGATAACGCGTGCACACTACACGTACTGTTCAGTCGGCCAGACTTTCAGTTTTTTCGTGTTTTGACACCGGAATGTCAAGCTTATAGCCTAGGATCACAGCAAGATTACTTATAATTTTCCCAAACTGGTGAAGATACGGCCTATAACGGGTGCTCTGGCTAAATAAATAAAAATTATTCAATACATATAGGCATCCTGACCATTGCAGGGACAGCGTGGTGTCCAGCTTTATCACAGTTGTCCGTTCCAAGAGCACATTCGTCGATATCTGCAAGAAAATCGTCTTTTTGTCTACTTTATATATTAAAAATGGCCATTTGATAAATACTTCTTTGCCATATACTACTATTTTAATATTAATTTAACATTTCTTGATGGTTGTCTTCATAATAATGTTAGTAGACTTAGTTGTGTACATTTGGCAAAAAATAAATTAATCTAAGATTTTTGTCCTCACATTAGAGATCAAATGAAAAGTACCGTTAATTCTTAAAATTTTTCATTAATTACATGTTAAAATTAGAACGTAGAAACAAAAAAAAATAAAAAATATATTAAAAAAGTTATTTTTCAGAAAATTACAGGTGTACACTGACCGCCTATGTGTGAAAATTTTCAAATTTCGACACAAAGTGTTTGTATGCACATTTTACATTGCCAGCGCACTGTTCAATGACATAGAACATATCGCATTGGTTTTTCAATTCGGCGATATAGTGTCCCATCTTGAGGCAAACCTTCAATCATTGACGCGGACTTCCGCGAGAGCGCGTTACCGCTGGGCTACAACTGCCTCTTATTTTAATATTATTTTTATTTAATTAAATATTATTTTAATTAAAATACTAGCGGCCAAATTTTAAATTTTAACCTGGCCAAACCATCCTAGGCGATAATTAATAAAAAAATGTATTTTGTAGTGGACTGAATTGCGAAGCTAAACTATTGTCGAATCCACTTACTTAAACACACACAAAATGTTTCATCAAAATCGGTCCAGCTTTTTAGGAGGAGTTCAATTACATACATACGCACAGAAGTGTTTTAAAAAAGATTTAAGATTTTATATAAAGATAAGTAACATAGGTATTAGCAACCTACCCTTAAAATATGATCTAGAATAATTTTACATCAGATATGGTATAAAAAACTCATAATAAAATAAAAGAACCATAGTGTTTTCTTCATAAAGATTTATTTTAAAATCACAATAATAAATACATACTTATGACTTCAAAATCTAATTGTACGCCATATCACAGTCGCATATCATAACTTAGTTATAAGATAACAATAATTATAAAAGAAACTATCTTTTTAGATTTTGTCGCAGATTTATTTTGCTTTTTAGTTCCCGACATTTTGAATGCTGTGCAATGCATAGTAATAAAAAAAACGTTAGGTGTCACAGAACGTTTAGTAGATGTAAAACATCTACGTCAATATTAAAAACACGAGTAATAAAGGACTAAAACAATATTTACTAAAAAAAACAAACTAAAAAGAAGTGTTTGTAATAGAAATTAGATTGATTTACAATGAAACGTGTCAATAGTATACGCGCATTGCATACGAGACGAGAGCGGTGGCGTAGAAGGGCACGATGGCATGACAGCATCAAACCACCGTTTTGCGACAAGGCGCGCCAATAGATGTTTCACATCAATAAAAAAATCTTTTATTGCCATAAAAAACAGTAAAAAAAATCTTTACTATCTTTAGTGAAGAATAATAACTAAGATGCTGCTAGAACCGAAATCTCAAGAACCGGAGTTTTTAGCTAACCAGCTCACTAGGGTATGGAAGTGCATCGACGAGTCGTATTTCTTTAGTGTAACATTAAGAAATACAGCCCTAAACATAGGGATCTACAATATTGAGCACTGTGAGACAGCCATCCTGCGAGGTAAGTGCGACAGCAGTGCCAGCGCGCGCACTCGCCACCGCCGTCACCTCCGCTGGTGCTCGGTATTCCGCTATTGCCTTGCCGTCAACAGTTCTAGAACATTCAGTTTTATCAGTCATTTGGACTATGTTGGCTAGTTCTTAAATATTCAATTCATTTGGACATATTAGCAAAACTTTAAAGTTTACTCAGTCAGAAATGATTTTATTTTATTTCAACAAAAGAATTTTGTTTTGCAAAATACCTATTATTACCACATATTACCTGAACACCCTCAAAGTTTTCCTTCCACTGTGATAGTAGAACACGTACTGATCATCGGAACTGAACATGGTGATGATGGAGAAGACACCCTCAGCTGCTCTTGAGATGAGCGGCTGGACAGAAGTGCCCCGCTTTAACTCTATTAAGTCGAGTCCCCCTCTTGACGGTGCGCAGAGGCCGATCTTCCCATCTCTGGTACAAGCACCATTCCAGCGAGGCACAAACCTAAGTAAATAATTAAGGAATAAGTTCATTTAGAACTGAAAAAGTTTGATAAACAACCTTTAAAGCTTGACATTTAATCATGTTGCAGTTTAACCCGTAAAAACTTAAATAAGATAGCATAACGCATGGTAAACTGCCTACCAAACTGGGCCATATCACGTCTCATGGCTTCGGAATTGCCAGACCCTTACACCCTCCACGGTAAAATAAACACATACTGAGGGATTTACTCCAAGAGTTATGAAGGATGAGAATTCGTAAATGTAGGTAATTGAAATTAAATTCTTTAAGTAGTTTACCTGACATGTCGCTTAGTTTTGATATCTAGTATTCCAGCCTTGTCGTTTCCGATGACAGCTACCCAGTGCGGCTTATGAGGGAGGGCCACTATGGACTGCATGTCTTTGATTCCACTGTTCTTAATGGGGATCCTGAAATGTATAATTTTAAGTTATAATATATTATTTTTTCAATATATTATTTAGGCCATGTCTGTTTTTTTATGGTCGTAAACGTATATGTAATTTAAATAGTTGTAGTTTTTGTATTTATTTAAAATAGTCGTATCTCTTACTTAAGAACGTACACACGTAATTTTCGAATTTTTTTATTTCAGGTTTGCGGTCGTTTAATTCGCACTTTGGCTAACCGGATCTGGATTAAATTTGGCAAAGAGATAGATCTGGCATAGCACAAAGGTTTTTCAATAGAGACGAATTTTTGATTTCCCAGTAGTAGCAGAGACGCTGGTTATTACTATGTTATTACATAAACACTAAAATTTAATAAAGACAAACCCAATATAATTCAATGAAAATATAGGAAATATTATTAAAATATAACAAAATTAGAACAACAAAACAAACAAACTTATGTAGTCTAGCTCCGGTTCTAGCGTGGAATACGTGGAGGCACTCTCGCGCGTTCTTATCAAGTCCTGGCGCCACGAGGTGGTGCTCGTCTGCGGACGCGACTGCGGCGCGGAAGCCGGTGCCTCGCGCCTCGTACTCAACTGTGTAGATCTGTTCACCATCTGTTCAACCATAGTTGAATATATATATATATATATATATATATATATATATATATATATATATATATATATATATATATATATATATATATATATATATATATATATATATATATATATATATATGTATGTATGTATTCAGCTCTTTTTAAAGTCCCACTACTGGGCGGGTCGCCCTTTAACACAAGGGGGATCAGGCCATAGTCCACCGCGCTGGCCTAGTGCGTGTTGGCGGACTTCACATGTATTTCAAAAACTTGCTAGGTTCTCTCAGACATGCTGGTTTCCTCACGATATTTTCCTTGACCGTAAAACAAGTGGTAATTATGGAAGAAATGAATCGCACATTTAAATGTCAGAGATGTGAGACCCGGATTTGAGCCCGCATCACATGGTCATCCAAGCGAGTGCGTTACCACTGGACTACCACTGCCTTATAGTTATATTCCTTACTTCACTTCAATTACATAACATATTTTTTTAAACTAAGTAACACGCCATGCTAAGTGAAGAGAAATTGGTAAAGCCGTCTCTGAGATTTTCCGCACTCGTCTGATGATAAGTGTAAAACGCTCATAATTTCGTCTAAAAAAGTACTATATGTGGTGTGCATTACTTCGAATTTGTGCTTACACAATTAGATTCATGAATTTTATTCTTCGATTTGACTTAAATTTTCATGTTGACGCCACGTTTCAAAGATATATTAATTAGGAAATATGTTTAAATATTTGCTCATAGTAAATATATTATTAATTATTAAAACAGTTTCTCATACAATTGTAGGATATTTTGTGATATTTACCCGGGATAGTCCTTGTCACGATGTGAGCCATGGCGACATTATCAACATTGTCAG
The DNA here is from genome assembly GCA_951802675.2 of Boloria euphrosyne. Taxonomy (NCBI): domain Eukaryota; kingdom Metazoa; phylum Arthropoda; class Insecta; order Lepidoptera; family Nymphalidae; genus Boloria; species Boloria euphrosyne. Next base: position 7,551,666 of record OX637896.1, read on the forward strand.
TAGAAACTACCATTGAAATGGTCACAAATTTCATGCCATCTTCTAGAAGAAGGAGCTGCTTAACACCTTTCTGCTCCTCCTTGAAAACTACCTGGAAATTGATTCATATTATTAACTTAATTTAGCGCACACGAAGGGTTCCATATACCATTATCTACAAGAATTAAGCTAATCCTCTAAATTGTATGAGCCCCCATACAACTTAGAGGACATCTTAATTGGCGTCAACTATGTATGTGTCCTTTATTTTTGCATTTTGCCAAATTTCAAGATTCTAAATTCACAGGAAGTCCCTTGCGTGTGTCGAAAATTTGCAGCATAAACAACTAAATCATTTGATTGCGTTGGCTTAGAAGTATGATGTTTTTACAGCTCCAAGGGATAGTAGACCTGAGTATTTGATATGAATTTCAGCTTGGCAGACAGAGAGACGGACAACAAAGTGATCCTATAAGGGATCCGTTTTTTCCTTTTGAGGTACGGAACTCTAAAAACGAGGAAACAAACATATGAATAGTTACTATAAACAAAAAAAAAAGAGATAGTAACCTGTTTATCATTGGTATCCCATATAAGAACGTTCCCAGACTCAGCAGTGAGAACGTTCTCACCAGTGGGTGTGATGAGCGCGTGCGTGACGATGGCGCCCAGCGGTGCGTCTGCGCACTGCGCCAGCAGCCGCCCCGCGCTGGTGTCCCACAGCGCCCAGCAGCTGCGCGTCACCGTCACCGCCAGCGGCTGGTCTCGAGCTAGGCTGAATATTATATACATACACTAGAAAATTCAGCCCTTTTTAGTAAGTGAAAATTAATAAAACGGTTTTAAAATTAAAAGTAGCCTAAGTTACCACTTATAACATTAGCTATCTGAGAGTGAAAATCCGGTCGAAATCGCTCCAGCCGTTTCAGAGATTAGGGGAACAAACAGACAGACAGACGGCCATAAAATTTTAAAATGTACTTTTTGATGTATATACTTTTATTATATACTCGTCCATTTAGTATATAATCGTCCTTCATATATGCATTAAGTGAAAAGCTGTTAAATTGAAATTAAAAAGACGCTTAAATTTTATATTTTTGTTTAAATGTACTGATTAATTCGTAGATTATATATATTACTGGAGAATAGGTTCAATTTTTTAAATCTTAAAGTATAGTTCTCTTTGAGGTCAAATCTCATAAATTATAGGGTTTCATATGCCATATTTAAGTAGCCATCACATTACTACATTTGTGACGCAGAAATAACAAAATGTGATAAAATACATATTATAACAAAAAAGTAACAACTATGTAGTTAAGAATTTTTGTACTTCAATGTACTTATGTAGAGATGCGTCAAAAATAATAGCTCATTAATTTAGCTTGCACGCTTCAAAGCGTGCAAGTTGAAAATAAACTCCGCCAACGTAAAGTAGAATGGCGAAGGCTCACAGCACATACTCGTATAATAATATTTAGACTTTTAATCTTCAAGCAAACTTTTAATCAAAACATTTAAAATTAATTTTCTTTTTAGAAGTCCAACACTATTCAATTAAATGTATTAGAAATATTCTTGAATGTTGTCAAGTTTGTGTTACACCAGTTCATAGTCTATCTACATGCCAAATTTCATCCAAAACCTTCCAGCCGTTTTACCCTGACAGTTGCAACAAACTTGCGCAGTTAAAACTTGTCCAGTCCAAATAGACTATAACAACTCACCTTATAGAATCAATAGGTAGTTCTTGCCGATCTATTTTGTGAACTTGCTCGAAAATATTATCAATGTTCCAGATCTTCACGGTGCGGTCGATGGAGGACGTAATAACGTTGTTCCAGGCGCCGACAGTGAGAGGTTCTAGCTGCACGATGCGGCCGAAATGTGCGTCTAACACTTTGATCAGCTTAGTTGTCTCCAAACTCCATACGTATAGGTTTTTTCTGGATGATAAATATTATAAGCTAGAGACTTTTGAACTAAGGTTTTACGTCTCAAAGGCATTAGCAAATGTCTATCTTCGAATATTGCGTTTATTTTACAATTTGATATTTGCGTGAATCTAAGAAAGTATTTTTGGCATTTACTGCGTGGGGTATGCTAAGTTTACATTTCAACGAACGTACTTGGCATACAAACTAAAAAGGTCATGTTTGTCTACCCTACAATATGCCTAAAATGATGACATTTTCGTGATATGATTTATGAGTGTTTTTCTTTTATATGCCAAAAGCCATGACTTTTAAATTATTTTTATTATTTGAATATCTGGAGAGGGTCACCCTTATCACCTAAAGGAATACAAAATAGCCTACAACCTATTCAAAGACCTATCCAATATACACTAAAAAAAATCATAAAAATCGGTCAAGCCGTTTCGGAGGAGTTCAATTATAACAAACACTGTGACACAAGATTTTTATATATTTGAGAAGATTAGAGATGAGAATTAAAGACATACCTGACTCCAGCTACAGCGTAAGTATTGTTATTGCTGATCATAAACGAATTGGAGAGGGTCATTTTAGTAGAAATATTTCGTATGGTGTGCGGAAGTTTTAGAACTATTCCTTCTAAGTGCAAATCTTTTTCTTGTTCCGTATCTGCTTTCTCTTCCTGAAAGGAAATTCATACAGAAATTACGTATAAGAAAACTATAAAAGGTTTTTAATAATCATCTATTTTATAAATTTCTGACCGAGTCGAATCAGTATGTCAAAAAAATTCTTACTTCTTCGTCTTCTTTCTTTTCTTCGTTTTCTTTTTTTATCTCGTCACTGATATGATTCCCGCGCGCAATCACGTTGTTAAAGTCCCAAACTACGAAGCTGTATGTTGTAGTCGCTAAAAATTAATTTTACTATTATACATGAACATTTTAAATGTGAAAGTTTTTATGTCTGCATGTCTTGAAGTTGAGTTGGGTGTTTTTTACTCAAATACGCTGTAATGGCAAAACAGATTTGGATGACATTTGGCAGACATAGACTAGATATAGTCTGGAACAGCTTTGTGCCTGAAAAATGCACGGATCCCGTGGGATAGACTCGTTTTTGTTCTTCAGGGACGAATCTGAACATAGCAAGGGTGATTTGCTATTAAAAAATATTGGCTTTGAATATAAGAAAGTAAACAAAGTACTTTTAAAAACGGAACATCTTGAAAGATGACATCTTTTATTTCAACAGCTCGGAGACTTAACGTATTCCGATAAGTACTTATAAAATTAGATTTACCGAGCAACATTCGATCCTTTTTTCCTCTCTTCAACTGGAGCATCGCTTCGGCGGTGTCAGTCTCTACATGATACAGTTCGTCCACTTTGTCCCACTTTAGTTCGGTCTCATTCATTCCGTATATTGATATCTGAAAATCATCAATCAATTTTTTTCTTAGATATGCGCGAATATTTGACATTACTAATACAATATTTGACATACTAATATGAAAATGTAATATAACTAGCAATTCCTGCGGCTCCACCCGCGTTCTACCATCCTTATCACCTAGGGAAATAAAAAATAGCCTACGACCTATTTTCAGACCTACCAAATAAACACATAAAATTTCATAAAAATCGGTCAAGCCGCTTCGAAGGAGTTTGATAACAAACACTGTGACACGAGATTTTTGTATTTAAGAAGAGATATCAAATAAATTATTTTCAATTATAAATGTTTAGTATAGTGAAAAATGCTGAAAATTAAAATTAACAAATATTGTAAGTGTTTTAGAGACATTTTAAATTTTGATAATATTTTGTAAATTTCTTGAACGTTGTCTCTCCCTTGAGCAAACTAAATTCGCGCAAAATACTGTTACAATTTTTAGGATATTTTTTGGAAAATCTTATTAAAGTAGTCGTAAATTTTGAAATAGAATAAATCGAAAGAAAATAGGTCGAATCTATAGTTTTTATAATTTTTGTCTGTCTGTGACCGCATCACGAAAAAACCACTGGTCAGATTTTGATAAAAGGTATGAAAATAGTTATCCGGGTATATATTGTATACCATACTTTTTATTGCGGGAAAATAACATCTCCAACTTTTAAAGTGAAATAAAGGATATAATAAGCAAGTTTTCAACGTATTTCAACAACTAAATAACATTTATTGTTCAAGATTCCACTAGAATACTTAATAATTAATACCTGATACCCTCGTTCAGGGTCACTTGTATAGATTTTAGTCCAGTTTTTGTTAAGAGTCAAAGCTCCTCGACATCTCAGCGGTTGCATCCACACATTTGACTTACAGAAATGCACTAATAGCCTATCATCATCTAAGTCTCCGCTCCACATCACCAGCACAAGGTTTTCTAGGTCCCGAAATTCTATTGCTGAAAATAGATGAAACTTTTTGTTATTCTTCCATCGCCAAAATGAATGTCCAAAAATAGCAGTGTTGTTTTAAAATATAAATAATATTATATTCTTTTATATATTTTTAGGTCCATAGTATCCTATATTCATCCTTTCATCCATCCTTCGCTCGGGTCCGGGTAAATATTAAAATCTTTTTGAACGAAATCTTAACTCTGACACAGTAAACTCTGCTGCAGTTTAGTAAGGGCTTGACTTTCTAGCAGGTTTCATGTGATGCTGCAGAAACAGGCTTAGTTGCAACTAATATGGCAGGCAACAATGTTGTCTAGATTAGAGCTTATAGTTTGCAAACGGCTCAACGGATTCTCTGGATTTATATATCAAAAAATACTTTCGATAAACTTTCACACAAAAATCTAAATTAAAATCAGTTTATATGATTGGGTGATACGATGCCACAGATATACAGACACACGGTTACACTCATAAGACTCCTTATTTTGCATCCAGGGTTAAGATATTTGATATGATTCTATTCTAAGTACATACAAAGTATTTCCCAAGGAACATCATCGTATGGTGCTGTGTTCGGTGCAGGTTTAGTGTCTTCAAGTTCGCCTCTCATATTGTATTGAACCCACGATCTGGGTCCGTAGATGAACATGTGGTGATTTAAAACGTACACTCCTCTGACCGTTTCACCTGTAATAGGTATAAAGATTGGAATCAATTTCTTTTCATAAATAAAGTAATATTTTGAATTATTTGATATGAAATATAAAGCTATATTATGTGTCTTGAAGATGTCTTATTTTAAGCTTCGTTGATATCGGATTAGCAATTTTTGAAATTAAAAGTTACAAGCATACTTACAAAAGTTTTTTATTAAATTTAAGAAAAACTAATTTGCTTTATAGTCATTTAAGACAAAATTGATTTGTATGATAAAATATAAGCTGGCAACTATACATTTGATCTGCTGTTGCGTATCTGTGTGTATATTACCTTCGTCCAGTGGATTTTCAATAGTGACGTATTCACTGGTCAGCATATTTAGAAGTATTGACTGTAAACAATTATTTTAAAACATAAATAAACTTAGAACACAAAAGGATATTTTTTTAAAACATAAATAAACTTATACTTCTACACAAAAGGAGATTTTTTGAGTAAAAGAACTTGAAAATAATTTAGAAGAAAATAAAATAATATTTTCCAAAAACAAGAATTTCTTAATATTGCATGCTTAATCTCGCACCTCTGATATTTTTAATGTACGAATTGATTCTAACGTGATTATTACTTGTCTTACGGTTAAGGAAAACATCGTGAGAAAATCTGTATATGTAAGAGAACCTAGCACGTTTTTGGCGACCATGTTGAAGTCTGCCAACCCGTACTTGGCTGGCGTGGTGGCTATTGCCTCATCCCCTACGTATTAAATGTAGAACCATGCAATTGAAAGTTAAACGGGATGAATATTTATTATTTAAGCAATTTTTTTTGTTTTGCACCATCCAGTGTCCATGCAATCCAAAGTTTCCATATTATCTAGGTTGCCTGGAAGAGCTCACTTTAAGTGATAAGGCCGCCCTTACACTAACTAAAATGTGTAATTTTTTATGTAGTCTCTGATTATTGAATCTTTTTTTTTGTAATAAAGTATTAAATAAATAAATAAATAAAATGCTTACCACAGAATTATTTGTAGAAGCCGCCGCCCATTTGTTATCTGGGGAAAGCTCTAAGTTCTGCATGATGCCTTCTAGTTGAGGACACAAGTCCCTCGCCAGGTCTGATGTGGACAGGTCCCAAGATATTACTCTACTGGATATCGACACTACGTAACGCTTGTCAGAGCTTAGGCGGAATGCAAATACTGCGAACTGGTGACCTTCTAGCGAATACTGGAAAATGGAGTTACATTAGTTTAAAAATACTATAATAATATTATCATCATCATCAGCCCTTTTTAACGTCCCACTGCTGGGCACGGGCCTCCCTCAGTACGAGGGGGATCAGGCCATAGTCCACCGCGCTGGCCCAGTGCGTGTTGGCGGACTTCACATGTCTTACGAAAACTTGCTAGGTTTTCTCAGACATGCAGGTTTCCTCACGATGTTTTCCTTCACCGTAAGACAAGTGGTAATCAGGATAGAAATGATTCGCACATGAAAATATCAGAGGTGCGAGACCCGGATTTGAACCCGCATCACTCGGTTATACAAGCGACGCGTTACCGCTGGGCTACCACTGCATAATAATATTATAATTAAATTAAATTGTCATGAGACATTAATAAGGTTAATGATTTTTAATTAAAAATGCTGATTAAAATACTACATAATAAATAAATAGTTCTGTCATTAGAGAGCAACAAAAAGACATGTTTCAGGGACAAAATTTGCAAAAATTACCAGTAAGTTCCAAGTAGGAACCATTACCTTCAAAGGTCCACCAGGGGTGTGCAAGCAGTGGTGCGAGGGCAGCAAGGCGCAATGGTTCTTCCCCTTGTCGTGGCATTGCTGCAGCAGCGCCGCGACCGCAGGGTTGTGCGGCGCTTCCGGTCGCAGCCGCCCCACCAGCTGTGGCGCGAGCATGTCCGGGAAAGCCCCGAGGATCGCTCCGCCTAGACGTAGCGCATCCGCTACTAGCATCAACTCCCTGTTCGGATATTTTAAATTAAATACTCGTTACAAGATTTATTTACTTACTTATTTTCTCTTCTATACAAAGCTTTATTTCTAAAATTTCTATTAGTATCTATGTATATGTACCTACCTATATTAGATTTACGCGAATATATTATAATAATTTGATATTTTAAATAAAACAAACATGTCGGAATTTTTCGCAGGCTTATTGTGATTTTTGATCCCCCATCTTGAATACTTTACATTGGTCACTAAAACCTTAGTTTCTCCCATATTAAGAAAAAGCAAAAACATATTTGATTTAAAGTAATATTATTAATATCGCTCAAAGTAATTAAACTTTTCTACTAGATTTTGATAGAGTTGTTTCAGAATTTGAGATTTTATTTCATTCTTAGTGAAAAACAAAAACAAATCTCAAATCAGAATATAATCTATCGCTAAGCAAAACTTCATCCAGATTCGTTCAGCCATTCTGGCATTTTTAAGTATTTAGTATTTACGCATTTACAATATTTAGTGTGAGATTATTATCAACTGAATTATATTACCTTACTGCATCTTTATTAACGTGTAATTTAGCATCTTCAAAATCGGCCAATACTGCCTGGAGAGGACAGCAGTTCAGCTTTGCGTGGAGCCACTCATAGTTGAACAGCACTTCTGCATAGAGGTCAGTGAAGCGTTTCGATCGAACTAGGTGGAATGGTAGTTCACCAAACTAAAAAAGAAAATTCTATTCTTGTATTGTGGACAATTTAATTATTGCTTATAAGAAAACATTACATAAAAAAGGTTGCCTTTTTCGTAGTTTAAAAATTCCTTATTGGTTAAAAGATTGGTTTGACTTTTTGGTTATCTAGTACAAAATCAGACAAGTGCGAGTGCGACTCGCATACCAAGGGTTCCGTAGCGTTAAAAAATAAAATAAGTTTATAATCGGTTACATCGCGATTTTCCTTTACTTGTGGTGTAAGCAAACTTCATGATTCTATGCATTGGAAGCACTGTAAGTTTTGATTCCCTTGCATGTGTCAAAATTTACGGCTTAAGCGACCATAACTTTAGAATACGTTAACTTGTGTTAGTATTTTCAATGTCACATGTAAATATGTAAAAGTTTATAACATTTATAAACCAACATTCTATGAAGTTTTTAAATTCACCTTTCTTAAATTGTATCTTTTAGAAGATCCATCGGCTGAAGTGAAAACAAGCGGTTGTAATGGCACTTTCCTATCAGCTACTCCCTCTTTGTCCGCCAGATTAAATCTATGTCGTTGAATTTCAGTATACTTAAATGGCTTCGGAATACCACCACCCCAAATACCTAAAAAAATATTAAGGCCTTAATAAAAAGGGTTGAATAAAAATGGTTGAATAAATTATTAAGACCTTGGACTATGGCCTGATCACATTGAAGGTAGGGCTGTACCCAGCAGTAGGACGTTAAGAAAACGGATACACAAACAAATACGAAATAAAGTAGCATAATCTCATTATAATAATTACCCAAATAATAATCCGCAATCATGGAGTGAAAATACATTGCCATGTTCATATTTTTGAAGTATCTCTCACGTGCGGTGTCGCGGAACTGCCGGTGGTACCAGTTCATCACTGAAACCCCGTCAGCTTCTCTCTCTGACAGGTAGTTTGGGAGATCGTTACGTATTCTGAAATAAATAATTGGGTTTACTTAAAAAAAGAAGAGAGAAAAAGATCTGGAAAATTACTTTTATTTAAAATATTCGCCAGATATTGGCGTAAATCTAAGAAAGTTCTATTATATTATTAGTATTATTGAATGGAAGTAGTAATATTGTTTGTTTCTATTTTTTTCTTTATACGGAAAGAAAGTCTCATATAAATTGCAATAATAGCAAAAAATTGAATATATTTCTATTTTATCTATTTTATTATTTATTTATTTATCTATTTTCGAACTTTCACTAAATTAGCCGACATCAAACCTAAATACTTAGCTAATAAATATATTTAGTTATAAATAAGAAAATCATATATTAAATCTCCATTTTTAGTCATAATAATATTATACGAAAAATATACAAATATATGCCTATATCTAGCATATTTTAATAAGACGTAAAGAATAACTTTATTTACAGAGTCTAATGAAAAGTATAGCAAGATCCACATGTTTCGTATATTGAGTCATTCGCAAACACACAGACAGCTTACCTGGTCCACAATAACGGAGGTATCCTTCGCACTGGAGGTAAGTGGTATTGATACACATCATCCAACACTTTATCGTCCAAGGAGATTAAATCCTCCAATTCGGTTTCCGACAGCCCACTTCTTGCAGCTGTTATATACGCGAGCGCATGGAATACTAATAGGCGGCCATGCTGAAAGGACATTTTTTATTACCTGTACATGTTAAAACTTATATTATCATACGTTTTTATTTAAAACTAGCAGTACTTGCGGCTTCGACCACAATCAAGCTTCCCACCACTACCAAAATCCACAAGTCTACCCGCTAAGCTAATCTGAATAATTCCCGGAAATTTCATCGAAATCGCTCTAGCCGGTATGAAGTCACACCGTTTTTGATATACATACATAATATATAGATAGATAACTGTAATTATCAATATCACTATGTCTAAAAATAGAATTTGTAATGTTTAATCAATGTTTGAATTATTCTGAGTTTAAGAGGAAGTTTTCTTTTGATTCGCAATTGATGAACTTCATGAGGATTCAAATTCGAACGTACTTTTTTTGACGTTAACTGTAATAAATAAGTAATTTTAAATAAAGATTATAACATGTAGATTAGTAAAGTTATTAGATTTTAAGGTGACTGAACCTTTCATAGTTTAATAACGATAAAAAATACAAATAAGTGTATTTTTTTTATGGGACAAAGGGGGCAAACGGGCAGGAGGCTCACCTGATGGTTAGTGATCACCTCCGCCCATGGACATCTGCAACACCACAGGGCTTGCAGATGCGTTGCCGGCCTTACAGGAAAGGGAGGGAGGGAGGAGGGAGAAGGACGGGAGGAGGGATGGGGAGTGGGCCTCCCGGACTCTCACTTACCGGACGAAATGCGACAGCATAGCTGCCACTTCACGCCGGTCTTCTGTGAGAGAGTGGTACTATACGGGGCGTGCCGGCCCATTCGGCTGCTACCCGAAGGTAACAAGCATGGCACTACCACTTGAAATATGTATATCATATAAACAATCTCAAACATATTAGACAAGCTATTTCATTGATGGCTATAGGCTGTAAGGTTAAAATAAGTCACTATTACTTATACTGACCTGCTTTTCAATTCTTTCGAACAGCATCATAATGGAGTCCATGACGGTGGAAGCGAGATGAGTATCTTGAGGTTTAGTGTAACTTCGCCAACGACAAACCTGCAAACAATCTAAGTTTAAAAATATTACTTAATAAGGAAGGTTTATATCGAAAAGTTAAAAGACAGTCAAATGTGCCGGTCCATACTTACACTCAGACGAAATAACGACCGTTATTTCCGTCCGTTATCCGTTTGATTGACGAATATCCGTGACTGTCCACAAAAATAACGACCATCTGATGGTCAATTATGTAGACAAATTCAGAAAGCCATTCTGACACACACACACACACACACACACACACACACACACACACACACACACACACACACACACACACACACACACACACACACACACACACACACACACACACACACATACGTACACACGGACATAGATAATAATCGACCTAAAATAAACTATGGAGAGAGTTGGAAGGACTTTCTTCTTTCAGACAGCATCATCTCTACTTTTTAAAGTCGTCCAGTGCTTGTCGTATTGGTATAAATCATTACGTTACCAGCTGCTCCTACGCCTTACTCTTTTTTATTTTTGTTTTGATTCATAATTAAATTTCTTTTGATTTGATACGTACCTACTTTAAATATTAATTGTTCCATGAAATATTGTAATGATAATAAAAGTTACCTCAGCAAATACTAATTTGACGAAGATTGGAAGTGAGCATTGTCCAATGGCGTTAGAGACAAGACGCCACTGGTAGTTGCTTAAGTCTCGAGCTGCAGAAGCCATCCATAATCTAAATTGAAAAAAAAAATTATAAAAATATCATACTATTATTAATAATGAATTTCGATAATGCCTAGATTTTACAAAATAGATAAGTTAAAAAAATACTTATTTATTTTTATTATAATAAAGAATATAATAAAGTTAAGATTCTCACTTCAGAACCTGCATCGCTAAATCTTCCCCCAAAGCTTTTACTTCTAGGAAATTCTCTTCAGAATCAATCATTCTCCGCAATACGTCGTATTCTTTAGACACTTCGGGGTTTGCTTCTTCACATGCACATGTCACAATAATCTTAAAAATTGAAAAAAAAAATAGTATTATGCAAAAACTTATGGTTTATAACTTCTATTCTTGACTATACGAGTTAATAATACATAATACGTACGTGTTACAAGACTATACAGATTGTGCCAAATACTTACTTTACAATGTGGAGGCAATCTAGTAGGTAGCCATGAAACTTTATTGTTTTCAGTTCCAATACCCGTCAGTTGGTCGACGGAGTCTAGATACAAAAGCAGCGGTTGTTGTTGAGAGGCCATTGTGAGAAGTTGCTTGAAATGCGCCGTCAGAGGGACTAAATCGTCAGGAATGCTTTCGAAGGGCAATGCAAAATTGTAGGATATCTGGAAATGCAAATTAGTTAGCAATATAGTAGTATGTATGTTTTTGTATTTACTCAGTAATAATTATACTTATTACTTCATAATGATATAAGTTATTTTTTAACATTAACCACTGAGAAAATATATGAAAAATATCTTTTTATTTATCTTGCTGTATATAGATCTATCTCATAGAGTCCAGTCATCGTTTGAAATGTAAGCGAAAAAAAAAATTGTTTATTTACGAGATCACATTAAAAACCTCTAAAATTATCAGTGTTTCTCTATTATATTATGCATGTAACAGTCTATCTATTAAAAAAACCGGATTACAATCCGTTGCGTTTGAAGATCTAAGCATACATAAATACAAACAGATTTTATTTAATACTATTTACTAGTGATGAAAATATACGATATTGTTACAGTTAAAATAAATAACCTGTTGACAAATAGATATAAGAGTTGGAGTCAAAGCGCTGGAGTCAGGAGTTGTTCCGAGGAACCTGATGATGTTAGTGGGGCGCACTTCTGCGAACCAGTAATCTAGAGACATTGCTGAGCTTTTCGCGAGCAGACTTGTTTTACCGCAACCACCTGTTAATGAAATACAAAAATATTTATTATTATTATTGTTTTTTATAAAATGTTGCTGGAATTTGTGTTTCACATATTATATAGAATTCTTCAACTCGTAATCATAAAGTTTAATCAGCTATTATCATACAAAGTTTAATAAAAATCTCTCCAGTGGTTTTTTCACGATGTGTCTGACAACAAACAAAAAATCTAAAAAGTATGAATCTATACTTAGACCATAAGTATTTCAATTATAATAAAGACTAAATTGATAAGATTTAAAGAAAAATAATGTACATATTTTAAATATGTACATTATTTTTTTATTAGACATATTAGGTATTATAATATAATTAAAATAATAACATTTATGAAGTTCCACCCAGTTTCGATAGCCGGACGAATCCTAAACATTTCGTAACGGGACTTCCCGTAAAATGATTATTCTTTTGCCGGGAAGTCCCGTTTCTAAACAGCACTTGCGACTGACACTATAGATTGCGACAGCAATAAATCGTGTTCCATCCCTATATGTAATAGCTACATCTCTTATCACAGATGACGCACAGATCTGTACCTATTTGTCCCACCCCATATGAGAAATTGGGTAGCCTTAATTCGGACTATTTGTTTTCTTGACTATAGATTGTCTTAATTCTATATTAAATAACGTAATAATTCTTTTATTTTCTTATATTATATCCGTATTGAAATAAGTAAAATGGAGCACAATTCTAAATTTCATCATTATCGCTCACCAATTTCAGTAGCTTATTTCATGATAAACAAATCAATAAACCATAGATTTATCAATTATTATTATTCTGGGAAGCTATGATTTCTATCTAGAAACAAATAATTTTATTATTTTTTTACTTGAAGTATTTTTTAAATTATTTCAGAAGTAATAATTTTGCACATTTAATAATAACAGCATAACGTTATCTTTCATCATTTACGTTTACTTAAATTATTTTGTTACTTTGTAATTAAAGTCACTTACGTCAGTATATTTTAATTTTTCCTTATTAATATGAACCGCACAGTATTTCATTGCATTGTTATAAATGACACGTGAAAGATTGGTGCCTGAACTAAAGGCTTTACGTCTCCATGACATGCAGTTATAGCACCAGTAATTTTCAACTCTGGACTATACCAAAATAATGTAGCCTTTTGACAGAAATCCTATAATTGGGTAAAACTCATTAATGAACCAGGATTCGAACCTAATCCCTCGACCACTTAACCTTTAAAAATTAATAAGAAAAAATAAATCAATAAAGCAATTACCCTCTCCATATAGCACTAAGGGCTTGTCAGAATCGTTCATCATATAATTTTTTATGAAATTCAAATCGTTCTCTCTCCCATGGAACACTTTCACAGAATTGTTACAAGCGTGCAAATGTTGTAGGATTTCTGTTACGATCTGTCCTTGAGCACTGCTGTCTTCTTTTCGCATGGCTCTTTAAGCATTCAGAATTATTATTCAAAATTAGTATAAAGTTACGTTTATTGTTAAATATTTCCCGCGGCTTCGCCCGCGTTAATTTTTTAAATATTAGGAGTCAATCCCGCGGGAACTCCGGGATAAAAAGTAGCCTATATGTTATTCTGGGTCTTCAGCTACCTACATACCAAATTTCATCGTAATCGCTTCAGTAGTATTTGCGTGAAAGAGTTGTTACTCTTTCACGCAAATACTACTGAACCGATGTTTGTTAACATCCATACTCACAAACTTTCGCATTTATAATATTAGTAGGATATATTGAAAACAATTGGGTTTCTCTTTTTAAGTTATTTGGACAACTTTCTACTTCTTAAGTATTATTACAAACTAAAAAATCGAATGCCTTATTGTCCTGGCATGGTATCTTTATACGCTACATTTTATATTTTGCTCAGCAGTTTTCGAATCGATATTAATATACATACAAACTTTTGCATAGTTTTTGTAAATACACTAATTTCGTAGAAAGTTAAATTTTTGCTTCATTGTTTCGAAAATAATAATCAAAGTATTTCAATCAAAACGTTATATATGTACATATACTTGTAGTTTGAAACCAATGTAATTTAATGAGAACAAAGTGAAACGCACCTGTCCACCAGCTTAATGATGTTTTTATAGAAATGAGATATAAAATGATTGAGGTATTCGCCATGTGTTTCATTGTCGAGTCCGTCGCGACCGATCCATTCTACTGTGTACCTGTAATTAATGATAGATAAAAATTATAAATTCAATCAAAGTTTATACTTTCAAAATTGAAATTTAACTCCTATATAAAACCCCATTATTAGCTATTCTAATTCAAGAATAACGTTGAATTATAGAAAAATAATTGTTGAATTCCATGATTACTTACCTATTACCCTTAGCTTAAGGGCTTAATTTTTATGATGGAATTTTCATATTCCATCATAAAAATTTAAAGTTTAATGTAATAAATTCATACCCACGAACAAAATGTTATTATAAAAAAGTTTATTTTTTAAAATAACAATTCATTTAAAATAATGATTTCAATTCAAAGAAGAATAATTACATACGAAAATTTTACCCAGATTGAGTAGTCCTTTTGTAAAGTAATAGGATAGATATCGCAGATACTATTCCCGTTGGTGCTGATCCGATGTTTTATCACCGGTGAACGCTAATCCATAATTAGGCCATTTTTTTACTTTATTACAGTATGGAGTTAAAATTCCAGAGAACTGGCCTGTATCTAACTAAGCCAGTTCGAAGTGTCTATATATATTTTGTTAATCATCTGCATACAGATGGAACGAGGAAGAAATGACATGAAAGGAGAAATAACCCTTAACACGTACTAATTGTAATATACTATTTATACTGAGAATCATTAACATGGCTTCTTTACAAAATAATTCATTGATTAGTTGGAAGCCGCACAAGCTATCGAGACAAATTGTTTTGTCTCATCAACTAAAATCATATGAAATTGAGCAATCTTTTTTGTAATTTGAAGGACATAGTTACATAAGCAATAGATGTTTTTGAAGTATATCGAAGAATTTTTTTTTTTATGGGACAAAGGGGGCAAACGGGCAGGAGGCTCACCTGATGGGAAGTGATCACCTCCGCCCATGGACATCTGCAACACCCACAGGGCTTGCAGATGCGTTGCCGGCCTTTCAGGAAAGGTAGGGAGAGAGGAGGGAGAAGGACGGGAGTAGGGATAGGGAGTGGGCCTCCCGGACTCTCACTTACCGGACGAAACGCGACAGCGTAGCTGCCACTTCACGCCGGTCTTCTGTGAGAGAGTGGTACTATACGAGGCGTGCCGGCCCATTCGGCTGCTACCCGAAGGTAACAAGCATGGACTACCACTTAAAAAAAAATAACGTTAAAAAGTAACGTTATTATTTACATGAGTATGTTAATATTTACTATATCACTGAAAAACAGTGAGCACAACTCTCCAAGACGCAATCCTAGCATGGGTGAAACAATCAGACTGGAAGAAATTCACCCATCAATACCTCATCATCAAGGGAACCAGCATGGAGATTAGAGACCAGGAGGACCATTGCCCTAGAATGTAGTGTCTCAGAAATATTGCCAAACTAAGGAAGCGCTGCGATCGCTATGTTGTCTCAATGCCTAACTTCACGTTGTCACAATAGTGACAATACTCATAAACAGCTAACTTCACAAATACTACTTACCGTCGACAGCGCGTTATAAATTCTACAAATTTTCAGAGACAGGCGGGTAATGGTTTAGTATGAAGCGATGGTTCTCCTGGTCTCTAACCTCCATGGGAACCAGGAAGAACAGAAAGCCTAAAAATTACTCAGTTGTTTTAATTACTTACTTTTGTATGTTTGTTGTTTCAATTTTTTCAGGTAACCTGACGTCTCTTAGGTCAGCTAGAAGCTTAGAAGCTTCAGCATCCAAACTCCTATTGAGGATGTCGACAAAATTACTAGCTTTTTTCAAATTCTGCAGATTTATATTGTTTATATATCTGACGTATGCCAAACAGTGGTTCTTTGTATTTTTAACATTTAGGATACCGTTGATCACTTCACGTTCGGTAACTGGAATAATTATATTTTAGTTACTAATTTTACTCTCGTTAACTAACTCGTTAAATATTTTTGGATATGTGAACTAAAAGTTTTCCCAAATCATATCTTTCGAATACAATACTGTTTGTTTCGCAATGTACTTCAATGGGATAAGAAAATGTATTTTTCGCGTTTTTTTAAATTATATCCAGTTTATACTCGTAATTTCTTTCAAGCCACATCACTATTAGAGCTTAAAATGGAGAGATTTGAATGAGTTAGAATTTTATTATATACTCGTAGTATGTATGTAACAGTTTAACGTATGTCTTTAAGTGTACTTCAAAATATATGATTTTTTTGCAAATGGCTCATTAAAAATTACCTGACATGAAGTAATTGTGCATAGTGTCTTTGTCGATTTTGCCAGCGTTGTACAATTGTAAAGAAGACTTGCGGAATAATTTCTGCATCTTAGTGAGAGTGTCCCACCAGACAGCTTGGT
The DNA here is from genome assembly GCA_951802675.2 of Boloria euphrosyne. Taxonomy (NCBI): domain Eukaryota; kingdom Metazoa; phylum Arthropoda; class Insecta; order Lepidoptera; family Nymphalidae; genus Boloria; species Boloria euphrosyne. The sequence goes on from OX637896.1 coordinate 7,568,465, forward strand.
CTTCCGCTTGGAGCTTGGGAACTCTCTAGAATAAAAATCAGTATGATTACCACTTTATAGCTTTTACACGACGACATCTTTGGCTCAGTTTGTACTGACTCGTTGTGCTCGGTTGCGGATTCGAGTCCCGCAAGAGGCATTAATATTTGTGATGTTGACGAATGTTTGTACTCCAGTGATGGTTCTTTATGTATAAAGTTTTATATTTGTGGTATATGAACTGTGTGATATCAATAACTTACCATGAAAATAGATGATGCTGTTAATATCCTAGTAACTAGTAACATACTTTAAATATGTGGACGAAGAATATACATAATTATATGAGTTGTTAAAATTTCATATATGATATAGGTACTATACGCACTTTTTCAAGACCTTATTTAATCAATTATCTTAAATTAAAATTTGGTGGATTTAATGATAGAGAACGAACCCACGACCTTTAAACAACCTCCAAGCATACCACTTTCCTATACCATCGTCACAATTTACGTAGGCGTACTGTTTATTGTCTAATTAATTTTGCCAGAAGAAAGCAAAGTAAGAAACTTTACAAATGTAATGTATAGGTCTATTTCTGTTAGAGCTTTTAACGTAAAGTTTTGTTTAAAAGAACAAGTTTCAAAAGCGACAAAGAAAACCACATACACAAAACCTCTAAAGTAACACAAACTGAGATAATTCTGAACTTAATCAATTCCCAATACTCAAGCTCCATTGAACGAAGTTTGATTTAAACTTGTTCTTGTTTCGAACAAACAACTTTATTAATTGCTCAATGAATAGCTGATTTATTCACACCACAAATTGTATTTGGTAATAGATTTAATTTTAAGCTTTCGTTTTTAGAGCAGCTTTCGTGATACGACAACAAATCGTTAAACATTAGGCAGTTCCGGTGATTAGAGAGTGTACAAAAATAGATAAACGATAGTGAAGATATTAATAATAGAAAATATTCTATAGTAACGCTAAAGTATTGCTATCGGTGATATGCCTGCCTTTTATGTCATTTGAATTATTAGAACATATGAATAAATGTTTGTTTTTAATTTCAAATTAACAGCTTTTTACTAAATGCATATGAAAGTATATACGGTACTTACATCAAAAAACCTATTTTTAATTTTTTTGTCAGTCTGTCCGTCTATTTGTTCCGGCTGATCTCTGGAACGGCTAGACCGATTTTGACAGGACTTTCAGATAGCTAATATTATAAGAAGTGAAGTAGCCTTTTTTATTTTATCAAAACAATATAAAAATTCAAAAATCGGTTAATTTATTTTAACTTCCATCCAGCGAAGCGGGCCGAGTTTGCTAGTCTTAAATACAATAAGATCTTGCTTAACATTAAAATAAAGTATTTAAAGAAAGGCAGTCAAGTTAAATCTTACAAAAATTAAATCTAAAGCAAATGATGAACTGTTTTTTTGAACACGCTAATCTCTGAACCTACTGATCCGATTTGAATAATTGTTTTCGCATTTTATAGCATATTAATTCGTATAGACAAGCTTTCTCACATAGTGACTGTACTATGAAATGTGAAGCCGCAACAGTAATACTCGTAAATCTAAAGGACTACTGCTATCATAATTCATAGTACGAAATAATAAAAATACCTTATTATTAAAATTCACGAGTATAGATGAAATAGGCTGTAGCACAGACACAGGTGGTACCGCATTCGAATCCTTTTTGTACCAAGTGTCCAGTAAAATTACATCGACTCCACCAGCTACTAGCTCGTCTCTTAGCATTTGTAGCTCTGATGATAGGACATACGTTGGGATTGGTCTGAAAATCATTTACATATTTACATATACATATTATGTACATAGAAACATAATAATACTAAAGCCTATGAAAATATAGTCGGCCTACGGACGTGACAGCCCGAGCTGCCATACAATAATATCCCAGGCGAGTGTATGACAGCTTGGGCTGGCATAATATTAGCTGACTGAGGTAAAATAACAATGAGAACTAATCTGAAGGTGAGTTTGATGATTGATCATTCAGGTCAGAAACTGGCTTAAGAACATCGACCTTTAGTCATAGTTCAGTTAAGATTATATAATATATTCACGTGAATATCTTTCTAAACGATGATTTCTTAAAAAGGTTTGAATTACAATAAAACGTTATCAAAATTTACCTACACTTTGCTTCGCGCTAAAATGCTGAATATTATGTCCAATTGTTGAATTTTATAATAATGAAAACATTTCCATCAATTCCAAATATAAAGAGATTATATAACAAAATACCTGTATCCATACTTTTGTCCAAGAAATACCACAAAATTAGGACCCATGGAGAGACGCTGGCAATTCTTAATCTCTCGCATACAGAGTTCTGTAGTCATATGGTCATCAGTAGCTTCATCTCTGACTCCCCACCGCATGTCCACTACCTAAAATATGATTAAAACAAAACAATATAGGTACAATCGGTTTCGGTTCGGATCAATTTCACTGAGTCAAACCAAATACACGCTACAAGTTAAAAACAAGTATGTACACTGCAGAAGTGCATTAAACATATATTACGAGTACTTAACACAACTTGACGACACGTTTTGCTCAGTCGGTAGAGACCCTACTTTCTGCGCCAGCATCGCGGGTTCGTGTCCCGCTGGGGGCATTCATTTGTTAAGCACGAATGTTTGTACTCCAGTCATGGGTGTTTATATTTATAATATGTATGTATTTGAAATTTATATATGTGTAATATATCAACTATCTGGTATCCGTAACACAAGCTTAGCTTAGCACGGAACTAGATGGCGCTGTTGTAATAATGTCCCAACATATTTAAACCTTCAAATTTCGAATATAAGCTGAAAAACAGAGTATTTGTAGGCAGAAAATTTTCGTCATAATCGATTTAACAACTCCTAATCCTACACATGTACTATCTACTATCCGATATTTTTACACAGGATATTTAATATTGAAATTTGAATCGCTAACATGTTGCAAGTTTCAAGTTTTTTTTTGTTGCTTGTTCGCCGGAATAGCAAAAACTTTTAAGTGAGAGGTTAAACTTTTCGAGCTTTGCGCTATGAAACATTTTAAACGAAATTATTGTGAACCAAAATACTCTATCGAAGTTGTTAAAATTTTGCTTGAAGTTAAGTAAGTTATCTTTTGTAGATATTCGTGATTATTAGGAGGTCTGTAAGATAGTCATACATGTGCGAAGGAATTTGAAGTAATAACAACTATTATTATAAATCTAACAGTAACCTTATTATGTTTAAGCTGTACAAGTTTTGATATAATTTGACAATAACATAAATTGCCTTTTGGGGATGGATAAAGTTGATCACTGCCCCATTTAGTCGTAAAACGTCAGTGAAGTCGAGAGCAAGAACTAGTAAATTATAATTAATATTCTAGATTACAGAAGAATCCACAGTATTCTTATAAAGAGCCTATAAAAGCCTTTTTTTGACCGACATCATAAGGGAAGAGCCAATTGAAGTATATATTATTATATTTTTGTGGATGTTGTTATTAATATATGGTTGTTATATTTTTATACGAAATAAAATGTAAATTGAACTATATTTAATTTAATGTGTGTACAAACTACTCGTAAATACGTTCAATTAATGAACAATTAAACGCGATTTTATCCGGTTTAGATAGCCCTGTGTAATTAAAAAAATGAAAAACCCCTAAAATATGTAGTGTTCAGGTTCAAAAATTATCCCGGTGTCACTTTTACAGTTCGATTCAATTCAATTCTCTTGTTAATGGCTCCAAGCGTACAAGTTAAGCACAGATTACTTCGCCAATGACACGTGGAATGAAGAAGACACGAAGGAGATTGGTCAGTAACATAGAGTCAATAAGTATATGTAAATTATAATTGTATAAGGGAAGTAAATCCTTACTAAACCTACAACAACAGACAGCACAGTTACTTTCATAGTTAATACAAATGTAACGACACCTTTGAAGCTAAAATCCATCGAGCCGTTTAACGTGCCTGACATACAAACATACTCTCGAAAAACGTAACCCTAGAGACGCAGTCGGGTAAAAAGTGTTCAACTGAAAAATATTGACACTCTTTATAAAATTTGAACCTGCTGTTCAAAGAAACCGATTTACAAAATTAAATTTAAAATTAACAAGAAATTTTAAATTTAATTTAATTCTCAGGGATCAAATTGGAAATACTCGTTCATTGTTTAATTGTGTGGACCGTGTTTCTATTACAATTCAGAACTATTCTTGACTAACGAAGTGTAGGTCTTGTAAACATTTAAAGGCTCGTGCACACAAATTAAAAACATTAAAGTAAAATATTGTACAAAATTTAATTTTAAATACGAGTACGATTGCAGGATAATTTTTTTAACTATGCATAATTTATTGTATGATATATTGTATAACCGAGTGATGCGGGTTCGAACCCGGTTCTCGCACCTCTTATATCATTCCTAACATGATAACTTGTCTTACGGTAAAGAAAACAAAGATATGAAGTCCGCTAACCCGTACTTGCTCAGCATGTTCCCCTCGTATTGAAGGGGGGCCCGCGCCCAGCAGTGGGATTTTAAGAAAGGGCTAAATACAATATTGTATTGCATTCAGTATTTACAGGTACAATTTTTTGACATATTTTTAAACATATAAAATTTAGACAACACACGCCGAACGGCATGCCTTTCATAATTAATTTTTTTTATTTCTATCTCAAGAAAAAAAATGTAAGTTCGATGAGACTTATTATATAAGTTATATAATAGTATAGATATTGTTACTTTTAATTTTATAATGTTAAAATTTTAAAGTACCGTACGAAAACTTTTTTCTTTTAATTTAAATTTTCTTAAAAGCAAAATATAGAGTAAAGTTGCGGAATAATTACAAGAAATCGCATTAAGCTTGAAGGTTGACGTTTCTTTTATATACGTAGATAAATATTATTGAAGTGTCTGTGTGTATTGCTAAAGGAACAGCTTTATACTAAAGGAATATAAAATTATACATATTGTATACATACGTTACTTATAAGAAAAAACATCATTATAAACTTTTAAATTTAATTTTTAAACGTTTATCTCTTTGTTCTAGTTATTCCCCGAAACGACATAATTAATAATAATAATTCATAAGAAGCTATTTTTTTTAAAGAAAATCAAATATTCCGCTCATAAAAATTACTATTACTATTCGCTACTTTTAAATATCACAAATTAAAATAAGTCATTAAAAAAAGTACCTAAAAGAAGAACGCCCAAGCGTAGCTGCAGCGATATATAGCTTTATAGTGTGTCCAGTCCTTATAATAACCAACAATTCCCAGTTGCAGGTTTATTTCTGTCGGCGGAAGCTTGCCCACGTGCTGTACTAAACTAAACGAACTATTTAAACTCGCTATGAAACTTTAACGTAATTCCTCTCATATTAATAGAAGGATTCAACGGTTTTTTTAAATGTAAACAGTACTCTATTTTTATTTGTCACTCATTTTTTTAAAATACTGAACTAGGTATTTTAACAGTCCTTTTTAACGTGTTTTTAGTGCGGGTTGGCTGACTTCACATGTGTTCGAAAATATGCTAGGTTCTCTCAGACATGCAGGTTTTCCTTCACCGTAAGACAAGTGCAAGTGGTCGTGTTGGAAATGATTCGCATATGAAAATATTAGAGATGCGAGACACGGATTTAAGCTTGTATCACTCGGTTGTCAAAGCAAGCGCGTCACCACTGGGCTATCGCCTACCATCAAACCAAATACTAAACTGAACTAGGAATCTTTATACTAATACTAGAGGGATGAACATTTAGGGCTTAGTTTAGGAAAGTTTTTTGATACCAAGTCATAAAAAATAATAATAATAATTTAGCCAAAAAATAAAAAAAAGTAGAAAATCTTGAGGACCACCTTCCTTATCCTTATCACCTAGTAGGGGAATAGAAAAAGCCTACGACCTATTCTCAGACCTACCAAATATACACGAAAAATTACATACAAATCGGTCAAGCCGTTTCATCCTAAAAACCACTTTATCTATAGATCACTTTCCTTTTTTGATGTGTTTTTTTATGAAATGAATATAGAAAAAGCCCATCTAGTAAATACCTACCTAGAACCGAACCGATTATATTCTAATGTTAGCCCAAAATAGCAACCTTTTTAATACTTTGACGATACATTTGGCTTGTCGGCCGCAGGTTCAGGTCACGCTGTGGGCACTATTTTTATGATAAAGACGAATGTATCATCTAATATCCATAACACAGGCTTCGTAGCTTACCATGGAACTAGATGGCGCTGTGTGTTAATGTACCAATATATTTACTTAGTCCGCCAACACGCACTAGGCCAGCGCGGTGGACTATGGCCTGATCCCCCTCGTACTGAGGGAGGCCCGTGCCCAGCAGTGGGACGTTAAAAAAAGGGCTGATGATGATGATATTGTATATTAATAAAACTAAAGTCGGCTCTAAAATTAAACATCCGTAAATTCATCTAATTCATATGAAATTCAACAAATATTTACTCTACTATAGACTTCCAGAAATGTTACTTTGTTGTACGACGGATCGATGTCTTTAAAGTCCCTTTGCATTTCCTTGGAAAAATCTCGGATTCATTGAGGATTATTATGAGAGACAAATCAAACTCAGTTAAGGGAAAGCTATTACGTATTTTTTATTACATTTTATATGTTTTTATGTGCCTTATTTTATATTCACTTTAATTTGACAATATTAATAACGAAATGATTATTTTATTGCTGGTTACCTGTAACCAGTATGGGTTATCTAATTGTGGAAACTTATTCAGTTGTACATAATAGTAACTTATATAATTTATTGTAATTTTTTTTATTTTAATAATAATACTGTTTTTCTTAATATAAATATAATAAATTATTTTTATAGTACTTTAACTGTTATATAGAAATGTAATAGTAAATTTTAATCATATTACCTAAGTATTAAAGCTTACTTTTTAACATTTGCGTATCAGATATACATATAACTGCCTCGGTGGTGTAGTGGCTAGCATGTACCGTCACACAACGACAGGTCCTGGGTTCGAGTCCCGGGTCGGGCCAAGTTTAGTTATTGAATCTTTCTGTTTCGTTAGCCTCAGTAACAGCCCGGAGTTGGGAAGTTGGTGGTGGTTCACCCACGTGCCTCGGAGAGCACGTAAAGCCGTCGGTCCTCACTGTTTGTGTCGAATAGTCGTCCCACCGGAGTATGAGATTGATAGGAATAGAGAGTGCACTTGTGTGTGCGCGTACACTTGTGCACTATAATATCCCCTGCGTACTTTACCTGTCTCAATGAGATTGGCCGCCATGGCCAGAATCGGTCGGAGAACATTATCAGATATACATACACACACGCACTTAAACTAATAGGAATATGATTTTCTTTAATACATAAAGAACAAAATATTGTAGTTGATTTGATGTAAGCTCACCCTTAACGAAATCGAAGGATTTAGAGACTGGAAGCGGAAGATATAAATTTTTATAGATCTTAAGATGATCACTTAAATTCGAAGAAAAACTATACTTGTGCAAATAATAACAACGTATTTTTATATCTATACTGAATTTCAATGAAAACTAGTGAATTTTAGAATGCAAATGAATTGCTTATACATGTATATTTGACGATACGTTTGGCTGTTTGTAGTGACCCTACTTGCAGTGCCAGCGGTCGCGGGTTCGCATCCCACTGGGGGCATTCAGTTATTTGTACTCCAGTCATGGGTGTTTATATTTATAATATGTATTTATTTAAAGTTATATGTGTAGTGTATTAACTATCTGGTATTCTTAACACAAGCCTCGTAGCTTACTACCGAACTAAGTTGCAGAAAGTAGGGTCACTACCAACTGAGCCAAACGTGTCGTCAAATTATTGGATTAATGTAGTATGTATAGTAGGTATTAATAGACTAAAATCGTTATTTTAACGTCCAACTGCTGGGCACGGGCCTCCTTTCAATACGAGGGAGATCAGGCCATAGTGTACCCGCTGGCCAATTGCGGGTAGGCGGACTATACATAACTTTCGAAAACTTGTTAAGCTCTCTCAGACATGCCGGTTTCTTCATGATGTTTTCCGTCACCGTGAAACAAGTGGTAATCATGTTAGAAAAGATTCACTCATGAAAATATCAGAGGTGCGAGACCCGGATTTGAACCCGCATCACTCGGATATCCAAGCGAGCGCGTTACCACTGGGCTACCACTGTCTTCAATATAGTGGTAAATAAAGAAAATGTTTTTTTAATAAAAAACAATGTATACTTTGCAGATAGTTAATTGTTATCTTACTTGAAATTCCAAACCGTGCTTTTCACGGCAGTAATCTTTTATTCGCGGGTAGCATTTCGCCATCAGAGTGTTTCGTTCCATAGTGGTATCTGTAAAAACAATGTTAGTTTAAAAAATCTCAATATTTCTCCATTTCCAATTAGATGCTGCACAGTTTTCGATGATATCTGGCAATGATGTAAACTGCATTGTGGGAACGGGTAGTATGTGCACATCATATCCTTATTCCTCCTGCGCCTACCATAAACCGTATTTGATAATATTGTCTATCTTCGAGTATTTTTTTAGTGTATGAAAATATCACATCTTTGAGAAAACTATAACCCGTTGAAACGCATCTAGGGGACGAACTCGAGTGGACAAAGTCCTCCGCCGTGTCTGTCAGTCTGTTCACGATAAACTCAAAAACTGCCGCACTGATTTTCATGCTGTTGTCATCAATGGATAGAGTGGTTCTCGAGGAAGGTTTTAGTACATAATTTGTCAAGTTTTTATTACATTTACTAGCGAAACCCGCGGCTTCACTCGCGCTAATTCTAGGTACGAACCCGGGCTAAGCAATGTATGCTAGAAACCCATATAAAAAATGTATAATAAATATTATAGACCAATTACGATACTATCATATTTTGTCTATATCTATTCATGATTTATTGAACCCGATAAATATCAACCCCAAAGAGGAGAAAACACCTGGCGTATTTAAATACAGGGGGTGTTACCCCTATTTATTAATTTTTCATAATTTAACGATCAAATATCTGTCAGTTAATATCTTATGCCTATAATCTTTCATCATTGTACAATGTACATACAGTAGCTTCAGTCTCAGAGTAATAGCAAAGCCTATAAAAATATTAACGATTTTTTAGAAGATAGTACGCCTTGGGAATGATGTGATCGCCACCAGGCAGTTTCAACCTATAGAATTATTGTTAATTTCAATTTAATTAAAAAAAGAAAAAACACTGAGACAAAAAAAAAAACAAAAAAAATATATATTAGACCCGCTGAGTTTCTTTCGCCAGTTCTTTTCAGGTCAGTGGTTTCTTCCTTCCGAACTGGTAGTAGACTCATGACGTTCAGTAAAAAATTGTAATAATTTCATGCTGAATAAAATATTTTGAATTTGAATTTGAATTTATATAGCCTGCCAACGGACATGACAGTCCAAGCTGCCATTCACTAATGTCCCAAGCGAGTGTATGGCAGCTTGGGCTGGCTGTCACGTCCGTTGGCCGACTATATGTTTCATAGGCTTTGTTAATAGGTTACAGACATACAGAAAATACCAAAAATCGTTCTATTAGTACGGAACCCTAATAAAAAACAGTAGGTATAGATCGCTACTATATATTATATAAAACAAGGTCCTCCGCCGTGTTTGTCTGTTTGTTCGCGATAAACTCAAAAACTACTGCATCGATTTTCATACTGTTTTCACCAATGGATAGAGTGGTTCTTTAGAAATGTTTTAATATATAATTTGCCAAGTTTTTTTTTATATATTTACTAGCAAAACCTGCGGCTTCGCTCTCGATAAGTCTAGGGAATCCGAACGAAGCGAGGGTGAGTCGCTAGTCTATCACATACAATGTCTAATAAAATATTAGACATGAAATAATGTAATTTTCGAAAATGTATATTCTAATTTAATTTATGTAATGCAAAACTGACCACTCTACTTGAGTGGCAGTTACGATATTTATTGATATCCCATGGGCTTTACTTGTTACTAAATTTTCATTAAATTTACTTTCTTCACGATACGATTGTTTTGCAGTATGGGGAAATTACCTTTGAAAGGATTTTGTATAACCAAAATTAATATTATAGTATATACTAGCGCCTCACCCTTTCTCCGCTCGAGTTCGTCTCTAGATTTTTTTTTAAGTTAGTGTAAATTTCTTAAAAGTTGGATATATTTCTGGAATATCGTATGTATGTATCGTATATTATTTTAACTCGGATAACTAGCTATAACCATAAAAATCTGTTCAATGGTTTTCTAGTGATGCAGTCACAGACGGGCAGACAAAAATTCTAAAAATCTGATTTTCGAAATAAATGATTATATAGATTTGACTAAGTAAACTATTATATGTAAAGATATTTATAATATGTTTGTATTTTAAATTTATATATGTGTAGTATATCACCTATCTGGTATCCGTAACACAAGCCTCGTAGCTTACCACGGAACTAGGTGGCGCTGTCCCAAAATATTTATTACGCATAGAGTAGGTACAACCATACAAATAAATATTCTTGCAGACACACTTATTTTTATGTATATATAAATTTACTATTAATAAATCAACCTCTGTGCTACCTACATATTATGTAGGTATAATGAGTTTGACGACACGTTTGGCTCAGTTGTTAGTGACCCTACTTTCTGCGCTAGCGGTCGTGGGTTCGAGTCCGACTTGGGGCATTCATTCGTTGAGCACAAATGATTGTACTCCATCATGGGTGTTTCAACTATCTGATATCCGTAATACAAGCCAAGTAGCTTAGTACTAGATGGCGGTGCTGTAATAATGTCCCAACATATTTATTTAATGAGTAGAAGTCGATTAGGACCATAAAAATATATATTTAATATTTTATGTTCAGATCCTTAAGTGTGAGCTTCTAAGCGAAAAACTCATTACCTATGTTACTTTTTCCAATCATTTTATCTCAAAATACAGCGAATTTAAATTGACTTTCAAATTAGTTACTCCACCCAAATATTGCTTTTGAAACTCATGAGAATTTTCAACTTGCAAAGATACATGTATCTATAATCGTATATGTATAAAAAATTAGTAACACAACTTGCCAAATTGTACGGCACGAGATTCGAACCCCACTTAGTCAGTTGGAACGTAAAGAACTAATACATGAACATCTAGTATTGTATTATGCAACATGCCTTAAAAATATTATGGCAATGCAGTACTAACTACTCGTAGTATAAAAGCACTTAGGATATTAGCAAAAAGTTCCTTTGTATAACAAATCTTTTTCTTTTAAACACGCGATTTTAAATTGCATGAAATTTATTTACGAGTTTTTTTAAAAAAATGTATAAGCCTAATGCATAATATTATGCAGTCGTCGGAAGATATCTATCAAATACTTCAGTGTTACTAGATATTATTTTATTTCAGATATACCAAAATATTTACATATTTTTGTATTATACATAAATAAGGTTTTCGTATACGTTTCCTTCTGATACTTCGTTAACAATTGGGTGAACCATGAGAACAAACTCCTGGTTATCGTACAAGGAGATGCATAGTTGGGACAGCCGATTTATCCTGTAGTAATTAGAAGTCTGCTTTGTTATACCAGATAAGTCTGGTCGTTGTAGAGAAGTGTGCAAGTTCCTGCGATACCTCAAAAAGATGGGGATGATTCCATTGAGGTTTTGGGCGGATTTTGTAATCGGCGAGTAACACCCGTATATACATTTTTACGTTACGGCATTTTATGTTCGCGACAAGGGGTCAAAAAAACAGTTTTTTTTCTAATCGTTTTGTTAAATTACATGTGTATAATATATTATTAATACATAGATTTATGCTTCAAGTTATCAGAAATAACTTCATCCTTCAATCGTCTTTTATTGGATGAATGTGCGAAAATATGGAAAATAACGAAGTCGGATAGGGTTAATCCTGGTTTATTGGGTATAAAATTTAAAAATTTGAGCAAGTATTGCACTGTCAATCTCATGTTCTGTTGAAATGTACTCGTAGAAAGGCTTAGGCTAGAACTTGTAAGTTTGACAAGTGTTGTCTTTCAGTCAATCAATAACTTAGTTAGTTCGTTTAATTAAGACCTACACAAAATATGTACGTAACTAATAAGTTCTAACGGTATTAGGGTCACAATATTGTAATATCCTGCGTCAAATGCAGGCGTAGTGCGGAATACCGCAAAACTGTGACAGCGGTTGGGTCATTTTGATTTCGAATATGCAATTGGTTGTAATAAATCATTGAAATTAGCCTCATAATGGAATTTTAATAGACATGCCTTGTATATGTGACCGACTATTGAATTTTAGACTGACCTCAAAAAAGGAGCAGTTACTGGATTATGATATCTATGTCGACACGTTTGGTTCAGTTTGTAGCGACCCTACTTGCTGCGGCAGCGGTCGCGGATTCGAGTCCCGCTGGTGGCATTAGTTTATTGAGCACGAATGTTTGTACTCCAGTGATGGGTGTTTATATTTATAATATGTATGTATGTATTTCAATTGTATATATTATATGAATTTATCAATTATCTGGTATCCGTAACACAAACCTCGTGCTTACCGCGGAATTAGATTACGCTGTTGTAATAATGTCCCAACATATTAATTTATTAATTATATATATATATATATATATATATATATATATATATATATATATATATATATATATATATATATATATATATATATATATATATATATATATATATATATATATATATATATATATATATATATATATATATATATATAAGTATATCTTCGAAACGATAGGTTTAGGGTTTTGACTGTTTACGCATAGATTTCAAAGAAAGCGACCCGTAAGATGAAATATAACTACTTTTAATATGATTTTGACGTATAACTTTGAAATATGAATTACCCTTACTAAATCATTTTCTAGCTTTCTTCGTGTATAAAACATTTTCATACAAAAGAAAATTGACTTTACATCCTTTACCTGTAAAAAGATGGCATCTACCCAAACTCATTATGTATGCGAAAGCTTGCCAAGAACTCACATTATTTACCGACGAACAAAGATTTATTCTTGAAATTAGTGAAATTATTTTTTTTATCATGGAAGAGAAAAACCATGTTTTTTTAATAATTTTGTACAGAAACTTATTTACAAATTATTTTTATTTTTAATAAAACTAGCGTCTAGGACAAGTATAGGTTTCAGAAACAAGATATTTTCCCGCAGTAAAAAGTACCTTCTTAATCAATCGTAAATTAGGACATTATTACTGTTATTATATATTGTACCTATTATATATATTATTACTTATTAAGAAGTATGTATATGTTTGTATGTATGTATGTATGTATCTTTGTATGTACATATACGTAGGTAAATATGTATTGTATGATATTATATATTTTATATTATAATATTTAAGTATTGAATTATTTGGATTAGCAGTTTTGTGCACAACATACCTGCTTTTTATTACTCTATTTCTGATTAACAAAGGTTGGCTGGAAGAGATCTCTTCTAGAGATAAGTCCACCTTTGCATATAACAATTATGTTAAAATGTCAGTATATCATTTTTAAGTGCAATAAAGAATATATATAAAGTATCCTATAGTAATATTTTGACGCGGAGAACCACCTATCACCATACCTTTCATCAAACCCCTTTCAGTGGTTTTCTCTTAATATCATTTGGTCACAGACAATCAAAAATTCTAAAAACTATAGATTCGGCCTCTATATAGTTATTAATGACTATTTAAGTAATTTTTTAAATAATAATGTACAATTCGACTTATTAAGATTTTTTTTATTGTTTGATTAATTAATTTATTTCAAATGCCAAAGTTCAACTACACTGGCCAAATATGGTACGAGTTTTTTATGATTTTTAAGACCCACGTTTTCTATCAGATATGCAGATTTCTTTAGTATCATTTTCTTTTCTGTAGCAATAATGTTGGAAATAATTAAGAAAATTTTGTAATTTAACACGTTCATGCGAACACCTCCATATTGTAGCTCATGTGATAATGCACATCATCTTACGTCGACGTGTAATGACGTTGTGCCCAGTGACGGATTAACCCTTAATCAAATTAAGCAATTGCCTAGGGCATCACGTCTAAGGGGGCACCAGAAGAAGTACAAAAAAATCCGTCTTTAGGGTATCACGTCTCACTCTTACGTCACCAAAAACCACACCAAAAAAAGTTTCTTTTGTTGACCAAAGATACAAACCAGAGTCCGACTGCGTGTAATGTACTTGTTTTTTCCTTTTCAGTTCATTAATTTTAAGTAGTTAGGTTTTTTGTTTTAATAATAATATTTTTTTGAGTTTAAGTATATCGCTATTTTGAACACTTCGAGCAACGTTAGTGTGGTGTAGTGGTCTTACTGCATGAATTATTAGTAGAGTCTCGGACTCGATTCCCGGGTGAAAGCATTTTTTTTTCTTTTTTTTATAGGACAAAGGGGGTAAACGGGCAGGAGGCTCACCTGATGGAAAGTGATCACCGCCGCCCATGGACATCTGCAACACCACAGGGCTTGCAAATGCGTTGCCAGCCTTTCAAAAAAGAATACGCTCTCTTCTTGAAGGTTGCCAAGTTGTAACGGTTCGGAAAGACCGCCGGCGACAGCTGGTTCCACAGATTTGTTGTGCGGGGCAGAAAATGCCTTAGAAATCGCACTATTGTGGAACGCTGGACATCGAGGTGATGTGGATGGAATTTGCGGTTTTGGCGCGATGTTTGATGATGAAATTCTACGGCCGGGATCAGTCCGAACAATTCCTCAGAACACTCCCCGTAATAAATGCGGTAGAAGATGCAGTGGTCCAACATTTCTACGCAGAGCTAAAGGATCAAGCCGATCGAGCTTGATCGTCGATAAGTCGAGCTGCCCTACGTTGAATGCAGTCAAATAGAAGTAGCTGGTACTGGGGAGCTCCCGCCCAGAGATGAGAAAAGTACTCCGTGTGGGGTCGAATTTCCGCCTTATTGAGATTAAGACGCTGACCCGACGTGAAGTACTGTCTCGCCTTACTGAGCACACCAAGCTTCTTTGAGGCCAGTTTGGCCTTACCTTCCAATTGATCATTCTATTGTGCCATACCCGATCGAAGGCTTTCGCTATGTCCAGACTGGCTGCAAGCGCCTCCCCCTTGGTCTTAACTGCTTCTGCCCATCTATGTGTCAGGTAAACTAGAAAATCACCAGCTGAGCGACCTCGACGAAAGCCGTACTGGCGGTCACTGATCAGCCGGTGCTCCTCTAGGTACCGCAGGAGCTGTTGATAATGGACTCTATTATCTTGGAGAACAATGAGGTAATGGCTATTGGCCTGTAATTGGACGGATCTGAGCGGTTGCCTTTTTTGGAATCGGGTGCACTAAAGCAGCCATACAGGATTTCCGGACTACGCCTAATGAATAGGAGTACTGGAAAAGACGCGACAAGACCGGTCTTCAACACGATCGGAGGGATTTGAGTTTCCTTGGTCATCCAGAGTCGAGTTGGACGCGAAGAGAGAGTCCAGTAGATCAGTTTTCTCCTTCGCGGCATGGGCCAGCGAGCCATTCTTCGTGTGCAGATGTGGAAAAGAAGGCTGACAGAAATTCTCTAAAACAGCCTTGGCGAGAGACCAGAACGCACGTGTTCCTGAAGGGAGATGCCCCAATCTCTCACCAATTCTGCTCATTTGCTTTGACTGTGCATTAGCAATGACACTTTTGAAGGACCTGGAGCCAAAGTTATAATCCTTTTTGAAAACGCTGGTATTTGCATCACTAGACGCCGACGCCACAGCCCAAGCTTGGTAGCATTTCAGCTTTCGGCGAGATGCTCCCTTGCAGAAGCGACCAAACCAAGGCTGGGATTTGCCTCCGATGGGCACTGCAGAGAGATTTTATTTATCGATACTATACATAGAGTCCGATATGTTAAAAACGTTAGACGTTAATACTATCTTGCGTGAATTCAATGCCCAGAAAAGCCGCAAGGCGCATTTCAATAAATTAATAAATTATGCTTTGGTTTTTATTGTTATCGCACCTAATCTACTTCTAAGGTACGTTAGATCTTATCATTTTATTTTACAAAAAAAGACCGAAAAGAAAGAAGGTTTAAAGACCGACTCTAGTTTACATACGGATAGGGGGGCCCACAGGCGTGGATTGCTTAGGGCATCAAGTAGTCTTAATCCGTCACTGGTTGTGCCACAATATATATAAAAAAAGTGTAATAGCGAACCATGGAGATTAGAAACCAGGAGGACCACCACTTCATACTAAAGCATTACCCGCCTGTCCCTGAAAATTTGTAGAATTTATAACGCGCTGTCGTCGGTAAGTAGTATTTGTGAAGTTAGCTGTTTATGAGTTGTCACTATTGTGTATTGTGAAGTTAGGCATTGATACAACATAGCGATCGCAGCGCCTCCTTAGTTTGACAATATTTCTGAGACACTACATTCTAGGGCGATGGTCCTCCTGGTCTCTAACCTTCATGTAGCGAACAACGTATTATAACATCAACGTACATAGACTTGTGCCGTAAAGCGTTTATAAATATGTATCCAACAGCTAACAACGCCTAATAACGTAAAGCGTATTACGTATAAGAATAAAATTCGTTCATGAAGAATAATTATGAGAAGTATTTTGTATAAAAAAGTGTTCTAGAAATGTTCAAAATATTGTTATAATTACAAAACTACATGAAATTAAAGGCTTATTATATGAAATTATTTATTTTAATTATTTAATTAGTCATAATATTAAATACACCAATGCAATATAATTTTTGGTTAAATCAGACTCATTTATCACTTATTATTAAGATCAAATCAACTATCACAAATAAAAAATAATTAGGTATTAGGTATTTTTCTTATGAACAAAAATATTTAAACTTATAATGGAAATGTAAAAAAATGTCCAATGAACTTACTCTAGACCTTGATATACCATGCCTACAAATAAGCCTTATAGAAACAAATAAATCCCATTGAACTTTTTTAGGGACAATCTTAATTATCTGACAATAAACTAACTACGTTTCAATATTCCACGCAGACTACCCTCGCGACTTGCACAGGTGGAATGATATAATAAAAATTCTTAGGTGATACGACGTATAATGAGTTTGTGCGATAACAAAGTAAGTTAAACTTAGTACTAGGACAGAATGCCAAAAAAGAAGGCAAAAAAAAATCGGTGCGGTGTAGCACTACGATTTTGAGAATTTGATATGATGTAGCACAGCAACCCAACTTTTAAACACTAATATGGCTAGACACCGTACTAGAACGATGTGCTTAATAACTTAATCAATCCAGTTTTTGCTGAACGTGATAGTACGTTGTGCCACATGACATCTACCAAATTTAACGTACAATTACGTTTGTTAACATGAAGGCAATTTAGGATCGTTTTGATATGCAGAAATTATTCTAATACATGTTCTTCTTCTCCCTTTGTTTATGGAGCGCTTGTACTACTCGTACTTATCATAGGTGGCTATTTGATTTTAAATGTAAAACCGTGTGTATCGAGAAAACTTATTTATTTATTTGAAAATACCTTAGATGGTGGATTTTTGGTGCAAATAATTAAAAGAAATAGTGACGAAATTTATTATACCTGTGAACGTGGAACTGGTGAAAATTCTGACAATTTTGGAACTGACTGGCGGTAAGGACTTCAAAGAGCCTCCGAAGATCAGATCCACTGTTCGATCGTCCATAGTTGTTAGTTATCTGTAGAAAATAAAAATCTGTAGGAATAAAATCGTAAATGAATTTTTATTTTATAAATTATAAGCCAAAAGACCACAATGATCTACTTTTCTCTTTTATTTCTCCATTAATGCGTATTTTTTATTCTTGGCTGTATAAACTAACAAACACTTATTAAAAAAATCATTTTCATGACAGAAACTTTATTTTAAACTAGCAAACCTGGCCCGCTTCGCTGGGATTAAGTTAAATTAAACTAAACGCTTCAATTTTATTATTTTCTAATAACATAAAATTAGTAGTAAGTAAGTTACTCCTTAGAATATTAGCTCTCTGCGAGTAAAAGTTTTGCCAAAATCGGTTCAGTCGTTTCAGAGATTAGCCGAAACAAACTGACAATTTAAAAAAATGTTTTTTTGATGTAAGTACCGTGTTCAATTTCATATTATGTATTTAGTGAAAAGCTTTTAATCTATACATATAATAAAATTCATTTGAACAGTTCTTGGAAAATCTAATTGGAATAGACATTATTATCGATATAGAGGCCAAATCTAGTATTTTTAGAATATTTGTCTGTCTGTCTGTCTGTGACCGCATCACGAGAAAACCACTGGACGGATTAGGATGAAACTTGGTATGATGTTAGCTGCTTACTCGAGTCAATATATAGGATACTCTTTACTGCGGGAAAGTAACTCATCTCTGAGAAAAATACAAAAAGAAGGTTAGAAATAAACCACGCTTGCATTTACGACTTCAGAATGCGGGCGGAGCCGCGGGTATTGCTAGTTTTAAAATAAAAACAGCCGCTTAAATATTGTTTATGTACTGATGTCAAATATTCCCGTTTCGTGTTAAACTAACCAACAAAAATGATGTAACTAAGTAGAATGCCCATAAAAATGTTCACACGTTTTACTGTACGTAAAAGTAAATATACTTTACTAAATCGATACTAACAACATAGGTTAATTAGAAAATTACAGAGCTTACAAATTACATTTAATCACGACACCGGCCAATTACACTAAAAGCTTGCTTATCAAATTTATAGACAAAAGCTATCACACTGTCGACCGAAAATCCTATCTCTATTACAATAGGCTATGTACATCATATTTATAAGTAATAGGTAAATGTATGAAATTCTTTAGCTCTAGTAAATTCAATTTGCATAATCTTATTAATAAGTTTATTTTGTTTAATTCTCATCGAGAAATAAAAAAGTGTTTTACTACAGAAAAAAACAGTGTGAATAGTATAAGAAGACCAGATAATTAGTTATAATAAGGAAATTGAAATATATCTATAACTAGTGACTTCCACCCGATTTGCCCCTCTTCGTTTGTTTGTTTTGAATAAAAGTCACAGTGGTAGTGCCATGCATGCATTACTTTCGGGTAGCAGCCGAATGGGCCGGCACGGCCCCATATAGTACCACTCTCTCACAAGAGACCGGCGTGAAGTGGCAGCTATGCTGTCGCGTTTCGTCCGGTAAGTGAGAGTCCGGGAGGCCCACTCCCCATCCCTCCTACCTCCCCCCTCACTCCCTCCTCCCTTCCTCTCCCTCCCTCCCTTTCCTGAAAGGCCGGCAACGCATCTGCAAGCAGTTGCCGGCCATGGGCGGAGGTAATCACTTTCCATCAGGTGAACCTCTTGCCCGTTTGCCCCCTTTGTCCCATAAAAAAAACTCATTTTTTTTGCTCCTTATAGCATCAGCTGCTAGTGACATTTCCTTCAAAATTGGTCTAGCTGTTTCGTTGATTAACCTAAACAAACCGACGGACAAAACTGCTACATCATATAATTTCATATTTATTAATAGATACTTTAATTTTATAAAATAACAAATACCTCTCTTTCTGGGTTGGATAAGGTTATGTCGCAGTCGCAGTGGACTATCTGTTATTGTTACCCAAATTACGACGTAAGAATGAATGGCTCGTGTATCATCGCTGACGAAATGCGGAATCAACTTTTTACAAAAGTATACTATTAATTTAGGAAAGAACAAAGTTTTAAGCTACTATATCGACGGCTAAATAGTCTAATTTGCTAACTTCATTTTTAGTTAATCTGACTTTTTGGTAGCAAATGAAAGAGAAAAAATAAAAAAACCAATGATGTTAAATGATGTACTAGTACAATATCTATTAACTGGAATTGAGATATTGCATTTATTTTGTAATAATAATTTTAAGTAATTTTAAGTAATTCTTAATTATTATTTCTGGCATGTACTTAAATGGGAGTTAGCAGCTTAGAATACTTAGCCGACGATATATTTCAAAGAACTACTACAAGTAATTCTTTACTTAAACGTATGTATGCATGTGTAACGTATGTATGTGTTTTTCGATAGGTACGTGTGACGTAAATAAAACTCTTTTTTCTCATAAAAAAAATATCAGAAAGACCAAAAATTATATACTAAATAGTCAAAAACCATGATTGAAAAAATCAAATTGGTACAGAATGATTAATCACAACCAGATAGTGTATTACACGAAGTATTTAAGAGATAAAAGGGAAATTTATTACATCGTGTACACAATTAAGAGTTATCTCTTCAAGCATTTCAAGGACTTGATAAAGTTTGCATGAAATTGCATAAATCGATAATGACTAAGTTAGTCGCACTATGTAGGTGAAGCTTTTTTGAGCGTTCACTTTGAACAACAGTACTGGACTTGGTATTTTAATAAAAGTATATTCACGATTTACATATTTAGGATATTCAGGATAATCAGTGGTACCTGGCTAGCCTGGATAACCGATTGGTGCGAATCCGGGTCGTGAAGGAAACCTGCATCTCTGAGAAGACCAAGCAAGTTTTCGAATGATACGTGAAGTCCGCCAACCCGTACTTGACCAGCGTGGTGTATACCCTTCGTATTAAACGGAGGCCCTTGCCCAACAGTGGGACGTTTCGAAGCACGTGTGAAGTTAACCAACATAGGTTTTGATCAGTGTCATGGATCAATAAATAATAATGATTATAAACAACATCATACAGTCGGAAAATTATCATTTTTAGAATTTCAAATTTATAAAATATAACAGCTTTGAATTGCTAATATCTTCAGACCAAGCCTTCGTGTAATTATAGTGGAACTTCTACGGGTAAGCTCGTTTAAATATTTCTGCTTCTTTCTCGATATTCGCACAGATTACATATAGACTTTTAACGACAAAGAACTAAGAAGTAAATAATGGTTTATGAGCTTACTCTAACATCAAGGGGAAACTGATTCCCAGCAGTGGGACCGCCCCACGGACAGATTAAATGATTATGGCTTATACATTCGTCTTCAGCCCTTTTTTTTTCGTCCCACTGCTGGGCATGGGTCTCCTTCAGTACGAGGGGGATAAGGTCATAGTCCACAGCGCTGGCCTAGTGCGTGTTGGCGGACTTCACATGCCTTTCGTAAACTTGCGAAGTTTCCTCACGATGTTTTCCTTCACCGTAAGACAAGTGGTGATCATAATAGAAATGATTAGCACATGAAAATATCAGAGGTGCGAGACCCGGATTTGAACCTGCATCACTCGGTTATCCAAGCGAGCTTGTTACCGCTGGGCTACTACCTTAGCTTATTACATAATAAGAAATATCTATATGTACAATTTTCTTCCTTAATAAGAAATGTTTTTCAGTAAAATATACTTTACAAAAGTCTTAAATAAAATATTCATGAACAAAATAACATTTTTTTCTTTAAAACAGCTAATAACAGTGTAGAACTTGAACGCCAAGAAAATTGGCGTCGGCGCCTTAATGACTATCCAGAATGCTACGAAATAGGTTTATTATATCAAAATAATATTTTCTTCCTATAAATTATATTACTGTTCGAAGCATTTATAAATGCTTATGTTTGTACGTATGTGTGTTTCTTTTTGTTTGTTACTCAATAACTCGGAAATGGCTGGATTGATTTTGATGGATTTTATTACACAAATAAATGTGATAGAATAGATTTTCCAAATGATTTTAACGTTACCCGTATAGAATATAAGAAAAGCAAATGTATCCGAGTTACTACGAGACTAAATTGTAAATGCAATGGATTTTAGTATTAATACATTTATCGATTTGATAAAATGTTGGAGATACTCTATAGTAATGACATACGGACAGACGGATCTGACGAAATATTTTCGTTCCGGGTTTTTTAAATTAGAAACCTTAAACTGGGTATTACTTTTATAATATTTTTATTTATTTGTATTAAACCGGAATTAAAAAAAATTACATTCCATAAGTTTTTCTTCATAAAAAACTGATTAAAATTAATTTAGCTTAAAAAAAGAGCCACATGTGAAAAAAATCAATGGATAAATGATGTGAAACCTGTAAATATTAATGATAATTTAAAAAAAATACTTTTCAAGCCTTAAGTTTATCGGCGGCATTTATAATACAATACGCACCTGTTAAAGTTAGACTTTGATTAACTCAAATATTATTTACAACACAAATGAAGTTCTAAATACATATCATATTCATATAAATAAATAATTCGGTGTCACAAAGTCCTTGTACTTTGGTATTTGATTGGTGATAGAGAGAAATATATATTAGCCGCCTAGAGAAAGCGAGACACGTCTTCAAGTAAGCTGTAAGACGTACCTGCTCTACTTTACTTTAGCTAAATCAATACACTGCACTATGAAAGGTTAAGGTCGACATCGATTTTCAATTTTAATCTAAGCACAAAAGCATTTAATATACACTTTTGTTATATAGCAATAACATAAATACCTTTCAAAATTGGTGTGGTGGGTACGACTTCCAATTTACCAGGTCCAATATAGGTCATAACGTATAAAACACTGTTTTTGCCTACTTTACTTTTAGGATACGTGTATTCGCTATGTTTCTTTGGATGGTACTGTAGTCTCAGAAGTGATATATCAAATCTGTTATCAGGTTGCTAAGTAACCGTTTGATTTGAATCCGTTCGCGGTTGACTATGAAGTGTGGATTATAATGATAAAGCATAGTGTACATAATTGTAATGGGGTCATCATGAAAAAATATTTTATGTTAATCAAATCTCAAGATTCTCTATCCTAAGGCACCTAACTAACTGCATAAATTTACGTGGATATTTGAGACTTACCTTCGTCTTAATGGGGCTTTGCAGGATCATAATTTACGCACTCAGTCGTACGAATCTCCGACGGTAGAAAGTGGTTATCTCGAGATGCGGTCACAGAGACAGACTGACAGAGGAATTTTTTGAAAGATTCGATCTCTATATCATGACGATTTCAAAGATTTTATATAAAATATATGATTTACGGATTTGAATCGGAATTTTACTAAAATATAGGTATAAGTCTCTCGTTGGTTCTCATCTTTGCCTTTAGACGCATAGACACCGCCTGGCACCATTATAATTTAAGATTACGTAAACCGTGTAATTCAATGTGAACTTTAGTATAGATAGGCCTTAGTTATCTATTATGAACAAATTGTTATTAATAAAGGCTAATCACTTTGTTTAGTGATTTATGAAATTAAGTAGTTAAGTCAATTCAATTTAATTGCTACAATAGTGAGTGTAAACACGGGTTTCACGATTTGCCTCAATGAAACATTACAAGTTAGAAGAATATGTCGTATTGAGGTGGTACATGAAAAGCAATATTTACAACTAGGATCCCAATTTCTTTAAAAATCAGAAATGTATTACAGTAAAAGCCATATCTATAAACATATTTTCGAATCGTTTAATGGGAACCTGAGAGCTGAAAAAGTCTTCAGAAAACGCAATGTGGAGATTGGTAAAGAGTTCACGTCACACTTGGATTTAATAGACCTAAAAATATTGGCCAAAGTCAAAGAACAAGAGCGGATATATTGGATTTACTAAAGCATGGCAGATTATCATACAGGAGGATGCCTTACAATCTGTTGAGTTCCTCCGTCATATATTAGCCCTTGCATACCCTATGTAGGGTCCCGCGTCTTAGGCACCGATCAAATTATTTAACAAATATTGTCTTAAGTAAAAATATAAGAGGCCATTAGATTAAGCTTTGGAGGACTAATTACATGCTGAAAATGCTGATAACTGATTACGTGTTTTTCAATTATCTGCCAATTTCCCGAAATTGAGTGAAAGTTGCGTGACTTTATACAGAGGATATATGGTGAAGGTACTAAAGAAAATGCAAAAATAACTTTTTTGCCTCCCCTACTATAACAGATTCTTATTTTACCGATCAATCTCTTTGGCGAAGTAATCTGAGCTCAACTGGCACGCTTTACAGCCATTAACAATAAAAGTGAATTGAATAATAAATTCTTTTCATTTTACCAGTTAACTTTCTTAATCTGTTATTATTTAGGAACATTTTATGTATAATGCGAAAATGTCCGCCGACGTTACTTAAAAATATAAATACCAACACCAACGTATATTAAACATTAGTCAAATATATTAATTTCAGGCCTATTTAAAGTTAAAGTTGTAGTTAATTTTAGCTGCCTTTAATGAAGTTCTACCAAGATGCTTTGAATAAATAATAATACACCCACATTGATAACAAATGCTTATCACAAATTGAGATATCAAATTACTAGGTTTTCTCCAAAATCCGAGGTACAATCCTAAAAGATAGTGTTATTTAAAATTTCTTATATTCGCGTAAATCTAAGGAAGTATTATTAGAAACAGTATAGACTGGAAAATGCCAATGAAATACGTCGATTCGAAGATCTAAAGACACCACCAAAATACGAGTAGTTAAGTGAAATATGTCCAGAACACAGCCTGAGGGCTGTAACGGTTTGTTGACGCGTCAATATCATATCCGATAGCCACAGGATATGAAGAGACTCGTTTTGAATAATTTTGTACCATTTTCGATCTCTCATCAAAGTAATTGGTTTATACATTAAAAATTTCTTATTCGTATTTTACCAATATATCTTCATTTGCTATACAATATTTAGACTACTTAAGAAGGACTACATTTTCTTTAAAATATTTGGAACATCTTTATGTTTAAAGTCCATGATGGTTTCAATGCTCTATGATCTTACTCTAGGGTAACGTAATTTTATTGTATTCAGCACTTTTAAGGCTTATTGCTGAGCAAAAGCGCCTTTATACACGAGAAGGACCATGTCCACCACGCTTGCTAATTCACGTGTGTTTCGAAAACTTGCTAGGTTCCCAAAACATATAATTTTACTCACGATGTTTCTCTTCACCATAGGACATTCAAAAAAGTTACAAATGAAAATAGCAGAGGTACGAGACTTGGTATTTGAACCATTACAGTACCACGCCCTTAACACACAGTACTTAGCAATATTTTTGGCAAACTTTGTTATTTAGTGAATGTAGTGTACATAGAAAGGAACATTTATAATCTGTAACGATAATAATAAGGGGCATGAAAAGCAATCCATTAGTAACAGTGTATGCAGGCCGCACCTTACGCTGGGCGTAGTCTCGTGTCTGGCTTAAAATTAAGGAGGTAGCGGGAGCGGATACCTATATACCCTTTTTTTTTTAGCTGAGAAAGTGTTTCCGTTATTAATTTGTTCCTTATATTGCTACGTCAAACGTCTATTATTATTTTACATGAGTCAACATGTCAACATGAGTGAGTTGATGAGATGATGAAAACTAGCAAGAAAATTTTCGACTAAATCTACTTCTATCCTTTTCAACATGGAAATCCTTTTTTCTTTTTGAGGATCATGTTGATAGCAGAAAGTGCTCCTATGATGTTCTATTAAGACGTGGTGCTTAAAGATGTTATAATTGAAAAAAAAAAACTTAAGAGTAAGATATTTTTATTTTTAACTTATATATTACTACTACTAACACATACTATGATTTAATTAAGATGAAATTGCGTGTAAAATAATTTAGAGTAAAAATATACCATGGAATAATTCTTATGTACAAAAAAATCTACTTCATTTCGCATTTACTTAGTAGCTGTGTGTTTATGAGGAAGTTTTTTACAAGATTGCAAATATATTTATCACAATAGGTGGCCAACAGCTTTTCTGATAATGAAACACTGTTCCCCTGCTGCTTTGACGTTATCTTTCCCTTAAGATAGCATGGCGTAATACCTGCTTCTACCTTTTTCAATATAAAATACTGTTCCGGTTACCGTAAAATACTTAACTAATTTTGCATTGACATTTCAAACGATTAAGATCAACTAATATTTCCACTATTTGAATCGATAAACGAATTTAAAAGGAAATGCATGAATTTGTTGCTTATGTGCTGTGTCAAAAAATATTATTAACTAGTTGACCCGTGCCCACTTCGTTGGGCATAATGTTAATAATCCTTTTTTAGTACAGAGTGTTATGTTTTAATTTCTAACTGCCAAAAGGAGGGTTATACGTAGGTATTTTATTAATATTAAAAATTAAATTATCTATACTAATATTGAAAAAACTACTTTTTGTAACTTAAATATAAAAGTTAGACATATGCTGTCGTTGACTTTTTGTAGGCATTTTCAAGTTCCACATCTTTTCTCCAGAACGCTTTCATTCGACCGTTTTTTCTCCGATTCACTTTGCAAAACGGACTACCACGTAAAAGCCTTTTTATTTTTCGGTTTTTTATATAACCTATGACACTCAGCAATAATGTGGCTTTCTATTGGTGAAAGAATTTTTAAAATCGGTTCAGTAGATCCCGAGATTACCCTTTACAATTTAACAAACACACAAACTTTACTTCTTTATAATATTATATAGTATAGATTTGAATTGGAAGACGCAAAATACTGTTTTCTCACAAGAAAAATCATAATATTTAATGTTTTTACTATAACTACAGAAGATATTTTCTATCAATAAATCTACGTTGATATTAAATTGCCTACATTTGTTAAAGATTATTAATATTTTCAAAATAAAAGTAGAGTTCATGAAACAGTTTCTACTTTTTACAACAAATAAACAGAATATGGAGGATATGTTAAGGATTATAAGGCTAACTGACGATGAAAACCAAAATCTTTATTCTTCTCAAAATACAAGCAATCATGGCGTGTTATTTATTACATTTCGTATCGAGCTCGAACAAAAAAGTGAAGAGTAATAAAATTACCATAAACAAAAAATAATAACATAAAACCTCTCAATGTTGCCAACGACAATATTACATACTAATAACAAAATTTAAATATGAATATAATCATTGTCATTACAAAAGGATCAAATCCATATCCTATCACAGATGTTTTTTTACGTTAAGCTTATAACTTGTGGCAATCTACAACGGAAGCGCGTTTATTTTTGTATCGATTCCTACCTGCTTTTCCACGATTAGACGTGCCATAAACTCAGTTCCGGTGGTAACTCCCACCACAGTTACTACTTGCAGTTAACACTAAAATACTTGTAATTTCAACTGTCCCTTGCTACTTTGTTTTGTGTCTATTGGTATACTAACAATGTTGATTTTGCGACATCCGTTTATAATTTAGGCCATAGCTTCATATTTATGCCCAAGCCTGAGATGGTTGGCGCTTATTAGGGGAGGCCTTTGTTCAGCAGTGGATTGATTGATTGGTTTATATTTACTAGACATAAGACTAGCTGTATCTGCAACATAAGTTCTCTCTATTCCTTTCCCTCTTTCTTTCTCTTTCCCTTCACCAGGCGAAACGAATGTTTAACGGTCAGCATATATTTCTTAGCGATAAAATATTACCCCGCACTAAAAAGCATCCCAGATTCTAGTTATTATCATACCAAATTTCATTTAAGTCTTCTATAATAGTTTTCTTGTAATGCGATTACAGACAGACAAAACTTATAAAAACGATACATTCGCCTTCTATATCGATAATAATTGCAATTTTAATAACATTTCCCAAAAAAATATTTAATTTACAGAATCGATTCAGTTAGAATTTGAATTCATGTATTGATTTTGAGAATAATAAAATTTAGTTATATCAGATACACAAGTTCTTTATGTAAGGAATACGTAGAAAGCATAATTATGTATAGAAATACTAAATGGTCAATGTAAAGTACCTATAAGTTAGTAATAATAAAATCTTTTATTGTACACCCATTAAAGAAGAGAGAAAAATAAAATACAATATGATTGGAAAATGTACAAGAGGCGGCCTTATCGTTAAAGAGTGATCTCTTCCAGGCAATCTTAAGGTGTAGGAAAGTACAAGATACGTGCTATAAATAAGGAAATAAAAATAGAATATATCTACAAATACTATACTACATACATACATATTATATACTTATACACAAACATACATATACAATATACACCTAATGAAAAAATACAAAGTAAGTATATTAATAATAATAGGTTTGCAAGAGACTAGAATTAAGTGTTAATTATTTTTAGCAGTACTTTCTATTCCAGAATGAAAATAAAATAAAAATTTATACCCCCGACATAAAATAATATAAAAATATTATTCTACAAGTAAAGCCCTTTCATTTGATACATATATTAAGGGAGTTGTCAAAAAATACATATTGTAATCTGCCATCTTGTAGCCGCGGCCATCTTGAACCAATTTTCATCAAACATAGCTAAGAACACTCCCGACTAACAAAAAAAAAATCAAAATCGGTTCATCCGTTCGGACGCTACGTTGCGACAGACAGACGTACACACAGACACGTCAAACTTAATACTTATAATACGCCATCGTTTTTGCGTCGGGAGTTAAAAATCGAATTTGAACTAAAATTTAACGGAAGCAAAACGTCCTATTTTATAGATATCAAATATTTTAATTCGTTTAATTATATTTTAACAACTTCGTAACCACTATTAATATTACGACGTACTAATTTGAGTACTGTTTAGTAGCTTTCTGTATGTTGGTAGTAAATGGAGTAATAAATAACTTTTTACAGCTCGCTTACTTGCGCATATGCATTAATGTTACAGCATTTAAATATATAAATAATAAATTATTGTAGCGTTCTTTTATATACATATACCTAAACGCTAATATTAATGGATGAATTTGATTGAAATGATAAAGTATACGAGTAGGTAGCAGAGATATAGGCAGCGGCCAGGAGATACTGGATGCCCTCAATATGCGTTCACCTTGTTTGGTGGGACTACTTAGTAGCGTCCGGCAATCCGGCTGGACGCGAAGCCAAGAAACGAAAGAAGTTGCCCACTTTGGTGAGCGGTGGATTGCTCAGGTTACTTCTCTGATAGCAGAGTGGACTGTGGAGCAAACCCTTGGCTGTGTAGTTTGCTTCGGCAGACTTCCCGTCGGGGCGTTATTGAATACGTAAGCAATCCTGCGACGCCCCATTAACATGGAAGATGGGTTCTTGGGATTTATATTGTGATATTGGCACTAGCCAGTAACACACTGTTACTGACTTGTGCCAGTAGTCCAGCCTGTTTTCAACAGGTGGTATGCGTAAAATGCATTTCCGAAGGGTTAAAAAAAATGAGGTTCTGGATTAAAAATGACATAGGTATCAATAAGCACCTAGGGGCGCCTCTAAGGAAAACAGAAGTTTTGTTTTGTTGTTGGGACATTTACACACAGCATCATCTTGTTCCATGGTAAGGTACGAGCCTTATGTTATGGATACCAGAAGGTTGATATACTACACATATAAATTTTAAATACATACATATTATAAATATTAACATCCATGACTGGAGTACAAACATTCGTGCTCAACAAATGAATGCCCCCAGCGGGACTCGAACCCGCGACCGCTGGCGCAGTAAGTACGATCACTACAAACTGCGCCACACGTGTCGTCAATAAGTCAATTACTCCTTCTCAAATATTACTAAGAATAAAAATAATACATTTAGGTACTCTACATTTCGTAGACAGCGATCCATTGCGTTACACAAGCTGCAAGGAAATTAATAAAAACCGCATAAAATTTTACAGTCTGCAAAGTTATTACATCTAGAATGGTGCTTTAACGATTTAATAGTTCTCTAAACGGATTTAAAATTATTAACTCATATCCTGAATATTAATTTTACTTGCTGACGTTTTAGTACAGTCAAGTTCATTATAATATAAATTATTATTGAAAATACTTATGTATTAGACCAGTTTTCTCTCAGTTTTGGTTACATACATACATTTATGTGTATAACATTCTTTTTTTTTGGATATTATTACACACTGATACCGATACCAGATAGTTGACAAACTACACTTTACATATTACTTTTAAATACATACATATTATAAATATAAACACCCAAGACTGGAGTACAAACATTCGTGCTCAACAATGCCCCCAATGGGACTCCAACCTGCGACTGCTGGCGTAGTTAGTACGGTCGCTACCAACTAAGTTCGTTCCGTAAAGCTTATTAAGTCTTTTTTATTTGTTTGATATATATTAACGACCTCCCTTACCTTATAAGAGATAACCATGAGATAGTTTTATTTGCAGATGACACGTCTTTAGTTTTTAAAGTTAAACGAGGACAAATTAATATGACGACGTAAACATTGCTCTCTCTAAGGTTGTTCAATGGTTTAGCGTTAATAATTTGTTGCTAAATGAAAGTAAAACAAAATGTATTAGATTCACTATGCCAAATGTTCGACTTGTTAAAACTATAGTCAAGATTAGGGATAAAGAAAAAGAGCTGGCTAACCAGACTGTCTTTCTGGGTTACAGTGGGGCCCTCATATTGAACGCTTATCGAACAGACTCAGTTCTGCAGCATACGCTGTAAAAATGATTCGCCAAATAACGGATGTCAAAACTGCGCGTTTAGTTTATTTCAGTTACTTCCACAGTATTATGTCATATGGGATACTACTGTGGGGAAATGCTACAGATATTGGCTGCATTGATGTGCTGCAGAAGAGGGCTGTTCGGGCTATCTATGGGATGGGCTCCCGTGAGTCTTTAAGAGATAAATTCAAAGAACTTAACATTATGACTGTATACTTACAATATATTTATGAAAACTTATTGTATGCAAACAAGAATAAAGATACTAAATTCAGTAAGAATAGTGACTATCATAACTTGAATTTAAGAAATAAAGATAAGCTAGCAGGGCCCAAACATAGGCTCCGTAAAATAAGTAAATCTTTTGCAGGTCACTGTATACGAATTTACAACACGCTGCCAAGTAATGTGCATGACTTATCATTAAATAAATTTAAAAGCTTAATTAAAACTCAGTTATGCAAAAAGGCATATTATAGTGTTAAAGAATTCTTAGATGACAAGGCTGCTTGGCAGTAAAATGAATTACTTGTTCTCGGAACAGTTTTGTAATATTTTCCATTATTGTAACACATTTGGCTATTTAAAAAAGAATTTTGGCATAATATGATTTTCTTGCCCGGTGTTACTTTTGTTATTATTGAGTATTATGTAATTACTTTTACTGAATTGTTTTTTTTTGTAAGTGCCCGCAAGGGCCTATAAAATAAAGTCATTCTGATTCTGATTCTGA
The DNA here is from genome assembly GCA_951802675.2 of Boloria euphrosyne. Classification (NCBI taxonomy): domain Eukaryota; kingdom Metazoa; phylum Arthropoda; class Insecta; order Lepidoptera; family Nymphalidae; genus Boloria; species Boloria euphrosyne. The sequence continues at coordinate 7,599,735 of OX637896.1, forward strand.
TAAGGCATTGTATAGTTAGCATTGGTACACTACAGTGTTTCGGAAGATCGGTTTTGCACCTATTCTTTGAGGCAGCATCGAATTATCGTCCTATTTTTTTATGATAAAAAAATTGAGAGTTTGTTTCTGATAGCTAACTAAAGTAAATATATCCTGCGCAGTAAGCTAGACTCAACCAGTAGCATTGGCTACCGCTATCGTTTAGAACTTGAAAGAACGAAATTACTAATTATTTTGTAAGTATATTTAGATTTCAAACTTAAAAATAACATATTGTTAAAATATAATATTATATTTTTATTCTTCTTCTTCTTCTTCTTCTATCATTTTTAACGTCCCACTGCTGGGCACGGGCCTCTCTCGGTACGAGGGGGGTCAGGTCATAGTCCACCACGCTGGCCTAGTGCGTGTTGGCGGACTTCACATGTCTTACGAAAACTTGCTATATAATTGCTCACGACGATTTCCTTCACCGTAAAACAAGTTATTATCATGATAAAAAATATAATTCGCACATAAAAATATCAGAGGGGTCCAAGCGTTACCACTTACCGTTGGGTTAGCACTGTTTTTTTTTATTATTATTTGATTCTTACGGCGCTGTGTGTAGTAACGTCAATATAATTCTATTATAGCAATCACGTAGAGGGACGAAGTTCCCATCGGAATGCTGGAATCCTATATTAAACGTGCAAACATCCACACAAGGTCAAGAAGACGTAGCAAGATTCGTAACAGACGGTGTAGTTGAAACGCGAGAGAGAATAGTTAAAACAAAAGATATCATCAATCGTTATACCTATCTGACAGACAGACAGACAGACCAACTTTTACTTTTTTATAGATTCGACCTTTTTTCTATCTATACCTACTAATATAAATGTGAATGTAAGTTTGTTCGGTATGCTTTCACTCGAATACTACTTAACCGATCATCATGAAACTTTGTACACATATTCTTGGAGGTATAATAAGTAACATAGTATACTTTTTTTCTAGCGGATTTGAAACCATGAACGCAGGCGAAGCCGCGGGTACTGCTAGTTATTATTAATTCAATAAGATTTTCCAAATATTTCATGTACTTTGACAGAATTTCTAATATCTATACATAGATCTATTAACATACTAGCGACTCACACTCGCTTCGCTCGGGTTCGTCCCTAGCCCCCTTTAGCATACAATTTTTACGAACTTTAAATGTCTTACTTATTTATATCTAATCAAAAGGCCAAATAATAAGTTTCAAGCTTTAAAAATGACGTAATTTCCATACAAACTATCATCCCCTATTTCAACCCCTTAAAGCTCTTTTGTCTCCTGTAAGTAGCCCATGTTCTTTCTTAGGCTCTACTATCTTTGTAACAAATTTCATTAAAATCGGTCCAGTAGTTTTTGTGTTTATTCGTTAATACAAAAATACAAATCTTTCCTCTTTTATAATATTAATATAGATTTTTTTAAGAATTGAAATTTACTAACAACACCTCATTGTATGGATATATTCTGAAATAAATGATATTATTATTGTTATTAAAGCTCTGCAAAAAGCACGGCAATATTAAAAACTGACATAAAAAGTAGTATAATGGCTTAAAAGCTCGCCAGTTAAACCGCTATGTTGCCATCGCTACGACGCATCAATAAAGAGTGCTGGCCACGATATTTTCTAAGGTTACCGAAAAAACAAATGGATATCATGATTATGATATAATGAAGTTTGAGTTCGTAGTAGTAGTTAGTTGTAGTAATAGTAGCAGGAGTCGAAGTGCCTCGTCTTATCGCTTCTATTGTTAAGAACAGAGCTTTTCGCAAAAAGAATCGGTATTTAGAGATAGAATGCAGGCAATATCCTTGCCACAAACACGCGAACGTGACTAGTTCAACAATTAAATGTAAATTCTTTTTATATCTATAACTAAGATACATTTTTATCTCTCCTTGTAAGAAAATATTACGTTAAAAATCCTTGCTGGAAATTTACTCAGTACATAATCAGCCCGGCCAGCCAGCCCGCTTCGCTGGGCGTAAGTAAAAAATTTTTTTTTCAGTGTCAGTGCCTACTTTTAGCAGATTTTTTGAGTGCACTTAATTGTCATTGCGAGTGTGTCTTCCAGTGAAGACAGACCTCTTGGAGTCAATGGTTTTTATTGGTCGAATAATTATATTATGTCCTTCCATTTTAGCCCTTTTATATATTTTTGGCGTGTTAAGTTTAAGTGAAAATAAATGAAAAGTTTTTTTTTTAATTTTCTAATAAAATAAAAGTAGCCTAAGTTGCTCCTTATAACATTAGCTATCTGCGAATGACCGTCCCGTCAAAATCGATCCAGCCGCGTCAGAGATTAGCTGGAATGCTGGTATGTATTTGACATGACAGACAGACAGATAGACAAACAGACAGACAAAATTTTTTAAAATTGATTTTTTGATATATTAAGTACTATATACTATATATTTTCATATGCATTTAGCAAAAAGGTGTTTATTTGAAATTAAAAATAGCCACCTCAATTTTATTTTATGATTCATTTTACCATTTCTATAGATTAGTAGATAATATTGTTCAGATTCTAAATGAACAGTTATAAATAAAAGCTCGAAAATATTTTGTCCTTTCAACGAAAATATTAAATTATAATAATTTAGACATTTTAACGTCAATTTCCTTTGTTCCCCTCAATGCGAGAAATTAGGCCAAATGCGGGTCGAGGGACTTCACGTGTCTTTCGAGGACTAGTTAGTCTGTATCTCTGTTGTTGTTAATTGTTTGTCAAATAGCTTTCATTTTGAATCATATTACGAAGTGTGTTTTTTTTAATTGTCTGAATTTTTAATTAATAGAAGTTAAAATTGCAAAAATAACACTTTTTTATATGTAAATAATATATTGTACAATGTATACTTATATTTTCTTTTAAATACTGTAAAAATCTACTTTAGAACTTTTTTTTTTAATTTGACCTATTTATGACATGGCATCAGCCCTTTTTAACGTCCCACTGCTGGGCACGGGCCTCCCTCAGTACGAGGGGGATCAGGCCATAATCCACCGCGCTGGCCTAGTGCGTGTTGGCGGACTTCACATGTCTTACGAAAACTTGCTAGGTTTTCTCAGACATGCAGGTTTCCTCACGATGTTTTCCTACACCGTAAGGCAAGTGGTAATCATGATAGAAATGATTCGCACACGAAAATATCAGAGGTGCGAGACCCGGACTTGAACCCGCATCACTCGGTTATATAAGCGAGCGTATTACCGCTGGGCTACCACTGCCTTGACCTATTTATATTGAAGAGAAATTACGAAAACAAGTTTATAAAATACAACCGACAAATGAATATAATTCATTTAATTTTTTAAGGCTTACAGCAAAATTAATAGTTTCTGGAATTACTAAATCGATTGAAACAATTCTTTTATGAATAGAAAGATAATACAGACAATTCAAATGGTAAAATCGACTGGTGGACTATATCTATAAGCTACATGGAAACTATATATTTTTAAAAGAAAACTAGCTATTGCCGCGGCTCCGTCCGCGTTCCAATTACTATTAAATATATTGGTGGTATAATGTTGAAAATTTAGGGTTATAAGTATTTTTTGATGACAAATCTTATCTTATATACAAATAATAAAATTCAAACTTAGTCGAATCTGTACATTGGATATTTTTTGGATTTTTTTATTGAAATAGTAATTATTATCGATACAGAGGCCGAATCTATAGTTTTTAGAATTTTTGTCTGTCTGTCTGTCTGTGACCGCATCACGAGAAAACCACTGAACAGATTTTAATGAAATTTGGTATGACGATAGCTGGTTACCCGGGTCATGATATGGGATACTTTTTACGGCGAAAAATATCTAATTTCTGAGAAATCTCAACTAACCGTTACAAATCGACTATAAAACATCACACGGTATATGAAAACTAAGAATTTAGTTTTCGGTCTTTAAAACGCGGGCGGAGCCGCGGGAAATGCAAGTCATAAATAATATAAAAACATAAAAATTACCTCTAAAAATAAAAAATGGGGGCCACCCTTATCACCACCTACCTAATATACCAAACATTTTATAAAAATCGTTTAAGCCGTTTTGGAGGAATTCGATAACAAACAGTGACAAGAGCTTTTGATATATTAGATTAGAAAGAAGATAGAAGATTAATAGAATATCGGAAAACAAAACCTTTAAGACCAACTGATACTAACTTAAATGTATTGAATGTTTCCCATCAACGCTTAGGTATCGAATGACAAATGATCTGTGACAAGAGCAAAGCTAGAGTCGTAACTCGTAGGTGTGGACGGAACATGGCTACACTTGGACTGTGATTGATTAATGAATGTAAACGTGAGAACTTACTATTACTACAGATGTATAGAATAACTTATGGAGTAAGACAAGTTAACGTTTACAATCGATGGTAGAAGGGCATCTGACGACACGTTTGGTTGTTACTTGCTGTGCCAGCGGTCGCGGGTTCAAGTCCCGCTGGGGGCATTCATTTGTTGAGCACGAATGTTTGTTCTCCACTCATGGGTGTTTATATTTATAACTAGGGGTTCACCCTCGCTTCGCTCGGGTTCGTCCTTAGGTACCTGTTGCATATATTTACTTCGCACCACCCGGTATATATTTGCTGATTTAATTACCATTACACCGCACCATGGCACGGTTATAACTGATATAGCTAATTATAATATTTAATATGAACTTTATACAATAACAATAAAGCTCAAATTGACTCTACGTTTTTGTTAGAAAACGTTTGTATGGGAAAAAGAAAACGGCTGTGTTTAGGGTTTTTCCGGCATATATTAGAATTTTTCTCGCCGTTAAAACCATCTTTGAACTTCAACGAATATTTACAAAAAAGAATTGGCTAAATTGGTCCAGGCGTTGTTGAGTTATGCGCTTACCAACACATTTTGCGATTCATTTTTATATTATAGATATGTATGTATTTAGAGTTATATGTGTGTAGTGTATTAACTGTATGGTATCCGTAACACAAGCCTTGAAGCTTACCATGGAACTAGATGGCGCTGTGTGTAATATTATCCAAAAGTGTGACAGTGGTAAGATGATTCGTTTTCATATTTTTAATTTACATCGCTACAGGCAAAAGCGATTGCAGAACTGTTATTTAACCTGTTCTATAATATATTAAAAATTTTCTATACCTAGCATGTTTTTATTAATACAAATATCTTTTTTTTTAAATTTTAGCTGTATATAACAGCAGAAATGTCTGTATACAATAGCAGAAATTTTTTTTATCATGCCATTAATTACGTTTTTTTCGGTTTCCCATATTTCTACTTTACTCATAAAAAATATATTGTGAATATCATAAAATAAAAAGCTATCACCCTAAAAATTGCCTATTTCCTGTGACGTAACAGTTTGTAAAAAGTTAACAAAATACAAATGTCACTCATTCTGTGATATCGGACATCGAGAAGTTTAAATAACAATATTTTTTCACGGTTTTACTTCAACTTTTGTTTCTAACGTGTCAAATATTTTTTTGAACTCCTCCAAAGCGGCTTGACCGATTTTTATGATTTTTTGTGTATATTTGGCAGGTCTGCGAATAGGTAGTAGACTATTTTTCATTCTTTTAGGTCATAGGGGTGGCCCTCTGCAGATTTTTTTTAGACCAAATATTTATTTTTTATTTTTTTATGATTAAGCATCAAAAAATACTTACAGCCCTAAATTTTCAATCTTCTACCACCAATCCCCATTTTTAATAGTAATTAGAACGCGGGCGGAGCCGCGGGAATTGCTAGTATCCATATAAATTCAAGTAAGCAATAGTTATATTTAAAAGGAGGTTTTAAAGAGGGAGTGAGGTTGTCTAACCAAACTAGTACATCATTAATTATCCTATAAAATTAGCATACTTATCATACATAGTGAGACTGTGTCTATTATACTCTCTACAGCCCACCAAAGTTTCGTCACAAATGTGACCAATAATACACTCTTAAGAACATCGAAATTCTATTAAAACTCCAAAATTACTCACTGAAATTCTCATTCTTGTTCTCTGGTTTTAAAAATTAAGGAAATGACATGAAATAATGTGTTTACAATTTTACCGGTTACTTTATTATTAAATAAGTCATTAGAATAATATTGAAAATTGTTAGATTAATTTGATAAATCTGTATCAAATTTTCCAAAACAAAAACAAATCAAACCAAAAACCAACGATCATTATTTTAAATTTCATCAAAATCTGTACACCCGTAATGCAATCACAGATAGAAAAACAAACTGACGGACAAACAGATAGATCTCAGACAGATCTAAAAACTATATTCGACACCTTATCGACAATAATAACTATTTCAGTAAGATATTCCCCTAAAAGACTTAATTTTCACATTCGAGTAAGTTAAGCATTTATAAAACCTAAATAAAAACTCTATAATTAATATGTTATAAATTTTTAATTTTTACTCCAAGTCATTGAAGTTTTATATTTTTATTAATTTTATATTAAAATATATAATAAATATAAATATCATAATCTATAGCCATCTGTACTTTTCAAGGTAATGTCAGCATTCACTCGTGCGCTGAGTGACAAGCGGGTATCGCGTTACGAACTACACTACAATACCAATCAACCTATCATAACTTGTCATAAACGTGGACTATATTTCTTTCATATTTCACAATCTATATTTGACATTAATTAAACATAAGTAATCAAGGCAGTACTAGCCCAGCGGTCGCGCTCGCTTGGATAAACGAGTGATGCGGGTTCAAATCCGGGTCTCGCATCTCTGATATTTTCATGTGCGAATCATTTTCTATCACGATTACCAATTGTCTTACGGTGAAGTAAAACTCGTACTCCTCTCGTACTGAGGGAGGCCCGTGCCTAGCAGTGTGAAGTTAAAAAGGGCTGAAGATAATCAAAGTATCCGGATTTGTTCCTATAATTAGGAATTGATCGAGATATCTGTTTTTATACTGGAGCTCGTGCCATGTCACCAGCTCGTGACAAAAAAATAGCTAACTGCTGTATAAATCAGTAAAACCAGTTTAAACATCCTATTTCTGATAAAAAACGCTAAAAATATTCTTGACTTATTTTTATTCAAAGCAACACTAACAAAATAGGAATGATAGTTAATATTTCGTGTCACGGATGTAGAGCACTGTACCGAGGCAATACTGATCAGACGTGACGGTGCGCGTGCGCATTGTTGCTCGGATAGCTGATTTATTATTGGTAAACGAGACAGGTGTAATTTCAATTTATTATACTAAAATCACAGATTATATATAAATACTAGGTATATTTCAAGTATTTACTTGCATTTATATATTTATATATTAATAAAAATAAATGTTGCTATATTTGTACTCAATGCATTCCTAAACCATTAATATCCCTGGTTATATTCAGCCCTTTTTATGTTCCACGGGACTTCCACACCCTGGGACGGGCCTCCCTTCAATACGAATGCGCTCAGACCATAGTCTACAACGCTGGCCAAGTGCGGATGGCGGACTTCACGTGTCTTTCTAAAACTAGCTAGATTCTGTCACAGATCCAGGTTTCCGCACGATTTTTTAAGAGAAGTTGTATAGAAATAATACGCACATGATTGCGTGTGCGAGAACCGGATTTGAACAAGCTCACTCAGTTATTCAAGCGAGCGCGTTACCACTGGGCTACCACTACTTTCCCTGATTGTCTCTGGTTGCTTAATCAGTATTATATGTTTTTTTAATGACTCTTGGAAATAGATCATCCGGTCCGAGCCTCGTGTATACTTTTATATGCATTTAGTGAAAAGCTTTTAATTTGAAACAAACAAACAATTGAATTTTATTTATATGTATAGATATTCCCATAAATGTTAGAAATATGATTTAAATCTATCTTAATATGTAATAAAATTACATCTGTAATCTAGTCCAAGCATTCGAAGTTAGAACAAAGCGCCAATATCGCAGCCCACTCAAGTGCCGTGGCACAATGGACAGAAGCGTCTAAAGCGATCGGGGTTCAATGCTCTCACCAGCTGTAACCATTCATCACGAAAGATTCACTATTCCTAAGCGAGATTATGATTTAATTATATTTTAACTAAACAGGACTTTAATAAAACTGATAATAATATAATACACTATAATGATTGTATAATATCAATGTTTGTCTTTTTGCCTAATATTGTACACTAGAGACTCAACCTCGCTTTGCTCGGGTTCGTCTCTAGTTACCCCCTTTAGCATAATATTTTCACAAACTTTAAATTTGTTACTTATTTATATTATATAATCAAAAGCCTAAAAAAATAGTTTCAAGCCTCCTAACCTTAATAATCACGTAATTTCCATACAAACTTTCATCCCCTATTTCAACTCTTTACAGTCCTTTTATTGTTTTCCCAGCAGTGGGATGTTAAAAATAAGGCTGAATACATACATTTCTACAAATAAAATGACACGGTTGCCAAGTTGCTTAAATCATAACAAATGTTAATCAAACCAATAATCTATAATAGAGTCATAAATATAAAGACATAAAGTTGAAAATTCAAATAAATATTAGGCATATTCAGTATAATTTGAAAATATTACAGCCAACTTTACTCAGTAGCCTGTATTTAGTAAACGTATGCAGATTCGATTCCCGCTGTGGTAAATGACATTGCTCTATTAACATAATTGATTCGTGATTAACTTATTTTGGATGATGGTTAAAATAGTTTTTGGTTTTACTCCCAAATTTAATTTCCTACTTGCTTCATATGTGAGTACGTGTGTGTGTAATTTGTTATCCCTTGACACTAAAACGAGGGAATGAAAAATCGTTCTGTATGAAATGATAATATGTTACTCGTATTTCGAAATATTATTTTCTCAGAATAAAGTACGAAAAAAGATCATTTCAATACTATGCTACAAAACAAAAGAAACTATAAAGAAAGGACAAAATATATATTTGTTTTTAAAGCAGTTTTTTTAGCTTTTTTTCACGTTTTCATTCATATTATGTATGAATTTAAAAACTTGAATGTATTCAGCCCTCTTTAAAGAGGTTAACGTCCCACTGCTGGGCGCGGGCCACCCTCAGTACGAGGGGGATCAGGCCATAGTCCACCGCACTGGCCTAGTGCGGGTTCGCGGACTTCACATGTCTTTCGAAAGCTTGCTAGGTTCTCTCAGACATGCAGATTTCCTCATGATGTTTTCCTTTACCGTAAGACAAGTTCTGTTTTTTAACAACTTGTAAAATGACATCTAAACTGAGCCCCGAGACCTATAGTTATAAAAGATATATTTCGCTAACTTTTGAGAAGAAAGACCTCAATCTTTATCTTTTCCATTTATTTAAAATATAAAAGATTAAAAACAAGAATTGCAATATTAAAGATACCAACAGATTTTTTCAGCCATATTCCTATTCCTCCCATACTATTGAAATCTACTGAATAAATGTCACCTGAATTTTTCCCGTACCTTATACTTTAATTTAAAATGTGAGGTTTATTTCAATCTGACGCCCGAGAATCGAGTTCATAGAGAAGCGTTCAGGAGCAACGTTTATATTGCTTTTGGGATCTTGCTTCACGTAGGAACGTATATTCAACAAATATATTTCAATGAGCGATATTATTAAGAGCCTCTTACCTATGCGAGAATTTAAAAATTCTGACAAGTACGAGTTTGACTCGCACAACGAGGGTTCAGTATATAAAAATAAATATTTAAAATCGCTAAATAACTCCTTTTACGTGTGCTACAAGGCTTAGGTTCTTGCTAAACATGATTTTAAGTCATCAGGAACCCTTCGATTCGAAGTTACGATTCGACTTAGGAATTTGATTTTATCACACTCTAAAGGATTTCGTACCTCAATATTTGAATATAATTTCTAATTTCTAAGAACACGTTCCTAAGAACATAGTCTTGACACATGGACTGATGGATTTCACGTGACTTCTTACTTGATTTAACTGAAACAAACACAAATTAAAATTCGCGTCCATTTTTCATCTTAGTATATAAGCATAATTTTTAAACCAATCCAATATGAATAGTTACAAAAGTCATATGCCAGTATGCGGTACTCTTTGTGATGCTAATGGCAATTACCGCCTTCAAGGTTGCTAGATGCTCTCAATTGGCGAATAGTAAATGAATAAATGACGCACCAGACGTTATTTTTCAAGCTACATTATGTAACTATTAAGAAAAAATCGGAATTTCAGAGTAAATCGATTTTTGTAAACGACATATTATGTCCAAAGTTTAGTAAAGTGGACTGTTGGAACAAGCCCATGATTATGGTGGTCTTGTTTGGCAGACCTAACGTCGGAGCGTCGTAGGTTGAAGACGGAAGAGATCCTGCGATTTTATTAACAGAATCACCGTTGAGTTGTAGTGAGTATTACTGGTTTTGCCCGTGAGTCCAACAAGATCACCAATGTGACCAACTTCTGGGTAAATGTACATCTTCCTTAGTGTTTTGCGAAGGCGAAATGCGAGGCTGATTTACATATAGAGTGTTCCGTAGCAAGAGACGTTAGAGTAAGTTTATAATAGCTAAAAACATGTGATAGTTACATCAACAAATTCAAATAACAGATATACTATATCATTATATATTATAAAACAAAGTCCTCCGCCGCTTCTGTCTGTCTGTCCGTTTGCGACAAATTTAAACACTACTGCACCGATTTCGCATGATGTTTTCACCAATGGATAGAGTGGTTCTCGTGGAAGGTTTTAATGTATAAGTTTTTGTATACATTTACTAACGGGACCTGCAGCTTCACTCGCACTTAATCTAGAGATGAGTCCAAGCGAAGCGAGGTTGAGTCGCTAGTTTAAAAATAAACAAAGCAGAAATAAAAAAAAGAATTGTGATAAAATTCCATAAAATTTTAAAAAATATGTGTTCATAATATCTAAAAGTCTACGAGTATTATAGTGTAGTTGATAGAAATTGACTAGATCTACTAATGTCGGAATCGCGTTTCAAATGTTGAATTTGTGAGCATTCAATACATTTACAACGAAGTGGATAATGGATTTTCGTTTTACAGAAAAGTGGTTTTCTTCCAAGTTTTAATTTTTGTTTTGCTCTACAATTTATATTAATGTGTAGGAGAAATATACTTTTATAAACTGGTTATAAATCATTGAAACCAAACTTCACTTGTTTCTATGATATTGTATTCTATCCCTGATGAAAAAGAAAAACCAAATTTATCCTACGGGAAACGTATATTTTCTAGAAAAAAATGGCTTATTTCAAACTATAATCTATCTCTTGGGCAATTTTCATCCAGATCCGATCAGATCAGATCGATCGATCGATCAGAGTAACAAGCATTACATAACATAGATAGATAGAATAAAAGGACTTGTACGATAAACATAAAAACGTATATAAATATACCTACATATTATATATATAATATATGACGACACGTTTGTCTCAGTTGGTAGTGACCCTACTTTCTGCACCGGCCGTCGCGGGTTCGAGTCCCGCTGGGGGCATTCATTTGTTGAGCACGAATGTTTGTACTCCAGTTATGGGTGTTTATATATGTATGTATCAACTATCTGGTATCCGTAACACAAGCCTCATAGCTTACCACGGAACTAACTGTTGTAATAATGTCCCAACATATACCAACTATTCACTAAGTAATCACGAAATCTCAGAAAGTATAATTCTTATTTTTTTAAAGCGATTCTTAATAGATAACGGAAACCTTCAAAATGATTCTTTAGCAAATCAACCAATTTAAGTGTAAAAAAGTAAACTATACATCTATTTTGATGAAACTTTGGTTTGGAAAAATCAATTTTCAGCGAAAGTTCCTATGGCTAAAACAAAGATTATTTCTATAAAAATGTGGTTTATCGCGTTCCAAAACGAATGACGTTCACATCTAATTTTCTACTTATACTTTCAAAAATGCTGTTAAGTTTGCTCATAAATGTCAAAGGAACTTTGAAAATAATAAGGCAAGTGCCTTGTGAATAGACTTGCGCAAGAAGTATGCATGAACATGAAGTACTTACTTCATACAGTAGTACTTCGCCTAACCTGTAAAGTTCACATAGCTCGTAGATAAGTGCAGACTTCAAAAGGAAATACAACCGCTATTGAAAAAACTGTTACTGAAAATGTTAGCTGGTAACATGAAATTCAGCACTTTTGGTCCCACTGTTGGGCCGTTCAATATGAGTTGAATCATCACGGTGGCCAAGTGCGTGAACCACACGTCCATTTATTATTTACTAACCTTTCCCGCGATTTTGGCCGCGTTCTAAAGCCTGAAACCCAAAACCTATCTGAGTCGCGGTACCTCGCAGAGCTACCGGCGTCCCTCCCCCTTCACGACCGCCCGTTAGCTTTAGAATAATAGTGTAGTGTAACAAAATATCATTTTTCAATTGCTAAAGAAAAATGTGGAAAAATAAACACTTAATAATTATACAAAAAGAACATTTATATACACATTCAATATAAGATTCACAACTCATTTTTGCATTTCAATACAAATTTTCAAATGTCTATACACAACGATGGTAGACTGTAGCCCTCTTATTACGCTTTTTCTCACATTTCGCAAGACACTTTTAGTTGATAATAAAATCCCTATGGAGATAAATCATATATTTTTACTCCTATCTCATATATAGTGCAAAGAATAGTTCGAGGACGTCGGTTATTATGATAAGTATAGTGTAATTTTCTGTCTTTACTACAAACTATCCTTCAAAGCCGAGTCCACTGAGGACATAGAGTAAGCAATTAACCTCGTTCCAGCGTATAAAGCATTGTTTCATAAGCATACATATGTATATAAGTATGTATGTATTTACGTACAACAATGAAGTGACATCACCGTGGTCTAATCGTGATCAGAATCGTCCTTTGCCTGTATATAGGGTGCTTGGTTTTATTTTTTTTTTATTTTTCGTTTGTAAATTTCGTATATGTAATAATGACGTTAGATTTTCCTTTATTTATATTGGATATTTGAAACATAAGCAGTCTACGAATATTCCCCAGCAGCAGCACACAGTATTGGTACTTATAGAGGGTAGATACGCGGTAAGTTAGTCTAACTAAAATTATAAAAATGGATGGTCTGATTTGGATAAAACTTTTTATTTTATTGGTAGTTTAATATAGAAAAAAAATATAGACGAATTGAGACCCCCCCCCCCATTTTTTGGAAGTCAATTAAAAATCCAAGGAAAACAGCTTGATAGTTGCAAGGCTTATAACAGATTTTGTCGTGGTCTTAAGTTATAACTTTTTTATTATATATATAATCAAATTTTACTTGCATAATCTAGCTTTATATTTCTTTTGTAAATTGTAATAGTTTTTTATTGTACATTATTACCCTATGCTTTTATTAAGAGAGCTATTGATTAAATATGTGATGTGACATAAACCATCCTGTATATAAATCTATGTGATAATCAGCATGCAATTTTAATTTAATATTATGTCAGACAGGAAGTCAATGCAGTGGCTATCTGTTTTGCATAGGGATTTAGATCTATAGATAGTTTAGAAATATTATCTAGTTTCTATTATAAATTAAGTTAGTTTTTGCCAACTTAAGTATTTAGACAAAATGGTAATCAATACATCAGTAGTAAAAGTGAAATACAAAAAGCTAATCAGAATTGACTTCTAAATATTAATTCTATGATAACTAAACCCACGTTTTGCTTTAAAAGTCTGCGCGATCTAATTTATCTATATAATATGTATGTATGTAAGTATGTATAAAAAACCACATCGAAGAAATAAAGCTATGTTTTTAAAAAAGAGGAAAAATTCTTCTGTACAATGTAGTTTTTTTTGGTCGCTTAATCATTTGGGTACTCAGGCGACGATATAGTGGTGTCGGCATATGTCGATGTAATGTCTAGGATTTCGTCACCAAAAGGTAAAATCTGTTAAATGTCTATCCGTCTGCTAGTACGATTTTATTCTGAGACTAACTGAATTTTGTAAAGGTAGATTTCTCTTGTCCATTATAATACAATAATGTGTCTGAACACTAAAGAGAAGTAGTGGTTAAAGTATGTTCTAATAATTAAAATAGAGCATTCTGTATATCATGAAAATTAAGTTTTTACTACTGAGTTTAAAAATTGGTGTTACCTATACTTACCGTGTTCCTTCGACATGCAATGTAGCACGTAAAGCCGTCAAGCCCGAGTCTTATCTCTTACTAGTCATGGCGAATTTTCGTCTCAAACTTATGTGGTTTAATATTTCCTGTAATTCCTGTCTAATAGCAGATATCGGTTCTAACCAATCGTATGACTTTTATAACCACACTCTGTCAGTGAAAAGAACAGACAATGCACTATGGTACGAGTATTGCTGCTCACGTGACTCTCAGCCTTTGTGGGAGGCAGGAGCAGATGGCATTCTTCAGAACAAATTTTGGTCCTTCGAACTGAATGTTTTAGAGCTATCCTTCGAAATGCAGAATGATTTTTTCGTGATTTGTTGCGAAGACACAAGACATTGACCTGCGTTTTATATCCTATTGTTTCAACTGCATTTGGAAGCTGGACTTAAATTTATATACTTCTCGTAAATGCCGTTTATATAACCTACTACATGCATATTTGTCATTAAAAGACGATTTTAGATATATAGGGGGAAGTCCCGTAACACCGGACGGCACCTAGTGTCGGACACTAGCATTATCTCGACAAGTGACAACGCGATCTAATTAGAAATCGATGTAAGCGGTGCGGAAGGACGTAGCGATACAGGGTCACGAAACGCGGTTTGCCAGTAACACGAGCAGCCACGGTGAGAGTGGACGAATGCTGTTTTTGGCGGGAAAGCATTGCATCATATAAATTTAGAGTGAGTATTACTGCCATGGTTTCGTCTTTTAAATGATTATGTTAATTGATAATAAAGATAATGTTTCATTTTAATTCGTAGACTGTGAAAGTTTTTATCTATTTTGTACAGTTTTAGTATGAAACACGTAATTATGGTAGATTTCTTGTCCCCTAGTACCGGACAATAAGATGTCCCTTAACATCGGACAGTTTACAAGTTTTTTTTACTAAATAAGTATGTGTAATAATAATTATTTTACGTTGTTTTAGAGGATAGGAGAACGGAGATATATCAAAATGGAAGAAAAGAGAAAGAAAGGAAAGTGGGACCAACAAAATTTACAAACGAAATGAGTTTAAGGGAAGCTTCAACGCGCTACAACGTACCTAAAAGCACACTATATGACAAAACATCAGCATTGAATCGTGGAGAAGAAGTGACATTGCAACTAAAACTCGGTAGATTCACTAATACTTTCTCACCCGAATAAACTTGCTCAAAGTTTTAGTGGACCACGTAAAAGATTTGTCGAATAGATGCCTACCGCTAATGAAAAAAGAGTCTACAGATCCGCATAAAAATCTACCGATGAACCAATAACCAGCAGTCCCAAGCCTTCAACGAGCTTTGGTTCAAATGTTGTCCAGATAGTTCATAAATTATCGCCATTGCCGAATGCTGCCATAAAAAGATCAACTGCTCGGAAAAGAAAAAGTGAACGAAGTGAAATTCTAACATCATCACCCTACAAAGTTGCTACTGAAGAGAAAGAGAATGAAAAGAAAGTTAAAGAAAAAAAGTGAAATGGGATCTAAGTTCAAAACATTAATGAGAGTTAATGGGAAACAAACCAAAAGTGTGAAAGCCAAAGGAAAAAGTAGAGATAAAACTAAGAAAAGGGGACCATTAACTCAAACATCTAACATAGAAAAAACAACTTGCGTAGTTTGCTTGGAGGATAACGATGAAGACAGGATACAATGTTCTAGCTGCCAAGAGTGGGCTCATGAAGCATGCGCAGACATTCCTGAATTTGGAGATGCCTATATATGCGATCGATGCACGATGTTTTGATATTGTCCGGCGATAGGGGTCCGTAGCTAAGTCCGTCCGGTACTAGGTGCCAATGGCAAAGATTGCATTTTATTTTACCAAAACTTACTTAAGGTTCCTAAATATGTTAGTGCAGAAGTTGTGTTTTTGTTGATTTATTTTGATTTTATAATTTATTGACTTAAGTAATTCGTAAGTAAAGTTACATTTGTTGATTTAGTTTTTATTTTATTTTCCGAAAACCTTAGGTGTCCGTCACTAGGGGACTTCCCCCTAAAAGTAAATAGAATTGTTCATATCCAAACCTTTTTAACGTCACTCTGCTGGGACTGGGCCCCACTTCAGTACGAGGGAAGCCATACTCCACCACGTTGACCAAGTACGGTTTACTGGACTTCACATGTCTTTCGAAAACGATTTTTTTCTTCACCATCATTCATCAGTATTTTAGTGTTCATAAAATAAATAAATATGATTTAAACTCTCATTGCCTTACAGCATAGTTATTTTACGTATTGTAATATATAATTAATAATACTTTACACAATATCTAAAATATCGATATACGTTTTTTATTACTCTCAATTTCCTGCAATGCGTCCTTCGTTTAAGTGGTTGGGTATACTCGTAAAAGACTAATTGAACATAATATCTTCCAAGAGCTTGAGTAGCTTAGAAAAATTGTTATTAGTCTGCAGAGACCAGTTATTACGAGCAAATAAGGTAATAAAATTAAATAATATATCT
Organism: Boloria euphrosyne; assembly: GCA_951802675.2. Lineage (NCBI taxonomy): Eukaryota > Metazoa > Arthropoda > Insecta > Lepidoptera > Nymphalidae > Boloria > Boloria euphrosyne. Next base: position 7,616,432 of record OX637896.1, read on the forward strand.
AATCGCTTTCCAAAAATAGAATTTTTGTGTGCACTATTAATCACTCATAGCTTTCTCTGTACATGTTTTACTTCCTACTCAAATTATATTATGTAACCCTTATATTATAAGGTAGCAACATATGGTGAACATTCTAATTGTAGCCTGAAACATTATTATTAATATCTTTCTTTATCTTAAACTTCTTTCAACAGTCCCCTGTGCAGAGCATACACCCAAGGAAAAAAACCTCCAGCAAACATTCTACTTGAACAAAAACGACGCCCTGGTAGTTTATTTCTCAAATTCTTAAAGCCTTGAAGCCTGCTAGCAGTTAGACTACTAACAATTGGGACGCCCTGTGGAAAAAATTACGCGTTTGATCCAATAGCACAAGCTCTAAGGACCAAAGCACGGAAAAAGGTCGTGCATAGAAGATAAATGAAAAGAATTTTCAAAATTATTTATAATATACATAAATGAAACTCGCGATTTAGTTCTTTGCAAATGTTCCTATCTTTTAAAAACAAGCAGAGCCACATGCAAAAGCTAAAGTATTTACGTTTCCGGACCGTTAGCCACAAAGCGGTCAGGTGGAAAAGGGTTGTTAAAATTGCACCCCAATAACGATACTTCGGGCATTTGGTTTGATATTATTTCCTTTATGTACAGGAAGCCGTATTTATTTATGGTTACACTATAAATTTATTGAGAATGTTATATTATCTTTGTGAAGTATAATATTTTATATAAACAAACAGGCCCTTGTCCACTATATTTTGTTTTGATTCAAAAGCTGGTAAAAACACTGATTGGAACCGAGTGAAGTGGGTCTCGTACCTCTGACATTTTCATGTGCGAATCATTTCCAACATGATTACCACTCAGTTTTCGGTGAAGGACTACATCGTATATAAACAACACTTGACCAGCGCTATGGCCGAATCCCTCTTGCATTGAATGGTCTCTCCCACTCAGGCCATAGTCCACCACCCTGCTAAGTCTCAGCAATGGGGTTCAAAAGGGCTGAATACTAAATAATAATTATTTTATATTGCTAAAAAGGCCAAGATTGTGATTGAATTTCGACCACTCCAATCAAAGTTTAAAAAAAAATTGCGAAAAGTATGAAGACATCCATCAGTTGATAAATGTATATAAATATGAAAAAAAGAGAATACCTAGTCTTCGAAGTAGGTTTAAAAATCCAATTAATTTCATCCAATATCACTTTAAAGTGTAGATTAAGACATTACCACCATAAAAATCTGCCTCACGTAAAATGCGTCATATCTTTTACGAACGAACGTATTGTGAATGAAAATATAAAATTATACTGCATTCCCGTCATTTTATGGCCCCCATGACCCCATTCACGATTAACGATGCAGCGTTATTGGAGAGGGTGTTTTATTAAACTATTTGATGAGTACTTATGTGTAGATATAAAATGTGACATGATAGGGGACTTATCATTTTAAATTCTTTCCAAGATTTGGTCTGTTATCATAGAATCGATAAGAAGAGAATATTGTTAGTAATTAATTGTATGTTACATATTGTTATTAGATAAAATCCGCTTCTCATTGTTACTGCAGACGCCGCGTTTGGCTCAGCCGCTAGTGACCCTACTTTCTGCGCCAGCGGTCGCGGGTTCGAGTCCCGCTGGGGGCATTAATTTGTTCAGCACAAATTTTTATAATCCAGTCATGGTCGTTTATATTTATAATATGTATATTTACATGTGTAGTATATCAACAACAATGTCCCAACGTAAAAAAACCTACTTCGTGCATGTGTTTCGATTGTCATTTGTTTTGTGGACCAATAAACAATTAAAAAAAAATATAGAAGAAGAAAGAAGAAGGTTATGGTGTTTTTTTTATTGGAAACAACTATTTTTCGTACCTAAGGACGAACCTGATTGAAGCGAGGGTGAGTCGCTATTGTATCTATACATTTTACAATAAACAAAACATGTGTATGGATATAAATGTTGCTAATTTCTATTCAACCGGAAAATAGATAAAATATAAATTAAAAAATATATTATTATTGGAGATAGAATTTTAAGAGAATTTGCATGAGGATTTGAGATCAAATTGACGTGAGATTTTCTAGAGTCAACCCTTTTGTCTTCAACATAAGGTGCTTTATTGTGTTTTATTGTATTATGCAGTCAACCAATCATATCTCTCAAATACAATGACGTCACTCACTACGTCAATCGCACAACCTCATTCTACTTCCTGTATCATTGTAATTCAGTTAAGACGTTGAAATAAAACTTTGAAAAGATATCAAAATTTTTGCTTTATTCATTATGAATAGATAATCTACTTTGAAGAAACCGATAGGTTTTTTGGGTTCGCAACGAGACAACTTTTTAATCGGTGATAATTTAAAACAAAACACAAACACAAACAAACAAACAAAAAATATATAGGATTAAATAAATATGTTAGGGCATTATTTCACACAGTGCCATCTCTTTCTGTGGTATGCTACGATGCTTGTGTGCACCCAGCCATGAATGCCCCCAGCAGGACTCAAACCCGCAAGAACTGGCGCAGAAAGTAGGGTCACTACCAACGGAGCCAAACTTGTCGTCATCACATAGGATATACAAAGTTAACATTAGTCAGCTATATTATTTAGGACATCTTCAACATAAAAGTTCATTTTTTTTTCTTTTTTTTAATTTATTTTGCAAATATTTACATGTTATAGGTGTTTATAATTCTAATCTACTATATAAAAATAAGTCGGGTTTTCCTTCCTGACGCTATAACTCCAGAACGCACGAACCGATTTCCACGGTTTTGCATTCGTTGGAAAGGTCTCGGGCTCCGTGAGGTTTATAGCAAAGAAAATTCAGGAAAAATATACTAAAGATGTTACACCTGGGGACGAACCCGAGCGAAGCGAGGTGTTGTGAGTCGCTAGTTTCTTATATAATTATACATTATTTTCAGCCTTCATTCGCTTTTCCGTCGTACAGTCGGCACTAACACACCTGAAAGTTTGCTCACCTAGTAAACACAGGTAAGAGCAACAATTCAGGCCCATCAGTGTACCGAACTTCTTCAGTTTTCTCCTCTTATTCTCTTCTTTTTTCTTTGATTATTTTTCTTGTAATAAAATATATTGATAAGACAAAATATAAAAATATAATATATAAACTGGACCGCAAAGAAAAAGGGTCGGTTGGAAAATCTTCAATATCTTCAAAAGTACCTTAGTACAAGTGCTTAAATATAAATAAAAAAATAAGTTCAAGCTTTTTATTTTTTATAAGTGTAAAATTATTAAAAATGAGTACTTTTTCGATATTGAACATTTTCTAACTAATACTTTCTTAGATTTACGCGAATATTCGACATTATAAATGAAACTACCTTTTCGGTCGATCTCTCCCGTGACCATGATTGCTGTAAAGCATTCGAAACGTCGGGAACTAAAAATCAAAATAAATCCGCGACAAAATCCGAAAAGGTAGTTTCATTTATAATTTTCTTACTAACCTTTTTCTTTGCGGGTCGGTTTAATCAATTCACAAAATTTGAAATCAAATCTTTACAAATTTTCTATCAATTAACCTCCTAACAAACTTAATTTAATAGGTCATATCAAAAGCTACAAATCAGTTTTGCAGATTATAGTTACATACTTCTTCGTTCATAGACTATATTTATGAACGAAGTGAAACAGAGGCGTATTACTAGTATAAACATAAAATATCTAAAATTAATTTAAATAGGTCGAGATTCAAAGATACTGCTCGATCTTCACGTTAGTACTTCCTTATGAAGGATAAATCGTTTGTGATGTTTATTACTCAAATCCATTTATAATTAACGACTAGGCCGAATCTTACAATAAATATTATGTGGAAATGTATTGAAGTAGTTAGTGTCGATACAGAGAGTGAAGATAGAGAAAACCACTGAAACAAAATTGATGAAATTTGGTAATTACTAAAATTCACCCTTTAAATTTCATCCAGCCTTTAACTTTACTTTTATAATAATTAATCGACTAGTTAACCACCTTGACTTCTCTAACTTATTACATTACATACATAATGTTTGTATTGTATGTAATGCATTCAGCCCGTTTTCAAGTCCCACTGCTGGGCACGAGCCTCCCTTCAATACGAGGGGGATCAGGCCATAGTCCACCACGCTGGTCTAGTGCGTGTTGGCGGACTTCACATGTCTTTCGAAAACTTACTAGATTCTCTCAGACATGCAAATTTCCTCACGATGTTTTCCTTCACCGTAAGACAAGTGGTAATCATGTTAGAAATGATTCGCACATTAAAATATAAGAGACCCGATAACTAATAACAAAATTTTACTAACGATTATAGTTGATTTTCGTAGTTCAATGAAATAAGTTCGATATTATCACATCCATTTATTGCTCTAATTTGAACATACCTTAAAGGTTTCTTCTATTAATAACTAAGCGGATTTTCTGTAATCCAATAACTCGATTTATTGATTATATGATTACCCGTAATATGTATAGATCGTTAATAAATAATTATCAACGTTGTTTGTTTCGTGCGTATGTCTAATGATGTCGTAACCGAGACATTGATGGTTAAGACTACTGGATCGATATCACGAAGAAAATACAATTTATTTGGATTTTAAACCAAAAATTACAACTTTAAAAACAAACAATAATCTTAAGATTTACGCGAATTTTTGACTTTTTTTTTCGTGAAAATGCCCGAAATGGTAATTTATTCATCGTTTATTATTGGATGAGATAATCATTGATTTGATATCTAGGCTATTGTTATACTTATAATCTATATTATTATATATATTTTTTTCCTATTTGGACATATGGTCTGCAACTATGGGGCAGCGCAAGCGATTCCAACATAAATATACTCCAGCGCCAACAGAACAAGATCCTAAGAGCAATTGCAAAGGTACCACGCTACATAACCAACAACGAAGTTCACGAACACCTTGAAATGAGAACAATCAAGGAGGAAATTCGGAGTTTGGCAGCTAAATACAAAGAGCGGTTAATCCATCACCCTAATGAACTTGCTCGCCAACTCCTCATGGACCAGTATGTGAGACGACTAAAGCGTCATCATATCCTAGAGCTAGAAGACCGACAGTAGCTCTAGGCTGTAGATGAGTAGATGCTTCCAATGGGAAGCCACTCCGCATGAAAGCATCACAGAACAGATTTGCTCATAGCCTTAGGGCTGATTGCAAATACACGCAGAAAAAATATATATTTTTTTTTTAATAATTAATCTATATTATATTTTTAGCAAGTATTAGAAATAGCCAAATTTCAGTCTCTCCCGTGACCATGATTGCTGTAAAGCATTCGAAACGTCGGGAATTAAAAATCAAAATAAATCCGCGACAAAATCCGAAAAGGTAGTTTCATTTATATTTGATTTTTGAAAGTTCTAATAACAAAAAAAATTCGGCATATTTTTTCATACTTATTGCTAAACACAGTATGTTTGGCCTATGTTAGGTCTTTTATAATCAAAAGAACACACAGACAAACTTTTACTTTACAACATTAATGTAATAACTTAGAACATATGTATTCTGCAGCACAACCCTCAAGGCACGTACCAAGTGCCATATTGAAGCTAACAATCGAATTAACACAACAAAAAGACACGAATCCCGAACTTTATCTAAATATACCATCAGTACATCATTATGTTAACAATGTAGCGAAGAATGGCAAAAATACGAACAATTTGACAGCTGTCAATTAGATACTGATAAATGGATCGGATACCATTATGACACGACACGACTGCGATGTTTAATATCGGATATAGTAAGTGACCTCGTTGACCTATTTCTGAAAGTGCCTTATATATGGTATTATGCGGATTTATCATTTATTTTCCTTACAGCTTATAGAAATTGTGTTATTATTACTTCCTATATTTTATCACTGTATAATATTTTAGTAGGCTGAGTGGTGATGTCTTCGCTTTTGAAACCGAGAGAAGCAGGTTCAAAACCCGAGTCGCGCACTTAAGATATTGATTCTTTAAAAAAGCAAGGTAATCCTACCTACCAAAAGCTGGAATCTTATATTAAAGCATTCAGCCTTTTATAGCGTCACAGCACCGCTCGACACTTCCTTCAATACGAGAGGGATGGCTTCATGGTCCACCATATTGGCCAAGTGTCGGTTGTTAGACTTCACATGTGAAAGACAGGTCTTTTCTAAAGCAATTGAAGTTTCTAAGACTTACAGGTTTTTCATGAGCTTTTCATCGTAAGATAAATGTGTTAGTTCAAAAAAGAAGAATTCTAACTCCTAATTCAAGCAGTATTTATATTATTTCAATACCTTTCTTAATTATATTCACACAAATCTCAAGCCAAAAGTCATAATACTGCTATCGCTTCTGAGAACTAAGTGTGTGGTCGTTCAACAACGTAATCATAAAAGAATGTGTATACGTGTGTTTTATATCAAATGATATGAGATATTTTAAAAATATATTGCAAGTACTAAGCATTCTTTCGTAGATCAAATCGTGTTTAATAAATGCTATAGCAAATAATGGTTAGATTTACGGGAACATTTAACTACACCATTTTTTTATAGCTTACAATGGGGTATTGCCAATTTTGAAGTCTCATGTCCAGTTTTTTGTAATAGAATATACATCTATACTACTATTATAAAGAAAAAAAAGTTTTTTGTGAGTAAAAATGTGCTGAAACGATTTAGATGAAATTTGGTGCGAAGATAGTCTGAGACTCTGGTAAGACCTTACTTTACTTAAAGGAGGTTCTATCCCGGAAATTATCCCGTAAGGATTAATAAGGGATAAGAATGTATAGGCAATCAATCATTTGTCAAATAAGGCATACGAAAATTAAATAAATAAATATAAATATGTTGGGACAGGCAGTGGTAGTCCAGCGGTAACGCGATGCTTGTAAAACCGAGTGATGCGGGTTCAAATCCGGGTCTCGCACCTCTGATATTTTCATGTGCGAATCATTTCTATCATGATTACCACTTGTCGTACGGTGAAGGAAAACATCGTGAGGAAACCTGCATGTCTGAGAAAACCTAGCACGTTTTCGTAAGACATGTGAAGTCCGCCAACACGCACTGGGCCAGCGCGGTGGACTATGGCCTGATCCCCCTCGTACTGAGGGAGGCACGTGCCAGCCAGTGGGACGTCAAAAAGGGCTGATGATGATGATGATGTTGGGACATTATTACAACAGCGCTATCTAGTTCCGCAGTAAGCTACGTAACGTGCTTGTGTTGCGGATACCAGATAGTTGATATACTACATATATAAATTTTAAATACATAAATATTATAAATATAAACACCCATGACTGGAGTACAAACATTCGTGATTAGCAAATGAATGCCCCCAGCGGGACTCGAACCCGCGACCGCTGGCGCAGAAAGTAGGGTCACTACCAACTGAGCCAAACGTGTCGTCAAATCATAATTATGGCTGTAAATAAATAAAAATAATTATGATATATTTTACAATCGCTTACGTTAAGTTTAAAATCGAAAGAAAATGAAGCAAACGCAATCAAATAATACTAATGGCTATAAATTAAGCAAAACGTTGTTTGCCGTAAAACTAAAAATATTCGACTCTCGTCATAAAACTATCCAATTTGGACTGACGTAGAAAGTTTCTATTAGAATGTGTCCACTTAATGGTCATCCATCTCAATTTACTTGTTTCGTTAAAAGCTTATAGTCTAAGAGACAGCTTCATTTTATCAATTACTAATAATACTCACTTTTGTTAAAGTAATTTGAGTCGTGCTATGATTTAATAGACTTAGAGGTACTTTATTAATGCATTGTTCTCAAAAATATATTGTACCTAAATATAATTATCTCAACCGAGAATCAAACCCGTGACGTCTATTCGCTAGTGTCTTGACTACTAAACCATCATACGTTTAGTACGAGTAGATATAGTAATAATTAAATCTGTTGACGAATTGTAATTATTAATCATAATATCTGAAAACCAGTCAAGTGCGAGTCGGACTCACACACGAAGGTTTCTGTACAATCCTACAATATAACTCATATCAAAAATTCTTCTTACCTATTACGGTCGATAAGATACAACCCTCTGACGTACAGACGAATGACAGCGGCTTAGTTATGGCGTCCCGTTAGCACCCTTCGGAAACAGAGCCCGAAGCCAGAAGTTTTAAAGTATTTTGTATATTTTATCAAAACAGATGCAAAATACTTGATAACAGCTTATTTGTAAAGCAAAATTTTAAGTATTCTGGTGGTAATCTAAAAAGTTTTTTTAAATGTCAAATTGCTTTGCGTAATCTAAGAAATAATAAAAGGTGTTCTTTGTAAAACAACAATTGACAGATGTCAAATTAGAAAATAATGTTAATTGGGACAACATGGCCACTACTTCTAATAGTAAAATATAGAGTAACTTATTTACCTTCTCTCCACTTACAGTGAACAAGAAATTACAGCAGATCAAGCGTAATCAAAGTTGTCAAAGTACAGTAATGAAAGTTAGTATTTACTACGAGTATTTCCCTTCAAAACGTATAAATCTTTCGCCTTTTACTACGAGTATAGGAAGTAAAATAAATACTAATACGTAATAATCGTCACCTTATCAAAAATTTACCATGTTTTTACCGACTATCGTGAATTCTTGATATTTACGCATTGTTTAGTTGTGCACTAGAGCAATGATAAGCTACGAGGCTTGTGTTACGGATACCAGATAGTTGATATACTACACATATATAACTTTTAAATATTATAATATATAATGTATTATAAATATAAACACCCATGACTGGAGTACAAACATTCGCGCTCAACAAATGAATGTCCCCAGCGGGACTCGAACCCGCGACCGCTGGCGCAGAACTGGTAGGTTTACTACAAACCGAGCCAAAGTTTTATACAGATATTTATATATGTACCCATTTTCTCTTTCCTTTTGTACGTTCGGTACCGCTATCACCATAACATCGGACATGAATTATTAAGGACTCGGAAAACTAAGACAAAAACTTTGTAAATATCGATCCAAAATATTCTAATTTACATTTACATCAAAAGTAGTAAAAAAGCAATGTAAAATGCCAACAAACAAGTCTCAACACGTCAGACCAATCCTCAATGACCGCTCGCAATGGTCTCGCCTAACGACCAGCTATTACTTTGATTTAAACCGAATCGTGGGCGTTGAATGAATCAGATACAAACCCGCATGAAATACAATAGATATTTGCAATCGATTATCTTTATATCTTTATAACCCTATTATAAATATATTTTGTGGGTGATTGAATGTGTTTGTAAATTATTCATGCTGTAAACGATTTTATACACCTTTTTTTCTTTTTTTTTTTATATATATTACTGGTGAAACCAATCAAAAATGAAAAAAAAATACATGGATGAATATTGACCTACAGAAGGGGATATGGGCAGGACAGAAGAAGTTCTTACTTACTAAATCCTATTGGACAGCCCTATTGGCGCTATCTTTGGACATTGGAAGATCAAAGATATGTACAAAGTATTACGCTCGAGCGAGAAACTTTTTTTTAATATTGGCAATGGCATTTACGCATATGTTTTCATATGGGGTGTGGCAGAATCGCTGACAGAAAAGTACCAGGAGCAGCCCTAACAACCACAAAAGTGGTCCGCTTCCTAGTGTGTCCATTGGCTTGGCGCCTGACTGGATTTCTTAACGCTAAATAAATACAAAATCACCTATTGACTCACCAGAGAGCAAAGCAAGAATAAGTCGCTATTTTTTAGTCGATATTTAGTAGAAAACAGTAAAATATTTTACATTCTCTATAAAAAGCTTGTTCTATAGCCAAAGAAATAAAATAAGGAATTGGAAACCGCAAAGACTCGTGCCAATATCAATACGATAGTTCTGTGAAGTTCCAACAAGTTTGATAGAAAAATATCTACCGACAAGTAAATAGTATACGAAAAGCCACCGTTGCGTAATTGCAGATGACATGATAAATGACTGTTGTGATTGAATATAGTTTCTAGTTGACATTACTTTCTGTTATAGATAGTTTATTGTTACTTTTAAAAGCTTTTCTTAATCCTAATTTAATAAAACCTTCGCTTAGTTATAATTTTTACTATTATATCTATTACATTTAGTTTTCATATCCATAACTAACTCTTAGTCGTTTTTGGTCTCTATTCCTTATAATTCCAAAGACGATTGGGATAATTTAAATCGCAATGAAAAATCTGATGTATATACTGTAAATGTAAATCGAATGTTATTTTTGCAATTTTATTAAGAGAAAGTCCAATAATTAGATATGGCCCAACCCGGACCTGAACCCAAAGACTCCGGATATGTCATGCACAGTGCGTATAACCAGTTCTTTAACATAGACGAAGCCAAACATCTATGCTAGTGTACCATAAATAATATCGTAGAACAGATAAATAATAATAATTAAAGTAATAACAGTCAGTTCGAAACAACGATCGTATCTCATGCTTCTATTTGCACAATTATTCGTAATAAAGTAATTCTAACTGTCTAACAAGATGTAAGAGGGACGTAGAGTTTTATTGATTAGTTTTATGGATAGCGAAAAAATGGCGTTTACAACAGTTTTTATTGTTATTTCGTCTGCGATATTTATATAGTAATTAATAGTAGTTGGAGCCTGACTGTTTCCCACTTAATCTATTTCATTGACCAAAAGAAGAAAGAGATACTAATTTGGTTGTTTTTATGATAACTAGTGTTCAACCATTTTTTATTGATTGACCTAAGCTCGTAAATAACTACTAAACAGATTAAAAATAAAACTAACAGAGGAGAAGAAGATGCTGAACTAATAAGCCATTGACTTCGCCGAATAATTAACTAATTAACAATAATATTATGTTTATGCCAATAATACAAAAAGTTCAAGCCAATTACAGAAAATATAACAAAAAAATAACAAAAGGAAATAAATAATTAAGAAATAAAGATAAAAATAAAAAAGATGCGGTAACGGACGGAGAGAAAGAAAAATATAAATAGAATTTTTTTTAGGACTTATATACATATTGATGTTTGAATTGATCTATGACCTAAATAAAAGTTATTGAAATCTAATTTCACATCATTCATTTTATAAATTAGCAGTCAACCAAAACATTAAAGTTAAAACTAAACTTTACGGCTAACCTCTAAAACAAATACCTCATTTAATATAAATTATGTGAGAACGACATTACCAAATATGGTAACAAAATCAATATTTGTTGAAGCAAATTACACAAAAATATGAAATGAACGCAATGGATTTCTTAATCATGAGAAACATACACTCGGTTGAAACTCAGTGCGTATTGACCGACAGCTGCACTGGCGATCATTTGTCTAGGCCATAGACTAGATTATGGAAGTGCTATCAAGAATAATTTCAGAAGTATTTTATAATGTTTATAGTGTAATTTCTAAATTATCATTGAATTTAGAATGTAAGTAGAGTTGATTTTTCCACACTCTTCATAATTATACTCTTCATTCTTTACAGTCAAAGCTAAGTAATTAAAGCTAAACGCTAAAAAAGCTAAAAGCTAAACGTAAATGTTCACCCTCTTCGAGCACTTATTTATATTCTATTATAATGACAGATCTTAGTCCAAAAAAATTGTAACAATGTCTGTTCTTAAACCATTCGCCCTTAAGGATGCTAGGTCGTATTTAATGACACATAGTAAATCAAATGATCCAGGGCCAGTACTCATATTATTAAATTAATTATTCGTATTATATTCATAGTGTATTCATTCTAGATTTCAATGTATGGGCAAAACGGCAAAATTAATAATTTTAATTTATTGCTGCTATGTGATACCTATATACGAGTATATTAAAATACACGACTCTCCCTTCCCCCCTGCAATCCGCTTCACCCCTCCCCCCCTTGAAAAGTGTCCCATTTTAGAGATTTTCTCAATTTTCAGGAAAACTATACAAGCTAGGACAAAATGGTCAAAGACAGAATTATTTGTCAATAAACTGCCTACCAATAAGTCCTAACATTCATTTTGATACGATTTATAGTTTCCAAGCTATGGTGCATCAAAGTTTACTAAAAATGTGCGCTTAGCGGAAATAAAACATAACATAGAAAAGCAACAACAATATTTATTATTTTTTACAAGAAATGCGTTTATCTAAACAAAATAAACATTTTTTATTTATTTTTTATATAGTAAGTACTTAATATCTAACAAAAATCAGTATCATCATCATTATCTTCTAAAGACTTGTTGAAACAACTAAGGCCCTGGCAATGGTTACACATGGTGGAACAACGCAATCCAGCTTTGACACATCCACATCTTTTTCGGCAGCCTTTTCTGCAGCTGCACGATACTATTTTGAGTATCGACTGTGGAGCTGGTGATTTTGTGGTATATATGGGTGATAAAAAGTTATTATTATTTTTCCAACCCCAGTTTTCTGGGTTCAATTCGTTTCCTCGCCATAATTGTACTTGATGAAAAGTACGCATTGAATGCTGAAAAGCTGCTCCTGATGAAGGTGGTAACTTTGATAATATCACCGTATTGTTCGTCAGACCAATCGATCGATCGATCGATTTTACGTTTTAGATGGCGGTTCTCTAATACATAGAGTGATTTGGCCAAAAGAAGGGACATACTCTGATATTTACAGCGCTTATGTGAGGTACATTAAAAATGTTACGGAGAGAAGGTTGTCGTATTCGACGGCTATGGCGAAAACTGTAAAAGCACAAAAAGCTCTGAAAGGTTGAGACGAAGACGAAAAGTTTAAGCGAGTAACGATACGTCCATTTCAAAAGATATGTTGGTCTGACGAACAATACGGTGATATTATCAAAGTTACCACCTTCATCAGGAGCAGCTTTTCAGCATTCAATGCGTACTTTTCATCAAGTACAATTATGGCGAGGAAACGAATAGAACCCAGAAAACTGGGGTTGGAAAAATAATAATAACTTTTTATCACCCATATATACCACAAAATCACCAGCTCCACAGTCGATACTCAAAATAGTATCGTGCAGCTGCAGAAAAGGCTGCCGAAAAATATGTGGATGTGTCAAAGCTGGATTGCGTTGTTCCACCATGTGCAACCATTGCCAGGGCCTTAGTTGTTTCAACAAGTCTTTAGAAGATAATGATGATGATACTGATTTTTGTTAGATATTAAGTACTTACTATATAAAAAAATAAATAAAAAATGTTTATTTTGTTTAGATAAACGCATTTCTTGTAAAAAATAATAAATATTGTTGTTGCTTTTCTATGTTATGTTTTATAATTTATTTCCGCTAAGCGCACATTTTTAGTAAACTTTGATGCACCATAGCTTGGAAACTATAAATCGTACCAAAATGAATGTTAGGACTTATTGGTAGGCAGTTTATTGACAAATAATTCTGTCTTTGATCATTTTGTCCTAGCTTGTATAGTTTTCCTGAAAATTGAGAAAATCTCTAAAATGGGAAACTTTTCAAGGGGGGGAGGGGTGAAGCGGATTGCAGGGGGGGAGGGAGAGTCGTGTATTTTAATATACTCGTATATAGGTATCACATAGCAGCAATAAATTAAAATTATTAATTTTGCCGCAAAAAAATCTAGAATGAATACATTATCATTAGAAAAGTGACAAAATGCGCATATACCACTTTCACTATAACCGTTTTATTCTTCGGTATTGGCAAAGACGAGTGAATGGTGTCATTATTTTCGCATAGCCGCTCTGACAAGAAATAATATTTAATATTGTAAATTCTATTTTAAATAATGCTTGCTATGTATTGGTTGAATCTGTTAAATTTTATAATACGTTAGCAAAATAACTTTTTTGACGTTTCGTTCTTAACTACTATAGTTTTTATTTCATAAAGTAAAAAAGTATCTATGTATTTTTTTCTATAAATTTAAGTATTTTTATATTTTTATGTAGTTCCTTTAACTTATTTGAAGGTTTATTTTCATACATATCGTCTTTTTTTGTATGAGATATAATATGCCTATTAGACCGCTACCGAAGGAGAGTAATTTTTATTCTATGCACTCACAAATAACGGTTTACATAATATTAGCAAAGCCTGTGAAACATATAGTCGGCCAACGGACGTGACAGCCCAAGCTGCCATTCACTTGCTTGGGACATTAGTGTATGGTAGCTTGGTCTGTCACGTCCCTCGGCCGACTATATGTTTTATAGGCTTTGATATTAATATGACCTATAATAAAGACATGTTAACATTTCAGTGACACGCCTTCGCTTTGGCTTTTAATTGGTTGAAATAATGAAAACTTCAATCAATGTACCCATAAAATAAAATGTATGTCAAAATTTTAAAGCTGGTCCTCGTACCCAATCTTCCTTCAATAGAGAGGATAGTGCCATATTTCACCACGCTGGTCGAATGGAATTTGGCGGTCTTCATAGATCATTCGAAAGCTTGCCAGATTCATTCAGACATGCAGGTTTCCACACGATAATTCAACATACGACAAGTTATGGTCACAGTAAAAATGATTTACACATGAAAAGGAGACCTGGGACTTGAACCTACGTACTCGATTTCCCAAGAGAGCACATTGCCACTGCACTACTACTGTTTAAACCCATGAAATATATTTATACAAAATAGGAGATTTAGAACGCTTTATACCAATAATTGTAAAATGAACCCACTCATCAAAGCAAATGAAATGAGTGAAAACTCAAAAGACTTACAAGAGGCTACTGAAGTACCACTATCTAATATCTATTCAAGTTCTTCAAGTGACAGCTTCCTTCCTGGCTCTATTATAAAACAAATTCGATATAATTTAAGATTTCAAATACTCACTAGCATTTTAATATTTAACGTTTTAAAATTTGTGACAATGTGATCAAAAAAAATTATAGTATAAACTTCATTAATAGGAATTGAGCTCTTTTTAACATCCCACAGCTGGGCACGGTGCTCTTTTCAATATAAGAGGGATCAGGCCATAGTCCAACCGCCATAGTCCGACTTGAATTATGTTGACCAGCGTAGTGGACTATTGTCAGTCAAAGCCACGACACACACAGTACACATGTCTTGAACTTGCTAGGTTCTCTCAGACATGTAGGTTCTATCACGTTTCCCTTAACTCTATGAAAAGTGGTAATCAATAAAAAAAATTGGCACATGAAAACATAATTGGTGCGAGACCCGGGATTCGAACCCACTTCAATGTTTAACAAGTGAGTCATTTTCAATTCAATTTTTTCTTTTGCATGTATTTTCTTGCATACTAACATTCAGATGAAATTCTGTTAAAACTCAATAGAAACAATTTGATAGTTCATGGCCTTTAGATTGTGAATATACGACATTTATACACACAAGTGCTTATTTTGGCCTCAAATGTAATGGTACCAATAACATTTCATATAAATAAACGCTACTCGAGCATTTACGTTTGAATTAAATTGCTAACTTATTATGGAATATGTCAGTGAATTAGTTCGTGAGAAAGGACTTGGCCTAGCTTTTCTAAAGAAATAGTCCATTAGTAATTGAATAGTTATTGAATGAATATATTATTATACTAACGGTGGGTTTCTACTAAAATTACGAAAATATATCACGAAAATTGTATACGATAGACTGTGGTAGTCCAGTGCTAGCGCGCTCGCTTGATAACCGAGTGCGGATTCAAATCCGGGTTTCGCACCTCTGATATTTTTATGTGCGAATCATTTCTATCCTGATTAACACTTGTCTTACGCTGAAGGAAAACATTGTGAGGAAACCTGCATGTCTGAGAGAACCTAGCAAGTTTTCGAAAGACGTGAAGTCCGCCAAGTGATTTGAATTTTGAATTCTATAACAGTCAACATGGTCACCAAATAGACTAATATATGAAACTATATTTCAATTCAAACATTATCAAAATTAGAAGTACACATTGAAAACATTGAAACAAACAGATGTATTTGCAATCATAATATTACAACGAATCGTTATATAACTTTCTATTAACCTACTCGATCGCGTGACTGCTATAAGTCATCTTAATGGACTTATTCACTATAATGTATGTATAGTTGTATGAAAGACTAATATTCAAATTAATTACGAGAAATATATGTTTCATTCAAACATTCATCATTTCCTCTGTCATGAGACCTACGTATATTCATACTTTATATCACGTGATCAACTAGAATATTTTGAAGTATATTAAACAGTCGCATAATATGCGATATTCTAAAGAAGAATAAAAGTTGCGGCTTTGATAGACAATAGTCCACTACGCTGGTCAACTGGAGTTCACATATTATGTATCTATAGAAAACTTGGTAGGTTTTTTCTCGGTTATGGAGGTTGGTCTATAATTTTTCAGTGGAATAGATGAAATGGAAAATAGCGATGTTCATATCTTGAAAGGGTTTTGAGAAACAGGGAAAGGGCTACTCTAAAGCTAAAGAAAAAAAAGTATATCGTGGTTTGCTAGTTTATAATGAAATTCAAAGTTAGTCGAATCTGTTCTATGTTTTTTGATCAATGTAATTGAAATAGTCATTATTAACGATACAAAGGCTGAATCTACAATTTTTTTGAATTTTTGTCTGTCTGTCTGTTTGCGATCGCATCACGATAGAACCACTAGACAGAATTTGTTTAAATTTGACGACACGTTTGGCTCAGTTGGTAGTGACCCTACTTTCTGCGCCAGCGGTCGCGGGTTCGAGTCCCGCTGGGGGCATTCTTTTGTTGAGCACGAATGTTTGTACTCCAGTCATGGGTGTTAATATTTATAATATGTATGTATTTAAAATTTATATGTGTAGTATATCGACTATCTGGTATCCGCAACACAAGCACGTAACGTAGCTTACCACGGAACTAGATGGCGCTGTTGTAATAATGTCCCAATATATTTATTTTATTAATATTTATTTATTTACTACGATGATGGCTGATTATCCCGATGAACATATAGGAAACGTTTTATTTCGTGGAAATACTAATCGCTAAGACGTATTTAGCGATGAACCCAAGCGGAGCGAGGTTTAGTCACTAGTTCATTTAAATAGATAACGTACCAATATAATCGTCCTTCCCCTAGCCTACACCACTCGCGTGACCACTGTCCATACTAATTGAATTAACTACAATTCCATCCACTTAATCTCCTAGTACTTTATCCATTAGTTAAACTTTAATCGGCAGTTTAAATTAATGGAAAAATAAATTGCTCAGGGAATATCTATGCGATTTGGTTAATGTCTTTATACGTGTAACGTAAAAATCATGCTACAAGCTACTTTCGATAAAGACGGAAAGTATAAAAATCTACGTGTGTTTGTATGTTCACTGTGGAATCCAAAATGGCTGAAGTGTTTTTGATGAAATTTTCACACAACCTTTGTATTAGCCCAGCAACTGACCCTGCTAACATTGGTAGTGATCAGAAGCAGGCAAAGTCGTGGGTACAACTAGTGCTTATAAATAGCTAACTAGCAGGTTACAATGCCTTTTTCTTTATTTTACTATTATTTTTACATATGTATTACTTCATCCTTCATTTTTTTAAATTAGTCAAAAAATAAATTATAATTGAGATTCTTAATACTTTTAGATTTACGTGAATATTCAACATTTTAAATAAACATTATCGTTTTTTTCGCGATTTTATTTTGATTTTTGGTTTCAAATGCTTTACAGCAATCAGCAATCATGGGAGAAATTAAGCTTTTAGTCATCTCAAACGCATTTTATGTATACGTTGTTACAGACAGAGTACCCTCAAAATTTACAAAATTAATTAAAAATACCAAAATAGCATCACCTTACATTATAATGTATTAATTTTAATAGTTTTTATAATTATTCATGTAATTTATTACGATGCTATTAAAAATCAGCGAAACGTGGACAGAAAGCCAATTAATAATATAGTTAAAATTAAAACAAAATTACATTAACACAGCAATTACAATTCAAAAGATAACGTTCATAAATAAATTGAAATAATTAAAATTGTTCAAAAGGCATGTAATATTTCACTCTAGGTAGAGCGAAATTTGCATACAAGTGAATTATGAAGCACTCTCTCAAATAAACTGAAAGTAATTAGCCATTATACTGTCTGCCAGAAAAATGCTCTAGTTTTAAGGGAAATTGTTTCTGTATTATATAAAAAATGGTGTTAATAATAGTGTAAAATAACTAAATTACTGTTATTTTGCGGATTATTATTTTGTCGCGGGTTCGAATCTCGCTGGAGGCATTTGTATGATGAGAACGAATCAGTATGTATTTTAAAGTTACATATGAGTGTATGAACTATATGGCATCCATAGCACATAGAACTAGTTAGTAGAAGGTGATAATATGTGATTATGTCCCAAATATTTATTTTTATTAAGATTTATCGAGATGTTTTCGGAGAGCTTTTATAGGCTTTTTTATTATGGCCTAGGCGAAATAACTTCGTTCGGTATTTTTTTCTTTTTTCCTTGTATAAAATGAACATTATAAATATACTAGGGGTTCACCCTCGCTTCGCTATGTTCGTCCCTAGGTACGTATTGTGTATATTTACATTGCACCGCCCGGTATACATTTGACTTGATTATAATATGAATTAAAATTACACGCACCATGGCAACGGTCATAACATGATACGTCAAGCGCTTTCTTTCATATAAACCTTCTCCTGACAATAAAAAACAACAAAAAAAGAATTAGCGAAATCGGTCCAGCCGTTCACGCGTGATGTCGTAACGAAGGAAAATACGGATTCATTTGTATATATATAGATGCTTACAAAGTATTCTACTAGGTACTTACTACAATAGAGTAGTAGAATAAGTTTTTATACTAGTACCTATGTTGAAATTATTAAGTCCTTCAAACCAACTGAAAAGCAATTAACCATTGCAGTATCTGGCAAATGTGACCTAGATCCGCGTAAATTGGCACGTCCTAGATATTTTTATATTATTACCACATACTGTTCATTTGGAGTCATCCACTTGATTGGTATCTGTAAAAGAGAGAACAATTATTAGTTTAATTATTTTGATATATAAGAAGTTTCTATTGATATATTTCTTACTAAATTTTATAATATAATCGATATCGCTAATCGAAATCAAAAGTATACAATTGATATATTCAAATCCATTACAGTGCTCAGAAATGTTGTTGTAATATTTTGTTTTTACTTTTCACTCGAAACAAAATTACTTTTAATCGATGTTTATCGATCAATGGAATCGATTTTTTTACACTAAATCTATATTTCAAGATAATATTATGATAGCTACCACAGATTAGTACTGCTATGTATCGATACCAGGTAGGAAAATTTACTGGTGCTTTTTTAGATTATGTGTTCACATTCAACTAAAAGTGAGACAAATGGTTAATACTGATATAACGTTTATTAATATAGCCTTATTATTATATTATATTACCAGATACGAATGTAACGAACCGAATATTCGGCCGAATGATTCAATTCGGTGAATTCTCATTTCAGTAGTTCGGTGAAGTCTGAGAGAATCTAGCAAATTTTCGATAGACATGTGAATTCCAACAACACGTACTAGGCCAGCGCGGTGGACTATGACCTGATCCCCCCCACCTGAAAATATTGAAGGGAGGCCCATGCCCAGCAGTGGGATGTTTCAAAAAAGGGCTGAATACAATTTTACAATTTTATTAGTAAAGGGGTTAAATTACGTCGATTTTTTTTTAATATTATGGGAAGATGAAAGATACACTATACTTATATATTAGGAAATTATTTGGCAAATTATCGAATATTAGGCACAGTATAATAATACCATGAAAGATACACTAACCATATTGAATACGACATTGATATTGATTATATTAGAGCGAATCTTTAATAAATACAATAATTAAATATATAGTTTATTATCTATAGTAATAATATAATTTATTATTAATTTTGCAATACATTTTCACTGCACATAACTTCTATGTTTCACATTACAGTTTAATTCAATTATATACCTGTTACGTACACGTAATGCTAATATACAAATTAGGTTAATAAGTTCGTGTGTATTACACTGTCGTTTACTAAATGCTTTTAGAATTTACTACCTATCGTTATTTTTAGTACTATTAATGTTTGTTTTCAAGCACAAATTCATTAAAAACCAGCGATGTGTTAGATATATGATATTTTTTTGCTATAAGAAGTATCATCTACTGGTACAATACCAGCTATCATTTTGCTAAATTTCATCAAAATTTGTCCAATGGGTTTCTCGTGATGCATCTAAAGATTCGTACTGTACGTATTTTTGATAAATCTGTCATTTTTGTTTATGAAATACGTGGTCAAACGATAGTTACGTATTTCCCTTTAAAATTGAAACTGTTGAATAAAAAAATCCAAATAGCATAAAAAGTTTTGGATATTACATCATACATACAAACTTACAAACTTGACCTTTTTATAATAAAATAATTTAACTACGAGTACATAAATATAAATATAAAATAAATATGTTGGGACATTATTACAACAGCGCCATCTAGTTCCGCAGTAAGCTACGTTACGTGCTTGTGTTGCGGATACCAGATAGCTGATATACTACACATATAAATTTTAAATACATCACTGGAGTACAAGCATTCGTGATTAGCAAATGAATGCCCCCAGCGGGACTCGAACCCGCGATCGCTGGCGCAGAAAGTAGGGTCACTACCAACTGAGCCAAACGAGTCGTCGAAATTGTAGCTTTAAACTTTAACACAAACTTACTAAATTAAAAAAAAAGTCCAGCTGAAACCAAATACGGAGGCTAGTCTATTTATATATCGTCTATAACAGTTGCGTAATTGGATATTTCTGTGAATTCTATCGACACTGAGCCGTTAGATATCCGGCGCAGATTTGACGGACACACGCCAGGCGCTACATGCTTCACGGTTATTACAATATCTATGTTATAAACTGATGGCTTTTAAAATATAATAGATGCCCTAAATCGAAAATTAAAAATAGTTTTTACAATAGTTTAAAAGATCCAACAAGCTCACACAACATCGCCATCTAGTCCAATGGTAAGCTACGAGGCTTGTGTTATGTCACCAGATACTTAAAACTTGTATCTTTTCACATATACAATATACATATTATAAATATAAACACCCATGATTGGAGTTCAAGCATTCGTACCCAACCCACAAATGAATACTCCCAGCTGGACCCGAACCTGAGACCGTTAGCACAGCAAGTAGTATCACTATTATCTAAGCCAAACACGTCGTACAGTACGAGTAAGGATGTGATAACTAAAAATGAATATCGTATAGAAACGCTTAAAACTTATCGCTTACACCAGCTACATATAAGCAGAATGGATTGATCTTACATTAAATTTATTTCTGGAACTAAGATTAATATTTTTGGCAGAATCTCAAAGAAGCTGTACTGACAGCTAGGCATTCCTTCACAACGATCTTCATATATTAGCTTTTTTAACTGATAATGTTTTTATTTTACCTTAATTTTAATTGAATTTGAAATAATTACACATGCGATAGTTTATTTTTTGGATGGATAAATCAAATCAAAGTAATACGTCATAGTAAATTTAAAAAATATAGTAACACTAGCAATTCCCGTGGCTTCATCCGCGTTCTAATCACTATTAAAAAATAGGGAGTAGTGGTAGAATGATGAACATTTAGGATCATAAGTATTTTTTGATGCCAAATCATAAAAAAAAAAATCTGGAGAGGGCCAACCTTATCACATAGGGGAATAAAAGAGCCTACGACCTATTCTCAGACCTACCAAAAATATACACAAAAAATTTCATAAAAATCGGTCAAGCGGTTTCGGAGGAGTACGATAACAAACACTCTGAGAGACAACACACGAGATTCTTAAACATATGATAATAATAGTAATAGAAACGCAAAACGCCTAAATATTTACTTCAAAATAGTCCAAAAATACCAACAGCAATACATTTCGTGACCTTAATGCAAAAAATCGATTTTATTATTAAGCAATTCTCGTATCGATTGATATTTACAGTCGAACGTTCCAATAAAATTTAACAACACGAATGAATTCCACACGCCAAACGAATTATCTGAAAAACCTCTACCAATATACGTCAGTGTAAAAAAATCACTAATTGACAATCTTGGCAGAGAACGCTTCTTTGATATGCCTTGATTAAAGGCAGGCTTCTACTAAAATAGAACTTAGAAAAAATATGGATGCGGTATTTATATCGTAATGATTGTAAACAGTTTAATTTATGGTATTTTGTTTAATGTGTAATGTTTTTTAATTAAAATTGTGTTGTCTAGAACATACGCATGTATATTTGTATATCTGTGCATACAATAAAATTCTAACTAAGTGGAATCTGTAGAATACTTTCTAGAAAATCTTATTCATGTGATTGTTATCGATACATAAGCCGAATTTTTAATTTTTAGAATTTTTGTCTGTTTGTTTGTCTGCCAGTGTCTATGACCGCATAACTCGAAAACCGCTCGACAGATTTTAATGAAACTTAATATGATGTTAGATCTTTATCGGGTCAACAAATGGGATACTTTTATTACGACAAATATCATTTTTTTTTAAGAAATCTATAGTAATTGTTAAAGCATTCCTAGGGATGACCCGAGAGGAGCAAGGTACTAGGCGTAGTCTTCTATTTATGAATTGGCAAAGACATTTAAATTTTCAACCATAACTACGGTTCGAATTTTGTAGAAGTTAGTAAATATTATCATGTTAATTCTAAATGTACGTAGATGAACTTTTTAAAAATAAGTTCTAAAAGGATAAAGTACATGTATTATTTAAAAAAGTTATTTCCAGATTACAATCTTCCTATTTCAAAAACATACTCAATTTGATAACAAAATCTTTTAGTGTTGTTTATTATTTAAAACAAAAGCTTGTAACTCAAATAAGAGGCACCTCAGACCGCCCCAGAGATTCGAGACAGGAGACGAAATCAATTCGTCGTATACACCATGTACTTTATAGCGTTTTTAGGGTGAATGCACATTATCATTATAAATATTTCAATATATAAAAATCATTACGTAAACTAAGCTAAACATTATTGTCATTAAACTACTCATTTACGTATTATATCCATACATACAATAAAACTATAATAGAGTGTACATAATTTTTTTTATGAAAGACTTATTGCAATATGACTAATATGCTATCAATATAGAGGTCGAATCTAAAGTTTTTAAATTTGTCTGTCTGTCTGAGATCGCATCATGGAAAATTCATATTCATATGATAAAATATGCTGGGACATGTTGGGACATTTTTACAACAGCTCCATCTAGTTCCGTGGTAAGTTACGAGGCTTGTATAACGAAAACCAGATAGTTTATACTACACATATAAATTTTAAATACATACATATTATAAATATTAACACCCATGACTGGAGTACAAACATTCATGCTCAACAAATGAATGTCCCCAGCGGGACTCGAACCCGCGACCGCTGGCAGAGAAATTTCGGATGATGATAACTGTTTATCAGGTTCAACATAGCAAACGCAACATTTATGATAAATTATAATTTTTATTCCGGAAAAATAACTCATCTCTGAGAAACCTATATTCTAAACGTAAAAACGTACTAAAGGATAAACTCGAGCAGGGGGGCTTTATCTTGTTTTTAAGTTAATCTTAACCTTTTTTAAGGTATTTTTCTTTTTCCATTTAAATATTTCAAGGTTCAGCTTAAAATAATAATTGATTTAATAATGGCAACTATCAAATAGGTAGAAAACAAAAAATATATAAATTTGTTATATTTAAACTATGCAGACAGATCCGCGGGTAAATGTATGTTTGTAATGAAACAATGTGCACTCTCCCTTACAATCGATCACAGCTTCCCAAAGGGGGAGATCTCGCGATTCGTTGGACGTGTACCCCAAACAGCTACACAAGATTCGTTTTAAAGCATTACAATTTGTACTAAAGCAAGAGTTTTTATGCAAGTATACGAATAGAAATATCTTGTGCCTTTTTAGTGACATTCGACGTTTGGCTCAGTCGGTAGAGACCCTACTTTCTGCGCCTGCGGTCGCGGGTTCGAGTCCCGCTGGGGGCATTCATTTGTTGAGCACGAATGTTTGTCAGTCAGGGGTGTTTATATTTATATTACGTATTTAAAATTTACATATGTGTAGTATATCAACTATCTGGTATCCGTAACACAAGCTTAGCTCACCATGGAACTAGATGGCGCTGTGTGTAATAATGTCCCAACATATGTATATATTTACAAATAAATGTTGCTCTAAATGCTTTTTATATACGAAATAGAGAATGACTTGTAGTTTTTCTATATATAAAGCCGTATTATAGGTTTAGTTTTTCCTAGAAGCGAGAATGAAGTAGAAAGACGTTTGTAACAAAGGCGTAAATTGAAATAAATATTACTTGTTCTTTTACTTTGAGTTAAAACCATCTTCGAAATATGATAGCATAAATAGTTGCCAAGTTTATTTCATTACTAGTGAATTTCTTAAGGGAACCATCATTATTTTTCTTAAATAGAGGTACGAGTACGCAACTCCTTATATGAGTAATCTGATCTGAAATTCTTATCAAACTCCCTCCAGCGGATCAGAGCTGAGCCGGAAAAAGTCTTAATAACTGTGTTGTTCATGTAAGTACCGTATATAAAATATTATACATGCTGGTACATTATTACACACAGCGCCATCTAGTTCCGTGGTAAGCTATGAAGCTTGTGTTACGCTTAACAGATAGTTAATACTACACATAATATATAACTTTTAATATATACGTATTGTAAAAATAAACTAATTAATTAGCTATGGAAAATAAAAGTGATCTTAGATAAAGAGTTCAATTTCTTATCTTTTCCAAAAACTTATTTAATGAAGTTAATTTTATACTCTATTTTTATCGTATATTTGAAATAAATATGTAAGAACATTTGCAATTAAATAAATATGTTGGGACATTATTACACACAACTATAACTGCCTCGGTGGTGTAGTGGCTAGCATGTACGGTCACACACCGAGAGGTCCTGGGTTCGAGTCCCGGGTCAGGCCAAGTTTAGTTATTGAATCTTTCTGTTTCGTTAGCCTCAACTACGAGGCACGGGGGTGAACCACCACCAACTCCCCGGAGTTGGGAAGTTGGTGGTGGTTCACCCCCGTGCCTCGGAGAGCACGTAAAGCCGTCGGTCCTGCGCCTTAGCTCTCACTGGTCGTGTCGAGCAGTCGTCCCACCGGAGTATGAGAGTGATAGGAATAGAGAGTGCACTTGTGTCTGCGCGTACACTTGTGCACTATAATATCTCCTGCGTACTTGGCCAGTCTCAATGAGATTGGCCGCCATGGCCGGAATCGGTCGGAGAACATTATTATTATTATTATTACACACAACGCCATTTAGTGTTAAGCTACAGGGTCCGCGGTAAGCTACAAGGCTTGTGTTACAGATTCCTGATAGTTGATATACAGATGTATAATTTAAAATACATACATTTTTAAAAATATAAATACCTATAACTGGAGTACAAACGTTCGTGCTCAACAAATGAATACTCCAAGCGGAACTCGAACACGCCACCTCTATCACAGCAAGTATGATCACTATAAACTGAGCCGTGTCGTTAAAATACAATTTCGTATGTAAAAAGCTTAATGTTAATGTTACAAATTGGCACTTCAATTTTAAAGATTTTTAATTTATCCTAATATTTAATATATGAAATAAAACTGAAAAATGATCATGCCAAATTTGTTAGCTTAAGGCTTATTGATTTGATTAAATAGATTTAAGAGATATTAGGTTTATTTGATAAGGTCTGAAAAAGGACGACGGTTTTCAGTAAAAAACAACGGTATTAAAGGAAAACTCCTACAAAAATATGTTTGTATTAATTATGTTTAGAAAAAATATAAATTGTAAATTAAAATAAGAAAATCGCGATCTTTACGGATTTTCTGCGGATTTATTTCGTCTTTTTGAATGCTTTTAAGCAATCTTCGTTTATAAGACTTAACTTGCTATTATTTAAAAGAGTCAAATATTCGCGTAAATCTAAGAAAATATTTTAACATTCTAAAAGTTATGAATGTGCTTTCGTTTCTACATTCAAACAGGCTAATTTTATCAATGTATATGCGCAAAACCAGGCGTATAAACTAGCACGATTTAAACTAATATTAATATTATCGTGAATGTGGTTTGGTTTGTTTGTAATACGCCTAAACTGCTGAACAAATTTAGATGGAGTATGGCAAAGAAATACACCATGTACTTAATTGATGACAGAATATCACCTTATATCTCATTTTTACTATGCAAGTGACACCGCGGATAAAAACTAGTTAGAAGTCACAATTTTTTATTAAATTAAAAAAAAAACAAAATTTCGCTATAGTAAGTCATAAACAAAATATCTGTAAACATAACATTAAAAGCTAGAAATATATAATTTTCAAATTCCGTTAAACAATGCTTTTTTTTCTTACGATAATCGTCCGAATATCTAATCTGCAGTCCAATTTATATGATCATTAAGTCCACCGCCTTTGTGAGTGTAATTTATCAGATTTCGCCACTCCATTCTTTTCCAATTTCAGTCAGAGATGGATACCCATCGCTTGGTGGTGAACAACGAAATCTAGGACTCGACCTCATTTAGTTTATTTTGGAATGTTGTGCGGTAATGTATCCTATTATTCTACATTCTATGTTTTCAATTTATTACATCGCAAGTGTTTTTTTATGATAAATCTTATGAAGCTATAATATTGTAAGTTTGCATGAGTGTCGAGTTATAATATGAATAGTTTTACGTTGAGAGATATAATATTTAATTTAGTTGGAAATATTTACGAAATTTTCTAATATTTTCTCAAATATTTGAAAAACACATTGGTAACTTTGACAATCAAAATCGTACTAATAATTTAAACGCATAAGTTCGTGAGGATGGATGGATGTTATAGGCGCAAAATCTTCTAATCGGATTTTGATAATACGGTACTAAACGGTTTACGGTAGCTTATACATCGAAGTCACATATCAGCCATAATTCTTAAAGATAACGAAGAATGAAATGAAAACGAAAAACTCCGTAAGATTCATTTAAAACATCACTTAACTTTTAAACTACTGGCAAACCCGGCCGCTTCGATGGGCGTAAGTTAAAACAAATAAAACTCTTTTTATAATATTCTTATAAAATAAAAGTAGCCTAAGTTACTTCGTATAATATAAACTATCTACGAGTGAAAGTCCCGTCAAAATCGGTCCAGCCGTTTCAGAGATTAGCCGGAACAAACAGACAGACAAAAATATTATAAATTGAATGTTTGATATAAGTACCGTACTTTTTAGTGAAAAGCTGTTAATTTGAAACTAAAAACAGACACTTCGATTTTATTTATATGTACTTATTGTCAAAAATAATCATTGAGTTATTTGTTACATTTGGTTTTTCCTCTTTTTGTTTGTGTTTTTCTTATTTGGTTTTTTTGTGCATTTGTTGTTCCATAATCATCATCATCATCACCATCATCATGAAAATTCATCATCAACATCCAAAACCTTCACCTTTAATATGTTCTATGTAGTGTATAGAATCAGAATCACTTTAATACTATATTAAATTCTAGCAGAACACAAAACATCGTTGTTAAGCCGAAATAGATTCGTGAAACCTTTTTATAATGGATCAAGTTACTTAAAAAGGCGAAAGCTAACATCGTTACCGAAAGCAAATATTGTGTACAATTCAGATTTGTGTTACCGGTTTGTTTACTATATTTTTGAGGCAAACAGCTCATTTTCTGCCCACTTTAATATTTTTATTTGATTTTGCATTCGAAACGTTTCAAATTGATTATTTAGAGAGGTAAAAATTAATTTGTTTCCATGATCCCTGCCTGTAGAACTTTTTACAAAGCTTTATTTTCGTGTAAAAAAGGCCATTTTTCAATTTACAAGAGTGAAATCGTGGGTAGAGTCGTTCAGCCATAGAGTTTAGGCTATATAAAAATACGACTTTCAGCCACTAAAAGGAACAAAAGTACTGAACGCGTTTATATTCACCGTAGATATTAAACAGAATATTTCGATGTCAGAGTAAGTCGAGATTGCTTAAGATATAATTAGTTAAAATATTATTATTTTACATCAATTTGTGATGATTTTTCCCTGCCACGTTTAAACTTAGTAGTACGAAAAATGAAGGACTTTCATACAAACTTGCGAGAGCCCGTAGACCTCCTTAATCCGGCCCTGTCGCGAAATCCATTCTAAGGGGAAGTCTATAGTTAACTGTAAACTACCTCCCTGCCAAATTTAATTTTATACGTTAAGCGGTTTTCGATATTTCATGATCAGCGACCTTTCGCTTATTCATATGTTTAGATTGAAATAAAATTACTTCGCTTTGTATCATCTAAAGCGACTTTGAAAATATTGGTGAGCATTTACATAACATAAAACCTTCTTTTGCGAAAGTCGGTTTGTAAACAAACAGAATAACATACATGCATCTATAATATAATTATAGTATCAAACGTATGAGTACCAGATAAATCTAAATATAACGTTTCACCAAGTATTTACAATTGCGGGAAGAAAGATTGCTCTAAAAAGATTAAGGTTGTGATCCACTATCAGCACAAGGCTGGAACTAATGGCGGTAGCTAACGACTTGAAAATATACGTATACCTTTCTAAAGCCACATTATGATAGGCGTTTTTTATATTGTATACACAATATAATTTAACTTATTGTCACATTATATGCAATACAATACTGGCTCAGTTGGTAGTGACCCTACTTTCTGCGCCAGCGGTCGCGGGTTCAAGTCCCGTTGGGCATCTATTTGTTGAACACGAATGTTTCTACTTCAGTCATGGGTGTTTATATTTATAATATGTATGTATTTAAAACTTAAATGTGTAGTATATCAACTATTTGGTGTCCGTAACACAAGCCTCGTAGCTTACCACGGAACTAGATGGCGCTGTTGTAATAACGTCTCAACATATTCACAATATCAATAATATCAATTCTGTACATATAATAAAATTCAGAGTTGAATCTGTTGTAATTTTTTAAGTCAAACATCTTATTCTCTCCACGATTGGGTCACCATAATTCATTTAAAATGTCTAATATTCGTAGATATAAGAAAGTTAATGAATAAGGTTATATCTCAAAGGTCGTCCTATCTAAATTACAAGAAATAATTTGACTGTTAAGAGAGTGCGAGAATTTCTTTTAAAGTTACTAACCTTTCTCGTTCCAAAAGTGTAATTTATTATACTATATTTAATAAAAAAATACATTCAATATGTTAGTAAACTTAAAAAAATATATTCCAGTTTTTATACACAAGTAATATTGCTCTGAAAGTTTTATTCTTTGAAACTTGAGATTTTGCGATCTTGAGATTTGACTTGAGATAAAATAAAATTGAAATAAAGAAGAAAGCCTTTACTAAACAACTGTATTGCGGCAAAAACTTTACAATTTATAACTATTATTACATTACTAGCGACTCATCCACGCTTCGCTCGGATTCGTCCCTAGGTACACCGCCTTTAGGACAACAATTTTACAAACTTTGAATGTCTTTTTTATTTATATCTAATCAAAAGCCTAAAAATAAGTTTCAAGCGTCTAGCTTTAAAAATGACGTAATTTCCATACTAATTTACATCCCCTATTTCAACCCCCTTACAGTCCCTTTTTCGCCTTGAAAAGTAGCCTATGCCCGTTTTCTGTCATCTGTGTACCAAATTTCATTTAAATCGGTTCAGTAGTTTTGGCGTGAAAGCGCGACAGACAGACAGAGTTACTTTTGCATTTATAATACATAGTATAAAACAAAATCGCTTCCCGCTGTCTGTCCGTTTCTATGTATGCTTAGATCTATAAATCTATGCAATGGATTTTGATGCGGTTTTTTTTAATAGATTTTTAATAGATTTTTATGTATAACTAGCATAACCCGCAGCTTCGCTCATGCCTAATCTAGAGACGAACCCGAGCGAAGCGAGGGCGAGTCGCTTGTATTATATAAGTAAGGATTTTCCCCCAATATTACAGTGAGTATTTTTACATTGCAAATGGCGTAATGGATAAAGCCACATCAACCACTATCAATTTCAATTTCTGAGAAGGAAAACGGTGTGAGAAAACCCTTTGATGTTGATAATAGGATTTTACCATTTGTCGATTCTCATCCGACTTGGAAAACTGGCATGTACATATATCTGTAGATCTTCTTACTGAAGCCAGAATACATATACGAGTGTATAAATTAAAATGCATGTTGCTATGCGCAAAACTCGAGAATGGTTTGGGATTTTTTTTTTGTATGGAAAAAACTTATACTAAAGGGGGTACCCAGGGACGAACCCGAGCGAAGCTAGTGTAAGTCGCCAGTAATGATGACAACTTTACATTTTTCGACAAAATAACGTTACTGATCGATGTTTATAGTTATGATTTTTTAAACTAAATCTAATTCTTTGTGAAATAAATATTATCATTCCAAAGTGATAGTGGATATTCCGCCTCTTTAATATGACTGACATAAGCTTTTCATTATTTTCTACAAAAAAATAATATTTACTAGTTTTTGTCTCGTGGTCGCAATTCAATGATTCATTTTTTATTGAGAAGTTCACCAGTCCCTAAGAAAATGGATTGA
Source organism: Boloria euphrosyne (assembly GCA_951802675.2). NCBI lineage: Eukaryota > Metazoa > Arthropoda > Insecta > Lepidoptera > Nymphalidae > Boloria > Boloria euphrosyne. The sequence continues at coordinate 7,647,232 of OX637896.1, forward strand.
CAAAAGGTAGGAAAAAAATTGAACTTATTTGACTATACATAGGTATACTATATAGAACTGTTCTTCCGAAATGAGTATTCAAATAATATTTCTCCAGTAAAAATATTCGATATGTTGATCCGAATATGATGCTATCATCATACTAAATTTCATCAAAAAGTGCTTAGCGTTTTCTCGTGATTCTATTACTAACAAGTAGACATACGACATACAAAAATTGTAAAAAATATAGATTATGCCTCAGTAACGATAATAATGACTTTCCAATGAATATTAAATGTGCAGATTGGACTCAAAATCTTATTACATATATATTGTATATATGTTTATATGTAAAACAATTTTAAGAGTTATACAAATGAAACTATACATAAAATATGATGTTATATGTGCACTTGATGCATCTATATACTTATCTAATCTTTGAATGAATCATACTATAAAAGTAATAAATACGTATACTGTATAGGTTATAAAATATATAGATACGTCAAATATAAGCAGGGGTTTACCCACAAGTATGTGAATCAGAAGTCTGGATTCTAGATTGGATTGGAAATATCGAAAGAGCTTAGTTTTTTGATAGTAGTACAATATCATTTTTGCTTTTTTAAGCATTTCAATAAGACGCAATGGTGCAATGGTATTGGGTTAGCTTGCGAAACCAAGTATAGTGTGTTCATATACAGGGAGAGTGAGAGCCCACCAAGCAAATTTGGCTGGCATGGTGGTCTAAGGCCTAATTTTCGCATTGAATTGTATCCCACACATCCTTCGTATAGCAGTGGGATACTAAAAAGTTCTGGTTGAAACAAGACGATTTTTTTAAATATTTAAGTAATATAGTGTTCACTTAGAATTGGACCACAATTAATATAATTAAAACCTAAATAAATAAAAAATTTCCATTTTATAAAAACATTGGTATCCCAAATTTTTTATAAATCACACTAAAAAAATACACTTGAAAAAAAAATCGAAAAAAAAAACAGCGGAGAAAAGGGCACTAAAATATACTGCCTTTGCCTATTTATATATAGATTCTGAAAATTATTAGAGCAACACAAAAGCATATTCCGTTACCGACATTAAATTATTATCGTACTAGCGGTGCCCGCGGCTTCGCTCGCGCTAAGAGTGAATAAAATAAACATTTTTGCTTATATACTGTTACTTGTGCCACCCCCGTTAACCCCCATAGGGGTTGATTTTCAAAAAACGCTTAGATATGTATCTCATAATTTGTATTGCAGAGCATTATTTCAGTGTCACGCAAAATATTTCAATAGAATTAAATTTCCCATACAAACTTAGCCACCCCCTTTAACCCCCAATGGGGGTGAATTTCGAAAAACCCTATAATACGTGTTTCATCATTTGTACTAAAAAGCATTAATTCAAAGTTTCATGCAAAAATGTGCAATAAAAATATTTTTCTCATACAAACTTTGCCACCCCATTTAACCCTTTTAGGGGTTGAATTTCCAAAAAATAATATGCCTATTTCCTTCTCATGAATGCAAGCTATCTACATACCAAATTTGAGCAAAATCGGTTGGGTGGTTTAGGCGTGAAAAGGTAACAGACAGACAGACAGACAGACAGAAAGACAGAGTTACTTTCGCATTTATAATATTAGTATGGATAAGTTTGACGAAACAACAACTGTCTTTAAAGCTTCACCACTTTAATAATAATTATTTCATTAATATCCTAATAAATACTTTTTACTTAGAACATAGATCCAATTACACATTTTTATTCATTTAAACACTAATAATATGTAGTTCAATACATTATTTTGGCTGATTTTTTAGATATTTTAGCCTAAGCAATTTATTTTGGCAATTTAAAATGTTTGTCAATCAATGCAAATCAAATCTTGTGTTGTTAAAGAAATAAGACGATTGAACAGCCACATTTTTTTTTTTTTTTTTATGGGACAAAGGGGGCAAACGGGCAGGAGGCTCACCTGATGGTAAGTGATCACCTCCGCCCATGGACATCTGCAACACCACAGGGCTTGCAGACGCGTTGCCGGCCTTTTAGGAAAGGGAGGGAGGGAGGAGGGAGAAGGACGGGAGAAGGGATGGGGAGTGGGCCTCCCGGACTCTCACTTACCGGACGAAACGCGGCAGCATAGCTGCCACTTCACGCCGGTCTTCTGTGAGAGAGTGGTACTATACGGGGCGTGCCGGCCCATTTGGCTGCTACCCGAAGGTAACAAGCATGGCACTACCACTTGAGAGCCACATTACTTATTAGAACAATCTTAGAACTTTTAAGTCTATATAATATTTTATAAGTAAAAAAGCGATAGCACAAAAACGACTTTGTTTTTATTTTCACATTAAATATTGTCAATATAACGAATAATAACGATTAAACGAACGAAACGGAATAACGGTTAGGAAATGTAAGAAATCCTACATAAATTGTCTAATATTCTGTACATTAGTGATCGAAGTTGGACGTAAATACAAAAGTTTCTTCCTAATTATTTTAGAGTCATTATATCCTAACTTACCATCACTCGATGAGTTTAATGTTAAAGCCAACAATGTCAAAACTTACCGCAACTTAAACTGATGCGAAGCTGACGAAATTCGAAACCACGAAACCATCCTGTTATATCCAAACCCTGAACGATCCCAGCTTTAGGAAATATCTCGTAAAAGCAAACAGTTATCTCTCAAAATTTCATCCATTAAGGATTATGGTTTAAAGGGATTGTGTTCATAAAGCGTTGTTAACAAATTTACCAAAATTATAAAAGATTAAGTCGATTTCGTTTTAGGATATTGAAAATTTAGTATAAATTAGGAGATTGTTAGAATTAGTGTTAAACCAAACTATTTCAAAACGAAACTAAGGATGTGCACGTAACGTAGAAGTAATTTATTTGAACTCTATTAACACGGGCAAATGTTAGTTAACCTAAACGGGCCCACGCGATAATTCAAATTCTAGGCTACAGACTAATTAGCGGGCGTAGGCGAGTTGAGTCACTCATTTAAAACGCGGAGCTCCGAGCTGGTCTACGGCACGTGTATTACTGAACGTTTAAGGGAAATGTCACTTCTTATAAAGCACAGCCATGGGGTGCGCGCGCATGTACAATAAAGCTAAATGCTGGCTTGCCCCATAAATGTCCTCATTAGAGGAAGGGCGCGTCAGGGTTTGTACACACGCCTTTATTGCAGGTATGACGTCCACCAGATCATCTGTTTATTTTACTTTAAGGTCGTTTTCTTTATTATTTTGTTATTGGGGTCGACTAATAACGCCGTAATAGAGTTATAGCACCGCTCCCTTTCTAAGCAAATGCCGAGGAAAATAGCGTTTTGTTTATCGCAGGGCGCGGCAGGGTGGGGTGACGTGATTTATCAAACGTGAAAGATAGTCCAGTAACTGCACAATGCTCTTTACGTATCAACCCTTATCGCGTTTTTATGTCTTCGCAAACGTAATTTAGTGAAAGATGTCCGATTTAACGATGGTACATATTACATGGGATAGGGGTAGTTGTATAGTAAATGTACATAATGTACTAATTTACTTATATACTACGTAGTAGGTACTATATAGCATGTTACGATCCGAAACGAAAGTAGTAAGGAAATGAAATTGATGAATGAAAATGGATAGCTTAGCTTTTTAAATATGTAATGAATGACATAACAATATAATTGAACCGAACATAAAAATATTATTTAAAATTATAAAGAGTTATAACCTATATACATAAGGAGTATTTATAATAATCACTAGCGGGACCCGCGGTTTCGCTCGCGCTAAAGCTAGGCTTTAGTTTATTTATATCGAATCAACAGCCTAAAAATAAGTTTTAAGCTTCTAGCTCTAAAAATGACGATACCTCCAAAAAAACTTTTCATCCCCTTTTCGACCCTTTACAACCATTTTTACGCAATAAAAAGTATCCTATGTTACTTCTAATACCTCCAAGAATATGTGTATAAAGTTTAATGATGATCGGTTAAGTAGTTTTCGCGTGTAAGCGTAACAAACAAACTTACATTCACATTTATAATAGTATAGTGTATAGTAATCATTATGCAATAAATTTAATTCTACCAATCGTTTTCTATTATCATATTGCAACGAGAATTTTATAAATATCACCTTTTAGATTTGTAGGAACTTTAAAAATATACATACTCAGTTGATTTTTTACGCTCTACGAGCACTTGTTATTTGAAGCTTTCATTTTGATCTATTAACTTTTAAAAGTCAATTTAAATGTCAGATGACCCTTCACGTGGCGTATTATGATCAGAATACAAAAGCGTAACTAAATAAAAGGCTTTAGTGGATCAATAATTCCTTATACAATGACGTTATTAGAATTAATACAATATATTATGATTAGAAAACCCACGAAGCAAGAAATATGACAAGGAAATTATGACGTTCTTAAAAATATAATACCAAAAATTCTATAGATAGGTATAATCTTGCAATATCTTGCAATACATACTTAATACACGTTTGGTGTCCTGACTTCTAGATTTTAATGTCTTAAAAGGTTATTGCAAATTCAGGTTATTTCTAGAAAAACAATTAAGAACTAATGTCATTTAGACGACACGTGTGGCGCAGTTTGTAGTGACCCTACTTGCTGCGCCAGAGGTCGCTGGTTCGAGTCCCGCTGGGGGCATTCATTCAACAAATGTTGAGCACGAATGTTTGTACTCCAGTCATGCATGTTAATATTTACAATATGTATGTATTTAAATTTTATATGTGTAGTATATCAACCATCTGGTATCCGTAGGACCGTAACACAAGGCTCGTACTCGTACCTTACCATGGAACTATATGGTGCTATGTGTAAATGTCCCAACATATTTATATTTATTTATGACATTTATATATATTTATAATGTCTATTTTTGTCTTAATATGTAATTTTCTTACTTTTGTCTAATACTTCTAGTACACTTTAAAACTTTTAAAATATACAAGTGTTCTAAGCGTAGATACTTCGTTGCTCGTAGTATATATATATATATTTGTATTAATTATTATTATTTCTGACCATACTATATAATATTTTATGAAAGTGTAATATTGTAATCCATATAGGTAAATAAAATTGAAGCGTCTGTTTGTAAGACAAAAAACAGCTATTGCTAAATGTATATGGAATTATATATGGTACTTCTAAGAAACACAAATCTTAAAACTTTTGTATGTCTGTTAGTTTGTTTGTTACGGCTAATCTTTGAAACGGCTGGACTGATTTTGACGGGACTCTCACTGGTATATAGGTGATATAAGGAGTAACTTACAAGGATTTGTTTAATCAATTCTATCGCAATAATATTCAAACTAGTGAATTGCCTCGTGCAATAATGGAACAAGCGACCATTAGCATGGGACGCATTACAAAAACTTCTTATTATTGTTTTATATAACTCTCATAGATACAAAAATATTATGTATTTCTTGAACTATATCAGTCCAAGAAACCTATATAAGATCACTATGGAAAAAAAATGGCATCAAAAATCAAATTCGTACTCCAAGGTTCTATAAATCGTCTATATTCCGTATTCAAACAAAGTGTTTTTTCTAGTCTGGCACACGAGCATGACGTATGACCTAACAATGGCAGTAGCCTCTACTGACTCATCGACTAATATTATCGAACGAATGAATGTATTAGGAATAAGTTATAAGCGTGAGCGTTTTATATAAAAAATACAATATTACATACGTTTCGCTTAGGGGTGTCTATAAATTATTTTTCAGGCTTGAAGAATATGATATTGAAATAAAATATAGCATATACTTTTGATACTGTAATTTTTCAGTACCTACCTAACTAAAATCACTTTAGATTTTATACGTAACAAACAAACAAATCTTTCTTTCCTATAAAATTAGTATTGATATCAATATATTTATTTTTAGTTAAATACTACATTCTAGGTTCCAATGAATTCTATTATATATATTTTTTTTTTTTGAAAATTTTGTCACCAAAAACTACTTCTCTGTAGATCGTCTACTTGTGTACTCAATTTCACTCAAATCTGCTCAGTTGTTACAATGGTAAAAATTAGTGTTCTAATCATATTTTTTAAAAATCTTATTTTTATTTTGGTTTTTTTAAAGTATTTGGACACTTTACATTCACGGGAGAGGTTCTTTCAAAAATCTCAATAACCGATAACCAAAAATCAAAATACATCCGCAAAAAATTCGTTTTAAAGTTACATTTAAAATCAAATATTCTCGTAAATCTAAGAAAGTAGTATAAAAATTAGTATTAACAAATAAATTATTACGCTTTTATATCATACCTTACACCAAACTAGTAGCGAGATATTTAATGGGTGGCAATTGTTTAAACTATTAAGGCGGTCCCGCATTCGACTCCCGGCTGATAGAAATATAGTTCTATTTCCTTAAGTGTTGATAGTGTTATGGTTACTTCATGTTTTCCGATTATTAAATGTAGCCATTCAATTTGCTTTACATTTTATTAGTTGAAACGTGAATGGTGTACGGATATAGCGTTTAAAGCTACTTTTAATTTATTGTGTTATAGATTAATTAACTCAATGTAGTGTTAGATGATCTGTGCATTATACAATTCTTTTGATATTTTTGTGTACTGTATTAGATACTGTTTTATAAAGTAATCTATGTATATTTTTTTTAATTAAAAAAATATTATTATCGATACTCAGGCTGAATAAATAAATTTTAGAATGTTTGTGACAGCATCATGAGAACTGGAAAGATTTTGATGAAATTCGTTATACCCTATAGGGTACTTTTTTTTGAAAAATATATAATCATCTCTGAGACCTAATGTATAAATGTACGTAAATCGCGTATAAAGTTCGTATAAAGATAAAAGTTTTCATAACAAGAATTTAGAGAATTTGTTTAGAAAAATAAAATATGTTTTATAAAGTATTTTAAAAGATAGTAGAAATCTTGATGTTTCGAATAACTTTCAAGTAGCTCTAGTCTAAACTATACAGATGGTAATGCATATATGACAAAAAATAATATTTCATAGAGCTAGAAGAGTAGTTCAGATATGGGGTTGGGATAAGACATATACCATATATACATATAACATATCTTTATCTCATTATCAATTTATACTGAGAGCGGCAAAAAAAAACAGATTTTTCTTTCTTTAATTAGTATTTTTAATTTAAAATAATTCTGACTTCAAAGTCAATATTAGGGTGGTATTTTTTTCTAAAATCAGTGAAATTGAGTCATATATTCAAAAACATTAAAACTCCATCAAATTCAGTTTGAAGTTGGACAAAAATAATTAGATTATATTTTCGATTTATTTACGTTTTTTTTTTAATTTCTCATTTTAAATGATGTGATGTGTCGAATGCTTTACAGCAATAATGGTCACAGGAAAGTCGAAGCACTATGGCTTTACACGTCCCAAAGATATATAGGTCTATTATATAGATAACATTTATAATATCGGTAACCAAAAATCCAAATAACCCTCCGCAAAATTCCTAAAAAATAGTTTTATATCAAAAATCTAATATTCGCATAAATCTAAGAACGTATTACCATCAGAAACATTTGAATGCGATATAACAATTTCGTTATAGCGACGTTATTGGTATCTATTAAAGTTTTATCGAATAGAAATCCACCTGTACCGTATAATTTATAGCCAAGACTCATATATCACAGGTGTCATCACATGCTTCCACCTTATTTATTGCGCGTTAAAATTGTAAATGAAATTAATTTTTCTGTTCATTTCGTGGAAAATCGTCAATATAAATAGTTTTGAGCGATATATAGTGAAGTACAGCTGGCACTATGCTGGTGGTCGTTTATTTGATTTTCGTATATTTACACTGATATTATAAATGTGAAAGTTATTTTGTCTGTTTGTTACGTTTTATTCTAAATTGCTGAAACAATAATGGTAAATATTGGTATTGAGATAGATTCGATATTGAGAAGAATATATATAGATATAAGAATAATAGAATACAAAGGTTGTTTTTTGTCAAAATTACTAAGTGTAGAGAGAGTGATATGTCGGTAGTTGTATTTAGTATTAAATATACTTGTCGTTCATATTGGCACAGATTACATAATATAACAGAAGTTGCACTCCTTTAATTTCGAAGAAAGCCGCCGTTATAATAGCCTACAAAATTTCCAACGCACTTTAATGTAGTGTTGTACGGATTATTAAAATTAAAATTCAGTGTTGCGAAAATTCGATATTGAATAAACAATATTAAAAGGTATAGTGTCGGGGAACACGGACATGATAAGGAAAGTAAATTTAATGTTTTTTAGCAGCCAAAGTACTTAATCTAATTGCTGGAGTTTTTGTCATATTAAGTTAGTTTAGTTTTTGTTTATTCTTTCCGTAAACGCGAACTTATACCATCGTATAGATACGCGTGTACTGACAAGCGCGGGGCGGCCCTGACTGATTTGCAACTCCAAGTTGTCGGGCGCTGTAGGTACATATCGCGGTAGGTATAGGCGAGTGACAGGGGCCTGATACTGGCCTGATTTTGATAAAGCTGGTACACATACGATACTTATAAATTGACATAAAAGTTTATATAAACTCAAGTTACTTATACTGCACTAATATACGCGTAATTTACACAAAAGAATACGCCAGGAGCACATCCTCCTTTTTTGATGTCGGTCAATTATTAAGCATCATTATTATTTATTCGGGTCACATTTAGAATTTCGTTAATTACAAAGAACCGAAATGGTTACCGGATGGGCAACGGTTTGTATGAAAAACATATTTAGGTATACGAGTACTATATTTTTTGTATATATTTACAAGCGGAACACGCGACTTCGCTCGCACTAAACCTAAGTTTTATAAATAGATACAGTTTTTCAATTACTTCACAAACAATTTAAAGGCGATAGTGACAGCGCCTATAGTTTACTGCAAACGTGCACGTAAAGTAAAGCACCTATTCTCGTTTCATGACGTAAATACATATTTAAGAAATAATAAACATTCATGTTGGCAATATATCGAAAACACACTGTAAAATAAACGGTTTCGTTTAACGTTCATAAGTTCGATGTTTTAAATTTATATTATAAACTAAATCTCCATTGCGTCTCCGCCAAGTGGACTACTGTTACTACAAATGCGAAAGTTGGCATGTGTGTATATTTCTTTGTCATGCTGAAATGGCTGTACCAATTCGGATGAAATTTGGTACACAAATATACTGTAACTTGTAGATATATCTTAAATATATTTCTTGTGTGCGTGTGTATGTGACTGAACTCCTCCTAAACGACTGGACCGATTTTGATGAAATTTTTTGTGTGTATTCAAGGGGATCTGGGAATGGTTTAGATTCACAATTTTGTCAGCTGGAGAATATTTTTTTAATTAATTTTTAATTTATTAGTAGTTGTTGATTTTGGACATAATAGTTGTTGATTGTAGACAGGACAACGTCTGTCGGGTCCACTAGTATTGTATATTTTTAGACATATATTTATAAGAAAATCATAGTTATATTAGCTGACTGAAAGAGATAGCACAATCTATTCCGCAGGGCTTAGATTACTTATAAAATGTTTTTGTGATGTAAATAAACTCTATGAAAGTATCTTTTAAAAAAATACCATTGATAATGATATAATATTGTATGAAGTCTTACGGTGAACAAAACATCGTGAGAAAACCTGCATATATGAGAAAATGTAGAAAATTTTAGCGCCCCAATCCGCCCTTACGATGCCCAGCAGTGGGACTTTTAAAAGGTGGAATATATAACGTTTCATTATTAATATAAGTTTATTTAAATATTGGAATGTAGGCGTGTATTTCATTTCTTGGCAGTAGGTACGCTGTAAAATGTAAGTCTGTTTAAAATCACGTATAGGTAGTCATACAAACGTTACGAGCGCACTAAACCGTTTAAATTTAATGTTTACTTGAGTAAAACATTTTAATGTAAAATGTAGAGTTTGTAAAATTATCCAATGGTTCGTATTTAATTATTCTTTTTGACTTTTTGACTGACTGAAAAAAAGAGGGTTTTTTTAAGAATTATGTTTTTAATCGTTAGAGAAATCTCTATGTAGTAGTGGTTGCCCTGTGGTCGAAATTCGACCACAATTAATGACAAATATAATATTATTTATCGTAATAAATGAATTTATTATGGTTAAGAGAGAAAATATTAGCATTCTACACTTCTTCTCTATATAAACTATTGCTCAATATCATACTCCACCGTCCGCGCAATTTTAGTAAAAGGGGTACAAAGTTTTTGCTTCACGTATTAATATATAGATATTACAAGACAAAAATTTTCTAAAGGTGTATATAAAAATATTTTAAATATTTTTATATTTATGTCCTAATAAGTCTAAAAGGTGTTAATCAATATGGAAAGCGAGTGAATCAAAGTCATACGCTAAAATGGAACTGAGCTTGGTTTCAAAGTCCACTGAAAGGTCTGAGCTGGGTTACGTTTGAACTCAAACCTGGTTAGTGCATTATTTATACATAAATGAATGTATATATACATTAATGTATTCAAATGGTTCTGTAAATATGTAAACCGGCTATACGGCAATATAAATTTTCATAACAACTTGAATTTGCAGTGTATTATTATACACCCTCTGTTCTCTTAACAAAGGCGCATTGAAATATAGAGAACAAATTCAAATTCACAGATAAATATCGTCCCGTTTTCATCCTTTAAAAATAATAAAGCCTATAAGGCTTGCAACACACCGGTCCCGTTACTCTGACGCAACCAACAACAAAGAGATTTGCATACGTATATAACTAGGGCACTGCACGTGTGTACACTACTTTACTAACATAAAAATCAACCAAAATTCTACTTTATAACCTTTCAATATGGTTGTAAATGCAAAAATATTTTTATTGAATACGAATTTGAATACTCCGAGCGAAAACAAACTTTATCCTTTTGGAATAAGAATGGTAGAGTCTTATCGAAATCGCAGCTTTAAATCTACCATCTCAGCGAATAGCTAACGGAAAATACATCTTATTCCGTTGAAATACAGTTCAATCTATTTTCGAAGTACAAATTTAATTCTACTGTCGTATTTTAAAAATTCAAAGCAATTTCAAACTTATCACTATACAATAGAGTCGCTTAAATTTGTTTGACAAGTAAATAAATGTAAGGAGAACGTCTCAAAGAATAGGTTGTGTGTATGAATGGAGTCTTTTAATGTACAAATGAGGTGTTATCTGAACTGAATAATGTTGCGTATTAAAGATGCCTTTATATTGGGAGAAGAAATTTTTATTCCTTGGAAAGTAACTAAATATTTCATAAGAAATATGTACTTAATGGTTTTTCTTTGATATACAGTATGTACGAGTATTTTAGAAATTTTTAACGTCACACTGCTGGGCTCGGCTTTTCAAGGAGGCGATCTATAGTCCACCAGGCTGGCCAAGTATGGACGGACTTTACATTAAACAAGTGTCAATCATGTTTTACATGAACATATTACAGCCTACAGGTGAGAACACGGGATTTGAACCCGCATCATTCGCTTAGGGATTGGAACCTGTTCAAAAGGCTACCGCTAGAAAACATAATCAAACTGGGTTTCATGATAATAGAAGAGTTAAAATAAAAAACTCAAAGTTACACCATATGCTATATCGCAGCTTCATCTCGCACGAAGTAATAATAATATGAAAATAAGTCGTTTAAATAATATTGCAAGAACTTAATAAATAATAATTATTCAAAGTAACGAAAATTATCATATACCACAGAATAATTTTGTAAAGCTTTTCACTCAACTTTCGAAGAGCTTAATATATAACATCAAAAACGTTTAATATAAAACATGGATAACAATGTTTAGTTTATTCAAAAGACGGTATAAAACTCTTTGGTTTAACTTGTTAAAAATTCAAGAAGCTAATATAAATAGACCCTTAGTTACGTAATCACAAAATAAACAGACCGACCGACATGCGTTCAAACAAAATGAGCAATAAGTCATTTCAAGAAAAAACTTTAAACTGGCCGAATTAAAAAAATGTGTCAACTTGGTCCCGCTTTCAAACAAAGAAAGAATAAATCACAACCTGCCCAGCCATCTGGGACCTACCGCACCCCGCACGCTTCAAATAAAATATTCAAAATTCACGCGCCACAAAGAATCCTAACAGCTCAACGTATGCTGGTTACAAAGCTATGTTCCACATCTGTTACACCATAACTTTTTGCTACAAAGCCATTAAAAAACAAACAAAAACGATCTTATGCCTTTAAAAATAGATGCGTCGATTCCGTAACATCACTTTTTCGGTTAGAATTTAACTTGGTCGTGTGTCTCTACTAGGTCTAATGTAACATTTTAAATTCTTTTGACTCCAACGCCTATGTACGGCGTGTAATGAGTTTTAATTAGATCTAAAATAGCTGTCTGTCTAAAATTTAGTGGTCTTTGTTATGGTTTTAAACCATTTTACGTATCATAGATGGAAATAGAAGGTTTATTTTTGGCTATGACGTAGTTTTGGAAGGGTTGATTGGGACTTACGAAATTGAGGTTTGGGATTGATTTGATTACTTTGTTATTTCTGTTTTAAATTTTCTTAACAAATTATACTAAAAGTTTAGTGAAGAAGTCACAACTTAAAATGTCGAAATGGTTTAATTTAGTCCAGGTTAGATTTTGTACTTTTGTGTCATAATTTGTTTCGTAAGGTTTTTCTTTTTGATTATGTATGCAAGTTACATTTGGGATTTTTTGAATGAAATATACAGGAATGGAATTAGAAGTCTCAATAATAATTATTATTATTTATATTATTATATTAATATTATTATTAGTTATTTTTTGTACTTTATTATTTTAGTTAATGTTTCTTTAAGACAAAGAACATTCTATGACGTAAATTGTAACTAGCGGCTGAACATTGCTTTGCTTAAGTCCCTAGATGTAACATTTAGTTATTTTTCATGATTATAGTCTGTCAGTGAACTGAATTTCATCTAAATCTGTTTAGCCTTTTCAAAATATACACCCCCATATTTATCATTTAAACAGTCCTTAAAGTTACAAATATCATTTCTATGGTAAAAGTACATACAAAATTGTTGTCTTCATGTTTCAAAACACACATTTAAGAAAAAAAACAATAAAAATTGGCCCCATTCATAAAGAGTTTCATTCATACGTTCTAAACCCTTCATTATGAGAAGAAAACAAAGCTGTATTTCAAAGCGACCGCACGGAAACGCATCGCAGCGGCGTAGGAAAGTGCATGTTAATATTTTATATAAAGAGATAACTGTTGCTCGTTCTTTTGATTTGTAAATGTTCTTTTCAATATGATATACTAGTGTTTGTCCACGGTTTCGCTTACGTTCTAAGTTAATATAACATCACCTAAAAAAACTGAATATTAGATGTACTAATTAAACATATTCCTTGCTATTTTTAAGACTCAATAACTAAACTTGGCCGACCCGAGACTGGAACCCACGACCTTCGAATTTATAGGCATATATTGGCCACACCACAGTTAACAGTATGGCAAAATATGTACATACATACAAATGTATTTAAACTTCAATGTCAAGAACAGCCAATTACTTTGTCGATATGACAAATGGTTTTGTAAGATTAGTCATAGCGAGTAACTGTTAATTGATTGCAATTTATTACAACTTAAACGAATAAATTGATACTGGGGCGTTTATTATTGTTAGATCCAAATTAATAAGCTCGTTTCGTTTACTAGAGATAGACAATTGATGTAATATTATTATGGGGCTTCTATGGTGATAGTCTTTATATGTAATGCATTTTTGATTTTTTCTTATGGAAATGTTATTTATATATTTCACTTAATTTCACACTTGGATCACGCATTTCTTGACGAATATCTGACTCTATTTTTTGAAACCATAATCCTTAGATAAATCCGTATTTATTTAGTTAAAATAATAGTTTTACGTTAACTGCCTCGGTGGTGTTGTGGTTAGCATGTACGGTCATACATCGAGAGGTCCTGGGCGTCGAGTCCCGGGTCGGGTCAAGTTTAATTATTGAGTCTACCTGTTTAGTAAGTCTCAGTAATAGCCCGGAGTCGGGAAATTGGCGGTGTGTCACCCGCGTACCTCTGAGAGTACATTATTGTATTATATTATAGGTAAGATTTAAGATACGATAAAAATTTGAATAATGCCTATTTTCTGTACACTCCTCGCAAAAAGGGTATTTTAAGTATAAAAAAATAAGAAAAATAAAAAAAAAAACTGTTGGAAAAAAGAAAAGCTTATCTTATATGAGAATTACTAACTTTTAAAACGAGTCGAACCCAAGCGAAGCGAGGATGAATAGCTAGTATCCGTTAAAATCTATTAAAAATAATGACATTCCACGTGACATTGCCGAACTAATCTGTACTCAAACTGGCACGCTTTGAAGCCTTTAACAAGTCAAGAACAATTAATTTGAGTAACCATTTTTTTTGGTTTTTCCCAGTTCTATTTTTTTCCTTGTTTTAATTAATTATTGTTTATTGCTTAGTTTGACTCATATAAAAATAATCCAATAAAAGCTCTGTTTATAATGATGAATATTATATTATGTAAGTAGGTACAACACTACTAACATATTATTAGTATAAATAACTAATAAATAAATATGTTGGGACATTATTACACACAGCACTATCTAATTCCATGGTAAGCTACGAGGCTTGTGTTACGGATACCGGATAGTTGATACACTACACATATATAACTTTAAATACATACATATTATAAATATTATGTAAGTAGTGCTGTTTGTTACCGCTGAGCAGATTTCGATAAAATTTGGCAAGGATAAATTACATCCTAGGGATCTCAGATCTTTCGATCTCTACATGTACAACACGAGCGAAGCCGCGGGCAAAAGCTAGCGTCAAATATCGCGTAAGAAAGTGTTATGGAACGAGTACATACATAACTTTTATCTTAATTTTTCATCAAAAAGACCGAGATTTTTATCACTCCTTATCATCCACTGACCGCTATTTCATAAGCTAGAGAACATAAGATAATCCAAAAGTCCTATGAAATTTACGACGCTTCTTGTTTGCATCTTATCGTTCTCAAACAATATGATTGACACAAAATTACGGCCACTCAAGTAAGATTTCAAAGTAATGAAAGAGCATGATGTCACAGATATTACATCCAGAAATCTGGGTTCGAGTCCCGATCTTGCTATTTTTTACTAAAATTCACAGTAACAGTCGGGTTGAGACATTAGTGGTGCTTTACTCCTGCGCTTGTTTCACGTAAAACCTGCTCCTGAACTATCCACTGTCATTCCACCGTTATGAAATTAAAATGAATGTGGTGATTTAAGTATAATAAAATAGGGAAAATCCCAAAAAATAACTATACGGCTCTCTCTCTCTCTCTCTCTCTCTCTCTCTCTCTCTCTCTCTCTCTCTCTCTCTCTCTCATCAATAACCTTAAAACCTAGGGACGAAAGAGCGAAGCGACAACGAGTCATTCGTCTTACATAAAGCCAATTCAAATCAAATTCCTCTCTACTGATTAATAAGTTACTGGCTATCGTAAAAAAATATTAAAGCGTAATTTAGCGAACTAATTAATTTCTATCTATATGAAAAATCCTGCTTAAATTTGTGTGTAGGTACTTAATAAAAAAATATAAACTTACATTACACCACATCTTGCAATCGCCATTTTGTATCTGTAACAATCACAATAAAAGGTTAAAACTTGATAATTTCATTTTATTATAAATAAAACACGTGTATAATAAGATTTTCCTCATTAATGTAAGAAAAATATTGCTATTTTGTATAAAATATATGAATTTGAATGATAATATTCTCGAAAGTAACTTATGGATACTTAAAATACGAAATTAATGACTAAACGTAATTTTGCTAATTTAAGCATTGATATAGTAGCTATTTTCAAGGAATAAAATGAGATAAAATGGTAAGTTATGGCTATGAAGGCTACAAAGTTAAAACACTATAGAGTAATCATTCGTGCACATCGCACAAATGAATACCCTCAGGGGGAGTCGAACTCACGACCACTGTACAGCAAATAATAATAATTAGGATAAGAGGATGAAGGAATGGAAAAATTAGGATATCTATACACCGAGCCAAATAAGTCGTCAGATTAAGCGAGTGGGATATAAAAATGTTGCTAAACACGTTCAAACCAAAAAAATTTTACGCCCTATATTTTTAGGCAAATCTATGAATGTAAAGTATGTACAGATTAGTAATAGGTAGCACAAAGACTACAGTGTATATTGAGGTAGCAATAGGTCTAGTAAATCAGTGACCCTACTAGCTGTGCTAACGGGAACAGGTTCATGTCCCACTAGAGGCATTGATTTGTGTGATGAGCACGACTAGTTTTACTCCAGTCATGGGTTTACATTCATAATATGTATGCATTTAAACTTATCGTGTCAATGTAATTTTGTATGATTAGTAACCAATACAGTGTAACCTACTATTAGTACAGAGGTAGCATTAACGTTAAATGCCTTAATTTGAAATCAAATTTGCGACCTTCACAATAATCAGTGCAGGCACACGCTATACTTTTTTAACCATCGTAAACTCAATTGCAAACCATTTGGAGATTGAAAAAATGAGGAAAAAAACATAGAACATCTGTTTACACGTAGGCACAGCTGTGATTCAGCTTCGCAGAGCACATGCTAATTACTTTGTTCTGATATCATATTATATGTTCATTAAATATATTATTGTACTAGCGACTCACCCTCGCTTCGTTCGGGTGCGTCCCCAGGTGAAACCTCTTTAGTATAGTTTTAAAATGACGTAATTTCCATATATAATCGCGTAAGAAACGCTTTCATTCGACCGTTTTTTCTCCGAATCACTTTTTAAAACGGACTACCACGTAAAAGCCTTTTTATTTTTCGGTTTTTTATATAACCTATGACACTCAGCAATAATGTGGCTTTCAATTAGTGAAAGAATTATTAAAATCGGTTCAGTAGATCCCGAGATTACCCCTTACAATTTAACAAACACACAAACTTTACTTCTTTATAATATTAGTATAAATATATCTATAAATAATATTATAATTAATTTTAAAACTATAGAACACTTCGTTAGAGTTAATATTCGACTTTTTGAAGAAAATAATCTTTTTTATTATATATTTAAATATTTAAAACCTAAAAAGCCCAAAATAAAAAAAATGATTTTTTATTATTGTCAGAAATCTGCTATTTTTGCTTAGTATAAATTCAAAAATATATATTTATATATATTTACTATTTAGCCACATCAAGACTTACATTTACTTAATATTTCGCAATTGTATCCGCGAATATTGGGGATAAATATTCGCAATCTCATAAGTATTCGCGAATATGAGAAAAGGAACATTCGTTACAACTTACATCACTAGTAGGCACCTGCGCAAGAGATACTGCATGCATGCACAATGCATATACGAGCTATACTTCTAAACTTCCGCAATATGATATTAACTCTTTGGTACAGAGGTGCCCCTACCTTTCACACTCCGGGTGACAGTGAGTTTCTGGACCAAAATTTTAACTAATTTTGGTCCAGAAACTCTCTATACTTCACTTTTACTTGCTTTACCCTACCGGAAATCGAACTCAAAACCGCCTGCTGATACGAGCCTAGATCCTTGTAAGAGCTTGATCCAGTCAAGCTGACTTTTAACTTACTGCTTAATATGATATCCGCCGGAAATCCGCCGAAAAGCCAGGACGATGATCAATTGATTATTGTTACATAATAAAATGCAAGATATTTATCTTTTAAATGGAAGTCGATTAAAATTGAAACAAACGGAAATCGAAGCTAGGACCTCCTATAAGTAAGTAAACCTGAAACTGGTATAATTCTATAACTTTACTATACATTACGCAATAGACAATTACTCACCGAATGACGTAAATATGAGTAATTGTAACAAAAATAACCTACAGTATAGTAAATATGGTTCGCTAGATTTATAGATACATGGATTTTTAACGTGATGCGATTTTTTATTTATATCTTTAAATTCCTTTGGTCTAGAATAGTGGTGTTTTCTCCATTTTCTCCGCTTTTGCATTCAGAGAATAGAATCAGTAGATATAAATAAAATTGAAGCGTCTGTTTTTAATCTCAAATTAACAGTTTTACACTAAATGCATATGAAAGTATAAAAGGTACATAAGAAAAAACAATGTTTAAAATTTTTGTCTGTCTGCCTGTGGGTTCTAAAGTGTGTCTAAAGGGTGGGAGTAACTTAGGCTACTTTTATTTTAGGAATTTTAACTTACGGAAGTGAACCCTGCTTCGCTCGCGCTAATTCTAGGGACGCACTCGAACGAAGCGAGGGTGAATCGCTAGATTAGAATAAAAGGGCAAGATATTTGTGGTTGGGTTTTAAAATATCAGTTTTCATATGAATTTCCAAAAAAGTCCTACCTTAAGCGTTATAAAGGGTAATTTTTAAGAGTTTGGTTTTTCATTTCAAAACAAAATTAAAAATTTCGAAAAAACCCACGACGCGACGGTTAAAAAATTATTAAATAAGGATAAAATAATAAAAAAAACCCCGACTTAAAAATAAACGAATGCGAGATAAAAAAAACCAAGAATATCCGTCGTAACAGTATTTTTTAACTGCCGCGTCGTGGGTTTTTTCAAAATTTTTAATTTTGTTTTTTATTTTAAACTTTTAGAGAGCATAAATATTATATACAAAATATTATATACATAACGCGCCGACCCGGGCGAGCGCCCGACCGCGCCAGACCGCACCCGCCTATCTAAGAACATGCAGCAATCTAACCCGAACCCATAACTGAAAGCTGCATCAAAATCGGACTAGTAGTTTTGAAGAAAAATGTCTTTAATATATAGTAGCTAATACAAAATAGATTACTGCAGCGCCCTCTAGTGAGTTACTACCGTAATATCCATTTAAGAACCCTCACTTATCAACCACAAACTGCATCAAACTACTAGGACTAGTTTTGGTTCTGCACTAACAGTTGTTTACTGCAGTACCCCCTGGTGAGTTGTCACCGTAACAACTATTTAAGAACATGCACGAATCAAACCCAAACCCATAATTGAAAATTGCATCAAATCGGACAAGTAGTTTTAAAGGAAAATGGCAACATACATTTGCACTTATTTGTGTTTGCTGCAGCGCCCTCTGGTGAGTTGTCACCGTAAAACCTATCTAAGAACATTCACCAATCAAACCCAAATCCATCACTGAAAACTGCATCGAAATCAGATCATTAGTTTCGAAGATAGGTGGGAACATTACTTTGCACAAATAATGTTTGCTGCAGCGCCCCCTAGTGAGTGATCACCGTAATACCTATCTAAGATAATGCAGCAATCTAACCCGAACCCATAACTGAAAACTGCATCAAAATCGGCTCATTAGTTTAGAAGATAGGTGGGAACATTACTTTTCACATGCGAACACACAAACATCTCTCACCCTAAACGAATATACCGTCTCCGTTTCGTCGTGGGTAAAAAAAAGTACCATAATATAGTGTTAAATATATACATTGGCAAGTTAAAAATCATCACTTACCATTTATGTTTTAAAAATTATTTCGTGCAAATGTTGGCCTCCACTACGTTTTAAATGAACCATACGCGAAGTCCAATTGTGAGGTGCTTTTTCAAACATATATCGGCTGGAATATCACGGATTACACGTGTAATGTTGTTTTGTTGTGCTCGAATTGATGCTGGTTTATCAAACAAGAGTTTTTACGATAATTCGACGATTTCAATTAATGTATATGGTTTCGAATTCGGCGTAACTTTTTTAGTTATGTGTATTTTTCACTACTACTGACACATATATGCAAATTAAAATATTAGTGGTCGCACTGTGGTCGAAATTCGACCATTGGTAATAACTATTTTTTTTATTGATTTAATATATTTTGACGCATAATTAAAAAAAATATTAGCATTCTGCACTCCTTCTCTATATAAACTATAAATGTGCTAAATTCCATACTCCTCCTTCCGCTTAACTTTCGTAAAAAGGGGTACAAATTTTTTGCTTCACGTATTAATATATAGATATACACAAAGTGATGAGTTATGAAAGTCGTCAGACCCATTATTGTGCGAAAGAGTACCTAACAGCAGTTCACTTCCACCGGGGACACCAATTTAGTCTATTAGCGCTAACAACTAAGGCTAGTGCACACAAGGCAATAAAAATATTATCTTTTTTTTATTACTAGTATTTACCGAATGGTCGACTGATCATGATCAGTATTGAAAATGCGAAGAAAACATGATATGAATAGAATTTAAGTATCTATAGAACAGCCTCAAAATTCGACCACATAAAAAATGTGACAATTCTAATGAAAAACCTTTCAAAAATATTTCAAACTAAAGCTTTAAAAAGATTTTTTTATAGTTATAACCAAAAAAGCACATAAAACAACTTTCGCATATAATGCTACTTGCTGTGTACAGAGGTAGCGGGTTCGAGTCCCGCTGGGGGCATTATTCGTTGAGTACGAATATTTGTGCTCCAGTCACGGGTATTTACTATTTATATTTATGATATGTATGTTTTTAAAAGTTATATAATATGTACAGTGTATTAACTATCTAGTATCCGTAACACAAGCCTCGTAGCTTACCAGGGAACTAGATGTCGTTGTGTGCTATAATGTACTAACATATTTATTTATATTTTTTATACAATTTTTTTGTTATAACGCCCATATAATTAAATGTCAATGTGACCTTTTTGAAACGGTCTATTAGCTTCACTTGTAATTAAATAAGTAGTAACTATGTTTTACAATTCTCGTGAATCTTCGTTATTAACCTAATTTTATAATTGGAATTGATTTGAAACATTGTATAAATATATGAGCGACTAATCTTCGTTTTGCTCGTTATAACTATGACTTTTATGGAAAAGACTATAAGAATACATTTATTTATTATAATAATGTTCTCCGACCGACTTCGGCCATGGCGCCCAATCTCAATGAGACTAGCCAACTGCGCAGGAGATAATATTATAGTGCACAAGTGTACGAACAGACACAAGTGCACCCTCTATTCCTATCACTATCATATTCCAGTGGGACGACTACTCGACACTACCAGTGAGACCTAAGACGCAGGACCGACGGCTTTACGTGCTCTCCGCCAGCCCAACTCCGGGCTGTTACTGAGGCTTACTAAATAGCAAGACTCAATAAATAAACTTGACCCGACCCGGGACTCGAACCCAGGACCTCTCGATGAATGGCCGTACTTGCTAGCCACTACACCAACGAGGCAGTTTTATTTATTATAGATACAAGCTGACCAACGTTGTTTTGCGACCACAAACACGGTGACACATTTTTTCTATATATCAGGAGAAGATATGTATAAAGTATGATAAGTTAGTACAAGTAAAAAAAATTCACGCCAATCCGTCACTCTTTTTGGATGTGAAATAAGGACAAACATACACACTTTCACATTTGCATTTCAAAAAGTATGTAATGAAAGTACCGAGCTGGTAGTATGAACAATAGCAATGTAGAGAATTTCTCAATGACTATTATCAAAAACTCAATTTACAGTAATTTTATTTATTTTAGCAGTCCCTTACACTTTTATTTTTTTTAAATAATTTTGCGCCGAGACTCTTTAGAGAATCTTATTATTTCGTTAATCTAAATGCACTATATATTGTATATACTGGGCCAATACTAGGATACTGTATTGTTAGTTGGTTCGATTACCGGTTCAGGTAATTTTTTAAAAAAAATGCAATTTTAAATATTTTGAGATTAACTCTTAATAACTTCAATATTTTAATGTACTTTTCATCCATGTTCAATCCCTTTTTTGTTCCAATACATCGATTATTAAAAAAAATACAAAAATAAATTAAAAATATTTCTATCAAAGTTCAAATAAAGCTTTAAACTTTATAACTGGTATATTTCGCTTGTGTGTACATCACATTATGTTCTCATCATTGAATCTAGTTAAGTGTTCTAACAGATGACAGAAACACGCTGTTTACAAATTAGGTCAACGTCAATTAATGAAATAAATTATGTTTAAATGAATGTATTAAATGAAATTAAAATATATCTATAAATAAAAAAAAATATTGTTTGTATGTTCGCGTAGTTTGAGACATGATTGATTCCCAAAACAGTACTTTCATCCCCTTTGTAAGCCCTTAGGGGAAAAGGACCCCCTTAAGGGATGTCTGACATAAAAGCTCCTAGGTCCTTCCCAGTGTAAACGTTTAGTCTTTTTTATGAGGATGAGAACCAATGACATCCTATGTCCATCCCCAGGTTGCAGGTAGCCAATTTTTTTTCAAAAGCTAAGCTAGCATATAATAATAAAACACAATATCTAATAATCCACTAAATCTATTAAAAGCTTGATAAAAGGAAGTGGCCCACAAACTTGACATATCTAGGTCCAACGGTTTACATTGTCATATCACGTCACGCTGCTAAATTATTATGCACACAGATAATGATTGAATTGCTTTCTTTTGTTTCCTGAGTGTCAATCCAATTTAAATATTACCCAATATTGACTAAACTTCGCTCGTGCGCGTCCCTAGATACTCGTACTAGGGACTGTAGCTGTCTATGATATACTCCAGGTTTTATCTATGTATACTCCACATGCTTATGAAAATCTACCTCGGTGATGTAGTGGCGAGCTTGTACGGCCATACATCTAGAGGTCCCGGGTTCGACTCTCCGGGCGGGCCAAGTTTAGTTATTGAGTCTTTCTGTTTAGTGAGCCTCATTGACAGCCCGGAGTTAGAAAGTAGACGTTATTTCAACCCCCTGCCTCGGAAAGCACGTAAAACCGGTGGTTCAACGAATTAAGTATTTCCGGTCGTGTCAAGCAGTTGTCCCACCGGAGTATGAAAGTGATAGGAACAGAGAGTGCACTTGTGTCTGCGCGTACACTTGTGCACTATAATATCTCCTGCGTAGATGGCTAGTCTCAATAAGATTAGAACGATATAGATCGGGAGGACATTAAAAAAATCTACATACAATGTATTTACTTCATTCAACCTTCATATAAAAGTACGTACCTGCATATATAATTAATTTTATAGTGATTATAATTATGGTATTGACTAATATATCTTAAGATATACGATACGAGTCGCGTATTAGCAATAGTACGTGACATCATACAGTTTCAAAAACTTTGATGTTCGTGCGAGAAGTAACTTTATTATGTTTTAATTAAACCTCGTCTGTACATGAATAAGAAAGGGAGAGATATTGCACTAAATGGCTTATTAATTGTCTCGGTGGTAAAGTGGATGGTATATTTGGCTACATTTTCGGAGGTCCTAGGTTCAACCCGAATGGGAAAAAGTTTGAAGTCCCAATAACAAGGTTATAGTTGGGAAGTTACTGATGCTATACCCCCATGTATCGTACTAGCACGTAAAACCGTTGGTCCTTTGTGTCAGATCTATCATCGGTCGTTTTAAATTCTTTAATTTTTTCTATCTTCATGTATTTTCATTCTACGTGACATTGGCGAACTCCACTGCCACGTTTTAAAGGCATTAACAAGATAATTGAATTGAAGTGAAAATATTGCTCTTCAATGATTGCTGAATAACATCTAAGCTCGAGTATTTCTAATTATAACAAGTAAACTATATGTAGTTACATAAAAAAATCTAATTGATCGTGAATGACGTCACTCATTATCTAAATTAGTTAGTTTACTGTGTACTTTAGTTATCTGATCTGTATGTACGTTTTATTGTACTTATGAGTTATGATTAAATAGCCGACTTGGAAGAGGGAGGGTGTACTTTGTTTTTTTTTTAATTTCCGTACCTGTTAACGACAAATAATCTGAATAGATATAATTCAAAAATAGAAATCTATACTCGTACATTTAATGTTTACGACGTGTCCTCTGATGCGATAAGGTGAATATAAGCTAAAAAAATAAGCCTTGTTTATTTTACTAATGGTCTAGTAGTTTCGACAATAATAAAGGTATTCTACGTGTTTGATGTGTAAAATTTGACGACACGTATAGCTCAGTTCATAGTGACTCTACTCGCAGCGGTCGCGGGTTCGAGTCCCGCTTGTGGCATTCATTTGTTGAGCACGAATTTTTGTACTCCAGTTATAGGTATTTATATTTTAAAAAATGTATGTATTTTAAATTGTACATCTGTATATCAACTATCTGGAATCCGTAACACAAGCCTTGTAGCTTACCACGGACCTAGTACCACGCACTCTGTAGCTTGCTTAACACTAGATGGCGTTGTGTGTAATAATGTCACAACATAATTATTTATTTAATTGCAAATATTCTTACCTATTTATTTTCTCATATATACGATAAAAATAGAGTATACAAATAACTTCATTTAATAAGTTGTTGGAAAAGATAAGAAATTGAACTCTTTATCTAAGATCACTTATTTTTCATAGCTAATTAATTAGTTATACATTAATAATTGTTTGTATATACACTAACTAATATTATAATCCGAAAATATTTTGCAAGTCTGTCCGTTGAAACAGTATAAATTAAAAAAATATGCAAGTAGTAAGTTATAAGCATGGGTTGTATTAAAATTCCAGCACGGGGATTCTGTCAATACGAGGGGCAACACGCTGGCCTAGTGCGAGTTGGCGGACTTCACAAGTCTTTCGTGAACTTACTAGGTTCTCCTTTAGACATGCAGGTTTCCTCACGATGTTATCCTTCACCGTAGGACAAGCGGTAATTATGTTAGAAATGATTATCACGTGAAAATATCAGAGGTGCGAGACCCGGATTTTAACCCGCATCACTCGGTTATCCTGGCGAGCGCGTTACCACTGAGCTACCTTAAAGGTTATATGCAATAAACTTATTCCTGAGTGACCTATATACAATAAAACCTTGCAATACATTAATAATTATTATAATTTTACTCAAAGTCCGGCTACATTGAGTACTTTACGAGTTAAAATTTCATACATTAACCGCATTGTTTCTGAGAACTCTTGGAATTTATAAGCGTAGGATAATTAATGTTGAAAAGTGTAGGTGATGTTAGAAATAATGGCCATAATCTTAAATAGTGGGTAGCTGTATAAAATCGTTAATTCATTGAGAAACTATGTCAGCACTAGCTTTTACACGCAGCTTCGCCTACATGTGTTATTCTATTTATAGGCTTACTAGTCTACCTCCGACTCCGACTCCTTTTTAAAGAATGAAAACTAAATTCTTAGATTTCATATACCGTGTGATGTTTCACAGCCAATTTTTAACGGTTACTTGAGATTTCTCAGATATTAGATATTTTCCAGCAGTCAAAAGTATCTTAATCTGTACATCAAATATTCTTTTTAAAAACCTAATTGAAATAGACATTAATATCGATACAGAGGCCGAATATATTGTTTTTAAAAAATTTGTCTGTCTGTGACCGCATTACGAGAAAACCACTGTACATATATTAATGAAATTTGGTATGATGATAGCCATTTATACGGTTTAACATCCCACTCCCCATCCCTACTCCCGTCCTTCTCCCTCCTCCCTCCCTCCCTTTCCTGAAAGGCCAGCAACGCATCTGCAAGCCCGGTGGTGTTGCCGATGTCCATGGGCGGAGGTGATCACTTACCATCAGGTGAGCCTCCTGCCCGTTTGCCCCCTTTGTCCCATAAAAAAAATAATATTATAAGATATTTTTTACTGTGAAGTATTATCTGTTTTTTTATTCTAATTTTATTTAGGGACTTTTAAGCACAAAGCGAAAATGTCAGTCCCATCGTTCCCTAAAAATATAATAATATAAGCAACAACTTATTTAACTTATTAACGAAATATTATCATCTTAACGAACCCGAACATGGCTAGTTTAACATGCGAGTATGTCATCGTCAAATTTTAACTACGTACATGGTAAGAAGCCTAAGAAAGCCTTAGAGACGAACAATATATGATCGATATCACTTCAAAAGTCTTCAAAATATTCATACATTATATGTATGGTGGGTTATAGCTCTAAACTTCGCTTTTAGTTATAAAAACCATATTAAATGTACCTATAACAGCTTTTTTATTTGCGTACAATAAAGTACTTATGCGGGCTCTCTATAGGGGACGTTATCAATTGATAATCACATGACGCCAGATACACACACTATTACCATTTATATAAAATATAGAATCATTGCACTAGCAAGCTTTAGGTGGAGAGTTGTGTACGCCGGTAAGTGCGGTTTCGATGCTCGTTCGAGGTAAATATATTATTTTTTGGATTTATTTTCAATTTTAATTTCTGTGGGACAAAATATCCTCTAAAATCTGAGCTTTTAACGTTTTTGACTAGAAATGTAACAAAAGAAAGCTACTTTTTTGTGAAACATTTCAACTTAATTAGTTGAAATGCCTTTACCTGAGCCGAATCTGTAGATTAAAATTTTTTACATTATAATCATTACAGGGACTGAGTCTGTAGTTTTTTTTTAATTTTGTCTGTCTGTTTGTCTGGAAACCAAACCATACTCACCCACCCATTATGGTAATAGTTATTAATCTGGGTAAAAATTTAAGATACTTTTTAATGTGCGAACATTTTTTTTTTGTATGGGACAAAGGGGGCAAACGGGTAGGAGGCGCACCTGATGGTAAGTGATCACCTCCGCCCATGGACATCTGCAACACCACAGGGCTTGCAGATGCGTTGCCGGCCTTTCAGGAAAGGGAGGGAGGGAGGAGGGAGAAGGACGGGAGGAGGGATGGGGAGTGGGCCTCCCGGACTCTCACTTACCGGACGAAACGCGACAGCATAGCTGCCACTTCACGCCGGTTTTCTATGAGAGAGTGGTACTATACGGGGCGTACCGGCCCATTCGGCTGCTACCCGAAGGTAACAAGCATGGCACAACCACTTGAAAAGTGAAACATATCACATCTTTTAGAAATATATACTAAAAATAAAAATCCAATATCCATAGAGTATACACACTAAATATCAATTTATCTATCGTATTATAAAATGTCATGCGACAACGAACGTGAAGGCTTTAGAAAGGATTTGGAGCTAGACAGTATGCGATGTGGTCTCAAATATCAGAAATAGTAGGTCAAAGTCAGTTAGAAAATAATACTAAAATTTATATTTGACGACACGTTTGGCTCAGTTGTAGTGATCCTACTTAAGTGGCAGCGGTCGCGGGTTCGAGTCACGCGAGGGCATTCATATGTGTGATGCACGATGCACTAAAGATCTCGTGTCACAGTGTTTGTTATCGAGCTCCTCCAAAACGACTTACCGATTTTTATGATTTTTTTTTCCATATATATACTTGGTAGGTCTGAGAATAGGTCGTAGGCTATTTTTTATTCCCCTAAGTGATAAGGGTAGCCTTCTCTAGATATTTTAATTTTTATTTTAAGACCAAATCTTTTTATTATTTACTTTCTTATGACTTAGCATCAAAAAATACTTAAAACCCAGAATTGTCATCCTTCTACCGCCAATCCCTATTTTTAGTAGTGATAAGAACGCAGGCGGAGCCGCGGGAATTGCTAGCACATATCAAGTATTCAAAGTTATATATGTGTAGTTTATCAACTATCCGTATCCGTAACACAAGCCTCGTAGCTTACCATAGAACTAGATGGCGTGGAGTATTAATGTCCTAACAATTTTATTTATATGAGAATACAATTCTTTTCTGTTCCGATTCTTTTTAGGATGCCAGTGAATTATGCCGGCCCTTTTTTTGGATCAGCACTTGAGTTTAATCTTTATAATGTCAAGTGGGAAGCCATTGAAGTTAAACTTAGAAGGAGAAATATTTGAAGGTGAATTAATAATAAAAATTAGTATTTTTCCCGCGAATTTGCTTGCATTTAACACATCTATTATTTACAGAAAATGTAGGTTTCTATTAGAGAAGCTTTCTTTTTTTTATAATGCAAGTTTATTACTTTATTTGTTTGCTAATGTCATTTTTTATTATAAAATCAAGAAATTAATGAAAACGGTACAAATATTAATATAAAATGTACAAAAACGAGTATGTATGCATATTTTATTTCGTAATAGATATCTTGGAAAATTCTTTAATGGATTTGATCTTATTTTGTATTTCGATAAATAGGGTTAAGTGTATCTTCATAAATAAAAAGCTAAAATGTATATATTTAATTAACTTTGGATTAATCTAAAGTAATCCGACGGAAGATAAGTATTGCGTAAGTATAACAATATACCATAAATAGCTTTACCGAAGGATCGTTAAAAATAATCATTAATCTTTTCCTATATTAGAAAGTTAGTTTAATTATAATATATTATTTTTAAACGTAACCCTATGTACGGGACCCTCCAAAGCAGATGTGCGGGACACGCGCGCGTGACTCATCATGCGCAGGCGCAGCACAGCCGTGCACGAAAGTGGTTTATATCTTTTTTGAGCTAAAGGTGGTGTACCGACAGATGATTGTGATCTTGGATAACTTTATAAGTAAATTAAAATCTGCTAGTATAATGTTACAAATGTGTCATCTTTTAATAAATCTATGGAATCTTTTGGCTAAAACAAAAAATGTACTAGATGAAGACTAGTTAAATTGACAAACGGAATAATAGATTAATTGTAACTTTATCTACTAATTAGGTTTTTTTAATACTATTTCATTAACACTTATTTATAATTAATAATAATAACTGTCGTATTTTATATAATATTTGATCAAAATTTCAGCCGTATTCGAAAGCATTCGAAAAGCCGCAAATGCTATTAAAATATTCCTTTATCTATTTGCTCTTACTATCGGATCTTATCGAGATGCAAACTCCAGTCAAGGTCTCACCTACGTATGTATACGATATGGCCAATACATATATAGCACTTACATTGCTTTGTTTTATCTGACTACGAAAAATGGAGGTTTGTTTCTAGATCACGGTTTTTTTTAACTAGTTTCTATTAGGTTCTATGTTATGGGTGGTCTACTATATGTATTAAATATATAAACTGGTTTTTTTATAGATTCTTTTTATGATTTTATGGGTGGAATTTTTGTTCTTTTAGCAATTTAAAAATTAAAAATTCTAAGTATATTACTTAGCTTCTAGTTCCATGGAAACTTCTGTGTTATTAATACACGATGGTTCATACCCTACACTTGTATAACTCTATATACATACCTAAATATTATAAATACAAACATTCGTGATTATCACACACAGAAAAACCCTCAGCGGGACTCGAACCCACACCCCTGGCAGAGCTAGTAGTACTACTAACACATGCCAAAAGCGTATTATCAAAACTATTCCATAATTCCTATTATATATTATCTCGAACGGTAAAGAATTTGCAACCCAATACAATACTATACTAGACATATACCTACATGTCAATAAAATTGTAGTGTCTCTTTTTAATTAATTTTAAATTAACAGCTTTTCACTAAATGCATATGAAAGTATATAAGGTACGAACATCGAAAAATCAATTTTTAAAATTTTTTTCTGTCTGTCTGGTTGTTCCGGCTAATCTCTGAAACGGCTGGAGCGATTTTGACGGGACTTTCACACGCAGATAGCTAATGTTATGAGGAGTAACTTAGGGTACTTTTATTCTATCTATTTTAACTAGCAGAACCCGTGGCTTCGCTCGCGCTAAATCTAGGGATGAACTCGAGCGAAGCGAGGGTGAGTCGCTAGTACTAAAAAAAATTGCACCTACAATAAATTCCAACAGAAAACAGTATTTTCTTCGTTAACGAATAATTTATATTGCTCTAAAAGTAAAAAGCTCTCAAGTTTCTCATGAAGAATAATGGAGTATTCGTTTGTAGTTTTTTAAAATGACCTCAAAAATGATATTTATTTACCATTTAATGTTTAAATTGCATTTATCTTTAGATTGTGGTGCATTCTCGTACTTAATATAAGTTTATAGATGACACGTTTGGCTCAGTTTTTAGTAACCCTATTTCCTGCGCTAGCAGTTGCGGGTTTGAGTCCTGCTGGGGTCATTCATTTGTTCAGCACGAATGTTTGTACTCCAGTTATGGGTGTATATATTTATAATCGTATCATGTATGTATTTAAAGTTATACAAATATATATATATGTAGTGTATCAACTATCTAATATCCGTAACACAAGCCTCGTAGCTTACAACATAAATAGATGGCGCTGGGTGAAATAACGTCCCATGTTTATTATTTTTTACTATAGATTACTAGAGATACGTTTTAGATACGTTTTGACGGTTAGTATCGATTTCCAGAAATTAGTTAATTTACCGCAATAAAAGTATCGTATATGTTGACTCAGATAACAAAAAAGCTATCATAATACCAAATTTTATCACAATCTGTTTAGTAGTTTTCTCGTAATGCGGTCACAGACAGTCAAAAATCTATAGATTCGGCTTTTGTATAGATTCGAATCAAAATTATAGTACATGTATAGATGAAGCAGACTACTTATTATACTATATACTAGCTGTACCCGCGGCTTCGCCCGCGTTAATTTTTTAATCGCTAGTGAACTTCGTTCGCTTACTCGCTAGGTTGATCTGTAGATTGCCTGAAAATGACTCTAAAATTACTTCAGCTATTTCTGCACCCATATAATATGTGCACGTCCCTCTCCCGTTCTTGGAACCCCCTACCTCTCCCAATTGTCCGCTATGCTGTGCTTTATTTTTCTTTTAGTATTTTCTTTAGATTGACATTTTTATAGTCGTTTTATCTTTTGAATGGAGTGTCCGATTTGTATAATTTTTAAAGATATTTCAAGTTATTTTCACACATTCATACGAAAAAATGAGAGCACTAAGACCACTTTAATCTGGTCATATCAAAAACCGTTCTTAGCGGACCGTTCTACTAACTATAAAGTAACTCCCTACCAAGTTTAAAGTTTGTTGCACAGAAAGTGAAGGACTTTAATACAAACTTGTGGGAGCCCTTAGACCACCTCAATCCGACCCAGTCGCAAAATCCGCTCTTAACGGACATCTACTAACAATAAACTTCCTCCCTGCCAAATTTATTGTTTGTAGCATAAAAAATGAAGGAATTTCATACAAACTTGAGAGAGCCCTTAGACCTCCTTAATCCAGCCCTGTCGCAAAATTCGTTCTTGGTGTACGTTCACTAATAATTAACTACCTCCCTGCCAAATTTAAAGTTTGTAGCACAAAAGATGAAGGAATTTCATACAAATTTGCAAGAGCCCTTAGACCACCTTGATCCGGCCCTTTCGCAAAATCCGTTCTTAGCGGATGTCTACTAACTACACATTACCTCCCTGCCAAATTTAAAGTTTGTAGCACAAAAAATGAAGGAGTTGCATAAAAACTTGCGAGAGCCCTTAGACCTCCTTTATCCGGTCCTGGCTTAAAGTTCGTTCTTAGCAAATATCTACTAACTATCAACTACTTTTCTCCCAAGTTCAAAATTTGTAGCACAAAAAATGAAGGACTTTTATATAAACTTGCAAGAGCCCTTAGACCATCTCAATGCGGACCAGTCGCAAAGTTCTTTCTTAGCGGACATCTACTAACTTTAAACTACCTTCCTGCCAAATTTAAAGTTTCTAGCACAAAAATGTAGCATAAAAACTTGCAAGAGTCCTTAGACCTCCTTTACCTGGCCCTGTCATAAAATTCGTTGTTAGCAGACGTTTACTAATAATTAACTACCTCCCTGCCAAATTTAAAGTTTGTAGCACAAAAACTGCAGGACTTTTATACAAATTTTCGAGAGCCCTTAGACCACTTTGCTCCGGCTCTTTCGCAAAATCCGTTCTTAGCGAACGTCTACTATTTATAAACTACCTCCCTGCCAATTTTCATCAATATACGTCCAGCGGCTTTCGAGAATTCGTGATGAGTGATCAGTGAATGAGTGTTAATTGCATTTATATACATAATATATAGATTAATAATTACATACTAATTGATAAATGTATGGACATTTTCTGAAATGATTTAAACGGGTTGCTTAGTAGTAGCTACCCGGTGGTCGTTGGCGGGAGCTCGTGACACGATTGAGTACTATTGATTTATATGAGATCACTTAATTAACTAAAACTGAGAACCATCACCAGCAGTTATTAAAAACTAAGATTAGTAGTAATAGTACTGCAAATTAATAATAAATTTAGTATGATAATATATTAAACATGACAGTTGTACTGACAAAGTAAAACGTCAATGCTACGATCGATGCACAGACAATAATAATGGACGGCAATCAATTAATTCAAAATACTAATCTTAATATTAAAAAATAGGGATTGGTGGTAGAAGCCTTATAATTTAGGGTTATACGTATTTTTTGATACTCAATCATAAAAAAATACATAATAAAATATTGGTCTAAAAATGAAAAATAAAAAATCTGCAGAGTGCCACTCTTATCACCTAGGGGAATAAAAAATAGCCTACGACCTATTCTCATACCTACCAAATATACACAAAAAAAATCATATAAATCGGTCAAGCCGTTTCGGAGGAGTTCGATAACAAACACTGTGACACGAGATTTTTATATATTAGATATATATATATATATATATATATATATATATATATATATATATATATATATATATATATAGTATAACACATCAATTCTAGTTAGCGTTTGGAAGTAATACACTCTTTGTCTAATATAAAATGCGTGACACGTAATTTTCGCGTTTTGAATATTAAGTAACACCAAATTTATATTGTTATTGAAAATAAATGTATTTAGGTGGTCTTTTAAAATTCTTATCCTAACTAATAAATGCGAAAGTAAATCTGTCTGTCGGTCTGTCTGTATTAGTGTGATCTCCTTTACTAAAAGTATTAGAACTGTTCTTGTTATTTTAATTAGTTCAGTAGTTTTAGTTAAATTGAGTCAATAATCAAAGCAAAATTTAGTCAATAACAAAAATAAGTAGCAAAACAACTCAATTTTACTACCAGTAGTAACCAAGTGATCGATTTCGTTCGGCATTTGTGAGAAAAAAATGATATTCCACTATTTCAGAAAAGACACCTAGGTATAATATTATGAATCAAAAACTTTATAAATGAATTTAATTTTTAAATATATTAATACAAATTGTTTGAGTCGCTTACAATAAGCGAACGTAGACGAAATGAATTTTATTTATTAAGTACCTATATTAAAAAAATGCTTATTAATATATAAGATAAGATATCTACGAGTACGCATAAATTTGACGATTACAGTTATTTTTTAAGTAGTAGTAGTAAAGTAATAGATAAACTAATACAATAATTAAATTAAAAAAATACTTAGCTTTATATAATATACCTAATAACCTTTCTGTACCTTACAGATCATAGACTATTTATGAACTAAAATTCATCTTAATCTGTCCAGCATGAAGGAAAAACGAACATACATACGTCATAAAGGCATGTTTTCTAGTACATAATTAAAAAAAATCTCAAAATTTATTACATTTTCTTACTTTATATACAGACATACAAAATAACTCCTAAACTAACATAAGTATTGTATTCATATAACCTATTAAAGTACCACCCACTAGGTTTTACGGCGCCTACCAGGCGCATCTAGCAATAATTGCTATATGTAGGTCGCCGCCCACAGACCACTTCGACCACTTACCGAAGACCTGTCCCGCCCCCCGCGAATACCAGAACATCACACGGAATGGACGAGAGTGGAATATTCGCTGGGCTCTCGTTAAACTGGTAGACATGACCTCGGCGGTCTTCTGCTACTCTTTATTCAATGTACTCGTTTGATTTTAGACAGTTATATCTAGATTTTATAGGTTTTAAGCACGTTTTTACATGAAAATTTGTTTTTTTTTTTTTTGGGTTTTGGCGACGGTCATAGATTTAATTTTACGAGGTACATTTTGTATAGCCTTATATTTTGTAAGATCGTATTAAATATCACAGGATACTTTGAGAGTTGTTACCCAACACTCAAAATATGGTTTGAAAAATAGAAAAAATAATAATTATATTCATATAGAAAAAACTGTCGTAATTTACATGTAATACTACATATTGCTTTAGACGTAGGGCTCCAAATCCTTCCAAGTTGAAAGCCAATTCAATACAATAGAAACATTGTGTTAACAAATACGTCAGTGACAAATGTACATCCATTTGTCATATTTTAAACGTTCATGAGATTTTTACGAGCTTTCTTTTATTTCTAATTGTGTTTTATTTGAAATTGTAGAGCAAAATTACTGTATAATAATGGCGTTTTAAGTAAATTTAAAATATTTTTTTAAAGATGTGATATGGCTTTACTCAGTTTAGTTAAAAGAGACTTAAACAAAATTTTAAACTAAAGCTATTAAGCCTTTACAACAAAGTAGATAATATATGTATTATATAAATATGCCTATATAACTTCAAATTAAGATTTCACTCCAGTGATAAAATAATTCGCTTGAAAATAAATAATTTAATGTACAATTATTATAGATTCTCGTAAAATATCAATGACAGAGACAGAAGTAAATTCAATTTGACATCCCTAAACCGCAAATTCTCTTTCAAATTTCGAAATAATAATAAAAATCCGTTGTATTTTTCGTTAAGTATAATACAGTTATGCGAATATAATAGAAGACCTTATTTTTTTTTTTTTTCAATTATATACGTTTGAACAAGAACAAAGAAAAGTATATAAATATTAATAAAATTAAAAAATAATTTTTAATATATACATTTAAACTTAAAACTTTGACGCAAATAAATAAATCCTTTTAAAGAAGCCGTTTATTCCACTAAAGTTGGAAAGATGGTTCCTTCCACACCAATAAGAATAGGTCAAGTGGAAATTCTTTGTAAACTGTTGTCTTAGCGTACAAAAAAATCGATACGGATAAAAGCTCGATGCGGCAATGTCATCGAAAAACAAAACGCAAATTATAAAATTTTATTAGCAAACCGCATATAACAATGCGTCGTAAGAAACCCATGAACGCACCCATAAAGCCGACAATTCAAAAAAAAAAGAAAAAAAATGAAGATATAGATTAAATAATACTTACATTTAAATCGATTCCGTTCGTTTTTAAACACTAAACATTAATCACTCGTTGCGTAATAACTTGGACGCGGCCGCACAGAGGACTGTATGCACGCTACTGATCTAATTCCAAACGTATGGTCGAAATGACGTAATGTTCGCCATCTTGCCCCTCTCCGGCCCCACCTGTAGGAAAAATGCACTTATCAATTTCAGTAAAGTAATAGAATAAGCTTTAAGTTTCCAGTCGATGGCTACGCGCTACGTATTCACGCAGTGTTTCATATATTATATAGTAATATATTTAATTAAATATTTATTATGATAAAGACCATTTTTTTTCATATAATAAATAAATATAACAACTATATAATTAAATAATTATATAATTTAATAATTATATAAAAATTACAAATTGAACATGAAAAAATCTTAGGATCTAACAAAGAAATCCTTTATAGGTCCCTTTATAGGCCCCTATTATAAGCGGGATAAAGAATAGGTAAGGATGTGTTTTAGACAAACTTCGTATAACTTTGGCAGTTTTTTTTTTTATAATAGGTATGACCTATAAATAAGAACATAATAATCTACACAGTTTTCGGTAAAAAATTAAAAAAGACACAAATTGTAAAAACTGCCAAATAGTTTTCTTTTATAATTATTGATATACACAGAATATACTCAACCTCACTCCACTCGCTTTTTTAATAACACAAATAGCGAGCATTAGTAGTATCTTTTAAGTAAATCAATTGAAATAGCGTTCCTAAATGTTCAGTAGACATTATAGTAGTGATATTATCATAAAAATTATTATATATCTAAATAACTTCAAACATATTTATTAAAAAAAATTGTAATAGAAAGCAAATATTTTTTCCCATTTGTTAGCTTTTTACTCTTAAAACTGTTGAACAGATTTTAACGAAATATAGCAAAAACATCAATTACATAATGGATTCGAACTTACGAACTTACTTTCTTAGCATATTAGTATGTATATCTATACCTATATAGGACTAATTTTCAGCTCGTGTCAATAATTACTTTGAAGGCTAAGTGTCTTTTAAAGTTCTGCCCCAATTTCGAGCTTTGCTAAGAACTTTCTGCCTAAATATTGTCTCAAGTTAAGCGGACAAAAGAATATTTTAATAAGAGCTTACTCTGAACAGCTTTCGAAATTTGTATAATGAAATATAATATACGGTAACATTTTGAAATTGTATTAATTATAATATATACTTATATGATTAGATATAATATTATAGCTGTGAAATTCTAATGAAAAAATAAACTGTATAAATGTTAATTTTATAATTTATACATCGACGACTATATCATATTATATCGAACCCTTAGAAATGAAATACAAATAATTCATCCTATAAAAAAGACCTAAAATTTTTTATAATAAAACTCTCTTTTAGGATTTTTTCGTGTAATTACTTTGATTTTTGGTTCCGAACTTTACTTTTTGGGACCCAAAAATCTAAATATATACGTAATCTAAGAAGGTAATATACGATTTTTAATCATTTATAATAATTAATAATTGCGATTAACCCCCCTGACCCACAGAAACTACGTTTTCCAAGTAACCTATGCTTTATTTCAGACTATAATCTATCTCTGTTCTGTTTGGCTCAGTTGGTAGTGACCCTACTTTCTGCGCCAGTGGTCGCGGGTTCGAGTCCCGCTGGGGGCATTCATTTGCTAATCACGAATGTTTGTACTCCAGTCATGGGTGTTTATATTTATAATATGTATGTATTTAAAATTTATATATGTAGTATATCAACTATCTGGTATCCGCAACACAAGCACATTACGTAGCTTACTGCGGAACTAGATGGCGCTGTTGTAATAATGTCCCAACATATTTATTTATTTATTTATTTATTTATTTATTTATTTATTTTATTTAATTTTCATCCAAATCCGTTCAGTCATATAGTCGTGAGAAACAAACATACATTCAAACTTTCGCATTTATATATTGTTTAAAATGATAATTTTAAATTAAACGAAATTTAATAATAAAACGATCTTCTAAACGTTAAAGTAAAGATCGTATATTCCTTAATCTCTTAAGTCACTTACTTACACTTTATAATAAAATAATATTAAGATTATTCGACTTAATGAAATGTCACGTTTTAATTAACTCGGCCAAATTGAGAATGTATACTTTGACATTTATTAAAATTATTCATTTAAGCCCATCACGGGCACTCAATTAGTGAAGTGTTAATTATTAAAGGTGAACTCTTTCCTTATAAAATGTATAGCCTTTCGTTAAAAAAGAACATAAAACCTGGACCTTGTTATACTTATATACTAGACGCCATTAAATAAATTGTATTGAATTGAATTGTTGTATTCGTAAAACAAAATATTATCATTTTAGTATGTCATGAGATCATGGGTTCGAGTCCTAGGTCAGTCACGACTTTCCTATAAAGAGCCTATTAACTGCTTAGATAGTCAAGTTATATCAAAATCAGTACAGAAGTAGTTTTTACAAATTACTAAGATTTTAATAAATAATTCAAAAATCACCAAGTCCTTTTCAAAATGTTTTTCAGAAGGCATCCTAATTGGTATGCCACACCTAGTTCTCGCACGTGCCTCTTTTTTTTCATAGTCTAGAGGCCATCGTTAGACGTTCATATGAATTAGTATACTGTAGTAGAGTCAAATCATAATATTTTATATAATTAAATTTATAATATTGCCACTAGGCATCCGATCTGTCATGCATATATGTATTCAGCCATTTTAACGTCATACGTCCCACTGCTGGGCACGGGCGTCCCTCAGTACGAGGGGGATTCCTTTTTTTCACAATATAATATAAATATAAAAAAATACACTAACTAGTTTCTAATCTTATCTCTTATGAATAGTAATCTATGCATAAGGGATACGATCCTAATTAAAGTACTGCGTGATTTTATACAGTGAATCAGAATTTTCTTAAGTATTGCTGAATAGCATTTTTTCAGGAGTTTTTTGTACCAAATATGAACAATAATAATTACAAACAGCACTAAAAATGCATTTCAGCACAATATCAGCACTAAAATAAGGTATTAATTAGATACTCAACAAACGAGACTTCATTATCCCAACATGCTCAGTAACGGGAAAAGCCTTAATTAAATTCGTATGACGTTTCATTTTATAATATTAAATAGACTGTGTAAATTCTACTTTGCGATTCAATGATCCACATATTTCATATTCGCCATGATTGTCATGAGGTCAGCGTTTAATTAAGTTCTTGTCAACAAATTATATGCGACAAAGAATATTTCGGTGTTGATTTAACAAGACAGTTACAATAATTATTAATAATAATAATAATACTCTTTATTGTACACACAAAGAAAAAAAAATAAAAGAAAAATAAAAACATAAATAATACAGGATTGTGTACATGAGGCGGCCTTATCGCTAAGACAGCGATCTATACTTCTTTGTATCACTACATATTATAAAACAAAGTCCTCCGCCGCGACTATCTGTTCACGTTAAGCTCAAAAACTACTGCACCGATTTTCATGCTGTTTTCACCAATAGATAGAGTAGTTTTCGAGAGAGGTTTAACATAACTAATGGAACCCGCGGCTTCACTCACGTTAAATCTTGGGACGAATCCGAACAAAGCGAGGGTGAGTCGCTAGTGATATAATAACCTTCAAACTCAGTTAAATCTGTACATGTAATATTTTTTTTTGGAATTTTTTTTGAATAGTCATTATTATCGATACAGGGTGCCGAATCTTTAGTTTAGTATTTTGTCTGTCTGTCTGTCGGTATGTCTGTGAACGCATCTCGGGAATATTTGGATTGTTTCGGATTACTTCCAGCCAAATTGTCATCAATTTATCACAAGTTCATCCTAGAGGAAAATTCTATACGCAATACGTCCATAATACTGACATATTAAATATCTTATTTAACTTTAAAAAGACGTAAAATCTAATAAAATCTAATATCATATTCAGAGTTCTCAGAAAACGTTCGAGAAAATAGACCATTATACATCGAAATTCATAATGTGTTCCAGTTCATTGTTTACATCGCATACACCATCACCTTTAACCGATATTACATTATAATGAAGAGCTTAATCTGTAGCTTTAAACTTTTATTTTTTTTTAAACTTTCAGGTATTAAGCTCTTATGCTAAATTCTGTTGTAGCCCAGTGAAACCTAATCGTTTGAAAAACCAAATGAATCGGGTTCAAATCCCGAGTGTGGCATCTCTTAGATTTACATATGCGAATTATATCCAACGTGAATACCACATTCAGTACAGTGAAACAAAACTTGTAAAGAAACCTGTAAGTAGGTTACTGACAAATTTATGTAATACAATTTATTGGGAGATGATAGTCAAAAAGGCATTGGCATTTTATATCAGGTAACGGAAAATATAGCCGTGGCAGAGGTTTCTAAAAGATAGGTTTATAATATTACAAAAAGACACATGGAGTATACTGAAGTAAAAGAAGGAAGCATTATCTATATAGATAAATAAAATTGAAGAAATTCTATGTCTGTCAGGTTGTTCCGGCTACATCAATTTTAAAGGGACTTTTTCCGCAGATAGTTGGTGTTGCTAGTAACTAAAGCTACTTTTATTTTAGAATAAGAATCAAGGATAAGACCCACGAAATCGTAAACAAAATATCTATAACGAAGCCACAAAAAATGATATTACTTGCTGTTTTAAGACATGCTTAATATTTACTAACAGATTTTAATAATCCTATGTACATAACATCAGATGTAAATAACAATGAAGAATGAAATGCAAAATAGAATAATCTATTAAGGTAACTTACCTTAAATATAAGGACTACGTTATAGTTCAAAGAGTGAATCTCGACGGAAGACGGTAACGACGTACGGAAAGAATAATGAGGATGCGGAAGTACAGTCGACTCCGAAACATATCTCTGTAAAGTCGACTGATTACAACATGGCTTTAAAATCCTCTAATATTCGGTCTTATATAATACAAGCAGTACCCGCGGCTTCACCCGCGTACATGGTTTCAAGCCTGCTAGAAAAAAAAGTATCCTATGTTACTTCTAATACCTCCAAGAATATGTGTACAAAGTTTCATGATGATCGGTTTAGTAGTTTTCGCGTGAAAGCGTAACAAACCAATTTACATTCACATTTATAATAGTATAGATGTTTTATGCTATGGTCTGTATAAAGATGCACAATTTATAGAAATTGTTAGTAAGATACATTTTTAAAATGCTAAACAGTCGAAGCGATTTTCCAAGACAAGTGATTCTCGGGATGAATATAGAAAAGATCAAAATTATGATCAATGATCATGTATACCCGAGACCGGTGGTCGTAAATGGCTCTCTACTCGAAGTTGTGCAGGAATATGTGTGTGCAGAAAACTCGACCAAGTATGAGAAGGAGGCTAACAGAAGAATACGTTTGGGCTAGGCGGCTTCTTCGAGAGGTTGCGTCTTGCGTGTGTTGCTGTGTGTAATAATGTCCCAACATATATATTTATGATTATCATCTCGTGAAAATGACTGCAAATTATCCAGTATTAATAAAATACTGACTGTACCTACTATATAATATCATACGCTATACTATACCTATACTATACCTTTAAAATGTAGGTATAAAACCTTAGTCTATCCCGTGATCATGATTTCTGTAAAGCATACTAAAAATCTGTTGGATGCGTAGAGCTGAAGAATGAAGATCGAGCTCAGTGGCGTGCCATAGGACAGGCCTATGACCACAAGTGGACGAATACAGGCTGAATATGATGATGATGATGATGATACTAAAAGTCTGGACCCAAAAATTTAAATAAATCCACAATAAAATTCGAATAGTTCGCATTTTAAATTTCAAATGCTAGGAGCATTCTCTACTTTCCAAAAATTATGCTTAACACTTTAAATACATAAAAAAATCCTAAAATACAGAAAGAAATCTGTGTAAAACCTTATAAGAAAATTTATTATTCCATAAAAGGTTTATTTCTAGAAAAGCATTTAATCAAGTAAATAAGTTCACTGAATTAGTCGAGACAGACGGACGGAAGAAAATAACTGCGCTCGGAAGACGTAATGAGGATGCGGATATGCCACTGAAACAGGGTGACCAACTTCCCTAAGTTTAGACATTCCGGTACGTAAAAAAGAATATAGTGTTGTATATAATTTATAATATTTGTATATTTAGTAATACACTATATTTGTTAAAGGTAAATTATTTTTATTAAACTATTATTTTTAAATAAACACTACAAAATTTTTCGACTGTGGTCACGTCTATGTCAATCAACTTCAAAAAATTATAATACTTTCTTAGGTTTACGCGAATATTCGACATTATAAATGAAACTACCGGATGTTGTCGCGGATTTATTTTGATTTTTAGTTCCCAACGTTTCGAATGCTTTACAGCAATCATGGTCACGGGCGTGACCGCGACAAAGTCCGAAAAGGTAGTTTCATTTATAAAAGTTTTTACTTTAAATCGCTTGACAAGTAGTTTAGCAGACCCATTAGAAACCCATTGAGGTTTTAGGGACATTTAGAGTGAAACTCTTTCGTCACAAAACATAATTTTGATGTAAGAGACAAAAACTAAAAATCATTAGCACTTCACATCCGACTCAATGCATTATTAAGAATAATAATTTTAATAAGATCTCTAGGTTTCAAAGATATCTCACATCCTCCTATTAATGCGTTGATAAAATAAAAAAAAAATCTTACCCGAATAGATAGTTACAGTAAAATAATAAAAAAATTTTTTGGCCACCCTAACAGGAGATCACGTATTAGTATTTCACTGAACGTAATTTTAAAGTAAAATATACTTGCCTTCAAATTCCTTCTCTTCAATCAGTTTTAAAAATTTCTACATTCCGTGAAATTGACAAGTACCTAGTTATAACCTATAAAAAATCTAACTCTAATTTGTACATTAAATGTTTTTGGAAAATGTTTTTGAAATAGTCATTATTGACACAGAAGCCAATCTATTGGGCTTAGAATTTTTGTCTGTCTGTCTGTCTGCGAATGCATCACGAGAAAAACAATGGACTGATATTGATGAAATTTCGTATGATGATAGCCGAGTGAGGGTATAGTAGAGAGAAAAACTAAAATTTTGAAGTTCTTTAATAAGATTTTTCGAAAAAAAATTATTGTACAGATTCGAATTTTAGTATAGGTATGTGTAGAAAATCAATAAAATGGCAAATTGTTGAACATTTCACGTAACATACAAACACACAAACGTACAACTCTTTTCAGTATGGAAAAAAACCTTTACGTATATATTTACATGAAAACCCGTCTCATCAGAACACGTCGAACGTCTTAAAGTGTAGCTCTTAGCACTCTCCTCATGTGAAGGTGAAGGCAGAACTACTAATAAGACGTTTTTGGAACGTAAAGTACTTCTAAGTATAATGTTTTTCATCTAAAGTCTCGTGTTAAATGGATCCGTGACTCAAAAAATTTCTAAAGCCTAGATTTTTTTCAACAACACTGATATAATTAGTACTTTTCTATACGAGTGTATTCGTAATTATAAAATGAGACAAAGATATTAGATATTTGACGTCCTTAACTTTCACAATATGAGAGTGATAAGGAATAGAGAGTGCACTTGTGTCTGCGCGTACACTTGTGCACTATAATATCTGCAGCTCAGATGGCTAGTCTCAATGAGATTGACCGGGCTTCGGTCTGGAGGTTATTAGATTTTTGATGATATGAACTGATAGGTAGAAAGAATGACACGAACTAGGCTGTTGTATAACATATCAAGCCCACCCTAAAATAAAACCTTATTAATAAAACCAAGCGTGCAGCTAAAT
The DNA here is from genome assembly GCA_951802675.2 of Boloria euphrosyne. Taxonomy (NCBI): domain Eukaryota; kingdom Metazoa; phylum Arthropoda; class Insecta; order Lepidoptera; family Nymphalidae; genus Boloria; species Boloria euphrosyne. Next base: position 7,690,281 of record OX637896.1, read on the forward strand.
TGTAGGTTATATATAACTAAGCCTTTAATTACACCAGTGACCAGCCTTCGCAATATAAAGCCTCCTTTGATAATTTTGAGTAGCACTTTATGTACCGGAATAAATTTGGCATTCATACTGTCTAGGATATCAGGGGTAAGAGCCTGCATTAATGCCAACCTTAATTGCGGTCAAATGTCAGGTAACTAGAAGAAAACCTATCATTTTTAAACCTATATCTATGAAAATCTAGTTAGCTCCTAGTGTCCATCTTTCACTTTACCGTGTACAAAATTTTCTAAAATTTTATTAGACAGAGTGCCTTACATTACTTCCCATCAATATGAAAGTTCTCGTAAGATGAAAAGTATAAACCTTTTCGCAAAACTAAGGGAAATAAGGTCGGGTCGAGTGAAAATATTTATACATACGAAATTGGATATCTTGAAGATATATTTTGGTGGCATGATATATTCAGTTTATACTGACCTTACTGACTTTGCCAGTGGTTGCGCGTTCGAGTCCCGCTTGGAGCTCATTTGTATGATAAGCACGAATGTTTTTAATCCAATCATAGGTGTTTATATATTTATAAGATGTATATATAAAATATTATATGTAATGTACCTACAGAAAAACAGATAGATATACAGACACACAGACGCGGCGGAGGACTTTATTTTATAATATATATAGATATATAGCCAATGCATACAAAAACTTGACAAATCATGTGAAAACAGCTTGAAAATCGCTGAAAAAAAACTCTTCTCTATTAACATTATACGGTATAAGTCTAATCTATTTTAATAAATCTTCTAAACAAGAACCAGGTACAAACTTTGTCAGTGCAACTACATGTATTTTACTACTGACTTTATTGCGTAGTGCCGATGAGCGTTTCAAAATGGTTTTCCCGGAATGTGTAAAAAAAGTGTACTACCCCCGAGGCGATGGCCTCGTAAAATACGTTTTGGATTGGCACCAACCTTAGAATAGACGAATATCCAGAAATGTCATTGAACTGTCATTAAATCTATAATTACGTGTTGCTAGCTTCAAATATAGCAAACAATCCTGTTCATCATGATTTATAACTGACAGTTATATTGATTCAGTTGTTACATGGCAACGAAATTGCGGGTTTTACGCCAAAACTGTTTGACCATATTTTTAATAATTCTACCTAAGATTTTTCAGCCCTTGCTAAGAATAGTTTAGAAAAAATGTAGCGAAATCTTTTTCAAGCCAAGGTGGTGTATTAGGCACCCTCAGTTTCATTTTCTAAAGACTTGCAATACTTTATAAATGGCAAATATTCAAGTTCGTGCCATTTCTAACGAAAACATTCACATCTATGACACCAACTTCGACTGAAATAGTGCAGAAAACTAATAGCTCGAAAACGCTTAAATCATTTGCGACGTTTATAAATACACGATAATCACAACGCACAACTTGACATTTTGAAAGATATTTAAAGTAATATTTTACTTTATAACTCCATAAATAAGCAATTTTATAATTTCTGGCAATCGTCTGATTCGTGGCGTGAATCGCCCCTCGACCTCGTGTTGAAGGGAGGCCGGCCCAGCTGTGGGCCGTTGAAGAGGGCTGAATACAACACATATTACATATATACACTACGTTTATCTTAGTTCCAATAAGGCTTGTAAAAAGAAGGTATAATATTTATTTTTATTTCATTATATATTTTTTTTGTATGTAACATACTACGAAATATCTACCACTGAGTATTTTAGAATCCAATAACTAAAACTTTCGTCCGCAACATTTATAATTCTAGATCCACAAACAACTCAACCTAGTATATCAAGCTAATGTTACGTATTTATAACCTGCCAATATTATAACAAACGTAAAACCACTGAATAAATTTATATTTGATAAACTTTACGAGTACTGAACCAATTTTAATAATTCCCTCGCAAGCTTAAAATAATCCATATTAACAGGCTATATTTCGATAACACGTTAGGCTTATTTGGTAGTGACCCTTTCTGGGCCAGCGGTCGCGGGTTCGAGTCTCGCTGGGGGCATTCATTTGTTGAGCACGAATGTTTGTACTCCAGTCATGGGTGTTTATATTTATAATATGGAGAACTAGATGGCGCTATTGTAGTAATGTCCCAACATATTTACTTTATTTATTATATTTCCTGCTGTAATAAGTGTTCAGCCAGAATATCACATGATGTTCAACAAATCGTCTTTATTTCTAAGAAAACGAGAACAAAAAACTTAACTAAAAAAATCATTTTCAGAACAAAATTTTTATTTATGTACAAGTAAATTAATATCAAAAAACATTAAAAAGTCATTTACGCAAAATATTTTATATCCTGATATCTTTAAAGGAGCATTTATCATATCGATGAACTCAAACGTACATTCATTAGCAGATATTATTTTATACATGCCCTTTGGGATAATTTACGGGCAACTGTTTCTTTAATAATTAAACATTTTATTTTTCTATAAATCACAGGTGATAAATATATCTACGATTTAGTTTAGAAAAGTATCTATGTAATAAGTGAATGCGTTTTACATCGAAACATCAAATATTTTATAAAATTTTTATTGTATTAGCTATTGTTATTATCGATATATACGACAACAAGCAAAACTGCCTCGGTGGTGTAGTGGCTAGCATGTATGGTCGCACACTGGGAGGTCCTGGGTTCGAGTCCCGGGTCGGGCCAAGTTTAGTTATTGAGTCTTTCTGTTTCATAAGCCTCAGTAACAGCCCGGAGTTGGGAAGTTGGCGGTGGTTCACCCCCGTGCCTCGGAGAGCACGTAAAGCCGTCGGTCCTGCGCGTTAACTCTCACTGGTCGTGTCGAGCATTCGTCCCACCGGAATATAAGAGTGATAAGGAACAGAGAGTGCACTTGTGTTTGCGCGTACATTCGTGCACTATGATATGTCCCGCGCCGTTGTCTCAATAAGATTGACCGCCGTGGCCGTAATCGGCCGGGAGGACATTATTATATACGACAAATCTGTTCTTTAGAGATATTAAATATATGTCTCTTTGTCGGGGACCACGTCACACGAAAACCACTGGGCAGATTTTGATGTAATTCGGAAATTTTTTTAGTGTGGAAAAATATCTAGTTTCCGAGGAGTTACGACTCTATAGTAAACAATAAAATGAGTGCACACTATAGTCTAAAAGACAATTATAATTAGGTCCAGTTTTTCTGGTGTATATTTGTATCTTGTATACATAATATAAATAGGTATTAACTTTTGTATATAAATTATTCGTTTACTATTTACTAAAGGTTTCACCTATTGCGACGAAAATTTGATGAGCTCTTCCGTGTAAGCCTACTTGGACTCTGGCAATGCTGCTGGAAATTGACCTGACCTGCAAACCTAATAAAACCTAGCCTGAAAGATATATGAAGTCTGACAGATTTCATACATCTTTCAAAAATTTGCTACCAACCCGCCCTTGGCCAATGTGGTGAAATATGTCCTGATCATATTGAAGGGAGGCCAGTACTCAGCAAAAGGACGTTAAAAAGGGGCTGTAAAATATAAAAATAATACATCAAAAATTTACTATACAGTATATTATTGTTAAAATTATTAATATTATTATAATTTTAAAATCGCTATCTCCTATGATTTGTTCCTACACTATCTCATCGTAAAGAGCGTGAGTAAAAAGCAGATGTGCGAGTAAGATTACTTTCATGGCGTGTGACGCGCGCGCATATCTCATGCATTAACGATCGAAGATTGATTACTATTTATAGAGCAAATAAAGGGAGATGTAACGACTACTTTAATTTATTAACCGACTTCAAAGATGAAGGGTTTCTCCTTTCGAATGCTCGTTTTTTGAGTATGTGTAATATCGTCGAAATATTTTCCCATCGGATTTTCATAGGAAAAAGGTGTAAGTATTTAAGGAAGAAGTTAATCTTAATTGTACCTTACAATATTAGTTTGTATCTTACAAATTACAAATATAAATGATGTTAAAGAGTTTGTTTTTTAAACGGATCTTTGATTGAACAGGGTTAATAAAATATTTTTCACTTTTTATAACCTATTTTTGAGCAAAGTTACATTGCAATATGACATACGAGGGTAGCAGTATTCTTTAAATTTAAACGATGCAAGAGACTCGATCCTATCTATAATAATATAGACGAGTTTTTGAGATTCGCCCTTAAGTCTTAAAAATCTTATTATGTCATTCGCTATGACGGTGATGACTTTTCACCTAACTCATACTAAATCCAGAGGAATGCGGAAGCGGAAATGTGAATCAGAACATAAATCTACGACGAAAACCTCAAACTGGTGACTTGCAAAACTTGATAATTGAACTTTAAATTGTAATTTATGCGTTTTCCCTTCATGGTGTATACAAAGAAGATATTATTTCAATTATTATTTTTAATTGTACCTTACAATATTAGTTTGTATCTTACAAATTACAAATATAAATGATGTTAAAGAGTTTGTTTTTTAAACGGATCTTTGATTGAACAGGGTTAATAAAATATTTTTCACTTTTTATAACCTATTTTTGAGCAAAGTTATATTGCAATATGACATACGAGGGTAGCAGTATTCTTTAAATTTAAACGATGCAAGAGACTCGATCCTATCTATAATAATATAGACGAGTTTTTGAGATTCGCCCTTAAGTCTTAAAAATCTTATTATGTCATTCGCTATGACGGTGATGACTTTTCACCTAACTCATACTAAATCCAGAGGAATGCGGAAGCGGAAATGTGAATCAGAACATAAATCTACGACGAAAACCTCAAACTGGTGACTTGCAAAACTTGATAATTGAACTTTAAATTGTAATTTATGCGTTTTCCCTTCATGGTGTATACAAAGAAGATATTATTTCAAGTTTCTACATAGGATTTCTTTATAAAGGTTATCAAGATAATGATAGATAAAATAATATATATAATAATAATAATAGCTCGTTTGGGAAACCAAGTGACGCGGGTTCGTTCGGGTGAAAATCTAGGACCAATTAATTGACAAGACATGTAAGTAAATAAGTCTGATAAGCTGAGTTGTGGACTGTGGCCTGATAGCTCTCGTATCAAAAGGAGGCGAAAACGGACATCCTTTCACTAAAATCTATATAGAATTTATATTATCTTATACAAGTACTTAAAATCAGCCATATACATAAAATTGAAGTGTCTGTTTTTGATTTCAAATTAACAGTTTTTCACTAATTGCATATGAAAGTACATATGGTACTTACATCAAAAAAATTATTTAACCATGTTTTGTCTGTGTGTCTGTCTGTTTGTTCTGGCTTTGAAACGGCTGGACTGATTTTGACGGGACTTTCACTCGCAAATAACCAATATTATAAGGAGTAGCTTAGGCTATAGGTACTTAATTAGAAAATTATAAAAACCGTTTAATTTATTTTAACTTACGCCCAGCGAAACGGGCCGGGTTCGCTAATACAAAAATAAAATTCATTTAAGTAATCCGTTAGAAGACTCTCTAAAATTTAATTTTGGGATATCTAAAATTTTCTGCCATCTTTAACTCACAATTGAACGTTTAAAACACTTTCTAAAACTCTCTACTTAAAATAAGCTATCAGTTCAATCAAATGAATGAGTCTAATTAAGAATGAAAGAAGGTACTTAAGCTATCATTCAACGTAAAGAAACTAAAGCTTTTCTTTTAACTGGAACTAAAAGGATGAACGGGACTTAACTATCCGTATTTTCTAAGAAATTAATTTGTAAATGTACTTTAATTTTGAATAGCTCTTGGTCTTTTGCCTAATATAAATAATAATAAATAATATAAAATATTTATTACGTACCTACCTACTACATTTTTTTTATTTATCAGTACATATTAATAGATTTGAAATGTCTGTTTTATATTTCTAATTTCACTTAAAGCATATGAAAGTATATACGGTACTTTATAAAAAAATATTTTTAATTTTTTGCTTGACTGTCTGTCTGTTTGTTCCACCTAATCTGTGAAACGGCTGGTCCAATTTTGACGGGATTTTCACTAGCAGATAGCTTATGCTATTAGGAGTAGCTTAGGATACTTTTATTTTTATTAGAAAATTATAAAAACCGTTTAATTTAACGTAAAGTTTATTTTAACTTTTTGTTGGGCCGGATTTGCTAGTAAATAAAAATATTTTTTTTTTCTAAAGCGATTAAGTTTCCGTTTCAACACGAAGGTATAGACAACATACCTATATGCTGTTTGTTCGTAATAATAGAGTGTTTTGAAATAGTATAAAAAATTATAAATATATTCTATATGGGTTTTGAAACATATCGACTCAAATATTTCATTTAAAAACCCCTATCTTCTGAGCAACTGTGTTTCATTGTGGTTCCTTACATCCGTCTATAAAATGTGAATAATAAAGATTTAGGCGCAAATAAAAGTTTGTTTCGTGAATCACGAGAAAACTTTTCAACTGGAGATAACGTCTGACAAAAATCTTTTATGTCGCTTTTCTATTCGACGCGAATTGTATAGAATTATGAAGGAATTGGACTATTATATGTATTTTATAAATGTTATTTGGCGCGAGCGAAGCCGCGGGTTTCGCTAGTAAATATATACAAAACTTGACAAATTATCCTAGAAAACTTCCTTGAGAATCACTCTATCCCATGAAAATCGGTGCAGTAGTTTTTGAGTTTATCGCAAACAGACATACAGATGCGGCGGAGGACTCTGTTTGATAATATTTAGTGAAGGCCTGCATATGCATGCATGCATGCATGTACGTATGATCATTGTCAACGATTAAACGCTAAAACAATGACAGATTTGAATGAAGCTTAGTACGCATGTACGTATATATACGCCGCGACTATATTTTACTTAATATGTTTTCTAATTTCACAAATTCTACCTTAACATGTCTTTTCAACCTATTAGTAAATACTTAATTAAAAGACTAAATATAATATGCCGTGACTTCATTTTATGAACTAATAAGGGCGATTGAAACATTACTTTGTACATTTATATCGAATAAGCAACAAATGAAAACTGCTTCACTTTAACTATTTAAATTAACTCGGTTTTTGAGCAAATTAACAAACAAACTTTCGTCGGATCTGCATTTTAAAGTTAAAATGAATTTTAACTGTTTATCTTTAAAAATTTACAACTTTGTTTTATTATGAACTTATGACACCACCTTTTATTACGTGAGCAAGTTTTACCAAAATCGGTTCAGCCTTTAAGACTTAAAGTATATTGATAAGACAAGTATTGATACTGGTTAGGTCAGACGTAAGAATGCAGCTTAAAAAACGACTCAAGGGGGTGTAACACCATCAATTTGCAAGTGTAGTAAATATTTTTGACTGCTCCTAATATTAATATTTAAGTACCAAACCTCGAACCTAAAGCCTTAAACTTATTACACCATCAATATGAATCAGCAGCTTAAAGTCAATGTGCATAATAATATAGGAAGAGACAAGAAGTGGACACAGTACGTATACTGAAATATTTTTTTATTTTGCTTATTAACAATGATTTACTTAAAAATTAATAAAATTTTATATATTTTTAATAATTAATAATATTTCTTTTATTAGGTTTTAAAATATTACTTAATACTCTAAAAATTTGTTTGGCATCATGTTTATTTCTATAACACCCAGTCTATACTAAGGCCTTTATATAACAAGCTCGAAATTAATTGCAGGTTCCTGTTATAAATATATCAAGCTCCATAAATTAGGGATCGGGGATGGTTTGGTCCGATTGGGTTAAATGAAGTATTAAGATTCTGATCGAAATTCGATTTTACATATCAATATGTTGTTCGCCTAAATGCTTATTTCTTTAAGCCGCAAATACTTATTACATACTACTACACAATAGAGAAAAAAGCACTGATTTAAAACGTTTATCTATTCACATATCTATACTAATATATAAAGAGGAAAGATTTGTATTTTTGTATGTAAGGAATAAACTTAAAAACTACTAGACCCATTTTAATGAAATTTAGTGCACATGTAGTCTAGAGTCTGAGAAAGGACATAGGGCGAAAAAGGGGCTGTAAAGGGTTAAAATAGGAGATGAAAGTTTGCATGAAACTTACGTAAGTTTTAAAGCTAGAAGCTTATTTTACTTATTTTTAGGCTTTTGTATATATATTAATAAGTAAGACATTCAAATTTGTAAAAATTTTATGCTTAAGGGGGTACCTAGAGACAAACCGGAGCGAAGCGAGGGTGAGTCCCAGTATGTACATAAAGATAAAATAATATTTGCAATATAAAATGAGTATTTTATTATAATACAATTAATATGTAAAAGGAGATTTTTGTAAGTTTTTTCAGTAATTTCGGAAAAATTATAAGTAGGCCTGTAGTAAGACGACATTTTATAGATATCTGGCGATATTTTAGACTAATTTTATTTCGGACAATAACTGACTTCATAGACTATGTACGACATTAAAATCAATCCAAGCCAATATATAAAGGAGAACAACAGAAGTAGTACGTATATTGCATAGTGTAATATTTTATACTCCAAAACCATCCGACCAATTGAAAACCAAAAACCCGAGCAAAGCCAGTGTTAGTCGCTAGTTCTAGATAATTTCGTTTTCCCGGGGGAGAGGCTGTCTCCTACCGGGCGCGTCCCCAGGTGGCGGATGGGGGAATGCCACCTGCGACTGTTGGGACCCGACGACGAGCCTGGTCAGCTCAAGTTGGGACCCGACGACTGCGGGTGGTAGCGGGGAAACCCGCCGCGGACCAACAGCCAGGGTGGGGTGTCAGGCGGACACCCGGGCCCACCCGGGGGTAGCGCGGTGTCTCTGGCCGTTTTCACGGTAGGAGGCACTGCGCGGGCCGTGCTGTCGGGGCTAGCGAGCTGTGCGTCTAGCGAGGGGTGTCGGCAGCCAGCTTGGGGAGCTGGGCCGACGGTAGGGGGGCCGCGGGGGAAGAGGAGTGCCGGTATTGCGGTGCGCCGCTCGTCCCTATCTCCCGCGGCCTAGCGGGGCCACCACCGTTTGATGGTGGACGCGGTGGGGATGCAGAGGAAGAGGAGCTACGGTATTACGGTGCGCCGTACTCCCTATCCTCTGCAACCGTCTTGGGTGGGTTGGGGGGTGCCGCGGGGGGCGGGAAGAACAAATTATTTCTCCCCGCCTTCCGCGGTCCCAGCGGGGCCGTCACCGCTGATGGCGGCATGTGGGGGGGCGGCAGGGGAAGGGGAGTGTCGGCGTTGTCGCATCCCCTTCTCCTGCTGCCGTTTGTGACGGGCCTTCGGGCAAATCGGCGGGCCTTCGGGCATTTTTGGTGGGCCTTCGGGCGACCCAATTTGGGTGGGCGGTTTTGGGTGTATGTGTATAGTTCTATATACGCATACACCCCTTTCTTATTGCAGGTTGCCCACTTCGGTGGGCGGTGTTTGAGGTGTCTGGGGCTGCTCCGGGTACTCCTCTGTTTGCAGAGTGGACTTGGGAGCAGCCTCACGTTTGGGAGGTAGGTGCCCTAGGGGGTCTACATGGAGTAGGGTTCCTAGGGTACCGTTATTTTGGTGGTGCCCTTTTTGGGCTTTCGTGGTCTCGGGCTGCTCTGGGGCACTTCTCTGGCCTGTGGATGGTCGGGGTGGACTTCGGAGCAGCTCATAGTGGTTGTTATTCTTCCCATAATGGGGCTGCCCTTTTCAGGGCGGCCTCATGTTGGTGGCTTCGGCCAACCGTCGGGGCGTCGCGGTTGTATGCGAAAGCGATCCCGTGGCGTCCCATTCATGGCGGCAGGGGTTTGGGAGTTGGGTTTTAGTGGGTATGCCGGATGCGTCCGTAGAGTCGCCACATAACCCCCAGGGGAAGTCGGGGGTACCCGTAACAGGGTTTCCCAACTATAAAAAAAAAAAAAAAAAAAGATAATTTCGTTTGATTACATTTGATTGAAAACATTTTGATTCTCAATGTAAATTTAATCATTTTGGGTTATTTTTATCGTTGTTTTATTATTATTATTATTTGTAATTAATTTAAGGTTTGGATTATTTATTATAATGGATGTGTAAAGTTGTTAGGATTTTTTATACTTTTTTCTTGTAATTTTTTTTCATTTTGTACTGCTTTTTTTTCTTTATTTTTTTTTTTATTTGGGTGTGCGTTCGTAGTAAAGAATTTCCTTTTAAATTACATATTGAGCTAAACTGTAAGTGTGATGTACATTGTAATACCTTTTAAAGTTTTTATTTTTGTTACATTGTATGTTGACTTTTGCCTAAAAAACATTTAAAATATCGAGCTATCCAACCACTTTCACTTAGTGTTCTATAAAATAATAAATGAGCAAAGTAAATGAAAAATTTTTATCACCCGTAAAAAGCTCTTTAAACAGCGCGTTTCAGCGTTCGCGATAAAGTCCCCATCATTTATTACTCTGATATTGATTTTGCTTCACTTGTATGCTTGATGGTGAAATTTGTGTTACACGAGTTATATTAATCTGACGAATACACTTTTTTACAGCATGACACGTAGTATTTATATAATATATAGATAAAAATATACTTGTAATGTATATATGTATATCTGCCTCTAGGTTGACATGTACGGCTCCATAAGGTAGTGACCTTACTTTCTGCGCCAGCGGTCGCGGGTTCGAGTCCCGCTGAGGGCAATCATTTGTTGAGCACGAATGTTTGTACTCCAGTCATGGGTGTTAATATTTATAATGTATATGTATTTAAAATTTATATGTGTACTCGTAGAATATCATCTATCTGGTATCCGTAACACAAGTACGTAACGTAGCTTACCACAGAGCTAGATGGCGCTGTTGTAATAATGTCCCAAGATATTTATTTATTTATAATCGGAGATAGTAGGTTCGAATCCCAGATTAGGCTAAGTTTAATAAACCGTCAGTTGTCCCGACTGAGCACTGCCATTGACCAATTACTACTAAGAATCTCTTTCATATAAATCCTTTGACCTAGATTGATAAAGCTTACAAGTTACTCACTAGATTGATAAAGCTCAGCTTTTTGTAGATTATTATTCTGCGTAGTCACTCTGTTTTGTGTACGTTTATTTAATTTATTTGCTAAAACAAATTGAAGCCCTTTGTTGTTAGAACAATATAGTGTACAGAACCCAAATTGTTTAGCTCGTAGGCAATTGAAATATTGTTTTTTCCATTGCGGAAAAGCAAAAATGGAATTGTAGTTTTAACTTTTTCATTTTTTCAACATGTCGTATGCTTTTGTAAGTTAGCGAGCGTAATTTTTTAAGTTTATAAAAACTATTGAGTCATAGTTATCATTGACGATGTTAACAAAAAAAAAAATTAAAATTTAAAGTCCGGTGTCTTTCGTTGAACCGCCAACACGCACTAGGCCAGCGTAGTGGACTATGGCCTGATCCCCATATTAAAGGGAGGCCCATGCCCAGCAGTGGGACGTTCAAAAGGGCTGAATTCAATCTACCTAGTTACTAATTACTTATATTTATAAAGGGAAACTAGTGTCTTTCCACAAGAAAAGTAACGAACAAGAAATCTTGAGGAGGATAAAAGGGACATGGCAAAAGTATTGGAGCTTAAAGGAAATTTTAAGAGCCAAATGCCATTAAAAATTAAGAGAAAGGTCATGAATAGTTGCCTCCTACATCGCTTACTTATGCTAGTCAAACATGGAAATTCACCCGCCGCGTAAAAAATAAAATAATCTCTTGCCAACGGGGCATGGAAAGAAGCATGCTAAACATCAGAAAAATTCATAAAATACGCCACTCAGCTATACGAGAAAAATCAGGGGTAATAGACGCGCTAAGCTATTCAAAGAAACTAAAATGGCGATGGGCGGGACATATAGCAAGATTGAGCGACGATCACTGGACTATCCGGCTGACATCATGGCCAGGCCCCACAGGAAAGAGACAAAGAGGCAGACCAGGTCCAGATGGGCAGATGACATCATTGAAACCGCAGGAAAACTATGGATGGATAAAGCCACGAATAGAGAATATTGGGCATCTCTGGAGGAGGCCTTCACCCTCAAATAAGAGGGGTTCACTTAAAAAAAAAAAGAGAAACATCTATAAACTTAGCTTAAATTAAAAATCTATGTTAACGAATGTAATGTAATGTTTTAATAATGTTGAAAAATAAAATAAATTAAATAAGAATTAAATTAATTGTAATAAAGTGATAGTAATAATAAATTAATAATTATTAAATTATAATTAAAATCATAGTTAATAATATCAATAAACAATTATATATTAAAAAAAACTGTTGGTAAATAATTACATAAATTAATCAATTATTCAAACAAATCAATAAGTATCTTTATAATTTGTATTACTTTTATCAATTCATTTATTTGTTATTAACCGCTGCATGCAAAAACTAATGTACAAGTCATGTTTATTAAGGTTAAATATGTAAAAAATCACCTGTAACAAATTTAATTTAATTAAGTGAAATAAAAGGCTTTTTTATTTTTATTTTATTTATTTTATAAAGGTGTCAAGTAAACAATTAAATAGACGTATATTCACAATTTGTAATGTCACTAAGTATAAAATTATACACGTAGTTAAAATAATGAAGAACAATAAAACGAATTTCGCTATTGTTTAAACCAAATGACACGTTGTCAGTTCGAAGTGCCATTGAATGGTTCGATTACCTGTCAAAGACAGACATTGTGTAAACAGAAATAACAATAATAATAATTAATATCTGTACTTAATATCTATTGAGTAATACCTTAATATACAAAATTCAAGACTTACTTGGTCCATTATTTTTAGTTTGTCCCTACTTAAAAGATAGTAAAAATGTATATTTTAGCTTTTAGTGTAGATTTTTCAGAAATGTTATAATATTTTCCCGCAGTTAAAATTAACCAAATTCTGTCCAGTGGTTTTCTTGTGATGATAGACAAACATACAGACAGACAGGGAGACATATAAAAAAAAGGTGTGTGTGCGATTCACACACGATAGAAGTGAAACTTCAGTAAATCAACAAAAGAATGAGATGAATATATTATATTATTATAAAAAAAGAAATGTCAAAAAATTAACATCGGTTACCATGGCAACATGGGAATGTATTCTATCTCATTCTCTCCGACTTAATCCTATACTTTTATGTATTTCTTTCTTTATCGTGACGCATTTTCGTTTCATCGAGTTTCAAATCACAACGATTCTATAGAAGTTTCACTTCAACAAAAAATCGAAAAACTATTGATTCGGTTTATCGATTATTAGCGATACAAGCTCCGTTTGGGCTCGTCCCTAGATTTAGCGCAAGCAAAGCCGCGGTTTCCGCTAGTAAATGTATACAAAAACTTGACAACAAATTATATACTAAAACCTTCCTCAAAATCGAAATCTACTCTATTCTTTGGTGAAAACAGCATGAAAATCGGTGCAGTTTTTATCATCGCCAACAGATAGACAAACAGACGCGTAGGAGGACTTTGTTTTATAGCATTTCGATTAGATTTCCCAAAAAATATTGAATGCGACTCAGTTAGATTTTATTATATTATATATATAGATGAATGATTGTAGTTTTTTATCTATTTGTTCCTGGTGAGTTATTCTGTATAGAACCGGGTTTCTCTTAGGGTCTGGTAATCCTTAAGACGAGGAAGGTTCCATTGGTTTTCAATGGGCAGTACTGGTTATGCGAATGTAGGGACATATATATATATATATATATATATATATATATGTTGGAACATTATTACAACAGCGCCATCTAGTCCATGGTAAGCTACAATACGTGCTTATGTTACGGATACCAGATAGTTAATATACTACACATATAAATTTTAAATACATACATATTATAAATATAAACGCAGAAAGTAGGGTCACTACCAACTAAGCCAAACGTGTCGTCCTTGTCCGAATGAGTCCGAGTAAGTGCATTTTTCAAAATTATAAAAGAAATTCTGAAACAGCATAGTTCTGTATGCGAGCATTATTAATCGATACGATAAATTTTATTCATACTATATTATAAATAAATATTTTTACCACTAATCATTTTACTAGCATTTCAGCTGCCACCGCTTTCTAAAGATCGGGAAGCAATTTTTTAAACTATTTTACATGTATACTAAAATCTTCACCGAAATACGCTGCGTTCTATGAAATAAGTTCCATGTATATCCGTTTCGTAATTTTTGCAGTTAGAACGAACAAAATATCGCCATTTATTAGTAGAGTACATTATGAAGAATTATAACAAAAAACATCTCATTGAAAAAGTGCGCAAATGGTATTTTAAATATTACATTAAAATATTAGCATAGAGTAATATTTTTCATTCGAATTCGATGAACTTGCTTTTTTCCTGTTAATTCTTTAAGTACAGCAGACTCGAGGCGATGAAAATGTAGTCCCTGACGCCAGGTTAATGTAATTATGCGGCGCCAAAAGCCCTAAAACTGCTCCCAAATTGCTATTACAAAGGGTTTTCAGACGGAACAAAAGTTGTTACATTTTTTTATATTACTTTTTTTTATTTTTCTTTCTTTCTTAAAAAGACTGTGACAGCTAAGTAGAAATGAACACGCTTGGATAACCGAGTGATGCGGGTTCAAACCCGAGTCTCGCATCTCTGATATTTTCATGTGCGAATTATTTCTAACATGATTACCGCTTACGGTGAAGGAAAACATCGTGAGGAAACCTGCATGTCTGAGAGAACCTAGCAAGTTTTCCAAAGACATATGAAGTCTGCCAACCGGCATTAGGCCAGCGTGGTGGACTATAGCCTGATCCTCCTCATATTGAATTTATCTTATTGCTGTCTTTTATTAGCCTTAGACAATATTTCTCTATATTTTTTAATAATGAAAAAGTTCTTAAATAACATAATACAATTATAATGTGTTTCATTTCTAATATATCTATATCTAACGATTCAAATCATGTCGCTTTACCGACCAATTTTCTTCGTGTCTCCGCCACTCTACATGACATTGTCGAAGTAATCTCTTCTCAACTGGCATTTAGTGATGAACTGGGACATTAATTTGTATGATGAGCACAAAATATGTTCGTACTCCAGTCATGGGTGCTTATACTATAATATGCCTATATTTAAAGTTATATATGTCTAGTGTATCAACTATCTGGTATCCATAACACAAGCCTCGTAGCTAACCATGGAACTAGATGGTGCTTTGTGTAAATGTCCAAACATATTCATTTAATATTTACTAGTAATACCCGCGGCTCCACCCGCATTCTAAAGACGTAAATGTAAGCGTGGTTTCATTTCTAACTTTCTTTTTGTATTTTTCTCAGAGACGAGTTACTTTCCCGCAGTAAAAAGTATTCTATATATTCACCCAGGTTACTTGCTAACATCATACCAAATTTCATCCTAATCCGTCCAGTGGTTTTCTCGTGATGCGGTCACAGACAAACAGACAAATATTCTAAAAATACTAGATTTGGCCTCTATATCGATAATAATGTCTATTCCAATTAGATATTCCAAAAAATATTCAATGTACAGATTCGTTAGAATTTTAAGCGAAAAAAAACCTTGTTATCTTTTTGATTGAAAAGCAAATTAACACGTACTTCGAACCCAACGAATTCCACTCGTAATGTGTCAAACGTCAACTCGTCCACTGATGGAACAGTCACCAACGTTCTTGACCGTTGATTGATTTTAAGTGTATTCCCATTACTCTAGTTTTATATTTTAACTTGCGACTTATCCTAGATTTGCTTAACTACCATAGATTGAAAAATAATAGGGTTCTACTCAAAAAAAAATAGAATATACCACACACCTAACGTGGTATATTCTAATTTTTTTTGAGTGGAACCCAATTTTTTTTTTTCTAAAATAATATTATCCTTAGTTATTCCTTGTAATCTCAGCTGTCTATCAGTGAAAATTCCTTCAAAATCCATTCGACCGTTTTTAAGATTAACCGGAACGTACGGATATATATACACACAAAAATAAAAAGTGTGTTTGTCTAATAAGTTATTTCTCAAATTTAAAACAGACACTACAATTTTTATTTACCTGCATAAATGATAAAAATTAATCTAATATATAAAAATCTCGTGTCACAGTGTTTGTTATCGAACTCCTCCTAAAATGCTTGACCGATTTTTATGATTTTTTTTGTGTACACTTGGTAGGTCTGAAAATGGGTCGTAGGCTATTTTTCATTCCGTTCGATGATAAGGGTGGCACTATCCAGATTTTTTGTTTTTTTTATCTTTGGACCGAATGTTTATTTTAGTATAAATTGGCATCAAAAAATATACTTATAGCCCTTTCATCCTTCTACCATCAATTCCTATTTTTAATAGTGATTAGAACGCAGGCAGAGCTGCGGTAATTGCTAGTTTTAATATGTTATTTCAAAGACTAAAATACTAAAATGTAAAATAGTTTGGGTCGAAATTCTCCTATTGTTTGATAAATTTTACTTCAAGCTTTTTATCATGCTTTGTTAAAAAAATTATTTTTAACAAAAAAACAAAAACCGACTTCCAAACTTAATAAATCTAAACTAAAAAGTAGGAAATAATACTTTTAAGGACTTTGTTAATTTTGGAGTCGGTGCCAGCCAGGTATTTTGATTATGTTTACAAATTGATAGATTAATCGAATATGTATCTATTTAGGGTAATTTGCTTTGTCTGTAACAAAATAAAAATTACTGTTTACAAGAAAATATTTAAGTTAGACAGTATGAAGATGCCACAAGCGATAGGTCATTTATCACGATCATGTCGAAGCCTCCCTTGTACCTAATCAGTCTATAACGAGTTAAATTGACGTTATATGATATCGTATTACATTACAATTGCTGTTAATTCGTTCGATAAATGCGTCATAATATTTCTTTATCTATTCTATTTCTAGTTAAGTATCTAAGTGTAGATCTAGTATCGATTTCTAGATATGTTTGCACGTAATTTTGCCCGCGTTATTTATGTTTATACTAGTGACTCAGGCAGTGGTAGCCCAGCCGTAATGCGCTCGCTTGTATAACCGAGTGATGCGGGTTCAAATCCGGGTCTCGCACCTCTGATATTTTCATGTGCGAATCATTTCTATCCTGATTACCACTTGTCTTACGGTGAAGGAAAACATCGTGAGGAAACCTGCATATCTGAGAAAACCTAGCAAGTTTTCGTAAGACATGTGAAGTCCGCCAACACGCACTAGGCCAGCGCGGTGGACTATGGCCTGATCCCCCTCGTACTGAGGGAACCCCGTGCCCAGCAGTGGGACGTTAAACGGGGCTGATGACATGACATGACACACTAGTGACTTAATCTGCTTGGTTTCATTCCCTAAATGCGTTTTAAAGGTTATTATAGGTTTTTCAGAGATGAGATACTTCCCAGAAGTAAAATATGCCGTATATGAGGTCCAGATATACAGCTATCACCGTACTAAATTTAATCAAAATCTGTCTAGTGGTTTTCTCGTGTTGCAGTCACAGACAGACGGACGGAGAGACAAAATTGTTTAACACTATAGATACGGTCTCTGTTTCGCTAGTAATGATTATTTCAAATTATCTTTTCAAAAATATTTAATACTAGCGGTGCCCGCGGCTTCGCTCGCGCTAAGAGTGAATAAAATAAACATTTTTGCTTATATACTGTTACTTATAATGTACCAAGGACTGATTCCCCATTTAAAGTTCTGGCCCTCTTAATTTGTATTGCAGAGCATTATTTCAGTGTCACGCAAAATATTTCAATAGAATTAAATTTCCCATACAAACTTAGCCACCCCCTTTAACCCCCAATGGGGGTGAATTTCGAAAAACCCTGAAATACGTGTTTCATCATTTGTACTAAAAAGCATTAATTCAAAGTTTCATGCAAAAATGTGCAATAAAAATATTTTTCTCATACAAACTTTGCCACCCCTTTTAACCCTTTTAGGGGTTGAATTTTCAAAAAATAATATGCCTATTTCCTTCTCATGAATGCAAACTATCTACATACCAAATTTCAGCAAAATCGGTTGGGTGGATTAGGCGTAAAAAGGTAACAGACAGACAGACAGACAGACAGAGTTACTTTCGCATTTATAATATTAGTATGGATTACAGTCTTGTGAATTTAGACCAGAAGTGAGCTTTTTTTAAAAAAAAACAAGCTTACTAAACCAACCTCAATTTATTTTAAAAATCAGAAAACGCTAAAACACAATTAAACTAACCAAAAAGACAACTAAGCTACCAACAATGATATTTTAAAAAATAAACCAACAGAGTAACGACCTAACAATGCTACCATGATAAGTGTCGAAACCTAACTACCCCCCGATGCCGGTCATGCATCGACTTTTATAGTTTTCTCCCCACTCTGACATACTCTTTTCTGTTCATCTTCCACAATAGATATTCCAAAAAATATTCAAAATAGATTTGACTCCGCTAGAATTTCAGGGAATAACCTAAACGGAGCGAAGAGTGAGCTTAGTTTAATTATATTGAAAGTTAAAACGTGCTTATATTAAGTGTAATTGAACGAAATTTATTTCAATTCACTACAAAAGAGCTTTTTTTAAGTTTAAAAGCAAAGATATAGTTTAAAAGAAAATATAATAAATAACCTTTACTATTCTATCAAGAGAATTGTACTTCTGATGTTTGAAACTACTTCACAAAGTTTAGTTGTTCGGAATTTGGTATCTTGAAAACAATCTTATGGCCTCTATTTATAGAACTAAGCTAGTCGACATGACAAGTTCAATAGAAAACTTTAGAAATGACGACACGTTTGGCTCAGTTGGTAGTGACCTTACTTTCTGCGCCAGCGGTCGCGGGTTCGAGTCCCGCTGGGGGCATTCATTTGTTGAACACGAATGTTTGTACTCCAGTCAGGGGTGCTTATATTTATAATATGTATGTATTTATAATTTATATGTGTAGTATGTCAACTATCCGTAACACAAGCCTCGTAACTTACCACGGAACTAGATGGCGCTGTTGTAATAATGTCCCAACATATTTATATTCATTTAATTATTATAACTATGAACTAATATATTACGTCATGCTTTTCTCAAGGGACTTAAAATACGTGTAACACTAGCTTTTAGAGTTATTCCGAATCTTAATCTATATATGTACAAAATTTCATCCAAATCTGTCCATTCGTTTCGCATACAAAGTAAAAACACTCACACAAAGTTTAGACGCTTGTATTATATGTCATACACACATTCCCATGTCATAATGGTCCGCGATAAGCTCCGAATCTACTTATCAGATCTTTACAATTTTTTAATATAATCATTTGTCCCAACTTAAAAAATAGGACAGCTTTTATTCTGGTTATTTCTTTTTTATAATAAAAAAAAACTTTTTTATCCGGAGATATAATTATAATTTGGTAATATGATTATTCATCATATTACCAAACTTCAACAAAATCCGACCGGTGGTTTTCTCGTAATGCGGTCACAGACAGACAGACCAACAAACAGACAGGCAAACAAAAATACTAAAAACGATCCATTTGAACTCTATATCGATATTTTAATAAATTCAATAAGATTTTGAAAAAAAATGTAATGTAGGTATAGATTCGACAAAGTTAGAATTTTATTATATTACTAGAAATTCCCGCGGCTCCGCCCGCGTTTTGATCACAATTAAAATATAGGGATTGGTGCTGGAAGGATGAAAATTTAGGGTTATATGTATTTTTGATGCGAAATCATAAAAAAATAAAATAATGTCTTAATTTAAAAAAGAAAAAGTCTGGAGAGAGCTCCCTTATCACCTAGGATAATACGAAATAGCCTACAACCTATTCTCAGACTTATCAAATATGCACAAAAAAAATCATAAAAATCGATCAAGCCGTTTCGGAGGAGTTCAATAACAAACACTGTGACACGAGATTTTTATATAATAGATCTGTAGATATACTCGTAGATAGTACAAAATAACGTAGACACTGTAAGTCTCAATACTTTCTATCAAATTAACTCAACATGCCTACATACATGTTGCAGGCATAATGTATATTTCGTCATTTAACGCCTGTTTCAAAACGCTTACCATTTAATGAAATACTGAAGCCAAGGAAATGATACTTCTAAACTTTGTTTATTACTTTGGAAATACTCCATTGTAATAAAAAGAAGTTTATACAAACATTTCTTTTACAAAATCATTCGCTGTTTTACAAAAGAGCTGTTATATAATAGACCTTACCGTTTAGCTTTAGAATGTCATGGCGATCTGTATGACGCTATACTTAGCCATTTTTTAACATCCCACTGTTGGGCAAAAGCCTTGATTTAAAATTATGGGAAATTAGACCATAGTCCACCGTGTAGCAAAGTGCAGATTGGTTCGAAAACTAATTACATTTCTTCAAATATGCTGGTTTTGTATATATTTGAAAAACGTTAAGATTACATTTCGTTATCAATTTTTCTTGAGCCAAGAAACAAAGTTACTACTCGCAGTGCTGTATTGTACAAAGAAACATTTTATAATTTGCCTTCGTCATTTTACGCAAAATAGTGTTAAAGAAATATGTAAATAATAACACGGAACTGTTTTATTTATACCTTAGTCTATAAAAAAAACTAAATAATAAAAAAAATGGCAACACTAAATCTAAAACAAGAAAAAAAATCGGTTAAGGCGAAAACATAATGAATTTTTTCTTAGTCTATTTATTTGCAAAAGGCGTCGTTTGTATAATGGCTTATTACACGTTATTCCTGCGACATACATACAGTTTTCATGTTCAACGTCAGTAGCTTTATGGGGTCATAATAACAAAAATAATTAAAAGCGAGCGATTGTCGTGGGTTGGTCGGGGCGCGGCCTAATGCTTTCGAGACGTATCCACAATGTAGAAACGCATAGTGCGATGTTTTACCGTAAAATAATGTTATTTTATTACTTAAAATGAAACCAAATTAATACAAACGTATAAATAAAATTGAAGTGTCTGTTTTGAATTTCAAATTAACAGCTTTTCACTGAATTCATATAAAAGTATATACGGTACTTACATTAAAATCAATTTTAAATTTTTTGTCTGTTTGTCTGCTTGTTTCGGCTAATCTCTGAAACGGCTGGGTCAGTTTTGACGGGACTTTCACTCACAGATAAAATTTGAGATACTCGTACTAATGGAGAACCTCCACCATTTAAAGTTGTTACATAAGAAGATAACATTACAATTAAGTTGTATTTTTAGAGGAATTTATTTGAAAAATGTTATAGAAGCTATAGCTTTATTAATATTATTTTATTTTTCTTCTATTAAACTGTCCGTTTGTCGATTTATATCCTTGAACAGGAAGCAGAAGACTTAAGAAAGGGTTGGTAAGTTATTAAAATCAACTATAATAAAATTGTAACTTAGTCAAATCTGCACATTGAATATTTTTAGAAAATCTTTTAGTAATAGTATTTATTATCGATACACAGGCTGAATCTATAGTTTTTAGACTTTTTGTTTGTCTATCTGTAACCGCATCACGAGAAAACCACTTGCCCGATTTTGATATAATTTGGCATGATGATAGCTGGTTATTCGGGTCAACATATTAGAAACTTTTTACTGCACGGAAATATCTCATTTCTGCGAAATATATACTAACAGTAAGAAACCATCCAGGGACAAACTCGAGCGAAGTGAGGGTGATTCACTAGTTCTTTGATAAACATCCCCTCCCTAGTAATTGTAGAGAAAGGAAAATAATTTCGCGTCAATTTATTTTGACATGATTCGTCACTTGACGTCGAGTAGACAATTGCTTGCTTTGTGACAAGTGTTAGTGTTCCGACTCATTATTTTGGTACTTCAATGTTTATTTATTTACGCACTACTCATGTATAATGTATAATAAATTATAAAGCTGAAGAGTTTGTTTGTTTGGCTTAACGCGTTAATCTCAGGAACAAATTGAAAAATTCTTTTAGTCTTGGGTAGCCAATTAAGAAGGCTATGCTCTACAACATCACATGTATGATATTTAAAATATAAGAATTTTGTTTCCGGTATTTAGAACACGAAGAAATTGATAGAAATGCTACCAATTTATTATTTTTCGAGTGGTAAAAAGATGGCCTATAAAGTTCCCATGATGCAAGCAAAGTCTATGTTATTTTATCTACTACCCACTATTCACAAATATCACTTATACATTATATTCAGCCCTTTTTAACGTCCCACTGCTGGGCACGAGTCCCTCAGTACGAGGGGGATCAGGCCATAGTCCACCGCGCTGGCCTAGTGCGTGTTGGCGGACTTCACATGTCTTAAAAACTTGCTAGGTTTTCTCAGACATGCAGGTTTCCTCACGATGTTTTCCTTCACCATAAGACAAGTGGTAATCATGATAGAAATGATTCTCACATGAAAATATCAGAGGTGCGAGACCCGGATTTGAACCCGCATCACTCGGTAATACAAGTGAGCGCGCTACCGCTGATATATTGCGTTTAAGGGTGCGTGACAGTGCCCTTGCCAAGTCAAGAATATTATTACACGTCATGTATTTAAATATGACGAAATTACACTAAGATATGAAAAAAATGCTATAATAAAATTAATCCAAGCAATATTTTTTCCAATTACTATGAACATAGCTTTAGTTATGGACGAGGGTGTGGCGGGAAGTAGGCGCGTTGAGTACTAACAGACAGCAGACTAACCGATGAAGCGCGCAAAGTAACAAGGACGGAAAGATAACTATCTGCACAGGATAATAAAGCCATTGAAATTAATTAAATAATCTATATCCAATATTAATGAAAAACCCTTGTTCGATTTGAAAAGATAGTGGTGGTCCACGGAAAACCAACTGAAGCGGTATAAAACCCAGGTTTCTATGTGATCGTACTTCACTCGTAGTGAAGATTACTTCATTAGAAAACATTTCTAAGAGAAGTAAAGTCCTGATCCCCATTGAGTCAATGTGGTTGAATATGACCATAACTTTTCATAACAACTTATGAATTATTAATTTTAATATTCTTATTACCCTAAGAAGTGTCTGTGGGAGGTATATTTTGGTCAAGGAAAGCTAAAAATAGAGAAGAATGGAAGCTGCTGGAAGAGACCTATGTGTCACAGGACAGCTGATCACTAAACCGGGAAATTCGATGTGTTAGATTTTAAGTTAAAATAGTATGAAGGTTTATGTAAAATATTTTGTTTATAAAAAATATAAATAATTAGTTAATAAATAATAAGTATTAAAGAAGTTAAAAATGGCACTTATATTGGGGGATACCTACTTGTGCACTTTATTTTTATATGCATCGTAGTACATTGCATATGGGCCTATGGCCTGCCGTACTGTGCCATCAATCAGGAGTTATTTTTCTTTTAAACTAAAAGAAATACTTACTTTCAAGATAGACAGACAAACGCGTTTAATATTTGCTATATAGTACTTTCATTATAAGTTTACTGTGCGATGCTGTCGTTAAATAAGATATCAAGAGCACGTAACTCATAAATCTCAATTTAAGAATAAAATTTTGCTATTTGCAAAGTATATTTCATGTTCTTTACAAAGCAGTCTGTTTACATTACTGTACGAAATATACAAATGTTTAACTTTCTTCCGTCCCTAGGCACCCACTTAAGGACAATTTTTTATAAACTTTGAATGCCTTTTTTATTTATATTTAATCAAAAGCCTAAAGAATAAGCTTCAAGCTTCTAGCTCTAAAAATGACATAATTTCCATACTAATTTTCATCCCCTATTTCAACCCCTAACAACCCTGTGCCTTGAAAAGAAGCCTAAGACTTTTCTCAAGCTCGAGACTATCTGTGGACCAAATTACACCAACATTTACACCGTAATACATAAGCGATATCCTGAACTAACTGCAAATCACTAAAAAGGGTTATAATTATTATATAACCCTTTATAAGTGTTACCGCTTATTTTGTTTTTTTCCGAAGTTTCGAAAGCTTTTAAGTATAAAAAAAACATAATGTCAAATATACGCATTAATTTATTTACAGTACTTTACAATGTTACAGTACTTTACAATGTTACGCATTTTGTTAGCCTTCTACGCGTTGTTAACGTATTTGTATTGGTAGTTTACAGTTTACACTACCAATACAAATACGTTAACAACGCGTAGAAGGCTAACAAAATGCGTACTAAACCGTAGTTTTATGAGCACATGACTTCAATTACGTGAAGCAAAGACACCGTAAGTGTTAACAGTTGATTGTACTTTCAATATACAATCAAATAAGTTACAGTATTACTTTAACAAACCATAAACTTGCCCTCTCTGGATTTAATTAATTCTACCCTTGACAAAATACGAAATAACTCACCCCCATGACATGTTAAACACTCTAAAATCAACTCTATGACAATGAAATAAGGTTTTAAATCTGTAAACATGATATTGTATGCTCTTTTGTAGGATAAATATTTACATTGCTCAATTTTCAACCTTACTTAGCTTAATATTAAGTATAAAATTGCTTGATTTAAATTCTATAGTTTACAATGTCATATAAAATACCTGCTATGTTCATTGCTTTCTTAATATGTATGACACAATAACTTTGAATGTCTTAGAATAAAGGTGCTGTCTACTTTTTTTGACACATCCCATTATATATTATAATCAATGATATTCTAACAATAGATATGTTGTGAGCGCGCAATCGTGAAGACTCGAAAACGTCCTAATTGGGACGTATTGCCTTTAGTCTGTGTCACGCATGGCGACGAGTGGTACGCTGCTACAAAATTTAAAAAAATGCCATCCTGTGTATTTAGGAACTGCACCAATTATGATACCAAAGTTAATAAAACACAAGGGATCTCATACCACATGTAAGAACGCAGTATACTTCGATTTATTAATATATTTCAATTATTTGCCTAATATTCTGATATGTCATCGGTCGCTAGACTAATGTTTGTTTACATTGACGCGCAATTGACAACACTAGCTGTCTCTTTTTTTCTTATTGATTTTATCGACTATCCCCTTTCTATAATTTTGACTTGTAGTGAAATGTACCTTGAATGAAAAGTGTGTATGTGTGCTGCGCGGAACACTTTTTTCGGTTGTTTAGTGAGCGTATAACATATCTGTCTATTAGAATATCATTGATTATAATACATGGAATTGGCATAAATTGTGATAAAATGGCACGCCTAACGGTGCGGTCCCACGGCGCGCCGGGCGACGGGCCGCGCCAGGCGTTGCTCCGTCCGTGTACGCCCGTCGCGGCCCGTTTTGAGTGTTCCCACGGCCCGTGCCCGCCTGGTGCGGTCTGTTGTCTGACATTCTCCACTCCATCAAGTGCGTGTACGCGCATGCGCCGCCGCAGGCGAAATTAACGATTAACCCCTAACTAACATAGTGACTTTTTGTTACATAACCAACATCGTGGGGTAAAAATCCACCCCAATTTCAGAGCTATATATATTACAAAATAATATTCATATCATTGCTTGATAACTTTTTGTAGTTAATTTCATCATTTTTATTTAAATATATACAAAAAAAGGACAATTTTACTTTGACTTAGGTTTTAGTTTTTTTTCAGGACTATAAATGTTACTTATTCGTTTTTGTTCACTTTCGATCATCTTTACGTACAGAGGTAACAGTGTCCAGTGTTCTCTTAGCTCTTTCGGATACCTGAAAGCATCATGTTTTCTCTTTTTAACATGAAGTTTAATCAAAGAAGGAACAAGATCTTTGATGAAGATTCGCCGTTTCATTTTTGATTCAAGTTTGCAAGCTCTGAATATGAAAACTGATTACTGTTGAAATATTCATCTGATGATGCTTCTGCATCGCTTTCAATTTCCATCTCACTTTCTGTGTCATGATCACTTTCAGCAGTTACGCCATCTTCATAATCACTCTCAAATTGATTTAGTGGCAGATTTGTAATCTCATCTTCCTCTGAATCATTGAACATGGTCATTATTTGTTCTTCATTTAAATATTTTAACATTTTGTGGCAAAAATATGTTAAAAATATTAAAAAAACAAGAACTTGTTCGAAAAAAAATATGTTACACTAATAACATAGTGGGGTAAAAACTTACCCCAAAGGCTAATAGCACGAAAACCATCCAACGTTGCGTGCTGCGCATCCACCTGTTCCTGTTCCTAGCGCATGTGCTCGACTGAGAATACCTGGCCGTGGAAGTCGCTAATACAAAAGGTTAAGGAAATATAATCAAAAATATACGACTGGGGTATTAATTTACTTCACTATGTTAGTTAAGGGTTAACAAGCAACGTAGACGCGCCCATACAGGCCGCGACGGGCGCCGACGCGCCGCGCCGCGCCGCGCCTTTGAACTTACCGACTCCCGATGGATCGGACGGACGACAAGAGGCCACCACGGGCGTCATCGGATGCATCGGTTCCCACGGCCCGTCAGTCCGGCGCGGCGCGGACTGATCTGTGAGAAAACAGGCCGTGGGACCCGGCTTTAACGGTGCGGTCCCACGGCGCGCCGGACGACGGGCCGCGCCAGGCGTTGCTTCGCCCGTGTACGCCCGTCGCGGCCCGTTTTGAGCGTTCCCACGGCCCGTGCCCGCTTGGTGCGGTCTGTTGTCTGACATTCTCCACTCCATCATGTGCGCGTACGCGCATGCGCCGCCGCAGGCGAAATGAACGATTAACAAGCAACGCAGACGCGCCCGTACAGGCCGCGACGGGCGCCGACGCGCCGCGCCGCGCCGCGCCTTTGAACTAACCGACTCCCGATGGATCGGACGGACGACAAGAGGCCACCACGGGCTTCATCGGATGCATCGGTTCCCACGGCCTGTCAGTCCGGCGCGGCGCGGACTGATCTGTGAAAAAACGGGCCGTGGGACCCGGCTTTAAGAGTTACAAACGACGATATCTATGACTTATATTATGTTACAGTTAAAGCCCCTTCTCCACTGAACTTCAAAAAGCAACTGATTTTAAGTATTTACCCAACGTTACATTTTTGTTCCAATCTTCTAATTAATTCTAGTTTTTACTAAGGCGTTTCGTCAAAACTAGTTTTAGCTAGTTACAACGCGTTATAACTGAGAACTGGGCTTAACTGTAACATATACATTACTTTTATCGCCTGCTTACTTTCCTTAGCTTATAAGTTTTCAGCTCAGATTTGTTTATTTGAATGTATTAGAAATAAAGCTTTTTTTCAAAATATAATATGAAAAAGCTCTCTACTATAAAGTACAAATAGTTAGTTTGAACGAATAAGCACTAAGGTGACTGAATTATAAGGTAGAGAAAGATTGAAATCATGGTATTATATTCCATTATGCCATAATATCAAGTAAAAATTAAAGAATTAATCTAGAAGTCTAGAAAATCACAGTTTTTATCCCAGACAATGTACGGTTCCCATGAGATAGAAACGTTTTTCTTGTTTTTCGATCGATTGATTATACTTATATTCCATGTTTGCCGATAAAAATTATCAAGGGAGGAACCGTCGCTTATACTGCTGCTGACACGAGATTTTTATATATCTAATATATAAAAATCTCGTGTCACAGTATTTGTTATCGAACTCCTCCAAAACGGCTTGACCTTTAATTTGGTAGGTCTGAGAATATGTTAATTTTTATTCCCCTAAGTTATAAGGGTGACCCTCTCCAGATATTTTA
Organism: Boloria euphrosyne; assembly: GCA_951802675.2. Classification (NCBI taxonomy): domain Eukaryota; kingdom Metazoa; phylum Arthropoda; class Insecta; order Lepidoptera; family Nymphalidae; genus Boloria; species Boloria euphrosyne. Next base: position 7,717,962 of record OX637896.1, read on the forward strand.
TTTTTTGACCAAATTTTTATACCTTTTATGATTTGACATCAAAAAATTCTTATAATTCTAAATTTTCATCCCTCTACAACCAATACCTATTTTTTAATAGTGATTAGAACGCGGGCGGATCCGCGGGAATTGCTAGTTTTATATATAAACAACAAACACACAACAGTACCTTATACGATAAAATAAAAAAAAACTGTATCAAAATGCAAAGTCTACTTACATTTGACGACTCGTTTAGCTCAGTTGGTAGTGACCCTACTTTCTGCGCCAGCGATCGCGGGTTCGAGTCCCGCTGGGGGCATTCATTTGCTAATCACGAATGTTTGTACTCCAGTCATGGGTGTTTATATTTATAATATGTATGTATTTAAAATTTATATATTATGTAGTATATCAACTATCTGGTATCCGCAACACAAGCACGTTACGTAGCTTACTGCGGAACTAGATGGCGCTGTTGTAATAATGTCCCAACATATTTATATTTATTTAAGTGTTAAGACGGATGGGGTAAACATATTAGGCTATTTACTAGTTTTGTATGGAATTACCACTAAGACCAACAAAAATATTTCCTCCTTGTTTCTTAGAAACCTTAATTCTACTTTAATATGTATAAATACGCAATGACAAAACACCTTTAGTATCTTTTGTTTGTCGAACGATTTTATTTATCTTTATTAAGAAATTCTTCACGAGCTTTAGTTATATTACCAATAAAAATATTCGGAAACAAGTACCTATGCAAATTCGTAAATTCTATTGCTATATTATGTTTAACTCTAACTCATGTGAGTATCAAAAATTCCATCCGGCAATAATTTTAGTAAGATATGTATTCATATTAGCAAAAACTTTAATTAAATAAGTAGTATTTTTTTACATAAAATCTATCCTTTTACTTAAACATCTTTTATTTACATATTAAAAAATTTCTTAATATAAAAAAAGTTGGGACGTTATTAGTTATTACACTCAGCGCCATCTAATTCCATGATAAGCTGCGAGGCTTGTGTTACGGATACCTGAAACTTGATACACTAACAATAATATTAACCCTTTAAACACATGCATATTTAAATATAAACATCGTGCTTAACTAATGAATGCCCCGGGACTCGATCCTGCGACCGCTGGTTCAAAAAGTAGGGTCATTACAAACTGAGCAAAACGAGTCGAATGTAATGATATATCAACAATGTATCTGCGCTTTTATGCATGACGACTTCATTGAGGAGTGACCTACACCCACTATTGAAGCGTGCAAAAATATTAAATCATATTATGTATTAAACTTAAAGAAGTAATAATTCAAAAGAAACATTTATGTTTAAAAATTCTATATATACATTAAAAAAAATAATTATATCGATACAGAGAAATAAAATTATGTGCGTTTTAAAATGAAAGCCTTTTACTAAATTATCGTAAATATATACGGTATTTAGCACTTATAAGAAAAAGTCAATATTAATGTTTTTGTTCATCTGTCAATTTGTTCCGACTAACCTATGGAAGGGCTGGACTGATTTTGATGGGGTTGTCACTAGTTGATGTTATAAAAGTAACTTAAGTTACTGTTATTTTACAAAAATAATAATGGTTGTGATAAATAAACTTAAAACATAACTATGAACGCGAGCGAAGTGAGGGTAAGTCGCTAGTAAGTATATTTAATATTGGGTACCTAAAAAAAACTAAACGTTTTAAAAACGAAAATAATATTTATTTATTTAAACATTAATAATAGCAATTTATTTATTTTTTATTTATTAATCTCCAAAACAGTGCAAAAGCCACCCCACGTACAAATATAGATCCTATAAAAAGGCAGTACGCCGTCACACGCCATCCATCATTCCCGCGTTGACAACAGAAAAAAAAAACATCGTCATACTCATTAGCAATAATTAAACTACTTGAAGACGTTATTTTTACACCTGGTACAGATGCAACGTTGTTTTGAACTCTATTACTGTATTTTAAGGCTTATTTTACACTTTCGCGTCAAATTAACTTGGGGTCGACGAAGAATTAGTGCAGTACGTAATTAAGGGAAAACCGGAATAAATATTGGTATAGACACCATTTCAAATATTCGCTTAGCGAAATCGAACTTGGGACTTTACTACTCTTTAATGTTTTTGTAAGTACATAATATATAGACCAGTAGAAGTCTTTAAAAATAATAAAAAGTAAAAAATAATAATAGTAGGATGAAACCCATTAGAAAAAGTTCAAATCTCTACTTTCTGATGGTGTAAAAAATATACATTACAATAGTGAATTTTCTCAGAAAAGCTGCTACAAAGTAATAAGTAGTAAGGTCCAGAGCCTCCTAGCCCTTTCCACTTCTCTATGAAATACCTTTTGATGGCCTAAAATTTACTCTTAAAACACCCCCCCCCCTTCCCCCTTCCCGACCTCAGATCGCCCGCAATTTATTTTTCCTTTCATTTTTATAATATTATCCTCCTTTTCTAGTGGGTTTCATCCTACTATTCTTTTTACAAATTATCGACACGGGTCTAATAGTGAACCTATAGAAACATACATGTAGGGTATATTGTATTTTCGTTTGTTTGTTTGCATGCATTTCTAACTATTGAACCAAATCTAAAAACTAAAAATATAAAAGGTAATCTCGATATATTCGCGAGCACAGCCAGGGAACAAACTTATATAATACATATTTATATATTTTTTAACATAGCTAACACCTTTTTTATTATTTACACATGAAAATCGTATTCCGGACCTCATATGACTTTATTCTTATGTACGTAGTGTACACACTACGCTTAACACACTACACTACACTACGCTTAAACTTCCGTACCTACTAGTACTAAAGAAAAACCAAAATTAATTGGGTTTCTCTAACAAGTAAAATTGCTGATATAAAAAATTACTTAGAAAATGCACAAGAAAACTTTTTTTACTGTAATATCGCTTTGAAAACCAGTTCAAGTTGTTTCAAACTTTAATTAACTTCAGTTCTTTGTTCACAACTTTTCTATGGCTACGTATTTAAAAGATTATTTCGTAAAAACTCTAAGTACACGTGACAATTTTTGGCTGATTGAAAAATACAAGTAAGAATTATTAATACCACTAAAAATTTGATAGAAAATTATTACTTTCCATTGTATTGGCTTGCTTTGTCAATCCCTAAAAGGTACAAAATGGTCAATGAAAATATTTCCTTCAACCGGGACTCAAATCCACTACGACCTAGATACTGACCACTTCACAAAATCGATAAGATTCGTATTAAGGTGATGCGAGCATGTCAACATTTTCAACATACTTTGACAGATCCTTCATCACTTTTGATTGGTGGACGCTAGCTGTTAAAGACTACGCTCAAAAGATCCATGTCAGCTGTCATCTCGTAGCTTCTGATTTGTTAGGTGACATGTAAACAAATGGGTAGTGGTGAAAAATTTGTTTGCTTAATTAGAGTATTTGGTAAAGCCGACACCAATTACTTTTTGTGTTAAGTGCTTATTTTTTTACTTACAATGTTACAACGGTACAAACGACGACGCTATATTATATACTGGATACATAAGTCCTATAATATCTGGATTTGAGTTAAAATAATTAGAATTGAAACAAGCCATCTTAATTACAATATTTTTTTATTTACTTGTGACAACTTAAATATCAATAAATTTAAATAATAAAAAACTATGAAACAAGGCAAAATTGATTTCAAAACTGTTTCTTTTATATCAACACAGGTTTAAACAATAATTACAATTTCGAAACTTTGATAGTTTCAAAAAGTTGGGGTGATAAATTATAAAATAATTAATAATTAATAGTTCTATACATTTAGAAGCACGGGAAAAGTTACTAGCTTACAATTTGCTTTATGTATTGTGTATCCGGCTCGAAGGACCATTAAATGTAGTTTAAGTTTTGAAGTCTAACAAGGACTGTTATAACTTTGTTGCATCCGCTATTGAAAGCAGCTTAAATACCAACTATTTTTGTAAAGGATTCGAGATCAAAAAATAATATTAAGGATATTGTACTTATATAAAAATGCCGTAAAACTAATACTTTATTATCTATAAATAATAAGGAATTTGTCTGTTTCTAACATGAATATAACACCTTTTTACTAAAAGAAAATGTAATATACAATTTTTTTAAGAAAAATACACTTCTATTATATTTGTCTTTCTGTCCCGATAATCTCTGAAACAGCTGACTGATTTCGACGGAACTTTCACCGACAGATGGCAGTAGTTATAAGGAGTAACTTAAGCTACTTCCACTAACTTTTAGAAAAAGAATTAGGGTTCCACAAAAAATACCTAGTAATATAAACTATTAAAAACCAAATCGACACTAATAAGTCTGTGCGTATGTCACCGCAGAACTCGGAAGGGCGAAATTAATTAATCCCACAACATGCCTTACAATTTATTATTATGCTTCAGAAGCATCATTAATAATACAATATGAAACCTATCATAAATTATACCGTGACATTAAAAATGACATGGCGAATCAAAACTTTGATTATTTCATTTCAAAATATATATGTATATCTGTTACCTATTTGTAGAACTGGTATTGTCTTGCGTTTAATTCAATTTCTTTTTCTAAGTGTTTATTCTACGAAGTTACGGGGTACGGTAGCCATTTTATTGGGATTTATAAGTATATAATAAAAAATATTTTATTGTATTTCTATACTGTAGATACTTACTATAGTGTAACTGTTGATCTTAAATATAGCCAGTGTCACAAGTTCGATGTCAATGTGAGGCAAATATATTGTGACTATAGAAATATTTATTCCGATCTGTTGAAAAGTGAGTTTCTTAAATAATTATTCTTCTCATTAAAAGGCAAGTATAATACTATAAGTGAGTCTTGATAAAGTTATGTTCATAATATATAATATGAAAATATACATGTCTGTTTGTTCAGCAACTACGAATTGATAAATCTAAGGTATATTACGTTAATACAATGAAAGTTGTTCCCTGACACCATGTGTAAGCAAATTAATTAACTTTTTCTATAATTAAAGATATATTGTACGAATTAAACAAACTCTCATATGTGACACAAATAACATTGTTTTAGCTCACGTTGTAAAAATAAAGGCAATTTTATGTACGCCCCAAGAGGGCGGTACCTACTAATTTGAAACCATTAATCACTGCAGACTTAGCGTACGGCGGTATAATTTAAAAGTTTGAACGTATTTGCTTAAATTATTGCGTTAACGTTAATATTTTTTTTCTACTCTCTGCCTCCAGCTTCACTCATTTATTAATATACGTACGAGTTTATAAAAATATAATAATTCTGTCTAATTATGATAGTCGCGAAACCAAACAACCTTGCGCCACGTGGGCCTCGAACCCAGGACCTCTGAATACGCAGCCTTTCAACATAAATCAACAGAATAAACGAACTTAATGAAATGAGGTATTAAATTGATGACATTTGCTTTTTCATAATAATACAATAGCGATTTCAGCTGCAAAGGGAATGTTTCTATTAGCTATGCTATTTGGAGTTTTTCCACTGAACATTGTTTATCATAAGCAAGCAAGAATAAAATCAGATGTGTTTTTTCCACCTATCTTGAAGAAAACTACTTTACTTTTAGTAAAAATCCAATGAAATATACTTTACCTACCTGAGAATAGTACACATAAGCGAAAGGCTAGCAAGTTGCATTTATATACAGAGGCCGAATCTTTATTTTTTAGATTTTTTCTGTCCGTCTGGTTTTCTCGTGGGTATGCACCACGAGAAAACCACAGGATTTAGTACATAACGATAACTGGCTATCCCGATCAATATATAGAAAAATTTATATTACGGGAAAATATCATGTGTCTGTGAAATCAATACAAACCGGTAATTGGTAGAGTAGGGACGATACCGACACCTAAGCGGAGCGTGGGTGACTCGATAGTACTACACAAAAATGCTGTATTAAATGAAAAAATGTAGTCTAACTTATTTAACTTTTATACAATACTATGTTATTTATTGTATATATACTAGCAATAACCGCGGCTCCGCCTGCGTTCTTATCACTATTAAAATAGGGATTGGTGGTAAAAATAGAATAAAAATAAAAAATTTGGAGAGGGCAACCCTTAACACCTAGGTAAATAAACAATAGCCTACGACTTATTCTCAGACCTATCAAATAGAGAAAAATTTCATCAAAATCGGTCAAGCCGTTTCGGAGGAGTTCGATAACAAATACCGACTAAAAAAGATAGGGAAGACACCCTACAATTTCCGCACTAATCAAGGCACCCAGCGATATCCAACTTTTAGTTTTCGTGATTTGATTGCGTGCCTAACGAAGTGACGGACGAATAGCCTTTTGTTCTCAGAATTAATATACCCTTTATACCCTACACAATAAGGATAAAAGTAGAGATACATTCTCTTGTAATTTTGTATTGTTTTGTTACATTTATGTTCCATTGATTGGATTTATGAATTAATAGAACTGTGAAAAGCAATTTGGGGTGACATTTAGAATATTTTTTGATTACAATTTTGACAGTTTGTTGATGTACTAGCGACTTAAAAATCGATATTTTTCGCCGTAAAAAGTATCCCATATGTTATCCTAAATAACCAGCTATCATCCTACTGAATTATATCAAAATGTGTCCAGGTTTTCTTGTGATGCTATCATAAACAAACAGACAAAAATTCTAAAAATTATCGGTTTCTGTATCGTAAATAATTACTATGTCAATAAGATTTGTCAAAAAATATTCAATGAACAGATTTGACTATGTTAATAATATTGTATTATATTCGTATGTAAAGATTATCTACATTTCCAGTTAAGTCAAGATTTTGCAAGTAACTCTACTCTTACTTGGTTTTTCAATTTTTTATATGACATAGTTATTTTACATAAGCCTTTACATTTGAAAATTTATTTGTTATGTAGAACTTTCATCGAGTTGGCAAAAGACGGTATACAGTGACTTCACATTCCAAGATCTTCTTTCCACTAGCAATAATGATATCGATCTTACGAGCCTAAGGGCAGTAGGAGGCAATATTGTAAGAACACTTAGAAAAAAACTTTTTATAAATTCTTGCCTTACATAAAAACTTCATATATTTATATATTGCAATAAAATATCGTGTACATATATACAATATGTTTTAAAATAGGTACTGCCTATATACTATTTTAGTTAAATTGTTTTAATATGAATAGAAGTGATATAAAATTTTAAGTGTGCTAGTGATTCACTTGGTTTCGCTCGAATTCGTCAGTAGAATATGTTTGAACAGTCAGTATAGAATAGACTAGAGATTTAGCGTGACCGAAACGGGTCCCGCTAGTTATATACTAAAACCTTCCTCGAGAAAGGCATGAAAATCGGTGCAGTAGTTTTTGTGTTTATCGCGAACAGACAGTATTACAGACAGACGAAGGAATTTGTTTTATAATATGTACCTTTAGCCTTCCTCAATAAACGGGTTGTCTAATGCAAAAAGAATTTTTCATATCAGAGTAGTTCCTGAGATTAGCACGTTCAAACAAACCAACTCTGCCTCTTAATAAGATTAGTACAGATTGGTTATTTCTAAGCACATGGTTAAAATGGCCAAATACACATAAGTATTAAATGAAACCTTTAACATATTGTCAACCAATTAATTACGAGTATTTACATTTTTTGTTCAGTACCAATATTGCGATTGATTTTAACTAACTCTAAATAAAATACATCACATTATAAGCTAGCTTCAATTAGATTAATTATAGTCTACGAGAAAATCTAAATATACATTTATATTTTTAGGAATATCTTATTGAAATAGGCATTTTTATAGATACACAGGCCGAATCTATTATTTTTTTTGTCTCCGTCTGTCTGAGACCGCACCACGAGAAACCCGGGCAGGTTTTCAGCTTTTCGACTTTTTACTGCGGGAAAATATTATATTTCGCAAATACTTACCCTTTAAATCTAAGTGTATAGAGACGAACCCAAGCGGAGCGAGGTTAAATCGCTAGTATTAATTTTTTTTAATTAATAACATTTACTGTCTGTATTATTTTAAGCTAAACAGAACTTATAAAATATCCAATAGTTTCTTTTAAGTGCACAGCATTATCCATCTCTGTAAATGTCTTTCTACTTCCTTTGTAAGGCGACACCTTGTCGAGTCACACCCCTATTTTTACTGGTACTAGATTTCTAGAATAAGAAAGCATTTTTAGGTTTCCGGAGCCAAATGGCAAAAACGGAACCCTTATGGATTCGTCATGTCTATCTGTCTGTCCGTCCGTATGTCACAGCCACTTTTTTCCGAAACTATAAGAACTATACTGTTGAAACTTGGTAAGTAGATGTATTCTGTGAACTGCATTAAGATTTTCACGCAAAAATATAAAAAAAAAACAATAAATTTTGGGGGTTCCCCATACTTAGAACTGAAACTTCTAAAAATTTTTTTTCATCAAAAAATTTTCGTGTCGGGTGGTATCTATGGATAGGTCTTCAAAAAGATATTGAGGTTTTTAATATCATTTTTTTTCTAAACTGAATAGTTTGCGCGAGAGACACTTCCAAAGTAGTAAAATGTGTGCCAAGTAACTTCTAAAATAAGAGAATGATAAAACCAAAAAAAAAATATGATGTACATTACCATGCAAACTGCCACAGAAGATTGGTTTGAACGAAATCTAGTAGGTAATTTTTTTTAATACGTCATAAATCGTAAACCGCAATTTACCTTTCATTCAATCTACAACGAACTACAAGAACTTTTATATTATGTTACTTGCTGCTACGGAACCCTTCATAGGCGAGTCCGGCTCGCACTTGTTTTAATTTTTATATTGTTTATTCTTACATGAATAGGTCCTGGCATTTGCTCTAAACATATATTAATGTGAACATGACATTTTAAATCTTCAAAGCCTGGTTATTTCCTTATATTATGTTCTAAATACTAATATTTGTGTATAAATAAAAATATCTATAAAATATCTTTATGAATTCGAAAATAATCAAAATTTAACTAGATTTACGACAGGACAACTTCTATTAGTTCAGCTTGTTTATAGATAGTACTAGCGACTCACCCTCGCTTTGCTCGGGTTCGTCCCCAGGTGTAACCTCTTTAGTATAGTTTAAAAATGACGTAATTTGCATATATAATCGCGTAAGAAACGCTTTCATTCGACCGTTCTTTCTCCGATTCACTTTGCAAAACGGACTACCACGTAAAAGCCTTTTTATTTTTCGGTTTTTTTATATAACCTATGACACTCAGCAATAACGTGGCTTTCTACTGGTGAAAGAATTTTTAAAATCGGTTCAGTAGATCCCGAGATTACCCCTTACAATTTAATAAATATACAGACACACAAACCTTAACTTCTTTATAATATTAGTATAGATTATGTCCTCTTTTTAAACAAAATACGCAGTGGTAGCACAGTGTTAAGGCACTTACTTGGGTAACCGAGTGAAGCGGGTTCAAATCCCAGGACTCACACCTGTGACATTTCACATGTAAATGATTTCTAACATGAGTGCCACTTGTATTACCCTGAGGAAACTTGCATGTTTAAGAGAACTTAACAATTTTTCGAAAGATATGTAATATTGTCTGCCAAACTGCACTTGGTGGCGTGGTGGCATAAAACTTTTGTATTGAAGGGAGGCATTTTATTTAAAACTTATGAGAAGTAGATTGTTTCTTCCCTCTGCAATGCCTTCACACGTTTTAGTGAAATTCGCAAAGTAAATAGCTTATGTAATTCTTTGTTTAGGCGTCGGTTTTAATGAGAAGCCGCCGGCAAAACTTAGTATTTCAGTAAACAACAAAAACGGAATAAGCTGTCATACATCAAGATAACTTATCTTGTCTATAATGTACCGACCCCATATTGGCATTTCGCCAAGCATACTCAGTATAATTTTACTTCACAAACCTCCTGAAATAATAATAAATAAAAGTTTCATGAGATATTGAATTATTCTGATGATCATGACACTGTCTGTCTCTATGGCAAACAAAACGGGTTCGAGGCCCATTTATAATAAAGAATGTATATTGTACTTAGTGTTATGATAAATATTTTTATACATTTTATTTTTATTATGTACTCTTCAAAATATTTTTTAATATTGTAGCAAGAGAGCGCTAAAAATAGAATTATTGACTTACCGCTGCACTCAGAGTCACTTAATGAACCATTATCGAGAATATCCATACCAAAGAACGACTTAAAGGTTCATTAAGTTAAATTAAATAAGACCCACCAAGACGGGATAGGTCTGTTGGGTTTTAGTGGGTACTGGGTAGTACTGGCTTTTCTGGCCATTGTGTCCCACAACCACTTATGGTATACGTTAATGCATTTCCCAAAAATATAAAAAAGATAAATAAGCCTAATTGATGAAAATATGACAAAAATGTGTTCAATTTTCACTTAAATTTTCAGCATTTAGTGGCCTATACAAGATCATCGTACCAAATTAAAATCTGTCCAGTCATTATGTTGCGATGTGTCCATAGACAGAAAGATTGACAAAAAAACTAAAAAAATGTACATTTGGCCTATATTTCGAAAATAATGACAATTTAATAATATTTTCCCAAAAAATTTAATGTACAAATTGAACTCAGTAAAAACCTATACATATAATAAAATTGTAACTTAATTGAATCTGTGCATTAAATATTTTGGGGAATTCTTATTGGAAAAGTAATTATTATCTACACAGAGGCTGAATCTATAGTTTTTAGAATTTTTGTCTGTCTGTCTGTCTGTGAGCGCATCACGAGAAAACCACTGGACATTTTGATGAAATTTGGTACGATGATAGCTGGTTATCTAAGTCGGAATATATGATACTTTTTACTGCTAGAAAATATCTCATTTCGGAGAAATCTCAATTAACCGTTAGACTATTACTTTTTATTAGACTATTTATTTAGACTATTACTTTTATTTTATTTTATTATTATTTTTATTTTATTCTATTCCGAATTAGTGCTTGACTACGCTCCACCTGATAGTAAGTGGTAACGCAGTCGTTGATGGAGTCGCACTAATTCAGTAGCCACCTATTCACTCTTGCCTTGAAGACACCCATATTGTAATCGGACGGAAACACTGACGCAGGCAGGCTGTTCCAATCCTTAGCCGCACGTATAATAAATGACGAAGCGAAACGCTTCGTCCGGACGGGTGGAATGTCCACGACATAAGGATGGAGGCCAGCCGTTCGTCGGGTCGTCCGATGATGGAAAGGGGATGGGGGAATTAAGTCGTGTAATTCTAATACTGGCTGTAAAACAACACACGGTATGTGAAATCTAAGAATTTAGTTTCTTTAAAACGCGAGCAGATCCGCGGGAAATACTAGTTTTATTATATAGATGTATAAATAGTGATTTCAAATGCCATATCAAAACACATTGTCTTAGCCTACTGTATACATAGAGAGTGAAAGAGACAGCGCGATCATTACTGAGGTCATCTGAAGTAATACTTGAACTCGTATAGTAAGAATACGAAATCGATTGCTTGTAAAAAGCTTTCTTATTGTTCTTGTATGTGTCAAAGTGGTTCTTCTTTTTTTTCGAAGTCATCTTTAAATATTAAAAAAAATCTGAAATGGCGCAGTATCCAAGTTCTTAAATATATTTTTCTTCTAAAAAACCGTATAGAGCCATACAGCATGAAAAGATAACAAACATTTTATGGACAACACGTTTGGCGCAGTTTGTACTTGCTGCGCCAGCGGTCGCGGCTTCGAGTCCCGCTGGGGGCATTCATTTGTTGACCATAAATGCTTCTACTACAGTCATGGGTGTTTATATTTATTATATGTATGTATGTAAAGTTATATATGTAAGTGCATCAACTATCTGGTATCCGTAACACAAGCCTCGTTGCTTATCAGGGAACTAGATAGCGATGTCTGTAATAATGTCTTAACATATTTATATACTGTATTCCTAGATGCCGACAATAACCTACGTGTCCAGGTCCTTTCCAGGTCACAGAACACGACCGATTCGACGTTACACGAACGCACGCAAGTTCTCAAACGTAATAAGCCGGACTAGCTTATACTTTTTAATATTAAATCCAATATACGTAAATAGGGTCTCTATAAACTGAAATACTTCTAGAAAATAGATGATGTCACCAGTTCAACGACCCTTGTTCCATTCGTGTTCTTCCCTAGATACGTTTTAAGGGCCAGCTATCATCAGACCAAATTTAATCAAAATCTATCCGGTGGTTTCTGGCATGTGTTGCGGTCAAAACAGACAGGCAGACAAAAACTTTAAAAGATTTAAAATTCGCATTCGTATCGATAAAATTATTATTTCGATAAAATATTTAATGAGCAGATTCGGCATTATAAATGAAACTACCTTTTCGGATTTTGTCGCGGATTTATTTTGATTTTTAATTCCCGAAGTTTCGAATGCTTTACAGCAATCATGGTCACGGGAGAGACTCTCTCTATAAAATCCGCGACAAAATCCGAAAAGGTAGTTTCATTTATAATGTCGAATATTCGCGTAAATCTAAGAAAGTATTATGAGCAGATTCGGCTTAATTAAAATTAATATATACGTCTATACGTATGATACATAAAGACGTATTTTTAAATTTTCCAAGACCTAGCACAATGACACCGAAAATATGAAGTAGTTGAAGCCAGATGATGTTTATTTTTTATTGTTTGTTGACGACTCGTTTAGTTCAGTTGGTAGTGACCCTACTTTCTGCGCCAGCGGTCGCGGGTTCGAGTCCCACTGGGAGCATTCATTTGTTGAGCACGAATGCTTGTACTCCAGTCATGGGTGTTTATATTTATAATACGTATGTATTTAAAATTTATATGTGTAGTATATTAACTATCTGGTATTTGTAACTCAAGCCTCGTAGCTTACCACGGAACTAGATAGCGCTGTTGTAATAACGTCCCAACACATTTTATATTTTTTGTGGTACTCTATTGATGCTAAAGGAGATTGCTTGTGCATTTGAATTTTTGATAAAACTTATTTCGTGCCTTAAAGCTCAAATACACATATTACCTCATAGGTCTAGTGAGTAGTATGTTCTTTTGTCACACAGATAGAGCTCGGTTCAATTCAAGTCTGATAAAAAGCAAAAGAATTCCTTGTAAGATAAAGATGGTTCCAATCCTTTCTGTAAACATTACATTCACCTAAAGGTTTTATTAGGGATGACAGTTTGCAATTGCATTTCTAAATTTTTGCAGGTGTTTATTTAAAATTATGTCTGTAGATTGACAACTGCATAATCTTTAAATTAAAATTTTAACTACGGTTCAACTTGACCTAGATCCTAATTATATTGTATCAGATAAGACTGACATGTCATAAGTAATTCATTGAGACAGTGATTGCTGATTCATGCTCCGACGTAATCTACATTACAATGTTATGAGTAATGTTAGTGCAGAAGATTAAATTTACTCGTATATATTAATATTTTATTATCTTGATAACGGTGACTTTGTCCCGTACGTTTTCATGCCTTTCCTTGGTTAAGTTCTAGATTTGTCACATCGAAATACTTCTTCAGTATAAGTGTGTCCATATGGCTTTTAAATCATAATGCATATATGAGTACACTTCCTAAATATAAGTTACTATGAAGGAACCTTAATAAAAGTTAAGAAAAAGTGACCAAAGTCAAGAGCAATATGCCGGAATTGTTTTATAAACAAGATATGTACCTACTATGTCTGATGTGATAAGTACTCCGCTACGACCGATGAGAGATCAAAAGACTGTCCGATAACGTGTTATCTCAAGCTCGGGAGTAAGACACCATCAAGTTTCTAGCCCCAAATTAAGAACAGTTTAGTTTACTTCTAAGGTAGAAGAGATCCTTGGTCTAACTAGGATTCGAACTTTAGACCCCTTTTCTGCTGTTGTAAACGTAAGTATAATTAATAAATACAAAAAGCACAATCATATTAAATCTACACAAAGGTAGAGCTTGTAAGTTTGGATGTAGGATATAATCTCTAAAACTACTGATCCGTTTCCGATTTTTTTCAGTAATAGTTACGTACATTACCATTAAGAACTATAGGCTATTGGTTATCCAGGTTTATATAAAGGTTTTTATATTTCTCTAATAAAAAAAAGTAGCCTAAGTTACTCCTTATAACATTAGCTATCTACTAGTGAAAGTTCCGTCAATATCGGTCCAGCCGTTTCAGAGATAGTTACTGTATCAAAGTCGATGGTTTACAATCAACTCCTTAAGCAAATCGTGTGTGTATTGTAATATTTTATATTAAAAATGCTAAAGGGTAAATCGCAAGTATATTTTATCACTAACCTAATAAAAATGTGCCCGTTTTCTGGATATCAGTATAATTTGCTTGGAAAGTGTCATATCGCATATCCCTTGAGATATTCACACAATTTTTGCTTAGCAAAAAATCTATTTATAACGAAAAATTTCTTTAGAATAGTTCAATGGATATGTTTCACAATTTCAAAATTTGTGTCTGGATTTCTAATTTTTGAATTATTATCATAGTTTAAATAAAAATTGTATAAATTAAGACAAATATTTAAGACAAAACTTTAAAGAAGCTTTTTTAAGTTATGTGAAAAAGCTGGATCTAAGTCTACGTCTAATCAGATCGACTTCTACACTTTTTATCAAGTGCAAATAGTACATTATGAGTACTTTAGTACTAAAAATTTTACCTTATCAATGGATGAGCATACGAGCTAAGGCTAGGCTTTGGCTAATAATATAAAAAAATCTTATTCAAGACTTTGATAAAACTAACCTTCCTATAGTCTAAAACTATATAAACTAAGCAAATATTTAACTCCAGTAGTAATTGAAGTAAATTGTTCAACTGATTCAAGTAAAGTTTAACATTTTAATTTAATATAAAAGGTTTTTAATGAAGTAAAATTTCCTTGAGTACTACCATAATATGAATTGCGATTTTATTATCTGTTAATTTCTCACGCTGTGTCTCTCACCCTCACATTACATATTTTCCTTCACCGTTAGACAAGTGGTAATTATGATAAATATGTTGGGACATTATTACAACAGCGCCATCTAGCTCCGCAGTAAGCTATGTTACGCGCTTGTGTTGCGGATACCAAATAGTTGATATACTACACATATATATTTTAAATACATACATATTATAAATATAAACACCCATGACTGGAGTACAAACATTCGTGATTAGCAAATGAATGCCACCAGCGGGACTCGAACCCGCGACCGCTGGCGCAGAAAGTAGGGTCACTACCAACTGAGCCAAACGAGTCGTCGAATGATAAAATTAAGTTTACACTTGAAAATATGATAAGTAGGATAGGTATTCTTGGTTCAGAAGGACGCGTGTGACCATTACCACTACTAATACATTCTTGGTATTATAGGCATAATAAACCATTTAATAACCTTGTAAGTAAGAAAAGTCGTTTTCACTTTAGTCAAACAGAAACGAGATTATTAAAATGAATGTAGAAAGAGCGCTAACTTTTAAACTTTATTTTTTCATTATTTCTTGAAGCTGCAAAACCGCAGAGAAAGTTGGGCTTATTAAACTATGAAAGTACAGTTCTTTAAGAACTATTTTTATTTCCTTTGTAAAAACATCCTTATGCTTTGTACTTGTGTTTGTAAAAATTAATTTTCCATAGTGAGGTCTATACTCGTACTAGTTTGCTTACTAATTTAAGGAAATATTATAGGTACACTAGAAAACCCTAGTATAAGTTAAAATAAATTAGACCATTTTTATAGTTTTATAATAAAATAAAAGTTGCCTAAGTTGCTCCTTATAACATTAGCTATCTGCAAATGAAAATCCCATCAAAATCGGTCCACTCGAGATTAGCCAGAACTAAATTTTAAAAATTAATTTTTGGAGGAAAGTACCGCATATACTTTCATCATACATTTAGTGAGGCAGTGGTAGACCAGCGGTAACGCGTTGCTTGTATAACCGAGTGATGCGGGTTCAAATCCGGGTCTCGCACCTCTGATATTTTCATGTGCGAATCATTTCTATCATGATTACCACGTGTCTTACGGTGAAAGAAAACATCGTGAGGAATTACCTGCATGTCTGAGAGAACCTAGCAAGTTTTCGTAAGACATGTGAAGTCCGCCAACACGCACTGGGCCAGCGAGGTGGACTATGGCCTGAACCCCCTCATACTGAGGGAGGCCCGTGCCCAGCAGTGGGACGTTAAAAAGGGCTAATGATGATGATGATACATTTAGTGAAATGTATTAATTTAAAATTAAAAACAGACACTCCAATTTTATTTTATGCTGCAGTACCACATTTCGACATATTTTATATATTTAAAAAAAGTGTTTTTAAACACAATTATTTTTCTTTTGTTATTTTTTATTATTTTTAATCTAGTTTTGTTCAGTAAAGTTGAGCTTTACATCAAAAATGTTCGAATAAATATTAAATTCCCTACAAGATCCTATTACTCGTACTCCTAAACTGTGCTTCGTTTATTTGTGACTTCCGTTTCTCACCAATTATAAGACTGAATGGGGAATGTAGCTTGTATTCTTGTGCAATACGACAAGGACATAATTTGCACATTCATTATACTTTGTTTTAATACTCTTTAAGATTTACGCAAATATTTGACATTTTAAATAGAAATAATATTTCGGATTTTTCTGCGGATTTATTTTTGTTTTTATATCATTACTTTGAGACCTCTTAAAGCTTACCGCCGCACTCATAATCACTTAAAGAACCATTAAGTCGCCAATCTCCATACTAAAGAACGACTTAATCGTTAATTAAGTGACTATGAGTGCAGGCGTTAGTCTTTCAAGTGACCATGATGACTTGAAAGTGTAAAACGTCGAGAACTAAAAATCAAACTAATACCGCGATAATCCGAAAAGACAGTTTCATTTAAAATACACTTTTTATATATTTACGTAAATAATTATTCTCATCACATATGTTCTTTAGGAATATCGAAATTAAATAATTTATTTCAGTAATAACCTAAATTGCAAATATTCTATCATTAAGTAAAAGCTACGAAAAAAGGCCTATTCGCCTCGAGTACATTTTCCTGAGTACAATTACTACATTAAGGTACATTAACAGGACAATAAACCATCGATACGACGGCTCATCCATCAGCTATGGGAAATGCGTCGAAATGCCTTCCTTCCTGCCTTTCTGACTATTAGAACGCCATGATTCTACGATTAGAAAAATATCCGCATTATGAAATACAAAAAGGTTATTTGTACCTAATCAGACTGATCTTAGAATATTTTTCCGCAGTAATCGCGTATACCCAAAGTACCTAAAATTACCAGTTAAGTTAAAGTTAACAAGTTACCTAAAAGTAACGTTAAATCAGCTATCATCATGCCAAATATCATCAAAATCTGTCCAGTTTTTTTCTCGTGAACTCACAGACAGACAGACAAAAGCTAAAACCAAAATCCGGATTTAAAATTCCCGCTTCTTTGGAGTCGATTAAAAATGGATGCGTGTAACATTTATGCGTGTTTGAAGTAAAACTTCTTAGGCATATATATCAAATAAATAAAAAAAAAAATAATAAAATAAGACATATTATAATCACATATTTATAAAATATCGTATATGGAAAGTATATAATAATGTTCTCCGACCGATTCCGGCCATGGCGGCCAATCTCATTGAGACTGGCCAAGTACGCAGGAGATATTATAGTGCACAAGTGTACGCGCAGACACAAGTGCACTCTCTGTTCCTATCACTCTCATACTCCGGTGGGACGACTACTCGACACGACCAGTGAGAGCTAAGGCGCAGGACCGACGGCTTTACGTGCTCTCCGAGGCACGGGGGTGAACCACCACCAACTTCCCAACTCCGGGCTGTTACTGAGGCTAACGAAACAGAAAGATTCAATAACTAAAATTGGCCCGACCCGGGACTCGAACCCAGGACCTCTCGGTGTGTGACCGTACATGCTAGCCACTACACCACCGAGGCAGTTTATATACTTGTCTGGCAATAACAAAGGTTACCATGGCAACATGGAATGTATTATATCTAATCTCTCGCCGACTTAATCTTATACATTTATGTATTTCTTTCTTTATGGTGAAGCATTTTAGATTCAACTAGTTTCAAATCACAATTTTCTATAGAAGTTTCACTTCAAAAATAAGCTTAGTCTTAGAATAATAACGCTTAGAACAATAGTTCCATACATAATTTCGCTCAATATTGAAGCATCATTAGAATGAATGTGTGCGTAAGTGTCACGTAACTACATCCGAAGGCACGCACACATACAGCCAAGTTGTAACAAGATTTTATCGAGACGGGAAACGTATTCGGCCTTAAAGCCGAATAGTAATGGCTTCAATTCGCTTCAGTCTACTCACCTATGCGCTATTATTCTAAGATCTTAGTATACACGTAGTAGCTAGTAATATGTACTTAGCCTCAAAAGACTTTCAACGAAAATTCCTAGACGTTTCCAAATTGAAAGTGGCACACGTCACTCTACGACCCTATTTACTTGAAAAGTAAACAAAAAGAATACTTTCACTTAGAGATGGGTGCGTGATAGATTGTATAAGATATATCAGATGACTGAAAATCTGGTCTACGGAAATCTGGTCTAAATTTCAGACGTTCTATGCTAGTTAACCATAAGCAATGTTACTCACAGACTGATATCATTTAATATTTGTCAACAAAATCATAAAAATTATAGCTATATAAAAAACTGATATTTTTTTGAAAAGAGCAACTGTTGAGTTTCTCGCCGGCTCTTCTCAGCAGATCAGCTCAGGTGGTAGCTTACTCCCAAGTCCCAGACTTACAGACTGACATTTATTTTAAATTCTATATTATAATGTAAAAGTGACGGTTCCAAAGTGCTTGTAAAAGTACTTGCTTAAGAATAATTTGATTTGATACAAATGTCAATTTTTTATAATATCTGCCAGTAGTGACATATCCTCGTTTTGCTTAAAAGCGCCATAGGTAGATTCTATATTGACACTAGGAATCCCCGCGGCTCCGCCCGCGTTAAAACTTTAAAAATAGGGATTGGTGGTTATGTTAGATTGAAAATTTTGGGTTACAAGTATTTTTTGAATCATAGAAAAGTAAAAATATAAAATGTGGTCAAAAAATAAAATATCTTGAGAGGACTACCCTTACCACCTATAGGAATAAAAAATAGCCTACGACCTATTCTCAGACCTACCAAATATACACCACAAATTTCATAAAAATCGGTCAAGTCGTTTTGGAGGCGTTCAATTAATAGGTACTACGAGTTACTTGTACTTTAAGTTATTATATTATTAGAATTATTGATATTCTAAAAAAACATTACCCAATATTAGGATTTTTAATCTATACATATAAATAAAATTGAAGTGTCTGTTTTTAATTTCAAATTAACAGCTTTTCATTAAATGCATATGAAAGTATATACGGTACTAGCATCAAAAAAACAATTTTGTTTTTTTTTTTGTCTTTTTGTCTGTCTGTCTGTCTGTTCCTGGTTATCTCTGAAGCGGCTGCATCGATTTTGTCGAGGCTTTCACTCGCAGATAGCTAGTGTTATAAGGAGTAATTTAGACTACTTTTATTTTAGAAATTTTATTTATTCTAACAAGCTGAACCAGCGGCGCTAAATGCGCCAGGGACGAATCTGGGTGAAACTAGGGTGATATTCAAGTGATATTTTTATTTATCAGAATATCGAACGATATTTCGTTTTTATAACCAATAGAATAGTCTAGTTAAAACACATAAAAAGAAGATAAAAGATAAAGGGAATAAAGTACACAGATATCCATAAGTATCAACAAAAGTCCGCTTCTAACTGACCTATCTAATTAAGCGTATAACAAGATCAATTAAATCAATTGTGAGTCATGTCGCTAGTATTCCAAGAAGTTTTATTCAAAATATTTTGCTTCGATAATTAATAGTAGTTCAAGGAATTAAAGAATTAGTAGAAACCGGAAAGCTAGCCTATAATTTATATCAATTTATAACTAAAATGGCCTAAAATATATTTATTTTACGAGTAATTATTAACAAGCAATTCACGTTTAACGATACGTTTTAACGGTAAGTATGGAATAGCCTCTCCTTTTCACTCCCAATAGAATGATGACCGGGTCTCAGACTCTCTTCATACCAAACTTCATGTAAATCGGTTCTGCACATTTACAGTATATCGATAACAAAGGAACATACACAAATATAGATTTTACTGACTTGATTGACTGAAATATCTTAAGCCTTCTTGCGAGATAGTCCAACCAAGACAAAAATACTGCTTCCATACTTTGTTCGCCAGTTTCAAATCAATCTCTAGTTGATAAAAATCCATCAATATATCAATTGATGTAAGTAAATGACAAATACTAGAGGTTACCACGCGGGTTGGCGAGCTCTCAGCGATGCAGTTTCATGACGAAATTTTCCTTTACCGTAAGACGTAGTAAGTGGTAATCATGTTGACGATATTTTTTGGAAGATCAGGTTTTGAATCCACTTCACTCGGTTTTCCAAGGTTGTCTGTTACCACTGCAACATTAAGCCCTGGGTATTATACTGCTTCAAACAGTTACAGAACGGGTCAGTAGTTTCTTGTAATCCGGAATAGATCCCGAACAAAGATATTTCCTCAGAAGAACAATGGCATGACAAGTTAATCCGGACGAGGGTCACAACAAATGTGCTACAGCTATTTAGTTCTTATCATACCCAAAAGAGGTAATTACGACATTGCCATTTGTACACTAGTAATAGTTTTCCACAAATTTCAGAAAAAGGGGTAGTTTTGATACTTAATTTTTGGCGATCTTTATCAATAATTCTTTTATATTATATCGATTATGCCCTCAACGGGACTCGAACCTGTGAAAGCTAGACATATCAAGTAGATTACTACAAAGTAAGCCAAACTATTTCAATGATAATTTCAATTTTATAAATGAAACTACCTTTTCGGATTTTGTCGCGGATTTATTTTGATTTTTAGTTCCCGACGTTTCGAATGCTTTACAGTATTCATGGTCTCGTGACCATTTTCATTTATAATGTCGAATATTCGCGCAAATCTAAGAAAGTATTATGATAATTTCAAATTTGTATTTTATATTTTAAGAAAAAAAATATATGTTATATGTATAATTTTAGTATCTAATGTTATCTAATCTAACACATATAATATTATAATTCTAACTTAGTTGAATCTGTACATTAAATATTTTTTTAGAAATTCTTTTTGTCATTACTAACGATAGAGACGCCGAATCTATCGTTTTTAAAATTTTTATCTGTCTGTCAGTCTGTGACCGCATCACGAAACTACTGAACGGATTTTGATGAAATTTGGTATGATGATAGCCGGTTCTCCGGATAAATATATAGGATACTTTTTACTGCGAGAAAGTATCTCATTTCTAAAATATCTATACTAACCCTCAAAACGTATCTAGGAACGAGCCTGAGTCACTAGTAACATTATAATTAAGAGCATTATTATTGTAGAAACATGAATATCTACATTGTTCCTAGTTCATAGTTATAATATCACATGTCACTGTTAAGTCCTGGGCTAAAGTACAGCTTAATTGAGGGTTTCGTATTAAGATGAGACGCTATGACTAAGTCTACGTTAAGTCCGTCAATTTATTATCCTTTTTGATGTATTTTATAATCTTGACAAAAATTGAGAAGTGTTTATAGAATACGCTAACTTGCCCTTGCTTCTCTGGGGCTTGTCTCTAAATTTAGCGTATTTATCACGAACCATTCTATCCATTGGTGAAAACAGCATAAAAATCGGTGCAGTAGTTTTTGAGTTTATCGCGAACAGACAGACGCGGCGGAGGACTTTGTTTTACAATATATAGTGATATAGTTCTACAAACAGTATAATATATTATTGTACGAAAACCGCAATAACTATGATTTCGTCTAACATATTCTGCATTGAAAAAGTCTTCAGCACATTAGTAAATTTTCAATTCATCAAATAAAAATATTATATCAAGTAAAATAAATCTTTTACTTATAAAAATTAAGAAACAACATCTTCTGGTAGACATAAAATGCTTATTTAACTAAGTCGAAATTAATTTGTTTTCATCCACTGATGAAACACTTTGTATTTTAAATTTTCTTATCGTTACGTTAAAAGTCTTAATTTAACTCCAGTTTGAAAAGAAAATGCCTCATTTACTAAAGGAACTGGCAACAAAAACCCAGCGGGGCTTGTTGCCTGTATTATCTTTTTTATATCAAAAAAGGTTTAATTTTAATAGATATAACCTAATTAGTTTTTTAAAAAAAGTAGCCAAGCTACGTCTTATAACATCATCTGCCAGTAAAAGTCCCATCTCTACTTCAGCCCTTTTTGACGTTTTTACGTCCCACTGCGCGGCACGGGCCTCCCTCAGTACGAGGGGGATCAGGCCATAGTCCACCGCGCGGCCTAGTGCGTGTTGGCGGACTTCACTTGTCTTACGAAAACTTGCTAGGTTTTTCTAAGACATGCAGGTTTCCTCACGATGTTTTCTTTCACCGTGAGACAAGTGGTAATCATGATAGAAAATGACTCGCACATGAAAATATCAGAGGTGCGAGACCCGGATTTGAACCCGCTTCACTCGGCTAGTAAAGTCCCATCAAAACCAGTCACTTCATTTAAATTTATATAAATTTTTATTCAATTTTAAACTGGAATTGGTCATATTATAGTCAGTGTTACTATATATACTTAAACACTAGAGACTCACTCTCGCTCCGCTCGAGTTGTATCTAAATGCGTTTTAACGGTTAGTATTTATAATTCAGAGAAAACATATTTTTTCGCTGTAAAAAAAATCCTAAACGTTGACCCGAAACCAGCTATCATCATACCTATCAAAATCCATCCAATGGTTTTCTCTGGATCTGTTCCCAGACAAACAGACAAACATTCCAATTCAATTCCACCAATTCAATAATATTTGATATAGAGATTCGTCTGTGTCAGAATTTTATCATATGTTAAGCAGCGTCCTTAGATGCCCTTCACATTACGCCACTGTAGAGATGACTTTTGAGACCTTTGCCACAAATCATCATACCGGTAGCATATTTTGGCAAAAATATTCATAAATTATACCCAAGTCCATATAAGCTTTGTAAAAAATCCCTATTTCATTCGGTGAAAACCGTATAAAAATAAATAATGTGGGTTATGAAATAAGTCTTCATAAGCATAAATTCAGTACGGTAAAAGCTTCAATTTATAATATGTAAGTATGAAGAAAGTTTGTCATTATGAGAGCTATATAAATAATATAGTTAAGAGCGAGTCTGACTCGCACACGAAGGTTTCCGTACTATCTATAACAATTACGTTAGTCCTCTAAATAGTATGATACAACTTTGAGGGCATCTTAATTGGCGTCAACTATGTATGTATGGGGAGACCCTATAATTTTGGGTTTAAAACGTGTATGATGTTTCTCGTTGATTTAGAATCGCAAACTTTGCCAAAAAGCGAGGTCTTACAGTAAAAATGAATGAAAAATTCCATAAAATAAAAAAAAAACTAAAATTAAGGTAAATTTTGGTACTTACAAGTTTTTGCGAAAATCTTCCATATCTTTTAATCGTGTTGACTCAGGACCATGATTTTTATACATCTAAAAGGGGCTATAGATCTCCGTATCTGGTATAAATTTCAACCGGCTAGTTTCACCCGTTCCTAAGAAAATCGGTGCTGACACACGAACAGACCGAAGAGAGACAAACTGACAAGAAAGTGATTCTATAAAGGTTATTTATTTACCTTTTGAGGTACGGAACCCTAAAAAATAAACTTTTTCACATTCTAGCAGCTTTATCTGGAATATTGAGTAGTACGCGGAAATTGCTTATTTTGTTTTAAGTGAAGCCAAGTTTTCTGGGATTATTATTAAAACATATACGCGAAAATGTATAGAAGCTGATAAGTTTGGAACCAAGGCACTATAAAGTAATTTAATCGATACATATAAATAAAGTTGAAGTTTCCGTTTGTAATGTCAAAATAACAACTTTTACGTAACGCATATGAAAATATTTGTGGGACATAACATAAAAACACTATTTTATTGTCTGTCTGTTTCGTTTTGTCGGTGTTACCACTTCCAACATGATTATGAATGCGAAAATTCATATATCCCATATATCATATATAATTTTTTTATGTTTTTGTGTGTTTGCGTGTCTTTTATACTGATGACGTTTGGTATGTAAGTAGACTGTCTACTACAGATCATGCTGCACATATGCCTAGGGATACACCATGACTAATACGAAAGTAAGTCAATGGTATCGTATAAAGAAGTCAAAACAATATATTATCCCATTCCAATGTATGCCCTCAGTTTGTAGGGATTATCATAATATTATCATACAAATATGCACTATACGCGTTCACCAAAAGACTGTCCAAACTAGCGTCTCGAAACTATACATTTTTTGTACAAAATTGCCAAATTGGCGCAAATCAGGACTGAAACACTCCCAAAGGCCGTATTTCTTTACCTATTCCATCAGACATTTGAAAGCGAGTGCAGACTTTAGACAAGAAGGAGATTTGACCCGATCTTGATATTCCGTATTTTTGTGTGTAATGTGTATTTAGAACTGTTTTGGATCTGCCTTCAAACGATGGGGTTAGGGAGGATGTTCTACCGTGTTGGCTTAATGCGGGTTGGCGTACTTTAAATTTTCGAAAACTTTCTTTCGCCAGTTCTTCTCAGGTCAGTGGTTTCTTCCTTCCGAACTGGTAGTAGACTCATGACGTTCAGTAAAAAATTGTAATAGTTTCATGCTGAATAAAATATTTTGAATTTTGAATTTTTGAATTTTTTTTATGTTTTCTCAGATAGGTATATGAATGGAAAAGAGTTTTACCCTATGGAAATGATTTACACATGAAAATATCAAAAGTGCGACGCCCAGGATATCAACCTGATTTACTGGATTCCCTAGCGAACGTGTTGCTACTGGACTATCTTGTTAGGTAGTGATAAAACTAAAGATAAGAGAACAAATTGATGAAGTAACACTGTATTATGCAGTCATATATATACGTACCTTTTTGGGATATCAGACTGTGTGTTGATTGTATATATTACATACATTTTACGTGTACAGTATCTTTATTGTGCATGGGAAAAATAAATCCATAATACTTTTTTGTCTTTCGTCTGTAGAAACCTTTGCTCCCTCGAACCGTACAACCCAGCATAATATGAATGCCAGACATAAACAAATTCATATCTATAAGTCGTAGACTTCGAGATCCGGTCTCTAAACAAAGGATTTCCTGCAACTTTCCTCGATTACAATTTACAAAAAGTTATTTTACCTAATATGATATATATTTTGGAACAAATGAAAGTACTTGTAATAAAATATAATATGATGTTATATTTTATCATTAATTTATTTATTACAATAACATATGTATTTTATAAAAAAATCTTAACATTTTTTACTTATTAAATAAAAGTCTTAATATTTATAAACACTGTAGTATAAAATATGTATAGCTTCGTTATTTTTCTTTGATCAAGATTGAAAACACGCTATTGAGAACTGCCGTTCAGTAAATACTTCTTCTTTGGAGGATGTACTCAAGTCGGGTGTATTTTCTGCGCCTAATCTCTCACCGGTCGTCTCGAATTGTCATTACCTATATTACAAATCAAATCACACTCAGTATCGCTTATACAATTGCATTTTGTTATTAGGAACAATATCTTTCTATACTATTATAAATGTGAATGTAAGTTTGTTTGTTACGCTTTCACGCGAAAACTACTTAACCGATCGTCATGAAACTTTGTACACGTATTCTTGAATACTTTTTTTTTACTTTTTTCTTTTTTTCTAGCGGGTTTGAAACCATGAACTGCTAGTATAGTAAGAAAAGTGACAAATCAATATCCTCTATTATTTCCAATTAATATAGGCGAGAAGTAACACTTGAATAAAAATCTTCTACAACTACCACTTTACTTCAAGGCACTTATTTATAAAAACGCAACAAGAAACTCTACCTACACTTTAAAGTTACAATAATCTCCTCGAAAATCACACATTCTAAAGAAAAATTCAACTTTACATAGAAACCGAAGTAATTTTACTTCGGCTCACACATTCAATTTCGTTTTTTGATTAAATTCTTTGCAGCTACCCTCGGGACTGCCCTCGTTCTAAGAATTACTTTGTGGATTTCACCTTTGAGTTATGCCGGAATAAAATATCTGATCTTTTATAGATGGCGAATATGAAGCGTAATTAGGAGTCTATACTTAATATTTAAAATATGTTTCATTTGTTCTAAGTTTTGACATTCATATATAGCGATTTGTGTTATCTTTGCCTGAGCACGTCTTAAGGTACCTTTTTCATAATATCACTATTGTCTCAACCTCACTTTAATGATCAATTTCGATTTTTTTCAACTTATATTATAACGATTAGTTTGGGTTTTTTAGAAATGAGATATTTTTCCATAGTGACTCGAATAACCATCATCGTACCAAATGTAACTAAAATCTGTTAAGTGGTTTCCTCAAAATTCGATCACAGACAAACAGGTAGATAGACACAAAAATACTAAAAACATTAGGTTCGGCTAAAAACAAAAAAAATCCTAAATAATATGTATGCATTTAAAATTTATATGTCAACTATCTGGTATCCGTAACTCAAGTCTCTTAGCTTACCATGGAACTAGATGGCGCTGTGTGAAATGATGTCCCAACATATTTATTTATTTATTTAATGTTAATGTACAGTTTCGACTAATTAAATTTTGATTATAATATGTATAGATATTAGAAATGCATACACTAGTGACTTTAACTCGCTTCGTTCAAGTGCATAATTTACGTGGTCAGTACATCGGGTACATCTCTAGGTACCAAACAGTAGCCTAAGTTCATAGTCGATCTGTCTAATATATTTTATTCCAATCATAACTGGTTCAATCATTAGGTCGTTGATGAACTACATACATAAAGGCATATTATTGTAGAGCAATAACAGTCTGTCAGATGTCGCTTTTTTAACCAATAATTACTCTGACTTTAGTCCCTCTCTTATGTACTGAGTTATTTAAAAGCTGTTTTAGACACCTGCCTTCATCTATATAAATAAAAATAAATGTTGGTAAGAGAATAACTCAAGAATGGCTGGATCGATTAAGCTAATTTTTATTTTGTATGTTCCTTAAGGTCCACGGAAGTTTTAAAAAAAAAATTCAAAGTTTGTAAAAAACTTTAAATACTAAAGGGGGTACCTACCCGAGCGAAGCGATGGTGAGTCGCTAGTATATATTGATAGAAAAAAGAGAACGAAAAGTATACAGCTTACAGAAATTCTTCAACTTTTAAATCAAGATTTAGAAAACGAATCAAACTTTATATTTAAAATCCGCTTTGCTTTATTAAAACGAACCTCGAAATTTGTAAAAATTTTAAGCATCACGTCAATTTCCTATCTTTTCATATTAAAAAACCTTCCCCTTTACATAAAATCGGTATAAAATAATGTAATTTTTTCACCCCTCCTTGCTTGCAGGGGATGGAGCGTTTTGATAGATGTTGGGACCACTTTACTTGATCCCTCGCGTCTCATAATACTTTCGTACTGCTGAAACAAATTCCTTTGGTCTGGAACATTAGGGGAGGTCAAAAACCCTGGTTTATACGATGTAAATATAGATCTATTCATAGGAGGCTGCCAAGGTCAACATTCAAGGTTTTGTTTAGTCTGACTTTTTGTTATATTGACTTTTTATAGTGCGTGGGACATCGTCTATGTAATGATTCGTTTTTTATAAACATTTTAATTGTTTGTATGTCCGTGCGACAATGAATACATGTACGTAAAAATTGTATAAGATATGGTAATTTTTCAAAAACTGTCCTCTTTCGATAATGCGTATCAAATAAAGTGTAAAATCGTATCAATAAATATCGAAAGCTTTCAGGCACATTCCACTAGTTTGTTTATTAAATTATAACTTGAAAACACTTGATACTTGGGTCTAAAGCAGAGCATACTTGTTAGTTAGTCTAAATTTCAATGCCCTATAACTCGTTAACTTTACATTGTACCGCAAAAATATTTCGTTTCTGAGTCGAAGACTATGTAGGTATACCTCAATCGAATATAACTAAAATCGGAAACATCGACATTTTTTACCTGTCCGCTTCACGTGGAATGCCCCATATACATTTCTAAGCTTGTTACCTTTGGGTAGTAGCCGAATGGGCCGGCACGCACCGTATAGTACCACTCTCTCACAGAAGACCGGCGTGAAGTGGCAGCTATGCTGTCGCGTTTCGTCCGGTAAGTGAGAGTCCGGGAGGCCCACTTCCCATCCCTCCTCCTGTCCTTCTTCCTCCTCCCTCCCTCCCTTTCCTGAAAGGCCGGCAAAGCATCTGCAAGCCCTGCAGTGTTGCAGATGTCCATGGGCGGAGGTGATCACTTCCCACCAGGTGAGCCCGTTTGCCCCCTTTGTAGCATAATAAAAATATTTAAAAGTTAAATAGAAAGTTATAAAATAAACAGAAATCGACAGCTATAGAAAGCAGTAAGTGGTAGGTAGTTGATAAAATAATAGTTACAGATACTACGGATGAATAGTGTACGAAATATATTTTCTTAAATAATACTATATAACTAAATATGCATTTAGTAAAATTAGAAATTAAAAAAAGATAAAAATAAAAATAGCCTTGAAAAATAATATTATAATAGGTACATAATAAATTATTATAAAAAATATATTTTAAATATTTTCCAGTGTGTCACAAGCTTTAATGGTTTTTCGATATGGATCAATTAAACTGCCTAAACATTAAGCTATTCGTGAAATAACACCACGATATGTTACGATAACGTGATACAATTCAATAACACACCCAACGATATTGTTTTCGAATTCTACGAGTATAACAATTTACTAATAAGCCGAATGAAAGGTCTAAAAGATGTAATATTTTATAGCAATTTTAGTTGAGATTTTGTCTACTCCCTCGTTTCTTTGTTTAAAAACGATGATATTTTATAGAAAGTTTCAGCATTGATTTTATCCCTAAAGGAAATGAGTTTTCAAAAGTCTTTCTTGACAAGATTGTTTAGACAAAAATTGTACTGCGATAACAAACGTACCTAAACGTTATTTTATTGATTAAAATGTAATATAATGTTGGGAAATCATTACAACAGCGCCATCTAGTTCCGTGGTAAGCTACGAGGCTTGTGTTACGGATACCAGGTAGTTGATACACATACATATTATAAATATAACCAACGAGATTCGTACCCGCTACCGCTGGCGCATAAAGAAGGGTCACTACAAACTGAACCAATTGTGTCGTCAAATTATTATCATGGTTTGTAAAAGTCCCTTTATTACTTAAGCGCTGTAAAACAAACTCGTGTACAAAATATGATGCTTCTAATCCTACCAATTAATAATATAAAATTTTTTGTTGTGTTTTACAAGTCATAGAACTAACCTTTGTTCGTATCTATAACCATTTTTTCTTCAGTACCCTTACAATAACATGTGAGATAAAACCAAAATTAAAAATGTGGATGTTACCTGAAAAAACTGAACCGATTTCGATATAATTTAGCAAGGCAAGAAATTGCTTCCTGAAGATAGACCTTACTATACTTTTTATTCCCGACCTACTTATAAGACGAGCAGAGCTGCGGGCAAAATTAGCACCCGAACGAAGCAGGAGAAAACCGCTAGCATTGTATACGATCAACATAACCTTTTAGCCTATTTGTCTTTTGGTATACATTACCTAGGCAGTGGTAGCCCAGCTTCTTCTTCTTCTTCTCCTTATCTTATGTTGAACTGCTGTTAGCCTGAGAGGCCTTGACAGCGTCACCGGGAGGGGGAGCCGGGCTAGTGAGCCCGACCTCGAAATGGTAGCACAGCGGTAACGCGTTGCTTGTATAACCGAGCGATGCGGGTTCAAATCCGGGTCTCACACCTCTGATATTTTCATGTGCGAATCATTTCTATCATGATTACCACTTGTCGTACGGTGAAGGAAAACATCGTGAGGAAACCTGCATGTCTGAGAAAACCTAGCAAGTTTTCGTAAGACATGTGAAGTCCGCCAACACGCACTGGGCCAGCGCGGTGGACTATGGCCTGATCCCCCTCGTACTGAGGGAGGCCCGTGCCCAGCAATGGGACGTCAAAAAGGGCTGATGATGATGATGATACATTACCTAAATCGGTTTAGCCGTTTTAATGTGAAACAGTAACAAACATACGCATACTAAAAATCACAAGTGGTAGTGCCATGCTTGTTACCTTCGGGTAGCAGCCGAATGGGCCGGCACGCCCCGTATAGTACCACTCTCTCACAGAAGACCGGCGTGAAGTGACAGCTATGCGGTCGCGTTTCGTTCGGTGAGTGAGAGTCCGGGAGGCCCACTCTCCATCCTTCCTCCCGTCCTTCTCCCTCCTCCCTCCCTCCCTTTTCTGAAAGGCCGGCAACGCATCCGCAAGCCCTGTGGTGTTGCAGATGTCCATGGGCGGAGGTGATCACTTACCATCAGGTGAACCTCCTGCCCGTTTGTCCCCTTTGTCCCATAAAAAAAAAAAAAAAAAAAAAAAACATTTATAATA
Organism: Boloria euphrosyne; assembly: GCA_951802675.2. Taxonomy (NCBI): domain Eukaryota; kingdom Metazoa; phylum Arthropoda; class Insecta; order Lepidoptera; family Nymphalidae; genus Boloria; species Boloria euphrosyne. The sequence continues at coordinate 7,748,739 of OX637896.1, forward strand.
GTAATATAACATTAAAAACTAAATTAAAAATTAATTTCGCTTTCAGTTCGTCGCATAGAAATTTAAAGCACGGCTATAGTAGTTTTTGCGCTATTTTTGAAATATCCCAGTCGCGTTCTATAACGTAAAGTGGCCAGCCACCCTATATTACACGTCAGTTTAAGGGGAAGTATTCTATTCATACTCATACTACAAAATGTATGAGTGCATAGCTAAAAAGAATAAAGTATATGAAAGAAACAACAATATTATTAAACCGACTGCGACAAATTCTAGGAGTGTTATGTGTTTGACTTGTATGTATGTATGTATGTATGTATGTATGTATGCGTATAATATTATAATTGCTATTAAGTACTTTTGAACATAGACAGTGACTCTGATGTAACATGAAAACTCATGAGCGAATCATTTCCAACATGAGTGTCACTTGTCTAAGGAGGAACGAAAATATTCGATAAAACTTGCATGTTTGAGATAATCTAGCAAATCTTCGAAAAATAAAGGAAGGTCGCCCACCCCAAGGATCAGCTTGGTTATGGTTATGATCCCATTCGTATAGAAGGCCCGGGTCCAGCACTGCGATATTTAAAAAGTTACGTTATAATACACTGCTTAGTCATTAGGTACATAACATTGTTACGAAAAATAGCTAGCTAACTAATTTCTAAAGCAATAATAGATTTTATATCTCAGCAAATAGCGTTATCTGTAGAATAAAAACTGCAAAACGAAATTATTAATTTTTTTTTATTTATTTTCGGGACTTTTATTTTAAAAATATGCCAGCCCTATCCTAAATATTTACTTAAATCTTAATCGGATGGACAAAATGGTGTTAAAAAATCCCATATCTAACGTATTTATATTTAATGTTTTAATTTTTTTTTTCTTTGTTGATCAAACCGGACACATTATATTAATAAATGATAAGTGCCTTCAAGTACTCCACAAACCTCACAATTTGGTGGCAGAGAATTTTTCATAAGAAATAGAAAATTATTTAATTGGCATGTGTCCGGAACGTAATCTGAGTGCTATTTTAAATATATTTCAAAAAGAAATTAATGAGCCTGCTTTAACAAAAAAGTTTTAGTATTTAAAAAAAAACAATAATTAGCAGTATTATTGTTTTTTTTTTTATAAGAACGATATTTGTATAAGAACAAAATATAAAAGTTTTCCCCTTAAATATAACCCCAAAATAACTGGATTTGATCGGCAGCAGGCGCGATCGCTTGTGTATCGATCGATTGATTTACACATAGATCCCCCCACTATTTCAACCCAAATAGAATACACCTTCCATACAAATATATACTTTAGCAGTATGAAAATTAAATGCAAAATCCTTCAAGTTTCACTTATAATTTGCGTGCAAAGAAAAAGGAACTTTATTTGAAACTTCATACGATTCAATTTAAATTATTTTTATTTTGTAAGAGATCGAAATAAAGTCCTAAATAAACAATAAACAATATTCAACCTAAACTTAAGAGGATAAAGTTCAATTTTGAATTTTTCGAAACTTTTTATGGGTTCTGATACAAGTCGAGATAGCCATGTGTTTTAGTGCTAGGTCTTTGAAGGGATCTAAGAATATAGTTTTATTGAAAAACTTTTAGAATGTCGCCTTTGATTTCGTTTAATTTCCTCTTAAGATTTATAACTGTGAGATCTGACTGATTTCAAAAAGGGGGTTAATTTGGATGATATCTACTTCTTGATTCTTCGGGATTCTTCTTTAAATGAACTACCAGAATTATTATTGGGAAACATAGAATTTACTTATCTATATAAAAAAATGTCAATTTTGTTGTTGAACATAGTACTTTTATTTATTTATTTAAACAAAATTTAAAACAAAAAAAAAACTGAAATCTTCCCTGTATTTAGATGGTAATAGCGACTCACATTCGCTTCGCGTCTTACTTCTTTCTAATATTATAAATATGAATTTGATGAAATGTTTCGATGTTTGTTACAATCATGCAAAGCGGCATGGACGAATTCCAGCAAAACGAGAAACAATTCAAGTCAGACTCATAACCACTAAACCAAAAGAGCTTTTTCTCTACGTTACCTAACCGTGCTATTGAACTATTAACATTAACCCACAGTATATTACATATTACTATGGCCTTTAAGGTCAAAAACCAGGTCTTAGAATGAATTATATTTAACTACGAAAGTGGAAAGGCAAGTTCAATGAAATCGTGAATTCCCATCCTAGGCCAAACGATTACTTATTAAATATTCAAATTTAAACCTTATAATTTTAACATAAAGTTCATATTTCTAATTTGATAACTTGTTATAATATTGTAAACGAAAATGTACCTTAAATATAGCTTTTTATAACTTAATTTTCTTTGTTAATTTATAATCCTTAGGGCTATCGCACACTAGCGATAGGGGCGTCACGATTTTTACTTTTTTATCTCGTGCACGACAGAGTAAAGTGTGCTTAAGACGTCAAGATTTTTAAAAAAGGGCTACAATGTTAGTTCGAGTAGGTTTTCATTTTTTATTTCTAGGCAGAATATAACAAAAGCAAATTAATCAATTTTATTTCAAACATAAAAAATACTAGTGATTTCTCCCGTTTCCCTCAAGCCCTATCTATGTTCCATCGTACATTAACAGTCATGATGCATTCATGACATACATATACATCTGTTTGTGTGTAAGGAAAAAGCGAAACGACATACGTACAATCACATCTATACATATTATAAATAATATATACAAATTTAAAAAAGTTCCTAAAAAGCACGTTTGGAAACTTTGCAATGAAGTCACGATCGCACAGCAGATCAAACTCCGTAAATGTCGCTGCATTTGTTGCACTCCTCTTGCTCTTGACTGGAATTTATAAACGTCCAAAACAGAACTGGTCCTTACCAGTCATTGATGAAGCGGAGGCCATCGCAACATGATGGCAATAAGCTAGAGGATATAAGAACACACGCAAGTAAGCAGGATATTAAATTATGTAAAGGGTAATACTTTCTTAGATTTACGCGAATATTCGACATTATAAATGAAACTACCTTTTCGGATTTTGTCGCGGATTTATTTTGATTTTTAGTTCCCGACGTTTCGAATGCTTTACAGCAATCATGGTCTCTCCCGTGACCATTTTTTTATTACAGTTTCATTTATTATGTAAAGGGTAACTAGAAACCTAACTAGAATACAAAGGTATTCGATTCGATTCTTGTAGGACAAATATTTGTATTGACCAATCTATAAATATTTTAGACTATTTAATATGCATAGTACCATTAGTAGACATGCTTAGTTCTGTCGTAAATTATAAGAACTATGCGGCGATTTACATTTAGAGTCATCATGAGAAAAATCTCAGATAAAAAGAGCGAATAAGATTCGCTAAGGTGAGGTTCCATAACATCATACAAGGTATCACACTTCGCCATCTTGTTTTTTTCACATTTTCGTATATTATATTTATATGGAAATTATTGTTACCTTCTATGGTTATTAGGAACGAACACGATGACTAATACTAGCATAATCGATTTTTTTTTTTAATTTAATTGGCAGCCATTTTTAAATTCGATATCTTATTTTTATATTGTTACTATAGTTGCTCACTCAATTAAATTTTAACTGTCTTTCTTCCAGGTCATTCGATATTATATTGCACAAAATCACACAGACACAAGTGCGACTCTCTGACACGACCGGCAAGAGTTAAGGCGCAAGACCAACGCCATATGTGCTCTCCGAGAATTTCTTAATTAACTGGAAAACTCGATAACTAATCTTAGCCCTACCGGGGACTCAAACCCGGAATCTAGATCTGCAGCAATACATCTTATCTCTAGACTACCGAGGTAGTTCAAGGCAACTCTACAGATATATCCATAAAAGTAAAATCATGGACATCTAATCTACGAAATTAAGCACTTCCTCCTTATTAAAATCGGTCAAAAATTTACTATAGACCATACAAATAAATAAAATAACTTTGCCATTTGTAAATAATATAAAAAAATGTTATCCTTGACGAGATATCAAGTCAGATTCCTTTAGACCGTAGACGGATAGCAGACCCTATATCAACTTTTGCATTCCAAAGAAGCCTTTTTCGAAGAGACTCTAAGATTTAAATGGTAGGGGTCAAATTTCAAAACACACAAAGTCCTTTAGAGCTTCACAAATATAAAGCTTGCTGTACACTCAACATGCTGTGCTATTAATGATACCTAATGCTATGTTTTTAAGAATTAAATGAAGTAACTAACTTTTGAGACAGGCTTAGAATGTAGATCTATTTTCGAAGTCCTCTTACCACGATATGCTTTGCATGGTAGTATAGCTAGGCCTTACCCTACTGCCTCTATGTAACTCGGTATTGTTTGGAGCGATCAATTCCCAAGGCAAATTCGATGGACTACTATAAACTATCATGTATAAGTTTTAGTGTTATTTTATATTTCTAGTTCACTAGGAAATAGATGAAATCAAAACCATGGAGAACTTTGGCTTTATATCGCCATTGAGAGTGACGACAACCGAAGAGAGCTAAGAAGCAGGATCGATGTCTTCATGTGGTAACACTAAGAACTTCCCAATTTCGGGATGTTATTGAGAATTCCGTTTAACACCAAAACTCAACAACTAATTTTGGCCTGACACGGTACTCGAACCCAGGACCTCTAGATCAAGTCACGCGAACACCGTGACTATCATAAATAGTAAAAAATAAGTAAATACAGAACGATTACAAAATTAACTTGTAATAATTATAAAAGAATTTAAATAATATAGCATAAGGAATTGCTATAAAAAGTTTCACAAAGGAATTATTCCTTAAATTCAACGTTGTTTAATTTTCCGTCTTATTGTAAGGACATATGGTATAAATTAATAATTTATATTTCAAGGTCTTCTATCTTGGCACGAGTTTTATTTGATTTTATAAGAATCAGTAAAAGCACTCAAAGTGCGTCTCACAATGTCTAGGATATCTAGGATTAGGAAATTTCTTAAGTAAAATAAATTTTATCGAGATAAGACAATGTATTAGTGACTTAAAAGTATGAATTTAGGACCATATTATAATACGAGTATGTTAAAAATAGCAACTCAGTATGATTTTTAACCCCCGACGCAAAAACGACGGGGTTTTATTACCCCCCAAACAAAAATGACGGGATGTTTGACGTGTCTGTGCGTGCGTGCGTTCGTGCGTGCGCGTGTGTGTGTGTGTGTGTGTGTGTGTGAAGGATAAATTAGTCGGAAGTGTTCTTAACTATGTTTGATGAAAATCGGTCTAAAATGGCCGGCCGCTACAAGATGGCGGATTACATATTTTTCCACAACTCCCTCCATATAGATTATAGGTATCAAATGAAAGGGCTAGACTAGTAGAATACTATTTTTATTATTTTATGTCGAGGTTTTTTTTAATATAATTTAATTATTCTGGTTGTAAATAAATATTTCTCTGATAAAGTATGCTATGTAAAACTCAAAAAACCAACAATTCCTAGTTTCTTTCTCTGCTAAAATACAACTAAGCAAGATTTTTTATTTTATAAGCAAGAAAATAAGTAATTAAGCTGTACCTACTGTCTTCAAATCAAGTTTTATTGGTTAGAGAAATAAAAAAACAAAACTGCACTATGTTTGCTCAGTTTGTAGTGATAGGATCTACTTTCTGTACAAGTGGTCGCTGGTTCGAGTCCCGCTGGGGACATTCATTTACGTGATGAGCACGATTATTTGTAATCATAGGTGTTTATAATTATAACATGTATATTATATTTAAAGTTATATATGTATGTATAGTGATAGAAATATCTGGTATCCATAACACGAGCCTTGTATTTTACCATTATACTACACAGCATTATTATACTTGAAAATTAAAAAATACCCTTCTTCTAGAACACTGTAAAAGTCGTGGAAGTCGAAGTAGTTACAATGTATGGTATATATAATGTGTAATATGCATGTATGAATAACTTGACGAAAATTTCCCTTGGGGTGTACAATGTACATAGTAAAAATATAGCAACGTTATTTTAATTTTGGTTTCCTAACAAAGTAGGAGTATGATATGTGTCATATCAATATCTATAGTTTTAATAGAGCTATGTTTAAGCATTGAAAACATAGAAACTTACTTACTTCTTCTAAATTGGTTCAGCTGATACGTCACCTATAGAATTTATAGTTTACAAACATACAAATACACATTATAAATGAAACTAACTTTTCGGACTTTGTCGCGGTACTAAGGTATCTTAGTCTGGCCCGTGACCATGATTGCTGTAAAGCATTCGAAACGTCGGGAACTAAAAATCAAAATAAATCCGCGACAAAATCCGAAAAGGTAGTTTCATTTATAATGTCGAATATTCGCGTAAACCTAAGAAAGTATTAAACAAATATACAGGTTTTTTTTCTTTTTATAATAATAAATGTTTTATTATTCTTTTAAAGTATCAATCATACGAAGTGAATAAGTCTATTGTCTTTTCTCTTTTCTTTACCACACAAAACAATACCACTTAATGACGATGACAAATGCAAGTGTGGTTTCGATTTAATTGTATTTTATATTTTGATAGTGTCCAGAATTCAATAATGAAATCGGTTTTGTAATATATCCACTTACTTGAAAGATAGTTTAAATCAAAGTGGTTGTAACAGAGTACTAAAGTTTTTGAAAATGATAAATATTTATAAATTATTGTATGTGATAACTAATGTACATGTCAAATAATGTCCTCGTTGTTATATAAATAAACCCGACCTGCTTCGCTGGGCATTATTACATTCTAATCCACTTCTACAATTCTTATTACATCAGCTATCTGCAAGTGAAAGTCCCATTAAAATCGGTCCAGCCTTTTCAGAGATAAGCTGGAACAAAAATTGATTTTTATGTAAGTACCGTATATGCTTCCATATGGACTAAGTGAAATGCTGTAAAAATTAAATTAAAAACAGACACTTCAATTAACATGTACCTAAGTACTGATTAAAAAAAAACTACGAAAATACATACACAAATTTAAAAATTCTGTGGTTTCAATACAATTATCCCTTATGGGGTGGATTTTTACTATCAAAAACAAGACATACGCGTTCAGACAAAAAAATATCCAAATCAGTTCATACATGACGGAGTTCTGAGGTAACAAACAAAAAAACATACAAACGTACTGAGAACCTCTTGTTAGAACTCGGTCAAAACTACAAATTACAAACCATTTATCGTGTAATACAGAGGCATATTTTTCTATTTCCAAAGATATTTCCGAGTGCATCGCTAATAGGCTATCAATTAGAAAACGTACTTTCACTTCGAGTCGGAAAGCGTTCATTGTTTTAATTTCGCCCAAAACCGCCCGGATTCGATAAACTTTTAAATTAATGGAGCATGTTTTTCACCGGCTTCGATGAGGTGACAATCGTTTTAAATTTTGAAGGATAATATTTGTTAGATTCAAAATGTTATTAATATTTAAAAAACTGACTCGATTCAGAGGTCCTGGGTTTGACTCCCGGGTCCGGTCAAATTTAATTACTGTTTTTTTCTGTTAAGATAGTTTCAACAATACGTAGTTATTATAGTAGTACACGTAAATTAGTCGGTTCTAATCCATAGTGTGTGTGTAAACTGCTTATTCACTTCTATTATTTTATAGAACAGAAAAAATAAAGTGTGTAGGGTAATCTCTCAAATTTTTTTTTATATTTTTTTATATAAAGGAAAGCGTATATATCGTTTAAGCAACAAAAACTACTTACTAAATTTACAAAAATGTAAACATCACAACATCAAAATCATTTAAAACTAACTAACTAAAACTCAAACTATGTAAATAATTTATATGGAAATTTCCTTAACATACAAAAATCGCAAAACATGCACACAAAAAAAAGAAATATACGAATATCTCGATATATATACGATGATTCCAAATTGTCCTATAACTGAATTATACGAAAAAATTTAAAAGTCTAAAAAGAGCTCAAAGTACTTTTTTCTCTGTATTAGTAATACGTAATCAGTAATCACTTTACAATAATTAAATGTATGAAAGTTTATATCTGCGTGAAACATAAAAATGCTTCACAAATTTTGATAAAATTTAGTTTTCAATTAGACTATGACTGTAGTAACGCCTAGACTACTGTTAGTCACCTAGAGACGAACTGAAACTGATCTAGGATGAGTTGATAGTTATTCCATACACATAACATCTATCCTATACTAAAGTCATGGTGTCCCTAGCCACAATAGGTCGGATGGGGTCATCGGCCCGGTCACGGGGTCGCGGCGCGGACACCATTGTTTTATGGTCTATGTCATTAGCCCACTTACACCATGTACTAAAGGAATCTATCCTACAGATATAAACGTGAAAGTTTAATTGAATGTTAATTATTTTATCATTTCCGAGTTTTTCAACACGATATCAAACGCATTGTGAGGAAAAATATCTAGGAGTATTTAACTAATTTTGTAAAGACGTCTGAAGTCCAACAATCCGCACTTGGCTGAGAAATGGACTATGGCCTGATCCCCTCAAACCAAAGGTAGACCACGCCCAGAAGTGGGACAATATTGAAGGGTACTATTAGTGTAATAATAAATATATAAGTAATATTAAGGCTATTGTGTAGTACAATTTTGGAAACCTGCGGGTTATCCGTCTCTCCTTTGTCTATAATATGAGGTATCGTAAATAATAATTTATTTTGACTGATAGCGGAGAGATCAGCCAATGATAGTACGTTATCATCTATATAAAGAACTCGTTGAGGAAGGATTTTCGCAAATATCAGTAGCTCGGAACAAGTCGTATTAGATAATTTTTCCATTAGGTATAATTTGAAATCATAGGAATGTGAAAATTCCAAACTGACGCCTAAAAATATTTGTTAACTTTATGTTTCTTATAATTATTAGTATTTAATATAGCAATATAAATTTAGTTTGTTTATAGTTAGTTAGTTTTTAATTAGCAATAGTATTTGTTACAAAGTTATTCAGCGCGATCCGAGGACACGACGAGCGAATATGTAGACTCGCAAAGGTAACTGACACACTAACAAATTACAAAAATCTACAAAGCTGAGCAAATTCATTGTGTTCTTAGATTTTACCTAATTTAAAACTGAATGGAAACTAAAAATGCTGGGAACATGACGACAATCGAGGCGTTAATGTGCCGTGAAAAATAAACATTTGTTACCGAAGTGCTCATGTAAGACATTATGAAGCGTGACTCCTAAGCTCTCAACTCGGGTTACATAACATTATATTTCGTACTATCGACTTACCCTCTTTTCACTAGGAACCCGGAATTGTATTTCTACAATAAAAGTATCCTAAATTACTCGTTCAATTCAATTCAATTCTCTTATTAATGGCTTCAAGCGTGCCAGTTGAGCACAGATTACTTCACCAGTGTCACGTAGAATGGAGAAGACACGAAGGAGATTGGTCGGTAACAAAGAGTCAATAAGTAAATTTATAATATAGACGGATGAATGTATTCGAAGTTTTTTTTTAATACGTAACATCCAAAAAACCTGTCTATATATATAATAATATATAAACTCATTCGAATCTGTACATATTTTTGTAAAATTTAATTGAAATAGTAATATCGATGCAGAGGCGAAATCTATACTTTTAAAAATAGTTGTCTGTCTGTCTGTCTAAAGCTGTATAATGCAGAAAACCACTAGACAGAGTTTGATGAACTTTGATATTATGATGATATGCAGAAGAATATCACATCTTGAGAAATTTACACTACTCTTTCTTTCTCTCTCTCTGAGACACACAAAAGTCACACAATTGCGATAAAATACAAACACCTAATATTAGTAAGCCACCTATTTTTATGCACACTCAGCCCGATAGCCGATCGGGCGATTTTCATCATAACTTTATATTTAAAACCCGTCAGCTGCCAAACCTTTTGTTAATTTTGGCGTGTTTTACGATCGACTATAACTCCGCCATGACGCGACGCAAGATGGCCGCGGTTAATGGTGAAAAGGGCGCGAAATATTCGAACCGTTTAACAGAATAGAATTGTAATAAAATCTATCTATACATATAAATATAATTGAAATGTCTGTTTTTAATTTTAAATTAACAGCTTTATCGCTTTATCGCTTGTATAACCGAGTGATGCGGGTTCAAATCCGGGTCTCGCACCTCTGATATTTTCATGTGAACATCGTGAGGAAACCTGCATGTCTGAGAAAACCTAGCAAGTTTTCGTAAGACATGTGAAGTCCGCCAACACGCACTAGGCCAGCGCGGTGGACTATGGCATGATCCCCCTCCTACTGAGGGAGGCCCATGCCCAGGAGTGAGACGTCAAAAAGGGCTGATGATGATGATGACGAATAATGACTATTTAAAAAAAACAGATTCGACTGAATTTTATTATATTATGTATAGTTTTTCTCCAAATCCGTCGAAACGGTTAGACGTAAAGGTGTAACAAACACACACAATTTTTGCAACAATAATAATAATATGTTGAAGAATTATTGCTCAATCCCTACAAAGGTTATACAAATATTTTAAATTTGATCATAATTCGGTATGCATAATAAAAATTGATATTTTACAATTTCCGCCGCGTAACCGCAACGCAAGATGGCCGCGGTTAATGGCGAAAAGGGAAATAGTATTCCGCTCGTTAATTTGTATTTAACGAACCTAATATTACTTTCAAAACTGTCTTAAAACCCAAAAATATATTTTAAGTGTTTTTAGACTTGAAGATGTTTAGATTTAAATTATTTTGATACGCTATTTTTAATAAGTGTTACAGCTGAAGCAACAGACTTGTTTTTTTCCAAATTGAATTCCTATCAAATTTAGATTTTCCCTTCTTTTACTTACTTTTCTGAAAATATTATTCAAATTACTAAGAAAAAGATACAAAAGTGCTCAAAACAAATGTACAATTTATATCTATCTAATCTAGAAATTATTTTATTTTAGACAGATTTATAATCTTAAAGTTGGATTTTGTGTGAAGTTACAAGTTATGAAACTGAAAGCATCTGAGCAAAGATCAGGATTATTACAAATGTTTTATATAAATTGAAATGAAAGCTAATTCAAAACATGTTTCTGTCACTTATATATTATAAAAAAATATATTTACAAAAAAAATGGTGAGAGAATGCTGTTGCCAGCATACTATCAAAAATAAAGCACATATCTCGAATTACGATGTCGTTTTATATACATAAATAAATATTTTATTTTATTTTTATGTTTGGAAATTAACACACAGCACTATCTAGTTCCATGGTAAGCTACGAGGCTTGTGTTACAGATACCAGATAGTTGATATACTACACATCTTAAAAAAAAATACGTATTTTTAAACACCAATGACTGAATACACTGAAGTACAAATATTCGTGTGCAACAAATGACAGAGGGATTCGAACCCGCGACCGCTGGCACAGCAAGTATGGCAACTAGAAAATGAGTCGAATATACGTCGTTAAAAAATAAGCAAATATCTAATCCTTGTAAAAATAACGGACGAATAACCTGATCTTCATCCATATCCTACAACAGAAAAAAATTAAAGTACTTGATTCGTAATCAAGGGCTATTAAAGTAAGAACACTTAAAACATTAATGAACCACATGAAACACTCGGTAATGTTTGTTTAGAAGTCGGGCCACGCTCCGCGATTTAATACCGCCGGTATTTATAATATGGATAGTATTGCCGCCAGAACGGCCAGCTACAATTCTCGTTACTGTGATAAAAGTAGAATGTTCTAGGAAATTTGTGGAGCTGATATTAAACATTCAAATTTATATATAACTATCTCTAACCCATGACCGCTCTCATAGCTTATTAATGATTAATTAATTATATATTAATTAATATAAGCCTTATAAACTTCCTTCTTAAATATCTTAATAATATATAATAAACATAACTCAAGAATGGCTGAACCGATTCGGCTAATTTATTTTTTTGTACGTCCTTAAGGTCCACAGAAGGCTTTAATATAATTTAAAAAAAACGAAGTCTGTAAAAAATTTATATTAGAAGGGCTACCTAGGGACGAACCCGAGCTATAAATATAATAAAATTCTGTATATGTAGAAATAGCAAGTATTTCTTTTTTTTTCGAAAATCCTATTGAAATATTCGTTACTATCGATACAGAGGCCAAATCTGTTGTTAATTTAGATTTTTGTCTGCCTGTGACCGCATCAGGTGAAAATCACTGGACAAATTTAGTTTTGGTATGATCATCATACCGGGTTATTCGAGTCGACCATAGAGTACTTTTCAAAAAAAATATCATGTACCTGAGAAATCTATCAATTATAACATCTTATTTAAATTCATCTTTAAATCATGATGGAATAGTATAAGTATGTCACACATAAAACCTAAAAATATCACAATTTCGAAAGATATATTCGGCGCAAATTATTTATTTTATTACAATATTTTTTATATCCTTTTCTGATTGCCCTTTTTATGGAAAGTTTAACATTTGCAAAATTCCACTTCATTTAGTAAGAATTAAATCAGATTAACTGCCTTTCTCGGCTTCGTAAAGTAAATCCCGAATTATCCCACACAGCTCACGCCGTCTGCTTTACATTAATCCTACTAAGTGTAATGACATCTCTCCAAAGTTCCATCACAATCAAATGATCTATTTACGAATGTGTCACAAATTAGAAGTCAATGGAGCAGAAATGTTAATTTCCAGACCACCATTTCATATTATATAATATGCTATAAGTCCAATACGCGAATTTAAAAGTGGGGTCTAGTTTAGTGGTAAACAGGACAGGCTGTAGAGTCGGTCCGACCCGGGTTCCGGGTCGACCTAAGTATAATTATTTAGTTATTCTATCAAAAAATTCTCGATAACTGCCTAAGGTTAAGTAGTAAGCGAATTCACACCTCCGTACCTAGTATTTAGCCATTGTTAAAATGCCAAACAGTTGGCTTAGTACGAGCCTCCCCTCAAAATCTGAGAGGTTTGGGGCATATTTCACCACGCTGTTCGAAGTTCGGGTCGGAGTATTTCAAATATATGACTGAAAATTAGTTAAATTCCTTCAGACATGCTGACTTATAATAAGGTAAGGCATAAATAAAACTATGATTTCGGTTCTTTTAGGGATTTATTTTAATTTTTGGTTCCTGGCGTTTCGAATACTTTACATCAATCATCGTAGAGTCTGTGCGATATCGGATGACCGTCATGGCATAAAATGGAACTAACATTATGATTTTTATATGGCTATCAAACCTAGACATCGGTCAAATTTGTCGTGTTGTTTAACTGTGATTTTTATTGTATAATTATGTCGAAAAGGGGAAAATCTTTACACCATGCAACAAGAGAAATAATATTTAATATTATGCGGTTCTGCCAAAAAGATAAAGTAGCAAAACACACCATTACGGACTATAGTGTTGTCAACGTAACAAATACGGTAAATAAACAATGCAGTGCCCTCCAATCTTACGACAGTACTTATGCCGCAACGACTCTAGCAGGAGAGACTCTCCAAAGGATCGGTAAGCAATCCAAGACAGTATTACATATAATTCAGTACCTGCTGACATTCATTTAAATCCAAAACCTACTTTGCTTATAAACGGAAATTATTATATAGATCCGATATAAATCATATACCAAAAGAGTGAAAGGTAGAACATGTACCTCAGTAACCGTATCGTTCTATTATGCTAATGAAACCTTTTACTGATTTGTAACAAAATACCATATAAAGTGGAATGTACGCACAATACATACTATTTATTTTAAGTAATGGTAATTAATTAATTATAATAATTAATTAATGAAGGAAAACATCGTGAAGAAACCTGCATGTCTGAGAAAACCTAGCAAGTTTTCGTAAGTCATGTGAAGTCCGCCAACACGCACTAGGCCAGCGCGGTGGACTATGGCCTGATCCCCCTCGTACTGAGGGAGGCCCGTGCCCAGCAGTGGGACGTTAAAAAAAAGGGCTGATGTCAATCAATCAATCAAGGTTGTATTGATATTAAAAAAGACGTAAGAAAACAATATAACAGCCGCACTCAGAGTCACTTAATAAACCTTTAAATCATTCTTTAGTATGGAGATTCTCGACTTAATGGCTCATTAAGTGACTCTGAGTGCGGCGGTTAGTCTTTCAATCATCTGTTATGTAGAGTATGCAACGAATCCAATCTCGAAGATTTTGTAACTACTATACGTTTGCTTCAGTTTGTAGTGACCCTACTACCTGCGCCAACGGTCGTGGCTTCGAGTCCTGCTGGAGGTATTCATTTATTGAGCTTGAATGCTTGTACTCCAGTCATGGGTGCTTATATTTATAATATGTATGTATTTAAAGTTATATATGTGTAATGTATTAACAATCTGGCATTCGTAACACAAGCTTCATAACTTACCACGCAACTAGGTGGTGCTGTGTGTTAAAAAAAATATTCTATATGTGCCCTTTTTTATCTGTAGATAATTTCAAAGGTAAAATTTTAATACCAACTTTGAAGACTTAAAATTATTATATTATACAGGTAAATAAAATTGAAATGTCTCTTTGTAACGTCAAAAGTAAGATTTTTACTAAATGCATAATAAATTATATACAGCACTCATAAAAATCACTGTTTTTGAGATTTTCATCTGTCCGTCTGTTTGTTCCGGTTAATCTCCGAAACTACTGGTGATATTTGACGGGCAGGTATTTTATAAGAAGTAACCTAGGCTACTTTTTTTTAGAAAATGCTAATTCTTTTTTCCGCTCAAAAAAATCAAACCCTACCTAGGGACGAATATGAATGAAGTCAAGATTAGTATCTAGTTTAAAATAAAAAACATATCTATCTACAATATACTAATAGTTTTATTATTTAATAATTTACCTTAGAATTGGAAGTATCCAATTCTAAAAAGTATTACTTTTAAAAAAGTTTACTAACTTCGATACTAGATTTTATGAGAGACCGAAATAAATCAAAATGACATGTTTTTCGTAACAATTCTCGAAAAACTAGTAACTTTCCGTCCGAAAATTAATTGCTTATACGTATGTATGTTGGCCCAAAACGTGCTATTCTCTTGTACTTAAATTGAATTGAGTCTTAGATATTATCCAAGAATCTTTTAAGCTTATATTAAAATAATTACAGGACATATTCAATGGCTACGATACCCAAGGAAATTTTTTGACGACACGGTTGGCTCAGTTTTTAGTAACCCTACTTGCTGTACCAGCGGTCGCAGGTTTGAGTCCCGCGGGGGGCATTATTAAAAAATTGAAAGGAAAGGAGTACATATCGTACTTTACTTCCGATACCTCCTGACCGACAATTTAGCGCAAAATTTTATGTGAATTCTACCATTTGGTAAAAAAACTAACTTACTAACTACATTTAATTACAATACATTGACCCGGTCACAGACTAAGGTACAAAAATTCGAAATACTATAGATTCGGCGTCAATCAATAATAATAAGTATTTTAATAAGATTTTCCAAAAAATATTTGACATTACTTTAAGATACAGTTTATATATGACATAAATAATAAATAAATAAATATGTTGGGACATTATTACAACAGTGCCATCTAGTTCCGCAGTAAGCTACGTTACGTGCTTGTGTTGCGGATACCAGATAGTTGATATACTACACATATACATTTTAAATACATACATATTATAGATATAAGCACCCATGACTGGAGTACAAACATTTCTGCTTAAGAAATGAATGCCCCCAGCGGGACTCGAACCCGCGACCGTTGGCGCAGAAAGTAGGGTCACTACCAACTGAGCCAAACGTGTCGTCATAATTACTTTAAGACATTACTTTAAGATACAGTTTTTATCTGCAATTAAAAATAAATGCCATTCGAATGTATCATTGTCAAGTAACAATAGGAGTGACCTCATTAATTCAAACGAAAAGGCAACGTTGAGAGTGCTAACAAAATTTCCCTATTATTCGAAACAATTGCGTCCAGACGATCGAGGGTGGTCATCCGAGCGTGGAAGGATTTGCACTGAAATGTCGCGATTTAGCATTTACGCCTTGATATTTTCTATGTTATTTTGAAAGCAATTGATATTTTAGGTCCCTTGGGTGTCATGTGAATGTCATAAAACTATACTTTGGTCGTACCTTTTCAGGCCCCATGCCTGACATTTTAAATTAGACTTTCTTGTAGAAATTGTAAGAAATATTATAATAACAACCTAAATAGAATGATATTTAATTGTATAACCCTCACTCCACCGTCCACCCTCGCTTGGGTACGTCCCCTGTAAGCTTCGATGGTTTTAACCCTGTCAATCTGGTACCGGTCGGATAGGTGGAGATTCAAGTAGGGTATCATAGAAGAGGCCTGTGGATAGCAATAGACTAAAATTAAATTGATAATGATGTAAAAAAAAGGAAATAAACAAATATGTCATCTATCTTCTATATAAATAAAAATGAATGTTGCTAAGCGCAAAACTCGGGAATGGCTCTACCAATTCGGCTATTTTTTTCAATATAATAAATTCCTTAAGGCACACGTAATATTTTAATAATAAAAAAAATAAGACTAACAAGTTTGTAAAAAAACTAATACTATATCTATGGACGAACACGAGCGAAGCTTGGGTGAGTCGCTAGTTATAATTATAAATAAATATGTTGTTGGGACTTTACCACAAATCATCACCTATTTCCATAGTAAGCTACCAGGTTTTTTATAGATACCAGATACTTGATATACTACACATAAATACACACATTTTATAAATGCAATAATATCTAAAATATATTTTTAATGATATTTTTTTTTGTTTACAAATTGTTTAAACAAATAAACAAAAGTGAATGGCAAAGGTCTTCGGTTCATGAATCCTTTTAATAATTTTATAATCTAAAAAAGGGACTAGCACTCCACCAGTTTATAACAATGAGCTGGCATCGTTGGCATATTTTATTTGCGAAAAGGCTCTTAACCCTACATGTTTATTTCGGGTCCGAATGGCCTATTTGACCCACGTTTGCCTGATTTTTATTGCCACAAAATTACGGTTGGAAAGTCTCACTCTATATATCTATAAAGCCTATAAAATATTCAAAGGAATAACAAATCATTTACAGATATACGAGTATAAGTGAAAATGTAATTTACTGTGTACATTGAGTTAACATAAGCCCGAAATTAATGTTGAACTTCAGTATGAATTGAATTATGAGTAAATATATAATACGCTGCTCAACCTCGCTTAGATCGTTCATCTCTGGATACGTTTTATTGTATTTGTGTAATTACATATCAGTGATTCCTGTACGAATGTCTCTCGAAATAGAGCTAAACACTAATTTTGCTACTTAAAGTGTTTCGTCTATTAAATATTATTTTTACGTCTTAAAGCAACGTTGACTGACTGACTGGTTAAACATCGCACAGCCTAAACTACTTGGTAGCCCAAAGCAAGTTTTCAAAAGACATCTGTAGTACACCAATGCGTATTTAGCCATTCTGGTGACTGACCTGAAGTGACCTGATGTGACCTAATCCCCATCTAAAAGACAAAAGAATAAACGACTGATCATATATAACTCGAGAAATTTACACAAAAACATCAATTTTTATATGTATTTAGGTGGATGTTTGTAATATGTTGATTTCGGCCACATTTGAGGAAATTGTTTTGCAAAATTAATAATATTATCGAGTGAGAACAAAGGCATAAAAATTCTTTTATTCATTTTCGGCCAAATGTTCCATATACATACGAATCATAGTCTAAGGTCCGACAGCTAAGTTAAGCCATTATGTATTTTTGTAATGAAGATTTTTAATATATTATAACATAATATTATATAAAAAGAAGAGCGTAGCTGCTTACGTTTAGCATGTGGATGACTGAAAAACGTTAAAAATTCCATTCACAATTTTGTAATTTATGTATTTCAAATGAAATTATGAATAACTACATACAAAAATAATTCGTTATAAATATTTCCTTTGTAAAATAATTATTATTTTAAATAATTCGAATTAAAAGTTTATATTTTTCATTATTCTTTCATGTATTAATTTTATATAAACATTCACCATTAAAATACGTTTAATTTTAAAAAAGCACTTTCTTACTGAATAAGCATCCGGACCCTAGTCTATATGGAAATGTTATACCTAATGTATGTAAAGTATGGGTTGCAGGACTTTTGGGATCAATTTTGTTGTGTGCGATTTTTTATGTAAAAAAGGCAAAACAACGCCTAGAAAAATACTATTTTTGCTATATTAATCTTCAAAAGTCAAAAGTGCTTGTAAAAGTCTATTTGAATAATTGAATTTGATTTAGATTTTGATTTCATATTGAGGCCTAATTTTTTACTGAAACAAATTACTTGACTTGTCTTTAACCATTTTATTAAGTCGGGGTAAGTAAACATCAAGCAAGATCTTATTTTGTTTTGCAAACGAAAGAATGATATAGATTTCCAAAATATGAGAAATTTTGATGAAAAAAGCATCCTATATGTTTACAAGATAACCAGATATCATTTTACTACAAATCCGTTTTCTCGCTTTTCTAGACTGGCAGACATACATTTTAAAAGTATGTATACATAATAATGACTATTTCTTTGATTTTCCTATTTATTATCCGAAAAGTATTTACTGTTCAGTTTCGACGCATTTATAATTCTATTATATGCAAAGATAAGCTTTTGACAGTGTAAGTCCATCCGATTGAAGTCTCGGGTCGTACCTCTGAGGGCCTAGACAATGTAACAATCGATTAGCGAAAGCGATAGTAGAAAGTCCAAAATGTATGGGTTTGACATATGCCTTAGATATGTCACGTGATCTGTTATCAACGAGTAGATAATATTAGACAATGTACATTCATTTCAATTATTAGTGATTTAAAGTTCAAGATGCATACGCTTCGTTTAAGCCATGACGATTGTAGAAATCGAATCCCTTCATAATAAATGCCGGTTGCCTATAGGCCCTGATGTTTCTATGCGCGATTCACATTCAACATGGTTACCACTTACTGTGAGAGAAAACATTGTGAAGATAGCTGTATATTTGACAGAACCTAGCCAGTTTTATCGAAAGACATGCTAATTCCACCCCCTCATATTAAAAAGAGGATGGTAAAAATAAGCTGACGCATAGTTTGGATATATTACTCGTAATTTAGACTTCAGGCAACTTTGAGTCTATGTCCTCAATGCGCAACACTGATGTGCAACTGTGCAAGCTCAGTTTTTAACTTTCTGACTTACGAATGTCTTTTCAAAGTATCTCTATAACTGAGCTTCCAAACTCACAAATTCCTTTCTTTAGAAATATTTTAGAGGAACATTTTCTTTTTTAAGTTTTTTTATATCAAAATATATTCACTATTTTAACATTACAAACAACGCGAACAGTTCACCTATTTTTCACAAAGTATTAAATCGTGTCGCGCAGTTAAATGGACTCTTGAATAGCATGCCATCTTTAGCATAAAATTTCAAATATATTTCCGACCTAGTTACAAAGAGCGGAGTCTGGAATACGCAGTTGTGAATTAACCTTGTTTCATAATATAAAGGCGCTGTAAAAAGGCATATTTAAATATATTTTTACTATGTATATACAATATAAAGATAGTGGTATCCCAGTGTTGACGCACTCGCTTGGACTTTGATATTTTCATGTGCGAATCATTTCTAAAATGATTACTAGTTACCACTTGCCTTACGGTGAAGGGAAATATCGTGAGGAAACCTGCATGTCTGAGAAAACCTAGCAAGTTTTCGAAAGACATGTGAAGTCCGTCAACACGCACTACGCCAGCGTGGTAGACAGACTATGGCCTGATTCCTCTTATATTGATGGAGGCCCGTGCCTAGCAGTGGGACGTTATAAAAAAAAGAGCATTTAGCTCGACTTCCAAAATTAGTTCCTTATTTCGGTTGTATTTTTTACCTCTGTTACCTCAGAACTCCGTAATTTATAACCACCCCTAAGTGTAAATAGGGGTGATTAATATCTCACCTGCTGACTGTTTATGTTTAATCACGTATAACTTTTTAGATTGCAGTCTGTTTTCGATGATTCTCTTTTCATTGGATAGGTCATAGCTAAAAGACCCTTTTTGAGTTCGAAAAAAATACTAAATGGTATTCTCAATTATTTTTTTCAGAGAACTCAGAAAGCCAGAGGCTACTTTACATACATTACATGCTAGATCCACTAGATCCAGTGACACTGCTATGTTTAAAAATCATCCCAAGATATAGTAAGTTAGTCTTTCATCTAAGGTCTTCAACGTCAACAAGGGGTTTAGCAACTTAAAACGTCAACAACAATAAGTACTTCAATATAAAAGTCTCGGATTTTGTCTATATCACAATATGATTCCTGTAAAGCATTCGAACCGTCATTTGCCACGAACGAAAAATCTAAACAAATCTGGGACAAAATCCGAAAAAATACTTTTAAATAAAATGTCAAATATTAACGAAATATTACTTCAATATTATTGGAGCTATTTTCGAATGGAATATTTGCAAACAACACTAAAGTAGATTTTCGTATTACGAAAACATACCGAAAAAATGTGGAGGTAAACACATCGTGATTCAATTTATACTTAAAATACTCTGATATAGATTCATTCGTCTCAGACTCATCCAGATGTTTCTAAGATAAGAATTAAGTGGTAGTTAAAAACTCTCTACCTAGTTTTGTGTACTGGTTTTACTTTATATTTATTATTTTAATGAACTGCTCATTTTAATGAATCGATATATTAAAGTCTATATTCTTCTTCTTCTTCTAATATATAAAAATCTCGTGTCACAGTGTTTGAGAGCGAATTCCTCCGAAACGGCTTGACCGATTTTTATAATTTTTTTCGTTTTTTATAGTGTATTTGAGAATAGGTCGAAGGCTATCTTTTACACCCCTAGATAGATGGCCCGCTCCAGATTTTCAATGTTCATTTTTAGATCAAATTTTAGTTTTTCTATTTCTTTATGATTTTACATCAAACAATTCTTATAACCCTAAAATTTTCATCCTTCTACCACCAATCCCTATTTTTTAATAGAATTTTATATCATCAATTCCAGAGATACACAAACAAACAGACAACTTACTATTCAATTCTATGTAAAAGTGAAATATTTACGTTAGTTAAAAACCTGAAAAGCGAAAAATAAATACAATTATTTACACTTAAACTCAAACTTTGCTATAATAATTGATATATTAGCAAACAAAATCTTATCTCACAAGTAATGATACGCGATGAATGAGTCGGCGCGTGCGCAACAACAGATGTGTCGGGTTCGATGCCCGGTTTTGGCAGCGCTCGTATTGGGGGCCGGCAGGATATATACAGGGTGTTCTTTGGCATCTTATAATGCATATTATTAGAATATGTAATATTATTAGCATAAACGTTAGTAAGAATAAGGTGATAAAAATCATGTGAGGTGTCCTTCAAAAATATTACGAATTAATGCAAACAATTTTTCGATTAAGGAATCCATTTGTGAAATATTCAAGTACAAATTAGAGTTGCCAGCTAAATGATTGTTTTTGGATACATAAAAAAATTTAAGGTAGTAGGAACATGTAAAAAGTCAAAATTAAAACAACGAAATGAGCTTTACAAGTTTACGAGTAAGAATCGCCGAACTTATAAAATTTGCATGGTGAAGTAAAAATTGCGTACTAATTACAATGAACACTATTTATATTACTTAGTGTAAAACAGGTTTTTTTTTCAAATAAAATTTAATGTACAGATTTGACTCGCTTACAATATCATTATGTACTAGTGTTAAACCCTAAGTTTAACTTCAGCGAAGCCACGGGTTCCGCTACTTAAAATATATTTTTTTTTTAAGATTTAACCTCCTTCTTTTTTGAAGGCGGTTAAAAAGTAGCCTTAGTTACTCCTTACATTATTAGCTATCTGCCAGTGAAAGTCCCGTCAAAATAGGTCCAGCCGTTTCAGAGAATACTCGGAACAAACAGACTCAGAACAAAAATTTTAAAATGTTTTTTGTTGTTAGTATCGTATATTAGTGAAAAGTTGTTAATTTGAAATTAAAAACAGACACTTCTATCTATAGATGATTTTTAACTCTACAGTTATTAGGGCATCTGACATTCACAAATAAATTTTATAGTTACGTTTATTTTTATTATAGAATAATAATTGACTTAATTTATCTCAATTAAAAAACTTTTTTATCTGAATTAATTTATATAAAATAAATCATCCTGTATTTTGTTTTATTTTTACCTTGTTCATAAAGTTGATTCTTTTGTTCTTTGATGTAAGGCCGTTAATACGCCACATGGCCTACGCTCAGCTAAAATAACACGGTCAAGCGCGAGCTCGTTCATATTTTATATTTGATTATTATAATTATAATATTTATATTAATGACTAGCGACTCATCCTTGCTTCTCTTGTATGTCTTTACGCTTGTATGGGTAGTGAACGCATAAGCACAAACGTATGGACGAAATAATATTTTTTGTGCTTCTTTGAAACCATAGAATAACCCATCAGAGTTTCATCACAATTAGATCAATGGTTTAATAATGCATAGAAAACGAACATTTCTTATTATTTATATAAGAATGTTATGTTTTAATTCGTTTCAATAATTCATATTATAGTGTTGATATATGTATATTGTATATGTAGCTATTCAAATTGGCAATACTTAACGCTATGTTGTGACAAATTATATAACTTTTTTTTTAATGTTGGGAAATGCATTGACGCATTACATGCACGCTTGCGCGTTTAACCACGACGCCCCGACGGCCTGGCAGGTCTACCAAAGCAGACCATACATCCAAGAGGGTTGCTCCACAGTCCACTCTGCTATCCAGAGAAGTACTGAGCAACCCACATGACTCACCTAGCTTCACGCTAGCCGGCTGCTGGACGCTACTAAGACCCCCCCCCTACCACGACAAGATGAACACACGTTGGGGGGGACAGATTTTATAACCTACAACAACCTAAATTCATAATATATCTGTAAAACCAGTCTAGTCTGTAGTTAAGAAAAAACGAGTAAAACTACAAATTCAGTAAAAATTACATTTGGCGATAAAATTCTTAAACTGAAGTTAGTATTAATATCAACGTCAAAAGGTTAAACATTACAAAGTAAGTGCATTAAATATTGCAAACCTGGAATTTTAATAAAGAAATTCTTAGACACGTTTTTATAGCGCTAATGAAAATAGCTGGCATACTTATGAAGCGTAGTCGTACATTTGCACCAACACGATGTCCTACAAAGTATTACACGTAATTTGTAATATTCTAAATGCTATGTCATTTTTAAGTTACCTTTAACTTGCTTCCTTTATGGAAATAATTGTGGAATTTAAAAGTTAAGTTCTTCGGCGCTATTTTTCTTATTTTACAAATGACACACACCCAGACATTTCTGTCGTAACTATGCTGAAAAGCTTTCGAAAGCTTTAAACAAAAACTTGAATTTTGTTCCTTTTTAAGCGTACGAAGTTTGTATGACGGATACCAGATAGTTGATATACTACAAATATAAATCTTAAATACATACATATTATAAATATAAACACCCATGACTGGAGTACAAGCATTCGTACTCAACAAATGAATGCCCCCTGCGGGACTCGAACCCGCGATCGCTGGCGCAGGAAGTAGGGTCACTACCAACTGAGCCAAACGTGTCGTCAAATCTAAAACAATGGTATTATATACAATTTTTTTAATGTTGGAAAGTGTATTTCTGCATATCACCTGTATTCTTATAGACGGTTACGTGGGACTAACTAGAAAAGTTTGTACTACCCTCTAAAACCCAGTAGAGCTTACACTCACGCACTCTACCACGACTCCCCAACGGCAGTTCTACCAAAACAAGCCACAACGACCATGGAATCGCTTCAAAAGTCCAAGTCAAAGAAAGTATTTCAACACTTCCCAAAAACAAAATACTTAAACCAGCATTGAAGTTAATCTTTCGAAAACTCTTTCACAAGTAAAGCGCTCTGCATAAAAAGGCTCCAACAATTAATATTAAAATCAGCTGATGTAAATTCGCCTTAGAAATCTCATAGAAGTGGCATGTTCTTATTAAATTTGTATCTTGATTTATCTGATCATCTATGTAGTTCAGTAGAGTATGTTGGGACATTATTATGCAGAATAATTAAAAAGGGTAGCATATTCGATTCCTACAGAGGGCAATTGTGTGTATGATGTATGTACTCCTCTCTCTCTGGGTCGGTCCCTCATGTCTGAGGATCGTGGTCAGCATCGAGGTTGCATCTGGAGCGGATGATCTGCCTCCATCGGTTTCTGTTTTGCGCGTCTTTTTACAATGGTATATAAGTTCGTAAGTATAAGTATATATGTACTTACAAATGTTGTTTTCATCTGGACCGATATTGATTGAAATTTTAAAATAGATAGAATATAATTAAGTGTAAGGGATAAACTCTTTGGTGGGTAGGGATGAATCCGATAACCGAGGGTAAGTCGCCAGTACTAAAATACGATTTAAAGCATACATTTACCAATAAGAAATCAATAAGAATCGTTTCTAAGGTACTTCTATAACAGTTTTGTTCTGTGTCTGACGCCATATTGCAACATCGAGGGTCCTTGACGCTCCTCATTATTTTCGTAGTATAATTTTACAAAAAGATGATTCTGCATTTAAATTTTATGCACGTTTCATTTTGCATAATACTTTTTTGTTTTGATTAGTACAAAAATGCAAAACAAAGTCTTGTAATCAAGTAATGACGTTTTAGGGCAGTGAGTGAAAAACAAGACAACATTAAAAGACCATTAAAATGATTCTTTTTGCATAAGGAATCTCATTATAGAGGTAGTGACGTATTTTAAAATATATATTAAACTCCTTTAAACGTCCCAATGCTTGGGACGGGTATTTCTTCAAAGAGAGGGAGATCAAGTATAGCATATCTCGATAAGTGCAGGCTCTAGCACTTTTTTCTAAAACTCGGTAGATTCTCTCATACGCGTAGGTTTCCTTAGGAGATTCTCCTTCGCCATAGGACAAGTTATATCGTGTTGAAAATAAAAAAATAAAGACATTTCATGATGAAGAAAATATTCTAAAAACCTATCTTCTTATACTCATAAGTAAATGCTATAAGAAAATGACTATCCTGACATTTTAGAAGGCTGATTCTTCTTCAAAGTGGACTCACAGCGGTCTACTACTGTTTTTTTTACATTCAAATCCATTAACTTTTTTCCATCCCTGGAATTGAAGCCAGAATCTCGCGATGTATTCACTAACCTCTAAGCCTACCAAGTACAAAAAAAGTATAATTAATGAGAGCAGTCGTTACGTATAATGACAAGTAAAAAATATGTGATAATCTCATAATCATATTAAGATAGGTGACAATTTATTTTTAAAGTGGCGCAGACCAGAGAGCTTCAGTAATAACTATAAAGATTAATTATATACATCTTTAAATTTAGCATGCGGCTTTACAATATATAAGTTTTATAAAAAGAGGCAGTGGGAGACTGGTAATAATACGCTCGTATGGGAGACCTACTAGTGAAGCGGGTTCATATCCAGAAAAAATCAATGTGCAAATCATTTACAACGTGATAATCACTTGTGAAACAAGTGATTATCCATCCATTTAAAATGGGCAGCCTATACATTGAAGGAAATTATCGTGAAAAACCTGCATGTCTGAAAAACAGCAAATTTTCAAGATATGTCGTTTGAAAATTTGCTGTATTTCAGACAGAACGGCCATGCAAGGTCGACCGTACCGCACTTAGAGAGCTAGTGAACTATATAAACGGTAATGGTGATTCGTATTGAATACTGTGCCCAGCAGTGGTACGTTAAATAAGGCTTAATATGAAGGGCATTAAAGTTTGTAGCATAAAAGTAAAGGACTTTCGTCCAAACTTGCAAAAGCCTTACGACCTCCTTAATCCGGCCCTGTCGTACTATCCGTTCTCAGCGGACGTCTACTAACTATTAACTACCTCCCTGTCTTCAATATTTCGTGATGAGTGAGTGAGTGAGGTGACCTTTCGCTGTTTTGTTACATCGAAAATTGTAACTTATATTTCTTTTTACGGAAATACGCTTATTCTTAAAAAGTTCCACCAACATTTACAATATATCATGCATTAAAAAGGTTTTACAATATTTCTACTTTCAATCCAATTATCCTTAAACTTCAAATGCCTTTGGGGATAATAAAAAGTTTTAAATCTTTTATACTCTTTCGGGAATGAGATGAGGTGTTAAAGCTTATGCGAAAATATTTTCTGATTAAACAACATTAAAAAGAAATCCTATATAAGGTGGAAATTAAGTAACAACTAACTTATTAATAAAACTTGCAGTATTTTTTACGATCGATTTCATTTTGTAGCCGTATGCTAAAATTAAAAGAAAATTATTAAGCCCGGCCGGCTTCGCTGGGCGTAAGTTTAACTAAACTAAAGTGAATTAAACGGTTCTTATAATAATTTTCAGTAGCTAAGTTACTCCTTATAAAATTAACTGCCTTCGAGTAAAAGTCCCCTCCAAATCGGTCCAGCGGTTTTAGAAATTAGCCGGAACAAACAGACAAATTATAGACAAAATTTTGAAAAAATATTTTTTTGTTGGAGTACCGTATATACTTTTATATTATGCATTTAGTGAAAAGCTGTTAATTTGAAACTACAAACAGACACTTCAATTTTATTTAAAGATAATAAATATATAAAGTTTTGTCCTATAAAAGATTATCAGTTTCTATATAAATAATAAGCATTAAAATTTTTCAAAACTTGGCGCTTACTGTGTACTTTTATAGCATATAATATTTATTTATAACTGCACAGGAGACATTATACTTGTAGTGCACGGCTTTATGTGCTCTGCCTCAGCACGGGGGTGACACACCGGCTTTTCTGAGGCTGATTTCTTACTGAGGCTTACAAAACATAAATAATCAATAACTAAACATGGCCCGACCCGGGACTCGAAACCAAAACCTCCGAATGTGCGACGTACATACTTGCATACAAACCACTACAGCACCGAGACAGTTGGTATTTTATATTGAAACTAGCAATTCCCGCGGCTTCGCGCGCGTTCTAATCACTATTAAAAAATCATCATAAAAAAATAAAAACTGGAGAAGGCAACCCTCATCACCATAAAATAGCCTAGAATCCATACTCAGACCTACCAAATATACACTAAAAATCATAGAAATCGATCAAGCAGTTTCGGAGGAGGTTAATAACAAACAAACACTGAGACACGAGATTTTTATACATTAGAAGAAGAATAGAATACGTAAGGCTACTTACTTACTTGCTTCACTAAAATACTAACGATCCTACCGTTAACTCTAAACCTTTTGTGGTTAGCGATAAACCTATATACGTACATAGACGTATACATAGTTAATGCATAACGTATTCAGGAGTGACTAATCGACCTCCAACAGGTGTTTGGCAGATGCATTGCTTGTAGCATCAGAAAAAAAATGAGATGGAAAAATTTTGTATAATTTAGAATTTTGGTTTTTAATACTGACGCTGAATCGATCGTGTCGTAGACCTAGTTTGGACATCAGTAATTTTTAGACAGAGGTGGCTTTTTTCAATTTTATTTTAATTTAAAAAAGTGTGTGGGTACTTGGCGTAACAACATAAAGATCTTTTCAAAAATTATATCTTTCGCCTTATTCTACGTTTGTAGAAAAAACTAAAATGTTGACTATAGCTAACTTCAGGGTGTCGGTTGTTCGTGACGGTGCGCGCGCGCATCGTTAAAATTTACTCTCAATATTTTTCCCTAACGCACCAAAAGAAGTGTAACTTCAAAAAAATAAATAAATATTATGACGTACGATTTTACTTGACACAAAACAA
Organism: Boloria euphrosyne; assembly: GCA_951802675.2. Taxonomy (NCBI): domain Eukaryota; kingdom Metazoa; phylum Arthropoda; class Insecta; order Lepidoptera; family Nymphalidae; genus Boloria; species Boloria euphrosyne. Next base: position 7,776,752 of record OX637896.1, read on the forward strand.
CAGATAGTCAATATTCGCGTAAATCTAACAAAGATTTGCGACCCAATTTCTGTAATAGCGTCACTCAAAGTATTTACATGTGATAAAATATTTATAAGTTTTAAAGTTAAATAGGAACTGCTGTATTATAAATTGAGTTAGCTCTCTGAAATAGTCTTTATCTCAGCATTACATACACTTCTTTACTACTTAGCATACACTTCTGTTTTTTATAGTTGGGAAATGCACTGACGCATACCACCTGTACAAAACGGGTGGTTATGTGTCAGTCAGTACTACCCACTAAACCAACCCGCAAGACACATCGCCCACCGAAGTGGGCCTTCCCTACGCGTTTCTTGGCTTCGCCTCCGGTCGGACGCTACTAAGCCCTCCACCACGACAAGGTGAACGCACGTTGGGGGGAACTAGCATACACTTCTAACCTAACCTAAGCGATTGTATAATATATATTAGGTTTTGATGACTTACACGAGATGGTCGGCACACCAACATAGGTTTCATCTTGGAAGGTGCATACTCGGCAGTATACCAGCGGATTACTCCTAGTATGTTCAGCTAGTGGGTAGCAGAGTGGACCAAGAAAAACCACTTGGCTGTTGTGTTGGTACTTGGTCTGCTTTGGCAAGTTTGCTGTCGGGACGTCAAGGTTAAGCCTAAGCGATCCTGTAACGCTCTGTTGAGATGCTGAAGGTACCGTTTAGTTAAAGTGGATTTATTACTTTTCTATCCAGTGAATCCCACACCTATGCAGTGTACAGTGCACAAAAACCGAAACCAAAAAAGGACATTTGCATGATTTGAAGCCATGATATAAAAAGTGTCTAAAATTTAATACTTTGAAAGCTATAACTATTACTAAGTCTTAAATTAATAGTAGCTTTTACTTAAATATCTCATCACGAGATGCAACTTCGTTAGACTTCGCTTCCTCGTGCCTTATTCAATAAGCAAAGCAGTTAAACTGTGCCTGCCGTCTTGCAAAATACACATTCAAAGTATATCTTTACAGAGTGTGTATCTTATTATGTATATATAATATAAACATTAATAAACTAATTTGAGTCTAATTTGGTCATTATTACAACAGCGCCATCTAGTTCCGTGGTTACAAGCTACGAGGCTTGTGTTACGGATACCAGATAGTTGATATACATATAAATTTAAATATATACAATATATACATATTATAAACATGGGTGTTTAGGGTGACTGAAGTACAAACATGCGTCTCAAGAAATGAATGTCCCCAGCGGGACTCGAACCCGCGACCGCTGGCGCAGAAAGTAGGGTAACTACCAACTGAGCTAAACGTGTCGTCAAATTTTTGTTTAAATTGAATTGCAACAATAGTATGATGAAAATGTTATAATAAAAACTAGCAAACCCAGCTGGCTGCTGGGCGTAAGTTAAAATAAATTAAACGGTTTTTATAATTTTCTAATAAAATATAAGTAGCCTAAGTTACTCCTTATAACATTAGCTATCTGCGAGTAAAAGTCCCGTCACAATCGGTCCAGCCGTTTCAGAGATTAACCGGAACAAACAGACAGACATTTAAAAAATTGCATTAAGTGAAATGCTGTTAATTTGAAATTTAACACAGACACTTCAATTTTATTTATATTTACTGATAATTAACTTTTTTGCCAACTCTACATATTTGCATTTTACTCTTGAATGCACACATTATTTCTATTTCGATCGCACAGAGTATAATATTTCAGTTATTCATTTTAGTAAATACCCATAATCTGATTATTTTCTATAGATATAAAATAAAATTCTAAGTTAAATCTGTAGGTACATTAAATATATTTTGAAATTTATTTTTTGAAATCTAATGAAAAATCTAAATGAAATAGGGGTTATTATTGATACAGAGGCCGAATCCTAGAAATCTTCTGTCTGTGGCATCACGAGAAACCCACTAGACAAATTTTGATAAAGTTTTGGATTATGATAGCTTGTTATTCGGATCATTTTCTAAGCTATTTATTCCTTAAAAACAAATAAAATCACAGATATTTTCTTTGCTTTTGCATTTATTTATTCCTAAACACATTTTTAATAAAATAAAATTATGCAGCAGTTCCAAATAAGCGCTATCTATTGAAGCAAAAGAAATGGACGAAATCTTTTGTGTGGTATTTAATATTTATATTACGATTAGATTGAAAAATTACGAACGAGAACGGTTCTCAAGACAACAACTGATCCGTACTAACTTATTCAGAAATATTTTGTAGGTACTTTGATTAATCTGAACGATAAAATACAATTAGTGCTAACTCAAAGGCCACTTAGCCTATTTAAGTATTGAATACTAATTCAATTTGGTGCAACATTATCGCATCGGTTAGACTTGTTTATGGTCTTTAAATACGCAGGCTCGTTAAGCGTTTATGAAATATTTTGAAAATTTGCTTTAAGAAATATTTGTATATTATAGGTATTTTTTTTTAAAAAATTGAGCCATCCTTATCACCTACAGAAAAAAAACAAACAAGTCGGTAAAGTCGTTTCGGAGGAGTTCGAGGACACGAGATTATAAATTACATTTTTTGACATTAATTTACATGGCGGTCATAGCACGCGTCATACTTTTACTCCAGCTGTACCTATGTATCATCATCATCATCATCATCAGCCCTTTTTAACGTCCCACTGCTGGGCACGGGCCTCCCTCAGTACGAGGGGGATCAGGCCATAGTCCACCGCGCTGGCCTAGTGCGTATTGGCGGACTTCACATGTCTCTTGAAAACTTGCTAGGTTCTCTCAGACATGCAGGTTTCCTCACGATGTTTTCCTTCACCGTAAGACAAGTGGTAATCATGATAGAAATGATTCGCACATGAAAATATCAGAGGTGCGAGACCCGGATTTGAACCGCATCACTCGGTTATACAAGCGAGCGCGTTACCGCTGGGCTACCACTGCCTTCTACCTATACTACCTACCTATGTATATCTGACGTTAATTTCCAGGTTATTTGAAAAGTAGCATGTCAATCCAAATCCTTGGATGGTTAAATACTATAATAAATCATTAGTGAAGCCTTTTCAAGTACGATTGATTAGAATCAATAGTGCGCTATAAAATGCAGATCTATAGATCTCTGTCAATGTCCTAATGATAATTGTATTTGACATTTTATAAAAAAACTATATTTTCGGATATTATTATAAATTAATTTTGAGTTTTGTTAACCGAATACAAAAATGAGAGGTACCAGTTAGTTATTTTTTACTTTTATATATAACGCTTTATATGTATTATAATATAATCAATAATAGAGGGAACTAAAGTTAAAAAAACACTAGAATTGAATACTTCTAATTTTTGAAATAATTAAAAAAAATGCATACTTTAAAGAATAAAATATTTTCATGTTTTAATACTCATATAAGTAATATATTTATTTAGTTACAATATTGAACTTTAACCACAGATCACATAATACTAGGTTTAACTTAGGCCGCAATGGCCGGAAAGGATGGATTCTATTGATCCATCTCAAGACTGCTCGACAAACAATGCTCTATAAACTGACACGAACTATAAAATTCTTGCAAGCCATGTCTTATTGAAAAATTATAATTGCACATACTTCTAGCCCTCAAGTAGTATTAAAATTAAATTACATAAAATAAGGAGTTAAATACATATACCTATATCAAAGCCTATGTAACATATGATTTCACTAATGTCCTAAGCGAGTGTATAGCACCTTGAGTTGGCTGTCACATCCGTTGGCCGACTATATGTTTCATACGCTTTGCTTATATATAGTATACACATACATTTTCAAGCTCAGAACTTATTTAAAATCGTATATTAATATAACAATACCTTATAATCGTCTTTTAATACAATACCTGGTACTAAATCCTTTTTAAAGTATTTTTTATAATAATACTAGCCTTACCCTTGCTTCGCTCGGAATTTTTTTCTAGTAAAGAAAAGTTAGTATACCATGTTTTATTTCTATAGAAACATCTAAACTTTGAAATTTATAATATTACTAAGGATAAAAAGCCAAATCAATTTTGTCTTTATCGAATATTTGAACGGACTGATTTTTATTTAAAAAATGCCTGTGCATAATTAGTAATTAGTAGTGCAGTAATCAGTTTTGTACAGTACTTTTTAATTAACGTTCATTAAATATCTACAAGAAATAATTATAGATCGCAGTATAATATTAAATTATCCTACGCGAGAATCAAACTTATACACATCTTTTACTGAACTACAGACTTACTCAACTATTGTTTATTTTCTATTTGGAAATGGAATGCTAAAAATAAAAGGAAATAACAAGTATTTTTAATCCGCAGTACCCAGATAATAATCCCCGAGGCTTTGATTAAAACGGCCTTGCCTACACAATCACAATTAGTGCTTTGTTCCTGCGCCTGCGCAATGAAACAGTCTCGCCTTTAACGCTGGAACAGTACTCGAGTGACCTGCTTTTACTTTACATATGAATATAATATTTTACAAGTTAACTTCAATTTTCCTTTAACTCAATTTACTCAACTAAGGAATATAATATAGTTTTCAGATTGCGATTGTTTTTGACGATGTAGTAAATTCTCATTAGAAACAATTTTAATAAAAATTCAGACGGGAAGCAGGCGCATGGTTTTGTATTAAAATTAATGTTCTTTAAGTGTTGATATAATTGACTTCCATTCCAGTACTGTTTCCAACAAATATTGTAAAAGTTGCCTGTAAAGTGTGTGTGTGGAAACTGATAAAATTTTAAATCCTTATTTATACGAGATAATGACATGCAGTATCCCACAGTACATGGAGTATGAACCATTATAAATAAGTACAACTCAAACGAAACACTCAAAACAATCATATTAAAAATCGTCAACCCTGGCTGACGTGTCCCAAGCGAGTGTATAGTAGCTTGGGCTGGCTACCGCCCCTCTCTCTCCCCGCAAACCCCGCACGATTGCTCTGTCTAGACACGTCCGTTGGCCGACTTTAAGTTTCATTGGCTTTGCACAGAACCATATAGTTCCATGGTATGCTACTACTAGGCTAGAGTTATGGATGCCAGATAGTTGATGCACTACACATATATAACTTTAAATACATTCATAATATAATATAAACCGTATGACTGCAGAACAAACATTCGTGTTCATTACTTAAGCTCCCAGCAGGACCCAATCCCGCGACCGCCGGCAGCGCAAGTCGGGTCACTACAAACTGAGCCAAATGTCGTCGCTAAAGCTCGTCAGAAGTCAGAACTAATATAATTAGCGCCTCTGATATTTTCATGTGCGAATCATTGAAGGAAAACATCGTGAGGAAACCTGCATGTCTGAGAATACCTAGCAAGTTTTCGAAGAAAATGTGAAGTCCGCCAACAAGCACGTCTAGGCCAGCGTGGAGAACTATGGCCTGACCCCCCTCGTATTGAGGGAGGCCCACCCCCAGCAGAGGGATGTTAAAAAGAATGAAAATGAGCTGAATTACATTTTTTATTACTATTTAACGTATAAAACGTACGTACGTACGATTAATGTTCCTTTACTTTAGTCAATGATCAAATATCACCGCGTTCCTAGATTTTAGGCAAGATAATTTTAGGTCTAGAAAGAGTTATGTTTTTTAATAGTTTCTTGACTTGAATAGAATTAAAACTTCTACACCAGTGATATTAATTTACTTGAACAAACGACAAAATAAAAAAATGAACTCAATAATACAGTGTTTTCTTCAATCTTCTCTCTAATATATAAAAATCTCGTGTCACAGTGTTTGTTATCGAACTCCTTCGAAACGGATTGACCGATTTTTATGATTTTTATGTATATTTGGTAGGTCTGAGAATAGGTCGTAGGCTATATTTTATTGCCCTAGGTGGCCCTATCCAGATTTTTATTTTTTCATTTTTAGACCAAATTTTGATTTTTTCATTTTTAGACCAAATTTTTTATTTGCTATCCATTTATGATTTAGCGCCAAAAAATACTTATAACCTCATCCTTCTACCACCAATCCCTATTTCTTAATAGAGATTACAACACGGGCAGAGCCGCGAGTTTGCGAGTACTAAGTATATACTTTATAATGAAGTGAAATACCTCTGTAGATAAGTAAATGATTTCTGTGCAAAAAAATAACTCGGCAAAAGAAGTCTTTGTGTTCATACAATGTGCGCGTTGTTATTCAATAAACTATTATCGCCCTTGACCCTATTTTTAATGCGCACTCAGTATTATAGTAAATATAATCAAAGAACTTGTTAGATATGAAAAATTACAAATATATATATATTTTCTTAGTTTAAGGAACTTTTTCTTCTTAAAATGTTGGTACTACCTAAATTTTCAAGTAAAAAATGCTTATTAGTATTTGTAGTACATAAGAATCATCTAAGCATTATTAAATATCCCGTCTTTATACGTCATTATACATAATTATGTTAGGACATTATAACACACAGCGCCATCTAGTTCCGTGGTAAGCTACGAATTACGGATACCAGATAGCTGATGCACTACACATATATAACTTTAAATATATACATATTATAAAACCCATAACTGGAGTACAAACATCCGTGTTTAACAAATGAATGCCCCCAGCGGGACTCGAACCCGCGACCGCTGGCACAGCAGGTTGGATCACTACAAACTGAGCCGAATGTGTCGTCAATATAAACCTAGCCGTATCAACCGTTTTAAAATGTTTGTCCGTCCGACGATTTTATGATCTGGCTGATCGCAAACCATTAGATGAGTCATAAAGAGTAGAAGATTTGATCGGAAATGACGCAGGATATGCTACTTGTATACCGGAAACGTTTCCAAATGTTATTTCATGTGTTAGCCATTATAATCTTAGTAAGTAAGTCTGTAAATAAGCTGCCTCCTTGGTCCAATGGCTGGTATGTACGAGTATGTCGGGGGCCTAAGGTTCTAGGTTTTAATCCCGGGTCGGATCAAGTTTAATTTCTGTCAAGGTTTTCTCAGTCGTAGCTGGGAAGTTGACGTTGTTCTATATATGAATGCTCTCTCTTCAGATAGCATGTAGAGTCGTTTATCTTGCGCCTGAACTCTCACTGCTCGTATCGATTTTGCTTTGATTATATTAAACTATTGTTCTTTATCAATAGTTTCCAGAATGGTACATTCTTCGTAAACAATAAGTATTTTGAACTACCAATATTATTATTTTTATTTTCTATCAGTAGTCAGGGATCAGTAATACTACAGCACTCCAATGAGAACACGATTTTTGATTTCTATGCAGCAATAAATATACGTAGTGAATGCAGAGGATAACTAGTTCAGCTGGAAATAGACCCTTTGTCCGGTTCCTACTGGCGATTAGCCCGCGTGAGAGATTAGGTGGACTAACAAAAATGACTTAAAAGAGCAGATTGGTTACATTAATCTCCTTGAGAAGTGTAGAGATTCGAAAACTGATGGACTTCTGCATTGGTTATGAACCATAGTGCCTTCATAATGGTGTGTTAATGAAACTAATTTAAATTTCTAATTATCAAGTTCAACACAAGAAGGCCGCAGGCGCAGCGCGAGCAAAAGGATGACTACACGATAATTTGAACAGACAACATCCTATCGAGCGGTAGTCGGGACTCACAATTGTACTCATTGTTTATGCTATCATACTTTGCAGGGAGGCGGAACATTTTTAATATGTATTCAATACAAAATCTTTATTTATTTATGTCAACTAAAGTACATATTGTAACTGTTGAAAATCAATCATAATCCGTTTTGAAAATTTCATAAGGAATAAATAGAATGTATTGATAAAACGAAAGCTCGTCCAAAGTTACAAACACTTTGACAACGATATAATAATACTAATTCAGAACTTTCATTTTTATAAATGTATCAATAACAAAACTGTTCATTAAAATTGACTTGTCGAAAATTTAAAACATAATTTTCTTGGTTTGTTGGCTGATAAGAGATAACACGACCAATTTCAGATGAAACATAACCGCTTTTTAAATACGTGGATTAGGAAGTGATATGGCTGGACTTCAAATTATTTATTTATTTATTATTTATAGCTGGAAGTGACGTTGAACTGACGCAGTCGCAGACGCAGTGATCGGTGACTTGGTGTGCAGGCTTAAGTAAGAAAGAAATTTTAGTAACCCAAGAACTTTAATCTAGAAGATTTCAGTTGATTCTAGACCTTCCTAAATCTAGTAAAATCTAAAACCTTTGACGACACGTTTGGCTCAGTCAGTAGAGACCCTACTTTCTGCGCCAGCGGTCGCGGGTTCGAGTCCCACTGGGGGCATTCATTCGTTGAGCAAAAATGATTGTACTCCAGTACTCCAGCTGTTGTAATAATGTCCCATAATATTTATATTTATATTTACTAGCATTTAAACTACATTCGATCAAAGGTTGATGAGCCCTGACACGTGTTTACACAGTGCAGATGCGGTACACGTGCCGACGCGTGCTGAAGGAACGATTGGCTGTTAAAAAGCTACCATATGATCATGTTTACTGTATTCCGTTTCCGGGGTTATGATTTATTTGATGTTGTCACTTTTTTGTTTTTGATTTATTGATATGGCAATATCAAGGCGAGCAGCTAGAATACTACAGCAAAGCCTATGAAACATATAGTCGGCCAACGGACGTGACAGTTTGAGCTGCCACACACTAATGTCCCAAGTGAGTGTATGGCAGCTTGGGCTGTCACGTCCGTTGACAGACTATATGTTTCATAGGCTTTGACTACAATACTAAGTTTTCATACGGTTTTACAATTTTATTGCCTAGTTATAGATTAGAGTTTCGTGTGAAATCTGTAGATTAGTAATTTGTAGTGTATTTGACAGAAAGCTGAGTTGGCTTAATCCTAGGGCGATTTTAGAACAGATCATTAGGTGTCTGAGTAAAATCATTATGCTTGATTGGCTTATAAATACATCCATAACATTAAGTTTAAAGTGAAACGTCCATTCGGCAAGTAAATACTTAAAATATTTATATCTAAAGGTGGCAAAAAACGTAAGGAAAGCATATAATATATGTATAAAATATTTTTTCAGACTATAATAACACACATACACCATATACATGTTATACTACTAAAAACAAAATGGTTTTGTTCTATTTTGTATCGTTTTCAGAACTTCTTTTATATAGGTACATAGGTACTATTAAGGTATTTTTCGTTATAGTTCCGTAGACGAAGTTTAAAAGCGGAAAACATTTTATTTTATCATATCCGTATCATCATCACCCTTTTTTACGTCCCAGTGCTGGGCATGGGCCTCCCTCAGTACGAGGGGGATCAGGCCACAGTCTGCGCTGGCATGTGCGTGTTTGCGGACTTCACAATTCACATGACTTACTTGAAAACTTGCTAGGTTTTCTCAGACATGCAGATTTTCTCACGATGTTTTCCTTCACCACCAGACAAGTGGTAATATGGTAGAAATGATTCACACATGAAAATATCAGAGGTGCGAGACCCAGATTTGAACCCGCATCACTTGGTTATACAAGTGTGCGCGTTACCGCTGGGCTACCACTGTCTAATTAAAACATATCCGTATGTTACATTTGTTTAGACTATATTGTTAAATTTGTAAAATATATCTATTATTTATTTATTATATTTATTCATTAATAATTATTTATTTAAATTTTGATGCTTTATATGCTTAAAAGGAATCTGTAAGACTTTAAATGAGTAATTTGTGTCTTACTGAAATAAGTCATCTCGCGTAAAAAATAAAAGTTCTTATATTCGAAAGCTTTCGAAATATTTTGAACCAGAAACGAAATATTTTCCTGCAATAAAAATTATCCTATATGTACCCGGAGCTATGTATCATCTGCATACTGAATATCCTCAAAATCTGTCCAGTGGATTTCTACACAAAAAATTATAAGCGCCGTAGCGTAGCAACGCGTGGCTGGATCTGCAAGTATAATGTGTAGGCATTGCTATAATTATTTTATAATAATTTTAATTCAAATATTTAAATATTTAGATATTTCATACCTTTGAATTTAATTGTTTCTAATTTATTGGTTCCGTCAGTATTGATCGTTCTTTAAAAGATGTTTTCCGAATATTTCAAGTATCGTAAACAGATTCGACCACTTTAATAAAAATCTATACTATTAAGAATTCGTAAAATCATGATATGACATTAAATAAAAAGTAATTTACACAAAAGAGCTGAGTGATAAGTAATGAAGTAACTTGATTCTAACATTAAGTTTTAACAGTTTTTCTACAACCTAAAATTAAGACCTAAATCACAGACTTTTTGAGAAAGATAAACCTAACTCAAACAAAAGACGTAAAGTGTAAAACTAAGTGAGTCATCAACTTTGTAGCCCCATAAAACGATATCTTCGAAAGCTATCAACATGAGGAAGACAAGACATAAACTATAGAATATATACTATAAGTACGTATAGGCAAATGTATCGACATATCCAAATGGGCCACGTCACCACCCTCGTGTAATTGATTTCCACCCCCGGCGCACCCTTCATGTAAAACATGAATACGTTTCGTTAAAACGCGTGTCCTTTAAAGATTTTTTAGAAATAAATTCTCTATTATTACTTCTAAATATTACTTTTTTGAATAATAGAAATTTGAAAATAATTTTCTTCCAGAAATTTATATGGGACCATCACTTATTTACTCATTATAATATTATATAAATAAAAAAACGATTGCATGAAAGTTAAAACGAATCAAAACATAAAGATATATTTATCAAGAATACATAAAGCATGTAAGAAGATGATTACACATAATAGTTCCCGTTCTACATACAACGATATGAAAAACAACTATAATACATAACATGTATTCAGCCATTTTAACGTCCCTCCTTGGCATTAGCCTCCCATCAATTAGAGGGTTCAAAGTTCAAACCATAGTCCACCATGGTGGTCAAGTGCGGAATTCACGAGTTCTCTCAATCATGCAAGTTTCCTCACGCTGTTTTCGATTATTATAAGGCAAGTGATAATAATTAATGTTAGAAATATCCCATGAAAATTTCAGAGGAACGACGAAGGTAGGCTTCTTTCAGATTCTCAAGCAATCGCATATCCACTGGGCTGGAGATTCTTGACTTAATGGTTCATTAAGTGACTCTGAGTGCGGCGGTTAAACTTACAACTACTTCCAAAAAATATAGATAATTTGAATATTTATTAAACCAGCTAATCTAAAACACAAGTTAAAACAAGCACTTTTCAATGAAATTACATCAAACTCAAACATTATGTTATACTTTAAACTAGAACAGCGGACAAACCGACATCCGTCGTCAGCTTTGTTACGCGTGCCATTGTACTACTTGCCAACTAACTCGACGCTTACTCGTACTGTGCAGAATATTAATTTAATTAAACATTTGTTTTAAACTTGCACTATACATGATGTAAATTTGGGAAATGATAATAACTCGTATATTTTAATCTATACATATAATAAAAGCTTGAGTCGAATCTGTAGATTGAAATAGTAATTATTATCGTGTCTATAGTTTTACGATTTTGCCTGCCTGTCTGTGACCGCATCACGAGAAAATCACTATAATTTTGGTAATTGATGAAAAATATTAAAAGATCGTAAGGAAATCCGCCAAATGTTAGGGATTGCAAATTTGGATATCAGAGAGGCCAAAAGAGATATGTGAAAGTCAAAGATTGGTTATTGAAACCCTGTCAACTGTCATTTTCGAACAGAGGACGGTCCGAAAACTGTTGAATCCGGATTGGTACCCTCTGACGGATAGATTGTATTTTTGGATTGCATAATCAATCTTTGGTTCGTTTATAGAAACAGTTTTTTTTTTTAATTCGGATCGCAAACTCAGTTTCAGATCGGTATTGAAATCGGCCTTAGACCGATTGTCATAAATTTTGGTTCGATTATTGCTGGTTCTCCGAGTCAAAATATAGGATACTTGAGGTAAACTTAAGCGCTACTATTTAATTTTTCAGATATCTATATTAACCGTTATAACCTTTTTTAAAAGTAAGCCGATCATTTGCCAAAAACTTTTAAGTGGAGTTTTCCTAAAAAGATGAAGCCGTCTTTGATAATGCAATGGAAAGAATCAATAATTTCGGTTACAATATCGCATATTTACGCAAAAAATCAACAGAGTGACTCATACCTACTTTTCTGAAATCAAATTCGTAAATATTGGTTACTACTTCATTGTCTTGTAGAGCATTTAATTAAACGTTTTTTTTTCTTTAATTTTTAGTTTTCTTTTTTTTTTCTTTTTAATAACGATCCATATTTTAATTTAGCGCGAGCGAATCTGCAACTTTCGCTAATTATATACTAAAACCTTCTATCTATTGATGGAAACAGTATGAAAATCGATGCAATACTTTTTGAGTATATCTTTCTTTATAATATTATATAGTGATGCACAGTGACACCATCATCACTTGTTTCGTTAAATTAAAGTGAAATATGTTACCATCTACGATGACGATTCATTTTATTGACTACATTTTGTATTTTGTAGCATAGCTTTGAAAAGCAATGTGTATGCAGATGAACGCGTTAAACGGAAAATCCCCATGCCTCAAAAGCTACTCGGGCTTCTTTCATTGAAAGTATTTTAATTGCGGTTTTTTTACTTTTTTTTTATTTTCTAGATATTATATGCTGCTTTTTCCGCGACACGTTAAGTCTACTGGGAAAAAAATTCAAATATGATATATATTACAAAATTTTTCTACCAAGAATTTAAATCAAAAGTGCAAAACAGATTTTAAAGATTCGCTGTAGGTATATACTTCGCCCTACAATCTATGTTAATAATTAGGAAAAACTCTCAAAAATTTAAAAATGCAGTATTTTTATTGTCTTATAACGTAACACTTGTCGTAATTCTCACCGAATCAAGCTCAGTATTTCAGTTCCACTGCAAGCACCATGAAGATTATCTATTAAACCCATGGTGTTTAATACGCCATCTAATAGTAAATATCCTGTCCTCCATAAGTAACCATGATTGGAAAAAAAATTGCAGACTTTATGGTAAAACCTAAATATCATAGAAACAAACCATTGTTTTTTAGTTTCCTGAATACTAGTAACATATGTGGGTTAAGAACAGAGCGTGAGTACACACCAGGTGGCTCCGGGGACATGTTAATTATTCAAAGTATTGATTTCTAGTCTTGATTTGTCAAGTCGTTAATGTATCGGAATATCGGTTACGCAAATATACACCTACCTATATATATGATACTTACGTTTTAACTAAAACTGTAAGGAAATTTCAAAATAACTTTTAATTTAGTTTTTTTTTTGCTTATCGTTAATTGGTAGACGAAAGCCCTCCCCCATAAAATACAAACCATCTTGATCTTGACCCGTAACTGCTACCTTTACAAATAATTGGTCCACTTTTCCGTAAAGCGTAATTTAGTTAATCTATATTCTATAATTATAATTATCATCAAAATTAGCGGAAGGATTTTTTTGGGTTGTTTTTGTATGGAATTGCCATTATGTAGGCTAACTCATTTCCAAAAATTTCATGAACCTGAGGGCCTAGACAAAGTAACAATCGATTAGCGAAAGCGATAGTAGAAAAGTCCAAAATGTATGGGTTTGACATATGACTTAGATATGTCACGTGATTTGTTGTCAACGAATAGATGATGGTAGACAATGTACATTCATTTCAATTATTAGTGATTTAAAGTTCAAGATGCATACGCTGCGTTTAAGCGATGACGATTGTAGAAATCGAATCGCTTCATAACGAATGCCGGTTGGCTATAGGCCCCTGTAGTTAGTTATAGTCTGTATAAAATTTCATGAAAATCTGCCCAACTTTTCAGCGTCGAAGACAGTATGTATGTATGTCTTCAGCCTTTTTAACGTCCCACTGCTGGGGGTGGGCCTCCCTCAGTACAAGGGTGATCAGGCAATAGTCCACCGCGCTGGCCTAGTGCGTGTTGGCAGACTTCACATGTCTTTCGAAAACTTGCTAGGTCTTCTCAGAAGTGCAGGTTTCCACACGATGTTTTCCTTCACCGTAAGACAAGTGGCAATCATGATAGAAATGATTCGCACATGAAAATATCAGAGGTGCGAGACCCGGATTTGAACCCGCATCACTTGGTTATAGAAGCGAGTGCGTTACCGCTGGGCTACTACAGTATGTATACCTCTATGTAAAAACGTTATATATTTATGTAGCTAAAAGCTTCTCTTTTGCACATATTATAACAGCATTATGAATTATAATCGAGTGTTTTGAATAAAAAATACAGCAATTTAAATTTGTTTACATCACCTGTACGAACGAGGCCGTCTAACACGACGTCGTAGGCTTGGCATGTTACTTGCGATATACAATTCAATCAGCTACTCTATTTCAAAGAAAAAACTGTTATGTCTACAATTTACGCAAACAATGAACTTTTTATCTGGATTATAGAACAAAGGTTGTTTATTACGTACGAAACGGTCTGGCGCTAAAAATCTCTAAAGCGTATCGTAGTTAAGATACTTTTAACTCAGAAAATCACTAGTCACTTTTAAACTTATTCTACGATTTCTCAAAGTGCGTAAATCAGTGACTATATTTTAGTTTAACTTTGTTATTTAAAAAATATAAAATATCGTGTTAAATAATCAATTTAAAAACACGCATCTTTCTTTTAAGATATCAACTCAAAATAATCTTATTACTTATACTTATTAATTGAAAGTTGAACGACCTGACTCGATAATCGATGCAAATGCAAAAGGACCAACTTATTTTTCTTTTAATAATTACGACTCACCCTCGGTCCGCTCGAGTTTCCTTAGTACCTACGTAAATACTTGTCTCAGTGTTTCTTTCGCGATGCGGTCACAAACAGACAGTCAAAAACTCTAGCGATAGCAATGACTACTTATATAAAAAAAATATCCGAAAGATATATTACAGGCATTATAAGGGACTTTGATGCCATTTTGATTTTTTTTTTTGTAAATTGTGTGTAGGCAATGTCTAACAAGTATATAAACCTTTGAGACTTCAAATACATTAGTCTCTCCCGTGACCATGTGCGCTGTAAAGCATTCGAAACGTCGGGAACTAAAAATCAAAATAAATCCGCGACAAAATCTGAAAATGTAGTTTTAATTTATAATACAACGCTATCTATTAAAATTTATTCAAATTAATTACAGTATATGAGGATGACTAGAAAATCAGATGCATTAAAACGAAATTCGCATATAAGTCATAACCCTATCTCTTCAAAAAATATCGATGGCATTTTCGTCACAAAAAGGAAAATTTGCTCATACTGTAGTTGCCACTTGTTGCATTATTGGTATACATTTCTGTGACCTGAATTACAAAATAGGTCGCACATTGCCGTATAAAAATCAATTAAACTTTGTGCGAAGTAGTTACTATTAAATTTAATTAATATTGAAATTTCAGTTAAAAATAACTAAAACGATGGCAAAGAGAAAGAGATAGAGCATGTGTTATCGAAAATGTACAAAACAGATTAATAAAAAAATAAGGAAAAGTTCCTTAATTCATTTTTTTTTTCTAATAGGATATTCAATTCAATTCATTTTTCTTGTTAATAGCTTCAAAGCGTGCCAGTCTAGTACTTTAATTAACATCAATTTGCCAATGTCACGTAGTATGGAGAACACGCGAAAGATTGGTACCTTGAATGATACAAAAACGTAATATTTATTATTTAAACTATTTTATGTATTACATATTATGCTGAGTAAAATTTTGAATCTTTAAAAATAAACAGAAATTAAAAGATTTTGTTAGAATTGAAGAGTTCCACTATGCACTTTCTGGACCATCATTAGATCAACTCGGGCAAATTGTTGTAATATCATAGGGATGTCGTATTGGTTTATTAGCTGACATGGTACTTCTCGGATCTAGCAAATCGATTCGTAGGAGCAACCGTGTTTTAGTGGCTAGTACTGGAATTTCTAGGCAGTGAGTCCCACATAACATAAACTTATGCAAGGTCTATGTATAAAATAACCTCTTTGTGCACAAAAAATATTATCTAAAGCCGTCCACTGTCCACCAGTTTCAGTGTGAACCATTATCTTAAATATACATACTCTTCTGAAAATCCTTTTGAAATTATAATTATTATTGATGCAGAGAACATATCTATAGTTTTAAAATTATTGTAATTATTGAAAACTACTGAACGGATTTTGATGAAATTCAGTATGATGATAGCTGGTTATTAGTGTTAATATATTGGATACTCTTAGAAAGGAAAACGTCTAATTTCTGAAAAATCAATCACTAATTGTCAAAGAACACCTAGAAACTAGTCTCTCGTTATAAATTTATAAACTTTAATATGATATATCAATAATCTATATATATAAAAATGAAACCCGTTTTCCGTTGTCACGACATAGCATGAAAACGGCTTGACCGATTTGGCTAATTTTGGTCTTGAATTATTTGTGGAAGTCCAGGGATGGTTTTAAAGGTGAATAAATATGAAAGTTGTGCGGAAAAAAAGGAAATAAAAACAAATAATCTTTATAACTTAATGGCGTTTGACGTATCATGTTATTACCGTTGCCATGGTGCGTGCAATGGTAATTAAATCAGCGAATACATACTGGGAGCTTGACCAGAAACGGCTTGACCGGTTTTTATGAAGCTTTTTGTGTATACTTGTTAGGTCTGAGAAAAGGTCGTAGGCTAATTTTTATTATAAGGGTGCTCTAGCTCTAGATTTTTTATTTTTTTCTTTTTACACCAAATTGTTATTTTTTTTATTTTGGAGATCAAAAAATACGTATATTTTCATTCTTCTCCAATCCGTATTTTTTAAGTAATTAGAACGTGGGCGAAGCCGCGGGAATTGTTAGTATAATATAAATAAATTAATTTTAATATATCAATTAGTGCCAATTGATCATATTACATACACTTGTATTTAAAAAATGGAAACTGTCAAGTCATATTAGATAGAACAAAGGCTGTTTTCAAAGGTGTTTTAAATGTCAATTAGTAAATGAACTTGTTGGTTGTGGAACGGTGGAGCAGAGTGACGTCATCGGTGGGGGTGATAGGAGGAGTGTGGGTAGCTGTGTCAGGATGACGGCTGAAGCGCCCAGTCGCACTGTCTGCTTAAACGGAGTTTTAGTACCTACTGGGTGGATGAGTTTAAAATTATTGCGGATATAATTCAAGTTTAGGCCTAATTTTGTCTTTATGTGCTATAATTGAAGAAAGAAATATAAATTCCTACCTAGTTCAAGTTGATAAACATTTTTACGCTTTTACAGGCTTTTGCTTGCTTGTTTGCATGAATGAACGTAATATCTCATCGTGTTGGTAATCAACTATCTCCAGTAGGCGCTGGTCTGATTTAAGTAAAAAAACATGTTGTTGTATATAGCCTATTTAATTATGAAGATTATAAGCAATCTTACATCACACTACGAGTTACGACGTATAAAACGGGTGAAAACGAGAGAAAGCCCTAGTCCACTACTGCATATGCTAAAAGACGATACCCTACATAATTTCAAAGAAAGAAAATACTTTTCATTCATTTAAAATCCAGCAGCAAACTCTAGTTATCTAGAAAACAATTAAATGTTACATTTATTATTATTAGAGGTATTAGACGTTAATTAATTTTAAACCACTGTTAAATAAAATAAAGCACGACTTCACTTGCCACTGAATTTGTCCGAGCTAGATAGAAATACGGACAACCAACCAGACACCTGTGTGCGTAATCCTCTCTATCCATACACGCTATCCATGTGTGAGTGAACCAATTGCACACATCATTGTGTGCTTCATTCCCGTGTACAGACGTATGAAATATGTGGTAGTGTGCGTTAAGTAAACACATATAGATGCATTGGTAAAACGATTTGGATGTATGGTTCAGATTAAGACTAGTTGGGAACTTCAGTTAACGAAGCACACTGCGATTTGTGATATTCAATAAAGTTTAACGTTTGCGATTTCAAACGGAAATGTAATGGAGTACCATAAATGCTTTACTAATCTTTAATTGGTATTCGTTTTCCTTGCAACACCTTTTTCTTGGAAGACAAAGCGGAGAATAGAAGTAGCCTACATTTTCCTTGTTGTAATCTATACTAATGTTAAATTTTATCGAAATTCACTCAGCAGTTTAAGCGAGAAAAGTGACAAAGAGTTAGTTTATTTTATTTTACATTTATAATTTAGTCCATTGAAATGTTACATTTTTTAGGCCTTACCTTGCGTTTTTTAGAGGACGCAATTTTATTTTTTTAATGTGTAGGGGGGGTCAGTGTATAGCTAAAAACAAGTTTGTGGGGTTGCCACCCTTGTCCCACGGCCGCCATCTTGAAAATAGGGGTTGAAATGGTTTTTACGATATATCTCTTAAGCTATTTATTTGATAAAAAAATTGTAGACATTTTTTGTTGCAAATTAAATTCTCTACAACTTTGGTCCAGTAACTTTTTGTCGTAGAACTATAAATAAAAAAGTTATAAGCGAAAATGTTCAGAAATTCGAGAAAAAATTATATTTTTCAATGTAACTCTTTTTTTATAATTTTACGAAAAAAGGATATCAGACCATTTTTGTAGATCGTTTTTTGAGGAACAACTTTTATGAGCAACATTTTTTCATTAAGTCAATAGCTAAGGTTTTACAGCGCTCCGAAATGAGTACTATTTTTCAGTATCAACTTATGGCAACTAATAGCAAACTGTCTTATTAATAAGCTTAGCCCTTTTTTTTTTTTTTTTTATGGGACAAAGGGGGCAAACGGGCAGGAGGCTCACCTGATGGTAAGTGATCACCTCCGCCCATGGACATCTGCAACACCACAGGGCTTACAGATGCGTTGCCGGCCTTTTAGGAAAGGGAGGGAGGGAGGAGGGAGAAGGACGGGATGAGGGAAGGAGAGTGGGCCTCCCGGGCTCTCACTCACCGAACGAAACGCGACCGCATAGCTGTCACTTCACGCCGGTCTTCTGTGAGAGAGTGGTACTATACGGGGCGTGCCGGCCCATTCGGCTGCTACCCGAAGGTAACAAGCATGGCACTACCACTTAAAAAAGCCCTTACATTAGAGTTAATTTTGCAATGTAAAGTTTGCTAAATGTACTTTGTTATAAATCGTTAATTTTATCGTTAAGCTGTTTGAGTATAAATAAATAGAACATAAAAACTCTTTCTTAAATTTAGACGAGTATTCGACATTTTCAATTAATTTATGTTTATGTTAAAATAATTTATTTTTCGTATTTTTTGCGAATTTATTTTAGTTTTTTTCCACGTCTGTGTCTCTGCGACCATGATTGCTGTAAAGCATCCGAAACGTAGGGAGCCATAAAAATGAACCACAAACATCAGAAATGATCGTTTTATACAAAAATCAACTAAATAAATAATATCGTATACAAGCGAAATTATCCTTAAGAGCATAGCAATTATACTAAAAAAAACTTTATGAGTAGAGCCGAGTGCAAGAGCTGGTAATTGTATACGAAACAAACTAAAACAGTGTCACGATCAATTTATCCGGTAAAATCTGTAATGTCGGCAATTTCTTTAACGATACTTGACGAGATTTTCGCACAACCTATTAGTGTCCTAGCGCTAAACAATGGCGTTAGTTAGTAGAGTTCAGATTCAGTGGAATAACCGGTACTTGTCCATTGACATGGGCATTCATCGAAATAAAGATTTATAAAGTTGGTATTTATTTTTGTTAATACCATTCGCAATAAACAATATAATAATTATTATTTAAAGAGGAATTTGGTGATAAGAAACGAGGGATTCAAACATTTTTGTGTGGTTAATGCTGAAACTACCCAACACCCGTCATTTTTACATTTTTCAATGAAATGACACGCGGTGTAAGGTACATATTTTTTTAAAGAAGACAGGTAAACTTTAAAATATTAATGTTATGATTATGTATGCTATCACCTTAGTGAAAGTTCGATAAAATTGTTTTTTTATTATCACTTTGAAAATGTACTGCCAGTGTTGCAAGTGCGAATGTTTGGATGTATGTTTGTTACTCAATCACGCAAAAACGGCTAAAAGAGATAGATTATAGTCTGAAATAACATATAAGTTACTATTTATTGCGGAAAAATGTACGCTTCCGTACTTCAAAAGGAAAAAAACGGAACCCTTAAAGCCGGGTCCCACGGCCCGTTTTCTCACAGATCAGTCCGCGCCGCGCCGGACCGACGGGTCGTGGGAACCGATGCATCCGATGAAGCCCGTGGTGGCCTCTTGTCGTCCGTCCGATCCATCGGGAGTCGGTAAGTTCAAAGGCGCGGCGCGTCGGCGCCCGTCGCGGCCTGTATGGGCGCGTCTACGTTGCTTGTTAACCCTTAACTAACATAGTGAAGTAAATTAATACCCCAGTCGTATATTTTTGATTATATTTCCTTAACCTTTTGTATTAGCGACTTCCACGGCCAGGTATTCTCAGTCGAGCACATGCGCTAAGAACAGGAACAGGTGGATGCGAAGCACGCAACGTTGGATGGTTTTCGTGCTATTAGCCTTTGGGGTAAGTTTTTACCCCCACTATGTTATTAGTGTAACAAATTTTTTTCGAACAAGTTCTTGTTTTTTTAATATTTTTAACATATTTTTGCCACAAAATGTTAAAATATTTAAATGAAGAACAAATAATGACCATGTTCAATGATTCAGAGGGAGATGAGCTTACAAATCTGCCACTAAATCAATTTGAGAGTGATTATGGATGGCATAACTGCTGAAAGTGATCATGACACAGAAAGTGAGATGAAAATTGAAAGCGATGCAGAAGCATCATCAGATGAATATTTCAACAGTAATCAGTTTTCATATTCAGAGCTTGCAAACTTGAATCAAAAATGAAACGGCGAATCTTCATCAAAGATCTTGGTCCTTCTTTGATTAAACTTCATGTTAAAAAGAGAAAACATGATGCTTTCAGGTATCCGAAAGAGCTAAGAGAACAAATTTATAATTTTCTTGGATGTTGATGAACGATGGCGAACCACCAGCAAAGAGAGTGAAATCTGGACACTGTTACCTCTGTACGTAAAGATGATCGAAAGTGAACAAAAACGAATAAGTAACATTTATAGTCCTGAAAAAAAACTAAAACCAAAGTCAAAGTAAAATTGTCCTTTTTTGTATATATTTAAATAAAAATGATGAAATTAACTACAAAAAGTTATCAAGCAATGATATGAATATTATTTTGTGATATATATAGCTCTGAAATTGGGGTGGATTTTTACCCCACGATGTTGGTTATGTAACAAAAAGTCACTATGTTAGTTAGGGGTTAATCGTTCATTTGGCCTGCGGCGGCGCATGCGCGTACACGCACTTGATGGAGTGGAGAATGTCAGACAACAGACCGCACCAGGCGGGCACGGGCCGTGGGAACGCTCAAAACGGGCCGCGACGGGCTTACACGGGCGGAGCAACGCCTGGCGCGGCCCGTCGCCCGGCGCGCCGTGGGACCGCACCGTTATAGGATCACTTTATTGTCCATATGTCTGTCTGTCAAGACCCTTTGCTTTCTTTTTAACTGGAATGAATTCCACCACCAGACGAGTCACCAGTAATAAAATAAAGATTTTGTAAGAACAATCAGCCAACATCTTTTTACGTGTCTAACTGAAAAGTTATAAATAAGGTAATAAAGTGTGAAATGAAACATAACTTCGTGTTTAAAATATGATAATAAATGCGATATGTAAATGGCTTCTGTCAAAGCTAAAAGTTAAATTAGTTCGAAGTTATGTCTCCCACGGGCTTTTCAAGTTGAAATTTGTCAATCGTATTCCATGTGTGATTTTCGGAATAATAAATAAGTGCTGGCCTCCTAGCTTTCTCACTTATTGGTATTCTCTTCAACTTTTCATATAATTAATTTTGATGATTGACCGACTTTAAAAATTAAGAAGTATGTAATTCGGTTGCTTTTTTCTTCTTTTAAGCTATTGCATAGCTTCTATCGCGGGCCTTGAGCGTGGAGACCGAATCCAGAAATTCCGTAACGAAAATAACCTAACACATTTTGTGCTGATTGCGAAAATGAGGTCCGTTTTCAAATCCAAGATGGCGGACATCCGGGTTGTTTTCAATAGATAATAAAAATATTTTGAACAATATTAATTTCTCATTTATTTAATAAAAGATAAAAATTTGTTTTCTTATCGGTCATTACGCTCAAAAAGTGTAACTTGAATTAATATCAAAGAAAAAAAACAAAGGAAAAAAATACTGCATAAATAAAATAAATAAATAATCATAATTGCATAAGCTGATAAAAACAACTACGCAATAGCTTTACCGCGGCAGTCTCCGAGTGCCACACGTCTTTTATTTGTATGTATTTTACTTTTTTATGGTAAACTGACATCACTATGGTTCTTTATTTTAAGAACTAGTAACCCGTAAGCTTAGTTTTTTCTATTTGCCATTGAAAGTCCCATCGAAATCTGTCCTGTCGTTTTAAAGATTATCGGAAATAAGCAGACAGACAAAACTATTTAACAAGGCCCATGTTCAATGTCGAAATATAAAAATTTCAATCCAATAAAAATATTAAAATTTGAAAAGTTATTTTCAACAAGCAAAACTGGCCGGTATAAGACAAGACAACTATAATCTAGTTAAAAAATTCACAATAGGAAATAAGTATTAATCCTTACTAATATTATAAATTTCAAAGTAACTCTGTCTGTCAGACTGTCGCGCTTTCACGCCAAAACTACTGAAGTCTAGAGCCTGAGAAAGGACATAGGCTGTTTTTCAAGGCGAAAAAATTGCTCTAAGGGCAATGATATTTTAACTATAGCTATGTTATACGCTCACTAAACAACCGAAAAAAGTGTTCCGCGCTGCACACATACACACTTTTCATTCAAGGTACATGTCAAAATGATAGAAAGGGGATAGTCGATAAAATCAATAAGAAAAAAAGAGACAGCTAATGTTGTCAATTGCGCGTCAATGTAAACACACATTAGTCTAGCGACCGATGACATATCAGAATATTAGGCAAATAATTGAAATATATTAATAAATCGAAGTATTCTGCGTTCTTACATGTGGTATGAGATCCCTTGTGTTTTATTAACTTTGGTATCATAATTGGTGCATTTCCTAAATACACAGGATGGCATTTTTTTAAATTTTGTAGCAGCGTACCACTCGTCGCCATGCGGTGACACTGACTAAAGGCAATACGTCCTAATTAGGATGTTTTCGAGTTTTCACGATTGAGCGCTCATAACATATCTATAGTTAAAATATCATTGTCTAAGGGGTATAAATAGGCAACGAAAGTTTGTATGGAAATATATCTATATCTATATATAAAAGTCTCTAAAATCTATATATATATATAAAAGTCATGACATGATTTCTGAACTGGGCTTTCAGCATATAGAACAATTTACGTGCGCTTGATAATACTATGCCTGCAACCAATATTTTAACAATATCCAACTGTCTATTATGATTATGATGTAGTTAGCTCATACTGTGTAGATCTTGATACAAGTAGTCAAATTTAATATATAATAATTATTGTATGTATTGCAATATTGTTAAAATATTTTTTAAAAAAGAGCAAGTGTAGAGTTTCTTGCCGGTTCTTCTCTGCACAAACTGCCTTCCGAACCGTGCAGTAGCTTTCTTTCAAATCTAAATTCTAAAAATTTTTAAAAATTATAATTCAAAAGAATCTGTCAAAATCTAAGCATACTTTGATTTGATTAGATTATTTTTAATTTGCAGTAGTGTTGCTTAATACTTTAAAATAATCAAAATTCAATTTATATTTTTAGCAATTTTAACTTAATTTTCTTATATCAAATTAATACTTAATTTAAATTATAAAATGTAACTTAGCATAAACAATTTATAGGTAAGAAAATATACATATTATTATAATAGCAATACTACATAATACTTTTGAATAAATAATATTAAAATAAAAATTATAATAATTATAATAATAGTAGCTAAAAATAAGTTAACAATATTGCCATAATTATAAATTATTTTTAAATTATTTAAATTTAAATATAAATGTTTAGAATTAAAATTTTATAAGGTACTCTGATGCCATTTTCAAAATTTTTGTAAATTGTGGGTAGGCACTGTCTGTAACAAGTATATAAACCTATGAGACGTCAAATACCTTAGTCTCTCCCGTGACCATGATTGCTGTAAAGCATTCGAAACGTCGGGAACTAAAAATCAAAATAAATCCGCGACAAAATCCGAAAAGGTAGTTTCATTTATAATAATATGTTGAGAATAAAAATAACAAAAAATAAATAAATACTTATTACTTTAACGGATATTTACATTTCTTATCATACTAGTTTTTTTTCATTTAAAATTCTTTAGATACCTGAATAATGTAGTAATTGTAATATTCAATTCAAAATATCAAAACGCAGACGTGATGATGATAATGATGATGATGATCATTATGATGATGATGATGATGATGATAATCTTCACCTGTTCCTACAGAAAAAATGAATATTTTGATTCTGAACTCAGAAAGCTATATATATTATCGTGAATTTCATTTGTACGATACTTATACTCGTACTTCCGAAGTAAGCAATTTGTTCACAATGTAAATGCTAAGTTTACAAATTTTTTAGATCGCGACCATTCCTGTAAAAATAGTATTTTTCTTATGTAAGTAATTATATATGCATATAAAAAAAACTGTTATGTTGAAAGAACAAACAGATACTTTAATTTTAGTTACATGTATACACTAGACTAGAATCTAGATACATTTTGAAGGTTAGTATAGATATATCAGAAATGAGATATTTTTTGCAGTAAAAAGTATCCTATATATTGACCCGGAGAACCAGCTATCACCACACCAAATTTCATCAAAATCCGTCCAGTGGTTTTCTCGTGATGCGGTCACAGACAGACAGACAAAAATTCTAAAAACTATAGATTCGGCCTCTGTATCGTTAATAATGACTATTACAATTGGAATTTCAAAAAAATAATCAATGTACAGATTTATCTAAGTTAGATTTTATTATAGAAATATCTCTTCCCTTAATAATGGAAATTTGGTTTTTAATTCTTATTTTAGGCTCAGCTATGATTTTAGTTAAAAAGTAATTATTAGGCGTTCGAACATCTGATGAAAATCGTATCTGATATTTACCATTCATCAAATTTCAATTTCCGTGCTATGAAATTTGACAAATTGCTAAAGTTTATCGAAAACAGTTCTACAACTTTAATTTTGGTTTAATTAAATTACCGGCGGATGTACGGGTTTTTTCAGGGTAGAAATAATTTTATTTCGAACTAATCTGTGCTACCACTACATAATTTATTTTGTCTTACGGCGAAGGAAAGGATTGTGAGGAAACCTGCATTTCTGAGAGAAATTAATAAGTTTTCGAATGACCTATGACCCGATCCCTCTCGTATTGAAGGAAGGCCCCTGATAATTTTTAAAATCGGTCAAAACAATGAACATTTTATGTGGGTACTCAGTTACCAAAATGTAATCAATAATTTCCAACAGAGTACGGATTTGAATAGTTCACCAATAATTACATTTACATTCCCAATTTTCAAATTACAGCGGAATCAGTCACATCACGTATTCGGTTCATGCCGGTCAATTGCGAAAATACGTTTAATTCGGATCTTATTTACATAATTCGAATACTAATAAACCTTTTAGTGAAAATTATAGACCTTTTAGTGAAAATCAAACAAAATATTTTAATATCAATATTAAATTACGTTTCTAGACTCTTTTCACTACTTATTATGCACCATAAATCCAAAAAAAAAAACAATCGCAACTCCGGTCTGTTACTAAGATTTTTTTCATTAATTAAACAACTACTTTGAGTCTGTTAGTTGTCATGCCACGATAAAGTAACTCTGTCTGTCTGACTGTCGCGCTTTCACGCCAAAACTACTGAAGTCTAGAGCCTGAGAAAGGACATAGGCTGTTTTTCAAGGCGAAAAAATTGCTCTAAGGGCAATGATATTTTAACTATAGCTATGTTATACGCTCACTAAACAACCGAAAAAAGTGTTCCGCGCTGCACACATACACACTTTTCATTCAAGGTACATGTCAAAATGATAGAAAGGGGATAGTCGATAAAATCAATAAGAAAAAAAGAGACAGCTAATGTTGTCAATTGCGCGTCAATGTAAACACACATTAGTCTAGCGACCGATGACATATCAGAATATTAGGCAAATAATTGAAATATATTAATAAATCGAAGTATTCTGCGTTCTTACATGTGGTATGAGATCCCTTGTGTTTTATTAACTTTGGTATCATAATTGGTGCATTTCCTAAATACACAGGATGGCATTTTTTTAAATTTTGTAGCAGCGTACCACTCGTCGCCATGCGGTGACACTGACTAAAGGCAATACGTCCTAATTAGGATGTTTTCGAGTTTTCACGATTGAGCGCTCATAACATATCTATAGTTAAAATATCATTGTCTAAGGGGTATAAATAGGCAACGAAAGTTTGTATGGAAATATATCTATATCTATATATAAAAGTCTCTAAAATCTATATATATATATAAAAGTCATGACATGATTTCTGAACTGGGCTTTCAGCATATAGAACAATTTACGTGCGCTTGATAATACTATGCCTGCAACCAATATTTTAACAATATCCAACTGTCTATTATGATTATGATGTAGTTAGCTCATACTGTGTAGATCTTGATACAAGTAGTCAAATTTAATATATAATAATTATTGTATGTATTGCAATATTGTTAAAATATTTTTTAAAAAAGAGCAAGTGTAGAGTTTCTTGCCGGTTCTTCTCTGCACAAACTGCCTTCCGAACCGTGCAGTAGCTTTCTTTCAAATCTAAATTCTAAAAATTTTTAAAAATTATAATTCAAAAGAATCTGTCAAAATCTAAGCATACTTTGATTTGATTAGATTATTTTTAATTTGCAGTAGTGTTGCTTAATACTTTAAAATAATCAAAATTCAATTTATATTTTTAGCAATTTTAACTTAATTTTCTTATATCAAATTAATACTTAATTTAAATTATAAAATGTAACTTAGCATAAACAATTTATAGGTAAGAAAATATACATATTATTATAATAGCAATACTACATAATACTTTTGAATAAATAATATTAAAATAAAAATTATAATAATTATAATAATAGTAGCTAAAAATAAGTTAACAATATTGCCATAATTATAAATTATTTTTAAATTATTTAAATTTAAATATAAATGTTTAGAATTAAAATTTTATAAGGTACTCTGATGCCATTTTCAAAATTTTTGTAAATTGTGGGTAGGCACTGTCTGTAACAAGTATATAAACCTATGAGACGTCAAATACCTTAGTCTCTCCCGTGACCATGATTGCTGTAAAGCATTCGAAACGTCGGGAACTAAAAATCAAAATAAATCCGCGACAAAATCCGAAAAGGTAGTTTCATTTATAATAATATGTTGAGAATAAAAATAACAAAAAATAAATAAATACTTATTACTTTAACGGATATTTACATTTCTTATCATACTAGTTTTTTTTCATTTAAAATTCTTTAGATACCTGAATAATGTAGTAATTGTAATATTCAATTCAAAATATCAAAACGCAGACGTGATGATGATAATGATGATGATGATCATTATGATGATGATGATGATGATGATAATCTTCACCTGTTCCTACAGAAAAAATGAATATTTTGATTCTGAACTCAGAAAGCTATATATATTATCGTGAATTTCATTTGTACGATACTTATACTCGTACTTCCGAAGTAAGCAATTTGTTCACAATGTAAATGCTAAGTTTACAAATTTTTTAGATCGCGACCATTCCTGTAAAAATAGTATTTTTCTTATGTAAGTAATTATATATGCATATATTAAAAAACTGTTATGTTGAAAGAACAAACAGATACTTTAATTTTAGTTACATGTATACACTAGACTAGAATCTAGATACATTTTGAAGGTTAGTATAGATATATCAGAAATGAGATATTTTTTGCAGTAAAAAGTATCCTATATATTGACCCGGAGAACCAGCTATCACCACACCAAATTTCATCAAAATCCGTCCAGTGGTTTTCTCGTGATGCGGTCACAGACAGACAGACAAAAATTCTAAAAACTATAGATTCGGCCTCTGTATCGTTAATAATGACTATTACAATTGGAATTTCAAAAAAATAATCAATGTACAGATTTATCTAAGTTAGATTTTATTATAGAAATATCTCTTCCCTTAATAATGGAAATTTGGTTTTTAATTCTTATTTTAGGCTCAGCTATGATTTTAGTTAAAAAGTAATTATTAGGCGTTCGAACATCTGATGAAAATCGTATCTGATATTTACCATTCATCAAATTTCAATTTCCGTGCTATGAAATTTGACAAATTGCTAAAGTTTATCGAAAACAGTTCTACAACTTTAATTTTGGTTTAATTAAATTACCGGCGGATGTACGGGTTTTTTCAGGGTAGAAATAATTTTATTTCGAACTAATCTGTGCTACCACTACATAATTTATTTTGTCTTACGGCGAAGGAAAGGATTGTGAGGAAACCTGCATTTCTGAGAGAAATTAATAAGTTTTCGAATGACCTATGACCCGATCCCTCTCGTATTGAAGGAAGGCCCCTGATAATTTTTTAAATCGGTCAAAACAATGAACATTTTATGTGGGTACTCAGTTACCAAAATGTAATCAATAATTTCCAACAGAGTACGGATTTGAATAGTTCACCAATAATTACATTTACATTCCCAATTTTCAAATTACAGCGGAATCAGTCACATCACGTATTCGGTTCATGCCGGTCAATTGCGAAAATACGTTTAATTCGGATCTTATTTACATAATTCGAATACTAATAAACCTTTTAGTGAAAATTATAGACCTTTTAGTGAAAATCAAACAAAATATTTTAATATCAATATTAAATTACGTTTCTAGACTCTTTTCACTACTTATTATGCACCATAAATCCAAAAAAAAAAACAATCGCAACTCCGGTCTGTTACTAAGATTTTTTTCATTAATTAAACAACTACTTTGAGTCTGTTAGTTGTCATGCCACGATAAATGTTTTATTAAAATGGTTGTTTTAAAATTTACGAACTGTCCTTGGCCTATAGCCAACCGGCCCTCTTGTCCTTATTGTCAAATGTTGGGCATAGACTTGGCCTAGACAATGTAACAATCGATTAGCGAAAGCGATAGTAGAAAAGTCCAAAATGTATGGGTTTGACATATGACTTAGATATGTCACGTGATCTGTTGTCAACGAATAGATGATGGTAGACAATGTACATTCATTTCAATTATTAGTCATTTAAAGTTCAAGATGCATACGCTGCGTTTAAGCGATCACGATTGTAGAAATAACGAATACCGGTTGTCTATAGGCCCTGCCTTTTTATGTATAAAGCTGGTACAGACGTGTCAATTTATTATTTTTGCTGGAATAACGTTACATACAACACTACACAATATAATAATATTTATTTATTATCTAATCTAATAATATATAAAAATCTCGTGTCACAGTGTTTGTTATCAAACTCCGAAACGGCTTGACCGATTTTTATGAAATTTTTGTGTATATTTGATAGGTCTGAGAATAGGTCGTAGGCTATTTTTTATTTCCTTAGATGACAAGGTGTCCCTTTACAGATGTTTGCCGAGGGAATTGCTATTTGCTAGTAAAATTATGAATTTTGAAGATTTAAATTATGAGCGATATTATTCAATGTATGTATATATCTTCTTTAAAATTATCGTTCAACATTAACATCTTTTTAGGACAGTCAGTTATAGAGGAGTTAAATAAAAGTCAATGTGTTTAAAAATACCATATATTGTTCTTATCACAATGAAAACTATTGATCCCTGATTACACATGCTTGACATCTGAATAAATTATTGTAATTAAAAAAACTGAATGAAAAGAATCTAAATGCTATAAATTGAATCTTAAGATATTTGCGAAACCATAAAATGCATTGACTTTCAATAAGCTCTAATTTATTATACACAGTATATAACTTAATTTTCAAAGGATCAAACCAACTATTTCTGGCGAAATATGCCAAATATACATTTAGATTTAAAAAAGTAATATAAAAAATAAAATATGTAGCTGAAAAAAGGTTTTATTCCACAGATAATGTTAACAAAATAAAAGTAATTCATAAACTAATATAATATTTACAGAGTATTTAAAAGCCAGAGACTAAATTAAATGAATCAAAGTAGTATTATTTTTTAAGAAAATACTCAATTCTATTATTTTAGCAAAAAATGTTTAATAAAACATCATTTTTTTTAATATTTGGTGGTTACTTTGTGTTGAATACGTGTTGGTAAATAATATATTTAAATGTAAACCTTATAACCTACATCATAAGACACCATTTGTAATGTCGTAGTCATCCAGTAAATAATTTTATTAGATAGCCATTTTAATAATACGAAAGATAAAAGATTGAATAGAAAGATTAAAAGAACAGATAAAGTGAAAGATAGATAGATAGATTACGACAGTACAAATATGATTAGTATAAAATCTATACAAAATGTTTCTAAAGGCATTCATAATTCATAAGCAATTGACAAGTTTCGTTAATTATTAAATCTATGGAATAATCTTACTTAAAATTATACTCCATCTTATATTAAAAAACTATTAACTAAATTATTGAATTAAATTATTAGTAAAAACTTTATATTGAATGTCTCCTTTTCAAAGTTAATCAAAAAGGAGATAATCAATAAGATAAATTTGCATAAGATAAATAAGTCCAATGATTTTCATCTAAGATTATAGAATTTCAAAAGTTCTCACCAAAACCATAGAAATAGACTTATAATAAAAATATAAATATAACAGATTATAAATACAAAGATATAAAGTCAAACATAGGTGGATAAAGAAGGATATTTAATTACCACGTATAGAAAAGTGATGTACCTATGGACGGTCTTCTCTGTGATACCATTGAAATTTAGAAAAAAAAAGAAACCCAACCAATTGAACGCATCCATAAAGTATTTTTGATATTTGTTTGTCAACTTGCTAAAGCAATACAGAAAAAAAACAAAAGCTTATTATGATTAAAAACCCGGTCAATATCCACAGGTATAACACGTTTCCATACGATAAAAAGAGTATTTTATAATAATAATATAATTAAAACTTAATTAACTATATGAAAATGTCAACAGATGACGTTCCATATGTCTATTTTTTTTATAAGTGTTGTGTTAAATTAAAAAAAGATCCAAAAAAAGTAACTTATGACATTTTTTTTTAATAATGCTTTAGCGAGTAACAGTTATTCGTAAATTTTCATTATTACATTAACTTATGTAATACCATACCTCATTTTCGAAACCAGTTAACATCATATATGAGATGAAAAGAAGAAGAAGAGAAGAAGACCGAACAATTTTAACACAAAATTTTTTTTTGGTACCGTGTATTCTCTTAACTAAGTAATCTGTGCCCAAATTACACGCCTAAGTCTCATATTTTAATTGAGTTTTTTTTTTGAACAGAAGTTTTCAGGGAAGTGTGAGGGAGACAAAGCTATAATATATGTATAGAAGATTAAACTTACGCAGTATGCAGGAAAGAGACAGATTATTAAACTCTTTCTGTTTTAAAGGATGCTAACTTTCTAAGGACGGATCCTAATAAGCTACTTTAAACATTTCTTACGAGCGGCAATAATTTGACATAACTTCACGTCAACTGTACACTTTTAGCAAGAAAATATTTAAATATATACACATGTAGATAATTGACACCTGCAGTTTGTTTGTATACAAAAATACAAATTAAAAAATCTATTACTACTTCTATAAATGTTTCTTGTAAGTATATCAAATGACATTGTTTATGGTTTTTTATTAAAAATAATAACTTTTTATGGTTTTTTTTTTGTTACCGCTAACAACATTATTTATTTATGACATTATTGATATCGACATGAAATATGTAAATTCGAGTAAACATGATTAAAAAAAAAATAATTAATAATTATCTCATTATAACTGGCTATATATATTTATTTAATTTGTCATGTCAAGTCATATTTTTAATATTTATTTTTAAATCAAAATTGCATGGTAATTGCAATATGGTCATATTCATTGACACTTAAAATAAATATTAATGTTGCCAGGTATAACAACTAAAACAATACAATATAAAAATTCATCCTAAGCTATAGATGGCGCCTTTGAGGCGTATTTATAGTTAAAACTTAAATGTCAAATAATACTTTAAATTAATCAAAAAAGAAATTGAAACTAGCATCACAGTTTTAACTTAATGACGTAAGACCCAATAAGATACGTTGTTCTAAAATTAGCTATCTAATTTATAAGAAGAAGGAGCAAACGTCGATATATACCTAAAATGTTAGTTAAAAATATGTTAAATATCACGGTCAAAAAAAATAATATACATATTTAAAAAAACCTACCTTCATTTTTTATGAAACAGAATACAAAATAACAAGAACCTAAAAAAAAGTAAATTTGTATGAGAATCAAATTTTTCAATAAAAGATAATCAAAAAGAATCATAATTAGGTTTTATATAAAATGTCGCAATATTCAAACTTTTTTTTGTCTATATGTATATAAAAATATATTTAGTCTGTGTAAAATGTCAATTTTATAGAGACGTGGATGTTACAGATTTGAGTCCTCGAACGAGTATAGTAGGAGATAGATCCTTTGTGAATTCGTCTAAAATCTGAAAAAAAAACATTAATAGTTATACTTATAGATAAAAAACTCTTATCTATTTTATATATAATTTTCGTGTACTTATATTGTAGTTCAGATAAAGAGCTGACGTTGATTATAAAAAGAATCTGCATGAGGCTTAAGTGTCATCATTTATTCTTTAAAAAAAGTAAAAAATAATGGGACATTATTACACACAGCGCCATCTAGTTCCATGGTAGGCTTCGAGGCATGTGTTACGGATACCAGATAGTTAATTACACATATACAACTTCAAATACATACATATATATTAAATACAATGACCCGTGACGAAACTCGAACCCTGGCACAGAAAGTAGGGTCACTACATACTGATCCAAAGGTGTCGTCAAACTTTATTAATTTTATAACATTATTTTCGACATAATATTCCTCTTGAAGGAAGATTAGAAAAGCCTCTCGTGACAATGTTTGCTGTAAAGCATTCGAAACCGTCGGCACGAAAATATCAAACGTTTCATGTAAATATACGAAATATTCGTGAAAATCTAAAGTATCAAAATCGTTTATACCTTGTTCGCGTTAAGAATGAAGTAAATGACACATTTACCTAGCAACGCCCCTTAACCAATGAAATTTTCTCAAATTAGAAAGTCGCGTCCCCAACGACCAGTTGAAAGCACAGACATTCAGAACGCAACATTGTGCCTGTCCTTTGAATGTTAGTAAAATAAATTTTTAAAATGAATACCTCAGCTATTCGTCAAAATTCGTTCGGTTCGGTAATTCAGCGGAGAAAGAAAACTAATTTACAATGTTTTTAAGTACTTTAAACAGTGTGATTTAAATTCGACTGTGGACAGTATAGTAGTAGTAATTTTGAGACCACTGTGAATGCACCTTTACCCTGTAGTTGCACTGGCAACTTACTGCATTCTTAACGTGAACAGACTATAGTTACCTTTAAATACTGTTCGCATATGGCGTCGTCGCTGGACGAAGGTGTGGGCGGTAGTTTCGGCGGCGGTGGAAGTTGGACGAACGTGACCGCCGTGCCTTCCTCACAACGAGACTTGATTATGCTGTTGACTCTGTTGATTTAGATACATCGATATAAATAATATAAATGCTAAAGTTAAGTAACTTGTAGTTCGATGGAAGCGGGTTCAAATCCCGGGTTCGGCACCTCTGATATTTTTTTTTTATGGGACAAAGAGGGCAAACGGGCAAGAGGCTCACCTGATAGAATGTGATTACCCCCGCCCATGGACATTTGCAACACTGCAGGGCTTGCAGATGCGTTGCCGGCCTTTTAGGAAAGGGAGGGAAGGAGGTAGAGGAAGGGAGGAGGGAGTGAGGGGAGAGGTAGGAGGGATGAGGAGTTGGCCTCCCGAACATGTGGAAAAATTTTCGGCGATGATTACCCCTTGTTTTCAACCGACTTCCAAAAGGAGGAGGTTATCAGTTCGTCTGTATGTGTTAGCTCATAACTTTGGACTGGATAAACCGATTTTGATGATTCTTAATATTTTCCAGTTCTGACAATGGAATCCATGAGAAAACCATAAAAGTCTTAAATTTGCATTAAGTATTTGCGCGACAAATAGACAAATAACTCAATATCACGCCATCCGATTTCGATGATTCTTTTTTTAATGGAAAGGATATACTTCAAGGGTAGTTTGATGAGAGTTTGGTAAGGTTCTGATGATGGGATCCATAACAAAGAAACGGAACTCTTCAATTCTTAGGAGCAAATTAACGATGCTCGGCCGAATCTTTTATAGGCTCTACGGATATTTGAGTCACGTACCGTAACTGATGATGGAAGGTACAACTCCTCAACGGTTAGCAGTTTAGAGAAAATTCTTTCAATATAATACGCAATTATGGACCGATAGTTGTATACTTTCAGGCTATTAGGTTTACCTCAAAATAGAAGGTAAATTTTTATAGTATTTAACACAATACGCATCTACTTTCCGCTAAAAATTTAAAAATATAGACTCTATGGCCTGATCCCCCTCGTACTGAAGGTAGGCCCGTGCCCAGTTGTGGGGTGTTAAAGAGTGGAATACAAGTGCAAGATTAAGAGTTATATAGAGGAAATTTGTTTACCTTTGCAAATAGCTCAAAGGCACTCTCTGGAACACACTGTTTTCATCTGAAGTCGAGTCCGACCAACGGTTCGTATCATCCAATTTCGGCCAGTCAGTGACCTAAGAATTTTTTTTTCAATAACATAAATAGAAAGAAAAAAATATTAAACTATTTTGCCATAACGCATATAACCGAAACACAATATTATTAATACTATTTCACATATTATATTCATTATGACAATTTCAATAAGCCAAATATTATGGTGTGTCGATTCCAGGTGTACGATGTCATTAAAATAACGAGATGCCACTTTCTCAGATGCTGATCTGAGAAAGTTGCTGATATACTTTAACATTCTAGAATAATGGCTGAACGGATTATTTTGGTTTACTAAAAGCAATCTCGATCAAATCACCTTTCAAAGAAAAAAAACTAGGTAAAAATCGGTACACCCGTTTGTGCGTTACAACGCAACAAACTTACAACAACACAACTTACAACTCCTCTTTGCGTCAGGCAGTAAATAACTATGTTAATAAATAATTAAATAGATAAAATTAATAAAAAAAATCAAGGTTTTAAACTTACAGTATGAACAGTAGCACTTATTCTTAGTAGTTTGAGTAATTGTTCCAATTTCTCATGGACCGGTAGTTCGGAGGACAATTCTGGCATGTTGGGGTCCAAGGCTGGGTCCAAATCCGTTGAGAAGGTACGATCTGTTTCTATTAAATAGTTTAATAAATTTATAATTATTAAGTATACATTTTGAAGATTTAAGTCAGGTTTTATATCAACAGGAAGGAAATTATAAAAAAATATTAAAAAAAATAAACAGCTTAGTTTTGTAATGTTTGTTAGAGTTTATTTTAATTTTATAGTCTCTCTAACCGATAGAGATAATATTCTGCATTTGTATTTGGTTGACAGGTGTAAGAAGTACTGGTCGAAATTAAGTTTTTCTTCTTAAATTCTAAGTATAGTACCACTCTCTCACAGGAGACCGGCGTGAAGTGGCAGCTATGCTGTCGCGTTTCGTCCGGTAAGTGAGAGTCCGGGAGGCCCACTCCCCATCCCTACTCCCGTCCTTCTCCCTCCTCCCTCCCTCTCAGATGTCCATGGGCGGAGGTGATCACATACCATCAGGTGAGCCTCCTGCCCGTTTGCCCCCTTTGTCCCATAAAAAAAAAAAATTAACCGAAAAAAAAGTCTGAAGTATGTAACTAATAACTACAGTCATGCAACTTCGCACGGGACGTTTCGTTTCCGTTTGCGAGTAGTGTAGTGCAGGTTTCACACTGTTTCTTGCTAGAGTATATTCATGAAGTTCGGTTCGGTGTACTGTATGTATAATGTACAGAGTAGTGTAAATAGTTGCCACTGACCGGCGTCGAGTACTGTATAGCCACTATACATAAAAATGTCAAATATTCGCGTAAATCTATGAAAGTGATAAAGGAAATTTTGTTAAAAGTTATTTTTTTTTCCAAGTAAAAACTTTTTATGAACAAAAAAACCATTCAAAAGATTATCCATATAATAGATACGGGTTTTTAATCAATTTGATTGCATCATACGATTTATTATTTATATTTCAAAAAAATTTGGTCCTTTATGATTTGTATTCAAAAAGCAAACATAATCACATAAATAACATCTGAGATGTTCGATTCATGACCTTTTAACAATATAAAGTCAAGTAAGCTTTAACAAAGATTTTATGGATTGTACTAGAAAAGCTCACTTTGAGTCGATTTTATTAATGTAGTATTTTAAATGTAAAAATAGCTTTGGAAATAAGTTTTATTAACTATCGCCAAATTCTTATTAAAGGGACATTGATTTAATAATTATTTTTGGCAATAAATGCACTAAACTATACTGTATACAGTAGTGTAGTGCAAGCCAATAGCACCCGGCAACTGGCATCAATAACCGACCAGCCACTGACTGACGCGACTGTCTGACTGACGTAACTGTCTGACTGACGCGACTGTCTGACTGACGTGACTGGCTGTCTGACGTGACTGACGTGACTGGCTGTCTGACGTGACTGACTGACCGTGCGCGGGCGCGGGCGCGGCGAGGACGTGCGCGCGCAGGCGCAGGTGCTGCCAGCCGCGCGCCGAGCGCACGACGGCGGCCAGCTGCAGCGCGAACAGCGCGCGCACCGAGAACGGCGACTCGCGCGGCGCTAGTACCTCCACCAGCCACACGTCGATGTAGCGCAGCGACGCCGCCTTCCTGCCACACAACACACAAAGTATTACATTATATGTTACAGTTAAAACCCGTTCTCAGTTACAACGCGTTTTAACTAGTCAAAACTAATATACAAGAAACGCCTTTGTGAAAATTAGAATTGATTAGAAGATTGGAACAAAGTATGGCTTGACAATTATTTTAGTAAATACTTAAATTGTTATTTACTTTTTACGTAATCAGTTATTTACATTTATTGTAGGTATTTAAATAAACCAATTTATTATGGTCCTTTAGGTCAGAATTCAACAAGTCCCAAGTACCTCAAAAACGTGACAATTTATTATTTATCCAAACATCCTTCACTCACACACATCAAACTTATCACTAACCGTAAATTGAAAAAAAAAATACAAAATGGCGGATCAAAAACACAAAATGGCGGACCAAAAACACAAAATGGCGGACTGAAAACACAAAATGGCGCACCTCTCGACAGCGGCCATGTCGAGGTTGTGGAAGTGCCTGCACAGACACACGTTCTTGTTGACGCAGAGCACGTCGGACACGACGCGCACGTACTCGGCGGGCGCGAGGCGCGCGCGGCGCGAGCGCGCGGGGAACACCGGCCCGCTCTCCAGCTCGAACTGCTGCGTCTTGTACGGGGAGGAGGGGCTGGAGGAGAAATGAGCTTCTATGAGTATGTACAATACAATAGAATATTGTATTGTAATGTTGTATTGTAATATTGTAATATAATATTATATAGAGTGCAGTATAGTGTAGTGTAATTTGTTAATTTGTTAGTATGTCTTAGATAGTCTTATATATAAAGTTGATCCATGAAAATAAGTCTATCCAATCAAGTTACTTACTCATAAACATTCACAATTAAATACCTCATTTTAGTAACCAAATGACAAAACACAAATATATTAAAATTAATTAATTAACCACATAGGCCACAGTAAAAGTTGTTACATTATCTCTGACATGCAAGTTTGTCTGAAAGTGAAATGTTTCAAGATGTTTTCCTTCAGCTCATCTCAGCAGAACCAAGCCGGGTCAATGATAATGGTCGTTTCTTACGAACTGACTACACTGACGCTCTTTGTATTGACGATACAAGTGTTTATAATGAGTAAGTAAGTAAGTAAAAAGCCCCTCACTCCCTGAAGAAGTCCCTGGGTTGAGCATCGTCCCAGAAGCCGAGCAGCACGGTGTCTGGCTTCATGGCGCCGAGGCCGGCCAGGCGCGCCAGGTGCGCCGCGCCCGCGCGCACCGACTCCGCCAGGCACAGCTCCACGAACGCTTTCACCTTTACCATACATCTTATATGACTTCATAGTTTTGAACATTACTTCATCAATTGCGCTTATAATGCTAAATAATCGAAGGAGATTGATCGGTTAGCATATATACCATTAGGTTTCTTGTTAATGGAATAACTTACATTTGACTGAAATATTGACTTTAATGTCCCTCATCTAAGAAAAGCATTTATCCCAAAACGGACAAAAATTCGAGAACCAAAAACTATAATAAGCAGAGATAAATAAAGATTTACATAGAAAAATTCTATGAAACAAAACCGACTTAAGAGCATAACCCATGTATATATGATAATATACCTTTAAATGATCAATCAGCTGTAGCCAGTACTTGTGCTCGTCTGCCAGCGGGTCGCCGCTGCCGTCCAGCTGCCCCACGCGCACGTGCCCGATCACGAACAGACCGCCCTGAACACGTTATATTCATTATAATATTCATAATGTTCTCCGACCGATTCCGACCGTGGCGGCCAATGTCATTGAGACTGGCCAAGTACGCAGGAGATATTATAGTGCACAAGTGTACGCGCAGACACAAGTGCACTCTCTATTCCTATCACTCTCATACTCCGGTGGGACGACTACTCGACACGACCAGTGAGAGATAAGGCGCAGGACCGACGGCTTTACGTGCTCTCCGAGGCACGGGGGTGAACCACCACCAACTTCCCAACTGCGGGCTGTTACTGAGGCTAACGAAACAGAAATATTCAATAACTAAACTTGGCCCGACCCGGGACTCGAACCCAGGACCTCTCGGTGTGTGACCGTACATGCTAGCCACTACACCACCGAGGCAGTAAAATATTCATACAATTGAAGTGAATGTATGAACGCTGTTATAAGCATAGAGCGGTAACGCGCTCGCTTGGATAACCGAGTGATGCGGGTTCAAATCCGGGTCTCGCACCTCTGATATTTTCAAGTGCGAACCATTTCTATCACGATAACCACTTGTTTTACGGTGAAAGAAAACATCTTGAGGAAACCTGCATGTCTAAGGATAGCAAGTTTTCGAAAGACATGTGAAGTCTGTTAACACGCACTAGGCCAGCGCGGTGGAATATGGCCTGATCCCCCTCGTACTGAGAGAGGCCCACCCCCAGCAGTGGGACGTTAAAAGGGCTGAAGACAAGCATAGATGTTGGTGTTATGGGTGTATAAATAGTTAACAGTCATATTTTACTATTCTAATTCGGTTCACGTCACTCGACAGCCATTTTATAAACATTCACTAACACAAATTACACAAACACCAGATCGTGTTAAAGTTAAATTTATATGGAAAAAATATATTTCAAACTAAAACATAATATGCATTTATGTTTGTACTCACTTTTTTCTGGTCATTAACAAAATCAATAAGCGGAGCTGACTGTCGAGGAGAGCCGATGAGGAGCAGCATCTGCGGCCGCCAGAACTTGACGTGTTCCCTGCGAGGGTCCAGTAGCAGGAGGTATTTGCGCACCTGTTTCGTTTCAGAATAATATAATAATATTACAAAAATATTACTATATCTATGCTAGCTTTCTTGTGTGATTTCTATTGTCTTTATTAAATATAGATATTATTTAAATTAATAGACATATAAAAATAGCATTTTTAAATTCAAATTTATAGTTCGCATATAAACAAATAATAATAAAAACATCTATAACTCGACTTGTTTTCACATAACTTGTTCTCTTGTATAGTACGATTCAAACTTAATGGCGGCTCGGAAGTTAGCTGCGAGTGCAGGTACGCGCATGTACAGTCAAGTCAACGTCCCGCTGATTGGCTGATACCTAAAAATTGCGATCTGCGCATCGGAACGTACGATGTTCGGAGCCGCCATTAAGTTTGAATCGTACTATAACCCTGTTTACAACAGCCTATTATTAATTAAATATGTGGTTGTATAATTCACGTTATGTAAAAAGAACGTGTCATCGTATATTAGTAGTGACGTCCTAATAGAAGATGAGATCCAGACGGAGTGTGTTGCGGAATGTGTTCAAATTCAAATTCAAAATATTTTATTCAGCGTAAAATTATTACAATTTTTTACTGAACGTCATGAGTCTACTACCAGTTCGGAAATGGGAACCCGCTGACCTGTAAAGAACTGGCGAAAGAGTTAGCGGGGCTAATTTTTTTTTGTCTTAGTCTGTTTTTCTTTTTAAAATTAAAATGAAATTAGCAATAAGTCGAAATAGCCTGGAGGCGGTCACATCTTTCCCAAGGTGTACTGCACTGACCTCTATAATACCACTGGACTGGCTGTTGTCTACGTACTTTTGTGGCTGCTTGATATTTTGGCGCTGTCCGCCGCTGTCGGGCGTAGCGAGAGTTTGTGGTACTAAAACTAATGATGTCGATATCAGCGAGCAAATATCGATAACTTTTAATAATAAGTTTTTACAATCAATAAAACCGTTTCAAATAAAGATTTTTATTTTTTATTTTTATTAATCAATAACCGTATCATCATAATTACTATTTATGTTATATTAACAATGAAAATGCAAATTACTTTCAAAATTAATTCTCGGGACTCTCGCTAGTGGCGCTTCAAATGGACACAAAAAAATTGCTGTCAAACGCTTGGAACAGCCTGTCCAGTGGTATTATAGAGGTCAGTGGTGTACTGTCTCCAGTTCTGTGTGACCTGGTGGAAGATGAGCGCCTGCGAGAGGCTGCCCCAGCCGGGGGCGGCGGCGGCGGGCGACAGCAGGTGCAGCGCCAGCACCAGCAGGCAGGCGGCCAGCGCGGCGCCGCACGCGTACGCCGGCCGCAGCGCGAAGATCAGCGCCGCGCAGCCGCACAGCCCCAGCAGCGACGTGTGCCACGAGAACTGCTTGAACGTCGGCCTGGAACACACACAATACACATACATTGGCGGGGAACAGGTTTAACTGTTGGTACATTTTTTGTCATGTCATCAGCCCTTTTTACGTCCCACTGCTGGGTACGGGCCTACTTCAAGACGAGGAGGATCAGGCCATATTCCACCGCGCTGGCCTAGATCGTGTTGGTGATCGTCATATTTTAAAACTTGCTAGGTTTTCTCAGACATGCAGTGGTAATCAGGATAAAAATAATTTGCATTTTGGTAGTGACCGTACTTTCTGCGCCAGCGGTCGCGGGTTTGAGTCCCGCTGGAGACATTCATTTGTTAAACACAAATGTTTGTGCTCCAGTCATGGGTGTTAATATTTATAATATGTATGTATTTAAAATGTATATATGTAGTATATCAACTATCTGGTATCCGCAACACAAGCACGTAACGTAGCTTTACCACGGAACTAGATGGCGCTGTTGTAATAATGTCTCAACATATTTATTTGTTATTCTTGTGGATACATTAGCGAAAACATGGGGGATGTCTCAGAACAGGTTAAACTGTTGGTCCTTATTTTTTATTGTTGGGAAATCCTTAACGGAGAGCACCAGTAGTTATGTAAGACTTATCGGCTTAAAAAAAGCCAGTCCTACCCACTATAACCCAACAAACTCTGTCTTATGAAGTGTCACAGGATCGCTTACGCATTCAACCACGACACCTGAACGACAGATCTGAAACAAAGCACACAACCGCGGGCCTGCTCCACAGTCCACTCTGCTCTCAGAGAAGTACTAGGAGCAACCCGCATGACACACCGCCTACTGAAGTGGGCCTCCATGTGCTTTTCTTGACGTCACACCCGGCCAGAGTGCCAGATCTACACCAGTAACTCACACCATTCAAATTAAAAGTACACATTATACTTTATTCAAATAGACTTTTACAATCAGCAACAAATTGTTATTTTCACATAATTAAAATACAGAATTTAAATTAAATTCCTGTAAGTCATTGATTCATGACGAAGTATCGAATAACAAAATATGAAAAATCACACATTTTCACGATAATTTCATGCAATTAATATTTCTTACCTAAAGTTCGGAGCAGACGCGAGGTCCAAACCGAGACAGGCGAGATTTATAGCGAAGTAACTTGTCATAAAGAGCACCGAGTTCACCTGAAATAACATAAAACTTCATTATATTATCTCTAAATCTTAATAATTAATGAATTTATTTTTTCATCTTATGTGATAAACAAAATTTGTACTTATAAAATAATAGTAAGCCAATAACCTGTGCGATGGTGTTCAAGGAGTCGGCCATGATGCCGAGCTGCACCAGCAGCCAGGAGGCGAGCACGGCCAGCACGGGGTTGCCCGACCGCGACACCATGGGCCGGAGCAGGAAACCTTTTGTTATTAAAATAAAAAATAAATTATAATCACTAAAATAATACTTCTTTTATCATAAATGTTACCTATATATAAATTCTAACTTATTCAAACTTGTAAATAGTCAATTCTAATACAGAGGCTGAATCTATAGTTTTTAGATTTTTTGTCAGTCTGTTTGTCTGTCTCTGATCTTATCACGATAGCACCACTGGACAAAATTTGATGTTTGGTATGATGATCCTTGGACGACATAAAGAATACAATCTAGTATGGGAAATATCCGCGTAAATCTATGGAAGTATTATGGGAACAGAAAAGTAATTTATTTCGTCAACGGAGCTTTATTTTAATAGCTTCGACTTTAATTTGTTATTTTTTTTTAATTTATAGATTGACTTACCAAATATGTTATCTTTGGCCAACGCTTCCAGAACTCGTGACGCTCCAATCAAATTGGAAAGGCCAGCTGAGAAAGTAGCCGTTAACATTCCTGAAGAACAACATAGTTATTTGATAAATCAATAATATACAAGAAACAAAATTTAAAATTTGGTTTCATAAGTACATTTGTAAGGATATTAAAGCCTTGTTTTTAGATCTACTGCTACTTTTCGACTAAAATTGAATAAAAAAAATAGAAAGATTTTACTATAGGATAATCTGTATTGCAGTTTCCACAGTAGTTTATTTTCTTAAAAACCATAATATGGTTCAATATATTGTTGTTGCACAACAGTGCCCGTTTAAGCTTTTCTCGCGCCTTGGGCGAAACTTCTACGACGCCTCTAACTACAATCCAAGCCCATCGGGGAAAAGGCAAAAATATAATCAAATAACCATTCATTAAAAGAAATATATATTTTTTTTTGCTATTTATGCCTTTCTATTACCGAACTTATTATTAGGTTATCAACATCGATCTTTTCAGCACCGGCGCCACTGGTAAGGCATGCAGTAATAAAATGTAATAAAATTCAAAAGTTGAGTCAAAAAAAGGACCTCATATATCCTGTACCATTAAACAAGATTCCAAATCGGAAAAAAAACGACAAAAAAAAATCACGACTCGCACTTGACCAGTTGCCATTACTCACCCACAGCCACAAATGGCGGCCACACGTTAATAGGCAGGAGATAGACATAGTTGTTCTGAAGCAGTTCCCTGGAGCAGGTGGCGGCCGTGAGGAGAGAGAGTGCCGCGTATGAGAGTGCCGTGAAGAGGAGAGCTGTGAGAGTGCCGCGTGGTATGCTGCGGGACGGATTCTTTAGTTCACCTGGAATTATTTAAATAATGTTATAAATACCTAAATTTGCCTGTGTGTGTATTTAATACTAATTCATGCTATAAATATTTAACAGATTAAAAAAAACTAGCGCTTGAGTATGTCTCTAACGTGTTTTTTTGCAATTTCACGGGTTGTAAATATTTCTGCGCAGAACCCTAAGTCCCTTTTTATAAATAAACGCTTAAATTACTCATAATATCAGTTATCTGCCAGTAAAACCCCCGTCAAAATCGGTCATCACCTTTCGGAACGCACTATAATTGAAATAAATGCTTGCACAAAATAAACGTTTATTTTCGAAGTGCAGTAATAAGTGTTTGTTATCGAACTCCTCCGAAACCGCTTGACCGATTTTTATTATATTTTTTTGAGTATATTTGGTAGGTATGAGAATAGGTCGTATTTTTTATTCCGCTAGGTGATAAAAGTTCCTCCGCAGATTTTTATTTTTATTTTTAGACCATATTTTAATTTTTAATTTTTTGATGTAAAATACTTATAACACTAATATTTTCACCTTCTACCACCAATTTCTATTTTTTTATAGTGATTAGAGCGCGGGCGAAGCCGCGAGAATTGCTAGTATTATGTATTTTTGGAAAACCATATTGAAATAGTC
The DNA here is from genome assembly GCA_951802675.2 of Boloria euphrosyne. Lineage (NCBI taxonomy): Eukaryota > Metazoa > Arthropoda > Insecta > Lepidoptera > Nymphalidae > Boloria > Boloria euphrosyne. The sequence continues at coordinate 7,821,386 of OX637896.1, forward strand.
ATCATAACCAACACACAGGTCAAATCTGCAATTTTTTGAAGTTATGCCCATTTGCCTGTGACCGTATCACGAGAGAGCCAACAGACAGTTATCCGGGTCAACAAATAGGGTACTTTTTGCTGCGGGGAAATACCTTATTTCTGAGAAATATTTACGACCCGTTACGTATCTAAGGACGAACTCGCAAGAAAAAGACGGACAAACACTAGTACGGAACGAAAAGAAAATATCTTTAAAAAACTTTTGTCACAAAATTGATTTTGTTTTGCGATAAAATCCCTACTAACATATGTTTAATATTTTTTAACTCCTGTTCTCAGCTTCCCATCATTGGCCAAGAGTGCCAAGTAATATGACATCTTACAATTAGTTTCAAAACTTGTTAACAACTATTACATACCGCTCATATTAGCCCCCGCCATGACCCCCGTGACCCCAGTAAAAAGAACCCCAAAAACTGATGCAAAGTCCACCATTTCACCATCCGACGTGCTGTAGTCCCGCGCATAGTGCGGGTACAAGTTCTCTCTCAGAGTCGCCGCGCTCAGTCCCGTGTAAGTGAAGTTAGTTGCATTCACTAATAGATTTGTATCTGGCTTTTCTATCTGTGGAAGAAATTGATAGCTTTAAAATGCATTTTAATCTAAATTAACATATATTTCGGTTAAATATTACTCTCACAAAGAGATTCTGGTTGAAATCTTGTAAAGAGGTGTCTGAAAAAGTAATTATACATAATACTTTCACTTCCTTTTTTTAGAGATAAGTCATCCTTTATACCTGTCTCGCTTTCTTTAATTTATTTGTTTTTTTTTTGTGTGGTACTTAAATAAATATAAACAAATAAAATATGTATTTAGCTGCACTATTGGTCTAGTGGCTAGATTCGAGTGATTCGAGTCTAGTCGAGAGTTGACCTAGTTTAATTATTGAGACTTATAGTATAGTTAGTATAAAAAGTATAGTTTAGAAAGTCTCAGTAAGAACTCAGGTTGTGAAGTTCTCCATGTCTCAGAAAGCACGTAAAGCCATCGGTTCAACACTATCCCATAGAGAGTAAAAAGGATAGAGAATACACTATAGTATCTAGTCTAGCTAAAATCACTGGGGAAATCATTACAATTTAGACAAAACATTATCACTCGCCTGTCCAGGAGAAGTAACAAAAAAGCTGAGGAAGGAGCTACACAGGCAGACCACGGTGGTAAGCCATATAGCGAGGCTGGTCCGTGCGAAGAGAGACGCACCGGCGAGGGACACGCCAAGTCCTGCCGCGTTCAGCGCTGAGCGGTACAGGAACCTGTACCAGTAGCCATTTGGAAGTCCCGGGGAATCCCCTACTAGATAGCCTGGAAATACGTTTGTTTCTTATATACTGGTGATTTATAATCTAGTACATTTTTCATTACTTACAAACAAAAATTAAAAACTAAAAGAAAATGAAAGTATGTGGCAATGTGGCCCCATACGGATGAACCGATTTTAATATAGTTTGTTTGAAATTAACTTTAACGAAACTTGTTTGATTTTAATTTTAAATCGAAAAAACCCATTCTACTTCACCCATCTAATCCATTATCAGCATCGTGTACCATTACTTTAATATCAACATGATAAACTTGGCCTGATGCTGCAATATTATCTAAAACTTACAAAATACTCAAATCTTTACTAAAATACTAAGCAAAGAAAAAGGGTCGGTTAAAAAAAAACTTCGATATCGAAAATCTACGCATTTTTATTTATGTAACATTTATTAAAAATAAAAAGCTCGAATTTTTTTTCATTTTCATTTAAGCACATTAAAATATTATTTCATTTAGTTTTTATTTCATAAAGCTTGTACTGGTACTTTTGAAGATATTGAAGATTTTTCTAACCAACCCTTTTTCTTTGCGGTCCAGTTTTTAAAAGTATAATGTAATAGGCTAATTAAAATGGGATCAATGAATAATTATTGTATTTTTTTTATTTCTCTTTTATTAATTAGTCATATTCACCATTTGGCCCAAAGTTTTCAACTAAGGCTTCAGTGCACGCAGAAATACAAAGCGCACTAGACACGACGTTGGCTAAAAAGAATAAAGTTCCGATAGCACCACCGAATTCTGGACCTAAAGTTCTGCTTATCATGACTGATTTTTGTTTAAGGCTTTATTGATTGGACTGATTTATCATCAGTAAGTGAAAGTGAATTGATTTTATCGATTTTTATTTTAATGGTTCATAACGGTTTTTTTTATATTCGAAATAGTTAAAAATTCATTATTGTTAATTTAAACAACTAATATTATGAATTTGTAAAAGTTTAGGATGTTTTTTTTTATGTAAACAAAAAAAGTTTCTCCAAAAATATACGTTAAATTCGCGTTAAAAAAAAATATAGCTTTATTTATATGATCAAATATTCGCGTAAATCTATGAAAGTATTAATATATGATAATTGATAATAAAACTAATTATTCGATGAGTTTATTTACCGCCTTCTAACCGTACTCCTTTTAAAGTACTATAATTATTATTGAAAAGGATACAATAAACTCCGCCCCCTTCAACGGCACCATTCGTTGAAATCGCACAAATCGACATCACAGTAAATCCAACTATTAAATATGCTATTCCAAATTGAGCTAGCGTCACTAGGAGCCCAGCATTGCCTACTAAATATCCTGTAAAAAATAATATATTGATATATGAAGCTATTACCAAGATGTCAGTAATATTGAAGTATTTAAAACAACTAAGTAGTTTATCTTTTTACTGGTAAATTTTAAGTCGAAAAATATTCTCCTATATGCACTCATATTATCTTATTTAGATCTAGATATAAGTCAAAATTATTAAATTGCTTACTAATTATTCAAGAAAATAAACAAATTATTATATGTATATACTTAAAAGTTATAATATTTCTTGTACTCCATAGCCAGAAACTTTCAGAAAAAAAAATGAAATCGTAAAAAAATGATTATTCACATACATTCCGCATCGTACATTTGGTGTGAATAAATGAATAAATAAAATAATAACTTACCCATTCGTATAAAAACTAAAGCACTAAACATAGATAGCACCACGGGACAGAACACGCCTGCGAACGTGCCAACCTTTTTGATACCAGGTCGTTCAGACCTGAACTCCCCAAATTCCACATATCCTGAAAAAAAAATAATACTTAACAAATATTCCGTCTTCGTGACCATGCATTTAAAATATCACGAACAAAAAAGCAAAATGTTTTATTTTACTTAAAGTTAGTTTGGTTGAACACGCTAATCTCAGGAACAACTAATGCAAATTGAGTATCCTAATAGCCTATGTATTTCCGGTGTATAAAACATGGACGGAGTCGCGGGAAATGTTAATATTTTAACGTAATAATAACGTCAGTCTAAAATATTTTTGTACAATAAAATAATACCATTCATTTATTAATAAAATAATAGTAGGTATATATATGTAAACCATCTCATATATTATAAAAACTATGTAAATCATTTTATTGTCTTCCGTGCGCTTGCGCATTGTTTTGTGTAATTAAAAATTTTGTACTGCCTTATCCATACTAATATTATAAATGCGAAAGTAACTCTGTCTGTCTGTCTGTCTGTCTGTCTGTTACCTTTTTACGCCTAAACCACCCAACCGATTTTGCTGAAATTTGGTATGTAGATAGTTTGCATTCATGAGAAGGAAATAGGCATATTATTTTTTGGAAATTCAACCCCTAAAAGGGTTAAAAGGAGTGGCAAAGTTTGTATGAGAAAAATATTTTTATTGCACATTTTTGAATGAAACTTTGAATTAATGCTTTTTAGTACAAATGATGAAATACGTATTTCAGGGTTTTTCGAAATTCACCCCCATTGGGGGTTAAAGAGGGTGGCTAAGTTTGTATGGGAAATTTAATTCTATTGAAATATTTTGCGTGACACTGAAATAATGCTCTGCAATACAAATTATGAGATACATATCTAAGCGTTTTTTGAAAATCAACCCCTATGGGTGTTAACGGGGGTGGCACAAGTAACAGTATATAAGCAAAAATGTTTATTTTATTCACTCTTAGCGCGAGCGAAGCCGCGGGCACCGCTAGTTATTAATAAACCGGTAGTTCCCATGCAATTTATATATTGTATATATACAAAGTTAATATTAGATCATAGATGTACCTAATTAGTTTTACATAACAGTTCCTACTATATAACAAAGAAAATCTGAACTAAAAAGAACTATTATGAGTATTATGATATCTGCTTTGTGTTTGCGTATAACTGTATCCAATTAATACCAGTATTATGTATTAGTCCACGATAACACTCTTATTCTCGTATTTCATTTTCAATAATATAATTGACACATCACAAAATATGTACACTTTTAACAAACAACATCTGTTTTAATTAAGACATTTTTTTTTCACACACTAATTTCTCAAAAACATGAAAAATTAAAAAAACCCAAAGAAAACACTACTACTAGGTTTTTTTAGTTTCCATTTACTAAAGAAATCCAATCAGTTATTCAAAGAGTTGAGAACCTCCTTCTTTTTGAAGTCGGTTAAAAAAACTATGTCATAAAAATCAAAAATAAATCACCACTACTACTTTTCTCCACCATGGCGTGTTTACGAAACAGCGTTTGTTTTTGTACTGATAGTAATATAATTCTGATTTCTGAGTTACCTCACAAATGTTTTTGTGGCGACCTTGAAACACTTGAGCACAATGACACAGTGCAGTTTTCTTTGATTACAAAAAAGATTGCAACTAAGTAGGTCTTATTTAGACAACTGGTGAATTAGGGCCTATAATATAATTGATTAATCATAAAATATATTTTCTATATAGTAATTTAAGTTTTACACAAAATAAGGCATAGTGGCCAAAAATAAAAAATAAAGAGTAAAAAATGCAAAAGAATCGCCGACTAATTTTCAAAGAAATAAAATTAATATTAAAAAAGAAAAAATAACTGATATGAAATTATTTGTTTCTGGTATTCTAGAATCTAGATTATAAATCTACAGCCTATTTGTTTTCTAGTCATTATAAGAAACTATTGCTTAGCCTTCGTAATACAAACTAAATTAGGAATCAAACTAACAGTACTATTAAAGTCTCATATCAATGAAATATGACCTCTAAGGTTGGAATAATAATTACTTTGACGTTAATTTTGAAGTCATTGTTATAAGAATGCCTTATCAGTAAGTTTTGTCAACAAACTTACCATCTCCTGGAGGTCTTGGTGGTGAAGATCTTCTAAATCTCATCCTCAGCTTGTGCATAAGTCCTGAACTGCCAGAATCAGTCGCACTTGGGGAAAGTGGGTCCAATATATCTGCCATATTAGTTGGCTTCGTCCCTGTAAATAAATTACATTTTTTTTTATAATTTTGATAGTTTTACATAGATATTGATTATACCAAATATTCTTATAATAAATTTTTCTTATATAATTTACACTAGAGTACACTCAATTGAGCTAATCAAGTTTTTAAAAGTTAATATAATAAAAAATTTGCTGCAATAATAAGATAAATAGTTATATAATTAACTTCAACTATTATGCTTATGTAAATAAATATTTTATATCACTAACTAAATACATTAAAAGTACTAGATACAGTAGTTACTAACTTCTGGAAAATAGATATTCAAATTAGATCATTTAGACAAAAATACTACTTGCACTAAATAATCATAAAGAAGAATATAGTTGTTATTAACTACCATAATTAACAACAATAATATAATTAATTACATATATAGTTGATTGATATGCAAATTTGTAACAACTTCTGATAATAAATTAAATTATATTTATTACCCACATCATTATCCAGGCATAATCATAATTTGTCAATAGTACTGTTTTTATCAATTGCATATGAGTCAGACAGTATTGTTTGGTGATATATGTAGAGTATTCAAATTGTTTAAAATATTCATCATTTGAAAACTTCGGGGGAGGTGCTTATCTTTAATTATTTTACATTTACTGCAGTATGTAACAATATCCTCTTGTATCAATGTGTATAAGAGTATGATCTATTTTGAGGAGTTATATTGAACAAGTAAACACAAATCTTTTTTTAGCCTGCTTTTGCATTTGCCTAAATAAAACAAAAATAGATAAAACTGAAACACCTTTAATTTCAGAATTGACTTTATAGAAAAATTAGAAATCTTCATTGGCCTGATCCCCCTCGTACTGAGGGAGGCCCGTGCCCAGCAGTGGGACGTTAAAAAGGGCTGATGATGATGATGATGATGATAGCAATAGCAATTCTGTGATCATATAACACATGAGACAAGTCCATATCAATTATTAAATATAACATCTTTACTCATTTAGTTCTATCATTCTTAATTATAATAAATATATAAAATTCAATAGACAAATATGATTTAATTTGTAATTAAATTTATTTATAATAATAATTTATATATTTCTCAATGCAAAATGCTAATAGATCACATATGCTTAACATTTCTATTAATAATAGAAAGAAGCCTTTGTGTAGTCTTGTCTACACTAATTAAAAAACTAATATTAATTATATAGATATTTAAAATAAATCAATATAGTGCATTTTTCACTGTAAGTATATATTTACTTACTCAGATTTATATCTTCCATGTTAACTAGAAATTACGTCCCATGTCTCACTAGTATGTAATAAAAAAAATAAGGTCTTGAAACACTCATCAAACATAATCATGCACGAGAATTCTAGGAATAGGAAAACATTCCAATTAAAAAATAATAACCAATGCTGCACTATAAAACAACTGTATATTCTATGACCTATATAAATGTGTTATGATGACCTCACCATAACACAATTGTATCGAAAAAATTCAGGCTCTAGACTCAGATGTTGTTAACGATATGAAAACCAGTTTACGAAGAGAATATCTCCAAAAACAATCAAACAGTGATTATTTTTTTGTAAAAACAAACTGTGACGAAGCCAAACAAAAACTTACAGTAGGTAATAAGTTAGGAGATCCTCGTTCTCCTGTTAAAAATATTATACTGATTTTATCTACTCAGCAACTTCTATTTTCAATAGAATAAATAATTATCTTTTCAAAATATTCTACTTTTTCATGTTTTTACAAATTGTCAACAAATAACGAATCATATTGCTTGCATTTATCACCCAAATGTCAAATTTGCTAATTTTAACATTTCTGATTTCTTTGTTTTCTTGTCATATGATTTTGAAGTTTTACAATTTACGCTGCGTTCAATATTATATTGAAAACTTAGACTAATAATATACATCTATGATTGAAAAATGTTTAAGTACAACCCTGGTACAAATAGTACTCTCTCCAGATTAGCCAACACAAATTCTAAAAAATCAAATTTTTAAATTTTCGCTTCGGTCAATCGTTTGTGAATCGTTTGTGAACGTTTGTGACACCTTTTTTTTCGTTTGTGACTAATAAGTTAATTAGAAATTTAAATGTTAATTAAGGCATACCGATTAGCCAACACATATTAAAACTAAATTATAATATAGGCTTCCGGGTACGCAATCGATCGGAAATCGCTTGTGAATTCCAAATATATTAATAAAAACGTTTGTGACAACGTTGTTTTTAAGAAAAAATAAAAAACTAGAGGTCAGTGGATAGATAGGAGCTCATTTGAGACATCTGGAATAAGTGGATATGATGGCAAGAGACCTGATGGTCTGTCGCTGGTTCCTTGGGAAAGGGGACGGGCGTTAATGTGAGACGCTACATGTGCCGACACACTGGTCCCGTCCCATGTCAGGGAGACAGCGTCTAAAGTGGCTGCGGCGGAGAAAGCTGAACTTCTCAAGTTACTTAATTATGCCTCACTCAGTCAAAATTATACTTTTATACCCTTTGCTGTAGAAACCCTTGGCCCCTGGAAAGTGCTAAGCAATTTTTAAAAGATATAGAACACCTCGTCTAATCGCTTCCGCTGGTCGGAAAATGAGTCGGCTCTCCTGTCAGGAGAGCCGACTCATTTTTCGCCCAAAGAATCATTGCCATTTAGCGGGGGAATGCGGCTAGCATTCGTGTCACTTTTCCACGCGGTCACGACTTGCAGAGTAATAATTAAGTGTACATTGACTTTGTATATATTGTTATGTTTTCTTGTAATTTACTTTATTGTTAAGTAAGATTTTAAATAAATAATAGGTCTTTACCTACGAAATTGCCGTTCCGCCGTACTGGCTATTTCAAGTTCATTTTTTTCTTTTTTCACTAAGAATTGTAATTTAAAATTATTTTTATTTTATATAGGGAAATAGGGATATTTAAATAGGGAATTCCGTTTTTTACAATTAGTCATTTGTTTAGTGGTCAGCGTTTTGTTTTCATCGCATTTGTACGTTTTTCGTCAATATGGATACCTACATTAAAAATTCGAGTGATTATGAAGTATGAGTACCGTCGTGTCAACAAAGCGGCATAAGCGGCACACATTATCAATGACATATACGGAGCGAACACTACTAATGATTGCACTACCCGTTATTGGTTTGCGCCCTTCCGTTCTGAAAATTTCGACCTAAGAAATAAACCCCGTGGTCGACCGAAAACTTTAGTCGACAATGATGAATTAAAAGCGACTATGGAAGCTGATGATTCTCAATCTACAGCTGAATTAGCAGCAGCTTTTGACGTTAGCATAAAAACAATATTGATCCATTTACGTCGAATTGGCAAGATAAAAAAGTTGGACAAATGGATGCCCCACGAATTGAATGGTCGCCAGCGCGACGCACGTGTCGAGTCGAGCCTTCTACTACTCAACAAACACACAAACAAAGGCATATTAAATCGCATTGTTACTTGCGACGCAAAATGGATTTTTTTTTATGGGACAAAGGGGACAAACGGGCAGGAGGCTCACCTGATGGTAAGTGATCACCGCCGCTCATGGACATCTGCAACACCACAGGGCTTGCAGATGCGTTGCCGGCCTTTCAGGAAAGGGAGGGAGAAAGAGGGAAGGAGGGAGGAGGGATGAGGGAGTAGGGATGGAGAGTGGGCCTCCGGGACACTCACTTACCGAACGAAACGCGACAGCATAGCTGCCACTTCACGCCGGTCTTCTGTGAGAGAGTGGTACTATACCGGGCGTGCCGGCCCTTTCGGCTGTTACCCGAGGGTAACAAGCATGGCACTACCACATGACATTCTGTTCAACAGTCACAAGCGCTCAGCAAGTTGGTTAGATCCTGGTTCAGCACCTAAACAATGTCCCAAACGAAAACTTACCCCTAAAAAAGTGATTGTCACTGATTGGTGGTCTAACGCCGGTGTCATGCAACACAGCTTCTTACCAAACGGGATGAGCATTACTGCAGATGTGTAGTGTGAAGAACTGAACATAATGATGGGGAAGCTCGAAGTCTCCAGCCAGCTTTGATTAATCGTTCGGCTCCGCTGCTCCTGCACGACAACGCGCGACCTCATACTGCACAGCAGACGCTCTCCAAGTTACAAGAGCTGGGGTTGGAAGTTCTCCGTCATCCACTGTACTCACTAGACCTTGCCCCTACAGACTTCCATTTTTTCCAGAATTTGGATAACTTCTTGGCGGAGAAAAAATTTAGTAACCGAGAAGCAGTTCAAAATGCCTTAAAAGAATTTGTTGCTTTCCGTCCAGCAGACTTTTTCAAAAAGGGCATCAATAAGCTACCATTACGTTGGCAAAAATACATTGATTGCATAGGTAATTACTTTAATTAATAAAAATAAAAATATAGAGAAAAAATTGCTTAAACATATTTCATGAAAAACGGCAATTTCATAGGTAAAGACCTAATATAAAAATATATTATATGGCTAGGTTGTGACACATTATTTAGGAAAAACCTCAGAACAATAACTAAAGCATAGAAGGATGGCTAAATTTAACTATATAGTCGTCCTTATTTTCTTACACACTCATAACAGCATTAGAATGAGACAGATGCAGGTTGCTCAAAATTCAAATTGTCCTCTCATTCCTCCATAATACTAAGTTTAAAAGCTACCTAACGTCTCAGGTTTTTGTCTGTGACTTAGTTCATCGCATTTTTGTCGTATAATGCTAAGCGCCCATTCGATAATCATGTATCCATAGAAATTTATCGATTACATCGAAAAGCAAAGAATACTTAATAATTACAATTTATCAAAAATATGCTTACATACGATTGAAGCTAGCGGGTACTTTAGTATTTTTAGGAACTAGTCGCATTATGAAATACAGTGCACTGTAGTATCTTTCTTTAACTACAGAAAACTCTATTTTATAACTTAACTGGGTGGGGCTCACAAGTATAATATATTATATAGCATAACACATGTAACACACAAGAAAAATTTTAAGTAGGTCGCACGCCCGTAATACTTGATCAAACTATTGACGCTCATTTTTTTCAATCAATATATTTGTATATAACGTCTTTTTCATTTTATTAAAAAACTCGACATTTGCTTGCATGAATTTTGGATGTTATATTTTTATACCATAAACTAAGAAATCGATATCGGTATTTATCATACATTTATTTTATTCATAGTCATCAGTAGCTAATACTCTTTTGTCGATAACAGCGAACACTTCAAAAGTCGTAAAGCGCCTTGTATAGCTGCACAATTTTAGCACCCCATCGAAGGATTTTTGAAATCAAAATGATCTTAATCGATAGGTCTACGTTCGCTCTATATAGGTCCACTATTATTTTTGTTAAGTCACCTTCAATAGTGTGCTAAATTTGTGCAGCTATATCAGCCTGTATATATTACTTTACTCTATGATCATTGATCACATCACAATTCACATATTGCACTTCAGAACAATAACTAAAGCATAGAAGGCGCTTTACGACATATAGTGTACGCAGTCATAGACAAAAGATTTACCATCCCACTATAATGCAGAACATTTAATTTAATCTTATAGCTTTGCAATTTACACTAATCACTGATAATTTTGTACTATATTTATAAAAACCAGATAAAAACACGTAAAATTACCGAAACACTTCAAATCGCATGAGTCCATAGCATTATACGACAATAAGGCAATGAACTAAAGTCATAGGCAAAAACCTGAGACGTTAGGTAGCTTTTAAACTTAGTATCATAAAGATAGCCAAGGTAACCAAATTGACGTTTGTTTTGTGACTTCCATTTTGAGCAACCTACATCTGTCTCTTTTTAATGTTGTTATGAGTGTATAAGAAAAAAGAGACGACTATATTAGTTAAATTTACTTCTACGCTTAGGACATAGGTTATTGTTCTGAGTCTTGCACTCAACATTGTCTATGTCTAGACACGGTATCGAATAGAAAGTATCGATACTGTACTCATGAGTAGTATCGAAAAAAATGTATCGTACTCATAAAAGTATCGAAACAAAAGTATCGATACTTCAAGGTATCGAGTACTATTCTTTTTTCAACAGACTTAAAAAAGGAGGTTCTCAATTCGTCTGTTTTTTTATGTTTGTTACCTCAGAACTTTTGACTGGGTGAACGGATTTTAATGATTTTTTTTTATCTGAAAGGTGGTACTTTCCGTGTGGTTCTATTTTAATATTTCCCAGTTCTGGCAATGGCATTCATGAGAAAACCATATAAGTCTTAAATTTGCATTAATTATGTGCGCGACAAATGGACGAATTACTCAATATCACGCTAACCGATTTTGATGATTTTTTTTAATTAGGAAGGATGTACTTCAAGGGTAGTTTGATAAAAATTGAGTTAGGTTCTGATCATGAGATCCATGACAAAGAAACGGAACTCTTCAATTCTTAAGAGCAAATTAACAATACTCGGCGGAATCTTTTGTAGGCTATCCGTACATTTGAGTCACCTACCGTAACGTCGTTATCATGTCAATGAGCTGATGATGGAAGGTACTACTCTACTACGGTTAGGAATTGAAAGAAAATTCTTTCAATATTATATGCACTTATGGACCAATACTTATATTCTTTCAGGCAGGCAGGTTTTTCACTTGATAAAAGATTGTAAATTTTTATAATCCTTAACGTATGGGAGTTAGGCGGAACACTGGATATGGACAAATCTCGATTGCCTAATAACGCTTATTCCGAAAGCTCGTTGACTCATTAGAGCAGTGGTTTAGTTGGCCTACCCTATACCCATTTTATATTTTAATAAACAAAATACGTATGTACTTTCCGCTAAAAAATGTAAAACAAATTATTTTTAACAAAAAAATAATAAACTTCAAAACTAAACCAATCTAAACTAAAAAGTGGAAAATAATACTTTTAAGAACTTAATTAATTTTGAAGTTTCATGCTCAGTCATTGAGCATAGGTCAGTAAATAACGTGTGTTTAACTTCAGTAGGACAGGTTATGAAAAAAAATAGTATTGGTACACAAATTTAATCCAGTGATAGAAAAAGACAACTGTATCTTCAAAAAAAATAGAAACATAATTAAATTATTTAGTATTTTAAGCGTAAATGAAAGTTTTAAATAGGTAAATTCTAACATGACCCATTTTAAAACCTAATTTCTAATTCGATACGATACCTGCGAAAAAGTACTCATTGAGTAAAAGTATCGAATGCAAAGTATCGAGTACAAAAGTATCGGTATCGAAAGGAAATGTACTCGATACCACAAAGTATCGATACTTTTTCGTGTCTCAACCAAAGTGTTCTGTGGTCCCAACTCCCAGTATTCTGTATTCCTGTGAGTCAGAGTATAGAAGATTCCTGTACTTTATTATTATACTCTTGGTCTAGTAATATTGATTATTGATGTATGATTATTCATTATTGATTTATAAGTAGCAGAAATCAGAATTAAGAATACTCTATTCTACAAAAATAGTACGAAGTACTAAAACTCAAACTTTAAAAATATAAGATATAACTATATTCTATAACCATGATGGAAGAAGCACTTAAGGCCGGTATATGGTCTGCATTTGGGAGTTCTATGGCAAAACTGTCAGGTTCTCCTGAAGCGGTAAGTGTATTTAGATTCATATTAAAAATAATAAATCGCTATATTTATATTACCTAATTACTTACTAAGTTTATATTATCAGGAAAACAACAAATGGCTTTGTTGTTTTTATATGCTCCTCATGATCGTTGCAAATACGTTCAGCTTCAGACATTATTTGCGTTCACTAGATCTGTCTCCTACCTCTTGGGCTCCAACAGTTGTTTCAAATGCATCGAGTTATTTATTAACGGTAAGCTTGAATTAAATGTTATTTAGGGCATCAAAAATTTTAAATTATAAAATTTAATATTTAATTTTCGCCTGCATTTAAATTTGTTGAGGAAAATATGTAGTCATATATGATATATGTAATACATTATTAATAATAAATACATTAATTTAAAAGAACAACTGTATTGTTGTATAGATTATTTGCTGTGAGTACTATTTTCTTTATTTAATTTCAGGGTGTACTAGCTATTTTTTTATTTAAAGAAACTATGTCCCTCCAATGGTGGATTGGAACTTCCCTCATCATCAACGGAATAACATTAATTGCAAGACAACAAAAATAATCATTAATCTCAAGATTTGATTCCACCAGCATTTTATTAGTCATAGTTAGCAACCTTAAGTATTAAGATTTTAATATTTGTTAATTATTGTAAGTAAATTCATTCCTTAGTAAAGTTATATCAACTGTAAAATCAAAGTTTACTGTATGTTTAATAGAAAAAGAAAGTAAGATTAATAGAAAACTACCCTCAAGATGAAGTATGTATGTTTGTCATGTAGAAACAATGTTTTTGGTATTTGTCATAGATTTATTTTTATTTTTGGTCCCTGATGTTGAAAATCCGTTTTAGTTTAGTTTAAATAGTGCCAAAGTTAAGTTTACCTTAAAATAATTGATGATTTTAAGGTAAAATTTGACAATATTTTTAAATATGACAATATGTTTAATTTTAAGTGTTATTATAACATATTTTTTTTATATTTTGTGAATATAGTGAGTAATGCAAATAGTGTGTTATTATAATAATTTGTACATTGTATAACAATAAAGAAATTATAAAATATAAATTTGTTACAGCAATATTATTGTTTTATGTGAAATTTAATTAGTTTATAAGTTTAAGTATAGTGTAAAATGTTCGTGTAAATCTAAAAAAAAATATTTATATATTATATTAGTTACGTATAACTTAAAAAAATGTGTTTTATTTACAATGTAATATAAGTGCATAATTTACATATAGATGACTATTTTCATATAGTATATAAAACATTATGTAGTAAAAATGTATGTTAAAAAATAAATGTGTAATTAATTAAAAATAATAAATGCAATGAAAAATACCTGTAGTAATTTTCTTTTTTCGAATACTCAGGCCCCAGACTGAAATCTTTATTACTCATATTTATTTATTTATTTTATTATTAAGAGAAAATGAAACATGTAATGTCCAACAATGTGTTTTTCTGTAATAAGCACAAGAATACATAAATTTTAATAAAGCTTTGATTTTCTACAAAGAAAGTGTCATTTGGTTTATTATTTTTTGGTTGGATTTTATGAAAAACAAAATAAAGAAACTTGACTGTAAAATAGAAAATTTACAGAACCCTTATAAAGTTATGCTAAGGTTATATTGAAAACTACAAACTCATTGTGCATGTGCAATGTGTTAAGCAAAATTTAAAGATACTAAGTAGAATTAAGTATATTATATATATTATGCCAATGGTGATAACGGCTGAGCGATTATTATGAAATTTTTTGTGTATATTTGACCCCTAGATGATCAGGGTTTGTATGATTTCTAACACCAATCCCTAAGGTACTTATAATTTTTTTTTTGATGAAATATTAACACAACTGCATCGGCGCTATAACAGGTGGCATGTAAGGCTGTGCATCCAGAGGTCATAGGTCGGGCCAAATTTAATTATTGAGTTTTTTAGTTAAGTAAGCGTCACTTAAGGCCCAGAGTTGGGAAGTTGGTGGTGTTTCACTCCCATGCCTCAAAGTGTGTGAGGCTGTTGGTGCCACATACATACTTCTCTATGGTTGGTACTGTCTCTAATTCTCACTGAGTATGAGTGAAATGATAGTGAAGCTAAAGATTACAGATGGATAGCAAACTCCTCAACAATTCAAGAATTTAATACAATAACTTATCATGATATGTAATATGAAATGCCTATTTTACACGCTTTTTTAGGGATAACATAGACAATAACACAACTTTTTTTGGGCAGTCGTGTAAAAATCAGTTTGTAACAAATAAAAAACATCATAAGCCTTTAAATTTAATTGGTACTTGAGTCTTGGTGTACCTATTGAAATTAACACCAAATGTAATGTAAATTAACACCAATTTTATCACACAAAGTATACTTCTGTAGTTGACAGTTTTTTGAAATAATTTTAACTTATTCCTAAATAATAGAATGTAGGAGTATGAACTATATTCTATCTAATGACTCCAACATAATGATGCTGTTTCCACGAATAACCTGCAAAAAGGAAAACAAAAGTTAAATAAGTAAATTAAATATATGGTAATGATTATACTATAGATACTTTCTATAATGAAAAAGATTTTATATAATTACTTAGCTATTTTCGCAAAAAAATAATAAAGTAGGTACATATAGAAGAAAGTATAATTATTTGCTACTATTTGGTTTTTATTAAAAAGAACAACATACCACCATCCCAATGTTGTTGCGTTGTCCATCCTTGCATTCTTCGACTGATTCATCCAAAACCAAATTCATAAATGGATCAAAACCTCTAAGTACACCGGTTACTGCTCGACCGGCATTTAACTTTATTGACAGTTTCTTATCCATGAATCTATATGCACAAACAATTAAAACGGGAAGATTTAGTTACCTACGACTTACGAGATTAAAATTTAGTTTATAATGTAATAGACTTGATTTTGAATTGAAGTATAACTTGAGGTTAGAAAGAACGCGCGCGGGACGCTTAGTTTATAAGGGCGCACATAAAAATATAAAAAGTTACTTACTTTTTTAATTCTGGCGGATGTGCCTTCGACATTTTGCTTTATATGAAGTTATTATTTGAATACAAGAAGCTGAGCAGAAGTATATAATTAAAATAATTCTTCAATAGGTAACGCTGAAACCGAAATTTTACAACACATGCCATAGATAATAGACCATAGTTGATACCATAGATGAAACATAAAGGTTGATACTCCATAGACAGAGTACGAGACTAGAGTGCACAGATAACGGAATATAGTTTTTAAAGGGCAGCCGCAGCCGTAGTCTATTGAATAATTATTAATATAAAGTATTTATTTTTAAATAAATATGTTTCAAATAAATTATTTCAAGAATACTTTTAATAATTATGGTAAGTATATGCTTTCAAAACACTGAAAGTCATGGTTTTGTGAAAGTTTAGTTAAAAATTTATTTTGTTATTTTTATGCACTATTTTCATTTTAGATTGTGTTATATATTTTTATCAATAAAAAGTTACATAAGTTGTATACATTTTTTTCAAAAGCTTACATTTTAGTAGCAATAGTATGCAATATATTATTATTAATATCATTTTAAGCAACTGAAATACAAATAGAGTATAAAGTATAAAATATATGAACTATAAGGTATAAAAAAGAATAATTTTTTTGTATAATTAAGACAAATACTTTATTTTCCTAATTGACTTATATATCCCAAATACTTTGCAGCACTGCCACAAGTTGCCATTGCAAAATTTTCACAATGATATAAAGCAACCAAAAAAAGATGTACTGCAAAATCATAATCAGAATAAGCAAACGATGCTCTGCTAAAATTAACTGTATTGCAGTCACTCATATTTCGTACGTATATCTATGTAATAGTCAACAATAGCAACAAGTAGACAGCTGGGAGGATGGATGCCGTAGAGATATTCATCCTATTCTCATTTTAATAATTACGTATTGTTATTAAATATGCATACATAAAATTTAAAATATATTACGTGGTTTTAGTGAAAAAGTTTGTGTTTTGTGTATGTTCAAAAATGGATGAATCCGGTATTGATATGGGATATGATCTCGCTTCTCTATTAACGAACGATTTCAATATTGACCAAAGGATTTTGGACGAGATGACCACCGGCCAGCATCCGCAGGACTTCATGTTCTACGAGCTCAAATCCAAAGCCGTACCAGTTACTGAAAGGTAAGTCTGAAAGGTCTACAAAACAAGTGCAATTGCAAGTTTTCTTTTTGCGAGAATGTTGAGATTATTTATAGCACATGTTTTTTATACGTATGAGGAACAATTTCACCTAACCCGAAGCGTCCGCGACCCTGAGAACAACTTGGCAAAGCCCCCAGTTTTGCTATGTTTAAGTCCATTCTGCGAACTTCGCCTAACATTCTTTGGCGGTGCGATCGTTAACTTTACTTTTCTTTTATTTTCTTTTTATTGTTTTATACGAACGAGTTGTAACAAAAAAAAAAGATTTTATACTAATTAAATATGAAATATTAATTAAAGTAGAGGTGTGTATGAATATCGAAAATGATATAATTTTCCCGCGATTTTTCGCTGTTTTATTTAACGTATTTGAATATGTCAACTAGCCTTCTGTTCAATAATTTTTTTATAGTAACTTTCAAGGTTCGACAAAAGGACTAAAAATACCAAGCAAATTAAAATGATGAGACAATTTGATACAACAAAATGTATTCGGCTACTTTCAAAATTGTCCTCATTTACCATGTTGCTTAGATGGCTATTACATACATCGCTAGCATCTTAATATTATGGAAATTGAAATATTTTATTATAAACTAGCGACTAACCCTTGCTTCGCTGGGGTTTGTCCCTAGGTATAGCACGTGTAAAGCCGCAGGATCTGCTAGTTAAAATAAATAAAACTTCTAAAATAAAAGTAGCCTAAGTTACTTTATAACATTAGCTATCTATGAGTGAAAGTCCCGTCAAAATCGGTCCAGCCGTTTCAGAGATTAGCCGGAACAGACAGAAAGACAGACAAAAAATTTAAAACCTTATAAACTTTCATATGCATTTGATGAAAAGCTGTTAATTTGAAATTAAAAAACAGACACTTCAATTTTATTTATTTACGTACTGATATATTCAATGTTTCTCAGTCATTAATCAATTTGGTCCACTTGCGCTTGTTACATGTTATTATGCAGGTCACGAATAAAGTAAGGTACCAATGATATATTGTTTTAAAGATTGCGCTTATCCATATCTCGTCATGAATCTAGTTTCGACAATAATAGGCCAATAAACTATAAAAATAACGTAGCAAGAGTACCGACGAAACATTCATTTTTTATTTACTTCTTAGTATTTAGGTAATTAATAATTATTTGTTGTTTAAGAAACATAACTTTGGTTTTTTGATTATGTAATTCCTTTGTTTTTTGCCATTTGCAAATTTTGATATATACGTTTATCCGTTTAATTTAGAATATAACATACTTACCTATTATTTGTTAGTTCAAACACCTACAATACGTATTACGTACGACGATGACATGGTCTAAAAGACCGTCGATGTAACTTATGTGCCAGGAAGTCAGTATGCTGTCTATATGAAAAAGTTTCTTTAAAACATTGCTGCCTAAAAGTAGGAAAAATAAATAAATTAATAAACTATTTTTTATTGAAAATATAAAACTAAGAATTAATACAGGCGCGGCGGTGCAAATATCTAATTAAATGCTCTTAGTAATAGTTACTTACAATAATAATAATAAACGTTTAACAATGACAACGGTCAACGGTTATCAATTGACAATTACCTAACACTGATATAAGTTATACATATTATATTATATTAAATATTTGGCTCAGTGACTCCCACCGAACAATAATTATAGGTACCCTGCGGGTGAGTCTACTCGCGGTGCCAGCGGTAGCCGGTTCGAGTCCATAATATGATTGATGAGCACGAATGCTTATACTCCAGTCATGGGTGTTTATATTATGTATGTATTTAAAGTTATATATAACGGCAGTTTAACAACTATCTGGCGTCCATAACACAAGCCTCGTTGCTTACCATAGAACTAGTTGATGACGCTGCGTTAATAATGTGCAAACATATTTATATTTAAAAAAATAGAATTCACTAAGTAGGTATTGTATTTTTTTTAATTTTAAGGGACAAAATACTTTCACGATTGAATTTTCAACGGTCGATCTGGTATTCGTCAAAGTAAAGTTATCCGTTATATTATTTTATTTTGCAAAAAAAGATTTCGACATTAATTAACCAAAAGATACATTTTCTAGTAGGTACAGCTTTTATCGTGAACGTGAACATTGCACTCGTCGTACTTCAGAGGTTATCTTACAAAGACAACGTACAAGGATAAACAGTTAATTTAGATATGAGTGACCGAAAATTTCAACTGCTTCGTTAAACTTTTCTAGTAGAATCTTTCAGTAACGTAGAATGGACTCACTATACTTTTCTAATATGTCATATATAACCACGTATTTTTGTATTTTTTTTGTATGCAATAATATAAATTATATACATGTCTGAATATTTGCTGAATGTATTTCTCCCTTTTTTTAATAATCCATTTCTTGATTATTATTGTAATCATTATTTTTAATAATTAATTTGTATTTCAAACATAGTTAAAATTTAACTAAACAAATGTCTAACATTCAGTCTTAGGCCTTAGCCGTTAATTTTTATGTAAATATCTGAAACTGGATCGTGAATTCCGCTTCAACTGCTAATATGCTACGTCACAAATTGTTAATACGCTACTTTTGTTAGGTTAGTAAAGAAAATGACGAATAATTAACATAATATAATATGGTAATTTAAAAGTTTTAACATTCAATTACAAGATACATTGTTCTAGCTTAAAATGTGAATATTTACATTTTTAAGGCCTCACAATGGTTTTTCGCCTTTTCGCCAGTACTTTTTTTTAACTTTTAGGTACTTTTATCTATTTTTTCTGAGCGACGAATTGCACCCATTATAGAAAAGGACGTAGGTATAAGAAATGGCTGTTATTTCTACTCTTAAACAGTTCTGGAGAAAATTGAAACAAAAGAAAATAAAACCACCACATCTTAAAAATTGTGCTGCGTACGTAATTTATCATGTCAGCTGTAAATCTATACTTCTTCTATGTACATATAATTATTAATTAATAAAATTAACAGACTAAAATATAAAAGTGAAATGTAATTAAAATGTAAAAAAAAATAATAATAGTGTCGGGCCACGACGCTCCACTTAGTTAAGTTCGTAGCATGTTAGTATCGCTAGTTTAAAGTTATTACTGTAAAACGCCAAAATAAAAATGTTATAAAATTTCAAAAGGCACGGGAGCTTAACGCCTGTGGATATGTTCATTTGTAAAAAAATAATAATTCTGAAACGGCTCTACACACTCTGACGAGAGAGACGTACGAAGGGACCCTTCAGTGAGAGTACTCTCATACATTTATTTATTCTACCAGTGAAAGTTTCAATGTATAGTAAAATACTAGTATCGTGAAAATGATAAGGAATTAAGATTATCTCTTCGAGTGTCTTTACTAAGTCAAATTTATATCAATATTCAATGAAAGATACGTGTCCTTATCAAATGATCATACTTTTGTTGAGTCAGGATTATTCATCGTTTTTGAAAGCTAAACATAATCACTACATATAAAAAAGACATCCGCCGCGTCTATCTGTCTATCTGATCGCGATAAACTCAAAAACTACTGCACCGATTTTCATATTATTTTCTTCAAAGCGGTTTCACTCGCGCTAAATCTAGGGACGAACCCGAGCTAAGCTAGTGCAAGTCGCTAGTACTAATTAACAAAAAACAAAAGCCGACTTCAAAACTAAACAAATCTAAACTAAAAAGTAGAAAATAATACTTTTAAGAACTTCGTTAATTTTGAAGTCGGTGCCAGCCAAGATGGATAGACTTATCTTGCCTTTGCAAGGAACTTTCGAACGGTATTTTGATTATGTTTACAAATATTATAGATATAGATTAATCGAATATGTGTCTATTTAAGGTTATTTTGCTTTAGCTGGCACCGACTTCTAAATTAACGAAGTTCTTAAAAGTATTATTTTCTACTTTTTGGTTTAGATTTGTTTAGATTTGAAGTCGGTTTTTGTTTTTTTTTAAAATAATTTATTTTCAAATTTTTAACGGAAAGTGGATACTTATTTTGTTTATGTACAAAAAAGAATTTTCCAAATCGGTCCAGCCATCTTCGAGTACCTAATGGGGAACATACATAAAAAAAGTCCCCAACGAATTGAGAACCTCCTCCTTTTTTTAGAGTCGGTTAATAAGAGCCTGAAAGTATTTAACTATCGGTCTATAATTACGTATAATATTGAAAGAATTTTCTTTTAACTCCTAACCGTTGAGGAGTTGTACCTTCCATCATTAGCTCAACCACAGGAGATGATGATTATCAGACGCAAATACTTGAACAGCTTTAGAAAATATATGAAAAACGTAATAAGTGCCTATAAAATTTGAGAGTTGTCTTCGATTTCCCTGGGATCCCATCATCAGATCGTGACTTGGTGACTATGGGACCAACTAGAAACTATACCCTTTCATACAAAAAAAGAATTTTCCAAATCGGTCCAGCCATCGTCGAGTAATCGGGGAACATACATAGAAAAAAAAAGTCCCCGACGAATTGAGAACCTCCTCCTTTTTTTAAAGTCGGTTAAAAATAAGAGTTAAAACACTGACTCTCCATTGTTTTGGCCTCACTACAGGTATGTGGTACAACTTACAACATTTTTAACATATCCCACAAAAACTTATGTCGTATTCGCTAGAAAATATGAGAAAAGAAAAAAATCTACATTTTCAATTTCGTTGTTATTAGGTTTAATTATCACACTTTTGTTAGCTTCACCTGTATCTAGCTTATCAATGTAATGGAATTTTTAAACGCGATTTTGACACACTTTAAAACGTCATCATAAAAATTTAGCACACTTAGGGAGGACGGCCGATGACAATAGAATAAGTTATTAAAACAAAAAAAACTTTTCAGGTTAAAGTAAAAAATGAAAAATATATTAAATTAAACTTCAGTTCTCTATAAGAGCGCGTTTTTTTAGTTTTTCAGACTATATTTTTTGTAAAGAAAGTATGAATGTGAATGATGATACCATGGGTTTAGTTGACAAGGTTCCTTAAGAATGAGCGATTACGAAACGGCGTTTTGGAAGCGGTTTGTCAAATTTAACATTTCGCAGTAAAAAAAAAGTGCGTGCGTACAAAGTACACATGTCAGAAGTGAAACTTCTTTGTTTATAAATTTAACTCACTGTTTACACACTGTATATAAATACTGATGATATTGTAATTTCACTTCAAAAACAATTCCTCGCGATTACCAGCATCAGCAGCCACGTCATGAGATAGGCTGTATATTGTAAAACTTTTGCTACACATAACGTCACCATTAAAAATGACTGACTTGTGGTGGGCGAGATCCCCGACTTGCGCATCTTGACCGTCTGAGGGGTGGTGCCGCATACTCTTCCCCGTCTCTGAGTGCCTGGTACTTGTACTGGTACTCGTTTATATTTTATACTAATCTAAAGCTTCAGATTTCCGAGACTAAAATCCCCAAGGTTGCGTTAAACGTTTAACGCAACCTTGTTGGAACTCGCATTAAAAAGTTTCACTTCAAAAATCGTAGTAAAGTGCTGAAGAATGAGACTGACGAATTTCATTATTTTAACGGATATCTCGACTTTCGTAAAAATCATTATAATGTGAACTCGTTTTAACATTATTAAACCATTATTAAAATTACGTAATGAATCAACCGTGCTAAAATAATGTTTGCAGAACTTTCCGCATTCTCAGAGTATCCAACACAATGTAATTTATCTCGCCAACGCCTATCACTTTCTCAGCAGAGTCGTAAAAGGCGATCACGGAACTAAAATAAACCTTACTCGAATTAGAGTTCGGTGACAAGTCAAGTCATTTTAAAGTAAACTCAATATCCATACATCTTTATTTCATATTTTAAAAACAAAAAATACTTACGACTTGATTTTCCATACATTCTAACATTACAAACGCGAGAGCTTATTAGGTTTTCTGTAACACCAGTTCTGGAAGTTGATAATGTTTCCAACTTTTTATGAAGAGCATTTAATCCTGAGTAAATATAACTTTGAACCAATTAAATACGGCCGAGATATAGATATTTAAGAAATAAGTAAAGAAATTTTACGTTTATTTAAAATGGGAAATCTTTCAATTCTATGGGAAGTTAGAATTAGTTTTCAGGGTATTCTTTTAGACAGATATTGGGAGTGAAAAAAATAATTAGTCGCAAAAAATAAAATCATCATAATATACGAGTAGGAATCGTACATATAGTCCATTGAAATGTTACATTTTTTAGGTTTTATTGTGCGTTTTCAGAGGACGCAATTTTATTTTTTTTTGATGTGTAGGTAAGGTTAA
The DNA here is from genome assembly GCA_951802675.2 of Boloria euphrosyne. Classification (NCBI taxonomy): domain Eukaryota; kingdom Metazoa; phylum Arthropoda; class Insecta; order Lepidoptera; family Nymphalidae; genus Boloria; species Boloria euphrosyne. The sequence goes on from OX637896.1 coordinate 7,844,888, forward strand.
GTTTATGGAGCCGCCGTCAAATTACACACGAAAAAATAAAATTACGTCCTCTGAAAAACGCAACCCTAAATGTAACTTTTCAATGGACTTATATAATATAATATTAAGTTCATGCCTGTCTGTCAGTCCATCGCCTTGTCTTTGTCTATCGTCTGACAATTTATCTTATCAAACTATAGATTACTTAAAATAAGATCGAAATGACTTAAATAGAAAGAAAAATTCTTGCTTTTGAAACGATCATAAATGTCACAGAAGATATACGATAGAATGGTGCACGTTATTATTAGGAAGTCAAAGCTGTAGCGAAAGTCTAGAAAGTTACTGCATCTGCATCTGAAGATAAATTATATAAGACAATAGCTGTCACTTCTTCCCGAGTCAAAAATAAATCCTTTGGGAATAAAAACATGCATTTTTCCGGTATAAAAGTAGCTTTATGTGCTATTTCAGAATATAATATATCTCTTTGCTATATTTCAGCCGTATCTGTTAGAGCGATCATCAAAACATCTGAACTTCCGCATTTATAATATTAGCAAAGCCTATGAAGCATATAGTCGGCCAACGGACGTGACAGCCAGCCCAAGCTGCTATACACTCGCTTGGGATATTAGTGTATGGCAGTTTGGGCTGTCACGTTCGTTGGCCGACTATATTATGTTACATAGGCTTTGATATTAGTAAGATTTTTCCGAAAAGCTTTAATCGGGTTACACTGTGTTTAAACCTACACTGTCTTAAAGTACGTACATTCATATTATATAGTTATACATAATATGTATATAAAATCCTAATTACAATACAAACATTTTTTGCAAGCCATAGCTATTAAATTAACGCCTCAAAGCATCTCCTAAAGCAATTAAAATATTTTTTCTAATAAATAAAAAAAAAAGCCAAAGATTGTTCGTTTGAACACTATCTCAGCAAGTACTGATCGTATTTTAAAAATTCTTTTTGCATTAGATAAGCCGTAAAAGACTAAAAATCGATGAAACTTCCATGCATAGACCGTACATAATTGTAAATAACAAAAACACACCAGTGTAAAGTTTATTTTTAACCTCATATACAATCGGAGTGGAGTTATATGGTGGACCAGATTTGAATTTAGTTTTTTTTTAAATAAATGAAACTACCTTTTCGGGTTTGATCAGCATCTCGCCCGTGACCATGAATTGCTGTAAATCATTCGAAACGTCGTGAACTAAAAATCAAAATAAATTTGCGACAAAATTCGAAAAGGTAGTTTTATTTATAATGTCGAATATTCGCATAAACCTAAGAAAATTTTATTTAGTTTTTAAACGATAGTACACGACAGAGGACTATAACAAATTAAAAAAATGTTCAGCCGTGCGCACACTATCAGCTTAACTATAAATTCAATGTCATAACAATGATATAATAACCTAGGCCAGAAAGATGCAGCCTAAGTTGAAATCTGCAGGATTCTCAATTCCTTACCAAACTGGAGATCGTGCTACTTTATTCTGTTGTTGGTTTTTAAATTATTGATTTATGAGTTATCCATACAATCTTAGTTGTTCACATGTACTGGTATGATAAATGCATCGTTGTATCTCATATAGATTTTTTTTATTACAAGAGAAAACATCTCAGAGTGACTTAACGATAATATCATTAAAAGCGGACTTTGATGTCATTATTCAAAGCATATCTTCAGTATAAATAATAAAGCCCGCAAATGAGTCGTTAGTTTGAGATTGGTTTCAGTCTATCAACACAGTTATAGTACAACAAACAGTGGTTTGATCAATTGATATATATTACGTATGAATGATTGAATCATTCATACGTAATATATTTTAATGTACGAGTGGTGGAATTATTTAATACGTATATATGTGTATGTCTATTTAAATATAGTGATCTTGATTTTTCAAACTACGTATATTTAAATTACATTGACTCGACGTTCTATAATTATACCTAATATTGTATAAGATTATGTGTTTAACAAAGTGTTTGAAATAATTATATAGTTGTCCTATTGAAAAGGGAAGTTGACTTCTCAAGTCACAACTCTTAGGGGGTAGGATATATTGCATATTTTACTCATACCCACCCACCCTTAAGTTACGAATCTAATCATTAAAAAACAATAATAACAACATAATTATATTTAAAATTCCATGAGGTAATAATAATTATCTATCACATAAGTACCGTAATGTCTAGCTCAATTAAAATACTTTCCTAAAACAAAACTAAGCCAATTACTCGATAACTTACTATAGCACATACGAATAAAAAGGTAATCGCTTGACAACGGTTATCTAATATACTAAATTGCGATCAATTTGTATGTAGCTGTGATTGGTCGGATGCGCTAGCGCAACGATGCTGCGTAATTTCAACCAATAAGCATTGGGGGAGGCTAGGTTAATTGATATGACCATTGTCCATTGATTTAATATATATCAGTGTTTTCTGTGTTCTAATGCTTCTCGATTAATCTATGCGTAATTTGTAGGTCAAAAAATTTGTTACTCCCCGATTAAGTTCATTCATAAAAGTTGTTTACGTTATTTATTATCTGGAGTCAAATAGAACCGTAAAGAGATTACTTCTGTCAACAGCGGAATTAAAAACTTATAGTTAACAGTGGCGAAGGGTGAAATTTTAGCAGAGGTAAGCTGTACAAAAAAATGACAAAAACTAAATAAATAAATGCGATGCAAAAGTACCTAGTATCTACTAGTACCTAGTACCTACTAATACCTCGTAAGTATTATGTTGTAGTGAAGATTATTTTGCGTAATAATTAAAAAGTAAAAAATTGTTCATAAGACTATTGTTTATTTTTTAATTTATGTAAAGTTATAGCAAAATAGTCAATATATTTATTATTTACTAAAATTATATAAAAATATTAATGACGCCATCTATGAGAAATCATTACGCATCATTTAAAAAGTGAAAGTACGGCGATTTGATTTAAGGCCGCATTATTTTATTTTGTATTCATTATAAATATAATTAATTTCAACCTAAACATAATTTAGTCAGATTTAAATATTCGTTTTTCCCTTCTGTTAATTTTACATTAATATATTAAATCATTATTTTAATAAATATCGCCATCTAGTGACAAGTGTTTGAAAAACTTCGTAGTTCGTCAGTTTGCTATCTTATTGAATTGAGATTGATTTATTTTTTATTTATCAAAGTTAAATTAAAATTTTGAAATATGAAGATGATTTTACTGGTTTTAAAATTTAATTACAATATCCTACAGCATTACTTGATATTTCCTTCCAGTCCGAATAAACTGTTTAAGCTAATACGCGTAAAATAATTTTGTCAAGGAAATGCATATAAAATAACTTAAAAACATTTTCACTGCAACATAAATGAAAACAAACACAATATTTTTCTAATTTAGCACTTACACACAATTTCAATAGAAAGTTTTATTACAAATTACTTGACTTATGCAAGTTTCGAAAACAAAGTCGCATACAATCCAACTTCAATAAAATACGCAAATTTAATAATGGCTTATAGAACTCACCGTAATTAAAACACATATGAACCATACACTATACAGACTCAACACAAAATGTCTATATTACTTATTACGCTTAAATCGAGTAAAAACTCAATAAAACAAAAGAAAAACACAAATAATGCACTTGTAAACAGAATCGCCATATTAATTTGTTAACTAAAAATTGGTATTGCTCACGTCGCTTGTCATTGGTCAATCATAGTGACGTTTTGTACTTTCCACCAATCACATGCAAAATAAGCTGCTCTGGAGCGTCTTAACCGCGACCTAAAATCTGAGTAATTAAGAATGAAATCGCTTGAAAATGTTCCAATACAAAAGTATGAATGAAACACGATTCGTATGGAAAAGGTAAGCCCAATTACTACGTCTTACCGCGGCATTTCTATGAAGACGCATTTTAGCAAAGTATACATTTTTGTTGATTTTGACTTATTGAAGGCGTTGTGTTATTTTTAAAAAAGGATTATTACTATAAATTATTATTTTAATTAGTAATCGTGTTAATTTAAAAAATAAATATCATGTAGAATAATTAAAGCTTTATTGGATTTTTAAAAGGTAAGACGGTGGGAATCGTCTTGTATGGACCCTTCGCCACTATTAGTTAAGCTAACGCCCGCACTCACAGTCACTTAATGTACCATTAAGTTCTACTTATGTTTTAACGAAACATATATTTTGTGTAAGTGCAATGCAAAGTATCAAAACCCCGTTAGTCATATTTAATATTATATTAAACTAACCTTTCCCGCGGCTTCACTCGCGTTCTAAAGGCTGGAACCAAATTCCTTTCAGCGGCCCTCTTCCCTCGCCACCGCCGTCTAGCACGCGGTGATTATTATTTTGTTGCGGAGTTATGTTAAAACTATGATATCTCGTAAGATATTCATTGAAATCAAATGATGCCACGAGCAATTATGTGCAACATTAAATAAAACATACCTGATATAATTCATACATGATTCTTGCATACCGTTTAGCGTGATAGCCTTCCTCTATAAACGGACTATCCAACACAAAAAGAATTATTCAATTCGAAGCAGTTGTTCTTGAGATTAACGCGTTCAAACAAACAAACAAACTTCAGCTTTATAATATAAGTATAGATGTAAAAAGTCACAAAGACAATTATTAGTTAATAGCATAAATGATATGTTAACTATTCAAAGCTTTTGGCAAAACTTGGTAACGCACAGACTTATACGTAACGTGGGTAACTCAGGTTTATAAGATATACAAGATAAGTTTGTCCCAGCTTAAAACGCAGTAACAGCGAGAATTTAGCAAAGCCTTCGATAGAGTTCCATAACTTATATTAAAGTTGTCGGTATACGGTGTTGTGGGTTCTATGTTGTCATGGCTAGATTCATATAATAACTCTTTATTGTACACCCGAAAACAGAAGAAAATAAACAGAAACAAAGAAGAAATAGGATAAAGTACAAGAGGCGGCCTTATCGCTAAAAAAGCGATTTCTTCCAGGCAACCTTTAGGTGTAGGAAAATATTATAAGAAAGAAATTCATACCTTTCGGAACGAATTTTTTACGTAGTAGTTAATGGCTTTACCTCTACACCTCGTACCATCAATACTGGTGTGCCACAAGGATCTTATCTCGGTCATATTCTTTTTAACATCTTTGTAAATGACCTTCCTTGCTTCATTAAACATTCTGTCCCTTCCTTGTAAGCTGATGACCTTAAGTTGTGAAAAGTAATCGATACAGAAGAAGATGTTTCCCTTCTACAAAGTGATCTTAATGATCTCGTGCGTTGGTGCGGAAGAAATGGTATGTAACTCAATATCAAGAAATGTAATCACATAAAATTCACGAGCAAATTGTTTCCCATCTCATCGGTTTACTTTATTAACGATGTGAGACTGCAAGAAAATGATGTAGTGAAAGATTTGGTAGTATTTTTGGATGGCAAAATGACTTTTGTACCGCATATCGAAGGCATGGTTGAAAGAGCTTCCAAACTGTTAGGTTTTGTCATCAGAAACGTCAAGGCATTTAAGCGCTTATCAACCAAAATAGCTCTATATAACAATATTGTACGATCAGTTCTCGAATATGGTAGCGTAGTATGGCGTCCAAAAACGGCTGGTTCGACATTTAATTTTTAACCATTACAGAGACAAGAAGTCACACTCATATGATAATATTTTAAAGTTACTGAAAATGCAAAGCTTAAACAGCCGACGAGACTTACTTGATCTCTGTTTCTTTTACAAAATTATGAGAAATTATCTAAGTTGCCCAGCACTTTTGGAAAAATTTATGCTTAGAATCCCGCTTCGGATGCCTCGTAAACCGGTTGAGCCACTCTTTCGTCCATTTCGTAGAACAGTTTTGTGTGCAAACTCGCCAATCTTAAGAATTTGTATGCTCTATAATAAGTATGGGGGATCGGTTGACGTAGGTACACAGCATGTCTCTAGCTAAATTTAAAAGAATATTTGCCCATAGGTTGAATTAGTATTTTTTATTATTATTTATTTTTGTTTTCCAATGTTTACACGTATTTCACTCATTGTGATGGGACAGCTTTTTCGGATTTTGGTGCGGTCGTTTGGGTTTTTGGATGCCCGACGTAACCATGGTTGCAGTAACGCATCCGAAGCGTCGGGCGTCGGAGAGGCCTATTGGGCCGCGGTGGGGTCCGGAGGGGTCGTTTCAGTGTAGTTAGTAGTTTTTATTAGTCTTGGTGTTTAGCATAATTTAGTTTGTAAGAAATATTGTTATGTATACATACTATAAAAAGCATGTGGTGTATAGCTGTAACTGATTGTGCAATTAGCGCAAATAAATTAATATTATACTGTAGATGTAAGTAACATTGTCATAGTCTCAAGTGGTAGTGCCATGCTTGTTACCTTCGGGTAGTAGCCGAATGGGCCGGCACGCCCCGTATAGTACCACTCTCTCACAGGAGACCGGCGTGAAGTGGCAGCTATGCTGTCGCGTTTCGTCCGGTGAGTGAGAGTCCGGGAGGCCCACTCCTTATCCCTCCTCCCATCCCTCTCCCTCCTCCCTCCCTCCCTTTCCTGAAAGGCCGGCAACGCATCTGCAAGCCCTGTGGTGTTGCAGATGTCCATGGGCGGAGGTGATCACTTACCATCAGGTGAGCCTCCTGCCCGTTTGCCCCCTTTGTCCCATAAAAAAAAAAAAATTCCGCAACAAAATAACAATCGTTGGTGTACCAAATAAATAAATAAATAAATAAATAAAATAAAAATTTTCATTACTTTTGTATAGATAAAGTTTATTGGCCGAAGAGTGCCTTAACTGTTTTCGCAATACTTCAAGTGATTCTAGTCCGATATTTGTATATATTAGCAAAGAGATAAACACATTCACGTACGGTTTATTTGTACATTTATAAGTACGTATGGTCTATACATACTTGTACTGAAGTCTGAACTAATTAAAGTCTCTCCTCTGACCATGATCGATGTAAAGCATTTGAAACGTCGGGAACTAAAAATTAAAATAAATCCGCGAAAAAATCCGAAAAGATAGTTTTATTTGACTATACTTTTTACTGTAGCAAAATAACTTGATAATTTGAAAAATTTATACTAACACTTAAAACGTATTCTCCAGTTATAGGTTACATAATACTTTCTTAGATTTACGCGAATATTCGACATTATAAATGAAACTACCTTAGGTTGAAACTACCTATATATATGAAACTACCTAGGTTACATGTAAAATCTGTGTTTTTTTTTCTTAAGAACGCAGGCGGAGTTGCGGAAAATGCTAATGTTTTCTAAATTTATTTTGATAAAACAACAAATTCAAGCATGCACTTATCAAGTATGCATTTTAGTCCATTGTTAAAAGTTTCCTTAATAAAAATGCAAAATTATATGCACTTGTGTAAGAATCGACCTCGTAAAACTCGTGATCCATACGGATTAACGCCCTGAATTTAGTTACTTTTTTATTTAAATTAAATTAAGATTTAAGGTTATAAGGAAGATTGTCTTCAATTTATTTATTCACTTTATTAGAGGTACAAATACCAAATATTTTTGATTTTGTCTGCGTCTATTAGAAAAAGATAGTCTTTCTAATAATCCTCAATTTTATAATTATATTTATTTTATGCTAGCGGTACCCGCGACTTTGGTTTATCGCTTTCATGGTTTCAAGCCCGTTCAAAAAAAAGTAAAAAAAAACTATCTTACTATACTTCTAATACCTCCAAGAACATGTGTACACAGTTTCATTCAGATCGGTTTAATAGTTTTCGCGTGAAAGCGTAACGAACAAACTTACATTCACATTTATAATAGTATAGATTGAATAAATCGTCGATTATTCTATTTGCAGAGTTGAAGGTTGTTGCAAATACAAATTTTCTTATTAATAAGGACCTAAATATTCATTTTCGTTCCACGACTGTATGTCATGAGAGAACGATAAAATCGTTGGCTACTTTAATTATGTAATAATTAATTGATCAGACAGATTGGCTTTAGTATCAACATATTATAAAGCCATGCACTCTTGCCAAGATTTCCCTGGTTAAGTAGTTTTACCTGCGTTCTTGGTCGATATATCACTTCTTGACTGGTCCATTGACGTGGTTTGGTCCACTGTTCTATAGACATTGCCAGTAGATTCTGAAAAATTTGGCTCTGTCATCATACCTTACCTAAGTAATTGATTTGAATTCTGATTTATTTTAAGTAAAGAGTTTATATTAAAACTAATTACAGAATAAATAAAGTAAGTACTTTAGTTTGTTCTTTATTTGTGGAGATATTATGATATGGAACTTTGTAAATATTTGATTTGATCAATTTTGATATAAAAACGAATACTAAACTAAATTAGCCAGGTAACAGACAAAAACAATGGATAAAATTAACAAAATTAGGTGGATAATAAACAAAAACTATGGATAATTAATATAAGCAACTCGCTTTCGTCTAGCTTCTATCTTAACTATCACATCACACACGTATGTGTGTATATTTTTAATCTTACTTTCTGCGTCAGCGGTCGCGGGTTTGTGTCCCGCTGGGGGCATTCATTTGTTGAACACGAACGTTTGTACTCCAGTAATGGTTTTTTTATTTATAATATGTATGTATTTAAAAAATAAAACATATTGTGTAATATATCAACTATCTGGTATCGATAACACAAGCACGTAACGTAGCTTGTTGTAATAATGTCCCAACATATTTATTTAATTATTATTTCTTTACTCATTTAGCTTTAACCTACATAAAGTGGGCTGAATTAGATCTTTTTCTTTGTTGTCGTATATACATGATACAATGTAGGTACATAGTCAAACTAATATTATCTATGGGTAGTTAGATATTTCAAGAAAGATGAATGAATGATTCATACCTTCTTAAGCTTAGGTTACCTATACTTTGTAATTATTTTCAATTAACGCACACTTTGCAATGAGATTACAAACACTAATCCTCTCTTAACGTTCATAGCCAATTATAAGTTATAACACTAATAGGTTTTATTGTATATTCGCTAACAATGTAATATATTCGCTAACAAATTGTCTGGAAATACCTTTATCGTTAATATAAAATAGAATGATTTATGTAAGTTTTACAAATCTAGTTGGTAACTTTATATTATTAGCGACTCACACTCGCTTCACTAGGGTTCATCCCTAGGTGTTCCTTAAAGTTGATAGCACAATAAATGAAGGACTATAATAAAATCTTGCGAGAGCCCGTAGCGTTTCCGTTCTTAATGGACATTTACCAACTTTAAACTACCTCCCTGCCAAATGTAAAGTTTCTAGCTCAAAAAATGAAGGAATTGAACTTGGGAGAGCCCTTAGACCTCCTTAATCTGGCCCTGTCGCAAAATCCGTACTTAACGGACGTCCCTGCCAAATTTCATCCTTATACCAAAGCCTATACGTCAAGCGGTTTAAATATTTCGTGATGATCGAATGATACCTCGCTTCCATATACATATTTAGATTAGCGACTAGCGACTCGCCCTTACTTCGTTTGAATGAGACCCAAGTACTAGGTATGTCGTACGGCGTACCTATAGGTAAAAAGTTGTTGTAGTTAAAGTTCAGTTAAAAGTTACTATTTTCAAGAACTTTGTTTTTTTATACCTAATGCCATGCAAGCCTTGTATATGTATGCAGTATGAAGGCAATTTCGTTTTTGACCAAACTCCGACATAGTTTAGCCATTTGGTACCTACAAAGTGTTTACAAATTTCATATGCAAACCTTTCTCGTTTGTCGTTCTAAAATTTTTCATGTACCGATTTCGCTTTACTATTTTATTTTCACTAAACTGAACGACGGCTAGAAGACAATATTTGAATAGTTATTAGAACATGTCATATACAAGTGAACATATTCGTTATAAAATAACTCCTAACTATATTTTAGAAGAAGTTGAGAAGTATTAAAATTTAAAACTAGAAAAAATATGTCGCAAAACGTTTCATTATTTAAATAATTATTCAATGATAATATAATACGTTCAGATAACAAAATTTACTTTATAAGCTAGCTTTTAATGTAAATTCCTAATGTGTACCCTCACGATAACAGTGAAGTTTGATTGCGTGGAAAGGAGAGAAAACAGAGCGCAAAGCGTTACATCATGCCACATTCACATTAATATACGAGTATGTTACCATGCTTCGTACATTATTTTATTTGTGAAAATAACCGAAAAATCTACCACTTTTCATCAATTTTGATTAAAAAAACGCACTTTTTTAACTCTTTAATTTTACATTTAGAATTTTTAATCTATACATGAAAAATTTACGAATCAAATGTGTATTTAATTTTTTTTGTAAAATCTTATTGTAATATTCATCACTACATAGTATAAAACAAAGTCGCTTCCGACTGTCTGTCTGTCCTATGTATGCTTAGATCTTTAAAACTAAGCAACGGATTTTGATACGGTTTTTTTTAATAAGTTGAGTGATTCAAGAGGAAGGTTTTTATGTCTAACTAGCAAAACCCGCGGCTTCGTTCGCGCCTAATCTAGAGACGAACCCGAGCGAAGCGAGGGCAGTCGCTAGTTCGTTATAACTGATACAGAGGCTGAATGTGATAAATATATAAAATAATATTAATTTTTTGTCCGTCTGTTTCTGTCTGTCTGGAAAACTTGGTATGATGATAGCTGCTTATTCGGGTGGATCAAAATACTATAGAAAATTTTTATTGCATGTAAATTTCTCAATTCTGAGAAAACAAAGAAAAAAACCGTAAAACGTAAAACTATAAAACCTAGGCGACGACTTCGAGCGGAGCAAGGTCGCAGTATTAAGTATAAATTGACTTTAATTCACTTTATTACTACCTGTTAATATTCATTTAAGTATCTAAAAGCAAATTTATACATATAATAAAATTCAAATTAATCGAATGTGTAAATCTTATTGAAAGAGTCATTATCGACACTAGGGTTTGGGAATTCCCGACAATTTCAAAGTCCCGGGATACGAGACAGCCTACAATCAAAGTCCTGGGAATTTCCGGGACTTTTAATTTTTTTAAGAGGGGTAAACCTTTTTTGAAGATTTTTAATTTATAATACTTTTTTAGGTTTACGCGAATATTCCACATTATCAATGAAACTACCTTTTTGGGATTCTGTCGCGGATTTATTTTGATTTTTAGTTCCCGACGGTTTGGATGCTTACAGCAATCATGGTCACGGGCGAGACTATGTTATGTAACGTATCAGAGGTTTTTATACTTGTTACAGACAGTGCCTACCCATAATTTACAAAAAAAATCAAAGTACCTTATAAAAATTTAATTCTAAACATTTTAATTTAAAAAAGGTTAGGGTTCCGTACCTCAAAAGGTAAAAAAGGAACCCTTAGTGTCTTTTTACCCCGGGCCGGCTACCCGGCAGCCGACTCTCTGGCCCGTCTGTCTGTCCGTGTGTCATCGCCGATTTTCTTAAAAGTCATACCAGATACTGCGGTCTATAGTCCCTATTAGGTATATAAAAATCAAGATCCTTGGTCAATATTATAAAAATACAATATAACAAAATTTACCTTAATTTTAAACCTTTTTTCGACGCTTTTTTTTTCATAAAACAATCTGTGTTGCTTGATGGAAAGTTATATAAAAGTGCTGTTCGTCACTATTGTTAAAGATACTAGTTGCAATGGCTTAGAAACGTCAAAGGTGTTCCTTATCAGTCGCAGAAAAGCAAAAAAAACATCATTAATTATGTTGGCGAAAATCCTACGACAAAAAAATTTGACAAAGCTACTAATAAGTACGGGATTCCCGCAAGTACAAGAAAAAATTTGTTATCTACCTAATTGTCTTTAAATAGAAAATACAGTAATGTGATAAAAATGTGTTATCATTTATGAGTAGAAGTCGTTCGCTATAACAAGATATATAAAACGAATGTTGAGATGAATAAAACTATTTTTTTACCTTTTTAATGGTATAACAAATTTTAGACCAACTTAACCGCAATATAAAATACCTCAGCTTAACGAATTACTTTCTATAAAGAATATTAATTTGTTCCCTTTTGATTTGTTATATAGAGGTTGCACTGTAATTTTAACGTTAATCAGTCTTAATAATTGCTATGTTTATTTCTTTTAATCACACACAGATTCACTATTAAGCAGTTAAATCTGATAATTATAAAATGATGTTAGCTAAGAATCATACAGGTGGCGCTAGGCTCCTTCAATTATTTGAAAATTAACAAAAAACAAAAACCGACTTCAAAACTAAACAAATCTAAACTAAAAAGTAGAAAATAATACTTTTAAGAACTTCGTTAATTTCGAAGTCGGTGCCAGCCAAGACGGATAGACTTATCTTGCCTTTGCAAGGAACTTTCGAACGGTATTTTGATTATGTTTACAAATATTATAGATATAGATTAATCGAATGTGTCTATTTAAGGTTATTTTGCTTTGGCTGGCACCGACTTCTAAATTAACGAAGTTCTTAAAAGTATTATTTTCTACTTTTTAGTTTAGATTTGTTTAGTTTTGAAGTCGGTTTTTGTTTTTTGTTAAAAATAATTTATTTTCAAATTTTTAGCGGAAAGTAGATACTTATTTTGTTTATGTACAAAAAAGAATTTTCCAAATCGGTCCAGCCACTTTCGAGTAATGGGGAACATACATAAAAAAAAGTCCCCAACGAATTGAGAACCTCCTCCTTTTTTTAAAGTCGGTTAATAAGAGCCTGAAAGAATTTAACTATCGGTCTATAATTACGTATAATATTGAAAGAATTTTCTTTTAACTCCTAACCGTTGAGGAGTTGTACCTTCCATCATTAGCTCAACCACAGGAGATGATGATAATCAGACGCAAATACTTAAACAGCTTTAGGAAATATATGAAAAACGTGATAAGTGCCTATAAAATTTGAGAGTTGCCTTCGATTTCCCTGGGATCCCATCATCAGATCGTAACTTGGTGACTATGGGACCAACTAGAAACTATACCCTTTCAAACAAAAAAAGAATTTTCCAAATCGGTCCAGCCATCGTCGAGTAATCGGGGAACATACATAGAAAAAAAAAAAAAAAAAAAAAGTCCCCGACGAATTGAGAACCTCCTCCTTTTTTTGAAGTCGGTTAATAAAAATGACTACATAACAATTTCGACAATCCCGACAACCCAAAAGTCCCGGGACTCGAGACAGCCAAAATTACAAAAATTTCCGGGACTTCGAGAGTCGAGACACGAGACTTCCCAGGACCCAAACCCTAATCTTTAGAATTTTTGTCTGTCTGTCTGAATGCCGACCGCATCATGAGAACAACACTGTACAGATTTTGATAAAATTTGGTATAATGATAGCTGCTTATCAGGCCAGAAAATGCCTCATTTCTGAGAAATCTGAACTAACCGTAACAAACCGGCTATAAAACATCACACGTGCTTCATGTGAAATCTAAAAATTTGGTTTCCGGTCTATAGAACGTGGACGAAGCCGCGAAAAAAGCTATATTTCTATAAAACTAAATGCAAAACTTTAATCGAATTACTATTATGTCTTTGAACATGATGGAGCAGTCGTTTAGCGGTAAATCAGGTCAAGTAATAGACTCCAATAAATCAGATATTGTTAGCTGTACTGTATGCCAAATATTTACTCAAATGTTTATGAAATATAGATAAATCATAATTTCAAATTCTACTATGCAGCACTTAAGATGCTCACAATGTGTTCCTTTGTATATTTATATACACTGTTGTCTGTACTCACTCGTCTCTCACTTACCGGACGAAACGCGACAGCATAGCTGCCACTTCACGCCGGTCTTCTGTGAGAGAGTGGTACTATACGGGGCGTGCCGGCCCATTCGGCTGCTACCCGAAGGTAACAAGCATGGCACTACCACTTCTAAATATTTACTCAAATTACATTAAATTCTTCGTGAATATTTGATTTTTGTTCCTAAAATTGCAAATTTTTTACAGCAATCATGGCTACAAACGACTATAGAAGTGCCAAGAATCATAAAGAACATCAACCAATAGCTATAAACTTGATGGCTCATCCAATATTTTACTAAAGGCACATTTACTCGACATATCGTTCACTGAGAAAATTACCAGAAAATTTACTTTAGTGCTTGTAAAATTAAAATAGTAAATGATTTTATGGCAAGTGTTACAAATAATAAAACCCAATATAAATTATGCACTAAAAATCAATAAATCTTTATTTTATATGGTGGGTATCATATATTATATCATTATATGTGATACCCACCATATAAAATAGTCATTATAATATATCTGATGTCTAGACTCTCACAGGCATATATTGTATCATCATTGAGAGTAATGTTTGCAGGGCGATGGGATTTACTCGTATGAAGATAATGTATTAACATTGGCCTGACTCTCAAGAATTTATAACTGACTAGCGACTCACCCTCGCTTCGCTCGGGTTCGTCCCCAGGTGTAACCTCTTTAGTATAGTTTAAAATGACGTAATTTCCATATATAATCGCGTAAGAAACGCTTTCATTCGACCGTTTTTTCTCCGATTCACTTTGCAAAACGGACTACCACGTAGAAGCCTTTTTATTTTTCGGTTTTTTATATAACCTACGACACTCAGCAATTATGTGGCTTTCTATTGGTGAAAGAATTTTTAAAATCGGTTCAGTAGATCCCGAGATTACCCCTTACAATTTAACAAACACACAAACTTTACTTCTTAATAATAATAATAATAATCATTTATTGCCATAAAAAAAAATACAGTACTAGTTTACATATTTAAAAAAAAAATAATGGCAAAGGGTAGTAACTCAGCTATTGCTGCTGAGGCCAAAACCTCAGACAGCGCTGTTTATAATATTATTAAGTATAAGTATTAAGTATAGATTTCTTATGTACTTAAAGGATTTCTTATGTACGTAATTTGTAATTTTTCTATTTTAGTGGGTTAGACGTGTTCATGGTGGACTTATAATTAACCTATTATAATCACAACATTTTACAAAAAATTGACATAGTTTCAAATTAACAGCTTTTCACTAAATGCATTTCAAAGTATATACGGTACTTATCATCATCATCAATATATCATCAATTTTTAAATGTTTTATCTATCTGTCTGTGTGTTTCGGCTAATTTCTGAAAAAGCTGGACAGATTTTGACGAGACTTACACTCGCTGATAGTTAATGTTTGAGGAGTAACTTAGGCTACATTTATTTTATTAGAAAATTTTAAAAACCGTTTAATTTATTTTAACTTACGCCCAGAAAAGCGGGCCAGGTTTGCTAATATACCTAATATGTAATTATGAAGTCATTGTAATTTGCGATTTGAATGTGATAAAAAATTGGCACCATGCTCGTTCCACATCCTTTTTGTGAGGATTCACTAAGTGTGGAAATAGCGTAATGTTTCATCTTTTTTTACCATCGTCTCTTTACGTAACTCATTGCTAAAAATGTGTTGGCATGAATTTTGTTTTTTAATGAATTTTATTAGTTCTACATAATTATAGAAAGTCGAAATAATCTACTGCTACTACTGTCGCATCTATTTCTAACTTTATATATAAATAAATATGGAATAAAGATTATAATACAAATTTTGAACATCATCGATCGAGGATGTGGATAAAACAAGTCCTCTATTATTCATTAGTAGGTAAAGCCTTGGAGCTTGGGTACAGTCGACTGGCCTGGACAGACGACGTGTAAACTAAAATTATACCACAACTAGCGTGATTTAACGCAAGCGTAGCCGCGGGTTCCGCTAGTTATATAATAAAACCTTCCTCGAGAACCACTCTATCCATTGGTGAAAACAGCATGAAAATCGGTGCAGTAATTTTTGAGTTTATCGCGAACCGACAGACAGACAAACTTTGTTTTATAATATGTAGTGATATGTCCCTATACAATACTAAGGATACTGTGGGCTACTCTAGATTGAGGTGGTTGGAGTTCTGTGAGCTTTCGTTCAACAGTCTGGACGGCTTAAGCTAAAAAATAATAATAATGATAGATATCCTTTATATTCCAATTAATCAATTTTTTCATTTTCACAAATTAAGTATGTGTCCTAATAGCGACTCTCCCTCCCTTCGTATAACGATCCAAAACTTCGCATTTATATTATGGTTTTATGGGATTCCCTAAGTGCACTATTAAAAAAGGCTTTAAAATAAATAAATAAATATGTTGGGACATTATTACAACAGTAGGTACCCCATCTAGTTCCGTGGTAAGCTACGTTACGTGCTTGTGTTACGGATACCAGATAGTTGATATACTACACATATAAATTTTAAATACATACATACCTACTATAAATATAAACACCCATGACTGGAGCACAATCATTTGTGCTTAACAAATGAATGCCCCTAGTGGGACTCAAACCCGCGACCGCTGGCGCAGAAAGTAGGGTCACTACCAACTGAGCCAAACGTGCCGTCAACTTAAAACTATAATAGCTTTAAACAAAATTCCTATGATAATGATTGACTAATCTAGACGCAGTGCAAATTATCGCAGAAAAGACACTGAAGACATTTATTGTTTAAATTGTTCACTCCAAATATGGACTTAGTTATTATCAGATATCACTTATTGCGTCAAACAAGGAGCTAAAGTAATACATGTTAAAACAAAACAAGTAAATCGTTGGTAATGTAAAGTAGTAGGCACCATGTTGCTGTTTATGCTAAAATTCATCGTACTATTTTTTAACGTATCTGTTAAAGTTAGTTAAGTTAAAATAAATTAAACAGTTTTTATAATTTTCTAATAATAAAAGTAACCAAGTTACTCCGTATAACATTAGCTATCTGGCAGTGAAAGTACCGTCAAAATCGGTCCAGCGGTTTCAGAGATTAGCCAGAACAAACAGACTGAAATTTTAAAAATTGATTTTTTGATGTTAGTACCGTATATTACTTTTCTATGCATTTAATGAAAGCTGTTAATTTGAATTTACAAACAGACACTTCAATTTTATTTATATACAGTACAGATATATTTAACTTTTGCTAAAACTTCGTTTTAATTGATGAAGTACTCTTAAATCTTCGACTCAAAGGGTTGAGGAATGCTCTTTTGTATTGTTTAACGATTTCTTAAATTTATGTGAATATTTGACATTTTAAACCAAACATTAAAGATAGTTGAAATTTTTAACAAAATCATTTCTGATATAGTCGCTGATTTTTTTTATTTTTGGCGGCCCACGTTGCGAATGCTTTACAGCAATCATGTGTCTCTTCCGTGACTATAATTGCTGTAAAACATTCAACGTTGGGAACCAAAAATCAAAATATTTTCTTGAAAAAATCCGGAAACTTTTAATTTGAATGTTCTTTTTAATTTATATCTCTTCTTCTGTGGTAGCCCAGCGGTAACGCGCTCGCTTGGATAACCAAGTGATGCGGGTTCGAATCCGAGTCTCGCACCTCTGATATTTTCATGTGCGAATCATTTCTATCATTATAACCACTAGTCTTACGGTGAAGGAAAATATCGTGAGAAAACCTGCATGTCCAAGAAAACCTAGCAAGTTTTCAAAAGACATGTGAAGTCCGCAAACACGCACTAGGCCAGCGCGATTGACTATGGCCTGATCCCCCTCCCCTGATTGCGTCATACTGAGGGAGGCCCGTACCCAGCAGAGAGACGTTAAAAAGGGCTAAAGACAAGAAGAGTATTCTATATGAAATTCAGTTTTATTTAGGCATAAGTACTGATGTCAAATATTCGCGTAAATCTAAGAAAGTATGATCTGTGAGAAAAAAATTAATGCAAGTGTAGAAGTGGACCTAACCAAAGCAGATAGGTACATTTTACATAAGAGAGGTTGAAACAGTTAAATATAAACATATAGCCAGGATTAGTCGTAATTGCTGCTGCAACTCGTTTTAGTGTTGATAGTAGGGGCAGATAGCATCCTTGAACACAATTGCCAATTTCGTGTTTAGATGGTTAGCGCTCACTCACGACTCCGCCAGTGAAGCAGTACCAACTCTACTGTTTATTGAAGGTATACATAATGTGTTATTAAAAAATAAATAGCACAATAGAATGTATAAGTATCTTTGTTACTAGACATCTATTCATAGTATACCAATACAAAATGGATTGGCGTTAGTTTGTCCCACAAAAACTCGAGAACTGCTGAGCCGATTTGCCTGATTTTGGTTTTTTGAAATATTTGTAGAAGTGCAAGGAAGGTTTAAAAGGTGAGGAATTAAAAAGAAATTGCAATGAAGGTATTCCGTACCAAGAGTTAACTCGTATCGAAAGACGAACCCGAGCAAAGCCAGGGTGAGTCATTAGTCTTAGTTAATAAAATAATACACACGCAAATAGGATCACTACAAATTGAGTAAACGTGTCGTCAAATATCTATCCGAGTTTTTAAATATTACTTGCACCCGCGAGTCGAACCAAATTTGAATAAAAAATTGTATAAAAAAAGTCGTTTCGACAAATGTTGCGTTAATAACAAAGGAATCCACTAATCTACATTGCGTTGAGTGTTGGCGAAACCTTGAACTTCTTAACGGATCCTTAGGCAATTGACACAATAAAGAGATAAATAAAGCTATAAAGTGATTAGATAACTAAGAGTATTTTAACTCAAAGTAAGTTCTATAGTTATTTCGTTCTAGTTATAGTGATGTCTGTTTATCTGTTTGGATGCATGACGAAAAAAACACTGGCCAGATTTGGATGGAATTTAATATGACATATAGGGTACGTTTTCTGTATCGGCATGAACTCTATCGTAGCGATACTAAGAAACTCTAAAAATTTAAACGTTAGTAAAAACACAATTTTATTCATACGAATGCGGTGCAATATCATTTATAAAGGCGGCAGATTATTGTGTTTGTTGTAACAGCTTTGCTATACAAATGTAATCTATATTCTATGGGTTTAGGATTTACTAACATAATGCAGTGCTATCTGATGTTTTAAGATAAGAGCAGCATTAATTTGACCTTTTGGTTTCTACAAAGAAACGTTATAAGCAACAAAGTAAGCAAGGAGATTTTTAATCGGAAAATTATACTATCGCAGATCTCATTGTATAGAAGTAGGATAGCGTCTATTTCAAAACAAAACAGAAGGCTTCATTCGTTCAGAAGGCTGTTCTGCTGAGAAGAGCCGACAAGAAACTCAACAATTATTGCTCTTTTCAAAAAATATTTCACAAGAATATTTATCCATCTATCCTACGTGAGACACAACCAGAGATTAATCCCACACATTTACATCTACTAAGTATTCCAAAATGGTGTATTAAACCTTTTCCAATAGTATTTTTAATTTAATATTTGAATGGGTGTAAAATGGTAAATAGTCATACATATGTGGATTAATGTTGTAACGCATGTTCGACTCTTGAAACTCCAATATTTACAAATGCGGATGTGAATGCGAATGTCGTATATCTAGACAAAGTTACGACTAGTTAAGTATTCATTATTATTTTTTTTGACTTGATACTTCATTATTTTATTTTATGAGTAAAATGTACGAGTATAATGATTAAATTTGTTTTCTTGTTTATTATAAAATGAAATTGCAATATTTATTAAAAAACTGTTGTTATGATAGTTCAATAAATACAGACGCTACATAATTGTATCAAGTATTAGACCTAAATGTTTATTGATTACACTCGCTCGCTCCGATCGTCCCTACGTATATTTTATATATTTCTCAGAGATGAGATATCGTTCGGCAGTAGTGATGCAACGAATACTCGTATTCGCCGAATGTTATCAAAGAAGGGATATTTAGAAATAAAAGAAATCTGGTAAGTGTTTGTATATAGTTTTATTTGTTCGTTTTTGTTATAAAGAATAAAGAGATATCATTTGTCCGCATGACTAGTTATTGAATTGTCCCAAAACAAACTTATTTGACGAGTTTATTTTATTTTGTTCGGGGACTCGCACTAAAATCAATTTTTAAATTATTGAAACCAATACGATTTACTCTTCATTTTACTCCAATATCTACTTACATCAAAATGTGGAAATATAAACAAAATTACATAAAGCCTTATCGTTAGTTCAGCGATAATTTCCAAACAACCTTTCTTACAGAATGGAACAGCGTTATACATTAAAATAGGTACCATTGTAATAATTCCTTAGAGTTACATAATTGTAACACGTTGACACTTTGTCGCGGATTTATTTTGATTTTCGGTTCCCGAAGTTTTGAATGCTTTACAGCAATCATGGTCACGGGAGAGACCACAGGAAACTTCGTCTTAATTTAGTATATGTGGGACTTTTCGTTTAGTAGTTTTGTGTTCCGTAGTCTTTTGTAATAAACACAGTAGACCTTGAACCTGACATGCACGGGGTGACAAAAATAGCACCAAGACGTAGCTGATTGTCTGCCAAGATTCGACTTGCCTGTACACCTTGTATCTGCCAAATTGTAAACGTATATTAACATCCTTAGTGGTTTCGTGTGTGCAGCTTTGACGAGCTTGACACTTGTTACTTGAACTTCTAAACTTATTTATTTTATAGAGTCGTGTCGTCATAAATATTTTTTCTTGTCTTCTCTATTCTACGTGACATTGGCGAAGTAATCTGTGCTCAACTGGCACGCTTTGAATCCAATAAACAAGGGAAATGAATTGATAAATATTTTACAGAAAGATATATAGCAATATTATAAATGAAACTACCTTTTCGGATTTTGTCGCGGATTTATTTTGATTTTTAGTTCCCGACGTTTCGAATGCTTTACAGCAATCATGGTCACGGGAGAGACTAAGATATTTGACGTCTCATAGGTTTATATACTTGTTACAGACAGTGCCTACCCACAATTTACAAAAATTTTGAAAATGGCATCAGAGTACCTTATAAAATTTTATTTTTTAATTCTAAACATTTATATTTAAATTTAAATAATTTAAAAATAATTTATAATTATGGCAATATTATTAACTTATTTTTAGCTAGTATTATTATAATTATTATAATTTTTATTTTAATATTAGTTATTCAAAAGTATTATGTAGTGTTGCTATTAAAATAATATGTATATTTTCTTACCTATAAATTGTTTATGCTAAGTTGCATTTTATTATTAAGTATTAATTTGATATAAGAAAATTAAGTTAAAATTGCTAAAAATATAAATTGAATTTTGATTATTTTAAAGTATTAAGCAACACTACTGCAAGTGCAAATTAAAAATAATTTAATCAAATCAAAATATGCTTAGATTTGACAGATTCTTTTGAATTATAATTTTTAAAAATTTTTTAGAATTTAGATTGAAAGAAAGCTACTGCACGGTTCGGAAGGCAGTTTGTGCAGAGAAGAACCGGCAAGAAACTCTACACTTGCTCTTTTTCTTGCCGGTTCTTCTCTGCACAAACTGCCTTCCGAACCGTGCAGTAGCTTTCTTTCAATCTAAATTCTAAAAAATTTTTAAAAATTATAATTCAAAAGAATCTGTCAAATCTAAGCATATTTTGATTTGATTAAATTATTTTTAATTTGCACTTGCAGTAGTGTTGCTTAATACTTTAAAATAATCAAAATTCAATTTATATTTTTAGCAATTTTAACTTAATTTTCTTATATCAAATTAATACTTAATAATAAAATGCAACTTAGCATAAACAATTTATAGGTAAGAAAATATACATATTATTTTAATAGCAACTCTACATAATACTTTTGAATAACTAATATTAAAATAAAAATTATAATAATTATAATAATACTAGCTAAAAATAAGTTAATAATATTGCCATAATTATAAATTATTTTTAAATTATTTAAATTTAAATATAAATGTTTAGAATTAAAAAATAAAATTTTATAAGGTACTCTGATGCCATTTTCAAAATTTTTGTAAATTGTGGGTAGGCACTGTCTGTAACAAGTATATAAACCTATGAGACGTCAAATATCTTAGTCTCTCCCGTGACCATGATTGCTGTAAAGCATTCGAAACGTCGGGAACTAAAAATCAAAATAAATCCGCGACAAAATCCGAAAAGGTAGTTTCATTTATAATGTCGAATATTCGCGTAAATCTAAGAAAGTATTATATATAGCAATAATAATTATTGTCCTTATAAAATATAATATAATATCATTTCTAAATTCGGGTATCGGGATGATTTATCACTACTTCGAGTATTGTATATACTTGATATGTTATGTATTTTGTTAATAATTATCAAAATAAATGTATGAATCATGTTTATATATATTTTTAACTAATCTTAAAAAATAATCTAAGGAATAATATGGAGAATAAAAAAAAATATATATTAAAGACAACATTCTCTTCAGAAATAGCTATAGCCTATATAGCACATAAACAACTAAGGCTATACAACTTAAATGCAATTTAATAGCGTAGGTATGCTGATTTGGGACTCTAAATTCCTCTTAACCAAAATAGAATCTATACTAGATAGAGTGCGCATACGCATAGATTGCGTCTTCTCTATACAAATAAACAAAATCGAAGTGTATGTTTCTAGCATCAACATAATAGCTTTACTGAATGCATATTATGTAATTTTTAATATTTTGGTCCGTCGGTCTGCCTGCTTGTTCCTCCTAATCTTTGAAACGGCTGCACAGGTTTTGACGGGATTCTACTGGCAACTGATCTTATCAGTACGTCGCGTAGGGTTAAAAGTTTTGTACCGGTTGTTGTTGACTGCTTTTTTAATTTAATATGCGTAAATATTTTTTGCCATACAAACTGTTCTTTTGATCCGTTTAGAATTGAATTAAAAAACCTTATACATAATAGGTTTATAACACTACATACTATTTTATGTTTTTATAAGTGTGTTCGTATTATTGTTATTTCTTCACACTGAAATGGGTGTCGGATTAGGATGAAATTTAGTACGCAGATTGACTATGACTTCGAGTAACTCAAAAGCTGTTACGTAAATTCTAGGAACGCAATTTGAGAGACACAAAGATAAATCGTTAGTATTCTATATTAAGTTAAATACCTACTTTAGACCCAGTGATTTGGTTTATCCGTAAATATTTCAGTACACTCACTTACTTTATAATTTATATACAATATAATCATTTAAGCATATTAAAAATCAATAATCATACGTTATAAAAAATGTCTTTGTCTTTCCATACTTACCTGTCTTGATCATGATTCATAGGTTCCGTCAAATTAAATACTTTGTAGTATTAGCAAAGTAATTGGTAATGTATTGTAGAGGTCAAAGTGAGGACCTAGAATGTAACCAGTTATGTGTTATCGCATTTGAGACAAGGTTTAACTTTGAAATGGCCAGTGTCGATTTAGAAAGTTCTATATGTACTGGATATAGAGATTATAATATATTATAATCGTTATCACTATTAGAACCAGCTTATGTGAAAGCCTTTCTTTAAGTTCCATCCTAGAAGCTCACTTAACCCGATGGATATCAGGTAGTAGTTTACCACTAGAAAAGTGTGGATTGGAAGTTTTAACGTCTTTTGTAAACTTTTGCTTTTGCTGCAGGTTTCCTCATGGTGTCTCGCTCGTAAGGAAATAAGTAATTATGTTAAAAATGATGTCATAGCCTTTTTTCTAAATACGCAATATAAAAAATCTATCTGAGTCGTATTATTTGAAAGACTAATTCAAACAGTCATTACTATCTATACAGAGGCCGAATCTACAGTTTTTAGAATTTTGTCTGACTGTCTGTGACGGCATTATTAGAAAATCACTCGACAAATGATGAAATTTTATATAACTGGTTATCAGGGTCAATATATAGGACACTTTTTGTTGCGGGAAAATATCTCTCAGATATTTATTTAACGGTAAAACGTATAAATGTCATATCAAGGGTCATTCTCATGTCTAAGCAGATAAAGTAGTTTAATTTTGTTATCTTTAAACTATGAAACTAACATGTATGTATATATTTACAAAGTACACAATATCTAATTAATAATTATGTATTATCCTTATCTTTTCTTGCGGGAGAAGAGAGATAGAAACATAATGACACATTATTACGAGTTATAAAAACAATAGTGATATAATTGATGTTTCGATTGTTTGACATAATAAAATACCTATTGATAAAATAATTAACTCTGTCTGTCTGTCGCGCTTTCATGCCAAATCTACTGAACCTATTTAAATGAAATTTGGTACACAGTCTAGAGCCTGAGAAAGGACATACATAATATGTGAAATAAGCGCTGTAAGGGGTTGAAATAGGGAATGAAAATTTTTAAAGCTAGAATCTTGAAACATAAATACCGTGCCTAAATAATAAAAATGGAATCCATATCACTTTATTGTCTGTATGCCAAAATTCAAATTAACTACTATTCAAAATTCTAATTAATCAATAAAATAAAAATCGATTAAATAACATGATCAGACATTAGTCATTAACACAACATCATCTACATCCATGGTAAGCAACGAAGCTTTTATTGTGGACACCAGTTAGTTGACACTACATAATACTAAAAATAACAAATATAATAAAAAAATTATATATAATACTAATTAAAAATAATTTAATAATATTGCCGTATTTACAAAATATTTTTAAATTTAAATTAATATGTTCAGAATAAAAATTTTATACGGTACTTTAATGATTTTTTTTAAGATTTTTTTTGTAAACTGTGGGCAGGAACTGTCCGTAACAAGTATATAAACTCTCGCCCGTGACCGTGATTGCTGTTATAAAGCATTCGAAACGCCCGTCGGGAACTAAAAATCGAAATAAATCCGCGACAAAACCCGAAAGGTAGTTTAGGTAGTTTCATTTATAATACATATATACATAGGTCAAAATCACCAAGGTGGAAAATCAGCTTTGCTAGCAAATAAATGCCTAAGTTTAGTTTTTTTTTAATAAATTATCATATGTAAATACTTAACAGGGTTCATATTGACTATACTTAATATATTATACTTCAAAAGTAAAACAGATTCATAATTATTTGGAGAAATAACGGCAAAAATCATTTCGAGAACGCGTCCTAAGTAACAATCTTTAGAAACTAACACCGGAAACATACATAAAATAAAGTTAATTTAACGGTTCTTCTTACTTATTGGCCTTCAATATTATCTAATATCACGTAATTATATGCATTATTATAAAACAAAATAAAACTAAAGAAAATCAAGTCAAAATGTTATGTCCGACAATGTGAGCGTCAATTCAGTGAACGCAGTTTTGATTGCCTGAAAAAAATATGTTTCTGGACGTGGCCTGTAGATGTCTCTAGTACAGTACAGAGAAAGATGTAAACAAAGCGGCTGTCAAGAAATTTTCTAGCCAAAATAATTAAAAATAAGTGGTAAGTACTTTTCTATTTAGTATTTACAGAGCGTACATCAATAGGTCATCATACCGGGAATGCGTTTTTTAATTCGGAATATTAAAAAAATACGTTTTATAGTGCTTATAACGTACAGTAATCTCAAGTATTTTACATCAACCAAGTCAAATATGAGGTCAAAGATGGCTGCCGTCTAAAAAAAGCGAGTTTATTTGAAAAAGTCAATTCAGGAACGGTCATTTCGGGAACGTTCCCGTACTTGACGGAACGTTCTCCAAATGATGACGACGTTCCTGAGATAACTATTTAATTATAGTATCCGGCAATCAATATTGCACATCGACCTTTGGAAAGAAACCGTCGGCTAATTTCGCCTTCGTAGAGAGTTATTTTATTCGCACGAAAATCTGTCAGTTCGGTATGTATTAGGAGCTGTAAAACAATTATAATTTTCTGTGTAATTGAATTTATTTAAATACATAATTTTTTTCCTACAAGTGCTGTCTTTAAGTTGTAGAAAAATAAAATAAAAAGATCATGTTTATCTACTTTTTTCTTCAAAATTTGCATATATTATTGAAGTATTCAATTCGTTTGAGAATTCTATCGTGCTTTTCCATAAGAAGTTTTCGATTGTTTTTAATTTTAGTGAATCGAAATACAAACTCATGAAGTATTTTTATCAACGTCTTTTCAGACCAATTGTAATTAATAGCCTCAGATAATTTAGCTTTTAATCATTTTACAGTCGGCAGTTCATTAAATCGTAAGTGAAAATCGTACACCATTCTTCGAATAGCATCATAATCAAAATCGTCCATAATTAAACGACAAGTTTAACTTTGGACGATTTTGATTATGGGTCTACTTTTTTGGCTCTTTTTTGGGTCTACCTTTTTTCGGACGAATTTGTCAGGCAAATTCGTTTAGTATATTGTTCAAAGTTCTTCTTGAAATTTCAGTCGCATTTGCAACTCGCTCTTAAACCTTCTTAAAATAATTACCTACATTTTCATTATAATTTTTTTTAATCTGTCACTATTGGTTACAAAATATTTTAAAGCAGTGAAGATAGTTTCGCATGACTGTTTCGTAAAGGTTACCTCTTTTTCCTCGAAATGCCATAGTATTACTTTAAATTATTAAAAGTTGGGGGTTTTAACAACTCTATATTATTTATTTCTGACTGAACTCATCTGTACTCCACCGCAGTTAAATAACGAGTGACAAATGTCACATTGACATTGCGACACAGAGATAACGCTCTACGGAACCGAAATATGTCGATGGTTTCTTTCCAAAGGTCGATATGCAATATTTATTGCCGGGTATTATACCAAAGTGATATCTGTTATAACCATCGGTTATGTTTTTTGATGAGTTCATCCACAGGCGTTAAGCGCCCGTGCCTTTTGTTATTTTTATTTATTTGTCAATTAATTTCGTTGACAATTTTATTATAATAACTCAAGACAAGAGTACTATAAACTACTTCTTAAAAATCACAGAGGAAGTGGCCCGACACTGTTTTTTTTTTATTTTTTCTTTTTTTTATATTTTTTTTTGTTTTTTTTTTATTACTTTGACTAATTTGTCTAACCCGCTAAGTTTTGGGCCCTTTTTTTTTGGTAACGCTGGAGGAAACTCATAATGAGGTTCCACCGGTCCGTCAACCGGTGGGGACTGTGAGACTCCTACTCACTAAAACCTCCAGCGGAACACGTCGCCGCAGTGCAATGGGACGTTACGGGATTGCTTTCACACTCGACCGTAACGTCCCTGCGGACGGCCCGAACCACGCGGGCTACCTCGCCTAAATCAGGATGCCCTCTGTTCGCAGGGCATCCCGACCGTCCCGATAACGTGCAGGGGGGTCAGCTGAGCGACCCCCTCACCGTAGATCCTCTAGGGTGGCGGGAGAAGGTGCACATAGCGGCGCTCTTCTCTCCCCTAGCCGACGACGACGAAGAGGGTGCAAAGAGCCTCGCGTTCCCTCTCCGCCGTCTCCTTCAGTGAGATGACGGTCTCACTGAAAGAGACCATCGCCGACCAGGACCTCTCGTCACGCAGCATGGCCCTCACCACACTGCCCAACGAAAGGTCTCCACCCACTACCGCCATCAGGACATGGCGCTGGTGTGACCAAGCGGCGCATACCGCGAGGGTGTGGTGCGAGGTGTCCTCGGGCGCATCACACTCGTGGCATACGGGCAACGGTTCCCGACGCGCAACCCGACACAGATACCTACCGAAGCAATCATGCCCGGTAAGCACCTGCGTCAGTCTGTACGTCAGGCCGCCGTGTGGCCTCCTGACCCAGCGAGACAGGTGCGGACGAATCGCACCCACCGTCGCCAGCCCAGCCACTGGGTCCCCCAGTTGCTCCTCCCATCGCTGGATCAGGGCCTCGTCACAAAGGTATCCCCGTATCACCCACACCGCCAGGACCCGCTGCGCTCTGCGCAATTGGACCCTGTTAGGTGCGGAGAGGGCGTCAAACCAAATGGGGGCGCCGTACAGTGCCATGGACCTCAAGATGCCGGCATAAAGCCGCCGGCAATAAGATCCAGGGCCCCCGACATTCGGGACCCCGGGCTGTGACGAGGGTGTCATCAGCGTAGGCAATGACACCCAACCCGGGAAGAAGCGGACACTGCAGGAGCCAGTCGTAACCAAGGTTCCACAGAACCGGGCCCAAAACGGCCCCCTGTGAAACCCCGAGTCGACACGTCGTCGACCGACCATCCCATTTGCCCCAATCCACGCAACCTGTCTACCGCGGAGGTACGCTGCCCCATCCCGCAATTGGGCGAGCACAACCTCCGCGATATTTGTGTCGCGTTTTAAGATGGATATTTCGAGGTTGTGCTCTAGGATGGTCTTCGCTGAGGCCTCCTGCGCTCTGCGGATGAATCTACCGATCGCGTCGTCACCGTCGTCGGAATAGTAGACATAGGTGTTACTGTGTCTGGTCACCGCTACAACAGCATATGAAACGCTGTCGTGTATGCGGAGCCTCTTGTTCTTCGTCCAGACGATGACGACCTCTCGTATGTTTGTCCCTGCGCTTCGTGGATAGTCATGACGCGTGATTCTTCACCCGATCCGTATCCTTGGTCCATTAGGAGTTTCTTTTCCTCCTGAGTGTGGACCAAGTATAGGGTTCATTTTTGGGTGGATGGTATTTGCGCGTCCGTGTACCTTTCCATGCGTAGGGAGTGGATAGATGGACTTGAGGAGTAGATGTTACCATAGACGTCGCTGATGGCATACGCTACGTCCTTGGGGTTTCTATGCGTGCAAGACATCTCACACGTGATGTTGGTCACCAGGGTTGGCCAGCAGTACCTTAGCTCGAACAAATTTTTACTATCGATATAAGGAAGCTGGTTTATATCCCCAAGGAGTGCCACTTCCTCTGCACCTGACATTCGACCAGCAATGATGATGGCTTCGAAATGGTCCATAAGGGCTTCGTCAACCGTTAAGCGGCTGCACCTGGTGCCCTCTTTGAACCATTGACCAGTATGGAAGACATGGTGTGCACTTTAGATTTGGCTTTGTCGCCAAAGCGTTCCACGAGCTTTTCTTTTAGGACTCTAGCCCCTTCGACTTTCGAATTTTAACAGTATGTTTTCGAGCTTTTGACTCTGAAGAATTCCCTTATCGCCCCAGCCTGCCTGTCCTCGTGTGTTTGCCGTTTTGGATACACCCAGTTTGTGGATGGCATCATCTACTGCTTTTAGTCGGGAGTCTTCTTTAGGTGTTTCCTCCCGACGACTTTTAGGGCTGGAGGCCTTTCGTTCAGCCTCTATTCGCCTTTGAAGCCAGTCGGACCCGCTGAGCGGGGGCCCCATGTATGGAGGTTCTGTAGAGGAGGGGTGTTGCTTGACCTCTCCTTTTAGGAAGTTGAGGTCTTCTCCTCTGTCTTCATAGACGATGACCTCAGGTGTGATGAGGCCAGTAGGCATCCATAACGATCCGCTACGTCGCATCTTACAGAACCTACCCTCATGGCGTCCACTCTAAGCTTATGTGGCGGCGCGCCGACACCCTCCCCACCGATTCTTGAGAGCGTTGAGCATGCTTGTGAAAAGGCGGATTCCCTTCCCCACTCGAATAGTGCGATTACTTTGTATTGTAACCACACCAGCCGGTAAGGTTGGTTGTTCTCCCTCTGTACTGTGAGTGCGTCGATCTTCGTGCACTTGATGCTCGTATTTGTTGTGCTCCCTTTTATCAGTAGGACGAGCCCCGGCGACACCGACACTCTGCCCGAACTCTCTGGGCGACAGAAGCTGATTCCCACTCTCTCTTGTTTGCAGCTCATGAAAGGTTCCACACCTTTTACCCTTAGGCCCCGTTCTCCTGTTCCTGCTTTTTCGAGTATGAGCTCGGAGAGGGTTTTGGGGAAGGTGGTGGGTGGAGGTGTAATTGTAACCTAAATTGTATCTATATCGTCATTTAGAGAGCATACGCATCATTTCGTGAACACCTCATCATTTCCGGGAACATCACTAAAATTACAGATAACACATTATGATTTTAGATATTTAAAAAAGTCCCTGGCAATATTAAAATGAAAGGGACGTGTAATACCTACAGCTTATTTATTTATATATAAGTCAGAAATATTGGCATATTTAGTTAATTTAATACATAGACATAGTCAAAGCTCCATTTGTAGCGATATTTTGCTTCTAAACGTTTTTATTTGCAGTCTTTTTAGAGTTTTTTAATTTCTTATTAATATTTGCATACTTCCGCTATTAAACATGGTCAAGAAGAAATACTTAAGTTATATTATAATTTTATTATAAGCCTCACAAAAACGTTCCCGGAATGATTGCTTTCACCGAAAGCTCAGTTTAAAAATTAAATTACAAGAATAGTACTTAATTCTATGCTCTGCCAACTTACATATTGTTTAAACATAAGTTTAGTGATCATTGAAGCTGATCATCGAAGTGATAGCTGCTAGGTATATTCATCATAAAACAGAATTCGGAATTTGCCACCTTGGTGATTTTGACCCACATATTGTAAATATAAACGTCATATACAAAGAAGTTGCACTTCTATTTTAAAAAAACACTATAATAGTTATTTTTCTTAATGACGATGTTTATCTCATAATTACTAATATTCTTCAGTATATTAGTAGCTCATTTTTTTATTTCGAAGTATTTACTTTAACCTGATAATTACTCTAAAGTTATCAGCTTTGTATGAAAATCGCAGAATAATTTAAACAAAAGCAAACAAGATGACAGATAGCCCAATTTATGTGTAGATTTTAGTCCGAACTCAAGGTCATGTTGGTGTATTTATCTATGAAAATAATATAACCGTAATGCGTTGATCATTGTTCGTGAAATATTTAAAAATATGACTGTAACTCGGTATTTTCAATCAATTTTGATTTTAAATGATAAATGAAACTGTCTTTTCCAAGTCGCGGATTTATTTTGATTTTTAGTTCCCGACGTTTTGAATGCTTTTCAGCAATCATGGTCACGGTAGAGTCTATACTATCTAAAATCTAAATAAATCCGCGACAAAATCCAAAAATATAGTTTCATTTATAATGTCGAATATTCGCGTAAACCTAAGAAAGTACTACTAGTATTAAATACATGAATTAATATCAATTTTTGCTCGACTACGACAAAGATCAAAAGAAGGGTTACGTTTATGAACTTTACGTCGTATGTATATTATGTATAAAACATACTCTATTCCCATCGACTTATTCCCTTTGTTTAGTTTGCTTTTAACATATTTGTGTTTTTAATTTTTATACAAGTAAAACTTGTTTGATAGTAAAATTTCAAGGTCACGTCACGGTAAACCGTCATGGTTACTATAGTCATGGAGATTAAAGACCAGGAGGACCATCGCTTCATACTAAAGCATTACCCGCCTGTCTCTGAAAATGTGTAGAATTTACAAAGCGCTGCCGTCGGTAAGTAGTATCTGTGAAGTTAGCTATTTATGAGTACTGTCACTATTGTGACAACGTGAAGTTAGGCATTGAGACAACATACCGATCGCAGCGCCTCCTTGGTTTGACAATATTTCTGAGACACTACTTTCTAGGGCCTTGGTCCTCCTGGTCTCTAATCTCCATGACTATAGTAATCGCTTGTATTAGGTTGTCATAGTAACCGTTGTTATCATTTGAAAAATGATATGGTATGATACTTTAAGCTTTTATAATTCAGATGATGATTTGCAGAGAACATCTCTTCTCTCTACATTGCTTTGTTCAAAGATTAGTTTGTCCTAGTATTAGTTTTCAAATATACATTTTCATAATTTTCGAGTTTCATTATTATGTATTTAAAGTCATACACTACGGGTCTATAATGCCTAAATACCTTATTTCCGACATTTTGTCTGGCTTGTCCCAGTCATGGTCACGGATTACGTTTTGTTAGTGCCACTTTCTCAGATGCTAACCAATCACTTTTGGAAATTATTATATAATGTCTCTAGGGTTCTACCGGGTTATTTACAATTTATTAATCTTAAGTTTGATTAAGTTTATTTAGAAAAAAGTAAAAATAGTGTATAAAAATCTATTTTTTGCGTTTGTTTTTCTGTGTACATTCTTTTACTATATCTTTATGAGATAATGTTGGATCAAGAGATTGTAATATGACAGATCATAGAAGAGCGAAAATGATATCAATCCGCATATATTTGACTGAACTTGTACGACACATCTCTCCGATAGGAAATGAAAGCTATAATTTAGCGACGGTCAAAGAGCTAGAGTTTAGCGTTTGATTAGAATATTTTCTTTTTGCAAGAAAATTATAATATAAAATTATTACTTCTTATTACCCAATTCATTATTGCCAATCTTCTTAATAACAAAGACCGGTAATAATAAATGGGTATACTGAGGGATATACTTGTACGGATAAGTTCACCTTCATCCACTTTTGCATATTTTTTTGAATCAATTGCTTAACGCTAAAAATATATATGCATTATTGTTTACTACTGATTGCTCGATCTTTTGCGATAAAGTAAGAAAATTGTAATAAAACTAGTAAAATTAACAAATTGAATCTGGTGTGGGAATTGAATCTGCAATACTTCACAAAGTTCTATATTGCGCTACCTAGTATAGTATTATGTGATCTGTGGCGCTACTAAGCCAGATGAGCAATGAACGACGTCATAGTTAATATTTATAAAAGCTCTTGAGATTTATCTTATGAATGATATTAAATATTAATACTAGCTATTCGATTTTACTTTCAATATCGGTTATTTAAGTTGTTATAAAAGTTATTTCAAATAATTTAATGGCAAAAATTGTTAAATTGATAAATATTTTGTACTCAACTGACATTCTTAAAAGTTATAAAGCTAAGAATATTAGGATAGATTCAATGATATTCTAAGGTCCGATTTCACCAATAGTGTCGTTATCGAAGAATAGCTATGCCAGGTATAAAATTATTCGCTGCATTTATTCTCAGAATAACTTATAGTACGTTTCACCACTTTGTAAGGACAAAAAGTTACTCCTAGTATTACTATTCTTAGATAAGTGAATGCAGACAAATTAAATAGGCTTGTCATGGTCTAGTACAATATAGCATAACAGGACATTTCTAATTTAGTCGTCACTTTGAACTTGTGTCAATGCAGTATATTATCTATACTCTTTGTGTCAATGTGTCAGTGCTGTTTTTCAAACAAACTATCTGTAAAGTCACGCTGCCTGGTGTTTAAATTTCATTAATATGCTTTGTGTTGTGTTTATTGTTTAAAAAAATAACTTAAAGGAAACGAAGTGCTAACTTATATGCTTATTTATATTTATTTATTTATGTAATGGTCGCTCAGTAATAATGTACTCTAAGCGCTCAGGTGACATAATTTTGACACCAATTTGATTTTATCTGAGGAATAAGCCGGTTATTCCTTCAAAATTGGTGGTATAAGAGTTACTCTCGTATAACTTTGTTATGCTTAGGATAAGTAGTTGGTGAAATGAAAGTATGGTTATTTGAGAGTAAATAGCAGCTTTATCCTAGGAATAAAATTTATTCTACTTTGGTGAAATCGGACCTAATAGACAGATATGTTATACGCTCACTAAACAACCGAAAAAAGTATTCCGCGCAGCACACATACACACTTTTCATTCAAGGTACATTTCACTACAAGTCAAAATGATAGAAAGGGGATAGTCGATAAAATCAATAAGAAAAAAAGAGACAGCTAGTGTTGTCAATTGCGCGTCAATGTAAACAAACATTAGTCTAGCGACCGATGACATATCAGAATATTAGGCAAATAATTGAAATATATTAATAAATCGAAGTATACTGCGTTCTTACATGTGGTATGAGATCCCTTGTGTTTTATTAACTTTGGTATCATAATTGGTGCATTTCCTAAATACACAGGATGGCATTTTTTTAAATTTTGTAGCAGCGTACCACTCGTCGCCATGCGTGACACAGACTAAAGGCAATACGCCCCAATTAGGACGTTTTCGAGTCTTCACGATTGCGCGCTCACAACATATCTATTGTTAGAATATCATTGGATAGATTATAAAAATCTTGCGTCTTCTTCATTCGGGATCAGCCACCTTGAGGGAAGCCAGTTGCCAAGCTGGTCTAATTTGTGCACTCTTTCAGATGAATCTTAGATGTAAATCTAAGTTTAAAACTGTGTCTTCTTCATTCTACGTAACTTTGCGAAATTAATTTTAATTAAAAAAAACATACGTGCATCGAGTTCTTAATAACTTCGGTTACTGATTCAAGTAATTGGCGAAAAAAAACACTTTAGTACCCTTTTTTACAACTTAGTTACTGACGCTCTTTAGTGTTATCAATAAAAAAAAATCTTGCGTAAAAAGTACACAGGTCAGAAGTGAAACTTCTTGGACAAACTAATTTAAGAACCTCCTTTTTATTTATACTAATCTATAGCTTTAGGTTTCCGAGACTTAGAGGGAGGGAAAAAGGAAAATATGTTAGGATGAACTTAATTGTAATTAAAATAATAAGTGTCGTAATTTAATACAAATGTCCTTTCTCACTCTCTTTCAATCGGTCTCGATCGCTCTTTACCTCTTCTTGAACAAAAACGTCCCACATTTTCGTGTCACTAATATTAAGTATTATTAATACATTTCATTCGTAAAAATGATGTACTAAGCTTTCGACTCCTGGGAGAATACTAGTCAAATATTAACAGCCATTGTTCAGAAATATGTCGCACCTTTTAAATAGGTATACTTTTATATGTTACTGAAAAATAAGGACGTGAGCCAAGTATGTAAGGAAATGTGACTCAGACGTCTCTCGTTACATCGTTAGATAAATCATGCAAATGTTTGCGTACTAGGAATTTACATGTAGGTTTGTTGTCTCGAATGTTTTGAAATGAAATGTGTTAAATAAGTTGGCTTTTTTAATGTATCTTAAAGAAAGAGCTAGTTAGTCAGAGAACAGTGATTCACCATCTTTGATCTATGTGCCAATATTGACTGTAAGAAATGGAGAGGTACATTGTTTCAATAAGATATCCCAAAAAATATTTAATGTACAGAATCGATCCAGAATTTTAATATGTATACACAATACACATAGAATTCAAGATTTTTCACCCTATTTTCTGCGCCAGCGGTCGCGGGTTCGAGTCCCGCTGGGTGCATATATTTGTTGTTACATCAACTACCTGGTATCCGTGACACAAGTCTCGTAGCTTAGCACGAAACTAGATGGCGGTGTTGTAATATTGTCCCAACCACCGAACTAAAACGGTGGTCCCAACATATTAATTATTATTATTTATAGTGGTAATTGTCAATTGAGTGGTGGTCTATTAGTACCTAATACATTATAATATGTATACTTTAATCTCAGCAAACAGTGAATTGATATTTAATATAGTGTGTGAAATCGTGTTTTGTTAAAAACCTAGAGAGTTAGGCTTGAAAAATATCTCACAATAATGATTAGAGCATGTAATGTGTTAAATATATGAAAAGTAGTTTTTAAAACCTGTTTACCTGTTTCCGAAGGTGCCCAATGACAATTTCAATTTAAGTTTGAAATGAAATTATTTACGAATTGATATAAATGCGCTTATAATGCAATTTCATACATACTCGTACCTATTACCGAAAATTAAATGACCGAAAATTTGACTATTTATTTCACCTATGTAAATCCGTATTTTCAGTTTCACAACCGCGTTTTCATACAAAAAAATAATTTTTGTTTTTCAAAATTTTCAAAAAATTTCAACGACTGATATTTTTGTTTTTTTTTTTCCAAAATATTTTTACAACTTTGTGGAACTAATACGATGTCAATAACTTTCTAGTCTCTACTATGACCATGTTGCCGTAAAACATTCAAAAGGTACAAACATTCTAAAATTGCTGAAAAAAAATACTGTAA
This sequence comes from Boloria euphrosyne, assembly GCA_951802675.2. Lineage (NCBI taxonomy): Eukaryota > Metazoa > Arthropoda > Insecta > Lepidoptera > Nymphalidae > Boloria > Boloria euphrosyne. The sequence goes on from OX637896.1 coordinate 7,880,706, forward strand.
ATATAATTAAAGTACCTATTTTATACGCAGGAACTAATTTCTTCTAGGAATGAGACTGCTCGTGAATAAAAATACTGTTCTATTGCTGAATATTGAATTAATGTACCAGTGCCTGTACTTGTTTCTCTCTTTTCTTCTTTAACTTACCAAAAATAGGAGTTTTTGATAAGGCATGAAAGATGGCTGTTCTATTACCAACATGTATAGTACCTACTTAATCATTAGACAGGACGTATGCTTTGGGCTATCTCTGCGCCGTAAAAACTGCGAGATCCTGAGAGACAGAATCTATCCGATATTAAAAGACCACCTAGTTCTGAATGCTAACCTTATTTCAGCACAATCTCGATAGTGGTCTATTGTCGCGTCTCATCACGTGCCAATCGACCTTGATTTCGATATCGTAAGACGTGACAATTTATTCTGAATGGAAATATTCCGTCAATCAAAATATTTATTGAACTTAATTGCTCTGTCTGTGTATTGACCTGCGAAAGGCTGACTATCACACTATAATGTAAAGTGTGCTAGATAGTCATATATAAATCTCTGAGACGTCAAATAACTTAGTTTCTTCCGTGACCATGATTGCTGTAAAGCATTCGAAACGTCGGGAACCAAAAATCAAAAACAAAATCCGCGACAAAATCCGAAAAAAAGTTTCATTTATAAGATGGAGTTATGATCAGAAGGTGCTAGATGGATCGGTGATGTATTTCACCTCTACTAATAACTTCGCTCGATATTTTTTAAGTTTAAGTTTTAATGGAACGTGGGAGAATTATATGCATTTAAGTTAAAGTAATCGGAATTACAGGATGTTTGATATGAAAAAGACGTGATGTCGCATGACAGCTTGGCTGAAAGAAAAAAGTAGAAAAATTAAAATTAATTTATATAAACGTAGCTTTCTTACTAATTTAAGGCCTTTCTTAGACTAAAATTTTTAATTATTATTATAAGTACTATTATATTATACCGTAAGTTCTTCGGTGTCTCGGTGCCACCTCTAGTTGCTATATCCGAAGAATCTGAGTTCGTATTACGGGTCGGGCCAAGTTTCGAGTCTTTTTGTTTGCTCAAAGTTGGAGAGTACCAGAAATAGAGTGCACTGCGTCTGCGTGGACAATTGTCTCATGTATACATTATAAAATGTCCTGCGCAGTTGGCTAGTCTCATTGACATCGGCCGTCCGATAGCCGTGGCCGAAATCGGTCAAGAAGACAATAATATTGTTACTAAATAATATCAATGTTATTAGAATTCAATTAGAGTTAAAGTGTCTCTTGTTTCTTCGAAATATTTTAAAAAATATCATCTAAGTATGAAGTCATCATTTCATATAAGTATGAAGAAACAAAAGAAAATATAAAAAAGTACGAAAAAGTGTCTAAAAGATACCATAACTTTTGTAAACACTAATATATAAGATAGTCTTTAAAAAAAATGTAAAGTTACTAATTCATCAGCAAACATTACACGATTTTTGGCAGATGAGCAAAGAATTTGTTTTCTCTGCCGATAGAAAATTCATTGGTATTTGGTGTGTATAATTTATGTAATGGCCGTCAACTGGTGGCGGCGACAGTATTTTGGCAAACTGTCTTTTCCTCGTCGTTTTATACTTAAATCCGTCGTGAGGTGGTCCTTTAGGTTCAAAATATTTTGTGTTATTGTAAACTGGTACCAGTTGTGGCCCAGTGGTAAGTGGTAACACGCTCGCTTGGATGACCCAAGTGATGCGGGTTCAAATCCGTGTCTCGCACCTCTGATATTTTCATGTGCGAATCATTTTCTAACTTGATCACCACTTGTCTGACGGGGAAGGTGAAAATATCGTGAGATAACCTGCGTACATAAGAGAATATTTAAGCTGAATCCGGATGCCAGCCGATATGCTTAAAAAAGTACCTCACAATTGGACTTCGCGTATGGATCACTTAAATCGTAGTGGAGGCCAACATTTGCACGAAATAATTATTAAAACATAAATGGCAAGCAATGATTTTTAACTTCCTGATGTAAATTTTATATTTAACACTATAGTATGTTTTTTTTTCAAATGAAAAACCAAACGCTTTAAAAAATCACCCCTAGTTTAGATGTGATATTAAGAATTTCGATTCGCTTTTTCTTATATATTTTTTTATCGATTGAATGAAATTCTTATTAAAAACCATGAAGGCTTAAATGTGTATCACAATTTACACTTGTCAATACGTAGACCGAAAGATTATTATAATTAAAAACAAAGTATTAATATAGTACGCAAACACTATATTATACATCATATATATAGAAATCTCGTGTCACAGTGTTTGTTATCAAACTCCTCCGAAACGGCTTGACCGATTTGTTCAAATTGTGTATATTTAGTAGGACTGAGAATAGGTCGTAGGCTATTTTTATTCCCCTAGGGCCTAGGTGATAAGGGTGGTCCTCTCCAGATTTTTATTTATGATTTCACATCAAAATATTCATAACCCTAAATTAAAACGTGGGCGGAGCCGCGGCAATTTCTAGTATACCTATATTCTTTTACGTTTCATTGATGTATGGATAAGGCTGATATCAATTCGTCAAAACAATGGGACTGTTATTATAATTCATAAATCTATTGTTATTGTTTAATAACGCTATGGGTTACTTCTCGTACATAGCTACATGTGTGGTCGTAATTGATAATAAATGACACTTAAAATATCAATAAAAACAATGGTTATAGACTATAGTGGCTACTTATAAGACGAAAGTAGATTCGCTTTTAATTTAGGCTTATTTCATTGGAATATTAGGTGACTTCTATGAACTGGTTAAATTAACTAAAATATTGACCATAATCTGTACCGAATCCGACCGTAATCGAACTGCGAGCATAACATTTTTGATTGTAATTAATCAAAAATTGTCACCAATCAAAAATATGATGATCACATATTCTTAAATTAAAAAGATACACCTCATATTCAAGATACAATTTCATATCATACACAGATAGTCTAGAGCCTGAGAAAGGACATAGCGAAATAAGTTGTATGGAAATTACGTCATTTTAAAGCTCGAAACTTGTAACTTATATTTTAGGCTTTTGATTAATATTTAAAATAAGAAAGATATTCAAAGCTTGTAAAAATTTTACACTAAAAGGAGTACCTAGGGACGAACCCGAGAAAAGCAAGGGTAAATAATTTGGTAAACTTTTTGGTCGAAATTCTATAATTTAGTTTTATCTTACGGCGATCGAATTTTATCAATACTTTAGAGATTTTTTTGTCTTATTGTCTGTAAACAGGTAAGTAAGTATGTCTTGAACTCCCGATATCGTTCAGTTTTTTTGTCTATCTCATAATTCATCGTAACACATCACGAGATACGTGGTAGGTAGGTACGTGATAGCTATCGAACATATTATTTTTTTATTTATATTTATTATATAAACAGCACCGTCTGATTGATTTCAATTAGATACATAGACATACATATAATAATTTTTTCAGTCTATTCATACCATAGACTAAACAATGATGACGAGCGAAGCTAGAGGCATGAGTATCAAGTATGTGTTAATAGTTGAAAACTATGCTGCCTGCCAAATTTAAAGTTTGTAGCACAAAAAATTCACAAACCTGTCAAAGGCCTTAGACCTCCTTAATCCGGTCCTGTCGCAAAATTCGTTCTTAGGGGACATCAACCAAGTATAAAATTCCACCCTGCCAAATGTCATCTTTTAGTGATAAGTGAGTGACCTTTCGCTTTTATATATTTAAGATAATGCGAACATATCGTAAAGTATATTTTAAAAATTTACAACACTAATATCTTATCTTATCCACTGTTCTAAATTGATCTCGGCTCTCGATTGATCAAAAACAGGTGGTTTTGCGCTTTCGTTTGATTTTTTGCTTCAACAAAATTTATCGCACTTAAATTGTTCATTGAAAGTTATACAAATGGCACTTAGATATGATTTGTAGTAGTTATTAGAGCTTCTTTATGTACATAGCCAATTTGGCAATTTTAGTGAAGAATAACTTGGCTTCGTAAAAACAGCAAGTTAGGGCGTTTGAAGTTTCATATTTAAAATGAAAAATGGTATGTTTGTAATTTCTTCAAGATGAAAAGGACGGATTTGGACGAAATTTACTACTCAAATAGACTTACCGAAAGAACATCGAGGTTTGCTAAAAGGTTGCATTACTGCATAGACTAATGTAATAAGGTTTCCAAAAAATATATAATATACAGGTTCCATTCGCGTAGTTAAACACAAGTTAGTTTTATGTTCACGTAGTTTAAAAAACTTATACTATTATTCGAAAGTGGTAAAATAAAATATTTCGATATAAAAATATGTAAATATATCTCATAATAAAGGTGATGTAATACATAAATAAGTCATTTCAAAACTACTATAAGAAATCAATGACTGATATAATAAAAATATTCTATCTTGATATTTTTATTAAGAAAGTGAAAGTTTTGTGGTAATTTAAAATCATATTGAACTCTCACACTGTATGCACTAGCCCTAACTGGTGATGATCGCGAGAAGCTTTGCCAAATACTACGCGATTCACCGCTCCTCCAACAGATGGCGTTAAAAATAAAATAGATGAAAAAAAAAATTTAGTTAAAAAGTACAAGTATATAGATAAAAGATTCTTATGCAAGTTATACCTTATATATATATATACAGCTATAAAAATATATCTACATATAAATAAAAGTGTCTGTTTGTAATTTCTAATTAACAGCTTTTCACTAAATGCATATGAAAGTACCGTATATTATGTACTTATATAAAAAAAAACAATATTATTTAACATTTTTGTCTGTCTGCTTATCTGTTTGTTCAGGCTAATCTTTGAAACGGCTGGACCTATTTTGACGGGACTTTCACTCGTAGATAGCTAATGTTATAATGAGTAACGTTGACTACTTTTAGAAAACTAGCGACGCACCCTCGCTTTGCTCGGGTTCGTTCCTATATTTAGCGCAAGCTAACCCGCGGGTTCTGCTAGTTATGTACTAAAACCTTCCTCGAGAACCACTATCCATTGGTGAAAACAGCAAATGAAAATCGGTGCATTAGTTTTGAGTTCATCGCGAACAGACAAACTGACATAAATATATACAGACGCGGCGAAGGACTTTGTTTTATAATATCATGTATTTAAGTTTTGCCCAGTGAAGCGGGCCGTGTTTGCTCTTAATAGTGTTATTTTGTTTTAGAAACTTTTTGATAAATAAAATACATATTGTATGCTAAATAAACTCGACATTTAGTGAGTATTTATGTGCACGTGAGATTCACGTGAGAACGAATCGATTTAAATGTAAATTGTAAACTTATTAATTTATTGTTTTTATTAGTGTACGATTGTTATAATTAACTAGCGACTCTCCCCGGCTCCGCTCGGGTTCATTTGAACGGTTAGTATGTAGTATCCTTTAAGTCCAAATTTCATTAAATTCCGTCCAGCTATTTTCTCGTGTTGCTGTCACAGACTGACAAATTCTAATACATTAAATTCGGCCTATAATTACTATTTCTATAAGATTTTTTTAAAAAATATTTAATGTACAGATTTATTTAATTTTTTTTTGTTTACAGAGGTTGTTATATTAAGAACCGATACCGGTTTTCGTACTCATTACTGAGCTTCGTACTCATTATCGATCTGTTATTATATTGTTGAAAATGTAGATACACTATTTATTTAGGTATCATAAATAATATCACAGACTACTAATTTTCCTTTAGGAAAGCTAATAAACAGGTAGTAATGATTTTACTTAACGTTCATTCACAATGTTTTATCAATTGTAGACTGTACTAAGTACTTTATAAGTATTGTTCTTATACGAGTATGACTTTCTTTGAATTTTAGACCCAGACGTGTAGAAATAAAACTCAAACCTACGTACATGGCTAATAAAGTGATACATCATGTCACAACTTTTTGTTGGTATATTCATGGTAAAATATTCTACAGCAAGCGCCACCGGTCGCACACATTAGTATTTACTGCGACGTTGACCTGAATATTTGTCCTTAACGCTATATGGATTGTACTCGTAGTTCTCTTTACGACTGTCGATATGTTATGGAAAATTTTCCTTCAAAACTTATTGGGTGAGATGCGAATAAGATAACAACATTATCTTCGCTTCTTTTATTTTAGGAATTGATAGTGTGCTATAAATAAAGCTGCTTAATATGTGCATATATTTAAATGTATAAATAGGAAAAAACAAAACACTTTGGTATTTTTTGCTGTTCTGTTTCTATCAATCGATGTTCATTTTTACTACAGGTGATCTTTCAATTACATATTAGATATTATTCGATTATTCTCATTTTATTATTTCCTCAAGCAAATATTTTCAACAAAGTTTTAGTAGTAATAACATAGCAATTATATTTTCATATCGTACATATGTAGTAATGTGTTATACTTAGTTTTAAAGTTCACCGTGCTACCTTTAGAGTCAAAACAAGTCTCAAAAAAAATCTATATTGAATATCATTCGTCACTAATTATCTATACTAATCTATACTAATATTATAAAGAAGTAAAGTTTGTGTGTTTGTTAAATTGTAAGGGGTAATCTCGGGATCTACTGAACCGATTTTAAAAATTCTTTCACCAATAGAAAGCCACATTATTGCTGAGTGTTATAGGTTATATAAAAAAACGAAAAATAAAAAGGCTTTTACGTGGTAGTCCATTTTGCAAAGTGAATCGGAGAAAAAACGGTCGAATGAAAGCGTTTCTTACGAACGCGTGCCTTAACTATGAAAGATATATTTTTGAGTTCTAGAGAAAAGATGTGGAGCTTGACAATGCCTACAAAAAGTCAACGACAGCTGCATATGTCTTAACTCTTATATTTAAGTTACAAAAAGTCGTTTTTTTAGTATTAGTATAGATAATTTAATTTTTAATATTAATAAAATACCTACGTATAACCCTTCCTTTTGGCATCTAGAAATTAAAACATAACACTCTGTACTAAAAAAGGATTATTAACATTATGCCCAACGAAGTGGGCACGGGTCAGATAGTATATAATAAACTAGCTAATCACCCTCGCTTCCGTCGGGTTCGTCACTTGGTCTCTCCTGCCAAATTTCATATTTACGAAAAGCGATTTTCAATTTTTTTTAATGAGCGAATTACCTTTCGCTTTCATATATTTAAGATATAAGGAAGGCAATAATAGAGCTTTCGATAAGCTTGAGTGTTATAATTGAAAAAGTGTGATTTAGCTTTATTCAATTCAATTCTCTTGTTAATGGCTTCAAGCGTGCCAGTTGAGCACAGATTACTTCGCCAATGTCACGTGGAATGGAGAAGAAACGAAGGAGATTGGTCGGTAACATAGAGTCAATAATATAATATCAATCAATAATATTATAATAATATAATAAAAATAATATAATATCAGTCAATATGTAAATTATAATTATTGTATAAGGGAAGTAAATCCTTACTAAACCTACAACAAAAGACAGCACAGTTAGTATTTACATGGAAACCTAAATTAGAAAACAAAAAAAAAGGTTATTAAATGTTAGTTATATCACACAAAATGTTACTTTATAATTTAATTCTATTAATTTTATTATATTTACATAAAAATTTACACAGAGGACTAAACACAAACATCAACAAACAGTTAACATTAATGGGACGGGGAACTTTTATAGGAAGGACATCATACATAGGATGGAAGAGTCTAGGACAGCTAAAAATAATATGGGATGGATCATGGAGTATTTTGACATTACAAACAAACACTTGATATTTTATTTATCTGTATACATTCACAGTGCAAATTGGCGAATAAAAGCTCAATTATTGATTTTCGTGAATGTTTTGTACAATTCTAATGTACTGGTATAGTAACAGTTAACTAAGACGTTTATGTAAGACATTCATTCAACTTAACTGACCCTTAATTAAAACGCAGCGATGCATCTCTTTGACCTCCATTCCCATGGTCAGTGTCTTACATCTTGAGATAAATTAAACAGCATTTCAACGAACAGAAAATTATTGCATAAGATATGGACTCTTGCTTTCAATTGAGTAGATATATGAATTAGGCGGTTTCCTTTATTTATTTTTTAATTTTACACGATTAAAATATAGGATAAAATACACAGATAGGTAAAATGATAATAAATAATAATAATATAGTTTTTTTTAATTTTTTTATATCAAAGTTTTTATGTAATAGTTATGCAAACTCTATGCTTACTACGGACATTTAAAATATCAAAATCGTTTTAACCACTCTCACAAAGAGGATATAAACACTACGTTTTACACTCTCATGTTACGAGTACAACTCTGTGGTAATACGCTTTCTAACCGAACAGCATTTTATTTACATAATATAGATAAAAAAGTACAATGTGGGTACTCAATACTATGTACTGCATAACATTATTATAAAAAAAATGATTTTTGTTTTCAGGTAAGTCATTGAACTTTGCTAGCCCCAGCCGGAAGTTGGTAAGTTCTTTTCTGTATTAAAATAATTAACTGATATTATATTATATAATTAACCCTAAAAAGCATAACCCCTTTAATTTCCAATTAAAAACCTAATACATTTGGTTTATTTCAATGGAAACATTTTAAATGAATTTTGAGTTTAGGTTTTGGAGAATTGTCATTAAAATCACTTACTTATTTTCGAAAAGGTGAAATATATTGATAATACTCGTATATAAATTATAGTATTTAAACCATGTTGCTTTGCTAAGTTGCTTTCGCCACTTCCTATCAGGTCTGTGGCTTCTATCCAACCTGGTAGTAAACTTTTACGTTCAGTAAAAATATTACATATTATATAATGCTGAATAAAATATTTTGAATTATAATTTGAAAAGCGTCACCTGGAGACATCATCACAGGTAATAGAATAAAGAACTAATAGATTTTTTGTTTCTGAGTTAGTAAGATAGTAAAAATACATATTGGTTAAGTAATAAGTAGCCTTATCGCCGCACATACCGCCGCACTCAGAGTCACTTAATGAACCATTAAGTCGTTATTTAGTATGGAGATTCTCGACTTAATAATTCATTAAGTGACTTTGAGTGCGGCGGTTAAACTTTTTGTTCTTTAACAAATAGAGAGCAATTAACATTAATGTCTGGTCACAACATACCATCAGAATGAGTCGCGCGGCAACAGTCGCTATGTCGCGACGGTGCTAATAAACCATTCGTATAGTAATTGAGCTTTTGAAGTTATTTAATAGGCATTTGGTCTCAATATAAATCGTGGTATGACCTGAATAAGTGGCACTGTACTTCAAGATAACTATTTATTTGCTGATGCCTTGAAGCTTTAATTACATATAAGCTCTAGAAGAAATGAATAATTTTTCCCGCTATCTTGATGATTTTCATTGAAATATTTATTCTTATACATTTTCTCGGACAGCCTTTTTAAAATAAATCTATGTTTTTAGCTTTTTTCTCGGTATTGTTTTGATTTTAGGTTCCCGACGCGTGTTTCGAACATTTGACAGCAATCATGGTTATAGTAGAGACTAAGCTTGTAGAGATCTCAAAGGCAGTATATTGTTGATTAGGGCGAGCGAAGCGAGACCTGGCACTATCCCACAACCTGAGCACACTTTACTGAAAAACTATCATGCCTATAGATTTGTGCTTTAACTTAGTAATTCAACTTCACATCTAGATTGGATTGGATATAATGTTATTGTACTTCTAACATCATCTGTAAGTGGTAGTGCCATGCTTGTTACCTTCGGGTAGCAGCCGAATGGGCCGGCACGCCCCGTATAGTACCACTCTCTCACAGAAGACCGGCGTGAAGTGGCAGCTATGCTGTCGCGTTTCGTCCGGTAAGTGAGAGTCCGGGAGGCCCACTCCCCATCCCTCTTCCCGTCCTTCTCACTCCTCCTTCCCTCCCTCCCTTTCCTGAAAGGCCGGCAACGCATCTGCAAGCCCTGTGGTGTTGCAGATGTCCATGGGCGGAGGTGATCACTTCCCATCAGGTGAGCCTCCTGCCCGTTTGCCCCCTTTGTCCCATAAAAAAAAAAAAAAGAACCAAAGAGTTAACATCGCTGTAACATTATGACCCGTTAGAAAAACACCGCGAGCTCTCCCAAACCTCAGCTTATTGGTAGTATTTTTAAGTTGTAGTGCGTAGAGACGTCTAACTGTTATTGCTATCACTAGTAGAGACTAGTGATACCAATAATAGTTAAAAAAAACAACACTTTTCAATTTGGTTTTCAGTTTTTTCAGATAATATACCATTTTTTTTGTTTTAATTTGATACGCTATGTATTCTTTAAACGTTTTAATTTACATTGTAATGAATAAAATTTATTTTACATACAATTTAGATTAAAGAACCGTGAATTGAATACATGGGAACTTGCTATTTTAAAATGTTTGCGTTTTTAACTGTTGAATTTAAAATTCTTCGATATAACTACAAAATTGAGGTTAAATCTAACTAGAATGTTAATTAAGAGAAACAATAGAATAATATAAAGATAACAAATCTTATATATCAAACTTTCGTGTCACAGTGTTTGTCATCGAATTAATTCGAAACGGTTTCACCGATTTTTATAATTTTTTTTGTTTATATTTGGTACTTCTGAGAATAGGTCATAGGCAATTTTTATCCTCCTGCGTGATATTGGTGGCCCTCTCCAGATTTTTTGTTTTCTTATTTTGAGACCAAATTTTCATTTTTATGTTTTTTTGATTTGGCAACAAAAATACTTATAACCCTACATTTTCATCCTTCTACCACCAGTCCCTATTTTTAATAATGATTAGCTGCGGGAGTGCTAGTAATTCTATAAAAATAAATATTATATAGCATATACGCATAGTGATAAGACATTGTAACGTAGAGACAAGTTCAAGCCAGTCAGTAGCGGTATGAATAAACGGTTCATATTGTTTGAGGTCATTAAACAGCACGGGCCCTTGTAACATATGTGCACTTGTATAATCGAGAATTGTTCGCACGCGATGTGAATTAGACAAGTAGTGATATTGAAATACTAGCGACTTACCCTAGTTTCGCTTGAATAAAAACATATATGACACTTTTCTGCTGAATATCTAATCTGTGGGAAAAGTAAAGTAACTGTTTAAAATATGCATTATTAAAACATGCTTCAATGTGTCTTGTGAAATTAAATCATCAGTCAAGTAGACTTATAAAAGCGCTTATGTATCGTCATATTAATTTAAAAAGCGTCGGTGCGTAGTCTGTTTGGAGTGAGCTTCCACCGCGTCGGAAAGCCGTTCTGCTGTGAAGATCCGACGAGAAACTTTATAGTTGCTATCTTTATTTAAGTTATAAACACTTAACACATCTTGTTTTAGTAAATATAATTTCTAATGTTGTTTCTAATTTCTAGTGTTTGTCATCGAACTCTTCCGAAACTGCTTATGAATTTTTTTGTGTATATTTGGTAGGTCTGAGAATAGGTCGTAGGCTATTTTTTATTCCCCTGGGTGAGGATAGCGCTCTCCAGATTTTTTACTGCTTGACCAAAATCTAATTTTATTTTTATATTTTTATGATTTGGCATCAAAAAATACTTATAATCCCAAATTTTAACCTCATACCACGAAAACCTATTTTAATAGTAATTAGAACGCGAACGGAGAAGCGGGAATCGCTAGTTTAGATAATATAATAACTTGCTTATTTTCTCAATATGTACGTATTGCAAATAGCAACACTGTAAGTCTTCACGTCATGGACTCGTCGTGAGCGTGACGCAGGCCACCGTCACGAATGCGAGTAACGTCTAATTTTACATATCAAAAAGACTTTGTTCTCGGAACTCGATTTTAATTATTCTCGTCTGGATATTGTTTGCAGTCTTAATGCGTCTCAACACGAAGTAAGCTTTAAAATATGCTTTGAGATTGTGAAGGTACTTAGCTATAATTAATTACAGTACTTCCTTCAATTACTATTTTGACTTTAATATATCTAAATACATAAAAGGAATGGTCACTCACTCACTCACACTCATCACTAAATATTGAATACCGATTCCATTAACTTTAACAAGAGAATTGAATTGAATAAAAATACCGCTTGACGTATGAAGATGAAAAGTAAGTTTATAGTTATTAGACGTCCGCTAAGAACGGATTTTGCGACAGGGCCGGATTGAAGTGGTCTAAGGGTTCTCGCAAGTATTTATGATGTAACAAATTTTAGGTATTTTTGTACTTCCGACCTGAAATTTACCAAATCAAAATATTAGAGCCTATAAAATGAGATGGTTCTTAAAATAAACATACCTGACAACAACAGATTCTTAATTTTAGGCTATAGGTCCATTTAAGTATATAATATTGTAATTAGCTTTAATGCTTAATATTTGTTATATAATAACTATTAAGATATTTGTAAAGCAACGAAGCGGTTAAAATTATATTTAAAAATAGCGATGTTATACAAAAATTACATGAATCCAGTTAAATAAATAGGCTTTGGCTGCTCTGCCAATTGGTCTGACACGTCACGTCTGTGACGCAGGCCTACGACACCTATTCTAATTTTACTAGCGTTACGTACATTTCGTAACACGTATTTTGTATATTTGAATCGAAAGTACGCGAGTATTCTATTTGTGTTATTGTAAGAAATAAATTTAATATAAGTCATTGGTTTTAACGAGAAGTTGTTTGGAAAAACCAAGCATTTTTAGCGAAAAAAAAATTCGAATAACATATTTTTCATTACAACCTACAAGGTTGTATTTATATATTTTTTTATGTAGGTGAGCTTTTATTAGTATTATATTAAGTTCCTTTGATAGCTTCGTAATTTTCATAAATAAGAACCTAGGGTATAAAAAAATATCTACTTACGTCGTTTTTTTTCTTTATACTCACTCTCGACATAAGCTTTCGGCAATATTATATTCTCATACTTTACATACTAATAATAATATTATAAACGTGAAAGTGACTCTGTCTGTCTGTCTGTCGCGCTTAATACGCTAAACCGATTAAGATAAAATTTGGTATGAATCTAGTTTGAGACCCTTGGAAAGACATAGGATAGTTTTAATCCTGGAATCATCCCTGAAGTTGGCAGCAAATTGATTAGGGAATCTCTTATCATTTTTAAAGTAAGGGATGCTTTATTTTAAAAACGTAAAAACTATACCAAAGGCGAGCGATGTATAAAATTGAAGTTAAAGTACGTATATATAAATTAAAGTGTCTGTTTGTAATTTCAAATTAACAGCTTTACATTAAATCCATATCTAAGTTTATAGTAGTTACTGTACTTACATAAAAAAGTCTATCTGTCTGTTTGTTCCGGCTAATTTTTAAAACGGCTGGACCGATTCTGACGAGACTTTTACACTTTTACTCGCAGAGTGCTTATCTTATAAGGAGTAACTTAGGCTACTTTTATTTTATTAGAAAATTATAAAAAGCCATTTAATTTATTTTAACTTACTCCCAGCGAAGCGGGCCGGGTTTGCTAGTTCAATATAATATCCATAGTTGAAACATAATATGAACATTGTGATAATAGATAGTCATTTAACACAAATACTTTTCCTACAGACAAAATAAACAAAATCATTAAAAAAATCCACTTGCTGTATACACTCACGAACTTACGATTTAGTTAAATGTTCGATTCAAGAGATCTTTTACAAAATAAATTGTATTCACTTTTGCGAATTGTCCTGTATACAGTTGTCTTTATGTCCGTTTGTTTATCTTTCATATAAACAAAAGTCGTTATTACTGGTATTACGAGGAGATTGTACTCCATTACGATTCTTTTTCAGTTAATATGGATACATTAAGGTATAGAAAAATGTTCAAATTATAAGGAAAGTGGCTATTTTCATCTCTATTTTAAGGAGTATCTTAGGCTATTTTTATTTTTAACCTTCGACGCAAAAACCACGGGGTGTTAACTGACGTGTCTGTGACGTGTCTGTCTGTGGCATTGCATCGTAGCGCTCGAGCGGAGGAATCGATTTTGATTTTGTTATTTTTTTTTGAAAGATGAAGGTGTTTGATGAATATCGGTCCAATATGGACACCGCTACAAAATGGAGGATTGCATATTTTTTTACGAATCCCTAAATATGGGTATCAAATTGAAGGGCTTTACTAGTAGAATACTATTTTTATTATTTTATGTCGGGGGTTTTTAATTTTTAATATTACATAATTGTAACAACCGTATACATAACTTATTTTAACTTACGCCCAGCGAAGCGGGCCGAGTTTGCTATACAATAATTATAACTATGAAGCTAAACCGATTTCAAAACATAGGTCATTTAAACAAATTTTCCATCCTCACAGATAATTACATTGTTTTGGTTGCTCTACCTATATAATATATTATGTATTCTTATTGAAATCTCGGTATAAGCGAATGTTTTTTCGTTGCATGATTCAAAATCTTGTCAGAGTAATATTGAACGATATGTGCAAAGAAGTAATTAGTAAATAGCGTGTATATTACATTGCGGTTGATAGCTATTGTATAAAATTGAAAGCAATTTATTTTTACGAAACAGTTTTTTTATTTGCTGTACTTGCGTTTTGACGGTTAGTATATATTTCTCAAATGATATGTCATATAATGATATGATATCTTTCTTCAAAATTATCCGTCATATTGATTTGGATAAGCAGCTATCATCATACCAAATTTTATCAAAATCTGTCCAGTGGTCTTCTCGTGATGCGGTCACAGACAGACAGACTTGAATTCAGAAAAATATATAAATTATATTGGTCGGGGGTTCAAATCCTAAATTCATTTGTTTGATAAGCATGAATGTTTGTGAAGTAGTGTATTAACTATCTGGTATCCACAACACAAGCCACGTTGCTTTCTATAGAAATAGACTGTGTCTGTTTTAATTTGTTTTTTTTTATTTATTTAAAAACATAATGGGAAAATAACAGAATCCCACTTCTTTTGATAATAGTTAACGTTTTAACGCTAATTTACATAATTATACACAAAAACTATGAACAACCGATGCTGGAACTTTATATCTTAATATATTAGCTCAGAAATAATTAAATAACGACTGTGATAAGTATTTTCAAAACCTTTTTCCTTTACATTGGTGACTGCATGTAAAGCGTTCGTACGCTAGCGAATTAGAGAAGTGATTTATATGGCAACACAGGTAATCATATTTTCTATAACGGAAGTTCAGCCATATTTATTTCTAAACTATCCCACTATAATGTTAGACAAGTTTACAATAATTTATCATACAAATAAACGAATCTGAGGTAGGTAAAGCACCGGCAGAGAATACAAAACTGTATTTTTGGAGATTATGCGCTTCGACCTTGGTTGCTGCACATGGTGTATTAAAATATTTAAAAGAATAAAGTCTATCCACTGTGTTCGTATAAAAAAAATAATGTCATAAAAATTAAGATTTTAAAAAAGATAAGAAAAAAAATTACTGTTATTAATTTTCCTTTGAATATATTAATGTCAAACGTACAGTACCATGAAAATTGTAGCATGTATTCATAATTTATTAAAATTTTGTTGATGTCCACTAATATTTCAGCTATTTTTGAATCGTTCTATAAATAAGAGTGAATTCGTTATATCGCATTGTGGGATCAGTGCAAAGCCACCACTCAACGTCTGGCCGTCTGGCAGACCGATACCAATTACATCGTCTATTTTAGAATGTGCCTCGGACCGACGCACGTTTGTAGCGCGCCAAAAATTCACGTAAACATGGCTTTCGCAGTTCTAATTTCCCGCGAAAAACTGACAGTTTACTTTTTTTACAGTTAAGTGCCTTGATAGTGTGCGATGTGCCGGATACGTCTAAATAAGTTACAAATATAGTGGGCTGTGTTTTAAAGCAAAGTGTTACAGGTGATTTAACAGTGCCTAATACGTTCTGTAAGCTGATAAATTCCGCGTAAGGACATTGCATTCCATATCAAATGAAACTGACCTTTATTTCATCAAAGATAAAAATATCGTTTTGATAATGGATTTAATTGACATTAGTATAAATTTCGTCTTTTTTATATTAAATTAATTACTCCTAGAATGTTATCTTTTATTATCTTTTATTAAAATGTAAAATACAAAAAACAAACAGCTTGGCTTGAGCTTTGCATTCATTAAATATAAACATGTGTTTCTATACAATCTATTTATTATATATTTCTAGAAAAATGCGTCTTTAAACCGGATGATTTTTCAAAATCGCTAGTGATAGGTATTAGTTACGTAAGAATTATTATAATAGCCTTATTCAGTGATGTAGTATTTTTTTTAATTAAATAGATGTTTAGATACTTAACTAAAAACTTGCTCTTAATTGTCAACAATTAAGGGCAAGCGATCATTAAACTGAATATAATATGTAAAATAAACGTCGATGCGTATAGCCAATACTGTACGAATAAACTGACCCAGCTTATTTTGTATTTATATTAGAGGTAATATTTTTTAAATGCTTTTAACCGCCGCTCTTAGACTCACTTAATAAATCTTTAAGTAGTTCTTTAGTATGGAGATTCTCGGCTTAAAGGTTCATTAAGTGACTATGAGTGCGGCGGTATGACTCGGGTAAAAGCAGTTTGTAATGGCCGGTATTAAAATTTTATTTCTAAGTTTACTATCACTAAACGTGATTTTAATGGAATTGGTTGGCTCTACCACCTCTTGTTACTTCCTTAACTATATGTGTTGCAGTTCTAAATGGTGTGATGATGCGGCGCGTAGGTAGTACTTTGCCATTTATCTCTTCCTTTCGAGTTCGTTGACATCCGCATCTCTTAACACAACTCTTATTTTCCACTTACCCAATTCGATAGTTTTAAATGTTTTTGAAGGAGGTTGAATTGACCGAATACTTCTTCAGTTTTAAAGCCTTAGTAAATGATAATAGTTTATTAAGATCGACTTTACCTGTTTGTATAAAATACTGTGAAGAAGTCTTGCTTGCTATTTCTCGGAAGTTTGGGCCTGCGTCTAAAATTTCTGACGAAGGACTGGTTTTTTCGACTTCCTTTCTTTGCTCAATTTAGTACAATTTTGTTTGTGAGACAATATATGAAAAAAAATATGCATATTAATATTATTATCAATATAAGCGATTGAATGAAATAACGAAATTATGAATCTGTGCAGTTTATTTCTTCTTCAGGCTGAAATAGTAGATTTGAATCTAGGTAAGCTTATACTTGAATAATATAATCCTAATATTGTAAACATTGGCATTATTTGTGTACATAACAAACAAGAAAAGCTACGGGCGAACATCTAATACTTTATAATATTAGGATAATTCGCGGAAATCAAGAAAACGACTTAGTAACGTTTTTATAAAACCAAGTATCATAGCGATAAAATAAGATAATAAAAAATAAATAAATTGCATCAAAAACACAATTGTTGTTATGTTTTTACGTTATTTAAAGACTTGAGGTTGAGAGTGATATTTCACTTCCTCTCGTTCTAAGGCCGAAGTTCCTTCGTCAATTTTCAATTACACGTCAGGAGGGTTGAGATCCGTCGGACGGTTGCCAGGCGTCGCGTCGTTATTAACGATGCAGTTTGCGAATTGTACTTTCATGTTTGTTTTGTAACACATTGTGAAATTTTTGTATAGACGTTTTTTGGCACATGGTCCTTCGTTCGCGAATTCCTTTGCGTTTTACTTATTCAGACTTAGTAACGATCCCAAAATGAGCATGTTTTGACTTTGGTTTTGTTGTAACCTCTACAAGCTTAGACCGTAGCAGAGCTGATGTTATTTTTGAACACGCCACGCTTTATTTCAATGACATATAACAGGTGTTGCTGTTATTATACAAGATTACAGATATTACTTAAAGGATGAAGGAAGGAAAATCAGGTATACGCTTGCATCACACCTTGAAAATAATTTCCATCGACAATTTACCCGTTGAACACCCGATAGCATGCGCAGGCGCCGGCTTGTTGCGTATCAAGTCAGTGTCACTCTGACCGGCGACGCGGGCGGACGTACTGACCTCGCGTAAACCACGTGTTTTTGTGAGTAAATAAGCGTGGACAATTTATGTCAATTGAACCGGACCACGGTGTGTGTGCTAGTTTGTGTCTGACACATTGGATTGCTCGGGCCTACTGCCCGATTCGTTACACGATTTGGCACGCTAGGCTATTGTTTATTTTGACAACGTAACGTATTATAGATCTTTTGTATATTTCCTAACATAAACATCAACATTATTTACTATTCGCACCTGCATTATAACAAATATCGACGTCTATAGTTCAAAACTAAAATATTCTAAATAAAAGATAAAAACCATACACGATAAATTCCTGGAATAATTAAAACAATCAGTTGATGATTGACAACAGCAATGGAAGCGTGTGTAATGAATTCATTGGCGGCATTACTATCAATGAGTTAGATGAACGACTAAACAGTCATACTTAATTTTGTATAGGGGCGTACTAGTTAGCAGTAATTTTACGTTTACATTTTATATTTTACATGATATATGTAAGATATGTGTGTGATATATAAATGAATCATTTCATCGCAGTGCTAGAGGTTCTGGGTCAAAGTCAACCTCTCCAAGGTGTATCCCTCTCGATACTAGAGACCCTGTCGAATGACTTACTTTTATATTACACCTTCTAACACTTGGTAAAATGTATTAATACTTAAATTGTTTTCGACCAAATATTGTTTTTATTCGTATATTTACGGTAAAGATGCCCACTTGCGTTATCTGAAGTATTTTTGTTATGGTTCTCTACATTTTTGATACGATAGTTGCTAATTGGTATTTTTTGTAGAGTTTCACACACGAATAAGATTCGTTGGGTATAACTAAACACGCGGAAATAAGGTGATTTTTACAGCTTTAGAGGTTAATGATTATTTTTTGTTTTCTTTAATGATAATAGAGCTTATCAAGCAGGAAAATATTTTAGGTACTTTGTTTATATGAAATTTCTACTATACATGTGCAATGATGCATGATGATTATTATGTTAAAGTGTTCGCGTTCTGTTAAACTGGTTCTGAATTCTGATACGATATAAACCATCATTGTCATTTGTAATTGTTTTGCATTGATATCGCTTGTTTCGTGACACTTTCATTATTTTGTTTGGTTTAATATAAGCAGTTTTTGCCTAAATTTTATACATTTCAGACATCTAATCAAAGGTAAAACTATCATTTAAAGTTATTTACCAAAATGGCAATGAACTGTGATGAAATTATGCATTATCTGAATATTTAAATTTTAATATTAGGTATGTGGATCCTTAACTCGATACATGCATAATATACTCGTTCATCAGCTTATGCTTGGTGAATATTAATGTTGCGGAAAAAAATATTACAAAAGGTTATTGAAAACTTCAGAGCCTTTTCTCTTAAAAAAATGAAATCTATTATTACGTAAAGTTCGCAAATTTTCCAGCTTTATTTTATTATTACGGATTTGAAAGTTGTAACAAAATGATAGGTGTTTTTGACACTAGTTTTGAAAGTATTGTTTTAATCTAAACGTATGAAACACATTTTGTATCGACACAAATGCCACCCCTTGTGTTATCCCTTTCTCGCGTGCCTTAAATGTTACAAAGTTATAATTTGTATTAATTAAAATAATATTTATTACAACCAAAACAGAATACAACAAAAACAAAGTTAGGAATTTAAAAAAACTAACAACATCAGATCAGGGACAAAAATACAACCAAATTGCTAAAAATTTTCCGGAGTCCTAAAAAATGTATACAACATTTTATTATAAAGTTAACTTAGATACGCCTCTTTATCTATATTTATACTTATCTAATATTATAAAGAGGAAAGATTTGTATTTTTGTATGTAACGAATAAACTTAAAAACTACTGGACCGATTTTAATGAAATTTGGTACACATGTAGTCTAGAGCCTGAGAAAGGACATAGGCTACATTTCAAGGTGAAAAAAAGGGCTGTAAAGGGTTGAAATAGGGGATGAAAGTTTGTATGGAAAGTACATCATTTTTAAAGCTAGAAGCTTGAAACTTATTTTTTAGGCTTTTGATTAGATATATTATAAGTAAGAAATTCAATGTTTGTAATGGCAAATTTTATCGGACGAACTCGAGCGAAGATTTATTTTTTTTGACACAACTCGTGTAACAATATAAATAATATCCTTCGTTCATGCACTTTATTTCTCTGAACACTATCAGTTGTACTTACCATGCATAATATGAATTTAAAATATGCATGCACACATTATTATAGATAATATGTACATGTAAAAAATGTTTGCCTGGTCATCGTTTTGATGAAAGTGTTAGAACGATTTTGAAGTAGGTAATTCTGTATGTGGGTAATAAAAAAAGAAATGAAATCTTAAATTACCTACTGGTATCTAAATAAATAAAAGCGAAAGAAATTACTCACTCACTCATAACGTGATATTGGAAACAGCTTGGTGTATAAAGATGTTTGGCAGGTAGTATATAACTAGTAGACGTCCGCCAAGAGTGGATTTTGCGACAGGGCCGCATTAAGGACGTCTCACAAGTCTTTAATTTTTTTTACTACTTGAAATTTGACTCCTGTCAAATTTCTGCACTTAGGGACGAACCCGAGTGAAGCGAAGAGTCGCTAGGTGGCTATAAATTTATTATAAATTAGCGACTTTCTTCGTTGCTCTTGCTTCTTCATTGCTCGGGTGCGTCAAATTCTGTACAGCCGTTTCGGAGACTATCTAGACAGACCGTAAAAATGTTAAAAATTGTTTTTCTTATAAGTATCATTTTAAATTAGTAAAAAGATGTTTTTTACGTATCAATCAGTTCAATTTTGTTTATAGACTGTGTAGATTAACATAACATTTGACGCGGTAAAATAATTATAATGAATATAAAAACAACATCAGTTAAGGCCAAACGGGATCAAATCTAAAGTTTCTTTGAGTATTATATGCACATTATGATATAGATATTTTAATAAAGAATGAATTAATAAACAATTTAAACAAAAACTTACACTACTTATAATTCTGGTCACAATCGATAAAAAATGTGTTGCCATTTTCGTTTTTATAAGCTTTTTTATCTTGCAATATTTATATGTATGTTTGTTCGGGTCGAATCTTGCAACTAAATTTTAAGCATTTTTGCTTATAAGTTTAGATTTGATGATAATGCATGGATAGCTAAGCAGCGTCATTCTAAATCCAATGTGGTGGACTCTCATAGATCGTGAATGTTTTCATGCACTCCATGGTATGGATATCAAGTAAAAAGTTTATCTGAAAATATAAATAAATAACTTAAAAATAAAGTGTAAACTAAATTTAACCTATTAATTTCTCTTGATTTCTTTAAAATTTAAAGTATTTTCTTATTTATAAAATCTCAATACTCATAACATTCAAATCATCGTAAATGAGACTTGTCAATACTTAGTGCGTTGTAATCAATATCAAGCGTTAAGAAATTTTAATTTGCTTCCTCGCTTGAATTATATGAATTCGTATAAAGACCTAGTCTAGGTTTAGAACGGCCATGGACAATCTCTTCAGTTCCGTCATTGTGAGAGTTACGCGTATTGTTATAGAGCTATAAAACTAAAATCTTCTAACCAATGACTGATTTATTTATGTTAAATGACTGCATTTATGTTTATTTAAAACTAGTCGATTCGAAAGACGTTGTCCTATTCTATGGTCCAAATATCAATTATATTAGTGGTATTTAAATTTATTCAAAAATATTACAGTACCTTCAGTTTTAGTGTAATATCTAGTATATATCTCTCACTATGTATCATCATCTCACTGCTCACTATGTATATTGCCAATAGTAATAATTAAAAATATAATTGATAATGATGATCATTCCATTTTAAGTATTGTGCTTGCTAATAGTTAAGTACCCACATTACATTTATTGTAATGTTTATTTGTGAAAATTAAAGATCAATGCCTATTTACCTCGAATCGTTCAATCCCTAAAAAGTACTCTACCTTCCCAGGCATACCATCTTCATAACATATTAGTTGGTAATACTATGAAATTAGACGTCGCGTTTGGCTCCGTTTGTAGTGACCTTACTTTCTGCGCCAGCGGTCGCGGGTTCGAGTCTGCTGGAAGCATTCATTTGTTGAACACGAAAGTTTGTATTTTACTCCTGGGTGTTTATGTTTATAATATGTATGTATTTAAAAGCTACACATGTGTAGTGTATAAACTATCTGGTATCCGTAACACAAGCCTACCTTACGCATACCACGGAACTAGATGGCGCTGTTGTCAAAATGTCCCAACATAAAAAAAATATTTTAGAATTCTGACGTGAAAATGTCAAAACTTTTGAAACGTACAAACAAAATCTCGAAAATTTGAAACCTGAATGAGAGCGTTTCTTCTAATGAGACTGTTGCATAGAACGTTTATTGGTTAAAGAGTGATGTTGGCCTTGTTTATTCTATCGCACTTTTATTAGTTTCGCCTATATGTAACTATCTACATATGAATGTAAGTAAATTTATTTATAAACAATGTTAAGAGTGAGACAAAAATAATTTAATATCCTCCTTGAATACAATGTCACATGTCATAAATAAATGTCTTTAGTTTTTTAGTACGTCATTATCATGGGGCATGGGAACTGATAATCAATTTAAAAAGTAGGCAATATTAAAATTTTAACGTCCAATTACATAATTATTTTTTTGAGAAGATAATAATTTCAAACAAATTATATTACCTGTACAGTATACATCTAAAGTAAAAAAAATACTGTAAGGATCAAAAGAAAAAATAAGCCAACATCAGACTACAGTTGACTTTTAGTATGGAATGGATAGATTGTTTTATATGCAAACTACCTACATAGATATGAAGTTTTATATCCCATATCTATGAAATAATTCATTTCCTATACAAACTTCCATCCCATGTCTAACGGGATATTTTCTGGGATAAAACTATATCCCTATATTACTATTATGCACAATACAAATTTCATCTAAATAGGTTCAGCGGTTTTATAAATGAAACTACCTTTTCGGATTTTGTGGCGGATTTATTTTGATTTTTAGTTCCCGACGTTTCGAATGCTTTACAGCGCACTTGATCGCGGGAGAGACTAATGTATTTGACGTTTCAGAGGTTTATATATACTTGTTACAGACTAAAAGAAACTGAAGAAAGTACTAGGTTCAGCGGATTAAGCGTGTAAAGGTAACAAACAGACAGATAAAGTTACTTTCGTATTTAATTGTATGAATGGATAGCTACGTTTCAGAATTGAATATTTATCAAACCGTCATCACCATTAGAAGATATAATAATAATCAATCTTCATACAACCTATCAAGAACTGTTACGTCACAACACGACCTTGGCAATGATTGCATGATTAGTTGCAATTTTTACGGTTGCGATTATTCCTATTGTCCGCTTGCAAG
This sequence comes from Boloria euphrosyne, assembly GCA_951802675.2. Taxonomy (NCBI): domain Eukaryota; kingdom Metazoa; phylum Arthropoda; class Insecta; order Lepidoptera; family Nymphalidae; genus Boloria; species Boloria euphrosyne. Next base: position 7,904,218 of record OX637896.1, read on the forward strand.
AGTTGTTGTTGTTATATATACAAAACTAATAAGAAACTTTCTATGAATTTGATTTTTTAACAGAATTTTTAAATTAGAATTCAGGTCTAAATTTCTTGTTACCCAAAAAAATTTATACAAGTCATATGCAATATTATTATTAATAATTACTAGCAAACCTTGCTGCGCCTAATTTGTTTTAAAAAATAAAATAACCCTTATAACATCAGCTAACTGCTAATCTCTTAGTAAAAGTTCCGTCAGAAGCCCGTTCTGTTCCGTTTTAGAGGTTAGTAGGAACGAAAAGATAGACAGAAAATATGTAAAAAATTAAGTTTTTCTCTTATCGTAAGTCAAGTAGTAGATTTCGTCGGGTATTTATTTTATATTCTGGTTTCCGTTGTTTTAAAGGCGAAAAAATTTAGTCTCATTCTAAATGTCAAATATTTCTGTAAATACATGTTTGTGGGATGTCGATATTAGTATTTCCATGGCTAAAATGTTATGTAGTCTTTCTTCAAATATAAATATTATGTAGTCTTTAATTCCATATCTGCACTAACAGAACCGTATTAACAGATATCATTTTAATTAATTCATTAACTCTGCACCCAATACTGTTTAACTTTCATGTAACGAAATGTCGCATTTATTATATTATCATGAATTTCAAGGCCAATTAATCAGACTTCATATAAAATGAAGTAACTATTGCGTCAAACTAAGTCCTTGGTTTACGGTTGCTTTATTGCTCGGTAATTTTGTGATCGCGATCGTTTCTTATTGTTTATAAATTACCAGGGGACGGAGAAGCAATGCAGGGGACAGCAGATCTTAATACGTAATGATTGTGGTTCGCTGCTTCTACTATTTGTGCTTAGAAAATGCATGCAGATTGTAGAACATTTATTATAATAAGTACTAGTTTTCACAGCGAATAAAAGACTATGCAAGAGGACTAATTCAATCTTTTCCTATTATTCATATAATATTATGTCCTAATATAATAATAAGAATAAAAACCAAGATATCTATAAATCCGAATTGTCGTATTTTGTCATAAATTTTCAAAAATTTCATTGTTTTGGAATATTATTAATGTTTTCTTTCTAATTACAGGCAAATGTATGTATAATCTACTTACTAAAAATTAATTAAGACGTACTTGACACGGCATCGAACCCGCATCAGTGTTATAAATTTAATAACTAAAACACACCATAACTGTAATAGTAATTGCAGGAATTCCTTTAAAAACCTTGCCACAATATGGGCCTTTATTGCTATAACACACAGTGCCCTCGAATTGTCTGGCCGATATGAGTAAAGCAAACGCTAATCTAACTCATGTGCTCATAGTATGTATAATAACCATGTGTGTCTGAGAAAGATGATATTTATTAAATGTACTATGTATAGATTTAATTGTTAACTTATTAAATACTAGCGACTCACCCCCGCTTCGCTCGGGTTAGGATAAAATTTTTACAAACTTTGAATGTCTTTTTTATTTGTATCTAATCAAAAGCTTAAAAAATAAGTTTTAAGCTTCTAGCTTTAAAAATGACGTAATTTCCAAAAAACTCATCCTCTATTTCAAGTTTCAACCCCTTACTGCACTTTTTCGTCTTGAAAAGTAGCTTATGTTCTCTCTCAGGATCTGGACTATCTATGTGCAAAATTTTATTTAAATCGGTTCAGTAGTTTTGGCGTGAAAGCGCGACAGACAGACAGAGTTACTTTTGCATTTATAATATTAGTAAGGATAGTAAGGATTTTGTATGAATAATCCAATGGCACATTTTATATTAAGCCATCTTTTGACGTCCCACTGCTGGGCCCTTTTCTGGGCCTTTTTCAGTACTAGGGGAATGAGGCCTTAGCTATTTAAATTTTTATTATTTTTTTGGCTAGTGGTTTATATAATGCATAGTACATGGTTGGTTACCCATGGTACTTTACCATGTGGTTTGCTTATCCCATTGTGTTACTCAAGGTCTAATAGCCTACCTTTTTCATAGGCATTTTCATTCAGTTTTCAGCGTGTTTTGAACAGTGAAATGTTTAAAGTGTTTTACGCGATTTGACTATTAATTAGAAATCTTATAATGAATTCAAGTATTCACAAGAAATATTTATGTGAAAATGATGATATTAAAGTATATTAATTATTTGTTTTAAAATTGTATCTATACAGTTTCGTTACTGGCAATGTTCGTTTAAAATAGCCGCGTCGAGGATCTCGCTTGGCATCCAGCGCTTTAATTGCGCTTAATTGCTAATTAAAAATATAATGCGACTGCCACAAAGACTCGTCATTGTTTTATATTTTAATCGCTGTGTGTTTCATTCCAATAGCAATATTTATAAAGATATCACTAATATAAAGTTTAGATAAAAATGTCTGCTTCAGCTTTTGTTATTTGTCTCGCAAGACACGGACCTATTTTTTTATCATTTTTTTATTTCTAGTTTAGATATTAATTTTATTTCATTTAGTTAGCCATGTATGACTTAAATAATTTCCTATACTTACCGTTTATGTTCGAGATAGACAGACTACGCCATCTGCTAAATCAGTACTTACATTAAGTTTTGCATTTAGTATGTTATTTTCTCTTATAAATATATATACAGTAAAATTATCTAAATAAAATGTAGAACAACACGAGTGTTGTTTGTCTGTCATTGATAATTAATAAATTAAACTTTTACATACGTTTGCACGTTGGTTTTCAATTCAATTCGACGTTCCAGCGCTGGGCACGGACCTACATTCACAAAAAAACAGATAAGCCCATACTGTACTGTGGTACTCATGTTAGAAATGACGATGATGAAAATATCAGAGGTACGAGACCCGGGATTTGAATCCGCTTCACACGATTACTAAAGCGTGCGGGCTTTCATTAAGTTACACCTTTATTATTACACGTTTATTATTTTAGATATTACATTACCTTCATAAAAACTACTATAAAAACTCACATAGTCAAATTCAAACTAAAAAAAATTAACCGCCCTTTTTATGAACTGTATCTTGTTGAGAATCTAACATCAGATCTTCATCTTCAAAGTTAGTGAGATCTTGTGAGATCCACAAAATAATAATTAATGATGTACAAATTAACAAAAATGCCATTAGAAAAGTTCTCACAAGCACTTAGTTTCGATGGTTTCAAAGCTATGACGCATAAAGCCCTACAATTAACTATCTAAACGAGCTGAATTAACCTCGCTACCAACTGGCCGCCGAGTTTAACAACACTCATTATATGTACTGAAAATATTGAAGTTTATTTTATTTTAAAGATACCCTTTTAACTGTCCCACTGGACACTGAAACGCTCTACGCTTAATTAAAGGCGCATGTTTATAGAAAAACGTAGCGGTTAAAAAAGTTCTTAAATATTTATCAACATTAATGAATAATGTTATGTTATTAAACTTGTAGTAAAAAAATATTACCACAATAGAGTATTTAAATTAGTTATTTATAATTACGGTACAAAATTTGCTCTACATAAGTTAACCTTTAAAATCGCTACCTCTGTTGTAAGTAATATATTAATTATCTTATGTAAATAACTTCTATTACATTTTACTCAAACAAAACAATTAATCATGATTTTTTGTTTGCACGTTGATTGATTAACGCCGGCCCTGACCCACACGGTTCATTTGTAACAGTTCTAAATCTCATAATCTACGACACTGACAGTTAGCTAAACGGCTTAACTTGCATACTTCCAAGTGATATGTTCGAGTGATTTCTTGATATTTGGTACATATATATATGTTGTGTAGATAGATATATAAGGATTTTTTTCCAATATTTTTTGTGTTATTTTTTTAAGTGGCACATAATAGCACACACCGGGCACATTTCAGCACATTATTTCTCAGAAATTCGAAAATTGCAGGGTCAACTTAACGGTCATGATTTTTAGATTTTTGGTTACTTACGACTATAAAAGGAAATATTATAAGTTTCTTGTTAAACGATGTTCATTTTCCAGTGAATTAAAAATTTTCTATGCATAAAAGTATGGGGAAGTTTTAAACTTTTAAGGAATATATACTAAGCGAATTCATTCAATAATATGTATGAATACTTTACGTAATACTTAGATTTCAGATATAAAAAAAACCTTTTCCGTATTATATTATATTATCATTTATAAATTAGTTATTGTGTGCATTTTGCTTGATTTTCAGTAGTTAGTAACTGAATAAAAATAAATTATTGTACACAATATACATAAATGTAATGTACATCACCATGACAAATTATTTTGAGTGAAATATAACTCTAAAACTAAATATTGTATTACCATTAGTGTATTTCTTCTATTTTTAGTTTATAGTGAGAGCGCAAGTGGAAATTTTCATAATTACTACGGGCATCCAAAACATATTCGCAGAATTCTATCAAGCGCATATACTCGTAGATATACTGTGCATAAAAACTAAACACTTCGTCAGCGAAGAATGAATCACTGCGCAGGAAGCTGAGTTGATCTATGGATTTTACATTGAACGTTGAAAAGTTTTTGTAACACAACTTTATAATTAGCCTATTGTGTACGACTAAATTACTATTGTACGCCATAATAGTATGTTTATGTCTAGTGGCTAGCTTGTGCGGTTGTACATCCGGAGCTCCTGGGTTTAAGTCCTGCGTCGGGCCAATTTGAATTACTGAGTTAAGATATACTCAGTAGTAGCCCAGAGTTGGGAAGTTTTGAGAGCATTTTTCGCGTAGGTATTGCGCCTTCACTCTCACCGGTTGTGTTGAAGTATCGTCCCATCGGATTTTAGAGGGGACGGAATAGGGGTGAACTTATGTTTGTAGCTATTCTTGTGCACTGTAAGGTATTCTGCGTACCTGTATCTGGCTGGTGTCAAATCGGTCAGAAGGTCATTATTATTATGAATGTTTGTAGAACCTCTGAAAAAAATAATGCTACTCTAAAACTTAAATACATATAATATTATTCTAATATAAATTTAATAAAAAAATAAAAATTCAAAACTCTGGGAACTAATTACGAGCGATATAAAAAAAGCAAAAGTAATAGCCACATTATGAAAAACATCGTTTGTATGGTTTAAACGAGTTACCTACGCCCGCATTTAGAAATTACCAACACTTGTGTTGATAAGAGTTGCAAAGTGACTTATATTTTATAAATTCAGTCATTAAATAAATGATTCATGTTATTTACAAGTTACTTGTGAAATTGATATAATATTGGTATAACAACATGATTTTTTTTTTAATTTTTTTCGACCTAAATCAATCATTTTGCATAATTGTACACTGTCTAAGTGTATTACTAAATCGTCATTAAACAAATGTGTTTCTATCATGAGTTTCTATTATTGTCTTCTATTGGTATAATATTTTTTAAGTCGCCGTAAAATTGAGCAAAAAGAAAAAAGAGCAAAAATATTACAAAGTACAAGCAAAGTATAACAATTATTAGTTGATAGAACAAATTAGCACAAGGTGAAGACTTGATGAGTTGTGACGTCTAATGTAAATCTCTTCAGTGACCACATGTTCCTAGTCATGTCTGAAACCTAAAAATAATATTATAACGTTAAAAATGAAGTATGGAAAAAATATAAGTGTGCTTTGAAAATGTTATATAAAAACAATGCACTGGTCTGTACTTTAACATGTTATTTTACGCTATGGACTGAAATTGCTGTGTAAATTGCATAGCAATATTTTAATTCGACGCAACTGGTACATTATTTACTTATAAATACAAACAAAACGTTTTATTGACACTGATTCAAAAAATATATATTCAACATTAACGGTTTGCCTCACTTTCCATTTACAAATGTTGAACAGTAGCTTGTGTCACTCCAGGTCTTTGTACTTTTCATCCAAATTCACAAACATTTTTTTTCTTTTTAAGCAGGGCTTTTTTACGTCCCATAGCACGGGCCTCACTTCAATACGAAGGAAGGCCCGCTTAGGACGAGCAGGCGGATTGGTGGACTTCACATGTCTTTCGAAAACTTGCTATATTTTCTCAGACATGCAGGTTTCCTCACTATGTTTTCCTTTAACGCCAGTGGTAATCGTGGCAGAAATGATTTGCACTTAAAAATTTTACAGCGAGACCCGGATTCGATCCCACAACACTCGGTTATCCAAGCGATAGCGTTACCACTGGGCTACCACTGTATTTTTATTATATTAGATAGATTAAATTATTATTTAATTTTTTTACTGAACAAAAAGATCGTACCGTCAGCTTGAAACAAAGTTTCCGTCTCACTACACACTACATACGGTTTTTTATCAAATCTTGGACCCGACCAGTTATTAATCCTTAATATAACGGTAATCACATTTCAATTCACTTGACATCTTGCAGGCAATGCTCTGTTCGTAACATGTTTTTAATTATAATCAAAGTTCAATCATCTCGTTTGCATAATTCTTATATTCATAATAGATAGGTACTCGATGTTATAATACTATGTTAGTTTATTCGTAAAGATAATTTAATATATTAAAATTTACTTTTAATATATTCGCGTACTTTATTAGGATACTTGTGGCCTTAAAAGTAGTTTTTCTGTAATAGAATATACCTACTCATAGTAGAATGATGTGCGTAGATGAAAAATAGGGCACATGCCATTATCTTTATTAGTAATCTCTACGGAGAGATAGATGGATGCTTGCTGCGTATGTAAAGGATGAGAACCTGAACGACTTATTCAAATCAAATATTCCCTTTAGCACATCCTTATATGAAATTACATATTAATAACTTGGGACAGAAATAGTACAATAGTAGGCCTTATCGCTAGAGAGCGACGTATTGTAGAATTTCGAATATTAGTAGTAGATCCTTTCAGGCCATTGAAACAACCTAACATACTTCATATAAAGCAATTTAGTTACTATGTATTTTGTTACCTTAGTACTGAATGTGTAATCTCAAGGACGCCAATTCTTTTACCCATTTTACCCATTTGACGGTCTCGTTGAGACATATTTTTATGTAATTTTAATATGTAATTACTCTCTCTAGGACCAGCTACAATGTTTTTTGTTTTGTGTTTAAATTAATTCACGAGGTATTGTTATTAATTCAAAAGTGTATGAATAAAGTTTAATTTCATTGAAAATAGCCAACTGTTATTTATTAAATAAATTTATTACTATAATATATATATATTGGCAAATGTATTTATCTTTACAGCACTCGATTAGAGGTCCCTGACCCGCTGTTAACTTTCTACTCTACATACAGACAGATACATAATATTTGATTTGTTTCTTATTAAGTACTTAAATATTTACTTTTAGAAGTCACATATTTCCTTATAAAAATAAAGCCCATTTTGCATGTAGATGTTTTTCACATGCTTATTATAAATGTTGTAATTTAAAGTGAAAATAATTGTCCACTAATAATAATTTTAGTTAATTTAATATAGTACGTGACTAATCAATTGAAATATGCTACTAGTACTACAATGAATTGAAAGTAGATTATTTGTAATAGTTTTCGAATTATAACAGTTATTGCCATTAACAATACGACGAATTATAAGAAAATTAAAAAAATATATTGGCCGTGGTAACTCCGCTTGTGTAAACGAGTATACTGGGTTCAAATCCAGGGTTTCGTAGACTTGATATTTAGCACTTGTCTTGATTTCAAGGATAACATCGTGAAGGAACTTGTATGTCTAAGAGGACCTAGCAGGTTGTCGAAAAGCATGTGCAGTCCGTCAACCCGTACTTGGCCAGCCGTTGAAGGGAGGTCCGTGCCCAGCTGTGGTGTGGGATGTTCAAAGGAGCTGAATACTTTTTGATGAATATTAGTGCATTTAAATATGTTATTGTTACAAAACGTAAAGCTTATGTATATATTTACATAAATTAATACAATATAAACTGGACCGCAAAGTAGAAAAAGATTTTCCATATTGAAGATATTTCATTTCATTCTAACAGACCCATTTTCTTGCAGGTCGGTTTATTTTAAAGAGATGCTTATTTAATATTTTTTACTATGGGCATGCATTAAGTGTTATATTATATAAATAATACATTTTGAATTTTCAAGTTCGTTAGCAAAAGCTATTGATTAAGCAAATGTAAAATGATCTGTAATTATTCCAGTTCATGTAACTTATAAAACAGTGCGACGCGACGGAGCCAAAAATATTGGCTACTTAATTTGAAATTATATCCTTTAAAATTCATCTATTAAATTTTTTATTGTTTTTATTGTTGTTTACTATTTTTATAACAATACTAGTGTTAGTCCGCGGTTCCGCCTGTTTAGTTCGATTCTACAAAACATTATGTTAGACTACAAAATGTATTAAAATTTCTTATTTCAAACAAGTGAACAAACTCCTTGGATTTAAATTTTACGATACGTTTGCTCTGTTTATAGTGATATAATGTCACTATGCTTTGCGGTTGTGGGTTGGAGTCTCGCTGGGGTTATTAATTTCTTTAATGAGGACGAATGTTTGTCTGAAACTCCAGTCATTGGTGTTTATATTTATTATATGTATGTATTTAAATTTTTATGTGTGTACTGTATCAACTATCTAGTATCCGTAACACAAGCCCCGTAGCTTACCATGGAACTAGATGGAGCTATGTGTTAACGTCTAAACATATGTATTTATCTAAATATTAGTACATTTAGGTTATGTATTAAGAGGATGGTAGAACCAGAGCATGAAAATATTTAGTTTCATTTGAAGCTATTTAAATAATTATCCTTTTCCTGACCATTTATTTAAACGTTAACTGTTATTTTGTAGGGTCGTTTAGTTCGTTTAAGTAATTACATTTTTTTCTCACACGAATTGACTTATTTTAAGTTAAGTGTTCATTTGTAACTTAAGTGGAGTTTTCTTTTAATTATTTAACAGTTGACAATGTTATTACGTTTTCCTTTCTCTTTCAGAATTTGTTAAAATTCGTCTTTTAACCTATCGTTAAAATAGTAGTAGTAATTAGTAGCTTTTAGACTAATTAAATAACTACAAACTTACCATTGCTTTACTCAGTTGTTTTTGCTTTTATATTATTACTAGCGGTGCCCGCGGCTTCGCTCGCGCTAAGAGTGAATAAAATAAACATTTTTGCTTATATACTGTTACTTATGATGTACCAAGGTCTGATTCCCCATTTAAAGTTCTGGCCCTCTTTTCTGAAAACTACTGTGTAGCATCCTGCCGTGCCGCCACTGCTGCGCTTTCTAAAACTTATTTCCTATTTTTAACCAATTTTGCTACTATGTGTATCATAATTTCTTTGTGTGTTTTTCGTTAATGATAAACTGATGTACGTGGTTCATTGTTATGGATTTATGGTAAAAATTACTGTTCAATATTTTTCCTACGCAAATTGTGCCACCCCCGTTAACCCCCATAGGGGTTGATTTTCAAAAAACGCTTAGATATGAATCTCATAATTTGTATTGCAGAGCATTATTTCAGTGTCACGCAAAATATTTCAATAGAATTAAATTTCCCATACAAACTAAGCCACCCCCTTTAACCCTTTTAGGGGTTGAATTTCCAAAAAATAATATGCCTATTTCCTTCTCATGAATGCAAACTATCTACATACCAAATTTCAGCAAAATTGGTTGGGTGGTTTAGGCGTGAAAAGGTAACAGACAGACAGACAGACAGACAGACAGAGTTACTTTCGCATTTATAATATTAGTATGGATATATGTTTAATATGTAACATGTATGTATTCATCTTGACAAATAATTTGTGGTAACATTAGACTAATTTATTATTAACTGCAGCCTATGAAGTAATCCATGTATCCTCCACAATTGTCTATCTGAGTACTATACTTCATTCACATTCGTCTAGTCTTTACAGCGTGAAGAACAAACGTACACACATACAAACTATTGCATAATATTAGTAAGATGAAGTTATTGAACTATATTTTAACCTTCAACATGACATTTTCTTAACCTATTTAATATTATTTATTTCATACTTAAAACAAAATAAAAATAAAAATTTAATGATAAATGATACAATTTAATGTGCATAATAACATTAACAATAAAATTGATGATTTAATGTGCAATTAATATGTTTAGTAATCGCAGTACGTATAATGAAGTGAGTATGTATCGATTAGCAAACTAATTTTACGAACAAAATGTTTCTGTAACATATATGCAGTTAATTGTTTGAATCATTATATAGTACGGTTCATGTGGTTAGGAATTAGGGTCGTGATAGTCGACTGGATGGCCGCAATACGCTCGGCGTTTTGTAAGGTCATATTTTTTCGGAATAGATGTAAATATTTCGTTTTATTTAGTAGAGACTTTAAAAATTAAAGTTGTCTAATTACAAAATTTGATTGAAATCGTTTGAGGTGTTGCGGAGATACCGATACAAATAAACTTATTATATATGTTATATAATAAGTTTAACATCAGGCGACCTTACTAATACCTTCGTATTCTATAAATTGTATTGTAGCTTTTTTTTCATTGCCTGAAAATATTGATAATATAACGTTTTCTAGAAATAAAACCTAGCTAGATCGATTTATCGCCCCCGAAACCCCTTGCATGCTAAATTTCATGAAAGTCGTTGGAGCCGTTTCCGAGATTCCGATTATATATATTCTTGTGAATTTAGACCAGAAGTGAGCTTCTTTTTAAAAAAAACAAGCATACTAAATCGACCTCAATTTATTTTAAGAACTGAAATGGCTAAAACACAATTTAACTAACTGAAAAGACAACTAATATACCAACAATGATATTTTTAGAAACAAACCGGCAGAGTAACAACCTAATAATGCTACCACGATAAGTGTCATGACACAACTACCCCCCGATGCCGGTTATGCATCGACTTTTATAGTTTTTTTCCCACTCCAACATCCTCTTTTCTGTTTATCTTCCACACGGCCTTTCCTGACAGAAGACCGTCCTCGGGCTTCTTCACCTTCTAACCTTGGAGTTCAGTTAGAACCTCGACATAGAAAAGCAGAATGACGCCAGGAGCTAAAGACATCACACTCTCATCATCTACTGCCATATAAACAATAAAACCACCAGACAAAAAAAAACAAACAAGTGCATTTCCAAAATTTGCGTGTCTATATAAAGGTTTGAATTTGATTTATTCGTGGCCTAAGCTCATCTAGCATAACCTAAGCACAATGGATGTGAAACAAACAGAAATCTGTACCAATTACCCGGGGCAGGACCCGTCGGGGGAGTGCGCCCTCACGACTCGCCAGAGAACCATGTCATAGCTTTGCGTGTGTAAATCGGTACCTATAAAAGCATGTTTCAACCCAACCTAATCACAAATATACGTTACCTAGCATAACCTAATCACAGCGGATGTAAAACAAACAGATATCTGTACCAATTACCCGGGGCAGGACCCGTCGGGGGAGTGCGCCCTCACGACTCGCCAGAGAACCATGTCATAGCTTTGCGTGTGTAAATCAGTACCTATAAAAGCATGTTTCAATCCAACCTACCCCCAAATATACGTTTAATGTTTGCTACAAAAACATATGCAAAGGTCAACTCATAGTATGATCACAGCTCCAGGACGACATGTCTGAGTAACCTCCAAGACACTGTCCGAGCTCACACACATTAATCTTAAGCTACACAAGGTATATTCCATATACTAGGATCGCATGTCCGAGCGCACTCCAAGACAGCATCCAATAATATGAAACCGTACCCCACTTGAAGTGCACCTGTCGGCCAGGACAGCATATCCGAGTACAAAGACCTGCGAGACATGCTATCCCCAACCGCAAGATACATCTTCCCTTGAATGTGTCAACCCCAATACGAAAACACAAAATAAGCATCTTTTACATAAACAGTAAAAAATAAAATAAAAATTTTACAGTTAACATTTCTACAAAGGCCTGGCAAAAGGCGTGGCACCTACTATCACACAGATCACGACTACCGCCACGCTCATGACGAGGACTATAACTACATCGGCGACTTTCACTACGATCTCGCTGGTTGCCTGACATAACAACTAAATTTTCTAATTTAGGCCTGACAAGCAAAACAAAACTAAACTAAACACAGCGACTAACAAAAAACACGAATCACCAAAATCAATGAAAATTCACCAAAATCACGGCACCCTCTGAAAAAACTTTTAAACATACAACCAACAAATACATACTACACGCTAACAAAAGTTGTGGGCGAAACAGGACCTATCCCACTTCTGATCTTGTGAATTTAGACCAGAAGTGAGCTTCTTTTTAAAAAAAACAAGCATACTAAATCGACCTCAATTTATTTTAAGAACTGAAATGGCTAAAACACAATTTAACTAACTGAAAAGACAACTAATATACCAACAATGATATTTTTAGAAACAAACCGGCAGAGTAACAACCTAATAATGCTACCACGATAAGTGTCATGACACAACTACCCCCCGATGCCGGTTATGCATCGACTTTTATAGTTTTTTTCCCACTCCAACATCCTCTTTTCTGTTTATCTTCCACAATATATACATACAAGAATTGCTCGTTTAAAGGTATTAGATTTATCAAATAAACCAGGAAATAAAGCAAAAAAGTGTAAAAGCTGAATAAAACATGCCCTTGGCAGACAATATGGCATTAGTGAATCAAATGAGCCAATTTAATGACAGCATTTTATACTGAATAATAGCAGTGATTAATCTTAATACTGCAGTGGTCGCAGGTTCCAATCAGTTTTGAAATTTACCAAATTAGGCTCTTTGGTTTGTATGAAGTGTATCACCTATCTGGTGTTCTGAATAACACAAAGCTCGTAGCTTACCATGGAACTAATTGGTGATGTGCGTTAATGTTCCACCATATATTTATGTAACATTATTTAATGTTATTGATAGGTACGTCTTTCCTCTCTAACTTTGAATAGAATAGTAGTTGAGTAACTACGGTATCGTTAAAGATTTATGTGCGCTATAACGATTACTTTTTGCTCATTTTCAATCTTTTCATTGCATATTGAAATAAATTTTTCTTTAATTCTCAGAAACAATTATTTATAGTTTCTCGTTAGTCACTTAAATTGCATTTTTGTACTTTGAAATATATAGAACTAATGTGTTTCTTATTAAGACCTAGCAAATTGAAAGGATTTTTAATGATGAAGAATGACTCAATATCCTTTGACGACTTATAACATTGACTTGTATTTTTTACCCTCGAAGAAACACAGATTCCTGGTAATACCTTTACTAATCTGTACATACCTGTCTATATTGAAGTTCCCAAACGGATGGGTCGTTTTCAATGAGTAAGATAAATATTATATTGTTCAGTAGACTGCTAGATAAACCGAATCACTGTTATTATAAAACAAAGTCCTCCGCCGCGCCTGTCTGTGTGTTCGCGATAAACTCAAAAACTATTACACCGATTTTCATGCTGTTTCACCAATAGATAGAGTGATTCTCGAGGAAAGTTTTAGTATATAACTAGCGGATCCTGCAGCTTCGCTCACGCTAAATCTAGGGACGAGCACTTGCTAAGTAAGGGTGAGTCTAGTTTTAACTTGAAAATCAAGTCATCATCGCTTTCAAGTATGAATAACCTTTTATATATATATAAGTTTACATTTCAAAAATGACCGATGTATTTAATCATTTTATAAAAATTATAAATTAATCAGTATAATATAAATAATTATTCCCCTATACTACTCAGTGAAAAGAGTTCTGAGCATCGGTACCAGGAAAAGGGGCAGAGGCAGACCATCAGCTACGTGGATATCCACTGTTGAAAAAGATCTTAAGATACATAATATCCCACAGTTGACAAGCAAGGACAGATTACAATGGCGCAGATGCACAAGAAGGCCCGACCCCAAATAAAGTTGGGAATGGGGCAGAAAGAATGAAAGATTTAAACTATGTCTAATGTATATACAGCGGGCAGTGGTAGCCCAGCGGTAACGCGTCGCTTGTATAACCGAGTGATGCGGGTTCAAATCTGGGTCTCGCACCTCTGATATTTTCATGTGCGAATCATTTCTATCATGATTACCACTTGTCTTACGGTGAAGGAAAACATCGTGAGGAAACCTGCATGTCTGAGAAAATCTAGCAAGTTTTCGTAAGACATGTGTCCGCCAACACGCACTGGGTCAGCGCGGTGGACTATGGCCTGATCCCCCTCGTACTGAGGGAGGCCCGTGCCCAGCAGTGGGACGTCAAAAAGGGCTGATGATGATGATGATGATGAATGTATATACTATCTGGTATCCATAACAAGCACCATTGCTTACCATTGAATTAGATAAAGAAAGAAATGCTACTAATAACTAGCAAAAAGCTGAGCTTTGTGAGGACGTAGTTTTTCTAACGGGTAATAAGATTACAGCGATGTTAACTCTTTGGTTTTCTAACAGATGGCGTTAGTAGTACAATAACGTTCTATTCAATGAAAATAAAATTGTTAATTTTCTTTTTTTAATGGTTATAATATTATATTGTTTTGATAGATAACACATCTAGATATTAAGTTAAATTACTATGGTAAAGCACAAATCTATAGGTGTGATCGTTTTTTAGTAAAGTGTACCATAAAATGCTCAGGTTGTGGGATATTGTTAGGTCTCGCTTCGCTCGCCCTTATTAAAGATTGCGTACGCTTAATAAATATTGCTCGATGTATGGTTTTTTATTCTAATATTTACTGTATAACATAAAAATGTACATAAAACATGTTTCTGTAAACAATCTTGATTATTTAATTTAGTATTCAATAAAACTTCAATAAAATGTACGACTGGAGACTGGACAGATGAGATTATATTGCAATACATATTTAAACTGTTACGCAATGTATTTGTATATGTTTTTTCCTCAAGACTTGAATTACTTTTATATTTCAAGACTTTCAAGTTGAATGCAGGCAGTTTTTTAATAACAAATTAAAGGTATCTACGCTTAAAATGCAAAAGGTATTTGCGCGTTATCCGCTATGATTAGAGATAAGAACAAAAAAGGATGCAGTGAGTGTTCTCGAACTTTGGCTATTAGAACGAGCCACGACAGTTAGGATATACTACTTAACGGTTCTGTGTATGGGAAGTATTTAATCGAGTTACTCGAAATGTGAACGGATGCTGTGATAATAATATTTGGATTACTTAAAGCTTGCTATTAAAATATTTCCATCGATTTGCAAAAGAGAGCGCGTGAGATGTATTATTTATTTTTCTGGCGACGTATGTTAGTATAAAAATGTATGCTTTTTGTTGACCCGGACCTTTTATCGAAAATTCTACTTTCGTTTCGTGATGCGGCAACAGACAGACAAACATTCTAAAAACTATAGATTCAGTCTCTATATCGATATTAATGACTATTTCTATTACATTTAAAAAAATGTACAGAATTTTATTATAATATGTATTTACAGAAAATTAATTGCTTTGAATACAATTAACACGTTATTTACGTGGATATACCACCTGCGGATGTAACTATGATACAATATAAATCTAACATTAACATATTCATTAACGTATTATCTAACGTAGATTTAATAACGAATTAACTTATTAAGTTATCTAATATATAAAAATCTCGTGTCACAGTGTTTGTTACCGAACTCCTCCGAAACGTATTGACCGATTTTTATGTTTTTTGTTGTATATATTTGGTAGGTCTGAGAATAGGGCGTAGACTATTTTTTATTCCCCTAGATGTAGGGGTGGCAAATTGTTTGTTTTCAATTATTTGAACAAATTTTTATTTTTTTATAATTTGGCATCAAAAATACATAGGTAGGTACTTATAATCCTTAATTTTTAACCTTACCTACCTTCTTTTTATAATGGAGTCGCGGGCGGAGCCGCGGGAATTGCTAATTATCTCATAAAAATATCAACAAGGGAACAATAAATTTATTTATTGCGTTCATATTTAAACGAAGTTATGACCACAGTATGTGAGCAGTAACAGGTTTAGTTAAATATGTAAGCGGTATACATCTCTGGGTCAAAGTCGTCCTCCGAACATGTATACGTACGTATATTATATAAACTACGGTAATGCTGTAAGAGATAATCTAAAAGCTCAAATTTACATTTTTTTGACATTTTGTTTTAATAAGACATAGATTCTAGATAAATTTAATTACGATTTACGAGTTTTGCAATTCAGGGTTGCCATTTTAGATTACATGACTTATTTTAAACAACTTATATGACACTGTTTTTATTACAGATTTTTATATTACAGTTTTGGGGTTTTTTAAACGGTGTGAAGTCATTTAACCACATTGAAGTCAACCAGTATTTGCTTAGTGGTCAGAATTTGACATTAATCATTGTTGAAAATTTGAGGAAAATAATAAATATGTTGCAACGTTAACACACATTACCATCAAGTTCCATGGTTTAATAAGTTACGAGGCTTGTGTTATGAATACCATAACACAAGCTTCGTAGCTTATTAGTTCATAAACTACATATATACATAGTTTTAAATACAAACATATTATTATTACCGACTCACCCTCTTCGCTTCGCTCGGGTTCGCTCGCATACAATTTTTACAAACTTTGAATGTCTTACTTATTTATATCTAATCAAAAGGCTAAATAATAAGTTTTAAGTTTCTAGATTTAAAAATGACGTTATTTTCATACAAGCTTTCATCCCCTATTTCAACCCCTTACAGCCAAGGCGAAAGCCTTTAAAAGTAGCCTATGCCCTTTCTCAAGCTCCAGACTATCGGTGTATCAAATTTCATTAAAATCGGTCCAGTAGTTTTTGAGTTTATTCGTTACATACAAAAATATAAATCTTTCCTTTTTATAATATTAGTATAGATATAGATACTCATGACTGGAGAACAAACATTCGTACTCATCACACAAATGAACATTCTCAATGGTACTCGAACCCGCGACCTATGGCAAAGCAAGTACAAACTGATTCAAAGGTGTCGTCTTAAGGAAATCTTACTACAATATGAGTAAAATTTACCTGGCAAAAATAAAGTAGTAACTGTTAGCATATTTTGTTATTAAAAGCGCTAAAGCTACTAAAGAAAAAAACCGATTGATGAACTGAGGAGTAAAAAGTGCAGAAGTATTTACTTTATATTTTTATTACTTTTATAATTTTAATTACATCATTTTTATATTTTTCCTTGCTTACGTCATTATTTTTTCCTTATATTATTTGGGTCACGGGGAACCGGTCGTAATAACATTATGCAGGACTTGTACCGAATTTGATGTTTAAGTACTTCATCAATGTTGGATAATAAACCTAATTTGGTTTATACGACTATTTTAAAGAAGAAATAGTTGACAGCATCTTATACAAATAAATAAAATTAAGCATGTGACATTGAATTTGTATTATCAATATAATATAGCAGCTTTTTACTAAATGTCTATGAAATTATAGACAGTAAGTTTATAAGAAAAGAACAATTTTTATTTTTTTTCTGTCTGCCTGTCTTTCTGTTCCCGCTAATCTCTAAAACGGCTGAAAATTCTTTAAGGTGACTAGCACTGGCAGATAGCAGATTTTGTAAAGAGTAACTTAAACTTAAAGTACGGTTAGGTTACAAAAGGTATTAGGGTTTCGGTCAAAACAAATCAAAACGTATTTAAGGAAGAACCCGTTTATAATAATTAATAAGTAGGTAAAGACTTGTTTTTGACGTTATAATCAGAACCTTTAATTTTATTCGTATAATATGTAGTTGCAAATTGGAAGGTTAATCATGCAATAACGATATTTAAGATTAATGATTCTAGAGAATTGAATTGGATTGAATGCTTAACGTTATTGAATATGTTAAAGCTTTTCTTTAGGAACAGATAATATTTTTAACAATAAATATTTTACCTGTGGTTGGATGAGATATTTGTTGTGGTAATACTGTCAGCACTCATCTGTTTCGCATCAAGCAACCTTTAGTTGGCCGGTGGCGTACGCGTGTATTTTTTAGAGACTAAAATGTAATATTCGTACTCGCGTAAGGCATTCTCTACTAAACTCTACCTGCTTTGATTATATCAAATTTCAACAGTCGTAGCTTGTCGTATCTAAAATTTACCCTAACAAAAGTTAAACTTTATCAACAAAAAGTTAATAAAAGCCCTAAGGTTTTAAGTCAAAGTAACAGACCGGAAGCTATCCTCTGAAATTCACTATGAATATGTATTATACAATTATGTATTACGTGTAAGTTGTTTCTGTTGAGAATATTTTCTTCTTCCATACTCGTTAAACCGCGATTTTTGAGTTGTCTGGTTTTAGTTTTTAAACATACTTTTTATTACATTTACCTCTTTGTTTATTTAAATTATTCTATACAAATAAAGAAATAAAGATTTTTCCTTAAGCGTTCAGTTTCGTCATCTACAAAATGTTGAGTTGAATATGTAAATAGACTATTTTTTTGGAAAATTAAATTAAAATAGTCATTATTAACTATTTAGAAGAATCTATAGTATCTTTGTTTGTCTGTGAACGACAGATTTTGATGAAAACTAGTTATATACTAAGTAGCATACTTCTTACTGCAGGAAAATTTCTTATAGTGAAGCCGAGGTCGCTAGTATAATATGAGGTAAAATAATTTGGTTATATTTGACTACTAAAACCAATGAGTCAGTGCAAAAATTTGTTGAGCACATTTACAATGTTAGTTTATTCATGAGTTTGCCCAAATATCATATACGCAATGCGGTAATGCCCGTATAAAAGAATTACAGATTAATTGTTTATCGCGACGTCATAGTAATTAGCCTACACCCTCTCGTGAATCACCGGCCTTGGACCTTGAATTTACATTATACGGTACGTTTTCAGTATCATTTGTATATTTTTTACATGGAAAAACTTATTTTGGAAGAAAATTGACAAAGTATTAAAATTAAATAAATTGGTACTTAATGTATACAGGAGGGAGAGCAGAGTTAGTCAGTCAGTTAGTACTCAAACTTACTAAAGTTAGTTAATTGGTTTGTTTGAACGGGTTTAACCGATTTGAAATTTCAAAACGTGTGAGGATGGCATATAATATATTATTAACATCATACCTACCTTTAGTGTATTTATTCTATAGACTTAGTGTCAAAACCTAAATATAATCGCAATAGGATATGGAATTGTAATCGTATTATGGAATTGGCAGGATTTGTTTTCCACTCACTAAATCATTATTTATTAAGTATTTAGTACCAAAATGTAGAGTATACTTGCTCTCAATATTTTGTGGATACGAAATTTTTGGCTATGTGAACTTGGAACCCGACTTTGGAAAAATTGTGTTTTTTTCGGTTCTTTTGGAAGATTTGGGTTAGTAGTGGATAGTAGTGAAGCTAACGTCGTTTGTAGTTTTGCCAAAAAAAAAATATAGATGACAGAAAAAAACGTCATCCCCCGACTTTGACGAAAAAAATTTTTTTTGCAGTTTCTTATAAAGAAGCGTTAGTAGTGGTTTGTAGTAATTTTTTTTTCGTTTGTAGTAAAATAAAAAAAAATTAAAAAAAAAAACTAAATAAATATTCCTTAACGATATTTATTCAATAAATTCAATTAAAAAACCTACGCGGCTACTATTAACGATGAAAATAATTAAGAAACGTTCGTAGAGGTTAATAGTTAAGAAATCTTTATGTTTAGTGGAACAGAAGTTAAGATAGCAGTCAAGCATTAGTGGTCTTTTATAGTAGCGTTCATTTCGTTAGTAGTACAATAATTTCGTTTGTAGTATATTTTTTTCGTTTGTAGTTGATTCTAGTAACGTAAATTTCGTTTGTATTACCACAATTACGTTAGTAGTAATTTTTGTTCATTTGTAGTAAAGTAGATTTCGTTTGTAGTACCACAATTTCGTTTGTAGAAACGTAATTTTTTTGTAGTAACTTTTCTTCATTTAAAGTTGTTTGTAGTAACGTTACTTTCGTTTGTAGTATCATAATTTCGTTTGTAGTACTACAATTTCGTTTGTAGTAATGTTAATTTCGTTTGTAGTAACTTTTCTTTGTTTGTAGTAACGTTAATTTCGTTTGTAGTAACATAATTTCGTTTGTAGTACCACAATTTCGTTTGTAGTAATGTTAATTTCGTTTGTAGTAACTTTTCTTCGTTTGTAGTTGCTTGTAGTAAAGATAATTTCGTTTGTAGTATCATAATTTCGTTTGTAGTACCACAATTTCGTATGTAGTAATGTTAATTTCTTTTGTAGTATCTTTTCTTCGTTTGTAGTTGTTTGTAGTAACGTTAATTTCGTTTGTAGTAACTTATCTTCATTTGTAGTGGTTTGTAGTAACGTTAATTTCCTTTGTAGTATCATAATTTCGTTTGCAGTAACTTTTCTTCGTTTGTAGTTGTTTGTAGTAACACAATTTCGTTTGTAGTACCACAATTTCGTTTGTAGTAATGTTAATTTCGTTTGTAGTAACATTTCTTCGTTTGTAGTTGTTTGTAATAACGTTAATTTCGTTTGTAGTAACTTTTCTTCATTTGTAGTTGTTTGTAGTACGTAAATTTCGTTTGTAGTATCATAATTTCGTTCGTAGTACCACAATTTCGTTTCTAGTAACTTTTTTTCGTTGGTAGTTGTTTGTAGTAACGTTAATTTCATTTGTAGTAACTTTTCTTCATTTGTAGTTGTTCGTAGTAACGTTAATTTCGTTTGTAGTATCATAATTTCGTTTGTAGTACGACAATTTCGTTTGTAGTAATGTTAATTTCGTTTGTAGTAACTTTTCTTCGTCTGTAGTTGTTTGTAGTAACGTTAATTTCGTTTGTAGTAACTTTCTTCATTTGTAGTTGTTTGTAGTGTGTTAAAATTGTTTATAGTACTTCAATTTCGTTAGTAGTACCATAATTTCATTTGAAGTAACATTAATTTCGTTTGTAGTAACGTTAATTTCGTTTGTAGTAACTTTTCTTCGTCTGTAGTTGTTTGTAGTAACGTTAATTTCGTTTGTAGTAACTTTCTTCATTTGTAGTTGTTTGTAGTATGTTAAAATTGTTTATAGTACTTCAATTTCGTTAGTAGTACCATAATTTCGTTTGAAGTAACGTTAATTTCGTTTGTAGTATCGTTAATTTCGTTTGTAGTAACTTTTCTTCGTTTGTAGTATCATAATTTTGTTTTTAGTACCACAACTTCGTATGTAGTAATGTGAATTTCGTTTGTAGTAACTTTTCTTCGTTTGTAGTGGTTTGTAGGAACGGTAATTTCGTTTGTAGTAATATAATTTTGTTTGTATTACCACAATTTCGTTTGTAGTAATGTTAATTTTGTTTGTAGTAACATTTCTTCGTTTGTAGTTGTTTGTAGTAACGTTAACTTTGTAGTAACTTTTCTTCATTTGTAGTTATTTGTAGTACCTAAATTTCGTTTGTAGTATCATAATTTCGTTTGTAGTACCACAATTTCGTTTATAGTAACTTTTCTTCGTTTGTAGTTGTTTGTAGTAACGTTAATTTCGTTTGTAGTAACTTTTCTTTGTTTGTAGTTGTTTGTAGTAACGTTAATTTCGTTTGTAGTAACTTTTCTTCGTTTGTAGTTGTCTGTAGTACGTAAATTTCGTTTGTAGTATCATAATTTCGTTTGTAGTACCACAACTTTGTATGTAGTAATGTTAATTTCGTTTGTAGTAACTTTTCTTCGTTTGTAGTGGTTTGTAGTAACGGTAATTTCGTTTTTAGTAATATAATTTCGTTTGTAGTACCACAATTTCGTTTGTAGTAATGTAAATTTTGTTTGTAGTAACATTTCTTCGTTTGTAGTTGTTTGTAGTATGTTAAAATTGTTTATAGTACTTCAATTTCGTTAGTAGTACCATAATTTCGTTTGAAGTAACGTTAATTTCGTTTGTAGTATCGTTAATTTCGTTTGTAGTAACTTTTCTTCGTTTGTAGTATCATAATTTTGTTTTTAGTACCACAACTTCGTATGTAGTAATGTGAATTTCGTTTGTAGTAACTTTTCTTCGTTTGTAGTGGTTTGTAGGAACGGTAATTTCGTTTGTAGTAATATAATTTTGTTTGTATTACCACAATTTCGTTTGTAGTAATGTTAATTTTGTTTGTAGTAACATTTCTTCGTTTGTAGTTGTTTGTAGTAACGTTAACTTTGTAGTAACTTTTCTTCATTTGTAGTTATTTGTAGTACCTAAATTTCGTTTGTAGTATCATAATTTCGTTTGTAGTACCACAATTTCGTTTATAGTAACTTTTCTTCGTTTGTAGTTGTTTGTAGTAACGTTAATTTCGTTTGTAGTAACTTTTCTTTGTTTGTAGTTGTTTGTAGTAACGTTAATTTCGTTTGTAGTAACTTTTCTTCGTTTGTAGTTGTCTGTAGTACGTAAATTTCGTTTGTAGTATCATAATTTCGTTTGTAGTACCACAACTTTGTATGTAGTAATGTTAATTTCGTTTGTAGTAACTTTTCTTCGTTTGTAGTGGTTTGTAGTAACGGTAATTTCGTTTTTAGTAATATAATTTCGTTTGTAGTACCACAATTTCGTTTGTAGTAATGTAAATTTTGTTTGTAGTAACATTTCTTCGTTTGTAGTTGTTTGTAGTAACGTTAATTTTGTTTGTAGTAACTTTTCTTTATTTGTAGTTGTTTGTAGTACGTATCGGTATACGGTAATTTCGTTTTTAGTAATATAATTTCGTTTGTAGTATCATAATTTCGTTTGTAGTACCACAATTTCACCACATATGTTATAAATATGCCTAATGGTATATCAGGTAATGTAACGTAAAATAACAAATTAAAATTAAGTAATTACTATAAGCAAAATTATGATTCTACAAACACAATAAACGTTATTACAAACTAAATTAAGGTACTACAAACTAATTTATGATATTACAAACGAAATTATCGTTACTACAAACAACTAAAAACGAAGAAACGTTACTACAAACGAAATTAACGTTACTACAAACGAAACTATGATACAACCAACAAAATTATGATTCTACAAACGAAATTAACGTTATTACAAGCTAAATTGAGGTACTACAAACAAAATTATGATATAACAAACGAAATTATGATACTACAAACGAAATTATCACACTACAAACAAGATTAACGTTACTACAAACAAAATTATGATTCTACAAATAAAATAAACGTTATTACAAACTAAATTAAGGTACTACAAACTAATTTATGATATTCAGACGAAATTAACGTTACTACAAACAACTACAAACGAAGAAACGTTACTACAAACGAAATTGACGTTACTACAAACGAAACTATGATACTACCAACAAAATTATGATTCTACAAACGAAATTAACGTTATTACAAACTAAATTGAGGTACTACAAATAAAATTATGATATTACAAACGAAATTATGATACTACAAACGAAATTATCACACTACAAACAAGATTAATGTTACTACAAACGAAATTATGATACTACAAACAATTACAAACGAAAAAAAGTTACTACAAACGAAATTATGATACTACAAACGAAATAATGGTACTACTAACGAAATTGAAGTACTAAAAACAATTTTAACATACTACAAAAAACTACAAATGAAGAAAGTTACTACAAACGAAATTATATTACTACAAACGAAATTACCGTTACTACAAACCACTACAAACGAAGAAAAGTTACTACAAACGAAATTAACGTTACTACAAACGAAGAAAAGTTACTACAAACGAAATTACCGTTACTACAAACCACTACAAACGAAGAAAAGTTACTACAAACGAAATTAACATTACTAAATACGAAGTTGTGGTACTGCAAACGAAATTATGATACTACAAACGAAATTTACGTACTACAGACAACTACAAACGAAGAAAAGTTACTACAAACGAAATTAACGTTACTACAAACAACTACAAACGAAGAAAAGTTACTATAAATGAAATTGTGGTACTACAAACGAAATTATGATACTACAAACGAAATTGTGGTACTACAAACGAAATAAACGTTACTACAAACGTACAAAAGTTACTACAAACCAAATTATGGTACTACAAACGAAATTAAAGTTACTACAAACGAAGAAAAGTTACTACAAACGAAATTAACGTTACTACAAACGAAATTGTGGTACTACAAACAATTTTAACATACTACAAACAACTACAAACGAAAAAAGTTACTACAAATTAAAATAACGTTACTACAAACGAAATTATGATACTACAAACGAAATTAAGTTACTACAAACAACTACTAACGAAGAAAAGTTACTACAAACGAAATTAACGTTACTACAAACGAAATTGTGGTACTACAAATGATTTTAACATACTACAAAACACTACGAAGGAAGACAAGTAACTACAAAAGAAATAACCTTACTACAAACAACTACAAACGAAGAAAAGTTACTACAAACGAAATTATGATACTACAAACGAAATTAAATTACTACAAAGAACTACAAACGAAGATAAGTTACTACATATGAATTTAACGTTACTACAAATGAAATTGTGGTACTACAAACGATTTTAACATACTACATACAACTACAAACGAAATTAACGTTACTTCAAATCACTAAAAACGAAGAAAAGTTACTACAAACAAAATTAACGTTACTACAAACAACTACAAACGAATAAAAGTTACTACAAACAAAATTAACGTTACTACAAACGAAATGTACGCCACTATAAAAGACCACTAATGCTTGACTGCTATCTTAACTTCTGTTCCACTAAACATAAAGATTTCTTAACTTTTAACCTCTACGAACGTTTCTTAATCGTTTACATCGTTAATAGTAGTCGCGTAGGCTTTTAAATTGAATTTATTTAATAAATATCGTTAAGGAAAATTTATTGAGATTTGTTTTTAAAATTTTTATTTTTTTATTTTACTACAAACGAAAATAAATTTACTACAAACCACTACTAACGCTTCTTTATAAGAAACTGCAAAAAAAAAATTTTTTTTTTGAAAGTCGGGGGATGACATTTTTTTTGTCATCTATATTTTTTTTTTGGAAAAACTACAAACGAAATTAGCTTCACTACTATCCACTACTAACCGAAATCTTCCAAAAGAACAAAAAAAAACTCAATTTTTCCCAAGTCGGGTGCCAAGTTCACATAGCCGAAATTTTTTATATTCTTTGTTTTTAGTCACAAAAAAGGTCTGCGAAAGATTTTGAATGGAGCTACTGATTTTGTAATTTAATATATTTATTAAAAGTATAACATACAAACTACAATACTTTTAATAAATAAGTATTTTATATTATTACTATGTTACGCAAATTATTTTATCATATCTAAATATCATCATTCAAATCTAATCTAAATAACGTAAAAGTTTTATTTAATAAAAATATTATTGAATTACTAGAATTGATGTTTAGTATCTGAGATACTAAAAAAAACAATTACTAAGATACTAAAAAAAGTACCTCGTGTAAGTCGTAACACATATTTTATTTGAAGCATTTAAGCTTAATTTAACTTTAATAAATATGTTACTTAATCTAGTAAAGCTCAGTAAAATTTAAAGAAACAGCAAAATTCGAGACAGCAATAAGATTTCTAATTTCTATACTCTTTCGTAAAATGAAAACTACAATAAGTTTTTTAAGTACGACTAATTTAAGAAGTCCGTTAGACACTTTCATATCAAACGTACATGTCTACACATTATTTATTTATGTAACACTTAAAATATGTGAAATAAATATTTTTATAGAAATTTTCTAGACCAAAGAGCCTCGTTAGCGATATTAGAGCAAGTAAGTGTATGTTAGCCTTGGTAATAGCAATGTCCCCGATACATTGCACAACTTATACGCCAAATCAACAAGTAGATACACGAACGCTAAATGCTACAGGCTAAATAGAAGTTACACGATCCAGTGCTAGGAGTAAATGATTTATTTATTTATTAAGGAAACAAAAGGTGAATAAATATAACATAACAAATAATACAGAAGTAATAAAAGATTCCGTTGTTAAAATATACTTATAGCAAAGAAATAGATACAGATGCAAAAAATTAAAATAATAATAATTTAATAAAAACAGACTTACAAATTAAAAAGAGAGACAGAGAGATATTCAATAGTTAATAATTACAATTCTTAAAATAAAATCCTTAAAATATCCTTAAAATCCTTAAAATATAAATTCATTAAAATATATAATATCTAAAAATTAAAATGTAAAATAATAAAATCAATAACAGCTTACAGTAATCAAAAATGGTTTAAAAATAAATCTAGTAAAAGTAAGTATATAACTAGTAGTGCTATTGAAGAGTTTCTGCAATCATCTTCTGGAATTTCCATTTAAAAACAAATAATTGATATGACGGTTATTGTCACTTTAATATATTTTTTCACTGAAACATTTCTTTAAAGGCCCCAAAATAACTTTAAAGTTCATAATTTTTGCATCTTTGCAACGTGATAATATTGTAAATAATTAATTTGTTCTATTATGTAACTAAATATTATTAAATAATATGTACATGCATATAATAAAACTAGCAGTACCCGCGGCTTCGCCCGCGTTAATTTTTTAAATATTAGGAGTCAATCCCGCGGGAACTCCGGGATAAAAAGTAGCCTATATGTTATTCTGGGTCTTCAGCTACATACCAAATTTCATCGTAATCGGTTCAGTAGTATTTGCGTGAAAGAGTAACAAACATCCATACTCACAAACTTTCGCATTTATAATATTAGTAGGATTCTAAGATGAATCTGTAACTAAAATATTTTTTTAAATTCTTAATGAAATACTAATTTTAAGGCAGCCTTTAAAGAGTTTACAAATAAGTATAAATATCAAAGTTTCATAATACATAAAAAGCCTATCTTATCTCACAATATTAAATGAACAATTCTTCTATAAATTAGTCATGTCATGTATCTTGAAAACGGCTTTAATAAAGTGGATCAAATTTTGTATTTAGATAAGGTTTTGCTTTTTAAGTTTATTTATACTATAATCGTGTCATTTCATATTTCGGTCATGCATGCATGTATGTTTGTATATTTGTATATATGTATGTATGTATTAGTATATATGTATGTATATAAACATAAAAACCACAAGTTACTTGAATGTTTAATTGAATTACACACAGTGATTTAGTTATTAATTACTTAAGAAACTTAATGTTACCAGAACTTCGATATCAATCTTTACAGTATACAGTGTAAATGAACAAGTAACACAGCCTTGGTTATCAAATATTGCACATCTACTACCAGTTCTGACGCCTCCAGCAAGTTAATGATTCAATTCCATACAGAGTGTGCCTTGCCAGTAACGACAATAACAGTATGAATTCCTTTACGCAATTGTATCACGTCTTCTATCGAGTTGTTACTTGTTACTATCATGCAAAATTAATTTAAACGTTAGTAGTAATTCGTTGTATTATTGTCTTAATAGTTTGTGGCATAATAGCGACTTACCATAACTTTTCTCGGGTGCTTTCTTAGGTCATGGTCTATATACGTATTTAATTATAAATACATATAAATAATAAAGTATGACACGTTCGGCTCAGTTGTTAGTGACCCTACTTTCTACGCCAGCCGTCGCGGGTTTGAGCCCCGCTGGGGGCCATTCATTTGTTGAGCGCGAACGTTTGTATGTACTACGGTCATGGGTGTTTATATTTATAATATGTATGTATTTAAAAATTACATGTGTAGTATATCAACTATCTGGTATCCGTAATACAAGCCTCGTAGATTACCACGGAACTAGATGGCGCTGTTGTAAAATGTCTCAACTCAACATATTATTTTTTCTATTCGCAACTTATAATAGAGTCCGATTTTATCACCACATATAAAAATTTTCATAGAAAAATGTAACAGAAAGTCACTATTGTCTTTTCTGTCTAACTCATAAGTTAAATTGCGCATTAATAAACTACTTCATCTCTCGCGGCTCTGCTCGCATTAGGGATACGATTGAAAATAATAATAAGTAAATAATTATGTTAGGACATCAACACACAGCATCAAGCATATATTAACTTGTATGAGTATATACAGGAACTGGTTAGGCAGTTTTTGAGATTTCGTTTTCAGTCAGTGAGTGAATGAGTGAGTTTTGATTCTTTACTTATTTTTTTAGGATCTCGGGTATGGATCTCCCTCGACGTGGTTTTACAATCAGTCATAGTAATTATTACTGTTAAATATTAACTCTCTTTACGGTTGCTTTTCAATACATCAAATTAAATTACCTCGTAAACACACTTTGAGTAACTAAAGGCTTGTTAAATTAAAAATGTTATTATAGATTGAAATAAAACGGCCCAACGAAGATTGTTTCCATTGCTGATAGGTACGTCATATTTTCCCTACAGTGAAATTGATGTTCCTTAAAACAATTTTTTTTCCTCACATAAATTTGTTCTCCTTTTCCTAGTAAATAAAGAATTTGAAGTTCGTTTGAGAGCGAACCACCAATATCGTCATTTAAAAAATATATAAATGTTATTGTAATCGATTTTTAACAATTTATATGAAAATCGATTACTTACTCACTACTACTCACTAAGTAAAAAAATGATGATAATGTGTTCTAGTTTCATTAATTTATTATCTAATGTCGTATGTAATACCATATGATAGGTGATAAGAGTTTTATCCAACGCCATCATTTACCAGATTGAGCAGCGATATCGAATACGGAAGACCGTTTTGTATTACGAAAATAATTCGTTTTACATCTTTTCTTCATCTTTCACATATAATTTTAAAATGTAGATAAAATGAAATTTATTCTATGAAATATATTTTTTTCGCTTTAGACGTTTTTTTTTATCTTCGATGATTTCTGATGATTTTTGAAAGGAATGCTTTACAGTAAACAGGGTGTAAAGTTGAAAAATAATCGTATAAATCCAAAAAAATATCATTCTACCTTCAATTCATTTATACATTTATGGTTTATTTTATTTTAAAATATATTAATCAAACGTGTTTATATAAAGAGAAGAATATTTTAATATTTAGGCATTGCATTCTATAAATAAAATTTACTATAGTAAATTCTAAATTCGTGCCGTGTTAATCAATGGAGTTGAGTCTATTGCTCATTGGTGGGTTGGTCGCGACAAGTGGCCCGATTTCTTAAGGTGAAGGCTGGTACAAATTACTTTTTAAAATAACAGCGAGATGTTTAGCTGTGACGACTTGAAAAGATGTACAGGTATACTGATCTACTATTACAAATTATCACTGCAAAGTTACGTTTTTAGGGTCCTGAAACCGAAGGGTGCCCACGAAATTTTATAACTAAGCCTCCGCTGCCGTAACTTTTTTGAGTATTTTCAACCGACTTCCAAAAGGAGGAGGTTATCAATTCGTCTGTATTTTTTTTTTTTTTTTTTTTTTTTTTTTTTTTTTTATGTTTGTTAGCTCATAACTTTGAGCTGGGTGAACCGATTTTGATGATTCTTTTTTTATTTGAAAGGTAGTGCTTCCCATGTGGTCCCATTTTAATATTTTCCAGTTCTGATAATGGCATCCATGAGAAAACCATAAAAGTCTTAAATTTGCATTAAGTATTTGCGTGACAAATGGACGAATAACTCAATATCACGCCAACCGATTTCGATGATTCTTTTTTTAATGGAAAGGGTATACTTCAAGGGTAGTTTGATGAGAGTTTGGTAAGGTTCTGATGATGGGATCCATGACAAAATATCGGAACTCTTCAATTCTTAGGAGCAAATTAACGATGCTCGGCCGAATCTTTTATAGGCTATATGGATATTTGAGTCACGTACCGTAACTGATGATGGAAGGTACAACTCCTCAACGGTTAGCAGTTTAAAGAAAATTCTTTCAATATAATACGCAATTATGAACGGATAGTTGTATACTTTCAGGCTATTAAGTTTACCTCATAATAGAAGGTAAATTTTTATAGTCATTAACACAATACGTATCTACTTTCCGCAAAAAAGTTAAAAATAAATTATTTTTAACAAAAAAACAAAAACCGACTTCCAAACTTAATAAATCTAAACTAAAAAGTAGAAAATAATACTTTTAAGGACTTTGTTAATTTTGAAGTCGGTGCCAGCCAAAGCAAAATAACCCTAAATAGATACATATTTGATTAATCTATCAATTTGTAAACATAATCTGGCTGGCACCGACTCCAAAATTAACAAAGTCCTTAAAAGTATTATTTTCTACTTTTTAGTTTAGATTTATTAAGTTTGGAAGTCGGTTTTTGTTTTTTTGTTAAAAATAATATTATATTATGTACAGATAAATGAAACCATCTTTATTTATGCGACCCACAAAAAGCCTAAGCCTAATTCTATAGCGATTATGAAGTTCAATGCAAACCATCCTTGACTATAGAAAATAAGCTGAAAAATAAAAAGTAAGGTCGTCACGACCTCATTTGCAATAATTATTATGTAAAAAGTCTTCCACGCTCCATTTATGAGCTGTTTCCGAAGTGATTTGGCTTGCACTGGTTTTTACAGGTTTCCGTGTTATTATCAATAGATCTAATAAGATTGCATTGCTGATCTAGTGATTAGCATTTACGTATGCAATTCCGAAAGTTCCGAGTTCGAGTCCCAGATGAGATCACACTCCTCAGGTTTTAAAATACACGGTTATTTTGGAGAGTCGGCAAAGTTATTGCTACTTCGCTGATATCTAAACGGTGCTATAGAATTGGCTCACACCACACTAAAAAAGAAAGATTCTATTGCTTAGGTATAAGCATGTGCATGTGAAATAAGGGTCCTTGCATGAAATTATTCAGGAGTACATTATTCATGTCTTACGCTTAAGAAGAAGCTGCTTTATATTAATATATAGAATTAGCTTGGGCGTATCAAATGAGACACAATATAATAACCGTCTGTGCTTCTTACAATATACGTGTAAGGTTAGCTCGTGCTGGCTATGTTTATATTAAACTCATATATAATGCATAAATTATATATCTATCTATATCTTATACCCTTAAACGAGCAATTCTTGTATATATATAATCTGAATCTCGGAAACGGCTCCAACGATTTTCATGAAATTTAGCATGCAGGGGGTTTCGGGGGCGTTAAATCGATAATATTTTCAGGCAATACCATTAGAATACGAAGGTAAATTTCGCTGTTATCCACAAGATTATAATAGCTCAGATCTATTGACAGCGGAAACCGGGCGGTCTCTAACCAGAAGTCTTTGGTTCGAATCCAGGTGTTTTCAGTCGGATTATTATTTTTTTCTTTTTTTAATTTTTTCCAAAAAAAACCGAGCGAAACTCGGTCACCTGATATTATTACATTCAGACCGCAGAGTACTAATTATTATACATAAGACAGTGGTAGCCCAATGGTAACACGCTTGCTTGAAGTGAAGCGAACCGGGTTCAAATGTCGGGTCCTCTAATATTTTTTTAATAGTTTATGCTCGAATTATTTTAAAATTGATCACTTCAATCACTTGTCTTATGAAGGAAAACATCTAGTGTTAGTCTAGCAAGTTTTCGAAAGCCCGCTAACCCGCACTTATACAGCGTTGTGGACTATACCATAATCCACCTCTCATTGAAAGCCTATGCCCCGTGAATAAGGTATACTTAAGTATATAATCGTATTTGATATTGCATACGTTATCAGTAAAAACAGTTTTATTCATCTCAACGTGTTTAATATCTAATTTTCCGCCTACCAACAAGAATGAATATCTTAACTTAAGATATATGAATGTATATGTATTCATTATTCATGTAAATAGATGCAACGTAATGACATGTCGGGGAATATGTGCAGTTTCTTAGACAAAATGATTTTTTGTAATCAATATTTATAATAATTTATCATACTATCTTAGATTTTGCAAAAAGACATCACTACATATTATAAAACAAAGTCCTCTGTCGCGTCTGTCTGTTCGCGATACAATCAAAAACTACTGCACTGATATCTGTTGGAGATGCCGGAAAAAAAAGCCGTCTGGAAGCTTTCAACCAAAACGCTGTCTAAACCCTTTGAGATATAACAAAATTATGTATGGTAGAATTGTGTATCTTATATAGGTCTACAGAAAACTCCGCGAAAACATATCATATCCATTTTAATAGTTTAAAAAATGGGCAATTAAAAAGCGATAATTGGAAAGCTATTTACACAAATACGGTGTTCGCTCGCGTTATTAATAAAACTGTTTGCCGGGTTTATTATGGTTTTTGGTGTCCGACGTCTCAACTTTCATCTTCCTACATTTAAAGTAGCATTTAGGTATCTCCTTATAATGTGTGAAAATGCAAGATAAAGTCATTTGTTATCTCTTGACATCTTAATGGCTTTACAAATTTCTGTGAAATTGGGCACGCACGTAGGCTACGCTACATAAGATAACACAAATAATTAAATTATAATAAAAAAATCCCAACACAATGACTTATTTATTCAAGTGGGTTCAATGAACCTTACACAATATATTCTGCAGTATTTTAGTACTTCATTAAGTATGTTGTAAATTCCAAATCGTTTCAATGTCATTGAAGTATTGGGATACCAAGTTTCGAATGAATTACATTTGTGGAAGTTGCTCATGCTCATTGCTCAAGAGGGTTCTTACTGTCTAGTAAAAAACTGATAGTCTACTATCTCTCTTTCTCTATCTCTCGATTAAATTACCTTCCAAACAAAAAAAACTAAACTAAAATCGGCTCATCCGTTTTGGCATTGTGATGCCACAAACATAATACACACGTTAAACTTATAAGTTTTTGTATCGGGGGTTAAAAGCAATATAGGCACCTTGGTATATGTAGTGGTTTCTATGATCTATTGGCTGAAAAAATGTAAATAGACATGAGCGAAGTAAGGCCTGGAAGCTAGCTTGTTAATTAATTAAAAAAAATAAGTCGCAAACTATATATTTCAAAATATTGTAATTTGAATATGAAAGAAGTAATGTTAAAGTTAAATCGAGAGTATATACATCGTCAAAGATTTACAGATGCGGCACGACACGTGCGCTAATAAAATAAAATATGGCGCATTGTTGCCCGACCTTCATCTCTAAATCGGTTTTGTTTCCTTGTAATTAGATGTATCGATTTAGAAACGTCGATGAGAAAACAATTTTAAGTTATTAGAATATATTAAAATACTAGCAACTAATTTTCGTGCGTTTTAAACTTTTTTAAGTAGAAACTTCTTTCTTAAAAAAATGTTTTTGAAAAAGTAGCCTCATTTACATTCACATCAGGTGTTTGGCTGTGAGTCTCATCAATATCGGTCGAGCTCTTGCAGAGTTTAAACGCAAAATAAATTGTGTGGAAATCTAGGAAATTTTATTTAAAACAGTGTTATCATACCTACAGCTGGACAGTATAATTAAACGATATTTAAAATTATATATCTTCTGTTAAAAGTTTGTAGGTATGGACAAATAGTTTAAAAACTGTATGTATTACACAGCTTCCCAGATAAGATAAAACGTGATCTCTACATTTTAGAGATAGTGTTTCTGTTATTGATAAAAGTATCTATTATAATGAAGGCATACTACCTATATATTAAATAAAATTGTAAATATATTCTCAGTTTTTTGTTATATAATCAGTCATATTGTGTTAGTCTATAAATGTTTTACTTTATATACTATGATAATAATATGATGGTTTATAAGGATGAAAAGGAAAACTTCGAGAGGTAACCGGCATGTCTGAGAAAACCTAGAATCTTTTTGAAAGATATGTGAAGTCCGCCAACACGCACTAGGCTAGCGTGATGGACTATGGTCTAATCCTCCTCGTACTGAGGGAGGCCCGTGTCCAGCAGTGGGATGTTAAAGAGAACTGAAGGAAGAAAAAAATATATAAGGATAGCAGCCTATAGGCTTCTTCAATATCTGCAAAAATATTTTTTTTAAAATTGTATTAGTACTAGTTCTGAGATTAGCGCGTTTAAGCAACCAAACAAACTAATATAAATATAGAGTATCACAATTAATGTACCCATAAAATAGACTTGGGTTTGACATATTTATTATATTTTGTATAAATTTATCGTCCAATCGGAGATTGAAAGTAAAAGAAATAGAGAGAGCACTTGTGTCTGCGCGTTAACTTGTGCACTATAATACTCGTAACTTCTGCGCAGGCAGTAACTAGTAACCGAAATCGGTCAGGAGGACAATGACGAAAAATCATATTGACTTTATTTTACCGTCCATAGTCCTTCGTGCCTTCTCCATTTTAGGTGTCATTGGCGAAGGAATCTGTGCTCAACTGGCACGCTTCGAAGCCATTAACAAGATAATTGAATTGAACGAAAAACCTTTTCATTTTATGCGTTTTAGATCGCAAGTCCTGCTACTATTGAAATTTTAAAAAGCTACTTAAATAGGTTTTCACACACTCTCAAACTGTTACTTATCTATGTAGTGAACGGCTCCACAATGTCGCTCGTGACCGACCGCTTCACATCTCTGTGTAATCGTGACTGGATCGAATCATAAGGATACCTTTGATGATTTACGTAAATAACTGCAAGTGTGAAAATTTTATGTAGGTTTATGTGACATTTTCTTACCTTTATAATGTTACATAATATTTTATATCGACACGTTTTTCTCCAGTTAAGTTTGCGAGTTTTCTTACACAGTTTATTTTGTATTTTTTTATGAAGTCCATAGGTTTGAATGGATTAAAATACATTAATTTTGATTTAAATTATTTATAAACGTATAGAGTAAAGTATTGATGACCACTTTAAAGATTCCTAAAAGTATAATTATTAATTAAACATATTTATTTTAATAAAGATAGTGTTATTTATTCATCCTATCAAATTAATATATGACGGAAATGCTAAAGGTATTGTTACGTTATTTGTATGTCATACGACTAATTAGTCAATGACTACCAATACACTACACTACAACTACCAACGTTAAGTTTTTCTAATCGTAATCTGAGCTACGTACAAACTTTCACTTAGTTGATTTATCATTTAATAGGTTATTTTAGAAAATTAAAAACCGATAGCAATTTTATAATCATTTTTTATCTTATCACAATCTGCCAATTCGACGTCTCTTACGTTATATTTGCAAAATTATTGCTGTACAAATAGAAGATTTCGCTAGAGTGTCGAAATAACTGTTTTTACTCAGCAATTATATAAAGATATCTAATTTCTGATATCCCAAATCGCGTCAAGGCACCGCGTCGCGCCGTTTTGGCAGGCACAAATTGAAGGAGCACGCCGCGCCGCCGCTAACCGATCCCTGTCACGACTCAGTTCCATTGTTTACGATTTCTTAATAACTAAATTGTCAAATTTATTACACACATGCCATAACGTCGTGAGTAAATCATTGGTTGGTCGCGACTTTAGGCGTATTAGGGTGTAACTATTATATTAGATTTATTTTTTTAATAATTTATTTGATTTGGAGTGAAATAGAGAGTATTTCAGGAGCCTCATATAGCCTTTTTGTCTCATGTTAAATTATTTAATCCATTCTTTTGCGTAAAATTAAACAAAAAATAATTATTTGGTTACAAATTAGGTTAAAAAAATGCTAAATAGTAAATAGCCTATTATATTATAAATAGGCGTATAAAGATTAATTTCATATAGTTTGGGACTTAATTACATCAGGTGAGGCTGGATTTTTAAGAAATAGTCAGCCGAAATCTTTTATGTCGTGTTCACTAAGATAGACCAGAGCGGATTGGCGCACTTCACATTTGAGTACTTGGTAGGTTCTTTCAGACATATAGGTTTCCTTACAATGTTCTTCCTCCCCCATAAGGCAAGTGGTAATCATGTTGAAAATGATTTTTCTGATTCTAAAATTTCCTCATTAAATTTCCCAAATAATCGCTTCACCACTGGGCTACTATTCCTTTTTAAGCGTACATAGTTAGTTATTATTAAATTGTATTTTCCTCAATACTTGTAGTTCGGTCAAATCCCTTTTAAAAAAAGATAAGCTGACGCCCGTACTGCTATGACTAATTTACTGATATGTCGTATAAACGACATTTACTATACTTTATTCATATTTTATAGTGTTTTAATTGCATTCATAATGTGGTCACTGGCCCTTTGGCCTAGTGATTAATGTATGGCTGTGAATTCGAATGTCCCAGGTTGGAGTCCCAGAACGAGCCAAGTAGGTACAGTATTGCGTCAAATGCAGTATTTAATATTGTTTTTTTTCTGCTTAAATTTTTATAAGGAGTAGCCCAGGCTAAAAAAGTTGTCGGTGTTTGCGATCGTCGATCGTGACGAGTTGTCGACATAACATTGAAAAAAAAAAATGAAGAGTATTTACATATATTTTATTGTATATTACAATACTATACAGTCTAACTATAAACATCTGTCAAGAGGACATTGCTATTAGAAATAGGGCACCCTATAAACGATAACATAATTTTGTAGAGCATTTTGATTGACTATCAAAGATGACTAACTGTGGTCTGTGACGGTTCAATGTGCATTCTGCAATAATGTTCATTTTACACAAGTACCTAGCGACTTACTGAACTAGTATGGTTTAGGATCGCATAAGCGACAATAGTTATAATAAAATTCCTTTTTTTGCACTAAGAACCTTCGTAAACTTTTACAGAATAACCCATAAAAGTTTCATCCTAATCGGATCAATGTCTTAGGAACTTCTTCAGGAAATAAATGCATGTACAATATACATGCTAACATTTTTATTTATGTACAATGTCAGCCAGTAGCCATATAGAAAGTTGGCCGAGCAATGAAAGTAACATGTCTATACTAACATTACTAATCTGTATTTATATTATGAAGCTAAAGAGACTGTTTATTTCTTATTAAAGACGATAAACTTGGAAACTACCCGCTTGATTTTTATTTTTTCATTTTTTCATACATTCTTATGTCTGACTAGCTGACTCGGCAGACT
Source organism: Boloria euphrosyne (assembly GCA_951802675.2). Taxonomy (NCBI): domain Eukaryota; kingdom Metazoa; phylum Arthropoda; class Insecta; order Lepidoptera; family Nymphalidae; genus Boloria; species Boloria euphrosyne. Next base: position 7,941,182 of record OX637896.1, read on the forward strand.
TCGTACTGCCTCAATTGATAAATAAAAGAACTAAACTTTTTTTTTCATATTTATTCACCTTTTAAACCTTCTCTGGACTTCCAAAAATAATTCAAGACCAAAATTAGCCAAATCGGTCCAGTCGTTCTCGAGTTTTAGCGACACTAACGAACAGCAATTCATTTTTATATATATAGATGTGATAAGGCTCTAGAGTCTAGTGTGTTTAGAAAGGTACTCGTAGTAAAGGTTTTAATAAAGTTATTCAATAGCATATTAATTATGCATAAATAAATGTATTATTATTAAAAAATACTATTAAGTAGGTATACGATCAAATCATACAGTGTGAGTGTATTCAAGTAAGCTTGCAAGAATAGCGGTCAGCACCTAGCTAGTAATAGAGTAGTAGCCTAGCAATAAGCGACAAAGTCTTTAAAGCAGAGTCTTTGTTTATAGTAAAGCAAAATAAATTAATGTAAACCGCACGCCGCAAACCGCTTACGCGATAAGTATAGGATATGGACAAGTTTTCAAACTTGTAAACGAAAAAAATCCCCTAAATAAGTGAAATAAGTAGGTGGTTAAAATCAGACATTTTATAATAATTATTAGCAATGATTATAAGAAAATTTATTCTTCTTACTGATTATTATACGTATATTTGATTCATTGATACGTAATTAATCTCTGATAAATAATTTGCGAACTGATATCTTTGCAATATTACGTGTATATTTGAGCTGATTGCATTTTATCAGCAGATTAGGATGCTCGTACGTTAGCACCAACTGTAGATTTTTAAGCCGGAAATTTTATCATCTGATACAAATCAGTTACCTTTTACATATGTTATAATATTATTATATATGATTGTAAAACAGCTACTTGTATAAAGAAGCAAGTGTAACAGTAACAGTGTGACCGAGCTTTGCTAGCTTTTTTCGGAAAAGACATACAAAAACACAATTTTTCAGTAAAATACGTGTACCTAACAAACTTTAAAGCAACCTTATCTGAAATTAAATTAATATTTGATCCAAATACGTGGAGACGGTTCTGAGATACACAAAATAATTTACAATATGTATGCGAATTGCTCATAAAAATAAAATTGAAGTGTCTGTTTTTAATTTGAATTTAACAGATTTACACTCAATGCATATGAAAGTATATACCGTACTAACAACAAAAAACCAATTTTTAAAATTTTTGTCTGTGTGTTTGTTCCGGGTAATCTCTGAAACGGCCAGACCGATTTTGACGGGACTTTAATTGGCTGATAGCTGATGTAAGAAGTAACTTAGGCTACTTTTTAACCGACTTCAAAAAAGGAGAAGTTTATATTTTAGAAATTTTATTTATTTAAACCAGCGGAATCCGTGGCATCGCTGACGTCAAACCTAGAGACGAACCCGAGCGAAGCGAAGGCGAGTCGCTAGTTAAAATAAAATTTAGAGGGTCTATAGGTCGGAAAGGGAGTAATTAAGTAGTGTAATTAAATTTTTTCACCGTTTAACTATTCATTATATGTAGTTTATTTCGTGGAATTAACATGCATTAACACGCTTAACACGTATTTCTTAGAAATGCGAAGAATAGATACTTGAAGCACTTCACCGGCCCTTCTAAGTTTATCCTATACAATAGATATGCTACGAGACGTAGACGAACGTAGAAATAAAACTATAAATCCTTTACAATAGATATTAATTAAATTGTTTATTGATTCGTGTTATGTATATTATGTACTACTATACTCGTTCATGGCCCATGGGGTTTCATTTTACATGGGAGCAGACAGTGTCATGTAAAAGTATGATGTCATGATTATGTATGTTATCCAAGTACCAACACATGGTAATTGAATTAAAATGGTTAAGCAAAGCATTATTAAAGCTTTTTTTTTATGGGACAAAGGGGGCAAACAGACAGGAGGCTCACCTGATGGTAAGTGATCACCGCCGCCCATGGACATCTGCAACACCACAGGGCTTGCAGATGCGTTGCCGGCCTTTCAGGAAAGGGAGGGAGGGAGGAGGGAGAAGGACGGGAGTAGGGATGGGGAGTGGGCCTCCCGGACTCTCACTTACCGGACGAAACGCGACAGCATAGCTGCCACTTCACGCCCGCCGGTCTCCTGTGAGAGAGTGGTACTATACGGGGCGTGCCAGCCCATTCGGCTGCTACCCGAAGGTAACAAGCATGGCACAGCTTTTTTTAGCTTTTCTACTTTATTTAGATAAATAGAAAGCGTTTAGATTTCATGTGGTTTCTCTTCTTAGGGGGTTGTGTTGATCCATATAACTTTTTTCTTTATATTCATTTCTATTATAGTTTTTACGTTTAATATATTCCTTAACTAAGCATAAATATGTAAATATATATAAAGTGTTTGTTTTTCTTTTTTTTCGTATTTAGCTTATCGCACCTCTGAGTGACTTTTTGAATGGCTAAAAGGACGAATAGTAGAGTTATAAGTTAAGTCACCATTATATTAAAACAAGTATTACTTTTTGTGAATTGTGTACTTTATACTTATAGTATTTTTTTACATTTAATGCGGTAAATTTTCTGAACAGAGGCAGTGTCAGTCTATGTAACATTTCGTGTCAACAGTAGCCAATTGGCGGGCCAATAATGTTAATAACCATAGTTCTGAATCTCGTGCGAACGTCGCGACCGCCTGCCTCGTACTATCGACTTGCGTTTATCATTGTCAAACGCTTTATTTGTATTTTATTTTTCATGATAAAACACCATCAGTACCTCTCGGTCGCGCGTCGTGTCCTGACGTAACGTTACGTTGAAACGTCAAAATTGTAACGCATTCGTGTACATATATGTATTAAATACCAGTGATTTATATCTTAATTTTATTATTGTAAGTAATACGTTAAATAAAATTAGATCAGAAGTGTTTTTATTCATGTATTTATTATTTATATAATTTGCGTTTTTTTCTTAGATTCGAAATACGCGATGTATACCTAATAAAAGATTTTTTAACTTGTCACTTCCTATTAGAATTTGGAGGTTCTTAATAATTAAAAGTCCAGTTCAATAATAGTTTCCAGTCGCTTGATTTTGCGTTTTTTGCTCAGCCTTGTTAGTTATCTAGCTTCATGCCTGTCTTCTCAGCTTATTTAATTCAACTGACCTCATTCCGTTCGACACATCTTTTAATGAGTTTTTGTTTCTTTGGATAATTAATTTGTACATAGTTTTCTATTGCGCTAAAAACTCTCTTAATATACGGTGACAAAAGTGAATTTATTTTGAAACGACTTATCAGTCTGAATTTTTTTGTATGACAAACGTTGTCGATTTCATATCAACAGGTTACTTATGTATTTGGATATGTTGATGTTTGGTAGGTTCATTTCTTTTCTATATATGAAATATTATGATATGCGATACGATCTACATCATAGCTATCTCAAGTCGCCGGATGTTGTGAAGTGCACAAGTGATTGACATTAATTTTAGAAACCATTGATAAGAAAAATCTCTCAATCGTATCTCGTTTACTCTGACTGTAACACCTGTTTATTCTTAACTTACATAAAAATAAGTAAAGAACGTTTTAAGTTTTCAAGTAACCATTTATTCTAGTTATAAAAACTAATGGTTTTACATTTGTACATCGGCACTGAGAGCGTCGAACAAATCGCCATAATTCTCAACACAATTGACTTGATTGTCGCGTCGAGGACATCTCATTATGTGATTCCTTTAAAACACTGAAATTTCGACGTTCTACTTAATTGCTACGCTCTTGTTATTTTTATGAAAGCAAGTCTGAATGTCAACCTTAACATTGATTTCTTAAGAGTTATCTGCGTTAATGCGGCTCAGGCTTACGTGTGATGAATTGTTCCTTGATTCGTCTCGGCATATATCGTGTCTTCTATTGGCTCTGCGGCTCTGAAATGGAGGCTTACCTCTTTATATGAGAGATTACAATGTACACTTTCAACATTTTAGTGGCCGTAATACTATGTAAATGATGATAATTCTAAAATAAGTTTTCAGTTATCTTGTAACCAAGTCATGATTGTTTAATTTATTTTAACAAAATTGTCGTGTTGTTGTGACTTACAAATGAGTTTCGTTCTAGTACCTATGTTACTTTTAGTGTAATTGTTACAAAGAAACGTATGGATATGCGTTTGCTTTATACATATTATCAGTTATACACTTAAATAATCATTTATATACTGCTCTAGACTTCAATCTATCTCAGTGGTAATAATTATAATTATAATTTCATCCAACGCTGTTCTGGGGGCTTACTCTTGAATTTAATTCCGATCGATCGACATTGGAATTGTGACGTTTCGTACTCTTGAGTTGGACGCTAGCGCCACATTGTTTTTAAATTGCGTGTCCATTTTAGGGAACTAAGTGAAATCGGGATCGGGCTTGGCGCACCGTAAACGCTACTCTTGAGTGAGAGTACTTTTTGACGTGACAACGTCTTAAATTAGGTTAGGTTGGGAGTCACTTATGAAAAAGTGTAACGCTCGGTAACGTTACGATGAGTCACCGAACGAGAGAGAGGCCCGCCGAATGCCTTGCGTCTCTCTCCCACTCAACTATTAAAATATATTTCTATAGTTAAAATTTGTGCAATTCTTATTTTCATTCAATTCCTTGTTCCTATTGTGCAATTTAATTATATTCATATCAATAAATATTCTACCGAGAAAAAGACGTTGTCACGTAAAATCTTCGCCCGTAAAACCGACTTTACAGGCAACCATTTTTTTTTTGAAAGGATAAAGCATTTTAAAGCCATATTACTGGTTTATCGTAATAAGAAGAACGACACAGGACACTATTGCGGCCCGTAACATAGCTAACTTCACTCTTAACAAAATAATCGCGGGGCAATCCCAATTTCAATCCAATGTTGACAATATTGTTGACAATATTGTTCAAAATTGACATTGGAATCGTATTGGCATTAGATTAGAATTGAAATTAGTTTGAAGAGTAAGCACACAGGTATTCTGATGTGATTGAGTAACAAATCTCTAAATTTTCGCAGTTTTATCGCATTTTAAGAATATTTTTTTATAGTAAAATATATTTAATTCGATCTTGCACAACGAGATTTTCCAACTCTTAATTATTGACAACGAGATAATTAAATTATTTATACTACCTTTGTAAGGTGCATTAGATTCTATGATTGACATACAAACATTCCATATATTAGGTATGTTTGTTACGAAATATATTTTTTTCTAGCTACAATCTGTTAAGGTTGCATAATGCGATAATACACCGATACGATGACTTGGCTACTGCGGTCAAGTGAAGTACTTTATAAAACACATTTTTATCCTTAAAGTAACACACATTACCAATAACAAGTAAAGCTAATACATGTTACTTTTACTTTAGCACTTTTTTTTTTTTTTTTTCTCTTTATTTAAAGAGCTTAGTCAAAAGTTGACTATGTCGCTCTGTAAGTTAAACAAAAATTATTTTCTTAGATCTACACATATCTTTGCTAATTTATACAATAATTTAGCATTAGCACTATTAGGGGATGATAACAACGATATACAGTAAGTAATATTTAAGTTAGTGTTTAAGCTACTTTGAATTAGGGATGCATCCGATACCGATACCGATGCCGATATATCGGCGATACTCGAAGTTTGCCGATATATCGGCATCGGCGATATTTTTATGGCCGATTCAACGATACTTTTCAAATTACACGCTTTAATAAAAATGTAATGTAAACGCGCGTGTTGTCTCGTCTATTGCGTTGCAAACGAGGACACGGTCACACTTGCACCTAGTACTGTAACTGTAAGTTCTGATATGCCTTCGAGTGGCGGACTTTGGAGCGTTTGTGAAAACATTATTAGAGAGTCCGAGGAAGATGAGCCCCTGTCTACTCTAAGCTGTAATTCTCACAAAGAAGAAGTCGAGAGATACCTAAGGTCTCCTAATATATCGATAGACGCAGATCCGTTCGTTTTCTGGCGCAATGACGTCTTATTTCCAAACTTGAAAAAAATGGCGCAGAAGTACTTTAGTTACCAAATGACTTCTGTCGCCTCTGAGAGACTATTTTCCACCGCAGGTCTTATACAAACAGATTTGCGAAATCGCCTTTCTCCGCAAAACTTAAGAATGCTTTGTTTTTTAATCAAAAATCTCATTTATGTTAATTTTAATTACTAATCTCATTCAGTCTATTGATTTTAACGGTTTTATTTAGTTGGTCCTGTTATTTGTTTTTTTATATTAATTAAAAATACAACCTGACTTGTGTTTTATTTATTTTACCTTCATTAATTTTTGAATTCAATAAGCGTATCGGTATCGGTATCGGTATCGCCGATATTTTTATAAGAATATCGGTATCGGTATCGTATCGGCAAAAAGGCGTATCGTGGCATCCCTACTTTGAATATATTGTCTAAAGTATTCATTTCGGACACATTCCATTAAGACATGATATACATCCTCAATTGTACCACAATCTGTACAATTGGGAGTATTCACTTTTTTCATCATAAATTTAAACTTGTTCAATGGAATGTGTCCGGAACGAATTCTTAATGCTATAATTAAATCACTACGACTAAGAGTACAGGTATCAAACCATAATTTTTTCCAAGGCTGTGGCTGCATTGTCCTGTACCAAATCCCTTTTTCTTTTGAACGTTTGTCAAAATAATCATTCCAAAGATCCGTACATTTTTCTTTCACGTAAAAAAGTAAATCTGTATAATAAGGAACTCCTTCTATGTTGACACCTTCAGTTGAGGCTGTCTTAGCAAGTCTATCTACTTTATCGTTCCCAATTATGTCAACATGAGATGGTATCCACTGCAGGACAATTATTTTTGAGTTTAATTGGAGCTTATAAATTTGGTCTAAAATTGTATATGCTATCGGTGCACAACGATAAGCCGATGTGCATCGTACTAGGTATTGTAGTGAGCTCTTGGAATCCGTAAATATAACAAATTTATTATTGTTCACTGTTTGTATATATGATAATGCTTCTACAATTGCTAAAAGTTCTAAAAACATGATGCACATATTGTAATTAACTTTAAAAAGCATATACTCCTCAGATTGTGGATCATAAAAAGCTGCTCCTGATCCGTGTTTATCTTTTGACCCGTCAGTAAATAATTGGTAATAATCATTATATGTTTCATCAAGAAAATTATTTGTTATTAAGTTTAGTTGTGATTTATCATATGACTTTTTGCTATTTTTTAAAGAATGTATTTCATATCTAGTAAAATTATGAACATCTATATTACTAATCCAAGTGTCTAAAGAAAACATTTCTAATTTACAACTAGATTGTATATGTTTCATCTTTAAGCTATCATGAATTGTTACAAGTAAAGGTTTGTTTTTGTTTCTCCAGTAATTCTTAGTTAGACAAAGGTTTGATAATTCCTCAAGCAATTTTATAATTTTACTGTTTTTTAAGGATTTTGATTTTAACCAAAATTTCTGAGCCAAAAAATATCTACGAATAAATAACGGCGGTAGGAATAACTCACTTTCCATAACATGTATGGGAGTTGACTTAATAAAACCACCTATTATTCTCAAAGCTTGATTCTGTAGTTTATCTAATTTTACTAATTGATTATTTGCAGCATTATTATACAGAAAACTAACGTAATCCATTCGACTTCGGATCAAAGAGCCGTAAAGAAGCCTTAAATGTTTTGGATGAACACCCCAATTATTTCCGGCTAATACTTTAAATATATTAAGGAATTTTGATATCTTTTGAATTGTCTCCTCTATATGCTTACCCCATCGCAACGAACGATCCAGCCACAGGCCAAGATATTTAACCTTATTAACACACTGCAAAGGAATATTATTAATTTTAACAACAACATTTTCATTTCTTCTACCTTTTGAAAATAAACAAACCTTACTCTTAGTCGGAGAAATATCTAATCCTATTTGATTTAATAACTTATTGAATAATGTTAAAGATTCTTGTATTTTCTGTTGGGCAATTACAGTATCTTTATTAGAAGTGTAAAAAACAAAATCATCAGCAAATTGAGAAAAGTTTACATTATTAATCTGGTTACAAATCAGAGTGGTAGCAACGTTAAATAATAACGGAGAAAGCGGGTCTCCTTGTCCTAGGCCTAAGGCCGTGCTTCTGCGATATTTTGTTTCGTTGACATTAATTGTGAGATAACGTTCGTTTAAAAAGTTCCATAAATAATTACATATCTTGGTACCTATTCGAAACTCATGTAGTGTATTTAAAAGAGAAGATATATTAACATTATTGTAGGCATTATTTATATCTATAAAACAAGCAAGAATCGATTTATTGTTGGAAAAATTAATTTGAATTTCAGTTGTTAAATTAGCTAAACTGTCTTGACATGATCTGAATTTCCTAAACCCTACAGTGCTATCAGAAAATAGTTCATTTTTTTCAAAGTACCAATCTAATCTTTTATTCAAAACAGAATGAAAGATTTTACACATACAAGACATTAAGGAGATCGGTCGAATAGATGTAATTAATTGTGGGTCTCGACCTGGTTTTGGGATGGGAACAATCAATATTTCCCTCCATTGCTTTGGTATAGAATTAAGAGTCAAAATCTTACTATACAAGTTAGCTAACACCTTGATAGCCTCATCTGGTAAATTTCTTAGCATGGAGTAAGATATTCCATCAGCTCCAGGAGCCGTATCCGATGATTTAATTACTGTTAATATTTCTTGTTTAGTAAAAGGACATTCTAAAACGGTATTATTTATATTAAAAGTAGGTGTTTGCGCTGCAACGTAATCTGGCGATAAAGTTTTTAAGAATGATTTGGCAACATTTTCATTAATACATGTTCTAGCCTTTTTATAACCTTTAAACCATCGCATACGATCCCACATTTCACTAGCAGTTGATACTTCATTAAAAGATGAGCAATATTTTTGCCATGATATACATTCAGCTCGGCGAATTAATTTTTGACATTCACTTATTTTATTTTGTAATAAAGTTAAATTAACCGGCGTAGGATTTTTTCTAAAACATGCTAAAGCTAATCTACGTTCTGCAACAGCTTTAGATATATTACTATTCCAAAAAGTTTTAGGCTTAAAATTTGGACTTTGACTTATTTTACTAAAGGGTATATATTTGTCCGCCGCTTTATTAATTAATGAAACAATTAAATTATAGGCTTCTTGTGTGTCATTTGGTAATATAAGATTGGCAAAAACATTGCTTAAATATTCCTTGTACATTTTCCAGTTTGCTTTTTTAAAATTTCTTTTTAAAATAGGCTTAAAGATCGAAGTAACGAATGTAGATAATTTAATAATGAGATGGTCGCTACCTAATGTCTCATTAGTTACATTCCAATCAAATTTAGCAGCTATATCTGCTGAAGCTATTGATAAATCCGGGGAAGATGACTGTAATCTATTATCAACTAATTTTATTCGAGTCGACTGTGACCCATTTAAAGTAACAAAATTACTATTTAGTAAGGCGTTGAATATTTGACTACCCTTTTGATCAGTTTTATTGGACCAATTTGAATGATGTGCGTTAAAATCACCTAATATCAATGTGTTTGTGCTAGCAATAGAAAATAAAAAGTTCCAATCTGAGTCTGTAGTCCTTACGGATGGAGGACAATATACTACTATTATATTTTTAATATCCAAACAGTTTAGAATTTTTACATGAATTAATTCCATTCCTAAATTATTATTACCATATATTGGAATCACTTCCGCTTTTAGTGTACAATGAGTTAAGATGGCCACACCACCGTAACCGTCTTGTCTATCTTTCCTAAAAATATTATAACCACTAATTTTTAGATTCGACCCAGATTCTAACCACGTTTCACATAAAGCAGCTATATGTATTTTTTCTTGCCATAATAGTTGTTTAAGGGGAGGTAATTTACCTTTAACACTTTGCGCATTCCATTGAATTAAATTTAACTTATTAATTTTGTTTTGGTCATCCATTTCCAATATTAAATAATTGTTTTAATACTGTAAAAGCTGATATTTTACTTTCTATTATGTATACGACCCATTCTAATACAATTACTACTATCTGTTCCGCCTTCGTCTTCGTGGATAAATTTTTCATAAAACATATATTAGCTATTCTCCTAATCAAGTCAATAAATGAACTCTTCGGCTTTTCTTTATGTTCCGTTATATTTTCATCAATGGAGGAATCTCTGTCAGATTCATTATTAGAATACATTCCCCAATCTAGGGACTCACCAGTCTGATTATTTGTTGATTTTTTCTTTATCTTCTTAGTTTTCTTCCCAGTAACTTTTTGTGTGGTTTTTTGATTGGTCATTTCTGTTTTGTCATATGTAGTATTAGTCGATTTCAAAACTTCCAAATAACTTCTCTGAGATGTCGACGGAATTGTTATTGAAACGTCTTCAGTGTGAAATTCTTCCTTTTGAGCTGATGCAACCATTCCTGAAGGGCTTGGCGGAACGTATATAGTCAACGCCTTTTTATAAGAACAGTTGAATTCTGCCATGAGATCTCGTAGTCTTTTTTCTTTAATAAATATAGGGCAAGATTTACTAAGTGATATGTGTTGGCCTAGACAATTCACACATTTAAACGTAGTGACTTCACAATTAACATGGTTTGATCCACACTTCGGGCATATTATTTTTTGACTAGGGCATAACTTTTTAATGTGTCCATACCTCCAACATTTTGAACACTGAGTTACGGGAAATATGTATGGTTCTATTTTAACCCTCATATCATATATGTGTATATATGGAGGTAACCACGGTCCCTTGAATCCTAGTCTGACTGCTTCACTATTTGACCAACCTGAACCCTCCTCCTTTCTCCGCATGAGCCTTTTAACTGATACTATTTCACTTTTCGACACTATATTTTCTTTAATTTCTTCGACCGATAACTCGATCTCAACATTTTTGATAACACCATATGATATCCCGACTTCAAACGTTTTATGCATTTTCCATTCCATTTCAATAAATGACGTACACATTAACAATTTTTCGGCGCTTTCTTCATTACTAAATTGTATTAAGACCTTGTATGGGTTTAAATATTTCACTTTTGTAATATTACATATATCTTCTTTCTTTAATAATTTAGCCATTTGAAACTGTTTTGGTAATAGATTTTTGGAATATATACATACTTCAATTAATGGTACCTCTGAGCTTTCCTTTTCACCTCTTATATCTTTTCTTATTGTTTTTTTTCCATTTCTCATAACCACAGACCACTCTTCAGTATTCTCCTCTCTGTCTCTCACACGTTTACTTGGTCTCATACTATAGTTGTTATTATAATTATATTCCGAATTAATTAATTGATCTTGCAAATAAACTTCACTTTGTTCAGCTTGTAAGCACGATTCCATTGTATACGATTCATTTAAATTTTCTTCATTTAAACTGTTGTTATTATTCATAGCGAATCGTCATTTCACCGTGTCACCTGCACGGCTCACCCGCCGGCCGTAGCAGGTAGCAACGCGCCGCGAGCGCGTCCTTCCAAGAATTATATTGTTTTATGAAGTAAACAAAATACGCGTCCGTACTAGTACACTTATCGTACACCTCTGTACTTTAGCACTTGCATACTACTAAATACTGCTTATGTAGAAATTAATTTTCTTTCAATGCCATTTAAATTATTACAAAACTAGCGACTCACCCTCGCTTCGCTCGGGTTTGTCACTAAATTTATCGCGAGCGAAGCCGCGGGTTCCGATAGTAAATGTATATAAAAATTTTACAAATTATATACCTACTAAATTTTATATATTAAATCTTCCTCGAGAACCACTCGACATTTCACCATTGGTGAAAACAGCATGAAAATTGGTGCAATAGTCTTTGAGTTCATCGCGAACAGACAGACAGACAGATGCGGCGAGGGCCTATTTTTATAATATGTAGTAATAGTGATGCCGCCCAATAGAGCAGGTTCTAGGTTATGGCTATGTTGTACGTAATACAAGGAGAAGCAAAAGTCAAAAATCCCTATAACGGCAGGTCACCTTGAAGTTACTCGTACGTATCACATACATCTATCAAACACTTGACGTTTAGTTAAACCAGATTAGAGTGATATTTTTATCATGTAGAATAACAATATAATCTCGTCTACCGTCGGTTTCCTAACGCCATCTTAAGCTAAAATGTATAAGACATATGTTATTTTCCTTTCATTTTAAAATAATTTTCTTGGTTTAATATTATAGGTATCATCTTATGTTTACATATTGATTCTTTAAGTAATGTGAATTGCTTTATTAGATTTATATCAGGGAGATCGATCTGTATTATAAGTCTCTTTGACTTTACATTTTTATAACCATGTGGCTCTACTACACATTACGTAGATTGTAGAAATCAATTTACAAATTATATATATAAAACTTTTCCGTTAGTAAATGTATACAACAACTTGACAAATTATATACTAAAACCTTTGAACCACTATATCCATTGGTGAAAACAGCATTAAAATCGGTGCAGCCGATTCTGAGTTTATCGCGAACTGACAAACAAACAGACGCGGCGGAGGACTTTGTTTTATAATATGTAGTGATAGTAAATAAAAAACATGTGAATGTCTTATTGCCTCTTTTGGTGACAAGATCTGGCTAGTGGCTCTTTTCCGCACAAAGAATAGGCAATTGCAATCCATTCCTCAGGGGAATGCAACATTTGCCACTATTACACGTGGACATGACTTGTATTATTACTATAAATATTAATTAAGCATACACTTGTTTACTATATTGTGGAATATGAACAGAAAAGAGGATGTTGGAGTGGGGAAAAAATTATAAAAGTCGATGCATAACCGGCATCGGGGGGTAGTTGTATCTTGACGCTTGTCGTGGTAGCATTGTTAGATCGTTACTCTGTTGGTTTATTTCTTTAAAATATCATTGTTGGTAGCTTAGTTGTCTTTTTGGTTAGTTTAATTGTGTTTTAGCGTTTTCAGATACTTACAATAAATTGAGGTCGATTTAGTAAGCTTGTTTTTTTAAAAAGAAGCTCACTTCTGGTCTAAATTCACAAGAATATAATATATTTAAGTATTTTTGTAAAAAAGATAGATTTTTTAATAGATATATATATATATATATATATATATATATATATATATATATATATATATATATATATATTGCTTTATACTCTATAGTTTCCTCTTGCTTTAGTAAGATAACTTATGTTTTGTAACATCTTCAATGAGTATTGCTTAAAAGATTAAGTATGAGATAACAAAAATTTTAGGCTCAATCGATCATTTTTGAAAGATAGCTTTATTTTTATCGGTTGTTTTAGGAATTAGGGCATGACGCAGGTATTTCCAGTAAAATTTAACAAATTATAGTTAGTGGGTATTCTTATCTAGTTTTCATTTTTGATTCCAGACTCTAAATAGAAATATCATGACTAAAGTTATTGACATATTTTGTACTCAATAGTAAATGGTAGATGTAAATTTTCTTGAAGTAAGTGCCGAAATTTGTATTTGTTAGTGACGTCGAAGAAAGCTGCAGGACACAACTTTCTGTATATTTATTACCTACTAGCGATTCACCCTTGCCTTGCTCACGTTTTTACGGTTAATACAGATTTCTTAGAGACGTGATATTATTTCGCAGTTAAAAGTATCCTATATAAGTACGTACTCATCAAAATCTGTCAAGTGGTTTTCTCGTAATGTAGTCAGACAGACAGACAAAAATTCTAAATAGTAATTAATTATTGCTATATAAGAGTTTACAAAAAATATTTAATGTACACATTCGACTTAGCTAGAATTTTACTACATGTATAGAATATATAAGTGAAAATAAATCATAAAGAGCCACGAGAGCTATTTATAAGTAATTATATGACAAGTGTACTGATAAAGTAATACCTGTATTATTTATACTGTAACGTAACCTAGTTTAATATTATTTGTATAACCCACTTTTAACTTTAAAATGAAGATATAATATGCAGATTTATATGTTTTTCTTTTAATTTTATGCAAATAATAAATTATTTTGTGCTATACAGCGGCTTTGCCCGCTTAGTTCAAATTATTATACATCACAATAACCACCGCACTCAGAGTCACTTAATGAACCATTTAGTTATGAATCTTCATACTAAAGAACGACTTAATGGTTCATTAAGTGACTCTGAGTGCGGTAAGCGATATTACTGTAAAGTTTCATCAAAACCCGTTCATTAGTTTTGTGAAGAGTAACAATCTTGTGATATGCATTTATGTATGTACATATATACTTACAAAATTTTACGTTTATAGTAATATTAGCTGTCAAAGTTATCTCTTGTATCTATTTTAAAAAGAACTAGTGGTCCTATATCCAACATTTATTTACGGTTTTAGAGCTAACATAGAAAAATATACGACCTACGATTGCAATCATGGTATTTAGACCGCTTAATTGCTTCAATCTGTAATCAAACTGCCATTTAGTTAAACAGATAGCCACTACACGTGCATTAAACATTAGAAATATGCAGAATCATGTATCTGATGCTGTAACACATAGAATTATTGATTACGTAAGTCAAAAATCACAAAATCAATTTATTATGTATTGTTAAAGATTTTCCTTTAAGATTTCTCGTATATATGCATACTCTACATTTTATTTATATAATTTAGTTCGTTATCTTATGTAAATAAATTTAGTTCAAGATACGCGAAGTGCGCAGGTATAAAAATATGGCGCTAACATAATTCATGACTAATATAAAGCGGTGTACACATTAATATAGGTGCACACAATAGTACAGTAAATTATTATAGTATTTTGATAATTTTAAGCACTTCCGCACTAGGCCAGCGCGGTGGACTATGACCTACCTGATCCTCCTCGTATTGAAGGGAGGCCCGTGCCTAGCAGTGGGACGTTAAAAAGGCTGATAACCTTATAAATAATATATTTTAAATCATTTATAATAAATTTTATATTATAAATTATTAAATCATAATATATAGTGTGGACTACACTATATATGATTTAATAATTCCTGACCGATTTCGGCCACGGCGGCCAATCTCACTTAGACTGAACTGCAAATAGTGAAGTGCACAAGTGTATGCCTAGACACAAGTGCACTTTTTATTTCATTTTACTTTTTCGGTAAGAGTTAAGAAGCAGGACCGACGGCTTTACGCGCTTTCCGAAGCACGGTTGTGAAACATTGCTAACTTCCCAACTCCTGTTATAAAGTCATCCTATAAGGGTTACGATATTTCCTTTTGAGGTACGAAACCCTAAAAATATACGCAAGCAAAGTCGCAAACAGTAGTAATGCTATAGACTATAGGTTATACAGTATACTTACTATATTAATAAAACTTATGAAAACGTAAATACAAACGGGTTTTTTTATCAAACCCGATAACGATAAAGTTGGACAGCTAAAAAATCTGCTCCTTGGCGACACCCGTCATGATAATACACTTCAGTGATTGTAGAAGATGAATCACTTTCAGTGGCTTTTATAATTATTACAAGCGACTCACCCTCGTTTTGTCGGGTTCGGTATAAATTTTTTACAAACTTTGATTTTTTTTAATCGTCAAATGTCAAATATTATGGTCGCGTACAGAAATTTAATTTGTGACAAAACTTAATATTTATCAATCTACAAAAAAATAATCTGAAAGATAGTTAACAACTTTAATATTTATTCAACTTTTAAACATTCTCTGGACTGCCAGAAATAATTCAAGACCAAAATTAGCCAAATCGGTCCAGCCGTTCTCGAGTTTTAGCGAGACTAACGAACAGCAATTCATTTCTATATATATACATTTATACATGAATCTAGCAACGGACAAAAAAATTACCTTTTATTTACCAATGTTATGTTTCAAAGCGTTCTTAATAAAAATTACATGGAATAGATAATATAAATTATTTATTTATAAAAAAACATTAACGTGTAATGTACATATTATAACAATATAAATGTTGTACATAATATCTTAGCTGGCTAGCTAGCTTACTATAGTAACATTTTTTTTAAATGAACTATAGTAAGTATCTTTAAAAAAAAGCTCTTAGTTGACAATTCCCTCTTCTCTAAAATGCTCTTCTCTCCCAGTAGACACCACTAAAATCTAACAGGTACAGACGTTCCTACAGTTGTTTTTCTTCATAGAATTAATCCATAGTTTACGGATTTTAAAAGTTAATAACATTCAGTCTAGTCAATTGTTTTAAAGTTCCGTACCTTAAAAGGAAAAGACGGAACCCTTATAGGATCACTTGTTGTCTGTCTGTTTTTGCCGAAAACGTTTTACCCAATCTCCTTTAAACTTAATTTAGTTTAATTAGTTGTAGTAATTGATATTAAAAAAACTTGAGACCACGCCTTACTTAGTATTTTTGGTAGATTATAGCTGCTTCGTCCTTTTAAAATCGGTCATAATATGGCTCGTTAAAGATCATCGAGTCAAAATTAAAATTAAAAATCATACCAGCATATATTATAAGTCTTTAATTTTTCAGTAGGTCAAGAGACGCCATCTGTTTGCCCGACATCTGATGCAATTATCTTATCATTACACTGTTTATTCCTTTATCGGTTATCATATATTTGTGCTCTTTCTTTGCAAATGCTATGTTACTTGTTTTTCATTAGACGCACCTTTGATACGCTCCGGTATATTTATGGCTCGATTTACTTTGATTTATGTAGAAATATTTTGCTTACAAATTATATATCTTAAAGTGTTAAATAATTTATGACTAGCGACTCACCCTCACTCCTCCTCTCCTCTCTGGTTCCTTCATTAATACGTTTTAACGGTTCGAATAGATTTATTAGAAGATGAGATACTTTTCCGCAATAAAAAGTATCCTATATCTTTACCCGGATTATATATCTTTCACCAAAATCACTCCAGTGGTTTTTTCGCGATGTTCCCAGACAGATCGTTATTTAGTTAGTTCTTAAATACATGCAAAGTTTTCAAGCTTAAATATTATTATTTGGGTTTTCTTTCCTGTTATTAGTTTCATGGCGTCAACAATTGTAGTCATTCATTTATGAATTTATCGCGTACTGTGTTTTCCTATTTTGCCCATACCTACTCAATTGATTCACGAATTTTAGGTAAAATAAAATACAATAAAGCAAAATATTTTAAAAATGTCATTAACCTGCAACGTTACTTTAATATTATTATCAGGCCATACATGTTTTAAGTGAGTAGAATCAGTACATTAAATGTTTTAAAAAAACTTATTATAGTGAAATGAATTAATGACTATTATTATCGATACAAGGCCATAAAATATTAGTCCCGTTGAGTTTTTTTCGCCAGTTCTTCTTAGGTCAGAGGCTTCTTTCTAAACTGGTAGTAGACTCATGACGTTCAGTAAAAAATTGCAATAAATTTATACTGAATAAAATATTTTGTATTTTGAATTTGAAAAAGTCTATAGTTTTTAGAATTTTTGTGTGTCTGTCTATGACCGCATAGCGGATAAACCATTGGATAGGTTTGAAATTTGGTATAGGATACTTTTTACTGCGAAAAAACGTCACGTCACTGAGAAATCTATACTAGAAAAGCAATTAAAACGTACCCAAATAGAACGAAGCAAAAGAAAAAATTAAATAATATTAAAATATTGACAACGTCATGAAGAAAAGTCCGTCACTAGTTTGTATGTACATAATATGTGCGACTTGACTTTGCTCAGTCTTTTCTACATTCTGCACGTCTTCTTTTTTGCAATATGAAATAAATAATGCACTACCACGTCATATAAAAAGACAAAAAATTTAACACATCCTTCAAATGTAAGAAATGATAATTCATGCGTAAAGAACTCTTACATTTTCAATATTAATGGCAATTAGGTTAGTACTCCCATGTAGGTTAAATACGAGCTTACGTCATATAAATTATCATATTAAAGATATATATCAATTAAAATAATTTTTTCGTCACGTAGGTACATATTTTTAATAGTAATTAAGTATTGGATTAATTAATAGTAATTAAGTATTGGAATTTGATTCTCTCGGGAGCACTCGTTTAACCCGATCTTCTAAAACATAAATCTTTTATATTACTCCTTTTTAAGAGATTATTTTATACTAGCGACTCACCTCGCTTCGCTATTAAAATAAATAAGGTCCGCAATTAAAATAAATATAATTTCTAAAATAAAAGCCTACTCTTAAAAACTTACTCCTTACAACATTAGCTATCTGCGAATGAAAGTTACGTCAAAATCGGTCCAGCCGTTTCAGAGATTAGCGGAAATAAACCGACAGGCAGACAAAAAAATAAAAATTGATTTTTTTATGTATGTACATTGCATTCTTTCGTTTGCATTTAGTGAAAAGGTGTTAATATGAAATTAAAAAAAGACACTTCAATTATTGAAATTTTATCACAGACAAGTTAAGAGAACTCGATCATTGTCGCTAATTACACATCAACGACAATTGAATGAGCCTATACTCGATATCTAACCTAAATTTTCAAGGAGTTGGGTATTTAACAGGCATCCTTGAACATCATCAGGCCAAGGTTATCAGATGATTATAGGAATGTTCGTTGTATATATTGATGTAAATAAATACAGAAATTCGAAATTAATCCGTTAAATTAGTCCATTTAAATTAAAATATAATCCATTTTATCTATATTCAAGGCCGTCTTTTTTACCTGTTGATATTTTTTTACTATTTGCGGAAAAGGTTTCGAAAAAAGGCAAGGATTAGATAACATTATCGGGACGGACATAGGCTTTTTGTCTCTACCTCGTGGATATTTACAGGCTTATAATCATAGAACAGCTTGGCGGACCCTAGTGTAAACAAAATCAAATTTATCTTACTTCTCTTCTTTATAGAATATACATTTTTCGGGGATAAAAATATTCTATGCGCTATTCCAGTGTATATTCTATCCCTTTTTTTATAGTTGGGAAATGCATTGACGCATACCACCTGTAAAAAATAGGCGGTTATGTGGATTGTGGGACTCACTAGCCTAAAGCCAGTACTACCCACTAAAATCCAACTTACCTTACCTGTCTTAATGGGGCGTCGCAGGATCGTTTGCACATTCAACTACGACGCTCCGACGACCCGGCAGGTCTGCCGAAGCAGACCACACAGCCACGAGGGCTGCTCCACAGTCCGTAAAATCCATCCATGTAAAATTCTGCTATTATAATATATATAAGTACCAGGAGCAACCCGCAACACACATCATCCACCGAAGTGGGCCCTCCCTGCGCGTCTTTTTGCTTTGCGTCCGGTCGGACGCTACTGAGCCGGAGGGGAGTGTATAATCTATCCCTGTGCCACACCGAATTAATTAGATTT
Source organism: Boloria euphrosyne (assembly GCA_951802675.2). Classification (NCBI taxonomy): domain Eukaryota; kingdom Metazoa; phylum Arthropoda; class Insecta; order Lepidoptera; family Nymphalidae; genus Boloria; species Boloria euphrosyne. Next base: position 7,960,585 of record OX637896.1, read on the forward strand.
TTGACAAAATGTAACTCTTTTTAAAGCTATACTTCTATCGGCGCGTTATGAAAAATGAATGATGAGAATGATTTTTTTCAATGTATTGGTAATAAATTACATAAGTGATTACATTAAGCCTAAATTGATAAAAATTTAGCACTTTCCCAAAAACGCAACGGAAACGTATCAATCTTCATTAATTATGACGATATGATTACTGCTTTACAATAGGAGGAAAATGTGCAGTATATCTACTAAATATAAATCTAAATGTAAAATTTGTATGATAAGATATAGAGGATAATGCATGAACTATTAGTCCGATTTCGAAAGTTTTTGTTAGTGGAAAGTTACATCTATGTAGCTTTCCACTAACAAAAACAGTGTGTTGGCCATTTACCGTCCGGAAATTCCGGCCATGCCGGTAAGTCACACATAACCACTAGTTCGTATGCAGGTGGTATACCTAAATGCCCGACGTTGATAAGAAAGGATACTAACTATCTTTATACCCACCCATTAACGAGGATATACGAAGTAACTATCATACACAGATATGCAAGCTTATGCAAAATAAAAATAAAATTATATTCACTAGCTATTTGTCTATGTATTTAGATTAACAAGGATTATTAAATGTAAGCACTATGTTAATTAGCGTTTGTTGTACGCACGCGAGATATGACATAATTACGGATTTAGATTAATGATCGATGGTATTTAAATCTTAGCGATAATGTGTGATTTAGATTGAAGAAATAAGCTTAAAATACTATCAATCTGCGTATTCGATTTTTTTTACAGCAAACTAGAAGCAAATTCTTGTTCTATAGTTAAATAATATTTCAATTTTCTCAACAAATAATGTTTAATCTTAAAACAACGTCATAGTTTTCTTGAGATTAGAGTTGCTATTTACATTATGTAAATACGTCGTTATTGTAGTATTTCTAGAATAAACTTTTCATTCAGCGAACGTAAGTTACGTGAAAAGACGAAAAAATTCCGGTACATTGACGCCAAATATTTGTGATTTGGTCTAATGTGCCTGGACTGCAAGTGTAACGCTGATAGGTTATCTCCACAATCAGGGACATGTCGCCATGTATCATCATTCATCATCTTGACGTGATTCCTATGAGATTTTGCCAAAATCCAACACTTTACTTAACTCTGTCACTACGTTGACTTGTCTTATATAATACGTTACGTAATATTTAAAGCTTACATTCCCAATTTTTCTTTTGGTTTCATATCAACAACGTAGTACTAACCAATCAGTTAATTTACACGTGAACAGTAATCAGGTTTCATTAATAGGTATAAGTATAATAAATAATTAATTACATAAGATAAAGACATTACGAATGCATCGATCATATCGTCTAATCCTTTATTATGTTCTTTTATCAGCATTTAACAAATCTCTAAGTGATAAGGCTCAACAATCCATACCAGACTTCATAATTAGACAGTATTAACGTGTTATTTATTGAACCAGTGATTTAGTGAGTGAAAACGTATCAGTATTATAGTGACTAAGTTTAAAAGTTAAGGATGTGTTGTCGAACGAGCGGACTTACATAAGTGAAACATGACAGTGAGGTGACGTTGGACGCAAGCCCGTAGGCTGTAGTGATAGATAAAAAGAAACATTCCTCTGTTAAAAATTCGAACCCAGGGCCCGGTGGAACACTGCAAGGATATCTGCAAAATGACCAAGGGCCCTCGGAAAGTGAAGCTAGTCATTGTAGTCAACAATAAGAAAGAGTGAGTATTACAATTTGCTATGTTAGTTTTTCTTCACACTTTACATTTAAACAAATTGACAACATAATTTACTTTGCTTTAAGTAATATGAGTCATGGAAAATTAAAAGCGAGCAAATATACAATGTCTGAAGCAAATCCGCATCAGTCAAGATTCGAATCTTGACCACATTATAAGACAAAATAATGCTTGTTACAATATTTATACCATCTATGAATTGCGTGATTTTTATATCATGTTTAATTATTTTTCCAAGCTGCTGTTTGCTCTTCTAATATATGTGTCAGTTTATTCTACGGCTATGTTTACATTTCATCATATGAAAGATATGAAATAGGTTGACAAGCTTCGGCTTTTTAGCTATCTGTGAAATATTCTATTGGCTACTTTAACTTTTAAATAATACTATCTTACGGACTTTTCATGTATTCATTTTGATGACTCTTCTGTGAATTTGACTATTAAAAAGTATTGGAGTAGTTGAAAACCAAACATAATAAATCCGCGAAATCGTCAAGGCAAGTTAAATAAAAAAAAATAGTATTGTTAGTATTTTAATTATTTTAAAGTTATTATTACATTGTTACAAAGGGATTTCTGTATAAAATGAATATAAGACCACATTTTAAGGAAAATCCATATACTATAATCTATTCAAAAAAGAAACGCAAAAATTTACTGATAACTCCTGTAAAGTTAAACTTTAAAAATCCTCTCTTGAAAAAGTAAGCCCTAGTGACTTGGAAGTGATGAAAATGGTAGACTGTATAGAGCTAATACAATTCTTTATCAGTAAAAATGATATTATTTTTGTTATCTTGTTCCTTTACTGATGGGGATCGCGACCACTTATGATACTCTCCATGCTGGACGATTCACAGAAGCATTGATTGCGGCACTGCCTTCTTTATCATGTTCACCAGCTAGTTGCGCTTCTCTTCGGCCTAAGTTAATCAGTTTCTCTGAACTATGGTGATCGCATAATATATTGAAAGAATAGCCTTTTATTGAGAAAAAGTTGTGAACCTCTCTGTGGGAATATTACAAGCTATATCAGTTTTGTTATATAATAATACTAATATAGCTGTATTAATAATATTTAATTGCAAAATAGTAAATTCTAAATCAGTAAATCAATAAAATCTTAGTATTCATAAATAAATAATAATAATAAATATTTTGGGACATTATTACAACAGCGCCATCTAGTTCCGTGGTAAGCTAAGCTTGTGTTACGGATACCAGATAGTTGATATACTACACATATACATTTTAAATACATACATATTATAAATAAAGACACCCATGACTGGAGTACAAACATTCGTGCTCAACAAATGAATGCCCCCAGCGGGACTCGAACCCGCGACCGCTGGCGCAGAAAGTAGGGTCACTACCAACTGAGCCAAACGAGTTGTCATATCATAAGGTATTAAACGTCTTCTTAACTCCGGATGCAAACGATTTTGCCTCTATTACTTCACGCGGTTGAGTCGATGTTGCGATAACATTAGCATATAATGGCGTACTCGCTGTTCATTCATGAATCTCATTGGAGTTTAATTGGTCCTGTTCCGTTTTATGTTTGCGTGTTCATTTTCTATTAATTATAAAAATAGTTAATATTTATCTTTTATATTCATTACCATCTCTTTGTACATTTTAGAACATTTTATCAGTTACAATTCAAGTCAAGTTCTGTCTGAACCGTTTCTTCTATGTATTATGTTGGGAAAATTATGAAAAATAAAACATTAATGACCTAGATTATTCAATAATAATTGAAAGCTCTAAAACAGCACAGTTTCTAGTAACTACTGTATTAATTGTTCTTTTATAGTAGCACTTAACAATAAAAATAATGGAAAACGAAATGAGCTCGGCATTATTCGCAATAACGTTCTAACAATATTAGATATATTGTATATTGTATAAGCAAGGCCATTATCATAAAATAAAAGATAAATAGGTCCTAAACACGTCCCTTAAACAATTCTATGTTTTCAACAGTTGTTTCTGTATTCGAATGCAAAGCAAATCATCTCCCATGACATGCCCTGCAGTAATGATGGTCATCGGAGTGACTGTTGTATTTGACGCGGAAGCGGGGGCTTCCTGTCATTATACTAATCACGCCAGCCCGCGATACGCTGAAACTGCGATTTCATATAATGATTAAGAACTAAGGTTTATAGGATCTGTGTAATAGCTATGTTTTCGTATTGTATAAGTTATGTGTACTTAAAGTAGGTGGTATAAGTTATAAAAAAATTATAGAGCTTTTTAACTCGTTTTGTTTTAACCCGACTAGGGTCAATGTGTTATTACAAAAAAAATATGTTTCACCTTTGAATAACGGCTTTACTCAATTTAGATATATGGCTCGAGTTCTAATAAATACCCCTCAAGGGTTGTGCTAGTCCAATGTTGAATGTTATCTATGATGTCCTTTTCTCACTGGCTCTTGCTAACTGCACAAAAACTAATATAAGTGCAAAAATTTACGCAAAAATTAAAATGCGTTCTATTGCTTTCATTCCCATATTGCACTGAGATGACAATCAGACACGACTAGTGAGAATCTGGCGCAGAACCGACCTACTTGCTCTCCGAGCACGGGGTGAAAGCGACAATTTCCCAACTACGGACTGGGACTTTCTTAACAGAAATAATTATTAACTAAACATCGAATCCAATACCTCCCTGTCTTCAGCCGTACATGCTAACCACTAGGCCACCGGTATATTCTAAAATAAGCCTGACCTCCGAAACTTTTGTAATTCATGTAACCGGTCATGTCGATCGGTCATTGGGTCGTTTTTAATAAATTAAACTCATGTTTTTTGCGAAATGCTAATATTATAATTAATCATTTTAAACTTAAGTAGAGTAATAACATCCTGTGTGATAGTTATGCAAAACAAATTGCGAAATTATAAGGTGTTGGAGAAATATTTCGATAAGTGAAACTGGTATTAAAGTGTATGATGACAGATATAAAGCAAATTTTAGGTATAAATATAAATTTCCGACACTAGTTTTATGTAAAAGCCAGTTTTATGCGTATGTAGTTGCTTTAAAATAGATAATATCTTAGTACCGGTGAATAGAGGCTGGAAACATTGTTTTTGTTTTTAGATTAAAGAATAGTCCGAAAATGAATCTATAAATTAGAGAAATATATGTTCGTTCATAACTGTTCTATAAATAATAACTTAAAGATATGGAAATACTTGTTCTTATTTCATTTATTACTAAGTAAATGATCGGTAAAATTACTGAGGTAAAGTTTTAATATAATGTTAATTTATAAACAATCAAAAGTATGATAAATGACTGATATTATAGATTGGCCGGTAATATATGCAAATAAAAATAAATACTTAGAGCGATAAAAAAAGTAGAATAAGCCATATCAGCATATTAAGAAATGTTAGTTACATACACATTCATACACACATCTGTCGGAAAACGGTTACACAAATTTGAGTGAAACTTTTAAATATTTGACCTGTCAATGCTTTTGCTTAATATTATTACTGTTGAAAAACGTTGACAGAATTCAATTTAGTTATGAAACTCGTAAAAAAACAATTGAGATAAGTGAATATGGCATCTTGGGCCCAATTTAATACGAAGGTAATGACTGCGGAACAATAATGGCACGATACGATGATCGCGCACTCTCACGCGATTCACTGTCCTTGCGGTCCGCCATTTGATTCGTAATATTAGCGAATAATAAAAATATTCACCAAACCTACTTTGTGAATGCCCCTATTTGGTCCTGTTTAACATAAAATAATAATAAATTAAAATTAGCTTTTTTTAATAATGTTTATAAGGTGCTGGCAAGTGAACGGTAGTGGGTTCGATTCGTGTTTCTCATTTAGCTCTTTCGCCTTCTGCTTTTCAATTATTTAATTGCTAATAGGTAAAATACCACAAATAACATTTTTTTTATTCAATACTAATTATAAATTACTTATAATCATAGTAGTAACTCGAAGTCGACATTAAGAGATTTCTTAAAGATAAGTCCACTTTGCCTTCGACTCAAACAAAGTAATCCGTATTAATTTTTAATTACGATAAAGATATACATTATGTAATTATAAAAGGTAAATAAATTGTTGGTCTGAACGCGCTTATGTAAATACTACAATTGTATTATTTTATACTTCACTCGTACTTAGAAAATTTATGCCCTAACATTAGGAACAAAGCGATAAGACAGCGAGTACAATTTTAGACAAAAGCGAGTACAATCTAAGTATATAATATAAAAAAGCGAAAGGCCATTCACTAATCGCGTAAATTTTGAAAACCGCTTGACGAATAAAGGTGAAATTTTGCAAGGAAGTAATTTATAGTTATTAGACGTCCACTAAGAACGGATTTTGCGACAGGGCCGGATTAAGGAAGTCTAAAGGCTCTCGCAAGCTTGTATGAAAGTCCTTCATTTTTTGTGCAAACTTTAAATTTGGCAGGTAGCACCTAGGGACGAACCCGAGCGAAACGATTGTGTAGTTGCTAGTATTTTATATGACAAAATAACATCTTATTCGACCAAGCGTAATATTTGCGCTTACAGCATTAATTGAAAGTAGGTGAAAATCGTCGTATTAGGTTTGTTTACAAACTTTGTAACATGTAGCCAGTAGCATAATCCAATTTACACGTGTTAAAATACATCTTGTGATTAGATAAATTAGTAAATAGGATTCCGGAAAATACCCACGATTATTATATAAGAATTATTAATTTTATGATACTGGCTTTAATTTTTTTTATCTTACTGTGGTGGAATGTGGCATATCTTTCTTCGACTAAAGTGTGTTTGCTTCCATCTAGTGGCAAACACTCTTGTCAATGTCTGCTTAAAGCTCACGAAAGTTTTGAAAAGTCAGAGCTTTTACTTTTTTTAGGTATTTGTTAGGTATATTTCAAATACACATATAAAATTTAAATAGTTTTAATTTACTGCGAGCGACTTAGTATTGAAATTGAAATGTAAAAGGCTGCATACTTTTTGCATTTCAATTTTAAGTATGACTAGTAGACTCACCGTTTCTAGATTTAGCGCGAGCGAAGCCGCGAATTCCGTTAGTTAAAATAAATAAAATTTCTAAAATAAAAGCAGCCAGCAGCAGTTACTCCTTATAACATTAGCTATCTGCGTGTGAAAGTCCCGTCAAAATTGGTCCAGAGTCCAGACAAACAGACAAAAATTGATTTTTCGATGTTCGTACCGTATATACTTTCATATTGTTACGTACTACGGGTTCGGGATCGGAAATTATAAGCGTTCTTGCACTAAGGTTTTTTTTATTTCACTTTGAATACACGCACAGTCTGTACACAACACTAGTCTCTGAACACTGTATTTCTCTTCTCAATACTCCTTCTCAATACTTCTTCACTAATACTTTAACTAACTCTTCACTTTTCCACTATTTTGTATCGCTTCTTATCTTCACTCTACTTCGACTCGATGTCAACTAACTCTCGACACACTGCTGGCCTTTTTATATGCATAAATATTAGAACATTCTAGTATCGAAAATTCAAAATGTTTCTAGTAATTTCGAATCCTTTCCCGAAAGTGTTTTGTCCCTCTCTAACACATTAGAATTTGTAATAAGCTGTCCCTGTCATCTAATTGACATACGTTAAAAATTGACATTCGCCGTTCTAAGGCATGGTACAAGCGTGCTATTATGACGAGTTCACACTATATTACGCGACAATATGCATTTAGTGAAAAGCTGTTAAATTGAAATTAAAAATAGACTTTAATTTTATTTAGATGTATATATATATATTATATATGTGTATGAAGTGAGTTAAAGATGCTAGTGTCGCAATCAATGTGTTCTTCGAGATTCAAGGATAATCAAGTTAAGTTAAAGAGGCTCTATCATCCTAACCACTTATGTACAGCAACGTTTTCACTTAAACCTATTTATTTATAACATTACAACTATTTGCGTCTATCCTGTCCTTGTTTAATCGATAATGCGATCGTCACGAGACATTTTATGAAAATGTCAAATACACTTCACCTTGTGTGTACTTTAGGCAATTTACAATTTTATTTTTATGTGTCTCCATAAATAATATTTTAGAGAGTTTGCCTAATAGTCAGGTCTTTCTAAAATTCCCACTTTTTTGACTGAAAAAATTATATTAAGCAGACAATTTGCAAAAACAAATGCCGTTATAAAAAAAATATGTCCTGAATACATTAATTTGACATATCAAACTTTACTATCTATGTTATTACCATTTAGATCCCCTCGTTGTCCATATTACTTTGTTTATAAAAAATAAACAAAGGAAAAGTCCCCCGAACCTCCACTATTGCTTAAAAAATATTTAAATAACCATATACGGGAAATATGTATGGGATGTAGAAATTTTCCGCGCAATGAACTATCTCTACGAATCTATGATCGTGACAGTATAAAAGAAATATAAACCAACAAAAAACTTTTTGCATTTAAATAATATATAAGAACTGTATAACATGCATAAGCAGAGTCGATGGAAAATATCTGTTAACCAAAAATGTTACACGTACACCCTAATGACGCGACGCCCGACATACAAATCGCGCGTTTCGTCACCATTTGCGGTATTTCGGACGCATCGCCGAAATCGCGACGCGTGCCTTGAATAGACAGTCGCGAAATGTAGTCAAGGATTAAAGAGTTAGATATGGCATTGGGCCAGAATGAGAAAGCTTTTTAATAAATATACAATTCGCAACGTAAAAGTGTGTACGAAATCAATATATGTACATAATATGTATTCTAAAGTCTGTGGTACAATAAACTAAAGTCATGTAGGAACTAAGCAGAAGAAAGTCTGGCCCTAAAAATTTTGGCACCATAGCTATAGAGATAATAATATAAGTAATTATTCAAATGATGATTATACCTGCTTTTCATTAAAGGGACTTAGCTGAGTCATCTAATTTTGTATCAGAAATAGTTCAGTTTATTTTCCTTGAACAATTCATTTTATATGTAGTGCAGATATCTGAAATATAAATCATGTTAAGACCTTATTTCTAGAAATGTTCTCTATCTGACGACCTTTGGTGAGAGAATTAGTCTTGATGAAAATGGATAGATGGAATCTTCGTATAAACTAGCAAAAAGCTGATCTTTGTGAGCTAGTTACGCGTAGAAACGCGTAGTTTTCCTAACGGGTAATAATGTTACAGCGATGTTAACTTTTTGGTTTTCTAACAAATGACGTTAGTAGTACAATAACATCCTATCCAATGAAAACAAAATTGTTAATCTTAATTGTTTTTTGCACAAATCTATAGGCGTGATAATTTTTCAGTAAAGTGTACCACAAAATACTCAGGTTGTGGGATAGTGTTTTGTCTCGCTTCGCTCGCCCTAATAAATGATTTTATAGTGCTCTGATATTTTTCGGCAGTAAATAGTATCCTATATTATGTTGACCCGGATAGCTATTTACATACCATATTTGCTCAAAATTTGTCCATTCCTAAATGTCGTAACATTAAAGATTGTGGACGTTTTATATGAATATATTTAATGAACAGATTCGAATCAGAATTTTAACGAAAAACCTCAAACCTCTTTCTCCTTGGAACAATGGAAATCGAAGTTAAGGTCGTTTTAAAACGGAGCAGCACTACCAAAATATTTTGTACAATGATTTTGTTTATAATAATTGTTGATAGATCCCTCATTTAGTAGAAGGTTAGAACTTCGAATGTCAAATCAGTAGCGTGAAGGTTAGTGATAAATCTAGCTCTAATCAGGGATTACAAACTCAATTATTTCTATTACATATCTAAATCTGTATTAATTCGATATTATCATTTCTAAATTCATCGAAATAGAACCTAGTAGAATAACTTTTTAAGGCTGTTCTGTTAACTATGGTAATACATAAGGATATGTCGACACGTTTGGCTCAGTTTGTAGTGACCCTACTTTTTCTCTCGGTTTGAATCCCGCTGGCATTCATTTGTTAAGCAGGAATGTTTGTACTCCAGTCATGGGTGTTGATATTTATAATATGTATTTATTTAAAGTAATATATGTGTGTGTGTGTATCAACTATTTGGTATCCGTAACACAAGCCTCGTAGCTTACCATGGAGCTAGATGTCGCTGTGTGTAATAATGCCCCAACATTTTCTTTTTCCCCATGTTTCTACATGATGTGTATGTAATCACTTACGTAGTATTTATAGTTACGAAAACTTATGATAATTATACTAAAATATGAGAAAAAGCTACTTTTTCTATGGAAGAAATTCAAAGCCATATGTATTATGTATTTTATCATTTTGCCGAGGGTAAGTCTGCTGTTTACAAAAATTCTTTAGTAAATTGAAGGAAATCGTGGATGCTTAAACTTATGTTTTACTATGAACCGTATTGCAAACTTAAGATTTTACTTATCTATGCAAAAAACATTAACAAAGAAAGGGGAAAAAATAATAAACTGTTTTTATTTGCCTATTTACATATATGTATATGCTTATTATATATGTAAGAGATGTACTTATGTATTTATAAGTCAATCAGCCTTGACCCGACACACCTTAGTTAATTTTCGCTACACTTTACCTCGTCTGAAGTAGAGCACTAAAGCAATATTATATGATAAATTTTTCGCTAGTGATTTTGTCCAAGTAAGGTATAGGATTTTAATAAACTTTAGCCTTTTTAAAGCCCTACTGCTGGGTGATTTGACTGTAGTCTATCACGCCACGCCGGCCCGTGCCGTGTTTTACCGGTTTTTAACGGTTACTTGAAATCTCTTAGAAATGAGATATTTTCCAGCAGTTACAGTATCCTATATCCTGACCCGGATGACCAGCTATCATCATACCTATTTTCATCAAAATCTGTCCAGCGATTTTCTCGTAATGCGTTCACAGATAAACAGACAAACAAAAATTCTAAAAACTATAGATTTGGCCCCTGTATCGATAATAATGACTTTTTCAAAAAGAATTTTCAAAAAATATTCAATGTACAAATTCGACTATGTTAGCATTTTATTATATGTATATTACCTATGGATTTTTTTATGACCTGGCATCAAAAAATACTTGTGACTAAATTTTCATCGTTCTACCTCCAACCCCTATTTTTAATAGTGATTAGAACGCGGGCGGAGCCGCGGGACTTGCTAGTTGGTATTACACATAATACAACGTATAATATATACATATTATAATAATATAGTAGGTACATGAAAGTTTGATGTTTCATTTACGACGACGAGGGAAAGTTCCAAATAATCTTTCCACGTTCATCTTAAACTGCATTTGTACTCGTATAATGTAAATATTTAATAAAAGTATCTGTTTTCTTATATCATAAACGGTCGTGCGTCAGACGATCCTTGGCCGCTAATTGAGCCAATATACTCTTGCACACCTGATACGGAATTTTTGTTTCCATACAGTTATACGTGCATACATTCGTATGTAACTATGATTACTTAGTAATTTAGGAAGAATGAAAAGCTTAATCTTTACGGCCATATATATCTAAGCTTAGTCTTGAATGATTTTGACAGTGGTAGTGTTTTTTAGGCTTATAAATAGCGTCATAATGTTAGAGATTAACAGTGGAGGTAGAAGAAAAGATTAAAAGAAGGCAGTAAGTATTGACGAGTAAAATATTTAAAATAGATAAATGTGAACCATAAAAAAAACTTCAGTAACTACCTATAACAACAGCTATCTGCCAATGACAGTCGTGTCAAAATCAGTCCAGTCGTGTCGAAGACTGGCCGGAACAAAAAGACATACATTTGGTTAATTACTGCTGACTACGGATCCCTAAAAAATGGTCTAACCTAAACAAGATATAAGTTACAGAGCATCTGGTATATAGATCAATGCCACTTAAAATCTGACACAAACTGTAGAGCGATACTGCATCAAACAAATGCGTATATCAAGCGAATGAGCGGTCAATAAACGAATGTCAATACTCCTGAGGTCGGCGTCGGGTTGCATCTAAATTGACTGCGTGATGACTCGAGATCACGCGGAATGTCAATGAGTTAGGCAATTGAAAGTTTCGGCTTTACTCTACTGTTTTTACATACTACCTCCTACTGCTGGTTTTTCTACATTATTATGATTTATAGCTAACTTAAAACTTTTCTTTTGTAAAATATTACTTGTGATATACCCTTTGCTCGGTTGAGTTACCAAGTGCCTAATGACTATGTGTACTAAACTTCATCCAAATTCCAAATCCCTCCAGCCATTTCAACATCTACGCATTACGCATAGGCATACTTACAAAAATTTTTATGTCTAATAGCAGTCTAATAGTCAGTACCTTTGACTGATTATTAACATTAATTATTACCGAAGTAGTAATTCCAATCTAGCATCACTCGGAGTTTTTCAAAACGAAAGTAATATAAATAATTCGTTTTCCATTGTAGTGGGGTTAAGTCTTATCTAAATGCAAAATTTGATCAAAATCGTTAGAGCCGTTTCTGAAATAGGAAATATATATGTACCTATACTAGAATTGCTCATTTAATCATCGTATCATGTTATTTATATGAAACCTCTCTTGTTACAGCCCGCCTACCTTTAAGACTCTAACGCCGACGTCGCGCACGCAGCTCAAACAACAGTTGATGCGAGAGCATGCGCAGGAGCAGCTACGTCGAGAATCATTACAAGTAAGTACTTAACTACTTAATAGTATACCTTTATTACCAAAGTGGAAGGAAATTAATTAAATTTTCCAATTAACCTTTTTACAATTATTGTTTTGATTTTTGTAATTGATGTTCCGATATGACTCAATTTTTAGGATGTTAAATAAAACTTACTAGGTAGTATTTCTAATTTAATGCCTACAATCGGCTATAAATTAAAAAAAAAACTTACAATATAACCAGCTAAAAAAAAGCTTGTATCTCATAGCAAAATTTTACAACACTGCTATTGTTAATCCCAGGCACAACAAGCTGGCCAATCCAAAGACAATGAAGATAAAAAGAAGTCCAGTCCCACAGATGTACCGCGCATCACGCCGCACGTGGAGCTCCCGCCACAGGTGTTGCAGGTTAGTTCAAACTCCAACATATTATGTATGTATACTATACTACACTCGTATGTCGGGCACTAGCTCAGTGGTAACGCTCACAGAAACCGAGTGAACAGGGTTCAAATTCCGGGTGTGCTAATAATTTTTCTACATGATTACTTTTGTTTTATGGTGAGGTTGTACGGCGAAGAAAAACATCGTGAGGAAACCACTAACCAGCATGTCTGATAGAATCTATCGAGTTTACGAAGGATTTGTGATTTGTGACTAATGCCTGACCTTCTCCTCAGCCAAGATTTATTTTTTATGTTGTTTCAATTCACTATTAAAGGTTCCATTTACACTACAGTTACACTTTTTATTCATCTACAGTTTAAGCAATCAATTATCCTTAATTTCAATTAAATCGGTAAAAGGAACATAATATACGAGTATCTAGGTATATAAAATTACGTTTGCATCCTTGGTTTGCATCTATACATATACTTAAAAAATTGTGTGTCTGTTATTTAATATAAAGGTTTTCTCAGGTACATAGAGTTCTTTGCATGATATAAGTACTTAAAAAATCCTTTAAAAATATTTTGCTGTTTTTTTCTTCTGTTTGTCCGGGATAATATTTGGAACGGCTTAATCGATTGTAATGGGACTTGTACTGAAAGTTAGCGGAGTTTGAGGGTTACATTTATTATAATCCGAATAATTTACGTTACTAAGCTGCTTCTGTCTAATTTAAAAACTTGAACTAATACTAAATTCAAAGTTATCTCAAAAACCCATTGATATCTTAAAATAAAAAGGATATTATATAAACTTGCAGGTGCGAACAGTTCTGGAAAATCCCACCCGGTATCACGTGATCCAAAAGCAGAAGAGCCAGGTGCGGCAGTACCTCAGCGAATCCTTTACCCCACAGCCACAGGTTAGTTACGAGTATATCTACTTATATTTTATTAACTCTATATTTAATTTTATTAAAACATGGATATTATAAGATATTTTATACATTTGATTTTTCCGCTTATTTAAAGTGAATATCAGATACTAATTAAATTTGCTTTGATTCATCAGAATCTGATATATAATATTTTAAATTAATATAAAGTATATAGGTACGTTATAATGATTAGTATAGATTTTTTCAGTAATGGGAAATCTTCCTCTAGAATCACTCTGTTTATTGATAACTAGCGACTCAGACTTCGTCCCTAGGTACCCCTTTTAGAATACAATTTTTACAAACTTTAAATGTCTTATTTATTTATATCTAATCAAAAGCCTAATAAATAAGTTTCAAGCTTCTAGCTTTAAAAATGACGTAATTTCCATACAAACTTTCATCCCCTATTTCAACCCTTTACAACCCGTTTTTTCGTCTTCAAAAGTAGCCTATGTCTTTTCTCAGGCTCTAGACTATCTGTGTACCAAATTTTATTAAAATCGGTCCAGTAGTTTTTGAGTTTATTTGTTACATACAAAAATACATTACTTAATCTATACTACTATATTAATCTGTAGAGTCTGTCTGTACACTCAATTTTTTTATCGAATTTCGTCATAAATATTCGTTTTATGACTCACTGACATCAGTTTTACAATTTTTGAAATTTTTGTCTGTCTGTCTGTATGTCCCGCTATAACTCAAAAACGGTTAAACCGATCTCTATAAAAATTGGTATATAGTAAGAACATGTGACTGCGCAAATTTTTATCTGCCTGTCCGTGTGTGACCGCATCACAAAAAACCTCTGGACAGATTTGGATGAAATTTGGCATAATGTTAGATTATGCCAAAGTTATATTATAGTTACCCGGGTCAATATATAGGATACTTTTTACTGCGGGAAAATAACTTATCTCTGAGAAAAATACAAAAAGAAAGTTAGAAATAAAACCACGTCTGCATTTACGACTTTAGAACGCAGACGGAGCCGCGGGTATTGCTAGTACTTTATAATATTAGTATAGAAAACGGCATTAAAATCCGTTGCGTAGTTTAAAAGATCTAAGCGTACAAACGGCTAGATGTGACTTTGTTTTATACTATGTTATACGTGGAGATGTCGGTTGGCGCCGATTTCTAAAACATCTGATTGGGTATCTATAGCAAATTAATAAAAACCGCCAGTTTCTTTTTTGACATCGGTATTTTTTTTATTACGATATGACCTAGAGTACAGGGTAAAGCCCTAATTAACTGTATTTTTTCGTATCCAGGTGGCAGGCGCAGTGCGAGGCGCGCCTGTGCAAAGTGCCCCGGAGCTGGGCACGGGAGCTCAGTCGCCGGATAGGGCTTCATCCTCCAGCTTGCTAAGTCCCGGGTTGTGTTCCGCGGGGGCCAACTCTGAAGTAAGCAGTTTAGTTTAAGTTGTTTTTCTATGTATTTTCATTCATTTAAAATTTAACATTGATATAGAAACAAAAATCAAACTCAAATACAATTAGCGTCTTCAGTGTCCTAAAACAGGGCGCATTCTTACATTCAAATTATGAACGTATTTAAATTTCAAAATTATAAGTATATGTGTAGTGTATCGAATATTTGGTATCCGTAACACAAGCCTCGTAACAGACGGTGCTGTTAATGTCCTAACATATTTATTTATTTTATTAAATTAATTCCTTTATTTTCTCTCAGGCAGACGAGTTCCTAGATGACATCCTATCACTGGACACCCCCCTGTCATCTTCAGAGCCAGCGTCCACCACCAGTTCGTTAGCCGGCGACTGCGCTGTACTGTGCGACGCGGATATGCACGCACTTGCAAAGGACCGACAGAAGAAAGACAACCACAATATGAGTGAGTATTTCATTATATTGGGTTTAGTGTATATTATCCTGAATTTATGAATTTAATATGAGATTCTTCGAGAGATGCGTTTTTAGATCCCTTACAGAGCGGTAGCGTATAGGCAACTCCTTTGCCACCGATGACTTGTTGTGACCGTTTGCGAGTTTGCCTATTTAAAAAAATATATAAAAAATGGCGATGGTGAACAATGTCTACGCTGAAATAGAATCGTTGTTCCTCCATAGATAGCAAATAGCAATAGATAGTGTATTGTAATATGAAAAAAATGTTGTCGCTTTAATTCGTCCCATATTTTTTTCTAAAATGAAACTAGCCTCAGGTATTCTGACAGTCAGTGAAAGTCCCGTCATTTGTCAAGGTATTTCAGAGATAAGTGGTATCAAACAAACAGACAGTCAGACAAAAATAATAAAAATTGTTTTTTTTTTATAAGTACTGTATAATTAATTACATATACATTTATTAAAAATAAACAGACACTTTAATATTAATTAAATAAACTCTGTACAGATAAATATATATAAATAATATAAAAGTTTATTATAATAATGTAATATTTCAACAAACCAATTCCAGTCGAACGTCGTCGCCGTTTTAATATAAACGACAGGATAAAGGAACTCGGGACCCTTCTCCCTAAAACCAACGACCCCTTCTACGAAGTCATAAGGGATGTTCGTCCCAACAAAGGAACAATATTGAAGAGTAGTGTGGATTACATCAAGTGTCTTCGCGATGAGGTCAATAGATTGAAGCAAAGTGAGCAAAGAAGGAAACAGATCGAACTACACAATAGAAAGCTCATGTTAAGGATACAGGTTAGTTGATTTTATATAGGTCACTTAGAATGTAAGTTTTTTTAAATTAAATATTTACTAATCTATACTATTTATAAAGCTGAAGAGTTTGTTTGGTTGAACGCGCTAATCTCAGGAACTACTGGTCTGAATTGAAAAATTCTTTTTGTGTTGGATAGTCCGTTTATCGAGGAAGGCTGGCTATATTACATTCCGCTACGATTAATAGGAGCGGAGCATCAATTAAAAAGTTGCAAAAACGGAAAAAAATATATATTCCTTTTGAGAGTTTCCGTTGCGTACGCTGCGTAAACGGTTAAAGTTATGAAAAAATCATGTATGACGGAATTGTTTCTCTTTAAAAATTCTAAAAAAAGTCCGCAATAGTCCGCAATAATGCATTGTATACATACAATGCATTATTTGCGAAGGTGTTTATATAAAAATGATATTAATTATTAATCCTTACCTAAATAAATAAGTTACTCATCACAAGTATTTAATTTTGAACAAAATTGCTCTTACTATAATATGATTTCAATGAATACCTTACGAGATATCATAGTTTTAACATAACTCCGCAACAGAATAATAATTACCGCGGGCAAGACAGGGCGGGCAAAAGGGTTTGATTTCCAGCCTTTAGGATAGTATTATATATTACTAGAACGTCGCCCCACAAAAAAATAAAGGACTTTTATACAAACTTGCGAAAGCTCATTAAGCTCTTAAATCCGGCCCTGTCGCAAAATCCGTTCTTAGCGGACGTCTACAAACTATGAACTACCTCTCTGCTGTCTTTTATTTTTATACGTCAAGCGGTTTTCTATATATTGTGATGAGTGAGTGACTTCTATCATTGATGGAATATGATTATATATGAATTCATAATAATAATAATTTTTGTTAAAAGTGGTCCTTTACATTTGTCACACAATATTATAAAAAAAATCTCATAAACTACTCTATCTTTTGGTGAAATCCGCTTGAAAAATCGTTGAGTAGTTTTTGAATTTATCGCGAACAAACAGACAGATAGATGGAAGCGGAGTAAGACTTTGTTTTATCATATATTTATTAGTGATATAAGTGCGTTTGACGACACGTTTGGCTCAGTTTGTTGTGACGCGTGACTGCGCCCGCTGTCGCGGGTTTGAGTCCCCCTGGAGGCATTCATTTGTTGAGCACGACTGTTTCTACTCCAGTCCAGTGTTTATAATATGTATGTATTGTACCACTGCAATACATCTATAATATTCTTTATTGCACTTAAAAATGATATACAGTTTTATGTTTGATTGATTGTGTATTTAGTATATAATACGCGGTAACAACAAACACTGTCATGGGGCGGGACTCCCTCTACAGTGTTTTTCTCCTTCAAAGGTTAAACTTAAACCCCTCAGGTTAAAACGTCACAAAATAAACAGTGACGATAATAAATTTAAATAATAAAAAAAAATGTATGTATTTAAAATATATATATATATATATATATATATATATATATATATATATATATATATATATATGTGTGTAGTATTATCCACTATCTGGTATGCGTAACACAAGCCTACCGGGTTTACCACGAAACAAGATGGCGCTGTTGTAAAAATGTCCCAACATAAAAAAATATGGTGAACCAGGTTTTACTAACCCTTGTAGTAATAATTTAACTTTTGCGTGTATGTTGCAGGAGCTGGAGCGCCTGGCGCGCCTGCACGGGCTGCCCGTGGAGGGCTGGGCGGCGCCGCGCGACGACGACGCGCCCGCGCTGCCCGTCAGTACACTTATGCTAAATATTATTATTTCATCTATTCACGTGTTCTTATAAATGCTTTGTATGGAGTGTAAAGATATAGAGTATTAGCTGTATGAAACAGTGTCTGTCTAAAAGCGTCTATTATTTATTTATTTATTTAATAGTAAAAATTATACATTCACTTGACTATTTCACTTAATGAACCATTAAGTCTAGAATCACCACACGAAAGAACAATTTAATGGTTCATTAAGTGACTCTGAGTGCGGCGGTAAGTTTAGCCAAGTACACATAATAATTATAGTGCAGACACAAATGTGCTCTCTACTCCTGTCACTCTCATACATAACACAAGCAGTGAGGGCTTAAACGCCAGATCAACGTCTTCTCTTATTCTTCAAGGAACATAGGTGAAATACTCAAAAACTGAACTTGCCTCGATCCGGGAATCCAACCCAGGATTTCCAGATATACATGCCACCATTAGTTATAACCTTTCATACGAATGCATGACAACCCCGGTGGTGTGCAGGAGGTGGTGCTGCCGAAGGCGGAGCCGGCGGCGGCCATGGACAGCGAGGCGGCACCCGACCTGCTGCGCGGCACGCCCGCGCACCCCGCGCTCCCCGCGCACCCCGCGCTCGCCGCGCTCGACGCCCTCGACGCGCTCGGTACGAACATATCTTGGAAATTATCATTCATCTAAATATATAAAAGCCGAACTCATTCATTCACTCACTCATTCATTCACTCACTCATCACGAAATATAGAAAACCACGTGATGTATAAAGATGTATAGCAGGGAGCATCTAGAGACGAACCAAACTATAAAGCAAAGTGAGAGTGAATAACCAGTTAAGTAACTGTATTACTAGTGTATACCATAAAACGAAGGTCATTTTCAACCGACTTCCAAAAGGAGGAGGTTATCAATTCTTCTTCTTTTTGTTTTATTTATTCTTCTGTATGTTTTTTTTATGTTTGTTACCTCAGAACATTGAACTGGATGAACCGAATTTGATGATTCTTTTTTTTATTTAAAAGGACCGCGTGGTCCCATTTTAAAATTTTCCAGTTCATCTATGAGAAAACCATAAAAGTCTTAAATTCACATTAAGTGTGTGCGCGACAAATGAACGAGTAACTCAATATCACGCCAACAGATTTCGATTATTCTTCTTTCATTGGAAAGGATGTACTTCAAGGGTTGTTTGATGAGAGTTAGGTAAGGTTCTGATTATGGGATCCATGACAAAGTATCAGAACTCTTCAATTCTTAGGAGCAAATTAACGATGCTCGGCCGAATCTTTTATAGGCTGTTCGGATATTTGAGTCACGTACCGTAACTGATGATGGAAGGTACAACTCCTCAACGGTTAGCAGTTTAAAGAAAATTCTTTCAATATAATACGCACTTATGGACCGATAGTTGTATACTTTTAGGCTATTAGGTTTACCTTATAATAGAAGGTAAATTTTTATAATCAAGAAATAACACAATACGTATCTAATTTCCGCTAAAAATTTAAAAATAAATTATTTTTAACAAAAAAACAAAAACTGACTTCCAAACTAAATAAATCTTAACTAAAAAGTAGAAAATAATACTTTTAAGAACTATATATTTAACTAACTTAGATTTATTTAGTTTGGAAGTCGGATTTTGTTTTTTTGTTAATGTAGCCACCATAATGCTGTGCCAACGGTTGCGGACACGAGTCTTACTGGAACAAGTCATTTGGGAGAGCATGAAAGTGGGTATTACAGTCATGGTGTCAACTATCTGGTATCTATAACACAAGACTATCGATAGCATATCGATAGTTAATCGATAGTAACAATATTGGTAGTTCTACCGATATTATCGGTAGATTGAAATGTGACAATACTATTGACAGACCACAATACTATCGATAGTATTGGTGCTCATGAATCATAGAGTATCGATGCTGTTGAAGTTTCAAAAAAAATAATATGCAATGCTTCAGTTTCAGCTATTGATAGTAGCTTATCGTTCGATAGTATCGATACTATTTATAGTATTGTTTTTCAGAAGTTTGATAGTATCGATTCTATCAATATTATTGATAATTTATAATTCATTAGCAGAAATACTATCGATAGTATCGATATCATTGCCCTTCTTTAATAGTATTGTTTCGAGCTATCGATAACATCGATATTATCGAAATAGCTATCGATAGTAAGGCTGATGAAAACTATCGATACTTCGGTAACACTACTTACCATGGAACTAGATGGCGATGTGTTAATGTACCACTACCAACATTATGATTAATCGTAATACAACGATAAAGTTGTTTACGTATTTCAAAAATACAATTTTCATCTAAATTCGTCTATGCAGAGTGGAAGCGATCCGACGTATTTATACATTCCGCGTGAACGAAACGATAGCGCGATGTAATCTACTACTAGCG
Source organism: Boloria euphrosyne (assembly GCA_951802675.2). Lineage (NCBI taxonomy): Eukaryota > Metazoa > Arthropoda > Insecta > Lepidoptera > Nymphalidae > Boloria > Boloria euphrosyne. Next base: position 7,981,238 of record OX637896.1, read on the forward strand.
CCATCTGTGTATCTGTATGGAACTAAAGCAAATTACATTTTGCCCACTGTCATATGGTCATACCTACAGATGATGTATGAAAATTGAGTCCTTTTTTTAAATTGTCATAAATTATAATTTATTGAAATAAAATTATTATAAAAAAGCAATAAATAAAGTAAACATTTTTGGTCTAAGATCCGGGATTAAAAAATATACCCTCATCTGTTATTTAGATGAAACAATTTTTTATAGGCTGATTTCAAAGTTATGAATTTATAAAAACAACCTCTGCCACTATAAGTCTGCTGCAATTAATAATAATTCTTGAACTTTTTATTACAAAGGCTGCATATGATTTTAAGGTAACTGCCACATCTAAATACACTCAATTTTTTTTATATTTTTAAATCATGCTCGTATTTTTTAAATAACATGTGAGGGAATAAGCTACATTTATCTACCTTTTCTCACCTGGCTGCAGGTAAGTATAGCAATCATAGAGACGGGTCCCGACTACAGTAAGGTACATAATACAAAATACTGACGGTTTTAGCTTACTACATGCAATTAACATGAGAAGGTAAAAGTTATAAATAAATTAGTTAATTATTATGAATTGCAGCAGACTTATAGTGGCAGAGGTTGTTTTTATAAATTCATAACATTGAAATCAGCCTATAAAAAATTGTTTCATCTAAATAACAGATGAGGGTATATTTTTTTAATCCCGGATCTTAGACCATTTTATGTACGTTTTAATGATTACATTTTGAAAGATTGGGACTTTGCGGTTTAATACTTTGATAGATTTGGTTGATGTTTAGTACAAATAAAGAATATGGCCTGGAAAAAGACATGCTATTATTAGTTACAAAATATGCCATAAGCTGGCGCCACCTGACTGTTACATCTGTAAGGATAAATAAAATTTAGAACTATGGAATAGCTTGGCTACTTGTATTTTATAAATGAAATTAGAGTTCCGCTGAAAATAATAAAATGTATATAATATATGTGTTTAGAAAAAAAATCATTAATCTATTTAGAAAATAAATAACATATTCATCTATACTAATATTATAAAGAAGTAAATTTTGTGTGTTTGTTAAATTGTAAGGGGTAATCTCGGGATCTACTGAACCGATTTTAAAAATTCTTTCACCAATAGAAAGCCACATTATTGCTGAGTGTCATAGGTTATATAAAAAACCGAAAAATAAAAAGGCTTTTACGTGGTAGTCCGTTTTGCAAAGTGAATCGGAAAAAAAAGGTCGAATGAAAGCGTTTCTTACGAACGCTGCCTTAACTATGAAAGATATATTTTTGAGTTCTAGAGAAAAGATGTGGAGCTTGAAAATGCCTACAAAAAAGTCAACGACAGCATAATATGTCTAACTTTTATATTTAAGTTACAAAAGTAGTTTTTTTAAGAATATAAACATAACACTCTGTACTAAAAAAGGATTATTAACATTATGCCCAACGAAGTGGGCACGGGTCAGCTAGTATTATAATAAAGTCATTGCTAGGCAACGATGGTCAGTTAATGAACCATTAAGTCGAGAATCTCCATACTAAATAACGACTTAATGGTTCATTAAGTTACTATGAGTGCGGCGGTAAGCCTCCATTCAACAAAGCTTCTATATATTTAATTAAGTAAGCTCATAGTAAACACATTGCACATACTCACACACAATCGATAAGTCTTATGTACGTACACGTTATGACGTCAAGTATCTTAATAACCGTTTTTATAAAAAAGTTCATCATAACGATCCAGATGTTACAACATTTGAAAAAAGTTTGAAATTTTCGGATTTAAGACAAAGTGTGTGTAGAGGACAACGTCTGTTGGGTTCACTAGTACAATATAATTTTAAATAAAACTACCCAAATTTATTCGCGGATTTCTTTAAAGTTTAATACACGATATTTCGAATGTTTTACAGCGATCTTGGTCACGGAAGAGACTAAGTCCAAATATATTCATTGTAACATTAATTTAACAATGAAATTTTGGAATAAAATCTCGTGATACTTGAAAGCCAAATTCCATACCGTGAAATTTACATAATATGTGTAATAACAAAGAATTTTTACAAATTACAGATGGTCTGAAGCTAGGATCTTGCTCTCCTCTAAGTCGAGAGGAGGGACTTTCGTTAAGCTGCCTCGAGCCTGACCTGTGTCTGGAACCTGTAACGGACCACCTTTTCAATCATAAAGACATTAAGGTAGTAATAATTATTAAGGAAATATATACATATAGTACATATTTAATATTATAAATGCGATAGTAACTCTGTCTATCTGTTACTTAACCGGTTTCAACATAGAAATAGGATGTATTGTGTGATATAGAATAGTCTTAAGGGTCTTTAAGAGAAAAAAGCGATAAAACTTGCCGTCACTTCGCTCGGGTACATTCGTAGTGAAAACAAAAACAAATTATCCCACGAGAACCCGTACATTTTATGGGTTAAAAAATCCTATATAATATCGAGGACCTATTTTCGTTCCACATTTCATTCATATTGCAACTTTTCAATTCAATTCAATTATTTCCTTTAATGGCTTCCAGGAGTGCCAGTTGGGCACAGTTGACTTCGCCAATGTCGCGTAGAATGGAGAATACTCTATTATCTATTCGCGCGCGTGCAGCGCGTCCGCAATGACGTCCGTAACACTAGCTCCGTATAAATACTATTTAAAAGCAACAATATCGAAGTAAAATCGTAGTGCAGTTCAAATATAGCATACTTAGTACATTTCTATTAAAGTGTGTATAAAAAAGTGCATTCTCAAGCAAGTTAAAAGAAGTACTAATATTGTGTTAAATAAATAAGAAGTGCTGTAAGTTTTAGAACTGTGAGGTAGACCAAAAACGATTGTCATCGTTATACCGCCTCATATTGATCGCTTCACTCAACATTAGAACTTGTATTTCGCTACCAACGTTAACAACAAATTGGCGTAGTGCGTTAAGCTCTCGATCTACTATCCGGCAGACCCGAGTTCGATCCCAAGTCCCAACTAGTCAAAATAAAATTGATTTTTTCTATAACATTTTTAAAATTAAATAAAATAAATAGTCATGTCATCTAAAGGTAAATTTGAATGTTGTCATCGGCACCCAAGTTCAACAGAAGTAATGTTGTGTCGTTCATGCAAAAAGCGATATCACTATAACTGTATTTCTACATCCAAAACATCTTATAACGAACTTACCGAGAACTATAAGAGTACATGGGTATGTCCTGTCTGTGCCAGGCCAAAGAGTGACAACACAAATACACCTATTAGAAGCTCGCTATCTCACTCGGCTTTAGAGGAACATACCGATCAAAGTTGCAACGTTACTCGCCGTATAAAAGACACCGAACGAAAGATTATGGAACCTACTACAGCTGAAATAGATCTTGACGACGTTCGGTCTATTGTTAGAGAAGAGATGAAAGCGCTGCTAGACGTGTTTAAGAAAAGTATATTGGATGAATTTACCTCAAAAACTAATGAAGTTCTGGCTTCAATCAATTTCCTTGAAGACCAATATGAAACCATTAAAAAAGATCTGTCAGCCAAAAACGACGAGATTAAATTGTTACAGTCTAATAATAACAACTTAAAGACCACAGTAAGTGACCTTCAAGCTAGACTTAACCTCCTCGAAAATCAATCTAGAGCTGGCTCTAGACCTAGAAATTCAATGTGTTCCTGAGCATCGATCAGAAAATATTGTATCGACAGTAAAACAACTGGCCGCTTCCGTTAAATGTAACATTTCGGACACTGATATTCAGAGCTGCAGTAGAATAATGAAATTTAACAAGGAAAGTCCCCGACCACGCTCTGTACTAGTTAAATTCAGTAGCCCAAGGATTCGGGATTCCTTTCTTGCAGCGACTATAACGTTTAATAAACAAGCAAAATGCAATGATGACAAACTAAATACCAGCCATTTGGGAATTGGAGGAAAAAAATATCCTATATACGTTGCCGAACACCTGCCACCAGCTACCAAGGCATTACATGCAGAAGCGCGTATCAAAGCTAAGGAATTAAAATATGAATTCGTCTGGATTAAGAACGGACGTGTATTTATGCGGAAAAACAAATCATCGGACTATAAACTTATTAAAAATTCGGAAACACTTTTGAATTTGTCGTAGCCTATTATATAGTTTATTCATAATCTTTTATAAAATTACAAGCATGTGGTTGTATTATATTTCTTGTTAAATTCGATTCATTAAAGTGTTATTATCAAAATGTCCGAGGTCTTCGCTCTAGCTTAACAGATGTAAATAATCAAGTTCTTAATTCAAACTATGATATAATTGTTTTAACGGAGACCTGGCTTAACGACAGTGTGTATGATGCCGAGATCTTTGACGAAAGATATCACGTATATAGGCGCGATCGCGAATCATCTTCCCTATCTAGTCATAAGAAGGATGGTGGTGGAGTTTTAATAGCAGTAAAAAAGAACGGTATCAACTCGATTAGACAAATTAGGTGGGAAAGTCTTTGCGAAGACTTATGGGTTACAATAGAACTTAACACTGGTAATGTCACGGAATGTTTGCATGTGTGCGCAGTATATATTCCGCCGCCAGTTGACCGTAATACATTGAAAACATTCATTAACAATACTACTGATACCATACATAATAACAACCTAGGCACGCCTAAGAACTCGATTTTACTACTCGGCGACTTCAATATGAGTTCTATCACATGGACAACTCAGCCCACGATTAGCGGTCAGTATGCATCCCCAAGTAACTATTCTAGTTGTCTCCTTAAAAGTAGCTTAATTGATTTTTTCGCTTTGCACGATCTGAAGCAATACAATATGAACAAAAATACAAGCGAAAAAATTTTAGATTTAGTCTTGTCTAATGTAAATATCAATGTGTCTGAAAGTCAGTTCCCTATACGCAAAGTAGATATTTTACATCCACCATTAGAATTCTTGTTTAAAATTAAGCCATCAAAAAATTTCCATGCAACTAAAAATAAATGTTTCCATAATTTTAAAAGAGCTGATTTTGATTCCATTATAGCATACCTAAATGATATTGATTGGCTACAGACTTTAGCTGTACTTAATAATGTAAATGATATGATATCTAAATTCTATGAAATTCTGCAGGTAGCAATAGATAAATTCGTTCCCACATCGTCCAAAACGTCAAAATCTTATCCTATCTGGTTCACCCCCGCTCTAATTAAACTTATAAAACAAAAACACAAATGTCATAATAAGATCAAAATATATAACAATCCACTAGATAAAATCGAGTTTTCTTATTTGAGGAAGGATTGTGACAAACTCATAAAACAATGTTATTTTCAATATATTCAACACATCGAGGAAGCTATTAGCAATAATCCGAAATATTTTTGGTCACATATGAAAAACATGCGTCGGAAAAGTTCTAATTATCCTAATAAAATGTCTCTGTATGATCATGAGGCAAACAGTAGGCAAGAAATATGTGATTTGTTTGCTAGTCACTTCTCATCAGTTTTTGTTAAAGATGATATTAATAACTATCCTATAATAAAACCAGTACCTAAACCCAAAAACCATATAGGCAATACATACTTTTCAGAACAAGAAATTAAAAAAAGACTAAAAAGACTGGATACTACAAAGAGTGCAGGTCCGGACGGTATTCCTCCTATATTTATACATAGGTGTGCAAACTCGTTGTCCCCTCCGTTGACTATCATATTTAACACGTCCTTGAGCACAGGCATTTTTCCCGAAAAGTGGAAAGAAGCGCGGATTGTACCAATCTTCAAAAGTGAAAATCCTGCGAGTGTCATTAATTATAGACCTATTTCAATATTATCTACTTTTTCAAAGGTATTTGAGAGCTTAGTCTATGAATCAGTTTTTAAAAATCTAGGACGATGCATTAACTGGCAACAACATGGATTTTTGTCTGGTAGATCCACTGTCACAAATCTATTTTTATACATCACTGATTTAATTGAGAACGTTGATAACAAACTACAAGTGGATGCCATATACACAGACTTCTCAAAGGCCTTTGACAAAGTAAATCACGCTTTACTTATAAATAAAATGAGGTCATTTGGTATAAATGGGACACTATTAAGCTGGTGTGCATCATACCTTGAAAGTAGGTCCTCGACCGTGGTAATAGATGGATACTTCTCGCAGCCATACATTGCCTATTCCGGCGTACCACAAGGCTCTAATTTAGGACCAGTGTTTTTTAATATCTTTATAAACGACATTGTTTCGATATTTAAGCATTCGAAGATCTATCTATATGCTGACGATCTCAAAATAGTTAAAACCATTAAAAATAACTCTGACGTTGAACTACTACAAGAAGATCTCAACCGCCTTATACAATGGTGTTATGATAACCGAATGTGTCTTAATACCAAAAAATGTCACCTTGTCAGGTTCACTAGAAAATATAACTACGTACAGAGTCAATACCATATTGAAACCGAAAAACTGACTGTAGTTCGAACGATACGTGATTTAGGCGTTATACTTGACAGCGAATTAAAATTCACAGACCATATCGATAGCATAGTCACCTCAGCTACGAAGCTACTGGGCTTTGTATTGAGGAACACCAGAGAGTTCAGACAGCCATCTACTACAATCAAACTTTTTAGTAGTCTTGTAAGAAGCAGATTAGAATACTGTAGTCAAATCTGGAATCCTCACTACAAGACCCATAGCATTAGAATAGAAAAATTACAAAAGATACTGCTACGTCACCTCAGGTACCGTTCGAATAGCGGTCTGGCTAACAACTCCTATGAAAAAAACTTGGTACAATATAATATCACATCGCTAGAATCGAGAAGAATAATCTCAGGCATGATATTTCTGTACAAAATAGTTAATAACAATATAGATTGTCCAGCAATAGTCCAATTATTTAATTTAAATGTGCCATCAAGACTGCCTAGGAAACCGCAAGCTTTATTCAATGTAAACTTATATAAATCCAACTTGGGAAAGTACTCCCCTTTAGCCAGACTAGCACGCAATTATAATGATCTGTCCTCAAAGATTTCTGGCCTCGATATTGCTTCTAATAGTTTGTCCGCCTTTAAACTAAATTTGGTTAATTTCTTAAAAAAAATATGAATTATTTATTTGATTAATATAGCATTGATATAATATATTTGATATTGTCCATATAATGTGTTAAAAATTCAATGTATTACTTATAATTTAAATATTTATAATAATGTCAAATAATTATATTTCTTTTAAATAACTTTTAAATAATCTATATCAATTTCCTAACATGCAATTTAATTATTATTATTTTTTAACATTTAATTTCCTTTTTATTCTTCTATTATAAAAAATCTATGCATGTCGTGATTACCTATAAAAAGAAATACAATTATATTTTAATTTATTATGTAATTTATTACCTTTATATTACTGTTGTTATTTCTGTTGGTAATCCTAATAAATAAATAAATAAATAAATAAATACACGTTACATATAAACTGATCGGTGAATATGAAAAAAAAACAAACACTAAGATTTTCTGGCATGACATTTAGTATAGCATCAAAATAAAACTAGTGAAGCCATTTGTTATGTAGGTATATATTGTATTAGACATATCTCTCTCTATAGATTGTATGAATAATAAATCTGTCACTTTTTCGCTAGATCCACAAAGCAGCAGTAAAATTGTATATACATTACGTTAGATTATAATCTATCGAAGTGAAACCGTAAAATTTATTAAAAATTAGAAATATATAGAAATAGAAATTATTTTATACATAAAAATCTCGTATCACAGTGTTTGTTATCGAATTCCTCCGAAACGGCTTGACCGATTTTTATGGAATTTTTGTGTATATTCGGTAGGACTGAGAATAGGTGGTAGGCTATTATTATTTTTTAGACCAAATTTTTATTATTTATTGATTATGTTTAGAAAGCCGCGGGAATCGCTAGTCTCTAATAATGTACAATTTGAAGCTGACATGTATATGTGATGTACAACAGATGAGGCTGTCCCCGACGCCGGGCATGCTGGGCGCGGACGAGAACGACGCCGTGCTCAACCTGGCGCAGATCGAGGACCTCATGGACGACGACTCCCACAACCCCGTCACGCAAGGTGAGCTCATATAAATACTGTGCAACATGAACGGACACTGACCTCTATAATACCACTAGACAGGCTGTTCCAAGCGTTTGACAGCAATTTTTTTGTGTCCATTTAAAGCGCCACTAGCGAATGTCCAGAGAACTAATTTGACGTATATTGCAAATTACTAGGGTTGACACCATTGAGGTATCGATACTTTTACTCGATACTGTATCGGTTGTCAAGTATCGTACTCTGTATCAATTGAAAAGTATCGATACTTACTCGTATCGAATAGTTTATGAAAAATTTAGAGCAAAAACTCAACAAGTATTTTGATTCTTAATTTTATAAATACAAAACTATTAAAATGTATGATACTTGGTATCGGAGAAAAGTGTCGAGTATGTATTTGTATTTACTCGTATCGTTTCATCGCTACAAATGACTGCGAGAGAAGTGTTTGTTTACTGTAAAGTAATTTTATCGATATTTGCTCGCTGATATCGACATCACTAGTTTTAGTACCACAGACACTCGCTACGTCCGAAAGCGCCAAAATGGCGAATATCAAACTGGCACAAAAAACTTTGACAACAGCCAGTCCAGTGGTATTATAGAGGAACGGAGATGCACAGGAAAGAGGATGTTGGAGGGGGGAGGAAACTATAAAAGTCGAATTATAACCGGCATCGTGTAGACTGACCGACCCCGACGATAGGATTACTTTAGCCAATGCTATCCTTAGGAACACACACCGACACCGTACACACAATCACCGTTCTCGCCGGCGAGGACGAGGTCCCTTGTTTGTCACGGCTCGTTCACGCTTAGGCGTGCGCGAGTCGTATACGACTCCTTCAGAGTCCCCCTAAGCCAATAGGGCAAGTCCTCCATTAGATAGTTTCGTAAGCCGTGGTCCGAACCTCGCAGGAGGTGCCCTTACGGAACTAACCCTTTGAGCTTCATGCTCCCTTTTAAGGCAGGACCTTCTGTCCGCCTCCCCGCCCGGCGACGCTGTAAAGGCCAGTAGGGCCAACAGTACTCGACATTCAGAAAAAAAAAAAAGGCATCGCGTGTAGTTGTGTCTTGACACTTATGGTAGTATTGTTAGGTCGTTACTCTGTTGGTTTATTTTTTTAAAATATCATTGTTGGTAGTTTTGGTTAGTTTTATTGTTCTTTTGTTTTCAGGTTTGTAAAATAAAATGGAAGTAGATTTAGTAAGTTTGTTTTTAAAATAAAGCTCACTTCTGGTCTAAATTCACAAGAATGATATGTTTCATAAAACTATAACTTAGTCGAATTTGTACATTGAATATTCTTTAGAAAATTTAATTAACATTTTTGTTATTAAAGGCATTATACAGAGGCCATATCTACAGTTTCGTCTGTCCCATAATATTATTGTATATTTCGATAGACATGCATAAGCATCGGTGGTTCAGTGGTAGAATGCTCGCCTGCCACGCGGGCGGCCCGGGTTCGATTCCCGGCCGATGCATGTTTTATTTTTTGTTTTTTCTTTTTTATTCTTAATATTATATAGGTACTTTTTGGATTTTTTATTAAATTTAAAAGTAAAATGTGTATAATTTTGTAATTTAAAATATATTATCTTTTTTATTTTGTATGGTTTTAGCAAATTTTCTTAATTATTTTGTTCTATTATGTAACATAACAATAAATTTTGTTCTCAAATGTATTTTTGACGTGACAACGTCTTAAATTAGGTTGCGGCTGGGAGTCACTTATGAAAAAGTGTAACGCTCGGTAACGTTACGATGAGTCACCGAACGAGAGAGAGGCCCGCCGAATGCCTTGCGTCTCTCTCCCACTCAACTATTAAAATATATTTCTATAGTTAAAATTTATGCAATTCTTATTTTCATTCAATTCCTTGTTCCTATTGTGCAATTTAATTATATTCATATCAATAAATATTCTACCGAGAAAAAGACGTTGTCACGTAAAATCTTCGCCCGTAAAACCGACTTTACAGGCAACCATTTTTTTTTATCCTTTTTTGTTTTCTATATAACGTATATAATAGCGTTTAAAATCTTAATCTTTATAGCCATGATTACTGTAAAGCATTCGAAACTCTGGGAACCAAAAACCTAAAAACCAAAATAAATCTGCGATATAAAACCGAAAAGACATTTTTATTATAATGTCAATTACTTGCGTACACCTAACTTAGTGACGTTGAATGAATGATAAAGTGTTTTGACGATTTACCGTTAGGCTCAGTTTATAGTGAATCTACTTGTGCCAGTAGTCGCGGGGTTTAAGTCCCGCTGGGGGCATTCATTTGTTAATAACGAATATTTGCACTCCAGTCTTGAGTGTTTATGTTTATCATATGTACATCTGGTATCCGTAACACAAGCCTCGTAGCTTACCACGGAGCTAGATGGCGCTGTTGTAACAATGTGTGTGTGCAGGCGACCCGATGCTGTGCTCGTCGCCGACGGCGCTGGGGCTGGGCGGCGGCGACGAGCGCTCCTGCGCGCTGCTGCACATCGACCTGTCCTCGCACGCGCCAGGTATACTATAACAAGTTATATTTCTATTCAGACCTGTTTAATGTCCTACTACAGGTCCCGGGCCTCCCTTCAATACGAGGGGGATCAGCCCGTAGTCCTCCTCGCTGGTGCTAGGCTCTCTCATACATGCAGGTTTCCTCACGATGTTTTCCTTCACCGTAAGACAAGTGGTAATCATGATAGAAATGATTCGCACATGAGAATATCAGAGGTGCGAGGCCTGGGATTACTAAATGGGAAAACCATTGTACACAAAATAATGAAACCAATATGTTTATTAAAAAAATAACACTTAATATATCGGACAAAAACTTAAACAGCTCAACAAATACACTTTCGTACCTAAAATATCAGTATTAGCTCTACAAATATATTAACAATCTGTTTAGTGTTTATAAATACTTAATTGCCTTTTCAGGTTCCTCACTCATGTCAGAAGGCGGAATGTCCCTTGGCTTAGGAGGTCTAGGAGGCCTCGGAGGCCTCGGTGAAGGACTCCCCCTTCTGTTAGGTGCTACGCACGCCCCCCACTCCCCCCACGCACACCCTCGACCCTGCTTCGACATGGATCTTGGCGCTTAACTTAGTTCATTCAGTTAACTAATTAGACAACGTTATACGACGTGAATATGGTGCTTAAATGGTGACTTAGCCATTTTGTCACTTAGACAATACAACAAATTATACAAAACAATCACTTTAGTATGTGCTAAGTGCACTTAGTTTTCAGATACTACTATTTTTATATGAACTTTGTTATTTAACTGGCGTTTACACTTACAACTTGTTACAGCTAAATTAACTAAAATCTAAGACAAAATTGTTATTTTTACTATGTCAATTTACATAAGTTATTACGATAATTATTTTGCTATTCATTTATGTGAATATAATGTGAATAATTCACAACTTAGACATAAATATCGCTAATTGACTAAGTCAGTTAGACACTTAGTCAATGAAATACAACACTGTCGTATTCGCGCAGCTATTTGATTTTAAAGTGATAAATGTTATTTGTTAGCAAATTTTAATGCCTCCTAATTTATTATTAGAACAATAAGATTGGAATATTATTGCTAATTGAAAGAAAAGTTGATAACAATATTTATTCGTGAGGAAATTCTTAATAAGCAATTTATTTTTATATAATATAAAATATTTATGTATATAATATAAAAAGGTTATTTACAACACAAAGAGTGCCATAAAAGAGGGTACTATCTATTTTTGCTTCTTACGATTATTTTTGAATAATTCAATATTGAATAATATAAAAATAAAATGTTCTAAATAATTAAATTTTTTAAAGAATATTCTTTCTAAGACATATATATATATATATATATATATATATATATATATATATATATATATATATATATATATATATATATATATATATATATATATATATATATATATATATATATATATATATATATATATATATATATATATATATATATATATATTTAAAACGACCTAGTAAATATGTATTTTAAACCAAAATCAATTTAAATAATGATTTCAGTACAGATTGGAGTTTTCTATTGAAAATTATATCAGATGATTTGATGTAAACATATATATCGCGTATATGTAATGTACTGACAAACATACAAATAACTACAGTACTTCCATCCTTTAATAGTCGGTTAAAAATGTCAGATTGACAAAATAACTTATATTGTGGTGATAAATAGTTACCAACTTTATATAAATAAGTATATAAATACATTGTTAGAGTTAAACGTGAAACATCGAAATTTAATACATTTTTTTCAGACGAAAGAAATATTATATAGATGGAACAGAAACATATTATAGTAGCACATTGTTTACTTTCTTTGAAGAATAATGAATTTTTTCGTTTATTAAAATTAAATATGTCGTTAATTTACCATTTTGAAAATATAATTATGTTAATGTTTTAAATAAATGATTAAATAAATAAATAAATAAATATGAGTTATAAAAATTATATTTTTGTATTTTATAGATACAAGTTCATTTCTATATATATTTTTTTCTTAGTGTGAGTTGTAAAAGTAAAAAAAATGCCTTTTTTTATTTATTTGATTCATAATAACAAAAAGTACATTCATAAATCGTATAGATTTAAAATCATGTAAAATATAAAATTATTTTTTTTATTTATATACATATTAAAATTAGTACCATTTATGTATTGTATTTCCATTGATATTACACATGGTGCTCTTTTTCGAAGCATTTTTAAACTTATATAAAATCAATATTTAATTTTATATACAGCTATACGATAGGGTTAAGCTACACGCACTCTGTCAATAAATGGATGGGTGGCCACAAAACGGACCACCATTGAGAAAAATAATATAAATGTGATAAAATATATTTTTAGATGATATTTATCGTTTTTGTATATACATAGGTTATGTACCGACGTGCCTTAGACGTAGAGCCGTGTAAGTTACTGTAAATAAAATTGTTAACAATTTAAATACACTGGTTATGAATCGCAGAAATCGTTAAGTTTTTGTAGTATTTCACAAATTTACAGCACAAATTTTTAATGTTATTTACAGGGCCGGATTTAGTGTTCTTAATGCTCTAAGGCAACAAGAAAGGAGGCCGAATTATTTTCGGAATGAAATGATCCATGTTTTAACTTTTAAACCCCTCTGTAAGTTCTTTAAATATGAACATACTGTAAACGTATATGGGTATTTTTTTATATCTAACAGCAATTTATTTATATTTGTACAAGTATTACAGGTAATAAAAAAAGGAGAAATTAATTAAGTTTCTTAAAAAATTCTCTTTTGTAGAGGCTCTGAGGCTCTAGTTCCAAATGCGCTCGATTAAATCCGGCCCTGATTACTTGTAGGGTACATACAAAAAATAATTGTCGAACAAAAATGTCTATAATGTCATTATATTGTAATTATTTATGTAATAAATCGTTTTGTTATAATTATTATCGCTTGGACTTGTGTATTGCTGTATTTCGCTCGAATCCCTATTTTATATATAATAAAAGTATATAATATATAAAAATATCACGTCATTTGTCTGTTTGTATTGAATTTTTTTAATATATTTTTTTATAATTTTGAAAAATATATAAATCTCTAATATATATTTTTTACATAATATATGTATATTGTATATATTACGTATACGAAATCGGCACAACTCACAGGAACATAGGCTTTTGTAAAGTTTATAATATATTATCATTAGATGTAAGAGTTAAATGATAATGCGCCAATTTTAGTATTAATATTATATATGTATTAGCCGTGAATAAACTGACAAGTTTCATTTATATATAGTTATATATTGTATTTGACGACACGTTTGATTCTTTTTTTAGTGGTACTTGCTGTGCGAGTCGCGGGTTCGAGTCCTGCTGGGGGCATTCATTGATCACGAATGTTTGTACTCCAGTCATGGGTGTTTATGTTTATAATATGTATGTATTTAAAGTTATATATGTGTATATCAACTATCTGGTATTCGTAACATAAGCCTCGTAGCTTACTATGAAACTAGATGGTGCTGTGTATTAATGTCGCAACATATTTATTTACATATAGTTTAAACGTTTACTTCACTACTTATAATACATAATTATTATATTATTATATGGACTTGTCATATTATTAAGGTTTTCGAAAGCAATATTCTAGATATATACTTGTTAGTGTTGTTTGAATGTCGAGCGAAGCAGCGGCGAGTGGATGTTGTTGATATAATGAGATTACAAGAACATTGTTGAAGTACAAACGTGAATTACAAAATTTACCAGTTATCAGTCTTTTATTGTTCACAACATGGTGTAATACTAATACTTAATACACTTCCCTCTTAAGCCCTTACTTTATTAAGAAATTAGCGGACCTGACAGACAGACGCTGTCTTGTACGCATGCGTAAAACAATGAATGAATGAAACATTGAATGTCATTTATTGTCCAACATCTACACTCATAATCACTTAATGAACCATTAAGTCTTTAGTATAGAGATTCTCGATTTAATGGTTCATTAACTGACTATGAGTGCGTAAATGCGTGGGATGAAAATTTAGGGTTATAAGAATTGTTTGATGCCAAATCATAAAACAGTGGAAAATAAAAATTTGGTCTAAAAATAAAATAAAAATAAAATATAATAACCCTTATCACCTAGGTCCTAGGGGAATAAAAATTAGCCTACGACCTATTATATATCAATCATCTTCTCAGACCTACCCAATGTACACAAAAAATACATAAAAATCAGTCAAGCCGTTTCGGAGGAGTTTGATAACAAACATTGTGACACGAGATTTTTATATATTAGATACTCAGATCATTTTACTTGATCTGAGATTAGATAAGACGACTTTAGAACACAGCTTTTATTTTGCTTCAATTGATAATAATAGATGTCGTTAAATCACAAACCATTCCAAAGCTGTCTCTTTTGTTAATAAATGTAAGAAAATATGTTAAATATCCCAACTTTATAAAACAAATAGAGTTCTTAACGATTCTCAAAAATCGCATCAAAATTTATAAAACCGTGATTGCAATCTCTAAAATTACGCATACAGCCTGTTAGAACATAGCATTTTTCTTTGCTTTGAGTATTTTTATAACCATAATACCTATAATTATAAAAAAATTATAAGCTTTTTGGATTTTTTGATCTTTAGTTCCTGACGCACGATTCGAATGCTTTACAGCAATCAATGGTCACGGGCGACACTAAGGTATTTGACGTCTCAGAGGTTTATATATGTACTTGTTACAGACAGTGCCTACCCACAATTTACAAAAAAAATCTTATTTCAAAATGTATCTTATAAAATTTTAATTAAATTAAAAAAAAATATACAGATATTAGATAGATAGATAGTGATATCGCACTATGATAGCCCAGTGGTAACGCGCGTAAGGAAACCGACGGAAACATCTTCAAATCCCGTGCACTTTTGATTTTTATGTGCGAATCATTTCTTTTGTTGCCTTTCGGTAAAGGACAACAACCTGACATGACAACCTGCACGTCTGATCATGATGAGGATTTATATAGTCCCGTGCCAAGTCATGTGAAGCTGAAAAAGGCTGATTCAACTTGAATTTTGACTAAAACCAGTACTTGTTTAAAAATAGTATATTTCACATAAACCGTCATAATATATTATTTTTTGTAAAATACACAATTTCAAAAGTTTTAAAGTAGTTTACGAACAAAAACCTATATAATATATTAGAATTTAAAAAATATATACAATTACAAATAACAATAGCACTTTGTCCACGCGCTGTTCAAAAATCGCTACCCCAGTATTTGACCGCGCAAAATCCTTATTAATTCAAACTGTCGTTTGCATAAAAACTGATCGTTAATTTTATTCGCACACTCCTAGAATAATGGTTGAATCTTTTGCAAATGCATTTTTCCCCTAAAAATGAAGTTAGAACGATTATTTTTATTCATTCGGCCTCGATACAATGGAGCGTTTCAAATTTCGAGGAAATTTGCGTTTTTGCATAAAATGTTAAAGCGGGGCGGCGCGTGCGCATGCAGTGCACCACGCCGGTGACCACACGATATGTTTAAATTTCGTAAGTCTCTGATTTTCATGAATAATTGTGCTATTTTGAATAATACATGTACAGAAATAAGATGAAGAAGATGTACTTAGAAGTAGTTATAATTATTTACTCAATCAAAGTAATGTGAGTTAATTACTTAGCTAATGATTTCTATGTTTTCAAATATCTAAATATATATACGAAATTGACTATTATGTATATTTAAAAATACTATTATTTATTTCTGAACTTGTAATTATGACGTAGGCTTTGATTATATACATGTAATCAAAGGACGTATTTAATTGTATAAGAATACGGATATAATTTAGAACTAGTTTCATACGCAATAAAATTTTTGGACTTTTGCGTCATAAAAATGTTGTTTAGAATAAAAACACTTACTTTCTAGCGTTTGATGTTTCAGATATGTTTTACTTCTTCCTAAAAACTTAATTTAAAGTTACAGAAATCTCCATTATCAATGGAAGCGCCAATAAAATACCGCGTTATTTTTATTTATAGATTTTTAAATAGATTTTGGAAGCCCTTACCATAGAGTATTCAAATATGTAAATATATTAGTTAAGTGATATTTTTTTTTTAACTAAACATAGTAGGTATAATAAGACCTAATATTTTGAGCAACATGGTCACCACATTTTATTGTGACCAAATTCATTGTTGCAAGATTGATAAAAGCGATACAGTTTGCGTTTTATTCACAAATTTAAATGAAGTCCCCTCGGCCATAACTCGCCATTTGCATGGTGTCGTTTACGTCGAATGCACATTTTATGCAAAAAATCCTCTACAATTATAATTATAGTGTGTAAAATATTTCATGTCACTTTACTGACTGCGATATTATTAGTAGTGTATTTGAAATGTGCTTTGAAAAGTTCTGACTGAATCGAAGCTTTACATATTTTTTTTTGAAAAATCTTATTAATGACTTTATTATCGATACAGAAGCCGAATATATATTTTTTAGTTTTGTCTGTAATCGTACTACGAGAAAACTACTGAATATATTTTGATGTGGTATGAAGCTAGCTGTTTATCCGGGTCCACCATATACAATACTTTTTACTGCAGGAAAATCATCTATAGAAGAAATTTTTAGTAACGTACGTACTACGTAGGGCCGAAACCGAGCGCATCGAGGTGGGTCGCTACTTCGCTAGTTTTTGTACTATAAATAATTATTAATTAATACCCGTATGTTACAGATACATAACCGGGTCGTTTCGATTATGGAAGTTACACTATTTAGTTATCACTGTTATTCTTTTATTAAATAACACAAAATATTCTTATAGTCTAATATTAAGCGCGTAAAGTAGTTTTTAAGTCTCTCCTCTGAGTATGATGGCTGTAAAGCATTCGAAACGTCGGAAACCAAAAATCAAAATAAATTCGACGATAGTTTTATTTAAAATGTTCCATTGCATATATGACATACCTATGTATCAATATTTACTTATCATCATATTCATTAAATCTAAGAAAATATTTTGTTTTTAAAATGTACCTAAGTATTTATGAAGGTATTCTACTTATGTAGCGTTAGCTTAAGCACAAAGAACTAACAAATTACCAGTTAATAATTTGGTATTGACAGTATATAAATTATTATAAAACCTCATTCCTAATAAAAAATTAGTCTTACAAACCTTGTACTGACAGAATCACTGTCACATACAGCAAACAGCTGATTTTTTATTTAGGAGATATGTTTAAATTTTGACAATGATGATGCAAGCTACGCCCATACCGGCGATACCTGCCCAGCCTTACACCTTAAAGGCTCCCTTGGTAGAAATTGAGGAACCAAAAAGAGAAGTAAGTTGCAAAAATAGTAGTAAGAAATTTCCCACAAAAAGTATCCTATATCTTCACACCATATTTCATAAAATTTGTCCAGTGATGTTATTTTGATGCTGTCACTGAAGAAGAGACGAAATTTCAAAAAATGTTGATTTGGCTTCTAAATCGATAGAAATAATTATTTCGATAACATTTTTTAAAAAACATTTCATAATACTTTCTTAGATTTACGCGAATATTTGACATTATAAATGAAACTACCTTTTCGGATTTTGTCGCGGATTTATTTTGATTTTTAGTTCCCGACGTTTCGAATGCTTTACAGCAATCATGGTCACGGGAGAGACTAAGGTATTTGACGTCTCATAGGTTTATATACTTGTTACAGACAGTGCCTACCCACAATTTACAAAAATTTTGAAAATGGCATCAGAGTACCTTATAAAATTTTAATTCTAAACATTTATATTTAAATTTAAATAATTTAAAAATAATTTATAATTATGGCAATATTATTAACTTATTTTTAGCTAGTATTATTATAATTATTATAATTTTTATTTTAATATTAGTTATTCAAAAGTATTATGTAGTGTTGCTATTCTAATAATATGTATATTTTCTTACCTATAAATTGTTTATGCTAAGTTGCATTTTATTATTTAAATTAAGTATTAATTTGATATAAGAAAATTAAGTTAAACTATAAATTGAATTTTGATAATTTTAAAGTATTAAGCAACACTACTGCAAATTAAAAATAATTTAATCAAATCAAATTATGCTTAGATTTGACAGATTCTTTTTTTTTGAATTTAGATTGAAAGAAAGCTACTGCACGGTTCGGAAGGCAGTTTGTGCAGAGAAGAACCGGCAAGAAACTCTACACTTGCTCTTTTTAAAAATATTTTAACAATATTGCAATACATACAATAATTATATATAATATTAAATTTGACTACTTGTATCAAGATCTACACAGTATGAGCTAACTACATCCGACTGTCTATTATGATTTCTTTTATTATTATTAGATTTTATTATATTAATTACAGGATCCCAAGAAGGTGGTAATACCCAGCCGTCCTCTCTATTAAAGTTAGGATGTTTTTTAATTTCAATTGCCTCGCGAATCATTCTAGGTCGATAACGTAACATTTCATGTACAGATTCAACTCAGTTGTGCACTATTTCCACTACAGGAGACATTTATATAACTTCGGTTTAAAGTTGCTTTATAAGTTTATTTCTCAATAGAATTACGTTCAATTAATGAGAAACTTTACAAACAGGTAGTTAAATATTATTTACATGATGATTTTTAAGTAACAACTATTACAAAAACTTAATACAAACTTGAAACAAATATTATATTTGTTATATACAAACTATAACTACAACTAAACTTTATTAATCAATAAAGTTTACTTTTTTTCACAATCTGTTCATCACTTTACTTCATATTCAAGATATGCTAGTAGAAGCATATACCTACAACTTGTACGTGCTTGTTACATTTTAATGTTTAAAAAATGTACCGCAATGTTTCTATGAGGAAGAATACTTTGTGTATCCTTCAGATTTATTTACTTAAAAATAACATAATTTCTACTAACTATAAGTCATTAGTTTATGGAATTCGGTTTCTTATTCAACTGTAGTATTGAAGGAAAACTATTGTTTGTTATTAAGAAAATATAAGTACACGTTTATGAGATGAATGGTCAATTTACTTGGTTGATTTTTCACCTAGAGTTGTGTTTAGTTTGAAATGAATCATCTATTGTATTCGAAGAAGTCTTAACTAAGAACATAAGTAAAACATAATTAGTGCTTTCATAGATTTGCGCGAATATTTGATATTTTAAATAACAAAAACCATTTTTTAATTTGGCGGAAAACGAAATTACTTTGGAATTATTTTGATTTTGGGTTCATGATCACTGGAGAGACTAAGGTTTAAGACGTATCAAAGATATGTACCTATATGCTTGTTACAGACGAAACCAAACTCCAAAGCAAAGCATTTGAAACATCGGTTGAGAACAAAAATTAAAATAAATCCGTGAAAATTCCGAAAAAAAAATCGACGTATATATTGGTAATTTTAATACGAGGTGAAGCGAGCACCGATCAATAGCAATTATAATCTACACGTGGCTTACTCTCTCCTTCTCCATCTTATACATTTTTACATTAACATTACAACACGCATTCGATTCACGTTAAACTTCATGAAAAATACCATCTTCTTTTACTTTTTATAAATAAAATATATTACTAAATCTTATCCTTATGTCTCTATATATTTAAAATTACTTATAGTCTTAATTAGGGCGGCGAGGTCAATAAATAAAAAAGTTATTGTAATCTTCCCCCATTTTACCGCCTTCAGTGATATCTATTTCTTACCAAAAGCATAAAAATGACCCCCATCAACTTTTATTATTGCGACAAAAAGTACTTAAACAATTTCCTTTTCCAATCCATCTCGATACAAAAAACAATCAAAATCTGTTTAGTTGTATAGGCAATACGTATTCTAAAAGTGAACTCTTACCGCCGCACTCAGAGTCACTTTATGAACCGTTAAATCGTTTTTTAGTATGGAGGTTCTCGACATGGCGGTAAGATATACCTAAGTGTGAGTGAATGACAATTATGCGATACGATTTTAAATAAGTAAATAATAATTATTATTGATTTTTATATTACAACAGGAAGAAGTGTTACCAAAACCCCATATACTGCAAAACTTATCGACAGTAGACTGTCTTCTCATCACCAAGAGATTGCGAGTGAAAAACGTACTGTTCCTTCGCGGGAAGAGAAATAAGTTCTTTATCAGAACTCCCGATCAGAACCTGGTGTACACTGTTGAGGAGAAGAATAGGTAAAAAGTGGTGGTTTCCGGTACTAACTTTAGTAAAACAATAATATCCATGGACGATGCTTTTACCTAATTCAACTAGAGAAATGCCGATAAGACAACTCAACCCCAATAAATAAATAAATACTGAATGTAATACATTTGAAGGATACAGGGGCAAAACAAGGAATGTCACATAAAATTTAAAAAGTTGAACAGTACGGGAACATTAAGATTTTGCCACGTATTATAGATTGCAATTTTAATTAAAAAAAAAGTATTTTGTGATGTTCCTTGTTTTGCCCCTGTACCCTTCAATTACTTAGGTATATTGGCAGTATCAATCACTATGCTTAGAATATTCTTGCTTTCCTTACATTGTGTGTTGATTTTTCCTTCCTTCACTCAACAAGCAAACGAAATGCATTGCAACAATTTCATCATCCTGTCATATTTTTTCCCAATTCATTGTTATTTTCCCGAGGAATAGAAGACCATTGACCAAAGTGGGAATTAATAGTTAGAATTAGGTCCATATTTGATGAACCATAATTATTCGGTTTAGTTTATAATATGTTGTACTTTTGTACATTACTAACGAAGCAGTTTCTTTAAAGATTCTTCTGTTGGTATTTTTATTACGTTTACCAGAATGAAGTCTTTTTTCTAATATTTTTGAAATGAGCGTGGAGAAATAAGCGAAACTAAAACATTAACTAAGCCTCGTCCTTTCGCTTGAATTTTAAAATAAGTATTACTTACTCGTATATTCATTTTAAAGTTTAAGTTGGGTGTTGATAATAGTTTATTGAAAATATTGACTCATTGTTTGTGCGTTTATTTCATGTAGTCCATTGCACCAACAACGCATGAACACTGAACAGTCACTGGCCTTGGCCGCAATACACCTATGACAGTAGACTGCGAGGCTCTACATTTACTATTTATTAAACCAATTTCCACAAATACGCAATGGCTTATTATGTATAATGTATTATCTAGAAAATTACTTTGAATTTATAATCGACTTATGGTAGGGAGACATCAGACAACAACATTTATTCAAATCGTTTAAGCTGTTTCTTTACTTAAACTGATATCTTGATTCTGATAAATTTCATGTCAAAGAAAGATAAAAACGTTTTGAAGATCGATTTCCAATACAAAGTTCTCACTGACTAACTTAGAAACTCTTATATGTATTTTTTTATTTGATCTCATCTTAACCGTCTACTCTGACCTTATGTACGGACAGACGCGATTAAGCAACAGTAATGCTACAAAGAAATACATGAAATAGTAAAATATAGTTAAAATATTTTAAATGGTGCTTAGTGAATGCTTTTTCCAGCTGGTGGGTAGGTTACTTCTGCTACGGTTTGCGACCGCTACAGCTGCACGTGAAGGATGGCGAAGGGGTCGAAGTAATGAGAATCGACCGTCCCTACGCGTGCACCTCACGAGTGCTTCCGTGCCAATTGCAAAGAATACAGGTGTGAATAAACTGGCTTCGTTAATTAGTTCTTTTACTAATGATAATCAGTCTGGAAGTGATTAATGATTATTCTTTGGTTATAGGTAATTTTGTGTTAAAATAATGGTACCTCGAGAAACGGTTTGATAACCCGTTACATAAAAAATACACCTGAATTAAGTTTATGCATATCTACTGTCTGAAATTATACAATGAAAAAAATTGTGTAATTTATATGTATAAAAATGAATCCGTATTTTTCTTGGTCACGGCATCACGCGTGAACAGCTGGCTAGTTTATTATGAATGAAACTATCTTTTCGGATTTTGTCGCAGAGTTGTTTTGATTTTTGGTTCCTGGCGTTTCGAATACTTTACAGCAATCATGGTCTCGTCAGAGAAGTCTCACGTGACCATGATTGCCGTGAAAAGATAGCTTTATTTATAATGTCGAATATTCACGGAAACCTTAGAAAGTATTATGTGTAATTTATTGTTAATTTAGCCGGATATTCCAAAAAAAACAATTTTGTATATAAAAATAATTGACAATTTTAAAAAGTGTAGTATATTCTTGATTTTGCTCAAAGCGTGCACAAATTATCACGCTAACGTCACGTAGATTGGAGAAGACACGAAGGGAATTTGACGGTAAAATTTGCATTTTTTTTATTATTGTTATTTTATTGTATGGGGCATGTCATCAGGTGTTCTCACCGCCGGGCACTCGAATAGGCAGTATCGAGCAGCTGTGGACGTCGGTGAGACCGGAGTATGTCGTGAAGGGAGAAGATGGAGAACAGGTGTTTTGGATACGAGGTAGTTTTCGTAAATCTTTTTTTTTATTTCCTTAACAGCTGTTTTATTACAATAAATATATATAATAATTTATTCAGTTAGACAATAATGCCTACCACCCAGAACGTGAACGTTTGTAATCGCTTCACTCGTCCTCTAGCGTCTTTTTCCTTATCTTCCTCTATTCCCTAGAGAGATAATTCTACAATATCAAATGTAAATATCTTATATTTATATCAAAACACAACTTGTAGGTCCGTGTGTTACGATTAGCTTCTTCAATGATATCCAGTTCCATATATACAGAAACGATGGCACTTGTGTAGGCAGCACTTGCAAGCGCTGGCAGGGACTGTTCCACGCCATGTTCTTTGCACCCATTACTGACAGGTATTTTTGGAGACAAGATCATTTTTAAACTTTAAGTCCTATTATTATTATTTTTTAATATTTTTTTCACATTTTATTCATGTCATTAGATCTTAATTTTATAATCTATTCATATTTGATAGGTTTTTCTATCTCTGCTACTTTCAAAACATGTTGAAATTAAAAAAGTGTTCTAGATGATTTTTTTTGGAACTAAAATACTATTTTGTAGCTGTAAGGTAATAAGTCCTTATAGTGTATCTTTATTAAAAATATTTGTTTACTAGCGACTCACTCTCGCTTCGCTCTGTTTCGTACTCTCTAGGTACCTACGTTTTAACGGTTAGTTTAGTATATATCAGTAAAGTATATATTTATAAATAACAGTTTTGAACATTTCGTTTCTACAGCTTATCGATTTCCAGACTAACGTACAGTGTTTATTAAAAATATAATAAGTATGTAATATTTTTTTTTTAAATAATATACGATATGTATTTACATATCTATATCTATTGTTTCAGATTTAGCGTCGCGTTTGAGAAAGACCTGTCTGTGACAGAAAAAGCACTGCTTCTTGCCGCGACATTAATTCTAGACTACATGTACTATGACGCGACTTGTTAATAAAATGTATAATATATTTACCTCCTATTCATTTTACCTTTTGTAAAAGAAGACTGTCATTTATTTACAAATTACGATTTCAGATACAATACCTAAACAATTTATTAAAATATTGGCAATAACAAACTGAGTCAGTCACATGTTTGTAAATTGATTCCTGAGAATCATAAGTCAACTATCTTTAAATACGTTTCACAAGGTAGCATTAAGCGTCATAAAAGCGTCATTGTAATAATAATATTATATTATAACATATATTAGAAACACAAAACGTTAATGTTTTGGCGGTTAAGCCTGAATTATTTCTTCAACATAATCAAGAATGTTCTCATTAACAGCATTCTTTTGATATTAAAAATATTATTACATGTATAGACGTATAAGAACAATATGAACAAACAAAAACCTTATAAATTGCAATTTCGTAAAGATCGTTATGAATAATGGCCGTAAACGGAATAATAAAAATCAAATACGATAATAAAGTCCAAAATGTAGAACAACGTAGTAACTTACCCTCTTCTATTACAGTTTATAATCCATTAAAAATATCCGTACATATTGAAATGAGGGGACACATATTTTAAATGCGTTTTTCGTTTTTACACAAAAACTGCGATTTCCCCTTAAAAATTAATGTCCTGCGCCCCTATTTGCATTGTGTTTAAACTTTTTTCGCCGGCAGATGTCCAAAGTAAATGGCGCGAAATTTTGACAGAACGTATAATTTTTGACAATGGCAGCCATAGACAAAAAATTCGAATACTCTT
Organism: Boloria euphrosyne; assembly: GCA_951802675.2. Taxonomy (NCBI): domain Eukaryota; kingdom Metazoa; phylum Arthropoda; class Insecta; order Lepidoptera; family Nymphalidae; genus Boloria; species Boloria euphrosyne. Next base: position 8,006,204 of record OX637896.1, read on the forward strand.
ACCCTTTTTCCAAAGGATTGAATTCAATTACATCGTGACGAAAAAACTTGTAATAAAAGGGTTCTTTTTGCAAAATTTGGAAAATGAGGGATTTGGCTTATTTAGGTCAGTGGGTGTTTAGTGAATTAAGTAGTTTTTGTATTTTTTATGATATAAAAACGTGGCGCGCGTTTGTCGAAAGCAAGGGAAAGGAAATGGCAAGGGATTTTGACAATAGTGTTTTAGAAAATAATTTAAGAGTTTTTTTTTTCATTAATCTCGTAACGCATTACGTTTTTTGTGTAAAAAATAATTTTTGAAAGTATAAAAGATTGTAACGTCAAGAATATGAAATTATTTTGTGATTGATCGCACATTGTTATTTTTATAGTCTTATAAATATATGATTTATTATTAGTATCTAGGAGTAAAATAAAAAAAATCTAGTATAGCATTTGTGAAATATACTTAGATAGTTTATATTTTAACCATGATTACATAATATTATTATTTTTAAATTAATCCGTTTCTTCGCAGTTCATGTCTTGCATAAAAAAATTATCACCTTTCATAAATCAAATTAAAAAAAATGCTTATTTTTGTGCATAGGTAGCTTTTAGACTTATTCAAAAGATATGTAATCATCATCAATCACGACCGAGATTCAAATTCGTTATATATTTACTTACTTAAGTAGTTCTTTTTTTCTCTACTTTAATTCTCTACTGGCGGCTCACACTCGCTTCGCTCGGGTTCGTCTCTAGGTGCCTCCTTTTGGATAAAATTTTCACAAACTTTGTATGTCTTTTTCATTTATATCTAATGAAAAGCCTAAAAAAAAGTTTCAAGCTTCTAGCTTTGAATAATAATATATTTGAATAATAATAACGTGACGTAATTTCCATCAAATTTTCATCCTCTATTTCAACCTCTTACAGCCCTTTTTCCGTCTTTAAAAGTAGTCTATGTCCTTTCTCAGGCTCTTGACTATCTGTGTACCAAATTTCATTTAAATCGGTTCAGTAGTTTTGACGTGAAATCACGACAGACAGACAAACAGAGTTACTTTGGCATTTATACATTTTGGGCTATAATGTTATTATTTTCAAGTATGAAACATTATTATCTACTTAATACATGCCTAACATAAATCACTAAGAGGAAAATGCGAATATATTTATAATTTACGTAGTTAGAAGGCGTGTGTAATGCTTTACATTGTTATGCGCGTACGCATGACGCGTTGGTTATCTTACTGGTTAGTAGGTAACTAACCAGACAATATTTACTATACATAATATACATGAAACATTTTGAATTCACTTACGTTTTTAAAGGCTGTAAAAGACGTCATATTCCAGCTATATTCCCCTCGTACTGAGGGAGGCCCGTGCCCAGCAGTGGGACGTTAAAAATGGCTGATGATGATGATGATGATGATTCCAGCTATTTGACGAAACAGCATTACTTTTTCTATCTTATGTTTCGTATTCGTATATAAGTATTAAAGTGATCAAACGTATAGTAAAAAAAACTGTATTTTTTGTAATTATAAGAAAGCATTAAACCTTCAAACTTAGCTCTATTTCGATCTCTACATATCTTCAAGTATAAAAATTTTTAAATGTTAAACAAATGTCATAAAAATTAAGCTTTATAAAGTTCAAAAATGCGTGTCGCCCTTCGACCGGGTTAACTCCGTGTTGACACCGAGCTAACCGTGTCGCGAAATGTTTTGCCATTATACTCTAACATTTAACCCATTTCTCTACAATTCCACCAAAAAAAACACAGTTTCCCTAAAAACTTTGACAGATGCACACAAAACGACCCCCGACACGCGTTAAAATCGACAGTTTTTTAATAAAACCCGATTTTAGCAATCCAAAGCCGACAGTTGACGCGAACATAATCTTTAATTAAGAATATTTTTAGTAATTTTCGATTCAATGGGGTTGAAATTGTGTGATTTATTTATTTATAATTTTATTTGATAATAGCGCGCGTGGAAGTGATGTTTGTCTGTTCACATTCCGTTTCTCTATTGTTGCGTAATTTTTGACAGTTACTTGTTTTAATGTGCGAAGGTACGAGATAATACCATTGCCTAATCTAATTAAGAGAATTAGGAGAAGAAAGCTTTAAAGTAAGCTTTATATGAGCTTACGATAAAGAAGCATAAAATATATAAATAATTAACAAACTGTAATAATTATATGTAGTTAGCAAAAAATACAAGTTCCTATTCTGACAGTCTAATGAGAACTGTTAAGACAAGCACGCTATCACACCGCCCGAAATACCGCATGCAAACTCATTTACAAGGCATACGTAGCCGGTGACGTTGTCGGCTGTCGCGGTGTCATGGGAAGACACTCAGCAGACTAACTTGCTTTCTCTTATTACACTACGCTAAATCTCTGTAATATTGCCTTAATACTGAATAGAGTATTAGACCCTTAAGTAGATTTAGACGCATTCACGGTACTTTATGTGAACGCGATCTTCAATGTTACATCACAAAACCTGTAATTTTTGCAATATTTAGTATACCATGCTTTATTACAATAAAGAATGCTACATCGCTTTTTCGGCCAAAACCTCATCTTGTGCACTTTCATAGTTTCATATAAAATGTCAAATATTTTTAAACACTAAGCTTGAGCCATTAACCGCTCAAACTCATTCGTATCTTCTTTACAAAACGCGACACTGGCAAAAATAAAAATAAAAAGTGTTGCTTCTGTTAACGCAATTCTAAGCCATTACAAAAAAAAGTTAGCCACACTTTTTTCTTAATCCATTACCAGGTCAAGTTAGAAATTAATTAATATCATAAATGCAACTGGGTGTTTGTTTATATACCTATATTTTTCTAGGTTACAAAGAGTTTTCTAGGTTTTGCAATACGTATACGTATATTTATCCGCGAAATTTAAGTGGCATCTTTCAAGATGCTCTAAATGGCGAGGATACAGTCAACATGATGCGAAGATGGGTTGTAAGCATGAGGAATTTTTATACACTTATTTTAGACATACGTGATGTGTATCATGGGTTAATAATTAAGAGGAAAATACCTTGGAATCAGTTGACAAATGTATTGTGACTAATTTTGGGAAAATTTAACCCATGCGTCACGAAGCCCAAATATGCTTTATTTAATAAATAAAAAATAAATATGTTGGAACATTAACACGCAGCACCATCAAGTTATGGATACCAGATAGTTGATACACTACACATACCTATATAACTTTAAATACATACGTATTATTAGGGTAAGCTAAGCGAGACCAAAATCTATCACGTCTATAGATTTGTGCTTTAACATTATAACTTAACTTCATATGCTTATTCATTATGCAACTTAAATTCATAGATGTGTTATCTGTAACAAAATATATTTTTTTAACCATTAAAAATGAACATTAACAATTTTGTATTCATTGAAAGAGTTAACATCGCTGTAACACAATCCTTTAGAAAAACTACGCGAGCCCTCACGAAGCTTAGCTTTTTGCTAGTAAATTCCCATGACTGGATTATAAACATTAGTGCTTAACAAATGAATGCCTTCAATAGGACTCGAACCCGCTGACACTACAAACTGAGCTGCTGCTAATACCTACCTATAATAAGTGTTTTATTAAAAGTTCAGGATTTTTTGTTATATGGTTTTTTTTTTTCATTTTAAATAAAAAAATAATTTAATTAAGCACAAATTAATTTTTATATTCTTTTAATTTATATAAATTACTATATTTAATGCTTAGAGAGAAAAGAAGGGTTAATAAATGAGTATAACACATTTGTATATTTAATTTATTGAATACGGTAGAAATGTTTCGTAGTAATGGAAAACAAATAACAAACAGACGGATCTAGGAACATATACCGATCGACAACATCGCTTATCACTTCTATATACGCATAACCGACTAAAATTAGATATTAGTATGATAATCAGATTCTATTGCTAATAATTTTTAAAAATTGCTTTTTAAAATTATTGTAGCTGCAATTTAAATTAATATAAAGTAATGTTAAAGATAAATGGTGCTTAAAGTAATTTTGTTTTTATTAATTTATACTAGGTCACTAGATAAGTTTTGCAATACAGCCATATTTTCAATTGTGGGAAGATGAGTTGAGCCTTACTAGAAAGCTACATTTATCATATGATGGTAGATATATAATATTTCAATATTCACTCATTAGCTAGAGCACAGAAAATATTTCATTTTATGCAGTGTCTGGGCGGTCTAAGGACGAATAGCGTGTCATTATTCGGTTCAACTTCGCACTTCGGTCTCACACTCGATAAGTGTATGGAAGAAATGAATTTTGTACTCAAAGGGAACTGCCCTCATCGTACAACAATTTTTCGTTGGTATCGAGAATTCAACTGTCGTAATTTTGTTGTAGAAGATGCCCCAACGTCGGGACGTCCTACGGACTTTTGTAATGAGTACAAGGTAGAGAATCTTAAAAAAATTATAAGAGAAGAACGTTGGATAACTTATAGGCAGATAGAAGCTATATTGCAGATTATCGCACCAAGCATTCATAAAATTCTGCGCGGTATAATATTAGGTAAAAATATTTGTACGCTTCGGGAGCTCCATGATTTAAAGGAAGAACAACAGGTTTGCGGAGTAAATTGGTGTAAGAAAATGTTAAAGAGTATGAAACTGGAACTTCTAACTACGTAAATAATATCGTCATGGGTGATGAAACCTGGCTACATTATTTTAATGTGCCATCCATAAACAAGATCGAAATTTGGTAGTTTGAAAATAAACCTACTCCAATTCAAGGACGAAAATCTCGTTTGGTGAAGAAAAAAATATTTGCTGTATTTTTCACAAGACGAAGAATTTTAGACAAAGTAGTTTTATAAAGTCAGCGTGCATTTACGGCCTCTTGGTATACAAAAGAGTTATTGCCTCAGGTGATTCAAAAAACTCAAAGTGCTCTATCCAAAATCAAGACTCGATAATTGGCATTGTCACCACTATAATGCTCATGCACATAGGTCGTGTGAAACTGTAAGTTTTTTACAAGATGTTGGAGTAAAACTGCTTGAATATACTCCATACAGTCCTGCTCTTTCACCCTGTGACTTTGGCCTATTTCCAGTCATTAAGGTTCAGATCAAAGAAAGGAGGTTTGCCAGCGACACTGAGTTATTAGTTGCTTGGAGCCAGACTTGCTCCAATCTCCCAAAAGAAAAATGGAAGTAAATTTTTGATGATTGGTTTACACAAATGAATAAGTGTATAAGCTGTGGTGGAAATTATTTTGAAAGATTCTAATAAATAAAGCTGTATTGCAAAACTTATCTAGTGACCTTTGTATAGTCTAAATGATAGTGTAAAATAGTGACACTTTTTGACAACTTTTAAAATACCTTTTATTTGTACGTTTAAAAAAAATAAAAGATTGTTGAATTATATTAATTCATTATATACGTTGTATTCTTAAGCTTGAAAGAAATTAATTTTGATCTTTTTCTATACCTCCTTACACAATTTTTCAAAACAGATTAAATAGACATACATTTTGTTTTTTATACTATAGCAAGTGATAAGCGATGTTACGGTTTAAGATTTGGCTTTCACCTAAAGCCAATATATAATTCTCTTTATTTTTTAATATAATTTAACCAACGTGGACGTCTACCGTTTTGTTTCAATGAATATTTCATATTTGTACATCGTTTTCGAAAATTTTTATTCTATTTTTATCTAAAAATATTAAATAGTGTTACCCTCCTTTAATATTTATGGCAACACTCAGCGATTAGGCCAAGGACATCCACATCGGCGAAATCAAAATAATTTTGACTAGAAATAACATAGTTCTCATAAAATTGAAAAAATATTACGATTTGTTATATACAGTCGCACGAAAAGCAAAAAATATTATGACTAGAATACACTTACAAATAAATAAAAACCTACTATTTGGAATGTGACTGAAATTAAAGTTTAGTTCGTTTTATGTCAAAATTTAATTGTTATTTATAATAATTAACCTCTAAAACACGTCAATTTTGACATGAAACGAACTTTTATTACATCTAGATAATTAGACAGCTCTTCAAAATAATGGTTCTATTTCCGCCAGCGAAGTGACGATACCAAGTACTTTTACGTATTTTGTTTGAATTTATTTACATTATTCAACAAATGATAAAGTTTCATCTGAATTCAGTTCGTTATATATTATTATAATATTATTTTTATATAAATTTGTATAAAACTTAAATTAAAAATCGTCCCATACATATCAATTTTTTGTGGCAGATAATGCTTAGTAAAAATAAATCTAATAATTTTACTCAATGTACAATATAAATGTAATTAAAAGATCTGTTTTACTAAGCAATACCCAAAAAAGTCGTTTTGAAAATGATTGTGAGAACTATTTTAAATAATTACAGATAGGTACTTTCTGGCTGAGAAATTTCAAAGTAATACTTACTTAAACTTGTACTTAAAATTTTGCTTATCAACGCTAAAAGGTACAATTGATGAGACAACAAATTTATATTTTAAAATGGGAATTTAACAAAACGAACAATAATGTAGTGCGACTGTAACACTGTTTAGGAGCGTTGTACCCGAGCGCTCTCTACTCGTATGTCTAATGCTGTAGTCACTCCCTCTTAAAATTAATTTGTACTGTTATTTTTATCACCGTTGTACTTCTGCCTAAATTTGTACTTGCAACCATTATATCTATAAAAATTATTTGTAAACTCCCTCGGCGTACAACGCTAGGACAAAACAATCTGGAACACAAGTTATTCGACTACATTCATTACGATCCGTACTACTATTTAAACTCCAGGGGACTTATTCTTTCTTATGCGACAGTAAATACTAATAACAGCTTTCCTTTATTTTCACTTGTAAACAAAATATTTGTATTAGTTTCCGATTTATATGAACAAAGTGTGAAACAAAGTAACATAGATTATTTACTTGATTTGTGTTAAATTATCGCATAAGTCAAAATTCGTCGCCAAAACAGTAAAATTTGCGCTATCATCTTAGGACGCATAATTGGAGTTTAAGTAGAGCTGGGGATCGTGACCACGCGTACATTTTTATTAAATTTGTTATTATTTAAAACATTATTAATATAATTTGTTGTATCGCGCGCTCGCGTGTCTGCTCTCGACCGGGCGCGGGGGAAGACCGTTAGGAAGTTTTGTATTAAAAACTAAATCGGAGGAACTTTAGTATCAGGAACATTGCGAGCTATCAACAATTGGTATATAGTTAGGTTATTTATCATCTATCTGTAGCTTTACCCTGATCTTCGATCACAATTGTACTATCAGGTAGCCAGTCCTCGGTCGAGAGCCGTCCCGCGAGCGACCTCTAGAATTCATTAAATTACTTCTTAATTACATACATAGGAACTTTCTTTAGAAGCTGCATGGTTTATACAAGCTAACCTCCACAATGATCTATCAATAATGAATTTAAATAAACCTGTCTTCAAATAAGGTTTTTATCAATATAATATATAATAATAAATTTGGACAGAGTCCTGTTTGTCTGTAAAGCCATTATTATTTAGTAGTGTCGATAAAACATACTTAATATATTAAAAGTAATTATAATTTAGTAAATTTAACTTATGGTGCTCTCTTTCCCACCCGCTTAGGAATATATTTAAAGCTTTGTTATTGTAATTCTGTCATGAAAATCGTTTCATAAGCACATAACATTTCACTAATGAAATACAATTTACATGACTATTAAGATTTTACATTTTGAATAACAACCTCATTTTGTACTTTTACATCTGTGGGATGGCATCAGAGACAAACAAGACACGCCCGCTGTAACACATTAAGATATAAATCACTAGAAATAAATATAAACGTGGAGCCCGGCCAACGACTGGAGGCGGGAGGAAGCTCAGCTCGCGCCCGCCGCAACAATGACCCGTATGATGTGTAGCAACAACGCGCGGCCGGGCTTCACGGCACATATATACGGCTATCAGATTATGCTAAGTTACGTTTAATGTTGATCACTGCCCACTAGTACGTATTTTGTGCTTAAGTCACTCCTAGAGAACAATATAAAGTATCGAGCTAACACGAGCGCGGTCTCCGTCCGCGGCGCAACCTTTGTACTTTAGTGTAACTTCAAAATATAGTATTTATACAATAACAGCTTACGAAACCTAACGTGAGGTAGAGCGGTTGTCGCAGTACATCTAACGTGGCACCTAGTGTGTAGGCGTACTCGGCGCGAGGCGCTCAGTGATCAACATCGCACCGGCACCGCGGCGTAACTCGCCGTGCCCAGTGCCTACTCACCGAATACGTATCCTTTAAATAATAATAACTAATCCTAGGGTGTATTTCTTCTCCCGATCGAAATCGACGTTTCAAAAACTCGTCTCGGACCGACCCAACGTCGAGGAGATAATAAATAAACCGATTCATAAGCGGCAACGTTTCATATATCACCCGTGAATATAATTCTCAATATACGAAGTTAGACTCTGTCAAAAAAAGAGGGCAGGGGCCGCCTCGCGGTGGAGCGCTCGGGCGGGCGGCCGCGGACAGCTCCTCGGGAACGATCACATCTATCTCTCGGCGATCGCTCGAAGGCACACAGCGTTAAATGTAGTCAGTACGGCGATCGAGCGCGCCCGCGGGCGGTGTAGTCGTCGGCCGCGGGCGCGCGCGGGTCGGGCCGGGCCGGTAGGCCGGGCGGGCCGGGCGGTCCGGGCTAGGCGGGCGTCAGCGTGAGCGTGACGGTGGCGCGGCGCGTGGCGCGGCGCCGCACCGGCAGGAATACGAGCGCCGGCAGCAGGCTCAGCGCGCCGCCCGCCTCCTCCAGCACGAAGGGTTGCATGGTGAGCGGCGCCCGCGGCGCGCGCGGCACGGCTAGCAGCGCCCCCGCGCCGCCATGCGCCGCCCGCACGTGCGCTTCTAGCGCCGCGAACCCTTCCGCGCGGAACTCACAGCGCGAGCACGAGTATGCGTCTCCCTCGCCCTCCATGTCACCCCCGATGTCGCCACTCTCACTGGGCTCTTCCGCAGCAACCTCCCCTTCTGCCTCGCCACTCTCCATCTGTTCGTTGGCGCGCTGCACGTGAGCTCTTTCATGTGCGAACAGGAAAGCGAGGACGTCAGTAGTGAAGGGGCAGTAAGCGCAGGCGTAGGGCTTGTCTCGCGCGAGAAGGTCGAGCGGTCGCGGAGGCATGGGCGGAGGAGGCGGCGGTCTCGTCGGCGGCGCGTGCTCGGCCAGCAGATGAGCTCTGAGCGCGCGCGGCCCTCGAAATCGACGCGCGCACAGCGGACACGGCTCAGCTGGTGCGGCGTTGGCGGGCGCGGGTGGTGCGGGGATGCCGTGTGTATTGTGCTTGTGGACTCGAAGGAAATATTTACTGCAGAGCTCTTTGTGACAAATGTCGCACGTCACGCCACCGAGCTGCGTTCCACTTTCCAACGAAATTCCATGCATCCGCTGCATGTGGGTTCGCATAAAATACTTGTTGCAGAGTTCTTTATTGCATATTTCACAAAAACTTGATCCTGCGCCGCCACTCGACCTTCGCTCGTCTTGAGATGGAGGTGAGGAGGAAGGTGGTCGCGGCACTTCGTTTGGCTCCTCAGCTAAGCGTTCCGCTGCAAGCTCGTTAAGCTGTGATATCATCGTCTGGAGCTTGCGGAGTTCCTCGCTTGCTGAACCTGGGGACGCTGCACCGCGCTCTTCTACAATCAAATTTAAAGGACTCGTTTGACCTTCGCGTAAAACAGCCTCAAAGTCGTCTCGATCGTCTCTTTCTCGCTTTACTTCCAGTGGTTCTTCAGTATCGAAAGGTGGCGGTAAGGAGAGCGACCTCGGTGGTGTAGGTGCAGATGGGGACGAGGAGTGTGGCGTGATCATGAGAGGAGGCGTGGCTGCGGCTGGTGATCGTTCTGCTACTGGTGACCGCTGCATTGGGACGCCGTGCCTTCTTTCCCGATGTGTTCTCAAAAAATACTTGTTGCAATATTCTTTACAGCATATTTCGCAAAAAGCTTCTGGATTAGTAACTCCTAGTCGCCGAAGAACGTCTGGCTGGAAAGCGGCTTCGCGAGCGCGTCTCGCTGAATCTGGTGATAGTCGACGTGGTGTTCCACCGGACTCCTCGTCGGATGCTCGTCGTGGTGGCGATGGCTGAGGTGGATTGGGGAGGTTGAGATGCGGCTGCTGTTCACCATCATAGATTCCATGTTTATTGGCTCGATGAGTTTTTAAGAAGTACTTATTGCAGAACTCTTTACAACAAAGATCGCAGTAAGCTTCCGGATTGAAGATGCGTGGAGGGTCGTGTCTGGGTAGAAGGCGGAAAGCGGCCAGAGGATCGAAGGTGGGGAGAGTGAGTTCCCCGAAAGCCAACGCGCTTTTGTATATATCAGCCATCTTCGCGTGAAGGTCCAGCGGTGGAGGCTGGGCTCGAGCTGGAGCGGCCTGCTTGCGGCGCTTCCGTCCAGGGCTCCCGCCGCCCTCGCTCTCCCCTGGACCTACGACCCCGCCCCCGCCCCCGCTCGCACAGTCGCGCTCGCGCTTTACCGCCGGCGCCACCGACATCGCGTCACCGCCGCATCTGGAATTGAAACACATATGACGTTAGATTAATCGATCAATTAAGGTTTATTAAAGGAACACAATTTATTATTAATTAAGAAGTAAAATCGATCACCCAACTCATTGTGAGATTCAAATAATGGTTGACAAATTTACCCCATTTCACTGAATACAATTATGTACATGTTAATTAAAATTAAAACTAATAATAATCAGTCCACTAGATCTATTGTTTTTTATTAATACCGAATATATTTGGCATCTACGAAAATTCCAATTAGCAAATTCTATTTTTGGGCCAGATTAAGACTGAATCCATAATTTTTTTGTAACAATTTAGTACTTCAATGAGGAAAAATGTTTCAAAATCCAGGTAAAGCAACCATTACTCACAGGCCGCCGGAGGCAGACCTCGTAATTTTATGAGATTATTTTAAGTTCACTCTGAATTATTTTCGTACGATACACGTGCCTATATCTTTAGAAAAAATGGGCTTTATGTAAAACTTACTTAGATTTATGCGCAGTAGTGAGAAGTAAAGTCATTTCTTTTATTTTAATGATATATCTTATAAGGAGTACTCTGTATTATATGAAAAGCATATAAAGATTTTATAATATATTAAAATCAATGAGTAGTTATAAACTTATATGTATACTCTATGTTGAGTAAGACATTTCAGGAAAAATGATATAGAGATATATATTATGTACATACATACATAGATACATACATACATACACACATACATACATACACACATACATACATACATACATACATACATACATACATACATACATACATACATACATACATACATACATACATACATACATACATACATACATGCATGCATGCATACATACATACATACATACATACATACATACATACATACATACATACATACATACATACATACATACATACATACATTTATACATACAATCATATATACATACATACTATATATGTCATAAACATTAAAAGTTTTCTTTGTTTTCTTCAGACATAATGTTCTTTGACTCTTTTAAGTATTTTAAATCTTTTGTACATAAGTAAAAAATAAGATTTAGTACTACATATATATTAATTTTCGCAGTTTTAAATATGTAACAAAATATTTGTGGTTTAACTAAAAGAATGTTGAAAAACCATAGGAAACACAACTGATAAATTGAAAAGTGCTGAATAAGAAATAACTAACCCTTAAAACGTTGGTTCTTGGGGCCGAATCCGAGCTAAGTCTAGACCTCTCTTAGACAGACTTACCGTAATATAAACATCTTATAATAAAAAATTCTTGCTTTATAAATAAAAAAATATTAAATTTTCTAACCTTTAATTACAAAAGAGTCTTATTTTTACGTTTTCTTAAACGATATTACAATAAAATTTTGATGAAACTTGTTAAAACAAATAGTTTCACTTTAAGACTAACGAAAACAAAAACATAATCATCGATATAATATTATATTTGAAGGGTATAGGGGAAAACAAGGAATATTAAAAAATCTAAAAAAAAAAATTAACATTGCAATCTATAATACGTGGCAAAATCTTAATGTTCCCATACTTTTCAACTATTTTAATTTTATGTGACATTCCTTGGTTTACCCCTGTACCCTTTATTTTATCTTAATAAAAATGACAATAAAGCCACGATTAGGCAATATTTAGCCGTAGTTCAACTCGCACTGTTCATCAAAAATGCCTGTACTCATATTACTAATAGAATTTTACGATTCGATTCCCAAATACAAAGGAACAAACTAATTTTAACCCTTTTCGTAATAATAATAAGATATAGAATAGATTCTGCAACAAACTGTTAATTCAATCCTATAACTTCTTGAGCTCAGAACAAAAAGTACGGAAATAACTGTCTTTAAAATATTATAATCCAAAAAAGATTCCAATTAGAATATCTCACCTCTCGTTATCTCTAAAATCGATTTCGTCCTTCATTTGTTCACAACACTATCTTATCACCATCACTTTATAAACTAACTTTCCAACACTCGGCCAAATGTTCGAATTCACACAGTTAATATTGATGGAAAGTAAAAATTTTATCAAAATATTTATTGCAAAGTTTTTAATTTACGTAATTTTTTTTCTACGTGTGTGTAAACTGCGGTTTGTGCCTAGTATGGCACGTGCTGGCTGCGCGTGCGCTCAAAACTACTGTATTTTACGTAAAAACGCCTATAATGTACTTTTTTTGTGGAAAACAGCAAAAATCTCACCCCACCCGGCCACCCCTACGACATTCGTTTGATCAGGGGCCGGTGCATTAGATAAGATTAGGGTTACATGTTGATATACAGTGCTTAATATTAAAATTTTTGATAGCCAGATATGAGATTGTTAATAATAGGGAAAAGGTATGCTTCGTTGTTTACACTATTTTAGTGTAATGTGTTCATCAGATAATGTACAATATTAAGTATACCGACTTATTCATTAAAGTGATATATTATAAACAGGTATGCCATATTTTTACAAGCACTTTTAAGAAACACAAATTTATTAAATCACTAATAGTTTTTTCTTTTAATTTCAATATGAAAAGGCAAGTAACTACAAAACAAATTCGCCCCATGTAAGCCATACCTTACAGCAAACAATACATGGCTTTCCTAAAATTTGGAAACACTATCGAAAGGGCGAGGCGCTCCGCAAATATCTCCATCTCTATCTAGCACATAATAAATTCATACATCCATCTCGCTCTATCATACACATCTTCCGTCTCCGTCCCACAATTATGATTAAGAGTAATGGCGTAATAAATTTAAGTTCAGCTTTCTTAGAAAATATTTTTTTTCACGTTTTTTTCTTCTAACGAAAAATACGGGGAAAGTTTGATATTATTATTTGGTTTATAAACAAAGTGCGGCGAGCCCGTTGGCGCCTTTTTTCATTAGCCATGTTTTTTTCCGCGCAAGTAAAAAGTTTCTTATTAACTTCAAAAACAAGTTTAATTACAACGGGAAATGTTATCGATGTTATTAGAGTTTCCTACGTCTGTATGTGGGAAGGGTTTGGGGTAACTTTTAAAACAAAAACGATTAAATTAAAGAAAATTATAAAAAGTTATTAAATATAAGCTAACGACTACAACGACATCAACGACGTCCCTTCGCTGTGAAAGAAACAAACCTGAAACATGTACTAAAAAATACATTACAGATTATTTAACTCTAGGTTATATCTTAGAATTGCTATACTTTTTTTTTCATAACCTCAAAAAAATCTATAATCGATTCTTAAAATAGATACGCGTATAAAATCGATCTATATTAATGGATGATGTTATCACGAAACATTAAAAACAAAGCATATTATAGCTGAAATAATTAAGGATCCCCTTCATTTTAAACTTTGTTAAAAAAATTAGACTACAATCATACGAAAAAATCTAAAATAGCTTTAACTTCCCGCTCCACGCCCTTCCTTAAAATGGGGAGAAAAAATTAATAGCTTTAGGCTTAACACAAACATACGTAAGTACTTTAATACTAAAATATATATATTTGGAGATAAAACTGTAGATATGTTGGGACATTATTACAACAGCGCCATCTAGTCCCGTGGTAAGCTACGAGGCTTGTGTCATGAATACCAGATATTTGACATACTACACATATAATTTTTAAATACATACATATTATACATATAAACACCCATGACTGAAGTATAAACATTCGTGATCAATGATTGCTTCCAGCGGGACTCAAACCCGCTACCGCTGGCGCAGAAAGTAGGGTCACTACCAACTGCCTAACGTGTCGTCGCACCTCTGGTATTTCCTTATGCGAGTCAGTTTCAATCGATTTTATTAATCAATTTTAAAAGTTTAAGCTAAGTCTTATTGTACATACATACAAAGTGAAAAAATAATGATTATATATGTATTGATGAAAAAAAAAACAGATGATGTAATAGTTTTCAATATCCAATAACAAGGGTATAAAGGTTTACGTTTGACATTTACAAGGCCCCGCGGACTTCATAAATGTCGCGGCCGTACTTTACAAGTTACAATTTGTAAAACAACGTATAATAGTCGTTTTACAAAATTATTCCTTTTATTTTCACGGTCGAATGTGTTGTAAGAATATTTTATTATTATGTAATTCTAAACTTTTCGAAAGAAGAATGTTACATACTTTCAACCCCTATTTGACCTCTGAGAATTTAAAAATCGTTAGTTTCAAACCTAAGCTTAGGCTATGCGTCAGTGTATAATTTGAAGAGCATAGTATAGAAAATTGTATTTAATTTTTAATAAAGCAATTTAATTATAGTTATTATAAACTAGTGATTCACCCCTGCTTCACTCGGGTCCATACTTAAGTACGTTATGATGGTTAGTGATTTCCATACAAAATAAAGAATTATTCTGAATTTTCTGATTTTCCGTTGTTTTTTGGGTTCCCCTACTCTTTTAAACCTAATTCGTCCCTGACGCACCCTTGACAAAAAAAGAAGAATCTTATTAAAATCGGTCTAGACATTTTCATCGAGGAATGACATAATGACGTACATACACTCGTACAAGCTTCCGCATTAATAGCAATGTGCTAATTTCTTACAAAATTTAATATTTTCTTTACTTTTAGTACCTAGCCAGTCTAAAAGTTTAACACTAGTTATTGATTCACCTGACCTCAGTTAAAAATAATGCCAAGTTCCATGGATTATTTAATTTCTAGTTACTCATTAGGCGATAAGCCTTTAAATTACTTAACGTGCTCAATGATTTGGGCTTAGTCGTTAAAGTTTAATTGGGCTTACATTTTTATTAAGAAATAAACGTTTCACGAAAATCCCCGCGGCGCAATGTGAAACGGAAGGCGCAAGTTCGGTTCTCGTAGCACGCAATTTTTATTGTGGTCATAGAAATGAGGGTAGGCACAGGTAGTAGCTTTTTTATAATTAACTGTACTCTCTGCCCGACTACCGGACACACACGATACAACCCGAACCCCGAGCCAATATTAAATGATAAACTTGACTCGACCCGGGACTAGAACCCAGGACCTCTTGTGTGTGACCGTACATTGCTCGCCACAACACCACCGAGGCGGTTATCGAATCTGTAACCTATACCATAAGTAATTTCATCGCGAAACAATTCCCAAAGATAGTTTTATTTTAAATGACAAACATTCGCGTAAATCTAAAAAGGTACACTATAAGTCATCAGTTGACATACATTTAATATAGTATTCAAAATATATTTTTTAGGTCACAAGCAAGCTATTTCTATCACAGTAACAGAGTATATACTCATATATCATGAAAGAGGCTAACATTCGCAAAAACTCCATCGTATAAACTATTTACATTCACAATTACATAAGCCTTGGAAACATCCGAATTTCGAGTGCTATATTTTTACGAAGTCGTTAAGTTTGAAATATCGGGGAACCCCCACCCCCAGTACACCCCCTCAAATAAAAAAGGCACATTTTAAAGGCCCGGCAATGACATGCGGGCGCCGCGCCGGCGGAATGCGTAGAGTCGCTAGTTACGCAATATTTGTCACGGTTTTCCTCAAAATTCTCTTTTTCATATTACATATTGAAATGAAATTCATGATTTTTATATTTCTTATCAAATTCCGTTGTGATGGCACTTTTGTGGAATTGAATTTGGTTTTATATAGAGTTTAATACATAATATGTGTGTAGTATAGGCTTAATAGTTAGAACCTCCAGTTTTTTAATAAAAGATATCGTGTATTAGACATAAATTAACATATTTGAACTAGAATAATAATTAAAAATCTTTTTAAAAAAAACATAAATATAACAATACAAACCTTTACAGAGTATACATTTACCTCAATCTATAATACTAGTAAATATAAAAAATTAAAGACAGAGAAAGCAATGTGCCGTAAAAATCAATAGATAACCCCAAACGATGTAGTCATAAAATTATAAACATAAGAGCCTCTCCACGCCACCGCCGTACACACGTCACTGTATTTATTTTCAATCAAACGGGCGGATTCGAACCCACACCCACCAGGTGAATTTTATAATTATCATTGTCAATTCTAATATAATGGGGTGATGAATAACGTTCACTTCTTTTGTGACATTGCCATGTTTAAAATTTGTTTTAATGCTAGTTTTGTTGGAAATGGGCTTTAATTTATGTTAGACAGTGACATGCTTTTGCCAAGCCGTAGATAACTTTGTAGCCTACATTCTATAAGGCCCGTATAATGTACAAATAAAAATTTCTAAACCCAGTTAACGACTAAAGGACTATAAAGAAATAAATACTTTTATTTAGTTTTTATTTAAATTTTTCGTATTACTTATATACTAAACTAACGCAAACGTGCATTGCTGTAATATTCATAACTAGTTACTTTCGTTCATTATTAAAATTATACATTTTCCCGCGTTAAAAAGTAACCTATACTCGTATGTTGATAAGGTGGCAACTGGCAGCCCATCCGGAGAAGCAGTGGTAGTCCAGCGGTAACGCGCTCGCTTGGATAACCAAGTGATGCGGGTTCAAATCCGGGTCTCGCACCTCTGATATTTTCGTGTGCGAATCATTTCTATCATTATTACCACTTTTCTTACGGTGAAGGAAAACATCGTAAGGAAACCTGCATGACAGAGAAAACCTAGTTAATCGAAAGACATGTGAGGTCCGCTAACAGGCCAGGGGTGAACTATGGCCTGATGCCCCTCGTACTGAGGGAGGCCCGTGCCCAGCAGTGGGACGTTAAAAGGGCTGAAGATAATGTTGATCCAGATCACACACAATTTTCATCAAAATCAGTTCAGTGGTATTCTTGTAATGTGGTCACAGACAGACACACAGACTGAACGTCAATCTGTCAATGTTTTGTCAATACATTGAAGACCTATCATAGTCTTCTATCTCATTCACACACTCACTTTTCTTAATATGAGATTTAAAAAACATTGTTTTTTTTTATTTTCCTTCAAACAAACCTTGCCCTGACAATAACGAACGCAAAACAAAAGTATTCAATTTTGTGCTTTTGTTTTGCGCGTACATACATTCCGGCGATTCGTTTTTTATATATATTTGGCAAATAAAACCCAATATCCTTACATTCGCTAACTAAATTTCGTGTAGATAAAACGTTATTGTTATATAAAAGCCTGTGAAAATAATAACTTCAGTTCCACAGTACAATGTACATTATAAAAATAATCTGAATTTTTTCATCGTGACATAGCACGTGTAACCTAAATAACGTTCCGTATATAATACTCGATTTTAATATACATATTATTTAACATGAGTTTTATTTAGTTGTGTGACTGTGTGTCACTCGAAAACGTCTAGCAGGTTAATTGAAATATGAATATAAAGACTGCTATTAAATTAGGATACATTAAGGACTAATGATTTGATTTATTTTTTGACCTTTAAAGGTTAATTATTTATACAATATACATGTATAATATCTACGGTAGCACGCTGGTAATGCGCTATCAAAACGATGTGAAACGGGTTCAATTTCTGAGTCTTACGGTGAAGAAAAACATCATGAGAAAGCATGCATGAACTTAGGGAGTTTTCAAAAGACATGAAGTGACCCGCATTTGCCCAGCGTGCATTTTCTGACCTGATGAATGGAGACTATGCCCAGCTGTGGGACTTTAAAAAAATTACTAACATACATACATGTAAATTTTATAAAAATATTTTTTAATGTCATTATTAATAGAAGTAAAAAGAAAAGCCGGGCGAAGCAGTAGTTTTACAAACAGTCTCCCTATAAATATGATAAGTTAATCGATAGTCGATTTGGTTAGTTTTTAATTTAACCTTATCTGGCATTATCTTAAAGGCAGTGATAAAAATAAAAAATATATATTTTGGTGAAAAATCAATACCGCGTAACACATCCGTGCCGTCCTTCACGTTACATTGATATTTGCTATACGATAACGTACGCCGCATACATATCCATTTTACAAATCATATTTAGGTTTTAAAAGTATGGGGGTTTAAAAAAATTGTTTATATATTGTGACGACGCATTTGGCTCAGTTTGTAGTGTTTCTGTGGTCGCGGGTTCGAGTCCTGCTGGAGGCATTCATTTGTTGTCGAATATTTGTACTCCAGTCATGGGTGCTTATATTTATTTTATGTATGTATTTAAAGAGTTATATGTCTAGTGTAGTAATAGTGTAGTAGTCTATCAACTATCTGGTATCCGTAACACAAGCCTCATAGCTTACCACGGAACTAGATGGCACTGTTGTAATAATGTCCCAACATATTAATTCATTAATATAGCTATAAAGACAGTGGGAGCCCAGTGGTAATCCGGGTACCGTCACCTCTAATATTTTAATGTGCGAATCAATTTATACAAGATTCAATAGTCTGAGAGAACCTATCAAGTTTTCGAAACTATTGTGAGGCTCGCCAACCCATACTAGACCGGCGTGGTGGACTATGGCCTTTCCTCGTATGGAAGGGAGGCCCCTGTCCAGCAGTGGAAGGTTTAAAAAGGGCAGAATACAATAAAAACATGTACTTATTATAATTCGTCTGACGAAAATTACGACATAATTTGAGACGAATTTACATTTCTCGTACACGTGTAGAGTAAAAATGGATGGAGTACAATAATATTACAATTAAAAAGTACTAAAGTAAGAATAAAATAGTTGAATCGTGTCTTTTTAAATTTGATCCGGTATAAACCGGATTTATTAGGTGAAAAAAATATCGAATTATTAAACTGTCAAGCTTTAGAAAAACTACAATATGGTTCAACAAACTTAAAGTGCCTTCACACTACACCAAATAAAAAGTTATGGAACGAGGACAAAAATATATTAAAAAAGATTAAACTTTTCGTAAATTTACATAATTTCGCGCTGAGTATGAGGTGCCCTATTACAAGGTTCAGTGACCCGTAGATGATAAATGTTTTAAGAAAAAAGATGAAATATCCTTTTATAATATTATTAAAGTCACTACACTCTTTTCGGGAAAATTAGATATTTAGAGATCAAATTAACAGGGAGACGAATTATTTTAAAGCCTAATAATAATTGAGCAGCAGAACTGCCTTTCGATTCAGTAGTACATTTCTGACAGACGTACATACTTACATACTCTACATTTGATTAGAAATGATTGGCACATGAAAATATAGAGGTGCGTGAACCGAATTCGAATCTCATCACTTGCTTATCCAAGCGAGCGCATTGCCACTGTGCTACCACAGTCTATAATTTTTATTGATTAAATTTTTATCTATCTTTCATTTCATTGATAAGAAGATTTAATAGATAGAGGTACTCTACTGATAATAAGTTAGAGCTTTTTATCACAATCGAAATATCAACACGTATGGATGCTAAGCTTAAAATTTAATAATGGTTTAAAAAAATTAAAACAACTTTGAAACAAAAAAAAGTAATTACAGCACCCCTAATACATATATTAAAATGTGGCCACCCTCGACTTACAGCTTATTCAATGGAAAGAGAATTATTAAAATAGGTCCAAACACAAATGTCGATGATAGCACTTAATAAAGAAACAAAAACCTTACAATTAAGAACATCTTTAATACTTTCTAGGTTTACGCGAATATTTGACATTATAAAGAAACTACCTTTTCACCACCACCTGTATTAAAAATAGGAACACCTTTTTTAAAAATCGCTTAAACTGGCGAAAATCGTCCTTAAAGCTGTATTAGTTTACAAACATCTAATTTTCCACTACATTATACATTATTAACGATTAATAGAAGCCATATAAGAAATGTAAAACGATTCTTAAAATCGCATTATAAATGTATGACAGGTTTAAACCAGGACTATTGTAGGCTTTCCTTTGTAATCATTATTGGTAGCATATATTAGTGATATTATGATTATGCTATGCTGTTGTGTTTAAGTGTGTCATGCTATGAGGCAGTGGTGGCCTTGTGGGGCAGCCAGTAGCAACCGAGTGAAGCGGGTTCAAATCCCGGCGAATCATTTTCAACGTAATTGACTTATGGCGAAAGAGAATATTGTGAGAAAAGCTGCATGTGTGAAATAACCTGGTAAGTTACGATTGTAAGACACCTGAACCCCGCCAATCCGCACTTGCCCAGCATGGTGGGCTATGACCTGATCCCGTTCGTACTGAAGAGTGCCCACTAGTGGGACGTTAAAGAAAGGGCTGAATACATACAATAAGACCTACTAGCAGAACCAAACTTCTAATTTTTATTTCTTTTGCAGACGGAATTTGTAGAGTGGCCAGTTTTCTGTTGCTCCTTCCAGAATTCGAAAAATGTAAAAATTGTTATTATTTAGTACAAAAAATAACAATCTTTTAAATTAAGTGAAATCACATAAAAAACGTACTTTTAACTTCACATGTCTTTCGAAAATTTGCTAGGTTTTCAGACATGCAGGTTTCCTCACGATGTTTCCCTTCACTTTAAGAACATGCGGTAATTGTGTTAGTAATGATTCGCACATGAAAATATCAGAGGTGGGAGACCCGGATTTGAACCCGCATCACTCGGTTATACAAGCGAGCGCTTAACCACTGGGTTACCACTAGTATTATTATTTAACAATAATTTATACTATAGTTATTCCTATCTACTTGAATACAACCAATCAAACAATTCAAATGAAAATAATAAACAATGAGTGAGTCACATTATCGTAATACGCAGAACCCGATAGGCATATATTCTATAACTGTTATAAAATAATAATATTTTATTTAAACGAGTTTAAGAATACATTGGAGAAAAACTGTGGAGGTCGGGAGTTTGATGTCCGGAGAGGATGCAATTTTTCATACTATTGTAGAATAGAATAGGGAACTTGTACCTATTTTAAAGCTGCCATTTTGTTATTTAACCAATTTCTGCCACACAAGTGTACGCACAGCCAAGTACTCTCTCTCTCTCTCTCTCTCTCTCTCTCTCTCTCTCTCTCTCTCTCTCAGTCTCATTCTTTCACTATCAAATTCCGATGGAACGACCGACAAGAGATCAGGCGCAGGACCGATGGCTTTACGTGCTCTACCTCGGCACGTTGGTGAAACTGTAGAATTAGGAAGTGGGTAGCAACTTCCTAGCTCCGATTTGTTCTTAAAAATACTCTACATTAAAACTTGCCCGACCTGGGACTCGAACCCAACACCTCTGTACGTACACTACTCTACCTAAGCAGTAATACATTTATACATACATTTCATAAATACAATGATTACAAGCTAGACTTTGAATAAAACTTATATAGGGGAAGAAACCTTTACAATATTAAATTATTAATATGAACTTTCCGAGGTCACAGAGCTTACACGTGAAAAATATTTTTCTGAAGGAAACGAAACCCAATGACGAATAAAATGAGAAGCAAATTAATTAAAATCTATCAATCAAGTATTTAAGATATTCAAATAAAATCAGGTATTCGGAACATTAATTATATTACAATAAATATATATAAATATAAACTGTACGTGTGTTTGTTTGTTAGTTACTCCTTAACGCAGAAACTAGAAGGATTTGGATGAAACTTAGTACAAAGGTTGAATGTGATCTTAATAAAAAGAAGCTATTGTTAGTATTTCAATTTGCTAAAAGATGGCGCTGCATGTACATCATATTATAAATATAAAGGCACCTATAGACGAACGAGGGAAGCAAAAGTAAGTCACTAGTCAGTTATATGATAGTGACTTACCTTTACTTGAGCTTTGGTGACGTTTTACCTGTTAGTATAGATTTATTAGAAAACTGACATTTACCTTTACTGAAAAGTATCCTATACGTAGACCCGGATAAGTAGCAAAGTTCATCAATTATTGTCTAGTGATTTTCTCGATTCGTGGTCTCAAACAGACAGACAAAAATTCTAAAAATTATAGATTAGGCTTCTGTATCGTTAATAACGACTACTTCAATTAAATTTTCAAAAAAATATTCAGTCTCCACATCCGACAAGTCTGAATTTTATTATATGAATAGATTACAATTATGATTATTATTATTTAATCGAAGAAATCATCCAAAAATATAATTACTACGATAAACATTCACTGAAACGAAATAAGAGTACATTCTAAACAAAATACAATTAAAAGAGCGTCCGAATCGACCAAGAACCGCCATATTAATCTAATCACACTCCAAGGATGTGTGTGTACGTCTTTAATAATAACAGGGAGGGAAACTCCCTCTGGGAGGGGGTCGTCGCCCTCCACTAGTGAAAAAATATATCCGAAGGAAAACAATATTATAAATTGCGCTGTGTGCCGTATTTCGGTTCTATTTTGCGTTATTCGTGACGTATATTCAGTTTTATTATACGATTTAAAAAATGTGCCTTTTTGTTTCTCTCGTGTATGGGAGATGTGGAATTTAGAGTAATATGATTTCTATAGATGTATATGTAGCTTCCGCTTATAACGTGGTAGATGGTTTGATTATCGATTGAGGCAAATATTGTGTTACTATGCCGCTTGACAGTATATAGAGCTATTATCCATAAAGGAAGGAATATATAAGGAAAAAAATATAAATTTGACCTACTTTTTACTACATTCTTCGCTTTAAAGGATATTGTAAATATTGTTAGTAATCGTAGTTTTATTAAGGATTGTTTCCATTATAAATCTTTTAAAGTAACGTTATGAGTCTTACATTAATTAATAATATTTTTCTTTGGTAAAAAAGTGTAAAAAATCAAATAAACTATTACATGCGTTGTTAAGTTCTCCATTAGTAAAGTTGATGCGTGTCGGTAAACGGTTTTAAGTATCGATATTTTTAGTAGTGGTAGTAGTAATAACACACTTGCTTGGAAAAGTACGGGTAGTGGGTTCAAGTTTTGGAGAGACAAACTTTTGCCGGTTGCCCAACGTGGTGGATTATGGCCTGATCCCCCTCGTATTGAAGGGAGGCCCACCCCCAGTAGTGGGACATGAAGAAGGGCTGAAGCTAACAATGTCTACGAATATTATATCATGTAGTAATATACCAATTTTGAAAATTAAGAGCTAAATATATCTTTCTCCGTACAATTCTTTCAGCACTTTCACTTATGGAAAATGTTATGAGTAATAAAAATCTAAGTATACTTATTTTTACAACGAAGTGTGGATGTATGTTACTTTAGCCCACACTTAGTTTCCGTAGTAAAAATGTGAACTGTAGTGCTAATAATTGGTTTAGTACTTACCACAGTTAGGTCCTAAGCCCTAAATTATAAAAGCACTAGCGACTCACCCTCGCTTCACTCGGGTTTGTCTCAGATCCCCGCCAAATTTAAAGTTTATAGCACAAAAATTGAAGTATGAGTATTTTCATACAAAATTGCGAGATTCTTTAGGCCTCCTTAATTCGGTCCTGTCGCAAAATCCGTTCTTAGCGGACTTCTACTAACTATAAACTACCTCCCTGCCAAATTTCATCTTTATACTCGTACGTGAAGCGGTTTCTGATATTTCGTGATGATCGAGTTTGATTCCGGACTTTGTAAAAAAACGGGACATAAATATTTTAAACTTAATGCTAGTTTAGTTTGTTACCTACGCATGATACACATAATTTCCTCTTTCAACTTATTGTGGTTATCAAGAAACTGGTTTTCAGTCAGTCATTTTTATTTGTTACTCAGTCGTTTTTTTTTTGTTATTATTTTTTTCGTGCATGTAATATTTAGCACTTCCCACCGCTGAGCATGCGCCTCCCATTAAAACGAGGGACGTCAGTCTATAGTCCACCACGCTAGCAAAGTACGGGTTGGTGGTCTACACATGTTTTTCTAAAACTTATGAAGTTCTCTCAGATATGCAGGTTTATCCACGTTGTTTTTTCAACGTAAGACAAGTGGTAATCGTGTTAGATATGATTCGCACATGCAAATAGCAGATGTGTAAGACCCGGGATTCGAACCTACTTCACTCGGTTTTCAAGCGAGCGCTTTCCTACTGGGCTACCACTGCCTTTTTATGTATACGTATGTATCTTTGTTACTAAAATGCTAAGTCAGTTCAGAAAAAGACCGTACATATATGTACATATTACATAGCTTGCAGTCTAAAAGATAATATAGAATCCTTTTTTTAATCCGGAAAATAATGATTTCCCATGGGACGGAGTATGGAATTTAATGAAAATTCCCTTTTATAAGATAATATACATATAATGACCGCTGTATTTACTTTTCAAATGTTTCCTGAATACTTAACCTACTAATTTTAAATTGTATTAAATTTATGTTAAGTACATATTAGGTAATATTATTATTATTATTACTTTTTGTTTACGAACGTACCAATCTTCGAAACTTTTAATCTAATTTAAGTATTATTTTTACGGGAGCAAAGCCAAGGGACACCGCTACATTCACCATTTGAGTAATAAGTGAAAGATAACAATAAAAATTAGTGATTAATTTAAAAAAAATACGAATTATCCTTAGACATTTTGTAATTTTTTACATATAGTTTACTTGAAGCGGCTTTGAAATTATCAATATACGGAGTATTACTAACGTATGAATAAAAATAACATCTACTCCTTGGAACTAGGCAATAAGAAATGTTAGTTAAAATCTTCTGAGCCCGTTTCCGACAGACGTATAAATTGAGATAGAGATGGATGGACGGGGTGCCTACTACGCTGTTTACATCCAAAAGTAGGTGCTCTACAGACGAAAGGCGTCTGAAATACTTTGATTTTATATAAAAAGTTCTGAGCTCAATAAATAAATATAAAATATTTTTAGGTATGTTTTTATTTTATTGAACGCACTTATCTCTGTAACTTCTAGTCTGAAAATTAGCTATTTGTGAGTGAAAATCCCGTCAAAATCGGTCCAACCGATTCAGAGATTAGCTGGAACAGACAGACAGTTTTTTTTATTATTTTTCTGATGTAAGTACCGTATATACTTTCATATGCATTTAGTGAAAAACTGTTAATTTGAAATTAAAAACAGAAACTTCAATTTTATTTATATTATGTACTGATGTACTGATTACTGCGAGAAAATATCTCATCTCTGAGAAATGTGCACTAACAGTTAAAATATACATAGTGACGAATCCGAGCAGAGTGAGGGTAAGACACTAGTTCAGGATACAAGTTAATTTTTAGCTGATTTATTAAGAGTTTAAGTTTCACTTATTTATAAATAGCATTGCTAAGACAATTTTTTTAAAAAAAAGTCTCTACTCACAGGTTTCCTTGAAGGTATTATATAATTAGAAAAAAGTACTATTATTAATTTAATTAAATAAGAAGCACACGCAACAAACGGTCTAACAGCATAATTTAACGTTTGCCAAACATATGTCCGTTAAATAAAATATTTTATTCAATATATACAAAGACTATATTATAAGATAATTTATTAATTATAATATACAAAGGACCCTAAGAATTAATACTTAAAGATATATATTTTTTTATTTTATTCATGCTTAAATTGTAAATAATATGTAATATATTTATATAATATTTAACTTATTTTATGTGTTATTTTAGTATCTTGTTCATGAAATTAACGCTGAACGCTTATGCCCAATAAGCGGCCAGCGCTTAAACGCTGCTTATTGAGCTGTTAAAAACGCGCCACGTATGTAGTCGACTGTAGAATGTCAAATGTTCTGCAATCAAAGTTTTATTACATTTCTGCGCTCCCCTCACAATATAGAAAAAGTTTTCTACATTTTTTTTCTTATAACATAGATATTTACAAGATAAGGGGGTTCAAAAATAATAATAGTTTTTAAATAACTAAACTGCTAGCAAATAATGTCTTATTGTTGGATTATGTATGTAAATTTTGTAATTGCGGTTAAGAATTATGAGGGCGGTTGTCGCTTGGAAACCGCGTGATGCAGGTTCGGATCCCGTGTCTTGCACCTCTAACATATTCATTTCTAGCATGATGAGCACTTGTCTTACGGTGAAGGAAAACATAGTGAGAAAACCTGCATGTCTGAGAAAACCTAGCAAGTTCTTGAAAGATATGTGTAGTCCGCCAACCCGCGCTTAACCAGAGTGGTGAGCGAGTGCCCAGCAGTGGGACATTAAAAAAGGCCGAACGCAAACTTTTTTAGTATATTTCGAATAATATAACACGTAACACTGTTTTTTTTTATTTTTCTCCTAAATTCTTTATGTTCAAAATTTGTATGAATTATAATAAAAAATGGCTAGAAAGACATTGATACGAGTAGATGTTTAGTATTTTTATAATTAATATATGTATGCATATTTGTTTAAATGAACGAATCAACTTAAGGATATTACAAAATTGTCTTTATATAAAAGCTAATAAAATTATGACATAAAATAGATTTTTTTTTACAAAATATTTCACAGGAGGAAAAACAATATCCGGAACATTTACCAAAAAAATTCGACTGCGTTGAAATTAACTTAAAATATGGAAACAAGTTAAGGAATATAGTATGTACCTTCCCTAAAAATACAGATCATCTGTACAGTAAATAAAATTGAATTCTCTAGTTGTATCATTAATGTAACATTTTTTTCTAAATACATAAGTAATTAATAAGAAAATCGCATTTTTTCAATTTTTTCTGTCGATTCTCAATAATCTTTGAAATGTAGAGAGGTAGACAGCTGATGTTTTAAGGAGAAGCTTAGTTTGCTTTTATTTTAGAAAAAAAATAGGGTTTCACCAAAAGACCTACCCAGGGACGGATCTGAGTGAGGCTAAGTCTCTAGTTTAAAACTATATACACTACTTTTTACCTAATTCTCCAATCGTTTGTTGATCATCACTTTATCCTCCAAATTTTTACCTGCATCGGAAAATCCTAAGTCAATACTAACGACTATAATGTATGAATTGAATACAAATCGACAAAAACCGCAATCTTTTCAATTGTTTACAAATTTGAAGCAAAAAAATACATTCGAAGTACCTAAATGGTACGAGTAAATGGCTGACTTGAGTTTATATCTCGATGCCAATAGATTATTTATCATAGTTGATTTGTTAAGAAATCTTTGAAGATTTGTTTGATTTTATTAGAATTTCTTTTACGATTGTAGTGTTAGGTGTAACAGCACGTGTCTATACTCTATCCATCCTTTTTCCTTTATTCCTATATTATAAATAACATGTTAACTGGAAGCAAAGTACAACTTTGAGCTGATACGTTATGTGTCATGTCATGTTTCAAATCTAAGGTCATGTTAGTACCGTCTATCTATACATATTATAATTATAAAACAAATTCCTCCGCCGCATCTGAGCAAAACTGTAAAACTACTGCACCGATTTTCACGCCGTTTTCACTAATGGGTAAAGTGGTTCTCGAGGAAGGTTTTAGTATATAATTTGTCAAGTATTTTAATTTATTTTGTATACATTGGCTTAAATGTCGCAAAAAATACGGACGCGAGAATAAAATGCTGGCACGCAAGCGCTGCAGCTGCTTCAAGCGCCTCTTCGCTTGATGCGATCGCCGACCCTACCACGCACCGTCTTGCCTACTGTTTAGCTAATAGCTCTTACAAGAAGCGAAGAATTTTTTGAAAATGCTGAAGAATTTTCAACTTCCTATCACCAATTCCTATTTTTTAATAGTGATTAGAACGCGGGCGAAGCCGCGGGAATTGCGAGTCTAATATAAAACTAGCGGGAATGAATGTTTTGTAAAGATTTCTCAGAAATCATAAAAGATGCATGTAATATATATATTATAAACATTCCTCTTGAATCACTCTATCTATTGATGGAAACCGCATTAAAATCCGTTGCGTACTGTTATAGATCTACGCGTACAGACAGCGGAAAACGAAATTCTTGTGAGGATATTATAATTTTTTTGATTACGGCTCTAACAATTTGGATCAATTTTGTATTCAGATAATTTTTTCTCTTAATATTTATAAAATGAAGGTATCTTGTAAACAAAAACAATTTTGTTTTTTATATCTTTTCCCACAAACAATCCATAATCTGAGTCACAAACCTAACTAAGGTACTTACACGATGAATGAAAATACTTATCTAGATATAAATATTTTTACCACAAAAAAGCTATATTCATCACTCTACCGTTATATAAACGTAAGTTTACTGAACAGATTTGGATGATATTTAGTACATGGATAGACTTTACGGGAGTATGCAACACTTGTCAGAAACATATCAAAATGCGCTTTCTAAATTAAAAAATAAATAAATAATTATGCAGGGACAGGGAGGATAATTAAAAAAAATAACATTCATGACTGGAGTAAAAATATTTGTACTGATTACACAAATTAATGTCCCAGCCGGACTCGAACCCGCGATCGGTGGCACAGGAAAAACACTTCAAACTGAGCCAAACGTATCGTCAGCTAAATATTATAAACTATATATTATAAATAAAAAAAGCATCTGGGTACGGATGTAAATGAAACTGGACTAAGTCGTTAGCGACGAAATATTTACGAATTACATTTCCTATAGACTAAGGGGTTTTCTAAAGACGGTTCTCTGCGTCTTAATATTAATTTACTTTAAATTAATGTTATCTTAGCCTTTTGGTCTTAGTAACTAGTATGTATGAAAAACCGTGAGGTAGGTTTGATTCCCGAGTCGGAAAAAAACTGGATTTTTTTATCATGAAACTTTGTAGTATTCCGGAGTAAGTATGTCAGAGCACGATAAGCTGTAGGTTTCGACCTTTATCTCTCATCGTTTAAGTGACATGTCGACTGGTCGTCCCACCGGAGTATGAGTGTTAAAAGAATAGAGAGTGAACTTGTATTCGAGCACACATTTTTATACTAGATATGGATTGGCTACCGCCATCAAAATCGGTTTACAGGTTATTATTGTTTTCCATACAAATATCTGAAATAAGAATATATTAAACTAGCGACTCACCCTCGCTTCGCTCGGGTTCGTCCCTTGGTACCCCCATAGGTATTAAATTTTTACAAACTACAAGACATTCAAGTCTTACTTATTTATATCTAATCAAAAGCCTAAAAAATAAGTTTCAAGCTTCTAGGTTTAAAATTGACGTAATTTCCATAAAAATGTTCAATCCTTTACT
Organism: Boloria euphrosyne; assembly: GCA_951802675.2. Lineage (NCBI taxonomy): Eukaryota > Metazoa > Arthropoda > Insecta > Lepidoptera > Nymphalidae > Boloria > Boloria euphrosyne. The sequence goes on from OX637896.1 coordinate 8,035,889, forward strand.
TTTTTTCGTCCTTTTTCGCCTTTCTCAGGCTCTAGACTATCTGTGTACCAAATTTCATTAAAATCGGTCCAGCGGTTTTTGAGTTTATTCGTTACACACAAAAATACAAATCTTTCTTCTTCATAATATTATTATATATATTAGTATTAGTATAGAAATATAGATAACACCCTTTCTTTCTATTTTAATTAAGAACTAAGAAGCCAATACAACCATTCAATTGTCAGTTTTAATCATATTAATATTTTAAATGTAAAAGTTTAATAGGTTGGTAAGGTTTTAATTAAGCTCATGCCTTCTCCATTCTTCATGACTATGACAAAATATTCGGTGGTCAAATGGCACGATTTGACGAGTATTGCATTTAACGAGTAAATTGAATGGGTGTTTATATTTATAATATGTATGTATTTAAAATTTATATATGTGTAGTGGTATTCGTAACACAAGCCTCGTAGCTTACCACGGAAATGGATAGCGCTGTTGTAATAATGTCCCAACATATTACTTGTATTCTGCCCTTTTAAAGTTCCACTGCTAGACACTGACTTTCCTTCAATACGAAGGGATCAGGACATAGTCCACCACGCTGCCGAAGTGCGGTTTGGCGGACTACACATGTCTTTTGAAAACTCACTAAGCTCTCTCAGACATGCAGGTTTCGTCACGATGTTTTCCTTCACCGTAAGACAAGTGGTAATCCTTGATTCGCACATGAAAATATCAGTGCTGGATCCGGATTTGAACCCGCTTCACTTGGTTACACTGCCAGTCTCAATTATTATAGTTATTATTAATATAAAACCTACCAACGACATTATTAACTACACGAGCCAAAACAAGGAAGAGATACATAAAATATCTTAGCAATATTCTAAAAGTTCACCCTCACGAGCTTTCAATTTTCGTCCGACGTTTCTTATTTAGTTTCGCGCAAATTATCTCCAATTCTTCATATTATTAAACAGCTGAGGGGGAAGTGCCCCCACGCGGGCGTAATGACGGAGCGGTCAACGCCCCGCCCGACGTCCGGCTCACTTGTTCTTGAAAAATTTTTCCCGATCTTTATTTTCTTTGTAGACGTATATAATTAGAAAGCTGTGTGTGTTGTTCGTCTGTGTGCCTCGCCTATGTACGGGGTGGTGTAAGGCCAGTTATTAGTTCTTGCGAGTTTCGGTGGGATGTTTTTGTTAGATTTCGATAATTTTGCGACAGTATGGGGGTGGAAAAATCAATATGTGTGGATGCGGGGAAGTTAATTCTAATGAAGACGATAGTTATGTATTGTATTTATTGTTTCATCATTCATAGGGATTTCGTCTAAGCGACGTTCTTAAGATGGCGTTCAAGGCAAACAATTGTTAAGGACCTTTATGGGTGATTTACATTTTGCAATAATAACTTAAATTTTCGTTGAAAAATTTGAATAAGTAAATATTTTTCTATAGATTACAAAGGAATATTAAAAAAACAAAACAGGATATAACTACAAATTAGACTGCCACCTACTCGCTTTAAGCTTTTAAGTAGGTACTCTCAATTTCTGTCGAAAATAAAATCTACAATGCGCGGTATCTCTTACTTAGCGACACGTGTAAGCGTAATACAATATTAATAATAGACCAACCTTGTACTTAGGATTTGCTTTCCTCTTATTATGAAAAACGTGTAATAGATTAAAGGTATTTGATTGTGAATTAAAAATAAGAAATACATTAACACAGAGATTTTTTCTCTCCATCTAAGTGGGCTATATTTTATATGAATAGACTAGTATTTCCTGTGGCTTTGCTCGCGTTTTAAAGAAATTAAATTCTTATATTTCATATATCGTGTGATGTTTTACAGCCAGTTTTTAACGGTTAATGGAGATTTCTCAGAAATGCGATATTTTTCAGCACTAAAAAGTATCTTATATTCTAACCCGGTTAATAAACTATCATCGTACTAAATTTCATCAAAATCTTTCTAGTGGTTTTCTCGTGATGCGGTCACAGACAGTCCGACAGACAGACAAAAATTCTAAAAACTATAGATTCGGTATCGAAAATAATTACTATTCCAATAAGAATTTGCAAAAAATATTTAATATACAGATTCGACTAAGTTAGAATCTTATTATATGTAAGTATATATAGATATAGATTTAAAACAAGTTGTTTTAATATATCTTAGATGCTCTACATTAGGCGAATATTTGACCTTTTATTTATTTTTTCTTTTGGGTTTTCAGGCGGAATTAGTTAGATTTCTGTTTCCTGATTTTTCAAATGCTTTATACTGTTACACTACAGGTACCTACAGCTTCGAACTAAAATTAACGAATACTATAACGAATATTTTTGCCATTGAATATTGATGCCATTTTTGTATATTTTTGAATTCATTTTGTAAATTTTGCTTAACAAAATAAACTTTTATAACGCCTTTGAAATCTTTAAGACAATAATTGATGCAAAGCATTAGAAACTTGTTTCATTCAAGCTAAAAATTAAATTTGTATGATGAAAATGGTTTTTATAATAAAATAAAAGTACCCTAAGCTACTCCTTAGTTCTTATAACAATACCTATCTGCTAGTGGAAGACCCGTCAAAATTGGTCCAGCTGCAAACAGGCACTTCAATTTTATTAATACTGCTGTTCAACTAAAAATAAATCAAATAAAAATAAAAAAATATCTGTCCGTCTGAACTCGACTTACCCTTGTTGCTAGGGTCTTAGGTGCATTTCGAGTTTTTGAGCGGAACCCTCATTTTTTTTTCTATAATAAAACTAGCCTAAGTTATTCCTTATAATACAAGCTATCTGCTAGTCAAAGTTCCGTTAAAATTGGTTATGTTTCGGAGATTAGCCCGAACAAACAGGCTTCCAGGCTTCAAAGTCCGGCTTTCCGCAAATGTACAATGAAATAAAACGACCCTTCGACACTTCCTCGACTAAACATGACGATTATAGGGAAGTTGAAGTGAAAGGTACATAACTTATACGCTTTTCATTATTCTAAAATGTGAACAAAAAATTTGACTTACTTTTTATCCGTCGTGTTTTATTAAATTTCTTAATAACGTAACTAAATTTTAATGGACACTCAAAAATACTTAATTAATTGCGGTTGGGAAGTGGGCGATGGAATGTCCAATTCTTTAATTTTCTAAATGCTTAAACTTTTTACTAGCTTAGCTAGCTTTTTCCTAATTATGCGTAGCTTTTGTAGTATCTTTGTTTGTAACTATTTTTTGATTTGACAACTCACACTTGGCCCGTAGTGAACTACGGCCTGATTCCCCTCGTACTGAGGGAGGCCCGTGCCCAGCAGTAGGACGTTAAAAAAGGTTGAATACTTTTGATTAAAAAAAATAACCCTTCACCAAGAGTCATCTGGCCAAATGGTCAAGAAGTCACTATGGTGGTAGTTGTGGAAGACCATTTCAATTTCAAGACATCTATGGGAAAAATGATGAGTAATATTCAATTAAATTATTTTCATAGCTAGTGCATTAGTCGTTTGTTTTGTCGGCTGTCAAAAAAATATAAAAAATCTAAGGTATCAGTCGTAATCGCTTTCGAAACATCTGGCCATGAGTCATGACCGACTTTAAATCTAAATTATTGATAAAAAGTAAAAATAATAAAGTAATACGTAGAGTATCTTGTACTTATCGATACAGAGGCCGAATCTATAGTTTTTAGAATTTTTGTCTGTCAGTCTGTTTATAACCGCATCACGAGATAACCACTGGACATATTTTGATAAAATATGATATAATGATAGCTTTAAATAATAATTCATAAATACATAAATTTGAACACATCTAATCTCTAAGAAAAGGATACGCTCTCTTATAGCGCTCGTTTTAAAATACAAGGACTAATATGATATTAGCTCCGCCATCGCACCGTCAATGGTCACAATTCCGTCTCCACTCAACTCTAATCAAAGTCGTCAAACACTTGATTAATTCAATGCAGACTTATAAATATTTATATAGCACGACCTCAGATATACGTGTGCGATAAATCAGGGCTTTGATGAGGGATACTTTTAAATGAACGGCTACTTTCATTGTTCCTTGCCCCCTGCGACCTACACTTAGTGATAGTGATTGATAAATTTTCGTAGTTTACTTACTATTATTGATCTTAACGATTTTTAAGAAATCTTACAAAAATTCTTAAAACTATAGATAAAGGTCGCTCTATAATGAAAATAATGACTATTGCAATAAGTATATAAGTATAGATGACATATGGAAAAGGACATCATCTCGTATTGATTTTACGCACGACACGCAATTATATGAGACGCTAATTACACAACATTAATCACACACAAAAAGCATGTACATAATGTGTTAATGCAATATTGCTAAAATGGGCATAAAACAAAATCACTCCAAAGAGCTTTAAATCCAAAAAAAACCATACTATCGATACTTAACCGTTTGAAGACGTTTATTAAAAGATAAAAGGTATTTTTAAGTCAAATCTGTACTAATGTACAATAAATATTTATTGAAAACTATTATTTAAATAGTTAATATTATCGATACAGAGGCCGAATATAGAGTTTTTAGAATTTTTGTGTCAGTCTGACGGTCTGTCTGGGACCGCATTACGAAAAAACCAAATTTTGATGATTTTTTTTACAATGACTGCTGGTTCAATATATAAGACATTTAACTACAGGAAAATACCACATCTATGAGAAATCTATAGGCACTAACCGTTAAAACACACTTACGGAACGAAAATCAGCCGAGCGAGGATGAATAGTACTAGTCATATATTATGTGTTCTTATATTTCGTTACTATATAAAAAATCTGATACAACAAGCACTTTCGCTATTAGAGAGAAAAAAAATGATGAATTATCTTGCACTGTGTCACTATGGCGCAATCAAAAGGTGTCACGTCAACATGAAATTATTTTATTTTTTATTTCCGTTATCGATTGTTGAAAGTCAACTTGTCATTGAACGCAGATCTTCCTTATATCTTAGAAATATACCTTTATACTCGTATAGCCTTATTAGCCTATAAAGGCAAAGGTAGCCCAGTGAAGGAAACCGAGTGAAGTAGGATCAAATGTCGAGTCTTACAATATATTGTGTGAATCATTTCATACATTATATAAATATAAAACATCATGTATCTATCTCATGTATGTCTGAAAGAACCTAGCATTTTTCGAAAGACATGTGAAGTGCGCCAACCCGCACTTGCCCAACGTGGTGAACTATACCCAATAGTGGGACTTTACAAGTGACTTAAAACATTATTTTCTCGATTTATTAAACAAAATTGTCTTCTGTAAAGAAAAAGAAACTTTATCTTAAAAGAAATTCTTGATTATTAATTTTTATTTCTAAATTCCAAGAACACTGTTAAAATTACAATCCAGATACACGTTTTACCTATAGTGATCCAATATAAATATCATTTGCAACGACGACTTAAACTTTACAACTTATACTATTTAGAAAGTAAATGTCTGTCAAGCTCCGGAAATACCTATTATTCACCGATCTCTCTACATCGGGTCAACTATAATTTCGAAAGTTGCTTCTACGTATGTTTGTCTGTGCACTGAAATGGTTACACAATAGACTATCACATGGAGTAACACAAACAATATACCTGTAGATATTTGCGATAAAGCCTGTTTAAATATATACTAGTGACATATCCTAGCTTCACTCGAGTCCGTCCCTAAGTAGGTACGTGTACATATTGTTGGCTGGTTTAGAGAGAAATAATTCTGCTATCCTTTGTAAGTTAGCGCGGGACACACATAAAGCTCAATTTCGACATGATTTTTTCTGACATCTTCATATTTCACCGAATTAAAACAAACAAACATGATGAGTTATACAATATATATATGAGGAAAGTAAAGGTCTTTCCTCATGAATCACTCCAGTCTCCGTAAGTGAAATCCAAATCCGTCTCCGTGAACACACAGACAGACAGACACGATGTGGGTCCTAGATTTATATGTAGTGATAAATATAAATGTAGGAATAAACTTGCAATCAAATTTAATTTTAAAAATATAATAATGCAATACGTAATACGCAGTTTGATAAACCACAGCTTTGTTATAAGTTACAGATGTCGTACATAAAAGCTTCACAGTTTCAAGCAAAACGAGCATTGATTCAACGAAAGTGAAGCTTAGTACCTTTATTTATGTATCATCAAAGCTCATTGAAAAAAAGTGTAAGTAAAAATGGGAAGCCAATAACTTCGCGAAATTAATAATTTACGGAGAGACCCAATATATTATTGAGAATGTGTAAAAAATTAAGTCGGATTTTTATAATAAGGGTGCTGTTCATGGAAATTAAAATAAATTTGTAAAATGTATATATATGTGACAAATGTTGAAAACATGCATGCAATATTTCTAGTATTTTCTTTCTATTCTAGTTTGCGAACTTTCAGATGTAAGTTAAAATTATTTAACTTTGCGTGCTTTTTTAAACTTTATTAATTAATCTTTCTACATATTTATGTCTTTTAACTTTGCTCTTTTTACATATATATTAAAAGTCATAGTATAAATAATATACATATATTGTTATTATATATAATCCCGCCTGTCGCAAACTAATGTCGAGTCATTAATCTATCAATTTACTTAACAACGTGTCATTACTTCAACTCCATTTAAAAAGCTACGTTCATAAAATCTTGTATATAGATAATAGCCTTTTTTTAAATCAAATTAAATCTGTGAAAAGAAACGAAAAGATCCTTTTATTTAAAACTAAGTGCTCCCTGCCAAATTTAAAGTTTGTAGCACAAACATCTGTCCCGTAATTAAAATAAATAAAATTATAACTTTAGCAAACTTATAACATTAGCTACCTGTGAGTGTAAGTTCCATCAAAATCGGTCAGCCGTCTCAAAGAATCATCATCATCATCAGCCCTTTTTTTAACGTCCCACTGCTGGGCGCGGGCCTCCCTCAGTACGAGGGGGATCAGGCCATAGTCCACCGCGCTGGCCCAATGCGTGTTGGCGGACTTCACATGTCTTACGAAAACTTGCTAGATTTTCTCAAACATGCAGGTTTCCTCACGATGTTTTCCTTCACCGTAAGACAAGTGGTAATCATGATAGAAATGATTCGGACATGAAAATATCAGAGGTGCGAGACCCGGATTTGAACCGTATCACTCGGTTATCCAAGCGAGCTCGTTACCGCTGGGCTACCACTGCCTTTATATCATATGCATAATACATGCATATTATAGTAGAAAAAAAAAAACAAAGAAAATATTACATTTCTGAGAAATATATAGTAATTTTTAAACTGTAACGAAAAAAATGAAGAACACTTTTTCAGACGTGCTCCATCTATATAATTTTATGAGCTCTACATAACTAGAATAAGGAAAAGTTAAATTAAAATAACATTTAGTTACTCTATACATAAGATACGTTATTAGGAAACTCGATATTACGTAAGATTTTATCTCATGATATAAAGTAACTGGCGAAACAAAACAAAACATGCACATGATATAAACTCTTAATACCGCCAAGGCAATTTTCCGGTATATTTTTCTCAATAGTGGGGAGGGGGGAACGCTCACATGTAATCCGGGGGTGGGTGGGGGTGAATACTGTTAAACTAATTATTGTGGGGGCATCTCGTACAAGGATTTTTCTATCCGTTTCTTTTGAGAAGGAAATGTGTTAAGTTTGCGTTGGAAAACTCTATCGATTTGGCTGTGGCTGTGACGCTGTTAATTGCGGGTTTTGATTTTGCGTGTTGTTTTCATGTAAATGTATTTAAATACGGATTATTTTTGTCTATAAACATACATACAATATGTTTGTTTGTGTTACTCCTTTACTCTAAAACGGCTGGATGAATTTAGATGAAACTCGGCACGCAAATAACTAGAATATTTAGAACATATAAACTTCTGTTAAGCACATTAGAGACGCAACCGAACGAAGCGAGTGTAAATCACTAGTAGGTAATATATAAAATTGTTTTCCTGATGAAATTTATTGGATTGATTGAAAAATATATTTTTATTTAGATTTTATTAATGATTATTGAATGATTATTTAAATTCAATCGACTTATTTAATATAAAGGTTGTCAAGTTAAAGACATATTTCATTATAAAAAATATAATTAAACTTCATTTATTTACTATCTAAGGCAGTATTCGTACAAATTTACGATATATTTTTTTTATTATAACTCTGAAACCTAGTGGTGCAATTTCGACAAACTTACTCATAGTTGTATTGGAAATAGGAATGTCTTTCTATAAAATTGCTTTTTCATCTATACGTAACATAATAATTTGTAAGTTTGTGTTACAATAACTAGCGACTTGCCATCACTTTGTTTGAACATTAAAGAAAAACGTCTAAATAAATTATTTGGCTTTTGCTGATATGTACTTGTAGTATAATCGTATTCAAATCTAAATGACTCAAATTATATAAAATTATTTATTTAATGTACGAGTAATACCATATTTGTATTATTAATAATTATTTACAAATAAACAAACAACATCATGCGTAGTTTGGAGACATGCGATATTTTAGTAGGTAATACCATCAAAACATAAGTGAAAATGAAAGCCAAGTTCAATATGAACAATGTGAGAATTAAGATCTAAACGGGTAGTACTGTAGATAATCTTTAAATCTATTTACTTAAAATATTCTCAGGATATTATTCGGTTTTCATAAGTATTAATTATTTTTCATGTTTCAAAAGTGATCTGTAAAATTAACAAATTTTTACTATTTATTAGGGCGTGCGAAGCGAGTCCTAACACTATCCCACAATCTGAGCATTTTGTGGTACACTTTGCTGAAAAACTATCACGATTGTAGATTTGTGCTTTAACATAGTAATTTATCTTAATATCTAGATGTGTTATCTGTCAAAAAATATAGTTTAATAACCATTAAAAATAATCAATTTTGTGTTCATTGGATAGAATGATACTGTACCTACTACTAACGCCATCTGTTAGAAAACCAAAGAGTTAATATCGCTGTAACATTATGTCCCGTAAAAAAACTACACGAACCCTCACAAAGCTCAGCTTTTAGCTAGTAAGTATAAGTGAATTGCTTGAAAGTATAGCTCAACAAGAAAGAAATAGCACAATTTTTCGCATCAATGATGTCGGATCGGGCAGCCAGAGATGCCAGTTGCAGCTTACTTTATTAAATTCGTTTGAAGTACATCAAATTCCAAAATTTGACTGTTTTTTAATTTTACCCTCTGTATATATTTACAATCCTAGGTCATGTGGAAGCGGGTTATCTATTGTTAGTCAGTGAGAATATAAAAAAATAATTTTTAGACGTTAATATATATTTTACGTTACATACGTATTTATTCTATGTTTGGACTAAATTTAATAGTTCTAGCTAATCTAAGATAAATGAATCAAATTTTATGTGTTTACGTAAAAAAAAAGGATTTCTAGGTATTAAAATGTTTAAGTCCAAATAGTTCGTGTAATATAACACAGGACTGCGGCGTCGCAGTTATTTTGAACTTGGCTTGACACGCTACCGCGTGTCTGGATAATTATAACTAAAATATTTCCTTATAGGTAACCTAAGTTGTCCTCAATTTGTTTTATTGAAAATATTATTAATATATTAATTTATAACTCAAATCATGTAGGTACTTTATTTTTTCTACCTTATCTGTCTCATCTTAAATCAATTATTGCTATAAATAACTAAGATTACATACGCTAATAAAAAAAATACAGTGTAAACTCTATATAACGACACTCAAGGGACCGCACATATTTTGACGTTATAAAGAGTTGTCGTTAAATAGAGAGAAGAAAAATCAGTACTTATTAGAAAAGAAAATACCCATTTCAGACTAGTGTTATAAAAACAATTCTTAATAAAACGCTATTGCGTATAGTTTATTATAATTTTCGTCTGACATCTTTTGCTGCACCAGTAATTTTGTTGTATTTTTTTACTTATTTTATTCATATCTTGCGATATTGAGGCATCTTGGTGATAAAGAAAGTACTTTGTCAATAATTTTGCTGCTTCCAAAGCTTCTTTAATGCACGGCGGAGTTTTTAATAATTTGGGCAACTTAGAAAGTACTATTTATTGTTTAATTATTGTCGTTATTGAGAGTGCGTGTAATATTAAATAGAGTGTATCATTGTATGGAAAACAAGCTAATTGGTTTAGCTTTTTTTCCATACAATGATACCATCTGTTGTACCAAAGCCGAGTTTCAAAGAAAGACTTTTCGATTTTAACGCTTTAGGGAGTATTTCGTTAAATCGAGTTACATTACATGGAGTTTACACTGTATATTTTTATGATAAACCATGACGTTTTAAAACCACTAAAGTCCCATATAAGACAAAAGTACTATGTAAAATATCTAAGTAACAGTAGCATATAATACATACTCGTACATTATCTTATATATTAATGCGTGAAGCAAAAACTTTGTACCCCTTTTTACGAAAACAGATAGAGGAGTATGAAATTTCACACTCTTATATTTTGAATAGAGGAGTGCAGAATGCTATTTTTTTAATATTATGCATAAAAGTACATTAAATCAATAAAAAAACATTGTACACTCTACCATGTATTTGACACGCTGAATGTCAAACATTACCATAATAAATACATTTATTCCAATATATATTACTAGCGGTGCCCGCGGCTTCGCTCGCGCATAAGAGTGAATAAAATAAACATTTTTGCTTATATACTGTTACTTATAATGTACCAAGGACTGATTCCCCATTTAAAGTTCTGGCCCTCTTTTCTGAAAACTACTGTGTAGCATCCTGCCGTGCCGCCACTGCTGCGCTTTCTAAAACTTATTTCCTATTTTTAACCAATTTTGCTACTATGTGTATCATAATTTCTTTGTGTGTTTTTCGTTAATGATAAACTGATGTACGTGGTTCATTGTTATGGACTTATGGTAAAAATTACTGTTAAATATTTTTCCTACGCAAATTGTGCCACCCCCGTTAACCCCCATAGGGGTTGATTTTCAAAAAACGCTTAGATATGTATCTCATAATTTGTATTGCAGAGCATTATTTCAGTGTCACGCAAAATATTTCAATAGAATTAAATTTCCCATACAAACTTAGCCACCCCCTTTAACCCCCAATGGGGGTGAATTTCGAAAATCCCTGAAATACGTGTTTCATCATTTGTACTAAAAAGCATTAATTCAAAGTTTCATGCAAAAATGTGCAATAAAAATATTTTTCTCATACAAACTTTGCCACCCCTTTTAACCCTTTTAGGGGTTGAATTTCCAAAAAATAATATGCCTATTTCCTTCTCATGAATGCAAACTATCTACATACCAAATTTCAGCAAAATCGGTTGGGTGGTTTAGGCGTGAAAAGGTAACAGACAGACAGACAGAGTTACTTTCGAATTTATAATATTAGTATGGATATACGTTATTAATTATGGTCGAATTTCGACCATAGGCCGTATTAATAAAAAGTTATTTAAAATTTTAGCCCAATCAATGATTTATAACTCAATGAGCCCAATAGTAACATTTTGACAACAATATTTTGAAATTTCAATAAAAAATAATAGTTTTGTCTTCATTTAATTCAAAAATGTTTAATTTTATTAAGTAAAGTCAATAATAAATCATGAATGTATATAAAGAGAGTTTTAAGTTACAGAAGGTAACTGCATTATTTTTTATAGTTTTTTTTTTTATTTAAAAAAACCTTTATCACATCTGTCTAGATCAGACATCCAGAAAACCTTACGAATGTAATAATTATTCACCAAAAATGTATATTTCCGCTGCTCGGCCAAGCCCAATTTCCTTCCATAATAAATAGAATTGTATTTTTATTGCCTTATTCATATGGGGCTAATATCCGAACTAGGCTGTTTATTTACCATTATCACTTTTATGGCCGCCCACATTTTTAGAAATTGTCTATGTTCAAATTTTATAGATAGGGCGTGTCACAAAACGTTAATTAAATAACATATATTATAACTCTCGTTTTGCTCGAGTTCGTAACTAGGTTTTAACACTTAGGTTAGGCTTAATATTTTTCAGCAATGAGATACTTTCTTGTAAGTATCTTAAAAGTTTACCCGGAAAGCTATTATTATCCTTAAGAACAAAATCTGTCCAGTGTCCCATTTTTTTGAGATGCATTCCCAGACAAACAGACCCTAAGACTATAGATTTACCGACTATTTCGATAATATTTTTCAAAAAATATTTAATGTACTGATTCGACTTAGAATTACATTATAGCTATGTTTAGATTAAAAAGTAAGTAGAATATTTTCAATAGCATAAATATTATTTACACTGTTTTTTTAATCATAGTAATCAAAGACGTATTATAAAGAATTTAAATTAGGTGATTCTTTTCTATGAAAAAAAGGAACAAAACTACAAATGAGTGCCTCTATAATATTAACTAATATATAATAATACATTTTCCACAGTCAACACAAAAATGTCCTCGTGCGGATATCGAACGGGCTAATCCGACATAGAAACAACAATTTATAATTATAATTACGTAATTATATTTTAATTCATAATAAAAATTAAAATATAATTTTAAAATTACGTAATTATATTTTGAATTATAATTTAAATTATATTTTAGTAACCACAGAATCTTGCGTCGGCTTAATATTAATATGACATATTTAAATTTAAAATACGTCATTGCGGCAATTAATTATTTTATTAGAGTACATTGTGTGAGTCACACTGATTCATACAGAGTATTTAAAGGCGTTAGACTTGAACCGTAGCACTGTCGCCGACTGTAAACGAACCAAGCAACATGGCTCTACAAAAAATCGTACTTCTCTGTGCACTATTCGCTGTTATATCTGCGAGCCAACTTTGTTCGAGCTCTGAAGACAAAATGGATCAGGAACTAGATGAACTCCAAAAATTAATGTCATCGAACTCTGAAATTGCACAAAAATACCCCGTTTTGCCTGGAGAATTATCGCCCTTAGTCCCTTGCCAGACTAAAATTAATGAAATTAAGAGGGAAAAAAGGAAAATTTTTGCTAGATATGCATTAAATCCTATAATGCATCAAAGAAGATACAGCAATATTAGAAACAAGTGTCCTATTGGTTATGTGAGAATAGCATACAAATGCCTCCCGCAATTTGTGTAAAGTGTAATGTGAATTTTTATGCAAGTTGAATTAGTGGATGTGTTCTTGAAACTTAAGTTCGCCATCAGAAGCTTTAATAAATTAAGTAATAAATAAATAATTAATTATATATTCTCTTTTAATTATAAAACTTGTATCCCCTATTTTAGTTATACTGTGTGAGTGAGACGTATTATCAAATTACTTTAAAAAGGAAAAATTTCTCTATTGGGTATTTTTTTTATTTAATTTAATTTTATTTTAATTATTAATAAAAAATTTATCATCGGTTGTTTCCAAAAAAGCTTTAAAGAATAAACTACAATTAATTTAATAATGAAGGTAAAAAATATTTTTAAATATCATATATGTTCAAAAAATTTTCAATTGTAATCACTTCTTTAGATACATTTTTTAAAGTACAGTTATGAATAGAAAGTGAAGAAAATGTATTCCAAAATTGATAAAAAATAACACCAAAATAAATATAAATTAAGTCATAAGTAATACAACTACTTAAAAAAACTATATAATATAAAAAGGTTAACCCGTTTAACTCGTCATTAAAGAAGTTAGTTAACAGACTAGTTACTTTATGAGTAACCAAACGAATTATGATTAACATTTGTTTAAAAAGTAATTAACTAGTAATAATTATTTATTTAAAGTTTAAAGGATGTTGTCATTAGTACATGGGTTGAAATAACGTTGTAGTAGTTAGCTGTTAGTAAAAGTCAATCGGTTCAGCCGTTTCAGAGATTAGCCGACACAAACAAACTGACAATTTTTTTTATAAGTATATATTTTCATAAGCATTTAGTGAAAAGCTGTTAATTTGAAATTAAAAACAGACACTTCAATTTTATTATATAGATATGTAATGTCCAAAGTGAGCTCGCCCTTTAAACAATTTAAATCTATAATTAAAAATATATTACTGATTAAATCTTATTACACCATAGCTGAATACTTTGAAGTGTACTGTGGGATTAATGTCTGGTTGGGTCTCACGTAGGTTAATTATTGTAATGTAATATTGTAATTCAATATTATTTTAAAAAGTGCAACTGTTGAGTTTCTCGCGCGCTCTTCTCAGCAGAACTGTCTTCCGAACCGATGAGATGGGAGCTTTCTCACAGACTTACTAACATTTAATTTAAATTCTATATTTCCATAATGTAAAAAGCAACAAATACAAAAACCCTTGTAAAAGTCTATTAGAATAAAGTATATTTTGATTTGATTCATACGTATGTATAGTGTTTACGTTGGTACAAGCATGAGTTATACGTCCCATACTTGAGAAATGATTGATGACATACGAATGTTAATCCCTCTTTTTATTTTCTTAAGGGATGATTTCCGGGATAAAAACTATCCTAGGTCCTTTTCAAGGTCTTAATCTATCATCATATCAAAAATCTAAATATGTTTGCACATCCCTTCAGTACGAGGGGGATAAGGCTATATAAGTCCATATATATAAGTCCATTACGCTGGCCAAGAACGTACCTGTGGCAGACTTGACATGTCTTTTGAAATCCTGCTAAATTTTATAAGTCATATAGGTTCCTCGCGGTTTTCTTCGCCATCAGATATTACCTAAGCTTCAAGAACTAAAATTTTCTAGTATTATTACACGCTAGCTGGTTGGTTGATTCGCCCAGTGATTAAAATACTGTTAGTATTTAGTGATTGTAATTGACAGCGCGCTGTTATGTTTACTAAAGAAACAAAAAAAAATCGGTTGACAAATAAAAAAGAAAAATTTACTGAAATGTTTTATAATTACTTAAATATATATAAATTAAAATTGTATATACATTAAAATTTTATTTAATTAAAATATGAATAATCAAAATTCAATTGAAACCAAAAAAAACTAACAAGTAACAATTAGTATGATATTACGCAATTCATGTATTCCAGATGCTAGTTATATCACAAATGGGATGTCCTTATAGTTGACGTCACTCGATACAATGGTATGCGTATGCGCAATTAGTAAAGTACACAAATTTCCTCATAAGCACAACAATTGCATCAATTCACGTAATATATTTCAATATGGTTTCATTATAATTATGAAAACTAACTAAAAGATTGTTATTAAATCCTAGCGACTTACCCTCGCTCTGTTCGGGTTCATCCGTAGGAACGTTTTATCGATTAATACAGACTAGCGACTTACCCTCGCTTCGCTCGCGTTCGTCTCTAGATTTTTCTCGAAGCTCCACTTGAAGCCTCGAGTTCCGCTAGTAAATGTATAAAAAACTTGACAAATTATATACTAAACCTTTCCCGAGAACCACTCTATCCATTGGTGAAAACAGCATGAACATCGGTGCAGTAGCTTTTGAGTTTATCGCGAACAGACAGAGAGACAGACTGATGGAGGACTTTGTTTTATAATATGTACTGATGTCTTAGGGACGAGATTTTTCTCTTAGTTAATGAAGAAGTCCCTATACGTTTACTCGGATTCCCATTTATAATCCCAAATTTCTTCATTTGTTCAGTAGTTTTTTCGTAATGTGTTCCCAAGCAGAGAGAATAAAATTCAACAGTTACGAGAACCAAACGTGTATACCAATTTTCAGCTCAATCAGACACTGGGAATTTGATCAAATTAAACTTATAAGATTTGACTACAGACAAACATCGGAACAGGTGGAACTACATAAAACCTTATAACTACTACTTATAACATTTTTTATTGTTATCGGTATATAATACGTGTTGTGTTCATACTTCATAGCAATACCAGAATAAATATCTTGAATATAGACATCACTAAAGGGTCTAGCCGGATAAGCATAACGAATCTGCCCCCAAATGGGAACCTTTATCGAACCTTATGTTTTAATATCTACTTGATTTATAAATACGATTGATGTACATATCGCGACCAGATTCCGTTTTGAACCTGAGATATGGGAAAAAATAACCTTTCGCATGACTATTTTTCAAAGTAATATATCTCAAAAACTGATTACGTTAGAGAAGTGAGACTAATGCGAGGCTTTAGGTTACATTGCATACTGTATCATATATTTTTTATGAATTTTTAGAACTATTTTTTTCTAAAAAAAATGAAAAAATAAACAAAAAATATTTTTTATTTTTGTGTTTTCTGAGACTTACAATCACAGAAATAATATATGTTGTGCTCCTTTATGTGAACTATTACTCATAAAAATCACGTACGAAAAAAGTTGGTGTAACACTTCGAAAAAAAATTAAATGTGATGTACGCCTTATAGTACACCGTTGTAGTATAAGGCCCACAACAATGCACAAGGCACCAACTTATTTTAGAACATAGGTAATCATTTTTAAAAGATAGAATATTTGTTCAGAAAGAGAAGAAAAGAGAACCAGTATAAATTTTTAGTATTAACACCACTTTTATTCCTTTACGTGTATAATTAAAATATAAGAAACAAAAAATATAAACAATCGTCATTGTTGTAATTAATTTCGACCCGAATACTTTTAAAAACAAATAAATTTTTTTTATGGGATTAAGGGGGCAAACGGGCAGGAGGCTCACCTGATGATAAGTGATCACCTCCGCCCATGGACATCTGCAACACCACAGGGCTTGCAGATGCGTTGCCGGCCTTTCAGGAAAGGGAGGAGGGAGGAGGAAGAAGGACGGGATTTGGGATGAGGAGTGGGCCTCCCGGACTCTCACTTACCGGACGATACGCGACAGCATAGCTGCCACTTCACGCCGATCTTCTGTGAGACTTGGACGATTTTAATGAAATTGTCTGTGTATATTTGGTAGGTCTCAGGATAAGTCTTAGACTATTTTTTAATCCCCTAGGTGATATGGGTGGCCTTTTCCATATCTTTTTGGTTTTTAGGGTTCTGTACCTAAAAAGGAAAAAAACGGAACCCTTCTTAATTTTTAGGCCAAGTTTAATAATTATTAGAACGCGGGCGGAACCGCGGGTATTGCTAATAATAAATAATAATAGCTGCTATATGAGAACAGCCGCAGTTGTCATTGGGGCAATAACAGCAATAACAAATAATATTGTTGTAATTATTACCATCGGAGATATAGTGAATGTAAATACGATAGACTGTACTTAGTGATAGTGATTTTACGAGTACATATTATTACATACGTATGGTGATTGTATTGAAATTCCATTTCAATGTGAAGTAAAATCAAGGCATGTGATAACAACAATATTCTCCGTGATTGCTGTTATTGCCCCAATGACAACAGCTTAGTAGGACGCTATTCTCATACAGCAGCTATTATTATTTATAATTTGTCATAAGGACGAACTTTGTCCTAAATTGTGCGTTCTGTTGAGGTCTACCCAAATTATTTGCAACTAAAAGTTTTCGAGTTGAAATTAATTACAAAAATGACGATTGTTTATATTTTTTGTTTCTTATATTTTGATTATACACGTAAAGGAATAAAAGTGGTGTTAATACTAAAAATTTATACTGGTTCTCTTTTCTTCTCTTTCTGAACAAATATTCTATCTTTTAAAAATGATTACCTATGTTCTAAAATAAGTTGGTGCCTTGTGCATTGTTGTGGGCCTTATACTACAACGGTGTACTATAAGGCGTACATCACATTTAATTTTTTTTCGAAGTGTTACACCAACTTTTTTCGTATGTGATTTTTATGAGTAATAGTTCACATAAAGGAGCACAACATATATTATTTCTGTGATTGTAAGTCTCAGAAAACACAAAGATAAAAAATATTATTTGTTAATTTTTTCATTTTTTTTAGAAAAAAATGGTTCTAAAAATTCATAAAAAATATATGATACAGTATGCAATGTAACCTAAAGCCTCGCATTAGTTTCACTTCTCTAACGTAATCAGTTTTTGAGATATATTACTTTGAAAAATAGTCATGCGAAAGGTTATTTTTTCCCATATCTCAGGTTCAAAACGGAATCTGGTCGCGATATGTACATCAATCGTATTTATAAATCAAGTAGATATTAAAACATAAGGTTCGATAAAGGTTCCCATTTGGGGGCAGATTCGCTATGCTTATCCGGCTAGACCCTTTGAGGAGATTTTACGACTAACTTCACACTTAGTAGCCAATAACGATTAAGTTCATACTGTAGTCTAGAAATGTCGCATCAAAAAAATCGCTCTCATCATTCCCTTACGCGCCATAGGTATAAGTTCACAGAAAACGAAGAAAAAAAACAAAATTTACGTAGCATAAACACTTATAAGGTTACTAACGGTAAACGTTGTTTTGCAAAACAAAATTATTTCTAGTGAATATTTTGGTTATTAAAAAATTTTAAAAAAGCATCTTTAGTAGGCCACCCTTTTCACCTAGGGTAATAAAAAATAGCCTACGACCCATTCCCAGACCTACCAAATATACTTATACAAAAAAAATCATAATATAAATCGGTCAAGCCGTTTCGGAGGAGTTCGATAACAAACACTGTGACACGAGATTTTTAAATAAAAGAAGATGGATATCGTTCAATAAATAAAATAGAAAATTGCTATGTTTATAAAAAAAAACATCAGTAGTATGCTATAAATAGATTTTTATCGTTTGATAACAAGTTTTTCCATATGCGTATAGAAAAAATAATAATAAATTATATGTCGTAATATTCCAAAGTACAAAA
The DNA here is from genome assembly GCA_951802675.2 of Boloria euphrosyne. Taxonomy (NCBI): domain Eukaryota; kingdom Metazoa; phylum Arthropoda; class Insecta; order Lepidoptera; family Nymphalidae; genus Boloria; species Boloria euphrosyne. The sequence continues at coordinate 8,054,721 of OX637896.1, forward strand.
ATTAATTAGGTTTTGGTATTGGAGGAAAAAGACGGGTTTTTATGGTTTCTAAATGCATGATTTCCTTACTTTAACTGCTACACAAATAAATTAAAGAAATACTATAGAAATACAATATAGCTCAATATAAAATATATTTGTTTATATCCCAAATCGTAAGTATCGACATTACTTCAAATAAACAAAATTAATTGCAATTATTAATTTTCAACCGACTTCCAAAAAGGAGGAGGCTCTCAATTCGTCTGTATTTTTTAGTACTTTTTATTTTCATTTTTTGCCTTGAATCTGTATTTACTAAGCAAAACACTTAAGTTACAACTACTTTTTACTAACGTCATTTGCATTTTAAATAGAGTAGAGTACTTATGTATCCATAAAACTCAAATCGATTTTTTTGTGAACATCTATCATCTGTGAACGTGACTCTACCAACACAAGTTTGGAAAGAAAAACCAATAAATCAATCCGGCAAAAGAAATTAAAGTGTTCAAACTCATATAAAATAATAATAAAATAACCATTTTAAAAAATGAATACTGTTTCTTGAGTGAAAATAAACCTTATTAAAATATATTTAAGCTTAAAATAAGTCGTACGTAAAATGATAAAATTTGAAATGCCTAAATTCTGCGCCAGCGCATATTAAACGTGGTATTGGTATTCAAATTTTATCATGTAACACTTGAGCGTCTTACGCTAAAAAGACCCAGGTATTTCCTTTTATGTAAATAATAAGGAAAATTTTATTTTTTAATAGCAACATTAATCTACGAGTAGTATTCTCGCGAGTAAACAGAGGAATAATAAGGAGTAAGAAATGACAAATACAACAGTATGGCTTAATTTAAAACTAGCGATCCGCCCTCGCTTTGCTCGTTAAAAAGTTGCCTATGTCACTGCTTATAACATCAGTTATATATATGCTGTTAAAGTCTCGTCCCAATGTGTTCAGCCATTGCAGAGATTAGCCGGAATAAACAGACGATAAATTTGTAGTTTTTTTAATTTTTTTTAACTTTCTTAGGTTTACGCGAATGTTCGACATTATAACTGAAATGATCTTTTCGGATTTACGCGGATTTATCGGTTCTAAGGAACCAAAAACCAAAATAAATCCGATATAAAATCCGAAAAGATAGTTTCATTTATAATATAAGTATATTTATCAATTTTTCTCGTAAATCTAAGTAAATTATTAGCTACCTATATAATATAAATAATATTTATAACATTTTTAAAATGTAAAGTATAGAGTATTTTTGAAACCATTGTCATAGTTTTGAAAAACTTTCAGTAATATAAGCCACATACCACCGAGTGGGGCTTTATTTCCATAAAAATGTGTTAGCTGTAAGAAACTACGTTCATTAAATTAAAAAAAACTGACTTTATCGGCGCGCGCAGCCAAAACAGTTCGAAATAAAGCAATGAAATAAATGTCAAAAACAATAATTTAAAAAAATTATAGCCGAAAAATTATAGGACGAAAATGTATAGTACAGAAATGCACAGTTTTAAAAATGGTCAAGGTAGAGCCGTGGTCACACTTACTATGCCAGGAACACCTCCATTAAACAGACAAGAGACATGGTATGTACACTATAGTATATTTTATATGTATACACACAGTATATTCTTTATCCACTACAGTTGATTTTATAAAAGATTAACTTTTCCCGCGCTTCCGCCCGCGTACTCTTAGCAAAAAAATCAAAATCAAAATATTCTTTATTCTAATAGAATTTTAGAAGCTCTTTTGAATCGTCATTTATATTACTATAAACTTTAAATTAAATGTCAGTCTGTAAGTCTTTGAGGAAGCTACCACCGGCTCGGAAGGCTGTTCTACTGAGAAGAGCGAGCGAGAAACTCAACAGTTGCTCTTTTAAAAAAAAATATCGTGAACTACATATGTTAGAATAGCATGAACTTAGATAGTCTTGTTTGAACGTTAACCTTCCTTTAAATTTGGGCTACCATACAAAATAGATATTACAAATTTAATAGTAGGTAGTTTCAGATGTTAACGTTCAAACACACAAACAAACGTATATGTTAAACTTTATAATGAAATATTAATATATATATATATATATATATATATATATATATATATATATATATATATATATATATATATATATATATATATATATAACAACTTAGATATAACATACCATATGATGTTATATAGCCTAAAGCCTTCCTCATTAAATGGAATATCCAACATCACAAGAATTTTTCTATTCCAATTTCCAACACAGTAGTTTCTGAGATTAACGTTCAACCAAACAAATAAACTCTTCAGCTTTATAATATTATGAGTACAGATATATATTATATAAAGATAAGATTTCAATGGCTTATTCATGATTACATTAACCTTCAAAATACCATGACTAACGGTCTTATTTGGCCAACTTCTATTCGCCGGTGGGATATCCCATACGTCACTTCTCATTGTAGGTTTTATAAATTTATTGCAAAATTTCACATTAAATAGATTAAAAAGATAGTGGTACCCCAGCGATAAAGCGCTCGCTTAGATAACCGAGTATTGCAGGTTCAAATCCGGGTTTCGCACCTCTGATATCATGTACAAATCATTTCTGACATGACCCAACACCGAGGCCCGTGCCCAGCCGTGGGATGTTAAAAAGTGCTGAATATAAATTAAAAAGCTGAATATTATTATAATCGGTCTATAATCTAACCTTGTAAATTATTTAAATGTAAGTAAAAAATTTTATTACTTAACTATAAAAATGTGTGGGTGTGTAATTTTATACTTAACTATAATAGTACGAGTATATTCAGTGGTAGCCCAGCGGTAACGTGTCGCTTGTATAACCGAGTGATGTGGGTTCAAATCCGGGTCTCGCACCTCTGATATTTTCATGTGCGAATAATTTCTATCATGATTACCACTTGTCTTACGGTGAAGGAAAACATCGTGAGGAAACCTGCATGTCTGAGTAAACCTAGCAAGTTTTCGTAGGACATGTGAAGTCCGCCAACGCGCACTGGGTCAGCGCGGTAAACTATGGCCTGATCCCCCTTCTACTGAGGGAGGACCGTGCCCAGCAGTGGGACGTTAAAAAAAAGGGCTGATGATGATGATGATATTCAAATCAAATAATTAAACGTAAAAGGTTTCCATTTATATATATTCGAGTACATTTAACGTCCTAATTGGGACGTATTGCCTTTAGTCTGTGTCACGCATGGCGACGAGTGGTACGCTGCTACAAAATTAAAAAAAATGCCGTCCTGTGTATTTAGGAAATGTACCAATTATGATACCAAAGTTAATAAAACACAAGGGATCTCATACCACATGTAAGAACGCAGTATACTTCGATTTATTAATATATTTCAATTATTTGCCTATATTCTGATATGTGATCGGTCGCTAGATTAATGTTTGTTTACATTGACGCGCAATTGACAACACTAGGTGTCTCTTTTTTTCTTATTGATTTTATCGACTATCCCCTTTCTACCATTTTGACTTGTAGTGAAATGTACCTTGAATGAAAAGTGTGTATGTGTGCTGCGTGGAACACTTTTTTCGGTTGTTTAGTGAGCGTATAACATGTCTCTTTATTAGAATATCATTGATTGAAATAGTCATTATTATGGATGCTGAGGCTAAATCTATAGTTTTTAGAATTTTTGCCTGTCTGAGACCGCATCTCGAGAAAGCCACCAGACAGATTTTGATGAAATATTGTATTATGATAGCTGGTTATTCGGTTCACCACATGAATACTTTACTGAGTAAAGATAGATCATCTCTGGAAAATCTATACTGTGTTATATAATAAAATTAATATTTATATACATATTATGTATATTTTATGTGTATACTTACTTTTTAGTATATAATAATAGATGATTGAAATCTACCGAGTTTGTAATTCTAAGGCTGAAGGTAAGGCTCTATAAATTTTTTGGTACTTACACCCACTAAAATGTTTGTCACCTAATGGCGGGCAATCCCGCTGTCAAACAATCAATAACAAACAAAACAAAATTATAACCTCAAAAGCTGATGTGTCCGTGAATAGATACTAATTTCGATAGCATAAATAATTATTATCGTACAACCCAGAAAACACATTCACAACTCTACAAGGCTTGGGGCGAAAATGTATGAACGAAAAACTATCTCCTATGACAGGGAAGTAGTTTATAGTTAGTAGACATCCACTAAGAACGGATTTTGCGACAGGGCCGGATTAAGGAGGTCTAAACGCTCTCGCCTCGTATTTTTTTGTGCTTAAAATTTTAAATTTGGCAGGGAGCACCTATTTATTAATTATAATATTCATTATAACTGCTCTGTTCTAACATTTTCTCTTCAAATCTGTCGAGTTCCAAGTATTATCCTAAACAAATATAAAATAAAAAATCACTAAAGCTTTTTATCAGTATAGTGTACTGTGTAGGTTATTTAAATACTGCAAACATTATATAAGTAATTATTAATTAGTATATAAATATATACGAGTGCAATTATCCAATTTGTATTTCCATTGTGGCTATACTGACCAAATGACGTAACATGGTACATATTAGTGTGGCGCCATAAAATACAATATAAAAATCAGTACTAATATAAATAAAATTGAAGTGTCTGTTTTTAATTTCAAATTAACAGCTTTTCACTAAAAGCATTCATATGCACTGAAAGTATATACGGTACTTACACAAAAAAATCTATTTGTAATATTTTTGTCAGTTTGTTCTTGCTAATCTCTGAAACGCCTAGGCCGATTTTGATGACAAGACAAGTGGTAATCATGTCGGAAATAACTCCCTCATGGAAATAACAGAGATTTAAACCCGTTTCGTTAGGTTTCCCAAGAGAGCATATCACCACTGGGTTATCAGTCTTTATAATTATTGATTAACAAAATATCGCTGCTGACTCGAATAAGCGCCATTTATAGTCTATGCTTATTGCTTTGCAAGAGTCATATAATATTTTAGGCATTTGTTGCCTAAAATTAATAACTAATAGTATCATCAGGACAAATTAAAAATTTACGCTATGTTTACAGTCCTAGGAATACTAACAAGTCTTCCTATTACACTAGTAATCGTCAACTTGATTTCAAAATTCAGTGTAGTCTCCCCTTAGGAACCTGCCATCGACTCGATCAGCAGTTCAGCTTAGAAATCCCTAGAGATACTCAACAGTTGCTCTTTTAATTTCCCCTAATTCCTAATCTATACATACATATACTAAAATTCTGGCTTGCATCTGTACATTTTTTTTTGTAAAATCGTATTAATATATTCATTATCATCGATATTTATAATTTCTTGAATTTCCGTTTATCTGTCTGTGTGTCTATAACCGAAGAAGAAACCACAGAAAATATTTAGAAGAAATTTGGTATGATAATAACTATTTATTGCGGGAAAATACCACATCTCTGTTAAATCTATACTTACTAATCCTTTAAATTCTGGAATCAAACCCGAGTGGACTGAGGGTGATTCGCTAGTATATAATCATTGACGTCACGTTGGACTCAATTTGTAGTGAACCTACTTGATGTGCCAGCGCTCGCCAGTTCGAGTACGTTCGCTCATTTGTTGAGTACGAATGTTTGTACTCCAGCCATGATTGTTTATATTTGCAATATGTATTTAAAGTTATATATGTGTAGTATATCAGCTATCTGGTATCCGTAACACAAGCCTCGTAGCTTATCACGGAGCTAGAAGGCGCTGTGTGTAATAATGTCTCAAAATATTATTATATTATAATTACGTAAGTCTCGGACAGACTTAGTAACTTTATTAACAACAAACATATATATTATAGCTTTAAAATTATATAATATAATAGGTACGTATTATTTTTCCCATTTTGAACTTTGCAAATGCCATTCAAAACACCATTTAATAATTTAATCGAGGAACTCTGATTGTAGAACAAGGAGATTGAACTTTTGCTTCTAGTTCATTTATTATTTAAGAAAGGCTATCTTTAAATAACCATATTTGGAAAAGGTTATTTCATTCTACAACTCGTCTGCTATTAAAACATATATTGAATGGGTATTGGGTATATATTTTGACTTAATACTTTATATCCCATAAGCTGATAAGTGGAGGATGACTTAACTTCAGATCTTACACTATTTAGTGGTTTTTACATGTTTATTTTACTTCTAATATATACCATTTTTTTTAAATATTAATATTTCAAGATTAATACATAATGACTAAAAAACTTTAACTTACTATGCATATAGTTTTATGTTTCTATCTCCTTCGTTCGTCCATAAGTACCTACGCTTTATCTAATATATAAAAATCTCGTGTCACAGTGTTTGTTATCGTACTACTCCGAAACGGCTTGATCGATTTTTATGAAATTTTGTGTGTATATTTGGTAGATAAGAGAATAGGTCGTAGGCTATTTTTTTATTCCCCTAGATGATACTTGTTGCCCCCCTCCAGATTTTTTATTTTTTATTTTTAGAGCAAATCTTTTTTTTTTTTTTGATTTGGCATCAAAAATACTTGTAACTCTATATTTTCATCCTTCTATTATCAATCCCCATTTTTAATAGTGATAAGAACGCGGGCGGAGCCGCGGGAATTGCTAGTTGACATATATAAATAGGTATGATAGGTATGACATTTTTATTATTTTTATATCCCTTACCTTACTGGAGAAACGGTGAATTCACACCTTTACACCATGATTTCTGGAATTAAAACTATCCTATGACCTTTAATATGTCCAAATTTCATCTTAATCGATTCAGTGGATTTAAAGTTTAGACATTACCAACGAACGTACAAAAATATACATTTTTTCTCTTTATAATATAAGTAGTATAAAAGTAGAAACGTAGATGTAGAATAGTGTACTACATCTTCGACTCATTTGTTATTCAACATTGCCAACAACAAAAAAGCTGCTTGCTCTGATTTTCTCAAATTTCATATAGCAACACAAAATATATTAGTATATATTTTTAGAGGGAGGGAGAGAGTCTTGTCAATCACGAAGACGTCTGTTTCCGGGTCCTATGAGATGAAATGTATGTTATACCTACATATTAAAAATCGATACCACTGCCTACTGTAGTTCTTCATTTTCTATAGGTTATAATATAAAGTGTCATACACACAAGTTAAAATTATTTGTTACTGGCAACTAACTCTACTCAGGTTCGTCTATACGTTTTGAACAGTTACCGCCGCACTCATAGTCACTTAATGAACCATTAAGTCGTTCTTTAGTATGGAGATTCTCGACTTAATGTTTCATTAAGTAACTATGAGTACGGCGGTTAGTATACACACACAGTAAAAAGTATCCTATATTTTGGTGCGTATAACCACCTGGCACCTCAAATCATACCAAATTTCATCAAAACCCAGAGCTTTTCCGTGATGCAATCACAGATAAACAGAAAAAAAATCTAAAAACTATACATTCGGTAAAGGTGTATTATATCGGGTCTCGCACCTCTGATATTTTCATGTGCGAATCATTTCTATCCTGATTACCACTTGTCTTACGGTGAAGGAAAACATCGTGAGGAAACCTGCATGTCTGAGAAAACCTAGCAAGTTTTCGAAAGACATGTGAAGTCCGCCAACACGCACTAGGCCAGCGCGGTGGACTATGATCCCCCTCGTACTGAGGGAGGCCCGTGCCCAGCAGTGGGACGTTAAAAAAGGGCTGATGATGATGATGTTGATGATATTATATATAAGAGTATCAATAATATTGACAATTTTAATAATTTGAATCAGCTACATTTTATTAAAAGTATGTACATATTCTGCCACTGTATTTCAAAAAATATTTTGTGTACATATTTGAACATACATACACAGGAAAACAGAACCTCGGTTTTTGGTAATTGGTTAAAAAACAAATCAACGCAGCTATTTTAAACAATGTAACACTAGTTTTCGCCTGTAGCTCCTCTCATGTTGTAATTAGATCGTTTCTATTGGAACTAACCAAATTGTTTAGATATAATATTGAAAGAAATCAGTCAATAATACAGTATTAAAAAAAATACAAAAATAAAAATCAAATGTCAATAGCAAAGTATTGTAAGCGGTAAGAAAAATTAAATTGGCGCGATGATGATGATGATGAAGTAAGAATCTAGATAATCTATTTTAGTGATTCTATTAAAAAAAAATTTCTCTGAAAATTTTTTTGCATTTCACAAAAAAATCTATTTTAATTTATTTTTTGTGAAATAAGTAGATAAGAAGATTTTAGTCCAAAAACCTTCACAGACGCTTAAAGCTCAAGCTGAAGGTATGTATAATTTTAATAATTTAGTGTATAACTTCTTGCATTACTACATAACTATTTATATTGGATTGAGGATTGACACCCAACATGCATCGTGCACAAAAAAACTGTTATGACGTCCCCTGATTTATCCTAAATATACTCTAGATAGAAAAACTCTATCAATTTTTGTAATTTACTAATAACTAATATCTAATCGGAGAAACTATACCAGGAAAAGTTCTTGCCTCCACCTCCCTATCTCCCCCCCCCGTCTCTTTCCCTCTCCCTCCCCCTCTCTCTCTCTCTCTCCCTTTCTCTCTCCCTCTCTCTCTGTCATTCTCTATTCATACTTCTTATTCTACAGTCCAATATTACATACAGTAAAAATCTTCACAGGTCGTATCTCTACATTAAAATATTTTTTGGGAAGTGTTATTGTAATAATTATTATTACCGATACCGACGCCCAGTCAATAGTTTTTAGATTTTTTCTCTCTATCTGACAACAAAAAGTATCGAACGAACCCAAGCGAAGCGAGGGTGAGGCGCTAGCTAAATAATATAAAACTACACTGATCCACTGCTCCATTACTGCGGGGAGAGACAAACGACATGCGTACTTACTTAAGCATTAACAACTAAAAATACATATATGTAACAGAAAACACAAAAATAACTTATCTATAAAATTAGTTTAATGCAAACTAAGTATGTAAACTTGTACGAGTACGTCCAGTCGCGATCAAACATCTCTTTTATTTGACATCTATTAGTAAGGCAACATAGTAAAACTTATTGAAAAAGCATATTTTCAACAATTTATTAGAACATTGTACCGTCCAACAATAAATAATTATACCTCATGTCATACATTTTTTCATCAGCACCTGAATTATTCAAAGAGCTTGTAATTCTTAAAACTAAGTTTGACCCAATTTTTTACATAACATTAAGCAATTTACAATCGCATTTGTTACATGTAATTAGAACTAGAAAGTGAAGACATGATGTAGGTGATATGTCGCAAAATTCTAATTTCGAAGAAAATTGAATTCAAAGTTTGTGGAATTTATTAAGTGTAAGTATATATAATGGCTGTCAAAAAGCCAAAAGATCTATAATAGTCAAATGTGGCTGTTTTAATATTTAAAACTATTTATTACACAGCGAAAATTCGAAAATGCGATATCACCTTCTGGATGAAGGTGATATCGCGTTCACGTCTTCAATTAAAATAGTAGCGTCTTTAAATAAATTTTATATAAGAAACGCAATATTGTATAAGTTCATTCGAAGACTAGCGGTCAGCTAAGTTATAGCCCTACGTCACCGCTCCGGTCGCACCCCCAAATAAATGAAATTTAACAGAATGAGGGAAAAAAATCAATACCACTATCGGCCACTATCGGCCTTAATTTACGATACGATAAAAATAATAGCGGATGAAACCAGTCCATATTCGTTATGTCAAAATATTATACAGACTAATTACAAAGTGTGTTTGTTCGTGCATTCACAAGTGTTCCAGAGGCCTTCTAAAATTATGTTGATTAACATTTTCATCCATTTTTATGATTTTCCTTTAAAGCTTCGTTAATTTTTTTTATGATAATATTTTGTATAATGTAGTTCAAGCTTTATTTATAGAATGGTTTTAATACCTTTACATTATCAAACAGCCACAATCGTGAATACACTGAATGCAAACCGCAACATAATTAATTCAATAGTTAAAGAGATACATATGGACGGACATATTATTTTTTTGTGAATATAATACCCGAAAAACATGTAAGCAACAGCAGATGTACTTACGGGTAGAGTAGACGTCAAATATTTTGAAAGTTTAGCATCCTAGTGAAGTTCGACGAACCCGGCGAGCACACCGACAAACACACAGTCGGCCATCTTTTCCAAACGTCAAATTTGAATTACGAACAACTGTCAAACTCCGAAACTCGACAAAATAAAGTTGTATAATGTAATTACGCCTATCTATAAACACTTTTGTATAAAACGGTATAAAAATATTAAAATTATGAACGATGGAAAACTTGTAAAGGAACGAAATATAAATATATATTAATAATAAAAGCGTTCAAGCCGCTCAGAGTGCGAGCGCCTACTGACTTAAAATTTTTGGGTATAAAAACATGCTACAATAGCCTCCCGGAGGATTGCACCCTCTTGATACTTTCACATTTCACCAGGAACACTTTCTCTATAGAAAAAAAATTGTAAAATAGTACAATATATAATATGTATATCAAGAATAATTTTCTAAAGTACTATTTAGTTCGATTATCATAAAATAGTTCCCGAAAAAACATAAAGACCTTTAACCTATACATCAACATATACATATATGTTTGTATGTAATCTTAAACTTATCCAAGAAACCTTCTTTAACTATTGTATAAATATTTAACAAAAATCTATATAAGTTTACACTGTTAACCTAATTAACTATGAGCAAGCAAATATTGCATATAAAAAAATTCATTAATAAACATAATTTTAAAAATTATAACAGCGTTAGTACGACTCGTTCTTGTAAAAAAATTATTATACCACGTGCGTAGATAAATAATGACGTACGATGTAATTAAATATACATATCGACAAAAAACTAAATATAATGTTCATGTATATTCATTTAAACATTTTCGCTACCAAACGAAAAAAAACTATCAATTTATCAAAGATTCAAAGTTCAAAGACTTCAGTAAAAAAAAGATTAGTTCAACAGTAACAGATTCTATACTGATACGAACAATAATTTATAATCACATCAATCATAGATTATTTTTTTTTTTTTGGAAAATCTTATTGAAATGGTAATTATTATCGATACAGAGGCCGATTTTTGTTTTTTTTTTCTGTCTGTGTATGAACGCTTCACGAGAAAACCATCGAAAAATTTTGATCAAGTTTGGTATAATAATAATTATCCGGGACAATATATTCGATACTTTTCAGTGCAGGAAAAATCATATCTATGAAAAATTTATTCATACCGTTGAAACGCACTTGGAAACGAACCCATGTGGAGCGAGGGTGAGTCACTAGTAATACTACTATTTTTTTTCAACTGCCATACATCGAGAGGTCTTGAGTTCGAGTCCCGAGTCAGACCAAATTTAGTTATTGAGTCTTTTTGTTTACTATGGTTCAGTAACAGCCCGGAGTTGGGAAGTTGGCGGTGTGTCACTGCCGCGCTCAGGCAGAGCACATAAAGCCGTCGGTCCTGCGCCTTAGCTCTCACTGGTCCTGTCGAGTAGTCTTCCCACCGGAGTATGAGAGTGATAGGAAGTGCACTTGTGTCTTCGCGCATACTTGTACATTATAATATCTCCTACGCAGTTGGCTAGTTTCAATGAGATTGGCCGCCATGGCCGAAGTAGGGTCGGAAAACATTACTATATTTTTTTATAAAAAGTGAAAGTAAGTATCAAGACTGAGCGAGCCGAATACCGCACGCATGTGTGCGTGGGGAGTCGAGGTGGCAGGGTGGAGGGTGAAATTTTTCGTTTTTCACCCACTTTTCCGTCCCGCTCTAGTTTTTCGTCTCCCTCATTTTTTCTTCGGCTTTCTTCCTAGTGCCCCACCACATGTGTGCTAAGTATAGTGTGAGAGCAAGTATGAGATTAATAAACGTTTCCGGTTTCAAATAAATATAATTTTACTATTTATATATTATTTAAAGACTACTTAATAAACCATTAATTTTTATCGTCTATATTAATTTTCCACCGCTGCGTTAAACTTTAAATTTTTTTAAGAAAGGAAGCGTTTCACTTAGCGAAAATAACTTCCACTCTTGTAAGAGAAACAAAATAATTATATTATTACTTTTAATAGATATTATAAATTTATTATTGCATTTAGACATAAGTAATCAGTTAGTAACTAGTAATTTTCTTACAGTCAAAAATCTATTTTTTTATATTAAGTAAAACAATTACAAAAACACTTGTGTGCACTTTTAGAATAATATTAAATTTATTTTATTACATATATATGGAAATATTAACAAAAATGTCTCCTTCTGAAATTTTGCCTACTCTACAGAACGCGTGCGGGCGCCCGCCCTCCTCCAGAGCCTTACTGGTATACAGCGTGCTTCGGGTATAAGTTAATTGTGTTTTATTATATCAACAAAATATAATATATATAATTTTTTGACGAAATATAACAAGTTATTGATTATTTAGTTCTTGACTAGAACTAAGGAATATCATTTCAATATAAATATCTTTATTGTAATATACATTTGTACATTGAACAGTACTTATTTCTTATTTCCAACAAAATTTAACAGCCCGTCTATATTTGGGTTATATTAAATAATAGAAGAATAGTTTTGTTTTAATCTTAAAATGGGTTTTTCAACAATAGTTCTACAATGACAAATTAAAATTTACAAATTTACTTGCATTTATAATATCTAAGTAACAATAAAAAAAAATCTATAGATAAACGTGTTTTTTTTTTCTTTTTTATTTTTTAGCTATTCTAAAATTATATGAAATTCTATAAATGTAGAAACAAATAAGATAAATAATTAACAAACCATATCCAAATTCCAAGGCCACAAATCACACGGCACCCTGTATCCACCAGCAGAACTAGGAAACGCGGGGGTAAGTACACACCCCCACCCCTAGGGGAGTACATCGCAAATACGCGAAAGCAATAGGACTTTTAAAAATTCTCCAGAAATATGATTTATATGTTGACGGCAAGAACGCCTCCTTTTCTCTTGCTCAAGGACGGGCCTGATTCGATTTTTAAAGCGCGTTTTCATTTTCAACAAAAAGTTCATTGTTTTTTGTAATTTATTCGTTTATATTTTAGAACAGCCTGTGCATATTTTTGGAAATTAAGTTCACTTTTTTGTTAAGTTTAAGTAACTTGAAATACAAAATGTACTTATATGAATAATGTTGTTAATATCACCTTTATACATGTACAATACTAATTTCTACTAGTATTAAGCATATATTCGTCTGTTGTATATGCATCAATAAAGTAAAAAAAATATTTAATTAAATTCATATTTTATTACTAGGTATTATCAACTCTGCGTACCTTGATGATAATCGCGGGTTTGATTATCACTTCATTCTACTTCTACAAATACTTTATAAACTTTTTAAATTTCAGCAGCAAAGCTTCTACCTAATATAACTTTTATATGAATATATGCATTACGTGTCAAATCAAAGTATATATGTAAATATCTAACTCTTCGATATATTTTGAATTTCGAGTCAAAAATTACTTTGCTGTTTTAAAAGATCGGGAAATTTATCAATTACGTGAAAAATCTATATTATAAAAAAGCCTTTTTTACATCTACTTGTTATATAAAATAATACATCTGAAGTCAAGAGCTTATCGCATAAAGGCTATATCGTATACGTAAATCATAGTGAAAAGTACCAATTTTCCGAGAATTATATCGGTTTGAAGGAAATTATTTTTTTTTATAGATAAGAAAATTTAGAGTTTTACCCACCACGCAAAGATGTAAAACACAAAAATAACTAGACTCTTATGTATATATAAATTTTTATCATAATATGCTTAACAAAAATCTTGTAAGCGACAACAGTAGACACGTTTTCATGGTCAACAGTTTTAAGCACGGTCGAACGACCTCTGTAACCCATTGAAAATACCCTACATTTGCGTCACGAAACCCTAGCGATAGGTTTAAAAAGCTAGTTTAATTAATATATTATATTCTATAAGTCTAAAGTAAAACAATTTAATAAAAATAATATATAATTGTAAAAAATTGCATATAAAATTTAAAATTATTGATAACTAGAGCTTTACCCTCACTTCGCTTGATTTCGTCCCTATAAGCACAGAATATCTAATATTATAAATGTGAATGTAAGTTCGTTTGTTACGCTTTCGCGAAAACTACTTAACCGATCATCATGAAACTTTGTACACATATTCTTGGAGGTATTAGAAGTAACATAGGATAATTTTTTTCCTAGCGGGCTTGAAACTATGAACGCGGGCAAAGCCGCGGGTACTGCTAGTATCATATAACTATATTTATATGAAGAACTGTTTGTTTTGTACAGAAATCCGTACAAAACAGTTTTTTTTGAACTTTTCTCTACTAAGTAATTACTTGTGATAGATACTCCTATTTACAGAAATTTATTAATAATAATCGATTTAAATAGCATATACGAAATTCAAAATGGGTATATATGTTTGACACTTGCTCGTTCACTAAAAAGCTTTCTGAAAAAGCTCAACGGTTTTGACTGAAAACAAGCACGGGTTTAATGTAGAGACTTTCAATGACACGTACCTTTAGTAATATTTGGCAAAAAGTGACGCTGATCTATATCTATAAATATAATAAAATTCTAACTGAGTGGAATCTGTACAATGATTAATTATTTATTTGAAAATCTGATTGAAATAGATATTATTATCGATATAGAGGAAAAATCGATTATTTTTAGTATTTTTCTGTCTGTATGTCTGTGACCGCATAACGAGGAAACAACTGGACGGATTTGGATGAAATTTGGTATAATGATAGCTGGTACTCGGGTCAATATATAGAATACTCTTTATTACGGGAAAATAACTCATCTCTGAGAAAAATACAAAAAGAAGGTTAGAAATAATACTACGTTTCCATTTACGTCTTTAGAACGCGAGCGGAACCGCGGGTATTGCTAGTGAAATTATAAATAGGTACAAAAGTCACGCTGAACAAAGCAATAGTGAGTTCCGAGATAGATATTATATACATGTGTAATAAATATTTGATTTACGAGTACTTTGAGCATATTTCAAATACTCTTTTTTTTTATTACGAACCTTATGTACGATGTAGATACGTCTGTGTGTCCGTCCGTATCATTCAAAAGGATCGATTCGGGTTTTTTTACAAGGATTTTTTAAGTATTAATAAATAGAAGTATAAAGATTAATATTAAAGTAGGTTACAGTTCTGCCAACTTAAAATATACAATCGTAAATATTTTATGTATAATCTGTAACCAATATATGTGACCTTCAAAGTCTCAGCGCCTGAAATTAAAGCTACGAAATCCAAAGCATGGTGTACATTATAAGCTCTATTTGACTAATGGACAAAAAATATAAACAGTGTTGCTTGTAATAATTGTTTCTTTTAACATTATCAACATAGCATGTTTTACTTAAAACAAATTTGTATTATACGACAATTCGTAAAAAAATCTAATTCTTGATACATTTACAACATAAATATCAAAGTCTAAAGCCAGATTGCCTTATAACAATTTCAATTTCAATTTTCCACTAAAACAAGACGGAGGAAAACATTTTTGTGCTTAGAGTATCTCTTACAGAGTTACACGTGTCTGAATTTATTATAACTTAACTCACTTATACCGCGGGTTCGTACTTAATTTTTTATTATTATTTTATGAAAAATATGAATTATTTTAAATTTATTTGCTAAAATTTGTTGTTTGTTCACGTACTTTGTTAACATCATTGTGATACTATTGGAGGTGGACCAATGAAAATGCACTTGTTTAAGAAATTGAGTAAAGCGGCAAATCGTATATCTTGCACTGATATTACCATGTACCTACGAATCATTTCCAACATGATGACCACACGTCTTACAGTGAAGGAAAACATCGTGAGAAAACCTGCATGTCTGAGAGAACCTAGCAAGTTTCGTAAGACATGTGAAGTCCGCCAACACGCACTTGATCAGCGGGATAAGACGTACCCAACTATGACCTGATCTCTTTCATAATGGAATCCTCTCAAGGACCGTTTCCAGCAGTGGGACGTTAAAGAGGACTGAATATAAATAATCTAGTAAATATATACTATATAGTATGTAGTATAGAAGTCTAGAAAGTGGCATTTATACTATGTCAAATAATTTTTTCTATGTGAAACAAAATTTAAATTCAGATACAACTTTCATAAGGATAGTAAAACTTTTGATAGATAAATAAGGCTATTAAAATTTAGCTCATTTTGTTTGTTTTATCGAAATTTAACGCGTTATCCGAGTTAGAATCCGTTTCTGCTACAATTAATAAGCATTAGTTTTATTTATAATTAGTAGTAATTCCCGCGGCTCCGCCCGCTTTCTGATTAAGGTGGTAGGTATTTTTTTAATGCCAAATCATAAAAAAAATAATTAAAAGTTCGTCTAAAAATAAATAAAAATCTAGAGAGGACCACCCTTATCATCTAGGGGAATAAAAAAATAGCCTACGACCTATTCTCAGACCTACCAAATACACAAAAAATATCATTAAAATCGGTAAAGCCGTTTCGGAGGATTTCGATAATAAACACTGCGACATTAGAATTTTATATATTAAGATTATTACTTTATAGAGTTTACTAGCTTCTCACCCTCGCTCCGCTCGCATTCGTTCTTAGTCCCTAGGAACGTTCTAAAGGTTCGTATAGAATTCTAAGACATAAGATAGTTTCTTATACTTAGTAAAATGTATCCTATTTAGTGACTTGGATAAGCGATCTAGTGATTTTCTCGTGATACGTTAGACAGAAAAATAGACAAAAATCTAAAAACTTTAGATTTGAATGTGTATCGGATTATGATAACTTTTTCAATGTATGGCACTTCTTCTTCTTCTTCTTCTTCCTGCCTTTATCCCACGCTATGTGGGGTCGGCACAACATGTCTTCTTCTTCCACTCTCCTCTGTCATTCGTCAACATAGCATCCACCCCTTTTACACGCATATCCTCTTTTACACAATCCATCCATCTCTTTTTCGGTCTTCCTCTACTCTTTTTTCCTTCTACATGCATACTTAACATTTTCCTCGTAATATGATTTTCTTCCCTCCGCATCACATGTCCATACCATGCCAGCCTATTACCCCTCATCTTTTCTATAACTGGCGCTACTTTCAAACATCCCCTTATATACTCATTTCTTATCTTATCTCTTCTAGTCACACCACACATCCATCTCAACATTCGCATTTCAGTCGCATGCACTTTTCTTTCGTCCATCCCTTTCACCGCCCAACATTCTGAACCATACAATGCAACAGGTCTAACGACTGTTTTATAGATTTTCCCCTTAAGTTTAAGGGGCACTCGTGGGTCGCATATAACGCCTGAGACCTGTCGCCATTTCATCCATCCCGCATTCATTCTATTATTCACGTCTCGGTCAATATTGCCGTCGTTTTGAACGATTGAACCAAGGTACCGGAAATTGGAGCAGACTGGTAGGGGTACACCATCTAAGGCAATACTAGAGAAACATGTAGGGCCACCAAAGTTACAGAACAAATGTTCTGTTTTGGTTCGGCTGATCTTCAGTCCAACATTTTCCAATTTCTCTTGCCATTTTTCCAGTCTGCTCTGGACCTCGGACGAATCTTCACCGACAAGTACAATGTCATCAGCGAACATCATGCACCAGGGTGCCTGCCCTTGTATGTCTGATGTTAGAGCATCCATTACCAGGACAAACAGGTATGGGCTTAAAGCCGATCCCTGGTGCAAGCCCACTTCAACATTGAACTTGTCTGTTACGCCAGCTTCTGACCGAACTCTTGTGTTCGCCTCTGCGTACATCGCTTTCACAAGTCTCACATACTTCTCAGGTACTCTCTTCACTCTCAAAGCCCACCACAAAACCTTACGAGGGACTCTGTCATATGCCTTCTCGAGATCGACAAACACCATGTGCAGGTTTCTATGTGCACTTCTGTATTTTTCGCACAGTTGGCGAAGTGAAAATATCGCATCTGTCGTTCCTCGTCCTGGCATAAATCCAAACTGGTTTTGTGTTACCTCACTCTCCTCTCTCATCCTTCTTTCTACCACTTTTTCCCAGATCTTCATACTATGTGACAAGAGCTTTATTCCTCGATAGTTGTTACAGTCTTGTGGGTCACCTTTGTTTTTGTAAATTGGCACCAACACACTGTTGCACCACTCTTCCGGGATCATCTCGTCGTGCAACAACTTATTGAAGAATAAAGTAAGCCAGCTCCATCCATCCGCTTTTAGGAACTTCCATACTTCAGCTGGTATACTATCTGGCCCTGTCGCTCTACCATTTTTCATACTCTGTACTGCCATTCTTACTTCGTCCACACTCACATCTTTGATCACACCCAAGTTTGAAGGTACATCGTCTAACTCTCCATTCCAGTCATTCTCTTCATTCATTAACCTTCTAAAATATTCTCTCCAGCGTACTTTTATTTCCTCGTCATTTGTTAAAATTTTTCCTTTTTCATCTTTTATGCACCTAATGTGTGTAATATCTCTTGCATTCTTTTCTCTCATTCTCGCTAACCGGTATAGATCTTTTTGCCCCTGGGAGCTTTCTAAAGATTCGTATAATTTTTCTTCTATCTTCCTTCTTGCCATACCGACAGCTCTCTTAGCTCTCTTTTTACTTTCGGTATATACTTCCCTTTTATTCTGTTTCATAGTGACATCAGTGTCACTCACATCATTCCAATCTTTAAAGGCATCCTTCTTTTCTTTCAGAACTTTTTGTACATTAAATAAATAAATAAAATTAATTAAATAAATTATTTTTTGCTAATGGGATGAAATTTTCAGCCAATCTATACATCAAACCAGCGAGTAATCGTGATAAGTAGCTTAGCTATTAAAACATGATCGTGGGTGAAGCCGCGGGTACCGCTAGTAGGTAATATATATAATAAAATTATAAAATTAGTGAACCGAATGAAGAGAATCTAATAAGTTTTCGCAAGATATGTCCATTGTCTGCCAACTCGCACTTGACCAGCGTGGTGGACTATGGCCTAAATCCCCTCGTATCGACGTTAAAAAGGGCTGAATACAAGAATTATATTATTGCCATTAAATTAATACCAACACGACTGTCTTGAAATAAAATATTAAATATCCTTTCGTATTTTGTTGCGATTTTTGTTCCCAACGTTTCGAATGCTTTATAGTAAACATGCTCTATCCCGTCGAAATGCAGTAGTAGTTTCATTTAAAATATCAAATATCTGTATATTAATACGTGAAACAAAAACTTTGAACCCCTTTTTACGAAAATTGCGCGGAACGTAAGATATGAAATTTCGCACACTTATATTTTATAGAGAAAGAGTGAATGTCAAACATAACCATAATAAACTCTTTCATTACAATATATATTATATTAGTTATTAATTATGGTCGAATTTCATAAATCTAGGAGAGTATTATGAGAATCTTGATTTGGGAACGAATCTAACATCTGATAATGGTTGTATTAAATACTTTTGGTTCAATAAAATATTTGTTAACAACTTAAAGTCCGAAAAATAGAGTCGTAGGCTTTTAACAGTCTACAGCAAGTAGACATGGTACGACTTAGGGCCATTAGTTACGCGAAAATTGTCTTAATTTTTTTTTCTTTCTTTTGTTTTATTTCATATTTCGCTTATCTCTTTTAGTTTTGTCGCAGGCTTGAATTAAAACGTCAAATATTTAAATTTAATAAAATAAGGTAGTAGGTATACTAATGTATTTAATGTTCGAAAATTTTACACTTAAATATTTTTAAAATTTTATATTTTATTCTCTGCAGTAAAAATATATTTCAAGTGGCCACCCCCACTAACCCCTATAAACGCCTCCCCGTCCCAGGGCGGTTATTTTGCGCGCTTTAAAATACCCCATGCCCTACATTTTGATATTCGCGTCGATGTTCCTACACAAATTGCTTGACGATTGTGATGCAGCTTATCCCGTACTGTTAGAAAGTTGGAACTGACAAACTATACCTATCTACTTATATATATGTATATATAAAATTGAAGTGTCTGTTTTTAATTCCAAATTAACAGCTTTTCACTAAATGCATATGAAAGTATATACGGTACTTACATCTATTTTGTTTTTAATTTTTGTCTGTCTGTCTGCCTGTCTGTCTATTTGTTCTGGCTAATCTATGAAACGGCTGGACTGACGAGACGAGTTAAGCTACTTTTATTAACTTTTATTAAGCTACTTTAAAAAATAATTAAAAATGACAGATTTTCATTTTAAAGCTCATTTTTAACAGCTTTGAAAAGTTTTTAAAATGACATAAATTTAACATTTATTTATGCCGGTAAAGTTAAATTTTAAAATTTCATAATTTATATGCAAAAAGAACTTCTTTGTAAAAAAAGGTTTTTAATATGATGGAAGGATGTCTCGACTAAAATATGGGTTAAAGTGATGTGACCAAACGTCCCTTATTTACTAAGTTAGGTTAACCCAGACCCACAGAGCATGCAATTTTGCATGATAAATATATTTTTATACTATATATTACTTAGATACATATGCTAGCTTTCACTCCAGGTTTTCTTCGGACATGTATCGAAATACATACTAAAATTATAAAATATCGGTTTGTTACGCGTTCACATCTAAAATGCTGAACAGACATTGATGAAAAGCAAGTAAGTAGCCCGTTTTATAAAAAAACACTTTCAGTATTAGAATTTACTTAGTTTACCACTATTTATAGTTATGATTAAAAATAAATAATTTTAGACTAATAAAAAGAAGTTAGAGATTTTTTAATTTATTATTGTTTATTTTAGGATTTTTAACCAGTATTCAAACCCACAACCCTTGTCATAGTGAGCCGACAACTTATACAAGCAACACTCTCATATACCTACCACCTTAGTTATTTTTATATACAAATGTCGTATTACTTTCACTTTCCTACGTCAATAGGTACGTGATATTTTTAGTTTTTGCTACATAAAATAAACAATAAAGCCATTAAAGAACTTGATATAACAATCTTCGTTGTTAGATTTCTATGAGAAGACATATGTCATATTAGCTTTTCAATACTATATAAGTATATAACATTCAATATATAATATACTAGCGACTCACCCTCGCTTCGCTCGGGTTCGTCCCCAGGTGTAACCTCTTTAGTATAGTTAAAAATGACGTAATTTCCAGATATAATCGCGTAAGAAACGCTTTCATTCGACCGTTTTTTCTCCGATTCACTTTGCAAAACGGACTACCACGTAAAAACCTTTTTATTTTTCGGTTTTTTATATAACCTATGACACTCAGCAATAATGTGGCTTTTTATTGGTGAAAGAATTTTTAAAATCGGTTCAGTAGATCCCGAGATTACCCCTTACAATTTAACAAATATACAAACACACAAACTTTACTTCTTTATAATATTAGTATAGATTATATATTATATAATATATTATATATTATGATAGGTAATGTTAGTCTCATCTTCCGTTGTCAAGGAAAATACATAATGAAGGTATACATTTTCTTAACTACTACTACTTCCCTTATCATACATCAATACATATATAAATAAAATTGACGTGTCTGTTTTTAATTTCAAATTAACAGCGTTTCACTAAATGCATATGTCTATATGTTTGTTCCGACTAATCTCTGAAATGGCTGGACCGATTTTGACGGTACTTTCACTCGCAGATAGCTAATGTTATAAGGTGTAACTTAGGCTACTTATATTTTATTAGAAAATTATAGAAACCGTTTAAATTATTTTAACTTACGCCCAGTGACGCAGACTGGGTCACACATGTCAGCGTCATGCTGTTTACCGTTACAGCACACGAGTCGATTTTAATGGCAATGTATGACATATGAAATGTGTAATTGACATATAGAAAAACGGACGACTTGAAAGACCTTTATTTTTAACTAAAAATATACATATATGTTTTTTAATTAATGTTATTTTCAGTTTGTAACTCCAACATTTATAAGACCAACGGATTGATGTTACTTTTTGCATGGAGGGCAATATAAGGTAGTTTTTATCCCGGCGTATCAAATATAACCCGTGGAACATCGTTTTATTGCCAATAGTTCCCTCGGGGCGCTAACGAGAGTCTTGGGACAGTTTTTTATATGAAAAACATGAACATATATGAAATATTTAAAAAATCATCGATAATAACTTATGACTTACCCAAAAAGGTAGAATTTATAATATTTCTATTAGTACAAGTTCATCTTTTTAAGGTTCCGTTCCGTAGTCTAAAAATAGAACCGTTAAAATTTCGATACGTCCGTCTGTCACTGTCATATTTAGGGTTTCGTATCTCAAAAGGATAAAACGAAACCCTTATAGGACCATTTTGTTGTCCTTCTGCCTATCAAGGTCCTTTTTCTCAGTAACTCGTGGAGGTATCAAGCTGAAATTCATATCAAATACTGTATAGAGCTGTGTTAAAAAAATCAAACTTCTAAGCCAACGCAATCAAAAGATACAGCCGCTTATGCTGGAAATTTCGACACTCGCAGGGGAAACAAATCTTACAAGGTACTTCCCATGAACTCAGAATCTTGAAATTTGTCAAAAAGCAAGATCTTCTCAGCACAAACAAAGGAAAAATTCCAAAAATAAAAATGTTTTAAATTAAAGGATGTCTATGGGACCTACATAGTTGACGCTAATTAAGATGTCCGAAGCGTTGTATAGGCGCTCATACAATTTAGAGGACTAGCGTAATTGTTACGAGTATAGATAATGGTACGGAACCCTTCGTGTGCGAGTCAGACTCGCACTTGACGAGTTTTTTTAGCTAATATCAAAAACGAGTAAGTGTCTGATATCTCAATTACTGCATTCGTATAATATGTCATGTGATATTAAACATTATTTAATTAAATAAAACACAATAACGTATGTAATTATTTATTATTCTACATAATATTATTAATATTTAATTTCTTACAAATTATTATTATTCTGTTCCATATATACAGAAAGAAAATATTTCAATTTCTGGCACAGCTTCCTACAGCCAATAATGGCACGTGTAAGCAATAAATGTAAAAAGAATTTCTAAGCAAGTTTTTTCTTGACTCATTAAAACAGAGATAATAAAATTCATATAATTTTATTTATTTAAGACTAGTGATTTATCCTTGCTTCATCTACGCTCTTAGGATTTTTGTATTTTTAACCAGTAGTACCTACAACCTACTTATTAGCATTATTTAGTAAATATCACTAATAGTTGCAAAGTTAAAAAAAAGAGAGAGACAATGATAGGCAAGTGGCAACGCGCTCGCTGTTATAACCGAATGATGCGGTGTCAAACCCGGGTCTTGCGCCTTTGATATTTTCATGTGCGAATCATTTGTAACATTTACTTGTCTTACGGTGAAGGATGACATTGTGAGGAAACCTGCATGTCTGAGAGAACCTAGCAAGTTTTCGAAAGACATGTGAAGTCCGCCAACACGCACTAGGCCAGCGCGGTGGCCCTATTCCGCTCGTATGAAAGGGAGGCCCAATGAAATTAATTAATTTTGAAATTTTCATACCATTTTGAATAAAACAATATTTTTGGACTTTTTTTGTAGATTTACTTCGATTTTGGGTTCCCGACGTTCCGAATGCTATACAGTATGGTTACGGGAGATACTAAGGTGTCTCAAATGTCATTGTATTGTTTCGCATAAATGTAAGTAATTATTATTACTAATTACTTTAGCCTTTAGGCACTATATTTTCAAAAATTAAAAGTTGTCCTTGAGAAAGTAGATAAAATAAATAATTTTGGTGATTTTAAGGACGATGATATCTAGAAAATATATAGACCGGAAGGAGCAGAATGAAAACTAATTTCGGTGAAACATCACTTCCCGTCTCTCACTGCTATTAAGGTCACCAGAAAACTAATTGATTTCAATATAATAATTATTTACTTTATTGCTTTACATCAGTAAGACTACTTCACCAAAAGAGAAAACACTACTCGTACTTGCGTGGTGGGTGACGGACTCAAACTCCACGTATTCTCAACCATCGGCAATAAATTAATAGGTACAAACAATGAACCTGCAACCTTCACAATAGGCGAGCTATCTACTACATTACGATCATTTCTACATTTGTTACTAAAATTCCCATGAAAAAAACTGAAAATTCAAGTTATTAACGTCATTAGTGGATAGAATTAAAACAAATCAAATAAAAGCGCTGACGGATAGCATATATATCTAAAACTATCTCCCTCCCCCACCCCCGCGCCGCCACCCTGCCACCCCCCGCTTTCACGGTTCTAATTTTTGGGGAATTTGGGGCATATTCGTAAATATGAAATGGAAAAAATATTTCGCGATGAAAGGTATTTTAAATTGTATCCTACGAGAATAAGGTCGGCTTTTGAATGGATGGTGGTTGGAAAAAAAATTACTTCATATGTCGTCCTTAAGACGGAGCGCCTCGCTCTACGTATGTGTGTTCCGGACTTGGGTGGCATGGAGCGGTTATGCTTGCTCGTTTTATTTATTGTTCAATTAAATTGTTAAGCAAAATATTTATTAATTATTACCTGGTCTAAGCTGGTCTAAAAATAACAATACCGAAATATTTTGTGTTTAATATTTTAATTTACTTTAAAAATCTTTCTTAACTTATCTTAACACGTTATCAAGTACTTGGAAAGCATTAGCACTATAAAACGTGACATCTACAGATTATGAATGATCATGAACGAACAATATTGTGAAGTATGAAATCAAACTACACTTTATTCAAATAGACTGTTACAACAATTTTTAAATCGTCACGTTCTACGTTTTTATTAGAGCGAGCAAAGCAAGACCTTACCCTATCTCACAACCTGAGCATTTTGTGGTACACTTTCCTAAAAAACTATCATGCCTTTAGATTTGTTCTTTAAAATAGTAATTAAACTTCATATCTAGATGTGCTATCTGTCAACAAACTATAATTTTCTAAACATTAAAAAAATCATCATTAATGTACTACTAACGCCATCTGTTAGAAAACCAAAGAGTTAACATTAATATTATTACCCGTTAGAAAACTACGCGAGCCCTCACAAAGCTCAGCTTTTTGTTACTTTATTAAATTTCAGTAATTTACTAAATGTATTTTTAAATAGTAGTTAAGCACAACTTAATAGGGTAGTCTGTGTCTAGAAATGTTTGGGCTAAGACGACAACTATAACCACATATGTATTACCTACATAGAAGACTCAACAAAATAAAAAAAAAGACTTGTGGCACTCGGAGACTGCCGCGGTAAAGATATTGCATACCTGTTTTTATCAACTTATGCAATTATAATTATTTATTTATTTTATTTATGCAGTATTTTTTTTCCTTTGTTTTTTTTCTTTGATATTAATTCAAGTTACACTTTTCGAGCGTGGTGACCGATAAGAAAACAATTTTTTTTCTCTTATTAAATAAATGAGAAGTTAATATTGTTCAAAATATTTTTATTATCTATTGAAAAACACCCGGATGTCCGCCATCTTGGATTTGAAAATGGACCTCATTTTCGTAATCAGCACCCCGAGAAAGACATCCATGTCATTATTGAAAAAAACCCGGATGTCCGCCATCTTGGATTTGAAAATGGACCTCATTTTCACAATCAGCACCCCGAGAAACCTCGAAAATGACACCCATGTCATTATTGAAAAAAAAACTGTCGATCTAAAATCGATTTATTAATCTACAGCGCCATCTATATTAATTATGGGTAACGTCAGACCTAAACAACACCAGTACAAGTAAACTAAAAGATAAACCATAGATGTCGCGCTCGTCGCATCACGCATGACAGGTGTTAGGTTATTTTCGTTACGGAATTTCTGGATTCGGTCTCCACACTCAAGGCCCGCGATAGAAGCTATGCAATAGCTTAAAAAAATAAAAAAATAAAAAAAATAAAGAAGACTCTACAGATTTTCTATTCCATCAAGCGACGATATATAGGCTGTAGCTATGCGAGCAAATATATAATATTTTCCTATATGTAACTTTCATCATTTATACTTTATTACTATATAACTGAACTATTCATACAAAGTGTTTGTCTCTGCCGTCTGTGTGTGCGTTCAATTAAAGATTTTCTTAATAAGAAACTGGGTGGATATGGGATGTATTATTATGTTTTCTAATAACACATTTACGTTTCACGCGGGTTTGCTTAGACATTTATTGAATTACTTCGTTTATACATTATTTTTTTAACTAACCGATGTTAAAAAAAGAGGTTCTGTTCGTCTGTATGTACTATTAGTAGTATATTATTTCTATTTTCTAGCGATATGGAATGAGCGAATATAATAACAGTCGTTTTTATTATATATATGTAAGCTTTAAGCTCTGGATGTGGCGTTTGAAGGGGGATATGCGGAAGAGACCAAGTTTATAACCCGCTATCTAACTTTTTATTAATTCTGCATATCGTCAATTCAGCGGCATACTTCGTTTACACAAACGTTTTTTTCTCTATATATATTTTTCTGTGTGATTTGAACGTATTTGGTAGAGTACGTTGTATTACTTATATACTAACTCACTTATAACTGCCTCGGTGGTGTAGTGGCTAGCATGTACGGTCACACACCGAGAGGTCCTGGGTTCGAGTCCCGGGTCGGGCCAAGTTTAGTTATTGAATATTTCTGTTTCGTTAGCCTCAGTAACAGCCCGGAGTTGGGAAGTTGGTGGTGGTTCACCCCCGTGCCTCGGAGAGCACGTAAAGCCGTCGGTCCTGCGCCTTATCTCTCACTGGTCGTGTCGAGTAGTCGTCCCACCGGAGTATGAGAGTGATAGGAATAGAGAGTGCATTTGTGTCTGCGCGTACACTTGTGCACTATAATATCTCCTGCGTACTTGGCCAGTCTCAATGAGATTGGCCGCCATGGCCGGAATCGGTCGGAGAGAACAACATACTAACTCACCCACGCTACGGCATTTTAGTTTAGATAACTCAGAAATTAGATATTTTCCAGCACAAAAAGTATCCTATATCTTGACCCGGATAACCAGCTATCATCATACCATATTTCATCAAAATCCGTTCAGTAGTTTTCTCGTGATGCGCTCACAGACAAACAGACAAAAATTCTAAAAACTATATAACGATATTAATGATTAAAGCAATAAAAGTTTTAAAAAACTATTTAAGGTACAGATTGAAGTAAGTTAGAATTTTATTATATGTACAGAATTTTCATCACGAGTAATGTCGCTTTGCTGGATTTTGAACGTATTTTTTAATATTTTATTACAGTTATGAGGCCGCGCTTTCATTCATAAATACCAAATATGGAAACACAAAGTTAAAAATATACCGATAAATAAATCACCAAGAAATCTAAAACTCACGCACGCGAATGAAACATTTCAAGACTCAAGTTTTCTTTAACGATTAAGTTACATAAGAAATGTTTGAAAAAATGGAATCTAGAGTATTTAAACGCTAGGCGGATTGATTTTGCTATATTTTTTTTAAATCAAATCAAAATATACTTTATTAAAATTGACTTTTACAAGCACTTTTGAATTGTATAAATTTAGTGAAAAGCTGTTAATTTGAAGGTACAAACAGACTCTTTAAATTTATTTATATATCTAGATGTCAATTATTTCACGTAAATGTCATCAACCCTTTTTAACGTCCCACTGCTGGGCACCGGCCTCCCTCAGTACGAGGGGGATCAGGCCTTAGTCCACCGCGCTGGCCTAGTGCGTGTTGGCGGACTTCACATGTCTTACGAAAATTTGCTAGTTTCTCTCAGAAATGCAGGTTTCCTTACGATGATTTCTTTCACCGTAAGACAAGTGTTAATCATGATCGAAATGATTCGCACATGAAAATATCAGAGGTGCGAGACCCGGATTTGAACCCGCATCACTATGTTATCCAAGCGAGCGCTTAACCGCTGGGAAAATCATAAATGTAAGAAAGCATTATCTTTCATTAATCTATCTATCTATCTTCTATCTATATAAATAAAAATAAATGTTGCTATGCGCAAAACTCGAGAATGGCTCGATCTATTCGGATTCGGCTAATTTTTCTATGTTCCATGGAACATGGAAGGTTTTAAATTTTAATGATAATAAAAAAATAAAAAAAATTCTAAGTTTTTAAAAAACGTGTACTAATGGGGCTACCTAAGGACGAACTCGAGCAAAGCGAGGGTGAGTCGGTGTCTTACATAAATATTCACCAAGAGATTCAATGAATACTTTAAAGTATAGATATTTTAAATAATGTTGTTTATATCATTTAATAGCATGTTCTCGCAAACAAACTTTTGTAACACTAAACTAGGTATTATTATAATTATTATCGTTTTATCATTTCGCTATTTAATTGCTAACGCCATCTACTGGCAAGAAGTACAAAATATAAATTTCAAGCGGTGATACCGCCATCTATATATGCGATAGACCTTCTCTGTGTGCTTTGAGTAAGTAATTCTTATGACTTAGTGCTAATATTTTATCAATAGATGGCGTTGAACTATTTTATTTATTGACTACAATTTAATAAGCGACATCTTGTAGAAGTTTTTGGAAGCATAGATATCATTTTCTAAGTATTTTTTATAAGCAACGAAAGATGGCGGAAGCAAGAAGAAGCAAGAAGAAACGATGGTAACTAACTTGTATAATAGTTTCATTATTTTCTTATATAATTTTTTGAAATTCTTTGAAATTAAGACTTAAATAATTATTGAAAATAAAACAAAACAAAAACTTATACTAAGGATTTTTGTTGAGTTTTCTAAAGCTGCTCCACCAATTTCGACAAACAACCCTATGAAAAAAGAAAAATTTTCAAACATAAACTTACATAAAACAGATTCCGATGCATTGAGCATAAAGCAAACAAGACCTTACCTACATAAAAAGAAAAAAAAATATTATCTTATCGTATACTAGAAAATCCCGGCCCGCTTCGCTGGGCGTAAGTTAAAATAAATTGAACGGTTTTTATATTTTTTTAATAAAATAAAAGTTGCCTAAGTTACCTCTTAATTCTTATAACATTAGCTATCTGCGAGTGAAAGTCCCATCAAAATCGATCCAGCTGTTCCAGAAATTAGCCGGAACGAACAGACAGACAGACATATAGACACTAAACTCCAATTAAACTACGATTTTCGGTTATTAAAAATACTTTGCTCTTATAATAAATTGCCTTAATTCTAAATTCAAACCAAGATCTTAATAGAATAAATACTTTTGATAAATTATGGTTTTAGTATAATGCTAACGTAATTTACTTACTATAAGTACGCTTTAAAAATTAACCTTAATACCGACTTAAGTACGAACATACAATTGAGAAAAAATTGTCACGCTAAAAAGCACGTTTTATCTTAAAATAATTATTTGATTATAATCACTTGCATGTGCCGCCGTCCCCGCGACGGTGGGCTGAAATCAAGCTTCCATAGACTTAGGGATTCACGAAAATTGATGAGCAATTTTAAAAAAATAATAACGGCTTTGTGATCTACCACTAAATACAAGACATTTTTGTAAATTGCGATTTTTGTATATACCTAATATTTTTAAAGATATCACGATTTGAATTTATTTTTGTATGAAAAAATTTGATTTTATATGAATAACTTTTAATTCTCAAGAGTTCTCAAAAAACGGCTTTCGGTATTCGACTGTGCTATTTTTTAGGCAAATTATCCGATATATCACTTGCTGCGATTTTCTGCGCTTTTGGAGAAAATTTATTTTCATTCCCTTTTCCACACCACCCTTGAGGTAGAGAACTAAGCGCGTTTTTTTTATCAGTGGTGTCCCCAGGAGGCCTAATCCACTCATACGCACACTCATACTCACACACGCACTCACACACGCACTCACACGCACTCACACACGCACTCATACACGCACTCACACACGCACTCCCACACGTACTCACACACGCACTCACACACGCGCACACACACACACTCACACACACACTCACACACGCACTCACAAAATGATCACTTAGACAATTTCATCAGATTCTAATTCAGATTAGTTCTCTAAATGTTCCACATTTACAAATTCTATATTTTCCCGCTCATCATCTTCAAATGTTGGAGATAACAGAAGCATGGCTTTCGCTTCTTCTGAAAATGGTTTGTGTTTCCGTATCATTTTATGACGTTTTGATGATATATATGGATCTGAACTAATTAATAAATTATTCTAGCAGTTGTATCTGTTACGGTGATATCATCCTTTGGCGGGTAGCATTCTTGTTTTGCATTTTGCACCTTGTAGTAGGAAGGGAACATGTCAACATTTTTCTCTTTGATACTTTTTCTTAAAGTATTGTATTGCCACTTTGTTAATTTAAGGGACAAAACAAGTCCCAAAGCTTCATCTGGAGTAAATTCAGGTTTTTCATTTTTACCTAAAAGACTATCTTTGGCTTTTTGCACATCCTGTGGATTTTTAAGTAGGTGTTCGAGGATTTCAGCTATTCCTTGATTACCATCCTCTCGTAATTTCATAATATATGCATGAGACATTTCCTCTGTAGTCATAGTTGTACAAATATGTTCTGTACGTCTCTTTTTTTGCTTAGGTGCTAATTCACAAAATGGTTTTCTTGGACTTACATTCGTTGACGTGGCAGTAGACACTTTTGCTGGAGATTCATGTTTACTTGATGTACTAGGAATAGAGTCTTGGTTTCTTTCAAATGCACTTACAATGAAATCAGGCCAGTTTATTTCCGATGATAACCATTCGCTATTATTGTTGCTAAACAATTCCTCTTTTCTATTAGCATTTTGCCATCTCCTTTGCAGATTATAGCAATATTTTGCACAAAACGCTTTAAGCGCTTTATCGTTTTCATCACTTAACACAGTGGGGACTAATCTAGATTTAACAGCACTACATAAAACACTATTATTTTTAAAACTTCCACTTTCCTTTTATAGCACAACAATATCAATATTTGACACCAAATCGAACATTTTTACGTATAAATAGTATTAGTATTCCGAAAATGTGAGATAGGATAGTGCGTTTATTACGATGTGTAACAACGTACTGAGCAGTATATTATCTATACTCTTTGGTACTGAGGATGGTTGTTTTTCAAATGTAACCGTGTAATTTTTTTACCTGCTATTCATCATCCAATCACATAATGACACGTCATCATTTTGCTGCGCTCAATGGCCGACGCGCTAATGAGGGTCACCGCGCTATTGAGTATTATTAAAAACAAATGACGTCATAAGGGTGGTGTGAGTGAGTATCGTGAAAAATAAATGACGTCATATTTGATTTTTTGCTATATTTCTGTAATATAATATTAAAACATGTCAGATTAAACCAAAAACCGATTAATATTTCATACAAAGTTTAGGCGTCTATAACTCGAAAAATACTAGGTTTACAAAAAAATTACAAGTAACAAAAAATATTTGTATTAGTACATAACTACACTTGACGATTCCAGCCCACCCGCGTCCCCCCGGCCAATACCACCTCAACCGCTATGTCCCTGCATTTTAAATCTGTAATATCTTCGAAAATATTAATTTAAATTATATGCTGTTAAGGGCCATATTGATCTATATTAAATGCACATTTTATTTATGGTACTTGATCAGATAAGGATTAATGTTGTATTGCTTAAAATCGCTTCGTAAATAAGCTATTATTTCTCGTAAAACGTAATGGGTAAAAAATGGAAAGCGCAAAAAAATGTGTTTAACTTTATCAACATCACACTATAAACCTCTAAAATTATCAGTGTTTCTCAACTATATTATGCATGTATTATACATATATAAAATATAAACCTTCTTCTTGAATCACTCTATCCATTTAAAACACCGCATCAAAATCCGTTGCGTAGTTTTAAAGATCTAAGCATACATAGGGACAGACAGACAGCGAGGCGACTTTATTTTATACTATAGTGACTACCAAATTGTAATAATGAATAATTATTCTTAAATTCATTCCGATGTGTTTATTTGCTGAAAAATAACTTGATTTCAATGAGAGTATCCTTTTTAACCATTTGATAAACAAAAAATTTGCAGAATCTGTACTTAAAATAATTTAAAAAAAAACAAATTGAAATAGCCGTCATTATTGTATTGAGCAAAATCTAGTTTTTATGTTTTTGCTCTATGCTTTTAATCGCATCAGGCGCTCAAAGTGATGAAGTATGGTGTGTTGTAACTTGTATAATATACCAAGATCCCAGAGCGTTCTGACATAACTTATTTTCACATGGATGAAACCTTCACGACTTAGTAGCGTCTAGTATACTTTAAATACCTGCCTACTTGTGAAGCTTGCCCTGTGACACCTGGGCAGGTACCAGGTGAGAAAGGTAACTAAAAATATGAGTTATCTAACTTAAATTTGTATGGCTGATTTTTATATATATTTTGTAGAATATTATTCTAAACTAGAATTATAAAGTGTCAGACACTTTTCATGGACCAGAGCTTTTGTCAGACGCTTTAAAGCTCGACAAAAAATTAATGAACTTTACTTATTTTTTCATGTCTGACTTTTAAATATGTTATTCAAGTAACTATTACAAAGTTATATTTCATCAGTCAGACAAATTCGAGTGACCAAACATCCCCTAAACACAAAAATATATACACAGCTGAAGTACCTATACGAATATAAATTAATAAAAATATTCGTAAAGTAAAGCACCTACTGATATGTGCATTGTGTAAATATAGCGGAAAGTGGAAACAATAGTAGATTAGAGAATAGGAAGTTAGAATTTAGCTTAAAATTAACACCTATGTTACTATTACTATAAAACTATATTCCTACCAACATATTCCCTCAATGCTATTAAATAACTACATTTAAATTAAAAATAAAATTAAAAAATTAAAAAACCTGTGCAAATTCTTATATTTACTTGATACACACAAAGCTAATTTTTTTTGGTCAATAACCCCCGACGTCCTTAGAAGACCTTACCAAAATTTCATCAGATAGAATATATAGTTTAGAAATGCATAAAGAACAAATACAATCTTTTATTTATTAGGGCGAGCGAAGCGAGACTAAATACTATCCCACAACCAGAGCGTTTTGTGGTACACTTTACTGAAAAACAGTCACGCCTATAGATTTATGCTTTAACACAGTAATCTAAGTTCACATCTAGATGTGTTATCTGTCAAAAGAATATATATATCTGAAATGGCTGGACCGATTTTGATGATTTGCTAGTATTATAATAAAATTCTAATTTATTCGAATCTGTACATTAAATATTTAAATTAAAAATCTTATTATATTATTCTTTTATCCATTACATAAATAAGTAAATAAATAAATAAATAGTCATTATTATCGATACAGAGGCCAAATATATAGTTTTTAGAATTTTTGTCTGTTTGTCTGTCTGTGACGAGAAAATCGCTGGACACGTTATGATGAAATTTGGTATAATCATAGTTGGTTATTCGGGTCAATATATAGGATTCTCGTTACTTCAAGTAAATATCTCAGTTGTCAGAAATATATACTATGAGTTATAACGTATCCAGTCATATATTTAATTTCAATCTAAGAATTTGGTTTCCGGTATGTAGAATGCGTTTTTAGAACATTTTTTTACATAATAATTGTTGAGTACTGATATGATTTCTCAGAAATAACGAATCCTGCAGTACTGATACCCCCTATGACCATACTCAATTTCATAGAAATTTGTCTATTGGTTTTCTTGCGAAACAGTCACAGTCAAACTGACATTTTTTTTAAAGAAAAAAAGATTCAACTTGATAAATATATTATAGATATACATTTTGCATGGGTTGAATTTTTTAAATCTTTTTTTTTATAAGGGATCTTACTGAAATAAGGATGCAAAAATCTTGGATTGAAATTAGTAAGTATTTTCAATACATTTCAATTTTTTACTCTGAGACCCATGCGCATAGTGCTCTCGCGCTCGCACTCCCGACTGAATAATTTTGTGTTTAGGGGATGTTTGGTCACTCGAATTTGTCTGACTGATGAAATATAACTTTGTAATAGTTACTTGAATAACATATTTAAAAGTCAGACATTAAAAAATAAGTAAAGTTCATTAATTTTTTGTCGAGCTTTAAAGCGTCTGACAAAAGCTCTGGTCCATGAAAAGTGTCTGACACTTTATAATTCTAGTTTAGAATAATATTCTACAAAATATATATAAAAATCAGCCATACAAATTTAAGTTAGATAACTCATATTTTTAGTTACCTTTCTCACCTGGTAGCTGCCCAGGTGTCACAGGGCAAGCGTCACAAGTTGGCAGGTATTTAAAGTATACTAGACGCTACTAAGTCGTGAGGGTTTCATCCATGTGAAAATAAGTTATGTCAGAACGCTCTGGGATCTTAATCTATAATGTATTGTATAATGTATTAGTCCTTCAATTAACTTCCCACTGCTGGGCTTGAGCGGTGGGCCTCCCTTCAATACGAGGGTGACAACTTTATAAATAAGGTGGGTGGACCATTGAAGCCATGTTCCTTCGAAGTTCGAACATCGGACATAGACGCAGCCAATGATGTTTCATGTTATTTTATAACTCGATGGACGCAGCGGCAAGTCCCTCACGCCGATATTATATCAATGCGGTCCATCGATATATTGACTTCTCTTATCGACGTTAAAATTGTAAGCCGCGCTCACAGAGAAACTTCAGTTTTTAAGTAAATAGCCTATTATTTTCGTTAATTTTTGTTACTCTGTATTAGTAATAATGGTTGGCTATAGTAATAAAGAAAAAGTTACTAAAATATCGGTATTCGGTAGTTTTCCTAGAAAAGTCAATGGTTCCTTGTAACTTGTAAGATCAATCAAACTAGGTCAGTTAATTTTTTTATAATTTTACTATTAAAGTCTTTGGAAACTTATTTTGTATCAATATAAAACACATATGTATTACTTTTAAAAACGTTTCTTTATAGTAATTCCTAATAGATTCTTTAGTTATATTACATATCACAAAATATTATACTAGCTTATACAATAATTATTGTGATCAACTTATTTTCGTTGAGTATTTTATAAATGAATATAAAATGTTGAGCGTTTAAATTTTAATGTTACGTTATAATGAGACCTTTTAATGTAATTAAAGTATTTAACAGATATTTTGATAATCATAACGTTAGTTTTCAGTTCAATCATCAATGACTAATTTTATTGCATTGGCCTTATATGGAGCCCTTTCCTAGCAAGGCCATTTAAAAGAGCTTTCAAAACCTATATTTATTAGATAGTGATTAACTTTGCAATAAAAAAAGTGTTTAAATGTTATATAATAAAACTAAGTGTTATTAAAAAAATGATGAAAAATATGTAAATGATGTAGGTATTCCTTTTTTTATAATTATTAGTATATCTTGTAGTTTTTAAGAAAATATGTTATAGTTAATAACAAACAAGAGATTTAAATAAAACAAATATTATATTAGAACTTAGGCTTTATTAATTAATAATACTTAAATCAGTCTCAACATTGTACTTAATTAATAATTACCAAACATAAATCTATACGAATTAGTATTTAAAGTTATCGCCTTCTTTTCTTTTGAGGGGTTTTAACTTCTTCGGCTTCTCCATTCGGCTGCTCTTTTTCCTCATCATCCTGGATCTTCCTCCGAACTGGTCCAGTTTGTGAAATTGGTATAATCCTTTCGTTTTTATCTTCTGAAACTTTTTGAGCGGATATTGTCAGAACACCATCGGATGAGAGCTTGGATTCCACCATTTCTGGGTTACAACCTTCTGGTAGGGCGTATCTGCGTTTAAACTGCCTAGATATGAAGCCATGCTCGTCCTTCTTCTCCTCATGCTTGCCTTCAACTACAATGTAGTTATCAACAGTTTTTACCGTAATTTCTTCAGGTGCAAAATGCTGTACATCTAAATTAACTTGAAACTTATCCTTGTCAGTTTTGATGGTAGATCCAACGTCTCTCGACAATGATGACAGGTTTCTCCATGGACGTAAGTAATTACGTCGAGACGGACGGTCGAAAATGTCGGTTAAGAAGTCTTCAGATGATAAATCCAAGCCATATAGCTGATCTCGAAGACGTCGTGGTCTCAAATCGTAATCTATTAACAGTGGTAGTAACGCCATTGTGTAGTTTCGCCGGTTTTCGCTTAAAAGTGAGGAATACGTTCGCTTGCTTCGTGCGCTTGTTTCAAACAACTGCCGACTCGAGCGGAGGGCGGCACTTATATATCGGAATAAATATTTCTACAACGTACGAGAAACGCGTAGAATGTTCGTGAAGTTTGATTAGCGACATCTATCGGCGAGAGGTGAAACTTTGTAGCCTCCTTAGGTTTAAACTTTACAAGATAAAATTACAATTTAAATAAAACAATAATAAGTTGGCATAAATAATTTTTATTATGTTATTTTGTTCTATTTTACCTATTTTATTTAGAATTAGTTTTGTTGTAATTTAAGTTTGAACAGTGACATCTATTGGCAAGTAGCAGAACGTCAACACGAATCTTTTTGTCATGAAGTTCCTTACATTATCATAGAATATTTAATTTTAGTCTAGTTTTAATACTTTTTATTGAATAAGAAAATTTACAATCATTACTTATTTGCTACAAACTACTTAGATCAATTCATTGACTTAGATTCAATCCTTTAAAATTAAATTTTTAATTATTAGATGAGAGATGGCGTAACTTGTTCCTTCATTAGAAAAATCGATGATTAGTTATACCTACAATGACACAAAAATGATATATCATATATAATTCATTTATAGAGTATTTTTTATTTAGCCCTTACCTAATTATATTAAACTTAATTTCATAGAATAATAAGACTTAATAATATATCCGTATTCCGTACTACTATTGTACATGCGAAAGTAACTCTGTCTGTCTGCCTGTCTGTCTGTCTGTCGCGTTTTCACGCCAAAACTACAGAACCGATTTAAATGAAATTTGGTACACATATAGCAAGCTATTAATTAATTTCACAGTAAGCAAACAAACAAACAGAGATAAATGTATTATGTTATAAATGCAATCCAATAATTCAAATAATGTATAATTACATTTTTATTGAGTATTTTAATTATTCCATACTCTCTCCCATCTCTATTAAACTAACTCTATGCCACACATAAAATAAATAAAAATTCAATGTGTAATGTATATAAATATATTATATAATATGTTCCTCCCTATAAACTCTAGAACGGTTAGACCGATTTTGATAAACATTTCAGCCAATCTGCAGATTAATCCGGCGGATGATCATGTAAAGTTTAGTAGTCTTGGATGATGAAAAAAAATGTTATGCCAAATTTATCAAAGCATTGTTTCAATAAAGCTTGAGAAAATGAAGGTTTTATAAATTTCCATTTGTAGTTAACTAAAAATAAAATATGTTAATTTTTCCAAAGGTTTTTAATTCGAAAGTTATTTAATATTAGTCGTAGTTAGTTTAATTTTTCTGGTATTAATATTGTAATCTTTGTAAGTAGATAAGCGGGGCCAAGTGCATAGGAATACGCATATTTATAGGTTATATACATAATCACTTCATTTCCGTAATATGTATTAAATATAAAAAAACACAGTAATAGGTACAGTGCACTTTAAAAAATCACAGCTAAACATTTTTGATGTTTTTATTAGCAAGGACTTCTTCAATATTCTAGAATATACATAATGCCTATAACCGTTGAGAATATTTATTTTATAATACCTATCGAAATCGAACTTGATGAATGGGAAACGAAAATCAAAACATTTGAATATTATTAATACTTAAAATTTTGAATTAAACCAATTCCAATAATCATTTTAATAACTTATAAGAATTTAAAAAATGGTTCGATATAGACAAGTTCCATGTAGGTACTGGCATTTTGAGGTTATGCACACACCGCACCGGCATTTTTACATTTACACGAAAATATGTAGAGTTCATATTATTTGAACCAATGGTTAATGAAATAATGATGTTTCTCTATAAGGTTTTAATTCTTATGGTAAATCAGAACCTATATTCTATAGAAGTCGGTTAAAAAATGACTCTCTTGTAAGTTGTAACTTGTATTACCTAATTTTAGGTTATAATTATTGTAGTAGTACTTGTAGTAAAAAGCTTAATACAATATATTTTATAGTTTAATGCTTTTATTTTATGATTCAATAATTTAATTATATTATGAAAGTGATTTACTTTGTTTCTATATAGGTACTTACTACTTACTAGTTACTACTTATAATGACAAGCAGAATTTCATCGAACTCTACATCCTTTTCTACCTATCCTTTGTTAGAAAATTATTAAAATACACTAATATATATTAAATATTTTGGTTTTTTAAACATATATTTATATTATTAAATATGTTTAAGGAATACTTTTACAGAAATTTCAATTATATTTGGTATTCATTGGTTAAAGTTCATTATAATAGTATTAAACTTTACTGTTTAAATACATAATTGTAATTGTATGCTGAAAATAGAAAGTGCATTCGTACATAAATTTATCCATTGTGTTGAAAAATCAATAATATCTTGGAACAAGAGTCTAGAAAGATTCATACATGTAGGTACAGTAGAGGAAACAGGATGTAGGTAGCACTCCAAGCGGCGAATAGACGAAACAAGCACCGGATATAGACGGAACATTCTGGAAGGAATCACAATTTTTAGGATTTACTAATATTTCTCAATGAAACTCATGTAAAATTTATTTTCTATAATAGTTTTACGATATAATCTATTTATTTATACACTTTTACAGTCACTTTTTGGGTAAAAAGCTTATTTTTCAATATTAGTTATGGAAAGATCTCGAACGTTCTAGAATGTTCCATGAAATTGTTGATGAGCGACGGTGTCGCTGCGTAGTATCGAATAGCGGAACTAGTAAAATTATCTTCGGTGTTAGAAACCTTTTTCATTTATGAATTAACATTTTGTTATAATAAAATACAATTATATTTTTAATCAATATACCTATTATATTCATTTACTTATGAGACTAACTGCCGTAATAAATATGTTTAATTACATGGTTTGGTTGATATCAATAATTTTGTCAATATGAATTTTGTTTTTATGTATTTTATGTATTGCTATATTTAATTATTGATTAATTAGATAGTAAGATTTGTATATAAGAAGAATAAAATTAATCAACTTGTGAATAAATTAGTTTAACTTATTAGTTATTATATTAAACATTTATGTTATAATGGACTTAGCATTTATTTTAGGAAACAGTAGCATGTATTATTTAAAAATAGTAAAAAACTATTGACCTCTACGATTTGCCTTTTTTATTAAGATATGATTTTCGTTGTTATATTACAGCTAATATTCTAATTTATTTATTTTTTACATTTGAGATAAAACGCACTGTATGAGTTAAATAGCTATGTGATAATATTAAAAATATTTAATTGTATATTGTATGAACCCTAGGTAATATAGTATGAATGTGTACTATAATTCGTTAAAAATAATAAAATTAAGAATAGTTTTAGGAAAGTTATAATAAAAATATTACATATCTATCAAAAGGTTGTAAGCGTCTGGAAAAACGAGCGCAAAATCCAGAAATTTCTACTCGACCATAGATGTCGCATGGAAGCAGACGCTATATAAGCGAGGTGACGTTACGCGCCGGCGTCATTCAATAAACACGAGCTGCGAGAGTTAAGTGTCGTTCCCTGTGATATACCAACACGTGCTATAAAACCGCGCTACGCATAGAAGTCTTTTAACGTAATATTCTACAATCTACATATTGAAGTATCGTTTTATAATTTGTGAAACCTAATGCCAGAGAAAATGGAGACTCAATCCGGCGAAGTCGAGACCTTCGCCTTCCAGGCGGAGATCGCCCAGCTTATGTCCCTGATCATCAACACATTCTACTCGAACAAGGAAATCTTTCTCCGTGAGTTAATTTCAAATTCTTCTGATGCTTTGGACAAGATCCGATATGAATCTCTCACTGACCCGTCCAAGCTTGACAGCGGTAAGGAGCTATACATCAAAATCGTGCCTAACAAGAGCGAAGGCACTCTCACCATCATTGATACGGGTATCGGTATGACTAAGGCCGATTTAGTGAACAACCTTGGAACCATCGCGAAGTCCGGCACAAAGGCGTTCATGGAGGCATTGCAAGCGGGTGCTGATATTAGCATGATCGGTCAGTTCGGTGTGGGTTTCTACTCATGCTACTTAGTCGCTGACCGCGTCACAGTACACTCAAAACACAATGACGACGAACAGTACATGTGGGAGTCCGCAGCCGGCGGTTCCTTCACAGTCCGCCCTGACCCAGGTGAACCCCTTGGCCGTGGTACCAAGATCGTACTCCACGTTAAGGAGGACCTCGCCGAGTATATGGAAGAACACAAAATCAAGGAGATCGTTAAGAAGCACTCTCAATTCATTGGCTATCCTATCAAACTCGTAGTTGAGAAGGAACGTGAAAAGGAGCTCTCGGACGACGAAGCTGAGGAGGACAAGAAAGAAGAAGAGAAGGAAGACGATAAGCCTAAGATCGAGGATGTAGGTGAGGATGAAGATGAGGACAGCAAGGACAAGAAGAAAAAGAAAAAGACCATCAAAGAGAAGTATACCGAGGATGAGGAGCTGAACAAGACTAAGCCCATCTGGACACGTAACGCTGATGACATCACCCAAGAGGAGTATGGTGACTTCTACAAATCCCTTACCAATGACTGGGAAGACCATCTCGCTGTCAAACACTTCAGCGTTGAGGGTCAACTCGAATTCCGTGCCCTCTTGTTTGTGCCCCGTCGCGCGCCCTTCGACCTCTTTGAAAACAAGAAGCGCAAGAACAACATCAAACTATATGTACGCAGAGTCTTCATTATGGACAACTGCGAAGACCTCATTCCTGAATACCTTAACTTCATCAAGGGTGTGGTTGACAGCGAGGACTTGCCCCTCAATATCTCTCGTGAGATGCTCCAACAGAATAAGATCTTGAAAGTCATTAGGAAGAACTTAGTTAAGAAATGCCTTGAACTCTTTGAAGAGTTAGCTGAAGACAAAGAGAACTACAAGAAGTATTATGAACAGTTCAGCAAGAACTTGAAGCTTGGTATTCATGAAGACTCTCAGAACCGATCCAAGTTGGCCGACTTGCTCCGCTACCACACATCTGCCTCAGGTGATGAAGCTTGCTCCCTCAAAGAATATGTTTCCCGCATGAAGGAGAACCAGAAGCACATTTACTATATCACTGGTGAAAACAGAGATCAAGTAGCGAACTCATCCTTCGTTGAGAGGGTTAAGAAGCGTGGTTATGAAGTAGTCTACATGACCGAGCCCATTGATGAGTATGTAGTACAACAGATGAGGGAGTATGATGGCAAAACTCTAGTCTCTGTAACTAAGGAAGGCTTGGAACTTCCTGAAGATGAGGAGGAAAAGAAGAAGCGTGAGGAGGACAAGGTGAAATTCGAAGGCCTTTGCAAGGTCATGAAGAACATCTTGGACAACAAGGTTGAGAAAGTAGTTGTATCTAACAGACTAGTCGAATCTCCATGCTGTATTGTCACTGCACAGTATGGTTGGTCAGCCAACATGGAGCGTATCATGAAGGCTCAGGCTCTCCGTGACACATCCACAATGGGCTACATGGCAGCCAAGAAGCACCTTGAAATCAACCCTGACCATTCCATTGTAGAGACACTCCGCCAGAAGGCTGAAGCGGACAAGAATGACAAGGCTGTTAAGGACTTGGTCATCCTTTTGTACGAGACTGCCTTACTGTCCTCCGGCTTCACTCTTGATGAGCCCCAAGTTCATGCTTCTCGCATCTACCGCATGATCAAGCTTGGTCTGGGCATTGATGAGGATGAGCCTGTCCAGATTGAAGAAGCCAGCGCTGGAGATGTACCACCCCTAGAAGGAGACGCTGATGATGCATCCCGCATGGAGGAAGTTGATTAAACCCGCCTACAGCCATGTTATAATGGTATCAATGTGTATTGCAAGTTTTTTTTGTGCAGTGGTGTACAGCCAAAGACTGATTTTAGTTCAAATTCCAATAAAAGATTACATTTAATGTAACTAATAATAATGTTGTAGTTTTATTTCCTTACTACTTAAGTTTCTGTAAACATTATAAATCAATAAAAGTTCCAAAATATTAATTTTAAAACTGTTTTATTAATTCAATTGTTAATATCAATTAAATTTATAATAAATTATTAATATAGTCATGAATATAGTATTAGCAGTAAATGCTAAAAGTACATTATCTATTCATAAATTAAATTTTTACTTATACTATTTGAAATATAGCTAATTGCAAGCTTCAGTGTAAAGGGCTTTAAAATTTACATTTAGCCAGACAAATTTCATTTTCACCACTAAAAAATACACATTTCAATTACATATTGTGCTTTGATAAATAAACTGATAATAGCTTTTAGAACCTTTACATGTAATTCTAATCATTATCATTCTTGAATATTTTTTGAAAAATGTTATGGAAGTGGTAATTACTATTTATATTTACATAGCCGAATCTATAGTTTTTGAATGCTTGTATGTTTGTCTGTGACCTCATCACGAGAACCGCTGGACAGATTTTGATGTAAGGGATGACGAAGGATGATAGTCTGTTACGCTGGTCCATCATCCATGTATAGGATACTTTTTACTATGAGAGAATTTCTCAGAGAAACTAATGTAGGGACGAACATTGGTGTGGACAACCTGAGCGGAACGAGAGGGAATAGCTAGTGTTGTTTAAAATAAAGTACCTATTTAAACTTCATAAGTAAAGTAAATGATTCGTACATATAAATATATTTGAAGTGTCTGTTTTTAATTTCAAATTAAGAGCTTTTCAAT
Source organism: Boloria euphrosyne (assembly GCA_951802675.2). Classification (NCBI taxonomy): domain Eukaryota; kingdom Metazoa; phylum Arthropoda; class Insecta; order Lepidoptera; family Nymphalidae; genus Boloria; species Boloria euphrosyne. The sequence continues at coordinate 8,097,757 of OX637896.1, forward strand.
AAATGCATATGAAAGTCTATACTCTATAGTCTATACCAGTGTTCCGCAAAGTGTGTACCGCGGCACACTGGTGTACCGTGGTCACTAGTTGGTGTGCCTCGGAAAAATAAGGTTATCTTATAAACTTAATTTTTGTAAGTAAGTAAGGGTAAAAAAAATATTCCACATTATATAATAATGTAAATAACACGAGCGCACGAGCGAAGTGATTTGTTTCGTTTCGTTTGGTTAGGGGTTTGGTATGGTATGAGCGGGCTGGTTCCCACAACTCGACTACTGTGCGCCTATTTTGCGTGTTTGGTGAGGGCTAATCATCGTCATCAGCCCTTTTTAACGTCCCTCTGCAGGGCAGGCCTCCCTCAGTAGGAGGGGGATCAGGCCATAGTCCACCGCGCTGGCCCAGTGCGTGTTGGCGGACTTCAAATGTCTTACGAAAACTTCTAGGTTTTCTCAGACATGCAGGTTTCCCCATGATGATTTCCTTCACCGTAAGACAAGTGGTAATCATGATAGAAATAATTCGCACATGAAAATATCAGAGGTGCGAGACCCGGATTTGAATCCGCATCACTCGGTTATATAAGCGACGCGTTACCGCTGGGCTAATATTCGGCCAATATTCGTTTGGATTAATAATAAATGTTGATTAATATTACTTAAAAACTGAGTTTTAAATTATGGTGTACCTCCAAAAATTTTTGTTTTCCTAAATGTACTTTGAACATAAAAAGTTTGCGGAACACTGGTCTATACTATACTAACAACAAAAAAACAATTTTTAATTTTTTGTCTATCTGTCTGTTTGTTCCGGGTAATCTCTGAAACGGCTGGACCGATTTTGCCGGGACCTTCACTGGCAGATAGCTAATGATGTTAGGAGTAACTTAGGCTACTTTTTAACCATCTTCAAAAAAGGAGGAGGTTATATTCTAGAAATTTTATTTATTTTAACTAGCGGAACTAATAATATAATTAGAAATATAATTCTGAGGACTAAGTAGGCTAGAATAGTATTAGGTATTTACTATTTATATATTTTATTCATATTCAATTTAATGAATCGATTTTTAATAAGATAGACAGTCTCAGAATGCATTATTATTCTAAGGACAAAGAAGTTATTATTAATTAATTATTATTAGCTTTATTAAAAGTGCCTATTCTTTTGTAATAGCAAATGTTGTTTCACACTGCAAAAAGGAAAACTACATAATATGTATATTGTATAAATTATGAAACTTAAAAAAAAATAATATTTTAAAGCAATTTGCTTTATTGTAATGTTGTTTTTTCATTTTCTTTCTTAGTTATAAATAAATTCTTACAGATCCTAAATCTATGGTAGAAACTGAGTGATTGTCACCTTATATTAATATTTATAAGGACAAATTATGAGCTTAGGAAAATAAAAGATTTGCTTTATGAATATTTTATTAATTACAAGAAAATAAAGTATTTTTAATTGCAAATACAGGTAGGTAGGTATATAGAATAAAACAACGTTAATATTATAATAATTTCAGTGAGATATTATTTATTTATTATAATGGAATCTTTCAATGAGATAGATCATAGAACCTAAAAGGTCAATAAAAATTGTATGATAGGACAGTAATTTTATGAGTATTATTTTTTCTACTCAGCCAAAAGGTGGCAGCACACGTCTGTAAATGTTAAAATATTGAAATTAAAATGATGCAGTTTTAGTACTTCTAGATATGTTTTAAAAAATGCGAATTTAATTTATAAGCATAGTAGAGTTGTGGGTACTGGGATTCCTATAAATCTTTAGATAATTTATTGTCGTAGTTATAGGTATATACCATTGCCTGCCTTTATTCTATACAAGTTTCTACTTAGGTACTTAAATTGTTTTTTTTTAGTATCTAGTACCTAGGTAACAAGAGTAATAAGGTTTAGTGTAAATTGACTGAAATATGACAATGATTGTTTAAGGTGTAGGAAAAAATAGTCCAGACACAGCTTTGGCGTGCGCCGCGTTTATTAATAAAAACAATGTATTACAGAATTATTCCTTTTTAAAAGACTTTTCTATTAGTAGCAACGCCAAGTACCTATAGATGCATTAGAGCGAAGCGAGGGCATGTTTTTAGTATGCTTAATTAATAATTATATAACTTATTATTCTCAATCAGACTAACTAATGAGTTTTGTTTGAAATGTGTCTCATGGCAAGCCTTTAAATTTAAATCTGTTCATCATCAATAGACCGTGAAGGTTTAATCTTCCAGTACATTGTGTTGGTATCAATGTACTGCGCCTGTCTGACCTAGTTGCAAACGATCGATCCCACCCTGGATTAGGCGGCATGCAATGGTGCACCATTGTAGCTTGTATCTGTTACAATATTATTTAAAATAAAAGTTTAATGAAAAAGTAAAAACTTAAAAGAAAATACCCGTATTGTTATTTTATCCTACCTATCGAAACGGTGTAAATTGAAGGATACAGGGGCAAAACAAGGAATGTCACATAGAAATAAAAATGTTGAAAAGTATGGGAACATTAACATTTTGTCGCGTATTGTAGATTGCATTGCAATGTTAAATTAAAAAATAATTTTGTGACATTCCTTGCTTTGCCCCTGTACCCTTCAATTGTAAATACATTATAAAACAATTAAACATTCTATAGGTATACACACCTACTGTTTAGAAACTAGCCAGGGAGTCCTCTTTAAATATTGTTGCGCGCAACGATTAATGCTCGGGACATGGTGACGTTACGTATACGTACCACTAGCGCCATCTAGTATCGAGAACGGGACTAGTAGTCAAGATCGTTCTAGAAACTTCGATGATAGAACCTTCCAGAACAATCGATCTATGATCAATCGGGGCCGGTATGTACTCGAACATTCTGGAAGTTTCTACAGTCGAAGGTTCTGGAACCATCCGAGGCCCCTATATAAGGCCGGGCATGAGCCGCGACTAGTCAGTATGGAATCAGCGATATAAGCGAAACATCGAAGCGATCTACGAGTGCGACTTAAAGTGATCATAGTGCGATTGTGTTTTATAATTTAGTGTGTTGTTTTGTCATTGGTGTTGGATAATTGAAGTGTCTGTTGTTAGTAGTTTAATCGGCTGTTTTAATTGTCGCGAACCCTAAGTCGTAACAATTGGTGTCAGAAGTGGGATTAAATCATGCCGATTTTACCCAAGGACGACACGGAAGGTATCCGTACCCGGAGCCAGCAACGCCAGCAGGAAACGGACCAGAGGCGATTTGGAGGAGCATCGCCGCAGACTTCGGAGGGCCAGCTGCCGACCACAGAGGCCGGCCCGTCAGCTGCCCCTGCAGCAGCTCCTGCATCTACAGCACCTGACCTGGGTGCTCTGATGATGATGCTGCAGGAGCAGGCCCGCCGACAGGAAGAACAGGCTCGTCGGCTGGAGAAACAGCTCCAGCGCGATAAGGAGGAGCAGGCCCGCTGGCAGGAGGAGCAGGCCTGCTGACAGAAGGAGCAGACGCTCCTCATGAAGGACCTTCACGCTACCTTCAGGAAAGACATAAAGGAGGTGAACAACCGTCTGTCAGAGGCTGAAACCCGAATCGAACAAGTGAATAATCGGGTTGACAATGTGATGGCTGACGTGAAGAAAACGTTGGACAACTGAAACTTGAGCTGACGTCAGCCATCACATTGTCAACCCGATTATTCACTTGTTCGATTCGGGTTTCAGCCTCTGACAGACGGTTGTTCACCTCCTTTATGTCTTTCCTGAAGGTAGCGTGAAGGTCCTTCATGAGGAGCGTCTGATCCTTCTGTCAGCGGGCCTGCTCCTCCTGCCAGCGGGCCTGCTCCTCCTTATCGCGCTGGAGCTGTTTCTCCAGCCGACGAGCCTGTTCTTCCTGTCGGCGGGCTTGCTCCTGCAGCATCATCATCAGAGCACCCAGGTCAGGTGCTGTAGATGCAGGAGCTGCTGCAGGGGCAGCTGACGGGCCGGCCTCTGTGGTCGGCAGCTGGCCCTCCGAAGTCTGCGGCGATGCTCCTCCAAATCGCCTCTGGTCCGTTTCCTGCTGGCGTTGCTGGCTCCGGGTACGGATACCTTCCGTGTCGTCCTTGGGTAAAATCGGCATGATTTAATCCCACTTCTGACACCAATTGTTACGACTTAGGGTTCGCGACAATTAAAACAGCCGATTAAACTACTAACAACAGACACTTTAATTATCCAACACCAATGACAAAACAACACACTAAATTATAAAACACAATCGCACTATGATCACTTTAAGTCGCACTCGTAGATCGCTTCGATGTTTCGCTTATATCGCTGATTCCATACTGACTAGTCGCGGCTCATGACCGGCCTTATATAGGGGCCTCGGATGGTTCCAGAACCTTCGACTGTAGAAACTTCCAGAATGTTCGAGTACATGCCGGCCCCGATCGATCATAGATTGATTGTTCTGGAAAGTTCTATCATCGAAGTTTCTAGAACGATCTTGACTACTAGTTCCGCTAATCGATACTAGATGGCGCTAGTGGTACGTATACGTAACGTCACCATGTCCCGAGCATTAATCGTTGCGCGCAACAATATTGATATGTAGTATATCAGTGTGTTGATAACTGTTAAAGGGTATGCCGTACTTATAAATAATATTTCATATTTGCGCTATTTTTACCAAAATCGTCTTTCCTCTAGAACTAAAAGTCTTATTAAAATCGACTTAGTCAATTTTTTCTTTACAAATAACAGTGTGAGCTCAGAGGTATCGCCCATCAAGCGTGCAATTGCTTTTTTTTTAATTCATATATTATATGTAGGTATATAGATATGTAGGTAAATGCCTAGATACGTAGAAAACATTAATTTAGTTCAATCTCGTCCTTCTCTATAGAAAATAGTTTAGAATTATGTTTGTACGGGAACGTGTTATTATGATATTTAAAAGCTGGCGAGTTTCCAGTCTCCACATTTACTTGTAAATTGGGTTTGATGACTGCATTTATAAAATCACAAGCGACTCGGCCTCACTTCGCTCGGACTCGTCCCCAGATTTAGCGCGAGCGAACCCGCGTGTTCCGCTAGTAAATGTGTACCTACATACATTTGACAAATTATATACCTAAAGTTTTATGATAATAAAACCTTCCTATTGAATCACTATCTATTAAAAAAAATTGCATCAAAATCCGTTGCGTAGTTTTAAATATCTAAGCATAATTAACAAGGATAGACAGCGGGAAGCGACTTTGTTTTATACTATGTAGTGATTACTGATTACAAATGCCATCGTACAGCTTCACCTATAATTTTAACATTTTTTATCAAAGCCTATGAAACAACGTCGACCAACGGACGTAACAGCCCAAGCTGCCATACACTAAAAACACATACATTCCCAGCTCAGCTTGGGCTGGCTGTCACTTTCGTTGGCCGACTATATGTTTCATAGGCTTTGGTATTATGTTGTTTATAAACATAGACAAGGTTGATATCAAAGCTCATTTTATATGATCCTCTCGTTTAAATTAATTGAGAGATATCTTCATTCTAGACATATATAAATAAAATTGAATGTTAGTAAGTACGTTTTGAATGCTTCCTGCCGCCTGCGGGACTCGAACCCGCGACCACTGGCACAGCAATATTTTATATTACTGTTACTGGTTGTCTAATAAATCCAGCATCTGAACGAAGTTATTAATAATATTAGGGTCATGGCTATTTAATGGGCTGTAAGAAGTTATTTCGATTCTCGTGAATATTAGTTTATTGAATCTTAGGCAATCCAAAGACCATACACCTAACTAAAGTTTTTTTTACCTACATAAAGTATGAATCTTTTTTAAACAGTGTTATTTATACTTACTCGTTATTATAATATTACTTGCAATTCTCGCGGCTCTGCCCGCATTCTAACCACTATTAAAAAATAGTAGTTGGTGGTAGAAGGATGAAAATTTAGGGTTATAAGTATTTTTTATGCCAAATCATAAATATAAATTAAATTTGGTCTAAAAATAAAAAAATAAAAATCTGGAGAGTGTCACTCTTATCACCTAGGGGGAAAAATAGCCTACGACTGGAGCTATTCTCAGACCTATCAAATATATTCAAAAAAATCCATAGCAATCTATGAAGCCGTTTCGGAGGATTTCGGTAACAAACACTGTGACATGAGATATTTCTAATATGTATATAAAAATCTAGGCTAATCTAGGCTATTTTTTATTCCCCTAGGTGATAAGGGTGGCCCTCTCCAGATTTTTTATTTTTAGACCAAATTTTTATTAAAATATACTAATCTTAGTACATAGTGACCTTAGATTATATACATGTATAATCTAAGATAGTGACGTATCCGAGCGGAGTGAGGGTGAATAGGTACCTAGCTAAATATTATAGTCGGTTATAAATATGTATTATATATTTTATGGTTTTATTTTTAGCTTTGGTTTAAATATCATACAACCGATAGCGGTGTTATGATTCATAATATCCCACGCTATTTGCGTCTTGCGTCAATGTTATTTGCGTCCCGTCTAATGATAACTCTTATTTGTATAAAAATAATGCTTATTATTAAAAAAAATAACATTGTATAATAAATAATAATATATTATAAAAAATATTAATAAAAATAAGTAAGCAGCTACCTACTTAGTATAAGTTAGTTTACTTAGTAAAATAGGTATAAGTAGGTACAATAGTAGTAACTATTGTACCTACTTATACCTATTTTAATTTTTAATAATTTTAAAGTGTGAAACTTTGTAAGGATGAATGTTTGTTATTCAATTACGCCACAACGGCTGAACAGATATAAATGAAACTTAGTAGGTAGGTACTGAGATAGATTATAGTTTAGATTAACACGCAGGTTACTTTCTATCTAGGAACACTCCCAAGGGAGAGATTTGTATTGTTTAGGGTTTCAGGGACAAAGCCGTGCTAAGTGAGGGTGAGTAAAATTAGCAGTTTTGATACAAATATCGAACATTTATTATCACTTTTTTGTAGGTAAATGGTTTTCACACAAAAACTGTAACGTTTAACGAGAAACATATTCTATAAATATATTACATATAGATATCGAGATGAAAACATGTAAAAGGTACCTAACTACTAATGTAGTTTTTTTTAAAGCCTAAAAAAAAGTACTGGAACTTAACGTTCCAGTACTTTTTTCGCATAGAATAGGACTTCAATACCACTGTTTAAGAATAAATAATATAATGTTCTTACCTTCTACACCGTACACGGCAAAATATTATGTTGTTCTGCCATACAAGTTACAACCTACCTCATACCTACCAAATATACAAAAAAAAATCATTAAAATCTTTTGAGCCGTTTCGGAGGAGTGCGACCCATTCTATTATATTAGATTTTATCTGTTGAATCTCAATAGATAATACCTACGTTAAACGAAAAAGCAAAATGTTCTAGAAATGTCCACCCCTCGTTAAAACCGAACTTTACATTTGTGGGTCCAATTCCGAGGGGTAAATAGATACAATAAGAAATACTTTGTACCTACGTCTTTACGTCATTATTGAGAAGGGTGAGGGACCCTTCTGTAAATTTCAAGGGCAATGAATAGATTTTCTGGAAAGTTCCAGATGAGGATAACGTTTTACGTTACGAAAAATAGCTACGTAATCTCATTTACCTACATGTTGGGAATGTTAAAAACAAATGTGTCATGTGTTATTTTAGTAATTTAGGATTGTTTTTATTATTGTTAAAAATACAACCAAAGACATAATATTTTATTAATTTATGCTTACTAAATATTTAAAAGTTAAATACGAGTTATTTTTGTACCCAGTAAGTAGGTGTAATTTTTACTTTCACAGACTTAAGTTAAATTGGGTTCAAACACCGAACTTTTAGCACAAACGCAGCTTTATACCTACTCGTATAAAGAAATTAAATTGTTAAGAATAAGTTGTTAAGAATAAATAAAACGACGCCTGTGAATATTTATTTACCTACTTTTGAATATTGTAAAAAAATCTACATTTTGTAGGTATTGTTGATTTTACAAAAAGTTAAGAACGTAAAAGTTTAACTTGTCTACAGGAAGAATTTCTTTTTTTGAATGATAGTCTCTAATTTGTTTATAGCATTATTTTATTGATTTTTTTAATAGGCAAATAGATGTAAGACCTCAAGTTTCAATTAAAGATTAAAAACATCTCCTACGACTAAAAAGGTATTATGAAATCGGTTTAAAAGTAAAGCTATGAAAAGATTACAAGATTAAATTAATATAAATATCACTGTTCAGTAAAAAGAAAACACTAAGTATTTTTAAGGTGTGATAAACTTTAGTTATGCCTTTGACTGTCTACCAATATGTAATAATTAATGTAAACACAGTCTAATATATTACTACGTATGCTATGCTTATACCTGACAAATGCTAAATGAATAACAGAAGCAATAGATACCTACTGCCCATAAGGTTATGGTGTGAGATTTGTAAAAAATTACCTAATGATATACCATCCACTGGTCTTACTCTTTCATTTACATAACTGAAAGCGTCTTTAGATTCGTCAGAAACAGCCAGATTTCCTATATAAAGTAGGAAAATAAGATATACCTATTTTAAATTGCCAAATACTTAGCTAAAATTCTCCAATTTTCCATTAAAAAGGGCAATTCAATAAAATATAAACCTAGAAAATTCGAGGCTCTTCGTTTGTTACCATAAATGAGTAGGAACGATGATCTTCGCGCCCTTTCGAACGCATGTACACAAACAGCTGTCATCTCTTTCTAATGCAGGTCACGTCATATCTGGAGGTTTCTTTGGTGTGGCCAGAATATTTTAATAATTTTCCTTGTTGTATTTTGACATAATATTTTTAATAATTTCATATAAAAATGTGTCCCTGAAATTTAAAATATTAATATTTTAATGCAGAGTTTATATTTTGTCTTCATACAAGTTTTATCAAGATGAATTTCTTTATTTTTGATATTATGTCATGCTTTTTTTTGCAATGATAACTTTAAATATAATAGATATAATATCTTCATAATTTAGTACACGAACAATTATATATAAAAATGTAATTCAGTATTAAATATGTATACATAATAATTTAACAAATTAATATCCATATACGTTATTCATTTTTTTTTTCTTATTTTTTACTTCAGTATTTCACTGAATATTCTTAAGTATTCGGATATTAAATTTTTTGAAGTGTATTTATTATGAATCAAGTTTTCCATAAAATTATAAGTAAATAAAGTGCAATCCCTAAAAAGATGAAAATAATTTACAGATGGCAATACTAATATGCGATGCAACATATTGGCATCTCGTTTTGCCGCGTTGTTATTGGTCGACTAAATAGCATTCGAGAAACTTCGATAAATGCTGTGACCTGATTGGCGAGTTCTAGTATCAGCTAGATTGTTCGAGATCCTTATTCGTTTAATATATAAGCGGCCGACTTGGCGCGGAACATCAGAATAATTCGAAATACGATACAGTGAAGACGTGAGTTTTCGGTACGAACCGAAGCGAAATAAATATCAAGTGTTTATTTATACGAGTGTTTATAAGAAAGTAAAGTAAAATGCCTGCTATTGGAATTGATCTTGGCACCACATACTCCTGTGTCGGTGTCTGGCAACATGGAAATGTGGAAATCATCGCAAATGACCAAGGCAACCGCACAACACCCTCATACGTTGCCTTTACGGATACGGAGCGCTTGATCGGCGATGCGGCGAAGAACCAGGTGGCTTTGAACCCCAGCAACACAGTGTTTGACGCAAAAAGGCTAATCGGACGTAAATTCGACGATCAGAAAATCCAACAGGATATGAAACACTGGCCATTCAAAGTTATCAATGACTGCGGCAAACCAAAAATCCAGGTCGAATTCAAGGGTGAGACGAAGCGCTTTGCCCCTGAGGAAATCAGCAGCATGGTGTTGACGAAGATGAAGGAAACAGCTGAGGCCTATCTGGGTTCATCCGTTCGGGACGCCGTCATCACAGTCCCCGCTTACTTCAATGACTCCCAGAGGCAAGCGACGAAAGATGCCGGTGCTATCGCTGGTTTGAACGTTCTAAGGATCATCAATGAGCCCACAGCTGCTGCATTGGCGTACGGTTTGGATAAGAACTTAAAAGGCGAGCGAAATGTGTTAATCTTCGACCTCGGAGGAGGCACCTTTGACGTGTCTATTTTGACGATCGACGAAGGTTCTCTATTCGAAGTCAAGGCGACAGCTGGCGACACTCACCTTGGAGGCGAGGACTTCGACAACAGGCTAGTGAATCATCTCTCTGAAGAATTCCAGCGTAAATACAAAAAAGATTTGCGCTCGAATCCGCGCGCCTTAAGACGCCTACGCACTGCCGCGGAACGCGCCAAGCGTACCTTGTCATCTAGTACTGAGGCGAGTATCGAAATTGATGCCTTATATGAAGGAATCGATTTCTACACACGAGTGTCGCGAGCACGGTTTGAAGAGCTTAACTCCGATCTCTTCCGCGGCACTCTGGAACCAGTGGAAAAAGCTTTGAAGGATGCCAAGATGGACAAGAGTCAAATTCATGACGTAGTGCTTGTGGGTGGCTCAACTCGTATCCCGAAGGTACAGAATATGCTGCAGAACTTCTTCTGTGGCAAGAAGCTAAACCTGTCCATCAACCCAGACGAAGCCGTGGCGTATGGAGCGGCTGTGCAGGCAGCTATCTTGAGTGGCGAGACCCACTCCAAGATTCAGGACGTGCTTCTGGTCGATGTGGCTCCACTGTCCCTGGGAATTGAAACAGCAGGAGGAGTCATGACAAAGATCATCGAACGCAACTCCAAAATCCCATGCAAGCAGTCGCAGACCTTCACCACATACTCTGACAACCAACCCGCTGTGACCATCCAAGTGTACGAAGGTGAGCGAGCTATGACCAAAGACAACAACTTGCTAGGCACGTTCGACCTCACTGGCATACCACCGGCGCCGCGAGGAGTCCCGAAGATCGACGTCACCTTCGACCTTGATGCGAACGGTATTCTCAACGTGTCGGCTAAGGAGAACAGCACCGGCCGTAGCAAGAACATCGTAATTAAGAACGACAAAGGCAGACTCTCTCAGGCCGAGATTGACCGCATGTTGTCAGAAGCCGAGCAGTATAAGGAGGAGGATGAGAAGCAGCGACAGAGGGTGGCCGCGAGGAACCAGCTCGAATCCTACATCTTTGGTATACGGCAGGCTTTAGACGACGCGGGATCAAAATTGTCGGACGCGGACAAAAATAGCGCTCGAAGCGAATGCGACGAAGCACTGCGTTGGCTGGACAACAACACCTTGGCAGAGAAGGAGGAGTACGAGCACAAACTGAAGGATATCCAACGCGTGTGCTCGCCGATCATGAGCAAGCTCCACGGAGCTGGCGGCGCCGCCCCCAACCCTGGCGCGCACCCCAACGGACCCACTGTCGAAGAAGTGGATTAATTTAGTTTCCAGTTACCAAACTTTTAGTGTACATGAATCTTCAGTATTATAGTGATATTATTGTGATAAGACTGATAATAATTTATGATCATCTGTTGAATTTAGCTTAATATTAATAGATCATCTGTTGGATTAAATAAATATAATTTATTTCAATGTATGCCTTTGTTTTATTTTATTTATTTAGATGGTTTAAAATCACAATTTCTGACACTTTTACACATATTAATAGAACATAACTGTTATAATTTAAATATTAAAATAAATACACATACTAAAGTTGAATACATTTTAGTTTGGTTAAAATTAACATGTAATAATATACATACAAATTAAAAATATTTTAGCACATTCTTAATATATATTCCATTTATTTTATAAAACTTTTAGTACAAATATAATAATAAGTATCTCAAAACGTCTTTGAAGTGTTTTACGGAAAAATCTATAGCAAAAGATTGCAATTAAATGCAAATGGTAAATAGATATTACAACATCTAATTCCATAAACAGCTACGAGACTATGAACGGTAAACACCCATAAATGGAGTATACAAGTATTCGCTCATCACACAAATGAATGCCCCTAGCGGGACTCCAACCCACAACCTCTGGTACACCAAATTGAGCCAAACGTGTCGTCAACTACACTTTCTTTTGTGCACTAAATAATGTCTAGCATCAATAAACAAATAAATAAGTATATTTGCCACCGTTTTCACTAAAATACTTTAATAAGACTCAATAGTGCATTCAATTTTATAATCTAATAAATTATAAAAAAAATTTGGTACTTACGTACTAACGATGACGCACTTTTATTTTTTCTATAGATTTGTGTGAATGTGCTTAAAATTAACCTTATGAACCTATTATTAATTTTTGACTATATTGTGGTCATATATCTAACCTAACCTAACCAAAGAAACATTCTTAAAATTAACTTTATGAACCTATTGTTAATTTTCGATTTAAGATTTTACGATATAAGCACATTCACACAAATCTATAGAAAAAATAAAAGTGCGTCATCGTTAGTACGTAAGTACCAAAAATTCTAACTGAATCAAATCTGTTTTCTGTTTCAGAATTTTTGTCTGTATGTCTGTGAATGCATCACGAGAAAACCACTGGACAGATTGTGATGAAAGCTATGATTATAGCTAGTTATCCGGGTCAGGTTATAGGATACTTTTTATTGCGGGAAAATATCTAATTTCAGAGAATTCTCAAGTAACCGTTAAAAATCATCTGTAAAACATCACACGGTTGACGGTATATAAAATCCACAGACAATTTAGGTTGAATTGTTTGTGATAAAATCTAAAAAAATTGTTTCCGGTCTCAAAACGCGGGTGGAGCCGCGGGAAATGCTAATCCAAATATATGATTCTAATATCTTCATCTGCATATTTCGTATATAACTTTTAAAACACCTGCACCTAGAAATTCGATGATTACGTAATATAGTTAGTCCTGAATCAACGATTTTCTTTTATTTGTTTTAACCTCCGACGCAAAACAACGGGCTGTTATAAGTTTGACCTGTATCGTAGCGTTCAAGCAGTTGAATAAATGAAATTTTCATGTTTTTGTTTGAAAGATGAATTAGTCAGGAGTGTTCTTAGCTATGTTTGATGAAAATCGGTCCAAGATGGCCGGCTTCAAGATGGCGGATTACATATTTTTTCAAAACTTCCTCAATATGGGTATCAAATAAAAGGGCTGGACTAGTAGGATACTATTTTTATTATGGTATTTCGGGTTTTTCTTAATGTTAGTTATTACAAAACGTCGGGAACCAAAAATAAAAATCGAATCGAATCCGCTACAAAATCGACGAAAATATTCGCGTAAATCTGAAAAGTATTAGGTAAATAAGTATAATGTTTGAAAATATATTTTCTATAAATAAAATTGAAGTGTTTGTTACTAACATCAACATGCGAGCTATTTACTAAATGCATATTCAAATTATACACGGTACCACGAAAAACTCATTGTTTTTGTGTCTGTTTGTTTTCGCTAAGCTTCGAAACGGTCGCGCGGGGCGATTTTGATGGGACTTTTACTGCCAGTAATACAGATAGCTGATGTTACAAGAATTAAGTTGAGCTACTTTTAAATTGGCTATTATTAATACATTATTTTATATACTTTCGTATGCGTTTAGTGAATAGCTGTTAATTTGAAATTACAGACAGACACTTCAGTTTTTACACGCTTTTTATTAGATTCACCTGTATGTTTGTATGTTTGTAACCGACTTCTTTGGGCGCGATTTTGACCCACTTTAAACGGCTAGATTTCGTTCAAACTTTGTAGATTTATCGAGGACCGATGACAATACACTAATTTGATAAAATTATTCCATTTTTCAAATAGCAAAATATCATTTTTGCTACAAAACAAATAATAGGTTTAAAAAACTAAAAAATCACGCTTTTATAAATAAACCAAACTAAAAAGTAAAAAATAAATAATACTTTAAAAAAACTAAAAACACGCTTCCAAAATAAATAAATTTTAAAATTATTTGATTTTAAAAAAAGCGTGGGGTGCATGGTGTCAATAGTTATAAATATTTTATTGACAGATATGAATAATATGATATAGACTATTTTGATAATATCTTAAAAAACACCCTACTTTTTGCTTTTTTTAAAATCAAATAATTTTTAAAATTTATTTTCTATTTTTTAGTTCGGTTTTCTATAAAAAGCGTGTTTTTTAGTTTTTTTAAACTATTATTTATTTTCTACGTTTTAGTTTGGTTTATTTATTTTATTTATAGAAAATTATATGCGTATAAGAAAAATTACAATAGTAGGTATATGTCTGTCATCTAATTATACACGCAATAATATTTTAAACTGTAATTTTGCTAATAGATGTGCGCGTTCTCATAAAAGTATAGAACCGATTTTAACTAAACTTTGTGTAGTAACAGGTTTTCACTAGGCTCAATATTTAGGATACCCTTTACTAAAAGAAAGTCTTTTATCCCCACATGAATATGTACACAATAACTGGTTACTGGTTCTATAGCGTAGTTCTCATAGAAGAGGGGTGGAACTTTAAATATATATGTTGGGACGTTATTACAACAGCGCCATCTAGTTCCGCAGTAAGCTACGTAACGTGCTTGTGATATGCGATACCAGATAGTTGATATACTTCACGTATAAATTTTAAATACATACATATTATAAATATCAACACCCATGACTGGAGTACAAACATTCGTGATTAGCAAATGAATGCCCCCAGCGGGACTGGAACCCGCGACCGCTGGCGCAGAAAGTAGGGTCGCTACCAACTGAGCCAAACGAGTCGTCTAGATTAATTCCTCATTAGACTAGATCTAATGAGGAATTAATCGTTGGTACCTTTATTTAAACTTGGTACATTATAAATATAAAGCCAAATATATTTTTTGTACGAGCGAAGCCGCGGATTCCGTTAGTAATATTTATAAAATTAAAAATTGAAATTTAAAATATTGAGAATAAAAATCAACAACTTTTGTAACGTACTTTGGTGCTTATTATATTATGTACATAGGAAAGTGTTGTACGCATAAAAGATTTTACCTGTGGACACAATTGATATCTTTAAAAAAAGGAACACTACGAACTGCATCATTAAAGTAATTTTGACCTGTGTCTAACTGACTTGTTAAAGTAATAAGTGCATTACCTACAAGACTAACAGTTTACAAATAAATAAAAAAACGAAATATTAAGTCATCATCATCATCAGCCCTTTTTTAACGTCCCACTGCTGGGCACGGGCCTCCCTCAGTACGAGGCGATCAAATCAAATCATAATATTAAGTATTTTGATAAAAATCTAGTAAAAAGCTATAATTATTCTGTGTATAACTAATATCTGTTTCAGTCCATCATTAATAGTTTTGTTGTAGAAGGAGCGCTTATTATCTATATCTATGCTCCTTCGTCAACAAACAACATGTTTTGAAAGGGACACATAATTTTATTCAGAGATGTGAATACTGTTTTACCAAAGCTAGAGAGATTGTTGATGCATAATATAACCTAGTACCTACCATGACAGAAAAATATATAATTATAGCTACATAAAGGACAATGCAACCATAGGGTTTCTTAGGTGGCAAAATTTTAGTAGAGTCACGAGTACACACCATAAGTCCATAACTTATTCTTATAACATAACTTATTTGTTGGAAAATTTAGTTGATGTTTTAAATAACGGAAAATAGTCAAGACTCAGAAAATGTTTTGGAACGGGGGTAATATAGAAGTTTTTTAAGTTTTGTACTCGTGTTTTGCATCCTATCGAACAAAAATTAAATTTGAAAGTTGTATGTAGGTAATAAAATACTTACTCTAAAATTTCATTTTCATACATTATTGCCCATAACCTCAAAATTACCGTTTTTTCGGTTTTTAATTTATAACTATAGCAAAAATTTCTTTTTTTTTTCATGAAAATAGGTGAAAATGTCCTTTTTTTGTTTCAAACAAGCCCAAATTTTTTCTATGCGAAATATTTATTTTTTGATGTTTTATGAAGAAAATACAAAAAAAAATTATCTTATTTTCAATCGAAAAGGAAAGCAAATTTGAGATTAATTATTTTTACCAGTGCCACCTTTTATATAGAATTAAATTATTATATTGCTTATGTACAAAAATATAGTTTCAATTTTTTCTCTTCAAACAGGATTGGCATTTGGCATTGGTCTATTAAGGCTGATTTACACGTATTAAGTGATTAAGTAGTTAACTAAATTTTAACTTAATTTTTAGTGACTTATATTTAAGTAGCTGTCCAAACGTATTTAAGTAGATAAGTATAGTTAAGTTCTTTAGTTCACTCAAGATGGACAATCAACAACGTAATAAAGTCGTAAATTCTGTGCTTAGATTTGCTATTAGTGAGGTCTTGGACGAAATAAAAGATGAAATAATTATAGAAATAACCATACTCAAATAATAAAAAAATTAAAGATTCAATATAATCGATGCCAGAGCCCGCTTTTAATAAATCTTTATTTTTTGGGCTCTTGTGAGTATGTCGAACGAATACTTTTAATTATTTGTTCGACTTCCTTCGCGCCAAATCAATAATACATCATCATAATATAATTCATTCAATTCTCGCTGTGTGGCTACGGCAAGTAGAATATGGCCACCCCATATCTTCCCATGGGTGTCGTAAAAGGCGACTAAGGGACAAACTACCGAACACCATGGTAGTCGTGGTGGTAGGCTCCAACATCAGCCGACGGCAGAGTTACCACCCATCAGCAGAAGTCGTGCCGCCAAGCGCCTAACAGCGTGTTCCGGCATGTAGGGGCTGATGAAGCCGTATGGGGAATGGGTCTGAACAGTTGTGTTGCACAGTAGCCGTGTTGGTGGTGGATCGTTGCTTGTTGTGTCGGGAGCTTAGTCGTGGAGGGTAGCGGGATCCGAAGCACGGCATGCCGCTGGCCGACCGCAGACAGTTGGGGGCCCAACTAGTGGGCTAGCCACCCATGAAAGGCTGCCCCGCCATCTGTGAAAAATCCCAGGGTGGCTCCATCGTGCTGGTTGGCGACCAGAGGAGGGGGCCCGATGGCGATCCTTGGGGGGGTTCGGGCGTCCCCGCAGTCTCCAGACTAAGCCCTCTATGACATGACAGCATCAATATCGCTGCCGGGCTCGTGCAACACCTCGTTCAACTGCCGTTCTCCATCCTATTCACTCTTCAGTAATAATATTTAAATGACAAGGCACAAAAAGGGTAAAGTTTTTAAGCGGCTGCACTCCCCCTCACTTAACGTGCATCTCACGAATATCCGTGGATTGCACACTAACCTCACATCAGTCCACTACCACCTCGAGACTGCGCAGCCGCACATGCTCTTTTTAACGGAGACGCAGATTCAATGTCCATTGAACGCTGCGTACCTGGACTATCCCGGCTACACGTTGGAGCATAATTTTAGCTCGCGGGCCGGAGTCTGCTTGTACGTGCGAAATGACCTCTGTTTCCAGCGTCTCCGCCACCTTGAAGACCCCACATTATCTATGATTTGGGTTATTGTAGACACAGGAATCGAAAAGATCCTGTATTCCTGTGTCTACCGATCGCACACTGGTGACCAGGAGACAACTCGATTGTTTGAACATCTTAGTGAGGGCGCTGATGTGGCTATGCAACGGTACCCTTCCGCGCAGCTTGTCTTTCTGGGGGACTTTAACGCCCATCATGAAGATTGGCTGTTCCCATACCAGAAGACGGACCATGCTGGGAGAGAAGCGTGGAAGTTTGCGGTATCACTTGGACTCTCCCAGCTAGTTGAACAAGCGACGAGGGTTCCCGATGTAGACGGCCACTCAGCTAATTGTCTGGACCTTCTGCTGACAACTGATCCAGACAGATATAACATCCAGGTTTCATCCCCACTGGGTAGCTCTGACCACTGTCTGGTAAAATCTGTATCGTCTTACTCTCCACCAGATAACGACCCTATTGGTGTTAGACGAGTATGGCAATACAAGTCAGCAGATTGGGATGAGATGCGACACTTCTTCGCATCCTTTCCTTGGCGGCAGGTCTGCTTCTCTTCTTCCGATCCGTCGAGCTGTGCGGATGCTATAACCGATGTGGTGCATCAAGCGATGGAATATTTTATCCCGTTCTCTGATGTACCCGTCGGTGGCAAAGCTCACCCATGGTTTAATGCCGAATGTACATTTGCTGAAAAGCGTAAGCATTCGGCTTACCTTGCCTGGGTTGATGCTCGAGACCGCAAAGCTCCGGATGTAAGATCCAAGAAGAGAGCCTTTAACTTAGCCGCCAAGTCCTACAAAAAGACATTAAAGAAGGCTCGTCTTGACCGAATTACACATATTGGCGCAAAGCTCTCTGCCCAACCATCTGGCAGCAGAGCTTTTTGGTCCCTTGCCAAAGCGGTCGAGACGAACTTCTGTCGGCCCTCACTGCCACCGCTGGTAAAACCTGACGGATCCCTGGCTCATACGGCAAAGGAAAAGGCGACTTTGCTTGCTTCTCTTTTTGCCCAAAATTCATGTCTAGACACTGGCAATGCTACTCCACCACATCTACCTCACTGCGGAATCTCAATGGCAGATATCCCTATAACTAATAAGGAGGTCAAGAGAGTATTGTGTCGTCTAGATGTGAATAAAGCCAGTGGTCCTGATGGTATACCAGCGATAGTGCTAAAAACATGTGCTCCCGAGTTGTCTCCGATATTGACTCGTCTGTACCGCCTTTCTCTAAGGACTGGAATAGTGCCTAAATCCTGGAAGCTTGCCAACGTGCAACCAGTGCCCAAAAAAGGTAGCCGTGCCGACCCTGCCAATTATCGTCCGATTTCAATCACCTCCATACTCTGCAAGATTATGGAGCGTGTATTGAATAGTCGTCTAATGGCATACCTAGAACAGAATGATCTCCTCAGTGATCGACAATATGGGTTTCGCCGGAATCGGTCGACTGGGGATCTTCTAGTGTATGCCAATCACACCTTTGGCGAAGCTCTTGAGCGAAGCGGGGAGGCGATTGCCGTTTCCCTCGATGTCTCAAAGGCCTTTGACAGGGTTTGGCACGCTAGCCTTATACGCAAGCTTTCAGCCTACGGTATATCTCCTGGCCTGATCGGCTGGATTAAAGACTTCCTGACCGACCGATCACTTAGAGTTGTGGTTGAGGGTTATTCATCACAACCCTTAAAGACCAACTCAGGGGTTCCTCAGGGGTCTGTTCTCTCTGCAACCTTGTTCTTGCTGCATATCAACGATCTGCTTATACCCGGTATCTATGGGTACGCAGACGACAGCACTGTTGTAGAGAGATACCTGCCGAATCCTCGGGCTAGTACTTGGGATGGACATTACCCCCAACATGAACTACGGGCGGTTCATCGAGTCTAAGGCTAACGTAGCAGCGAGGAAAGTTGGCATCCCTGCAAAGGTCCGACAGTATTTCACGCCGGGACAGCTTCTAGATTTATATAAAGCTCAAGTCCGGTCGTGCGTGGAATACTGTAGTCACATTTGGGCTGGTGCTGCGAAATGCCATCTGTCAGCCTTGGACTCGATTGAGAGGCGTGCCCAGAGACTTATAGGTGACCCTACGCTGGTAAAAGCCAAGCTACACAGCCTCGATCACCGACGTAGGGTTGCCAGCCTCTGTGTATTCTATAGGTTACATTTCGGAGAGTGTGCGCAGGAATTACACGATTTAATTTCCCCATCCCCCTTCCATCATCGGACGACCCGACGAACGGCTGGTCTCCATCCTTACGTCGTGGACATTCCACCCGTCCGGACGAAGCGTTTCGCTTCGTCATTTATTATACGTGCAGCAAAGGATTGGAACAATCTGCCTGCGTCTGTGTTTCCGTCCGGTTACAATATGGGTGTCTTCAAGGCAAGAGTGAATAGGTGGCTACTGAATTAGTGCGACTTACCATCTACGACTACGTTACCACTTACCATCAGGTGGAACGTAGTCAAGCACTAATTCAGAATGAAATAAAAAAAAAAAAAAAAAAAATTCATCAATAATGAATAATATGTATAAGCGGAACGTTACGGAAATAATTGAAATAGGGTTCAATTCAAAAAAAAAGTGCGTGCGTAAAAGTACACATGTCAGAAGTAAAACTTCTTTATTTATAAATTTAACTCACTGTTTACACACTGTATAAATACTAATGATATTGTAATTTCACTTCAAAAACAATTCCTCACGATTACTAGCATGAGCAGCCGTCATTGGTGGCGCTAACTCTTCCCCGTCTCTGAGCGCCTGGTACTTGATTTACGTGTTTGTGTCTCTATGGACTTACTTTTTCGTTCTACTTCTAAAGAAGTTTCACTTCAAAAAATGGCGCATCAACACTTATGCATTTTACTAAATTGCATCTTTCCAAACGGATCCAGAAATAAGCCCCGCCCACCTACTTAATCGAAAAAATAGAAAACATTCTAATTTAGTATTTAAGTAATTAACTAAATTTTAACTTGCGACTTGCTACTAAATTTTCTGTTTACACGCACGGAATCACTTAAAATTAAGTTAAAATTTAGTTAACTACTTATTCACTTAATACGTGTAAATCAGCCTTTAAAGGCTGGATAATGCCAGCCTTATAATTTTTTTTTGATGATTTTCTTTGATGTTACAAAAGATTTCTTTTCGTTTCCGGGGGAAATTAAATTTAAGGGACAAAAAAGTAAATAATTATATTATTACTTAGTAGTACCTATATAATATTAATAATAGTACATAGGTACATAATTAGTATAGCATCTTGTAATAAAATCAACAAAGTTCTTTTTAAGATGTAAGTTTCATTTATTTTTGAGCGAAACTGTAATTCAAACTTCCAAGACTTAGACCTCCTTATTTCGGCCCTGTCGCAAATCTACCTAAGACCTAAGTATAAAGAGTGCTAAAGTATAAGCTACCGCCCTGCTAAATTTTGTCACCTACGTCAAACGGTTTTCGATTTTCGTGATGAATGAGTGAGTGACCTTTCGATTGTATATGTTTAGAAGATGTTTACGAAAAAGTATATATTATGTGTTTAACACTCCTTTCATGTTGAAACGGGTAGCATTTATTTAATTTAATTAAAAATAACACATTCAGTTAGGCACTAGAGAGTAGGGATAGACCGCCGCGCCGCAAAGCGAGGTTAAGAGCTAAGGATATTTTTATGTATTTACCTACCTACTGTTCTTAATTTAGAATTTAGATTAAATATAAAAATAATTAACAAAAACAAACTAAAATTCATCCATCAATATATTATATTCTAGAATAAGTCAAGGCTGTTTCCAATAGACGGACTACGGAGTAAATATTTACAATAAGATTGTTGTTTACAGCTGCAGCAGGATCATAATATATTCATGTCATCACTCGTACGATCGCCTTTATTAATAAATTACAGAGACATAAAAATAATGAAAATAAAAATTAATTTAATTATTTTAGTACTTATTTTATTGAATCCATAACATGTTATAACATAGTATACATGTAAATTCTCTTAATTTTTCTATTTTGTTACTTAACTTGCCATGTTTAATTAAATCTAGATCAAACTGAGGGGTGGACAAAACTCAATTACATATAATTAATCTAGAAAATTCTGTTCTTTTATTTCTTTTAGTTACATTACATTTGATTGTTCGAGGCGCTTCGCGCCCTTACTAGAGTGAAGAGTCAAGAGTGTAAACAAAAGGTTGCCATCTCTTTCTAATGGCGGTGACATCATGTCTGGGCATTCTCTGGTGTGACCAGGATGTAGTTTTCAATTTCCTCACTTTATTCACTTATTTAATATATTTAGGATTTTGTATTATTTAATTTTAAGCGTTTAGTCTTATTTAAATTTAAGTCCTAAACTACTCCCGTACAAATAATGAGAAAATACTTTATTATTTTATTAAAATTAAGCTTAATAAAAATTACGATTTATTAGAATTTATGTAACAATTTTATATTTCATTTCCCTTATATTTCTATTATATTATTTTTTTATTGTGTATGAAATTGTTATACAGTATATATTTGCTATGTGACAAGTTAGAAGTAATATGATAATATAAATGTGTGTTTTTTATTTTCTTAATAAATATATTTGATTGATAAAAAAGTCAATAATATCAAAATACTTTCATATTTTATTTATTTTAGTTACTATTAATTTCACTATATGTTTTTTTTTAATTACTCATTACTCAGGGTATAATGTTGTAAACATGTATAAATAATGTTATAAGCTGTAAATATATTAAAATAGTATTTTAATGTATTACATAATATTTCTTGATTTTATATATATTAATATATTGAATTATTATAATTTAATTTATTTCTATAGAAAGCTCTTTTTTTTAAATTAAAAACACCAATAAAATGATATACAATACATTAAAAAAACATCCACCCTTGCCAAATAAGTTTATTGTTTATATTTTTTCTGTATTTACTTTAATGTGCAATAAAGGATATATATACATAAAACTCAATTCTAGCATGTTAGTCACTTAAAAGGTGTTTACAACATTGGCCAACAATTTACTGGCACTGCTTAAACAAAAAAAGAACTACAATAATAAAAGTTAAAAATAAATAAGAGAAAAAAATATAAAGTAAAAAAAACAATAACAAGAAAAACATTTCTAAAACAATAAAAATAAAGCAAAAATCAGGCTGCTAAGTAAATAATACATAACCTTTATATAAAAACTATATACGTATATTTATAAAATAATAAATAAATATATAAATATGGCTTAGCTTTTATTTTTAAAATTCTTAGTTACTTTTAGTTAAATTTATTAATATAATTATATTCATTACATAGCGCGGGGAAAATAATTTCAAGGTGGCAATACTAATATGCAATGTAAGATAATGCTATCTCGTTTTGCTGCGCTGCTATTGGTCGTCGAAATGACATTCGAGAAAATTCGATGAATGCATTGACCTGATTGGATGTAGAGTTCTAGTAGCAGGTAGAATGTTCGAGAACCCCATTCGTTTAATATATAAGCGGCCGACTTGGCGCGGAACATCAGAATAATTCGAAATACGAGACAGTGAAGACGTGAGTTTTCGGTACGAACCGAAGCGAATATATATCGAGTGTTTATTTATACGAGTGTTTATAAGAAAGTAAAGTAAAATGCCCGCTATTGGAATTGATCTTGGCACCACATACTCCTGTGTCGGTGTCTGGCAACATGGAAATGTGGAAATCATCGCGAACGACCAAGGCAACCGCACAACACCTTCATACGTTGCTTTTACGGATACGGAACGTTTGATCGGAGATGCTGCGAAGAACCAGGTGGCTATGAACCCTAGCAACACAGTATTTGACGCAAAAAGGCTAATCGGACGTAAATTCGACGATCAGAAAATCCAACAGGATATGAAACACTGGCCTTTCAAAGTTATCAATGACTGCGGCAAACCAAAAATCCAGGTCGAATTCAAGGGTGAGACGAAGCGCTTTGCCCCTGAGGAAATCAGCAGCATGGTGTTGACGAAGATGAAGGAAACTGCTGAGGCCTATCTGGGTTCATCCGTTCGGGACGCCGTCATCACAGTCCCCGCTTACTTCAATGACTCCCAGAGGCAAGCGACGAAAGATGCCGGTGCTATCGCTGGTTTGAACGTTCTAAGGATCATCAATGAGCCAACAGCTGCTGCATTGGCGTACGGTTTGGATAAGAACTTAAAAGGCGAGCGAAATGTGTTAATCTTCGACCTCGGAGGAGGCACCTTTGACGTGTCTATATTGACGATCGACGAAGGTTCTCTATTCGAAGTCAAGGCGACAGCTGGCGACACTCACCTTGGAGGCGAGGACTTCGACAACAGGCTAGTGAATCATCTCTCTGAAGAATTCCAGCGTAAATACAAAAAAGATTTGCGCTCGAATCCGCGCGCCTTAAGACGCCTACGCACTGCCGCGGAACGCGCCAAGCGTACCTTGTCATCTAGTACTGAGGCGAGTATCGAAATTGATGCCTTATATGAAGGAATCGATTTCTACACACGAGTGTCGCGAGCACGGTTTGAAGAGCTTAACTCCGATCTCTTCCGCGGCACTCTGGAACCAGTGGAAAAAGCTTTGAAGGATGCCAAGATGGACAAGAGTCAAATTCATGACGTAGTGCTTGTGGGTGGCTCAACTCGTATCCCGAAGGTACAGAATATGCTGCAGAACTTCTTCTGTGGCAAGAAGCTAAACCTGTCCATCAACCCAGACGAAGCCGTGGCGTATGGAGCGGCTGTGCAGGCAGCTATCTTGAGTGGCGAGACCCACTCCAAGATTCAGGACGTGCTTCTGGTCGATGTGGCTCCACTGTCCCTGGGAATTGAAACAGCAGGAGGAGTCATGACAAAGATCATCGAACGCAACTCCAAAATCCCATGCAAGCAGTCGCAGACCTTCACCACGTACTCTGACAACCAACCCGCTGTGACCATCCAAGTGTACGAAGGTGAGCGAGCCATGACAAAGGACAACAACTTGCTTGGCACGTTCGACCTCACTGGCATACCACCGGCGCCGCGAGGAGTCCCGAAGATCGACGTCACCTTCGACCTTGACGCGAACGGCATTCTCAACGTGTCTGCTAAGGAGAACAGCACCGGCCGCAGCAAGAACATTGTGATTAAGAACGACAGAGGCAGACTGTCCCAGGCCGAGATCGATCGCATGTTGTCGGAAGCCGAGCAATATAAGGAGGAGGATGAGAAGCAGCGACAGAGGGTGGCCGCGAGGAACCAGCTCGAGTCCTACATCTTTGGTATACGGCAGGCTTTAGACGACGCGGGATCAAAATTGTCGGACGCGGACAAAAATAGCGCTCGAAGCGAATGCGACGAAGCGCTGCGTTGGCTGGACAACAACACCTTGGCAGAGAAGGAGGAGTACGAGCACAAACTGAAGGATATCCAACGCGTGTGCTCGCCGATCATGAGCAAGCTCCACGGAGCTGGCGGCGCCGCCCCCAACCCTGGAGCGCACCCCAATGGACCCACGGTCGAAGAAGTGGATTAATTTTCTCAGTGAAAATCTCAGTTTAATTTAACTTAAGTATTATCGTAATGTAACGTGAAGACTGATTTGTAATTTATGATCATCTGTTTTATTTAATTAATTTATTATTATCTGTTGGATTAAATAAAAATAATTTATTTCTTTTGTATG
Organism: Boloria euphrosyne; assembly: GCA_951802675.2. Taxonomy (NCBI): domain Eukaryota; kingdom Metazoa; phylum Arthropoda; class Insecta; order Lepidoptera; family Nymphalidae; genus Boloria; species Boloria euphrosyne. Next base: position 8,122,965 of record OX637896.1, read on the forward strand.
TCTTTGTTTTATTTATTAAAAGCCAAACTCGTAACTTAGCAGAAATAGATTTTGAACCTAATTTTTTTTAACCTTAACACATTAAAAATAGATAAATTATTAAAATAATCTAGATATAAATAGTTTTAGATAGATATGATACTTATATATTTATTCGAGCAATTTATATATATTTATATTTAATTTTAATATAATAGAATTTTTAATTGTAATTTAATTGAACAATGTTATGTAGAAAAGTTTTTATAAAAACTAACGCCATCTATTGCGATACGAAAAACCTAATTACAAAGAAGTATCGCTATTCCATAATAGATGACGCCTTAGAGCAAATATTATTGAGGCATTTTTTATTTTTATGCATATCTACGAATGTCTAAAATTACAATTGTTTAATATTTTTATAAAAAAAATAGTCTTGTGCTAAAGCTTGGGAATATGTGAATTGAACATTACGGCTCACAGTAAATAATTATTTTTAATACAAGCCAGTCATATTTGCATCGCTAGGGTTCTTTAGGAACGATTTAATCATTTTGAGCCGAACTTAATTTTTTTTCCGTCAAAACCTGTCCAGCCGTTTAAGTGATTAGCGGTAAGAAACACAAATTCAAATTCAAATTCAAAATCCATTTACAGAATTTAATAACTTATGCAGGCGCACAACAACTTTTTTTAACGTAGGGAAATGCATATACGCATACCACCAGGTGATTATTGGGACTCACTGGCTTAAAAGAAGCCAGTACGACTCATTAAAACCCTACAAAACCTTCCTCCGTCTTAATGGGGCGTCGCAGGATCGCTTGTGCGCATTCAATTACGACACCCAGCGCGGCGGCCTGGCAGGTCTGCTGAAGGCTGAAGCAGACCACACAGCCGCGACCGCGATGGTTGCTCTACAGTCCGCTCTGCTATCAAAGAACTAAGACACACACAACCAAGTTATTTTCAACCGTTCAACCGTAAAAGAAAATACCTATAATAACAACAAATTACAATTCTAATGAACTAGATCAAGCCCTAGACCTTGTAAGTTGTAGCTTATGATTATATTTCTTATCACTGATAATATTTTGATTTCGATGACATTCATACGCAGTCAGTAGCAGACTAATTTAATATTATGCTGTTTTAATTATATACTACAAACTTACCTCGCTCCACTCGGGTTTTTTTATCTAGGTACATTATTATACACAGTACCATCTAGTTCCGTGGTAAGATACGAGGCTTGTGTTACGGATACCAGATAGTTGATACACTACATCATAATATATTAATTATTATATACCTTTAAATACATACATAAATGTACATACTATAAATAAGTATAATTACAATTGATGACATGAATAGAGTACATCCTCTACAAATGAATGCCCGTAATACTTGTTGCGCCAGCAGTCGCGGGTTCGAGTCCCGGTAAAAGTATCGTATTATGCTGACCTGAATAACATAATGTCATCGTACAATTTCATCAAAATCTGTCCCATCACAAACAGACGGACAAAATTTATTAAAACTATAGATTAAACCCGGTATCGATAATAATGACTGTTTCAGATTCTACTCGGCTGTAAAAAGATTGTACCCCATTTGGTTGAAAATTGAAATACCAAACTATGATATTTTAGCGGATACCTAGTCCCTCTTACCTCTTAGAGATCTACCTTCTTTAACATAATATATGCCGCGCTGGCCTAGTGTGTGTTGGCGGACTTCACATGTCTTTCGAAAACTTGCTAGGTTTTCTCAGACATGCAGGTTTCCTCACGATGTTTTCATTCACCAAAAGTAATCTACTAACCATTTAAACGGACGAACCCAGAATCAAGCGAAGGCGTCTTCTTTTTCCTAAATTTTTACTTTTCATAGCTTATCTAAATATATCGAAGCGAAAGGTCACTGATTCACTCTTCACGAAATATTGAAAACCGCTTGACGTACAGAGATTACATTAGCAGGGAGGTAGTTTGTAGTTAGTAGAAGTCCGTTAAGAACGGATTTTACGACAGGGCCGGATTAAGGTCTAAGGGCTTTCGTAAGTTTGTATGAAAGTTCTTCATTTATTGTGCTATAAACTTTAAATTTGGCAGAGAGAACCTACCTAGAGAACCTAGTAGTTTTGAGGGGGTTGCTTTAGAAGTCGGCCACACGATTTTGGTGTTTTGGGGGGGGTGGGGGGTGAAGGGGGGGTTGTTAGCTACCCGATGGTACCACTCCCGCGGCGCGGAGATCCTTATTTTTTTTTTTATGAATTTTTTAATTTCGTGTTTTTGTATGCGTATAACGGAACGTTTTTCCAAGTAAAAATGGTTTGGTAAGTAAAATGGAACGTAATTATAAGTGAAAAACATTATAAATTTGAAAATAAATAACACACAAAATAAATTTCTACTCAATACAAATAAAATTCAAATTAGAATTAAAAATATTAAAGTCGGTTATTTTTGTGGTCATGTTCTAACCTAACCTAACCAATCTGACCTAGTGTTTAGCTGAAAGTCAGTTATTTTTGTGGTCATGTTCTAACCTTACCTAACCAATCTGGCCTAGTAATGCTTATGGTACTCGACTAACTAATTCTAATTTGAATTTTATTTGTATTGAGTACAAATTTATTTTGTGTGTTATTTATTTTCAAATTTATAATGTTGTTCACTTATAATTACGTTCCATTTTACTTACCAAACCATTTTTACTTGGAAAAACGTTCCGTTATACGCATACAAAAACACGAAATTAAAAAATTCATAAAAAAAAAAAATAAGGATCTCCGCGCCGCGGGAGTGGTACCATCGGGTAGCTAACACCCCCCCCCCCCTTACCCCCCCACCCCCCCAAAACACCAAAATCGTGTGGCCGACTTCTAAAGCCAACCCGTTTTGAGTATATGAGATGTCAATAAAAAATATCAAATTTTTACAAATCTCCTTCGTGTCTTCTCCATATTACGTGACGTGGCTAAGTAATCTGTGCTCAACTGTCACGCTTTGACGCCATTAACAAGAGAATTGAATTGAAATATCAAATTTAGATTATATGTAGGTACTTATATTTAGCTTAAATCGTTTACACCTTTACAAATAACGGGGATTATCTTGGATGAGATAAAATAACAACTTTATTTTTACTACTAGACGCTTAGGTCATACTGCGAAGTATATTTAAAAAAAAAGTATGATAATTGAATAATGTTAAAATTATGTACCAGTATGGAATAAAATGCATTTTTTTTTAATTTTACTTAAGTACATACAAAAACATTTAATTTCATGGTAGTGTTGCCATTTGCCAACTACATATTTGCACAAGAGTAGCATATTGGGTTGAAGAGTATAAACACTGAAACAGTATTTTATTGTTTTTATTTTTTAATTTAGCGCGTGTCAGCGCGTCCGCTGGGGCCTGGGACAAGTAAGTAGATTTACAAGCCTTAGCTTTAGGGCTTAGAGTGTAATGCTACATCGTATGCTACAAACAGCCTAACTAACGTGTCATCAAGACATTTTTCATTCAATACAAAAGTCACTATATTTCTTTAAAGGCTGGCGGAGACAGAATGTAAAACAGTAAAAATATTTTGGAGTGTAATAAAGTACTAAGTGAATACCTGACCCACTTTCGCTTTATTATTATAGTATAATAAAAAAACCTACGTTAGTTAACGCAAGATTATATTCGAAAAAAGTAGAAATAAATGTTTTTGTGTTCGGTATCCTTTTAAAAACTGTTTCCTTTGACTTAAATAATACAACTAGTTATAAGCGAGTACTAAAACTTAACGTACTTAGGTGGTCTAGAAGAGCATAGAGATGTAGAGTCTAGAGTCTAGATTAAACCTATAAAAAACAATAAAAAAATAAGTCCGAAATAAAGGTCTAATCTTTGATTTCCGTCCAAAGTAAATAAATCTTAAACTGAGCATTCAGCATTTTTCATTTATTTCATTATCACTTAACATTTATGGCAGAAATTGAGTAAAAAAATAGAAAATTTGTAAACAAACAACCCTAAAAACACAAAGAAGATATTATGATAGCTTATATCTAATCGTTTTATCAATATCATTGGCACGTTCACTCATTACAAGGATATTCTCGAGTAAGAAGATACACGTTATTAAAATGCTCTCTGCATAAGTTCTATAAAATGGTTAAAGAGAAAAGGAGCTATGTGCCTTTGTTGCGACAGGTAAGGGAATTTTTATAATTTTTTGTGACTCACCCTCTTTTGGAAGGGACGAACCCTTAAGCACCTTTTAACGGTTAGTAGGTATAGATTTTATAAATATAACCATTTTTTCGGATTTTGTCGCGGATTTATTTTGATTTTTGATTCCCGACGTTTCGAATGCTCAAAGTCTCTACCTTACCATGATTGCTGTAAAGCATTCGAAACGTCGGGAATCAAAAATCAACATAAATCCGCGACAAAATCCGAAAACATAGTTTCATTTATAATGTCGAATATTTGCGTAAAACTAAAAAAGTATTTGTATAGATTTTACAAAGATGTAACATTTTTCCGTTATAAAAAGTAACCCATATGTTAACCCGGATAACTAACTATCATCATAGCAAATTTCATCAAAATCTGTCTCCTAATTTATAACAATTTTACGTTACCAATAATTTTTATTACAATTACTTCTATGCTACGTAGGTGCGTACATTGCTATTGAACCCTTTTTGTAGTTCAAGTTCAGAAGACAAGTTCATAATGATCCTTAATGCGAAGGCATGGTATGACTTGTATCGAAATTAAATTGAAGTACATTTAAATATTGTACCTACAAACTGGAAAATTATGAGTCAAGAGTGTGAAAGAATGATATCTTTATTATTTTATGATCAAAATGATATTTACTATTGACTTTAAAGACATTAGAATAATTTATCAGCCTTTATGGCGTTTGTCTTTTAAAAAATAAAACCACTTTTAAGGTTATTTAAAAAAACAACAAAACCAGATTAAAATAAGTATACATTTCGCGTAACATACAAACAAACATACACTACAATTGAGAACCTCTTTCTTTCAAAGTCAGTTCGTCGGTAATTCGGTTACGAAATGAGTAAAACAAATGTAAGTAAATGCCTACTTATAGTTATAAATAAAGGGATTTATGATTTTATGTGATTAAACTTAAAACACATGATGCAATTGGGCTTTGCTGTGATAAAATATTTCAAGATATAAAATATGTGTCAATTCTTTAAATTTGTATATTTAATAACTGAACCCTCCTAGCTTTGATGCGCAGGCGCAACTTAAGATTATTTTCTGCAAATAGCAGCTTATTTTTGTATCAATAAAGGTCAAAATAATAAATATTTAAAATAATTAATTATTAATTTATATATGATATTAACAAAGTTAATCTAATCTACTTTAATTTGACGACTCGTTTGGCTCAGTTTGTCGTGACTTGTTCGAGTCCCGCTGGAATCATTCATTTGTTCGGCAAGAATGCTTGTACTCCATTCATTGGTTTATATTGATAATATGTCACTAATTTTTTATAGTTTCTCCCTGTCTTTTAAAATATCATTATGTTAATTAATCAGTCCTTAGCTTGGTTAGACTTCACTACCTACCTGCATTAAGGCTTGGGTTAATCTATCAAAATTCTTTAGCAATTATTTATTCAGTTCAGATTTTTAAGATTTAAGTAACTACCAATATATTAAAATGAAATGCCATTTTCCATACTTGTCATAAGCAAAGGAAAAAAAATGTCAAATAAATATAAATATGTCTTCTTCTTCTTCCTGACTTTATTCCACGCTATGTGGGGTCATTCGTCAACGTAACATCCACTTTAGGTTACTACACTACACTTTACTTTACTTTACTTTCGTCAACGTAACGTAACTTTTACACGCATATCCTTTTTTATTATGTAACAATTTATATTTATTTGATTTGTTTAATATACCTAATATCGCTTTGTCTTAAAAGTTTTGTTAAATTAACAAAGTAAAAAACATTAAATTTCAAAAAAGTGTATTATTGTTTAAAAAATATTCTAAGTAAAATGAAACGAAATAATACTTATTAGTTATTACTTATATTACCTACTAGCGACCTCGCTTCGCTCGGGATCATTCCTAGGTTTTTCCTGCCTAATTTTAAGTTTGCAGCACAAAAAATGAAAGACTTTCATACCAACTTGCGATCCGAGCCTCCATAATCCGGCCCTGTAAAAATTCCTGCAAAATCCGTTTTAGCGAACGTCTACTAACTATAAAAATATCATTAATCATTGTGTGATCTGTGCCTATATTTTGTCAATTACGAGTTACAGTAGAAGCGGATAGCTACTGACAATGACATTGATTGCATGATTGCTCTTATCAGTTATCGCTCACCAATATCTAAAATCTCAATGTTTTTATTTGAAGACTATTCATAGAAAGTTTTTGAGCTTACTGGAATACATTCCACCATTTTTACTTAATTGACGATTATTAGAAAATTAGAAATACTTTTATTAAAAGTAAATGTAATAGTTATTAATTAAATTCGTGTATTTTTAGTAGTAAAACATTTGTCGTAACGCTTTCTGAAAATAGCCGACCTGCCGTTGGTTTGTCATGTTAAAAGTGTTAAGTGATCCTTGGAAGCCAAATTAAGACGAGGGAGGTCTATTAGGTTTTAGTGGGTAGTACTGGCTTCCTTAGATAGGCAGTGGTAACCCAGTGGTAACGCGCTCGCTTGTATAACCGAGTGATGCGGGTTCAAATCCGGATCCTGCACCTCTGATATTTTCATGTGCGAATAATTTCCAACATGATTACCACTTGTCTTACGGTGAAGGAAAACATCGTGAGGAGGCCTGCATGTCTGAGAAAACCTAGCAAGTTTTCGAAAGACATTTGTAGACCGCCAACCCAAATAAACACATTGGCTTCTTTAAAGCCCCATATGACCACCTGTGTGTATATACAGTTGGTAAGCGTTAGAAAAGGTGTGACTTCTTCTCCTTTGCGGCCTTTCGAAGTGATGACAATACAAAATGTAGTAAATCTCAATAATTCTTTGAAAGTACTTATGACCCAACAACTACTTAGATTTTGATCCATGGGAGAATCGAAACGTTTTTTGAATTTGCAGTCTAATGTACAGAAAATGCTCAATGTTGTTGTTGCTGTTGATAATATTTTTTCTTACTGCCTTAATTCTAATACTAGAAAGTAATGAAAAAGCTTGTAATACCTTCCGATACGAGTAACGTCACTGATTAAGACATATTTACGACTAAATTTTTAAACCTTATCAATTTTCGCCTCTATTGCGGCTAGCTACAGGTTGCCTAGCAACGTGATAATCGTAGTGTACCTAATATCTAATATCTTTTTAATCAATCACTGTTAATTATAAAAACATATGTACGTGTAATGTTTTCGTAATATTATATACTAAGGCAGTGGTAGCCCAGCGGTAACGCGCTCGCTTGTTTAACCGAGTGATGAGGGTTCAAATTCGGGACTCGCATCTCTGATATTTTCATGAGCGAATCATTTCTATCCTGATTACCACTTGTCTTTCGGTTAAGGAAAACATAGTGAGGAAGCCTGCGTGTCTGAAAAAACCTAGCAAGTTTTTGTAAGATATGTGAAGTCCGCCAACACGCACTAGGCCAGCGCGGTGGACTATGGCCTGATCCCCCTCGTACTGAGGGAGGCCCGTGCCCAGCAGTCGGATGTTAAAAAAAGGTTATTAGGTAATACTGCTTTAAAGTTGCAATCGTATATAGGCGACAATTATCATTCTATTAGCAACATTACATGTCAGTTTGGTCTCTCGTAAGACAAATTTCAGTACAGTGGCGTATGATGTAGGTATCTAATCAGTAATCACTATATAATATGTATTATTATTATTGTCAAACACGGAGATTATCACTTTTAAAGATTGCCTGCCAGGTATATTAATTATCTATGCCTATTGTTCACGATAGCCCTGCAGATATACCTACCTTTTAATATAAAGAAAAAACACATCTCCCTATCTCTCATAGATATCATCATCAGTTAATCATTATTTTCTGCTACGCAAAGTGCAATAATCAGTAGACATGATTAAGTGATTGTTATCAGAGTAATGTCCTCCATCAATAATTTATCATTGATTAATTTAATTTATTTTGCGTCACAACAAGTAATATATTTTGAGTCTGTGCTATATTAATATCTACGTCATTTCGCAAAAAAAAAATTTTCGCTAACTTCGTTACCCTATTGATCTTACCATAGTTTATCTTTATTATTAGGTATTATTTTATATTTCAAGTGAATCAACATTGAGCGTGTCTATTGCCAAGTGAAAAACAAAAACAAATCTGTCCCATGGAGACCGTTATTTCGGGGATAAAATTTAAGCTATTCCAGATTATAATCTATCTTTTTGGCAAATTTCAGCCAGATCCATTCAACCAGACATCAATCCAACCATTAGTATGATGTATATGTAACAACATAGATAATATTATGTACCTACAATGTAAACATAATTAATTGAAATGTTATGAAGATTATTTTACAGTATAAAGAAGCTTTCGAAGTGACTAAAATATGAATTAATTAAAGATAAGTTATTGTAATTATATTTTGTTTCCTTATTAATATACTTCATTTACTTACTTTTTTTAACGTTGGGAAATGCATTGACGCATACCAGCAGGTGGTTAAGTGGGACTCACCAGCTTAAAATAAGTCAGTACTACCCACTAAAACCTAACGGACCTTTAGGGTACAGTTACACATGCTCATAAAATGTCATGCTTATTAGCATGCTTAAAACTATTATAGCATGCTCTTCAAACTGACATATTATAAATGTAATTGACTGACACATTATAAATTAAAAACGCTGACGCAATAAATTGAACACACATGCTATTTAAGCACGGGCTGGTTCTTTAGTATTCGACATTCTAGTATCTCTTATACTCTTACATACGCATAATAAATCATATTGAAATTGAACAGTCTCATTAATTCTATTTTAGTGTCTGCTGACAGCGAGTGTGGCACTGAACATCACGGCGCATGGCTGCGTCATCGGTTTCTCAGCCGTCCTGATCCCAGCGTTACGACGCCCAGAATCTCATATCCAGGTTACTCCAAGCCAGGAGTCATGGATCGGTCAGTACTTTACTCTGTCATATTTACAACTTATAGAGCTCCAATGGGGTAGGTATTACATAAATTTTTGAAAAGTGTCTTAATTAGATTCTGTAGTGATAATAAACCACTAAAGAAACACCAAAATATTTAGTGACTCGATAAGTGTTATAAAAATGAATTTAAATTTTTACATTTTCAAATTTCGCGCCTCATTGGTCGAAAACGCTGAACGCAGTCGACGCCAATATTACTCTGTCTCAGTAAGTTAGTGGATGTTAAACAAATTCGCTGATAATTTGTATGAAATTGATAATTGTTTATAATTTAAAAGCGATTTATTATTCTACTTATCGTTGGTGTGCTGTTCCTGAATGCAAGAATACTAGTGTAAAATACCAAAAAAATTATTTAGTTTTGCTTACACAACGGTATGACGTAGTAAAGTGGCGTCTACTATTTCGTGGTGTTTAAAAACAGATTAAAAAAACTGAAATCTTTGAATTTAAAATTTATTTTGTTATTTTATTAACTAAAACCAACATTTTCCGAATTCTTTTTACCTAAGCTATCTTAATAATATATTTTTGGATTGGTTTTCAAATGGAGTAAAATACCCTATTCGGTAGACTCGGTTTCGAATCTCGGGTTTGCCCCAATGTTCGACAAATTCGAGTGTCAAGACGAGGCGATAGCCTGGAATTGGCTAGTTAAACGGAGTTACCCCCGCGCCTTAAAGACCTAGTAAAGCAGTCGGTTCTGCGCCTGCGTTATCTTATCCTCTTGGCTATCGTTAGATTATTTTCAATATAACCTGTTGATAGTTAAGTTGATATGACATGTAATGGAATCAAGTACACGTGTGTTAGCAGACACGTTATGTATATAATAATTCTTCAATTATTTATGTGTTTAATTTTTGCAAGAAGATGTTATGTTGCACACCACCACCAGCTCTGAGATGCTACTGCTGATATTGACAAAAAACCAAATTAAGTCAGAAGTCTGACTCAGTATTTGAACTTCGGGTCTTTAGCCGTACATACCAATCTCTAGTTGTAGCTTATTGTATTTTAATTTATTTCATCATTTTTTTTCTGTGTAAAAACATATAAAATATTACATTCATATCCAACATATTGTTGCTATTTCAGCTTCCATCATCGGGTTCGCGCTGATTGTAGGAAACTTTATAATCACTCCTCTCATGGACACCATCGGGCGGAAGAAATCCCATCTACTAACAATACTTCCAATCTTTCTCGGCTGGTACATGCTCCTGCTAGTGGACAACGTCGCTGGTTTGATAGCTGCCCGGTTCCTGCAGGGCGTTGCAATGGGAATGCTTGGGCCTTTGGGCTCAATAATTATCGGTGAAATGACGGATCCTAGAAATCGAGGAGCTTTCCTCACTAGTGTATCCCTATCGTTAACAATGGGAGTAATGACTACCCATGCATTGGGCACATACTTTAGCTGGCAGCAAAATGTCCTAATATGCTCTTTTATAACGTTTTCAAGTCTATTACTTATTATCTACTATAACCCTGAGTCTCCTTCGTGGTTAATATCTAAAGGCAGATATGAGGAAGGGGAGGAAATATTCTTCTGGCTCCGTGGAAGAGATTCAGTTCAAGAAGCTGAACTAGAGAATATGATAGCAGCTCAGAAAATGCAGCGGAAATCAAGTTTAATTGAAGAGAAACAATCATTAAAAGTGAAAGTCAAAGGGTTTTTCTCATATTTGAGAACCACATCGAAAAAGCCAGAATTTTATAAACCCATTATTATCATGTCCCTGCTGTATACTATGTTCCAATTTGCAGGAATCAACGTTATTAGTTCGTACGCCATGGATATTATCCATAAAGTAGTCGGGCCTCAAGCTAATGCTAAGTTTATAATGGTAATGTTAGACGTGGAAAGAGTGATTTGTAATATACTAGCAGTATTTTTAATGAAAACGTTGAAGCGAAGGACTTTACTGTTCAGTAGTGGAGCGGTCTGTGTTTTCTCGTATATCGGTAAAAGTTTTTACGTGTACGCGAAACAAAAGGACATGTTGCCATTCGACAACGAGTGGATTCCTCTTCTGCTGATCGGTATATACATGTGCTCTCTTACTATTGGTATATCGTCCATCCCGTTTGCGATTTCAGGGGAGATCTTCCCATTAGAATATAGAGGATTGGGTGGCGGAATCAGTATTTTGTGCCTATCTCTCAACTTTTTCGTAGCAGTCAAATCTTTCCCAGTACTGACTAATGCTGTGGGACTTCCTATAACATATTTAATTTACGCTGGGGCTGTTGTGTTTTGTTTATCGATAGTCTATTTTATGATGCCAGAGACGAAAGACCGAACTCTCCAAGAGATTGAAGACAGTTTCCGAGGATTGTCTCCGAATGATCGCAAATGCGCGCAGCCTTTAAACGGTTACAGTAATAATGATTTGCGTAGATGCAGTTCACATATATTGTACTAATAAGTGTGTGTGACAAAAGACTAATGGTTAAATAAAAATATTTTGTATTATCGTGTCATGTCCAGTTTTAATGTAAATCTCAATGTTTGTACATATGTGAATAAATCAAAGAAACATTTGTAATAATTTATTTTAATTTAAGTTCTTGATCAAATGATTACAATGAAATCTAAAATGATATCAAAAGATCCTATAAAAATGTCGTAGAGTAGATTAGATTTTTGAACACACCTTCAACGTTTTTGGATAAAATTTCTATATTATTTAGATGAATAATTTAAAACTTGGAATACTAAACTTGGAAGAAAAAATTAAATTAAACAATGAATAAATGGCGAGTTTTTTAGATTTTAAAATTGTGATGTTTTCATTTAAATTTATTTTGTCTTAAACGATCTGTTGTGGTTATTAAACTTGTGTATTAAATTTTCGTTTTTCTTACAGTTTAAGGCGCACATATAATATTTTTTACTTACCTATCTTTCGCGAAAGGTTTTCTACTTGTTTAACTATTGAAATAAAAACCACTTTTAATAATTATGTTTTATTGAAGTCTACAATCAATTCTGTCACTTCAATAGATCCTTTGAGGACCACGTCGTGATTTAATATGCTTATATTAACTGTCATAAGATCTCCGACCTACGGCTACGGGCCAGCTTCTGGAAGCTGGAAAGCGATTCCTTTTTAATCATTACACTCCATCAACCCTCCTCCACCTTCTCTAATTCTAACATTTTACCTTTTTCTCCTTTATTTTGTCCATCTTCATCCTTGATACCCTTAAAATGGCATTCGATTTCGTATAAAGTCTTGCCCTTAGTTTCTGGCAGTAAAAAGAATAAAAAGATTCCACATATAGCTATACATATGCCGTAAACACTAAAAGTTCCTTTAACACCAATTTGTCTAAACGAAGTTGGAGCAGTCTTCACAACCACAAAGAACATAATAGAGAGGAACATGCCAGATATTCCACTCCCCAAGGACCTATATGCCAATGGGAAAATTTCACCAGCAATTGCCCAAGGTATGGGCAAAATACCCAACGTTTTGCCAAATATGTAAACTAATGTTGGTATGACTGGAGTCCACTTATACTTATCAGGTATGTAGCCGTAATCTCTTAAATACAAAAGGAAAGACGTCAAAAATAAAGACACTACACTAATGTAGATGCCTGTAAACAGTACAGTTCGTCTTTTTAGCTTGTTGACAATGATACACGCAAGAATTGCTGTACCAAATCGAACAAAATCAACCATCAACATGCTGGTATACGACTCGATGCTATTTCCTGTGACTTCCTCCATCATTGGCACAGTATACGATGGGACCACGGTCATGCCAGAAATTTGGAAAAGTATAAACATAAACATCATTATCACAGTTGGCTTGTAAAACTCAGGTTTCTGTATAATCTCAGCATACATTTTGAACTTAGAAACTCTTGGAATAGTCGGTTTTCTCTTCTGACTGTTAAGGAGTATTTGTAATTCCTTTTCAGATTCCTCATCATAGCCTCTGAGCCATCGGAATGACTTCTTACACGCATCAAATTTCCCCACAGATGCTAGATAAGGTGGTGTGTCTGGTGATAAGGAGACAAAGACTAAGGATAATAAATAGAAACAACCACAGGCTATGCCAGCTGTTCTCCAATAGAGCAGGGTTCCAAATATATGGGCAACCAGCATGCCTAATGCGAATGAAAATGCTATGGTTGCGAGGAAAGCTCCTCGATATTTCGGCGCTGAACACTCAGCGATAGAAACAGGTGCTGCGGCCGCCTGGATGCCCATAGCGAAGCCCTGGAAAAAACAGACCATATAAGATTAGTAATTAAATGAAAGTAACAAGTACTTTTGACTTTACATAAACGGTTTGTGATGGGGTTTCGAATGCAGAACTTCTATACTCCAGTTGAAACACCATGACAGTCGGTTAATGAATCAGTTAAAAACAACATAGGCTATTATAATGCCGTATTAGAGGGCTGAATAGCCGCAGATAAAAGCTTGTAATAAATTACGTTAATTAGTTTATTTTTATGACGAAGTTACTGATAAAGAGATTGATAGGCCAAATGGCAAGGTCGTTCCAACAACGTACGTAACACTTATACATATATTATAAGCTACAAATAAACATTTATTTTAAATATAAATTATTATAAAGTCCTAAATGGTGTAGGAATTTACGTATCAGACGAATCTCTGAATTTTGCTTAAGTATTAAATTAAAATATTATTAGATCTATAACAATTAATTAAACCTTCAAAATTACAGAGAATGTGACATGTAACTTTACACGAGTAATAAATAAATTTTAACGAACCTTTATTGAGTTCTTGTTTAAAATGTCGATTGCAATTGAGAGGAACGCGTGTATCATTCTACCGCAGTCAAAAAAGTGAAGTAATATTCGTAATACTTACGTGGAAAATAAATAATTTAAAATGGTTACAAGTAAAATATAACAAATGTCGGTGTTTCTGTCGATGTTTCGGTGTGAAGTAGAAACCATAGACTTAGAGAAAGGAAGCGTTCCCTATCCAACTGTAAAGTAAATACTTATTTTTGAATATTTTACGTATTTTTTTATATTTCTATACTATACTGGGTTTATTTTTTTTGTGTCATGGAAATTTATATCTAGATACTAGGTAAAAATTTGCCGATAATTTTTTGAATTAGAACTAATAAAAAAATCCTGTGCACTGTTGACCTTTGCTTATTATTAGAAGAAATATAAATATGAAAATAACGTTTGTCCAAGGTGTAATGCAGAATATTACAAAACTATTGACTGTACAATAATATGCTTATATTTATTTTAGTGTTCCATAAAAAAAAACGTAAGTATTTATATTAGTCCGTAAGAAGCTAATATATTCATGTAATTATTTGGAATTAAAAGTAGTTAAATCACTATTTCTTAAGTAAATATTGAAATAATATGACGATAATTAGCTAATATTTCAAAAAATAAAATGAAAATAAGGCATGCACGAGTATAAGATAAGAAAAGATAAAGATCGAGGGAAAGAGCGAAACGAAAACTGAAAGGGTATTAATGTAGGAGAATAGCAGAATATTTAGGGGTAGAGTATTCTTTGAGCTAAGACAGCCTTACAAAGAAATACAACACTACCATTATTACTAATCTTTAATTTAACAAATCTTTTGTGGATATTCTACACGAGTCTTTAGTAATTTTAATCAAACTAGCTCATTCATCCAAAGATTTCTCAGAAGTCAATTTTTCGTAGTTTGCTTACCTGTAAAGATCTACCAATAAGTAAGGCATAGGGGTCCTTGGCTGTGATGAGAAGGGCCCACCCGCCCAGCGCGGGGAGCGAGCTAAGCTGGTTAGTCATACGTCGTCCTAGCTTCTGCATGGAGAAGGGCGCCACGAAGATACCTGCTATCAGAGCCAGGCCTAAGATCGATGCTGAAATAGAAAAAAATGATTATAGCAAATGTCAAACTCTCTTCGTATCATTAGTACCTATGTCTATTTTTAACCGACTTCAAAAAAGGAGGAGGTTATATGTTCCACTGTATGTATTTTTTTTATGTATGTTCACCGATTTCTCCGCCAACTGTGGGCCGATTTCAAAAAGTTTTCTTTTGTTCGGTAGGGTATAGTTCTGAGGGGGTCCCATTATCACAAAATCAGGATCTGATGATGCGATCCCAGGGAAATCCAGGGCAACTTTCAAAATTTATAGGCACCTATTATGTTTTTGATATATTTTGTAAAGCTGTTCAAGCATTTGCGTCTGAAAATCGTCATTTCATGTGATAAGCTGATGATGGAAGGTAGAATTCTTCAAATGTTATTTTTTATCTGTGTTCACCGATTTATGCGTCAATAGGGAATATGCATGATTTTTTTTTATGACTTAAATCCATCCTTTACATCATTATAAAGTAGAAAAATATATAAATAGTCTTGAAAATATATAATTTTTTATGCAAAGTGAAATTTAAAACATTGACTAAATTTAAGCCGTTCAAACGCTACCAGTAACGCCGCCACGTCGATGACGTCACTTGTCACTCGAATGTCTTTTTTACTTTAAGCTTTTCAGTTACTTCTTATATATCTTCCGTTTTAATTGCTATACACAACATTGAGGAAAATAAAAAACCTTCTTACAAGTATTGTAAGTACAAAAACATTATTAGAAATACACCCGATAAAGTGTTTTTTCGTATTCCAAGCGATGCGAAAGTAAAAGAAAGAAAGATGAAAAGATGTTTTTCGTTCGTTCAAAGCTTTGATAAAACCAGTTTAAGTCACCGTCCTTGATTCACTATTAATATTGATTCACTAGAAAACACCACAGGAACACAGTTTTAAAATTTTTCTAACATATACATACCTACTACTTTTTAGTAGTATAGACCAGTGTCGATAATTTTTGAAACCAAAAAAATAATAGTAGAATAAAACCCACTAATATTATAAAAATGAAAGGAAAAATAAATTACGGGCGATCTGAGGTCGGGAAGGGGTAAGGGGGGTGTTTTAAGGGTAAAAAACTGTTTATCTCGATTTCCGGCAAAACTACAAGTCCTATGGAAAAAAGTTAAATGGCAATGTTGTAGGTAATAAAAAGATCTAAAGCTTTTGTATTCACACTTTTTTCACATAACCTCAAAATTTATGTAAAAAATTAAATATAAACAGTTTTTGGTTTTTTATTTTTATCTTTTACAAAAAGAAAATATTTTTCACAAAATTTTGTGAAAACTTACCTTTTTATGTTCTAAATACACTGTATTTTTATTGATTTAAAATATTTATTTTTTTCACCTTAACTTGACTTAATATCGAAAAAGCACCCTAGTTTTCCATCGAAAGTTCTCACGTCAAAATATTTGCTTTCTTAAAAAAATTAGTGGGCTTTTTGCTTGTTAAAATCTCTACTTTGTGATGGTGTAAAAATATATATACATTATCATAGTAAATTTTCTCAGAAAAGCTGCCTAAACCTGGTCTAGTATGAATATCGACGCCGATAAACCCAATGTCTTGACAACTGACGTCATTTTGCTTTCAACCAATGGTGGCGCGTTTAGGAAGTTTCGATTTCCCGCCGTTAATATTCACTTTTTATACAATATTTTAAGGGTTTAAATAATAACTAAATAAAAAAAATACCTTTTAATCATAATGTGACGATAATAAAGATTGAAAAAAAAGATATTTGAAGCAAAATTAAATTTTATGCATATTCCCTATTGTGGGCCGATTTCAAAATTTTATTTTTTGTTTGATACTTCCAAGATGTTCCCATTGTCACCAAGTTAGGATCTGATAATGGGATCCTAGGGAAATCGATGGCAAGTCTTTAATTTTATAGGCACTTAGTACGAGTTGAAAGGAAATTCCTTTAAAATTATACATACATTTAGACTGATAGTTGTGTTCTTCCAGGCTATTACGTTAATATGATAATAGAAGGTAAATCTCATTAACCTCTAGGAGTTAGGTGGAATAATGGACGTGGTTTATTTAAACTATTTCGTATGAGGAATGTAAACATAAAGATGAGCTCGTAGTATAGTTACAGCTACAGTAGTCGTATAGTCGTAGATCGAGTACTCTTTGGACAACGACCAACCCCCCCCCCCCCCCTTCGTTAGACCTGATTATTAATTACTATTACGTTACATACGTTAATAGGTATGCTAAAAATAAGTTATTTTATTTTAGTGGTGCATTATTAAAAGTTTTGTGTCCATTTTTGTGTTTATCGCCATACTTATAGGACACATAGAATATTCGTGAAAAGAGAATATTTTGTTAATTTCAAATGAAAATCCGGTAATATGTCTTTATAAGTAGTTCTTTCTAAAAACAACTACTTTACAAATTTTCGTATTGTGCAGTTTTACCTACATACATATATTTAAGTACCTAGTAGTATTGTATAGTGTCTAGAGTATATTACTTTGATTGCAGAGAACAGACCAGTCATTACAAAAACGATAATGACAGTCATTTACTCGTAATTCCTGCGACGTCGCACAAAGATAAACTAAGGACGTCAAGCGGCGCGAGAACAAAATTTTCTGTCCATACAAAAATAATATTTTTGTTAACTATTTTAGGCAATAATAGTAATAATTGAATACACAGTGGTAGCCCAGAGGTAACGCAATCGCTTGGACAACCGAGTGATGCGGGTTCGAATACGGGTCTCGCACCTCTGATACTTTTCATGTGCGAATCATTTCTATCATGATTACCACTTGTCTTACGGTGAAGGAAAACATCGTGAGGAAACCTGCATGTATGAGAGAACCTAGCAAGTCTTCGAAGACATGTAAAGTCCGCCAACACGCAAGAGGCCAGCAAGGTAGACTATGGCTTGATCCCCTTCGTATTAAGGGTTAAATAGGAAGTAGTGAGACGTTAAAAAGTGCTGTACAGATCGATCGTCTGTACAATTAATTTAACAATTTCTTAATTACTATTGTAATTATTTTTGGACGAATGAGACTGGGCTCAAAAGTGTAGTCCGGAGAGCCCCCTAAAGTTATTTTTAGCCTATTTTTTAGTATAAAATATAAATATATATTTTTGCAATAAAATAACACATTGTAAACGTTTGGATACACCAAAAACCTACCTACTGTAAAAAGTCTCGTATGGGTAATAATTTGTTAGGAAGGTTTCAAATAGTTATAAAGCAAGGCCAGATCTAAAACATCCATATCATCGTATATAAACATATTTCAAATTGTATTGTTGATGTAATTTTACATATTATGTCAAATTACGCATAATTTTTATTTGATCGTGAGTTTGTATGTACATTTTTTTATATACAAACATACAAAATCTTAAAAGACTTATTTAAATAAATATACCACGAGTATAAGCACGAGTAAGTGGGTTGATAACACCGAGGAGTTTATCAATGACTGCAAAGTTTCTTAGACTGTCTATCTTTATGCAATGTGTGAAGGAATGGTAGAATGTTATAATTTTTTTGGTTTATTTTTAGTTCAGACAGTGATAAGTTTAACGCCAGGACGGGATTTCCGAGTAGACAAAATACTCAAGCAAGAAGTTAAGTTAAATAATTTATTTTTTAAATATTTTTAAAGTTCCACCGCTGGGCACGGAGAAATCTTTTATACAAGGTTGATCAAACTTCCACCATGGTGTCCAAGTGCGAAGTTGGCGGACTAGTACCTACCTACATATCTTACGAAAACAAGATGGTATTCATGTTGAAAATGATTCGCACATGAAATTATCGCTAAACTTAGTTTCGCAATTTCGCAAGCGAGCGCATTACCACTACACTGGGTCTCACTGCTTTTATTTTATTTTTAAATCTTTTAAAAGTAATACTTATTATTTGAACTTTAGTATTTTAAAAAAATATTATTACACGTAGTTACTACTTACCAAACCAAGACTCATGTTCTGCAGTAAGTCGCACGGCCGAGTTAGGTTGTCTAAGCTGCTCCAGAAGGACGCCGGGATACGCGATGTTAGCGCCAGTGCCAGTCATGTACATAACTATACCCGTGATTACGAATAACTGTAAAGAATAATTATAATTTTAACTAGATATTTTTATTTTAGCTTAATTTTAATTTCTGTATCGATATAAGAATAATTTTTTAAATAAGTTTCGTAAAGAAGGTCAAAATTATAGATATTGAAATTTGAAACTCAAGTATTTAGGTCATGTGGTAAAAAGTTTTGTAAAAAAAAAACATTTAAAAAAATGATACAAAAATTGTCTTTCATCCTTGCCTTCGCGTTCGATCCCATTATAGAATGACAGAAGCTATCGGTGGTGAGGATCCTAACGTACAAGAAATCTCCTCATAATTTTTGGTGAAGCTGCAGAAATTAGTGTAGCTGCCCCCCAAATAGAACATGCAGGAATGCTCACAAACCATATACTTTATGGTTTATTACGTAGGTTTGAAATTAATAATAATCAAAAACAAGGTTGATTCTATTGACAGGCGAATTTTATAAGATTGTACTATGAATGGTTGAATGAGATTTGCTTTTATACGCGCGAAACGTCATTACGTCGATTTAAAACATAGCTGAGATCAACGATGACTCTCAACCTCGACAACTTTTTTCAATATGTGTAGTATTGCGTGATTGCTATACGGGTCTAAGTTGTGCGAAGGTTGCTCGTGTTTTAACGATTTCTCGAACGACAAAGAAAGAGAAGTAGTGAAAGGAGGCAGCCCTGTCTTACGTCTGCGTTTACCTCTATGTCCTCCGAAATGAGCCTTTTATGAGTCACTGTACAAGAATAATTCTTGTGATGTTAATTATTTTCTCTGAGAAGCCAATTTCGCGCAATCGAGGCCACATGCTAGCCCACCTCACCGTATATATCAAATGCCTTTTACAAATCTACAAAAGTGAAATACTATCTCCCTTTGCCATTCTGTTGCCTGTTCTAGTATGATAAGGAGGGTGTTGATCTGATTTGTGCACGATCGATTGGGCCGAAATCCTGCTTGCTCTCTGGGTATGAGGGGGTCGACGGCCTTCGAGAATCTATCCAAAATGACTTTACAGAGCACTTTGGACGTGACCGAAAGCAAAGCCCGAAAGAAAAAAAAATACCTCTCCAGTTACAGCATTGACAGATTTCCCCCTTTTTGGTACAGTGATAAGAAGGCCTTTGTTCCAATCGCCTGGTAAATCTTCTTCTTGCCAGATGCGCTATTATGATTCGGTCTGAGATCAGTTTCCAGTCCGAAAAGAGAACTCCCACGCCATATTATCGGGTTGTCGCCAAATACCCTGGGCGCCGGGTACCCAGTTCGTTGGTATTAGACGAATATCTTGAAAATAACGACGTATCGCAATTATAATGTAACTGATGGATGTAAGTACACATGATTTGCTGGTAATAAAAAAAGAAACTGATTTATGAGGGTCTGGTACCCTCGCTAGTGGCCTCCAACCTCCCCTATAGCCACCCCGAGCCTCGCTAACCTGATTTACGAGCGACTGAACTCACGATACTGAATTCAACACTCTAGGATCTAATTTATGAGCAACAACGGCTCCCACGCAACTCCACTGAGTTGCTGCTGATAATTTATGAGCAACAACGGCTCCCACGCAACTCCACTAGTTGCACATAATCTCTAAATATAATTTATGAGCAACCACGGCTCCCACGCAACTCCACCGAGTTGTACTGCTGATAATTTATGAGCAACGGCTCCCACGCAACTCCACTAGTTGCACTGCTGATAATTTATGAGCAACGGCTCCCACGCAACTCCACTAGTTGCACTGCTGATAATTTATGAGCAACGGCTCCCACGCAACTCCACTAGTTGCACTGCTGATAATTTATGAGCAACAACGGCTCCCACGCAACTCCAATAGTTGCACTGCTGATAATTTATGAGCAACAACGGCTCTCACGCAACTCCACTAGTTGCACTGAAACTCTAAATATAATTTATGAGCAACCACGGCTCCCACGCAACACCACTGCATTATCACACGCTGGTAAAATAAATTCACTTACTTGGCAAACACGGTGTTGCGCCTGATCTGCCTCGCACCCACAGAATACTTTCACTTGGGAGCTCGCACCTCATCAGGTCAGCGTCCCGTACACGACCGCGTTTCGAACACGTCTGTTTCAAATCTCAATCTATTCTATTTAGCTGTCATCGTTCTACCCTCACGTTTATGACAAATAATATTTAAATATTTAATCACTTATTTCGCGACTACCCTACGGTATTCGCGACACGGGTGTCGTTTTCATCCTTCTTAGGGAATCTAATCTCGCAGGGAATATAGGGCCCGAGCGAAGCGAGGGCGAGTCGCTAGTGTATAATAAATTCACTGATAGATATATTGTTTTTCACTAACCGTTTGACACGTCTGTGTTTGTGTCTGTCTGTGGCATCGTAGATTTTTGATAAAAATCGGTCTAAGATGACCGCCACCACAAAATGGCGAATTACATTTTTTTTCACAACTCTCTCAATATAGGTATCAAATGAAAGGGCTTGACTAGAAGATAAAAAATTTATATTAGTCCCGCTGAGTTTCTTTCGCCAGTTCTTCTATTTAGAATTTGAATTAGAAGACTATTAAAAGAGAATGAGGAATATTGACTAAGGAATGAAAACTAAGCTTGACTTGATTTTTTTTTGTCTGATAAATGCCCATAGATAATTGATGAGGAAAGTGGAGTGATGACTGGTAAATAGAATCTAACGAATATTTTTTTATTTAACTTGTAGTACATTATTATTATTTTGTGACAGGGGTTTTTAAAATGTTTAATTTGGTTTTATCTTATATATTACTAGCAGGACCCGCGGCTTCGCTCGCGCTAAAAGCACAAAAAATATTTTTTGGCTTTATGCTTTTACTTATGATGTAATCTATACATATAATAAAACTGTAGAAAAGTCGTTTTTGTACATCAAAAAAAAATTACAAAAAAATAGCCAGGGTGTTAAAGGACAACCAATAGAACCCATTTCCAGCATTTTTAGAATTTTTGTCTGTTTGTCGGTTTGTCGGTTTGTCTGTTTATTTATCCGGGCATCACGTAAAATGTACGAAAGCAATGTAGATAACTTTTATACACAACGATTGAACGTAACTTGAAGTAACATTTAGTTTTTGTTTCATTGCAATCGGTTCAGTCTATCAAAAGATATTTGAGTTTAAAGTGAAGAAGTAGAGAAATTCCAGAAGTAAAATTAGGGTTATGTGAATTTGGTCTCACTCATCTACACACCTGAGTGTAAATATGCGTGCACACTGCACAGTTAGGAGGCTGCGAAAATGCACAGAAGTTTATTGTTACAAATAGGCGATGGCACATACCCCGTACAAGAAGATGGAAAAGTTATTTTGATTGATAATGATTTGAATTGATGGTTCCACAGCTAATGTTGTTTATAAAGAAGCACTAGCATAAATAAAAAAAAAGATTTGTATCAGTATCCTCCAACAGCGCTTCGCACTAAAAAATACATTGTTAAGTTCCGACATCCACGCGAACGAAGTCGCGGGCACAGCTAGTAACGAATAATTCCCCATTTAAAGGTCCACCCTCTTTTATGAAGACTACTGTATACAACGAGCTATTGTGTTTTCCCGTGGAGACCGACCTACACCTGCTATTTGAAACATTTCGGTAGACCTACAATATTCTAAATTAAAACATAATTTTGATAATAATTATTATAAACTTTTAAGTTTTAGTAAGAGCCAGCCATATTTTGTTGCCATTATCATTTATCCTTATCGTTCAACAGAACCAGTTATTGTGTTTTTTTACGTATAATTAAAAATTTTACTTCAATAAAAGATATTTTAAATGTTGTTTCGTGTATTAATATCTATATCCGAGTTACTGTTTCTTATATCTACTGGTGAAAATGGGTATTGAGGAGAGGAGATAGATATTTGATATTTTAGACATTTCTGTAGGGCTTTTTAATACCTACAATTTCCTACTATAGTTTTGATATATCTCTCAAGATTTAGACAGCGCTAGGTTTCTTACGACGACTCAATAAGACTAATTATTTTGTTTTGCAGTGGAAATATTTTATATTTTTATATTAGCAGCATTTACATTATATTCTTGGTTTGTCTAGCCTGACCCCCAAAAAAAAACAAAATCCTAGCTACATCATTGAATCGTAGAAATGTATATCAATTTTTCCTTTATTTACTTTTATATTTTAAGTATTGAAATTAATTTTTATTTTAATTATTTAAGTTTTTAAATAAATAACAAATAAGTATTAGCCATTGACCCACCTGTCTTAAAAATGGTGACACCTTTCCCTTCTCGCAGACAGGGTCGTCCATGATGATATCGAATTTTTTTTCAGACATTGTACTGTGATTTTAGTTAGTGTTCTTCATATTACACGTAATATGATTTGTAAGATCTGTAAAGAATAATAATTTGTTAAATTTTTTTTTTATTAAGAACTTACAATAACAGAAATGGACTTGAACTTTTGAAATAACAAAATTAAATGGACTTAAATGTACCTCTAATCATTTGTACATATATCTGGAATAGGTGACATTAGACTAAGTTTGTTGGCGAAGACATGCAACAAACATGAACTTCGTAAGTCTTTTGAAGACACTAGTCATCAAAAGATTATCTATACGCGAATTAAATTTCATCAAAACTTCTCCGTTTAAAAATCATTGAAACTGACGATAAAAAATATGCAACAATATACTTATTATAATAAATAATTACGTTTAAAGAGAGTAGCATCGACAAATACTCGCTTAACCTTTCGCGGCGCTTACTTTGAATGTGTGATTTCTTAAGTATCCTTTCACTTTGTCATGTGTAAATAATGAGGAAACAAAATCTAAGCATCTGGTCGCCTTACTGAGAGTGTAGCTGGAGTGTGCTTAGTATGTTAGAAATAACATATGCCTATCTACTAATTTGCAATAACTATTTTTATCTATTTTTTTTTTGTTCTGCGTATTCAAGTGTTACCAACTCCTAAAATAAAGATAAAACACCCCTAAATAGCCCCAAATGCTATTTTCAAAAACCCCAAAAAAGCCGTATTGAATATTTTAAATTAATAATAAATTTAGGTATTTTAAATAAGTTTTCCGTTTTATAAAGGTAAATAAAAATAAAATAGATTTAAGTATTGTTTTTCTTTTAACTTATTTTAACTAATTAAACATCGACATTGCCAATAATTGTATATTAACGATAATAATTAATCTCGTTTTAGTGATGTATGAAATATAATTTATGCCCCTAAAAATAGTACAAAATTTTTGACCCTAAAAATGGCCCTGTATGTATTTCCGGCTCAATATAGGGCTAAAACCCCTAAGTAGGGAACCCCTGTCTATTCTTTTTAAACCCTTCCATTTGACATCCGAATTCCATTTTTAGGAGTCTGCCATATTGGAATTAGAATGAGTGATGAGAGAATGAGTCACTAGTTAATAATATGTAGCTTATGAGATGTTAATTAATTTAAGTTCCGATATATTTCAATTTTCATATCCATCGTCGCTTATTATTTATCAAACACGCTATACCACTGTTTTGCTTATAAATAAGTCATTGTGATAGTTTTGTTTAGAGTAAGGGTCGTGTAGCGGTTTTTGTATGAATATTTTAGGATAATATGTTACAATATTGCATTCTGTTTCCTCAACCGGAATATAATCGAGAATATGTATAATGTACATGTAATTTGAATATTTTCTCCATATTTATTATTCTGGCATAAATCATCAATCAGAATTATGTGTTTGTTTATTCCTTTATTCTTTTTTTGCGCTAATCTTAGGAACTACTTATTCGATTTGAAAAAAATCTTTTTTCAATAGATAACCCATTAATTGTGGAAGGCTGTAGACTATATATCATCATAACATATAGACTATTCCATACTGACCGTAAAATTGTAAATAATATCAAACCTCGTGTGAAGTGACGGTAGGTCGATAATAATAACAATAGTATTCAAATATCTACTTGCTCGAAGAAATGTCGTCAAGAATAGCTAATTTAGAACTGCGATAAGTGAATTTAGAGCACGGATAAATAAGTAATTATTGAAATGACAAGTGCTGAAATATACTTACAGGTACCTACGATATTAATTACACTTACTAAGTAGGTACTTACTATTACTAATTACTATTTATCAGCAGGGTTAAATACTTGTGGCTGTTCCATTCTTTTTGTCGCGTGAACTGTCTTCGCTCTTTGTCTTTCTATCTTTTCTAACGATAGGACTTTCAATTAGGTACTTTCTCGTAATAAAATCACACGATCGAACTAACACACACTCCCACCATTTTGATCCACTCATTTATTTATGATGTAAAAATTTCTAAAGGGCTTTTAAAATGTATCATGTTATAGAATTAATCTATAGTTCAAAAGATATGGCGTGTCTTGAAGAAGTAAACCTCTTGGTTCAATGCTTTCCGGTCGTGTTGAAACTATCCCATAGGAAGACCCGACCATGGGTGAAAAAAAGATAGTATACAAAAGTATCTCCCGCGCAGATGTTCATCACATTGTTAGGTGGATTGGATACTATAAGTCATTACTTTGAAAGGTTCTAACGACTCGCCCTCGCTTCACTTGTGTTCGTCCCTAGGTACAAATACTTTAAAATTATCCTATATCTTGATCCGGATAATCAAAAAGAAAAAGAATTACATTATAATATGTAGGTATAGATGATAAAAAATCAATGAAAAAGCTAATTAGTGCCATAATCTGATCATTACATTTTTTCCGTTTTTAATTATACGAGTAATAGTCTTTTTTCTCTCAATAAGCAGGTAAGACGTATATTGTTATTGTATTGTTCAACATTGCAGCACTAATTAAAAGACCTTGGAGATTTAATATTTGTATAACGTAGGTAATTCTATTGCCATTGATTATATTTAGAGTGTCCATATTTATTATTATAAAATTGAAATCGGAAAACATCTGAATCTCGGAAACGGCTCCAACGATTTTCATAAAATTTAATATACAGATTACGGGGGCGATAAATCGATCTAGCTAGGATTAATTTTCAGAAAATGTTGTTTTATTAGTGTTTTCAATAATCAACTTTATTGATAACCAACTTAATGTTTAAGTTGTTAAACTTATTATTTTTTATTGAAAGAAAATAACAAAAAGGCGGCGTTTGGGTAGCCCAATATTGCCACTTAAACAGAAAAATATGACTCTTCCCGACATCTATTGGCGAATAATAATAACATTTTTCTTAAGAATACCGAGCAAAGCTCGGTCATCCAGGTACTTATTATAAAATTGTAATAGATCCAACGTATACTACAGCAACTATTCGTAGCCAATGATATTATATACTATCTTTGGTCGTAGCAAGTTAGCAATCATGTGTCTAGTCGGGGACGAGCGTGCAATCGATGAGAGTGATGAGACGCGGGTAGACTGTAGAGCGCAAGCCCGCGTCAGTACATACATACAAATAAAATTGAAGTGTCTGTTTGTAATTTCAAATTAACAGCATTTCACTAAATGCATATAAAAGGATATGAGGTACTAACATCAAAAATTCAATTTAAAAAAAATGTCTGTTTGTTTGTTCCAGCTAATCTCTGATACGGTTGGACCGATATTGACGAGACTTTCACTCGCAGATAGTTAATGTTATGAGAAGTAACTTAGGCTACTTTTTATTTAATTATAAAATTATAAAAACGGTTCAGTTTATTTTAACTTGCGCCCAGCGAAACCGGCCGGGTTTGTTAGTTACATAATAATATTCTACAATAATTGTAATGTACATTTACATTACATTTCGTAACTTATTTCTTTTTCGTCCAAAGTCCATGAAAAGAAGACTTAAAATTTTCAAATACCAATTAAATTTAAACGAAGACCTTCCTTATATCGTACGAATCCTTAACTCAGTGAAATATCTAAACATTAGTTTTTAAAATTACTCAAATTATAAATGTGCTAAAATATTTTAATCAATATTTATTTATTTATAAGCTTCTTTTACAAAAGCTTGTAATATCTGAATGATCTTGATTCTTGAGTGATCTGAATGATATGAAAAATGGACAATCGTCTAATTATTATCTGGCAGAGTTTTGTCCGGCCTTCTCAAAAATCTCTCCTCGGGAGATGTTTTTGAAATTACAACATATTATAAAACAAAATCCTCTGACGCGTCCGTTTGTCTGTTCGTAATAAACTCAAAAACTACTAAGTACACAGATTTTTATGCTGTTTTCACCAATGGATAGAATGATTCGCTTGCACTAAAATTCTATTGTATCGTACCATTCGTATCATAGCATTTTCTACTAGTTTTTACTTTCGAATCATACTAGGTACGTGTATTTGTTACGATGTGTTTTTGGTTTTTTTTAAATATAAAAAAACATATTTAAGGAGAAGCCTGGAGCAAATATTTGGTGACAATACCCTGGGACGAATTTCTTAACGTATTTTATTATTTAAAAAATAAATTTCGCTTGAAAAAGAGTGTAGGGTCTAGCGATAGGAGTTCATTTTAATAAACATATTTTTATGACTTGCAATTCGCTTTAACAATTAATTATTATTTAATTATTTATGAACTAATTACGTGGAGCTCATTTAACTAATAAGTTTTAAGACATTTGCGTATAAAGTGAAGCAATAGATCGTATTAATATCCATCATTTGTTGCAAATTGTGCAAGACACATATCAATTAACGGTTGTTACATAGTTACGCTTACGTAGGTATCTTGAGTTCAAATTATAGATAATTTATTAGTACTTATTTCTATGTAAATTCTGAATTCTTATATATCGTTTCGTGAAATAAAATAGTCACTGCTTCTTCCCCCCAACTCTTCTTATCTATGAAGTGGAGTTTCTGATAAGTCAATAACAAATCGAATTTAAGCATATTAATATAAGGTGGGTAGACCATGGAAGGCCATGTTCCTTCGAAGGCCAATTATCAAAAAATCATAGTTATTGCCAGGTGATAACAAATTCCTTTTACTAACACTAATACCTAACTATCTTAAAGACATAGACGCGACGGCCGCGGCAAGTCCCTCACGCCGATATTATGTAAATGCGGTCCATCGATATATTGACTTCTCTTATCGACGTTAAAATCGTAAGTCGCGCTCACAGAGAAACTTTTTAAGTAAAGTTTTTAAGTAAATAACCTATTATTTTGCATTAATTTTTTGTTACTCTGAATTAGGAACAAGGGTTAGCTATAGTAATAAAAAAAGTTACCACTTTATTATGATTTCAGTCAAAATATCGATAGTTTTCCTAGAAAAGTCAATGGTTCCTTTTAAGGCCAATCAAACTAGGTCAGATATTTTTTTTATAATTTTACTACGAGTATTAAGGTCCTTGAAAACTTATTTTTTTTCAATATAAAATTCATTAGTACCTATTACTTTTAAAAACATTTCTTTATTATAATTTCTAAAAGATTCTTAGTTATATCACATAATACTATACTAGCTTATACAATTGTGATCAAGTTATTTTCGTTGAGTAGGTATTTTATAAATGGATATACATATAATGTTGAGCGTTTAATGTTACGTTATAATGAAAGACCTTTTAATGTAGTTTAAGTATAAGCAGATATTTTGATAATCATAACGTTAATTTTCAGTTCAATGACTGATTTATAATATTGACCTTATATGGAGCCCTGTTCCTAGTAAGGCCATTTAGAAGAGCTTTCGAAAACCTACGTTTATTAGATGGTGATTAACTTTGCAATAAAAAAAAGTGTTTGATATGCTACATAATAAAACAAAGTGTTATTAAAAAATAAGTTTGTTTCATTTATCCAGTAAATGAACAAATTATAACCGTTTATTTGTTGAGGTTTCTATGGTCCACCCACCTTATAGTGTGGAAATATAATATAATTACTCGTAAGTATGAAAAGTGAAAACTAATTATAGGTAAGGAATCGATATTTACTGAAAAAGCTACATTTGCGAATTATAAACTACACAGATTACGCATGACAGTATGATATTTTAACATTGATAACCTAACCTCACATAAGAATGCCACTACAGATTGCTGTGAAATCAAACCCGCGACCTCTAGATAAGCATATTATAGCAGCAGCACCGAACAGTCGTTAGAATACTTCATACTTAACAAATGAGGATAAATAGCTTTAAATGCACTCAGCGATAGTCCATTACAATATGCAGAATTTTTCTTACGTAACAACTATTAAGAGTGTGGAATAATCGAGACTTTACAATACTTTGATTAGTTAACATTTTGCATCTTTCGATAATTTTAATATTTTTAAATATTATCAATATTTTAGTATTCCTCGCTTTCGAAAATAAAACATTTTTGGATCAGATCAGCACAACGCCGTCACCGCCGGAACAAAGTTTGGGATAAACGAAAGAATTACACTTAATCTATACACATAATAAATTCTGACTACGTCGAATCTGTATATTCAATGATTCAATTCAATTCAATTCTCTTGTTAATGGCTTCAAGCGTGCCAGTTGAGCACAGATTAGGTACTTCGCCAATGTCACGTAGAATGGAGAAGACACGAAGGATTGGTCGGTAAATCTGTACGTTCAATATTTTTAGGAAAATCTAATTGAAATAATCATTATTATCAATACAGAGGCCAAATCTATAGTTTTTGTCTGTCTGTCTGTGACCGCGTTACAAGAAAACTTTTACATACTACAAATCTAAACTAAAAAGTAGAAAATAATACTTTTAAGAACTTCGTTAATTTTTCAGTCGGTGCCAGCCAAGACGGACAGATTTATCTTGCCTTTGCAATGGACTTTCGAACGGTATTTTGATTATGTTTACAAATTTATAGATTAATCGAATATGTGTCTATTTAAGGTTATTTTGCTTTGGCTGGAACCGACTTCAGAATTAACGAAGTTCTTAAAAGTATTATTTTCTACTTTTTAGTTTAGATTTGTTTAGTTTTGAAGTCGGTTTTTGTTTTTTGTTAAAAATAATTTATTTTCAAATTTTTAGCGGAAAGTAGATACTTATTTTGTTTATGTACAAAAAAGAATTTTCCAAATCGGTCCAGCCATCTTCGAGTAATGGGGAACATACATAAAAAAAGTCCCCAACGAATTGAGAACCTCCTCCTTTTTTTAAAGTCGGTTAATAAGAGCCTGAAAGAATTTAACTATCGGTCTATAATTACGTATAATTTTGAAAGAATTTTCTTTTAACTCCTAACCGTTGAGGAGTTGTACCTTCCATCATTAGCTCAACCACAGGAGATGATGATTATCAGACGCAAATACTTGAACAGCTTTAGAAAATATATGAAAAACGTAATAAGTGCCTATAAAATTTGAGAGTTGTCTTCGATTTCCCTGGGATCCCATCATCAGATCGTGACTTGGTGACTATGGGACCAACAAGAAACTATACCCTTTCAAACAAGAAAAGAATTTTCCAAATCGGTCCAGCCATCGTCGAGTAATCGGGGAACATACATAGGAAAAAAAAAAAAAAAAAGTCCCCGACGAATTGAGAACCTCCTCCTTTTTTGAAGTCGGTTAATAAATTCGTTTTCATGTAGTAACTATATCTTTGATAGTTTAAGCAATATCAGTTAAGAAATTTAGCAGTGCAAATATGATTTACTATTGATCCTATTTAGACCGTTCGTAAGGAATAAGGAAGTAAACGTGCCTATAGTATAGCAGGTACAAACGTAGCACTTATAAGTCTTGGTCATGGAATTTCCATTTGTTTATAATGACATAATGTTAAAATTAGTTGCAAAGCGAATCGTTTAAAATTCCTTTAAATACTATAGTTTATGTCTTCTATCTTTATATAAATTTCGTGTCACGTTATTCGTTTGCGATGAACTCTGATTTCAATGATTTTTTAAAATTTCTGATTTGCCCCTTGTAATTTTTTTAAATGTGTAAGTTTTAACCCAAGTTCACAATTAAGTATTTGATTTAATTTGATGTGAAAAGTTCGAATATTTTGTACTGTTAGTAGGGGAAGTGACCCAAATATTGGCACTTTAAGACATGGCTATTAATCAAATGAATGTAGAATTGTCTTTAAACTATTTATGTCGATGTTTATTATGTTCTAGTATATCCAATATAATCTACTTTTAAGATCATACGCTAAAACAAATCTATTTTGTCGTATAAAAGAAAAAAATAAGATTGTGTATTTTTTTTGGAAAAACCAATTATTGGCACCTATAATCCTAATCATTGACACAGTTAATGCTAATTATTGGCACTTCTAATTCGTTTACTAATTCTACTTTGTCTTTAAATATAACTATCGGTATTTTCGTAAATTATAATTTAATTTGTAAGTAGGTTATATACAAGGAATAGTTCTCTTAAAACAGTTAAAAAATAGGTTCTTTCTCAAAGTTCAGCTCATCCATCTCTAACAGATTTTTACATTTCATCATCGTTTGAATCTGCAAGCATTTTAAAAATTTCTGATGCACTGTAGGCTTTTCTAACTACCCTTCTTAAAGTAGAAGGCACAACATCATCATCCTGTTTCGTACACATTTTCTTCTTCATTTGACTCTAGCTCTACTACTTTTTCGACATTTTCAAAAACATTATCTTTTTCCGCTTCTTGAATATTTAGTAAGTTTTTCTTTACATCATGTGCATTACTTCTTTTGTACTGTACTGTCTGTGTAAGTATTTTTTTCTTCTAATTCTAATTTTCTTTTTTTAACACCTTCTTCTTTTAACTCTTTTTGCCTTTTTCTTTTCTGTGTTGGATCTGGGTACCTGAAACTCTCTTGCAGCTTGTTTCTTGCTCATTCCAAATTCGACTGCATTTAAGGCATTTTTTAAATTCTCATCATCATATTTCACTCTCTTTTCTTAAGGCTTCGCTTTACTTTTGGTCTTCATTTTCGTCTTTATTCGTATGTATGTGTATGTGTATATGTAATAAACCATTTATTGGCATATTATCGACCCAATTATTGGCGTAGTGTCCATAATAGGTATTAGACTCATTGGCACTGTGCCAATTATAGGATAACCAAATAATTTATTGTTATTCATTCAGAGGAAATGTAAAGTTAATAATGTTAAAAGGTAATGAATAAAAAAGAACGGGAATAAAATATTTATAAAACGACTAATTATTGGCATAGTGTGCCAAGAATGGGACTATGAGCTATTTGGCATCCAGTAATTGGCACCCCCGATTAATAGCGAAAACATAACTTTTTATCACTTAAAATCGTTACCATACTATGCTTTAAGCATCATACAATATTAAGCAAGTACACTCATTTGGTCTCTAATTATACGAGCATAATTAGAAATGTATAATCAAATTGACTTACCTTATGAAAACAATAACAAAATCGGTTTTCATTCACAGCGAAATTTTAAGCGGCTACTTTTGAATGAAGTACAACGGCATCAAAGATTCAGTGTTGGCAATTTAATAATGCAATATTACTACTAAAATATTGTTGTTGTTAACATTATCTTGGGCCAAAGGGAACCTTATTATTATAGTTTAAATGCATAAGTGCCAATAATTGGGTGTATGCCAACATTTGGGTCGTTTACCCTATATTTTTTTACTATTATTCACAAACTAACCACATGTCTTTAATTACACTGATGACTACAGTACGTCGAGATTTTTTCCTTATGGTGTATTATAGATAATAATGTACTCTTGTTCCGAAATCCGAATCATTAATTAGATCAGCTGTTTAATTTTTTATATAATATAGGTACTCATTTTTGTAAATTTCTGCATAGAAATACTAAATTTTAGATCTGGCTTAAGAAAAATTGATCCTGTAAAATTTTTATTGATTAATACGATAAAAGTTACAAAAACATAGGCAAGTCTTCTGATTTTTTGACTTGCATTTTTGATTTTTGGTTGGTAGTTATCGGCACTTTGGTAAAATAATTATGATTATCGATACAGAGCCCGATTCTATTGTTCATAGAATTTTGTCCGAGAAAATCACTGGAAGCTGACCGGGTTAGCATACTAACCCTATCCTAGACTATTTTAATAAAATTTGGTATTATGACCGCTGGTTATCCGGATCAACATACAGGATATTATTTTCTCGGCTGCAAAAAAACAACATTTTTGAGAAATCTAATGTGAAGTCACTAATGACTCCGTTTTACTCCTCCGACTCGGGAATCGGGATCAAGGTGCAACACACGAAATAGAAGAAACGTTTTCTGTTCCGTGCTGCATCATGAATGGTTTAGCTCCATATCAAACAAAAGTATAAAAAACAAATGTCAACACAAATTTCCTGTTGCCTAAACAAAAACATAACAATAGGTACGTTATACGTACAAGGTTTTCATAGATTTAAATGGAGATTAGCTTCCTCTTACGTGCAAGATACACGGGATACATTGCAGCATTGCCTTTTTAACCGACTTCAAAAAAAGGAGGAGGTTCTCAATTCGTCGGGGACTTTATTATTTTTTTTTTCTATGTATGTTCCCCCATTACTCGACGATGGCTGGACCGATTTGGAAAATTCTTTTTTTGTTTAAAGGGTATAGTTTCTAGTTGGTCCCATAGTCACCAAGTCACGATCTGATGATGGGATCCCAGTACTTATTACGTTTTTCATATATTTTCTAAAGCTGTTCAAGTATTTGCGTATAATCATCATCTCCTGTGGTTGAGCTAATGATGGAAGGTACAACTTCTCAACGGTTAGGAGTTAAAAGAAAATTCTTTCAATTTTATACGTAATTATAGACCGATAGTTAAATTCTTTCAGGCTCTTATCAACCGACTTCAAAAAAGGAGGAGGTTCTCAATTCGTTGGGCACTTTTTTTATGTATGTTCCCCATTACTCGAAGATGGCTGGACGGATTTGGAAAATTCTTTTTTTTTACATAAACAAAAGAAGTAACTACTTTCCGCTAAAAATTTGAAAATAAATTATTTTTAACAAAAAACAAAAACCGACTTCAAAACTAAACAAATCTAAACTAAAAAGTAGAAAATAATACTTTTAAGAACTTTGTTAATTTTGAAGGCGGTGCCAGCCAAAGCAAAATAACCTTAAATAGACACATATTCGATTAATCTATACATTTGTAAACATAATCAAAATACCGTTCGAAAGTCCATTGCAAAGGCAAGATAAATCTATCCGTCTTGGCTGGCACCGACTTCAAAATTAAGGAAGTTCTTAAAAGTATTATTTTCTACTTTTTAGTTTAGATTTGTTTAGTTTTGAAGTCGGTTTTTGTTTTTTGTTAAAAATAATTATAGATAGCCTTTTATAGATAGATCTTTTGTTGCATTGAATTTAGAAGTGGAGGAACCCGGTACGCATTAATTATATGTGGCATTTATTTTATGCTATTAGTTTAATATCATTGAACTTGGTAATTATATATTTCTCCGTTTTTAAATACAAAATAAAAATCACACGAGTTGAATTCAATGTCAAAATATTATCATTTAAGAAACCATTTCATTGTAAGGTTATCAATGAAGAATAATTGTATAAATATTATATTATGTATAATTTAAGTGATAAATATTAAAATTTTGTACTGGGAACTTAAATATGATTTAATTGGTACATTGTTTAAAATTAAATACAAACTGTCATAAATTTACATACTGACCTGAGATAACTATAAAAGTTAAAAGACGTCAGTAACCCTTGATCGTAGGGTATTAATAGTAAGGGTACGAATAATATTTGTATTTAATTTAAAATTAAGTGATATGAATCGTCTAAGCATTACTAAACGACTTATTATATTTTTAAAATAGGTAAATAAGTTTTTTTGGTGCAAGAATAAAGATAAATACGCAAATGCTAAAGAAAAAAAAGACAGATAAGAAATACTTACATAACAATAAATTGTAAATTAAAAAAAAAACAAATCACATTTCGCGAATAGCAACACTAAATTCAAAAACTTCGTATCCAAGACCCCTGTGCTCGGCCGCCGGCGACACACTGCATGACTGCAGCGACATGGCCGCCAGTGTGCTGTGCGTGTACGTGAACTTGAGTAAAAAAAGTTAAGCGTTTTACATTATTTCCACGTGTGTTCCGTAGGATTTATTTTTTACTTGGTTAAATTCTATTGTTCTGTGTTCTTTCATTTTTCAATTTTATAATATTATGTATTATGATTATTTTTTTATGTTCTATGGATTCATCATTCAGCCCTTCTTACGTTCTACTGCTGGGCACGGGCCTCCCTTCAATACGAGGGGGATCAGGCCATAGTCCACCGCGCTGGCGTAGAGCGGGTTGACATGTCTTCACATGTCTTTCGAAAACTTGCAAGGTTCTCTCAGAAATGAAGATTCCCTCATGATGTTTTTCTTCGCCCTTAAGGCAAGTGGTGGTTTAGTAATAAAAATATCAGAGGTGAGTAGAGGTAGAGGTGATATCGTCCTGGGTCCAATTTTTTTGGTCATTGTCGTCAAGACGTGTTAGACGTGTTTTAATTCCAATTTACATTATCTTAACTAAGTGTAGTCAAGTTTAAGCGGTGTTATTTTTTATAAAAAAATTTCAATATAAAACTAGGGGCTCGGTTCCTTTGTTCGGGCTCATTCCTAGAGAAAAACAAACACAATTTTATCCCACGGGAACCATACATTTTTTCGGGATAAAATGTAACCTATGTGCTATAATATGCATCCATCCATCCATTTTTACAAATTAAGACATTATAATTAATTACATTTTTCAGAGAGTCAATGGTTTAGTTTTAATTTAAAGGGACCCTAAACTTATGCCATATCATTATTATTATGAAAACGCAATCGTAAGACTCGGTCTTTCGATGAACTTTATGAATACGTACTTGCTTTATATTCAATCATGTTTTAAAATGGTTTTTAATCGTTAAATTAATTATAAATTTAAATTATTATATTTAAATACCATATTTGAGCACGTTTGGCTCAGTTACTACTTTCTAGTGACGCTACTTGCTGTGCCAGCTGTCGCGGGTTCAAGTCCCGCTGAAGGCATTCATTCGTTGAGCACAAATTATTGTACTCCAGTCATTAGTGATATTTATAGTATGTAATATGTATGTATGAGTAGTGTAGTATCAATCCATTCATGAGCGAATATATTTATCATATGTATATATTTTAGGTATAATATAATATGTAGTATGTACCTATCTGGTATCCGTAACACAAGCCTCATAGTTTACCATGGAACTAGATGGTGCTGTGTGTTACTGTCCAAACATATATTTTATTTATTCATATTGCGAGTATATTAAGAAATAAGTCGGTCAAATTTAATAAAAATGCATTAAGCACATTCGGTCCATTCAGTTTTTACTGCGACAAAATATCTCATCATACCTACGTAGTACTAAGGGACTATACTAGACTATACTATAGGGACGAACAAGAGGAGACGAACAAGGGTCAGTAGCTAGCTCTTCAGGGTTTATACATTTAAAAGGGAACCATGAAATCAAGTTGCAGATGAAAGTCCGCACTGAGGCACGACGACAGTTTCGCGAGCCTTTATATTTTAACGCATTTACGAAACTATAACAAATACCAATATTACACTATGTATTATGGAAGAAATTATATAACTCCATAATCTCTCTCCAATAAAAGTAGAAGCTTTCTTGATATCCTGATTCAACGTATTGGCTTAAAATAAAAAAAAGGTGTGTGGAGAAGAGAAAAAAGAGTGTCAGCAGACAAAATCACTAAAACTCATTCTTTTAGTGAAAAATCGGTAAAAAGAAAGTATTAAATCATTAACTTGATTGATTACCTAAACTGATATATGTATAATGTACAGCTCTGGTCTTTAGCATACCACTATAAAGTCCCTATAAATATTGATGAATGCGACCACGAGACATTAATATGCCGTTACCAGTTAAATTTAAATAAAAAAGATGTATTGACGCGGCTCTTAACGTTTTGAATTACCAGATAAGTGCGGTTTTTATCAATCGAAATATTATGTGACCGGAAGTTATATTTTGCGTAAACTCTTTTTTTATAGTTACTTAACATTGTATGTTATTTAAATGTTTATGTGCTTTAAATATGGGTAATATATTGTATAGAAAGCTTGCAAAGCTTCTGGAGGCAAGATTTTTTGCAGGATCGAGGTGTTATCAATATAAGGCAACTTGATGATATAAAAGGTTAAATATTTTGTTGAGCAAACCCGCTCTTGTGCAGAGCTGCATTTCGACTTCAATACTTACTCGTACATATAAATGTTTAAATAAATTGTTATACTGCCAGATTTACACGGTTATCGTTTGCCACAAACGTTACCGTTGTACACACTAATGTGTGGATGCATCATAATCCGTAAGCCTTCTTCATTTGTACACACAAAGTTAAATTGTCCTTATAGTTTAGATACAAGTGTTCTTTGTGTCTGATTTTCTACCAGTCGTATCGGAGCCGTCCCATTAGAGTTAAAGAGTGAGTGAAAAGAAGTTGTATACCTGCGCTTGCGCACACTAGCTTGCATTATAATACATATTATTATCTACATCTAGTAGTGGATTGTGGTTTGCTCAACGAAGCTCGTCCTCGCTGCCTAAATCTTTTGGGATTATATCGAATTGCACCGAGCCTTAACATAAAATCTATACAAGAGTTATTTATTTGTCACCTATAAATGGCTTGATAAAAATGTGATTTATATCTTAGAAATTAGAATTTATATGTATACTAGCAATTCCCGCAGCTCCGCCCGCGCCCGTGAGATGTAAACCTATGGTTATATAAGAATTTTTCATGCCAAATCATATAAAGTGAAAAAATAATAATTTGATCTAAAACTTTGACTCGTTTGGTTCAGTTGGTAGTGACCCTGCTTTCTGCGCCAGCGGTCGCGGATTCGAGTCCCGCTGGGGGCATTCATTTGCTAATCGAATGTGTGTACTCCAGTCATGGGTGTTTATATTTATAATATGTATGTATTTAAAATTTATATGTATAGTATATGAACTATCTGGTATCCGCAACACAAGCACGTTGCGTAGCTTACTGCGGAACTAGATGGCGCTGTTGTAATAATGTCCCAACATATTTATATTTATAAAAATAAAAAAATATCTGGAGAGTGCCACCCCTATCACCTAGCGGAATAAAAAGTAGCCTACGACCTATTCTTATACCTACCAAATATACACAAAAAAATACATAAAAATCGGTCAAGCCGTTTCGGAGTTCGATAACAAACATTGTGACACGAGGTTTTTATATATTAGATTTAAATTAATTCTATGCAGTAATGTAATAACGGGTTGACGTGATTTATTGCATTGAAGTAGTTTATGGGTTAAATAGAAACATCGCTACGTTTATTCCGGTACATCAAGTCGGATACCGTTGGATATTGCGAAAAAAATTTTAAACGTCTATACGAATTGAGACCGTGCGATTAATATTGTCACTCAAAAGAAATACGGAACCCTTTGATTGGGTAATTTTTAAATACTCATATATAAATTTAAAAGTCAATCTAACTGAAACTAAACCCCTATTGACGCACTATTTTTTAGGTATTTTTCACAAAATGTATTATTAGGTAACGAATAAATGAGTGAAGATACTATTGAACATACTTGAACGAAAAAACAGCACAAAAAAGTATTGTGAACGATTAACAATTAGCGAAGACCTATTCAACATACAAACGAAAAAACAGCGGAATTTAGTAGTTACGAGTATGAAGGTGTTTCATATCGAAATCGACTAATAAATGAAAGACATTGAATTATTTGCTATCAACGAGTAGTGAAGGCGAAATTGTAGCAAGCGTATGGGATTACTTTGGTTCATATATCAAGTTCACTTCCTGTTCCTTTAGAACTACTTCCGTGATGGAACAGCCTCCTGATATGAAATGAGGAAGAACAATTATTATATTTATTCTTCCTTGATCTTTATTTCTTAATAGGAACATATAATAAAATTCTAAGTGAGTCGATTTTTTTGGTTTTTTGTCCTATTGGAATAGGTAAGTAGTCATTAAATTTATTGATACAGAGGCGGGAGGCCGAATCTGTCTATCTGGCACCTCACGCGAAAGCTACCGAACATATTTTGATGATATTTTGGATGATGATAGTTAGTTATCTGGGTCAACATTAAGGTTGTATTTACCGTAATTGTTCGTAAATGTTAAACATTTAAAACGTGCCTCGTAGGGGACATAGATTATAATATTTTAAAAATATAATAGGTTATTTTCAGAAAAGGTAGTTTTATTAAAGACTGTTTAGTTATATGGGTCAGGCCGTAGTTTTTGCCACATTTTGTATACCCTAACTCTCCGCTACTTTTTTTTAAAACCAATATACTAATTATTCATTTCTCTATCATCTGGCATTGTATTCCATAAGGAGTAATGATCCACGGCCACTAAAGATATTTGAATAAGCTTATGAACTTGAAAAGTTACACGATATTTTTCTACAAAAAATGACGTTTTTTTTGTAAAAAAACGCGAATCCGCTTCGGGACGATGTACTTTGCGCATCGGTAAAATTAAAAAACAAACATTCTTTTTGATAATTTGCTTGATTTAATGTTATGAAATAATAGTTAGCTTGCCATCTTTTTAATATCGTTACGTGTTTCCTTAGAAAATACATTAAATTTCATACATTTTCAAAAAAACTACACAAATACATTTTTTGCCCTATTATTTTTGCGCAACCTATCTATCTGCCCATTTTGCGGTTAAAACATTACCAAGATCTGTATCTGAGTAGTGATTGTACCAAAGTAACTATCTCTATGGTCAATATAAGGTTAGCAGCCATATTTCTTCTGTTGGATGTCAACTTTCGTTTCAGAGTGGAATGTGTCACGTTTCTCGCGGAGTGTATTTTTTGTGATTTCTAGCTAAGTTTTCAATTAATACCTGTTATTGTTATTGTGCACCATAAAGTAAGCTGTGCGTTATATTTCAAGCCTAAATTAACCTGAAAAAAGATCTTATTTATCGAGTTATTATCAATTTTATTTGACATTATGCCACTTTGCGATACTAGTGGCGTAAAATTTGCGCCACATTTTTTTGCGCTATGGTATAAAGGTGCATACACGTGGTTTGCAAAGCACTATCTATGCTGTGATTGATTAAAAATTGCAAGACTTACAAATCGTGTTTTTATTTGTACCTACCTACCTGACTATAACAAAAAATCTTAGGTTAAACAAAACTGTCCTACACTTCATAAAATGCTCGAAAATAATATTTACGTACTCAGTCAAAATAAAAACATCATTTAGGCACAACTTTACTATTTTGTGTTACCATTTGCGTCACTCTACGCCACTGACTTTCG
Organism: Boloria euphrosyne; assembly: GCA_951802675.2. Taxonomy (NCBI): domain Eukaryota; kingdom Metazoa; phylum Arthropoda; class Insecta; order Lepidoptera; family Nymphalidae; genus Boloria; species Boloria euphrosyne. The sequence continues at coordinate 8,163,505 of OX637896.1, forward strand.
AAAAATTGTGCGTCACCTTTGCGCTATTTGTGGCAAAATCTACGGCCTGACCCATATATTAGTGAAAGTTATATTTGATCGACTTAAAAAGGAGAGGTAGTGAATCCTTCCGTAGTTTTCTTGCGCTGTTACACGAAATAGGTAAAAGGGAATTGATTTTCACAATTCCTTTTGAACCAATCATTCTTACTAATATTATAAATGCGAAAGTAACTCTGTCTGTCTGTCTGTCGCGCTTTTAGATCCTGTGAGAAGGGACGTTTGGAAATTACGCCATTTTTAAAGCTAGAAGCTTGAAACTTATTTTTTAGGCTTTACTTTTTACTAAAGGGGATACCTAGGGTGAGTAGGGACGGATCCGAGCGAAGCTAGGCTGAGTCGCTAGTTGTTAATTTAAAAAGTAATTTTGAAAATATACTAGGGCTAGAGTCATTTAATTTTGAAGTACCTAGATAATTTTGAAGTCGGTGTACCTTTTTGGTGTTAATAGAAAACGGACATGTAAGTACTTTCTTTGTTCTAGTCGATTGATTTGCAACGTAAATACAGCCATTGTTATCCTTAAGTAGTGTTTCAAAAGTGAAACGTGTTTGATAATAATCAATAAATTTTATAATTAATAATAAGTTTTATGAAATTTTAATAGAATTAGAATGTCTGTAAGAGTGACGATTATATTATATGACCTTTGAAACCTTAATCTACTCTTAACCTTGACCTTAGTATCTCTCGAGACCGTTTGCTTTTGACGACACGTTTAGTTTGTAGTGACCCTACTTGCTGCACCAGCGGTCGTAGCGAGTCCCGCTGGGCCTGGGGGCATTCATTTGTTAAACAAGGATATTTCTTCTCCAGTCATGGGTGTTTATATTTATAATATGTCTGTATTTATGTAGTATATCAACTATATGGTATCCGTAACACAAGCTTTGTAGCGGAACTAGATGGCGCTGTGTGTAATAAATTCGATGAGAGAAATCTTAATTTTACGATCGTGATAAGAAAAGAACTAGGAACTAATGTAGAGTTTACAAGCAATACAGCCTGCACTCAATCAAGATAAGGTTTGATTATAACCTTACACTTGTGATTGTTAATCTGAATATTATACTATATAGGTAGTATATATATATATATATATATATATATATATATATATATATATATATATATATATATATATATCATATGTCTTTATGTATATTACATATTTATAAGCTGTTATAAAATATAAAAGCGATGTGTTATACTTATATTAATATTGGTTACTCTTTTGCACTGAGTTTGGTGATCGATTTTATATATACAAATAGAAATATACAATACCTATATAAATAAAACACAAATAGAATAGGTATAACTTGTAGAAACATAGGTCAAAGGTTACATACTGCAGGTCTCATAAGGTTTAAAATACTTCTGCATAACCAAGAAGTTTAATTAATTTAATATAAAAAAAAATATTACTTTCTTAGGTTTACGTGAATATCCGACATTATAAATGAAACTACCTTTTCGGATTTTATCGTAAATTTATTATGATTTTTGGTTGCCGACGTTTCGAGTTGTATTTGGCCCTTTTTAATGTCCCACTGCTGGGTACGGGCCTCTATTTACTACAAGGGGAATCAGACCATGTCTTTCAAAAACTTGCTAGGTTCTCTCAGACATGCAGGTTTCCTCACGATGTTCCATCACCGTATGACAGTGGTAATCAATCCAGTGCCGGATTAAGCAAGCGCGGGGCCCGTAGCAAATTCTTTCAAAGAGCCCTAGATCTGCTAGGAGTTCTTAAGTAAAGTGGTAAAAATACAATTCAATACTCAATACGTTTATTTGGTATGTATCTAAGGTTAATTAATAGTGTAGTAAATTACTATAGGCGCTGTTAGGCTCTGACAAGTACAAAAAGCCTGAGATGGGGTTTCCTGGCAATTTAGAATAATTTTAGTAGGAAACTAACAATTGAAAACTGATGAGACTACATAGATTATTTTTTTCAATACATATTTCAAAGGGTGCTATTACATTTTTTCTCGTATTTGACTGTTTAACACAATTTTTCCATCCTCCATGCGTGATCATGGTTTAGATATGGTCACAAAATTAAAAAAAAAATATGCACGACAAAGTTCGATTATTTATCTCGGGAGCGCTCTAAACAAATATTTCAATTTGTTTTAATAAATCAGTAAAAACCTTGTTTCTGTAAAGGATGTATCATAAAATTCTACTTTTGGGCATCTTTTGATGCTTTTTTACATAGAACTTAGAAGGTATAATGATATACTATTATATAAAAATGCGGACGGAAATGTCTGACGTGGATTGTCTTAGTAGGAAAAGTTGTAACGTTTCACGTTTTTGTGACATCAAAAAAATTTAAAATACCACACCTTAATAAGTTTTACTCAAAAAATTACGCTCAGGCAGAGATGAGTGAGTTTAAATATGCGGGGCCCCCTTTCGCGCGGGGCCCGTAGCAATTGCTACTCTTGCTATATGGTTAATCCGGCACTGAATCAATCATGTTAGAAATGATTGCCACATGAAAATATCAAGTTTCAAATGCTTTACAGTAATCATGGTCACAGGGGAGACAGACCCTGTCTATATCCGCGACAAAATCTAAAAAGATAGCTGCATTTATATCAACATTCGCGTAAATTGAAGAAAGTATTAAGACTACGTGTTGAAACACTTAAATCTCCTAAAGGCCTTATTGCAATACTCGAATAGCCTATCACGATGAATTACTTTCAAACACGTGACGGCACTTCGTGGATGCTGCAATATTGACTCACAAATATTTTGGGTTATGAAAGATCTTTATATTTTTATTATACCTGTATTGTACCTGTTTTTAATAACAAGTAGTACGCTTCGGGCCATAGGTAGGTATGCAATGTGTCGATTACAATTTTTAATAAAGCTGACTAAAAAGAGGGCTTTTTGTAAGGGTTACTTATTTTTGTATATTTTATATGCTAATTTACGACCTATTTTACAGAAGTAACAATTTAAAGTAAGTCATTTGTTTTAACTCCGCGACTCCAAAGTCCAAGTGTATTTTATAAATTGGACGTCTATTTACTCGTAAACTTGTAAAGCTTACTTAGTTATGATAGTTTTCCTTTTAACTTCTTTATATTATTATGAATATGTGTACGACTCACGACTGCCATGATTTTGAACTTTTTTATTTATCCAAAACAATTTTGCTAATGAGGCATAGGCATATACTGCAATTTTGCACTTTAAATGTTAGTTTAACTGATATTCATATAATATCAAATATTTAACTTAGCTAACTTTACATTAACAAGCTTTTCGCGACCTTACGTTCGCGAAGTATAATTAGGTAAGTAAAATAGATCAGCTCCTTAGAGTGTCACATTGCACACATGTACATTGTACATTCATTGAACTTCGTGCGTCTAAGCCAACTAATAAAATATCATTCAATCTCTCCGTGATCGCAGATCGATCCTTACTGTATCCTCCAATAGTAAAGATACTTAATGAAGAACTCCTTGTGAAATGAAAATACTATATCACATTAAACGAAATTGCTATTATTGCTACAGCATGATTGTTTTTCGTGGTCCGTATTATATTAAAGCCAAACTGACAGTAGTCTAGTGCCCTGGATTATACGATTTGACGACCTCCAGGTCTGGAGGTCCTGAGTTCAAGTCCCGAGAAAGATCTTGATTAGTTATTAGGTTTTTATGGCAAGATATTTTTAGAAACAGCAGTGTGGAGAAGAACAGTTCCCCAAAACTGCCAAAGCATCTAAAGCCGTTGGTCTTGCGCTTGATCTTTTACCGATCGTGTCGAATACTTTGGAAATGAAAGGATTAAAGTAGAGTTAAAAAGTAAAAAGTTTAGGTACTTATGTGTATATTACAATTAGAATAGATCACATTTTTCGGTTCAGTAAGCGTCCTAGGCACAAGCCTCATGAGCCTGTGCTAAATTTAGCACAAAGATGTGCACGGTACAGAAAGATTCAGCCTGAAAACTTTGTCGCGAGAGAGAGAGAGAGAGAGAGTCTCTTGAGTTCGTATAGGAGAGATGTATTTATATCCATAGTAACTTAGGTTATGTGCTGTTTTTCTATTGATGATTGGACTTATTTAATAATAGGCTTATAGTGAGTAGGAAAAGAGTTGGGTGGAAAAATAATTTATATCTGCTATTTGTGTAATTTTATTTTTTAATACTAAATGAAAATACCACAGACACGTCAAATAAATAGTATTTTACACAGATAAATTATCAACATCTATAAAAACACATTCTTATTTTTAATTACGGAAAACTTATGATAAGTAATGTTATTTTTAAAGTACAACAATCAGCACGGTAGAAGTTAAAATTAATATTTATTATCTGTAGTTTTTTTTTAAATTTAAACATTAGGAAAAGATACGTAAGTATATATGACACGTGAAGAACATTAATAGTTTAGATAGGTACTAAAAAGTTTTATTTTTTATCCTGTAGGTATATTGCTTCTTGTAACATACGACATATTTCTATATAATATAAATCTCGAAGCGTCAGCTTAGCTTTGCATTTGTGTGGATAGCCAAAAGCGAATAGCCGCGCTTCAAAAATCAGTATAAAGTATAAACGGGCGGAACGCTACCACACAAGCCGTACATATCCGTACACTGCACTCACACAAATGCAAGGCTGAACTTGGCGCGAGGAGTGTAATAAAATATGACTAGTCAATGGACTTAACTGTTAAATCAACCAACATGTAATATTAGGTTATACATATATAATTTGGTACGCATCTTAAATGCCTCTAATAACAATGCAATCAGCAAAAATAGAAGATTAGTTTTACATCGCATATCTATCAAAAATTTCGAATTTATAATTAATTTTTATTTTAAATATTAGATTGAGTATCTATTTAGGCGTTATGTAGAAGGCCTTGGTCTTAAACATATTATTAATAATCTGTGTAAGCTGCATTGCCAACGCCATCTAGTGTGACAGGTCTGTAAAAATCTTTCATATCTCCCCAACCACGTGGCGCGACATTAAAGTTTGGGCCACAAACAAGAGGCAAGCGCGGGCTTTTCGGTGAAGCATATACATCATTTAACTTTGTTGGAGCCAAAGGAACTGGTACTTCAATATTTTGCACAGTTATTGTGGGAGGTGTGACAGGAAAAGGTTCCATTTTCGGTATGTTCGAAGTGTGTTTAAGCGCTGATTTTGGATAGGTCTTCTGATTTCGGAGGCTAGATGGCGGACGGTACGGGGTGTCGTGGTTCGCGACTGGACTAGCTGAGGTACACGTGTTTGATGTGTTGCGTCCTGAAATATGAGTTTATGCTTAATGTTACTCATTAAAATGTACATCTGGCTCAGTCAGAGATTATCAAGTAAAAGCTCAATGATATTCATCGATTCGATATGACAATTTTGTACGTAATCCTTACTCTACATACTCTTATTTTAGTTTTATTATTATAGATTGCCAATATTTGTAAAAATGAAGAGGATACAAATCACGGGTCTCGCACCTCTGATAATCTCATGTGCGAATCAATTTTAACATGATTACCACTTGTCTTAAGGTGAAGTAAAACATCGTGAGGAAACCTGCATGTTTGAAACAACTTAGCAAGCTCTCGAGAGACATAATACTATGCAGGCCAGCGGTGGCGGACTATAGCCAGTCCCCCTCTTATTGGATGGAGGCTCATTCCCAGTGGGACGTTAAAAAGGGCGGATACAATACAATTCACTGTATTAATTTTAAACATAATGTATAACATATACAAAAGTATTGAACTGCCTTATTTTTGCAGTTAATTATTTTAACAAGTTCTATGTGCGTTATGATCAATTCTCTTACCTCGTCCTTCATGCACCCACTTCACTGAGCGTTTCTTTCTGTTCACGTACATGCTCTGACCCTTGCTCATATGATTGCTGGAGTCGGACAGTGACTTGGAAATGGCTCTCGCTAAATCCATCTGTTCTTTCACTGTGGGGTGCACTCCTGGTACGTAAAACGCTGATGATGCAAAAGTTTTCTCTGTAAAGGTTTAGGGATTTGTTTTAAAATAGCCACAAAACAAAGGAGTTTTATCCGGAATCGTCGTCGAAATAAGGAAAATATCGAAAGTATATATTGATAATTGTTATGAATAATACAACGAAACATTACACTTTTCGTGTTAAGTTTTCTGTATTAACTTCTACAATATAAAAGCTATATGACGTGTTGTCTATTAGGCAGGCAGTCGACTCAGTTCTAGCCTTGAAGGTGAGAGAGTTCATCTATTTATATCGACATGATGCAGACCAACATCTCGCCTTGCTCTTCGATATTCAACAGCGTAGCAAATTGGCACTCAATTTTAACTATTTTCCTTGGGTTAGACTTTAGAACTATTAGTCTGACAGTTGACATGACTGATTGTTCTCAGAAATAAAGGAGTTACTGCCAATAAAAGGTAATGTTAAGATGTACCTGTTATAAGTTATGATGATGATATGTAGTTCAAAAACCTTAACGAACTCATATATAGGCCAGACTATTTATAATACTTGGTATGATACGACGCTAGTGTTATGGATGCCAGACAGTTGATATACTTCACATACAACTTTAAATGCATACATACTCGTATTATGCCCCTAGCAGGACTCGTACCCGAAACCTCGGCACAGCAAGTAGGGTCACTTCAAACTGATGTACGTATATAATATTTATCTTGAACAAAAATATTTATTTATCTGACTTTACGTCACAAAATTCATTTAAGTTAAGCCCTAGAAACATAAACTGGTGCATATACAGTACAGCACAAGTAAATATCCAAAGCGATCGTGCAACACATTTGTCCGGAACAAATTCGGCGAAACAAAATCAAAACGTAGCGTTGAAACACACGTGACACGATAGCACGCACGAGGTCGATATTGATGATGGAAGAAAGAGTTTCCATAACTTAATGAAAAAATAAATAAAGGAGATTAATAAAAGTAATAATAAAGTATACCTTACCAAATTTACGGTCTTTCTTGATGATATGCTCTTCAGCATCAGGTGCTGGGGTAAATATCTTGTTCAGATCCACTTCCTTGTCACCCACCACGATTGGCTTGTTTTCCAAGTCTTCCTGAAAATTTGCATTTATTAAATATTTCATAATATTTAACGTATCCACAACGTGATGTTTTATATTTACAAATGCAATTATATATCGAATATGTTGATGTATGGATTTAACCAACTTTGATAAAAGGGTGGTTTATAAGTGTCACGAAGGTGTCACGTCATTTGAAATAGAGCAATGACAGAAGCCCGTCATTTTTAGTCCACTTTAATGTGACGTATACGTTTATAGAGTGAGTATATGAAATGACAAAAAAGTTCAATTAAATTACTTTATTTAATGGCTTCTAGGAGTTATGTCATAAAAGTGTCATTTGAAATTGGATAAGAGTCCGTCATTTATAGTCCACTTTTGGTGACGTTAGGCTTATAGCGTGGGAACTTGAGCCATCTTCTCTCAGCTTACATATTTGGTTCGCATAATTATAGATCAGTTTCTGATGTTTAATGAAGAGATCATTACGAAAGTGAAAGTAAGTAATTGAATGTATGAACGTATATAGACATCATCATAAGGTCAGATGCGTGTCACGTATTGTTTCGATATCAGGTGTTATCCAAAACTTTTTTAATAAGGCTTATTTTTTTATTTACTGAAAGGTAAAACAATATTGACACGGTAACTGGCATGGTAATACCTATTAATATTACCTGAATTATAAAAAAATTAAGAGTTTAGTTTTAGAAACTCTTAAAAGCTAAAGCTAAATAGCCAATTAAATAATGAAATATATACATAATTGTTAATATATAAAGCGATATTGTTAGTAAAAGGTAAGTAATTATAATATTTGCTCATATTTTATCAAAAGACCACATACTTTGTGTGTTTTCAAGAAAAGTTCACTCTGAATCTATGACAGTATATACAGATGGAACTAAGTGAAAAGAAATATTGAAATTTTTTGTGGTCTTACGGCGAGCAGGTCCGGGGGAGGCGACGGAGCGCAGGGCACTTCGACGTCATTCTGTTACCGGTAAAGTATAAATATTAGGTATCGAAGTGTAGTAGAGAAAGTGCGTGAAAAGTAATTACTTTGCTTCTAAACTTCGTAGTGCGATCAGGTAGCCTATACTTTACTCAATAAATAGACAATATACAACCAAAATTTTGTTGCTAGTTTTTTCTTAGAGCTTCAGAGATAAGAACGGACAAACAAACTCTTAAATTTAAGATGCATGTAAGTGAAGGTTTAGACTTTGAACTAAAATATGTATTAAGTTTTGTTTTTGTGATAGGTAGGAACATCGTAACGTTTAACAATTTTGTTGTTGCATGGGGACATTTTGATTCCAATCCTAATGGAATTAGCAGCTTCAGGGAATATTCAGAATTTACTTTTAGTAATCAACGCTAAAAAAAACTAAATGACAAACTTATCCTATATATTGATAAAATAAAGGAGACTATCTTATTATCTTCATTCAAACTTATTAATGTGTGAGATGCAGCATAATAAACCTAAACTTCAACTTACATTTAGTTTTATCAGACCAGCCAATATAAATATAAGTACCATATTTTCTTGAGAAACAAATGAGGTAAATTTAAACCCTTGTCCTCTCTAATATCTGACGGTATCTAACTAGTAATCAACATGTGGAGTTCACCAAGTCGTATTTGAAAAGCTTGGTTGATAATGCATAATGTCTTCGTCTAACATATGGATATCGGTGGACTTGAATCTTCTTAATATAATTTAAGATACTGGAACAGCTCCACGATGTTGTCACCGACCGGTGTTAAGTCAAATTTCAGTTTAATTGATAACCAACAAGTGTTTTAAATATGGATTTTTATATTGCACCAAAACAAAGCTGCCGTGATAAAAGAAAGCAATTACAAGAAAAGAGCTGTGTTAAAATGTTATATTTGAAACGCTTAGCAACAAAAAAATAAGATTTTGATGGTTGTTTTGGCTCTCGTCCAGACATACTAATTTATGATTAGCATCAAGCGTACATTTTACAATTTTGTTATTTAGGTCATCTATACAAAATGAATATAAATTTATTTGATCAACGTTGACGTAATTTATTTACGGATTTCAAACAAGTTTTTCCCTAGAGTAGACGCCTAATGGTAGTAATTAAATATTTCCATGAGAATCAAACTAATATTGCGTGGTAAGTAAGCTAAAATTATTAAATTAATTCTTAGTTTCGTACATCAATTTACATTATCTTAACATTACATATTGCAGAATGATCGACGGTGAATTATTAATAATATACCTAGTTAGCTTCCAAGTTCTATACAAATCTAGAGCAGAACAACAACAGCCGGCGGTAATCAGTCTGCATGATCCCTCATTACATGCACACGGTACGAAGCCAAGAGCTCGTAGTCGTATAATCTGATGCTCATTAATCTCACATATACCATTCGCACTATGTTGTGTTTGTAAGTTCTATACACAGTGTTAGAGGGTTCGATATGAATCGCAGAGCGGTCACATGAGATCCCTAATGCAAGGGCCCAGCGGGGCCTAAAAAAAGCAATAAAAGATGAAGAACGAGAAGAAGTTTTTACGAGTACCGTGAGGAATGTGATCGTACCTACGAGTATATATGTTTTACAAAACGATGACGGATGAATGGTATCTTAAGCTCACTGCTCAGCTTTTTTACTAAATATTACTCTTTAGTGAGAACGATTTGAAATATTGAGAAGTTAAAAAGATGTCTGTCACTGTGGACCACACTCGTTTTCAAAATAGGCAAAGTAGGAAATTATAGAAAGTAAACTATCCACTGTTTCTATCAATGGCATGTTTTGAAACGTTGCACGTGTTTTTCTTTGGATTGGGACCCAAAAAGGTTTAGATCCACAATTATGGAAGGTATAAAATAAATACTGATACACTATATTATATAGAATATTCTTGTGAATTTAGACCATAAGTGAGCTTTTTTTAAAAAAACAAGCATACTAAATCGACCTCAATTTATTGTAAGTATCTGAAAACGCTAAAACACAATTAAACTAACCAAAAAGACCACTAAGCTACCAACAATGATATTTTAAAGAAATAAACCAACAGAGTAACGACCTAACAATGCTACCACGACAAGCGTCAAACTACCCCCCGATGCCGGTTATGCATCGACTTTTATAGTTTTCTCCCCACACCAACATCCTCTTTTCTGTTCATCTTCCACAATATAGACATTTGACAAATATAACCTAAGCTCACAAAAAGTATGATGTATGAAATATCGGAACTTTATACATATTATGCAAAATTTCGACCTGAATCGGATTTCATTCTATGACAATCCGTCCAACAATCCAATGTGGCTGTAAATTTTTGCTGAATAAGCACTACCAATGCATCAAAATTAATTTTTGCTTCATAAAATATAAAATTTAAAGTGTAAAATTAATAAATTTAAAATTATTATAGCCTAGCTTATGTATGAAAACCGTGATCTACAGTTGCAGGCATCACTTCGTTTGAGTTATTGATTTACAGATTGCACTCCGTACTGACAGATCAGTCATGTCGCGACCATACCGCTTTATGAATAGGGCTACAATGTGTCCTGAATATATTATTATAATTAACTGTTGGTAATTATGAAATATACTACTCGTTTTACTCGCACTATTTGGTTAGTTTTGGGAGAGCAAAGTAAAATCATGTAAGTTTTCTAAATAATTATCTGTCTACAGTAAAATATAATGAAAAGGTCACAAATTATAACACTACTCGCGTAGCGTACCTCCTTTAGCATATAATCTTTAGAAACTCTGAATGTCTCATTAACCCATCAACGCGAACAAACGAGACACAATAGATTAAAGCCCTATTTTCGCCTTTAAAAGTAGCCTATATCCTTTTTCAGGCTCTAGACTATCTGTGTACCAAATTTCATTAGAATCAGTCCAGTGGTTTTTGAGTTTATTCGTTACATACAAAAATACACATCATTCCTCTTTATAATATTAGTATAGATATAGATTAAACATAATATACTGCATGTATCTTATAATAAAATAGTAGGTAAAAAATATGGAAAACGGCTACATCTTTAGAATAATATTATGTTTTAAATCATTAGATGTGAATAATAAGCATGGAAAAGAAACTTGGTAAATGCTTTTAATTCGACACTTGTGACGAAAGAACTCGGTTACATTAAACACAACACTACCCAGATCACGTCAATGTACTAAAAAATCCATTTGACATTCGCATATGCAAATAACACTGTATTTTTCAACGCGTTGGCGGGTTCAGGTTCATTGCCCAGTAGGAATGAGAACGATAGTTCGTCCACTTACGACGAAATCATACGAAGCTTCTAAATCAATCAAAACAATATTAGAATCATGATTATAGACTACTTGAATTTAAAAACCATTACACTGGTTTGGTGAGTCATTGTTAATTTTGATTTATTTTACTGAGTGCATCAGTAGCGAAATATTACAGGCGGGGAACATAATTTTAATTTATGTATTGACAAAAATGCCACTTCTAAATAATTTATAACACGCCTGTTCCCCTTAACCGACCAATCTTCTTCGTGTCTTTTCGGTTCTACGTGAAATTGGCGAAGTAACTGTGCTTATATCACATGCTTTTCAGCCATTAACAAGAAAATTGAATTAAAACCAGCTGCTATGTTAGAAGCTCTTAGTCTAAGCTCTAAAGCTCTAATCTGCGCTCAATCTCCTCTCATCTCATCACCGATCGTGTCGAATTGCCGTCCTAATGGAATGCGAGTCAAAGGAAAGGAAGGTAAAGCTTGTTAGCGCGCTTTGTGCACTAAAAGTTCTGCCTAGAATATGGCTAGTCTTATTGGAAACCGTAGACAAATTGAAAAATGTCTTAGGATAATCGAAGATTTCGGGATCTAGTAAGTGTCAGAATATATACTCAGGATTTCTCAAGAATTTCGACACTAAATATTTAAGTTTACTAATTTTCGGTTAATTTATCGAAAGGAATGCTCATGGCTTAATTTCTCGCTTTAAAAGACTACAGCTATTTTAATTTTCCGGACGAGGAAGTACAGCGACATGTCTGCTCTTTTTGAACACCTGCCAACATTCTATTATTTTTGTGAATTTTCTACTTTTTTGAACGTAATGATGAAATTTTTGGCTTGTTCATTACTTGTGATAGAATGTTATAGGTCGTACAGTAAGTGGACCAGAAAAGTTTTAAGATGGAAACCTGACAAGTTGTCAATCTTCTTCTCGTTTGTACTCGTAGTAGTTTTATTAAATCTTCTTTTGATTTTAATTGAAATATTTCTAGATATAACGACTTATAATCATATTTATAGGCATACGACGAAGCAATTTTTTTTGTGTTGTGTACGGAATTTGCGAATAGATTTTTTTCTGATGGCCTTAGTGATGGGATCTTCTCTTAATAAAAACCTTGAAGAAACGGTTGGACTATTGCTGCGATATATTGCCGTAAAAGATGAAGTGCATTATACCTCCATATACAAATAATGTGTGTCTAACAAATAAAATTTAATATCATTTTTCGTATATTATCTAAATGGTTTCTTTATATGGCGCCGAAGATTAAAGCTTTAATAAAGCTAATTTTATGCCTTTACAAATGGAAAATTTTATGTTTCTTGATTATATTTTAACTCCTTCTTAAATTAATTATTAATGGGCCATAACATCAAAAACATGCAATACTAATATGGAATGCTCGATCAACAGAATGAACCGCTTAGTTCACAAGTCCTTATTTAGTCTGTGCGAGATTGAAATTAAAAAGTCTCGAGAATACTTACATGAAGTTTAGGTCTTTGATTATATACACGTCATAATCAAAGGTTTTTGGTATTATTTGTCACATTTATCATCAGGGACTTGGTGCTTTTTGTATTGTACAAAGATATCACCTTTTGCCAAATTTTGTCACTCCAGATTATACTTACTGAATACTCTACACAGTACACACATACGCAAGCATTTAAATAGAAAGGAAAAGAGAGTAGAAAACTTCTCTATGTTTCTTTTGTTAAAATGTATAACGCTTAACTCTCAAATTATCTCACTCTCTTGCTTTCTATAATTATAGATTGCTCATATCAATCACTTAATTTTTTTATAATATCTTATGGCGATGGAGGGGAAGGGAAAAATCATAACCTTCAATTAAACTCGAAGCCAGTCTTTTAAGTAATTACTTAGTCGTAGTCAAATCTACAAATATACCAATTTTACAGGATACCGATCAGCACAGGATAGTAGAAGTATTTTTTTTTTGTAGATTATTATATACCTACTATAATTCGTATTTTTTTACAAAGTCACTTTACAACGTTATAAAAACCTTTAAATGTATCTTAAATGTATCAAATAATTAGTATAATATTAGTATAAAGGTTGAGGGATTCAAAAATATATTTTTCAATTTAAAATGCACACAATATTAATCTAAATAGAAAGAACTAAAATTATAAAACAACCACGTAGGTAGGTACTAGGTAGTAGGTACCTACTAACTGTTATTTATCTTTGTACGTACGTATGACTAAAACACGTGCAACGTTTCAAAACACGCCATTGATAGAAACAGTGGATAGTTTACTTTAGAAAATACAATGCATGTGACATACAAACCTATTTAGAATGTATTAAATAGGTATACATAGTTCAAACGATACTGATATTATAATTATATTACAAACTATTAACTAAGGTACAAATTATGTACATACCTATCTATATATCTATATATATATATATACTATTTATAAAGCTGTAGAGTTTGTTTGTTTGTTTGTTTGTTTGTTTGGTTGAACGCGCTAATCGCTGGAACTACTGATTCGATTTGAAAAATTCTTTTTCTGTTGGATAGTCCGTTTATCGACGAAGGCTATAGGCTATATTACATCCCGCTACGGTCAATAGAAGCGGAGCACCAATGAAAAATTTTGCAAAAACGGGAGAAAAATATTCCTTTTGAGAGCTTCCGTTGCGTGCACTGCATAAACGGTTAAAGTTATGTAAAAATTATGTATGACGGAATTGTTCCTCTTTAAAAGTTCTAAAAAAAATTCCGCGATAGCATATGTCTATCTTTTAAGATTGACTCGCTATAACCTTTTTTACTGTAATAAAATTTGTTTTAAGACAATGCCTTATTTGCGATGGTGTTTTATAAACATGATATTAATCCTTATCGAAATAAATAAGATATTCATGACAAGTATTTAATTTTGAATAAAATTGCTGTTGAATATCTTACAAGATATCATAGTTTTAAAATAACTCCGCAACAAAATAATGATCACCGCGTTGAAGACGGGCGGAAGAATTTGGTTTCCAGACTTTAGAACGCGAGCGAAGCCGCGGGAAAGGCTGGTATAATGTAAAAAGTTAAAAACTCGTATAGGTAATTATAAAAATCATGAGTCAGTACATTAAATATTTTCTTGAAAATCTTACTGAAATAGTCATTGTTATCGATAGAGCGTAGAGTTTTTCATAAACCAATAATTTTTAGACTTTTTTTCTGTCTGTGACCGTAAAAACGACTTTATAGATTGTGATAGAATTTGGTACGATGATAGCTCCGGGGCAACGTATCGGATACTTCTTACTGCGGGAAAATATCTAATTTCTAAGGAATCTTAACTGTAGCGGAGCGAGGGTCGCTAGATTATAATATAAGTAACCTAACTATGTTTTATCAAGACTCTGGAAACATAAATGTAGAATACAAATCCATCAACGCAACTATAACAACTCGATATGCAACATTTTCTTAAATGAAGACTAATTACATAATATCTACATCATGCGTTCTAAAATAGACTTTTATTCGGTTAACACAATTTGTTGTAAACCTTGAAGAGCTCACGATTTGTAAGGTTCGAAGATTTTTGTAAATTTGGTGATGTCGGTTCTAAATGCTGATCTTTTGGCTTAATCTATAGGTACTAATATACATAATAAATGTTTGTTTTTTGAAAATTCTTATTAAAATAGTGACACGATGCTCCACCAGGCGGCGCTGCCAGCCGTAGTTTGTCATCAATCTACCCACATAATACAACAATTGTTAGATGTGAATGCGTTCAAGGAACGATCTATTTCCACAGCCACCGCCTGGAGTCGCGCCAGATACGATAAATGCAGTCGTAATACGCGATAGAACCACAATAAATATAATGTTTAATTACAAATTTTATACACTTTTCTATTAATTTATAGCATGCTAGATAGTATATTGGTTATTCTAAAATCCTCTACTTCCCTTATCGAAATTTATTTTATACGTGTTAAAAACCAATTCTTTTTTTTAAATAATAGTAGCCTAAATTACTCCAGTTAAAGTACTACGAAAATCGATCCAGACGCTTGGAAGTTTATCCAGAACAAACATACATACAGGTCAAATTGTTAAAAGCAGTGTTTTTGTCCTTCAAACCGTATATAATTTCATATACATATTTTGTTAAGAAGCTTTTATTTGATGTTACAAACAGACACTTAAATTATATTTATCTGTATAGTTTGCTATAATAGCTTTCGCTTGTGTATATCATTTTTATTTTTTGTTTCTCTGTTTGTGAAGGCCATGATAAAATTTTAACTCATCAAAAACATCTGAGCTTTTAGAAATAAATAGACCTAAATCTCTTATACCTATCTCCTTTGTTGTTGTTGTGTCTATCATATCTTTCAACACTATATCGATATCTATCAAAATATTATCGATATCGATTTAGCCGAAGTTTGTACAAGCACGTCAAATAAAATTAAAAATCTATACATAGTACTTACATACAAAATAAAATTGACGTGTTTGTTTTTCATTTCAAATAAACAGCTTTTCACTAAATGCATATGAAATTATATACGATATACGATACAAAAAACAATTTTTAAAATGTTTGTCTGTCTGTCGGTTTGTTCCGAGTAATCTCTAAAACAGCTGGACCGATTTTGACGAGACTTTCACTGGCAGAAAGCTAATGATGTAAGGAGTAACTTAGGCTACTCTTTAACCGACTTCAAAAAAGGAGGTTATATTTTAGAAATTCTATTTATTTTAACTAGCGGAACCCGTGGCTTCAATAACGTCAAACCTAGGGACGAACTCGAGCGAAACAAGGGTGAGTCGCTAGTCATATATATATATATATATATATATATATATATATATATATATATATATATATATATATATATATATATATATATATATATATATATATATATATATATATATCAAGTTAGTAATCTAGTAAACTAACTACAATAATATACATAAACAGTACATACATATATAATACCAGATCCAATGTATGTATATATATATATAATATATATATATATATATATACAATGTATATATATATATATATATATATATATATATATATATATATATATATATATATATATATATATATATATATATATATATATATATATATATATATATATATATATCAAGTTAGTAATCTAGTAAACTAACTACAATAATATACATAAACAGTACATACATATATAATACCAGATCCAGCCTCCGAAGCTTAGGACTATAAGTACAGTAACTTACCCAACTTACAGGGAACAGTTTGTAGCTGAGGTTCGTGAGGAACTCTTTTTTTTTGGGATCGAACATGTCCGAGGGTTTGAAACCTCGTTTGGTGATCAAAGAACTGTTGACACTAGAGGAGCTTTTGACGTCGTCGAAGCTGTCCCGGTGCACCACGCGGTCGTTGATCTTGTGGATGCTGGACATCTTGTTGGACGAGTACTGACTCTCGCTTATAGTCATCATTTTGCAACTTATCAACTTTACACTACACTTTCCAAATTTTTCACTACAAATGACGTCAAATGTTCGTTTAAATCATGACTAATCGGGTTTCGCGCCAGATTTTCCAATGCACAGGACAGGAATCTCACACAGTAACGTTCTACTTAAAAATCCCGATTAATGTTAGAGAATTGCGACCTTTAACAATTGTAGCATAAGGTCTACATTTTTAAGAGGTTTTGATACGAAAATAACTTTTTAAACAGTTGCCGGGCGAGCTTTACGTGTTGTTTACGCGAAACATAGACCATTGAGCAACGACTCGACATTTAACGTCGTTTCAAAATGTGTTTAACCCTAATGATATGCTTAGCCTTATTTTCTTTTTAAATATGTGTGGTGATAGACGATTTCACTGCCTCAAGTAGAAATCGGTAAGAAAATAATAAATATCCTTGCTTGAAAAATTAATTTTACAATCAAAAAAAGTCTTGGTGTCTTAAGTAATTCTTTTCTCAGTTATTTCGTAATCTAATATAACTAACAGGTTACAAATTAATTATTTTAATTTTCATTTCAACATATTAGGTACCCACTTTGGCATAAAATTTCTACAAACTTTGAATGTTTCATTTATTTATATATAATCATAGGCTAAAAAATAAGTTTCAAACTTCTAGCTTTAAAAATGACATAATTTCCATACTAACTATCATCCCCTATTTCGACCTTTTTCAGCTCTGTTTTCGTCTTAAAAAGTAGCCTATGTCCTTTCTCAGGCTCTAGACTACGTGTGTACCAAATTTCATTATAATCGGTCCAGTAGTTTTTGAGTTTATTCATTACATACAAGTATAAAAATCTTTCCTCTTTATAATATTAGTATAGATAAACTCAAGTTTATTCACAGGCCATTTACCTAAGTATGATTCAGATTTCAGATATTGAACATCTTTTGACGTTTAATAAATATCTCCATTAAAATACTTACTATGCATTTAATGTACTATACAACACAAAATCTAAGAATTCTCAGAAGTCGGTGTGTAACTTTAAATCATGGTGTAAATGAGGTTATTCTAGCAAATGTGTTCAGTGGAATGAGGTTGGTTTATCATCCGACTGTGCCCAAAGAAGGGTTAAGTATTTGACCTATGGATACATGTTATGTACCTACCTACTCGAACATGTTTCGTATTAGCTGCGAGTCAACTTGTTTACATCTTTTTAGTTCGCTTTTTACGCAGTCCAGATAATATTTTTGTAAATTATTTTTATATTTTATAGGCAATGCTTATTTATACAAGTCAAATAATTATTATTATATGTACTATCTAATATAAAAAATCTCGTGTCACAGTGTTTGTTATCGAACTCCTCCGAAACGGCTACATTGATTTTTATATATAGGTGGCCCTCTCCAGATTTTTATTATTTATTTTTAGAACAGATTTAATTTTTTTATTTTTTATGATTTGGTATCGTAAAATACTTATAATCCAAAATTTTCTACCTTCTACCACCAATCCCTATTTTTAATACTGATTAGAACGCGAGCGGAGCCGCGGGAATTGCCAGTTTAGTATAATAAACAACATAAAGTCAAGACTACCAGATGAAATCAAAAAAATTTAAATCATTGCAAATATTATTAAACTTTATTAACGTGATTGAAAAGAAAAAAAAATACTAATTGAAATATTTATATCTTAAACTATAACAAGTACATTTGTAATAATACTTTATCAATCAAATTAAAATAACGACTCTGTAACGGCTCTTCACAAACATTCCAGTAGAAAAACCGTTAAGAGTTGCGCAAAAAATAACCTTGCATTATTAAAAAGTTCAACGGCTGAATGTTTAAACATAATTAACATAAGTACAGTGTATCTTTTATAGAATTTTAGGACATTTTTAACTATCTATAAAAAACAAGAAAATTAATGACTATCTGTCCGTACAGCAGTCTTAAAATATCGCCTTTGAACCTCAGACCAAATAGATAGTCTTTTTTCTAGCTTTGGTCTGAGCTTTGAACACGTTTAAATTTTGTTTCTCAAAGAATTTTTCAAGTATACATTTTTAAGTCTTATAATGAAAAAGCAGAGAAATAAAAGCATAAGAGTAATAACATTCATATGACCGCAAAGCTTACGGTATAAGTTCAATTTTAAGTTGAGGTAATTCATTATGCAGATGTTCAGCAAAGTTCTTGACAATTTTTTTTTTAAATATAATTTATACATATTATGTACTTTGTTTACTATTATTTGTATCGAACACTTTTTATTTTTCCTTTAAAATATAAACTTCCTTGTATAATATGTTTATTTATTTTTTATTTCATTTATACGCATAAACTTCACAATGTGAATTTTTTTAAAAAAGCTTATTAAAAAATGGCCTCCGTAACAGATTTGTTATTTTTATAGATAGAGCTTTTTAATATTATTCGTAAAATGGTTTATAATAAAATTTTCTTAATAAACAATTAGTCATGATTAAACGAACCTTTGGTAGTGAATACACAGATTTCGATAAAACTGTTGCGATACAATAGATTCAGGAGTGAGAACAACACACACAAACACAGCACTGACCGCGCGTTTCTGACGGACTGATGCGTCTCGAGCGTGGTTGCATAACGCGTAGAAAAGCTCGGCCGGGTGCAGTGACCACAAATAGTAGATTTTCATGGACAGGTTGTAAACATATGTGACGTCAGGGAAGATAACAGTTAGTTATATATTTTTTAATAATATAATATGTACGAAAGCTTGTGAGTTTGTATGTTTGTTATTACTTCAAACTAAGAAGGCTAAAGTGATGTTGAGGGAATATCCTATCCTACTAATATTATAATCCTACTAATATTATAAATGCGAAAGTTTGTGAGTATGGATGTTTGTTACTCTTTCACGCAAATACTACTGCACCGATTACGATGGAATTTGGTATGTAGGTAGCTGAAGACCCAGAATAACATATAGGCTACTTTTTATCCCGGAGTTCCCGCGGGATTGACTTCTAATATTTAAAAAATTAACGCGGGCGAAGCCGCGGGTACTGCTAGTGTTACATATATAAAGTATAACCCGTAATAATATGAGAAACTCTAATAAATAAATACATATGTTGAAACATTATTTCAACAGTGCCATTTAGTTCCGTGGTAAGCTACGAGGCTTGTGTTACGAATACCAGATAGTTGATATACTACAAATATATATAACTTTAAATACATACATATTATATATATGAACACCCATCACTGGAGTACAAAAATCCGTGTTCAACAAATGAATGTCCCCAGCGGGACTCAAATCCGCAACCGCTCACGCAGAAAGTAGAGTCACTACTCACTACCAACTAAGCCAAACGTGTCGTCGTAATAAACAAAAACATAGTATAACTGCTACGGCAGGATATAAAAATTGTGATTAATTTTCTGCTTATTGCATAATGCGATATGCAATTCTATAGACACACAGGTAATACTGTAATATAGTATATAATATAAATTTGTGCTGGTTTATACAAATACTGTTGTTTTTATTTAAAAAAGAGAAGGACATGGAGAAAGCGATAACGATATATTAATTGATAATTCATAATAAAGATAATTTTAATGCTTTATTAGATTTACCTTCGTCAATATTTGACATTTTCCGATTTTTTTTTGAAGTATTCGGAAGGATAATTTATAATTTGTCTCGCAAAAACTGAAAGATGTGGTCGCAGTAACCAGGCGCGATGAGTGCCAGCGTCTAATTTGGTCCGCGCGCCGCCTCAGCCGTTATTTCGCCATCGCTTAGCGTTTCATATTTACAGATTTACTGAAAATCTCGCGATTTTTCCTCTACAACACTTGTTATTGCCACAATTTGTTATTACCCAAGTCTGGATACATACAGGACTAAAAGGTCTACCGTATTCGAGTATGTTCCTGTGTACAATATAAAGTAGGTATGTGTAGTGTATACCCACATAAAGTTTAGATTTTTTTTAATTTAATTTGTTAGCTACAAGTTTATCTTAATACAGCTTGTGCCTTGTGTATGTTGTTACTCCTTCACTAATTCAATTGTCTTGTTTCATGGCTTCAAAGCGTGTCAGGTGAGCACAGATTACTTCGCCAGTGTCATATTGAATGGAGAAGACACGAAGGAGATTGGTGGGCAACATAGAGTCAATAAGTATATTTAAATTATAATTGAATAAGGGAAGTAAATCCTTACTAAGCCTACAACAAAAGACAGCACAGTTCGTATTTACACAGAAACTAAAATGTTTAGAAAATGTTAGTTTACTCCGTCATGTTAAAACAGCTGAGCAGATTTGGATGACATTGACACGAAAATGTACTATATTTACAACTATTAAATTTAAACGTACTATAATTTATTAGGCGCTTATATCAAAATAAAAGAATTAAGCGGTGTCACTTAATTAAGTTTTGGAAGTTAAATATTAGCTTGTAAGATAGTAATATACCCATTTAGATAATTTTATTTATCCTTTTTTTATTTTCAGAGGGTATATTAAAAATTATGATACGAGATCTCATGTGTTCAAATCCATCAAACAATTTAATGGTACCAAGTGTGCCAAAGAAAATATATACACGAAAATACAAATCATAAATACATTAAGTACGTATGTACGTATGTAATATGTATGTAGAAAATAGAGTTGCATCTGCCTACTTCTGAGACATGTCCAAAATATAGAGTAACTAAGATAATATTAAATTTTTATTTGACGCATCAACAAGGATCCATCTTTGAACAGTGCGTTGCAAGTTGCAACCTTGGAAGGTACGGATATTTATAATTTATTTTACATGTAATAACAAGACTGGAGGCACCAGCGCCGAACGGAAGTTTCAGGGGGCGTCAAAATATAGTTAATAGTATGCTTAACTCTTAAGCTTTGCTCTGTTAATCACCTAGATTACAGACGCCTGGTTGGCTCTCTGTCTTGTAAGAAAGAGGCATACACAGGCTCACACCATAAGTGAAATTGTGGATTCAAGATGCCGATTTGAGATTTGCGGAGTCAACAACTGAAGTCGTTTAATCTGAGAGAAGAGCGTCATTTTTAAGATTCTTCCCGATTCGAAAAAATCGTGGATCCGGGGCCTCTACGTATGTCTTTTATCTAGAACACTTTCTTTATACGAGACACTGGAAGAAGAAAGGTATCCTCTGAGTCAAGTCAATCGATAAATAAAACTTAACTTTGTTTTCTATTAACTAGATCTTATAGATTATAGAATATCACTACAGGAGTTAAGTGGCAAAATACTTTGTGTTAGACATTTGAACTAGACTTGCACCAGCTGTTGTACACTAATGTTATAAGTAGGTATATTTTGTATGTTTGTATGTAGGGAGTAATCCTTGAAACTACTGATCCAATTCTAGATTTTTTTCACTAATAATGCTATAGGCTATTTCTTAACCGATAAATTGGATTGGCGGTTAGCCAATAATGATATAACTTTAATTGAAGCCGAAGAAGACAAGCAATGGAGTGTTTAAAGTGCTAAGTATAAATTGACAAAAATACCCCCAGGAATGCACTATAAAAGAGGAATTTAAAAATGCAAAAGGTCAGTTCGTTTAGAAACGAAAGTGATTATGTATAGTATTACTTATTAGCTGAAAAAAACATTGATTTTGAACTCTACACTAACTTCGTCAACTTTTAGGTAATTAAACACCATTGATGGCAAATGATTCATAACTTTCCCAGTCACTTGTTTTCCGACAAACAAAGTTGACATGATCCACTTTCTCATTGTTTTAAACAATACTTTTAACTTAGGTTCGTTAAACGGTTAGTACTTAGTGGTACGTAGTAGTAGTATACGTATTCTTATCCTAGTAGCCTAAATAGTTTGTTTTAGTTGATGTAGTGAAATCAGGGCTTAGAAACATGGACAGTGTATATTGTTAACTTTTTGAATCGTTTTAACACTCATCTTTGATTGAATGACATTAATTTCTGATAGTGACCACAAAGAAAGAGTCGACCACAGGCTATCCTCCAAGGACAAAGGTGGATAGTAAGATGTATATTTGAAACATTCATAACTTTCAATCATGTAACTGATCGGATAGATCCAACCATAAAAACTTACTTTTGAGAAAATACGAGTCAGTTCAGTAAATATTATATATTAAATAACAAGACCATTGTTTTTTTAAATTCCTCTTAAATATTGAGTGTTGTTATCTACTTCATAACAATATATAGGTGCCATTTATGACAGTAACTTAAAAAACGGTGTTTGTGGGATGGGTTCATTTTGCATAACTACGAACCTGGACCTGTTATTAGAATGTATAAATTTTACACTAAATAAATTTTATTGTTTTGGAATGATATTGTCTGGTTATCCAAATCAATAGGTATACCTAGGATATTTTTTACCGTCGGAAAATATCTCGTTTAGTACTAAAATGTATAGATGCTAACCGTTACAATGCAGTGCGTTGTAAGTTGTAACTTGTAAGCTTAACAATCTGAGCGAAGCGAGGGTGATTCGCTAGTGTTATTATTATTATGCATGGTCTTATCATAACTTGCTGTTATGTGGGCAGGTAATAAAAAACTAATGTATTTCATCTTTGTTATAAATCAAAGAGGTATTTTTCAATTTAACTTTTAACACATACGTAATCAAATAACTATTCTATCAACAAAGAAATGTATGAACAAAAAGGTCTTCAGACGCTACGTGCTTCGCGTCACGCGGATACATTCATCGTAGTTCGTAATCGACACCTGAAGTTATGAATCACGGTGTAACATGTTGTTTTAAACAGATTTAAATAACAAAGTCTATCATCTACGACTTACGAGTAAAGGTTAGGTTACCTAAATCATAAATGCGTAAATGAGTGTACGCTCTATGTACCTACATAGGTATTCAAAGAAAAGTACGTATAACATACGCCACAAACGTAATATGTATATATTTTAACTGCCTCGTTGGTGTAGTGGATAGCATGTATGGTCGCACACCGGGAGGTCCTGGGTTCGAGTCCCGGGTCGGGCCAAGTTTAGTTATTGAGTCTTTCTGTTTCGCAAGCCTCAGTAACAGCCCGGAGTTGGGAAGTTGGCGGTGTGTCACCCCCGTGCCTCGGAGAGCACGTAAAGCCGTCGGTCCTGCGCCTTAACTCTCACTGGTCGTGTCGAGCAGTCGTGCCACCGGAATATGAGAGTGATAAGGAATAGAGTGCACTTGTGTCTGCGCATACACTTGTGCACTATAATATGTCCCGCGCCGTTGGCTAGTCTCAATGAGATTGGCCGCCGTGGCCGGAATCGGCGGGGAGGACATCATCATCAATCATCATGTATACACATTTTTATTTACAACAATAATACCAGTTCTCTGCAATCCGATGTATTTTCAAATTTAACTTTTTTATTTATATTATATGAATCTAATTTGAATTCTCCTCGAGCCGCTTGTGTACTGATGTTTTTAGAAATTTCATGTCACTTAACGTACGTTAACTTTGCGAGCTTTTCGTCGCGGTTTTTCACTAAATATTCATGATTGCTGTTAACAATGTGCCATTTCAGATTAAACACGGACATTTCAGACACGTACGGCCCAATGAATTTGTCCTCCGTACGGAACGACTGAGGCATTATTAATATTTAATTTGATTATAATCATATAAAAATCATATAATTAAATTAACTTTATTCAATTACTTATTATTTTTGAATGTCTTTTTTATTTATATCTAATCAAAAGCCTAAAAAACTAAAACTTTCACCCCCTTAGAGCTCTTTTTTGCCTTGAAATAGCATATGTCCTTTCTCAGGCTCTAGACTATTTGTATACCAAATTCCATTTAAATCGGTTCTGTAGTTTTGGCGTGAAAGCGCGGCAGACAGACATACCTACATACAGACGCATTTATAACATTAGTAAGGACTAGCTGTGCCCGCGACTTCGTTCGCGTGGATGTCGGAACTTAACAATGTATTTTTTAGTGCGAAGCGCTGTTGGAGGATACCGATACAAATCATTTTTTTTTATTTATGCCCTGAGCTTTATTAATCGTCATGGCAAAACAGAGACTGACTGGGAATTGCACTCGTTTGAAAGAGAAAGGAAGTTGTTGGGAATTATAGGTATTTTTTGGAATAAAAACAATGTCACCGGCGCCGCAACCGGTTAATATTTCAGTATTTACTCAATATTTTTAAATTAATTGCCGCTGCTTGGTCATTGCGGGGAGTCAAAATAGCTCGCTGATATAGCCAAGAACCGGCTTGATTTCCCATGTTTGTGGAATCTCCGTACACAGAAGAATTAGCTCCTGTTATGATGTAACGCAAGAACAGAGATTATCAATCAAATTAACTTTTCCGTCTTCTTGTACGGGGTATGTGCCATCGCCTATTTGTAACAATAAATTGGAAAACTCCTGTGCATTTTCGCGTGCCTCCTAACTGTGCACTAAAAACTTAATGTTACTTCAATTTACGCACATATTGTTGTGTATAAAAGTTACGTGAAGTTGTGAGACCAAATGCACATAACCTTAATTTTACTACTGGAATTTCTCTATTTTTTTATTTTAAACTCAAATATCTTTTGATAGACTGAACCGATTGCAATGAAACAAAAACTAAATATTACTTCAAGTTACATTCAATCGTTGTGTATAAAAGTTATCTACATTGCTTTCGTACATTTTACGTGATGCCCGGATAAATAAACAGACAAACCGACAAACAGACAAACAGACAAAAATTCTAAAAATGCTGGAAATGGGTTCTATTGGTTCTATTTTTTTGATGTACAAAAACGACTTTTCTACAGTTTTATTATATGTATAGAAGATAAAAAAAGACGCGTGGCACTCTGAGACTGCCGCGGTAAAGCTATTGCATAGCTGTTTTTATCAACTTACGCGATTATAATTATTTATTTATTTTATTTATGCAGTAGGTATTTTTTCCTTTGTTTTGTTTCTTTGATATTAATTCAAGTTACACTTTTTGAGCGTGGTGCCCGATAAGAAAACAATTTTTTTTTCTCTTATTAAATAAATGAGAAGTTAATGTTATTCAAAATATTTTTATCATCTATTGAAAAAACCCCGATGTTCGCCATCTTGGATTTGAAAATGGACCTCATTTTTGCAATCAGCACCCCGAGAAACCTCGAAAATGACACCCATGTCATTATTGAAAAAAACCGAATATCCGCCATCTTGGATTTGAAAATGGAACTCATTTTCGCAATCAGCACCCCGAAAAACCTCGAAAATGACACCCATGTCATTATTGAAAAAAAAACCGGATGTGCGCCATCTTGGATTTGAAAATGGACCTCATTTTCGCAATCAGCACCTCGAGAAACCTTTTATTATTGAAACCAAAGCCTTAACCATTATTTAAAAAAACGGTCGATCTAAAATCGATTTATTAATCTACAGCGCCATCTATATTATTAATTATGAGTAACGTCAGACCTGAACAACACCTACAAGTAAACTAAAAGATAAACCATAGATGTCGCTACTCGTCGCATCACGCATGACAGGTGTTAGGTTATTTTCGTTACAGAATTTCTGGATTCGGTCTCCACGCTCAAGGCCCGCGATAGAAGCTATGCAATAGCTTAAAATTTAATGTTACTTCAATTTACGCACATATTGTTGTGTATAAAAGTTACGTAAAGTTGTGAGACCAAATGCACATAACCTTAAATTTACTTTTGGAATTTCTCTACTTCTTCACTTTAAACTCAAATATCTTTTGATATACTGCACCGATTGCAATGAAACAAAAACTAAATGTTACTTAAAGTTACATTCAATCGTTGTATATAAAAGTTATCTACATTGCTTTCGTACATTTTACGTGATGCCCGGATAAATAAACAGACAAACCGACAAACAGACAAAAATTCTAAAAATGCTAGAAATGGGTTCTATTGGTTGTCCTTTAACACCCTGGCTATTTTTTTTGTAATTTTTTTTGATGTACAAAAACGACTTTTCTACAGTTTTATTATATGTATAGATAAGCACTTTGAAATCGTTGTATCGAATATACCAAATTTAATAGTATTGCCGCACTAACAGATAATTTTAAGTGCGATAGCGATTTAAAAGCGAGCTTAGGTAACTTATTTTCGTTAGGTTATGAATTATGGTTTCAATATGTTGTTACTATTATATATTATGTTCAATATGGCGTTTCTATAATATTTCATTTTTCTTATTGATGAGACTGAAGAAACCCATTATGAGGACCCCACCGCCAACGAGCAGAAGACTGTGAGACTCCTACTCACTAAAACCCATCGCCAAAGTGCAATGGTCCATTTGGGCGTTACAGGGTTCTGGGTTGCTAGCATACACTACCGGTTTTAGCTCTACCAGCGTCTTGGACGAGATTTCTACGACGCCCCCTAACTGCAAGTGCAACCCAAAGCTATCCGAGAAAAGGCAAAAGATATAATCCAATAATATTCATAGATATTCATTTATAAACTTTTTTAGCCTTTCTATCGACTAACTTTTTATTAGGTTATCAAAATAGATATTTTCAGCAATCTTATTTTCCATTGACAAAGTTCACTTTCACGTTCACCGGCGCCGTAGGCGGTCGCCCTACCGCCGCTAACTTAACGCCGGCTCTGCTTGCACGCATACACCGCATCGTTGACTAAATCAGGATGCCCTCGGTTCAACTGATATCAACTGTACCCAAACCTTTGTACACATAGTAATAAACATAAATTGCTGCATAGCTAAAAGTACAATATAATTTTAGTCAAACATTATTTACTTTGTTTAGAATATAAAGATAGAAATGATTTATAGTATTCTTTAATGTATGAAACTTCATGAGTGCAATGCCAACATTCACTTTACCCATTTACCATGTCATCGACACAAAGCCTGTTGATGATTTTTGCGTAAGAAAACAAAAGTATGGTAGAAAAGTATGGTAGAAAAAATTATTTATATTTGTTTCCCATGATCCTGGAAAGATTAAAAAAAATTGTCGAATTACGCTAAAAAAATGTACGTAACTTTATATCTCGACCATACGCTCCCGTCCCGCTTCAATACGAGGGGGGATCAAGCCATAGTCACCGCGCTGGCTAATGAAGTTGGCTGACTTCACATGTCTTTCGAAAACTTAGTTTTTGCGAAGTCAGGTTTATCTCACGATGTTTTTCTTCACCGAAAGACAAGTGGTGAACGTCTCTACTATCACTACCTCGTATATTTATGCATATAACCATATGCTTAAGGTGGTAACGGCGCTTACTTGTTATACCGAGTAACGCTGGTTAAATTCCGGATGTGGTACCTCTGATATTGTCATGTGCGAATCATTTCTAACATCATTACCTAAGGTAAAGTAATACATCGTGAGGAAACTTGCTGGTGGGTTATTGCCAGATACCTCCCGCATTGAAAGTAGACCCGCGCCTAGCACTGGCTTGTTAAAAAAATAATAATTTACTAAATAAACGATAACTAATACTGAATTATTTAATAACCTATTTTAGTTAAACCAAAAAAAAAAACTAACCCTACAAAACTACTTAGTACAATGCACACCAATCTATAAAAAAACCAACAAGTTGACATTACAACAAAATATTCCAAACAAAAACTTGCCATGACTCATCTACGACACAAACTACCGCCGCCATTAAAAGAAAACAACACGATAAAATAAACAAATTTTAATTTATTGATAATAATAACTAAAAAAAAATATTTTACACAATACATTATATTTAGTATTACACCACTAAGAATAATTATTTTAACATACCAAGTGGACTAGCAAAAAAAATTTAACTTATACAAATCTTGTTTATAATAAGTGTTAAAGGAATCGGTACACGGGGACGTGGTTGTAGGTTGGTTTTTTCTTCTAACCCTTCAACCGACGGATGAATACCGTCCCCTTAAAGATTTATAATATAATAGTTTATAGTTACAGGATAATATATGGCAGTCCATTCCAATACCACAATGTAAAAGTGAGAAAAATTGGTCTGAATAGAAAATATAAACCGAATGGGAACAGTTAAACTATCCATTAAATATCATTATATATATTAAAACCACTATTATAGATTGTACGTACACCGATCTGAAAAGAAGCCGTTACAGTAGAAAACAATTTTTTATTTTTAAAAAAGTCTTATATCCTATGCATAATTCTAGCAATCCAGAGTTTTGTTTTTATCTGTGAAACTGAAGGAATGTGTAATCTGTGCTGTATACTTTAACGCCAATTTCGACAGTTCCCGAGTCGCACAGATAAAAACAGGAATATGCGAAACATCCTTACATAGACAAATATATTCATGCATAATTTAAATCTATTTACTGAAGGGAAAGAGAATAGACAAAAATAATAAATCACGAACATATTTTGTGAAAACGTTAATACAAAATGGCGGTGCGTTTTTGTTGATATGCCACTCTTAAAACCGTTGTCTTAAAGCAATAAATAAATCAATAAATTAAAAAAAAAGTAAATAGTTATAAAAACGGTATTTTGAAATTTGTGCTGATAGAAACATTACAATTGAGCATGATATATTTGAACGAACAACCGAGAGGCGTGTGCTTAGACGTAGAATGTACCGCCGCGAAAACCGTACGCACTTCCCTTATCATAAACATCTACATTTTACATTGTAACCTATCTAGACAAAAGGCTTAATTAAATGAAAATAAACAAAAACAGCGACAACCATCCACAGACTAAAAAAAGCCTACATTTGTGCTTAACCGAACAAATACTGCGACTGTAAGTGTTAAATTATATTGGAAATAAACAAGTGTTCATTTCGAAGCAACAGAATGTTGAAGTTACAAATGCCTAATAAAGCCTATACTAGCTTATACTATAATGTACTCGAGACGGGTCTGAGTCTCGATCCCAAACTTGCACGTACAATTCTGAACCGTATTCGATGGCCGTAAGTACTATTTTTGAATGTGACCTCGTACAAGTATTGGGGCACGTATAAAATATGAGTTCCTTACCATAGTTTAAATTCACTGGTACAAATATTAAGTGGAAATTAAAAGAGACAGATAGCGATTATTTGATTTAATGACGTACAGATAATAAATACATATTAGTCGTCTGAGACTTGAAAATTTTTAAAATGGCAACACCGGCCAATGTTTCAAGACTCGTCAATTACATGAATCAGTACAGTAAACAAATCGGTATATTGTATAAGATATAAATAGACCTACATCTTATATCTATTTAAAATTCCATTTAATCGAAGAGTTCAGGAGATATACTCACAAAGTCTTCGGTAAGTTGAGAAATGTATTCAGAGATCTTACACGTATCTGTATTTTAATGTGCCTTAACAATAATTATATAATATTGAACATAAATTAGCCCATGTTATATATATAGCGACAAACATAAGTCCCATTCAAAACACGATTATAGTAATATTTGGTTCTTTAGTTAGGGATTCAATGAACAATTCACGACATTTGTGCGATGTGTTCATATCTGAAAAGGTAGGAAAAAATATATTATTAACCAAATTACGTTTTACACTAATGCTAGCCTTCGGGTTCGCACGAATTATTCCTCTCACAAAAAAAATTTGCATCAAACAACTTTAAATCACCATTTAACTCACAATTAAAAATACGTATTTATATAGAAACAATATATAAGATTTTCAAATCTAAAAATAATAATGTGTAGATTTTGTATGACCAATGTACAAGTAAGCAATAATAAATGTAAATTTGTATTTAAAAATGGCACTCACCGATCAAAAGAAACATAATGACAGCGTTCGCAGCAGGCTCCGAAGGCTATAACTATTTGTAACATTAAATACATAAATACATAGACGTACACACATCTCACACACAGAACTAACGCTCCATTAAATGCTTTCGTATTGATGATTAACTATACATTAAATAAGCGAAAATCGTGCCCTGTAAAAACGGTACGCGGCCATGCTTACAAAATATTTTAGTATCTCGACTCAAATAGCATATCTTTTGAGTTTCCAAAGTCTAATCCATTTAGATTTATTAAAACAATTCAAAAACCTCAATATGACTGGAGAACGTTTATATACCAAATACATGGTATGAATTTTTGCAACATTCTACTATTTAAAGTATCCTCTGTTATATGACAACACTAATTATCAAAAAGTATTTGAGTTTAAATTCAAAAATATTTTCAAATATGGCGGACACAGGTGCAAAATGTCAATCAGATCAGAGTAGCTTCATGCTAACGTCCGTCCGCGAAAATAATCTCCAAAGCAATTTCTTTCTTTTTAATAAAAACCAATCAATATCTGTAGGTATTTTAAAGTATTCGCATAGAAAAAGCATTTACGCGATCATTCACACAAGTCGGGACAACGCGCGAAAAATAGCAGTCGCCATTTTGATGAGGTCGGCCATTTTGTGTTAAGTGACGCGCTATCGTTGAGTGTGTATCGAGTTTCAATATTGTGAGAAAAACTTCACGCTTTCGACATTAAAAATACTTGAAACCCATTAAAATGGAATTACTTTAATGAACACAATTTTGTTTTTTAGGATAGTTTGAATGTATAATAAAACAAATACATTAAAAATCTATTTTAGGAAATGCGTTTTTAAAGCACAATCTCGATACACACTCGAGCAATTTCACGTGATAATGCACCGTATATTTCATTTACATACGTAGTCAATTTACACATTAAAAGTATCCGATTCTAACATTACGATTATAATTTGAGATATCATTAAACATCGATATTATTTTTCGTTACACTGAATGCTTACATTACTATAGAATAGAATGTAGATATTACATTTATACATCAACACAAATTCGTATATCGTGTGATATTTCGTATACGATATACATATAATATAATTAATAATAATGTTAGTACAAACATTACATACAGGATGTTTGTTTTCCAATACGGCAAACAAAACGAGCGATGCATGATCACGCAAAGTGCGGGGGGGTGTTTATTGGTGTGGGGGGGTTTAGGGGGTGTTTGGGGGGACTTTGGGGGTGCCGGGGGGTGCTGATCTAGTTCCAGATGCGCAGGAACGAGTCCCAGGAGCCGGTGGCGACGGCCATCCCGTTCTCGGTGACGCCGAGACACGACACGCGGTTGTCGTGGCCGGCGAGGATACCTGCAACCATTTCAATCCACCATTACTAAAGTTTAATTGCTTTAAAATAAATAGCATTTCTAAACACCCATTACAATGTTCCACAATTTCAATATTATATTAGGTGGTTTATACATGACCTTAAACTGCAGTTTTAATTTATGAAAAAGACAAACCTGTACTTATTGCGAAATTATAAGAATTCAAACAACCATAATATGTCAAATTTTTGATGAAAATCAATTTGTCTGTGGCTTAAATCCGAACCAGAATCGAACCGGCACCTATTGATGCAGCTTTATATGACCAAATATATAATAAAAAAAAAACAAAAACCTACCAGCGCGTTCGCTCTTCATCGAGTCCCAGACGTTGCAATTGAAATCATCATAACCGGCCAACAGCAGACGGCCGGACTTGGAGAACGCTACCGACGTAATGCCGCAGATGATGTTGTCGTGCGAGTACATCGCCAGCTCCTGGTCTGCGCGGATGTCGAACATGCGACAGGTGGCATCATCCGAGCCGGTCGCGAACGCAAACCCTGATGGGAAGAAGGTGACTGCGTTGATGTCACTCTCGTGTCCCGGGAAGGTCTGCTTGCACTGGCAGTCGCGTATATCCCACAGCTTGGCTGAGGCATCGCAAGCCCCGGATACGAAACTCCTCTGATCCGGGGCGAGGGACAGGGACATGACGTCGCCCGTGTGTCCGGTGAACTGTCCGCACTGCTGGCCCGTCTCGATGTCCCACAGCGCGCAGGTCATGTCCCCGGAGGAGGTCAGGATCTGGTTGTCGTCGAGGAAGCGGCAGCAGGACAGGTAGCCGGAATGTCCGGGCAGCTCGCGGGACACGCGCACGTTGCCCTCGCGCGTTTTCAAGCTGTGCGAGATGGATATCAAAATTAACTTTATTAAATTATAGTTATATAAAGACTTAATGGTTCACTAGATACAAGTTATAAAAAATAGAAAAACACTGTCCATACCACGAAGAAAATAAAATCAATACAATGTATACGGAATTTACTATACAAGAGGTAGAACGAGTTGAGACAAATTGTTTTGTTATTGTGTTATGTTCTGTCAACACAGTCATTAAACATAATTGAACAAATACTAAAACAAAGTTTTTGTAAATATGGTCATCGCATCATCAATATGAAAAATCTTAACAGCCCCAGAGCTACTCCTCATTATTTATGTACATACATAATATGTAAAGATTAAAAATTAAATTCGATTTTACCACAAACTGACTTGTAAGTTGTAGCTAGCAGTGGCGAAGGGTGAAATTTTAGCAGAGGTAAGCTGTACAAAAAAAATGACAAAAACTAAATAAATAAATGCGATGCAAAAGTACCTAGTATCTACTAGTACCTAGTACCTACTAATACCTCGTAAGTATCCCTTAAAATATTATGTTGTAG
The DNA here is from genome assembly GCA_951802675.2 of Boloria euphrosyne. Taxonomy (NCBI): domain Eukaryota; kingdom Metazoa; phylum Arthropoda; class Insecta; order Lepidoptera; family Nymphalidae; genus Boloria; species Boloria euphrosyne. The sequence goes on from OX637896.1 coordinate 8,197,048, forward strand.
TGAAGATTATTTTGCGTAATAATTAAAAAGTAAAAAATTGTTCATAAGACTATTGTTTATTTTTTAATTTATGTAAACTTATAGCAAAATAGTCAATATATTTAATATTTACTAAAATAATATAAGAATATTAATGACGCCATCTATGAGAAATCATTACGCATCATTTAAAAAGTGAAAGTACGGCGATTTGATTTAAGGCCGCATTATTTTATTTTGTATTCATTATAAATATAATTAATTTCAACCTAAACATAATTTAGTCAGATTTAAATATTCGTTTTTCCCTTCTGTTAATTTTACATAAATATATTAAATCATTATTTTAATAAATATCGCCATCTAGTGACAAGTGTTTGAAAAACTTCGTAGTTCGTCAGTTTGCTATCTTATTGAAGAGATTGATTTATTTTTTATTTATCAAAGTTAAATTAAAATTTTGAAATATGAAGATGATTTTACTGCATATCCTACAGCATTACTTGATATTTCCTTCCAGTCCGAATAAACTGTTTAAGCTAATACGCGTAAAATAATGTTGTCAAGGAAACGCATATAAAATAACTTAAAAACATTTTCACTGCAACATAAATGAAAACAAACACAATATTTTTCTAATTAAGCACTTACACACAATTTCAATAGAAAGTTTTATTACAAATTACTTGACTTATGCAAGTTTCGAAAACAAAGTTGCATACAATCCAACTTCAATAAAATACGCAAATTTAATAATGGCTTATAGAACTCACCGTAATTAAAACACATATGAACCATACACTATACAGACTCAACACAAAATGTCTATATTACTTATTACGCTTAAATCGAGTAAAAACTCAATAAAACAAAAGAAAAACACAAATAATGCACTTGTAAACAGAATCGCCATATTAATTTGTTAACTAAAAATTGGTATTGCTCACGTCGCTTGTCATTGGTCAATCATAGTGACGTTTTGTACTTTCCACCAATCACATGCAAAATAAGCTGCTCGGGAGCGTCTTAACCGCGACCTAAAATCTGAATGAAATCGCTTGAAAATGTTCCAATACAAAAGTATGAATGAAACACGATTCGTATGGAAAAGGTAAGCCCAATTACTACGTCTTACCGCGGCATTTCTATGAAGACGCATTTTAGCAAAGTATACATTTTTGTTGATTTTGACTTATTGAAGGCGTTGTGTTATTTTTAAAAAAGGATTATTACTATAAATTATTATTTTAATTAGTAATCGTGTTAATTTAAAAAATAAATATCATGTAGAATAATTAAAGCTTTATTGGATTTTTAAAAGGTAAGACGGTGGGAATCGTCTTGTATGGACCCTTCGCCACTAGTAGCTAGCTACTACATATAACAGTATTTCATGTAAATTTAAATTTAGTACCTGAGTGTGCAGTATCGAAAAAGCTTTTAGTTTTATCGACATATATTTTAACCTAAAAAAAAATTTGTGAAATGACCCACATCTCTGTTTTATTATTACTTTGCATAAGTACAATTCTATTCTATATATAATATATATACAAAATATTATGTAGTCAGCCCTTTTTTAACGTCCCACTGCGGGGCACGGGCCTCCCTTCAATACGAGGGGGATTAGACCATAGTGCACCACGCTGGCCTCAAGATGTCTTTCTACAACTAGCTAGGTTCTCTCAAACATTCAAGTTTCCTCACGATGCTGTACTTCACCGTAAGACAACTAGTAAACATGTTGGAAATGATTCATCACATGGAAGTATCAGAGATGCTAATCTGAGATTTGAACCCGCTTCACTCGGTTTTTAAGCAAAGACGTCACAATTGAGCTACCACTGCCTATAGTATATACTATATATAATAATTCTCGCTCATACAAAGTAGTGTATCTCGTATATCGAGTCAAATTTAAATGTCATACATAAAACATAAGTAGGCGGATTCATCTGTCGAGTTACATAAAAGACATTACAGAATGCCACTCCAGAAAAAATGATGACGCACTTTATCGACTGTTTTGAACTTTTGACCTATATCACCTGACGACGGAATGACGACTATTCGAGATAAATGTTAGCATGGAGAAAACTTAATTTGAGAAAAATTTACTTAGTGTTTTTTTTTTTTAAATATTACTTTTCAAAGGACGTTATCGTTATAGTGTTATCTTTTCAGTATTCTTTATATTTTCAACCGACTTCTAAAAAGGAGGAGGTTCTCAATTCGTCTGTATGTTTTTTTATACGCATAAGAACTCATAAAAAACAAAACGTCTGATTCATACTAGTTTTTAAGTCAATGAACCAACCATAACTTAGTTAAGTGTATTCACAAAGTATCGAAGGCTTTGAACATGAACATTTGTAGTACAACGATTAGATTAAGTTAAAAATAACCTGTGACAGGAGGCCACGCTCTCCCTCAAGCGATTTTAAAGTACAATGTAATGATCTAAGGTATTCTACGCGATATTGACGAAGGCAACTGTGCCCAACCGGCACTCCTGGAAGCCATTAAAGGAAATAAATGAATTGAATTGAATGATTTAAGGCACCTCAGCAAATCAAAATAAAAAGATATTATATCGACGGTATCGTTAGGTTTCCGTTATATCAGTGTCCGTGTTATTTAGATAGCTGACACCGATTTTTTAATATTTCACAGATGATGTGCTTTCTGTCAAAGTCAAACCTTTGAAACCAGCAGCGTTCACATCGACATCGGTGACACAGGACACTTAGTAAATAAATATTTGTTAGAGAATAATTAATAATAATTACTTGTGTTGCCATGTTCGATATTTCATATATTATTGAGGGTAGTTAGAAACAATATTTACTAGTACTTGATAATAGTGTTTGACACATTTCATAGGAGTAATTTTACCGTGAACACTCGACTGAGTGCCGTACGACCACATTGACCACGGCGGACGTATATCGTGACAGTGTAATCCTAAATCCATCGGCATCTCTAACATATTAGTATCGGTATCGTATCAGCTGTGGGGGTAGTGATAAGGCAACTCACCTATAAATAGAACATATGTTGTCGAGCCCGCCGCACGCGACGTAGGAGCCGGAGGGCGCGTACGCGCAGGTCATCACCCACGAGGAGCGGAGCGGGATTGCGTGCACCTTGTTCGTCGTGTGGCTGTCCCACACTATGAGCTTGCCGTCCTGGCTGGCGGACACTAGGTTCCTGAGGATTGCGAGTGTTGCTGTCAATATATTCTTTAATACACTTGATGTACAAAAAAAGTAACAAAAGTGGTCTTAATTGTCAACAGAAAAATCTTCCCGTCAACCATAAGCAAATTGCACAGATGACGCATTTGGCTCACTTTGTAGTGACCTTACTTGCTGTGCTGGTTGTGGCTGGTTCGAATCCCGCTGGGACCATTTGTGTGAAGAGCACAAGTCTTTGTACCTACTCCAGTCATAACTCATAGGTTTATTTATAATAAGTACATAAGTATATATTTAATATTTAAAAGTAAATATGTGTGTGTGTCGAGTATTCATAACACAAGGCTCATAGCTTAGCATGGAAATACCTTTTAGTAATTTCTAGTGTTGTGTGTTAAAAAGAAGTTGAGATGTTTTCGATGTTTTAAGTGCATTTATCTTATTTTATTAAGCAAGTGTTTAACAACCAACTTAAAATCATTTTTCTATAAATCCTTTTAGCAATATTTCTAAGTTTTTTTTTATAAGAGATAGGGTCGAAAATACCCATATCGACGTAACAATAAACAATGTCAAGCGTGTAAAGTAATCTATTATGTTCGATGAAAACAATACAATAGAAATATATCCGACTTTGAAGACGTCATTCTCAAAGTGAAACGTGAGCTAAATTCATAGTCATAATTTTATTTTAGACGCCATCTCAGCTTTGTTTTGTTTGCATCTCGCTTTTATATACTGGTACGGTAATTCACTGTAGGAGCTGATTTGACTGTACAGATTTGGGACAAAAATAGCATACGTAGAGGACGATAATGGAGGTATGATAAAGAAAAGTAAATAGTTTTTCCTTTGTAGTTAGTTATTAATGGTGATCTCCATTAATTTCTTTTAAAAGAAATGTGCATCGTAAATAATCTTGTGTTATTAAAAGTAAAACTGCTTAGAAACAACCGTTAACCTTGCATGTTAAAAAAAATAAATCTGAGAGGCAGATATTGCAAAAGTAAAGCAACTATTGTTCATTTATATTACAAGACTAACGAATCACCCTAGATGCGGTCGGATTCGTCCCGTACGTCATAATTTTGTAAAGTGGAACCCTAATAATTTTCAAAAATAAAAGTTACTCCTTATAACATCAGGTAAGTGAAAGGCCAGTGAAAATCTCGTCAAAATCGGTCGAGCCTTTTTACAGATTAGCGGCAAGAAACAGACCGAAAGTCCCTTAGTGACAGATAATAATTAACGTTAGAAATTCAAATATTTAGAAATACATAAGCATTTCGTTTTTAACATTGGCTGTAACATTTGTTCTTAAGAAAATCTCGAAATGTACAGTGCTTTCTAAGTTTCTACCAGACGTGGAGTAAATGGTCATATTACGACGTATTTAGTTTTAAATGTGCCTTTGTCACGTAAAACGACTATTAACATGAATATGTATACCTACGACAACAATAGACTTTGCCTCTTAAATTAAGTATAGTTTTGATTACTATAGAAAAATACGTAACAAACAGAAACTACCCACATCTATAATGTACAGCATTACTTAACTAAAAAATGGTAGGACATTTTCCTAATAAGACCTCTATGGAGTAAAAAAAGGATATAATAGGGACGTAAAGTTGTAGGAAATTGTTAGTATAAATACATATATAAAACTCATCACAAGTGTTATTGTGCCATGGTCACACGTCGCTAACCTTAGACGAAGATTACATATTATAATTTGATTTTATGTACATCTTCTTATACACAATTAATAGATATGTATTGTAAAACAATGAAAATGTAATTGTCTCCAGAAGCTTTAATGTGCAATTAATACTATATTTTTTCCAAAAGGTGAAAAATAATTGTTTTTGGACAACTGATATTTACTACTAAATCTGTTACTACTTACAAAAACAGTCACTGTGATAGATGCATTATATTCTATATTAATAAAATTCTAAATTAATCCAATCATGTAAATTTAATATTTTTTGGAAAAAAATTATGTATTTTCAACTGACTTCCAAAAAGGAGGAGTTTCTCAATTCGTCTGTATTTTTTTTTAAAGTTTTAAGTGTTTTTGTCTATCTGTAACATCTCTAAAAATGTATTCTGATATATTGTAATATGGAAGAAAGGGCGACACGAGAGTAAATAATTTTTTTTATTCATAATGTAATCCTAAAACTTCATATTCTAATTTCAAAAAACATCATATTAGATTGTAAAAATGCTGAAAATCAACGAAAAATCACTAGTTATATACAAGAAAAAAGTTTAGACGCGACACGAGTGACCTATATACAGGTGGGAATCTACCGATTTTAGCGGATATCGATGTTATTGTTTCAATCCCACATTCCTTCCATCGATTGAGGAAAACTTCGGGCGATTCAATTTTATGCGCGTCTCTTGGAAATTGTGAACTGGAGAACTGTTTGTAAAGACGTTTTTATAGGCAAGCGAAGTATTTGGGAGGTGTTTTATCGCAAATAATAAAAAGCCATACGGATGTAGTGTTGGTTGCTTAATTTTTCAATCAATCGATAACAAACACCTTAATCTTAACATGATGAATCTTTACATTTACACTTAAACACAATTTACACAAAATATTTTTGTGGAAAGTCCTATTGTAATAGTATATAATATGTAATAGTAATTATTATTATCGGTACAGAGACCGAATCTGTGGTATTTAGAATTTTTGTTGGTCTGTCTGTGATTGCATGATAAGAAACCCACTGGATAGATTTTGATGATTTTTTATGATCTCTGAGTCATTAGATAGATAGAAGATATTTTTACTGGTGGAAAAATAACTAAATTCAGAGAAATCTTTTTTTTTAACTATATATACTAAATTAACACTAATAACGCAAGTACTCTAATAGGTAAAAAATAAATAAGACGACACAGATCAAGTAGTAACAACCAACGGGATACAAAATATAAAATCACTAGATATTAGGTCGCAATAAACATAACCGTGTAAATGCGAGCACATAAGCGCGTGCATGCTGCGAGACCGTTTCACTGCCTTCATATTAACATACTTACTAGTCTTAACGGTTAGTATAGAAAAGTTAGACTATATTGTAACACTTCATTATATTTACATATAAATAAAATTGAAGTGTCTGTTTTTAATTTTAAATTATCAGCTTTTACTTATACGGTATTAACTATTAACACAAAGAAAATAATTTTAATTTTTTTCTGCCTGTCTGTCTGTTCCACTCGCAGATAGGAAATGTTTTAAGGAGTAACGTGGGCCACTTTTATTTAAAAAAAAATATTTTAACTAGGGAAACCCGCGACTTCACTCGCTCTAAATCTAGGGACGTACCCGAGCAAAGCGAGGGCGAGTTTATAATAAAGACATACGGTAGACTATATCTATGTCCAATATATTATGTATAATATACACATAGGTATATCCGTTGAATACTGCATTTAGAGCATTCTCAAAAAACATAATATTATTTAGGTTAAAGTAAATAAATGTGTAGTGTAGACTGTAGTTGAGGGTTTGGGGTTGGGTTTGGTTTGGGGTTTTAATATGTTCGAAATCACTTAAAAAAACTACAATACATACAAAGAAAAAGACATTTTTTTAATTCTTTGAATCAAGTGACAGGAGTGTGTATCATAGTGAGTGCCCATTGTGTCAGCGCGTACACTTCTATGGCTGGAATCGGTCATTAAGACATTAATATTATTCGTTACCTGGAGTCGCTTCCCCAGTGCATCGCATAGATCTTGGCGAGGTGACCGCGGAGAGTGCGGCGCGTGCGCATCTGTATGCGCCCGATCGGCTCCAGGCTGCCGGTGGCCTGCGCAAGCGACGTGTCGCATGCCGCTTTGCGAGCGTCCTGGGTAAACAAACTTTACGTTACACTTAACTCTAAAACAAAACGCATAAGTAACAATAACACCATAAAAGATACGCCTAACGGAAATTCCCTTTGCCTAAGGGAAACGCTTGAGAGTTGCAACTACGCTTTATGATAAAACATAATCTGAGCTTACACTAATACCATTTCTGGCACCAGTTGCAGTTTTCACTCAAATTTTAAATAGTATGAGACGTTTATCATCATCATCAGCCCTTTTTAACGTCCCACTGCTGGGCACGGGCCTCCCTCAGTACGAGGGGAAGCAGGCCATAGTCCACCGCGCTGGCTCAGTGCGTGTTGGCAGACTTCACATGTCTTACGAAAACATGCTAGGTTTTCTCAGACATGCAGGTTTCCTCACGATGTTTTCCTTCAACGTAAGACAAATGATAATCATGATAGAAATGAATCGCACATGAAAATATCAGAGGTGCGAGACTCTGATTAGAACCCACATCACTCGGTTATACAAGCAACGCGTTACCGCTGGGCTACCACTGAGACCGCGTTACCACTGAGACGTTTATATGAATATATAATTATACTATTCACCATTATTTTGTTTTTCTTTGTATTACAACAATTTTAAAGAAATAGCAAAAATATGTAAATTATAAACCATCGTTAAAAAGCTTACATTTTAGTCATACAAAACTTATTGTATGCCTTGTTTCGAGTTGTTGATTGCGGAAAAACACTAATTTTGTTATGACTACATTCCATTTTAATCTCTGTTCATTCACGCGTATAATATTAAAAAAAGTAAAATATAGTAAGTATTTTAGAGACTATAGCTAGATTTATAAAAATAATATGCTAAAAATGTAAAAAAATGCTTTATTTTCGACACCTCTGTCATCACCGACACTAAGACAGTTCATGTTAACTCGCCATCCAATAACAATTTAATGGAGAGCTCATATAAATTGCAATAGTTCGCGAGAATTTTCATAATCCACTGGAAATAAATCTCAATACAACGATCGCTATTTTCACTGAAGTTCATTCAAACTTCGCTAACATTTCAGGATACATAAAACAGCCTCTGCTGACTAAATACACGTAAAATCAATGTTAATTTTTCACTTCGTACTTTAGTATTGTAAAAATGGTAAAATGTCGATTAAACGTTAAAAACGAATATTATTTAATATTTTTTACTAGCAACACCCATTGCATTACTCGGGTACATCCCTAGTTCCTAAATAGCTATATTTAAATCCTGAAAAACTAAATTTTACCTAAATCCGACTAGCCATTTTAACAAATAGACGCACGTATATACAAACAAACTTTTGTATCAGTAGGCCGATTATAAATTTTGCTAACTAGTTTGTTTAACATACACGTTCGTGTTTAGGTAAACAAAAAATCGGGATCTTTGATAAATTTAAAATAATCATAGATTAAATCAAAATGATATCAATTCTATATAATAAGTACGATGATAATTAATATATTATAATAATACTAACAATTCCCGCAGCTCCGCCCGTGTTCTAATCACTGTTAAAAATAAGGATTGCTGATATAAATCGTAAAAAATACAAAATAAAAACTTGTTCTAAAAATAAAAAAAAATAAAATTCTGGAGTATGCCTCACTTATCACCTAGTGGAATAAAAAACAGCCTACGACCTATTCTTAGACTTACGGTACCTAATATACACCAAAAGAATTATAAAAATCGGTCAAGCGTTATGGAGCTGAAGCTAGCAGCCGACTAGCGGCCGGCCGCCTGACGATTTACGCGAAGGGCCGCAACGGTACTGCGCGCCGTAAACACGTTTTATTTTACAATAAATACGTAACCAATGCTATTGAATATTACTTTTCGATAATTTTTAATAGAAATAGTAGTAATGTACAGTTTTACCTTAAAATATTAACCTGTTTTTAATTTTACTAATGTTCGTGCCCGTTCTTAGCGTAAAGAGTAATTTCATCATAAAAACTATATAAAGCAAACTGGGTGCTCCTTGATTTTTTTATATATTATAAACCTTATACATACTAACTAAATAGCGTTAAAATTAGACAGGATCAAATCATACTCTTTTAGTAAAAAAATCTTAAATATTGCTTCCTACGGCGTACTTATATACTAAGATTCACGCGTCTAAAAATACGACAATGCAAACTAAAATCTGCTTGTAATTTTTACTATGCATTCTCCTCATATCAATAAATCCGAAATAATTTAAATCTCGTAGAATCAAAACATAGAATAGTAGTAAAAAAACCTTGTTAATTTACTCATATTTGCCCATAATACGACTGTATGAAAACTTCAAGTACAAGAAAACGATAGAAAGCAAACTGGGAGCTCCATGATTTTTTTATATATTATAACCCTTATACATACTAACTAAATAGCGTTAAAATTAGACAGGATCAAATCATACTTTTTTAGTAAAAAATTCTTAAATATTGCTTCCTACGGCGTACTCATGCTAAGATTCAGACGTCTGAAAGTACGTTAATGCAAACTCGAATCTGCTTGTGATTTTTACTATACATTCTGCTTATATCAATAAACCTGAAATAATTTAAATCTCGCAGAATCAAAACATAGAATAGTAGTAAAAAACCTTGTTAATATACAGATATTTGCCCATACTAGATTGTATGAAAACTTTGAAGTCCAAGAAAACGATAGAAAGCAAACTGGGAGCTCCATGATTTTTTTATATATTATAACCCTTGTATATACTAACTAAATAGCGTTAAAATTAGACAGGATCAAATCATACTTTTTTAGTAAAAAATTCGTAAATATTGCTTCCTACGGCGTACTTATATACTAAGATTCACGCGTCTAAAAATACGACAATGCAAACTGAAATCTGCTTGTAATTTTTACTATGCATTCTCCTCATATCAATAAATCCGAAATAATTTAAATCTCGTAGAATCAAAACATAGAATAGTAGTAAAAAAACCTTGTTAATTTACTCATATTTGCCCATAATACGACTGTATGAAAACTTCAAGTACAAGAAAACAATAAAAAGCAAACTGGGAGCTCCATGATTTTTTTATGTATTATAACCCTTGTATATACTAACTAAATAGCGTTAAAATTAGACAGGATCAAATCATACTTTTTTAGTAAAAAATTCTTAAATATTGCTTCCTACGGCGTACTCATGCTAAGATTCAGACGTCTGAAAGTACGTTAATGCAAACTCGAATCTGCTTGTGATTTTTACTATACATTCTGCTTATATCAATAAACCTGAAATAATTTAAATCTCGCAGAATCAAAACATAGAATAGTAGTAAAAAACCTTGTTAATATACAGATATTTGCCCATACTAGATTGTATGAAAACTTTGAAGTCCAAGAAAACGATAGAAAGCAAACTGGGAGCTCCATGATTTTTTTATATATTATAACCCTTGTATATACTAACTAAATAGCGTTAAAATTAGACAGGATCAAATCATACTTTTTTAGTAAAAAATTCTTAAATATTGCTTCCTACGGCGTATTTATACTAAGATTCACGCGTCTAAAAATACGACAAGGCAAACTAAAATCTGCTTGCAATTTTTACTATACATTCGTCTAATATCAATAAACTCGAAATAATTTAAATCTCATAGAATCAAAACATAGAATAGTAGTAAAGAACCTTGTTAATACATTTATATTTGCCCATACTAGATTGAATGAAAATTTTAAGTCCAAGAAAACGATAGAAAGCAAACTGGGAGCTCCTTGATTTTTTTATATATTATAACCCTTATACATACTAACTAAATAGCGTTAAAATTAGACAGTATCAAATCATACTTTTTTAGTAAAAAATTCTTAAATATTGCTTCCTACGGCGTACTCATGCTAAGATTCAGACGTTTGAAAGTACGTTAATGCAAACTCGAATCTGCTTGTGATTTTTATTATACATTCTGCTTATATCAATAAACCTGAAATAATTTGAATCTCGCAGAATCAAAACATAGAATAGTAGTAAAAAATCTTGTTAATATACACATATTTGCCCATACTAGATTGTATGAAAACTTGAAGTCCAAGAAAACGATAGAAAGCAAACTGGGAGCTCCATGATTTTTTTATATATTATAACACTTGTATATACTAACTAAATAGCGTTAAAACTAGACAGGATCAAATCATACTTTTTTAGTAAAAAATTCTTAAATATTGCTTCCTACGGCGTACTCATGCTAAGATTCAGACGTCTGAAAGTACGACAATGCAAACTCGAATCTACTTGTAACTTTTAGTATACATTCTGCTTATATCAATAAACCTGAAATTATTTAAATCTCGCAGAATCAAAACATAGAATAGTAGTAAAAAACCTTGTTAATATACGTACATATTTGCCCATACTAGATTGTATGAAAACTTTAAGTCCAAGAAAACGATAGAAAGCAAACTAGGAGCTCCTTGATTTTTTTATATATTATAACCCTTGTGTATACTAACTAAATAGCGTTAAAATTAGACAGGATCAAATCATACTTTTTTAGTAAAAAATTCTTAAATATTGCTTCCTACGGCGTACTCATGCTAAGATTGAGACGTCTGAAAGTACGTTAATGCAAACTCGAATCTGCTTGTGATTTTTATTATACATTCTGCTTATATCAATAAACCTGAAATAATTAAAAACTCGCAGAATCAAAACACAGAATAGTAGTAAAAAACCTTGTTAATATACACATATTTGCCCATACTAGATTGTATGAAAACTTTGAAGTCCAAGAAAACGATAGAAGGCAAACTGGGAGCTCCATGATTTTTTTATATATTATAACCCTTGTATATACTAACTAAATAGCGTTAAAATTAGACAGGATCAAATCATACTTTTTTAGTAAAAAATTCTTAAATATTGCTTCCTACGGCGTACTCATGCTAAGATTCAGACGTCTGAAAGTACGACAATGCAAACTCGAATCTACTTGTAACTTTTAGTATACATTCTGCTTATATCAATAAACCTGAAATTATTTAAATCTCGCAGAATCAAAACATAGAATAGTAGTAAAAAACCTTGTTAATATACGTACATATTTGCCCATACTAGATTGTATGAAAACTTTAAGTCCAAGAAAACGATAGAAAGCAAACTGGGAGCTCCATGATTTTTTTATATATTATAACACTTGTATATACTAACTAAATAGCGTTAAAACTAGACAGGATCAAATCATACTTTTTTAGTAAAAAATTCTTAAATATTGCTTCCTACGGCGTACTCATGCTAAGATTCAGACGTCTGAAAGTACGACAATGCAAACTCGAATCTACTTGTAACTTTTAGTATACATTCTGCTTATATCAATAAACCTGAAATTATTTAAATCTCGCAGAATCAAAACATAGAATAGTAGTAAAAAACCTTGTTAATATACGTACATATTTGCCCATACTAGATTGTATGAAAACTTTAAGTCCAAGAAAACGATAGAAAGCAAACTAGGAGCTCCTTGATTTTTTTATATATTATAACCCTTGTGTATACTAACTAAATAGCGTTAAAATTAGACAGGATCAAATCATACTTTTTTAGTAAAAAATTCTTAAATATTGCTTCCTACGGCGTACTCATGCTAAGATTGAGACGTCTGAAAGTACGTTAATGCAAACTCGAATCTGCTTGTGATTTTTATTATACATTCTGCTTATATCAATAAACCTGAAATAATTAAAAACTCGCAGAATCAAAACACAGAATAGTAGTAAAAAACCTTGTTAATATACACATATTTGCCCATACTAGATTGTATGAAAACTTTGAAGTCCAAGAAAACGATAGAAGGCAAACTGGGAGCTCCATGATTTTTTTATATATTATAACCCTTGTATATACTAACTAAATAGCGTTAAAATTAGACAGGATCAAATCATACTTTTTTAGTAAAAAATTCTTAAATATTGCTTCCTACGGCGTACTTATATACTAAGATTCACGCGTCTAAAAATACGGCAATGCAAACTGAAATCTGCTTGTAATTTTTACTATGCATTCTCCTCATATCAATAAATCCGAAATAATTTAAATCTCGCATAATCAAAACATAGAATAGTAGTAAAAAACCTTGTTAATATACGTACATATTTGCCCATACTACGACTGTATGAAAACTTCAAGTACAAGAAAACGATAGAAAGCAAACTGGGAGCTCCATGATTTTTTTATGTATTATAACCCTTGTATATACTAACTAAATAGCGTTAAAATTAGACAGGATCAAATCATACTTTTTTAGTAAAAAATTCTTAAATATTGCTTCCTACGGCGTACTCATGCTAAGATTCAGACGTCTGAAAGTACGTTAATGCAAACTCGAATCTGCTTGTGATTTTTACTATACATTCTGCTTATATCAATAAACCTGAAATAATTTAAATCTCGCAGAATCAAAACATAGAATAGTAGTAAAAAACCTTGTTAATATACAGATATTTGCCCATACTAGATTGTATGAAAACTTTGAAGTCTAAGAAAACGATAGAAAGCAAACTGGGAGCTCCATGATTTTTTTATATATTATAACCCTTGTATATACTAACTAAATAGCGTTAAAATTAGACAGGATCAAATCATACTTTTTTAGTAAAAAATTCTTAAATATTGCTTCCTACGGCGTATTTATACTAAGATTCACGCGTCTAAAAATACGACAAGGCAAACTAAAATCTGCTTGCAATTTTTACTATACATTCGTCTAATATCAATAAACTCGAAATAATTTAAATCTCATAGAATCAAAACATAGAATAGTAGTAAAGAACCTTGTTAATACATTTATATTTGCCCATACTAGATTGAATGAAAATTTTAAGTCCAAGAAAATGATAGAAAGCAAACTGGGAGCTCCTTGATTTTTTTATATATTATAACCCTTATACATACTAACTAAATAGCGTTAAAATTAGACAGTATCAAATCATACTTTTTTAGTAAAAAATTCTTAAATATTGCTTCCTACGGCGTACTCATGCTAAGATTCAGACGTTTGAAAGTACGTTAATGCAAACTCGAATCTGCTTGTGATTTTTATTATACATTCTGCTTATATCAATAAACCTGAAATAATTTGAATCTCGCAGAATCAAAACATAGAATAGTAGTAAAAAATCTTGTTAATATACACATATTTGCCCATACTAGATTGTATGAAAACTTGAAGTCCAAGAAAACGATAGAAAGCAAACTGGGAGCTCCATGATTTTTTTATATATTATAACACTTGTATATACTAACTAAATAGCGTTAAAACTAGACAGGATCAAATCATACTTTTTTAGTAAAAAATTCTTAAATATTGCTTCCTACGGCGTATTCCCCACTCACCTTTTAAATATGTCATCACAAAACTGAATAGGCTTGTAATAAAACAATTACTCCTTTTGAGCATTCAGGTAGCAATGCCATAAACTTGTTCAAGTAGTAAAAACCTGAAAAAAATTATTGAAAAATAAGGAAATCATTCACATTGCTTAATTTCAATAAATCTTAATGTATTTCAAAAACTTAATATTATTTTGAATCTTCTAATCTCAGACCAATAAATTTTTATTGGTCTGAGCTTCTAATATATTCGAGTTTGCATTAACGTACTTTCAGACGTCTGAATCTTAGCATGAGTACGCCGTAGGAAGCAATATTTAAGAATTTTTTACTAAAAAGTATGATTTGATCCTGTCTAATTTTAACGCTATTTAGTTAGTATGTATAAGGGTTATAATATATAAAAAAATCAAGGAGCTCCCAGTTTGCTTTCTATCGTTTTCTTGTACTTGAAGTTTTCATACAGTCGTAGTATGGGCAAATATGAGTAAATTAACAAGGTTTTTTTACTACTATTCTATGTTTTGATTCTACGAGATTTAAATTATTTCGGCTTTATTGATATGAGGAGAATGCATAGTAAAAATTACAAGCAGATTTCAGTTTGCATTGCCGTATTTTTAGACGCGTGAATCTTAGTATATAAGTACGCCGTAGGAAGCAATATTTAAGAATTTTTTACTAAAAAAGTATGATTTGATCCTGTCTAATTTTAACGCTATTTAGTTAGTATATACAAGGGTTATAATATATAAAAAAATCATAGAGCTCCCAGTTTGCTTTCTATCGTTTTCTTGGACTTAAAGTTTTCATACAATCTAGTATGGGCAAATATGTGTATATTAACAAGGTTTTTACTACTATTCTATGATTTGATTCTGCGAGATTTAAATTATTTCAGGTTTATTGATATAAGCAGAATGTATAATAAAAATCACAAGCAGATTCGAGTTTGCATTTACGTACTTTCAGACGTCTGAATCTTAGCATGAGTACGCCGTAGAAAGCAATATTTAAGAATTTTTTACTAAAAAAGTATGATTTGATCCTGTCTAATTTTAACGCTATATAGTTAGTATGTATAAGGGTTATAATATATAAAAAAATCAAGGAGCTCCTAGTTTGCTTTCTATCGTTTTCTTGGACTTAAAGTTTTCATACAATCTAGTATGGGCAAATATGTACGTATATTAACAAGGTTTTTTACTACTATTCTATGTTTTGATTCTGCGAGATTTAAATTATTTCAGGTTTATTGATATAAGCAGAATGTATAATAAAAATCATAAGCAGATTCGAGTTTGCATTAACGTACTTTCAGACGTCTGAATCTTAGCATGAGTACGCCGTAGGAAGCAATATTTAAGAATTTTTTACTAAAAAAGTATGATTTGATCCTGTCTAATTTTAACGCTATATAGTTAGTATGTATAAGGGTTATAATATATAAAAAAATCAAGGAGCTCCTAGTTTGCTTTCTATCGTTTTCTTGGACTTAAAGTTTTCATACAATCTAGTATGGGCAAATATGTACGTATATTAACAAGGTTTTTTACTACTATTCTATGTTTTGATTCTGCGAGATTTATATAATTTCAGGTTTATTGATATAAGCAGAATGTATACTAAAAATAACAAGTCGATTCGAGTTTGCATTGTCGTACTTTTTGACGTCTGAATCTTAGCATGGGTACGCCGTAGGAAGCAATATTTAAATTTGTTTTACTAAAAAAGTATGATTTGATCCTGTCTAATTTTAACGCTTTTTAGTTAGTATATACAAGGGTTATAATATATAAAAAAAACAAGCAGCTCCTAGTTTGCTTTCTATCGTTTTCTTGGACTTAAAGTTTTCATACAATCTAGTATGGGCAAATATGTACGTATATTAACAAGGTTTTTTACTACTATTCTATGTTTTGATTATGCGAGATTTATATAATTTCAGGTTTATTGATATAAGCAGAATGTATACTTAAAATAACAAGTCGATTCGAGTTTGCATTGTCGTACTTTCAGACGTCTGAATCTTAGCATGAGTACGCCGCAGGAAGCAATATTTAAATTTTTTTTACTAAAAAAGTATGATTTGATCCTGTCTAATTTTGACGCTATTTAGTTAGTATATACAAGGGTTATAATATATAAAAAAATCATGGAGCTCCCAGTTTGCTTTCTATCGTTTTCTTGGACTTAAAGTTTTCATTCAATCTAGTATGGGCAAATATGAGTGTATTAACAAGGTTCTTTACTACTATTGTATGTTTTGATCCTATGAGATTTAAATTATTTCGAGTTTATTGATATTAGACGAATGTATAGTAAAAATTACAAGTCGATTCGAGTTTGCATTGTCGTACTTTCAGACGTCTCAATCTTAGCATGAGTACGCCGTAGGAAGCAATATTTAAGAATTTTTTACTAAAAAAGTATGATTTGATCCTGTCTAATTTTAACGCTATTTAGTTAGTATGTATAAGGGTTATAATATATAAAAAAATCAAGCAGCTCCTAGTTTGCTTTCTATCGTTTTCTTGGACTTAAAGTTTTCATACAATCTAGTATGGGCAAATATGTACGTATATTAACAAGGTTTTTTACTACTATTCTATGTTTTGATTATGCGAGATTTATATAATTTCAGGTTTATTGATATAAGCAGAATGTATACTTAAAATAACAAGTCGATTCGAGTTTGCATTGTCGTACTTTCAGACGTCTGAATCTTAGCATGAGTACGCCGCAGGAAGCAATATTTAAATTTTTTTTACTAAAAAAGTATGATTTGATCCTGTCTAATTTTGACGCTATTTAGTTAGTATATACAAGGGTATATATAAAAAAATCATGGAGCTCCCAGTTTGCTTTCTATCGTTTTCTTGGACTTAAAGTTTTCATTCAATCTAGTATGGGCAAATATGTGTATATTAACAAGGTTTTTACTACTATTCTATGTTTTGATTCTGCGAGATTTAAATAATTTCAGGTTTATTGATATAAGCAGAATGTATACTAAAAGTTACAAGTAGATTCGAGTTTGCATTGTCGTACTTTCAGACGTCTGAATCTTAGCATGAGTACGCCGTAGGAAGCAATATTTAAGAATTTTTTACTAAAAAAGTATGATTTGATCCTGTCTAATTTTAACGCTATTTAGTTAGTATACACAAGGGTTATAATATATAAAAAAATCAAGGAGCTCCTAGTTTGCTTTCTATCGTTTTCTTGGACTTAAAGTTTTCATACAATCTAGTATGGGCAAATATGTACGTATATTAACAAGGTTTTTTACTACTATTCTATGTTTTGATTCTGCGAGATTTAAATAATTTCAGGTTTATTGATATAAGCAGAATGTATACTAAAAGTTACAAGTAGATTCGAGTTTGCATTGTCGTACTTTCAGACGTCTCAATCTTAGCATGAGTACGCCGTAGGAAGCAATATTTAAGAATTTTTTACTAAAAAAGTATGATTTGATCCTGTCTAATTTTAACGCTATTTAGTTAGTATGTATAAGGGTTATAATATATAAAAAAATCAAGCAGCTCCTAGTTTGCTTTCTATCGTTTTCTTGGACTTAAAGTTTTCATACAATCTAGTATGGGCAAATATGTACGTATATTAACAAGGTTTTTTACTACTATTCTATGTTTTGATTATGCGAGATTTATATAATTTCAGGTTTATTGATATAAGCAGAATGTATACTTAAAATAACAAGTCGATTCGAGTTTGCATTGTCGTACTTTCAGACGTCTGAATCTTAGCATGAGTACGCCGCAGGAAGCAATATTTAAATTTTTTTTACTAAAAAAGTATGATTTGATCCTGTCTAATTTTGACGCTATTTAGTTAGTATATACAAGGGTATATATAAAAAAATCATGGAGCTCCCAGTTTGCTTTCTATCGTTTTCTTGGACTTAAAGTTTTCATTCAATCTAGTATGGGCAAATATGTGTATATTAACAAGGTTTTTACTACTATTCTATGTTTTGATTCTGCGAGATTTAAATAATTTCAGGTTTATTGATATAAGCAGAATGTATACTAAAAGTTACAAGTAGATTCGAGTTTGCATTGTCGTACTTTCAGACGTCTGAATCTTAGCATGAGTACGCCGTAGGAAGCAATATTTAAGAATTTTTTACTAAAAAAGTATGATTTGATCCTGTCTAATTTTAACGCTATTTAGTTAGTATACACAAGGGTTATAATATATAAAAAAATCAAGGAGCTCCTAGTTTGCTTTCTATCGTTTTCTTGGACTTAAAGTTTTCATACAATCTAGTATGGGCAAATATGTACGTATATTAACAAGGTTTTTTACTACTATTCTATGTTTTGATTCTGCGAGATTTAAATAATTTCAGGTTTATTGATATAAGCAGAATGTATACTAAAAGTTACAAGTAGATTCGAGTTTGCATTGTCGTACTTTCAGACGTCTGAATCTTAGCATGAGTACGCCGTAGGAAGCAATATTTAAAATTTTTTTACTAAAAAAGTATGATTTGATCCTGTCTAATTTTAACGCTATTTAGTTAGTATACACAAGGGTTATAATATATAAAAAAATCAAGGAGCTCCCAGTTTGCTTTCTATCGTTTTCGTGGACTTAAAGTTTTCATTCAATCTAGTATGGGCAAATATGAGTGTATTAACAAGGTTCTTTACTACTATTGTATGTTTTGATTCTATGAGATTTAAATTATTTCGAGTTTATTGATATTAGACGAATGTATAGTAAAAATTACAAGTCGATTCGAGTTTGCATTGTCGTACTTTCAGACGTCTCAATCTTAGCATGAGTACGCCGTAGGAAGCAATATTTAAGAATTTTTTACTAAAAAAGTATGATTTGATCCTGTCTAATTTTAACGCTATTTAGTTAGTATGTATAAGGGTTATAATATATAAAAAAATCAAGGAGCTCCTAGTTTGCTTTCTATCGTTTTCTTGGACTTAAAGTTTTCATACAATCTAGTATGGGCAAATATGTACGTATATTAACAAGGTTTTTACTACTATTCTATGTTTTGATTCTGCGAGATTTAAATAATTTCAGGTTTATTGATATGAGGAGAATGTATACTAAAAGTTACAAGTAGATTCGAGTTTGCATTGTCGTACTTTCAGACGTCTCAATCTTAGCATGAGTACGCCGTAGGAAGCAATATTTAAGAATTTTTTACTAAAAAAAGTATGATTTGATCCTGTCTAATTTTAACGCTATTTAGTTAGTATACACAAGGGTTATAATATATAAAAAAATCAAGGAGCTCCTAGTTTGCTTTCTATCGTTTTCTTGGACTTAAAGTTTTCATACAATCTAGTATGGGCAAATATGTACGTATATTAACAAGGTTTTTTACTACTATTCTATGTTTTGATTCTGCGAGATTTAAAT
The DNA here is from genome assembly GCA_951802675.2 of Boloria euphrosyne. NCBI lineage: Eukaryota > Metazoa > Arthropoda > Insecta > Lepidoptera > Nymphalidae > Boloria > Boloria euphrosyne. Next base: position 8,216,869 of record OX637896.1, read on the forward strand.
AATTTCAGGTTTATTGATATAAGCAGAATGTATACTAAAAGTTACAAGTAGATTCGAGTTTGCATTGTCGTACTTTCAGACGTCTGAATCTTAGCATGAGTACGCCGTAGGAAGCAATATTTAAAATTTTTTTACTAAAAAAGTATGATTTGATCCTGTCTAATTTTAACGCTATTTAGTTAGTATACACAAGGGTTATAATATATAAAAAAATCAAGGAGCTCCCAGTTTGCTTTCTATCGTTTTCTTGGACTTAAAGTTTTCATTCAATCTAGTATGGGCAAATATGAGTGTATTAACAAGGTTCTTTACTACTATTGTATGTTTTGATCCTATGAGATTTAAATTATTTCGAGTTTATTGATATTAGACGAATGTATAGTAAAAATTACAAGTCGATTCGAGTTTGCATTGTCGTACTTTCAGACGTCTCAATCTTAGCATGAGTACGCCGTAGGAAGCAATATTTAAGAATTTTTTACTAAAAAAGTATGATTTGATCCTGTCTAATTTTAACGCTATTTAGTTAGTATATACAAGGGTTATAATATATAAAAAAATCAAGGAACTCGCAGTTTGCTTTATATAGTTTTTATGATGAAATTACCCTTTACGCTAAGAACGGGCACGAACATTAGTAAAACTAAAAACAGGTTAATATTTTAAGAAAAAACTGTACATTACTTCTATTTCTATTTGAAATATCAAAAAGTAATATTTAGTAGCATTTTGTTAGGAATTTATTGTAAAACATAACGTATTTACGGCGCGCGGTACCGTTGCGGCCCTTCGCGTAAATCGTCAGGCGGCCGGCCGCTAGTCGGCTGCTAGCTTCAGCTCCATTCAAGCGTTTCGGAGGAGTTCTACAACAAAAACTGAACTACTAATTCAATCAGAAATATTCTTTATGCATTAGGTAGCCCGTTATTAAGAAATGCTATTATCATCATGTTACTACCCAAGGGACCAGAGCAGTTATCATAAAGATCAACAAGTCGGACAAACTTCGTACTTATACGTTGTTAATAAATCATTTGTGTTTTCAACTAGAGACAAATACGATCAAAGCGAGGATGAGTTTGCTAGAATAACGATAAAAAGTATTAATTGGAATAATATTATTCGATACCATAGCTTTAGAAGGAAAATTTTAGACAAACAATATTGGTAGGTAATTATTTCTAATTCAAAACCATAGCCTCTAACTGCTAACATCTCTATCCACGGCGATAGGTCTCGGTATCTATAAAATAGCGTATCCGTAAGCGATGTATCTGTTCCGTCCATCGTCGACGTGTAAACATTGAGCAATCGCAATAGGAACAATCGCGAGGCCGATTAAATCCGGCAGTCACGCACTACTGCAGGATATTTTAATCTGACTTCACTATATTATGCTTTTACGTACACAAGTCTATTTACTTAGAAGTAGCCTATGCCTTATCCCAAGTCGTACACCATCTGTATAGTTCGATACGTTTGGCTCAGTTGAGTCGCGGGTTCGAGTCCCGTTGAGGGCATTCATTTATGTACTGAGCACAAATATTTGTACTCCAGTCATGGATGTTTACTGTTTACAAACTCATGTATTTCAATTTTAGGTCTATCTTTGTACAAAATTTGATCTAAATCGGACCTACTTCTTTAACATATCATTTCATTTATAATAGTAGTCAAATATATAAAAGTGGGACGTAAATTCTCACGTCAGATAACTATCATATTGTGTAACAAAAATAATATAATAACAAATTCAAGTTCAATTCACGGAGTAATCTGTTAAGTGGTTGTCGCTTGTCCTATTAAGATCTGCGTTTCTATCTATTCCTAGTACATACATATTTGCCATTTGGAATGTTTTGACGCACTGACATCTACTAAGTAACTGCTACAAACGTATATAAACATTAAAATATATTATGTAATGTCAAGGAAATATAAGTTAATGCTATAAGTTATTTCAATTTATAAGAATTTGTTTGTTTAAAGAACGATGAATTAAATTATAATTATTTTTAACAAAAAAACAAAAACCGACTTCCAAACTTAATAAATCTAAACTAAAAAGTAGAAAATAATACTTTTAAGGACTTTGTTAATTTTGGAGTCGGCGCCAGCCAGGTATTTTGATTATGTTTACAAATTGATAGATTAATCAAATTATATGTATCTATTTAGGGTTATTTTGCTTTGGCTAATGGCTGGCACCGACTTCAAAATTAACAAAGTCCTTAAAAGTATTATTTTCTACTTTTTAGTTTAGATTTATTAAGTTTGGAAGTCGGTTTTTGTTTTTTTGTTAAAAATAATTTATTTTTAAATTTTTTGCGGAAAGTAGATACGTATTGTGTTAATGACTATAAAAATTTACCTTCTATTATGAGGTAAACGTAATAGCCTGAAAGTATACAACCATCGGTCCATAATTGCGTATTATATTGAAAAAAAATTCTTTAAACTGCTAACCGTTGAGGAGTTGTACCTTCCATCATCAGTTACGGTACGTAACTCAAATATCCATATAGCCTATAAAAGATTCGGCCGAGCATCGTTAATTTGCTCCTAAAAATTGAAGAGTTCCGATACTTTGTCATGGATCCCATCATCAGAACCTTACCAAACTCTCATCAAACTACCCTTGAAGTATATGCTTTCCATTAAAAAAAGAATCATCGAAATCAGTTGGCGTGATATTGAGTTATTCGTCCATTTGTTGCGCAAATACTTAATGCAAATTTAAGACTTTTATGGTTTTCTCATGGATGCCACTGTCAGAACTGGAAAATATTAAAATGGGACCACATGGGAAGCACTACCTTTCAAATAAAAAAAGAATCATCAAAATCGGTTCACCCAGTTCAAAGTTATGAGCTAACAAACATAAAAAAAAAAAAAAAAAAAAAAAAAAAAAAAAAAAATACAGACGAATTGATAACCTCCTCCTTTTGGAAGTCGGTTGAAAATACACTTCCACCTTTCTTGACTGATTGACTTTTTGTCTTTCGAACTAAATATCAATATCCCAAATCAAAAATAAATTTATTTTAACGCTTAAAGTTGTTACAAATGAACATTTTTCCTAGAATTAAATGACTGAATGACTTAGGACCAATTATTGCAGTATAAAATCACAAGTCATAGAACATGGAAAATATAAATAAATATTTAGCGGCGACTAACATCAAACGGGAAGGAAACAAACAGTTCTAATTGCATCTAATTGTTAGTAATAGATGGCGTCCTTAAGTTTTGGCGATACAAGGTCTTCTCAGATATCGTTCTTAGCATATATAATAAACGTGATTCTTAAGATTAAAAAAAAAGCTTCTAACCATCATAATTACTTCATTTTTCTTTGCCACGTTATTCGTTAACGATCAATAAATAACATTCATATAGCGTCTAAATGCACTTTGATACAGAGGTCAGAGACACTCTAATAGAGTATTTTATGCGTTATTCCAATATCTGTATACTAAAAATCATCCAAAACCGTTACCCAAAACCGAGGAAGTAACAAACATCCATACACACATTTCGATATATCTACGGGCATGTAGTGATTGAAAATATTTGTTCTTCACAATAAAGGTGGATTCACGTTACACCGTGCCGGGGCCGGGCCGGAACCCGACCATGGCACGGACGGGACACGGTCAAACATCTATAGTACGCTTTTGTATGAAGTAATTCATGGTAGACCGTGCCCCGGTCCCCGGCTACCTTAACAGTTCCATTTTAAAATACATACCCGGATGGCATTTTTGAGTGTTTCCGCCTCCTGGCGTAGGCTGTCAAGTTCGTTCATGGTGCACTAGCTCGATACCCTTCTTTGCTTATGCTAGACTGCGCGCGCCTCTTGCTACGCACACTGCACCAACCTGTGGACAAAATTACAATCGTATTAGTCATACATATAGTAGTTATACACGTTAAATCCATACTATATCCATACTATATTATTATTATTACTATATTATAAATGCGAAAGTAACTGTCTTTCTGTCTGTCTGTCTGTTACCTTTTCACGCCTAAACCACCCAACCGATTTTGCTGAAATTTAGTATGTAGATAGTTTGCATTCATGAGAAGAAAATAGGCATATTATTTTTTAAAAATTCAACCCCTAAAAGGGTTAAAAGGGGAGGCAAAGTTTGTATGAGAAAAATATTTTTATTGCACATTTTTGCATGAAACTTTGAAGTACAAATGATGAAACACGTATTTCAGGGTTTTTCGAAATTCACCCCCATTGGGGGTTAAAGGGGGTGGCTAAGTTTGTATGGGAAATTTAATTCTATTGAAATATTTTGCGTGACACTGAAATAATGCTCTGCAATATAAATTATGAGATACATAATATCTAAGCGTTTTTTGAAAATCCACCCCTATGGGGGTTAACGGGGGTGGCACAATTTGCGTAGGAAAAATATTTAACAGTAATTTTTACCATAAGTCCATAACAATGAACCACGTACATCAGTTTATCATTAACGAAAAACACACAAAGAAATTATGATACACATAGTAGCAAAATTGGTTAAAAATAGGAAATAAGTTTTAGAAAGCGCAGCAGTGGCGGCACGGCAGGATGCTACACAGTAGTTTTCAGAAAAGAGGGCCAGAACTTTAAATGGGGAATCAGTCCTTGGTACATTATAAGTAACAGTGTATAAGCAAAAATGTTTATTTTATTCACTCTTAGCGCGAGCGAAGCCGCGGGCACCGCTAGTCAACTATATTTGTTTTACAGCTGAGCCGACTTTGACGACTTTTGTATTAAAAACGATTGAATTTAAACACTTCTGAAAACTTAAAACATTGCAATGTGACGAAATAGTATAGAAATAACCCTTAACTTTTAAATATATATTAATAGGGCGGGCGAGCGAAGCGAGTTCTAACACCATCCCACAACCTGAGCATTTTGCGGTACACTTTACTGAAAAACTAGCACACCTACAGATTTATGCTGTAACATAGTAATTTAACTTAATATCTAGATGTGTTATCTGTCAAAATAATATAATTTTATAACCATAAAAAAATGAACATTAACAATTTTGTGTTCATTGGATAGAATGTTATTGTACTACTAACGCCATCTGTTAGAAAACCAAAGAGTTAACATCGCTGTAACATTGTTATTACGCGAGCCATCACAAATCTCAGCTTCTTGCTTGTTGTAAAATAAGGCCTATTCGCAATAAGTATAAAATCTGAATTATTGACTACGTGTGCTAATAAATAAACAATATCAAATGAAACTGAATTATTTATTAGTCTATAAGCCAAATGTAATTAGGCACGACAGATTTTCAAGGGAAACTTGAGAGTGACTCATGCCAAGATCAATAAAACACAGTATCTACTGACAATTATTGTCAGGAAAAGTAAAGCTTTATAAAAAATTTGACATTTTTTTTAAATAGTTGAACGTATAGGTACAGTTATTTTTCACTCACATTAGTCATTATAATGTTTATCCTTTAGGGATATTTATTTTCAAAAAATATTCCTTCATGCTTATTCCTTTACAAGGAACTTTTGAGTAAAAAATCTTTAAAAACCAACTTTTTAGGACAAGCCTTACTTTAAAATGTGCATGCTTACAAATATTTGTGCATAATTCACCATATATTTAGTAAAATGTATCACTCTAAAATCTAAATGAAACCATTATTGATACTTGTTATTTTATTTATAATTAATAATATAAAAATCCATTAGTAACATACCTATTAAGTTTAACAAATTAAATACATAATTCATATCAATTGCTTTTCACTGTGCACATCAGTATGCGCCTTCAACCTAACAGCGGGACTCCATATACAGCACAATGGTGTATTGAAGCAACCCCATACAACACTGCGATATATTTTTAATTTTTATGTGATCCAAAAGTTTAAGAAAAGTATTTTAATAAAGAGTAATATATGTACATAGAACACTGGTAGCCGATTGGTATCGCGCTTGTTGGGAAAACTGAATAAAGCGGGTTCGTCTTAGGTCTCGCATCTCTGGTATTTTCATGTGCAAATCATTTCTAACATAATTACCACTTGGCTTGTCGTAAGTAAATATTCCAGGAAAGCTGCATGCCTAAGAGAACTTAACAACTATTAAAGGTAGGCCAGTGCTCAGCAGCGAGACGTCTAAAGGGCTAAGTAGATCATATAATCTATATATTATAATAAGAGCGGCTAAGGAAATAACCCTCCCAAACCAACCTAAAAAGTATTCTCTTGCTTGCAAAATTTTAAGTGAATAAAAGACGAGGATATCTAAGTTTTCTAATTTAACTCTTTTTCACCTACCCACATGGCACATACAACTCTACGTATGAAAGTATCTTTTTTCGAAGCATTTTTATGTCGGTAATTTCAATTGAATTGCCGAGTAAACACGTCCGATGAATACACATGATAATGAATACTATCGTCGGTGAAGCGATTATAAATTAATTATCGAACGCAATTAATGCAGCTAGGTACGGCGATAATTAATTTCTCGTCGACTTTATCTCAAAGCGAACAAAACATTAATTACCGCTGTTATAAACTCACTGATTACTTGCATTTATACAAAATAATAATAACTATAAATCCGGCGTTAACTTTTAATTGATATAGTATTTAAGAAGGATAATACATTACATTTTGTTGCACAACTATAAACGTTAGTACATTAGATACGAGACAAGCTAGAAAAAGTCAAAATAAAAATTAAAGCTAAAGCACGTTTTAATATTTCTTTGAAAGAGTGGACCTTGAGAGTAAACCTCTGTTTGTGTGTCTGCGTCGATAGACCCGCCGTGTCGGGGCCTCGTTGTAGAGTGCGTAAGCGATTGACGCCACATTAATACGGGGGAGAGACTGTTGGGTTATAGATGGTTGTACTTAATGGTAAATCCCACGGTAACCAGTCGTATTTATGCAGTTAGTATGCGTTAATGAATGACTGGAATTTTAAAAAATATATCTATTAACTAATACGCTATTAAGCAGTAAGCAATTACAAACTACGCGGATAGAGCTGCGCGTAAACGCCAATATCAAAAGGATTAAGTAAATTTTAATTCATATAAGTTTATGAACATTTTTTTTTTTTTTTTTTATGACAGATGGGCTTACTCTTGACCTTTAACTTAGCTTGAAGGCATAGATAAGGTCTACAATGTAGCGAGTTTGCCCAGGAGAAGCCTGTTAACACGCACCTTAAAGAGTTTCAGGTCATACGCATTCGGAAAAACAGATGCAGGCAGGGCATTCCACTTCTTGGCTGTGCGCATTATAAAAGATGATGAATAGCGCTTAGTGCGAATGGTCGGAATGTCAACCAAGAAGGGATGATAACCTGCAGTACGTCTGGTATTCCGATAGAAGAATGGCGATGGCGGTATGAGACCATGGAGCTCGTGGGCACACTCACCGAAGTACAGTCTATAGAAGACCGACAGACAAGCAACCTCGCGACGGTGTGCTAAGCTGTGAAGCTTAGTTTTCACCAGCTTTTCGTCGCCGATTAACCTTTTGGCTCTGCGTTCCACCGAGTCAAGTGCGGCAAGCTGGTATTTTGCTGAGCCATCCCAAAGGTGACTGCAATACTCCATGCATGATCGAACTTGAGCTTTGTATAAAGTGAGAAGCTGTCCAGGCGTGAAGTATCGCTTAACCTTGTTAAGGATTCCCAGTTTTTTGGCCCCAGTCTGTGCCTTAGACTCGATGTTAACGCCAAAGTTAAGATTTGCACTCAACCTTATGCCGAGGATCTCCAGACTATCGGAAACCTCTACAGGTGCACCACGGAAAGTAGGAGTCAGGCTGAATGGACTCCTTTTTGCGGAGAACAGACATGCTTGTGTTTTGGCGGCGTTGAAAGCAACCATATATAGCCACCTCAAAGTTATATAGCCACCTCAATGTTAAACAATGACATATTTGTTTAATACGGCTAAATAATGTACACCAAGGTTGCCGTACATTTTGTTATATTCACTTCGGTTTATCCAGGCGCGAAACAAGCTTGGTTTGAATTCCCTATATCCATATAAGGGTATAGATCAATATCAGTAAAAAATATTAAAAATCATCAGCAATAAATGAAGAATCAATAAAAAGATGAGTAAAAGGTGTAGTTAATATGGAAAACAATTTGGTACAAGGAAGCGAATTCCAACATTGTTGAGCTCAAAGATAATTACAGACAAATGGACAAGTCTATAATTCTTTATATTACTGACATTGTAAACGAAACTTAAGAGGGATTTAATGATAATGTAAAAACAAGTAACCATATGATTAAAACACAAGTGTAAAATATAAATTTATATCATTTACTTATTCTCTCCTTGCCATTTATGGTAGTGGAAAAGAGATAAAATCTGCACTTCAGCAAATATACAAAATTTTACTATAGTATGAAAAATGAGATTCAATATATTACGTAGCATGTATACTATACTCGAATCAGTTATAGGTGTGACGTAGGCACTTGCTCAGTAGGTTATCATCACTAACATTTACGAGATAGCGCTACATGACATCATAGAGCAGATATATAAACACCGATATAGACAAACTTAGAAAGCAAGACCCTATCTAATAACAAAGTTAGATCCAAATCGTCACAGCCGTTTGTGAGACACACAAAATAAAATTATATAGAAGGTACATAATATGTTTACATATGTACAAGAATTGCTAATTAAAATTGTACATATATTTAGGAAGATTGTCTTACAACTCATTTTAACAGTATTATCACTGTGCCCCAAGTTTCAAAATGTCGCAAGTGACCCACTGAGTGCTAAGAAACAAAACTTTCCGTCTGAATATGTAATTAGGTAACAATGTAAGAAGAAATAAGTCTTCTTGTGGTTTTCAAGCGTAAAAACAGAGGAGTGACAAGCGTATAGTTTGTCAGCTAACACATTTCACACCTATTACGTAAACTAAAGGCTGTACGATATCGACGTATTTAGTACGGTTACGAAATATACACAAATTATAACTATTTTTGTAGTTATAGAAAGAAGACAACACCTTTTGGACAAGTGCCTCAGTTCATTTCAATTATGACCTGAGTACTGCAAATAATATTTATGGTCAAATTCAAAATACTTTATTTAGCATTATATTGTAAATTTTTCTTACTGAACCTAATCGTAACCACGTCCTTGAGTCTACTACTAATTTGGATAGAATAAGCAGATCTAAGAAGAACCGTTTGAATAATCTCGGCGAAATCGCCGTTTTTTGAAGTTTACGAAGATTCATTTGTACTCGTAAGGGAATAATTAAGTAAAAATAACTCATGTTCACTTTAAAAATAAAATAAAAATATTTAATAAGTGACAAAGAAGTCGAAGAAAAGAATATGAAGATGAAAGTCTTGTTTTTTACAAAAAAATCATACATAATATAAGAAAGCAGAAAACCCTTGAAGAAACGTAATATCCTAATATGTAATGTAATGAGTATAATATAACATAATAATAAATAACTTATTCGTCCGACAAAGATGGTCAAAAGAAAATATTTTAATATGTATTAATAATGTATATATATAATTATGTATACCTTTCGACAACTTGTTAGGTTCTCAGGAATACAGGTTTCCTCACGATATACTCATCGAAAGTGATAATCACGTTGAAAACTATTTACACCAGAGGTCTTAATTTGAACCGGCATCACTCGGTATCTCAAGCGGGCGCGTTACCACTGAACTATCACTGTGTTTTTAGGTTTAAAATTTTCGCATTATAATTAACACGTGCTAGACTGTTGCATACGTCGATATTTTACTGTCTGATAGAATGCCTGATTTATACCATACTTTATACGTTACGTTAGTTTTTAAAAATTTCAATGCATTACAACCTCTATTTACAGTGCCATAAGAGTGTAGGTAAATGTACTTATAAATTTAAATGTTTTCTGGAAACGTAGGAGGGGAAAATCAGAATGAAACAAAGTAATAATAGGACCGGCGTTGTTTAGATTATATGTTAGAGTTTTATGGGGGTTTTATGTAAAGTAAAAAGGGAATTTCCCATTTGAATCACATAAATGTCCTTAACAATATCGCTGTAACACCTGAATATTCCCATAAGGGTACCAATCATAAAAAAACCTTTGTATTGTCTAGTTATGAGGTAAATCAGCTATTATCTACTTTAGACGATTAGTGAAAATTTTGTTACACTAATTAAGCCCAATTTCTAAGTATTAGTGTCTTCAGACACTGATACGTTAGAAGCTTTTCAAATATATTATGTAGATACTACGTAAATATGGTTTCATTTGTACTTCAAGTTTTCAAGTTTCATTTGTAATACAATTTTGTAATTCAAGGCATGATCTCGTATCTATTAGTTTATCCATACGTCCCTTCTATGTTAACAATATAAACAGATAGTTTGTTGGTTTGAACGCGCTAATCTCAGCAACTACTGATCTGATTAGTAAAACTGTTAGTACATAGTACATGCTTCATTGTAAGAACATCAAACTAAATATGTACCACGATTCTATTTTCGCCAGTTCAAATGATAAACCAATGCTCTAAAATCTAAATATTACTTTCAAGGTGAACGACCAGAAATACAAACATTCTACATATGGAAATTTAAACATCACTTATAAAAAAATCAATATCATATGTAACCCTCATAATATAATATAAAAGCATGCAGCATCTGAAACTGAAATTGCATAAACAATTTCCAATATAAATTAACAAGCCACCAAAACAGCTATTTAATTAAGCTAAATGTCGAAAAGCCTGTACATATTATAAACATACATACATACATGTCATAACAAACTGAACAAAGCGAGCTGACTATGTACGTTAATGAACGGCGCATATTCAATAGCCCTCCCTAGAATTCCCAGTTCCAGGGGTCCATGCACTGGACATGCGCACTCGAGCTGGCCGGTACTAACGCGAAACATCGCTAAGTAGTGCACAGACTGTTATCGAACACGCGATTTTTGACGTCCGCGATATATTAAATATTTATAACTTGCAATTCTACCTGGCTTTGCACAGACGAATACGTAACTCTTTAAATAAAACATTTTTCCATATTGAGATCGACGTTTCGAGACTATATTTGCCATTTCAAAGCATTTAAAACATTGTGAAGAAAAGATTAAAGTAAAACAGCTTAGAAAATAAATTCGCTTGAATATAAATGGCATCACTATCGTAATTTGATACTTGTAATAGAAATTTCTTAATGTATACAATAACCTTTTATCTGACAAAAACTTTTGTTTGGCAAAACAAGACCAATATACGTTCATTTTTATATATATTAAAATATAAGTTTAAACAATTGTCTTTCCGCCTACAAATTTTGAAATGCCTTTAATCAATAACCTTTTAGTGTGCATGGTTTATCACAAAAGTACTCTAATTTCTAAAACATACTACTTTTCAGAATTTATAATACACAATATCCGCCATTAGCGGACGGCTGAGGCAATACATGTCTGGCAAGTTCGCCGTAGAATCGATTTTTAGGTTGAAGCAATTCTTATGATATATTGAAACGACACTCAAGCATTTTATAGCACTGAAACTTTTAGTTAAAACAAGATTTAAATATATAACTATTTGCGATTTATACGTAGACACTTTGACATATCATATTTGGTGCTTAGTTTTCAATAAAGTTAGTATAATTCAGGCAGCCATTTAACTAATTTAATAGCCTTTGAACTTATTAAACGTACAGTTCCTTAACGGCCCTTAGTTTCCAGAGCAAGAACCGAGTGGTTGTCGACCCTCGTCCATGACCGACTTCGAAAACATAACTAACTGAATTTATCTGTCTGTCTAAATCTTAGCCACATCCAAATCGATATGATTTCAATAAAAATATCCTATCCTAATTTAAGTGATTTTAAAGTCTAGGTTTAAATCAAATTATTTAAAATAGCGATTGATCAAAAAAAATCCTTCGCTTTTATAAGTATACTTCGCCTTACACTAATATATTATAGAAAATGATAAGATTGTACTTTCTCCATTGCCATTAAACTTTCTCAATAGCAATCTTGAGCCGAAATTATTTGTAGTGACAATAGCAACTTTACATTCCCAACACGTGCAGAGTTCATTTGATGTAAGGCATTGGAATAAATAATCTATACTATATAATATAAAGAGGAAAGATTTGTATTTTTGTATGTAACGAATAAACTCAAAAATTACTAGACTGGTTTTAATGAAATTTGGTACACAGATAGTTGAGCCTGAGAAAGGAAATAGGCTACTATTGAAGGCGCAAAAAGGGCTGCAAAGGGTTGAAATAGGGGATGAAAGTTTGTATGGAAATTACGTCATTTTTAAAGCTAGAAGCTTGAAACTTATTTTTGTATGCTAGGGACGAATCCGAGCGAAGCGAGGGTGAGTCGCTAGTTTTATAATATATAACTTAACTAGCATACCATGCCCGCTTCGGTGGGTGTAAGTTACAATAAATTAAACACTTTTTATTAATAAAAATAAAAGTAGTTTAAGTAACTCTTTATAACAGTTGTCTGCGAGTGAAAGTCCCGTCAAAATCGGTCCAGTCATTTCAGAGATTAGACGAAACAAACAGACAGACAAAAATTATAAGAATTGATTTTATATTATCTAAGTACAATATGCATTTAGTGAAAAGCTGTTAATTTGAAATTATAAACAGACACTTCAATTTCATTTACACGTACTGATTACGACACGTAGATTTTTCTTTTGAGTTCTGTGACATGGCAAACTGTTTATGAACAATAAGCCATTCCTGTGTCAGAATTTCAATTCTTATTTCGGCCAAAATACATAATAAATACAAAGTATGATAAAAAAATATATAAATATCTAATAACATGTTCACCTTTCTATGACCTAAACTTGCTTTCATTGCAAAAGTTTGAACGTGAAAGTATCTACAATATGGCTTACCTATTTTTTATAACTATTCCATTTAAGATGAACTATTATTTCTTACCGATTTTTTTATTTGACTGAAGTAAGTCTCGCTTTCGATCATTTGAAGTGGTACGAGTAAGCATAAAAATTGAGGAATAGAAATTCTTAATGTTTTGCTGTTATTATTTTGATTAAGTAAGTTTTACTCCCTTCCAGCAAACATTTTTGAGCTATTCTCTCGTTATAAATGTTTTTAATTTGATAATATATAGATACACAAGTAGGTAAGCTATCATTGAAAATTATCTACGATTGGCAAACCCCCAATATATCAGAGAAACTTCCGGATGGCATTGGCTTGAACTTGATGGACTTTTTGACGATAGATTTCATATGAATTTCTCAACATCTATAATCTAAAAAGTGGTAACATATATGTCAATTTGTGTCGAATGAGTTTCTTTTTCATAATACACTCCATTGTTATGAAGCTTATGGTTATAAATGTTTAACAATGTAAGAATTGAGGTACGATAGGTGCTACAAAAGTTACTTCAGATAATTTAAAGAAATCTAGTCTCAATTCAATGCCTACAACCAGTAAGGAGCATTATAAATGAAACAATCTTTTCGTTATCTATCTTTTCAGTGAAGAGCAAGGACATGACATACGTATTGTTCAAACATAGTTAAAAGCGATCCTTAGATATTAAGATTGCCTATTTTAATGTGGTGTGAAATCTTTAACGCGTGTGGTTTGGGGATAAAATTACAATATCAGAGCTGTTAAAAAAAGCAGTTATTTCCGTTAAAAACGGACAGAAACCGTTGTTTATGGTATTAGGTTTTATGTATATAAATATAAAGTAAAACACGACATTCCGACTATACCTATTCAATGATAGGTGTATCAAACTTGTACTTAAAGCTTTTCTTCTCATAACACGATAAAATTTTTTGTTGCCTTTATAATAACCACCATTAGTGTAATGCGAATGCATGTTATGAAATATGAGTTTCTTGTTCAACAAAATACTTATAACATTGAAGTATTTCATTTGAATAAATTATAGATTTCCTGCACAGATTATAAAATATATAAGACAACTTCTTCGAGTTTTTTTTCTTGATGTTACAATGGTAAGCCATGGTTTATCATGATACAGCCAAACTTATGATGGGTTGACCAATATAATAATTATTTTACTTATTGCTAATATAAAAAAACAGGTCATTAATTCTAGGTAAAAATTCTCGATAAGCTTTAGTCAATGAAGATAATATCATTATCATTAAAATATTTCCATTGAAGTCCAAGAATATTTGTCCTGCCTAACAAAATAACAATAATATATATTAATAAACTACTAATTAGTTATTAGGATAGTATTGGAAAATTATGGGTATTCCCCATTACATGGTAACAAGAAAAATCGATAATACAAAACAAAAACTTACGACTGTTTAGTTCATAAAAACAGAACAAAGCCTTCTTCCCAATTTGCATACCAGCACCGATTGTATTTTTTGTATTATATTACTTTATGGTACACTCATTGTGATATAATATAAAGCTTATATTTCTATTATAATCGCAAAAATTATTAAATATTTGATTTAAATACATGTTCATATTATGTTGTGCAACACCTAATTAAAAAACTTAATAAAAAAGGAGTTGTTAGTTCAGCCCTTTTTAACGTCCCACTGCTGGGCTGGGCTTCCCTTCAATACGAGGGGGATCAGACCATATTCCACCACGCTTTGGGTAATTGCGGATTGGCGATCTACCCAGGTCTTTCGAAAACTTGCTAGTTTGTCTCAGACTTTTACGTTTCGTCAAGACGTGGTACCTAATCATGTTTTAAATGATGCAGACAAAAAAATATCAGATACGCAAGATCCGGGGTTTTAACCCGCTGCTATAGCTTTGCCAAATGAGCGCTTTGCCACTGGACTACCAATAGTTTAAAAAAGTCGTCACATTATCCAAAATGGTTAACTGTACAAAGCGCCATTTACGGTCTCGTATCTGTTTAATGCCATATTTGAATTGATTTTAAGATAAACAGAAGAAAAGTTGTATGTGCCAAGACATCTGTTAAGTAATGGCCTATTCTATACCCTTTGTGGACAAAAGCCTTACTAATTTGAGTTAGTCGTAAAAGAAACAGTAAATGTAGCGATATTACCAGGTAAATAATTGGCACTCCCTTTTTAATTGCACATTTAGATTCAATACAAAACAAAAAATTACATATTACATATTTTCACTGAATATCATGAGTCAACTTCCGGTTCGGAAAGAAGAAGCCTCACACCTGAGAACTGGCAAAAGAAACTCAGCAGAAATAATGTTATTATTTTGACATAATCTGTCTTTTTTACAAACTTCTATAACATTGAAATAGCCTAGAGGAGATCACATAATTCCCAAGATGCACCGTGTTCTAAAAATTCGTTAAATGAATAATCTTGTAGCATACAAACACAATTTTTTTTAAATATGGCAATAAATTTTATTTATCACTGTTATGAAATGATCTAGTTGATTATGAATTGCTGTATTAATCATGACTTACGCTTCACTTGGGTTTGCCCCTAGATATGTTTCAACCGTCAATATGGAATAGATATTCACACACAGACTTCACAAACAGGCTATCTAATGAAAAAAGATCTTTTTAATTTATATTAGTAGTTCCTGAGATTAGCTGGTTTGAACAAATTCCACATTTTCACAATATTAATATAGATTTATTTAAGAGTATACTATATCTATACAGTATGTATTTTAAATTATATATGTGTAAGATATCAACTATCTATAAGGTAGCCGCAGTAAAAACCTCGTAGCTTACAGTAACTAGATGGAGCTGTGTGTAATAATGGTCCAACATATTTAATTATTTTGTTATGATGCTAAATCTCCAAATACAGGTACACTAACTAATACAAAATTTAAAGTGTTATAACTAATGTAATATTTGTCTTGACAAATTATTACAAAAAATGAAGTCATTGTTTAAGTATGCTTAAAGCATAACAACAATAAATCTTTAAGCATATACCAAATTCTTCAACATCATAATAAATAAGCAATTATATTATCTATAGAACACTTAAGATTGAGAGGTCAATAAGAGGCATGACACTTTACACTTGATTTAGTTCTTTATGCCCATATTATATTAATTAATCATCATATCTTTACTTTTTAATTACTAGCATTTAGTGTGACTGCACCCGCATTGTAAAGACCGTAATTCAAGTTCTTATATTTTATATTAAACCTTTAAAAATCATCACCGAACCTGTTGCATCTATAAAATAAGTTCCATGTCAAGAAACGAACTGTTTGCAATATTATATAGATTAAAGAGAAAACACTTGTGCTTTTCTTTTTCTAACCGTGATGCATTTGCCTTTATTTTAAATGACAACCTAACCAATCATTTTTTAGTTAAGATCAACTTAGTTCTTAGAATTACTACTATAAATACTAAAGATTCAATGTTAGCAAAATGCCAGTTTATTGTTAGGTACAAAGAAAATTCAAGATACTTATAGATTTTACAACCATTTACGTATAATATAATATCTTCCTTATTCCTTCCATACATTTTGTAGTCTATTCATACTTCCTATTAAAGTCAACCGAGAATATTATTCTTTGAAATTTGAATTAACATGTTTTAGTTGCCACAATAACAATGAATCATTTAAATAACATAATTTAACTTAGATTAAAAGCCTGAAACATCGCATTTGCAAGAAGTACTTCTACTATATGGTACTTATAAATTATAATATAAGGTCAAAATTTTCCAAAATCTAGTAAAATATTCAAATAGTACATGAAAATATCTAGGGTAGGGTTTCTATAAAAATATATAATATAGGCTGTGGAATTGACTTTATACCTGGAAAGTTGTCTCAATATGTACTAGCAATAGTAATGTTTAATACTACACAAATAGATTTAATAACATGTCACAATCTTAAATACCATGTGAGGTTCTATTAGAGGTAATTTACAATAGAACGTAAGCAGTCATTATTTTGATTCACTAAATAAATAAATTTATTGGGACTTAGATGTTGATTCAATAAATATTGACCATTTATGTATAAATTGATAGAACTGAAAATTTTGATAAGAGCAAGCAAACCTACTACATTGTTAAAATATAAGACACTATAACATATGAATAATCTAACTATAATAGTTAAATATATAATAGCTAAGTTACTTGGCCTGTCCTCCATAATTTCAAATTATAATTTTAATTTATGAGTATATACTGTAAGTATACTATGTTAGGTCCAGATTAATTATCACATTTATTATACAAGTAAAGAAAGAAATATTCAAAAATTGTTACCTGAATATATAAATCGTTTATATGAAAACGTAATTTGCAATTAGATTACACTTGTAGTACAAAAGAAAAGCGAATAGTGACAAATAACGCCCAAAACATGGGGGAAAATTACATATTGATAAGGCAAACGCACGAATCGATGTCCCTGTATATAACAGGGCCGTGCCTTATACTTTTATATACATATATATTATATAGCACTAGTTACCTCTAGTTTTCGACAAATTCAGGATATCCTTCCGTAAAGTAGGCCCCTAAGCGATACTATTAATGTCTCGTAACTACTGAATTGATTAATTCATCCTAGTAACAATAATTTCAGACATAGGGTGTACCTACCACGCATTCGGCCGGCGACCATTTCAAAAGATCATCGTATTCAACCGAGTCACACCCATATATTAAAAAACACGTAATAGAAACGACATATATCGAAAATAAGCAAGGAAATAAGCTAACAAGGATGAATAAAGGAAGGACTTTACCCCACAATCAGCGAATCTCTTCGATGGATCCTCCAGTGGTTTTCAGGCGCTTCCTAAACCACCATTAAGACTGGATCCTTTCTTTGTAATTCATTTTGTTTTATTTCAATAACACTGCACTAAACTGGATATTCAAAGGTTTTTAACACGGACTCTTTCACCATTTAGTACTTCATACACCCTCGAGCTCAATCCTTTTCACGTCCATTTGCAAATTGCGTCAAAGTTCCTTCTATCCTATTGGTGGGTTCTGCGCTGCTGTGGACAGATTCGATCGCGTCCTCTATAGGCAACTTAACGAACTAAATATTTATTTAGAGAAAAATCAACCTTATTCAATTGTAATAAAATATTCTAACAACTGGAATACATGGACTTATGACATTATGGAAAACATTAAACAGGGTGCGGTAAGGTTGTCTCGTGAACCCCGTATCGTGACGTCAAACTGGGCGTGAGATGCAAATGGCGGACTATTTGATTTTTAAACAGCATTGTGTTTTAAAAATAAATGAATGATATGCGTTTATAATTTATTTATGAGCTTTTTTATTTAACAATCACTGTGCTAGTAGAACTCTATTCGTATGGCCATAAAATAGTTCCATTCTAAAATGTATAAACAGAAAAACCTTAATAAATTTCATAAAATTATATGATTTTTTTTTATTTTTGTTTTATTTATTATAAAATTTTAATATGGTTTTAAAATATTTAAACTACAACTATGGCTATGAATTTATTTCGTTAATAGTGTTATAGTAACAGAAATATCATAACAGCTTAATTATAATTGGAAAATGGAAATGGAAAAAGCCCGACAAATTCTTTATTATTATAATATATTATTTTTTCTTTTTCCAATATAATCAATTTTCTTTTTATCAATTTCATTTATTTTTTATTTTTTAATATCCATCATACTAAGGTTAAATATTTGAAATGTAATCAATGTAATAAATTATTTAAAATTCTTCAGATGTTTTAGAAGCAAGTAGATATTTTCATAAACTGTATGATGTTATTATTCAACGTATAAGCAGATTTACTTTTTTGTACCTATGCTACTATAAATTTACTTTCTTTGGTATTTACGTTTTATTAAAGCAATAAATAAATATAAATGATCATGATTATAATTTTGATGGCTAAAAGTAATGCGTTGGTAAAGATAATTTATTTATAATGTTAATATAAGATATTACATATGGCAACTCCTTTTATTTGTGATTGGCAAATTAAAGAAAATCGATTTTGCT
The DNA here is from genome assembly GCA_951802675.2 of Boloria euphrosyne. Taxonomy (NCBI): domain Eukaryota; kingdom Metazoa; phylum Arthropoda; class Insecta; order Lepidoptera; family Nymphalidae; genus Boloria; species Boloria euphrosyne. The sequence goes on from OX637896.1 coordinate 8,235,931, forward strand.
ACATACATTTGATTGGTCGATAGCTTTAGTAGTGCGTCAATAGTGGTCGAAAATATTTCCGCTGCCAAGTTTTTTTATCAAGTCGTTTTGAAACCGAAGACCAAAATAAATTTTTAAAACGTGATTTGTGAATGTTGGCAACTAGTCGCCTTTGTCGTTTTCAAAAAGCAGCATTGTTTACATTATTGTTTGTTTATATAATTCACCTATCAGAAACGATAAAAATTATTCGGTTTTGAGTGCTTTTGAAAAACTAATGACTTTTAAAAATTCCGCTAATGTTTTCCTCTCGTAATCCTAGACATTTAGGATTGTGAAGCAGTTTTATTGCGGATAAATAAACTTTTTAATTTGTGCAGTTTTATTAATAAATGAAGGTTCACAGATTTTTTGGTATGTATTCTAAATATGTATATTTTTTTGGCATAATCACTAAGTTCTATCCGACCGATTTAATAATATTCCAATAAGAAATTTATGAGATGAAAGAAATATATAAAATGCTACCAGCTACTTATTGATTACTAAACAACAATATGCTTATCATTTTTAAATTACGTTTAATATTAATTGAGTAAAATATACCACATTACCTAAATACCTACAGTATTAATATAGTATTAAAACCTGCCTCTAATATTTGAAATATTAATATTTTAAAAAGCAAGAACTATTTAATTTTATATTTATTATAATTAAAGAATTGAAGTTCTACGAATTGTAAACACATAAAAATACATATTTTATTTATTTTGTTACTTAGATGAAAATATATTTTGTTCACTTATTATGTATGTATCTTACATACAAGAAAATTGATTGTGATGTGTCAATTATGTAGGTACCTGATTAATTTAACTGATTACAAAATAATTACTTTTTAATTAAATTTGTTAAAGCAACCCTTGTAAACACAAGGAGTGTTATTATGTTATATATTCTGTGGAAAAAGATAATAATCATTTATTTATTATTGGTTTATAGTATATGGATAGTATTGTTTTTAAATTTTATATAATAATGTCACTTATAATAGCCTAATGATAATAATTGGCATAATTATTAATACTGTAATACTATAATAATAATAAAATTCTAAATAATTCAAATCTGTGTAACATGCAATATGTTTTTTAAAGTTTTTTAAAATAGTAATTATTATCAATACAGATGCCACATCCATAGTTTTTAGAATTTTTGTCTGTTTGTCTGTTCGTGACTTCATTATGAGAAAACTACTGGACCAACATTGATGATTTTTTTTAATGACAGTAGATACAGACAGTGATAGTAATCTGCATCAACATATTATAAAATACTTATTACTGCAGGAAAATACCTCATCTCTGAGAAATCTATACTCACCTTAAAAGCATAGGTACCTAGGGAAAAACCTGAGCGTACAGTTCTTAAAATAATAATTGAAGGTCAATCAGTACTATTTGACATTGGCTTTACATTTTTAAGACATTAAATCAAAGAGAGTCATGTATTTGGCCTAATTTTACATTTTATTTTTAATCAACTTGTAACTTTTTTTATTTCAATCTGAACATTTGGCAAAATACATTATAGGTACAATACATACTATGATACCATTTAGAATATTAATTTTTTTATCATTTATTTAGTACATATATTTATATTATTAATTTTAAAATGTACAGCTGTCGAATCAAATTGTTATTGATAGCGGGTACTAGTAAAGCTATGAGTCACTTTCAAACAACAAAGAGTGCTTCCATATGTGAACTTAGTCATCTATGTGGTTTTGGGGACAAAGAATTTATGTAGCTTGATTAAACGTTTTGTTTCTCTTTATATACTTAATCATGTTGACATTTCTAATTAGTAAAGATATAAACTGTAGAATTATTAGATATTCAAATGAAGAAATGAAAAAAAAGGTTTAAGATTTAAAAATTTAGGTAGTGCATGTTGTTGGTTGGTTAACAATTCGCGGGATTATATTATGTGTATATAAAAAAAGAAGACCGTACGAAGTAATACGAAGAGGATCAGTATAAAAAACGATTTTAAATCTATTACCTTCTACGGAAGCCCTAATGAGTTGCCAGTTGCGATAATACCAATCGCTTACCTTTCACAGTTCTGAAAATAATACATTAATGCCTACGAAAGATTTGCAAAGTACTCGTAGTTGCAGATTCCGCAATCTGCGACCTTCGGATCCCTTCACTGCTACCAAACTGTGGTTACCGTTCTAACCCTAAATATCTAAATACCTGAATGTCGATTAAGAAACAACCTCTTGTAAAAAATAGGGCTAGGTCCATTACTCAAGATTATTACTTTGCGGTGTAGAAATAGTGTTTAAGTTTTGAAGGTGACTTAAGTCTTGAAATGTAAGGAGTCAATTAGTGCTCAACAGAATTTCTAACTGTGAAATTCAACAATAATGAGGTTCTATAAAATTTACAGTTCATAATTTTCCTAATATTTGATCTAATATGTACACCGATCTATGCTAAAATATGAATATTGCCACGAGTACGTATTACAAATGGAATTATCAGAATTTAGCGTAAAAAAACTTGGGCATAGTTTTTATTAATATGAACTTGCTGGCACCTTCCACACTAGAATTCTTAGGAAACATACTTACAAATATTTATATAGCTTGCTGGCTAATTTAAAACTTGTTGCTCTTTGTTTACGCCCATAAAACTTATTTTCAATCTTGTTGTTTATAGTTAATGCGAATTCTATATGGCTACATTATATTTATTACGAAAGGGATCAGCTATAGTCCACCACGCGGCCACGTGCTGATGAGCGTACTTCACATGGCTTTCGAAAATTTGGCAACTTTTCGTAGGTTCCTAACGATGCTACACCTTCACCGTAAGAGAAGTGGTAATCATATTGAAAATGATTCATACATCTAAATGTACGAAGAGATGTGGGATCCAGGATTTGTACCCGCTTCGGTAACCCAAGCAAGCGTGAGCGTAATATTAAAATATTTATTATTTGGTCCTTTTTTATAGTGGAAATGTAACTTTGCACATTACATCTTAAATAATGTAGGTATTCCATATCATCTGAACTCGTAGTGTAGTAGTCAGCTGTGAGTGATATGTCCTTGAAAAATCTGATCGATATCGAATTGAAATATAGTTGGGTTTGTACCTTTACACTTATATAGGGGTATGTTTTGCGTATTAGTAATTCATGGGAAAGATGCAGGTTACGTGTTTACGGAGCTTTTTCATTATCACTTAATGATAAGTCGTTAGGTGATAACAAAATAAAAGTATAAGTCCTCACTTTGCTTCTAACTTTTTGTAAGATGAAAAGTAGCCAAAGTTACTCCTTATAACATTGCCAGTGAAAGACGAAAGTCCCATTAAAATCGGTCTAGCCGTTTCGAAAATTAGCCGGAACAAACAGTCAGAGAGGAAAAAATAAATAAAAAAATGTGTTTTTCTTATAACTTTATTGTAATTCAACCCTTTTGTCACGTTTGTCACGTTTGTCACGTGTCTTTTGAAAACTTGCTAGGTTTTCTCAGGCATTAGGTTTCCTCACGATAATTTCCTTCACCATGAGACAAGTTGTAATCATGTTAGGAATTTCGCACATGAAAATATCAGAGGTAAGAGAGTACGAGACCCGGATATGAAGCCGCGACCCTCGGTTCACCAAGCTAGCGCGTTATTACTGGGCTACCACTGCTTTTTAAGTACCATACCTATACATATTATACATTTAGTAATCCGTGTACGTGCGTGCGTGGCATCGTAGCTCGCGAACGGATGAACCGATTTTGATTTTGTTTTTTGTTCGAAAGGTGAATAACTCAGGAGTGTTCTTTCTCTAAGTTTGATGAAAATTGGTCCAAGTTAGCCGCCGCCACAAAACGGCGGATTTTCATATTTTTTTTACAACTCCCTCAATATGGGTATCAAATAAAAGGCTTTTTACGATCAGACTATGTTTAATGTTTTTATCTACTAATCAATATAATAAAAATTAATCTATCTCTAGTGGTTAACTTGTAGTAAATTTTAACCACAAAGTTTACAAGAAAAAGATATGAAATTAAATAATTTACTCTTAATTTGCACTTAATTATTATTATTGTAGAATGTTTGATAAAAATACAGATAATTATCACTGTAACTCGTTGAATTGTGACAAGAATGCTAGCTGCATTCTACTTAGTAGGTACTTCTGCTGGGGATAATATACCTAAATTACAGGAAATCGAAGAGTTCGAGTGCAATAAAGGTTAAACTTTACATGAAATTCTTTTGATATTACACGTGATGATATGTCAAGTGATTAAATTATCAACCATTTTTCTTTATTGCTTACTAGTTACTTGGTAGTACCTACTACCTACTTGCACTAGCTTCGTTCAGCATTTTAATAGTGATAAGAACGCGGGCGCAGCCGCGGTAATTGCTTGTATATTATATGTATTGAAATGATTTTACACAGGGATGATAAATTCTACATAGAACAGAATTTCTCTTAAAGCAAGAAAATCAAACAAGTGCTTACGTAATGCAGTCAGAGATAATTATTTAGACCTAATGAAGTGTCACGGTTAATACATAAGCATACGTCACGAGATTCGCCCTGCTTTTTGTTGTGATTTCATATTAAATTCAATTTTTTTTAAGTCTGCCTTACAAAAATCACGGAAAGCAATTAATACGACCGAATAAGGAGTGTGCAGCTTAGTTAACTAACTGTAATAAGAATCTGTCTAATTTATTTTCTAAAAACGTTAAATTATTTGAGTATACCTACAACAGATCAGATGCCAATCACAAGGTCATCCGCTGGGCTTATCTGAATATTGCCAGAAAATGTCATCAAAATCGCTCCAGCCATTTTGGAGTCCATAAGAAATATACACAACATCAATTTTTATATAGATGTATAATGTATAATTAAAATAATTACTTACGACCCGTCCTCGCCGCGACTCTAGACTACAACCACACGGTGTGCAGTAACTTATTTCAAGGGTATTTTATAAAGCATTCATTTGAAATATAAGGGATTATATTATAGTAATTGAAATGCGCGTTTATTATATAATTGAATTTATCCTTCTCATTAAAAGAACGCGTGTGCCTACACATCTTTTATTTCCTTCTTGGTAGAACCGTGCAGCTGGTAAAAGTATAATTGACTTTAAAACAACGAAAGCTCGGTTAACTTTCATTCCCTATTTCAAACCCTTGCAGTCTTTTTTTCGCCTTGAAAAGTAGCCTATGTGCCTTTCTAAATATATGCGCCTTAAAGAGATCACGTCAGATAAGATTTAACCGCTATAACTAACCATAGCAATATATTTTGCAATAATTCTTGCCAAAGCAAGTGGCTTCGACTGCATATTCATTTTTATATATTATACATTTTATTCTGTGTTCAACATATATCTTCGGGTCTGGTTTTACTTTAAATAAAAGTTTCATTGAAATTAGTAATCTACTTTGTATCAACGAAATTAATTTATTGTTGTTCTTTCCGTTGTTATGAAAACCTAAATCGAAACACGCAAAGTCTACGTCTTAAGTACCTGTAGACTAAATTTGTTATTTATAAAACTAAAATAAAAATAAACGTTAGTTTTTGCCTTAACCTCATACTATAATTATGAATATCCTAAATATTTCAGCAGGTCATTTATTATAATTTATTTACTTGTAGGTAACGAGAGACTCGCCTTCGCTTTGCTCGGGTTCATCCCTAGGTGCTATCTGCCTAATCTAATGTTTGTAACACCAAAAATGAAGGGTTTTCATTCAAACTTGCGAGAGCCCTTAAACCTCCTTAATTCGGCCCTGTCGCAAAATCCGTTCTTACTGGAAGTCTACTAACTATAAACTACTTCCCTGCCAAATTTCATCTTTATGTCAAGCGGTTTTCGTGATGAGTGAGTGCGCGACCTTTCGCTTTTATATATTTATTATTTAGATTCATATTTACTTTATTTACGTAATGATTTTAGGTTTCCTAAATAAAATGTGTTATAGTGTCAATGAGTTTTTAGAGCAGTTATACCTAAATTTGTTTATATTTTTCTTCATAATTCCGCCTTAGTCTATAAATATTCAATAATACAGGTTTTTTGTTACCATGTGTCAAGGTTATTTTTTAAACTAGTTTCTGCTTGCATTCCTTTTAGTCAACAACCCTATTATATAAGAACTAAACTCTTGTAATAGTTTCATCAATCAACTGGCAATCTATTATTTTTTTATTCAACATTAATCTCGAAAACAAAACTGGCGAATGGAAGCTTTGCGCAAAACACTACTTATGTCAAGTATGGATTATGTATACTATATGTGTAAATTATATATTTAGCAGGTATAAGCGCGTAATTTTTCTCGTACCTATAACATTTAATTTGACATATTTATCTAATATATTTCGTCTCACTACGAGTACTCGTGGGTATGATAATAGGTCGTAGAGAATTTTTCATCTCCTTACCCCACTCTCTATTTTATATAGCAGAACAACGCTAGCAATAGTATAAAAGTTACCACTAAACGATCGATATCGCGCATAAATTCGTCGCGGGAGGCGCTAGTGTATAAGTGTAGTCAAATGTCACTGTACGTTAACTTTGCGAGCTTTTCGTCGCGAATTTTCACTAAATATTCATGATTGCTGCAATGTGCCATTCCAGATTAAACATGTCAGACACTGTACGGCTCAATGAACGTGTCCTTTTTCTAGAACAACAATGAGACATGATTAATATTTTTATTATTTAATTAATATAATATTTATTTAATGACACGTTTGGCTCAGTGCGTAGTGGCCCTACTTGCTGCGCCAGCGATCGCATATTCGAATCCCACTGTGGGCATTCATTTAAGCGATAAGCACGAATGTTTGTACTTCAATTACGAGTGATTATATTTATAAAATGTATATCTATGTATTGTGTAGTGTATAGACTATCTGGTATCCTTAACTAAAGCCTCGAAGCTTAACATGCGAACTAGGCATATAGATCGTGCTAAGTAATTAGTGTCTCAACATATTATTTACCTAATATTTTATTGGCTTAGTTACTATCAATTAGTCAAAATTCAATCCTGCTAAACTGGTTCTACGGTAACAAGTATTTTTTACGAAAGCTGTAGGATCTTACTCTTAAGTGGCGCCAAATAGTGCCAAAAAAACCCAGAATCCATAGCCTCATTACCATTAATTTATTATAAAAATTGCCATTAAAGTCCAAACAAAAAGATAAAATTCTTAAAAGTGATATTTTTGTTTTACATTCCAATCTTTCTTTAGAAAATCAATACGATTTGGCCTCGTTTAATTCGATTTCGATCTTTCGAAGAACTTTATAATAAATTTGCTAAAGTATTTAATAAAATGTACGAGTGTAAAGAAGATGACGAGATATTTATTCGATATGTACGAGTATCTATGAGTATCTACGTAGGTAGTTCTAGACTTAAATAGCTGTTGCTAATCACGCAATGGTTTCGTGATATTTTGTTTGATTACTATTATTACTATATATAATATTATATAATTATATGTTACTTAAAAAAAGACAGTGGTAGCCTAGTGGTAACGCGCTCACTTGGATAACCGAGTGATGCGGGTTCAAATCCGGGTCTCGCACTACTGATATTTTTATGTGCGAATCTTTTCCATCATGATTACTATTTGTCTTACGGTGAAGGAAAACATCGTGAGGAAACCTGCATATCTGAGAGAACCTAGCAAGTATTCGAAAGTCATGTGAAGTCCGCCAACCCGCACTAAGCCAGCGCGGTGGATTATGGCCTGATGAAGGGAGGCCAGTGCCCAACAGTGGGCTTAATTTATATGTTACTAAATATAAAGTATCTTCTCTGTGTTTCTTTCTCATGATTTAGTTTTGAGAATTTTAAGTTCTATTTAAAACATGGAAAAAAAATTATTCAATAAAATTTGTCTGATCATGGTTTTCCTAAATTATATATTTAAACTAGGTATATTTTACCGGTTAGTATAGATATCTCAAAAATGAGATATTTTCTTAACATTAAAACTATTCGAAGTCCTTATAATATCACAATCAATCCAGTTTTCTCGTGATGCGGTCACAGACCAACACAAAAATATTCTAAATAATATTAATTCCGCTTTTATAGTTAGTTATGATTATTACAAAATGATTTTTATGTATGGAGAACAAAAATACATGTCATTTATGTATTATGTTCAGTATAGAAAAGAGATTTTTTTTTATTAAAATCGCGCATCTACGTAAACCAAAAACGGCAAAACCTTACCTAAATACTTTGATAAAAATGATAACCAAAACAATCAAAATAAATATCTATGCAAGAATTGCTGGTTTCAATACTATAATGTTTTTTAAATTTCATCTTAAATTCAATTACATCTAACCGCTACCACGCACTGTGGTCAGAAGGACCCTCGGAGCAGGTGCTACAAGTATGATTATAGCAAGGTCGAGGTAACAAACTTGCAAGTTATAAGTACTGCTAGCTTTCTACTTGCCACGTCATTTCGAGGGTTACCGCCTCTTGACTACGCGGTTAAATATAATTAAATGAGTAAAATGAAACATACAACAATTACTTTAAATTAGTTAATTTCATACAGTTAAATTATATTCATGACATTATTAAATAATATTGTTCACAGCAAGTGCTTTGCTACCGATAGTTTATTTTTATTAAATAAATACCTTATGATTATAATTCGGAGTATTACGCTTCATTTTTCATTTAAATTGAAGCGTGTTCCGTTTCATGCATTTCATTGACGGCTTCGCTTTGATAGATTATAATCTATCGAAAGATAATGCGTTAAATTGTAAGCAGTATGTTACGGTTCACAATCTTTTGACAGTTTGCAATTTCACGAGATAGGTTATAATTTAAAGATATTTACTATTTCACAGTGACTTATATAAATTATAACTCTCGCACTCTCTCTCTCTCTCTCTCTGGTAGTACTATGCTTGTTACCTTCGGGTAGCAGCCGAATGGTAATCATTTATTAAAAACAGGAGACCGGCGTGAAGTGGCAGCTATGCTGTCGCGTTTTTCCGGTAAGTGAGAGTCCGGGAGGCCCACTCCTCATCCCTCTTCCCGTCCTTCTCACTCCTCCTTCCCTCCCTCCTTTTCCTGAAAGGCCGGCAACGCATCTGCAAGCCCTGTGGTGTTGCAGATGTCCATGGGCGTAGGTGATCACTTACCATCAGGTGAGCCTCCTGCCCGTTTGCCCCCTTTGTCCCATAAAAAAAAAATCCTTAGACAATCCCTCTTTCTATTAGTGAAGACTAAAATAAATCGCTCGAACAAACACAAGCTCAATTTTATTTTCAATTAGAATTAATTAATAATACGTGCTACCGTGTAAATACTGTTCTAGTATTATTTTTATATGTACGAGTATACTTAGTGACTAATTCTAAATTATAAAATAATGGTTATTAGCATGTAATTTCAAATGATGTGTATACACTTTACAAAGTATTAAGTAGTGGCAGCCCTGGCACTGTAACTAGCGTCATCAGGTTCAAGTAAACATTTAGCACCTCTCGCCAAGTCAAGTTTTCTCTATGGTACTTACTATATGTCTAATGATGCAAATCTTTACAAAAATGCTATTTAAGTTCGCAAATACATTTTTATTTTAACATTAACAGTGCTAACGCCTGTCTGGCATTGGATAGAGTACGGTTTACGATTACAAGTTCGATATAACAAGATAAAGAAATTTTGTATACAAAGAAAATATTTAAATGGATATATACATTAAACTATGTATGAAATTTTATTATAATACTCGTAGTGTTGCATAGTGGTTGAAATTGGACTATAATAATATTAATCATTTATTAAAAAACAACGCCTGATAAAAAATAACAGCAACCGAAATATCTCTGCTTTGTTATGGCATGAAAATGTATATATATAAGTTTACTTTTTTCCATCATTTTCTTCTTGTATAATTTTAGTACAGTATATCTGAGAATATACACTTTTAGATGTAGTTACCTACTTTTTTAACCGACTTCAAAAAGGAGGAGGTTATATGTTCCGATGTATGTATTTTTTTTTTAACCGACTTCAAAAAAGGAGGAGGTTATATGTTCCGATGTATGTATTTTTTTTTTATGTATGTTCACCGATTTCTCCGCCAACTGTGGGCCGATTTCAAAAATTTTTCTTTTGTTCGGTAAGGTATAGTTCTGAGGGGGTCCCATTATCACAAAATCAGGATCTTATGATGGGATCCCAGGGAAATCCAGGGCAACTTTCAAAATTTATAGGCACCTATTATGTTTTTTATATATTTTCTAAAGTTGTTCAAGCATTTGCGTCTGAAAATCGTAATCTCATGTGATGAGCTGATGATGGAAGGTAGAATTCTTCAAATGTTATTGTTTATCTGTGTTCACCGATTTATGTGTCTTTAAGTGGTAGTGCCATGCTTGTTACCTTCGGGTAGCAGCCGAATGGGCCGGCACGCCCCGTATAGTACCACTCTCTCACAGGAGACCGGCGTGAAGTGGCAGCTATGCTGTCGCGTTTCGTCCGGTAAGTGAGAGTTCGGGAGGCCCACTCCCCATCCCTCTTCCCGTCCTCCCTCCTCCCTCCCTCCTTTTCCTGAAAGGCCGGCAACGCATCTGCAAGCCCTGTGGTGTTGCAGATGTCCATGGGCGGCGGTGATCACTTACCATCAGGTGAGCCTCCTGCCCGTTTGCCCCCTTTGTCCCATAAAAAAAAAAAAAAAAAAACCGATTTATGCGTCAATTGTGGGCCGATTTCAAAAAATTACTTTTTGTTTGGTAGGGTATACTTCCAAGATGTTCCCATTGTCACCAAGTTAGGATCTGATAATGGGATCCTAGGGAAATCGATGGCAACTCATAAATTTTATAGGCACTTAGTACATTTTTCATATATTTTCTAAAGTTTTTTAAGGATTTGCATCTGATAATTACCATCTCATGTGGATAAGCTGATGATGGAAGGTTCAACTCCTCAACGGCTAGGAGTTGAAAGGAAATTCCTTTAAAATTATACATACATATAGACTGATAGTTGTGTTCTTCCAGGCTATTACGTTAATATGATAATAGAAGGTAAATCTCATTAACCTCTAGGAGTTAGGTGGAATAATGGACGTGGTTTATTTAAACTATTTCGTATGGGGAATGTAAACATAAAGATGAGCTCGTAGTTTAGTTACAGCTACAGTAGTCGTAGATCGAGTACTCTTTGGACACCAACACCCCCCCCCCCCCCCCCCCTTTCGGTAGACCCGATAATTAATTACTATTACGTTACATACGTTAATAGGTATGCTCGTTGTTTAATATAAAGCTTAAACAGATTTTAAATTAGTGACATATAGTAAGTCACTATAATTAAATCAGCAAATAAAAGGCACACTAAAAATGGAAAAATAAGTTATTTTTTAAAAAAAATTAAACCGACTTCAAAAAATCTGCACTAAAAAGAGAAAAATCTAAACTAAAAAGTAGAAAATAATACTTTTAAGAACTTTGTTAATTTTGGAGTCGGTGCCAGCCAGGTTTTTTGATTATGTTTACAAATTGATAGATTAATCGAATATGTATCTAGTTAGGGTTATTTTGCTTTGGCTGGCAGTGTATACCTTAAGGAACATACAAAAAAATTGCCGAATTGGACGAACCATTCTCAAGTTTTGCGCTTAGCAACATTCATTTTTATTTTTATAATAGATATATTAAATCAAATCAAATCAAAATATACTTTATTCAAATAGACTTTCACAAGCACTGTTGAATCGTCACTTTTACATTATTATATAGAATTTAAATTAAATGTCAGTCTGTAAGTCTGGGAGTAAGCTACCACCGACTCGGAGTGTTGTTATTACAAATGCACATAAGTATGTATACGTAAAATGTATAATATAAGGGTTGATAACCCTCTGTGTTTGGACAATGACTGTTCCTTTCAATGGTAAACATGAAAACCCTGTAAATATTTTTCTCGCCTTGTGTGTTTAACTTCTGCACTTTGCAAGCAAAAAATTGAACTTTATTTACATAAAAATTATCATATTTCAGTACAAGTAAATGTTAAAAGGTTTCCGTGTTATTGTAATATTAGTTACTATTTTTATATAATTTAAAATAAAATCCACGTATTAAAATTTAAATAGTGATATAATTTAAAAGTAACATAATTTTAAAGTTAAATAATGAAAGACTGGCATTTAATTAATATAACTTATTTTTTGTTTTTAAAATATAAAAAGCATGGAATAAAACCGGTATAGTTTATACCGGTTTTATATTAAAGGTAAAAAAATAAAATGTTTTATATAGGTAATATGAAAGGTTCTCGGTATATAAGTATACTTCGTGTAATTAAAATTTTACACGAGTCTTTTTTTTCTATTTATTTTTATTATGTACCTACTAGCAAGCCCGTAGCAAAGGAATAAGTTGAAATAGATTAAACGGTTTTTACAATTTTCTAAAAAAAAGTAGCCTAAGTTACTCCTTATAACATTAGCTACGAGTGAAAGTCCCGTCAAAACCGGCTCAGCCGTTTCAGAGATTCAATTCTACTTGTATGTACTGATGATTTACCTCGTTACAGCATCGTAAAATAAAATAAGACTATATTCAATTATAACAAAAATTGCCAGAATAAATGGAGTTATCATATTTAAATAACATTATTTACCTAGTCACTTACAATGGTCGCCTCACGCTACACTCACATCATTGTTTTAGGCGAATTCCAAAACATCGGAAATGATTCATCTTAAACAAAGGCATGCAAACACATAAAAGGTATATAGCAGCGTTTCCCAATGTCACCCGACGTGCGTTCACCTTGTCGTGTTGGGAGGGCTTAGTAGCGTCCGGCAATCCGACCGGACTCAAAGCCAAGTAAGCCTACTTTGGTGAGCGTTGTGTCGTGCGGGTTGCTCCTGGTAATTGTCTGGTAGGAGAGTGGACTGTGGAGGAACCCTTTTGCTGTGTAATCTGCTTCGGCAGACCTGCCGGGCCGTCGGGGTCGTCATTGAATGCGCAAACGATCCTGCGACGTCCCATTAAGACGGGTGCTTGGGTTATACTTATAGCGTGTAGTAGGCTTGTCGGTGAGGTGAGGGAGTCAAAGAGAATATTTTTAAACACACGTTAGGCACATTATTAAATTTCTAAGCTTTGAGTTAAAGTATAAACTGTGGTATAAGCTTTTAATAAGTCATGAAGCTTATAAAGCAACTAAAGACTGTCTATAACTGAATTCGTATTTCGTACATTGTTAAAAGAAATGAACAAGGTCAATAATGAAAGTCGTTATTGAAGATATCGACTTTTTCTGATTTTGGTACTAATTACGGTAAGTAACTAAAGAGTTACCCACACTTCGTTAGAGCGCGTACTACTTACGTTTTGAGTTTACAGACAGACAAAAATTTTTAAAAATTTTTTTCTTATAATTTTAGTAAAAAAAAATGCAGACGATTTGAGAACCTCCTCCTATTTGGGAGTCGGTTAAAAAGCTGTTATTTGGACATTACAGATATATACTTCATTTTTATTTATCCTTTAATCTTTGTAGCAGTAATTTAACAACCAAATTGTTGTTTTCTCGTGATTTACATATGTTTGCAATGTTTTAAATTTACACGATAATTAGAAGTAGGTTAAAACCGTTCTAGATTTGTTCACATACAGCAACATGCTAGCATGGATGTGTTGAAATAACAAATTACATATACAGTGTTACACTCACGACTTTACACGCGTCGATTATAACATTATGATCTACTTTATATTGTTACAATTATTATATAGGTATACATTAACGACGGCACGTTAGGTTCAAATTGTAGTGAACCTTTCCCAGCGTTCGCGGGTTCGAGTTCCATAATTGCGGTCATTGCATTTGTGTGATCAGCACTACCCCAGCCATGGGTCTATTCACTATATATTTATTAATTTTAATATGAGCGTATTTAAAGTCATATACCTATTGTGTTATTGTGTAGTCACGTTACCACGTAGTGTATCAACGATCTGGTATTAATAACACAAGCCTTCCAGTAGCTTATCATGAAACTACATTGTACTTTCTATTAATGTGATTAATTTATTATATTAAGTATGTAGTTTAGATATGGCCTGCAAATATTTTAGAGCATTCTTATGTTTAAAATAAAGGCATATTTTTTTTTAAAGAAGTCAAAGGCAAAATCACACAAACACGATGAGTTCAATTATTTACATATAGAAAATCATATCAATTGAAGTTTCCTATTAATTACTTTCGTATTCCTTTTTAGCGTCCCTTGCTGGGCACTGGTCTCCCTTCAATACAAGAGGGGTATGGACTAGGGTAATAGTCGGTGGATTTGGCCAGTTCTCTCAAAGATGCAGGTTTTTTAACGATACGATTTTCCTACACCATATGAAGAATATATGATTAATAACTTTTATTTTAACGTAAATAAAATTTGGGACGTAGAGTTAAGACGTAACATTTTGTATCTCGATCGAAAGAAGGTTACATTTTATAAACACTTAGCGTTTCTTTATAACATGCCCTCTGTTGTCGGTACAAGCTAACTAGGTACTTCTATTTATAACTCGTTGCCTTGAGAGATCGATAAAGCAAAATTGCAGGGATTTCAACTGAATTCAAACTCGATTCTACGCTTATAATAGGATGTAGAGATTTTACTGATGAGTAAAACTTACTCTTATTATGTTTAATATTTATATCGTTCGAAGTGGGTTCAAATCCCGGGTGTCGCACCATTGACATCACATTCTCGTGCTAATCTTAAAACATGTTTAAGAACATCATAAGGAAACCTGCTTGCGTAAGTGAACCTTACTAGTTTTCGAAATAAATGCGAAAACCGCCAACCGACAATAGTCCAGCCTGGTGGACTATGACCTGCTCCTCGGATTGAAAGGAGGCCCGTGTCTAGTAGTAGGTCGGCGAAAAGAGCTAGGCACATTATATTTATTTCTGTCTATATTGTCTCTTAGTGTTTCCTCTGACATAATTGATGAAAATCAGCTTTGAATGTTGGGATCGCTGAAATGATATGAAACTTTCAATGAAAATTTTCCAAGTACTTTTGAACGTTTGTGTAGTCTGCCCGTGAGAAAGCTACCACCGGCTCATATATCAGTTCTGCTGGAAAGTACATTGCATGCGATTCCTGACCTTCCCTTCCTATAATAGATATCATTTTTTTTATAAAATTTGTTGTTTGAAGTGTCTGTTCGAAATGTGGGAAAGTCATACAAAAATCGATTTCAATTAAATAAACTCTTAAATCAGATCGAATTATAACTTTATATCAATTACCTAAGTGTAATTTATACGAGTATTTATATCGATATAATCACCTATGACAGACAAATCTCTTAGATTTCTAATAAGTAAACGATAACGTCTCACTAATCACTTTATTAAGCAATCTGATTTTGTGTCAATATTACCAACATAAAATCTATTGAATGTAAATATTTAATCGCAAATATGAATAAATAATCGAAATAGTGACAAATCAAACACGCGGACAGTTCTCACAGCGAGACAAATGCGTTTGACACACTAACATCGATCAACAGTCAACACACGGTTTTGAAATTCTTCGTCTCTTAACACTTAGCTTTATCGTAAGAACACCTTTATTTCTGTCGCCAACTTGTTAATTATCTGTAGGATATTCTATTTAAGTTACCGCTATAGATATATACATAAATAAACACTCGTTTGTATGTATGTATGTACCTTTAAAAGGAGTTTGGGGGTATTATGAAATAATTGATGAATCTAGTATATTATACTAAATATTAATCCTGTGAAAATTATACAAAATTTAAATAGATTTTTATTACATATTTTGTCTTCAGCCCTTTTAACGTCCCACTGCTGGGCACGGGCCTCCCTTCAATGCGAAGTTGGATCAGGCCATAGTCCACCGCGCTGGCTTAGTGTGTGTTGGTGGACTTCACATGTCTTTCGAAAATTTGTTAGGTTTTCTCAGACATACAGATTTCCTCACGATGTTTTCCTTCACCGTAAGACAAGTGGTAATCATGATAGAAATGATTCGCACATGAAAATATCAGAGGTGCGAGACCCGGATTTGAACCCGCATCACTCGGTTATCCAAGCGATCTATTCATACATCTATTTTACATAGGTAGTTATATGTTTATATATACAATATACATATACATATTATATTTTGTATTTTTTTTAATTTACACACAATTTGAAATGCCCCTTTCCCTTTTTAATGTTATATAGTATGAACTCATAATATACACTTAAATTATTTGATACTTTACTATTCAAAAAGTGGTCATATCATGATTGATGATTAATAACGTACAAGGACAGAAACAAAATATTTTCTTAAGCTAAACACTATCATACAAATGTAGGTACTTTTGTAAACACTAGCGCACATCACATACTTGTACAAACTATTCAATTCTAGCTAAAAATACCCTACTATTTTTAGAACTTAACACAATGTCTCTTGAACATTTTTTTTTACCATATAACAGTGTTAAATGTGCTCTAACATGCTGGCGTTATGCCAATCTGTGTATTGATAGCTTTAAGCACTCTCGTAAGAGCAAAGCCTCGATGCAACAAGTTTCGCCTACCATTTATGCTTCTGCATTCTTTGTTCTTGTAATGAAGGTCGCCATAAAAAAGATGCAAATTAACGCTATTTTTAGTCACCGCTTTACAAAAAAGAAGAGGCCCTTATTTTGTACGTTTTTTTGTATATATTACGATATTTTTAACCGACTTCAAAAAAGGAGGAGGTTCTCAATTCGTCTGTATGTTTTTTCATCGATTGTATTCTGATTTAACTTTATATAAACGGCTTGGTATTTAAAGATACATAATTACCTGAAAAAAGGTGGATTAAAACAATGTTTTTGGCTTGTTCCGGGTAATCTCCTTAAGTTTGAAAGTCACTGTTCACTGGCAAATAGTGTAAGATTTGCCAAAATCGGCTTTATTGATGCCAGTAGATGACCAGCCAGTAGTCTCATTCGCGTAGCTTTTTATATCTCGATGGAAGACAGACATACTTTATATTTCTATGGCATGTGATTATAAATATAAGCCTTCAAAACCATGACCATGTTGGCTTACGTAGGTACACCATTAACATTCCTACTGTGGTTTTCCTTAGTAGCGAAAGGAATTTCACGTAATTTGCATAAAGATGATGTCTAACGTCTGTCTTTAGAGAGAAACTTATCTTTACTTAGAAATCTTATTTAATAACTAGAAAACTCGGACCGCTTCGCTGGGTGTTAGTTAAAATAAATTAAACGGTTTTTATAATTTTCTAAGAAAATAAAAGTAGCCTATGTGACACCTTATAACATTAGCTATCTGCGAGTGAAAGTCCCGTCAAAATAGGTCCAGCCGTTTCAGAGATTAGCCGGAACAAACAGACATTTTGACAAAAAATTTAAAAAAATAATATAAATTAGTAAGTTTAGTGAAAAGCTGTTATTTTGAAATATCAAAATATTTGTAATAACAAACAGTAATTTTAATTTTATTTATATGTCTAGATTGTAAAATTTTCTAAAAGTATAAACATAGTTAATTTAGTTGCAAGTTGCAAAATGAGAACTATAAGGGCTTAAGTTTATCTAGGCTAAGCTTCCGCTGCAAGAACGCTTAAGGCCATTTAGGCTAGACACGTGCCTCTCTCTTGCAGGTCATTGACTTTGTTTGTTATTTTAATAACGGAAATTGTATTGTTAAAATAATCTATAGAGATAAAATAAATTGGATAATAGGTTCTTGTATTCGGCCCTTATTAACGTCCCACTGCTGGGCACGGGCCTCCCTTTAGTACGAAAGGGATCAGACCATAGTTCGTGCGTAATAAATAATAATAATAATGTTCTCCGACCGATTGCAGCAATGGCGGCTAATCTCATAAAGACTAGCCAACTACGCAAGAGATATTATAGTGCACAAGTGTACGCGCAGACACAAGTGCACTCTGTGTTCCTATAACTCTCATACTCCGGTGGGACGACTACTCGACACGATCAGTGAGAGTTAAAATGTTTAGAATTAAAATTTTATAAGGTACTTTGATGCCATTTTGAAATTTTTTGTAAATTGTGGGTAGGCACTGTCTGTAACAAGTATATAAACCTCTGAGACGTCAAATACGTTAGTCTCTCCCGTGACCATGATTGCATTCGAAACGTCTGGAACTAAAAATCAAAATAAATCCGCGACAAAATCCGAAAAGGTAGTTTCATTTATAATGTCGAATGTTCGCGTAAACCTAAGAAAGTATTATGAATCTTTTTACTTCTCGTGGTCCTGTTGTCTTGTTTTTAAAAAGCTAAGGTTCTCTTCTCTGTCTTCATATACAACTACGTCGTATTTGGTGGAGGCATTTAGACATCCAAGAAGATATTCGATATTTACCTGCAGGAAAACTACCATATAGGTATATTGCCCTGGGTCACCAGATATACATGTAATAGGTAGTTTATTGAAACAAAAACTCAAGTTGTTGCTCTGAAAAGAGATTTTTTTTTTTAATATAACATCACTCTGATGAATTTTAGGAAGACTACTTAAATTTAATTACAAATAATCATTATACAATACAAACCTGAAAA
Source organism: Boloria euphrosyne (assembly GCA_951802675.2). Classification (NCBI taxonomy): domain Eukaryota; kingdom Metazoa; phylum Arthropoda; class Insecta; order Lepidoptera; family Nymphalidae; genus Boloria; species Boloria euphrosyne. The sequence continues at coordinate 8,254,631 of OX637896.1, forward strand.
GAGAAACAACATTAAAAGCATTGCATAGTAAATAGCATAGTATTTCTTTATCTAAAATATTTTGTTTAATTTGGCGAGGATAACTGCGTGGAAGCCAAAGTGAATTTTTATAGAAGAAACATAGATCAGTGTTGCCACCACAGATAATATTTTTTTAATGAAGATCCAACAGAACTTCATTTACATACATACTTAATTTCATTAAAATCTATCGTGTGGGTTTTTCGTGATGCAGTAAAAGACGGACAGAGAGACGAAAATTCTAAAAACATAAAAATCGGCCTATAATGTTCTTATTTGTATAGATGACTTGATATATATGTATGTATGTATGTATTTACTATGCCTCATGCATCCTGTTTTTATTTTAAAACGATTCAAGGAAAATGCTTGTTATCTCTATAGAGATAAATAAAATTGAAGCGTATTTGTAATGTCAAAATTAAATAACGGTTTTTTACTAAGTGCATATTATGAAAGTATACATAGGTACTACTTCGATAAACGATTTATAATTTTTGGTCTGTCTGCTTGTTTCGGCTAATCTCCCAAACGGCTGGAGCTGGACCGATTTTGAAGGAACCCGAGCGAAGGGATGGTGAATTGCCAGTGTAACATATATATATTGCTCACTGACCTGTTCGCTATCCAATAGATTTTTTTTGAAAAAAGACTACTACTACTAAATTTAAATATAGGTAGTTCATAAATATATGATGCAAAAGTTTTCGATACTCTTAGTGCTAGGGTTGAACCTGTAATCTAGACTAGGTTGGCGTCACTGTTTGTATGGTAATATAATAATGTAATGCTATACGAGTTACAGGAAGCCTTTTAAATTCAATTTTCTTTTTTGCTTTCAAAGGGAGCGTTTTGCGTATCAAAACGAAAACAGCCATCACGTTACATCACATCACAGTTACATATTATGTATTTTTGTTTTTTTTTTCTAGTAAGTCGAGTTTTGAAATCAACGTGCCTATAGGGGTTTATTCGAAAATCGCACGTTAGCCGTGTCACAATAAAAAACTTATTCTCTAGATTTTAAGTTGCGAAGACATAGTTCCGCTGTAATATATCCTATAATATGTTGACCATTTCAATGAGGAAGTATTTCCAAAAACATATTTAATCTACAGATTCGACTCAGATATAGAATTTTATGTATAGTTATGTAAAAGGTTTTATGTGTAAAAGATTTTGCAAATGACTTTCTAAGGAATGGTATCTTTCATATAATTTGCATACGTCAAGCTCTGTTGACTTCAAAAAATGTTGTTGTAATTTGTATTTCTTATCTTCATAAGTAAAGTTAATTTCCTCCACCTGTCGGTAGGTACATGTACGTATATGAAATAAATTCTCGTATAAAGGATGAATGCGCGAGTAATTACGTAGACTTCAGACGTAGTACTTGTTATTTCAAAAGGTATTGCGAAAGGGCTCTTAGGAATGTCTTTGTTGACGTTGGCACGTTGCATCTGCTTGCTCTACCCGCCTTTGAAATCTATATACGTTTATAATAATATTTTAACTTTTTGAATTTGTACATTTTATGTTTTGGAAAATTTCAAAAATATCGAAATAGTCATTATTATCAATGCAGAGCTCGAATCTATACTTTTTAGAATTTTTGTCTGTTTATCTGTGACCGCATCACACGAAAGCTGTACAGATTTTGATGAAAGTTGGTATCCGTGTCAACATAGAGGATACTTTGTATTGCTGGAGAATATCTCATTTCTGAATAATCTCAACCAACCCTTACACACCGGCTATTAAACATCACACGGTGATGTGAAATTTAAGATTTTATTTTTCATTCTTTAAAACGCGGGCGGAGCCGCGGGAAATGCTAGTAGAGATATGTGTGTGTTGGTATATTGTACCACAAATTTATGTATCTTTCGTATTTTTTTTGTTTTCGGTTTTCAACGATTCGAAACCTTTATAGCAATCGTGATCACGGGAGAGACGAAGTTTGTAGGTGACTCAAGGATTTTTATATACTCGTTAATTGCAGATAGTAGTTACTACTATCATTTAAAATGGATTATATTCGTCTAAATCGAAAAAATATATACCAGTAATGCATTTACATATACGAGTATGTATGTAACATTTAATATTACGATCAAAGAAATTGATGTTTTTGTTTAACTTTTTAATATTCACCTATTAATAAGCACCCAATATCGACTACATAATTATAAGACATTTTTATTTGAACAAAAAATATTTCAAATTACTATTACAAAATAGGAATTGGTGGTAGAACGTTGAAAACTCTTCAGAATTTTCAAAAAAATTCTTCGCTTCTTATAAGAGCAAGACGGTGCAGGGTAGGGTCGGCGATTGCCTCAAGTGAAGCGGCGCTTGAAGCAGCGCTTGCATTTTATTCTCGCGTCCGTATTTTTTTGTGATTACTCCTAAGATACTCGTCAAAATAAATTAAAATACTCGACAAATTATATACTTTAACCTTCCTCGAGAACCACTCTATTTTTTTTTTTTTATGGGACAAAGGGGGCAAACGGGCAAGAGGCTCACCTGATGGTAAGTGATCACCTCCGCCCATGGACATCTGCAACACCACAGGGCTTGCAGATGCGTTGCCGGCCTTTCAGGAAAGGGAGGGACGGAGGAGGGAGAAGGACGGGAGTAGGGATGTGGAGTGGGCCTCCCGGACTCTCACTTACCGGACGAAACGCGACAGCATAGCTGCCACTTCACGCCGGTCTCCTGTGAGAGTGTGGTACTATACGGGGCGTGCCGGCCCATTCGGCTGCTACCCGAAGGTAACAAGCATGGCACTACCACTTGTAAAGTGGTAAAACTCTTTCCATTGGTGAAAACAGAATGAAAATCGGTGTAGTAGTTTTTGAAATTTGCGCGAACAGACAGACATACGCGGCGGAGGAATTTGTTTTATAAGGCATGCGATCTTACGAGTTACGAGTATGATATGCTTGATTTTATGTAAATCTTCTAATCATAAGATTACTTCGAAAAATTCAGGATGAAATTTAAAGTTAAATTAGTTTTGGAAATGGGAGGTGAGACCCGTGAGCATAATTGCTGTGAACCATTCGAAACGCTCAAAACTATAAATCGAAATAAATCCGCGAGAAAATATGAAAGTTGTAGATTTATTTAAACCGTACTAACGGGTGATTTTTTAAGCGTTTGGTTTTTCATTTGAAAAAAAATACCAAAATATTGTTGCGTAATATAGTGTGAACTCGTCATAATAGCACGCTTGTACCATGCCTTAGAACGGCGAATGTCAATTTTTATCTTATGTCAATTAGATGACAGGAACAGCTTATTACAAATTCTAATGTGTTAGAGAGGGACAAAACACTTTCGGGAAAGGATTCGAAATTACTAGAAACATTTTGAATTTTCGATACTAGAATGTTCTAATATTTATGCATATAAAAAGGCCGGCAGTGTGTCGAGAGATCAGTTGACATCGAGTCGAAGTTGAGTGAAGACTGGAAGGAATACGAAATTGTGGAAAAGTGAAGAGTTAGTGAAGAAGCATTGAGAAGGAGTATTACAGTGCTCATAGACTAGTGTTGTGAACAGACTGTGCTCGTGTTTTTAAATAATTAAAACAACTTTGGTACAAGAACGCTATTAATTTCCGATCCCGAACCCGTAGTACGTAACAATTGGTGTCAGAAGTGGGATCGGAAATGCCGTTAGTACCGAGGCACGAGAAGGAAGGAGTCACTACACGCGCAATGGCAGAACAGCAAAGGGAGGATCGACTGGGGAGTCGGCTGCTCAACCAAGCACCACGCCAGACATGAACGCCCTTCTGCAACAAATGGCGTTTATGATGCAAGAACAATCGCGCCGCCAGGAGGAGCAAGCCCGCCGTCAAGAAGAACAATTGCGCGCACTCCAAGAGGAGCAAGCTAGGCGCGAGGAAGAAAATGCGCGCCGCCAGGAGGAGCAAACCCGCCGTCAAGAAGAACAACTGCGCGCACTCCAAGAGGAGCAAGCTAGGCGCGAGGAAGAAAATGCGCGCCGCCAGGAGGAGCAAGCCCGCCGTCAAGAAGAACAACTGCGCGCACTCCAAGAGGAGCAAGCTAGGCGCGAGGAAGAAAATGCGCGCCGTCAAGAAGAGCAAACCCGCCGCCAGGAAGAACAGCTGCGCGCACTCCAAGAGGGCATTCACAAGGATGTCATAGCTGCTCTCCAACAAAATGTGGAAAGGGTGGAAGCCGTTGAGAAGGAAGTTGAGGGCACAAAGACGACACTCGGTGAGGCCTTAGAGGACTATGACTCAAAGCTTTCTAAAATAGAGAAGAGGGTCGACTACTTAGAAACTCACAAATTACCGCGTAGTGTCGACATTAGCTCACCACCAGCAAAGAGCTTCAAAGTCCCTTACTTCGACGGCAAATCTTCTTGGGCCGCATTCAAGATCCAGTTTGAGACAATCAAGGAGACAAGCGGATGGATGGATGACGAGGCCCGATCTGCCCTTACCGTCGCACTTAGAGAGGAGGCTCTGAATGTATTGGAGGCTCTTTGTGCTAGCAACCCTGGCAGGAAGATCACATATAACGAGCTACTTAGCTCTTTAGAGTCGCGGTATGGTGATAGTCATCTGGAACACGTGTACAGGGCTCAAATTAAAGACCGTACACAACGAGCCAATGAAACCCTGCAGCAGTGGTCCATGGAGATTGAGAGGCTCGTACGCAAGGCATATCAATCCTCGCCATCCACCATAGAAGCTATTCTTCTACAGTCATTTGTGGACGGGATTCGCGACCCGGAGGTACGTGCCACTGTACGTTTAAGACACCATACCACTCTCAAGGAAGCTGTCGCTCATGCTTTGGAGGTTGAAGCTGTACGCCATGACACAAGAGCTTGGAAGGTGAGGGAAGTGGTCACTACGGAGGGATTATCCACCCGGAGACGTTTGTTTAACCCAAGATGCTACGAGTGCAGCGAGTGGGGCCATCTCAGAAGTAACTGCCCTAAAATAAAGAACGTTCGGAGACAGTCAGATGTGGCTGTATCTACTTCCGACCAGCCACAGGAAAACTAATTCCAGCCAGGGCTGCGGGGTGGGCGCTGGCCGGGGGATCTACAACCCCACAAATAGCAGTAAAACAGACAGTGGATGGAAACACATTAGTAATACATGGCGCAATTAATGGAGTAGTATGTAAACTGACGCTGGATACCGGAGCATCTCGAACTGTCATTAATAACCGAAAGCTAAAACACATTGCGGACAATAATTTACAAGATAAAAGGCACATCACTCTTATGACAGCCACCGGCCAGCGCATACCTGTTTGGGGGGAAAGGAAAATTGCAATCAAAATTGGGGACAACATCTATTGGCATAAAGCAATAGTTGCAGATATCGTCGATGATTGCATTATTGGATTGGACTTTCTTCAAAATCACCAGTGTACGATTGACATGAAACATGGAGTTTTACGATGCAGAAATAGAGAAGTGCCGATAAGTGGTGGAATTCACGGAAAAGTTTGTTGCTTGAAAGACACCGCTCTTCCACCAAGATCGCAGACTCTAGTACCAGTCGCTTTACCTCAGAACAAGTCAGGCCGTCCATGGTCATGTGCTATTATAGAGAAGTTGGAAGATGAGAGCTCATGGATCCCGGCAAGAGTTGTTGTAGGTAAAGCTTCGACAACTATGGTTCCGGTTCTGAATACCAGTAATTCTACTCAAACCATTCGAAGAGGCGAAGTTGTGGGGACTTGTGAAGAGATAGCCTGGTTAAGCAGATGTCAACCGAAAGAAAAGGTGTTGAACAAGGATAAAGAGCAAGCGATGAAACTTTTAGAAGATTGTAAGGAAGATCTCACAAGTTCACAGAAGGCGAAAGCTGGAAATTTACTGTACCGATATTCAGATTTGTTCTCCAAACATGATGGCGATATAGGAAGAACCGGATTAGTTAAGCATAAAATTAATACTGGGGACGTAGCGCCTATTCGACAACGACCTAGACGAATTCCTTGGGCTAAGGAAAAGGAAGTTGACGACATGATCCAAGACATGAGAAAGAGTAACATCATCGAACACTCCACTAGTCCTTGGTGTTCGCCAGTGGTACTAGTAAGGAAGAAGGATGGATCTACAAGGTTTTGCATCGATTACCGTAGGCTCAACGATGTAACCAAAAAGGATAGTTATCCCCTGCCTCGAATCGATGACACCCTAGACACTCTCAGCGGTATGAAATGGTTTTCGACTCTCGATTTGAAGAGTGGCTACTGGCAAGTGGATATGGATCCCGTGGATAAGGAGAAAACTGCGTTTTCAACTGGAAAAGGGTTGTGGCAGTTTAAGGTTATGCCGTTCGGGCTATGCAATGCACCAGCCACATTCGAGAGATTAATGGAACGTGTTCTTGCTGGATTACTAGGAGAAGCCTGCCTTGTTTATCTGGACGACATAATTGTTGTGGGACGTGATTTCGAAGACCATCTTCAGAAACTAGAAAAAGTATTCGATAAACTAAGGGAAGCTAATTTAAAGTTAAGTCCGAAGAAGTGCTCATTTTTCAGGAAGCAAGTAAATTACCTTGGACACGTTGTTTCGGAAAACGGAGTAGAAACGGACCCCAACAAAATCACTGCTGTGAAAGATTGGCCAACCCCTAATGACAAGACACAAGTGAGAGCATTCCTAGGATTGTGCTCTTACTATCGACGGTTTGTGAAAGGCTTTTCTGACATCGCCAAACCACTTCATAAACTGACCGAAGAGAAGAGACCTTTCGTATGGGACTATAATTGCGAATCGGCCTTTCAAGAACTGAAGAAACATCTTTGCCAAACACCGATCCTTGGGTATCCAGACACAAAGGGAGAGTTTATTGTCGATACTGATGCCAGTAATATCGGTATTGGAGGTGTATTGTCCCAGCGGAAGGGTGATCAAGAGGTGGTTATCGCATATTTTAGTAAGTCACTTTCTAAACCAGAGAAGAATTATTGTGTTACTCGAAGAGAGCTACTTGCTGTAGTAAAAACCTTACAGCATTTCAAGAAATACTTAATAGGACGCAAATTTTTGGTAAGAACCGATCATGCTGCTCTGAAATGGTTATTGGAATTCAAGGACCCCGAAGGACAGGTCGCGCGGTGGATCGAGCAGCTGCAAGAGTTTCAGTTTGAAATAGAACATCGTGGGGGTAAAACACACAGTAACGCCGATGCTCTATCTAGAAGACCATGCGAAGAACACTGCAAGCATTGTCAAAGAAAAGAAGCAAAGAAACTAGAATCTATTAAAATCATTAGAACAGATTCGATAGATGAACGTTGGAGCGATGATGCTATGAAGAGAGCACAAGAAGAAGATCGAGATATACGACCCATTCTAGAATGGTTAAGGAGTGGTAGGCCAAAACCTAAGTGGACTGATATAGCACAATACAGTACCGCTACGAAGAGTTTGTGGGCACAATGGAACAGTTTGTTGTTACACAATGGAGTATTGTGCCGCAAATGGGAAACAACACGTGGAAATGATAGCCATCTCCAACTAGTTGTACCTAAAATAAAAGTATCCGAGGTACTTCGCGCCTACCATGATGGTTCCTCTGGTGGACATTTAGGGGTGAGAAGAACGTTAACCAAGATTAGGGCACGATTTTACTGGTTGCACTGTCGAGATGATGTAGAAGACTGGTGTCGGAAATGCGAACAGTGTGCCTCCGTCAAAGGCCCGCAAACCAGAAGCCGAGGAGCAATGAAAGTATACAACGTTGGGGCACCTTGGGAGAGAATCGCATTAGACGTGGCAGGACCATTTCCTATTACTAATTCTGGGAACCGATACATCTTAGTTGTAATAGACTATTTCACAAAATGGCCCGAAGCATTTGCCATACCAAATCAAGAAGCTGTTACTGTTGCAAATAAATTGGTAAAAGATGTATTTTGCAGATTTGGCATTCCATTAGAAATGCACAGCGATCAGGGAAGAAACTTCGAATCACAGGTATTTCAAGAAGTGTGCAAAATTATGGGAGTGCATAAAACTAGAACTACACCTTGTCACCCACAGTCCGATGGAATGGTGGAGAGATTCAATCAGACTTTGGAACGACATCTAGCCAAGGTTGTAGATAGTCATCAAAAAGATTGGGACGAGTATTTATCACTGTTTCTCCTTTCTTATCGGACCGCACTACATGAAAGCATTGCCATGACACCTGCCTTTGCCAATTTCGGAAGAGAGTTACGGTTACCAGCGGATCTGTTAAGTGGTTGCCCGCCAAATACACCCAGTTGCATCACCGAATATGCCAGTGAACTAAGAGCGAAGATGATTGATGTTCATGAGCAGATACGAGATGCAGGGCTACAAGCAAGTGAACGCATGAAAACGCGTTACGACCGCAAGGTGACAGAAACGAACTTCGAGGAAGGCTCATTGGTATGGCTGCATAACCCGGTGAGACGAAAGGGTAAATCGCCAAAACTACAACCCAGCTGGGAGGGGCCTTATAAGGTTATAACAAAAATTAACGACGTCACTTTCCGAATTCAACGAACATCTAGAAGTCCAGCTAAGATCGTACATGTGGACCGATTGGCTAAGTACCATGGCAACAACAATGCTCGAGACGAGCATAACTAAGGAGGGGGTAGTGTTGCGTAATATAGTGTGAACTCGTCATAATAGCACGCTTGTACCATGCCTTAGAACGGCGAATGTCAATTTTTATCTTATGTCAATTAGATGACAGGAACAGCTTATTACAAATTCTAATGTGTTAGAGAGGGACAAAACACTTTCGGGAAAGGATTCGAAATTACTAGAAACATTTTGAATTTTCGATACTAGAATGTTCTAATATTTATGCATATAAAAAGGCCGGCAGTGTGTCGAGAGATCAGTTGACATCGAGTCGAAGTTGAGTGAAGACTAGAAGGAATACGAAATTGTGGAAAAGTGAAGAGTTAGTGAAGAAGCATTGAGAAGGAGTATTACAGTGCTCATAGACTAGTGTTGTGAACAGACTGTGCTCGTGTTTTTAAATAATTAAAACAACTTTGGTACAAGAACGCTATTAATTTCCGATCCCGAACCCGTAGTACGTAACAATATAGTGTTAAATTTAAAATTTACATTGGGAAGTTAAAAAGCATCACTTGCCATTTATTGTTTAAAAATTATTTCATGCAAATGTTGGCCTCAACTAGGTTTTAAATGATCCATACGCAAAGTCCAATTATGAGGTACTTTTTCAATCATATCGGCTGGCTCCGGATTCAGCTTAAAATTCTCTTATGTACGCACCCTATGAGTAGTGGATGGTTTAATATCGAATAGTGTAAAATTGGTGCGGAATTTGGTCATAACTGCTTGGATAACTCGTTTCGAGCCAGTTAGTAGGCCACCTAGATAGTGCGATTTAATGCTCTTGGACTATTTTTTGTGGGGGTACGTAAAAACTCTTTTATATGCAGATAAACCAGCATCAATTCGAGCACTAGAAAACAAAATTAACGTGTTATCCGTGATATTCCGGGCGATATGCTTGAAAAAGTACCTCACAATTGGACTTCGCGTATGGATCATTTAAAACGTAGTGGAGGCCAACATTTGCACGAAATAATTTTTAAAACATAAATGGCAAGTAATGATTTTTAACTTCCCAATGTGAATATTATATTTAACACCATATTATGGTATTTTTTTTTCAAATGAAAAACCAAACGCTTAAAAAATCACCCTTTAGATACGTTTTAGTATAGACTATGTAAAAAAATCGCGCAACTCTAAAAAAGTGTTATTGAAATATTATATGTATGTAGAAACGTAACTTATGTAGGAAATTATTGATTACCACAGTTGCAGTGCTGCGACACAATGATATTACTGAAATTCGCGGTGAATCTTTCGAAATTGCCTGCAATTTGGCCCAGTTGCGACACCTAACATTCTCTAAATGTATTTGAGATTAGCTCATACTTTATCAAATACGCATTCTATTGTTCTTTTTATTACATTTAGAAGATGTAGTGTTTTGTTTAAAAGGCAGTGGTAGCCCAGCGGTAACGCGCTCGCTGGGATAACCCAGTGATGCGGGTTCAAACCCGGGTCTCGCACCCCTGATATTTTATTAATGTGCGAATCATTTCTATCATGTTTACCACTTGTCATACGGTGAAGGAAAACATCGTGAGGAAACCTGCATGTCTGAGAAAAACCTAGCAAATTTTCGAAAGACATGTGAAGTTCGCCAACACGCACTAGGCCAGCGCGGTGGACTATGGCCTGATCCCCCTCGTACTGAGGGAGACCCGTGCCCAGCAGTGGGACGTTAAAAAGGGCTGAAGAAGTGTAAATGTAAATGGCTTACATTTTGGACTAGCTACTCACCCTCACTCGTAAAAAGTATCCAATATCCTTCTCTAAATCGACCGTCAGTTTCCGTCCTTTAATATCAGAAAAAACAATCGATTTTATTTATTTATTTATTTTGAAAATTTGGAAAACAGACAGCATATATAAATATAAAATGCAAAATACATTAGAAATAATACACTTAGCCAATAAAGTTTCCACTTATACATAAATATAGCAGAGTAAACTTACTAACAATAAAATAAAAAAAAAGATATAAATAAAATGTGTAGCTACAAAATAAAAAGAAATAAGAAATAAATAAAACTCTTCTTAGTTCTTAGCTTAAATAAGAAATAATTTGGACCTTACAATATCAAGGATGTATCAGTTGTATATTGGGTTGTAGGTATTCCATTTCAATGTATGAAGGGACAAAATGAGGGTTCGGGTCGAGTGATCTTACAGTATTTTCACATATAGAATGAAATACAAATTACAAAGGTATAGATACTGTCGACATTCCGTGAAATATAGTAAGTAGAGCTTGACCCATTCACCATAAAAAAGCAAGGTTTTTCTACAAAAGATCTATTCCGGCAATATTTGGATAAAAAGTGAGAGTAACATTAAGGCTAATTTTTAATGTCTTAATACGCGCAGAATTGCGGTTGTTAACATTAAGACGAGTTTAACGTACGAGTAGCATAATATGAGATAGTAAGTATAATTGCAACGAATTATAGTCGCTTTTTTAGGGTTCCATACCTCAAACGGAAAAAGGAACCCTTATTTTCTTAAGATCTATTTGAAATCATATATTTACCTACATTATAATAAAATGCGATTCTAAACTAATTTTAACGTTTGATGCTACGGAACTCTCGGTGTATGAGTCAAGGTGGCACTTGTCCGGTTTTCTATCTTAAGTCTATTTACATAGAACAAGCGTTAGTCTTTATTCCGTTAAGACTATTCGCGTTACGCAATTTTTAGCAATATGTTAACATCTAAGCTTCAGTTTTGAAAGTACTGGAGACAGAAATTCGGCAAACGTAATGCCACAAAACCATGCCACTTGTTCGTGGCCTGGGGTACCTACTATCATCTCTACATAATATTAATAAACAAAGTCACCGCCGTCTTTACGGTTAGATCTTTTAAACTACACAATTGATTTTAATGATGTTTTTATCAATAGATAGAGTCATACAGGAGGAAGGTTTATATTATGTATAATATCGGCATATTATAGTAAAAAATCGTGAAAATACCTGATTTCTATGAAATCTTTACTATTTTTAAATTAAATATACAAAATTTTAAAATCTCGATTTTTTATATACTCGTATACGTTACAGTCGACGCAAGTTTTATCCTTGATCTGTTGTACCGTGAAAACATTAAGAAAAGGGTTAAAATATAAGTATATTTTATTTAAAATTACATATTTTCAAGTAATCATTTTGAAAAGAGTTCGTTTTTGTTATAGTTTGAGCGCGGCTGAAGCTGCGGGGTACTGTTAGTAGGTATGTTATAAAATATAGAGTTAACGTTCTTTTTTTTGTTTCAGGTGTTTGATGGTAGTCATGTAAGTACAAAACTTTAACTAACCCTTTTCAAAATGCTCCTTTGATAAGAGTTAAAAAAGTAATAGAAATGTCGAAATTTTTTTTACTATAGGTTGTTTTATATTTTCCTCCATTTAAAGTAGATTATAGGTCTCGGAGACTAATATTTTTATTTTCTAGATCACATTTATTTAATAAAGAAATACTATGATAAAATAAATCCAATACTCAAAGACATTTTTAAAATGAACACAAACAAAGTGAAAATACAAACTTAGAAATGTCAAGAACAATTATTATTTAAGTGACTGTAAAATGTAGGACACGCAAAGAGAAAAGTTTCCACATTTTCTACTACTAAGGCTTATTCACAGTAAATTCTGAGTTTACTTACTGTATAGGCTACTAATTTTTTTATTGTTTAATGTTATGTTCTTTAATCTGTGGCTTGTAGGCGGAAATTGTTTTACTGTTTTTTTTTTTCTAAAAAGGTGTCAAATAAAAAAACGGTGAGGGTAATGCGAGTTGAAAGTCTAGAGTCTTTAAAAGAGTAAAGAACCACTGATTTTTCTTTAAATTTATTTATTTATTAGACAAATACACAGTGATACAAAACTGACAATTAAACAATAATAATATTACATATACATCAATAAAGTTTCTACAAACAAACAATTCATAAAGTATAAGAGATAAAGAGAGTTACAAGAGAGACCAGAGAAAACAAAATTATATATATTATATACATATGAAGGGTACAAGGAATGACACATAAAATTCAAAAAGTTGAAAAGTATGAGAACAGTAAGATTTTGCCATGTATTATAGATTAAATTAAAAAAATTAAAAAAAAAAATTGTGCATTTTCTTCTTTTGCCCCTGTATCCTTCATATAATAATAAAATAAATAATAATAAATATGTTGGGACATTTTTACAACAGCGCCATCTAGTTCCGTAGTAAGCTACGTAACGTGCTTGTGTTGCGGATACCAGATAGTTGATATACACATATAAATTTAAAATACATACATATTATAAATATAAACACCCATGACTAGAGTACAAACATTCGTGATTAGCAAATGAATACCCCCAGCGGGACTCGAACCCGCGACCGCTGGCGCAGAAAGTAGGGTCACTACCAACTGAGCCAAACGAGCCTAAATAATGACGTAAATAATTATGTATATGATATAATATACACACATACATACAAATATATACTCATATGCAGCTAAATTACAAAATTTATGAAAGTACATCTCTTATTTTACTTTTGAAATTTGGTTACGAATAATACAACAAATTGCATGCAATTAATTTACATAAATAATACAAAGAGCATCACATGCAATAAATTTTGAGCAAATTTTGTCCTGGTAGCAGAAATACGAAGCAACAATTTGAGCCAATATGCAGTATTAAGTATATTTTTAGGGTTCCGTAGCCAATTGGCAAAAAACGGAACCCTTATGGATTCGTCTTGTCTGTCTGTACGTCCGTATGTCACAGCCACTTTTTTCCGAAAATATAAGAACTATACTGTTGAAACTTGGTAAGTAGATGTATTCTGTGAACCGCATTAAGATTTTCACACAAAAAAAAAAAACTATAAAATCACACAAAATAAAATTTTGGGGGTTCCCCATACTTAGAACTGAAACTCAAAAAATTTTCATTAAACCCATACGTGTGGGGTATCTATGGATAGGTCTTCAAAAATGATATTGAGGTTTCTAATATCATTTTTTTCTAAACCGAATAGTTTGCGCGAGAGACACTTCCAAAGTGGTAAAATGTGTGTATGAAAAATATTTGATTATGATTGTGCATTTTTCAATGGATAGGTTATAAAGTTTTTATAAATCGTTGTTGTTTTCAATGATTCTTTTTTCTGTTGAGATGGAAATTTTTAGACATATTGAAAAATTGAAGAATCTCTTGTTTACTTAGTACTCGGTAGTCGGTACATATGTATGTAATATATAAATGATGTTTATGTTTGTTAGCATATTATGTTTTTATACTTTTTGTATACCAGCATCCGACGTTGTTAGGATTCTGTTCTCAAACGATTGAAGTGGCAAGTTGTTAAAAATGTACACAGTTCGAAAACTTAAATTAAAATGTTAAAAGTTAATATTAATGATTAAATATAATTATTATTTTAAACCTACATCATACATATTGTAATTGGATGTATATCTGACGAAATTGTTACATTTCGTGTTGATTTCCTTTTATTAATGAAGGATGATCAAACACACGATGATAATTACTTAGCCTGTTGGCTGTTGCATACAATAACAAGTGCGTATCCAATTTATTGTACAAGCTTCTATTGCTAATTATATGGTTGATTATTTGATTTAGTGTGTAATAGTCGTAATGCAACTATAATAATAAATAAAGTCACTAGAGACACTCTCGCTTCGACCGGGTTTGTTTCCAATTAAATTAAAGGTTAGAATAATTATTTTTCCGCAGTATGTTATCCGTATAATCAGCTATTGTCATACCAAATTTCATTTAAGTCTCGCGTGTGATTTTGGCCCTCTGGGCCTATGTATGAATAATAATGACTATAATTTCCAACGTACGGATTAATTTAGATATTTATTACATGTATAGATTTAGCTAAAAATCATTTGCATGTTATATTTAAACTACCTACTCACTCTCGCTTCGCTCGAGTTCGTCCCTAGGTACCTTTAGGTCGTTTATCATTCATTCAGTCAGACATTTTTTTACAAACTTTGAATGTCTTACTTATTTATATCGATTCACATGCCTAAAAATGAGTTTCAAGCTTCTAGCTTTAAAAATGACGTAATTTCCATACAAACTTTCAACTTCTTACACCCCTTTTTTCGCCTTGAAATGTAGCCTATGTCCTTTCTCAGGCTCTAGACTATGTGTGTACCAAATTTCATTTAAATGGGTTCAGTAGTTTTGGCGAGAAAGCGCGACAGACAGACAGAGTTACTTTCGGTTTCGCATTTATAATATAAGTAAGAATTTACATTAATTTTTAAAAGAATGTTTACAATACTTGCCTTACAATTCTTGACTGTTATTGCGTGGAAATAAATCATTGTATACAATCATTGTAAATATTATTTTCAAACTATCATCATGTGAATGATGATACACCATTACGTAGTTAGGTAGAATGATAAAATTGAACGTCCTTTAGTAAATATCCATATAAAGTAAATAAACGGTTTGCAATTTCGCCTTTTACGGTGCTCTAGCCATTTGATTCATTTTAAACATGGATGTTGTGTAATTTTGAATGGTTTTATGAGTTTAAATTATAAATTAGAATAATATAAACATTAAATAACTTGGTCTATGTATTTTTAGGTTGTATGGTACATATATTGTTAATTATATTACATTAAAAAAACCTAATTTAGTCGAATCTGCACAGAAAATGTTGTTTAGAAAATCTTAATCGAATAGTAATTATTATTAATACATAGGCCGTATCTATAGTTTTTTCTAAAAACTATAGACACGGCATCTGTATTAATAATAATAATTTGTTGAAACAACAAAAACAAAAATTATTTTTTGTGTCATTCTGACGGTCTGTCTGGGACAGCATCAAGAGAAACATTTGATAGAATTTGATGAAATTTGTTATGATAACGTTTTATCCAGGTCAACATTTAGGATACTTTTTACTGCGGGAAAACATCACAATTCACATCTGAGAAAGCTACTAGGGAACGAACCCGAACGGCGCTGGGTGGGTCGCTAGTTATTAATAGGCATGTCGCAACTTTTGAGAGAAGGACCTTAACATTTTGTCATCCGTGGATACACTTGTATTTGAAATAAACAATTACAACATCTTTGCACAGTGGATGTTGCACTCACATATCCGATGAGACAGAGTAACTGAAATTTTACATTTACACAAATATAAACTTAATCGTGAACAAAATTAGTTATAATATCGCCTTTCAGTAACGGAAAGTAAGTTGCGTGAAACGATTGCAACGGTCGGCTTGACGCGTTAACAGCTCTGTTCCTATCGTTGCATAAACCATAGGTCAAGTATGCAAGTATGTTAGAATTATTGTCTTAATAAATTATGATATTCGCATCTACATTATATGTTAATATTATAAAGCTGAAGAGTTTGTTTGTTTGAGCGCGCTATTCTCAGAAATTGAATTTTTTTTTGGGGTTGGATAGTCCAATTATCGAGGAAGACATGGTATAATAATATGTATTAATGTAATAATTTGGTTTTTGGCTAGTTGATATATAATACGGGCTAAAAAGTCAAATCAATCTCTAATCTGAGTTTCATTTATGGACATTCTTTACCGTCGAATTCACTGAGTAATTAATCACAAAATGTCAAAAACTACTAATGGAAGGATCGTGGTTTGGTGTTGGTCGTCGCCTTTATGCAAATAAAAAACAAAATAATAATCGTATGTAGGTACAAAGTTGCGGAAAACAACTAGTTATTAACCACTTACTTATATTTGTTTTAGATATTCATCCAAGAATCTAGTAGGTATATCAACTAGTGTCTTAGGAGCCACGTGCAATGACGTCATGCTCAGTTTTCCTTTTGATTGCCAAACGTGCAGGTTTTCCCATTATGTTTTCCTGCAGAAGACCCCGTGACAAGTGCTAAGTACTGACGTAAAAGTAGCTAACGTAAACACGGCTTACACATATTATATTTGTATAAATTTATGCATAAACACTGTTTTGGCCTGTGGCTTCGCTCGCAAGGCTCGGTTATATTATAAATTTCCTCAATTTTACATGTTAGTAAAAATCTAAATTTTTGTTTATGAAATACCGCTAATCCCTGAAAATTCTACGCCGATTGCTTTTTATGCTATCCATTATACAAGGCGAATAAAAATTATCTCTCAACGACTTTGGTGCAAGTCACTAGTCCGGCATAGTTTACTTATGGGGTTGTTCGGTCAAGACATTCTTAGCGACACATAAAGACTTAAGTTTCTGAACCTGACCTTTCTGGTTGTGTTGAAGAGACATCAGGATTTTGAAAGTGAAAGGAATTGGGAATGGGATACACACGTCTGCACGATGATATTTCTATTGCAGGTGGCGATTCTTAGTAAGATAGGCTTCTGTAATGGGTATTATTCAAAAGTATATTATAAAATAGCTTACACTTTGCTAAAGTACATTGGTAGAGTTAGATTAGCAGAATCAAAAACAAAACGGGCGATTAGCTCAACCGCCAACTTGAAAGAAATAGACGCCGCACAGCTCACACCACAAATTAACGTCTTCTTAATGAAGATGACGACCATAAAGTTTCTTTCCCGGTTCAAAACAATCGTCCGGGGCTGCCTAATATCCATATTCCATACGTATTGCGAAGTTATTCTTCAAATCGTTATGACATTTCGGTAAACACGCTAGAAGGCGGTCGAGTCGTGTAAATTAAAACACGCGAACACCAATACGGCCTACATATTGCGTAACAACGCACAGTATGTCACTGGACTGAAGTAGTTACGAGTACGGCCAGCATCTGCCTACAATAGCCGCTACTTTCATTACTCCTCCGTACTAAAAGAGAGGTTATTACTTATTCGATACCGATATCGATAGTTAATGTAATTAGCCGTGTTGTAATATCAGGCTAGGTATATAATTTGTTTTATAATGTAAATAGTAGTAATTATATAATGTACTGAGATATCTTTATAGATATTGATGTTATATGTGCGGAAGTTACACGTATTAATGAGTGTGTTTTTTCATTCTTCGTGCTGTAACGGCGCTACGTATTTGAATTAAATTAGAAATGGGCATAGCTTGTATACTGGATGAAGGTATATTATGCCGCCTTTAAAAAATAAATAAAAAATATTTAAGTATGTTTTTTGTAACTCAATCACGCCAGAATGGCTGAACGGACCTGGATGCTTGCCACATAGATTATAGTCTGAAATAGCATATAAGCTACTTCTTGTCTCTTATTATTTACGGTTTTAGTGAGATAAAAAAAGTAGTCCACGCGGGGGAAGCCGTGGAAGTTCGCTAGTTACAAATTAATAATTACTCTTAATAATCGATCTCAATTCTATATTCAAAATAAAAAAAAATCATATCTCTTACTAATGAGTGTACTTGACGATTTCAAAGTACATGGTTTTCAAATCCTTGTACCCTTAATATAAAGTATTGCTTGTCCTAGTTTAGTCATTATCATAAGTAAAGACACAAGACCTGTTAGGCTAATAATAATAACAGGTTACTGCTGCAATAGAGAAAGGTCATCGACCGGAGTAATTTAATACCTAAAGGCCTGAAGGAGGTGAAAAAATTTGTAAATGTATTATATGAATATATTTTTTTTCGGATATAAACATTTTTTTTTAGAACGAAGCAGATGCATACTGTAGAAAAGCTTTTTTTATATGTTTTGATTTTTTGGAGCAATCAAACTATTTGTTTAAAATAATAATGTTATAATCGTACTACTTGTGTCATCTATGTAAAAAAAATCAAAAGGACAAATTAAGCAATCCGATTTCAGTTGATAAGATAATATTTAGGTATTTGACGTAAATGTAGTAATTAAAAATTCTAAAGGTTAATTCTAAAGATAAGTAATAATTATATTTTATATAATATCTACTTATTAGATTACACTGTATATAATAAAACTTGGAGCTTGACGCAATTTACTTTTATGCTTCTGTTTTTATCATTAAGTTTGGTTTATAAATTGTCAGTTTTTTACGCTTTAAGTTTTTTATTTTTATACTAACGACTCATCGTCGTTTCGCTCGGGTTCGTCCCTAAGTTTAGCGTCAGCGAAGCCACGGGTTCTGCTAGTTAAAATA
Organism: Boloria euphrosyne; assembly: GCA_951802675.2. Taxonomy (NCBI): domain Eukaryota; kingdom Metazoa; phylum Arthropoda; class Insecta; order Lepidoptera; family Nymphalidae; genus Boloria; species Boloria euphrosyne. Next base: position 8,273,432 of record OX637896.1, read on the forward strand.
AATAAAATTTCTGAAATATAACCTCCTCCTTTTTTGAAGTCGGTTAAAAAGTAGCCCAAGTTACGCCTTATAACATTATCTATCTGCAAGTGAAAGTCCCGTCAAAATCGGTCCGGCCGTTTCAGAGATTAGTCGGAACAAACAGGCAGACAAAAAAATTAAAAATTGACTTTTTGATGTAGCTCATATGCATTTAGTAAAAAGCTGTTAATTTGAAATTATAAACAGACACTTCAAATTTATTTATAGGTAAACGACCCTACTTATTTAACAATAAATTTTGAAGATTAATACAAAAATTATGAAATACAATTGGTGGTTGGAAATGGTTTGTAATACAATTTTTTTTTTGAAAAAGTATATACAGTTCTTTATATATGCAGATTATATGATAATAATATTTTATCGTTATCTCACAATGTCGCATCACTAGCCTCGATTATGAAACGTCATTCGCAAAGCTTTTGCTTTCCTCTATTTGTTATGGTTGTGCTTATTCGAGTCCTTTGACTTACTGACACATCAGTTTTACTATGATATAACAGCTGGTTTTGATCTTGGTCATATATTTTAGTACTGGTTATGTTATTTTGTTTTAACAGATTAAATTATATTGATTTTTCACATTTATAATTCTATTTATTTCCATTTTTCTATATGGCGTATACATGGCATGACATAATAATGTTCTCCTGACCAATTTCGACTACGGCTGGCTATCTCTTTGAGAAATTGAGACTAGCCATCTGCGCAGGAGATATTATAGCGCAGACACAAGTGCACTCTCTGTTCCTGTCACTCATACTCTTGTGAGGCGACTACTCGACACTACCAGTGAGAGAAAAGCACAGGACCAACTGCTTTGCGTGCTCTCCGATGCACGGGGGTGACACACCGCCAACTTCACAACTCCTGGCTGTTACTGAGGCTTACTAAACAGAAAGAATCAATAGCTAAACTTGGTCCGACCCGGGACTCGAACTCATGATCTCCGGATGTGCGACCGTACACGCTATCCGCTACACCACCAAGGCAGATACGAACAATAGTATGCGAGCGGACCCCGAGACTGAATCTAGTATATAATATAACTATACCGACTCGGGGTTAAGAGAAGAGAAAACCAGCTGCTAGCTCTTCATTATTTCGAAAACAATGTATAATGAAAAACTGTCAGTGGTAATTGAACATGTAATGATTGATTACACCGTTTTATTTCACCACCATCAATAAAATTCAGTAAATTTTAATAATGTGCCAGGATTTTTATATTTTAAAGTAAGTATATAAGCATTGTTGTTACAAAACATGTTTTGATCTGTTTCTTGGAAAGTATGAAGTTAAAATTAAATTTTAAATAAAACCGTCTTTTCGGATTTTTTCGCGGATTTAATTTGATTTAAAACATGCTTTCCGTGACAATGATCGCTGTAAAGCATTCGAAACGTCGGGAAACAAAAATCAAAATAAATAAGTACCTAAATAAAGCAAATTGCGTCGGGAATGTCGAGAATTCCTAAAATCTAAGTCCACATGTTAGCATATCGGATTGAGTAATAACCTCCAAAAGCCTCGATAGGCCTAAGCTTATCACTTATTTTTTACACATGACTTTTATTGACCATTTCTCACTATTAGTCATTCTCTGTAATGGTACAATCCTATAAAACATGTTTTCTTCTTTCTTCCGATGATACTCTCGTACAAATATGCTATACAGTAAGTATATTAGATTTATAATAAAGCATATTTATCTTGTAATTAGCTCAGAAACAATGCGATAAGTAATGGACATTGCGCTCTGATAACAGAGTTCCTACACAGTATATTTTTTTGATAATCGTGTTGCGTAGATCAACCGATTTTTATTACTTTTTCACTTTATATATCTACAAGGGCACATTAGAATACGTGGATTGATATCACAGCTAAAGCACTAGTTAGTAACGTGAAAGTGTTTGTTTGTTAGTTTCTCGTCGACGTGAATATTGTAAGGTTTATTAATAGTTTATGAGTATTTCCTCTATGTAGACCCGAATAATGTTCTCCGACCGATTCCGGCCATGGCGGCCAATCTTATTTAGACAGACCAACTACGCAGGAGATATTATAGTGCACAAATGTACGCGCAGACACAAGTGCACTCTCTCGGCAGGACGACTACTCGACACGACCAGTGAGAGCTAAGGGGCAGGACCGACGGCTTTACGTGCTCTCCGAGGCACGGGGGTGACACACCACCAACTTCCCAACTCCGGGCTATTACTGAGACTAACTAAACAGAAAGACTCAATAATTAAACTTGGCCCGACGCGGGACTCGAAATCAAAATCTGTCTAGTAGTGCTCTCATGATGTAGCTTTCTAGACAGACATAAAAAAATCTAAGAGTATGATTCTGTACCGATATTAAAAAAGATATTTAATCTACAGATTTGACTTAGAATTATTATTATATTATCTTGAGTAGTATTTACTTATAAACGATTATAATTTTAGGAAAAATCTGAAAGTTCGATTAGTTAAATTTAATTTGCAATAAATTTACATAGTACATTAACCGCCGCACTCATAGTCACTTAATGAACCATTAAGCCAATAAGTCGAGAATCTCCATAAATCCTAAAGAACGACTGGCGTAAGTGATGAAGTTGACATGGAATGATAGAAGGTAACATGGCTCTTAAATATCTACGGTTCTACACAGTTACATTAGACTTTATTATTATAATGATTTTATCGATGTTACTTTTATTTAGATTTCCATTTGAAAAGCAGAATTAAGAATATTTTTTGTTTACTTTACTTTTTAAATTAGTTAAATTGATAAAAAATTTGCATGTTAAACACACTTTTTTCCAATCTTAATAACCATAAGGATGAATAAAATTCTTATACTCGTAATACCTAATATAATATTACGAGTATTAACGATGTAGGTAATCTAGTGTAAATTTCATCACATTGATTTACGTGAAATCGTTGAATGTTGCAGCAACTAAGAACCGTTACATAGTAACGGTTGCTAAGAAAGTTATAATAGAATCATCGACCAAGATCACAGATCCGCCTGACTTTTCCTATTTTCTCATTAACCAAATTAATGGTATTAAGTAGTTTAAGTATGGTCTTTGACTACTCGCTATGCATATCCGCTAGTTTCGGCATTTGAGTAAGAACTATGCTAAAGATGCGATGCTATCGATGCTAAAGTTAAGTCAAAATACTATAAACTATAATAGGTAGGTTTAATTAAAAATGTATAATTAATACTACCAGTTACTTTCCGTCTACGATAACTTATAGTTTATACCAGAGAGAGATAACTTAATCCGTCTACAAGAACTTATAGCACCAAAGGATAAACAATGTAACGATTCGTATAGTTTAGTATACCTCAGTCTTAATTTTTATACATGGTATTCGGTGAACTATGTCAATACTTTTTGTAAGCAGCTGGACTAATCGGATGGGTCAAACATCCTCCCAGACGCACGAAGTATCCCTATGAGTAAGAATGGAAGGGTGATAATGGACCGATAGTTTTTTCGGTAGCAGAGTGGACTGTAAGCAACCCGTTGGCTTCGGCAGGTCTGTGGGGCCGTCGGGGCATCGTGGTTTTGTTGGGTTTTAGTGAGTAGTACTAGCTTATTTTAAGTCTGAAAGTCCCACGTATCCTCTGGTGTTATGCGTTTATGCATTTTACGACTTAAAAAAATATGAATAGGTAACGTAGCAATCCCGCATTATATTTTTTTTATACAACTGCCTATTTAGTTTTGCAGTGGTAGTGCCATGCTTGTTACCTTCGGGTAGCAGCCGAATGGGCCGGCACGCCCCGTATAGTACCACTCTCTCACAGAAGAAGTGAAGTGGCAGCTATGCTGTCGCGTTTCGTTCGGTAAGTGAGAGTCCGGGAGACCCACTCCCCATCCCTCCTCCCGTCCTTCTCCCTCCTCCCGTCCTTCTCCCTCCTCCCGTCCTTCTCCCTCCTCCCTCCCCCCTCCCTCCCTTTCCTAAAAGGCCGGCAACGCATCTGCAAAACTGCAAGATCTGCAGTCTTGCAGATGTCCATGGGCGGAGGTGATCACTTCCCATCAGGTGAGCCACCTGCCCGTTTGCCCCCTTTGTCACATAAAAAAAATTTAGTTAAGCTAATGTTAAAATCTTCTAAATGAGAAATTTTTGTATCACAAGATAAAAATAAACTATTAACGTTTTAAGATCGTCTCTACTCGAAAATTACTATTCAATTGGAATGGGGACTTTTTAAACCCAGAATAGAGTAATGTAAGTGTAATGATACACAATTTTCGTCTCCAATATTGATCTGTTTAATGTACCAGGTTTATATTTTACAAATTTTAATCATATATCCAATTTTAATAGCATTTTCTAAGATTTTTCTAAATAAATTATGTGTTGGACGTCTATTAAGAAAGTTGTATATTTTGATGTAAATTCATCAAAATATTTATTTCTTACTTCCGAGACGAGACTCTAGTTCAAACCAACGCTGCCAGTTTGTTTTGACAACATTATCGAACTTTGGTTTTATCCTTGAGTATAATTGTAAGTTGTAACTTAACCCAACAGATGGATATGTATTCAGCTGCTACAAATCGATTAGTATAAGAAATAGTTCTTGTTTTTTTCACAGGTAAATGCAATTTTGTAATGTAGAGTCGATGTTTTTGAAATTCTGTTTTCCGAGGAAAAATTAATGTTGTTCTAGGACAAGGTAAACGAAAACATTTTACCTCTAATTTATTGTTATTTATTCTGCCGTGATGTAATTTAAAATCAATATAATAAAAATAAAAATATATAACAACAATTAGTAGATTTGTACAATAAAAAAAAGATCTATTTACTGGATTATAATATAAATTTCAATAAGCTATATTAAACTACAAAATATAATAAAATAATGTAAAAAGTAGAGCATCGTGTAATATAAGGCCAAATATCATGGCTTCATCAAATGTAAAGGCAACAAAAACGCTAAATCAAAACACAATAACTCAGCGTTCGCACGCATAATGTACAGCTAGAAGATAAAAAAAATCTAACACACCAATTTAACTCCAATTTATAAGCAACAATGAGCTATAATAGCTTAAAATACTTAAGATATATGTAGTTAGTAAAATCGTTTCGCTTACATATAGACTGATTGAGAAAAAGTCAGTACACATCTGGTCGTCGGAGAGGACGCACGTCTACGCGGTTAATATTTACGATTTAAAATCGATTTAGATTAAAAAATCGTGTTCAGTGATAGTGGAGTGATAACAGTGTTTGTTGGATGAGTTTCGGTAAGTGGGTTCTTGTCCCGTATTGCGCTAGTTAGGACTGCGGCAGTAGAAGGTCGATTTATTCTATGCAATGTACTGAAGTTACCTCTCTTTGTCTGATAATAACGCGATTAGTGTCACTTTTTTATTACTTGATTTTGTTATTTATTTCATCTTTTTGTGTTTTTTTTCTACGCAATTTTAACTAAAAATGTTTGAAAACATTTCGCAAAACTCTTGTTTATTTATTATGGTGTACGTTTATTGGTACTACGAGTATAACTATTTTATTGCATTTAAAATTTATTATTTTTTCCATCAAATACCCATAACGTGAATTGCCCTTGGCTGTTTAATAATCATTTCCATTGGAAATATGATAATTGTACATTAAATTGGTAGAGCAATTTTTGTTTGTATACATGATTCATGTGTTGGATTGTGCTTTGAAAACGTGGAATGGTTGTACTAATATTATTAGGTGTTCATTTTTTTATAATTCTCGCAGTAATGAGATAAAATTCGGAGTATTATACAATAATAACAATATTTATGGGAGTTTCAGTGCAAAGATAATAGATATAATTTTATTTACGACGAGATGTATTATAATTACTAGTGAGTCACCCCCGTTTATCACGGCTTCGTCCCGAGGTCCCTATTTTTTTAAGTGAAACCCTAATTCTGTAATAAAACTATCCTTAATCATCCCGTATAATATTAGTTGTCTGCCAGTGGAAGTCCTGTTAAAATCTGTCTAGCCCTTTCAGATATGACGGGAACAAAGAGACAGAAAAATGATTAAAATTGAGTTCTTCATACTACATAACATACATTAACCAAAAAGCTGATATGTCGATGTTACAAACGGAAAATTCAATTGTATTTATTTTCATAGGTTATTGTTGTATGTAGCATCTCTTTGCCAGAAAATGTAGAGCGTTCTTTCTTAATAAATCTATCTTTGCTTTTAACATATTTAAGTCGAAATTAAATCGGCTTTAGATAAAAATTAATCAAGAATATCTTAAATGATATAAATGATATATCATTACCATATCTACCAATTACTTGTACTCGTACGTACTTATGTTCTTAAAATATATTTATTTTATTCACGAGTTGTAATTGAGAAAGTACAAGTGCTCTACATGCACTCGAGACTATTTTCTTTAATCATAAAAAATAAAAATGTCACCATTACTTTTGCTGTTGCTTTCGTCTTTATGTGTTTACAAAGATGAATAATTATACGATCTACTCTAGTTATTTAAAATACTAGTGACCTTGGACAATATTTCAGGTTAATTGTTGCTGAAACGAATTTGGCTAATGTTTATATTACTTTTGTAATATAGCATTCTAGCTTATGAAGAATTTTAATAAATGTGCGTTATACTTTTTTTTATTTAAGCAATTATTTGACATTTTAAAATAAAAGTACCTTTGCGGTTTTATTCGCAGATTTATTTAGATTTTTGGTTTTCGACGTTTCGAATGCTTTACGGCAAACGTGGTTACGGGAGAGACTAAGCTTTTAGAAGTTTTAACTAAAAAGTGTATGAAAAAATTAAAAAACTTTATTTTGAATTGTCAATTGGATTTAAAGACAGACAGTGTAGTCTGTCCTTAAGGATGCTGCAACTTCAGAGCTACCATGTGTCAGATAGCCGCTCTGTTGAGAAAAGCCGACGACTCGACTTGATTTTTTATTAAAGTATCAAATTCTAGCCATTTTTATAGAATAAGCTTTTCCACGAGTCAATTAAATCAATTCCACACATTTTTATCTACGAGAAACTCGAGGTAATTAGCTTTAAGTAATACTACTTTATAATTTATTTTTTCAATTATTAAAAGATAAATGTAATATAGTTTGTGGATTAATCCAAAAAATTCTAATAATTAATTATTCAAAGTGATAAATAAATTTACATGAACTTAACAATAATTTTTAAAGAATTTCTCTGGGAATCTATAGCTTTTATTATAATGGTTTCTCTAGACGTGCCTTACAGCCTGCTAAAATACGTCAAGGTTTCTGATATTTCGTGATGAGTGAATGACTTTTCGCTTTTAAAATAAAATTATAAAATATTAATAAATAATAAAATTATAAAATTAGTTTGTCTTACAATAGCAGTTAGCACTATAATTGTGACGCAGTATTGTTATATTAAACTAACAAATTTTTACAACATTAGTTCTATAGTTCTAGTAGGTTTACATTTATATAAAAGCCTAGATATGAGCTTTACCATGACCATAATTAATAACTAATATAATATAGGTATATTGTAATAAATGAATTAAATATGGCGTTTGATATTCAGTGTGTCAAATACATGGTAGTGTTGCTTAACGTATTAATTATAGACATACATACCTATATACTTATAGAATAGGTAAACCATTTTAATAATCCTAAACAAGGATTGCTTAATGTTATTAACCTTGAAATAAAATTAATGTAGTAGTATTTATGAGAATGTCAAGAAATTGCTACTATAACTATATAATCCTAATATAATATGTAGTCAAATTGCTAAAACATTTGCATTAAAAATACTTGTTTATAAACTAGAAGATATACTTATTGTATATCCTCAATATAATTACAAGGATACAAAAAAGAAATCAATTTACTTGTTATTTTGGAAAAATAACTTCATATAAAGATTTTTTTTGTGTTTTTTTTTGTGGTTCATATGCATACACATGAATATATTATATAAGTAATTTAAACTTTTTTGCAGTGGGATAAAACTATAGTTATGTGAGCAATTCACTGTGTTTTGAGATAACACTGTATTCTGATAATGTCGCCGAAGATCTTCACCAAATTTTTAACAAACTTACCACTCTTTAAATAAAGTAATTGAATCTTGTAAGGCGGAGAATCCATTGAAGTATCTCCCTTTTCAACTTTTCAGAGGAGGTCCCTGCAATTAAAAATTCCCAAAAAAACTGTAAAGGCGCTTAACCTGTATACGAAGTTTAGTCCAGATCGGTTTTAAAATACGGTCTGGAGAGGAGTACCAAATAACTGAAATAAGAAAGCTAGACTTGAAGCGGAAAGTCTCCACTTACTCGGTCACTAATATTCTTGTTACTTACCCTATAATATAGGTATATTTTAAAAATGTTTTACGATACTGTAGAAATTGAACAGGCATGTAAAACTTTCTAAGTTAGCGAGATGAAGTGAAAGTTTGAAATAAGTGATTTAGGCGGTCGGTCGACTGATATTAATAGCCTATGCTCGACCTGCGACAGCGTTCGCAGCACATTAACTACATCTAATATTCTTGAAATAAGTTTGAATGTGTTTACAAGTTACGTAAATGATTTGTCAGAACGGTAGAAATTACTGATTACTTGCTCGTTTTTATTTCTTATACATACGATGTTTTTTCTTCACCATCAGACAAGTGATAATCATGTTGAAATTGATTCACTCATGAAAATATCAGGGGTGCGAGATTTAAACCTGTATCACTTAATTATTACGCGTTACCACTGGGCTACCACTGCCTTTTTCGTTTGATAAGTTAATATTAAAATATTTGAATTTCACTCCAAATCCAATGAGCGTGGAAAGTATAAACTGATAAACATAAACATTTACTTTGTTAGATTTCTTCGGTTAGTGCCAATTCGATAGTTCCGAAAGAATTAAAATGTCAAAATATATTTGCGTAAATTAAAAAATATATGTATATAGGTATATAATAATAAACATAAGCCTTGCTATTTTTTATTTATTTAATATTTAAGGCCTTGGGTTGTTTGTAGTTCGTATATCTATGCATAGATCAAATAAATGAAAATCCCATTCCAGATTATCCTGGACATACTTGGCAGGCGGCATTATTTGCAAAATGGAATTAAAAAAATATAAATTATGTTTTGTGTATATATTGTTAATTTATTATTTGATTTTATTCTTTACTAGCAAACCAGGCCCGCTTCGCTGCGCGTATGTTAAAATAAATTACACGGTTTTTATAATTTTCTAATAAAATAAAAGTAGCCTAAGTTACGTCTTATAACATTAGCTATCTGCGAGTGAAAGTACCGTCCAAATAGGATCAGCAGTTTCAGAGATTAGCCGGAACAAACAGACAAAAATTTTAAAAATTGTTTTTTTTTTAATGTAAGTACCTAAATATAAACTTTTGTATGCATTTAGTAAAAAGCTAAATATAAACTTTCGTATGCATTTAGAAAAAAAACAGACATTACAATTTTATTTTTATGTACTGATTTTTTGGGTAATTACTTAATAACAAAAAACATCTTGTACACAATCCACGTGTTTCAAGAATGGCAGAGGCAATTGTCATGTAGTGAATTATGGATATAATGATGATGTACGTAATTACTTTTTTATTGTTATAGAGTTTTTGTAGGTTTTTGCACTGTGATTGACAATGAATAAGACATTTTGAATAACGCTGTATTAAATTTAAAAAGATTTTTTTTAATTTTTACATAAAATGAGTACCGACGTAGGTGTGCAAGGTTTCCTTAAATCATTATTGTTATGTAAGTAATAAGTATGTATGTGTGTGTTGGCAACGAACAGCTGGACGCAATGATGTTATACGGACGTATTTTGAACAAAAAATGTGACATGGCATAGGTCTGACACGTTACTATAAAAAATTCACAATAGAAATACATTTTAGCGAAGCGAGTGTAAGTGACTTACTAATTTTTCATAACTCTTTACATTAAATAATGATCTATAATAATTATTGTTGTTAGAAACACGATTCATACTATAATGTACCTGTCTTTCATATATAGGTGGTAATAATACTCGTGGACCTAACATGCAGTGCGTTACATAACACCACTTAGGCTTATATAGGTACATATCTACATATAAAATATTCGTTAACTAATCGTGAAAGTAGAACCGGTTGTTTGTTTTAAAGACTTTCTAAAACATAAAAAGTTTGTTTTGATAAGAAAAGAGAGTTTTTTAAGATACAATCTTGTTAATTTTAGTCAAAAGCACTTTTATTTATTTAAGTTCTTGTATAATATATCTAGGTTATAGGTATTATTTACCAACTTTCGTGTTTTCTCCAGTATTTGATTAAAAGTCAGTAACAAGTGACTGAGCCGTCTAACACTGCCTCTAATCTTCAAGATTAGTTCCCAAAAAGGCGTAAAAGTAAAAGTAAGTAAGGCGTCAGTATTGCTTATTTCAATAGTGTATATTTGTTAGTAAAGCAAACTTCTTTAGTTAGAGCTAGGGAAGAAAAAAACAGTAACATGTGGTAGCATATTAATAAAATGTATGTTCTTAAGAAAAACTTTATAATTCATAATTAGAGTATTTTTAATCTCATTCAAGCATATGTATAAAGAGAGAGAAGAGTATGGACTTACCAAGGATTTATCAAAGATATTTTATTTTAATAATATTATATGTGTATATCGTATATTATTTTATAATTTATAACTTAGCGATGTTATAAGTAGGCTCACTTAGCCTTAGATAACTAACCGGTCCGGACGGTTACGAAACGATACACCATTCCTAATGTTTCTTACGAAAATATTGTTAACATTTAGGGTTGGTAGTAACAATATTTGTATTTGGTCTTAGAAAATGACCAGCGAATCACCCTCGCTTAGCTCGTGTTCATCCTTAGGGACGTATAATTATTTTTGAGCGAAATTGTAATTTAAATTTGTGAGAGCTCTTAGATCTTCTTAATCTGGCCCTGTCGCAAAATCAGTTCTTAGCGGACGTCTGCTAACTATAAGCTAAGTCCCTGCAAAACTTAATCTTTATATACGTCAAACGGTTTCGATATTTCGTGAAGAGTGCGTGTGAATGTGTGAGTGACCTTTCGCTTTCATATATTTAGATTTATACTTGATATCTTAATTATATTTTATACATATATCTTTTGTGCAATTGAGTTGTTTATGCAAGTGGAACTAAAAACACCAATTTTTATCCTCTCTTCTTAATAATATTTCTAGAAATATTTATATTTTATATGTGGTTGAGAATTTTGTTGTTTATTTGACAGCCCTACATCAATGTTAAGTCAAGGTCGAGTATTACAACTCATGATAATATACCTACTATATAATATAACCTTAAAATAATGAAAATTTAATTAGTTGTATAATAAATTTTGTACTTAATTTCAAAACTTACCAATTTTCATGTCTTTTTTGCATAAAAATAAGCGCACTTTAAATAATAACAGAATAACACATTTTAACTTATTTTTTATTTACATATGTCCAGAAGCTAAAACTCATTAAATGCTGGACGAATCTCTGACACGACACTTTATACATACAAATGATCAGACGATTTGAAAACGTTTTTGTAAGTTTGATTAAAATATTTAAGTCAAGTGTCCATTGCCAAAAAATCGATAGGCTTTAAATAATTCATTTTATTTTTGTAACGTCCTTCATACTGAGTTTGGCCACAGTGGCTTATCTCACTGGAACTGACCAAATGCAAGAGGAGAGATATTACAGATACAAGAGCACTCTCTATTCCTTTTACTCTCAAAGCCCGATGGGACGATACTTAGACACGACCGGTGAGATAGATTCAGTTTCACGAGGGTTAATGGTGAACCGTCAACTCCCAAACTCCAGGCTAGGATTGAGAATTCGTTAACAGAAATACTCAATAAATAAAATTAACCCGATCCGGGACTCGAACCTAGAACCTCCGGATGTGCAGCTGTATAATATACTAGCCTACACGCCATCGAGACAGTTATACGAGTACCATCTAAATATACCTACTGTAGATAATATATAATATGTTAAAAATATTCTTTTTTAACCTAATTGGAAGGTTTTTTAATACTTTGATAAATAACTCATTATTATACTAGCAAAAAGGGGGTCGGATCTAACGGTAACTAATAATATAATGTTACAGCGATGTTAACTCTTTGGTTTTCTAACAGATGGCGTTAGTAGTACAACAACATTCTATCCAATGATACACAAAATTGTTAATGTTTATATTTGTAATGCAAATTATATATTTTTTGACAAATAACACATCTAGATATGAAGGAAGTTAAATTACTATGTTAAAGTTTTTCAGTAAAGTGTACAGCAAAATACTCAGGTTGTGGAATAGTGTTAGGTCTCGCTTCGCTTTTTTTATGTTTGCTTGATGAGAGTTCAGTCCGGTCTAAATGCTGTCCAATCCATAGGATTATGAGAGTGAAAGTAATACAGGTCTAAATTATAACAAAAAATCAATTATTATTTATTATCATTCATTTTAATGTTTTCAACATTTACCTCTGTATATATTTTATAAAGGTACTCGTATATTTTTTTGAATATAACTATTTTTTCATATTTATTTGCGATATTTATTTTGTTTATAGTTTTGAACGCTTTACAGCAATCATGGTCACGGGAGAGTATAAGTTTTACGACGCGTGTCCAAATTTACATTTACCTACGTTTACTGTATGTCCTTTGATGATGGAGTACAAATACGAAAGCCTTCTGATTCATTTCGTATAATTTTGTTGAAACTCAAGACCGGTGCTATCATGGCTGCCAAGGTCTGATACTTCATTCAGAATGTTTTAATTTCTCAGTCAATGTCATTGTTGGAAACGTGTTGGTTACATAAAAATGTACGCAACGAACATTTAAATTGAATCTGAATAATAATATGAATAAAAATTTTATGTGTTGTTTATAAAATATAATATTATATTTCTTTAGACTTTTGCTAATAATAATAATAGATCGTCCAAACGGAAATAACGGATTTCAAAATTACATCCACTATGTATACATATAAATCAAATTAAAGTGTCTGTTTTTAATTTCAAATTAACAGCTTGAAAAAGTGTATACGGAGCTTACAATATCAAAAAATCAATTTTGAAAATTTTTATCTGTCTGCCTGTCTGTTTGTTCCGGCTTATCCCTGAAACGGCTGTACTGATTTTGACGGGCTTTCACTCGCAGATAGTTAATGTTACAAGGAGTAACTGAGGCTACTTTTTAAAAAAATATATTTATTTTAACTAGCGGAACCCGCGGCTTCCCTCGCGCTAAATCTACAAATAATTCTAAGCATATTTTGTTTTAATAGTTTGGTTGATTGAACATAACATGGAGTAATACAGACTACAGTTAGTGGTAAAATTTTCCCTAAAGTGGTGCTAATTGTTTGTAATAATGGGACCCACCAAAGCAAAGTGAAGGTGAGTCACTTACTTTACTGTTATACTATCTACGGGAAGTATTTAAGGTTTATTAGTTTGTATGTACGTGTGGTTTGTGTATAGGATAAATTGACGACGGGCTGATTGACACGTTTGGGTCACTCCAAATTGTATCAGTAGTAGCGGGTTCGAGTCCCACTGGGGGCATTTTGGTGGTGAACACGTATGCAATATGCATTTAAAGTTATATATGTGTATCAACTAAGCTCGTCGCTTATCATGGGACTGGTATGCTGTGTGGTAATGTCTCAACATATTTATTTAACTTCAGAACGACTTACCAAATTGACAATTCTTTTACTAATAGAAAACCACTTAACGCTTAGTGACAAACGTTACATTTATTCCGTTATATTAATTATAAAACTTGCAATAAGTAACGAGTTAACGACTCGTTCCAGTACAACATTTTTTATTCATCCATGATTCGCATAAAGTAATACAAAGTGAAAGGCAAAAAATATATAATAATCGACATAAATACCGTTCAATAAATGTAAGTGCATTTTTACTTGCGTCGTGTACAAAAAGTTTCTCGAACCTACTTACTGCACCCTACTTTTTGTGCGCGGTCACGCTTGAAACACGGTCACGGCTAAAAAACTTATAATAGACTAACGTTGTTTGTTTTTGGTTAAGGCCTGCTAGAGCATGATTATCAATACTTCTATACTACTATTATAAAGAAAAATATTTGTACTTTTGTATATTTGTTTGTAATGGATTAACTAAAAAACCGTTGAACCGATTTTGATAAATTTTGTTAGGTAATAAGATAATTTGAGACCCTGAGCGGGATATGTGTTCTATGGTTAAAATATAGCATTACAAGCGATTCCCGCGGCTCCGTCCGCGATCTAACCACTATTAAAAAAAAATAGGGATTGGTAGTACAAGGATGAAAATATATTTTGCTTCACAATGTACTAATGTAACTAATAGTTTTCTTTTTCCCTTTCTAATGTTGGTACTCGCATTGTAGAAATTAAATATCTGATAGAAAGTCAATATGTAGGCCAGCTTACTCTTGTTCTTATTGCTTTTTGGCTGAATGTCTGAAATTTAAATGTTATTATCATTATTTTGATCTATGAATGTATGTATATCTTTGCGAAATTCTGAATGCGTTAAGTTAGCCGCAAGTCAATGCACCGAATGAACATGTATTGAATTATAAAAAAATGACAAGAACGCTACTTTTTATGATTATTTTTTCTCGCGTACTTATTTTAGTGGTTCTCAGAGAATAATAACCATTTATATATCTTATTCAATATAAAATATTATATTATTCATACGTATTGTTTATCTAAGTGCTAATTATATATTTATTTTAATTGTCGTAGTTATAAAACCCCGTTCAAGCGTTATTAAACTAAGAAAAGACGAAACAATTAATATGATAAATGTGTGTAACTCGTGTATAGTGCAATTATGTCGTATGTCATAAAGTCTAGAAACAGTGGTACCATAATTAACTAATAAAATGGTTGTAGCTTTGATTTCCGCTCAGAGACAATAAATTGGCTATAGTTTTGCTTAATTTTACAGTGAATATCTAACTACTTGCAGGTACTTAATAATTAATACAAGCAACCCGCTTCGCTGGGCGTAAGTTAAAATAAATTTAACGATTTTAATAATTTTCTTATATTTTATAGTAAAAGTAGTCTAAGTTACTCCTTATAACATTAGCTATCTGCGAGTGAAAGTCCCGTCAAAATAGGTCCAGCCGTTTCAGAGATTAGCCGAAACGAACAGATAGACAGACATACATTTTTTAAATGGATTTTTTGACGTAAGTACCGTATATACTTTCATATGTATTTAGTGAAAAGCTGTTAATTTGAAATTACAAACAGACACTTCAATTTTATATATATGTACTGATATATTTTAAATCATTACTTATTATTTTGGTGTGTTGGATTATATATAAGTATAGATATGTAAGTAATTAGGGTCAGATTTAGGAAATGGCAACCCGGAGCTGTAGCGTCCGGCCAGCCTCTACATAAAAGGAACTTACGTTACAACAAATATGTTTGCTAAATAAGTTTAATAAAAAAAATAATTAATGTTTGCGAGTTTGTTTTTTCTGAAATATTTGAAATTTATACTAATAATATTTGACACTAATATTACAAATCTTTCTTGCTGAAACCAAAAGTAAGTAGCTAGGATTTTTTTTTCATATATTCTAAAAAACTACACACCTAAATTGTCCTGGGGCCTAGGACCTAAGCCCTTATATTTTTAAAACAGGCTCTGTATACAATGACGAGATTTTTTACATACATATAGTAGGATCTGAAGAGTGACTGCTACTTAGTTTTTAATAACATTTACATTTGCTTTGATCTCAAATTTGATTGAACACTCAGTGAAAGGGAGTGAATTTTCATAAACAACGGTGTTTGACGTATTATATAGCCTAGTTCTAAACATAACAAGCAAGCCACAAATATAGTTAAAAAATGCTTCTTCATTCTTCTATTTATTCAATATTACTTTTGCAGTAGCATTAATAAAGGTTAGTTTGCATAATATAATTAAATGATCATATTTTTAATGATTGTAATAAAACACTATTGTATAGCTATTCAGTGTTTTGAATGCAATATATAATATAAAATTAGTAATATATAATATAATATATTGTAATACTATGTACATTTTTTTATACTACGCAAGAATGAGATAAAATTATAATTGGGAAGATATATCTCTAAAAAAAATAACCTCACACCATCCGTATATTTATCTTTTGTAAGTTGCACTTGATAGTCGATTAGCGTTCATTTAGCAACATTGTATTGTAACTGTAAAAAACGTAAGTTTAATGTATGAAGATAAATAAAATTTACGTGTCTATTTGTAATTTAACATTACAGCTTTTTACTAAAGGCATATAAATTTATATATAATAATATTAAATTTAATAAAGCAGACTTGATTACGAAATACTCTGTCAGCCATAAGAAAGTCGTTAATTACGTAATAAGAAAGAAATAATCGTGATAAAACTATCCTAGCTATTAAATGTGAACAAATGATACATTTTAATAAACAAAACTAGGTTCCTACGTTGAGACCGAATTAGTTTCGTCGCCAAAATCCTGACACAGGAATTTTATAAGATATAAGATAAGGAAAATACAATTTCTAAAATTTCTGTCTGTCCGTTTGTTCCGGCTAATCTCCAAAACCGCTGGACTGATTTCGAAAGGACTTTCACTGGCAGAGAGCTGATGTTAAAATATAAAGATTACTAAGACTACTTTTCATTTAAGAGAAGAATTACGGCTCAAAAAAAAAACGTACTTAATGACGCACCCAAGCAAAGCCAGGGTAAGTCGCTAGTATAAAAATATGAGGTTGTTAGCGCATAATGGTTAATATCTCGGATAGTACGTCAGGAACCTCGATTCTCGCGATCTCCTTGAACTGTGGCACACGGCAACTAAAATACTTATTATGATGTTTAAACTCTCCAATACAAGTTTTGGTTGTTGTTTTTGCCTTAACATTATCAATCTCGTTTTATTAAAATTAAAAAAAAAACTAAATAAGTCTTTATGGAACGTATGGTATGCTAAGTGGCCATTCCAGTCAAAAAAAATTGTTATGATCATCGGATGGATAAGGCATTTTGATTTAAAAATATTTAATGTAGTTTAGTTTTTAGTTTAATAATATGTTTTAATTCAATGGTCGTATAGCAATATATTTATAATTATAGAGTTTTTGTCTCTATATATTCTATAGGTACCTAACAAAAGCTTATATGTATACAGCCTAGGTCATATATTATACTATATATTAAATAGTCTATAATATTATATTATCTAATTTTTTTGGAATATAATTTAAAATTTCTAGCCATTTCGAACTGAAGGTGGCTGGCAACTGATAGTGCTGCGCATTTACTAGGTTGTGGCTAATACTGCAGTCCAATAGTACTGCAATGCTTTTTATAATGGAT
The DNA here is from genome assembly GCA_951802675.2 of Boloria euphrosyne. Lineage (NCBI taxonomy): Eukaryota > Metazoa > Arthropoda > Insecta > Lepidoptera > Nymphalidae > Boloria > Boloria euphrosyne. The sequence continues at coordinate 8,290,971 of OX637896.1, forward strand.
TAAGATACACTACGTCTTGCGAACGTACCGTGAAGATAAGCGGAGATAATTACCGACAAGGTTTCTTGAAGTTAAAAGTGAAGCCAATTATTTCAACTTTTTTAGTCATGTTTTTTAAAAAATCTACAAAATAGTTGTAATGTAATGGTGTTCGTTAATTTGCCTTTTTATGATTTTTAAATGATTTTTGAAGTCACGTGATTCGGTACTCTTGAAAACAATATTGTCAACATTGGATTGAAATTGGGATTGCCCCGCGATTATTTTGTTAAGAGTGAAGTTAGCTATGTTACGGGCCGCAATAGTGTCGTTCTTCTTATTACGATAAACCAGTAATATGGCTTTATAATGCTTTATCCTTTCAAAAAAAGTACTCTCACTCAAGAGTAGCGTTTACGGTGCGCCAAGCCCGATCCCGATTTCACTTAGTTCCCCAAAATGGACACGCAATTTAAAAACAATGTGGCGCTAGCATCCAACTCAAGAGTACGAAACGTCACAATTCCAATGTCGATCGATCGGAATTAAATTTAAGAGTAAGCCCCCTGGAAGAGCATGGGACTAATAAGGTAGATAAGTCTCCAAGCAATTATTGTTAATCATATTTTTGTTATGTTATGAAATATTTTTTTCATTAATTTGTTTTTTTAATATATATAGTGTAAAGCTTCAAGGATTTCCACCACGGTACATTCCCGCTTACTAAAGGCTAAATAATAAGTAATTAATTAAGTGATTTTGAGGTCGGTGTAGACTTTGTATTTGCATAATTTACGAATGTTTCACAGTGTCATTTATCGGATAAATGTAAACAAGCAAAAGTGGTGGGATATCGGCAATTTTAGTAATGATTGTATAGTGTTTACTATATGAGAATCAGAATATTCTAGAAACCTTGGTTTCAATTCAAGGTGCTGAGAACAGGTTTCGGGTTTCGTAAATATATTTAATATTTATGTAATGTTATTTGTAGGTGAATGACAATTTTTTAATATTTTTTATACTTAAGTCTAGGTCATGGCTATACTAGGCTGCAGGTAGAGTCCGTCCGTTATAAATGAAAGTAGGTATGCCATTAGATTACCCGCTATCAAAACATCCCTGCTAGAGTTAATAGTTTAGGAAACTTTCAATAATGCGCAACTCTTGTTTTATAAATACTGAAATTGTTTAGAATATGGTTACGGTGACTAAACTATTCCTACGTAACTATTAACTATAACAAATATCATCACGGGAAAGACTGAGTCTAGTGTCCTCTAAAATATGATGTTAAACATATTGGGACATTATTACACATAGCGCCATCTAGTTCCGTGGTAAGCTTCGTGGCTTGTGTTACGGATACCATATAGTTGATATACTACACATATATAACTTTAAATACATATTATATTCTAAATATAAATTATAAACACACATGACTGGTCAAACATTCGTGCTCAACAAATGATTGCCTCCAGCGGGACTCGAACCCGCGAACGCTAGCGCAGCAAGTAGGGTCACTACAAACTGCGCCAATCGTGTCGTCACGTTAGACAGTCTAAGACGAAAATCTGTGAAAATATCTAAAATGTGTCTAAAATAGTTTTACTATAAATGTTAAATGTTGACGTATATATTACTTTATTATAACTTGTGATAGTTACCTATATGCATTAGCAATGTCCTCCAACATGGAAATAAATGAAGATTAATAGATGCAACATCACCAGTTCTTATTTACCCATGTACCTAAGTATATGGAAATACGACTGAGTTGCGTAGCGGATGTATGGACGTCATTGTCATATTTTATATACATGTAATATCATTTCATGCTCTAACAACCGTAGAGAAACAACATTGGGAAAGAAATAAATTGTAGTCTCTACTTTGCGCCGCTTATGTAATAGAAACAGATCGCCAGAAAAAATTAACACATAATCTTCCTTTGCGTAAAAATTGACAAAAATGACATATTTCTAATTATGCCGTTATTTCAAGTATGGCATTTTCAAATACTTTGCGTTTCCTATAGACGATATCGATGTCGTTACATCGCTTGTAGAATGTCTTAGGGATAGATAATCATCAGCCCTTTTTAACATCCCACTGCTGGGCACGGGCCTCCCTCAGTACGAGGGGGATCAGGCCATAGTCCACCGCGCTGGCCCAGTGCGTGTTGGCGGACTTCACATGTCTTACGAAAACATGCAGGTTTCCTCTCGATGTTTTCCTTCACCGTAAGACAAGTGATAATCATGATAGAAATGATTCGCACATGAAAATATCAGAGGTGCGAGACCCGGATTTGAACCCGCATCACTTGTCGCCAAATACCCTGGGCGCCGGGTACCCAGTTCGTTGGTATTGGACGAATATCTCGAATATAACGACGTATCGCAATTATAATGTAACTGATGGACGTAAGTACACATGATTTGCTGGTAATAAAAAAGAAACTGATTTATGAGGGTCTGGTACCCTCGCTAGTGGCCTCCAACCTCCCCTATAGCCACCCCGAGCCTCGCTAAACTGATTTACGAGCGACTGAACTCACGATACTGAATTCAACACTCTAGGATCTAATTTATGAGCAACAACGGCTCCCACGCAACTCCACTGAGTTGCTGCTGATAATTTATGAGCAACAACGGCTCCCACGCAACTCCACTAGTTGCACTGAATCTCTAAATATAATTTATGAGCAACCACGGCTCCCACGCAACTCCACCGAGTTGTACTGCTGATAATTTATGAGCAACGGCTCCCACGCAACTCCACTAGTTGCACTGCTGATAATTTATGAGCAACGGCTCCCACGCAACTCCACTAGTTGCACTGCTGATAATTTATGAGCAACGGCTCCCACGCAACTCCACTAGTTGCACTGCTGATAATTTATGAGCAACGGCTCCCACGCAACTCCACTAGTTGCACTGCTGATAATTTATGAGCAACGGCTCCCACGCAACTCCACTAGTTGCACTGCTGATAATTTATGAGCAACGGCTCCCACGCAACTCCACTAGTTGCACTGCTGATAATTTATGAGCAACGGCTCCCACGCAACTCCACTAGTTGCACTGAATCTCTAAATATAATTTATGAGCAACCACGGCTCCCACACAACTCCACCGAGTTGTACTGCTGATAATTTATGAGCAACGGCTCCCACGCAACTCCACCGAGTTGCTGCTGATAATTTATGAGCAACAACGGCTCTCACGCAACTCCACTAGTTGCACTGAAACTCTAAATATAATTTATGAGCAACCACGGCTCCCACGCAACACCACTGCATTATCACACGCTGGTAAAATAAATCCACTTACTTGGCAAACACGGTGTTGCGCCTGATCTGCCTCGCACCCACAGAATACTTTCACTTGGGAGCTCGCACCTCATCAGGTCAGCGTCCCGTACACGACCGCGTTTCGAACACGTCTGTTTCAAATCTCAATCTATTCTATTTAGCTGTCATCGTTCTACCCTCACGTTTATGACAAATAATATTTAAACACTTATTTCGCGACTACCCTACGGTATTCGCGACATCACTCGGTTATACAAGCTACGCGTTACCGCTGCGCTACCACTGATAATGATAAGCATCCATTTAAGAATTAACTACACTATATCTGCTCTTTAAACTATTTATCGAATACTCTTAGACCCACGACAGCACATACATACGAATAACGTATTTGAGGTCGTGTGTGATAAAATAATGTTATCTTTACGTACAAGAAAATTGTAATGGGGTCGTAGTTGTAACCTTATTGAATATTTCTAGAATAAATGTATATTAGACTTTTATCAAAAGTCAACTTTACTGTTTTTAGCATTTATTGTCAATCTTATCGAGGGTCGCATGTCTCTACCATAGGTACGATGTAATACTTTTGGGCGTAAGTAATAACGTAGCCAAGTTTCTTATTATAACATAAGACATCTGTCAATGAAGTTCTTTCAAAATCAGTCCAGCCGTTTACCTGGAATAAACAAACGGACATACAGACAAAAAATTAAAAATTATGTTTTTCGTATATATTTTTTGTATTTAGATTATGCATTATATGTCCTGTCCAGTCCTGGAGTTTTGTTTTGTAGAAGTTTTTTTAGTTACATATAATATTTTAAATATCTTATTACTCTACGAAACATGCTTGCACGACTCTTGTGTCTTTCGAGGACGTAAGGAGGACACGTACGCTGATTAGTATCTAATTTTTATAATTTTCCTCCATTCCATGATTATTGTTTGAATAGACAATGCTTTAAGTATTGCCAATGTATAAAAGGACACCAATCTTAAAATGGTTTAAAAAACAACAAGTTATTTTGTTTACTACCTTATATTTTTTGTTAGATTGATACGGTTTTTTTTGTTTAGAAATATTTTTTTAATTATGTAAGCGCCTTAATTAAACTTACTGATATAAAATACTAGCGACTCGCCCTCGTTTCGCTCGGGTTCGTTCGTGGTATTCGTTTTATATACAAAATGTACAATTTAGAACTTAATACTTTCTTAGGTTTACGCGAACGGTTTTTTTAAAAAAAGTATCCTTTATGTTGATCCAGATAACCAGCTATTATCATCCTGTAAGGTTGGTTTCACCAGAGTCGTGTATGAGGGCATACACGTTGTCAGGATGGTCGAGTGTAAGGTTTCGCTGTTTTTTAATATGTTAAACTGGCCATTTTGAAACTCTGGCAGTCAATATTATGAAAATTGTTATAAAAAAATAAAGAATATTAAAAATGAAAAGAAAAAAAGAATGACAGGACGAGAGGATGGAAATTGATCTGCGAGGAGTTGAGATGAGTGGATATTGATAGTAGTTGAAGAGTATATCTTTTATTAAATCATTTAAGTAAGAGTTCTATAGAGGAATGTAACCTCATAGAGGACGATATTGTCATGTTTATAATAGTAATAAATATTTAATACACATACTATTGGAAGCTGAAGGTTGTTTCAATGAAGACTCCCACAATCCCAAACTTCAACAAAATCTGTCCATTGGGTTACTTGTGATACGTTCCCAAACAGACAGACATAAATTCTATAAACTACAGATTCAGATTTTTATAGATAAAAATGAGGATTTGAATTAGATTTTTCAAAAAGTATTTATTGTACACACTCGACTAAGTTAGAATTTTATCATATTAGATTACTGCTGCAATTTTTATCCTGCGGTCTTATAATTACATAATTAAAGCATACGCATTCATAGCACAACCATCAGGTGAGTCGTATTTTACTAATGTAACAGTAATAAGATGCAAGGCCCAAGCGTTGACCATAGACTATATACTATAAACGCGTTGACGTCAAACAAAACCATCATAATGCGGTCGTCATACGCCGCGTGAAGAATTGAAACCTTGACGGCAAACTATTTTGACAGTTCTTTTTTTTTACTGAGCCTGCAGCGGCTTATATTATAAACAGCCTGTGGTGTTTTTTCTACATTAATGATATTACTAATAAATAAACGATAAATTACTTATATTTTAATTTTTAATTCCAATTTATAGCTGTTATGTTCTCTAAATGTCAATATGTTTATTGTGTATTCATAAAATGTGCGAATGCTATTTATAGCAAGCATCTTGTATAATATTCATATAAATTATGGATGGAGGAATAAAAAAAATAATGTCGTTAAGAAGCTATTTTTAGTATTTTAGATCATTACAAAGATCTCATTATAAATACTAAACACGGTTCGCAAAATTGACAGGTGTTTGGCGCCGGTCAAATTTACTATCCGATCGATTAATTTATTCCTTACGTCTTCAAATGTTTTCACTATGTCCGTCACGTGACACGTCTGCCACGCATCTATAATTTAAAGGCTGGCTCTTTGCTAGGTTTTCTTTAGTTGGTTGTAGTCTATTATATTATTTCATTGGTTTACTCGTTTACTAGCGGCTCAGTTTCGCTTCGCTCGGGTATCTGGTCGGTCGCTATGGTCGCTATGCAATATATAAAAATCTCGTGTCACAGTGTTTCTTGTCGAACTCCTCCGAAACGGCTGTTATGAAATTTTTTGTTTATGTTTGGTAGATCTGTATAGGTCGTAGGCAAATTTTTATTCCCCTAGGTGATAAGGGTGGCCCTCTCAAGATATTTTATTTTTTGACCAAATTTTAACTTTTTTTATGATTTGACATGAAAAAATCTTATAACCCTAAATTTTCATCCTTCAGGCGGGGGCGGAGTCGCGGAAATTGCTAGTAGACTATAATACATAGGTATGATAAGTAGTTGTTGTGCGTTGTAACGTCTTTTCCATCACTCCAATCCGTCATTCTGCTTTGACGTGAAAGAAGTACAAATATACAAACAAATATGTTTTTGCCCAACCGGCACTTCTGGAAGCCATTAAAGGAAAGAATTGAATTGAACAAATACTCTTTCATATAAAAAAATTAAAATACTAATTAATACTAGAGACTTAACTTCGCTTCGCTCTAATGCGTTTATAATATTAGTTAGGTTAGAAACGCATAAAAGGCATACCTCATATTTATATTTAGTCATGTAGATACTTACCTTATAATATTTATAGGTAGTATTACTTAGCTTATGTTAAATTTACAACTTTATAACTACAATTATTGTTTTGTATATATTTTATGCTTAATGCTTATGCTTTTCAGACAATACGAACACAGGTATATAATATATTTTTTTTAAATACTATAAGCAAAAAATTCTTGGCTCTATAACTAAAGTTGTTACTAGTTGCGTGTTATTTAAAAAAATCAAGAACATTGAATTTAATCTTATATCAAATTGTTTGCTTTGTCTTCTATAAAATACTTGAACCGTTTCTAGCACAAAAACGTAGACTGAGACTAAATAGTAATATAGACAGAGTATTGTAAACTCTAACGCCCCATAGTTGGGCACGTGCCACACTTCAATGCGATCAGGCCATAGCCCTGAGCCCACCACGCCGCGCTGGTCACGTGCGGGTTGGCGAACTGCACATGTCTTTCGACAACTTGCTAGGTTCTCTCAGACATGCAGGTTGCTTCACGATTTTCCTCCAATGTACGACAAGGGGTAATCAACAATGCTGCATGAAATTATCCATGAAAATATCAGAGGTGCCAGTTCCGGTATTTGAACCCGCTTCGTTTTCACTTTACTTGGCTACAACTGCCTCTATCAGTGACTATCAATTCTTTGAAAGTCGTTAATGTCGGAATCTAGTTTGCCGTAAGGTCAAGGTGAAACAAGTCGCGTGCAGAGTCAACACGTGAGGTTCGTTAGACGAGGATGTTGGCATCAAGTCAAGCCACTATTTATGATTTCCTTCACAAAAGGCTTTGAGGATAAAAAACGTTAGGATACCTTATTACTTTTTGCTAACTAACGATAGCGTGTGCGAGATTTTATCTTAACTGATCTTAATTCAAGTGTATGTATGTCTCTGTATAATCAATGTTTATATACACATTATAAATCGATATCTAAGATCAATATTTTAAATAGATGAGAAAAATAATAAATCTGGGGTAAAAAAATACATAAAATCGATACTACAACTTTAAATAGCTTAAATTATCATAACTATATTATGAGCTTCGCTTCACTCCTGTGCTTCCCAAGGCTTCTTATATTTTTATAATACTATATTTTTTATCCGCAATTCCCTCGCGTGATATGCAGGACGTGTATTAAGGTAACCTATATCCGTTTCCTAAAACCTTCCCAAATTTTTTTATATTCTATTTAGCTGTTAAGCGTAAAAGGTGAAACTAACTCAAAGATATTTTCACACTTGTTACTCATGTAATAATAAAATAAGATTATTTCTATAAATATATCTTAAGATACGGAATAAATAGAGGCATTGTGTTCTATCGCAGGATTCATTCCAGGATGTAAAGATGAAGTAATACTTGATTTAACTTAAAAACTAGTTAATAATCTTACAATCGATTAGTAATTAAGTATCGATAAAACATAATTTGTGTTAGCTGCAATAAGCAATTATTCTTATGCATCTCGTAAGAGACTCGTAATTAAAAATAATATATTATGTAGGTATAAAAGTATAGTAATTTTGTTTGTCACGTCTATAAGCTGTTTGAATGGCTGCGCGTCGTCAGGTCACCGGTTCGACTCCTATCTAGGTCAATGAAATATTGGCTTTTCTTTTAAGATATTCCCTCTTTGATCAAATGTGTTTTGAAAGTTATATAGTACTATTAGTCGTGATATGGAAATTGATCGCGAAATCTTCGTCGATTGGTAACGATTTCATGTATATATTATATGTGTTTTAACGAGAAGGATCTATTGAGTAACAAAATCTTAAGGGTCGTTCTGTTTTAAGATGGATTTTTCCATTTAAGTACTGCAATTTTTAGAAACAGAATATTTGTGGTGTGAGTGAAGCGAGCCCTTACTTACACTATCACACAACCTGAGCATTTTGTGGTACACTTTACTGAAAAACAATCATGCCTATAGATTTGTGCTTTGGCATAGTAATTTAAATTTATATCTGGATGTGTTATCTGTCAAAAAAAAATATATAATTTTATAACTATGAAAAAATATGAACATTAACAATTTTGTGTTCATTGGATAGAATGTTACTGTACTACTAACGCCATCTGTTAGAAAACCAAAGAGTTAACATCGCTGTAACATTATTACTCGTTAGAAAAACTACGCAAGCCCTCACAAAGCTCAGCTTTTTGCTAGTTTACTTAAAACATAATGTAAAATATATAGCTTACTTTTATATAATTATTCGTGGGACATTGCAGTTTTTCTAAGCACAGTCACTATAGTACCTATTTTGTTATTTTTTTTTATAAATATCTATTGTTTGCAGTTTAAACAGCTTTAATAATTAAAATAATATAATATTATTATGAAGTTATAAAAAACTAAGGCGTTGTAAGAACTTGATTATTAAGTTATATAATTGTAATTATGTAAATGCCTTTTAGTTTTTTTTTTACGTTTAATTATATCTTGCTCGTTGCTACGAGCATCTATACGGGACGTATTATTTACTTTGCTTTGTGTTTTTTTAATAATAATAATATATTTATCAATTTAATTTATAAGAATACAATGAATTAAATAATAAATAAATATGTTGGGACATTATTACAACAGCACCATCTAGTTCCGCAGTAAGCTACGTAACGTGCTTGTGTTGCGAATACCAGATAGTTGATATACTACACATATAAATTTTAAATACATGATACATATTATAAATATAAACACCCATGACTAGAGTACAAACATTCGTGATTAGCAAATGAATGCCCCCAGCGGGACTCGAACCCCCGACCGCTGGCGCAAAGAGTAGGGTCACTACCAACTGATCCAAACGAGTCGTCAAAATTTTTTAATAAAATAAAAGTAGTCTAAGTTAGTACTCCTTATATTATTAGCTATCTGCGACTGAATGTCCCGTCGAAATCGGTCCAGCCATTTAGACATTAGCCGGAACCAACAGACAGACAAACAGATTGACAGACAGACTGACTGACAGAGACAAAAAATATGACTATTATTTTTTTATGTACTTGTACTGTATATAGTGAAAAGCTGTTGATTTGAAATTAAAAAGAGATACTTCTAGTGTATTTAAATGTACTGATGTACCTACTGATATTTTTCTCGCTAATTTTTCCGCTTTTAATATGTTATGGCGTTGTCGAGTCAATCGAGTACTGAATAAATCTCCTTAAGACCATTGTGAGAATGACACATATTTGCTTACTTCATAAGTGCCTCTTTTGTTTTTTGTTTGTGCAATTTTATTCACATGTTAGAGATGCAAATAAATAATTAGTTACTGTGATAATAAATAAGTGTATGAATGAAGGTGATAATATTATGTCGTTTTTTTTTAATTTTTATGCATAGATATCGGTGTTATGAGTGTATAAACAGATTTAAATCTTAAAAAAATCATATTCAATATTATAGTCCGGTTTATGTCACTTTTCAGCCATTTTGTTGTAGGTATAGTCGGAAAATGTATATTTTTGTCTATAAAATAATAGTTTTTTTTTAGCTGAGACTTATATTTTTTATCTATGCTATTATTCGTATTTTTTATCATGAGAACTCTTAATTAAAATGTTACACTTTATAATAATGAATAAGTAATACATGAAAATTGTATTGTTTCTAGAATTATAAGTCAGTGTTTAATGTTTATATTATACAGTTTTTTTGTAATAGATTTCATATCTTTTTGAACATTTCCGCTATAATTTACAAGTTTGCCTAAACATCGCCAATTCTAAGGAATATTGTAGTGTCATTGTAGGTACTAAAATTATTCTTCATTTTTAGTACCTAATGACACTACACTACAATATTTTTAAATAGTATCCAAGAAAAATAGGCACTAATAATATTAGCATTAATTATTTCCAAGTACGAATCTACCTATTCTAAGAGATTTAAATCTCGCATTCAAATGTCGTGTACGTCTTTCCGTATTGCCAATCAAAGACAAATCGTAGCTACTTTATTTACTGAATAGGTCCTTAACGTCTGTCATACAACAACTAATTAATAATTATGTCATATTATCCTCATCGCTAGTACCGCTTAAGTTATTTGAACAACGTAGCAAATGGTTTTGATAGTTATCTACCATATTTTACCGTCTCGTAAGCGGAGCCAAACGTGCAAGGAGGAGCCACTTCGGGCGGTGTGTCTTGCGGATTGCTCCTAGTACTTCTCTGATAGCAGAGTGAACTGTGGAGCAATCCCCTGGCTGTGTGGTCTGCTTCGGCAGACCTGCCGTCGGGGCGTCGTAGTTGACCGCGTAAGCGATCCTGCGACGTCCCATTAAGACGGAGCATGGACTGAAGTACGAATATTCCACAAATGAATGCCTCTAGCGGGACACGTACCCGCGACCGCTTGCACAGCAGTAGGTTCTCTAATTTCTACAAACTTAGCGAAACTCGTCAGTTTATGCATCAATAAAGCTATTAATACAGGCCACGTCTCAGCGAATTGTATCGGAATATTGATGAGTCGTTAATCTTTAGTAAATTAAATAAGGGTTCCGTCAATATGCATGCAAGTCTGGTGTACTGCGATCATTCAGCATTGCCAATGTCCTTTAAAGATGACCGCTGTTAGGCTTTTGTCGTGCCACGGGTACACCTTCCAAAAGTAGAATGATCATAAAATTACTTTAAAATTATAGTGGATTGGTTCGTGTAATCTTAAATACTCGATGCAATCTATGTTTTTTTGCTTAGAATAATAAAAAAATATATTCATATTTGTATTTCAACTTTATAGTAGGTACTTTATCAGAAAATTCAATTATATTTCATATATACGAGTATGTTCGATAAACTATCTGCTTAATTAGGAACATTAGGAGCTTTTCTTTCTGAGCTTATGGTAATTTAGTGGCTGCCTCCTCATGGAGATCATAAATTCTCAAAATTAAAGTACCCCTATGAAAATTCATTGATGTAACTTATTATTGAGAAAGCAAACTATATTTCCTTTCTAGATAATCACTTCCAGAACTTCTATTGGTAGAAAGCATACGACAATCGTAGACTTGTGCTTAAAAGCTTTAGCTCGGGCACAACACAAATTTAGCGTAACGGAAGTACTTATTTAAGTTTCTTCTATTTTATATTTTTTATATCAAAATTTACAGATTGAGTATTTAAATTGAGACAAACAATCTAAACTTTTCATTTTTTCCATTAACTAATTTTCTTGTAGTCATGGTATGAACATTAGATAGATACGTACCTATACGTAATAAACAAAATGCTTCTTAAACAAAAACTTTTAAAGTAACTTGTATTTTTAAGTTTTTATGTTTTATTCGTAACTGGTAAAGTCTAAATGTCGATGATAAATTTTTTCTGAACTGAATTGGTTTAATGAGTCATGTTTTTTCTTTTACTAAAACTATTTCATTATCCACTAGAAATTGTATGTATTACAAAATACCAATGTATACAAAATAAATTTAAAAAACCTTCCTTTTAAAAAACCATTGGTGAAAACAGCATGAAAATCGGTGCAGTACTTTTTGAGTTCTGCGCGAACAGACAGACAGACACGGCGGAGGACTTTGTTTTATAATATGTACAGATTTATGACTTATGTATAATATACTATATATAATGACTAATTTATTATTGTAGCTATACAGCGTATTACATGGTTATGAGGACGCGGAGATGTTTCTTGATTTATTAAACAGATTTTTTACTGGATGTTTAGTAGCTTAATACATTTATAACTAGCCTCGCTTTGCGGCATCGCTTGTGAACAATGCAATAAAGTTAATATACGAGTATAATACGTACGTTCAAATATTTACCCGGAATCTTTATTGGAATGAGTTAAAATTTTAATTTCCTATGTTTGTTTTGATTTATTGAAGCAGATCCTAGAGACATTTTCTCTTTTTTATTGGTTGGAAAATTAAATATTTTTTACTATATAGTAGTAAGTCGGATTGTACAATTTAAAAACTACTATCCCGGTGGTTAATATATTGGTCGGGCGAAATCATTCTCTTAAGAAAGCCCTATTAATAGCCCGGTTAACTGTGACAATACCCATTGCTTCAAAGAGCAAGTAAATTCGTCGATCTTGTGCCCGTTCTTTCACCGGTTGTGGCGAATTATTATCATCCCAAAAGAATTTACTTACACGTTGCGTCTGCGCATACACTAGTGCACTATACCTATATCTAAATTGTTAGTCTCAGTAGTATTGGCCGCTGTTGCCGGAATCGGTCAGAGGACATCGTAATAGTTTAAAAGCAATTAACTCTTTATATTGACCTTGTTTCTTACCAAATTTAGAATTGTATTTACTGGGATCAAGGCGATGTAATTTAAATTAAAACTAAATATTTAAAAACACGAATAATTAAAAAAAGATAATTTGTGTTTGTGAATTGCTAATGGGTATAAATTATGACGTGCGATTATTTCAATGGTTAATGTCAAGGTATTTCCGGTGGTACAATTTGTGTCAATCTAGAGGCAAAAAATGTTTGTTTGTAATGGATGACTTAAAAATTCGCCGAACCAAGTTAGATGTATGAAGATCCAGGATTTATCTTGGAAACTACCCCAACACCCCTTCAGGAGTGAAAAGTATGGATTATTAATGATTTCTCAAGTTAGGTATACTGATATATAGAGTCAATCTAAAACGTATCTAGTGTTGACCCTAGCAAAATAAGGTGGAGTCGCTTGTATATAATTATATAATACATATTATATCAACCACGCACATATCAAGGATACCTTCGATTTAGGCAAATTAAGTTATAACATTTTAGGTATTACAGAAAAAAAACTTGTTAATAGCAGATGTTGTTGCTAAGATGAATAAAGCTACAAAAAAACAGCGGTATGGAAGGTATAAAACCAGTGTTTTTTTATGTATTGATCCACTGATACAAAATGGTTGAAAATCTTTTACGAAAATTACCTGTTGGCTGTTAGTTTTTAATTTTTGTAAATTTGAAATCTCAATTGGATACTTATTAAATAATTTAACCTTTTTTATACCAAAAAACAAAATATACTTTGCAAAAGAGTATAAGTAGCAATTCCTAACCATCTTCAAAAGAAAATTAATTTTTTATGTAAATGTTCTATCTTTGCCAAACGTGACCGATTTATGCTTATTTGACACTTTAATATTGCTCGAAATTAATGGATTAGTTCTAATGTAATATTATATTCGTGAATACATCTTAATATACAGTAGGTGCATATGTATTTATCTAAATTAAAGATATGTGTTAAGACTTTAAAAGTTTTCTACATTCTTTGTTTGTAAGACTTCTTACTTAGTTCTTCCAAGCTTATTATTCACTGTAAATCTTTTAAACTAAGTCTTCGGGTCACCGTTTTTTATGATCATTCAGTACACTGACCTCGATTACATTTATAAAAAAAAAAAACTAAAAAATCTCTTTTGACCAATCATCCTGAACTAAAAGTTTTTGTCGACATTTAACAATTTTATTCACCTCCTGGCTCCATCAGATGAACGGTATCAAAGTAATGTTTGCATCCAGATTTCAAATACTTATATTCGTAAAGTTTTAAATCGAATTACAATCGATCAAGATTGAACTACAGGTATTTACGTATAGGTTTTATTAGGTATACCTAATTCATAATAGTAATATTACCAAAGCCTATGAAACATGTAGTCGGCCAACGCACGTGACAGCCCAAGCTGCCATACACTAATGTCCTAAGCGAGTGTATGGCAGCTTGGACTGGCTGTCACATCCGTTGTCCGACTATAGGTTTCATAGGTTTTGCTATTACTATACCTAGTAGATATAGTATCTTTTTTAAATCTGGTCTAAGATACCGATGTATGTCGTGAAGCACTTTGTTTTAAAGACCGATAACTATTCACAATATTCGAAAATTCCTAAACTTTTATGTTATAATTGGTGTTACGCTAATATTTCAAATATTAATCCATCAATGTTCATTTAAGATTCATTCTTCACAGTCACTGTTAATGCCGGAATCCATAAAACTATAATTTAGTGATTTCAGTTCATTGCCATTACTATATTTTAATATCTTTGTGCATAACTGACCTACAGATATTAACTATAATCCTTGTATTTAAAATATTAAACTTAACTGGAGTTATTTATTTATGTTTAAATTTTAATTCATATTATATAAGCCTTAACCTTCCTCAATAAATCGTCTTCCTCGTTGCTTATAAATTTTATAGTTTGTAAGTGTAGACGCTTATAGTTCCTTCACGCTGAAAAGTCTGCACAGATTTTGAGGAAATGATTTATATAGATAGATCATGATCGGGAATAACACATAGGCATATGTTAGAAATATAGAAATGTACATTTGATATTTTCATTTGCGAATCATTTATAATATGATTATTACTTATCAACGGCAAAGAAAAATATCGTGCGGAAACCTGCTTGTCTGCGAGAACCTAGCAAGTTTTTGATAGAGATGTGAAGTCCGCCAACCCGCACTTGGCTAGCGTGATGGACTATGGCCTGATGAGGGGGCTCATATTGAAGGGAGACACGTGTCCAGCAGTGGGACGTTATAAAGGGCTAAAGAAAGGCAAAAAGATTTTTCGAATCAGACCTGTCAGATTTCTGATAGTGCCTGAGTTAGGCCAAGCAAAGAATAATTTTAGCATTTTAATGTTCATAAAAATTATTTATTTTGTTACAGAAACATGGAGGAGATAGAGCCAACTCGATCTACAACTTAACATCTAAGATCAATTGAAAAAACAAACCGTTTCTAGTGATTGAAACACGTAAAACGATCTCCTTAGACTTTAATTCTCAATGATAATTTTAATAAATTAAATAAGTGACGGAAATTAATATATAAATAATTGTATACAAATCGAGCTAGAAATTATACAAAATGCCGGCAATATTGACTAAGATAAAGGAGCAAGCGTTCAGAGTCCAGCCCACGATAGCGGTGGGCGTGGGAGTGGGCGTCGCGCTCGCAGCGTGCGCGGTGTATGGCACGAGAGAGAAGAAGCAAGTGCCACCATGCCACAATAATAATAATTATAAGGTGAGTTAATTTTATTATTAAAACTACTAAAAAAGCAAATAAATTATGTATTATTAACATTAAATTTTAACGCCTTTCTTAAATAACAATAATTTAAAAGACATTTTTCTTATTTAATTCAAATAATACTATAGACAAACCCGTCCTCTGCTCGGCTTCGTCCCTACGTACAATTTAGTACAGATTTCTCAGAAATTAGATATTTTTCCATATTAAAAAGTATAATAATGTCAATATGTATCTAGTGGTTTCCTCGCGATGTGGTTACAGACAGACAAACAAAAATTCTAATATGACCTCTGCCTTAATTACTATTTCAATTTAATTTTGAAAAATTAAATTGAAAGGGATTAAAAGTGAGATTGGACATAACTATGCAAAATTCGGACAGTGTTGCTCGTAATAAAAATAATCAGAGGACGTGTTCCATAGAGTTTTGATTTTGCCTGATTTTGAGTTTTTTTATTTGCAATTATTCGTACTCGTAGTTACTGTTAAGATTAACAAGTCTTTTTGATTTGTAATGAAATATCACATAAAAACCCTATAAAAAGTCAGTCTTTTTAAAAGTTCCACTAGTAGATATTAAATCATTTTGAATTTTGTGTCAGAAAATTCTTCCCAAAATCACAAATAAACGAACTGACCTTAAGTTATTTCTCACATAGGCATTTAGTAGTTTTTTAATTGACATAATTTGCAAATAGCTGTTAAAATATGTAAAATGTAGATGTAGGTATTATAAAAAGAATTAAACATATGTAACACGAATCTCGCATAGTATTAGAACATTATATATGCCTCGTCTGACCACTGATCATTTATTTTTTTAAACATATTTCATAAATTAGAATCATTAATTTGATTGCCAATAAGGAAAAGGCTGTGCGAAATTAGCATAGCTATAAATTCTAAACTTGGTTTATATTATATATTTTTTGCACGTACAATTATTCATGTATGTTATAATAGAGACTCGTCAGGTACGTTTTAAAAATTAAAGATTACTTAGAAATTATATGTTTTTCCGCAGTAAAAGTATTCGATATGTTGACCCTGGTTAGCTATATGACAGACAGATACAAAAGTCTCAAAAAATGGGCTTTTTATCGATATCTAGCGACTCACTGTCGCTTCGCTCTGGTTCGTCCCTAGGTGTTCCCTGCCAAAATATTTTTTTTACAATAACTGAATGTCTTATTTATTTACGAGCATATCTAGTCAAAAGCTTTAAAAATAAGTTTCAAGCTTCTAGCTTTAAAAATGACGTATTTTCCATACAAACTTTCATCCCTATTTCAACCCTTTATAGCCATTTTTTCGAATTGAAAATTTTATATAATTGCCTTTTATAGACTGTCTCTGCCAAATTTCATTTAAATCGGCTCAGTAGATTAGGCATGATTGACTAACACACAGACAGACAGAGTTACTTTCGCATTTATAATATTAGTAAATATAATGACTTACAATAAGATTTAAAAAAAAATAATGTGAATGATTCGACTAAGTTAGAATCGTATTATCCTACTAATATTATAAATGCGAAAGTTTGTGAGTATGGATGTTTGTTACTCTTTCACGCAAATACTACTGAACCGATTACGATGAAATTTGGTATGTAGGTAGCTGAAGACCCAGAATAACATATAGGCTACTTTTTATCCCGGAGTTCCCGCGGGATTGACTCCTAATATTTAAAAAATTAACGCGGGCGTAGCCGCGGGTACTGCTAGTAATTTATAATCTAGATTTGAAACGGAAAGTAAATGTATGTGTAGCTCAATACAATGTTTAGTAATAGTAGTTTTCAGTGTTCTGTTTGTTCTGATCGTGTCTATGTCGCAAGCAAAAGCTTTAATGCATTAGCTTTTTTGTACTTACAATTTGTGCTTAATTGAGCAATCAAAATGATAAAAACAACTTCAGCCTACACTTATAAAATGCTTCTTCAATTCGGTAAATTTCGGTACCTAGTACCTACTAATGTATTTTCCATACTACTTATGCCTTATTGCAAAAAATAATAGCATATTAATGATTTAATGTACAGAATGTAAACAAATAATGTAAATGAACATGTTTGTTTTTTTTTAAAAAAATAGGTCTAAGGTTAGGTTACTTTGTTGCCACCACAGTTAAAGAAAAGCTGTTAACATTGCAAGGGGACCGTTTGTTTGCATTGACCAATGTGATACTGTCAATATAAAAACTATTATTTAAAGTTCAAAAACTTTGCCATTTAAATAAAACTATAGAAAATATATTTTTAATATTAAACGTAATGTATTCTTGTGAATTTAGACCAGAAGTGAGCTTTTTTTTAAAAACACAAGCTTACTAAATCGACCTCAATTTATTGTAAGTATCTGAAAACGCTAAAACACAATTAAACTAACCAAAATGACAACTAAGCTACCATCAATGATATTTTAAAGAAATAAACCAACAGAGTAACGACCTAACAATGCTACCACGACAAGCGTCAAGATACAACTACCCCCCGATGCCGGTTATGCATAGACTTTTATAGATTTCTCCCCACCCTCTAACATCCTCTTTCCTATTCATCTTCCACACGGCCTTTCCTGACAGGAGACCGTCCTCGGGCTCCTTCATCTTCTAACCTTGGGGTTCAGAACCTCGACATCGAAAACCTGAGTGACGCCAGGAGCTATAGACATTACACTCTTACATCTGCTGCCGTATAAGCAATTAAAATCATCAGACAAAAAAAAAACACAAAGTGCATTTCTAAAACTTGCGTGTCTATATAAAGGTTTCAATTTGATTCATTCGTGGGCTAAGCTCACCTAGCATAACCTAAGCACAATGGATGTGAAACAAACAGATATCTGTACCAATTACCCGGGGCAGGACCCGTCGGGGGAGTGCGCCCTCACGACTCGCCAGAGAACCATGTCATAGCTTTGCGTGTGTAAATCGGTACCTATAAAAGCATGTTTCAATCCAACCTACCCCCAAATATACGTTTAATGTTTGCTACACAAACATATGCAACGGTCAACTCATAGTATGTTCACAGCTCCAGGACGACATGTCTGAGTAACCTCCAAGACACTGTCCGAGCTCACAAAAAATAATCTTTTAAGCTACACAAGGTATGTCCCATATACTAGGATCGCATGTCTGAGCGCACTCCAAGACAGCATCCAATAATATGAAACCGTACCCCACTTGAAGTGCATCTGTCGGCCAGGACAGCATATCCGAGTACAAAGACCTGCGAGACATGCTATCCCCGACCGCAAGATGCATCTTCCCTTGAATGTGTCAACCCCAATGAGAAAACACAAAATAAGCATCTTTTACATACACAGTAAAAATAAAATAAAAATTTTACAGTTAACATTTCTATACAAGCCCGGAAAAAGGCGCGGCACCTACTACTCACTACGATGTCACTGGTTGTCTGACATTACAACAAAATAAAAATACGATCTAAAAATAACCGTTAATTCAAGTAATTTAATTTTGTAATTTAAGCCTGACAAGCAAAACAAAACTAAACTATACACAGCGACCAACACAAATTACCAAAATCAATGAAAATTCACCAAAATCACGGTACCCTCCGAAAAAACTTTTAAGCACATACAACCTACAAATACCTCATGTTAACAAAAGTTGTGGGCGAAACAGGACCTATCCCACTTCTGATCTTGTGAATTTAGACCAGAAGTGAGCTTTTTTTTAAAAAAAACAAGCATACTAAATCGACCTCAATTTATTGTAAGTATCTGAAAACGCTAAAACACAATTAAACTAACCAAAATGACAACTAAGCTACCATCAATGATATTTTAAAGAAATAAACCAACAGAGTAACGACCTAACAATGCTACCACGACAAGCGTCAAGATACAACTACCCCCCGATGCCGGTTATGCATAGACTTTTATAGATTTCTCCCCAACCTCTAACATCCTCTTTCCTATTCATCTTCCACAGTATATTATATTACGTTTAATATAATAAAATTTTACATAAGTATATTAAAATTATAATATATGTATTATAGGTATGCAGATACACATATAAGTACGAGTACATATTGAGATGTAAATATTATGTTTATGCATACTTACTTTTAAAAATTTATTCGTGCACCGCATCACGAGGAAACCACTGGTCAGATTTTGATAAAATTTGCTATTTTGATAGCTGGTTAGCCGCTTCAACATAGGGATATTACTGAGAGAAATTGTGATGTCTCCTAGAAATCTATACTAACCCTTAACACAAAAAATATCAGGGTATTTGATATCTATATCTATACTTCTATACTTCTACAAAAATAATATAATAAAGAGGAAAGATTTGTATTTTTGTATGTAACGAATAAACTCAAAGACTACTGAACCGATGTTACTGAAATTTGGTACACAGATAGTCTAGAGCCTGAGTAAGGACATAGGCTACTTTTCAAGGCGAAAAAAGGGCTGTAAAGGGTTGAAATAGGGGATGAAAGTTTATATGGAAATTACGTCATTTTTAAAGGTAGAAACTTATTTTTTAGGCTTTTGATTAGATATAAATAAGTAAGACATTTAAAGTTTGTAAAAATTTTATGCTAAAGGGGGTACGTAGGCTACGCTACCTACGCTAGTTATGTATATAGAGAATTTATGTGAAAGACTGTATATGCCTTAATAATATTTGAACAATATAAATTATTTACATATAATGGCCGCACTTAAATAGACATAATAGGGATGAGGCAACATTTATTTGTTTAGCAAGTCGGTCAAATATAAGTTATGTGTTTTGTAAAGGTTACAACACGCAGTTGCGAAAGATATTTTGAACTTATATTGCAAATTACGATATTAATGATGGCCTATTGACTCATTTGTGTCGATAATTTTTGGAGCTTCTCAAAAGCTTCCGACATTATATAATGCCGATAATACCGGCAGTATAGCAGTGACGTAAAAGGCCTATTATATATGCAAATTATTCATAAGTTGGGCTGATTTTTTTTGTAAACTTTTGCCTTTGTGTCACATATTCGGGTATTATTATTCTGTTTAACTAAACTGGTTAAAATTTTCGAATGCATTACGTACGTGATGCGAATGTAGGTTCTATTTTCTAATATCGCAGGTCTACGTATAAATAAAAGAAGTGTAAAAAAATATGGATAAATATTTCTGAAAACTATAGAAATATATCTGTACTATTTCCTCATGGAAGAGATCGCTCTTTTAGCGATAAGGCCGCCTCTTGTGTATTCCATTCATTTTTGTATTTTGTCTCTTTTCTTTACTGAGTGTACAATAAAGAATATTCTTATTATTATTATAAAACCATTAAGCAAACGGGAAATCGAAGGAAAGTAACTCTAGATAATGAAAATATCAAAATTTTGCGTCCAAGAAATGATCTTTTATTTCTCAAAATAAGATTAATGACACTTCAAAAAACTATTTTTGACGCTTACATTTAGTAAATAGGTCGTAATTTGTTTTTATTAGCGAAGAGTTCATTGACGGTCCGTAAAATCTTATCTTATTTTACTTATAACATTATTTCATAGTTTGTTGAACTCAGACTGTAAAATATGAACATACTTAACATTTTAATGTCCCAAGCGAGTGTATGGCAGCTTGGGCTGGCTGTCACTTCTGTTGGCCGACTACATGTTTTATAGGCTTTGATTATATTATGTATTTGACTCAAATTTTTATTCAAATTCATAATATTTTATTCAGCATGAAATTATTACAATTTTATACTGAACGTCATGAGTCTACTACCAGTCCGGAAGGAAGAAACCACTGACCTGAGAAGAACTGGCGAAAGAAACTCAGCGGAATATTATAAGTAGGTATAGATAGCTGTTACCTACAATAACTAGACTGTAGGCTATAGTAGTATTATGTCATATCTATTATTAGCCATAGGAAGATATTATGTTAATACTTTCATAACAACGGTGACTAATTTGTTTTTTATTTATTAAATACACGTAAGATGTATGTTCGTACTTACAGTATGTACATAATTGTATATGTGATGAGTGTTTTGGTTAGATGCGTCATTTTATATTTAGGCCGCAGTAAACGGATAACAAAGCCATATTCAACAATCTATACGCGTAATAAAGTTCTAACGAAATCGAATGTATGCATTAAATATTGTTTCGATTATCGAAGAATCTGTCCGTTAAAGCGCACTTGAACATGAACCAATGAACAGATTTCGATAAAATTTGGCAATAAGGTACATAGCTTGCCTACCTTTGATTACTACCCTTACGTTTAACGCGAGCAAAGCTGCGGGCCGTCTGGAGAGTTTAAAAAAGCTAACAAAAACTGTTTAACATATTCTTAGATATAACAATAACTTAAGTATTATAATTATAATTATAATAATTTAAGTATTATATTTAATTTCATAAAACGTAAGTAAAAACGAATGTGTGAATTGCATTGTTTAACGGGTTCGCATTGCGCAATTATAATTTTATCCAAGATCAACTGTTGCTGATCTTTATAACTCTGTTAAGTTACAAAGGTTAAAAATTATAAAGTCCTAGTTTTTGCCTCTGGCTTCGCTTGCGTGAAGTTTATTTTTTAACCCCCGACGCTAAAACGACGGGGTGTTATAAGTTTGACGTGTCCGTGTGTATGTCTGTCTGTGGCATCATAGCGTCCGAACGGATGAACCAATTTTGATTTTGTTTTTTTGTTTGAAAAATGAATTAATCGTAAGGTAGGTTCTCAGAGATGTGTGTTACATTTAATTCCGCAAAATGTAAAAAGTATCGTAATTTTTTTAATGTTTACACGAAAGTCATTAATATTATCTGTATCGAAAATAATGAATATTTCAATTAGATTTAAAAATAATATTAAGAATTTTATTATATATTTGTATATTAAATAAAATATATTATTATTATAAAACAACATTTAAAGTCTATTTCAGGTTATATGTTGGCTAATAATTATAAAAGAAATTATTAGTTAAGAAATTCTCTCAATTACAATTGACGTTTTTTAAAAAAAATAAGGTACTTACGTACTAACGATGACGCACTTTTATTTTTTCTATAGATTTGTGTGAATGTGCTTATATCGTAAAAACTATTTTCTTTGGGTTTTCATATAATAGGTTCATAAGGTTAATTTTATGACTCTTTCTTTCTAGGTTGGTTAGGTTAGGTTAGATATATGACCACAATATCGCACGAGCCGAGCGAGCGCAGCGAGCGTGCCGAGGCAGCGGCCGGCGAGTGCCATAGACAAAATAAATTAAAATTAAAATTCTTAAAATTAACCTTATGAACCTATTATTAATTTTTGACTATGGCACTCGCCGGCCGCTGCCGCGGCACGCTCGCTGCGCTCGCTCGGCTCGTGCGATATTGTGGTCATATATCTAACCTTTTTTTTTTTTTTTTTTTTTTTTTATAGTTGGGAAACCCTGTTACGGGTACCCCCGACTTCCCCTGGGGGTTATGTGGCGACTCTCCGGACGCATCCGGCATACCCACTAAAACCCAACTCCCAAACCCCTGCCGCCATGAATGGGACGCCACGGGATCGCTTTCGCATACAACCGCGACGCCCCGACGGTTGGCCGAAGCCACCAACATGAGGCCGCCCTGAAAAGGGCAGCCTCAATATGGGAAGAATTTACAACCACAAAGGACTGCTCCGAAGTCCACCCCGACCATCCACAGGCCAGAGAGTCCCCGGAACAGCCCTAAAACCGCGACAGCAGGAGAAGAGGATGCGGCAACGCCGACACTCCCCCTCCCCCGCCTGAACTAGACCACAGAGGGCGGGGAGAATTGTGAATTCCACCCACCCCCCGCAGCCCAGCCCCACCAGCACCGAGTCCTCCCCGACCACCCACTGGCCAAAGAGTCCCCGGTGCGAACCTAAACACCGCCCACAAGTGGGCCCCTGCAAAAATAAGCGGTGCCTAAGATCCTACTACACGCAGAACCCTAGGCACCTGAACCTCCCACCCAACAAGTTGGGCAAACTCCCCAAAAGGACCGCAGGGGGCAAGGATGCGACAACGCCGACACTCCCTGTCCCCCGCGACCCACCCCACCCGAATGGCCACCAAAGGCCCCCACCGGCGGGGCCGCTCCCAGTCCACTCTGATAACAGCAGAGAAGTACCCGGAGCGGCCCCGACCAAACCCCAAGACACCGCCCACCGAAGTGGGCTACCACTACCAGACGGCTGCAGAGGACAGGGAGAACGGCGCACCGTAATACCGAGTCTCCTCTTCCTCTGCAGCCCCACCGCCTCCGCCATCTAACGCTGGCGGCCACGTCAGGCCGCGGGGGATAGGGCGAGCGGCGCACCGCAATACCGGCACTCCTCTCCCCCCGCGGTCTCCCTACCCTAGGCCTCGAAGAGAAGAGGACCCCCCCCCAACGCATCCCCTTACGAACCCCGGAGGAAGGAGGAAACACCCCTCAACGAGACCTATAAACCCCACCCAATGGCACCGAAGGGAGGAGGACCCCCACCCAACGCATCCCCCAACGAACCCCGGAGGGTAGGAGAATCACCCCCCAACGTGCCCCCCCCCCCCTGGCTGTTGGTCCGCGGCGGGTTTCCCCGCTACCACCCGCTCCTGCCCTTAGCAACAGGAGCGAGTGGCGTTCCCCCATCCGCCACCTGGGGACGCGTCCGGTAGCAGTCAGCCTCTGCCCCGGAGTCATATATCTAACCTAACCTAACCAACCTAGAAAGAAACATTCTTAAAATTAACTTTATGAACCTATTATTAATTTTCGATTTAATAAGATTTTACGATATAAGCACATTCACACAAATCTATAGAAAAAATAAAAGTGCGTCATCGTTAGTACGTAAGTACCAAAAATAATATAATTTTTATAATGCTTATTATGCCAGCTTGACATAATATACTCGTAGTATCAAATCATACATAACCTTATTAGAGAAATGAATTTCTTTACATATTTATCTAAGATGAATCTATATTATACACAATCAAAATCTAGAATGTTAAAAAGGTTAATAGCATAACAAAAAATAGGGAAGAAATTAAAATAAATAATTAACAATATAACCATTAAAAGCTTCGTGTGAATTTTTCAAACTAAGTACAATCAAATCGTATATTGTTTTAATATGCTCTTTTAGAAGTATCAAAATGTACTGGAATATTTAAATTTGAATAAATAACTTTAGAATTAGCTAAATGTATTCAGCCCATTTTAAAGTCCCACTGCTGGGTACTCGCCTCCCTTCAAAACGAGGGGGGATCAGGCCATAGTCCACCACGATGGACAAGTGCGGGTTGGCGGACTTCAAAAAAAAACTAAATATATATTTTTTAAATTTTCAGATTGCAAAGAACGGTCAGTTACAGCCAGTAGAGAATGGCGGTCCAGCGCAGACGTGCGGGGGGCGGTGCGGGGCGGAGCAGTGTGCGCTCTGCAGGGGGGATGCTGATACTGATAATAAACAAAATATCGTAAGTTTCCACTGTGTTATCTATTATCTCAACTAATATTATAAATGCGAAAACATTCTGTCTGTCCGTTTGTTCGTTACGTTTTAATTCCAACTCTGAACCAACTTTGATTGATTTTGGCAAAGAAATAAGTGAAATAGAGATTGCTACATGATTAAAGTAAATAAAACTGTCATTTCGGTTTTTCTTTTAGTTTTTGTGCAAGACAATGCTTTATAGCAAACATTGGTATGGGGAGTAAGCTTCTTCAAAAGTCCAAGTGCCAAAAAAATTAATTTAGCTAAATACTTTGTCATTTCAGGTATAAAAAGTGTAAATTTTATTCGTGTAAATCTATATAAATATAAATATATATTTCATATTACACATAGATATGTTTATTGCAATTATAAATTTTATAAAGGTTTATAGTTCTATACATGTATAATGTATAACATATACTTGTTCAATTCTTTTGTTTTGTAGTTATTAAGATAACGTTGAATTTTAATGATATGGTCTTCTATTTTAGGAAGTATTTATAAAATTTAGTTGAAACAGTGAAGATACTATAATTTAAAAATATTTATTCCCACAAGATTCAAAGATATTCAAAGTCATGACCTTTGTGCAAATAAAAAGCGTTTATTTAACTTAAAAGAATGAAATTTTATTATTATTTTTATATTTTTGTTAAACTTTTAAATTATGTATAAACTTAATTTTTAATTACACAAAAATACTTAATTATAAAATTGATAGCAATTCGTAGTTCGCTTTTTTAATTTCTATTATTTCCTCTTAAGATTTATTTGATTTCGAGGAATATTGTTGGGAAATATCTATTGTCTCATGGTTTTTCTCAATGGTCTGTGGCTGGCATGTGATTAAATACCGCATGCTCTTGAACCTGATGACAATGATCTTGGGTTCAAGTCCTGACGTATAACAAAAAGCAATAATTAAGATATCAAACCAAAATTCTAACATATGTGTCAGAAAAATCTATTTCTATAACTCAAAATTTTAACTTTAATATTATAGGAAGATGCTGATGAAACCCAATCAGTCGAGGAACACGTGCCTGGTCTGAATGTGGAGTTTCTCAGACAGCTGATCAGCCTTGCCAGGATAATGGTTCCAGGGTTCAGGAGCCATGAGGTGGCACTGCTGGCAGCCCATACTGTGTGCTTGTTTTCTAGAACCTTCCTCTCCATATATGTTGCTCATTTGGAAGGGTCGATAGGTAAGTTGGGTATTATTTATATTTTATTAGAATGAAGATGTATGATTGGAGTAACTTCTTCCATAACAAGTTTCTGCATTAGTATGTGTATGTAGTAGTATTTTCGTATGTACATATGTTTATGTGTTTTAGGACATACAAGGTTTTATGAGAACCATTGACAATGTAACTTAGTCGAGTTTAGCATAGTTGATGGTCTATTGACGACCGATTAATTTTGTTTGTCGTATAACTTCGAACGTAATCTATGATCCTTTCATTTAATTATAATACATTCATTTTCACTTATGATGCTGAAATTGTAGGATAATTATAAGTATTGACGTATAATACGTCACGTATTCGTTCCTGGATAAAAAGTCAAAAGTGTGTATTCAGACGTTTTAACGTCCCACTGCTAAGCACGGGCATCCCATTGTAAATGATTTATTTTGTTTCTTGGGAGAGAGTCTCTCCCGTGACCATGATTGCTATAAAGCATTCGAAACGTCGGGAACTAAAAGTCAAAATAAATCAAAGAGTCAATAATCAATAAATCAAGAAAAGGTAGTTATAATGTCGAATATTCTAAACCTAAGAAAGTATCACGGGCATCCCTTCAATACGAGAGGGATCAGGCCATATTCCACCATGCTGGACAAGAGTGCGATTGCACATGTCTTTTGAAAACTTGCTGAGTTCTCTTAAACATGCAAGTTTCCTTACAATATTTTCCTTCACCGTAAGACAAGCGGTAATCATGTTGTAAATGGTTTGCACATGAAAATATCAGAGATACGAAATCCGGGAGTTGAACCTGCTTCACTCGGTTTCTCAAGCGAGTACGTTATCACCGAGCTACCGCTGCCTTTATGCTTCCGTATGACTCACATTTTATTAAATATCTACAGTTTATATACTTATTATACACCTATGAACAATTTGTTGCAGTAAAACACATAGTGCAAAAGGATCTCCGAGCGTTTGCAGCGCTCCTAATGCAATGGTTCGGTATCGCGATACCGGCGACCTTCATAAACTCCATGATAAGATATCTGGAGAGTAGGTTGGCTCTAGCTTTCAGGACGAGGCTGGTCAACCACGCGTACGAACTGTACTTCAAAAATCAAACCTACTACAGAGTGGCCAATCTCGATGCGAGAATAGAAAATGCAGATCACAGGTACTTAATGAGAAATTATCGTAATGACATATAAAGATGCCTTTATGTTTACTTGCGACTCACCCTCGCTTCGCTCGGGTTCGTCCCCAGGTGTAACCTCTTTAGTATAGTTTAAAAATGACGTAATTTGCATATATAATCGCGTAAGAAACGCTTTCATTCGACCGTTTTTTCTCCGATTCACTTTACAAAACGGACTACCACGTAAAAGCCTTTTTATTTTTCGGTTTTTTATATAAAAATTATATAAAAATATTCCTATGACTCTCAGCAATAATGTGGCTTTCTATTGGTGAAAGAATTTTTAAAATCGGTTCAGTAGATCCCGAGATTACCCCTTACAATTTAACAAACACACAAACTTTACTTCTTTATAATATTAAGTATAGATAATGATATTTCATACAGATGATTGTCCCGGTTTCATGAAGAATAAGTTAAAAAACCTAAAATGAACATGACATGATACTACCACCATATAATACCAACATAGAAAAAATATTATGTAGATTTATTTTTGCCAGTATTTTCGCAAAATGTTAGTAATTGTTACACGATTTCGCGCCAGATGCTAAAGCTAGAAAATGTTATCAGATCAACATTCCAGTTTTAGAGAAATAAAATGTATTAGTAATGTATATTTATTAAAACGGCTGGACAGATTTGAATGAAATCTAGTTCACTCATAGACTATGATTTGAATTAATACATAGGCTTTCTACAAGCTTCTATTTACCTGAGCGAAACCTGAATAAATGATTAGGATTTGACGAGGCATTAGCTCAGGTTGTAGTGACCTTACTGCCGTGCCAGCGGTCACGGATTCAAGACCCGCTGGGGGTATTCATTTGTTGAACACAAACGTTTGTACTCCAGTCATATCAGTATCCATAATACAAGTCTCTTAGCTTATCATGGAACTAGATGGCGTTAAAAACTTGACATATATCATATAAATACTAATATTCACAGATTAACAGAAGATGTGTCAACATTTACGCAGTCGGTGGCACATCTTTACGGCTCTCTGACGAAGCCGTGCTTCGACCTGCTCCTCATAGTGCTAACCCTCGCCAGCTACTCCAACAAGATGAAGGGGAATATGTTCCTAGGTGAGTTGCCGAATAGTCTTTCTACTTTTTCCCCCTATGTTTGATCCTGGGTCACTCCAGTTATTTTACAAGTAAAAATTTTACACCAACAATTTGGATGTTGAATGTTGTCAATCATTGTCCACCGTCAGATATTTTAGCTCAGCCGGAAATCATTTTCAAAATCTCGTAAATTTTAGGATCTATTAATTTCTAGGTTAGGACGTGAAAATGCGTCAGTGAAGTCAATTCGTGAGTTTTATCCATGAACACTTGGCTGGCATTCGAGGCCTTTAAAAGCATTTCTGTTATACAGAGCCTAAGAGAAAGAAAGTTATATTAAGGTCTTATAAAATTCCTTTTTACAAACGTCGGTCAAACGGAGATCATTTTTTCCGTTTTACAAACAATTTTTTTAATAACTTTCCTAAAATTATGCATATTCTTTGAAGTAATTATTTAAAAAAATAAACATATACAAGCTGGGGGCTTAACTGGTGCGTTTATCTTCCAGGGCCTGGTATAGCGACGGTGGTGATCTGCCTCACTGGACAGTTGCTCAGGTTGCTCAGTCCAAGGTTCGGTGCTCTCGCCGGGGAAGAGGCTAAGATGAAGGCGAATCTACGACACGTGCACTCCAGGCTCATCGCTCATGCTGAGGAGGTTGCTTTCTATGGTGGACATAAGGTGAGGTCTTTTCCATATTAATGAACAAGTTACTGTCTAGAAAAACCCACTAAAACCCAACGAAACCACTCAACTTACGCAATTAAATATGACGCTGGCAGATTATTCTATCAAGTGGTTGCTTCTTACGTCTACTCTACTGTCAGAAAAGTACCTAGAGCATAGCACATTTATATATTTATTGAGAAACTAGTAATTCCCGCGGCTTCGCCCGCGTTCTTATCACTATTAAAATAGTAGGAATTGGTGGTAGAACGTTAAAAATTCTTCACAATTTTCAAAAAATTCTTCGCTTCATGTAAGAGATATTAGCTTAACAGTTATTGGCAAGACGGTGCGGGGTAGAGTCGGCGATTGCATCAAGCGAAGCGGCGCTTGAAGCAGCACGAGCATTTTATTCTCGCGTCCGTATTTTTTGCGACATTTTAGCCAATGTATACACAATAAATTTAAAAAACTTGACAAATTATATACTAAAACCTTACTCGAGAACCACTCTTTCCATTGGTGAAAACTGTGCATTAGTTTTTGAGATTTGCGCGAACAGACAGACAGACGCGGTAGAGGACTTGTTTTATAATAATATGTATAGATTTATTTTATTTATCAAAAAAAAGGATTAACTTACAATTACGATATTATATAAATAATATTGACTTAAGCAGTGGACTATAAACATTTTGGGTTCCATCTCTTCATCCATTATTTTTCTTCCAGGTGGAGCTCGGTCAACTGCAGGCAGCGTACAAGCAGCTGGTCGTGCAGATGACGTCGGTGTTCAACAAGAAGCTGTGGTACGTAATGCTGGAGCAGTTCTGCATGAAGTACGTGTGGTCCGGCACCGGCATGGTCATGCTGGCGCTCCCCATCCTCACTGGCACCAAGATAGATGGTCAGTTTCTGCCTAATTCATGTGCTTTGGGCATTTATTTATTGAAACATACGCAAATAGTTTAATGTTCTTTTGTAAATTGTAATAAGTTGATTTTTGAAACAACAAGTCAGTGTAATTAAAGAACTAAAATACCCTACTGCGTTTCTGTGTAATCGGAAATGAAAAAACCATAAAATATGATGTGTTCTGATTCAAAATATACTCTGTGGCCGGTGTCACTTTCACAATTAATAAGAATCTAACGACACATTTCAAGCTAAAATCCATCGAGCAGTTCAGGCCGCAGAGCGTGCCAAACAATTATACATACATATATACATACTCTCGAAAAACATAACCCTCCTTTTGGCTCAGTCGGGTAAAAACTAAGTTGTTGCTCTGAAAAGAGATTTTTTTAATGAAACATCAGTAATGAATTTTGCGAATACTACTTACTTCATTACAAATTATTATTATCTACTAACTTGATAAGAGAAACAACATTAAAAGTTTTTGTTTCAAATAATATTTATAGTCTGAAATAATTATTTTAAATTAGCGTCGTTTACTTAAGTTAATATTAACTTATATTTAGTGTGTGTAGTGCCGAGGTCTACCCACATCGACCAGTGTTGGTCCATTCTAGCTTAACTTGAGTGTAAGACAGACTCTTGCAGAGTGAATTTTCCCAATTATAGAATAAACATAGATGAAAGTGTTGCCACCACAGATATTACTTAGACAAATAATAATTTAAATTTAATGAAGAGCCAACAGAACTTCATGTACATACATTATAATGATTATTTCTTTTAAATATGTATTATGTAGTAGACATTATGTCGGACCAAAGTATAAAAGTAAGTTTCAAGCAGAATACAAAAATTCAACATAAATAATAAACGTCTTAAATGTTTCCTGAAAAGAAGTGCCAGTTATCTTTATTGCTGATGTAATGGCAAAATTAAAGCGCACGTTGTTTCGTTTAAAAAAGTACTTTATATACTGTGCGTAAGGTCGAATTTGTATTTAAATAAATTTCCTTTTGCTTTTGACTAAAAGTCACGTGTCGATGACACTTAAAAGATATATGTTAGTAAATGTGTATCTATGGTTTTTATATATCATTTTTTTAATTGTAATAAGTCAAACTAACAAATGTTGCTTCTCCATAGGCTCTGTAGGACAAGGCATCAGTGAAAGAACAGAGTATATGACGACGTCGAGAAACTTACTTAATTCAGCCGCAGACGCCATCGAGAGGCTCATGTCTAGCTATAAGGTAATGTAAAAGTACCCCAAAAGACTCAAATAACAAATTCTATTCCCAGTTAGACAGACAAATGTTAAAAAAAAATGTAGATTCAGGTTTTGTGTAAATAACAATGGTTGTTTCAATAAGATTTTCTTAAAAATGTTAAATTTAATATTCTACATAGTTACAAATGTATTATGTGTAGTAGAAGACCAAGGTCCCAGGGTCGCCACATCTCACTTATTTTCTCAGTAATCAAATATATTGGGTTAAGTAGTTTAAGTATTTACTTTTGGTGTATGCATACCCTAATCTGAGTTATTTGTATGTTAGTGTATTGTTATTTGTGTTATGTATTGTATTTACAGTATTGTATTAGTTATTTGTGCTAAAGTGAAGCAAAATTAGTATTAAATTTTTATTTTTTTTTCGCAATGGCTTAGAGTCGTGTCATTCACTTATAAAGCTTCAGTTTCTATTTGATTACTGAAAAAGTAAGGTCTGGCGGCCCTAGGAGCTTAATCAATAGGTAATATCAGATGTATGAGTAAATGGTGAGAGTGGTGTGCAGGAGGTGGTGACGCTGGCGGGCTACGCCACGCGCGTGTCGGACATGCTGGTGGTGTTCGGCGAGGTGGCGCGCGGGCGCTGCGTGCGCGCCGTGCTCGCCGCGCCCGCGCCCGGCGCGCCCTTCCAGGTCACCTTCCGCGACCGCCAGCCCGTGCCCATGGGTGAGTCACGAACACAGCTGGTCATAGTCACTTTCTTAACTAATATGTCCAATTTTACTTGGAAAGGCCCTTCCTGGATAGCATTTGTATCTTAGGTGATGATCACTACCGCTGGAGCAGATTCCAACCGAGAGGGTTGAAGTGATTCCTTAATTGAAACGCCCAATAAAACTTGGAAAGTGTTTTCTGTTTTAGGTCATCTATTTTTTCTTGTCTGTCCTTCTTTGATAAATGACGTCTATAGATATACATTATACTGGGGATTTCTTAGCCTAGAAAGTATACTTGACCTGATTAGTAATTAAAACCTAGTAAATCCGAATAACAGCAGATAATACTCTAGAATAGTTCTCTAGCCTACCTGACTGACTCTATATCTAAAATATCTATAATTTTTTTATTATAAATTATAATATGTGCTTAACAACAATTTAAAAAAAACTAATAACTCACTAGTGGCGAAGGGTCCATACAAGACGATTCCCACCGTCTTACCTTTTAAAAATCCAATAAAGCTTTAATTATTCTACATAATATTTATTTTTTAAATTAACACGATTACTAATTAAAATAATAATTTATAGTAATAATCCTTTTTTAAAAAAAACACAACGCCTACAATAAGTCAAAATCAACAAAAATGTCTACTTTGCTAAAATGCGTCTTCATAGAAATGCCGCGGTAAGACGTAGTAATTCGGCTTACCTTTTCCATACGAATCGTGTTTCATTCATACTTTTGTATTGGAACATTTTCAAGCGATTTCATTCTTAATTACTCAGATTTTAGGTCGCGGTTAAGACGCTCCTAAGCAGCTTATTTTGCATGTGATTGGTGGAAAGTACAAAACGTCACTATGATTGACCAATGATAAGCGACGTGAGCAATACCAATTTTTAGTTAACAAATTAATATGGCGATTCTGTTTACAAGTGCATTATTTGTGTTTTTCTTTTGTTTTATTGAGTTTTTACTCGATTTAAGCGTAATAAGTAATATAGACATTTTGTGTTGAGTCTGTATAGTGTATGGTTCATATGTGTTTTAATTACGGTGAGTTCTATAAGCCATTATTAAATTTGCGTATTTTATTGAAGTTGCATTGTATTTGTATGTGACTTTGTTTTCGAAACTTGCATAAGTCAAGTAATTTGTAATAAAACTTTCTATTGAAATTGTGTGTAAGTGCTAAATTAGAATAATATTGTGTTTGTTTTCATTTATGTTGCAGTGAAAATGTTTTTAAGTTATTTTATATGCGTTTCCTTGACAAAATTATTTTACGCGTAT
This sequence comes from Boloria euphrosyne, assembly GCA_951802675.2. Classification (NCBI taxonomy): domain Eukaryota; kingdom Metazoa; phylum Arthropoda; class Insecta; order Lepidoptera; family Nymphalidae; genus Boloria; species Boloria euphrosyne. The sequence continues at coordinate 8,324,387 of OX637896.1, forward strand.
TAGCTTAAACAGTTTATTCGGACTGGAAGGAAATATCAAGTAATGCTGTAGGATATTGTAATTAAATTTTAAAACCAGTAAAATCATCTTCATATTTCAAAATTTTAATTTAACTTTGATAAATAAAAAATAAATCAATCTCTTCAATAAGATAGCAAACTGACGAACTACGAAGTTTTTCAAACACTTGTCACTAGATGGCGATATTTATTAAATTAATGATTTAATATATTAATGTAAAATTAACAGAAGGGAAAAACGAATATTTAAATCTCACTAAATTATGTTTAGGTTGAAATTAATTATATTTATAATGAATACAAAATAAAATAATGCGGCCTTAAATCAAATCGCCGTACTTTCACTTTTTAAATGATGCGTAATGATTTCTCATAGATGGCGTCATTAATATTCTTATATTATTTTAGTAAATATTAAATATATTGACTATTTTGCTATACTTAGTCTTATAAACAATTTTTTACTTTTTAATTATTACGCAAAATAATCTTCACTACATCATAATATTTAAGGGATACTTACGAGGTATTAGTAGGTACTAGGTACTAGTAGATACTAGGTACTTTTGCATCGCATTTATTTATTTAGTTTTTGTCATTTTTTTGTACAGCTTACCTCTGCTAAAATTTCACCCTTCGCCACTGTAACTCACCCTAAATTCGCTCGAGCTCGGTATGTTTAAGTATGTATTAACGGTTAATAAAAATATCCCACGAATATTTTTCCATAGTAAAAAGTAATCCATGGGCTATTCCAGATTTATCAATCAAAATATCCAAATTTCAACCTGATCCATTCACCTATCTTGATGTAATTGAGATACAAACATCCATCCATCGAAACTTGTGATATTTATGTGGTACTACAACCATAACACAGGCAAGATCACGTACACGACGGACCTGTCCATCCGGCTGCGCAACGTGCCCATCGTGACGCCGGCGTGCGACGTGGTGGCGGGCGGCGTGTCGCTGGACCTCACGCCCGGCACGCACCTGCTCATCGTGGGGCCCAACGGCTGCGGCAAGTCCAGGTACTCGCGAAAAACTCCATCGTAGTACTTTCGCATATTGACAATGACGTTACGTTGACGTGACGTGACGTTGACGTGTTGTGACGTGACGTTGTAACTCCATCATTAAGATGTAAAACGCGAATATTTCTTGAGAAACTCCATAATTAAGACGGCTTAGATTTTCGTAGATTGACGGAATATTTAACATTTTTAATAAACCTTATTTTTGTTTTGTTTTTTACCAAAAGAGAGGGAGAGAACCAATTCATGAGAAACTATTTTTTTCGTAATTAATGATTGTTGATTGTTTTATGAAAAAGTAAGGCACAAAATCCTAAAACTATATTTTAGTTAATTATAAAAGTAGTAATATAAACTAAATAGGGTGAAGTATGTATAAATTTTGAAAACTGAGATCAATGTAAATGACTTTGTTTTAAATGATCATCACCCTGGCCGTATATAACGTGTCGGTTCCTCGCCAGCCTGTTCCGCATCATCTCGGGGCTGTGGCCGGTGTTCGGCGGCTCGCTGTCCATCCCCAAGCCGTGCGAGTGCGCGCACTGCGCCGGCGAGCCCGACGCGCCGCCGCACTGCTCCAGCAGGCCCGTCATGTTCTACATACCGCAGAGGTGAGTCACTCAGTCAGTTAGTCAGTCAGTCAGTCATGTCAAAGGGCTAAAGAGAGAGAGAGAGAGAGAGAATATGTTACAAACCGTATGTGGAACCAATCATTTCTAAGCAAGCAAGGAATATAGAAAGTGTCAATTCCATATAAACCGTTAAAACTTTTGTAGGGCCAATGTTTAAGTTGCTGTAAATCGTGTGACTGAAGGCAGTGGTAGCCCAGTGGTAACCGCTCATTTGGATAACCGTGTGATGCGGGCTTAAATCCGGGTCTCGCACCTCTGATATTTCATCGTTTTTTTTCGCAAGTTTTCGAAAGACATGTGAAGTCTGCCAACACGCACTAGGCCAGCGCGGTGGACTATGGCTTAAGTCCCCCCGTACTGAGGGAGGCCCGTGTGACTAGTGTTTGAGAAAGTGTGAGGTGTGGTCGCTCGCAGGCCGTACATGTCGGAGGGCTCGCTGCTGGACCAGATCACGTACCCGGCGCGCGCGCGCGGCGCGGCGGCGGAGGCGCGCGCGGCGCACATCCTGCGCGTGGTGCGGCTGGACGCGTGCGCCGCGCGCCTCGGCGGCCTGCGCGCCGTGCGCGACTGGCGCGCCACGCTCTCCGGCGGCGAGAAGCAGCGCGTCGCCTGCGCGCGCATGTTCTACCACCGGTGAGTGCCGTCCGGTGCGGAGATTTAGTGTCGACATCCGCGGATACGAACACGGATACGGATTTTTATTTTCTCACTCAATCGATACCAAATATTTGATTTTAATAAAAAATACTCTGAATATATTTTTTAATTATGCTACTTAATCACATAATCTAAGCTATTATGCAGAATTTTATCCTGTCAATTGAATTTGAAAATTACTAAGATCCGCGAGAAAAATGACGGATACGGACACGGACCTCATTTCTCCCACGGATAGCCGCGGATACAGATACAGATATTCGGAACATCACTAGCACGCACACACTACACATATACATACATTACGTATTAATAAAAGACACACGTATACTACATGGTTTACAGTTAATCCCAATAACATGTTGTTACGAACTACAGGTTCGGAATCGGAATTTATAAACGTTCTTGCACTAAAGATGTTTTATTTCACTATGAATACACGCACAGTCTGTACGCAATATTAGTCTCTGAACACTGTATTTCTCTTCTCAATACTCCTTTTTCAATACTTCATAATACTTTAATTAACTCTTCACTCTTCCACTATTTCATATCGCTTTTTATCTTCACTCAACTTCGAATGTCAACTCAACTCTCGACACACTGCCGGCCTTTTTATATGTGTAAATATTAGAACATTCTAGTATCGAAAATTCAAAATGTTTCTAGTAATTTCGAATCTTTTCTCGAGAATGCTTTGTATCTCTCTAACACAAAAAAATTAGTAATAGACCGTTCCTGTCATCTAATTGACATAAGTTAAAAATTGACATTCGCCGTTCTAAAGCATGATACAAGCGTGCTATTATAACGAGTTCACACTCTATTACGCGACAATATTATTCATCTATCAATTTCCTCACTCAGAAGTAGAATAAATTAATTAGTTAAAAAGTAAAAGATTTATTTAAATATATATTTAAATGAACCCCTCAGGCCGGTGTACGCGCTGCTGGACGAGTGCACGAGCGCGGTGTCGATGGAGACGGAGGTGGTGATGTACGAGGAGGCCATCCGCGAGGGCATCACGCTGCTCTCCATCACGCACCGCCCCAGCGTCTGGTGAGTACCGCTGACCACATGCACACGGGACCCTGAAAACTATTTTTTGTAGATATAATCCGATAAAAATAGGTTTATATAGTAAATGAACTGTATATATATTAGACACTTTTTTACTATCCAAAAATTTGGACCCAATATTCTTGTATGCCTTAGATATGGTCTAAGAAGGTTTCCAACCTGTTATGGACTTATCACCCCTTTACAAGAGAAAAAACTACTAACGTCCCCTATACATAATATTTATTTATACCAATTTTATGTTTGTCTATTATCTATTAATAAATTAGCTACTGCATTTAACCCACAATCGGCCAAATATGACATTGCAAATAAATATTTTAATTTATGGCGTACAATCTAAGTTTAGTACCTCCTAAAAAGAGGAGGTAGCTTTTGAATTTTTTTGTAATTCTCCCGATCACGTTGATCACTTTATAAAATGTAGTGTGATTATTTTAATTATAATAATATAATTTCTTTTCCAGGAAATACCACACCCACGTATTAGAATTCGACGGAGCTGGCAGCTGGTCCTTCAGACCGTTGGAGAAGGACGCGCCGGCCATCACCCCCGCCTTGCCGAGAATTACCGAGACTAGTGCACAAAACGAGGCAGAGAGAGAACCAACGATTGAATGATAACAGTTACAGCGACATCTAGTGATAAGATAAGGCAACTTTATTGGACGTTTATGACGTTATTTGTTCATCTATTTACTCATTACACTGTTTGGAATTATGACGCAGTTAAATATATGGCATCTAATGTGAAGGTTACGGAATGTCACATAAAATGAAAATAGTTGAAAAGTACGGGAACATTAAGATTTTTTCACGTATTATAGAATGCAATGTTAATTTAAAAAATTTTGGTTTTGTAACATTCCTGGTTTGGCTCCTGTCGATTTTAGAACGACTAATTAGATGTTTCTAGAACATTCACTTAACATCGCTTAAAATAAACATGTATACCATATAGAAATTATGTGATAAAAGATGATAAAATTCCACCTAAAACGCAATAAAAATAATGATGGGACCACAAATATACCAAAACATCGATCATCAAACTTTAAAGAACCTACAAATAAAATCAAAAACATTTGTAACAAGCGTATGAGTATTCTTTAAAAAATCCAGATAGTATTATATCAGAATAGACTAGAAAGCACAAAAGTGGCCTAAAATGTAAAAGATTGATACAATACTTTTGATTGATACGAAACGACGAGCGTTTTTGTCATTCAAAAACAAAAAACAAAGATTTGAAAGTGCGAAAATTTTGGCCCACTTCCTTATTTTTATTAGACTTGGACAGTTCGTACTTTAAATGCGAAAGTAATATTAAAAAACTTGGGTTAGACTGTTTTTGCGTTAATAATCTGTGTGCGAAATGTTAATGACAAGAAACAAGTGTCCATTATAAAATGAAAACTATTTTTGATGTTAAATAAATTCAATATTACTGTAAATTTAAGAACATTTATGTATGTATAACATATAATGAACCAATAATGATGAATCTATACCAATAAAGACTCCCTGTATAGAAATTTGATCGCCGCACTCATAGTCACTTAATGAACCATTAAGTCAATGGTTCATTGTGACGATGAGTGCGGAGGTAAATTAAGTAGCAATCCTAAGAACTCGCGAAGTTTACTACATACTTATAAAAAAATGCCTTTCTACTATAGTAGGTTAATACATGCTGTATAGAATATTAAATAATGTTTTCAATATTTTAAAGTAAAATGGTAAGACCATTTAGTACTTTGGTAATGATCATAAAATTGATGTAACGAATATATTCTACGATTAGGTTTCAATATTAGGAATTATTATTACTAGATTTTTGGTAAAAATTTAGTTTGTCATTCATTTTTTTACTTTTATGTTGTATTTGATTTTAAGAAAAATATAAAAAATAAATTAAATTTATACAAATATATAATATAATTAATATTTAAAACATTATTTTTATCAATGGCATGGGTTTCTCGAACAAACAGAATTGTTTTATATTAAGACAAATTTTACATTAATAGCAAGTTTATATACTAACTGCCGCACTCATAGTCACTTAATGATCCATTAAGTCGTTCCTTAGTAGAAATTCTCAATAAAGATTCTGTTAAGTAACTTCTGAGTGCGGCGGAAAGTGACATTTTAATTGATTATTACTACATATATAATCCGATCCAAATATAATATTATTAAGTATTGCTGAAGTCTTTGATGATCATCATAATAATGATAGAAATTATGATGATAATAATTGTGATGACGATGATGATGTTGGTCATGATGATGAAACTCGTCATGATAATGATGTGAATGATGACAATGTATACATTAAATGACGTTTCTTTTATTTAGTTTTCCAATTAAAATAATTATGATAGAAATAATAATAAAAAATTGTATTGAAGGAGAAAAAAATGACGGGCTTTGTTATCTAATATCTTATGACCCAGTAATATTCTTTTATGAATGCATATTTGTAAGCTATTTTTTTCAAATTAATCTTATTTTTGTGTATTTTTGTCAATTTTGTTTTAAAATAAAAATAATGTCACTTTTTAGTTTATTATATATTAATAAATAAATAGAAGTTACTTTTTTAAAATATATACCTACTTTACTTTTTTTAGGAATGTAGTTTTTTAAAATAAAAAAGGTAGCAAACTTATTTGTAAAATAACGTGTCTTATATTCTGTGAGATTATCAAAGATGGCTGTTAATTTTTTTTAATATTTTTTTGGTTATTTTTTACTATTTTCTATATACATATCGATAACTAATGTTTATATTTATTATGTGAATACGTGTATAGTGTAATATATCGTAGTGTAAAGACAGTGATGCTAGATATGAAATAAAGGGGGTTTTTATAAATTATAATTTGTTTTTCTTTGTAATTTTTAAGTTATACTAGCGACTTCCCCTTGCTTCGCTTTCATTGGTACTTTTTCAATAGATAAAAATAGAATAAATCATACTTTACAAAAACTTCAGTGAAAGTTCCATTACAATCGGTTAAGCCATTCCTAAAATTACCCCATAGAATTTTTTTAAAAAGAATGCCTGCAAATACTTAATTTATATTGGTCGCTTCGCTTCAGTTCTTAGGGTTCCTTTTGTGATGATAATATTGTAATTAGTAATCATCACTCTTCTTCAACAACTGTATAATTCAATAAGTAGGTACAAAATATTTTGACACTTGTCACTTAAACTATCCCAAAACCTACTCACACATAATTTTTACGTACATTTATAAACAGAAATACAGGAATACAAATATTGCTCAACACAAATGAATTCCCACAGCGAGACTCGAACCCGCGAAAACCTCGCTGGCACAGCAAGTAGGTATTAGGATACTACACTACAAATTGAAACCGGTCGTCATAACTATTTTCAAAACTATTTTCATGATTTTTTTGAGCAACATAAATCATAATTGTATAGATTTCAAGACACATTTAGCTAAGTTTGTAGTGACCCAACTTTCTGCACCAGCGGTCGCCGGTTCGAGTCTCGCTGGAGGCATTCATTTGTTGACCACGAATGTTTGTACTCCAGCCATGGGTGTTTATATTTATATGTGTACTGTGTAATGTATCAACTATCTGGTTTCCGTAATACAAGCCTCGTAGCTTACCACAGAACTAGATGGCGCTGTGTGTAATAATGTCCCAACCTATTTATTATAGATTTGAAGTCAAAAAGAGTCGATAAATCAGAAAACCTAACAACAATGGGGGTAGAAAAATGTAAGTTGAAACTTAAAATGAAAGGTGTTGATAAAAATAGTGAATAGTTCTAGTAATATGAGAAGTGATTGATTATTGTTTTTAATTCGTAATAAAAACAACAAGCAAGTTCGACGTTCGTGTAAAGGTGAAAAATAGAAATGGTACAAGAAAAATATTATAATTAGTTTGTTTACATTCATTTAATTGTGTTTACATTGAACGTTAATCCGTTTGGATTATTAAGAAAATGTCATCCAATACTTTAATTATAGTGTAAATTTTGTGTAAATATTCATTTTAATAAGCAAACAAAATGTAAGAGCTAACTGTCAAAATCTTTTTTACCCGACTGCCGCCCGACTGACGCCAGAAGGAGGGTTATGTTTTTCGAGAGTATGTATATGTATAATTGTTTTCGCTCTGCGATCGGAACTGCTCGATGGATTTTAGCTTGATACGTGTCATAAGAATTGTATTTACCATGGAGATTAGATGATTAGAGACCAGGAGGACCATTGCCCTAGAATGTAGTGTCTCAGAAATATTGTCAAACTAAGGAAGCGCCGCGATGGCTATGTTGTCTCAATGGCTAACTCACGTTGTCACAATAGTGACAATACTCATTAACAGCTAACTTCACAAATACTACTTGCCGACGACAGCGCGTTATAGATTCTACAAGTTTTCAGAGACAGGCGGGTAATGCTTTAGTATGAAGCGATGGTTCTCCTGGTCTCTAGCCTCCATGGCATGGAGATTAAAAACCAGGAGAACCAAGGCCCTAGAATGTAGTGTCTCAGAAATATTGTCAAACCAAGGAGGCGCTGCGATCGCTATGTTGTCTCAATACCTAACTTCACGTTGTCACAACAGTGACAGTACTCATAAATAGCTAACTTCACAGATACTACTTACCGACGGCAGCGCGTTGTAAATTCTACACATTTTCAGAGACAGGCGGGTAATGCTTTAGTATGAAGCGATGGTCCTCCTGGTTTCTAATCTCTATGCTCCATGGTATTTACTATAAGAGTGACACTGGATATCAAAAAAACAAAATGTCGGATTTTTTGCGCCAAATTTAAATGTTTGGCACACTCTGCAGCCTAAACGGCTCAATCGATGTTAGCTTCAAAGGTGTCGTTGGATTCGTTTTAATTGTGAAAGTACCGGGTGTAAATTTTGAATCAGAATACAACATATTTTAGGGTTTTTTCATTTCCAAATTGCACAGAAATGCAGTCTGCTGACTTGTTTATTCTCTTAAAACTATAAGAGATAAAAATAATATCTCATCAGTCACTTCGCGCGTGAAAGGTAGAGTCGTTATCAAGCGGTTTTAACCACCGGTGTGCAGGTGCATAGGTATATATGCGTGAATGCATGTTATAAAAAAGTTCAGGTATCGGTATCTGTGCAAAGGAATTAAAATTCAATATTTTTTTCCTACTAACATTATAAACGCGAAAGTTTGTAAGAATGTATGGATGTATGTTTGTTACTCTTTCATGCAAAAACTACTGAATGCATTTTGATAGAACCTTACTCATAATAATATAGCTTTTACGTCAGCATATCACATAGGCTTTAATTTATAAAAATATACTAGCGGAACCCGCGGCTTCGCTCGCTCTAAATCTAGGGACTAGCCTCGCTCCGCTCACGTTTGTCCGTAGATATGGTAGACACGTTTTAACGGTTAGTATAGATTTTTCAGAATTTAGTTATTTTCAAAGTTGACCTATACGTTGACCCGGATCACCAGCTATCATCATACCAAATTTCATCATTATCAGTCCAGTGGTTTTCTCGTAATGCGATCACAGACAGACATGCAAAAATTCTAGAAACCATAGATTTGGCCTCTGTTTAGATAAAAATGGCTATTTCAATAAGATTTTCAAAACAATATTTTTGGCACAGATTCGACTTCGTTACAATTCTATTATTGTATGCAATTAGAACTGAACATCAGTCCTAATATCCACGGGCAAAAACCTAATGAGCGGAGCCGCGGGCAAAAATCAGTATTATATTTTAAATACCCACAACGTATGATTGAAATTGAACGTAAAACTTTTTTTATAAAAATCTCATTAAGTTATTTCTCGTTTAAAATAATTAATTGCTACGTAAAATGCTACGTAGCTATCAAGTTACATAAATATCCCTTAGTCAAAATTACATTTTTACTTGTAGAAACCCTTGGCCCATGGAGTCAAAGTGCTAAGCGCTTCTTAAAAGAAATAACACCTCGTCTTATCGCCTCCACTGGTGACAGGAGAGCTGGCTCATTTTTCGCCCAAAAAATCGGCATTGCCATTCAACGGGGGAATGCAGCTAGCAGTCTTACCAGGGTCATACACAAAATGTGAATTAAAAAAATAATAAAAAATAAAACTTAGTTGTTGATTTTGTGATTTTTTATTTATTTATACGTAATCACTAACAGTCTTAAAAAAATATTATCATAGATCAGTTTCCATTATTTTAAGAAAAAATCACATTTGTTATTAATGTAGGTCTACAGATGAGATCACTTTGTCAACAGAACATAACAAAATACGCATTTTAGCATTAAATATAAAGAAACCACTCATTATACGATATTCATTGTACGTTCACAATAATCATAATTTATTTTCATTCTTATTTCTTTGATTGTTCAAAACAAAAAAATATTTAGGAACTGTTTAAAAAATATTTTAAAAATTGTCTACAGACATGACATCTTTTCTGTAGGTTAAAATTAAAATAAAGTGTCATCATCAGAATTGAGAGCAGAGTCATTCCAAACTTTTGACAAGGATTTTTTTGTTTTAAATATTTCCAAGGAGGAATCGGAGTCTTCCGTTTCCTCCTCAGCCAAGATTAATCGAGCTCTTTTAGTTGGTCTGATATTTTGTTCGTTTGCTTCAACGTTTCCCTCGGGTGTCATTCTATCACTTAAACCCGGTGAATTTGATACAGTGAAGCATCAGGGGTGCCTGGGACTTCAGGACTATTTGAAGCTTCTGGCATATTAAGAGCATCTAAGGTTTCGAGATGCTCACAGTTTACATCTATTTGTCCCAGTTCATAATGAGGACATTTCTCGTGTGACTCACAAGTCAAACAGCTTAAACGTCTAGCGTGTATAACATAAGGTTCTTTAATGTCCCACGTTAATTGGTGAATGTTACGAGTACCCTTAAAGGTTCGTAATACACTACTGTCTAAAATTTGTTGAACTTTAGGTATTATAGAGCTATCGATCCTATAAACATTTATTCGTTTTGTATTCACATGTAAATATGACATTAATTCATCAAGACTTGAAACATCGTTGCCTTTTGCAACATGCATATCAGCAAGTCGTTTAATGCACCCGCCTACACCATCAGGTGCTCCTTTACCATGCCCCCTTTCACTGTAATGCCATGTGATTGTGTCAACACCAAACTCTTTACTAATAAAGGTAGCGATCAAATTGAATAAGGACTTGTTTCGATATTGAGTTGACGGACCATCACTCAATATATGTAAATGTTTTAAACTAGGAGACAACTCCTTTATTTTGGTTATTATAGCTTGCAAATGAACACAAATTAAGATAGGGTCATGTTTGAGATTGTCAGAAATAGTACAAAAAGATGTTGTTCTTATAAAATTATTTGGAGGTTTTGATTGAGTACTATAGTAAACAGATGTATGTAGAGATAGTTGTATTTTCGAACCACCAAAATGAGCAGATTGAACTTCTTCTTTATATTTACAATTGTAATTTTCAGCAAAATCAATATGAAGTAGACCATCAATAGGGGAAATATTTTGTTTTACAACCTGGATAGCCTTCATTTGATGTATCATGCATGCGACATGTTTCATAAATGAAGGTAAAGCTGAATTTAACTTATTAAAGAGAATTCTGTTGGTAGTTTGAACCTTTTCTTTAACAGTTTTCTTACATTGTTTAGAGTTACCTTTAATAACAACAGTGACATCTTTGGTGACCCACCTTTCATACGTAATGGAGTCATGATCGTAAAAATTAGTAGAAGTAATATCTTTATTCTTACAAGAATGACATTTGCGTTCTAAACAAGGGACATTTAAAATATTGTTACAGCATAAGGACTTAATCAAATCAGTTGCCGATTTAAATGGAATTATTTTTGCGTGATGAAGTGCTTGAACTAGATAGTTTGTATTAGTATGTATAACACATAAACAGGTATTTCTAGTATCAGCTTTTGGAAATAGAACCCAAAACGGCCGGTATCTGCGAAACGTTTCGTAAGATATTTGCATGCCAGTTTTCTTTATGAAAATTTTATGTAAGTTTAAGAGTGAATCGTTCAAAAAACGTACTTGTTTTTTTATTTTCTTGCGCGTTATCGTATCTTTTTTTCCCGATGTTGATCTACTATTTTCATCTTGCAATAAAAATTCACAAACTGCTTTTCTTGTCTTTAGAACTGCCTTAGTGATAATTTTTTTTGGCTTCTTCTTGTGTTCTATGTTTGAGTAACTCTTTCTAATATTTCGCATTCTATATTTTGATAGCTAACACAGTGTCCTACGTGGACGACTCAACGCGAACGCGATTGCGAAACGATCCGATGCGAATTTAATGTGTTGCGGAGCGATGCGGCTACTCTGTCCTACGTGCGCGCGAACCGTTCCCTCCGCCGCCGTTCAGTTCAGTTAACATTAAACATTTGTCATGGGCGGACGGAAGCTAATGTTGTTGGAAAATTCATATCTATACATATAATAAATCTGTAGAAGGGTCAATTCTGTACATTGAAAATATTGAGAAAATAAATAGCAGGGGGTGTTACTGGATCGATACCAAACCCAAATATGCGATTAAAAAATTTTTTGTCTGTCTGTCTGTATGTTCAGGCATCACGTGAAAACTAACGGTTCGATTTCGATGAAACTTGGTATAATTATACTTTATTATCCTGGGCATAAAATGGGATACTTTTTATCCTGGAAAAATACGTAGAAAAAAACAAATCTTAATTTTTATCATAGTTTGATTTTATCCTGTAGTCCACGCGATCGAAGTCGCGGGCACAGCTAGTCTTAAATATGAGATATTGAAGAAGTGTATAACTTTTATTCCTTTTGTCCCAGAATGTAGGACGTTCTTGGATAGCATTAATAAGAAGTTCTACTTCCGACATTAATTCAACAACAATTTTTGCTTGAAAAAAATATGGCCGACGCGTCCACTTCGCGCGAAAATATCAGGCGACGTCCTGCGTGAGCGATCTAGACGCGAACGCGAAGCGGCGCGGCACGGCGCGAAAACAACAAACATTCGAAACCTATTGAAGTGGCCTATGTAACCAAACGCACGTGGGGTGCGGTGCGGAGCGGCGCGAATTGTCGCGAACGCGATCAGTTGGCTTGATATTTTCGCGCGAAGTGGACGCGTCGGCCATATTTTTTTCAAGCAAAAATTGTTGTTGAATTAATGTCGGAAGTAGAACTTCTTATTAATGCTATCCAAGAACGTCCTACATTCTGGGACAAAAGGAATAAAAGTTATACACTTCTTCAATATCTCATATTTAAGACTAGCTGTGCCCGCGACTTCGATCGCGTGGACTACAGGATAAAATCAAACTATGATAAAAATTAAGATTTGTTTTTTTCTACGTATTTTTCCAGGATAAAAAGTATCCCATTTTATGCCCAGGATAATAAAGTATAATTATACCAAGTTTCATCGAAATCGAACCGTTAGTTTTCACGTGATGCCTGAACATACACACAGACAGACAGACATACAGACAGACAAAAAATTTTTTAATCGCATATTTGGGTTTGGTATCGATCCAGTAACACCCCCTGCTATTTATTTTCTCAATATTTTCAATGTACAGAATTGACCCTTCTACAGATTTATTATATGTATAGATATGAATTTTCCAACAACATTAGCTTCCGTCCGCCCATGACAAATGTTTAATGTTAACTGAACTGAACGGCGGCGGAGGGGACGGTTCGCGCGCACGTAGGACAGAATAGCCGCATCGCTCCGCACCACATTAAATTCGCATCGGATCGTTTCGCAATCGCGTTCGCGTTGAGTCGTCCACGTAGGACACTGTGTCAAGCCAACTGATCGCGTTCGCGTCAATTCGCGCCGCTCCGCACCGCACCCCACGTGCGTTTGGTCACATAGGCCACTTCAATAGGTTTCGAATGTTTGTTGTTTTCGCGCCGTGCCGCGCCGCTTCGCGTTCGCGTCTAGATCGCTCACGCAGGACGTCGCCTTACACTCCAACTCGCGAATCCTTTTTTTCAGATAAATATTTTCAGTCTTAAGTAGTTTTTTATTACGTCTTGCTACTGCTCTACCACTGTTTACACGAGATCCGGTGGGTGTTGATGGTGGAGTATTTGCTTCCACAAAATTACGTATAGTTTTGTTATTTTTTTCCTTTTCACGTTTCTTTTTTGCTTTTTCTCTCCACAATTTTCTCATTTGTCTTTGTTCCCTAGGAGTGAAGTCTTTTATCGTTTTAATAAGTCCTTGTTCCTTTTTCTTCTGATATCTTTCTTTATCTTTTCTCCTTCTTTCTTCTAACTCTGCTTCAGTCATTTTTGCCCGAGCGCGACGAATGCTGTTTTTTTTCTGTTCACGCCTTCGTTTTATCTTTTCTTCTTCAGATAGTTGCGCTGTCGACCTACTTATTCGTGGCATGCTATAAGAAAAAAAAATGAATTTCATACATGCTCCCAAAGATTTTAGCTGATACCCGAGAAAGATAATAGCCGGAATATGTAGGTGCGATTAAATTATTAAATTAAAATTTCTATAGAAAACAAATGCATTGTAAGAATCATCTTAAATAAAAAAAAATATATTAAGTTTTGATAGAAGATGTTTCAAATTTCAAAACAAATGTTAATGAATGTTAATAAATACGAAAAATCAACCACCTATAGAAGAATTAGTATCTACAGGAGAGATGTCATGCGTCTATAGAAAAGATAAACATCCCTTCTGTAGACATTGACTCTTCTGAAGACAAGTGTGTCTACAGAAAAGATTTCTACAGAAGAGACATACATGTGGTTAATAAACGATACCCCGAAGAATTTTGAGGTTAGAAATTCAACAACTAAGCATTTTAGTACTGCTCCTCAAAATATACAAGGCCACTATTATTAAACATTTTTACTCATCGTACTTACTTTTAAGCACATCCCCAAGGAAAGACGCACTGAGGTTTTCCAAAAACTTGTGTACTATCTTAAAAATATGTTTTTATAATAATTAGCACGCACCGTTACAAGACTTACAAGCAATGAGTGACAGATATTACAATGCTGCCAATTTAAAAAATAAAAAACCAAATACGTTTCTTTAAACGCAGATTTTCGGTTAGTTTTTTGTGTCTACAGAAATGACCATGAAATTGAGAACACTATGTTTATTCATTATATTTCAGTAATAAAGCCCATGTTATTTTTTTATTGTTACTAAATAGGAAGTTATCTAAATGTAGAATATTGTGCTAAGACTTTTAATGAAATAATGTAATGCTAAATATTTTTAATTGCCCCTTAAAATCCAGTACTCCATATCCGAACAGACTACAGGAGGAGACATTTTGTATTAAACAATGATTAATTATAAATTTAATGCAATTAAAATCATTTATTTTTTGCATATTTGAATTATTTAAATTCATTCATTATTTAAAGTTTCTTATTATATAATATTGCACACAAATATTATATAATAAGAAACTTTAAATAATGAAGTCAACTTAAGCTTGTATTGTTTTGACTAAATAGATTTTACAACGAGTGAACACTTTTTTTTCAATTTTTGTGTATGACCCACCACTATTCCACGCGGACACGACTTGTACAGTAATAATTAAGTATACATTTGCTTTGTATATATATAGTTAAGTTCACTTGTAGGAATTATTGTAAATAAATAATATTTCCTCTAAAAAAAGCGACCTACAACATTTGTCAGGTTTTGAGTTTACTTTTTTATGTTTAGTTGGAACTTGGAAGTCAAAGGTTGGTTTTGTTTATAGCCACAGATAAGTGGTGCACGCCGACGACTTGTGCTTAGAAATTAATAATTATTTAAGATTATTTTATATTTTCGTTGTATTACCATGACTTTAAATATGCCTATTTCTTTATCATTTTATAATGATTAATTAAAATTGTAGTAACTGTAGTAAGTATTAAATAATATTGCAAAGATCAGTTAAAAATCGTAGAAATAAGCGTAGACGATAAATAGGCATATATATAGGTGAAAATATTGTTACGCACTACGGGTTCGGGATCGGAAATGAATAGCGTTCAAGCACCAAAGTTGTTTTATTGAACTAAAAACACAAACACAGTTTGTACACGGCATAGTCTCTGAGCACAGTAATTCACTTGAAATAACACCTTCACTAATACTTCAACCAATTCTTCACTTTTCCACAACTTCGTATCTCTTCTTAGTCTTCACTCAACTTCGAATGTCAACTGATCTCTCGACACACTGCCGGCCTTTTTATATGCATAAATATTAGAACATTCTAGTATCGAAAATTCAAAATGTTTCTAGTACTTTCGAATCCTTACTCGAAAATGCTTTGTCTCTCTCTGATACGTTAGAATTTGTAATAGACCGTTCCTGTCGTCTAATTGACATAAGTTAAAAATTGACATTCGCCGTTCTAAAGCATGGTACAAGCGTGTTATTATGACGAGTTCACACTCTATTACGCGACAATATATAGCATTTGAATGAAAAATGTTAGAAAAATTTTCTGTGTTTTTTAATAAATGTGCAGTGGTAGCTCAGTGGTAATGCGCTCGCTTGTATAACCGAGTGATGCGGGTTCAAATCCGGGTCTCGCACCTCTGATATTTTCATGTGCGAATCATTTCTATCATGATTACCACTTGTCTTACGGTGAAGGAAAACATCGTGAGGAAACCTGCATGTCTGAGAAAACCTAAAAAGTTTTCGAAAGACATGTGAAGTCCGCCAACACGCACTAGGCCAGCGCGGTGGACTATGGCCTGATTCCCCCTCGTATTGAAGGGTCCGCCCAACTGTGGGACGTTAAAAATGGCTGATTACTAAAGGAATATATTATGTAAATCAAAACCTATATTTTGGAGCAAATCGTCAAAATGCTGAGAATTATATTTTGTTCTATATCTTTTTGATTATTTTATTCTTCTTCTTCATATTAGGATTCTTCTAGATCTATTTTATTTTAAAGTTAAATGCAAACTTTGCCGTTTCATTCACGGTTCGGTAAATTTTGTAAAATGTCAAATAATTGTGCTTAACTTGCATTTAAAGCATCGAGTATTTGCTGACTTCAGTCGTTTCACAGACTTCCTGTGATTAATTGATTAAAAAATAAAAATAGACAGATAAATAAATTATTCAAAATAACAGGTATTTAAAAATAATAATAGTATTGTACTTATAATTAACGTGTTGTTGCTTTTAATTATATTACCAAAGCACAGCAAGCAAAAATATTTTTCATAGGTAGTAAATATTTGTATCGATCATACAATATCTTGTATAATGTATATGTGTTTTTAAACGTTTGTCTCTCTTTACAAAAGACAATTGTTATTAAAGAAGGAAGGTTACTTTTTTGATTAATGTCCTTGTAAAAGACCTAGGCTTAACAATTTATATTAAGGTAAAGTATGTAAATTTTCTATATAATTCTATCTTTTAAGCAGAAAAATTTTGGGGTTTTTTATCACGGAAAGCTATCTGTCCCGGTCGATATGTTCTGGATAGTAACTTACCGGTCGATATGTTCTGGATAGTAGCATGGTTTGGAGGGTTTAAGCAAGCCGAATAGAAATAACTGGTAAACTTTTGCCAAAAGAGTTTGCAATCGTGTACAATGAAAACCAAATTATAGAGTAATGTATTCCATAATTTGACTTCTTTAACATATTTTTAGTCATACGAGTCTTCCGGCAGTGCATTCATCATTGAGACACTTTCTATCCGAAGAACCTAGTGGGAGACAAATTATGTATAGAAAAATGATAACCGTTGATGAATAATATTTTTGTATTCAATTGAATTGACGAAGTGCTATACTTGGACTCTGAGATATATAATTAATTACAAAAACAAGCTATAGGTATGACAGATAGTATTTATATTCAGAGTGTTGATCCCAGATGTATGGGTAAAAATACGCGGTTATCTCTATAGTTCAACGAACCAGCGAATTTCTGAAGACAAATATACAAGAATTGGGTCGATAGATACAAATGTATACTAGCGAATCACACACGTTTCGCTTTCGGTTCGACTCTGGTTACTATCAGCGTTGCCAGATGTTTTTTTTGCCAAGACAGGATTTTGGAACTTTTTGAGTAATAACACCGGGATTCTTTCGCCGAAAGCGGGATATAATAAAAAACTGATATAATTAGTTTTTAAATATTTATCTTTTTATTTGTGTTCAAATTACGTTTACATAGTAAGTAGATAGCAAAAATAGCCATAGAAAATGTATTTTTAAATCAGATTTACCCTATCCTTCAATAGTTGAGTATTATTCTTCTTCTGAATATAAAAAAACAAAAATCTTAATGAAAAAGTTTTATTCTTTTTGATTTTGAATTCTGTATTGTATTTCTCTAATTGATTGTTTTTATTGATTCTAATTAATTGATTGGGAGGGAGGGCGCAAGTGTGTCACCGTTCACTTCACAATAAATACTATTAGTGGAGAAATTACGATAGAGTAGTGTTAAATCAATGTGCAATACTAAGAATCATGTGGACAAAAGAATTTTACAAAACCTTATATGACTTCGCAGATATATCAAAAAGAAACTAACACCACAGATATAAAGCCAATAGGATATTTAGACATTATAAAAGAAATTCAGCGACTCAAATTTGAAAAAAGTCCGGGACAGGATAACTAACGAATCGATAAAAGCCTTACTTACACGATCCTTACAACACCGCTGATGATTCCCTTCAACAATATACTAGACACCTCTATAACGCCTCAGCAATGGTCAGAGTCAGAATATATTTTGTTATAATGAAAAGGAAATCAAAATGATACAAGCAACTATAGACCCATTAGCCTTCTGCCATTGTTATTTAAACTATTTTCGTCGGTCATAAAAAATAGAATTAGCTCTACACTCGATTTATACCAGTCAATGGAACAATCAGGCTTTAGAAAAGGTTACGATCTATCACATTCACTCTGTACAGCTTCTTATTGAGAAGTACCAGGAATTCCAGCGACCGCTTTACATATCGTTTATAGATTACCAAAAAGCCCTTGACACTATACTCCATTCATCAATATGGGAAGCCCTAAACTCACAAAATGTAGAGGCTAAGTACATAAAAGTGCTAAAATATATCTATGAAAACAACACCAGCAGAGTAAAACTCGAGACACCTGGAACGTCCTTCCCGATAAAAAGAGGCGCAAGGGAACCCTTTAACATCTACAAACTTTATCTCAGTATTAGAGTCCATAATAAATAAACTTAATTGAAATAGGGTGGGCTTAAATATTAATGTAATTATATAAATCACTTAAGATTCGCTGACGATCTTGTCTTGCTATCTGAGAACAGCGTAGAGCTAGAGCACAGGCCTAGAAATCAACTTCAAGAAAACAAAAGTGATGACGAATTCATCAAAAAATGAAATAAAAGTTGATAATACTTCAATAGAGTATGTCGACTCATACATTTATCTAATAATACGACCAGGAGATAGAAAGAAGGATAAAAAGGACATGGAAGAAATTTTGGAGCCTGAAAGAAATTTCCAAAAGTCAAATGCCTACAAAAATTACGAGAAATGTCATTAATACCTGTATCTTACCGTCACTTTCATACGCATGCCATACATGGAAATTCATGCGAACTGTTAAGAATAAAATAAACTCATGCCAACGGAGCATGGAAAGAAGCATGATGAAAATCCGTAAAATTCGAAAAATTCGCAACGAAATTAAACTCTTTAAAAATTGAAAATTAAAAATTCGCGAAGAAAGAAAACAGGAGTAATAGACGCACTAAACTATTCCATGAGATTAAAATGGCGATGGGCGGGACACGTAGCAAGAATGAACGACGATAGATGGATTTCTCGGCTGACGTCATGGCCCCTGGGGACTAGAAAAAGAGGAAGACCTAGAAGTAGATGGGCAGACGACATTGAAGGGACAGCTGGAAAAATGTAGATGGGAAAAGCCATGCACAGAGGCTACTGGTCATCTTTGGAGGAGGCCTTTACTTTCGAATAGAGGGGTTCACGCTAATTTTTAATACCTTAATTAATACAAATAATAGAAACAATAATAATGTAGTCCCTCATAAATCTAACTCCACGTCCGGCATGAACACCTTTGCCTCGTAAGGGACGGAAATTGGCAACTTTTATTTTTTATTTAGTTACTTACTCAACCAATGGCTAACGGAGCACTAGTGACCTTTTAATTATGAAGAGACACATTAGAGATAAACGTATGGGGCCGCTTCCCGGAGGTCGTCGGGGCACGTTTGGAGCTGGCGCTGGACGTGACAGTATGTGGACCGCCAGTGACTCATAGCCGAACAGGCGGGCTGGGGTCGGGGTAACCCGAAATGTTACAGCTAAACCACACCTCACAGATGATGATTTGCAGAGTAGGGCAATTGCCACTGAAAACTCTGCAGGTACAGCTGTTATGACCACCACAAGTTTAAATACGACGGATTAGAGACGAAAGTGGTCACAAGAAGAATTTTAAGAACTTATGCACTGCTAATAGAGTAGTAGAATAGGTACATATTGAGTAATTAGAAATAGGATAATAAATATCTTTTTTTTAAAAATAATAATTTTTACAGTAAATTTATTAATAAAATAATAAAAATATTCATAATTAAAACAACCTTTATAAAATAACTAGGGGCTCACCCTCGCTTCGCTCGGGTTCGTCCCTAGGTACGTGTTGTATATATTTACTTCACACCGCCCGGTATATATTTGACTTGATTATATGAATTACTATTGCACGCACCATGGCAACGGTCATACCATGATACGTCAAACGCCGTTAATTTTATAAAGTTTTTTTAAATTTCCTAATTTTTCTCGATATAAATAGTATGTTATCCTTAAGAGATAGACATATGCCATCGCGGACTTTTTTATCTATTTTTTTCTATTCTATTTCTATTTATATATATTTTTTATCTTTTTATCTATCTATCGTATTTATATCAAAGGTCGATATGCAGTCACTTCCCGGAATGACTGGCTTATCCTAGGTTTGAGAAAAGCCTTCGGGCAAACCCCGAAGTATATTCTAATTTCGGCCTTTGACTAAGTCAAACCTAGAAGTTCCTAACTTTTCAGTCAAACGTCGAAACTAAAAAAAATTGTTTCGGGCTTTGCCTAGTCGATCCTAGAAGCGACTGACGGACGAAACACGGAACGACAAACACACTTTTTTCGAGGAATCAAATAAAAGAATGCAAAGAGAATTTTCTTAATTTCAATTATGTGCCCGACGTTAAGCTATCTCTAAGAGAAATAAGAGCAAAAGATTCTAAATTCTAATAAAATGTCATTGCAGCAAAAAATGCTCTTCAAAATTATGTAAATGTAAGAGATCTAACGTATTGTGCAATTCTAAATGTCATAATGCCTCACCATGTATGAATAAAGACTAATCGTTAAATAAAAAATATTTTATTACACCTAATCTAACAAACTAAGACATTCTAATGCTTAATTGAAGTTTAACTAGTCAAACCCCGATTTCATTAAATTGAGTTCCGACGTTTACCTAACCAAATTAGTTTCTCCTAGGTTTGACGAACATTCTTTAGTCAGAGACCGAATGGTTTGGGCTTTGACTAAGACTTCAATTCAAATCTGAGGATTGACTAGTCAAACCTAGGAGCGCCGGAGCTTCCAGGTTCGACTATAACATCTATATAAGATACACAATTCCACCATACATCATCATTTTGTTATAAGGCAGCGTTTTCGTTGAAAGCTCCCAAACGGATTATTTTTTTCCGACACCTCCAACAGATATCATTATATTTTAGCCAATGTATACAAAAACTTGACAAATTATATACAAAAACCTTTCTGGAGAACCATTCTATCCATTGGTGAAACCTGCATGAAAATCAGTGCAGTAGTTTTTGAGTTTATCGCGAACAGACAGACAGAGACAGAAGTGACGGAGGACTTTGTTTTATAATATGTATATGTATAGTTAATTTATATTTTTTTAATAATTAAAAATAATAATTTAATACAATGCATATGCAATTAAATAAAATAATTTAATAAAATACATGTTGAACATATGGCGTTTCAAACAGTAGTTTGAGCCACCACCCGCCACCCGATCGCGCTTCCTCAGCACGCTGCACGCACGGTCGAATTATACCCGAAAAGCGGGACTGAGCCTGTCTCGCGCGGGGCATTAAATTTTGATTTGAAAATCAGGACGTCTGGCCAAAATCGGGACGTCTGGCAACGCTGGTTACTATATAAATAAAATTGGTGTCTGTTTTTAATTTCAAATTAACAATTTTTCACTAAATGCATATGATAGTATACACGGTACTTAGGAAACAGAGACAAATAGGTATAGATATTAAATGTTTAAAAAAAATATAGAAGTAGTCATTATTATCGATAGAGACTGAATCTATAAATTTTTAGATTTTTTTCAGTCTGTGACAGGTTGACGAAAGAATCACTTACAGATTTTAATGAAATTTGGTATGATGATGATGTTATCCAGTTCAAAAAATAGAGTACTTGTTACTGTGGGAAAATATCTCATATTTGAGAAATATATACTCGTACTAACCGTTAAAATAAGTAGAGACGATCCCAAGTCGCGCTGCGCTGGGTGAGTTGCACACATATAAATTATAATAAAACTTCCTTTCAAAATGGAGAATACTAGCATAAGCAACCTATTATTTTGAACTATGCCATCTACTTTGGCGAACTTTTCCTCTATAGCTAATTCCTTAGTCACGTGAACATCAAATTAAAAATTTACGTGTACAATAAAAAAAGACATTACAAATTCTATTATTTACAAGTTGAAGCTACCAAAACATTTACGTTCCGAAAACAAATACATACAGTGCTTGATTTACGATGTGTATCACGCGGGTCCATCGTCCAAGAGCGGCACACACTGACCTCCGATACCGCTCGGATGCAATAGGGTTGATACAACTTATAGGTTGATACTGCACTTACTTTATGTTATGTTATGTTCTTTAATCTGTGGCTTCCAGAAGTGCCATTTGGGCACAAATTACTTCGCCAATGTCGTGTAGAATGGAGAAGACACGGTGGAGATTGAGAATTGCTCGGTGTAGAGAGAGAAATTCACACTGAGGACTGATAACTTATTTGGTAAATTAGTGAGGAATTTATCGTATAATCTGGACCTACAACAAACAAGACGTCACAATAAACTACATGTTATAAAAACAAATATATAAATAAAAAGAAACAACTGTTAGAGTAAATTAAATATACTGTCATAATTATAATTTGATATTATTACCTTTAACATATTTACATAAAAATCTACATAAGGGACTGTACACAAACATTAACAAACAATTAACATTAATAGGACGAGGGACTTTTGGAGGGAGGACGTCATATAGAGGATGGAGGAGTTTAGGACAACTAAAAAGGATGTGGGATAAGTTACCTTCGTCGAGGCCACATTCACACAGGGAATGATCCCTGACTCTGATTTTCGCTAAGTGAACAGGAGTGCATGCATGTCCAAGACGAATACGACTGATGGTAGATAATACCCAACGATCTATCAGTTTGCAACGAGAGAACCAGGGATATTTTGGAATCTGTGGCTGTATTTCAGCATAATGTTTACCCTTAAAAGTTTTTGATGAGTTCCAGTAATTACTCCATTCTTTGTCTAAATTAAATTTTGCAACCGATAGAAGGTCTTGGGTGGAGTTGGCAAAGTGTTCTAAAGAACCACACTGAGTAGCAGCCTTAGCACACGAATCTGCAGTAACATTACCAGCAATGCCTGAGTGTCCTGGAATCCACACTAAAGTTAGAGCTAAACCCTTACGATGACATGAGAGCAATGCTTCACGAATCCTCAAAGTAATAGAACATCTTGATTTGCTACAAAAAGGGCTCTCTTTTATGGCCAACAAGCAGCTTAGTGAGTCAGTAAAGATTACAGTCTGGTTGAAGTCATGGGAAAGGGTGAACCGGATTGCTTCTAGGATAGCAACAGCCTCGCCGGAAAACACTGTAGTTTGAGGAGGACATTTGAATTGAAGAATAATTTTGAATTTTGAAATCCAGCAAGCTGCACCAACACAACCCTCCTGAGAAAGCTTTGAAGCGTCAGTAAAAATAAGGTGGTGGTTCGACCAATTTTGGTGAACTAATGATTGGAATTTTGTGTTGGTGTCAGAAGCTCCCTTGGTCAAGCCAAGATCTGTGATTATATGGGGAGTCATAATTAGGGCGTCATAGGGAGTGCAAAAAAGAGGATTAGTTGAAAAAGAAGATATGGGATGAGGTAGTTGGGTAAACCTAAAATAACTGTGAAGTAAATAAGGAAATGATTTGTTGTTAGGGATGAGTTCAGCTAAGAGGCGTAATTTAGGCCATAAGGGATGGGAGGATAACTGTAACATTTTTGCAACATATCGATCCGACAGGAATTGCCGGCGGAGAGGAAGAGGGGGATCAACACACTCCACTTGTAAGGCATTAGTGGGGGAAGACCTCATAGCACCTAAAATTAACCGGAGACATTTATATTGAATTTTATTTAATTTCTCAGTAGCTGCTTTGTTAAAGGGGTCCATAACAAAAAGTCCATAATCTATATGACTACGAATCAAAGAGCTGTACAATAGTTTAAGAGTATAAGGGTGTGCACCCCACCACACACCAGACACCGCTCGTAGAGCATTGATGCCCTTTTCGCATTTTTTACTGATATATTCAGTATGAGCAATTCCATTCAGAGTTTTATCTAGTACAATGCCAAGGAATTTAACCCTATCAGTCATTTTAATAAATTGATTCTCATAAAGAAGATCAAAATTGGGAATTGATCTCTTTTTAGTAAACACAACCGCTTGACATTTATCTACTGATAACGATAAGCCATGCTCAGTCAGCCATTGGTTTAGATAGTGCAAAGCAGTATTTAAACGATACGAGATGTCCTCTACAGATTTTGAGCTGTAATAAAGGACGATATCATCAGCATACTGAAGGATATTACAAAAGCTGTTGACAGACAGTTCGAGGTCATGGGTGTAAATGTTGTATAGTAAAGGGCTGAGGACCGAGCCTTGAGGAAGACCTTTCCAGACAAGTCTGGGAGGTAAAGTAAGAAGGCGGTGTTTAATAGATATACTTCTACCGGACAGCAGATTACATATGAAATGAACCAACCTCGATGGTAAACTCAGCTGATGCATCTTCTGCCTGAGCAACGGAAGCAGAACATTGTCAACTGTATGCAGAAGCAATATCCAAAAAGACTCCAACTAAATACTCTCCTTTGGCATAGGCTAGTCGAATGTCTGTCGTAAAAATGCTGAGACTATCAATTGTGCTTAAACCCTTTCTAAAGCCAAATTGAGAGGGCGCTATAATATTTCTGCTTTCCACTATCCATTCCAGGCGATATTTTAAAAGCCGTTCAGTAATTTTTGCTAATGTAGATGAAAGAGCAATGGGCCGATACGAGTTTGAATCGGAGGGACATTTCCCAGGTTTCAAGACAGGTATAATAATTTGGGACTTCCAGGATACCGGAATAGTGCATGATTGGAATATAGTATTTATTAAATTGAGAAAATAATATTTCGCTTTATAATTCAAATTTCCAATAAAAGAATAAGGGATACCATCCGCACCTGGGCAGGTATCTTTTAAACCCGTAAGGGCGTTTTTTAATTCATCAAATGAAAACGGAGCGTCCATCTCATTTAATGTGAAAACAAAAGGCGGGGACAATACTGAGTCCTGATAGGGAACAAACGGGGGAGCTAGTCTGTCGGCAAAATTGTTAAGCCACTCGGAAGGGTTATTGGAGTTAGGACTTGAGACATCATTAAGAGAACGGCGAAAGCTCTTAAGATGTCTCCATACAAGGGACGATGGAGATCGAGGGCTAAGGGATTCACAGAAAGTGGCCCAACTAAGCTTTTTCTTTTTACTAATCAGTCTTCGAAATTTTGCATCATTGCGTTGATATTCTCTAAAGTTCTCCTCTGTCATATATGCTGCATATGACCGCTCGGCAGATATTCGTCGATTGACAAAATCAGTGCATTCCTGATCCCACCAGGGATTGGAAGGCAATTGATTTTGTGAGGAGCGTTTCTTAGGGAAATGAGAGTCAGCACTAGATAATAGACATGAGAGGAACCCATCATAGCAAATAATTACATTCTCATCGCCAATAGATTCAGGAAGGGATGCCAACATGTTATCAACAAAATCAGCAAATAAAGACCAATTACATTTTTTTAAGTTGAACTTAAGCAATGGATTCAGATTTGGAGAGGGAAGATATCTATTATTAAGTGATAACATGATGGGGAAATGATCACTTCCATACGAGGAGGAAAGAACACTCCAAGATAATTGAGAGGAAAGGGATGGGGAAGAAAGGGATAGGTCCACAGCGGTCTTGGGGTTCTGGTTGGGATACACTCTACGAGTTGGTGTCCCGTCATTGAGGATACAAAGGTTGACCTCATCAATCAAGTCTACCAACAAAGGGGAGAACCCGTCACAATAATAACACCCCCACAGAGTGTGGTGGGTATTAAAGTCACCCATTACCAGAAGAGGGCCAGGAAGAGATAAAATGATAGACTCCAGCTCAGGGAGAAGAGAAGATGAAGGGTGTGGAATATAAAGGGAAAGGAATGATATATTGAAAGCTCTTATAGCAACAGCATTAATCTGTTGACTATGAGAGGGAAGAGGAAGAAGAGAGTAGGAGATTGAGTGCCGAATGAGAAGGGCACTACCACCATAGCCATCATCCCTGTCATCCCTCAGACAGGCAAAACCTGGGATCCGAAAACGGGAACCAGGAATCAACCATGTCTCCGAGATGGCAAGGATGACAGGCTCATGAAGGGAAATAATAGAGATGAGTTCATGCTTTTTAGGACGGATACTCTTACTGTTCCATTGAATGAATTTCAGTGGGGCCATTATTCAGGGATTGAGAGATTTGTATC
Organism: Boloria euphrosyne; assembly: GCA_951802675.2. Classification (NCBI taxonomy): domain Eukaryota; kingdom Metazoa; phylum Arthropoda; class Insecta; order Lepidoptera; family Nymphalidae; genus Boloria; species Boloria euphrosyne. The sequence continues at coordinate 8,350,865 of OX637896.1, forward strand.
AAATTTTGGGCAACGTTGGACGGTATTGTAATGTTTTCATAATTTGATATGATATTTATTAAAGTTTCCATAAGGGAAATTAAGAGACTAGATTTGGAAGTAGATGCTGGGTTATCTGGGTTACTATTAAGAGCACATCCATTAGCAAGAGAGGAGGAGCAATTACTGATAATGGATTGGTGTGCTATTCTATCAAATCCCTTTGAAAGAGGAGTTCGGGGACGGGGTGAACGGACAACAGTTTTGACATATGAATTCTTAATAGATTGATCATTAGGACTGGATACAGGAGGAGGGGAAAACATTTCTTTGGCAATGTCTGCATAAGAGCGTTTCACAGGGGGGAAGCGTAGTGATGATTCCATGTATGAGATGTTTTCCTGTGACATCAAAGTTTTAATGTTCTGTTGTCTCTTGTATTCAGGGCAATTCTTGTCAGTTGCAAAGTGTTTTGATGAACAATACAGACAGGTGGAGTTCTCTTTTAATATATCACATGCATCTCCTGTGTGAGGCTGAGAACATTTAAAACATCTAGGTTTGGACCTGCACTGTGTTTTTATGTGGCCAAAACGACAGCAATTTAAACATTGTATTGTTGGCAGATTATAAGTTTCAATTGGGAGAGAAGAGTGATATGAATATACTTTTGAAGGAAGAACTTGACCACGGAAAGTAAGAACAACAGATTGTGTAGGAATCCAAGAAACAAGACCTTCATTAATACTCTTACGATTCAATCTTCTAGCTTTCAAGACTTGACCGCATCCAGAGGGAAGTTCTAATGAAGCAACAAATTCCTCCATTGACCATTCCACAGGGACACCCTTAACCAAGCCCATCCTTGTTACATTAAAAGTAGGGATAACTGCAGTATATTTATAAATAGCTAAGATGGGGTTAGATAAAAAGTTATTAGCTGCCGAAAAGGATGAAAACTGGACCTCAATTTTATTTCTACCTATATTCTTAACACCATCATTAACTATGTTTTGAATTTTGTTATGATAGAGAAATTGGCCAAATTTGATTGCCCGGATAGTGGTTCCTGCAGCTGGGTCAGGAACTTCTCTAGAAACATAGACAACAAAGGGTCCCTTGTCGTCATCTGTATATAACTTAGTACCTAATAAGAAGGGGTGAGTGTAAATATGTTGAATTGAAGGAGTTGCTGAAGATGGGTCAATAATAGTTTTTTTGCTCAGAGAGTCAGAGTTACTAGGAACTTCCTCTCCCTGACGTTTACGGGACATAGCAAGTTGTGGTAGTACTGGAGAACCAGGGTCCGGTGGTTCAGGCGGGGGATCAGGTTCCATAACTATACCTTAAAAAACTAAGTATTAAAACTAAGAATAAACATGCAAAACTTACACAAACCAATCACCAGGTTAGTAAACTAAAAGAATACAATTAAATTCACTTCGAAAATCAAGAATTATTTATTATATGAAATTAAGACTCGAATCTCACAAGCACGTGTATTAACCACAGCTAACGAAAGACCATTCGCACTTACTTTATATTAATTAATATTTGAAATAATCTACACATAAACAGTAGATATAAATAAAATTGAAGTGTCTGTTTTTAATTTCAAATTAACAGCTTTTCACTAAATGCATATGAAAGTATATACGGTACTAACATCAAAAAATTATTTTTAAAATTTTGTCTGTCTCTCTGTCTGTTTGTTCCAGCTAATCTCTGAAACTGCTGGACCAATTTTGACGGGCTTTTACTCGCAGACATCTAATGTTATAAGGAGTAACTTGGGCTACTATTATTTTAGAAATTTTATTTATTTTAACTACCGGAACCCGTGGCTTCGCTGGCGCTAAATCTAGGGACGAACCCGATCGAAGGGAGGGTGAGTCGCTAGTTAATTAGTTAATTAATATAAGTCCAAGAATAAGTTATATATAAACGAATATGAAACATATACATACAAAAAAATATTGTTTCTCCATATATATTTCCTCTGTGGGATTCTATTGAATGGGATGAAACTTTGGCGAGTTCTTTTAAGTACGCTAATGATATAGACACAAAAAAAATACTACATGTTTCTTTTTTAAAGCCACTTAGGTCAGTTATTAAAATGTAAATGTAATAATTCTGATGCCACATGCATTAGAATCCTTCTTCACGCTGTTACTTCTCTACGTATTGAGATTAAATCCAGAATGGTGATAGATTACATAAAGTATATCTGCGAATAAAAATAGTTTTACTTGCGACGGGGATATATAAATGTTTCAAATAATTCATATGTATGTTTGTTTGTTTTCAAATATACATTACGAGTAGGTAGATTATGATACTTTGGTAAGCTATATTACATGTCTAACTAGTATAAAGCGGAAGGCGGTGATGTGATAGAAATAGCATTATTTTCTCTCAGCAGCTAAAATAATTACTCGAAAACAACTGATAACGTTTTAATTACAAAGATAATGTTGAATATTAATTAGTGCATTTTTTATGAATTTAATTATGTTTTTGGGGTTCCATACCTCAAAAAAAGGAACCCTTATAAGATCACTTTGTCGTCTGTCAGTCTGTCTGCCTGTCAAGGTCCTAATACAATACTCTGGTCTGCATTACCTTGAAGCTGAGATAAAATCAACTTCTACGTCTCAAATCAAAAATACGTCGTTTATTTGCACATATTTTGACACTGGCAAAGGAATCAGAATTTATAGGGTACTCCTGTTAACTTAAAAGGCTAGGAAAAATCCGAAAATCGTAAATTTCTAACCATTCTAATGTTTAATGCTACGGAACTCTCGGTGTGCGAGTCAAACTCGCGCTTGTCCGATTATTTTAATATTGAGGTAGTAAATAATTATTTGTTATAGGTAGTGTAACCACACTGTACTGTCATGCACATTATTAACCTCTGGTGTATCTCTTTTACCAAATTAAACCGGTATTGTAGAAGGCCTATCTTACAACCTATCGTTATCAAAAGTCCGCTTGATTTATCTCATCCTCTATAGTCATTTTGGTATGGGATTGCATCATTATTTTGATCAATTAACCTGAAATCTTGATTACTTAATAATTAATATAATATTACAAATGTGATAGTAACTCTGTCTGTTTGTTTTCTTGTGTTTGACATTTATCTTCTACCTAAATAGATTTTGATGAAATATTAAGGATATATAGTACTGCATCGTGACGAATGAAGGTTTAACTTTACTCAGATAAATAAAATGTGCAAAAATTAATTTTATTTTTTTATATTAAATATTTTTATAACATATTATAACTACATATTTTACAGTAAAAAAAAGCTTCATAAGGTCACCTTCATGTCTGAGAGAACGTAGCAACTTTTCGAAAGACGCGAAATATTATAGATAAGAGAGAGAATATTATGAGGTATATTTTTCTCCGTTTTTTGCGAGTATCGTCATATCTATTGTATAGTATTTAGGTCAGGTGATTAAATAACTATTTTTATATTGTGAAAGTTTTATTTTATTTGACTTTGCCAGGCTGACACATTTCAATGGTACAATAATTCAAGAGCATTGATATTATTTTTAATTTTTTTTTAATACTCCTAAGATAGTTTATATTATAACTAGGGGCTCACCCTCGCTTCGCTCGGGTTCGTCCCTAGGTACCTACGTGTTGTATATATTTACTTCGCACCACCCGGTATATATTTGCTGATTTAATTACCATTGCACGCACCATGGCAACGATTATAATTGATACGTCAAATCAAGCTTCTAGCTTTAAAAATGACGTAATTTCCATACAAACTTTCATCCCCTATTTTAGCCCTTTAAAGCCCTTTTTCGCCTTAAAAAGTAGCCTATGTCTGGCTCTAAGCTACCTCCCCACCAATTTTCAGCCAAATCGGTACAGCCGTTGTTGAGTTATAAATAGTGTAACTAACACGACTTTCTTTTATATATATATAGATGACTTCACCATTAAGAAAAGCGAAGAAAGCAACTATGTATAATATTCTATTTACTTATATAAAAATCGCTAATAAAAATTACGACTACGACTAAAATTGCTTATCCTGTTTTGACTAAACACAAACTATCCGTATAGTTTTTATTATAAAATACACTGCAAGTCTTCTCATCGCCAGAATCTCGCAACCCTATCGTGTCGAAGTGTCTCCGGAACACCCCTTACCTTATAATACCGCGCGCGACGTGCGCCTGCGCAGTCGTATAGCGACCGTGTGTACGCATGCGTCTCGATCTTCTCTCGTATTTCAATTGCCTCCGTAGACGAAATCTGCCGAAATGAACGCGCGAGTGTTCGTGATCGTTCTAGTCAGCGTACATTTTTCGTGTTTAGGAGATATGGGAGCGTGTGCGAATTGTGCGAGTGGGGATCAAAGTGTTACTGTGTTGACGGAAGCTAGGATAGAGTTTGTGAAGCAGCAGATACTTAAAAAGCTTAGATTAAGTAGGAAGCCGGTCGTGGCGGTGCCGGTGAACAGCCTGCCGATGCCAGTGGCTCAAGGAGTCACATATAGCCAGGGTACTGACAAACCTCCCGAGTTCGACGACTATTATGGGAGAACAGAGCAGAAAATCATATTTCCGACTGAAGGTTAGTATTGCTATGTATCATTCTTTGGTATACGTTTTGAAGGAAGTCTCGGATAACCTTACCTTGATAAAGTTCTTAAATCCTACTATAAAAGGTCACGTAATTGCTGTGTGCATGTGGGAAAAACGTGCAAAAATAATAATAATAAAACGATAACTTTTCTTTTGCCCCGCGAAGTCATTACTTCGAAAGATAATAGCAATTAATTAAATTAATTGGTTATTATTTAATAAAAGCATCGTTAAAATACTCGTAGCTCGTAGTAATAAGGCAGAAGATAATGTTATGGAAATTGAGATAACTAAAAATAAAAAAATGGGATATCCTCAAATTGATTTAAAAAAACTATACATACATTTGTTTTTATAGGAGTTTGTTTATGAATTACTTTTTTGATTATTATAATCCTAAGTTAGATTGTTCTTTATTAATCTGCTTACCATATGAAATATATATTAACGAATTCATTTTGATTTTTGGTTCCCGGCGTTTCGAATGCTAAACAGCAATCATAGTCCCGGGATCGAAAAGTAATACTTTCTTATCTCAGGGAAATTGAACATGTGAAAAATAGATGTCTACTTTTAAATTAATATTGAGTTTACAATGTTTATCTTTGAAATCGCAAACTGCCTAACTTCTGGTGTTTACTTGTTACCGAAAATTTCTGTAACGATAATTCCTAATATCTACTTAGCCTGACCCGGAACTTAAACTCAGGAATAATTGATTAGCAGCTCTACATGCCAGCCACTAGACCACCGAGGCAGTAAGAGCAGAGGCCGATTGTTATAATTAATAAAGTATTAGTTCCGACTAATTACATAGAAATGCAATAACTCTCCACTATTACGAGTAAGTCAAGATCAAAGGGATGCGCCATTAGCCCATTAAGATATCATAGATAATTTAAATTATTGTTTAAACATGCTTTATGCCAATGCCCCTCTCTACCCCGGAAATACTTCACTCGCGTTCTTTTTCTCATAATTCAACAGCATTTTGTTTATATTATTATGTGTTTATATTATTCCTTTTCTCTATTATTTTTGTAACTTATGACTTTTTACCGAATTCAAAGGAAGATGTACTCAATTCAGTTCTTAGGAGGCGAATCGATAAAAACTTTTTAGTCACCAGCCAAGGGCCTCTAAGAAATAAAGGGTCCCTAAGGTTCAAAAAAGTAATTTAAAAATAGGTAAAAAATAAACGTAACACGATATCTTGTCCACTTGTTTAGTTATTGATTATGTCTAGGGTTCGGTTGTTTAGGGCTTATTTTGATAAAGAATTTGATAAGCTGTTCACATTTACAAAGCTTTACATTAATAAGTTCATGAAAGAGTCACATAATTGTTAATACTTTTAAATAAAATACGTATTAGAGACGTCGGGAACCAAAAATCGAAAAAATCCGCGAACAAATTCAATGTGATAGTTGTATTCATACGTCAAATATCCAAGTTAATCTAAGAAAGTATATATATGTATACTCGTATTATGTGAATTTATTTTAAGAAAAGATTTTTTCTCAAGTACTTGACTATTAAATTTTAGCATTACAATATTTTACTGAAATAGATAAAAATCTCAATATGACCTTGTTTACGGTAAAATACCACTAATAATAACCATTCACCTGGTTACTACAAAACGCTCTTTGGACTCACGCAACGGACTGTCTAGTTAGTTATTTTGCTGAAATATCATTTTCAATTATGCTTGTTCTTTACTTTACCTGGACTTTGGATCTGATGTTATTTTTATAATCTAACACATAACTGTTATTTTGAAAGTTTGTATGTGTTTCACGCTGCTTTCACGCTTTTGCTTCGCACTTTTACATTTTCACGCTGTAACTGCGTTGAAAGAAAATTTAAAACATTTTCCTCGTGTGCATAATGTATAGAACATGCATGCACATACGAGGAACTATGCATACATGTAGGTTAGTGCTAGTAATCGGGCCTATGTACAAATTTCGATCGCTGTGTGAACACTAGGTTTTAGAAAATCACAACTCAAAGATTGAAAGCTTTAAATCGAGCGTTGATGTCTAAAGTTCAGTAATAAAATTATTCAATATATTTGGAAAGCCTGTGTGCTAGCTTTTGAATTTGAGGATCTTAAAAGTACTTGAATAAACTAAATCTATAATACTAATTTAGAAAAATGTTTCTTTATAGATATTTTGTATAGAATATAGATGATTTGGTATGACGATAATTTTACAACCTGGAAGGACTTATTTATCCTTAAGGGCGAAGTAAGTTTGTATGAGGAATAAATCATCATTCAAGTAGTACGGGATACTAATATAAATACATAATATATAGAAATGTGAGATTAGGACCGTCCGTGACTTAGTTGATTAAATGTACCGTAGTATTTGTTTAACGATAGTACAATTTTTTTTACATTTTAAAGCTATTTTTTTTTCAAAAGTAAAAGATTTTTTCAATAAAAAATACAGACATATTGAGAACCTCCTCCTTTTTGGAAGTCGGTTGAAAAAAGTCGACTAGGGTTGACAGTATGATAAATAAATATGTTGTTTCATTAACACACACACACACACACACATATACACAACCCTATATAGTTTCATGGTACGAAGCTTGTGTTATAGTTACCAGGCAGTATATATGCTACATATATATCTTTCAATAATTTAAACATCCGTGGCTCATGAAAAAATGCTCGTGCTCATCACACAAATTAATGCTCCCAGCCGGCCTAGAACCTGCGACCCGTGAACCTGCTGGCACAGCAAGTTGCTAATATTTAATTGCTAATAAATTGCTGTTAAATTATAATAACTTAGTAAGCTTACTCTGAACGCTAAAATGTCATTGACTTCCTCATAAATTAAGATAACATGCAATAGAGTGTGAGAAATCACGTATTAATTAAAATAAACGATAAGAGTGTTAATTCTAAATAAAAATTTATAGAAAAAAAGTATCACGGCGCGTGCAGGTGTTCGGTAGCTTATGCAATACTTGACACAATTGTATCACGCCATTTTGTGAATAGAGTCAAAAGTCAAGTCAAAAATATTTTATCCGACGAGTCAATACACTATCAGTGTAATTATAAATAAAATAATTTAGGGTGCTATTTTTTGTTTCAAACGTTTGAATTTAAGAGGAGAGTTAAGGTTCATAGCATCTGGAACAGCGTTCCTTTTTTTAGTTTGGTTTTTACTCAGTCGGGATATTTTTAATAATTAACTGTTTAATTTAGACGTTTTAATAAAAAGAATTATTAAAATTGTCCAGCTGTGTAATTTATATTTATTAATTTATTCATTCATTCACAAGAGATGGTAGAATCTTGTCTAAATGAGTCAAATATTGATCAAACATACATGAGTGCGACAATTCCATCGAGAATTAATCACTACACAGTCAATATATTTTGTATCTACGAAGGTAAAACTGACATAAAATCGAACATAATAATTAATAATATGACCTATGACAGCAACATCAGCTTTACCACGAATATTATTAGAATGGACTGCCTCTGTCGAGAGATCCTGGGTTCGAGTCCCAGATTTAATTATTGAGTCTTTATGTTTATAGTAATTTTCAGTAACAGCCCGGAGTTGGGAAGTTGGCGGTGTGTCACCATTCGGCCTACCGGAGTATGAGAGTGATAGAAACAGAGAGTGCACTTGTGTCTGCGCGTACACTTGTGCACTATAATATCTCCTGCGTAGTTGGCTAGTCTCAATGAGATTGGCCGCCATGGCCGCAATCGGTCGGAGAACATTATAATTATCAGAAGGATCGAGTGTAAATATTAGAGCGATAAGTGATAACCCAGAGAAGGCACGCGGCGGAAGCGATCGTAACACTTAGCGTCTTTTTGTTTATTATTGTGCTTGATAATTAATTTGATAACCCCCGATGTATTAAGCACGTAATTTTAACTCATCTATCTTAAAATGTGCTAAAATATCGGTAGATTGAAATTTATATTAGACGGTAATAGTACTCGAGCATTTTCACTATTAAATTATCTAGCATATACCCGTGGCTCTGCTCGCATAGTTTAGTAAGTCGATTTTATATAGACTTCAAACCATTTTGGACTCTTCTCCTCTCTTTAGGGGTTGAATTTTCTAAATGTAATTATTAATGGAGTCTCTATGAAGGGAATCTATCAGTAAAAGAATTAACTTTAGTGAGATTTGTGATATTTCGCTTTTATATATTATATAGAAATAATAGAGATAAAACCAAGCCCGGGAGGTAAGAATTTTGTAAAAAAGGGGCATTTCTTTTCAGCCATAGTTTTCTTAGTATGATGTGTATGGCTTTTTTGCTCTATGTGATTTTATTAATGTCCCTACTCAATGGTGTCTTATATTAATTTCTTGGTTTTAATATTTGTGTAGTTGTTAAAGTTGTATTAAATGAAACTTTCAAACATTGATATGAGCAAATTAAATTCTCAAGCAAAAATTGACTAGAATACATTCTCTGTGACATGCGTACATACAATCCATACAATAACTAGCAATTTCCGCGGCTCCGCCTGCGCTAGAGGGATGTACATTTAGGGCATAAATCATAAGAATTTTTTTTTTTATGTCACAAAGGGGGCAAACGGGCAGGAGGCTCACCTGATGGAAAGTGATCACCTCCGCCCATGGACATCTGCAAGACTGCTAGACTGCAGGTCTTGCAGTTTTGCAGATGCGTTGCCGGCCTTTTAGGAAAGGGAGGGAGGGGGGAGGGAGGAGAAAGAAGGACGGGAGGAGGGATGGGGAGTGGGCCTCCCGGACTCTCACTTACCGGACGAAACGCGACAGCATAGCTGCCACTTCACGCCGGTCTCCTGTGAGAGAGTGGTACTATACGGGGCGTGCCGGCCCATTCGGCTGCTACCCGAAGGTAACAAGCATGGCACTACCACTTAGAAAAATGAGATTGAGACTTTCTTAATGTCAATTCATAAAAAAATAAAAATTTGGTCTGAAAATAGAAAATAAAAGTCTGTCACCCTTCTCATCTAGGCGAATTAAAAATAACCTACTACCTATTTTCAGATCTACCAAATATTCACAAAAAGTTTCAAAAAATCGGTGAAGCCGTTTCGGAGGAGTTCGATAACAAACACTGTGACACGCGATTTTTATATATAAGATGTACCTATATAGATAGTGCATTGTGCAACGCTACATAATTAACACTGTGAACCAGGATTTAACGCGGTTACTTTAGAAGCGGATATCTGTAGTTATCAATATAGGACGCATAGAATAATAATTAAAAAATTACGTTGCTCTCTTGACCTCTAACTAATATTATTTAAACTGAGTGTCTTATCAGCTACATTACATAGTGTTTTAAAAATAGCGCTCTATTATTTGTCTATTATACGATGCGGTGGTCAAATCTCTACTGCCTTTTAAGAGGTCTTGGATTCGAATACTTCCTGTAATTACCATGATATTAGGATGGGATAATGGCGTTGTATTTGCCCTTGCATATTACCTTAAATGTTCGATCCTGCGTCTTATATCTCATAATGTCTCTTCCAAAAATTTCCATGACAGGAAATCATAATTAGTGTGTTCCAGCGACATTGGAGAAGTCGTCTGCCTTTAACCTTATGGGAAGTCTGGCCATACTTTGCCTTCCTAAAATAAAGGGAGATTGGTCTCGCGAGCTTGAGAAGTCACGCTTGCTGTATAGGTACATGACCTTGTCATTTTGTTTTATCTCCACAAAAATGAGACAATGTAAGTCATTCATTCAACTTTTGAGTGATGCGTGATCTAGCCGTGATTAAAATTTAATTATCTATACTTCTTGATTTTAAATATGCTTACATAATTGATTTTTTCTATTTAATAACCAAGTTTAAAAATCATATAGTAAAATACTAATAGAAACTAATTTGCACGTATGTTAGGAGGTATCATCTTAATTACGAAAGCGGTTTTTAGGTACTCATAGCCTCAGGCGTACTGATCAGCTAGGCATGCTACTGAACTTTGGCGCTTTGACAAAAAGGGACGAGGAATATCTAGCAGATCCTAGGTCATAGCTTTCTCATCCTTCATACATTCAATTTGTCACTGCTTGTCCACACCGCCGTTATCACCACAACAACAACACTACTGTTTTTACTGATGAATAACAACAAACTAAATAATGCGACAACGTGAAAACACTGTTTGTGTTAAGGGTGCTATCACATTTTTTCTCGTATTTGACTCTGTTTAACTCGATTTTTTTTTAATTTGTGAGCATATCTAAACCATGATCACGCATCAAAAATCGAGTTAAACATAGTCAAATACGAGGCCAGTGTGACCGGCCAGTGTTGTCGCCATTCACCAGCATATCGGTAGTTAAGCTGCAAATACATGTGAGAGAGTTGGCGTAACATGCTGGCCTAGCACCTTGGCCCACTGTATGCAGCAGCCATAACATATCGATACATGACTGAATGCTTTGAAAGCCTATGAGAATGTATTAGTAACGTAAGTGGTAATTAATGCACGCTACGGTTTTGAGTGAAATTCGGTATGAGTAAAGGAAATACTTAAACAAATATTAGGTACTTCGACTATAATTATACAAAAAATTTGAGGACCACCCACGACATTTAAACAAAATCGTTTTACCACTATGTTGTACGTTAATTTTTTTCTCACAATCTCTATGATATTAAGTAAAATAAACTGTCAGCTTATCCGAGTGAGGCATCACGTGCGCGTCTGGTGGCACGTATCGATAAAGGCGGCCGCAACTAATTATTTATTATTGAAAAAGGTCGAGACGATAGGCCATATCTAATGGTGTGTTGTCCCAAAATTATACTCAAAATTTAAACGCCTCTATATCCTACTAATATTATGATAAAATTTGTGAAGATAGACGGATGTTCTTTACTCATTCACTCCAGATCAACTGAACGAATATGGATCAAATTAGCGCTATAGATTATAGCATAAAGGAAAATAATATCCCGAATAATATACGGTTCCCGTGGGATGGGATACATTTCTTTTTGTTTTTAAATCGTAACATACTTACTCGGGGTGAGTCGGTCTCCCGTCTCGGTAATGATAAAATAAATAGTTATACTTAACTTAACAAACTTTATAATTACCTGATTTTCTATTAGTGATTGATTATTATACAACTGGTGGTGGTTAAATTTCAAAATAAAGTCAGGCAGATTTTTAAGAAATAAAAAAATAATCAATAATATAATTTTTTCTCATCATAATCAGCCCTTTCTATGCATTTGACGACATCTCATTAGACCGTAGTGCATCACACTGGTCAAATAGGGGTGGCTGTACAAGAGTTTGGTAAATTAGTTTAGGGTAATAGTTCTCCTTCTCAAGGAGAATGAATCATACACCGTCTTACCATGTCGTAATAAGATAAGAGGTGGGAGATCCGGGATGCGAACCTGCTACATAGTCTCTCAGTGGTTACAAATACTATACTATAACAATAACATCAAAGAAAAAAGCGGATGCGTAGGCGCATGTGACTTTAGTAGCGTTATCAATCCACAAGTTCAGTTATTGACAGTTGAGATTTAATTTAACCTGTCATTACTGTTATCACGCCGCCGCGCCGTGCTCGCTGATACTCGTTACTCGCACGCTACGCTACAAATTATAAACATTCATATTTTTTACGATCTAGAATAATAAGGAAGTGGTGACCACATAATTAAATATTATTGTTTATCTTAGATCACGCTTTTAAATGCATTATGACGTACAGTTTTCATAAATACATACGAGTATGACTTACCAGTCAACTGAGATACCATAGATTTATCTGTTACTGGCGACTTAACCTAGCTAGTGCCTACGCTGAAGTCCATCCCTGCATTCTCCCGGGATAAAAATCTATCTCCAAATCATTCATCGAGATCAAACTCGGCCTTACTGGCAAACAAACATCCATTCAAACTTTTGCATTTATAACATTAATTATAGGATATATTTTATACAAAGTAAAACATAAAATTATAAAATGCAAACAACTAGTAAGTAGTAGCACGCACAAGCAAAGCGAGGGTACGTCGCTAGTCCAAAACATAAGTTCCTATGTAAAAATTTTTTTTGACTCTCCCTAAAGGAATACGTTCTTCGTATTTCATTACAATTTCTTTCAAATAATAATTCATATTTGTAGCTATAAGGATATTTTGATTTAATTCGAATACGAAACATGAGAATAAGCGTTTAACTTAACTGAGTGTGCACAACCATTTATTTATCTCAGAATGGCCTCTAGGGTCATTCCTTGTTCCAGTTGCCAGGAGGTCAAATTAGTAAAATAGTGTATAATTGGAGTCTGTCTGGTCGATTAAGGCTGATATTTTAAAAGCAAATCGTTATAAAATAATTATCATCAATGTTTAAAGTGACCGTGGGAGCGCATTCCTAACGCTCGCTGGCTTGGATACCCAAGTGATGCGAGATCAAATCCGGGTCTCGCAGCTCTGATATTTTCAGGTGCGAATCATTTCTATCATGATTACCATTTGTCTTACGTAAGGAAACCTGCATGTTTGAGAAAACCTAGCAAGTTTTCTAAAGACATGTGAAATCCGCCAACCCGCACTAGGCCAGCGCGGTGGTCTATGGCCTGATCCCCCTAGTAGTAAAGTGTGGCCCGTGACCAGCAGCGGGACGTTAAAAAGACCTATATCGTTTTAGAATAGTTATATCGTTTTATAGTTAGTCCTGATTTGTGGATTTTCCATTATATTTATACAAGTTAGTGATTATGACTACGGCTGTGTTTTTGTTTCTATTTGCCCTTTTCTTGTGAACTTAATTATCGCTTTATACAGCAGTATAGTAATTCGATACTTACGAGTATACGTATACAAGACGACACGTTTGGCTCAGTTGGTAGTGACCCTACTTTCTGCGCCAGCGGTCGCGGGTTCGAGTCCCGCTGGGGACATTCATTTGTAGAGCACAAATGTTTGTGCTCCAGTCATGGGTGTTTATATTTATAAAATGTATGTATTTAAAATTTATATGTGTAGTATATCATCTCTCTGGTATCCGTAACTCAAGTCTCGTAGCTTACCACGGAACTAGATAGCGCTGTGTGTAATAGTGTCCCAACACGTGTCCTAACATACATACATATCTATATATACAGATTTTACTTTTATTTATTTATTTATTTTTCTATTTTTTTTTTTGTTTCAGGAGAATGTCTAACGTCGGGACGTTATCCCTTCACGTGTCTTCAGTTCGAGCTGCCGCCCGACGTGGAGCCTGAAGAAGTCACTGTAGTTGAGTTATGGTTTTATAAGGTAGGTCAACATAAATAGTCACCTGTGTAACCTTTCCCTAGGATAAAAACCCGCATAATGAATTATGTACACGCAAGTTTCCACAATCGATATCACTAATAGAAAATTGAAAAATATAAGAGGACAGTAAAGCAAAAAATATACAAGAGTGTTTAATTGTCTGTGTATTCCATGTACAAATAAGCAGAATTTAATTCACAGCTTATATTCAGCTATGGGAGAAAGATTCTTTAGAAATATCTCAAATAGCATTTTAACAAACATTCTTTAAAATCAGACCAAAAGTTGCAGAATTCGAAAATTATGTATGTAGAAAGATGAATTTACATAATACGTTAATAAATTAATCTGATATTCACAGTACCATTCAATTTTCACAGGAGCGAGATCCCCTCGACGAGTACAATCAAACCTTCGTGATATCAGAAGCAGCCCACTGGGACAGTCAGCAGCAGTTCAAGAAGACCAAGCCCATCGCTATTAAGGAGACGGATATTGGCGAGGGGTGGGTGCGGGTAGAACTGGCCTGGGCGGTGCGCGTGTGGCTTGAAGGGAGGGAGCGATTGCATACGTTGCACGTCGCGTGTAGAACTTGTCAGGTGAGAAGAATTCTAAATAATAATATATTGTTGCGTAATATAGTGTGAACTCGTCATAATAGCACGCTTGTACCATGCCTTAGAACGGCGAATGTCAATTTTTATCTTATGTCAATTAGATGACAGGAACAGCTTATTACAAATTCTAATGTGTTAGAGAGGGACAAAACACTTTCGGGAAAGGATTCGAAATTACTAGAAACATTTTGAATTTTCGATACTAGAATGTTCTAATATTTATGCATATAAAAAGGCCGGCAGTGTGTCGAGAGATCAGTTGACATCGAGTCGAAGTTGAGTGAAGATAAGAAGCGATACGAAATAGTGGAAAAGTGAAGAGTTAGTTAAAGTATTGGTGAAGAAGTATTGAGAAGGAGTATTAAGAAGAGAAATACAGTGTTCAGAGACTAGTGTTGTGTACAGACTGTGCGTGTATTGAAAGTGAAATAAAACATCCTTAGTGCAAGAACGCTTATAATTTCCGATCCCGAACCCGTAGTACGTAACAATTGGTGTCAGAAGTGGGATCGGAAATGCCGTTAGTACCGAGGCACGAGAAGGAAGGCGTCACTACACGCGCAATGGCGGAACAACAAAGGGAGGATTCCGGCCCTAGTTCTTCAAGTGGGGAATCCGCGGCTCAACAGAACACCACACCGGACATGAACGCCCTTCTGCAGCAAATGGCGTTCATGATGCAGGGACAGTTGCGCGCGCTCCAAGATGAACAGGCTCGCCGCGAGGAAGAACATGCGCGCCGCCAGGAGGAGCAGCTGCGCGCACTTCAAGAAGAGCAAGCCCGCCGTCAAGAAGAACAAATGCGCGCACTCCAAGAAGAGCAAGCCCGCCGCCAAGAAGAACAACTGCGCGCACTCCAAGAGGAGCAGGCTAGGCGCGAGGAAGAAAATACGCGCCGTCAAGAAGAGCAAACCCGCCGCCAGGAAGAACAGCTGCGCGCACTCCAAGAAGAGCAAGCCCGCCGCCAAGAAGAACAACTGCGCGCACTCCAAGAGGAGCAAGCTAGGCGCGAGGAAGAAAATGCGCGCCGTCAAGAAGAGCAAACCCGCCGCCAGGAAGAACAGCTGCGCGCACTCCAAGAGGGCATTCACAAGGATGTCATAGCTGCTCTCCAACAAAATGTGGAAAGGGTGGAAGCCGTTGAGAAGGAAGTTGAGGGCATAAAGACGACACTCGGTGAGGCCTTAGAGGACTATGACTCAAAGCTTTCTAAAATAGAAAAGAGGGTCGACTACTTGGAAACTCACAAATTACCGCGTAGTGTCGACATTAGCTCACCACCAGCAAAGAGCTTCAAAGTCCCTTACTTCGACGGCAAATCTTCTTGGGCCGCATTCAAGATCCAGTTTGAGACAATCAAGGAGACAAGCGGATGGACGGATCACGAGGCCCGATCTGCCCTTACCGTCGCACTTAGAGAGGAGGCTCTGAATGTATTGGAGGCTCTTTGTGCTAGCAACCCTGGCAGGAAGATCACATATAACGAGCTACTTAGCTCTTTAGAGTCGCGGTATGGTGATAGTCATCTGGAACACGTGTACAGGGCTCAAATTAAAGACCGTACACAACGAGCCAATGAAACCCTGCAGCAGTGGTCCATGGAGATTGAGAGGCTCGTACGGAAGGCATATCAATCTTCGCCATCCACCATAGAAGCTATTCTTCTACAGTCATTTGTGGACGGGATTCGCGACCCGGAGGTACGTGCCACTGTACGTTTAAGACACCATACCAGTCTCAAGGAAGCTGTCGCTCATGCTTTGGAGGTTGAAGCTGTGCGCCATGACACAAGAGCTTGGAAGGTGAGGGAAGTGGTCACTACGGAGGGATTATCCACCGGAAGACGTTTTTTTAACCCAAGATGCTACGAGTGCAGCGAGCGGGGCCATCTCAGAAGTAACTGCCCTAAAATAAAGAACGTTCGGAGGCAGTCAGATGTGGCTGTATCTACTTCTGACCAGCCACAGGAAAACTAATTCCAGCCAGGGCTGCGGGGTGGGCACTGGCCGGGGGATCTACAACCCCACAAATAGAAGTAAAACAGACAGTGGATGGAAACACCTTAGTAATACATGGCGCAATTAATGGAGTAGTATGTAAACTGACGCTGGATACCGGAGCATCTCGAACTGTTATTAATAACCGAAAACTAAAACACATTGCGGACAATAATTTACAAGATAAAAGGCACATCACTCTTATGACAGCCACCGGCCAGCGCATACCTGTTTGGGGGGAAAGGAAAATTGCAATCAAAATTGGGGACAACATCTATTGGCATAAAGCAATAGTTGCAGATATCGTCGATGATTGCATTATTGGATTGGACTTTCTTCAAAATCACCAGTGTACGATTGACATGAAACATGGAGTTTTACGATGCAGAAATAGAGAAGTGCCGATAAGTGGTGGAATTCACGGAAAAGTTTGTTGCTTGAAAGACACCGCTCTTCCACCAAGATCGCAGACTCTAGTACCAGCCGCTTTACCTCAGAACAAGTCAGGCCGTCCATGGTCATGTGCTATTATAGAGAAGTTGGAAGATGAGAGCTCATGGATCCCGGCAAGAGTTGTTGTAGGTAAAGCTTCGACAACTATGGTTCCGGTTCTGAATACCAGTAATTCTACTCAAACCATTCGAAGAGGCGAAGTTGTGGGGACTTGTGCAGAGATAGCCTGGTTAAGCAGATGTCAACCGAAAGAAAAGGTGTTGAACAAGGATAAAGAGCAAGCGATGAAACTTTTGGAAGATTGTAAGGAAGATCTCACAAGTTCACAGAAGGCGAAAGCTGAAAATTTACTGTACCGATATTCAGATTTGTTCTCCAAACATGATGGCGATATAGGAAGAACCGGATTAGTTAAGCATAAAATTAATACTGGGGACGTAGCGCCTATTCGACAACGACCTAGACGAGTTCCTTGGGCTAAGGAAAAGGAAGTTGACGACATGATCCAAGACATGAGAAAGAATAACATCATCGAACACTCCACTAGTCCTTGGTGTTCGCCAGTGGTACTAGTAAGGAAGAAGGATGGATCTACAAGGTTTTGCATCGATTACCGTAGGCTCAACGATGTAACCAAAAAGGATAGTTATCCCCTGCCTCGAATCGATGACACCCTAGACACTCTCAGCGGTATGAAATGGTTTTCGACTCTCGATTTGAAGAGTGGCTACTGGCAAGTGGATATGGACCCCGTGGATAAGGAGAAAACTGCGTTTTCAACTGGAAAAGGGTTGTGGCAGTTTAAGGTTATGCCGTTCGGGCTATGCAATGCACCAGCCACATTCGAGAGATTAATGGAACGTGTTCTTGCTGGATTACTAGGAGAAGCCTGCCTTGTTTATCTGGACGACATAATTATTGTGGGACGTGATTTCGAAGACCATCTTCAGAAACTAGAAAAAGTATTCGATAAACTAAGGGAAGCTAATTTAAAGTTAAGTCCGAAGAAGTGCTCATTTTTCAGGAAGCAAGTAAATTACCTTGGACACGTTGTTTCGGAAAACTTTCGGACCCTAACAAAATCACTGCTGTGAAAGATTGGCCAACCCCTAAGGACAAGACACAAGTGAGAGCATTTCTAGGATTGTGCTCTTACTATCGACGGTTTGTGAAAGGCTTTTCTGACATCGCCAAACCACTTCATAAACTGACCGAAGAGAAGAGACCTTTCGTATGGGACTATAATTGCGAATCGGCCTTTCAAGAACTGAAGAAACATCTTTGCCAAACACCGATCCTTGGGTATCCAGACACAAAGGGAGAGTTTATTGTCGATACTGATGCCAGTAATATCGGTATTGGAGGTGTATTGTCCCAGCGGAAGGGTGATCAAGAGGTGGTCATCGCATATTTTAGTAAGTCACTTTCTAAACCAGAGAAGAATTATTGTGTTACTCGAAGAGAGCTACTTGCTGTAGTAAAAACCTTACAGCATTTTAAAAAATACTTAATAGGACGCAAATTTTTGGTAAGAACCGATCATGCTGCTCTGAAATGGTTATTGGAATTCAAGGACCCCGACGGACAGGTCGCGCGGTGGATCGAGCAGCTGCAAGAGTTTCAGTTTGAAATAGAACATCGTGGGGGTAAAACACACAGTAACGCCGATGCTCTATCTAGAAGACCATGCGAAGAACACTGCAAGCATTGTCAAAGAAAAGAAGCAAAGGAACTAGAATCTATTAAAATCATTAGAACAGATTCGATAGATGAACGTTGGAGCGATGATGCTATGAAGAGAGCACAAGAAGAAGATCGAGATATACGACCCATTCTAGAATGGTTAAGGAGTGGTAGGCCAAAACCTAAGTGGACTGATATAGCACAATACAGTACCGCTACGAAGAGTTTGTGGGCACAATGGAACAGTTTGTTGTTACACAATGGAGTATTGTGCCGCAAATGGGAAACAACACGTGGAAATGATAGCCATCTCCAACTAGTTGTACCTAAAATAAAAGTATCCGAGGTACTTCGCGCCTACCATGATGGTTCCTCTGGTGGACATTTAGGGGTGAGAAGAACGTTAACCAAGATCAGGGCACGATTTTACTGGTTGCACTGTCGAGATGATGTAGAAGACTGGTGTCGGAAATGCGAACAGTGTGCCTCCGTCAAAGGCCCGCAAACTAGAAGCCGAGGAGCTATGAAAGTATACAACGTTGGGGCACCTTGGGAGAGAATCGCATTAGACGTGGCAGGACCATTTCCTATTACTAATTCTGGGAACCGATACATTTTAGTTGTAATGGACTATTTCACAAAATGGCCCGAAGCATTTGCCATACCAAATCAAGAAGCTGTTACTGTTGCAAATAAATTGGTAAAAGATGTATTTTGCAGATTTGGCATTCCATTAGAAATGCACAGCGATCAGGGAAGAAACTTCGAATCACAGGTATTTCAAGAAGTGTGCAAAATTATGGGAGTGCATAAAACTAGAACTACGCCTTGTCATCCACAGTCCGATGGAATGGTGGAGAGATTCAATCAGACTTTGGAACGACATCTAGCCAAGGTTGTAGATAGTCATCAAAAAGATTGGGACGAGTATTTATCACTGTTTCTCCTTTCTTATCGGACCGCACTACATGAAAGCATTGCCATGACACCTGCCTTTGCCAATTTCGGAAGAGAGTTACGGTTACCAGCGGATCTGTTAAGTGGTTGCCCGCCAAATACACCCAGTTGCATCACCGAATATGCCAGCGAACTAAGAGCGAAGATGATTGATGTTCATGAGCAGATACGAGATGCAGGGCTACAAGCAAGTGAACGCATGAAAACGCGTTACGACCGCAAGGTGACAGAAACGAACTTCGAGGAAGGCTCATTGGTATGGCTGCATAACCCGGTGAGACGAAAGGGTAAATCGCCAAAACTACAACCCAGCTGGGAGGGGCCTTATAAGGTTATAACAAAAATTAACGACGTCACTTTCCGAATTCAACGAACATCTAGAAGTCCAGCTAAGATCGTACATGTGGACCGATTGGCTAAGTACCATGGCAACAACAATGCTCGAGACGAGCATAACTAAGGAGGGGGTAGTTTTGCGTAATATAGTGTGAACTCGTCATAATAGCACGCTTGTACCATGCCTTAGAATGGCGAATGTCAATTTTTATCTTATGTCAATTAGATGACAGGAACAGCTTATTACAAATTCTAATGTGTTAGAGAGGGACAAAACACTTTCGGGAAAGGATTCGAAATTACTAGAAACATTTTGAATTTTCGATACTAGAATGTTCTAATATTTATGCATATAAAAAGGCCGGCAGTGTGTCGAGAGATCAGTTGACATCGAGTCGAAGTTGAGTGAAGATAAGAAGCGATACGAAATAGTGGAAAAGTGAAGAGTTAGTTAAAGTATTGGTGAAGAAGTATTGAGAAGGAGTATTAAGAAGAGAAATACAGTGTTCAGAGACTAGTGTTGTGTACAGACTGTGCGTGTATTGAAAGTGAAATAAAACATCCTTAGTGCAAGAACGCTTATAATTTCCGATCCCGAACCCGTAGTACGTAACAATATCAATTAGTATCTCGGCTAGCGATATGATTTTGATTAGGCTCATCACTAATATTTAAAAATCTCGTGTCACAGCGTTTGTTATCGAACTCCTCCGAAACGGCTTGACTGATTTCTATGAAATCTGAGAATAAGGCATTGCAATTTACGTAGTAGGTACTGCCAATTTTTTTTAATATTTATAAAAATCAATTGCCGTTCGTTAATCTTGCTAAAACTTAAAACCGGCTGGATCGGATTTTTTTTTGGTTTATTGGGGGTGTATCAGAATAATTAAAGCATAAAAAATGGAAAAACCAAACTCATGGAAAATCGAAAAGTTCAAAAAAGTTTATTTTGTGTGAAACTTAAAACGTACTGAGTAATAATTAATATATATGATTTTCAACAGCTTCGTCGAGCGCCTCTGTCATTCCACGAAAAGCATCGTCCATTCCTCGTGGTGTACACCAAGTACGCCGGCAAGAGACGGCGAGGGAGGACCCTGGAGTGTGGAGCCAGTACCAGTGAATGCTGCAGAGAGCCCCTCTACGTAAGCTTCAGGGAATTGGGCTGGGACGACTGGATCATCAGACCAGCTGGCTACCATGCGTACTTCTGCAAAGGCACTTGTGCACCAATATCCGCTGTGACGCAGGCGGATAGTCATTATTTTAATATTATTAAGGTAGGTTTTATTATGTTTCATAGATCATAACTGAAATAAGTGCTATAGATAACTGCAGTTGTGAATAAAATATATTTTATGCGTAAATGTAAGATATTATATAAATTAAACATGCGAAATCCTTCCCCCTTGTACTGAGGGAGGCCCGTGCCCAGCAGTGGGACGTTAAAAAGGGCTGATGATGATGCGAAAAATATTAAGAACTTGTAACCTAACATTTCATCTTAGTCCCCAGCTTTAGCCTTTATTAGTAAAACTATAATCAGAGTTTACACTAGCGTTAGCTAACAGGCACTTTCTAAAAACGTAAATCTATTACGCGGGTATTTGAAATTTAAAATAAATCTATCTTGTCCGTTTTTTACGTATTTATTTTGATTTTCGGTATAATTTTTTAGGGTACGTGCTGTTCATAAGTACAACAGCTGTACAACAAGTATCGTTGAGACATCCAAAACCTTTGTCTCTCCCGTGAATATGATTGCTGTAAAGCTTTCGAAAAAATTGAAAAACAGTCTTACTTCTAAATTCTTAGTTACTTCTAGTTTGCTTTTTTTGGCTATACTGAATCGTTTTAGTAATTGGTTCTCGATTTTGTCCACAGAAATATTTTTATACCGTGTCAAACGAAATGAAATCAGAGTTCAAGCCATGCT
Source organism: Boloria euphrosyne (assembly GCA_951802675.2). Taxonomy (NCBI): domain Eukaryota; kingdom Metazoa; phylum Arthropoda; class Insecta; order Lepidoptera; family Nymphalidae; genus Boloria; species Boloria euphrosyne. Next base: position 8,372,761 of record OX637896.1, read on the forward strand.
GCGCGCCGACCACCTTCAGCTCTCTGCAGCTTCTCTACATGGACTCGAATAACAGCGTCACGCAGAAAACTCTCCCCAACATGGTGGTAGAATCGTGTGGGTGCATGTAGGATTTACTTTCAATTCAAATCAATTATTTCTTTTAATGGCTTCCAGGAGTGCTGATTTTTACTTTAGGGCCGGACGTTTTTACGTGTCAATGCGTTGTTTCATTGCTTATTTGTCAAAAGACCAATTTTAAGAACTTTTAATTCAGAATTATTGCCTTTTACATTCATTCTGTAAGTAAAAATAATCAGTTTGCTTTAGAGCAATAGATAAAAGTATTACAGATATTGTTAGTTTGAACAAATAAGTGAATACTTTTGGGCTAACCTGTAACACTGATCTTAGCTGCAGTAATTAGCAGTTAAATCATTCTTAAAATTAACTTGATGCTAATAAAACACGGCTTCTCAAAGTGGGATACGTAAAGTAATTAAAATACATTGAGTTTAAATAAATTAAATCTATATTGATAAGGAGTAAAATAGGTCTGGGTCTAAAAAAACTAGACTGAAGAAGTTGGTCTTATGTAGAATGGTAATGTAGAATGGTAATGTAGAATGGGTGTTACTTTGAGAAGCCTTGTCCACAAGCAAGGTAGATTAAAAAACTCAATTCTATTTGAGTTAAATTTAGCTTATAATGATAAAAATTAACTGCCAAATTATTTCCCGAACAAGTTATTTTGTTGAAAATTATAATTACACTTTCTTAACTGTGGGTGATATTTCTACTTAAGTTGAATGTGATAGTTAGTTCGATAGTAAGTTATTATCTAAGATTGTTGTGATTTATTTATAAGATATATCAAACAGTGCATTTATTTAATAATAGATTTAAGTACAATTTGAACTAGTTTTCTAGATCTGGAATTATGTAAATAATAGGTGTTTCATATTTTTACTTCGTAAGCTTTTCGCTTAGGTAGGTAGTTACATTAATTTATTTTTTCATTTGTTATCAAATATACAAAGTTAACTTTTAGATAGAGTTCATTTTTAAATTTAACTTAGTTATTTTTACTAATATTATTTAAATATTTGGTTTTTATTTTATTTTGGTAACCATTCGCAATGAAGGACGTCGACGTATTGTAAAGATATTACGTAGGTTTCATTATAAATGTGAAAATGGTGGATACTTATTTCTAAACTGCACCAAATTCCAGAATGGCTGAACGGATCTGGATGAAACTTGGCATAACAATTAATTATAGTCTCCTAGGCTTCTCCAGTAGCTCATAGGTAATTTTTATGTAGGAAAAATGTATAGTTCCTATGGGATAGATTTGTTTATGTCTAGAGGCGAACCCGAGCATAGTGAAGGTGAGTCGCTGTATTTCCCAAGAAATACCATTTTATAATAAACCTTAAAGATGACAGTTCAAATAGTGTATACAAGCCTGTATACAAATGATATCAGAGCAGTAAATCAAGTGTAAATAAATGAAGCCGAAATGATAAGGTCCTCAGTCAATGAAGTTAATGAGAGGACTTTGGTTCGGCCGCTGTTTATCGAAACTCGTAAAACCTGTGGTAAACAACAATCTAAGCAACAATGTTTAGTTATAAGGAGCTTTTTCGAAATAAGTGCGCATGCGCAATTCTTGTAATGTATGACTAAATTTTTTGCAATGTAAAATAAATTTAAATTCGGTGTTCTCTATATTTTTATTCTTTGTAATGACTAAAGAAAAGTAAGTTCAGAGCACTTTTAAGCTACAAGACGGCCTTCATGAGAGTGTTATCAAAATATCTAAGTATGATAAATTATCAATTATCTGTATTTAATATGTAAATATGTAATGTTCTAGGTTTAAGTGAACGTTTAGTAATAAGTAAAAGCCGGAATACCTCTTTTGAAATCGCCATTTTAATGTGTACAAAATGTTGTGTAAAAAACCTCCTTTTTGGAAGTCGGTTAACAAAATCACAGTCTTATGTTAAAATGGCGAATAGATAACAGAACATTCAGACGTTTAGATAATTCGATATAAGTATTAGTTGATATGAATGTTAGTACTGGTATGTAAATTATTGTGATTCGTAAAATTATTGTGAAGCATTAGGTGTAGTATATTATCTGTACAAGCCATAGACATAGAGAGTGAACCGAATGTCAAGTTGTTAATTAAAAATAGCGGGAAAGCGCTACAGAGTCAAAACGAATGTGCGTTCAAAAGTACTTATTGAAAAACGTTTAGTTAAAATAAATTATAACCATTTTACATTCCATTATAAAATTATAATTTTCAATAATTTCAATAAGTCATATTATATCATGCGAGTTTTACCTCATTCCATTCTCTACATCTATGGTACAAACTAAGTTGTGCGTTAGTTCTTCAAGTTTGGAAATAGTAGTTCTTTTAAGGAGTTTATATATTAAATAAAGGGGCTTAGAAAAGCTGAAATTTTACAAAAAGCAATAAATACTATGGAGTGTAGAGTTATAAAGAGTAGAAACCTATAAAGACGACAAGTTAAAAAAGTATTCATCTGTAAGCGGAAAATTACAGCCCTTACACACCAGAAAGGCGGGCGAACGAAAAACTACGATATGAACATAGCAAAAAATTATAAATCAATATGATTTATTAGATGACAGTGCTCCGACCACACATATATTTTGTTTGAAAAGTGCGCCATAACCAAGCGGAAATCGGTCGGTTCTTGTTTATATTTCTTAGTACTTTCGGCGCTTTATTTGAAAAATTTTAAAATTTGCATCGCCACCTTTAATGGACGTTTTTTAATCATACACTTATAGTTCTTCTTATGACTCTACTCTCCATACTGAATACAAATCCACGAAAAATATATCAATGTCATAGTATGATTTTGAGACATTATGGTTAATTTTGTTAATTTAATACAATCTACTTGAAACAAGCCTTTTACTTCCCTGAAAAAGCATTATTTAAAACCATTTATTTCACAAACTATTTTTTTATTTTTTATTTCATTAATATATAATATATACATAATAATTATGTATATTGTATAGTAAACAGGTATGTATGTTCGTAAAAGCTAAGGTACTTGTACGTGTGAACTTTGTTTTGTTATTTGTACTTAAAACGATTACACTCGCACCACAGTGCCTGAGTATTATAGTTTAATGAACCGTCGAAATAAATGTAAATAAAATTACACTTATACCATTTATATGTGATATTATTTATATTCCCATTGAAATAGATTTTAAAGGTAATTTTTCTATAGGCATCTTGTCAGTTTCAGTAGCTCGGAAACTACTGATTTAGTTTTAATCTAAATATATAAGATGAAATTTGGCAGAAGGGTAATAGTAGTAATAGTAGTAAGAACGGATTTTGCGACAGGGCCGGATCAAGGTCTAAGGGATCTCGCAAGTTTGTATGAGAGTCATCTCTTTTTTTGTGTTATAAACTTAAATTTGGGAGCACCTCGGAACTAACCTGAGCGAAGAGAGTGAGTGAGTTTGAGTATAATAAATTAAATTGTTCATATAATAAAATATTCTGATTTACCCGCAAGTAAAGCCAAAGGCAACTAGTCTAAAATAAAAGTCACTCAAACGCACAACATGTTTAATATGAAGCAACAGTCGCTGCCGGTATCGCTTAATACTATTTTTTTCTACTATAATGAGAGAAGTTGCTACTTTTCTATACTTCAATGGCAAATTATAAACTGGAATCATAATAAATCCAGGAAAAATTCGTAAACATAATTTTATTTAAAATGTCGAACATGAGCGTAAATCTTAAAAACGTGGTCACGATATCTAGAAAAAAAAAATAACTGTGAAATTAAAAAATATTAAGTCAATGTTCTAGCATAGGATTAAATTGTAGCAGGAAATTAATAGTTGTGGAAATCACAATATTATTATAAATATTTATTTGAAATGCCAAAGTTCAAAAAAACCATAAACTTCTCTCATTACGTGGTAAAGTTTTATTTCAAGCATTAACTACATACATTTAAGGCAACAAATGACATAAACAATATGTAATTATAATAATTATAATTTAAAATTTACTAAATTGTTTAAAAAAAAAATACTAGGCAAAGGAACAAGCCGTTCAGCCAAATGTTGCCATCATCTGACACACAAATTAATGCTAAATACTTTATTACTAGATATATGTTAAACATACAGACAGACAAAAATCTGTTTTTTTAAACATCACAGACTCCGGACAAATGCCTTAAAATAGATTAAATAAATATTTTTTAATCTACTTTTTAAAAAAATATAGTCAAGTGCTATTCACTATAGGAGTATGGAATGGCACTTATTGTCTTTTAGACTTGGCAGATATTTTATTCATTTTTAAATTAGTTAAATTTAAATTTGGAATGATTTCAACAATCACAAGCCTTCTTATTTTTTATACATTTGCTGCGTTCCACTAAGCGCCCACAACGATCAAAATGCTCCTTTAGTCGTTCCACATAACGACCGCGGTCGTTGTGGTCGCGGCGACAACGTCACTCATGACGTCATGACTTACGCTCACGCGAAGCACACGACGACCCATCTACAAAGGTGGGTCGAAGTGGTCGTTGAGAAAATTAGCGGCATTTTCAAAACTCTAAGCATCAAAGATGGCGACCGTGAAACTTACGTTATTTCATGCAGAAAGAGATATTATGCTAGTTATTTGAACGAAAATAATTAAATACACCACTAATATTAAATATAAAAATTAAATTATCATTTTTTTCAATATAAATTGATTTAAACAATAATTATTTAAGTTTATTTTCAAGGCTTGCAGATTATAAAGAAACTTCTTAAATCTTTTGCTTTCTTTTTTACTAACTCGCCGTTTGTATTATTTACCTCTATGCTCAAAACGCTCTATAATCCATTCCACTTGAATAAGCGACAGTAACGCTCACAAGCAAGTGGAACGGGAAAAACTGCGGTCGTGAGCGTGATCGTTGTGAACGCTTAGCGGAACGCTAATTATATAATAATACATAATAATATATAAAAGTGGACCAACAAAAATAATATATATAGGCCTGAGATCTTTACATTATTTTGGCCACATTTACACTTACATAACTAAAATTTATGTAAATGTTCTTATTAAATTTTGCTTAGCTACTTAAAACATGATATTCATTTGAAATATAAATAATTGTGTATATAAATATTACTAATCTCTAGCACCCTATATATAAACAAATGAACTTTAAAAAATTGTGTAGATTTCATTAAAAAATTTAAAAACTTCATTAGAAAATATATAGAATGTACTATTTTTTCATATAAAATAATTTAACTTACTACATACAGGCACAACCTTTGTGACATTAATTATTATTTATTTAACTTAAAACTAAGTCGCTTAAAATTTAGTGTCATAGCAACACTTTTGATACTCTTAGTATGAGAATGTTTAAAAAAGAATAAAAATAGTAAATAAATTGTTATTAATTTAAGAAATTATTATAGTTCTTTCTTAGGTTTACGCGAATATTCGACATTATAAATGAAACTACCTTTTCGGATTTTGTCGCGGATATATAAACCTATGAGACGTCAAATACCTTAGTCTCTCCCGTGACCATGATTGCTGTAAAGCATTCGAAACGTCAAGAACTAAAAATCAAAATAGATTCGCGACAAAATCCGAAAAGGTAGTTTCATTTATAATTATCATAGTTTTGTAATTTCAATAAAAATAAATTTTTAATTCTCTTTTAAAACGGCACTAACATCAATGTTTCGACAAACATTTGAAAAATCGATTTTAAGCGACTTAGTTCTATAAAACACAAACAAAATGGCGCTCCAGTTGCAACTTTCTTTCAACATTCCACATAAACATAGCGCAGGTCGAATCTCGTATACGTATCAGCACCCCTACAGAATAAACCCTAAACATAGAATACTGTGTAACGTCAGTATGCAAAGTCCTTTACTTTTTTTATCACTTCGTGTAACCTGCAATTAAAAACAAAAGTTTTTGAAAAACGGTTACTGTTTTATAAAATAATTCTATATTACATATATTATGTTAGAGAATGATTTATAATAATTGACTGTGTAGTGTGTTGCCATGTTCGTTATTTCTTACGTGAATGAGGGTAGTCCACAAGTGTTTGACACAAGTTATTGGAAATGTTATAAAGCGTGAGTCAACAGCGCGAGTGGGTCCACTTTATCGTGAACACTCGAATGTGCCGTATGAGAACATTGACCATGACGGAAGGATATCGTGACAGTATAATATTAAATCCATCGGCATCCCTAACATATAAATAGTCTAGTCTATTATGGTCAAAATTACCAGTTTTATTCGACAATACATTTAAAGTTACAACATCTGGAAGGGATCAGGTCAGCTTATCGGTGATGATAGTCATTCCTGACTAAAGAACAATAAAGTACACTGGCAAGGCAGTGGTAGCCCAACGGAAACGCGCTTGCTTAGATAACCGAGTGGCGGGCGAGTGGGTTCAAATTCAGGTCTCGCACCTCTGATATCTGATATTCATGTGCGTATCATTTCTATCCTGATTACCACTTGTCTTTCGGTGAAGGAAAACATCGTGAGGAAACCTGCATGTCTGAGATAACCTAGCAAGTTTTCGTAAGACATGCTCAGTCCGCCAACACGCACTAGGCCAGCGCGGTGGACTATGGCCTGATCCGCTCGTACGCCCGTGCCCAGCAGTGGGACGTTAAAAGGGCTAAAGAGAAGAAGAAAGTACACTCACCACCAAACTCCGTGGTCGCCTCCATGGTGTCGATGGTGGTCTCCACGGTGACGGTGGTCAGTGCGTGGTGAGCTTGTCGGTGTCGCGGTCGGAGGGCGGCGCGGGCTCGCTGCGGGTGGCGCGCAGCAGCGCGGGGGCGGGGGCGGGGGCGGGCGCGGGCGGGGGGCGGCTGGGCGGCGTGAGGGCGCCCGAGTTCACGTCTTCTATTGCTTTGCGGAGCTGAACACGTTATGGAAATGTTAGTGATGAGACTGGAACGCCTTTTTTATATTTTTTTATGTTAAACGTGATAAGTTTACTATGTTAAATTGAGTGGATTATAAAAAGTGAGGTTCCAGTTCGAAAAAAAAATATATAAGTTTTTCTAATAAGCAATGAAATATGGAAACGAAATGCAAAACACCGCTTTTTGGTTAAAGGATATAACCGGAACGTTATATCGAAAAGCCTTTAAATAAATAAATATATTGGGACATTATTATTACAACAGCGCCATCTAGTTCCGTGGTAAGCTACGACGCTTGTTACGGATACCAGATAGTTGACATACTTCACATATATAAATTTTAAATACATACATATTATAAAATATATACACACTCATGACTGCAATACAAACATTCGTGCTCAACAAATGAATGCACCCAGCGCGACTCGAATCCGCGACCACTGACGCAGAAATAAGGGTCACTACTGAGCCAAACGTGTCAAATAAAAGGAAATTAGTTAAATTAAATTGATTATTAAAAGAGTAACGTACTTCCTTCAGCGAGACGACGCCGATGAGCCTCCCGATGGCGGTGACGTAGGCGCGGCTCACGCCCAGCGTCGAGAACAGCGAGTGCACCTGCGGGACATAGTTGCTTTAAAATTAAATCGTAACAATATAATACTAGTCATTGCATCCGTTTTTACTTGTGTAATACTTCAATAGATACATAAATATCCAAAATAAGCCTGAAAAGCCTTAGAAGAATTAAATTGATCGTTGGTGATTAAATTAGAACGAACGGTGATTTATTTAAAAAAATACTTTATGTGGTAGGCGTAAGTTCTAATTAGTGTTTAGACAATCATTTTTTGGTTCCCAATGACCTCAGATTTCCGAAAAGCGCGAAAAATAAAAAAAAATAGTTCAATTTAAAGCGTTAAAAAATAGCACAAACTTTAAGCAGTGACGTTCTCTCCACGAGCTGGAAGGGCGCTGGGTCGATGTGGCAGATGTACAGCGCCTCGTCCTCATACTCCGAGTCGTCATTTAACTGTTATAAAAGTCCAAACAAAATAAAATATTATTTATAATTCTAATAAAGTATAATTGATTTGTTTTGCAATGTCTTCATCTACGAATTAATTTTAATTCTTTTTCTATGCGTAGATCATACAAAAGAAGAATAAGTTTCTTTCGCCAGTTCTTCTCAAGTCTAAGGCTTCTTCTTTCCGAACTGGTAGCAGATCCATAGATTCAGTATAAAATTTTAATAAGGTAATGCTAAATAAGATATTTTGTATTTATAAAAAATAAAATAATGTTCGTGCACTGACTATAATGTTTGTGTAAATATAACAATATACTAATAATTTTTTACACTGTCAGTCCGGTATAAGCTATCAACGAGAGCGGACATGTCGCTTACGTGTATTGTTGATTGTGAATACAATATAAAGTGGTACGGTGGATACACTGACCATGTCCCGCTTGCGCGCGATCTGCAGCATCCTGTCGAAGTCGATCTCCTTGGCCATCTCGAGCAGCTCCCACGCCTGCTGGTCCTCCGGCGACATGTCGCACACGCGCTCCCTCGGCTGTGGACACGGTATATTTACTTAGTTGTATTTTGTATTTGTAATGTACTCTTGATTGATATCGGCTAATCTCAACTAGCTATCTGTGCAGGAGATACAGCACATAAGTATGCGTAGAATACAAAGTCTTCAGTCCTTTTAACGTCCCACTGCTGGGCACGGGCCTCCCTTAGTACGAGGGGGATTAGGCCATAGTCCACCGCGTTGGCCTAGTGCGTGTTGGTGAACTGAGCATGTTTTACGAAAACTTGCTAGGTTTTCTCAGACATGCAGGTTTCCTCACGAGGTTTACCTTCACCGTAAGATTAGTGGTAATCATGATAGAACTGATTCGCACATGAAAATATCAGAGGTGCGAGACCCGGATTTGAACCCGCATCATTCGGTTATTCAAGCGAGCGCGTTACCGTTGGGCTACCACTGCCTTTAACAATGTAACGTAACCTTTGACACGTCTAAAACCTTAGTCTCCCCCGTGACCAAGATGTAAACACTGAAAAAAAAAAGCAGCAGCAATAATAAAATAAAAATATATTTAATAGGTACAGTGTAACAATTTGAAATGAAATTAATTTAAAATAATGACCAGCTGCACTTTCTTGTTGATGGAGGGGCTCCGCGGCAGGCTGAGCTGGTCGGCCAGCCCGCCCTCCACGTCGGGCAGCAGCGTGGACCGCTTGAAGATCGCCTCGAACGCCGCGCGGATCCTGCACACATCTTACTGTTATTCATTATACACATAATATTTGGTGGGTTGATTTTTTGATAATTTCCGAAATGGAATTTAAGACCGAACTCTTATTACTTATAAGAGTATAATTTTTTTATTTAACAAAATCTGTCTTAACAATTTTTTGTGTAGGAACAAAGGATTAGGTTCTTTAAAGAAATATGACTTTTATCTATATGTGATTATCGATTCGAAGAACATGATTTTGATTTGATTATTAATCTAAGAATGTTAGTTGATATAAGAGACATTTCCATAGTTCAATTATTATTCATTCGGGACTACAATAATCTTTCCGACGCCACTAAAGTTCCATGAAACCAACGCTAACAACAGTCCTCTAAATGCTAGTCCCTTTGTAGCTATAACGGTCCTTCAATTGTAGTTTAGTGTGTAGTTTAGTGTAGAAACGACATAACCCACAAAAAACACTTGAATTATGATGGTTTTTAATTTAAAAAATTTTGATTAAAAATTTTTTGGGTACTTTGAGTCCTTTCTGCTAAACTACGTCCAATTTCTATAAGTATCACTTGACACTATAACGGACCCCCAACAGACCCCTGACCTGACGCTGCTAGTTCCTATGGCTATTAAAATCTCCTAAGGCTACAAATCCCTCCTTCTTCACCTCCAACAGTCCCCTGTCAACCTGACGTTGCTAGAGTTCCTATGGCTATTTAAGTCCCCCAAGCCTACAAATACCCCTCCTTCACCCCGAACAGGCCCCTGTCGACATGATGCTGCTTGATTCCCCATGGCTATTAAAGTCCCCGAAGGCTACCAGCCCGTCAGTCCCCGCGCACCTGGTCTCTGCGCCGGTGACGGTGGTGTAGACGGGCGGCGGCGCGGGCGACGCGGCGCCCGAGCCCGGCACCAGCCCGCGGCTCAAAGTGAACGAGTTCGTCTTCTTCAGGATAGACTTGGGCCGGAACAGCTGGCCTGGGGCTGGGTGTGCCAAAAAATATTTATTTTTTATTCCTTTCTCTCTTTTAACTTAGGGACTTTTATCGTTTTAACCTAAGTACAAGACACAAATATATTATTTAGAAAGACAAATGGATCTAATTTTGCAAAAGCATGTCTACCAAAACTTTAATAACGTCGATATTTCATGGATGCTTAAGTACGGGCCAACACCATAACTATTAAAATTAATTCCTACCAGAATGTGTTGAACTTTGTCTATCACTTTACAAGTATTACATATCGAGCTTTACATAAGGCACGCTAATTTATTTGACGAAAAATATTTATGTTAATTCGCATTTGTAATTTAACTCTATGTAATTAATAAAACTAGCTGAGAGAGGATAAATTTTACCAATTGTAATAAATTATACATTATTTTATTAAATCGTTAACTTTTCACTCTGACATTCATTCATCACTCCAATCACTAATTCATTCTTTCACTCATTTATTTATTTACCTGGTATAAGACCACCCTGGTCTTGCGTAGTCAATGAAGAACCTCTAGTCATGCCTGTTCCTGGGACTTGAAGCATATCTGGTGCCGGGGTTACTTCGAACCTTGAAGGTCTTCGTACCTTCTTCTTCTCTTCATCACGTCTCCTCAATTCCGCTTCTCTTTGCCATAAAGCAGCCACTTGAAGCCGTCTGGACCTTCCTACTTGTTGTTCTATAACTTTTACTAGTTCCCAGCGATGAATCGAACCCAATAACACCATGGAGGCCGGACTGTCCACCAGTGGGAAACTCTTGATTGTCTATCGAGAAAAATTATATAGTGTTAACAAGTAAGAAAACAGAGTTATTAGTATATATAGCTACATTTTAATAATGTAATGTAATAAGACGATTCAAAATAGCTAGTAAAAGTCTATTTGAATAAAGAATATTTCCTTAGCTTTTCTTTTAATTTCAATGGCGAATATCAAATAAGGGTAGGTTATAGGTAAGTTAATACTTTTTGCCGTATTTGTCTCAAAATTCAAGCTATAATTAAGAAGAAGGCCATCAAAAATACTTGTTTTAAATCAGCTACGAGAAGGTACCTTATTTTCTTTCAATATGTCCTTTAACTGCTGGAAGGTCATCTTGTTCCAGATGTACTTGACGTCGCACACCATGAAGTCCTCGACGCAGATGTCATACATACCTACGTGCAAACAATTACATGTACATATCAAATCTCCTCATACGGTATTTGCCTTAAGATCCATAAGTGTTATAAGCCAAGCCAAACGACTTACCATCACTCTGCTCTTAGTCTGTAAATATTTCTTAGAAATTAGATACCTTTCGACAAGAAAAAGGATTGTATACGTTGAATCAGATAACTAGTTACCGAATTTTATTTAAATCCGTCTAGTGGTTTCCTCGTGATGCGATCACAGCGAGACAGACAGACAGAAATTCTAAAAACTATATTATAAATTATTTATAATGACTGCTTCAATAAGATTTTCAAAAAAATACTTATTGTACAGATTCGACTAACTTAGATTTTTATCATATTCTTGTGAATTTAGACCAGAAGTGAGCTTTTTTTTTAAAAAAAACAAGAATACTAAATCGACCTAAATTTATTTTAAGAATCTGAAAACGCTAAACACTTAAACTAACCAAAAAGACAACTAAGCTACCAACAATGATATTTTAAGAAACAAACCGACATAGTAACGACCTAACAATGCTACCACGAAAAGTGTCAAGACACATCTACCCCCCGATGGCGGTTATGCATCGACTTTAATAGTTTTCTCCCCACTCTAACATCCTCTTTCCTATTCATCTTCCACAATATAATATCTTATATATAATAATCTCGTGTCACAGTGTTTGTTATCGAACTCCTCCGAAACGGCTTGACCGATTTTTATGTACATATATCTGATGGGTCTGAGAATAGGTCGTAGGCTATTTTTTATTCCCGTGGCCCTTTCCAGATTTTTTATTTTTACTTTTAGAGCAAATTTTAATTTTTTATGATTAGAACGCGGGCAGAGCCGCGAGAATTCCTAGTATAGATATGTAGTTTTTTTTAATTATAAAAATATCAAAGTCATACGTTAATTTTTTATGTGAACAGCTAGTTAGTACTACGTTGTTGAAGGTACTTTCACCATCGTGTATGAAGACGAGGTGGCCGAGTGGTTAAGGCGTTGGACTGCTAATCCAATGTGCTCTGCACGCGTGGGTTCGAATCCCATCCTCGTCGGTTATATTTTTTAATTACCATATCACGTTTCGTTATAGACGTTCAATTAAAATGACTAAGAAATACTATATGTAACTAAATGTTTAGAGCGTTAATTTTTAGTTAATTTTAGATATTGAAAGTTTGAAGATTTTATTAAAAAATTTTCACTTTCCGAAGATACACATAATTATTAATTAAGTGAGAGTATCGTATAAAAATGTATATAGTTAGAAGCACTCGTCTCAAGCGTAACAGTAGAGTATCCTAAATAAGAGTGACCTTTACTCATCTGCATAGTGGACGAAAATTATATTTTATAAAATAAAAATAAAATATGTTTCTGAACGTATACCTAATAGGTTGCTTTTAAAAATATGGTTATGGCCAAAATATAAGATGTTTAGAAACATCTTTCATTTGATAAGATTTAATTTTCGTCCGGAAATCAGATAAGTGAAGGTCGCTCTAACTTGGGTTGTTAGACTACAAGCGAGTGGGGTACTGACGGCTGGCGGAGGAGAGCAGGTCGGGCAGGTAGGGCAGCTTCTTGATGAGGATGATGCTGTCGAAGCAGGAGGGCTGCAGCAGCGCCGCCGTGGCGTTGGCCGCCAGCACCGCCGCCATGATGGGCAGCAGGTGCGTCACCTGCGCACGCGCACGTCAGTCAGTCATACTCGTGTGTGTGTGTGTGTGTTGTGTGCCATTGTTGTCTTCTCTTTGATATGGCTTAGCAGATTTCGATGAAATTTGTTTTTTGAACAAATTTCATCGAAAGTTGTTGTAGTAAAGTAAATTTGCTAAACATACATTCATAAAACTTAAAATATTTTGTATAATGCAAACGAAAGTTAATCACTCGTGTAGGCTAATTGTTTATGATATATAGTACTTTTTATAAATATGTAATAAATATGGCCATAAATATAACATCTCAACATATTTATTATTGTAAGTTATCGTAAATGTCTGACGAAATGTTTTTATCTAAAATTATTTTATATTAATTTTAATTAAAACTATAGCAATATCAAAAAGACAGAGAAAGAGAGTAAGAGAGTAAGAGACGACCAATACCTGTCCTGTCATCTCGATGCAGATGACGATGGTGGAGACGGTGTGCGTGACGGCGCCCGTGAAGGCGGCCGCGCCCACCGTCGCGTACCCTCCTGCGGAACACATTCAATTAATATTATAAAACTAGCGGACCCGACAGACGTTGTTCTGTCCACATATAAATTTTTTATAAACTTTTCCTCCCGGTGAAATGTTTTATTACGCATTCGCAAAACAACATTTACTTCGCACCTCCCAGTATGTATTCGCTGATTTAATTACCATTGCACGCACCATGGCAACGGTAATAACATGATACGTCAAAAGCCATTAATGTTATAAAGATTTTTTTTAATTTCCTTTTTTTCCGCACAACTTTCATATTTATTCAGCTTTAAAACCTTCCCTGGATTTCCACAAATAATTCAAGACCAAAATTAGCCAAATCGGTCAAGCCGTTTTCATGCTATGTCGTGACAACGGAAAACGGGTTTCATTTTTATATATATAGATATGTTACAATAGTCTTAGAAAAACACAATTAATTCTTAGATTCAAATATTTGACATTTTTCAATTCATATTTTCGGGATTTTAATTTAATATTTAGTTCGTGATACTTTTTGTTATTTAAATAAAATCTACCATTAACCGCAAAGGAATTGAAAACTTTAACCCTTTCTAACTCTACAGCTTTATTTTAAATTTAGCATTTTTCTATTAATACGCTGAGATATATCTGAAACAGGCTAGTGAATTATTATATCAATTAAAAAAAAAGCAAATAATGTTACAAAAATATAATTAACAAAACTAATAAAGGGTCTAGCAGGATAAGGTAAGGCCAGGCCAGGTGCGAATGTGCGAAGTGTCAAAACGTACCTACGGACGAGCTCGACCGGAGCGAGGGTGAGTCGCGTCAAAAGATAAATGTAAAGTCATTATTCCCTATGACCGTCATAGGAGGTACTAATATTTCTTTTTTTGGAAGTGTTGCATCCATTTTATATTTGTGAACTTTTTAGAAGTAATACTAGACATAGTGGGCTATTTTTTGGACAAATTTTTTTGTGATTGTGCCTTTGCGTGAAGTATAAACAAAATTATAAAAAAATTTTTTTTTGGATTTTTCTATAAATAATATATAATATACACTAGTATTTCTTCTAATGAATAGTTTTTGTTTTATAAGTGTAGCTGTTTTAGTTTATGAATAAAAAAACAGTTTTAAAAAATATCCACTTAGCATCTATTTGATCAATTATCTCCAAAACGCAGCGGTATAAGAAGCTGAAATTTTGTTAATGGTATGTTTACACCTCGCTACCACACAAGTTATTTTCAAAGTATCTTTCTGGGGCCGCTGGCCTTACCTTACCTGCTAGACCCTTTGGTTAACAATGAAACACAACAACCCATTCAATAATTCCACCCAAAAACAAAAACGTCCCATCCTTATAAGGTATCCTAATCCCACTGACCCGGCAGTATCTTCTGCACGTGCCCGCCGTAGGCGACGCCCAGGGGGCAGAAGTAGTGCATGAGCTCGCCGGCGAGGCGGCCCAGCGCCGCGCCCATCTTGAAGGCCGGCACGAAGATGCCCGCCGGCACCGGCAGCGTGCACGACACCAGCGCCAGGAAGAACTGACAAAAAACATCCGTCAGATACCCAATGGTCCTCTCACCCTACTTATACACACTAACAAGAGTATCAGGGTAGCATAAACATCCCACCATTATGCCTTCACCTTGTGGTGGGGGGCTCAGTAGCATCCGGCAAACCAGCTTGGCGCTAAGCTATGAAATACACTAGGAGGTGGGCCACTTCGGTGGGCGGTGTGTAATGTGAGAAGCTCCTGGTACTTGGAGAGCAGGACTGCCGAAGCAGATCACACAAGCAAGTTGTTGCTCCACAGTCCACTCTGCTAAGTACCAGGAGCAACCCGCATGACACATCATTCACTGAAGTGAGTCCTTCCTGTGCGTTTCTTGGCTTCGCGCAGGATTACCTCTGCCACCACGACCACCATTACCATCTTAATCAAGCGTGCAAACATTGTAAATATAGTGTAAAAGTGAATAATTTTACATTACAACATACGATAAGAAATTATATTTGCTTAACAGCAATATCTTTTTTAATTTTACAACTTATTTTAAATACAATAAAAGTAAGCATTAAACATTGACATTACACTACCTACGGTAAGTAGTTATTACTGATACTGGCCACTATAACAATTATGTAAATAGGATTCTTTAATATTGAGGCAGTGGTAGCCCAGTGGCAACCGCTCACTTGTATAACCGAGTGATGCGGGTTCAAATCCGGGTCTCGCACCTCTGATATATTCATGTGCGAATCGTGAGGAAACCTGCATGTCTGAGAAAAACCTAGCAAGTTATCGAAAGTCATGTGAAGTCCGCCAACACGAAGTAGGCCAGCACGGTGGACTATGGCCTGAGTGCCTGGTACTTGGTTGCGTTAAACGTTTAACGCAACCTTGTTGGAAGTCGCATAAGAATTTTCACTTCAATAAGTTTGAAGTATAGATGTTCTATTTCACGAAGGCCTTTTGGCTATGTTTGTGGTTGTGCATGCATGTGCACATTGTTTTAGTGTGCGTAAGCTCAGGAGCGCTCAGTCTCGACCACGACGCGGTGCGGGTCACTAGTGCTTATTGTATTCACGCTACTTTTTTATTTCGAGTACTGTCGGCGTGGAAACAAAGCGCAGAAAAAATATTTTTCAGATAGCGATTAAATTACAATACACTTAAATTTAATTATTGCCATTTACTTTTATATTTTCATCCTAATAGGCAATACATTTATTCTTCTAATCATTTGTACGTAAAATAAAAATATTTTATGATGGTGCTAATAATACTTTTACTTACTACCAATTTTATAATACTAATTATATTTATAATATACCAATTATATTTATAATAAAAATATACGAATTATATGATTTTTTGCTAACTTTACCAACGCTCACGCACACATAAGCGCTTATCGGTACACTTCACTACTACATAAAGGGCTGAGCGGACTTCGTGAAATAGAACAACTATTTCTGTTTGTAACATCAACAGAACAGCTTTCTATAAAATGGTATTCACTCGTGTAAGAATAACACAATTTCTACCATTAATGTCTGTCTGTCTTTTTGTTCCCGCTAACCTTTGAAACAGCTGGACAGATTTTGAAGAAAATTGCATTGACAGACAGTTGATGTCATATTTATAAGGAGTAACTTACTTTATTTTTAAAAAACAGTTCCGCTTAAAATAATTAAAACGTACCTAAAATATTAAAATAAAAATGTATTAAGATAATATAGCGACAATACTAACATTTTACTATACAAAATGGGCTTATGACATTCTTTTTTATAGTCAATCTCCAAGACACCTTAATATTTTGTGATAAAAATGTTTTATACATTAGTTAAAGTCAAAATAAAATCGACCTAGTCTTTCAAAAGATCAGCAAGCACCACCAATATATTATATTACGGACTATAATTATTAGGACACGCCATTTAATATGAATAAATTCACAATTAATATGCATTTGAAATGTAATAAAATTTTAATATGATACTATAATAATATTGTAAAGTCATGTTACTGTGTTATTTGGAATTTATTGTACAGGACGAGGTGGCCGAGTGGTTAAGGCGTTGGACTGCTAATCCAATGTGCTCTGCACGCGTGGGTTCGAATCCCATCTTCGTCGATTATATTTTGCCCAATAATAAAAAAAGTTAATAAAGTCATTAATTCTCTGAATGCTTTAGAATTTAGATGTTTTGATAGAAGACAATCATTTACATAGTTTTTTTTCGCAAATCGCACACCGTAAAAAGTGTTCTATGAATTCCATCAAAATCTGTAATATCTACAATACTAGTCAGATAGGCAGATAAAACTTCCAAAAACTTATAATAATTTAACAACATTTCCCAAAAACGATTCAATGTGAAAATGAAATTAAATTAGTTAGTATATTAATGGACAGGGTACTGACG
The DNA here is from genome assembly GCA_951802675.2 of Boloria euphrosyne. Lineage (NCBI taxonomy): Eukaryota > Metazoa > Arthropoda > Insecta > Lepidoptera > Nymphalidae > Boloria > Boloria euphrosyne. The sequence continues at coordinate 8,390,318 of OX637896.1, forward strand.
ATGGACCAGAAGTATATGACGAGGCAGCCGAGCAGGCCGACGCCGGGCGCGCGCCAGTGCGCTACCAGCGCCGCCTGCTCCGCGCTCAGCGCGTCCGACCACGTGAAGTTGGCGAACAGCGACAGCACCTGCGCCACCCGGGGTTAATTAGTCGAATCATTCATTTAAATTAATTAAAATTAGTTCAATTAATTGAAATTAGTTAAATTAATTAAAATTAGTTCAATTAATTAAAATTAGTTCAATTAATTAAAATTAGTTAAATCAATTAAAATTAGTTGAATTAAATAAAATTAACTCAATTTCGGTAAATGCGAATAAACTTAAAACTAAATACAAGAGATATTACAGTACACATAAATACACAACGTACTCGAACTACACTAACTCTATAAATTAAATTAACTAATCAAAAGTGCTTATAATAATTCAATTTGAATAAACTTAACACTCATTCATTCATACTATTCCTATCTCACATATTGAATAATACTTCGATATGAGCAGTAAAAATCAAAGCACAGGCCTGACGTGTCACGTACTTTATCTCGGCACATGGGTGAAACACAACTTGCGATCTTCCGAGCTGTTACTAAGTATTTCTTATCGAAAACGCCTAATAACTGAACATACCCCACGCAAAACCTAAACCCAGGACCCCCAGATCCACTAGCCACTAAAGTCTAGACCATTGAGTCATTTTACTACAAGCAATTACAAATGCACCATAGTCCACGACGTTTGCTATGTATTTTGAATAAAATGTATTTTAAGTGTATGAACTATTTAATATCCGTAACACAAGCCTCGTAGCCTATCACACAACTAGATGGCGCTGCGTGTGAATGTCCCAACATTTTTATATTTTTACTAAGATAGAAATATGAGGAATATGAAGAGACCTGCTCCTGGTTGCCGAGGTCGGCCGCCATGTACTTGCCCAGGCCGGGCGGGAACAGCACCGACATCACCGCCAGCGTCATCAGCCCGGGGTAGATGAAGCGGCTGCGAACACATTCAACATATCAATTTTGTGGAATATTATTAACTAAAAGTTTTTCTTACATGTTTTTATACATTAATTTTTTTGTTTTTAGTACCCGGCAATAAATATTGCACATCGACCTTTGGAAAGAAACCGTCGGCTAATTTCGGCTTCGTAGAGCGTTATTTCATTCGCACGAAAATTTAACAGTATGGTATCTATTAGGAGTTGTAAAAAATTTAAAATTTTCTGTGTAATTGTTCTGTCTTTAAGTTGTGGAATTAATAAAATAAAAAGATCATGTTTATGTACTTTTTTCTTCAAAATTTGCGTATTTTGTAGAGGTATTCAATTCATTTGAGACTTATATCGTGCTTTTCCATAACAAGTTTTCGATTGTTTTCCATTTTAGTGAACCGAAATCCCAAATGAAATATTTTTATCAACGACTTTTCAGGCCAATTGTAATTAATAGGCTCAGATAATTTAGCACTCGTCAGTTCATTAAATCGTAAGTGAAAATCGTACACCGTTCTTCAAATAGCATCACAATCAAAATCGTCCATAACTAAACTAAATTGCTTTTTTGGGTCTTCCTTTTTTTCGGAGAGCTGAGCACAATTGCAGTGGAAAGTGTGTCAATACTAAATTCGTTTAATATATTGTACAAAGTTTTTCTTGAAATTCCAGTGCAACATTTGCAACATACATTCTACATTTTTAATCTATTAATCTATCAGCCTCGCTTACAAAATATTTATAAACATTGAAAATAGTTTCGCGTGACTGTTACGTACAGATTTACCTCTTTTTCCTAAAAAATCCATCGTACAACTTTAAATTATTAAAAGTTGGGGGTTTTAACAACTCTATACTATATATTTTTGACTGAACGCGTCTGTACTCCACCGCAGTTAAATAACGTGACAAACGTCACACAAATATTGTGAAATAGAGATAACGCTCTACGAAACCGAAATAGGGCGATGGTTAAATAGAATGGATAGGTAGGAAAAAAAAAATAAAAAAACTTACTTCTTTTGTAAGAAATTGCTCAAAACTTTAGTGTTCCTCATAAACAGTACATACTGTCTGTGCAAGAACACCCACAGGGCGGCCATCAGACCGCACACGATGCTGGGAAAAAACAAAAAACAAAATAAAGTGAAAAATACTAATTGTAATGTCTCGGGGCTCAATAAAACACACACTTTATAACACTCAGGTATATTCAGTGAAATACGTGTACACTCGTCAACGGTTCGTAAGCAACTGCCCCCCACCTATGCGCCCGGGCTTACACTACACTAATTAATTATCTGCGATAAGAAGGTTTAATTGTATCCATTTATGTACATACAGCAAATTTATTTATTTTTTAAATTCAGTCAAGTGTGAGTCTTGTCTCAGACAGTGAAGGGTAGCTAGCAAAAAATGTAAATGTTTAGGTTTTCCGAATTTTTCCATTTGCAACATGCCAAATACATAACAGGAAGAATCCCATAGGAATCTGTTTCTTTTGTGAGTGTCAAAAAACACATTAAAAAGATAAGATATTTTTTACTGAAAAAAAAATCTAGACAAACAGACAGAGACAGAAGTATAATAAAATGATCCTATATTTGTCTTTCTTCTATTCTAACTCCAAAGATAATCATTTTAACATACCCAAGTAGTACGAAAACAGCAAACTCTTGAGGGTCGAAAGGAAAGTCCTGTGCAAAGTTGGTGGGGAAGAGCGGCTTCACGGTGGGCAGCGCGCCCGACCACACCGACAGCAGCCGGAACATCTGACACAAGGAAGAACCAGTCAGGAGAAGATAAGGAAAAGAAGAATAATTCAGGCAGTGGTACCGCACTCGCTTGGATAAACGAGAGATGCAGGTTCAAACCCAAGTCTCGCACCTCTGATATTTTGATGTGTGAATCATTTCTATGATGATTACTACTTGTCTTACGGTGAAGGAAAATATCGCGATAAAACTTGCATGTATTAGAAAACCTACTAGGTTTTCGATAGACACGTGAAGTCAGCCAAACCGCATTTGGAAGGGGGTTCAGGCCATAGTTCACGCAATGAACTATGGCCTGAACCCCTTTCGTACTGTAAGGAGGTAAGGGTCCACCAGTGGTACGTTAAAAAGGGCTTAATATAAATACAATAATAATCCTCATCGGCCCAACTCGGGACTCGAAATCAGGACTTTCGAATATGCAGCGGCTCGCTAGGTGGAAGGTAGGCAAAATGTGGCGTACCAATGGGATATATATAGGATCAATCAAATCCATAAAATTTAATCTTACAATAGCGCTGCAGCACGCCGCGAAGAACCCTCTCCAGTAGTTCCTCACGGCGAAGTACGTGGTCGTTACTTCGATCGAAAACAAAACACCTGCAAAAAAGCAGTATGTAAAAATAAGTGACATGTCATAATATGTTGGGACATTAACACACAGCACCATATAGTTCAGTGATAAACTACGAGGCTTGTGTTACGGATACCAGATAGTTGATTACACATATATAGTTTTAAATACATACATATTATATATACAGTAGGTATACCAGCTAAATTCCCGAGTAGGATAATATTTCAAAAAAGTAATAATATAATTTAAGTTTATCAAAACTTATTTTATAGGTCTATGTAATAAAAGTCTAAATTGAAGTTGAATATTGGCATTTCCGAAATATTCTTCTACCAGTATTATCCTGTTAAGTCGGAAAAAACCGTCTATTTCGAGAACTTTATCAACTTTACCGATTTTTTAATAATCTGTAAATCCCGAAGGATATGTTCTCTCTCCGTACATATAACAAAATACTGTGTCAATAGATCGACTATTATAAAAATAGACATTAATATATATTCAGAGGCCAAATTTGTAAGTTTTTTGAATTACTATTTTATTCGCTGTGTTCGGCAGCAAAAGGCGCTTGTAAGCGCTTACAAGCGCTGATAACAAATTAGACAGTTTTCGGCCAGGACAAGTTTGCTAACTTCAGTAGCGCTGACCCAATCCGCCATTTTGCTTATTTAATTTGTTTGTTTTGAAGTAGAGCTTATAATTAATTTGCGTCCTAGAGGAAAATAGCTATTTACTATTTGACAGCGCTTACCGCTAGCGATCGCCATTTTGCTTACAAGCGCTTCCTAGCATTTTTTCTGCCAAACACAAGCATTGTCTGTATTTCTATCTGTCATCGCAACACAAGAAAACCAATGAACATATTTCGCTCAACCGAATCCGAGCAGAGCGAGGACGACTCGCTAGTACAAAAAAATAAATAATTAATTGTATCGTTAACTATATTTTTATCATATCTTCAACACTTCACAAGGCGCATTTAAAATGTCAGTCTGTACGCATATACCTATAATTAGAACAAACCGTCATTGAGCACTATTAATTGAGATAGTATAATTTTAAGTAAATCCAGTGCTCTCCGGACACTACTGAGGCTGTTTAGAGCACACCGGCATTCATTCTAGTCTATTTATTACAATTTTTAATATGGCCCCATTAATACATTAGAACAAGATTTAAAATGCCATTTGATGGCTTTTAACGAGCGTGTGGCGCCGAAGTTGCTTATGATTTTGTGTAATAAGTAAAGTTTGAGTTTTTTTTTATAACATAGTTCAGATTTAAACGGATATAAAGCAAATAATGTGATTTACTAAATATATTAGCGTAATTTATTAACTTTTATTATTAACTTTTGCGATTTTAAAATGTTTAGTTTCGCCGCGACTAAATCTGAAAAAAAAATTCATAAAAAAATTTTTAAAAATTGTTTAAAGAAATTAAAAAACGAACCCTGGATGGGAAATAATTTTTATCCTTTAAATCGTCCCTTAAGAGGGTGAAAGAATGGGTATTAGTTTATAGGAAAAACAATCATTTCTCAAGTAAATAATATTTCCCATATTAACCTCATCAAGCCTGTGCACATTTACTTAATTTAGCTGTTTATATCCATCTATTCCATACTAAGCATCAAAACGTACTTAAATACGAACCCAAGCAAAGCTAGGTCAAGTTACTAGTATAAGAACATAAAGCTTTGCTTCAAGAACCGAGTTTCGTTGGTCTACTGGAGTAGACCAACATCAAGCACCGGTCTACTGGAGAAGACCAACAACAAGCAATGGTCTACTGTACCTCCGACGGGCGCGGCGAAGCAGGAGGCGACGCCGACGGCGCAGGCGGCCGCCAACATCTCAGTAGTGCGCGACTCGTTGCTGTAGATGCCCTGGAACGTGGTCACCAGCTTGGACAGCAGCGCCGCCACCATGGACGCGATGTGCACCGACGGACCCTGGGAGAAAGACCAAGTCCAGAAGTCCAGAAAACCCAAGTAGGCACTTGAGTTTCATTTAGATTAGTCTATTATTGATAGCAAAAAACTACTTATGTTCATTTAATTAAAGTATTCAGTCATTTTCTAATGTATTGCTGAGCACGTTGATAGGATTGTTAAAAGAGAAAATGGTTCGTACGTAATTATAGAAGATTTGTATGAAGTAATATTTGCATTTGTGTAAAATAACGTGCTAAATCATTAATTAGCTATATTTGAAGGATAATACTTATTGTTGTCAGTTAATTAAAGGTTTAACTTTAAATACAATTAATAACAATATTGATTATTTCTTGTATACCTCTTTACCCAGCGGCAGACCCGACCCAAGCGTGGCAGTGAGACCGATCACTTTGGATATCATAGCTCTAAATGTTAGATATTCTTTCAAATGTACTCCACGAAGTATTGTCTTCATCTCCGGTATACCAGAACCTAAAACAAAAACACTTTAAACACACATTTCATTAAAAAAAATTAAACAATAAATTACATTTCCCATATGTTTATAACGGAAATAAAAGCGATAGTTATTAAAATATTATAAATAAAAAAAATACTTTGTATTTTAAAATATATTTATTTAGTATATAAGGAAAATTAAAGCGTACCGCAGGATTGAATTTTAGGTCCAGTACTATTCCCAGTATAGATAAATGACTATAATCTTAACCTTGCTAAATATACATGTCTCTATACTGTAAAAGTCGGGTTTTCTATCTCATCTCTGTGTCTGATCAGCTATTAGAGGTAGATTTACTTCCTTCCACACCTTTTTATTTAGTTTCAACCTCTTTGATTTTTGAGTTTTTGACGATATGTGATAATAACATGAACTTTTTTACTTTTCTTTTTAAATAAGAAATATGTATATTTACCGATACTCTGAGCAGCTACAATATGGACGAAACCGGCGGCGAACAGTATGAGGCACACCGGCAGCGACACCCACGCCACGTACTGGCTGAACGTCGACGTCGCCAGGTCTTTGTACATCCACATGCGAGCTGAAGGAACACATCAGTTTATTTCTAGTAACTTTATAGTGGTTAGAACTTGACTTGATCTTACTTGAGAATTCATATTATATAAAATATCAATGTCAAAGCTAAGCTTTTGTGATATTTTTAAAAGTGAAGTCCGATATTTGAATCAACTAGATACTTATGTTATCAGAAGAACTTACTTGTTAAATCTTCCTAAGTCAGCATAAAATAAAAAAAAAACCATAATATATAAACCAAAATAATATTTTAATCACAACTTATAAATTACAAAATAAGTTTTAATAAAATAGTTTAAAGATAATAATGAAGTAAAGAAGGGTACTGAGTACTGTACTAATTAATAATTAAATAATCTCGTATTTATCACCATAAGTAAATTATAACATAATATGTCTTACCGTTATTACAAACAGCGATTCCTTTATCCATGGCGAAGTTGAGCACCGCCATGATAATGCCGAGGAGCGCGAGGAAAATCCAGTCCTCGCCGAGCCGCGCGAACGTGTGCCTCCAGACGTACCCTAACACACTTCATATCATTCATCATTTACTATTAGGATCCTTACATACATGTAATACGAATACTATAATAGAAAACACGCGGTTTTACGCGCGCCTTATCAAAATATTTTTTCTTTACTTTAAACTTTTACTCATCGGTTTAACCGTTAGAACGGCGCGGCGTGACGAATGAACAAACTCCTTTTTTAGCAATTTAGTATAATATAGAATATAAAAAAGATGATATTATATCATCCATCCCTATATCTTTTCAAACTTATCAACTTTTGGTACGTTTAAGTATATATTATAATATATTTTGTTGGTTTATATGTGGGGTAACTAAATGTTAAAGATAAACTGTGAACCAACAATCGAGTTCTGCATTCAAATAGCCTTAAATTATATATATATATATATATATATATATATATATATATATATATATATATATATTTTATACAATAAATAATTATTTGGTCAAAAAATAATTCAGCGCGACATATAATCGGCTACATATTTGCGCTTTACGTATACAATCCGTGAGTAAATTTTGACATACCAGTTTTTGTCTAGCTTTTTTTATATTATCAATTTAATTGCTGTAACAGTTATATAGTCATAAAATATTTCTTTAATAATTCTTCCTAAGTTATGTAATAATTTTCATATTTTAGAAAATAAATATTTTGGAATATAAATACATGCTTTAATTGAATACGTTAACGCAGTAAAGATAAAAGTCTCACCGAATACTTTAAAGAATTTCCCCGTAGGCCGGTGCTTCCCCGTCGACTCCAGTTCTTTCTGCCGGAGCTTGTCATCTTTCCGCCGTCGTTTCCGCAATCTTCTGAGTCTCCTCGCTTCCTCTCTGGCCGCTTCGCTTAGGTCGCGTTGATAGCGGCCATACATCTGAAAGTAAACGAAATTAAATTTATCTATATAGTTAAATAATATTAAAGTGTGCAGTATTTACTATATGTATTTTATGTATTTGGCACTTATAAGAAATCATAATTTTTATCATTTTGTTTGTAGTCTGTTTGTTCTCGAAAATCTCTGAAATGGCTTGACAAATGAAGGGACTTTCTCCAGTGATGGAAATAAGTAAATTAAGCCTTTTTAATTTAACAAATTTTTTTATGTAGGGATATTAGGGTTCAGCTCAGCAAAAAAAATGTATATGAAATAAAACGTAGGGACGAACACGAGCTAAGAGAGGGTCTAAATTGCGCTAAACAGAGCGCAATTTAGTTCATTAATATCATAAAGAGGCTAGGAGGCTAGGAGAGCCTATTAAAATTTTTGGAGGTAATAATTCAATATTACGATCATATTAAAAATGATTTGTACACAACTTTATTCAATATTATTATTATAGACATTTCAATTTTAAAAAGCAGAAAAGAATTTCAACGCAACTTTAATTTAATAGTTTTTTTCTATACATTTAAAAAAATATTGTATAAAAAACATTTTTTTTTTAAATCATGCCCTGTAATTTTGACAAGGGCCATTGTAACATTTTTTAAAAAGCAACTTAGTGATAACAGTATCAATTCTGAATACTAGATTCAGAGTTTTTATTTTAATACAAGGACAAACTAATCTAATATATAAAAATCTCGGGTCACAGTGTTTGTTAAAGCAATCCTCCGAAAAGGCTTCTCCGATTTTAATTAAAAAAATTGTGTATATTTGGTAGATGTGAGAATATGTCTTAGGCTATTTATATATATATATATGATAAGAGTAGCCCTCTCTAGCTTTTTCATTGTTTTTAGACCATTTTTTTATTTAAATATTTAAAAAATACCGTTAATCCTACATTTTCTTGGTTCTACCACCGTGATAAGAACGCGGGCGGAGCCGCAGGAATTGCTATATATAATTTATATATAATTTAAAGTGTGTTCTTGATGCTTGTACATTTATTTTTTACATTCCAATTTTTCAAAATTCCATTCTTTTTCTTTAAGATTATCTTTTCAGATATCGCGGATTATTCTGATTTTCATTCCACATAATTAAAATGGTTCCAGGTGACTCGATAATTCCAAGACGAAGATTTTTAAAATCTCCAAGGTTATGTATAATGTATTCTGTTCTGACGTTGCCATAAAATATAGTTATGTTAGTATTTTATTTTTGGCTTTCATTGAGGAAAAATCATATAAATGGCAACACATTCACAAAAATTAATAAACTAGCATTCGTACCACAACCCTTTTGCCTCTTTCAATCATTTCCTCTTGATCCATTTTAAATTTGACCACTAACTCATTACTTTTAACATTTTTACAATAATTTTCATAGGTTTTTGGAAAATATGTCAACTAAGTAACTACTCTTGTAGGATGGAGCAATAAAACTGTGGTCTAATTAGCAAATAACCTTGAAATTACACTCTGTTTGTAGAAGATATCTGTTAATCTTAAATGTTTGTCAAAGATAACTGATCGGCCATGTGCAATTATTTATACATGACCGTGTTACGAAGAGCAAAAGAAGTAGCAACACTGTCCTTAAACATTTAAATCAGGTTATTTTTAGGATCTTTACTACCACGTATAATGAAGCTAACAATTTAAATTGGTCAAATCTTCAACTAGTTATTGGGAATGGCGACAATGTTGTATCGAGTTTCAGATTGTATAATGTATATATGATTATTAATTTAAAACTGAAAAAAAAAACACTGACTTCTAAATGAATTTAAAGCGCGGTGGACTATGGCCTGATCCCCCTCGTACTAAGGGAGGCCCGTGCCCAGCAGTGGGATGTTAAAAAGGGCTGGTGATGATGATATAACAGCCTTCGCAATATATGGTAGAGGTGATTAGTGGCTAGCATTATACGGCAGTACATTCGGATGTCCTAGGTTATAGCCCGGGTCGATCAAGTTAACTTATTGTGTAATTTTGTTTAGTAAGCCTCAGTAACAGCCTAGAAGTTGGCTGTGTTATACCTCCGTGCCTCGGAAAGCATATTAAGTCTTAACTATCACTAGTTCTGTCCAGTAATCATCACACCATATATGTGAGTGACAGGAATTGATAAGGCACTGGTGTCAGGAGGACTTGGAACATAAATGTTGCCATTATATAACTTTAATCTGTGGAATAATATTACTTAAAGTAATTTGGAAGTCAATAAAATGAATCTTTTTGCTTGAAAAGCACTAATTTATTAGTAAAATGTGTTGTACACATATAATCGTATGTGTATATTGTATTGGCATGGAACTCGGTGCGAGTCGGACATGCATTTACCTTACATTTTTATATAATTGCGCTAATCTAAAGCTCGTTATATGTTCTGTAAAAAATGCTTAAATTATTGCCTTGCAGTTTCTTTATATGACAGTTGATTATAGTGGATGAGTGGTTGCCATAGTCTTAGATTCTTTAGACAACTAATATTGAAAATCTATTGAAGTAAATATTAGACTTCATGGTTTCAAACCCGCTAGAAAAAAAGTAAAAAAATAAAGTATACTATGTTACTTCTAATACCTCCCAGAATATGTGTCCAAAGTTTCAAGATGATCGCTTAAGTAGTTTTCGCTTGAAAGCGTAACAAACGAATTAATATTCACATTTATAATATAATAGTACAGATAACAATTATCAAACAGTTGAATAAAATTCATGCCGCTACCTGAACGCCGTATAATAAAATGGCGAGGCTATTAATTAAACAGCTAATTAAGCTAAGTTTTAACCGTAGATATGATGGAGTTTATGAAGAAAAGCTATTAATAATTACCTTCTTATATAAGACACGTAGACAAATTTAATATGAGGCACCTAGCAGCAATCGGGCTAATATTATATATTTGAAAGTGTCGTTGTGTGTATGTTTGTCATTATTTTTAGCAGAAATGGTCAAATTAATTTGATTTAAATTTAGTACCCATATAGATTATGGCCTTAAGTAAACGAAAGACAGACATCCAGGAACAGTCAAGCAAAGCAAGGGTAGCTTGCAAGTTAAGTATATATTTTGCACATCCAAAAATACTTCTTCGACCTAAACTCAAATATGTTGAAATTAGCATACAAAATTATTTATAGTATATATTTACATTTAAAAGATTAAAACGCAATTGGCGTAAAAGATATGAATATCTATTAACAACTCCATTTTAATTTACTGCTGTCCGCCGAGTAATTATTGGGCTCATAAATATAATTAAGTATTATTTATGTCACAATATTTATATGTAGATGATATCTATAAAATATTTATTAGAGAATTAGTTTGACATACTAGTGACGTACACTCACGCCGCCGCTCGAGTTCGTCCTTAGTTAACTTTTAACAAATAGTATAGTTTTCTACGAAGTGAAATACTTACCTGCATACAAAAAAAAACCCTTAACCCTGATAACTTATCTATCATCATACTGAATTTCATAAAAATCTCTCCAGTGATTTTCTAGTGATGCGCTCACAGGCAGACAGATAAAAAATCTAAAAACTAGTTTCGGCCTCTGTATCGATATTGACTATATAAAAAAGATTTTCGTTAAATATTAATTGTACAGATTCGCCTCAGTTATAGTTTTATTATTTATAATATGACTTGAAATGTTCAAGAGATCTTCGCTTCGCTCTACAATATGAGCGAATTTGGTGATTGAAATGATACTACATTACTTATTATGAGCTGGCTTACCTATGGATCACCATTATATGACAGTCTATCTTATTGTTACGCGCCACTAATTCAGTTGAAGATCGATAGTCGTTCGTCTACGCAGGTGCTGTGGACGCAGGTGATGAGTGTGGGACGTATGATTTGCTCTTGCGTGTAAATAAATTTATTTCATCATGTTGAAAATATAGCGATTAATACAGAAATAGTGTTTTATTGTTTCAAACTGATTTCGTCCACGACGACCAATCGTCGGTGACGGACATATAAGGCTTGTAACTTTACGTGCTTTCTAGGGTCAGGCCCGTGGAACACCTACCGTTAACTTTCCAATACTATTACTGAGGCCTAACCCAAAACTTGAGGATCTGCACACACATATTTAATATTAAATAGTTAACAAAGAACTCTGTTATTGCTAGTGATAAATTAGTTTGCTTGCGTCTGAGTATCGTTAGTTGTAGAAGGCAATAACCTCAATTACACGTACCTAGATTTCAAATAATTTACGCTTATATATTATATGAATTGAGTATTTTACCTTTCTCTACTCTTAAAACATTTTATATACGTTATTTAAATATAATTAACATAACGCTTAAATTACAATACTAATTAAAACCTGCGACTACGCTCACTTTACATGCCTTCTTTCTTTTTCAATCACTTGATTTTTTCAAAAACGTTTGGTAGGATTTTTATATATATAAACCTACTAAAACTCCATGAAATTCCCCCCTCAATGTGGGTTCACCTTGTCGTGGTGGGGGGCTCAGTAGCGTCCGGCAATCCGGCTGGGCGTGAAGCTAAGAAACACGCAAGGAGCCCACTTCAGTGGGGGCTCCTGGTAGGTACTTGTTTGATAGCAGAGTTAACTAAAGAAAACACTCAACCACGCCCTCCCGTCGGTCGGCTGTGATCATAATACCCATAAGTTTGTTCTATGGCTTGACCGTGCCAGAAAATTTATAATATGTATGTATTTAAAACTTATATATTTATAATGTGGATGTATTTAAAATGTATATATGTAGTGTATCAACTATCTGGTATCCGTAACACAAGCACGTAACGTAGCTTACTGCGGAACTAGATGGCGCTGTTGTAATAATGTCCCAACATATTTATTTATTTATTTATTTAAAATGCCAGATGACCGGTTGGATGTACCACTCCACCATGACAAGGTATTCACACATCAGGGGGATTAGAGAAATCCCTACTTTATACTATGTTTAGTAAAAGGCTACTTTTATTATAGGTAGAGGTACCTGCTAAAAGCTAATTTTGTAGGTTATTAAAGCTTATAAGCACGTGTATTAAAATGTAAATAAGCTTTATAGTATAAAATGGGTTGCTTAAAGACAGAGATTATAGTGGGCTTAACTTCGAGATAAATGTAGCGCGATTATTACCTGGCCAAAGATTTAAGACTTTAGTAAATATTTGCAATCTCAACATGACTTTGTATGACGTCTTTTCTCTAGAAATTTGGTAAGCTATAAAAAAACATTTTAAGCAAAATCATAGTAAGTACATTTACATTATTTTAATTATATTTAAAAGGTGTTATAAAAATCTTTTAAAAGTTTTCGCGGATATACTTATAAAGATTTTTTGTTCTCAACCTTTCGAATGTCGTTACAGTTTAAAGCGATTATCTTCCTTACCCCTTTATCAGCTATCTACCAGTGTAAGTCAAGACAAAATAGGTCAAGCCGTTTTGGAGATTAGTCGGAACAAGCAGACAGACAAACAAAAATTAAAAAATTCCTTTTAACCTTCTAATAATACTTTCTTAGATTAAGGAAGATAATTAAATTCGTATTCGCAGTTGAATTCAAATGCAAATAAAGAAACTAAACGTCCTTAACTTTGGCATAATTTTGTATTGTAACGTCCTTAATAGATCGAATACCTAATTAAAACTCACTAATTCGCATTCAACTGGCAGTTCAGTTTTTTTTATTTTTACCTTATAACATATTAATGTATTCCATTAACTTCTTAACTATAAACATAATTCTTTTTAACTAACATTAGATTAAGTTTAGGATAAAAATCAACATTTATTTTAAATTATTTTTGAAAATGGTGAGTAATACAGACAGACGTCTGTAGCAAGTATACTATGATCTTCGAGACATATAAAATCTAAGTCTCTCCCATGACCATGAATGCTGTAAAAAAGTTTAAAACGTCAGCAACCAAAATTGAGGTTCATTGAAACTGTCATAAATTCGCAAATATTAGTTCTTTAAAGGAAGAAACTGTAAAGTTTTAATATTTATTTTCGCAAGTCACGAATAGTCTTTTTACCCAACTGCCCGATACAAAGAAGGGTAATGTGTTTACTGTTTATTCATACATGTAGTGAGATCCGCAGTTAGTGAAAAACTTGTAATGTCTGCGATTGGATGTCTGTTTGACTTTCTAGATTTCATCTTTCTAGATTTCTTTTTACATCGTCGGGTTATTTTATTATTGTAAATATTTTACATTAATACGTAGAATTCAAACGTTTTGTTTATTTTGAGCATTGTATTCTAGTACCAACCATTTAAACAGTTGCATTTCAAAGTTCAATTAAATTAGGACATTGGATTGACTACAAGTGCCTATTGTTATAACACTGGCCGGACAATAATACAATCAGGATATTCCGGAAAGTGACAGCTAATAAATAAAACATATAGCATAATCGATAGTGCGAAATCGATATTCAATAGGAATAGAGGAAAATAATTTTTCCAATTCAAATTACATACAGACAGAAGGACATATATTCGATTTATGAGAGGTTGCACTTGAGAGGAATTTTAAAATAGCCTAATGCATCTATTTTAATATTCAATACAGGCACTTAAAGGTATTGCAATGAAGTAATGCATATACTCCTATGTGCAACCTTAGTAACCATTCGCTTATATTTAAACTAGCGAATCACCCTTGCCCCACTCGTATTCATCCCCGCTGACATTACTAATTACTAATTAGTATACATTATTCAGAGCTGAGCTATTTTCCCGCCGTAAAAAGTGTAATATATGTTGGCCAAATAACTATCATCATACTGAATTTTATCAAAATCTGGTCACATACAAATAGACAGACAGACAAAAATTCTAAGAACTATAGATTCGGCCTCTGTATTGTTAATAATAACTATTTCAATTAGATTTTTTCAAAAAAATAATAATTTACAGATTCGAATAAGTCAGAATTTTATTAAATGTATAGATTAAAAATTATAAAAAACCTACTCTCTGCGCCAGCGGTCGCGGGTTCGAGTCCCGCTGGGGGCATTCATTTGATAATCACGAATGTTTGTACTACAGTCATGGGTGTTTATATTTATAATATGTATGTATTTAAATTTATATATGTAGTATATCAACTATCTGGTATCCGTAACACAAGCACGTAACGTACCTTACTGCGGAACTAGATGGCGCTGTTGTAATAATGTCCCAACATATTTATTTATTTATTTCTTTATTTATTTATTGGAAAACCATCGGTTTCAAATTTTTTATAACTCAGTACCTATCCATACAGAAAATCAAAAATTTAGCATTGACACATTATTTTAATTACATTTATGTAATTATAAATTGTTATTAAAACCAATAAATTTTCCTCGCCTTCATTGTAGGTACGCACCGTTCATTGATCGACGGACGTCATCACAAAAGTAATAAAATCATGAGTTGATTTCCAATTAATCGTAATGCGCCAGTATTGTACACTATACATACTTAGTAAAATACTGTGATAATTTTCTTATCGTGGATAAAATATTTAGCCCTCTGTGAGTCCCACAGCTGGGTTCGAGCCTCCCATAAACCCCAAATTTCGTCACACTTCGAAAATACTACTTACTTCATTCAATGGCAAAACCTCTTTATTAAATTCTTATAAACTCCACATTCGTCTCATGTCTTTTTGGAAATTTTGTGTAATCTAGCAACACCAAACCTAGTTGTTAACTAGATTTGATTAAACATGCCGAATTCAATGAGGTACGAAACAACAATATCGTTTGGACACAATTATACATAGGCGTACTTTGTCTAGGTACTATTTATGAGATATTTCTTCACAAAATATTCAAGATATAACAATTAAAAAAAAACATTGTAAAACGTATAAAATCATAGACTCGGCATCTAAACCTAAATAAATTAGCACTAGAAAGCATCCAGTAGCCTACACATAATTCCCACCTCACGATCTATTTGTTCGTCTGGCTGCTGGCATTTATTATACTTGCTTGTGACGTCATTGTTACGTATTTCTAGTCGTTTATGTATAATGCGTTTGTTATTTACTCGCAATCAGTAGCGTAAAGTGCACATTTTATTATAAACAGTTCTATGTTCTATTTTATGTAACCAAATATGTCTTATTTTTATTTAATGTGGTAAAAATAGTTATACTAGTAGTAGTTGTAGACCCCCAACATGACGTATTCACCTTGTCGTGGTGGGGGGCTCAGTACCATCCAGTAATTCGCAGGCTGATTTCGTATCAAGCAATCCATCCGCGATACCGAAAATTGTACAATAATTGCTGTCCAATCGCAAACGTAACCAGCCTGCCGACCGGGCGCGAAGCAAAGAAATGCACATGGAGATGACCACTTCGGTGGGCGATGTGGAATGCGGGTTGGTCCAGACACTTTTCTGAGCAGTGTGAACTGTGGTGCAACCCCCGTGGCTGTATGGTCTGCTTTGGCAGACCTTCCGTCATATTTTTTTAGAAAAGTGACACTTAGAGTCCCTCCCGTGACCAAGAATAAAAAAATCTAAAAAGCAAAAGTGCTAAATTTACTAAGATTAATGAATTTTCCTTTAGGTATGTACTTAAATTATTAAAATGCTTAAAGGTGGAAGTAGTGGGTTTTTAATGTAATTAATTGGTTGAAGTTGTCGAGTGAGATATACACAAAAAAGTATACGAACGTAATTAACTCTTTGTTTGTTATGTTGGTCAAAAATTATATATTTTTTCTATGTATAAATAATAGCTTATGTATTTGAAGCCAGTATCTTAGTGAGATAATTACATAGTGTACACAACTAATGACTTATTTAAATAGCACGTGCACGACTCAGATTGTAAAAGAAATTAGCATTTAGCACCTAATAAGCCATTGATTTTTATTACACCTACATAATATATTATTATCGTACCTTGTATAAAATTAAATTATACTTCATTATTATTTTAATATAGTCGGCCCTAATTTATAATAATTAAATTTATTAAACTGAAAAATCCTGAGATATAATAATTACTGAATGTAAAAACGTAGGTAAGGTTTTTGTTAGATTTACGCGAATATTCAACACTTTAAATAAAACTTTAATTTCTTCCGAATTTTTCACTGTTTATAATTTTAATTTTTCGTTACCGAAGTTCCGAATGCTTGACAGTTTTTAAACACGGCCAATGGAGAAAATTATTTTTAACGCCTTCTCCTATTCAGGAACATTTTCTTAACTAAATGCAGTTATTTTCATTTAAACTGTTTTTCATCTTTGCCCAAATAATGTAACGTTTTTGTAATAAACAAAATATATATCAAACATCAACAATGTAAAAACAAGCAGTACTTAAGTTACAAGGGAAATTTACTTGAACACATATTAAATCACACTCAAGTTTCTCGTCGCATTATACTGAGACTCAGTAGCAATTACCACAGCAATTGTGAAATTTACCTCATCATACATATATCCTTTCCGCCCACGGGATGCCGATCCCGTGACTTGTAAGTCAGGTGGTTGATAAATGAGTATTTTAATACGCAATTTGTCTAAAATAGGTCATTTATATTTCTTGCTTGCTTTATTGTTCCTTTTATTATTGAAGTTGTTATAGATTGAGCTATATGTATGGATGGATGGATCTTTGAAGAATAGAAATCTTAGAAAGTAATTATGACTTGATATGATTTGGCCAGCGGAGTGGACTATTGCTTGATCGCCCTCGTATTGACGAGTGATGTATGCCCAGAAGTGGGACGTCACAAAAGGTCTGAAAATTATTATAGATGTATAATTGCTGGTGGTTTCTCATCTAAATCGCGGTCATGTCATGAAATAAAAAAAATGAATATAATTTTACATTATCTCGTCTTGTCTTCTGCCCTTTTTAACGTCCCAGTGCTGGGTACGGGCTTCCCTCAGTACGAGGGGATCAGGTCACAGTTCACCACGCTGGCATAGTGCGTGCTGGCGGACTTCAAATGTCTTACGAAAACTTGCTAGGTTTATTCAAGATATTTTGCTTCACCGAAAAACAAGTGGTAATTATGATAGAAATGATTCGCACATGAAAATATTAGAGGTGCGAGAACCGGATTTGAACCAGCATCACTCGGTTATACATGCGAGCGCGTTACCGCTACCACGGCTAACACTGCCAAATTTTTTTTATATTTTAATAAAATATATTTTAATATTAATTTAAAACGATAATTTCAATGTATAAAAACATTCTAGTTTTTCTAGATATTTCTATCTGATAGGTAGTGTTCAAAATGCTATCTAATTCACTAGGTATCAGCCGTCTTGCAGACCGGTTCACCTCTACACATCGCGTGTTATCCGCCATTATTGTCAAGTTCGACGTAATGAGTGAACTTGCTTCATGGTTCATTCATATCGTACACCTAGGGTACCTAGAGCATCCGCATAAGGTACTAAAGTAATAAATTTGAAGAAATACTGAGTAGGTATTAAGCATGGTTTTAAGCTAAATAACGTTAATTAAATTAAAATAATTTGTCGTTGTCATCGCATCAAATGGTCTGACCAGTGGTTTTCTCGTGACGTTTGCAACAGACAAAAAATCTATAAGATAAGGCATATGTTTCGATATTAATTTACTAAGAGAATTTACTAAGTTAGAATCTTATGATATCATGTATAGATTCAGTGCATAAATTAAACATACGAGTATAAGGATAAAGTATTAGCAACTCCAACAAAATTAGAACACTCCGATAACCGATTTTTTATTTCATTTTTGAACTCATTTTCCTTTTATCATAAAATTTAAGGATAAAAATCTCAAGGTCTTCAAGCAAATGTGCCGAATGTACTCTACAATGATTCAGCTAACAACGTACAGGAAGTGCGTACACTAATCGAGTTGACAATGTTAACTTATAGCCGTGGAAATGATCGCTCAAGTACTGTGCGAAGTAGGTACATATTTCGAAACGTACACCATATTTTGGGTAAATGAACAGTGGGATAACTAATATTTTAACTATCTTTTACCCAGTTTAGGACCTTAACCTAAATCAGCAGCTTAAAAAACCAGTGAAAGTCTCTTTAAAATCGAACCAGCTTCCGCAGATTAAAACAGACAAAAACAGAGAAAAAAGGAAAAAATCTATCTCAAAATGAAAAAAATGTTGTTATATTATTATGTCGCATTATAATTTATATACTTTCATATACATTTAACAAAAAGCTTGACATTACAAACAGACACTTTTCATTTATCTGTATAGATTAAAAACCTGAACCTTATAACCCCGCCGACCTTACAAAATTTGTACGTAGCTACTAGCATTTCTAATTTGGAGTGCATTGCACGCAAGAGCTGACATTAACGCAGTAAGGATAGGATAATGAGGTGAGTGATGGCACTCCGGCCTCGCTCTTAAACTTGTCCTTTGCAAGCGGATTCAAAGATGTGCCTTTATAATGGCCTTCAACAAGTATATTATGAAGTGCCTCGTAAGTCTAGTAGCTATCATGACAACAGATCTAGGAGTCCTGAGTTCGAGCCTTAGGTGTAGCAAAATTTGATTTTGTGTTGTTTTGTAAAATGTTTTCAGGTAACAGTCCGGAATGAATCTTTCTGACCATTGATAGATAGTTTCTATTGAAATGTAGATTTTTAGAAGACAAACAATAAAGATTGCACTTGTATTAGGGAACACTAGTGGCACCCTCCGCGCTTTTTCAAATCTTGATCTTTGATTTGACTTGATTGCGGCGAAGCTCAGTGGAGGGTTATGTTTTTTAGCTGTTTGTATTACATACAGATTACATTTGTATGTATGATTGTTTCTATGTATTCTTATAATTATTAAACAACCAATTCTCGAACCTTACCTTAGGGGTAGAATGTGTAGCTTAGAATAGCCCTTTATCAGGTTCGCTCTCCGGAATCCCTCTCCAGATGTGAAAATCAATTTACGTGTTAATATTTATATTAAAAAAAAAACAAATCATTGCCTGATAAGTTGGGGCCAGAAATACATTAAAAAAAATCGTAAATATTTAGTAAAAAACCTGTTGTTTTGACATTACAAACGTGAACTCAGAGTTAATCCCGGACCAACATTGTGAATCGGGATTTTTATTATTCAAATCTTACGATTACAACAAGTATCAATTGTTATAAGTACATTATATGTACATATCTATACATCTATACATATAAATAGCATTATTAATATATAATTCAAGTGTCAGTTTTTAACTCCAAATTAACAACATTTCACTAAATGCATATGAAAGTATACCCTTTTTTATTAATTTAATTTTTCCGGTTAATCTCTAAAACGGCTGGACCGATTTTGAAGGGACTTTCACTCGCAGATAGCCAATGTTATAAGGAGTAACTTAGATTACTTAGAGATTTTATTTATTTTAACTAGGAGAACCCGCGGCTTCGCCCGCGCTAAATCCAGGGACGAACCCGAGCGAAGCGAGGGTGAGTCGCTTGTTTTAGTTTAGTTATAAAGTTTTAGTTGCTGTTATACGCACTAGCCTTGTAGATACTATCATATGGTATTATAGTGAAGCGCAACAAGACGTGATATATCGGAGCTGGCATTACACTATACTTTTGTCCGCTGATATGAACAAATAAACACAACATAATATATATTTTATTTACTTGAATTGTTCCCTTCTATAATATACTGGCTTATATTTATACAAATATTTGAAATTTTGGGTTTTTTAAGGATTTATCATTATAGTTTTGGTTTAGTTTAGTTATGATTTATCATTATAGTTAGTTTTGGTTCTTGACATTTCGAAGGCTTTAGGCTACGAGTATAAGGTAGGTTAACTATATAGCAGTCACAGCAACCGTGGTCATGGGAGAGATCTGTCATGGAACTATAGTTCCATTTAGCTCGCAACTTCTTTTGTATGGAATGGCATTTTTTTATATCGCCGAGGACACCCATCATGGAGTCCTGCCGGTCCGTCAACCGGTAGGGACTGTGAGACTCTTACTCACTTAAACCCACAGCGGAACCCTTCGCCGCAGTGTAATGGGAAGTTGCGGGATCGCTTGTGCATATACCATAACGGCCCAAGCCACGCGGGTCACCTCGCCTAAATCAGGATGCTCTCGGTTCACAGATTATCCCCGACCGCCCCAATGATGTGCAGGGGATCCAACGAAAGCCCAACACCCCCCCCCCCCCCCCCGCCGTAGCTTCTCTAGTGTGGCGGAAGTTGCACATACCGGCGCCACCTCTCCCCCAGCCGACGACAATGTAAACTTTCTTAAACTTTAGTTTAAAGCTTTCATGAGGGACAAGCTAATTACTATTATAACTTGTAAATATTAATCAGAACAATCGTAAAAAATGAAATTCAAACAATATTTTGAATGTAGAAAATAAGGTACTACCTATTATAGCAAATTATCAAGAATCTTATAAAATATACATACTAAGTTAATTAGAGAAAGAAACGACCAACAGCTTATTATTTTAATACTATTGTTTCAAAATTGTTGTAGCACAACTCCTTTAGTAGCTCGCGTCGTGATTTACGGTAATTACAAATTAGGTGAAGCAAACATGCAAATAAGAAAACCATGTGAGCTGAATCACATGATCAATCATAATACCGCGAATTAATAATTAGGAACATTAGACAGGTTAGCATATTAGTGTATTTTGGGCTAATTAATGAACAAACACAAAGTTTTATCGTTAACAACCTAAATATGCTGTACATTTTTTGATAAAAAATACATAGGTACATATAATTTTTTAATATCAAGTTTCTAGTATCTATGAGACGAGATTCATATATGGCACATACACTTTACGTCATACGTGATAGCTTTACTTTTGGAATAGAAATGTGTCATTGGTCAAACTGCTTCGCTTAGCCATTCTTGTTATTTTGGAATCGAAGTAAAATTTAATTCAATTTTCATCAATGAAACAAATCTTTACTTTACTTCAAGTAAACATTTTTTCTTTACATTTTGGGACACTCTTGCCTAATTCTGGTTGTGTCTTCCAGCTTTTCGTTGAGTGAATATTCTTATAATAACGTAATATATTAAACGTATTCGAGCTCTATTAGTAGTACTTAGAAATAATAATACATGAAATCTTCAAAAATGGTGTACTTTGTACACATGTATAATGTATAGGAAAATTGCTAGACAGAATCTTGCCAAGGTTACACCTATTGAATATGTTGTATATTTTCCCATCTTTGGTAAGTGAAGTAATATTTTGAAGTGAAGTTTGGCAAGTTGTGGATACAATAAGTATTCGAAGAAAAAAAATAAAGTTAAATAAATGAAACTACCTTTTCGGATTTTGTCGCGGATTTATTTTGAATTTTAGTTCCCGATGTTTCGAATGCTTTACAGCAATCATGGTCACCGGAGAGACAAAATCCAAAAAGGTAGTTTCATTTATAATGTCGAATATTCGCGTAAATCTAAGAAAGTTAAATAATTCTAGGAAATGCTCAAATCACTTTGAACATAAGTTTGTGTATCATTTCCGTTCCGTTTCGTTTTATTTCAGTGATATAAAAATATAATGGTAATCCATACGCATCAACTAATTTTTTATTATTTAGACTTATCTACATATGTATATTGTATAGAGTTTCAAAAGACGCTCATTAGGTACCTACAGTCAACATTACGATTATATCATTACAGATATTTAATTTAAAAGTTAGCTAGCAGTTACGAAAAATGTCGTCGGCCACTAAACTTTCGTAAAAACGGCAATTTCATAGATAAAATTCACTTGATAATTTTTTGCGTAAATATTTAGTACTGTGTTACGTTTGAATACCTGTTTCATTAACTTTAGAAAAATTATCAGTACCATGCGAATTTTAAGAGTAAGTACTTAAATCTAACAATTTGGTTAGCAAGAAATGCAATAAAGAAACACATACATAGGTATTACATACATTTTGTTCTGTCCAACTTTCAAAAAAATTGTTGGTATCTGTGATTTCAAACAAACATTTATTCAGTTTTTCTTAAATTCCTATTTTTTTTAATGTTAATTTTTTTCAATTTAGCACCACGACCGTCCAGACACCAATTTAGAAGCTGCTGCTCAAAGCAATTTAAAAGGTCTATGGAGTCGCGCGAAAATACAAAATTTAATAACTAACAGAAAGCTTCGCGTTTCGCTTTCTATACCTAATTGTAAAATACATATTATTGCATTTAAACAATTAATTTAACTTAATACGTAAAAACCTACCTAACAACTATAGAACTAACACAAAATATTTAAGTGAAAATAATGAATAGTAAAACTAATTATAAACTTTCTTCTTTAAAACCGCTGATCTAGATTTTTAATATATACATCACATTTTATATTTAAAAATCTACACAATATTGTACCTAGCATTAATATACGAGTATGCATAGTGGTTTTATTTGTAAAAGATCTTACCAATGTTCCCAGGTAGCTGTGACCGATCTCCTCCTCCGACGTGTCTCCGGAGACCAGGGTTTGTTTCTTCCTCCATTTCATTATCACAAACTATCACTAACTATTAAGTTCAAATTTCTATTCTCGATTTATTTGTTTTCGATTCGAATTCATTTGTTAAAAACTAACGGCGAATGTTAAAAGTCAATCCCGTCAGCTATCAAATATATGGTTAAAAAAAAATTTCAACATGAGATTCCTTTAAATTTTTCAAACACAATAGAAAATGTTGCAATTAAAAACGAGAAATGTTGAAATAAAAATTTAAACGAAACGTGAAAAAGGTTAGTTATATTTTTTATCTACAACAGTTACTCAATATAATTCGAAACTTTCAAAATTTTTCACTTTGGCTATGTGTTTTCTTATGGCGGAGGCTGTAAGCGCCGCGAGAAGATTCAGGTAGACTGACCTAATCATAGCATTTACTGCCGCGCAAATACGCTGAAAAGCTGAAACTTAAGACACGGTCACACGGATGTGAATTATCTACTTAAAAGTATAATGTGAGCGTGAGAATGTAACGTAATCTTAACTCTTTAAGTTCTTTTGATATATCTAAATGTACAAACTAATAGTGCAATTATGACATGTTCTAAAACATATTTTAATATGTATTTTACGCTGTTTTAAATAATATATTCAGGTGTTGTAACCTGTCATTATCGAAAAATATATACTATACAATTCTCAGTCAAAGTTAAGTTTAGTTTGAGAGATAGTCATCTTTTTAGGGTTTTTATAAAGTAACTATTGATTTTTTTTTTATTTCTGCTAACATTTTAAATGCAAAAGCATTCCTTCTATACCTCCTTGAAATTTTTATTTAGATCCGATGAAATTTTAATTTAGTTTTTACCGATCTTAAAAGCTAACTTTGGATGGATCTGAGTAAATCAAGCGTCGAGAAGAGAGATATATTATATTTTACAAAAATTTGGCGAAGCAAGTTTGTGAGAAAACTACTTCGGTTCGAAAAACTGTTCCAAGACATGTGAAATTTTCCCCCTGTAAAAAGTATCATTTATGTTAACTTATATTATTCAGCTACACATCACCATTATAAATTTTATTTAAATCTGTGAAGAGTGTTTCTTGTAATGCGGTTATTAAACAAAATTCTATAGATTTGTCCTCTGTAGCTATTTAACTAAGTTAAAAATTTATATATTTTTTATTTTCCTAGAAGTAAATACGTTGAACTGTATTATGCTCGGGGCCTTACACTCTTTGCCAACCATTATTGCCTCATCATATACATATTATAGTTTGCGTTACACTTAGCGCGTCCTCCACTGTCGATTACTATAACGTTAATCGACACTTACTAATTCAGATAATTATTTACGCCCAAATATTTTTTGACCCTCAGGTTCAAAGGCAGCGTGTCTGTTTAGTACATTGTGGTGTTAACTTCGAGTTTCATTGTCATTCTATGTACTACTTACTATACGAACGTTGGACTTAGTTTGCTGTTTATTGTTGATTTGTTTGTAATTATAACTTATTTATTTACTAATAGATGCCTAATCAGATATTTTTAAAGTGGCTACAAGCCCACATAAATCAGAGCAAGCATCATAAATCGTTGCCTGAAAACTTTTACGTTTTTAGTGTAGACATAGCAGTAGCAAACTAGGAAAAAAGTAGTTTAAAAATTTTGAAGCCGAAAAACCTATCATCCATTAATTTCTTAATTTATTCCCAAAAATAATAACTATTTAATTTTCTATATAAATGGCGGAGTTCTGGAGGAACAAAAATAAAAAAAAATACAACCGAATTTAGAATCTCCTTCTTTTACTGACTTCAATCAGTTGAAAATATGGCATTCAAAGATAGTATTTGAAGTGTATTCGTGAAAATTTTGTAGAAAAATCTAAATATTTACTTATTTTATTTATTTATAACGTTAACTACATGTACATAATAGAAACAACTTAACGATATTAGCTGCATTATTATAAAATACTACTAGTTTATCTTATAAGTACAAACAAACAAACAATATTAGCCCGCTATATTTACGTATAAAATACATTATTTTTTACTATATTAAAGAAACTTTATAGGATATTTGATAAGTCATTAATCATTTCATTCGTAGTTTTAATAACTTGATTTAAAAATTCAATGTTAGAATCAAAAATCTATAGTTTTTTATGTACATACTCGTATATCGAGGAAGTAGATTGCATTCGAGTTTAATTATATTTTTTATTTATTCATTAATTCAAATTTCTAAGATAAATTTTAATTATAATTACCTTATTTTCATTATTTATTTTAGTAGTACATACTTGTTTTTGCCTTCGCTTATTAGATAAGCTTTTATTTTTAAAGGGTAGGGTGCCGTACACATTAAATGCCTATTTACCTACCTAGTATGATGTATTATATACTGCACTTTTAACCATAACATAATAAAACATATTATATAATTACATAATGTAATAAAAATAAAAATATAATTAATTACTGTATATCTCGTTAGATTCTTAAAATAATTTCTCTGCGTACTTAAATAAAAAAAAACGATCAGTTACATTAGAAAAGAACACGTAATCCGTTTAGTTTTAATTGAGGCATATAATAAAATATCTAAGACGAATTCGGATTTAAAAATAACATAAAAGGAAGAGCGTACAGAAGATAAGGGCTGAAACGCGAAATTATATTGAATGTGCTCCTTAACAATACCGTTGGCCGTGCCTACAGGAAGCTAAAATAAAGTTATATAGTTTAAAAAATTAAACCTCATTAGAAGAATATTTAACTATCAAATTAATTACAAAACATTAAAATTAATTACTTTATCATATTTTCCTTTCGGCATTGACTGCTGTTTCTTTTGGCTTCATTTATAACCATTTTTGCAATTCATTTAACTTTATATACTTACACTAGCGACTCGCCCTATCTCCGTCCGCTTTGTCACTGGATACTTTCGAGTTTTTAACGATTAGCAAGTCGATTTTTCATAGATGTCATATTTTCCCGCAGTAAAAAGTATACTATAATCATAACTTTCATAAAAAATTGTCCAGCGGCTCTCTCTTGATGCGGTCACATACAGACAGGCAGACAAACATTCTAAAAACTATAAATGCGGCCTCTGTATCAATAATAATGAGATACGATTTTCCAAATATATTGAATGTATACATCAGAGCAGAAGTAGTACTACTGGCAAAGCAGT
The DNA here is from genome assembly GCA_951802675.2 of Boloria euphrosyne. Classification (NCBI taxonomy): domain Eukaryota; kingdom Metazoa; phylum Arthropoda; class Insecta; order Lepidoptera; family Nymphalidae; genus Boloria; species Boloria euphrosyne. The sequence goes on from OX637896.1 coordinate 8,416,797, forward strand.
AGTACCACTGGCAATATCTTGAGAGTAGTGGAGGCGTGTAGTCGAGCGGGTCATAAGACTTAAATGATGACCACGACCAGTCCGTCAAGCCTGTATCCACCAAAAAGATTTAATGTACAGATTCGACTCGGTGAGCATTTTATTATATACAATAGCAATTCCCGCGGCTCCGTCCGCGTTCTAATCGTGGTAGAAGGATGAAAATTTAGGGTTGTAAGTCTTTTTTGATGCCAAATCTTAAAAAAAATAAAAAGAGGGCAACCCTTATCACCTAGGGGAATAAAAATAGCCTATACCTATTCTCAGACCTAATTATACACTAAAAATTTATGAAAATCGGTCAAGCCGTTTCGGAGGAGTTTAATAACAAACACTGTGACACGAGATTTTTATATATTAGATATAGATAACATATTATGTTTATACATATGAGCATTAAGCATACTATTTAATGACAATAGTAATAGTACTCGAAAATAATCCTTTAAGTTGCCTCCTTACGAGGGCACTCCTAGACGGTCAGTAACATGTCTAACACTTAGTGACAGCTAAAGATGATTCTCACGGGTCTTTATATTCAACCCTCTTCTACAAGTTGGTATTATATACTAATAAAAAATATATAGGTAATAAGTTTTTTTTAACCAATCCAAAAACAAAGTTCTTAGATTTAATACATTATTATACCATGTTGTGTTGTGTAATTGACTAACCAAGATTAAAAGAATTTTTCAATTCGAACCAGTACCTAGTTCCCGAGATTAGCGCGTTCATCCAAACTAACAAATTCTTAACTTTATATTCTATCTATATAGCATTATATACTATTATAAATATGAATGTAAGTTTGTTTGTTACGCTTTCACGCGAAAACTACTTAACCGATCATCATGAAACTTTTCACACAATATATTCTTGGAGGTATTAGAAGTAACATAGGACACTATTTTTTACTTTTTTTTAGCGGGCTTGAAACCAATGAACGCGGTCGAAGCCGCGCGGGTACTGCTAGTTAGGTATATAAATAAAATTGAAGTGTCTGTGTTTAATTTCAAATTAACAGCTTTTCACTAAATGCATATGAAAGTATATACGGTGCTTACATAAAAAAAACTGTCTGTTAGTTTGTTCCGGCTAATCTCTGAAACGGCTGGATCGATTTTGACGGGACTTTCACTAACAGATAGCTCATGACATAAGGAGTAACTAAAGCTACTTTTATTTTAGAAATTTTATTTATTTTAATTAGCGGAACCAGGGTGAGTCGCTAATCTATACATATAATAAAACTGTAGAAAAGTCGTTTTTGTACATCAAAAAAAAAATTAGAAAAAAATAGCCAGCGTGTTAAAGGACAACCAATAGAACTCATTTCCAGCATTTTTAGAATTTTTGTCTGTTTGTCTGTTTGTCGGTTTGTCGGTTTGTCTGTTTATTTATCCGGGCATCACGTAAAATGTACGAAAGCAAGGTAGATAACTTTTATACACAACGATTGAACGTAACTTGAAGTAACATTTAGTTTTTGTTTCATTGCAATCGGTTCAGTCTATCAAAAGATATTTGAGTTTAAAGTGAAGAAGTAGAGAAATTCCAGAAGTAAAATTAGGGTTATGTGAATTTGGTCTCACTCATCTACACAAATAACACACCTGAGTGTAAATATGCGTGCACAGTTAGGAGGCTGCGAAAATGCACAGGAGTTTTCCAATTTATTGTTACAAATAGGCGATGGCACATATCCCGTACAAGAAAATGGAAAAGTTATTTTGATTGATAATGATTTGAATTGATGGTTCCACAGCTAATGTTGTTTATAAAGAAGCACTAGCATAAATAAAGAAAAATATTTGTATCGGTATCCTCCAACAGCGCTTCGCACTAAAAAATACATTGTTAAGTTCCGACATCCACGCGAACGAAGTCGCGGGCACAGCTAGTATTATTATAAAAAAATGAACAAAATTTATAACACATGTTAAATGTTTTGGTTCCCAAAAAGCTTATCGTGTGATATAGCACACGTCACGCGACATGCTTTTTTGAAACCAATAAATCCTACATGTCGGTAATTTATTTACTATAGTCTATAACACATTTTTATATTTTTTTATACGTTGTTTAAAAAAAATCTTTTGTTTTGTGAAATATTTTTGGAAAATGACATTTTAAATGACAAAAATGAGTAAAACTTCGAATAAACGCAAATCGCTCCTATCGCTACTAAAATAAAATATATAAAAGTATCTATTTTATTTAAAACAACATATATTTATAAAAATTAATATAATAAAATTAAATTGCATATAAATATATCAAGATTATCATCAGCATCTAGGCATATCCTATATCTTGGATCTCTCGTGCGGAAGTGAGGTTGGCCGTGACGCGGGCTGCGTTTCCATTATCACCCGTTACAAGGCGCAACTGACGTGTGCTGAGTTCACTAGGAAATTTCTATTATAATTTGTTATAGATCGACTTACCCTCGTACCGCTCGGTTCGCTTTTACGTACGGTTTACAATGAGATATTTTTTATTATAATATGTATCCTTTATGTTGACTCGGATAACCAGTAATCATCATACCAAATTTAATCAAAATGTGTATAGTGGTTTTTCTCGTGATGTGATAAACACACACATAAAAAATATTATAGATTCGGCCTCAATCAATAATTGTCAGTATTATTTATATATGTATATATATACATTTAGTATATTGTATATTTGCTAATCACAAAACACATTTTCCAAACAAATTCGCAAATTTTCCACGCAATCAATCATATTATTAAACAATAAAAATCTAATATTATATCACTATCTTAAACACGTGATAAAAATATATAAATATAAGCTGTGCATTAAAAATATTGTCGATCTATGCGAAGAATAGCCTGATAAAGCATTTGATTGTAATTTCATCATCATCATCATCATCAGCCCTTTTTAACGTCCCACTGCTGGGCACGGGCCTCCCTCAGTACAAGGGGGATTAGGCTATAGTCCACCGTGCTGGCCTAGTCCGTGTTGGCGGACTTCACATGTCTTACGAAAACATGCTAGATTTTCTCGGACATGCAGGTTTCCTTGCGATGTTTTCCTTCACCGTAAGACAAGTGGTAATCAGGATAGAAATTATTTGCACATAACAGAGGTGCGAGACCCGGATTTAAGCCCGCATCACTCGGTTATACAAACGAGCGTGTTACCGATTGTAATTTACTAACTATAAAATAATAGAATTTATCGACTTTGGACCTAAGAAGTGATCTAAGAAATGTTTATATCGAAAATTAAATATACTTTTTATACTGGAGCTAGTTTTAATATTTTTATATATAAAAATAATTATATTAATATAGTGTGTTGCATACATGCAAATAGCCGTCGGTCCTGTGCGTTAATTCTCAATGGTCGAAAGGAGAAGGTGTCCACCGTAGTATGAGAGTGACAGATATCAACTTACAAAAAATGCACTTGTGTCTGCGCGTTTACGTATATTATCCTTATAGAAATTTCCAAATCATTTTGTCTGAATATATTAGGCTCTAGTATGAATATGACCAAACATTCAATTATTTCACGATTTAAAGAGGGGGATCCCCTTTACGATTGAAAGCCTTTGCGTAAGTTTTTGTTAGTGGATTTTCAAGGCTGTGAATCGTCGCATAACCACTGGTTTTTACCTGCCTTGTATAATTGCAATAAGCAATTTCCCAAGTTAAATAAACAGAAAAAAAATATTACATTTTCTACTACGACAACAGATAATGTCTTCTACTTGGAACGATATTATATTGTATCTTAATATTAATATAGCCCCTTTAACGATTTTGACAAACTACACTTCATAATAAAGAAAAAAAACATGTTAAAATCACATGATATAAACCCAATTCACACAGCCATATACCTATATGCTTATTTTGGATACAAAGTGTGATGACGAAGTTTGTTGTGCGTCAAATCTTGATAAGAGATTAGATTAAAAACAGTAAGTGATCTATGTAATGTATCAAGGTTGGAAGAAAACGTCCCAAAATATGGGAAATTGATTACGACATGCCTTTATCACCAGCATAACACTTAGTTACTAGATAATCCTACAGTAAAAGTTAATGGATTTTATCTCTCTCGTATTTGTGAGAAACCGTAACCAGTAAACCGCAGTAGTGAGTTAAAAAGGGCTTAAAAAATATAAAAATAAATAAATAAAGAGATTTATATTTAATTTACAAATCAATCTTCAATTTTTAATTTATCTGCATAACTAATATTATAAACGTTATCAAATTCTTGAACGTTTAAACCATTTTTCATTCCTCTCACTTTCCTATGAGTTGTGGGAGTAATTACATGAAAAGGGACGGACGCTATATGATTTAACGAATGATCATCGTTAAATTTAACCATGATTAAATACGAGAAGTTTTATTTCAATATTTTAATATTAAATATTCGCGTAAATCTAAGAAAATATAAGCGGAAGCTACTATTTATTGTTACAATAATAAAAAAATTTTTTTATAGATAAGGATATTTCATGGAAGAATGTTTACATTATATATTAAAATATTTTATACGTAAGTATTATCATCGAAATCAGTGAGTAACTGATAATTTTATCAGTACTTTGTTACAAAACAGTAACAATCAAATCAATCAAATGCATAATGGTAATATATCAAAAATAATTATCAGCAATACATTTACAAGCGCAATAAAGTATATGATTGTTCCTTATAAATATCAAGACGTCAAAAATATACATTAAAAAAATAAGCTGAAGCATTAACACACAGTACCATCTAGTTCCATGGTAAGCTAAGAGGCTCGTATATACTTGTGTTGTATAACTTGTACTGGATACTTGATACACTCTACATTTTATATATTATAACGATAAGCACCCATGACTGGAGTTTGTTTGTTTTCTTAGAACATTGTGATCGCTGGCACAGCAGGCAGTTGACCCTACTGTACAAAGCCAAATCCAAACGTGCCAAACATGTCGTCGAAAAGTGTTTAAAGTTATTTTGAGTTCCTATTAGTAGAATAAGTGCGCATAAGTCTTTATTTTTTTCTTTCCTTTACTTTGCTACTTGACAATTGATTTTTGTCAGATGTTTTAAAAATACATTTTTTGAGATACAAATTATAGTATGGGTTTATAACAATATATAGTGACATAATTAACACACCTACCTTTTACTAAATAAACATAAATGTTTTCTACTTGTTCATATAAGCGAAGTTTTGAACTCAAGTTAAATAAAATCGTGTCGTGTCCATTGTACAATGGACACACGCCATCACTCCCCTTACGCTCCTACAATTGATCATTATGCTAGCTCCTTCGCGTGTAGTAAACGCGAACGAGTCTTTGAGGCTCAAACTTGCGGAAATCATATGTCAATATAAATAATATATCTTATACATATTATAAAACTCTAACTGAGACAGAACAATTTTTTTGAAAACTTTTACAAATAGCCTTTGTACAGAGCTAAGGCCGAATCTATAGTTTTTAGAATTTTCGTTCGTCATGTCTTACTGGGAACTCATTACGATAAAGATAATAAAAATATTTTGATGACGTTTGTTAAACGATAACTGGCTATCCGGGTTATCATATAGGATACTATCTCATCTGAGACAAATCAATCCTTACCGTTAAAACGTACCTAGGAACGCATTAGAGCGGAGCGAGGGCAAGTCGATAGTTATAAATAAACCTCTTTTCAATTAATTGATAGGTAGAATAGAAGTACAATATCTGCAATTAAACATAAATTGCAACGCAACCGCCGGGTAGAAATCCCAAACGAGAGATTGACTGGCGAAAATAAAGAAATCTATCTTATTGCAATTAGTATAGTTTCAAATATCTGAGAATCGTATTAAATGTTCTTACATTATTACAAAATATTATCAATTCATCAGTCGTTGCATTACGAAAATTAATGAAATAATAATGAGGTCATAAAAACGGTCGCATTTTGGTTTATTTTAATATCAAGTTTTTATCTTGTTTTAAATTAACTTCAAACATACAAACAATTTTTTACTTGAAATGATAAATAAATACAAGCGTATCTACTCATAACTCAGGTTACGTTTAACTAGGGAAGTCTAGACCTGGGGCGACAGTGTGCGGGCCGCGGTCACCAATCGGTCTGCCAAGGATATCTCTATTTATTCCGATCATCATTATTGTTAATAATTAACTAATGCGACCTTTTTAAGGAGATTAAATGTTACTGAATAGGAATACACCTTAGGTTTTTTTTATATTTAGGTAATATAAAAAAATATCGACAAATTATCCACTCAGTAATCAATGCCCTTCTCTACTTGAATTATTTGGTGAAATTATGAAAAATATAAAAGTAATTGATGGCGCTGGCAATAATTGCCAACGTCTGGTCCGGACTGTAGACAATATTCTTAATAAACTTACTTGTTCTTTTAAGACCCCACGGACATTTGCTATATAAATGCCTCGTACAGGAAGTGCTCACTTAGATCATTTGTTGCGCCCTTGATATTTTGTTGCGGATAAATAACCATTATTTTATTGTTTATGTCTAAAATCCCTATGTATTTAATATTATTAAAAACGCAACAAAAAAACATACATATTTGCTCCTATAATAATAATTAAATATCGATAACAGAACAATTAATAAAATTTTGATATTTTAAAGTATGCCTTTTACTCGTATTATTTGATGATCTCGATGCTTTACAGCAAATAAACATCCGAAGTAAATCCGAAACGTCGAGAACAAAAATATAAATTCAAATCGCAATGAAATCGGAAAAATGAAAATGAAATTAGCATTTAAAAGAAACAATTGTTAAGAACGTGTAAATATGTATTATTAATCTATCCCACAAATTTTCTTGAGAATATCAATATAGCTTTGAGGCCCTGAATCGTGGTCTAATTTTACGCTTTATTTCATTAACCCTACGAGTAATGTTTTTTGACATTTCACGAATGTTGAGCGTAAAGAAATACAACCGAATGAGGATCCTTGAAGTCAATTGAAAAGGAAAAGTCGGAATATCTCGAAAGATATATAAAATTAAAACGAGTAAATTCTAAGTGACAGCCCTATCTTCACGTTCTACACGCTTCACAAAAGCAGAAATTATGTAGATAATACAAGATCCAAATCAAACTAAAAATCAAAATATACAGTGACGTGATCAAAGTCGCGGGCAAAAATTATTGCTAATCTAAATATTTTTTTTCAAACATTTGTTCTTTATTTTTAAACTTTGAATGTGTTTTCAAACAGATTTTGTTTTCACTTATCCCTTGTCCGAGTTTTTAAATTAGAAATTAGTTTTAGATATATTTCAATTAAAAATCTATGACGCACTCAATTATCGCTAATTATAATTTAACACTTTGCAAAAAACCGGCTGTCGTCAGGAAATAATCACTGTAACTATGTATACGAGGATGTACGTAGCTGCCACAAAAGTAGCGCATATTTACCGTTTTAAGAATATGCAAACATCTTAATTATTCTCAGTGCTACTGTTATAATGCTGAAATGCATTTTTATGAAACGACTAGAGTTTAACGTATACTTTAATACTTTCTAAGATTTTCGCCTCGGTGGTGCAGTGGGTAGCATGTACGGCTACGCAGCTGGAGGACCTGGATTCGAGTCCTGGGGAAAGCCGTCGTCTTGCGCGTTAACTCGTATTGGTGGAGTGTCGTCTCACCGGAGTATGAGAGTGACAATTTAATTTATATATAGGTACTGATATAATAGAATCTAAAATCAATTTTTCTTATTAAATTATTATAAACACAAAATTACAGTAAAAAAATTAACCTTGAAAGCAAATACCTGAAATGTTGATACATTGCCTTGACACTTGATACAAAATGAAATATGAACGGTCATAGTTAGCGTGCCTGAATTTACGCAACAACTTTGTAAAATACATTCTAAGTCATGCTGTAATAAAATATAATACCACCTTTACAATAGACCAACTAAAAAATCTAGTAGTACCTACACAAACACATTGAACCTTTCCCTTTTAATAAGTTGCCGGCTGTCCTATCGATGCTTCTTTTGTCCTTCAGAAGTACCAGAGGTGGACCTGACGGTCTGCTCTATATCACAAGATGTACACACATGTCTACAAGAATGTGTCCTTCCACACACGTACACGCTAGTATCATTCGATGCATCATTCGGCATCCCCTTCTTATTTAGCACCTTTGCACTTATATGAAGCATGGACAGACGGTCCGTACGGGGCATCCTATTATGCCTATTATTGGCATCCTATACTATTTGTTTAATTCTTAGTAATTAAGACGATAGAGACATAATTGGTCTATTACCACTGTATATCAGTGATTTTTCCTGTGAGCAATCCGAAGAATTACGCTTTGCATATAGAACAGTGTAGTAGTTGTATGTAGGTACCTATAGATCGCTTTAATTCGTTATACCTGCGCTTCCTTTAAAAAACTTCCCAATATTGAGAACCATGTAGTAGCTCTTTTTTACTCTATAAAATAAAGGAAATTACAAGCTCTGAGTATATTGTTTGATCAAAACAAGACATTTAACACATTCTTAAACAAATAGCGAATTTAAAAGGCTAAAATTCCAGTAGCTGCGAGATAACAATATCAAATGTCTGATTTCACAGTTTACACTGTAACATATAGGAGATAAATCTTGTAGGTACGTGAGTCGGACGCTCTGTTTTATGGTCTATGAGACCGTTGTACATAATTTAAAATAATTATTTACAACCATAGCGACCCTTCAAATGCTGATCGTGTTATGTTACAAATAGCTAATTGTTATATTTCATAGTTTACAAAAAATAATTTACTTATATTTTTTACTATATTTTTTTGTATTCAGCCCTCTTGATGCCCACAGCTGGGCACGGGCTCCCTGCAATGCGAGGGCGATTAGAACATAGTCTCCCACGCTGGTCAAGTCGAGTTGGCGTACGAAACATGTCTTTCGAAAACTGGTAGTTTCTCTTAGATAATCATGTTAGAAATAATTCGCACATGACCCATATTAAATTCAAAATGTTTTATTCAGCATGAAATTATTACAATTTTTTACTGAACGTCATGACTACTACCAGTTTTGAAGGAAGAAACCGCTGACCTGAGAAGAACTGACGAAAGAAACTCAGAAACCCATACGCTTTACCACTGGGCTACCACTGCCTGGCAATATTGTTTAAACAGTTTTCATCCTGTAAGACGATTTGTTACAGAACGAAAATTTAATAGAACAGTTATACCTAGTTACTTTTAATATTTATTACGATGAGAATAAGACAAACTTCTTATCTTACTAAAAGCAGCAGTAGTGCCGTAATTGAAACACTTTTTGAGGTTAATTATTACTATACAGGTATAAAAATAATCTATTATAGTTTAGCATTATCAAAACATAGTTTCAATTATACTGTGTCCTCTTTTTGAGACATTCACACTACGTGTAAAAATAATATAAAATAACATAAAATTTTCTATCGCTAGCTTCTGACCTATAATTCCTTATTGCGGCTGCGATTGTGATGTCATGTACTTTATTCAATGATACGCATGTAAATACGTAAAGTGAGATAGTCGCCATAAAAAGCAGTTTTGCTAAAGAAATTTTTATTTAATAATGTATATGTAGTAGTGTACATTTACATTTTAGTACTTCAATTTAACAGCTGAGCTGATTTGGATATTATTTAGTATACGGATAGACAATGTTTTGGAGCAACACATTATAGCCTATTTTATGTCAGGCACTCATCTGAGAAAAGCTAGCCGCTAAAGTAAGCCGCTAGTATTCGTTAAATATATTAAATGAAACTACCTTTTCGGATTTTGTCGCGGATTTATTTTGATTTTTAGTTCTGGAGGAGAGGAGTAGGAGAGGCTGTCTCTCTCGTGACCATGATTGCTGATTGTTCAATGCTCAGTGCATGATTGAAAAGGTAGTTTCATTTATAATGTCGAATATTCGCGTAAACCTAAGAAAGTATTAAATATATTAAACTTGAAACCTGTATTATTTGCATATACGTAAAATCGAGAAATAGGTGCAGGTACCTCTAATAGTCAATTTAGGTCGGGTGAATTTAAATAGTTTTCAGGTCTGCGTGCTTGAGTTCGTTCGTAGTATTTCAATGACAAATTAAAATACTGTGAACGAAGTCAAGCATGATGTTCATAATTCATATGTATACAGTAGCTTTATAAGATCTTATAATAATTATTATTTAATATTATAAATTTCGATATAAGACGCAGATTAAATTTTCACTAGGAGCGAAATTCATCGAAGCGATGATGAGTTGCAGTTGTTGAAATATATAAAAATTATAACCTAGAGAACATTTATTATCTTTAATTCAAGTAAATTAAAATTGTAAAGCAAAAAAGAATTATTGTTTTAATCTAATTATGGTTTTATTGCATTCATAAAATATTTTTATATATGTAGATAACTTTACAAGAAAAATCTAAGCCCCGTTGTGTTTATTAAATCAAAAGGTATATTATTATGTTATCAAAAATACATTTTTATCAAAGATAACTTACTTTCTTCTCTTTCTATTTTTTTTTAAAATACACGGTAACTCTACTAAGTGCAGGTTTCTCTATCTTAATACGTTTACAGAAAAAATGTATGTTTGTACATTGTAGGTACGAGTAACGAGATTATGTTTTGGGGACTTACATTCTTAATATAACATACTTCATTGCACTACAAAAGAATAAATATAAAATAATAAACTTGGTGGACTTATCTCTGAAAGATCTTTTTTTTTCATACATTTCCGTTCCATGACCTCAAAAGTCAGTCTACATTTTTTTGTCCATACATATTCTGGTAATCTTCTCGTAAAATACTGAATAGTAATAAAACATGTTTTTATAATAAAGTATTCCAAAGAATATTTTGTTCAGAATCGTTTTTGTGTCATTCAACTCAAAACTACCTATGCATATTAAAATAAATTATATTTGTAATTAGCCAACAAACAATATAATTTAGTTATCCTTACTAATATTATAAATGCGAAAGTAACTCTGTCTGTCTATCGCGCTTTCTCTCCAAAACCACTGAACAGATTTAAATGAAATTTGGTACATAGATAGTCTAAAGCCTGAGAAAGGACATAGGCTACTTTTCAAGGCGAAAAACGTTCAAAGTTTTTAAAAATTTTATACTAAAGGGGGTAGAAACGAAACCGAGCGAAGCAAGGGTGAGTTATTATATAAATTATTCATTGATGAAGGAAGTGCTTTTATGTTTTGTACGTACAGTAATCTCAGTCGTAACGCACTCTATGATAAGCTACCTTGTCGCATACATTAGATAAAGGCCGATAGTGTTTGGCTTAATACCTCTTGGTAAATAAATAGATCGCATTTTTTCTTTTTTTAGGTTTTTCTAGTTAACTGGTTCTTGCAATTGGTGTTTTTTCAGATATTTAATAGGAAAAGGATGTAATTGATTTGACGTATTTTATAAATATATTTTATTAAATACGCTTCATATCTTATATCTATTATAAGTATATTAAAAAAAACTTAAACATTTTTATGTTAGTTCATTTTTTATCTTCACACTCAGATGTACAATTACCCACACTATTAAATCGAATTAAATGGCATTGCGACAACATAAAAAAATATGGATGAAGAATAACAACTGTAATAATATGTGTAATAGGGCCAGATAAGCCTTTAACAAACCTAACATAATAAAATATCAAGAATTTTTTTTATCATAGGATAGTATCTGTATTAAATCTAGAAACTTTGCGTCAGTTTATCCTAAGATAAGAAGCATAACTATGTCTATTATATCTCTGTCTGTACATATACATAATATTGTCACCGTCAAACCACTCGACTCCTACGACTCAGTTGTTGAGAAATGATAGGTACCTCCTATAAACTTATCTTCATCTCCTATTGCTCCTTTTAATTGTTTTTTTAATAGAAGGTAGTAAGATCGAAATTCCTTATACAAAATTTCATACGAAAGCTTATTAAACAGAGACAGTCAGAATTACTCCTTGAATTACGCATTTTTTTTAAATTAATAAATATGTTGGGACATTATTACACACGGTGCCATTTAGTTCCGTGGTAGGAGGCTTGTGTTACGAATACCAGATAGCTAGTTGTATATATATATATATATATATACACACACATAATATATAACTTGTCTGAAATTTTTGTCTGTCTGTCTGTATGTCCCGCTATAACTCAAGAACGGTTGAATCGATCTTTATAAAAATTTCGTATACAGTAAGAACATGTGATTGCGCAAATGATAGACTAATCTATTATTTTTAGAATTTTTGTCTGTCTGTATGTATGTCTGTCTGTATGTGACCGCATCACAAGAAACCACTGGACGAATTAGGATGAAATTTGGCATTATGTTAGATGGTTACCCGGGTCAATATATATAGGATATCTTTTTACTGCGGGAAAATAACTCATCTCTGAGAAAAATAAAAAAAGAAGGTTAGAAATAAAACCACGCTTGCATTTACGTATTTAGAACGCGGGCGGAGCCGCGGGTATTGCTAGTTATAAATAAATATGTATGTAAAATGTCCCCAGAGCCCAAGCGGGACTCGAACCCGCGACCGCTGGCACAGCAAGTAGGGTCGCTCCAATTTGAGCAATGTGTCATCAAATTTTTATAATATGACACTTATAATATAACTTTGAATATTAGAAAGATGTATTATTTAGTCGATAAAAATGTCTGTTCATCAGTCAAAGCCTTGATGCCGGTCTATATTTAGTCATTTTCAAGTACTGCAGTCTTAATATAGAACACCATTAATTGGGTTTATTGTTGGATATTCTATACGATTTCGCTGATTCATTTGTCTCACTTGCTCGTATGACGTGTTTATTATAAGTAGTTCGTGTAGAATCGTACACTTGCATGCATTTTTCTATTATATTCATAGATACATTATGTAAATTGTTATAATGGTCGCTGTCATTTTGTATATTCTTAAAAAAATTATATAATCACATAAAATTCTGTGACAGTATTTTTCTTTTCGACTCCAAAACGGCTGGAACGATAGTCGAAAATTTCAGTCAGCCTGGCGCATGATCCTGTGAAGTTTTGTTGTAAATGGTTGTATGAACTCGACCGAAGTCGCGGGCAATGTTAGTTAGTTATAAAAAAATCTAACTGTCTGTACGCCAGTAATGCCAGGCCCTGATTTTTTACGATGAATTATTTGTAGTAAATAAAGTTTTTTTTGTATATTTCAATAACAAACCAAATAAAGCAAAGTTCAAAATTAACTTCAAAACTAGACACAAGTCTATAATGATAATAAAGGTGAAGAGTTTGTTTGTTAGTTTTTGTTTGAATATGGTAAATATTTATAGCATGTTTATACAGGAAGGTTATAGGCTATCAACACCCTACGACCTTTAGAAGCCCATTAATATTTATACTTTTAATACGTAAAGATAGTCAAAACAAACTCTGGTCAATTACACGATTTGTATCTCAAAATTGGCTGGATCGTTTTTTGATGATCTTTGATATTAAACCATGTGAAAAATTCGCGAAAAATACATAACTACTGACGCTGGCTAACTATATATTTTATTAACAATAACTCAGGGACGTCCCCGTAGTGTAAGTCGAATGATATGCTTACAGTCAAATCTGAATCTATTCTACTGAATCTGAAGCGAATAATTCGAACTTGAGAATTATTCATTCCGAATCGAATATTAATAATATTTAATATTCGATTCGATTCGAACGATATTCGCACACCCCTGAGGGCCTAGACAATGTAACAATTGATTAGCGAAAGCGATAGTAGAAAAGTCCAAAATGTATGGGTTTGACATATGCCTTAGATATGTCACGTGATCTGTTGTCAAGGAATAGATTAATGGTAGACAATTGTAGAAATCGAATCGCTTCATAATGAATACCGGTTGTCTAGGCCCTCTGATGTATAGTATTTAGATATTTTATTCGCTTTAGCTTTTTATCCTGGTTATTTGACGAGAGACTCATGCAGGTTTCCCCACGATGTTTTCCTTCACCGTAAGATAAGTGGTAATCACTAATCATGCTAGAAATGATTCGCACATCACATCATAGATGCGAGACCCGGATTTGAACCTGCATCACTCAGTTATCCAAGCTAATGCGTTACCATACCTAATACGTAATTAAAAAAATAAACACATGAGATAGATTTTTATGAAGTTGTTTGGGAAATTTGATATAATTGGGACTGAGCGAAGTTTATAGAACTGCTCGTAAGTATGTTGATAATAAGAGGATGTTAACGAAAAATGTAATGTGTAAACGGTTTTACCACTAACATGTTCTTAATTAAAGTGTATAATTGCTTAGTGACAAAAGGGAAAATACATCATGACCCGCATATTTTTTCATTTTGTAAAACTACACACAAGTTAATATTACTACACTGATACATATTATTAAATAATACTTTACTTTTGCACGTTTATAATTCTCAAACTTTTATAATTAATATAGCGACTGCCCCTACTTCGCTCTAACAGTGTGAGGTAGTTTAAGTATTGTTCTTAGGTTACAGCCTATCTGTTAAGCAAAGTTCACCCAACAGGCCAGTTTTCGAAATGGTTTTGTAGTAGTCCAACTAACGTCTTTTATATAATGACTAGCAAACCCGGCTTTGCTGGTCGTAAGTAAATTAAATTAAACGGTGTTTATATTTTTGTAATATAATAAAACTTGCCTAAGTTACTCCTTATAACATTTGCAAGTGAAAGTCTTTTAGAGATTAGCCGGAATAATCAAACAGACACACAATTTTTGATGAAGTACGGTATATACTTTGATGCATTTAGTGTAAAGCTGTTAATTTGAAATTAAAAACAGCCACTTGACACTTCGATTTCATTTCTATCTCCTGATAAGTATACATAATAAATAAATTAATCGTTAATCATACAGTAATTATTGTTTGTGTACGATAATATAAAACATCGTGTGCATAATAATATATGGCATGAAATTAAACCGTGATTGTGAGAAATGTGTATTACACCTAATAAGTATTACTTTTAATTCTATACTAATACTATAAAAAGTAAAAATATGTATTTTTCTTTGTAATGAATAAACTAAAAATCCACTAAACCGATTTAGATTAAATTTGATATGAAAATAGTTTGAGACCCTGGGAAGGACATAGGATAGTTTTTATCATGGAAAACATCCCTAAAGGGGCTAAAAAGAGGGATGAAAATTTGTACAGGGTATCAATCATTTCTCAAGTAAAGGATATGTAATACTTAACCATAGCTTTGTTTTTAAGATTACACGAACAAGTCAGTCAGTCAGTGAGTCAATGAATGTTTTGGTATATATTTGACACTAGGAAGTATAGTCATTGAAGGCACACGACATTGACTTTCGTCGGATTACCTTCGCTTATCTTATCAAATCCGCTATCACTTGGGACTTACAACATATCTTAAAGATAAAGCGGTCATGTGCCTTATGATTTGTGAATTGTAAAAATTCCTTGTAGTGACAGGTGATATTTGTTTACAGGCAATATTTGACAGGTAATATCAATATATAACAATAACATAATACTCATCAATTATTATTTATTGCAATTATAAAGTAAACTACTTACTTAAAGGAATCTATATTCAAAATGTTTTCGTGGTTCTATAGGTAGGTATATAAATATTGGGTTCACCAGTCACTTTCGCTCTTATATTCGGAGCTAACAAGGTTCGCCGTTGTCGGATACGTCAAGGAGGACATCATCATGATCATCATCATCATATAAATATAATATACTTAGATATAGAAGTTTTATAGAATGGTCAAGATAGAGTTAGCGTCCGACATTCCAGCCGGGTGCGAAGCCACCGGCCGCCTCACATTACGTGTCCTGCGATTTGCTCCAAGTACCTACCTACTTCTGGTTTTGTGTTCAGCTTCAGCAGGCAGCCTTCAGCGTCGGCCGATAAGATTGGGGGAGGTTTGTGAGCTTCTCTATCCGGTATGTATACAGATGGTCATTCTTGATCATATAAATGTCATGTTTAAGCTATATGTCTTAGAGACTAGAAAACCGCTTGACACAAGTGATGTGGTAAGGCATTAGAAATTGCTTTCAACTTAGATTATAGTTCCTTACTTATAACTGTACCTGCTAGTTTAAACGCTTTGCGACATAATATGATACGATCTACGACTACCATATTTAGAAACCTGAAGTATGAACAAGTACTATATCGAAATCACCTAGATTTGTATGATTTTATCTAAGATTACACTATCAAATAACTAGTGCATAGTAGTAATATTTTTGCTTATTTGTTGACGTCATAAGTCATATTGACGTCATAAGAAACGCGCTCAACCCCTATAAAACGATATGTAATGTTTATTTGACAAAATTAGTACCATTAAGTTATTTTTTAATTAAAATCACCTTGGAACAAGTACATTTCGAACTGATGACCAAAAAAAATTGTAATAAATTAGTGCTGAATATATGTACGTAGATAGTAGGTAGTAAACTACCTAATATACTTTTTGAAGTAAATTATGTTAAACTATTCTTCGTTATTTTTATATTATATGAAGGTTATATTCAAACTCAGTCTTATTTTTAATTTTGTCCTGCTGAGTGCTGCGTTGGACCTCACTTCAATACTAGGAGAATTAGGTTTTAGGTTGGCGGGCTTCACATGTTTTCGAAAACTTGCTAGGTTCTCTCAAACGTTCAATTCTTCTTACAATATTTCTTTCACCCTAAGACAAGTAATCGCAAAGCAAGCAAGAATTCAAATTCGGACGAAGAATTCGAACGAGAATTCGCACATGAACATAATATGAGAGGATCGTGACCCGGAATTTGAGTCTACTTCAGTTGGTTTCCCAAGCGAGCACCCTACCACTGGGCCACCACTGCTTTATATATATAACACTTATAATCGATATAGATTTACAAGACCTAAATGGATGTAAGCGAAATACAAGTCTTAGAGTAGTGTAACAGGAAATACATAATAATATTTGATATTATCATCTGATATTGCGTGTTGCACTTACCTACGTGCTAGCCACTTTAGTAAATTACTTTAGAGGGAGTCGTCGAGATATATTAACGGTATGAATAAATTTATTCTACAAGGTTTTTTTGATTTTTCTAAAGATGAAAATGTAAGGCAACTTAAAAATCAAGGTAAGAATCTTCTAAGTTCTAGAAGAAAGTATTTTAAAATTAAAATGATTTAGTTTAAAAGTATTTTCAAAAAAAATTGAAACTTTTCGTTAAAACTTCACTAATTTTCTACTACTAAACACTAATTTTCATTTACTTTTTCATTAACATAGTGGGATGGTGATATTATATCTATAAAGCATTCTAGCTTATCTCAAGATTGGTAAGCTTTTCTATTTATCCTATGCATGTATTTTAAGTACCAATCAATTAAAAGTATCATTACAATTATTGTTCTACTTTTTTGAAGTGGTCCCTAAACGAGTACACAAGTAATAATTTTTTACACAAATTGTCTCCGAGCAAAACTCAATGAAGCCTAAAAACCCAGTATAGCTATTAAATATAATAAATCATGAAGGTTTATTTTCAATTTTATAAAATTAAATACCGAGTGTTGTGACGACTATATAATTTTACTACCTGGGATCAAGTTATTAAATGACTTAACCACAAAACAAAAAGGAAGTGTTCACATAATCTAATACTTTAGATGAAGATTCATTACTAATGTTAAAAACATATAAAAAAATATGAGCACAAATAACCCAAAAAGTAATCTATATTATTATAAATGTGAATGTAAGTTTGTTTATTACGCTTTCACGCGAAAACAACTTAACCGATCATCATGAAACTTTGTATACATAATCTTGGAGGTATTGGAAGTAACATAGGATACTTTTTTTCTAGCTGGTTTGAAACCATGAACGCGGGCAAAGCCGCGGGTACTGCTAGTAAGTATATAAATAGTCGAGTAGGAAAATAGAATGGTTTTATTCTGGTAGGTAGCTACGATACATTTTTTTAAGCATTCGACTCACAGTTATAAAAGCCTTTGGTAGGTATGTATGTATCTTCCTAGAAGAGAATATGTGCAAGAAATCCATACATATAAAAAAATTCTAACTTAATCTGTACATTAAATATTTCTTGGAATATCTTAGTAATAGTTACATATTATTATTGATACTGAAGCCGAATTTATAGTTTTAAGAAATTTTGTCTGTCAGACTGTACCTAGGAACGCATCTAGAAAACCACTGCACAAATTTTAATGAAATTTGTTATTATAATAACTGATTATTTAGTTAGGATACTTTTCACTGCGGGAAAGTTCTCACTAAGAAATCTCTACTGCATAATATGGACGAATCCGAAGTGGAGCGAGAGTGAGTCGCTTTATTAAACGGTTAAATGTTATTTTCAACAGCCTTGCTTTTTCAGAAGATAAAGACAACCTTGTTAATTAGTTCATATTAATTAAGTATAAGTGTGTAGTTAATTTATTTTCCTACAATTTAAATAGGACTACATGTAAATAAGTTGTATTGTGTATTTGGAAAGCCACTTCATAACACTCAAATTTATGTTTGTATAATCATATCTATCGATGATAATAATTTGTAATACCTGCAATTTAAACAAGCACTTACATATTTTATATTGTAAGCAATTACCGCGGCTCCGCCCGCGTTAGTAGAAGGATGAAAAATTAGGGTTATAACTTATAAGTATTATTTGATGCCAAATCATGAAAAATAAAAAATTAAAATTTAGTCTAAAACAAAAAATAAAAAAATCCGGAGAGAGCCACCCTTATCAAGTAGGGGAATAAAAAATAGCCTACGACCTATTCTCAGACCTACCAAGTATACATTAAAAAATCATAAAAATCGGTCAATCCGTTTCGGAGGAGTTCGATAACAAACACTGTGAGAGAACACGAGATTTTTATATATTACATAATATAGTATACGTGTGTATGTACTTTGTTGGAATAGGTATTTGAACTCTTCCTAGCTAAAAACGCTTTTGTGTAGTTTCCTCTTGGTTTCCGACGTTTTCAAATTTTACAGTTAACAAGAGAGGCGGACCATTTATTTTGTATCGCATTTTAAATTTTCCAATCCCCAAAGCCAACTAACTGACATTGATTTTCATAGAGGCAAAGGACTGTTAGAACAATATATACAGCCTAAATGCATGGGAATCAAACTCCTTAGCACTGCTGCAATTATCAGTGTCAGGTCATTTCTTAAGTAAGTACATAAATCCGTAGCAATATCTAATATATACTCGTAAAAATCTCGTGTCACAGTGTTTGTTATCGAACTCCTCCGAATATAAATATGACAGTCGTTCGGTCTGCTCTTCCTTATGAAACCATTAGGAAGTTGATAATATGGGATCGGGCCAAGCGATTTCGCGGCTAAATGCTGGTAGTGACTAGTGAATAAAATACGCTCAGTGTTACGTGGATAAAATGGAATTCATTGCTATATCTATATCATTCTTATAGCCTACTGCTATAAGAAAAACACATTCTGAGAATTGTCGAACGTCGCATGTGTGTATGTATGTACTATGTGGGTCATTCCACAAAAATTGTACCACTCATTGTCCGCGACACATTTCACGTAGTATAATTAGTAATATTTTGTTCCAAAATTGTTAAGTAACAGCTCGCAAAGTGTTTTATTCATTACACACATATTTAGAAATAAATATATTTAAAATAAATCTAAAACCTCTCATAAAGTCCCCAAAATATCAGTCCCTAGACATGTCCGCACTCCAAAATTTTATGTTTGGGCACCCATATTTATAGATACATCAACCATATACTGTATTTGATTAAACAATTATCTACTTTATCGTACATACACCAAATTCTATTAATATTTTGTAGTTTCAATAAAAAATAAATCGATTTTCTGAGGTTAAAAAAGTGTCCTTGATTTTGTCCGTCATTCCCTAGCCATGCCAAGATTTACAAATTTCGCGCCATAATATGAATGAAGAGTGAATGACATCTACTTAATTTAAAAGTACGACACGAAGTTATCCTTAGACCATACTCGTTAAGCGGCAGCCGTTTTGTTAATCATTGCAAACGCGGCAGTAGTTGCGGAAACACGTGCTGATCCAGTCACTTTGTCATTCCCTCGGTGAATAGTTTTATTGTTTATAATAGGATATTGATGATATTTAAATAACATTTACGTGTGATTTGTCGGTCTTCTTTGGTACATCGTAATAAACAGCTTTTATTAGAAGTTAACCTGCATTTGTCTTAAGTTTTACTCCAAATCGTCAGTCCCTAGACCATCAGGCCCTAGTAAAGAAGATAAGAAATAAAGTGTTACAGGAAGAATGTGACTATTGATGATGATAAAATAGAACAAGATCCTAATCAAAGTAGAGAATAGGGCAAAAAGGCTTTATTTGGCGAAGTTTTGCATGCTCAAATTACAGAAAATATTTCAAAAGCTCAAACTCATCAAGAAAAATCTAACTTTAAACAGCTTATGGCTGTTTCCAAAGTAGAAAAATATAAACTTTAAAAACAAGGTAGTAGCTCTATATTGTATAACAAGATTTGGCGCAAAAGTTATAATAATAATATAACTAAGAAAAATTTAATAGTCTAAATGGTTCACAGATTTTATGAAGACGATAGTAATAGTCGCGTTGCAGCTGGAAAAAAGGAGTGTATTACTCGCAATAAAAACAAAAAACAGAAACGCTATTTGTTAGAATCGTTAAAAATTTACACCAAAAGTTTTTCAAACAAAAACATTGACAATTGGCTATTCAATTGACTTTATGTGCCTATAATTACTGATTATTATAAAAAGAAGAGTATTACTAATTGTTATCTTGATAATAAATAGGCTAGATAGTTGTTGAAGGTGGTTGTCTAAATACCCAATAACCAAAGAAGTGACACACTTAGCAAATAGCTAAAGATTGTACAATAATTTCATTGGAAGAATTGCATTTTTTGATTATTATTTTTGTTAAGAAATGTTAACGAGCTATGTTTTTTGTCTTACGTGATTATATTCAAAATATTTTATGATTCCAAAAGCATAGCCAACTTATTTTATTACAATATCATTATTGTTTATCAGTCCCTAACCAGAGCTGTCAGTCCCTAGATGCCTAAATTTGAAAAACTCTAAATTTCTCCTAAAATAAAACGTAAAATGACTGGCCCTTTTAGATATGAGATAGTTAATCAATTACTTATTAATATACACTACTCAAGTATCCAAAAGCATCTTAAAAAGGTTTAGGACAAAACAACATCAAAAATGTACGGATTTTTGTGGAATGACATGTACATACTTGCACCTTACTGTGTGTGCGTGAACACACACACTTCCGTAGGAGGTTTAAGTATAAAAAACGTCCAAAAAACAGCTTAATAATCGACTTTATATTCAAAATTCAGTTCTGAAATTTTATATTTTATATGGAAATCAGTGTCATTAACCGCTGAAACGTACCTAGGGACGAACAACACGAGTGGAGCGAGGGCGTGTTGCTAGTATTAAAATTAAAGTTTTTATGATGTAACTGTACATTAAAGTTACATCATTATATAAAGATAGTAACCAAAGAACTATTGTCATTAAATAAATGTGCATAATAATTCATAATTATAAATATTTGGTTATCGTCCACAAATATGCAGGAGGAGGATATTATAGACAAAATTATACGCAATTGGTGAATTAGAGAAGGTATCCTATCATAAAATGAACACAAATTTATGTAAGTACTTGTATGTCCTATTTCCCTAAATTCGGTCAGAAAAATTAGATAATCTTGGATATAATTTCAAAAACATTTGTTAAATGTACGAGAGTACGAGAGGGATTAGGCCATAGTCCACCGCGCTGGCCTAGTTCGGGTTGGCGGACTTCACATGCATTACGAAAACTTGCTAGGTTTTCAGTCACGCAGGGTTTCTCACGATGTTTTCCTTCACCCTTAGACAAATGGTAAATCATAATAAAAATGATTCCCACATGAAAAATATCCGAGGTGCGAGACCCGGATTTTGAACCGCATTACTCGATTATACAAGCGAGCGCGTTATCACTAGGCTACCTGCCTCAATAAGGAAATATGAAACAGAAATAAATCCTTAGTCCCAATTCATTATGTACATATTAATGTGTCGAAGAGATATTATTATATTATGTACAAATTAGTGCACAAACATAAGTATTTGTGATTATAAATACAGAGGTGGGCCCGATGACTTTGCAAGTTTTCATGAGTGTGAAACAACACTTTTTTTGTAATTCAGGTTTGTTATCAGGATGTTTTGGTGTAAGACCTAAAAAACTATTTGTATGACCCAGGTTATTGATACAAAAGTTGATTAGCCACTATACCTATGAGACAACCTGATTATATTTACTATTTGGAAAATTAGAAATTAATTAGAATATTAGACTAAAACCTAATTAGTCTAGAAAATATAAATTTTGTATCAAATTATGGATTAAGATAACGGGGATTATGGAATTAGCACTAGTTGTGGAGAACTCGATATCATGTTTTTAAAAAATAAATTTCAATAAAGAAAATTATTATTTTGTAAGAATATTCTCTACAGATCAAAATATAATAAGTTATGAAAGTGATAATTCAAAGCAAGTTATTGTAATAATATACACGGTTTTTGATGAAATATATTTAATATGAGCATTAATTAGACTTCATAAACACTGACTTGAAAACTTAGTGGTACTTACATTTTATTATTTAAACAGCATTTAAAACTTTTTATATAAACAATCGCATTGATGTTTATAAATATTTAGTTTAATTTATTTAGTTCACACTTTGATTTGTAATATGAGGAGACATTGATATTAAAAAGACCTCTTTTATATAATTTAAATTTTTTAATATTTTATAGTAGTTAGTTAAAGTAAATAAATACAGTGATTTATGAAGTATGTCTTAGGAACTGATATTTCTCATCAACGATAAAAAATACATAAGTATGTATGTATTAATTTCTAATGCAAATTCAAATGATTGGTATCAAGCTATGAATAAATTAAATATATGTATCCATTTATAACAAATGTTGAGTTTTATTAATTTCGTAGAATTCAAAATATATAATAAAAATTTGAATTATAGTGTATTTGAAATGTTTTTCTATACAACACTAACACAATCAACTGTTTATGATTACATAGTTTACTCAGTAATCAGACATTAATTATGTCAAAAGGTTTACAAAACAATTAGAATGCAAACCAAACTGTTACAAATGTCACAATCATGTGTTATTTTTATTATAATGTTATTTAATATTTTTTTACTGGATTCAGTGTCATGAAAAACTTAGTTTATATATTAATGTTACATATATGATATTTAGATTATCTAATGTAAAAATACTATATGTTAACAATTTAATTAATTGAACATTTTGGAAGTAGGTTCATAAGTTTATAATGTAGGTACAAAATAAGTCTATAAGACCTCAATATTATTTGCAAGAACATCGATAAACTTGTAATTAACAGTTTTAATTAGTGCAGATACATTTTATGTTGATGCAAGAGAAAGAACAAAACTGTGTCAATTTCACGTTTAGTGCAATTTACTAGCGAATAGAAAGTAATGCAATTTTGCAAACTCACCAACGTATTCTGATAACCCAATCCGGACTCATCGTCAGATGTTTCTTCTTTTTTATTCGGCTCCTTCATGTTTGCTAAATATTATTCACTCACAACAAAAAAAGTTTCAAAACACAAAATTTAAGTCACTTACGCGCGAACTTCGTTAAGTTTTTTCTTTTTTTTTAAACCAAAGAACCGGTATCGGCATAGGTCCGTACGTGAATAACCTCATTCATGGTCCAGTGTATATTAAAGTTTAGATGATTATATTGTAATTGAATAAACGCGATTTCATGCAAATTGCTCGCGAGTCGTGTAACAGGAAACGGCTCAACACGTTCAAATAATAAGCCGTCCAGTGACCGACTGACACTTGGTTGACAAATATGTAGCGACTGCGAACAGTGACAGTTCGCCAACGTCTTAAGAGTTACCGCACATTGCTCAAACAATATAAAATAATTAACTTGATCAATGTATTACTGGATTATTTAAGTTGTTTTGTTATTATACAATAGTAATACTCATTCAATGCTATATATATTTCAATTTTTATATTGTTATCTTTTCAGGAAATCTAGCCACACAATAAATTCAACTGCTTATCTCTAATGTGCGATGACACTAAGAATCAAAGTTCATATAAATATTAAATATTGTCACAAAAGTTAACCATGAACTAGAACTTACACAATTTCGTTATCATGATTGGAATCTTATCAATGTTCACGTAAGAAAAAATGTTAAGATATTCTGAGGGAATATAAGAAATTACAGTATTGAATGCAGCTGCGAAATTATTTCGTTCCAATGCAATATTTATTACTGTCAACTTGTTTGTGATAAGTTTTACATTGCTAAGATACTTTATTTGCATGTTGCCTTATCTTTTATGAATTTGCTTTAAAATACCTTTAATATTGAATGAAAGATACGAAACGAAATGTGACTGTACGTTCATGTTTTTCTCTTTTTTATACTAAAATATGAAAACAAGTCTTCTATAATAATAAATCGAGGGCAAGAGGAAAGTAGATGTTTTATAAAATACATTACTCATGGCCGTCACAACTAAAGCCGGGTGCATAAAAGAGGAACAATTGCTAAAACAAACGCTATTCATGCTATTGTTTCAATGGTTGATGCTTGAATCGCGGGTCATTCAATTGATAGTAATAATCTTACAATTTGTTTCATCAAATTATCTCGCATTGTGTTAGTTTTACAGTGTGCTATACTAACTTTCGAAAACTCCCCTCATGTTACAGAATGACTAATGTCATATGCGTCGGACTAAAATTCAATTCAATTCTGTTGTTTAATTCAATTCTGTCGCCAGTGTCACGTAGAATGGAGAAGAAGAAGACGAAGGAGATTGGTCGGTAATTCTATGTTACCGATATCAATAAGTTTTTAACTAAAATTACGATTAATAGTATAGATTTCTCAGAGATGTCATATTTTCCCCGCAGTAAATAGTATCCTATATATTGAGCCGGATAACAAGAAATCATAATACCTACAAAAAATATAAATCCGTCTGAGCAGTACCTGGCGGCTGGCATTCAGCATCTGGTAGACAGACAGACAACATAACTTCTTAAAACGTACCTATCATAGAATACTTTTCTCACTTAGGTCTCTGTATCGATAATATAATGAATGTTTCAATAAAATTAGAATAAAAAATACTAATTTAAAATAAAGTATAATTTTGAATGCCCGTGACCCCGGCTGGTGAAACCCAGTCGAAACTACTGGAAAAATATTTTAAGCACTTACGACGTCACGTTTTAAGTTCGGTATATCATTTTCATATAATAAACGGTCGGTCAAGCCAACATGCGCTCATCGCAATACAATTTTGCATAATTTATGTAAACTATAATGCAGATAAGTGTCCGCATAAAGTTAACTATGTATTTCATCAGTAAGTAGCGGCTCGCTCTTATTTCGAAGTTTAGATCACGAAAGAGAAAAAAGAAAAAACGGGCTTAAACCGCTCGCGCTACTGCGGTCTGAAATTTAAATATTAAATTTAAAACTTTAAACGAAGTTTATTATCTGAGATAGAATATAAAATATTTAAAATAAAAATTAACAAATTTTGTAAGGTATTTTTTACTTTGCGCTGTTTATAACCCAAGTGATGTTTGTGGTAAAATAAATCCGCGAAAAAAAAAAACAAAAATATATTTGTGTTAATTTTCCTTCCTTCCAGACATGGAAGATTACAAGCCAATTGATAAAGTATAAAAGGAAAAACTATTATTATGAGTACCTTGAATCAAAAATATATAGTGAACCGGGGTTATTACAACTTCGGGGTTATTGTGTCTAATCATTTTATCTTCCTTCACAAATCGATTTATGAGAAACTACACTACTAGTTAGATAGAGAAACTAATGCTTAAAAAAGTGGATTATAGAGTGTGCTTCTATCGCGTCTACTGTTTTACTGATGGCGTATTTTTATCATTAAACATTTTTTTGTTCAGTGTTCTGGAAACTTACTGTTGTATTTTATTTCATAAAATTTTACTGCGAGCCTTATTGAATAAAATTTTCTGGTAAGAAAAATTAGAATGAATAAGTCCTTGTTAATTGATAATTAATTTCTTTCTCTGCCGTAGTTCTCTAGAGTTATTTATAAAGATACATTAACCCCGCGAAAATTGTTACACGGGGTTATTGTGTCTACAAAGAAAGACACAATAACCCCGCTGATTTTAGTATGGAAATAAAATTTTAATTTAAAATTAGTGATGCCAACATATTTTTATCGATAAAGTGAAAAACAGACTTTGTAAGTAAATGGTAGGTAACAGGTATTTTTTTTTTTAAATATTTACATAATTATTTAAGTACGATTTTTTTAGATGATGCTCACCTATAAAATAATATACCTAAAAGTGACCTAATATTTTTATTTATTTAAATCAGCCAACGGTTGGTGGGGAAATCGGTGGACATACCTACATAAAAAACATATATACAGTGGAACATATAACCTTCTCCTTTTTTGCAGTCGGTTAAATATATATGAAAACGTGTTTTACTCAAAACTAGCGGGACCTGCGGCTTCGCTCGCGCTTAAAATTACAAAAAATATTTTTGGTTTTATGCTATATCTCATAACGTACGAACGATTGATCGATTTCCCACTTAGTTTAGTTTAATTTTACTACTGCTCTATCGCCGTTAGATGCTGGCATAGAATATCACCACCCCATTTCTGGCCGAGGGTGTTTAAAAGGCGACTAAGACATAAACAACGGAGGATGGGTGGCAGCATTTTCTAGTACAATTTTTCAAGTACAACTAAATGCAATCGTCAATGACGACTCGACCTGGCATCACTGAACATGCGCACACGAAGCTATATTCCTTAAAATTAGTATGATGAGGTGAAATCTATGTGTGAGGACATTAGTAGAGCCATACATAGCTCCAAAACCGACATTACGTCATGGGAGACTCCAAAATGAAACTAGACAAACGAGAAGGCGACGAGCTGAAGGCGACGAGCTGGAATTTCAAATTTAGATGTGGAAACCATCGGGGGTATTTACTAGCACATTTTATGGAAGGTAGAAGAAAAGGAGGGACTCTTAGAAAAGGATGTACTCCTTTTTCAAGTTACGAAACCACAGGAAGTGGACGTGGATAAGCCCTGATGGTACAATTAAAATGAGACTTCATTATGTAGATGAAGGAAGAAAATATTCAGTAACTAGTGACATACCTCGCTTCGTTCGGGTTCTTCCCTAGGTATCCCTAGGTATACCCAGGTCCCTAGGTATTTTTTTACAAACTTTGATTTTTTTTTTGCTTATTATTAAAACCTTCCTCCTCCTTCCTTTTTTCGACGAAGTCACAGATATCTTCTCATGGCGATACATCTTATTTGAAATATCCCGTTACACCTTGGAGCATGTCTTTCTGCCCAAAGCTGGGGTTTGTAGCCGTTTGAGCGAATGACCTGTCAATCTTGATCTGTAAATTTTTTTCATAGAGTAGTTGGGATCTCAAACCATAGAATACGCAGGGAAAGTCATCTTTGATTTTGCCCTGACGTATCGATTAATACAATTAGTACCGAAACAGTTTACCGGATATTGAAGACTATACATTTTCCTTGCTTGATTTTTTTCTGACTACGTACCCGGATAACTGTCAGATATCAGTTGGGGCCCCCCGGGTCCATCTAACCCTTGCCTGGTACGTTCAAAGGTGCCCATAGCCACCTTCTTTTTCTCTTCTCAGCCCATATACGTCCACTGCTGGACATAGGCCTCCCTCAAAGATCCCCACGACAAACGGTCTTGCGCCCTCCGTATCCATTGGGACTTTAACTAAGTCGTCGGTCCACCTTGGGGGAGGCCTGCCCACGCTTCGCTTTCAGGTTCGTGGCGGCCACTCTAGAACTTTGCGTCCCCATCGACCATTCGTTGTACGAGCAATGTGCCCCGCCCGTTGCCACTTGAGCTTGGATATTCGGTGGGCTATGTCGGTGACATTGGTTTTTCTGCGTATCTCCTTGTTTCTAATACGATTACGCAGGGAAACTCCGAGCATAGCCCTCTCCATTGCTCTCTGTGTGGCCTTGAGCTTTCTTATGAGGCCCATCGTGAGCGGCCACGTTTCTGTGCCGTATGTGATATGTCATCACTGGCAACACACACTGATCAAACCTACTTGGACAGTTTGTCCAAGGTATACATACAACCCTATTACCATACCTCATCAACAACTTCAAGCAACATAGAGTCACTGATAGAAACTGGAGTGGTTGAAACATGGACATTCGACATAATTTTCGTTTTTAAAATGTTTATTTGAGACCAACTCGCTCGGGGACTTTATTGAGGTCATTTAGCATAATACTGAGGTCCTCCACGGTCTCAGCCATGACCAGCTATATATCGTCGGCAAATCGGAAGTGAGTGATGTACTCGGCGTTGATATTGATGCCGAGTCTGTTTCAGTCCAGGACCTTGAAGACATCTTCCAATGCAGCCGTAAACAATTTCGGCGAGATGACATCGCCCTAATGTACTCCTTGCTGCAATTGGATGGTTCTAGAGTTCCGATCCTGAAGTCGGACTGAAATAAGGGCGTTTTCAAATAGACACTTCAACACTTCGATATACCAGTGGTCCATCTGCCACCGTTGGAGAGACTGCAGCACAGCCCAGGTCTCTATCAAATCGAAGGCTTTTTTGTAGTCCACAAACGCCAAGCAAAGAGGCAAGTTACATCCCTCGGTCTTTTGTATAATACCGCAGCGTATGTGTGTGGTCTACGGTACTGAAGCCTTTACGGAAGCCAGCCTTTTCGGGAGGCTGGAAGTCGTAAACCTGCTATCTAGACGGTTCGTGATGACTCTCGAAAACAGCTTGTAGACATGGCTAAGAAGCACTATGGGAAGTTCTTTAGCAAGGTATAATCGCGTTTTTTAAAGTACAGTACCACCATAACGCTTCTGCTCCATGCTCGTGAGGCCGTACTTTGGAATATGACAGAATTAAATAGCTTCTGAATGACCTCAAGGATCGGTTTTCCACTCGCCTTCAGAAACTCTGTCATAATTCCATCTGCACCCGCTGCTTTGTTGTTTTTGAGCTGTGTGAGAGCCATCTTAATCTCGCTCAGGCTAACGTCCGAGATTTCTTCGGTATAGTGTCAGGTAAGTCCGGTCCAGACTGATGCGTCGTCGCGTTGATGCAAATTGCTGTCCATAAAATCTTTCGATCTCGCCCATAAGCTCAGGATTAGATGAAACTGTCGTTACGAGCCGGCTTTATCCAATAGACAGATCGCTCGTTAAAAATTTTGGAGCCTTTGTTTCGCTCTATAGCGTCCATAATACTCACAGTATTAAAAGTGCGAAGGTCACGTATTAGCGAATTTTTTAATTTTTTTTTATACTATATAAGTGCTTGACTACGTTCCGCCTGATGGTAAGTGGTATCGCAGTCATAGATGGTAAGTCGCACTAATTCAGTAGCCACCTATTCACTCTAGCCTTGAAGGCACATAATGTATTAATCGGACGGAAACACTGACGCAGGCAGGTTGTTACGATCCTTAGCCGCACGTATAATAAATGACGTAGCGAATCGCTTCGTCCGGACGGATGGAATGTCTACGACATAACGATGGAGACTAGCAGATCGGATCGCCGGATAATAGAAAGGGATAGGGGAATTAGGTCGTGTAGTTCCTGCGCACACTCACCGAAATGCAACCTATAGAGTACACATGCAACCTATAGAGTACACATGCAACCTATAGAGTACACAAGCAAGCAAGCAAGGGCTGGCAACCCTACGTCGGTTATCGAGGCTTTGTAAGTTGGCTTTTACCAGCGTAGGGTTACCAATAAGCCTCTGCGCACGCGTCTCAATCGAGTCCAAGGCCGACAGATGGCATTCCGCAGCACCAGCTTAAATGTGACTACAGTGACTACATGAAATACACGCAAGACCGTACTTGAGCTTTATATAAATTAATAAGCTGTCCCGGTGTGAAAAACTGACAGACCTTTGCGAGGATGCCAACTTTCCTCGCTGCTACATTAGCCTTAGACTCGATGAACCGCCCGTATTTCATGTTGGGGGTAATGTCCATCCCCAGTACCTGCAGACGGTCAGTGTATTCCAGAGGCATATGTCGGAAAGTAGGAGTCAAGGTTCAAGGACTCCTTTTTGTGGTGAACAGGCACGCCTATGTTTTGGTGGCGTTGAAACTCACAAGATTGGCATCGCCCCAAGTGGAGACTGCCCTGAGTGTGACATTAAACCGCTTTACCATGGCCTCTCTTTCGGACTGAATTTGATCTCTACTGGCCCGAGGATTCGGTAGGTATCTCTTTTCAACAGTGCTGTCGTCTGCGTACCCATAGATAACGGGTATAAGCAGATCGGTAATATGCAAATGGAACAAAGTGGCAGAGAGAACAGGTACCTGAGGAACTCCAGAGTTGGTCTTTAAGAGTTGTGATGAACAACCCTCAACCACAACTATGAGTGGTCGCTCAGGAAAACTTTAATCCAGCCAATCAGGTCAGGAGATATGTTATAGGCTGAAAGCTTGCTTATAAGTCTAGCGTGCCAGACCCTGTCATAGGCCTTTGAGACATCAAGATAAACGGCAATCGCCTCCCCGCCTCGTTTAAAAGCGTCGCCAAAAGTGTGATTGGCATACACTAGAAGGTCCCCAGTCGACCTATTCCGATGAAACCCATATTGTCGATCACTGAGGAGATCGTTCTGTTCTAGGTATGCCATAAGACGAGTGTTCAATAACGCCCCATAATCTTGCAGAGTATGGAGGTGATTGAGATCGGACGATAATTGGCAGGGTCGGCACGCCTACCTTACTTGGGCACTGGTTGCACGTTGGCAAGCTTCCAGGATTTTGATACTATACCAGTCTTAAGAGAAATGCGGTATAGACGTGTCAGTATCGGAGACAACTCGGGAGCACATGTTTTAAGCACTATCGCTGGTATACCATCAGGACCACTGGCTTTATTCACATCTAGACGACACAATACTCTCTTTACCTCATTATCAGTTGGATGGAGATTTCAGCCATTGAGTTAAAGGCTCTCTTCTAGAATCTCACATCCGGAGCTTTGCGGTCTTGAGCGTCAACCCAGGCAAGGTAAGCTTATGCTTTTCAGCAAAGGTGCATTCGGAATCAAACCATGGGCGAGCTTTGCCACCAACGGATACATCGGTGCATGGGATAAAGTATTCCATCACTTGTACCACATCAGTTATAACAACTGCACATTTAGACGGATCGGGAGAAAAGAAGCAGACCTGCCGCCAAGGAAAGGATGCAAAAAAGAGTCGCATCTCATCCCAATCTGCTGACTTGTGTGGCCATACTCGTCTAACACCAATAGAGTCGTTAAATGGTGGATAAAAAAACATACAGTTTACACCAGACAGTTGTCAGAGCTACCCAATGGGGATAAAACCTGGATGTTATATCTGTCAGGATCAGTTGTCAGCAGAAAGTCCAGACAATTAGCTGTGTGGCCGTCTACATCGACTACCTTTGTTGCTTGCTCAATCAACTGGGAGATTCCAAGTGACACCGCATACTTCCACGCTTCTCATGGTCCGTCTTCTGGTATGGGAACAGCCAATCTTCATGATGGGCGTTAAAGTCCCCCAGAAAGACACCTGTGTGCAATTGGTAGACACAGGAATACAGGATCTTTTCGATTCCTGTAACTACGATTACCCAAATCGTAGAGAAGATGGGGTCTTTAAGATGGCGGAGACGCTGGAAACAGAGGTTTCGCACCTACAAATAGACTCCGGCCCATGAGTTGAAATTATATTCCAACGTATAGCCGGGTTAGTCCACGTACGCAGCGCTTATTGGACATTGAATGTCTACGTCTGTGTCTACTTCAAAAAGAGCATCGAATCGACTTCGAAATCTGTTTATTAAGTTGCCAGTATTTAGACGCGTCATCCGACGACTGCAAAACCATCTCTCTCCTTTCCTTCATGAGCTCGAGGGTAGGATCAGAGATCTTTTTGGGTCTATTTTAAGAAGAGCATCATGTATTTAGACGCAATTGATTGGTCAGCTTCTACAAACCCATCATTATAGGAGTTCACATCGCTATCTAGGCAATCGAAATCGAAACGGTTTTGGAGTTCTAACTGAAAGCTCTCGGGGTTTTGGATTTATTGTGGAGCCCCTCACAAGCTGGTGATCGCTTCCGGTTTTAAACGCACTGATCACAGAGACATCATTGAATATTTGCTTTTTCGTTGACATGATGAAGTCTATCTCATCATCATCAGGCTCATCTAAGTCCACTTTCTGTGGTGTCATTTTTTGAAAAAGGAGTTCATTATTCAGAGTCCCTCCTTCTCCACAAAACGCGCAAGTAGATGTCCCCGATGGTTTCGACAACCAAATCCAAATTGACACACTGTCAGCTCATCGCCTTCTCGCTTGCCTAGTTTCGCATTGAAGTCTCCCAAGACAACGGTAAGGTGGGTTTTAGAGCTATACATGGCTCTACTAATGTCCTCATACATAGACTCCACCTCCTTATCAGGATATATCGAGGTCGGTGCGTACACTTGAATTAGTTTTAAGGAATAACGTTTTGTTATTCGCAGAACAAGGTACGACACCCTGGTCGGCACGCTCCCGATATTTACCACATTGTTCAAGTGAGACTGGTGGGCGGTAAACCCGACACCACCTTGGGACTGTTGGTCGTCCTCCCGGAAATAAAGCAGGTTACCAGATTTGAGTGCTATCGAGTTCTTTCCCTTTCTTCGAACCTCCGATTATCACATAATATCCCATCGTATCCTACTCAATTTTTCCTCGAGTTCAAAAACAATTCTTCCTCGATTTCAGAAATTTATCCATCGGTTCGCAGTGTGCGCGTGCTTAGTGTTGCCAGGTCAGTCGTCGTTTATGGTAGCCCGACCGCACCCGGAGATTCTTCGTACCCTACCGTTATCTAGGCCGCTACCATGACCAGGAATAGTAAGGCTGCCGGGTACTGGGGGCCGGTATTGTTTGTTAGTCATTTTGGCGGGGATTTGCCATAATCGCCACGCTTGGCATGCGGGTTGGCGAACGCTACTTTGTTGCATCCAGTGCTAGTTAGTGCCTTTTGCGAAAAGCAGGAATCCTATGAGGCTTGGATTGTTGGCCGCGCAGCCAAGGATCCTAACGTAGTCTATCTCAAAAAGAAATTTAATGCTGCATCTAGATCCGGCAAAACGTTAATGGTCAGGTCAAGAGACAAACATATAGGCGAGAAACTTCTAAGCTTGCCATCTGGATCACGAGCTTTTTGAACTCTCGCTAAAACCGAGGAAGGAAATTTCTGTCGATCATCTCTACCAACTTTGCGCAACCAAGATATAACACGGGCACATTCTGGAAAGGAGAAAGCAGATCTTATGTTCTCTTTTTGCATCGAATTCAACTCTTGATGACGCTGGATTGCCGGTCCCTACCATTTTACAGTGCAATTACACCATGCCAGAAAAACACTTCAGATACGTAGAAGAACCTAAGTCACTGGTATAGTCCATCAAACAGGCAAGCTCAAGTGGCAGTAGGCGGAGCACATAGTTCGCAGAATAGACGATCGTTGGAGACGCAAAGTTCTCGAGTGGCGCCCACGTACTGAAAGGCGAAGCGTGGGCAGGCCTCCCACAAGGTGGACTGACGCCTTGGTTAATGTAGTGGGAGCTCACTGGGTGCGGAATGCGGATGTTACATGATCAGTTGTCGTGAAAATCTTTGTGGAAGTCCTATGTCCAGCAGTGGACGTATTTGGGCTGAAACGAACTACTCTATAGAACCAGTTACTGTGCATTCCTGTGATAGTATTTTTTTTGTTTCATTTCTGTAGTAAAGGATATCCTAAATACGGTCCCTAGTAAGACTCTATTACTGCACAAAGTTTAGTTAAAATTGGTTCAGTACTTTTTGTGTAAACGCATGGACGCGCGATTCGCTAAGTTATTGTTTTTTATGCTTACTGATAAAAATAGGTATTGCAAGTGTAACTTAGAAGGTAGATTTTGATATAGGCTTTTCTGTAGGTCTATTTAAGACTCAAATTTCCTTCGACTTTGATTTGACGTATATCTTAAGATTTAGCCACCGCTAGCTTTCCAGGACTAGACCAATTATTTTGTTTTCCTGTGAAAATTAAACATTTTCTGCAATCTAAAGAATCCCAAGTCATCACGAGTAATAAGTTATCACTAGACAAAATTTGATTAAAATCAGTCCAGTACTTTTTAGGGTAAACGATAACATATAAACAGACAAAAATTATAATAATTGTTGTTTTGGGGTTTTATTCATTCAATACACATTACGTTAGTCATGTTCTTAAAAATATTTCATGTACAGATTTTTTAAATTACAGTTTGATTATATGTATAGAATTTATCGACAATCGACATACAATACTTATCAGGCATAATCCCAACACTAAATTTAAAGAAAAAGCTACAATAACCCCTCTTTGACCAAAAAAAGTATTTTTAACAGAAACTAGCTTTCCTACATAGATAAAGTGCTCAAATCATTTTTCTTCAATGCCTTTTTTATCATAATCAGTGATTCCAAGCATCATATCTCTTTAAGTTTAGAAATTAAGAATGATAGTTACAATAACCCCCGATACGGGGCTATTGTGTCTAAAATCAGTCCTTGGAATTCATACCAAATTTAACAAGAATATACTCGGTGTTTTCTTACACAATTAAGTGAAAATAAATCTTAAGGATATGACAATTTAAGATATTTAAGCAATTTTCCCGTAAACTATTCAGTAGCAGAAATACAGCTTCTTCAACCTACCCTAGTCGAAAAAATTGCACTTTTTAGACGCAATAGCCCCGGTTCACTATACATATATTTACTCGTACAGACTTTGTTGGAAGTTGAAACTAACCTTTTTATTGGCTCCGGCTATTTTTTAGCATTCATAGAACATTCGTTTTTTTTGAATAAAAGCCTTCATTTATAGAGAGAGGATACGTAAAAGACCAAATATATTATGAATGTTTTTTTTACTTTAGGTCAGTTAGAATACAGTCTCTTTATTCTTATACTAGCGACTCACCCTCGCTTCGCTCGGGTTCGTCCCCAGGTGTAACCTCTTCAGTATAGTTTAAAAATGACGTAATTTCCATATATAATCGCGTAAGAAACGCTTTCATTCGACCGTTTTTTCTCCGAATCACTTTGCAAAACGGACTACCACGTAAAAGCCTTTTTATTTTTCGGTTTTTTATATAACCTATGACACTCAGCAATGATGTGGCTTTCTATTGGTGAAAGAATTTTTAAAATCGGTTCAGTAGATCCCGAGATTACCCCTTACAATTTAACAAATATACAAACACACAAACTTTACTTCTTTATAATATTAGTATAGATTGCTGAAACATTAAGATACTATGGTAGAATCTTGCAAGTTGCAATGGTATTGTAAAACGTAGCTCTTTTGGACACCATTCCTACTTTCCGTATCACAGTGTTGATTAATGATTTGTGCAATTAAAATCAACAAAGCGTCAGAAGATTTAAAAAATAAATAAAATCAATTTTATAGTAAATCTATCCAAAAATAATATAAAAATAGGAATCTTGAAACCTAGTCTAAAACGTATTTTGTACATACGTGGCATTTTCTATCAGATGTTCATACAACTTCATTTAATGTTAGAGATACGTCTATCAATTTTTTAGTGGCTCATAGGTATAAAGTTCTGTTATCGAGGTCGAATAGCAATTTATTAATAATGAGTCAGTTTTTTGTTATGCTTTTTGTCGCGTATTTAATAAGTATGTGTACTATAAGATAAGTACTTGGTGTACGACTATTACACTATTGTTATGTGTTTGTATTGTACCTAACCAAAATGTTTACATTAAAATCAACACTCTTTATATTTTTTTAGTTCTAGAGATATCCAGACTTTAATTGAAGTTTTGCCGTTTTTTAGCCAGTAATATGTGGCATTTTTTTTTAATATGTAGCAGTCAAATGTGTTTTTTGCCATTATGAAAAAAAATCTCGTCAAGTGCGAGTCGGTCTCGCGCACGAAGGGTTCCGTACCATTATCTATAACAATTCAGCTAGTCCTCTATATAATTTGTATAAGCGCGCATATAAATCAGAGGACGTCTTAATTGGCGTCAACTATGTATATAAGTATGTATAATGTATGGGCCGAGTATTAAATTTTATTTTTATTTTATGGAATTTTTCCTTTATTTGTGCTAAAAGCCCTTTGCTTTTTGCCAAATTTCAAGATTCTAGGTCGAGTCCTGTCGAGTTTCAAAATAGGCGGCTTAAATTGCTCTTTTTTATTTTGATTGCGTTGACATAGAAGTTTGATTTTGTTACTCCTTAAAGGTATTATAGACCTGAGTATTTGATATGAACTTCAATTTAATTTCTCTACGCGCACATGAGGCAAGCGGTAGTTAGTTTAAAATTATTTAAAATATTTTTATTATATTATGATGTAACTAAAAGTTTAAGAATTTTAGCTTGATACCACCACGAGTTCCTGAAAAAAAAGGATCTTGACATACAGGCAGGCGGACAACAAAGTGATCCTATCAAGTTTCATCACAAGACTCGAAATGCCAATTTGAGATATTATATATATCGTGTCAACAATTGTTAACCGGGGGTAGAAACGTTAATATACATTATTAATACTGCGCCCCTCTTTTAGCCTAGTCAACGAGTGCCTTCTTTGTCAACTATTTACTGCAGTCTCGAAAATTTTATATGTTTTAAAATCCCATTTTAAATTTAATCCCATTTTATGTGTTTTGTTAATTGTTTATAACATTTTTAAACTTTTGGAAGCGAAATTTTATTTTTTCTCAACAACCATATACGAGCTATTCCGAATCGAATCACACCTGGTTTACATTTTTCCGAGAATACTTACTGAAAAAAATTGACCAAAAAGGCACTTGTTGACTAGACTCACTATTACGATCTTAAGATCCGATGCTGCCTGTATTCCTTTCTAACTAACCTAACTTTCAAGTATATTTTCTAAGTATAGAAATTTGATGTAAGAATTGAGAAATATGCATAGGTAGGTACTTATAAAGTTTGTAAACATAAGGCTGAATTAATGAAGGATACACCATCAATATACTTAATAATTAATTCGATATCTTTGTCAGTAACGATACTACTGCGAGAAGGCATACTTATCTTTACAGTACACCCTTCATTTTTATTTTCCTTGAATTGCATTACCTTCTCATTAGATAGTGGATAAGTATTTTAGTAACACAATTACACGGTTGGTAACCGAAATAAATACAATTTATATTGAGGTTACACGTTTATCTTCTGCTAATCGAACGCTGGTCCCTTTATTGATTTGCCTTTAGCAAATAAATATATTATGAATAAGAAAGGATAAATTTGCTGTCCTTATATATGGCTTTAATTTAACTGCTCATTGGACTAGTGACTTGTATGTACGATAGCAGATCGTGGCATTGAGTAATGAGTTCGAGTCCGGGGCGGGTCAAAACATTATAGGATGATGATCGCAATATGATATTGCGAAAATGGCGACGTGTGTAATGTGTGTAGGTACTTATAAATAAGCGAAAAAGATCTAAGCCTATTTAATTTTCTTAGCTATAAATCTGAGCTACTGATAGATAACGTATTCAATCGACATTTTTATTACCGCTAAAGATATGGGAAGCCTGTGATAAGCTTAAGTAAAGGCCACAACATAGTGTCTGCCACTAAAAAAATTTTTATCATTACTCAAAACTCATGTGCCTGACAATGCATATAATGGTGTAGTTTCTATAAGATATGGTGCTGCTATTATGTGTTGTTATTTTTAGAGTTCCTAATCCTTCGTGAAAGGATTTGAAATAGAAGTAAGTAGGTATAGATAGTATGGCCTCGAGTAACTCATAGGTTTTATACATAGTAAAATCCTTGAACTTGACTAAAAGACGTATTTTCCTTTTAAAAGCTATTTTTATATAATTGGAAACCTTGACAGTTTTTGTTTCACAGCATTTGAAGTAAAAGTCTATTATAGTTTGGACGAGGTTAAGAATGTCTACGACAAAAGTTGCCCACAGTTTTTTTGTTCCAGATTAATATAGTATTAGCAAAGCCTATAAAACATGTAGTCGGCCAACGGACGTGACAGCCAAAGCTGCCATACCCTCGCTTGAGACATTAGTGTATGGCAGCTTGGGCTGTCACATCCGTTGGCCGGCTATATGTTTAATAGCTTTGATATTAGGTTTATCATGAACCGTTTGCGAGAGATGGCATGTGTTTAAATGACACTAATTAAGTGTTGAGTGGATATAAAGTACGCTCATCTTTTGCTATTCAAAAATTTTACCAATGACTCAATGGTGTATTACATTTCGGAACTGAGATAGCCCAGATACATATACCAAAATTAAAAATCTGAAAGAGTAAGAAATAGTAGAGTAATCTCATCTTTCGTGGCACGTGTTATAGATTGTTCGGTCTTTTCATTTTCTTCCAGGTATGCCGTATGCTGTAGAATAAGACCAACATTCATAGTTATCCTATCCATATAAAGGGTAATAGAGTTTGTACTGCCTCGGTGGTGTTGTGGCTAGCATGTACGGTCGCACACCGGGAGGTCCTGGGTTCGAGTCCCGGGTCGGGCCAAATTTGGTTATTGAGT
This sequence comes from Boloria euphrosyne, assembly GCA_951802675.2. Lineage (NCBI taxonomy): Eukaryota > Metazoa > Arthropoda > Insecta > Lepidoptera > Nymphalidae > Boloria > Boloria euphrosyne. The sequence continues at coordinate 8,455,834 of OX637896.1, forward strand.
CTTTCTGTTTCGAAAGCCTCTAACAGCCCGGAGTTGGGAAGTTGGCGGTGATGATGATGATGGTAAGTGATCACCGCCGCTCATGGACATCTGCAACACCGCAGGGCTTGCAAATGCGTTGCCGGCTTTTCAGGAATTTATGTTTTGGACATATTTCATTTCATACTTTTTGTACATACCTAAGTACTAGGAAAAAAAATAAAACTCATGTAAAACGAATGTTATATATTTAAAATAAATAACACATTTAAATAATTACAATATAACTTAAACTTAACTATCTACATAAAATAAATAGCATGTATATAACAGAAAACATTATATATACTTATATACAAACTTTAGCATATCTAAGCTGATTGACTCTCGGAAATTCTATGCAGCAATTTAACCTAAGGGCTAATACACACTATAATTTATAAGCGCGCGTTTTTAAAACGCCAAGACTATAAAACAATTTTTATCGCGCGTTTTTTGTGTGTATTTTTCTAATTGTGTATATTTTTCTATCTATACAAAGACAAATAATCTCTATTTTTTTTTGTTTATTAACGTTTCTGTTTATACGTGCAACGTTATAGCGTTTATAAAACGGAGTACGGTACGGTAACGCATAGGTTTCAGAACAGTGTTAATGTATTTTGTGTAATATAACCTTAGCACTATTGATTGTGAAACCCTTGTCTAAGTAACTTCTATTAGATCAATACCTACCCAATTTAATTATTTTATTGGTCGTAATAATTCGATTTTCTCACTTAAGCTTATCGATACATGACTAGTTCAAATAAAATTCTTACTTTCCTCGTTCAATTACGTATCACTACTTAAAATCTTTTCGTAATATTTATTATCTATGAAAGCGTTTGGAAAGGGTGGCAAAATATTTTATTACTTTGACTTAATTATTATAATTGATACTGTAACAGTGAACAGATAGATAGTCCTAATAGCGCCTCGAACAGTTTCTTACTTAAAGTAAAATACTTTTACATTTTCTAAAAAAATCTTGTTAAACCATCAATATTGTATTGCTATTGAGCTTATAATATACAACACATAATATATACATATATTATAATAATGTTAACTTGTTTGACTGATCATAGTATTTTTGAAATCATAACTCAAGCGCTATAATTTGAGAGAATATTATAAAAATGACTTAACAAATTACACAAAAAATATATACAGACGAACTAAGAACTTCATCGTTTTTGAAGTCGTTTAATATAAAAAAGGTGATGTTTTTTCACAATCAAATAGATATACATATTAATATGTATATCTATTTGATTGTGAAAATCAAAAGATATAGTGTCTGCAAAGAACATTATTGTAGCTCAGTATTAGGGCCTATGTACACGAGACACATACACAGTGCGTTATTGATAAGAATGCAAGTGATCTACATTATATGCATATCACTATCAGTTGCGAAAATGAAAATGGACTGACATAAGTGAATGATGCGCTTGTTTATGCAACATGGTCTGCGTAAGCCCTTATTATAATTTTAAATTATTAATACATATTTAGAGTTTGTACAACACTATACATTGCGTATCAATAAAATTCATTTTCTAATTAAGCTGTCATTTTGTTATATTGATTTAAGTCCTTCATTTCCAACATATTATTTTAAAAACAAAACTACCCACGTTTATTTGACACAATCCTTTTTTAAAATAATTTTCTGACTTACACAATAATTGCCAAAGATAATATGATACATAATAGTATATAATGGATACATAATTAGATTTTTATAAATAGACAAACACCTGTAAACATAATTTTCAAACATTTTATTAATATTTATAATGTCACTCAATAGATATACCTCTTTCAAATTACGATGACTTTAGTTTACACAAGAATAATACGATAAGTTGAATCTTAAATAACAGTTGAGTACGTTTTTTTAAATCAAGTTTTAATGAGCTTTTAAATAAGGTAGAAATCCTTACTAAAGTTGAATGAGACTAGGAATATTAACAAAATGAATATATAGGTATCTCTTTCAAAGTAAGCCCTTTCAAAGTAAGCCCAATACTATAGACGAAGCATATATAGCATTTATAACAATAAATGGCGCGAAACAAAGCTGTCAATATCAAATTAATACGAAGTTTTTAATCTATGTCTTTTAGCGCGAAACATCATTTTGATCATATTTGCTCATATTGTGTCTAAAGAATGGTATTATGAACATAAACACAATTTCGGGCTTCAAATAATATTTTGCACCGTCTATATTATTATTTTAGTCGTATACAAACAAAGGTTCAAAGGACACTTAGTGTCGTTTAAGACAATCAGATGTACTGCGCGAATTGTATCCAGTACGTGGCGTTGAGGACAGCGAAGAGTAGAGGGAAGAAGACGCGGGAGAACCGGTCGATGCTGATCGCGCGCATGCGAGCCTTCGCTGCCTCAGCTGGTTCCTGGTTTAATTATGGACTTTAGTTTTTAATCATTATTGAAATGAGACGGTTTGTGTGTGTGTGTGTGTGTGTGTGTGTGTGTGTATTTTTGTTACCACTTCACGTTGAAACAACTAAAGACTTCATCAGTTTTATAAAAAAAGTTATAAAATGCTTAAAATTAAAATTAACTAATATTGCAAGGTACTTTCGTGCCATTTTGGTCTTTTTGAATTCATTTTACAAACTATGTGGGTAGACTGCCTTTATCAACTATTTAATGCCTTTACGATCTCCAAAATCTTAGGCTCTCCCGTGACCATGATTGCTGTAAGCCATTCGAAACGTCAGGAATAAAAAATAATTATAAATCGTGACAAATTCGAAATCGTAACTTTTAACCAGATCTCATACTTGATCGGTTATTTACGTTATAAATTCTTCCATATTAAAAAGATTAGAATACACTCTCATGTCTTGCGTATTAGGCGTTGGATCTCATTGTCCACTACATTCATTTACCTACATTATCTTTGCAACAAACGAGCCAAGTAACGAAACTTATCACCGTCCCAAAATATCGTGTGACAACATAATCCTTCTAAATCCCCGCTGATGGATTTTTTGCATATTATGTTTGTTTCTACTGTTTTCTTTCACTCCTTGACACAGATTTAAAATTGAAATCTTTTCAGAAATATTAATATTTTTAGCTTTGATAACGACATATTAAAAAACCTTGTTTGAGTGTTGCTGCTATTTACTTTTGCCGAATAGTACTATGTGATCTGTGCTTTTACCTATCCAAAAAAAAAACACATGTCTGATTATATATTATACTATCGACTCACCCTCGCTTCGCTCGGGTTTACAAACTTTGAATGTCTTTCTTATTTATATCTAATCAAAAGCTTAAAAAATAAGTTTCAAGCTTCTAGCTTTAAAAATGACGTAATTTTCATACAATATTTCATCCCCTATTTCAACCCTTTACAGCCCTTTTTTCGTCTTGATAAGTAGCCTATGTCCTAGAGTCTAGACTATCTGTGTACCAAATTTCATTAAAATCGGTCCAGTAGTCTTTGAGTTTATTCGTTACATACAAAAACACAAATCTTTCCTCTTTTTAATTTATATTAGTGTACATTGGTACTCTTTACACTAATAGGTATGTATTTCTTTATACATGACATAGATTTAAGGCGATAATAAGTTGTAAATATATACCTAATATTAGGCAGTGGTAGCCCAGCGGTAACGCGTCGCTTGTATAACCGAGTGATGCGGGTTCAAATCCGGGTCTCGCACCTCTGATATTTTCATGTGCTAATCATTTCTATCATGATTACCACTTGTCTTACGGTGAAGGAAAACATTGTGAGGAAACCTGCATGTCTGAGAAAACCTAGCAAGTTTTCGTAAGACGTGTGAAGTCCGCCAACACGCACTGGGCCAGCGCGGCGGACTATGGCCTGATCCCCCTCGTACTGAGGAAGGCCCGTGCCCAGCAGTGGGACGTTAAAAAGGGCTGATGATGATATACCTAATATTGTAACTGTGGACGGACTCCAATGGTAGAAATGAAATTGATTTTTATTTATAGGAATAATGTCCACACATACATAGCTAACTTTAAAATAAACAAATGAAATTAAACTGTTTTAAATTCTGTAAACCGATAAAAGATGCCATTGTAGAATGTAATGCTTACCGTTTAAGAAAATTTATGACATCGTTGTATATTTTACTCGTAAATCCGACAAACTATTTAGACTAAAGCCATGCCAAAGAAATCGATGTAAACATATCTACGGCTATAAATTTTAAATCTTTATTACTCCGCTTAGCTAGAAACTTGAAGTACCCGCAAATAAAGCAACAGATAAACGAATTTGTTTTCTAATAAATGAATATGTTGGGACATTATTACACACAGCGCCATTTAGTTCCGTGGTAAGCTACGAGGCTTGTGTTGCTACCAGATATCAAATAATTGATAAACACATTAACTATAACTTTAAATACATACATATTATGAATACGAGCACCCATAACTGGAGTACAAGCATTCGTTCTCAACAAATGAATGCCCCCAGCGGGACTCGAACCAGCGACCGCTGGCACAACAAGTAGGGCACTAGTCTACAAACTAAGCAAATCATGTCGTGTTATTTATTTGTTATTAGTGTAATCTAATCTTTACTTCAATTTTGCATGCCGTCCGTAGTCTCTACGATTTATTATACCTGGCGGACCGACGTTTTACGGAAAAGATATACATTGGGTTTTTCAGAAAAAAATACCTGTATAGATTAATACGTGAAAAGCAAAATCTTATCTTAATACGTAATTCAATCCAAATCTTTAAAACAGCCAAAGCTATAAGGCACTATATACAAAATTTGTTCTATCACAGATCACATAATACTATGTATTAGAGGGCTTAAAATGCCGCCTCTATTTTGTGCCGTATGACGCAGCAACATTTTTACATCATAGCACTGCACGGCTCATGACATAGGTTTGGTTTAGGTTAGATCTTCTATTAATCAATATGTGACACAAGCACCCATCATATTATGCTTTACATCTTTTATGATAAGGAAATTCAAGCGATACAATTTGACTCAACATTTAAATTCAAATTTCAATCAATTTCCTGCAAGAGGTCTTAAGAGATTAGATTAGTTTATACTTTGTACGTGGTTGAAATATTGGTTACACATAGTAATACTGACCTTGGGTTTCGCAGCTCGGTCATCTAATATGATGTTGACCAAGCAGTACTCCATCAACGCCATGAACACGAACCTAAGAGCAAAAGAGATTAGTTCACATAGCGCCATCTAGTTCCGTGGAAAGCTACGTGGCTTGAGTTACGGATACCAGATATACTACACATATATATAACTTAAATACATACAAATTTTAAATATAAACACCCGTGACTGACGAACAAACATTCGTAGGTACTTGACTTAACAAATGAATGTTCGCTTGGTTACAAACAAAGCCAACGTGATGTCGAGAATATAAGAACTTAATGTCCGGTACCAAGACGCGAACGCGAAGTGCTAGAAGATAGAGAAGAGATAGAGTGTCGGGACTCACACGGTGCAGACGGACATGAAGGCGTCCACGGCCTTGAGGTAGGAGACGGGCGGCAGCTGCGCCTGCGACTTGGCGTGCTGCGTGGACAGCGTCAGCAGTGACGTCACGCCCAGCGTCACGCGCGCCGGCGCCGCGTCCGGCTTGATCCAGAACGACACCCACTGCGGCACACACCATACACATTTCTACTGGCAATTCTATATTAACTAGCAATTAAAATATAGAATTGACAGTAAACAAAAATAGGGGTTGGAGGTAGAAGGATTACAAGTATTATTTGATGCCAAATCAACAAAAAATTAAAAAAATTTGGAGGCCTGGCTACCCTTATGACTATAGTTCAATAATATATAGAACCAAAAAATTGAGTTCGATAACAAACTCTGTGACATGAGATTTTTAAAATTAGACTAGCGACATACCATTGTTACGCACGATTTCGTCCATAAATACGTTAAGGTTAGTATAGATTTCTCAGAAATTAGATATTTTGATACAATAAAATTTATCCAATACTAGCAGATCCCGCGACTTCGCCCGCGTTCGTGTTGTCCGCGCGAGTGAAGCCGCGAATTCCGCTGGAGAAATGTTACTTCTAATACCTCCTAGAATATGTATACAAAGTTTCATGATGATCGATTGAGTAGTTTTCGCGTGAAAACGTAATAAACAAACAAACTTACATTCACATTTATAGTAATATAGATAGATTGATAAATGTTGATCCAGTAAAGCAGCTTGATAGACATCCGGATCAACATAATATAGAATAAGTTTCATATAAAATTTTACAAAAATCTGTACCTACAGTTGTTTTCTCGTGAAGCAGCCATAGACAAGTATATACGTAGACTGACTTACCTATAGATAATAATTTTTAAAATGATAGATTTTATTTTTCAAGTAAGGGATACTAATTTAGGTATAATCGATAGTTGGTACATATATTATACTTATAGTAGGTATTTATTCCATTATCCATAGTAACGTAAGTATAGGAAGGGATCCGAACGAAGGGAACGAGTTGCTTGTTATTTTATAAAATTTTAACAATAACATTATTCAATTTCTTCGAGTTAAGTCAATGGTAGCCCAGCGGTAACGCGCTCGCTTGTATAACCGAGTGATGCCGTTCAAATCCGGGTCTCGCACCTCTGATATTTTTCATGTGCGAATCATTTCTATCCTGATTAGTGAGTACCTACCACTTGTCTTACGGTGAAGGAAAACATCGTGAGAAAACCTACATGTCTGAGAAAACCTAACAAGTTTTCGTAAGACATGCTCAGTCCGCCAACCCGCACTAGGCCAGTGCGGTGGACTATGGTCTGATCCCCCTCGTATTAAAGGGAGGCCTGTGCCCAGCAGTGGGAAGGTAAAAAGTCCTAAAGACATTTCTTTGAGATAGTTTAAATAAAATCTTTCGTAATACTTTTTCCTACTAAACCCTATTGGTTTATAAATAAATATAGCCAATTAGTTAAGGTAGTACATAAAACAAATATGATTGCTTTGTGAATTAGCCGTTGAAACTAGTTCTGTATTGAACCATATAACTATGGTTGAATAAATAGCACTTCATAAGAATAAATGTTTAAATGTATAATAAAGTCACGCGTTAGAGGTTTCGCGGTAATTGGTAACCTCCCATGTAATAGACATAAGTTAAAATAATTGCCATGCAAAGCCATGATCTTGTGGCTTTTTCTATACTACAGATTCACCAATGCTCCGTCCGGTTCTTTCCTACATACATTTTGACGGTCGTTATAGGTCCATTTCTCATAGATGTGATAATTTCCCGCACTAAAAAGTATGGTATGGTACGTGATGCGGTCACAGTCCACAGACATGTCATCAACCCTTTTTACCGTCCCACAGCTGGACACGGGCCTTCCTCAGTACGAGGGGGATCAGGCCATAGTCCACCTGACAAACAGACAAAATATCTTAATACTATAGATACGGCTTCTTTAAATAAGAGTTTCCAAAAAAATTTGATGTACAAATTCGATAAGTTGAATTTTAAATAGAATAATTTATAAGGTACTTTGACATTATAAATTAAACTATATTCGCGTAAATCTAAGAAAGTATTAAGGTACTTTGATTTTGTTTGTAAATTGTGGGTGGGCACTGTCTGTAACAAGTATATAAACCTTTGAGTCGTCAAATACCTTAGTCTCTCCCGTGACCATGTGCGCTAGAAAGCATTCGAAACATCGGAAACAAAAATCAAAATAAATCACGACAAAATCCAAAATAAAATTCATTAATAATGACGAATATTCTCGTTAAGTTTACGCCGTAACCTAAGAAAGTCTAAAGTATTAAGTTGAATTTTATTATAGTACTTATATGTATAGACTAGGTTAATGATTTGTTTCTTTTATGCATTCTATTATCAATACCAGTGTTGTTAACGTTTAAAGGATGAACCATTTAAGTCGTTCTTTAGTATGGCGATTCTCAACATAATGGTTCATTTAAGTGACTATGAGTGCGGCGGTTAATATATTATTTAGCTTTTTATTAACAATAATGACACTAAAAAAATATTTCTTTTGTATAGAAAAGAAAATATAGTTGTAAATCTCACCGACATGATGACAATAAGGCAAGTCGGTATGTAGGTATTGAACAGGTGGTAGCCGAGACGTCGCTTCAGTTTAAATATTACTTCGAGGCACGTAAAATTCCCTGAAAAATAAAAAAAAACACTTCTTAATATATCTCGGAAATGGCTATACCGATTTGAATCAAACTTTGCATTTAGATAAGCTGTTGTCTTCACATTTTTAATTTTTTTACACATTTTCTCTTTATACATATAAGTTTCTTTTCTTAGAAAACAAAACGCTCAGCAAAGCTCTAGCGCCTACAATAATTTATAGGTTATATTAAAAACATAATTTGCGAAATTTAAAAAATACACCAAACATACAAACAAACAACTCTTATTATACCAACTTACTTATAGTAAAGCAAATATCATAATAAAGACATTGTATTTTCCTCAATAAAAATATCTGACGTATATATAAATAAAAATGAATGTTGCTAAGCAAAACTCGAGAATGGCTGGACCAATTCGACTATTTTTTTGTATGTTCCTTAAAGGAACATGGAAGGTTTTAATAGTAATAATAAAAAAAATTCAAAGTTCGCAAAAAACTTATACTAGGTATACGAGCAAAGCGAGGATGACTCGCTAGTTTTTAATACAAATCCTACATTATTAAACTAAAAACTTATTCTTAGCTTAGTCACATTTCACCAACTTATCCAATAATCCTCTAACAGTTGTAAAAAACGCTAATACATACAATAATGACCAGTAAAAAATTTGGGACAAGGATGGTCGAAATCTAAAAGCAAACACCATGGCAATAGAAAATTATGAAGATTAACTCGATAAAGCCATAGTTAATAATATGGATTACTGTTATCTCGTAACTCTCAAAATTGCTAACGACGTTTATAGCATGTTTTTAGATGGATCAAAATACTTTGAAACAAGTGAATGCATTTATGTAGGTAGTAGGTACGAGTATATTATGGTGGATCATCAAATAGGTATATATCTATACATATAATAAAACTGTAGAAAAGTCGTTTTTGTACATCAAAAAAAATTACAAAAAAATAGCCAGGGTGTTAAAGGACAACCAATAGAACCCATTTCCAGCATTTTTAGAATTTTTGTCTGTTTGTCTGTTTGTCTGTTTGTCGGTTTGTCGGTTTGTCGGTTTGTCTGTTTATTTATCCGGGCATCACGTAAAACGTACGAAAGCAATGTAGATAACTTTTATACACAACGATTGAACGTAACTTTAAGTAACATTTAGTTTTTGTTTCATTGCAATCGGTTCAGTCTATCAAAAGATATTTGAGTTTAAAGTGAAGAAGTAGAGAAATTTCAGAAGTAAAATTAGGGTTATGTGCATTTGGTCTCACAACTTCACGTAACTTTTATACACAACAAAATGTGCATAAATTGAAGTATCATTAAGTTTTTTGTTTCATAGTAATCAGTTCACACCTTATAAAAAATGTAAATTAATAAAATTATAATAGTGTTTCGGTGTTTCCGAAGTAAAATATTAAAACAGCGCCATCTACGAGTATTCGAACTTAGACTGGACTATAACTAGAGATCAACTGCGTGCAGAATTGTTCGATAGATGGCGTTGTACGTGTGAAGTCATTTTCTGAATCGCGGTGTTAAGATTTTCCTTGAAAGAATGACCTTCGCCTATGTCTGCCGGCCATCTTTGAGTTTCGTAGGAGCACAGAACATATTATTATATACCCTAACGGGTCTTTAAAGTTCTGTCTTTAAAGAGTTTTGTCTATGTAAAGGTATTGAATTGAATTGATAGTATCGTAAATTGTTCGTTCGTTATATCGTTTTATCTTTCAAAAAATTTTGGTTAGTTAGATTCGGTCTTAATTTCGAAGTGCGAAGTAAATAATAACTTGCAATTTGAGTCAAGTAGTTTTATTTACTTCGTAGTTTGATATTTTATTGCACAAACACATTGCTGATTGCATTATATGTTTTTAAAAACTTTTACCACTAAGGCTGATATTATGATTAATTTTGTGTTGATATTAAATTTCTTGATAAGAGATTTAAAATCATACGCAGTATTATTTTAAAATTTAGTTTATCGTGCCTTATAATAAATGTATGTCCTCCCAAACTTTGTAACGGCACTCGGCTCAAAGTCACAAATCTGCAGCAAAACATAATCGAAGCTGAAATATTAACCGGCGGCGCCTGTGATATTGTTTTTAATCCAAGAATACCTATAATTCCCAACAACTTTCCTTTCTCTTTCAAACGAGTGCAATTCCCAGTCAGTCTCTGTCATGCCATGACGATTAATAAAGCTCAGGGCCAGACATTATCCGTTGCGGGGGTGACCTAAGTATTGGATGCTTTTCCCATGGTCAACTATACGTAGCTCTTTCCCGCGTAAATAACCCCAATAACCTTTTTGTGTACGCTCCAGATGGTTCCACAGCTAATGTTGTTTATAAAGAAGCACTAGCATAAATAAAATTATTTAAAAAAAAAAAATTAAACCGACTTCAAAAAATCTGCACTAAAAAGGGAAAAGTCTAAACTAAAAAGTAGAAAATAATACTTTTAAGAACTTTGTTAATTTGGAGTCGGTTAATTTGGATCTACGACTACTGTAGCTGTAACTAAAGTACGAGCTCATCTTTATGTTTACATTCCCCATACGAAATAGTTTAAATAAACCACGTCCATTATTCCACCTAACTCCTAGAGGTTAATGAGATTTACCTTCTATTATCATATTAACGTAATAGCCTGGAAGAACACAACTATCAGTCTATATGTATGTATAATTTTAAAGGAATTTCCTTTCAACTCCTAGCCGTTGAGGAGTTGTACCTTCCATCATCAGCTTATCCACATGAGATGGTAATTATCAGATGCAAATCATTAAAAAACTTTAGAAAATATATAAAAAATGTACTAAGTGCCTATAAAATTTAAGAGTTGCCATCGATTTCCCTAGGATCCCATTATCAGATCCTAACTTGGTGACAATGGGAACATCTTGGAAGTATACCCTACTAAACAAAAAATAAATTTTTAAAATCGGCCCACAATTGACGCATAAATCGGTGAACACAGATAAACAATAACATTTGAAGAATTCTACCTTCCATCATCAGCTCATCACATGAGATTACGATTTTCAGACGCAAATGCTTGAACAGCTTTAGAAAATATATAAAAAACATAATAGGTGCCTATAAATTTTGAAAGTTGCCCTGGATTTCCCTGGGATCCCATCATCAGATCCTGATTTTGTGATAATGGGACCCCCTCAGAACTATACCCTACCGAACAAAAGAAAAATTTTTGAAATCGGCCCACAGTTGGCGGAGAAATCGATGAACATACATAAAAAAAAAAAAAATACATACATCGGAACATATAACCTCCTCCTTTTTTGAAGTCGGTTAAAAAATGATTTGTATCGGTATCCTCCAACAGCGCTTCACACTAAAAAATACATTGTTAAGTTCCGACATCAACGCGAACGAAGTCGCGGGCACAGCTAGTTATAAATAAAATTAAAATCTCTGTTTTTAATTTTAAATTAACAGCTTTTCATTAAATTCATACGAAAGTATATACGGTACTTAGATCAAAAAATCAATTATAACATTTTTGTCTGTCCGTTTGTTCCGGCTAATATCTGAAACTGCTGGGCCGATTTTGACGGGTTTTTCACTCGCAGATGGCTAATATTATAAGGAGCAACTTAGGCCACTAGAGAAATATAGAAACCGTTTAATTTAATTTAACTTTAACCAGGTTTGCTAGTAATTAATGTGATATTATTTAAAAAACATATGAAGTAACATAGTAGTAGCATACGGTTGGTGTTAAAGGACCCATACCAGTAGAATAAACTTGCGTGCAGTCCGCTGTCCTGTTCTGGACGAGCTCCAGTTGAGGCAGTTCTATGTTCTCATCCACCACCAGCGGAACTTCAGGGTCCCATTGGAAAATCAGATCGTCAGTCGTGTGGGACACTGGAAAGCAAAATGATTAAATAATAAATATTTATTGTATTTAGATATTAATAAGCCTTTAGGGACCCGTAAATCAGAGGGAAAAATCAAGCCCTGATAGGACTTCCTTTTCCTGTTGTCTGTCAGTCTGTCTTTCTGTATGTCATGCTATTTCTCAGGAACGAGTGATATAATGATATCAAGTTGAAAACAATGTTAAATAATTAGATCAGGTATCACTTGCAGTTACGAAGCAATCAAACTAAGTTATTGCAATTATGAAATACGATCGTTTATGGCGCTAAACCATGAAAGGCGAGAATTAATATCTTACAGTACAAATAATTAATAAAGTTCATAATTATTTTCAACCGACTTCCAAAAAGTAGGACGTTCTCAATTCGTTTGTATGTTTTTTTAATGTTTTTATAAACTTATTTTAATGTTTATAATAATACGGACACTTTTTGGAACATGTTATACCTTCCAATTCCATGAAAAATACCAACTACTAAAAATATAATAAGAACTTATATACTTATGTGAAAGATTGTCATAAAAATATTAGGGTATTAGGTAATAATCTGCCTAAGTATGTGTTTTGTCTGTGTTTTTAGATTACCAAAAATACCATGGACCTATGTGGCTCCATCGTATTCTTGAAATTATTTAAACTTCAATAAGCACATAAGAAATACATATTATATGCATATTAACAGGGTGGCGACGCTTGATCAACGATCCTTTGAACTGCATGTACTTGTAGGGTGAGATGATATAACTCGATAAAAAATATTTATTGGTACCCGTTGGTATGGTATGGTATGATAACGGGCTAGTTGCCGCAACTCGAAAGCTGAGCTTTTGCGTATATGGGAATATTCCATAGTTATTCCTGCCACCCTAGTTCCTCCAGATATTTCAGAAGCTTCTCCGTCTTCTTGAAGATCTTCGAAAGTGCCCTCGGGGTGCCAAGATGTTGTACCCGGTACAAATTGAACCCGGTACATTCAACTTAGTTGGTAGTGTCAATCACATAACTTATCGCTGGGATACGTTGTACGTACGTATTCACGATGTAAATGACATGAATGAAAATTTATAAGCACATAATTTATAATGTAAGAAAGGCAGTGGTCGTTCAGTGGTGACGTGCTCGCTTGGACAATCAAGCGAGACGGGTTCAAATCCCTGGTCTGGTCCTGGTCATTTTATCAATTGATATATTATTACTAATAGCCTTAGAGTGAAGAAAGGAAGTATAAGACCCTAAATGGTTTTCCAAAGATACGTGAAGTCTTTACCCGCATTTAACAAGCGTGCCGCGTGGTGACCTGACCGTCTCGTATAGAAAAGGAAATTAAAAAGGGCTGAATTCGAGAGGGGGATTTGTAAGAGATTCTCAAATGATAACCTTTGAATGTCTACTAGGCACTGTTGAATAAAAATCTTAACATGAAACGAAAATAATAGGTACTTGAGTTAACTACGATATAATATGACCCATAATATATTAGTAAAAAGAAAATTGTGTAAAAAATTAAAAAATCAGTTATTTATAATATTGAAAAGTAAAAAACATCTAAGTTTATAGCAAAAAAATGTGAGTTATGAGACGGGACAAAATCATTAACGTTTCCAGGTCGAGTTCCTCAAATGGAAACTTCAAAAACACGAGTATAAAGTAAAGGTTAGGTATAACCTTAAGTTCTCGAGCAAAGGTAACAAAAACGTATGCACTTAAGCAAAGTACGTAACGATTTCGAACAAATAACAAGCCTTCAAAAATACCTTCTAGTGGGCCTTACCTATTTATGGCGATTCTCAGCTGAATCGTGGCCTCAAGTATCTCCAGATAAAACGAGCTGACATCACAAGAGTTGAGAGCACTTGGCCTACATTTAAGGTGCTACTCGAGGAATCAATTTCTGTATCGCCCCACAAACTTTACCCTACGAGTGCTTTGAAATATTTGTAGCCGAGGACCCATTGTGAGAATATATTTTTAAAATTTTCCATACATATTTTCCCTCTTTCATTTCAAACGTAATGATGCTTTTTGCTATCAAGTAGTTAATTAAATTGAAAATATAAATAACGGTGTTTTCAATGCCGAGCTTTATAATATAAAAATATTTAATTTAATATCTAGAATCTATTAATATTTGATAGGCAGCTCTTGATGGTTTTTAATTTACGGTTATGTATAGGTCTAGTTGAGGACCGACTACGAGAAGGAAGCATTTCACCTGGACTTTTGTGTGACTTTTGTTCCCCTATATCTTCGACGATTAGGTATAAATATGTTGGGGTCCCTGGAACATTATTTTTTGTTAAGCACGAATAATTTTGCTTCAAAGTATACATTTTTATAATTTAGGTATAGCACTCGTGTGACTATACTACCAAAAGATATAGTCAGCCAACGGACGTGACAGCCCAAGCTGCCATACACTCGCGTGGGACATTAGTGTATGGCAGCTTGGGCTGTCACGTCCGTTGGCTGACTATATGTTTCATAGGCTTTGATACAACTATATAAAATAAAACTAGTAACGCAACCTGGCTCTGTTCGGGTTCATACCCTAGGTCAATGCATAGGATATTTATTACTGCAAGAAAATAGGGCAATCCCTAATTTTTTGCAGTAATAAATACCGTATAATATTTTAACCTAGATAATCAAAAGTCTACAATTATACTAAATTACGTCAAAGTCTGACAAACAGACAAAAACTATAGATTCAACCACTGTTTCGATAATAATTACTAAGTATTTCAAGAAGATAAAAAAATATTGAATGTACAGATTCGAAGGTTCTATTTTTTTCATACTGTAACCACCACCACGAGGTACCACCTACCGGCTCGTAAAAATAAATCGTATATTTAATTAGCTTGCGTGACGGCATAATAAACGCGAAAACACATGTTTAAATACTCTTTTTATGTCAAGTAATAACAAGACGAGGTGGCCGAGTGGTTAAGGCGTTGGACTGCTAATCCAATGTGCTCTGCACGCGTGGGTTCGAATCCCATCCTCGTCGAAACTTTTGCCCAGCAGTGGATTGCATTGTTAGTAATGCAACGATATTGTTTGCAGTTACATGTATAGGACGAGGTGGCCGAGTGGTTAAGGCGTTGGACTGCTAATCCAATGTGCTCTGCACGCGTGGGTTCGAATCCCATCCTCGTCGGATATATTTTTACGAAAAACCAATAGTTTTTGGAATGTTATAACGAAATATAAGTTTTAAATAGGTGTCATTTCATTAAAAAAATAGGTAAACGTACACATATTTAGGTTTTAAATATCTATACTACATACAAGCGAATCAACGTCACTGCGCTCGGGCACGCTCCTAAACCCGAGGTATTTAATTAATTTAAGTGTATTTATTGTTTATGTTAGCAACAGCGACAACCATAGTAAAGGTTTTAAAGAATAAAGAATAGTAGATTCTTACATATAATAAACAGTTATGAACTACATACTATTTTTAAGCTGTTCTTTTAAAGTACTTTTTGTAAACATTAACGACCCCTGACACACCTCCAATAAAACAGAAAAAAAATTATCAAATCGGTCCAGCCGTTTTAGAATTTTATCAAGACCGACGAACTGCCATTGAATTTTTTATATATAGATGTGAAATGTCAATAAACTCAGTCAAATGACTCGAGCTAACAATTTTACAGGAATAAAAGAGTTTTCCACTTAACGTTTTTAGCTACTAATTGGTACTTCATACCATAAAGTGCTGAAGTAAAGCATCTTACTTAAAATATTCATGTAAAATTTTTCTCAACGGCTTTAAAATGTAGAGAGCAAAGTTACACGAGCGATACAGCCGATTATGAAACTATGGTAATTTTGAAAATCATGACAACGGTCGAGTGCTTGTTATCGACTTATCTTGTTGAAACTTGTGCTTTTAAATACTTTGTAGAAAGTAAGTTAAAATATCCAAATATTGTGAAATAATAAAGTTTTTACAACCATTTGAGACATTGGTAGTCCAGTAGTAACACGCTCAATTTGGCAACCGAGTAAAGCGGGTTCATATCCGGGTCTCGCACCATTGATATTTTCATGTGCGTTTCATTTGTAACATGTTAACCACTTGTCTTATGGTCAATGAAAACATCGTGAGGAAAGCTGTATGTTTGAGAGACCCTTGCAAGTTTTTTAAAGAAAGGTGAAGTCTGCCAATCGCCAACTCACACTTGGCCAGCGTGACGGACTATGGCCTATTATATAGGTATATTTCCTTTCCTTTGTATTGAAGGGAGGCGTAGCGTGTCTGGGCAACTTCAAACTTAATCTTATATGGCTTTTTGTGGTAAATCGATAGTTAGCGAAACAGTAAAGTGATAATAACAACTTAAACAAAAGCTCTGAAATTTCCCACATCTACTTACAACTTGGATTTTTTCCAAAAAGATGAGATGCCATTTTCTTTTAATTTCTATTTTTAAATTAGGGTTCGCGTCATTGAACTTGAAAACCTTTGTCGTTAAGGGCTCAATCTAACCTTGCCGATCGCAATATTGCCAGTAATAGACGCAGCTATATATAGGTTAATCTGCCAGCACAAGTGCTTGGAGTGCCTCTTGGGCCGCCACTAGGGCCCTCGGTCCACGACACTGACACAGACGTCTAATTTTATGCCTTTGATATATTTTATGAATATTAATTACGGATCATTAAACGAGAGAATATACTGAAATTTTATGTAAAACCTTACATAAGTGGAATGTACATACATACATAAGTACCTATAGGTATATATTTGAGTTCATTTTAGTTTATAAAGCTTTATGTCAGGTTTAGAATATTTTTAGAAAAGCTCCATAGAAAAGGGCTGCTAACAGGTTATTTTTAACTTATACACTTCAAATATTAATATTATGCTTCGATTTGAAATGTTTTGTTTAAAACTGGCTTCTGAGTCGAATCAGTATATTGTTTGACGACACGTTTGAATTAGTTGGTAGTGACCCTACTTTCTGCGCCAGCGGTCGTGGGTTCGAGCCCCGCTGGGGGCATTCATTTGTTGATCACGAATGATTGTACTCCAGTCATGGATGTTCAATCAATCAGCCTATCATCGTCCACTACTGAACCAAGACCTCCCCCAGTAATATGTATGTATTTAAAATTTATTTGTGTAGTATATCAACTATCTGGTATCCGTAACACAAGCCTCGTAGCTTACGACGGAGTTAGATGGTGCTATCGTAATAATGGCACAATATATTGTACATTGTTTTTGGAAAATGATATTAAAATAGTCATTATTATTGATACAGAGGCCGAATCAATAGTTTTTAGAATTTTTGTCTGTTTGTCTGTCTATCTGTAACTGCATATCGAGAAAACGACTGGACATATTTTGATGAAATTTGGTATGATGATAGCTGGTTATTCGGATCAACACATAGGAGACTTTTTACTACGTTAGAATATCTCAATTCTATAAAATCTATATTAACTTTTAAGACGTATCTATAAAAAACCCGAGCAGAACGCGGGTAAGTCACTAGTATTACACAAAATAAAATGTAGAGCACGCCTTTTAATTAGATGTGACAAAACACCCTCATGCCCGCCATCTGTTTGTAAAAGTAAATGACGAACATTGTGTTCCAAATGATAAAAGTCACTTCACCTCTTTTTAAAGTTAATTTAAACCATAGCTTTATTTAAAACAGTGTAGTGCACTCGAAATTAAGCTTTATAAATAAAATTTAAAAATATATATAAAAATGTCATATAATTTTATAAAGTAAATCGCAAATAGTCTAATTAATTGTAGAACAATACACTTGTATCAAAGGTTTTCAATCATATGGGTCAGTACAGAATTAACATAGAAAAAAAGCAAGTATTCTTAATTCGATATAGTTGCAAAGCTTTTGTGTAGACGAGCTTTTTAAGCTTGCGAATAAAGTTCATTAAGCCTGAAGTACGTACATACAAAGTTATTATTCCGTAGTTTCATGGCGCCCATATTTTTTTCACTGGAGCGTTATAAAAAAGGTATAAATATTTTTTTATGCAAAACTTGTGTTAAATTTTTCGGGAAAGTACATACTATTATGCTTAGTTTGTATATATTATGCATGTGTGTCTTCTTCTTCTTCTTGACGCTGTAGAATTGGACATATTTTGATGTATTTCTTCACATTGATATATAAAGTGAAGTAATGCATAGATTATATTGTTTCAAGTAAACTTTGTCGAAGATGTCGCTACTTTTAAATAGCATTATTTAAAGGCATCCGAACGAAGAGTGGGTAAACCATTAGTAGGATAACTTTTATTAGCACTCGTATAAATGTAAAAGCTTATATGTCCGTTACTCCTTCCCGCAAAGGCTGAATAGATTTTTATGAAATTTAGGTCACAGATATACTATTACCTAGAGCTAGAGATGCACCCGAGCAAAATGTATAAGGGTAAGTTAGCAGTAAAAATTAAAAATTTTCGCATGACGTAGAATGATAAGAAGAAATGTTTGAGTCTAACGGAAAGAGAGTTCAAAAGACCAAACACTTTCACGTTTACAAATAAAAAGTCGTTGAGGTACTTTTATTTAAATATGAAAAATATTAAAAAGTCAGTCCCTCTCCATTTCATCACGGTCGGGTATTCGAGATAATCCCACCATTCTGCATGCGTTCTGCTGAGTGCAGCGTTTCCTGCAGCTCTTATGTTTCAAGGCATTTTATTACTAGACTTTTATTTTTGACGTTGAATTTTAAAAAGCTTTTAAAAAACTTGCGTTAATCGTTAAAGATTAATGGTTTATAGACCAGAGGTAGCGCCTGTAATTGCTTTATAGCAATTGCACGTATATAGCATCTTATATATAAAAATCTCGTGTCACAGTGTTTGTTATCGAACTCCTCCGAAACGGCTTGACCGATTTTTTTTGATTTTCTTTGTGTATATTTGGTAGGTCTGAGAATAGGTCGTAGGCTAAATTTTATTTCCCTAGGTGATAAGGGTGATAAGGGCCCTCTCCAGAGTTTTTATTTTTATTTGTAGACTAAACTTATATTTTTTATTTTTTTATGATTCGACATCAAAGTATCGACGAAAGTATCAAATACTTATAACCCTAAACCACCCTTCACCACCAACCCCTATTTTTTAATAGTGCTTAGAACGCGGGCGGAGCGTCGGCAATTGCTAGTATTACATAGTATTCTACGAATTTTAACATTAGTATAGGTAAATTTAAATTAACTTTGAAATTATTATAATATAGGTATTAAAACTACTGACTTCTTGAATCTACTTAGTAATCGGTTGGGTACTAAAGGTTTCATCTAATATTTTTTATACATAAAGTAAAAATACTTATAAAAAAGAAAATTTTTAGAATATCGTAATTTTTATAAATAAAATCTATTTGAAGTTTTTCGCGGATTTATTTTCATTTATACTTCCCGATTTATCGAAATTACATGAAACGGAGAAACGTGTCGAGGAATCGTGAAAAAATCCGAAAAAATTAGTTTCATTTATAATGTAAAATATTCGCGTATATCCAAGAAATTATAACGTAATTTTTATTTTTAACTAAAGCTCTATTAAAATTGCTATTGAAGTTAATTTCTGCCCTATTGACATTGCCCCATCTTAGCGCTCAGCGTTTTAGCTAATGTGTGTCAAGGTACTTCATTATTAGAATAGTGCTTCAAATTTTTCGAGGTTACAAACTAGGTTTTAAAATGCAACCTTAATATTGTGTTCCTATGTTTAGTTATAAACTTTTGTAGATAGCTGACTAACCGCCGCACTCAGAGTCACTTAATGAATCACTAAGTCGCGAATCATACTAAAGAACGACTTAATGGTTCATTAAGTGACTATGAGTGCGGCGGTAAATCGTGTAAGTAGTAGAAGTAATGTTGTTGTGTGCTGTTTAGAGAATTTAAATGAACACATACACAGGCACATATTATATATTATAATATTCTAAATCGAATTGGTACATTAAATATTCTTTTTAAATTCAAATTCAAAATATTTTATTCAGCATGAAATTATTACAATTTTTTACTGAACGTAATGAGTCTACTACCAGTTTGGAAGGAAGAAACCACTGACCTGAGAGGAACTGGCGAAAGAAACTCAGCAAAGCAAAGCAAAGCTTTGAATAATCTTATTGAAATAGTCATTATTATCGATACAAAGGACGAACCTATAGTTTTTAGAATTGTTGTCCGTCTATACGTCTATCTGCACTCATATCACAAAAATCCCCTGGATAGATTTTGATGTTTGGTATGATTTGATATTGGTTAAATATTTATAATAACTGGTAAAAAGTAAACCTAAGAAAAAACTAGAGCGAAGCGAGAATATGAGGCTAGTTTAAAATAAGACTTTTTTAGGGGTTTTCGCGTTGCGTACTATCCCATGACCTTGTTTGCTGTAACGAATTCGATATCTCGAGAACAAAAAACCAAAACAAAATAACGACTAAATACTAAAACAAAAAGAGATGAGACACGTGTAATATGAGGCTCAACAGCTGTATGACTTAGGTATCACTACTACGATTTGGAAGATCACTAAGTTGGTCAATGTAAAAATACGTATTTTAAAATTTGTAGTTGTTTACTGATAATATTTTCATCTGTTCTAAAACAACAAAAGTAAAGGAACTTATCCATTTTTATTTGAAGTAATAGATAAAACACTTACAGCTTTCCATTTGCAGCTTGCATTCTTGCGTGTCGTGAGGGTAGATGAGGAAGTTCATCGCACAGCTGAGTTTCAAGGTCAGCTTCACCATGTACAAGATGGTCTTGTCCTTGTACAGCCACACGTAGTGATTGGGGATAGTCATGGTCTGGAAGGTCACAGACTTGGCATTCTTGAAGAATGAGTCGGGACGCCACATGTGTTTGAGCCAGTCTACTTCTAAAAGCCTGTTGGGATAGATTTTTAGCTTATTTTCTATAACAAATATGTTCTAACATTAATGATTTAAAAAACGAAGATTTGTGTTCGTCACACAAATTAACGCTCCCATGCAGCCATACAGGTAGGGTAAAATCCCAATTCTATTTTAAAAATAATAGTAGCCAAATTACTCCTTACAACATCAGCTATACGCTAAAGAAAGTCTCGTCAAATTCGGTCCAGTCGTTTTACATTTTGAAACCAGTCAATGTCTATATTGTATATGATGTCATTACCTAGATAAGGCATACACTCACGAAGTAATTTAAAACACACTTTACAAACATACCTATATTCAGTAGTCATATTCTCGGGCAGTCTTAGACGGAAGTCTTTCCAGGTTTGAGCAAAGAATATATCAGCGGCATACGTCTGAGAACAAAATGTCAGGCATTACTAATATCTACAAAATAATATTAATATCAAATGCTATAGTAGCAATACATCTGTTTAATAATGAGATGAAAAATAATAATAAAAATAATTTATTCACAAAAGCAGTGGTAGCCCAGCGGTAGCGCGCTCACTTGGATAACCGTGTGATCCGGGTTTAAATCCGGGTCTCGCACCTCTGATATTTTCATGTGCAAATCATTTCTATCCTGATTACCATTTGTCTTACGGTGAAGGAAAACATCGTGAGGAAACCTGCAGGTCTGAGAAAATCTAGCAAGTTTTTGAATGACATGTGAAGTCCGCCAACACCCACTAGGCCCGCGCGGTGGACTATGGCCTGATCCCCTTCGTACTGAGGGAGGCCCTTGCCCAGCAGTGGGACGTTAAAAGGTCTGAAGACTATTCACATTTAGCTTTATTAATTGAATTTCCGAAAAACACTTCTAATTTGTAATGTTTGTACGAATTGTATCCAAAAAACTTTATACACTTCTTCAAGATTTCAAAACTTTATAAAAGAAGAGGTAGGTGTAAGGTTAAAGGTACCATATTTGATTGTACATATGCCATATTAATCGTTTGATTTTATCATCCTTTAATTTAGTTTAGCTTCGAATAATGAAAATCGATTTAGTTGTTTGTGGAGATATTGCATAAGAACATTTACCAACAATAAGTTTCACGGTATGGCAGATGCGTTAATTTAATTATTTATTTTTTAACCTTTAGATAGGTATATCTTAATACATTATACGCAAAAATATAACAAATCCCGAGCACTTTCTCTTTATTGTAGTTGGTCAAAGTCAATAAACAAAAAAGTAGAGTAGTAGTAGTGGGTAGAGTAAGTAGTAGGGATACCAGAGTTCTGGCCCATCCTTGGATCGAGTTCTGGCCCTTCCTTGGATTGAATTCTGGCCCAGCCTTGGGTCTCCGACCTAAAAAAAAAAAAAAAAAAAAAAAAAAAAAAAAAAAAAAAAAAAAAAAAAAGGTTTTGGCATGCTCTGATCACGTTTCTGTGGTCCTTTTTTGCGTACGATGCGCGGTTCCAGAGATGTGGAAATCTATTAGCAAATATCTAAATTACTACTCTTCTCTCATTACTGAAACCCTCATTAAGTGTCATTACTTAATTACTCTTTTTGTCGCTAATGCTTACTCTTCACTCGCTGTCCCAAACACTCATTAAGTTCCATTACTTAATCATTGCCACCATCCCCGTCATCACTAAGTACTTGGAATAATGTCAAACTAAATAGATAGGATGTTCCCAAAAACAGTTGCTCTCCCAAATAAAAAAAGAAAATACACTTTACTAGCATTTCTTTATTCAATTAAAATAATATTTAAACATATCACACAGCAACAAATCATTCGCTATGGTTTCACTTTCTTGAAACATATGTGTAAAATCAAACATACTTTTACTATGAAATTTGTAATACAGATACACTAAGCAGTATTCGCCACATACTGCAGTCCAATCATTTTGCAACCTTTTATCATTAAAGTGCCATACTCGAGAGTTTCTGTTCAAAAAAGTTTTGTGAAACCCCGTTGGTGATCTACCATACGAATCAAAATACTGTCCTACTTTATTATTATCGATGTGTATGGCTACCCAGTGGGACCCTGGTTGTGTATCAACATCCAAATTGCTTACTAAAAACACAGGCGCTTCTATATGAATAGGCAACTTATTTGCTGCATATACATTATGTTTTAAAGATGGATGAATCTTATTCAGACATTCCTGTAGCTCTAGTGTATTCATATTTTTTGTTGTGGTGTCAAACCTAAAGTTGTGTTACTATGTCAAGAATACTCATGCGAATGCCCAACTGCTTATTATGCTTATGACTTATATTATAAAGTAGGTTTCAATAAATACAACACTTGGTTTATTGATGATTTATTTCTTACACGTAAATATATTATTTAACATCCAAACAAAACTTTAACTACTATAATCTACGATCACATTGCGGTTTTTATCTATTTCAATAACATTATCGAACTCTGCGTAAACAATACAGTTGATTGTCTGAGTAAGAGTAGATTCAAAACGAACTTCCAATCTTACACTACCATTCCTTATCAGATTCCAATGACTCGCTGAGTTAGCTGATAAATCAGGAGTTAAATCAAAAGCTAAAAGACAATAACCTTTGCTATACATGTCCCTAGATATTCCGTTTCCTTCGTTTAAAAAATGAATTCCTGTCCCTGAGAATAGTGTATGATAGGACGTGGTGAATATGTTACTCTCAAACGAGGGTTGCAGTGTTTTTGAAGGTACTTGTTGTCCATCAATGTACAAACAAAATGAATTCATTTCATAATTTTCAAAATTAAAGGGATTTTTAGTAAGACTACCATTGTATGCTGCGTTATTCACAAACCCAATGATACATCTTTTAGGTACTTGTCCCAAAAATATATTATCTAGTGTTTTCCCCTGAACCCCTGACGGTATCGTTAAAACTTTTACTTCTGCTCGAGTAATGGGATATTTAGCTGTAGTAGAGGCTAAAACCTTTTGATGTGCGAGTAAAACAGTCGGATTAATTCGAGCTCTACGAACAATCAGAGTGGCATCTGTAATGCATACTTTTAGCTTTAAATCATTCGAAGCAGCCATTAAGTTAAATGTTTCTCGGGAGCGAACTAATTTTACAGACATATCAACACCGTTAATCAGGAATTTGTCCTGATTGAATAAATCACCATGTAAATGACCTATCATTTCTATTTCCTTGCTTTCAGCAGCTAATAATTGTCGTTTTGCAAATCCTTTGTTACTTTCATCAGATGAATCCATCTTCGTTGAGGTATCTTCATACCAAAGACTACAAGTCAGGAGTAAGTTTTTGGCCGCCGGAGCATAATTCAATAGAGTTTCAATATATGCACGATAGGCATATGTATTATTCGGAGGAGAAACGAGTTTTTGATTCAAATAAACGTCAAGTTGGTTAAACAGAGAATGTAACCAGTTATTAATTGGAGCTACCACCACTGATGAATTCAATTTCGATGAATCTTGATTCACTATTTTTGCTTTTATATGTATCAATGTATGTGATAGATCGATGTAGTCATCACCTGCTCCTGGTACTTGAAATTCAATGGGTCCATCATCAGCAAGTGATGAAATTGGTTTGTAATGAATAAATATTCCACTCTCAATACTTGTTTGCGTAGATGGTAAAGCAAATAAATCTAGTTCAGATTTAATGCACTCACATGAATGGTTATGTAAAAATGACATTATTATTATTTTAAGAAAAAATGTCTTTAATCTTGTTATTTTTTAATTTTGGTTTCTTTGCAACAGTTTTCAGTTTAGTGGTCGAAGATGAAATGAGCAAAGAATGGCGTTTGCTCTTTTTTATACGTCCAGACCCAGTCATGTTGACATTATCAATTTTAGAGTCTGCTTTTCTTTTCAAATTCGAGGTTGCTTCTTTAAGTCGAGACTTAACAGACTCTTCCATAGGACGTGAAGCAACCATATCAGATAGAAGACCGACACCTGCTTTTAAAGCTTCTTTACCAACGACTCGAGCTCCACTTGATAGTAAAGGTAAAACTGATCTAAATAACCCCCCCAAAAAACTACCAATACCATGCCCACGTTGATAAGGGGTTCCTTTATAAATCACTCCGATCCCAGATCCAGCTTGATGAGAATAATAATGCTCATATGGACAACTTGTTTTATCACTATGTTAAGTCATTGTTGAATTTTTCTAAAATGTAGTTTTATACACACTGTTCCAAACTGGAATGGTATTTTTTGCCCAGTGCTAGATCTTATATCTATCTCAATCGTATCAAATTCTCTCCGCATCACTGGTAAGTAGTGAGGTGGTGAGAAAATGTGCATTTTGTTAGCTCCATAAATGTACTTTGATGGATCCAGTGGAATTATTCTTAACATTGGTGTCATAACATCTCCAACAATTTGAGGTTCAACTATATCACAGTAAACAAATAATTGTGGCGGTAACCCCAAATGCAGATTAGCAGGACATTTACCAACACCTTTTTCAACTAGGTTTCTATTTGGTTCAAATCCAAGCTGAAGTGCAAGTTGAGGTGATAATGATAATGACTTTATCTTTTCATCCATGACTGATACATTAACTAATTTGGATAGTTCATCGTAACGAAATCTTACTTTCTCTTTAATATTGTTTAATACATTTAAGATTTCCTGAATATTGTCATAATTAGTCGCCGGGATATGAGTTTTGTAATACACCATGGAAGTTGATGTTTCACCTGGCATTTGCATTATTTTGCCTACGTAAACAACATTTTCATGTTCTTGAACAGTATACATCGTACATGGATACTGAAATTCAACAACACCAACGTACCATATACCTTCAAGTATTATGGGTTTTGGTAATTTAGTTGAAAATCGCGTCGTTTTGTTTTCTGGATAGTAATCCATTGAACTGTTACTGAGTAATGTTAAATAAAAACTTTCTTTAATCATATTTTGTTTAAAGCAGATGCTAAAATCCAACTATTAAATTTATCTGGATAACCTTTCCACTTGACCAACACTTCTTTTCTGTTACCAGATTGGCGAGAACGGATTATTTTATCAATTTTGTAAGTTGAGGTGGGGTCGAAACTAACTTTTTGTAGTTCTTTTTCATAAAAAGTTCCAAGGATTGGTTCACCTTGTAGATCACTTAGAGTGTAGACAACCCACGGAGATCGATCTATTACTGATGTTATGACAAATATTTCATCACTCCAGTTAGATTCATACCCTTTTTGAAATATATGTTTGTATTTTGTGATTCTTACATGATCCCCTACATTAAATTTTGGTAGTGTAATGGACAAATGTTTTGTTTTCGTCTTCCTGTCGTATAAATTATTCCAAACTGTTTTAATATTAGTCGAGTTAACCTCACTTGGACTCATTTTTATACTGGTGTGATAACTAAAATTATATGCATGTATTAAATCTTGTAGAATGTCAATGTATCTATAAGTGTTTTTATGAGTAAAATACCGCCACATTTTCATTTTCAGTGTTCTTTGGAATCTCTCAACGATGCTTGCTTTAATATCTGGATTGTTTGTGGTATAGTAATTGACGTTTTTGCTTTTAAAATATTTTTGTACATCTTTTGAAACAAATTCACTACCTTTATCAGATTGAATATGTGTTGGGGTAACACAGGCTTCGTTAAATATACTTTCAAAACAATGTTTAACTGTTTCAGATTTTTTATTTTTCATAGCTCTAGCATAAGCATATTTAGAAAACACATCAATAACACAAAGTATGTAGTTATAACCATCATTATAATTAGAATAGGTTCTCATGTCACTCAGATCAACCTGCCAAAGTTCGTTAAAATTAGACAAAATATATTTGTTTCTAGGAATCTTTTTCTGTACAGGTCTATGCAGTGTATATGTGTCTTGAGATTGTAACCACTTTTTAACCTCATCTTTATTCATATCACCTTTCATAGCATTGGCTAGTTTTTCTATACTGCTGAAACCAGCTGGATGAGATGCATCATAGTATATTTCAGTGATACGTTGAAAAGGATCCATTACACAATCTTCTAGTATGGATTCCACTTCTCCCAATCAAGCTTGTTACGGATCTTTTTCACGTATTTCTTTGTAGGGGTATGGAATTCTTCATCCGTAGAAACTTCACTGATATCGTTTAATGTAAGGTTTTTGATATAATCAATTCGTTTTGGGTTACCCAAGTAAATAAGCGGTATTTTAATATCTTTTAAAACTTTTGCAAAAGACTCCCAACCTATAGGATCATTGTTCTTAAGAGGTCTAAGTAAATCGTTTATCAAATCAATAATATTGCTTCCAGGAATTTTTTCGTTATCGATAATTACCGTACCATTATCATTCCAATTAATTTTGTCGTTACTGTTTGAAAGTAAATCCAGTATGTTTTCACCTTTTTTTAGGTATGTTTTGGGTATTGAACTCAAAATTTGATTTTTTGTATAGAGATGATTACTTTGAATTGATTTTTCGATTTCCTGCTTTTCTTCTTTCTTCAATGTCTGAGCAGCGACTGGATTATCATGTGCTTGGGTTTCATCTTTTATATTAGTTTTAGTGAAATCAACATTCTGAGGTACCATGGGAATTTCAATAGGTCGTCGATTCTCTTCATTAAAGTGTAGATATCTTTGTAATATTTGTAAGTATAAAATACATTTTTTTCGATCATCCATTTTACTGTTTAAAATATCACTCATTTCAGTATCTAATCTAGATGTTGGATTATCAGATCTGTTATATTGATTTAACTTTTCTAACAAACTAGGCTCAATGAGTAACATTTTCTTAGCATTCTCCATTGTCAAAATTTAACTATTGAATAACAGATCCGAGTAATGAACTTAATATTGTTCCTAATATAATTGGTAAAAAGGCACCCCCTTTTTGTATAATAATATTTTTCCTTAACTTATTTGTTCCTTTTCGAAGTAACTTACGAAGAACACTTTTATATCTAACTAACTTTTTTTTCTTTTTCTCTTCCAATGGAACTTTTCCTTGCAAAACGTTGTGAATGCATTCACAAATACAATTTATTTCATTCTCATTACAAGATTTTAAAAGTGCAATTCTATATTTTGGCTTGAGTTTATAGAGTGCTGTTAGTAAATCTTTATATGTGTTTAGGCTTCGTGACATTATTTGTAAATGATAGGAATTTGCTGACTCTTAGCGTATTTATAGTTCTTTGTAGGTACATATACATTGCTGTAGCCATCGGAAGGGAAAATGTTTGTTTTGATTCGACATAAATCATTAGTAACTTGTTTTAGATCAATCATTAAATATCCATGTGCTTCCTTTGTAGCATCTTTATATGCATCTTCAATGAATTTAGGATTTTCTGGTGAAACCTGACGTGCCAAGAATCGAATTTGTGTTTTATCACGTGGATTTTTAAAATATATAATATAGCTTGAGTTTAATGATATGTCTCTTTGTCCTTTTCCTTGATGAAATAGATTTTGTGTGATATAAAATACACTTAAATTCCTATGATGACTACCTTTAGTGAATATATCAACCATTCTTCCATCGGATTCTCTCATAAGGTCATCAACAATAATAAGATTGGGCTCTTTACCATCAAACATATTGAGATCTGGAATACCCTGATAATAATTAACGTTTTGTAAATTATATAATGGTTGCATTTCATCAAAGCACCACGTTATTTGCTTGAAAGTAATTTTGCAAATATAACTAGCATATTTAATAAAATTTGTAACAAAATTAGATTTTCCACAACCACTTGGTCCAGCAACTATTGCAGTAAAAGGATGAACAAAGTGAAACATTCTGATACGTGTAGTCCCTGAGAGGTTTAGTGAATAATAAAAGACTTTTTAAGGTAGGTACACATTATATATTCAACTAAAATATAAGTACACTGATATTAAAAATAATATACTTATTCTTAAACTTAAGCTTAACATAACAACTTATAGTAAAAGTATATCTAAAGTAATTTTATTGTATTGACAAAAACATAAAAAGTCTTATTTACAAAAATTTTAAAGTCATTTATATATATATAGTTCGGATAAATTTATTTATAACATAAATTTACAAAAACATGAAGTCACACATACATTTATTTACACATTACATTCTTGCAATTTATAATGACCCCACGCGAGCGTGTTAATATTATTAGGTAAAATAAATCGTTTGGTGTCATTGTATGACAACGATATTTTGTTAATATGTTGTGTAAAAATGGTATGTCTGATTGATCTAAATCTAAACATGCTGTTATACTGAATGTTTTTATTTATAAGACAAGACTTGTAGTTTTCCATTGACATTGCTCGAGTGACATTTTTATTAACACCTTTAGCTTTTGTAATTAGTTTGTTTTTTGTTTTTATAGCATACATTTTTGATCTCAATCCTACGAACTCTGTAACTATTTCACCATTATTTTCATCTTTAAAATATCCTAATTTCTTCTTATTTAATTGAGAATAACCATGAATGTTATTTTCAGGATAGCTGGATGTGTCAAACAGTGATAATATATCAGGTTTAATGTCTTCATAAAAATTTTTTGTAAAAATTTGATATATGAAACTATCAGTATCGGTATATAATAATTTAACTGATTTACCAAACTTTTTTAAAATGTAATCATAATGAAAATCATACATGAGAATTTTCGATATTTCTAAAATTGAGAAGCCTAAGTAGATAGGTTTATCATAACAAACTTTTGTTTTTTGTAGCTGTACTGCTACCAATGACTCTGAAAACACTGAAATACTTTTAAACTCAGGTTTTGCTACAAGATCTTGGACTCCTAACGATTTACCGCGATTTTCCCAGTGGGTAAGTAATTTAACATTTACTCTTTTGTCAACATTCTCCATCGTTTTACCAAAAACTGAATTATTCATTAATTTATAAAAATCTTTTTCAAAATCAGACACCGCTTTTGTTCTGAGTTCCGTATTTAAATCTATGTATTTTTTCAACCATGGACTTTGTTTAAACTTTAATATTCTGTGAATTTTGGTTAATTTGAGACCCATTCTAAGACATTGTTTTAAGTTTCTGTAATGTATTTTATATTTTATTTTATTTTTTAAATTGGGTATTAATTTATTTTCGTTAGAAGCTCCTACACATATATTTTCAGAACACATTGGTAAATCGGAATGTAAATCATGAATTTCCTTTGGATATTCTAAATCAACTTCTAAAATGTAACCAATTGGGGAGTCATCACTAACATTAAAATCTGTCTCAGGATTCACCCACTTAAAGTCACCTTCAGGAAGGTGCTGTGACATAGCCCAACCATAGAGATTGTTTGCATCCAAATAAACTATGTAAGATTCGGGCTCATTCTCTTTAAAATCGTCTATAAATTTATTATTTGCTTTCGCATGACGATGACTACACTGAGATATACCTCCCCTAATACCCGCTTTGATAAAAGCAATTTGTTCAAT
Organism: Boloria euphrosyne; assembly: GCA_951802675.2. Taxonomy (NCBI): domain Eukaryota; kingdom Metazoa; phylum Arthropoda; class Insecta; order Lepidoptera; family Nymphalidae; genus Boloria; species Boloria euphrosyne. The sequence goes on from OX637896.1 coordinate 8,486,343, forward strand.
GTCTGTAAGTAGTTCTAATTTAATTTTAGTAATTTTTAACATAGCATCCCAGCTTAGCCCCGGTGCTGTATAATAATGACTAGGATCTAAACCATACGTTTCAAGACAAAGATCACGAAAATTTTCAAAAATATCAGCAAGCAACAAAACATCAGATTTTAGATATAAATTTGAATAATCTAACATATTTTGACAACCGAAGTGTTTCCAAACATCTTGGGCACGATTGTAATCTTCATCAGAAATTGAAGTATCAGTAAGCGAACTATAGAATTGATTTTGACTTGGTAAAGATGATAATTTAAGACATTCATAAGATGTCATAAACTCATACGGGTAAACACCTTTTCTACGAAGGCGAACAAAATCTTCATTAGCAGGAAAGTTGTTTTTAAGTTCATGTAAATTTTCATCTTTTAAGTTTTTGGCTAGTTGATCAAGGCTACATGGTAAAAATTTATAAGAATCAACAAATCTTAGACTAACTTTTTGATTATTTACTGTCAAATGCTTTGTAAAGGAAATATATTTTTCTTTATTTTGAGGAATTATGTCAACTTCTCCTTCAACAAAATTAAGTGCATGTACAATAAAATGAGCATCATAGTTACTTAAATTATGGAGAATAACTGGTACATACCGAGGAGTACGAAATTTTTTTTCACATATATCATGTGTAGCGCCTTCGAATTCTAAATCAGTACCACAAATATGACAAATATTAGCATTGGCTGAGAGAGGTTTTGAAGATTTTTGGAAAGAATTCTGTCTGCATATTATTTTTAAATCATCATATAATCTACTTAAAAATACTTTAGAACAGTCAGGACCGGTATATGATACATACTTAGATAAACTATCATCAAATGCACATTTTATATAATATCCAAAACTATAAGGTTCATGTTTTTGAACATTAATAGTACAAGGTTTGGTTGGGTCATTAACACATGAATTTATGGGATTTAAAAATGCCTCAAAATCAGCGTAAATGACAAATGGGATTCTCAAGGACTTTTCAAAATGATTGAATGTTAATATATCATTAGATACTGGTTGACCAAACCAATTCAACGAAGTTTTTTCACTACTAGGTAATTTCGTGGTTACATGAGCACAATCTCGTTGTTGATGAAGAGTTAATCTATCTGCACTAGTAAAGCGTAACAAACATCCATCACATATATAAATAGCACCATTGGTATTAGATAGCTGTTTACTTACTAATCTCGACAAGTTTTTGATATAGCAGTAATGACCGTTAGTTCCATTTTGTAAATATAAAAGGTTTATATGTTTACTTTTGCGCGCTTTTGTAAAGTAAAGCGGACCTATAACACAATGTTTTTTACTTTTAGTATCAAATTCTAATCCAAAGACATTAACACTAATATTGTTTTGTTTTTCAATTTTAGATATTTCATTAAATTTGATTGGGAATGATACCTCACGACATTTAAGTTTATTTAAATGAGCGCTGTAAGATGATGGCCGTTCTGTATGTTTGTTAACAGGATATAATGCAGATAACAAAGCCCATTTGAAACATAAATTATCAGAGTTTTGTACATTTATTATTGCTTTTTTTACTTTGATATCTTTTGGTAAATCAATATAGGAAGAACCTCGTAGAGGGCTAAATTTGTTTATGTTCAGTTCTATGTGATTAATTTTAGTCAGACTCCATCCGCTATCCTTTTTTTCAAAAGAGCTTATTTTGTTTGTCAATGTTTCACATAGTGATGTCATGAAAATATTTAAATCATCTGACTGAGAAATAATGAAATTGTTTGTTTGAAAATCAAATGAGTTAAAGATGTTTTTAGTTTGTTGAACAAAGTCTGCATGTAGGACAAAATTTATTTTTACCGTCGTATGTTGTTTAATGGCCTCATTGATTAAAAAAAGCAGATCACTTTTAACTGATTCAATAAAAGTTTCCGGTGTTTCAAAAACCAAATCCAGTTTTTCATTACTTTTGACTTTATAAGATATAATGCGTTGTCCAAAAGCTGACTCTATAACCGAAACATTTTCTAAAGAATTGTGACATTTTAAAATATTATTTTTGTGAATATTGCTTTTAACATGATTAGCAAAATATCTTCGATTAACAAATGTATTACATATATCACAATGTACCTTGTCTACGGTTGAAGAGGTTTGTGTATCTTCTTTGTTTCGAGATCTTTTTGCAGCGCTTTCATCATCAGCTTCAGCACTCCTTTTTCGAAGTCCTCCGGAACCAGTTTGAATCTCATATGATGATGATGTTCGTTGACTGCAAGGGAGATATGGTAACGTTAAATTCAAACAACATAAAATAAAAATAATAAGTCTTTTAAAATTAATTACGAGACATTTTTTGTTTTCTTACCTATTTTTTTCAACCATTACACATATTTTATACAACTCATCATCATATGATGGATCGAACAAGTGAAACTTTTGATTGGCTTCAATTTCATCACAGAGTTTAACTAAATCTACATCTTCACAGATTTCTTCTAATTCACTGAATCCTGACATTTCCAAGTCTTCAGTGTTAGCAAAGAAAGTACTCGTAACACGTTCCATTTTCGTTAATGTATATCAACAGAGCATGAATAAATGAGTGGTTCATTCCAATTTACATGGCTTTTTATACTTCGCATTCAGGTAAACAAATATATTAACTAAGGGTCTTCTTCAACAAAAAGTCATTTATGTATTTATTAATTTATTTCATTATAATTGCAATTAAACATTTTAAACATTTTGATAATTATAGATAATTCCTGGAGCTCTAATTGCTTGAATGTTCTTTGTTACTGTTATGAATGTTAATTGTTTTATTTGTTACTATTGTTAAACGACATCTTTTTGCATGACTCTCTTGAAGATATTTCTTTGCTTATATTATATAATGTTTTTTTAATGTTACAATAACTTGAGTTTGTTTCATTGGCATAATATTTGACCCTTGTCTTTGCATGTTTCCAAATTTCTTCATTAGGTACTTTGTCTATTGTTTTTAGCTCATAGACTTCGATCTTTATTAAATGTGTTGATGATAATGAATCATCAACATTTGTTGTCATATATGCTGTAGTGCCGTTGGTTTCATATATGAGACAGATGAACATTTGATCACTTTTTCCTTTTTCTTTTTATGGTTAAATGTAAAAAGATCGTCAAAACTATCGTCTTCCCGTTTTCTTTTGAGAGGTGGTTCCTCACATTTTTCTTTTAGAGAATCAATCACAACATTTTCTGTAGTATCTTCATCAGAGAACAATGGTTGATAATAATATTGTTTAAAAGTATTTTCCTCAAATGAGTTCTGAAACAATTATAGAAAAATTCACTATATTAAATTTAATACCCATGAAACAGTAAAATTATAAGAAAAATCAGTATTATATATATATACATATAGACACTTACCGACATTGCTGTTTAAGATTTACAACACAAGTTATATCGAATATTCACTGTTCACTACTTTCTTGATTATGAACTTCCAACATCATTTTTCCTTTATATAAGGCTAGTTTATCTCTCTGTTCAACTAAAATTAGTGTAACAAACAAGTTACACTAATTTTAATTGTTGTCAAACAAGATACCATTCTGATAATTGCCATCAAACAAGTTAACCTAATGGTAATTGTTATTAAATATTGCTTCATACCAAGAATAGCAAATTCATTTTGTTTGTAATTGTTGTCAAACAAGATACCATTTTGTTAATTGCTATCAAACAAGTTAACCTAATGGTAATTGTTATTAAATATTGCTTCATAACAAGAAATAGCAAATTCATTTTGTTTGTACATTGATGGACAACAAGTACCTTCAAAAACACTGCAACCCTCGTTTGAGAGTAACATATTCACCACGTCCTATCATACACTATTCTCAGGGACAGGAATTCATATTTTAAACGAAGGAAACGGAATATCTAGGGACATGTATAGCAAAGGTTATTGTCTTTTAGCTTTTGATTTAACTCCTGATTTATCAGCTAACTCAGCGAGTCATTGGAATCTGATAAGGAATGGTAGTGTAAGATTGGAAGTTCGTTTTGAATCTACTCTTACTCAGACAATCAACTGTATTGTTTACGCAGAGTTCGATAATGTTATTGAAATAGATAAAAACCGCAATGTGATCGTAGATTATAGTAGTTAAAGTTTTGTTTGGATGTTAAATAATATATTTACGTGTAAGAAATAAATCATCAATAAACCAAGTGTTGTATTTATTGAAACCTACTTTATAATATAAGTCATAAGCATAATAAGCAGTTGGGCATTCGCATGAGTATTCTTGACATAGTAACACAACTTTAGGTTTGACACCACAACAGAAAATATGAATACACTAGAGCTACAGGAATGTCTGAATAAGATTCATCCATCTTTAAAACATAATGTATATGCAGCAAATAAGTTGCCTATTCATATAGAAGCGCCTGTGTTTTTAGTAAGCAATTTGGATGTTGATACACAACCAGGGTCTCACTGGGTATACACATCGATAATAATAAAGTAGGGCAGTATTTTGATTCATATGGTAGATCACCAACGGGGTTTCACAAAACTTTTTTGAACAGAAACTCTCGAGTATGGCACTTTAATGATAAAAGGTTGCAAAATGATTGGACTGCAGTTTGTGGCGAATACTGCTTAGTGTATCTGTATTACAAATTCCATAGTAAAAGTATGTTTGATTTTACACATATGTTTCAAGAAAGTGAAACCATAGCGAATGATTTGTTGCTGTGTGATATGTTTAAATATTATTTTAATTGAATCAAGAAATGCTAGTAAAGTGTATTTTCTTTTTTTATTTGGGAGAGCAAGTGTTTTTGGGAACACCCTATCTATTTAGTTTGACATTATTCCAAGTACTTAGTGATGACGGGGATGGTGGCAATGATTAAGTAATGGAACTTAATGAGTGTTTGGGACAGCGAGTGAAGAGTAAGCATTAGCGACAAAAAGAGTAATGAAGTAATGACACTTAATGAGGGTTTCAGTAATGAGAGAAGAGTAGTAATTTAGATATTTGCTAATAGATTTCCACATCTCTGGAACCGCGCATCGTACGCAAAAAAGGACCACAGAAACGTGATCAGAGCATGCCAAAACCTTTTTTTTTTTTTTTTTTTTTTTTTTTTTTTTTTTTTTTTTTTTTTTTTTTTTTTTTTTTTTTTTTTTTTTAGGTCGGAGACCCAAGGTTGGGCCAGAATTCAATCCAAGGAAGGGCCAGAACTCGATCCAAGGATGGGCCAGAACTCTGGTATCCCTACTACTAGAGTATGAAAAGTAATGTTATAGTTCCCGAATATAAACTTTCGAGGAGCATATTAATTTTTCAATACGAGCTCTTCAGCGAGGCAACTGAACGAGTTTGTAACTCAACGAGCTACTTTGATAAATTAAAACGTGAATTTCGCTGATCAACTTTTTAAAAAGTGCTATTAATTAAAAAAGATATACCTACTTATTCATAGTTGGTAAAACAAATTATAATTTGATAAAGACTTTTTTAGTCTTCAGCTATTTTTAACGTCCCACAGCTGGGCACGGGCCTTCCCAAGTTCCCCCGTACGAGGGTAATCAGGCCGTAGTCCACCGCGCTGGCCTAGTGCGTGTTGGCGGACTTCACATGTCTTTCGGAAACTTGCTAGGTTCTCTCAGACACGTAGGTTAACTCACGATGTTTTCCTTCACCGTAAGACAAGTGGTAATCATGATAGAGATGATTCCCTCATAAAAATATCAGACGTGCGAGACCGAGATTTGAACTCGCATCACTCGGTTATACAAGCGAGCGCGTAACCGTTGGGCTACCACTGCTTAAAGACTTTTATAACTAAGTTTTTAATTCTTCGTTCCTTCTTGACGACAGGTTTGGCTCAGTTTGTAGTGACCCTACTTGCTGTGCCAGCGATCGCGGGTTGTAGTCCCGCTGGGGCATTTTTTACTTAAATTAGTTAAAGTTAGTTTGATTTAATATGATAAAATGTTATATTATCGGCGACTTTATACTTTTCTACTTCAGTATTACAATGGGGATAATGCAAAAGTAAGTGCTGAGTAATTATGATTTAAAAGAAGTAGGGCGTTAATTAAAATAAAATCCTTACCATAGAGTTCTCATCAATGGAATCCAATCCCATAACAGTCACATGGAAGTTCACTATAGTTGGCTGATCGTCTTTTTTAGGTGGTCTCATTTTATCATACAGTCGCGGGTCATCCGGGAGTAAATCTTGGAATGCTAGGAGCGTTGATCTGGGCATATTGGACGTAATTAAAATTATATATTACAAAGTTCACCATTGTATTTCAAAACATCTAGTCTAGATCCTAGGTCTAAAACTTATACTAGTCTAAAACTAGAACTGTATCTAGCGAGTACTTGGTAATTGGTATTTCTTTAAATAATTATTGTCTTTTCAGAATTCAAATTTTGATGAAACTTTTTCATGTTGTATTACTTTGGGAAGCCTCTTGCTACTATATTATCAAATCAAGAATTACAAATTGAATTTTCATTCTTAAATAATATGATATTACTTATCATATCTACACCAGAGGTCGAGGTTTTCCTTAGAACCAAAGTATTTATACCTATCACCTCATCATATTATAAGCCAATGTACAATTCTTATACATATGCTTATTAATTTTACGAATTTAACAATTTTAACAGTTTTTTTCCAAGTGGATTTTAATTTTTATCTCCATCGTCAGTCCACACCACTAACTCTATCGTAACTTACCATCCCATTACAAAGTTTTTATTCAAACACTTACCTATTTCTCTGCTTTGAATGCAGTTCTATTCTACAGAAAATTGTATAAAATTAAAGACACCATAATGAGAGAAGATAATACAAGTTTGAAGCATCCATATTTATAGTGTTGTGACAGTTATGCTTGCTTTTGTGTTTCGATTGCGGATTCCATTCTCATTTAGATTTTTTTTTCTCAATGAATCAGGGCACTACTATCAGTGTTAAAGTGCGAAAGTTGTGTGTATATATACATAAGTATGTGGTGTTAGTACGAAGGTTTGTTACATATTCAAGCTGAAATGACTAAACCGATTTTGATGAAATTTAATATTTTATTAGCTAAACACGTTCGTGTTATTCACTTAGCCTATGGTTATTCACTACGAGTATACCTGAACGTTAAATTTCTAGGGCCAATATACCTGCATATATTAGGTATCCTAGTATTTTTCAGTATTATTATGAAACATAAAAGAATATGTAAAGGCTGTGGCGTATCTATTTCTAGCATTTAAAAGTACTATGCTTATTTTCAGTTACTTAATGATAAATATATATCACAGTTTATTAAAGAAATTTTTAAATACTTCACTGAAAATTCATGTTCTCAGTGAATGGTTAATATTTTATATATATAGTTCATCGATTTAATAAATATAATGATCATTAAATATGCAGTCTATAGGGAGGTGTGGAAACTTAATTACTTTACACGAGTGCATACAAAGGTAAACTTTGTAAGTTTGTATGTTGGGGGTAATCTCTGAAACTACTGAACCGATTTTGAGAATTCCTTTACCACCTAATCAATGCCATATTTGATTCTAATTAAAAATTATTTGCTGTGATCATTATAATTTTGAGTGATGACGTAAACAAACTAGAGCGAATGGAATTAAGATACATTTAATAAATAATGAAGATAGGAATATGAATTATCATTTTTAACAAAACTATTTATATGCAGTAGCTTTCTTTTTCATATTCGTTCAAAATGATCAATTCAATTCTTTGTTGATGACTATAAATTCCCGTGTGGTAGAGTTTCCTAGTATTTTTTTTTTTTTTTATGGGACAAAGGGGGCAAACGGGCAGGAGGCTCACCTGATGGTAAGTGATCACCTCCGCCCATGGACATCTGCAACACCACAGGGCTTGCAGATGCGTTGCCGGCCTTTCAGGAAAGGGAGGGAGGGAGGAGGGAGAAGGACGGGAGTAGGGATGGGGAGTGGGCCTCCCGAGTATGATAAAAGTTCTTAAATTCAACCCCTCATGTAATTTTTATTATAATTCTAAAGTTTAAATACACTAAGTACAAGGTTAGTACGGTGTATTACATGGCTAATCGTGCCGCCTGATATAGCAGCATCTTTGTATCATAACACCGCACGGCACTGACTTTGCAGCATGTTTGTTAAGCACAAATTACACGTGCTCACGGATATATCTCATGAAATTCAAACAAAAACACAAATAAATTGAGATTCTCCTCTTATTTTACAGTCAGTCAAAATTTTCATGTAAGATGTTACATTTCAAAGCCTATATAGAGCGAGTTCTTAGATCGCAATGAGTGGTAATTACCTACATTGCACACTCATACGAATTACGAACACGCACTTCGGTATCGGTTCGTATGTAACAAACAAAATGAAATATGTAATTATTTTTTGATCAACAATATGGTCGATTTAGCCAATTTTGTTTAAATATGTTTTAAATAGTACAAAAAAAGGGGTTGAAAAAAGCCTTGAAAACATTTGAATATAACTACGAGTACTAATGATTTTGAACTATTGAATCGACTAAAAATAAATGTATTGAAATATAGACGTATACCGTCTGTCGGATCAGCTAGTTTGATATAAAAATCCGATGCTTTACAAAGGTGAAATGAATTGATTGCTTTCAGAGTTTTACAGTTGGGTAGTTTAAGGTATCGAGATTTGCGATTGAATTTCTTTAGATATCAAAAGGTTATACATAAAGGTAATACAGACTCATCATATTGAAAATGAGTAGAAAATTTTCTATTTAAAATGTAATATATTAAATTTTGTGGCTATTATATTAAATTTTTCTGTGGGTTTGTTTGTGTTAGTTACTCCTTAAGGCTAGGATAGATTTGGATAAAATTTACTGAGCATATAGAGTAACACATAGGCATGGGCGTACCCAGGTAGGGGCAGGGGGGGGGCAGCTGCCCCCCCCTGGATTTAGTGTAATATTCACCGAACCGAAACAAAAATATTTTATTATTATTTTATTTTATTTATTTATTTAGTATCTCATCTAGATCATGTTAATCACATACCAAAAGACATAATATTTATGTTCTAACAATATTTGTCGTTAGAGAATGCACTATCACTACATAGTATAAAACAAAGTTGCTTCCCGCTGTCTGTCTGTCCCTATATATGCTTAGATCTTTAAAACTACGCAACGGATTTTGATGCGGGTTTTTTAATAGAAAGAGTGATTCAAGAGGAAGGTTTATATGTATAATACATGCATAATATAGTAGAGAAACACAGATAATTTTAGAGGTTTCTAATGTGATGTCGTAAATACATCAAACACTATTTTAAAAAATCTGGTTGATCATTGGTGCATTCTGTTGAACAATAACAAAAAGCGTCCGTTAAATAAAAATGGACATACGAAATTTTTTTTGTGAGTATTTTCTATGATTAATTCAATCAATCAGCCTATCATCGTCCACTGCTGAACAAACGCCTCTCCCAATGAGCGCCAACCATCCCGTTCTTGGGCAGTCCGAATCCATCCACTGCCCGCCAAGTCATCGGTCCATCGTGCTGCAGGGCGTCCTACACTACGCTTGCCTAAACGCGGTCTCCACTCTAGCACTTTTCGGCTCCATCGACCATCAGTTCGCCTGGAGACATGACCGGCCCACTTCAGCGAGCTAATTTTGCACGAGATGTCGGTTACTTTAGTTCTCTGGTGAATAACTTCATTTCGAATTCTGTCTGCCAGAGAAACACCAAGCATCACGCGTTCCATTGCTCGCTGAGCGACCTTGAATTTGTGGACCAGTCTTACGGTGAGTGTCCACGTTTCGGCTCCATATGTCATTACTGGTAGGACGCACTGGTTAAATACCCTGGTCTTAAGGGATTGTGGGATCGACGACTATAGAATATGACGTAGCTTCCCAAAAGCAGCCCAGCCCAAGCGAATTCTTCGGTTGGCCTCCTTCTCAAAGTTGTGCCGGCCGAGTTGTATAGTTTGGCCAAGGTATACGTATTCCTGCACAACTTCAAGAACAGCGCCATTCACGGTCACTGGTCTCAGGGATACATGACAATTCGACATGATTTTGGTCTTGTCAAGATTCATCCTGAGACCCACTCGTCTTGAAGAATCATTAAGGCTGTTTAGCATTTCTTCCAAATCCAACACAGTCTCTGCTATGTCATCGGCAAATCGCAGGTGTGTTATATACTCTCCATTGATGTTGATGCCTCGTCCGTTCCAATCGAGCGTTTTAAAGACGTCCTCCAATGCACAGGTAAACAGTTTCGGGGAGATAACATCCCCCTTACCCCGCGGTGCAATCGGATTGGTCTTGTGCTCTGCCTTTGTACTTGGATGGTCATCGTTGCAGACTGGTATAAACACCGTAGTATTTGGATATACCGATAGTTAATAAGGCATCTCTGCATGGATTGTAGAACAGCCCAGGTTTCGATGGTGTCGAAGGCTTTCTCATAATCCACAAACGCTAAGCATAGATGCTGATTATATTCCTCGGTCTTTTGAATAATTTTCCTAAGTGTGTGTATGTGGTCTACAGTACTGAAGCCTTTTCGAAACCCAGCCTGCTCAACAGGTTGGAAGTCCTCAAATTTTTGGGCGAGACGATTCGTGATAACTCTTGAAAACAACTTATACACTTGGCTCAGAAGAGACACAGGTCAGTAGTTCCTTAAAAGGGCTTTATCCCCCTTCTTAAAGAACAATACCACTAAGCTCCTACTCCATGCCTCCGGTGTAGTGCCATTGTGAAGGACAGAATTAAAGAGATTTGAGAGCTCTGATAGAACCGGTGTTCCTACCGCTCTGAGGAGCTCTGTGGTAATTCCATCCTCACCCGGAGCTTTGTTGTTTCCTAGTTGTCCAAGAGCTATCCTAATCTCGTCCCCGTCGATGTCGGGAAGCTCATCTGTTTGGTGGCGTACAAGTCTGGCTCGTGGATCCTCCGCGTGGTGGGACTCAGGTGGAAGTGTATGTGAGGAGTAGAGATCCCCGTAGAACCTTTCGACATCAGCGAGAATCTCTGGTTTGGAGGAGACGGTTGTACCTTGTGCGGTTCTAAGTGCGGACTTTCGAGCCCCTATTGAATGCAATAGCATCTTCAATACTTCGGGTGTTCGCTCGTCTTAGATCACGCCTTATTAGGTTTCTCACATTCCTGTCTAGTACCTGACGCTTAGACTGAGTGGTATTTACAGCCTCGCGTCTCTTCGCCATCTCGTTCAGAGTCTCGCTTGAGAGTTTTGACTTTTGTCTATCTCTTCTAGGTCGAAAATGTTTTTGTCCCACCTCACGGATCACACGCATTAGACTATTGGTAGTGTCATCGATGTCCTGAGTGGTTTCCAACATGGCGAATCGGTTCTGTAGTTCTAGCTGGAAGCTTTCGCAGCCAGCTTTCATCTGGAGTGGTGTAGGTCTAAGAGTCGACTTCATTAGCCGCGCACGTTCAATTTTGATGTTCATATTCAGGGTTCCCCTTACAAGTCGGTGATCACTGCCGGTTTTAACCCTGTTAATCACTGAGACATCTCTGAATATGTAGCACTTGTTGGATATAATGAAGTCGATCTCGTTCTTTGCAGTATTATCGGGGCTTTGCCAGGTCCACTTCCTTTGACGCTTTTTCTGGAAAAATGCGTTCATCAGAAAAGCCCCTGGGCCTCGAGGAAGCTTACTAACATTTGCCCTCGATGGTTCCTCAATCCATAACCAAATGATCCAACGATTCGATTCGCCATCTTCTTGTACTCCCACTTTGGCATTGAAGTCACCCATAACAACAGTGTAGTAGGTGTTGGTACGAGATATAGCCTTAGCTATGTCTTCGTAAATGGCTTCGACTTCGTCGTCAGAATGTATAGACGTAGGAGCATACACTTGTATAACCTTCAAGAAGTATCTTTCGGTTATTTTCAATACAAGGTACGCTACCCTCGCTGACACACTGCCAACCTCTACGACGTTGTTTTTGAATGACTTATGGATTAAAAATCTAACACCACCTTGGGATGCTTGGTGCCCTTCTCGGAAGAAGAATAAGTGACCAGCATAATAATAATAATATATACACCTAATTTTGCGTGTAGTATGTAGAGTAAAACAAGTGCGGGGGCTGGTCTAATAAATTTCAGATTTGCCCCCCCCTAGGCCAAAAGCTGGGTACGCCCATGCACATAGGCTAACATTAGGCATGAGCAAAGCGAGGATAGTTAGCTAGTCGATGTATGAAATAAGAAAGAGACTTTAAATCATATGGATGTTCATGTGTTCTTAATTCACGCTTCAAGAGCAATAAAGCCATGGATGAAAGTTTTTATCTGTAAAATTGATAATAAGGTACTAGAATAGGTAAGAAAAGTGCCAGTGTTTGCAGTTTTTAACTAGGTTGCATTTATACTACTATAGAGTTTAGTACGAACTAGAAAATTACAATTATTTTTTAAAATGCTGCGTAACAATAGACTAGAATTCTGAAAGGGTGGCACTATAATGCGACTTTAGTGGACCCTACAGAACCTACTTAGAAACAACAAAACATATCCCATTGAGTATTTTAATGCCAAACATTCAAAATTTAGGTCAGATTTCTCTCATATTTAAGGATAATATATAATATATTCTTTACCATTTTCCATCTCGGTCTGAATAAAATCGAGGATGTAAAAAGAATTCGCCTTCAGTCGTCAAGTACGAATATATACAAGCATGTCAAGAGGACGTGTCTAAGGACAGATTTTTGAATGTGCACCCTAATTGGAATGGTTTCTTGATTAACGGAACACTTTTAAATACAACTTTCAATAAAAGCTTTGTAGGCATTACTTTTAGATCTTATGCCATATTTTTTTTTATTAATTACCTAATTAATTATTATCTATATAATACTTTAATGAAATTTAACTTATGAACAAATAGATTAAAAAATCTAAGTTAGCGAAGAAATCGTCGTAAATCATTAACTATAGATGACTTTATATTTTTACGTATCGATTATAAAAATTATTGTATTTCAACATATGAATTGAATAAAATGAAATGTTAATTATTCCAATATTGACAATAGTATTTTTTTTTATTTATATTTAGAAATTATGTGTAAAATGTAAATATTATATACTTTAATATTTTTGTGTACGTGTTTATAATGACAAACAATTTATATACTTACTGTGCATAACACAGGTCACCGGCCCCAAGCCATAGACGTATCAGCAACATCGTACACCATAATAGCCTCTCAGCGGCCATATTGAACTTATTTTTTTTTTCTTAAATATAAATTTTGACTACATATTATTACTGATACTATTTCAAATAAATAAAAAATAAAATAACATTTACTTTCACTTTTTAATTAATTAAATAGAACTAATGCTATCTATTTTTTGTCATTTATCTAATTTAAACATTGTAATCTAAACGTGAGATTTTACGATTTTTGCTTAGGAATTTAGCTTTGACAGTTGCCGTCGAAAGCGCGCGAAACAATGATGGACGCTCTGAAAAAAAGCTTTTTAAAATATTCTGCACATGCGTATTAGGAGGTGAAGGTTTTTTCATTTTATAACATGGGCTTAAAAGATCACTTTTTAATAAAATATTTAGGGATAAATCGCTATATTAACTATTTATTGATTTGTTTATTATCAACGTTGCTTTTAATTGGAGAATGTACTTTTATAATTAGGGTTATTTGAAATACTCGTAGCATGAAATGTAATAAGCTTTTGCTTTGTTCTATTGTTTTTGTATTGAGTATATCCTCGATGATAAAAACATAGTTTCTGGCAAATTCTACATTTCATTTCTTTCTACATAATACAGTTACTTTTTCTGTCAATTTATTTGTTAATAAATGTTAGAAAGATATTAAAATTGCACCGCCATGATTGCATTTAATTACTTTAACCTATACTGATAACTAAAATTGAACTGTTTGTTTTTAGCATCAAAATAACAGCTTTTTAAAAATGCATATTTAAATAGGTATATACCTACTTATAACAAAACGCAATTTTTAATATTTATGTCTTTCTGTCTGTTTGTTCCCGCTAATCTCTGACAGTGACAACTTGACTGATTTTGACGGGACTTACACAGGCAAATAGCTAACGTTATGTAATTTAAAAAAATAGGATTCCCCTAAAAAAAGTACTCAAGGACGAATCCGAGCCGCTAATTTGTAACTAAGTTTAAGAGAGAGTCTATAATTTTCTACTTGCCGTACTTTCGCTAGTTCTTTTAACGTAAAATAAGCAGTAAAATATCTTTTGAGTTTAAACTGAATACTGATTTTAATAAGTTTCCCATCCGACAAATTCAGACGATCTTTACTAACAGGAGCGGGCAAAATCGTAATGCCTCTTTAAAATTTTTCATTGCAGTTAAAATTTTCATAATGCCTCATATCATCAGTGAACTTGACCTACATAACCACAATTTAATAGATGTCGATCTGTTTGATACTTGCTACCTACCCTATTGTTGACCGAATCGTGCAGTCTCTTGAGCACGTTTGCCAGATTTCTATTAAAAGTCATGAATGCCATTAACATTAATCAGTTTTAAAGAAGAATCGTGTGTTTAAAAACTAGAAAATTAAGTTTTCTGATATAGATCCTTAAAGATAGTCTCATATACTCCTAAATTACAAAAAAATAATTAAAAATAAATATTAAAAACTCTTACGATGAAAAAAAAAACATCATGAGAAAACCTGCATGTCTGAGTGAACCTAGCAAGTTGTCGATAGACATATTGTGTAGTCCATCAAACCGAACTTGGCCAAAGTGGTGGACTATGCTCTATTCTCACTCGTAATGAAAGAAGGCCCGTGCCCCAATGGGACGTTCAAAAGGACTGAATACATAAAAAATTAGTCCCGTAAAGTTTCTATCACCTGGACTGTGGTTTTCCTACCCGAACTGAAAGTTGATAACATTCAGTAAAATATTGTAATAATTTAACGCTCAAAATAAATCGAATTTTTATTTTAACTTTTTCTTCTAAAATCTAGCGCCAAAATAAATAATTGCAGAATTACTCCGTTTTTGCACAAGTGGGACAAATAAATAGTACGAGATTTATATATAAAACAAATGAAACCTTTTGTAATATTAATAATACTTTTAATTGTCATTATTTTTACAGGCAAATGTACATTATAGGTAACTAATTAATATAAAAATTATTAAAATAATAATATAATCGTATCACAGCTCGCTAATAGCTAATTAAGTCATTTCACTGAGTTACTTAATATCATTTTTGTTTTCAATCAGACTTAGTTGTACTTCAATATCGTTATTCTTGATGCCCTTAAAACTATCTTCTATGTCCTGTAGTGTTCTATCTTTAGTCTCTGGTAACATCACATACATTATCAACAGACAGACCGTCAAAGTTACTGAGTAGACTAAAAATGCACCTTCAACACCTATCGAGGAGTAAAAATGAGGTGCTGTTTTCATTGAAACTACAAACGCAGGCGTTAAGAAAGATGTCGAAAGGGTCGATCCTAGACTTCTATAAGTTAAAGGAAACACTTCGCCACATATAACCCAGTTAAGTGGCACTAAACCTAAACAAAACGACAGACTATACAAGATCATCAATGTCATTGGAATCGTGTCTAATATAAATCCTTGCGTAAGTATTTCTGCCTTTCTTAAGTATATGAAAACGGATATTAAGGCTAGAGATATCACTGTCATGGTGCCACTTGTGAACAATATTGTCCTTCTTTTAACACTTTTCAGCAAAAATATTGCAAGAAAGGCACATATCGTCCTCAATAAATCTATTACTGTAAATTGCCATGTCACGTCTTTTGGATCATCTTTGTTCAAAACGGATTGCAATATCAGATTCCCATAAGCAGGTACCATGTGAGCGCCACCAAACTCGAAAACTATTAGCATACATATAGCTATTATTAAAGGCTTGTAAAATTCCCGTTTCTTAAATATTTTCATAACACCTTTGATAGCGTCGGATATTGATTTAAACAATCTATTTAATTTGAAATTCGATTTCACTTCCTTGTTCTTCCTCGTTTCTTTTGCATGTATTTCTCTTTCTTGAACTCTTATCATTCCTTCTAACTCTTCCTGTTGCGATTCTCCTTCTCCACGAAGCCACCTGAATGCTTTTTTAGCGTCGTCAAATTTTCCTTTTGAAACTAACCAACTGGGTGATTCTGGAGATAAGCCTATAATCGCCATGGCAATAATAGGGAATATTGAGCAAACCACAGCAGTCATTTTCCAGGTCAAATGTGCGCCCCAAACATGAGAGAGCAGAATACCTAACCCCAAGGATATAGCAAATGTTCCCAAGAATGCACCTCTATACCTTGGTTCAGTATATTCAGCAACAAGGATAGCAGCTAGTGGTGTTCGAAGACCTAAAGCAAGACCATGTAGAAGACGAGCTAAGAGGAACAGCGGGACAGAGTTTCCGAGAACAAAGACGATCCATCCAAGTAAAGCTGGTACGGTGCAGATGAGATGTGCCTTCTGTCTGCCAAAGCGCGTCATGAGGACTGGAGATATAAAGTTGCCGACGATACCCATCACACCAACTGCTGACGCTGGAAAGAAATACTAGTTTATATTTTTACTAGCGACTCACCCTCGTTCCACACGCTTACGCTAGTAAAATGTATGCAAAAACTTGACAAAATATACCAAAACCTTTTGCTTTCTCGTGAAAACAGCATTAATATTAGTGCAGTAGTTTTTGAGTTTATCGCGAACAGACAGACAGACAGATGCGGCGGAGTACTTTGTTTTATAATATATAGTGATTTAAATTAAAGTCCATTAATTAACATTAATAAAATCGGGATTCACATAACATAACATTTAATTATCATTGTAAAATTGATTTCATAAATTATATAATACTATTAAAATACTCAATTTTTATAGCTCATAAAACATCTGTTTGAAGGTACAATAAAATTTAATGGATAAATTTTTTTCAATATAATTATTATTGCTTCCTTTGTCCAAGCTGCTCGTACAAGTAGCATTAACGTGTATGTACGCATATTTTGCGTATACACATCGAGGATTTTATGATTTCACCAGTGATTTTTACTATTCCTACGATATTGTAAAATAATAATAAAGTATTTTTTATTTATTAATACTTTTTCAATTTTCTACTTATAATAAAACTTAAACTGAGTTGAATTTGAAATAGTAATTATTATGTATACAGAAGCAGAATCCGTCAGCTGTCTGTCTGTAACTATCAAAAGAAAACTACTATGATAGCCTTTTTACATGCTACAGGCAGTTCACTGTTGAGCACCGATTACTTTTCCAATATAAATAGATTAGAGAAGATACGAAGGAGGTACTCTTACCAATCCATGAAGTGTCATGATCTGTCAGTGTGACAGGTCCTCCGTCGGTTTTAATCTGTGCAAACAACACCGCGGGAAACCCGTGAGCGCAGCCATGTCCTGCGATGTTCAACGCCGCGCCAGACACTACGAACGCCTGGAAATTATAAGTAGAGATAGCTTTAGTGAGTTTACTCGTTGTGACAGCGGTCACGGGTTCAATTCCCACTGGGGACATATTTTATTTGCAGGAACGTTTGTACTCCAGTCATAGGTGTTTATATTAATAAATAATAGTAGCAGTAATAAATTGTAATAATTTGATGCCCAATAAAATATTTTGAATTTCAATTGAATTTGAAAATTTAGATTCGGTATCCATTTGCCATAAGCCTCGCACCATGCAAAAGTAACAAAATTCGTATGCCTCATATTCTAGTCTCGATAAGGGCGTTAGATTGTGTTTAGTGTGACAGTGAGTTAAAATTAGTTATTATTTTTATGTATTTTTTATTACCTGCTTTATAAATGGCTTCATCTTATCGGGAATTCATAGAGAACTTGACCTGTAACAAATAATGAATATTATATTTCAAAATAATAGTTATTTCGACATATTGAAGGTAATTCTTAGTTACAATAAAGCAAACCACAAGTAAACTTAACTATATATACAAAGCCAATGTACACTTAATTATTACTGTACTGTACAATGCTAGCTGCATTCCCCTGTTGAATGGCAATGCCGATTCTTTGGGCGAAAAATGAGCCAGCTCTCCTGTCACCAGTGGAGGCGATAATTTCTTAGTGGAAGCGGTTTCATATATCGGGTATCGCACATTACATATTTTCTTGTGCGAATCATTCTCAAAATGATTAAAGCTTATTTACGACTATATATTTTTCAGTCAGCCTGTTTTCAAAGACATGTGAAGTCCACTTCGCACTTGACTTGACTATGGCCTGTTTCCCTCGTATTGAAAAAAGGCTCTTGCCCAGCTGGGGGACTTTAGAAAGAGAGAGAGATTAATTATTTAACTTTAAATTTATAATGATAGTAAATACATAAGTAGTATAATTTAACGTTAAAGGACACTATGTCAGAGATGTTCGATAGCAGATAGCGTGAATTTTTCAGTCAATGTCATGTTAATTAGCATTCTATTATTTACTTTTCAACACTCATTCTACGAAATTAATTGTAATTAAGATAGACGTAATTCAGCTTATTTTCAATAATTACATTTTAGCAAAAAAGGTACACAGGTCAAAATTACTTAAAGTAGATTAGTTAACTCCATTCTCAGTGGGTAGTTCAGTGTGCAGAATGGTTTCTTTCTAATAGGTTATAGCCAGGCCTTTTTTGTCACTTCGTTTTTGGGGGCACGTTAAAAATTTTTCAAAACATATAAATTATTTTTTTATTTTTTACAATGATTATATCTTTAGTAAACTTACAAAATTGATTTTTACTCAATTCATTCAGTTTTTCAGGTTTATAGCAACTTTTTGGTATTGTACACTTATTACAAAAAAGCCCTGGCTATAAACATGAATTTTACATGGGGTATATAAATACTATATAAAATAAAAATAGATGGATTTTGGAGATTTTATGGGACAAAGGGGGCAAACGGGCAGGAGGCTCACGTGATGGTAAGTGATCACCTCCGCCCATGGACATCTGCAACACCACAGGGCTTGCAGATG
This sequence comes from Boloria euphrosyne, assembly GCA_951802675.2. Taxonomy (NCBI): domain Eukaryota; kingdom Metazoa; phylum Arthropoda; class Insecta; order Lepidoptera; family Nymphalidae; genus Boloria; species Boloria euphrosyne. The sequence goes on from OX637896.1 coordinate 8,505,478, forward strand.
CGTTGCCGGCCTTTCAGGAAAAGGAGAGAGGGAGGAGGGAGAAGGACGGGAGTAGGGATGGGTAGTGGGCCTCCCGGACTCTCACTTACCGGACGAAACGCGACAGCATAGCTGCCACTTCACGCCGGTCTCCTGTGAGAGAGTGGTACTATACGGGGCGTGCCGGCCCATTCGGCTGCTACCCGAAGGTAACAAGCATGGCACTACCACTTGAATATCTAGGACATAGTCTATCGTGTGCAAAAAATTAATAACTTTTTATAGAACCACAATGACCCCAATAAATATAATAAAGGTATAATTGTGCATAGGTAATTATATATTCACATCAACAGGGGAAAACGTCCATTATCGTAAATAGAAATAAAAAGTTCTACCTCATACACCTGCCATTATGCATAAAATTATAAATCTGTATAGCAAAAAGAAAAAAAGAAAAAAAAATTAAATACTTCTTTAGCCTGAGATATACATAATTTTCAAAGCAAGTGTACATCAAACAGATTCCTCCAACTCAAGGTCACCTAGAAGAAATCATTTCTAGCTACAAGGCCGTCTGTTGAGTATCTTTTCTTTGTAATTTATGTATTTTCTATAGTTTAAAAAGGTATTATTATACACTGACACTATAGGCCCTAAACAGTGTTTATTTATTCGTAGGTGGCTAATCAGGCAGACTGCCCGTGATCCAGGCTTGTTAAACCCAGGGGGATGTCGGAAATAAAGTATTCTGTTACTAACAAGGATGGATTGGGAAATTTTAGAAAGATCTATCTACTATTATTATTTTTTCCCTAGTCGTGTGTCGAGTAGTCGTCCTATCGGAGTATGAGAGTTTTTTTTTAATTTATTACTCTTGACCTGTGATAGGAATAGAGAGTGCACTTGTGTCTGCGCGTACACTTGTGCATTATAATATATCCTGCACAGATGTCTAGAGAACTTCTTTCTTTCAACAAGATTAGCCGCCGTAATCGGAATCGGTCTGGAGGACATTATAATTTATTTTCCTCCATTGAATTGTAGAGTATCATCACATTTCTTATATGTAGAGGCTCATTAAGAAAATGAAATTTGAACCGCCAGGCCGGTTAAGCAGGTCGCTTAAGCAGATGTTACTCGTCTCACAAAATGGCACTAAGTCTCAGCCTCATTCACAATACGAGGTCGGCTCGATTGTCCAGAGGTGACGTTTTCAAAAGCGTGCACTTCTACGCTTCCGAGAACTTAACTCTTGCACTATGGAAGCCTAATAAAGGCAAGCTAGAGTGGTGCAACATAATATGTACACATTATGTTATTTTACTCTTTTCGCCTGTAAAACTCGTAAAGTACTGCTTAGGTATACACTACGAACGTTTAAAATATATATTTTAACCTATTAATATGATGTAAAACTTGTAATTTACTTGTTTAGTACTTGCTTAATGCTTTTGAGATACTGATATTTCACTGTTACAAGCCGTGGTCACGTGTATACACATATTGACATATAGCATAGTGCTAATAACTCATCCTCGCGGGACTCGGGTTCGACATTTTAACAATTAGTATAGATTACTCAGAGATGTGACGTTTTTCCGAAGTAAAAAGGGTCCTATTTGTTGACCCTGATAACAAGCTATCACCATACTAAAATTCATCAAAATCTGTCAAGTGGTTTACTCGTGGTGCGGTCCCAGAAAGATAGATACACAAAAAATCTAAAAACAATAAAATTGGCCTCTGTATCTACGATAATGAATACTGTTTCAATGGAACCTCCTAAAAAATTTTTAATGTACAGATTCGACTAAGTAAGAATTTGGTTATTTGTATAGATAAGTGATTGCTTATCATTGGATTGGTTAATAACGCATTTTACATCATAATAATATTGTCAGGGACCATGAAAGTTTAAAGGCTAATATTTGAAGTCTTCGTAGGCACATACAAGTGCTTATTGTAACTGGAGCGACTATTTGCAGGTCTACACAATAGAAAAGCGCGCTTGAAAGAAATACTTGTCGTCAGGAGATTGGCCGGAATTTGTAAAGAAAAGTAGGTGAAATGTTTTATACACTATTTAATTATTTTATAGTTAATTCGATTAATTTTACGTAAAAGTTATAAGTTGTAAGGTAGCTTTTTGAAAAGCTGTGACCGCGCACTCAGGGTAACTTAATGAACCATTAAGTCGAGAATATTTAAACTAAATTTTCATTAATTGACTCTAAGTACGGCGGTTAATGTTGTGATTTTCAAAGCGTTTTAAGTAACAATTAGGGTTCATGATTTCTTGAGCTTTTCAATTTCTCGGGTCTCGAGAATTCTCGAGGCTAATTTTTACGTACGTTTTCTCATATTATTCGGTTCCAATAACGTCAACAAATTTAGTGGTTTTCGTCTTAAATAAAAGTATCAAATTAATTATAAAACTTTTATTCATTATATTTAAAAAGTAAGAAAAGTAGCTCCTAGTCTTGTCAACAAGTTCAAAAACGTGTTAAATAGAAATAAAGCTCCTAAAAATATGTGCGATAGCTCATTCGATTCGGAATGACGTCTAGAAAAATGTTTTTAAGGGTATATTAGCACATAAAAATTACGTATGTTAAGCTAGCAATGTCAAGTGGGCAGAACCACATAACACACTTGCAGTAATTAAGTGCTCATTTAGTGCTAATTAATGCTGCAAAAAGTAAATTTTACGCTGCAGTAGATTTATCAAAAATTAGAACACTGCCAGCTTTATATTAAGCTAGCAGTGTCTGCCTCTTACAACACTAACCGCATAGCACATCATCAAATCAAACTAGTATTAATTTAGTGCCTAATTAGTGCTGGCCATTCGTGAAGACAAATATACAATTTTATAGTTTTTTCTATTTTTATAGAACAAAACTTGCAAATTTAATTTAGCGCCTGATTTTTCGAAATAGCAATTGTTTTTATTGTTAATATTTATAATAATATGTATGTTTTTAAAGTTATAGTACTTGGGCGACCGAGCTCGGTATTTTTTTAGGTAAAAATAATAAAAAAAATATGGGTGCGTGTACTTTATGTACGCGCGTGAGAAGTTAGACTTCTTTTCTAGTTGTAAATCAATATCTGCAGTAAGAAAGATGAAGTCGGTCAAACGGATACAGAATATTTAATTCCTTAAAAAGTATATTTCGGTTATAAAATATACTTTTAAAAAAGAATAATATAATAATGTGGTCTTAACTCTTAAATCATAATTCCGTACTTTCACTTATCAAATGACGTATAATGATTTCTCATAGATGGCGTTATTAATATTTTTATTACTTAATTTTAGTAAGTGTTAATTGTATTTTGCTATAATATTGTATTTATAGTATATAATATATTATTATTATTTAATTTTAGTAAATGTCAATTGTATTTTGCTATAATATTTTTTAGATACTAGGTATATAATATTAAAATAATTCTAAATAATATGAAAACAGTGATCAGAGGCAACTTCAACTTGTTACTTTTGTGGTACAGTGATTCTTAAAATTTCGCTCTCATCATTTTTTCATAACGCGCCTAAAGAAGTATAACTTCAAAAAAAAAAAGGAAAAAACACTTCGGACTGAAAACATCTAGACTCGAACCGGGGTCTTCTGGTTTCGCGACCACCCGATTTCCCACCTGAGCTATTACGATTTTATACATAAAATGTTGCGAAATTTACCTTCGTATTCTAATGATATTGTAGCAGTTTTTCATGGTCTGAAAACACGGATAAAACGACGTTTTCTAAAAATGAATTATGAAACCTAGCTAGATCGATTTATCGACCCCGAAACCCCCGGCATACCAAATTTCATGAAAATCGTCGCAGCCGTTTCCGAGAATCAGATCATATTATATTTATAAGTCGAGCGAAGCGAGACCCAACACTATCACACTCTCTGAGCACTTTTGTGGTACACTTTACTGAAAAACTATCACGCCTATAGATTTGTACTTTAACATAGTAATTTAACTTCATATCTAGATGCATTATCTGTTTAAAAAATATAATTTATAACCATTAAAAATCGTGTTCGTGTTCATTGGATAGAATGTTATTGTACTAATAACATCATCTGTTAGCGTGTATGTGTTCACAGTGTTCTTACTTCTTATATTGTCATGGAATTACAATGGAAAGCACGCACACCACTGACCTCTATAATACCACTGGACTGGCTGTTCCAAGCGTTTGACAGCAATTTTTTTGTGTCCATTTGAAGCGCCACTAGCGAGAGTCTCGAGAACTAATTTTGACGTATATTGCAAAAGACGGCGAGAAGTGTTTGTTTACTGTAAAGTAATTTTGCATGTTCGTTGTTAATATAACATAGGTAGTAATTATGATGATACGGTTATTGATTAATAAAATTAAAAAATAAAAATCTTTATATCGACATCATTAGTCTTAGTACCACGAACTCTCGCTACGTCCGACAGCGGCGGACAGCGCCAAAACGGTGAATATCAAGCAGCCACAAAAGCACGTTGACAACAGCCAGTCCAGTGGTATTATAGAGGTCAGTGCGTATGATTCGATTTGTTAAATTATTTTTAACAAAAAACAAAAACCGACTTCAAAACTAAACAAATCTAAACTAAAAAGTAGAAAATAATACTTTTAAGAACTTCGTTAATTTAGAAGTCGGTGCCAGCCAAGGCGGATAGACTTATCTTGCCTTTGCAAGGAACTTTCGAACGGTATTTTGATTATGTTTACAAATATTATAGATGTAGATTAATCGAATATGTGTCTATTTAAGGTTATTTTGCTTTGGCTGGCACCGACTTCTAAATTAACGAAGTTCTTAAAAGTATTATTTTCTACTTTTTAGTTTAGATTTGTTTAGTTTTGAAGTCGGTTTTTGTTTTTTGTTAAAAATAATTTATTTTCAAATTTTTAACGGAAAGTACTTAGATACTTATTTTGTTTATGTACAAAAAAGAATTTTCCAAATCGGTCCAGCCATCTTCGAGTAATGGGGAACATACATAAAAAAAAAGTCCCCAACGAATTGAGAACCTCCTCCTTTTTTTAGAGTCGGTTAATAAGAGCCTGAAAGAATTTAACTATCGGTCTATAATTACGTATAATATTGAAAGAATTTTCTTTTAACTCCTAACCGTTGAGGAGTTGTACCTTCCATCATTAGCTCAACCACAGGAGATGATGATAATCAGACGCAAATACTTGAACAACTTTAGAAAATATATGAAAAACGTAATAAGTGCCTATAAAATTTGAGAGTTGTCTTCGATTTCCCTGGGATCCCATCATCAGATCGTGACTTGGTGACTATGGGACCAACTAGAAACTATACCCTTTCAAACAAAAAAAGAATTTTCCAAATCGGTCCAGCCATCGTCGAGTAATCGGGGAACATACATAGAAAAAAAAAAAAAAAGTCCCCGACGAATTGAGAACCTCCTCCTTTTTTTGAAGTCGGTTAATGAAAATTTAGAAAAAATAGCGAGCGAGCCCTCATACAGCTCAGCTTTTTAACCGACTTCAAAAAAAGGAGGAGGTTATCAATTCGTCGGGGACTTTTTTTTTTTTTTTTTTTTTTTCTATGTATGTTCCCCGATTACTCGACGATGGCTGGACCGATTTGGAAAATTCTTTTTTTGTTTGAAAGGGTATAGTTTCTAGTTGGTCCCATAGTCACCAAGTCACGATCTGATGATGGGATCCCAGGGAAATCGAAGACAACTCTCAAATTTTATAGGCACTTATTACGTTTTTCATATATTTTCTAAAGCTGTTCAAGTATTTGCGTCTGATAATCATCATCTCCTGTGGTTGAGCTAATGATGGAAGGTACAACTCCTCAACGGTTAGGAGTTAAAAGAAAATTCTTTCAATATTATACGTAATTATAGACCGATAGTTAAATTCTTTCAGGCTCTTATTAACCGACTCTAAAAAAAGGAGGAGGTTCTCAATTCGTTGGGGACTTTTTTTTATGTATGTTCCCCATTACTCGAAGATGGCTGGACCGATTTGGAAAATTCTTTTTTGTACATAAACAAAATAAGTATCTACTTTCCGCTAAAAATTTGAAAATAAATTATTTTTAACAAAAAACAAAAACCGACTTCAAAACTAAACAAATCTAAACTAAAAAGTAGAAAATAATACTTTTAAGAACTTCGTTAATTTAGAAGTCGGTGCCAGCCAAAGCAAAATTACCGTAAATAGACACATAAGTATTCGATTAATCTATATCTATAATATTTGTAAACATAATCAAAATACCGTTCGAAAGTTCCTTGCAAAGGCAAGATAAGTCTATCCGTCCTGGCTGGCACCGACTTCTAAATTAACGAAGTTCTTAAAAGTATTATTTTCTACTTTTTAGTTTAGATTTGTTTAGTTTTGAAGTCGGTTTTTGTTTTTTGTTAATTGCTAGTATATTATATACAAGAATTGCTCGTTTCAAGTATTAGATATAGATAGATAAATAGATAGATAGTTAGATAAATATATAGATAGGTGTGTATTTACCACGGTCGTATATAATACAATTATCTGGTATCCGTCACATGCCTCGTAGCTTACCACGGAACTCGATGACGCTGTGTGTAATAATATCTCAACATATTTATTTACTATTTACTACACAAAATTTAGTTAAAATCAGTGTTTTACTTTTTGAGTTAAACGATAACATATTATGTGCAAACAGACAAAAGTGTTAATAGTGATAGTTTTGCGGTCTATATTCAATACACAATACGTTAGTCATCGTTTTTAAAAAATATTTAATGTACAGATTTTTTCTAAGCTACTGTTTTATTATATGTATAGATAATATTAGACACTTAGATTAATTATTCTAAGATTAGACAATTATATAGTAGGTACTTAATTAGTGCTGTTCATTTGTAAAGATAGATGTGAAAGAAAATCTTCTATGGTGTACAAATGACAAATTCTGACACCAAAGGCACCGCCGCGCCGCCGCCAACTAACGGCGTACCTACTAGGTTGTTATTACTTATTACTTAAATTTTTTAACCGACTTCATTAAATAATAAAAGATCTAAAAATAACAAATAATTGTTAATTATTGTAATACCAGCATAAGCTGGTTAAAATTTTAAAACGAGAAAAAAATCCTGTGGCTTTAATATTGAATATTTTCAATTAGTTTTTTTTTGTACTCAACTCGTAATTTATCTCGAGTAGGTATATGTGGTTTGAAGCCTGAAGGAACGTTTATCAATTAGTGTCGCCACTCGCCACCTCCCTAGAGTAATTTATATGTTTCTTGGTATACCCGTATACTCTTATTATATAATCTGAGCCTGTATGGTAATAAAATTCTAAACAATTCAAATCTAGGCATCACATATTTATAGAAATCTTTATTTAAATAGCCAATATTATTGATTCTTTATCGACCTGGCCAAATCGACAGTACAGTTTTTAATCCAATTTCCATTTGTATAACAAGCTAGCCCGCGGCTTCGCTCGCGTTCTAAAGTATGGAAACCAAATTCTTTCGCCCGTCCACCCGTCTTCAACGCCATCATTATTTTGTTGCGGTGTTACTTTAAAACCTTCGAGATCGAAGTTTAAAACTATAATGTCTCGTAAGATATTTATTGAAATCCAATGATTCCACGAGCAATTTTATTCAAAATTAAATAGGTACTTGTGATGAATATCTTATTTATTTCATTGATGCTCCGCTCTTATTGGTCGTAGCGTGATGTTATATAGCCTATAGCCATCCTCGATATAAAACGGACTATCCAACACAAAAAGAATTTTTCGATTCGGACCAGTAGTTACTGAAATTAGCGCGTTCAAACAAACAAACGAACTCTTCAGCTTTATAAATAGTATAGATAGAAGATAAGATTTTTTTTTGTTTAAGAAACGCACAAGACCCTTAGATTATAATATACTAGCAAAGACCTTTGATGAGGTAATTAGAATTACCTACTAGCGGTCGGCCTGTGGTCGACATTCGACCATAATTATTAACTAATATAGTACCTACCTATACTATAATATTGCAATAAATGAATTAATTATGATTATATTTGACATTCAGTAACACTATAAACAAATAATATTTATGCGTATGGTGTGTATGTGATGTTTTTTATTGATTTAATGTATCTTTTATGCACAATTTAAAAAAAATATTAGCAAGCTGCACTCCTTCTCTATAATATAATATAAACTATTAGTGTGCGAAATTTCATGCTCCTCCGTAACTCCGTAATACTCACGTATTAATATTATATAGATTAGCGTTATCCAGTGTATAAATGCACAAAGGAAAATTTAGTACCTAATATAAATAGTAGAAATTTAGTAAATGATGCCACCGGCCACAGCCCTCACTCCTCAGATCACATTATATTTTCTCACAGTAAAAAGTATCCTACATGTTGACCCGGATAACCAGCTATCATTAAACCAAAATTCATCAAAACTTGTCTAAGCTTGTAAAATTATAGATTCGGCCTGTGTATCGATAAGTAGACCTACCATATTTCAAAAAAATCCAAAAAGAATTATATAATAGGTACAGATTCGACAGAGAATTTTGTTATAATTATGTATAGAATATGTAATTAAAGGAAAAGGTTTACAAAATAAATTTATAATATAAAACAATTATAATTACCTACATTTTAATTTGAATTTCCACAAAACATCAAAATGCAAAAAAATGATCATTGTTGTTGTTAGGGGCGCCATCTTTTAACATACGATATTACTTAGTTATTAAAAGGAAGGGAAGATCGTTCCATTACAACGTAGTACAAATTAATTCCGCCAAAATAATAAAGCGATATTAATACATAATAATACACATTCACTTTTTATTTTTCACTTACTTTAAGTAACTTTCTGAAGTTAGAAAATATGTTTTATTATATTATTTATTTAGTATTTTGAACTTTACATAAATATAAAAATTTATCGATACATTAGCGCTATCTATTTTCATTTTATTGCACTAAATACTAATTTCACTTTTGTTCGAGTTGCAACCCCATGATGATGCTAATCTTTAATTATTAGTTTAATAAGTCAGGCACACACACACACCGCCAAAGGTTTCTTAGCTTACTTACTTACTTGTACTTGCCGATTTAAACTAAATTAGGTATAACATACGTTATCTCACGGGTGTTGCCCCGTGACATAATTAATTAGATTAAAATACCTTTTATTGAAGCATGTTTTTTAATTCCTACACCATCCTATAACCACAATAACTGGTTCTATGGAACGATAAGGATAAAGAACGATAACGATAAAACTCTTGTTAAAACTTGAGACTTGAGAGATATATCAAAACTATATGTTAAAAAATTATCTTCTTCTATCTTCTTCTTTGGTCTTGACAAGGCTTACGGAAAAGTTTGCAATAGATAATAGTATACGTCTGTCTCCTAAGGTACCTTTAAAAACAATATTATCTTAGCTAATCGATGTGCGCGTTCACACAAAAAGTACTGGACCGATTTTAACTAATCTTTGTGTGGTGATATATTATTCCTAGGGTCAATATTCAGAATATGTAAAAGGTACAGTAGAGTGAAATATTTATTCTCACAGGAAAACACTATAGCTGGTTCTATAGAATAGTCCTCATAAAAGAGGGTGGACCTTTATAGGAAATCATTCGTTGGTACATTTTAAGTAACATGCGACTCACCCTGGCTTCGCTCGGGTTCGTCTTTAAGTGTAACCTCTTTAGTATAGTTTTAAAATGACGTAATTTCCATATAATATAATCGCGTAAGAAACGCTTTCATTCGACCGTTTTTTCTCCGATTCACTTTGCAAAACGGACTACCACGTAAAAGCCTTTTTATTTTTCGGTTTTTTATATAACCCATGACACTCAGCAATAACGTGGCTTTCTATTGGTGAAAGAATTTTTAAAATTGGTTCAGTAGATCCCGAGATTACCCCTTACAATTTAACAAATATACAAACACACAAACTTTACTTCTTTAGACTATTAGTATAGATATCATAAAGCCTTTAATTTTATTAAGGCAATATTATTAACAATAAAAACAATTGCTATTTCGAAAAATCAGGCGCTAAATTAAATTTGCAAGTTTTGTTCTATAAAAATAGAAAAAACTATAAAATTGTATATTTGTCTTCACGAATGGCCAGCACTAATTAGGCACTAAATTAATACTAGTTTGATTTGATGATGTGCTATGCGGTTAGTGTTGTAAGAGGCAGACACTGCTAGCTTAATATAAAGCTGGCAGTGTTCTAATTTTTGATAAATCTACTGCAGCGTAAAATTTACTTTTTGCAGCATTAATTAGCACTAAATGAGCACTTAATTACTGCAAGTGTGTTATGTGGTTCTGCCCACTTGACATTGCTAGCTTAACATACGTATAAAAATTGCGATTGTTATTAACAAAATAAGATGAAAAAAAAATGATATTTCGTTTTTTGTTAATAACTCTAAAAATATTAATATTTAGGCAATTTTGAAAAGCTCATTAAAGAGGAGGAAATTTACAATGTAAAAGTCCTGTCTCCCGGAACTCTATCTCCATTATTTATAATTTTAATTTGACGTTAAAAATAGAGCTGTTACGGCATGCGCGCGCCGCCGCTAAAGAGAGCTCAGCAATCAAAATATTTTTTATAACATAAAATGTGATTTTAAAAATAATATACTTCATAAGATCCTGCGATAAATTTTAATAAAAGTTTATTAATTTGTTAATTATGATTTTTATAACAATTGAAAAATTAAAAATCTTAAAAATGTTGATAATTTTTTTTAATGTGAAAACAGGCATAGCTTTATATTAATTGACAGCCGGTTTCTTATTTTACTAACTATATTTCCTGAAATCGAAAACACTCTTTCATTTTCATTTGACGTAGGCTTAACTGAAAGCAATGCTTTGTACATAGATTCTAAATTTAGTGACCCCTTCCCAGTCTGTTCAAAAAGTAAGAGCTCTTTCTTTACTATAGATTTTGGCAGTGCCACTGCACTTGCCTCCACATTTGTTGAAATGCCTTTAATTGCTTTTTCTAATTGAATTTCGAAGCTTTCGGGTTCAGGTTCTCATGGGCTTTCTTCTTCTACCACACCCGGCTCATTCTCAGCGAGATCGAAGGGTGCCGCTGCGCTTTGGCCCGCGCCGCCACGCAACACAACAAACGGCGATTTAATTTCTATATAGGTACATGATTTCTCGAGTTCTCGACTTTTCTCGAGTTTCATTTCCCGGGAACAAAGCCCAACGATTTCCTGAGAATAATCGGCTCGAGAATTCCCGGGAATGAACCCTAGTTACAATGTTAAATTAGCATCTATAATTGTAAATAAATATATCTATAAATAAATAGTCAAAAACAACAGTTCCTTGCATTAACACTTATTTAGATTTATGAGAATATTTGACAATTCAATGAAATGGTCTCTCCCGAGAAAATCATTGCTGTAAAGCATTCAAAACGTCGGGAACAAAAACAAAATAAATCCGCAAACACAGTCCTTAAAAAGTTTTAATTAAAAAAATTTGGTTTTATGCTTCTCAGTTTGTCTTAACAAGCTCTAAAGTAATCAATAAATAAATTCCTTAAACGGCCACTTTTTTATACAATAGAAAGCTAAATTTTATTCATGCATCCTATGCATGCATGCGTATAATTGTAAAATAATATTTTCTTTATTTTATTTTTTATACGTTTCAACGATTAATATAGATTTCTGATTAATTAAATATTTTCTCGGCTTTTAGGTAATATTTACATTTAGGTATCGTACATGACTAACCAACATTTTGTCTTGAGAGAAAACCGGTTAATTATTATGTTAAAACGTAAAAGCTATCGACATTAGATGCCTTGTAGCAAACAAAGCCGCGTGTGCCAGCGATATATAAGCCCAAGAGGGCCATTAAGTATAATCACTCCCGGCGTAATGCACCGTATTCAAACGAGAAGGCTTTCAGAGAGTTCAATTTTATGGAAAATATCTAGTGAAATGTTCGTTCTCATATGCTGTTTTTAGAATACGGACTTTATTTTTACATACTTTATGCTTATTATGAGACTTGTTAAATCTGACCTCGTTTCGGCTTTAATTTTGCGATTTGAGCGGAAATATCTTATTGATTCATCTGTGAATGTACTACTTAAGATCGTTTAATTAAAATCTTAACGACATGATTGGCTCCGTTGGTAATGACTCTAGGTTCGAGTGTCGCTGGGGGCAATCATTTGTTTGAAGAGCACGAGTGTTTGTAGTTCATCCATTGTTTATATTTATAATTGGTTCTACTAATGTTTTTTAATCTTTCCCGGTTCTTCCAAAAAACTTCCAAGAAACAATAAACTTGGTCCAAAATGTTATATATACTATGACTTTGGAATAAATTTCACATCGGACATTAATAAGTCCGTAACGACAAGCTGTCCACGTAAAAAATATACAAAAATGTACCATTTCAATTTAAAACAAAACTATAATGAAATATCCAGCACATTTGAGAGATAAACTTGGTAAAAAAGTTTTAACTCCCCAGGTGTTCTTAAAGCGCGAATCCAACTTACACTTGGTCGCTTCTATTATATATTTTCACATTAGTATACTTTGTAAGTAACGAGTGATATAAAATTATAAACCTTGCTTTGCTCGGTCATCCCCATGTACGTTTTAACGGTTAGCACCTATTCATTTCTCAGAGATATTCCTGCACTTAAAAGTTTCCTTTACATTCACCCATAACCAGCTACCATCCTACAAAATTTCGTCAAAATCTGCCTCGTGTTTTCTCATAAATAGACAGACAAAAATTTAATTTAAAAATTCGGTTTCGATAATAATGGCCATTTCAATAAGATATTTAGTTAAATTTTTTTGTGTTGTTTGAATTTATTTAAGTAATCGCCGAGAAATCTATGAATCTTAAAGACAAGAAGGACTTGTAGTCATTGTTCTATACGACCTGGATTCAAATCCTGCAAAATTAAAAATAAAATCCTTATGACCATTTTCAATTACAACAGTATTTCACTGGGAATAAACTGACAAAGCAGAACATGTGAAAGCTCTTGCAAATTAAAAATCTGAGCCAATTAATTGTGGTAAAGAGTAAAATTGTATATTTTGATAACATATAATCTGTAAATACTATCTAGTATGCACAGATTTTTATAAAAAAATCTATGAAATATAATTTGACAATATTGTTTTGTTTAATGGAGGTGTTCCTGACACCCACAGTAAGTGCGACCACGGCTCTACCTTGACCATTTTTGTATTTATGCATTTCTGAATTTCTATTTGAATTATTTCCTTGTTTCGTCCTTTTTAGACCCCTCTTTACGTTCGGTTGTAGTTTTTTTAACTTCATGTTTTATTTTTAATTTATTTATATACATACTCGTATATACCAAGCTACATTTTCTGCCATGACTGAACGTGACCCACGTTATCATCATGATAACTTTAGTTAGTCAAGGTTAATTTCTCACATTAACTTTTTTCAATAAGTTATTTTAAATGTGTAAAAATAACTAAGTACGAATAGGTAATATTCATTGAAAATATAAAATAATCATATTGTTTTCAAATTCTAATCCCACCTAATACTGTTTAAAAGTCAGTATAATTACAAAAATAAAAAATCCGACCGCTTTTCTGTGTAATTTGGAAATCAATAAACCTTAAATATGTTGTGTTATGATTCAAAATATATACTCGATGTCACTTTCACAATTAATACGAATCTAACGACACCTTTGAAGCTAACATCCAATGCCAAACATTTTAATTTGGCGCCAAAAATCCTTCATTTTGTTTTATTTTATCTTGATATACCCAGTGTCATTCTCTTAATAAGAATCTAATGACACCTCTCAAGCAAAAATCCATCGAGCCGTTCAGGGCGCAGAGCGTGCCGAACAATGATACATACATACATACTCTCAAAAAACATAATCCTCCTTCTGGCGCAGTCGGGTATAAAAAGAATACCTTTTAGTGACCAACTTTTATATTTTTCTTTAAAAGATTTTTTAAAGAAAATTTTTTAAAAGATCAACTCAGTCCTTTGTTATGATAGCAAAACAAATAATTTATACAAAATATCCAAGGAACAATTGCCCAGAAATGTTTCTACTATGCTTATTTTTATTTAGGGACTTTCCCTAAATAATAATAGATTAAAAAAAAGCAGAAACCGTTAAAAATCTCTTTTTTAATTTTTTATTTAATTTTAACCACATTTACATACTAAATACAGTTAAAGGATACAAAGCAAAGTTGCGCTTGCGCCATTTAATAGTGATTAAGTTAGAAAAAAATGGTTATTATACAGTATAAGAAATACGTAGATAATAGTAATTCAATTGCATTATCTTTAATGAGCAATATTTGTTGCACTGCCGCCTACAATATTTTATATTGTATTATGCATAGCATAGCCTTGACTCAACTATATTCATTGTAAAGTTTATATCGTAAATACGATAATAAATGTCTTTATAGTCGTTATTGCTAGATCGATTTTGATAAAATTAAGAGGGAGGTAAATATAGTACCTACATGCTAGTTGCGAAGAAAGTGAGAATATATTTTTAGGTTGGTTACTTAGTCCAAATCTTCAGTGCTTTAAAATCTGAGAAAATAAAACGTATTTTTTGTGTCAAAATATAAGCAATACAAGCATGGGAACCGTGTTAGCCACTCTCAGTGCTTTTAATTTGACAAATTAAAAAAAAAAGAAAACAGAATATTGACGATAATAGTATTAGGTACCTACAGTTTACACTCAACACCATATTTAATTTAAAAACAAAATATTAAAAATGTGACATTAAGAGTCTGTGAATAAATAAAAGATATTCGTAGAATAAAATACAACATGAACAAATTAATAAAGACAGGTGTATGAATGAAATAGGTCAATCGTTTCACTCTTGTATTGTTAGTTCATCAAAATTTGTTCAGTGATTTTATAGTGAAAAGGCAACAAACCGACAGACACAGTTACTAAGTATCTCTTTTATACTATGGATAAAACGAGTGCCACAGCCCTGACCTTAGAGGCTTAGTGTAAAACCTAAGTCTATCAATTACTCCTGACAGTCACGCAACAAAGGTAATTAAAATATGCTACCAATTAACTATTATATTTATGAATATATTGTTTACGTTGTATCTCCCACTTGTACTTAATTACTAGACGTACCTAATGCTGGAACTGATCAAAGCTTTAAAAGTATTTAAACTTATTATTGATGACGAATTATTATAAACTAGCTGACCCGTGCCCACTTCGTTGGGCATAATGTTAATAAGCCTTTTTTAGTACAGAGTGTTATGTTTTAATTTCTAACTGCCAAAAGGAGGGTTATACGTAGGTATTTTATTAATATTAAAAATTAAATTATATATATACTATACTTATATTAAAAAAACTACTTTTTGTAACTTAAATATAAAAGTTAGACATATGCTGTCGTTGACTTTTTTGTAGGCATTTTCAAGCTCCACATCTTTTCTCTAGAACTCAAAAATATATCTTTCATAGTTAAGGCAGCGTTCGTAAGAAACGCTTTCATTCGACCGTTTTTTCTCCGATTCACTTTGCAAAACGGACTACCACATAGTTTTATTTTTCGGTTATTTATATAACCTATGACACTCAGCAATAATGTGGCTTTCTATTGGTGAAAGAATTTTTAAAATCGGTTCAGTAGATCCCGAGATTACCCCTTACAATTTAACAAACACACAAACTTTACTTCTTTATAATATTAGTATAGATGACGACACGTTTGGCTCAGTTGGTAGTGACCCTACTTTCTACGCTATCGGTCGAAGTTTCGAGTCCCGCTGGGGCATTCGTTTGTTAAGCACGACTGTTTGTACTCCATGGGTGTTAATATTTACGAGTTTTTTTTTTTTTTTATGTGACAAAGGGGGCAAACGGGCAGGAGGCTCACCTGATGGTAAGTGATCACCTCCGCCCATGGACATCTGCAACACCACAGGGCTTGCAGATGCGTTGCCGGCCTTTCAGGAAAGGGAGGGAGGGAGGAGGGAGGGAGGAGGGAGGGAGGAGGACGGGAGTAGGGATGGGTAGTGGGCCTCCCGGACTCTCACTTACCGGACGAAACGCGACAGCATAGCTGCCACTTCACGCCGGTCTCCTGTGAGAGAGTGGTACTATACGGGGCGTGCCGGCCCATTCGGCTGCTACCCGAAGGTAACAAGCATGGCACTACCACTTGAAGTATAATATGAATGTATTTAAAATTTATATATGTGTAGTGTATCAACTATCTGGTATCCGTAACACAAGCACGTAACGTAGCTTACACGGAACTAGATGGCGCTGTTGTAAAATGTCCCAACATATACATATTATTATTAGTAGGTCAAAGTCGTTCACAACGAAAATTTCATCCCTATAAGTAATCCTTATCGATACAGACCAAATTTACAGTTTTAAGATTTCTTTCAGTCTGTTTGTCTGTCTTTCTGTTGGGGAACGCATTACGAGAAATCATTAGACAAATTTTGATTAAATTTGGTATTATGGATGATGGATATGGATGAAACATATGACCTCCATTTGACTGTCCCTAGTTGAGAAGGTCACGGGTTCAATCCTTGTCCAATGACATAATATCGTTATATAACTATACTAACATAATACTTACCGCGGTCACATAATTACTTAAATAAAAAGTTCTTTAAATTTATGCGTTTTTAATTTGTTTTTTGGACTTAAGACGAATTTCAAAAATAATATCTTGTTAGTATGTCTTCCAACTAATTTAAAAAAAAGATTTTACTAACACAATGGATGAGATTTACATGAGATTTACAGATATACTCGTTATATAATAATATGAAGTTATGTCCTCCAGACCGATTCCGGTCACGGCAACTTATCTCGTTGAGACTAGCCATCTGTGCAGGAGTATGTTAGTGCACAAGTGTATGCGCAGACTCAAGTGCACTCTCTGTTCCTAACATTCTCATACTCCGGTGGGACGACTACTCGACACGACCAGTGAAAGTTAAGGCGCAGGACCGACGGCTTTACGTGCTCTTGGAGGCACGGGGGTGACACACCGCCAACTTCCCAACTCCAGGCTGTTACTGAGGTTTACTAAACAGAAACACTCAATAACTAATCTTGACCCGACCCGGAAAAGTAAAATACGAGATGAGTAGGTACTGAGAATTTTGTATCATTATCTAAGATATATTTTTTATTTTTATGTTTTATTTCAATTGAACCTTTTTATCTGTTTAGTTAACTTTATTAATTTCACGCAGCTTTGAATAATGTTAAAAAAATATTTAATACAAAACTGTTAGATTGTATCCGCATTGAGAGTCACGAAGCTGGAGACCATTGTTAAATACAAAAACGCACGGTCTAAATAATTGTCTATAAACAATATTTTATCATCTAAAAGATTTAAATGTATAAGAAAAGGAAATAAAAGGTTTGTTTGTTATTTTTGATAATTTACCGTAGCAATCAGAGTCAATTAAGTTGAAAATCTCCATACTAAAGTAGGTACGACTTAATGGTTCTTTAAATGACTCTGAATGCGGCGGTTAATTACCTACTCATTAAGTGACTTTGAGTGCGGCGGTTAGAGAATTTAGAGGCTTGTGTTACGAATGACAGATAGTTGATACACTACACTTATGTAACTTTAAATATAGGTATACATATTATAAATATAAGTGAAACTCGAATTCGCGACCGTTAGCACAGTCAGTTGGCGCAAGACTACTTTGGCGCAGTGGCAGATACCGTAAGTAGGTATATTAAAACAAATCAAAATTATCAATACAATATTTGATACAATTAACAATTTTTTGTAATAAATAATCATTTTAAAAAAGCAATATTAATATAAGGTTATTATTTATAAATATAATAACATCATCACGTAGTCGAAAATGTTCCGTTGAATACTAGCGATTCCTACGGCACGGCCCGCACCCGAAGGATGAAAAGAATTTTTTGATGTCATATCATAAAAAAAATATTTATATGCTATGTTCTAAAGTTATAATACAAAAGTTTTTTTTTAATTAACAAAATGGAAATGCGATATGGTACATGTCTCTTAGAATATAAACCGTTCGTTCATTAACCCGCGACGTCCGTAATAAAGAGTGTCTTCTCGTCAGACAGGTATTATTGATTTGATTTTGATTTAGCACTTTGTTAAACAAAATGCCAAATCAATATTTGTAGTACCTATTGTACGTGTTATTTTTTCCTATTTTATAGGGTTCCGTAGTCCGTACCCAATGGGTAAAACGGGACCCTATTTCCAAGACTCTGCTATCCGTCTTTCTGTCTGACTGTCCGCCTGACACTTTGCTTTATCTCATGACCCTTGATAGTTAGCCAACAACAAATACTAAAAAACAAAATAAAATAAATATTTAAGGGGGCTCCCATAAAACATACGTAATTTTTTTTCTCGTTTTTAGAGATAATTGACCGGTTTCACTTGACCGGTTTTATTTTTATATAAGAATATAGTCATATTGAATTATATAAGTAAACTATTAATTTTTAATACAATTTCATACTTATATCAAAGTGAATAAAAATTCTTTACACTGTGCTTATATATACACTTTTTTTTTGATCAAATGTATCTATGTAATAGGTACCTAACTACCTACCATGTGTTTTTTTACGGAATCTATTTTTTCAAGGGACTAGAGATAAATATACCGGTTCCGGTAAATTTAATTAAAATATTTACATTCAATGTACTTACTTACTCGATGTGATAAGAATTACGCTCGACAAGTCCGTACCTCACGAGCACTACGGAACGCGTCCATTCACGATTTATGTACGACTCATAAAATATTGTCAAGTTATATCATTGAATATCCTTCATGTTATAGGAAAAAAAGCCGATAAAATCGTTAAAAGGTATCTAGTAAATAGCTCTTTTTTTAATGTTGGGAAATGCATTTACGGAAACCACCTCTGTGTTGGGTAGTGTGTAACATGCATAATTGTCTATGGTCTAAATATTAGAATAGTAATTAAGATGAATAAAATAAACTTCCTTCCGGTCTTTGGCTTCGACCTCAACAAACGTCTTTCATATATCCCCATCTCGAATAAATAATAAAATAATAAATTTAGAGAATATAACATGGTGTCAGAAGTTAACGTGCTATCAGAGTATTATAATAGAAAAAGTGAAGAGTAAACAGTACGAAAATAACGAAAATGTCACAGACGCATGCAGTGAAGAAAACGAAATCTACAGATGGCATCATGGCGGACGCTGGACAATCTCATCTTACAAAATCGTCACTTATAAATAACATTGAAAAACTAAACATACATGCGTCGAATATGCCGCTGACGTGGAAGAACTTCGCCACAAATTTAAAGATCTACATGCGGGCAAATAACTTTGAAAAGGAATCTGAATCACGTAAGGTCGCCATTTTGTTAGCATGCATCGGCAGCGAGGCGTTAGAAATATTTTACTCGTTTAATGTCGACATCGATATTATCTCTTTTGAAGAACTCCTAAAGAAATTCGAGGATTATTTTCTGCCTAAGGTTAACATAACAATGGAAAGGCATAAACTCTTCAATAGAAAGCAAGGTCAGGACGAGGACATCGTGTCCTACGCTACAGATATCAAAAATATCAGCCTCCAATGTGGTTTCGACGATCTACGCGACAGTATCCTTAAAGATGTATTCTCATGGAACTTAAACAGCAATAATAACTACATTAGGGAAAAACTTCTAACCAATGACCCTAAGACATTTCAAGAGTCACTGGATTTATCCAAAAAATTGGAAACGTCAAGAAATCAAGCCAAAGTTCTTCAAGGGGAACAGCCTACTACGACACAGTCATTCGTCGGAAAGGTATTCAGTCAAAAACAGTCAACTAACAAATATTTATATAATTCTAGAACTTCACGAGGTAGCAGTCAGTCGGAAGCAAGGATAGGAGGAGGAAGAAGCTAGTCCAGAAGCAACTTCACCAGTCCAAGCCCAGTCAGAAATAAAGAAGCCGGTCCATGTCGTCGTTGTGGTCAAATACACCGTGTCCGTTGCCCAGCCATAGGAGTAATCTGCAATTTATGCAGGAAACCAAACCATTTTTCCAAGGTATGTCGCACCATTAAGAAAGTCAGTCAGATTCTGATGTAGAAATATTTGTAAGTCAAATTTTACTGTGTGATTCAACTAAAAACAGTGTATTTTAAACTGAATTATTAATAAATAATATTGTCATTAACTTCATATTAGACACAGGTGCAGAAACTAATATTATATCTCTCAATGACTTTAAAAAATTAAACTTATCTACAAATATCTTAGAAAAAAGTAGTCACAAGTTAAGTACATTTAGCGGAGAAGTTATACAAACAGTAGGTATGTGTAGCTTGCCTGTAATATGTAATGACCAGTCTTATAATATAATATTTCATATTGTAGATTTACCATGTAAAAATATCATTCGTCAAGAGTCTTGTCAAAAGTTAAAGTTAATCAAAAGAATTCATAATGTCAAATTTCAGTCTAACATAGTACAAACAGATATTTTGTCTAAATATGCTGACTTATTTGAAGGAATAGGTTGTTTAAAAGATTATCTAGCCCATCTTGTACTAAAACCTGATGCCATACCCTCCATAGATCCCTGTAGGAAAGTCCCATTTCGTCTTGCTGATAAACTAAAAAGAGAATTAGAGTCCCTAGAAAGAAAAAATATAATTAAATAAGTAGATGAACCTACAGAATGGGTTAATTCGTTAGTACTTACTTCAAAGAAAGATGGAAAACTTAGATTATGTATTGATCCTAAAAAATTAAATAATGCTCTCATGAGACCTCATTTTCCAATACCCACTATTGATGAAATTAGATCCACACTAAATGGTGCCAAGTATTTTAGTACTTTAGATGCTAATAAAGGTTTTTGGATGATAATGCTAGATGAAGTATCCTCAAAACTTTGTACATTTAATACTCCTCAGGGAAGATATCGTTTCTTAAGGTTACCTTTTGGTATTAATGCAGCCAGTGAAATCTTTCACAGTCAAATGGTTAAAAGGTTTAGTGACTTGGAAGGTGTAAAAATAATGATAGATGACATTTTGGTTTATGCTCCTGACAAAGAAACTCATGACAAACGTCTAGAGAATGTTCTAAAAAGAGCTAGAGAGATCAACATCAAATTTAATAAAGAAAAGTCAGTAATTTGTAAAGAAGAAGTCCGTTACTTAGGTCATGTTTTTAGTCAAAAAGGTATAAAAGTTGATGAAAATAAAGTCAAGGCAATTTGTGATATGCCTACACCTAGCAATGTCAATGAATTACAAAGATTTTTTGGAATGGTCAATTATTTAGGTCCATTTATTGATAATTTGTCCCAAAAAACGTCATGTCTAAGGACTTTACTCTCAAAAAACACAAAATGGTCGTGGTCACATGAACACAATAACCTAAAAGAAATAATAACAAAAACTCCAGTCTTAACTTATTATAACCCTAATAAAGATATTACACTGTCAGTCGATTCGTCAAAAGATGCAATGGGTGCTGTCATTTGTCACAATAGTCAACCAATAGCTTATGCATCAGCATCATTAAGTCCTTGTCAACAGTCATACTCTCAAATTGAGAAAGAACTCTTAGCTATATTGTTTGGGTGTACTAAGTTTCACCAATACATATATGGTCGTCAAACACTGGTCGAAACTGACCATAAGCCAATTGTTTCTCTAATGAAAAAACCTCTTTACGACATACCACCTAGATTACAAAGAATCATGTTAAGACTCCAGCCTTATGATCTTAAAGTCTCATACAAGCCTAGTAAATATTTATATATAGCAGACACACTATCAAGAGCTGCATTGTCAGAACTATCTTTAAAAGAAGTAGATCAAGAATTAGACTTGCATATAAACATGTTAACTAGTACATTGTCAGTCAGTCTAGAAAAACTAAAAGAAATTAAAGGAAACTCGATCAAGGATGTAGTCCTAAAACCTCATTTACATTCAGCCACTGCCGCTGCCCCTCGCGCTGCCGGCAATAATTCCCTAAATACTGCTGTAGCAGGATCGAGAGGAGTGTGTGTTTACATACTGCCCTACCACTCACTTCGCTTTCAAGTTTCGGCAATGGCAGACGTCGAAATAATTACAGCGGCCGCGCTGTCTCTTTTTGCGATACATAATTATATTCGATATTTAAAAAGATATCGAGTACAAAAAAAGAATGTTTGTCGTAGACGATGGTGGATGGTATCTATCCATCGAAATAGAACTTTGTAAGTACCTAATTATCGACCTACCTACTAACATCCCAAATTACTTTTTCCGTTTCCAGTAGTTCTACGTCTTTCTCCTCCAGGCGCTCGGCGAGTACTGAGCGCCGGAGCAGAATGTAAACACGCACTGCCGCTCGCGCTGCCGGTCCTTTGACTTCCGCACAAAAAACCGCCATTTTAGGGAGCGCCGGGCAGCGCGAGTGGCAATGGCAGTGGCATGAGAAGTATCGCGTTTACACACTCGTCCTGCCCACTTCCCTGCCCACTTCCCTGCTTACTACGGCTGAATGTAAATGCGGTATAAGTCAAATAATTATATATTGTCAAAACGGTTGGCCTGAACACAAAAGATGTGTTTCGCCATCAGTCAAACCTTATTTTAATTTAAAACATCAAATACATGTCATAGATAACATTGTATTCAAGGATACACATAATAATTCCATTTAACATGCGTAATTATTTACTTAATTTAATTCATGAAGGTCACCAAGGCATAAATAGCTGTATAAAACTAGCTAAAGATGCAATTTATTGGCGTAACATTAACAAAGATATAGAAAAATTTGTCAGTCAATGTCATACATGTCTTACATTTCGCAATAACAATAGTAAAGAGCCACTAATCTCTCATGATTATAGACTTTTAGCATGGAATAAAGTAGGTATGGACTTATTTGAAATAAATAATAAAAAATACTTAATTGTTGTAGATTACTTTTCAAAATATCCAGAAATTGCACTTTTGAACTCATTTAATTCTAGTAGTGTCATCACTCATTTAAAGTCTATTTTTGCACGCCATGGAATCCCATATATTGCCATAAGCGACAATGGTCCTCCATTTAATTCAAATGAACTAAGTGATTTTATGAGAGAATGGCAAATACAACATATAACTTCTAGCCCATATCATAGTCGTTCAAATGGACTAGTTGAACGTTCAATAGGAACTATAAAGAATATATTAAAGAAGTGTTATTTTGATAAAAAAGATCCATAAAAATCTATATTACAATATAGAAATACTCCTAAAAGCTGTGGTTAGTCTCCAGCACAAATGTGTATGTCACGTAGACTTAAAACTAGAATACCTATCTCAGATTCTAACTTAAAACCTAGATGTATTGATTATAAAAAAATGAAACAACACATTGATACACATAAACATAGATCATCACTTTATTATAATCAACATACAAAGTCACTTCCTTCTTTAAAACTAGGTGAAAAAATTTACTTCAAAAAACAGCCGAATAACACTTATAATGCTTGGATTCCAGGAATCATTTCCAAAGTAGGCCCAGAACCTCGTTCTTATATAATTTCAAGTCGAGAGGGTGAATTTCGTAGAAATAGAGAACACATTCATTCACCAAAACATTCACCGACTATTCATGTTCCATCAAAGCCATCAGCCAATACACATAATGTTCCATTAAATTCCAATCCAACGTTGTCTTCTAGAACTGCTTCTCCAATAAAATATTCTAAATTTTGTCGTCAAATTCGTAAGCCTGATAGATTCAATTAGTACTTTCGTAACTTTGTCTTACTGTAGTAATTTTTATTTATTTTACTTGCGTAATAAACTAGTTTTAGTTTCAAAAATATTATATAAAAATATGATATATATGACGGCGCACTCAGTGCGCCATCTGGAGATGTTGGGTAAGCTTATCGGATAGGAGTGTGAAATCAAGCTTTGACAGCGCACTCTTGTAAAGCGTCGAAGCGATGGTAGCAAGGTGATACAAACTGGCATGTTTTAAAAAGAAATTAAATTAGAGAATAAAGTGAACTATTTGAAAAACAAAAAAAGGGAATGTCAGATTTGGACCGCCGCCGATGCACCACGTATCATCGACGAATTACTTATATCTGAATAATGGAACTATTATTGATAATATAATGTTTTAATGTGTTTACGTTGTACTTAGTTATGAGTGTGTTAAGTTAAATTGAGAATGTGCTGTGTTTCTCAAAATACACTAACGATCACGCCCACATCTACGACCTACTTCTGATATTAGCCGTCCTGCGCTTATATCAGAAGTGGGATAGAAGAACCCAAAGAGCATAGATAATATATGGAAGAACCTTACTATGTAACAATGAAACCGGTTGATGTTCAGACGAAGGTTTTAAATGATATGAAGGCTTTAGTGAGAGGATTTAGGATGTCACGGGCAGAGAGCTACAAGCACTACAATTTTAAGTCAGAGCAAGAAGAAAATCTGCGGCTAAGGTCGTGGTTCGATTATAGAATTTGATTAGAAGAATAACTAAGTCTGAGTTACCTGAAGAAGTGATAACTGAATTAGTTTAGTACTATGTTATAAAGGTAGCACGATGAGAACTAGCCACATATTATGACGTCATTACTAGAGTACGAATGTTACGAAATCTTATCGCTACAAAGTTCGACATCAACATTCTTATTGTAAAAAGCCTCGGACAAGGTATGAGATGAGATTTTCTTGAACATTTCATTGGTGTGGCATGAACAGAAACCACTGGTCAAAATAGATTGGTTGTAAAAAAAGGCGTAAAAAAATAATACGGCCGAGTAGTTTAATTCGTAATCAAGGTATGATAACAAATGTTATGTGTCTTACGTGTGACAAGCCTCGCCAGTGGCCACGTCGCAAAATCATTTCCGGCCAAGAGAATAGATGCTGGTGCTGCGAGGTAGGAGATCAATAGGTGTGAGTGGCGAACGTGGAGAGTTACTTTAGAAATATCATTCGGTGAGCAAATTCTTTGTCTATTTTATAGTAAATCTGTCTATTCCCTTTTAAAAGAGATTTGCGTGTAAACGTTTAATTTAATATCTCACTGGTGTTGGAAGTAATAAAGCTAAATGCACTACTCAGATTCTAAATACAGTTAAAATTACAAATACTGTGAAAAGCTTGCTTGCATGCGTCTGATAATGTAATTTCTAACCAAGTGCATCAGACATCCGTCTGAGCCCGAATTTAATAATGGACTACCATATAACCTGAAGATTCCACAAGGATATACCATGGAATATTCTATATGCATAAGACATTGTATTGATAGAGCAAAGTAATTCAGAACTCCAGCAAAGCTTTCAGTGTGGATGGCGGAGATTGAAAGATACGGTTTACATATCAGTCACACGAAAACAGAATACATGGAGTGCGACTTGGTAGGATCTGCGGAGGTAGGCTGAGACATCAATATCAACGGCACTGTTACATCGAAGGTGTCCGGTTTCCGATACCTAGGATCAATACTAACTGTTGACTCTCGCATTGATGATGAAGTGAATCACAGAGTTAGTATGAGGTGATTGAAGTAGAGATCTCTGTCTGGTATTCTGTACGACCCTAAAATCCCTACCAAAACCAAGAGCAAGTGATACAAGATAGTTGTGAGACCTACCATGTTATATGGCTCTGAACTGGAACTGGGCAACTTTGGAAAAGTATGAACTACAACTGCATACAGTGAAGATGAAGATGCTCCGCTGGGCAAGCGTCGTGACGCATCTAGATATTGTGCGAAACGAATATGTGAGGGGGTCCTGCAACGTGTCCCCGGTAACAGAGGAACTCAGAGAGGGCAAGCCCAGGTGGTACGACCATGTGATGAGGCGGAACGAGAACTGCTCTGTAAACAAAGTGCTAAAAATTGGTACCAGAAAAGAGGTAGAGGCAGACTAACAGCCTCGTGGCATGATAGTGTAGTTGCACAAGAAGGCCCGACCGCAAGTAAAGTCGGGAATGAGGTAGAATGAACCGTAAGTACCGCAGAGAAACGATGATTTGCTTACAAGCTACTACCAACAATGATAAGGAAACCGTGACGGCGACTAAAGATAATGAAGAATTGTGGTCGAAGAGTGCTAACTTTACATACAAGTATACACTACGAGATTGAAATCAACACTGAGGATTGAAATTGTTCGTGATAAGTTCGTGGTTACAAAATAATTGGTAGTAGACTCATGACGTTCAGTAAAAAATTGTAATAATTTCATTCTGAATAAAATATTTTAAATTTGAATTTGAATTTAGAGGTCGGTGTCGTCCGGTCCACGCCTTCGTACAAGGTCGAAGGGACACATCTGCCCGATTTGTGTTTAAGTGGTGGAGCTGGTCGAAGGGACAGTGTCGTTCGGTCTATGCCCATGTTTTGGGATAGTCGAAGGGACACACTCGTCCGGTCCACGCTCACGGTTTGGAGGTGGTCGAAGGGACAGTGTCGTCCGGTCTATGCCCATGTTTTGGGATAGTCGAAGGGACACACTCGTCCGGTCAACGCTCACGGTTTGGAAAGATGTCATCCGGTCCATAAGTTGAGATGGTCGAAAGGATACATGCTTTCATAATAAATTTGTATTTACGTACGGTACGAATATAACAGAGAGTTAGATTATTCCTGAGTGACAGGATGGGCGAGCGTCGTTCCTGCTTTTGCAATGGCTTCAATAAATGATCGCCCGAGGACGGTCGAATGTCAGTCCGGCCGTGACGGCGCACTCAGTGCGCCATCTGGAGATGTTGGGTAAGCTTATCGGATAAGAGTGTGAAATCAAGCTTTGACAGCGCACTCTTGTAAAGCGTCGAAGCGATGGTAGCAAGGTGATACAAACTGGCATGTTTTAAAAAGAAATTAAATTAGAGAATAAAGTGAACTATTTGAAAAACAAAAAAAGGGAATGTCAGATTTGGACCGCCGATGCACCACGTATCATCGACGAATTACTTATATCCGAATAATGGAACTATTATTGATAATATAATGTTTTAATGTGTTTACGTTGTACTTAGTTAAGAGTGTGTTAAGTTAAATTGAGAATGTGCTGTGTTTCTCAAAAGACACTAACGACGCCCACATCTACGACCTACTTCTGATATTAGCCGTCCTGCGCTTATATATAAATTAATTTGTCACTTGTCATAGTCGAACTGTCAAAATCAAAACTAAATGTCACTTGTCATTATATGTCATAATTGTCAACGTCAAATAAAGATGTCATTTATTCATAGTGTTGCTAGCACAATGTATACATAATATTAAAATTATATAATTTTTTTTCGTTTGTTCGGAGGAAAAATATAATAAATAAATATAGTAGTGCCATGCTTGTTACCTTCGGGTAGCAGCCGAATGGGCCGGCACGCCCCGTATCGTACCACTCTCTCACAGAAGACCGGCGTGAAGTGGCAGCTATGCTGTCGCGTTTCGTCCGGTAAGTGAGAGTCCGGGAGGCCCACTACCCATCCCTACTCCCGTCCTTCTCCCTCCTCCCTCCCTCCCTTTCCTGAAAGGCCGGCAACGCATCTGCAAGCCCTGTGGTGTTGCAGATGTCCATGGGCGGAGGTGATCACTTACCATCAGGTGAGCCTCCTGCCCGTTTGCCCCCTTTGTCACATAAAAAAAAAAAAAAAAGAAAAAAAAAGTCATATAAGGTTTGTAAATGTATAAGATATAATAGTATAACAATGTGTATAAGGTAACAACAATAATTTATAGGATAATTTTGTTTAACAAGGTGAGGTTGAGGTGTTGGGTAGTGTGTAACATGCATTATTGTCTATGGTCTAAATATTAGAATAGTAATTAAGATGAATAAAATAAACTTCCTTCCGGTCTTTGGCTTCGACCTCAACAAACGTCTTTCATTTATCCCCATCTCGAATAAATATTAAATTTAGAGAATGTAACACTCTGTACCAATAATGTACCCTAAGGTACCAATGATGTGTCTCATCATTGGTACCTTAGGTTTAAACATGGACAAACTAACGGTATCAAGGTTCGATTACCTAATTAATATATTGATATTAAAAAGAAACAAATCAATTCAGGCTTACGCAGGTAAAGGCCTAAATTATATAAAAAATAGTTCTAAAATAAAAACAGCCAATGTTATTACTATTACGTACATCCTAATAATTAAAAAAAACATATAATAATGTACGTAATAATGTAAGTAATTGAACAGTGGTGGCCCAGTGGTAACGCGCTCGCTTGGATAACCGAGTGATGCGGGTTCAAATCCGTGTCTCGCACCTCTGATATTTTCATGTGTGAATCATTTTCTAACATGATCACCACTTGCCTTACGGTGAAGGAAAACATCGTGAGGAAACCTGCATGTCTGAGTCTAAGGCTTCTTCTTTCTGAACTGGTAGTAAACTCATAAAGTTTAGTAATCGTCAAATTATTTAATTCTGAATATAATATTTTAAATTCGAATTTTAATCAAATTAATGACAAAATACCAATATTCTGCAAGCCAATGACTAAACTGAAATACATCAACAGCATAACGATCATGTCAGACTAAAATAAACTATTATTAAAAAACAAAATAAACTGATTGACTTGACCTCTTAATTGAATAATAGTGAAGTAACATTTTAATGTATTTCCGCATTTAAAGTTTTTTATTTCATTTACTTCGATCTCGATTATGTGCATTATAGTGATTACAATTATTTCGTATTTATCGAAGAGCAATTTTCTATGGTACTGGGTTCCTTATTAGACACTTGATTGATAGATTGATTAATTAAAAATAAAATTTATTTAATGTTACATTGTTTTTTTTTCCTTGCTTTATTAGTTATTACCTATAAAAATATGACGATACACGGATAGATTCAATATCTCATCAATATCATATATTATGTTTGTTTGTTTGGTAATATTTGAATTAAAATGGAGAACACAATTCATTACAAAAAAGGGTTAGTTATTGCGTAATAATATACTAGTTTGAACCCGAGTGGTCACTGGGCACTGGGCAGCCGTCTGTAAATGTGAGGTGGTCGCGGATTCAAGTTTTGCGAAAACCATTCTCTAATATGAGCGAAAAACCCATATACTAATTCAAATAGGTAAATTAAACATTTTCTTAGATATACGCGAATATTTGACATTTTAAATAAAAGAAAAACTGATCTTTCGGTTTTTTGTTTTAGATTTTTTATTTTTTTTTTATTTTTTTTAGATTTTTTGTTCCCGACGTTTCGAATGCTTTACTTTTATCTTCTACTTGACCACAGTATCAGTAAAAACCTTATACCATGTATGCTAAGAATTAGAAAAAATAAATTTATTTTATTTAAAAAGCGTGTTTAATTTTACAAGATTATAGTTGTAGAGTGATACTAAGTATCTATTTTTCCTTTACATTATTCAGAGTTTGTTTTAAAATAAATGAAAGTGAAAATTTAAGTTTGACTTAACAACAACGATCATTTTGAGATGAATGGACAACATTACTTATTCATGATATGTTAGAGAATTATTATTTTAGTTAAATATTGTCTTTAAAATTGAGCAAGTTCGAGTCAGATTCATCTGTGGGTTCCACACAATTACACGATTAATTTATTTGTATGAAAATATACGTAGTAGGTATATCAGTCTAGATATTAGATAGCATAATTTGTAAGATTATTTCAATTCCAAAGTAAAAGCCAAATAAAATTTGAGTACTTTTTCGTATTTACTTTAGAGCTAATTAAGTATAATATAGACTTAATATAATTATTCTGAATACTCTAACTCTATATACTATGATTTTTGATTGCTTTTTATACGACTGAGCCATGCGTACGAAAATCATAAATTTATATTTATTCATGCTTAAACTGCTGCACAAATTTTGATAAAATTTAGTTACAACATAGATTGTATACTGGGATAAGACAACTGGGTAAGTTAGGCCTCGACGCTTATCACAAAAGCGAAGCCTACTTACTTTTCTTTCTTTTGACTTTGGTTTAATTCTAACCTAACGATAACCATCCTTTAAAAGTGGGACAAAAGACGATAAGTAAAAGGATACCCTTTGGGAACCTCTACGGATCTCTAAAAAGACCTTTTGAAGTGGGTACTTTTTTGCCTTAAATACATATAAGCAAATATGTATTTAAAACCGCTAAAGTACAGGTTATTAACTTATATTTAACCAGTGTATTGACTTTTAGTTTTTAAATAGTTTTTTGCTCGCGGCTTCGGAGTGGGTTATGATTTCAAATAAATGTTATACCATGCTATATGAATGAAATAGGTAGCCTAGCGACTTGCTCTCGCTTCGCTCGCTCCATAGGTAGTATGCAATAAATAGACTATAAAGATAGAGAATATAATACATCATAGGGTTTTAGTAATTAATAATTTTAGTACCTACAATTATTAAATGTAATCAGTTTTGTCCGCTCCGCATAACTTTTTCAACTAACGGACTGTCTAATACATAAAATGTCTAAATCGGATTATAATTTTATGAGATTTTCGTGTTTGAACAAACAAACTTACCCTCTACGTCAAGTCCTCGTAATTTTTCTTGTACATAACCTTAGAGCGCTTTCCCTTGATCGAAGAAGTAAAACATAAACGGAGGAAAATTTTCGTTTGAAATCGTGATATTGTGTAGGACATCTTATCTCATTGGTAATTTTTAGTGGTTCTATTTGGGACTCTAGAATTTTTGTACACTTTTAATTTCTAGCAAAGCAGGATTATTTAAACTACTATGGATTGTATAATGTTTTAGTTTCGCTGCCAAAGCATTCCTACAAAGTCTTAGTAAAAATCTTTAGAAATTTGTGATTCAGTACTTGATGTAATTGTTGCAAAAACTAATATAAACTAAAATATACTAACAGACATTAGATTTATAATTATGTTATTTAGAAATCGAAATTAAATCACGTTAAGCGTTAGTTAACAGTCAACTTCTAAAATCTATTAATGAATATTACAATGTACATAGCACTAGTCCAATAGCGTTTAATGGATGTGTGATAATCTCTTATACTATTTGTTTCATCTATACTAATCTATACTTAATATTATAAAGCTGAAGAGTTTGTTTGTTTGTTTGTTTGTTTGTTTGTTTGTTTGTTTGTTTGTTTGTTTGTTTGTTTGTTTGTTTGTTTGTTTGTTTGTTTGTTTGTTTGTTTGCTTGAACGCGCTAATCCCAGAAACTACTGTTACGAATAGAAAAAATCTTTTTGTGTTGGATATTCCGTTTATCGAGGAAGGCTATAGGCTATATGAGGGACGCCGAAAAGAATTTGGTTTCCAGCCTTTAGAACGCGAGCGAAGCCGCGGGAAAGGCTAGTTCTATTATAAAAAGCTTTAACGGATGTGAGAATTCATATATGGAGGTTTGTTTTTTAATGTTAACGCAAAATCTACTGAACTCATAATGATGAAAGTTTACTATAAAATGGTTTGTGTTTCAACAATAAAATACGAATACATATCTACAAGTATAAAATATAAATAAATCAAATATATTTATGGTAGTTTTTTTAATATTATTATGTTTATTTATAAATTATTACAAGTAGAAAGCTTCTTTACCCCGAGTGTTATAAACCATAAATTTTATAATCAAATTTTATTCAAATAAGTATAAAACTTATTAAACTTTATAAAAATGTTTAAAATTAAAACTAACAAATGTAAAATATTGTAAGGTACCTTCTTTGGTGCCATTGTGGTAGTTTTTGAATTCACGGGTAGATTGTCTGTAATTACTATGCAATGACTTTGAGATGTCTAAAACCTCAGTCTCTCTCGTGATAATGATCGCTGTAAAGCATTCGAACGTCAGGAACCAAAAATCAAAATAAATCCGCAACAAAATCTGCTGAAAATATAGTTTTGTTTTAAATGTCTAAAAATTTCGCGAAAATCTTAGAAAATATTAGGCTTAAATGCTTGTTTGAAAGTAAAAACATAATTTGTACAAATATCCCCAATTGTAAATATGATTAATGATATCATAACATATGCAGCTCTTATACTATAGTAAATCGATATTTAAATCAATATTTTAAAATTCATAAATTTCAAAAATATTTTTTATTGCTAATTTAATAGCCAAAAATATGTTTCAATTCATCTAGAAATCCCAACAACGTATAATCAAGATACACTTGTACATTGATACTTTTCAAAAAAACACCTATCTTTCGTCGGCTTTAGCGGTAAGAAATATACAAGTAACTAATTAAATGAAAATTGCAAGCATTCAAAACCTCTATGCAACATCATTTGCTGTTGGTACTACCAACAAGAATTTTACATTCATCTTTGCGTAAAGACAGTGCAATGCGAAAAATGTACTTTTAAACTCAATGACATATCTTTCGCGTCTTGTTTTATATAACAAGATAGAATAAATATTATATTAAATGTAATAATATTTAATTCCGTTCAAAAATCTTGTCTTTCGTTTATGAGCTGGAGAGTAAATTATAATATCAATGATCTAGAATAAAGCAAACTTTTGTAGTGATAAGTACATACTTTAACATTATTTATTAATTATAAAGTTAGTTTATATTTTATAATTAAGGTTCAAATTTACTTAAAAAAAGGGTCGAAGTCCTGAAAAGTTTCTTTCATCAATTTTTTAAGGGCTGCAGTATTTTTTCCGAACTGAGGTAGAGTTTTTGACAAATAAATTAAAACACTAAGTTAAGAAATGCTAATATTGTATTTTTTTTAATTTAATCAATATAGGTAAACTTAGTATAAATAAATTTCATACTATCTAATAAGTAATATATAAGCTGCACTACCACTTACCTATGGTAAAGCTCTGCCCACAGACCACTCTAGATCAAACCACTATTATCGAGCACTGATCGTAGAATACTAAAAATTTGGAAGTTGGTGAACAAATTATAAAGATATTTACGCAAGACGACCTTGACTTTGAAGAAAAGTAATTTTAACCGTACTTTATTACTAGGAAATATCTAGTAATATCGTTTGAATCGATCACGTTGCGTGAACAAGGGGAAGTAGTTTCGATCTACGTGTTTATAGTTTTGTTGCCTTTCATATTGTTATGTTCTGTGACTTCTAGAATCAGAAAGTGTCTTCAAGGCGAGAGTGAATAGGTGGATACTGAATTAGTGCGACTTACCATCTACGACTGCGTTACCACTTACCATCAGGTGGATCTAGTCAAGCACTAACTCAGAATAGTATAAAAAAGTAGTCTTTTGTAATTTAGATGTTTTATTTATTTGGTTCTACGAATCTATACACATTACACACAGTACTTGCATAATTTTGGTTCAAGTCAACTTCTGTCCACTTTTTCCACCACTTGCAGTATCTGTTTACTTTTTCTCAGTTTCTCAATTTTTATAGTGGTAGTGCCATGCTTGATACCTTCGGGTAGCAGCCGAATGGGCCGGCACGTCCCGTATAGTACCACTCTCTCACAGAAGACCGGCGTGAAGTGGCAGCTATGCGCGTTTCGTCCGGTGAGTGAGAGTCCGTGAGGCCCACTCCCCATCCCTCCTCCCGTCCTCCTTCCTCCTTCCCCCCTCCCTTTCCTAAAAGGCCGGCAACGCATCTGCACGCCCTGCAGTGTTGCAGATGTCCATGGGCGGAGGTGATTACTTCCCATCAGGTGAGACTCCTGCCCGTTTGCCCCCTTTGTCGCATAAAAAAAAATAATTCAAAACAATCCTTTTTATATACACCTCACAAGCTCGTCCTCGTCCAGCTCGTACTCCTGTCTCGTAAAATTCTAACATTTCGGCTTCAAAAATGTATAGTTAAGGTTTGAATATCGTAATTTAGATAAGTAAAAATGTGAGGCAGTGTGGATCATTTTCAACATGATTACAACTTATTTAACATTGAAGGAAAACATCATGTGAGAGAAACTCCAGAAATAATTTTTCGAAAGACATGTGAAGTACGCCAACTCAAACTTGGCTATGCAAGCCAAATAATAATTATCAGTTGATAGTGCACTATCAATATAATATAATATTAGATAGTATGAAATTTGTTTATATTATGTTTACCTGCATTTATTAAATAAAATATATATATTTCTAAAATATTAGCATTTCTGAAATACTTATTGTATTAACTTATTTGTCAAAAACTCTACCTCAGTGCGGAGACCTGTGCCCAGGAGTGAGACAATAAAATGACAGAAAATGGGAGATGTGCCCGTCCTTTATACACGTTACCATGAAATGAATTAGATTTTTTTTATTATTTTTATTTTGCCACTTTGGACCTATATGACGTCAATATCATTTTTCTTTTTTTAATTTTACCTTATTCACATTGAACCGATTACCGAAACGATACCGCCTTGTAACATTAGTATTTTGTACCCAATCCGTTCAGTCGGGGTAGATAGAATATTTTAAAGCCTGTAGACTACAAATGCCGGAAGAATAAAGCCTACGAAAATAAGTTGTATTTCGAACTACATTCATCCATTTATATTAATTTACAAGGACACTGCAGACTATAAAAATATCGATCTTCTAAAAATACTACCCTAAAAAATCGGTTTAAAACACGCCAATGCAATGTCACTAACAACAAAGAAATAAGTATAATAAATATTATATATTCTTTCAATGAAGACTTCTTTAAAATCATAAAAATTGCAACACGAAACTATCGCAATTATTAAATGTCGAACAATAGATCAATGACAGCTGGTGATTGTGAAATTTTCATAATAAGTTCCATCCGACATTGTTGTATAATATCATGATAAATTGGCATCACATTTATTCGAAACCCTCGTTCTTTCCCGCCTTCATTATATTTTATATACCTAAGATATTTTATAGAACAAAATTATGTACATTTGTAATGAAAAATATGTATCCAGCTATTTTTTAACTTCTTTTTAACTGCTGGGAACAGACCACGGCGTGTTGGTCATGTGCAGGTTGACGGTCTACACAATATTTCGAAAACTTGCTAGGTTCTCTCAGACATGCAGGTTACCTCTCGATGCATCCCTTCACTATAAGACAAGTGGTAATCATGTTACAAATGATTCACATATGAAAATATCAGGGTTGCGAGTCCCGGATTTGTGCACGCTTCTCTCGGTTTTACAAGCGAGCGCGTTATCACTGAACTACCAAAGCTCTTTTAACTGCCTCGGTGGTGTAGTGGTTAGCATGTACGACCACACATCGAGAGGTCCTGGATTCGAGTCCCGGGTCGGGCCAAGTTTAGTTACTGAATCTTTCTGTTTAGTGAGCCTCAATAACAATCCGGAGTTGGAAAATTGGCGGTGTTTCACACCCGTGCCTCGAAGAGCACGTAAAGCCGTCGGTCCTGCGCCTTAGCTCTTATGGTCGTGTCGAGCAGTCGTCCCACCGGTGTATGAGAGTGATAGAGTTGAGAGTGCACTTGTGTCTGCGCGTACAATTGTGCACTATAATATCTTCTGCGCAGTTGGCCAGTCTCAATGAGATTGGCCGCCATGTCCAGAATCGGTCGGAGAACATTATTATTATTACCACAGCTCTATATGCGTGCGACACAAAAAAAGTCCTGTACGATCTATGTAATATTTACAATTGATCAAATTAAATGTTGACATATTCTATGCAAAATGCGTGATAGAGCCTGTGTGGTATCTCACTTATAGAATAACACACAGATATTGTTATTAATTAATACTCGATACTAGATAACCCATTACCTACTCGTACATACAAGTGCATTTTCGCAGGTAAAGGTTGATAAGAATGCTCAAAATAAACGCCTTGATTAGAATTACAGCACATTTATACAATAAATATATCCGTTTATTTTTTAATTTTAGTGTTAAAGCATTACGATATTTTTGCACTCTGTTGTTTAAAAAAAGATCTTGAGAAGCTAAAATAAGACTTTATGCTCACAAAAATAATGTAGATTATTTATGTTAATTTTACGTACATTTCTTTTCCCTTTCCTCGACACAATTATTTTTCTTGAAGAAAAAATTAATTGATATAAATAAAGTCACGGGTAAAGCTAGTTAAAAACAAATAATTCAATCAATTGTTAGAAATTGAGGAAAATATTTATTTGATTGAGGAAAAATATGACAGTCTGTTGAATGATAAATAAGACATCTAATTGAATTAAAAAGCCAATTAATTATATCAATTATTATCGTCAATGGAAATTAAATTATATTTGATTAGATTATTAATCTAGAGAAGAATTTCCACAGTATTTGTTTATTTATTACAAATAAGTTTCCGGGTGGTGCGCAAGCGCATACGCATACGTTCCACTTACAACATAGTATAATAAAGGCCTTAGTAAAGAGAAAAGAAGTGTTTTAACATTATATTAATAAAAAATGAGAACTTAATTTTTGATTCGGTTTATTTATCTACTAGCGACCTACGTTTTAAGTAAACGTTACTCACAGATGTGACATTCTCCGTAAAAAGTATCATCTAAGTATATTGACTGACTCACACCAAATTATTAAAGATCATTGCGTTCCCAGAAACATAGACAGACAGAAAAAAAGTTAAAAAACTATAAATACTGTATGGATAATAAAAAATAAAAATAAAATTATGAAGTTCCATATGAATGTGAAAAGTGAGGGGTGGTATTTGAAAAATAATGAAAAAATAATAAAATGTATATCATTTAATATTAAAAAAACAAAATAATTCTTTATGTATATGATTTAGTCTAGTTTATCAT
The DNA here is from genome assembly GCA_951802675.2 of Boloria euphrosyne. Taxonomy (NCBI): domain Eukaryota; kingdom Metazoa; phylum Arthropoda; class Insecta; order Lepidoptera; family Nymphalidae; genus Boloria; species Boloria euphrosyne. Next base: position 8,542,337 of record OX637896.1, read on the forward strand.
ATTTGTATTAGGTTTTCTTCTATGCACCTTTAGAATATTTAAGTGACCTAATTAAAAAATTTGGTGGAATGAAATTAATTTCTTTTACAGTCGTTCTATGGATTAATGTCATTCAACCAAATGTTTTAATTAGGTCATTTTATTCATCAAGGTGATAATGTCGATTAAAGATCAGAATATGGGGTTTTCATACTGAACCTCACGTCACGTAGGTACAGCGTAATGTCGGACGCAACGTACAGTGTCTATAACCGACCTCGTATTTCTCGGACTAGTACTAGGTACTAACTAAAATAAGTATGTAGTAGTTAAAGTTGCGGTACTCATCTGCTCAGTAGACCTTCTTAAAAATCCAAGTTGCCACACCGTAAGACGTTATCTTACAGAAGTGGGTCAAAGAACATCTAATGTAGCGTTTTGTAAAATGATTATTTTCTAAGTGTTTTTGTTTTCATTGCAAATAAAAACATCCTTATGTTTGAACATTTTACTTAAAAGGTAGTTAAAGTAAGAATGTTTTTACTTTTTAGAAGTCACCAATTTCTTTGAAAAAGGTGCTATTTTAGTATGTATTAAGTAAGACTTAGATAAAAAGACTTATTTTATAGTCAATCTCAATAGAATATATTTTTGTCATAAATTGATAAACGAATATACAGCCTGCTAGATGCTTTCTAGTAATGCTCTACATACTACTAGCGGCCAACCACAAGAAGTGCCCTGGAAGAATGTTCTGCGTGGCTTCAAGCATCGCTCGTGATGCCTTCGTCTTCCAGCGCCATATCGCGATCCTATCTTAAGATAAAAAATCTGATGAAGCATCAGAACTCAGACATCAAACTCAGTATTTGCTATTTCCAATGTATAACTTCTCATATTTGTTGCTAATATAATAATAACTTAAACACTGTGTGTTAAAAACAGTGAGGAAACATTTGGAATTGCCATATTGGAACGATCGCTTAGTGTTGAAGAACATGCTGCCATCCTCACAAAATGTAGACTGACTTCTTAAAAACTAGGTCTTATAATGTTTATAAAAATTAACGTCATCGCTAACATGTCACTTATATTATATTATATTAACTAGCGACTCGCGAGTGAAACCGCGAAAGAAAGAAAACACAGTAGTCAGTCGTCACCTTCATTCGTACCAAGTTAGTTTATTAAAGGACCACGCACGCGTTATCGTTTGGCTTATTAGCTAAACAGTAGGCTAGACGGTGTGCAAATTATATTATGGTGTAAAAGAGTAAAATAATGTGCATGCTTAAAGTCTCTAACTTATTTAAAATGATAAGGATTAATACCATATTTGTGTAAATAGCTTTCCGTTTTATAATTGGCCATTTTTAAACTATTAAAATGGATATAGTATATGAGTGAATCCTTAAGAGATAGACTTAAGAGATTTGAACCCGCATCACTCGGTTATCCAAGCGAGCGCGTTACCACTGGGCCACCACTGCCTTCCACTGGGCTACCATTTCCTTTAGTTATAATATAAGGAATATAATGATTTAATATTAAATTAGTGCAAATCACTAATTTACTAAATTATTGAATTTCTGACAACATTCTTAGATTTTAGGCGAATATTTTAAATTTCCCAAAAATTACAATCCCTGGATTGATTTGTTGTACAAAAATTAGGTTTACGTCAGCCGTAAGCCTACTTTTATGTGTGATCTAAAAATTTAACTAAGGAGAAGTTTGTATTAAAAGCAAAATGAAACTCTCGAAATAAATAAAATAAAAAAGATGCATTTATGCACAAAACTATACTGAATTAAGAAACTTCATGCATTTTAATTTACCTTAGATATGAAAAGAGCTTTTTCTCATTTTTCACCATCAGATATTAAAATATCTTATTATATTTACTATATATATTTACTTTACTTACTTTACCGTAAAAAAATATTTTAATATTGCAATAATCCCATGAACGAACGGACATATTTTGCTTCCACGAATTATATTTTTATCTACTAAATAACGATGATTTACACAAAATAAATTAATAATAGGCCATACATAGTTACTAATAGCTAAATTACCAAATATAGACTCACCGCGAGTCCGCGAACTAGTAAACAAGCACTGTCACTTTGTCCATCATTCTTAACTCGAAAACTAAAAACACTTACATTTTCGTTAACGAATTTTAAAATACACACAGTAGTGAAGGGAAAGTGCCGGCGGTAGATTTCTCGTCGTCGGCAAACCAACTAACTGTCCACTGCGCGGCGTCTACGCGTTGCATCGTATTGCAACACAAATTACGTATTCTAGAGGTACGTGGGTAAATGTATTGTAGTTCAAAAGTGTTTTGAACTAGCTGTTGCACGTGGCTTCGTTTAAGTGATAAGCTCGGTTACAAATGGTTTCCTTTAGATTTTGTTATACAGGTGGCCCAAAATAACGTTGACAAGTGATTTTTCAAATAATTTTATTAACTTTAAACTTAAATGAAATTATGCTATAAATTATAAAAATACAACTTATTTTTTACACGAATCCCTATTTGTCTTCAAAATAACCTCCTTTAGCGCGAATGCATAGAGTCAAACGCTTGGTAAAATTTTCCACAATTTTCCGCACTTCCTCAACAGATATTTTGTCCCACTCCCGTGTAAGTCTTCAGGTCTACAACAGTTTTATGAGCCGTAGAACAGGTCCTTGCCTCTAGGATTGACCATAAACTGTAATCCATTGGATTCAGATCAGACGAGTAGGGTAGCCATTCTTTTGAGTTGATGAAATCAGGGAAATTGCTTTTGCACCACTGTTGAACACTTAAAGCCCTATGAGTTGGAGCTGAGTCTTGTTGAAATATCCATGGATGGTTACCAAAGTGCTGTTGACTCCAAGGCAGAACCACAGATTCAATTTTCTTGGTTTATTTTTATACCATTTTTTATAAAAACGAGGGGAGTTTTGCCAGTGGCGCAAATTGGCGACGGTTTTGGCGACGTGGAATGACTGCAGCAGCTCCAGGACGAGTGGAAGACCAGATCCTGTCATTTTGGTGATTATGGGCTTGTTCTATCGAAAACAATTTTTCGTCGGAGAATACAATATTTTTCCAATTCGAAGCAGCGGAGCGTTGTTTAAGCAAACTACATCTCTCAAGGCAAACTTTTTTGTCTTTCTCTGTAAGCAATTGCGCTTTTCTGAGTTTGTATGGTATCAATTGGAGATCATATTTCACTATACGCTGCACGGTGGAGCGACTTATCCCTAAGTCTCGCGACATTTTTCTCACCTTGGTATGTGGATTTCGGGCTAATCTTTGTTTGATAATGTGTTGGTTCCTAGTAGTTCGAACAGTCCTCTCCCAGGACGGTCTCCGATGTTGCCGAGCTCAACATAGCGTTTAATTGCTGAAGAAACTAGCTGACGACTAACACCAAGAATGTTTACTATCTCACATTGCCGTTTTTCACGCTCATACAATGAAATTATGGCTCCACGCGGCTCTGACATAACGTAATAAATATATTTTAAAACTTTTTAGCCAACAAACAATATTAAAATGGCGCCAAAGAATGAAGAAAGAATAAACAAAAACAAAAGAGAACGCAAAGCATTCCATTTTTGAAATATTATTTTTTAATTTTGTCAACGTTATTTTGGACCACGGTGTATTAAGTTAAAAATATGACATTACGTATCTAGCAATCCGCCAGCGATAGCGAAAATTGTACAATAATTGCTGTCCAATCGCTAAATCGTATTAAAGTTAATAAATTCTTTCGTAGTTTTTCATAAATTCATTTGTTTTTGCATTTATTGATTTTGTAATTGTTTGTATATTCTATTGTTAAACATACGAAGACTAATATTTTATTAAAAATAGCTCTTTTTGATTTTAAAATGAAGTGGATGCAAATAGAATGCTTAATCTAATTCTTAAATTAATAAAATTTTAGCTTTCTTATATTTAAAAGACCATTAATATAATATACAAACAATTACCAAATCAATGAATGCAAATACAAATGAATTTATGAAAAACTACGATAGAATTCAATAAGTTTAATACGATTTAGCGATTGAACAGCAATTATTGTACAATTTTCGCTATCGCTGGTGGATTGCTAGATACGTAATAAGCCTACGGATTTAGCGACAAGGCCGGATTAAGGGCGATTATTACCTACTCAACGTAGTAGGGGTATCATTGATTTTAATCATGGGGTCGATATATTGATAAATAATTATATTTTTTAATTGGCTTAGAACCAATTATAAATAATTTTATAATCAAGATGCTACTTGCTAAACTTCAATATATAAGTATGATAAAGTAATTAGATAACGAAAGTCTGGTAGTATAGAGTTTTGCGATTGTCAATGCTGCCACCAAAAGCAAATGAGGAGAAGGACGTGTTCCTAAAAGCATGTTTTCGTTTTCGACGTTTGTTTTTAAAATTCAAAAGTGAAGGGTTATTTTGAAAATTTGCTTCCGCGATCTAAAATTAACATAATGTATGCCATTTTAAAATAAATAAGTAATTTTAACATTATTTTATTTTAGTTTAGCCCTTTTTAGACAAGTAGGTACTTTGTGTACGCGATTATTTGACATTTAAATAAAAATAGTTATGTATTTGTTTTTTTCGTGGTTCTTTTGGTTGGTTTTTTACGTTTCGAATGCTTGACAGCAAAAATGGCCACGGGAAAGTCCCGCTTATTTTCACTTCATTGCTCTCAACGATATATTATATTTATAGAACAGATGAAACAATTTTAAGATTAGCAAAGAACCATTTTCTTTTTTTTTATTTGTTCAACTAGAACATGCCCTTTCCATGTGCGTTCACCTTTCCGCGGTGGATGGACTCATTAGCGACCGGCAATCCAGCCGGGCGCGAAACCACGCAAAAGGAGGTGGCCTACTTCGCTCGGTAGGTAGTGTGCTATACGGTTTGCTCCTGGTACTTCTCTGATAGAAGAGTGGACTGCAGAGCAACGCTTTTGCTGTGTAGTATGCTTCGCCAGACCTGCCGTCGTAGCGTCGTGGTTGAATCTGTAAGGACTCCTGGACAAGCCTCGTAACTAACCACGGAGCTAGATGGCGCTGTTTGTAATAAGGTCCCAACATATTTATTTATTTATTACCAATACAATGTCCAAGTACAAGGATCGAAACCGCAACAATACAGGAGTCCGATTCCTAACAACTGTGCCAAACACAGCGCAACGCAAGGTTGTTTATTATAAGTACATATTTAAAATAATAACATTACGCTATCAATGTATAATAATATCTACTGTCCTACTTTTTATTTATTTTTAATCATTTTTCATTTATATTCATGTATTTCCCTCAAAACAGTTGACATGAGATAAGTTTACTGTAAATTTAGACTTACAATTTACTTATTACTCACGTGAATGAATTTGAATTTTAAGAATTTTGTTTTTATCTCTCAAGGCTTTAAATAGTAAACAGTAATTATAGCCCAGTGATAACGCGCCAACTTGGATAACCGAGTGATGCGGGTTCAAATCCGGTTCTCCCTCTGATATTTTCATGTGCGAATCTTTCTAACATGATTACCACTTGTCTAACGGTGAAGGAAAACATCGTGAGGAAACCTGCATGTCCGAGAAAAGCCTGAAGTCTGCCAACATGCACTACCGGCCACTACCGCGGCCAGCGCGGTGGACTATGGCCTGATCCCCCTCGTATGAGAGGGAGACCCGTGCCCAGCAGTGGGACGTTAAAAAGGGCTGAAGACTAGACTTATATAATATATATATACTTAACATATAGATACTTTACATGTCTTTTATTTTAAGATGTCAAAAACCTGCGCGACCATTATTGCTGTAAAGCATTCGAAACATCGGAAATACATGACCGCGAAATCCGTAACAAAATATTTTTAAATTTTCAATTTATACTATAATTCGAGAGGATGGATATGTAAGTGGTACCTTTATAATATACATCCATACATGTATAGACTTGATAATAAAGTTAAGGTCGAAAACCTCCAAATGTCAAGGAAGACCTGCAATTTTTATTTATCGGAAGCTGGCCATACATAGCTGTCATAAAAATGATCAAGATGGTAGAAGAATAATTGCAAATTATTATGATTATTTTTTTTGAAGTAATTAAATAATTTATGGACGATTTTCAAACATTTTCATTTTGAAAATTTATGGCATAAATCCGACTTGTGGCAATCGGCATATTTTTTAGCATGTAATAATTAGCCAATTACATCTTAATCTGACGCTCGAGTATTTTTAACTTGTCGAAATATTTTTTAGATATTTCAATCGGCTGCCCTAGACGCTAGGCCTTTATGTTAATCTAACGCGCTTGAATAAATCCAAAAATCACCTATTGGGCTCTCCTACTATAAACATTTTAAGAGAAGATAATCCCGAGCGAAGCGAGGGTATGTCGCTAGTTTTAAAATGATTTAAGCACTTTTTTTTCTAAGGACTTATTCGAGTAAAGCAAGGTTAAATTGCTAGTTAAGTTTTTGTTGCTACTGTGAAGATTATGGATAAATAGCATGAGCGCTAACGATCGCTGCGTCTCTCAGGTCACGCCGGGTTGCGTCAGGCCACCACGCGTCATCTTTATGCAATTTATTGCTCACATAACTCAATGTGTCACTTGATAGAGCCTTTCACGTACGATACTTACCGCCTCTACGCGATCTTAACACGGTTTTATTGTTAAGTTTGTAAACAAATACGGTATTATAAATGAAACTATCTTTTCGGATATTGACGCAATTTTTGTACAAAAGTTTTTGTAAATTGTGGGTAGGCACGTCTGTAACAAGTATATAACTAAAATAAACCCCTGAGACGTCAAATACCTTAGTCTCTGCCATGGAGATTAAAAACCAGGAGAACCAAGGCCCTAGAATGTAGTGTCTCAGAAATATTGTCAAACCAAGGAGGCGCTGCGATCGCTATGTTGTCTCAATGCCTAACTTCACCTTGTCCCAATAGTGACAGTACTCATAAATAGCTAACTTCACAGATACTACTTATTGACGGCAGCGCGCTATAAACTCTACAAATTTTCAGAGACAGGCGGGTAATGCTTTAGTATGAAGCGTTGGTTCTCCTGTATCTAACCTCCATGGTCTCTGCCATGGAGATTAGAAACCAGGAGAACCAAGGCCCTAGAATGTAGTGTCTCAGAAATATTGTCAAACCAAGGAGGCGCTGCGATCGCTATGTTGTCTCAATGCCTAACTTCACGTTGTCACAATAGTGACAGTACTCATAAATAGCTAACTTCACAGATACTACTTATTGACGGCAGCGCGCTATAAACTCTACAAATTTTCAGAGACAGGCGGGTAATGCTTTAGTATGAAGCGTTGGTTCTCCTGTATCTAACCTCCATGGTCTCTGCCGTGACCATGTGCGCTGTAAAGCATTCAAAACGTCGCGTCGGGAACAAAAATCAAAATAAATCCGCGACAAAATCGAAAAGATAGTTTCATTTATAATGTCGAATATTCGCGTAAACCTAAGAAAATACGGTATTAAATACGGTAGGTAAATTGCTGTTAAAAGTGGATTTTTCCTAAATTATTAATTTATAACCCATATTATTATTGATAATGTTGTCTTGATTTGTCTATTATTGTCTCCTGTATAATAAAATATTTTTTATGTTTCAAAAGAAGAGGGGAAGTTATAAATAAGTAATAAAGATCCACTCTCCTGAAATTCAAGAGGTTTAAGAATTAAAGTTTTCAAAAAAGTAAAATTAAAAGTGTATATTTTTTTACTAGCGGTGCCCGCGGCTTCGCTCGCGCCAAGAGTGAATAAAATAAAAATTTTTGCTTATATACTGTTACTTATAATGTACCAAGGACTGATTCCCCATTTAAAGTTCTGGCCCTCTTTTCTGAAAACTACTGTGTAGCATCCTGCCGTGCCGCCACTGCTGCGCTTTCTAAAACTTATTTCCTATTTTTAACCAATTCTGCTACTATGTGTATCATAATTTCTTTGTGTGTTTTTCGTTAATGATAAACTGATGTACGTGGTTCATTGTTATGGACTTATGGTAAAAATTATTGTTAAATATTTCTTATAATAGAATTAAATTTCCCATACAAACTTAGCCACCCCCTTTAACCCCCAATGGGGGTGAATTTCGAAAAACCCTGAAATACGTGTTTCATCATTTGTACTAAAAAGCATTAATTCAAAGTTTCATGCAAAAATGTGCAATAAAAATATTTTTCTCATACAAACTTTGACACCCCTTTTAACCCTTTTAGGGGTTGAATTTCCAAAAAATAATATGCCTATTTCCTTCTCATGAATGCAAACTATCTACATACCAAATTTCAGCAAAATCGGTTGGGTGGTTTAGGCGTGAAAAGGTAACAGACAGACAGACAGACAGACAGACAGAGTTACTTTCGCATTTATAATATTAAGTATGGAAGTATGGATTGGCAAGAATGTGATTTTCGTTTCGGATACAATAAATTAGTGAGGTGCTAAATGTAAAAATAAAAAGAATTTGCATAAGTCAATAAACTTTAAACTTTTGACGACACGTTTGGCTCAGTTTGTAGTGACCCTACATGCTGCCAGCGATCGGAGGTTTTAGTAACGCTGGGCACACATTTGAGTGAAGATCATGAACCAGCTAAGCACTAACAGCGCCCTGGGCGAGATTTCTACGGCGCTCCCTAAGTGCAACTCAAACACATCCGAAACCCGTATACTCTTATTGACTACTCACTAAAATATTGCAATTTGACAATAATTATTCAACAAATTCAACTCAACTTCAACGATTTTATTTACAACGATTAAGTAGGTCTTTATCAATGAGCGAATTTTTCATTGATGCTCCTTTCCTAATGGTCGTAGCGTGATGTAATATATAAAGGCCTATAGCCTTCCTCGATAAACGGACTATCCAACACAAAAAGAATTTTAAATCGGACCAGTAGTTCCTGAGATTAGCGCGTTCAAACAAACAAACTCTTCAGCTCTATAATATTGCATGTTATATAGAAGTAGTAATAACTAATACTTAAGTAAATAAGTAATAATAACTATAGCTTTTTTGTTTATTTTACCTTGAAAGTTCCGTTCAACCATTGCTAAAACTCGTATTTGTCTGTATTTTACACTTTACAGTGCATAGTGTACACCTACTATTTTTACATTATTCTTAAACTAATAATACGAATAGGTTATTTTAGTATTGTTATCTTTACTTTACCTTCTTAAACTGTTTTAATTATTAATACAACCATAGAAAGTAGGTTACACACATTATAATTAGGTAATTATGTAAGCAAAATTCAACAAATTGTTAGTGTGTAAAATTCCCCACTTTAAAGGTTCTTATTAAGCGTATTGCCAACATCACTTGCTACACTCTGAATTACTTAGTTGAAGGCTGTATTGAATCACTTTTGTATTCGTTTCGTGACAGAGATTCATAATAGCGAGCCTGGAAGGGCTAGGCGACTGCATTGTTGCACCTAGGTACCACCACCAGCACTATCTATTTCCATGATATAGGTACTAAGCCAGATAGTTGATACGCAACGTATATCTTTAAATATAATATTTTTTTCTTAAAAAATCGGGTTTAACAGATATTAAATGTGGATTCTGGAAATTATGCCAGTCGCGATGTCTAACTTGAAACATCATATTCCTCTGGAACAGCTGGACTGGTTTTAATGGCACTATAAACTGTTACCTATGTTAGTCTTTCCTTAAAAGATGGACGAGAAAGATGTCCAGACACCTATGGCTTTGAACGCGATCTTATTTTTTTTATAACCAGACAAATCCATAAAAAATATTTTATTACAATGTTGAACAAAACCTTAGAAACTATTATTTGTGGGTTATAAAAAAGAGTTACAATAAAATCTATATTTAGATTACTTTTCTGACTACAGATTTCATTGAATACAATGGACTAAGTAAAAAAAAAAATATTAACATTACCGTTTTTACCGTACCATTACCATTTACCGTTTTTATATATATAAAAAAAAACAGTAGTTCTTAAAAATATTCTTATGTGTTACAAGTAACATGCTCTAAAAATATAAAATGTATTACACAGTAAATAGTAAAATAGGATAGCAATGGGGAAAAGAATTTTTTACTAGGTACGCCTTATATAAATTTATATTGTAAGTTATCGCACACCGCATTTTATTTTGCTCATTAGGAATAGATAGGCTTGTACATAATATTAAAATCATTATTTTGAGCTATATTAATTAAAAATACAATTTGCTCTGATATTAAACATTTTTTATAAGTATTATTTTTTATCATTTAACAATAATTATGAACTCTTTATTTTTTTAAAAATAGGAATTAGTCTATGATTCCTTAATGACTTTATAATGGCCACTCTAAACAACGTGGAGAAAAAATAAGAGAATTGTCTATTCGCCATCAAAATGGCGTCATCGAAGGAAACCTATTGTTTGTGTGGTCAACCATATAATATTGGTCAATTTATGATAGAATGTGACTGCTGTCGCGAGTGGTTTCATGGAAGGTAAAGTGGAAAATAAAAAAGTTTTGTCGTGAAAACGTATTTGTGTGTGAAAAATATTCAAAAGAATTTGACAGCACTCGGCTGTTCGGCCATCATGTTGTGAATAAATGTTTTTATAAAATTTTCTCAATTTTACCACACATAGCGTAATCGCATTATTGCAATTTAGTTTTAGATAAAGTGCTACTGAATTATAGTAAATTTCGTGATGTTCCTTTTAAGCGCTATAATTTGTTTATGGTAATGGTCACCATGGGACCAACAAATGCGCGTTTTCCATAAAAGCGCTTTGTCTCCTTGTTCTATAAATAAAATGATTATTTATAATTATTTTACTGATTATAACAACTTGTATTGCATGAAAAAATATAAAGTTCAAATAAAACAAGTATTTTAATAAATATTAACAATTTGTGTTTGCATGTAGAAATAAAAACAAACACGTGTTTTGTTTTAAAAATATTGTTGTATCTAATTTTCAGTTGTGTTGATGTGAAAATATATCAATCAGATGATATAGACAAGTACCATTGTCCAAAATGCGCGCAAACTTATGGACCTTCTGTGTGTAAGTACTAATTATTTTTATCATTTATTAATGGTTATGGAAGAATATTTCATCATTCATGATAAACATCTAAATAATTCATAGTAATAAATTATAATGGAAAATTAAGGAAGTCAGTCACAAAATAAAAGCTATATCCAAACAATGTTATCAAATGATTTTTTGTTTGGCAAATGATGATTATACTACCTTACTGGTTTTTAATATGTAAAGTATAATAGGATTTTTGTTACTAATAATTCATGTTCCTTCATGCAGATTTTTTGTATTATGTTATTTGGATTTAAATTTTGTATATCAACATTAAATAATATTCGATTTGATCTAGCATCCTCAGTTTTATATATTATCTACACTTATATTATAAAGAGAAAAGATTTGTCTTTTTGTATGTAAGAAATAAACTCAAAAACTACTTGACCGATTTTAATGAAATTTGGTACACAGATAGTCTAGACTCTAGAGCCTGAAAAAGGACATAGGCTACTTTTCAAGGCAAAAAAAGGGATGTAAGAGGTTAATTAGTCTTAAAAATGCTAATGATATCATGTAATAAAAAAATGTATATTTTTTATCATTTCCCGAAATCAATATTTCAAGGTGACCCTTGTAGGTAATGTTTGAATATGCCATGTCATCCGTTAACCAATCATTAGATATAATGTTTTTGTTTGCACTTATGTTATACCACATCTACTTATTTATTATATATCATGATTTAAATTATAATATTAGCATAAAGTGGTAATGCATAATTTATTATTTTTAAATAATTTTTTTTCAAGAATAAGCAGAGTAAATATATAGTAATGTATTTTAATTATTTTTTATTTAGTAATGGTTAAGTTTTGGGATTCTGTGAGTGTGGTAAAAAAGATACACACCACACCATAATTATAAGGTCACTCTGCACCCCAATCTAAAACCATGGTCTAATTTTAAACATATTAATCATATAAGTAATTAAATGAACCAACCATGAACTGTATACATTTAAAGATTGAATATAGTAAATTTTTTGACATTTGTATACAAAGTGCTAAGAGCTACTAATCAAAGTAATTTGTCAATAATAAATAAATAATAAATATGTTGGGACATTATTACAACAGCGCCATCTAGCAAGTGATAAGCTACGAGTAACGAGGCTTGTGCTACGTATACCAGATAGTTGATATACTACACATATACATTTTTAAATACATACATATTATAAATATTAACACCCATGACTGAAGTACAAACATTCGTGCTCAACAAATGAATGCCCCCAGCGGGACTCGAACCCGCGACCGCTGGCGCAAAAAGTAGGGTCACTACCAGCTGAGCCAAATGTGTCGTCAATGATTACTATATTGTTTTTTCATAGTTAACAATAAGCAAAACATTTGCAGTGAAAACCCCCACAAACAACCACCGAGCAGACAGATACGAGATCGGTGCGGAGACCCGCCCCTCTCAGGCTGGGACCCCGGCGTGGGTGCGAGCCCTTGCCGCACGCCCTCTGAGGCCCACCGCTGCTGCATTGCAGAGGATGAGACCGCAGCACTTTACGGAGGAATTTGTGAGAGATAATGGTAAGAGATAAGTGATATATTAACTATTACTATTTATTGACTGCATATTGATAATTAATTAATAAACTATGGATGTGTATGTACACATAGCATTGATACAGTTTTATAAGATCTTTTCAAGTGGAATAATTCTGTAGTACATTGTTGTCATATAACTTAATTAGCTAACGCAGTACACGCGAAAAATGTCGGCCTGATTTATTTCCGACATCTTCATTAATCATCTTCATATTTCAGCAAATTAACACAAAACATTAAAGAAATATACCTAGAAATAAACCTTCATCATGTATCCTCCATCTATTGGTGAAAACCATGTGAGAATCCGTTCGGTAATTTTTGAGTTTATCGCGAACAGACAGCCGCGGCGACTTTGTTTTATAATATGTTAGTGATATTTGCTGTATGTGCCAATTATTTAGTTGAAAAAAATGTATGAGGTAAAAAAATTGGCAGTTATGCCAAATGTGATTAAAAAAAATGATTTTTAGATCTTGTTGGCAACAGCTGATGTTTTGTAAAGCTTGTATTGGGAATTATAGTGATCAAATATTTTTATTTTTTGCTTGAGACTCACCCTGGACTCACTCGGGTTTGTCCTAGGTATCTTTTAAGTGTTTGTATGGATGATCAGAGAACATATATTTTTCAGCAATATAAGTACTTAAGTTTATCAGTCATGTTTTTAATACTAGTAGTTCTAAGGATTTTTTTAAATATATTAGAAAATATACAAAAAATAATATTAAAAAGCCCAAAATATAACCTACTATGCATCAACAAACTAACCAGTTCAAATTTGTTAACAGGATTCACTCGTCCGGTGATTTTTAACACAACTGAGGGTCTAGACATGAAGGTCCCCAATGCAGCCACATTCAATGTTAGATCTGTGCTCAGATATTGCGGTGCACAGTTGGAGGTAAGTTCATACTCAATCACCACTTGAGAGATGCACTAATTGTTTTTTTTAATTTTACTAAAATAATTTATCTAAAAAACTGGTCAAGTGTGAGTCGGCCTCGCACGCGTAGGGTTTCTTATAACCATACATACAAGTTAGGTAAAGTTCTATTTCTTATTTTCTTATTATATATAGGAAGACCTTGGTTTTTTTATTATTTGTTATAATCGCTGCAAAAAAAAAATACCGTGTGAACATTTCAATTCATTTTTCAGCGACTGCTGAGGCTTAGTGTTCGGAATTCTTAAAAATGTGCTATATATCATACTAACAGCATTTCGCGCGTATTTGCCCGCCTTTAAAAGACCCGGAGACCAAGTTTTTTTTTTTCTTATATTTAACTTACACTAAAACCTTCAGCGAACAACGCTGCATCTGAAGAAATAAGTTCCATGTCAACCCGTTTTATAGTTTTCGTAGTTAGAGCAAACAAAAAAGTTTCCATTTTTTATTTTAATTAATTTTTATTTTTCAGGTGGAAGTGATAGATGTGCGTAAACAATCTACTCTGCGTATGCCACTTGCTGATTTTGTGGAATATTTTGAGACACCTCCGGAGCACCGTGATGAGAAAGTGCTGAATGTGCTCAGTTTGGAATTTACAGAGACTAAGTAAGTAATATTTTATTTGTTAAGATATATATTCACTTTTATATAGATTACTTAGAAATGACATATTATCATATAAATTGACCCGAAATTAGCTATCGCCATACCAAATTCGATCAAAATCAGTCCAGTGGTTTTCTTGTGATGATGTTACAGATAGACAATTTTTAAAAGTATAAATTTGGCATCTCTGTCGCTTACAATAACTAATGAGGTTTCTTTTAAAAAGTATTTATATATTTATTTATGCATAGATTACTCTATAGTTGATTAATTACTCTATAATGATTAATGTACCTCAAATAAAAATTAGGAATTAAATCCTTTTTTTTCCGATTGATTGACACTACTTTATTTACCAAATGTCAAATTTCATTCGTCTATCCGTTTGGAGTTTATAAATATCTCTCGCTATTTCGACCGTTTGGAATAAAAGGGTTCCATCCAACATTTTTCTATATTTTGATTTTTTAACTTAAAAATGTTTCATGTGACCATAACTTTGTTCTCTAAACCTTTGAACGTCATCTATTGACCCTTAATGAATTAGCTGCATAAAAAAGTTCTATTTGTGAAATTAATGATTCATAAAGTTCCATCTGCCTCATGAATGTTAAAATCCAGATGGAACCATCTTATTCCAAACGGTCGATTTATTAATATAGAGAAAGAGAATAATGTTTGTTTGTGCGTGTGTGTCAGCATGTGCGGGCTGGTGGAGCCGCCGGGCGTGGCGCGGCGCCTGGACTGGGCGCGCGCGGCGTGGCCGGCGGCGGGCGCGGCGCCGCGGCCCGCCGTGCAGCGCTACTGCCTCATGTCCGCCGCCGCCTCCTACACCGACTTCCACGTGGACTTCGGCGGCACCACCGTCTGGTACCACGTGCTGCACGGCAGGAAGGTGCGTAGTACGGTACAAAGACTAAGTTGCTGCAGCCGTGGTCTAAGTTGCAACAGCCGTGGTCTAAGTTGCAACAGTCGTGGTCTAAGTTGCAACAGCCGTGGTCTAAGTTGCAACAGTCGTGGTCTAAGTTGCAACAGCCGTGGTCTAAGTTGCAACAGCCGTGGTCTAAGTTGCAACAGCCGTGGTCTAAGTTGCAACAGCCGTGGTCTAAGTTGCAACAGCCGTGGTCTAAGTTGCAACAGCCGTGGTCAAGGACACACTTGAGTACAGATGTGAGTGAGAAAAATAATGCAACTACTGTCATTAGCATACTTTATGGGAGAATGCTCGGTTATATGCATGGAGGTTAGAGAACAGGAGGACGATTCATACTAAAGCATTACCCGTCCCTGAATTTGTAGAATTTATAACGAGCAGCCGTCGGTAAGTAGTATCTGTGAAGTTAGCTGTTTATGAGTACAAGTAGATGAAGTTAGTATTGAGACAACATGTATATAATTTCGTAATTGTTTAGTATTAACACATTTTACTTAATGCCTACAGATATTCTACTTGATACCGCCAACATCTACAAATCTGGCGCTCTACCAGCAGTGGAGTGCTGCGAATAATCAAAATGAACGGTTCTTTGGGGATATGGTAAGCTTATATTATTTTTCGTACATACTTTCCACCTCTAGTGCTTCCCTGTCGTGACTGCAACGATCAGAAAGCCTATTAATTAAGTTAAAAAATTGAGAATAATACTACCTTAGATTTACATTTAAATAAATAAAACTATTTTTATATTTTGTCGCGGATTTATATTGATTTATGGTTTCCGACGTTTAAGGAATTTTAATTTTGAGGATAGACTGTCTGTTACTAGTTATATAATGCCTGGCATCTCATTTACTTGTTGACATCAATTATTTAATATATATTTTTCATAATTTTCATATTTATACTAAAATAATATTAATGAAATATCCCATTTTCAGGTGGAATGGTATGGAACCGCAGAGTTAGGTCCAGGGGAGACCCTCTTCATACCGACGGGCTGGATCCACGCGGTGTACACGCCATGCGACTCCCTGGTCTTTGGAGGAAACCTGCTGCATTCGTATGCAATTGAGATGCAGTTACAGTAAGTTAAAAATACATTTAATTTAGTACTAATGTATTATGTTTCTAAACCGCATTATTTGGCTAGTATGGTAAACTATGACCCTCTAATATTGAAGTCCCATTATCAGTAGTGGGGCTGAACACACATACTGACAGAAGAACAAATCTTACTTATACTTTTAGTATAAAATAAATTTAAACCTCAATGTATCTTTTCAGGAACTATTTTTCACAGGCGCTAGAATTAATTTAAACATATTTTATCATATATAATAACAATTTCATTTGCTAATCGCATCTGCACCGAATAATTCTTTATTATTCCTGCAAACATTAAATTTAGATAGGCTTGAAACTTAGTTTTTCCTAATACTAAATCCTAACAGTTCAACTGATTTCCCAATTGCCTTCCCCACAACAGAATCTACGAAATAGAAAGTCGCGTGGAGACGCCGATGATGTTCCGCTACCCGCTGTTCGAGGCGCTGCACTGGTACGCCGCCGCCCAGTTGCTGGCCATCTTACGGAGGCACAATGAGGAGACGCAGGTGGGTACATCTTTATTATATTCTACCAACTCATCCTCACTTCCCTCGAGTTCCTCCCTAGTTGCTCTCTGTCAAATTTAAAGTTTGCAGCACAAAAATCTTTCTCGTAATTATTATTTTTTAAATAAAAGTAGCCTAAGTTACTCCTTATAACATTGGCCATCTGCGAGTGAAAATCCCGTCAAAATTAGTTCAGCCGTTTCAGGTATTAGCTGGTACAAACAGACAGACAAAAATAATTTTTTTTTGTTAGTACCATATAACTTCCCTTTCATATTATGTATTTGGTGAAAAGCTGTTAATTTGAAATGACAAACAGACACTTTAATTTTATTTATATTATGTACTAAATTTTATAGGCAAATTCTTAAGTATTAATCTTAAGTACTAATTATCGTATTCTCATTTGTGATAAAATATATTTTAATATCATGGAAAAATGCTTGTTTCTAGGATGAAGACTTCACATTGAGTGAGAGTTCTGTAACAACTCCGCCCGCAGAACTGCCTCCACTGCTATTGAGAGGCATTAAGATTTTAGCCAATGCACTCAAAGAATGGCATGCACTAAAAAGTGTAAGTAAATAATTTTTATACACAGTGTTATTTATAAAAAGTATCCATTTTATTGTTGAATTATTAAATTAAGAAAAAAAATTAAATATGTTGATATATAAATTATAATTAATTGTATGAGTAAATGGTCTGATGTATATCTCTAGAACTATCCATTTTACAGACGGATGCGTCTAAAAGAGACAATGTACCGAAGTGCCTAAATTCTGGACAGTTGGTTCGGGAGCTGTGCAAGGAATTGCGAACGTTAGAGAAACGTAGTACCAACACTAAAGATAAGGTAATTAAAAAATATATCTCCTAACCGATTTTTGCCTATTCATCATCATCCTCTCAGTGATTATTTGTTCAAACGACTGATTTCAGGATATCAAAGTTAAGAACCAATCTCCAACAAAATCTCAGAGCAAAAAGCAGGCAACGCCGAAAAAATCAATCAAGTTAACTCTACCAAAGCCTATAATGCATATGACGCCTAATGGGGAATTGCCTGAAGAAAAAATATATCCAGAGAAATATTACGTAGATAATAAAGAGGTTTTATATCCAGACAGATATGTTCAAGACGTGAAATATGTTACTAGTGATGAAAAATATGTTGCTAGTGAGGAGAAATTTGTGAATAGTGATGTGAAATTTATGAATGGCGTACCAGAGAAATATACTTTGGATAGTAAAGAGATTGTCACAGAAAAGTTTGCATATCAGAGTTATGATAATGTGACGTACCAGGATGAAAATGGTTATGTGGAGAGACAGGATAAGAAGGCGGGGCTGAAGATTAAAATAAAGTGAGTATCTTTATACTTTTTTTTAGTTCCATAGTTATACTTGGTGGGACAAACAATTATTATGATTATTATATATTATGATATTGATGATGATGAGATGTTACATAAATAAATATTGTACCGGACAGAGGATTACACCTTGGCAGGGGAGAACAAATGGCCAAGGTCAGGGCGTTGTTGAGAAACCAGTGTCCTATCCTAGACAAATCTAGCAGCACCACTTTTAACATGCTGGCTGCGAGTGAACTGTCACGGAACCCCAGTCGCCTCAGGTAGTGAGCGAGGCTAACTGGGATCAAACCATTTGCAGATATAACAATAGAGATGGTCTCAGTGGACTCCACATGCCACATGGCGCAAACCTAGTGGGCCAGATCCAGATACTTTATATTATTTTAATTGATTTGGCGCTATGTTAATGTTCTTCATTTTTTTTAATTAAGTGATAGAAAAACACTTTGTTACTTTTCATTAAAATGTTTACTAACCTTTCTCACAGTAACTCCCCTTCATCGTCAAGAGAAGAACCTCCCCCGTACAGCTTACCAGAACATTCAATACTTAAATCACACCTGATAAGATCAGATCGCCTGAAACCAGTGCAGCAATGGACCATCTCCAAGAAGGATATTGGAGACTACCATGAGGAACAGATTCTCTTCACCAATGACAATCTTCAATCCAACATCAGATTGGAGGGTCAAGACATGAATTATGGGGCAGGTGTGTTCTGTTAATTTTATTTATAATATAATATTATATGACGACTCCTTTGGCTCAGGTGGTAGTGACCCTACTTTCTGCGCCAGCGGTCGCGGGTTCGAGTCCCGCTGGGGGCATTCATTTATTGAGCACGAATGCTTGTACTCGAGTCATGGATTTTAAATCTAATATGTATGTATGTATTTAAAATGTATATGTGTAGTATATCAACTATCTGGTATCTGTAACACAAACTTAGCTTACCACGGAACTAGATGGCGCTGTTGTAATATTGTCCCAACATATTTTAGATTATTAGGAATAAATTTCGGCAATTTCACTTAAATTGTACATTCTCTAATAATGAGTAAAAAGTCATGGGCTCCTTTAGTGCTAACAACGTAAAACTAGGTAACTAAACAAACTCTAGGTAAAATTGATTTTTCACTGAAAGATAGAGGTGTTTGAAAGGCTTTATATACAATACGATTTCACGAAAAATTCCGCGATACCATGTATCTTTAAATCTTTTTTTTAAATAGATAAAAGGATTATCCTTTTATCTATTTAAAAAAAAGAAAATAAAGTTAAGATTAAGTTACAAGATCTAGTATAATAATATTGACTTCTGACTGTTATCCAGGAATGTACTCAGCACAGGACATGCAGACGGACTACCAGTACCCGGAGGGGAAGGGCTACAATCAGTTCTACCATCCCGAGCTGGGGTACGACTACCCTCGCTACCAGGACACTGTGCACGCGCAAGTTACAACTAGTGTAAGTTTTGTGTAGACATAAGTATCTATAATGATAATTATTTAAACTAAATATTATAAATGTATCCCAAAAAAGGATCATATCATTAATTCGTTTGTAAATATGTATCTAAATCTTTCAGTGGTTTTCTCTTGATGTTTTCTTCAACAGACAGACATACAGGCAGAAAGTATCACAACTTTAGCCTCAGTATCGATAATAATGTGTTTATCAATTTTCTAAAAAGTATTTAATGTACAGATTCTACTTTTCATTTTACAGATTCATAATTTTATTATAAGTTTTTTATATCTATAGATAAAAAATAATATTTCAGAAAGTATTTAGTTAAATATGAATCTAGTTCCGTGATAAGCTATTTTACGTGCTTGTGTTACGGATACCAGATAGTTGATATACTACACATATAAATTTTAAATACATACATATTAAAAATATAAACACCCATGACTGGAGCACAAACATTCGTGCTCAACAAATGATTGCCCCCAGCGGGTCTCGAACCCGCGACCGTTGGCGAAGAAAGTACGAAACTACCAACTGAGCTAAACGTGTCGTCAAATATAAAGCTTATTTACTAATATGAAATATAAATTAAGTAATATTTAAATTCCTAGCAGCCGGCGAGTTACAGCGGCAGCACATTTGCGCACACTCAGCTGCCCTCATACGACGCTGCCGTCGCACATCAGTACCAAACTACTAATTATGTGAGTAATTATACCTCCAAAATTGTTGTGTTGTTGATTGAGTTCATACCGGAGTATGAGAGTGACAGGACAGAGAGTGCACTCTATTCCTGTCACTCTCATACTCTGGAAGAGAATATTATTATTTACTTATTTATTGTTTGACGTAATGGAATAGCCTGACTAAGAGTTACTCAAAAACATTTTAAAATACTTGACATAACGACGACAATGAAAGAACAGATTTAGTTTGCAGTTTTAAAGTTTTGAAACATTATGTATGACAAGCTTATTTTATTAGTCCTTATTTTAGTTTTGAACCCATCAACAATTTATGTATACACTATACATATAATGAAATTAATGTGACGATTCAAAAGTGCTTGTAAAAGTATATTTGAATAAAGCAACTTTTGATCATGATTTTGATTTTTGAAATGTATTCTAAAGGCTATAGTACGATTGAAACTTAATGGCGGCTCCGAACATCGTACGTTCCGATGCGCAGATCGCAATTTTTACGTATCAGCCAATCAGCGGGACGTCGACGCACATGCGCGTACCTGCACTCGCAGCTAACTTCCGAGCCGCCATTAAGTTTGAATCGTACTATACTGATCATATCTTGAAAATGCATTACCATTGATTGATATTTTTTATCGCTATAAAAATGTATTCAATTATTAAAATGAATTTTAAATGAAAAAGATAATAGGGCTGTATCAGTGTTTATAAGAAATGTTAATAATTACTATCTACTTGTTAGATTTGCCTAATGAAGTCGTATGCCTCAGGTGGTGGAGTCGAAGCCGGCGACGGGTGCGACGGATGCAACGGGTGCAACAAGTGTAACGGGTGCCACGGGTGCGACACCCGTGCGTCGGTCGGAGCGGCCGGTGCGGCGTCGCGTGTCCAGCACGTACGAGTACGAGGACGCAGATCTGTACATAGATGAGACGCCGCCGCCCACCCGGCGCCGCGCCCAGCGCCCACGCCCACGGACACACGCGCAGCGTGCCAATGGTATGACCCTTACATAAGCCGTACACGTATATACATTATTGAAGTGAAAACTTCTTATGCGACTTCCAACAAGGTTGCGTTAAACGTTTAACGCTACCTTGGGGTTCTAAGTCTCGGAAATCTAAAGCTTTAGATTAGTATTAAGTATAAACGAGTACCAGTACAAGTACCAGGCGCTCAGAGACGGGGAAGAGTTAGCGCCACCACCCCTCGACGGTCAAGATGCGCAGGTCGGTGATTTTTAATGTGACGTTATGTGTAGCAAAAGTATTACAGTATACAGCCTAACTTATGACGTGGCTGCTCATACATGATGGTAATCGTGAGGAATTGTTTTTGAAGTGAAATTACAATATCATTAGTATTTATACAGTGTGTAAACAGTGAGTTAAATTTATAAACAAAGAAGTTTCACTTCTGACATGTGCACTTTGTATGCACGCTCTCTTTATATATGCATAAGCCATACATATACAGAGTCTGTGCGTTGCTATTTATATAAATAATAATGTTTGTTCGAGTTTCTCCTATATATTTTCTTAAACCATTGATCCGATTATGATAAACCTGTGGTAAGTTATACCTAGACTAGAAAAAAATATTTTTCTTTGGAAGTTTGTGTTTTACACATTGCTTAGTTCGTGCCTTATGTATACCATTGTATAATCAATATATAGCCAAAATGTTAGTGCTCTTATTTTAATTTTTATTTATATTCCAATTTCCAGCAAACGCTAGTTCGGCGTCGTACCGCGCTAGTAGTGCGGCAGGTGTGAGTGGTGCGGAGGGCGTGGTGGCGACGGGGGGCGTGGTGACAGCTGGGGGCGTGGTGGCGACTGGGGGCGTGGTGGCGACGGGGGGCGTGGTGGTGACGGGGGGCGTGGTGGCGGTGGCGCCGGCGCGCGCGCCCGCCAACGGCATAGAGTCTCTCATACAGGCCTCCGTGCTCGCCGACGAGCAGACCGAACAGACCGACAACGACACGTAAGTTTAAACTGCTAATACTACAAAAAAAAATATGCTGAGATATTAGCATACAGCACAATCTAGTTCTATGGTAAGCTACAGTAGCCTTGTGTTATGTTATTAGACAATTGATACACTACACTGTATACATAAAACTTAATAAAAAATAATAAAAATAAGCATAATAATTGCAGTGAAAATGTTTGTGCTCAACATGCAATTAAATGAATGACCCCAGCGGGACGTGAACCAGCAACGCTGGAACAGCGAGTAGGGTCACTACAAACTGAACTAAACATGTCGTCAACTTAGTACATCTTTAGAATAGAGAGGTTAAATATACCACACCATTTTGTACAATGTAATGTAACAATATTATGGGCTATGCCTAATATTATAATCTATGGCAGTAATGAATTGTTTTTGGTAACTCAGTGTGTCACTTCTCGGACTTGGTCAACCAACCTTTTTGCATCTCCGGCTTGTATTTTAATTATTAAATGTAATAAGTATAATTAGTAATAAATATAGTACTCCTTCGAGGGCTCTCTTTTATTTTATCGACCTGTCGGATATTCCGCGGACCTCAACATTTACATTTTATACTATTGTGAGATAATTAAGAGATTGAAAAACATTTCATCATTCATAGTGAAGACGCAGCAGTCGCCGGGATGCTGAGCATAAGCGAGCGGTACGAAGCGCCTTCCAGAACGTTCGGTCTCGCGGTCGAGACGCCGCAGAGGAGTACAACTGACACTTCGAGAGTTGAAAGGTAATTATAATTTATTGTGAAGTAAAATATCGTAAATAAATCTTAATGTCCGAGTGAATATAGGGAAGTTTTCGCAAGACATGTGAAAACGAATTGAAGACGTAGTACACTGACTGTTAACCTGATCGTTGTTTTGAAAGAAGGTCTAAGTCCATCAAAAGGACGTTGAAAAGGGTTGAATAATGACAGATTATCGTAATTAGAATTGTTTTTTTTTTACATAAATTATTGTTTTAGTATTTTTTGTATGAAGGAATAAATTTTAAATTTGCTTACTATTTGCTTTATACAATTTACAATTAATAATATGTTAAAATGATATTTGCCAGCAGTGGCAGTACGAGCGGTAGAGCGCGATCGCGTAAGGCCGCCAGTAGCGCGGAAGAGGACTACGACGAAGAGGACGTCATCAAGGAGGTGCATCGGGACGAGGAGTATGGTAAGATATGCTTGTATTCTTAGTTGGTTCTAGTTTATTTAAGAAAACATTAATTATATTCAGTATTTTACATTTTATATAACCCTTATGGTAGCGGTAAAGTTGTAATCCTAGAAATAATAAACTTCTATAGCAAAAGGATTATTACTTTTTGCTGATTTTGCTAATATTTTTTTTTTAATTTATTTTGTTATGGAAAATATAAATAATATAATATTTTTCTATAATAATAATGTCTTTGTATATTATAACGAAAATGGAAATCGAGATCTATGAATGCAATAATTTATATCGTTGAATTTGTTTCGAACTTTTTAAACAAGATCTTTCAGGATATGACATGATACGTTTAAAAGATGAAGCGGTGGACAAAAGCTAGTATATAATATTTTATGTTTGTTACAGTGTATCCATCACTAGAGATGAGTTCAGACGAGGACGAGGAGTTTTCGTCGCGCCGGCGCGCGCCGCGCTGTCGGACCGATAGTAAAAATAAATCTGAAAAGTTAGTACCGTTTATATACTTGTGTAATACTATATTTATAATTATCTTGGTAATTCAAATATAGTTGTGTGCATTTTTATGTTTTTGGAAAGTCAGAAAATCTTGAGATTAAGTACTTAGTATTATGACGTCATATTTGTTTTTCAGCCAGAGTGATAGATGGACAAAAATAAAATAAAAAATATATTTTTTTTATATGTATTACTCTACACTTATATGTCTCATTATTACAAAAATATAATTATTTTTTTGTATCCGCTGGGTGCGTGACTCTAGCGCCATCTAACGATACAACTCACGGTGGCTCTTTTGAGAAAATATACATGTATTGTATGCCAAATAGCTATTGAAAACTTAAAATAAACTTGAAAAAAAATTTTTTTCAATGTTAAATGTGATATATTACACAGAGTGTACATTAAATTAATTTTTTTTCCGTGGGTCAGCTGAAAACAGTAAGTAAAATAAATACAACAACTAAAACAAGTCTCAATAAGTGAATTAGGTTGGCCCAACTTTTTTGATTTACGGATTTTTTTTATTTTTAATTATTTGTTCGTCGTTTGTTCGTTAATGTTCGAATGTAGAAATTGTTTGTACATCTTTTATTTATTTATAATTAATTAAACAAATGTTCACCCTTAAGTTGGCCCCCTTTACTAGATATCTTTATTTTTATCGCTCACATTAATTAATTTTGATCAATTATCGTTGGTTCGACGACTATTGGTGATTGTTCGATCATAAAAGCAATTAAATTCCCAATTATTAATTATTTTATATCTAATAAGCAAACCATCACTTCATTGTCTGGCAACCGGAAACTTATAAAATTTATAATTACTATTTCTACTAGTATTTTTGCAATCGACTACACAACAACTCTGATGACCCATTTTATTTTATTTATTTAATTTAACTGACACACGTGTTATTTTTATGGTCATAAATAATAAAGAGCCACTCGTAGTTCTGTTTTGGTCCGCAGCGGGCGCTGACATCACTTTTGTTTCCCCCACCATGCCTTACGCACCCAGCGGATAGATTAGCAACTTTAATTAACTTTTAAGGTTCTTTTTATTGCCATAAACTATAACCTCTGTGTATTTGTATGTCGGCTAACAATGTCGCGGTGTCGGCAGGGACGAGTCGTGGTCGCCGCGCGCGCGGCTGGGGCGCGTGGTGCCGCGCGCGCGCGGGCCGGCGCGCGCCGCCGTGCGCCGCGAGTGCGTGCGCGCCGCGCTGCACGCCGCCGCGCACCGCGCGCACGCGCACGCGCACGCGCCGCCCGACGCGCGGCTGCAGGTACCTCACTCATCATACTATGTATTAACTAGCGGTTTGAGACTTAGCGTGAGTGAAGCCGCGGGTTTCGCTAGTAAATGTATAAAATAATTGATAAATTATATACTAAAACCTTCCTCGATAAGTCTATCCATTGATGAAAATAGCATGTGCAATAGTTTTAGAGTTTATCGCGAACAGACATGCAGACGCGGCGGAGGATTTTGTTTTATAATATGTAGTGGTGAGAGAAGATCCCTAGACAAATAATATTATATATTATAGTATAAATACATATGTTAAAGTATTAACAGTAACCCAATTATCAAACAAATTAAATTATATTATAAAATTTGATAAAATAATATCACACATTAGTTACTTGGAATATTTTATAATAATATATTGCACTATGCTTAGTATTATAATATTGTCTATATACAATTATAATTAAGTTTTACTCTATTCCAGAACGCGAAGCGAGCAGTGTTAGCGACAAAGAGCAGGCGGCCGCCGCCGCCCGCACACAACACCTCCAACAACAAGAGTGAGTGGTTTACACACATCTATACATGTGTTCAGCCCTTTAAACATCCTGGGGACGGACTCCCCTTCCATACGAGGGGATCAGGCCATAGTCCACCGCGCTGGCCTAGTGCGTGTTGGCGGACTTCACATGTTTTTCGAAAACTTGCTAGGTTTTCTAAGACATGCAGGTTTCCTCATGATGTTTTCCTTCACCGTAAGGCAAGTGGTAATCATGATAGAAATAATTCACACATGAAAATATCAGAGGTGCGAGACCCGGTTTTGAACTAGCATCACTCGGTTATACAAGTGACCCTTTACCGCTGGGCTACCACTGCCTGAATTATGTCTGCATTACATTGAATATTTTTTGGAAAACATTCACTTTTAACGAAACAGAGACTGAATGTATAGTTTTTAGAACTAGACAACCACTGGACAGGTTTTGAGCAATATATAGAATGATTTTTAGCAGGAAAATGTTGGAAAATATATAATTTCTAAGAAATCTATTAAGTCAAGTTAAAACGTGTCCAGGGACGAACGCGAGTGGTTTGAGGGTGTGTTTGGTTTTGGTTCTAATGAAAACAATTGTTGGTTCTCATTAAAGATAAAATCAAAAAAATTGTATCCTTATACAAAAATCAACTTTAGTATTAAAATAGGCCCGGAGCGGAAATCAAACCTATCACTACCTACCTATTTGTTGTCTGTCATTCCGATCTCATAAGTGTCTAAGTAAAATAAAATGTTCTAATATAATAATTTTTTTTTCCAGATATAAGACTGAAAAAGGGTATGAAGACGGCGAAACAGCGCCTCGGAAAGATCCTCAAAATACACAAAATGATATATTAGTGTAATACTAGTTTAATCAGACGGACAGGTAGATGTATATTTTATATATGTATTTAGATCGGACCAATATGTGTTGTAGATCCGTTAACCGACCGCGTCCTAAAGAAGTAATTATTTATTCGTTTTGACTACATTTAGACAACTACCGGCTGGATACGGTCGTAGTGAGTTGGAATCTGTTATCTGTACTATTTTGCCCATTTTGTACGTTTTTATAAAATTCATAAGGTATTACCAAAGCCTATGAAACATGTAGTCGGCCAACGGACATGACAGCCCAAGCTGCCATACACTAAAAACAACATTCCCAAGCGAGTGTATGGCAGCTTGGGCTGTCCTGTCACGTCCGTTGGCCGACTACGTTTCATAGACTTTGGTATTAGAATTTATGTGTTATGATACTTAGTCCAAATTTACATAATATTAATCTTAATACGCATTTTGTACGTATAAAGTCTACGCAAAAGTGCACACTCTGACCCTTTCATTCTAAAACCAAAGCCTATGAAACAGCCAGCCCAAGCTGCCATACACTCGCTTGGGACATTGTTGTACGGCAGCTTGGGCTGTCTCGTTCGTTGGCCAACCATAAGTTTCATAGGTTAAAAACTTGAAAAAATGGCATATTCAGTACAAATAATATGTTTCAGCTGACATTAAATGAATTATACAAGTCAAAATGTTACGCTTTGTAAATAAAACGAAGTAAATACAGGGTGGTGAGTTAAGATACAATAAGAACTAATAATATAAATTAAATATTAAAAAAGATTTTTATGTATATTTTTGGCTAGCTATAATTTATTTTCAACATTTTTTCAATGAACTCCTAAACTTTTTAAAGTAAAAACTCTATAGACGTGACTGAAGGCGATTGAGGTTTGTTTATATTTTTTATTATCATTTATAATATTTATTACGTACTTATAAAAATGAGTGTTTTTGCTTATAATTTTACAAATATATTATGTTTTGATTGGTTTTATTGTAAAAATTGGTAGCTGCCTCAGAGACGAAAGTTTCACTATAATTGCGTACACGCACTTATTTTTTTATCGCTATGATAGAATTAATTAAATATATTTAACATCTGCAGAAAAATATAATTAAATATGTGCCTTTAAAAATTCATGTATTACACAAGAAACTATAGATTTCTTGTACAAAAATAAAAAAAAACTAAATATTCACATTAACTTACCACCCTGTATAAATTTTTATATGAAATTTTCACCCTATATATTATATAAAATCAAGTGTATTTTTTCGTCTACCCTCACGCTTCTATCTCTTGTAATCTACACTATTATTGATTGAATGTATTGATGTTTACTTAAAGATCTGATTGAATCACTTTAATATATAAAATAATTAGTTGTATGTATGTTTGTGTGTGTTTGTTTTAACTGGACAGGCGTATGACATGATTTTTGAAGTGAAACTTCTTTATCGGCGTTGGAAAAAAAAATTGTTTACGCGTCACGTTTTTCGGTTACGCGCCATGTTGCTTTTTTTATAAAGTTTAGTATAGTGACGTAAAGAATATAATGTAATATATGATAATAATAACAACAATATATTAGTTTTGAAGTTTGGTTTGAAATAAGTAAATTGTTTTTCTTAAGGCTTAAGCCTTATCTACGCCATTTTCGTGAAGTTGCAAATAGTAGAAAAATGATATGTCATAAAGAAGTTTCACTTGTTACCTGTGTACTCTGGTACACATACATATTTTTTTTATAACTTGGTTTTTATAGTGTAAATGTATTGGGTCTTACAATTATTATTGAAGGGCGTTTTCTTGTGAATATAAAGTTGATAGTAAATTTATTTCAAAGGCTACTTTTTCATTTAATATAAGAATTAATATATATTTTTTATGTTTCTTAGTTTTTATCAAATAATTATATTGATACATAATGTATAATACATAATGTATAATGTAATAACTTAAAAATATACTTTTATCAAAAAAAAATAATATAGTTATATCTATTGATGGCCTACCTCATAGCAAAGGCGCAAAAATTGTGAGCTAAGAAAAGAGCCTTAGAAGAACTAAAGGACGAAATTTCTTTTATTATCTTTTATATATCTACATAGATAAAAAATGTTAAATTTAATTACAGATAAAAAATAATCTTTTTTACGCCTGTCTTGTTACAACATTCTAAATTAATGTTTGAGATACTGAAGTTATTTACACTACATAATGAACTTGACTCAAGTGTCAGCGCAAAAATAGTCTAAGACCTAAGTCATATTTTAGAAATAAAGATAAAATATAATGTCAAAGTTACATTTTACATTTTTTTTAATTATAGCTAATTGCGTTAGTAATGCTAGTTTTGTATCATCCGTAATATTATTTTATAGATGTTTCTATTTTTAGTGATGTGACGTTAATATTATCTATGAGAGGACTCAATAATAGTACTTTTTTATATAGCAATAATTAACGACTTCTTGTTATTATCAACCAATCACAGCTTTGCCGGAAGTCATTTGATCCCGAATTAAAGATGTCTCTATTGTTTCACCTTGTACTATGTTATAAATTATAATAATTTAAAAATATTACGTATGTGTAATTGGATTTTTTTGCGCTGTGATCTTGTTTAAAAATCTGGACATTTTTCTTTTTTTTTTGATATTTAAAAATATTTCCTTTTAAATTTTATTATTTTTTTATATACTCTAATAGATTTTGTTATTTTTTTTTTGTCTTTTGTAAGTAACTTCAGAATCTAATTATCTACTTAAATGGTTTGACATTGAAAGACAAAAAATTTATATGTATATGTATTTTCGTAAATTTCTAACTCACCACCGAATAAAAATTATAAAAAGTAATAGATAATTTAGTTTTTTATAACACTTTCTAAGATTTGTTGTTATTTTTAGTGATAATAGTTGTTAAGGTTTCTTTACTGTTATATTATTTTAATGTAAGCGAAATCACGGACAGGTGCAAATTTTGTTTATTAGATGCAATAAATGTGACATTTGTATATTGAGATTTTTTTTATTTACCTAGATTCACCCCTGGTTTTTTAAAAGGGGTTACGTTTGGTTCGGTGTGCTGTTCCAGCGATCGTGAGTTTGAGTTCCGCTTGAGACATTCATTTTTTGAACACCAATGTTTTACTGCAGTCATGGGTGTTTATATTTATATGGGTGTGTATTTAAAGTTATATAATATGTTTACATCAACTATCTGGTATTCGTAACACAAGCCTCGTAGCTTATCATGGAACTAGATGGCGTTGTGTGTAATAATGTCCTAACATATCTATTTACGATATGAATTTTTAAGGGGACTTCTAGAATGTATGAGTTTGTATGACACATTCAATGACTTATTTTTTTTTTATAATTGAATTTTGTATTTTATTTTATGTTTTTTTTTTCATATATATTAATTTTACTTTGCTAGGAGTTCTAGTTTTAAATAAAATTTGCATCTTCCATTCAAATAGCTTATTCTGATTAAAACAGGGTGTATCGTTTAAACATAGTTAAGATTCAACACGATAATATAATTTAAGTGCTGTAATTCTTTATAATAAATTATCAACTACAATAGATACATATGTAGAGAATTTGTTTTTTTTTTCTTTAAATAAGTTTCAAAATGTTTTTTCTTGTGTTGTCAAATGTAAAGTTGAACTTGAAAGTGCTAGAAATAAGGGTACGAATAAATGTCAATGTATAAGTTAGATCTTAGTTATTGATGGTTTAAATATAATATTATGTTAAGTGAATTCTGTAGCAGCCCATTTTTACTATAACTGGCCAACTAGGTCAGCGGTTCCGAAATTGTGGTCTGCGGAACCTCAGTTCCATGGAGAGTTCATTGAGTTCCCTCTGAGAGTTAAAAAAAATGTTGCCAAAAATACAGCAAATGTGTTCAGAAATAATTTTTTTATTCATCTCATGATATAGGTAAATATGTTTATGGTATGTACTTTTTTTTGTTCTTTAAAGTCAAACAAGATAGTATTCAAATTAAAACACAAACAATTTAGTTATTTTCAAAATGGGGATCTGTTAAAAATTATGATCAATTAGGGTTCCGGAGTCAAAAAATTTGGGAAATGCTGAACTAGAAAATGGATCGATTAGAACGCAAACACAAGTAGACTCCTGTCTTCTCACTCTAATTTTCTTTCAGATAAACCCATTTGTATTAAAAAATATTATTAAACAATATTTGAATACTTTAATAAACAGAAGTACGAGAAAATGGGATTATTATATACTTTTTTATCAAAATTACAGTTATGGTTTACCCACACAAGGTTTACCGTTTATGGCACATATTTTTTTATATTTTTGTACCTTTTTATTTTTTTTATTACCTGAAATTTAGTATTTTATCTGTTATAGTTGTTTTTTTTTGTAATAAATCTTATGAACTGTCAAAATAATAGGCATAAAATTACATCAAGACCGGAACCTCTGGCATATAGGCAAGTGTCTTACTATGATAATGTGTTGTCATCAAATTAGGCAATAATGATGTATGACTTGATGAAAACATTGAATTGATGTCACATGTTTTATTATTTGTAACTTAACCTCATTCACGTTAAGAATGCAGTGAATGACACATTGTTTACCGGCCTAGCAACGCCCCTTAACCAATGAAATTTTCTCAAATTAGAAAGTTGCGTCCACTGTAGACCAGTTGAACGCACACTCGAACGCAACGTTGTTTTGTCCTTTATTTGTTAATTATACTCAGATTTTTAATTCAACGGAATTTTGACATGACAGAAGTGCTGCCAAAATTCAAACATTGTTACAAAAATAAACCTTTCTGTAATTAAAGTTTCAATGAGAAAAACAAAGATTTAAAAATTTGTAATGACTGTAAAATGGTAATTACATTTTTTATTATCATACTATTGAAGTTACAATAAATATTAGAGCAAATTATTTTTCTATTACACGAATTCCTGTTAAATAATCCATAGGCTACAAACATTTTAGGGAAACATCTGCATCTGCATCTGTAAAATCTTCGCTATCTTCGCGTTTGACTCTAAACTTCGAGTTAGATGACGTCACGGAATTCGCAGAAGCAAATCCTTTTATAATAAATACTAACGAAGATACTAGTGATAGTGATTAAAGTTTTATATTAATGTCTTTATTTTGATTTTAGACAATTAAAATTTTTTAAACTTAATATTTAAAAATATAATTTGTTTGAATTTTGAGACCGTTGTGAATACACCTTTACCCTGTAGTTGCACTAACAACTTACTGCATTCTTAACGCGAACAGACTATAGCGCTGTTATATTTATATAGATAAAAATGTTCTTTTTTTATGCAATCGTAAATTTGTATTTTATGTAACTTTTAAGGACTTCGGTTTTCACACTGCAACTTTAAGTATTTCCGGTATTAAACATATTTATTCTATATGATGTACCACAAACTCCTCTAACTCCTCTATCTTTCAGCGAAAGTCCCATTACAATCTATTAAACTGAGATACCTCGAACAAACAGAAAGTTTGACATTCAGGCCAAATGTTTAAAAATAGTTGTTGTACTTGAAAAATATTTTTTGTAATGTTATTCACAGACGACTTACGTGTATGATATTTGGATTTATGTTTGAAGTTTTTGTAACCTAATTGCCCCATTGTATCAATATGACCGCTGTACGTTAGATATTTTTAAGTGAGAACCGTTAATGTGCTATGATTGTCTAAACTTTATTGTATTGAGTGTAACGATTTCGGAATTGTTAGGGATTAATATATTAATTAAAGCGATATCTTATATAATTCATACATTATATGTTGCTTTTCTCGTAGAATAGTGTGTAGAACTGCCTTAAAAGAATATTTCTATTATATATATTTTTTTGACAGTGACACATGGAAAATATAAGTTTTGGTGACAGATAAATAATATGGCAAAGAGAATTCTACTTGAAATATAATAAGTAAAGATATGTTTACAGTTGAAGCTATATTATTATTGATATATACGTACATAATATATAAAATTCAAGAACACATCATCATCAATCATTATCAATTTATTACATTATACATTTTTTATATCGTATAGAAGATCGTCGCGAGATTTACGAGAATCAGAATAAAGAAATTCAATATAATGAAATTTATTTTCTAATTCGTATCCTATTTGATATTCATATTATGGGTATGCTTAAAAAAATGTAGTCCACCATCTTTGGGTTTCCCGCCATATTTGAATTGTCAAATGCTATTTTTTTTAATAAACAATAAAATGCGTTACGAATATTTAGAATATATGTTCTAATAAGTGCATAATATAGCTCTATGGTATTAAAATGTCTTGAGCAACGCTTTTATACAATAAAAAATGTTTTACAAATTATATCAACATGTATGATGAATAAAACCGAATAAATCATAGTGCCTCGAGTAGTGTCGTTTAGTTCCATAGTGTAAGGTAGTGTAGTGACAATGTAATAAACTTTTTTCTATATGAATAATTATAATTATTATTTGTCTGTACGTACGTTAGTGGAAATAACATCGATATATTTAAATGCTATGATTTTATTTTTGTTTTTAAGTATTAGCATGCACATGTAAGATTTTTATAGAAAAAATATTTATAAGCAAGGTGTACGAGTTTTATCAAACTCGTTTAGTGATTTGTACGTATGTAAGTGGTTATCGAAATAAAAGGTAAAAATCTTCATGTGCATGATAATAATTTAATTATAAAATTAGTAAAAAGTAAACCGATAAATTAAAAGTTTATTGTATTACACCCATGGATGTAAAATGTATATTGTTGTGACGAAAAAGAGTTTTCTAGATCTACGAACACGTGTTTAATTTTTTTACCTTTTAAGGCAAGTACACAAAGGACAAGATATCCTCTTTTTAACTTTTAATTTGATTTTTGGCACAATTTCCAAAAAGATATTAGATAATATTTAGATACATTTGATACCAGTAATTTTGATAATAATCTAAATGATTACGTATTATTTAACTGCCTCGGTGGTGTAGTGGCTAGCATGTACGGTCACACACCGAGAGGTCCTGGGTTCGAGTCCCGGGTCGGGCCAAGTTTAGTTATTGAGTCTTTCTGTTTCGTTAGCCTCAGTAACAGCCCGGAGTTGGGAAGTTGGTGGTGGTTCACCCCCGTGCCTCGGAGAGCACGTAAAGCCGTCGGTCCTGCGCCTTAGCTCTCACTGGTCGTGTCGAGTAGTCGTCCCACCGGAGTATGAGAGTGATAGGAATAGAGAGTGCACTTGTGTCTGCGCGTACACTTGTGCACTATAATATCTCCTGCGTACTTGGCCAGTCTCAATGAGATTGGCTGCCATGGCCGGAATCGGTCGGAGAACATTACGTATCATATTGGAAATGGTTCAAAAATGAAAATAACACACGTTTTTGACCCAAGTTTTGAACCCACTTCCCTTATTTCCCAAGCAAAGCCTTACCACTAGGTTACCACTTCCCTATTCTATCTATACATACAATTATTACAATAACATTCTAAGTTATAAATATGAAAAGTTAATTATTTTGAAGATCTGGTTGAAATAGTCATTCTTAACTATAGAGGTTGTTGTTGTATCTATGGTTTTTACAATTTTTGTCTCTTTTTAATGGCATCACGAGAAAATCACTGGACAAGTGTTGATGAAGATTAATATGATGATAACTGGTAATATCCTTGTAATACAAAGGATACTTTTTACTGCGGAAAAATATTTCATTTTCGAGATATCAATACTAAACGTTAAATCTAGATCTGACTTGATCCTCCACTCATTGAAGGGAGGCTCGTGCCCAGCAGTGGAAGGTTAAAAAAAAGGGCTGAAGACTAATCGTGCGACAAGCTCGAGTGGTGTGAAGCTTATTTTTTTATTCGACGTACCTATTTGGTTACATGGGACAAAATCCAAGGTCACGTGCAATAAAAGATAATATAACATATTGTATAATATCTTATCTTTATTTTATTTATTTACAACTCTTATATTATTTTTAAGATCTTATCTCTACATTTTTTACAATAAGATTACCGCGTCACGTTCGCTCTAATTCGTGGATAACTTTACATTTGAAAAAGTATGTATTAACTATGCTGGTAAGTACTTTTTTTACTTATATTCTGTAAAAAATCTGCTGTTCTATTTATTTATTACGTAGTATTTCAGTCAAGTCAATATAAAATACCTACATAAATTGATTTATTCACAAAGTGCCATGACACAGTAAATTGACTCTAAAAATGTACCTACATACATCTATAAATACATTATTGTATTACTTATATACAAAATTCTTCTTGGTCTAAGACTCTAAAAATACCCTTAGTCTCGTCACAAATTCGATTTGATTCTTTCTAAAATCACTGCCTTTTATATGACAGGACTGCTACACCGTCTGTCTTTGTTGAAATGCGTGAATGAAGTCAAGGACTGTGTGGATTTCAACTCTTCAGGAGACAGTGGTCTTCCCCGGAACTCCTCCTCTATCTCTTGTAACGTTCTATCTTTGGTCTCTGGCAAAAACCACAAAGCAATTATCAAACAATAACCCACAACCGCCGCGTATAAAATATAAGCACCATGAATCCCAACGGTTTTAAATAAAACTGGAACAGTCTTCACCGTGATGAAGAGATTGGAGGATAGAAACAGGACGCTCAGTCCACCAGCCAAACTCCTGTACTCCAATGGAAATAATTCCCCAGCGATAATAAACGGTAATGGAACTGTACCAGTTGCTATCGAAAACATATGAATGTGGATCAAAGCGATGCCAATTGCTGGATGGTCGAATGACAGCATGCTATTTGCTCTGCAATATGAGTAAGCTGCT
This sequence comes from Boloria euphrosyne, assembly GCA_951802675.2. Lineage (NCBI taxonomy): Eukaryota > Metazoa > Arthropoda > Insecta > Lepidoptera > Nymphalidae > Boloria > Boloria euphrosyne. The sequence continues at coordinate 8,577,944 of OX637896.1, forward strand.
GTTGCCAAGAATGCGAAGAGGTTTATCCCAACAGTTGTAAATAACATCGTACGACGCTTAATCTTTTTAATAACATACACTGCTAATGTATTCGATATTATTCTCTGGATGTCCAAAGTAATGATCATGAGCGATATGTTAGCTTCTGAACCGATCACATGTGTAAATATATCTCTCGTATACGCAGCTAAAATATTCGCACCAGCCCATTGACCCAATGTGTAAATATGGATCATAATAAAAATTGGCTTATAAAACTCCCTTTTCCGTATAGTAGTGCTCATGTATGCTATGTTACTTTTCAACTTTTTTGAAAAAGATTCCGAAATATCAGCCACTGTTTTGGCCTCTCTAACGATTTTGCTCCCTTCAATCATTCTCTCCAATTCTTCATCTTCACCATCACCTCTTAGCCATCTAAAAACTTTCCTGCATTCATCATACCTTCCTTGGTCAGCGAGCCAACTGGGCGATTCAGGAGAAAATATAACAATTATCAAATCACCAAAAACTATAAATGCTATTACTAAAGCTGTGATTTGCCAAGAGTAATAGGATCCGAGACTGTGCACGAAGAGTACTCCTGTGGCAATGGATAAAGATATAGAGGTTAGGAAAGCTCCTCGGTTTTTTGGGCTAGTGTACTCCCCAATAAGAACTGGACCTAGAGAGGCGCTCATGCCCATAGCTAAGCCTTGGAGAAATCTGGCGATGAGAAGAGCTGTGATGCTTGTGGCAGTGAGAATGCAGAACCAGCCAATAATCATGGGTGCTATGCTGGCCAGGTTAGCAGTTCTCCGGCCGTACTTTGCCATTATTGTTGGCACTATGAAGTTACCGGCTACTAGGGCAAATCCCAGGATTGAAGCTAAAAGGGAATGACAACATGAGGATTTATTTAGCAATTATGTTATTCGGTACTTATTTTATTCTATTTAAGTTGAAATTTGACTCATGCTTTTCAAGAAAATTAATTTTTAAAATATAATACAACTGCGTGTATGTATATTGTACTAGCAGTACCCGCGGCTTCGCCCGCATTAATTTTTTAAATATTAGGAGTCAATCCCGCGGGAACTCCGGGATAAAAAGTAGCCTATATGTTATTCTGGGTCTTCAGCTACCTACATACCAAATTTCATCGTAATCGGTTTAGTAGTATTTGCGTGAAAGAGTAACAAACATCCATACTCACAAACTTTCGCATTTATAATATTAGTAGGATATAAATAGAGAAAATAATTATCTAAGATATATGTAGGTCAAAATTGTTTTAAATAATTTTTCTTACCTATCCAAGATCCCGAAGTGTCATCTATCGGTATAAGAGAGCCGGGCAGACGCAGCTGTGGCAACAGTATCGCCGCGAAGCCCATCACCAGCCCGTGGGCGGCCATGTTCAACGACACCCCCAACGTTACGAAACACTGGAAATAAAAATAAATTATACATTATTAAGTTTGAATAGTAAATGGCTTTAAATGCAGTAGTAGCGCATTGTTAACGCGTTCGTTGTAGAGACCGAGTGATCAGTCCCCTTGCCTAGCAACGGGACGTTAAAAAGAGCCGACTTTAATAGAGATAGAACACTTTTGAGGGTCTAATAGTGACTATGTTGTCGTTGAGCTTACCACTACACCTAAATAAACAAAGTAATCACATTTTGTTTTGTGGACGTCGCCTTTGAATTCGTAAGCGGTCTTGGGGCGCTCTATTATTGGGGCTTGGGGTATTGGGAGAAGTAGCCTTGGGTTTTAGTGGATACTACATACCTACTACTAGTATAATGTTATGTGATCCGTGATAATATTGGCTTTACCGGTTATTCCAGATAACCATCTGTTTCTATTTAGATGGTACGCCTAAATGCATTTTCCCGACTAAATATGCGGTCGAACAAATTTAATTATTTACAAAATTTTTTATGTATTTTGCACTTCTAATGTTTTTATATAAATAGATAAAAAGTAGTATTCTACATACATATTACATGCTGGGATGACCGATGTGATCAAATTTAAAGTAAAACTATTGTTTTTAAGATAAGTTTTAAAGAAGAGATGCGACTCAGTTAGAATTTTACTAATTATTATACACATCTACCTATGTACTCATATTTAAAAGTTATATATGTGTATATCAACTGTCTGGTATCCGTAACACAAGCTTCGTAGCTTACCACGGAACTAGATGGCGCTGTTGTAATAATGTCCCAACATAATATATATTATCCAAATATTTCCCACCTATTAGGATAATTGCTCTATTCACATTTTATCCAAGGTATTACTGATAAAATATTGTTCCGATATCGTGTGACAATTGACGATAAGCGAGATCGAATGTACAATATGATATGGTCAACAGAAATTGGCGTTATCAAGTCTAGAAAAGTGATTAAAGTATAAGATAGCCTTATTTTTTATCGACTTATGGGTAACCTAGAATCGTGCCCTACTTTACGAGATATATAATAGAAGTTTAGGTCTACTTCAATTATTTATAATGTAACGTTTAAAGGATTTTGGGCTTAAGATATATAAGTCCTAAAATATCATAAAAATTAAAATGGTATGTAAAAAGTGTTTGAATTTCTAAGAAAAGCGATCGATTCAATACCCATAAGTATATTTTGATTATAATTTTTGTTTTTGTAGGAAGACAAACGAGAAGATGCAAAGAGAATGTTACTGCCGTTTACGAGATTTAAGAGAACGCTTGTAGACAAAGTATTACCCACTTATGAGAAATCTGAACATAACATACTTCAAGTAAGTATAGTTCTACACGTAATAAACTACATACTACACGTATTAGAATATTCACAAAAAATAAAAAAGTACAAAACAAAAAAAAAACATGATTTTGATGTATGAAATTTCTGGGACTCGTAGACTTTTATCTACGAGAGTTTTCATTCGTTGAATCATAATATGAATTATAAGACCATACTCGTGAGTCGTGGGCCTTACAATGGCTACTAAGCCATTGAAGGGTGGAAGTCATCTAATTAGCTCTAATGTATTTACCTAATTTTATCACGGTCGTGTGTTATATACCTTCATACATACAAAGCAAGTGTTATTTCGATACGACGCGAAACTAATAAAAACTTTTAGTAAAATGAAGTCGGTTAAAAACAAAGGCAACACTAACACTAACGTTTCCTCGTTACTTAATATTGATGATATCGTTTGTATCGATATTAGCAAGCAGTCTTTATTTATTTTTTTACCGATTTCAGAAGATGAGGTTATAATATGTTCCACTGTATAAGTATTTTTTATCAATTTCTTTTATTCATAAATCCAGAACGTTCAAGAAACAGACAACAAACATATGTAAAACATGCATCGAAAAACCTCACTAGAATAAGAAATAATAAAAGAATATAAACTTTATCATGTACGTGATTGTAATCAGCCCTTTTTAACGTCCCACTGCTGGGCACGGGCTTGCCTTCAATACGAGAGGGATCAGATCATAGTCCACCGCGCTGGCCTAGTGCGGGTTGGCGGGCTACACAATATATGTCTTTCGAAAACTTGCAAAGTTCTCTCAGACTTGCAGGTTTCCTCACGATGTTTTCCTTCACCGTAAGACACGTGGTTCATGTTAGAAAATGATTTGCACATGAAAATATCAGAGGTGCGAGGACGAGGACTCGGATTTGAACCCGCATCACTCGGTTATACAAGCGAGTGCGTTCCATATCATTTTGATTTTTATGTTGATAATTGATATATTGATTGAAAAGTAAATAGTTCCTTTGTATAAGCGTTTTGAAGTAACCACTATCTTTAATTGGTAATTCATTCATTTTAATATAATGGTAGTTGAAATCAAATTGTTCATAATGCAAATTGCAAGCTGTTGACGTCTTTTGAATTACTTCAATGACGTTGCAATTTTACCGCGCATGTTTTGCACTTTTTATACAATACATAATATTATGCAATTTAATATTAAACCGTCAACGCGAACAAACGAGACACAATAGATTTTCAATTGTTATAAATTTATATTGACCGCGCGCTCGGTGATAGGTTACTGGGTACTATAAATGCATATGTACAGACAAACAAACAGACAAAAATTATTATAAAACTATCGATTTGGCCTCTGAATCGATTATTATAATTACTTACTATAGATATATTAAATTTGTAACAAATATTTAATATACTTACATACTTACAGATTTGACTCACTTAGAATTATATTATATGTATAGATAAGCATTTCTCGCGGCTCCGCTTGCGTTTTAAAGACCGGAAACTAAATTCTTAGATTTCACATACCGCATAATGTTTTACAGGCCATTTTTAACGGTTACTTAAGATTTCTCAATGAGATATTTTCCATCTGTGAAAAGTATCCTATATCCTGACCCGGATAATCAGCTATCATCGTACGTATCGTAATTTCGTGTTTTTCGTGATGGAGTCATAGATAGACAGACAGACAAAAATTCTAAAAACTATACATTCGGCCTCTGTATCGATAATGATGACTATTTTACTATTATATGCCACTTTATGGTATGGCATGTATGTGCTCGTTATGTCTATACTTATGTGTGGAAGGTAGAAGAGACACCTTTAAGTATACAATATATATATTGTACTAGCTGACCCGTGCCCACTTCGTTGGGCATAATGTTAATAATCCTTTTTTAGTACAGAGTGTTATGTTTTAATTTCTAACTGCCAAAAGGAGGGTTATACGTAGGTATTTTATTAATATTAAAAATTAAATTATCTATACTAATATTAAAAAAACTACTTTTTGTAACTTAAATATAAAAGTTAGACATAATATGCTGTCGTTGACTTTTTTGTAGGCATTTTCAAGCTCCAAATCTTTTCTCTAGAACTCAAAAATATTATATCTTTCATAGTTAAGGCAGCGTTCGTAAGAAACGCTTTCATTCGACCGTTTTTTCTCCGATTCACTTTGCAAAACGGACTACCACGTAAAAGCCTTTTTATTTTTCGGTTTTTTATATAACCTTTGACACTCAGCAATAATGTGGCTTTCTATTGGTGAAAGAATTTTTAAAATCGGTTCAGTAGATCCCAAGATTACCCCTTACAATTTAACAAACACACAAACTTTACTTCTTTATAATATTAGTTTGCTCCAGACAATGTGCGAATAGCGACTCTCGTATGCCTATAAAATATTACTAAGATCTATACCAAATAAGGGAACGTGCCGAGATGATGCAATACAATATTATTTAGTGCAATATTATTATAAGTACATAGTAGGCACAATTAATTAGCTACCGATAACGAATCCACAGTGCACAGTAAAATCAGACATGGTTTTTGTTGCACTGTTCCTGTTTGATTTATGTAAAAATAAATAATAAATTAATAATTAATAATAAATAATAATAATAATATTTCAATACGAATTTCCAAAAAATATTCAACGTACAGATTAGAATAAGTTAGAATTTTATTATATGTAGGTATAGATATATAGATATAAGCTAACAAATTATCACGTGTACTTAAATTTAGGTAAGATTGAAGGCCAAAATAATTTTGGCACAAAACCGATTCAGATGTTTTAAGAAAAACAACTCTAGTCCCTACCTACATTTTATGACAACATGTGACAAGTTACGTTTACTCTGATTTGAAAAATATACAAACAACTTGTGTATTCGGAAAGTTATGAAAATTGATGTAAAAATAAACACTTAAATTTTTAAAAGCGTGTTATTACTTATATATAGATTATACTAATATTATAAGTTATTTTTAAACAAAAAATTAAACCGACTTCAAAAAATCTGCACTAAAAAGAGAAAAATAAAAAGTAGAAAATATTACTTTAAAGAACTATGTTAATTTTGGAGTCGGTGCCAGCCAGGTACTTTTTATTTAGTTTACAAATTGATAGATTAATTGAATAAGTATACAGTTAATATTCTTTGGCTGGCACCGACTCCAAAATTAACATAGTTCTTTAAAGTAATATTTTCTACTTTTTATTTTTCTCTTTTTAGTGCAGATTTTTTGAAGTCGGTTTAATTTTTTGTTTAAAAATAACTTATTTTTACATTTTTAGTGTGCCTTTTATTTAGCTGATTTAATTATAGTGACTTACTATATGTCACTAGTTTAAAATCTGTTTAAGCTTTATACAACGAGCATACCCATTAACGACTAAAATAGTAATTATCGGGTCTGCCGAAAGGGGGGGGGGGGGGGGCGGTGTTGGTGTCCAAAGAGTACTCGATCTACGACTACTGTAGCTGTAACTAAACTACGAGCTCATCTTTATGTTTACATTCCCCATACGAAATAGTTTAAATAAACCACGTCCATTATTCCACCTAACTCCTAGAGGTTAATGAGATTTACCTTCTATTATCATATTAACGTAATAGCCTGGAAGAACACAACTATCAATCTATATGTATGTATAATTTTAAAGGAATTTCCTTTCAACTCCTAGCCGTTGAGGAGTTGTACCTTCCATCATCAGCTTATCCACATGAGATGGTAATTATCAAATGCAAATCCTTAAAAAACTTTAGAAAATATATGAAAAATTTACTAAGTGCCTATAAAATTTAAGAGGTGCCATCGTTTTCCCTAGGATCCCATTATCAGATCCTAACTTGGTGACAATGGGAATATCTTGGAAGTATACCCTACCAAACAAAAAATAAATTTTTGAAATCGGCCCACAATTGACGCATAAATCGGTGAACACATATAAAAAATAACATTTGAAGAATTCTACCTTCCATTATCAGCTCATCACATGAGATGACGATTTTCAGACGCAAATGCTTGAACAGCTTAAGAAAATATATAAAAAACATGATAGGTGCCTATAAATTTTGAAAGTTGCCCTGGATTTCCCTGAGATCCCATCATCAGATCCTGATTTTGTGATAATGGGACCCCCTCAGAACTATACCCTACCGAACAAAAGAAAAATTTTTGAAATCGGCCCACAGTTGACGGAGAAATCGGTGAACATACATAAAAAAAAAAAAAATACATACATCGAAACATATAACCTCCTCCTTTTTGGAAGTCGGTTAATAAAGAGGAAAGATATGTATTTTTGTACGTAACGGAATAAACACAAAAACTACTGGACCGATTTTAATGAAATTTGGTACACAGATAGTCTAGAGCCTGAGAAAGGACATAGGCTACTTTTCAAGACGAAAAAAGGGCATTTAAGGAGTTGAAATAGGAGATTTTAAGAAATTTACGTCAATTTTAAAGCTAGAAGTTTAAAAGCTTATTATTTAGGCTTTTGATTAGATATAAATAAGTAAGACATTCAAAGTTTGTAAGAATTGTATGCTAAAGGGGGTACCTTTTATGCAAAATTAAAAAAAATATATATTAGAATTCTACACCTCTTCTCTATTATATACTCGTAAGCTATAAGTGTGCGAAACATACTCCTCCGTCCGCGCAATTTTCGTAAAAAGGGGTACAAAGTTTGTGCTTCACGTATTAATTTTAACGTATCACGTCCTTCACGTATGTAATTACGTGATTTTAATTGAATTGTAGTGGAAGTAAAAAAACAAATAAAAAATCAATAACTATAGTTTTTGTGTAAAAGTAGGTTGAGATGTATCGTTTCCGATTATTTTTTAAGTGGTATAAAAACCAAGGTTGTAGTACTATGTCATATACATCAGAACATATTTAAAATACAATTTTAGTGTCTGTCAGCTTTTCACTAAATGCATACGAAAGTATATAGGGTACTCAGGTACATCAAAAAAACAATTTTCAAATTTTTTATCGGTCTATCTGTCTGTTTGTTCCGGCTAAACTGGAAAACGGCTGGAACGATTTTGACGGGGCTTTTATTTATTTATTTATTTATTTATCTTCGGGAAACATACAGCGTTATTTTAGTAAACATAAATTAACACTTCAAACCAAAAAATATTAAGCCAGCAAAGTTTCCACTAAAAACATAAAGATGTGAACTTAAAATAACAAGCAAAAGAATATAGCCTAAGGAAAGAATACACTCTAATTATACCAACAATGTATACATGATTTATGCCTTTTTTTTTAATAAATAACTGAATTTTTTGAACCCATTATTGAACAAGTCAATGTCATGATACTGCTTATTATAGTTATTGCAAGACCTTCCAATAAATGAATTGCCACAATACCTGGTTTTGGAGACAGCTGTTGAGAAAGTAGCTTGAGACCGAGTGCGATGACTAGGGCAGTTAAAAGTTAATTTACTTAGTAGGTACGGGGAGTCAACTAAATTATTAATTATTTTGTAAAGAAAAAGCTGATCTTTGTGTCCTCTACGTATTTCTAGGGAAGTAATATTACTGAGACAAGTAGGGCCAAATTTACTTTTTATTCTTTTCAAAAATTTATTTTGTATTTTTTCAATCGAGTCTATGTATTTCTTGTATTGGGGATTCCAAGATGTAGATGCGTATTCCAGACTTGACCTAACATATGCATTGTATAATAATATTAGTGTGTGAACATTTTTAAAATGTGCCCCTTGCCTAAATATAAAGCCCAGCATTTGATATGACTTAGTTATTATATTATTTATATGGCAGTCAAATATGAGTTTACTATCTAGCTGGACCCCTAGGTCCTTTACCTCTGTTACCCTTTTCAAATTAACGTCCGAGATCGAATAATTATGTAAAATTTGATTTTTTTTTCTTGAAAAAGTAATTGTACAGCATTTTTCTAAATTCAAATATAGACTGTTAGCTTTACAATACAGTTCCAGTCTACTTAGATCGTCTTGCAAGTCAGCACAATCTTGCTTATTTTTTATAATTTTAAAAATTTTAGTATCATCTGCATATAATAGTATATTTGAATTTAAAAAGCAGCTATTGATATCATTAATAAATATATTAAATAATAAAGGACCCAAATGAGAGCCCTGAGGCACTCCTGAAGTAATTGGAACAAATGAAGAGGTATAACCTTTGATTGCTACCGCCTGAGATCGATCGCGAAGATACGATGTCATCCATCGAAGCAGGTTACCATGTATGCCGATGTATTCAAGTTTTTTTAATAGAAGTGCGTGCGAAATTTTATCAAAGGCCTTTGAATAATCGGTGTATATAACATCAACTTGGTATCCTGAATCCATTGCATTAAGTATGAAATCCAAAAACTCGCAAAGGTTAGATTCGGTAGATCGCTTATTAATAAATCCATGCTGATTACTCATCAGCAGTGGTCTCAATACTGGGTATATGATGTCATATATAATCTTTTCAAAAAGCTTAGGTATGGTGGATAATTTTGATATTGCACGGTAGTTTTTGATGTTTCTTTTGTCATAACATTTGTGAATTGGAGTAATTAAAGATTTTTTCCATTCTATGGGTAAACAACCGGTGTTCAAAGATTTGTTAAAGAGAATCGTTAAAGGTACACTGAGAGTTTTACTACACTGCTTCAGAAAAATTGGATGTATTGAATCTGGTTCAGACCCCTTACATGTATCTAATTTAGTTAAGTATGATTGCACTTTGTTCTCTGATATGTCCAATGAAGCTATAATTGTATTAGAACTATAATTGTGAATATCAGATGTGGATAATGAATTCATCTCAAAGACAGAATGAAAAAAATTATTGAACATGTTAGAAATTGATTGTCCATCTGAGCTGGTTTGGGAATCAAGATACATTGTGTCTGGTATACCAGTATGTTCTTTTTTACTCGCAGATTGCTAGTGTTGTCAAAAGTAACTTAGGCTGCTTTAATTTTGTTAGAAAATTATAAAAACCGTTCAATTTATTTTAACTTACGCCCAACGAAGCGTATGTAAATTAAAATGCAACCAGCATCATCTATTCTTTATTGCACTTAATTAACTACTTACTACATACAGTAAAATTACTTAGCAAAGATCAATATGTAAATAAATAATAAGTCGTAGGTAATATTCGAAAAACTTAGACAATTTATACACAAACACATTAAAAATTACACTTTAGTTTTACAAAAAAACCACTCACTTGTTTCTTGAAGGGTGTAATCCATGATCCTTTTGACATTTTACTTCTCAATCGAACGTACACATGCTCGAAGCCACACTCTCACAATAATCAAGATACATCACGTTACATCATATTTTACGAGTACTTTATCGATTGATATTGAAATCGATAATTTTCAACAATTCTATTCAATGACGAGTGATGGCGCTCAGCCAAGAGCTGCGTGCAGCAAGTTCATTACCAGCGCTCTCAATGCCAGTCTCCATTTGACTGAGAAAATGTTATAGAATTAAACATTTCATATGAATGTATTAACGAAGTAAAGTGAAGCAAAGCCTTATTCACTGATATGCGTCGTACTGCATTCTAAATTTCATCGAAGTCCGCTTACCGTTTTAACGAGAAATATAGGCACCTACTATATTATAAAATTAATTTTAATTATGATAGGTATCATTAAAAGTCGTAAATACCACACTAAGTACTTATTTGTTTTACCAAAATTTTTAAAAAATCCTTTAATTAATACATTACTTGTATTATCCTCGTGTAAATTTCACAGACGATATGCTATAATACATATTTTATAAATCATTCTTTGAAAAATCCTTATTATTGATCACTGATCGAAATTTCGATTCGAAAATTCTACGTTATGATCTATCCGTATATAAAATGTCATCCAAAGCCATCCAACACAAATTCAAACTTGCGCATTTGTATACTAATGTATTTATCTCAATTTGGGAGATTGAGCTTAATGCAAAACACGATACACCTAATGTATCTATAGAGATAAAAAAATGGAGTAGGTACTATTTCTATTGTCACAATAATAACGTTTATAAAATAAAGACATACAGAATTTACAAAATGTTTGTCTTTGTCTTTGGCTAATCTCTAAAAACGGCTGGACCGATTTTTAAGAAGCTTTCACTCGCAGATAGCTAATGTTATAAGGAGCTACTTTAATTTTATTAAAAAAATCATAATAAACCGTTTAATTTATTTTATCCCCACTCCCCCATCCCTCATCCCGTCCTTCTCCCTCCTCCCTCCCTACTTTTCCTGAAAGGCCGGCAACGCATCTGCAAGCCCTGTGGTGTTGCCGATGTCCATGAGCGGCGGTGATCACTTACCATCAGGTGAGCCTCCTGTCTGTTTGCTCCCTTTGTCCGATAAAAAAAAATCTTAAGCCCAGCGAAGAGGTCGGTTATTATATAACAAAGAAACAGAAAAAAGCTACATAAATGATTATAAAACAAAGTCCTCCGCCACGTATGTCTGTCTGCATGTTCAAAATAAACTCAAAAACTATTGCACTGATTTTCATGCTGTTTTCACTAATGGATAGAGTTCTTGAGGAAGGATTTAGTGTATAACTAACTGAACCCGCGGCTTTGCTCGCACTAAATTTACGAACCCGAGCGAAGCGAGGGTGAGTCGCTAGTCTAAAATAAATGACCAAAAACAAAACTTTCAGTACCTTTATCTCCTATTTGTCAAACGATTTTCTTTTAGTGTTATCAATAAAAAAAATAGTTTTAATAGTTATACAACAGTATAAATAAGGACATATATTAATTCTATTAACATATTCTGTTACCATTTTTTCAAGATTATAGTCGAATTTTAAACACTAAATTGAAACTGAACTTCAGTAATAATATTTGAGGTTTGAAATTATGCAAGAATCAAGCGAACAAGTGAGGCACTGAACAGTGCGCATGCTCGTTTGTATGGATTTTTCTAATTTAAATGTCCCAGAAATTACAATAAATTATTTATACAAATGTAGTTAATTGGGACTTTATGATAAAAATATGGCAAAATTACAAAAAATATAGTAACATAAAATTATCTTATCACTTCAATTCATTTCAAAGCATAATGTTTATGTATTGATTGGGTAATACTCGTAATATGGTAAAATAAAAATAAATAAATATCATAGAAAACAATCTTATCACTTTCTAACATTATTTTCTAAAAGTTGACTTTGACTTGACAAACACTTAAAATTATCTACAACACTCACAAATCTACAAACTCTACGTAGAGATACTCCGCGTCTTTACTTCCGTATGACAAAAACAAACGAACAAACGTTTAAGCAAATATATTATTAGATAAAAATTTTTTATCAATAACAAGGACATCAAAAATAATTGAGTAGTTGACAATACACGCAAATATTATATGACAGACTATCACCGATAAAAATGCACTGTCAGAGATATTTGAAGCCGATTATACGAAAGCGCTGAGCTCAGTGTTTATAATGTTATGGTTTCATTTAACCGACTTTTAAAATCTATGTATGTATATATCTAAATAAATATTTGCATAATTTGCTAGAAAATTATTATTTTTTATTTCTTCATTACGTTATTTATAATAACTAAACAACAATAATCGACATTAAGTAATATACGTTAGAGTAATGATTGCATTCATCCACTGAATGTGTTCACCTTATCGTGATGGGGGTTCAAGCGGGTTCAAATCCGGGTCTCGCACCTCTGATATTTTCATGTGCGAATCATTTCTTACAACTTGTCTTACGGTGAAGGCAAAACATAGTGAGGAAAACTGCATGTCTGAGTGAACCTAGCAAGTTTTCGAAAGACATGGGAATTGAACCCGTTTTTGGCCAGCGTGTGGATTGTGGCCTGAGCCCCTCGCATTGAAGGGCGGCCCGTGCCTAGTAGTGGGACGTTATAAATTATTTTTAACAAAAAACAAAAACCGACTTCAAAACTAAACAAATCTTAACTAAAAAGTAGAAAATAATACTTTTAAGAACTTCGTTAATTTTGAAGTCGGTGCCAGCCAAGACGGATAGACTTATCTTGCCTTTGCAAGGAACTTTCGAACGGTATTTTGATTATGTTTACAAATATTATAGATATAGATTAATCGAATATGTGTCTATTTAAGGTTATTTTGCTTTGGCAAAATAATTTATTTTCAAATTTTTTACGGAAAGTAGATACTTATTTTGTTTATGTACAAAAAATAATTTTCCAAATCGGTCCAGCCATCTTCGAGTAATGGGGAACATACATAAAAAAAAGTCCCCAACGAATTGAGAACCTCCTCCTTTTTTTAGAGTCGGTTAATAAGAGCCTGAAAGAATTTAACTAGCGGTCTATAATTACGTATAATATTGAAAGAATTTTCTTTTAACTCCTAACCGTTGAGGAGTTGTACCTTCCATCATTAGCTCAACCACAGGAGATGATGATAATCAGACGCAAATACTTGAACAGCTTTAGAAAATATATGAAAAACGTAATAAGTGCCTATAAAATTTGAGAGTTGTCTTCGATTTCCCTGGGATCCCATCATCAGATCGTGACTTGGTGACTATGGGACCAACTAGAAACTATACCCTTTCAAACAAAAAAAGAATTTTCCAAATCGGTTCAGTGACCCTATAAATGAAACTACCTTTTCGGATTTTTTCGCGGATTTATTTTTATTTTTGTTCCCGACGTTTCGAATGCTTTACAAAAATCATGGTCACGGGAGAGACTCTCCCTAAAAGGTAGTTTATAATGTTGAATATTCGCGTAAACCTATGAAAGTACAAAGTGACCCTTTAAGATCTCCCTTTTTGCATTTGAAGTACGGAACACTAATACATTCTACAAAGACTGTAGATCTATAATGTAACGATCGCGATACAAGTTCCGATTGGCAAGTGCGCAACTTTGCTAAACTTTATTGAACAGGATTGTATATGAAGAATAATTATATAGATATTTCAACGATTTAATGTACATTTTGTTTGTAAATACATTTTCGAGTTGAAAACGTTATCTAAAAACATTAAGATCTATGTTTCCCGGATATTTAAATTGTTTGTTACAAATGAAAGAACACTTTAGTCACTAGGAGATTTTTTTAATACTTATAAGAATTTTTGTACAAGCATGTAATGCATTTAAACAGATATTTATTACATACATATTATAAATATAAACATCCATGACTGAAACTATTGAATTATTCGTGTTCAATTGAATAGCTTCAGTGGGACTCGAATCCGCGACCGCTGGCAGAGAAAATAGGGTCACTACAAACTAAGCCAAATGTGTCCTAACCAACATATTATTTAAAAAATACTTATGCCTTGCCTTAGCCTTGAATAGAAATGTGGATAAAAACTCAGCACCTAAGCACATTACAGCAAACCATAGATCACAATACGTAGTATCTACTACTACTACTACTATTAGACGTTCTAAGTACTCATTCTTACAAAAACAAATAGAGATATTTGCCTTTTACAGTGTGTCATTTAGTTTTAGAGATATTAAAGAATGTTAATACTAAATACACAGCGATAGACTCGCAAAGTTATTTAGGGACTTTGTTATATACATAATATGTTGGGATATATATATATTGGGACTTTATTACAACAGCGCCATCTAGTTCCGTAGTAAGCTACGAGGCTTGTGTTACGGATACCAGATAGTTGATATACTACACAAAGATAAATTTTAAATACATACATATTCTACATATACCCATGACTGGAGTACAAACATTCGTGCTCAACATGTGAATGCTCCCTGTGGGACTCGAACCCGCGACCGCTGGCGCAGAAAGTAGGGTCTCTACCAACTGAGCCAAACGTGTCGTCACATATAATGTGTATTAGTATTTAGTACCTATATATGAAACGGAAACGGAAAGTCAGTCGATAAAAGTGAATCTTTTCAGTCTGTAATATGAACCAGTCAAAAAATTGCTTCAATTTAAGCTTATAAGTTATAATCTCCGACGACACGTAGAAAAATCTTATAGGTTTGGATTAGTTTGTAGCAATCCTTCTTGCTGTGTCAGCGGTTGCAGGTTCGAGTCCCACTGGGCATTCAGCATTAATTTATGTGACGAGCACGAATATCAATTTGTAGGTACTTACTTCAGTTATGGGTGTTAATGTAAGTATGTATTTATAAAAGTTATACTCGTATATGTGTAGTGTATTAATTACGTATTTACGAAGTCTTTTGTTGTGTGCTAACTGCTAACGTCCCAAAAAATATAATCAAACACCTGTTATATTTTAAAATTCAACTAGTTTAGAAATAAATCTATAATTTCATGATATAGCAATAAGCATCGGTGGTTCAGTGGTAGAATGCTCGCCTGCCACGCGGGCGGCCCGGGTTCGATTCCCGGCCGATGCATATTTTTATGTTTTTTTTTACTTAATTTTGCTTTGGAGGTAGATACATGACGCTCAGTAAAAATTTGTAATAATTTTATGTTGAATAATATATTTTTGGATTTTATACAATCCTGACTAAGTGTGACCTTTTCTAATATCAATAAATGTTTAGATTAAATAGGTACCTTAAATTGAAAGACTAATTTAAACCACGATAAAATTAGTTATTTTTAGTAAATTTTTTCACTTGTTACAGCCAGTTATAATACTTTCCTTATATCTCATAATTTTTAGATGATCTTTAAATTACATCATTTATGGCAATAATCTGCACATACTTTACGTCATACTGTTACCGCATTATCTTTATATGAGTTTCATTACCTACAAAGTTTTGCCCAGTAATGATCTTTTCTTGTTTTCTATCTTTTCCTCGTGCTCTAACTATTTTCTAATATATAAAAATCTCGTGTCACAGTGTTTGTTATCGAACTCCTCCGAAACGGCTTCACCGTTTATCATGATTTTTTTGTGTTTATTTGGTAGGTATGAAAATAGATCGTAGGTTATTTTCAATTCCCCTAGGGCCTAGGTGATAATGGTTGCCATCTATATTTTATTTATTATTTTTAGACCAAAATATATTTTTTTTCACTTTTTTATTTTTTGTGATTTGGCATAAAAAATCTTATAAACCTAAATTTTGAAATTAAAATTCTGTAGGTAAGATGCACACACAGATATAGTACATCTATATCTGTGGATGCACAAGTTAATTTTTTAAGGAGTAAAAATATTTTATATATTTTTCTTACATTATAAAAGCGAATGTGTGTTTGTTTGTGGGATAAACTTCTTACACAGGATAATATATTTACAGGTAATTTTTATGAATTCTGTTTCCTGTACTGAAGCTATGAAAGTCTAGATTATTTTTTTTTCTTCTATTTACCTGAAATGTACTTGAGAAAAGCATGGGCGCGTCGCTAGTACATATTAATAGTTAGGATATTAGAGTGGATGTTTACATGTTTTTGCGGAAGCCTTGGATTATACCTGTTAATGTAAACATTTAGTATTTAATTAGATATTACTAGAGATTATAAATAGATATGTGACATACTAGTTTATGCCCGCGACCCTCCATCGTGATAGATGACGAGACAAATAAAAAAGTAACCTAACGTCATACAAAAGGTAAAATCTGCCCAGCGATTGAGTTTTGGAAAGATAGCAAACAAACAAACAGAACGAAGGTACCTCTACATTTACAATATTTATACGATTGTCCGCCAACACGCACTGGGCCAGCGCGGTGGACTATGGCCTGATCCCCCTCGTACTGAGGGAGGCCCGTGCCCAGCAGTGGGACGTTAAAAAGGGCTAATGATGAATACGATTTTAAGAAGGAAAAAATATACTTTTGTGTAATTTAATATTTCAATATCACCGACATTTTAAAGTCAGAAACTGCTTTTTAGATTTTTGTAACATAACATTTGTTTTGAGATATCATAATCGTTATAATATGTACAATAAAACTTTAGACCTAATCCTTTCATTACTATTTACTGCTACGGATAGCTTTCTTTAGTTGAATGATATTACTTGTGACAGCTAGTCTACACGATAAAGGACTATGTCTCCTGACATAAAGCAGGTTTGTAAATATTTTTTATAAATTAATAAGTGACAACAAATTCACGTTTTGCTACATGGCTTCTTGCGAAATTTTATGATTCTGCAATGGGAGGTTGGGGGTTTAATATTTATTCCCTTGATAGGCTTGACAGACAGACTAGATAACAAATTAATTCTATACATAAACAAGGCGCTTTTTTCTATAGCTTTTATAATCGCAATATAATGGGACATCTTCTTTAGACATTTCTGAAATTGAAGAATTTTTAAACAGAGTTGTTGTGTACTTTTTATGGAAAAACTTGAATTTTAGAGCCGTTCTAGTCTTAGGGACTGCCCTACATGATACATCTGTTTCCTTTTACTATTTAAAATCAAATTTCCGTACCAAACGCGGAAGAACAAGGCAAGTTAGTTACTTTTTGAAGGATACTATCAGTAGGTATGTAACAAAAATTGAAAGCTCGTTTTGGTATTATATCCACACTCTATATATCTCACAAGTACCTAATCGCGGAAAGTATTTGCAAATAATCTCAGTGTCTTGATTTGTAAGATACAATTTTATAAATATTTGTAGAAATACAAAAAAAAATGCCTAAAATTGCTATGAACTTTAACTTTTAAGGTTGAGTAATAGGTATTAGTTAGAAAAGCTATAAAATGGAAAAAGTACTTAGTTTTAAATCTTATCCATCTTGATAAAGTCATTAAAGTTTACTACAACATCACAATAACCCGAGAAGTGTCTGCAAATAACAAAAAAAAAATATGTTGAGATATAAGTATTTTGGGACATTATTACAACAGCGCCATCTAGTTCTGTGGTAAGCTACGAGGCTTGTGTTACGGATACCAGATAGTTGATATACTACATACATAAATTTTAAATACGTACATATTATAAATATAAACAGTAAACACCCATGAGTGGAGTACAAATATTCGTCTCAACAAATGAATGCCCCCAGCGGGGCTCGAATCCGCGACCGCGGGCGCAGAAAGTAGGGTCACTATAAACTGAGCCAAACGTGTCGTCAAGAAAAAATCTTATATGAACATTAACGTAAAATTACACTTAAGCTTGAAAATATGAAAATATCGGGTATCAGGTGTGCGTGTGACACCAGGATTTGAACCCGCTTCACTCAGGTTTCCAACGAGCCCCTTACGACTGGATTACCACTGTTTAGCACACTATAGACTATCATTATATAATAAATAGAAGATACTTGCAGTATAAATATATTATTCACTTTTAGACATGGGTGGTGTTGGGTGTGCTACTCAATATGTTCGGGCAAGGCATGGTCCTCAGCTACCCCTCGGTCCTCCTGCCGGCGCTGCTGAACCCTGAATCGGACATCAAAGTGGACCTCTACACCGCTTCCTGGGTAGGTACGTACCATTGTCTTATAGTGTCTTGATTAATATTATTAGGTAATATTGCATTCAATAAATTTATTTGAGATCTTTGCTGTCATACTGTTGGCATATCCGACCTTAAGTCTAAATATAACACATAGTTATAATATTTTATATTTTAATAATGTACATTTTATAACTGGCATTATTGTAAGTAATCTTGCACTTCTTCCTGTATGGTGACGGGTAATAAACGCGTGTAAAATTAAGTGCTCCGAGGTTTTATTGATTAGCCCCTACATTTTTCTATTTTAAATAGGTACCTTACTCAAACAGTTACATATGAATAAATATTCAAGATTCAATTATGTTCTTGTAAAACTTAAATTATATATGTTGACAAAAATGTATTACTTTTATCATGTAGTAACTGGCATACATTAAAAAAATGAAAAATATATTTTCAATGCATCGGCCGGGAATCGAACCCGGGCCGCCCGCGTGGCAGGCGAGCATTCTACCACTGAACCACCGATGCTTATATCTAGAGTGTGTAATAACATTTTATTCTCGTAACTTAAAACACAGTTGTACAAATAAAATTACTTTCAACTTAAAAGGAACAGACTCTATGATAGATAACACGTAAAAATTAAATAGACTTCATCTTTCTTAAAGTTGGTAAACGCAACTAAAATAATATTATAAAGTACGGAAAAAAAATACTTTTTTATTTATCTTAAAGTAGGTATAAAATTTGAAACTACAACCTATACTATACAAAACTAACATTAATATATTGTTACAGCATCCATTATCGGTATTGCTGGAATTCCTGGCTTTGTGACATCTTCCCTTCTCATGGGCTTGATTGGACGTAAGTTGGCTCATGCAGTCGTCGTGGTACCGGCCATAGCTAGCTGGTTTCTAATATACAGCGCGACCAATGTGCCCTTACTCTTAATTGGCCGAGCTCTTGGTGGCATGGCTGCTGGAGCCACGGTGTCCTTAGGCGCCATTGTCATTGGGGAGTATACCAGCCCAAGAAATCGGGGAATGTTCCTGAATCTTAAAACTACTGCAGTTTGCGTTGGGAATATGATCGTTCATATTTTTGGCCACTTTTTCACTTGGAGGACGGTTGCTCTGATAGGCGTTATACCTCACATAGCGGCCTTATTAATTATATTCACTTGGCCTGAAAGTCCATCCTGGTTGGTTGCACAAAAGCGATTCGAAGATAGCAAAAAGTCCTTCTACTGGCTACGGGGACAATCTGAAGAGGCAACTTTAGAAATAGAAGAACTTATAAGAGCTCAAAAGGAAAAAATCGAATATTCAGTATCATCGTCATCAATATCCTCAATGTTTATAGAATTTCTAAAGAAATTTACAAAAAAAGACTTTTTGAAACCGTTACTTATAATCGTTTTTTGTGGACTTCTCCTGGAAGCCTGTGGAAGGCATATATTCCCAGCCTACGCTATCCAGATCATCGAAGAGGTGACTGGAAACAAATCACAATCGTTCTATTATACGTTGGGTATAGATTTGATAATAACAGCGAGTACATTATTTTCATCAGTTCTCGTTAAACTGTTGAAACGAAGAACCCTTCTTTTAGGCACCGGTTCTGCAGCACTATTCGTTTTAATGTGTGTTTGTCTGTATCTCTACTTATCATCAGCTGGTATTATTTCGAAGGATAACACCTGGATACCTATTAGCTTATTTGCTATTTACTTTATATTAGCTAACTTAGGATGTACTCCAATACCTTTAGCTTTGCTTGGAGAAATATTCCCCCTTGCACATAGAGGAGCTGGATCATCCGCAGGAGGCTTCCTATTGTCTATTTACGTGATGGCTGGTATGCAAGTTACACCGTTTTTATTAGTTAGCCTAAAAGTATATGGAACTTTTGCTGTTTTTGGATCACTCATGGGAGTTGCTCTAGCTGTCTTGTATTTCATTCTACCAGAGACAAAAGATAAAACTTTGCAACAAATTGAAGATTACTTCAACTTTGGAAGGTTTAAAGAAGATAGAGTCGAAATAGACGAAGAAGCTAAAATGAAAATGATGCCTAAATGATTGATTTGTGATACGTTATGATTGTCCTGTAAAATAAAATGTTTAAGATTAGTAAATATTGTGTAATTAATTCGAATATAAATATAGAGATAAGGGTTGTTAATTGTTAATAATAAATATTTTTTTAGTCTTTAATTTTTTTTTATTTATATTCATCCTGATATACAGTCTATCTATGCCAAATTTCATCAAAATCTATGGGATTTAACTAGCACAGTTCTAAAACACTCTTTAGTATTAGTGGTGATACTCGTATAAAACCTTAGTATAAAATCAAAAATCTTGGTGATTCATTTAGGTACATCCAATTATCACTAATATTTATTAATCACGCCAGTAAGTGCGTTACCACTCGTTATGTATACCATATGGTGGTACACCATATACCATAGGGTGGTTAAGTGGGGCTTACCATCATCAAAGTCATTATACTACTCAATAAAAACCAACAAAACTAGGACTACCAATGCCTTGAGCATCATTATACTTAGTTGTGAAATTATAGCAGAAACTTCCGAGGTTTGAATTAGATAAATACGTATTATTTATTCATTTTATTATATAACTAAGATTAAACTACGCCTTGATATTATCTAAACTCTAAGCAAACATAACATTGTTATTTCTTAACAGGAAAATAGTATAATAATAGAATAATTGTATTGATTAAATGTAATAGTAATAATAATGTTCTCCGACTGATTCCGATCATGGCGGTCACTCTCATTGAGACTAGGCAACTGCGCAAGAGATATTATAGTGCATACGCGTAGACACAAGTGCACTCTCTGTTCCTGTCACTCTCATACTCTGATGGGACGACTACTCGACACGACCAGTGAGAGCTAAGGCTCAGGACTGCCACGGCACGGGGGTGACACACAGTCAACTTCCCAACTCCGGGTTGTTACTAGAGCTCACTGAACAGAAAGACTAAATTACTAAATTTTGGCCCGACCCGGGAGTCGAACCAAGGAGTCGATTTTTAATAAACATAATATATTATTGTGACACATTTTTAAACCCTTGTGGACACCTTAGCTTGGTGTTGATAATTGTTTGTGAAATGTAAAATTATAATTTTTTTCTTTTTTATGATATTTGACTGTAGACTTCAATGAACTCGTAAAATAAAGATAACTAAGTTCAATCGCAGATAATATGTAATGACAATGTTGTAAAGGATTTTGTATGCCCATAAAAATTGTTGCTGGAAGAAAAATAAATATGTTGGGACATTAACACACAGCGCCATCTAGTTCCGTGGTAAGTTACGATGCTTATAATATATGACAGTTGATACAATAATATAAATTTAATTTCATATATATTATAAACTAGCAAACCCGGCTCACTTCGCTGGTCGTGAGTTAAAATAAATTAAGCAGATTTTACAATTTTCTAGTAAAATAAAAATAGCCTAAGTTACTCCTTATAACATTAGCCATCTGCGAGTGAAAGCCCCGTAAAAACGGTCCAGCGTTTCAGAGATTAGAGATAAGAATAAAAATTAAAAATTGTTTTTTTTAATGTAAATAAGATACCATATATAATTATATACGCATTTAGTGAAAAGCTTTTAATTTGAAATTAAAGACAGACACTTCAATTTTATTTATATGTACTTACTGATATAAACATACATGACTACAACATACAACAAACATACATGCCTCTATCAGTTGGTAGTGACCCTACTTTCTGCGCCAGCGGTCGCGGGTTCGAGTCCCGCTAGGGGCATTCATTTGCTGATCACGAATGTTTGTACTCCAGTCATGGGTGTTTATATTTATAATATGTATGTATTTAAAATGTATATATGTGTAGTATATCAACTATCTGGTGTCCGCAACAGCGTAACGTGCTTGTTACGTAGCTTTGCGGAACTAGATGGCGCTGTTGTAATAATGACCCTACATATTTATTTATTTATTATTACTTAATTAGCTATACACAAGTATTATTCACTCTTTCCCAGTGTTTTTCATCGTACAGGTTAGACAAATACGTGAGTAAAGCTACGAAACAGTACGAGTTCAAAACTATAAATTTTATTTAAACTACTAGGTCAATATCATTAATGAGAGTTCCTCTTTAACATGCAAATAATGTACCGAGGATATCTTTAAAGTATCATGACATTCACCTATATTTAAAACGTATTGGGCATCAAATTCATTAACATATTGTGTAATACGTACCTATGATATATTCATTTCGTTCCTAATAGGGACCTTCTTGAGGCATCTTTTGATATGCGATGAAAAGTAGAGTTTTTTTTTATTAAAATTTGCAATTATTTTGGAATTATTTAAATAGAAATATATGAACATAATACCAGTACCAGTTACCAAGTAGTAGTGCCATGCTTGTTACCTTCGGGTAGCAGCCGAATGGGCCGGCACGCCCCGTATAGTACCACTCTCTAGTCTCTCACAGAAGACCGGCGGCGTGAAGTGGCAGCTATACTGTCGCGTTTCGTCCGGTAAGTGAGAGTTTGGGAGGCCCACTCCCTATCCCTCCTCCCTCCCTCCCTTTCCTAAAAGGTCGGCAACGCATTTGCAAGCCCTGCAGATGTCCATGGGCGGAGGAGATCACTGCCCATCAGGTGAGTCTTCTGCCCGTTTGCCCCTTTGTAGCATAAAAAAAGTACTAATAATAATTGAAATTGAAGATTTACTTTCTTTAAAAAAAGTTTTTACGTACAAAACTCACTATTAGCAAAGGTATCACGGAGGAAACGCAATTTCACACCCAAATTCACTTATTTGCTTATCTCCTCTCTTTTGAAGTGGATAAATAAAAAAATGGACTCGTGCGAGTCTGGCTCGCACACTGACGGTTCCGTAGGATAAAATATTAAAAAGGATATTAATAATATTTATGTACTAATTAAAAGTTTATATGTGTAGTATATCAACTATCTGGTATACGTAACGAGCACATAACGTAGCTTACCACGGAACTAGATGGCGCTGTTGTAATAATGTCCCAACATATTTTATTATTAATTTTATTTCACGATTCTAAGTCAACAGAAAGTTCCATATAGATTTTGATCCTCTTGCGAGTGTCAAAATATAAGGTGAAAACATACGTGTATTTTGGTTCCGTTAATTGCAGATTGTGGGTATTTATTACTAACACGTTCCTGAGAAATAGGTTCTTGACAGACAAGCAGTTAGCAGACCGACGGACGGATAACGGTTCCTTTCCTTTTGATGTACGGAAACCTTCAAGATGATTAAAATATTAATAGATAAACTTAAGTATTGTTGATTATTACAAATATTGTTTATTTATCAACACATGCTGTAGTAATGGCGCAGGCACTGTGCATGCAACGTTTCATTGAATTAGGTCAAGTTCACATTTAACGACGTTATTGTTTGTATGCAAGTAATAATTTGTTGTTGCTATATTTAATAATACAATAGTGCAGGTATGTACTGTCTGTTGCATTATTTATTTATATAATTACAATAAATCTCTGCAATCTGCATATTAGAAAACAAAGTCGCTTCCCGCAATCTGTACGCTTAGAACTTTTAAACTACACAACGTATAAATTGAGTGATTCAAGAGGAAGCTTTATATGAATGCATCTAACAGTAATAAAAAGCCTTAACTGCCTTGTTGGTGTAATGATTAGCATGTACGGTCGCATACCGCGAGGTCCTGGGTTCGAGTCCCGGGTCGGGTCAAGGTTAGTTATTGAGCCTTTCTGTATCGTAAGCCTCAATAACAGCCCGGAGTTGGGAAGTTGACGGTGTTTCACCCCCGTGCCTCGAAGAGCACGTAAAGCCTGGTCCTGCACCTTAACTCTCACTGGTCGTGTCGAGCATTCGTCCCACCGGAGTATGAGAGTGATAAGGAATAGAGAGTGCACTTGTGTTTGCGCATACACTCGTGCACTATAATATGTCCCGCGCTGATGGCTAGATTCAACGAGAATATCTCAATCTGAGACCTATACCAATCGTTGAAACATGTTCAGGAACGAGCGGCACGAGGGCGAGTCATTAGTTACGTAAAAAAGAAAAAAAAAACATTGCTTTATAAACATGATAATTGCACTTTTAAGTTTTAATTACAGGAAGTTACAACATGCAATTATATAGTTATATAACATAAACTTCTCAAAAAAGAACATAATAAAAATATCATAAAATAAATAAACAGTTAAACTGAATTTAAAATCAATGCAATGGTACAATAAATTTTATTATTAATAAATATAATTATATATTATAAATAGCGATATAATAAGTATGATTTATATAATTTTAGAAAAAAAAATACGGGCTCAGATTCTATGAAGTTCATATACCTACTCGTACTTCTTTATTTAAAAACCTGGGCTGTCTACTTTCAGGACGTATGTTCTATACGATATTGTAAAGCTGGGGATGAACCGTGAAAGTGATAGACAACTTTGTTTACACTTTGCATCAAAAAGTAAAACACTGTTGCCATCAAAATGCAATCAAATTCAAGCAAGATCTGTGAAATGGAAGGTCATGCAGGTCTGCTCGCAAATGAGTTCTTAAAAAACATATTTAGAATGTACAAAAAAAAATTACTAATAAAAAGTAAGGCCTCGTACGTGCCTTCATTTCTTACCAGGAAAATCTATGACACGTAAAATCAATGAACAGAGGCGGAGGAGGTCATAATAAGTATAGAATATTATGTTATATCGAACAATTCAACATTACAACAAACTAAGAATGATATTTCTTTTTTAAAATTGACTTTATTATAAGAATAAAATATACTTACAATGTCCACAAATGTTACTGAATGAGTTTTAAACTCTTTACTAATAACCCCCATTTATAATAAGCATATAGGTTTAGCGCGAGCGAAGCCACGGGTTCCGCTTGTAAATGTATACAAAAACTTGTATATAAGTACCTACTAAAACCTTTCTCGAGAACCATTCTATCCATTGGTGAAAACAGCATGAAAATCGGTGCAGTAGTTTTTGAGTTTATCACGAACAGACAGACGCGTCGGAGGACTTTGTTTTACAATAATTAATAATTATGTATTGAAGTACAAAGCTTCAAGATGTGTATAGCAAACATAACTGTAGATTTGAAAAATAATTTGTTATTTTGTTGATTTTAAATATCTTCTGATAAATTGTTCTTTGCCACAGTGGCAAAGAACAATTTATCAGAAAACATTTTTGAAAAAAAAAGTATGAAAATAATAAACCATAATAATAAGTATTCACCAAGCGGTCTAAATTAGACCATTTATCTTATTTATGACTATTCTTTTGACAATAGAGCACAAAAATAATCAAAACAAAAGGAAATGTTATCTTATAAAGATCAATGTTCGTTGGTCTCCCCAAAACTCAAACAAAGAACGATATATCAATAATTCGTTTTTTTTATTGGGGGTGTATCAAGGGTGGTGCAAGTATAAAAATAGGGTAAAATAAAAAAAAAACTTGATCGCTTTGCTCGGACTATCGCATGTACAATTTCTGCACAGGAATCACCAACGGTTAAAACGTACCTACTTAGGGACGAGCCCGAGCAATGCGAGGCTGAGTCGCTAGTAGAGTATATAAAAGGTACTAAACTGTTTTGTCGATTTATATATAAAATAAATAAATATGTTAGGAAATTTTTCCACACAGCACCATCTAGTTCCATGGTTATTCATTCATTCAATTCATTTACATTATAATATCTTTTTGAAGTTCTTGGAAAAAGCCAAAGATATGGGAAGTTCACTATAACTAATATATATTAATGAATTAAGTAACAATATTTGGAAGCAATACGCAACCACAGTGCACGTGACTCCCCGCTACTGAGTGCTAGCGAAAGTCTTACACTTACGCAAACCGCTCGCTTTTCCACTAGTGAAGTGAAATGTCGATATTTCTGCCATCTGTAACACATATTAAAAGTGAAAGTAAATAATACATAGCTTTAAAATAATGAAAATTTAAACAAAAACTTTAGGAAGGATGATCAGATTGAAGTTAACTTCGTCGTCTATTCGATATTAATTACATTTTGAAGACTGATGGTCAAGAGGGCATTATTTTGTTATTTCAATGTATGTTATTGTTTCAACAAAAATAGCTTAAGAATAATTTTTACAATTCGTTCAGTATCTTTAGAAATAAGTTATTACATTTACTTATTATACTTAAATTTAAAATTAAAATAATACTAAGTAATATTAAGTTACTAGAGAACCTGCTTCTCCCGTGACCAAAATTACTATAAAGCATTCGAAAGTCGAAACGTCGAGAAAAAAATCTAAATAAACCCGCGAAAAATCCGCAAAGATAAAATTAATTGTATTTTAAAATTCACATATTGTTGTAAGTTAAAGAGCCGTTGAAATACACCGGCTACTTGATATGAAAATGATTAAAAAAAAATACTTTATTAAAAAAATTACCTCGAAATTCGTCTTCATCAAACAAATAGTTTAAGTGCAATATATTGAAGTAAAACTTAGGTTAGACCATTTGACCGGTCGAAATCATCGATAAGCCACGACTCGAGTACATCCCTATCCGGCGAGAGTCATACTATCACTCAGTTCCACTCCCGGTGCCTTTCCAAACGGCCCGCAATCATTAATTTTGTCATTGCAGTTTGTTTAATTAGTGATGTGTGTGCAAAATGTGCCACATGTGATGCGCAGGTTTGTGATGTCGATACCATATGCCACCTTACTAGCATGCAATGTATGCTTGGCTTATGGCCACTAAATTGTTGTTTAGAATGCACGTGTATTACAGAATTACTACAAAACAAAAAAATAACTGTATTAAAGAAGCCTTTAACATCTTTTAAAAATATGCAAAAGTATCGCTTTATACTAATATATAAAAATTTATCTTAATTTATTATCTTAATCTAATATATAAAAATTTCGTGTCACAGTGTTTGTTATTGAATTCCTCGGCTTGACCGATTTTATGAACTTTTTAGCGTATATTTAGTAGATCTAAGAATAGATAAAAAATCTGGAGAGGGTCAAGGATGACCCTTTCCAGATTTTTTATTTTTAGACCAATATTTGTTTTTTATTTTTTTACGAATTGGAATCAAACAATACTTATAACCCTAAATTTTCACCCTTCTACCACTAATCCCTATTTTTTTATAGTTATTAGAACGCGGGAGGAGCCGCGTGAATCGCAAGTAAGACGTTAGACGGCGTTAAGACCTTTCTGTTTGAAGTTAAAAATATAACGATAGAGCTTTCGTTTGTTTAGAATATAGGTCAAAGTCAGCTAGAATTAGCTTTATTAGATTAATAGATATTTTTGACCATCTTCAATTTTTTTTTAAATTTTGTCTGCAATCAGCCCTTTTTAATGTCCCACTGCTGGGCACGGGTCTCGCTCAATACGAGAGGGATAAGGCCATAGTCCACCGCGCTGGATGGCCTAGTGCCTGTTGGCAGATTTCACATGTCTTTTGAAAACTTGGTAGGTTTTTCTAAGATATGCAGGTTTCCTCACGATCTTTTCCTTCACCGTAAGACAAGTGGTGATCATGATAGAAAATGATTCACACAATATGAAAACATCAGAGGTGTGAGACACGGATTTGAACCCGCATCACTCGGTTATCACTGGGCCACCACTGCCTTAAATAAATGTTGTCTGTTTGTACATATTTATGTATGCAAATTATGAACGATTAAAATACATTTTATTAAGCTTTACCAACTCTATTCGTCGTTTCCAACCGTCTTTACGCTTGGATTTTTAAACTACGCATCGGATTGTAATGCGGTTTTCATCAATAGATAGTGATCCAAGAGTAAGGTTTGTATGTATAAGTACTACATGTATATTGTTTAGCATAGTATAGTAGAAAAAAGCCGAAAAAATATTATATTTCTGAAATTTACACGTTAAAACATACTTGTCTAGTATAATAATAAATAAACGGACCAACTCGAGCAGAGCGTGGATAAGTCACTAGTATATTATAGATTATACTTATAATATAAGTGCTTTTGTAAACAATTTTGAATCCGGTACCTAAACCGACTATGTTGTAGATAAACTAAAAAAACTAAATAACAATCGTAGTAAATTACGGATTAAGACTTACATAACATCATTAGAAATACTTACGTGTTTAGTTCAAAGTGTTGTTAAAGGATAATTTATTGTAATTTGTTTCCGTAAAAACGGTACTACAGTCTGACTTCCTTGTGCGTGACCGGTATTGATAGGATAATAACTACCGAAGTTAAAAACGATCCGTACCTCATATTTACTAACTATAGGATAAAGTATATACCATTATCACTATCCCGGTTTAAAATACTACCCTTTATCCCTATTCTTATCCGATTTTTATTTAAAACAATCTCTTACTAATGAAATAAAAGTATATCTGCAAGATATACATAAAAGCTTGTGGTATGCTTCAGCTTTGCTTGAATAATTTAATTCATCCTTATTTTTTGGTATTTTTTTTATAGAAAATGAAAATTATAAAATGCTTTACATGTAACATAATCTTTTTATAAATATTTAACATTTAACCCGCCACAGAGTTTCATAGAAATCTGTTCATCCGTTTTGCTGGACACTTAAGTTGACAAACAGGTCTACCAAAAACATCATTTGGTCGAAAAAATACTATACCTATATTAAAATCTCAACAACATAGAATAAATAAATAGTGATAAAATTGCAACTCACGGTGTTTGTAGCAATTGCAAAATATTATTTAAGCATCGAAATACCTACTTTTTATGAACATAGAGAAAGTGAATCATAAGTAGACACTAAAAGTAAAATGAGCAAAAAATGTACCAGTCAATATTATTATGAGTACATCTTAAGTATTGGATATCTTCAAAATATTTTTAGTTAAGTACTAGAAAGTCTTTTTCTTTTGATTAGAAAGTTGGCAGTTATATTAGACTAATATTGACGACACATTTGGCTCAGTTGGTAGTGACCCTACTAGAAAGTAGCGCCAGCGGTCGCGGGTTCGAGTCCCGCTTGGGGCATTCATTTGTTGAGCATGAATGTTTTTACTTCAGTCATGGGTGTTTCTGGTATCCGTAATACGAGCTTCGTACGCTTACCACGGAACTAACCCTGTTGTAATAATGTCCCAAAAAAAATATATTAAGTAAGTAAGTAAGTGCAAAGGTTTGTATGTACATATGTTCGTAACGCTAGCTTACATGACTGTTTATTAATTAGATTTTTATCGTTGGGAAACACATTAAAAAATTATGATACAAACAGACACAAGAACATTTTTTATCTGTATAGATTTCCAACATAAGTAATATCTGTCGTCCTGGTTTGCCAAACAAGAAATACTGGGTCAGATCAACAGGTGCTTAATCAATAAATCGTTTGTCCTTCAATTTATGTGAACAACCATTTGCCACTATCCTTTCAATCTATATCGACATTTGCAACCAAACATCGATTGTTTCGGTTGCCAGTTAACTAATGCAATTATTGAATTGACTATTGTATATTACATGAATTTAACTGGTCGAGTAATGTCACCGAATCATCATACTAGTACTCGTTACTCGTATCATTTTAGTTTATAAGTTCTAATAAACGTTTGAAATTAATTATCAAAGCATTCCAAATATTGCGAACGAGAAATCAAAATAAATCCGTCAAATTGTTATTATTTTTATTTAAATTTCTTAATACTGCACTCAACTAAATAACTTAAATATCTGAGGTTAGAACCAATCTTTTTCATGAGTACTACCATCTAATCACTCATCCCTTTTCAGTCAACCCTTTTTTAAAACACTACCGCTGGATCGTCACGCAAGCGAGTAAGGCAAGGTAAAGGATATAAGCTACCTAAATATCTTCTCATTTACCTATCTATCTTTTCATTTACCATTCGAGTAAATCCAAAAACACTATAGTTAAATTAAAATGCAAGTACTTTAAGACGACGCAACAGCATCTTTACATCAGAAATTACGTTACGACGCTGATGAAAGTGACAGCTCATGTTTCATTCTTGGCAATATTTCAAGCATTGTGAATGGTTTAGAAAAACATCCCATCTGTCATTAATGAAAATACTGTGGGTTAGTGGTAGTGTGTGTATTTATTATTTGACGTCCCCAGTCGCCAATTCAAGTGAGTTGTAACTGATCATAATCCTTTTTTTTTCTTATATAATTATACTTTTACTAGCGGCCCCAGATTTCTCAGGAATGAGATTTCCTGCAACAAAAAGCACTTTAAAGGTGGACTCTGATAACCAGCTATAACCGTGACAATTTTCATCAAAATCTATGAAGTGGTTTTCTCGTAATGCGGTTACAGACAGAGTACAGACAGAGGCTGTTGTATTATTTGATTTTATAATAAGATAATGTATAAGAACTTTTTAGTGTAAATTAAAATTAGAACAAAAAGAACAACGTCATTGATTAAAGATACTCATAAGTTATAATGTCGTTTTATTTTATAATCTAATTAAAATAATAATATAACATGGCGCAGTCGGTACTAATATTCATTCAACATAAATAAGAAAATAAGAAGATTTACAATACCTACAGAAAAGTAAAGGTAAAGAATCATAATACATATATTGATAGATACGAATGATGAATGATCAGATGAATATGTCGGCAGTTCGAATTCCCACAGAAATGTCATGGATAGGGTCAATGGCTGAAAATTGGAAATTATTTAGACAAAAATATGAAATATTTATTGTAGCGTCTGGTAATATAAAGAAAGATGGTGAAACTAAAATAGCACTATTACTTAACACGATTGGTGATCGTGGATTAAAACTATATAATACTTTTATATTTGAAAAGCCTGATGACAAAAATAATTTTAATAAAGCTATAACAAAATTTGAGGAACATTTTAACCCAGAAAAAAATATTACTTACGAAAGATACAAATTTTTTACTAGGAGTCAGAAACAAGGGCAATCATATGAAGATTATTTAATTGTGCTAAGAGACTTGAGCGCTTCATGTGAATTTGGCGTTCTTACAGAAAGTCTTATTAAGGATAAGCTGGTTTGTGGAATTTTAGACACTTCTGTCGTTGATCGTCTGTTAAGAATTAAGGATTTAACACTTAATAAAGCAATAGATGTATGTAGAACTTCGCAAGAAACTAAAAAACAGCTCGAAGAAATATATTCTACTAATACTAGCACATCGGAAAATTCTTATAATGAAAATATGGTTAATAAAGTGAATAAAAGGTACTTACGTACTAATGATGACACACTTTTATTTTGCTTTTATTTTTAATGTGCTTATATCGTAAAAAAACTATTTTCTTTGGGTTTTCATATAATAGGTTCATAAGGTTAATTTTATGACTCTTTCTTTCTAGGTTGGTTAGGTTAGGTTAGATATATGACCACAATATCGCACGAGCCGAGCGAGCGCAGCGAGCGTGCCGCGGCAGCGGCCGGCGAGTGCCATAGACATGTCATAAATATGGCGGCAATTTCTAAATGCCGCCAATTTGCATCTACATTCCTAACCTAACCAACCTAGAAAGAAAGATTCTTAAAATTAACCTTATGAACCTAGTATTAATTTTTGACTATGGCACTCGCCGGCCGCTGCCGCGGCACGCTCGCTGCGCTCGCTCGGCTCGTGCGATATTGTGGTCAAGTGTGTCATCATTAGTACGTAAGTACCGAATAAAATTTCATACAATACAAAACCAGCAAAAAGCATTAATAACGACAATGAAAAATTTAAGAGCGAAAAATACATGAATAAAGGAAATTCAAGACCAGATAATGATAAAATAAATTGTAAAAGATGTGGTTACCAACATTTAAGAAACAGATGTCCAGCATTCGGAAAGAAATGCGTCCGCTGTAATAAATATAATCATTTTGCAAGTCAATGCAACAATTATTATTTACGTGATATAGAAAAAGATAAAAATTATGAAGAGGAAGGAAGTGTTTTGGATTTTGAAAATATTTTTATAAGTTCAGTTAATAGAAATTTAAGAGACTGGACTATTGTAGTAGGAGTAGACAATATACCGCTTACACTCAAGGTAGATACAGGAGCTTAAGCAAACATTTTATTAGTTAATAATTTATCTGTTTTAGGCTTAGATAAAAATAACCTTATGCAGTCGAATGCCAGACTTGCAACATACACAGGTCAGCCAATCAAATGCATTGGTAAATGCTCCCTCCGTATAAAATTCAAAGGTAAACATTACTCACTTGATTTTTATGTGGTAAATGCTGATAAAACATGCAATATTTTAGGATTGGAATCTGCTATAAAAATGGAATTAGTCAATCCTGTGCATAGAATTAATGAATCTAATTTTAATTTAAATTATGACGATTTATTTGATGGTTTAGGTTGCATGAAAGGTGAATATGATATTAAATTGAAACCTAATGCTTCACCTGTTGTACATGCAAGTAGGAGAGTTCCACTTGCAATAAAACCTCGTTTAAAAAATAAATTAGACGAATTAGAGAATTTAGGTGTCATATCTAAAGTAACGCATCCAACTGATTGGGTGAATTCATTGGTCATTGTTTACAAGCCTAATGGAGATTTAAGGCTTTGTCTAGATCCTAAAGATCTAAATAATGTAATACAAAGACAGCATTTTGAATTACCAACATTAGAAGAAATTACTAGCAAACTGTCAGGTGCATCATTTTTCAGTACTTTAGATGTAAAAAATGGCTTTTGGAACATAAAATTGACATCAGCAAGTTCTGATTTATGTTGTTTTAATACACCATTTGGTCGGTATAAATTTCTGAGAATGCCCTTTGGGTTATGTAGTGCTTCAGAAATTTATCAACATAGAATGCGTCAAATTTTGGAAGATTTAGAAGGTGTAGAAGTGTACATTGATGACATACTTATTTGGGGTAGCACAAAAAAAGAACATGATGTTAGATTAGGTAAGGTATTCGATAGACTTAGACGAGAAAATGTGAAACTTAATAAAGAAAAATGTAAAATTAATGTCCCTGAATTAAAGTACTTAGGTCATGTAATAAATAAGAATGGTATAAGTTTAGACAACAGTAGAATTACTTCAATAACGTCAATGAAACGACCCAGAGATAGGAAAGAACTAGAAAGATTTCTAGGAGTAGTAAATTATGTCTCTAAGTTTATTAAAAATTTCGCAGCTATAACTTCACCTTTAAGAAATCTACTTAAAAAAGATAATGAATTTGAATGGTTAGACGTACACGACAAAATTTTTAATGAATTGAAAAATATTTTAGTTAAAAAGCCCGTATTGCAATTTTTTAATGAAAAGCTTCCCGTTGTTTTGTCCGTGGATGCTTCAAAGGATGGTCTAGGTGCTGTATTGATGCAAAATGGTTTACCGGTAGCCTATGCTTCAAAAGCATTAAATGAATGCCAAAAGCGTTATGCACAGATAGAAAAAGAACTACTTGCAATTTTATTTGGTTGTGAAAAATTTAATCAGTTTATCTTTGGAAGGAAAATAGTAATTGAAACGGATCACAATCCCTTGATAGGCATAATTAAAAAACCATTAAATTCTTGCTCACCAAGAATTCAACGTATGTTGATAAAATTATTAAAATATGAATTTAATTTAGTGTATAAGCGTGGTAAAGAGTTGTATATAGCAGATACTCTATCAAGGTCATTCAATGAAAATGATGTTGTAGAAATAGATTTAGATGAAAAAGATATTGAAGCTAATATTAATATGTTGATTTCTACGTTGAATATAAGTCAGAGTCAATTAGGTGCCTTTCAAAATTTGACTGAAAACAATAATGAAATGCGATTACTTAAGAATGTGATTATTAATGGGTGGCCTGATCATAAAAATACCTTACCTGAAGATATCAGACAATATTGGCACGTTAGAGACAATTTAACATATAAATCTAATTTAATATTTAAAGGTGATTGTTTAGTTGTACCTAATGAACTTCGAAAAGAAATGCTAAGACGTTTACACTACCCACATCTGGGAATTACGAAAACTCTATTAAGGGCAAATGACGCAATGTATTGGCCTGGAATGATTCATGAAATAACAGATTTGATATCTCGATGTGAAACATGTAAACTTTTTAGTAACAATAATAAAAGAGAAACATTAATGCCACATCCAGTGCCAGAATTATGTTGGGAAAAGGTTGGAATTGATCTCCTTGAATGGAACGGTCATACTTATATATTAATAATAGATTATTTATCCAAATTTCCTGAAGTTGCCCTATTGAAATCTACTAGAAGTGATGAAATCATTAATAAATTAAAGCAAATTTTTAGTCGATTTGGTATACCCAAACAGGTAATGAGTGATGGGGGCCCACAATTCACCAGTGAAGCTTTTAAATTATTTTCTCGAGATTATAATTTTGAACATATTCGATCGAGTCCTGGGTATCCACAATCGAACGGTTTGGTTGAACGAGAAGTTCAAACAATAAAGAAACTTCTTAAGAAAGCGTTTCATGATAATAGGGATCCATATTTAGTTTTGTTAGAATTTCGTAATACTCCAATTTCAAACACTATCCCTTCACCAGCAGAAAATTTATTTCATAGAAAACTTCGAGGTATTGTTCCTATGAGTAAAAATAAGTTTACGCCAAAAGTTAATAATAATTTGAGAAAAAACTTATTGACACGCCAAGAAAACGATAAATATTATTATAATAGAAATAAAATTAATTTAAGAAACTTGGCTCAGGGAGAAATAGTTTTATTTAAGTTAGGGAGATTCTGGAGGAAAGGAGTGATAACGAAAATACTGAATAATAGAACGTATCAAATTAGGTATAATAATAAGTTTTTTATAAGGAATAGGTTTTTGATTAAACCTTGTATTTATGGTGATGAAGATAATTCTGAATCCGAGTATAGCACTTGTCCTTCGAGTACAAGTGATATAAATTTAAATGCTCCTACAACTAGTAGTAGAGATGATGGCTTCTATACAACATCTTATGGCCGTACTGTTCGTCCGCCTATGAGATATCCTAATTAAATTAATAATGAATAACAAAGTATTCTTAAATTATAATATCATGATTACTTATTTGATTTTATTTTATTTTATATGTTTTAAATATTGATTTAATTTAATTTGATAAGGGAGACGTTGTTATTTAATTTTGTTTTATGTTAATAATATGCAGTTACTTATTTAATTTAGTTTGTTTTAAATTAGTTTGATAAGGGAGATGTTGTATTATTTGATTTTATAATAAGATAATGTATAAGAACTTTTTAGTGTAAATTAAAATTAGAACAAAAAGAACAACGTCATTGATTAAAGATACTCATAAGTTATAATGTCGTTTTATTTTATAATCTAATTAAAATAATAATATAACAGAGGCAGTGTTAAAAAACACAGATTATCGCATTCTGCTAGAAAAGGAATGGCAGTCTCACTAAGTTCTTTAAATGTAACATGTATTTTCAAGTAACCTTGAACTAAAACCTTGTATTAGATAGTGAAGAAATTTTTTGTCCTGAATTCGAGGAATCGTCAGCGTTGAGTGGACTTCCGTATTTATATTTAGTCTTAATTTTCTCCGCATCAAAGCTAATTAGCCATAAAAAATACTGTGGAATAGTAAGGTATCTGTTAGTTCTTTAGATTCGCATATTGTTGGAAGGAGTGGTTTCGATTATATTATGAGGTTTATTATATATATATATATATATATATATATATATATATATATATATATATATATATATATATATATATATATATATATATATATATATATATATATATATATATATATGAAGCTTAAGCATATACTTTTGAATAAAGCCGAATTTTATGAACTATACAATATA
Organism: Boloria euphrosyne; assembly: GCA_951802675.2. Lineage (NCBI taxonomy): Eukaryota > Metazoa > Arthropoda > Insecta > Lepidoptera > Nymphalidae > Boloria > Boloria euphrosyne. Next base: position 8,614,093 of record OX637896.1, read on the forward strand.
CATATAATAAATTTCTAATTTTCCCTTTAATGTCTGTCTGTGGGGGTGTCACTAAAAAAACCCTAGACAGATTTTGATGAAACTTAGTATGATGATAGTTCGATTGATTAGCTTATCTTTAGATTAGACAAACCTGAGCGGAGCGATGATGAATCTACACTAGTTACATATAAAATGTATCCATAAAATTACAGGCATATTATAAAGAGGTAGGTAATAATAATGGTACATTATTATTACTTCTTTATAGGGATAACTTCTGAAATTACTCATTCATTTCTATTATTTTTATACAGCCGAGTGTTATATGCTAATTTTTAATAATATAAAATGGATTTACTATCATAAATTGTAACTTTAATTGAAATTTCAAGAGAAACCGTTTGATTCGTCACCTATGACTTTTGGTTCAGTTTGTAGTGTGCCAAACTGCTGTGCTAGCGGTCGCGGGTTCGAGTTCCTTTGAGGACATAACTATCAACAAAATGTATATTAGGTAATCTTACTATAGATATAACTATAGACCTATACCCTATAGGTCTATAGTTATATCTATAGTAAGATGGACCCTAGCAAATGAAAAAGGATCAGTCGGTAGTACAAGAGTATATTATGATTTAGTTAAAAATAAATCAATAAAAACAGCATCTTAGCTTTTATTATTTTCACTAAAGAAACACTTAACACTAAAACGAATATTATAATTAAATGACTTAACTTTTCAGTTGTTTACGGTGTATTTTCACGGTCGAATTGACGCAGTGGCTACGTCTAGTGGCTAATCAAATTATCTTAAACTTACTCAGTCATTGTAATCAATTAGAAACAATCTGGATGGAATTTTACATCATCAACATAAACAAATGTTGGTGCGATTTCTTCATATATCTTTACCAATTTAAAATAATGAATTATATTTTTTTACTTTTCGTCCGTTATTTAACTAAAGGAGAAATTTATAGCAATCATTCCTTAGTACCTTAAAATATTGTAAAATATTTAATTAATTTTAATGTGTCAAAATAAGTTTTCAAATATTATCTTACATTATATAGTAGGTATAATATTTTTCTTAAATGAAATTAAATTGCTGTAATAAATTTTCCCGTGACCACGTTTACTGTAAAATCGGCACAACTCAGAATGAGTCTATATTTGTACGTGTGGATAGATTCTATATAAGTATCAGAACTCTTAAGTCAATGAAGATATATTTTCGTTATTATAAGACAAATAGAATATGTAGCTGATACAAAATAAAAAATAATAATAATATACGAATGTATTATGACAATTTTTAATATAAGGATTAATTGTGTCGTTTTAAGACAATTTGTATTTAGTTCATTGTCATTCTTTTATTGAATCGATACTTAATAATATTAAAAGAAAACATTAATTCTTACAATAATTTATAATTGCTAAGACTTTGCTAAGATTAGATAGTAAGGCGTTACATTCATTTACACCTTTACAGTTTACAGGCGTATGCGACCATAAAAATACATCAAAATACTGCAATGTGGAAAATTAGACTTTAACATTAAACTAATTATATCAATGAGCGCAGGTTCGATACTTCTTTGTTAAAAAAAATGAAGCGATTAAAATCAATAAATATTACTTGAGGAAAAATTATAAATACTCATGCCAATACAACTGTATCATAGTGAAAACAGTTGGCTCAACGAACGGGAAATTACATCGTCTCTAGTATATTTAGAATTCTCAATGGCTGCGGCAATTTCATTAACGGTTTAGAGGTCGTTAGTACATTATTTTGTTGTCTTCCTTTGTTGTTGATAGTTAGAAATTTGCCGAAATTATGACTATTAGTTTTGGTTTTGGTCATAAATAAGTTCTCAATTTTCTCTGTTCTCCCTGTCTTTAGAAAAAAAATGCTAAATTTATATACATTTATTATACATTTAGGAGCCAACTAATAAATTTTTAGATACTTAAAACAGAGGCTTTTAGTGTAGTTTCTATAATTTTTACAGGTGAACTATTACTTTGATGTATTGTAAGTGTATTTTTTAAATGATTTTATATAGCACGTAACATGTGTTATATAAAATCTAGTAGTGAAAATTCTTTTACGTTAGTTTAGTTATAGTTTCGCAATTAAACATTTATTTATTTTTTAATTAAGAGAATAGTGTCGTTCTTGATAATAATTAATTACACATTCAGCGGTGAACGTTTCTTATTTTCTTATAATACAATCACAAAATCTAGACGAATAAAGTGCCACCTCCTTTCTAACCCCGGACTTATAGTGACTTCCATAAGTAGAGTCATGCAAAAAATATGCGAGTACGAAATCATTTGAGTAAAGTGAGATATACGTTTCATCAACGTTACTTAAGAAAGTACCTTGACACAATATGTAGATAGTTGATTGTTAGTTGGTTGACGACTAGTGGTCCGCCCTCGCTTCAATCAGGTCCTAAATACATTGACATATGCCTTTTAATCGATAGGAATATATTTTAAAACGCTAGCTTTTGCGCGCAACATCGCTCTCGTAATTTATTTACATAGGTACATATTATTAATTATAAATAAGCACATATTATATAAAACAGAATAAATGTACAATTATTAATAGGGCACTAATCTATTTAAAATTACTTTAAAATATTATGGATCAAAGACCAATATATCAAAGCTCAAACCATGACCCATTTACATAAATTTACCTAATTCTCGTTTACAGATTAAATTGTCATCAAAACTTAAAGAATGACTTATTTATCTAAAGATCTTATAAAACCCTATAACAATTTGTCATGTCAAAGGAATGATTGTAAATTGTCAAGACTATTTCTATCGACACCGGTTGTGAGGAGAGCGAAATTGGATGCGCGTGCGCAGGCGCCACTATTTAACTACATATTATAAGTATGTATGTATATATTCTGTCTTCGTTAGATGGCACTATTTAGACAAAAAGTGGTTACTGGCGCCAGTAAATGAGTATTCTTGGATATGAGGTACTGTCCTAGTTAGACTAAAGGAATTTCATAATTATCTGTGGTAGATAGATTAAATTATGAATGTCATATGTATTAGTAATCAAACTTGATTGCTTCAACAGTTTGATTATACAAGCAAAACATTAAGAGTAACAAAATGAGTAAAAAATGAATCCAACTCACACATTTCTGCTTTTACTGTTTTTAACTAAGTAGGTATAGTTCGTACTGTTATCACACCTACTTAGGTTTTATTTGTAAAAAAAAACATGCAACTGGAATGATAAGCGGCTTTTTTGAAGTCGGTTGAAAAACAAGAGTAGGAGATTTTCGACAGTTTTTAAAGTGCAATTTATTTATCAACTGGCAGTAACAAAAACACAATATTAAAAATATAATATTTTACATGTAAATACTTTTTCCTTTTCAAATTCAATTTTTTTAATCTACATATTCCACTTTTCTGTAACTTATCAAGCATTTTCTTTCATACAAACCTTGTTCGAACGTTTACAAGCACAACAAAAACGAATCAGCCAAAAAATTGATGCTGTTGTCGACAAGAGTAACGCTTACATAAATGGATATAGAATGTACATAGAAATTATAAAAACTAGTGACCCATAAAAATTATTTTGCAATTGGAGAAATATTACTAAGTCATTAGAATCAAATTGCCTTCATCAACTTAAAATTAACTCCGTGTAAGCATTTGCAAAAGAGTGTCATAATTTTTTAGGCATTTATTTTCTTTTTTATGTTTGAATTTTTATTAATAGAAAGATCCCTAAGCGTAGTCTTTATTTTATAAAACAGAAAGTGCCCATTGGTTGGCACCGCCCTCCCTTCAAAGCGAGGAGGAACATGCCATAGTCCACCACGCTGGCAAGCAGGCCCTCGTGATGTTTTCCTTCACCTTAGAATAAGTTGTAATAATACTAGAAATACGCACATAAAAATATCAGAGGCCAAACCCGGATTTGAACCCGCATCCAAGCGATTCATTAACTCATAAAAATATAAACATAATAGTTTACTATCAACGGCATCATTAAGACAGTTATCAAGGTAGTTAAAGGAAAAATTACCTTATTCTAAAAATAAACGCTAGTTACGTTGATACAAGTTTTTCTTACCGATTTCTCGTTACATCAACTCATGTTTTCATCTGGACAGGTTGCCTATACATAACTTATATTACATAATACTTTCTTAGTTTTGAAAATGGCATCATAGTACCTTATATAATTTTAACCCTAAACATTTATATTTAAATAATTTATAAATATGGCAATATTACCTATTAACTTATTTTTAGCTAGTATATCTTTGGAATTCACGGGCTCGTAGGAGCCCGGTCCTTTGGAAGGCTTGCGTGGGGACACAGGTCCAACACGTAGAGGCCCCTTAAGAGATTCAAATTTGTTTGATGTAACGCATCGTCCAGGATCCATCTGTGAGTAACCTATAGGAAATTGCTCACAGATGGCCTCCGGATAGTGCGTAGGGACTATGGAAAATGTGAAAAACTAAATAGGGTTATGGAATGGAGTTTGGATAGACTATAAACTGGGTTATTGTTTGAGACTAACGGACGTCCGCCTGCTCAACAGTCTCAGATTGAATATTTGGCGGACGGTGACTCGCCTTCCACTAGATGGGTCCCCACAAAGTGGCATAAAGCCTTGGGCGCAACATCGGCGTGGTCGGCTAAGGGTGTCGAGAGGTGTGCACCGGTTTCACCATCGCGAGAGTGCTCGTGAGCGGGTTTCCCCGTTATTACGCAGATTGAGCACTTCCACCCTTTCGAGCACTAAGCTCTTGCGCTCCACTCTGGACGGCCAATGAAGGCAAGCCAGATATTTTTTTATTTTAATATTTGTTATTCAAAAGTATTATGTAGTGTTGCTATTATAATAATATATTGTGTGATATTTTCTTACCTATAAATTGTTTATGCTAAGTTACATATTTATATTTTATAATTTAAATTAAGTATTAATTTAATATAAGAAAATTAAGTTAAAATTGCTAAAAAAATATAAATTGAACTTTGATTATTTCAAAGTATTAAGCATATATTAATTTGCAGTAGTGTTGCTTAACCCGCGACCCCTGGCGCAGCAAGTAGAGTTACTACAAACTCAGCCAAAAGTTTCCTCAAGTACCTTTGTATACCTGGTCAGAGCAAGGAAATTAGCCAAATTATTAATATATTTTCCCACAAGAAGCGCACTCATATCTTATCATTAACGATTCTGCACCAGATCTTCAATGTTATTTAAGTGTAGGTTAATTGAAGCCACCTAGTTACACGCGGGAGGTCACCTTATATGTATTATTATGCATTACGATTTATTCAAGAACGCATTTCCAGATAAAGATAAACAAACATTCAAGTGTCATGACAAACTACTAGGTTACCTGTTACAATAAACTAATATAGCCCGTGACTATGTTCGATAAATTACTCGAATGAAAAATTGGCTAATGCCCAATTGTAATAGCCCAAAGGGTTAAGTAAAATTTAGAATACATTATTTTTAAAATTATATCAACGTACTTACTCATTTAACATAACATAATTACCAAGTAAGCGAAACGCGGAAAAAAAATGAACGGATATATTGGGACATCATATATATTTTTAAGTAAATTATAATTTAATTATAATTTAAATATAAATTACCTTTCATAATAGGTCCTAATATGTGAAATTTTATGAAAATAATTTTTTTTTTTGGGCCTAAACTCAATTTCTTAAGTTTTGTCCTAAATACTTTATTTCTAAATAATGAATAAAATTCTGCAATATCAACAAAGAATAAAAACGTCATAACTCAAAATATGGAATAAAGGCATAAATTGAAATTAAAAAAACGTGTAACTGAGGTTAATGTTCGTTGTTCAACATGTCATATTTTACTTGTATTCAAATGTCAAAATTACGTGTACCTATTTTAAATTAACTTTCTAATTTTTTAATTAAAATAAAACTTAAAAATTGTGTATCTTAGATGTAATGTCCAATTCATACTAAGCAACTGATATTTATTACTTGAGATAAATGCTATATAAAGTATAGACTCTGTTACTCAGTCTCAGAAAATTTTTAATAATTTAATGCTGAATCAAATATTAAAATTTTTAATTATTAAAATAAAAAAAACAGACGATAGTTTAAATAAAGTTAAATTGTACTTTATTAAATTAGGGTCTAAACCTTTGATTATTTTTATATAATCAAAGGTCTAAACCTAAGAGGCTAAGGACGTGTATACATGGAATTTGTAATAATCCTTGCTTTATCTAATCGAAATCAGTTTAGAGTAAAGAGGTAACAAACGAAGTTACATTCACATTTAGAATTTAGTATCGACTAATATTAGTATTGATAAAAATAATACAATAATGTTTTTTAATAGTGAGTGAGTAAACTTATCATTTAATATCTCACGTCTTAAATTACGTAAAAAACGCGGAAATGCTTTTAAGAGAACAAATCAATTTGTTAGATTTAATAGTATTGTAAAATTAATTGTATTTTTTCTAAATATAAGTTGCTTAAGTGTATTCAGTTCCTTATGGAATTTAAATTACTTTTTTATATACTTTTTGTGGAAAATTTGTTCTTTACGTTAAGGGACGATGATGGAATGTTTACTGTAAATTTTAGTATATTATATTATACATGTTCTTATCGCGAACAGACAGGACGACAGACAGACAGTCAGACGTGGCGGAGGACTTTGTCTTATAATATGTAGTGAAACCCATTGCAGAGCAAGGGCCTTTGGAAATATTTTGCGACGGACCCCGCGCTTGCTTAATCCGGCACTGGGGCATAGGTATTTGGATATACCTACCTACTGATAGTTTAAAGTTTATAGCGGAATTTAAAATAGACACAAATCTCTAAAATACTATTTTATACTTACAAAAAAATGTGAAAGAACGTTTGTTATACATATTATACTATTAGATATTAGAAGACAGTACGCTTTGGGAATGATGTGATCGCCTCCAGGCTGTTTCAACCTATAAAATTATTGTTAATTTCAATTTAATTTAAAAAAGAAAAACCGATTAACATAAAAAAATAATATTAGTCCTACTGAGTTCCTTTCCATATCAGTCCTGGTCAGCGGTTTCTTCTTTCCGAACTGGTAGTAAACTCATGACGTTCAGTAAAAAGTTGTAAAAATTTTATGATGAAAAATTTTTTAGAATTTGAATGTACTATAGGCTAAGTGTAACTTTTAATCATTTTGATATAAAGTGCATATCAAAACCTATAATTGTTTTATAATAGTCACAACGCTTGCAATAATACCGATATAAAGGGAGGTCGAAGAAAAAAATATTATGGTATACCGTATACTCGTATCTCTAATCTAAAGGACAAGTATTGGGCTTTACGTATTTCCCAACTTTAACAAAAAAAGGTATTGTGGAAATATAGTAGGTAGAATAAATAGATTAATACAATAGATTGCGAAACAAGAATATCTTATTACTGCAATTATAGAAAATTAATCGTTATAAATTAACTCATTGAAAAGTGGATGACAACCTGTTTGTTTGTACACGTGTGTTTAGTATCTGTTGTATACAACATAATATATTTTTTTAATACTTTTTCGTATCGGGCGATCGTGAAAAACTTTGTTTACAATTATATAAATTCTTTATTGCACTAAAACTCTACTACAGTAATGCAAATGCAAATTAAGTTTGCAAAGGTGGACAAGGTGAAGGATTTGTATCAGAATAAGAACCTATAGCGAGTCATTCTTTCGCTCGGTTTCGTCATTACGTAACTGTTAGTAAGTAGGTACTACATAATATAATCTCGTGTCTCAGTGTTTGTTATCGAACTCCTCCGAAACGGCATGACTGATTTTTATGATTTTTTTTGTGTATATCTGGTGGGTCTGAGAATAGGTCGTAGACTATTTTTTATTCCCCTAGGAGATAAGGGTGGCCCTCTATAGATTTTTTTTTGAATTTTAGACCAAATTTTTATTTTTTATTTTTTTATGATTTGGCATCAAAAAAAACTTATAGCCCTAAATTAACGCCCCTCGTGCGCGGGCGGAGCCGCGCGAATTGCTGGTATTATATATATTTCTCAAACGTGGTACTTTCCTGCAATAAAAGGTTGATACGGATACCCAGCTATCTTAGCAGCAGTATATATATAATCAAATGTTTTTATAATTTTTGTCTACCTGTTGTCAGACTGTTTTGGAACCTATCAGAAGGCCACTGGACAGAGGTGTAATAGCAGCTGGTTATCCGGATCTACCTCTATATGACCTCTGAGATCTATATTAACGGTTATATTAAAAAATATTTATAAAAAAATAATATTAACATCTAATTATTATTATTCATAGTAGAAGACACGTAATGATAATTATGTACCTGTAGATTAAACTAGCAATATCAGTTCTAATCATTATTAAAATATAGGAATTGGTGGTAGAACGTTGAAAATTCTTCAGAATTTCCAAAAACTTCTTCGCTTCTTGTAAGAGCTATTAGCTCTAGCTTGCATCAAGCGAAGCGGCGCGGCGCTTGAATATTTTTTGTGACATTTTAGCCAATGTACTTACTTATACAAAATAAAACACTTGACAAATATAACTGAAACCCTCCTCGAGAACCACTCTTTCTATTGGTGAAAACAACATCATAATCAGTGCCTAGTGCACCGCATGCAGTTTTTGAGTTTTGCATGAACAGACAGACAGACAGACTTTGTTTTATAATATGTATAGATACTCATCTACAAAAACAATGATTCAAGATCATCCGACATTCGTTAATCGTTATCTTTGTCTACTGCACCTTGTCATACAATGGTATGTAACATTGAAATAACATGCATATATATGTTGGTATAATAACAAATTATGTAGGTCATAGTTCAAATCCAATAGTAACCGAAAACTAGCCATTTCCTGTGACTATATGCGCTCGTCTATATTTTATGTGTGGACTGCTTCGGCGGTAAAGTTGCCAGCGTATGTAATTAGGCAGTGGTAGCCCAGTGGTAATGCTCTCGCTTGGATAACCGAGTGATGCGGGTTCGTATTCATGTCTCGCACCTCTGATATTTTCATGTGCGAATCATTTCTATCATGATTACCACTTGTCTTACGGTGAAGGAAAACATCGTGAGGAAACTTGCATGTCTGAGAAAACCTAGCAAGTGTTCGAAAGACATGTTAAGTTTGCCAACACGCACTAGGCTAGGACACTCATCCTGAGGGAGGCCCGTGCCCAGCTGTGGGACGTTAAAAAGGGCTGAAAACAAGAAGAAGACATGTAATTCGGCTATAGATCAGGTTGTACTGCGTGCGAGTCCCGAGTCCATCACAATTTAGTTTCAGTAACTAAACTTTCCTCTCCTCCTGCCTCTCGGTTAAAAAAGCCTTAGTTACAGGTCGTAGTAGGAAAGGGACGGAGGGTTCCTCGAAGAGCTAAGAAGCCTTCAGTCAAGCACCTGTGTTGTTCTTAAAACAATAATAATTATGATTAAGTATCGATTATTTGGTGGTGGTGGTTCATTATATTTTTCTCTTATTTCATCAAGAAAAACTTTGCAACAAAAAAGAAATTACTAGAAGGTTAAAATTATTTTATAAACAAGTAATAAATTAACTACATTGTTCTCGGGAATTTTATCACTTCCACGTAATAAATGTGAGCCGATGAGTGTACGTTTTTTTATCAAATGACCTCTCGCAATCTGTTGCAATAGTTCACTTGATTTAAAATACATATGTGCAAAAGTGACACGCCCTGACTTACGCCAATTATAAAGACTTAGATAATAATAAATAAATATACCTATATGTTGGGACATTATTACACTACATATATTATGTAACTTTATATATACATTACATATTATAAATATTAAGGTCATCTCATTTACTTATGGGCTTTGTCTGTTGAATACAACTACAACTACAAAAAACCTACATGCAGCGCTCCTTTCATTCCTGAGCACAAGTCTCCCTACAATCTTACAGTTCACTGACGAAATACGGTTTTGTGGACTTCACATGTACTTCTATAACTTTCTAAGCTCCCTCAGACTGCAGACACGCATCCAACCGATTTTTAAGCAGTGAGAAATTAAAGGCTTTGAAAAATATTATCTAAACTAGCTTATTGGTATGTCTGCAAAATTATCGGCTAGAGATGTTTTCAGTATATTATAATATCAATATATTATTGTGCCCGAAGAACCGCGTTCGAATCCGTTTGGTGTACAAAAATATAAATCATTTTTACGTTTCTTAAGCTTATTTTGTTTTTTGTCACTCTACAGCCAACATGATTAAGTTTGCCCCACCCACTGTATCAACCTATCGATATGTTTTCAACATCTTCCGAAGCAAAGGTCTCCTCCCTATCATATTGGAGTACTCAAAAAATCTAAATCATTTAAAGCATCGTATTAGCAAAACGTTTACCAAATCAAGGTCACATTTCCCTCTTCGGCCGTCCAAATGAAACATATTTTTTTTTTTGTTAGTACATTATTACAACAGCGCCACCTAGTTCCGTGGCAAACTAGGAGACTTGTATTACGGATACCACACATATAAATTTAAAATACATACATATTAAAAGTATAAACACCCATGACTGAAGTACACACATTAAATGAATGCCCCCAACGGGACTCGAACCCGCGACCGCTGGCGCAGAAAGTAGGGTCACTACCAACTGAGCCATATTCCGCATTATTAAAGTGTTAATATTATTATAGTTACATATAATAAGGTCACGTTAATAAACCAAAAGTATATTAATTAAGCCTGTAACAACGAGTATCAGTTAGTTCTTCTAGTTATAGGTATATTATTTATCAGCCGTCCCAGATTGTCAGAACAAAGCGCTGGACTTTGTAAAGGTGATTCACTCAGTTATCGAGCTCTTGACATATGTCTGCATAGGCAACATATGACAATGTCCAGTATTATAATAGTAGTAATGACCCTTTTAGGGCAGTAGTACAAGTAGGCCAGATAACCAAGGGATGCGGGTTCAAATCCAGGTCTCGCAGGCCGGATAACCACCCTTGGTTGCGGGTTGCTTGCGGGTTCAAATCCAGGTCTCGCACCTCAAGTGTTGAATAATAGAATGGAAAGCTCATCGTTCTATGGATTTTCAGTAAAGTTTTTTCATAAATATATAAAAAAATACATATTATGTAAAAAGTTAAGTACATTAGCTAAATAAGTGCTCATTAAATCAACATCATACCTACTTTCGTAAAATGGAAATCATATAAAATAATTATCTAAACTCTGTTTCCAATTTTATTCATTATAAATATAAATAAATAAATATAAATACGTTAGGACGTTATTACAATAGCGCAATTTAGTTCCGTGGTAAGCTACGAAGTTTGTATTACGGATACCAGATAGTTGATATACTACACATATATACATTTTAAATACGTACACATTATAAATATAAACACCCATGACTAGAGTACACATTCGTCAAGTAGACTCACTACCAACTGAGCCAAACGTGTCGTCAAAGTATAAGTATGTTGACCCCAGAACAACCAGCTATAATCATAATAAATTTCATCAAAATCTGTCAAGTGGTTTTCTCATGTAGTCACAGACAGACAAACAAATTTTGTATCGAAAACAATAACAATAACTATTTCAATAAGTTTTTTATTATATGTATGTTATGTTACAGTTAAAACCCGTTTTCAGTTACAACGCGTTTTGTCTAGTGAAAACTAGTTCTGACGAAACGCCTAAGTTAAAACTAAAATTGATGAAAAGTTTGGAACAAAAATGTAATTGTCTATAAATTATATAGGAAGTATGTTGGGTAACCTGCCTCGGTGGTGTAGTGGCTAGCATGTACGGTCACACACCGAGAGGTCCTGGGTTCGAGTCCCGGGTCGGGCCAAGTTTAGCTATTGAATCTTTCTGTTTCGTAAGCCTCAGTAACAGCCCGGAGTTGGGAAGTTGGCAGGCAAAGCCAAAGCAAAATAACCCTAAATAGATACATATTTGATTAATCTATCAATTTGTAAACATAATCTGGCTGGCACCGACTCCAAAATTAACAAAGTCCTTAAAAGTATTATTTTCTACTTTTTAGTTTAGATTTATTACACCATCAACTTGCAAGAATTTTTCTTGGGACTTGTTGAATACTAAACTGGCGAAACATAATAAATTAGCTTATTTAAATACCTAAAATAAATGTGACATAAAAAGTAACTCAGATTTTAAGTATTTACTAAAAAAAAATGTTAAGAATACCATACCCCATAATCAATTCTAGTTTTTACTAAGGCGTTTCGTCAACACTAGTTTTGACTAAGTAGTTAAAACGCATTGTAACTGAAAACGGGTTATAACTGTAACATATACATAGATTTACTCAGAATGTACATAATATACCTGTAAGTTACGATAAAATTCACATAACAACAAATGTTATTAAAAAACTTATTATAATATGATGCGAAATAAGACATCATAGTTCAAACTGGTAATTTATCTCAAGCAAAGCAATTTGAACTCACGGTTTCGTCATTCAGTTTTATTATGTTGAACTCTGAGTTGACTTCGAAAAATATGAATTGTTTTCATTACACAGAAGCAGTTTTATTAACATGATGTTATACAAATAAGATAAGTTAAAAATTCAACAAAACAATATTTGAACATACTAATTCCAAGAGCGCACCCAGTCCTAAAAATGGTTGTGGTCACGACCACTCGAAAATTAAAAGAGCAACTGTTGAGTTTCTCGACGGCTCTTCTCAGCAGAACAGCATTCCGGTAGCTTACTCCCAGACTTACGAGTGACATTTAATTCAATTCTATATTATAATGTAAAAGTGACGATTCAAAAGTGCTTGTAAAAGTATATTTGAATAAAGCATATTGTTTTGATTTGATTTGACTTGGTCATGAGCGAGTCGGACACGTTCATGATCGATATGTCGGTTACTGATCGATTTCGGCCTTGACTAGGCTCAATGAAATTTCACTTGGCAGCTTACTGTATGAAAGATTTAATTTAAATAGAAGTGCACGAGATTCATTGTCAAGATCAGGTGGAATGATACAACTAAGAAAGTAAAAATATCAAAGAATTGGGATGAAATATAGATTTTCAACTCCCAGTAACTTTTATTGATAATAAAAAAAATTTTAGATTGCTGCACGAAAAAGCAGTGCCCAGCAGTAGAATATTACGTAAGGTTATAATAGATTGCAAAATTATTTACTATTTTCAAGTGGTAGTGTCATGCTTGTTACCTTCGGGTAGCAGCCGAATGGGCCGGCACGCCCCGTATAGTACCACTCTCTCACAGAAGACCGGCAAGAGGCAGCTACGCTGTCGCGTTTTGTCCGGTAAGTGAGAGTCCGGGAGGCCCACTTCCCATCCCTACTCCCATCCTTCTCCCTCCCTCCCTTTTCTGAAAGGCCGGCAACGCATCTGCAAGCCCTGTGGTGTTGCATATGTCCATAGGCGGAGGTGATCACTTACCATCAGGTGAGCCTCCTGCCCGTTTGCCCCCTTTGTCCCAAAAAAAAAAATTATTTATGAAATAATAAAAAATCAGAAAATCGGTACTAGTTTTCCATTGGGAAAAAATAGAGAATCTCTGAATGAAAATCCATTATAAAGCTTAGAAAATATGAGCGCACAAACAGACAAGTGGATGGTATCTTCTTTAATACTAATTACTCGTTAAAAGACAAATATCGCGCAGGTTAAATAAGGTTCTCCGCAAAACGATAGTGATTCGCTAGTTTCTAGGTAAATATTTAACAATATGTTAAAAATACATTTGATAACGTGTTTCCAACGCCCCCCAATACTTTTATGTACTCGTATGACTTGTGACGTATGATGTAACATTTCGATAAACATTACGATTTATATAAATAGAAATATCTAATTTACTTTGCGAAACTTTAATTTTGTTAAATGGATATGGAATATTTAGCAATTTGACGACACGTTTGGCTCAGTTTGTTTGACCCTAGTTGCTGTGCGTGCGGTCGTAAGTTCAAGTCCCGCTGGGGGCATTCATTTGTTGAATATGAATGTTAGGTACTTCAGTCATGGGTGTTTATATCAGTACGTATAAATAAAATTCAAGTGTCTGTTTTTAATTTCAAATTAACAGCTTTTTCAGCTTTTCATCAAGAAACAATTTGTTTTTCCTCCGTCTGCCTATCTGTCTGCCTGTTTGTTCCGGCTAATCTCCGAAACGGCTGGACCGATTTTGAACGGGACTTTCACCCGCAGATAGCTAATGTTATAAATTATAAAAACCGTTTAATTAATGTAACGTACGCCCAACGAAGCGTATTTGAAGTTATATATTATGTCTAGTGTTTCAACTATTTGGATTTCGTAACACAAGCCTCGTAGCTTACCATGGAACTAGGTGGCGCTGCCCTGTGAGTAAAATCTTCCAAAATATTTATTTATTTGATTTTGTCTGTTTAAATAAAAAAATATAAATAAGTGATGTAACAAATGTACGTTATTTCATATTCGCATTCGCGAATGTTGCAGCTGTCATACGAATGGGAAGGTCAAAAAAATGTGAATATTCGCGAATCTTTCGTTACTTCACTATTACACATATTTAATTAAATGCAAAGAACTTGACAGTTTCATCGGTGATTTTCCTTAACCATGTGCCATGTGTCACGCGTGAATACCCATATTTTACTAAAAATGATAAGAAGATTAAATTATTTGTCGAATAAATATGTAATAAATCTTAAAATTACAGACACTAAGAACTTTTTGAAATTTAATTATATCTATATTCTATCCATATAACGCATATGTGTATAGAAAACACATATGCGTTATAAAAAAAACCTGCCAAGCATCATGAATAACTTCGGCAAAGTGGATTAGCTTCTACCATTTGATTTCTTGCATGATCTTCTGCACTTACACGGCTCATAAACTGATAATACCTTTTAAAATCGATATTAGATAATTTCCTATTGAAATGATCTTCACATCGGTCGATTACAGCTCTCTCTTTGGCACTTTTACCCCTTAATATTTGGCGACAAGCCTACAATGCATTATTGTATCATTTTTCTTGTTACTAACATTTTCCATCGTATGTTCTTCTCTTGTGACAGAACGTGAAGCGTATGACGTATCATTAGAATATAGGAATTATTTTATATACTGTTATTTAAATCTTGTTTTAACATATAAATTCTGAGTCGAACTCACCCTTAAATATTTTTAAACACAACCACAGATGATCAATCAGTTTTAGAATTTTTGTCTATCTGTCCGTAACTGAATCACTTAAAAAAGCACTGAAATCTGTCATTTCGATGTTGGTACCATGATAACTGGTTTTTCGGTCAACATATAGGATACTCATTATCGCAGAAACACAATTCAGAGAAATCCATACGTACCAATAATATTAAAACGGACCTTGAGACGAATCTGAGCAAGGGTGAACTAGTGATTCATTTATTTAATATTTTGCAAAGTGCTTGTGAAATTCATCACATATTTCATCAAAATATGAAGCAATATACATGGCGTTGGATGAGGCAGTGGTAGCCCAGCGGTAACGCGTCGCTTGTATGACCGAGTGATGCCGGTTCAAATCCGGGTCTCGCACTTCTGATATTTTCATGTGCGAATCATTTCTATTATTATGATTACCACTTGTCTTACGGTTAAGGAAAACATCGTGAGGAAACCTGCATGTCTGAGAGAACCTAGCAAGTTTTCGTAAGACATGTAAAGTCCGCTAACACGCACTAGGCCAGCGCGGTGGACTATGGCCTGATCCCCCTCGTGCTGAGGGAGGCCCGTGCCCAGCAGTGGGACGTTAAAAATGGCTGATGATATACGTGACGTTTGAATTTAAATCAAATGGGATAAGTGTAACATTATGTACGCAACAGATTTATTCTTATCAGCTTATCAATAGTTATTTGAAACCAATGTATGGGTGTATCGTATATTTGTTTGTCGTGTCGCATGTTGTGACGTGCGCTGTGTAATTAGAGGTCAGGGGATGCCAAAATCGGGTGACGACATAGTTGCGACGAAATTAGGCATGGACGTCACTTGTTATTTGTATCGATACTATTGTTATTATAATTATAATATAATATATAATAGTAATTTATATCCTTATGGTTAGTGATTTGTTTTTTTATACTTTGATGGCTTAATTATCTATATATTCATAATAATTTTTATCCCACCTACCATTAATATTAGTTTTTAAAGTATCCTACGAAATAAAAAAGTCAGTTTTAATAACTAAATTAATTTAGGAATATTGTTCGTATGCTCTTCACTTAATAGTCAATATATTTTCTGGTTATTTGTGTTTGAAATAAAATAAAATCTCAAATATACTAGCAATTACCACTGCTCCGCCCACGTTCTAATTATTATTAAAAATAGGGATTGGTAGTAGAAGGTGAAAAATTTAGCGTTTTTTTTGATTCCAAATAATAAATAAATTCAAATAATAATTTGGTCTAAAAATAAATAGGAAAATTTAGGGAAGGCACCCTTAGATAATAAAAAATAGCCAATACGACCTATTCTCAGACACAAGAAAATTATAAAAATCGGTCAAGCCGTTTCGGAGGAGTTCGATAACAAACACTGTGACACGAGATTTTTATAAATTAGAATTTGTTGGTGTTGTACCTGTCCTATACTAAATCTTGGGATATATTTTTTTAATTATTTTATTAATCACCTGAAAGAGGTACCTCTTTTCTATCTTCCCACGACCGATACTGCTGTATAATATGTATTTATTTCACAAAAGCTTATCATATTTGCTTGTTTAAAATAATTATCCAAGTGTACACATGCGTCAAACAAACATTTTGTTGAACATTTTAAATAAAAATATCTTTTTGGAATTTTCCCGCGGATATATTTTTGTATCCCGACTTTTCTTAATATTATTATTACAGACCCACAATATACTTATTCTATAAAAATATATAAAATTATATCAAAGCACCTCACGATATACATCAAGTAACCTCACGATATTCCTTAATTTTAATATGAGTCATAATATTGTCTCAAAAGTCTTGAATATGTCAAAAAGCGGATCCACTACTTAATAAAGCCAGCTAGCATTAAGCGTACACAATACATAAGTATTTTTGTAATCAGCCCTTTTCGACGTCCCAATGCTGGGCACGATCCTCCCTTCAACACGTGGGGGGTCATAGCTCATGATGATTTCCTTCACCGTAAGACAAGTGGTAATGGTAGAAATGATTCGCACATGAAAATATCAGAGGTGCGAAATCCAGATCTTGGCGTAAGTTAAAATAAATTAAACAGTTTGTAAAATTTTCTAATAAAATACTAAGTTACTCCTTATAACATTAACTATCTGCAAGTGAAAGTCCCGTCAAAATCGGCCCAGCCGATTCAGAAATTAGCCGGAACAAATAGTCGGACAGAATTTTTTTAAAAAATACATAGATTTTTAATTTAAGTACCGTATATACTTTCATATTAGGCATTTAGTGAAAAGCCGTTAATTTGCAGTTAAAAACAAACACTTCCTAAAAGCTACTAAAGCTTAAACGAATGTCACGAAGTTACTACAATCTCTTAATTTTTATGGAAGAAAACACAGCGAAATGCCTTTATAAATCAAGATTTATTGCATCAAATGTCTACATCATTTTCCTTATTTTTGTCTTTTTAAGTGTATGGTAAGTTTGATCCCAGAGATTTTGGAGCTTAAAATAATGTATGTTTATATAAATGCCAAAAAAACTCATTATAATACGATATGTATACAACTGGCAAAAATTTATCCTTATAAATTGGAACCTATCTACTTACTTGCGTATAAAGTAAATTTTCCAAGTTACTAATTACAGAACTAGTTCTTTGCTCCTTCTCACCTCGAAAAGAGACTCAATTTAAATAAAACAGTTCTTAATAATAAAAACACCACTAAACGTCACTAACTAACGTCTTGGTTACAGCTATAATCAGTAGATACGAATCATTTACAACCTGATTACCACTTGTCTTACTGTGTAGCAAAACATCGTGAAGAAACCTGCATATCTGATCAAACAAAGCAAGTTTTCGAAAGACATGCGAAGTCTGCCAACGTACAGTGGCCAGTTTGGTGGACAATGGCCTGTTCTCCTCGTATTGAAGGGTGGCCTATGCCCAGCAATGGGACTTTAGAAAGTGCTGAATACTGTATACACAACTATAATCAAACTGTGTCACCTGTAAGCTATTAGCCATCTACACGATCATTGTGCCTATAATCTTTGATTAGATAACTTATTTGCAATATTATGTTATTATTATCGCAATTAGGAGTTGTTTTATCATTTTTGTTTGCATTTTGATTGTTAAAATTAAAACTGTTTCAAGAACAAATGTCTTTTATTATCTAACTTATCGCAAGTTACGTAAATATGCATCTATTTGTACGAATACTTATGAAGATAAAGAAGTAGCGTACATTTTTTGATATCACGTTTGGCTTAGCATGCGGTGGCCTTACTTGCTGTGCCAGCGGTTGTGGGTTCGAATCCCACTGGGGAAAATAATTTTTTTGTGAGCTCATATGTATGTACTCAGTTCATGGGAGTTTATATTTATAATATGAATGTATTTAAAGCTAATATCTGTATATCAACTATCTGGTATCCGTAACACAAGGCTCGTACCATGAAATTATATGGTAATGTGCATTAAATGTCATGTTCCTTATACGTTTGTAAATAATTTATAATATATAATAATCTAGTTAGTGTAAGCGTCGCCGTTCTAATTAGATGTAAAATAAATAAATAAATAATAAATAATAATAATAATGTCCCAACAGAATATTTGAACGATATTTCTATTCATATTTAAAACTATTCTAAAGGCTTCAATTATTGGTATGCATCGATTTAAATAAAACAAACTGGGTGAATATTAATTTAACCGCGTTTGAAAACAAGGTGATTATATTTTTTGGTCGGTATTGTTTTTGATAGTTAACATGTTTAACATAGTAGTGCCATTGTTACCTTCGGGTAGCAGCCGAATGGGCCGGCACGCCCCGTATAGTACCACTCTCTCACAGAAGACCGGCGTGAAGTGGCAGCTATGCTGTCGCGTTTCGTCCGGTAAGTGAGAGTCCGGGAGGCCCACTACCCATCCCTACTCCCGTCCTTCTCCCTATTCCCTCCCTCCCTTTCCTGAATGGCCGGCAACGCATCTGCAAGCCCTGTGGTGTTGCAGATGTCCATGGGCGGAGGTGATCACTTACCATCAGGTGAGCCTCCTGCCCGTTTGCCCCCTTTGTCCCATAAAAAAAAAAAACATGTTATAACTAAAACCTCCCTATAACCGAACGGAATGTTAAGTAATGCAGGCTCAAATCCAGGGTTGTATAGTGTTAACAAGGAACTGTTGGAACCGATTGATATATTTTAGTATTCCAAGCGCACATTCCCACCTCTTGATGCATATTTCAGGAGATTAGATAGTTCAGGCAGAATTATTAATGTTATAATCTTTCTTCTAATATATAAAAAATTCGTAACAGTGTTTGTTATCGAACTCGTACGAAACGGTTTGAATGTATTTTATGATTTTTTTTGTGTTTACTTGTTAGGTCTGAGAATAGGTTGTAGGCAATTTTTTATTTTCCTAGATCATAAGGTCCTCTTCAGATTTTTATTAATACTATCATCTTAATGATATGATAGAATTAAAAACGCGATAGGCTACTTGATTTACGAATGACTAATCTTGACTATCTAGCCTTACTTAAAAAAAAATCAAATTCCAGCCGTTTTAGAGGCAATAGGGGACACGCATCAATTACTGCATTTACATATATAGATTTATTGAGGACGACATTACGAACCCGCTGCAGTTACACATAATTGAATAAAAGAAATAGTATCCATATAATTAGTTATAAGGTAGAGAACAACTAGCAATCAATAGTAATGGTTCGATTTCATGTAAGATTCTACTAGCTGCAGAACTTGACCCTCAAAGTGCATTCACCTTTGACATCACTAAAAAGCAATCGACTCGTCTGTTGAAACATCTTCATTTTCTTATTTTCACTTACGTTCTCGGAAGAACATTCTCTTCATAGCCTTGAGGCAGTAGGGGTTAATAGGTCCCTAATGCCTAAAATTCTCAACGAGCCACGTAAATGGATTTATATAAATACTTCAATGATCATGGAATTCGAACCTAGGTCCTCTGCCTTGAAAGGCACTGTGATACTTGTGCTGTGGCAAAGTAATTTCTTCTTACCCAGATTGTTTACTTTTTTGCGGATGCTGATCGTTACCCGCCACACAATTTTTTCTACAAATGGCACGTATTACAAAATTTTCTAAGAAACCCTGCTACTTTATATCATTTTCAAGGAAAACATGATTCTTAATATGTACTATATTAATTGATTAAAGTTCTATTTGCTTAGTCCTAACAATAGGCTATCAATTAAGTTATAAAAAAGTAATTGCCTTATTGTAAAAGATCTTAGTAACGTTTATAAAAATATCGCGTATGAAAAATCAACACTACCTTTTAATTCAATATAAGACTTTCTTTGTCGCTATTTTTGTATGGAAAAATCACATGTAAATATAAATAAATAAACATGCAAGAAGAAAATAGTGAAGATAACGAAAACCCATAGCAAATAAGCCTTGGATGTGATATATGAATAAGGCTAAATCAATATCGATAGCTTTATATATCGATACGCTCCCATCACTAGCAGTTGAACTGCGTGCGTCGGTGAATGCGCGTATCAGTCAACCGCTTGTCGCTACTCTGCGCGTACGCATTTAACGTTTACAACGATTTACCAAAGTTTATTAGTGTTGTGATTGTGTTTTTTCTGTGATTTTCAATTAAAAGGTATCGATTTTTTGGTTTTTCTCTATTTTTTTATAATTTCAGGTTGAATCGTTTTTTCTTGTCTTATTATAATTGTTTTATGCGGCAATTTACTTAGTTACTTAGCAACGTGTTTTCTTAGCAGAATATTAGCGGGTTTGGTTCTTTGGCAAGACCGATTTCGCATAATATTAATAACCCTAGATACTGAAAAAAAAATTTAGAATATATTTTTTACAAATGAACAGTTAACACATTTTTATCGGTTATTAATTATTATTATATATAATTAGTTCTAACTTATTACTTCCACTGTAATATACTAAAATGTATGACATTATTATTTGGAAATTAATGAAACTATAAATATTTGGCAAAATATTATTTATAACAATTTAGAAATATATTTCATTGTATTTAATTTATTTATTAATGGACTCTACCGTGAGTTCATAAAAAATTCAGTCACGTGATTTTTTCTAAAGGATTCTAGAGCAGTCCCACATTTTTGATCCAGCACGACGAGATTTCTAGAACCGTTCTAGTACCAATAAAAACTATTACAACTTATTAGATATGCTTAAATTGATAAGGACTTGAAATAACTTTGTATAGGCTTTAATTAAATAATTATGACCTAATTATAATAATAACATGAAACTAACTTTAACTTTATTAACATAACACGTGGCCAAAATCTAAACCACTACATATTAAAAAATCCTTTGTCTGTTCGTATATGCTTTAGTTTTATATTGACATTTTTTTACGAAGAGAGAAAAGTCACGAGCAATATGTCGCATATAATAAGTAATTAAAATTACACACTATAAAAAATAGCTTATTTTTAAAATAATACTCTATAGGGATTGGTCTCTTACTAATTTTGGATATATCGAATCTAAAAAAAAATGTTTTTTGAAAATTTGGTAAACTTGGTGCCAATGTTTTTAATTATGAACAAATTTTCATTTTGAGTAGTTTTTTGATTAGTTCAGTATAATATATCTCACGTTTCTCTTATCTCTATGAAAAAAATTATCATTTATATATTTAATATGTACATCTTTTATAGAATAAAGCAATCAAAATGACCAGCGAATTACTCTAAAATCTCTCGGGAGCGTCCTTTCGTGTATTTTTGTCATACTTTATTGCTTTACATCAAACTGTAGACAGCCAACAAAGCTACAACGACCAGTTTTGATCCAACTTCAATTAAATTACTTTGATTACTGACAATAAATCGGTGACGTGATTTTCTTGTTTAGATAAAATTTTTCAGATCACTTCCCACTTGCATACAAACTTTACCTCTTAATATTATTGTAGTTGTATTTAAACAGTATGCTCTATGTAAGTGTAGAAAGAATGGAGAAAGGTAGACTTAAAGAAAGATTTTGGTTCGTCTATTACTCTCTACTCACACTTGACCATTTTCTATATTGAAAAATTCTGAAATATACTATATATTTTTTATTTAAATACGATGTACGTTTCATATATATTTTATTTGTAATTTTAAGAAAGTGTAACACGTTGGCTTTTTTTTAAAACCATCGATAAGAAGGTACTTTGAGTACTTAAAGAGGAACACCTCTAAAGTTTTCTAACCAACACCTTCGCCAAATGTGAATACATTGGTATGTTAGGTTACATTTCAAGAGTGATTTAAGAGGATAAATTTCAATACAAAAATTTTTCCTTAGGGCACAATAGTTAAAAGTTAAAAGTTAATGTTTAAGTGATTTCGTCGCAAGTCAATATAAGTTACTTATTAAAAAGTAATTGTTAATGGAGGATAAACTCATAACGATAATATCAATTGATTAAAATATTTTATTAGAATATCTCTTTCAAATAAACATAATGATTACAGCTAATAAAAAAGTTTCTACAATTTCGTAGATACAGATTAAAAAGCACAAACTTTTGACTCGCGCTTGACCAATTTTTATGAAATATGCTCTCATGCACTCATTATTTAGCACATATTTGTAAAGTAAATACCATAAGACGATGTGGTGTGACAGAACTGGCTCTGCCGAGGTACCAAAATACAAATTGGAATGTCGGATACATCAATACGTCATTATAAGGGAATGGAGAGCTGGTTCATTTAACATTTTGAATATTCACTTTAATGTATACATTTTATTTCTCTGTTTGCATATTAAGCTAATATAGCTAAGTTAAATTGGATTTAGATTTCTTTCTTCTTCTTCTTTTTCTCTATTTTTATTTCTCGATTATATGAATGTCTGCAAACAAATATTAGGTAGAAGAATAAAGTCTAAAAAGTTGCCAACACATTACCTAGTTGATAAGGCTAGGATATTTTATAAGCTTAGGTACAAAACCTAATAAATAATAATAAATAATTACACTCATAAATAAATATTAATAATAAAGCTTATGAAAACTCCCTCAATATGTATCCGCCTTATTTGTACAGGCGTACTTACCGAAACCATAGCAACAAAATGATTTAGCATTTTGATCACTTTGAAGGCATGACAGACATAATTATTTAAAATATTTATAAACGAGAAACTTAATAAAACGGCACTCATAAATTAAAGATGAAATTTTACATATGTTTGAGTATTCTAACGATGCATTTGAAAATGATTTTTAATATTAATCTTAAAATTTCTAAACTATAAGGAAAAAACTTCATTAATACGTTCCTAAATATATTTCTATTTTGTAATTTAGTTTGTTGGTTATTAAAATAAGACTCGACAGATTTTAATGGGATTGTTTCATTTGAATAGGAGTCGAGTTAGATAAAATTAGCAGGTTACGCAGGTTCGATTCTCGTACAAAGCAAGTGTTTATTAATATAATATTTTAAAAAGTGAAAGTGTAACGCATGATTAGATAAAAATGAAAGTAAATAATTACCCATCACGCAACGCCCAGAGTAAGTGAAATGTGGTCATTGGGAATATTACGTATGTAGTAATAGTATGTATGTATAGGATTGACACAATTTTCACTCAGCTGATTTACAAGTTTTATAGACGCTTTTAAGCTACATCTAATAAAATGCAGTGGTAGCCCAGCGGTAACGCGTCGCTTGTATAACCGAGTGATGCGGGTTCAAATCCGGGTCTCACACCTCTGATATTTTCATGTGCGAATCTTTTCTATCATAATTACCACTTGTCTTACGGTGAAGGAAAACATCGTGAGGAAACCTGCATGTCTGAGAAAACCTAGCAAGTTTTCGTAAGACATGTGAAGTCCGCCAACACGCACTGGGCCAGCGCGGTGGACTATGTCCTGATCCCCCTCGTACTGAGGGAGGCCCGTGCCCAGCAGTGGGACGTTAAAAAGGGCTGATGATGATGATGATGATGATGATGAATAAAATTTGAATTAAGTCGAATTAAGAAAATTAATTAATTTATTTATTATACTGTTATCACAAAAATTACATAATTATTTGATTAAAAGATAAATTAGTGTCTACATTTTCTTGGGACTTAAACCTATCTGAACTAGGTTAAAAACCTGTATCTCAAGTTACGGTTTTACAAAGAGACTTACTGAGAGAATCTCATTGAAATAGAATTAATTGACGACTCGTTTGGCTCAGTGGGTCTGGGTAGTGACCCTACTTTCTGCGCCAGAGGTCGCGGGTTCGAGTGCCGCTGGGGGCATTCATTTGCTAATCACGAATGTTTGTACTCCAGTCATGGGTGTTTATATTTATAATATGTATGTATTTAAAATTTATATATGTAGTATATCAACTATCTGGTATCCGCAACACAAGCACGTTAAGTAGCTTACTACGGAACTAGATGGCGCTGTTGTAATAATGTCCCAACATATTTATTTTATTTATTTTATAATTGTCGATATACAGAGACCAAATCTGTTGTTTTAAGAACTTTTGTCTGTCTGTTTCGGAATGCATTACGAGAAAACCCCTGAATAGTTTTAGATGAAATTACGTATGATGATAGCTGGTTATCCGGATCAATATAATTTGGTATGTTTTTCTTTCACGTTAAAACGGGATTATAGGTTACTTTATACTGCGGCGAAATGACAGATCTCGGAGAAATCGTTACTAACCTTTAAAATTATCCAGAGAAGCCGAACGAAGCGAGGGTGTTGCACTAGTGTAGAAGATAAAACTTTTAGTTTCTTCAAGTCTAAAAGCTCTCGTTGCTTTAATTGACGTCAAAATTTACAGATTTGCCTGATATTTTGTTTGTTTATGTGTCACGCAATATTGACAGTCTTAAAATAATTCAAAAAGTTGAACAGAGTAATAGAGAGTTACGTACATATATACTTAAAAAAAAAAGAATTCTTTCGCTATTCTAATATCGTTATATTTAGTGCTACTCGAATAAATAATAATAAAAGAAATGAAAATATTGCTATCAAAAACATCTTATTGAAGTTAAGTTCTCATTTGTAAAGACTAATTGCATCGAGGCAACGTCGTCATAGCAACCATCTCGCTAGACCAGTTCAAGATCTTTATTTTTAGTCCATTCCACTCAAAGTTAAAAATAAACTTCCATTATTGTAAGCTTACGTTAAACTTAACTGGTAAATCAACTTTGGTTCTAGTGCATTGGCATTGTGGGACGCCTGAGGCAGTCTTCTATATGGGATACCAGCAAACCCGGCCCACTTCTTTGGGTTAAGTTAAAATAAATTACTTAAACTGCTTTTTATAATTATCCAATAAAATAAAAAAGCCTAAGTTACTCCTTACATCTTACAACATTAGCTGTCTGCGAGTGACAGTCCCGTCCATCCGTAATCATGATAGAAATGATTCGCACATGAAAATATCTCGTTTAAACAAGTGAGCGCGTTGCCACTGAACGACCAGTGCCTTACAAACTACGCTACGTGTAGAGCTGATACCATCGTATAGTCAATAGTAGGTCTGAGCGAAGTAGACTTATTAGTTTACGTAAAATCGTTATCACATGAAGTTTTATTTAGTGTTATTGAACGAGTTATTGCCTATAAATTGCCAAATTAATGCTTTTTTATTTGCGTGAATTCTATTTTTGTGTCTACATCCGAAAATATTTCTACTTTGCCTTATTCTGTAAGAGAGTTCCAAAGGCAATCGAGGAGAAGAAATCCTTAATTACCCAAAATCTTTGCAGCTTTTAAAGGCAAAATAGAAAGATTACTGAATTGTTTAAATAGTGCCAGAGCTTATCTTGTATAGAGAAAGTAAATAAATCATTTCACTTTAAGATGACATTCAACCTGTAATCACTAACATCAGAACATCAGTACATATAAAAAATTGAAGTGCTTGTTTTTAATTTCAAATTAACAGCTTTTCACTAGAAGCATATGAAAGTATATACGGTACTTACATAAAATTTTTGTCTGTTTGCTCCGGCTAATCTCTGAAACGGCTGGACCGATATTAAAAATAATAATGTTTCTGTTTCTTATATACGTGGGTTAGGGTAAGTAGCTAATGTAGAAGAATATACATATTTTATACGTATAAATTGACTGTGAAAATTAGTACGTTATAAAACTTGACGCTATTATAAGTAATAAATAAATTATCACAATTTATGTAAGTAAGTACGTATACATTTGTATAATGTATGTATATGTAACTCGGTTCTAAGAACTTTAATCTTTGTAAAAGTGACCTACTGCTAATCAAGTATGAATGAGGTTAACACTTTGAGCTGCGCACGCGCAACTCAAATAAAACAAAAACATTTAATAGATAAGTGCTTCTTTATATGTCTCACTATACCGAAGTAATAAATTAACGGTGTAAAGACTTTTATATTATTATTTCTAATATACTTATATAATTATATATTTTGACGTCTCACTGTTGAACAAGAACTTCCTTATTATACGAAGGAGATCGGCCATTGTCCACTAAGTAGGGGTTGTTTCAACCCAATCAAAACTACAATAACAAAGCAGTTGCGTCTACGGTTTACTCTACAATCAGAGAGGTAGTAGGAGCAGCCCGCGCGGCCTACATTCCTCTCAAAGAAGTTGGCTCTTTCAAGTGCATCTCTTACTATTAAATCCGACTGAACTGCTGGATGCTGCTGACCAACTTTAAGAAGATTAAAACATTTTCTCAGAGGATCTCAAAAGTTTTCTTAGACATTTAGTTCAATCGACCAAACTACGGGCAGTGAGTATAAGTAACTTTAACGTTGGCTTTTTGCTGGGCTATTTTAATTTAATACCTTACGAGTAGGTACAAAACACAAGCCCTTTGTTTCTATTCATATATACGGAAGAGATTGACGCATTGCCTTGACATTACAATTTATTTGCAAATAAAGATAAACATGTAAATCTTTAATGCATCATAAGCTTATTTTGACCTACTTTAAAATAATTATCAATTAAATTTTATTGTACTTATTATAACATATCGGATGATATGGCAAAATTCATTGTAAGGTACTTTTATATGCTTTGATTGCGAGGTTTAGTATTTTTTTTCCTATTTGTATCATGCCACTATCTTTTCGAATTTTGTCGCGGATTTATTTTACTTTAGGGTTCCCGATGTTTCGAATGCTTCACAGCAATCATGGTCACGGGAGAGACTCGCGTAAGCCTAACGGGTAACGGTTGTAAAATTCCTCTGATCCCACTGGAAGATCGATGGAACCTAATAATTATGTATCTACTGACTCATTAATTCAATTGTTTTTGTTTCAAGCCATGGAATTGTAATGGCTTCAAACGTAGTTAAGCGAAAATTACTTCGCCAATGTCATGTAGAAAAATATAAAAATTTAAATATTGCAATTTTCAAAATCGACGATGCCTTTTATATCAACTTTATTTACTTACTGTTTATTTTGTTCCCTTATCGTTTACATATAAATAAAGCAAATTAAAGCATGCTTATGTTAATGTGTAATACAAATATTTGCCTCGATACTCGTGACCTCCTGAATAAGTACTGATAAATTATCTACAACAGTATTTATATTTATACTACATACTACGAACTCGCTTCACTTAGGTTTGACTCTATATAAGCGGAAGCTTAACTGAGTCACTATCGAGACTTCCGACTATACCCATCCAGAAAACGATATCAAATTTCCTATGAATGAATTAATTGTAGCGTGTTTACTCGTGGGTTTGGAATAATGATAATGTTTCCTGACTAATTCCGGCCATGGCGGCCAATCTCATTGAGACTGGCCAACCGCGCAGGAGATATTATAGTGCACAAGTGTACGCGTAGGCACAAGTGCACTCTCTATTCCTATCATTCTCATACTCCCGTGGGATGAATGGTCGACACGACCAGTGAGAGCTAAGGCGCAGGACTGACACACCGCCAACTTCCCAACTCCGGGCTGTCACTGTGGCTCACTAAACAGACAGATTCAATAACTACACTTGTCCCGTCCCGGGAATGGAACCCAGGACCTCTGTAGTATGACCATACATGCTGGCCACTACACCACCGAGGCAGTTTGGGATATTATCATGCAGTAAGAAGTATTTCTACTATTTTAAGACTATTTAATTTTTTCAAAATAATAAACAACACTATTGCTATATTTAGATATGAACCAAAAAAACCTAAAAAGATAGTTTATTTTTAATATCCAATTTCGCTTTAACCTATAAAAGGAAGAAGTCATTTCTAACCATCTAGTTTTCCAACTCTATGCCGAGAATTTTTTAAAATGGTCCTTCGTCACTATCTTCTGACGTGAAAACCGACCGGTAATCAGCTCTCACTTTCTTGCTGTATTTATTTATACATTCAATTCAATTATAACTTGAAAGCAATCGACATTCACAATAAGATAAGGAAATAGGTAAATAAATACAATAAAGCAGACAAAAATTTCCAAAACTATAGATTGGACCTCTGCATCGATAAAAATGACTATTTCACTAAGGTTTTCCTAAAGAATATTTAATGTACAGATTGACAATTTTATTTTTTATTATATGGGCAATATGATATCAGTACCTAATATCTCGGACCCGACCCCAGAGCTTACAGCGTATAAGACGTGTGTCACGTGCCACATTACGTCACAACTTGTAAACAGATAACAGATGCGTAGAATACCGTTTAAAATGTAAATTACATAAGAAACCGATTAATTGAATAAACAATAGAAATAATATAATAACCATATGTCTTTACATCATTGATAATTTATCTTTAACTTAATATCATAATGGAGAAATTTTTTTCACCGTTTTTAAAATAGAAAATGGGGTCAATTGTTCGTACTTTTGATTTTCAAGATTCTGTTACACTAGCGAATCACTCTCGCTCCACTTTTGTGATAAAATGGTATCCTATATGTTGACCCTGACAATTAACTATCATCACACAAAATGTCATCAAAATCTGACCAGTACTTTTCGGGTGATGTGGTCACATACAGACAGATGAAAACTTTAAAAACTTAAGCTTAGTATTTGAGTTTTTTTTATGGGACAAAGGGGGCAAACGGGCAGGAGGCTCACCTGGTGGTAAGTGATCACCTCCGCCTATGGACATCTGCAACACCACAGGGCTTGCAGATGCGTTGCCGGCCTTTTAGGAAAGTGAGGGAGGGAGGAGGGAGAAGGACGGGAGGAGGGATGGGGAGTGGGCCTCCCAGACTTTCACTTACCGGACGAAACGCGACAGCATAGCTGCCGCTTCACGCCGGTCTTCTGTGGGAGAGTGGTACTATACGGAGCGTGCCGGCCCATTCGGCTGCTACCCGAAGGTAACAAGCATGGCACTACCACTGCTGGACTTCACCTAATTAGAATATCAGAAGTGCGCCACTTGGGATTGGGATTGAACCCGCATCTCTTGATTCCCTGGCATGGATGCTTACATTACAGTAGTTACAATGTCACAGGTACGGGAGGGAGATATATCATTTTTGTAATGACGGTTTTGAATCAAAAATTTTGGAAAAATATTACAATTAAACTTTAATGATTTTCTTTGTTTAATACAATTAGCTATGTATAAAATGCATGTAGTTTCTTCCTTCTCCTTTGTTCCTATCCTGCTAATTTTCGCCTTTCAACACTTTCCTTTGTATCAATCAAGTTTTTATATGACTCATACACGCACCGAGTCTGTGTATAAGGTAATCGACATTTTTTGTATCAGACTTTACTTTTCCTATAATTATTCCTTTTTGGTAGTCTCCACTTTTATTTAGTAAATAATATATAATTTAGTATTTTTTTTAATTGCAGTGTATTTTTGTGTATTCTCCCTCTTTTTCAAATTAGGTTTAGAAGGTAGACCAGTGATAGAAATTTAGGTATATCTTATTTACATTAGAATCAAAAACACTTCATAACACGCGTAGACCCTATAAAAATAGTTTTAAAAACAAAGTTGTTTTTCACATAAATAACTTACTACCTGACAAGAATATTTTAAAGCTTAACTAATACATACTTTAAAAGTTAAACGCACGAGCAAGAAATTCATCAAATTGTATTATTTTATTATACTTCCTGGAATTGAACCAAGAGACAAATGAGAACTGCCATGTACAGTGGCAGTGTAGTGGTACTTTGTACGAACCAACTGCCTCAGTGGTTTTGTGGCTACCATGCATGCAGGTCCTACGTTCGAGTCGTGTCTGTGATCGAGCCAAGTTAAGCCTTTCTAATTTCTACGCCTGATTTCTTAATGGTCATTCCGAATTATCTTACCACCAATATATGATAATAATAGGAATTTAGAGTGCACTTGTGTCTGCGCGTACACTTGTGTACCTACTATTATACCTATCTCCTGCGCAGCCTCACTGTCTCTGACATCTCCCAGACAAGGTCAGATTTCATATTATGATGTCATTTTGTTGATTGCAAAGCTTAGCCGATAATTTATTATATCGATATTGTATTTTTTCATAATATTTATTATATCGATAATATATTTTTTCGTATAAATTCCTACTAGATACTAACTAGATACATATAAGTCTTAAGATTGATTAATTTCACTTAACAAAAAAAAATACAATTTGTTGACAGAGCCAAAGAAAAATTCCCCCTTTTTAAATTCGCCAAAACATTCTTAAAATTATTAAAAAATAAATAAATACAATGGAACATTTATTAACATACAGCGCCATCTAGTTCCATGGTAAGCTACAAGGCTTGTGTTATGGATAACAAATAGAAGACACATACACTATACATCACTACATACATATTATACTTAAAACAAAGTTCTCCGCCGCGTCTGTCTGTCGGATCGCCATAAATTCAAAAAGTATGCAGCGATTTTTATGCTGTTTTCGTCAATGGATAAATTGGTTCTCGAGGAAGGTTTAAGTGTCAAGTTTTTCGCGAGTCGCTAGTAGATATACATATAATTAAAGCAGACTAGACAGGCATCTAACGCCGACTGCTTCTTTTTTGCTCTAGAACAAGCAAATCTACATTCACAATGTCAATTTTTTATTACTTATTCTATAGACATACTTCGCTAAATAAAACAAAGTGTAGTAACTGTTTAACTTATTAGCAAGGTATACGTATACGTAAAATTCCACCGACGCGGTTATCTTACGTGATTCGTGAGCAAATATTTAAATCAATGATAATTCTGCGAATTGTTGTTTTGGCGTACTTTTCCCTCCCCACACATCCCTAAAAATAGATACCTACGGTACCTTTAAAATATTTATTCTATTGCGTAATTATGTACTCGTACAGGTACATACTATTAAGTGTTTATTTATGCAAATAAATATAATCATAATTTGTACTACTTTCTTACAATTAAATTTAAAACTAAAAACTAATATAGATACGATTATAAATTTTGTCATTTTGTCGATCTGTACGAGCGAATCCTATAAAGACGTCTAAAAGGTTTTATATGTGTCCTTTTTTCTTATATGTACAAGTTAAAGTATTGCTAAGTTTTATAGATTACAAAAACTTTGATAATGCAAGTACAATCGTATGTACAAAGTAGTATATTAAATATTAGACGAGACGTTTGGCTCAGTTTGTACTTTGTAGTAACCCTACTTTCTGCGCCAGCAGTCGCGGGTTTGAGTCCCGCTGAGGGCATTCATTTGTTAACCACGAATGTCTGTACTCCAGTCATGGGTGTTTTATTTATAATATGTATATATGTATTTAAAAGTTATATATATGTAGTATATCAACTATCTGGTATTCGTAATGCAAGCCTCGTAGCTTATCACGGAACTATTAATGTCCCAACATATTTATTAAAAAAACATATCAGAATAAAATCTGTGAACTTTTGATAACATTCCATTCGCGAATTCACCTTCAAATAACAGCTGTATTCAAGGGCGTAGCCAGGATTTTGTTTAGGGGGGGGCAGGCTAGACAAACCAAGAATATAATCTAAGGTAAATGCTTATAATAAAACAGTAGCTCAGAAGAGAATTTGTAAATAAAATATTTTTTAAAAACAGTGACCGTAACATAATATTTTGTATTGAATATAGACCTCGAAAAAGTCGTTTTAAAAATTTATGTCTGATTGCATGTATGTCTGTCTATTTGAATGTTATCGTTTAATTCAAAAAGCACTGCACGGATTTTAATAAAATTTTGTGACGTGATTACTTATTATTGGGGTCGTGACTTAGGATACTTTTTATTGCAGAAAAATATTTCATTTCCACTGGAAAACAAAATAATTAGTTCATTTGAGTCGTCTTAAGTACTTAGCGCTGGCTAAATCTTGAGAGATATATCAAAACTATATAGTAGGAAATTGTGGGTATTAAAAAGTCCGACAGAAATGTCTAAAATATCAAATATCCTCTCCTATCTCCTCTCCTCAATACCTATTTTTATCAGTAGATATAAAAACAGTAACTTAGCATATAGATGTACGCGTTTCAGGCAAAAAGTTCTGTACTGATTTGAAGTAAATTTTGTACAGTTGATACGTATATACACGATACAACATTTAAAATACCTTTTATTGAAGTAAAATCTTTAATTCATACGTTAAAACACAGTAACTGGTTCTATTGAACGATAAGGATTAGGGCAACAAATATGGCTAACTCTAACTAAAACTTAAAAGATTATATCAAAATTATGTATTAATTTAGAATATTCTGTATGGTTTTGTAAGACCTACCGAAAAGTTTGAAATAGTAAGTCTATGTCTCAACAGGAAAACACAATAGCTGGTTGTATACAGTTAACAGTAGTCTTCATAAATAAAAGAGGGTGGACCTTTAAATGAGGAATGATTCATTGTTACACAACAAGTAATAGCATAAAGCCAAAATATTTTTAGTACTACGGGAGCGAAAATGCGGGCCCCGCTAGTAATATATAAGATAAAACAAAATTAAAAATTTCAAAAACCTCTGAGACAAAATAATAGTAATAAAAAAGATTATTTCTTATGTACATTATTCTTCTAGTCGAGCCCTTTCATTTAATACCCATATTGAGGAAGTTGTGAAAAAAATATGTAAATCGTCATTTTGTGGTGGCGGCTATCTCGGACCGATTTTTACTAAACATAGCTAAAAACACTTCCGACTAATTCACATTTCAAATGAAAAAAAAACAAAATCAAAATCAAATTCGCTAGGGAGCTACGATGCCACAGACAGACACAAACACAGACATGTCAAACTTATAACAACCTGTCGTTTTTGCGTCGGGGGTTAGTGAAAAACAAAATATCTATCAGTGAATTTATTATACACTAGCGACTCGCCCTCGTTTCGCTCGGGCCTTATATTCTCGATTCGATTCCCTAAGAATGAAGAAGGATGAAGACGACACCCGAGAACATGTCGTGGGACTTTTATTATGGGATGTGGCGATAAGAGGCCTTCTGAACTGGAAACCGATCTCAGACCGAATCATAACAGCACATCTGGCAGGAAGAAGATCTACCAGGTGATTAGAACAAAGGCCTTCTTATTACTGTACCAAAAAACAATACAAACTCAGTCAATGCTGTAACTGGAGAGGTATTTTTCTTTCGGACTTTGCTTTTGGTCACGTCCAAAGTGCTCTGAAAAGTCATTTTGGATAGACTCTCGCAGGCCGTCAACCCCTTCGTACGCAGAGAACAAACAGGATTTCAATTTTCAGCCCAATCGATCGTGTGCAAATCAGATCAACATCCTTCGTATCATACTAGAACGGGCAACAGAATGGTATAGGGAGATAGTATCTCACTTTTGTAGATTTTGAAAAGGCCTTTGTTACGGGTGAGGTGGGCCAGCATCTGACCTCCATTGCGCAAAATTGGCTTCCCAGAGAAAATAATTAACATAACAAGAATTATTATTGTAAAGTGACTCATAAAAGGCTCATTTCGGAGGACATAGAGGTACACGCAGGCGTAGCAGCAGTGCCTCCTTTCACCACTTCTCTTTCTTGTCGTTCTAGACAGTTCTAGTTCAGAATACCAATTCTGCATAATGCCACGGCATTGAATGAGGCATAATCAAGTTCTTAGAAGACCTGGTCTCTTGAGCCACACTAGCACATGCAGGCCAAATTGAACGACTTACGAAAGGAGGCAGCTAGCACGGGGCTCAAAGTAAATATAAGGAAGACATGGGAAATGAGGAGCAGAGAAACGAGTACACTTCCGTTGGTGATCGGCACAGAGGCAGTGGAACTCGTCCATAAATGCACATACCTATCGAGGTATCGAGCTGCGTGTCAGAAACAGGACGAACCGAAGAGGACATCACTTCGAGAATCGCCAAAGCACGAGCAACCTTCGCACAACTTAGACCCGTATGGCTCTCACACAATACTATGTATTGAAAAAAAGTAGTCAACGTTGATCTCAGCCATTTTTTAAAACGACGTAACGTCGTTTTGCACGTTGCACGAAAATCTAGAATCAACCATTCATAGTGCAATCTTATAAAATTGTTTTTGTTTATTAATATGCAACCTACGTTATATTACTTTATGGTTTGTGAGCATTCCTGCATCTTCTAGGGGGGGGCAGCTGCCCCCCCCTGCCCGTACCTGGCTACGCCCATGGCTGTATTATAGCAAACAAATACAAAAACCGTGACATCTAAACATGTTATTCGCGTGCCCGAGACGTGGTGGTCAGAGCATGGCAGCGTGCCAAGTGCCGGTTCGTTCTCATTGATGACAAAAATGACGCTGTTGCTATGTGGGTGGAGGGCGTGGCTGGAGTAAGCAAAATTTACCTTTTTTCCTCTTACGCAAGACGTTACATATAATAAATACAGATCTAAAAATGTCTTTACATTTTACAAGTAAACAGCATGCATTATTTAAATTTAATAAAGTAAAAGCTTAACATAACATTTTACATTTTTAGTGCATCTGCTAAGACAAAGAAAGCGTCATACCTATTATATGCTATAATTACAATAATATATTTTTTATATTATATTTACAATAATATGCCTGCCTCGTTGGTGTAGTGGCTAGCATGTACGGTCGCACACCGGGAGGTCCTGGGTTCGAGTCCCGTGTCGGGCCAAGTTTGGTTATTGAGTCTTTCTGTTTCGTAAGCCTCAGTAACAGCCCGGAGTTGGGAAGTTGGCGGTGTTTCACTCCCGTGCCTCGAAGTCGTGTCGAGCATTCGTCCCACCGGAATATGAGAGTGATAAGGAACAGAGAGTGCACTTGTGTCTGCGCATACACTTGTGCACTATAATATATCCCGCGCCGTTGGCTAGTCTCAATGAGATTGGCCGCCGCGCCGTGGCCGTAATCGGCCGGGAGGACATTATTATTATTACAATAATATAAAGTTGTGTTTTCATTATTGGTTTCCGAAATGTAACCAATGACTGGTGAAAAATATCCAAGCTACTAAAATTCAAACTTATAGAGAATGTATTCAGCCCTTTTTAACATCGTTAACATCCTCCATTGTGCCCACCCCTAATACGAGGTCAACATCAGGCCATAGTCCACTACGCTGGCCGATTATGGGTTAGCAGACTTCACATGTCTTTGGACTTGTTAGATTTTTTCATATACGCAGGTTTCCTAGTAAGACAAGTGGCAATAATAGTAGAAATTGATTCGCGCATTAAAATTTCAGAATTGCGATAACCGGATTTGAAGCCGTCTCCTTCGACTCCCCAAGAACACGCTACCACTGAGCTACCACTGTCTTTTATAATCTGCTAGAATATATTAAATTTTATTCCCTGTAGCTTTAATTATTAATAACAATAGTTTTCATGAAAATCACCAACATATTTTTGAACCCTTAAAGAGTAGTAAGTGGAGATCTATTTCATAGGTACGTACGTACGTAATACCCACAATAAATTATTATCACTAGGTCTAGCCTACGACTTCGATCGCTAGATAAGAGAGTTGA
Organism: Boloria euphrosyne; assembly: GCA_951802675.2. Lineage (NCBI taxonomy): Eukaryota > Metazoa > Arthropoda > Insecta > Lepidoptera > Nymphalidae > Boloria > Boloria euphrosyne. The sequence continues at coordinate 8,650,381 of OX637896.1, forward strand.
GCTTTAAGCGTTCATCGATAGCAGTTTAAGTAAGAAATGGTAAGAACAGAGATTTACAAAGAGAGAGGGAGAACGAGGAAGTTTGTGTCATCTCCATTCATACAGGACATTGGAAATGCAAAATGACGCTAATGAATTATAACTGTTTAACTTAAAATTCCCTTCAAACTAACCTTTACAGTTTTACAGTTAGTATGATGTTAAAAACATTTTATTTAATCTAATATATAAAAATCTTGTGTCACAGTGTTTGTTATCGAACTCTTCCGAAACGGCTTGACCGATTTATATGATATATTTTTTGGTAGGTCTGAGGTATAGGTCGTAAGCTTTTTATTCCCCTAGGTGATAAGGGTGTCCCTCTTCAGATATTTATTTTTTTATTTTTGGACCACATTTTTATTTTTCACTTTTTAATAATTTGGCATAAAAAAGTATGTTAAAATGTAAAAAAGTATTTTATTACCCTAAATTCATTCGGAGCCGCGGTAATTACTAGTTATCCTATAAAACTCATTTGAGAATTTAAAAACAAATCTTGGAAATCGGCCCACAATGGAAAAGTTACAAGCTATCGAGGCCCGTATTATATCTCAATTATAGCTTTTATCGTATCTTAAATTTAGCTAATGACGACATTTTATAGTGGCACAATTTTTCAGACATTGAAGCCCATTTAAAATGCTCTCGATTCAAAACCGAGTGAAACAGGTTCAAATCCTAGTCTTGCACTTGTTCTAATATTTGCGTATTCGTTTCGATTCATCTTTAACATGATCACCACTTGTAGGTACGGTGATTACGGTGAAGGAAAACAATGTGAGGACCTACATGTGACAGTATATGTTACAGTATATTTGCCGCGCTACTATCAATCAATACGATTATGCTAGCCAAGTTGGTGCAAGAATGAAATCGTATTTCGTTCTACTTAGTTACTTAAGAGGAGTTAAATGCTGTACGGGAGTGACATATTCAATATGATGACTCAAAATCCCATGTAAAAAATAAAGAAATAAAAAAAACTACATGTCTGAATCTAGCAAGCTTACAAAAGACATGTAAAGTTAACAAATCTGCACTTGGCCATCCAAGTGGACAAAAGCCTGATCTCCTTCGTATTAAAGGGAGGCCGATGCCCAGCAGTGAAGTTAAAATGGACTGAACACACAATTTTTTAAACAACTTTTTAACAAACTTTATATTTTACATGTATTTTAAATTTTTAAGATATCATTTTACACATAAGAACCACTACTTCATAAGTTTAATTATAATAATATATGTACATACGAGTATAATAAACGATTATCGTATCACGTGAATAATAATGAATGTATTAAACAGAACATTGCTTCGCAACATTGTCTAATAAATTTTTAATGATATTTACAGACATGCAGAGTTAAAGCTTTGGGTTCTAGTATACGTCAAGCTAATATTTTTCACTTTTCGCGTTCGCCTAATTCGATATGAATTAGTACATCTAAATATAAATAAATTTGAAGTGTTTGTTTTAAATTTCAAATTATTATTACGGTACTTACTTCAATTTTTTGTTTATATTTTTGTCTGTCTGTCTGTATGTCTGGCTATTTGTTCTGGCTAATCTCTGAAATGGCTGGACCGATTTTGACGGGACTTTTACTCATAGATAGCTAATGTTATAAGGAGTAACTTACTTACTTTTATTTTATTAGAAAATTATAAAAACTCTTTAATTTCTTTTATTTTATTAAAAAATTACAAAAACCCTTTAATTTATATTTATACGCCCAACAAAGCGGGCCGGGTTTGTTAGTAGCTAATATAATAAACCAGGACCGAATCTATGTCCAATCTGAATATTAATCAAATTCATTGAACCGTTAAATTGTAAAGCGATGAATACACTCACAAACTTTCGGTCTTCTAATCTCAGTATGATGAGAGTGACGGGCGAATTAGCGTCATACCCTGGTTCATTTACTACGCTACGTAATGTAATACAGGTGCTTGCGGTTTAAGTAACACTGATTGTCCAATACAACTACATATAACATATTATGTCGTAAGTTGTTGTTATTAAATCTGAAACCTTTACAGGATCTGAAACTTGTACATTAACCTGTACTTTAACAAAAACTTCATAATTTCTTATCACAATCTTTTCAAATCCTACCACAATGATTGTCTGTAAAAAAGAAAAAATGTAATTTTAATATATCGCCAACACGCACTAGGCCAGCGCGGTGGACTTTGGCCTGATCCCCCTCGTACTGAGGGAGGCCCGTGCCCAGCAGTGGGACGTTAAAAAGGGCTGATGATGATGAATATATAGAGTTTTTTTTGTTTTATTTAAAGGTTTGCAAATTATTATTTAATTTTGGTACAATCATTAAAAAAATAATCATGGAAATGTTAGATTCATTACTATGCAACCCAATTAATTTTCCTCCTTCTTGGAAGTAAATCTGAATACTTTAATACAACTACTTACTTTCTTTCGGGAATTTCAGCAATCTTTGCGAAGGATCCGACGGCTTACGTATGTCTAACCGCGGGTTCGGTGTATTTTCTAGAACATAAGTAATACTTCATAGTATATCTACCGTAACACTATTTTTATCTATTATACACTTAAGGCGATTAGTGCGCTAAAATGCGTACTTTTTACAGCTTACTTCTCGTTTACGGTTTGCCCAAAATTCTTGTAAAAAATATATATATTTATCATCAACTCTTAAACTAATTTGTGTATATTTCTATTTCTTCGTGAGCCCAACATTCCTTAAGCTTTTTATTTTCAAAGAAAGGGTATTTTTTTAACTTAAATTGGTTACTTATCCTAAACGACTACGAACTTTTGCAATATTTAAAGACTAAAAAGAAAATGATCTGTTGTACTTTACTTTATTTAATTGCGCGTCGCGGTTCGTAAGTATGTCACTATTTTCTATTTTTCCAATCGAAAATGCTAATTATGAACATCGAAACTAAAGAGGGTTTCAAAGTGAAAGTACATAATTTGAAAAAAGACAAAGTACAATAATTTTGTCTAGATGACCCAATGACGAGGTATAATCGGGTATTTAGCCTATTTTTTGAAAAAAAGACACAATTTGCTGACTTCTAAAACTTCAGAGCAAAGTATAAATTTCGACTCTATCTTAATGTCTCATATACATTTTAGGGCTTTTCCCAACGACGTTTTATCTTGTTATGTCCCTACACTTGCGTAATCAATGTCCAAGAATATATTCATCCTCCGATAAGGAAATTATAAGTCGAAGTTCAACCGGACATGTATTGTCCGGTTGAACAAGAGGCCCTTTTACACACAAATGCTTCTGAAAAATCTTATTTTTTTATATCTAGAGATAATCTTAAAGCTAAAGACAACCTATTGCTTAATATTTATTAGACCAACAAACTATTAATTTGGATTAGGCCTGCACAAGACATTATAGTGTAGCAGTGTTTGCGCAAATACAAGTATGATTTATCTTTATTCCTTTCACTCCAATAGTCAGAAGGGACGACCTGATAAGATCGGTGATAAAGATCAGGCTACGCCTTAGCAAACTGTGCTGTCTCGGGGCTGCCAAGTTCCTATTCCAGCTCGGTATTTATATTTCTAAATACTCGATCAAAAAGGTCTTGCCTGAACCTAGGAAGTTAGGATTATTGATAAATGCTAAGCGTCTTTGTCACTCCAACGTTAAACTATCTGTATGAATTTTGAAATAAAGATCAACAGACACATTTTTAAATATCATATTATGAACTTTACCCTCTTACGGAAATCAAACCTATGATCATCGTCTTCCAGTGTCATCTAAACAATCATATACACACCAAAACAATAACAATATAATAATAAATAAAACGTGTAGATCTTATCTCCGTCCATGATTGAACTACTTTGCAACCTCCTTGAGACTATTAGACTGCACGAGATAATAATTACTGAAGGCAATACATATGCGTTTATATGATACTCGTACTATATAGTATTTATACAGTTGTTTCGAGGGAGGCGTGTTCTACATACGTTGTATAATTCGTATAAACACTAGTGTCTGTTTTCGGTTTTGCTTGTGTTTCTGTAAGTAGGATAGATGAAATGCCTTTTAGTCTAGTGAAACTAAAGCTAGTTCCTCCAACCCGCACTTAGCTGGCGTGGTGATCTATGGCATTATCCGCATCGTATTGAAGAGAGGCGCACTCCAAACAGTGGGACTTTTATATATTGTTAATTCAGGATCACATTATTACAAATTTTTACTAATTGCCATGAGTCTACCACCAGTTCGTACAGAAGAAGCCTCAGATCTGAGAGGAACTGGCGAAAGAAATTCATAATATAAAGGGTTTTATGAACAATAGCTTTGTTCTACGTCTACTACGATCATTACTGACGAGATTAACAAACGGACTTACATTTAAAATTTAAATGGTTGTTTAGATTTTGGTATTTAAAAAAAAACAATGAATAAACCCAGTTTTCATATCTAATTATAAGGAAGTATAGAGCAGTGAGGAGTAAAGTTCAAGTGAATAAAGCCACGTGTAACAGTTAGTGTATATTGGTACATAAGCAATTGCCCGATTATATGTCAAGGTCCAATACACGGATGTATATATTTAAATATCTAAGTTTTAAGACTATGATGGCATACTAATTGTACGTAAATAGGTACATTGTACTACCGGCGTAATATCTAATTTTTATCGGTTAGAAATTTATACTGTCATCATTAAGCAGGTTTAAGCAACGAAGAGACAAGCAAAATATTAAGACTTATGATTAAATTTAAATTATCTTAAATAATTTAAAGGACAAAAGCTTCCTCCGTAAAGAACTTTCGTCCTGCAGTGAACGGGGAAAAGCTCAAAAAGTTATTAAACTTTTAAAAGTTAACACGAATCGATCAATTGTAATACATGACACGCAAGAACTATTCAATTTGCCGTCTTAAAAATAAATGTACCTAGACATTCTTATCTGTGGCTTATTGTGTAGTCTAAACATCTTGATGGATTTAACATGCGATATGTCGTCAGATCTTCTGGGATTCATATAACGCTTGTATAATAATGTCGATGTTTATAACTGCCACTATTATTCTTATTTCTCGACACTTTATAAGTTTAACAGATTTGAGTATTTGCAATAGAAAGTTTACCTTTTATACATTATCAAAATACTTTTTACCTATATTTTAATCAATATTCTGTTTTAATTTTTTTTATTGGTTGAAAAATCCTAATTATTTTACTAAAATAAAAGGTAACTTAGAGTAATTTACTTTTAAATCTAAATGATCGACCAAGAATGACTAAAGGTAGTAGTAGTCAGTTACTTAAGTATTTTTTGTTTCAAATTGAATATAGATTTGATTGAACCAAACAAGACAAAAAACTATCAAAAAAGTTTTCTTTAAACAAACAAAACAAATTAAGATCGCAATTTAATTTATATAATCACTACAATTGTTACATCATAACGAGAAGTTGCGACTAAATTCAATTAAAAAACACTAATTGAAGCGTGTAGTTTAAACGAATATACACATACAATGACCTAAGCTCTATCCGATTTAAGCGTTTTATAACTGCCATATTACATAGTATACGGAAAAGTAATTATATTGTTACTTTATAAAGTAATAATTATTACTTTTGAACGTTGTTGTTACTTGGTAAAGTAACCGAGTAGTCCAGTGGTAAAGCGCTTGCTTTTGAAACCGAGGAGAGCAGGTTCAAATTCCGGGTCTTGCACCGATATTTTCATGTATGAAATTTGTCTTACGGTGAAAGAAAATATTTTGAGGGATAATAAATTTGATAGGACCTAGCAAGTTTTTGAAATTCATGTGAAGTTTGCCTACCCGCACTTTGCATGACACCCCCGTATTGACGGGAGGCCCAGCATTGAGTATTTGAATGACCTCGTTCGATATGGATACTAAAAATCCATGAACTTGGTAGTTATTACGGTTTCAGTGTGCGGGGAGTGCGAAAGTGTAACAAAATGAAGGCAAACTGCTCCGTGCATAATGTAAGCCTGGCAACATATAAAATTATTACTTGATGTGGTTTAGATTACACTTAAAAAGTGTGTATTTATTATTTTATGAGTCATATTTTGAAAGTGGACTTGCACTTTCAAAATAAGATTAAAAATAAGCTTATACAATATATATCAAAGTCCTGAACTTGAAGTAACTATAAGTTAAAACGTGAATTAAAATATTTTTTTTAATTACGTTAATTTTTTTTTCATTTAAGTATTATGTATCATGCAAACTTCGTAATATAGTATTTATTGCGAAGTGTCTCAAGTGGAAGACGAAAGCACAACTTTCAGCATATACTTTTAATCAAATACATAATACTAAGTATTTTGTCAACAGATAAGAATGGGAGAAGATAAGAACGGAACAGAAGAGAGTGTAGCAGCTAATGAGGAAGAGGAAGCGCCAGAACTACATCCAGATCCAGAGGAAGACAACATGCAAAAGCAAATGAACACTATCAACAGAGAACTTGCAAAGAAATATTCAGACCAAGCGATACGCCAACGTGAAAATGAGAAGAACTCCTTCATTATACAAAACATTAAGAACTCGAGCTCCGGCATCAGCATGAAAGAGTTTAACGAAGAAGCACTTCTTGCCGAATCGAAGACTGTGGCTAGATTCTCGCCAGTATGGAAACAGGTATTTAAATGATCAATAGTAGCTTACCCCTTCTAATGCCTATGTTTATATACTTGAGAAATGCATTTACATACATCACCTGTAGAAAGCAGGTGGTTATGTGAAGCTCACCAGCCAGACCCCAGCCAATAATAAAACATTAATAACAAATAAGAAAAGAGCTAAAACTCTCAAATTTAATCATAACTATTGAATACTTGGAAAATGAAACTCCCGTTATCCAAGAATTATTATCCCGGTTTGACATTTTAAATTTATAGCAGACAACTTAACTTAAAAGATTTAAAAATTACAAGTAATTACATGGATTATTACAAGTTACTAAGTCAAAAGATAAAAACTAATAAAAAAGTTATATCAAATAGCAATCTGTCTGATTATTATCACCTTATAGTAGATTTGACTTGAAACAGCATCATTACAATTAACATAACATATTTTTACTTCAAAATTTTGTTTTCAATAAAATAACAAAGTACGTCGAAGAGACTATGATAGGATTCTTAATAACATTGTGACTCGACTTAACTAAAGCTACCAATTAAGCCACAGGGGTGCCTTTCACGTTTCGGGCAAATAAAGTTCAACGAAAAGGTCGAAATAAGGTTGTCTGGCCAATATAAGAGCGCCATTGACTACTTGTACCGACATTACTCATGTTATTGAGCAATTATGTGTACTCGTGTGTCATTTAGCTACCACGACTTACTGAAGTTTGAATAATGTTGATGAAACGTACGGTCCTGAAAAAAAGGACTTTTTTCATAGTTAATTCCCATAATTTTATAATGGGGGCCTGGCTTAAATAACTGACTTACATACAAACTTATAAACCGATAGATAGATTTACTAAGTAAAAAATTTTGCAATTCCACAAATAATGCTAATAAGTAAGAATAGCTTGATGTAGTTTTTTAAGTCATTTCATATAACTACTTCGTATATTTTACTTAAAGTCTCGAATAAGATTGGTAAAATTATAGTATGATAAAAGTAAAATAGAAAAAAATGAGTTAAAGATTTTTTATGTGTTAAAGAACAGCAGCAGGAAAATAATAAATAAAAAATAGTCCTAATAGCAGCGTGACAAAATTTCGTTTTGCTGGACTTATTAGATCCAAGTCTGTAGTTTCATAGTGCCTATACATGAGTTAATTAAATAAATAAATCACATTACCCTCTTTTAGTTACGCAGTCGGGTAAAATTAAACAAACACAAACTCAACAAAGAATACAAATATACATAAGTACAGAATTATAGAACACCTTCCAAGTTCTAAGCAATTGCTTTGTTTAGAATAAGCGTATGACTGATACAAATTCTTTAACATACCGTACCCTCATATTACCAACCTTGACATTCCAGACCCTGGCCTCGACCGCAGCTATCATCATGACCTTCACGGCTGGACTCACTTCGGGCTACTCCGCCATTCTACTACCTCAATTAAAGGCTTCCAACACAATACCCTGTGATGAAAGTACTGCTTCATGGATTGGTAAGATAGCATACTTTGTATATATGCCTATTCAGTTGAATACTACCAGCATTCTCTTACTTTACGCGGCTGTATAGGTACCTACGCTTTAAGTGTAGAAAAGTCGGTCCAGCAATTGTTATAACTAACCAGATAATCCATCTGATCAAGATGCTGGCTGGCTGGCTGAACTCGGCTTCAGTTTTGGAGATTATCCAGAACAAAAAAATTGAGTATTTCGTATAATTTAGTAAAATTTGTTATTTTATTATTATATTACAAACAGACACTTCAATTTTATTATCTGTATAGATTAATTTAATTGTTAGATTATTTGACCTTAATGTTATCAGTAGTAGCAGATTACCAATTTATCGGTGTAATATTGTCCGTAAGACTCTAAGGCCCGATCTGCACTATAATGTCGTTCACAATTCATTCTCAACCCAAATTCGATCTGGTATAATATAACAAATAAATAAATAATACTTTAAAAAAACTAAAAACACGCTTTTTATAGAAAACCAAACTAAGAAATAGAAAATAAATTTTAATGAATTTAAATTAATTATTTGATTTTAAAAAAAGCGTGGGGTGCATGGTGTCAATAGTTATAAATATTTTATTGACAGTGTTTATTGTGTAGAGTGATTATCATTTTGATAATATCTTAAAAAGTGTGCATTTATGTAACAGTAAAGTTTCAAACAATCTCATTACAGGCACGATCAATTTCAAAGAAATTTTACCAATTCATTCGACAGTTTTGTAAGAAGTTTTCTTCATCATTAATGAATCGGGAAAATTTTAAACATGATATGGCTTTTCCGGACCGAGAACGAACTGTTACATTATAGTGAAGATCGGCCCTAAGTCTAGCCGTCTCTAAACCATTGCCTCACAGTATTTACGTCTCTCAATACAATTTACTATCACTGTATCAAGGACGGTTAATCGATGATGAATAATGATCACTAAATATTGTAAAACAAAGTCCTCCGCCGCGTCTATCTGTCTGTTTGTGATAAACTCAAAAACTACTGCAAGTATTTCCATGCTGTTTACACCAATAGATAAAGTGGTTTTCGAGGAAGGTTTTAGTATATAACTAGAAGAACTTGCGGTTTCGCTCGCACTAAATCTAGGAACGAACCTGAACGAAAATAAATAATCACTAGCCAATCTCCTTTGTTCTGCTCGGTTGGTCACTACGTACGGTTGTAAACGGTTAATAAACATTCAGAGGTGAGATATTATCCCGCAGTAAAAAGTATTCTTTATGTTAATCCGTATAATCAGCTGTTATCGTAGCTAATTTTTTTTAAACATGCCAAGTGATTTTATCGTGAAATAGAAAAAAATGCAAAAAAACTATAAATTAAAAGAATATTAAATAGTCCATTAATATGAATATGTTGTAATCGATATTTATTTATGTACATAAATTATTGAAGTTGCAGAATCGATATCGTATTAACAATGACAAATAAATAATATTAACGATTCGATACTAGTATCGAAAGAAACGAGCGTGAAACGATAAAATAAATATAATTATTTTTAGGGGATTTGTTTAGGTAACGTCATACCACATTTTACTTATGCGATGGCAATTTCAGTATATCATCTTTGCCTCCAATTGTTATTCCTAGATCTTACCTCATTTCAAATTTTATTCATATGTAGTGTAGGTACCTGCGTTTTCTTTTGTACAGCCGAATTAATTTTTTGTAAACTTTTGCGATTATAAAGGATAGTGTGTAAAAAAAGTGATGGCTCTTTCTTCTCAGCAGAATTACCTTCCGAGGCGGTGGTATTTAATTTAAATCCTACATTTTCATAACTTAAAAATGAACAATTCATAAGTGCTTGTAAAAGTTTATTAAAATGAAGTAATACATTTTTATTTGATTTGATTTAAAGTAAAATCTACATAACAGCTTTTTATTAAATTTATATTTACAACTAGTGTCTCACCCTCGCTGCGCTCGGGCTCGTCCCTAGGTACGTGTTGTATATTATATTTACTTCGCACCGCCCGCTATATATTTGACTTGATTATTTGAATTACCATTGCACGCACCATGGCAACGGTCATAACATGATACGTCAAACGCCGTTAACTTTATAAAGTTTTTATAAATTTCCTAACTTTTTTCGATATAGTATGTTATCCTTAAGAGATAGACATATGCCTTCCCGGACTTTTTTGTAGTCCTATGTTAGATACACAATTCCACCATACATCACTTTGTTATATCTCAAAGGGTTTAGTCAGCGTTTTCGTTAAAAGCTCCCAGACGGCTTATTTTTTTCCGACACCTCCAACAAATATTATTATATTTTAGCCAATTTATACAAAAACTTGACAAATTATATATTAAAACCTTCCTGGACAATCATTCTATCCATTGGTGAAAACTGCATGAAAATTGGTGCAGTAGATTTTGAGTTTATCGCGAACAGACAGACAGACAGACAGACGCGGCGGAGGACTTTGTTTTATAATATGTATAGATATAGATTATATATATGGTAATTATAAGAAGAAAACAATTTTAAACATTTTTGTAGATCTATGATCTATTTAATTGTTCCCGCTAATCTCTGAATCGGCTGGACACATTTTGCGCGAACTTTCACTGGCAGGTAGCTAATCTATACTTGCATAGATTCTAGCTTATAATTTATTTATTTATTTGGTTTATCAAGTTGTACACAATACACGATTATATATATAGATACAACTTAAAAAGATAACCACCGCATGCATAATTATCGAAGACAGGAAAAGTTTGACAAAAATAGGTAAATTTAAAATAAAATAATAAAAACTAAAATGACAGCAAGTTATAGAAAATAATAGATAAGATAATGACAAACAATTAATAATACTACAGTAATACAACAAACACTACAAAAATTTTTGTTTCACAGCTGGGGCTACTTCATAGACAGTAATATTTTTTAGATTTTACTCGGGGGATCGGAAAATATGTCTTATTCTCTTGCATAACTATTAGCTAATCGACTAAGTCTTGGAATGGGTGAGTTAGCTCCTAGTACGGTTCTGCGAAGGGGAAGTGAGAAAGGAGAGATGGAATTACGAGGACAATAATAGAATAACCTAAGAAATATTTGACTTAAAAAATACTTCAGTATGTTTGTCGACTGTCCCAAACAGTAATATGAAATTCCAATTCTGTAGATATAATAGGATACAGATTTTATAAAAAGACCTCATTACATTACCTATAACAGATCGAGACCATTAATGAGGTTTTTTACCTTCATTTGACCAAATCTATTCACAACTGATTGAAAACCGAAGTACGTACGTTAGAAATATTCGTAAAAATGGCGTTTTGTTTAAAAAAGAAAACTAATAGCTTATCTTCAAATCGTTAAAGCCGTTTTGGAAATACAAGTTTTATATCCATAGAATTCATCATTTAATATAATGAGATAAGTAGGTATATATAGTTGTTATGAGTTGCTACAAGTATGAAAGGTGTTGCAAATGCTTGCGGTATACCGGTCTGGTTAAATACCAAAGGTTGAAATGCGATGGTTTATGGCTGGCTTGTACTCGATGAATAATGATCCATCACACAAAAATCTTTATGCTTCAATGAATTGATTGACAGAAACATGAGTTCAATTCCGTGTTGAATAAATATCCATAGAAATGTTTTTATAGTAAAGCTTCTATACATCATCATCACTATATTACCAAACAAAGTCTTTCGTCGCGTCTGTCTGTCTGTTCGCGATAAACTCAAAAACTACAGCACCGATTTTCATGCAGTTTTCACCAATGAATAGAATAGTTCTCTAGAAAAGTTTTAGTATATAATATGTCAAGTTTTTGTATACATTGGCTAAAATATAATGATATCTGTTGGAGGTTTTAACGAGGAGGTTTTAAAGTGGTAGTGCCATGCTTGCTACCTTCGGGTAGCAGCCAAATGGGCCGGCACGCCCCGTATAGTACCACTCTCTCACAGAATACCGGCGTGAAGTGGCAGCTATGCTGTCGCGTTTCGTCCGGTGAGTGAGAGTCCGGGAGGCCCACTCCCCATCCCTCCTCCCTCATCCCTCCTCCCTTCTATTCTCTCCCTCCCTTTCCTAAAAGGCCGGCAACGCATCTGCAAGCCCTGTGGTATTGCAGATGTCCATGGGCGGAGGTGATCACTTACCAACAGGTGAGCCTCCTGCCGGTTTGCCCCCTTTGTCCCATAAAAAAAAAAAAGGTGTCTGAATAAAATATGCCGTTTGGGAGCTTTCAACGAAAACTCTGCCTAAACCCTTTGAGATTTAACAAAAAGATGTATGGTGGAATTGTGTATCTTATATAAGTCTACAAAAAAGTCCGCGATGGCATATGTCTATCTCTTATACTATATCATACTATATCAATTTTAATAGTTTAAAAAATGAGCAATTATAAAGCGATAATTAGAAAGTTATTTACACAAATACTATATATTAATCCTTATCATTTTAAATAAGTAGAGTCAAACCTATACACATGGCGGAGATTAATTTAATACAATGATGTTGCTGCTACACTGTGAACTACGTAAATTGATCTTGCTGCGCCAAATCCGTTAATGTTCCCAATTTTTGGCATCAAACGTTATCTGCACACTATTTATAATTGTAATGCGTATTTTGATTACTATTTTAACCGTATTGTTGTGATTTTTCAATTTTCTCGTCTGTAGGTACCTATATCAAATTATTATAAAGAGTGAAAGCTATATAATTCTGAACTATCTCCCGAGTGGAACAATCTAAGCTCAACCTCAAAAATTCGGAAAAGTGCGAGTCTTTTTTATTTATTTATTTAGGAAGCCAACATAGTATACAGTGTCTTATCTTATATACATTAACATGCATATATAATGTAACATATTTTCCTACACTATACACCACACTTAAAGGCTAACTCAACATGCAGTAGTATAAACAGAAACGTTCCGAAACCTATGCTAAATATCAACTAGATAAAAAACAATCAACTACTCAATAAATATATAAAATCTAAAAAGTAAAGTTAAAAAAAAAACAATAAGCCATGCATAAAAAAATGATAGTATAATGTAAAAGTTACAATTACAAAAAATTTCAATTACACAAAAATTCTTGTATAAAATAAAATATGTATGTAAATATATCTAAGAACTACACCTAGTATTGTAAAATATATAAAATGAGAGTAAAACACTTTGAATTTTATTCTATAACTAAAACTATTGGTAAGAGGTATAAGTTTATAATTAATATTCGTATATAAAATAGGGAGAATTAATTAAATATGTATAATATAAGGATATGGTAACATTGAGTGGCTAAGAATTTAAACTTAAAAAATGCATATTAACTTTTCTTTTGAATGCTTTTCCAGAATATTTAAAAATATCTATGTCTGCTTTTTCTTTTGTAATGGAATTATACAGTTTTAAGTCTTCGCCCACTGAGGGTTCCGCTTCTGCACAAATTTAAAAATATCCGGCTATCAGATTTTACTCTTGTGTACAAATTAGTAAAAGTTTAAAAATCTACAAATAAATTTGAACACCCTTACTATTATGACTGCGCTATAGCATTGCTTATTTTATTTTTTTATTTGGGAAACATACAGTGTAGTATTACATAAAATTGGTTATATATACTACAAAAAGCACAAACCAGCAAAGTTGCTTTGTGCTTAGTCTCCGTGATTGCGTGCTTTAGATGACGTTAACGACTATATTTTTGTCTGTGTTTTTACATTTTTTTTATTTCTTGTACTATAATGTATATCTTGCCAAATTTCATAGTTCAAGGTTAATGGAAACCCTGTACCTTGTAAACTTTGATTTCCTAGAGGGTATCGATACGTTTTTTGCAGCATAAACGGTCGTATATTTTTTGTACGTTAACTTAGAAGTTTGTTTTTTGCACAACCTGAGTATATGGTTTTAATTGCAATTCAACACAACTTGAAGGTCTTGGTAGACAAATAGACAGACGGATAACAAAGTGATACTTAAAGGGTTCCGTTTATTCCTTTTAAGGTACGGAACCCTAATAATGAAATGAAAAAAATAAATAAATAGTTAAATAAAATAAGTGGCGTGAAGTGGCAGCTATGCTGTCGCGTTTCGTCCGGTAAGTGAGAGTACGGGAGGCCCACTTCCCATCCCTACTCCCGTCCTTCCCCCTCCTCCCTCCCTCCCTTTCCTGAAAGGCCGGCAAGCCCTGTGGTGTTGCAGATGTCCATGGGCGGAGGTATACTATATAAAGTTTTGTCAAGATAAGCCAAATATAGGTTAATAAACAATGCACCTTTTACTACGATTTACAACCGAAAACTCTAATGAAATATTACAAACATGCCTCATTGGCCTTTGAAGTTCGTCATAAATTATGTGAATACCAATAAATGTCTAAATCTTTTAATAGTTTTTAGATAAAATTTATTAGCCATTATAAGATTTGCTGGAAGATGTAATAAAATTAACACATATTTCCTAAGGAGTTTTTTTTTATTTACGTGTTATTTCCTTTTATTTACGTGTTATGCAAGCAACGTAACTCTGAAGTTTAAAGTATGAAAATTTAAATTAAAATTTTGTTTCAGCGGCTATGGCAGCTCTACCTATGGCTCCGGGATGCCTTATCGCCGGCTGGCTTATGGAGAAATTCGGAAGAAGAAATGCACATTACATGATCTGCGCACCTTTCTTACTCGGGTGGATCCTCATCGCCGCAGCTAACAACCTCGCCCTCATACTCCTTGGAAGGTTCTTTACAGGACTTTGTGTCGGTCTCATTGGGCCATTAGGACCAGTCTTCATTAGTGAAACGACCAGTCCACAGTTAAGGGGCATTTTCCTCGCGGGCATATCTTTAGCCATCGCTTTTGGCATCTTCGTCGCTCACCTCATCGGAACTTACGTACACTGGCAATGGACGGCTATCGTTTGCTGCATATTCCCAATAATATCTGTCATACTACTAACTGTTATTCCTGAGAGCCCAACATGGCTTATTTCAAAAGGCCAAATCGAAGATGGCGTGAAAGCCTTTAGTTGGTTGCGAGGCTATGGCGATGAAGCTAGAGCTGAACTAAAAGCTATTATAGACAAAAGAAAAGCTGCTGACTTGGAACCTATACCAACTTTGCGGGAAAAAATAAACAGCTTAAAGTCGCCAGAACTGTTGAAGCCATTGTTTATTATGATTGTATTTTTTGTGACCTGCCAATTTTCAGGCGTCAACGCTATTGCGTTTTATTCCATAGATATTATAGAGAAAGCGGTCGGCAAAGGTATTGATCACTACGTAGCGATGTTCGCGATTGAC
Organism: Boloria euphrosyne; assembly: GCA_951802675.2. Lineage (NCBI taxonomy): Eukaryota > Metazoa > Arthropoda > Insecta > Lepidoptera > Nymphalidae > Boloria > Boloria euphrosyne. The sequence goes on from OX637896.1 coordinate 8,665,916, forward strand.
TCTTTACGTACAGTAATGTCGGTTGTAGCTTGTATAACGTGCAAAAAATACGGTCGTAGACCTTTGTGCATGATTAGCGGAATTTTTACTGCTCTATCAATGGTTGGGCTTTCCATGTTTTTATACTGGACTGATGGGAAGCCAACTAACATGACGTGGATCCCATTAACATGTCTGATGGCTTACATTTGTGCCATTTCGATAGGACTTGTTCCTTTACCGTGGATGATGTGTGGGGAGGTCTTCCCGACAAAAGTTAGAGGGCTTGGATCTGGGATAAGTTCCGCAACAACCTTTGTTGCCTTCTTTGTTGTAGTCAAAACCGCCCCTGGAATGATGAAAAATCTAGGAGAAGTCGTCACATTCATGACTTACGGTATTATAGCACTTATCGGTACTGGTGTCCTATACTTTATTTTGCCAGAAACTAAAGGAAAAAGTCTACAAGAAATTGAAGATAAGTTTAAGAGTGGTAAAATTAGCATAGCATAATTTTTATTTATATTTCATAAGTAATATTAAACAATTATTTTAAGATATTCCATTGAAATTTACTCGCTCAAAGCGCACTTTTACGTTATCTGTGATATTATAGATTATAAAAAATTAATAAATATACATATGTTATATCGTAATAGTGATATTTTATTTTCCTCTTCCTAGTTATGTCATAAAAACAAATTATAAAAAAAATGATTAAGTAAAGTGTGTTCAGGCTTAACCATAATTATATACGCTATACATACTCAAAAAGACTGATCTCTCTATCAGTAAACTGAAAGTAAGTAAATAATTAATATATATTGTCTTTATGTTTAGTCCAGTCCATGGTTAGTGACAGCCATGAATATTATAATGTGAGAATTATATTATCCACTGCATAGTTCGTAGCTTTAGTGCTTTTTTTTGAAACTAAAACTTTGTTGTAGGTACTCTTTAGTAGCGCTTATCCTGTTTTAAAAACTACTTAAACTGTATGTCTAAGACAAACTGTATGTATAGATGAAATTTAATATATTTAAAAAAAATATATCAATAGTAAAAAGTGCTTCGGTTATTTAGCTTCATTACCGAAATAAGAATCTATTGAAATTCTTGATATTATTAAATTAATTGTTCCACTATTGTATACTTTTTGTTGTTGCTATAAAATTATACCAGGCGTTATAACAACTAATGTTAAACAAGGCTTATAAAAATAACAAAGTATTTTGTTAAACCATGTAGTTATAAACCTACTTTCAGCGCTTGTCGCTCAGACGCCATGCAGGTACCAAATTAAGCTATTACAGTAACCGACATTGGTTTTTCATGACATAAATTTATAGTAAGGTGGGTGGACCATAGAAGCCACCTTAAGAAATAAACAGTTATAATTTGTTTATTTTCTGGATAAATGAAAAAAACTTATTTTAATAACATTTTGGTTTTATTATGTAGCATATTAAACACTTTTTTTTATTGCAAAGTTAATCACTATCTAATAAGCGCAGGTTTTGAAAAGCTCTTCTAAGTGGCTTTGCTAGGAACAAGGCTCCATACAAGGCCAATATTATAAATCAGTCGTTGAACTGAAAACTAACGTTATGATTATCAAAATATCTGGCATCTGCTTATACTTAAACTACATTAAAAGGTAATTAGTGTAAGTAAAAGGAATTTGTTATCACGTGGCAATAAATATGATTTTTTGATAATTGGCCTTCGAAGGAACATGGCCTTCCATGGTCCACCCACCTTATACTAGCGACTAACCTTCGCTTCGCTCGGGTTCGTCCATAGATTTAGCGCGGGCGAAGCCGATGGTTCCGCTAGTTAAAATAAATAAAATTTCTAAGTTGCTTAAGTTACTCCATATAACATTAGCTATCTGCGAGTGAAAGTCCCGTCAAAATCGGTCCAGCCGTTTCAGAGATTAGCCAGAACAAAGAGACAAACAGACAGTCAAACATTTTTAAAATTCATATGCATTCAATGAAAAGTTGTTGTATCAAAAATTTGGCAACATTTACAGGATTAAATTTTCGATAACTTTTCGTAGTAAAATAGCATTAATACTCGCTTGGAAGACTGAATGATGCGGGTTCGAATCTGGTCTCGCACCTCTGATATTTTGCGAATCATTTCTAATATGATTGCTATTTGTCTTACGGAGAACGAAAACATTGTCGCCAAATACCCTGGGCGCCGGGTACCCAGTTCGTTGGTATTAGACGAATATAACGACGTATCGCAATTATAATGTAACTGAAGGTCGTAAGTACACATGTTTTGCTGGTAATGAAAAAAACTTATTTATGAGGGTCTGGTACCCTCGCTAGTGGCCTCCAACCTCCCCTATAGCCACCCCGAGCCTCGCTAAACTGATTTACGAGCGACTGAACTCACGATACTGAATTCAACACTCTAGGATCTAATTTATGAGCAACCACGGCTCCCACACAACTCCACCGAGTTGTACTGCTGATAATTTATGAGCAACGGCTCCCACGCAACTCCACTAGTTGCACTGCTGATAATTTATGAGCAACAGCTCCCACGCAACTCCACTAGTTGCACTGCTGATAATTTATGAGCAACAGCTTCCACGCAACTCCACTAGTTGCACTGCTGATAATTTATGAGCAACAACGGCTCTCACGCAACTCCAAGAGTTGCACTGCTGATAATTTATGAGCAACGGCTCCCACGCAACTCCACTAGTTGCACTGCTGATAATTTATGAGCAACGACGGCTCTCACGCAACTCCAAGAGTTGCACTGAAACTCTAAATATAATTTATGAGCAACCACGGCTCCCACGCAACACCACTGCATTATCACACGCTGGTAAAATAAATTCACTTACTTGGCAAACACGGTGTTGCGCCTGATCTGCCTCGCACCCACAGAATACTTTCACTTGGGAGCTCGCACCTCATCAGGTCAGCGTCCCGTACACGACCGCGTTTCGAACACGTCTCTAACAAATCTATTCTATCACGATGACAGCTATCATCGTCCTACCCTCACGTTGATGACAAAAAATAAAAAATATTTAAACACTTATTTCGCGACTACCCTACGGTATTCGCGACAAACATCGTGAGGAAACCTGCTTGTCTATTTTTAACGACTGCGTGGTCAAGTGATCATAAGGCCAAAGATCGCGAATTCAAGTCCTTATTGGGACAAATATTCATGCCTCGTAGATAATTACTGTGCTGTATAGTTCAAGGACAGCCTATTAAATATGTAGGTATTATAAAACCATTAGGATTCAAACTTAATGTCACTAAAAGATCGTTAAGAAATAAAACAAATCGTTTAACAAAATGCGTATATTAGTTAACAAATTAATAAAGAAATGGCACTGACACAAGAATTGTTACATAAGTAAATGCAGGACGGTACATAGAAACGAATATATACTAAAATCTTAAAAATTATTCAATACCATAATATGGCACATTAGTGTTATAATTGCTAAGAATTAGTTTATGAAAAAATATTTTAAAATTCGTCAATGTTAGATAATGTAGATTTGAACTCTGATTTTAAGCACTAAGCGTCAGCGACACTTTAAGACTTCTTTGCCTAAATTATCGAAATTTACTACTGAAGTACTCACAAAGTGCTCAAAATTCGTGCTCCTGCATATTAAAGAAATTAATTCATATACCCAAGTCAAGCATACGTCATTTAGAACATCGCAAAACTTTTACAAAATGATGCCCTAAGGTCGTTCAGACGGTTGCAATTCTTTAAACATGGTTTCACTTAGATCGTGGCTTAACAAGTCTAGAAGCTGGTGGTGCGAATTTGGCGAAGCCCTGCTGGTCGAAGACCGGCAGCAGGTCCCTCACACGAGCAGACACAGTGCCTCCAGTCACCCTAGAAACATATGCTCTGTGAACAAAGAATTATTTTTTAGGGTGCAATCTATTTCTACAACTGTGAATTTTAGTGATTTATGTGTTTTAAAGAGTTTTAAACCTAAACCTAAAAAATCCTAAGCTTAGTGCCTAAATAAAATTTTAGTGCAAAAAAAAAAGCTATCTTGAGTTTTATAAATCTGAACATAAAAAGTAACCAGCTTATTTTGATGTTGTTATATGAAACGTATGCTTTATTTTGTAGCTGATATAATTTATGTTCAACCCTTTTTTAACTTCCCTGCTGAGAACGGCCTTCCGTTCAATACGAGGGGGATCAGCTTATAGTCCACCACGCTAGTTAAGACTTAAGTGCGGGTTTAAGGACTGCACATTCCCTTCAAAAAGTTGCTAAATCGTCTGAGACATGCAGGTTTTGTCGTGTTTTCTTGTAAAACCCTAAGGATCATATAAAATAACACTCACCGGCTAGGTTTGATCAGTTTAGCGGCCTGCGCAGGAGTGGCCAACTCTGTCGGGAAGTACGTCGCTCCATAGAAATCTAATCCATTTTGTAGCAGAATGTTTGCCTCCTCTATATTAGCTAAAGTTACTCTCAGCACACTCGAAGCCTCCTTGGGCACCATGCTGCTGACCAGCTCGCCGTCGATGTTGGTGATGGCACGAGGAGGGGTCTTTTCTATGGGTTTCGGAGTAGAAGTGCCTAAAATTATGTTAATTATATTTTGTTTTTTTATATATTATATTATACAGCTATAACTAACATTATGTTTCTGTCATTATATAGATTAATATACTCTTTTTTTATCTCCCATTTAAATTGCGCCCCTTCTATCTCAGTACTATTTCCTACACCTTAAGGTTGCCTGGAAGAGATCGCTCTTTTAGCGATAAGGCCGCCTCTTGTGCATTCCAATATGTTTTGTATTATGTATCTCTTCCTTACTGGGTGTACAATAAAGAATATTATTATTATTATTATTATGTTTTGGGACCAAATATGTAGAATCAATGTAATTTATTAATTGCTTAGGTACTATTTAAAATAGTATACTAAAATAGAATCCATTTTTATTGCAATTCGTTATATATAAAGTAGAAATAATAATTAGCAAAAATTATACAGTAGTGTTTGTGTTTAATAGCTAGTCTATAACGGAGGTCGTGGGTTCTATTTTTACATAGGCACATCGAATTGATTTATAAACCATATATACTTCTTACAATTGTAGTTTTCTAAATAGGTACCGGTTAATAGCACATTGTGTTTTTGTTTTTAACCAATTTTGTCAAAACTTCATACCAGTATTTCCTTCACGTGGTGAGCCAGCAAAGTGCAAGCGTACAACCTCGACCACCGAGGTGAACTTATACAGAGCGTGGCGCACGTCCTCCTCGGGCACGTCATCGGGAATGTCGTACACGTAAATTGTAAAGGTCTTTTGTGGACGACATGGGATTGCGATCTAGAAAAATCAAATAATTTTAAGTTATTTAAAAAAAAACATTAACGAGATAAACGAAGGGTCTATGAAATGGAAATAGGAGTCAGAATGGTTTATTCTTTTAAAAATACTGATATACAAGGTAGGGGATTGTTATCCTGCTATAGAAAAAATAGTTTAAAATTAAAAAAAAACTTTACCTCAACAACAGTGACACTTACCGGGTCCAATGATAGCCCAGTAACATCCAGGTGTGTGTAAATAAAAATACCATCAATTCGGTCAAGCGTTTAGCAGAAAATTTAAGTAGGTACATACTGAAACCGGATTTCCGTAGTAAACAGTGAAAATTTTATGTGAGTTAAAACAAGGAGTCATTCTGAAGTTTTAAATTATTAAATAATGTTTTAATATTAAAAAATGATAGTAAAGTAGTATTTTTCGTGTGTTTTCCAAGGCTAAGTTTTTTTACCAAAGATGAAATGCCAATAAATTAGATGTCAGATGAAGCAGTAATAGAAGCAGCCAAGAGATGAAGGGCAGAGCCTTACCTTTCTATAGAACCGCGATCCAGTGACCTTATGGAAGCCTTTCTTGAAGACCATCTGGTAGTCATCAACGCTGGAGAACTTGAACAGGATACCAGTTGCGGTTTTTGTTAGCGAGAAACATCCTTTGAACTCCATTTTTTCGCAAATAGCTGACGCTTTTTCCATACTCAAGCCATGCGATGGCGTTAAGAGGAAAGCTCCTTTAGTAAGAAAGTGTTCGGAGTCCGAGATATCGGACTCGCTGTCTCCGCCCTTCATCAAGGTATGGATCTGCTCTTTCCACATGTATGGGTCTGACATCTGGTGAATATTATATAAGAAATAAAAAACGAAACTTTTGTAAAATATTATATATCTTAAAATCTCGTGCCATGACTCGTGATGAACTCTGAAACTGTTAAACCGAATTTGATGAAATTTCGTAATTATCTGTAATTTGAACAACCCAACTTAAAAGATAGGATAGTTTTTATCTCAATTATTGACTTCTATATTTGTAATTGCAAGTTATATGTGCGGTTATCTTAAGAACTACATGTTCGAATAGCAAAATTCTTTTAATGTTATTTTTAGTTTGATACAATGGATCCAATAGATTGATAACAAAATTGATAAATTAAGAACACCCAACCGCAGGGAAACTTAAAAGAAATATAGATTGATTCGATACGGAAGTTGACGAAATGAATTCAATCTGTCATTTGAAAGCACTTCATAAAAACAATGGCTTATAAATATTTGAAGACAGTAATAACCGGGATGGTCGCGGTTCGCTGCGTCTTCCCGACGATAATTGTAGCATTGTTTTTGCTTCCGTTAAAAATGTTATAGATACTTATGGAAAAAGGAGTGGAACAGAAGATTTTTGACATGGAAATAAATCTATTAATAACATTAGCTTTATTTGTAATTAACTAACTGTTAATTAGTTGGAAATGAAGTGAAGTAATCAAAACTTTAAAGTTAACTTTAAATCTTCAAATTTTCGCAGCAAAATGAATCATTGAATGTATATAAAATTCAAATGACAGTACCTTCTACAATTTAGTATCATAGCACTGATCTGATGATGCAGCCAGGAGGTGAATACTGGTAGTCTGCAGTGGCTACTAAGACCCACAACCAGTAAACCTTCGAAATGTGTGTGGGCTCATATACAACTACTATACGAGTCTTATTCTAATTATAAAACTATAAATTTTTTTTGGAACAGCAAAGACCACAAAAGTGACGCATATAAAATTCATTTAAAGCAATCGATATAGTAAATTAGAACAAAATTAGTTAACCGCATAAGATTACACCATGTAATTGTGTTAGTGGGTGGACCAAAGCCAAATTACGATCAATTGGTCCCACGACATCGTAAATCCATATTTGGTGAGATTGTTGCTGTAAAGTAATTTACTTGTGTTCCAATTGATAGCAACTTCTTGATTATTGGAGGCGAAGTTAATTAAATATACTGGTTAGAGTTCAAAGTTGTTAGTAATTGGTATATAGTACTTTTCGACTTAGTTGCCGTTTTTGTTTCTTTAGGCTTATTTAAGATAGTTATTTCTACTTTTAAGACTTTAAATTAAATTTATTAACAATTTTCTATTTTTTCTTTTAAGAATACTTATACTTTTAAAAACGACAGATTGAAGTGATATAATAAAATTTATATTTTATTAAGTAGTAATATTTTATTTTTGTCCCATTTTGGGCGCCAATATCCGCAAATAAAATCTAATATTATAATAAATCTAATATTTTCTAGAAATTTACATTTTTTAATTTATATTATTGACGCATAACATCTTAGTTCCTACACCTTAGTTTATAAATAAAAATCGCTAAACGCTAAGATAGTGATTTAATTTTTCACTTGTCCAATATTATATCCGAAAACTAACATAACAACAAAATAAATATATTTATTCAAGTTATTTGAATTTGTATTAATTTCTTAACTTGAACTTTATATGTTAATAGAAAATAATTTATTAATTATTTATATTGTATAAACTATAAATTTTGTATTAAAATTATGTAATTACATAAAAATAAATAAATACAAAATTGTAGAGATTGTGTTTTAGAGTTACTGCTTCACATTGCTTAGTATTTTGACCTAATATTTCTTTTAATTCTATATAAAATATTAAGTACTATTTCTAGTTATCATCTATATCATCTAGTTTTTCTAGAAATTAACGATAAAAAATATTTCACTTAGTATAATAATTATTAAATTAATTTCGTTTAGAAAAATCAAATAACTTAAATATTTCAGTAAACGTATTTAAATAAAAAAATATAAAGGATTTCACATACCGATCCTCGTGGCTTCTCGTTCTTCTTCTTGCTGTCTTCAGGTCTGTGCTCTGTGTCTGAGGCGCCTTCGGCTAAGGACATTTTGTGAGTGCGATGCGCGTGCGCAGCTCCCAGGTATACTACCGAGTGCACGGCGGACCGTGACGCGGCTAGAGGCAGCTGTGGAGGGGCCTCACTCCTATACTTATTTGATATTTATTGTTAATTGTCGTTTTTTAGATTGGCTATATAGGTTTTTCTGTGGATGTAGCGAATAAGCACTTAAATGATATTAGTATTTAATTTGGATTTTTTTTTATTTTTTAATACAAATCAAAACTGATCTTTTTTTGAAATATTTGAGTTAGTGTTAATAATGTCGCTATTATTATAATAATACATTATTATAGTAGGTAACAAAAATTTATATAGTTAAAAAAACACAAATTCGTCCTATGCAAATATCGGGATAGGACCAGGATATTTAGACGGCAATAGGCTGATTATGATGATACAAATACGCCCAGCCATCATAGAGAGTTATGCAAATAAATAGATGAATAGACAGAATTTTTTATTGATTCTTAATATAATCACGACCTACATCAAAATATACACGTGCTTATACTACCTTTGAAAAATATTTTACTACAATACTAACCTTTGGTTTTGATATCTGCTACAAAATATAACTGAAGAGTAAAGTAATCAGAAAAATAAAACATCGTATTTATTCAATTCAATTCAATTATTTCCTTTAATGGCTTCCAGGAGTGCCAGATAGAGAGAAATAAGTCCACCTTTGGTCACAACTTTTCTGTATTATTACTGTTCTGTTTACTTTTTGTGCAATAAAGAATATAAAGAATATAATAAAATTTAATATATATTTTAATGAATTAATGAATATTTTATAAAAAGTGTGGATATGCGACTCTACAGATTCTATAGTATATTTTTATGACAGGAACTCTTGTCATCTTTATGTTCCGATACAAGACATTTATAAGTCGCATAGTAACAAGCTAAGAAAAAATGTTATTCATTTGTTTCAATACTTATTGTTAGTTCAATTAAATTAAAAATTCTATTCTATTTTATCTAACGTGCAATTTAACAAAAAAAACATTCTTAATGGTACAAATTTTTAAGAACTTTTACTTTAGCGTTGACAAACGAACGTTAGTATTTCTCAGAACTATCATCATACCAAATTTTATTAAAATTTCCCTAGTGGTTTTCTCGTGATGCGGCCACAGACAGGCATTACAGATTCTGAAAACTGTGTAATGAGTTAAATCATAAAGCTTGTGTTAAAGATTAATGAATTTTGTTTTATTTTTATCTAGGGAATACTTAAGTTATTTAATTCTTCGAAATTTTCTTAATTTCAGTAGCAGGACTCCTCTCTAATATCGTAAATTGATTAAGAAGGGAGCGCTATAAAAAAAAAGATACATTGTCATTTGTTAAGATATACTAAATGTTCGATCTCTTCATCAAATGAATTTTGATGGAAAATTGTAACGAAAGTGTCAAAAAGTATAGAAAAGTGTGAGTTTAAAGTAAAGATTATGGAGACGAAAACCTAGCTAATAGCTACATCATATAAATATTGGCTATTTTTTATTATTATTAATGTCACAGTCAAAATTTTTCCCAGCCAAAAGTTCTTTCCACCAGCCTCCTTAATTAATCAAAGTACATATATAAAGTATGGTGACTCACCCTGGCTGCGATCGGGTTTTGTCCCTGGATTCGTTTTAATACTATAAATTTCTCAGTGATGAGATATTTTCCCGCCATAAAAAGTATCCTATATATTGACCTGAAATGTCATCAAAACTGGCCAGCACTTTTCAGATAGACAAAAATGAATACAACTATTTTTTTCTGGAAGAGCTTGCATGAAACATAAATTTCATTAATTTACCTAAACATGTATCCAGCAATAGAGATGTACTCATACGAGCATTCTGCAGATAAACAGTTATAATTTGTTTATTTACTGGATAAATGAAACAAACTTATTTTTTAATAACACTTTGTTTTATTATGTAGCATACTAAACACTTTTTTTATTGCAAAGTTAATCACTATCTGATAAACGTAGGTTTTGGAAAGCTCTTCTAAATGGCCTTACTAGGAATAGGGCTCCATATAAGGCCAATATTATAAATCAGTCATTGAACTGAAAACTAACGTTATGATTATCAAAATATCTGCTTATACTTAAACTACATCAAAAGGTCTTTCATTATAACGTAACATTAAACGCTCAACATTATATATCCATTTATAAAATACTCAACGATAATAACTAAAAGTGGTAGTGCCACTCTTGTTACCTTCGGGTAGCAGCCGAATGGGCCGGCACGCCCCGTATTGTACGGTGTACCACTCTCTCACAGGAGACCGGCGTGAAGTAGCAGCTATGCTGTCGCGTTTCGTCCGGTAAGTGAGAGTCCGGGAGGCCCACTCCCCATCCCTACTCCCGTCCTTCTCCCTCCTCCCTCCCTCCCTTTCCTGAAAGGCCGGCAACGCATCTGCAAGCCCTGTGGTGTTGCAGATGTCCATCGGCTAAGGTGATCACTTACCATCAGGTGAGCCTCCTGTCCGTTTGCCCCCTTTGTCCCATAAAAAAAAAAAAAAACTTGATCACAATTGTATAAGCTAGTATAGTATTATAACTTAGAATCTTTTAGAAATTATAATAAAGAAATGTTTTTAAAAGTAATACTAATGAGTTTTATATTGATAAAAAATAAGTTATCAATGACCTTAATACTCGTAGTATAATTATAAAAAAAATATCTGACCTAGTTTGATTGGCCTTAAAAGGAACCATTGACTTTTCTAGGAAAACTACCGATATTTTGGCTGAAATCATAATAAAGTGGTAACTTTTTTTTTATTACTATAGCCAACCTTGTTACTTATTCAGAGTAACAAAAATTAATGAAAATAATAGGTTATTTACTTGAAAACTTTACTTCAAAAGTTTCTCTGTGAGCGCGACTTACAATTTTAACGTCGATAAGAGAAGTCAATATATCGATGGACCGCATTTACATAATATCGGCGTGAGGGACTTGCCGCCGCGTCTATGTCCTTAAGATAGTTAGGTTTTAGTGTAACTAAAAGGAATTTGTTATCACCTGGCAATAACTATGATTTTTTGATAATTGGCTTTCGAAGGAACATGGCCTTCCATGGTCCACCCACCTTATGTTAAAGATTATGTAAACAAATGAATCAAGTAAGTAGTTAGGTACTAAAGTGTAACTACTACTCGCACATTATTACAGTATTTGAATATCTGTTCGCACTTCGCTACACTTGAGATTTGAGAATATCTAATCAAACGACCAAGTAATAAAACACGCTGATATTATCAATTTACCGCGATTGATAGAAATACACTACAGTTGAATACATACAAATAAAATTGAAGTGTCTGTTTTTAATTTCCAATTAACAGCTTTTCACTAAATGCACATGAAATAATACGATAAAATATATACGTTACTAACATCAACTTTTTTTTAAATTGTCTGTCTGTTTGTTTCGGCTAATCTCTGACACGGCTGGATCGATTTTGACGGGACTTTCACTCGCTCACTTGCGAGATACTCGTAGCTAATGCTATAAATATAAGGAGTTACTTAGGCTACATTTATTATAGTAGAAAATTATAACATTCACGGATATGATAACTCCGTATCGGAAGATTAAATATTCGATATAAATTTTGCCGATTTTTCATTTTAAGCCCACTTGTTGCTGAAGACGCTACCATGAAGTTTTAATTAGAAAATAATCACTGCGAATAGTTAGTGTACTGTGAAGTTGTGGCGTAGGAACGACTAGATAGGTCATGGGTCCGAAAGTAACGCCGTTTATGAGACAAGTGAGTTAAAACTGTATCTACATATGTGTTTTTTACGCAGGATTAATAAATAATTAATGTATAGCAATGTAATTGTAATCCATTATTATTTTAAAGAGTTTCTCGTCGACTCTTCTCAGTACTGCATTTTTAGACAGTTCTATATTTAATAATGAAAATAGTGACGATTCAAAAGAGTTTGTAAAAGTATTTTTTGAATAAAGTATAATTTGATTTGGTATTAGCAAGGAGAAAACTTGTCAATATCTTTTTCCCCTTATTTTGTCTACCGACTAAAATAAACAGTTAAGTAGTTTATTTTTATTTACATATTCCATTATTTTGTACACTATATTTTTCTAAAAACTTCAAAAATGTTTGTGTTTACATTTGAAATCGCGTAGTTAAATAAATTAAACTATGTGTAAAAATAATTGTCTACCTTTACTTAAGGAATATTTATGTATAATATTATTACAGTGTTTCGTGACGACAGCAGTTGGTATAAATATCATCGGAATGGGCTGCGGTTTGGGTTTCCCAGCTATTTTGTTGCCGCGTCTACACGAAAAAGATTCTGAAATACCACTGACCAAGGAAGGCGAATCATGGATAGGTACATAAAATAACTATAAATTAATATTACGTAGAATTTTAATGCAAACTATCTATATACTCGTAATATCTATAACTTCGGAGTTTTTCGTAGAGAAACGTGTCTCTCTCGTGACCATGATTGCTGTAAAGCATTCGAAACGTCGGGAACCAAAAATCTAAATAAATCATCTAAAAATGTGAAATATTCGTGTAAATCTAAGAAAGTAATAAGTAAGTATTATAATTAAACTAGAATAGTTAAAAACAAAAGGTATGAATGCGACCGGTGTTTACATTGAATATTTTTGAACCATGTTTGTTCTTCTGAAAGCTGAAATAAATTTTAATTCACAATCTTATTAGTAATATTTAATTTATTTCACCAAATACATTTTTTATAGCGGACATCTATTATCAGTAGCATCGCTCGTGGGTTATCAAAATCTAGACATACCTAAGCCAGCGTGGAGAACACGTGCGTTTGTCGTAAAACAGAATAGACCCAGTTTTACACCTATATGAAAACTTATTGTTTCTAAATATGATCTATACATAAAATCAATTTCTAAGTTAACCGAAAGGTCTGTTTGTCTGTGACTACTTTACGAGAAAATCAATGGACAGATTTTGATGAAATTTGGAATGACGATAGCTAGTTTAACGGGTCAAAATATATTACTATTCTTACTGCGACAAATATCAAATCTCCAAGAAATCTATACTAACTGAAAAACGCAGTAGTAGGTAAGTCAATAGTAAGTAATAAGTAAGTATCGTAGATGACACCTCTTTACTTAAAAAATGTACTCAGCCTTGCTTCGCTCGGAGCTCATTGCTAGATTTAACGCGAGCGAAACCGCAGGTTCCGGTATTAAATGTATACAGAAACCTATCTCAAGAACCACTCTATTCATTGGTGAAAACAGCAGTTTTTGAGTTTATCGCGAATAGACAGACAGACGCGGCGGAGAACTTTGTTTTAGAATATGTATTGATTATAGGTAATATTAATAGCTTTCCATATTGCACTTTTCAGCGGCCACAGTCGCGCTGAGCATGCTCGTCGGGAACGTACTCACGTTGTCTATAATGGACCGCTTTGGGCGCAAGGCCACCCACTACCTGGTCACGATATTGGCCCTCATCAGCTGGTTCAATATTATTTTGGCTACTAGCGTTGAGGTAAGTTTATCCTGCCGTCGGCCGTCGGGGCGTCGTGGTTAATTGGGCAAGCGATCCTGCAACGTCCTATTAACACGGAGGTTGGGTTTTATTGGATAGTACTGGCTTCTTTTAAGAATAAATACATGTGCTATTATTATTTCCTCATAATGATAATTCAACACAGTCGATGAGATATCAGATGCTGAGTCAACAATCTTTCGCGATCTGAATCTCTCAACTCAGGGATGACCTCACCTTTATATCTAACTCTACACTAACATAATCTGCAATGACTATTAAGAATATAGCGTACTTATTAATAATTATGTCCTCCCTACCCATTCCGGCCACTGCACTGGTGCTAATCTCATTGAGGCTACTGACTAGACATCTGGATATTATAGAGCAGCGCGTGTATGCGCGTACGTGTAGACACAAATACACTCTCTGTTCCTATCACTCTCCTACTCCAGTGGGATGGTTATTCGACATATTATATTATTATATTACATACAACTAATTTTATGACTTTACTTATGCTTGTGTATGGCGTTTTACGATAACATTAATTTTTTTGACTATACAAACTATTTTTGTCTCGGTCTGCTTAAAAAAACGCAAAAAACGATATAAAAAGGCTGAATTGAAACTAAGAATGCGTAAGTTTCAGATAAAAGAAAGCAGTATCAAAATAACAAAACATTATATATTACTCCTTTTCAATTTTCAAGAGCGATACAGATTGCGATTTCAAACACGTTTCGTCTTATCGAACAAAGTTTTGCATGTAACTGACGACTGACAGACCTTGCACGGGTATCAAACCTGCGATCTTATCAAGGGGTTTGATAGCTGATTTATAACACAATAATTTCTATCTAGTTATAATTTTTATTACTTGATAACTCAGAATATTTTAACTTCGAATCCATAGTTCCATAATAATTGTAGTACTTACTTAGTTAAGTATGCATAGATAATTTATAGATAAATGTCAAAGGTGTGTCTGCTTGTTACATTTTTATTCATAAATCACTAAACAAATATTGATTATTTTGACAAGGATATTAGAGCCATACGTTTGGTATGGTATGTACGTAATATCAAATATGTAATATAATTCCATTCTGCTAAAGATGTTGTTAAAGACATTATGAAATATTAATTATAATATGGGTAAAAATATTTTTTATTAGAATCTTAATCTGAACATACTTAGCTATCTATCTATTTCTGTTTTAATTTGTATAATTTAATAAAATGACTATATTTTTTACTTTTCAGGCTTTGATCGCAGGAAGATTCATATTCGGGATGTCAGCCGGAATACTGTTATCGCTGAGATCTATCCTTATTGGAGAATACACGAGCCCTAAAAATCGTGGCGCCTTCCTCACTACTGTCTCTCTAACACAAGCATTTGGCATATTTTTCGCCCATCTCTTAGGTTCACTGATCAGCTGGCAAAAGACTGCTTTGGTGTGTGTGTTTTTCCCATTTATTAGCCTAATCATGATTATTTATACCCCTGAATCTCCTAGTTGGTTGGTGTCGAAAGGCAGGTACGATGAGTGCAGGGAAGTGTTTCGATGGCTTCGAGGTTCTGAAGAAGATGAAGAGCTAGAAGACATGATTGAAGCCAGAATAGCCTACGAACAAGCTATTGTAAAGGCTCAAAAAGAAAGTAGTGTGTTTAAAAAGCTATCAATAATTATAGGTAGAGGAGAATTTTATAAGCCCATATTAATTATGATCTACTCGAACGTAATGTTGCACTTCTCTGGTGGTACCACCATGGCTTCGTACTCAACAGTAATTCTCAGCTTGTTGATGGGACCGAACGCAAACGCTCATTTTTGGATGGTATTTTTAGATACTCAAAGGGTTATTTTTAATACGTTAGCAGTTTATGTGATCAATAAGACAAAACGACGAATCATGGTGTTTTCAACTGGTATGTGGTCTGTTGCGAGTCACTTTGCTATAGCAATCTATGTGTACTTCAGAGTGAATGGCTGGAACTATGATGCTATATGGTTGCCGGCCTTATTAGTCAACGTGCAGTACCTAGCTGTAGCTGTTGGTACAGTACCGATGCCTCAAGTGTTAGGAGGCGAAGTATTTCCTCTAGAATATCGAAGCATTGGAGGATTCATCAGCATGGTAACAGGGAACGGAGTAATGTTTTTAGCCCTTAAAACGTGCCCTCATCTGATAGACAAAAGTGGTTTGCAGGGAACCTATATAGTGTATGGTTTAATTATATTGATTAACTTAATTTTAGTGATGGTATTACTCCCAGAAACAAAGGACAAAACTCTACAGCAGATCGAAGATGAGTTTAGAGGCAGACCGTTGAGGAGGGAAGAGTTGGAGGCCAAGCAGTCACTACAAGCTAATCCTATCGAGAATTATAAAAGGAAGATGTCATCAATAAGCTTTGGCAGTTCTATGGTTCTGTGACATTTGAATCAGTGACAATTTTTAAATCGATATCCAACGGCAAAAATTGAAGGTACTCGTATGTTGTGCCAATGTGATAGAACTCTAAGTCTTCTTGAGGCTGTAAACAACAATTCGTGTCACCAATTTTGTCCTACGCTAGGAGAAAAACACATGGAAATCAGAACAGTAATTTCCATGATTAATGATAAGTGACCATGAATATTTTTTAAGGAGCGTAGTTCGACAAAAAAACTAAAGGGTATTTTTTCAAATAATTCTCTATATTATTTGGTACACAATAACCGTCGCTGTTCAACCGTACTGGCGATGCGAGCTCAATGATTTATATAAAACAGGTCTATACTAGCCCCTCCCTCCGGTACGCTTGCACAGACGACCCTTAACTAACTGTTCATGTATACACTCATCCTGGAAACATCAGATCGACAACTAAAGTGCGTTACAATACCTTATAAATAATATTGTATTATTATATATAATATTGTAATATTGATTTTAATATTAATTTATCAGATAATACTAATATAAGTCTCAGATTTAAATCTATGCTTCTATCATATAACCTACTTAACTTATTTACTGAACCAACTAGAATCACTGCTACTATACTTGAGCCACATTAGAGAAATAATGTTTAATAACAAAGTGTTGCTAGGCAACCATCTGAAAGCATGGGTGAAAAACATTTTTTATTAATGTTTATTGTTGTAAATGCTAATACTTTAGAATGATAATTAATAATGATTGTCAGTAAATAATTAAGTTTTTAAACCTATAAAACTGCTAAAGAAGATAAAATAAAACAAAATGGAAGTTAATTTTTTACATTTATTATAATTTTTATTATTAACAAATTATAATGAAATCTGTGACAAGTTTCATCAACCGTTAGCAAAGCATTTATCCCGTCCAACGCTTACCTTACTCCTCACTCAAAGTCTAATTTTACGCGAAATCAATGGATTTGGCAGCACCACATAACATTGGATATTTTTTAAGAATCGATAAATAATACGACTAATTTAAAAAACAGTAAACTATTCGGTTAGTGTAGGGTACTTGGTGGTATTTTTCATTTGATGACATTATAAAAATATTATGTAAAAATGTTTACGATATCTTCCAAAAAAGGCAGAAAGCTTTAGGGATGGCATAATTATCCACCATCACAACCCTGAACCCAATATAATTAAAAATGTAAAAAATAATTACTTACATGTGATTTGAAATGTTTATTAATCATGTATTATCTTTTACATGTCTTTACAATTAGGTATTATGAAAACTCTGATAGATATTTAGGGTAAAACTATTGAAAGTGTGAAATCGTGATTTATTCTGAAGTGGGAACCCTAAAAATCAGCTGTTGTGGTTTGTTTACAAACATTATTTCTCTAAAGTGGCTGAAGTATAGTGCTACATGTATTGATAACATATTTACAAATTGTAAACCATATTCTAAAGCTATTATTAATAAATTAAGCTCAGACCATTGTGGCCAGTTAGCTTCCTTTTCTTATTCTTTATTAAATGCCAACAAAAATATTTTAAAAAAGACTTTTATACCTATAAATACTTTTTTTTTTTTTTATAGTTGGGAAACCCTATTACGGGTACCCCCGACTTCCCCTGGGGGGTTATGTGGTGACTCTCCGGACGCATCCGGCATACCCACTAAAACCCAACTCCCAAACCCCTGCCGCCATGTATGGGACGCCACGGGATCGCTTTCGCATACAACCGCGACGCCCCGACGGTTGGCCGAAGCCACCACCATGAGGCCGCCCTAAAAAGGGGAGCCCCATTATGGGAAGAATTACAACAACCATGGACTGCTCCGAAGTCCACCCCGACCATCCACAGGCCAGAGAAGTGCCCCAGAGCAGCCTGAGACCACGAAAGCCCAAAAAGGGGGCACCACCAAAATAACGGTACCCTAGGAACCCTACTCCATGTAGACCCCCTAGGGCACCTACCTCCCAAACGTGAGGCTGCTCCCAAGTCCACTCTGAAAACAGAGAAGTACCCGGAGCAGCCCCACACGCCCGAAACACCGCCCACCGAAGTGGGCACCCTGCAATAAGAAAGGGGTGTATGCGTACATAAAACTATACGCATACACCCAAAACCGCCCACCCAAATTGGGTCGCCTGAATGCCCACCAAAAATGCCCGAAGGCCCGCCAGTCTGCCCGAAGGCCCGCCAGTCTGCCCGAAGGCCCGTCACAAACGGCTGCAGGGGAAGAGGATGCGACAACGCCGACACTCCCCTTCCCCTGCCGCCCCGCCACGTCCGTCATCGAGCGGTGACGGCCCCGCTGGGGCCGCGGAGGGCGGTCAGAACTGTGAACTGTGGACACCGCGCTCCCTCACGAAACACCGCGCTCCCTCACGAAACCCCCCCCCCCCTGGCTGTTGGTCCGCGCCGGATTGCTCCGGTACCACTCGCGCATTTCCCCCTGCAAGAGTAGGCCTACGCCAGGCATCTCAGGGGTCTTCCCCCCCTGCAAGAGTAGGCCTACGCCTAAGGCGCAGGCCAGGCATCTCAGAGGGTTATTCCCCCTGCAAGAGTAGGCGCAGGCCAGGCATCTCAGAGGAAGCAGTTTGAGTGGCACTCCCCAATCCGCCACCCGGGGACGCGTCCGGTAGGAGTCAGCCTCTCCCCCGGATACCTATAAATACTACATTAATGACCCCAACTACTTATATAACTCTTTATTTAAATTAGTAAAAACTGAATTTTCTACAATATTCACTTCTAAAACAGTCAATTCAGGGGGTCTCTTGACATTTGGTGAATGGGCAACTCCTGGCATTTGCAAGAGCAGGCAAAGGCTATACGAATTGTACAGTGAAAGAGTCTATAATCATAGTGTATCGTTTGCTTCTTTTGTAAGTGCATACACAAAAATGTTTAAAAGAGTATGTTACACGGCAAAATCCTTGTATATTAAAGACAAAATAAGAAATGCGCAAAATAAAATAAAAATGACATGGAACATAATTGCTTGTGAAAGTGGAAGAATCACAGATCGCACCTTCGATTTTAAATTAAATATTAATGATAATTTTATTACCTCAGAACGAGAAGTTGCATTTGAGTTTGAAAAATTTTTCACTGACATTCCACTGTCAACAACGCAATCTCTTAATTCGTCTCCAGACATTGCAGAATTTTTGTTAAGGGAAAACGTTAAAGAATGTAATGTAATATTTAAATTTAAACCTGTAAACCCCAAAGATATAATGGTAGCCTTCAGAAGCCTGGACATCAAGAAAACAGCTGATCTATGGGGTATATCTGTTAAAGTGGTTAGTTCGGTAATTGATGTTGTTGCACCTCATTTAGCTACTATATTTAATGGCTGTATAGAACGTGGTGTGTTTCCTGATCTAATGAAACACAGTAAAGTTATTCCAATTTTTAAATCAGGTAGTACCCTAGACCCTAGTAAAATTTTTGAAAAAATCATACTCGGGCAAATGTTATCGCATTTTAATGCACACAATCTACTTTATAAGAAACAGTTTGGCTTCACAAAAGGTCGCTCCACAGCAGATGCTAGTGTTGAGCTAGTTAAAATATTTTTGAGACATGGGAGAGGTCGCATGATGCTCTTGGGATATTCTGTGACTTATCCAAGGCCTTCGATTGTGTGCATCACGTGACGTTGATCAGGAAACTGCATCATTATGGGATTAGAAATAAGGCACTCAACCTCCTGAATTCCTATCTGAGTGATAGAATACAGAGGGTTGATGTAAATGGTAAGAGATCTCCTGGGGCTCCGTTAGATATGGGGGTTTCACAAGGCTCTATTCTTGGCCCATTTCTCTTCCTAGTTTACATAAATGATTTGCCATTTTTTGTGCAGGACAAACATGAGATAGTATTGTTCGCTGATGACACTTCACTTATTTTTAAGGTAAAACGTAATTTACATATGTACGACGATGTAAACGATGCTCTCTCAAAGGTTGTCTATTGGTTTGATTCGAATAATTTATTATTAAATAACAAAAAAACAAAATTAATAAAATTCACAACACCTAATGTTAAACTTATTGATAATGGTGTAGTATTAGGCGGAGAAATGTATAAACCGGTACAGTCTACTAAATTCCTAGGTATTATCATAGATTCGAAATCCGGTGGGATCTCCATATTGAGGAGCTAGCGAAAAGGCTTAGCTCTGCAGCGTTCGCGGTTAAAAAAATTGGACTTCTTACTGACGTAGATACAGCTCGCATAGTATACTTTAGTTATTTTCATAGTATTATGTCATATGGTATCTTATTATGGGGAAATGCAGCTACCGTTAATACAATTTTTGTCCTGCAGAAAAGAGCTATTCGTGCAATTTATAGTTTAGGCCCTAGAGTATCATTAAGAGATAAGTTTAAAGAAATAAAAATATTGACTGTTGCTTCTCAGTACGTGTACGAAAATGTTATATATGTTCATAAAAATATACACGAATTTCCCAGGAACTGCGACATGCATACCATTAACACTAGGAGTAAAAATAAACTTGTAATGCCTGTGACTCGCTTACGCCGAGTCAGTAATTCTTTTAATGGACAATGTATACGCTTATACAACAGGATCCCAGAAAACGTTCAACAAGCTTCTATTGCCAAATTTAAAAAAAATTGTGAAAGAAATTTTGTGTACTAAAGGATATTATACGATTAAAGATTTTTTAGAAGATAGTACGCCTTGGGAATGATGTGATCGCCACCAGGCTGTTTCAACCTATAGAATTATTGTTAATTTCAATTTAATTAAAAAAAGAAAAAACACTAAGACAAAAAAAAACAAAAAAAAATATACATTAGTCCCGCTGAGTTTCTTTCGCCAGTTCTTCTCAGGTCAGTGGTTTCTTCCTTCCGAACTGGTAGTAGACTCATGATGTTCAGTAAAAAATTGTAATAATTTCATGCTGAATAAAATATTTTGAATTTGAAATTTGAATTTGAAATTTGAATTTGAATTTGCATTCACTTATACTTATACCTATGAAAAATATTTTTACTACAATACTAACTTTTGGTTTTGATATATGCTATAAAATATAAATGAAGATTCTACACAAAGTGACCAGAAAAATAAAACATCGTATTTATCTTGTATCGCATACGTTTTTATACCACTTGTCTGTCAACTGATAAACTGATTTACAAAGTACGAATAAAAGAAATATAAAGAATTTCAAAGACATACAAAAACCTAATTTTTTTTTTAATTTTATTAAAATTTAATATATATTTTAATTAATTAATTAATATTTTATAAAAAGTGTCTGTATGCGACTCTACAGATTCTGCTGTATATTTTTATGACAGGAACTCTTATCATCTTTATGTTCCCATACAAGACATTTATAAGTCTCATATTAACAAGCTAAGAAAAAAAATAATCATTTGTTTTAATACTTATTGTTCATCATCATCAGCCCTTTTTTTTAACGTCCCACTGCTGGGCACGGGCCTCCCTCAGTACGAGGGGAATCAGGCCACAGTCCACCGCGCTGGCCTAGTGCGTGTTGGCGGAGTTCACATGTCTTACGAAAACTTGCTAGGTTTTCTCAGACATGTAGGTTTCCTCACGATGTTTTCCTTCACCGTAAGACAAGTGGTAATCATGATAGAAATGCTACGTTAATTATTTTTAGAAAATCTTATTGCAATAGTCAGTATCGATTCAGAGGCCGAATCTAAATCGGTGAAGGAAAACATCGTGAAGAAACCTGCATGTCTGCGAAACCAAGCAAGTATTCAAAAGACATGTGAAGTACGCCACACTATGGCCTAATCCTTCTCGTACTGAAACTGAGGGAGGCCCGTGCCCAGCAGTGGGACGTTAAAAAGGGCTGAAGAAAACTAATTTTTTTATGGAAGACTTTACATGAAACATAAATTTCATTAATTTACCAAAACATGTATCCAGCAATACAGATGTACTCATACGAGTATTCTGAAGCAAAACTATGTTAAAGATTATGTAAACAAATGAATCAATTTTGAATATCTGTTCGTTACACTTGAGATTTGAGAATATCTAATCAAGCGACCAAGTAATAAAACACGCTGATATTATCAATTTACCGCGATTGATAGAAATATACTACCTACAGTTAAATAATACATTAATGTAGGGTGTTGAATATCAGTACCTACATCAGTACATGTAAATAACATTGAAGTGTCTGTTTTTAATTCACTAAATTCACATGAAAGTATCTACGGTACTTACATAAACATTTTTTTAATTTTTGTCTGTCTGACTGTTTGTTTCGGCTAATCTCTGACACGGCTGGATCGATTTTGACGGGACTTTAAATCGCTCACTTGCGAGGTACTCGTAGCTAATGCTACAAATATAAGGAGTTACTTAGGCTACATTTATTATAGTAGAAAATTATAAAAACCGTTTATTTTATTTTAACTTACGCCCAGCGAAGCGGGCCGGGTTTGCTAGTTAGTTTGCTAATTGACAAACGAGTTATGTTTGTCAGTAACAATTAACATGCTACTGTTGAATAGTACAGTCATGTAGTGTAAACTGTAAATGTGTTGAATATTGAAATCTTAGACTAATAATACCTAGACTGATAGTTTCATACATAATTCCGCTCAATATTGAAGTAGCATTAGTATGAATGTGTGCGTAAGTGTCACAATGCTAATGGCGTCTGATTTGTTTACAAATTAATTTTCTGTATAGACGAATGTTTTACTTTAAATTATAAGTTGCCAAATAGTACTTACCTGTGAAATGTGATTTTCTTTTACTTAGTATTATTATGTGACGTGACACCCTTTCAATGCACAGCAAGTCATTTTTAAATTAATAAAGCGGGAGCTAAGACTAAGTAAGTACCTAAGTTGTACGTATGTAGTGTAACTTGACAATTGACATTGACACGACGGGAAACGTATCTAGCCATATCTCGAAGTCTAGCCAAAAAAAGTGGTTACAATTCGCTTGGACCTACACTCCATCTAGGTGTTATATATCTATGATTGAAATGATGTCGAAGTTATAACATTCACGCAGCTGATAACTCCGTATCGAAAGATTAAATAAACAGATATAAATTTTGAAGATTTTTCATTTTAAACCCACTTGTTGTTGTAGACGCTACTATGGAGTTTTAATTAGAAAAAAATTACTGTGAATAGTTGGTGTACTGTGTAGTTGTGGCGTATGTAGAGATAGGAACGACTAGAGATAGGTGATGGGTCCGAAAGTAACGCCGTTTATGAGACAAGTGAGTTAAACTGTATCTACATATACGTATTTATAATTACGCAGGATTAATAAATAATTATTGAATAAAAATAATAAAATATTAACTTAAAACAGCAAATGTAGAGTTTCTCGCCGATTCTTCTCAGAACTGCATTTTTAAACAATTAAATTAAATTCTATATTTAATAATTAAAATACTGACGAATCTTGCTTGCAAAAGTATTTTTTAAGTAAGTAAGTATAATTATTATTATTTAGTTAGTTAGTTATATTTATTTTGTCTACCGATAAACTTTTTGTGTTTAGTAGCTATTGAAGACGAACTGTTTTTATGGATCACATTAAAACGTGATCCATAAAAAATAGTTCGTTTCTTTTTAGACAGGTCTATTCTATTATTTTGTATACTATATTTTCAAGAAGTATTTTTGTATAATATTATTACAGTGTTTCGTGACGACAGCAGTTGGTATAAATATCATCGGAATGGGCTGCGGTTTTGGTTTCCCAGCCATTTTGTTGCCGCGTCTACATGAAAAAGATTCTGAAATACCACTGACTAAGGAAGGCGAATCATGGATAGGTAAAAAAAATAACTGTAAATTAATATTACGTCGAATTTTAATGCAAACTATCTATATACTCGTAATATCTATAACTTCGAAGTTTTTCGTAGAGAAACGTGTCTCTCTCGTGACCATGAAATAAATGCTGTAAAGCATTCGAAAAGATAGTTTCATCTAAAATGTCAAATATTCACGTAAATCTAATAAATGAGGTTTATGCACGTGACTAACTTTGAACCCCCCCTCATCAATACAGCTGAAGATAATTTTTTGAAAAAATATGATTAAAACAATGATTTAATACAGTTTCGCTTGGTATAAAATTCATCTGAGCAGATTTTTTTCCAATGACTTTGTCATGCTGTCTCCTTTAGCTCCACCGCTAGTGCGGCAACTGACGCTCACTCTACTGATTTCCGAACATTAAAGAACTGTTTGAAGTAAAATTCATTCGGTATAAAATGACTAAAAAAATTGCAACGCTACCTCTCGTAGTATAAGAAAGTAATAAGTAAGTAAGTATTCTAATTAAATTAGAATAGTTAAAAAACACAAGGTATGAATGCGACCGGTGTTTACATTGAATATTTTTGAACCATGTTTGTTCTTTTGAAAGCTTCTGAAAGCTGAAATAAAATTTATTTCACAAATTTTATTTGAGTGTGCATCAAATAATATGACAATTAAATTCGTTGACCAAAAACCTAGATCCTTTCGTAGCGGTTATCTATTATTTGAAGCATCGCTCGTTATCAAAATCTAGGCATACCTAAAACAGCGTGGTAAACACGTGCGTTTGTTCTAAAACAGAATAGACCCAGTTTTACAACCAAATTACTTGTTTTTTAACTATAGCTATTTATAAAAAAATATTGTTTTAATAGAATCCGTGCACATAAAAAATTCTAAGTGAGTCGAACTGTCTGTTTGTTTGTGACCACACCACGAGAAAACCAGTTAACAGATTTTGATGAAATTTGGAATGACGATAGTAGTTACCGGGTCAAAATATAAGACTCTTTTTACTGCGAAAAAATATCACATATCTAAGAAATCTATACTAACTGAAAACCGCAGTAGTAGGTGAGTCAATAGTAAGTAATAAGTAAGTATCGTAGAGGACACCTCTTTACTTAAAAAAATGTACTCATACTCGCTTCGCTCGGAGCTCATTGCTAGATTTATCATGAGAACCACTCTATTCATTGGTGATAACATTAGTTTTTGAGTTTATCGCGAACAGACAGACGCGGCGGAGGACTTCGTTTTAGAATATGTACTGATTATAGGTAATAATATTAATAGCTTTCCATATTGCACTTTTCAGCGGCCACAGCTGCGCTGAGCATGCTCGTCGGGAACGTCCTCACGTTGTCTATAATGGACCGCTTTGGACGCAAGGCCACCCACTACCTGGTCACGATACTGGCCCTCATCAGCTGGTTCACCATTATTTTGGCTACTAGCGTTGAGGTAAGTTTATCCTGCCGTCGGCCTTCGGGGCGTCGTGGTGATCCTGCGACGTCCCATTAAGACGGAGGTTTTGTTGAGTTTTATTGGGTAGTACTTGCTTCTTTTGAGAATAAATGTGCTATTATTATTTCCTCATAATGATAATTCAACACAGTCGATGAGAGATCAGATGCTGAGTCAACAAGTGTCTACACTCTCTGTTCCTATCACTCTCCTACTCCAGTAAGATGATTATTCGATATATTATATTACCTATTACAACAACAACAACAAATCTTATGATACAACTAATCTTATGATTTTGCTTATGCTTGTGTATGGCTTTTTACGATAACATTCATTTTTTGACTACACAAACTATTTGAGTCTCGATCTGCTTAAAAAACGCAATAAACGAAATGAAAATGCTGAAAAATTATAACCTAGAAGAATACGTAGAAACAAGTTCCAGATAAAAAAAGTATTATCAAAATAACAACATATTACTCCCTTTTCAATTATCAAGAGCGATATTGATCGCGATTTCAAACACGTTTCGTCTTATCGAACGAAGTTTTGCATGTAACTGACGACAGACAGACCTTGCACGGGTATCAAACCTGCGATCTTATCAAGGGGTTTGATAGCTAATTTATAACACAATAAGTTTTATCTAGTTATAATTTTTATTACTTGTTGACTCAGAATATTTTAACTTCGTATAAAGATGTTCTATTTCACGAAGTCCGTTTGCCTATGTTTGTGGTTGTGCATGCATGTGCACATTGTTTTAGTGTGCGTAAGCTCAGGAGCGTACAGTCTCGAATCTCGACTCTCGGCCGCGACCGCGCCGAGCGGGTCACTAGTGCTTATTGTGTTCACGCTACTTTTGTACGCTGAGTACTGTCGGCATGGAAACAAAGCACAGAAGAGTTGTTCGTAGTGAGCACATGGCTCAATAGTTGTAGCCTCAGTATATAATATATAAGTTACTTTATGGTTGTAGCCATGTCGAGAAAATCGAAAAAGAATATTTAAAGTATTTCGACCTAGATTTCGAATTAATCATTAATTTGCAAGATGATTCTGATGACAGCGACGAAGAATCCGAATCTAATTGTTTTTCAGATAGCGATTAAATTACCGTAATTCTATATCTATTTGTTTTAAGTTTTTTATTTTATGATTACTTTTGTTATTATTAGATTTTATTATATTAATTACAGGATCCCAAGAAGGTGGTAATACCCAGCCGTCCTCTCTATTAAAGTTAGGATGTTTTTTAATTTCAATTGCCAATTGAGGCAATATATATAATAATAGACAGTCGGATGTAGTTAGCTCATACTGTGTAGATCTTGATACAAGTAGTCAAATTTAATATTATATATAATTATTGTATGTATTGCAATATTGTTAAAATATTTTTAAAAAGAGCAAGTTTAGAGTTTCTTGCCGGTTCTTCTCTGCACAAACTGCCTTCCGAACCGTGCAGTAGCTTTCTTTCAATCTAAATTCTAAAATAATTTTAAAAATTATAATTCAAAAGAATCTGTCAAATCTAAGCATATTTTGATTTGATTAAATTATTTTTAATTTGCAGTAGTGTTGCTTAATACTTTAAAATAATCAAAATTCAATTTATATTTTAACTTAATTTTCTTATATCAAATTAATACTTAATTTAAATAATAAAATGCAACTTAGCATAAACAATTTATAGGTAAGAAAATATACATATTATTAGAATAGCAACACTACATAATACTTTTGAATAACTAATATTAAAATAAAAATTATAATAATTATAATAATACTAGCTAAAAATAAGTTAATAATATTGCCATAATTATAAATTATTTTTAAATTATTTAAATTTAAATGTTTAGAATTAAAATTTTATAAGGTACTCTGATGCCATTTTCAAAATTTTTGTAAATTGTGGGTAGGCACTGTCTGTAACAAGTATATAAACCTATGACAACATGATTGCTGTAAAGCATTCGAAACGTCGGGAACTAAAAATCAAAATAAATCCGCGACAAAATCCGAAAAGGTAGTTTCATTTGTAATGTCGAATATTCGCGTAAATCTAAGAAAGTATTAAATAAAAGATGATTTTTTTGCTAGCTTTACCAACGCTCACACACACATAAGCGCTTATCGGTACACTTCACTACTACATACAGGGCTGAGCGGACTTCGTGAAATAGAACAACATACCCATAGTTTTAAAATAATAGTCCTATTAGTTAAGTCTACATAGATAATATTATAGATAAATGTCAAAGGTGTGTCTGCTTGTTACATTTTTATTCATAAATCACTGAACAAATTTTCATTATTTTGACAAGGATATTAGAGCCATACGTTGGGTATGGTATGTAACACGTAATATAATTCCATTCTGCTAAAGATGTTGTTAAAGACATTATGAAATATTAATTATATGGGTAAAAATATTTTTTATTAGAATCTGAATCTGAAAATACTTAGCTATCTATCTATCTCTCTTTTAATTCGAATAATTTAATAGATAGGCTATATTTTACTTTTCAGGCTTTGATCGCAGGAAGATTTATATTCGGTATGTCAGCCGGAATACTGATATCGCTGAGATCTATCCTTATTGGAGAATACACGAGCCCTAAAAATCGTGGCGCCTTCCTCACTACTGTCTCTCTAACACAAGCATTTGGCATATTTTTCGCCCATCTCTTAGGTTCACTGATCAGCTGGCAAAAGACTGCTTTAGTGTGTGTGTTTTTCCAATTTATTAGCCTGATCATGATTATTTATACCCCTGAATCTCCTAGTTGGTTGGTATCGAAAGGCAGGTACGATGAGTGCAGGGAAGTGTTTCGATGGCTTCGAGGTTCTGAAGAAGATGAAGAGCTAGAAGACATGATTGAAGCCAGAATAGCCTACGAACAAGCTATTGTAAAGGCTCAAAAAGAAAGTAGTGTGTTTAAAAAGCTATCAATAATTATAGGTAGAGGAGAATTTTATAAGCCCATATTGATTATGATCCACTCGAACGTGATGTTGCACTTCTCTGGTGGTACCACCATGGCTTCGTACTCAACAGTCATTCTCAGCTTGTTGATGGGACCGAACGCAAACGCTCATTTTTGGATGGTATTTTTAGATACTCAAAGGGTTATTTTTAATACGTTAGCAGTTTATGTGATCAATAAGACAAAACGACGAATCATGGTGTTTTCGACTGGTATGTGGTCTGCTGCGAGTCACTTTGCCATAGCAATCTATGTGTACTTCAGAGCGAATGGCTGGAACTATGATGCTATATGGTTGCCGGCCTTACTAGTCAACGTGCAGTACCTAGCTGTAGCTGTTGGTACAGTACCGATGCCTCAAGTGTTAGGAGGCGAAGTATTTCCTCTAGAATATCGAAGCATTGGAGGATTCATCAGCATGGTAACAGGGAACGGAGTAATGTTTTTAGCCCTTAAAACGTTCCCTCATCTGATAGACAAAAGTGGTTTGCAGGGAACCTATATAGTGTATGGTTTAATTATATTGATTAACTTAATTTTAGTGATGGTATTACTCCCAGAAACAAAGGGCAAAACTCTACAGCAGATCGAAGATGAGTTTAGAGGCAGACCGTTGAGGAGGGAAGAGTTGGAGGCCAAGCAGTCACTACAAGCTAATCCTATCGAGAATTATAAAAGGAAGATGTCAACAATAAGCTTTGGCAGTTCTATGGTTCTGTGATATTTGAATCAGTGACAATTTTTAAATCGATATCCAACGGCAAAAATTGAAGGTACTCGTATGTTGTGCCAATGTGATAGAACTCTAAGTCTTCTTAAGGCTGTAAACAACAATTCGTGTCACTAAGTTTGTCCTACGCTAGGAGAAAAACGCATGGAAATCAGTACAGCAATTTCCAAGATTAATTTGGAACAACAAATAATGTAAATCATTTAAATGTCATTTATGTAACTATTTATATGTATGTAAAACATATAAAGTAAGAAACCAACATTAAGTGAACATGAATATTTTTAAGGAGGGTAGTTTGAAAAAAAACTAAAGGGTATTTTTTCAAATAATTCTCTATATTATTTGGTACACAATAACCGTCGCTGTTCAACCGTACTGGCGATGTGAGCTCAATGATTTATATAAAACAGGTGTATACTAGCCCCTCCCTCCGGTACGCTTGCACAGACGACCCTTAACTAACTGTACATGTATACATTCATCCTGGAAACATCAGATCGACAACTAAAGTGCGTTACAATGCCTTATAAATAATATTGTACATAAACAATTTTGATATTTGATCGGTACACAGATTGTCTTCTGTAGATTATAAAAGCGATAAAAGCTTCTAAAATAATAAGTTATAAAATATTATACTATTTTAGTGAAGGCCGTGAATAATTAAGGTGTAAAATACAAGAAAATGTGAAATTTCTTCATCAAATTTATATATCTTATACAAACAAAACTGTACATGCGAAGGAAATAGAAGATCAGCATCGAATATAATAGTTCATATTGCTTCATCACAAGCAGAGATCAAGCTGGATCGACTTAACTTACAATACAGCCATTGTTAATAAATAACTCGAATGGTTATAAAACCTTAGAAAATAATTTAAAAATAACTCATTATTTATATCGATTCGTAAGAATCTTGAAAAACTTTCAAATCGAATAAAATAATCGATTAAGAGAACAGAAGTATTTTAAGTTAGTATAGTGCTAAATTATCCCTTTTAGAAAACCAAAGCGAAAGTGTATATTTAAAACAACTAAAGTAAAAATTAAGTTGTAAAATATTTACAGTATAAGGCAGTTTCTTCACTAGCTGGCAACCCATACAAAAATGTATGAACAGTGAACACCATTACTGGTCGAAAACCCATTTATTCGCTAGTGAAAGAACGCCCATAAACAAAACCTCTATAGAAGTATAATTGAAAAACCAAAACTACCCACATAACGAAGTTTTTGAGATTTGATCATTAAAAGAAATAATTATTAATATTGATTTATTTAAATAGCACAAAATTATTATAACAATGCTTGATGCTTCGAGTACAATCTGAGAAAAAAATATGAAGCTGTATAATTACCTAAGGCATACAAACTCTCACACTACTTACACATTAATTATAGATTAGAAAATTCTCTATAGATTCCGTTTTAAAAAAATATTTACAAAATTTTGAAGACCGCACTCACATTATCAAAATACTTCACCATCGTATAGCCATTACATATCAAAATCTTACAAAGTCCAAAATCGAACATATACACTCGCCAATGTTTTCATTCCGTTTGTTTAATACACAAATTTTTCAAATGAACTGATGAACAAACTTTATTTATAGTTCATTTTTAAATATTCTTATTTTGAATATTTTACAATCCATACTTGATATAATTCTTATAAAATACGTTACACATCCGAAAACCTCAAAATGGTTTCCCTTTCTTCATTAAAATAAAGAATTATAGTCTCGTCATAAGAATTAAATTATTTAAAAATATAAGTAGTCTGTAGAACTAAGCCCACAGACAATCATTATAATATGCAACTTAGTTTTAAAGTACTAAAATTTCAACATAGAAATGTTAGATACTTTTTTTTATTTCTAAGAAAATATAATAATTAAAAACCTTTCATTGTAATATATCATTCCAACTCCCAATATTTCTCAAAAATCCTTCGTATTACGGTCGTGAAGAAGGAAAATACTACTCACATTTAGGGTGAACTTCAAAGTGGCCGCTAACACCGATGACGTAATAAAAGACAACATGTATAACTTTATCTTATCTATGGTACGTCAAATTTGACGTTGAACTGACAGCTCATAAAACAAAAAACTTTTTACTTTTAAGCCTTTAGACGGCCGATGCGATTGAATTGTTTTAAAAACTCAGTGCGCAATTAGCATTTTCAATAAGAATTAAATATCACTACAGTAAAAGAGTACTTTAATAAATTATTTTTTTATATATGAATTTTTGTTTTAACATGCGATCTACCCAGCGTCGTGTGATATGACGCTTTTAAATTCAGGCATATCTATTTTGAAACTTATATTGATAATATCATTTAATCTGTGATGTCACAACAGACTAAAAAAGTTGATAATTTTGACATTTAAATGTGATTTTAATCTTATCTGTTACATTTGTAACCGTCGATTAACAATTATAGACAATATTTAATTAGAAATAACACATTTTGTATATTCTGTTTACAACAAACATTTAAAATGGCCTAAATAGATGTTAGAAAATGCCTTACACCTTGGCACTATGTTAAGGCATAAAAGCTCATTTCATTAATTACAAGATGATGTTATACTTTGATACATATTAAATTTTTGCAACTGTTAAATTACAAAATTATTAACAACACAGTACAGCTTCCGCCATGTTACTTGATCAAAGATGTTTTCTATTAAATATGAATTCAAATAAATATTTTGGGACTTTAACATACTGCACAATCTAGTTCCACAGTAAGATGCGTGGCTTGTGTTATGGATACCAGATAGTTGATACACTACACACAACTTTAAATACATATATAAATATTAACACCCACGAAAAGTTTATGAACGCCTCCAGCGGGACTCGAACTCACGACCGCTGGCACAGGAAGTACTAGTACAAACTACGTCAAACGTGTCATCAAAATATATTGTATATTTAATTTCCATTGATAATAGAAGTCTAAAAGAAGAATTAAGTAGACATTTAGTTGTTTTTTTTTTGGACAGATATCTATAAAGCAGGGGCTCATACAACACTGACTCTACAACATTGACATTTATAATAATGGATTGAATTTTTAAGTTCACTATGATTTTATTATTACTTATTTAATCCTACACTGTGTCTTATTAATATTAATATAGATTATAAAAGTAAATCCAAGTTGATGACTGAGAGTTGATTAAATACGAAGTAAAAGATGAAAACAATAATTTTATGAAAAATATTATTGATGTTAATATATTTTGTTACTATTCCTTTAGGATTGGATTTTTAGTGCTTTCTTATCAAATGATAGAGTACATTTTATTATACGTCATATTCAAAATTAATGACTTAGAATGTTGTCATTTAGATCAGTGTTCCGCAAAGTGTGTACCGCGGCACACTGGTGTACCGTGGTCACTAGTTGGTGTGCCTCGGAAAAATAAGGTTATCTTATAAACTTAATTTTTGTAAGTAAGTGAGGGTAAAAATATTATTCCACATAATATAATAATGTAAATAACACGAGCAATATGTTTTGTTTCGTTTAGTTAGGGATTTGGTATGGTATGAGCGGGCTGGTTTCCGCAACTCGACTACTGTGCGCCTATTTTGCGTGTTTGGTGAAGGCCAATATTCGGCCAATACTCGTTTGGATTAATAATAAATGTTGATTAATATTACTTAAAAACTGATTTTTAAATTATGGTGTACCTCCAAAAGTTTTCGTTTTCCTAAATGTACCTTGAACATAAAAAGTTTGCGGAACACTGATTTAGATAACCTACATTCATTTAGTTAATATTTAGTGGTAATTAATTTCAAATTACTCAGTACAATATGTAAAATTCGTTATTTTCTGTAATAAGTACCCAAAATAATATGAAGTAATAATTTTTTTTGTCTAATTTAATATATTCCACAAACGCAATGCACACATTCATGACACATCCATTCATTTTTGTTCTTAAATACCAAACTTATATAACAATGTCAAAATTAAAACGACTCAACTCAAATCCAACTAAGTCAATAATTAAAAAATATGTAAAATATAGTAAAAAATGAAATAATTTGAATTAAGTCTCTTTAACGGCGACTATTCAATAATTTTTATGAGTCTCTCATCTCACTCATAAAAAACATCATTTTTTTTTCAATCTCTTTTAATCAAAGTTATAGAAAAGCGGCACATTTTAAGCCAACTTGAGTCTTGTGGTATTAAAGATGCAAATTTATTTGAAAATCTCATTTAAATGTACCTTTAACAAATTCTTTCATTAATTATTTAATATTGTTTTATGTAGTGCCTTGAATAAGCGATATATTGAACAGGCAACACCGTACATGAAAATATTACTTACAAAAGGTTTATCGTATATATCCAAATGAATAAAAGACAATACTTTTTGTATATATTTTCAATTTACATACTTATGCAGTGTCATCTTGGTGTAATATCAGTGTCATCAATATATTAGTTGTGCTTCCGTGTAAATTGTACCTCTCATTATGTATTACAATTTTTGTCCATCCGTACATTCAAATATTGCTTCAAACCTACCAAAATTTAAATACTTAATTTGTCTTTAAGCAATACTTTATTGTAAATATTAGAACAGACTCTGTCTCAGTTAACGCAACAAACCACACACCGAAGTTCAAAGTAGTATAGTGTCTGGCAGTTAGTGCGAATTCGGTTAGTAAAAAACGTAATATCATTTCCATGTTCAAATCCGACCAGTTTATATACAGATGACATTACCTTACATGAGTAGTACGTACATCATTTTCCTGGTTTCTATCTTCACGTACATCCACAATATTTCATTATACAATTCACTAGCTTACACAGTCCGTATACAACATTTGATATAATCACATTCACTACATCTTGACAGTATGGAAGCAGGGCTTCAATGTCTGGCTCGCTGGCCGGCGCAGGAGCCGCACACGTAGTCGTCGTCTTCCCTGAGGGCGCCGCGGCTGAGGCCCACGCAGAGCATGTGGAACCACTGGTCGCAGCCGCCGTCGCATTGAACCCAGTCCACCTTGCCTGTTTACATAGAAATAATTTGATTTGATGATAATTTAAGAGTATCTATGAAAGTAGAAACTTTTTAATTAAATTTGGCCGACGCAGGACTCGAACCCTTAATCTTAGCGTCAGCAACCATATGTGCTATCCACTAGATCTAACCTTCAAATTAATTAAAAAGGATTCTGTCAATGGAAGAGCATGTATATATTTTTTATCTTCAACAAAAAGAAAAGTTAATTTTTGTCTAACGTGTTTTTCCGTTAAGATATTTTCAGTAGTAGCCCAAAGTCGAAAAGCTGGCGGTGTTACATCTCAGTGCGTCGGAAATCACATATGTCGAAGTATTGCCCCATTTTGAAAGTAACGAGTCTAGAGAGTGCACCCGCTGCACTATAATAACTTCTGAGCGGTTGCCTAGTCTCAGTAAGATTAGCTACCGTGGCTAAAACCAGTCAAGAGTTATAATTACCAGTAGGCCGTAAGCAGGAGGCGGCGGCGCAGTCCTCGTCATCATCAGCCGAGGAGTGGGAGGAGGAGGAGGAGCGGCGCGCGGAGGTCGCCGCGCTGCGCATGGCCGCGCGGCTGCTGGCGAGAGTTGCGCGGGTTTGTGCTGTGTGACAAATTACTATATTATTAAAAAAAAAACATATAGACGAACATCGAACCTTCTTTTTGAAAAATTATAAAAAATTAAATATGGAAAAGGCTTAAAATGATTATGTACAGGTACATATAATAATCGTCTTCATTTTCAACACGTTAAAGAAACTTGAAGAAAAACATGAAAGCCAAGCAGTATTCGAAGGACTTGCTCGTTAGATCAACTCGCAATAGGCTATTTGACAATTCTAACGATAAAATATTTAATCTGTTGGATGCAGTAGCTTATGGGTCCACAATAATTATAAAATATGTTTTTTGCATTAAAATAAATTGTAAATATTTAATTTTTGAAAAATAAATTTGAGTTTTTTCATCTGTGGATTGTAAGTACTGAAACGCTGGCGGCCATGTTTGAGCAGCGTGTGACGTCACATTTCACATAACAAAACATCGTGTGTTTTATCGTTTGCAGCTTGCTGAGAAGATCACTCTAAAATATTTTAATTAGTGCTAGTGAGAAGTTTAACGAAATGGAGCCGGGCTACACAAAAGCTGATAGTGCAAATTTACCAAAAATAGATTAATTTATGGTTGCAAATTTTTTTGCATGTAATCCTGACTTTTGCTCAGCCGAGTTTCGGAATGTAAAAACTTCCGTGTAAGTACCGAAATGAACAAAGTAATTAATTATATATAATTTATTTGTAAACGTTGATGTGTATAGTTCTTATTTCAAAAAGTAAAAATTTTATGAAATAATTTTAATTAAAGGTCACACGTCTTGTAGCTTGTCATTTTATATATATTAACTTATATGAGCTTGTTATTTCCAATTAAAAAGCTGCAAACTTTTAGCTTAAAATATGTTTAAGTGTTGGAGCATCGTAGCATGGAAAATATATAACATATTCTCGTAGTTAGCTTTACTTAGCTTATTGAAATATGACGTCACAGCCAGGAATGTCACGTGATGTGCTGTTTTCGCGCGAATTTAAAATTACTGAAAGATTAATATATTTTTTTCCGAATAAATAACGCTTTTTTCAGAAAAAGATAATTGTAAGAGGTTTAAAATGAACCTACGTATGTTTTAAAATATCTTTCCGAAAACTGTCAAATAGCCAATTGGCCAGTGAGGTGGACTATAGCTTAAACCTGATGGGATCGTACCCAGCACTTGGCCATTAAAAATCCTGATTACAATAGTATAGTAGGAACAACTCACCCAGCCGCGCCTGGCGGGCGTGGTGGCGCGCGGGCATGCCGCGCTTGCGGCGCTCCTGGCGCG
The DNA here is from genome assembly GCA_951802675.2 of Boloria euphrosyne. NCBI lineage: Eukaryota > Metazoa > Arthropoda > Insecta > Lepidoptera > Nymphalidae > Boloria > Boloria euphrosyne. The sequence continues at coordinate 8,702,158 of OX637896.1, forward strand.
CCATGTAGTGCTTGCGCATCATCAGCCCCGAGCCCGAAGACATGCCCTGCACACACACATGTTATACATTTTTTAATCATCTACAATTTACATTATACTGTCTTAGATTTACGCGAATATTTGACATTTTGAATACATCATAATAGATCAAAATTTTCTGAAAAATCTCGCAAAATCCTTGTGTATGATAATTATTATCGTGGTATAATTATTAATCTTACACATACGATTTGTTATAGATTTAACAGTCCAGATGAAAATTTTGGTATTTTTTTTTTCAATCAGGTATAAACGATGAATGTATTGAGTAATGGCCTAATATTATATTAATAATTAATTTAAGGTAATAAGGAAACTTAAATACAATTATAATTACCTGTTTTCTATTTAAGTAATTCGTCGTTGTCGCTGAGCCTCGCTTTATCGTTGTCTTAGTCGTACTTGTGCCTATAACAAAATATATACTTATTTATATATTTATTAAAGCAGTAAGTTTTTTCGATTTTGTAGGGCGTATTTAATACAAAAATAACTTTAGATTTTTTGTTTTTTCTTTTGATTGAGCTGAAATTTTTTGCGTAAACGTTTAGTTTGGTTGACAATATATGTTAGCTAAGTGCGGTCTAAATCCAACATGGCGGCCTGCTGAAGAACTAAATTTTTTATGTACATCATGATATTAAATTGAAGGGTGTTTTGAAGGGAAGAACACTAATACTACACTGTTATAATATACATAAATATAAAAATAAATAAATCAAGCTCTTATTAAAAACTTTTAAATATCAAAATGAACTACTAAATAAAACTAATCTCTATCAATTTATTACATTACACAATTCATTTGCTATATTATATAAGCTTGCCCTAAATAAGTCTATTAATTTATTCCTATTAAGGTGTGGAATCATCAAAAAAAAAAGTGCTTGCATACAAAGTACACATGTCAGAAGTGAAACTTCTTTGTTTATAAATTTAACTCACTGTTTACTCACTATGTAAATACTAATGATATTGTAATTTCACTTCAAAAACAATTCCTCACGATTACCAGCATGTATGAGCAGCCACGTCATAAGTTAGGCTGTATATTGTAATACTTTTGCTACACATAACGTCACATTAATCACCGACTTGCGGCGGGCGATATCCTCGACCTGCGCATCTTGACCGTCTGAGGGGTGGTGGCGCTGACTCTTCCCCGTCTCTGAGCGCCTGGTACTTGTACTGGTACTAGTTTATATTTTATACTAATCTAAAGCTTTATATTTCCGAGACTTAGAACCCCAAGGTAGCGTTAAACGTTTAACGCAACCTTGTTGGAAGTCGCATAAGAAGTTTCACTTCAATAAGTAACAAAGACTGACCGTGCAGCGGGCGCGTGCGCTTGAGCGGGTGGTGCTTGGCACGCGCGGGGGCGGGCGCGGGCGCGGGCGGCGCGCGCTTGCGGCGGCCCGCGTCCAGCACGCGCGGCGCGCGCCGGCCCTCGCCCGCGCGCGCCGCGCACACCGCGCTCCACACCGCCGCCTGCTCCTCCAGCCGCACCTGCGAGAAGCAACAGCTCAGGTCATTGTTCTCTTTTGTGGGACAAAATATACTAAAGCGTAGTGGCTTCGCTCACAACTATTCTAGTCGTAATAAACCAGTACGTATTCAACTGCTGAGCCTTTCACTCGTGTTTGTTTGATACTTAACAGGAAGAAAAAGAGTTCTTTCTAAAACTTTAGACGTGATCTAGTGAGAGTGATAGTCAAATTTATTATTATTATAAAAAAAAAAAGATATTTATTCACAGTACGTGACACTGTTTTTGTAATAATAGTTATATAATATATCATAGTTCGCCAACTCGCACTTGACCAGCTTGGTGAACTATGCCTTTCGAACTGAACAGAGATCCATGCCTAACTGTGGGACGTTAAAAGGACTGAATGCAAAATATAATAAATAGTACTATATTTTTCATCATATAATATAAACAAGTATATATCTCCGTCAAACTCACCTCCAACAAGTCGCCCTCCAGCATGAGGTCCTCGAGCTTGTGCAGCAGCGCGGGCGCCAGGCGCGCGGCGCTGCGCGGCGTCGCGCTGTACGCGTGCTCCACGCTCGCTGATGACCTGCAAACTCATAATATGTAATTTTGCTGTTTTGCAAAACATTATTATTACTAATTACTAGCGGCTCGCCCTTGATTCAATCGGGTTCGCCGATAGAAATCAACAACAAACCTATTCCATGGAAACCGTATGTTTTTGGGCTAAAATTACCCTGTGTGACATTCCAGACTATATGTTAATACAGTAATGTCTTCCTGGTGGTTTTTGCCTCCTCAATGACAAATCTAACTAACGTGAGACTAACCGAGTGTGCAGAAGATAATATCCTACATTACAAAGACTCGCAAAGTCCGAAAGGACGAAACTACCAGGGAGAATAGAGACACAAAACCAAGGCTTTTTATTTTTCACTAGCGACTCACCCTCGCTTTGTTCGGGTACGTTTCTGCATTTAGCGCATGCGAAATCGCGGGTTACTCTTAGTTAACATAAATATAATTTCTAAAATAAAAGTAGCCTAAGTTACTCCTTATAACATAAGCTATCTGCGAGTGAAAGTCCTGTCATAATCGATCCAGCCGTTTCAGAAACTAGTCTGAACAAACAGACAGACAAAAAAATTTAAAAATTGTTAATGATGTTAGTACCGTAATTACTATCATAATATGCATTTAGTAAAAACCTGTTAATTTAAAATTAAAATCAGACATGAGATGATGCAAAAATACATCCAACTCTCTAACTCTGAGCTTGAAAGGACCACACACCTGGGCGCGGCGTGGTCGCGGTCGCGGTCGCGGTCGTGGTCGCGGTCGCGGTCGCGGCGGTCGCGGCGGTCGCGCGGCGGCAGCGCGGCCAGCAGCGCGCGCGCCGCGTCCTGCCACGCCATGGCGCGCTCCGTCACGCACTGCAGCGCCTCGCCCTCCGCCAGCCGCACCGGCAGCTTCTGCAGCCACACCTGCACACACACACACACCAGGTACATGACTACACTTGCTGCGCCAGCGGTCGCAGGTTCGACACCCACGATTCAATTCAACACGATTCATTTGTTCATTAATTCAGTTATATATGTGTAATGTATCAACTTTCTGGTATTCGTAAACAAACCTCGCTGACCACAGCACTAGTTCCTAGTAGAATACTAATTCCATTTATTATTAAAGTATGTTTACAGCTATAAAAATACTGATGTCATTTCATACCAATTCTTTTTAACCCTTAGCAAAAGTACAATTAAAATCTGTAAAATTGTTCACAACCAAGATAGTACAAAGAGACTGACAAGTGACAAAATATTTTTTATAGTTGTTTAAACCAATAGAAAACTCTTCAACATAATATCATCTAGATTCTAAACCAATATAATTTAAACTTAAACAAAAACATACCAATAAAGCCAATATCCGATGCAACCGTGGCCTCTTTGTCCTTGTGCAGTCGGGGCAGAGGAACTTTGTCTCAGTGCAGGGGAATGGCAGCTCTATCCTGTCCGGTGACTCCTCCCTCTCCTCTGTGTCCTCGCGGGCTGATGCTACGCATGATGCTGTTGAAAGACGGCATATTTTATAATATCCATGATTTTCTAAAGTAGCCATTTTTTAAGACTAACATACGAGTACTATGCAGAATACGTTATAGTGTTGCGTGAGAGAGAGCACAGATACAAGTGCACTTTCTAATCCCTTTACTCCAAATCTCAAATTCCGTTAGGTCTGATCGGCCCCCAGTTTTATGTGATCTAAGCATGAGGTTAAAACACAGTCAACTTTCTAACTTCACCTGTTAGTGATAATTTCTTAACAAATCTCCATAATTGTTAACTTGGACAAGAAAATGAACCCAGAACCTCCACATCTACTGCTGCGTAGCTTACCACTACATAAATGAGGTAATATCTATCAATATAATAACACCTACCTATATGACGTATTATATTAGAATTAAAGCTAATCGTACAAATACAATCGTACAAAAAAGTTAATCGTACCATGGAACCAATCCTTGCACAGCTCGCATTGCGTCATGACCCCGTACTGCCTCTTCTGGCAGAGGCAGAACGTGACGCCGGCGGTGGGCGGCGCTCGCACTTCTTTACGCATATTTTTTGTCCTGTAAAATATTTTTTTCATATAATTATGCGTAAAATTTTGAATCGATTAATCGATTTTAACGTAAGGTAAGGTAACTAATGCGCTCCCGAAGTTCGCCTTGTTGTGGTGGGAGGTAAAAAAAACGCGCAGTAAGGGCCCACTTCAGTGGGTGGTGTGTTATGTGGGTTGTGCTTCGTACTTCTCTGATAGCGTGGACTGTTAGGCCAGTAAATATAGACGTGTTTTTGGGGTCAACTTTGCACTAAATTTCCGATCCATTTTTTTTTTAGGAATCGGTTTTTCTATCGCGACCGACCACTCTCACCGACACCGATTAATTAATCAATAAAGTCAGCATTTTGTGATTTTATGCTCAGTAAGTGATCCTAAACCTTATACAAAAAAATTTGGATCGGAAATTAAGTGCAAAGTTAAATTTTATTTTTACTGGCCTATGTAGTCTGCTTCTAGACTGTAGAGACCTGCCCTCGGGGCGTCGGGTTTGATTAAGACGAAGGGAAGTTTTTGTTGGTTTTTAATGAGTAGTACTGGTTTTCTTTCTACCTCCACAAATATGTATTTGCGATGGTTGGCCTAAAAAATGAAATACATACCTTAACTCCTTGATGGCGGCCAGCTCCCTCTGCTCGGCCTGCTTGAACGCCGCCACGATCTCGGTGGGCGTGGCGTCCTCGCTGAAGTGCTTGAGCAGGCTCGGCTCGGGCTCGCCGCGCGCGCGCCGCCGGCTCGCCGGCCCGCACTCGCTGCGCGGGGACAGCGCTTCCAGGAGAGAGTACGGCCAGTTCTGTAATCGGAATTATATTTAGTTGAGTGTTGTGCTTAAAGTGCGGAGAACCATAGATCTGTTTATCGTCCAAGGACTGATCGCAGATGGAAAAAAACAAGAAAAAAATATTTTTGTTTCTTTAGTTTGTAGGGTTCCGTCCTCTAAGGTAAAACGGGACCCTATTACTAATACTCCACTATCCGTCTGTATCTGACCATTGGTCACCAGGAAGTATCTTATGAACCGTGATATATAATAAATTTATATAATAAACATAATATATCACATAATTCTTTGCAAACTATATAAAAAATGTGGAGGTAATTTTCTAAGTTATTCTATTACAATATAAAAAAAAGTAATGGGTTATTGGTAACAAGTCAGTGCTAACGTCCTCTAAATATTCGTATAGAATAGTATAAATTAATCGTGTCGCTCAGTGGCATACAAGAAGAGAATCCTACGTTCAGTACTGGACTAAAACAGAGTGATTATCATGATGGTGATGAGGTAGTGCCACTGACCTCTATAATACCACTGGACTGGCTGTTCCAAGTGTTTCAATTTTTTGTGTCCATTTGAAGCGCCATTAGTGAGAGTCCCGAGAACTAATTTTTACGTATATTGCAAATGACAGCGAGAAGTGTTTGTTTACTGTAAAGTAATTTTGCATTTTCGTTGTTAATATAACATAAGTAGTAATTATGATGATACGGTTATTGATTAATAAAAATAAAAAAATAAAAATCTTTATATCGACATCACTAGTTTTAGTACCACGAACTCTCGCTACGTCCGACAGCGGCGGACAGCGCCAAAATGGCGAATATCAAGCAGCCACATGTTGCCACAAAGCACGTTGACAACAGCCAGTCCAGTGGTATTATAGAGGTCAGTGGGTAGTGCCCACCTTCTTGAGGAACATGTCGGCGGCCCCCTGCTGCCAGTCGCGCGCGGACGCGAGCGCGGCGGCCAGCTGCCGCTTCTCCAGCAGCGCGAGCGGCAGCAGCGCGCCGCGCCGCGCCAGCGCCTCCACGCTGTGCATGTACGGGTACAGCTCCTTGGCCTGCATCTCCTCCACCTGTACACATTGATTCTTTGGTCATTTATTTTGCTTTTTGTTAACTGTAAAATTCGATTCAATTATCTTGGTAATGGTTTTAAAGCAAACCATTTGCGCATATATCACTTTGCCACATAGAATGGAGAAGACACGGTAATAAGATTTATAAACTATATTAATCGTGATGTTTAAGAAAAGGGAGTATAATTTTTGATGTTTCGAAATTATTATAGTTGTGTGGATAGAAAAAATAACTGAATGAATATAAATGTCAAATATACATGTGTCTAAAAAGTATTGAATTCTAAGAACTGGATTCATCTGGCGTACTTAGTTATGAGACTGTAAAGTATGATTTATAACTGCATATTATATTGTCATATGATATTATAACTAACCTTAGCAAGCCAATCCCTTGCATGCGTAGCGGCAGTGTGCAGCGCATGATGGGAGGGCAGGGCGGCTTCTATATCCTCTCCCTCTGCGAGGAGTGCGTCCAGCTCAGCCAGGGTTACGTGATCCTCTGACTCCGAGTTGGAATCAGAGTCCTGGGACTTGCCTGCAGTTGCGCTTGTGTCCTTTGTATCCTGGAGGATGGCTTTAGCACGTCGTTCCCAGTCTTCTACTAGCACTATATACACAAAATGCATATTTATATTTTTTCAAAATTGTACATTAATTATTTCATATGTTAAACATTTATAAAAAAAAAAAAACAAAAACCGACTTCAAAAGTAAACAAATCTAAACTAAAAAGAGAAACCAATACTTTTAAGCACTCACTAAATTTTTCAGTCGGTGCCAGCCAGGATGGACAGATTTATCTTGCCTTTGCAATGGACTTTCGAACGGTATTTTGATTATGTTTAGAAATTGATAGATTAATCGAATATATATCTATTTAAGGTTATTTGGCTTTGGCTGGCACCAACTTCAAAATTAACCGAGTTCTTAAAAGTATTATGTTCTACTTTTTAGTTGGCTGAAAACAACTTGAACAATAACTCACATTTAAGCTTATACAACGTCGCCCTCTCGATCTCAACACGGCGGTGAGGGACCACCGTCTCCGCTTCAGCCAGCAGCTTGTCTATGACTTCCGGAGTGAGGGTGGAGCAGTCCTCGCGGTGCGCGCGCACTGACAGGATGAACTTCTCCTGCTGGAGCCTCGCTTGGAGTGCTGACAGCTGTGGCAGGACGATGCAGAGACGCGATCCGAGGTCTACCACCTGGGAAAATATTGTGTTTGGGAGTCCATTTTTTATTGATAGGTATTTGCGCGCGAATATCATGGCGCCAACGCGTAGGCCAGTATGGTGGATTACAACCTGATACCCTTCGTATGGAAGGAAAGGTCTTTGTGATTGAAATTATTATTAAACTTTGTGGGTAGCTACCATTTGTAAGAACTACGACAATAATGATTTGTAAAACTTAAAGCCTCAATATAATTATTTCTGTTTAATACGGTCAATTGAGAATAAGTTGTAATGGAATCACACAGTCCCGAGAAGTAAAATAGTGTTTTGCAAAGAAAATGTTTGTTTTAATTCGAATTCAAAATTTGGCATAAAATTGTTTCAATTTTTATTAAACGTCATAAGATATTACCTAGAAAAGTTTCTACAGTTTCAATTTCTTAAAGTAACGGAATTACCGTTACTAAAAGTAACAGAAAACGATCGCGCAAAGGTAAAAAAACAAGATTCACTCACTTCTTCTAACTCCCTGACGGAAGCTGCGTCACATTCGTCAAGTTCTTTACTTAGTATTTCCGTTGCCAGATCTTCAAATTCTGCTGTTTGTCGTAAAACTTCTTTTACAGCTGAACCTATATGAGTAGTAATAAAATGATTAATGATAAAATCCCTGCTGTAATCCTCTAAATTGATTATTATTATTTTTATTTAGTTAAAGATAATTAAAAAGAATATCATTTAGAGAAAAAGTTTTAAGTCAAATCCGTACTCGTCTAATGAACAGATAACAACAACGACAGGGTTTAACGGGAAGCTGTAATTTGACACGAGATAGCTCAATAATGAAGAAAGTCCGATCTCCGTAAGATTCCATACAATGATATTATATACAAGATACGTTACGTTCATACTGCACGCACAACATAATTGTTCCACGACACAAACATACACATTTAATAACACTGATCTAAACACATGTTATAAGTGCGATAGGAAATACGCAAAGCGTAAGAGTTGAGACAGCCATGGAGGCTAGAGACCAGGAGGACCATCGCTTCATACTAAAGCATTACCCGCCTGCTATCCCTGAAAATTTGTAGAATTTACAACGCGCTGTCGTCGGTAAGTAGTATTTGTGAAGTTAGCTGTTTATGAGTATTGTCACTATTGTGACAACCTGAAGTGAGGCATTGAGACAACATAGCGATCGCAGCGCCTCCTTAGTTTGACAATATTTCTGAGACACTACATTTTAGGGCGATGGTCTTCCTGGTCTCTAACCTCCATGGAGTCAGCTATTCGACACGCGTGCTCGCGATGACAGATGACAGCTCGACTGACTGGTTACAAATGGAACCAATCCACGGCACGAGTTTGTTGTGCTTGTGACGTATCTTGTATATAATATCATTGATTCCATATGATAAATCCGCTCGCAAAACTCTTTAGATTTAGAACTATAGTTCCAGAAACAGTCAGGAGTCGTGCTCATTTACGTAGTTTTTAAACGTGATTTCAAAGCCGATAAAAAACAATTTTAATCGTTTACTGTATACATTTTAACAGTTTGCCAACACCAACCTTCCGGCAGCACGCAGGCCAGGCCGTCGATCTCGGCCGCGAACAGCGTGAGCTCGTGTATGGAGAGGCGGTACTTGGGGTCGTGGTGGCGCGTGCGCGTGCGCATCTTGTTCAGGTCCAGCTGCTGGATCACCGACGCGCACTTCTCCGCGTCCTCGATGGCCGTCTCCAGCGCGCGCACCAGCTCCGTTTTGTGCATCTGGTTGGGGTTGACATTATTAATAAATATTTTTTATATAATATTTACTATATATGTACATATTTTGCTATTTATTTATTTATTAAATTATTTATTTATTTTTTAAATTATTTATTTATTTATTAAAATTTAATAATTATAAAAACATTCATTTGTATACTATTTTAAAACATTTCCGTTTTGTCTTCATTTTTAGTTCTATGGATTCTGTAGATTATATACAGTTATATTTTTAATAAAAAAAAATTGAAATATTCATACCTTCAAATCATGGGCCCTCTTCAGATGAGCCCTAAGTCCATCTAAATCGCAAGTCTTGGGTGTGTCCGGGTCCAACGCGTTCTGTACAGCCTCCGCCCACTCGCGGAACTGGTCCGACTTGCGCTTTAACTTCTCCAACATGGCGGGCAGCTCGTCTAGCGTGTAGCGATATCTGATTGGAGATTATATTTAATTAAATAAATAAATTATAAATTGTACTTTGATGTATAGTAGTTTCATTTGTTTTTGCGTTAAGAGAACATTAGATAATATAGATTTACTGAAAATTAAAAAAACTATTTAATGAGACTAACACAAAAAGCTGTCAAATTTTCATACTGAAATGGCTGATTAGTACACGTGTGCGCGTGAGTACAAGTTGTGTGTGTGTGTGTGCGTACCGCAGCTTGTGGCGGTGCGGCGCGCAGGCGCAGAGGCGGTCGTGGTGGCGCAGGCACACGACGTGCGGCGTGCAGGCGCACGTCACGCACGACAGGAAGCACGTGGTCTTGCACTCGTGGCAGATGCGCTCGTCGTCCGGCAGCAGCTCGAACGCCTCGCGCTCCGCCTCCGTTACACCCTGGATACGTACATAATATTCAACTTTTAAGTATTTCAATCATTTTAAATACATAATAACTGTCATGCAAGATTTAAATAGAAATACTCTGTACTTTATTAGAGGGCATAATAATTTAAAAAGCAGAAACAAATAAAGTCAGCCGGACGTGACTAATTCCAATGAGACTATCCAATTGTGCTGGAGATATTCGCTCTTTATTCATTTTAGTTAGAACTCTAAATTGTTCTAACTTGACACAGACAAAAAACATGTACCGGTTCGAACCCAAAACCCGGAACCTCAACATGGAGCCAACATCAACAACAAGTCCTTCAATTAGGTATCATCTCAACCCTTATCATAACAAACTTGTGTTTTAAACCAAAAACCTTTCCGTTCCAAGTGCTTACATTTTCCATCGTCAAAATTTCCAAAACTAAAAAAAAATGTTTTTTCAAACTACCCTAATTATTTGACTAAATCTTGAAAAGCATTAAACTTGTCTATTCTTACCCAGTCCAGCAAGGCTTTCCTCAGCTTGCGCTCGTCGTGCAGCATGGCGCGCATGTCGCGGTAGGCGGCCAGCGCCACCGTCAGCGACAGCGCGTCCGCGCCCAGCGCCATCTTGCACACCAGCTCGTCGTGCGAGAACACGCAGTAGCGCCGCAGTGTGGAGTAGTGCGCGATGCACTCGCGACCCATTTTTAGCTGTAGGAACCATCATGACATTTTATATCCCAGTATAGTATAATTCGAACGAATGGCAGCTCCGAACATCGTACGTTCCGATGCGCAGATCGCAATTTTTACGTATCAGCCAATCAGCGGGACGTCAACTTGACTGTACATGCTCGTACCTTCACTCGCAGCTAACTTCTGAGCCGCCATTAAGTTAACTATAATATTATAAATGCGAAAGTATGGATCAATGGATTTTTGTTACTCAATCTCAATTTAAACTCAATCACATTGAAATGGCCGAATGGATCTGGATGAAAAATATCATGGCGATTTAAAATTTGGAATAACTACTTTTTACCATGGAAAAATTTCTGCCAGATAGATTCTTCTATTATCTAAAAACTAAGATCAAAAGAGATAAACTAACTATTCCATATTTTCTGTTTAAACAAAACTTACAATCAATTTTAAGACATCAAAATTTTATATTTCAAATCGGGGCTTCGGGGGCGGGTCTGGGTCTATGCTTTTGCGGTTCCCCTTCTACGACATGCTTTTGCTTGCTCTGCTTAGCTTTGCCTAGCCTTTGCATGGTAGTATAGGTCCAGGCCTACTCTACCATCTCCTTCTGAAGTGGTAGAGGGGCGTTGGTCTTGGGAGTAGCGCAGGTCGCAAAGACCTCCCAAGGCAAGTTCGGTGGACTAGCCTTCTCGAGGTTGCCAAGCCCTGTTTCTTAGATCTATTTCCTTCAGAAATAGATATAACTAAAACCTCCGAACGTTTCTCACATCTTCGCTGCTTTCTATATGCATAGATATATGTAATATGTGTAAATATCACTAATTAGTACATTTATATATCTACTTCTTCCTTCTTACTATCATATGGTATTACCGCACCACAACTACGTAGGTGGGTTGTGGTTATTATAATATTATACTATAACGATAAGTCATGTGTAAGTCTATACCCATATTGTTTTATAAATATTTTATGTGCTTGGGCATGCACCAAATGTAGAATAGCCTGATATTATATAATATGTAACTATATCACAATATAGCCTATTAAATTTATTTCCTACACCTACCTGCGGTAGAGCCTGCGCAGTTGAGCGCTGTACGTGCGGATGACGGAGTCCTGGGAGGTTGAGTCGAGCCAGACCAGCCGACAACACGCCCCTTTGGTCCCGATTTCGTGCTAAACAGTAGCCTCTGAGTCTAACCAGCTCGGGGGAAATGGTTATACGTCCCGTCAGAGGGCCGTAGGTGAGGTGGAGGGGGGGAAGTGGAAGGCCATGCTGACGGAGTAAGGGTGTGTGGAACAACTGGTAGATCCGAATCCGGTCTACCAGCCACACATAGCACGCGGCCCCCGGGCACGTGCGTCTGAGCTCCTGATGTCGCGCTGTACGCCAACTTCCTTCACCTATATCTGCTGGGTAGTCCTAATGCTGCTTATATAGCATTCCCATATGAGGGCTCCGAGGAGGGTGGGAAGCCCAGCGGATGAAACATTTTTCAACGAAACATGGATATTACAGGATTCGTTAAAACCCCGGAGGCATCGGAGGGTCATCCCAAAGAAGCCCCAAACAAAACACCCGGAACAAGTGCGTCTGGCGAGCCAATCACGGGATTACCTGTAGGAGGTTCCCACGCAATGAACAAACAACACAACAAGGGAAACAAAGCAGGTAAAGAGACTAAAGGGCAACCCAAAGTCCCTAAACCTACATCTAAACACGCTTCGCAAACAAAACAGATGAGATACCCGGAGGCCTCAAGAGGCCCCAGTACCTCATCTCTTCCAGGCCAACCCAAGCCGGTTGCAGCAACCACGAACAGAGGCGGAAAGGAGGCAGCCAGGACACTGGAGGCACCTTCCACTTTGGGAGTGACTGAGGCAACCGGTGCGGGGAAAAGGGAAGCTGCGGGTGCTCCACTGGTACCCCCTGTGGCGGAATCGAAAACCACTGCGAAGGCCGCCGTGGAGGCATCCAAGAACCTGGTTTTGCCCCCGTCGGCTGACGCGATGGAAATCGAGACCGCCGTGGGAGTGGTGGCCGGTGGCGCTCCAGCAGCTAACCAAATGAGCCTGGAAGATACAGGAGGACCGTGGACTGTGGTAACCTCCAAAGGCAAAAACAAACCACCCCTCACAGGCATGGTCCAAGATAACTCTTCTGGCACCGCGAGCAAGGAGCCGGAGAAAAAACGTCGGAAGAGGCCAAATGCAGCCAACAGATGGAAGCGCAGGGAGCGCGCAAAGGCAGCCTTGGCAGCGTCATCCACCGACACGAACACCGGCAAACAACCATCCAAGACCGGGGAACCAAAATCCGCTGATAAAATATCAGAGAAGGACAAGACCAACAAACGGCACAGACCAGAGGACACAACACCGCCAGGCGGAGCCAATAAAAAGGCCCGCATGAGCGCAACACCCAAGAGCTATGCGGCGGCCGCTAAATCAGACCTAATAGCGGCCGTCACAGGCACCAACGCAGGACACCTGACCAGGGAACAGGCTGAAGAAGTCGAGGAGGAGCTCAACTCGAAACTCTGGGCTCTAGTCCAAGCCAAAGCCAAAAATCCACCGAATTTTCAAGGTAAACCAACATACCTTAACGGATCGCTCCAAATATGGTGCGTGAACAAGGATGCCATGGAATGGTTAAAGTCAACCATAGACGGCCACACACTAACTTCCGGAACCAAAGTGGAAGTTCGCAAACAGGTAGACCTACCCAGAAAAGTAAGGTGCGCCATACTAATACCTGGAAAAGCCGAACCAAGCCAGATTGGTGAAGCACTCCGGTACTTCAACCCATGGGCAGGTGTTGAAAGATGGCTACTGCACACTGCCCAAAAGCAATCCACCGGCACTTTCGTAGTCGTAAGCATACCGGAGGACCTAATCCCGACCATCGTAGAGCGTGGACGGCAACTCAGCTACCTGCTGGGGGCCGTCTACATCAAATTCGAAGAACGGAAGGGGAGGTTCACCGATGTACCACCGCAGAAGAACACAAAAGCTGGCGCCACAAAACAAGAAAGCGCCCAGACAAAAGAGGCCGAAATTGAACCGCAGCCTAGCACTAGCGCCGCTAACCATCCCCCGGACAATCTCTCCGACACTGTGCACGACCTGGCAAACGTCGACATGGCGAGCGTCAGCGATGTGGCAGATAGTGACGGAGAATGGACGCAGGGGATACAAGAACTTGACCTTGGTACAGGGACAGACTCTGACGACGGAGTCCCCTTCACCAAATAGTCGAGCCATTCAGATCAACCTCCACCACAGTCTAACCGCCACGGCACAGCTGCGCAAGTGGTTGGAGGTTAACAAAACAGCTGTTGCTTTTATCCAGGAACCCTGGCTATCTCGGTCAGGGTCAATACAAGGACTTAATAATCTTAAAGGTAAGATAATAACAGGTAATGAACCACACCCAAGGGCCGCAATATTCATTACAAATAACATCCCTATGCAGATCTTAACCGATTTCTGTTCTAGAGACATCAGCACAATTAGAACGACCATAACAGCGACGTCATCAAAGGAGGTAGTTCTCTCGTCGGTTTACATGCCGGACGGAGAGGACCCCCCACCACAAGATCTGATACGTCTGATCAACTACTGCGAAGCAGAAGGGTTGGACATCATCGTCGCTACGGACTCCAATTGTCATCACACAATTTGGGGTAGTGAAAATACAAACATCAGAGGTAAGACTTTAATTGAATTCTTGTCCACCACAAACCTAGATATTATGAACAAAGGGAACAAACCCACCTTCGTAACTAGACGAGCCAAAACTATCATTGACCTAACACTAGCGAACGATGGAGGGGGAAAGCTCATATCCAACTGGCATGTGTCCGACGAGGCATCTTGTTCGGACCACAGATGGATACGCTTTGACCTAGGGCTCATCCCAGTACCCCCTCAACCTTTTAGGAACGTTCGTAAAACAAACTGCGATGATTTTCGCAAACGACTAAATGCTGGTCTGCGGGAGCTAAACTATCCAGACAGACTAGACGATATCGACAACATTGAGGAACTAGTAAACAAAGTGACTCACCTAATTAAGCAGAGTTATGAGGCAACATGCCCACTAATATACCCTCCGGAAAACCCACGTGTTAAAAAATCATGGTGGGGACCAGAGCTAAAACGACTCAGAACCAAGGTAAGGAAAGCTTTTAACAGAGCTATGAATACCTACAACGATCTGGACTGGGATCACTATAAAAATGTCAAAGCGAAATACAAAAAGCGCATTAGATATTGGAAGACTAGGGCATGGCGAAAATACTGCGAAGCCATAGAATCTTTCATACAAGCGAACAGAATTCGTAAAATTCTTACGGGGAATCCCCAACGGGAATTAGGTTCCCTAAGGAAACCTGATAATACCTACACTAAGTCGTTAGAGGAGTCACACGAAGTGCTACTACAAACTCACTTTCCAGACTGCTCTATGGTTACAGAAACCAACTGGGTCAAGCCAAACGTTACCACAACAGAAACAACCTGGCGAGCTGTGACAGAAGTCATAAACACCAAGAAAACAGAATGGGCAATCAAAAGCTTTCAACCATTTAAAGCACCGGGCCCAGACGGCATCTACCCAGCCTTCATTCAATGGGGAGGCTCAAAGCTACACCACGTCCTCAGTATAATATTCCAAGCATGCCTTGCTTCCGGTTATGTACCTAAACCCTGGCGAGAGGTGAAGGTAATATTCATACCGAAACCGGGCAAATCAGACTACTCGGACGCAAAATCATACAGACCAATCAGTCTTACGTCATTCCTACTGAAAACGATGGAAAGACTTTGTGACAGATATATAAGAGACAACGCACTAGTGTTAGCACCACTACACAAGAACCAACATGCCTATAGTTCAGGTAAATCTACAGAGGCAGTAGTGTGTAAAATTGAAGAGGCACTAGAAATCAAAGAGACATGCATAGGCACCTTTATCGACATCGAAGGAGCCTTTGACAAAACCAACTTCACTAGCATAAGAGCCGCTCTTAAGAGGCACAACGTGAGCCCTGTAATTACAAACTGGATTCAATATATGCTAGCAAACAGAGTAGTAAGACTGGGAAGCAACAATACCAAAGGAGCCCTTGTTGCCAAAGGTTGCCCCCAGGGGGGAGTACTATCACCCCTCCTATGGAATCTGGTGGTGAACGATCTCATATACTCACTAAACAACCAAAGGTTCTTCACGATTGGCTATGCAGACGACCTAGCCATCCTTGTAACGGGCAAATTTACAAGCACAGTGTGCGAACTGATGCAGACTGCCCTACATATAGTAGAAAAATGGTGTACTGACTACGACTTAACCGTAAACCCACGAAAAACTGAATTAATCATATTCACGAACAAAAGAGCACTAGGCAACTACACTCTTCCAAAACTCTTTAACTCAACCCTACATCTTAGTACAGAGGTAAAGTACCTAGGCATAACCCTGGACAATAAACTAAACTGGTCGAAACACCTAGAAAAAACACTGGATAAGGCGAGCCTCACTTTCTGGCAATGTCGTAGAATGATAGGGAAGACATGGGGCCTGAAACCGAAGGTCACCCTTTGGCTTTACAGCTCGGTCATTAGACCCATGATCAGCTACGGAGCCCTAGTGTGGTGGAAACGTACACTCCTCGCCACAGCACAATCGAAACTTCAAACATGGCAAAGACTGGTCTGCATGGCGGTAACTGGTTGCATGAGGACCACCCCCACTGCGGCACTAGAAGCTATGTTAAATCTATTACCACTTCACCTGTTCATACAACAGGAAGCTGCGTGTACTGCAGTCAGACTGGATAACCAAAACCTGCTGCATAAAACGGGCACACCCCACACAAGGATCCTATCGGATGCAACCAAAGACATTCCTTTCATGGCAGCACCAAATGATGGCATTGGAATCAAATACATCTTCGATAAAAAATACAAAATACAACTCGAAGAAGAACAACATAAGGAAGTCCATAATGAGGAACTAAACATCTTCACGGATGGCTCCAAAACAAAATCAGGAACAGGATGTGGAATCTTCTCTGAAGACTTACACATCAGAACCTCAATACCCCTTGGCACCTACAATACAGTCTTTCAAGCAGAGTGCCTAGGCATCATTGCAGCAGCTAGAGCAATTGCGGAAACGAACATGACACAAGCACGATTCCGCATTCTAACAGACAGCAAGTTAGTGCTACAGGCACTTAATAATAACTACACCACATCAAGTATGATATACGAATGCCATAACATCCTGACGCTGGTAAGTGACACGAACCAGGTCACCCTGCAATGGATCAAAGGTCATAGCAACATACACGGTAACGATGAAGCCGATGAGCTAGCAAGAAAAGGCTCAAACTTGATACCAACGGGGCCGGAACCCATTATACCGCTACCTTCTTGCTGGCTCAGAGGCCAAATCCGAGAACGCTCCAAAAAGCAACATCAAAAATTATGGTCTGATCTCAAGGAATGTAAACAGGCGAAGGAATCGCTACCCAGTATAGATGCCAAATTGGCAAATCGCCTGTTAAACCTTGAAAGACCAAAGCTTAAGAAAATAACCGCAGCCCTAACCGGCCACGGGCCTTTTAATAAACATCTATTTAACATAGGTATTACTGACAGTCCCCTTTGCAGAGCTTGCTTGGAGACAGAAGAAACGGCTGCACATGTCATCCTTCGATGCACAGGTGTAGCGGCATACCGGGCACAACATCTTGGCACCCTGCGTACACTCCCGGAGGTCTTCAGCAAGACGAAGAGCCTGCTAGGATTCCTGGAGGAACTAGGGTGGCAAGAATAACTAGACAGTTATTCCCACATACGCAAAATAGGCGCTAGACGTCGAGTTGCGGAAATCAGCCCATCGTTAACCATAACCATAACCATTATATTTCAAATTTAAGCGGAACGTCAGTAAATAAGTCCTAAATTCTGCGAGAAACTCAACTGTTGCTCTTTTAACTACAATAATAAGTGCAAATTGGGTCAGTCGTTGTTTTTTGTTAATTATAAATATAATTTATTATTATAAGCCATTTATTCCGAATTTTGGGTACATGAGTGGCATAGGCCTCCTCCAACTCTCTCCATTGCGCTCTGTCTAAAGCAACTCTGGTCCAGTATGGCCCTAGAGTTAGACAGATGTCATCTGCCCATCTCTTTTTTGGACGTCCCTTTCTTCTCTTTCCATCCCTAGGATACCATAGAGTCACTTGTTGGCTCCATTTGTTGCGTTTAGACCTCAGCATGTGTCCTGTCCTAATTATAAATATAAGATCAGTAATAACTAATAAATAACCAACCCAATCGGCGGGCGTGAAGTTGACCGCCTCCGCGAAGTTGTACCCCTGGTTGAAGCCGGCGTGGTAGGCGCGCGGGAACGTGATCACGAACTCGCCCGCGTGCTGGTCCGTCCTGGACATTCATATTACACATAAATATCTGCTACATTCATTAAAAAACTATGCAAATTATCTAGTACTACACTTCAATATAGTATGAGATAGGCCGTTCGGTTGTATGAATTAGTATCAATTAATAGTGAAGCGATCTATATAGTTTTGTAAAATGGCTGTTGACACCAGATTTTCTATGGTCAACCTATAGCCTTTAATATAAGGCACTTTAATTACTGTATAGAGCCTTAAAATACACAATACAACTTTATTACTTACTATGTCTTGTGTATTTTAATTCTTGCACCTGCAGAATGGACTAAAAATCATTGTAATTTTTATGATCCAAAACATTATGTTCTCTTTGATTATACAAGAAAATGTTTTCACTGCTAAGATTAACAGAACCTACATACATTCTATTAGTCTAATGGGAGGTTTCACGCCAGGCTCGGCTCAGATGGCGCTACCAGCGCATATTTTGGCAGACGCGTTTATTATTATAGAATAGTTTAGTTAAGTTTTGTAAAATCAATATAAGATGGAAAAATACGGTGTTTTAACTATTGTTGAACTAAAAAATTTGACATACACTACATACATACTCGAAGCTACACTTGAAGTTGTTTACGTTATGCGCTTGTAGCGCCACCAACGGCTTAAACTCGCAGTGAGACCTCTCATTACAAGCTCATAATAATATACTAACCTATATACAGGCACCCCAGCCTTCATGAGCACATTGGGGTTCATGATGGTGACGAGCTGGTGCAGCAGATCCGGCTGCAGCTGAAACAGCTCCGGCGCTTCTGCCTTCATCGTTGCCTCGAACTGCTCCGCTTTGGAGCTGGGCACTCCATACCTGGCGGTGAGTGGATTGTTAAGAATATCGTAGTAGTTAGCATATGTTCCGAGGTGGGCGTAAATAGCTGCGACACAGTTTATACTAATGCAGCTAATTACGAACTAACTGATTTTAATATGTATATTATTATGTTCAATAAAATCTTTAAATCTTAAATAAGGTTGGCTTGTGGTTTTACTGCCCACTTTGATTATGTTTATTGACTAAGTTTAACAATATGTACAATAAGGATAATCTCACTTTATTTTTTTATATTATCTGTGAACAGCTTTACATTTTTGCCGCTCACTCGTAAATCGTAATGGCGCGAATTACGATTTGGTGCATCACAGAGTAGTTTAGCGGTAAATTGTTTTTATAACCAGAAGTTAATTCAAAAGTGTAAGAATATGTTGGGACATTACAACAGCGCCATCTAGTTCCGCAGTAAGCTACGTTACGTGCTTGTGTTGCGGATACCAGATAGTTGATATACTACACATATACATTTTAAATACATACATATTATAAATATAAACACCCATGACTGGAGTACAAACATTCGTGATTAGCAAATAAATTGAAATAAACAAAAACAAATTGTTTGAATTTTGTAATAAAGTTGTTAATATCGTTCTTTTGTGTTTATAGTACAAATAATCTTGATTAATGGATATGTTACCTAAAAATTGTAAATACTGTTAGATGGTCAAATTGTGTAGGTGCGTTCGTCGCATGCTGTAAAAGATGACAGTAGTAGCCCACTGATACCACACTCGGTTGGATATCCGAGTAATGCGGCTTACGGTGAAGGGGAATATCGTGAGGTAACCTACATGTATGAGAGAACCAAGCATGTTTTCGAAAAAAGTGAACTCCGTCAATCCCCACCATGGACTATGGCCTGATCCCCTTCGTATAGAAGAGAAGCCTAACTTCCCACTGTTGGGTAAGTTACAAAGGGCCAATTACAATGCAGTAAAAATATAAAACACATTACAACAACAAATACATGTGGTACATAAATAATATTATATAATAAACAAGATTTTAAAACCCTTACCAAGTCTTAGCCTCGCCCCAGTGCAAGTAATTGATGGAGTAACTCCAATGGTCCTCATTATGCCAGCAGAACGTTGCGAAGCACATGCCCACGTACAGCCATGGGATCTAAAGCAACAATTATTACACATATTTTTCCCATAATCTTGTATATCTTATTTATACAACATATTATTTTAAGTGATTCAAATAAAAAGAAAAAAAAGTCAAGTCAGTCGTATATGTCATATTATAATTTTGTAATGTAATTAGAGGATTCGATCCCGGTCGATTTTTCTAATCCCGGGATTTTGGGATTATCTACAGTTAATCCCGGGATTCCGAGATTGTCCCGGGATTGTATTGGAATGGGAAGTGGTAAAAAAGACAGTAAAACATATCAAAATCATTTTTTTAATTATATTTTAGTTTTGTGCGGACATTGACATTATTTAAGCTTTAAATCTTTAAAAAGGCGGTTAAAAACAAAATTATACTTTCTTCTTATAAAATAAATAAACTAGGCACTTCTGTAAATAATTTATGAAACTAACAATATATAATCTTCAAAAAATCAGCATCTTTATTTAGATGAAATATAAGAAAGATTATAGATACTCAGTCTAATGATTATAAAAAAAAGAAATCAAGGCGTTTCGTTTCACGCACATTTTTATTGATTTATTTAAAAAATGTATCAATCTCGAAAATCTCGATTCATTAAATTTGATCCCGAAAATATCGGGACTAACATATGACCGGGATCCCGAGATCCAGGATCCCGGGATCGAATCCTCTAAATGTAATGAAATATTAAACTTGGATACTTTGTAATTTAATAGAGTTAGTATTTTATCCTATACTTTAAATATGTTTATTCTGATCTCTCAATTTCTTTAAATATTGCAGTAAAACTAACATTTTTATAAATAATAAAACAGAAAACACACCTTCATCCCTGATATGTCAGCATTAATATGTCCCAACACCGAACCTTCCAGAACGGGCAGGTTGTTTAAATTCCAGCTAGATTCAGCATACTGCTGTTCACCTGGATACAAGTGTGCACTGGATTTTGTTGGGAAACCTACACAAAAAAAAACCATTATAATTATATTGTATTGAAATTTTATCAGGTCCACAAAAATACTACACAGCCGAGACTTTATTATCTATATTTTTATTAAATTAAAAAAAAACTGAAAAAAACATTCTAAAACTATAATTATCTTTTACATTTTTGGGCAATCAATAACTAACCGGATCCATGATCCATAGAGTGTAGATCAGCCCCGTATTCCACTGTCACGTCCTCGTCTATGGACGACACCACTCGCCAGAACTCGCGCTCCACCGTGGATGTTGGCACCATCTGGTAGAAATAAAATTATATTATTAAGTATTAAAAATTAAATAATTTAAATTATTATTGTATAGTGTATTATATAACATAACAATAACATACACAAAAGTGAACAATCAAAAAAAAAATACTCTAAAGATCTAGATATGGGGGATAAAGTATAGTGGTGATAATTGAACAGCTAAATATCATAATACTTTCTCTAAAAATAAAAATAAAAAGATAGTTTTATATAAAATGTACATATATAACTAACACTAACATGTACAGGCATATTGAAGTAGTCTGACTTGAACTGGTCGGCCATTTCGCCGAACTGCTGCAGCGTGTACTCCCGGCTCGCCTGCTCGAACCCGAACGCCTCCGTCGGCTTTGATACCTATATAAACAATTGTATGTAATTATTGTCCTTATATACATTTTGAGTATTTAAATTTTAAACACAACAAAATTTCAAACTTTCATCTCTAAGGTATACTGAATTCAAATTCAAATTCAAAATATTTAATTCAGCATAAAAATTATTACAATTTTTTACTGAACGTCATGAGTCTACTACCAGTTCGGAAAGAAGAAGCCACTGACCTGAGAAGAACTAGCGAAAGAAACTCAGCGGGACTAATTTTTTTTTCTCTGTTTTAATAATTTATTTTAATTAAAATTGAAATGAACAATAATTCTATGGGTTGAAATAGCCTGGAATACAAAAGCAATTTTATTGTATGCTTAACAAATATAACAAGAGAAACATACACACACACACACACACACACACACACACACACACACACACACACACACACACACACCACACACACACACACACACACACACACACACACACACACACACTCACACACACACACACACACACACACACACACACACACACACACACACACACACACTCACACACACACACACACACACGCACTCACACACACACACACACACACAGCCGCAACATAAATTAAAAAAAAACGGCCCATACCTCCTCAGCGAGACACACGGGGCAGCGCCAGTCGCCCTTGGGCACGTCGGCGAGCGGCGGCACGAGGCAGAACGTGTGGTAGGAGTCGTCGCAGCCGTCGCACAGCAGCATCTGCTCCTCGATGTCGCCGCGCCCGCACACGTGGCACATGTACTTCGCCAGCTGACGCACACACAACACACATTGTATTACGAAGCCAAGTCTTCACTAGGACACAAAGCGACACTGGTTTTTTTCAGACTTTCAGTACTATTTACACTTTTGGGGAATTTTCGATTTTCGATTGGTAAAGGAGATTAGTAATTATTAATATTGGTAAAAC
Source organism: Boloria euphrosyne (assembly GCA_951802675.2). Lineage (NCBI taxonomy): Eukaryota > Metazoa > Arthropoda > Insecta > Lepidoptera > Nymphalidae > Boloria > Boloria euphrosyne. The sequence goes on from OX637896.1 coordinate 8,724,668, forward strand.
AATTTTCAATTATTGTCAAACATTCAATTAATATTTATTGGAATAATAATACTGTGTAGGTAACATATGTGTATAGATTTTACGTTTATTAACTGCTTAGTAAGAAAACAAGTGTTGCTATTTTCAAATACACTCCAGTTCTATATCGGTCATTCCATTATCACGGGTGCAACATTTAGACGCCTATTTTAGTTTAACCTTATTAAATAAAAAACATTTTTAATTAAATTTGTCTTTAAAAGACTACATTTTAATATGTTTACTTTATATTAATTAACAAACATTTTTATATAATATTTTAAAAGCCAGGAGAAAGGTTCAAATTGCCATCGCGGGTGCAACAAGTTTGGCCCAACCTTTCCAGATCACAAACAAAAAACACATAAATCTGTTAATTCTAATACATTTAATATGTTATGCCTTAATATTTTGAAATGTATTAAAGTAACAAATAACATAAAATAAAAACTCTAAACAAAACAAAAATAAACAATGAATTATTAATTTTTTTAATAATCGCGGGTGCAACGCCAAATTATCGCGGGTGCAACCAGTCTAATTTAAGTAAACATAAACATCAATTTTACTTATATAGGAACAAAATAAGAGATCAAACAATATTTATTACTAACAATTATACTTTTGTTGTCGCTTATATTAATTATTTCTTTTGAAATACGTCAATAATTGCCGAAAATTCTACGAACATATTATTCCCATCTGTCTTTTTCTTTGGCGCTTCCAACTTCGCGATAATATCATCAAATTGCACGTCTGCTATGTCATTAACGATTTCTGTGAATCGTTTGCCATCAACCGTCGTCATAAATTGTACTCTAACTTCTCCATCTTCATCCATATCACTCTGACACAACCCCACATAACGATATTCAGTATTTTGTTTGCCGGTTTTGCAGAACAATTTTACGAGCACATACACACCAGCGCAAATATTTTTCGGTAAGACAGTCGCCGTTTCAGGACATGCTTCTGGTGATAATTTTGAGGCTTGAAGAGACGTTGATGGAGTTATGTCATTTATAAATTCATTGTCTGAATCAGTGTCTAAATCACTGTAAACATCAGAAACGCGCAATCTCTTTTTATGTGGCAATAAAGATTTGCTCTGATCCGAAACTGAAGGAACAGATATATCAGGACCCGGAAATATTTTTCGTAATTTGTGATTTATAAGAGGTTCCAAATCGTCATCGGCCCAATCACTATCTGTATTAGCGGTGGGTTTTGGCGACTTCAAAACCAATGTGCATTTAAAATGAGACAGTGAGGTGCGCGCCACAGAAATGCTATGAGCCTCTTCAGATAGGAAGAAGTGTTTGGATTGAATACCTGGTATATTTTTCAGCCCTTCCCATTGATCATCCAGCATGGCTATCTTTTCTTTAACTTCATCTTTTGCTACAAATTTAAAGATGATGTTCTTAGAGAGACTGCGTGCTAAATTATAGAATTCTAGCGCACTATTAACGATGGCTTTCCGAGACTTAACCGCGATCCACACTGATCTTTTGACACTTCCACCAATTCCATCAACGGCACCTTTTCCGTGTGAGGCAGCGAAAAAGTTCCATTCGAGGTGATCGAATCTATATTCTGTTTTGAGTGAATTCATACTTGCCATTACATATCGATTCTTAAATTGAGCTGCGCAATTGTCGCTGAAGATATACAAATATGTAATGTTATCAGAGACTGACTTGATGTACTCAAATATTTTTTGCAGGAAGAGATGCACAGTATATTTATTGTGACTTAGTTCATCACTTACTATGACCAATGAATGAAGTTTGTCGGTAGTCCAAATACAACACGTGAAAAGCGTGACTTGTGTATGAGACCAATGTGCTGATTGTATTTCGTCTTGACTAATTAACGCGTAGTTCTCGGCAAAATCTATTTGTATGACAGCTTTCTCGCTGGTCAGGCCTTCTTTTGCGTTTTGGAAGTAATCGGATTGTACATTTTTAACAAAAGAATGTAGCTTGAATTTAGCAGTGCTGTCATGTAGTTCGTTTAGTGCTTCATTGAAAGGTTTGCTAATTACGATCTGTTTTGGTCTCTGATTCTGAAAGATCCAGGCCTTCCAATTAACACAGGGATTGGAATCTAGAGTAATATCCCAAATGTTGGATTCTTTACATGCATCGCAACTACTGGACATGCAGTCTTCATTGTCAACACTACATGATACCTGTTTCAGAAGCTCTTGGTGACTTTTGGGAAAATCTGTCGCATGTTTCGAAATAGCCAGAAGAAGATTAATATAATTTGAGTGTGTTGTACATACGCAAACATTATGAGGAGTATCATTAATTGGCAGAATGTGAGCTGGTCTCTCACTATAAAAAACAGTCTTGCCTATAGATATTTCGAGATGAGTTGCTTTAAAAATTTCGAAGGCTTCTCGAATGCTCATAATCATGGTTCTTTTCTGGATTCGCGTTTTCGTTCCTGTATTGGACTTGACTGTTTTGACATCTTTTATGCCAGGCATTTGTCTGCTAATGTCATCCCTATTATAAAAATCACAAATTAGTTTTTTCCCTCTATCCGTTAGCTTTCGAGGCGCTGCTTTAGAGGCTTCATTTTTGTCAAATGTAGCAATTTTGAAATCAGAAGCTATTTTTCTCACAACTTCCACTGCTTTGGTGGGACTGGCTGGTAGGTTCCGTTTTATTTTTGCCACAGCCTTCCCTAGTGTGCGAGGACTGCTGTATCTAGTAGATTTTTGTTTAAATTTTTGTTCCTTCCGTCGCTTTCTAGTTGCCTGCATTCTTTCTTTGGATCTGATTCTTGTCAATATTTTCAAATTAACATCTGTCTCCATGTTCATTTTCATCACTCCTCTCCGTTTGGAATCACGAGCCCTTTCCTGTTGGAGGTGTTCAGCGTGAAGTTCAGGATTTTCTTTTAATTTCCGCCTATATTTCTGCGAAGCAGTCTCTTTATGTTGCTCTGTTGTCATTTTAACCGATATTTCTGTAAAAAGTACAGAATATAATATAGACACACATATTAAATAAATATCATCAATCGTTTTCAGCATATATTATTAGTCAAGGTATATCAAAACAACGAAGTGTATAATTAATTATACAGAAAGGTTACGTGAAAAAAAGTTGCACCCGCGATCTCACATCGAGATCGCGGGTGCAACCTATTTAAGTTATCGTTTATTTTAACGTAACAATCATTACACTCTTAAAAACAAATAATTTAGGTTTAGTTTTGATTTCTTCTTACTTTTGCAAAGTTTCAGAACGTTAGCTCTTTATTTCTGTAAAAAAAGTAAACTTTCATATCTTTTGCATCGCGGGTGCAACAAGTTAAAATTGTATTCTAGCAGTCAATAAATTTTAATAAATGAATACATATACTTACATTTTTTGGAATACGAAGATAAATGAATATTGTCACTTCACGTTTAGCCGGTAAAACATAACCTCAAACTGTCAACAACAACTGTTTCGCGCCAGTGTTGCTAGTTATGATTTTACAGCTTATACCAATTCTTCGGATGGTAATATTTTCAAACGCGCCAAAAAAGAAGATATGGTATAAAATCAAATAAAAATAAATTGATTATTATATTTAGACTTTCTTCTTTGCACTTATAACAAAAACAACAAGTAATAGCGTGATTGAAAAAATCATGCCGGAAATCATCTATAGCGGAATCACCCATATCAAAGTACTTATTGGTTATTACAAGTACTTAATGATCTGGCTTTGAAATAACAACTGAATAGTTAAAGTATTAAGACACTTTTTGGCAATTCAAGTGTATATACACTTTAATAATAATAAAATGTCTTTTTAACTGATTTCAGGTATGGCAGCCAATCTCACTGAGACTGGCCAACTGCGACATTATAGTGCACAATTATATAGCAAACCCAATGTGCACTATCCATTCCCGTCACTCTCTCTCTCCGGTGCACAACAAGCAGACCTTCGTGATGAGAGATCAGGCGCAGGACTCACGGCTTAAGTCCCACCTCGGCCAGGGCAGTGTCACGCCAACATTTCAACTCCAGGCTGTTACTGAGAATTCTTTAAAAGAAACACTCAATAACTATGCTTGGTTTTATCTAGGACTCTACCAATAGTCTAGAATGGATACTAGACCAATTAGCAGTAAGAGTTATGATTATTATTCAATTTTATAGATCTTATAATGCAACAGTAGAGATATAAATTATTATCAATGAAATACACTTCATTGCACTTTTAAAGTCATAATGTTTACTATACAGTTGCATAGGTAGTTAATAGGTAAGTCCAATTGCATTTTAGTTAAATACCAAGTATACTTCTAAATTTCTGGTTTAGTATGTAAGCATTAATTATCAAATGGTAACGCCACCGACTCTAACTGGTTATATAACCTAGTGTCTCTAATAACACTATAGTGTCACTGGTAACACTATAGTGACAGTGGTAACACAATCTAGTGAGTGTGGTAGTGGTAACACCGAACGTTACCGGGTCGTCCGGGTGCAGGGGCGGCGGCGCGGGCGTCACCGACACCGTCATGTTGGAGAGGCGGTGCTCGCGCAGGCGCGTGGAGCGCAGCACGCGCGCGCGCGCTCCGCAGCTGCCCGGCTGCGACATCCATTTGTTCTCGCGTGGACCTACACAGGAAAAGTAAGGTATGATTATGTATCATCATTTTTGGGATATCTAAATCGTTAGTCTCTCTTGTGACTTGTGAAGCAAGCCTGTTAGTAAATAATATAAAATACAAAAATTGATATTGTGTAAAATGTTAAATATTCATGAAAATCAAAGAGAGCTTAATGAGTAGTTTGAGACTGTGGTTTTAATTTAAGTATATGCAGCCCTTTCAAAAATCCAATTACCTACTGATTACTGGCCTCGGACCAATGGATATTATATTTGAAGCGGAGAGATAAAATTTTTGTGGCTAACTAATTTAATAATGTTTGATTATGTTATAGCTATACGTGTCTTCAATATCAGTATAAGTAACTGATATATATTTGTTTAATATTGAAACTACTTAACTCATTCTCGTTAAATATAATACTTACTCCGTCTAGTCTCCCCGGGTTCTTCCTTGATGGGTGTCTTCTTATCGTCGGTGGAGGGCAGAGCGCCCTCGGTGTGGCTGCCCTCGGCGGGCTCGGGCTCCGAGCTCTTGTAGCGGCGCGCGGGCGGCGGCGTCGCGGCCGGCGGCTTGCTCGACCGCCGCCCCGCCTTCTCCGGCGTCTGCTCGGTTTTCACTTCGATTTTCTGTACAATAATACGTTAATTTTTAATTTAAAGTCTTTGTTTTAACTTTAACTTTAACTTGTTAAACAAGCAAGATTTCCACATTATACTTCCAACAACAACCAAGTCCCAGTCCACCAGTGATCAAGTTAATACTTGACTAATCTGAATAGACTGGTGGTTCTACTGATCATAACGATTTAAGCGACCATTAAACGATATCATAACATGTTGGTCGCTGCGACCATTATGTTAATTAACTAAGCCAATTTATATTTTTCCTTCACGTTGACTTCCTATATATAGATCTCGATTTTGATAAACAAGTTATTTTTGTCATGAGAGAAAATACACTATAGTGTAAGATGTAAAAAGGGTAATTTTTAAACTAATATAATATAAGCTACAATTGTTTCAACTTTTTGCGGCTATTGCTTTTAATATTGAACTCAATTCACAAAACGCAAATAAAGAAAACCAGTTAATAGTCCATCTACCACATATTCACATCATTCATAATAACATAATTTATCCGAGTCTATCGAGCTCTACATTGAAAGGCACTTTATACCAGCTACATTCACTGCAGTTTTAAAATGGCGATTTAATCCAACTCGGTTCAAAGAGATTTATATATTTATATAATCTACTCTTATTGCCTTATTCAAATAATTATTAGTTTATGGAACTAGTACGTAAGTAAATAAATTAGATTTTAAAAAAACGTATTGAAATAGTCATTTATATTGATCCAGAGGCCGAATTAATCGCCTTTAGAGTTATGTGTGTCTGAAAAAACCACGGGACAAATTTCAATAAAATTTAATATGATGAAAGAATAGTTTTTATTGTGGTAGTTTCCCAGAAAACTATACCAACCGTTAAATGGGAAGAATCCGAACGAAGCAATAGTGAGTCACTAGTCTATATATATAATAAAATTGTAACTTAGTCCAATCTGTATATTGAATATTTTTTAGAAATTCTTATTGAAATAGTTATAACTAGGGGCTCACCCTCGCTTCGCTCGGGTTCGTCCCTAGGTACGTGTTGTATATATTTTTTACTTTGCACCGCCCGCCATATATTTGTCTTGATTATAATATGAATTACCAATACACGCACCATGGCAACGGTCATAACAGCTGATACGTCAAACGCCGTTAATTTTATAAAGTTTTTTTAAATTTTCTAATCTTCCGCACAACTTTCTTATTTTTTTCTTTCATAAGAACCTTCTCCTAACAATAACAAACGTAACAAAAAAAGAATTGGCCAAATTGGTCCAGGCGTTGTTGAGTTATGCGCTTACCAACACATTTTGCGATTCATTTTTATATTATAAGATTATTATCGATGCCAAATCTATAGTGTTTAGAATTTTTGTCTGTCTGTCTGCGACCACATCACAAGAAAATTGCTGGACAGATTTTAATGAAATTTGGTATGATGATAGTTGGTTATCCGGGTCAGGACATAGGACACTTTTTACTGCTGGAAAATATCTTATTTCTGAGATCTCTCAAGTATCTGTTAAAAACCGGCTATAAAACATCACACGGTATATGAAATCTAAAAATTTAATTTCCGGTCTTCAAAACGCGCGCGGAGCCGCGGGTAATGCTAGTGAATAGGTACTATTTTTTTACTCTTATGTACATGTACACATTTGTATTGCCATTGATGTCGTTTTTCACGCGACACCGATTAATGTATTTACTTACCGTCTCCTTACTATCCGTTGCAGCCCCCATTGTGCCGTTGTTCTTGAACACATCGTAGGGATAGAGGATACGTTCGTAGTGATTCTTTAGTATGGACCCTATCCCCTTCCCTTGAGGGTGTCCCATACGACGAGCTATCTTCGACCATTTTCTTTCCGCCGAACATACCTCGAAACCACCTTGGGAAATAAAGTTTAATTCAAAAACCAAATACATATATCAAAGCACTGTTAAGGTTTATAAGATCTATTAATAAAAACAACTGATTAGTTTAAAATAAAAGAAACTATCGTACAATATCACCTATAATTTCAAAAGAACGGCAGGTCTACTCAAATATACCCTTTTAGGCTTCATTTACTGATTATTATTAACTCATTTATTATGTAGTTTTAGAGCAGAATCCCATGTTTCATTTTTAGTCATAGCCAAATATGATTTGTTAAAACACATCCCGAGGGGAAAACCCGAAATGATATGGGAAAATCATAAGATATAAAGCATGTTAGTTACTTAAACCACTTGACGACATAATTTAACCATCATGGCGAGGAAACAATTAGATATAGTTAAAATTGTTTAAATATCACAATTTTTAAACAATTTTAATATAATATAATAAATAATAATAAAATAACGATATATAAACCAAATAAAACGCGTGGGACTCGCTATAAATCATACACGAGGTGTTGGTCCGAATTAGACAATCTCCTATATATTTGTACAAGACCGTAAAAATTAAAAACAAGGATTAAGGCTTTTGCCCAGTAGTAGGCAAAGGTCTTTTAAATCCAACAGTGACATTATACACAGCAAGCAATCATTATCAATACCATGGAGATTAGAGACCAGGAGGACCAAGGCCCTAGAATGTAGTGTCTCAGAAATATTGTCAAACCAAGGAGGCGCTGCGATCGCTATGTTGTCTCAATGCCTAACTTCACGTTGTCACAATAGTGACAGTACTCATAAATAGCTAACTTCACAGATACTACTTACCGTCGACAGCGCGTTGTAAATTCTATACATTTTCAGAGACAGGCGGGTAATGCTTTAGTATGAAGCGATGGTTCTCCTGGTTTCTAATCTCCATGATCAATACATATGATAAAAAATCTAACTTAGTCGAATCATAGTAGGTACATTGAATTTTTTTGGAAATTCTTATTGAAATAGTTATTATTATCAACAGAGGCCAAATCTAAAGTTTTTAGAATTTATGTCTGTCTGTCTGTCTGTAACCGCATCACGAGCAAATCGCTAGATAGATTTTGATGAAATTTGCTATTTTTACTGTTAGAAAATATCTGTTGTAACAGTTAAAAACCGGCTGTAAAACAACACACGGTATATGAAATATAAAAATGTAGTTTCCGGCCTTTAAAACGCGGGCGGAGACGCGGGAAATGGTAGTCTAGTATATATTTCCAATACCAGGTACCTGGACAAATATTGACGTGACCTACATTTAAGCGATGTTTTAAAGTGAAATACATTATATATTGGGATGTGGAGGCGCACACCCCGGCTATTCCGGGAAACAATCGATATCAATTAGCGTATTGGTTCCTATGAAATGCATTTAACTTTACCGTGTAAATTTTGCTGTGGAGCAAATATTTTCATTTGCACAGTCGGTGTAAGATCTAGAAGTGCATCTCTTATATTGACACAAAGGATGTCTGACGAGATAAGCACAGTTCATTAGTACATAATATAACTTAAGTATGTACCTACTATGTAGTAATTTTCAATCGTGCAAATTTACATTTGTAATTATTACATTTACATTTTACATTACGAGATATGGTTTTAATTTACCTAAAATAAGTTCTGCACTAAAAAAGATTTGTCCAAAATCAGCGGATTTTTCTTTCCTTTGTTAATAGAATCATTTATTTATTTATTTATATTATATCTCGACATATATATTATGAATCTTAAACGTATAAATATATGAAATTAAACGAATTGAATTAAACTATTAATGGTTATACTTGTGGTCACCATTGATACCTCTAAAAAAACAGCATTGCAACGAACTAAACGTCTCTGTAAAGTATTTTTGACGTACTACAGCAAATTTTGTACTTTAGTTGTTACTTTACCTGTTCCCCTCATATTGAAGGGAGGTCTGTGCCCAACAATGGGGCGTGTAGTACGTATGAGAGAGAGAGAGAGGAGAGCGAGAGGAGAAAGCGAGAGGAGAGAGAATAGAGAGAGAGAAGAAAGCGAGAGGAGAGAGGATAGAGAGAGGAGAAAGAGAGGAGAGAGAGAGAGAAAGAGAGAGACCTCATTGGCTCCTGCCATTAATAGCTGAAGAAAACCATTTTTCACCTTCTCATTCCATGTAAGTAAATTGTTTTTAATGTATACGGCAAATAACAAGTAGGTTATCCATTTACTAGATTCGTTTACATACTTGGTTAATTACTTCATTACTCATATGTAAAATAAAGTTTCATTGGAAATATATACAAAAAAATCGCAACAAAAAAGATATTTATAACAAGAAAAAAGAAAAATGATCTACTTCGCACATCACAGTCCACAATAACAGTAGCTGATTTCTATAATAATCTTTGTATATTTTCTTTACTAAATCATGTTCTTGAAACAACACTCTAAAACAATTCAATAGATTCCTAGAACATAATGAACTTTTAACAAGGACCGCTACCGCTGGGCTACCACTAATTATTATACGATGTGAATTGTTTGTTTCCAGTGCTTTTTTGTTTCCATAATAATTTTTAAAAAAGCTGAAAAAATATAGGTCCTATTGGGACTCGAACCTGTCAGTTCCTCCTGTATATAAAGATACATCAACCACTGCACTATTTAACCAAAATCGTATATTATAAAAAGTAAAAGAATGAAAAAACTATTTATTCATAAGATACCGAAAAAACTATGAACCTTTACTCATACGTATTTTGAGAATAACAAATGCGCATTTACGAAGAATATTTTAATATGAGCATTTATTCGCCCGATTTCCTTGATTTGACAAGTGTGTACATTATTTTATCAGGTGACTTAAAATATGTACTACTAAGGTTAAGACTATTTTATTCAGGGCTTTAACTCAACAAGTTTCATATAAACTCAGGGCAAATTAAAAAAAAATTAGCACAGGGGTAACGCGCTTGCTTGTATAGCTGAGTGATACGGGTTCAAATCCGGGTCTCGCACCTCTGATATTTTCATGTGCGAATCATTTCTATCCTGATTACCACTTGTATTACAGTGAAGGAAAACATCGTGAGGAAACCTGCATGTTAAAGAAGACTTAACAAATTTTCGAAAGACATGTGAAGTCCGCCAACCCACACTAGTGACCTAGACGCGGTTTACTAGGCACAGAAACCACTTATATTATGGTGAAGGAAAACAAGTTCACCAGCCTACACCAGGACAGCGCGGTGAACTATGGCCTGATCCCCCTCGTACTGACGGAGGCCTGTGCCCAGCAGTGGGACGTTAAAAAGGGTTGAAGAAGAAAATAAAAAGTTACTGTCATTAATATCAACAGGCTACAATACCCTCGAACCCGCTCCTCTTGGGAAACCAAGTGAAGCAGGTTCAAATACCAGGTCAGACGCGGGACTTATTCTTATTACGATATATTCATATGCGAACCACTTCCAATGAGGTTACAACTTGCCTTACGGTGAAGGAAAACATCGTGAGGAAAAGTACAAGAGAATCTATCCAGTTTTGAAGACGTAGTCATATTTGGCCAGCGCAAAGGATCTTGGCCTAATTCTGTCTCCGTATAGAAGGGAGGCCTATCCCCAGCCGTGGGTGGTTAAAAAAAAGTATGAATAATACTTCCTTAGATTTACGCGATTTATTATAAATGAAACGGATTTATTTTGATTTTTTTGACCCCGGCTTTAAGAATGCTTTACAGCAAATGGTCACCAAGAGACTAAGGTTTTATGTCTCACATGTCATTACGTATGAGTATTTACTTGTTACAGATAGTGCCTACCCCACAACTATCAATTTTTTTTCATTTTTAAGGGTTGAATTCATTAAATCAAAAAATCATCCCTAAACCAAAATTCGCGTAGATTCATTTCATTGCGTTATATGCGTAAAAACTAGTGAAAACACTATCTGCATAAATAAAATAGAAGTTAGAACGGCTTGACTGAAGTAGGCTTTTTTTTGAGGTAGAAATAGAAAATTAGAAAAGTTGCCCGTAGAATTGAGAGAAGCGATAAGCTGTATAATTCGAGAAAGACTTCTAGGTTTTCCGTTTTTTTTTTTTTGGCATAAACTTGAAGATTCCATCCAAATATATTGAAATTTAAACAGAACATCTGTTCGATATCCTTGTATCTATGCATGAACAATTTATGATGAACATATGTAAATTTATTTTGTTCAAATGGCTATGGCAATTCGGTTCAAATTTCAATAAGGCTACTTTAAAGGTTATAATAATTATATTGTATGAACAATACATTGTGTTACTGAAAAAAAATACAACTTTTTAGTATTTTTTTATATTTTTTCTGAAGAAGGGCGAGCGAAGCTAAGAATGACTCACCTGCTTCCCGTACAATTTTGTGCAGGGCGTACAAATCTAGTGGCTTCCTTTCCACAGTCGGTATCTTGAGGACTGACCCTTGGAGCTCCCAGAATTTGATTATCTGGTCCAGGAAGTTCAGCTTCACTCGAGTAATAGCCTGGTCAAGTACATTATTAATTATCTTTTGTAAATTAATAACAAATATTTATAAATGATTGTATATATCTAATATCTAAAATATTCTTTAAATAAAATCGAAATAGGATTATACCTATATTATCTTTTTCCTTAAATTTTGAGTCAAATCTATATATTTTCAGGTAAATGTTATTGAAGTCTTTAGTATCGAATATAGAAACAGAGGCGAATCTAGTTTTTTCTTTTTTTTATATCCGACAAAGCATTATTTGAATACCACTGGACTTACTTATATCAGGTACAGGTCGATATTTATCCGGCCCATTTTTCTAACCGAAGGTGTCGTAAAAACGACTAAGGCATATATTTATATCTTGACAACAATAAAAAAAAAACATCAATAGGCATGATGACAGTAACTAAAAACGACTAAAATAATGTGTTCATCTAATGAGATAAGATTAATAGGTTTTGAAAAGCGTATTTATTTTCATATTTAGGGCGAGATTGATATTTTATTTATAATAAAACGACAAAATACAGCAGTCCGCCATGATAAGTTGAACACCAATCAGAGTGAATTACGTCACGGCCGTACAAACGTCACTTTGTTTTGTATAAAGTACTAACTAGGACGTTTAAAATCTGCATTCTGCGTTTGTATTTTGTGAAGTATTTCATTATTTCTATCAATTAGTTGCTTAGTTTGTGTTTTCATAACATGGAACAAGGATTTACCAAGGCAAATAGCTCTAATTTGCCTAGAGTTGATTTGTTGATGTTGGGGGAGTTTTTGGCATCAAATAAAGACTTTTGTTCAGCTGAGTTTAGAAATGTCAAGACTACAATGTAAGTTGTACATTATTATATCTTTATAAACAATAATTTAAAAATTCAAACCCGTAAAATTTTAATATTTTTTTCTGTATTAATAAAAAGCACTACGTAATAGATTAGAGATTGTTTCTAAAACATTGTTTTTATTGACTAACATATCGATTTCTTTGTTATAGATCCTCGTATTAACGCACTGAGGGACCGCACAGCACTTGTACACTTTTGAATTCATATTTAAACCCAAATTATCTGATTTGTTGCTTTGGCTCCCTAGTGTTTACAGTCAGATTATACGGTCGTGACGTCACAAGCAGACGCCATGACACCGTCGATCGTTTTGAAGCAAATTTTAAAACTTAAAATTTAAATAGCATTTTTTTCGTAATAAAACTTTGTTTTCTGCTGAAATAATGTATTTTTTGGAAATAGTAGATACTTTAAACCATTATAGGCCAGTTTTTCAAAATCAGTCATCATGCCTATTACAAGTACAAAAATAAATTAATATATCTTAAAAGAATTTATTATTTATACTCTTTATTATTTCAAAATAGAGGCGACAAACAAACAATATCACGTACCGAAATTATTAAAAATAATAATAATAATAATACTTTTCTAGAAAGACTGCCCCCATAATATGACTGACAATAAAACTCTTAAGTAAAATGCATCATAAGTTCATAACCTAAATGAAAACACAGTAGGTTCAAAGCCTGAAAAACAAAATAAATACCTCTAATTCATTTAATCGTTGTATTCTTGGCGTGAATCGCAGTCTGTCCACGTCCACTGCAAAGGGAGGCTGCCAATGCTGTAATAAGGATAATAGTGTTAACATGCTACTGTACTTTATACGCATTAGCTTGATAACAATTTAAATACCTACCTATTAATAATTTTATCTGTTATTAAAAAAAGACCTAAATGTATGACATTTTTACTAACAATAACACCTCAATATGATTGAAATTATATTGCATTTATATAATCTGTATAATAAAAAAAAACTAACATGTCAGTTTGAGTGATTCTATTCTTAAATATCTAAAACACTTAACTTCTTAAAACAGATATTTAATTAACTTAGTAATTTGGTATTAGTATCAACTATTTTATAAATATCACTATTTTTACAGAGAACAAACACAGGGTTTGAATATTATTGTAATCCTATTCTTACCTGTTGGGACTATTATAATACCACCTTTACAGAATAAAGTATCTATAATTCTATTGCCTATATTATCTAAATGATAAATAAAAAAATATATGATATTATTAAATTAATAATCCTTATCTCATAAAAAGCTTGAAGGATTTCGATCAAACCTTGTCCGAAGAAAAAGAAACGCAATGCAGTTTAGATATTATTTTTTCAGAAAAAATACGATTTTACAAAACAAAAACGCCAAGCAAAGCTTAGTCGCTTAGGTACTATAATAACTACACTATAATATAACTTAACTTGTAAAGTAAACCAAGGTCTAAGATTTCATTGGTAAAAATTTTTTTAATGTTGACAGTAAATATGTATATGGATATAAAAATTATGTATTCAAGAAGTTATTATACATTTTCTATATACATATGTTGTGCTTTTAATTATTGTTTTAAAAAATTCAATACATTTCTTAGCTATTCATTGAAAATCATGTTGAAAATAAATTATCACACAATCTGAGCATTTTGTGGTACACTTTACTGAAGAACTATCGCACTTATAGATTTGTGCTTTAACATAGTAATATAACTTCATATCTAGATGTGTTATGTGTAAAAAAAATTATAACCATTTAAAAAAATGAACATTAACAATTTTGTGTTCATTGTATAGAATGTTATTGTACTACTAACGCCATCTGTTAGAAAACCAGAGTTAACATCGCTGTAACATTATTACCCGTTAGTAAAACTACGCAAGCTCTCACACAAAGCTTAGTTTTTTGCTAGTAAGAGTAATATTGGATTTGTTTGATACCAAAGATGTAATTCTTCTTACTTTTATTGGTTTGCCATTTGGGAACAGTTTACTTCGACAATATCATGTAGAATGGAGATTTAATTCTTTCATTGTGCAGCATATTTGTTTTGGTTGAATGAGAAAGCATGTTAAACAATATAATCTTGTTTCACTGGTATAAAGCAGATACTGTACTAGGCAGCTATGTTACAGAGGTAACCCTGAGCATTTGCAAAGATAAGAGTTAATTACAAGTAACAACAAACTAAAGCATTGGTGTGTAATTTGGTACATACAAATTAATATGACTATTTTAATGATGTTTTAACTAACAATAACAGAATAATTGACATTATATTTGTACACAATGTGAGTGTTCTCTTTTTGATAATTTACTTTTTTGGTCCAATTTCTGATAAAATTAATTAATTTAGGAGATTGTTATAAAATATAACTAAGTTCAATGGCATATCTTATGCTGCTATAATATTAATTGTGTACTTAACAGTACTTTTTTTTTAATTAAGGTCTTTTATATATCTTTTCTGTAACCACAATCACAATACAGAGTATAGCTTATAGGTGAAAATTCCAATTAAATGTGAGTGTGTAAAATAAATACGATAATCGGTAGTAGTAGTAATTATTATTTTTGGTTACATAATTTTGTCCACACCACTTTATCTGTGTAATGATATTTTTTGTAAATAATAACAATGATTTTATCTT
The DNA here is from genome assembly GCA_951802675.2 of Boloria euphrosyne. Taxonomy (NCBI): domain Eukaryota; kingdom Metazoa; phylum Arthropoda; class Insecta; order Lepidoptera; family Nymphalidae; genus Boloria; species Boloria euphrosyne. Next base: position 8,739,861 of record OX637896.1, read on the forward strand.
AATGACTTATTTTTAACTACATACTGAAATGAGACTATAGAATGCCTGAGATGCATATAATAATTAATATCTAAGAGATTAGTTCAGTTTGTAGTGATCCTACTTGCTGTGACAGCAATAGGGGTTCGAGTCCCATTGGGGGCATTCATTTGCTGAGCATGAATGTTTGTACTCCAGTCATGAGTATTTAGTATTTATATTTATAATATGCATGTATTTAAATTTATATATGTGTTGTATATCAATAATAATAAAACATAGTATCCGTAACACAAACCTTGTAGCTAACAACGAAACTAGATGGCGTTTGGTGTAATATTGTCCTAACATATTTATTTATTATTTAATAACTAAATAGACATTTTCAATAATACTCAGCAAAAAAAACTGTAACAAATGTGCAATTACAAAAAATATGTATATATTTTCCTCATACATATTTTATCATTACTTAGAATGATAGATATGTATAATACGCTACATTTTATAACTGTTACAGTTAAAGAAATACTTCTAAATATATATGCTATTGAAATTATAACAATATATTAATATTAACATTAAAGGGCCCAAAATGTAGCAGAATATATTACATAATTAATATAGTGTGAATCAGAAAGATACTAATCTCAAAGCCTATGGAACATATAGTCGGCCAATGGACATGACAGCTCAAGCTGCCATACTCTAATTTCCCAAGAGAGTGTATGGCAGCTTGGGCTGGCTGTCATGGTCGTTAGTCGACTATATGTTTAGGCTTTGCTAATATACAAGTTAAGAAAACACTATTAAATTAAGAAACACAGTATTTTTTTTTTAATTTTGAAATAAAACCATTTCTTTTTTTTATTTTTAATGATTAATACCTTTTTAGATTTTTGATTTGAAATCATGGTCACAGGAGAGATATCCGATAGATTTATAAATACATGTAAATTTAAGCAAAAAAAAAACTTTATTATACATTATATTTTACCATAATATATGTATTTTATAAGTATAATTTTCATTTGGAATAACACTCATAGGGTTTGTTACCTGATTGTTACTTTTTATAGGATTAACACGTCTAATGTGACTACTAACATTTCAAGGTTTTTACTTCACTTCACTATATTGTGTAATCCTAGTAATAACACATGTAATATTTACTAAATTAAAACAATTAATTATTAAATTTAAATATAAAATATGGAAAAAATCCATTCACAAAATGTTATTAACAATAAGTGGCTATTGATAAAGGAACTAACATTATTTTGTATTTGTGAAGTCACACTTATTATAAGTGTTTCAACTTCACATGAGAGTTATATAAATGTGTTTAACACTGAATAGCTTAAATAGATATATAATAAGAAAAAAATAACCTAATTTTCTTTGTGACAACCATATTTAATTAATCTTATCCTGTGACCCACTTAAAATTTTCATAAATAATTTCTAATGTAGTTAGGTTTTAAAGGGAAAACATGAAACACAATTGTGCAAATATAATTTTACACTACCAAAGTAGGGAAGCAATAGTCTATAACATATTATCTCTACATAACTGTTTTGTAACAGTAATAGTGAATCCATATTCTTGTAATAAGGTGACCATCATGCAATTTGTTACATCCCTTTTAGGGACAAAAGATATTTCACTAAATACATCTTTTTTTTTCTTTTTTTATTATATATTGAACCATTCTCATACAAAAGAATATGCCTGTCATAAATCACAGAAATAAGTATAAAAATTATGTTGTAAATGCAATTTGTCTAATTTGAGATTTTATTAAAAAATGTTAATTACGTGGAAAATTCGTATTCGTTAGATGAACTACGATAATAAATTGAAACAATTCTTTTTTTATCTAAACTATCGTAGGCAGAGGGCACGACACAAAATGGCAACCAGCCTACTCCAACAATATGCGAGTGCATTCAACGATAATTATATGCGCTTTTCAGTCAAATGTGCACTCGCAGCCAACTTGAACACGTATTATTCGTAGTTTTACAGTTAAAATACAGAAAAGACAATATATACAATCGCCAGACAATTTACACGGTTGCATCACAAGGCTTTCTAAGCTTATAAATTTAGGGTTAGAAACTATAATGCTACGTATATTTGCAAAAAAAGAACTTGATTTTAAAACAAATAAACTATGTTGTATCGATTTGTGACAAAGAAAATAACTTACCGCGGGGGGTTTTATCTTGCAAATCCCAGACTTCTCAGCGATGGGTCTTATTTTGCTGATGTACGCTAATGGATCTAGGAACTCCTCAGGTGTTGGCTCGAAAACAGGAGCTTCAGGAGGCACAGTGAACGTAAAGTTATCAGGTTTCATGGGGGACGCCGAGTCCCCCATACTAACTTCGACATTAGTTTCATCACATTTTCCCATTTTTGAGAAAACGTGAATGCAGTTCTTAAAAATTAAACTATGACTAACACTTTAACATCATCTAACGTTAAGGGATGAATAAAGCACGTCCACAAAGAAATAACAGAATGAAAATTTGCCTTTCCATAAGGAATCTTGGAAAGAGAGTAATTGAAATTATCACCAACAAATAACACAGTTCACTTGCACGTCCGCCATGCAAAATTGAACTTTCGAAACTCCAGTGTTGCTATACCAGAAAAACTATTTTCATTTTTTTTTTGAACTGAAAGAGCAATAGTGCAGACCATAGAGTTTTCTCAGAAAGCCATAGGTATGAGGAAGTATAATCATGCTCATCAAATTTATATAGAAAAGTACTTATGGTTTTTTTTTCATTTACCATTGTTTTTTTTAACATAACATAATGTTGCAAAGGAAATTAATATACAAAGCAGAAAAATGTGAAAATGTTTACTAGAATGGTTAATAAGATTTTATTTAAGTAGTAGTAAGAAGTTTTATACTGAATAGAATATGAATTTTACAATCATAAATTTTATTAATTATTCTTTTTACGACGAGATGCTTCTTTCTTTTTATAAATTAAGGCCTTAAATAAGGTAGGTAATTTATCTTTATATCTTGTACTATCTACTATAAGGAAAATAAAGACAAGGAGCAGAGGTAAATTCACATCACCTGTACATTTGTTACAATTATAACGAATTTATAGCAAAGCGCATAATATATAGAAGAGGTTAATTAATTTATTTAAAAATATTTTAATTTTAATATCTATAGCAAGTAACTTAACACATGTCAATACAATTAAATTCTTTTGTTAAAGGCTTCAAAGTGTGCCAGTTGGGCACAGATTCAATTCACAAGAATTGAAAAGACGAAGGAGATTGGTCGGTAACATTGACTCAATAAGTATATTTAAATTATAATTGTATAAGGGAAGTAAATGTAACACAATGCACATGCCTGTACGTGCACATATCAGTATAATTTTTCTGCCGACAGAACATGTCAATTGTCAACCTGATTATACAATGTGATAGAGACAGAGTGTATAGGAAAGAGAAAGACTATAATTATCAATTTTATTTTAAGTATTGATTTTCATTTTATGTAACTACCAATTAAAGTATTCTTAAAATACTGTATTTGTGCATAAAAAAGATTTATATTTTTACTGGATCTATATTTTTATGTCACTTTTTAAGATTCAGTGTGACCAGGTTAAAAATATTTGACACGAATAACACACACTTCTCTAATGCGCAGACTCGAATGGAATCGATGAACATATCCGTCATCTCCGCCATTTGCGAAAGAAAGGCCGATCGCTGCCTGCGGCGCGAGTGTGTCAGTACGACTATGTCGACTGTTTAAATTGTTATTATCGATATAAAACAACTGTGAACTGTGCCATTTTAACAGTTAAAATGATTGTGAGATTATTTAGCATTCTGTGCTTTGGAGTTTTGGTGGCTTCGGCTCACGACAACAACGACAATGAAGGTAATATTGGGATGTCTTTTATTTATATTGTCGCTCGATTATAGGCTTTCTTGACTAAAAAATTTGTAATAAAATTATTAGAATTCTACATAAAAATAAAAAAGAAGGGAGTTATTATTAATATAATGTCATCCAAAATGTATACGAGTTTATAAGTATGATATTTTTATTTTGATTTATTGTGGTGTATACCGGGTGGTATTTTCGTATGGCTTTCGAAATGTCTCGGCTACGCGGTGTTGAACTGGTCGTGTAGGTGTGAAGAACCGGCCTGACCGCTTGCACACGTCTGCGACCGGTGGGCGTGCGCAAGATTTCGCTTGAATCACCTTTATAGTTGACCATATAATTTGCACATGCAGTTGATTATGGTATAATCAAATGCTATAATTAACTATGTTAACTATATCACTCCGATAGCGGTATTAAAGATTAAAAGGATTATTTTTCCTTTATTAGTGGTTCCTATTTTTATTAAGCATGAGAAAATTGTGTTTACCATTCATACCAACTGATTTAAATTTAATAGCAAATCTTTAAATTTTTTGCAGATTTTATACTAACATATTTTAACTACATGGATAAAATAATGGAAAAAATATTCTATCAAAAATTACATTCAATATTAAAATTATTTTATATTATCATAATATTATCTGAAGTCGATCGTATTATATGCTATTATATCATATTTGTCAATTACAAATATTGTACATTTTAATGATATTCCCACAATATGTTGCAGGAAGTTTGAAGAAGTAATGGCAAATCAATTATGATGCTCATGTGAAAACAGATACCTAACTCGGCTAATAACTTCTTGATGGTGTAAATAAACAGTCTTGAATTAACTATTCATTTTGTTTTCTTTAGTTTTTTATGGTTACTTTTAATTTAATTTTAGATGATTCAGAATAATATTAAAAAAAGAGTTTTATCTTGATTTCTTATATCTAAATAAATTTCAACAAAATCTATCTCACCTTGCAAAAATCAAATAAGCTAAAATAAATGCTGATTAGATAAGTGCAATTAAAATTCTTAATGATTTTTACGTCATGATTGTTTAATATGTAATAGTAGTTAGTATATTCAAATAAAAAAAATAGTTAACATACCTTTCAATGGCCATGATTCTTTTAAAAATACACTTGTTTATTTTAAGGAGCATTCAATTTGCATTAAACAATGGGAATTACAATATTTCTTTATATAATACATTATGTGTATAGGTGCTTTTCTTTCTTTTTTATATTCCCATAGTAACTTGCACAGTAGGAAGAACATGGTAGTGCATGGTCACTTATGTTATTTTTATTATGTAAAATGAAATGAAATGATAGGTTTTGATTTTCATTTCACACTTTTATTTTATATAATAAAAATAACTAACAGTCATTTCTAGTTATACTTTTTTATCTGTGCTGTAGGTATAATTCGCGTCACGTAAAAAGAACGCTTGAAGAAAGTGGTAGGGGTGTGTTTGCGCATGGGTACATTCGCGCACGATAGTACTAGGCCTATTTTTTTATTTTTGAACTAGCCTTACGCCTCACTACGTATACTGGTTATTGGTAGTAACATTGAAAATTAAATTCTATAGAATATCATTAATTAGAATTCTATTAATTAATAAAATATGTTTGATTCAGCGTAGAATGTTTAATCTACTTATAAAAAAATAAATTAATTCGTTTAATACATTTTTTTAAATTATTAAGTTACTACATTATTATCAGACTCTCTTTATAAAACAATATACGTCAAAATATTTTTTCTCTCTTTTCTGTATAAAACCTTTTCGTAATTAAGAACTTGTGCGCGCGATGATACTTTAAACTGACGAACCAATAGCTCACCGGCTAGCATGCGACGCGTGCCCCGCTGCCCCGCGCCGCACCTCGCCCCACCAGGTTCTTTTTACATGACGCGAGTTATATCTTGGTACTTTATTTTTGGCGTAAGGTCTAATCTAAAAATGTTTGTTAAATGATATTGTAATTTGTAGCCTGTAGGACTTTGCATATTTGTAATGCCTACATTAGCGATTCGCCCTTGCTCAGCTCGGGTTCGTCTTTAAGACTAGGTACGTTTTAACGGTTAGTAGAGAATTTCTCATAAATTCCCGCTGTAAAAAGTATCCTATAATATGTCGAGCCTCATAACCAGCTATCATCATATCATATCATCATTCAAATTCTGCCGAGTGTGTTCTCGTGATGCGGCCGCGGACAGACGAATAATTCTTAAAACGATAGATTCGACCTCTGTATCGATAATGACTATTTCAATTAAATTTTGTAAAGAAATATTCGATACTGTTAGGATTTTGCTATATGTATGGATATTTATTATTTTATAATAAAATTTATATGTTCAGTGGCTTATACATTTGTACTCTGTAAAATTATAAAGGTTTTACTGCAAATCAATGGCGAGAGGTACCTACGAATTAAAAGTTAAATTATAAAAATTATAAAAACTACAATATCCTCTAAATTTTCTAATAACTTATAGAATAAACACCGTGTTCAATAGGACTTTTTCCGAAACGTTTCGGCCCACACACATTTTAATAATGGGTAGAAACGGTTTTGATACACCATGGGAGGTTTGGGCACCGTTTATGGTTTTTCTATTAGACTCATTGTTAGTCATTCCTTTATAGAATGAATGGTGATGATATCACTCATCTATTCATAATATAATGAAGCAAACAAAAATAATTTGGCCTGGCCCGTGTTCTGTATAAATATTAATGAATTGTTTAGGTTTTATTTAAATTCTAGACTGGCACATCCTTTCTGGACGGCCGAATTATGGGGACGGCGACGTGACGGAGTTAATAGCGTATTTGCATAATTAACCTCTTTAGATTTTGCCCAGTGGATGCGCCTTTTTAGTCAGGTGTTTTGTTTAACTACATTTTTAAGGGAATAAAAAAAATATTTCGTTTATTTACTTAAAAATAATGATCGAAAAGTACGATGATACAAGTTTTTTTTCTGTATTTTTCAAAGTTAATGGCTCTAATAAATTATGACGGCTAGTGTTCGCCAAGTCGATGAATTTCGACAGTAATCATTATGGATAGCACTAAAGCTCGTGAATAGCTACTTTATAACTTTAACAAAAAAAAAATGATTGGCAAACGACGAAATAAAGACGACCGTTTGGGAAAAAGGTTTGCTGCTTTATATTTGCCTATATTGATTATTATGATAAAAATATACCAATACCTATACATGTACTAAAAATACATTTTATTTATGATTCATACAAACAAATGTGAATGGAATTCGATTCCACAACGTCACTTGTAATTGAGAACAAACTACTATAATGACACCAGCTTAGTCCATATCATGGAGGTTAGATACAGGAGAACCAACGCTTCATACTAAAGCATTACCCGCCTGTCTCTGAAAATTTGTAGAGTTTATAGCGCGCTGCCGTCAATAAGTAGTATCTGTGAAGTTAGCTATTTATGAGTACTGTCACTATTGTGACAACGTGAAGTTAGGCATTGAGACAACATAGCGATCGCAGCGCCTCCTTGGTTTGACAATATTTCTGAGACACTACATTCTAGGGCCTTGGTTCTCCTGGTTTCTAATCTCCATGGTCCATATTATAATAAAATATTTAAATACCACAGACTAAAAAGATAAGATAGAATAAAGTGATTGATGATTAAGTTTGTATTTATAGGTACATATTATATTATTTCTATGCTAAGAATACTTTTCGGGGCTCTGGGAATTTGGGAAGCACGTACAAAATAACTATTTATGTGGTTTCATTTTTATTTTCCTAACTCATCTACTTTATATATTACATAATATTTAATACTTACTAGTAACTCACCCTTGCTCTGCTCGTGTTTGTTCTCTAATTTCGTTTTAACACTTAGTATGGATTTCTTAGAAATGTCATATTTTGCTGCACTAAAAAGTCAAATTATGTTGACCAATAACTAGGTATTATTATAATAATATCAACAAAATCTCAATATTATCAAATACTTTAATACTTCTCGTGATGCTTTCACAGACAGACAGAAAAATACAAATTGTAAATACTAGAAACCGCCTTTGTATCGATAAATAATAAATATTTCAGTAAGATTTTCCAAAAAAAACCCTTAAATGTACAGCGAAGCCGCGGGATCCGCTAGTAAATGTATACAAAAACCGGCCAAACTATACACCAAAATCTTTCTCGAAAACCACTTTATCCATTGGTGAAAAGAGCATGCAAATCGGTCCAGTACTTTTCGAGTTTATCGCGAACAGACAGACAGACGAGGCGGGGAACTTTGTTTTATAATATGTAGTGATTATAGATAACATGTACCTAATATATAGCAACAAAAAATTGAAAAGTAAATGGACTTCTTGTGTACGTTTCGTAATGAAATTCTAAGAAGGAGCAAAACAATCTTGGGAATATAACATTTGTACAAAGTAACGACTTATAAGTACTAAAATATTTATGTGATTTCGATTTGTTCACAATGGCTCGTTTTCCATGAAATAAGCTATACATAAATGCAATATATCATGGAGCAATTTCTTATATGAGTGCACGGCAGAATGAAGCCAAGTTCTTCCCTCAAAAATTATCAGCTCGTAGTAAGTCATCGACAAAAATAGCCTATGAGTATATCCACAAAATGGCTAATATTCATTGTGAATTTCACCTAAATCAATAAAGCCTTTATATCGTAGAGAAGTAGCAAACATGTGCTTAATTTTAAATCTATTATAATAAATAATAAATAAATAAATAATAAATATGTTGGGACATTATTACAACAGCGCCATTTAGTTCCGTGGTAAGCTAAGCTTGTGTTACGGATACCAGATAGTTGATATACTACACATATACATTTTAAATACATACATATTATAAATATAGACACCCATGACTGGAGTACAAACATTCGTGCTCAACAAATGATTGCCCCCAGCGGGACTCGAACTCGAACCTATCTAGGTACTTATAGGAAAGGTGTTTTTTTCGATTAGTGCTTACTGCTTAGTGCTTAGTATTGCTACTTAAAAAAAAACAGCTTGATATAGTAGTAGATAATTATAAATTATAATATCTAGTATGGTTCCTTATAACTGGATTATCCAAAAGCCGAAGTAATTAAAAACAATGATTGGAATAATAAGCTTTCAATAAAAATAAAACTTCATTAATTTTTATCAATAAATTTAACGAACGCAAACACCGGATATACCTACTTTTAATTAATGATATCATAACAATTTGTTACAAACGGTGACTAAAAAGATAATTGGCAAACTATAAATAATGGAAAAACATGATGTAGGAAGTTTCTAAGGCACAATGGGCTCTTGACTTTATAAGAATATGGTGAACATGAAAATTCATATACAAATCTATGGAATAAGATTATAGCAGACTTATCGTAACGTTTCAAGGTTTTACTAGTTACTCATTCTCGCTTCGTTTGTTTTCGTCTCTAGTAAAAAAACAAAAGAATATCCCACGGCGGTCCCAATGTAAGTGCTATTCTAGACGACAACTTTGTCAAATTTCATCCGAATCCGGTCAGCCGTTCTGGCGTAATTGAGTATCAAGCAAAAGAAGTCACATCGGATAAATAAATTGTTATGAGACGTCCCTCTATAATAGGGCGATAAAAAAACGCTTTCGGTAAATATTTCTCAGAAAGAGTAGTGCAAATAATTATTATCATTAGGTCTAATTTCGGATAATCAACAGAGGAACTTCTAGGGGTCGATGTATAGAACCCCTACAACTGACTTTGAGAAACCTTTCCCATATAAAACGAAAGGGACCTTTTAAATAAATGAAATGAAACATACTTAAGTCTTTAATACGTATGAAAGTATATACATGGATATGGGAGCTTTCTGTGGCTCTTGCAACATATACCTACACTAAATGATATTTTGTTTGAACATTGATAAAGAAGTTTGCTAGCTTTCGTAAGCTTTTTAAAGAAATCTTTGTACATTGTATATTTTGTATGATAATTTGTGTTAGTGCAAAAATATTGTTAAATGAAGAGCTATAATTAACATACGTTACATGTATATATTTCTTCTAGATCATTTACAGTCTGTCTGTTTACTTTTCGAAAAGGCACCACTGACTTTCTGATTGATTATTATTTATTGCATATGAATAAAGCCTTACAAAAATAGTTAACGGTTAACAAAGCATTTTAATTAAAATAATCTAAAAAAATGAAAATGTAAAAATGATTATTACGTGATCTTATCTAAGTATTAAGTTCATTCAAGTTAGGCTGAAATTCGTTGAACTAAAGTTTATTATATTCATCTAATCTTTTAAGGTACTTAATTCTATTATTATTAAGGCTCCCGTGATGTCAAACTTTGCTCACGAAATATCAAATATCTCATTTCCCGGAACAACATCCTCTACGCCTCTGTCATGCCAGACGACAGGCAAAACAGGTTTTCGAGCAGCTGTATTAGGCCTTAGCTATCATTGTGATTTGTGAGAAACAAAGAACTTATCAGATTCGAATGCCTGTTTATAAATTTATAAGTACTTGTAAATAAAATTAAAGTTTCTGTTTTTAATTTCTAATTAACAGCTTTTCAATAAATGCATATGAAAGTATATATACAGTATTAACATCAAAAATTCAATTTTTTAAATTGTTATCTGTCTGTTTGTTCCTAATCTAAGGCTAATCTCTGAAACGGTTGGACCGATTTGGACGGGACTTTCACTCGCAGATAGCTAATGTTATAAGGAGTAACTTAGGCTACTTTTATTTTTGAAATTTTTAACTAGCGGCACCAGCGCGGCGGCTTCGATTGCGCTAAATACGCGTTGTTACTGTATATCGATTTTATAGTCATACCAATAACTCGTCCATGTTCGTCCTCAAGTACGTTTAAACGGGTAGTAATAGGTTAGGTCCTCAATTATGGAATATTTTCTCATATTTATAAGTTCCTATCATAAGTTGACCAGGAAACCAGTTATTTTCTCGAACGACACAAAGTCTCAAAATTAGATTCTGCCTCAGCTACGTACGACAACAATGATTTTCAATAAGATTTCAAAAAAGTAAATTTGAATTCGACTTACTGAAATTCAAGATTGAAAATACATTATGAAGTACAGCAAACAACTACAGGTTGCATTTAAACAAACAATTGAAATAATTTAAAACAATGTTTATTTGAGGAAGACATTATTTTTATGAAGAATATAATTTACCTGTCCATAAAAAATAGCTGTTTCTCGATAAAACTTACGGTTGTTAATAGTTGCATAACAAAAAAAAACGTTTACAAACATACGAGTCGAAATCATTACCAAATTGTTAGTCGTTGTCTATTTATATCTACATAGATATTGGTTTAGATTAACCACGAGTTTACTAGTAGAGTATGTTGGGTTTATTTTATCCCTAAGTGCTTAGTTAGGCCAAGGCCGGCCGCGTCCGTTATTTAGTTCTATTGTCATTACAATGTTGATACGCATCTACAGAGTTCTGAAAATGCTATTTGTCTTTCGAAAAGTTAATGGGAGAAGTTTTAGTAAAACCTTTCAACCAACACGAGGCATTATAATATTACTAACTAGCGACCCTTGCTTCGCTCGGATTTGTTCCTAGGTATTCACGGTGTAACTTTGTTGTTAGGAACCCTAGTACATACATTCTCTAAAATAAAAGTCCTTATAACATCAACTATATGCTAGTGAAAGTCCTGTTAAAATCTGTTCAGCCGTTTTTTTTGATTTGACAGCCGATTGACGGTAGAAAATAGTCAAAAATAATAAAATTTGTAATTTTCTTATAATTACCGTATTGTTTTAGTACTGCTATTATGTTGATGTTATTTACAGACACTTTAATTTTAAATATCTATAAAGACAAGGTTTAAATTATGTATTAGCGATATTCTGGAAATATAAGTTATGATTGCCAAAGTCGTTTTTCCTTTTCTACAAATTTACTCTCGCGTCTTAGAAGTAGGATAATCTTCAGCAACAAAAGACTTTCATGTAAGCTTCAATTATATATAGTTTGCCATTGTTCCATAATATCGCCGCGTACCATCGCTCTAACTACTATAAGGCACGATCTACATTCAACAACGACAGCTGTTTAATATTACTGTAATTTTATACGTTTTGGATGCAATAGCATTGTCTCTCTGAAAACGATTAGTGAAACTACCGAACGGGTTTTCATATAGACGCATGTGAATGATGTGAAGGAAAGTTAGTAGTAGGTACTGTATCTCTTAATACTTTCAGACGGTATTGCTAAACCAAGAAACACTGGGAATTCTAAAAAACGTTCCCTTTTATGAAGTGAAAAATAAAATAATACATATTATTATGTCCAAAAAAAACTAATTAATTTTTTTTAAATATACAATATACCCTGTATTTAAGTATATTCTATGGTGCAGTTCTTTTTTTTCTTTTAGCTTAAAGCTTTAGAGAATTGAATTGAATACCGAGTAAGGTTGACAGTGTGGATAGAGCCTTATATAATAATAGACAGTTCTACTATTTCAATATTATGTAGTACTTATCTATGTAGCATGTAGACGCAGTGACGAGGCCAGTTGAGTAAACATAAGTTATGTTTACTTATTATAATAAAATTCTAACGAAGTCGAATCTGTACATTGAATATTTTTTGGAAATTACTATTAAAATAGTCATTATTATCCATACAGAGGGCGTATATCTATAGATTTTAGAATTTTTGTCTGTCTGTCTGTCTGTGTGTGATCGCATCACGAGAAAACCACTGGACAGATTTTGATGAAATTTTGTTCGATGATAGTTGACTATTTAGGTCAGACTATAGGATACCTTTTACTGCTGGATAATATCTAATTTCTGAGAAATCTAAAGTAACCGTTAAAAACCGACCGTAAAACATCACACGTTATGTGCAATCTGAGAAATTCGTTTAGGGTCTTTAAAACGCGGGCAAAGCCGCGGAAAATGCTAGTTTATTAAATAATATTTTGCTTCAAAGCTGTCTTTAGTAATTATAAATTAGATCAATCTTCTCGTTTTAATAAATTTCATTAAACTATCTTTTACACAAAAAGCCCTTGCTGATAATCTTTATCGGATTAACATTGTGGTATAGACAGTATGGCAAAGTGGGAGTTACAAAAACTATAAATGGCTGTCATTCTTATAGTTCCTAAGAATTCATTTTAGTCATCCAATCTAAATAACTTGTAGCAGTCACTATGTTTCACCCTAAGTAGGTATGAAACAATTTGTGGGTTATGACTTATGAGACACACACTATTGCAATATATTATGTCGTCATTGTCGTCGCCATTTTGAAATCGGACACAAGTACTATTTCTTAGAAAGACAAAGTTTTTCTATGTGTCGATATTATCACCTATTTGCATATGTTTGTTCGTTATAAACTACTAATCTCCGGAATTACCAACTAAACTTATTTAAAAGTGACACTAACCGCACTCATAGTCACTTAATGTACCATTAAATCGAGAATGTACATACTAAATAACGACTTAATGGTTCATTAAGTTCATTTCACGTTCGTATTTTTTTGCGATGACTCCTAAGATATTTTGACGAATATCTTAGGATTAAGCGCAAAAAATACGGACGCGAGAATAAAATGCAAGCGCTGCTTCAAGCGCCGCGCCGCTCCGCTTGATGCAATCGCCGACCCTACCCCGCACCGTCTTGCCTACTGTTTAGCTAATAGCTTTGATTTGGCATCATAAAATACTTATTAAATTTTCAAAGTTCTACCACCCATTCCTATTTTTAATAGTGATTAGAACACGGGCGAAGCCGCGTTAATTGCTAGTTAAAAATAAGTATAAGATAGGAATTACTTTAATTCATCTTATACTTGGCGTTTTACCTTTTAGTAGAAGTAATTATCTACCATCGCAGAGGAAAATATGCCACGACAAGAAACGAGAACGGTGATTTATTATAATTACTTTGTATTTTGTCATATCTACAACTTTATCTGATTACTCAATAAGGACAAAGGCGGGACTTGCCTTTTCCTATGAAATACCATTTGACACACTTACAGCAGTTATCTTATCACGGTTATACAATATCTGCTCATAGTGTAGTAGGGGACGCCATTTGCGCCATTGTTTCTGCCTAACAAGTGGCATATTCCGTTATGATTTTCTTCAAACTATTGTTCCTAGAGTATCTACATAATACAAATAGGCAAAGACAAAACCGTTGAATACTTTTTTATATTTTTTGTCAAGATTTTTCTTTTTTTTTTGTTTAGTATCATGTTGTAGAGCTTTATCAATAAAAAAAATTTGGAGATAGTTTTTTTATAATATGTATCTATATAAATTTTCTTTCAACTATATTTTTACCTTAAATAAATATAAAATAATTACACATAGATTATATATTCGGTACAGATAATTATATAACGTTACAGATAAACAAAATTGTGAGTGCTTGTAATATAAAAAAGTAGCTTTTAACGTATTTCATATAATATGAAGTTAGTATATAAATACGATTAGTTGTTTGTCTGTCTGCCTGATATATCAATTTTGACGGTACTTTCACTGCCACATAGTTGAAGTAAGTAATAAGGAGAAATTTTGGTACAGGAATACTAATATATATTTGTAATTAATAAACATTACATTAGATATGTGGTAAAGCATTTAAATGTTTAAATGCATAGTCTGGTTATCAAGTTATCAATCAATTTTTGATGCAGCGAGCGAGAGATCTTTTAATTTTTTTTAGCGATATTAACTGATAAAATAACGCACGCTGTATATATGTACTCTAGTAGTGTATTTAATTGTGTTAAGTCCAACTGAATGATTATTCACGGCGGCGAAGCTTATATGGGCATGCAAGGGCAGTTTTATTAACTTCAACTATATATATATCCTTACATTCAACTAAATATTTCTGTCAGTTTGTTCGCTCATAAGTCGAGAATGAGTTTTAAAATTAATATTCTTAGTGAAAAGGGTGGAAAGGTTTTTTGTAATATAGGATGTTAGCGGTAACAATTTGAATTCAAAGCGGAACAAAAATCGGGGCAGGAAGCCTATAGAAGATACATTAAGTACATAGCAAAGATATTAAAATTCCTATAAATGAGGTTAATGGCGCCGTAAAGTATAGTTTTGCAATAATCCTCTAGGTGAGTATACACTTATGTTGTATTCAATGGAATTAACAGATCGAGTTATCAAGTGGAATCGAATTTGCAAAGGCCTTGAAAACTGATAGCGTATAAACCTATTAACTATATTGATCGATGGGCATTAAAATATATCATATATTTGTAGAACAAATCACGTGTTAATTATCTTATATTAATTAGTAGCGTTTCTTCACGAATCGGCTCGTGTAGTTTATTAATGAACCACTCTGCTCCTAAATTTCACAGCATCCCTTATTTTTCATTCCTTCCGAATTTGGGCTTATATTTGAATAAGATATGTCGTCGCTTATAATCATATAGATTATTTTCAATTTTAGTACATTATATGTTTCAAAATACCTTCCAACCCCGTCTTTGTAGGTTTCCAAAGATCTTTTCTTAACACACCCACTCCCTATGAGGAAATTTCCTGCCTTACATGCGAGTAGCAATTATACTTTGAGATTTTATGATGAATATGTTATTGTATAGGTATAACTTTGTTAAAATGACGACATTCATTATAAAAAGAATCACTTGATGTCATCTACTTTTATAAATTACTAGTAGTAACCGCGGCTTTGCTCATGTTCATGGTTTCAAGCCCGCTAGAAAAAAAAGTAAAAAAGAAGCCTATGTTACTTCTAACATCTTCATATACTTGGAGTGCAAAGTTTAATGATGATCGGTTAAGTAGTTGTCGCGTGAAAGTGTAACGAATAAACTTACATTCACATTTATAATAGTACAGATAATTTATTTTTATTTATTATGGAGAAATAAGGCTGATACAGTCGGTAACACAGTGGTAGAAGTAATACTTATACACATACATTATTTTCAAAAAGGAGTAAAATAAATTGTATAAATATATTAAAAAAAATCATGTAAAATGACACGATGATGAAATTTCTATGTAGGTAACTACGAGTATAATGATAACCAGTAGTAATAAATAGTGGGAAAAGTTGATGTAGTTGAACCTACGTCGTGCGGGCAAAGCCCTTATCCGAACCGGAAATGCGACATAAAAATCGACTCTCACGCAGGCGTAGTCATAATTATGAACTTCGTAAATTATTATAGATTTGAATTTGTGTTGCTTATTAGCTGCAATCTGGACGGTTAAAAATACAAGATTTTAATATTAAAAAAATATTTTAATTTATAAATAAGAACAAACTGAGCTAATTACAAACAATTACATTCAGCTCTTTTTAAATGTCACAATACATTGTCCACTGTTGGGCACGGGCTTCCCTTCAATACGAGGGCGATCAGGCCATAGTTCACCACGCTGCTGCTTGGGTTGGCGGACTTCACGTCTTTCGAAAACTTCCTAGGTTTTTTTAGGCTTGCAGGTTTCCTCACGATGTTTTCCTTTACGGTAAGTGGCATTTTGCAATAGTTAGCACATGAAAACATCACAATTTGAATCGATTCACTCGATTTCCTCAGCGAGCGCACTGCCACTGGGTCATGGATTATTATTTTTTATGTTAAAATAGCTTTTTATTACATAATCATAAACCTGGCCCATAAATTGGCATACAAAAAAATCTCGGCACGCAGGTGTCAGCTCCTCGTACCGACACGCTCGAAACATCTGGCTTTTATTTATGCACATCAAAAAAATATGCAATACATTGTGCTCGCTTATGGAAAATGACTTACATTTGCCTATTTGCCTTTTTATACGCATGGTGGGTTCATGTTTGTTTAATAATCTATGGGGTTGTAGACCACCTGGTGTGAAAATTGGCTTTGTTTACCGAGTTATAAGATACGGGTTCTATTTTCACGTGCGGCAAATGTGTATACGTTACGATATATACGTTATAAGGCTATTTCTAGTATATATTATTTTATCATTCATTTAAATATTATCAAGGCCGTCGAATTTGTGTCGTTAATAACTCTGCTTATATGTATTTTTATATAATTGCTGAAATATTTACATATTTTATGCCATATAAGTTTTCCTAATCTTAACACAATTTGTTTTTGTCTTCATACTAATTAAAACCGTACGAGCTAACTACTTTAGTTAACGTAAACATTCATTTTATTTCATCATTTTGACTGTGATAACCCAGTGGTAACTCGCTTGGGTGTCCGTGTGAAGCAGGTTCAAATCATTTCCAACATGATTACTACTTGTCTTTCAGTGAAGCGCAACATCGTGAGGAAACCAGCATGTTTGAAAGAACTTAACAAGTTTTCGAAAGACAAGTGGAGTCCGCCAAACCTCACTTGGCCAGAGGCTCGTGCAATCTCAATAGTGGAAAAAAGACCGAACGGTTAATATTGTTTTTTTTTAGTTTATCGCGTTTTATCCTTATTTTTTGCTCACTTGTCAGATGGCAGGTGAGTTTTTGTTAAGTTCCGCATCTGCCACGTGAACAATATGCACATGTTTGTTTTGTGTCAAAAGGGGACAAGAGCTATAATCTATGGCACTTGTCTATGATTTTTTTTGGAATGTTTGTTACTTCATTATGTTGTACCTAACTATATTTACTTATTTTAGTGAAATTCAGGAAGATTATGTAGATTTGTAAATAAATGATATAATTGTCTACATCGCACGAGAGAAAGCCAGGTTATAAAATATAAAAAAAAAATATGCCATTAATTAACAATAGAACAAAGTATAAATTTATTTTGTAAACAGAAAGAATACGCCTTCGCGATTAAGAATTAATAATCGCATTGATATACTCGTAGTTTAGAGGTTAAATAATAGAATATTTTTGTAGGCATGAGTAATTTTTTGTATTAAAAGCTTAATGTTCTCCAACATCTGTCCATACGACCGTCGTGCCCTCGTTGGCGTACAGCCATCACAAAAAGTTTACAAATCGGTGTAATATGTAGGCAGCTACTGTGAGGTTGCAAAAAATATTTCATTACGATTAAGTTAATATTAAATTAAAGGGCAATCAATTCCCGTTTTAACTTTTTGAAGGGCCTAATTCATTTACATTTAAATAAAAGTAGCATAAGTTACTCCTTACATCAGCTATCTGCCAGAGAAAGTCCCGTCAAAATCAGTCTAGCCGTTTTCATAGACTAACCGAAACAAATAGACGGACGGAAAGACGGACAAAAAACGAAAATTTTTGTTTTTTATTATAGGTTTTACAAAAGGACGGTTCAGTTTTATTTTATGTATCATCATCATCACCCCTTTTTAACGTCCCACTGCTGGGCACGAGCCTCCCTCAGTAGGAGGGGGATAACTTATATTCGTTTCTTTCAATAAAACGATATAAAAAAATATAAAACACATAAAGACACCTAAGTAATTTTATTTAAATATTAATAAATACCGATCTATTTATTATCATAGCATAAAAAATAAGTGTAACTGTAAACTACCTATGAGAAATAGCGAAAATTCCATATATAAAATTGTTCTGTTTGCAAAATCAATTCAATTTGATACTAGGTAGTTAATTACAAAATTTTTGTATAAAATTAATTCTTATACACAAACTTTTGGGTCGTTAAAGAAGTTTTAGTGTTGGTATATTTTATGCTAATTTTTCTCGCCCTTTGTAAATTTTGTCATCTATTTTCCATAAATCGTAACTTCTTTAAAGCCGCCAAACTTTCTTTTTAATAATTCTTTATCTCGGGCGGCTATAGCCTTATTTATAGCTAGTGCTTTTGCTTTGGTATATCTATAGAGATGACGATTTTATAAGGGAAAAAAAAATACTTTTGAAATATTTAGTAATTCAAACTCGAATTTTTGTTACGAATTAGTCTCATCAACTGTCATATTTACCATACTTTTCAACTACAGTGTCCACTATAACGTATGGTGTGCCTATGGGTTTAAAAGTAACACAGGTATCTTTATATTTGTATAATACTATGTCTACTATATATTGTTTGCCCCAAAAACGCCTAGATTTGACCACGAATGGACAATCTCACGAGATAAGCCATCCTCAGAGATACTGTTCAAGTTGAAACAAAAGCTTACTCTCTATAACTTTTACTCTCGAATCCCGCTGAGACCATAACTATTACGAGTGATTAGGTGGATTAAAGACTTTTCTCTCTCCGAGACACTGGGTTGCAACGTAACCAACTGACTCTCTGGTATAGAATTAAGAGATACTTAACAAAAAAAACTTAATAACTACACTTGACACGACCCAGCAATCAAACCCAGTACTGTATCGGTTCTGCTGCATTACTTGCTAGCCACAGACCTACAAGTCTGGATGGAGAAATGTGTAGTAAAATACGAAGATAAATATAAATGATGAAGTTAAGAATTCTTTATTGAATTGTTATCGGAATAACCCTCAGCGTATAGGTTAAAAACTCTACAAGAACTTCGAACAATTCTGAGAATGACTGCTGAAAAGAACTAAGCAAACTTGAAACGTCGCACCACTCGGGTACTACCTACGTATGTATAGATTTCTTTCGCCAGTTCTTCTCAGGTCAGCGGTTTCTTCCTTCCGAACTGGTAGTAGACTCATGATGTTCAGTAAAAAATTGTAATAATTTCATGCTGAATAAAATATTTTGAATTTTCTGAGTAATTATTTATTTTTCCGGCCGTTTATATGGACCCGAATAACCAGCTATTATAATAAGAAAATTCATCAAAATCTATTCAATCATCCAAAAAAGTGTTTTCATGTAATGCGGTTACAGACAGACCAATAATTTAAAAATAAGAATTTCGGCCTTTATAACGAAAATAAAGACTATTTCAATAAAATTTTCCAAATTCATATACGTAATATTTAATGTACAGATTCGACTAAATTAGATATTTATTATGTATAGATACAATACACAATTCAAATGTCAAAAGCGATGGCGTTGCGTTTCGATTTCAAATATTCAACATCGATAATTGCTTTCCATTAAACGTGGTATATCGGAAAAACCTTGCATTAATTTTTTTCATTATCCTACACAATTTTAAAACCAACTCTTAGGAATTAAGATGTTCTTTCCTTTGTCAGCGTATGAAAACTAAGAAAGATTCAATTCAATTACTTTTGAGAAACTAATTTTTTTGACATTTAACCTTTAAAGGTCAGTCAATTCAATCGTTAAATATAAAAAATGCAAGGCAAAAGAGATATCAAAATCTATTCAATCATCCAAAAAAGTGTTTTCATGTAATGCGGTTACAGACAGACAATTTAAAAATAAGAATTTCGGCCTTTATAACGAAAATAATGAATATTTCAATAAAATTTTCCAAATTAATATACTTAACATTTAATGTACTGATTCGACTAAATTAGAAATTTATTATGAAAAGATACAATACACAATATATATAATTATATAGCGGCATTTCAAATGTCAAAAGCGAGGGCGTTGCGTATCGATTTCAAATATTCAACATCGATAATTGCTTTCCATTAAACGTGGTGTATCGGAAAAACATGTAACATCTCATTAAAATATTCATCCACTCGGTTTGTTTAGATTACTCGAGCGAATTATTTCAGTACTAATTGATTATGTAAATTATACGATGAATGTAAATGATATAAACATACGGTTACTTCGAAATGCTGATTGTGTTATATTTTTAGCTTGTGTGTATTGTGGGTTCGATTTTCGTACGTTATTTATTTCGTCGTTCTTTATTAATTGTCTAACTGCTGGGCACGGGCCTCCCTCAGTACGAGGGGGATCAGGCCATAGTCCACCGCGCTGGCCCAGTGCGTGTTGGCGGACTTCACATGTCTTTCGAAGACTTACTAATTTTCTAAACTTCTATATATAATTAATTTAACTGTTCAATCAAAGTTGGTCACTTACAAATACCACTTTGGAATTTTACTTCTTTTTTCGAACAGTCAATTAAACACTTTTTATGTTAGCTTGCGTCAGAATAAAGAAGGCAATATAGTATTATATTTGTAGTGCTTGAGAACATTTTAAGACTAAGTATTCTTTACGTACAATGTGGGTAGATGCGACCTACTTTACTGTTGATTTGCGCTATTGTCCGCCATCCTCGAGTCAGCGCTACTTGGAAACAAGACACCACAATTTGGTAAGAACTTTGAATCGCCAAGTTTCACAATGATATTACTCTATATATGTTCATTAAAAGTAAATCCAAAGTAATGAAAAATATAAAAGCCATAATACTTATTATCTATATACCTACGTATAATAAAATACAGTACATTATTTAAAAAAAAATCTGATTGAAATAATAATAATTATCGGTCTCTGTTGCGATTTAAAGGATCAGTTTTTTCTTAGGTAGAACCGAACCCTAAAAGCTGAAGCTGAGTTAGTTTAGTTTAGGAGCTTTTTTAGTACCTAATAATTTGTCTACAGTTATTTAGGTAAACTTTAGCGGACTTCATATACTACCTTGCATTAATTTCTTTCATTATCCAACACATTTTTAAGACCAACTCTTAGGAATTAAGGTGTTCTTTCCTTTGTCAGCGTACGAAAACTAAGAAAGATTCAATTCAATTATTTTTTACAAAGTTATTTTTTTGACATTTAACCTCTAAAGGTCTGTCAATTCAATTGTTAAATTAAAAAAATGCAAGGCAAAAGAGATAATTCCCTAATTTTTTTTACCATTAAGTGTACATTTTCCATGATAAAAGAAAAAAACATCGTGGATTTACTTTGTCTTGTAATTATTTGTACATTAAACGTACGTATCGATCATGGCAAGTAGAGGTGACCTACTTAAGCTGATTTGTTCGGTTGACCATTACTAGATACGAGTACGTATCTATGTAACTAAGTAACCGCAATTCTACTTCACTACTTCTGTTGTTTCACCCAAGTTTCAATAATGTAGCCTCTGAAGTTGCAAACAATTTAATCAATACGTAATTCTTAATGTTTTTTTTGTTATACAAAGATATTACTCGACTATCGAACAAAAGTTTTGGAGTTATTAGCTGAATTGCTTTATATTACTTTGTTGAACTAGCCTTTACGAGTGGCTTCTAAATAAATTATCTACATCGTGCTATAAGGCAAAATTTCTAATTAATGGTTTTTTTAAACAAATTAGTTTTAATTACGACTATGGTATAAAATACAATTTAACTTAAAAAAAATGTATTTTATTATTTTTTTGGATTTTTTCCTTTATGTGTGCTATAAAACGTTGCTTCATGCTAAATTTCAAGATGCCAGGTCGACTAGAAGTAGGTTTTGATTCCCTTGCGAGTAGAGAGTTTCAAAATATGCGGCTTAAATTGCTGTTTCTTTTGATTTTGTTGACATAGAAGTTTGTACAGCTTAAAGACATTATAAACCTGAGTATGTAATATAAATTTCCATTTCGAAAATTTCGAAAAATTTGCAGCACAAACGGCTGTAATTTTTGATTGCGTTGGCTTAGAAGTTTGATTTTTTCACAGCTCCAAGGGACAGTAGACCTGGGCAGGTTGATACTTCCAGGCGTTCTTAAGAAAAAGGGTCTTGACAGACAGACGAACAACAACGTGATCCTATAAGGGTTTCGTTTTTTCCTATAAAGGTGCGGAACCTTAGCAAAAGAAAAACCCAATAAAAACCTAGACTCAACTTGGGACAGTAACCCTGGACCTTCGAACAGACATTTAATAGGCGTACAATCCAATCAAATCACAATCAAGCTTAGGCTAATAATTTTATACGGTTGTCGAATTAAAATCGAATGAACCCAATGAAAGCGTATAAGGTCGTATACATTTGTTAGGCTGAATAGACTTCGACTGTGATTGATTTCTGATGTGAGTTGCCTATAAAAGAAATGTCACAGATAATTTGACCGCATTATTCCTTTTGCGTCACACTACAGTGTACTAAAAATATAGTTTTCAGTCACTTTATTCATAAGGTATAATTTATTTAAACTTAATATTATAATAAGAAATTTTTAAATGATTGTTTTTAGTGGATAAGCTTATAACCAGTTAAACTGATTTAGATGAAATTTGCTACGAACATAGTTTGAGACCCTGAATTTTATATTTCTTTCTTAAGTCATCCTTTAAGGGGATGAAGCAGGGAGTTCAATTTTCTCAAGTAAGGGACAGAAAATTATTTAGGGACAAACCCGAGCGAAATAAGGGCTAGTTGCTAGTTTATAAATAATATTATTATAATTTGGCTTTAGTTTGTTTATTAGCATTTAAAAGTTCAAAAACGAGAGGCATAATGGATTGTAATTAACTAAAATGCCCATAACAAATTTTAGTGTAGTTTAAATATACTATTTAGAAAATACTATTCTGTTTTGAATCTATAATAGGCTTGGAAATATTTTCAAAGCCTTTGTAACTGACTAGCTGGCTGTTTATGACTATATGGATGTAAGCCAACATCAGACCTTTGACACTAGTCTAGCCATTTATGGGCATGCAGTAGGTGCGTGAATAATCCTACCATCACATCGGGATCCCAAGCTGTTACAGTAACGACCGCAATACTGCGATCAATAGAGTTCATCCATCGAACACATAAAATAAAGGTCATTTTAATGGTTTTGTAAGGTATAGAATTATTGTTAGTGACTCTACCATATTTCTCTACAGAGCTTATTGAATTTCTTAAGCAATAGATATTAAGATTTAAAATATATTAATAGTACCTATTTTTATTTTTGTATGATTTGGCTTCAAAAAATACTTGTAACCCAAAATTTTCATAATTCTACCGTCATTACCTATTTTTCAATAGTGAAAAAAACGCAGGCGGAGTCGCAGAAATTATTAGTATTTAAATAAAAGAACCATCTCCAATACTTTATCGAGTAGTCAGAGTCACGTCGCCAACTGTCCCATAACATAAATTCAGTGGAGGGTGATAACCGTTTTCACGCTGTTTGTATGCAGACCGGACATACCATTAATCTTGTTTCTCGCTTGCTCTTTCTTTAACTCGAAACGTACGACGATATCTTAGATAGTCTTAAATGCGAAATATTTGGTGGCTGATGATTTATTGTCGTACTTTCCTTTCTATCGGTAATATGATCTATATGTTTGTAAAGCGAAAGAGATTTTTCGTTTGTTACAACTCGCTTATCTCTGAGATTGCTAGTCATATTTGACAAATGGTTTATTACTGGTAGTAGTATATTTATTAAATAGGTTACGCTTTCTAACATCACAAATTTTGCTTCAAGAGTCTGAATCCCTATATTCAGTCCTTTTTATAGTTCCACTGCTAGGCACGGGCTTCTCTACTATACGAGGGAGATCAGGCGATAGTCCACAACGCTGGCCTAGTACTGATTGACGGACTTCAGACTTGCTTGGTTCTCTCAGACATGCACGTTTCTTAACGATCTCTTTCTTTACCGTATAACAAGTACAAGTGGTAATCATGTTAGAAATGATTTGCACATGAAAGTATTAAAGGTGCTAGACCTGGATTTGAACCCGCTTCACTTGATTTAACAAGCGAGCGTATTACTGGCTACCATATCCTGTAGAATATTAGTGAATGCAATTAATTATTGGCCTTTGATTTAAAACGTAATTATCAGTTAGATATATTATTAGATAGAATAAGTAATAACATGGGCCAAATAAAAACCTTGAGGAGAAGCGCTTGTGAAATTTCATTTGGCAACTTTGATTGCCTTCGCTTGAACAGAAATGGTCCGCGAATATAAATTATTTTCTCTTCCATGTGTTTATCTCGTTTTTAAATGCATTACATCGAGTTGTTATAATTTGTTACGAGAACTCAATTTCCAATTTCGAAGAACCTTTTGTATCTTAGAAAACGTTAGGAGTTTCGCATTTTATTTTTCCAAATGCCTGCGTCTTGTTGAACGATTGTGTACAATATTTTAAACGAATAAATTTAGAATTCATGTATTCACTCCTTGTTTTGAAGATATCGTTTTCGAAATTTTTTTACAAACAACCCACATATTAGGTAGAAAATTGAACTATTAATTTTTAGTCAATTCTTTGGTAAAACAAAAGTTTGATGTTCGTAAGATAAAAGCCGTAGGTCTCAAACGCTACCTAAAACAACCTCCAGGTTTTATCTTCGAAAACGAGAATGGCATCAAAATCTTTGAACACCGTTGATAACTAAATAGAATCCTACATCTAGTTGTTAGTTAAGAACTTTAAGCTCCATTCAAATACACTGTAGTTATTTATTAAGATCCAAGATATTATGCCGAAATTAAAACTAATAAGCAATGGAACCTTTATCAAAAAAATTACTTATTTCCTGACTGAAGTTTTCGTAAGACATTTTTTACTTCTGTTGATTAAAAACTTATCTTTTCAGGTAACATTAATAAAGAAATACTTTCATCGACTTGCTATCATGCCGGTACAAGCTTTTATATTCATTTTGCTCCAAATACGATTATTTTGTAATATTTTCCTCTCTTGTACATATTTTCCACAGTGAAGTATTGATTTTCAATTAAGAACACGTCTTATTAGCATTTCCACGAACTTTAGAACGAAAGTTTTGGCTAGTCTATAGATATAATAAAATTCGAAGTTAATTCTGTTCATTACATTTTTTTTGAACATCTTATAAATAAACAAATTTATGGATATAGAAGCCGAGTCTATAGTTTTTAGAGTTTGTGTTTGTCTGTCTTGGAACGCATCACAAGAGAATCACTGGACCAATTTTAATGAAATTTGGTATGATGATATCTGGTTATCCGGATCAACATAATTATACTTTTTACTGCGGAAACATATTTATTTAATAAATCTATACTAACCATTTAAACGTTAGGGCTAGCCAGTTCTTCAATAAGAGTTCATGATTAAAATATCTATTCCTTAGCTTCTCAACAATAATCCTTCGGTTGAGCACTTCTTTGAAATTTCTTTTAAACTACTTCTGCGGTTCTTTTTTTATTCGGCAAAACTTCTTTTTCCGATCTAAATGGTTCGTTTCCAGTCTTTTAAAGTCTGCCTTTTTTCTTTCGAATGTCCTTTTTAAAGTCGGTCTTGTGGTATAAATTACCATATAAATAGATTTTAAAAGTAAGTGACTTCAATTATTTGAGAGTGATCGCTTTCTTAGTGACAATACTTATATAAAAATAGGAATATGTGTATAAATGTTGTAGCATCAACACACAGCACCATCTAGCTCCTTGATGGAAAGGTACGAGGCTTGTGTTATGTTACCAGATAGATAATACATTACACAAATATAACTAAATATATACATATTATAAATCTAAAACCCATGAGTAGAGTACAAACATTTGTGCATCACACAAATAAATGTCCCAGCGGGATTAGAACCCGCGACCGCTGGCACATCACGTAGGGTTCTGTCTACAAACAGCCAAATGTGTCGTTGATGTATACCTACTTAATGTCTCTTAAACGGGTATCAATTTATTATTATGTTCCATCTATGTACGAGTAGGTACATCTTATTTTGGTAACTACGAGTATAGAAAGTCGTTATTACCTAGCGTTGATTTTATCAAATCTAAGCTCAAACGACAGAAACATCGTTATCATATTTCACTTTAAAGTAAAAGAAGTGAGAACTGTTGTTTATGGGTATACCGTTATATCGGCAATGATTCACCGATGAATGACTTGGCCTAAAGATGTACTCTTGGTGCGATGCCAGCGTCCGCCTCACCCGGCTGGACTAATCATTTGTATGAATGTTTACTCACAGTGTATCGAAACATTTAATAGATTCTAATTGGAGTTTCTTATATTTTCGGCATTTTATTTTATTATTATATTTTATGAAAAATATGCGCAATACTTCTTACTTTGGGAAAATATCTATATTGATATTATAAAGCTAAAAAGTTATGCAAAAATCATGTATGACGGAATTCCCCCTTTGCAAGTTCAAAAAAAGCCCGCAATAGCATATAAGTTTTTTAAGATAACTTCGCAAAAGTATAATGATCACCACGTGCAAAACGGGCGAAAGAGTTTGGTTTCCAGCCTTTACAACGCGAGCGTAGCTGTATATGATATCTAAGACTAACTTAGACTTATACTGTATTTATATATTTTTGGTACAAGCTTTTAAACTTAAGTATTTTTTTGTTACAGGTAATTAAATTAGAACTACTCCTTGAGGCGACACACTGCTTTGTATAAAAATATCATCTATTTAAATGGTAGTCACGTCGCTAACGGGTTTAATAGAAGTAAGAGTGATACGTGAAGGCTTTTTAAATTTTAGGAATAATTTGTTATCTTTCACTGTCTAAAAAATCGATGACAAAACCTTTAAGAGTTAGGTATATCTGAGGGCCCAAATAAATTGAACTCTCTACATGATGAGATAAAATTCTTAAAAAATGGCATTATATTAACAACAAAATACTGTGAAACCAAGAGATTACATAAAAATAATAATTTTTGTTGCTACCATATAATGCCTAGGAGTGTATTCTAACACATTTTCATTTAAAATTCTCTGCCGACAGTAAATTATGTAAATTAAGTGTTTTGTGCATTAGTTATCCCTTGAAGCGGTCGAAGGCAAACAAAGTCGAAGTCTCTCATAAATAAATGGGTACCTGCTTAGTTCTCGGAACGCGTGCGCGTACTGTTGGTTCTCACTCTACATATTTTTTAAAATATCTAAAGTGACAAATATAGAAAATCATATAAAATGTTAAGGATATAGGTAATGTATGCTTATTATTATTATAAATATGTTAGTTTATAACGAATAAACTAAGAATTCGCTGAACCGATTTAGATGAAATTCTGCATGGGGATAATTTGAGGCCTAAAAACATAGGATCGACAATTTTTACTTCGGAAATAATCCCTTAAGAGCGTTAAAAGGGGGATGAAATTTTATAGTTAATCAATAATTTCTCAAGTGTTAGGAAGTGAAAGTAAAATACACAATGTAGTCTAAACTTTTTATTCTAAACTAAACATTAAAACGTACCCAAATGAAAATCTAACCGTATCTGAGCGAAAAGGAGGGATTAAACTTAGTGCCTCCTACATTCAAACAAACAAATCTTACCATTTTTTTTAATACTAGCGACTCACCCTCGCTTCGCTCGGGTTCGTTCCCAGGTGTCCCCTTTAGCATAAAATTTTATATCTAATCAAAAGCCTAAAAATAAGTTTCAAGCTTCTAGCTTTAAAAATGACGTAATTTCCATACAAACTTTCATCTCCTATTTCAACTCCCAACAGCCCTTTTTTCGCCTTGAAAAATAATGTACTTTCTCACTTCTAGTATCAAATTTCATTAAAATCGGTCCAGTAGTTTTTGAGTTTATTCGTTACATACAAAAATACAAATCTTTCCTCTTTATAATATTAGTGTAGAAGTAGATATATGTATCTACACAGTGTCAATCAACTGCTTTCGAGTTACAAGTGAATACCCTTAGTAGCTCCTCTTTGATATTTTTAAAGTGGTCTAGACGATTGCTTCGCAGTCTCACAAGTTGTTTTGCGTTGGGACTAAAATATCTTGATTTGGTCGAGTTCCCGGTACCTTGCGTGCCTTAGACATGTCCACATGTTATTATTTTTATAATATAGTTAATTTCTTTCTGGTACAAACTAATTAAACATACTAGCAAAAACCCTACACTTTGTGAGGGCTCGCGTAATTTTTGTAACGGGTGATAATGTGGATCATATTAACTCTTTGGTTTTCTAACAGATGGCGTTAGTAGTACAATAACATTCTATCCTATGAACACAAAATTGTTAATGTTCATTTTTTTTATGGTTATAAAATTATTATTTTTTGACAGATAACACATCTAGATATGAAGTTAAATGACTATGTTAAAGCACAAATCTATAGGCGTGATAGTTTTTCAGTAAAATATACCACAAAATGCTCAGGTTGTAGGATAGTGTTAGGTCTCACTTCGCTCGCCCTAATTTTTATAATATTAAATAAGCAATTCTTGTAATATATGCACATAAGTATAAAAATTAATTTCATGCAGTCTCGGCAACGGTTGTAACGATTCGGATCAAATTTCGTATTAAGAAACAGGTTTTATATCTTAAAAAAATATTAAAAAAAAAGACGTCACTCGGTTACAAAGTATTTATCTAGCTCTTGCCCGCTGATTTGTAACTTTTTTAAATATATATTTTTTAATAAACTTGTCTGTGTCTCCCATACAATCTTAAACCCAAAACAAAGGATTGTAAGTATAAAAAAAATTTCTTTAATTAATGATGTCAACCTGGTAACAGTAATATGGTATAGGTAATATGATCATTACACCGCAAAAACTTCAATAGAAGGCTGTCTATACGACGTGGAGATGTGTTTCTGAATCATCTCGTGTACAAAGCGACACTCGTAAGGTGATCCCGCTCAATACGTTCGACGAGTCCTGAAGTGTGATTGCAATTTTATTTCGAACGAGCCCTTTGAACTGCAAACTCAATCAACAATCTCGATACTTCAATACATATATAATAAATATATATATAATATGTATGTATTTAAAGTAACATATGTGTAATGTATCAACTGACTGACGACTCGTTTGGCTCAGTTGGTAGTGACCCTACTTTCTGCACCAGTGGTCGCGGGTTCGAGTCCCGCTGGAGAATTCATTTGTTGAGCACGAATGTTTGTACTCCAGTCATGGTGTCTATATTTATAATATTTTTGTATATAAAAATTATTATATATGTGTAATAGTGTATCAACTATCCGATATCAGTAACACAAGCCTCGTAGCTTACCACGGAACTAGATGGCGCTGTGTGTTATAACTAATAATATCCCAACATATTCATTTATTTTAGTATTGTAAAAGATGGTTGATGTGATGTTTAAGATTAAGTCCACAATCAAGATTTTATGCTGGTTTCCAATACACTATGATATCATAGAAATGACGCTGAAATAAACCTTTGTTAGGTAATAAGCTAACTAAGCCTTCTTCCTCTGTTCTTCTCTTATTCTTTCATCATTCTTTTCTTCTTCATCAAGCAGCATGATAACAGGCAACTAAAGCTTTACATTAGTCTACTGCTTAGCTGCTCTTATGTTCACATCTATATGTTCCTCGTTTTCCATTTTTGTTGCATTCTTAAAATTCATCGCATATCGCATTCATAATTAACTCCGTAAAGGACTTGGTGGACTACCATGTTAGACGACTTTAATTTATATCTCTTTATATTTATATATCTAATAAGTCTTAATAATTCACGCTAGAATCAATTCAATTTTAATCAATGTAATCAATAGAATCCTCTTCAAACAACCCTCAAGAACGAGGGAATGTTAGATTAATATAATTTCCTTATAAAATTATTCTGTAAATATTGCAAAGACAGGATTCGTTAAATCAGAGGGATTGAAACAGATATCTTATATAAAATTTAGCATATTTAGGTCGAGGCTTCTAGTCGGTTGCGGTGAGCATTGGTAACAATGGCAATGATAACTTTGTAAAATACTTACAAACACTTCAACTGTAAGAGTTTCTTCATTAAAGTTTCTTCAAAATTATAATTAATTTGAAATATTACAAGCACTTCCCGCGGCTCCGCCCGCGTTCTAAAGACTGGAAACCAAATAGAATATGTTTCAAGTATACATAATACAGATTTTCAGAACTGATATATTTTTCTGAAGTAAAAAGTATCCTATATTTTGACCCAGATTATCACACCTTTCATCGAAATCTGTTCAGTCGTTTTCTCGTGATGCGGACACAGGCAGACAGACACACAAAAATTCTAAAATTTTTTTTAGATTCTCCCTCTGTTTCAATTATATTTTCCAAAAAATATTCAATGAAATTCGACATAAGTTAGACTTTTATTATTGTCACAAAGATAAATAGGTTTTTACCAATACTATGTGTAAGCTTTTTATATACTTTACGTCTGTATTTTTTATGCGTCAGTGGGAATCTAAATCAAATCGGTTCAGTCGTTTAAAATAGATATTAATAAAATCATTTTTGTACAGTGTTTTAGAGCTCAGGAATCAGAATGCAGAACCGGATAAGATTGTAGCAAGAGTTGTTTTTAAATCACAAGATAAATTTAAAATAAATAAAATCTTTTATTAATATATACTTCTTTTAGTTTTACGGATTATGGGCCTATCCGGAGCATAATTCACCAGAACATGCTTTTCCTTTTGATCTATACTTAACCGATTGAAATGATCTGTTTCTATCAATGTCTACTCAATATTTAAAATGAAACAAAATTGACTTTGACATTTCTAAAACCTTAGTCTCTTCCGTGATCATGATAGCTGTGAAGTATTCGAAACATCGGGGATCAAAAATCAAAATAAATCCGTGAATAAATCCACAATGAAATAAAATTCAATTGAAAATACCTCCTCTTTTTAAAAGTGGTTAAAATTCCAAGTTAAAAGCCAGCATTTTGTGTTAAAGCAAATAACAAAAACAATCTATTAGTATTGTTTGTAATGTTACCTGCTCGGTTGCGCAAGCGCATTTGACCACAATGGATCTTATTACATGTCACACTTGGCTATTCTATCATCGTTAAAACGCTATAATGAATACCCTACTATTTGCATATGTATATATATACATTATATAAATATGCAGAGATGAGAGAGGCAGATTTTAATGAAATTTAGATAGCTGGTTCCCGGGTCTTTAACTGTGGAAAAATATATCTTCCCTGAGAATTCGATATGAACAGGTAAACTCACTTTGACGACACGTTTGGCTCAGTTGGTAGTGATCCCACTTTGTGGGCCAGCGGTCGCGGGCTTGAGTCCCGCTGGGGGCATTCATTTGTTGAGTACGAATGTTTGTACTCCAGTCATGGGTATTAATATTTATGTGGGTTAGGTGTTAATATAAATAATGTGTAATGTAAATGTTAAAAAAATTATATGTCTAGTATATCAACTGTCTGGTATCCGTAACACAAGCACGTAACGTAGTTTACCATGGAACTAGATGGCGCTGTTGTAATAATGTCCCAACATATTGATTTATTTATTTAACTCAAGGACAAACCCGGGCGAAGCAAGGGTGAGTAGCTAGTTAATAAATTAATATAACAGTTGGGAAGTATTCAAATTTCAATACAAGAAAGCAATATTTTCCTGGATTTGCAAATTGCAAAGTATGATGCTATGAAACGAGCAAAATTAAAAACGTCTACAGCAAGTACTTCATTGTTTAAACTTTGGAGAATGTTTTGTTCAAATAATAATTAAACACGTAACGTAATGTGACACCTGTTGTTCCCGAGCTCTGAGAATTGAAAGTATCAGTTGAAGTAAAATGAGTTAAATGTAATAGTAGCGAACTTGATATTTGTTTTGAAAGACGATTATGTATGTGTAAAATAATACTCATGCTTTCTACGATAAAAAAAATAAAAAGTAAAGATCAAATATTGTGTTAAATTGCTGCGATGAATCAAATTCAAATTCAAAATATTTTATTCAGCATAAAATTATTACAATTTTTTACTGAACGTCATGAGTCTACTACCAGTTCGGAAAGAAGAAGCCACTGACCTGAGAAGAACTGGCGAAAGAAACTCAGCAATATAATAATCGAAAGATTAAACTCTATAATGTAAGTTATTAATGAAAGAAAGCTGTCCAAGCTTTCTATAAAAGCTCCTGTGGATGCTTTATTTAGAGTTTCGAAGCTAAATGTCAAAAACGTTACAAAAACAAAATACAAGTATGAATGTACCTACATCCTTTCATAGACATTTACAAACAGACTCATGTATTATTAAGATTAGATTATACCGGTATGCCAGAAGTTTATATCAAGCCCGAATGGGGTGACAGGCCATGTCATAAGAGTGATCAGAAAAGGTTATAAAAGTAAGTGCTTATAATAGGGAATTAGACATTTTAAAAGTCGAAAGAATCTACACCCAGCGCGGTCTTTTCGCATCTGTTGCTACAAATCTTTACAGTTTACTCATCCTATTTTTTTTAACTATAATGCTGAATATTGCTTAAAATTAAAGCCCAATTACTAACTACTTTTACTAACTTTCTTTGAGAAACAAAAGTAATAATATTGTACAATTTTTTTTTAAGGATATTTAATGTAAATTTTTTAATTAACGCCAGATGATACTTTCTTAGATTTACGCGAATATTCGACATTATAAATGAAACTACTTTTTCGGATTTTCCGAAACAAAATCCGAAAAAGTAGTTTCATTTATAACGCCAGATGAAATAAATAAAAAGCAAAAATAATTTATATTTTATTTAACGCTCCACCTTGTTACTCGGAATGAAATCTAAGTAAACAATTTGATTACACTCGTAATTGATTGGAGATAAAAATAGCTGATACAGAAGTAAAAATTTTATTGAACAAATATTTTTATGACAATTCAATACCTATTACACCTACAAGGAAATTTGCGTTACGTAAGCAATGTAAATATCGCATAACGTCTTTTGATTGTTTTTTTTTCCTTTGATATTGTCATTAGATATGGGATTTATATATATATATATATATATATATATATATATATATATATATATATATATATATATATATATATATATATATATATATATATATATATATATATATATATATATATATATATATATATATATACTTTTTTTGGTCTATAAATTTATACCGGAACGAGAAAACAAAATATTTTTGACGTTTTTTGAATTTCAAAAAATTTGGAGCGACCTCTTAAAATTTTTTTTGAGCTGTCCTTTGGAGAAGGCTCTTAAAACATCAAAAACTAACATTTTTTCACTCGAGACTCAAAAAATAAAAATAGTCGGTTTTTTTTGCGCCACTCTAATATATAGTTAATAATATTGAATTGTCCGTGCAAAGTCTAAATAACTGTTTTTTAATAAATGCATACGAAACTGCATGCACGGTACTTATAAGAAAAGCACAATTTTAAATTTTATGTCTAATAAGTATTTATTTCGGCTAATCTCAGAATCGGCTGGTCTGATTTTAACGAAACTTTCACTGGATAGTTGATGCTATGAGTTTTTGTTAGTTATGAGTATTTGACGACTCGTATGGCTCAGTTGGCAGTGACCCTATTTTCTGCGCCAGCGGTCGCGGGTTCGAGTCCCGCTGGGGGCATTCATTTGCTGAGCACAAATGTTTGTACTCCAGTCATGGGTGTTTATATTTATAATATGTATGTATTTAAAATTTATATGTGTAGTATATCAACCATCTGGTATCCGTTACACAAGCACGTAATGTGATAACTACGGAACTAGATGG
The DNA here is from genome assembly GCA_951802675.2 of Boloria euphrosyne. Lineage (NCBI taxonomy): Eukaryota > Metazoa > Arthropoda > Insecta > Lepidoptera > Nymphalidae > Boloria > Boloria euphrosyne. The sequence continues at coordinate 8,774,191 of OX637896.1, forward strand.
CGCTGTTCTTATCATGTCCCAACATATTTATTATTATTATTATGAGTAATAAGCTAAGCTACAATTATTTTAGAAAAATATAACAGCAAACGTCTAAACGCTAGTAACTCTAAAAAATATGTTTTTATATTTTTAAACCGAGTTTCCGGCCATTTGTGTCTTTCATCAACGCTATCAATCAAAGCCTCACCCAAGAACAAGCAAAAAATTTTTTCCCGTTTTTTTTTGCCGCCGGTACAATGTCCGATTTCATAGTGTCTATTTTCGTTAAGTACTTTTGATGACAAATTGACGCGCCATTTGCAGCGGTTTTATGATCGATAGTTCCTGTAATGAACATGATCAGTGTTAACACACTGGATATTTTTTAACCAATATTTTTATTGGACTTGGACATTCGTTTAATAATCTATACTAATATTATAAAGAGGAAATATTTGTATTTTTGTATGTAATAAACTCAAAAACTACTGGACCGATTTCAATAATTCTTTCACCATTAGAAAGCTACATCTTTCCTGAGTAACATAGGCTATATTATATTTTCAAAAAAATTAGAGATCCCTACTTTAAATTTAACAATGTAACCCAAGGTATTAAAATGTTGCCTATAAAAGTCATTATTCTGCGTGCGCTGCGAAAGCTATTGATAATATATTCTTGTGAATTTAGACCAGAAGTGAGCTTTTTTTAAAAACACAAGCTTACTAAATCGACCTCAATTTACTTTAAGTATCTGAAAAGGCTAAAACACAATTTAACTAACTGAAAAGACAACTAAGTAATCTACCAACAATGATATTTTTAGAAACAAACCGGCAGAGTAACAACCTAATAATGCTACTACGATAAGTGTCATGACACAACTACCCCCCGATGCCGGTTATGCATCGACTTTTATAGATTTCTCCCCACCCTCTAACATCCTCTTTCCTATTCATCTTCCACACGGCCTTTCCTGACAGGAGACCGTCTTCGGGCTCCATCTTCTAACCTTGGGGTTCAGAACCTCGACATCGAAAACCTGAGTGACGCCAGGAGCTATATAGACGTAACACTCTCATCATCTGCTGCCGTATAAACAATTAAAATAATCAGACAAAAAAAAACAAAATGCATTTCTAAAACTTTCGTGTCTATATAAAGGTTTCAATTTGATTCATTCGTGGGCTAAGCTCACCTAGCATAACCTTAGCACAATGGATGTGAAACAAACTGATATCTGTACCAATTACCCGGGGCAGGACCCGTCGGGGGAGTGCGCCCTCACGACTCGCCAGAGAACCATGTCATAGCTTTGCGTGTGTAAATCAGTACCTATAAAAGCATGTTTCAATCCAACCTACCCCCAAATATACGTTTAATGTTTGCTACACAAACATATGCAACGGTCAACGACCAACTCATAGTATGATCACTGCTCCAGGACGACATGTCTGAGTAACCTCCAAGACACTGTCCGAGCTCACAAAAATTAATTTTAAGCTACACAAGGTATGTCCCATATACTAGGATCGCATGTCTGAGCGCACTCCAAGACAGCATCCAATAATATGAAACCGTACTCCACTTGAAGTGCATCTGTCGGCCAGGATAGCATATCCGAGTACAAAGACCTGCGACACAAGCTATCCCCGGCCGCAAGATACAACTTCCCTTGAATGTGTCAACCCCAGTGAGAAACAAAAATAAGCATCTTTCACATACACAGTAAAAATAAAATAAAAAATTTACAGTTAACATTTCTACAAAGGCCTGGCATAAAGCACAGCACCTACTATCACACCGATCACGACTACCGCAACGCTCATGACGAGGACTATAACTACATCGGTGACGTTCATTACGATCTCGCTAGTTGTCTGACAAAATAAAAATACGATCTAAAAATAACCGTAAAAGTAATTTCATTTTCTAATTTAAGCCTGACGAGTAAAACAAAACTAAACTACACACAACGACCAACACAAAACACGAATCACTAAAATCAATGAAAAAACAACCAACAAGTACCACACGCTAACAAAAGTTGTGGGCGAAACAGGACCTATCCCACTTCTGATCTTGTGAATTTAGACCAGAAGTGAGCTTTTTTTAAAAACACAAGCTTACTAAATCGACCTCAAATTACTTTAAGTATCTGAAAAGGCTAAAACACAATTTAACTAACTGAAAAGACAACTAATCTACCAACAATGATATTTTTAGAAACAAACCGGCAGAGTAACAACCTAATAATGCTACTACGATAAGTGTCATGACACAACTACCCCCCGATGCCGGTTATGCATCGACTTTTATAGATTTCTCCCCACCCTCTAACATCCTCTTTCCTATTCATCTTCCACAATATACAATAATGTTCTATATATTAATAGTGCTCATGATTACTCACAAAAAAGTCCGCGGTGGCATATGCCTAACTATTACAGTTAACCCACAATTACAGTTTTTGGCATACTTATATAACCCAAAATTTTCATCCTTCTACCACCAATCCCTGTTTTAATAGTGATAAGAACGCGGGCGGAGCCGCGGGAACTGCTAGTAATTAATATAACAATTTTGTTTGTATTCGGAAATGGCTGCAATTCTGTACCTTAGTGAGGTTTTTAAGTAATTTTAGAAATGAAACTTAACAAAGAGGAATTTAGATAGTTATATTTGCAAGGTAGGTTTGAATTGAATTGAAAATTAGAAAATCATGGATTCATCTAAAATAAAATGTAATTATTATATCCATGGGGATATCAGATTATGAGTGATGCGAAAAAACAGTAAACTACAAAACAGTAAGCATTAAATGCCTGTTTATTAATTATTTTTAAACATGCCTCTTTTTCAAATGAAATGATTCAAGTACTGATAAAATATTGAGTGAACTTTAATTTTCATCCTTACATACTATTGCCACAGATAAATTATCCAGGTAGGATATTTTACTTTGGGAAAATGTCTTAAGTATCTCTGAAAAACCTATACTAACCGTTATAACTTATAACGTATCTAGGGACGAGCCCGAACGGAGCGAGGGTGAATAAATACGTTGGGACATTATTACAATAGCGCCATCTTGTTCCGTGGTAAGGTGCGAGGCTTGTGTTACGGATACCAGATAGTTGATATGCTGCACATATAATTTTTTAAATACATACATATTATAAATATAAACACCCATGACTAGAGTACAAACATTCGTGCTCAACAAATGAATGCCCCCAGCAGGACTCGAACCCGCGACCACTGGCGTAGAAGTAGGGTCACTACCAACTGAGCCAAACGTGTCGTCGATATTGAGCTATATTTTAATTTAAACTTCATAATAAATAGATGATGTATGACAAAACCCTAAAATAAATTATATATGGTGTTAATAGAAAAAGTTCGATTAGATTCATGTCATGTAATGTTAGGTCAGTTTTTAACTACTGTAACCCTTATCGTACATTATATTACACATTGTAAAAAAAGCGTTTACAAAAAAGATTTTTATGTATTTATTTAATGTTATGTATACATTATTAAACTGTTGTAAATAATATTCTATTGGAGTTCATTCTAATTTCGCCCATTCTCCAAAATTGTGCAGTGTGCGGCCACACGTTTAAACACTAATTAAGCTCAGTTATAATTAGATAAGAGCCGCGAAATCAACCATAAAGCTTAGATAATTACGAAATAATCTGTGGTAAAACCGCGAAAGGTTCATATTTAAAGTATTTTTTTAGAGTTACGCGAATGTTTGACTATTTAAATAAAATTATACAGTATTCATGGTCAGAATAGAGGCTAAGATTCTGTAAATTTTGAGTTTGTCGCGATCATACAAAGAAACGAACGCGGCGTGTATTTTGTTTTATAATTTGCAACGTTTTGATTTGATTTATAATATTAATGAACACAAGTCTCAAATGATACCACAGTTATAGTACTTTACGAAGATAACTAAAAAAAGTTAGTCTTTAAAAAAATACTGGCCAAAGAAACTCAGTGGAACCAACACATAAATTATCATTAAGTCTTCCGACGCATCCTTTTCCTCTTTGAATTTTCAGAAGGAGCGAGATAGTCAAATTGTGTGAACATTTTTTATATTAAGTATGTCACACAATATTTTCAACAAGTTTACATTCAAGTAAGAAATATATCTTTATTTCTTTACCATATATCATAAAATGTTCTAGATACCTATCATATAATTTTTTTGGACAATAACACACATCACCATCTATTTCCACGGTAAGCTACGAGGCTTTTTGACACCTAATAGTTGATAGACTTTACATAATATATAACTTTAAATATAATCTATTATATATAAAAATGAATTGCTGTTCGTTAGTCTCGCTAAAACTCGAGAACGGCTGGACCGATTTGGCTAATTTTGGTCTTGAATTATTTGTCCAGAAGTCCAGAGAAGGTTTAAAAGGTTAAGGACCTACTACCTAGGGACGAACCCGAGCGAAGCGAGCGTGAGTCGCTAGTCATATTATAAATATACGAACCCATGAGTAGAGTACATATTTTTTGTTCACCACACAAATGAATGTCTCCTACGGGACTCGATGCGGGACGCGGCCGCCGGCACAGCAAGTAGTTCGCGGCATTTGCTGAAACCTATACCATAATCTTCCACATCATAGAAAATCACATGCCCAATTTATTCCTCTAATTTAGTTAAGAACAGAAAAAGAAAATTGTTTTCGTATATCTTTTTGGGTGCATTATATAACTTGGTGGTTGGAATCCTTCTCACCCTGGATTCTTAGACCGTCTATTTATGTTGGCACAGTTTAGTATTTCGAAATATTTTTAAATACAATATGGTTTCTCTTTATACAGGAACAAAGTAGCCTTTTGTCTCCTATTTTAGTTGGACAAAACTCGTGAACTTCATCCGCACGGTCCGCAGCAACAAAACAAACTTCTATTGTTAATTAAAACTAAGTGTAATACATTAAACAGCAGAGTTTCATGAAAATTTGAATAATGGTTTTCATTCTACATACAAATGCTTTAACATAGTAATTTAACTTCATATCTAGATGTGTTGTCTGTGAAAAAAATTCATTGGATAGAATGTCATTATACAACTAACGCTATCTATTAGAAAACCAAAGAGCTAACATCGCTGTAACATTATTATTTATTACCCGTTAGAAAACTACATGAGCCCTTAAAAACCTCTGCTTTTTGCTAGTATATTTACTATATCCAAAAAAATGTAAATACCTTGTAATTAAAAATCTTTGAGGTCTACAACTTGAAATATTAATGAGTTTGTGGCGTACTCGTAATACATAAAGGTAACGTATATTTTTATGAATGACACAAAAAGAATTATTAAACAGTATTGGTTGACTAAAGATTTACTTACATGGAGACCGCCAAAATAAATATTAATAGTGATATAATCGTAAATGAGAATGTCTGTTTGCCTTTGTCGGGTATTATGAAATGAATTTTAAATGTTACTTGTATTTATCGTATTCGAAATATACTTTGGCCTTTCCTCAAATCATATTGTTTGAACAATGTATTCATTACAATTTATGTACTAATTATCTTGTATTTTTCTTAAAACATAGTTATATTAATTATATGTAACTGAAGAAGATAAAAAAACAATATTTAAATCATTACATTATTATTTATTATACGAAATCCTCTTACCAATCTGACCACTTCTAAAAGTTGTTAGGTACACAAATTCAATATTTACCCCGATAAAACATAAAACAGTTATAAAATTGCGACGAAAAAAGCAAAAAAATACCAATATAAGCCATTATCGTACTCTAATTCACTTCCTACGTGGATGAAATACGGAGAGGCCCATACCTCTTGGAATTAGGATACACCCCGCAGCATCCCTCGACAATTGTTTCACATCTTATCAATAGAATTCTAAAACTTTTTCGTTTGCATATTGAATTGATAAGCAAATATGTTTCAAACACGTATAATGTACCGAGTTTGAGATTTTAGGATTCTGTGGTGAAAAAATGATAAATGGCGGCTTGTTTGTTTCTCTATTATATTCTCATGTGCGAATACTTTCCAATATGATTACCATATTAACGGTTAAGGAAAACATCGTGAGGAACTTTTCATGTCTGTGAAAAAAATTTGAACTCCGTCAACCTGCACTTGGTGTACGTGGTTGGCTATGGTCTAATTCTCCTCGTATTAAGGGGAGGCCCGCGCTCAGCAGTAGGTCATTAAAAAGGCTGAATAAGTACAAATTTCTTAATAATATTTTTCTTATCTATTGCATTTGATTTTATTAATCACCTCAAATAAAATTCGCACATGAACCCCCAAAAACGCCAGATCCATTCGAACTTGCTACCCCCGGTTTCTGAGGCAACATTACTTCTAATGGAATATCGCTGCTTCTCCGTTAATACATTATAGATAACTTGCGCTGTTTTCAATCAGGTTAATGCGGAATGCGATATTCATCAGTCCCTATTATAGGGAAAAGGGTTATTTTAATTTAAATATATTCATTAACCGAGGACGTCCAGTCAAATAACTGATCGATAGATTATATTAGGATAGAGCACGGATTTATAATTGATTGCTTTTTTTACTTATCGAGTTTTTTTTAATTATTTTATTGTTATCAAAAAAATTGAATTCTTTATAGGTATAACTCGCTAGTCAAATTTAATCTAAATAAAATTTATTTATTTTAACTTTACAATTACTTTTCAAAAGTCTATTTGAATAAATTGTAATTATCGTCACCCTGCCGCATCAGGCGGCAAAAGATAATGTTTCTAGATATTTTATATAAAGTACTAACCTTGTGCCTTTTAGTTACGGAACTCTTAAGAAAATTTTCTAGACGGCGCATTTTAAAATTTACATCCAACTAGGAAGATCTATCAGAAAAGTACGTAAAAACAAAAGATGTTCATAGATTTAAAATCAGATTAACCTTACAAGTGAGCACTAACCTAAATGCATGGTGTATTTAACAGCCCCATTCTTAATGCCCAAAATAACGATAAACTAAACATTCTCGTGGCCTTCGCTCCATTGTTGTGGCGGCCATTAATTATAATTCTAGTTCAATGTTTGTAGAAAATCCTATATGGATATAAAATGTTATTTAATATCTAATATTTCTAGTAGTTTGGGGACGTTTTACTAAATTTATATACTACGAGGATAGCCTAAAATATGTACTGACACTAGTGACTTCGTCCGTAGCTAAATTTTAAAGATTAATGTAGGCTCGCACATAAACTTTCCTCTTGAAACACTCTATAATATCCACATTAAAATCCATTGTGTAGATTAAAATATCTAAGCCTACAGACGCGCGGCGGAAGTGATTTTGCTTTAAACTATGTAACATATAACACAGAGTCCTCCGCTGTGTCTGTCTGTCTGTTCCTGATAAACATAAAAACTACTGTTTTACAAATGTATAGTGGCTCTCGAGGAAGGTTTTAGAATATAATTTGTCAAGTTCTGTATACAACCCGGTACCCGTGGCTACGCTCGCGCTAAATCTAAGGACGACCGCTAGCGGAGCAAGGGCGAGTCGCTAGTAAAAACATTTTTCGCACACATTTTCGAATTACGATTAAGTATATCGGATAAATATTTCTATTTTTGGGGTGGATGTATGTGCGTGTTTATTTCTCCTACATGTTGAAATGGCTGGACAGTTTTGGATGAAATTAGGCACACAGGTATTATGACCTTTTTTTTTAATGTTGGGAAATGCATTGACGCATACCACTAGTGGAAATGTTGGGCTCGCTGGTCATAAAGGCCAGGTAGGAGGTAAATTAAGACCTAGGTAACAAGTGACATATTATGGTAACCTGGTAACAAGTGACATATTAGGGATGTGCTGTGTTAGTTCCCCTGACCGCAAATTACAATATTGCTTTGTCAACTGTATCTCCTAATATATTCAGTTCCGGGCCGTGAGCCAGGCCCGCTCACAATAGTTAATCAACTAATTATTCTCAAGGAATCGCATTTTCCTTAATTGTCCTCTTCCATATTTTACATTAAAATAAGGTGAAAATATTTAGCGAAATTTGCCTTAATATCTAAATTCGGTACTAATTTCATTTGGGCCCTGTCAAAAACACGACCCTCCGGGAGGGACTGGCCGTTGTTTATAATACAACGAAAATTGATGGAAACCTCCCATGGACTTTAATAATTATATTAAATGCTTTAGAAAATTAATTTTGATTTATTTCAGTTGAAATTTGCATTGCTAATGGGTTTTTGAGGTAACTAAACGGCTTTACACTTCCTATGTAATGTTTTTATATATACGAATCTATATATTTTCGTTGTTACATACATATAGTTTTGAAAAAGTAATCATTAATAAAGCAGTAGCCCAATAGTAATGTGGTCGCTTGTATAACCAAGTGAAGCGGGTTCTAATCCAGGTTTCGCACCTCTGATATTTTCATGTGTGAATCATTTCAAACATGATTACCACTTGTCTGACGGCGTAGATAAACATCGTGAATGCTCAAACACAATATGGAAACCTGCATGTCTGAGAGAACGTAGTGAGTTTTCGTAAGACATGTGAACTGTGAAGGCCGCCAACCCGTACTTGGCCAGTTTGGTGGACTATAGCCTGATTCCCCACGTAGTGAAAGTAGGCGAGTGCCCAACGGTGGGACGTTGAAAAGGGCTGTATCCAAACATTAACATATATTAGCAAATTATGAGTTTGTTGTGTTTAAGAAAAGCTGTTGAGAGCTTAAAGCCAGCTAAGGTAGAAAGAAACAACGTCTTACAGAATATCGACAAAAATAGCTGAAGGTACCTGCCACTGTGTTTATTCACTCGAGAGAGAACCTTCTACGTACCACCCACTTTTTATTATTTCCCGTTTATATTTTCTAAGTACAAGGTTACTGAATATCAAACAACATATAACACGATGTTATTTTTGAGAATTTATACTCATTGTCATTCTAATTTTATTTAAAAAACTTATGATGGTGAATTACTTTTTCACGCAAAAAACTACCGAACAAATTTTGATAAAACTTTAAAATAATATAGCTCGTACATCAGAGTAATACATACTTCATAGTCTATAATTTATTAAGATATAGTAGTAATAAATATTTGAACTAAACGGTGTGTAAACAGTGCATACTAATGATATGCAAGTTTTTAAATTTTTCGCGATTGACATCAGATGTGTGAAAAACGGTTACCTAGTTTTTATATTTCATAGACTTTGATTCGCAGGAAGAATTGTAGTTAGTTTTAGGTTATATGTGTTTCGTATATTTAATTTTGAAGTACGTTATTTATCGACTGAGCAAAAAATATCTTTCTTCAGAAATAATCAAACAACGTCCAATGACATTAATTACGTTATACCTATGATAATTTTAAATGATTTCGCTTCGCTCGGGCTTGTTCCTACGTACATAAGCGTAAATTCCTCAGAGATAGGATATTTTCACGCAGTAAAAAGTATATAAGATTACAATTCGTGCTCAAGAAATGAATGCCCCCAACGGGACTCGAACCCGCGACCGTTGGCACATGTAGGGGCACAATGTGCTTAATAATGTCCCAAAATAATATATTTTTATTGTGTACCTAATAAGCAAATGAAGCCGCGGGCAAAACATAGTTAAAATTCAAAAACATTTTTATTTTCAACCGCCTCGGTAGTTATTACCGTTGTGGGTGATGCGGTCGAATGTCGACGTTTTGTTATTGTTGTGGTCTTGGTCTGTGGACTAAAACTGTGTTTTATATTTTGTACCATTTCGTGACATTTAAAAAATATTAATTGGTATGAAAATAAAAGAAAATCGATTTACAAACAGAGCAATCTGTTTGTAAATCGATTTTCTTTTATTTTTTAATTAGTAGCTACTAGCTATCGATGAAATTAATCAGAAAGTTTTAGAAACTGTTGGTAGGTATATTCTATATACCTTCCGGCGTCCCATAGGATGTCCTCATTTTTTTTGACAATGATCGGACTACGACTACAGGCTAACACTAATATCATTTTACGAATATCTGACATGTATATAATATTAAAATCAATTGCCGTCTAGTTTAAAATTGCTAAAACTCAAAAACGGTTGGTTTTTTGGAAACACAACTACTTAAACGATGATCTATGAGAACTAATACCTTTGTCTTACCTGTAACTAAAATCCGGGAAAAGATACGAAAATATAGTTAAATTTGTACGTAAATTTCTTTTTTTTAAAGTGGTTCATGTTCATTAGTTAATTACAATGGCAATTTTACCAAAATTTGGCAAGAAATATTGGAAAACGCTGTAATACCTACTCGTTACGTTTAAAGGTCACAGGATCGTGGGGAGAGTGGACCCAAATGATGAAATATAATATTTTGATTACTGTCACTTTGATGTTCGTCGCTTTTACTTATTTTTGCTTGTAATAATTTTTCGATATCTTGAACATTTATTTGTTATAATACTTTTGTATTCTTGCTTTCTAAACCAACTGAATCTATTGTTAATGTTAATATATAATGTTAATATATAACAATTCACACACACCACTAAATTCTCGTGTCACGATGTTGGTCCTCGATTAACATCGAAAGTTCTTATTCGATTTTAACAATTTATAGTATAATTGAAAGATAGAATAGTTTTTATCCTGGTTATTTATTTTTAATTGAAAAAAATATCGTTTGTCATACTTAAATAGTGGTTCAGTTGAAGAGCTGAGAAAGTCCCCCTTAGCTGAAGGAGCTAAAAAATGTGCCAAAGCAACGCATATTTAGTTCTGCTAGTATATATTACGACTATCTATAGATGAGCTACCGCGGACCTAGGGATCTACAAAGAGAGTTAAATATTTGAAAAATTAAAAAAAAAACGCCTTTTTTAAGTTTTATATAAACTTTACATAAGTATAGAAAATTATACAATGTATATTGCAAAAAAAATCCTCTCCTATGGATTCTTGTAAAGATTCTTCTTGAAACAGCTTTCCAAAGCTTTTTAATTTAAGTAAGAAACGTTTAAAAATTTAAACGTAAAGTCTCAAGGGAAGACATGTACCTACGAGTAATTCTGATTTCCTCGGTCGAGGCACCGGTTTATAATGGAGTCAAGGCTGCCCACATCGAACACTCCATCTTTGTATCGTGACCAAGAGAAAGTTATTGTATCTTTTGTCCGACGTCAAAGAAGGAGAAGTTTTATTGGGAGCTTTTTTTGTTACGATTATTTTCACTGATAGTAATGCTTAAATAGTTTATTTAGGGTTGCGTATAAATATAAAACATACAGACAGACAGACGGACAACTACGTCATCCTATAAGGGTTTTACTTTTAAGGTAGACCCGAAAAAAAATTCGACCTCAGAACCTATAATTATCAATAAGGAATAATGAAATTCATTGATCATTCAATATATTAATAAAATATTTTCATTTCTATAAGTAAAATTATTTAAAGTGTATCATTTTAAAAATGAATCGAGTTAAATAATAATTCATATAATAATTACACTTTGTTAACTTGTATTTTGTGCGTGCTTGGGAAATGGGAAGTAGTAGGAGCGAATATGGTATCTATTTTTTAATCTAATACCCTTCTATGTATCCGGAAGCTGTTATATTACGGTAATTATAAATGACCTCTTGATCTATTTCTCGCAATACGACTGTCGAAGACATTGCTATTAGCATAGATGTGTATCACCGCCCATATATAGTGAAGCAGGCAGAGCCTGCGGCGCCGGCGCACTTGACGAAGTTGACACCCGGCTTACATACTGTATCGCATACTGATAAGATGTCTGCAATCATTCGCAAATAGTGAAAATATTTATTAATATTATCGATTTACTTATTAAGTACTACGCACTTAAAATAATTTTGATTTTGTCGCAGATTTATTTGGAATTTTGGTTCCTGACGTGTAATATTATGTTATAGTCTTATTTAAAAGGTCAACCATTGCGTAAATGTACTCATATTATATAACAAGCTGACTCTACACGAAGACGTAAAAGAATGTAATTGTTTTCAGTTTTTCCCAAAATTGACAATATTATGGGTTATTTCTTAAGTTTTTTTTCAAAATTCTTTCGGATTATTACATTCTCATTCTCAAGTGATGCCTCGACATCGTTACATGACATAATGATTTATCATTTTCATGGTTTCTACCCAAAAATTCAACGAATAATAACAAAATACGAAGTAGATTGAAGTTGATTGAATAGAAGGTACTAGAAATACCTATGTTTAAATAGCACCAGAATAAAGCCGTACTGGGTCACTTGTACCTTGTGTACACAGTTTTCTATGTTTATCTCACGAAAGGATGCCTGGAATGACTGCTGCCTTTTATGTGGCTGTGTATATTTGCCTAGACCCGAACATTCTTCTTTTTCTAAACGTATTGTATTTGCGAACAATGAATTCATATCTAGGTTTTATTCCTATAATACCTTACTTTCTTCCATAAAGCCTGAATAAATATGCAAACTAGCCACAGGTTGTGCATCACTTAGGAAATATGCTTATGAAAATGGCAACCACGTTTTAAATAAACGTGACACATGAACCTTAGCAATATTTTAAAATAATATAAGCGAACTTATGCAGCTGGTTCAATATACGGAATATAAATCTCGTGTCATAGTTTTTTTTTATCGAACTCCTCCGAAACGACTTGACCGATTTTTATGTTTTTTTTTTTGTGTATATTTGGTAGGTCTGAGAATAGGTCGTAAGCTATTTTTTTATCCCCCTAGGGCCTAGGCCCTAGGTGATAAGAGTGGCCCTCTCCAGGTAGGAGAAAGAAACCACACCTCCGCCTCAGAAATAAGATATTTTCCTGTATTAAAAAGTATCCTAACTATATATTGAACCTTATAATAGCTATCATCATAACAAATTTTATTATTATACATTTATTATCAATCCGTTCAATGGCTTTCTTGTGAAGCGGCCACAGCAGTCAGACAGACCAAAATTCTATAAATATAGATTTGATCTCTCAATATCTGTAATAATCACTAATTCCAGCAGATTTTCCAAAAAATATTCACTTTACAATTCGACTCAGAATTTTATTATCTACATCTACACTTCTACACTAATATTATAAAGAGGAAAACTTTGTTTGTTTGTTTGTTTGTAATGAATAGGCTCAAAAACTACTGGACCGATTTTAAAAATTCTTTCTCCATTCGAAAGCTACATTATCCACGAGTAACAAAGACTATATTTTATTTTGGAAAAAAATAGGGTTCCGTAAGATATTTGGGTTTTTCGGACACAAGGTGTAAAAAATCAACTAGAAAAGTTACTTATTTTGCGTACGCTGCCTAAACTATAAAAGATAGAACCATAAAATGTTCTAATTAATTGTAGATCTTATAGATATCTACAAAAAAGTCCGCGACACACTATACCTATCTATGTCGAGTGAGGCACAACAACCATTTTTTTATTTAAAAATTATCATAGCATTTTAAATATATGTAGGGATCTCTCCAGATTTTTTATTTTTTAATTTCAGATCAAATCTTTACTTTTATTTTTTTATGATCTGGCTTCAAAACCTAAATATAATCCTAAATTTTCATCCTTCTACAAACGCGGGCGGAGCCGCGAGGAACAGCTAGTATGTAATATAGTCTTTATAGCTTTACCGTTCCTACTTATCGTATTATATTATGTTAATGAATTCTATTCATTGCTTCTACAGCTCTCAAAGTTTTCAACTTAACTAGCACCTAATACTCCATAGAAATTATTTAAACACAGTCCAAGTGTTTGGTAAACTTGCCTAAATGTTCGACATTTTCCACCATTAATGCAGATTGCATGCTTCAGAGCTACTTATGTAAAGCATTTCGTTTGAGTACTTTTTAAATAGCAAAGCAAATAATATTAATAAGATTTGTTTTTCGATTATGATATACTAGCAGTACCCGCGGCTTCGCCCGCGTTAATTTTTTAAATATTAGGAGTCAATCCCGCGGGAACTCCGGGATAAAAAGCCTAGCTAGTATCCTATATGTTATTCTGGGTCTTCAGTTACCTACATACCAAATTTCATCGTAATCGGTTCAGTAGTATTTGCGTGAATGAGTAACAAACATCCATACTCACAAACTTTCGCATTTATAATATTAGTAGGACTAGCTTAGACCCGAGGCTTCATCTATTACTGAAGTTAATTTGTTTTTAAAATTAAAATATCTAATATCACTGAAGTTAATTTGTTTTTAAAATATAAAATAGGATATTTATTATTTACCATGATTTTTACTTTGTGTTGTAGGTTGTGCGGTTATGATTTGTTCACTAATGCTAAAAACTATACTAGAAAGCCAAAAATTAGATAATAACATATTTAAATATATCTTTGAATTTGTTACAGGTACGTGTTACACGAGTTCGAGTCTAGAGGAAGAATTCGATCAACTTAAAGCAAGTTTAAAAAAATGCACCTTGGAAATTAAAGAGTTTCATTATGATTAGAAGAATAAATATGAGTATATACTATATAGTAGGTTTTATCAATTATAAATGACACTATCTTTTCGGATTTTGTCGCAAATTTCTATTAATTATTGGTTCCTATAGTTTCGAATGATTTACAGCAGGGTCACGGCATAAGGTGTCTCGGAGTTTAAAATAAAAATCAAAATGGCACTAAATAACCTCATCAAGTTATTTATTTCAATTCTAAGCATTTGATTTTAATTTAAAAATATTATAAATATAAATTTAGCTCTTGTAGTTAAAAGTAATCTTGAGGGTACGTAAATGTATACACCTCGGTTCGCTTCTTATCGATGATATTAAAATACTTTTCAGTAAGTTCGAATACACTTAATATACTCGTATGTAGTTAGGTCGAGTTGAGCCTTCAACTTTTATTAATTTTAAACTACCTAACCTTTATTAATAAATACTTTTTTAATAAAGGTCTCAGCATCTCGTCACGTGTCATGTGTTGTTTTGTATACTAGAGGATCACTTTTCTCGAGATGCAGACAGACAGATAAAAATTCTAAAAAATAGAAATTCGGCCTCTGAATTGATAATCACTATTTTGATAAAAATTTCCAAAAAATAATTTAAGGTACAGATTTGATTTAGAATTTTATTATAAGTATACGTATCTTATACCTTTAAATGTGCAATTCTTGTATATAAATATATTATAAATAATCTGTATCTCGGAAATGTAACTCGTACTTAAATATAATTTCTAAAAAACACAATTTATCAAAAAAAAAAAAAGAATAAACCGAGCAAATTCGAAACGGCTCCAACGATTTTCATAAAAATTAGTATCCCCTGTATACTTCGGGGGCGATAAATCGATCTAGCTAGGATTCATTTTCAGAAATGTTGTTTTATTCGTGTTCTCAATAATCAACTTTATCGATAATAATCAACTTAAACATAAACTTATTTTTTTTATTGAAAGAAAATAACAAAAAGGCGGCGTTTGGGTAGCCCAATATTGCCACTAAACAGAAAAATATGACTCTTCCCGACATCTATTGGCGAATAATAATAACATTTTTCTTAAAAATACCGAGCAAAGCTCGGTCATCCAGCTACTTTTCTTTTAAAACGACACGATTTAAAAACATCTTTGCGCATAATAAAAATATAAATATTGTTAAATATTTGAATATTTTTTATTTAATCAGGAACTAATAAAAACCAATGCAGGTGTGCTCGTGAAGTCGCCACCTGTTAGGCTAATTTCGTCTCGTTTGGCGATGTTTCTTTTTATATTACTTGTGAATCACTTAAAAATTTATGCTTTTTTAAATTTAAATTAAGATATTTTTATCAGCGACGCGCTTTCTGAAATTTGAAGTGTAAAATTTTGCTTTAAAAATTACATACGGACTTAGGGATATAAGATTTACTCGTAAGGCGGGACTCACAGGGAAGCTGCTAACTGCTAAGTTAAAAAAAAAAACATAAAAAAATAATAATAATTTAATGATTGTATTGCAATTAAATTTCTTCTTACATTCAATCACACTTTTATACACTACATGTTGCATTAAATTTGTGTACAGTCTTAAATACTTTATACTTAAGCTCGTTTAAACTGACCATGTGGCATGTAAAAATAATGTTTATTACTAAACTACAACTAAATAAATAAGACACTATTTGGACTTCCGTCTAACACTTGACAGCTTCCATTATCACTGACATTTGTAAAAAGAAAACAAAAGGTAGTAGAGCCGAGTCTAGAGGCTGTAGGTGGATAATTTGTCACATGTCAGCATCTTGTCACGTGACGTGTGGAGTCAAATGATTAATTACACAAGTTCTATTACCTCATTTACATTCAGCCCCTGCCACTGCCCCTCGCGCTGCCGGCAATAATTCCCTAAATTCTGCTGCAGCAGGATCGAGAGGAGTGTGTGTTTACATACTGCCCTACCACTCACTTCGCTTTCAAGCTTCGGCAATGGCAGATGTCGAAATAATTACAGCGGCCGCGCTGTCTCTTTTTGCGATACATAATTATGTTCGATATTTAAAAAGATCCAGGCGCTCGACGAGTACTGAACGTCGGAGCAGAATGTAAGCACGCACTGCCGCTCAAGCTGCTTGGTCCTTTGACTTCCGCACAAAAAACCGCCATTTTGGGGAGCGCTGGGCAGCGCGAGTGGCAATGGCAGTGGCATGAGAAGTGTCGCGTTTACACACTCGTCCTGCCCACTTCCCTGCCCACTTCCCTGCTCACTACGGCTGAATGTAAATGCGGTATATAAATATCAGGATTTGTTAAATAAATTTCCAGACAAGAAAGTATAATTAACTGGATTCGTCTTATCTCGTTTGTGCCTTTAAAGTAAACAATGTTCATTTAATCATATGTTCAAAATAAACTTTTATAATTAATTAATTTATAATTAAATAGGTTTAGCGGGAGCGAAGCCGCGGGTTTCGCTAGTAAATGTATACAAAAACTTGACAAATAATACGCTAAAACCTTAAAACACCATGAAAATCGGTGCTTCAGTTCAGTAGCTTTTGAGTTTATCGCGAACAGACAGACAGACGACTTTACTTTAATAATATGTGGTGATTAGCGATTTACGTTAGCTTCACTTGGGTCTGTCCCGAGATTTGTATATTTATTTATTTATTTAATTTTATTTACATCTTTTAATACGTAACATTTAGAAAAAACATAAATAACATTTTCAACTTAAATCATATAACAAAAACAATGTACTTACCTTAAAATCAATAACAAGTGTACAACATAGCATTGCCAGTTCATAAATTAAAAGTACGAAAATCAAGAATAAAACTAAAAAATATTAGTAATAATCATTTTAAAAAAATAATATCATTTTATAAATGAAATCAATAATAAAAAAAAATAATTAAAATTGTAATAGTAAAGAAAATAATAATAATAGTAGATTAAAATAAAAATAACATCAAAACAAACATCAAAATTTAATCCCTAAATTTTATAGTAGACTTTGTAATAATCCAAACCCATAGTCTATCTATGTACTGAACTTCATCCAAAACCGTTAAGTGAGTCCAGTCTGAGTGAAGTAGTAACAAACATACACACACAATAACTTATGTTTTTATAACTATCGTTTAACTACGGCCTATGCTTCGTTTAGCATAATTATATTGAATATATATTAATACTCTCTTTTACATTTTCATAATCAATTTACGAGTATGTCCCGCACTAAAAGGTAGCTTCAATTTTAAATTCAAAAAGCCTTTTTTCGATAATTGATTTAACAGTCTGTTAACTTCTATCGAGCTATTTGTATCGACAGCAACGTGATGAATATGCATACACTAACTTTTTACCAACTTTATAAAAATATAAGCAAGCAAGATAAACACTTGGATCCTTCAAAGAAATTCTAAATAAATTACTATAACAAGATGTAGAGATATAAATAAATATGTTGGGACATTATTACACACAGCACCATCTATTTCCGTGGTAAGCTACGAGGCTTGTGTTACGGATACCAGATAGTTGATACATTACACATCTATAACTTTAAATACATACATACTGCAAATATGACTGAAACACCCATGACTGGAGTACAATTCGTACCTAACAAATGAATGCTCTCAGCGGGACTCAAACACACGACCGATGGCGTAACAAGTAGCGTCACTGCAAACAAAACCAAACCTATCGTCAAATAAAAATAAAAATGTATATTTTTTGTTTACTTATTTTTATGGAGATTAATAAGAAAAGTCTATTAAAAACGATCTTGTTCAAGCTCTTTCACCGATAGAAATATGGTGCAAAAAATTATATGGTAAAAATGAAATTATAATTTGTGCTAAGTTGTAACCCCATCGCACTTGGTCAACGGTTGGACTATGGTTTGACTAATGACACTTCCCTCCATTTTGTATTGAAGGGAGGCCCAGCAGTGGGACGTTAAAAAGGGATGCATACTTTTTTATATAAAACTTGTTTAACATTTTTAATAATATTTGTTATATAAATATTTAAAATATCAATCAATACTATGAACTTGTTAACGATTAACGCAAAAAACTACGAGGTTCAACGACCAAGTGATTATATTTAAGATACCTAAAAACCGGTTCACGGATACCTAGATCGTGTGCTGCACACAAAAAATATTTGTTTTCGTAAAAACAGCTTCGTGATTTAAAATAATTGGCCTCTTGAGGATGAATTCTTACTACATATAATTAAATGGCAGGAAATTTATATTATTTATTGTCCGATTTCAAAAAAGAAGGGTGTTGCCTTTGCCCATTATGAACTTACTACGACATAGGCCAAAGCTACATTATTGTAAACATGTAAAAATGACTAGTTATTTAATGTCAATTTAGTCTCTACTAAAAGTTCCATCAAGATCGGTCTAACATTAGCTGGAAAAAACGTCGTAAAAATGCTAAAAACTCGTAAACTTCACGCAACTGCATTTAGCCTCTTGTATTAAATTGTACTACGAAGTTATCCACGTACTAGATTACCATAATGTAGGAATAAGTACCGATTAGCATAAAGCCGCGGTCCGACCGCGGCGGCTAAGCTGGGCTTAGCTATGTACTACGATCCATAGATATAATTCTAGTCATTCTATTGAATGTTGGGGATCTTGGTACTTAAATAGCCATTACATTCGTTTCGATTCGTTTGTTTTTATCAATATTTATTTACCAAATATCTTCGTTCATAATGTTAAAATATAACGGTAGTTGTAAAAAGACCATATTTTTTAAAACTATTGTTCTTCTATCTATCTGTCTGTCTGTTTGTTCTGGCTTTTCTCCGAAACGGCTAGATTTTGACGACTTTCACTGGTAGAAAGTTAGTTATAAAGAGGCTTCTTAAATAGGCAGTCTGCAATTCTGCAGTACAGTGTCTAAATTAAAATTTATTTGATTTATGATTAGATTAGAAGTAAGGGTGAGTCGCTATATATGAAACAACAGAAAAAGTCTAGTTGTATATTTATCACAGTTGTCAGACCATGCATGTTAATAGCAAAACTCTTCGTAAACCTGTTTAGTTTTGCCTTAATTAAATTATTATGACGGAGATAATAAATTAATTACACAACCGTCTAATATTATACCTTACGTGGTCTTTAGGCCATCACATTACCCCATGTCATTTAAAACAGAGTCTTGTCAAAGCACTATCTGATGCTAACTTTTACAAATGGTGAAACTAAGTTGTACTACTTGCGTAACATAACTGAGACTTATGTTTGAAGTTACCTGAGTCGCTTTGTTATATAATAACTTGATTTAAGTAAACGCTTGAATAGTATTTGTTTTAAGTACTAGTGACACTATGATTTTTCATGTTGGCAAATTTTCCTATATTTCAAACCACCTGATGGAAGTTAATACAAGAATGAAACAAAAGCATTTAAATAGAATATATTCAATTATTAAATTATAAATATTGTAAAATGAAAGAAATCTCTGTGAAATTAAAATAAAACGGCATTCTTATAGTAAAATAGTGTATTTCAAGATTATGCATGATTAATTAAATCTGGAATTTTGAAGTACTTTTTTGTCAGTACTAAAATACTTTTTAGTTTGTAATTTTGGAGATGGGGATAAATAAGAGAAGTAGGAACTTCTCGTTCCTTGTGTCTTTTTTCACAATTTGACGGTTCACAATATGACAGTTTACAATCTAGCGAGATAGATTATAATCTAGTGGTACTTACAATTTTACATACATAAATTAATTTTATATACATATGTATATAAGATTCAGCATATAATTGAACCGATTTCAGTTCCAGCTGCCAGTCTTATTGCAATTATGAGACTGAGCAGGGCATATTGTAGTACACAATGCACTCTCCTTACTTTAAAGTTTAAACAACATTTCGATGGGACGACATCTCGACACAACCGATGAAAGATACCCTTATCTCATCGGTCATGTCGAGGCAGGATCTACAGCTCAACGCTAATTTCCCACTCTGGACTTGTACTAGATATTTCGTAACCGATAAAAATTACTACTTTAGGTCCAACTACTTTGATACTCGAACCTTAGATCTCCCAATATATAGTACCTGTGACTTAAATGCAGCACAGCAAGTCGTAATTATAAGCCACTTTTCACAATAAGTATAAAATTGTGTCAAATTATTTAATACTAGCGACTCACCCTCGCTTTGCTCGGGCTCGTCTCTAGGTACCTCTTTTAGCATAAAATTTTTACAATCTTTGAATGTCATATGTCTTACTTATTGATATATAATCCAAAGCCTAAAGAATAAGTTTCAATCTTCTATCTTATAAAACTTACGGAATTTCATACAAACTTTCATCCCGTATTTCAACAGCCCTTTCTTCACCTTGAAAAGTAGCCTATCTCCTTTCTCAGGCTCTAGACTACATGTGTGCCAAACATTAAACCTGTCAAGAAGTTTTTAAGTTTATTCCATACATACAAAAATACAAATCTTTCCTCTTTGTAATATTAGTACAGATAATTTAACTCTAGCACTTCAAAGAACTTGGCATTATAAAAATACTTTAAACTGAGGTTAATTGTCCCTTATAGTAGTAAAAGTAAATAAACGAATTAATTTGATTAATAACTTTCGTTCTCACTACGAGAGTTACGGACTAAATGTAAAGTGTTATTACATTTTAAATTACGTCTTTATTATCCTGCGAGTTTTGAATAAGTAATTATTTTCTATTAGCGACCCGCTCGCGTCGCTCTGACTCCGACCCCCCTTAGCGCTTAGACTATTATTTGCATTATTATATTTTACTGAAACTGCTGTTTGTTCCGTGTAGTGCTTGTGTATTAAATCTGTGACGTTGTCTCGGGTGCATGGGTAGGGGGTTGACACTAGACATAGACATCTAGGTATGAGCCCTCATGGTGAGAGGACGTCAATCGTGCATACTGAAGACCAAGCGAGCCAAACAATGTTATATATAAAAATACTACATTCCGGAAAAAATGAATTGAATTAAATAATAAAAAAACAACATCGACATGATAAATTACGTCTAACAATCATATGTGGGAACTTTGACTGTAGGTACATAAGTAAGTCCAAACTTCAACGCTTTACTGAAAGCTCTTCAAAACTTGCACAACTCTTAATTCTAATTAGATCGCTAACATCCAATTACTACATTCTAATTTCACACTTACTCGTACCTATTCAAAATCTCAAAAATAACCTAAAAACCGTATATACGGCTATTCTTCTTCTATAGCTTGGAGAATAACCATGCTTAATTACAAATTCCAAAGTTTCAATTAACTGGATCTTACTTTGCATACTCTACAAATATTAGTCTCTAGTGGGTAACAAATGTACGACTAGCAGAGCAAGTGGTAATCAATTCACAAACATACATTATGCATAACATAAATTGTACCTATTATGCCACATTCAAACCCTTTATTATCTTTGATCATTGCATATAATGTTTCTAGCGCTTATTCATATCGTAAATGCTTTTATCTCATTTGATAGTTAATAATTTATCGAATATATCAATTTCCCAACAGAATCACTTAAGTATTAGCTACCTATATACGTATACTGTAACGACGGGTTTGAATACGGAATAGGATTTAATTAGAAAGTTATCCAAGCAATTATACACTCAATTGATCGTGAAAATGATTCCAGGAGGAGATAAATTGCGATTGCCTTCAGCCTAGATCACAATCGAGCGGATAATCATATAACTTTTCGAGCATAAATCCGCTTTCCGAGTTTATTATTTGTTCCTCGTCGTAAGTCAAACTAAAACATGTATCATCATAACAGCTTTATGTAATCTCCGATGATACGAGATGTTTGATTTGTATTTCTTAAAGAAAAATCTGGTTCTTAGACAAAATGTCTTTTCTCATACGCTAAATAGTAAGTGTTTAAAAATTCTATTGAAGTATTTCATACGGAACAAATACTATCTTGGGATTTCGAAGGTACGAGTTAAAATCAATCAAATAAACCACTTGTCTTACGGCGAAGGAAAACCTCGTGAAGAAACCTGCAGGTCTGAGAGAACCTAGCAAGTTTTCAGTGTGCAAACAGACGTCCAAAAATCTACTAAACCTCAGTCGACCAGCGCTGTGGACTATGGTCTAATCTACCTCGTATTAAAGACAGGCCGTGCCCAGCAGTGGGACGTGGAGTTAGATCATAATATGTGTGTTCATTTCGTTTACATTTCTATTCATTATTAATTGAATAGAATAAAGTAGCGACCTCTATAATAGATTTAGTACTATAAATGACTGGTTTGCGATCAAAGTAAACACGCCAGCTAACTATATCATTAGGTTTTAATAAAAACAGTGCTTTTACTGCACTTAGATAACGAGTTGGCGCAATCTTGTGCATTTGCTTTCAAAGGGGCTGGTGGACTGCCAACTTGCACTCGTTTAACTTTCCTGCAAATATCATGTTGCATCTATTGGGGTATCATTATCTGGAACTAGATCTAATATGTTGTTCAACTTTGCTCACTTCATGTTTCCTATGAAATATATTTATTTTTAAAAAAGAAAATATTAGCTTGGTATATAATGCCCAGATAATACGTGTAAAATGAGATTATAGAAATTTTAGAGATGTCTTAACATTCATATATATTTTTGAATTCAAAATTACCACTGTAGTTCTGTCACAACTTATCCTTGTCATTGTAATAATTTCCAACAGCTTTCTTACATGATATATTACTGTGCAGCCTTTTTAGTTTACATTTCTGAATCTTGAAACCATTCCTTTATGGAAATTTTCCGTTTCGCAAGTTAAAAGGGCTACAGCTTGTGTCTGTGCCAAGCTCGTGTACAGAAATCAGTAACGATATGGGAAAAAATATATTCTTAGCGACCTGAAGTCGTATCCCTAAGCAACTTATTTGTAAAAGATTAAAATCCCATGCTACCAATTAATTTCCTGGGATGAAATGTCACCATCTTACTGTTTTCCATGTCACTCTGCATTTTTAGCATGGAGATTAGAGACCTCAGGTCCTAACCTCCTTAGGTCTCTAACCTCCATGATTTTTAGTATATAAAATAGCAATCTTCTTGTGTCAGGATAATGTGATAGCTTGCTATTTTAAAAACTTACGAAGCTGATTTTCGCTTGAGTGCGGAGAATTTTTCACGATCTTGTAAATAAAATCGCTAATTCCTTTTATTACCTTCCTTAATTAGGCAGTAATTCGAATTTTATGACCTCCATCGGATATTTGAGCGTAAAGCGAGACGAATGACGTGGAACTCGTACTTTACGATCGTACGCGCTAAACCCGATCTTTGTTTTTACTCTGAATGTATTTAACTTGATTTTAATCCAAGTCCATATAAATTGTAGCTTTGTTCAGTTCTCACTTGCGATAAGTTGATTGAATTTGCTGGGAACTGTTGGAAGTTGGTTTTCTTTACTTTAATTTTACTTTATTTAAAGTTTTTCTTATAAATATAGGATTGAACAATACGAGATAGTAATATATATAAGCTTACTGTTGGGAATTTTTAAGCCCAAAAAATAGTTTTATAATTAATAATCATAATTTTTGTAATGTAAGTACTTATAAACAAAAACAGATTTAAACGATGAATTGGTATAATGAATATTTATGTGATAAGTCTCCACAACGTATCCCTTACACTTCAAATGTTAACCCTCATTATTATAATAATTTCCTTTTCTCTCAAACTATTTTCGCTCACATCCTTCAATGTAATATTCAGTACATCACGTCTAGACCCTTGAAAGGAGAGCTCGGTCTTTGTTCAGGCTGAAAATAAAAGGCCACTGAAATTTATTGTCTCGTCCCTCGTGCAATTAAACATTTCTGTTCCTAGTCTATTTGGAGCATCCACCAACTGGGAATTGTAGGAGGTTTTTGTTTGGAATGGTAAGCTTTTTTTGAGTATGTAATTATATATATATATATTGCTAAATAGTTTCTTCGTAATGACAAGAATGTTCCAGTTTTTGAATACCTTGTCCTCGTTTTATCTAGCCCTTGATTTTCGCTACCCTATAACCCAGGGGATCCATAATATATGGGTCCAAGGACCTTTCAAGACCATAAAGTACCTTTATCAAAAAAAGACGTAGATTCTTTGCTGCTTGGTCCTTGCTGATCTTAATATTATTGTGAAATATATTGTATTTTTTAACTAATGATAGAATGTTATACATTCTACAAAAAATAATTATTTTTATTCTATAAAAAATAATAATAGAACCACTCTTGAGAAATAACCCATTGATAAAAATATAAACAATGAAACTTGATTCACAATTATAAAATATATCTCACAGTGCATGCACAGGGGATCTAACCAAATTGGTTATCTCCTCCGATTTTGAAGTCGAATATAGTCAGATTGGAGAAAAATAAGCCATTTTATTCAGAACTAGCTCTGCCCGCGACTTCTTTCTTTTGGAGTACAGGATAAAATAAAATTTCTACAATAAAAGTAGCCTAAGTTACTCCTTAAAACAAAGCCGTTTCAGAGATTACCCGGAACAAACGGACAGATAAAAATTTTTTAAATTGATTTTTTGATGTATGTATCTTATATACTATCATACGTATTAAGTGAAAAGCTGTTAATTTGAAATTAAAAACGGACACTTCAATTTTATTTATATGTATGTATGAATATAATAAAACGTCACGAGTTTGTCTGTCAAATCACAATGGGAAATTGCCCCATGATTTGAAATTACTCATTAAGGAAGTAATTGGTACTTAAAAGTGTATATTCGAATTTTTCCGCGAATTTATTTTGCTTTCTTTCAAAGAAGTACTGTGTCGAGATATATGTATAAACTTCTGAGACGTCAAATACCTTAGTCTCTCCCGTGACCCCGATTGATGTAAAGCATTCGAAACGTCGGGAACCTAAAATCCAAATAAATCCGTGACAAAATCCAAAAAGATAGTTTAATTTATATTTTTTTCATAGATTTTTATTACATTTTTTACACTGTCCCATTTGTCGTCATCGTGTTATTTAGAACGTTCAAACTTTTGTATCATATATGGAGGTACATACATATGTTTTCATATATTTTATTTATATATACGTCGAACCTTTTTTGTTGGCTTCGATACGTCAGCATTCGCTTGAATTCGTTTGGAATACTGCTCGTAAAATTTGCTCTAAAAATCAAAGAACTGAATTTAAAGCTAGAAAGCTATAAAAGTCAACTTTTTACTCCCACACAAAAATGTATGTCCACCTACAACATTTTTAATAATACCATATTCAGATTTTAATTACGGTTTATATTCTCAGCTAGCGAACCCGGCCCGCTTCGCTGGGTGTAAGATAAAATAAATTAAACGGTTTTTATTATTTTCTAATAAAATAAAAGTAGCCTAAGTTACTCCTTATAACATTAACTATCTGCGAGTGAAAGTCCCGTCAAAATCGGTCCAGCCATTTTAGAGATTAAGGGAACAAATAGACAGACAGACAAAAAATTTAAAAAAATGATTTTTTGATGTAAGTAGGTACCTTATATTATACATTTTATATGCTTTTTGTAAAAAGCTGTTACTTTAAAATTAAAAACAGACACTTCAATTTTATTTGTAATATACCGATGTACTGATATGGAATATGAATATCGAATACTAGATTGAATATAAGTTTTAGTAATGATCTATAATATTTCATCATTATTCCAAGACGTTGATCCCAACGACGTGATTTTCGTAGCCCTATCGAGGAGAGGGCTTGACGGCTCTTCTACTAACAACCACTGCCATAACAACTATTTTTAATATGCACTACGCTAAAATGAAAAGAGTTCTATTTCATCACATATCACCAGATTGACCATTTTTAGTAACATCGCTACTACTGTAAGTAGAAATCGAATCCGTATACAATTTTGTTAGACGCTTTGTGTTATTTTAAATGCAATAATAGCAAGTTAATATTGAAAAACGGAAAGTTGTAAAGGTATTTTTAATAAAACTATAAACGGAAGTATAAATTTTAATTCTTAACCCTATTTTCAACGTCCCTGACATGCTCGCGTCAAATATTTCTGAAGTACACGCTCCTTGATTTTTACAAACTTATTATGTAATACAATAGTGATTCACTCTCGCTTCACTCAACTTCCAAACCCATAATTTGTACCAAAAATTATGGTTCAAGCTAAACCATAATTTTTCATGGATTCCCTGTAAAAGTTGCATATGTACAATGCTTGCCTTTAAATTTGTATAAAGCAATGCTTTCCTAAAAATTATTTTCTTATTTCTTCTCTTCTTCTTCTTCTTGTTCTGCATTAAACTTATCTTGAGAAATTAGTTTCAGGTCATAGATAGATTTTCAGGTTATAGACAGAAAATTGTAGAATGGTGGTTTACAACATTTATAGCTTGTGTTTCATTTTATTTTATTATTTTATAAGTCATAAAGCAAATAAGAAATGTATCTAAGTCGTAAAAATGGTCGTTTGCGAACTTCATTTGCATAGCGATTTAGTGAACTTTATTATGCTCTAAAACTTTCAATTTTGCAATTCTAATACGAAAAATATTAAAAAATAATCTACTGTCTTTCATTTACCTTACAAATTGTCTATTTAGAAGTTATAGTTTCATCTCATTTTTTACAATCGACTTATTTCAAAGCTTTTAGGTGTGTCAGGTCGTTAATCTTAACCAAATCCCACTACTTTACCCGCTAGTGAAGACTTGGTCGATTCAATTACGAGCTTCTTGTTGCCAGGGTGTCCATCTGCATTCCCGGATCTTCTATCCAGTAAAATCGAATTAAAATAGGTTGAGTAATCTCAAAAGTTAGTGTTATCGAATTTTCCAACCATCTTTCGATAGTCGTACTAATTCAACCACCAAGTTTGGTATTTTCGGACGAACCATCTTGAGGGCCTCCTGCAGACAATCTTGCGATAAGTCGTATTTATTCCACCACACAGTCATACTAATTCACCGTAACGTCTGGCTTTGACGGTCGTTTGCTGAGCCATTCGAAACAGCGAATTTTCTAAAAAAAAAGAAAAATATGTTTAGTGTGTACAAAAATACGGAATAAAACAATTAATGGTCATTAGGTTTTGGTACCGTCCTATTTTAAAATAATGATAGACTCTTCAATTTTTATATACAAAAGTATACAGAATAAATATATGGGTATCTATTATATACTCTGGTATATGTGAATAATATATGCAGCAGTGCTTTAAAAGTTTATCCGACAGTATGAACAGTCAAATTCCAATATTTGCTTTGCACAAATATCGCGCTATGGAGATATCGCTTGAAAACTTTGTGCTTTCCAATATAACAGGGTTCAGTCTACTTCTCTCTCCCTCTTTGTCGTATATCACTTTGATCAGTTTTTACCAACTTTAAATTAAAGAGAATATCTTATACAATTACTAATAATTCCCGCGGCTTTGCTCGTATTATAATGACTATTAAAAATAGTGATTGGTGGTAGGAGTGTGAAAATTTAGGGTTATAAGTATTTTTGATGTTGATAATAAAAAAATAAAAATAAAAATTTGATCTACAAATAAAAATGTAGAGAGGGCTCATAAAATAAAAAATAAAATATACTCAAAAAATTTAATAAAAATCTGTCAAGCCGTTTCGGAGGAGTTCGATAACTAACACTATGAAACGAGATTTTTATATATTAGAGATAGTAAAGTGAGGGTAGTCTGATATAATAGAAAGCTCAAGACAAAATGCTCCCTTAATTATGTAACATTTTTTTGAGAGATTTTATTCTCTTAGATTTTCGGCAGTTAAAAGTATACTGAACTTTCAACATTGTTAGCAATTCGCGAGTTCTACAAAGGTCCCAATATTTCTAGACTTCCAAATGTAATTCTCGTCACGTTCTCGACCCCACCACAGGATATGATTCCGTCGTACTGCGGTCTGTGCATACTTAATACGTTGATATAATTTTACACTTACATTCATGAGTACTTAAAAATTTACTAAATTTTATTATATTCTTTCCTTCTTTACAATTTTGGTCACCAGTTTATTATTGGTAAGTAAAATTCGAAGCGTGTCTCATAAATTGAGATTTCTATGTCTTGTAACACATGTACTGTTCAAAATTGATCACTTGAATTATACCCTTAAATCTATTATTGTTATTATAATTAAAACGTTTATTTAAACATCATGCCGTTTTTTGTGAGAACTGCATGAATAATCGTTTGATAGTTTTTGGATCGCATTCAACGATACAGAAGCCGCAGAGACTTTGTTTTTATAATACACTAACAATACCCGTGTCTTTGCACGTGCTCAAACCGATCGCTACTAAACTTCTCAGGATCACCCTGGGCTGGCACATCTGGGCTAATCTGAAGAGTGCCTGAAAATTTCATCTACATCGCTTCAGCCGTAGTCATATTACCTAAGTTATACTAGTAGGGAACATACATACACACATTGATATTTATCAGTACATATAAATAAAATTACTTCAATTTTTGTCTGCTATTAATTTCTGTCTGTCTGTTTGTTCCGGCTAATCTCTGAAACTGCTGGACCGATTTCGATGGGACTTTCACTCGCAGATAGCTAATGTTATAAGGAGTAACTTAGGCTACTTTTATTTATTAGAAAATGTTGAAAACCGTCAAATTTTCATTTATATAGACTGTGATATTACAAATTTGCAAGTTTGCATTTGGTGTTAGCGTTACAAAATTGGCCTTATCTTTAATAGAGCTGTTGAGTTCTTCAAACTCCAACTTATTCTTTTGTACTCTTGTTCAGGTTTGTCGTACTTTTGATAAAGCCGTGTTGGAAATAGTAGTGGAATATTCTAAAGCATTTCCCTGGCTATTCAACCGTTTCTAAGAGCTCGCCAGCTCTGGCCTGCCTGTAATATCTCGTTTAAAGGCACAAGAGAGAGGTGGTTCATTTAAAAAAAACTGGTTATATTAAAATAATATATACTATAAATTTAAATATATAGTATTTTTGTATGTACTTACAGTTTTAAATTCAATGAATTTAGTTAAGTATGTGCAATAACAAGCAGAAATGTATTAATAAATGTTTTATGTGGCTAGAACAACCTAATATATTTCAGTAATTATGAAGCTATGATTTACAATTATAATTCAATTAATTAAGTTTTTATAATTCGAAATATTGTATGCTAAGTTAAAAATCATCTACAGTATTAATTTTAACACTTTCTTAGATTTACGCAAATATTCGACATTATAAATGAAACGACCTTTTCGGATTTTGTCCCGGATTTACTTTGATCATGATTGCTGTAAAACATTCGAAACGTCGGGAAATAAAAATCAAAATAAATCCGCGACAATATCCGAAAAGATAGTTTTATTTATAATTTTATTGTCTCTATAAGGTCAATATCGTAGTATTTTATAGCATTTTTAGCATTACTAGCCAAAAAAACATACTCTTCGAGTAACATGTCTTTAATATGTACAGACTGGCAGACTAGACTAAATTATAAGGGTTCAGTTTTTGTTTGTTTTGACTAAAGCTAAGATAAGCTTTAAAAATCACTAGCGCTTTGATTTAAAGGAGATGCGTGAAAATAAAATTGTGTGGGGGTTTAAGAATTTTCTGAGGCACGCGTTGCCTTTATTATAAGATACGGAGTTTTAGACTTAAAAAATATATAGGCAGAGTCCAGCAAATTATGTCAAAGTAATAAATAGTAGCGTACTTTGCTGTTTATGCTCCTATTCTCGATTTGGTCATGTACAGATAGCTTTTACTTAAAATATTAATGGATGTGTTAGGTTAATTGATATATTTTTTTTATGAATAAAATATAAATGTTAGGAATTATATTTTATTGTATTTTTAAGTTTAGTTTCCTTAAGAGAGTTTCATAATAGTAGTATCTTTTAAAATGTATTGCATTCAGCCCTTTTCCCACTGCTGGGCATGGGCCAACTTTATACGAGAGGGATCAGGCTAAAGTCTTTCGCAAAACTTGCTAGGTTCTCTCAGACATGCAGGTTTCCTCACGATGTTTTCCTTCACCGTAAGACAAGTGGTAATCATGATAGAAATGATTCGCACACGAAAATATCAGAGGTGCGAGACCCGGATTTGAACCCGTATCACTCGGTTATACAAGCGACCGTGTCACCACTGGGATACCACTGTCTTTTATTCATTACCATTTAAATATATCAGTATACAAAATGTCATAAGTATACATACTATTTAAAAATTTATAACCTACTAGCGGACCCAGCCACGCGTTGCTGTGACCATATGATATATAGCCATTCCAGTGGTATTATAGAGGTCAGTGGGTGGTGGCGCTAACTCTTCCCCGTCCCTGAGGGCCTGGTACTTGGTTTAACGCAACCTTGTTGGAAGTGATGAAGCATGAGAAGTTTCACTTCAATAAAAATAAAAAAGTAACAAAAGTGTATATAAATTTAAATATATATTACGATAAAGTAAAATATTTTATTTCTAAATTTTATATTCAAACGCGCCATCTACAATCTGTGCAACTTAGATGCCAAGCCGCCATCTATAAATACACACTAAAGTCGTATAATAAATATTTAATTTGTAATAACTAATATTGAGATCAATAATTGAGATAAAAACTACCCTATCTCGTAAGTTTGACCAAATTACATATGCTTACAAAATTTGATGAAAATTGGTTCAGCAGTTTAGGAGTCCATTGAGGACAAACATTGTGACACGAGATTTATATATATTATTATTATTATTATATTTAAAATAATGATTGTTTGACTTCATTTTCAATGACACTAGGTATTTACCTTAGTCTGAGACAAAAGTATTATTTTAAGGCATATTTAACTGCTTCCACACCACATGTAATTGGGGTTATCTCCCGCAGGTGAGTGACCGATAGCTAGATAATGATACACAAACTAATTTGTCGACACGATTTAGTTAGCATTACCTGAATAAAAGGTTGACAACAGGGCCCTTTAGACTTAGCGGGCACTTACTGAAAACAATTCGGCGACACGTTTGGTTAAGTTTGTAGTGACGTACTTGCTATACCAATTTTCGCGGGTTCGAGTTCCGCTGGAGGCATTCATTTGTTGAGTACGAATGGTTGTACTCCATTCATGGACATTTAAAACACTAACCTAAGGAAATCTATACATTAAATAATTTTAAAAACAGAAACTGTAACTTATTGTGTATTGAATATAGATCCCAAAACAACAATAATTATTAAACATTTTGTCTGTCTGTTTGTGTGCGTTTAACACAAAAAATACTGAATCGATGGTAGCTTAATTAATATTAATATGATCACATTAACCTAAGAAAGTATAATAATACAATATAGCAAAAAGTTTTTGAAGAAAGAATAAGCATCGTCAGGGCACGAGCGAAGCTTGGCCCGAGGGTGGGAAGCTGTAACGTATATAAAAATAATGACCACCTCGTCGTCAAAGTCCTCTTTAATTTGAGAGGCCTTTTAAATTTGTCTTCACTTCACACACAAATTCTTTTCTCTTTAGCTTTTGCGATATTCCGCGACGCTTTTATTACGATCAATGATTAGGCTAAAAATTTTCCGCTCAAAATGTATTGTTTCGAATTTTTATGTAAACGTCCCTTACATTTTTGTCATTTGTAATTTGATTAAGCTTAGATGTCAGTCAAGTCCAATACAAAAAGTCGACTTCAGTTTTATATTTCATTTTCTGTATGGCAGCGGTACCACTGCACAGTGGTAGCGTGCTCGCTTGAAAATCGAGTGTAATGGGTTCAAACTCCGGGTCATCGTACAAGTCATTTTCTAACATTTACCTTTTGTCTTACGGTGATGTGGTGGATATTGTAAGGGCCGAATTAGTAAAGTAGTATCTTTACAGATAAAATTGAATTCTCTTTTCATCTGTCTATCTGTCTGTCAATTTGTTCCGGCTAATCTCTAAAACTGGTAGACAGATTTTAAAGTGGCAGATGTAAGGAGTAACTGTGCTTCTCTTATTTAAGAAAAAGAATAAGGTTTCGCTAAAGAAAATCAAGCGTACTTACGAACGAACCCGAGCGAGGCGAGGGTGGGTCACTATTTATTATTAATTTTCTAGAGTGGTATCATTTTTCAATTGCAGATGGCAATATACATAATATTATAACCAAAAAGGTGGATTTATTTTATCCAATACTATCATATCATATAATGCTAAAGGAAATCGTACAATGTCCATTGATTTGCTCTGCACATGATTACAATGCAGTTCACGTTGCTGCGACTGTTGTCACGCATCAGACCACACGTCCGTGTTGCCTTCGATATATATGGCGTATATTCTCATGATCATGTATGACGATTGTGAGTAAATAATCTATAAGTATTATGAATAAATGTGTTTTTTTTATGTTTGTTTGTAATGGATAAATTAAAAATCCGCTGAACCGATTTGAATAAAATTTAGAACGGAGATAGTTTAATACCTTTGAAAGGACATAGGAT
This sequence comes from Boloria euphrosyne, assembly GCA_951802675.2. Lineage (NCBI taxonomy): Eukaryota > Metazoa > Arthropoda > Insecta > Lepidoptera > Nymphalidae > Boloria > Boloria euphrosyne. The sequence continues at coordinate 8,807,229 of OX637896.1, forward strand.
AATTTTTATCCCGTAGTCACTGTTTGACACCGGTGTTATTTTTTTTATATTTTATACGTTTTTTTTTATGGGACAAAGCGGGCAAACGGGCAGGAGGCTCACCTGATGGTAAGTGATCACCTCCGCCCATGGACATCTGCAACACCACAGGGCTTGCAGATGCGTTGCCGGCCTTTCAGGAAAGGGAGGGAGGGAGGAGGGAGAAGGACGGGAGGAGGTATGGGGAGCGGGCTGGATTGAAATTGATTATGGGATAAAGAGATCTTAGTAAAGAAGTTATACCTTCTACGTCTTATTTCATATTTCCATCTTATACGTAATATCAAATATCTAATAAATCATCTGATAAACATGACTTTAAAAGGATTTAAATAGGCTTGTAAAGGTTCTTGGCCGTTAAGAGTAGCTCGAACAAACGTGGATCGTAACTGCATCGTGTACATAATTCATTTCTCACCATTGCCTACATCACCATTATAGAGTTGTATAATATTTGAAAATATTGTAACAATAGATAAAACTTCTATGCAATATATCATCCCAACTCTAAATTCGAATCACATCCTGAAAAAGAAAATATTAAAAATTATATTTTCTCATGCCATTCTTCTGACAAAGCAGTTTGAGCATTATGATAAATCCCTTCACAGGCAATTTCCTTTAGAAACAGAAAACTACGAGTATCTTTCAAACAAAATCTCCTATTTGTCCAGAATTCACAGGATTTGGATAAATCCGTACATTTTCTGAATAACGATCGAATAGATCATAGCCACATTTTCCGATAACGTATTGTGGCTAAGATTCTAAAATCGACACATTTCGAATTACACGGCTTTAAACATTGCTTCAACTAGACTTAAATTGGTACATTGGACACAGATTAGTTATAATGTGTAGGTATGACCTTTGTTATAACAAAACTTACGCCCTTGTTATAACGTGACTTCGATTTTAGATACATATACGAGTAATGAAAGTTTAAGGCTTCGTACTCTCTGTCGGAAACCTATACCCTCTGTCCGTCAGTCTATCCTGTCTTTTATGGATTAAAACTTTTTAAAACACGTCACGTTTGGTTCAGTTTGTAGTGACTACTTACTGTGCCAGCGGCGGTCGCGAGTTCGAGTCCCGCTGGGGGCATTCACTTGTTGAGCACGAATCTTTGTACTCCACTCATATGTGTTTATATTTATAATATGTATTTATTGTATGTATTTAAATTTATATATGTGTAGTATATCAACTATGTATCTGGTATCCGTAACACAAGCTTAGCTTACTTTACAAAATCTATACACCCACATAACCGGTATTTTAATCTCAAGTTAACTTACAAATGTTATATCGTCGAATGATTTTGTGTCAGAGGTCACGTGTTTCATTTCAGGCAGGAAGCAAGTACCTCCTTTGAGTGGAGGCCTTCACCTCAGAGGGCTCAGGGGTTCTCAAATAGACGCTATTATTTAAATAACGCTTAACCATGTAGTTCTCTTTGAGAAATATAAGGCTTTTTGTCTTATTTTATATATTTTGTGTTTAATTACATTTAAGTGATAAATTGAAATGAATAAAGATGGATTACTACTGATAAATAAATTGGTTTAAGGGAATTATTGACATGATACTCTACTAATTTTCTAACTAATTTTCTAATAAATATTTTATAGATATATATCTAATCTATATCTTACGGTGAAGGAAAACATCGTGAGGAAACCTGCATGTCTGAGAAAACCTAGCAAGTTTTCGTAAGACATGTGAAGTCCGCCAACACGCACTAGGCCAGCGCGGTGGACTATGGCCTGATCCCCCTCGTATTGAGGGAGGCCCGTGCCCAGCAGTGGGACGTTAAAAGGGGCTGATGATGATGATGATTGACATGATAATAAAAATATGGTACATATGCACTTGTACTTTCGCGTTTCATAACGATTTTTGTTTTCACTATTTCTAGACTAAAATAGGGCAGACGACACAACTTTCATAGTTACTACAAACGGTATAAACTTAAGTTATATAATATTTTGCATAAAGACCCAAAGTCAATACAATTACAAAAGTTGCTAATCAAAAAACCATAACCATGGTATTTTTAAATAGCTATGGGTTGAAGCATGTTAAGAATTTTATTAAATGTTGGATACAATATCAGTTTAGAAGTATTTAATTTCCCTCGCGGGCCATCGCTCTTCTGGGCCAATACCTGTATGAGATCATATCGGGGAAAAGCTTTCTTCATGACGCACCTCTGCGAGGTCAGCTCGCTTTAGGTTAATAGATGTTTTGGAGGAAAATGAAAATGTACTCAATTACTTCTCATAATGGAAATTGAAAAAAAAACAATGTGTTCATGATTATGGAGGTTATTTTTATATTATAATCACTAAAAACAAAATATTTGAGCTAAATAGACTACAATTAGTACCTAAATCAGACTAATAATATAAAAAAAATGAGGTAAAAAACTTTGTAAGTCTGTAAATAATTTGCTGGAATATTTTAGGTAAATTTTGATAGACAAATCGACCGTTTGGAATAAAAGGGTTCCATCTGCCTTTTAACAGGAAAGGAGATAAACAAGGAGAAAGTTTTGAAATTAAAATTTGTCTATATTATCCTCAAGATTACTTATTTTTTAATTTCATTGGATAATGCTTATCATTATTAACTAGTTTTTATCAATAATTTATTTAAATAAAAATAGGATCATAAAGAAATGAAAGTCCATAAAATGCAATGGAACCTTTTTATTTTATAATCATTAGGTTATGGTAAGTTAACAAGGTTCTATCAACAGATGAAACCTTGTTCCTTTATCTTAAACATTTATTAAGGCACATGGAACTAAATTTTCATAAAATTTTCATAAAAAAGCTTAGGTAAAACTTAAAATTTGGCAGGGAGGTAGTTAATTGCTAGTAAACGGCTTCTAAGAACGAATTTTGTAACAGGACCGGATTAAGGAGGTCTAAGGGGCTTAGCAAATTTGTATGAAATTCCTTCATTTTTGTGCTACAAGTTTTATATTTGGCAGGGAGGTAGCGTATAGTCAGTAAACATCCGCTGAAAACTAATTTCGTGACAGGGCCGAATTGAGGCGGTCTAAGTACTCGCGCTAATTTGTATGAAAGTCCTTAATTTTTTGTGCTACAAATTTAAAATTTAGCAGGGAGGTAGTTAATTGTTAGTAAACGTCCGCTAAGAACGAATTTTGCGACAGGGCCGGATTAAGGAAGTCTAAGACCTCTCGCAAGTTTTATGCAACTCCTTAATTTTTGTGCTAGAAATTTTAAATTTGTTAGGAAGGTAGTTTAAAGTTAGCAGATGTCTGCTTAGAGCGAATTCTACGATTGGGCCGGATTAAGGTGGTCTAAGGGCTTCCGTAAGTTTGTATGAAAGTCCTTCATCTTTTGTGCTACCTATAAATTTAAAATTTTGCAGGGAGGTAGTTTTTAATTAGTAGACATCTGCTAAGAAGGAATTTTGCGACAGGGCCGGATTAAGGTCTACAGTCTCTCGCAAGTTTGTATGAAATTTCTTCATTTTTTGTGCTACAAACTTAAAATTTGGCAGGAAAGTAATTTATAGTTAATAGAAGTCCGCTAAGAACGGATTTCGCTACAGGGCCGGATTAAGGAAGTCTAAGGGTTGTAGGAAGTTTCTATGCAAGTCCTTCATCTTTTGTACTACAAAGGTTTTTGTTAAGGAGGTGGTTTTTAGTTATTTGAATTCCGCTAAGAACGGTTTTTCGACAGGGTCGGATTGAAAAGGTCTCATTGCTGTAGTAAGTTTGTATGAAATTCCTTCATTTTTTGTGCTACAAACTTTAAATTTAGCAGGGATTTAGTTAATAGTCAGTAGATAACTTTTAGAGTTATACAAATCGGGCACTCCATTCAAAAAGATATTACTAATTTAAAAATTTCAATCTAAACAAAATACTAATAGAAAAATAAAACGCAGCACAGCGGGCCATCGGAAGGGGGATGGGGGTGCCAAATGCGGGAGAGGGGCGTGCACATACTAGAATGAAATATATGAAATAGGTAGCATCGTATGTGAAATAGGTAGCCGCGCGGGAGTATGATAACAATCGGTTCTGAAATAGCTGGAGTGATTTTGAAGAAATTTTCAGTCAATCTATAAATCAACCCAGCGAATGATTGAATGAAATTCAGTAGCGATTAAAAAAAATTACGCGGGCGAAGCCGCGGGCACTGCTAGTATTTAATAAAGTTTAATAATACAGCTGGTCCTGCAATGACATGAATTTTATTTTTTTTATATCATTTTTTTCTTTTGATATCACTGGATTTTTATACAATCCCGGATTATTAAATGTTGTTTCTGTGCCTGATACATTTCTTTTAGGTCGATTCTGTAACCTTAGGGTGGCTTGGAAGTAAATAGTATGTTGAAAACTTTTTAAAAACACTAACAGTTGAATTGCGGTTTGTCACTACAGATATTATTGCAACACAAAAAAACTAAAAAGGTTCCATGTGTGCAGTTGAAACCTTTTTAGATACCGTTGACCTGTACGTTTGCATTCATTTATTGAAAAAAAATTCATGAGGCAGATGGAACTTTTTTAAATCATTTTGAATCATTATTTTCACAGATAGAACTTTTTTATGCAGCTAATTCATTATAGGACCGGTAGATGACGTTCAAAGTTTTAGAGAACAAAGTTAAGGTCACATAAAACCTTTTTACGTAAAAACATCAAAATATAGAAAAATGGTAGATGGAACCCTTTTATTCCAAACAGTCGAAATGACTATGACCTAGGAAATAAATAAAAAATGCGTGCGTACAAAGTACACATGTCAAAAGTGAAAATTCTTTGGCAAACTAATTTTTAAATCTCGCTTATATTTGTACTAATCTAAAGCTTTAGGTTTCCGAGACTTAGAGGGAGGGAAGAAGAAAAATATGATTGGAATTTAATGAATTTAATTTTAATTAAAATAATAAAAGTGTCGAAAATTATTACAAATGCATTTTCTCACTCTTTCATCGGTCTCAATCGCTCTCTCCCTCTTCTTGGACAAAAACGTCAGACATTTTCGTGTCACTAATATTAAATATTATTGCGTTTCATCCGTAAAAATGTTACCCTCATACGCGCAAAGAAATTTCACTTTAAAATGTACAAATGTATGTATGTTTATCAATCTTCAATCATTGATGGTTCAGCGAATAATAAAAATAGAACTTGTCTCCATAAAACGGAACAACGACGATACAAACATATTCAAACATCTGCAGTTCCAGCATTATGTTGGGACATTATTACAACAGCGCCATCTAGTTCCGTGGTAAGCTACGTAACGTGCTTGTGTTGAGGATACCAGATAGTTGATATACTACACATATAAATTTTAAATACATACATATTATAAATATAAACACCCATGACTAGAGTACAAACATCATGCTCAACAAATGAATGCCCCCAGCGGGACTCGAACCCGCGACCGCTGACGTAGAATATAGGGTCACTACCAACTAAGCCAAATGCGTAATACTTTGAATCTTCCAATTAAATTTGGGAGAAATAAATGTTAGTTTTGATTCGGTCGATTTGTTTATTTGCCTATGACTTTTAGAGCACACTACACTTTGTTGAAAACGTGTTGTTTCTTGATCACAGGACTTAAGTAAGAAATTGCAGATTTTCTTCGAGAGAAATATTGTCGTGGCTTATTACTTGTGAACATACGTTGAATTCTGTGCAATTATGGATCTTGACGTATAAAGATGAAATTTGTATGACGTAAACATTCGCTAGGAACGGATTTAGCAATAGAGTCCTTCATTTTTTATGCTTCATATTTTAAATGTGGCAGGAGCACCTGGGGATAATCTTTATTATATTAGAGGAGACTTGCATTGAGTTCTTGATTTACATCTACAAATATAGGTAAGACGCAAAGGACTTTAAATCAAATTTAGGTTTTTGGAGTAACAGACTTAGTTCATGCCTTATTTTCCTCTCTATGTTCGTCATTACTCATCATAGCAGCAATTATCCTATAGAAACTGCTAAATTAACTCGAATATAGAGTACTAACGACTCACCCTAGCTTTTCTCGCGTTCCGTCGCGGGATTCGATAGTTATAAATAATGATGTGTTCTGCAAAGTCGTAGTACATTATTTTATCATCAATTGTTATCGCAGCGCACGCGATGTAAAGAATAATCTAGGTTATTTTTTTTTACACCTTGGGTTTCGTGGGTTACATTATTGCAGTTTTAGTAAGGTTCCCTACTTTTTTTGAATATATAATATAGCATATGTCACCCGGGGATAGTGTAGCTTTCCATCAGTGAAAGAATTTTTCAAATCGGTTCAGTACTTTCGGAGCCTATTAAATGCAAACAAACAAACAAATCTTTCCTCTTTATAATATTAGTCTAGATAGTCTAGATAATAGATATAGATAAAGTATCACTTCGATCCCTAAATCTCTCTCTATGCAGAAGGATAAATTAATAACCAGCAAAATATTCCGTTCAATTATATTAATAAAATACTATTTTAGTTTCACACGTAGTTTGGAAACCAAATGTCGGTTCCATTACTTACTCGGGAGAGGGTGCACTCAATAACTGCGGCAAATGGAATCTGAGTGTAACTGGATGGACGTCGTTTGTTCGTTTGATGGGACCAATGTAGCGAAAGTAAGCAATCATTGTGATAGATTCTGCCGTTATACTATTTTTAGCCTGCGACTTTGTTCGCGTGATACCTTTACTTTATGATATACTAGTGAATCACCCTCGATTCGCTTGGGTTGGTCGCTTGGTTTAGCGCGAGCGAAGCCACGGGTTCCGCTAGTCATATGCATAATATTATACTAAAACCTTCCTCGAGAACCCCTATCCACTGGTGACAGCATGAAAATCGGTGCAGTAGTTTTTGAGATTATCGCGAACAGACAAACGCGTCAGAGGATTCCGATTTTTAATATATAATGTTACTAGGTGGTGTAAAGCTATTTTTGGGTATAGATAAAAAATAACAAATAATATTACAATAATTTTATACATAATAAAATTCTAACTGATTTGAATCTGTACATTGTACAATAAATATATTTTGAGAAATGTTGTTGAAACAGTCATTATAAATGAAACTACCTTTTCGGATTTTGTCGCGGATTTATTTTGATCGGGAGAGTCTCTCCCGTGACCATGATTGCTGTAAAGCATTCGAAACGTCGGGAACTAAAAATCAAAATAAATCCGCGACAAAATCCGAAAAGATAGTTTCATTTATAATGTCGAATATTCGCGTAAATCTAAGACAGTCATTATAGTCGTTAGCGGCCGAATTTATAGTTTTTAAAATTTTTTGCATGTCTGTCTGTGCATCATCACGAGAATACCCCTGGATTAAAAAAATGGTATGATGATTGCTGATACACACATATAGGATAGTTTTTACTGCGGGAAAATATTTCATATCCTATGAAAAAATTGATGCTTACAGTTAAAATGTATCTAAAAATTACCCCGAGCGGAGCGAGGGTGTGTCGCTATTAGTGATATTTAAGTTTATTAAAAGGCAGTGGTAGCCCAGCGGTAACGAGTCGCTTGTATAACCGAGTGATGCGGGTTCAAATCCGGGTCTCGCACCTCTGATATTTTCATGTGCGAATCATTTCTATCATGATTACCACTTGTCGTACGGTGAAGGAAAACATCGTGAGGAAACCTGCATGTCTGAGAAAACCTAGCAAGTTTTCGTAAGACATGTGAAGTCCGCCAACACGCACTGGGCCAGCGCGGTGGACTATGGCCTGATCCCCCTCGTACTGAGGGAGGCCCGTGCCCAGCAGTGGGACGTTAAAAAGGGCTGATGATGATGATAATGATGATGAAGTTTATTAAGACGCTCAGACGAAAGTTCGATATTCATGTACTTTTCTTAAAATCATTTTTTTAACCTGGTTTTATACCTATCCTCCTTTTTCAGTAAAAACATAAACAAACCATTAATGCATATTAGGACCTAATAAAAAATTAACTTGACCTAAAAGGGTGTACATAAAAAGTTGACATCCGTCAACCCTTTTCCCTTTGTCCGAGCCATAACAATTCAATATTATGTAGATACTATATTCGTTCAATGACTATAAAACTCTCTGATGTTTTAAGTTGACCCTCAGTTTTCTATAAGCTCTATCATCAGAAATGACACAATTTCTCGTTTTGATTTAAGTTTCATTGTGTGGTTAAATCCTCTAAGAAATATCGATGTAGTAATAGTAAGTACGTAGATTGTATATTTTCTGTTATAATAGGTGTCTGATCGTTAATTAACCTTAATATTCGTAATTCATTTGGAATTATTCAATATACCGAGATAATAAGTCTTGCAGCTCACTAGCAACTTATCCTCGCTCCGTACGTACTGTTATAGCACTTTTCACTGAATGCTTTTTTAAAAAAGAAAACTTTGAATTACATAAAAACACCTTTATTTAAAAGAGCGGACCCGATTTTGTTAGGGCAAGTGTCACGCGCGGATGTTGGAATCGAACTGAACTATAATGAATACAATTATGAACTATCAAAAGTGCTAACCAAGGAAAAAGGGATAGACTACTAGGCGTTATTATATACATTACAGATATATAACAGTACGTCTCTGATGGCATATTTTCTTCCAGGAAATATTATAAAATGGTGATTAAGATAAACAACTATCACCATACCAAATTTTACCAATATCTGATCAGTACCTTTCTTGTAAGATTTTCCTTAAGAATATCATTCCCGATTCCCGCTCAAGATTTGATTAATCGTAAATTTTTCATTGAGAAAAGGTATAACCAGGATAATAAGTACGCTATTTTTATTTGCGACTTATAACATTTAAAAAACGTTAAGATCGAATCCGTAGTTTCAGTGATCATCCCGGACCAACAGCATGACTGTAGTTACCTATTTATATATTAAGATTAGGTTATTTTTTAACTAAGAGCTAGAAAACTAGAAATTGGTTTAGTATGCTAGTATAGATAGCAATTTAATTACTCAATTAATTTTAATTCAATTCGAAAAATTATAACAAAGATACGCCGAAATTTAATTCATTTTGGGTTAAAAATCTTATCATCATAAAATTAACATAATAATCATCTTAAAATTAACGGCAACAAAAATGCTTAGAATGCAATATAAAATTATATGACCCAAACAAATATACTAAAAGATTATGCCGCAATAGTTTTGATTGCAAAAGCTAAACGTTATTTACGTTTCACATAAAGTTGACAAGTTGAAGGCCCGAGTTCACGGCCACTCATAAACGCCGCATTAGGAGTGGCGTTAGAACATGGTCTACGTGACGTAGAGTATTTATTATAATCATTTGGTAAATGAATGTTAGACTTGTTTACAGAGGTCACGGGTTCGATCCTGTACTGGGGATGTTTTACATTTTACATTCGCATTTCCAAACGCTAGATTTCCGCCTAAGAGGATCAATCACTCAAAACTGAATAAACAGTAGATTAATATGACATACCGAAATAGTCTTAATGACAGTGAAGTACTTAGATTGTGATTTATTTGTAAAATAAATGTTGAGAGCTTCTTTTAAGTCCCTAAATATTTTCTTTTTTAGTTTAAATTATAAAAATACAATAGAAACTCGAGAAAGCTTCTCTGAAAGTCCAAATAATTCAGTCAAGCTAGTTTACTGCGCGCTGAATTTACAACATATTAGAGACCGTAAACTTCGATCGGAACTTGCCAGTGATATTTCACGTTCCTTATAAAAGTCAGCTCTAGACAAAGTTTTGAGCAAGCCGTTCACTTAATGTCAAACGAAACTTTATAGTTGGCTGTACTAAGAAGTGCTGGTTTTTTCCCATTTGTAATTTTATTGTTTTGGACTTGACTAATGGGATCAAATGTAAAAATCGTGAAGCCTTTATGCCACTTTGTAGTACGAGTATAGCATGTAATTGTGCTTGTTATGTATATGAATATCTATATGCAGAAGGTAATAGAAACACCTTTAAGTATATAATATTATATATTGTAAGTGATTGGGTACAAGTGTTCCCGCCAATTGCGAATATTGACTGCTCTTATGTCTATAAAATATTATTAAGATCTATATCAAATAAGGTAAGATGCCGCGATAACGCAATACAATATTATTTAGTGCAATATTATTATAAGTTACGAAGTTACGTTACATAGATATCTTCCCATAAAAGAGAGGGATTTTTTATGTGAGGTGGTATTGTATCTTTTAAACCCATGATGCAATGGTGTTTGTCAACTATTTTAAAGCTAGTTTGATCAAAATTGTTCTTGCTTCAAATACTACAGAATATATTTAACCCCAAAATAACTACGATGTGTTACTAGGTTGATATATATTTAAATATAGGTAGTTTTGAAGCAAGTTACTTAATAGGAAATGTAAATCGAATTACAACCTATTTGGCGGTGTCGTAATGTAAACATGCGACTCAATTGACTTTATGATATCATCATTAATGTAATCATAGCCATCAAACGTGGAAACGGCGCTGAAATGCGCACTCAGTAATGTATAGTGAGTTCTATCTTATAATTTTTATATAATACTAACAGCTGCTTCGCTGGGCCTAAGTTAAATTAAATTAAACGGATTTTATAATTGTCTAATAAAATAAAAGTAGCCTAAGTTACTCCTTATAACATCAGCTATCCGGGAGTGAAAATCCCGTCAAAATCGATTCAGCGTTCCAGAGATTATCCGGTACAAACAGATAGACAAACATTTTAAAAATTGTTTTTGATGTAAGTACCGTATATACTTTCATATGCATTTAGTGAAAAGGCGTTAATTTGAAATTGAAAACAGCCACTTTAATTTTATTTACATTTACTGATAAAAATTAAGCAAATTTCTCTTGTTGGCTTCAAGTTCTGAGTGCTTTTTGAAGTTTTAATAAACTCGCGTAAAAGTTATAATTAAACATATTGTTGTGTACATCAAGATGTCGTCGTGAAGGACTGCTTTGATGAATAACCTATTTGTGCCTGAAACGAAATATTATATCTGTATTTTATGTGGAATTTCTATGGACATTTTTAATAAAACATAGATTATGAGAATTGAGTAGATTAACTTCTATGCACATATTTAATAAAGCTGTATTTTTTTTTGTTATGTTGGTAATTGCACTTAAGCATGCCATCTTTAGGGGACTCACCGGCTAGGACTAAAGCTAGTTCTAAAACCTAACAGAACCTCCTCCTCCTCCAAACGATCCACTCTGCTGTCGGAGAAGTAGCAGGAGCAATCCTTACGGTATACAGCCGTATAATGAACCTTCCACCACGAAAAGGTGCACACGAGGGTGGGGGGATAGCCAAAACTGGGACAAAACAGTTTTGTCTTTGTGTATTTGTATTATATGTAGAATATAAATTAAAAAAAAAAACAGAATTACACTTAACACAATATTCACATTTCATTCAGTATTTCACTTAATAGATACATGTACTCTCTACTAAAGACGTCATTTTAATACTAATTTAAGTCACATTTACTTAAGTAATTTTATCATCTTAATCGTGATATCTCGCATCTGGGTATGTAAATATACTATTTTGAATAGCTCTATCTAACCAATATGCAGGAAATGAAATTTCTGAAAGGACTCGTGCGTGAGGAGGTTTTAGTATTAATATGGGTAAAACCACAAGCATCCTGAAATAAATTAAAAGCTTAAGTTTGTATACATTTTTAAACGTTGTAGGACATTTTATGTTAAAATACAGAAACTAAATTTTTTTTATTTATTTAAAATTTCTTAAGTAAATTGGAATTGACTCTTGTGTATTATATAGATATCGAACAGCTTCATTTAAAATATTTTTTTTATTAAACTATGATATTAAAATAGCTGTTTACCTGAAAAATTTTACTATTAGGTTATTAAATAGCTGTTCTAACTGCTCTCAGGTACTTTGGTACATTTTGAAAACCTGTAGCAAGTATATAAACCTTTGAGACGTCAAATACCTTAGTCTCTCCCATGACCATGTGCGCTGTAAAGCATTCATTAAACGTCGGGAACTAAATATCAAAATAAATCCGCGACAAAATCCGAAAGATAATTTTATTTACAATGTCAAATATTCGCGTAATCCTAAGAAAGTATTATATAAAATAATTTTTCGATTCAGATTAAAATTTCATCCAGAAAGTGTACTAATTTGTTATTCAGCTGAGTTTTCTAAATTGTATTCACTAATAGCTGTCTATCTTTTTGCAGGTACTTTCGGGATTAGTCAAATGTCGTTTCCAGGTCGTAAGTAATTAGTCCCACCTCGTTAATGTCAGCTCTGACTTTTATTCAAGATGAAACTTGTTCGTGTCCGGCTCGAAGGACCAATATAGTGCTTTTAAGTTTTGCTATTACGTAGAGTACATTTAGCTGGGTAATGAATTTTATGAATGTTTTAGTGTTAAGATTTGCTGATCATTTATGTTATAATTTTATTAATTAGGACCATTCGTGTCATTAGCAATTTGTTGATTATTCAAAATATTTTTAACTAATCTCTTAACTGATTCCCAAACTTTGTTGACTGATTTGACTTATATAAATGAACTTTGTAATTTTTTATATTTTACCTTTGTTAAAAAGTATTTTCATTTAGGTTTTGTCATAATTTTGTCATTCCAGTATGCACGTCCTTTAACGAAACTAAAACAAAAAGGAGGTCGATATTGTGTTGTACAGGAGCTATTGAAATTTATGACAGCGATGCGTCATAGCGGTTATGAAATTGTTATAAGCTATGAACCGTAAATCTAAGATAAACTCGTAAAGTTCTTTATGGCTCTACCTTCACCTATTTGGTGGAATCGGGTTAGTGATTAATGACAATGTGGTTCTGATCAGGTAAAACAATATGTGATTGTATTAATTTTCACAGTACTTTTTTAGATTTACACGAACATTTGTCAAAACTATCTTTTTGGAGTCTCGCTTGTTAATTTTGTAAGTTTCCATACATTTATTTCGTAAGAAAAATTAAGTTCGTGCCTCGTCCAAATAATATTTAACGAAAAGCCTATTACAAAATTCACTCGTTATATCTCCCTCCCTATCGTTACTTTATGGCTTTTAATGAATATTTTGAATAATATCTTATTCTGAATAATTGAATAATATTTATTAAATTATATCTCTTTGATAAACGTAAAGGTCGATGAAGATAAATACATTTGCAAATAAAATTTCAAAATGATGTATGGTTGATAATATTTCTGTAGGAAAAATATTTGTTTTTTCGATAGCAGAATATTATTTCAGTAGAACTCTTATTTGTTTCCGAACTTCATTCCGAATAATATACTATGGTGAATGAGAATAAGCATTCGTTATGGAGTCTTTTAATTTACTTTTTTAATATAACAAAAAATATAATTAAATAAAATAATTAATCAAGGAATATATAACTTTTGATGACACATTTGCCTCAGTGTCCTCTTTGTAGGGCCTACATGCTGCGCCAGCGGTCGTGGGTTCGAGTCCCGCTTGGGGTAATCATTTGATGAGCACGAATGTTTGTACTCCAGTCATGGGTGTTTATATTTATAACATGTATGTATTTAAAATTAAATGAAGTATATCAACTATCTGGTATCCGTAACACAAGCCTAGCTTACCACAGATCTAGTTGGCGCTGTTGTAATAATGTCCCAACCTATTTATTTATAACTTATTTTTTATAAAAGCTTATATTGCTTCTTATAAGTAACATTGTAATGATTTCGTATTAATCGTATCAAATGGACTTAAACCAAACAGAAATTGAACTAGCTAATACATGTACTTTAAATTATGTTCACTCTAGAGCTGTGAAGACTTTGCTGTTTCTTAACTATGTATTCTCATAAAAATAAACAATTACCGGTTTTCTTACCAACTTTGTCTTCTGTATCAACAAAAAAACCTGCATTGCAAATTATTTGTGTTAACAAAAAGCCGCATTTAGACTTAGCTTACGTCAGTCTAGGCTCGAGACCAACCCATTGCGACACTTTGACAGAATGCGGCATTCATCGTGAACTTTATTTATATCTAGGAAATACTTGATTTATCAAGAAAAACTTGTAGTAGCAAATAAGAATTGCGCTTATAAAGTATTTGATGAATAAGTAAAAGGCTTTCAAAGCAATTTGATTATTAATGATTTTATTATTCTACTGCCTCGATTCAGCTGCAGCTTGGACGGCTGAACATCTGCAGGTCCTGGGTTTGAGTCCCGGGTCGGGCCCAGTTTAGTGAGTTTTTGTATTTAGTAATTCTCAGTAACAGCCCGGAACAAAACATTTCAGTGGCTTTTGCTTCTTTGTTAATAAGTACCTGATCATATTATATAAATAATGTTTATAGTAATATATTTGACCACTTTGCGAACACTACTATGTATCTTAATGAATATTAAATATTGACAGTTTTCATATATTTTTATTGGCAAACTATCATAATTTTATGAACACGATGACAGAATAACCAGAAAAATGAACTGGCTGGATGTATACAATGCGTTAATTTGGGCGAGGTCCGTGCCAAGTTCCACATGTTCAGTATCATGTTAATGAGGAAATACTCGGAGGAATAAAGTAGAGTTATTGTATGATACTTGTTGCTGCAAAGTCGTTGTTATCAGATGAGTATATTTTGTTTCCATATATTTAAAAGTAGCGACTCATCATCACTTTGCACAGTTGGTTTGTCCCTAGTCGTCGTTTTAATATTTTTGAACGGGACCCTAATACTTTTTCTACAATAAAGTTACTCCTTATAACATCTATCTACCAGTAAAAGTTCCATCAAAATTGGTCTAGTAGTTTCGGAGATTAGCAAAGACAAACGTACAGTCAAACAATCATTTTATTTATCTGAATATGTATAAAATTTACCTATCTATATTATGTATAAAAAACTGTTTTCAAAGTTTATTTATTGATAACATAAGGTCGTTCATGCTTACTAAAAAAAAAATCGGTTGATGAGCGGCAGAGAAAAGGTACTGAACGGTTATGTCGTTGCCTATTTATTTAAAGAAAGCTACAGCCAGCCAGCATTATTATTTTAAAACAAGTGATTTCAAAAAATATTCATGAATTTATTTCTCAAAATATCAAGCTCCGCACTTTTTTCAATAGAATTTTCAGGAACTTGACCGATTTTACATATTTTTATGGATTTCTTTTTAAAAATTTTGCGTTCTGTTGGAGTTAACCTTTAGGTCTTTTTTGTGGAATATTTTCACTTAAAAAGGTGAACATTTCTGTCGAAAACCCTATGTTTAAAACTGTGTTATGTACGCAAAAGACTCTTGTAAACTCTAAGACGAGCAAAACTTTCAAATATGCAATAATTAAAGTATTCTTTGCTTTCTTTCATAAAGATGACTTTAAACAATGAAAGTTATTTCCCTACTAGCTATTCACCCCTTTCGGGTTCATCCCTTTTTTACAAGACATACACACATACAAGACGAAAGTAACAACAACCTCTCAAGCTAGAATCCATCAAGCCGTTTAGGCTACAGAGTGCCAAAAATATACATACGTACACTCGAAATACATAATCCTTTTTCTGCCGCAATCGGATAAATATTCATGGTAAATGTAGGTTTAGTAAAATTCTCTCTAAAATAAAATAACTGGTGAGTATCTAATATTTAAAGGCAGAGTTTTTGCGAGCTCTGCGAGTACATTTAAATGTAAAGTGCAGTAATATTGTCTGCATTTTCATTTGGAATTCAGAAAACGTGGTTATCCTTGGGTGACCGTTACTCAGTCGCATTACGCAATCTGACTCGACTCACTTTGTAGGTAAACCTAGTAAATACTAACATTTTACATGTTAGCATAAACATGCAATTTTGTTACTATATATATATATATATATATATATATATATATATATATATATATATATATATATATATATATATATATATATATATATATATATATATATATATATATATATATATATATATATATATATATACAGTAGAACCCGCTTAAGACGATTTCTAAGGGACCCAACCAAAAACGCGTCTTAAGCGAGAAAGCGTATTATGCGGGATACGGATAATAAAACGTACTACATATTATTATGTATTATGTTTTAATTTCGTATATGTAGGTATTAAATTATTCATTTATAAATTACATTAAATACATAGTGTAATTATAATCACGTTATTTAATCACTTATTTTGGTTTGACAGAGAGATTTTATATTCTCAATCAGATCTTCAAATGATTGAATTTCGTACGGTTCCACATTGTTATCAATGGAAGAATATCCAGGAAAACCCTAAAGTGTCACGGGTTCTTTGTCTCCTTCTAACATAACGTCAACCCCGTTATATCTGAAACCCTTTTTTAAAACTAAAATTTTGCATGGTTTCAGGCTTATTGCTTCTCATGCCGCTGCAATGTTTAGAATCGCATCATGTACAGTCAAGGGTCGTTTCCTATCAGGGTCTTCCATTTCTTGAAGATAGCAATGTATGAGTCTTATCCTGTAACTTTGTTTAGGGACCTTTACAATTCCCTAATCCTGGTTAGTGATCGCTACCCGCTAAACACACCCCTACCCCCCAACAGATAATAAGTACGTGTTGTTAGCGTATTAGGCGTATTAAACGGGTTGATGAATCGTATTAAGCGTTAAGAAATGTATGAAAACATGTCTCAAGTTCAAGGGACTGCCGAAAAGTGGCGTATTATGCGAGAAATCGTATTAAGCGTGATCGTCTTAAACGGGTTCTACTGTATATATATATATAAAAGCTAAATTCACTCATCACGAAATATCGTCAATATAAAGATGTTTGGCTTGGAAATACTTTATTCAAATTCAAATTCAAAATATTTTATTCAGCATGAAATTATTACAATTTTTTACTGAACGTCATGAGTCTACCACCAGTTCGGAAGGAAGAAACCACTGACCTGAGAAGAACTGGCGAAAGAAACTCAGCGGGACTAATGTATATTTTTTTTTTTTGTCTTAGTGTTTTTTCTTTTTTTTTTTTTTTAATTAAATTGAAATTAACAATAATTCTATAGGTTGAAACAGCCTGGTGGCGATCACATCATTCCCAAGGCGTACTATCTTCTAAAAAATCGTTAATCGTATAATATCCTTTAGTACACAAACGTTCTTTCACAATTTTTTTAAATTTGGCAATAGAAGCTTGTTGAACGTTTTCTGGGATCCTGTTGTATAAGCGTATACATTGTCCATAAAAAGAATTACTGACTCGTCGTAAGCGAGTCACAGGCATTACAAGTTTATTTTTACTCCTAGTGTTAATACTATGCATGTCGCAGTTCCTGGGAAATTCGTGTATATTTTTATGAACATATATAACATTTTCGTACACGTACTGAGAAGCAACAGTCAATATTTTTATTTCTTTAAACTTATCTCTTAATGATACTCTAGGGCCTAAACTATAAATTGCACGAATAGCTCTTTTCTGCAGGACAAAAATTGTATTAACGGTAGCTGCATTTCCCCATAATAAGATACCATATGACATAATACTATGAAAGTAACTAAAGTATACTATGCGAGCTGTATCTATGTCAGTAATTAGTGTAATTTTTTTAACCGCGAACGCTGCAGAGCTAAGCCTCTTCGCTAGCTCCTCAATATGGAGATTCCACTGCAATTTCGAATCTAAGATAATACCTAGGAATTTAGTTGACTGTACCGGTTTTAACATTTCTCCGCCTAATACTACACCATTATCAATAAGTTTAACATTAGGTGTTGTGAATTTTATTAATTTTGTTTTTTTGTTATTTAATAATAAATTATTCGAATCAAACCAATAGACAACCTTTGAGAGAGCATCGTTTACATCGTCGTATATATGTAAATTACGTTTTACCTTAAAAATAAGTGAAGTGTCATCAGCGAACAATACTATCTCATGTTTGTCCTGCACAAAAAATGGCAAATCATTTATGTAAACTAGGAAGAGAAATGGGCCAAGAATAGAGCCTTGTGGAACCCCCATATCTAACGGAGCCCCAGGGGATCTCTTACCATTTACATCAACCCTCTGTATTCTATTACTCAGATAGGAATTCAGGAGGTTGAGTGCCTTATTTCTAATCCCATAATGATGCAGTTTCCTGATCAACGTCACGTGATGCACACAATCGAAGGCCTTGGATAAGTCACAGAATATCCCAAGAGCATCCTGCGACCTCTCCCATGCCTCAAAAATATTTTTAACTAGCTCAACACTAGCATCTGCTGTGGAGCGACCTTTTGTGAAGCCAAACTGTTTCTTATAAAGTAGGTTGTGTGCATTAAAATGCGATAACATTTGCCCGAGTATGATTTTTTCAAAAATTTTACTAAATGTTGGGAGTACTGAAATGGGTCTAAAGTTATTAGGATCTTGGGTACTACCTGATTTAAAAATTGGAATAACTTTACTGTGTTTCATTAGATCAGGAAACACACCACGTTCTATACAGCCATTAAATATAGTAGCTAAATGAGGTGCAACAACATCAATTACCGAACTAACCACTTTGACAGATATACCCCATAGATCAGCTGATTTCTTGATGTCCAGGCTTCTGAAGGCTACCATTATATCTTTGGGGTTTACAGGTTTAAATTTAAATATTGCATTACATTCTTTAACGTTTTCCCTTAACAAAAATTCTGCAATGTCTGGAGACGAATTAAGAGATTGCGTTGTTGACCGTGGAATGTCAGTGAAAAATTTTTCAAACTCAGATGCAACTTCTCGTTCTGAGGTAATAAAATTATTATTAATATTTAATTTATAATCGAAGCTACGATCTGTGACTCTTCCACTTTCACAAGCAATTATGTTCCATGTCATTTTGATTTTATTTTGTGCATTTCTTATTTTGTCTTTAATATACAAGGATTTTGCCGTGTAACATACTCTTCTAAACATTTTTGAGTAGGCACTTACAAAAGAAGCAAACGATACACTATGATTATAGGCTCTTTCACTGTACAATTCGTATAGCCTTTGCCTGCTCTTGCAAATGCCAGGAGTTGCCCATTCACCAAATGTCAAGAGACCCCCTGAATTGACTGTTTTAGAAGTGAATATTGTAGAAAATTCAGTTTTTACTAATTTAAATAAAGAGTTATATAAGTAGTTGGGGTCATTAATGTAGGATTATAGTAGTAGCTGGAATTAATTAAGAATGTCTAAGGGCTCTCGTAATTTTGTCTGAAAGTCCTTTCTTTTTTTGTGCTACAGACCTTAAATCTAGCAAAGAGCTCGTCCCTAACCCGAGCGAAGCGAAGTTGCTAGTATTATATAGATACGTACTAATTATTTTGAGACTATTACCATAATAGTGTAACTGTGTGTATTGAGTATAGTATTAGGTGTGTGAATATTGATGTACACCATATTATTATATATGCTTGCTCCGTATATTTAAAAAAAAATAGTTCAGTAGTGAAATTTTTCCAAATTCTCATAATTTTTTGATCTATCTTTAAATAAGTTGGTGTGCAAGGAGTGACTGATCCGCTTATGTAAGTGAATTTCAATTAACATAATACCTTGTTTTTTCTTATTAGGCAAAGTTTAGATTAATGTGTTTGTGGTCAAAAAACAATGTAACTTGCATGGCCATAGAACATTCTCAACATGGTTATGTCATTATACATATAAAGAAATGGTGTGTATTAAGCATTCGTGTGAACCTGTCATGTACTAAAACAATTAGGTGATTATATTTTAACTTATGTCCTTGGAAGTTTGACAAAATTATGATTCTTGACGTTTATTAATTAATTTCCTTAATGAACCTTAAGTCCCAATTTGTAGAAAGAGATGGTAAGTTCAGTCGACTTCCTCACGATATTCAAATATAAACACGAAAGTTTAATAATCATTTTAATTGATATTTGCAAACATTTTTAGTAAGGCAATTCTAAATTACAATATAATGCTCTCCTGTCCTTGCTGACCCTGGCCGTACTGACCGCCATAGTTGCTTTGACCATTCTGGTACTTGTTGAAGCCACCACCACTGTGGGCACCGGTGTCGAATGATTGACTGCCGCCAACATCATGTCCGTCCGATTGCTCAGACTGAGTGATCTGGTGAGAAAAAAAGTCTTTCTGTTATCTCAGTGGATTTTGAGGTAAAAACTGGCCTTTTATTAATATTTAATTACTCTTATGTAATGAAAATTTGTTATTAGAATTTTTAGAAGCTAAGCCAACCGCTTATTTTTTACATATATTAATGAAATAAAAATAAAATAATGTTAAAATTATACACTTACGGAAGTGACTTTGCTGTTGTGGTGTCCACGGTCGTGGAAATTACTAGCTCCCTGTTTATGGTACCCTTGGTCAGTAGCACCGCTTGCACCAGCGTTAACTCGGTTGTTACTGAACTGTCCTCCATTAGCGTATCCAGATTGACCTCGCGAAGATTGTCCGCCCAATCCTAATCCTAGTCCCAAACCATTAGACAAGCCTGCTCCCAATCCGTTTACAGCACCTAGGCCCAGTCCAACTGCGCCGGCACCAGCCGCTAATGCCCCTTGACCTACAGCTCTAATCCCATTAAGACCAACTCCCACACCAGCCCCAACAGTGCCACCAACGTCTGCTCCTATTTCAGCTCCAATCCCGGCGCCAAGTCCACCAAGTCCGTTCAAACCAAGTCTATGAGGCGTGGCTTGAAGCGCTCCAGCGCAAAGGAGGACAGTAAGGACCTGTGGATACAAATTAAAATTATACACATTGTGTGTAGTTAAGTCAACTACTAGTTAACACATACAGAATTCATAAAGAAATGTTTCAAAGTTATTTGTTTCGAATTAAAATAGTAGAATAATCAAATCAATCGAATCAAAATAAGTTGAAATAGTTAATTAATTATATTTTTCTTTTTGTACTTACGATGCACTTCATGTTGGTGGTTGTTGGACTTGATATTGAATGATGTTCCGAACCGAAAGAACAAGGTTTTTATACTCACCTGTCACTAAAAAAAGTAATTAAATATTAATTAATTATTATCTAATGGTCTACGAGAAAATGTGATTAGTTAATATTTTTGTAGATTCCATGAACAGTAGAAATGAGAATGATAGTAACAAATTACATCATTATAGGTCATTAAAAGTCCTAACACACTTAGTGATCGATTACAAAATAATGAAATTTTTATTACGAAAATGTTTAGAATTCGTCTTTGACCACATGACAATGTAAAGTAATAAATAACTAAGTAAATAATATCATAAGTAATCTCTAATATATAAAAATCTCGTGTCACAGTGTTTGTTATTGAACTCCGCCGAACCGGCTTGACCGATTTTTATGACATTTTTTGTGTATATTTGGTAATGGTGGGTCTCTCCTGATATTTATTTTTTTATTTTTAGACCAAATTCTTATTTTTCACTTTTTTATGATTTGGTATGAAAAAATCTTTTAACCCTCAATTTTTATCCCTCGGGCGTGGGTGGAGCTGCGGGATTTGCTAGTCTTATATAATATCCTAGAAGATCCGGCCATGCGGTGTAAGTAGCAGTTTCCCAGATTTTTTATAACAAAAAGAAATGGCTAGCTTAAGGACTGTACTAATGCTTTACTATACTTTTATATGTTGGGATAAATCACACATTTAAAAGACTCATCAATATCGGATACGTACTTGTAGAGTTCATGGCGTACATCATCACATGGATATTTTATTTGGGTACAATATTTAAAAACCACGAGCAATTGTAAACAACTTTAAATTTACCATATTTATTATTGTCTGTAATGTTATGAATACCATCTTTGAAACGAAAATTCCAGAACATATTGCGAAAAAATGTAGACCTTTATTACGTTTTTGATACAGCGATCTCTATGAAATTTTAAATTTATGTGCTGCTGGGCAAAAAGGATTAGGAATTATATTTGCATAAAGCAGTGGTAACGCGCTTGCTTCGATAACCGAGTCTTGCGGGTTCTGATCAGGATCTCGTACCTCTGATATTTTTATGTGCGAAACATTTCTAACATGATTACCACTTGTATTGTGATGAAGTAAAACATCGTGAGGGAACATGCACGTCCGAGACCACCCAGCAAGATTCCGAAAGACATGTGAACTCGCACTTGGCCTGGTATTGAAAGAAAACCCGCGCCCGGTGCTCATCACACAAATAAAAGCCCTGCAGCAGGACTTGAACCCACGACTGCTGGCACAGAATATACAATCTGATCCAAACTTATCATATTGATGGATAATAATGTAAATTCACGTCAATATTGGATAACACTCAAATCAACTTGTAGTTCAGCTTCTATATCGAGTAAACATATGTTTCCCACGGGACCGTCGTGAATGTAAGCTGGAAAATACAATATATGAATATTAAAGAAGATAAACAATAATAAAAATTATTAAGCAATATAATATTAATTAATAATCTAATATTATAATATTTTTAAGGCAGTGGTAGCCCAGCGGTAACGCGCTCGCTTGTATAACCGAGTGATGCGGGTTCAAATCCGTGTCTCGCACCTCTGATATTTTCATGTGCGAATCATTTCTATCATGATTACCACTTGCCTTACGGTGAAGGAAAACATCGTGAGGAAACCTGCATGTCTGAGAACACCTAGCAAGTTTTCGTAAGACATGTGAAGTCCGCTAACACGCACTGGGCCAGCGCGGTGGACTATGGCCTGATCGTGCCCAGCAGTGGGACGTTAAAAAGGGCTGATGTCATGTCATGTCATTAAGCAATATATATTGACATATAATAATAACTTGGGAATGACTTTCCGATCAGTTGAAAGTAAAGAAATGCAGAACTTGCTAAAAAAATGATTCGACACAATTAACGTAATGTGAAATTTTGTTCGACTGCTTCTGTTGGAACGTAATGTTTTTAAGTGTTTCTTATTCAACAAGTATCCTTTGTTATACTCTATACTACGTTACAGTTCGTCTGTCGGCAGCTAAGCGTAGAGTTTCTTAGTACCTAATAGAAAGGTGTATTAGCATGGAAATGCATATGTGTCACGCTTACAATGTGGTCAAATAAAATATCGAAAAAGTTTTTTTAAGGTAAAGTGGGATGCCTTCTGTGCTCGTCTACACATAGGTAGTGTGTGTCGTCGTTAGATAGGTCTTTCGAAAGTACCCGTGTGCGAAATGCCACTCACCCGAAAGATAGATCGAGATATGGACAGATAGATGTGAAAAGAGTTTAAAATGATATTCAAAGCAGCACTTGGCCTGGTGCCTTTAATTTTGACCCATCGATCAGAATTTCAGAAGGATTTAATTGATGAATGAATTCAAAAATTCAAAATATTTATTATACCTATATTTGTTTTTTTTTGTTTGAAAGATGAACTAGTCGGGAGTGTTCTTAGCTATGTTTGATGAAAATTGATCCAAAATGTTCGCTGCTACAAGATGGCGGATTAGATATTTTTCACAACTCCCTTAATATTGGTATCAAATGAAAGGGCTTGACTAATAGAATACTATTTTTATTGTTTTATGTCGGTGGTTTTTTTTCATACACAGATCATGATGCATTAAAAGAATTACGTTGAATTCTAAAATTACATTCACTTCAGATAACAGTTAATTGAGCGTTGAATACATTTGGTATGAATATCGATGGTGTCTATAATTGAATTCCTCAAGCCGAGACAGAGCTGAGTTTGTAATTGATTCTCGCAGACAAATGGTCCTATTATCGGAAACAAATTGACATCTCTGTGGGGTACGGATCTACTTTCTTATGAAGAAAAGTATCTTAGATTTAAATCTACTGTTACAGGTTAATGGTCTTAGTTTTAATAATTACCTTTAGAAATAGAGTTTATTATTGAAATTTGTATGAGAGCCCTAAATTAAAATTTCTGTCACGTAATCGCTTGTTTATCGTTAAATCACAAAGAAAAATATTGCTCTTTTCTATCACATACTACAGACTTCACGTTTAGGTACGATTTAATAGTTTGTATAGAATTTTCATGAACGACATATTTTTCCGCCTTAAAACCTATTCTGTATCTTAACTCGGATAACCAGCTATCACCACATCATAGACAGGCAGAAAAAAATCAAAATTCTAAAGCTATAGATTTTGTATCGATAATAATTACATTCATAATAATTCCACTCAGAATTTTATAACAATATACTATAGATTTAGAGATTGAACTTTAAACACTTTTATCACCTACAACATAATATATCACTTAAGCAATACGCTGTCATTATGTCATCTCGCGAGGTTCATTTGGCCCAATTCAAATCCAAATATAAACATTAGGTTTTAATATTATCATTTTTCTACATTATCATTACTAAAATTCGCTGTCATGCTCCAAAAACCCTTTTCATGTACGCCATAAACAAATATGATGCGAAATAATAATTAATGAAAACAATTTCACCTCACATACAAAATGATTAACTTAACTATAGCAAGCAAGTTGTACATTTTGATCAATCTATGTATTGCGATGCAAATTTAATCGTTGGAAATAATAAATTGCCAATGTATTTCCAGAGACTATTGTACGGCGATTGATTCGCGAAGCAATGACCGGAAGCCATCGAATACTTATTCGACTGCGTCTTTTACTTATTAACTAGCGATTGAATCGTACTCCGCTCGGATTCATCCTTATTTACCGTTTTAGCGGTTAGCATAGATTTCTCAGAAATTAGAGATTTTCCACACTTAAAAAGTATCCTATATATTGATACGGATCTTACAAACGATCTTACAAAGCTATCATCATACAAAATTGCATCAAAATCTTTCCAGCGGATTTTTCGAGAAGTGTTTCCAAGGAAACACCTGACAACCTAAATCCTATATTACATTCCAAACATTCCTTATACACATTTTGAAATATTTTTGATTTACATAAGAGATGTACAATCAATACAATAAAGGTTACTTGAGAGAGTTTCAATAAATCATCACAAATTAATGACTTTTTAAAAAGTCTATTAAAAGTATAGTTTAAATACTTCGCCGAAACACTGCTATGCGTAAATTAAGCCAGTGACGTCACAGGGAAGTGTCATAAACAAGCAAGCGTTTTACAAAAGCTGTGATAGTGTTTATTTTAATCAACATAATATAAAAAAGATTTTTAGTGTCATGGTGTGTGATTACAAAGAAATATTAACCGCAGTGACAGTCTGTAAAACTTATATTGCCTCAGTTAGTAGAGTCTACTTGCTGTGCTAGCGGTTGCGGATTCGAGTCCCACTGGGGACATACATTTGTATGATGAACTCCAATGATGGGTATTATAAGTATTAAGTATAATATATAATGTGTAAGTTATATACTCGTATATATAGAGCACTATCCGGTGTCCATAACACAAGTCTCACAACTTAGCAGGGAACTAATTGGTGCTGTGTTTTCTTGTCTCAACATATTTATTTATAGATTTCCAAATTGATCCAGATTTTAAAGTAAATAGCATAGAAATAAACAAACACATCTTCACATTTAATATTATTAAGAATTATTTGTGTACTACGCTTAAATATTAATATGCATTGTAAAGGCTTTTGCTCGACGATTGCTTGATGGAAGCGATGACCGGAAGAACTTTACAATACTTTATTGCTTTATGGACGTTTATTTCCTTAAGCATCAGCGTAATATTACGTCTTGAATATATTATATTATAATAAAGGTACCTATATTAAAAATCATAAAGGGTTTCTAGATGTTTTGTGCTTTTAAAAAATATGTAGTAAAAAAAAAAGATAGATTATTAATAGATAGCAGGTTAAGTTGACTATTATGAATCGAATTTATTTTAGACACTAACTATGAACGCGATAGAAAGTACATCACAACACAAAAAATCATAATGACACAGAATAAAAAGAAAAAATAAGTGCACACATTACGTCTAAAGTATAAACCGTTCGAAAGACCGGCAATTTGGTACGACCGGTGAGAAATCAAGCGTAGGACCGATGGCTTTATGTTCCAGATCCTAATTAGAGAGAAATCTCTTTAGAGAGAAATCTAATAAGCACGACCTAATTCGGGATTCGAACCCAGAACTTACAATAAGTAGCCAACATATACATAGTATGGTAACCACTAGTTCAACAAATCTATACTAATATTATAAAGCTGAAGAGATTTTTGTTTAAACGCGCTAATCGCAGGAACTGCGCTGCTTCGCATTGAATAATTCTTTCAGGGTTGAATAGCACAATTACTGAGGAAAGCTAAAGGCTATCTAACATCAAATACAATAATATGTAGAATCTAAGAATTTGGTTTCTGGTCTTCGAAATGCTATATAGATAAGACAAAAACTCTTAACGGATAACTATTACACATTTTAAGTCATCCTTTCACAAACGAATCTATATGTCGTATTGAATGAGGCCATCGCAATAGCCAGGGCAAGAGATATTTTAACGTAAATATTAGTTTTTTTAATAGTTTTGGTTCGTCCAAATAGCTTTTGGTGAACAGATGGTCGCGTTCGCATGAACCGATTGAGTAATCAAATACACGTTTCGCGGAAATTATTTTGTTGTACAGTGCTTTATGGTGTTTGTGAGTTCAGTACCTACTCACGAATACACTGTTAAAGAGTTTTTTTTAATATGTTAGACAATATTTATATGAATTTATATTTTTATAGTTCATCAACGTAACTACGTCACTTTTGGCTCAGTTTGTACATGCAGTGAGACTGACTGACAAAAATTTTGAGTGGAACCATAATACTATATAGATACATATTGGTACACCATTTTTATTTTAAATGTCAGGCAGTCATGTGAGATCCACCGGTTTGTTAATCCAGTACTACTAACTAAACCCATAGCTGGGCACCGTAAAACAAATAATTAACTCGTTAATCGTTAATCCGTTACATAAAAAAGTTAACTTCGTTAAACGTTAAGGAGTTACATTTCGAAAGATTTAACGCACGTTAACGTTAATCGTTAATCCGTTAATATGTGATTAAAATTGCATTTTTGGGTCATTGCGCTAATGATCTTGGTTTGGGTCCTGTGGAAACGTGGTTGACTGGTTCTGGTGGTGTCTGCTTCTTCCCAGGCTGGGTGTCAATGTGCATCCTAATGACACTCACGCGGCATGCTTAGCCACAGTCGGCACCAATATAGCCATCACCCGGATTGGTTGCCAGGCCTGAGGGTCCTCATCTTCAAAACGGAGACCACCTTTTTCATGGTCCATGTAAGGGATCAATCTAAAACGCCTGTCTGTGTGTCCAGGGAAAGATGGCAGAGGTTCGGGCCCAAATGCGATACTCAGACTTGTCACTGGGCGGATGCTGGATGGATGATGGATGCTCCATGAATATTTCACCCAACTCACCTCGAGACTTATGGGCTCTGCCTTGGCCTTCGACAGACTTCTACCGAATGTCCGGGGCCCTGAATCTCCTTGCCGGCGGCTTGTGAGGTCCATGCCCCTGTACGGTGCCCCCGTTTGTATCCGCGCCGCGGGTCTTGGCAGTGAGGTTGATAGGGGGATACCGTGCGGTATGCTTTACGGTAGCCACGCTTCTGGCGGGTGATTCACCCTAGGACTTCCAGGCGGAGGTTTCTCGCCCAAGTGTACCAGTTGCGTGCAAGTGAGCGTACGCGCGGGTAACGTCCGGGCGTCTAGCTGACGAGGCCTTAATACGGGGCTGGAGTGAGCAACTGGGAACCCAGTGGCTTGCCTGGCGATGGTGGATGCGACTCGTTCGTACTTGTCTCGATGGATCAGGAGGTCTACACGGCGTCCTGACGTTCAGGCTAATGCAGATGCTAACAGGGCTCTAGCACGTGTGCTTTCGTTTTTTATCACTAACACGCACCACCTGCACCCACAATAATTACCTAGGTGCCTTAGTTATTTGCGAAAACGTGTAGGCACTATATTAACGATTAACGGACTTGACTTGATGTAACGGAAGTTAATGAGTTCGTTAACATTTTTTTAAATTAACTTAAAAGTTAATCGTTAATCGAAATGTTAACTTCGTTAATTAACGATTAACGGATTAACGAGTTAATGCCCAGCTATGACTAAACCAAATAGAACCTGCCCATTAATAGGGCGTCTCAATATAAAACATTTCCTAAACTTTGGCATAGAATACTCTACTTTGTTCTCTTTTGCCTTAAACAAGTGAAAAATTATTTTTTGGATTTCTCTAGATTGAAGAAAAAATGTCATAGGTAATTAGTGGTTTCGCGCTTTATAGATTATAGAATAGAGTCGATGGTATCTGCTAGTAAAAGAATTGAAGGGTTTTTAATTTTTATAATTCAAAGTTCATAAGTTCATTAATTTCAAAGTAAGCGTTCTTTATCGTTACAGTTATAGTTAATTTCATTTTATTAATTTTGCAAACTTTTAATAACCTCCGGTCCTAGGCTAGAGGCCAGAGGTCCGAAATCCTTTTATACTCGTCTAATTAAACTTTACTTAAAAGAATCTATCTTTAAGGAATTTTCATCATTC
The DNA here is from genome assembly GCA_951802675.2 of Boloria euphrosyne. NCBI lineage: Eukaryota > Metazoa > Arthropoda > Insecta > Lepidoptera > Nymphalidae > Boloria > Boloria euphrosyne. The sequence continues at coordinate 8,835,837 of OX637896.1, forward strand.
ATAATCATAGCAGTCAAAAGGAATTATATAATATTGAATATTCAATTATAAACTTATTGAATTAATAAAATTGTTTAAAAATTAAAATCGACATAATATATCCGTTCTTTGGTACCATAAAAGATAACCTTATATGCCATTGTGATTGATAAAGAATGAACTCTTTTGTACGTCCCACTACTATGTACGAGTTTCCCGTCCATACGAGGGGGATCTTCATGCATTAGTCTACCACGCCAGCGTGGTGGAGTAACTAAGTGCAGGCGGATTAATACGTCTTTCGTAATCTGAACCGATTATTATTTATGAATTAATATTGTTATTAATGTTAAATATATTTAAATATGAAAACAATGTCCTTTCATTGAAATGCCTTAGAAATTACAACGGGACTTGGAATAAAAGAATTGTACATTCGCAAATTGATTCGGACCAGAAAATTACAAAAATCTTTTTTATGACTATTAGTAACAGATACATTTCTAAAAATTTAGACTTCTTTACTCTTGAGCATTATTTCAAGCGAACTATTTTTTTTTAATATCTTTGATTATTTTATTAAATAATATATTTTCACATATTTTGTTATTAAAAAAGTAATAATATTTTTTAGGTCTAATATACATAATATGGATATCTAGTTGTATTAGTAATTTATCATATTATCTATAACAAAAAATTTTTAACATATTTTGTTTGAGAAGTTTGTATTTGTATGAATACAGCAGTAAGTAGAAGATGTGCACGAAGAGGAGAGGAGAAGAGGTGCACTCTTAGTGTGAAGAGAATAAACATATTATATTAAACTGCAAATTTTTGAATTATTTAGTATTTATAGATATTTTTAAAACAGTAATAAATAAATATATTTATGAATATAATATAGCAAAGAGCCAATTTTTAATATAAATAATAGATATTACAAAGCTTTTCTACAACTTTAAGACATTACTCTGTGTCTAGTAATTTATTTGGTTACGAAACAATTAGTTGACCTTTATATCATTAACCTTTCCTATACCTGCAATACCTACATCTCCAGTGTCTACATCTCCAATCCCTAAAATACCAAGTCCTGAATCGTCCAAATTCAATTTGGCCAGATCTATCTGGATGGAATCTGTAAATTGTGGAGAGTATATTGATGGTTGATATTGCCAATCGCAAGACTCATCCCAAGGTTCATCAATACATTTGTATCCTAAACCGTTGGGCGCTGATGATAAACTTCTTCTTAATCCACCTATTTCGTGTAAACCAGTGAATAATCCTGATGCCATTTTTTCACCAAATCCCTTTACTCCTCCTCCAATTGCTTCAATAGCTTTAAGTCCTAGTCCAGCAAGAGCACCAGCTGAAGTTCCAAAAGTTTCTGATATTCCACCACCAATTTTTTCTCCAATCTTGGCGGCTCCTCCTTTTCTTCTTGCCCCTTCTAATAACCTCAATGTTACTATATCACTATGCATTTGGTGACTTAGAAGATCAGCTATTTCTTTTCTCCTTAACTCATTCAACTCCTTGAGTGAATCAAGTACATTGTCTGTTACTTCAAGACGTCGCTCCATTCTTCTCAAATTACCCACAGAAGTTAATCCAGTGATTAATCCTGAGGCCGTTTTATCGCCAATACCCATTATCCCTCCTCCAATTGCTTCAAGTACTTTCAAGCCTAATCCAGCAAGAGTACCAGCCGATGTGCTAATAGTCTCTGATATACCACCAGTAATCTTTTTCCCAATTTTAGCAGCTCCTCCGTGTCTTCTTAATTCATCTATCATATGTAATGAATTGTCTAATCCTGATGGCATTGCATTTAGACTTACGGAGCAAAGTACGACACAGAATATCTGAAGTAAAAAAAAAATTTATGATTATCGAAATAGAAAAAAAAACAGGTACTACTTACACTAACACTTGTTCTATTTCATTGAGAAATGCTTTACTCCTAATAAGAGTGCGATTCAAACTAAGCCGCTTTTCATTATTGTTATTTTAATTTACGATTGAATTATGGTCACATTCTAATAATATCACATTATAATGTAAAATAAATGTTAAAATACACGTTTACTTGTGAAATTCTTTTTTAGATTTTTTATTTTTAAAAAACTTGCCTATAAGGCCTTAAGCTAAGCTATTGTTGAGTGAAAATAATATTATTAAATATATTTTAATATAAAAGTAAATTAAACTTACAATGCCCCTCATGGTGGATGCTGTTGGCTGTCGTCAAAGCTGATCGATGATTTCAATAAACAATGCTTATATACCACTGTCGAGAGAGCATAAGCAAATTTTATTATTTACGTATTAATACTTTCATTAATGTTAATCATGTGTAAGTTTTACGGACATAAAACTATTAAATTGCAACGCCTTGGAAATTACAACATCTTAGGCAAATTAACACAGCGAATTATTAGGTATAAATTAAAATTGATTTTCAGTAGAAAATTTCAATTTTAATCATTTGTTACGGCGATTAGTAACAGAAAGTAATTTACGAGTACACACACTTGATGTGTTTCTGTGCATCAAATATTTTTAAACTCATATATCTACTTGGACTTCTTTTTTTTAATGTGAAGAAAGGTTTTTTTATAATTACTTTTCAGTGTCAATTACAACTAAGACTCTATATACTACTGTAGTACAGTATTTCGGTGAAGGAAAAGATACGTAATAAACGTGCTTGTCTGAGTGAATATACCTGCTAAGTTTTAAAAAGGCATGTGCACTGTGCAGTCTTCCCATACATTGGCTAGCGTCGTGAACTATGGCTTGATCCCAGTCGTAATGAAATAAGCCCTGTACCCATCTGTGAGACGATAAAATGATTTGTAAGCCTCCATGGTCGGATAGGTGATAATCGTGTCTTAACACTATCATCGCATCGTTGGGAATTATGAATGCCAAGAAAAGTACAAATCTTGTTTATCTAAATTCATAACTAATCTGATAAGAAAAATAGTAATATTTTGTTTATAAAGCTAATATAGATGTTTACTGTAGAATATATAATCCAGCATTGAAAATATATTTAGAGCAAAAAAAGCAATGTTTTAATAATGAAATATTTTGTATACGACACGAATGTCTAACGCTTGAAAAAATACGAGTATTAACGTTTTTTTTATAAAGTTTCATAACAGCGAAACATTTCCATCGCATGAGAGATTTTTAGAATTCCGTTGTACGTTTTATTTCTATACGAAGCTTTTAGCTTACATTCTACAAATATACATTGCTACGGGCAAGTTTCCTTTACTTTTAAAAATATTATACAATTAATTACAAGTCAGTTTTTAATATTATAGTTTTTTAATCAAAATTTAACATTATACATAATTTTAATACATATTTTAAGTTAAAAATGAATATGAATTCAAAGAGTCCCTCCGACCTCGCCTTCAGCACCGGAGTGTTAATTACAGTCGCGATGAACTTCGCATAAAACAGCATAAAATGAAGAGCTCTGCGAAATTGCGCTCCAAAACGTTCTTTGCCCATTTCTTTTTAAAACTAAACTTAGAGTTACTCTAAAACGAACTCTACAGCTTACCAAAAAAGATTGGTTTTTCCCATCAGCGTTTCTATTACATGTGAGGCGTCTGGCAGTACTGCAGTACAAGTTAATAAAACTTTTGTTCTTGTTTGGTAAATACAAATATAGAGATTGATATTCTGCTAAATAATGAGATAATTTTAATTTTATCTACGTATTTTAAACGTATTTATACGTATTGTTATTATTACATGCCTAAATAAATACTATATTGAAGATCTATTTGCTTAAATATTGAATTTGGACTTTTTTTTACTTAAATAAGATTACTAGGCTTTTGTCTTCGGTTTCACTCGCATGCAAAGTGATATAATATGGGAACAGTAGCCTAGAATAGAATGACGTTGTATCCTCGTGATGGTCGACTTTGACTAAGTTTATAATACCCTAGTTACTACAATCGGTCGCGGATTCAGGTCCCGCTGGGGGCATTCATTTGTTGAGCACAAGTGTATGTTCTCCTGTTATGGGTGAATATTTACAATATGTTTAGTGTATCAACAATCTGGTATCTATAACACAAGTATCGCAATTCGTAGCTTACCATACAACTAAATAGTGCAGTGTGTTTATGTCCATACATACAATTTATTTATTTGCATCTAGACGTTTTGAAAAATACATCAGGAGTTATAGCAGTAAACTAGATGTAGTAAAATAACTTTTAAATAAACAAAGGTGGATAAAGGGTTCGAGCAAAACTGGGTGGTGATTCTCGTTAAAGTTGGAATTTTTTTACAATAGGATAGTTCCGTTTGCCAAACCGCAGTATCGTTAGTGCATTGTGTTTTGCCCAAATGTAGTTAGCTGAGTGTATTTAATTAAACTTTAAATTAGTATTGCTGTTATTCTAACTAATATTGTTACTCGCTAGAGTTATTTTATTTTATTACTGTTCTAAATATTCATTTCTGTTCGAGAATTAATATTTCTCATTAGGCCACATTGGCAAATTATGCTTATCCAATATCTATACTAATATTACAAGGAAGCAGATTATCTTTGTTTGAAACGCGATAATCTCATCTCGCTCATCTGCATTAGATAGCTGGCTTATTGAGGAAGGCTATTTACTGTCATAATACATGTATATGATATACAGACTGTTTACCTTTACAATACTGACCGGTAAAAGGTACTTGGGACGAACTCGAGCGAAGCGGGAGTGAGTAGCTAGTTGATTGTGTAAAAGTTTTCTACCACTAGTATAGTACTTAATACTTCTTGGTTTTAGTGACCCTAGTTGTATCCCTTGTGTCGCTTGTATCCCTAGTTGCATTGCATTGCACGACTGAAAATAAGAATATTGCCTTTTTTAACATGAGTTAGTCCAGTCACATATGTATATGTACACGAACACACAATCATTCGATTCATTTCACACATTTTATTTTTGTTTATATGTAATTTTGTGTGCCTAAACTTTGGGGAAAGGTGAGAGATCGAACTTGAGATCGTCAAGGAGATAGTTTTTGATATAGAACTTAACGTCCTCTAGAGGACACCATATTGGATTTAGTGTGACGTCACATAGCAAATAACTAGCAAACGATTACGAGGATCCAAAAGATTTGTAAAATTACGTAGGTATGTATATAGATAGGTAAGCAACCTATATACATACTTACTACTTACATATACATACTTAGATAGGAGATGTGTAAAAAAAAAAAACATATTTTCATACATATGTACAGATAAAGTTTGCTGAAATATTACACCTCCGGCCTCCATAATCGGGTAAACAGGTTCATCTTATTAGAATAGTTACCGGTTAGAGTTAACCGCGCAGTTAGCGTTTTGTTAGACCGAAGACAATGAAACAACTTTCCATTAGTGAAGTTTAAATGAAACTTAGTAACTGTTTGTTGTTTTATTTCAACTTCGAACCAATTCTAGAATTTGAAAATGGTTTTCTCGTAAGTGATTTTAAGAATAACACTGATACCAGGACGTAGAAAACGAATATGCGTCGGATGAATTTCTCGGGTCTTCTCAACAGAATTGCGTTTGGAGCCAGTGTTAGATTCCTCACGGTCCTACATACTGACATTTAATTAAAATTTTATGTTGCCATAATGTAGAAGTAACGATTAGTAGTTACGATTCAAATGTGCTTGTAAAAGTCCATTTGAATACTGTTTTTTTAATTTGATTTGATGTTAGACTTATGTCTACACGCATTTTGGAAGGTTGCGTTTGCAGTTAACAAGTAAAGGCTGATGAAGGTAAAGGTGATCGGATAAGGGACGCTTCTTTTCATTTTGGGAAAAATATAAAGTTTCGGCGGAATTGAGGAAATAAATTACAAAAAGCACGTAGAGTAGCACGAATATATAAGAATACAAGCGACTCACCCTCGCTTCGCAGGATTCTTCCCTAGGTGCTCAAATTAGGTACATAAAGTACCAAGTTTAAAGTTTGTAACACAAAAATTCGTCCCGTAATTGAAATATATAAAATTTCTTAAATGAAAGTAGCCTAAGTTACTCCTCATAACATTAGCTATCTGCGAGTGAAAGCTTCGTCAAAATCGGTCCAGCCGTTTCAGAGATTAGCCGGAACGAACAGAGAGATAGCCAAAAATTTTAAAATATATTTTAGATAAAAATACCGTATGAAAATGAAAAAAAGATTCTTCAATTTTATTAATTATGTCAAGATTAACTTTTCTCAAAAATTAAATTAAATTCATTAGGTAGATATTATCCAAAAATAAGTTGTTAAAGAAATAATAGTTATTTTAAAATATTACTTATGTTATGGTAATTACATATATATCAGAATCGATTAGCTATGATCGTAAATTGAAATGTCTTAATCGTTTTATAGGTAGAGCTGTTATCAAAATGAACACGTCGTACGCACTAATAACAGAGGTTTGTTCAAGAGAATAATTACTGACTTTTTCATATTTGCATTCAAATTAAATTAAGATTAGAATCTGTCATTAATAATATATTAACAAAGCATTAAAGGACTAGGGCGCAATACAATTTTATAGTATACCGACTCACCCTAGCTTTACTCGGGTTCGTCCCAAGTTAATTTTTAACGGTCAGTCTAAACTAACCGTTAAAAATTAGACTTGTCACAGAATTAAGGATACTTTCCCGTAGAAATAAATCCTTTATGTTGACTTGAATAACCGTCTATAATTATGATAAATTTCATCAAAATCAATCCAGTGGTTTACGCGTAGTGCGTTCTCAGACAGACAGACGACAGACAAACATTCTAAAAACTATACATTCGGCCTCTGTATATGGATATAAAGAATATTTTAAGAAGATTTGCCAAAAAATAATTAATGTACGGATTCCTTTTATTAAATGTAAAGTTTTATTGAATTGAAAGAAAACTTTATTAAAGTTAATTATAAAAAAATATTCTTTCTAAAGTCTCATCTGTGATCACTCTAAAAGAAAATCGAAAAGTAATATCGTAAATGAGATAGGTATCTCAAGTTTTAATGAAAATACTGAGTTTTATATTATGTAACTTAATTATCTTTTTATTTATATTACAAGTCAAACGAAGCGCTTTCCCAGAAAAAGCTGAAGTTAGTGTACGTGTCTATAAAAACTTCGTTCCTAGTATAACCTATTTACTTGTATTCAAGATGGCCATGATGGAAGCTTAAATATAACTAGACGAATAAAATGTAGCTTTGAAACTGCGAACGTTTACATGAAGCTTGCTTTAAATTGATACCAACGGACTCTACAGTTTGCGATTTGCACGACTCTCGTTTTAAATGCTAAAAACGCAATTTATGAGGTGTTTAATTAATTATCCACTCACATCTGCGATCATTAACGAAGTTAACGTAAATTCATGTAATTTTATAATTATCTGTGATTTTTCGATATGGAGTTCTCTCTGCTTTTCTTCATCACGGCTCTTCAATCTTATTTCCAATTGGTTATATGGACCTTCTGAAGCAGTCCAGGTCTAGGCCGTTCTGCTAACCAACTCAACTTAGGCCCTCTCGACTTTCTGCACTCAGTTTTGCATCATCATCAATGTAATGTCTAGGACTTCCGCCTTTGTGTCGTATTTGCCAATTTGATCAGGCTTTTATTATCTTAGACATATTTACTTTCGAATAGCAGTAGATATTATGTTTTTTGCTTTAGTCAGTACCGTAAGTCCAAATTACCCCACTGCTGGCCGAAGCGCACTCTGCCACTCTATGAATCCAGGTCTATCAGTCCTGCACAAGTACAGGCAGAGTTGCACATAGAACTTCATGTTTCATACAAGTAGTTAATAGTATACTCAATATATGCTTCCATTATACAAATTATTAAAAGGTTTTTTTATTTTTCCTGTCCTTCCTTTATTTCGGACTCCTCTCATAAAAAGGTAATTAAAAATATTAACGTTGATTTGAGAACCTCCTCCTTTATTCCTTGGTTAAAGGTCTAAGAACATCCTAGATTCGACCTCGACACTGAATCTTAAAATTTATGACGGGCTTATTATTTCAGACGCGCAGTAAACTTTATTTATAATAAAACAGTTATTTACATTTCCTTTCCCTTAACTTTAAACCATAAAATTTATATAAATGTGTTTTTTGTTACAGGTAAGGTTCTCTTCCCCGGAGCTTAATAATTCTAACCTGAATTTATTGAAGGGTTAAGTGGTTTTAATATATTTTTAAGTACTAGTAAAAAGTCTTAATCTGACTGTTTAGTAAGGTAAGTGGATGAGGATTAATGTAATTTTATGTGCGATAAACAAGCATATTCAAATTCAAAATATTTTATTCAGAATTAATTTGGAAAGGAACAGTCTTGAGAAGAAGTAGCGAAAGAAACTCAGCGTACCAAAATATCACCATCAGCCCCTTTTAACGCCCCACTGCTGGGCACGGGCCTCCGTCAGTACGAGGGGGATCAAGCCATAGTCTACCGCGCTGGCCTAGTGTCTAGTCTTTCGAAAACTTGCTAGGTTTTCTCAGACATGCAGGTTTCTTCACGATGTTTTCATTCACCGTAAGACAAGTGGCAATCATGATAGAAATGATTCGCAAATGAAAATATCAGCGGTGCAAGACCCGGAATTGAACCCGCATCACTCGATTGTCCATGCGAGCGCGTTACCGTTGGGCTACCACTGCGGTATTGTTGTTTATGTGCAATAAACAAGCATATTCAAATTCAATGTATTTTATTTAGAATTAATTTTAAAAGGAATAGTCTTAAGAAGAAGTAGCGAAAGAAACTCAGTGTAGTAAAATGTATCTGATGAAAAATACTAGCTTATATATTTTATGTGGACTTTCCAAAGGCTCTCTGCATAAACAGAAGTGAAGGAAAGTGAGCAGGTCCTCAAGTTCTAATTCGTTGGTTTTCTGGTGTTACGTTCCCTAAAGACCGACACGGCTATTTATCCGAAAAAAGTTGGTCTACACAAAAAAGCTTAAAATTTAAAGTAGTTAGGTACTATACTTTATTATATTTTTTCTTTATTTATCCATTAAGAGCTTTTGCATGTAACTATCCAATTCAATTATTTAAATCTCCAACTACGTTCACTCACCTTCAATGTTTATGCTAATTTATAAGCTGCTCGTCGGTCGTCGGATCCTCCCAGCAGAACTGCTTTTTGTAAAGCTGTCAATGTACTTACAATGTTTACTTTAGTAAAATGTAGAATTTGCCTGACGATACGTTTGGTTTAGTTTCTATTGACCCTTCTTGCCAGCGGTCGCGGGTTCGAGTCCCGCTGGCATTTGAATTTTTTTATGAAATTTATATGTAGGCTTTTGGCTTAAAAATCTGTTTGATGGAATGTCAAGTCAAAACTCTAACTTTGTAAATATCTCAATTGTAATCAACACATGTAAAAATATATACAGTGGAACATACAACCTTCTCCTTTTTTGAAGTCAGTTAAAAATATGACCTTCCGAAATACAATTTTGTCGTCATCAATCCACATCAGCAAGTAGGTACCTAGTATTTAGTGTACCTAAGCTTCACATTTTCTAGAATTTTCCTCACAGTTTTCCTTTGAACAAAGCAAATACTATTTAACTTCACTATTATGAGTTTATGACCTACAAGAATTCTCCTAACGACGCACCATAACCGCATATGGCGTTTCCACAAGCTTATCTAAAGCCGACTACACACGAGTAGGAAGAATGAACACACTTAATACTAAGTAATAGTTATTACTTATTACATATTTTTTGCTTGAAAATGATTATGTAACTGTACACGTAATGCAATTTGAAACACTTCTACTGAAGTGATTTAAGCGAGCTTCCGAGCTTTAAGCTGAGTGGGCTTTGTTTAAAGTTTTAACAATTTTCGTCTGGGTTAAAAGTGAGCGAAAAATCATTCACATTCGTTCTTTTTTTACATATTTTATTTCATTAATTTGTACGGGACGTGGGTAGTAGGTATGGGGGGTGCGGTAGGCGATTCGTAAGTCGGCGGTCGCGTCCGTAATTTTTTTACGATTCCTCTTAAAATACTCGTTTAAATTACTTGATGTGAAAGAGTAATATAATGTGTATGAAATGCTTAAAGCCTCTTACTTATTTATAAACCTTCCTCTTGAATCACTCTATCTATTAAAAAAACCCGCATCAAAATCCGTTGCGTAGTTTTAAAGATCGCGACAAAACCATTCGACAGATTTTGATGAAATTTGGAATGATGTAGCTGGTTATCCGATTAAACATACGAGTATAGGATACTTTTTTACTTTTAAACCCTAGCTGATTGAGTTTAAATCGCTAGTCCTACATAACAAACATAATAAAATGGAACATGACACTTTCATCACATTAAATTTTCTTTAATTGGTTAATTATCTTAAAAGTTTTACTAAATATAGCAAGTAAGCTAGAACCTCAAAAATATTTATTTTGTAATATATCTAACCTAACTAATTTCGCCTATTTTTAAAGAAAAATATTGTTAGAGACTTTCATAAATTATTTTTTATATAATCCAATTCACATATACGGTTGCCACGAGAATATAGAAACCTCCTAATCAAAGTGAATATTGGGTTGCGTGTGTGGGCACCCTTCTGCCTATAGGCACTTGACGTCATAAAAGCCTTATCTTGGCTGAGCACTATTTACATCTAGAGTAATTTAGCCTCTTTGTTTAGAAATACCTAATACTTCTTTATTATATGAAAAAAGACAGCGGTAGGCTAGTGGTAACGGGATCGCTAGGATAAACGAGTGATGCGGGTTCAATCCGGGTCTCCTTTAATATTTTCATGTGCGCATCATTTCTTACATGAGGAGGTATCACATTATTTCTAACATGAGTGTCTTACGGTGAAGGAAGTCATCGTTAAGAAATCTGCATTTCTGAGAGAACGTAGAAAGTTTCCATAAGACATGTGAAGTTCGGCAACACGCACTATGCCAGCGCGGTGAACTATGGCCTGATCCCCCTCGTATTGAAGGGAGGCCCGTGCCCAGCAGTGGGGCGTTAAGGGCTAAATAAATATTTTTAACATTTTTAAAATAACTATTTTAGTGCTAGCAACTGTAGTTTGGCTTAGCGCTTTGGATCAAATAAATTTAATGGACTCTTTGTTCATTCTACGATCGACATTAACGAAAAATATTGTGATGTTTGATTTGAAATTGATGAATAGATCTATAGCTTGAGCTTTCGATTTAATATTGAGCTTTAATAGATCAAAGTTCATGTTACTTGTTACATATTATTTGAATAGGAAAGGGAAAAAACACGTGTCACACCACAGACTGAGAATAATCTATTGCAATTGACCATCTTTAGGAAAAAAGAGGTACTTTTTTAATACTTTAATTTGAAATATATAACCCACTGTTATGTGACTAACCGCCGCACTCATAGTTACTTAATGAACTATTAAGTCGTTTTTTAGTATGGAGAATCCCGACTTAATGGTTCATTATGTGACTATGAGTGCGGCGGTTAGTATCACACAAATTTTGACCTCAAAAGTTACTAAATTATGTCTAAGTATAACCAAAGTTTACGAGCGAAGCCGTGGGCAATAGCTAGTTCTACAGTATACATTATTAAGTGATGATTAATAAATATTATCTCATACGTTATGTCATATTGTATTTAGTGGGGCAGATTCAACAGCGCGCCGCAGTAACAACGTGAATGATTGATGAACAATCATTCGCTAATGGCGATAAAGTAAAACAATGCTGTAACATAACAGAGTTTTTAATAATAATCTATAACACTTTTTTAATATTATACATATACTATATATTTTACAAAACCACTAATATTATAAAGACTGGGATAGTCTGGTTATTCGATAGCTTAGGGAATCGAGTGAAGCCGGTTCAAATCCCGGGTCATTCATATCTGATATTTTTATGTGCATTTCCGACGTGGTTTCTTCACATGCTTTGTTACCTTTACATGCTAAATAGCTGAACAGATTTCGATGAAAGTAAAGTCCCACATTGCTACTATGTCTTCTGTCTTCTTCCTGGCCTTATCCCACGTTATGTGGGGTCGGCACAACATTTCTTCTTCTTCCACTCTCCTCTGTCATTCGTCAACGTAACATCCACCCCTTTTACACGCATATCCTCTTTTACACAGTCCATCCATCTCTTTTTAGGTCTTCCTCTACTCTTTTTTCCTTCTACATGCATATTTAACATTGTGTCTATGTGTGTAGATTAATTATAATTTAGTATTATGTGATCTGTGGTGTGAAGTAACTTGCGGGAGACTAGTACCTACTTTACTTTATTCAAGGTCTGATTTCGGAATTTGTTTGACCATAAATTGGTTATTCAATATATTCCGCCATTTCGTAATTAATTAAACACCCGCCATATCGCCAGTACCGCCTCCAAAAATATGTGATTAGGATTAGGACTAAAAAGCCACGTAGAATCAATATATTTTTTTTATTTAGGCAGTATTTTTAATAACTTTTATATCACACCCACATATTATAATTTCTTGATTTACAAATAAGAAGTAGGTACGTAGATCACGTCTAGTCATCTCTACTACCGCGTTGAAGGTCAACATTTTCGCATCATAAATAACAAGAAGGTGGCATGAAATTAGCCTTATCTACAGTTATTTGCATAATAATTAGATTACCAGCGCTCGAATAAACAACCATCCTACTAATCACGCTTCACGCTGTTATTATAAATGTAAAACTGAGTGAATGAGTTACTGATTAAACGTTTCTTCTTCACGCTGTTACGTCTAAACCCCTTCCTCTTTCAAAGTTTTTTTTTAAAGTTTATTTTGATTTAAAAATACTTAGGTATTATGTGTATTATTAAAAAAACGTATCTTATAAAAAAAAACTTGCGTATCTAATATTCCCAATATCTGAGGTACGTCGCTCATATAATATAGGTAATAGCACTTCGCTAGGGTTGGTCCCTAGTGTAAAACAGTAACGATTTTACAATCTCTGTCCAATTCGATACCTTCTATAGTAATCGTTCCGCTCCCTTAACTAGTAGCATGATGATATATTATAGCCGATATTTTTCTTCAATTTAATAATGTGATATAAAAAAAAGTCATATCGTATATATGACTTTTTTTTATATCATAAAATCGATGCTTCGTTTATATAATAAAATCGATGCTTTATCGATATGCTTCTTTTTAATATTAACTTTTCTGTAAATTCTATAACCGGCTTATGTGTTAGACCAGATCGTGGTCTATCTATATACTAAAATCCATCCATGTATAGTCGTTTTAGCCTAAAAACGTAACAAACGTACATACATACAAACTTTTAAAAAATATATTGATTTGAAATTCCTATTAATTTACTTATACAAAGTTTGCCATTTTTAACCGACTCTCACATAATGAGGAGGTTATGTGTTTTAATTTTTGAGATGTTACTGATTGAACCTGTAACCTAAGTCCAAGCACGTATTAACAGTACGCAATTACATGGTAGCAAATTGATTGACTATTGAGGCTTAGTTCTGTACCGTATTTAGTCGTAATTGAGTTTCAAAGTAAATACATCTATTGCAAGTCGGTTTAATCAACCCCAAGTACTTCGATTAGAGTACACAACGATGTTTCTACAAACATAAATACCTACATATATATACCCCTATGTATGTGTTCAGCCCTTTTTAAGGTACCACTGTTGACTGAGTGCGGATTGGTGGGCTTTACATTAGTTTGGAAACGATTCAAAAGTGCTATTGCACGAGGCTTGCCTGGATACCAGATACATACTTACGTACATTATGATATTATAAATATAAACATCCAAGGCATTGGTAGCCCAGCGGTAACGCGTCGCTTGTATAACCGAGTGATGCGGGTTCAAATCCGGGTCTCGCACCTCTGATATTTTCATGTGCGAATCATTTCTATCATGATCACCATTTGTCTTACGGTGAAGGAAAACATCGTGAGGAAACCTGCATGTCTGAGAAAACCTAGCAAGTTTTCGTAAGACATGTGAAGTCCGCCAACACGCACTGGGCCAGCGCGGTGGACTATGGCCTGATCCCCCTCGTACTGAGGGAGGCCCGTGCCCAGCAATGGGGCGTTAAAAAGGGCTGATGATGATGATGATGATGATGAAACATCCAATGTCTGGACTCTGGAGTATAAATATTCATGTTCATCACTCAAATGAACAACCGGGACTCTAACCCACGACCACCAGCACAGCAAGTAGGGTCACTACAAACAGAGCCAATCGTAGAAGGTTAAAAAATAACAATTTTATATAAAAGAATATATTATATATAAAATAAAAATGATTCTACGCAGTAAGAGATTTAACGGTTTAAAGAGACAAGTCCTCGCAGTTCCAAAACTAATGATAGTTTATGAAGACGGATGCCCCAAAGCTGTACCAGTGATTGATGGCGCGTACAACTTCGCTCATACAACATGGTATAGTATAAATTTTGTCGGTTGGTCAATGTTTTGCGAAATTATCTAAGTAATATTCTTAATGGAAGTTCTGTGACAACAACCTTTTGTTACAATTCACACTATAAAATATTGGGTTGCGATTCAATTAAGGTGATTGTGAGGTCATAGTAATACCTTTAGGGAATACAACTTTATCTAGAATATAGATTATTTACAATTTTACTCAAAACCATTACGTCACGCATTCTCTCACAAATTTTCCTATATGTAGTATGTACTCGTAATTTACATCGTTTTCCTTTTGTAAATGTTTTAAGTTATATTTTTTACAGTTTTCAGCTTTGATTTTGATACACATTCGGACTGAAACTTTCAGTAAAAGCTTTTTATTACCCAAGGCTTTATAGAAGGGTAATGTTTAAAAAATGAACACGTGTAGATATCTTTATCATCTCTTTCACAAAAAATAATTATAGAGGAAAGCTAAAGGAAATGAACTTTTAAAATTTATATCTAATTGGCTTTGCTATGCAAATCGCTTATACATAAGAAGGCCTTGGACAGTAATGAAAAGTGACACTGTTTTTTTTTTCATTATGTTAATTTCCTACGTTCTTTTCTCTTATAAAGTAGATGAAGGTTACACGGTACATCTTTTTTATTTCTATCTTCTATCTTCATAATATTGCATAATATTGCATCAAACAGAAATCGAATCGGAGATAACTTTCTTATAACAGCAATTATTAAAATTAAATTTTGTTGCTTCATGACATTCAGGTTAAATTGAATATACTCGTATATGCAATGTCGAAGCCTGAACAAGTTAGAGCATTCGACGTTAACAGTAATTGCCATTTCATTACGTAAGGCGCATTGTTCAACAACGTTGAAGTCTTACTTACTTTATAAAATAACTGTTTATTCCGTCAAAGTAAATCCCAATTTATTAAAACCGATTAATACAAAAGCTTATAAATGTTAATTTCGAAATAGTTTTCTTATATTGTCATTAAATCTAATGTAACAACATAACGTAATATAAAATATTCCGTATTGTTTCTGGGATAATAAAAAGTCTGTGTCATCTTTGTTGTGATTTTTTTTCTTTGCAAAAACTAAAGAAAAATTGACATACTCATAATATTATAATATAGAAACACTGAACAGTAGCAAATTCAAAAGCCATCATCGATGAATCGATGACCTAAAAGGGTCGACATCGATTAATCCGAAATCGGGTTATATTTAAAATAAGATAAAAGAAAACGTTACTATTGTCGATAATATTAACTTAAAATTACGTATATAATTATATGAAATCAAAAAGTCTGTAAAATTTAAGGAGCAATTGGATAATTTTTATTTACTTGGCATTTAAGATAAATCTCAAAATAATGGCACACCTATCTTCTAAGCAGTCGTAAATCAATCTCGCTCAGTATCTTAACGTTTCAGTAAGTGGCGGTCAGTCGTAATAGCACCACTTCAGGCGGAGTATCTCGTGTTAGATTTATGGTGTTTTTATACCATGGCCCATGGCATTGAGTATACAACGCATAAGTACTCGATAAGCAATTTATGTTATGAAGATATGAATATTGTTTTAATGATTTTGATGCGGTTTTGTATAAGTTGTAATTTTATATTGAATACTTGTGACGACACGTTTGGCTCAGTTGGTAGTGACCCTACTTGCTGCGCCAGCGGTCGCGGGTTCGAGTCCCGCTGGGGGCAGTCATTTGTTGAGCACGAATGTTTGTACTCCAGTCATGGGTGTTTATATTTATAATATGTATTTAAAATTTATATGTGTAGTTTATGAACTATCTGGTATCCGTAACACAAGCACGTGACGTAGCTTACCACGGAACTAGATGGCGCTGTTGTAATACTTAATGTCCCAACGTACATATATTTATATATATTATTATACATATTTGTAAATCGTATTAAAGTTATTAAATATTATATAAGAATTAGTATGATTAACCTACAGTAATAAATGTACAAATAACTATAATGGCTCATTCAAGTACAATTTTAAGTTATAATTTATCGTTGTATTAAATTTCATCAAAATCTGTCCAGCCCTAACACAAAGAAGTAACGCACAAACATAAATGCAAACTTATCTTACTTATTTATAATAGTAGTAATGATTATGTCTACGAAGAATACGTGTATAATGTAATAAAAATATGTAAAAGCAAATTTATAAAGAGTTGCCATAACAATTACCATTTGAGTCGTATGAAAAAGAAATAACGCCGCGTAATTTATATTTTTTCCTGTAATGAATGTTTCGCGTGTCTCCACTGAGATATTATTCTGGCCATACTTGTTACTTTTCGTCGATAATATACATTTATGAATCTAACACAATATTAAAAGTAATATTATTTTGCTTGCTTCTCATTTATACATCATTTTAATTGTACATAATATATGTTATGAAATAATATTAATTAATTTATTAGAAAGAGAGAGAGAGAGAGTAGTAGCAAGTTCGAGTCCCGCTGGGGGTACTTGAGAAAAACCTAAGTTACGTATATGTACATGTTACTGTAAAATCCCGAACTACGGTAAATCCTAAGATTTTACAGTAAATCCTAAGATTTACCAACTCCTAATGGTAAAAGTCAGAACCGTTCTATAATCATCGTATATTTCGGATTTTTACCACCATTCACTTGGTAAAGGCTAAGGCTATTCGGACACTAGCGTGACTACAGCGGTAATTTAGCGTGACTGGCACTCGAGATAAATTATCTAAAGAATTAGCGTTAACATTTAATTATTGGCACTCGTATCTTAGGTTTTACCAATATTCGGGCTTTTACAGTAACATACATATTATATTAGTAACAAAATATGCCAATAGAGGGCACGCGTAGGTTGGCACTTAAACATTAGTATGATAATTTTATCTCGGCCCATCCAGTGGTTCCTACAAATTTTACAATTAGTTTAATGCAAAGAACGCGGTTACACAGTATTAATATAAATTAAAGACGATATTAAACAGAAGAGGCGACTTACAGCTTTTACTGAAGGCAAATGTTTTTTTACCTTCCTGAACAAATTGCCTCTAAATGAGGCAATTACTTGAGAACTTCAAAGAAAATTTAAAATCTTAAAAATCCTTTACAAAGATAGACAGGGCGGTTCAAAGTTCAGGGACAATTAATAGCAACTTTTGATTGGACCACAGACTTGCCAAAATACTCGAAACCGTAAGAACACTCGAGTGTACCGAATTGAAGTTTTTAAATATTAAAAACGCTTATTAGTATTGGAAAAGCTAGATGACTTTGATGGATATGCTTCTTTATATTGGCTTAGTGCCTAAAATAAATGATAAGTGGCGCTGTCATCGATATATTATCATCAAAACAACGTGTAATATCATATAATAAACAATTGGTTTAAAGATTATGTACATTAAGAAAGTGTATTTTGAAAGCGTTGGATCAAACCATAGCCTATAAGCAGAGGAAGCTCTATGGTAACGCGTTAGCTTGGAAAACCAAACGAAACGGGTTCATATCCCGGGTCACGCACCTCTGACTTTTCATGACAAGTGGTTATCTTACGGTGAAGGAGCAAGTCCTGAAAAAACTTTATGTGTGAGAAAACCTAGCCGCCGCATTTGGCTAGCGAAGTGGACTTGCCATATGATGAAAAAATTAAACGTTTCACGATAGTTAGTAGCGGTGTAATGGCGACATTGGCGAAAACAGCGCGACGGTCCCGAGTTCGAGTCCCGCATGTACTAATGACAAGCTGTCTCTCTCTATAGGCAGTTGGTCTTATATATAGCATGCTATATAAAAGGAAGAATATTTACGCGGCTTTACCAATATTAGCCGGGTTGTGTACACTTTCGACATTTTTTCCTTAATTATAATGTTAATTAAATTATTAGTATAATTTAAATTCTAATTTGGTTAAGACTTTAATTAAAACTTTTGTTTTCTTAATAAATTGAATATTAATTTTGTCAATTTTCTTTTTTATTTTGCTTGAAATACTTATTTTATATTTTAAATGTATGTAATATGAATGTTGTGTTCAGATTATTTTAATTATACTGTACATTTAAAATCACATTGGCTTTTTTCTTTTTTTTTTTCTTTTTTTCTGTGCTTAAAAAAATAGACAATAGTAGTTACTTTTATTTTGTATACTTTTATTTGTTATATTCAATTCGGTAAAGTTAGAATTTTATATTAATATGTAATTTTATTTTTTTAATTTTAGTTCAATCTTTTCTTTAGTATATTTCCATTGAAAACTATTATAAGTATTATAGTTTTTTACACGTTTTTAAGATTTTAAAGTTATTATTTAATCATTTGAACAGACTAATTAATAGGCAGCGGTAGCTCATTCGTAATGTGCTCTCTTAAGATAACCGAGTGATGCGGTTTCAAATGTGGGTCTCGCGACTCGCACCTTTTTCATATGATATTTTCATGTGGGAATCATTTCTAATATGATTACCACTTGTCTTACGGTGAAGGCAAACATAGTGATGAAACCTGCATGTCTGAGAGAACTTAGCAAGTTTTCGAAAGACATGTGAAGTCCGCCAATACGCACTTGGCTAGCGTATTGAATGGAGGTCCGTGCCCTGCAATGCGATGTTAAAAATGGCTGAATATAGTATACATCTTCTTTTTCTTCCTGCCCTTATCCCACACTATGTGTGGTCGGCACAACATGTCTTCTTCCACTCTCCTCTGGCATTCGTCAACGTAACATCCACTCCTTTTACACGCATATCCTCTTTTACACAATCCATCCATCTCTTTTTCGGTCTTCCTCTACTCTTTTTTGCTTCTACATGAATATTTAACAATATATACTAACTAAAGAAAAAAGGCACTGAACGGTTTCGCGATAGCCTATTTATATGTATGTAGATGTGATACAAATCTCCCGAGTTCATATAGCGATTACAATATCCCGTCTTCACGTTACTAGCAATAAAATGCTGAATTTGTATCGTATGCGGCAGATTCGCCTACAAAGCGACTGTAAGCGGAGTGAAATAAAGCCGACGTGAGCGTTAGGACTGTGTTCCACTCGTTGAGCTTAGATTGTTCTATGCTATACTGCTGTCTAAAATGTTTTCATATTAAAGACTGATATTTTTTGAGATTTCCTGAAAATTAGATAATTTGAAGCAGAAAAAATATTCTATGTTTTGATAATTTGATATTCTTTTTTTTTACAAAATCTGTCCAGTGCTTCTCTCGTGACGCGGTCACAGATAGACACAAAATTCTAAAAATTGTAAATTCAGCCTCCCTTTCATAATAATGACTATTTCAATAAGCTTTTCTAAAAATATTTAATGTACAGTTTTAGTTTGAGTTAGATTTTTAGCAGGAATAATGTGTTCAAATGAGTAGCGTGCGTAGCTTAGTGAAGCTTGAATTTTCTATAGCTTTATAAATTCAGTGAGCACAACCCTAAGTCTGTTACGATACAAGGGATTAGAATATGGGATTTAAAAGAGCTATGAAATATTCAATGGTAGTTTTAGCCGATATGAATTTTAGCGTTACAATCTTACGTCGGGATCAAAGGCTTTGGAAATATTGCCTTTCGGATAATTCTTACACGACGCTGGAAAATTATTTACCATAATTTTTATTAAACTTTGCCTCTCGAGTCTTCTGTATTTTCTTGTTTAGAAATAACTAATTTGTATATTTACATAATAACTAATTATATAATATGTATTTACTATATATTTTTATAAATTGCGATCTTGTTAGTATGCGGTTGTACTAACGTTTTAAATTCGTATTGCTTACAACCAATTTCTATTAAATAAATATTCTTACATGTTATACAATACACTTACCACTCACGCATCCGTGTTGGTTTGCTTCAATCCTATTGCTTTATTTAAAATAAAATTTGCTATCTGTCAACATCATCATTGATCTAGCCGTTTCGGAGATTAGTCGGAACAAACACATAAAAAGTTAATCAACATTATGATAAAATCAATATTTTTTAATAAAAATGCGTCTGTCTCTTCGCGATAAACTCAAAAACCACTACACCGATTTTCATACCGTTTTCACCAATGGATAGTTCTCGAAGAAATTTTTAGTACATAACTAGCTGAACCCGCGGCTTCGCTCGCGCTATAATATAAAAATATTTTTTTATCTAGGAACGAGAATGTATGCATTACAATTTAAACTAGCAACTTTATCCGGCAAGCAATTTATTTTGTCCTTATCTAACTCATAACTTATCATATATCCCCGTCTCGCTCTTACACTAGTTGCATAGAATATTAAGCAGAGAAGTGGCATCGCACGAGATAATACTAATGTAGCGTATTTTAAATGTAGTTTTTGTAAAGCAGTTTTAATTTTAAAAACATAATGATGTGTCTTAACGAAATTTTAAGACATTTTAAAGTTTAACTCTAAGTCGATTTAAAAAATATTGTGGATTAGATAGAGGTGGTCGTTTTTTTTTCTGTGAAAAAATAACGTCATTTTGCATTCACATTTTGCTTTTTATAAATTTTTAAGCTATATAAGTCGTTTAAATGTATAAAACATGGAGATTGGAGATCAGGAGGACCATTGCCCTAGAATGTAGTGTCTCAGAAATATTGTCAAACTAAGGAGGCGCTGCGATCGCTATGTTGTCTCAATGCCTAACTTCACGTTGTCACAATAGTGACAATACTCATTAACAGCTAACTTCACAAATACTACTTACCGACGACAGCGCGTTATAGATTCTACAAATTTTCAGAGACAGGCGGGTAATGCTTTAGTATGAAGCGATGGTTCTCCTGGTCTCTAACCTCCATGGTATAAAAAAAAAAAATTTTCCTCCAACATTGGCTTTTGCTTCGAAAATGTGAGACTTAATTTTGTTTTCCTAATTTTATAAATATAAATTTACTCTAGATATTTCGTCTGTGACAGAAGTTATCGCAGCATCCTTATCACTTGTTGATCTTATCGGCCTATTTGCAGTTTTTCTTTTCGTAAACGTTTGGTTCGGGGGTTCCGGGCTTAAGGCGAGCTCATTTTAGATTTCGATCTTAGTTGTTAAACTAACTTTTTAAGCTTTTGGAAAACTTTGTTGCGATAATTTTGTTTTTTATTTACTTCTTGTTTATTTTGTTCTTAAGGTAATATTTATTTATGATAATTAATTATACATACAATAAGTTACATATGAAAAGGTCTAAGAAAAGCTCACACGACCTACTTAAAACTTAAATTGTTCTCATTTGTAAATAAACCAGTGATAGCCCAGTAGTAGTGCGCTCGCTTAGGAAATAGAGTGAAGCAATTTCAAATCCCTGGTCACGAACTTCTAGTATTTTCTGTGCGAAAATATTTCAAAATTATAATTACGGTGAAGAAATTTACATGTATGAGAGAACCTAGCAAGTTTTCGAAAGACATGTAAAGTCCGCCAACCCGCGCTTTGCCGGCGTGGTGAACTATGGCCTGATCCCCCTCGTATTGAAGAGAGGCGCGTGCAGCAGTGCCATGTGAAAAATCTGGATACACTGTTAAAAAAACTTGCGTTTCAAGAAGTTGTAATTAAATAGAATACTTTTATCGATACAAACAGTATCAAAAGACAAATTATTAAAAATATAAAAAAAAACACCCCGGCCTGCTTTATTATATAATTTAGCTATTACTAAGCAAATTCTTAGCTACAATAATAATGGTTGGTGTAAAATACTTGCCAACTTCGCCTTTCTGGACATTTTCAAACGCAAAACAATGAAACCTCCGTCTTTAAGAGACATTATCTACTGTAATAGAACTAATTAAAATTTGTCCATAGGCATCTCTTTATATTTAATAACTGATTCGTCCTTCACTGATATACATAGTTTATCACTTTCAGACCAATGAATCGTGAAATATTGATTATAATATATTTCATTTCATCACATATTGGCATACTAGAGACTTTCCATTGTTTTGCTATAATTTTATCTGTTATCACGTGCCATAATAAATAAATATAATAAATAAATATGTTGGGACATTATTACAACAGCGCCATCTAGTTCCGCAGTAAGCTACGTTACGTGCTTGTGTTACGGATACCAGATAGTTGATATACTACATATATAAATTTTAAATACATACATATTATAAATATAAACACCCATGACTGGAGTACAAACATTCGTGATTAGCAAATGAATGTCCCCAGCGAGACTCGAACCCGCGACCGCTGGCGCAGAAAGTAGGGTCACTACCAATTGAGCCAAACGAGTCGTCAAAATATCTATCAGTATACTAAATTTCATCAAAATCCATCCAACCGTTTCGTCCTGAAGAAGTAACAAATATCCACCTACAGTTTTTTCAATATTTAATTAGTATGACATCTTGTTTTTTTTTATATTATGTTTTAATTTGACTCGTATCTTTTTTACAGGTAAGGCACTTTATACGGTCGAGACTCAGCTCTATGTTGTTTAAGTCTGATAAAGTCATTATATTGTCTGTGAGTAATATTAATTATGGTTTTGTTTCAATTTTTCATAGTTAATTTAAAAACAATAATTATTTTTAAAACGGAAACAATCTGACGCTATTGACTATTAATTAATTTATTTTATTATATTGAGTACATTACAATTAATATTTTAATTAAAATAAAGTATAATGAAGTAAATAAATATATACATTTTTATTTATTTAAGTAATTTCAAAAAAAAAAGGATGCTCTAGGAGCATGCAAGTTGAGCCAAAATGTTTTTCTTTGTGATTTTCTGTAGTTGTAATTAAATAAAATTGACTATTATACCTCTTAATAATATAGAAAAAGCTTTATAATTATTATAAGTATTTGAATTAGATTTCCATTCCTTTGAGTTGTGAATTGTGATCCATAAACAAAAACAACTCAGCTTCTATTCTAAGGCTTCATTTTTCCTTTTTCCTTTTTTTCATAAAGTAAATAGGTACTATACTAAATCAGTAGATATAGATAAAATTGAGGTGTCTGTTTTTAATTTCAAATTAACAGCTTTTCACTAAATGCATATGAAAGTATATACGGGACTTACATGAAAAATCAATTTTTAAAATTTTTGTTTGTCTGTCTATCTGTTTGTTCCGTATAATTTCTAAAACGGCTGGACCGATTTTGACGGGACTTTCACTCGTAGATAGCTTATGTTATAAGGAGTAACTTGGCTTCCTTTATTTTATAAAAAAATAATATAAAAACCGTTTAATTTATTTTAACTTTCGCCGGGACGGGTTAGTAAATACTATCCCACACATGTTAAAATTCAGTTCTCGAGGCAGGAGTGAGTAAACATTCCGATAAGATCATATTATTGCGTTCCACTCGAGCTTTGCCTCGGGATGTCCTCGACCCAGCAAAAATCCTGGGATCTCGGAAAATTAAGCGATTAAGGTGGCACAATATCGAGAACAACAAGGAAATAGATTACGTGCCGCGACAAATGATTACTGGGCTCGGACTGGGCATGTTTTTGTTCTCGGAATTACTCATAACAACCTAAAAAGCTTGTATAAAGAATTATACGATTGGCTCAGTCGGTAGAGACCCTAATTTCTGCGCCAGCGGTCGCGGGTTCGAGGTTCCGCTGGGGCATTCATTTGTTGAGCACGAATGTTTGTACTCCAGTCATGGGTGTTAATATTTATAATATGTATGTATTTAAAATTTATCTATGTAGTATATCAACTATCTGATATCCGTAACACAAGCACGTAACGTTGCTTACTACGGAACTAGATGGCGTTGTTGTAATAATGTCCCAACATATTTATTTATATATATTGTTTTCGTATTTTTAGCGATTTTAAGTCTAAATCTATGCATATAATAAAATTACTAACTGAGGCAAATCTGTACATTAAATCAGTTTTGGAAAATCTATCGAAATAGTCATTATTATTAATACAGAGGCCTAATGCATAGCTTTTAAAATGTTTGTTTGTCTGTCTTTCTGTGACATGAAGAGAAAACTACTGAACAGATTTTGATAATATTTGCTATGATGATAGCTTATCTGACGTAACCATCGAAAGTGAGAGTGAGTGTATTTTCCTACATTACGCGTATTTAAAAGTGGTAAATGTAACATGGATTTAGTCAGTCCCCTGACCATGTTCATTCTAAAGCATTGAAAACATCCAGAACAAAATAACCGCGACAATCTAAAATTTCGTCTATAGGTACATATGAATAAAATCGAAGTCTGTTTATTCATGCTAATCTCTGAAAGGCCTGGACCGATTTTGACGGGATTTTCACTCGCAGATAGTTAATGTTATGACTTGGGCTATTTTTATTTAAAAAGAAAATTTATTTTAATTTACCCCCAACGAAGCGGGCCGGGTTTGCTAGAAATGTATCTTTTATTGTGAAAGATCGCTAGAGATAGATATTAAAAGGGCTAAGCTCGGCTAATGCCATCATATCAGAAAGTTAGATCGGATTAAAGTCCGCAACTCGTTGCCAAGACGACAATACTATTAATACCGGCCGCTAATTTGTTTGCGGATAAACTATTGAACTTCGGAGTAATTACTTCACTGGTTTTGAGATGTGTGATTAATGGAGTAAATATATTATGGTAGCTTCCAAAGCTGAAAGCTCTATTTATGATATGTGCTTTACATAGATGCGGATCTGCTTACTTAGATGCGGATGCGAACAGTACTATGATAATAGTAATTCTAATTACATATTTCTAAGTAACATTTTTAATTTAATAGCTTGCAAGTTTCTTGTTTCTTTGATTTGATGATAGTATATGTATTGGAATATGAATTTTGAGTAAAGGCCAGTATTTATGATAGGTGCGTTTAATTGCAGAATTTTGAGTTTGGCTTATCAAAAAGAAAGAATCTTAATTTAACTGCATTTTTCTAATCTAGTAATCTCATGTTAAGCAGTTTTTTGCCAAAAAATCATTTAACTTTCGTTTGAAAGTGTATTTTTTAACTTCGCTCGAGTTCGTTCGGTTCCGCTAGTTAAAATAAATAAGATTTCTAAAATAAATGTAGCCTAAGTTACTCCTTATAACATTAGCTGTCTGCGAGTAAAAGCCCGTCAAAATCGGTCCAGCCGTTTCTGAGATTAGCCGGAACAAACAGACATAAATTAAAAAAAATTAAAATTGTTAGTACCTACCTATATATATAATATTATGCATTTAGTGAAAAGCTGTAAATTTGAAATTAAAAACCACCACCTCTAATTTTTTTATATGTATAGATTAAAGATATTTTTTTGTGTGTTATAAAGAATTAATTATTTCAGAACCAATAAGAAATTCTCTCAAATAGCAACAACGTTTAAAAATTACCAGACCGTAGTACTTCCCCAACATATTTCTTTCAAAGGCCTTACATATAAGAGAAGTCCCGATATTAGAAACGCTTTGAATACCTGTACATTTGAGCTTTTGAAAGATATATTACACTTTCAAGTTAAATTGAATCTTTTCCTTTTTATTATTTTATATGTACGGTTAAGGCAAGTGCGAGTGTTACTCCCACAATGTAGGTTCCGTTGTATAAAAAAATTATGTTTTAATAAAACATGCATGATT
Source organism: Boloria euphrosyne (assembly GCA_951802675.2). NCBI lineage: Eukaryota > Metazoa > Arthropoda > Insecta > Lepidoptera > Nymphalidae > Boloria > Boloria euphrosyne. Next base: position 8,861,917 of record OX637896.1, read on the forward strand.
TTGTAACGTATTACAATTACAAAAAAGAAATTAACAGTAATTTATGTTCGTGTTTTAGCCGACTTAAAAGTGTCAAAAATTAATCCAGCGGAGGATTCAGAACGACCTCAATATCTTCACTTTGTACAAGCATGAGCCAGCAACTCTATCCGCACAGATTGTTTGATCTTTTACCTAGAACAATTTATCTTCACGTCTTTAGCAGCAAAATTATATATAAATGAGACCTAAGTCATCATCGGAGGTTTAAATCTATATAAATATAGTCTTGAAACTCCTTAATTCGGCCCTTTCCAAAAATCCTTTGGTAGCTGACATTTCCAAACTATAAAATATTTGACTGTCAAATTTTCGATAGGTTAAGTAGATTTCTAGATTTCGTGCTCGGTCACGTGAAGGACCAATAATATTTCAGGAGTTTCAACGTGAGATTTGCAAATTTAGGAAACCTAAGATAGGTACAAGTAGGTACATATATTTGAATTTCACCTCTACAATATATCCGCAAAATAATGTAGAGCAATTAAAAAGGTAGTTGTACAGTATTTCAAACGTTACAATAATTTATTGAAGATACTTCTTTTTTTACCCGACTGTGAAACCTAAAGGAGGGTTATGTATTTGACCTACCTCGAGTTTTACCACATAGTAACCTACCCATCTCCGACTACACATTATATTTCTTCATTACTTCAATCAAAGCGTGCCATCTTTTTAATTCGCCTTTTCTTTTATTTTATTTTACTTCGGTTGTGATTGCATCTGTCAGTCACAGAATCTCGTCAATACCAGTGCCAGGAAAGCCTTGCATTACGAGTACATCTCGCACACATCAACTTCAAGTGCAAGTTCGACGTTTATCCACTTCGATAAACATTAAATCAGTGTCCTGCCTCCCCTGGTCCCTCCATTACGACAGGTAAATTATTGAGTTACGTAAAAGCTTTGTTGGTGGCTCGTTCCGGATAAAATTTGTAGAGTTTTGGTAACACAATCTTTTTTGATGTTCGTAATGAAGTGATTATAGGTTACTTTGTAACAAATACTGTTACGTGGTTAAAGTTTTAAAAGGTTTATTTTTCAAGTATTATAAGCAATATTTCATCGGATTTATTTCACCTTAAAACCACATCATAATTTCTTAGATTTCACGAATATTTGACATTATAAATGAAACTACCTTCTCGGATGTTATCGCAGATTTATTTTGATTTTTAGTTCCCGACTTTTCGAATGCTTTACAGCAATCATGGTCACCGGAGCAACTTAAAAGTTTAATGTCTCAAATTCATTATTATATACTAGTTACAAACAGTGCCTACTCACAATTAGAAAAAGTACTTTCATATTATACAAAAAGTCACCTAAGTACCACAATATTTGTTGATTTAAATTCTAAATATTTAATTTTTGTAATAAATATAATAATTAAATATCTAATATTTGTAATAAATATATTATAAAGAAAACATCATCAAAATTAGTCTGTTTTTTTTTCTGTTATTTATTCTAGACACTCACCATATACATCAGTTATAGTTCATACCATGTACATCAGTTATAGCTCTATTTTATTTAATTATTTAAGAAAAATAAAATGTATAGTAATAAATATGTATAGTAATTTCCATAAAAAATAATGTCTTGAAATGTGTAAAGTTAAGTCAGTATTCATTAAACCATTCTATTACGCAGGGAAAATTGCCGTCGTGTTTGCGCAGTATCCTTGTTCCGGTGCTTACATTCCCTGATTAGATATTTAAGATGCTCGACAGATTTTCTTAGAAACTACGCAATCATTATATTTTAAAATAGCGTTTATACATGGTTCTGACTGGTTTTTTTTGACCATACTATGGTTTGGGTCACTTTGTGGTGACTCTACTCGCTGTGTCAGTGGTCGCGTGTTCTAGTCACTCTGGAGGCATTCATTTGTTGATCATGCATGCTTGTACTCAAGTCATGGGTGTTTATATTTATAATGTGTGTTTACAAAATTATATATGTGCAGTGGTCCACACATAATCCACTACGCTGGTGACCAAGAGTGAATTGGCGAACTTCTCACATCTTTAGAAAGCTTTCTAGGCTATCGTAGTTATGGTAAAATTTAAGAAAAACACCCGGTATTCGAATCTACACACTCCACGGTTTGCCAAGCGAGTGCGTTCCACTAGTGCGTAATACTTGCACAATTGTATAATATCACCAGCGACTCACCCTTTAGCGCGAGCGAAACCGCGGGTTCGGCTAGTAAAAGTATACAAAACTTATACAAAACTTAGACAAATTATATACTAAAACCTTCCTCGAGAACATTTCTATCCATTGGTGAAAACAGCATGAAAATCGGTGCAGTAGTTTTTGAGTTTATCGCAAACATACGGACAGACGCGGTGGAGGGCTTTGTTTTATAATATATAGTGATTAGGATATCTGTAGCGACCCACATGTAACAGATAGTAATTAGTGCATTGTTAATGAGAAGTCGGTAAGTTAAGTAAACTAATTAGGATTTTGACAGCTGATGAGTTATAAATAACTGCGTGTACTCGTAAAACCTTGCCTGCGGTATATTAGATAGTATACGTTAAACTAAAAATAATAAAAGTGATTACATTAAGTAATAACCAAAAAATAATTAAAATAATTTATAACATCGATTTTTTTTTGTAACAATGTTAAGTTTTAATTTATTAAAAAGTTAGTACTAGAATTTTATGTAAAATATTAAAAAAACTAATTTGTAATTGTTAATGTGTATGAATTACAGAAATTGTCTATAATCAAATAAAAAAATGAGAAAATATCTCTCTTTATATCTCCTTTTGCCAAGATTTTAATGACATTTTAGAAAAAAAAACAAAGTTCACAGAGTTTACACCAATTTACATATTTTCTCCTTTACTTATTAATCACTACATATTATAAAACAAATTTCTCCGCCGCATTTGTCAGTCTGTCTGTTCGCGATAAACTCAAAAACTATTGCACCGATTTTCATGCTGTTACAGAGTGGTTCTCGAGAAAGGTTTTAGTATATAATAAGTCAAGTCTTTTTATACATTAACTAGCGGAACCCGCGGCTTCGCTCGCGCTAAATCTTATAATTACGAAATTTTATAATCCTAGACATAAAAAAACCATTTGAGTTCACAAAATTAAATCCCAAAGCTAACTAATAATTTTTCTTTAACATCGCTCGTTGTCTTCTGGGAAATTGACTGATGATTGTTGACCGAGTTTCTGTTCCAGAGCTTTATTTTAAATATTAAACCTTCAATTACCAAGAACAATACTGCTCTGATCGCAATTAAGATGGTCGGTACAATTATTGCGAAATCGTCCATTCGTAACTTGTCCCCATTAATGTACGTTAATGGAATTGTACGTGAGACTGACGGGGAATTACCGGATTCCAAAATTTATATCCGATGGAAATGTCCCAATTTTCAGGTTTTTAATGTTTATGTCAGGAAATTTTCACGTGTTACCTTTTTTTATATATCTATATCTTTTAAAATATATAGATTTTGATTGTACTTTATCAGTTTTTATTTGACATGGGTACGTTTTGATACTTTTTTGCAAAAGTTCCGCTACATTTCTGTTGATCAAAGCTATTAGTAAAGTTGTTAATATTAACAAAATTAGCAATGAAGAAATATTATCCATTAGCTGTATATTTACCTAAAATAGCCATTAAAAATGATGACACGTTTGGCTGAGTCGGTAGTGACACTTCCTGCGCCAGCGGTCGCGGGTTCGAGTCGCGCTGGGGGCATTTATTTGTTGAATATGAATGTTTGTACTCCAGTCGTGGGTGTTAATATTTATAATATGTATGTATTTAAAATTTATATGTGCAGCATATCAACTATCTGGTATCCGTAACACAAGCACGTGACGTAGCATACCACGGAACTAGATGGCGCTGTTGTAATAATATCCTAACATATTTATTTATTAAAACATCATTATTTTAGTACTGAAATGGTAGACTTGTTAGTTATAAATTATATTACTACCTTTTACTAAACTTAACTTCTTACCCCCAACTTTTTATTATTAGGACTTTCTGATCGAAAGAATTAACCTACAGAACATTACTATTTGATCGTTCTTTGACAGCCTCAATTTTGTTTTCCCGTAGTGTTTGCGAAGGTCCGCATGATCTCAAACACTCGGGGGATATTGTTTGACCAAGCTCGTCCATTTTATCTCTTTTGATATGCCGCATATCTTCTATAGCTGTCTGTTTCACTGTTATTTGGCTACTTCGAACGCTTCAAGAAAAGTAGTTTTATATGGCTACTATAAATATATTCTTTTTAAAAAGGTGATGATGAAGATATAATAAATTATATATATCACTAACATTTCCCGCGGCTCCGCTCGCGTTTTAAATACCGAAAACTAAATTCTTTTATTTCACATACCGTGTGATTTTTTATTTCCGGTTTTTAACGGTTACTTGAAATTTTTCAGAAATGAGATATTTTCCAGCAGTCAAAAGCATCCTATATCCTGACACGGATAACCAGCAGCTATCCTCATACCAAATTTTACAAAATCTGTTCAGTGATTTTCTCGTGATGCGGTCACAGACGGACAGACAGACAAAAATTCTAAACACTATAGATTTGGCCTCTGTATCGATAATAATGACTATTTGATTAAGAATTTCTAAAAAATATTCAATTCAGCTAAGTTTTTCTAAGAATTTTATTTTTCTCTACGATAAATATAGGATTTTCAGTTAATTACTTAGTTTTACGTGTTATTGTTAGGTAATTCGTCGTATACTAAAACTATGGTTTTGATCATTTACTATAAGAATGAACTTCAGGGTGCATTCTTTTGTATGAATCGATTTTATTTATTGTTTATGAATTAGAGTGCTTTTTCTTGCCGCTATGCTCGCGTGGTTGAAATGTCGATAGAACGCTAGTGTTAATTTTATATACCTAAGCTCTCCATTTGAATATGTACATATTATTAAGCGTTGAAGTGTAATGATGTAACGACATATATACACATTCACACACTCTACCCATTCATAAAATTAGTATGTTAATGGCTCTCTGCATAATAATTATTAAGATAAATCTAATCATATATTTAAAGCGAAAAAGCTCCGTGTAAATAGATACACGGATATATATGTATATCTACACTATATATTATTACGATATAATATTATAAAGAAGAAAGATTTGTATTTTTGTATGTAACGAATAAACTCAAAAACTACTGAGTCCATTTTAATGAAATTTGGTGCACAAATAGTCTAGACTCTAGAGCCTGAGAGGACATAGGCTACTTTTAAAGGCGAAGAAAGAGCTGTAAGGGGTTTAAATAGGGGTTGAAAGTTTCTATGGAAATTACGTCATTTCTAAAGTTACAAGCTTGAAACTAAGTATTTTGGGCTTTTGATTAGATATAAATAAGTGAGACAAGACGAAGCGAGGGTAAGTCGCTAGTTCACTTTACATACGAAAACCTTCCCTCCCACAAAAAATACTTTAAACGCGATCGAGTAAAAAGTAAAATAATTTAGCCAAATTCTGTCGATTTTTCTTAAGTTCATAAATATTTCGTGCCAATGGGTATCTGGATCTAATATTGTTAGCTTCTTTTAACGTTTTCGTTTACCGATTGGGTATATATCCTTTGAGAGGGTTCGACCTATTCATTATTCAGTGGGAAACTGGATTGAGAGTGTTTATAGCAAATAAAATCTTGGTAAAGTCGTAAAAAGTGCGTTCGACAGACTTGAAAGGTAGACGGGCTTAAAAGGTGAATACCTTATTACCTTTATGTCAATATTCCACCATAAAAATCACATGTCGCTTTTGAACTCTATATGGTTTCGAACTGCTTCATCATACTACGAGTATGTCTATTATACCATAGATTACAACAATAATAACCGTAATTATTATTGTATGATATGTACCTAGACGATTATCTTTTTAAAGGGGAAATAAGGAAATGCCTTAAATCATATAGAGTAAGTACTTGCTAAAATGATTTTAAAACTTTTTTCATTGCTTTGAAACTATAATGCTTGTAGATAGGGTGTGGCAAGGGTGGAGCGGGGACGGTTGACCCGCAATTCTTTACCATTGAATAATCGAAATAAACCTTTTTATAAATAATAATTTATTAATTGTTCGTTACATCATGAGTACTTAAAAATTGGGTTTAATTTAACAGTAAGTAATTAATTTCTCTACGAGTTGACATGAAAGGCTTTTGAATTCGATACAAAATCTGAAGCGTATAATAAAAGCTACTCCATTAGGGCGAAATATGTGAATGCAAAATTAATGTGTCGATATGTAGTTTGACGAACGTGGCGGTTACATCAAACGAACAGCTCCAGTGTATGAATGATTACTTAACTGGCTTTGAAAAATAATTAATATATTAGGTTACCCCAAAATCCGTGATAGCCCAGTGGTAACTAGCTAACCTTATGGGAGTTCACATCCGCGTCTCCCACCTCTGATATTTTCAAGTGCCAATCATTTCTAACATGATTACCACTTGTCTAACGGTGAAAACATCGTGAGGAAACCTGCATGTCTGAGAGAACCTAAGCAAGTTTTCGAAACTGCCTTTTTAAATAAAATTGTCACTTCAAATGTGTGTATGAGTCTGTTTTAATGATATTTTTCGTATTTTTCCTAACTTCGGGAACGAAAAGGAAGGAAATAGAGACGTATTCCCCAAATTCAAATATATTTATTTTTTATGATCAATTTTTTTATAAGAAATTCACTTGCAAAATTTCATACTCCTGTTTTTATAACCAGTGGTTTAATCTGTGTACCTATTATAAGTCGGTCAGTGTTAAATTTAATTAAAAAAATATTTATTTGTATACTTGATATGAAAATCCTTACTATAATATTAGTCATTTCGAAAGTAACTCTGTCTGTCTGTCTTTCGCGCTTTCATGCCAAAACTACTGAACCGATTTAAATGAAATTTGGTATACATATACCCGTAGTCTAGAGCCTGAGAAAGTAAATAGGCTACTTTTCAAGGCGAAAAAGGGCTGTAAGCGGTTGAAAGTTTGTATGGAAATTACGCCATTTTTAAACCTAGAACCTTGAAACTTATTTTTTAGGCTTTTGATTAGATATAAATAAATGAGACACTCAAAGTTTGTAAAAATTTTATTCTAAAGGATGATGAGGAGGAGGAGGGACGTTATTAAGCGAAGCGAGTACATTTGAAAAATATTTTTAACATTTCTCTTTAGTTCATTATCAATTAGGTTGAATAGCGCTTAAACACTTCAAATCCTGTTTGTGAAGAAAATTCTACAATATTTCTCTAGTCGATAGAATAAATGTCGAAAGAAAAGAAGCATCAAATGACTTTCAAGGGCGCTGGGTTTAATAAGGCATTCTTTAAACAATTAAAAAGTTTTTGTATTCAAGCCTACAAATCTATTAACTTCAGAAATTAATAAATCGTGTATATTAAGAAATAATAACATTCGCCATTTTAAGGTGCATAGGTATATCTACACATATAATAAAATAAAACTTCGGCAAATGTGTACATTAAAAATTATTTGAAATAGTTAGAATTATTGATACGGAGCCGAATCTGTAGCTTTTAGAATTTTTGTCAGTCTGTCTGTGACCGCAACACAAGAAAACAATTTGACAGGTTTTTATGAAATTTGGTATGATAATAGTTGATAATGGTTTGACGACTCGTTTGGCTCAGTTGGTAGTGACCCTACTTTCTGCGCTAGCGGTCGCGAGTTCGAGTCCCGCTGGGGGCATTCATTTGCTAATCACGAATATTTGTACTCCAGTCATGGGTGTTTATATTTATAATATGTATGCATTTAAAATTTATATGTGTAGTATATCAACTATCTGGTATCCGCAACACAAGCACGTTACGTAGCTTACTGCGGAACTAGATGGCGCTGTTGTAATAAAGTCCCAACATATTTATTTATTTATAATAGTTGGTTATCCTGGTCAAACCTAGAAAACAAAACCGAGTAGAGCGAGGGTGAGACACTAGTAAAATGTATAGTATTTATTAAAAAAATGCTGCCAAGTTCAAAGATACTTTACAGATGAAGCCAATGGTACAGGTTTAAAGTAAAATATTGACTTCATTCACACCAACATTCACAGCATTGTGAAACCTGAAGCACAAGAGCCTCCAAAATAAAATAGCGTATAAACTATCACAATACCTTTTCTAGTTCAGAAAATAATAATACAAATGCACAAAGGACAAAGGTAGAATTCTATTGACGAATTCTAGATATTTCGTGTGTTTCGATTTGTTTTAGTGCTGTTGAAAATTTCGACGGAATTGCCTTTCTGTCTACTTCGAAAGTTTTTTTAATCTAGAGCTGTGTCATAGGGAATATTAAATAAGGGAGAGATGTATGTATTAAGTACACAGGATCGTTCGGAAACGATCTGTTTATAATGTACATATAGGATCTACATCAATATCGATATAAACATTCTATGTTTTCACTATTCAGCCTTTTTTAAAGTCCCAATGCTGGGCATGGGTCTTCAATACGAGAGTATTGAACTATTATCCACCAAACTGGCAAAGTGCGGGTTGGCGGACTACATAAGTTTTTCGAAAACTTCTCTTAAACATGCAGAGTTTTTCCATTCAGGATTCAGTCAGAATTTGCACATAAAAATAGCACATTTTGTTTAGGAAAAATAAATGATTCCCATGCGATAAAGGAGTGAAGTTTGATTAAAAAATTAAGTATATCTTACTCTAGTATTAGATTAGTTTCGCACATAATTTGGTACATTGTAAACTTATTTTTATAGTTTTATTGGCGGATGACATTGCTTGTAACGAAATCAACATAGACATACTTTTACAGACTGATTCCAAAACGACTAAACTAAAAGCTTAATTAATACCCATATGTTTTAAAACTCAAATGATAGGCCAATGGCTTAGTGCTCTCTGGATCATGGCCGCCACGCCTTTAGCCGCTTAAATATAAATTATCTACGTTCCAACTACGATATAAACGCTGCGACAAAAATTCTTGTAAGATATTAAAAGTTAAAGCAGCAATATACTTTTTTATGCCATTCTAAGCTCATCCTGAGATTTTCCTTGCTTCGGGAGGCTCTAATTAGTTCCCTAGGGGCAGTATTAATCAACGTTGACAAACGCGGGACAAGTTTAATGATTTGGCTGAGTTTTATAAAATTCGGGTGAGAAATTTCATTTATGTCAACTATATAAAACAGCATTTAAAAAAACCAAGCGAACGTCCCATTTTTAGACATCCTTATGAGAATTTTATCTTTAATGTTTCTGAATTTCAATAAATATTGGTATGAATGACATACCTTATACTGTAATAAGCTACGTTTTTTATAATTTTTGATTTGAGTCTCAAATACTTTCATATATTATTGACTTTTCATTGAACTTTCATTTTCTATACGAATAAAGACCCTGAAAGTGGCATATTTTAAAAAATAAACGTCGAAGGTATCCACAAATTGTACCAAGAAAATGTAGAAAATATTAAATTTGTAGTATTTTCAAATTAATATGGAGCGATAAACCGTCCATAGAAATAAACACTCCCTACACCTGATAAAGTGGCAAAATATACTTTAAATGAGGAAAATGTTTTGGTTTAAAATTCCCGATTCCAGCTGACGGCTTATATAATTGCGTCTCTCCGCCGCAATCCAATTACTCGAAACGAAATTAATTTTGCGACAAAACGACGGAACAAGATCTTTATATATAGGTATTATTGTATAAGTAAGGAATTCTAAGGATCGTATATCAGATTGGAAGATTACACTTGAGATAAACTGTCGTCGTCATTTAATAAGAGCCGTGCATTGTGCAGAGTCAGTGAATCGGACTTTGGCATAGCGAGGATAATGGGAGAGCTTTAATTAGACTTTCAATCGACTTGAAAGAACATACTTTTGTTTAAGCGAAATATATTCAATTCAAATTATATACGGATACTAGAGATTCAATCTCGCTCAGAAATGAGATATTTTCCTGTAGGAAAAGTATCTTATATACTGAGCCGGATAACCAGATATCATTATATCAAATTTCATCAAAATCGATAGAGTGGATTTTTCGGGACATGTTCTCAGATAACAGATAGACAGATTATATTTTAATGTTAACTATAGTTTTAATATTTAGTAAGATTATTCAAAAAGATTTAATGCATATATTCGACTAATATATATGTATGGATATATTTACATGCGAGTTATGTTTGGAGGCAGCCAGAGGATGCAGAGAAATTCAAATTTACTTAGAATTAATTTATTAACTAAAAGTCCTTAGGAACTACTATAGTCTACCTAAGTGACTATCGATCAAAGTTAGATCAATGAGTACGGAAGGGAACCAGTAATGCCTTTTTATACTGCATTTCTTATAGGAAGTTGCAGTATTGGCATTGATTAAATGTAGGTAAGTGCTGCGCTTGCACCTGCGTGCGGAGGCCTTGTCTCTTCGTCGTCGAGGTTTGTAGGGCGACGCTTATGCGGCGATTTACGTAACATGCGTATATCGGATTAGTTACCATCTGTGTAGAATTTAAATAATTAAAAAGTTCCAAAAATAGTATTGAAATGACGTGTATTTTCTAGAATAAAATACTGAACTAAATAAAACAGAATACAAAAAAGACAAATTCAATAATCCACATTCAACTTTAAAAACTAAAGAGACAGATGAAAAACGAAACAAACTTTCTATCGCCTGTTCAAGGCTTATAAGAAGAAACGGGTTCGCAAATGAAATTGGACCTCAGAGGGATCAGACGAAGCGAATCTATTTAGTTATTAATGTGAATGATCGGGATAAGTAAAGCTACTGAGATAAGGGTTGGGGTGTGATTGACGTGTAGTCGTAAAGGTACTTAGCGCGTATGAGAGCTTAAAGGATTGGAATACTAGAAAATATTTAACAATGTTCGTTTTCAAGGTTCATAAATAATTAGATTTGTGGTTCGGGAAAAATACAAATCAATATCACTACATATTATAAAACAAAGTCCTCCGCCGTATCTGTCTGTCTGTTCGCGATAAACCCAAAAACTACTGCGATTATTTTGCGATTACTCTTAAGATCTCTTAAAAATAAACTTACTTATTCTTCAAAATGAATTAAAATATTTGACAAATTATATACTAAAACCTTCCTCAAGAACCGCTCTTCCCATTGGTAAAATGCTGTTTTCACCAAAATCGGTGCAAAAGCGGCGGAGGACTTTGTGTTATATTATGTATAGAAGATAGATAGGAGATATGGTAACTTCTTATAAGAAAGTCACATTATTTAACATTCTTGTCTATCAGTTTGTATCCGCTTATCTGAAACTGTCACGGTCAGATTTTCAGATTGACAGAGGTGGAGTTATAAGGAGTAAAATCGGCATAAAATAAAAACGAGTCGTTGGTAAATATTTTTGAGGTTGATTTGTTTCCTTAAACCTTAAATTAATTTTTACAAGCACTTTCTTCACTTCCTTTTAAAAATATAAAAGTGTATAAGAAAAGCCGCATTACTCTTTAAAATAATAAACCACTTACAGCTGTATCGCATAGAAAATTCCACAATAACTGAAAGTCCTGGCATTTCAGCTTGACAGTCATTAGCGCGGAATGCAATTCCCCGCACTAAGCCAGAGATAAACTATCGTCTTCAATATTACAGCTGTGTAAATTAAAACTACAAGTTATTTCTTACTTAACTCTCTAGTAAAAAATAATTTAACTAGTACTGTAGAATTCATTTTTTATCTGATGTAAGTAAATTTTCGTTGTAACCCTTCAATTCTGAAAAACTTTAAAAAAGTGAAGATTTAAAACATTAGGCTGCGGTAGCACAACGGTGACTCTTGTTCACTTGGACCGAGTGGCAGACAGACCATCGAGTTTAAAGCAAACTGGAGCTTCGCCAGCGTAGTGGACTATGACCTGATCCTCCTCGAATTGAAGAGAGGTCCGGGCCCAGCAGTGGGACGTTAAAAAGGACGTTAGAAAGGAACACGCTTCAAATATGAATACTAAGTACAGTTTTTGCGTGTATGATTGGCAATAGGTTCACTCTAGGATAAATTTCGTAAGTGATATAGGTATTTCCAACAAAATAACTATTTCAAAGCAAGTCTTTATAGATTAAACTTCTTTTAAATCATAATATTTTTATCAAAAAGTATTATATTATGTAAGCTCACAATGTCTAATCGCTGTTTATTCGACTCGCATTTCTAAGATTAAACATTCGATACTGAAAAGTTTTTATTTCCATTATCACTTATAAAGTAATGCGAAAACTGGATGTTGAGAATGGATTAAAGCAACAATATTCAAATTTTCTAGAGGGTAAGCTCCGATAGGCCTTTATATTTCCGATCGGTTAATTTGTGAGTGTAATGTTAGTCTAATGTTGTTACGGCAAAATATCGTCATATTCCGACTGAGAATGTTTCGGATCTGCTCGTGCCTGCTCGATTAGTCAATTAAAGTAGGTTCAATTTTATTTAGTATTTGTTTTAAGTTAAGGTAAGTTTTAGATTTTCATTGTGCCTTGAAACAGATATGTCTTTAGATGGAAATAATTTATTTAAGACAATAATTATAACTACCCACACTTCTCTAGGGAGGGTCCGTATGTACGTTTCATTTCTTTGAGCGGATTATCTTAAAAGTTTCGTCAGTATCAAAGCAGTTTTGGAGATTAGCCAAAACCTACATGCACCCAGATATGGCATTTAAAACATCAATTATTCTTCTAAGAACAGTATGGAGTAAAGAGAAATAATTCATTTTTCTGTGTAGATATCTACAATTTAAAAAAAATACTGCTATCTTTTTCTTGATATGTTTACGTTTCAAAGTCATAAATTCAGTATTTTTTTTTTTATGGGATAAAGGGGGCAAACGGGCAAGAGGCTCACCTGATGGGAAGTGATTACCTCCGCCCATGGACATCTGCAACACTATAGGGCTTGCAGATGCGTTGCCGGCCTTTCAGGAAAGGGAGGGAGGGAGGAGGGAGAAGGACGGGAGGAGGGATGGGGAGTGGGCCTCCCGGACTCTCACTTACCGGACGAAACGCGACAGCATAGCTGCCACTTCACGCCGGTCTCCTGTGAGAGAGTGGTACTATGCGGGGCGTGCCGGCCCATTCGGCTGCTACCAGATAGTAGCAAGCATGGCACTACCACTACTAATCCGAGCTGGATCAAACTACACATCGGCTTATATTATGCTAGCGTTAAAATTTGCTTAAAATGTTCAAAAATGAACTTTGCAAGAAAAATTATGAAGCGATTTATAAAATCGATCAGCCATTTTTCTGCTCTGCTCTTGACATTTTATCATAGTACTTAAAAGAAATCGACAAAAAACGCGGTGTTTTAAAAGATGAGCTCGCTCAGCTTCATAAAGTTTGCAACTGCCATTACATTGTTTTACGGCAGATATTGTTTCCAAAGCGTCTTAGCCCGTTAAAATTATGTTTTTTATAGAGATTACGTTAAGCTATAATATTTCTATGAAGGGTTAAACTTTTAACGAACAGACCACTGTCTACTGGTCCAGATGGTGTAGAGTCTGTTCTGTAAAGTGATTACAAGATTTTTCTTGCTACTTAAAGCTCTTGATGAACTTTTAAAACCGCTACTTTACATTATTTTAGACTTAAATACAAAATATCAGTTTATACACAAAATAATGTCATCAAATAATTCGGAGACTGACAATGAGATACACTAAATAGTAAATACATCATTTAATCGAATTAATCATTTATCCATACACAAACTAATGTGTTTGTTCTTACATAACCCTCCTGAATAAATGTTATTGCATCGCATTTGATCATCGCACAGATTTACTTAATTAAATATATTATCACTCTCCATATCTATCACTCCTACATTACTTTAATCAATAAAATAATAGCCATGAGTAGAAATTGAACCTACGGTCTCCCATGTAGAAGACTGACCATTACGCCACTAAGAGAATATCTACTAATATAGTACTATTTTACTCCAATAACGCTTTAAACATAAAAACTTATATCATATTTAATAACATTTTCCAATATTTTCGGCGAGCACCGACGGCCGTCCTCGTAAAAATTAAATTATTAAGCTTTATGCTAGGGCTGGCACTTCGACATTAATAGTCATCAACTTTCTTTTTATTAGTTGTTTCGTTGTGCTTTGTAATTTGCAATTTTCTTAACAAAATCTTCATGTTTTTGTTTATATTATCAGTGGTTTTTGAGCTACTTTATGACAGTATTTATCAGAACAGCGTATACTGTCTAATTTTAAAGTTTCCGACTTTCACATAGAAAAATAGATATAAAAACATTGTAATAAATATCAAATTATAATTATGGTAATATATTTAATTAAATTATTCTGACAGCTATTTTTATGTATATTTATTTTGTATAACATGTACTTTATTATGACGTCTTGTTTGTTGTTTTCTACGTCGTTTTTTGCTTTGTATATATAGTTAAGTTTACTTGTAATTTCCTTTATTATTAAAAGCTGTTGTTAACAGTTGTCAGTCCTCAGTGTGAATATCTCTCTCAAAACCGAGCAATTCTCAATCTCCACCGTCTTCTCCATTCTACACGACATTGGCGGAGTACTTATGCCCAAATACACGCCTAGAAACCACAGAATAAAGAAAATAGAAAGAACAGCCTTTTACCTAAAATTGAAATTGAGAAAAGCAAACTTTATTGATGGAAGACTCACAAAAATCGTTATACTGCGTGTCAGAACTGTAAAACCAAGTTTTAACTCCCGACGGTCATAATAAATTTACAACCCTATAACTTGATGCGTGAGGGATAAATGTTCGCTTACATCGCGTCGGTTCACGCGCGACTTCGCTAAATCAATTTATTAAAACCATTCAATAGTAACTGGCCAGTTATTTAAACTAAATTACACGTTAAAATGTCTTAATTTGGCTTAGATATGATTCTAGAAATATTTTATTTATTTTTAAGTAGTAAAATGAGATATTGTTTTACATAATTACATCTTATGAGTTTTCGATATATCAGCACTGTTACAAACACCATGGTGATGGGTATTCTAGGTAAGTAAGGAACGATCTTTTCGGATTTTTTCGTGGATATATTTTGATTTCTGGTTCCCGACGTTTTGAATGCTTTAGAACAATCAGGGTTACGGGAGAGACTGACGTTTTAGATATTTCAAAGGTTTATATGCTTGTTACAGGCATTGACTTCCTACACTTTTACAAATTTCTATCAAAAAATTTTAAAATATTACCAAAGTAGTAAGCTATATTTGTTGACTTTAATTTTAAAGATTTAATAAGTATTAAATAAGTATTAAAATTTTATTTTAATAAGTATTAAAATTAAATATTACTTTTAAAAATGGCGAAAGGTAAAGTAAAGATATAATTATAAATTAGAAACAATTACTTAATTTTTTTTTTCTTTTGTTTTCAGGTAAGAACAGTGTTTAAGGAAGATCATACAAAGATCAAGAAAAACGTGGAGGAATGAGTAAGATGAAAAATTCGTTTGGTGTTTTAAACCAGCGGGTAACAGTGACACTAATAAAAAATTGATTATTGATAACCTTAACCATCTAATAATTTCTTCACTATCAATAGGAATTAGACATTATCTATCAATTATTTTTATCTAGTTAGTAAAACTTAACACGGGTAAGTCATTGGAAGTCCCCCGAACAATAAGTGTTGACGCTATGAGAACGGGATACGAAAAGAGTACTGTGGCGGATCTTATTGGGTGTCTAAATGCCTCCACAAAATACGTAGTTGTATGAAGACAAAGAAGACGACCTAAACTTTTTCAAAACAAGGCAATGGGACCACTAGAAGCAAAAGATACTCTGAAAAGACATGGTCTAAAAAAGGCACGGACGAATGTCTGTGGTCCTGAACAATTAAAAAAAAGTCATTGGAAGTCTATGTGAATTAAAAGTGAACAAGTAATACTTTTAATTTACATTCTCTGAAAACAGTAATATGTCAGATCTCCATGAAAAAGCATTTACTACAACAATTTCTTTACAATAGAAATTAAATCTTTAAATAACCCAAAGGGGACTCGAACTCTTGGCCTTAGGGTATCTCAGGGTATGTAATAGCTAGGGTTGATCATCGATCAGCCCTTCGTAATGACTCTAAACAAATTCCGGAAGTACATAGACGTTGGATAACGAAGCATTGCGAGTCACGTCCGGTGCGGGCTCCTCGTTACAGACGAAGCTGAACACGTCTTCTGTATAACTAGAAAATTTCCTGCGCGTTTCAAAATAAAATTAGTAATATATTGGCATTACAATTTATTTGTGAATTAAATTGAAATGTGGTTCAAAATTTTTCTATTTTCTCGATTTGATTTCTGATGTATACTTACTTTAGCTTAGTAAAATGACTTTTTGCTGTATTTAGTTTAAATAAATCATGAATCGGTTTAAAAAAAATTGTTAAAACTTTGTTACCATGGTCATTTGACAGTTTACGGAAAACTATTCACTTAACTAATTAAAGTAGGCAATTAGGAAAAGCATCGCTTTGCAAAGTTTGAGACGCTTTTCCTTCAAAGACGCTTAAAGTTATTCATTTATTGCATAAATAAAAAAAATACACAGAAGTAAAAGGTATAATAAGTCGACATTTTACAAAACTATTTGCAACAAACATTTTATAATGTTCAAAATATACCAAATGTAAATGCAAAATATTAGAAAAACGTGCTCTTGTTAGAACAAGTACCTACATAGCTTGTTAGCTTCCTCGCAGACTTACATACCGACATTTAATTTCAATATATTATAATAATTTAAAAAGTGATGATTCAAAATTACTTGTAAAAGTAATTCTAAATAATATATATTTTGATTTGATTGTAATGTAATCTGCTCTTTTTTAACATTCCAATGCTGGGCACGGGCCTCTCTTCAGTACTATAGGGGGATCAGGCCATAGTCCACTGCGCTGGCCTAGTGCGGGTTGGCGGACTACACATGTCCTTCGAAAACTTCGAAAACTACTTACGTGCTAGTAACTACGCGGTTCCAAGCTTAACATGCCACTACATTGTTATTGTAGATCGAAGTTATAACACGCCACAAAATTACTCTTGAGATGATTTCTTCGCTTACATATTCTTTCTACGTCAGAAACGAGCTGAATTTTAAACAGAGTACTGCTTGTAATATTCAAAAGTAAAGGCTAGATTTAAAACTATGTATTTCATAAGTATGTACTAATATTTTTAAGTCTCATCAAAGTACTGTTATTAATGCGAAATGTTATGTTTGTTACTACGAGTAGTTTGACCGTTTAGCTCGGTTTGTGTGACCCTACTTGCTGTACCAGCGGTCGCGAGTTCGAGTCCCGCTGGGGGCAATCATTTGTGTGATGAACACGAATGCCTGTTGTCCAGTCATGGGTGTTTTTATTTATACCATGTATGTATTTAAAGTTATATGAGTCGTGTTTCAACTATCCGATATCCGTAACACAAGCCTTGCAGCTTACCATGGAGCTAGGTGGTGCTGTATGTTAATGTAGAACTTAATTATTTATTACATTTATGATTTGGAGTGGCATATACTGCTACTACGAGTATAAGACTCCCAAAGACAACCACTATTACTTGTTTAATAAAATAAAAAAGGGTTTTTCTTTAATGTTTAGACAAAGGTTTCATGATTTCATAGTCGTTACACTATGAATATTTAGAGAAGAATGTTCTTACTAAGTACTAACTTTTGCGTTGTAGTATATTTAGGTTCTCCCAAACAGTAATCAGTATCAAAAAGAAGCGGACATTATCAATTTAAACAACCCAATCATTTCTTTTGTAGACTTTTCCTAAAACAATTCTTTATTTTACGCAATAAAAAAGGTATTATTTTACTCTTTAGTCATCCAATTAATATTACAAAGTGAAGCGTTAAATTTGCCCGTAATTTCTAAACGTTAATGTTTAAGTTACCCAATTATTCATTGAGCTTTTACCGGAAGTACCTACATCGAGCTTTAAGCGTGGCAACGGATCACATCCGATCTTGAATGTTCAGTTTCTACAACGAAGTAGTATAATAATTTGTTATAAATGACAATTGCTGTATTTTCTATTTTTTGTCAAATGCTTATTTTTTTTAAATAGGTGATTTATGACAGTTAATATCTTTGTAAAGTTTTCAATCTTTGTTCTTAAAATAAACTTTAAGATGAGACGTGAAAGTCAATATATTAATAGCTAATAGCACTGCTCAAGTTATTTTGGCCTCAATCTGCATTTCTCCCGCTTTAATGGCTAAATACGTGCGTATTTCTTTCAGGGAATGAAGGGGGATATAAAACATAAAATTTATGCAAATCTCAGTCCTATTTACGATATTACTTATATGATCTTCTACAAAATATGGGACTTATTCTAATATATAAAAAACTCGTGTTTGTTATCAAACTCCTCCGAAATGACTTGAACGATTTTTATAATTTTTTTGTGTATATTTGGTAGGTCTGGTAATATTCGTAGGGTATTTTTTATTCTCTTATGTAATAAGGGTGGCCCTGTCCAGATTTTTATATTTTATTTTTAGGAAAAAAAATTATTTATAATATATTTAATATTTATTTCTTATCAAAAAGTATGTACATGTTAGCCTAAATTTTTATCCTTCTATCACCAATCCTCTTTCTAATAGTGATAAAAACGCGGGCAGAGCTGCGGAAATTGCTAGCAATCATATAAACGCGAAGTATGTTACGGCTGGGCAGATTCAGATAAAGTTTAGTATATAAATAGTCTGACATGGAATTAAAAAAGTCAAGTCAAAGTCGTCGTAAAGATGAAGTTCATGATCAATTAGTAATTTAAGAGAGTATACAGCATAAGTATTATTCAATCGTATAACACTCGCAAAAGCTCATATAGCTTTAGAGCTTTATCAATAATTTGCATAATAAAGCTTAGCTCAGCACCAGCAATTCCTTTTAGCTATTTCAACATTCATCAAAACATACATTACACTACGTACTTATATGGTATTTGCTAGCTTCTGGACTGTAATTAATGACTTGACTTAAATAACAAAATTACAATATTCTAACTCAACCTTGGCGTGTTTTTACATTTATATTTATTTGAGGGCGTGCGTTAGTTATTGCTTTAATGGAAGGATAAATACTATGAGAATAATGGTGGCATGATGGGGAAATATGTTTGACTGGTTTAAATCAAATCCACATTTACTTTAGGACGTATAGAATCTATCATTAGAGGTTTTTGTTTGTCTTAAAAGTAGAGTTATAGCTTAAAATAGCATTTTTTCGAAAAAAAAAGAGTGAAAATCTTTAATGTTTCCAATACAAAAATGATAATATAAAAAGATAGGATATTCTGTCTATCCTATCTTTGTTGGAACAAATTGCAAGTTTTTAAAAAAGGATTGTTAAGATCGGATAAGTGGTTTCGGGAATTCAAACATGATCATGACACGGGAAGGCATTAATATGAAAAGATATTCCGTTATACTTTTTTAAATTAACGCAAATATTTGATACTTAAATAAGAACATTGCTGCCGCTCTCCCCCTTAACTACTTACTGTAAAACATTGAAAGTCTAGTGAAGAACTTAAAGGTTAATTAATCACAAAAAAGTCCGAAAATATAGTTTTGTTTAAATAACAACAATTTGATGTCAGGAAACGTGCTACAGTCCAATTTAAGCACTATCAGTGCAAGTTAAACGTAATGATTTAACTTGGAAGCTTCTCCAACGAACTAAGTTGAAAACTTAAGTCATACGAATGTTGTGGACTCGCTCGCTTTGCTTGCTTTAATTTGTTCAAAACAAAAGTTAGCGAAAGAGCTACAAACTGAGGATTGGACACGTATTTTGTTGGCGAAATTAATTACGTAATATATTTATAATAAATAATTACTATGCAAGTCATCTGCATCTGAATGACAATGCTAATCATTCCGAGTCAGTTTTCTTGTCACCAGTAGAGGCTTCATTATCTTAGGAATTCTATAACACTTTGACTCTACGGATCAATGGTCTCTTGTAATAAATACTCTACTAAAAATAATACAGAAATATAAAAAAATATATACTAATTTTAAATGTAACACCGTAGTACGTTGTACTATACGCCGCATTTTCAAACTCTATACCTACGCTACCTAATTTTCATAAATAAAAAAACGAATGGTATTTCTATAATTACTCATATTTGTAGACATGCAGAACATATCTTTGATAATGTTACCATAATAATCTTCTACTTAAAATATAGTTATGTGGGAGCTCCTTGCCCGAGCTTTGGAAGGCATGAAGCCGTCTTAAAATCTCAACTAATTTATAATTCTTGCGAACAAACATTGTTCATTATGTATTATAAGATTATACAGACTTAAAGCGGACGTATTTCCCAAGGCCTTTGTGTACAGATTATGTCAATACGTAGTACTAGAGACTCACTTACACTTCGTTCGTGTTAATATGAAATAGATAAGCTATTTATTATACTACATACATATATACATACATACATACATACACATACACATACATACTGTATACATATAATATACAATATACATATGTAAATTATACATACATAGGTATGATTAGTTGTTGGGGGTTATTTGATAACTTTTTCCCGCTTATGATAATAAGAAAACCTGCCGCAATATGTCACTCTTCAGCCCTCCATTCATCTCGAAAAAACACGCCAATCTGTAACTCTATTTCGACGTAAAAAAAAGGGATATAAACCAACAAATATATACACTTTTATATAGGAATCGTTTCTTTTTCATCTTCTGGCATGGCACCTTAGTGCTAATACTTAAAATCGATCTATTAAATATTCTATTAGGATATCGAGTTTGATATTACATTTATTTAATAAATGAACACTCATAACGTAAAAAGCGAAGACAAAAGCGTTATGCCATCCGCTATTAATATCCAGAAAATGAGATTAAAAGAATATTACTTTTCTTTATATTTTGCAGCAAGTGTCAGCCTGAAATCGTAATATAGGAATGGGTAATATAAAATTGGGGCGAAATTGTTATACTCGTACATCTCAAAAAATGCTTATAATAAAGTTATAGAATATTAGAGTATTTACTGACTGAAAAAATGCTAGAGAGATTATACCATAATCCATCAAGTTGGCCAAATGCAGGCTAGACCGCAAACAAATTAAGTTCTCTATATTTTCATATTAAAGTAATTTTTATATGATCTTTGTTCATTCGTTTTTAGGCTAGTTCTAGTAGTAGGTCAATTAACTACCACTGCTTTAGACGTTTAACAGATAACACATAAGTAATTATGAATACTTACTCTCTCATGTAGCTCTTACTTTGCACGTGCCAATTACAGTGTTACATTGTGTGGGAAGCATTATAACTTGCTAATTAATTTTGAACGCTATAACCGAGTATTGGCACCCGATGTGGGACTTCAAAGTTTTCTTTTGTCTAGTAATATTCATCATTTATGACTTACTCGACTTTATATTGTAATAAATGATATACATAAATCAATTAATTCTGCTTGACTTTTAAATAGCATTTGGTTAGGAATATTATGTGACTAAGCGCTAAATTCCCAACGTTATTAGATTGTACATTTATTTTATCTTCATTGTACTTATTTATTACTTTATCGGTTTAGGATTACTTTTTTACTAATAAAATGTGTCCCTGTGAGAGTTCTTAAGACTCGTTATGAAATCGAGCTGGGAATAACTATGTGCTGTGCGACTGGTGGACCTAACCGGATGAAACACGCAGTAGCTCTGAGAGAGGCCTAGCTATGTGACCAGCGACCAACATCAGTCATCACCTTTTTTAATGTTCCTATTTTTTTTCTTCTTTCTCTCTTTAATGTATTTCGTTTTTGATCCATGTACATATTGTTCTTCTGTTACCTTGCTGGTGGAGGGCGTTGGTAATTACGACACAGTTTTTAACTTCTGTAATTATAATCGTTTATATATGCTTTTGTTACATAATATGTACAAAAATTTCAATAAAAATTTATTATTATTATTATTACCTATGGGTGACATATTGATGTCTCTAGGGTACGCCCTCATGTCTACTGAGCAGTCGTGCAATCTATACTACATATAAATAAAATTGAAGTGTCTGTTTTTAATTTCAAGTTAACAGCTTTTCACTAAATACATATGAAAGTATATACGATTCTAATAACAAAAAACCAATTATTAAAATTTTTGTCTGTCTGTTTGTTTGTTCCGGGTAATCTCTGAAACGGCTGAACCGATTTTGACGGGACTTTCACTGGCAGATAGCTCATGATGTAAGGAGTAACTTAGGCTACTTTTTCACCGACTTCAAAAAGGAGGAGATAATATTTTAGAAAATGTATTTAGTTTAACTAGCGGAACCCGTGGCTTCGCTGACGTTTAACTCAGGGATGAACCCGAGCGAAGCGAGGGTGAGTCGCTAGTCAAATATAATAATCAAAATATTGAACTAAAACTGATTAAATAGAAATTATTTTGTTTATGTACAAAAAAGAATTTTCCAAATCGGTCCAGCCATCTTCGAGTAATGGGGAACATACATAAAAAAAGTCCCCAACGAATTGAGAACCTCCTCCTTTTTTTAGAGTCGGTTAATAAGAGCCTGAAAGAATTTAACTATCGGTCTATAATTACGTATAATATTGAAAGAATTTTCTTTTAACTCCTAACCGTTGAGGAGTTGTACCTTCCATCATTAGCTCAACCACAGGAGATGATGATTATCAAACGCAAATACTTAAACAGCTTTAGGAAATATATGAAAAAAGGGGTAAGTGCCTATAAAATTTGAGAGTTGGCTTCGATTTCCCTGGGATCCCATCATCAGATCGTGACTTGGTAACTATGGGACCAACTGGAAACTATACCCTTTCAAACAAAAAAAGAATTTTCCAAATCGGTCCAGCCATCGTCGTGTAATCGGGGAACATACATATAAAAAAAAAAGTCCCCGACGAATTGAGAACCTCCTCCTTTTTTTGAAGTCGGTTAAAAAATAGTATAAAAGTAAATGTGTATTAATAGTAGCATATAAAAAAAAAAAAAGACTTTATTAAAAACAAAATACATTGGTACAATTTCATACAGCCCTAGCTCCTGAACTAGAAACCTGTGTTTCAGGAGCTAGTACCTTCCCATATCAAACAATTCATATTCAATGTATAACGAAGAACACAATTTAATCATAACAAAAAAAAAAAAGTAAAGAGGGAAAAAAAATACATTACATAAGTCCAGAGAGAATGTAAAACAAAATGTTTATGTGTGTGTATGTGTGTGCGAGTGTTTATGTATTTTGTATGTGTGTGTGTGTGTGTGTGTGTGTGTGTGTGTGTGTGTGTGTGTGTGTGTGTGTGTGTGTGAGTGTTATATATTGATTTCTATTTCATTTATTCATTACAATAACAAGGTTTTCAGTTTGCTCGTACGTTAGATTAAGTAGCCATTCTTTTAAAATTCCTTTTATCTTATAGTCGCTTAAGTTTTTCACTTTGTAAAGGTCATTGAATTTATTATAAATAAACGGGGCAATTGTTTCATAGTGCCTTTGGGCAAATACACTTTTTGTTAGTGGAAGCGGGCAGCGGTCATGTCTTTTATTAATATATTTAGGTAAAAGAGGGACATTAATCTTATGATATCTGCGTATGCATTGATATATAAATAGTTTTCTTATTGTAAGTACATTTGCTTTCTTATACAATTCGAATGTTCCAAATCGATAGGGCAAGGAAAGGGCTACTTTAAGTAGTGATCGTTGAGCGCGTTCAAGATTAAGAAGTTTAGTTTTGAATGCACCACCCCACGCACATATACAATAACTTAGGATTGGTTCAGCCAGAGCCTTATATGTTTGTATTATAATTTTAGTATCTGATAGAATCCTAATGTTTTTAAAAATGAACATGAGTTTTCTAACACGACTAGCCAGTAGTAATATATGCTCCGTCCATGTTAGTTTGTCATCAAAGATGACGCCCAGATATTTTATATTATTATGTCTCGTGAGCAATTCACAATTACAATCAAGACTTCCTCTGGAAAAGCTACGGTTACATGGATGTGTGTGTATGCGAATCTGGAAGTTCATAGGATGCCCACGACTAGTCTTGCTAAAGCATAGAAATTTTGTTTTGCTCGTGTTGATTGAAAGTAGACTATCCTCGAGCCAAGCTGTTATGGTGCATAAGCCGGTCTCAGTGAGTCTGCGAACTTCATCCCAATTTTTACCTCTAAACAGGATTACTGTATCGTCTGCATACATTAAAATATCAGAGTTCTGTAATGTGAGTAACATTACAGAGGCAGAGTTCATTTATATATATTAAAAATAAAGTAGGCCCCAATGTACTACCCTGCGGAACTCCATATGATACAGATTCAAAATCACTAAAAACGTTACCAACGCGAACTCTTTGAATTCTATTGGTAAGGTAACTTCGAAACCAATCATAAGCATTACCCCTGATACCGATATTCTCAAGACGAGCTAACATTATAGGAATTGACACGGTGTCAAAGGCTTTTTGCAAATCTAAGAAAACAGCTAGACACTTGTCCCCTTTATCGATATATTCCTTAATGAGTGTCGAAAGTTTTAGTACAGCATCTTCTGTAGACATTTTTGGTCGAAAGCCATATTGGTTATTACTTAATACATTGGCTTGGTTCAGGTATTGAATGAGCCTACTATTCGTCGCTTTCTCTATTATTTTAGAAACGACACTGAGTAAAGATATAGGTCTATAATTGGTTGGCATTTTTTTATCGCCACTTTTGTAGATTGGGCAAATAACAGCAGACTTGAGTATACTAGGGAATATACCATATTCATAAGTAAGGTTGCAGATGTAGGCTAATGGCTTGCACAAAGTTTCTCTGAAAATTTTTAAGATTGATGGGGGAATATTGTCAATACCAGGGGATTTATTATTCTTTAGGCCTGCGAGAATACTCGTGACTTCGAATTCATCTGTATAATATAGACACATTGAATTTTGTGGTGCCCTATCTCTGCTAGATTTTTTTGCAAGAGAATTTTCATCAGTACGTAGTTTAAGTAGAATTTCATTGGCAAGGTTACTGCCAACTCTAGTGAAAAACCTATTTACTTCATTCAATGACTCAATTGCCGAGTTTTTAATGCGCAGTAATTCTGTAGAAGTCGCGTTACTTTTATTTATATTACACATTTCCTTTATAATATTCCACGTTTCTAAGATATTATCCCTGTTTTGATTTATTTTATTATTGTAGTATTCTTTTTTTAATGATTTTATAATTTTATTACAAATATTACGATAGGCTATATATTCTTATTTTAGTAATTCATTACTAGCATCTTTACGCAATCGTTTATGAATTTTATCACGTTTTCTAATCGATTTAACAACCCCTAAGGTTATCCATGGTTTCAAGGGCGTTTCCGTTTAGGAATAGTAATAACACTTGTATTAGTTTCAATAACTACTTGCAATCTAGAAACGAGTAAATATGGGTAAATGCAAACAATTTTACTTTTCACAATTACGAGTACTCATGTATATTCAGCATCGCTGACAGTAACTGATATATGGTGTTATAAATTTTGCATACGTTTTGTATAAGTCGAGAATGAAAATGTACGAAGGTTTCATTAAAATTCCGGACAG
The DNA here is from genome assembly GCA_951802675.2 of Boloria euphrosyne. Classification (NCBI taxonomy): domain Eukaryota; kingdom Metazoa; phylum Arthropoda; class Insecta; order Lepidoptera; family Nymphalidae; genus Boloria; species Boloria euphrosyne. The sequence continues at coordinate 8,887,725 of OX637896.1, forward strand.
ACAGCGTTTAATGTTTGTTGTTACATTTTAATATGTTGTTTCTGATTTTAAAGTATACATTATATTAAAAAGGTATGCGAAGCTTAAAAAATTTGTTAATAATATGACGCCTTTATTGTTGGAGATAGAAGTGAATGAATTTGTGTACTCGTAGCATAAATAAATACTCATATTGTGGCGTGAATACTGTACTTTGTTGTGAATTTTCCCCTATCGGAATTCATTAGTATGAAAAAAATTAAAAAATAGCAAATGCTTAAAGCCACTTCTATGCTGTGTCTTTAACGAACGATCATTAAATAGTTAAAAGAAGACCATTCTTTATCACAGTATTGTTAAAACATCTTAAACGAATAAAGGCTTTAATGAATATCTTTTGTAAGCTTGCGAAACAACCTCAGAAGGACAAGTAAAAAGAACAAAATAACAGCACTAGATGAACCTAGACACTAATTTATTTAAGACGTACGTTTTTCTAGAAAGTTTTCTCATTGGAATCACTGTGTATCTGGTAAAGAAAGTTGTATTAGTTGTGCTATACGTACGCTATATGTGTGATATACGTGTAGGTATATAGAGTTAATCCAAAACTTATTTTAGTTTAGTATTGTAAGGTTACAGTTTAGTTTATTTACCAATATTAAAACGTTTTTCGAAAATCACAAAATGCTTTTACACATAACTCAAGTAGTAGTAGTAATAAGTAGTCAATAAGAATACTAATTATTTTAAATGGCAAATATATGTCATATTATATGACATAAGAATGAGAAAAAAAAATATTAACATACCGAAAACCTTTAGTAAAATCTAAGTGTCATGTATTCATCGTTAACTTTTTTCATTCTTCAAGCCCATGTGTTGGTCGTCAAGGTAAAGCAAATTTTTATTTTCATTTATAAAGTTATAAATTTTATTTTCGGATGTTTCGATTTATTTTGATGTTTCGTCTCCAACATTTCAAATGCTTTACAGTAATCATGTTCACGGAAGAGACCAGTATTAATCAGTTCCTTAAGGCCCCGGCCGCATGAAGGCCTCGAAAAGTACTAAGTTCCATATTCCATATAAACGAAAATGTTTACTTAAACTTAACTTAAAGAGAAGCTCAATGTTTTAGTCTATAATACATTAAACTGTTATTTTTTTTTCTGATTCTTGTTTGCTCACGGGCCCCGTCTTGGCTTGAGACGGCACTGGTATTAATATTAGTTACAATAAATCGATGATATTAAAATCTGTACCTTATAAACTTTATACAAGCGGCACGAAAACATCAAAAACAAAACCAATTTTCCCGCAGAACAGGTGACGCGAGGCCGTCCGAACAAATAAACAGGCGGAAATTAAGGTGCACGGACCATGTGTCGCCATTCGTGGAAGATAAAAGGGTTTCAATGTCATAAAAATTAATGAGCAAAAATAAATGAGCGTTATTTCTATAATACTAAATAAATAAAATCATTCTGGTGAACAGTTCTTCATTTCAAAAGGATAATTATATCCCGGGGAAGGATTTGAGACACTTGATTTCCACCATAGACCAAGATACGATCCCGAACAAAACAAGGGCGAGTCGCTAGTACATGATATTAAGAAAAACTAACAGTTTGCTTAAAATAAAAACAAATCTGTATAAATAGTGTATCACATTCATAAAACTCGTGCCACGAGGGATACACTGTTGTGTCAGATTTCTATTACGGAAATAATAAAATTTATTCAAAGTTAACTTTTCTTTGGCTTCTAGTTATTTGTTAAAATATTTTTTCTATATCTTGAACTCTCAGCTTTATTTTTAGAAATAACCTTTGATTCTATAATAAATAATAATATGTTACGTTTCTGGTGATCCTACTTACTGTGTCAGCGGTCCCGGTTTCGAGTCATGCTGGGGGTATTTATTTGTGGAATTGTGATATGATTTTTTATATTTCCTTTCCGAACCAGCTTTAGAAATGTAGTACTATACCGAATAGACATTTGACTTTTGAAATTAACTTTTAAATATAATATTTTTCAAATTTTGTGTAAAGGATATGGGATCCTCTAAACTCAATCTACCCCTCTTCATAAATGACATGTCGGGACTTGACACGTGAATATAATTTGTTATGAAACAACACAACACAAACGAGGCGACGTGAGGAATTGAGGATATCGGATTTCAAGTTGTGATACAAATTTTAACAAAACATTTTTGACCAAAAAATTAGCTCTTATTCTTATAGCTTCAATACTTTTAGCTCTTTTTTCTACACCACAATAGTCACTTTGCTCTTTTGCTTTATTTTAAGTAACTCTTAGTATGATATATGTACTCTTGGCGGATGTGTTCAGCTCTTTTAAACGTTTTACTGCTGGGCACAGGCCTCTCTTCAATACGAGAGGAATCGCATATATAGTTTTTGGAATTTTTGTCTGTCTGGCTGTGGCCGTATCACGAGACATGATAATAGTATAATGATGGTCAATACTTACGGTTAAACGTATTCTCCAGTAATATAAAATCTAAAAATGTAGTTTCTGGTCTTTCGAATGAGTGCGGAGCCGCAGGAGATGTTAGTAAATTCATAAAATCATTTTTAAATATAAAACGTTGTACAATAAATAAAAACTTCTAGCTTTACATTAAATTTGTTAGTTCTTCAAAGCTTTGTTGCTCAACCTAGACTCCCTTGAGATTCTCGCAGTCTTATAATTGAAATAATATGTTCAGAAATATTAACTTTATTATACTGAGATGCGAGTAAGTTGCTATTTTCTTCGTAAAAAGGAAATTTATTATAAGGTTTCCTTTCATTTTACTTCATGCCGTTATTTTATAGAAATGCGACATTACATCAGCGGAGATAAAGATGGTCATAAATCCAGATCCATTTAGAACACCAAAACAACCAGTTGCAATCATCTTTTGTTATCTATGAAATTCGTTATTAGTCACAGCTTATTCGGCTTGTCGCCTGTTTCCTAAAGATAAACTCAGTATAAATCGCTTCGAGGCCGTATTTTGAATTGGATTTCAGCATTTACTTTTATACATGAATTAATTTTGACCTAAAAACGTTAAAAATGGTAATAATAGGATTTTGTTATCAATATTTTTTTTTATAGTTTTATTTAATACACTGAAGTACTTTATGATAAGATAGTCAAAGATAATTAGGCGCCGAATGATGCAGTGGAACCGCTTGCTTCCCTAATGTGTACAACAAAATGCTCCATAAAAATAATGAACAACATCCTAATGCAGTAACGACGCATATCTGATGTGTGTTTAAAAACATCTGGCATAAAAGCAAGTGTTCTTAAAACAAAATCATCGATTGGTAACTTATATGATAGGTACTTTGAATATGAATGTTTGGTTACCTTCATTTTAAATGCTTTACTGCAATTATTGTAATCACGGGAGACTTAGGTTTTATACGAAGATTTTATACGAAGATTATTATTTTAATGTATTCGAAACGTCACAAACCTAAAATTAAAAAAAAAACGCGAAGAAATCCAAAAAAATACTTTTTGAGAAGTAAAATATCATGGTTACTCTAAGAAAGTAGCTTAAATAAAACAAAAACTAAGTTGTGAAAAAAAGTTTATCTTTCATCATAATATAGACCGTATAGTTTAATTTTCGTCTACTTAGTAAAGAAATAAAAATGCAGTTTAACATATCGCCCATTAATATTTACTATATTGTTTTACATGTTTGTAAAGTTCTGTAATGGGCTTCGTTGAACTTTACCGCAACTTGATTTGGGTCCATGTCGTCCATTAGACCGACGTGATTTCTCTATCTAGATATTTAGGTCACTCACAAAAGTGACAAAATTTTAGCATCTATTACGTTTGAAGTCTATTATATGAAAACTAGATGGTTTATAATAGTTGGGGAAATAGATTTTAGTGGTGGCTTAAGTTGTACATTTTTTGAACTCAGTTGGAATTTTTACGTAACGATACAAAATATTTGCTCATAGCACACTTTTTTGTCTCTATTTCGTAAAGGTACAGTACTAGGTTATCGCTTGGATTTATTACATGATCTAGCAAGCTAATGCACTTTATCATTATAATATCGTTATAGTCATTACTAGTGTTATTATAATCCTTTATGTTCTTAGATCTCAGTACTTCGATTTTACGACTTTTAAACGATTTTATACGATTGGTTAAGTTAATATGCCGAAATGTTTGTATAATGCACGGATTTTTTTACAATACTATGTATATATATGTGTAAATATATATCGAATCCTTTTAATTAATATAGTACAATTTTATTAATGTACTTTCAATAATCTCGAGTACGGTAATTTGTATAATCATTTATGAAAATAAATTTTGCATTTCTACCGACAATAATATTTATAAAATGGCGGTAACAGTTATTAAGTTAAATACATAAATCCTCCGCAGAGTTTTTAAGCGCTACATTTTAAATCTGAAATACATTAAATGCAAGTCGAATTATTTGAAAATATGAATCCTATATACATTTTATGTATATAGTGTTTATATATTGCTTTATATAAATATATAATGAAAAATGGATCTCGTACCAAAGTACATAACTCGGTCGTCTTTGTATTATGATCGGATATTCTGAGCCTCAAATACATAATATCAACATGATTGTAGGCTTAACGTGTCCGCATACTCGCTTATATGGCCTTTATCCTCTCATCCAGAACCTACAAAGGGACAATGAGGATAAAAAATACACTATTCACAAACTCGCGCTACAACGATTTTGTAGGATACAATAGATATTGTGATTATTTTTAATTTAACACTTACTTAGATTTACGCGAATATTTATTACTTTGAATGAAACTATCTTTTAGGATTTTGTCGCGGACTTATTTTGATTTTTGATTCCGACGTTTCGAATGCTTTCGTACGTTACTTTACATACGTTCTTCTTACAAACGTTTAAAAAAAGTTAAATTAAAATTAACACAATATATAATGTAAGGTACTTTGGTGCCGTTTTGGTACTTTTGAACTCATTTTGTAAAAGATATGAGATATTTTAAACTTATTATGTAACGTATTAGTAAACTTTAACCAAGTGTCACGAAGTTCGAGTTTGTCCCACATTGGGTGTCAATTTTTGTAATACATATACATACTTTGTTGCAACTCAATTATCGTTGTTAGATTTTTTTACCTTAACGTAGGAAAGTTCTTCTAAAATTATATCTTTAAACATTTTATTCATCTTATGACTCTTTTATCTTATTCTACTGTAATATGGATGGATGAGTGTTACTTTTTGTAACTCATCTTTCACAAAAAAACACTGAAAAGATTTTAAACTTTACAGTAATATATCTTATCTTTCATAGTAATACATAATATTAATACATAATTGAACCACGCGTGCGGAGTTGCGAGAAAATGCTATTTATTAAGTACATTGGAAATGTAACTTAATCTCAAGAGTATTAAAATAGATTGGAATATCATATATTTATACTGAACCTTTATAAGCTTTATAGTACCTACACGTTCAATTAAATCCACATTATATATCGTTGCGGGCTATTGGATGGATTATAGCGATTTGGAGGCGTAAACCATTCTACACGGTAGATTGCCGGAAAATGGAATAGTGTATAGTAATCTCGGGTTTTTTTAGTTTACTAAGGTTTTGTTCGTGTATTTTTTCATTTAACAATACCGAATTTCTGAGTGTACTTATTAAAGAAAACATGTTTTTCTTTTAGTTTTTTCTTGTCATCCTTTTTTAAGCGGCTTAATCGGAAGATTATTTTTGCATAATGGGTAATAGTAAATAGGCTGCGAATTCACTTGCTACATTTAATTCTAGCACTTAAAGTGATTCAGATCTAAAAACATCTACGAACAAATGAAAAAGTATCTGTGCCTCATTTGAAATATGCTTATATAACCAAATATTTAGCTCGTCCAGGAATTGAATCCGCTATTTAAATATATCTTTATGAACTGTACTATGGACTATGGCTTATTAAATTACGTAAAAACGATATTTCAAAAAATATCGACAAAAATCGTTGTAGGATTTCAAATAAAAGTAAATGTCAAAAGGCTTATAAGCTTCCGTTCGAAGTATACTAAACCCTTATAAGCTGTGAAGCACACGTCCATTCAAATCCGAATTATATATCGTTGCGGGCTCTAGATTAGAGCGCTCGCAAGGTAGATTATAGGGTGGATTTTGCTACAACTTTTCAATTAATTTTTCAATCTTCATAACGTAAAGCATTTCTAACTTTAAAATGTTTTTCATGATCTCGTTGATTATGACGGTATTAAAATCAGCAATCAGCATATAAATATTATGACTTTTACCTTACTCTGTATCAAAGCTACTGATAACAGTTTTAATTTAAAAGTATGACGGATTACTGACAGTTTTAAATATAATATTTGACATTTTGCTCATTGATTTTTGGTTTCCGACGTTTCGAATACATTTCAGCAATAACGGTGCGGGAGACTAAGTTTTAAGACTTCTCGAAAATTCAAATTACTGTATTATATAGATTATACTCGTAGATAATATAGACAGTAGCTACCCACAAATTATACAATGATTTTAAAATACAAAAATTGCACTATTCTTAAAGATACTATACATTTTTTAATTTTAATTTAAGTTTTATATAAGAAAAAATAAAAATGTTTAACTATTGTATTGAATTACACTAATTCAATCAAGTATTATGCAATATAAAATAGTTGCAGTATAGAGCTTCCGTAACTAAATCAATATTTGATAAGAGACCACTCCACTACCATATTGTTTGATAAGAATGATAGACAGCCTGCTTAAAAGGACTATGCATTAATACTCGTACTTCCGTTTTATTTCCATAGTAACTTTAGTTGTAATTTTCAATAATTGTGAAAAAGAAAACCTGTCACGTTTACTACGAGTACTATCAATTTGCTGAAATTTTATTATATCATGTTTGTGACAATGTAATAAATTTAATTTGAACGCCCGTGTTCACTCTATCGTATTCGTATTAAGCAAAGAGAATTTTTATTTATCCGGTAAAAGCGCGCCTGTCATTAATTTATACATAAAACGGTTTTTTTTTGGAAATTATTAAGTAAAGCTTATTATAGAAATATAAAGTATAAAGCTTATTATAGAAATATAAGTATAATGAAGTATTGTTCAAATTTATCTACTTTTTCAGCTAAATATAATATGCTGTAGCTCGAATTGACTTTGTTGATATTTGATAGGTATTGTTTCATGCGAAATTAGAAATCAACTTCGTCTCGCATTCGATCCGTCGCTTTAAGAACTTTCGCAATGATATTTCTATTCAACCTCTTTTAACTTTCCCTCTGGAAGCTGGAATGCTGGGAATGAGCCTCCTTTTGATACGAGGAGAATCAGGCTATAGTCTTTTGAAAGGTGTTTTCGTTCACCGTAAGACAAGTGGTAATCATATTGTTCGAATGAGCACATGAAAATAATTATCAGAGATGCGACACCCGAGTTTTTAGTCCGCAGTTATTAAAGCAAACGCGTTAACATTTACTTTAGTTAAGGCAGTAGCGGGCTTCCACTATCTTAATGATATCAGAATATCGCTAACGTCATAAATAAATATAATTTAAATAAAAAAACTTCATACATTTTAAAAGATAAAAACCTAAGATGGTGCTTTAAAGTTTTAAAGAGCGTACCGTATTTGCGTCTAAGTAAGTTTTCTGTAATGCCTGAAAATTATGCATTCAGTGTTCTGAAGAATTTCTCTAAAGGTCCCGCTGCGCCTAACAAGATTGCCTTCAGTTTTTCTTTGAAGGCTAACAGTTTTAAATGAGCTTAATTGTAGAAAGAAGTTAAGCTCTTAACAAGTCACAATGTTTTGAGATCATCTCGTTGAATTTTTTAAACTTGCCAGTTAAATTCCTTTCATAGTCAGTGTAGCAGCACTTTTCTAATTTAATTATCCATAAACTATACTGCGTAGTGGTTAGATTCTCAAAGGTTTCAACTTATTGTTAAAGCAGTAGAATATAGTGTTCTGTGGTTAAGTAATGATCACAGGAAAAAGGTTTCTGTATATAAAAGGTTAAAATTGAATAATTTAGTCATGGAGCAGTTGCACGGAGGTAACTTGTTTGTTTGGGAAATCGAGTGAAGCGAGTTCCAATCCCGGATCTTGCACCTCTGATATTTTCAAGTGCGAATCATTTCTAACATGATTACAACTTGCCTTACGGTGAAGGAACATCGTGAGGAAACCTTCTGTCTGATGTCTGAGAGAATCTAGCAAGTTTTCGAAATACATGTGACCGATTGACCAATGTTGTGGACTATGGCCTGATCCTCTTCGTAGTGAAGGAGGCACGTGTCCACCAGTGGAATCTTAAAGAAGGCTTAATACAAATTAAGTAATTTGACTTTGCATTTTAGGTAGGTTCTATTAATTCTATCGTATCGTATTCAGTTTTGCCTGTCATGTTCTTAAATGACATTAATTAAACGAACATAAAATGTTTTTGCGGTACTAAGTAGAAAAGTTTATCGCGTGATGAGTTGATACCTACGACCGGACTCTCTTCATTAGAGCTTATGATGCCCGAATACATGAGATTATAAAATGTCATGTATTTCTTTTAATTACTGTAAGTTGTTTTATATTAATAAGAAAATAAAAATTAAAATAATTCTTATAAATGCCTTTATTATAAAATATAGCTTCAAGCGCGGCTCCTCTTGAGTAGTCTATATCGGATGGGCCAAACATTTCTACAGACAGACGAAGTATCGCTATGAATACGAGCAGGAGCTTGAAATAGCCGATCGGTCTAGCTGCCTTCAAAAAGTATTGCAATAGTTCCTTCAATAACAGTTATAAAAATCAAGACTGAGATTTAGATCGACTATAAGAAAAGTTCATCATCTATGGGAGCTATAAAGCGTCTGTTATGAGTTATCGTAGACGGAGAGCGCCTGGCAGTATTGATTATGAATTTTTAACGATATTCTCTAAAACGTAAAAATCTGCACTGAAGATCTAAGGAAAGTGTTTACTCTTATTAGGCCGTCGCACAGTGGATCCATATTGAAAATTAGTGGACATAGGCAACAAAGTTCCAATATCGATTCGATATTTTTTTATGTGATTCTTCATGATATTCCAGACAACTTTTACTCTTGTAAAATTTCTTCTAAAGTTGATCTTTTGTCTGAAAAAAAATAAATTAGATTTTTTTGTATGGAGCGAATCACGTTTATTTTTTTTTCTTCAATTGTACGAATATGTTGGGTGTATGGCGTGAGTATATGATAGCTAGGGTCATTCTCTATCCACGAAAAAATATATCAGCGCCGGCCATCCGCGGCCGCGCGAGTAATCATTCGGTAAAAAAACAATATTGAAAATTAGTGGACATAGGCAACAAAGTTCCAATATCGATTCGATATTTTTTTATGTGATTCTTCATGATATTCCAGACAACTTTTACTCTTGTGAAATTTCTTCTAAAGTTCATCTTTTGTCTGAAAAAAAATAAATTAGATGTTTTTGTATGGAGCGAATCACGTTTATTTTTTTTTCTTCAATTGTACGAATATGTTGGGTGTATGGCGTGAGTATATGATAGCTAGGATCATTCTCTATCCACGAAAAAATATATCAGCGCCGGCCATCCGCGGCCGCGCGAGTAATCATTCGGTAAAAAAACAATATTTTCTATGAAATTTTTTGCCTTTTAAAATCAATTCAAAGTATATTTTCTGTCTCACTTGGCTGTTTTCACCTTCTTTTTAGTTAAATATATAGTTTTAATAGCACATAGGTACTCACAATCAGTAATTCTGGCACAGGTTTAGTTATTATTGCATGTTATCGGTGGCACCTGCATTGTGATTGATGACTCATTTGTTTGTGCGCTCGGCTAAGTGTATAACAAACGAGTCACCGAAAAATAATTGTCTCTGATTGGCTGTTATTTTTTTTACTACCTGCACGTTATCTATTGTAAAATAAATACAGTAATAAGTTTCTGGTTATACTAATTTTGTCAAATATAGGGGAAATAGTTTGAATTTTTACTGGCAAGACATTGATAATCATTATCTAAATAATCAAGCGTATGTAAAGTATAGTATAAGTTATCGTACGTATGATCGAAAGGAAATTGTGAAATAATTGTAGCCCTGAAAAGGGCTGTTTGTCATATTCCCAGCCCTGATGGGCTTTTTGGGAATAGTCCAGAGCCGGATCATTTTATTTCTTATTCCAGAAGTGGGTCCGGCAAATTTTCGGACTCTGCTACGAGGCATTCTTCTTCCTCCATAGTCTCGCTGTCACAGGGAGGCTCGGTAGTCTGTAACAACTGAATTGCTTCAGGCAACAACTCACTATGGACCTGTTTCGTTATTTTAGGCCTTATGTAGGATATGTGGGGATCAGAGCTTGTTAGAAGTCCATGGAGGATGTCTTCGTTTGTTGCTATTCTGTCCGTTTTCCGAGTGTGTCTCTCTCTGACGTTTCTGAAGTCCTTATTACGGGCTTCCGAAGCTTGTTCTGATAAGATACCTAAAAGAAATAAGTACATGCATTTTAATTTCAAAAAGCAATCGAGTCAAATTATACATCAAACTCTATTTATTTTTTACTTACCGATTGGCAAAACACCAAAGTGGTTACAGATGTCTGCACCGTGCATTAGAAGTTTATGTATATTCGTTTTGCCGTTGTCTTTCAATTTTGTTATGTACCAGTGCTGCAACTCTTCCTCGGAATTTTCTTCTACTATGGAAGTAGAACGTCTTTTTTTTTGCTTATTACTTAAGTCTTCGAACGGTTTTCTGTGCTCCTTTTCTGTAGATGTTCCCGTTTCCGTAGTACATACTGCAAGATTAGGAACATGGGAATTCATATCCACTGGCTCATATAAGGCTGCGTCCGAAAAGCCCAACTCACTTCTCAGGTGAACACTGTCACAAACAGGCCAGTTGATGTTTTTTTCCAACCACTTGCGATTATTTACACGATTCATAAAAGTTTTTTGATTTCTACTAGACTCTATCCACTTTTTATTTAGATTTACACAAAAAAGCCGACAGAACTCCTTGATTAGGTTTTTGCCTTCTTCAGAAACTGTGGTATTTAAAACAGAAATTATACTTTCATATAGAAACATATAATTTTTCAGATCACCACCACTTCTTAATTTCACAAAAAGATCTAAGTTGGTACAAAATCCAGCCATAGTTCTAAAGTAAATATAAAAATAAAAGTATTTCACTGTGTTCACAAATAAGCGATAAGAGCGAAACTAGAGGGACTTAATGAATGTCTTTGTATTTATAGTCAGTGTTAATTACTCAAGTAGTGAACATATTAACATGACTGAAAATTATTCAGCCAATCAGAGACGAGCATATTTCGATGACTCATTAATTATGCGCTTAGACGAGCGCACAAGCAAATGAGTCATCAATCACAAAGCAGGTGCCACCGATAACAATAGATAATGTGCAGGTAGTTAAAAAAATAACAACCAATCAGAGACAATTATTTTTCAGTGACTCGTTTGTTGTGCACTTAGCCGAGCGCACAAACAAATGAGTCATCAATCACAATGCAGGTGCCACCGATAACATGCAATAATAACTAAACCTGTGCCAGAATTACTAGTTGTGAGTACCTATGTGCTATTAAAACTATATATTTAACTAAAAAGAAGGTGAAAACAGCCAAGTGAGACAGAAAATATACTTTGAATTGATTTTAAAAGGCAAAAAATTTCATAGAAAATATTGTTTTTTTACCGAATGATTACTCGCGCGGCCGCGGATGGCCGGCGCTGATATATTTTTTCGTGGATAGAGAATGATCCTAGCTATCATATACTCACGCCATACACCCAACATATTCGTACAATTGAAGAAAAAAAAATAAACGTGATTCGCTCCATACAAAAAAATCTAATTTATTTTTTTTCAGACAAAAGATCAACTTTAGAAGAAATTTCACAAGAGTAAAAGTTGTCTGGAATATCATGAAGAATCACATAAAAAAATATCGAATCGATATTAGAACTTTGTTGCCTATGTCCACTAATTTTCAATATTGTTTTTTTACCGAATGATTACTCGCGCGGCCGCGGATGGCCGGCGCTGATATATTTTTTCGTGGATAGAGAATGACCCTAGCTATCATATACTCACGCCATACACCCAACATATTCGTACAATTGAAGAAAAAAAAATAAACGTGATTCGCTCCATACAAAAAAATCTAATTTATTTTTTTTCAGACAAAAGATCAACTTTAGAAGAAATTTCACAAGAGTAAAAGTTGTCTGGAATATCATGAAGAATCACATAAAAAAATATCGAATCGATATTAGAACTTTGTTGCCTATGTCCACTAATTTTCAATATTGTTTTTTTACCGAATGATTACTCGCGCGGCCGCGGATGGCCGGCGCTGATATATTTTTTCGTGGATAGAGAATGACCCTAGCTATCATATACTCACGCCATACACCCAACATATTCGTACAATTGAAGAAAAAAAAATAAACGTGATTCGCTCCATACAAAAAAATCTAATTTATTTTTTTTCAGACAAAAGATGAACTTTAGAAGAAATTTCACAAGAGTAAAAGTTGTCTGGAATATCATGAAGAATCACATAAAAAAATATCGAATCGATATTGGAACTTTGTTGCCTATGTCCACTAATTTTCAATATTGTTTTTTTACCGAATGATTACTCGCGCGGCCGCGGATGGCCGGCGCTGATATATTTTTTCGTGGATAGAGAATGACCCTAGCTATCATATACTCACGCCATACACCCAACATATTCGTACAATTGAAGAAAAAAAAATAAACGTGATTCGCTCCATACAAAAAAATCTAATTTATTTTTTTTCAGACAAAAGATCAACTTTAGAAGAAATTTTACAAGAGTAAAAGTTGTCTGGAATATCATGAAGAATCACATAAAAAAATATCGAATCGATATTGGAACTTTGTTGCCTATGTCCACTAATTTTCAATATTGTTTTTTTACCGAATGATTACTCGCGCGGCCGCGGATGGCCGGCGCTGATATATTTTTTCGTGGATAGAGAATGACCCTAGCTATCATATACTCACGCCATACACCCAACATATTCGTACAATTGAAGAAAAAAAAATAAACGTGATTCGCTCCATACAAAAAAATCTAATTTATTTTTTTTCAGACAAAAGATGAACTTTAGAAGAAATTTCACAAGAGTAAAAGTTGTCTGGAATATCATGAAGAATCACATAAAAAAATATCGAATCGATATTGGAACTTTGTTGCCTATGTCCACTAATTTTCAATATGGATCCACTGTGCGTCGGCCGAAACTAACGGGTACGCATACACTCTAAGTACATACTTAAACTACGTTCATAAGAAAATGAGTAAAGTCTGGCGGCCCTAGGAATTTGGAGGATTAGTTTTAAATTTATATTTAGGTAAACAAACCTGCATAAGAAAAATGATCAAACTGCTCGGGTCTTTCGGATAGTACTTTCAAATAAATTGAAGAGCTTCAGAACTTTAGTCAAAGCAATTTTATAAGAATCCTATTATGTAGATTACTTGCCGTAAAGATAATAGGGTGAGTGGTGTTTTAGCATTAAACAAGAAAACATATTTAAACAAAAATATATATAATATATATAGCGCCATCTAGTTCCGCAGTAAGCTATGTAACGTGCTTGTGTTGCGGATACCAGATAGTTGATATACTACATATATAAATTTTAAATACATACATATTATAAATATAAACACCCATGACTGGAGTACAAACATTCGTGATCAGCAAATGAATGCCCCCAGCGGGACTCGAACCCGCGACCGCTGGCGCAGAAAGTAGGGTCGCTACCCACTGAGCCAAACGAGTCGTCGAAATTCAATTTATTGAGTTAAAAATTCAATTCCTTTCATCGACTTTATGGTACGAAATACTTAATACTTCCAACAATTATACAAAATATTTTCAGATTACTCTTAAAACTCGTAAACTCTTTATCAATGGAAAATATGATTTAAAATCGAAATGATTTAACATGAACCTTCGAAGGCGGTATTGAAAGTAAACTGAATAAATACGAGTATTATTTTTAACGAAGCAAAGTCACAGAGGAATAACGTTAAATAAATTTTAAAATACGAAAAATAATACTTTTAAATTTCTCTCACCGCATCGGTTACTTTTGAACAGTTTTGTGATAGTTTGTTACCAGTAAATGCAAATAGATACTATAAATAACTAGGGAATGACCCTTACTTTGCTCGGACTTGTCTCCAGATACATAGTAACGGTTAGTGATTCCTATAGAAAATAAACAGTTCTAAACTCCAATTTTCGAGCTATTTTTGTATTTACACTATATAATTTAAACTAAAACCACCCCTGATACATTCCCAAAAGAACAAAAACAGAATCATTTAAATCCGTTTAGTCGTTTTTTGAATTTAAGCGAAACTAACGAACAGCAATTGATTTTTGTAAAAATAATAAGATAGAAGATGTAAAACTTTTGACATTTTACGCTTCAAATAATATTATTCGAAAAGCTATAAACTTGGTTCTTTTCAAAGTTTAAAAGAAAGTCTCGATAGTAAAGATTGACTTGACGTTAAGTTTTAAAATAAATTAAGCATAACTTTGCTCGAGCTGTATTATAAATCATATAAAGTTGTCTTCTTTTTTCTAGAAGCCAAAATAGGTATCCCGATATTCTTGCTTAAATATTTTATTTGTCATTGAAAGTTTTAGTAAAATAGTTCAGCTTCTCTATAAACTTGCAAAAAATGTCAACAAATTTTTGTATGGAATAGATACTTATGTAACGATCTGAACATGAAGTAACTACTTTGGAACTACAGACGGACAGATGCTTTAATTTTATTTGAATCAGAGCTTCTCGATAGGTAAGCTATATAATTAAAAAAAAATAAATTTTTCTCAACATATAAAGTAACACTCAGTTGCTTGTTTAGGAACGTTTTATTTTTTCGAGCGGAACCCTTATTCTTCTTTTGAAATTAAAGTAGCCTAACTACTTCTTATGACATCAGCTATCTGCTAGTGATAGTTTCATCAAAATCAGACTAGTTTAGTCGGAACAAACAGAGAGACAGACAGACAAAAATGTTAAAACTGGTATATGTACTAATAAAGACCGTATATATTGTCATATTATGCATTTAGTTAAAAGCTTTTTTGAACATTACAAATATGAAATAGACACTTCAATTTTATTTACTTGTACAAATTATTGTTTGGGCTTTATTCGTCTTTGCATGCTCTCTGTTAATCACATTCAGTGCGTTCATTACTGCTTACTCCTTTGCCTACTCCCTCGTCCACGTCATCCCGACCAATTGAAATGGCGGTTTTCTCGGCTAGATAGTATATAAGCAACATTTACTTTCATTTATTGTGTAGTAAGCTCTTGTACTTTAACAAACTTTTCTTACGTATCTGATATTGAATACAATGCTATAACACACAGCACCTATAATATAAGCACCCATGACTGGAGTACAAACATTTAAGCTCATCACACAATTGAATGCCCCCTGAGGGACTCAAACTCGCGACCGCTGGCAAAGCAACTAGTATCATTTAAATTCAAAATCAGTTGGATTTCTACTGTTTTTATCTCGAGTTTTTATATAATAAATACAAATACATCAAGCTTTTACAGGAAAAGGGTTTTACTCCGAAGGTAGTCCAAAGTAGGACAATTACAGTATACAAATAGGCACTAAAAGTACACATATCACAGTAGCAGCAAGCTTTCTGATTAGAGGTGACCTAGATCTTACACCGCGGCTTGATAAAAGTTGCCGCAGTATTACATACCTTCTACAGCATTCTTCATAAAGATATGAAGTACTTGCTTTTTGATTTCGAAAAAAGAAAGACGGTTTGATAGACGAAGAGTGACATATAGGGCGTACTCTATCCGGAAATGTCAAGTGATTTCCATAGATTATTTAAATAGGCAAAGACAAAACAGCTTAGTTCCTTTTCCTCTGTCAACCGATTTTGCTTTATTTATTGCTTAGTTTGTCGAGTTTTATTGTTTATTTATTTACTTCGGATCATGATCAGCATATATACATTACTATGTGCTAATTCAAAATACATACGGAATTAGTACATTAAATGTTTTGCCACTGATAACCATGACTGCATCCACTATAATAAAAGTAAAAGAAACGTTAAAATCAAACAAAAATATGGTTAGTGCAATAGAAAAATGGTTATTAAAAAAATTCTGTATTGTTATTAATATAATTTTAATAACGATTTTAATAATGTAGTTGAATTTTGACCATTGAGCGAATACTAGTACAGATTTTTTTAGAAGAAAAAATATGGTTTTCCTACAAATGAAACGTTACATGTACCGTACTTACTACAGCTACGTACGTTTCTGAAGTGAATTAATAGCTTCAACCCGTCTTGGAAAACGCAACAACCACTAACTTCCCAACTAATTATTATTACTAAAAGTTCGTTCGAGTAATGAATTATTAATTTTAATTACTCGATCGTTATTGCAGCGTGTAAGTTTTAGGTTGGAACAACTAATTTCAATCATTATCAAGCTATAAATAATTGATTTCTTGTGAAGTCAGGAGAATGGAATTGGATTATTATTTGAATGTACTACGGTGGTTTGAACATTTTATAAACTGATGTGCAAACATTCGTTCTCATCACACTAATGAACGCCTACAGCAGGATTCGAACCCGCAACCGCTGGCACAGCAAGTAGGGCCACTACATGAACCAAACGTGTCGTCTAAATAACTGACGTTTCCTTTTATGTTATCAAATAAAACAATATTTTGTTAGAAATAAAGGTAAAAATAGAACAAAAAAGCCTGTGAATAACTCGATCAGCTTCGTGTTAAGCTTTTAAATATTATTCTTGTAACACCTATTTTACTTCATGTCAGAAAGTAATCAATTTTCTTTTAACACGTGCCGTTTTTTAACCAATTTTCTGTCCCTTTAAAGCATCTATTGAAAATGTTAATATAAAAATTCCTTTATAGCTTTATATATTTTAATGGTACAATTTTTTATTAACTCGGCTATATTTTTACTCTATTATAGCGTCATAGCGTTTAATTGGAGTACAAATATTACTTTTGACAAACCCAACGAGATATGCATACTAGTAACAATTTATTCACGTACATACGAACAAGTAGTATATCTTACATGCTAGAAGATATAACTCATCCCTAATTCACAAGATTTAACTCGGAGTAACACGCCTCCATATGTTTTAATTTTCTCAAATTCTCGAGAGTTTTGCTTTTAAATTAAAAGCATTATTAAATTTCCGAACGAAAACGAACGAATGTATGCCCTGTCTCTAGATAATGTAATTAATGTAGCCTCGATTACTACTATATTTTTTGCTGGGGTTCATTATTTATTAGGATATGTTATATGCCTAATTACTTTTGTGTCAACTATAAGTATTAATATGGGTAAATAGAACAAAAGCGACGGTCCTGGATACTTCCACGTATTTAATATATACTATACCTATATATTTTAAAATGCCGGTTCGTCCGTATTCAATACATATTATACTATATATTTTAATATAAGAAGTTTATTACACGAATCTATTAAAAATGAAAATATAAAAGTTAAGCTAAGTCTTATTCTCAAAAACATATGGCTTTTTAAATGTTAATATGGCATTATTGAGCTCCAGTCATGACTTGAACTCTGCGTGAGAAATTAATGGCGCCCAACGTGGGGCAATTGCGGCACTAATTACAAGAACGTATTTAGAATAGGAATACTACTGACATTTCTGTGTATCATTTGTAAGCCAAGCCTTGAGATGCCCATTAGGACGACATAAAGTCAACCGCAAAGCTGAACTAAATCGACACAAATGTAATTCGGCAAGATGCCGACTGTAATAGCGGCCTAATATCACGTGTAATGTTGCTGTAAATAATTTCACGTGTGAAGGGAACATATAAAGAAAAAAAATTAACTGAAATGACACTTGTCATGTCAAGGCTGTTGATAATAAAAATTAAGGATATGTCTACTAAATAAAACCTGTAAAAGTTATATTTTTAATTTGTTATATAACTTGATAATTGTTAGAAATTATAGATATTCAAATATTAGTTGAATTCATAAGTATATTATACTAATTAAGTCAATTTAAAAATATGGCATGACAAAAAGATAAATATGTTAAGATTTTTTTTAATAATACCATCTTACCAATCACTTCCTTATTCTATATTCTCTATACATTTAGTTTTATGCTTCCAATTCTATATTCCTTTTTGGCAACGATATCAAAAGGAATTAAAAATCGTCCCTTTCATTAAAAATATTCAAACAGCTTTTGCAAATGTTGGCTCTTTACATAAAATTTATATGAACAAAAAGATACAATACGCTCGCTTTCAAACACAAAATTAAACTACCTAGTACCTACATAGTACATAGCGAAATTAAAAGTAGAGCTAACCGGCCATAATTAAAGTCATACGTTTTGTTGGTAAAGCTCTACAAAATAGGACATACAATGTACTTTAAAAACAAAGTACAGAGTTTTTAATTTAAAAGTAAACTTTACAATGCATTAAGAGCTCAGCGTAAACTAACCGCATCGCTGCATAGTTTCTGTTTCTGTTTTACATAAAAAAATCGTATTTTTTAACCTTTTTTTATTATTACACAGTACTAGAACGAACAGGCTTTTGAAACGTCCCACTACTGGGGAATGGCATCATTTTAATACGAGGGTTCACGTAGGGATAGGGGGATCAGGCCAAAGTACATCACTCTGTACCCGGTGGTAAAAATAATTTGAATAAGACTTAATATTAAAACCAAATATTCGGTTTTAATATCTAGTCCTACACAAATTATTTTGCTATTTGTATTTTTGATCAAACTAATTTAAAACGAGATCTAATTCATTCTGTGATCAGTAAAACATTCCTTTGACGATATTATCTTCTCGACTGCCCTGACTGAATACTGACAGCACTCGAAGAGAACTCTATTCATAATTGACGATTTGGTCGAAAGTAATAATTAAAATTTATATCCTTCAATAAAGACTGTATTTGAGGACTTATCTTACTAAGATAATTTTAATTTTGGTCCTTTCATACTTATATTTTCTTTTGAAATTAAGTTATAAAGTAGTCGCTTAGTGAATAATATTCCACTATCATTATTGAGAGGAAATCTTTTGATAACTCTGAAAGCACGTCAATTAAACAAAAGAGGAAGTTTTGACAAACGGGATACAAAGTTTTCGAACTGTTTCGTCTTTGCTATTTAAGTATAGATTAGAATTCTGTAAGACATGAATTTACAGCTTATGACTATTCGGAGCAAATTTTAATATATCAATAACGTTAAAGAGATGAAGACAATGAGTGTTAAGACTAAAACTAAAACGTAATTTTATTTATACGAGTTAAATCTAAAATTTCTGCTATTAGAACTATTGATTGCTTTGAACAACTAGTTTCTGTAACAGCCGATGTACGTCGAATGCAACCACCAACTTAGTTCCCAATAGTAGTTCTACACAGCTGAGAAATGTTAGACATTATACTACGTCAAAGATTGCCTGTAATATTAAATGTTTCAGACCAAATAGATAATCGTTATTTAAATTTAAACTGAATAATATTCTCTTATATAAATTAATATAATTAATGGTCATCTTAAATAACATATCTTACAGTAATTAATAATTTTAAAACTCTCAAAAATACTAGTCAGTATTAATCTTAGTCGAAGATCTATAAGTGAACTGGTTATTGATTTTACAATTTTGTCATTTATATTTTTCGAAGACTTGTTTGGATAACCGAGTGATGCGGGTTCAAATTCGGGTCTCGCACTTCTCTTACGGAAGATCACTCGTCTTACGGTGAATAAAAACATCGTGAGGAAACCTGAATGTCTGAGAGAACATGCAAGTTTTCGAAAGACATGTGAATTCTACCAACGTAGGTAGACTATGGCCTGATCCCCCTTATACAGAAGGGACGCCCGCGCCCAGCAGTGAGAATTTAAAAAAAAACCTGAGTACATAATTTTCGCTCCAATTTTAAAAGTGACCTGCCCTGTGCCAAGTCATATGCTATCTATATACTAAATTTTATCATTATTCGTCCAGCCAGACCGGACAGGAGTAACAAAAAAATAAGCACACGTACCTACAAACCTTCACATTTTTAGTATATCATTTTAGTAGACCAGTGAAACATTAAGGCATTACGAAAACAAGTCAAGTTTAAAATAAATAAAACCAAAGATCCATTTATCAATGGCAATACTAAAGTTGGTTGGTCGCGTCCGAAGCAAACTTTATCTGTCGGGTGTAGTTTCGAGTATAAGTCACGTCGTATTGCATCGTTTTTGTTATTTTAGTTATTGCTTACAACTTTCGTATTGTACAGCTTTCGATTCAACAGTGTGAGGACATTGTAAGATTCTGTGAACAGATCCTATAGATGGAACTTTTATTGCCTTATCGGTTTTTCTGTTGTCGTCGATATTTGTTTTAACAACAATTACGTTTAATGTTTGTTTGAGAAATATAATAATAGATATGTTTCAATCTTCTTATATATAAAAATCTTGTGTCAGTGTTTGTTATCGAATTCGTCCGAAACGACTTGAACAATTATTATGATTTTTTTGTGTATATTTGGTAGGTCTGAAAATAGGTCGTAGGCCATTTTTTATTCCTCTAGATGATAAGGGTGGTCCTATCCAGATTTTTTCTTATTATTTTTAGACCAAATTTTTATCTTTTTATGATTTGGCAAAATACTTCTAACCCTTTTTTTAAGTGTTTAGAACGCGAACAAAGCCGCGGGAATTGCTAGTAATAGTATAATATTAGAAGATAATATAGAAAAATAAACTTAAAGCTTTTAGTGTCAATAAAGCTTATATCAGACACGAATGTTATTAAAAATAATTATTTTCTGTAACCATTTCATACAATTTTTTATTTTTTTATTGGTCGACTATAAGAAGGAAAACAGAAAGAAGTAACGGAACGGAAAAAAAATTAAACTTATTAATTCAGATTCTAGTTCTTATATTGTTTTTACAATAAAATACTGCTTGCTTCATCTATCATCAAATATGTCGATACGAAGAGTATTGGAAAATTATATATTTATATAAATACTTCTGTTTAATGTATTATTAATACACTTTTAGTATAAATAGTGTTCGAAACAACCGCAGGTCCACCCTCGCTGGCTCTGAATGAGATATAATTTCAATAAATCACCATTATGAATAATCTGAAATCTTGTTATTCATATTGAACGTCTGTTTTAGATTTGTCACTACAAGCGACGTTGCTCAATTATATTATCTTATTTGCGTACTTTCGAGGCTGAAACTACTAATGGATTTGTTTTCTTATTTTTATTATTTTGTCATTCGCTATCAGAATAATGGACATTGATTACAGCGACTCTTTTGGTTCTGCGCTAGACACTCGTATTACTAAAGTGTTGTTACATTCAGCATCCAATAAAATACATTGTATTTCTTTGCACAGTATGATTGATGTAGTGATTGCAGGAATGTTAGAATTAATTATTTTACGACATGCTGTGTGCGGATTGGTCCGCAGTGTGAAAACTGATTTCTTCTTCGATAAATGGAGTTTCACTTAATTTTTTTTCTTTTAACATTTGGTTTAAAATTTTGAAAACCTGAGCATGAGTAAAATCGCTTCACTTATCATTTCAAACGAGACTATCTTTTCATGGGTACCCAATATTTTTCTCCTTAACCACCGCAGTAGATCCTAATCTTGTTTTAGTACTCATATGTTTTCATCAACTTGCTAACGTATAAGTTCATCTGTCGAAAGTTGTTAAGTGGCATTGACGGATGAGGCCCATGCTGTTACTTCAACACTTGCAATATAATTTAGTATCGCTTAATTTAGTTTATAATTACCAGTTGCTATATCAGCGGTCGCGGATTCGATTCAAGCTGGGGCATTCAATTGTGTAATGAGCGCGAATGTATGCACTGCCATCATGGTCTTTATATGATAATCTCCCAACGTATTTATTTATTTGTTAATATTATATTTTATTTCTGGTAAATCATAAAATACATATTGCTTTTTAGTTTTGCCAAGTTTGCGTTTAAAGTTTTCTTTAGTAAATTTGGTATATTTTTGAAATAACTCGTAAGTATCGCGCCAGTAACTTTTAAAACAAACATAAACATTTGGGGTAACGATCTCGTACAATAAGCTCGTTTCACGTTACCATTAAGACTTCCAAAGGTATTTATTTCAAAGACTTATCATAAAGTTCTATTACAAAGAAAATAGTTCTTCTTTGATCACAACTTGTACCGTAAATAAAGCTAAAGAACTCCGCTGACCCGCTAAAGTAATTGCAGAGCAAAATGACGGTAGTTGCAAAACTAACATGAATCTGTTTGTATCGAGATTTTTATTTTAGTAGATATTTCCTGAGACTTATACACAGACAGTTATACAATATATTATTATTATCATTATATATATATATATTTATCATTTTTTTTCACTTATACTTATTTTTTATGTATCGTTTTATATTATACATAATATGTATGTCATAGAAGATTACACGCTTTGGAAGTGATCTTGTGTGGAATGATTTTTGTCTAACTTCTAAATAAATAAAAAAAACTCATCAAAAAATACTTAGCTTTTTGCTTTACAAGTACAACATGTTAAATATCGAATCATTTGCAAAATATTAAGTTAAATACAATACTATGTCGTGGGAGTCTACTATTTCGTATCAACTTTATGTAAATAAAGCAAGGCCGGCTTCACCCTCGCGTGAGTAGCCTCAACAACTGTAGTGAACGCGATATGATTTACGGAACTGAAATTCCATGAATACACTATTCTCATTTGTGGACAAGCAAATATTAAAAGTTCATTGTTATACATTTTCCTTTTCTAAAATAAACTAAAATATTGAATATCATCCTAAATAAATTATTATTTGTTAGTCTCAGAACCTTTTCTTAATAACATCTATAATATAAAAGTTCTCGGTAATATTCATAACTCAACAAAAATAGATTTGTAAGATACAAGTTTACTTACGGCAGTGGTAGCCCAGCGGTAACGCGCTCGCTTGGATAACCGAGTGACGTGGATTCAAATCCGGGTCTTGCACCTATGATATTTTCATGCACGAATCATTGTCTGAGAAAACCAAGCAAGTTTTTGAAAGACATTTGAAGTCCGCCAACACGCACTATGCCAGCGCGGTGGACTATGGCCTGAACCCCCTCGTATTAAGAAAGGCCCGTGCCCAGCAGTGGGACGTTAAAAAGGGCTGAAGACAAGATTATTAAATGTTATCAGTTTTGAACTTCAAAAACACACAGTATAAAATATATTATTTAATTTTAATACACTATATTTTAATGAAGGCTTCAGCATCATAACTCGTATTTACCAATTTAAGTGCCGATAATGAATAAAACAAAATGAGTTTGTAAATAAAATTTTATTTGCTTTTAATGATAATATTATTATGAGATAATCTATTTTGAATAGTTTTAAACGCTCGGCCGCCATTTGCAAATGAAACACTTACTTAAGATGGCTGCTCTCGACTTGAGAGCCAAGAAAATATTGCTCTGCTTGTCATATCTCAACGTCTTCCCCTTTTGTTTCGAATGTACATCTTGGAGATTGTCAATCTTTGGAGTTAATTACGTTTTGGCGAATTTTCACATTTGAATACATTTTCGGTTAAGAGTGATGAATCTTAATGTCGGCCTCATTTTATGTGCATAGTTAAGGTCGTAGGTTTCATTGTTTTTAAATTTTATTTTTAAATTGTATTTACCATGATTTGTCTTTTCATCTTTGTCCAATTCAATTCCACTTTATTGTACATCAAGACAAAAATACAGATCAAATTACAGAAACCCACGTATAGGAACCCAAGAAAGTAAAGGCAGCTTTATCGCTAAAAGTGATATATTCCATACAATCATTAGGTGGTGAAGTAAGTTTTTCAAATACATAAGCAACAACAAAAAATAAATAACAAATATCTGTAAATAATAAATCGATACATTGACACCTAAAAAAATCTAGCTTTCTAGGTAAATTGAATAATAAAAATACATTCTATGCCTCCAATTCAACATTGCTAACATAATTATTAAATTAAAAAAAATAACCATTTTCAACACTATAGTGCCAAATCAGAATGAACACATCCACAGCAAAATCTTTTAAAATCCACAACACGATGTGTGTGGAATTGCCGTAATATTCCTCACACAGTAAAAGCCAAGTCACAGGTCGCGTTAAAAATTCATGATTAGATGTACCGCGGGCAATGACTGCTGGTACATACGTGTTGTTGTGAATGACATTGTCTGTGAATTTCGAAGCATACTTAAACTTCGCAATTTGGCGATTTCTTTTTTTTTAAATCATACTTTAAAATATCTAAATGTCTAAAGATACGTTATGATATATACTAGCATTGCCCGTGACTTCGCCGAGCCTGGTTCAGACGAACAAAATCAAATGTTTAGGTTTCACAATTTAGTAGGTAGGTACATACTAATTTTGGTGTGTTCCGCAAGATTGGCAATGCCACAAAGATACCTCAGTTTATCTCATTTATACCTACAATATCAGGCGACCGAAATATATATATATATACAAGAATTGCTCGCTTAAAGGTATTAGATATAATAAAATTCTAACTTAGTCGAGTCTGTACATTAAGTATTTTTTGGAAATTCTATTTGAAATAGTTATTTTAACGATACAAAGGCCGAATCTATAGTTTTTAGATTTTTTGTCTGTCTGTCTGTATGTCTGTGACCGCATCACGAGAAAACCTCCGGACAGATTTTGAGGAAATTTGGTTAGCTGGTTATCCAGGTCACTCTACATACTTTTTACCGCCGAAAAATATGTGATTTCTAAGAAATCTATACTAACAGTTAAAACGTATTCTCTTGTAGGTACTATAAAAAATCTAACCGCCGCACTCACTTACTTAATGAACTATTAAGTCGAGAATCTCCATACCAAAGAACGACTTAATAATTCATTAAGTGACTCTGAGTGCGGTGGTAAGAATCTAAAAATTTGGTTTCCGTTCTATAGAACATGGGCGGAGTCTCGGAAAATGCTAGTTTATTAATAATATACTTTTCTTTTTAACGTAAAATAAGTATGATGCATATCGTGCTTAAAATGATATTATTTTAAAGTCACGAGCTTATTTCAAACATCAACATATCCGTTGGAGTTAAAATTCTATGTAAGGCTTACCAGAATTTTTGATATAAAGGCGCCCTCACCTAATGTATGTATATCTTTCTGTACAAACATGTAACACTTGATTCAAGAAGCCAAATCTAAACACGTCGGTCCCCAAGCGTTGAATCAATATGGCGTGCTCCGGAACACACTCGTATGAATAATGTAGAAACCTTGACTCTTTGGAAACTCTGACTACATTATGTACATCGTATGTACATTTTTGTATGTTTTTTTTTGTTTCGATATTATCTATTACATCGTTATTAGTATTTAGCTACTAACTATAAACATTGTCTCTTTTACAGGAAATAGAAGCGACCAACAAAATAGTTATATCATATTATATAACTATTTTGTTGGTCGCGTGGATGTAAACAAAACAGACAGGTTAATTCTATTTTTATATGATACTAGCAATTGCCGCGGCCTCGCCCGCGTTCTAATCACTATAAAAAAATATAAATTGGTGGTACAACGTTGAAATTCCTTCAGAATTTTCAATTTTCGCTTCTTGTTAGAGCTATTAGCTAAACAGAAGGCAAGACGGTGCGGGGTAGAGTCGGCGATTGCATCAAGCGAAGCGGCCTTTGAAGCGCGCTTGCATTTTATTCTCGCGTATTTTTGGCGACGTTTTAGCTAATGTATACAAAATACATTAAAACACTCGACAAATTATATACCAAAACCTTCCTCGAGAACCACACTTTCATTGGTGAAAACAGCATGAAAATCGGTGCAGTAGTTTTTGAGTTTTGCGCGAACAGACAGACAGACAGACAGACGCGGCGGAGGACGTTGTTTTATAATATTATGTATAGATAATATGTATCTCTGTTAGTGTTATTCATATACAGGGAAAGTACAGGGTTTCAAATCTCAATACTATTTTCCTCTCAACAACTAGTTTTTTATGTTTCATACAGCAAAATATAACTTTTGGTACTTGTTTTAAAACAAAGTATTCTACGTTTAACAAACTGTGCTGTAGCTGTCGAAAATGAAACTGGTAACATTTATAACTGAGCTTAAAGAGAAAACGACTAACAACTGGTATTGTTCAATAGGGCTAACGTAACTCAGTGGCCCTTGCCCTGATACACCCGGCGACGTTAGCAAACAAAAGATTCTATTCCAATATGGAGAAAGGCTATATTTCTGTGGCAAATACTTGTAATGTATGGTGTACTTAACAGAACGAACTCCATTGTAACCGTTTGCAGTCATAACAGCTCGGTGTTGGTTTACTTATACTTCGTACACGTTGAGAGATAGGGCTACCACGTTCAAGGAGTTTTATTGCTAGTTTTTTTAGGTAAATTTTTTATTTAAAACTAATGGATATTTTCATAAATTTTCTTTCATAAATACCTTTGAATTTTTAGAATACTTAATATTACAATTAATTTTAATAGGGTTTAAAGATATTATTTAATTTACTTCAGATACAATATTAAGATTTTTTTTTATTTACCTGTTAGTATGAATGTGGAATATGATGATAATTTAAAACAAGCACAGTAGTAATGTAACAATTTCATATTACTATAGATGTAGAAAATTCCGCTTTTGAACGTTGACTGGTGCATTTCGAATTATCGAAGCGAAGACGATGTACAAACTAAAAAACTATAGGTACAGTTAAAATGTTCCTTGGGGCATAATTTTCTCCATTATAATTTGGCAATTTCCATATTATATTACTTCACAAGTAAGTTATTTTATGAGATGATTTAGCCACAAGAGTCAATTATTAATGTTCAGATATTACAGTTAATCATATTTATTGGTAATGGAAATCACGATGTTGTGACAACCCTACAGTAAAGTGCAGAGCCATGATTACAATAAGTCGAAATGAAAATGGCTGCTTGTTCACAACCCCCGAGAATGAACACTGAACTCAAAATGTCTTTTCAAAAGGTTATTGCTCAAAAGAAAGTCGAGAGATTGAGTAATAACTCGTTGCACTGATTTTAGGGGAATTCCCTTTTATATCAAAATTGAAATTTTTTCTGTTTATTTTGTATCTTTATCCTTTAATAACCTGTTATAGAGGATGTTCTTAGGATTTTTGGAGAGCTTATTATAAGCACTGAATAAACCATGGTTTGCATAAAAGGCCAAATACATTATATGAATATGAGCTGGTCTGATGAAAAGCAACACAACTACTGTGATAAAAATAACTTACTGTGTCTTCTCTAAGTGCAATTCTGACGTGACAACTTCTTTGAGCTTCGTTGTTAAAGATTCAGAAGCTGTCGTCTAATAAAAAAGCTTTTTGTATTAGACAAATTTACGAGGAGTATGAATTAGAGATGAGTTGGTAGAGTAAATGCTTGTGTGGTTACAGATTGAACTCTTTTGAGGATTTAAAATGAACTGATTTTTTCCTTTTCTTACTTGATCTGCTTGGACCAAATATGTTTGTTGGCATTTACTTTAGAATTTATGAAAAAGTCTTATTTATAATGTAACGAGGCTTATAAGAAAAATTAACTTAAATATATTTTTAATTCAATTTAAAAAAATATAAACATTTGAATTAGTAGTATCCTCCATATTGAAGTCGGTTGAAAAGTTTGAAAATCGTAACGTAATCGTCACAAAATTAACTATATTTTAAAAGTTAATTAACAAGAGTTTTGGATCATGCATAATTAATAAAAAATAATTTTATAACCTTCATAGTTACAGTACAAAACAAACATCAGTCTTTTTAAATTTTCTTTCCTTTGAACTTCATTCTAGATTAGCAGTTAGGTAATTATATGGAAGAAGTAAAAATGTGTAATTTTCCGTAAAAATTTTAATTAAACATGTATAAGATAAGTAAGATTCTGAAGACTTGAAATGAATTGATACTCTAGTAACTTACCCTAAAACTAATTAAGTAAATAATAAAATGTTGGGACCTTATTACAACAGCGCCATCTAGTTCAGTGGTAAGCTACGTTTTTCCTTGTGTTACGGAAACCAAATAGTTGATATACTACACATATAAATTTTAAATACATACATATTATAAATATAAACACCCATGACTGGAGTACAGACATTCGTGCTCAACAAATGAATGTCCTCAGCGGGACTCGAACCCGCGACCGCTGGCGCAGATATTAGGGTCACTACTAACTGAGCCAAACGTGTCGTCAAATTGAATAATATAACAAATGTATGTATGTCTATAATAATATTAAAACGTTCTTGACTTATATTAAAACCCAATACCCAAGACTAATAAAAAGTAATAACCCGGAATAATAAGTCACTATTCACCCCGTCTCTACTTGCTCTCTGCCCGCAAGCGATAGCGTATTCTATTATTAAATTGCATATTCAAGCAGCTTATGTTTGTAGTATCAAGTATTCAGTATGTACATTAGTACTAAGCTCTACGTTACATAATTTCAATTTAACTGTACATACTATATTGTGTAAGCTCTTACAATATACATACACTTCTAACATAAACTTCAATATAATGGTATACAGCTCTATTTAATTTTCCACTGCTGGGCTCGGGCCTCCCTTAAATACAAGGGGGATCTGCCCATAGTCCATCACGCTATCCAAGCTTGGTTGGTGGACTTCACATATCTTTCGAAAACTTGATAGTTTCTCTCAGATATGCAGGTT
This sequence comes from Boloria euphrosyne, assembly GCA_951802675.2. NCBI lineage: Eukaryota > Metazoa > Arthropoda > Insecta > Lepidoptera > Nymphalidae > Boloria > Boloria euphrosyne. The sequence goes on from OX637896.1 coordinate 8,916,769, forward strand.
TCCTCACGATCCTTCACCGTAAGACAAGCGGTAACCATGTAGGAAATGATTCGCACATGAAAACATCAGAGGTGCTAGATCCGGATTTGAACCCGCATCATTCGGTTATTCAAGCGAGCGCGTTACCACTGTTATTACACTTGTATTATTTTACTAATTTACATTATAACTGTTATTTAAATAAAACCTAAAGTTATGCGAAATCTTAATCCACAATGATCAAATATTGAAATTTCGACGAATATTGTACTCATTTGTTATACAAATATTTGTATTTTATAGCAGTGGGACGTAATCTTAGTTTCCTAATCATTAATGTTTACGTTTATATTTATTTTTTATTGGATGTAGAGAAATGATGATATTAAAAATAATTGCAAATATATATCGTAAAGAAATAAAGGCAGGATGCTATAAATGATATGAGCATTATTGTAGTAAATGCTATACCAGTCTTTGTTAGGTTTACGCGAATATTCGACATTATAAATGAAACTACCTTTGCGGATTTTGTCGCGGATTTATTTTGATTTTTAGTTCCCGATGTTTCGAATGTTTTACAGCAATCATGATCACGGGAGAGCTTTGTTTTTAGTTAACTTACTCACTTTTTAGTTTTCACTTAACTTATAATATGTAGTACATATAATATTTTACTTAATAATTGATAATTAAAGATGACATCTATTTACCTCCTCGGATGCGGTTGTGTGTGATTGCGACCGCAACCCGCAAGTCGAGTGCCACAGACCATAATTATCAAAAACATTAAAATGTACAATCAACAAGGCTAATGTTTGACACACAAAATAGTTTGATTTGTATTGATATTGAAAAGTAATTCTTTACAAATGTTCATAGATTTGAAGATTTCTATGAAAATAAAGTATTTTATAGAATATAGGTCATATTTATCCCGTCTGCGGGAAGCCAATATCACGGCCAATTTAATCGTTCTTTCATAGAAAAGTCCCGTAGTTTCATTATATGCTCACCGCAGACTCGGGGAAGTACCTTTCTACTCGAGTTAAGCATAGGAATTTATTGCTTATTGAAAATTCATAAATTTAAAACACTTGGTGCCCAACGTGGGACAAATTGACTTGAAATTAAAGTATTATTTTTTTTTACTTTAAGAAGTTCTAAAAACTAGGTTTAATTATACTAAATAAATTAAAATTTGGATCTTTAAAATTACTATCCTACGCAAGAGTAAAAGCAAATAACTGTTAGCAATCTACGTTTAATGTTGTCCAAAAACTTATTTTCCAGATTAATAATTCTTTTTACGTTCACTTTTCAAATATTATCCATCAAATCTGCCACATGAAGTTTAATTAACTCGCATATGCTATAACTATTAACTGGGGCATGTTTAAAATTTAGTGCAGGTTAACAACACATTTTCCGCGCATTATAAAGTATAAGCTCTTCCAACAAGAGGCTAACGAAATTGCAAACTTATATAGAGTAAATGTAACGCCTAAACTGCCCACTAAAAAATTATAACACAGTTCTAACTGAATAATCTAAGTAAAACTAATATGAAATTACTAAATAATCTTGGTTTAAGACATCATAATTAATATGCGTGTTACATGTGAGAAAACTAAAAATAGAAACTTATTACTATAAACTAAGGCGTGCTTTGAAAGGAAAGTGTATTAGAAAGACCGACCAAGGTAAACAGCTTTATGGAAGCCTTTACATTACAGAGAAAAGTTTCCAAGTCTTTATTATGTATGCAGCGTTAGTATACGTTTAATTAAAATGCTTTATCCATTTTAAACATGATTACCACTTGTCTTATGGTGAAGGATAACATCGTGAGGAAACCAGCATGTCTCTACAGTGTCCGGCTCTTGGAAAGTCCACCTGACTATAGCCTGATCCCCCTCGTGCTAAAGGGCCCGTGCCTATGAGTGGAACGTTAAAAACGGCTAAATACAAAACCTATACTTGCGAATGAAGGTACTGAATTGTTATAACGCTAAAATGTGTATGACAGCATTATGGTGGCATAGCTTAATGATCGTTTAGTATAGAATGAAACGAACTTTAAAATAAACAAATCTGTAACTACATACTCTTTCTGTATGTATATTAATTTTTCTTTTTAGAAAAATAACTTAATTTTTGTAATTTAAAGTTGATGTCACTCTCTATATAATAATATTAAATTTGTTCACATAAACCAAGCTGTCAAGGTGAATAACCATAAACTTACGAGTTCCCGCTTTCCTTCTCTTGAGATTGGCATCTATCAAATAAACAGCCATAGCATCTGTCTCTGCTCGTAAAACCCGTTTGGTCCAAGGGTCAATTTTACGATTGCCATCTTGTGACTGGAATGTGTGATGGAGTTGTTTTGTTGGCGTCCCTCCGATCATACGCGGTTCTTGACTATCAGATTTATTTGGCATTGGCCAAAGATGTATGGTATCGTCATTTTATAAAATATAAAATTAATGATGATACAAGCATAGTTTTCCTTTACTAAGAGCTTTTTTTTCCTTAATGAGTATTTGAAACTTTTTTTAATTATTTTTTCATTATGCGAATAAAAAGATTTAACGCGTTTTCTTGGCACACCCAAGTGAATCGGGTCCAAATCCCGGATTCTAATTATGGGCTGATCCCACTCTTTCACCCGGAATAGTTGTAGTGATGAAGTCAGGTCAAGTAGCTTTTTATACTTTGTTACGATTCAACAAAGGTAAATGGTGCAAAATGGATAGTCACTCGGACTGTAGTGGTATTTTTACCCTATAATCTATATATCTAAACTATTCTTTACTAATAAAAAGAGTATGTATAATAAATCAAATACGTTTCAAAATTAATTAATAAGGTACTTTATTCCGATGTTGCATTAAAATCCTGAAACGCTCTCGCGATAAAATCATAACCGTTATGTTTGCGTCGGCCCTAACTGCGGGCGCGATTATTAAATTTACCATCGTACCTGCTATTTGGTTGAATGAATTTTTATTGGGCATTTCACTCGAGTATGCGCTTAACAGAAAATTCCTGATTTTACCCATAATAATTTATTATAAAACTTAAATTTTTCAATTATTTTAACGATTTCAGATTGTTTTGTTGTGAAAAATATAAAGAACCATTATAATTGATTTTGATGAATTTATTATTGTGAAATAGACTGTAAAATATAAAGTAATTTTTATCTCGGTACAAAATAAACAAGTCCCTACAGGATATTATCCAGTTGCTAACAGTTACCTAGATTCATTGTTGCGAAAAAGCGATATATCATTCATAAATAAGCAGTTAAAAATTATTTAGTCCAGCACTTTTGTTTGTCAACCATTTTTCTTTTTGTGTTTTCTAGATTATTAAAAAATTTGAATATCGTTACCTTTACTCTACCTTTACCTCTCTTTAAATACCTCCGTATCAAAATATAGATAGATAAATCCTTTTCATATACTCGTATTATGCTTTTGTTTGCAATGATAAGAATTTTTACCGTTGGGCAAACACGTAATAGTTGATATAATCACGCCAATCGGAATACAAGTACAACTACACAATATAACTTGGAATTGAAATACTCAAATCGAAACTCCCATGTAGATTGTAGATTCAATTTGGCAATCTAAAGTAGACGCTTCACTCCGATTGTCCTCATTCTGAGACCACTGCGGTTCAAATCTTAGGTATTTTCAGACTTTACTCAGCACATTTTGAAGAGCTTATTTGTTCTCCATCCAGATCTAGTACGGTTAAATGTCAATGAAACGTACCACAATGGTTTTAAGTACCGAATTTTCAGTATTGATCTAAAAATCTTAACCAAGCCGATAAGTAAATGTGTATTTTAACAATTGGTTACTCTATCGCTGTTTCGAATCAAGTAGGTGTACAGATTAATAAAATTAAAATGTCTTTTTGTAGTCTCACAATTTACTAAGTGCGTATAATTGTATGAATATACGATAGGTGCATACTCGTATAAAAAAAACATTATTTTTTAAAGTTTTTGTCTGTCTGTTTGTTCCGGTTTATCTCCTAGCTATAAAATAGCTAGACTAATTTTGGCGACTTTCAATTGCAATTAGCTGATGTTACAAGGAGTAGCTTTGACTATTTTGTTTTAGAAAAAGAATGAGGATTCAGTTAAAAAAAAAGAACCTATGTAAGGATGCTCCCAGGCGAAGTAAGAGTAAATCGTATGATCTGTTAAACCACATTAAAAATTCAATCAGAAGTTAATAATGTCAATATTTTCAAGAATTGCCTTCTTACTCCACAAAGGTACTAGTGACCGAACACAAAATCGATTAACCGAACGATAAATTGGGAACGGTCAAAAACTCCAATTACTCCAAACAATTTCACATTACTGTACGTTTCTTGGCCGTTATCCAAACTGCAGGCTTCTGCGGTCTCCATCCATATTTTAACATGTACATTAAGCGGCAAGAGGCCTCATGAGTTATGCAAGATTGTCATATTACTTGAATACATAGTTTATATATTATGTATTTATTTATACCTTCACAGTAAATACCTTTTTATCTACAAATAGAGTAACCACTGATACGATTTATGTGATACTTTCTTAGAATTACGCTAATATTTGACATCTACTCTAATATATAAAAATCTTATGTCACAGTGTTTGTTACCGAACGGGCTTGACCGATTTTTATGTTTTTTTTGTGTATATTTGGTAGATCTGAGAATAGGTCGTAGGCTATATTTTATTCCCCTAGGGGCCTAGATGATTAGATTGGCCCTCTCCAGATTTTTATTTTTTATTTTTCCACCAAACTTTTAACGTTTTTTATTATTTGGCATCAAAAAAAACTTATAACCCTAAATTTTCAACCTTATATCACCAATTCCTATTTTATAATACTAATTAGAACGCGGGCGGAGTCGCGGGAATTGCTGGTACCTTGAGATATGGTAAATATAACCCTGCCAATGACTATTATTCAAAGTAACATGTGCTGTTTAAGAACAGGTTGACTATTAAGTTGACAGTTATTCTTCTACAATAACGTAAATTAAATTTCATTCCATGTTTCCTAAAATAGATTAAAAATCATAGTAGCATGAATTAATTTGACAATTACGTATCGAACGTATACGTACTGACTGTATTCTTATCCACTGGTTTATTTACAGCTTGTCACTGTACCGCTTAATATAGAACCTAAAATAGAAATTCCAAATGTAGATCAAAGCTTTATTGTACCTTCTGTAATTGCCAATTAAGTAACATATGATGTTCTTATGAAAGGGCTAATTTTTTCTTGTTTCTATTCATACATGGTAATTTTCCTATATACTAACGACTTACCCTCGCTTTGCTCGGGTTTGTACCTAGATTTAGCGGAGGCGCGGGTTTCGTTAGTAATATACTAAAACTTTCTCGAGAACTACTCTATCCATTGGTGAAAACATCATTTAAATTGGTGCAGTAGTTTTTGAGTTTATCGCGAACAGACAGACAGACAGACGAGGCGGAGGATTTTTTTTATAATATGTAGTGATACTCATTTTAAATTTGGATAATATATTATTAACTTAAAACCTTATCATTTTTGTTTCAGACATTCCATACTTAGAGCTAGCCGAGCCAGATGAAGGCTACCATGGGTTGATCCGCGAGAACGAGACGCTTGTAGAAGTGACGCCAGCGATCCGAGCGAGGGGGCCGCTGTGCTCGTTCCTCATCCTGAATAATAAACACCATGGAGAAGCCCCCTTTGAGGTCAGCCTTCAATTGATTTAGTTAATTTAGAATACCCTTAGAAAGCTTAAAGTATTAGGATGGTGATTCATTGAATTCTTTGCAGAATAATTTGCTTTTTAAAAACTTTTCTTTGCGAGTTGTTTGTTTGTATGATAATGAATAGGATGGGAAAAATAAGAACGTAAATAGAAGAAAAAGAGAAAGTATATAATTTTTACATTCCAATATGTAAAGTATATATTTAATATGTAAAACTGGTTAAACAGCAAATTACATTACACTTGAAAATAACTAAACGTATGTATACATAGGTACCTTGAGCTGTCACTTTAAATGTAAAAAGTCTGATGATCCTACAGCCATCACTTGTCTTTATTATAAGGCGAAAGGTGATTAAGAAGCATAAATATTTTAAACTAGCAAACCCGTTCCGATTCGCTGGGCGTAACTTGAAATAAATTAAACGTTTTTTTCTAATTTTCTAATAAAAAAACAAAAGTAGTCTAAGTTACTTCCTATAAAATTAGCTACCTGCGAGTGAAAGTCCCGTCAAAATCGGTCCAGCTTCAGAGATTATAACAAACAGACAGACAGACAACAATTTTAAAGATTTTTGCTGTAAGTGCCGTATATACTCGAAAGAAACTCGAACTAAAAAATAAGCGTATAAGAGTTAGTAATTGAAGTTGAAACAATCTTACAAGTAATTCAATAAAGTAGAAAGCTCGGTGCTTGATTACAGTTTTGGTCAGAGATACGGTTGGACTTCTTTCCCTCTTTTCTCAAGTTTCATTATTTTTAACTTACGTTGTTATTGGGAATCCCTAACTCAAAGATAACCCTTAAATTTTCGTACCTAACCCGGGACTCTTACCCAAAACATCATGGTCAACTTTACCTAACAAGAAGTAAAATTATTATAAAATTATTAACAAATCTTATTCTTTTAGTCCAAAAGAAGATTCTGTATGTATGATGTCTCTAATTAATCATCGTATTTTCTTCATTTCACGTGAAATTGTCGTAGAAAATTACGCACCAATGTAATACTTAAATGTATCAAAAATAATTGATTTGAAAAATCTGTTAGAATTAATTGGTTAGTATTATCCATATAATACGTAAAAATTGTTCTTATGCATTAAAACGGCTAGATCAATTTTAATGAAAATGAAATTTTCAGGCAATCTTGGAATTAGCGCAGATTTGTTGAATATGACCTAAAGTGAAAAGCGAGCATAGCCGCGGGTACGTCTAGTTATTTGACACAATAGTATTCCAATAATAATTGCACTTACAACTTGTTCATGAATCTAATAACAACTAAACGGAAAATGTTCACAACTTCCACACATTGTCTGGAATTCTGGATACACGACATGAGACGGGAACTTTGCCAAAATTTTCCTTTGTACGTGTGAACTTCAATATGAAATTCCCTATAAGGACTTATTTAGGATCAAAATCTTACAAAATACTTTTGTTGATTTATTATTATATGATAAATTTTATCACGCCCGCTCTGCTCGGGTTCCTTCCTAAATAAGTTCACAGCGCCATCTAATTCCATGGTGAAGTACAAGCTTTGTGTTATGGATACCAAAGCGTTGATAAAATTCACAAATAATGTATATAACTTAAAAACATACATAAACACCTATTACTGGCGACTGGTGTTTGTAACATTTGTGCTCATTACATAAATGAATGCCCTCAGTGGGACTCTAACTCGCGATCGCTGGCACAGCTAAGTAGGATCGCTACAAACTGAGTCATCACAACGCCGTGATGATTCATTTGCATAAGTTTCATGAATATATACACAGGTATTCACTCGTTTGTCTGAACAACGCTTTCTAATTTTGCAACCCTCATATCATAGACCCTTTTGCGTTTCCATCTCATTGTTGTAAATAAGAACAAATAGGAAATGGTTTTTCAATTAATAGAACGTCGACTTTACAAACTCATGTTATAGCAATATTGGGATCGATATTCCATACTGAATTCAGAAAAGTCTTTTTTGTATGCAATCACTGTTAGAAATTCAAATTTCTGTACGACTTTTCATACAAATCAAAGCTATACCTACACTGTCTAGTTTAATTTTTAGCTTGACATAAAGACAAAATATACGAAATATTTAATGCAAAATTAACTTTTCTATATAGAAACCCAATTTTTCTGTGGAAATAATTTTATGTTAGATAGGTTTTATCGTATTTTTCATCATGAAAGGCATGTCCCCTGAATAGTGTAGTGACCGATTGGTTTCACGGTGCTCACAAAGGACGTATCGACCGTGCGTATCGTATGATTGCTTTTTTTCAATTTCATGTGTATTGAAAAAAGTTGGGACGCTTTTGTCAAAAGCTCTCGTATCTGTTCCTAACACTTAATAAACTTGTAACAGGCCTGTTTGAATATTTCGAGTAAATTGGGTTAGAAAGTTATTTGCGATGGAGTTAAAGTTATGACCAAAGTTTATTATACGCGTAATGGATGCTTCACTTTTTTTTTAAAATAGGCTTATGACACATTTTGAATCGATTCTAATATTTTTTATTCAATGGATTACGTTTTTACACGTCAAGGTTAGTCGTATTCGAACCCTAATGCTGTTTCTAAAATAAAAGTAGCCTTAGTTGACATAAAATTAACGGGTTTTTATAATTTTCGAATAAAATAAGAGTAACTTAAGTTACTCCTTATAACATTACCAATCTACGAGTGAGAGTCCCGTCAAAATCGGTCCAGCCGTTTTAGAGATTAGCCTGAACAAACAGACTGACAGACAAAAAAAGTAGACTTGTTGATCCAAGTGTCGTATATATTTTCAAATACATTTAGTGAAACGCTGTTAATTTGAAATTAAAAACAGACACTTGAATTTCATTTATATATGTACCTATGTGTTAGAAATGAAACACTACTCGTAGATAACACTCGTATATTTTACTCGAATTTTAACTCTAATGACACAAACTGATTTTTGCCCTATATAGAACGGCTACGAACTTTTACCAGCGCGATTCAGAAAAGACAACAAATGCAACTAACGCCATCTCTTGCAAAATTATGAAACTAAATTAATTATATATTTTACACATTCCGCCCACCAAGGACTTGTCCTTTAACAAATAAACTCAAGGTTGTCTTTTAACAATAACTCAAATAAAATCTTTAAACAAAAAATAAAGCAAACAAAAAAATAACTGAATATACTATCATTAACCGCCCACCATAACATATTATGTAAAACAACAAAAGTAACATTCTTATATTACCACTAAAAAAAATACAAATAAGGAACAAATATACACCAAGTAGCCGCCCACCCTGATAATGTTTCTCGATTCACTTTGATTTTGTCAAAATACAAACTTTACTGACTGGTCGTTTAAGGAAACCACCTTTAGTCTTGAGAGTTACGACTCGTGTCACATTATCAGGGCCAGTATGCTTACTCGTAATTTTTCCTAAAATCCATTTAGCCGGCGGAAGATTGTCGTCTCTAACTACAACCACATCTCCAATATCTACTTCTGGTCTTTTTATACACCACTTATTTCTCTGATTTAAATTGCTTAAAAATTCCTTAGACCATCTTTTCCAAAACAAATTACACATTTTTTGAATTAACTTCCATCTATCTAAACCAATTACGTTTTGATCTGTATAATTTACATCACTTATAGCTATTAAAGGTTCCCCTATTAAAAAATGGCCAGGTGTCAATGGAAGAGGGTCGTCTGGGCTATCACTAACAAATGACAAGGGACGCGAATTTAAACAGGCCTCGATTTGCGTTAGGAGTGTAGAAAGTTCTTCGTATGTTAAAGTGCTATCCCCAATTACTCTCTTTAAATGTGCTTTAGCACAACGAACACCTGCCTCCCAAATTCCTCCAAAATTAGGTGCACTTGGAGGTATAAAATGCCATTTAGTAGACTCTAATGTTAAAAGTTCAGCTATTTCATGTGGTAACTCCGATTTAGCACTATTAAACATATTCCGTAACATTACATCTGCACCAACAAAGTTAGTGCCGTTGTCACTGAAAAGGTCTTGGCAATGACCTCTCCTCGCAACAAATCTTCGAAAGGCGGCTATAAAACCTTTCGCTGTTAGATCAGTAACAGCTTCTAAGTGGATTGCGCGAGTAGCCATGCACACGAACAAACAAATGTATCCTTTGTAGGACTTAGCTCCTCTACCCGGTGAAAATCTAATATTAATGGGACCCGCATAATCCACTCCTGAAGCCTTGAAAGGTCTGCTCGGTTTTACTCTGGCCTCTGGTAATTGTCCCATGAGTTGGTTTGTTGCAGCTTTTGAGTATCTCAAACAAGTTGTACACTTTCTATAATATTGTTTTACCATATCACGTGCTCTCACTATCCAAAATTTAGATCTCAAAAAATTCATCATTAATTGAGGACCACCATGAAGCGTCTTCTTATGAGCATCTGCGACTATCAGCTGACTTAAATGATTTTTATTTGGCAGAATAATTGGATGTTTCTGATCAAAGTTCACTTCTGCTTGGCTGGTACGTCCACCGACTCTCAATATCCCCTTTTTGTCTAAAAACGGATAAAGCGCAAGGAGCTTGCTCCGTTTTGAGACGCAACCCTTATTTTGTAACGAATTAATTTCATCGCTAAACTCATACTCTTGAACTTGTCTAATACAAACTTCCATAGTCTCATTCATCTCATCAGTTGTGGCGTATTTAGGATATGCAATTCTGTCTTTTAAAGGTAACTTAATTTTAAGGAATCTCCGACATATAGATAATACTTTCAACATTTTATTTAAATCAGAAAATTTCGTCCATTCAAAGTTACATTCTGTCACCTTTGTATTAAATAACTTTACCTTTTCTTCCTCATGAGTATCAACTATGATTGGCTTTTCTATAATAGTGATTGACTCTGCTAGCCACTCAGGACCGTTCCACCAAAGGGAATAATTGCTTATCTCTGTCGGCTTGATGCCTCTCGATGCACAGTCAGCAGGATTCATCTGAGTTGATACGTGTCCCCATTGCTCAAAATCCAATATTGTGTGAATTTGGGATACTCTGTTACTCACGTAAGTAGCCCACCGACTTACAGGTCCTCGTAACCACGCTAATACTACTGTGGAGTCAGTCCATGCATATAGATCCTGTTTCATTATGCCCATTACTTCTGACACCTCATGTATCAATTTTGCCGCTAATACTGCTCCACAAAGTTCTAACCTGGGAATAGATACTTCCTTCTCAATCGGCGCAACTTTAGTTTTTGCAGTCACGAGTCTCACATGAACTTGATCGTTCTCGTCAATGACTTTGAGATACACAGCAGCTGCATAAGCAGCACTTGACGCGTCTGAAAACGCATGTAGCTCTAACTTACATCTCTTGGTCGAGCAAAGCCATCGGGGTATCGAAATATTTTTAATATGGGTTAACTCTTGTCTGTATTTAAGCCACTCTGCCAGAAGATCGCTTGGTAACTCGTTATCCCAATCTAGTCGAGATTTCCATAGTTTTTGTATAAAAATTTTTGCAGTAATTACTACAGGTGCAATCCATCCAATTGGGTCGTATAATCGAGCAATATCTGATAGTACATTGCGTTTTGTAACGGGTTGTATGAGTTCAGGTAAATTAACAATGTATTCAAAATTGTCTGTAAGCCTGTTCCAGCAAATACCTAATACTTTAACCATATTATCTACTTTGATATGTATCGCGTTCTCTGTGTTTAACCTCTCTGCTCCAATATGATTCAAAAACGATTGACTATTACTACTCCACTTCTGCAATTGAAAACCCCCCGTACTCATTAATTTACACATTTCCTCATAAATTTGTATCGCTTCACTGTCCTCTTCGCACCCTGTCATTAAATCGTCTACATAATAATCTCGTTTTGTAATCTGTGCTGCTATAGGGTAATTCTCACTTTCTAGTTCCGCTATGGTTTGTAAAGTCTTCACTGCCAGATAAGGTGCGCAGGAGGTTCCAAAAGTTAATGTCAATAATTTGTGATGTTGAATTGGTAAATCAGGTCTAGCTCTCCACAATATTCGTTGAAAATTAGTATCCATATCATGCACATAAACTTGCCTATACATCTTTACTAAATCTGCTACAATACATATAGGGTGTTGCCGCCATCTGAGTAAAATATGTCGTAAATCTTGTTGGAGCTTTGGCCCTATAAGTAAATCATCATTTAGTGACACGTTATTGATTCCTTTACTCGAGGCATTAAAAACAACGCGCACTTTAGTCGTCTCCTTATCGTCTCTGATAACTGCATGATGTGGAAGATATACCGCTGACGGGTTATCAACATCTTCACTTTCAACCAGTCTCATATGATTTAAAACAGTGTACTCTTCTAGAACTTTATTATAATCATTTGCTAGTTTAGGATTTTTATGTAATCTTCTCTCTAATGACATAAGTTTTCTCGTAGCTATCTCGCATGATCGACCATATTGACTCTGGGGATTGGATGTTCTAAACGGTAACCTTACTACAAACTTCCCATCTTTGCGTCTCGTTGTTGTTTCAGTGTAGAATTGCTCACACCGTTGCTCCTCTTTAGTTAATTTTTTCTCGATACTATTTGGCTCGTTCTCTATCTCCCAAAACTTCTTCAGTAACTCATCTTCCTTAACTTGAACATGTAAAGTAATAACATTGTTATCATTAGCTTCTCGTAATACCTTCCCCGACAAAATCCATCCAAACATGGTATTCTGAGCTATTAGGTTTCCGTGTGGACTCTTCTTCATTCCATTTAGCAGTATTTCTCCATATATTTCTGCTCCAAGTAAAACATCAACCTTCCCTGGAGATGCAAATCCTGGATCAGCGAGATGTAGGTTTTGTATTTCTAGCCAATCGGGGATGTGCACTTTACGCGATGGCAATAAAGAAGTAATCGACTTTAATACATAAGCATTAACGCGAATAATTTTACCAGGTTCGTGACGGGATTCTAATTCGATATTAACTGCGTGTTTTATAACCATACTTTGACCATCTCCCAAGCTTGACACCCTACCATTTACATTAGTTCGCTTAAGACCTAACAATTGTACAGTGTCCTCAGTAACAAAGGAGGCCTGAGAGCCCTGGTCTAGCAATGCTCTTAAAACATAAGAAGAACCGTTTCTACAACTATTAGATTTTACAACTGCGGTTGCTAATAATACGCTGTAAGTTTGTACATCTCCTCTAGAAAAATTAGCTAATAGAGTTGTCTCGTTCGTCGATGAATTTACTCCACCACTTGATTTGTGCTCCGCATTTTTCATTGACTCAGTTTGTCTCGAATTTTGATATATTTGTTTATCCTCTTTCTCAAAATGAAGCAAAGTGTGATGCTTTTTGCCACATTTCCGACACGTCGAATTTTGATGACATTTAAATACGGGATGTGTGGGCGAAAGGCAGTTAAAGCAAAGCCGCTTATTTTGGATTATATTTTGTCTCTCAAGTACAGGTTCCTTCTTAAACTGTGTACAGTAATATATAAAATGTGGACCGTTACACATTGCACAAGTTGCTTCTACTGAATTTTGCTTAACGTTTATGGCTGAATGGAATGTTTTTGGTTTTGATATGTGATTCGCATTTCTTTGTTGGGTACTATGTAATTTAGAACTAGTAGGTTGTTTGTTTGTGTCTATCATCTCCAAAGTTCTGAATCTTGTCTCTAGAAATTGTTCTAAATGTGACCATTTAGGTAGCTCATCTGGTACAGTACTCAAGTAATTTTCCCAGTGTCGATGTGATTCCGGATCCAATTTTAAGACTACTAAATGAATAATAACTGCATCCCATTCTTGAGTTTTAATGTTAAGATTATTTAATGCTTTTAAACAAGAGTTAGTTGTATCTAGTAAGTGTCTAATGGACATTGCCGACTCGTGTGCTATATTTTTCTGTCCAAACAACATTTTCATAATAGAATTACAGTTGTATCTTTTATTATTGTAACGTTTGGTGAGCTGTTCCCATGCTTCTTTGTAATTAGCTGCTGTAGTGGGAAAATTTCTCAATAGCATTTCAGGTTCTCCGGTCAAACTTGACTTTAAGTAATGTAATTTTTGAACCGGCGTAAGCATAGAGTTCTCGTGTATAAGTGATACAAACATGTCGTAGAAAGATTGCCACTCCGTATATTTTCCATTAAAAACCGGCAACTGAATCCTAGGTAGCTGTACCTCCGAATTAATCTCTTTTGTGACAGAAGATGCATTTCCACTAGTACCCGCTTTTATAGAGCCTAAATTTGATGATGCAATATATTCTTTAAGAAGAGCCTTATAATTAATAAAGGATTCTTGAAAACTATCTTGTAGATCATCCTTGAAATATGATAAGTGCGCCTTCTGTTCCGGTGTCACCTTAGCTACTATTTCTAAATGATTTTGGTTAAAAGCTTCCTCTAATTTATCCAATGCTTCTATTCGTGCAGTTAAATAACTAACTTTAGCACGGACCTCGTGGTTAGCCTTTTTAAGATTCCGTTCCGCTTTTTTCAACTGTTCAAATAGCTCTAATTGGCCCTTCACTAAATTCTCCATTATATTTTGATGTAACAAAAACACTTATTTTATATATTTAATGTTCACAAAATAAAAAAAAAACAAAAGTCCCAATATAATTTCAACACATCAAATATTTTAAGTGTAAGTAAAAATAAAAATATTTGACAAGTCCAAAACATCAATTTTTTGTCAAAGTTCATAGAATAAAATGACAAATATTTTACAAGTCCAAAACACAAATTTTTTCGCTTAGTCCATAGAAGAAAGTCGCAAATATTTTACAAGTCCGTAGCATAAGAACGTAAATATTTTACAAGTCCACAGAATAAAATATCGAATATTTTACAAGTCCAAAACTTCACGATTTTTCTAAGTCTTTAAAAGCACGAAATAGTTAAAGTTAAATCACATCAAATTTATTCTAAGTCCGTACACTTTATATAAATTTTTGCAAGTCTTTTAATTGATCCACTGAACACTGAATTTACTGTCTTAAACCTCTATCTACTCACGGTTTTGGGTCCTTTAACATCCATTTACCACACGTGACACTACACAGTACACTCACTACACTTTTTCTTCCTATTCCGTCCTTTTCACTCCTCACTCCCGGGTTTCGGCACCAATGTTAGAAATGAAACACTACTCGTAGATAACACTCGTATATTTTACTCGAATTTTAACTCTAATGACACAAACTGATTTTTGCCCTATATAGAACGGCTACGAACTTTTACCAGCGCGATTCAGAAAAGACAACAAATGCAACTAACGCCATCTCTTGCAAAATTATGAAACTAAATTAATTATATATTTTACACACTATGTACCTGATGTATTTATATCCGCGTCCTAACTCCTATAGTTACCGCTTTTGCAGTAAAATAAAAAGCTATTAAGAAAAAAGATTACGTACGAAGTGGAGAAAAGATTAAGATTTCTAAAATTAGCATGTAATAAAATGGAAAGTTAAAACAATATTATATTTACGAGGACACTCAAATTATGAAGCGGGCGTGGGAGAAATCTTTAAAATCAAAGGTCGAGTTTAGTAAAAATTAAATCTGAAGCATTTTTCATTAAAACCCTGAAAATAAATCGTTTTTAGGGGAATAAATTACTTTAAAAATAAACAGAAAAATGTTGCAAAGCCCTTAATCGATATGCACTAACAAACACTTTGGACACTTATTGATAAAAGGAAAATTAGAAGGAAAGGATTTTTAGTGATTATTAGTGTTTACAATATCACGTGTAAAACAATCTTAATTAGCCCCAACGTGAGTATTTCGTTTTTTTTGAAGCATTTACAGAGTTAATCCATCTATAATCTACGAGATCCGCTCTGTTGTACCAAGTTTTTGTATTACTGACCTTATTTTTTAAATTTATTATTAAAAATAGAATTACTAGAAATGTTTACATACAAAATCCCATACAAATAATGCAAATAAACGTGGTAAAATATTGCTTGGATACAATGCCTTGAAAATTCTCGATCTGTAAGACGATATTAATATGACGTTTAAAATAGCTCCTTACACAAAACTCAACAGCAATAACGTTTAGAACTAACACATAATTTCCCACGGGAAATTTATAGTACCGCGATAATTCAACGAAATATTTGCGTTTTACAAGTTACAAACTACATCCACTCTGGAGTCTGGACTGCAGCTTTTGAAAGTGGAAGTATGTAATAATGTAGTAAAAGGAAAGCGTAAAATTTCGATAACTTTTAAATTAAAAATTTGGAAAATTCCTTATAGTTATCTGCTTACAAAACTATTTTAGTGAAGAGTTCCCTGACCCTGACTGACAGACCCTGCAGCATCAGGTCTATATATCCATATTATTGCAAAAGTATTTGTGGAAGTTATATGATATAGGAAAGCCTGCTAGCGGTTGGACGGACTTCTTGATTATTTTATGATTAACTAAGAATACTTTCGATAAACCTTTCAATAAAATTCAAACTTAGTCGAATCTGTACATTAAATATTTTTTGGAAATTCTATAGTCTTAGAATTTTTGTCTGTCTGTCTGTGACCGCATCACGAGTAAACCAGACAGAGATAATCAGGCCAGATTTTGATGAAATTTGGTATGACGATAGCTGGTTTCCGGGTCAGGATATAGGATACTTTTTACTGCTGGAAAATGTCATTCCTAAGAAATCTCAACTAACTATTACAAACCAGCTATAAAACATCACACGGTATATAAAATCTAAGAATTTAGTTTTCGGTCTTTAAAACGCGGGCGAAGCCGCGGGAAATGCTAGTACTAAAATAAATTCAGTACATTAACTTGAACGCTACGATGCCATAGACAGGCACACCCCTTTTGCGTAGGTGTTTAATAAGCCTTTGTTACTCAAACATAATTTAGCTTTCTTAGTAAAGCATGTCTTAAAAGTACCTAGATCAAATTTCCTAATGATAATAAAGTATATGTGTGTAGTGACATCAAATGAACGAATTAAAATAATATAAGACAACTAGCCTAGCAATTCCCGCGGCTCCACCCGCGCTCGATGGATGAATTTAGGGTTCTAAGAATTTTTGATGCCAAATCATAAAAAAGTGAAAAATAAAATACGGGAATAAAAATCTAGCCTACGACCTATCCTCATACCTGTTAAATATACACAAAAAATCATAAAAATCGGCAAAGGCGTTTCGGAGGAGTTCGATAACAAACACTGTGACACGAGATTTTTATATGTATATATAGAAGATAATATTTTTTTTTTTATTTTTTATTTTATAGAAGATAATAAGCTGTTGGATACGATACGTTTAGCCAAAGTATATTCAATCAAAGAAGCAATTTTTTTCAACCATGAGCAAAGTCGTGCCAGATAACAAAAGTTAGAAGGATCTGGCAATGCATTCGAGTAGATCCTCGAAAAATATTTATTCAATTTATTTCAGCGATCCGTTCCGAAGTTTCAAAAACTTTAAAATGTATCACTTCGATATTATTTATTGGTTGAGATTTATCACAAAGTTTGGTGTTTGAGAAATGCATTGCAGTGCCTTTTACATTTACTTTTTATTATATACCAGCTGGCTGCTACTCGGCTTGTTCAACACTGAAACGACAATGTACTATGTCTAAATTTTAAGTGTCTTAAACTTTATATAAGCTTATAAATTTTAAGTCAGTAATATAGTATAAGTGACTGTCGTAGCCCAGTGGTAGCGCGCTCGCTTGGATAACAGAGTGATGCGGGTTCGAATCCGGCTCTCGCACCTCTGATATTTTCATGTGCGATTCATGTCTAACATAATTATCACTTGTTTTACGGTGAAGGGAAAAAACGTGAGGAAACCTGCATGTCTGAGTGTTTACGAAAGACATGAGGTCCCACAGTCCGCACTAGACCACTATGGCCCCTTCTCCTTTGTATTAAAGGGAGGCTCGTCCCCAGCGGTGAGACGTAAAAAAGGGCTGAATCAATATACATAGTATGTTAGAAGAATGTATGTACTTTTTTCCAATTCAATTTTCTTGTTAATGGCTTCAAAGCGTGCCATTTGAGCACAGATTACTTCGCCAATGTCACGTAGAATTGAGAAAACATGAAGTAAATTGGTCCGATTTATTTTTACTGCTATCACGTATCACGACTTTAAAAAGAAGAGGTATACATTTCTATAGAATGTTTTTCAAATGTTTAAATTTAAAAAACTAATTTTGTCTTGTCTTTGTCGACCCTTTGGCATTTACGAGGTCAAAAACCTTAGTTTCTTCCGGGGCTGTTTGCTATAAAGCATTTGAAATGTGAGAAAAAAAATTAAGAAGAAAAAAAAGGTAAAAATCAAAATGCTGCGATTTTTTTATTTTATAACACTTTTGGCTCCGTTGGTAGTGATCCTAATTGTTGTGCCAGCGGTTACGGGTTCTAGTCCCGTTGGGGGCATTTGTGTGACGAGCACGAATGTTTGTACCCCAGTTCCTAGTTAAGAATATGTACGTTTTAATAGTACACATATATAATGTGTTATATATCTAAAAAACATAGTATCTGAAAAAGAAATACGCCCAGAAATCATATAAAATAATTATAGAAAGATTTTCGTATATAATTCTCTTTTTTGACCGATCCCTGAAGGGCTTACGAAGTTATTGACTTTCGAACTTTGCGAAAGTTTCTCTTAGAATTTTACGGTTTCGTTTTTGGGATAATCAAATTAATTTGCGTTAACGATCAAAGATTTATTGTCTACTTGCGTGGAAAATTCGTAATAAACATTTACATGTAATAGAGTGTTTGAAGTTTGAACGATGTTAATATGTCGAATATATATTAATTTAATCGTAACACATGAATAGGTTTTGTATTAATTTAATATAAGCTGGATCTAATAACCTTATATTATCAAAATATTACACTCATTAAACTAGCTAGTGCTTTCGGATACGTCTACAATTATCAGAATAGTTCTATTAATCCACACAATATTAGTTTCTCATTGTGTTTTCTATTACATTTCAAGACTTTTTTCAAATCGTATCAATTCCTCGTACATCTAATGCATTCTTATATAGATTTGCCAAAAGGGTACAGATTACACGTGTTGTCTCTGTCTTGCTCTTTCCAAGTCTAAAGTCTCTCTGCACAAAGAGAAACACAAATGATGGTCAGCTGAAATTGTTATTAAACTTTATATGTTACTCACTAGCAAACTCGGCTCGCTTCGATGGGCGTAAGTTAAAATAAATTGGAAGGTTTTTATAATTTTCTAATAAAATAAAAGTAGCCTAAGTTACTCCTTATAACATTAGCTATCTGCGAGTGAAAGCTTCGTCAAAATCGGTCCAGCCGTTTCAGAGATTAGCCGGAACAAACAAACGAACAGACATTTTTTTTTAAAACTGATGATTTTTTGATGTAAGCAACGTATATATACTTTCATATGCATTTAGTGAAAAGCTGTTAATTTGAAATTAAAGACAGACAGTACCATTTAATTTATATGTAGGTACACATTTTAGGCTCCGGGACAAAGTCCCAAGGTCTCATTAATGAACAAGATTATTTTACGTTAGACACTCATGAAAACGTACAACTTTAAAGTATAAATTATATCAAAAACAATACTTGTCGCGTACAAGAAAAGCTGATGTTCTTGAACTATTAGCAAGGATATTGTCTTAGCATTTGCCGTAACATAATATTTGCTTGTTAGTGGAATTAATAGGGATTTGCTTCAAACTGTGAACTTCGCCGGGTCTCATTAAACGAGCCGAGTTATGAAAATGATACGCCTATTACTTACGAGTACCTTACATTAAATTTCGCATATTTAACAAAGTTGAATTTGACCATCAAGTCTTTGTTTTAGAGCCTATAAACCGGATTTTGCATAGTTTTAAGTTTGACGTTGCAAATGTCAAACGATTCAGTGAAACTAGCAATTTTGTTGTCTTAGGTATGGAAGTAAAATAGTTAGTTTTTAGCAAGAAAGTTACAACGACTTCAAAGATATTTCAATGATTATTGATTTTTGAAGTTATACTTCCTTTGGCGCGTTAGGGAAAAATGATGAGAGTAAATTTTTACGATGCGCGCGCAAACTGACATGAAAAACCAACATCCTGAAGTTAGCTATAGTCAACACCCTGAAGTTAGCTATATCAGTTATAACCGTTGCCATGGTGCGTGCAATGGTAATTAAATCAGCAAATATATACCGGACGGTGCTAAGTAAATATATACAACACGTACCTAGGGACGAACCCGAGCGAAGCTAGGGTGAGCCCCTAGTTATAATATATTATAAAATAATATTATAATAATTTACTGTGATTATAAGTGATAAAAATTTTTGAAAAGATTTTTGTTTTGCTACGCCAAAGAAGTATAACTTCTAACGCATGTACATAAGTACACACACACTTTTTTATCTTGTAGGTTCTATGCCTCTCCATTAAAAGAAAGAATTAAAAAAAACGGTTCTTAGTTAGCAAATATTATGTGTAAAAGCTTTTTCCTACATTATTTAATACATACATCGATAGGTTAATTCTATTTCTATAATAGTTAATTTTCTTCTAATAGAATTTTACGAAATTCGATAACTAGTTTATATAAATATGGTTACATTTCTTAAGAATTTTGTCAAACGTTGTGTTGAGAAAACATAATTCCACCGGAAATTCTTCTTTTGTGTAAGTTTCTAAAGTAGTACAACCGTTTTAGATTTTCGTAGTACAATTGAAAATTTGAAAACGATGAAGGTGAAAAGAGCAAAAAATATTTCTTGATCAGAACTGGTACTTCGTCCCTAGATACTGTTCCGGGAACTAGCGTGTCTTTAGACACCTTTATCATGGTTCATGGTGTCTTTAGACACCTTTATCATGGTTATCATTATGTGACGGCACTAGCAAAGCAGTTGGGTTCGAATTATTAAATAAATCACTGGAGAAATCTGTTATATCTGTACTGTTAAGTTTTATGAAGCAATATATTTAATTTTTGCATGAAGCTTAAAATCCTTTTTTTAACCATCGGTTAAAATTTGTTTAACTTTATTTCAAGTTCCACAGACTAATTGCCTATATCGATGTCGTATTTCCCTCGAATCCGTTAGCGTCAAAATATATCGTAACAAACATAACAATATGCTTTTACAGGCTTTCGTACTTTATAACTGGCGAGTCGCGACAGACAGACTCGCCTAAGTATCAATAATAATTACTATTTTAATAAGATTGTGGTATAGAAAACAGATTTCAGACAAATGTGCTTTAAATTCCAAACATTTGCACATTTAGAGTAAAATTGCCTTTTATTCTGTCAATGTCTTTCTATTTTAAAGCCGAGAAGGCAATAAGTTTTAACGCAGTTTCTTTATTGCTACCTTTTGTTCCGACGCTCGCGTTTTATGTTACAACACTGCATCCAACATGACTGCACTACGTGTCGACTTCGCAATTCAATATCATTATTCGCTTGCTTTGTAATGTTCCTTTAAATATATACATATGATTATCTAGTACAAACGTTTATATATAAAACTAGCGACCAACCCTTGCTTCGCTCGGATTTGTCCCAGCATATACTCAATAAAATTGTATCAATTCAGTACATTAAGTGTTTTTCTGTAAAATCGTATTGAAATAGTAGGTTTTAAATTTTCGTCTGTCCATCTGTGGCCGCAGGTTGCTCTCAATCATGCAAATTTCCTCACAATTTAATCATCTATCATGTTAGAAATGATTCCCACATGCGAGACTCGGGATTTGAATCCACTTCACTTGATTTTCCAAGGTGTCCAAAAGTGTTACCACTACTTGTTAGTATGTTATCTAGAGTGGATTAGTTATATGATATTGTTATCATTACGAAAATCGAAATTGTAAGTCATGTGCAAACCTTTTTGTACAAAAAGAGCCCAATCTAACAATATTCAATGTTTAGAAACGGCTACCCTTTTCCCAGGGTTAATATCTATATCAATTTCGAACGTCTTATACGTGAATCACGTTTCTGCTTAGACTTTCACAATACCAAAATAGATGCGATGTCGAGCGTCCGTCGTCCGTCGCGACACGTGCGATCGATATCTACCTGTAGAGAGGTCATGTATATAGGACGATTGTGTTGTATATAACATAGCTTTTAAACTTATGAATTTTATTTTTATGGTTAAAAGTAACTGTCTCAGGCTTTTAGATGTCTTAAAACTTATTCATCTAAGTATATGTCTAAATACATATATGTGTTTAATAATAAATATAAGTACATGACGACTCGTTTGGCTCAGTTGGTAGTGACCCTACTTTCTGCGCCAGCGGTCGCGGGTTCGAGTTCCGCTGGGGGCATTCATTTGCTAATCACGAATCTTTATACTCCAGTCATGGGTGTTTATATTTATAATATGTATGTATTTAAAATTTATATATGTAGTATATCAACTATCTGGTATCCGCAACACAAGCACGTAACGTAGCTTACTGAGGAACTAGATGGCGCTGTTGTAATAATGTCCCAACATATTTATTTATTTATTTATAGGTTACAGATGTAATAAGATTTTAACGTTACAAAAACGTTTCTATTATTATTGAAGTAAATCGTAAAAAAAAATTACGTGCCAGAGTGGTCGAACAATGTATTGAAAATTGGAAAAGTGAGTGTCGAGAAGTGAGATTCAAAGTTATTAATAACTCCCTCACTTTGCTCAGGTTTTTATCTAGTACATTTTTACGAATACAATAGGTTTCTCAGTGATGAAATCGCTACATATTATAAAACAAATTTCTCTGAACTCGAACCCGCGACCACTGGCACTAAAAGTAGGGTCTCTACCGACTGAGCCAAACGTGTCAAATAAAATATAATTTGTCTATATATTTTTTTTGTATACATTTAATAGCGGTACCCGCGGCTTCGCTCGCGCTTAATCTAGGGACGAAACCGGGCGAAACGAGGGTGTACCTCTACTCTTTAGTTATGTCTATAAATTTTGTTGATATTTTTCATAATGAATATTTTATTTTCAGATAATGGTGATAGATGAGAACGAGGCCCGGCTGCGCGTGAGGTACCCCCTCAACTGTGAAAAGCGTCGCAATTACAAGTTCGACATCGCCGCTGTGGGCTGCGACGGTTCTTACTCAAACACGTAAGTCTTTTTCTACCTACCCGCGTTTTCAATACTCAATTCTAACAAGTCAGTGTAATCATAAAACTACAAACCCCGACTGTATTTCTGTGTAATTTGGAAATGAAAAAACATATGATGTATACTGATTCAAAATTTATACTCGGTGTCACTTGCACAATTAATACGAATCTAATGACACCTTTGAAGCTAAAATCCATCGAGCCGTTCAGACCGCAGCGCGTGCCAAACAATTATATATACATACATATATAACTCTCGAAAAACGTAACCCTCCTTCTGACGCAGTCGGGTAAAAATGCTAATACATTTAGGATGTTGAAGTAACATTAGAAGTAAACATGTCCTGAAAAAGATTTGATCTACTAATTTATTGAATTGAACCAAATTATTGTCATGTTGTGTTCTTTTTACTTATAAATAAGTCAATAGACTAACAATAAGCCTTAAGAACCAAACATGTGCTATTATACCATTATAATATTTACGTAAAAGTTTCATCGAATAAGTAGAACTAATCTTCCTATTCTTCCTAAATAATGAATGTACCACATTTTATGTTGTGTGATAAAATAAAAAAGAAAAGCTGGGCTTTATAATTTTGGCCAAGAGTTGGAACATTTTGCTCACTTTCACACAATATTTCAGGGTCCCCGTCCACATTACCGTGACGGATGTGAACGAATTCCCGCCAGTGTTCAGTCAGTCGGCGTACATACGCTCCGTGGATGAAGGCAAAGTGTATGACGAGATCGTGCGGGTGGAGGCCACCGACAGAGACTGCACCCCGCGCTATGGGGACGTGTGCAAGTACGAAATATTAAACGATGGAGACCGCAGCCAGCCCTTTACTATCAATAATGAAGGTAATTTTGGATATTGAGATAATGATACCTTAATATCTTATGTTTTTGTTCATACAAATGTATGTCATTTGTATTATCTATAGATAGATCTGTAGGTATATGATATATACCTACAGATCTATCGATAGATAATACAATATCTGTAGGTATATATTTACAGATAGTAAGTTTTCAAAAGAGTAGTCCGACAATCCGCACTTGGTCAAAGTGGTGGACTATGGCCTGATCGTCCTCAAAGCTCTTGCCCAGCTGTGGGACGTTAAAAGGGCTAAAGACATTTAAAAAATGACAGAGAATTCATACTAAAATATTCATATTTTAAGAGCTAAAAAGTGTGTGTGTGTGTGTGTGCTTTTGTTACTTAGTCGAGCTGAAACAACTGGACGGTTTTGTTGAAATTTAGTTCACAGTAGATTATTAACAAGTAACAAATGGGTTAATAATTAAAAAAATGACAAAATTAGCGATACACGTACAACGTCACGCATCCAAACAAAATAATGGTATGACGCTAGTTTTAATATAACTAAAGTTATGAAATTAAAAATAAATTTTTATTATTTTTATTACTATGTTCAATAAAATCTTTAATCTTTAATTTACTTCCCAGGCGTGATCCGCAACACAGAGCCGTTAGAATACGACAAGTCGCACAGCCACATCTTGTCCGTAGTCGCGTACGACTGCGGCATGATGCAGTCCGCCCCTGTTATGGTCACCATAAAAGTGAACAAGCCTTGTCGTGCTGGGTGGAAGGGTAAGGAATCCATGTAATACTATGCTATAGTCCCAATACGAGAGACCAAAGGCATGGGCTTCTTGATGGACAAACTTACAACCAAATAATAAATATATGTATAATATTTTCTTAGTAACGAGATAAGTGTAGTAAATCGTATTGTATTTAATCAACATTCATATGTTATATTGCTATACGTATATATGTTATGTGGACGGGAGTTGTCTTAATGAAATAGTACTTTTTTAGATTTATTTGTGTTTTGATGCCATTTTTGTGTTTTTTAAATCAATTTTGGAAAATTTGCGAGTGTCTGTAATAACAATATAATCTTTTGAGGCCTCCAATGACCTCTCGTGACCATGTTTGCTGTAAAGAATTCGCATCGTCAGGAACAAAAAATCTAAATGAATCAGCGAAAAATCCAAAAAAAATGTTTTATGTAATTATTTTTTTTGTTTAAAATAATAAAACATGTTAGCTTCGTGACAGAAGAAAAAAAAATTTATGATTATAATAATGACAAATTCAAGGGAGACACATTATGTATTAAAGAATTACAAGATATACTTCGTAATTATATCGTATAATATATCCCCAACTTCCATCCTTAACACACTTTGAAGAAATTATGAAATGGCATCGTAAAGCTCCTTTCTCCGTCGCGCGGAACTTTCCAAATGAAACATTAAGCTTTTGCTCGTTATAAACTCTGATGATTAATTTAACGTAAGTTTGTCGATTTGTCCTCTTTACATGACGTATTCAAAGCATTTAGACAATAACTAATATTTTAAATAAAAAAGTTTTCTAGAAGGAACAATAACTTAAAATGAAAGCTTATTGTAAAAATATTTACTAATAGCAAACTCGGCTTACTTCGCTGGGCATAAGTTAAAATAAATTAAACAGTTTTTATAATTTTCTAATAAAATAAAAGTAGCCTAAGTTACTTATAAAATGAGCTATCTGCGAGTGAAAGACCCGTCAAAATCGGTCCAACCGTTTCAGAGAGTACAGACAGACAAATATTTAAAAAATTGTTTTATTTAGTTGAAATTAAAAACAGACACTTCCATTTTATTTAGAAGTTTTGATATTAATCTTATAGGAATTACTTCATGACGTAGTAAAAAGCAGTCAATTACACTTTTAGAGATCCAAAACTTAAAAAATGACGTCAACATTCTTGTTTAAAAAATTATCTTTCTTCCACATTTTTAATCTAAACATATAATACAATTGTATTCCTAATTTTAACTAGGTCTAGCAGAGCGCGTGGACTACGCGCCAGGAACTGGTCCTCTGGCCCTCTTCCCCGCTGCGAGGCTGGAGGCGTGCTCGAGTGATGAGAGGTGCCCAGGAGTCACGAGGATCCAGGCAGCAGTCACGCTGCAAGCCTCCAGGGCCGGAGTCGCCTGTGACCGAGACACTTACACTTTACACTCTCAAAGAACTATTTGTGGTAAGTTGGAAGCCCACATGCGTCAAGTGACATAATATTTGTATGACGATTGTACGCAGCTATGAGAATAAAATTATGATTTAAAAAAAATAAAAATTTTTTGAAGTTATACTTCTTTAGGCACATTATGAAAAATGATGGGATTGAAATTTTAAGATGTGTGCTGACTATCCTTTTCCAGTCCTTTTATTATTTTATTGTAATTAATTATTTGCATGCAATTAAAAACTATTTTTAACGATGTCAAAGAAGTAAGTATAACTTCACACGCGCGTACATAAGTACACGCACCCATTTTTTTTTTAGTAGACTCATGTTTTTTAAATAAATATTATTTTCATTCTAGGCTTAGATTCGAAGACAATCGACTTGCTGCCGAGTCCCGGCGCGGGCAACGAGTGGGCAAAGTCTCTGAAACCAGACTCAGGTTTGTAAACATATACTCAAGGAAACGTTAAAAATATTGAGATTTGAACGCAGTTTTTGGTATTGATAAAAAATCTTACCACTACGTCTCACAGGTTAAAAGAGTCTGCATTCAGCCCACTTTTAACGACCATACATACCGGGGTGGATCCACAGTACATCTGACCATAATCCACCTCAACTAGTAATGGTATTGGAAATAATCCCTACATGAAACAGCAGAGCCAGACCCGGGTTTTGAACCCTCTTCCCTCGGTTTCTCAACCGATCGCATTACCACTAGACACTAAGTTACTATAAAGCTACCACTGTTAAAATTTTATAAAAAGTAATTTGTTTCTTAGTAATAATATTATATCAATGCATATGAGTATTATACATTATAGATGTTCCTACAGTAAATTTGAAATTCAGCAAAGCTCTACAATTTTGATCCGCGCCGTATCGCTTCAAGTGTAACCGCTTGCTCCGAAGTTAGACTGACAGAGGAACTTAGCTATGCTCCACTTAGAGCATGACATGTGCTGAAATATCTTTCGACATATGCTAATCTCTAACTGCATTTTCCGATAGTACCATCTCGAAATATCTATATTATAATGTAATACGATTTAACAAACTCAAAATAATTATCATCGTAATATTCTTACATCACAAATGTTTTGCCAATCTTAATAAGGTATCCCTTAAAAACGGGATTTGCAAGAACATTATCATCATCCGTCCAACAATTACATTTCTAATAACTTATGATATATAATCATAAAAATCGATTTTAATCGACTTCGAATGGTCTAACCGAGTTCAAACTTTGTAAGTAGTGAAATTAATTAAAATTAAATAATTTAGCTGATCAGATGTAACCAAGTCGTGGGCAGTAGAACTTTTTAGCAACATCCGATAAAACATTAATATATGGGTATATTCGATTCGCTTTCACCAATGCCATCGCATCCCTTCTTATTATAATTACATAATATTAGTCTAGTGAAACTTTGGATGGATGGATTCACTAGTGTAAAATAAATAATGTGAAATAAAGACCTACTATATACTAAACTAGCAGTACCCGCGGCTTCGCAAGCGTTCATGGTTTCGAGCCCACTAGAAAAAAGTATCCTATGTCACTTCTAATACCTCTAAGAATATGTGTTTAAAGTTTCATGATGATCGGTTAAGTAGTTTTCACGTGGAAGCGTAACAAACAAACTTATATTCACATTTCTATAACATAATTCTATCATTTATGTCTTCTATCTAGGGCGTGATGGCGAACAAATGTTCGAGTTCGACGGGGAATCCACGTCAGCTATTGTGCCGGAAACCATCCTGAAACATTCTCTTGGATCCACCTTCTCCATCAGCACTTGGTTAAGACATGCTCCTCCTCCGGACCATGACAAGCACAGGAAAGAACATATCGTGTGCTTGGCTGATGATCACAGTGAGTACAATCATATTTATTAAACTTATATTGCTCGTTGATATTAACACTAACAATTTTAGTAATGAAAACAATTCGAGTAACATTCTGTAGGTTGACGTATACGATGAGAAACTAGGATGATATTTTAAATACTTATAATTGTTAAATATGTAAATATGTACATTTATAAATAACAAGCAGTACCCGCGGCTTCGCCCGCGTTCATAGTTTCAAGCCCGCTAGAAAAAAAAGTAAAAAAAAGTATCTTATGTTACTTCTAACACCTCCAAGAATATGTGTACAAAGTTTCATGATGATCGGTTAAGTAGTTTTCGAGTGAAAGCGTAACGAACAAACTTACATTCACATTTATAATAGTAAAGATACGTGAAAAATATGGTGGTAAAAAAGGTATTAACACACGTCACCATTTATTTACATGGTAAGTTATGCAGCTTGCGTTATGGATGTTGATACACTACACGTATACATTATATTGGGGCATATTGGGACATATAACAACAGCGCCATCTAGTTCCGTGGTAAACTTCGAGGCTTGTGTTACGGATACCAGATAGTTGATATACTACACATATACATTTTAAATACATACATATTATAAATATAAACACTCATGACTGGAGGACAAACATTCGTGCTCAACAAATGTATTCCAGTCCCAGCGGGACTCGAACCCGCGACGCTGGCGCAGCAAGTAGGGTCACTACCAACTGAGCCAAACGTTTCGTACAATATAGATATGTCTTAAAATTCATACATATTAAAAATACGACTTTATTTTATACATGATGCTAACTTTTGAAACTCGTTACAAAAATCAATGTTGCAACAATCGATTTAGTTTTCTTGTAAATCGATGACATACTCGTATATTTTGTACAGAAATGAACCGACACCACTACGCACTTTTCGTACGTAATTGCCGTCTGATTCTCCTTCTGAGGAGAGACTTCGGGGAAGGAGACCTGAACATCTTCAGACCTGCGGAATGGCGCTGGAAGTTGCCTGAAGTAAGTAATACGATTTATAAAAAGCTTAAAAGTGTATGTTTAAAAGAATACAGTCTAAATAATTGTGGCCTTTTAAAATGTGTACACACTTAATAAATTAACAAGTCTTCAAGTCAATTATAAATGAAACTACCTTTTCGGATTTTGTCGCGGATTTATTTTGATTTTTAGTTCCCGACGTTTCGAATGCTTTACAGCAATCATGGTCACGGGAGAGACTAAGGTATTTGACGTCTCATAGGTTTATATACTTGTTACAGACAGTGCCTACCCACAATTTACAAAAATTTTGAAAATGGCATCAGAGTACCTTATAAAATTTTTAATTCTAAACATTTATATTTAAATTTAAATAATTTAAAAATAATTTATAATTATGGCAATATTATTAACTTATTTTTAGCTAGTATTATTATAATTTTTATTTTAATATTAGTTATTCAAAAGTATTATGTAGTGTTGCTATTATAATAATATGTGTATTTTCTTATCTATAAATTGTTTATGCTAAGTTGCATTTTATTATTTAAATTAAGTATTAATTTGATATAAGAAAATTAAGTTAAAATTGCTAAAAAATATAAATTGAATTTTGATTATTTTAAAGTATTAAGCAACACTACTGCAAATTAAAAATAATTTAATCAAATCAAAATATGCTAAGATTTGACAGATTCTTTTGAATTATAATTTTTAAAATTTTTTGGAATTTAGATTGAAAGAAAGCTACTGCACGGTTCGGAAGGCAGTTTGTGCAGAGAAGAACCGGCAAGAAACTCTACACTTGCTCTTTTTAAAAATATTTTAACAATATTGCAATACATACAATAATTATTATATATTAAATTTGACTACTTGTATCAAGATCTACACAGTATGAGCTAACTACATCCGACTGTCTATTATGATTACTTTTATTATGGTTAGATTTTATTATATTAATTACAGGATCCCAAGAAGGTGGTAATACCCAGCCATCCTCTCTATTAAAATTAGGATGTTTTTTAATTTCAATTGCCTCGCGAATCATTCTAGGTGGATAACGAGTCTCTTTCGCGAGTATTTGAGGGTTATCAAAGCGAATATAGTGGCTGGGGCGATCCAGACTATGCTTACAGACAGCGGATGTAGTATTGCGACGGTGCTTCACATCAGCTATGTGTTCTTTGATCCTAGTTCTAATAGATCTCTTTGTTTGACCGATATAAGAGAGCCCACAGTCACAATCAAGTTTGTATACTCCTGCATCTTGGAGAGGGATATGGCACTTGACTGATGGTAGAAACTGACTGATTTTCTTAGGCGGCTTGAAATATGTTTTGATAGAAGCACGCTTTAGGATGTAGCCAATCTTGTCAGTGACTCCTCTCACATAGGGCAGAATTGCAGGTACGCGCTCGACTGTGGCCGGTTTCACTCGTTCACTGTGACGAGGGCGCGGCACTTGTAGCTTGTTGTCTTGCAGAACCTGCTTGACATGTTGCAGCTCTCCCGCCAGGTGTTGTTCGTCACAGATCCCTCGAGCTCTCTGAAACAAAGATTTTCCCACGGTAGCTAACTGTGAAGGGTGGTGGTGAGATTCACCATTCAGGTACCTATCAGTATGGGTCTTCTTTCTATACACAGTATGACTCAAGGTGTTATCTGGATTACGTTTAATTAATACATCTAAGAAAGCTAATGTATTTTCCGATTCTAATTCCATTGTGAATTGTATTTTAGGATTTATGGAATTAAGATGTTCTAAGAATACAGTTATTTAGTCAGTTGGTAATATTGTGAAAGTGTCATCTACGTACCGCTTGTAGAACCGAGGGGTCACAGGTGATGTGTTTAGGGCAGTCTCCTCGAAATCCTCCATGAAGATGTCGGCGACAACAGGGGAGACTGGCGAACCCATGGCCACTCCATCCACTTCCTTGTAGAATTCATCATTCCACAGTAGATAGCCAGATGTTAGGTAGTGTTTTAAAAGTTCTGTGTATTCAATCGGCATGTTGTAAGCCATAAGTTTCTTAGATATTATTTCAATACAGTTTTCTACTGGTAGGCTGGTAAACAAAGACTGTACATCAAAACTAACCATTGTTTCATTGTCCATGAGTTTTAGATGTTTAACTTCATTGACAAACTGGTAAGAGTCTCTTGTGAACGCACTTGTTTGACCTCTGAGTGGTGAGAGTACTTTTCCTACTAGTTTGGCCAATTTGTAAGTCGGTGAGTCGATTTGGCTCACAATTGGACGTAGGGGGGCGTTCGCCTTATGTATTTTCGTAAGACCATATAGTTTAGGTGGTTTTGCACATGATGGAATAAGATCTTTGACATCTAGATTTAACTTGTCGGAGTATTTCTTAATCAACTTCTTAGTATCATTTAAAACGGTGGTTGTTGGGTCCGTTTTAACCTTTTTGTATGTACTTTCATCCGACAACAGTTGTTTAATTTTATCATTATAATCTGATGTATCCATCACTACGGTTGCATTTCCTTTGTCTGCGCGAAGTACAGAGATGTCTGACCTGTTGCGTAAGTTCTTCAACGCTAAATACTCCTGTTTATTGAGATTAGGTTTGGGCCTTGTACTACGACGTAACAGAGATGAAACATCTTGACGTATGGCCTCCATATCCTCAGTTTTCATAGTATTTTTGGCCAAGACATCTTCAACAGCGCAAATGATGTTCTCATAAGTCGGGAACTAAAAATCAAAATAAATCCGCGACAAAATCCGAAAAAGTAGTTTCATTTATAATGTCGAATATTCGCGTAAATCTAAGAAAGTATTATCTTCAAGTCAAGTTATGCATCGAAGAAAAAATATTACTTTTGAAGAGCAGAAAAGTGCAAATGAAGAAAAAGTGCCTTTTATTATATTTGAAGGAATTAAAATGAAAGATTCAATTCAAAGATACAGTTTAAACCTGAATTAAATATTCTAGACTTCTGCGAAAAAAGGGTCATAATTTAAATTCAATTTAGATCTTGTACACTACGCACTGAAACACACGCAAGTTCGTGATTTTCCAGTACATGAATAACAATATTATCTGGTCATTGTATTACTCTCATGTCCTATAATGATATAATTATACATATACCTAAATACAACACGAAGGCCTACTGGCCGATTGTATGTACTACTAGCGATTCAACCTCTCTCCGCTAGGTTTCTTTCTCATGAATATTTTATTGGCTAGTATTTTTCAGAAATCAGAAGTTTTTCTGCATTAAAAAGTATCCTATATATTCACCCAACTTACCATCTACCATTATACAAAATTTTATCAAAATCTGTCTTATATTTTAGTACAAGAATCATCAAAAATAAAGTATTTGGAATCGTCCACCCTTATCACCTAAGGGAATAAAACATAGCTTACGACCTATTCTCAGACCTACCAAATATAAAAAAAACAATTTTACAAAAAAAAATAATCATAGAAAAGGCTGCTTTAATTATTATTACATATGATAGGTTTGCGATAACGAATGGCATCACTACGCTGTGAACGTGCGTTTCCCCAACGTGGAGCTGTTCGTGGACGGTGAGCCCTGGCGCTCTCCCGACGCAAAGGGACCAGAGGTCATCGACGACTGGCCTCTGCATCCGGCACATGGTGTCAACACCACCTTGGTAGTAGGAGCTTGTTGGCAAGGTGAGTACTAAATACAACAGATCTAGAAATAAAAAATAACGCATAAATTACAATGTATACAGCCCTTTTTATTAACATCCTACTGCTGGGCATGGCCCTTTAGTACGAGGGGGTTCAGGCCATAGTCCACCACGCTAGCCGAGTGCGAATTGGTGGATTTCACATTTCTCTTGAAAATTTTGCTAATTCTTATCAGATATGCAGGTTTCCTCACAATGTTTTCTTTCACCGTAAGACAAGTGATCTTGTTAAAAATGATTCGCACATGAAAAAATCAGAGGTGCGAGACCCGGATCTTGGTCTTGGTCATACAAATGAGCGTGTTACTACTGGGCTATTACATAAATTACATTAAAGGGAGCAAATGCAAGAGAAATTGAAAATATTTGATAATTATTTCAAAATTGAAATTAATAATTTATAGATATATAGTGTGTTAGCTTTCTCACAGACTTGTAAGTCTTGTGTTAACAGACATTTAATTTAAATTCCCTATTTTAGTACTGTAAAATGACTGTTCAAAAGAGTTTGCAAGTCTGTTTGAAGAAAGTATATTTTGATTTGATTGACAGGCACAGAGGACGACATGAAGCACCACATGCACGGGTGGATGGCGGGGCTGGGCGTGCTGCCGGGCGCGGCGCAGCCCGCCGCCGCGCTGCGCTGCGCCGCGCGCTGCCGGGAGGGACTCAGCCTCGCGCCGGATCTATGTACGTATCTACGTTCCAACAAGTTATCGAGCATCGATGTTGAATTGATTGAAGTTTAACGAAGAGAGGCAGTTCAGTTCGCTTCAGCTCGAACGACTTCCTATCATTGTCAGTTTTTGCAACCAGTAAATTCGACGAGTGGTGTAGTGGAGGCTTTGGAATAATTTTGGAATAAAACCTAAATATAAAAAAGTTTGAATAGTTTACGAATGCAGAAAAGAGAAACATACAGAAATATTTTTTGTAGGAACCCGCCAGAGTTTCGTCAGTCTGATCAATAGGTTAAACGCGTAGCAGACAAACATTAAAACATTAGTGTCATTTAGTTTTATTAATATAGATAATATGTTTGTCCATTCATGAAACTGTGACGACTCGACAGATTCAGATTAAGTTTAGTTCAAAGATATAATCTCAAGTAAGGAATAGACATCTGTATAAACGTAATTTTTCAACTATACATTATAATATTACAAATATAACTTCCTCGTTGGTGTAGTGGCTAGACAGTATGGCCACTCATCGAGAGGTCTTAGGTTCGAGTCTCGGGTCGGGCCAAGTTTAGTTATTGAGTCTTGCTGTTTAGTGAGCCTCAGTAACATCCCGAAGTTGGGAAGTTGGCGGTGTGTCACCCCTGAGGCAGAGCATGTAAAGCTGTTGGTCCTGCGCCTTAACTCTCACTGGTCGTGTCGTGTAGTCGTCCCACCGGAGT
Organism: Boloria euphrosyne; assembly: GCA_951802675.2. Taxonomy (NCBI): domain Eukaryota; kingdom Metazoa; phylum Arthropoda; class Insecta; order Lepidoptera; family Nymphalidae; genus Boloria; species Boloria euphrosyne. The sequence goes on from OX637896.1 coordinate 8,950,735, forward strand.
ATGAGAGTGATAGGAACAGAGAGTGCTCTTGTGTCTGCGCGTACACTTGTACACTATAATATCTCCTGGGCAGTTAGCTAGTCTCATTGAGATTGGCCGCCATGGCCGAAGTCGGTCGGAGAACATTATTATTATTAAAACGAACATGTTGCACGCAGATCTGAAGTCGGTGTCGGTGGAGGGCGACGGCGCGGCGGAGGTGGAGACGCTGGTGCGGCGCGTGGCGTACGGCGACGCGCGCGCCTTCCCCACGCCCGGCCGCCGCAACGTGCACCTCGCCACCACCATCACGTACGTACTCACTTGCTTTCTCTCTTCTATACTTAACTATACCACAATTTCCTGCTGACTGCTTGTTGATATTAACTACACAACCAAGGGTGTATTATTTGATTCATTGCAAACCTGGTGAAGCTGGAATAAGTCATGAAATCCAGGTTGTCCTCCTGGAGTTCGAAACTCAACGATGTAAACACTTTTGGGCTTGAGTTATCTATATGGATTAAGAATTAAAATTAAGAAACTAAAAAAGTCTCTTGCTTAGTAACTTTTTATTTTTTAGATTATAAGAATACGAACTAACAACTAAAATTAACCTCAAAACCTTAATTTCCTCAGGTGCCCGTTTTATCGCGTATTTAATAGAGTATTTATAAAATTTTCATAATTATACCTTTTTATTATAAAGGGCAATAGTTAATATTAAGGGGTGAAGTTATACGCCCCCCATTCTACTGAACGATACTCTATCTCTCACCTTCCTTTACTACTGACATATAACTATTTTTCTTGCACACGGCAACCATGTTCTAGCATCAACTTTACGCTACTACAATATTTATTTATTTATTTATTTAAACAAAATCCACAGCTACATACAAAAAAAAATTGTAAGTACAAAAATAAAACCTTACATAAGCCAATTACGGATTTTCATTATTTAGGCAATATAGAAAGGTAGACTAAGTTTACATTTATTTAAGAAAAGGCACAAAAAAAGCTGTGCAAATATAAAAAGCAAAACAAAGATGAGAGAAAAAAAATATATATATAGAAAGAACACTAACAATGATACGGCCATTCATTATTTATATGTACATAACATTTCATGAAGTAGTATATGCCCATCATTATATTACAGCAATGTCTTATCTCTTTCTTACACGCTTCCTACGTAACTCTTCCTTCTCACACGTGTCTATCTCTGCCTGCCTGTCCGCAGCTGCGACAACGGGCGCGTGATCCAGGCGCGGCCGGCGGAGTCGTACGTGATGGTGCTGGCGCCGCAGACGCCCACCATCCTGCTGAACGGCAGCGCGGACGCGGCGCGCGACTACGCGCACTTCCGCGCCGGCCTGCCCGTGTTCCCCGACCTGCGCGTGCGCGTGCTCGCGCGCGCCGGCGCCGCCGTCCGCGGTACGCTACACTGCTGGCATTATATTAATCACTATATATTATAAAACAAAGTCTGTCCGTCTGTCTGTTCGCGATAGGCTCAAAAACTATTGCGATTTTCATGCAACTTTACTAATAAATGAGTGGTTCTCGAGAAAGGTTTTAGTATATAATTTTCAAATTTTTAAATACATTTACTATCAGAATCCGCTCGCATTAAATCAGGGGACGAACCTGAACGAAGCGAGGGTGTATCCTTAAAATCATTTACTATGGTTTTTGGCAAGATCAAATGTCTGCCACTACAAGTGTTAGTGCCATGCTTGTTACCTTCGGGTAGCAGCCGAATGGGCCGGCACGCCCCGTATAGTACCACTCTCTCATAGGAGACCGGCGTGAAGTGGCAGCTATGCTTTCGCGTTTCGTCCGGTAAGTGAGAGTCCGGGAGGCCCACTCCCCATCCCTACTCCCGTCCTTCTCCCTTCTCCCTCCCTCCCTTTCCTGAAAGGCCGGCAACGCATCTGCAAGCCCTGTTGCAGATGTCCATGGGCGGAGGTGATCACTTACCATCAGGTGAGCCTCCTGCCCGTTTGCCCCCTTTGTCCCATAAAAAAAAAAAAAAATTTTGAAGTGAAATTTCTAAATTTCTTAAGTACTTTTGTGATTTGCAAATTCAATGAAATTAAAAAGTCACGCCAAAAGAGAATTTACTTGTTTTACTATACTTCTCTTACACCTTATTCAAATAAATATACTTGTACGAGTACCTACCTGCAAAGTTTCAAGTCGAAAAAACTCGCTAAATATAGGCTTAAAGTTAGTTCCAGTGACACATCAATCGTCTCTCCACAGAAGCAGAGAGCCAGAAGCTGGACTCGTGTGTGGTGTCAGTGTACCCGGCACTGAACCCGGACCACGAGGCGCTGGCGCTGCGCGGCGCCGCGGCGCTGCCCGCCTCCGACATCCGCGCCACGCTCACGCGCGACGGCGTCAGCCTCACCGGCGCCGACACCGTGCATAACTACCAGAAGGTACCACATCTACTAGATATACGGATTGGAATCCCGTAACTCATTCAATCCCGCGGGATTGCGGGATTACTGAATCCCGCGCGGAATCCTGCAGTTTTTAAATTATATTATAAAATCAAATTGAAAGTACGGACTTGTGTGTAAAAATCAACTTTTATTAAACAATTTTCTCTTCTATTAATTAAGTTTCTTTTTTTCTGTTCCTTAGTTTTATCTTTAAATATTTGCCACTGTTTAATAATTTTATTTAATATTACCCTTACTCCTAACTATTATGATGATATCAACCTATGATGCGGTATCCTTGCGGGTTTTACGAATCCGCACTTTGAAGGTGCGGGATACAGCAGCGGGAACTCGCGGGATTGCGTGATCCCGTTTTGCGGGATTACAATCCTTAGCTAATTTAATACTGTGAATCCAGTCTTTTTGTGGAATATATTAAATTTCACCGGCCAATCTCGAACGTGACTCCTCCATTCAACGTGACATTGGCGAAATAATTTGTGCTCAACTGGCACGCATTGAAGCCAACTAACCAAAGAATTGAATTGAATTGAATCCTTAGCTAAAAATCTGTGCTCAATGTTCTTGACTTGTTAATGGCTTCAAAAGAGTGACATTTTGAAAGCATTGACAAGATAAGTGACTGACTGTCATAAGTACCCGAAAGCTAAGCCTCTGTAACGACGAAGGAACACGCCACCAGTATGTATTGGAATTACTTGGGATTTCCATTATATCCGCTTCATTACGTATGCCAGCTGGTGCACGGTAAAACTCGAATGAACGTATGAACTATTTAAAAAATTAATAAAAGACTATCTGGTTATCCATAACACAAGTTACCTTAGCATGGACCTTGATGATGCTGTGTGTTAATGTCTCAACATATTTATTTAAAAAATATATATTTAATAGGTCCTTCGCGAGATCGAGTACAGCAACAAGAAGCCGGCGTACTACCTCAATCGCGTGTTCAAGCTGACGTGCTCTGAGCTCAACGGACGCTTCACCAGTAACGAATACGTACAAACGGTAAGGAAAAATCAATCATCAGTCACTTCACACGTGAAAGATAGAGTCGTTTACAAGCAATTGTATTCAACCTTTTTTACTGTCCCACTGCTGGGCACGGGCCTCCCTCAGTACGAGAGAGATCAGGCTATAGTCCACCGTGCTGGCCTAGTGCGTGTTGGCGGACTTCAAATCCTTTTTTCTTATTTATATCCCATCCTCGCTTTATTCGCGTTTGTGACACGCGGTTTTTTATTATTAACAATTTTAAGGGGTTATAATATTCTTTTCTAAAATTAAAATAGTATATCATTCTCTTTATAACATTTTCAGTATATCAGAAACGCACAAAAATATACTCCGGACTGATAGAAATACAAAATTAAGGTTCAGTTGAATGTTGATAAATACATTTGGGAATGAAAAAATAATAGCGCTTCTATTTTTAAGCACTAATAGAATACTTATTAGGGGTGATGAGTTTAATTGAAATGTAGGTTGACAAAGCAACAAAATTGCAATTAAAAATTATTATCATTGACAAAATTTTAAATATCTGCACAATAGAGTATTTTGCTCCATATGAATATATAAGTAGAATAATAACTCATTTTTAAACTTAAACAATTATCAATTTCATACAAATTATCAGCGCATTAGTTTACAAAATCCACTGACGTACTAACCACAGATAGACTAATAATTACGTCCACAGCGTTCAGCGTTTTCGACCAAAGAGGCACGAAATTTGAAAATGTTAAAATTTAAATGCATTTTTATAACACATCGATTGAATAATAATTTGGTGTTATTTTAAGCGGTTTATTATCACTAATGATTCTAATTGAGACACTTTTCAAAAATTGATGTAATACCCCATCAGAGTGTCAAATGTGTGAGAGCACCATTCGAAATTGAATTCTGACTGAATGTCCGCAGCTGACGGTGGTGCACCCGCGCGCGGCCGGCGACGCGCACGCGCAGCGCCCCTCCGGCCTCGCTGACAAGCTCGACGTCGCTCGGGACAAGGTATGTTAAAAATTATCTTTATAGGCTTATTTTACCTATTCGGGTAATTCACGGGCTCGAAGGACCTTTGAAAAGCTTGTGTGGGGATATAGTTCCAATACGTAGAGGATCCACAAGAGATTCAAGTTTGTTTATGTAACGAATCAGCCGGGATCGACCTCTGCGTAACACATAGAATATTACCTAAAGATTGCCTTAGATAATGTGTAGGGAATATCAGAAATATGGGAAACTAATTGGGTGTATAGAATAGTTTTAATGGACTACAAGAATAGGCTATTTTTATTCTACTGAAAAAACGTCTGCCTCCTCAACAGTCTCGCATAAACCGTAGGCAGACTGCGACTTGCGTAACCCATATATTATTACTAGCAATACTCGTGGCTCCGCCAGCATTTTAATTATTATTAAGAATAGGGAATGGTAATAGAAGAGTGAACATTTAGGGTTATAAGTATTTTTTGATGCCAAGTCATCAAAAAAGTATGGAGAGGGCCACCCTTAACACCTAAGGCAATAAAAATATTCTTTGTCCTATTCTCAGACATCCCAAAAAAATAATTATAAAAATCGATCAAGTCGTTTCGGAGGAGTTCGATAACAAACAGTGTGACACGAGATTTTTACATATTAAAATGATTCCCCGCAGGGAGCCGGCAACAGCCTGGCGGGCGCCATGACGGCGCCGCGCGCGTTCTCCGCGCACGCGCTGCGCTCGCCGCACGCCGCCGAGCTGCCCGCCGCGCGCCTGCTCGACCTGCGCGAGCGCGGACACGAACACGCCTCCAGTATGTATCGCGGACACTATGTATTTATTACTCTAACTGCTATATATCTAACAGAATTAAAGTGAATATAAAGAAAATAATATCTATAATTTAAAAACTGCAGTAATTTCAATACAAATCATTACTGTTCTTTGTAGGTTAAGAATATATGGTTTTAATCCAGCTCGCAATATATAAAGGCAAACAAACTACAAAACATTGCGTTTAAAATATAAGCATTTTATATATCTATTTAGTGTCGTTGAAAGACATGTAGAGATTACTCCTACAATATGTACCTGGTCGAACAATTAAACATTCCAAATTCATTTACCATTTAATTTGCGGTAGACAAGTTCTTAAGTTAATAATACTTTATTGTGCAGACAACGTAGCGGTTCTGATCGGCGCGGTGTGCGCGGGCGCGCTGGTGGCGCTGGCGGCGCTGGTGGCCGCGCGCCGCGCCCGCGCCCGCGCGCCCCGCGCCCCGCGCGCGCTGCGCCTCGCGCCGCACGACGGCGAGATGGCGTGGGACGACTCCGCGCTCACCATCACCGTCAACCCCATGGAGGAGGTGAGTGATCTACAACTGTATAGTAAATGGTGCTACGTCTTATGCCCAGGCCACACTAACGGGAAATGCCGTTAATTATCGCGATGCTGGACGTTTACTGTAGGTGTAGCCACGACTTAACGCGTTAATTTGACAACGGCATTCACATTGCCGTTTGACGTTTTGCGATAGCTCGAGTGGCGGTACCAAAGAGATTAACGCGACAATTAACACGTTGGAGCGGCCACACTACGGTCTACTATTAACGCAATAATTAATGCAATAATTATCGCGATGACAATCATTGGCGTTTACCGTTAGTGTGGCCCGGGCATTATTGAAGTGAAACTTCTTATGCGACTTCCAACAAGGTTGCGCTAAACGTTTAACGCAACCATGGAGGGGGTATGAAAGCACTGTTTAAACGAACACGTAAATCAAGTACCAGGCACTCAGAGATGAGGAAGAGGTAGCGCCACCACCGCTCAGACGTTCAAGATGGCCAGGTCGGGGATCTCGCTCGCGATCTCTCTGTCGTTATGTGTAGCAAAAGTATTACAATATACAGCCTAACTTATGACGTGGCTGCTCATACATGATGGTAATCGTGAGGAATTGTTTTTGAAGTGAAATTACAGTATCATTAGTATTTATACAGTGTGTAAACAGTGAGTTAAATTTATAAACAAAGAAGTTTAACTTCTGACATGTGAACTTTGTACGCACGCACTTTTTTTTACTGAGAAATTCTCTTCGTGTTGAAATAGTCTTTGGTCAATACTCATGCTTTGAAGCCATTAACAAGATAACTAAATTATAATTGTGCTTCCAACCCTTTTTAATAACCCACAGCTAGGGGAGCCTTTCTTTAACGCAAAAAATCAGGTCATAGACAACCCTAGTCAAGTACGGGTCAAAAGTTCAGTTACGAACCACGAACTTATTTTTCGAAAAATTATCAAACAGAACATACAGGTTTCCTCGCTATACCTCTGGTATTTTTGAAATGATTTACAAAAATACCAGAGGTATAGCAAGACCGCGATTTGAATCTTCACTCGGTTTGCCAAGCAATTGTGTTGCTAGACCACTTTCTGTAAACTAAACCTTCACATTCCCAGCAGGCGGTGAGTGAGGGCGGCGCGGCGGGCGCGGCGGGCGCGGCGCGCGCGGCGGGCGACGACTCCGACGCGGACTCCTGCTCCGACTCCGACTCGCACAACGAGTCTTCCGACGAGGAAGATGAGGGTTAGTACATTATTTTTATTAACTACCAGCGCATAGCGCGAACGAAGCCGCGGGTTCCGCAAGTAAATGTATACAAAAACTTAATAAATTATACACTAAACCCTGCATCGAGAACCACTATCTTTTGGTAAAAATAGCATGAAAATCGGTGCAGTAGTTTTTGAGTTGATCGCGAACAGATAGACAGATGCGGCGGAGGACTTTCTTTTATAAAATGTAGTGATTACTGATATTTACGATGCATCTTTTAAGAACAAATGGATAGTGATACCCTTATAACGTTACTATTACTTAGTAGCGCTTCAAGTTTAATTTTTTTACATGCCAATGCATAATTATTATAGTAAATCTGTGGAATGCTTTTCTGCTATTTTTTAATATAATTTTATCTCTTTCTAGTGATGTCCGGCAAGCAGCACAAATATAGGAACATCAGCCAGCTAGAGTGGGACAACAGCACGATGTAAGCTACCGCCGTCTCGCTCGCACGCGCCCACGCACTATACCCCTCTCGCTCGCTCTTACCACTTTAAATAGGTTACTCATAAAAAGTACTGGACTTGGTTATGCTATATTTAAGCTATAAGTAAAATTAAATGAAATACGTTTAAAGTCTACAGAAATATATGTAATTATATCGTTAATCCTGATTTCTATTTAGAAATAATATACTAATTGATTTCGGCATAGCGAGGTCCATTTTCTACCCTCTATTACAATATATGATAGGTTCTCTACAAGCACAAATTAAAAGCGCAAATGTTTTACAAGTAACTTATTTAAATTCAAACGATGGAGTGGAAAGCGAGATTTCAGCACCGTTTCTAAGGAATTGATTTTAAGCGTCACAAATTTCCAACAGCACAAACTTTCGGTCCATACGAAATTATGATCCGAAATATCGTGGGGTTTTTAAAATAAGTCAAAATCATATCAATATCTATACGTACAATCCCGTGCTTGCTTGTAGAACTATCGTTTCAACTGTATCTATGTATTTAACTCGTATGGAGGTTAAGATAGGTTTAAGCGATCAAATACTATGTATTATATTATATAATATATATAAGAACGCTTTTTCCGTTTGTCTGTTTAGTTCCGCATTTATTCAGTACAAGATGTTACGTACAAACATTTCACGTAGATTTAATGGTCCACTTTTAACCCTTTACGAGCTTCTCAAGCGGCTTAAATGTATAGGCCCAGATATATTTCACAGAATACATATACTATGTAGTATAACCGTTACGGTTTTTAATTCGGATAACCGAAACCGTGCTTGGTTGCCGTGATTTACGAGACCGACTTCACTTTTGGTTGTTCAATCAAGACAGGGTTAGGAAGTGATCACTTTGGTTACGTAACCATTTGTAATCATTATTACTTTGGTTACCGAAATTGCTTATTGTTACCATCCTCTAGAATGTTAATCACGAAATCATGCGACAGTTTCGGTTATCCGAACCACAACGTAACCGACACAACACTTATACACTATCGTTTAGGGGCAGCTATATATATATTTTGAATGCGTTAAGATTTTTACTAACAATTAGTATAAGTGGCTATTTTAGAGGAGGTCGTAGAATAAGTGTAGTTAAGTTTCCGGCATCGCTCGCTGACCCCGGGGTTCGCATATCAGGATAGTTTGCCATACTAGTATAGTATGTACGTCTGTTTGTACTAAGCAATTTACATAATCATTGGTGTTTCGTCTCTAGCGACGTCAAGTGTTGTTCGTTATCTTACCAACTACTTTTTGCTCTATTATTGTCTATGTCGTGCCGAATTTTGGAGGGAAATGTCACTGTATGTTATAGATTTTTAATCTGTGGACAGATAAAAAATATTATCTTATTGACGTAACAATAGTGTCGTATCTACAAAATACGGTGATCAACTTTCTTACAAAAATATCAAGTATATTACAGTGAGACTACTTAATTCGGCACATAAAATTCAATGATGCGTTTAGGAAAAGCTAAATTGTATTATGTTTTAAATTTCATGTTTTAAAATGGCGTTCCTAAGCGCAACATTTGTTTTTGGTTGTTTCGTTACGTTTGGTTTTACTTGACAACCGTCCAACTTCCCCGTTCATTTCAATAGTTTTAAGATCTGAATTTTACACGAGGAAAGCACAAAATGCAGGCGTTTTTGATTTATTTTTCTTTTTCATATTATATATCCTTAAGGTAGCTTATTTTATTGATTTTTACTTTGTATTACTGCGGTATTGTAACTGATTACTTACTAGATAACTTCTGATGTATGGATTATTATATTTTAGCTAAAAATAAAGTTGGTTTAAAATAAATTGATGTTTCATTTTCTGTGTCCAAAGTTTTTTGTTAAGCTTAATATTAAAAACAGAACAGAACAGATTAAAAAAGAAAAACAGATTAAAACAAAAAAAAATTAGTCCCGCTGAGTTTCTTTCGCCAGTTCTTCTCAGGTCAGCGGCTTCTTCTTTCCGAACTCGTAGTAGACTCATGACGTTCAGTAAAAAATTGTAATAATTTTATGATGAATAAAATATTTTGAATTTGAATTGTTGTTGTGAAGGCAAAAGTTTGGTTCTATGTCTAAATTTAATGTAGTACCTGTATTTGTCTTCGACTCCGCCCGAGTTTTCAAGATTCTCGGTACTAAAATGGCCATATGTACCAATATCAAAATGGATAATATTATAAAAATGTTCTTATAGAAAATATAACACTTCTAAAATGCAATATATTAAAAAAAAGATATTTTAACAGGGCTTAAAGGAAAATGACAGGGATTTAATAAATACTTCTATAATAAATGAAACTACCTTTTCGGATTTTGTCGCGGATTTATTTTGATTTTCAGTTCCCGACGTTTCGAATGCTTTACAGCGCACATGGTCACGGGAGAGACTAAGGTATTTGACGTCTCAGAGGTTTATATACTTGTTACAGACAATATTAATACTAATATATATTGTAATATTGTATAAAAGAAAAACAAATTGGTTTTATTCAGATTAATCATGAGCTCATTGCAATGCATTCTAATCCATTATCAGCAAAAATTACAGTACTATCAGCGAAAAAGATCATTTGATCATCAGCAGCATGTTTCGGTAAATCTATTACTTGAATAATAAATTTATAATTGATGACACGTGTGCCGCAGTTTGTAGTGACCCTAGTTACTACGCCAGCAATCGCGGGTTCGAGTCCCGCTGGTAGTACCGCTCATTTGTTGAGCACGAATGTTTGTACTCCAGTTATGGATGTTTATATTTATAACATGTATATATTTAAAATTATATATGTGCAGTGTATCAACCATTTGGTATCCGTAACACAAGGCTCGTACCTTACCATGGAACTAGATAGTGCTGTGTGTAAGTGTCCGAACATATTGATCTATATTTATAAAATACCAATAGAAATTGCCATGTTGAAATTTTAAAAATTAAGACCACAATGTTTTTGTCAACTAGCGCTAGCTTTTGACAATTAGAATAAGGAACCTAACGGGACCATATTCAAATCAAATCAAAATATTCTTTATTGAAATAGACTTTTACAAGCACTTTTGAATCAACAATTTTACATTATAATATAGAATTTAAATTCCGTCAGTCTGTAAGTCTGGGAGTAAGCTACCACCGGAATGCTGTTTTGCTAAGAAGAGCCGGCGAGAAGTTGCTCTTTTCAAAAAATATTTCATTACAATATTTATTGTATTACAATATTTATTGTATTACAATATTTATCTATTTATCCTATGTCTACATCTTCTAAGTATTCCGTGATGGTGTAATAAGCCTTACTCAATTTATGACTGTGAAATTTATTATACGTGCGTACACCTTGCCCCATAAACGATTTACTTTTTGAAGGCGAATACTGTATGTTATAAGTTTATCCTTATTTCTAGTATTTATATCGTGTTTGTCGCTATGTTTTGAGTAACAATTAATGTTTTGTCGAACAAATATAATGTTATATATATTGTGAAGCAACCGTAAGTATACCTATTTAGTATAGGACTAAATAAGAATGATGTTCGCACTTCGAAGATACTTTTAATACTGAGTGTTCTAATACAATGCATCTGAACTTATACTAGTAATCATTAATATAAACTGTATAAGGCATAGGTATTAGGTACGCCACATTGGTGGGGAGACTGGGGACCAAAACAAAATGAAAAAATGTAAAATATATATGTACAAACATTTTTTTTCCATTACATAATATGAGTACACATTACAAAACTACACATACAATTTGAACCAAAATGTAAAACCAAGTTTAACAAAACTAGCATTTAAAAAAATAAAAACATTCTTAAAATCAAAATACAATAAAGTATAATAGCAACACCTTATCAAATAAAAATATAAGTATTTAATCATAGGTATAGTAATGAAATATCTGAATCTGAATGAATGAATATCATCTGCATTTGGTACAGTTACAATCACAAGTCTTACTTAAAGCAATATAATAATTATTCAACATAAAGTTTTTTCTTTACCATTAACTAAAATTACTACATTCGGCGATAAATCTTTAACAACTGAATATGAACATATAAAAAGTTTGTTGATATTTTCATTTTTAACCAATGCTAAAGTTATTGGGCTTATACTACTGACATATTTAAGGTTACTTTTAGCATAATTTTGTGATTTTTGTGAACGGCATTTCAGTTCTATTGCAAAATTGTCAAAATTGTAAATTGGATCTATTGTTGACGTGATTACTTGGTAAGTTAAATTGTTTACCAAATATTAATTCGTACGGTGTAAATTTTGTACTTGAATGTACTGAAGTGTTATATGAAAAGCACCATTAAAGAACCCATGAACTCCATTCCTGACTGACTGTTTACTTGCATTCTTAAATAAAATGTTAAAATGTTTATGGCTATTTTCTAGAGATCCTAATGTTTGATGATGAAAAGCTGTAGCCTGTAATTGACTTGTATTCTACATACTTCTTCCATTGCAGAATTAATAAATTCTATTCCTCTATCGGTCACGATCGCCGAAGGATACCGTATCTAAGTATAGAATTATTTACTAAAGTTACAGCTACTGTACGCGCATCCTTACGAACAATCCTCGACATATTTGCTTAGGTCGCACTGGAGCATTCAAATATAATTATCATTTTTAACTCTTGTTAACTGACCTTCTATGTCAAATTAAGTTATTGAAAGCTAAATTTCCACAATAACCTCCTATAAAATGGATGGTAACGACCAAAAATCAGCTGCTAGAAAAATGCTTCAATTAATTGAACAACACGAGACGTATTTATTGGCTGTTTTACACTTGAATTGCTCTTCCGAAGTTGCGCTTCAATTGCGCTGAAAATAAAACGAATAAAAGCAGGTGGCAGCACAAGAGCACAGTTTTGTTTCAGCAGCACTAGCAAAATGTTTGGCAAAATACTCATCATAGGGCCTATTACGCTAATCGGAGTCTCTTGTAAGAAAATTATTTTCTTCTATTAACGTAAGTTTCTTAATTTTTTTATGTTTTTACTGATTCTCAATTATTTTATGATGATAAAAAAAATTAAAACACTACTGTTGAAGAAATCAAAGCTATGGCAACAAGACACGAAGATACACAACTGTGCGGTGAACATGAATCCCCCTACGGACCTACCAGGAACAATTTTCATGTCGATAATTATAAATTACTTCCAAATGTGTACTTTTGGATAATGGGTTTCAAATTTTAGGTAAATATTATATGTATTTAAAATGAATCATCAAGGAGTCTAGCATCACGTGTCTTATGGTATGTCAGACGTCAATAAACCTTGTCCAAAACAGCCAATAATATTCCGACCCCAAATAGCCTACAAAACTGCTTTATTTTCCTCATCGACATTACACGTTGTGTTAATATTATTAATATTTATTGTTTGTACATTAAATCATCACCGCAAATGAATTTAATGTGAAATATTTAACCACATATTCTGAAACCAGGTATTTAATTATGGTGATTGTTGAACGGTCGACGCGTTACTCAGATATTGCGGTTTACCTCCTATACAAATGCCAGCATTACGTTAATTATCAGGATAAACTAATCCATAACTACTTTGAAATATCCCTATTTAAATGCCATCAGCAGAATCAAACCATTAGTTATTGCTCTAAATTGTGTAAGTGGAGGATGTGACACTTAGATACTGTTTCTATATACTTAGCTACTATTTAGCCGTAAGAATGGCTCGGACTATCGGCGAGCTCAAATACGCAGACTTTATGGCGCTGATGGAGTGCAGTGACTGCGAAGTACTAATCGCTGCAGAGCATCAGAAGATTATCAATGAGGTAATAAAAGGGTCGTTTGAAGCCAACAAAGCTAACAGAAGTCTAAACCGCTACACACATATGGTTTGCTTTGATCTCTCCAGAGTAATTTTACCGACAGAGCGAGACCGGGGAAATTACATTAACGCCAACTATGTAGATGGTTTCGAACATAGCAAGAAGTTCATCTGCGGACAAGCTCCAACCCGACGTACCTACTTGTTACGATTTCTATCGTATGTTGTGGATGGAGCATGTGCAAATCGTTGTCATGCTCTGCAGGAAGAAAGAAAATGGCAGGGAAAAGTGTCACCCCTACTGTAGCGATGTGGAGCAATCGTCGATGAGGTTCGGGAAGTTCCGGGTCACTACTATTAGTGTAAAGTAGTTGCCTCATTACGTTAAGTTAACAATTGTTTTGACAGATGGGAAGAAAGCTACCCAGACAGTGACACACTACATCTTCATTGCTTGGTCAGACCATAATGTGCCGATGAATACCTCAGAATTTTTAAATTTTGTTCTAGAGGTGAGGCAGCGCCAGAAAGAGTTACATGCAGAGTCACTCGAGATTGACCACCAACGTCCATAGCAACGCCGGACTAGGAAGAACTCCGTGCTTTTATGTTGTGGACATCAGTATTGCTAGGTTCAACGAAACACAAACAGTTTCGACAGCGTCAATAGTGTCTAGTATTCGTCAAGCAAGATTCCATAGTTTATTCAACCTTTTTCAATATTTATTTTGTTACAAAGCTGTAAAAATGTACATAGAATCGGCCCCCGTGAAAGTTGCTACAAAGGCGGCTCCGATCCGAAAAGCTCTCTTGCTTTTAAGGAATTTAGGTAGGTAGATTAGCGTCAAGATGACGAGATATGAGTTACATTCATTATGTTTTTGCTGTGAAATGGTCTCCTTACTTTAAGAATTATTATGTTATAACTTATTATTAAAAGTATGTCACAAACAAACGTGTATTTAAACTATACCAGAGTCATTATTTCATTCAAATGAAATTATAGTTACTTAAGAAAGTACTTGGTGTAAAATACTGGCAAGTTTTTGAATTCATAGATGCATCAACAGGAAATTCTACTAACAGACGCTATTTATTTGAATGTAAAAAAGCCTTGTAACTTAACAATAATATAATAATAATGGCAGAGTAGAGCACTACCTCATCCGCTTCGCTTATGAGGCGTGCAAATACTTGTTTTTTCATTTTTTTCTTAAACTTTACAAATGACATTCTGAATTTATAATATTATTTTTCCGAGAAATTGGCTGAAATAAATGCTTGGCTAAATTAGCGTCTCAGTAAATTGTATTTTATTTCTTTTCCTTGTATAAGCAATCAAAATATTTTTTTTCATTTTATTCAGAAATATTATAACTATTATTTGAATTTTTGCGTTTTTTCAGGGGACGATTCGCGTGTTAACGACATAAAATCAACTGAACCACCGAAAGACTAAACGTAAAATTGTTCCATATTTAAACTGCTCTCATTTGCATAAATATTCATCGATGGAAGATATAAGTGAAGCTAATCGGATGAATAAAGAAAATATTATTCATCCGACAATTGTCGGTTTATACGAATATCTATCACTTTTTTGCTTTCTAATAAAAAATAAGTGAGTTTTAGGTGCAGGATATATGCAAAATATAAAAAAAAACCTTAACCTACCGAGCTGAAAATTTATTATTTAAATTCCACCGATTTTTAACATAACATAACACCCTCAAAATTATTTTTATCCTTTATCACACAACAAAAGTCTTAGTCGCAAAAAATCGAACACCAACAGTCGGCGGTCGGACGAATAAAATTTTTTTATTCATCCAATTAGCGGACGACTAGACACTTCGTAAGTGAAATACGTGATACCATCTTTTTGAGATCGGACTAGTTTTGTATCATGAAAGCGTCGGTAATTATTCTAATAAACAATGATTTTGGGGGTTACAAGCATACTTTCACATAACTGGAAAGAGGATAATAATGGTTGATAATGTATTCATCGGACCAGAAGAAAATCATTACATAGTTGGAGATAATGTACTTCTAGCTAATAATACATATCAAGGCGATCTCCAAATTCATGAAGTAGCGGGATATGAAGTCACTGTATTCCACAATGTATATGATGGTCAATGCAGAGTCCATCAATATGCAGGAACTCGTTTACTGGTGTTTGATAACGAATCTAGAGGAACGTTGTTTGTCGACATACTTCCAGAAAATCCCGTGAACGTAATGTATAATTTGTATCCTAACGATCTGTCAAATTATAAAACTGGAGCCTTTAATGATATAAAAGTAACAAAAATATACACTTTAGGCAAAGATGGTCCATCAACGTTCGACTTATCGCCTTTGAACTTCGGCAGATTTCTACAAGATGTGAAGTTTGGATCAAAAATTAAACGTTCTGCAGATGCTACTATCGTTAAAAGATTCGAAGATTTACTGTCTGATTTTAATATTTATTATATCAAATCGTTTCTAAACGATTTGAGAAGATTTAAAAAGATTTAATTTGAAAATAACTTAATATATAGGATTTCATTTTGCATTGAGATAAATGTTTTGTAACATAAATAATATTTAAAGAAATGATAATAAAAAAGTTGCATATTAAAACTTTCATTTTATTATAAATTCAACAAAAGTTTTACATGTTCATTTCACAACTATACATTCCTATTTCTACTTATAGATTTAAAACTTTTAACTTATCTTTTTACTTATCTTCTTTAGATGCTAATAAGAATTTAATTAAAGCTACTTATTGCTAACAATTAACATACATGACATATAATAAACTATGTGACATTGATTTTAAGATAGAGAGCAACGATTATTCCACTTCCGTTGAACGAGTTAAATAGAAACGAAGTATAAAATAACAAAAACAATAGTACCTTTAATGTTGCCAGCGATTTAAAATTTTGTGTTCGAGTTTCGACTGAATAGACGAAAAATTTACTTCATTAGTATCCTGAGTTAGAGATATCGATATATCGACATCAAAGAACACCATACATTAAACAATCGATCATCCACCAACAATTATAATCGTCATATCTGCAGCGATGAACACGCAGGCATAAAAATAATTGCTACGCACGTCAAAATCTGTATCACAATATATCTGTCTTTATCAACTAGTAACTTCGGCGACCATATCAATACCATCAGTAGTGCTGGGGATAAGACAATAGAAAAGACACACAGTGTCTTGTTGTACTTTCTGGCATATTTTTAATCATCATCATCAGCCCTTTTTAACGTCCCACTGCTGGGCACGGGCCTTCCTCAGTACGAGGGGGATCAGGCCATAGTCCACCGCGCTGGCCTAGTGCGTGTTGGTGGACTTCACATGTCTTTCGAAAACTTGGTAGGTTTTCTCAGACATGCAGGTTTCCTCACGATGTTTTCCTTCACCGTAAGACAAGTGGTAATCATGATAGAAAGCAGCAGCAGATTTTGTGAAATTGTGTACTCATTGTACTGATAAAGATTTATAATTGTATATCGTTCGATAGCAAAAATTAATAAAGAAATCTCGTCTTATATTATGTTAATTTTTTTAAGTCAACCCTTCATAAACTTGGTGTATGAGTAGCTTGTGAGTCTTCTTACGAAATTCCTAAAAACAAACCAACTCATGGTAGTCCAAAATCCTATCCATTAAAATTTTAATCAAAAGTATAGTAAAGTTTTAAATTATTGGTGGAGTGATGAAACTTTGAAGAAATGATAACAAAGACAGTTACAGAATAAATCCTCAAGTTTATTAGATACCCAAAAAAATGTTTACACATTTCTTACACAATTTTTCTATATCTTCTTATAGATTAAGAACACTCTTAACTAGTCATAAGATTATTACAAATAAATTTTAGGCTTACTTTAACTGGGCGGTTATTATAGTTATTATTAGAGAAAAATTAAAACTAAATAGCTATTGATAAAATATATGAGAATTAATTACATGAAATCCATTATAAAAAAAGAGCAACAATTATTATTTTTACGTAAAAAAATTCAAATATTCACAAAATGCTGAATAACAAAAAATATAATGGTTAGGATACTGCAGGCAATTGTACTTTTGTTTTCTTAGTTTTGACGCAATAGAGAATATGTTTACTTTACCAGCGTTCTGAATTTTAATTATCCTATTGCACAGAACACAATTGTTCGATTTAGCCCATTACTGCAATGGACTACTATTTGACCCTTGTAGCCATTGGGAAGGTTTTGCGCTGTAGCATATTCATTCTCCGTTCGTGTCATTTTGACTAAATCAAGCAAGTCAGCGTTTGGGGACACGAAATCAATCTTTGGTGAGTTCTTGTATAAGAAGTGGTCAACCAGTAGCGAACCCTCATCTTCATGCGTGACAAGTAGTTTTGTAATCTCGAAACTGTGATGTAAATATCGAACTTGAATTGTCTCTGCGCTGAGCTTTCCACATCTATAAGAAGTATTACACAAAAACAAAGCTAATCATCACTCACTTACAGACTGGAGAGTCAAAGAAGATAAGCCACCTCAAATATCTGAATTGGCCCGAACACACATTTCCTCATGAAGAAGAGATTCAGACTAAAAATTACGAATTTTAATATAATAAAACGATAATTTGCATTTATTACTCAAAAACAGAATATTTAACGTATGTTAAGCTAGCAATGTCAAGTGAGCAGAACCACATAACACACTTGCAGTAATTAAGTGCTCATTTAGTGCTAATTAATGCTGCAAAAAGTAAATTTTACGCTGCAGTAGATTTATCAAAAATTAGAACACTGCCAGCTTTATATTAAGCTAGCAGTGTCTGCCTCTTACAACACTAACCGCATAGCACATCATCAAATCAAACTAGTATTAATTTAGTGCCTAATTAGTGCTGGCCATTCGTGAAGACAAATATACAATTTTATAGTTTTTTTCTATTTTTATAGAACAAAACTTGCAAATTTAATTTAGCGCCTGATTTTTCGAAATAGCAATTGTTTTTATTGTTAATAATATTGCCTTAATAAAATTAAAGGCTTTATGATATCTATACTAATAATCTAAAGAAGTAAAGTTTGTGTGTTTGTATATTTGTTAAATTGTAAGGGGTAATCTCGGGATCTACTGAACCAATTTTAAAAATTCTTTCACCAATAGAAAGCCACGTTATTGCTGAGTGTCATGGGTTATATAAAAAACCGAAAAATAAAAAGGCTTTTACGTGGTAGTCCGTTTTGCAAAGTGAATCGGAGAAAAAACGGTCGAATGAAAGCGTTTCTTACGCGATTATATTATATGGAAATTACGTCATTTTAAAACTATACTAAAGAGGTTACACCTAAAGACGAACCCGAGCGAAGCCAGGGTGAGTCGCTAGTTACTTAAAATGTACCAACGAATGATTTCCTATAAAGGTCCACCCTCTTTTATGAGGACTATTCTATAGAACCAGCTATAGTGTTTTCCTGTGAGAATAAATATTTCACTCTACTGTACCTTTTACATATTCTGAATATTGACCCTAGGAATAATATATCACCACACAAAGATTAGTTAAAATCGGTCCAGTACTTTTTGTGTGAACGCGCACATGGATTAGCTAAGATAATATTGTTTTTAAAGGTACCTTAGGAGACAGACGTATACTATTATCTATTGCAAACTTTTCCGTAAGCCTTGTCAAGACCAAAGAAGAAGATAGAAGAAGATAATTTTTTAACATATAGTTTTGATATATCTCTCAAGTCTCAAGTTTTAACAAGAGTTTTATCGTTATCGTTCTTTATCCTTATCGTTCCATAGAACCAGTTATTGTGGTTATAGGATGGTGTAGGAATTAAAAAACATGCTTCAATAAAAGGTATTTTAATCTAATTAATTATGTCACGGGGCAACACCCGTGAGATAACGTATGTTATACCTAATTTAGTTTAAATCGGCAAGTACAAGTAAGTAAGTAAGCTAAGAAACCTTTGGCGGTGTGTGTGTGTGCCTGACTTATTAAACTAATAATTAAAGATTAGCATCATCATGGGGTTGCAACTCGAACAAAAGTGAAATTAGTATTTAGTGCAATAAAATGAAAATAGATAGCGCTAATGTATCGATAAATTTTTATATTTATGTAAAGTTCAAAATACTAAATAAATAATATAATAAAACATATTTTCTAACTTCAGAAAGTTACTTAAAGTAAGTGAAAAATAAAAAGTGAATGTGTATTATTATGTATTAATATCGCTTTATTATTTTGGCGGAATTAATTTGTACTACGTTGTAATGGAACGATCTTCCCTTCCTTTTAATAACTAAGTAATATCGTATGTTAAAAGATGGCGCCCCTAACAACAACAATGATCATTTTTTTGCATTTTGATGTTTTGTGGAAATTCAAATTAAAATGTAGGTAATTATAATTGTTTTATATTATAAATTTATTTAGTAAACCTTTTCCTTTAATTACATATTCTATACATAATTATAACAAAATTCTCTGTCGAATCTGTACCTATTATATAATTCTTTTTGGATTTTTTTGAAATATGGTAGGTCTACTTATCGATACACAGGCCGAATCTATAATTTTACAAGCTTAGACAAGTTTTGATGAATTTTGGTTTAATGATAGCTGGTTATCCGGGTCAACATGTAGGATACTTTTTACTGTGAGAAAATATAATGTGATCTGAGGAGTGAGGGCTGTGGCCGGTGGCATCATTTACTAAATTTCTACTATTTATATTAGGTACTAAATTTTCCTTTGTGCATTTATACACTGGATAACGCTAATCTATATAATATTAATACGTGAAGCAAAACCCTTTATTTGTACCTACCCCATTTGACGAAAATTGCGCGGACGGAGGAGCATGAAATTTCGCACACTAATAGTTTATATTATAGAGAAGGAGTGCAGCTTGCTAATATTTTTTTTAAATTGTGCATAAAAGATACATTAAATCAATAAAAAACATCACATACACACACACCATACGCATAAATATTATTTGTTTATAGTGTTACTGAATGTCAAATATAATCATAATTAATTCATTTATTGCAATATTATAGTATAGGTAGGTACTATATTAGTTAATAATTATGGTCGAATGTCGACCACAGGCCGACCGCTAGTAGGTAATTCTAATTACCTCATCAAAGGTCTTTGCTAGTATATTATAATCTAAGGGTCTTGTGCGTTTCTTAAACAAAAAAAAATCTTATCTTCTATCTATACTATTTATAAAGCTGAAGAGTTCGTTTGTTTGTTTGAACGCGCTAATTTCAGTAACTACTGGTCCGAATCGAAAAATTCTTTTTGTGTTGGATAGTCCGTTTTATATCGAGGATGGCTATAGGCTATATAACATCACGCTACGACCAATAAGAGCGGAGCATCAATGAAATAAATAAGATATTCATCACAAGTACCTATTTAATTTTGAATAAAATTGCTCGTGGAATCATTGGATTTCAATAAATATCTTACGAGACATTATAGTTTTAAACTTCGATCTCGAAGGTTTTAAAGTAACACCGCAACAAAATAATGATGGCGTTGAAGACGGGTGGACGGGCGAAAGAATTTGGTTTCCATACTTTAGAACGCGAGCGAAGCCGCGGGCTAGCTTGTTATACAAATGGAAATTGGATTAAAAACTGTACTGTCGATTTGGCCAGGTCGATAAAGAATCAATAATATTGGCTATTTAAATAAAGATTTCTATAAATATGTGATGCCTAGATTTGAATTGTTTAGAATTTTATTACCATACAGGCTCAGATTATATAATAAGAGTATACGGGTATACCAAGAAACATATAAATTACTCTAGGGAGGTGGCGAGTGGCGACACTAATTGATAAACGTTCCTTCAGGCTTCAAACCACATATACCTACTCGAGATAAATTACGAGTTGAGTACAAAAAAACTAATTGAAAATATTCAATATTAAAGCCACAGGATTTTTTTCTCGTTTTAAAATTTTAACCAGCATAATTGTTATTTTTAGATCTTTTATTATTTAATGAAGTCGGTTAAAAAATTTAAGTAATAACAACCTAGTAGGTACGCCGTTAGTTGGCGGCGGCGCGGCGCGGCGCGGCGGTGCCTTTGGTGTCAGAATTTGTCATTTGTACACCATAGAAGATTTTCTTTCACATCTATCTTTACAAATGAACAGCACTAATTAAGTACCTACTATATAATTGTCTAATCTTAGAATAATTAATCTAAGTGTCTAATATTATCTATACATATAATAAAACAGTAGCTTAGAAAAAATCTGTACATTAAATATTTTTTAAAAACGATGACTAACGTATTGTGTATTGAATATAGACCGCAAAACTATCACTATTAACACTTTTGTCTGTTTGCACATAATATGTTATCGTTTAACTCAAAAAGTAAAACACTGATTTTAACTAATTTTTGTGTAGTAAATAGTAAATAAATATGTTGAGATATTATTACACACAGCGTCATCGAGTTCCGTGGTAAGCTACGAGGCATGTGACGGATACCAGATAATTGTATTATATACGACCGTGGTAAATACACACCTATCTATATATTTATCTAACTATCTATCTATTTATCTATCTATATCTAATACTTGAAACGAGCAATTCTTGTATATAATATACTAGCAAAAAGCTGAGCTGTATGAGGGCTCGCTCGCTATTTTTTCTAAATTTTCATTTAACAAATCGAATCATACGCACTGACCTCTATAATACAACTGGACTGGCTGTTGTCAACGTGCTTTTGTGGCTGCTTGATATTCGCCATTTTGGCGCTGTCCGCCGCTGTCGGACGTAGCGAGAGTTCGTGGTACTAAGACTAATGATGTCGATATAAAGATTTTTATTTTTGTATTTTTATTAATCAATAACCGTATCATCATAATTACTACTTATGTTATATTAACAACGAACATGCAAAATTACTTTACAGTAAACAAACACTTCTCGCTGTCTTTTGCAATATACGTCAAAATTAGTTCTCGAGACTCTCGCTAGTGGCGCTTCAAATGGACACAAAAAAATTGCTGTCAAACGCTTGGAACAGCCAGTCCAGTGTTATTATAGAGGTCAGTGAATCATACGCCATTACAATAAAAATGTTGCCAGCTATAGTAAAAATATTATATTTTATTTTATTATAATACGCATTATATACTTAAATTTATGTACACTTTTGTTACTTTTTTATTTTTATCTTGTTTTTTTTTATAAATATATTATAACATTAGATCTTATATTATTTTAACTGGATATGATTTTAATACTTTTATTATTGTTTTAAATTTTAATTAATGTTCCTAATAATAACATATTTTTCTTGTAAACGCATGAAATAAAAGAATGTATTTTTGTATTTTATTTATTAACACTAATACATTTCGAGATAATCTTTTTCTGTGTGTGTGCGTCACTGACCTCTATAATACCACTGGACTGGCTGTTCCAAGAGTTTGACAGCAATATTTTGTGTCCATTTGAAGCGCCACTAGCGAGAGTCCCGAGAACTAATTTTGACGTATATTGCAAAAGACAGCGAGAAGTGTTTGTTTACTGTAAAGTAATTTTGCATTTTCGTTGTTAATATATCATAGGTAGTAATTATGATGATACGGTTATTGATTAATAAAAATAAAAAAATAAAAATCTTTATATCGACATCATTAGTTTTAGTACCACAAACTCTCGCTACGTCCGATAGCGGCGGACAGCGCCAAAATGGCGAATATCAAGCACCCACAAAAGCACGTTGACAACAGCCAGTCCAGTGGTATTATAGAGGTCAGTGGTGTGCGTGCTTTCCATTGTAATTCCATGACAATATAAGAAGTAAGAACACTGTGAACACATACACGCTAACAGATGATGTTATTAGTACAATAACATTCTATCCAATGAACACGAACACGATTTTTAATGGTTATAAATTATATTTTTTAACAGATAATGCATCTAGATATGAAGTTAAATTACTATGTTAAAGTACAAATCTATAGGCGTGATAGTTTTTCAGTAAAGTGTACCACAAAAGTGCTCAGAGAGTGTGATAGTGTTGGGTCTCGCTTCGCTCGACTTATAAATATAATATGATCTGATTCTCGGAAACGGCTGCGACGATTTTCATGAAATTTGGTATGCCGGGGGTTTCGGGGTCGATAAATCGATCTAGCTAGGTTTCATAATTCATTTTTAGAAAACGTCGTTTTATCCGTGTTTTCAGACCATGAAAAACTGCTACAATATCATAAATCATTAGAATACGAAGGTTTTCGCAACATTTTATGTATAAAATCGTAATAGCTCAGGTGGGAAATCGGGTGGTCGCGAAACCAGAAGACCCCGGTTCGAGTCTAGATGTTTTCAGTCCGAAGTGTTTTTTCCTTTTTTTTTTTTTGAAGTTATACTTCTTTAGGCGCGTTATGAAAAAATGATGAGAGCGAAATTTTAAGAATCACTGTACCACAAAAGTAACAAGTTGAAGTTGCCTCTGATCACTGTTTTCATATTATTTAGAATTATTTTAATATTATATACCTAGTATCTAAAAAATATTATAGCAAAATACAATTGACATTTACTAAAATTAAATAATAATAATATATTATATACTATAAATACAATATTATAGCAAAATACAATTAACACTTACTAAAATTAAGTAATAAAAATATTAATAACGCCATCTATGAGAAATCATTATGCGTCATTTGATAAGTGAAAGTACGGAATTATGATTTAAGAGTTAAGACCACATTATTATATTATTCTTTTAAATATACTTTTAAGTATATTTTATAACCGAAGTATACTTTTTAAGGAATTAAATATTCTGTATCCGTTTGAACGACTTCATCTTTCTTACTGCAGATATTGATTTACAACTAGAAAAGAAGTCTAACTTCTCACGCGCGTACATAAAGTACACGCACCCATATTTTTTTTATTATTTTTACCTAAAAAAATACCGAGCTCGGTCGCCCAAGTACTATAACTTTAAAAACATACATATTATTATAAATATTAACAATAAAATCAATTGCTATTTCGAAAAATCAGGCGCTAAATTAAATTTGCAAGTTTTGTTCTATAAAAATAGAAAAAAACTATAAAATTGTATATTTGTCTTCACGAATGGCCAGCACTAATTAGGCACTAAATTAATACTAGTTTGATTTGATGATGTGCTATGCGGTTAGTGTTGTAAGAGGCAGACACTGCTAGCTTAATATAAAGCTGGCAGTGTTCTAATTTTTGATAAATCTACTGCAGCGTAAAATTTACTTTTTGCAGCATTAATTAGCACTAAATGAGCACTTAATTACTGCAAGTGTGCTATGTGGTTCTGCCCACTTGACATTGCTAGCTTAACATACGTGAATATTTAAGTATATTTCAACATAAATTTTATCAAAATTCATAATTTATTTTTCACAACCGAAAGTACCCTATTGTGCCTTCTATTGCGAAAGTGCGACTAAGTAAGTGTTTTCATCGACTTAGATCTGACTAAAGCACAATATATCTATCTCAAGAATGTTAAAGATGAAAGAAACTGTTTTATCTTTCCACCGTACTACAAAATACAAGATATGAAAAATACATGCTATTCACTTTCTACGACCATCGAAATCACGAATACATATGCAAAAATTTTGAGAGTCCAAGATCTATTAGACCATACTGCAACTAGAATTTTATCAATAGATTCAGTTTACAAGAATGGACTGCAACATTCACTTTTATACAGTAAATGGGGTTGTGATAGATCAAGTACCCTATTTGGCCTTCTATTGCGAAAGTGCGACTAAATAAGTATTTTCATCGACTTATATCTGACTAAAGCACAATATATCTATCTCAAGAATGTTACAGATGAAAGAAACTGTTTTATCTTTCCACCGTACTACAAAGTACAAGATATGAAAAATACATGCTATCCACTTTCTTCGACCATCGAAATCACGAATACATATGCAAAAATTTTGAGAGTCCAAGATCTATTAGACCATACTGCAACTAGAATTTTATCAATAGATTCAGTTTACAAGAATGGACTGCAACATTCACTTTTATACAGTAAATGGGGTTGTGATAGATCAAGTACCCTATTTGGCCTTCTATTGCGAAAGTGCGACTAAATAAGTATTTTCATCGACTTATATCTGACTAAAGCACAATTTATCTATCTCAAGAATGTTACAGATGAAAGAAACTGTTTTATCTTTCCACCGTACTACAAAGTACAAGATATGAAAAATACATGCTATCCACTTTCTTCGACCATCGAAATCACGAATACATATGCAAAAATTTTGAGAGTCCAAGATCTATTAGACCATACTGCAACTAGAATTTTATCAATAGATTCAGTTTACAAGAATGGACTGCAACATTCACTTTTATACAGTAAATGGGGTTGTGATAGATCATCTGGGCAAAGCCAGTACCGTCAAAAACTACCAGAGGAATATGAACTTATTTCCGATGCAAATTTGTTTATTAAGTCTTTTGTGCCCATCAGAGTAATTGATGAAGAATCATTTTTTTTTTCTTTATCTGTTCGATTTTGTAGGCCTATTTCAATAGAATTTTGTAAAGAAATTCCAGAAAAAACTAAATCTGTTGTTGATGAAATAAAAAACGCAAATACTTAGTTTACTTCCTTCAATAATAATCAATAAAGAAGGTATATTTGTACTGCTGAAATCACAGGAGTTGACATTGATTTAATTAAGCGATTATACATAATTCTGCAAGCTTGCTTTGTCTTCTGGTGTAATGATAGACAGCAAAAAATTTGGTAACTATGCGTTGGAAACTGCGAGATTATTTGTGAACAAATATAATCGGTATTACATGCCATCATCTGTTCATAAAATTTTAATACACGGAGAGAGTGTTATAAACCATTTCGCAGTGCTACCAATTGGACAGCTTTCAGAAGATGCTCAGGAGTCTCGAAATAAGGATTATAAAAAGTTTCGCCTGCATCATGCCCGAAAATGCTCTCGAATAGCTACATCTTGTGTTTCATTCATTACTTTACACATCTCCTTATATAACGAGCATAAGAAAACCATACGCAAAAATTGTTAAGGAGCTAGACGAAGAAACTTTAAATCTGTTTAAATGTTAACGAACTCATTTCAGATCCTGAAGCTCCTTAGATGTAAATAATGTAAGCATAAGCTGCAATCAGAAATTGCATTATATAAAATATTAACCAAATATTTACAAAGATATTGATATACTTTTTTATATTTAACGCATTTTTAATATATGCATACTGCACCATTCATAATAATTATTCAACATTAGTAATCTTTATTGTATAACTGCTTTTAAGAAATATTATACGAAATTTATCGAAATAAAAACACATTTTAAGAAATGTATACCATTTTAACCGAAAATTTTAAATTTCACAATTCATTTTTCACTAACGAAAGTACCCTATTGTGCCGACTATTGCGAAAGTCCGACTGTTAATTGTTAAACCATGATGACGGCTAAAAATAAAGTTATATTTTCAATGATATCATTGGCAGGCATGACATTCATCGAAAGGAAGAGCACCGTTTACTTTCAGCAGCTCTAGCAAAATGTTTGGCAAAATACTATCATAGGGCTTTACGCTCTCATTACGCGCATCGGAGTCTCTTGGAAGAAAATTAAATTTTACCTAAGGTAAGAAATTGTGATTGCTGGTAAAAAAATAATTGACAATTTATAAAAATATTAAAAAAATTAAAGACATTAAAAAACCAATTGAAAATTTATAAAAATAATTGACAAAATGATAATATGTCGCTATATCGTAGTATCAATTTTTAAGTAGTTTTGTTAACCCATCCACCTACCACCACCTCTTCTTCTTCTCCCCGCCTTTATCCCACGCTATGTGGGGTCGGCATTTTTTTTTTATTGGTTCGGCAAGAAGTTTTACAACCGGCCGCCTGCCTGACGTTAACCCTCTTTGGGAATGCTATTTTCGGTGGTATTAGTATAACCGCCACCACTTGATTTAACAGGGTTATGTTAAAAATTACCCTTTTACAATTAATTATTTACTATAATTAATTAGAAAACATGCTGTATCACAGGAAACTTAACAGCAATTTTTATCTTGTATATTTTTTATCAAACCTTGTTTTCTTTTAGTTCAGGGTCCAAAAGCATTAATACTCCATAACTGATTAGAATGCTCTGCAAAGCCTGTCTTTACTTCCTTAATGCAGGGCGGAATCATATAATTTACAAAAACTTTCCTCTAAATACACCTTTATGTCAGGATTCATGAATAGCTAAATGTAAATCAAGATCTAGTGTTTCTTGTAAAAACTATGTAGAATTCGTCTTAGGTACTTTATTCAAAACGCTGTAGTTGCTAGTCATTTGTGTTCCCTATGTGAGCTTCAGTTTTTCCCAAATGGCCATACCAGTTATTGTTTTCGCTGTTTTTACTTGTTCTAATAGCTAAAAGTAAATCAAGATCTAATGCTTCTTGTACAAGCTATGTAGAATTCATCTTATTATTATTCAAAACGCTGTAGTTGCTAATCATCTGTGTATTCTATGTGAGCTTCAGATTTCTCTCAAATGGCCAAATCAGTTATTGTTTTCACTGATTTTACTTGTTCTAGTAAGCAGTGATTTCAGGAAGTATAGAAGGTTGTCTTTTTCGTCTTCCCTCATCCGATTAAAATTGTCTGCATTTATCTTCATGATTATTTTTATATATTTTTACAATATCTTACTGAAATTTAAGTATTGGAAAATGTGTTTTTTTAATGTTTTTAAATGTTACATTTATTATATTATAATTTTCAATGTTGACACCATGACAGATGTCCTACCACCACCATAATATGTTATATATGAGTAATGATAAATGTTTACGCCGTATGATTTTTTTTTCCTTTCAGGTATTGAGGTGACGCCCAGATAAAATATTACCCTAAAAGAAAGGTTCAATAAAAAGATTTATTCAATCGATCATTATTCCTACTACGGAAAGTAGTTCTGCTGAACTAGTTGAGAAGAGGAACGCAGTTACAATTATTTATGAAGAACACCAAGAAATAATGAACATGAAAGTGAGCGGAATTTTAAGCGCCGTATGGGAAAGCCCCATACAAAGCCGTCTCAAAACCGTTTCACGAGAAAGTCGTTATTATGGAATAAAAATAATAAATTAATATAGTCTAATAAATAAGCTTGTTTTTAGGGTTAATTGTCGAGATATTTGTTGTATTAAGATACATTAGCTAACGCAACGAGAAAAAAAATTGCACATATTTGCACTTTTTTTGTCACGGTGTCAAAACATATCGCGAGGTAAAAATCATTATTTTTTCAATTTCTTTTTATTTCTCATAAAATCATTTGTTATCTATTAAGGTCAAATTGATAAAAAGTTCATTACAGTGATGAGTTTTTTTAATGGTTTTTTCTGGTTTTGATACAGTTTTGACCACCTTACTTGATAAAATATGGTCACTTATCTATTAGGGTCGAATTAAAAACAGGTTGGCTAGGGGAAGAGTGCAAATTATTATTTTCTTATCTTTTTGCACATAGCACTATTTCATTGGCCTATAAAAGAAAGGCGAGAACTGAATAATTCACAGTTGTTGGTCAGACAGTCAGTTGCCCTAAAAAGCAGTTAATACCTATATTCAAATATTCCCAAAAGTTAACTGATTTGAAAAATGGGTGAATTTGTTTGTAGCAAGCGAGAGTTGTGTAATTTGTTGATAAATGGGAATAATATAGAAGACTACTTACAAAAATTTCAATTTGTCACTAGAGGATATGGCTACTGTGGTCTCTTACATTCAAAGAAACTTGGTATCTAAATGTAACGAACGCTGGAGAAATGCATCTCGGATAAAAGAACGCTTTGAAAGTAAGAACTTCAATTGGTTAGATGGTCAATTTCGTGTTCCACTAGAGTGTCGAGTCACGGTTAATGACCCTACTACGTCTGGAAGTAGTGGTGGCAGACTATCGAAACCATACGAAGCATCTTCAGAAAAAACAAAGAAACGAAAAAACATGGAATTAATACAAGAGTACGGATGTGTGCTCAATGCATATGCTCAGGAGTTACGGTCTATGGGTGAGACGGAGGAGGCCACAATAGTTAATATTATACGAATTGAATCAAAAAATGATAAGAAAAAAATTCTTAAATACATTACTGAGAACTCTGAAGACATTATACCTTTTTCAAAGGAGGATGCTTCCTCCGGTAGGCTAATAAAGGTTTATTGACTTAGATCTTAACAAAGAACAGTATGGGAAACTTCGACTTTGTTTGGCGGACAAAAACTGCTCAGTGTTTCCTTCTTATCCAACTTTAGTCGAAGCGAAGAAGATGTGTTACCCACCAGATTCGAGCATAACCATTACTAACATAAGTGCAAAAGTCAATCTGCAGGACTTGTTGGATCATACTGTGGCACGTATATTACTAATTGATTCAGTTTACAAAAACAGTTTAAGAAAGTTGAACTATTCTGTAAATGGGTTTGTGACGGGTCATCAGGACAGAGTGTATACAAGCAAGTTTTGCCCGAAAAAAGCGATTTAATATCAGATGCAAACTTTTTTATTGCTTCACTTGTACCCATTAGACTCATAGATGCCACAACTAATTTGTTTGGAAGAATGAAACTTGCTCATCTGTAAGATATTGCAGACCTATATTGTTAGAATTTGCCAAAGAAACTCCTGAAAAAACCGCGTCTGATGTGGCTGATATCAACAATAAAAAACAAAATCTGTCTCCCTCCCTGATAAATAAGAATGGTGAGGTAATCGAAATTACTCATGTCACCTATTTATAACCATGGTTGATGGTAAAGTGGCACAAATTTTAACTGAGACTCGTTCGAGCGCTTTTTGTACAGTTTGTGGTGCTACTCCTCGGCAAATGAATAACTGAGAGGCAGTTAGGACACGAGATGTGAACGAAAGTTCATTTCAATACGGACTGTCAACACTACATGCTTGGATTAGGAGTATGGAGATGATCTTACAAATTTCTTATAACTTGTCTTTTAAAAAGTGGTCAGCTACTACACCTGAAAATAAAAAAAACTAAGACGAAAAGAAAAAAACTGGCACAAAAGCGGTTTAGGGAGGAAATGGGACTGCATTTCGATAAACCTCGACTAGTAATGACGGAAACACAGCTCGGAGATTTTTTCAAAATTACTCTTGCTTTGCAGACATTACAGGTGCAGACGTATAATTTATAAAACGAATGTACATAATACTACAAACTATGTCATCTGGAATGGCTATTAATTAAAAAAAGTTCGGTGAATACGCATATATAGTACAGCCCAACTGTACGTAATATATTTATAATTGGTATTATATGCCTTCGTCCGTGCATAAAATACTTATTCACGGAGAAAAAATCATTGAGTTCTATGCTATTTTACCTATCGGTCCGAAGACGCGCAAAAATCCCGAAATAAGGATTACAAAAAGTTTAGACTTCATCATTCTAGAAAGTGTTCAAGAGTGGCTACCAATGAAAACGTGTTCCAATTTAACGCTTTTACCTTCTGATCCATACATATCAAGTTTGAGAAACACCCCAGAAACAATATCGAAAGAACTTTTAGATGAAGCCAAGGCCCTTCTTGCTATCAACGAAAATCTGTAGGAGCTTACTGAATTTTGTACATTTTTTTTCTCGTTTGTTACTGTTATTCCATTTTATGTAAATTACAAAAAAAAAGAAATTTTGTTTATTTTTCAATATGAATGAACGAATATTATATGAAAGCATGTATTTTTTTAAGTTTTATTTCTTAAATTAATTAATAAACAGAATTTTCAAAATCAAAATTATTTCCATTAAACTTTGTACATACTACATACAAGTATATGTGTGCAAAATTACAGCTCATTTAGTCTTGAAAAAACTGAGATACGAAGTTTTGAGACGAAACATACGCGATTTTTCTCATAGTACAACGCCCAGACAAAATAATACGCTAAAAGAAAGGTTTAATAAAAAGATTCATTCAATCGATCATTATTCCTACTACGGAAAGTAGTTCTGCTGAACCAACATTGCCAGACATAGCCCTTACAACGGAAGATGACATTTCTGGAGTCATATCGTCCACAACAAAACATCCACTCAACTCAACTCAACTCTGATTGTTACAGATACATACGTCATACATCTCGGACAGCAATGAACCTCCTATATAATGGAAGGTAACGACCAAAGAAAAAAAACGGTCACGGTTTTATTACCGATGATGATCGTGCTTTTAAATGCTTAATCGACAGTTGTAGTTTTATTATTGTAAAATCGATCTTTTACCTGCGTACATTTCCCCGAAGATACTATGATTTAGCATCAGCTGCTAGAAAAATGAGTCAATTAATTTAACAACGCGAGACGAATTTTAATAAAATATAACAATCATCTGCATTTATAACTCTTAATAAGAATATTAAGTATATTGCAGTATAAATTTTAAATTTCACAATTTAATTTTCACTAACGAAAGTACCCTATTGTGCCGACTATTGCGAAAGTCCGACTGTTAATTGTTAAACCATGATGACGGCTAAAAATAAAGTTATATTTTCAATGATATCATTGGCAGGCATGATATTCATCGAAAGAAAGAGCACCGTTTACTTTACTCTGACAAGATGTTTTGCAAAATACTATCATAGGGCTTTACGCTCATTACGCGTATCGGAGTCTCTTGGAAGAAAATTAAATTTTACCTAAGGTAAGAAATTGTGATTGCTATTGCAAAATTTCGCATCCTCTCTTTTGTCTTAGTGTAAGAAATTTTCAATTTTTACAATTAGACATTTTGATCTCATCCAATTTATAAAAAAAATTGACAAAATGATATGTCGCCATATCGTAGTATTAATTTAAGTAGTTTTGTTAAATGCTATGTTATATATGAGTAATGATAAATGTTTACGCCGTATGTTTTTTTTTCCTTTCAGGTATTGAGGTGACGCCCAGACAAAATAATACCCTAAAAGAAAGGTTCAATAAAAAGATTTATTCAATCGATCATTATTCCTACTACGGAAAGTAGTTCTGCTGAACTAGTTGAGAAGAGGAACGCAGTTACAATTATTTATGAAGAACACACCAAGAAATAATGAACATGAAAGTGAGCGGATTTTTAAGCGCCGCTGCATCTACTGAAAACCTCCAAAACAGCCAACCTGAAGAAAACGAGCTTTGCAGCAGAGTAGTTCTGTCAGACGAAACTATATATATATATATATATATATATATATATATATATATATATATATATATATATATATATATATATATATATATATATATATATATATATATATATATATATATATATATATATATATATATATATAGATTGGTATAATTGTCTGTACGACCCAAACGACTATGGCATGTGTTACTTGCTTTTGTATTACTATTTTATGTTTTATATATAAACATATATTATTATTTTTTTATTTATTCATTTACGATCACTTTAAATCACCTAGGTTATTAACGACCACGCGTACAAATTTATACTCTGTTTTATAGCGGATCTCAAAGGAATTATCAGCATGTATGTTAAACTGTAGAGTACGCGAACTGGAAAGTTAAGGGACTTAGAAAAAAAGTCTTCAGCGAAATCGTTGGAGAAAGTTGACATTATCTCATCAATATAGCACAGAATTTATAGAGCAATCTTATTGGTTACAATAGCGATGTCTATTAAGCATTAAAGGTGAATAAAATTCAAGTTCTATAGCTTTTGAAATAATGAATAATAATTATGAATTAATTAATTAAATAAACCACAACGAGTCAGCTTATTCTATTAATGGTGTCCATAAATGGACAGGCTCGGTACATTCTTGTCTAAATAATGACTAAGTTTGTTATTATTTGAGGGGGTCATGTGGTTTGACCCGTTTTTTTGAGCATTTTTTGGGATTTTCTTGGAAAGATACGGGATTGGTTTTTCCTAGAATGATATGGTTTCCCAGAATTTCTAATAATAGCCGATACCACGAACTGGACAAACAAACTTTGGGTTTACCTACCCTTTTCTGGGAATAGGAATGACGTAGGTGCTTATCAACAACCCCCCTCCATTGATAACGCATATAAATATCGCTCCATCCAGCTCGCAGTGTCAGTTCCAACAGAGCTTTCAACGAGGTCGGTACTAAGTGCTCAATTGAAGACAATATTGAAGATCGATCAAACCAAAAAGTGGATTAACATGATGAGTGATAAGAATTTTTTCGGCGAAAACTACCCCCGCCCAGAATGTGAAGCTCCCTTATTAACTCAACATCAAAGCACGCTGTCAAAATTGAAGGATGAATCAATACGTTCTCTATTGACTGAAAGAAACAACAGTCCTGAGCCACTCACTCACTATATTGCGAAGAGAAAATGTGATGTTTCAAGAGCAGTGATGGGGGATATCTTGAGACTTGGGGGGGACATAAACGGTCAGGATTCAGTCAATGGTTTCACTCCT
The DNA here is from genome assembly GCA_951802675.2 of Boloria euphrosyne. NCBI lineage: Eukaryota > Metazoa > Arthropoda > Insecta > Lepidoptera > Nymphalidae > Boloria > Boloria euphrosyne. The sequence goes on from OX637896.1 coordinate 8,984,687, forward strand.
CTGCACGTGTGTGTTTTAAATGGAAATTACAAGCTTGCCAAGTGGCTGTGTGAGAGACCAGACATCGATCTCGAGGCTACTAACTACGCCGGGAAGACTGGAACTCTAGATTAAAGAAGATACTGATAGACGCCGGATGCAAGGTCCCACCCTTGTATGTGAGAAGAAGTGATAGAATTGCTAAGTTAAAACGTTCTTCGCGACATAACGCCCTTATTGTTCTTACATTACATTTAATTATTTAATACCGCGAATTAAATACGTCCTTGATTATCTGTTCACAATTTTAGTTCAAAGTTTGAAAAGCTATAGAACATGATGTATATTCGTAAATAATTCTGCACTAATATCTCGATAGTGAAAAATATATTCAATAGTTGAATTCACCCTTAATAAAACACCCCTATAATTGCTAAATCAATTAATTAGCTGATATTTCAGGGTGTACTACTCTGTAGGGAGGTTTCAGTGTAACAAACATAGTTCGAACAGGTAAGACAGGTACTCCCCGTATAGCAACCGGTAGAGATCATCAACCCCTTACGTAACCGAATGTATAGTCAAGGTCATCGACTCGGGGTGGTTTTTGTTTTGAATTCGATGTGACGTCACTAACGTTTACTCGAGTTCTCGCTTCCGGTACTGATTTTTATTCCCATTGGATGATTTGATAAAAGCATATCTTTACTTGTAAAGTGGGAACGAAATTTCACAAATAATGCATAGTTTGATCGAATGGTATTCAAAAAGTAGTGCAAGACCATTTGTATAAGAGTGTAATGGCTCACAGATGCAAGGCTAGAACATCATTGCTGTCTGATTTCTAGCACTACTGATGGTACTGATATGGTCGCCGTAGCTACTAGTTGATAAAGACTGGTATCTATTGCATAAAATGTAGAAGTTCTTCTGCACCTTTGCTTCCATGAAAGAACCTGGTTATGGTAATAACTTTCCGCTGTTACAGATAGAAGGATTTCTTAGTATTTAAAAAGATTTCTTTGTAGTAAGAAATCCTTCTGTCAGTCCTTCTTAAATAGTAAGAAATCCTTCTGTCAGTGTATACTTAACAGATAGTGAGTTGAATCGCTATTTATACGGTCTCCTATCATCCATATGGATACCTATGTATGCAATTTTACTGATCTGAGCGTTCCCCGCGAAATAAAACGGAAACACCCACATCACCAGTCGAGCTCATTAAAAATATATTTTAAATTGAAACAATGCTGTTTTCCAGTGATGTTATGCTGGAATAAAATAATATAGTAACTAACTACAGATAACTCATTAAAAATATATTTTAAATTGGAACTACAATATTATTTAGCAAATTCTTTTCAAAACAGGATATGACGGTAGGCAACTTAGTTTATCCTAATCAATATGTGGTTTTCCAGTGACGTTATCCTGAAATAATAACATGGCAACTAATTACGGGTAAATTATTAAAAATATATTTTAAATTGAAACAAATACCTAACTTAGGTAAATTCGTCATCGATGTTTCATATCTACAGGAAAAAAGGATCCTACAAATACCGAATCCTGTAAAACGATCCTTCAGTCGACTGTGAAACGTCCCCAAATCAACCCAAACTTTTCTTAAGTCAATAATTGATCCTGTATCAAAATGGGTTGTATTAATTCAAAAACTCTAAGCCCTAAAGCCTTGTCAAAATTAATTGAGAAGAGAAACGCAGTTACAATTATTTATGACGAACACCAAGAAATAATGAACATGGATCTGAGTGGAACTTTACGTTTTTCTGCATCTACTGCAACCCTCCAAAGAAGCCAATGGGAAGAAGAAGAACTTCTCTTCGAACACAGCCGCGTTGTTTTGCCCGATGAAACGGGCTCACGTCTCCCTACTAACGCAAGCTACATCGACGGGTTTAAGGATCCTCAAGCTTACATCGCACTAAGGACTCCGGACTCAGAGTCAACAACCTCCAATTTTTGGAGAATGATATGGCAGCACCGATCTGAAGTCATTGTAATGCTAGATCTACCTTAAGAAAATCAGTATGGCGCCTTGTTTTGGAATTCGGATGAAGAGTCATTGCTGCAAGTTGGAAAGCTGAGTATCAAGAAATTCAGAGTTCATCAGAACCATCCAAGCTTTGAGATCATGAGAGTGCTTATAACACATGAAGATGGAGCTACGTTGCAGGTGAACTACTTCTTATTCAAGAAGTGGCAGCGACAAGATGTCTTGCCCTTAGAATGTGACGTACTAGATCTAATATTCATGGCTCGACTTTATAACAAAGCAGCAGTAACGCCAGAGTCTCTAAAGGGCTATAAGAGTCCTATAGTGGTTCACTGCAGTGACGGCTTGCAGAGATCCATGGTGTTTTGTGCTGCCGATATTGGTATATCATCTATTTCAAAGAGAGGTAAAGTAAATTTATATTCAATAGTATAAAATCTAAGAAAGGAAAGGTATAATTGTCTGTACGACGCAAACGACTATGGCATACAGTGTTACTTGCTTTTATATTACTATTGTATGTTTTATATGTAAATAAATGTTATTTTCTTTTTATTTATTCATTTACGGTCACTTTAGATCACCTAGATTGTTAACGACCGCGCGTACAAATTCATACTCTGTTCATACTGAACCTCAAAGGAGTTATCAGCATGTATGTTAACAATATTTAGCCTCAATTTCTTTCTAGTGAAGTTCAGTCATAAATAAGTTAGTTTAAGATTTAGTTGTAGTAATCTAATTATTAGTTAAGAGTTTTTAATTTATAATTAGATATAGAAATCTATGGTTGTGTAATGAACATGAAAAACTTTTGTTAAATGTGTAATAAAATCTAGCTTTGATATGTAACTTTTTTTATTATTATTTTTTCAAATATTATTTATGTTACAAAACATTTCTAACAGCAATTAAAACATTCAGTCTCAAAAGTGTTAGAAAATATCAATTAACTACTTCATAACAAGTCTAATTAATTATAAAAAAAAATAGCTAGCGCTTTTGATATTTCGAGTAATTTACAATAATAATTCTTAAGATAAATATACACTTAAAGTAATAATATATCTTATTTCTAAGACTTAACACATAATCAGTTCAAACTAATAAGAAATAGTATATTTACACACTTTATAATTTTTTAGCTCTTACCCTGTACGCCCATCTCGCCTACTGTGTATGTGAAATGTAACTATGACTCATATAGCCGAAGTTACTAGATAATAATAGATATCTGTAACAATTATTTTTATGACTGCGTATTCATCACTGCAGAAGTCTTGAAAATATGGAGACGTCTATTCTAATTGATGTATTATTGTCTACAATTGGTTGTTTGATATGGCGTACGTGACATAAATAATTAATTGCTTAAATGTCATAAATATTAATGTCGTTTACAATGGTCAGCTTTGAATAGGTATGATATGGTTTCCAAGAACTAAAGCGAAGAAAAAACTGGTTTTTCACAGTCTCAAGATAATAATAACGTCGTTTGCTTCGCTAGACAACGTAGTTGATAATTTATATTGATAGAAGAGGGGGGGATATGTAAATAGGGATTCTTGATATGTTCGGGCGTCAATCAACTTTGTAACGCGCCCGAATCCGCACATGTTTTTTAAGAACTTCAAATTCTAAGTGATTTTAAAAATGGGTTCTAATAATATGCAAACCCTGCATTGAATTGAACGAGGAATCAACAACAATAATTGAAGAAATGGAAGGATCTTTCAACTCCTTTATATTTTCTGGAGATCTCAGAAACGGACGACATGAAACAGAATGACTATGCTTCGAAGACAGGCGTGTAGTTCTTTCGGAAGAAAAGAAGTCCCAGGATTTGAGCTACATCGACGGCTTCCAGCAACCTAAAGCATACATCATAACAAAAACTCCTGATTCAGAAGCAACAATTCATAACTTTTGGAGTATGATCTGGAAACATCAAACTGAGATGATTGTCATGCTGAATAAACCTGATGGAAATGAGAAGGGTCTTATCTATTGGAACTCAGAAGTAGGATCTACACTCTGCTGTGGAAAACTGAAGGTTGAAACAATTGTAGTTCAACCGAAATATTATAGCTTCGAACAAACGAAACTACTTCTGACACATGAAGATGGAGGCTCCTTGTACGTAGACCACTTCTTATTCACAAGCTGGCTAAGGGTCAATATCTTGCCCTCAAGCGATGACTTTTTTGAGTTAATCAGCATGACAAGATTGTACAGTCAATATGCCGCAACCACTGAGTCCAATGGTAATCCATTGCAGGGATGGGCTAAGTCGATCAAGGGTGTTCCTTGATATCGATATATCGATATCTCGAGCTCAAAAGACTAATGAAGTAAATTTTTCTTCTATTCAGTCAAAACTCGAACACAAAATTTTTAATCGCACGCAACATGCAAGGTACTATTGTTTCTGTTATTTAGTACTTTGTTTCTATTTAACGCGTTCTACGGAAGAAGAATAATCGTTGCTCTCTATCTTTTAATCAATGTCTCATAGTTTATTGTCATCTATGTTAGCAATAGGTAGCTTTTATTTAATTTTAATTAACAGCAAGTCATAGATAAGTTAAGAGTTTTTAATTTGTAAGTAGAAATAGAAATGTATGGTTGTGAAATGAACATGTAAAACTTTTTTTATGTGTAATAAAATAAAGGATTTAATATACAACTTTTTTTATTGTCATTTCTTTGAATATTTATGCTACTAAACATTTATCTCAATGCAAAATGAATACCTATATAGTGTTCAAATCCATTTTAAATCCTTTTTTCTAATCAGAAATTGACATGTTAATTTTTCGTAAGAGAAGAAATTGAAAAGTATTTAAAATATTCAAAAGTATTGAAAAGAATTCAAATTATGTTATTTCCTATGCTCTTTAGTTCAGTTTTTTAATCAGTGAAATCTTGTTTATCAAAAATATATTGTTATACGTAAAAATATTTATTCATTTCATTACATCAATATTATACATACATTATACATTACATTACATTATATACATTACGTTATCTTTACATTAATCATAAATCTACGAATTAATTTGAACAAATTTGAATGGAGATTGTGGTCATTGAGTAATTTCACTTTTTTGAATTATAAATATGGATTTAATGCCCGCTGCATTACCCCACAACAAAATGCCATACGACAAAATGCTATGGAAGTAGCTAAAGTAAACAAGTCTGGCAGTATCAACGTCTGTCAGCTGCCTGACTCTTCTGACAGCGAAAACAGCGGAGCTTAGTCTACTCGCAAGAGATAAGAGGTGGGGACCCCATTGCAAACCCGAATCTAATGTCAATCCCAAGAAAACCGTGGAGTCTACCGTATTTAATATATCGTTATTAAGATACAAGTTGAAATTTTGCCTTTTTACATTAGGTAATAAAAACTGCATATATTTTGTCTTCTTGGCATTTAAAGCCAGAATATTAATGTTAAACCAATGAAGTATATGCGATAATGCACTATTCACTTCGTCGTAATTATTTGAATTTCTATCAACTTTAAAAATTAAGGACGTATCATCCGCAAAGAGTACAATATCACAAAACTTGTCGGCATAAAATGGGAGATCATTAATATAAACTAAGAACAAAAATGGACCCAAGATAGATCCCTGTGGAACACCCATCTTAATAGGAGATCCAAAAGAGTTAACATTATTTACCGCGACCTTCTGAACCTTACCACTAAGATACGATGCAATGAGATCAAGGGCAATACCACGAACTCCGTAATGAGCAAATTTAAGCAGAAGAGTTTCATGCTCTACACAATCAAAAGCTTTAGATAAGTCACAGAAAACACCAATTGCATTCTGTGATTTTTCCCAAGCGTCATAAATATGTCTAAGAAGTGCTATCCCCGCATCAGCTGTAGACCTATCTTTAGTGAACCCATACTGTTCACTATGGAAAATATTATTTATGTTAAAATGATTCAATAGTTGACTTAACATAAGTTTCTCAAAAATTTTACTCATACATGACAATATAGAAATAGGTCTATAGTTGCCAGGATCATTTTTAACGCCATTTTTAAAAAGAGGTTATTACTTTACTAATTTTCATGAGATCAGGGAATATACCAGTGTCTATACATTTATTGAATATAAGAGCTAAATAAGGTGCAATGTTTGTTATTATTGTATTAAGTAATTTAACAGACATGCCCCACAAATCACCAGTTTTCTTTACATTAAAAGTTTTAAATATTTTAATTATCTCATGTGCATCTACATATAAAAATTTAAATTGGTGATTACAGTGCCTTGTATGATTTCTCAAGAATTTGACTGCCTCTATAGGGGAAGATTTTAGAGAAGATGTGACCACTTCTGGGATTTTCGAAAAATAGCTCTCAAATGTATTTGCGACATCTTCATCGAGAGAAGTTACATATTGAAGCCTCAATTTTATTACATATGTAACAAAACTTTAACATGTTCATTACACAACCATAGATTTCTATATCTACTTATAAATTAAAAACTTGTAACTAATAATTAGATTACTACAACTAAATCTTAAACTAACTTATCTATGACTGAATTTCACTAGAGGAAAATTGAAGCTGAATACTGTTACCAGCAAAGATCTCCATGTCGAAATAATGAATTCATCGGACCAGAACAAAATCATTATATTGTTGGAGATAATGTACTTCTAGTTAATAATACATATCAAGGCGATCTCCAAGTACATGAAGTGGCGGGATATGACATCACTGTATTCCAGAATGTGTTTGATGGTGAATACAGAGTCCATCAATACGCAGCAACTATTATCTTGGTTTTTGATAACGAATCTAAAGGAAATTGGTTTGATGTTATACTTACGGAAAATCCCCCGAACTTAACGTATGGTTTGTACCCTAACGTTCTGTCAAATTATAAAACTGGAGCCTTTAATGATGTAAGACCACATACAGAATACCGTTTAGGCAAAATGAGCCCAGTAACGTTCGACTTAACGCCTATGAGCGTTAGCAGATTTTTAGAAGAAGTGAAGCTTGGATCAAAAATTAGCCGTCCTGCAGATGCTCCTATCGTTAGAAAACTCCAAAAGTTAATTGATAATCGTATTTCATATGATAGACATTACTCACACAACGAAAACGGGAATTTTTAAATCGATCTGATTTTTTAATCATTAAATTCAATATGTTTACCGCAAGGGTCTGTTTTGTATACAGTCTACACTTCTGACTTACCTATGTCAGAGGATGTGATCACAGCAACATATGCAGATGACACTGCTGTACTCGTCTGCAGCAAAGACGCCAACAATGCATCATTCAAACTACAAGAATATCTCAGCGAAATAAGTTCATGGCTAAAAAAATGGAGAATAAGAGCTAGTGCAGCGAAATCGAGCCATATAACCTTCACCCTGAAAAAAGGAGATTGGACTCCTGATAAACTAGATGAAACCATCCTACCCCAGAAAACAACAGTCAAAAAACATTTATACCTAGGTAAGGCATAAATCTGGATAGAAGATTGACCTAGAGAGATCATATTAAGGCAAAAAGAGATCAGGCAAACTGAAAGTTCCGTGAACTATACTGGCTGATAGGCAGACTATGCAGCTATAAAACAAGGTCCTCATATAAAAAAGCATCATTAAACACACCGCGGTGTGGACGTATGTACGTGGACTATGATAGTTCAAACAGGCCAGACGGTTAATATTCGTATAGCATATCGTAGAGGTCATCAATCTCTTATGTAAGCGAATGTATAGACAAGGTCATATATTCGAGGTGGTCTTTGTTTTGAAGTGTGACATCACTTACGTTCGCTTTCTTTCTTGGAAAAATATTTCAAAACGGGATGTCCCTTATTTCCAGATCATGTACATTTCTGTTTACGCTCATTACGAGCATCGGAGTCTCATTGAAGAAAATTAAATTTTACCTAAGGTAAGAAATTGTGATTGCTATTGCGAAATTCCGCATCCTCTCTTTTGTCTCCGCGTAAGAATTTTTGAATTTTTACAATTCGACAATTTGGTCTCATCCAATTTATAAAATTAATTGACAAAATGATATGTCGCCATATCGTAAGTATCAATTAAAGTAGTTTTAATTCAGAATCTTCGGAATGATATGAAATGTTTACGCCGTCTGTTTTTTTTTCTTTGAGGTATCAAGGCAACGCCTAGACAAAATAATACGCTAAAAGAAAGGTCCAATAAAAAGATTCATTCAATCGATCATTATACTATATAATATACTACGGAAAGTAGTTCTGCTGAACCAACATTGCCAGACATAGCCCTTACAACGGAAGATGACATTTCTGGAGTCATATCGTCCACAACAAAACATCGACATCGCCGTCAACTCTGATCGTTACAGATACATACATCTCGGACAGCAATGAACCTCCTATATAATGGAAGGTAACGACCAAAGAAAAAAAACGGTCACGGTTTTATTACCGATGATGATCGTGCTTTTAAATGCTTAATCGACAGTTGTAGTTTTATTATTGTAAAATCGATCTTTTACCTGCGTACATTTCCCCGAAGATAGTATGATTTAGCATCAGCTGCTAGAAAAATGAGTCAATTAATTTAACAACGCGAGACGAATTTTAATAAAATATAACAATCATCTGCATTTATAACTCTTAATAAAAATATTAAGTATATTGCAATATAAATTTTAAATTTCACAATTCAATTTTCACTAACGAAAGTACCCTATTGTGCCGACTATTGCGAAAGTCCGACTGTTAATTGTTAAACCATGATGACGGCTAAAAATAAAATTATATTTTTAATGATATCATTGGCAGGCATGATATTCATCGAAAGAAAGAGCACCGTTTACTTTCAGCAGCTCTGACAAGATGTTTTGCAAAATACTATCATAGGGCTTTACGCTCATTACGCGTATCGGAGTCTCTTGGAAGAAAATTAAATTTTACCTAAGGTAAGATATTGTGATTGCTATTGCAAAATTTCGCATCCTCTCTTTTGTCTTAGTGTAAGAAATTTTCAATTTTTACAATTAGACATTTTGATCTCATCCAATTTATAAAAATAATTGACAAAATGATATGTCGCCATATCGTAGTATTAATTTAAGTAGTTTTGTTAAATGATATGTTATATATGAGTAATGATAAATGTTTACGCCGTATGTTTTTTTTTCTTTTCAGGTATTGAGGTGACGCCCAGACAAAATAAAACCCTAAAAGAAAGGTTCAATAAAAAGATTTATTCAATCGATCATTATTCCTACTACGGAAAGTAGTTCTGCTGAACTAGTTGAGAAGAGGAACGCAGTTACAATTATTTATGAAGAACACACCAAGAAATAATGAACATGAAAGTGAGCGGAATTTTAAGCGCGATTTAGTAGTAGTAATCTAATTAATAGTTACGATTTTTTAATTTATAAGTAGATATAGAAATCTATGGTTGTGTAATGAACATGTTAAAGTTTTGTTACATATGTAATAAAATTGAGGCTTCAATATGTAACTTCTCTCATTATCCTTTCTTAATAAACCGTTCATTTGGCATTCATTTAGAATTTTCTGTACTTTTTATCGAAACTTTAAGAGTTTCAAAAACTTTAATGGGTTGAATTTTAGACTACCATGAGTCGATTTGTTTTGTACATTCTAAGCAACAGTCAAAATGAGTTAAACTGTTGTGGAAAACTGAAAGTTCAAACAATTATAGTTCAATGGAAATATTATAGTTTCAAACAAACGAAATTACTGTTGACACAAGAAGACGGAGGCTCCTTGTTCGTCGACCACTTCTTATTCGAGAGCTGGCCAAGGGTCTGTCCAACAAAAAATTGGAATAATTTCGAAATCACAAAAATGAATAAAAGGAGAGGTATTATCATTGGTCGAGTTGGGTTTTGCCGCATAAGCGAACCAACAGCATAGTCAAACAGGCTATGCATAATGAAGTTTTGTGTTATTTATAAGATATTGTCATTTTATTTGTATGGTTATTTTTTTTTCTTCTATGAGCAAAATTTTAAAAGGGGGGTCGTGTTGTGGCGACACTTATATGATAATATCTATTATAGATATAGACACCCATGACTGAAGTACAAACGTTCGTGCTCATTAAATGATTTACCCTCAGCGGGACTCGAACCCGCGACCGACCAACTGAGCCAAATGTGTCGTCGTTGTATATATTATCTTTTGCCTTTTCTCGGATGGGTTTGTGTTGCAGTTAGGGAGTTCCGTAGAAATCTCGTCCAGTGCGCTGGTAGAGGTAACAGCGACACTGGATTCAGACTAGAAAAGGTCTCGCAGAATTCCAACCAGTTACTATATGAACCACTAAATTTTGTTTACTGTATAATAAGCAAATAGGCTTATGAGTAGTGATGAGTACATTTGGAACTAGCAATCGATCCATTATCTTTATTATACATTTTTAATAATTATAGACAAAGATTTATAATATATTAACTTAAACTCAGAACACTTAGACATCTGTAATTTCACACCGCCCACTAAACATTTTAAGCGCAACTGTACCTCATCGTATTGTTCATATAAAACTTCAATCTTGCTCGTGCGCAATTGTAATTCGGTAACATCACAGCTACTTAACATTTTGTCGCTCAATACGTCCAGATAATTTATAAATGCAGTTAACTCTAATACACTGGGAAGCGAATGATGTCGACCTGGAATTTATACAATAGTAAGTTTAAGTTTATTAAATGCTTTACTTTACAAGCGTTACGGTTAACCTACATGTCTACCTACGTTTTACGTAATAAGTTGACAATTTATTTTAATTTGTAAAATATAACAAAACATCTGGGTAATTTTTAATGTAAATTCCTATCTAATTTTTTACCTAAATCGTACCGGTACTAATTTTGCACAAGTACGAACTAAAACCACGTCATAACCTAAAAAAATCTATCATTTGAGTAAATCTAAACGATTGCCAAATAGGTATTATAAGTAGATTTTAATAAAGAAAGAAGATATTAGATAAGTATCACTATCCTGCCGTAAAAACTTACAAGTGAGTCAAAATTTTTAATGAAAACTGTATAAAAAACTTACTTTTTGAGTATTTCTGCCTCAAAAATGGTATGGTCGGCCATCTTGTTTCCGTTTGCTGACTCGGCTAAATACTTCATCTTGACGACACTACGTGGAACAATTTATTGATGTAAATAATAATACGTTTACGTAATATTGCCGGGGTACGACTTAGGTTGTGGTATGTCTGAAGCGACTTTAGATGAGGTTCTGAGTTAGGACCTTTCTTTTAGCGTATTATTGTTTATTCTGGGCCAACCTGAAAAAAAAAGATCGGTGAAAACAATTGATATTATCCTGTAGATTCAGAAATAAAACTACTTTAATTGATGATGTCCTCCTGACCGACTCCGGCCACGCGACACAATCTCATTGAGACAAGCCCAACAGCGCGGGAGATATTATAGTGCACGAGTGTATGCCCAAACACGAGTGCACTCTCTAGTCCTTATCACTCTCATATTCCAGTGGGACGACTGCTCGACACGACCAGTGAGAGCTAAGGCAGGACTGTTCACCTTGTCATGGTGGGGGGGCTCAGTAGCGTCCGGTAAGCCAGGCGCGAAGCCAAGAAACGCGCCGGGAGGGCCCACTTCGGTGGGTGGTGCAGGGAGGGCCAACTTCGGTGGGTGATGTGTCTCTGGATAGCAGAGTGGACTGTGGAGCAACTGTCTTGGCTGTATTGTCTGCTAACGCTATGGCGACATATAGTTGTCAATATTTTTAAAAATCGGATGAGATCAACATGTCGAATTCTGAAAATTGAAAAAATCCTTTTTCTAAAACAAAAGAGAGGATGCGGATTTTTGCAACAGTAGTAAAAGTTTCTTACCATAGGTAAAATTTAATTTTTTCCAAGAGACTGCGATGCGTGGAATGAGCGTAAAGTCCATGATAGTACTTTGCCAAACCTTTTGCTGAAGCTGTTGGAAGTAAACCGTGTTATTCGTTTCGTAACATGCGAAGCCCGAAATAACAATCCATGAAAATGTCACTATTTTTTTAATAATCGTCATAGTTTAACTATCGGAGAATTAATGAAGCTCTCTCAGTCCTGTTTCGTTTTATATAGTTATTTGTTATCACATTTAACGTCCGGTCCGCTTAACCACACGCTTTTTTTCCTTAAAAACAGAAAATTAGTCTCTGCGCCTGAAATATTAAAGTTCAAACTTATATTATCAATGTCCAGCTAAGTCACGTCGGCCTAATTTCGACTGTCGAGTATAATTATATAAATATTTAAGTAAATATTTCTATAGTAACATTGTAATCTAGGAATTGTCTTCAATATTTTCATTTTTATAATTTTATTATTCTAAGGCTACTACTGACTTATGAATTATTAGGATGTAAACATCGTAAATCTCAGAAACGATTTAAGTAATAAATTAAAAATAGGTCTTATTAGGTGACTGAATAATAATCGCGGATGATGCCTCTTTTAGCTCAAGTGGAAGAGCCATTGACGCGTAACCAAAAGAACCAAATGTTATCATATGCCATCGCAGACTTTTCTGTAGACCGTTATAAGTTACACAATTCCACCATACATCATTTCATTATATCTCAAAGGGCTTAGGCAGCGTTTTCATTGAAAGCTCCCAGATAGCTTATATTTTTTTGACATTTTAGCCAAATTCACCAAATTTCACAAATTACACACTTAAACCTTCCTGGAAAACATCATCAGCATGAAAATCGAAGCATTAGTTTTTGAGTTTATCGCGAACAGACAGACAGACGCGGAGGAGGAGGAGGAGGCGCGAATAATATATAAATACATGTTCAAATGTAAACTCGATTGTATGAAATTAAGGTGATTAAGTTTGAATAACTACCTATATTTTTCTTTTTTTCGTTACTCTTTAACATTAAATATTAATTTTAAATTTGTCCACTAACTACGAATTAGGACATGTTTTATCAATGCCTATTATTAGTATATAATGATTACTCATAATATTATCCGGAATAGAGACACAAATTTACTTGATATCAATCCAAATGTATATTATGTTGTAAAATATAATGTAACAATATAATATTTTTTTACATAACAATCAATATAATTTTACAAAAAAAGAATGATTTTATAACAAATACATTTATAGAATACACTTATTTTAAGTTTAGTCCTAATTTACAGTTTTCTTTATAAATAATTTTATTTTATTTTTTTTTATTTTATTTTGTTTTGTTTTGTTTCGTTTCGTTTCATTTTATTTAGATAGAGTCTCCAACAAACGATACATACGTTGCGTTTAAGAAAAATACAAAATTATAAAATACAGGATTCGAACTGGGATCTTCGCGCATGGAATTTGAATGCTTTAACTTATCGCTATGCGGCCGATAACAGTTAGTAGATTTCGGTAAAGTTATAAGAAGAGAGAATTTGCTAATAAAAAAATAGACAATAGCTTTCTGAATCATGAACGAAAAATGTAAACAAATTACCGCTAAGTGGTATGTATAATATATCTCGCCGGTTTCATTCTAAGTTCATAATTTTCTGGATGGTATTTTCTAGATAATATAGGACACAATATTATTATGTTAAGTGGTAGTGCCAAGCTTGTTACCTTCGGGTAGCAGCCGAATGGGCCGGCACGCCCCGTATAGTACCACTCTCGCACAGAAGACCGGCGTGAAGTGGCAGCTATGCTGTCGCGTTTCGTCCGGTAAGTGAGAGTCCGGGAGGCCCACTCCCCATACCTCCTCCCGTCCTTCTCCCTCCTCCCTCCCTCCCTTTCCTGAAAGGCCGGCAACGCATCTGCAAGCCCAGTGGTGTTGCAGATGTCCATGGGCGGAGGTGATCACTTACCATCAGGTGAGCCTCCTGCCCGTTTGCCCCCTTTGTCCCATAAAAAACTGCCTTGAAGGACACCTTGGAGTTTTTTTTTTCGAGTTAGAAGATAAACACCTTTTTTTTCGAAAGCCTTAGTTAAATTTATAAATAAGGCACACACAGGAACTTTATTATTTAAATTAGGCATGACATAATGAAGAAAGCTGTAGACAGCCATATTTATACTTTTGTTTTTACGAAAAGTAAATTGATCCTTTGTAAATATTTATTCCCTTCGAAGAAGTCATTCAATTCTTTATATTCTTTATAATTCTTTATAATAGGCATGATGACAGTAACTAAAAATCACTAAAATAATGTGTTCATCTAATGAGATAAGATTAATAGGTTTTGAAAAACGTATTTATTTTCATATTTAGGGCGAGATTGATATTTTATTTATTAAAATAAAACGACACAATACAGCAGTCCGCCATGATAAGTTGAACACCAATCAGAGTGAATTACGTCACGGCCGTACAAACGTCACTTTGTTTTGTATAACGTAGTGGTTATATACTCTTTGTTTTGTATAAAGTACTAACTAGGACATTTAAAATCTGCATTCTGCGTTTGTATTTTGTGAAGTATTTCATTATTTCTATCAATTAGTTGCTTAGTTTGTGTTTTCATAACATGGAACAAGGATTTACCAAGGCAAATAGCTCTAATTTGCCTAGACTTGATTTGTTGATGTTGGGGGAGTTTTTGGCATCAAATAAAGACTTTTGTTCAGCTGAGTTTAGAAATGTCAAGACTACAATGTAAGTTGTACATTATTATATCTTTATAAACAATAATTTAAAAATTCAAACCCGTAAAATTTTAATATTTTTTTCTGTATTAATAAAAAGCACTACGTAATAGATTAGAGATTGTTTCTAAAACATTGTTTTTATTGACTAACATATCGATTTCTTTGTTATAGATCCTCGTATTAACGCACTGAGGGACCGCACAGCACTTGTACACTTTTGAATTCATATTTAAACCCAAATTATCTGATTTGTTGCTTTGGCTCCCTAGTGTTTACAGTCAGATTATACGGTCGTGACGTCACAAGCAGACGCCATGACACCGTCGATCGTTTTGAAGCAAATTTTAAAACTTAAAATTTAAATAGCATTTTTTTCGTAATAAAACTTTGTTTTCTGCTGAAATAATGTATTTTTTGGAAATAGTAGATACTTTAAACCATTATAGGCCAGTTTTTCAAAATCAGTCATCATGCCTATTCTTTATTTGCTCAGAATATGGTATTTACAATGTTCTTATGGTTTACAGTTAAGTTCATACATATTCTACTCATAAAGAGTGTGCAAATATTTATATAAATTGAACCTAATTATTTAAAAATCATTTCTTTGTTATGTCAAAATCAAAAGTTAATGTCAAGTTTATATTATATATTATGTATATAGAGAAAAATAATAATAATAATAATAATTTATAACAATGTCATATCATTTCAAACTCCACTAATAAGGTAGTCATTAACATTATAAAATAATTTGTCTAATAATAAATCAAACAATTTCTTTTTAAATAATTTAAATGGTAATCTCTTGAAATCATCTGGTAGTTTGTTACAATATTTTTATAATAATATTAACAAATTTAACACTAATCTATTGCAATTGGACGGCCCTGTAAAACCTGTCTATGTCTCCGAACACCTCACCTTAAAGTGTCGCAAGTTGTTTTCCCTTGCACGTGACTTCGCGACAAAAAATAGTTACAATTATTGCTGGACGACCAATGGCAGAATATATTTACGCAAAACTGAAGGATCTCGTCATGTGCGTATTGATTCTGAGTGTGACTTGGAAAAGTTAAGTAAGCAACTGTGACTATTGCTTAATGCATACTTTTATAATTCTCGATATTACAAATATATTCCAAATTATTTGATGTTATCTAATACTTCTCTCCTGTATAAAATAATGTTAAAAACTGTTAATAATTGTATTAGTTATATCGATTTAATTTTTAGGGACTCTAATCTCAATTTACACAAACACACATTAACACATACTTTTTCACATCACGGGCAAATAGTTAGTATATGCCTTCTTGTTACTTCCGTACATTTTATTTATTTTATTATTCTTGCTAAATTTTGGCCTTCTATGATCAGTGGTCTGTTTTCCATATCCCCAGCAAATGGCTATCGATAATGCGTATAACATAGACACGTATACCGTAGCTGACTCATATACCTGTAGCCCTAAGGAATGTAATAATTATTTAAGCAAACTCACTAATCCACTAAATATTATACATATGAATATAAGGAGCATTAATCGAAATCTAGATGATTTCTTGGTTTTACTTAGTACTATAAATACAGATTGCCATATAATTATTCTCTCTGAATGCTGGTTGAGTAAATCACCGTTTATTCCAAGTATACCAGGTTTTGTTTCATTTAAATCAGGTTTCCGTAATCAGAACGATGGTATTGTGGTTTACATTCACTCTGACATCCAATGTAGTGTTTCTGAACTTGATTTTGAAGAGGCAAATTGCTTAATCGTTAAAATATGTAACCAAAACCTAGCCCTCGTTTGCCTATATCGTTCTCCATCCTACCGTAACTCAGATAGCTTTTTAAATAGTCTAAGCACTACACTGAACTCTTTATCCTCATATCGCAATGTCGCTATCCTAGGAGATATGAACATTGACATAAACCCTGAGATACCGGATAAATTTGCTACAGACTACCTCACGTCTACCTCGTTTTATGGATACCTACCAGCATATTTAACCCCTACGCGTGACAAAGCCTGCTTGGATCATATACTACTAAGAGTTAACTCTAAGGTTGTCACTCTGGTTCTGGATACCTTTATAACGGATCATGCTCCTTCTCTTCTAAGTATAGAACTCCATTCTGACACTTTATATAAGACCCTAAAAACAATAACTCGTGTCGATATCCAGGCGGCTGTTGCACAAATCGGAACCACGGATTTTTCTTCTGTCACCAACTCCTTAGACGCAGATACGTCAGCTAAAAACTTTATTAGTGTTGTATCTTCCGTCTTAAGCAACCATACTAAATCGATAAAAGTGCCACACAAGAAACAAGTTATAAAACCCTGGATTACCCCAGGTTTACTTAGATGTATTCGGAATAGGGACAAGCTTCACAAAAAGGCTAAAAAAAATCCTGGCAATGCTATTATACAGTTAACGTACACCCGATATCGGAACTTTTGTAATAATTTACTCAGAAACCTAAAGAGAAATTATGAAAGAAATGAACTCCTCAAAGCCCATGGTAATCAAAAGTCGACTTGGATAACTATAAACAATATTACTAACTTCAAGCAGAAAACTTCCTTCCCCAATGAACTTCTGAAGTTGTCCGCTACGCCTCAAAAGTCTATTGATTTGGTTAATGCTTTCTTTGCAAATATAGGCTCAAAATTAGCTGCACAAGCAGCCTCCAAACTTTCCTCTCTTAATAACACCTCATCTTGTTTCCCTAAACCTCACCAGATGGTCAATTCGATGGTTTGTCTTGATGTTGATGAGACTGAGATTCTAAATGTTTTAAAAAACCTTAAAGATAACTGTGCATTGGGCTGGGATGATATTTCAGTATCAGTACTTAAGAAAGCCAGCAATACCGTTGTTCCTCTACTCAAACATATCTTCAACTTATGCCTTTCTCAGGGCAAATTTCCGGATGTATTCAAAACAGCCGTTGTTCATCCTATTTATAAGACTGGGGATAGAGAAAATGTTACAAACTATCGGCCCATTTCTGTTTTAAGCGCCACCTCGAAACTATTCGAAAAGTTATTGAATAATCGTCTAGTCTCTTATATTAATAAAGAAAAAATTATATCAGAAAACCAATTTGGTTTTCTTTCTGGTAGCTCAACTGAAGACGCCGTTAACCACTGTGTCGAGACAATTATTCAAAACATAGAAACAAAGCAGAAATGTTTGGCTATTTTTCTTGATCTTTCAAAAGCTTTTGATACGGTCTCTATCCCAATCCTTATAAATAAGCTTGAGTCCATCGGTATTAGAGGGAAAGTCTTGGATATCTTTTCTAGTTATCTCGATAACCGCAATCAATATGTTAAACTAGGAACACTAAAAAGTCGCAATTTGCCAATTAACTACGGCGTCCCGCAGGGCAGCGTGCTCGGCCCAACCCTCTTTTTGATTTACATTAACGACCTATGTCGTATGACCATCCCTCACACCAAAATTATCTGCTATGCGGATGACACGATCCTCCTAATAGAAGGTAAATCATGGGAACAGGCTCGTTGTTTTGCGGAAAACACCCTTTCAGTGCTCACAAACTGGCTATCATCTCATCTCCTTACACTGAACTTAGCAAAAACCAAATTTGTTACCTTCTCCCCTACTCTATCCTCTCAACCTTGTAGTTCTTTCACGATAAAATTACATAACTGTCCACGTAATGATAATGTTTGCTTATGTCCATCCCTGGATCGTGTGGAAAAAATAAATTATCTCGGTGTTGTCCTTGATAATACTCTAACCTGGCGTAGTCATATAGCATTACTAACCCAACGTCTTAGGAAGCTGTTATATATTTTTAGGAAAATTTCTCATGTTGGTGATCTCGACTTATTAATGATGGTCTATCATGCGCTGGTTCAGTCCTTATTGAATTATTGTATTACAGCTTGGGGTGGATGTTCTACCTCCATTCTTCTGCCTTTAGAACGAGCTCAAAGAGCCATACTTAAAATAATAATAAAAAAACCAATTAGATACCCCACACATCTTCTCTTTAATGATTGCAAAGCGTTATCAGTAAGACAACTTTACATCTTGAAATCTATCTCTAAATTTCACCCACTAGCAGCACGTAAGTTCCCAAGTTTTAATAACCGCAGAGTTCCAGTCATCTTTAATACTAAACGGTATAGAACATATCTTGCAGGTCGGCACCTCGAAGTTCTCGGCCCGCGATTATATAATAAAGTCAACCGTCATCTTAATATTTTGCACTTGACACCGAATAAACTTAAATCAGTTATTAAAACTTGGCTTAAGAGTTTAAGCTACTCAGATACGGAAGCTCTATTAAAGGTAATACCGTGATACACACACACACACACACACACACACACACACACACACACACACACACACACACACACACACACACACACACACACACACACACACACACACACACACACACACACACACACACACACACACACACTTAATCTTTATCATATTATTAGATAGTCCCTTAATTAATAAAAATAATAATAATAATGTAGATTTTAATTATATAAATGTTAATTCTTATATATATTTTCATTATAATTGTCGTCTTGTCACCTTAAGCTTAGTCTTAAATTAGATAAGAGGGTCCGTGGAAGGTTAGACGTACGCGACACAGGGCATCCTAGTGCGTGCGTCTCAGCACTCCATTTGCCTATATATAGTTACATAATTAATAATTGTATTAGTTTAAGGAGTATCTTTGTTTCCTATTATGTTAATGAATTAAATAAATGATTAAATGAAATATACATTTTTGGAAAATACTGTTAATATTTGATATGGAATA
The DNA here is from genome assembly GCA_951802675.2 of Boloria euphrosyne. Taxonomy (NCBI): domain Eukaryota; kingdom Metazoa; phylum Arthropoda; class Insecta; order Lepidoptera; family Nymphalidae; genus Boloria; species Boloria euphrosyne. Next base: position 9,004,183 of record OX637896.1, read on the forward strand.
TAAAGTTTATTAGGGTACCTTGTGGATCTTGGATCATTTCTTGATTTTTTTTTTTTGAACAAGGATGGATATTTCTTTACAAATAAACATATTTCGAATATGTACAAGCAATTAGCAAGGCAGAGGAAGAATTTTTAGTAACTTGAAAAGAGGCTTGCAACTGTCCAAATAGTGAGCACCACACAACGATCTTACGCTTTTTTTTTTGTATTTTGAATGCTTTGTGTGCATCTACAGAATTGCCCCAAAAAATCAAACCATATCTAAGGTTTGATGAGACATACCCATGATATGCCAATAAACCTGCTTCTAAAGTTCCTATTCTGTGTAATCTCTTTAGAACGAAAATAAATTTATCTAGTTTATCACATAAGTTATTGATGTGTTCTTTCCAGTTGCATTGTTTGTCTATTGTAATACCTAAGAATACCGTCGAGTCGACTATTTCAATTATATTTTCGTTGTAATTAATGTCAATTTTTTTAATATTACTATTTCTAGTTTCAAACTGAATTGCTTTCGTCTTTTTCAAATTAATCTTTAAATTATTTTGTATTAGCCAGTCAATGATTTTTTTTTAAGATGAATTAGTTTCATTCTTAGTCTCATCTAAATTCTTGCAACAGACAGTAATAGTAGTGTCGTCAGCAAACAAAATACATTCATGCTTGATGACGTCAGGCATATCATTTATGTATATGAGAAATAATAAAGGCCCTAAGATACTTCCTTAGGGTACTCCGTATAAATTGTGACGATAGGTAGATTGGAATGTTTTTTTAAAATTATCACAAGTTTTTATTATTTCTACACATTGAGTACGATTACTAAGATAGCTTTTTATCCATTCAAATGCCTGTCCTCTTATACCATATTTATACAATTTTTCTAGCAATACTGGATGAGATACGAAGTCGAATGCCTTTGTCATGTCTAGAAAAAGCGATAAAGGATAAATGTTTTTATTTAGACATTCGGTTACATTTTTAATAAGCGTGAAACAGGCTAGTGTGGTAGAGCTCCCTTTTTTAAAACCAAATTGTGATTCTTTAAATATATCAATGCTTTATAAATAATTTTCTCAAAACCTTTGCTTAAAATAGGAATATGAGCTATAGGTCTGTAGACCTACAATAGGTGTACAGACCTATAGCTCATATTCCTATGCACATATTGCACATGGATTCTCTATTATGTGTTTTAAATAGTGGTTTTCTATTACTGTTTTTAACTGAAACGGGAAGTTTAATGACGCAGCAGAAAACTCGTGAGACAATAGAAGTATAATATATTATGTTTAAACACTTTTGTAGATGAATTGATCATTTTATCAATATCATAAGGAGATACAATATTTAGAAGTAAACATTTAGAGCTGGAATAATTAGTGCTCCTGTATCCAATTTCAATTATAAATGATATTGGAAATCTGGCTAATATGTCATTAAAATGATATGCCATTTCCGTAGGATCATTTTATACATCATTCATTCATCTTACATCATTAATAATTTTTGATTCTTATTATTAGAAAGCAAAGAGACTGCAGAAGAACTAATATTTCTTAAAAATGATTAACAGTTTGCTTAGCTATATAGCTTCCTGAAGCCAAGAGAACAAGAATTTTTATTTTTATTTTTTATTTTTATTGGGGAAACAGACACTGTTTACAAATGTTTATACAATAGTTTATAATATAAATAGAACATAGACCAATATAGTTTCCACCGATTCGTCATATCATATCGAGCGGTGAAGTTGACAGTTACTACGCAAAATAAATTATATACCTACTTATTAGACTTAACAAAAACAAAAAGAATACATGAATTAACTTAAGCTTAATGACAATACAAAAAACCTGCTAAATAAACAAAAGAATATTACACGTTCTCTAATCAATTTTTTACATTTCTTATAATTTTTGCATGCACGTAATAATAATATAAAGGTATTGGTATTAACAATAAAGATTTATTTCTTGTATTGAATCTGGGACATCTAAAATTAATATAACTTAATAAGTAAGGGAAATCTATTTTTTTTTTCAAAATCTTCAGTAAAAACATAGTGTCTCTCTCCATTTCACGATTTTCATATGTAGGCATATGAAGGGTACAGGGGCAAAAAGAGGAATATCACAAAATTGTTTTTTTTATTAACATTGCAATCTATAATACGTGGCATACTTTTCAACTTTTTTGAATGGGAGCTTTCTACCTTAAGCTTAACTTAAGCTTTGTGGTGATTACATGCCACATTACGCCTTATACCAAAATTGGACGTAGTTATGCTAACTAGAACTAACCCACATCATATCAGTTTTGAGATAATTAGGTTTTTGTTTTAAAGGTGTGTAGAAAAAAATAGGTAAGTTTTATGAGATAAATAACTTAACAATGTTAAAGGACTGTATTAGCAAGAATATAGGAAAACTACATAATTCAATTTTATGACAGTTTAGTGTTTATTTATGATCAACAACCTGAAGGTTCCTTATAGCAAAATTATTGTATTGTGGTTTGGTTCTTTGTTGACTTTTTTTAGGAAAAGTAAAATGTTAGATAAGTGGTTTATTCATATTTTTTTATTGCAACTTGAACATACAAACAATTTATACTACTTTTACACACAGAAATGGTTAATAACTACACAAAGCAGTCAAAAATCACTATTATTCATCATCTTGTGCATAAAGTTACTTAAGCAGCATCTAAAAACTTCTATTTCAAAATCAACAGTACCAGAAAACCCATCTATGTCGTCTTGAACTGTTGAATTTCCGGTTAATTTTTTATAATATTCTTGAGCATCATCTGGTATAAGATGCAGCAAACTTTTTAGGTCATTGAGCTTTGCTTCGGGAATAGGTTTCCCATTAGGCCAAAGCGGATCCATTACTTGTTTCGTTAATAATCCCGTATTTCCTCGTAAACTTTTCCTTATATTTACTTCTATATGTTCATCATCCAGGTTTGATCGCATAAAAATCGAAAACTCATCTTCTTTTTTGAGCATTATCTCTTTTGTATTAAGCCAAGATACTTTAGAGCCATCAGTAGCTTTCTTCCTGTTTGTTATTTTCTTTTCTAGGTTAGCACTTGACAAAAAATCTTCCGTTTTCATTCTCTGAACTTGCATCGGTTTATTCTTCTTGCATACCTGCATTATTTGCATATAGTCCTCTGGCGTATATAACCTTTGTTGTAATTTTAAAGCACATTCTATTCGGCCAAAATCAGTATCGTTCGGCAGGAAACTGTGACCGGATTCTAAAAAGCGTAGCCTGATTGTTTCAAGTGTTGGGTGATCGTTTAATAAAGCTTTTAGCATCAACGTTAGTTTTATATTACGGTTTTGACCTCCGCAAGAGTCACTCCAAAGTATTAAGTTTTTCACGCCGCTATCGCCAAGCCTATTCATTATATGCTTATATAAACAGGAGCCTACTTGTTGAGATCCCCTTCCCGCTTCACCTTCCACCCAAACATTACAATGGGCCTGGCCAGGAAGCGATTCCTGAGTGGATTCCTAAATTGTACGTCCATAGCTGCCTTTTGTAGAATACAATATTGGTTGGTATACGCGGAAGGGGTAGATTTTTGCAGGTCGAATGTTATCGTTTCGGTGAATCGATCTTCTTTAGCTAATTGCATATCATTTTTTAGTTGCTGTTGCAGTGCTTTTGCTTTTTGTAAGTATTCCCTGTGAGCACTATCCAGCATAGCCTTTTCTTCTTCAGAGCCTTTTAATTTTTTGCTAGAAAAGTAGTCGCATTTGTTACATGTATCCTTTTTTAAAGGTTTTGTGCGAAGATTGAACTTCGTAAGAAACACGCGTTTAACTTTTGAAAAAGAGAGCACCTTTTGCCCAGCCAATTTTGCTTCATCTTCGTATAACTTATAAATTGTAGGGAGAGTCATATCAGATCTCAAAAATATTGCATCGCTACAATCTGCTCGTCGATAGTGGGAAACATATGTAGGCAGTTTTCGAATGACATTTGTGATAAACTCTTCGCTTTCATAAGTTGCTTTATTGTGTCCTCCTTGGGAACCTCGTTTATATGTTATGCAATCGTCGCGTTTTTTGCACAGAGAAGTATTTACTCTTTTGGATGTTGTCTGAAGAGTGTTTAAAAACATTTTCTTGCAAACAAGTACATCGTTTAGATGATATATTCGAGTAAAGGTCTTTTTCTTTGAATTATTACTAGAAGCAGAAACGTATGAACGTTTTATTGGGTTTTCCTTCACACAAGCTGCAATAAACATATTTTGTGCTGCATAAGTGCCCAACGCATAGAACTTTTGGAATTCGGATAATCTGTTCTCCCTCGAAATCTTCTCTTGACATTTTTTTGGACAGTCACAGTTATAATCTAAAAATGTCTTTGGTTCAATTCTTTGTTTCCTAGAGTTAACATAGGGCAGATTTTGGTACTTTCTCTTCTTTCTTTCTTCTCTAGTGTGATCACCATACTTTCTCTTTCTATCCCTTTTTGGCGTACCTGAAGGAGATCTAGTTGCTTCAGAAATGTTCTCTTGCATGATTTGATTAGAACGGCTGGAAGTTTAAGTTTCAGTCTCATCAGTATTAGTTTCATAAAATAAGTCTGGTATAGAGGTAATCAGTGATTCTGATACTCCTGAACTGTTAACACTGCCACCAGTATAACTTTTCCCAACAAAATCCGGGTCCTGTACTGAGTCGTCGTCATCAAATATCACTTCAGTTCTATTGGAAGATGCCGGTGAAACTATTGGATTGTTCTCATTAATATTAAAATTTTCGGAAGCTCCGCAGTCATTTTCAAAGTCTTCCGTTAAAATATTAAATATATTTGCTGTCTCTGGTGACATTGAACACACAGGTGATGATGGAGGATCGGAGAGGGTGCTTTGATTGGGCCTTGGACTTATGGGACGAGACACAGGTGTGATCCTTTTCTCAGCAATGGTTTCATGAAGCGTAACATGAGGTTCAGAAGGTTTTATATACTGGTCAATGTTAGGAGAGGGGTTAGTGGATTGTTTTTCATGCATTATTACATTGTGATTGCTAAGTGGTCTAGGTGTTAACGGAGAATAGGGTGGAGGCTCTATACTTTTTTCTTCAACATCTTCATGAGATCTAATGTTAAAATACCTCGAGCACCCCATGCCAGAAAAAAGCAGTTCGACACTCTTCTCGCAACTGACTTCATGAGTCGGAACTTCATGCTCACTTAGGCGATTGGTATCGGCATAAGGCAAAGCTACAGAAGAAAGAAAAGATTATGATTTTATTACGATTGGAATAGCTAAGGCGTGAAAGCGAAACAAATAAACTCACATTCGCATCCAAACACAAGTAAGTATGTAGATACATATACAAATTAAGATTTGAGGATTAAAAATAAAACCGGGTACAACATGCTGCTGAAATATGCTCGCATTTAGAAAAGCAAAAGCTTCATTCACCTAAACAAGCTCATTCAAACTGTTTAGCTTGTTCTACATAAATACCCAGGAATATAGTTTTTATAAAAAGACAGCTATAAGCTAACAAATTAAAATATTAAAGCTCATCACCTCTGGATGATTTAAATCTTACGTAAATAATAGCTATACTTTAGTTTCCCTTATATCTCTTCACGCGAATCAAAACAACGACTAATGTATATTTCCTTGGCTAAAAAAGTTAAGAATCACGATAAAGGTCCATTCAGGATGTTAACTAGCTATATTTTTGTTTTTGAAAGAAAAACGGCCATAAATGTAGGGTTAACGACCTTTTTTCTCTAGTTAAATATCGTATACTGTATGCTAAAATTAAGTGGGTGTTTTGTGCTGTTTAGTAACTTACTCGTTTTTAACTTCTTTGGAGGATTACTATCTGGAGAATTCTCAATAATATCTGCAAAATATTAAAATAGGTATAAACAAAAATACTTGTGTTGTTTAGCAAAATGTGTTTGTGTTGTTAATTTTTACAATCTACCTACGATATACGATGAAAAAGACGAGACGACGACAAGAAACATAATGCCTGTTTAAGCCTGTAGTTATCAACAAAATAAAATCCTTTGAGGTTAGAACAACAAACTGATATAGTAATTATTTACTTACCTACACCACTGTGGTTTTCATCTTCATCATCTGAGCTATTTCGCAGGCAAGCACTTACAAGTGCCCTTGATCGAGCACTCAACTTTTTATTCATTCTTTTTTTAAATCAAAGTTTTGTGATCAAAGCACAGTAGAAAATGTAGAAGTGAATGTGTCAGTGTTACCCGCTAAAATTTCGTGTTGCTATTTTACAATTACGATAGTTTATGGTAGACAGTGGTAGATGTATAGGTTTAATATAATTATCACCCGGGAAAAATATGATGCATACGTAATTAATCATAATTATGTATTAGCGAACTAAACCCAAGCTTCATAGACACTTATTTTTTTTATGATTTCATAAAACATAATTATCGATATGGAACTAAGCATCTTGGTTATTTTTAAGCTCATTTACTTTTTTCGTAAAATGGAACCAAGCCACATGGTTCTTATAATTGTAATATAATTTATATTTTTATTTTCTTCTGGGAACCATTGGCTTGGTTCCATTTTGCGAAAAAAATAAATGAGCTTAAATATAACCAAGATGCTTAGTTCCATATCGATAATAAACATTCTAAAGTACGATAAGTACCATGCTACATGAGTCCATTTTGCTTATAAAAAGTGACTCAAACTCGGGTTGGTACCCTAGACGGCTCCTTTTTTTGCTTTGCGGCTTGCTATATCGGCCAGGATTTTTTCTAAGGAGATGTTATACACCATACACAGTCTATCTACATACATAACTCAATTTCACTCAAAGTGTGGGATGGTTCTAGTTTGCATAACTACAATGTATTTAATTTTAAGCTTGTAATTTAGCTGTACGAGTATTTCTCACGCCTGTGTTTTATTATAAGGCCGTAGTCATTAAGTAAGAAAATATTTTTACTTTGAGTTTATTACCATTTCTTTTATCACGTCGGGGTCACCAATGTCGGCGCTCTGACTGGGCTATACGCGTAAGGTTTTAGCGGAGAGGAAACTATATATACAATGCAAATGTACACTTAATTATTACTGTACAAGTCGTGTCCGCGTGGAATAGTGGCAAGAACTTTTTTTAATTTTATGTGACATTCCTTGTTTGTCCCCTGTACCCTTCATATGCAGTTTACAGTGGACTATAGTCCTTTGCCTTTCCTTATTGGGGATAAATTTTAAAAACAACAACAATCAAGATATGAATGTTTATATTTTAAGTGTTTTATAAATTTAGCTCCATTACATTTGTTACATAGAAGGGATTCGAAATAATTGAACCATATTCAAGCGTCGATTTTACATAGGATTTATAAAAAGCATCATAGTCCCTTCCAGGTCTCAAAATAAACCCAAGCCTACGTAGGAACTTTGCTGTAATATGAGTAATATGAGATTTGAAACCCAATTTACTGACAATTATATTATGACGGTCTCGCACCTCGTTCACTCGATTGATAGTGTCTTTATTTATAAGGTATAAGTACCTAGAAAATTTGGCTTTCTAGATAAAGTAATAACTATACACTTTTAGAAATTTAAATGTGGTGAGTTAACGCAGCAGTAATTATACAGCTCATTCAAATATACTGTATTAGTATAAAGTCATGAAGTTGTGTTGTAAGTCTAAAGATTTTCATGTCATCAGCATATAATAGAAATTTGGAATATTTAAAAACATTCATCATTTAAAAATAATTCACAAATCATTTAAAAATATGTTAAACAAAAGAGGATAAGATTAGAACCAAGATAAGAGCCCTGAGGGACGCCAGATATGATTGGTAAGAATGATGAATTTCATCATTCTTACCAATCCTATCTGGCCTTTGACCGTTACATCATGACTCCGGACGCAGATAAGAAAAAAATCATATTATAAGGTACAGTAGCAAATAACACCCACCGAACTATCTATGTTCTAAAAAGAAACTTATAATTCTTACTTAGTAAATATAACAATCAGTATTAATCAGTTTTACTTAAATAGATAGTTAGGTATTGTTTTATTTTTATCATGGTATGAAAACGCCCACGTGATGGTTAATAACGCCCGTGTATTGGTCAATAGCGCCCAACGGCCATATGACTGGGCGTTATTGCCACAAGTGGACGTTATTGTCATTTTGAACGTTTTTCAAAAAATACCTAAATAGAATTAAAAATATTAACGAAACATGAAGTGTTATTAACAATACAATATTACAAATGTTAAATAATAAAAGAAACCTGTCAAAATAACTTACAACTTCGGCAGAGCAGAGTTTATAATAGCGTCATCCGTGGCCGAAGTGATTGAAAGTTGAAAAATAGTCACTGTCTCTGGTCTTACCAGAGACAGTGACTAGTAACTGATCGCGAAATTTGGGCTGACGCTACGTGAGACGTGACGTAGCTCATTCGAATAAAACTATGATTTTTGTAGTTTGGGCTTTATTAAACACTGGGCGTTATTTGCCTCGAGTACCTTCTTGAATAAACGGGCTATCTAATATTTAAATTCACGGTTCCATACACGTTTATCCGATTGGTTTTTTATTTTTGGATTCGTTAATTTTTAAGTGTTAATTCTATCGATTATTTCTATGTACCTACGTAAATTTTACTCATATTTTTGACAGCGACATCTGTTGCAATTTACTAACACTAGTTTGTTATTTTAAATATACATCTTAGTAGAGGAACGTTATAACTTCTCTGAAGTATTATAGATGTCGCTGATAAATTTCTATAAAGTTCCATACATAATAGTTCAGTCCAAAAACATGTTTCCACGATGGTCCATACTTCATTCCATATCACAATTATGGATAGTAGAGGTATAAGGAGTACTATCACTGTAAGAATTAGCGTCCGTATTAACGCGTTCAATGAGGGTGGCGCTGCGATAGCGTATGAATTTTAAAGAAAGCGCTAAAAGTAATTGGAATAAGATATAATAAACAAAGGCCGACCAATTTCCACCGTAACTTGGCGCACTTTTCAAACAAAATATATGGTCGGGGCGCTCTCATAATATGATGTCTATAATGGGAGGTCTCACTGCGAGTTTTAGCCGTTGGTGGCGCTACAAGCGCATAACGTAAGCAACGTCAAGAATGTATGTAGTGTATGTCAAATTATTTTATGTCAATTTTTATATCAAATTTTATATTCAACAATCGTTAAAACACCGTATTTTTCCGTCTTATATTTGATTTTACAAAACTTAACTAAACTATTTTATAATAATAAACGCGTCTGTCACAATAGGCGGCATTGAGGTTTTCGTTGGTGACGTTATGCGCTGGTAGCGCCATCTGAGCTTGGCGTGAAACCTCAACTGAAACTCAGCACACTTCACTCCGTCTACAAAAGCTATGTTCATGTCGTGTTGGGTTTTTGAAACTTGTTTCCAATATAAGATTAGACTCATTATAACTCTTTTCTCCATAATCACGATGTAAACTTATTGCTTACATTATAGGTCCTTATTACAATCTAAGTAAGTATATATATTTAAAAAGCTATGTCTTTAAACCCTTAGAATAAGCGAATAAATTTTAATAAAATAAAGTAATTTCATAATAAATTTGTGGGAAAATATTTTTTATCTTACAGATAAAAAAAATTATAATATTCTTATTACAAAACAGCTTTTTTTAGAAATTAATTCTGAACTCTACAAGCCTCAAAGGCGTCACTGATTTTTAAACACTATACATTCGTATGCTTGTCTGATATTTCTACTAAAATTTTGTAAAAATATATACCAATTTTTATAAATAAGATATTTATTTATTTATTTATTTGTTTCAACCAAAAAAATTACAGCAATCTTTACAGGAATAACCTAATGCGATTGAAGTATTATTTAACTAGAACTAATAACAAGTAATGTGACCTTTGTGAGTTCACTCAAAGTTCTATATAATTGTTAAGGTAGAAAAGTTGTAAAATAATTTTTGACAATTTACTTTTATCACTCTATCCGCCGCACTCATAGTCACTTATGAACCATTAAGTCGTTCTTTTCTAGAGAATTTCTACTAAGTAAATAACGACTTATGGTTCATTAAGTGACTATGAGTGCGGCAGTTATGTCTTTTAAAACTTTTGTTTATTTAAACTTCTTTAGGGAGGTAAGCATTACCTTTGACACCTGACTTCAAGATTTGGCTTTAGGTACCTAAATATGTGTTTCAGTTACAATTTTATCATTTTACAGTATTTATACAAAGGTATATCGTCAATAGGAATTCATTAATCATCATTCAACCCACTCCTGGGAACAGACTCCTATGCGAGGGGGATCAGTTTATAGTTCATAGCATACTCGTATAAAGTAAGTAGTTGGCGTGTGGACTTCACATGACTTTATGTTGTCTGATGTTTTTCTTTAATGTAAAAAAAAATAAATTGTGTAAATAATAATAATTATGAAAATTTTTAAATAATTTAGGTACGCATGAAAAATCATAAGTGCAATACCGGGATTTAAGCCCCACATCATTTGGTTTTACTTTACTCGATAAGTAATCTACCTAAGTAGGTATGTAAAGTTTTTGGTACCTAAGGATAAAACCATAAATTATGTTTGTCTTAGGTTTATTCAATATTTAATTAAATATACAGAAGAAAAAAGAAGTTTAATATTAATTTAATTAACCTTGAATGAAACTATTTCATCAAAACTTTTGTAGGGTAGGTGTGAACAGTAAGCCTGGTATTTTTTTTCAGGAGCTGCCTCCCGAGCCGGTGATAACCTCAAGACGGACGGATACTTGACTCTCTAATTTAAATTTTAAAAATTAAAGGTGCTCATAAATATAGGTTAAATAGAATAAAGTTAAATTAAGTATTTAAAAAAATATGCAAATAAAAAGCTCATAGACTCCAACACACCGCCACCTACGGGGTCAATTAGGTAGGTATACTAAGAAACATCAAAACGACTTTAAAATTCATTCAAGTCTGTCTACTTGTTTAGGAGATTAAGATTTAGAAACATAAAACGCGCTATTTTATCATTATATATTGACGAAATCCTACATTTAAATTAGATTCTCGATAGAATGCCAATTAAAATAATAAATGTAATAAATCACTCTCTACGTCTCTACTCTGTGCCACACTGCGCAAACCTCATAAAACGTTCGCCAAACATTCTACATTATGCACGCCGGGACCCGCCTGAGCTCACGAGCGAGACAAAAATACTTATTACCATACATAAGAAAGAGAAAGATAATAACGGAATATAAATGCGCATCAAAACCGAGTGAGACAGCGCTACATAATTGTAGGAAATGGAAAGGGAGGGGCGGAGTTGAATTATTGAAGGCGTCGACCGTCGTTTGGGCTGCGAATGGCGAAGGGGTATATACAGGGGGTTGCGGGACGTGCGGGGGGTCGAGGGGTGCGAGGGGTCGGGGGTGTTTGCCACGGCCACTTTTCGCGCGTCTTTCGCGGTTAGACGTCGCCATCTTGCAGTGCAATGACCGTGATGCTCACTTGGTGACATGGAATAGGCAGGTGGGTGTAGATCTAAAACGGTTTATCGGTCTATCTATTCTGGAAATTGTATCAAAATCTGCTCAGTAAATTCATAGTGTGAAGGACTTTGAAGTGTAGTGATGACTTTTTTTAAAACTTTTCAAGTGTAAAGTGAAGAGGAATTGAATATTGCATTTTCTTTTTCAATTCTGGAAAATTGTAGAGTTCGGGATTCTTCGGGATGCTCTCATTTTAATAGGTATATTTTTTTCGACGTTTTTTTAACTAATTATGCGTATGTAATGTAACTTTACATAGTAGGTACATCACTTTATGATAGGTATAGTTTTTATATATTATAGTATTATATAGACTACTTAAATTAAATAAAAGTACACTTTATACTTATAAATTAATAACAAGCAACTTTGAATCCTCACTTTTAATTTTTTTTAATTGAAATTAAATGTAGGTACTTATGTAAGTTCGAAACAAATCCACCACCAGCTTGAAGGGCAGTTCTGCTGGGTAGAACCGGTGAGAAACCCAACAGTTGCTCGTTTAAAATAATAGTACCTGGATGACCGAGCTTTGCTCGGTATTTTTAAGAAAAATGTTATTATTATTCGCCAATAGATCGTCGGGAAGAGTCATATTTTTCTGTTTAAGTGACAATATTGGGCTAACGCGCCACCCTTTTGTTATTTTCTTTCAATAAAAAAAATAATTTTATGTTTAAGTTGATTATCTATAAAGTTGATTATTGAAAACACGAATAAAACAACATTTTCTGAAAATGAATCCTAGCTAGGTCGATTTATCCCCCGAAATCCCCTGTATACTAAATTTTATGAAAATCGTTGGAGCCGTTTCCGAGATTCTGATTATATATATACGAGAAAAGAATTGAAAATTGAAATTATAAGAATTGCTCGTTTAAATATATAAGATAAGATTTGATAACAATATTGCTATACATTATTTATCTACTTATCCTATGTAAGAACCAACTAGACATTAGTCCCACATATTAAGCTTTTTTTAACATTTAATTTTATTTTTAAGTAACTGAGTTACTTAACAAAAAATCCCTAACTTAATTGACATTACTTATGATTTTAATTATACCTATAGGTAGAGTTACTAATATATTGTAAGTATTTATTTAGTATACTAGGTATACTAATCGTATCAATGATCTTTAGCTTGGAATAAGAAGAAAACGTAAAATACTAGAGATTCACCCTCGCTTCACCCACCCGGGCTTTTTCCCGATAAGTCACAAATTAAATATTTTCCCACAATAAAAAGTATCCTATATGTTAACCCGTTGAACGTATAAGCTTCTGTCGCTCAGAAGGCCCGGGCAAAGTGACGGTGTCGCCGGGGCTCGCCCTACTGATAAAGGGGAGCACAACTAAAACGAGCATTAAGTGCACGAAAATCGACGCACTCACAGTGCAGAGGGAGGATAACCAACCCTACCGGCTGGTGTGGGTGCAAAATAAAGCGATCGCACTCTTCGAATGGGGAAGGGAATCAGCCTTCACACTTGCATGCTCGGCTCTCTCAAGACTCAGTGGGGGGAGCGACCGCACACCCTCACAAAAGCTCAGTGTGGACGCCATGAGGGTAGGCTCTATAAGAGGCGATGTGGCTGATCGCTACGGTTGCCTATTGGCCTCATCAAATCATGAGGTCATTGTCTACGAAGACAGAGGGGAAGACCTGACCTTTATGAAAGGAGAGGTAAAACAAAACCCCCCCTCTATGGAGCAACCCCCCATGGGGCCCCCGCTGAGTGGATCTGAACGCCTTCAAAAACGGACAGAGGCACAAAATGAAGCCTCCAGCGCAAAGACCTGTCAGGGGGAATGGCCTAGCCAGGACCCCCGACTAAGGGCAGTAGATAAAGCCATCCACCAAGTGGTCTCTCTTAAACAGCGAACAAACGAGGATAGGCAGGCCATGGCGATAAGGGAATTCTTTAAAGTCAAAAGCTTGGAGAAACCTGAATCGCCGCGCACCAGCCGCACTAGAGCTGATATGGGACAAGTAACACCACCGAAGCTAAGACCAGCATCAAACCCACAGGACCATGCCATTAACGCATTCGTTGAATTCCTGGCAATAATAAAAGGAACCCGAGAGGTTAACCTAGCCACCTGTCAAAAGATCATGCAGGCCTACCAGCGAGGAAGTGAGAAGCTGCTGGAAGTGGAACTCAACAAAGCCGAAGCGGCCATATACGACAACGACACTTCCCAGGTAATACATGGAGAAATGTATGGGTCGTATATGACCGCTTATAATACCACGAATGGCTTCGTGGGACTGGTCGAAGCTGAGGGGTGTAAAGATGAACCCCCAAAATTCCAAACACCTCCAGGAGACCCACTAGTTGTGGTAGCCAAGTGCACGAGGATAATGCTGGACGACAGGATGCTCAAAATGGTTAAAACCATATCGAACGAAGTCGATACCGGCATTATCCTTGCGAACTGGAAACTGCCAAAAATAACGTGGACAAACGGGGTACCCGGATGCGGCAAAACAACTTACATCATCAGGCACTTCGATAAGGATAACGAAGTAGTAGCCACCGCCACAGTCGAGGCAGCAAAGGATCTAAGGGAGAAGCTCGTGGAACGGTTTGGTGACAGAGTCAAATCCAAGGTGCGTACCATGGCCTCCATACTGGCCAACGGTTTCAAAGAGGGCACTAGGTGCAACCGCCTAACGGTCGACGAAGCCCTCATGAACCATTTCGGAGCCATAATCATGGCAGCCCGACTGTCAGGCGCAGAAGAAGTGGCACTTATCGGAGACATAAACCAGCTGACTTATATCGACAGGGAAAACCTGTTCGAGCTGAGATATTGCTGGCCAACTCTGGTGACTAACATCACACGTGAGTTGTCTTGCACGCATAGAAACCCCATGGACGTTGCATATGCCATCAGCGAGGTCTACGGAAATATATACTCATCCAGCAAAATTATCCATTCCTTGAGCATGAAGAAATTTACTGGCGCGCGACTTCCATCGACCCAACAAGGAACTCTATACTTGGTCCACACTCAGGATGAAAAGAAACTCCTGATGGACCAAGGATATGGATCCGGTGAAGGGTCGCGCGTTATGACTATACATGAAGCGCAGGGTCAGATCTGCAGAGAGGTCATTATCGTTCGGACAAAGTGCAAGAGGCTCCGCATTCACGACAGTGTACCACATGCGGTTGTAGCGGTAACTAGGCACACCAACACCTGTGTCTACTACTCAGATGACGGTGACGACGCGATCGGCAGGTTTGTTCGTCGAGCGGAAGGGGCCTCAGCGAAAGCCATTCTGGAGCACAGCCTCAAAATTTCCATCTTAAAACGTGACACAAACATCTCCGAGGCTGTGCTTTCCCAACTGCATGAGGGGACAGGGTCCTAATGTCATAGTGTGAATTTAAGACACAAACATAAATGAATACAGAATTAAGGACTAGTACGTAAGATAAAGATAAAATGTGTTATAATTAGAATAAACATAATGTTAAGTATTAAAATGTTAACATAAGTAGGTATAATTTTACAATAGGAAAATATGTACATATTTCATAAGCATGTTATAACATACTATCACATATAAAAAGAAAAAAAAAAAAAAAAAAAAAAACATTATAATAAAGTCGGTGTCGGACCACGTCCGAATAGTCTATATGTATCGCTAGCTTGTATCGCTAGTTTTAAGTATCAAAAAATTGTAAAACGCCAAACTGTTAATGATTAAAAAATAACAAAAGGCACGGGCGCTTAATGCCTGTGGAACATTTCATTAATAAAAAAAAAAAAAAAAAAAACCCGTTGAACCCGTTGAATATCACGATAACAAATTTCAATAAAAATCGTTAAGTGGTTTTCTCGTGATGCGATCACAGATTGATAGAAAAGAAATCTAAAAACTATAGATTCGGCGTCTGTATCGATAATAATGACTCTTTCAAAGAGATTTTTCTAAAAATATTTAATATCCATTCGACTTAAAATATACTCTGTAAATGTTTTTCAAACAACGCATACAGATATGATAAAAAAACTTGCAGTAAAATTATATGTCCATCTCTACACCGGTTAAATGTATCGGTTAAAAAGGAATAAAGAGTTTTCGTTTTACGTATTAATGCATATAACGTACCTATTTAAAAACAATTTGAATAATTAATATTTTGTTTACTTGCGGGTGTGTCAGAGGTAGATTATGTATTAAATAATAGGGAAAACACAAAAAAGCTGGAAAATCGTAAAGTTTAAAACTGATTATTTGTCAGGAGAATTTACCGTACCTAGGACGAACTTGAGTAAAGCGAGGGAGTGTCGCTAGTCACAAATAAGTTGACCAAAAATCAATCAATATAATATGAGGTCGACTGAACATGTCGAAGACATTAATCCAATAAGGAGCTTGTTGCAAGTGGCTTAACCGTAAACGTAAATTACCCTTCAAAAGACTTCAACGAATTCTTTAAAGTAGAAACTAACTATCAAAAGAGCTAGTTTGGATATTTCAAATCTAATTAAATCATATTTCAATTTAAAAACCTTATGACACACATAGATATCACTGATATATTAACTAATAATTTATATCTTATATATAAAAATCTCGTGCCAGTGTTTGTTATCGAACTGTTTCTTCTCCTTCGATTTTTATGAATTTTTCTTGGTTTAAGTATTAGGTAGGTCTGAGAATAGCTCGTAGGCTATTTTAGATTTATTAATATTTTATTTTATTATATAATTATTTATTATTTTAGACCAAATTTTTATTTTTCACTTTTTTATAATTTCGCATCAAAAAATTCTTATAACCAACATTTTTATCCCACGGGCGCGGGCGAAGCCGCGGGAATCGCTAGTTTAGACATATAGTTTCCGAATCAAAAAGTCATTCTATACATAATTAACATAAATAACTTCAATGTCTAATAAGAAATACCTACATTAAAGATACAAGAGAAAATCATTCATTAATTAAGTTTTTTCAAGTCGTTTTTTCGTTAAACACTACGATTAGCGACAGCGTGGATATTTCTTAACTATGTACAACATGTTTCGCGGATTTATTAATATATAGGTACCGTACCGTACCTACTATCACATAAAGTAAAAAACTCGGAACGTTCTTTTCTTGGTTCTCGGAAGTTATCTTGTCACGTTTCGATGTTTGTCACAAAATATAGGTTATTTTAATACACAAATTTTATTTTAATTAAAATAAATAAAATTTCTAAGATAAAAGTAGCCTCCTCCTCCTTATAACATAAGCTATTTGCGAGTGAAAGTCCCTTCAAAATCGATCTAGCCGTTTCAGAGATTAACTGAACTACGACGACTACGAGACAGCGAGATTAATAATTAAATAAATAATAGATTAATAATTAATTAAATTAATGATGTTCAGTAAAAAATTGTAATAATTTTATGCTGAATAAAATATTTTGAATTTGAATTAGAAAAAAACCAGAACAGACAGACAGACAAAAACACAGATAAAAATTTTTTAAATTGATTTTTTGATGCAAATACCTACAGTTTATAATTTGATATGCTTTTAGTAAAAAGCTGTTAATTTGAAATTAAAAACAGACACTTCAATTTAATTATATATATAGATGTATATAGATAAGCTTTTAAGAAGAAAAATTTTAAATTGTAGGCTTTTGTATGAATCCAAAGTGTTTACCGATTAGGCAAATAGAAAGGCGATCGCTGCCGGGTGAGTTAGTAAGTTAATGTGGATGCGTGTGCACGGACTAATTGAAAATGTTAACAGAAGAAATAAGTAGAAGAAAGATATACCTACCAGGAACGTTATATTATATACAAAGTATATACGGTATTTACATCAAGAAATCAACTTTAAAATTTTTTGTCTGTCTGTCTATTTGTTTGTTTTTTCCATTTAATCTCTGAAACGGCTGAATTGATTTTGACGGGACTTTCACACGGTTATAAGGATTAACTTAGGCTAAATCATAACCCGCGGCTTCACGCGCGCTAAATCTATAGTAAGGAATATATTAAGCAATTTAAAATTGAAACAATTTGGGTAAATTAGTCCAACCTTTCTGAAATGCGTTTACTAACGATCAGCATTTTATTTTTATTTGTATGAAATGAAAAAAAACCTCATAACTTCTTCCTCTTTATGCTATGGACATTGTTAACGCCTACTGACTTTGGAAGGAAGTTTTTGTCTTTGTCATTTGTATGGGATTACGTGCTAGAGACAGCGCGATATCGCGGATAGAGTATATTAACGAGATTTTGAAGCATAGGTAGCTATTTTAACGATTTCTTTATGTTTTTTACCTCAACACGGTCATTTACTTAAATGATACTATTTGAATAATTAGTTTTACTTTGAAAGCGTTTACTTCCCATTATAAATAACAAAAAATAACTTATATGTTAAAGTCCCATTTAAATTTGAAAATAAAATTCCACCACTACGCCACTTCCACCATTACCGCCGTCGCTTTTATACAACGATAATTTCGATAGTCCTTTATCAAAAAGCGTTAAGCATTACGAGTCTTAACATTATTTGCAATCCCTAACCCTTCTTAATCTCCATACATATATTTGTGTGGACATCGCACGTAAACGTACCGACAGAAATGCCACCGGAAGTTGACAAACAGAAAGCTTAATGTTTATCCTTTAAAGCTTCCGATTTTTTTACTAGAAAGTACTTTATTTATAATTTAGACGATGCTTAGAAAAGAAAACTTAAATGTAGAAGTGTCGGTTGGTATATCAAGTTATTTTTTTTCTTTCGTATGAAATAGAGGTTTTGAACAAAGAGTTAATGATTCAGATATAGGCTTATTATTGTAGTCCAATATGAACTACTACAGCTACTCTTGCGTATTTTATATAGTTAAATTTAGTAAATTCCTATTCCTAAACTTATTGTTGCAAGCAAAACACGAGTATAAAAATTTAATAAACCAATTGAAATACGAGTATTAGGTTTCATATATGTAACTAAGATAAGCTTAATATAAGATAAGACCTTCAGATAAGCTTTATGAGTTATAAAGTATACATACCTTATTTTGTAATCGGTTAAAATGAATTTCTCGATACAATTTGGTACAAACATATTTTACTAAATCCGTATTTTAATTGAAGCATAGATAATTTAATATGACAGAGCTCATACCATGACACAATGCCCTCTAAGCTTTACAGCAGTTGAGCAAACTGTATAGATGTAGAGC
This sequence comes from Boloria euphrosyne, assembly GCA_951802675.2. NCBI lineage: Eukaryota > Metazoa > Arthropoda > Insecta > Lepidoptera > Nymphalidae > Boloria > Boloria euphrosyne. Next base: position 9,023,017 of record OX637896.1, read on the forward strand.
TTTATCCAATATCGCCCTCCGACGTCCGCCCTCTGCCCTCCGAGAAAACATCAGGTGTGAATGTGTTTCTACGCGACATGAGCTTTTACATCTTTTGTATATGTTTAATTTGCTATTACTCGGGATTGTCTCGTTTTTAGATAGTTTTTAATATCTTTGTAGAAATGTTGTGATTTTTTTAAGTTTTGTTATACTGGAAAGGCTGTACTGATTTTGATAGGAATAAATGTACACTGATAGGTCTGGAGTAACACTAATGCCATAATTTACTTTTCTTTTACGGATGCAACCAAGTGTTGTAGTAAATATTATAAGGAGGCTAAGCCCTCAGAGTCCAAAGTTGACCTTTCATTGAGGTTCAATATGTGAAATTAGTGTTTGATAAGTAATTTAAAAAATTTTGTTATAAACGGTTAAAATATAACTCTAAAACTAGCAAAAGAAAATTAAAAACAAACTGTAACGAGTGATCGCTCTAATTGGCCGTATATTTTAGGCTCGACTGAAACGCCGGCCGACGAAGGGGTGACACCTCCAACAGTAACAGATAGTGGAAGGGTGACAACCCGACGCCTGCTTTAAATAGGGAGGATTAAATTAATTGGCAATGTCCAATTCATGGTTATAGGGGTTGATTTAAAATCTGTTAAACGCTATAGTAATTAATTAACAGAGTGACAGTGGTGCTAATTCTGGTTTATACGCGGGGTTCAAAATTAACTGCCTCGGTGGCATAGCGACTAGCATCTACGGTCGCATATCCGAAGGTCCTAGGCTCGAGTCTCGGGTAGAGCCATATTTAAATTGAATCTTTCTGTTTAGTAAGCCTCATCAATTGGTTGACCCCCGTGCTTCGGAGAGCACATACAGCCGTGGGTCCAGCGCCTTAATTTTTACTGGACCGGAGTATGAGTACCTACGACAGGAATAAAGAGTGCACTTGTGTCTGCGCGTACACTCGTGCACTATAATATCTGCTGAGCAGTTGGCTAGCCTCAATGAGATTGGCCGCAATGGCCGCAGTCGGTCGGAAGGACACTATGTACAAAATTGTCTTATTCCAGTTGTGTTAACAAATGTTATTTCTGTCAATTTTCTCGCCGACTTTCCTTGGCAGAACTGCCACCGAGCTTCCGGGCGGCGTCAACTTCTTTAGACTTCGTAACTTGTCATAGTGTATAACTTAGGTACATAATGACATTTATTAACTAAGTATGATTTGTACAATGTACATGGTTGGTAGAGTTGTCGAAGTGTTGATTATACAAAGTTTGAAAAGATTTTGTATATGATTATGCATATTTTTGTTTGTCGCAGTCCGGTCTTAATGAAGTTGATATCCGCTAAAATACAATAATATTAATGGAAACGATAGAAAGCGTTTCCTCTCGTTCTTTAAAATCAAAAGCTAAAAAATCGTTTTTTGGATTTCTCTTTATATAAATAAGATATTTTTATATGACATAGAATATCGGTAGGTATTTAATAACTGAAATTAAGGAATCTAATTTGAAAACGCTAGCAAAAAGCTGAACTTTGTGAGAGCTCGCGTAGTTTTTCTAAGGGTAATAATGTTACAGCGATGTTAACTCGTTGGTTTTCTAACAGATGGCTTTACTAGTACAATAACATTCTATCCAATGTATTCAAAATTGTTAATGTTTATTTTTTAATGGTTATAAAATTATATTTTTTTTTTTGACAGATATCATGTAGATTAGGAGTTAAATTACTATGTTAATGCACAAGTCTATTAGCGTGAAAGTTTTTCACTAAAGTGTACCACAAAATACTCAGGTTGTGGGATAGTGTTAGGTCTCACTAATAATACATCAAATACCATCTTACATGTTCCTAACTTTTTGAACTAAGTCTACATATAATTTTCGTTTCGTTTAGTTTAAAAAGAGTCGTAAAACTTCTGACTTGGCTTCTATTCCATCCCAAACGTCTCCCAATGTGTAGCATTTGCAAATATGGAAATATTTCCCAGTACAAATACAAAATGTCTCTCGAGACTCCTCTCGCACGATATGTTCACAAAAAACAAGGGTAAAATCCAATGATCTTCTTTCCAAGTCATACTCTACTTACTAAAAAAACACACTAATTAACTTATAAACAGTTTACTTACCTTATACCATACCTAAGTCTTGTGATAAATCATATCATATTATAAAATATAATACGAAAGCATTCCCGTTACAATTTATTTAGAAATTACTATGGAATCAGTCTAAGAAATATAATATCTTTAAATTTTAAACAGCTTTTTACATCGCACTGTAGGAACTAGGAAACGGCTTCTCTCGACGCGAGGGAACTCAGTACCAATATGGCCTAGTTCACCAGTGTGGTTAAATGCAGGCTAGTCGACTTTATGTATTTCGAAAGAACACGCAGTATATTTCAGTACCGTGTATAAATATTAAAACTCCATTTAAGTATAATTAAACAAAAATGAAATGCATTAAATCGTTGGTAAGCGCTAATTAAAAACAGCGGACTAAATTGTCTAATTATTCTGTGAATATACGGAATAGTCAATTTAAGTTTTTATGGAGTAGTAGTTGTGGACATTTTGGAAAACCTGAAATGGTGTTATTATTACAGGATTTTTGAATAAACTCAAAGATCAAAATTTTACAGAACAGCTTGTTTCTAATAAAATAATGAGTATATAAATCTGCTCGTCGTCACCCCACCCCTGTCCCAAAGCCGGCAAATATTTGCGCCTTATAATTGCTCCGCGGTTCGACTCCCAGCGGTAAACATATCGTAATCTGCTAAATCGAAAACGTTGCGAGACTTAAATTATTTCAAGTGTACATTTGTTAATAGGTTACGATGGTACATTGCACGTTATATAAGTATATTGCAGTTGTATGTATTATGAACATATTTCAATGTAAGACTTTGATAAAAATCAATATTAGTTAATCAATATCTTCAGCCCTTTTAACGTCCCACAGCTGGGCACGGGCGTCCCTCAGTACGAGGGGGATAAGGCCATAGTCCACCGCGCTGGCCTAGTGCGGGTTGGCGGACAAGTGGTAATCATAATAGAAAATGATTCGCACATGGAAATATCAGAGGTGCGAGACCCAAATTTGAACCCGCATCACTCGGTTATCGGCTACCACTGTCTCATTCTTAGTTAACATTATATACTTTGAAAATTAAATGACAAAATATTTTACAATAAATGTTTGTTTGAATTACTCAGAAATTAGATTCTTTCCTGCTGTAAAAAGTATCTTATCATATGACCCAGATAACCAACATAACAAATTTCAACCGAATTTGCCCAGTCGTTTTCTTGTGAAACGGTCACATACAGACAGACAAAAAATCTATTTGTATCGCAGTCTCTCCTACAGCCTTTACGAATGCCTAGTAAAAACTATGTAAATCATTAAACACATGTCAAAAATACTGAAACTGGGATCTTCACCGTAAAAACAATGTAAGTACTGCTTTAGTTGTTTTTGGCGATATATAATTAAGACACTTTATCCCATCAAACGCTCGTGTAGACATCAATACGTTGTAGGAGAGTAATTGCCCCGGTCGTGTCGCCCTCCGGCCTTCTATTGTGATAACCTATTCGCGATAAAACCGACTAATTATAGGAAAGGGTCTATTTAAAAAGAATAATATACTTAGATTTATTGAAAATATATATTGTCTTTCTGTCTGTCCGTCTTTGATATTTAAACTGTAATAGTTCAACATAACTAACATGTTGATAATGGAACTGCACTAGAGTATTTCGAGCAATATGCGATTAATGAGTGACTACGACACGAAGCTTCCAGCAAGTATTTATTTTATATGTACACAAATAAGTATTTACTCAAGGTACTAATCTACATAGGCAGTGGTAGCCCCGCCGGAAACGCGTCGCTTGTATAACCGAGTGATGCGGGTTCAAATCCGGGTCTCGCACCTCTGATATTTTCATGTGCGAATCATTTCTATCCTGATTACCACTTGTCTTACGGTGAAGGAAAACATCGTGAGGAAACCTGCATGTCTGAGAAAACTTAGCAAGTTTTCGTAAGACATGTAAAGTCCGCCAACACGCATTGGGCCAGCGCGGTGGACTATGGCCTGATCCCCTCGTACTGAGGGAGGCCCGTGCCCAGCAGTGGGACGTCAAAAAAGGGCTGATGATGATGATGACTAATCTACATATTGGGTAAAATAAAATTCGTACTTACTCGTATCTGTAATTTGAATATTACTTAGAAAATCTAATTGAAATATTATTAGCGATACAAAAGCCGTATCTATAGTTTTTAGAATTTTTGTCTGTCTGTTTGTATGTATGTGCATACAGATTTTAGGGTATGGTTAGCCGGATATCCGTCAATATAAAAAAGTCTTTATCCTTCGGAAAGTATCTTATTTCTGAGAAATCTATACTTGAACAGATAAAATTTATTCTCCAGTAATATATAAAATTAGAAACTAGGAATTCGGTTTCCGATCGCGGACCCGGGGCGGAACCACAGGAAAAGCTAGTCACAAATTATAAAATATAGCCTAACCTAACCTTCTATTGGCTTCTTACTCAACTGCTGAAGTTAACATAATTCGAATATACCAAATGAAAAGCAAAATTACGGTATACAACAACCACTTTAGCCTTGAACTTTCATAAAACTTTAGGACCCTTACGAGTAAGTAAGCATTTCGAAGCCAGGTGCAGTGTTGGCACAACAATGTGCACTGCGCACTGATACAAAGCGAGGCGTGTCGGGGCCGTTGGTAGTCGAGCACTCATTATTTCATTTGACGGTTAACGGAGCTTTTTGATAAAGCTCTAATTGAATTTTCGTATGTTTAATAATTGTACTTCAGAACTTTTGTTTTGCCTGACGTTTTGGTTGTATGGAAATATGTTTTATGTTATTTAGTTGGCACTATTTAAACATTCACTTATAAATATGTTCTGTATTGAAAACAAAGTAGACATTATTGTTTTAATTTTGAATGCGTTACAAAATAATAATATATTTCTGTATTTAATCTTTTTTTTTAATAAAAAGTACAAAGTACAAACTAAATAAGTAAATTGCTCATTACTAAAATATGACTCTATTCACCATGATACCCTTAATCGTAATAATTCAGAAAAAAAGAAATAACTTAATTTTCAATATGACTTTTATAATACTAACTAGCGACTTCCCCTCGCTTCGCTCAGGTTCGTCTCTAGGTAGGGGTACCTACCTATTTAATTTTATACCGTTAGTATAACATTGTAACAAACTTAAAGTGGTAGTGCCATGCTTGTTACCTTCGTTTAACAGCCCTGCCACACCGCAGGGCTTGCAGATGTCCATGGGCGGAGGTGATCACTTCCCATCAGGTGAGCCTCCTGCCCGTTTGCCCCCTTTGTTACATAAAAAAAAAAATTGTAACAAACTTTGAATGTCTGACTTATATCAAATCAAAAACCAAAAATATAAGTTTCAAGCTTCTAGCTTTAAAAATAACATAATTTCCATACAAATTTTCATCCCTTATTTCAACCCTTTACAGCCCTTTTTTCGCCTTGAACCCCTGTGTACCAAATTTCATTTAAATCGGTTCTGTACTTTTGGCGTGAAAGCACGACAAACAGACTGATAGAGTTACTTTCGATTTTATAATATCAGTAAAGTAAGAATTATGCACAGACAACCAATTTAAGAAAAATGTATAGGTACCAAGCTTCGATGTTGTAAATAGTTACCGCTTAGGTAACCTTTTTAAGAATAAATATCTAGATCTATGACACAAAAGAGATAAAAAAGACTTTAGAATCCAGTTTTAGAACTTGGTATAAGACTTAGTAATTAATCACGAGAAAATTGAACCTACAGCCCTTATCATCCCTCCCATTATCTCATCACTTTGAAATCAGCTTACTGTTCCAAAGCTAATCTCAGTCAATATCATAATTACTTATATCTAGTATCTCGATCCTCTGATCGCATCGCATCCTCTTGACCGATCACAGATTAGGCACATGCTACTTAAACTATCGTTTATTAAATTTAAACTCTACATTCTCAACAATAGGACTCAAAATTGAACGTAATATAATGTAATCTACTTATATTGAAAGCACTCACAAGACAAGTACACTGGGGGTTAAAGATATGCAATGATATGCGAAGTTGTAAAGTTACGAGTAGTTTAACCTGAGGTTTTACGTTGTTTTAGTGCAAGTGCGTTTTTGCATCACGTTTTTTTAACTTAATAAGCATTTCCCGTGGCCACGCTCGCGTTATGAAGACTAAAATTTTTTATTGCTTACAAACCAACTCTTAAGCATTATAATATACTAGCCTTTCCGGCGGCTTCGCTCGTGTTCTAAAGGCTGGAAACCAAATTCTTTCGTCCGTCCCCCCTCACCACCGTCCGTCCCACCACGATATTTTGTTGCGGAGTTATGTTAAAACTATGATATCTCGTAAGACATTAAGATAGATGCCGAGAGCAATTTTGTTCAAAATTAAATACTTGTGTTGAGTAACTTATTTATTTAGGTAAGGAAATATCATGTTTTAAAAACACTTTCGTAAATATTGCATTATCTTAAAACAAATTTGATTAAGTACCATAAAAAGAGGTTAAAGCGCATCAACCTTAAAAGATAGACAAATGTTATCGGTGACTTTTTTTAGAACTTCTAAAGGGGAACAATTTCCTCATACATGATTTTTGCATAACTTTAACCGTTTACGCAGCGCACGCAACGGAAGGTCTCAAAAGTAATACTTTTCTCCTGTTTTTGCAACATTTTCCATTGATGCTCCGCTCCTATTGGTCGTAGCGTGATGTATCATGTAATATAGCCCATATAGCCTTCCTCAATAAAGGGACTATCCAACACAAAAAGAATTAGAGTTCCTGAGATTTGCATGTTCAATCAAACAAACAAACTCTTCAGCATTATAATATAAAGTATAGATAGTAATAAGGTTTTTTTTCAATTCGTCATATTTTAAAAAACTCTATATTTTAGAATAATAAAGGTAGATCTGTAAGCTTTTCCTATTGCCGATGACAAGTTATCGAGCTTTCTGCTTGTATTTTTATAATTTCCTTCTCTTAAGAGAGCTTTAGCTTCACTCAATACTCGAGTTTGATAGAAGCTTGTCGTGACGTCTGTCGCCGAGACGTCATTACCAGCGATCATTAGCGCGAAGTCGACACGCCGCCGCTACCGTGCGGGCTGGCCCCCACTCTACCACTCTACTCAGACGATTTATGTTGGGAAATAACGCTGTGCTTACTTTACTGTAACATATTTTTCTAACTTTTTTTATATACGAACAAATCTAAAATAATTTATTTTTATAGTATGCTTTTATTTCTTCCGTTTTAGAATTTCAGGAGTTCCTTAGTGTTCTTCAGATACCACCATCAAACCAGCACCATAGTTTTCTATGAAAATATAGTACTAAGTCGATGTTAGTAAAAAATATATTTAAACCTATAATAATTTAAAATAACAAGTACATAGTATGTTTTAATCCAGTATATAATATTTTTTTCTATCTTATAATCTCTGGTATTTTTATTTAAAAAGAAAAAATAAATCTCAGTTCTCAAAAAATTGCTTCCTCAAAATAATGTAGTTTATCGAATGTACGTATAATACAACATTAAAAGCAAATAATTATGTAATAAAATAAATAATTCATAAAGCGAGTGGGGAACATTTGACACTCTTTAAATACGCTGCAAATATCATTAATTGCATCTCTCTCTTACATTCAATACTCTCTATCACCATCTCTTTCTAAATACTATAATCCGGATTTGCCGTTTAGTCGGTTTTGATTTATGGCGTTGACGGCATTTATATTGAAATAAATGCTCTGTTTATTTTGATGGGGTTTTGTTGATGAAGCAATTTGTTTTATATTACATTTTAACTGTCTATTTATTCTACTTGTATTCAGCCCTTTTTAACGTCCCACTGCTGGACATGGTCCTCCTTTCAATACGAGGAGGATCAGGCCATAGTCCACATAACTTATCTTTCGAGAACTTGCTAGGTTCTCTCAGACATGCAGATTTCCTCACGATGTTTTCCTTCGCCGTAAGACAAGTGGTAATCATGATAGAAAATATTCGCACATGAAAATATCAGAAGTGCGAGACCCAGACTCGAACCCGCATCACTCAGTTATCCAAGATCGTTATGACCACTGAGCTACTACTGTTTGTTTATTTTACTTATAATACCTAATACCCGCACTTGAATTAATCCCCAAACTAAGCAATTACAACAATAAAATGTAGAAATAATCGTATTTTCACTTCCTTAATTGTCACGTTTAACCGTCATTACTAATTCTAAACATAATTTGACCTCCACCCTCAAATATTACTTTTAGAACAAGGGGTCGCGTCAGGTTGGTCGTATTACACCGTGTAAGCGAGGGGGAGTAAGCCGCAAATGGTATATTAATATGTTTATATTTTCATTTGAAATATATTCGGATATATGACATTTGGTGTAATTCCTATGTTTTGGTGTTTTTGACAAAATCTATATAAATTGAAAGTAATTATTGTAATTTGTATGTTTGTCTTTTATACGTTCTTAAACTATTTATCCGATTGTGATTTAACTTATTTATGTACTAAAAATGTTTTTCTTTCGAGCTTATCTGAGATCTTTTATGGATTTCTAAGCCATTAAAACCTGGGTACGCTGCAAACAGAACCAGGGTTAGTTGTTCGTGGTACATATAAAAAATAAACATGTCTAATCATTTAGTCTGTCTGTAACTACCTACTAAAAGGTCATGGTTTTGATACCCTAGATTTTAGAGTTCCAAAAGAGCCTTGAGTCAAGAATTTCTTAGTGTCACCTCAATGATGTTGGTCGCCAAATTATTTCTCGTTTAACAATCTTTTACAATCATAATAATTCCTTCTACCCTTCATAGTAAGTACCCTACTACAGAACACCCATACTAAATCTGTACTAATATTATTGTTTGTTTGTTTGAACGCGCCAATCTCTAGAACTACTACTCCAATTTGAAAAAATATTTTTGCATTAAATAACGAAGGCTATACATAAACTTTATATCATCATTTTATATATTACAGAGATTATTTTATATATTACATATATTATTTACGAGTTTGACGACTCGTTTGGCTCAGTTGGTAGTGACCCTACTTTCTGCGCCAGCGGTCGCGGGTTCGAGTCCCGCTGGGGGCATTCATTTGCTAATCACGAATGTTTGTACTCCAGTCATGGGTGTTTATATTTATAATATGTATGTATTTAAAATGTATATGTGTAGTATATCAACTATCTGGTATCCGCAACACAAGCACGTTTCGTAGCTTAATGCGGAACTAGATGGCGCTGTTGTAATAATGTCCCAACATATTTATTTATTTATTTATTATATATCAATTTCATACTGGCAGTTAAAACGTACTCTCACTAGTACAAAAAATTCTTATTAATTTTGCTGTCTCATCTCACCATATTGTTAGACGGCCACTAGCTTTTTTTTAATAAAACGAATAAATCACTAGACAAGATTTAAAAAATCTGAATCTCCTATCACCGAGGATGATTTCTAATTCCGATGTTTCCACACCTCAAATTATATGTAAGTGACAGGAGGGTCGTCTGAGGGCTGTAATAAGCCTATAGCAGAGTCGCGCTGAGTGACGTCGAGTGAGGGCGGGAGTCGGGAGATACCTACTTTACTGCTTTATTGTGTTTTAGGATATTAAAAGATTAATCATATTTGTTCTATATTATATATTTAATATTTTACCTTCAGTCGCGGATTGATTTTGTTTTTTGGCTACCGACCTTTCGAATGCTTTACAGCAATCATGGTCACGGGCGAGACTAAGGTATTTGACGTTTCAGAGGTTCCTACCAACAAAAGAAACACTCAAAAAGGCAACAAAGTGTAAGCAGTTATTTATTTTAAATCTAATCATTTTAATTTTAAGAACATTGAAAATCTACCGGTTATACAATACTTAAAAAGATTTTTCATCCATACATGAATGAACGTGGCTAAAATGAATGTTAGTAAGAGTATACCTTATTTTTGAAAATTTTAATTTGAATTTAAAATATGCAAGAAATTTGCAAACCATATTATGATACAATATGTACAATAGTATAAATATTTCTACTTTTTTAGACTTTACTTGCCCATATTTTCTATAAAAATACAGAATTATAGTTTACGGTACACGTGAAGCTTCGTGACAGTATGAATAGTCGTCAGTCGGGCCTCTAATGGGCCTATAGCAATCTGTCGCGCCGGTGACCGCCGGCGTGAGGACAAACATTTTTGCAAAGTCTCACACTGAAATATTAGTTCATATTTTTAATCTATGTATGTAATGAAAATCGTTTTTACAAACCAATATTTTTTGTTTGTCAGTAATTTTTGAAACAAGTGGATTGCTTTTGACCATTTTACGAAACAATTCAGTCTAAAATTTTTGGTAATATATATTTTTTTTTGATAAATAAACCTTAACTTTCCAAAACTATTTCTTCTCTACATTCTTACGATTTCGTAACAAATATTTTAAGCTCTACTTTTTAATACAATTAAAATGATTGATATAAAAAATGTACTCTATTAGTTATACTTAATTGCACTACAAAATATCGTGACCAATTTCTCACTCATCCTTTAAGGGTTATAAGAGAGTTTCCGGCGGAAGTGCGGTTTTATAGATGATTGATGATAATCGATAATAAATTGAATGCACTTGAAAGATTAAATACTAAAAGGGATATTTTGATTTGAGTGACATGTTGGGTTGTGCGGACTTTATTAAATCAGATTTTTAATAGATATTAGATACTTTATCATCTAAAGGTTTCAATTCAATTCTACGAGTATTAGTTTAAAGACCAACTATACTGTCAGTCTTATTTTAACGTTTTATATTTAATACTTATTACTTTATTTACTTTTAATTAAAGTAATTAAATCTAATATATAAAAATCTCGTGTCACAGTGTTTGTTATCGAACTCCTTCGAAACGGCTTGACCGATTTTTATATATTTTTTTGTTTATATTTGGTAGATCTGAGAATTGTTCGTAGACTAATTTTTATTCCCCGTTGGTGATAAATGTGGCCAAATCCAGATATTCTATATTTTATTTTTAGACAAAAAATTTATTTTTCACTTTTTATAATTTGACATCAAAAATTCTTATAACCCTTTCATCCTTCGGGCGCGGGCGGAGCCGCAGAAATCGCAAGTTTTAAAATAAAATTGTCAATATATTATAATTTCTTTTTTAAATACCTAAATCATAATCATGACTTAAAAAAAATAATATATACTTTATGCCCAGCGAAAGAAATTAGTTCTACTGTACGTAATAGAGTTTCTGCTTTACTTTATAATCAAAAGTATTGCACAAGTAGGTACTGAAGTAAAATATTTTTGAAAATCCAAACAACTACTTCCTTAATTAGTAACGACAGTGGAGTTCGAGTTTGAATACGCATTGAAGGGTCCTTTTCCATTTGGAGCCATTCAAAACGCAATCCGAACGAATGTTTGCAAACGATTTCTCCACAAAGGCGCCGCGACAAATCGAAAAGGGTACACCCCTACACCCCTCGCAATTTGCTTAAAACAAGCGAGCTTTGTGCCGTAACCGCCACAATACGTGTAGAACTAAAAGTATTATTCTTTCCGCAGGCACTTGTCGAGAATGCAGCCGTTTCAATCGACAGCCCGCCCCGAGGGCCCGAGGGAGTCCTCCCCCGAGAGAGCGAAGTCCCCGGACACCCCCACGACACCGATCCTGAACTTCTCCATCGCGCGGCTCATGGAACCAGATAGAAAGAAGTCAGTTAGTCCAGAAATACCGCCAGCTCCTGGTTTTCTATCTTACGGTGCCCAACTTTTGGATTCTGCATTCAAACAATACATACCGGCAGCGAGACGACAGCTCGTATCTCACTACCCACTGCTCTACTATGGTCCAGACTTAGTATCACTTACGTACGCCCACCAGCTTCACTTACCAAGACCACCGCCAGTGCAGTCTCCAGTTCAGAGACCTCCAAGTCCTCGAGCCCCAGCAGCAGACCACGCAGTCTCTTCAACAACTGGTCCCACTCCATCTCCAGCAAAAAATAAGAGCTTTGCATGTGGCGACTGCGGCAAAGTATTCAACGCGCACTACAACTTGACGCGACACATGCCCGTCCACACCGGAGCTCGTCCGTTTGTTTGCAAAATTTGTGGCAAAGGCTTTAGACAAGCATCAACGCTATGTCGACACAAAATCATCCATACCTCTGAGAAACCGCATAAATGTCTGACCTGTGGGAAGGCGTTCAATCGTTCCTCGACATTGAATACTCATGCGAGAATCCACGCGGGGTACAAGCCCTTCGTGTGCGAATTCTGCGGAAAAGGATTCCATCAGAAGGGGAATTATAAAAACCATAGATTGACGCACAGCGGGGAAAAGGCTTACAAATGCAATATATGCAATAAAGCGTTCCACCAAATTTACAATCTCACTTTCCACATGCACACTCACAATGAAAGGAAGCCGTTCACCTGCAGCATCTGCGCTAAAGGATTCTGTAGGAACTTTGATCTTAAAAAGCATACAAGGAAGCTTCACATGGGAGCAGGCAGTTCTAACAATGACTCATCTTTGGACACGCAAGATGAGTCGACTCAGGAGGCAACAACTAGTCCAAGCGAGGAGACCAGTCGAGCTGCCTTCAGACCATTCCTCGGGTCCACGTACCCCAGGATCTTGGATCCAGCTCGAATAACAGCTCCTAATACATTCTTCTCAAAACTCTTGTGACCCGAAAATTACTTTAAGAATTATAGCGAAAATAACGAATGAGCGATTTGACGTTGGATTTGATCGAAGTTAGCTAAATAGATATATATTTAAAATGTAAATAACCAGATAAACATATATCAGTAGCGAATGTTTATGTAGTTTATATCGTATATTATAGTCTAAGACCTAGCATTGAAAATGTGTATACCGTATAAAAAAAATTTCTCAAATATTATTATAAAAACATTATTTTAATGTAACACTTCCGTTTATAGATTTATGTGTACGATGATTGTGATAGCAAAAATGTAAATGTATATAGATGTCTAGTTTTCTTGTAAATATTCTGTACTCTTAATAGGTTTAATTGGTAGAAAACGTTCAGGTTTTAGAATATCTAAAGTTCTTGTGTCACTAGCAAACCTTAATGCATGAGATCTTGCCTATCACCTCTAATTCAAATTCAAATTAACAATATTTTATTTAGCATAAAATTATTACAATTTTTTACTGAACGTCATGAGTGTACTTCCAGTTCGGAAAGAAGGAGCCACTGACCTGAGAAAAACTGGCGAAAAAAACACAGCGGAACTAATATTTTAGATATATAGACTAACAAGTGAAGATTGTATAATTTCCAAAACACTGTTAAAAGTAAATTTGGTTTTTAACGTATATAATAAGTTTACAGTCGGTAAAGTTTTACATAATCTTCTCTCTTCTTAATACTTGTACTTTAATATACACTACTCAAAAAATATTTGAATTGAGCTCTTTTATAGCCGAAAATAAATACATTTAAGTTCATATTTCCCATTTCATATGATACGATATATATACCACGAATACAAATTTATCTCAACTAGCACACTTTGAAGCCATTTACAAGAAAATTGAATTAAATACGTATGACCTTGAACTATTTTTAATTATATTCCATCAAAGTTTTGTTAGCTTTTGAATTACATAATAAAATAAACATATTTACATATTACATCGTTTCCAACTTTCATCGACATAATATGTATTATAACAGAGCTTTTCCGTATTAACTGAACTTTAATTATATACTTAAATATTTTTAGTATAATAGAATGTGCCCGTGAAAACAAGGCGTGGATAATGATCTCATGCATTAGTATAATACAATATACTTACAAAGCTAAGGTTTTTCTTCCTAAAAGCTTATCAAAAGTTTAAGAATTTCAAATTGTAATAGCTCTTTGTAAATGTTTTCCATAATTGTGAAGTAAATACTCGTAGTGTAGAGAATAAGATATGGATGTACATAATGTTAATAATGACCGCAATATGAGTGTAACTATATTACTGAGAATATACTATTATGAATTGAAAATTTTACTGTAGTTTCATTTAAAAGTGTAAAGTCAGGGAGACAAACGAATAAGTCGCTTATCGATCGATTATATTTAATTTGAATTACAGTGTCTTATACAATTGCATAACATTTTTAATTCGAATTTTCGAACAGACTCTACAAATATATTTTTAATACAAATTTATTTAGATCATAAAAGCTTTCCCAGACTCATTAGATAGAATAGATATTCAAACCAGAAAAAATACCAAGTATTTAAAATATTCCGTTATTTCAACCCCTGATATCTGCCTCAGTGGGAGTCTGCATCACGCCGCGCCAACTTTCTGTTAAGTCAATTGGACAGTCAAATTGCTACCTTGATTTGCCCTTGAATGACTCAGTTATCCTCAAACTTTCGTATTTTTAATGGGCTTAAAAATATTGTTCGTATTTTGTTAAAATGTAACTGAAATATCTATAATACTTTCTTAGGTTTACGCGAATATTCGACATTATAAATGACATGATTGCTGTAAAGCATTCGAAACGTCGGGAACTAAAAATCAAAATAAATGTGACAAAATCCGAAAAGGTAGTTTCATTTATAATGAAATATCTATCTTAAAAGGTGTAGGTGTTTAGATGAATGAAGAGGATGCACCGTGTAGGTTTTGATTGCCTTACGAATGTCAAAATATGGAAAAAAACGACTGTATAATTTTGTGTGCATTGTTTTTTTTCACAGCTCTAAGAGACAGAAGACCTAAGTATTTGAAGAAAAAGACAGATGAAGTCGGTTAAAAAACGAACAATGAAGTAATCCTATAAGAATTATTTTTTTTCCTTTGAAGAAGGCAACCCTAAAATTAATCTTGTCTTTAATTACTACCTATGAAGACTTTTATATTATCTATAGAAAAGTAAAAGCAGCACTTTTTCAGGCTATTTTCACACAGCTGTGGTCAAATTTTCATAAAATACATTATAAATAAAGTTTAACTTAATTATTTAACTTAATTATTTAACGAAAACGATTAAATATTAAGTAAAATAAAATAGGAAATGTTTTACTCATTTTCTCTATTTCTTATAAACAGAAAACGGAAAATGACGTTGTATAATGTACAATGTACCTATGTATGTGCAGGTATGTAGAGTTAACTCTTAACAATTAATTTATACACAAAATAGCTGACCCGGCAAACGTTGTTTTGCCATATAAATATTTTTTTATTACTTAGGGGACAACCCTTATTACTTAGGGGTATGAAAAATAGATGTTGGCCGATTCTCAGACCTACTCAATATGCTCACAAAATTTCATGAGAATCGATCAAGCCGTTTCGGAGGAGTACGGAAACGAATATTGTGACACGAGAATTTTATATATAAGATGTATACAATTTTTCAGATAAGTACCACAAGCTCTATTTTTGTTTATTATAATATATTTTAAATTATATATCGTGAATCATCCTCTCTCCGCTCGAATTTGTTTCCTAAGTAGACGTTTTAGTGGTTAGTACATTATCATACCAAATTTCATAAAAATCTGTTCAGTGCTTTTCTCGTCATGCAGTCACAGATAGACAGACAGACTAACATTCTATAATATCTATAGATTTGCACTCTGTATCAATAATTATTATTAATGACTATTTCAATATATTTTTTCCACAAAATGTTCAATGTACAGATACGACACAACATCTTTATATATATAAAAATGAATAGCTGTTCGTTAGTCTCGCTAAAACTCGAGAACGGCTGGTCCGATTTGACTAATTTTGGTCTTGAATTATTTGTGGAAGTTCAGAGAAGGTTTAAAAAGTGAATAAATATGAAAAAGAAGTTTTGGTCTTTTATTTATCGATTGAGGCAGTACGAAGTATGCCGGGTCAGCTAGTTTTAATATAAGTACCGACTCCAAAAGACGTTACATCAAATTTTGTTCATTTTTTTCAATTACACATAAACTTTAAAAAGCAAGGAATCGTTCTGATATATTAACCCCAGATTATTGTCGCAGTGGGAGTCGCGCCGCGCCGCCGCTTCCGAGCTCACCGCTTTTTAACTGAACAGTCAAATTACAGCCTTCACATACGGTTAGTTGTGCCAGAGATTCCCAACCTTGAAGTGTGCATTATTACTTGTTCTTTTTAATGTAATAAAATATAATTCTAAGTAGGTATTTACCTAAAAGTGCAAGTCAAATCTGTAATTGGATTGTAACATGTAAACAAAAAGTAATTTATTTCAAATAATTATAATAATATGGTATTAGTTGGGTAATTTAGTTTTATAACTTTTTAAACTTTCGCGTTTCATAGCTGCCCGTCACGTCTGCCCGTGACCACGTCTGGTGCAACCCGGTCGAAACTTCGGGAATAAGGTATTTATTTATACCCTTAAAAATACACGCGTTAAGTCCCGTAGTACGATTTATGATATAATTTAGTTTTAGTTTCAAAATATTAAATAATTGCTCTACAAGCCTAAAATGAATGAAATGGAATTATATCAAAACTCAAAACCTATAGATAAAATATATATTTAGAGATATTTTAGTACATTCATTTAAGTTAACTTAGTTCCGATACCATTATTACTTAACATAACCTACTCTTAATAACATCACAAAAATAAGTTTTAGAGCCACTGCCTTTCCAAACTAAACGGTAATACGAGAATCAGTAATAATAATATAAATAATAGTGCGCTCTCGCACTGTGCTTTTGTCCGCGGCACACGTCTCCGCGAGAGAGTCGGTCTCCGCCTTAATTAAACTACAACAAAGCGTTAACGGACTTTCTGACTCTCAAATGAACAATGGAGTGAAAAAAAGCAGATTTGATTGAGACTTTACCTTCCGGTAGCTCTCCGGCGACTGAGGGCATATTGATTACGGTTTTTGCACAATAAATGAGCTTTACAATTGAAGTCATATTTATGTTAAGTTTTTTTGTAATCAAAATATATTTAACAAAATTCGTCTGGACTCTAAGTTGAATCTGTATATTACATATATTGAGGAAATCGTATTGAAATGGAATTATAGCGCCTGAATTTATAGTTTATCGTATATTGTCTCTCTGTTTTACTATAACCGCATCACAGGAAAAACCAATGATTTTAATTGATTTTGACAGATTTTGATTGATTTTGACAGATTTTGATAAAATTTGGTATGATGATAGCTGGTTATGGGTCAACGCATAAGATACTTCTTATTGCTTATCTAAATTATATCATCTTTTAGAATTTTATATTGTATACTAACCGTTAAAATGTATGTAAAAGTAGGTACTTACTCGGGAAGCGAGAGAGAGTCGCTTGTAAATTTAAAACCTGAAATGAACTAACGAAGCTTATTTTCTAAAGTTGTTTTAACCAGATCACCTGGACCCATAACGTCTTTATTCACGAGAAAGTAGGTATGCAGAGTTTCTTCTTCTTGGTCGGTGCAGTCTTGACAGACTGGTCGTGGTCATCATGTAGGTCTTATGACCCGCTCAACTATACGCCTCCACTCCTCTCTAGAGGATGCCAATCGTGTAAATTCATGCAGTGGTACCTCTACTGCTGTTCTTTATGCAGAGTTACTATACTTTATAATACACCGTGAGGCAGCACAGTGATAGCGGGTTTGTTAGGCAACCAAGTAAAGCCAGTTTAAATTCCGGGTCAGTGAGACTTAGGTCTCACTCTAAACAATTTGAACTCTACTCTGTTATTTTCAGGTGCGAATTATTTTCATCAATTACCTTATACCTTATGTTGTTATACCTTATGTTGTTTGTTGATGATATTAAACGCTTTGATCTTTCCAAATAAAAACTAGTTTTCTAAGAACATTAAATAAATACAAACTTTAATTTTACTTAATACGCATACTCTTATATGTGAATACGGAGAAGGACAAATCCAAGCCGTGCTATTGTAAGATATCTATTTTTGCCAATTTCGAATGAGCAGCCATATATTGAGTATCCTTTTAATGCAGATATTAATTTAAAATGCATAACTTACTACAAAATCCAGGTTTCCACCAGTAATAAGCTAAGTCGGTTGGTAACAAGGAGAAAAGGTCAAAACGCTAAGATCTTGATTTAAAGTAATGAAGACGTAGTATCCTACCCTTTATCACCATAAGACCCTGTTCCAAGTAACCAAAGACAAGTTAACATAGCTTCGCTTGCGCTAAAACAACAATTTTTATTTGATGGCTGTAATGTAAAGTAAAGTATTATTATATTTTTTTAACACATCAAAATTTTACGTTCTCGCAATACATACTTAAATGTTTGCAAAAAAGTTCGCGTTTGATATTATTTCTTAATTAATAATATTAAGGAAAACAAATTTTATTTTACTGATCGTAACTCAAAATAGCCAGTTTGTAAAAATATATTTTATGTATTATATTATGTAAATTAATTGTCGCATAAGGTACTGGTCTCCCATGAAGGAAAATACCTAATGTATAAGCCTGCTTATCTGAGAGAACCAAGCATGTTTTCGGAAGACATGAGAAGCTCACCAACCTGCACTTAACCAGCGTTGCGGATAATTACTATATTTCCCCTTCGTATCGAATAACCGAAGCCCACGACATTAAAAAAGATTTCATACATACAAATGCAATACAGGCATATAAAAACAAGAATAAGAAGTCTGAGCATCCTGAAAATTTTCATTATACCTCTAAGAGACATAAAAACGAAATTTCTACGAAATATACCTTTAATTCCAACCTACTATCGTACATATCGTCAAACAGAGTACTTTGAACATACCATACGCCTATGTCATACAAATGAAAACCAAAGCAATAAAAAAGTCCATTACTTAAGCAGTAGAAACACCGCGGCTGCAGCCGTCAAAACAATAAATACTATTCATTTGATGGGGCGGTTATGAGGAGCATATTGCTCGCGCCCCTCGACCGAGCACAATGGAACAAATCTGCGATCTCTTAAAGTACTGGAAGAATGAAACGCAGATGTGACAGATTTAATCTTAATTTTAATACCTGTTTACAAAAAATAAAAGCTGTTTTAAAAAATGACTAGAAAAATGAATGTTTGTATCATCTACTATAGAAAGTATTTAAAAATACATTTACTTAATACATTACTGAATTCAATCTACACATGTAAGTTCTGCTTGAAAGCGTTTTCTAATACAATAATCTAATACAAACAATAATTTTAAAACCTTTTATTCCTTCTCTATCATAAATCTTCATAATGCACTCTTTAACTTTAGGTAGATTTACCTACTATAACTTATATTTTTTTCATTTTGAGGTAGAATTTGTATCCTCCTCCAAAATTTCGGACAAGATATGAGAATTGAGAATCGTTAATTCTCTATTTATAAAAATACCAGATAATCTTCAATCTTTCAATCTGGGACAAATCACACATTTAAAAAAAACATTAATATCAGATGTATACCGGGTTTCATTGCAGACAAACATCGTGACACGAAAGTTTTATATATTAAAATTAAACCTCTGTCACATCTTCGCATTAATCTTTGGCACAGTTATGATTTTCCCGTCGGTGTTTCCCGCGACCAGCGGAGTGCAGTTAACCAATATTTATAACTGTAGGCAACCAAGCGCGAGTCGCTGTCAGACTTGACAGCACTAGGTAGAGTCCTTAACCGTGCACTACTATATTATAATTACTTATTTAAACTTAATTGTTATTACTTTAGGGTTCCGTAGATGAAAAAGCTGGAATTTTTATTTAAAAATCTTCAATGTTAATACCCTTTTTAGGAATGAATGTATCTAAGTATTCAGCCCCTTCTTACGTCCCACGGTTGGGCACGGCCTCCCTTTAATACGAAGGGAA
The DNA here is from genome assembly GCA_951802675.2 of Boloria euphrosyne. Lineage (NCBI taxonomy): Eukaryota > Metazoa > Arthropoda > Insecta > Lepidoptera > Nymphalidae > Boloria > Boloria euphrosyne. The sequence goes on from OX637896.1 coordinate 9,043,046, forward strand.
TCATAACAGGCCATACGCTGGTCAATTGTAGGATGGCAAATTTCACATTTCTTTTAAAAATGTACTAGCTCTTCTCAAGCATGCAGATTTCCTCAACATGATTTTATTTACCGTGAAGCAAATGGTAATCATATTAGAAATGATAAGAATATAAAAATATAAAATTTTCGAATCGGACTATTTGTTCTAGATATTAGTGCATTCAAACAAACTAACTTCAACTTTAGATATCAGTACAGACGTACAGAACCTATTGAAATATTTTCATAATATTTTACAATCTGTTCATTGAAGTGCAGTTAACTCAATGTTTATTGCTTCTTCAGTAAATCAATAGGTAATGAACTAACGAGGGGTTATTTTAGACGGGGGTATGTTTTATATTAATACAAATTACTTTGTTTCTCTTCATACTTGGCAAGCTTTTATTGGAAATAGTAAATTTAATTAAATGTAAAAAATATATCAATAGGTACTGCGCTTGAGTTTGTTAATTATATATTATTAACTCGAGACTCGTCCTCACTCCGCTCCTGTTCGTTCCTACGTACGCTTAATGATTTAGCTAAAAGTATCCTACATGTTAATAAATAAATAAATATGTTGGGACATTATTACAACAGCGCCATCTAGTTCGGCAGTAAGCTACGTAACGTGCTTGTGTTGCGGATACCAGATAGTTGATTTACTACCATATAAATTTTAAATACATACATATTATAAATATAAACACTTAGACTGGAGTACAAACATTCGTGCTCAACAAATGAATGTCCTCAGCGGGACTCGAACCCGCGACCGCTGGCGCAGAAAGTAGGGTCACTACCAACTGAGCCAAACGAGTCGTCTAATAATGTTGAATCGGATAAGCAGCTATCAAAAATCATTTTTCAATAAAATCTGTTCAGTAGTTTTATACTTAGTGATGCAGTCATAAACAGACAGACGGACAAACATTTTTAAAAGGAAGGTTTGAGCCTCTGTATCGATATTAATGTGTATTTCCATAAGGTTTTCCAAAAAAAAAATTCAATGTACAGTTCGTGTAAGCATGACATGTAAAACGTAAAACATGATACGTAAAACAAAAAACTCGAGCTTTTATCAGATCCACGAGAAGAATTAATAAGCCTTGTAGAGGCTTCAGGTAGTGTTTTCATAAGTAAATACTAAAGAACTGTATTTGTGGTGGTTTATTTCGAGTTAAGCTGCACCTAACTATTTAACTTTTTAGTTTAACTGAAAAATAATCATAACTTTATTAATAGCGATTTAACCAAAACAAGAATTTTACGATTTTTAGCCATGCTACATGCTAATTGCTACATAAGCGAAGCTGTCACAGTAAAGCTATCACATATTTACATCGGAGATACACAGAGAAGACATAAATACTTCAAATTCAAGGTACGATATATAACTGTGTACGATTTTACAAGCATCGGATCAAAACTGCGGAGCTTTCGTGTCATTCGCTAACGCATTCGGTATTATATTTTTATAAAACTCTATATTTTCTATTGAAAAGAGAACTAAATAAAAGAATTTCATTCGACAACTATTTTAGATTCCATCGTGAGCAAGCGTACGCATCGGACGTGTTGTTAATTTATTTGCAAAAATATAACTGTGTAATTAGTTAAAAATATACTTTGTGTGTAACATTTTAAGGCTTAAAGTATAATAATCAAGCAAGCAAGCCACTGCATTACCTACCTGCCGCTTCGTCTTAGGTAAGCGTCATAAGAACACAGATATCATGAATGTCTTAAGATCTCCTACTGGAAGTGACAATAAAAATGAACGCTGTTCATCGCAACCTAACTTATTTAACTACGGATTTTCTTCTGATGATAACAATTTATCACAGTCTGTTATCCGTCAAAAAAGAAAAAAACCGGATCAAGACTCGGACATTAAAGAAGAGTTAATGGAAATTCACAATAAAATGGATAAACTGTTAGATTTTATGGGTCATTTTACTGAGGCACAAAAACTTGCATCTGACAAACTGAGTCAAGATGTGGCTACTATAAAAGATCAAGTGAGTAATTTGAAAGTCACGATAGATAACCTAGCCTTAGAACAGTGTTCAATCAAAACAAATCTCACAGAATTGAAAATTTCTACCAATATAAACAGCGAGAAAATTGAGAGCTTACAAAATGAGGTTGATAATTTAAAAATAGTATCGGCAGAATCTCATGATATCCAAATCAACACACCAGAGAATATTATGTTTGAGCTACAAGAACGAATAGCGAGAGAAAAGAATATTATAATTACTGGAATACTGGAATCAAAAAATCCTAATGTAAATGAAAGAGAAAGTGATGATAAAATTGCAATTAACAATATACTAAAAGATATTTATAAAGAATGTCCAACCCCAAAAAAAATTTTTCGACTTGGGAATCATAAAGATGAAAGATGTCGCCCAATCAAGGTATGTTTTGACTCGGATGAAATACCAAAGATAATATTAAGGAAGAAAAAAAATATTAAACTAGGTAATAAGAAAATTTTTTCCGACAAGACTAAGCAACAACAAATTTATATACAGAACCTCAATAAAGAGCTTGAACAACGAGTTAAAAATGGGGAACAGAATCTAAAAATAAAATATTTTAAGGGTATACCTAAAATTATAAAAACGGCGTCAAAAAACTAATAAATGAAACCCATGCAGATGTACATCAAATAAAAAGTAATAAAATATCTTACCAACTTGCAAATACATACACAGATATTATTTCCACAAAAAAGACTTTGAAATTCTTGTACATTAATGCTCGAAGTATTGTAGGACAAGGAAAATTTGATGAATTGAAATGTTCTTTGGTATCCTTTGCAAATATAATACACATCATTCTCATCACAGAAACATGGATTAAAAGTGAAGATCAAGCAAAAAACCTTGTTTTACCTGGATATACTCATCATTATAACTTCCGACAGAATACAACTGGTGGCGGAATCTCGATGTTCATAAACAACAATTTAAGTCATAATTTAATAGAAGATAGTTGTATTAGGAATATACATTTTTTATGGGTACATATAGATAAATACAATCTGGATATTGGACTAGTTTATAAACCTGATCGTACAAAAGTAAATCAATTTCTTGAAGAATATTCTCAACAATTAGAAAAACGGAGGAGAACTATTGTTTTTGGAGACTATAACATAGATTTGTTGCTCAAAAAAGACCACACTACATTAAACTACACGGAGATGATAGATGAAAATGGATACGCAATTCTTAACTGTGTGGAGCCTTCTTATTGCACCCGCGAAACTTCATCAACAAAAACTATAATAGACCACGTATCAACTAATTTAAAAGAACATAAGTTTAACCTAGCTATCATAGAGTCAGCGCTGTCAGATCATAAGCAGATGTACATGGAGCTACAACAATATTGTCCAGAAATAAAGAAGAGGATTCACTACGAAGCAATTAATTATGAAATTCTTTATAAAAAATTTGAACAGAATGCTATTAGAGGTACGATACTAGAATACAGTGATCTTGAAAAAAATATTATAAAAAACATTAATGACAGTAAATTTTCAAAAATAAAAATTCTTAATCCTCCTAAAACCGATTGGATAAATAAAAATATAATTAAAGCCCTCAATGAGAGAAACAGCTTATGGCAGCAATATAAAATGCATCCAAAAAATATAGATATCAAACAAAAGTTTGTAAATAAAAGGGACCAAGTAGCTCGAGACATACAATTGACCAAAAGTAAGTACTATCAAAAGGCATTTCAAAATTGCATTACAAAACCGTCTAAAATGTTTAATTTGCTAAACAGTATATCGAATAACAAAATTAAACATAGTAGTATTCCCACAAAATTAGAGATTGGCCTAGACATAATAACAGATCCGGCGAAAATTTGTAAATGTTTTAACTCATATTTTTCCACTATAGGCATAACGTTAGCATCAAAAATTTCCAAAACACTTAATACATGTACACTCTTAACCACTGTAACACCTGTTTCTAATACTTCCAACTCACAGATATTATTAACCGAAATAACGCCTACTACTACGGATGAAATCCTCAAAATAATTGATAATCTTAATAGCAACACCTCCGTAGGTATTGATGGTGTTAGCACGAAAGCTATAAAATGTCTCAAAAACTTGATTGTCGATGACCTCACTAATTGCATAAATCGCTGTCTATGTGATGGTGTCTTTCCAGACAGTCTTAAAATAGCCAAAGTTAGTCCGATTTATAAATCAGGCAAACGCACTGATCCTGGAAACTACCGGCCGATATCAGTACTACCAGTGTTGTCCAAAATCTTTGAAAAAATATTACACACTCGTCTTAACAATTTTTTAACTTCAATCAACTTTATTTACAGTAAACAATATGGTTTTAGGCCCAAATCCAACACATTATCAGCCACAATGGATCTTATAACTAAAATTAAACTAAAAATAGACCAAAAACAAATAGCTCTGGGCATTTTTGTTGATTTAAAAAAAGCTTTTGATACCGTAAGTATTTCACTTCTTATAAAAAAACTTAACGATATCGGTGTTAGAGGTACAGCATTAAAAATCTTTAAATCTTATCTTGAAAACCGGCAACAAGTAGTCAAAATAGGAGAATACGCTAGCGATACTGCTTCGATTACATGTGGAATACCACAAGGCTCTATATTAGGTCCACTTTTATTTCTAATTTACATAAATGACATAAGCAATATAGGCTTAAACGGAGACTTGACACTATATGCAGACGATACAAGTATGTTTTACTATGGTGAATCAATGAATTCGATCATAAAAGATGCACAAAATGATCTGAACCGTTTAAACGATTGGCTACAGAGCAATTTACTTACCATTAATACTGAAAAAACAAATTATATAATCTTTGCAGCTAAAAATAAGAAAATAGGTAGTTTTGATTCTTTAAATATAAATGGCACGGTCATTAATAGGACAAAAAGTGAAAAATATCTTGGTATTACGATAGATAGCGGTTTGACATGGAGGCCTCATTTAGACAAAATTAAATCTAAATTATCGTCATTGGTTGGAGTACTACGCGGTAATGTTCGTTGTTTTCCCAAACCAGTTCGGTTAATTATTTATAATACCATGGTAAAGCCCCATATAGACTACCTTATTGAACTCTGGGGCACTGCCGCACCAACTAATCGCTGCAAAATACAAAGAATGCAAAATAAATTAATAAAAGTGCTTTTTCATTACAATTATTTGACTCCTACTGAAAAACTATACAAAGAAACTAAATTTATGAGCATACAACAAACATATGTGTATAATATTTCAATTTTAATATATAAAATCACAAACCAATTAACACATACAAATATATCTTTCACAAAGAAATCACACAGAATAAAATATTCACTAAGAAATTCAAATCAAATAAGTCTTATTAAACCAAGGACTAACTACGGCAGACTTAATATAATGTATGAAGGCGTTCAAATATTTAATAAATTACCATCAAATTTAATCGAAATTAAACCCTTTTGTAAATTCAAAAAACTCCTAAAAAATCATGTGTTGAACAATATACCTATAATTTAACAAATAATAAAGTACGAGTATATATAAAAAAATATATATATATATATATAATATATGTAATAAAACAAAAAACAACAACAGAATAATAAGTAAATAAATAATTAAATAATATACTAATACAAGGTTTACAAAAAAAATATATATATTTAGGTATGTATAATGTAAAATATATTTACGTTTTCATTTTTATATACATATAATATAAACTGAATATGTATAATATGATATGATGGATTTATTACATATAACACATAGTCATCACATAATTCTATTCGTGCCTCTTCTAGTAACGAGCTCTTTATATCTTTGTATTTACTAAGTTGTTAAACATTTCTCGTTGAAATACCGTCCTACCCGCAATAATTTATAAAATGATATTATAATAAGTAGTTCATATTAGGTGTTTGTGTAGCATACTATATTTGTCTCAAGTTTTGTATAAAGTTTTGTATTAGGTATAACTTAGAAATCACGATGTAAGTATTTAACTACCTATTTGTAAAGTTTCTCATGAAGTGAATGTAATTCTTTTGAGAAATAAAGCATCTTTAAACCGATCAACTATCGCCGAGTCCCCCGAACGCGGAATTGTGCAAAACATGAGTTATTCCACAAATCTATCAACAATGGCGTAATCCGTCCGTCTGTCACAACTCTCTGTAAGCCTATTAGTATCTCGGTTTGTTCAAACCACGGGGCGGACACTGGACGTGTGTGTTATAAAGAACTATCGATATATCAATGCTAAGAATTATTCTATTAAAATCTCATTATTTTTGTAGAGTGTACGTAAATGAAATAAACTAGATTCGTTCATTTTCTATAGTAATCAAAGCACTTCCAATATATTGAAAATAAAGAAGGTATATAATATCTAAGGGTTGAAGTAAACTATTACTTGCAATGTACGAGATCTTGAGCGGAGAGATTTGATTATTTATATTAAGATTGATATATTAGAATTGATTTTAAAAAATCTATGCTAACATATCGGCTTTTAATAGAAATACAAAATACGTTTTTTGCACAGAACCACACTAGTATTGCGTGTAAGTTATCATCTCTTACTCTTTTCCACAAGAAATATGTTAGCATTTGAGGTATCCGATACTTATATATACGAGTATAGATACATTATATATATTATGATCTCCCTGTAGTCGATACCTGCTGTTTTCTTTAATTCCTTCCATGCGGAACGAACAATGACAAGTGACACTACGAACCTTTGTAAAGGTTTATTGCCCAACGTAACATAAGCCTATATGTATAATAGAATATCAATAATGGTCGAGTGATGTCATATCTCCACAATGCTGTAGGAAGCTCCGGAAGTATGTCACAATGCTGCGGATTTACGCGGATTACACGCTCCTGGAACATGTACCTATGTGTACGCAGTACGGTGTACATGCACACTTCAGCGGATAGTGAAAAGATGTTTGAAAACGCGGCTTTTAGCAATTATTTTATATATTCGAATTCAGATAGGTTCATATATAAAGTTACTTTGGATTATCCGATAATTGCTGATAGTTTTGATTATACATATAAAAAAATGAGGAGCTATAGTGACTCGCCAGTTGTCTATAAAATAAAAATTTATATAAGTGCACCGTGTGATATTCATAATGGAAGTTGTCACTAAAAGTTATTTAAAGATGCAAAAGCATTAAGATATTTGTATTATGTCCCAACATATACTTAATGTCCCAACATCTATTATTATCGTAACTTTCAAAATTACCCAAGTCTCACCTATAGTTGCCAAAAGAGAAAGATGACTGATTTTGATCATCCGACAATTTTTACTACTTTTATTTAGCCAACGTTCTCTTCAACAACTTTTCGAGTTTTTACTCTCTAATATTAGAGGTAAGCTTTGCCATCAAAAGTCCTGCCTGCATCGGACAGGCAATCGCCGTCAGTATTCAATAGCTCGTACGTTATCTGTCGAGTGTCGACCTCCGCGACGCACGACGCGCCAATTTAGTGGAGTACTTGACAGTTGGCACCGCGTGACGGCGACATAGATCACGCTCTTTTCCCTTATTGCAATTTTGCTGAAGCTTATGAAACTTGTTTGGTAAATTGAAAAATTTCGTAAAAATTAGGTTTTCTCATTACGAAACAGGAAGTTATGTGAGACTCACCTACAAAGCCAGTACTACTAACTATAACCCAACGGAACCTCGTCTTAATTTGGCCTCGCAAAAAGGTTTATGCACTCAACGACGATGCCCCGACGGCGGATCTGCTGAAGCAGACCCCCAACAACCGTGGGTCTTCTCCAACAGTCCACTCTGATATCAGTGAAGTACTTGTACCATCTCCCACTGCACAGTGCACACCATGCGTTTTCACCTCCTTGGCTTCGCTCCTGGCTGGATTGCCGGACACTAATGAGCGTATGTAGATACTAAATAAAATATGACTAGATAATTTCTCTTTATTTTAAAGCTAAGTAAGTAAAGTACAGTCGGTTAACTGCATAACCAAGATAGTTAGGAAAGATGTTGAATAAGCCCCATTGTATTTTTCTCAATATTCGACGCATGTCCGGAAAAAAAATGTAACACATTATGTTTGTACTCGGAACTTGCGGATCGGAAGCTCGACGCGGCGGTGGATTAGACGACATTATACTACACTATTATGTTATTAGCTACCGTCGGTCTGTGTGTTGCTTTGTCCACTATATTTGTGGGTGTCGGCTCAAATCAAATACGAATCGATGAGAAGTGTTAGGATTACATTTTTTGTTAAGTACAGATTATTGGTACGTTTCTAATGTTAATTTATATTAATCTATAGTAATATGTTAGTGAACGTCTTCTTGAATTTATAGGTGAGAAAAAAAGGATAAAAGCATGGGATCGATGATGGTAGAGAGCTTTATAGGAAAAAATAATTTGTTATTAAACCAACGTCGTTTAGTTGTTAAATGAACTTAAAGCTTTTAGAATAACTACCTTTTTTATAAGTTGGTATATAATTCAGTATAGTGTCATTTCAAAAACATAAACCTATTGGTAAATTGTTTTATTTAGTACTTAGATGAAAATTTTAGAAAAAACGTTTCAACTCGAAACTAACAAAGCAAGAGTATGGATATTCTTGACTTAATGGTTCATTAAGTGACTCTGAGTTCGGCGGTTAGTTAATATCATACGCTTACATTTTCGTAAATTGCTAAATTTATTTATTTGGTCATAATACTTGCAAAAACTATAAAGTGTAGGAAGTTCTTTGAAGGCCATGGCTCCATTCAAACATTACACGCTTTTGTGCAGTAATCTGCAGTAAATCCTTGCACAATTACTTCCGTTGCACGAGGACTTGCGGTTCGAATCCCGGCAGAAGCATTCAGCGACATTATTGAGAGTTGGGTTAATATTTTCTATAATATAGGGTTTTTTGCGATATCTTTTGTCACCAATCAGGACGATTTCAACGTGCGATGAATGGTGCTTTATATCAGATAATAAAGATTTTCAGAAAATTTTATTACAATTCAAGTACGTATTTATAAATATTGATGTACGTAAAAAAACTTTGTCCTGCTAGGCGGCTTAATTCTTTACTTATAGCCCTCCTCCCGCGTTTTCTCAACAGTGTACTGCGTAGGTATAGTATGTTATATATAGATATATTTGTACATACATTTTATAACCTTCTAGTTCTTCTTTTGGCCTTTTCCCATCTTTATTTGGGGTTGGCTCTCCTAATCATTCGCCGCCATAAATGTCTTATCTGGGTCGTCCATTACGATATATTTTACATACCATAAAACGATAAGTATACGGCATATTTACATATTTTTTTAATATTCGCTGAGTTTCTTTCGCCAGTTCTTCTCAGGTCAGTGGCTTCTTCTTTCCGAACTGGTAGTAGACTCATGACGTTCAGTAAAAAATTGTAATAATTTTATGCTGAATAAAATATTTTGAATTTGAATTTGAATTTGAATTGCTTATCATGTTCGTTTAGTGACTTGCGTGTATGAGATACTTGGTCCTAGCCCTGGCGCGAGTATACCTAGTTGGTATGCGTATTGACGTTTTTCGTCAAGAAATTATATGCATCAGCCTACAGTTGGGTAATTGGCGATGTAACTGGTGTAGGTAACTCCGTGCCTCAAAGAGCAAATATCTAGAGCAGTAGATTCTGTGCCTCATATGTCACTAGACGTGTCAAAATCTATCTACTTATACATAGAGTATAATAAAATTCTAACTTAGTCAAATCTGTACATTGAATATTTTTTGGAAATACTTAATCAAATAGTCATTATTATCGATACAGATATCGAATCTTCTAGTTCTTAGATTTTTTGTCTGTCTGTCTGTCTGTCTGTGACCGCATCATGAGGAAACCACTGAACGGATTATGATTAAATTTGGTACGATGATAGCTGGTTATCAGGGCTAGGATAAAGAATACTTTTTACTGCTGGAAAATTGTATCTCATTTCTGAGAACTCTGAAGTAACCGTTAAAAACCAACTGTAAAACATCACACGGTATATAAAGTCTAATAATTTAGTTTCCGGTCTTTAAAACGCGGGCGGAGCCGCGAGAAAAGCTAGTACTGATATAATTATGAACCTTAACACAATACTTATATACAAAGCGTTAGGCATCTCTGTTAGACTATCTGTTTTTACTTCGGAGGTCACAGCACTCGCCCGAGATGAATATAATTTATGTAACAAAATATACCTAATTATTTGTCAGCAATGCAATGCACAGAAAGTCCCCAATTATGAAAAAATCTTAACAATTTAGTTAATGATTGAAACAGACTTCTTATTAAAGTCCTCCAACGTAACAATCTGGATGACACAAAGACGCCGCGTCCTTTGAGGGCGGACAGCGTCTCAAGTGCTTCATATTTTGAGGTTTTTGACAACTTCATGTAGTTTTTTGGCAAATTTCTTATATTACACACACTTTAGTAATATTAGGTTCATATTTTTACATATTAAAATATTTGCCGATTGTCTTTACATCCGTAACTACTTAATTTTATTTACGTAAAGGTAAATCAGCGTGGGGCTGAGCTTTAAATGACTTTTGCATATCAGTTTTAAGTACCTATAATGAAACAGAACAAGAAAAAAGATAAGTCAGTCTGTTTAAACGGCTGAATTACATTTAAACCAACTTCAAATACGAGGAGTTTATATTTTAGAAATTTTATTTATAGGAACCCGTCGGCTTCGCTGACGTTAGCCTAGTTGAGCCTAGGGATGAACCCGAACGAAGCGAGGGTAAGTCGCTAGTCAAAAATATAAATAAAGGTATTTTTTACCAACCATAAATACTTATATCGAAATAATATAATAAGCTACTAAGACATTAAAAATCCGGTATTTTCTAGATGTGTAAAATGTAAATATTCCATTACATTGCATGGAAATATCCCATCATTCCGACGAACGATCGTACAAATACTTATAAATTAACCCTCTCTAAACTGCACATTATGACTAGCAAAGTGATAATACATAATCTGCGCGATCCATTATTAAAACATATGTCGTCTCGAACAGCGGAAGCAAACAGATTATAATGATTACTAATATTTACTTAAATTAAGTAAGCAAACGCGCGTCCCACCGGGAGGCGCGCATATGTCGCAATTATGCGGCTTGATTAGGTAGGTACTTTAGTTTGGGGTATTTCAAACTTGAAACCCTACATTTTAATAGGTATACGGGATATTATTAACTGACTTCATTGTTTCGTAAGTTGTTACAGGCATTTTCTTTATGAGGTGGCAATAGGCTTTTTTAAATATCATTAGTACGTACAGTTAGTACGGCAAATTTTATGCCTAATATTTTTTTAATTCAACTTTCCTAGACTTCTGTGATTTATGAACTCTATCTTTTAGTTACCTAGGTTATAGGTAAGTGTATCATGCCCAAGAATGATTTGGGGGTAAAATGTTTTGTTAAATCTCGTCGCGAACCTTGGGGCTATGAGGTGAACGCTTGCGGCGTCAACTACCCCACTTCGAGAAACCCTGTTTCGTGTTATTTCATATATCTTATAAAATATACGACAAGATTGACTTGTCGTATAATAAATATACCTTGTTACTTCTAATTTCACTTTAGTAAATACTATAGGCAGTGGTAGCCCAGCGGTAACGCCGTTGCTTGTATAACCGAGTGATGCGGGTTCAAATCCGGGTCTCGCACCTCTGATATTTTCATGTGCGAATCATTTCTATCATGATTATCACTTGTCTTACGGTGAAGGAAAACATCGTGAGGTAACCTGCATGTCTGAGAAAACCTAGCAAGTTTTCGTAAGACATGTGAAGTCCGCCAACACGCACTAGGCCAGCGCGGTGGACTATGGGTATACTCGTACTGAGGGAGGCCCGTGCCCAGCAGTGGGACGTTAAAAAGGGCTGATGATGATGATGAAATACTAATATTAAAGATTTAAATGAAATAATAAGCCATACAGAAAAATCAATCAATTCACTTTCATAAATACTACTCGTAAATAGCGAGCAGAACCGCGGGTGAATGTTAGTTACGAAAAGGTTACGAAAAGATAAATACTAAGTCTCACACCAATATCTTTAACAAGACTCGTTGGATATTATTGGAAGCGAATTCATTACAAGTTTCTCATCGTTTAAAACAAAAGCAATTTCCGCCACACGCGCCCGCCCTCGCCTCGGCGGCGCGGCGGCGGCGCCCTCGCTCGTGCCAGGGAGGAAGGCACGCATTTATAGCTTACTTAACTTTAGTATTTTTAATTTTTATATTATATTTTGTTTAAGAACAAATCTTTCTAGTTATCTAATCAAAAAACATAACATTTTGAATCTAATGTGTTAAACATTTAATATTTTTTGGTTAACCTTATTGGAATAGACATTATTATCGATACAGAGGCGGAGCGTATAGTTTTTTAAAATGTTGTCTGTCTGTCCGCATCAATACCTATATATAATATATAAGATTCTTTTTACTGCGGGAAAATATTTCATCTCTGAGAAATAAGTATATACTAACATACGAGGGATGAAACCGAACGGAGTGGTGGTGAGTCGCTTGTATGCCTGTGTAGAGGAGACCTTTAGTAACACGTAGGTAATTAAAGAGGTACCGAAGTAAAGTCAGGATAAATAACGAGTATATTTACATGTTAATTAAAAAATATTAAGTTCCTCGAAACGCTTATTTATCTCCGGTGGATCCCCCCTCCGAAGGCCACACTCGATGTAACCAAATGTTTAGATCAAACCAACCGTTCTCTACACGATATATCCTGTGCTCATCCACAAATTACACCTAAATACTTATTTACACAATTTAAACTCTATTCACTAACAATAAAGTGTATTTTCTAACACAAAAATGGTCTCAAGTGGGGTGAATGCGGGCGGGAGTCGAACCCGTAATAGGTTATTAAAACATTGAGCTAAGTTCCCCGATTTATTGGTTCTCATTGAGTTCGTGATTGCAGTCGCCGGGAAATATTTCATTATATTTTATGTGAAGAGTGTATCCGTAAGGGTTGCTGGGATTCCCGTTTTGGATAAGTATGTAAGACAGCTTTTTATTACTTGTTAATGTAATGAGAAAAAATTAAAAATAATGTTTTTTTTTAATCTATGCAAGCAAAAAAATTAATAATTACTTTTACAAAAAATAAAAATTCTTATCATAGTGCTTAGTGCTAGGTATTATAAACCATGAAACTTGAATGTGAGTTTCGACCTTATTTTTTTACCTAAAAGATAGGTACGTCAAAGGTTCAGTTTTAATCGAATAGTTGTTCACACTCCATGATATTATATCTATCCTAATTATCAGTAAACGTTTAAAATTCAGATTGGTAGTAGTTAGAGCACGCGGCCGCCACGCGCCGCCCGCCGTCGCGCCGCCTCGGGCACGGCCTATAAACTAATTATCGAGTTATTGCACATTATTGCTTGTTATTCATGCCACGATACAAAATTATATCCGTGAAAGGTTATCTTCGTAAAATTCTAAGAATCCTTGACTTGATTATCTACGGTCAAGCTCTTCACCAAGTGGGTGTAGCAAGAAACGATTTTGATCTTAATTTAATTTCGCTCTAACTGTGGCCTCGTTCGTCATCAAACACAGTTCTAACTTTAATATGATAAGGAAAGTTCTTTAAGTAATGGTTAGTGAAATTGTCTCTGTCATTATATCAGTCATGGTCACATTAAATAAACATTTAGAGAAAATATAACGAATTTTAATTATTAAATAAGTACATATCTAGCTTTGCAAAAAATTATAAGAATAATTCAATATTCTGCAGCATTAAGCTACAGCATTTCTTACGCTTAAAAATTAGACCATTTAAAGCAGCGGTTTTTGCGATTATGAATAAAAATGAGTAAAATTAAATTAATTAAGTGAAGCTCTATCAATCTACAAAATAGTAAAACACCTACTAATCGAGTGTTACATTAAGAACATTTTTGTATGATCTCTTGCTAAAGTGAATACAGGTACATATGAGTATTAATGTCAGGTCTGTAGGGCGGCAGCGGAAGGGCGGCAGTAGGGCGGCGAGTTGATTTCAGCTAATATTTATTAACCGACTTCAAAAAAAGGAGGAGGTTCTCAATTCGTCGGGGACTTTTTTTTTTTTTTCTATGTATGTTCCCCGATTACTCGACGATGGCTGGACCGATTTGGAAAATTCTTTTTTTGTTTGAAAGGGTATAGTTTCTAGTTGGTCCCATAGTCACCAATTCACGATCTGATGATGGGATCCCAGGGAAATCGAAGACAACTCTCAAATTTTATAGGCACTTATTACGTTTTTCATATATTTTCTAAAGCTGTTCAAGTATTTGCGTCTGATAATCATCATCTCCTGTGGTTGAGCTAATGATGGAAGGTACAACTCCTCAACGGTTAGGAGTTAAAAGAAAATTCTTTCAATATTATACGTAATTATAGACCGATAGTTAAATTCTTTCAGACTCTTATTAACCGACTCTAAAAAAAGGAGGAGGTTCTCAGTTCGTTGGGGACTTTTTTTATGTATGTTCCCCATTACTCGAAGATGGCTGGACCGATTTGGAAAATTCTTTTTTTGTACATAAACAAAATAAGTATCTACTTTCCGCTAAAAATTTGAAAATAAATTATTTTTAACAAAAAACAAAAACCGACTTCAAAACTAAACAAATCTAAACTAAAAAGTAGAAAATAATACTTTTAAGAACTTCGTTAATTTAGAAGTCGGTGCCAGCCAAAGCAAAATAACCTTAAATAGACACATATTCGATTAATCTATATCTATAATATTTGTAAACATAATTAAAATACCGTTGGAAAGTTCATTGCAAAGGCAAGATAAATCTGTCTTGGCTGGCACCGACTTCAAAATTAACGAAGTTCTTAAAAGTATTATTTTCTACTTTTTAGTTTAGATTTGTTTAAAGTAAACGCTTTATGAAGAACCTGCCGGATCTGCCGGATCTAACACCGTCAGTTACGATATAAATGACTATTTAATTAAAATATCTCTACATAGTATAAAAAAAAGTAAGTCGCTTCCTACCGTTTGCACGCCGATATTTTTTAAACTTCGCAATGGATTTAAATACGGTTTTCATTAATAGGTATACTAGATACTGTAAAACCTACACGCATATTATTGTAGAAAAAGCCGAGAAAATATTATCTATTTCTAAGAAATCTATATATTAATTTGCCAAAAATACTTATGAGTCGAAATTTAGAAAATATTAATTCTTTAGCAATTGTAGTCTTAGATAGGTTACCTATGGTATTTCTATTTACCATAGGTATATTTTATTTTTGGGTATTTGACTAAGATAGTAAGTTTTGTATGAGATTTCTTTCTCCAGAGTAGGTCCAGAGTTTTTTTATAACTATAGAAGTGTCAAGTGAGTATTTTATTATATATTTTTTGTTAAATAAGATTTTAATATATAAAGAAAATTAGCTTTTTTATCCTTGAGAAATGCATTTACGCATACCACCTTTAGACCTTTAGAAAACAGGTGATTAGGTATGTGGGGCTCAACGGCGAGAAACCAGCCAGTACCTACTACCCACAAAGCCCAAGCACCCATCCGTCTTAATGGGGCGTCGCAGGGTCGCTTGTGCATTCAACCATGATGCCCCGACGGCCTGGCAGGTCTGCCGAAGCCACACATCCAAGAAGTGTTGGAGTCTGAGTCTGAGTCAGTCCTGAGACGGCGTCGGTAAGCACATGCTATCTGAGGTATCCTACCTATCTGATAAAACTAAACAATGCTGACGACAAATAAACACAGAGAAGAGACAGACCCTCTCCGGGATTCACTCCCAGATTCTCCCGGTGCCTATACAGCATCACATTTCAGTATTGACCAAGGCAGCTAAATAACTAATCTTCTAAGTAAATATTGGTTACATAAACATTGTACCTACTCGGTTTTTTTTTTTAATTTAAATAAGTACCTATACCTATATAAAAATGCTAATGAATTAAGTACTTAACATTACCAGATGAGATGTACACCACCTTCCTCTATTAATCGTGCGTGGTGGGCGATTAAAATGATACGCCTATAATCTATATACTGAGGAATCAATACAAGTCTAGTTCTCAGATACCGAAGCTTTTACGAACACATGGAAATATATAAACAAAGTTTCAATGTGTACAGAGTCAAAAGGGCGGCCCTTAAATTATTCAACATCAAGCAACACTGAGTATCTATAGCTCTCTCACTCCCCCTTACAAAATATGCATCTATCCATCTCTATTTATTTTGAATGGTAGGTATTGCGCTTTAACCGCCACATATAGTGGTCTCACTCTAGTGTATGATGTGTATATAGGTGCATCTCGCTCGCTCTCATTAGGTTAGTCCAGTCGTATTTGCACGACGCTTGCCAGTCGCATTTTGTTTTGTGTGACGTGCACAGAGTAGCTGAATGTAGAGGCTACTTTAAGCGATGTATCTTGTATTTATTTCGATAAAATATAAATAAAAAGATTTGTCCCAACAACTAAGTCTACGAAAGTTCTGTGGGTATTTAGTTTTAAAATTTTAATATGCTAAATGCTTATAGTGAAATACCATCGTATATCTATATGTGAAAATAATAGACAATAATAATTAAATTAATTTAATAATAGTAATAATAATAAAGAATTACTTATTAAAAATGAAAGTTATTAATTTGCTAGTAGTTTACTATTAATTACTTTTATATATAGGATTATTAATTATTATTAACCACGGCATGTAACAATTTAATTTCACTAAGTAAGTGAAATAACCTTTTATTTATTATAATTTAGTTAGTAATATTTTATTATAATTATAATAGATATAAGTAAACGTTAAAAATCGAGCAGAGCAATAAATATCGTAATTTGAATTTCTATAACAAGAACAGGAATGATAATATCTTTGAGTAAGTACCTATGTATTATGTAGGTACATTTTGTACTTTGCGGGACTTGGAGAGTCCGACTTCGCTTTCATGGGATGCTTAATTAACCTATATGACGGATTTAGGTACCTACGACGCATTTGCCGATTGACCTGACAACTTCATAAAAAATGGTGACTCTTTCTCAACATGTAATTGTAAAGACTAGAAAAATCAAAAAATGAGCTTTAACTAAACATTTATAAATTACTGAAATTTTAACTCAGTTGTCACAGTGGTCTCTGGGCGATGTGGCTCAAATAGTAATACATTTGTTCCACTAGAACAGTTCCATTATATTTTTTTTGTTCGTTTGTTTGTTAATTCTTTCTCGAACGATTGTCATTTACAAATAAAAAATAGTGAGATAATAACTGTGATATAATAAGGGATAAAAATACACAGATAAAAGAGCAGAAAATAATATAAAATCAAGGTTTTAAATATATCCCTACCTATTAACACTCTTCATTCAAATAACGTCAAACCGTGCTCCTGTTGTTATAAGCGTGCTACTTACTTGAGAAAACTTGCGTGTCTGAGTGAATTTAACAATTTTTTACAAGAACGTTTAATAACGTCCGCTAACACTTGACCAGCGCGGCGTGGCAACTATCGCACGATCCATCGTACAATAAATAGAGGTGTATGCCCAGCAGCCCAACTTCGTAGCGCTGTAAAACCCAGATAAATTAATGAAACAAAAAAATATAGTGAATTTTTTTCGTTAAGAAACCCTCTATGAGATTGCTCTTATGTCATTTTATTGTGAAATGACCAGAAAAAAAGTTATAACGCCTGAAAGAAAATTTGTTCGAAAATTTTCAGCTATTTTTGCTTATAACTTTTTTATTTTCCATTTTACGTCCATTTTACGTTCCATTGGGATCAAAGTTGTAGACAAATTAATTTGATACCGATAATGTTCTATAATATTTTTTGTAGGGTTGCTAGTTTATGAGATATAGCGCGAAAACCCTTTGCACCCGTTTTTCCAAAATGGCAGCCGTGGGACAAGGGCGGCGACCTTGCAAACTTGAACTTAAGCTTATACTGATCCCCCCTATACATCAAAAAATAAAATTGTGTCCACTGAAAAACAAAACCCTAAATGTAACTTTTCAATGGACGCTTACTATTGTGTGGCTTACGGCATCCGCTAATGTTAGATCCAAACAGTTTTCATTTCCACATTACGTTACCGAACTAGTTAGGTTTTAGCCTAGCCTAGTTTAAAAATATAAGAATATATTAACTATAAAGTAAAAATCTATAATCATTATTTATTCAATTCATATTAGTATAAGTACCTATATACCTACTAAATGGTAAAATACAAAACAGCCTACTAATACCTACTCGTAATGTGTAAGTAATGCAAAAGAATCTTACACCGACCGTGTATAGACATTGAAACACACCGCAATCATTGAAAACATCCACATCAATTTAGAGGTAGTACGGAGAGTCTACGGAGGGCGTCGCGCGAGGGTCGGAGTGACATCGAGAGGGCTTTGATCTCGATCGACCTCTCGCTTCGGCTTGTTTGCGTATTAAAGGATTTATTTAATTGAATCGACTTCTTGTCCTTTGTAGTCGCCGCCAGAACCCAACAGACGCCGACAGACCAGAGACAGGAAGCGACAAGTGCTCTTTTGTTCGTCAATCACTTTGACAGGGTTTTTATAAAAGCCTGACTTGTAATTAGAGTTTGATGTAGAGTTATTTGAATTAATGTTTACATAGAGTACATTTTTTTAAAAAGCTGTATAATAATTAATTATTAAAAAAACGAACTACGAAATCAAGACAAATTAAAAATATTAATGAGTAAAGTAAGTAAGTAACCTAGTAAAGTAAAAAAATATTAATAGCTAAGGTTAATTATTAGGTTAAGTAAGTTCCGTCTCTACAGTTAAATACGTAGATATATTCATCATCATCATCATCATCATCAGCCCTTTTTGTCGTCCCACTGCTGGGCACGGGCCTCCCTCAGTACGAGGGGGATCAGGCCATAGTCCACCGCGCTGGCCCAGTGCGTGTTGGCGGACTTCACATGTCTTAGATATATTAGTAGTGAGTAAATAATAACATTGTATTTTATAAGATAAATGCGTATAAAACTATAGTTGACAAAACAATATGTGATATCTCAATCTAATCCACTTTGCAATTCGAATTCTTAACGCTGAGAGATGCATTAGGACATCATCTGCACACACATTCGTGGTTAAATGGAATTTACCGACAAAACCTACCTACTACCTACTAAAACCCAATGACCAAGCCGACGACCGACGGCTTTACGTGTTCTCCGAGGCATAGGGATGAAACACCGCGAACTTCCCAACTCCGGGCTGTTACTGAGGCTAACGAAACAGAAAGACTCAATAACTAAACTTGGCCCGACCCGGAACTCGAACCCAGGACCTCCCGATGTGCGACCGTACATGTTAGCCACTACACCACCGAGGCAGTTACATAAGACTATAAGTACACTGTATACTGTAGAGACACTACACATTAACTTAATTATACTAACTGCTTAAGTGGTTAATAAGCATGTGTTTAAGGCTGAAATGTAAACTAATTAAAGCGCTGTCATTATTTAGCAGCTAGTTTTAATTACCGGCTCTCCGCTCAGCTTAGAAGAGGCGAGGCTCGGCGTGTATAGACGTCTTACTTTGAGATGCAAATGACAGGTGGCAGCTCGTTGTTATTCTTTTGATTATAATAAACGTCGTAAGCGAGGGCTCTTGAATACATCTCGTTAATTCACTTTGCATGGTGTCTAATCTTTTCCGTTCTTTGAATGCTTAATATATAGGGCTTGTTTACCATAGCGATATGGTACAGGAATGTTAATAATGTGTAACATAATATTTAAAAGGCAGGTTGCTGAGAACCGACGAGAAACTCAGCGGCGATCCTTTTGAAAATAATATCTATAGGTACATATAATAAAACTGTAGAAAAGTCGTTTTTGTACATCAAAAAAAAATTACAAAAAAATAGCCAGGGTGTTAAAGGACAACCAATAGAACCCATTTCCAGCATTTTTAGAATTTTTGTCTGTTTGTCGGTTTGTCTGTTTATTTATCCGGGCATCACGTAAAATATACGAAAGCAATGTAGATAACTTTTATACACAACGATTGAACGTAACTTGAAGTAACATTTAGTTTTTGTTTCATTGCAATCGGTTCAGTCTATCAAAAGATATTTGAGTTTAAATTGAAGAAGTAGAGAAATTCTAGAAGTAAAATTAGGGTTATGTGAATTTGGTCTCACTCATCTACACACCTGAGTGTAAATATGCGTGCACAGTTAGGAGGCTGCGAAAATGCACAGGAGTTTTCCAATTTATTGTTACAAATAGACGATGGCACATACCCCGTACATGAAGATGGAAAAGTTATTTTGATTGATAATGATTTGAATTGATGGTTCCACAGCTAATGTTGTTTATAAAGAAGCACTAGCATAAATAAAAAAAAAAGATTTGTACCTATCGGTATCCTCCAACAGCGCTTCGCACTAAAAAATACATTGTTAAGTTCCGACATCCACGCGAACGAAGTCGCGGGCACAGCTAGTTTTATCATAAAACTGTTAATACTAGATGCTAAAATTTCATTTAAATATCTGTCGGCCTGTCAACGCAAACAAACGGAACTCCTTCACATGCATTAGGACAATTATCATCAGCTTCATAACTCCGAGCCCTCCTCTCAATCCTCGAGTCCTTAAGCACGTACGAGTACTCAAAAGTTCGATGAGCAAAAATAACGCATCTATCGAGCCGCACACTGTCGCCCACGACGTGCGCCCGAGCGTGGTCTAGCCTCTGCGATCAAAGACGACGGATATGGAAATATGCATCTCCAAACCTCAAAATAACGAAGTCAATAATTACTTACTATGGAAATTAAGACCTGCTTAAGAAAATATATAGGTATAAATGAAAGATAGGTAGCCGTTAAGACAATTATTAATAACTAGCTGACCCGTGCCCACTTCGTTGGGCATAATGTTAATAATCCTTTTTTAGTACAGAGTGTTATGTTTAAATTTCTAACTGCCAAAAGGAGGGTTATACGTAAGTATTTTATTAATATTAAAAATTAAATTATCTATACTTTATTTATTTAAATATAAAAGTTAGACATATGCTGTCGTTGACTTTTTTGTAGGCATTTTCAAGCTCCACATCTTTTCTCTAGAACTCAAAAATATATTTTTCATAGTTAAGGCAGCGTTCGTAAGAAACGCTTTCATTCGACCGTTTTTTCTCCGATTCTCTTTGCAAAACGGACTACCACGTAAAAGCCTTTTTATTTTTCGGTTTTTTATATAACCTATGACCTATAATGTGGCTTTCTATTGGTGAAAGAATTTTTAAAATCGGTGCAGTAGATCCCGAGATTACCCCTTACAATTTAACAAACACACAAAATTTACTTCTTTATAATATTAGTATAGATAAAATATTAAAACGAAAAATTAAGAAACCTAGGTACTTATTAAAGGTTACATAATAAACTAATTGTTTCTTACATAAGTTAGTGTTTATAGAAGTTAAATAAAGGTGTAGACATTTTTAAACATTAACGTCATTCGACATTGTTAAAATTGTAGTTACGTAAAATATAAGGCAGGCTATAATACCTAAATTTAAGTTTATTCAAACACCACTTGACGTATAACGATGAAAGGCAAGGAGGTACTTTATTCTTTTGCGAATGTCTAAAATTTGCAGTAGGTATAAACGTCTGCATCTGATTTTGTTGGCTTAGAAGTTTGATTTTTTCACAGCTCCAAGGGACCCCGAGTATTTGATATGAATTTCAGCTTGATACCTTAACGCGTTTCTATAAGAGTTCCGTTTTTTCCTTTTGACGTACGGAACCCTAAAAACAAACAAATTTGTTTGTTGGTGTACTACATGCTGCATGTCACATTTTCAGACTGCATAGAGGACAGAGTCGAAACACAAGTGTTTAATATTGAGTGAAGAAGGTTCATGACATTTCAAGGTTATTTATTTCTAAAAATGATCTCGACTTATTTAGGTATTTATAAATATATTAAGAATCAGAAGATATTATACTGACTAAAATATAAAGTTACTGATTGGAAGATCCTGGGTTCATGTCTCGGGCCGGGCCCAGTATAGTTGATGAGTTTTTACGTGAAGAAATTTTCAGTAACAGCTCGAAGTTGGGAAGTCTTCGCCTCGAAGAGCACATAAAAGGAATGAATATAGTAAAAATGCTGTAAGGTTTTTTGTAATTTCTTTTATTTTTTCACCATTTATCGTAAAACTTTCCTACGGCACACCGCGCGTCGCAGTCGCGCGCCAATATTCCGCCTTGTGTATGTCGAGCGTCCTCCGGCACGTCTGGATGCTCTCGCTCCTGGCGCACGCAACACAACACCACCGCTCTCGCCATACTCCGAATTAGAACTCATCAAACATCCCCTCGACGAGCAAGTGGTGTTGCGTTTACAAAAAAATCGTACAAACTTAGGTCGAAAAAAATACAGGACACTACAGAAATTTTGAATTTCACTCATATTAGATAAATAAATAAGCGTTTTTATTATAAGAAACATAGAAACAATATATATCCATCGTAAGTACACACAAGCACCATGTCGCAGTCAGACTGTCTTACCGATACGATATAAACTCTCCGCGGACGAATCTCATTCGAAAAGCTTACAATTTAATTGCTGGATACAAAACTTAATCGTCCGCGGAGTACACTTTACACTCCCAAATATACATTAAAATATATAGTGATAGACACTTGCCCCTGAATGTGCAGTTTTAGCGACACGAAAGAAACAAGAAAAAAATTTGATTATGAAACGCGTTTCATTATTGCCATGCTGTTAGTAAGGGAGCCAGCCGGCAGTGTCCGCACTGCGCCTGCGCTCCGCACTAAGCTACCCGCACTCACATACATACACATCCAACATTCGATCGGGAGAATCTTTTCTTGTTCCGAACTTTACCAATAGCTAGTGTCAATAACAGAAAACAACAAGTTTATAAAATACCATAATAATATAATAAACCTATAGGAAAATTCATCACACTTAGCAATCTTTGGATACAAAATGTCACGGCGCTTTGGCTCAGTAATCTGCAAGTCGAAGTTTTCTTGAATGAGTTGGACTAGTTCGCTTTCAGAAACCGGCTTTGGTCTTAAAGACCGCAATCACAGATATCAATGAGTTGCAAATTACGTAACAAGAGCGCCCGGGGCCGGCGCCGGGGCTCCCCCCGCACGGCCCAGGCGCCTACGCCCTCACAAACTGAACCAGTCTCAAGACAAACGAGTCGTGTCACACACGAATAAAAAATTTTGAAATCATAATTTAAAGTCCAAAAAATTTATCCTCATCACATGAGCCAGGTCAGTCCACAGTTCCATACAATACGATATCATTTACCAACTATACATACATATTGGGTGCCCAGTCTATACTCTTTAGAGCAAATCGGTCTCTCGGATTACGCGCTCTTCGAGACAGGCGAGATGTGATAAAATAACTTCAAATAATTGGTTTTAGGATAAACAATACCAGCGTTCTCACCAACCCCTCTCTCCATACACAACACCCAATATGCCATCAACTTCGTACTTTACACCACAAATTATATTGCGTTCTATTTTTTTTACAACTTAGCTTTCCGTGAACATAGTTCACGGCTAATTTTGCGGCGGCCATTTCACGACCCGGCAAAGCGTTCATCAAAATGGCGACAGAAGCAACATGGGCTCGGGTCGCAAGATGGCCGCCGCCACAAGTGCAAACCTATCTAGACAACGCCCTGTCGCTCGGTACACTACAGAACACAGTTTGTATCCATCGTCCTCATCCTAAGGAAAACATTTACATGGCGCGGCGGCGCGCGCCCCGCCGCCGGCGCCGCGCGCCGCCGCCGCCGCATATACCGATACTATACATAAAATATGAAATATTTAGGACATAATATTTCGAAATCGTTTAAGTCTACAAATCATTTACCATTATTTAATATAAACTACAATCGATTGGCAGTATTCGTTCACCTTAACCTCCACTCTCATGATATTATAGCGTATCACTCGTGGCGTAATTGGAGTCGAACAGTGACTCCGCGAGCCGACGATAGCTCCCGACCTAACATACTTAGCACTTACTAACTACATTGATGTTATCAAATACATCCGACAGATTGAAGCCACCCCGCCCCGGCCGCGGGGGGGGGGCGCTCGCCGCGCGACCGCGCTGACGGCGGACCGCCACTAGCGGCACGGCGTCAGATCAGTCGTTACGTCCTACGGCTAACATTTATCACCTCGCATGTGATCCCTTTAACCTTTTACCCTAACCTGCTCTAAGATTTTGATAGATCATTTCAAATCGTACATTGTCAGTACATGGCTGATAAGACATTTAAATGTACATTTTAAATCAGTAATTAGAATTACAGATGCACGATCACAGATCCCAACTACATAAAAATCGACAATCTACGATTTGTAATGGTCGCTCTGAATGGAAAAAATTTCTCCCCACCCTCGAGCTGCCGGGGCCGGCGACATCGACTCCGGCTCTAAAGAAGCTGCCCGAACAAGCCGTGGCCGAGGCCGCCCGCCCGACGCTCACTGTCGACCGCCCAATCAAATCACAACTATTTAATTCGATACAGTAAATCAACTCAAGCGACCTTCGAAAAAAACGACTGCGAACTCTATCCTGCCAATGCTCTCCACCACTCAGATGTCCAGTTTTGAATACAACCACTATTTCCGTACTATTATTAATATTTTCATCTCTATCAATTTCAGGTACTGGTATTGCTTATATGTAATTATAATATGAATTTCAAGGTTTATCACACGGTGGCGGTAATCGGTGATGTTGAGGCCTGATCGGGAATACGCAGCTGCGTGCGTGTGGAGGAGGTCCTCCAAGTGAACTCGCAACAAGCAATGATTAGTGCCATGAAACAAACCTACTCTGGATAAATTGTAAATATAAATCAAATACAATAAAAATATATGAGTATATGAAATAACATAGATCCGTTACTGCAATCTATAAAATTAGTAGAAAATTAAAGACTAACAATGACTATGCAACGTGCATCGCATCACGCATGTGATGGCCGGAGACGGCCGGACGACACTGTTGCAATATGAGGAACAATCAACGTCAACCGACGACTTGCTTTCGTTTCGTCGCACAGAACTTATTCCCGACAAAACTCAACTTAGGCTGGATTTGAACATCGACAACGTCGAATCTTGTGAATGTGGACATATCTCCTGGTATTTGAGAAAGCGTCTTCAAATCCATGAGTAGTACAGGAGACCAAGTTGGACTTTATGTGGAGTAAGTTTTCTGCTTCATGAAGATGTGAACAAGATGCGCGGAGGGCGCGGAGGCTGCGACGGCAGAGCGAGCTCCACGCGACATCAAACGTAACGCACAGATAAATTATCTTTTAGCAAAACATCAATCAATATCAGAAATATAATTAAAACTAACGTACTATTATAACTCTGAATCTTTTTTATTATTTTTTCTTTATTTTCCAGTATCGATCAGTATCTATTAAGTGCTATGTAATGTATGTATAAGTTATAACGAAAGGAGCGGGAGAGGCGCGGGGCCGGCGCCGTCCCACCGTCACACGGAATTGTACCGAATTTAAACTTACTTCTTAATTTTGTCATATTTCTATCATAATCTTAAATACTTTAAAAACCTGTCGATTGTAGACACGCGACAATCTTATGCATTAATTACTAATAATCTTTTATCCCAGTAGAGCACAGTGTGACGGCGCCAGGACGAATAATGCTAATAAATATTATAATAATTGACTATGACGTCAGCCGGCGACGCCGCGCCGGCGGACCGCGGCTCACAGAGTCACCTTCATTGTTACTACGGAGACAATCGCCTCTCAGGCACTTGCTTAGAATTGAAACAATCTCGCTATTTAAAGTTATCGTGATAAGTATTCGCCTTTCAACAACTGTATGACATAAGGGCTGGAATGTTCTGTCATCGTACACGGCGATCATACTGTGTAAATTAAGTTTGTATACTATACACACAAACTCGATAATACTGCATAAATGCGACGTATTTAGTAATGAATTTGTTCGAGTAGAAAATAATTATGTGGCAGTGACAAGCCGTGAAAATCATAAACGCTTAAAAACAATCGTAACTAATCAGATGAAGAGAAGGTGGACCCTGTGAGCCGCCATGAAATACTGGAATTGGCTTAGACGAGATTTACATTTATATTTAAATATAACAGTATATTTTTTTTATCAGGAACGTAAAATCCAAGAAATCAAATAAAGATCGGTCAGAATTAACGTCATCAACTATCAAGATCTCTTCAACATCGATTCTTAAAATAAAAAAAACGACATAAGACCTTGAGCCATCGAAAGCTTTACATTATCTTACCAGCACAGGTCTGACCACTTTAACGGACAAAACTAACTATGAGTCCAAAAACTAGGGAATTTTAAGAACGTTCAGGATTCCAGAAGCAACGAGTAGTCCAAAAAGTGTTGAATTTTAAGAAAATATAACAATTTCTAGGTGCTTTCTGAGCAACTATCGTCTAAACCAATTCCGATCGATGAAGCATGGCGAGGCGGCGGCGGAGCGCGCGCGAGTATCACAGGAGGCAGCCTCCGCACTCGACACTCCTCGAACATTCTCGAACCTTTACTGGTCTTGTCCAGGCCGTTTGGAAATAATGCACGGGGAAATTTTAAATAAATTACCAAAAATGGGAGGAGGAGCAAAAATACAACGATGAAGAACGGGACTGTAATTATTTTGGAGTCAAATAATGATAAGACTTGAATGTCTAGAATTGTAAAGGAGTTGTAAAATGTAGGGGATATGCAAGGAACAAGAGACAGGCCCGCCGGCCAGAAACCGAGGATCAGAACCCGGTAGCGTCCCACCAACTCACGCGACGTCTAGCTTCACAACATATATACTATTTAAACTTCACGTTAAGCACCCGTTGTAAATATATCATTATATACCTCATTGACTGTCGGCGGTCGCTCCGCCGAATATAATCATTTCAATCTCCTCTAAATATAAACTCTGTAAATCTTAAACGTCTATGGAACTAAAATTACATTTTGTACCATAAATTGTTGTTTAAAATGAAGTCACTATCGCGAGCGCTCCCGCCAGCCCTCAGGGTCGCGCGTCCCGCTCGCACCCGCAGCGAGGCGCGCGTGCGAGCGAGACGACGCGACGCAGGCCTCTGCTATGAGGCGCCACTCCCGCTCCGCATATATTTCTATTATTTATCATAAAGAAGTGATTTATATAGGTATTTTTTTTACTTTTTTACTATATTTTAAGTTATCGGACGTCACCAACTTATCCCACTCTATTTTAGGGGCAGAGGAAAATGTACTGTAAATTAACCTATTTCGAGGACCGTTTTAGACTGCATCGCTCATTGTTCGTGTCGACGTCGCTTCGTCGGATGCAATCTAAAAGCCAACTATGACGACCATAGGGTCGTTAGGGCGACGACACACTTAGACGCCTAATGTTTTACCACTTTACAATTACGATGCTGTCAAAGAAATGAGGAATGAGGATTTAAAATGTCATACATCGTCTTTAGTCATAGATAAAAAGAAAAAAAAGAAAAACAAAATTACTATCTACACTTTTAAAGACCGAGTAATCTAGGCAACGTAGTATATAGCTGCTAGTCAGGACAGAGTCACTATCTAAAAACAATGATATATAATATGTATACATATACTCTCGAGTGTACTTCATTATTCGATGATCGTACAACTATTGCTAAAATAAATATATACCTATTTTATAAGTAAAATTCACTGAGGAACACAAAACTCATACGCTAATGTCGTTCCAAAATGGACCATAATACGTCAACACAAGGTGCACTTTCCAACAAAACTAGCATATGACTTGCATTCACGCTGCATATGCGCTGTACAGAATGAAAAGCTGCAGAGAACTTCCGCGGCGCGCCTTCACACCGACCTAGCTCTAAGAAACGCTAAAATAAAACGTTTAGACATTATCATCGCATGACCTTAGCGGGCGGTGTGACGGCGGCCGCCACCGCGCGGGACGCGGCGCGGAAACTAACGATAACCGTTTCGATCATCTTAAAATAACGTAAAATATGAAACGAGCGTATCACTAACTGACTCGAGTCGTAGATAGCTACGAACCTACTTATTGTAAAACACTTAACAGCCTAAATTTTTTTGCTGTATTTTGTATATTTTTTTATTACTTTAAGATGTGTACAAAAAGTCAAGAGCTCGTCCGAGCGAAGCTATAGTGAAGTCGCTGGGAGTCGAACCGGTCGAAATGCAGACTCGCACACTCGCACTGTACACACGCGCCGCCCGGCGTCGCCCGCGCTCGCGGCGCACCAGTGGTCGGTCGGTTTTGGGATCAAATATGTTTTTTTTGTTTTATAGATGTTTTTGCACCCTTTTTGTTTTTGTTTTATAGTTGTTTTGAAGGGGGTGAAGTTCTGTGTGTGAGAGTGTGGGCTAAGTGGGGGTAGTGTCCAGTGTAGTGGGTGCGGGCGCGGGCGACGCGGCGGAGACACGCAGGTGCTTACGAAGCCAACTTAACCTACCCCGCGGCGGCCGGCGCTAGGCGGATATATAAACAATTTGACAACTACTTTCAGTAGTAGAGTTTTGGGACAAAGGGAGTTTTAGAGACATTCGTCTTTTTAAGTGGGAATAATTATCATCTGATGTAATACGCGCCTAATATTTAATATCTTATTTAATTCACATTGTTTATAGACATTCTCGTCTTAATTGTTTGAATTCATAAAAATAACAGCGACAGTGTAAACTGTCCATTATTATGCAAATCATGCGTAAATCTTATCAAATAGCTTATAAAATTTATTAAAAAAAATATATAAAGCTAAGTTCTGGCAACATACGACGTTTCCATCAATTGTTTGCAATTTTTAAAGAGAAATACATATATATTCGAACCTAGCTTACAATTTATAATTTATCAAAAAAAAATCCTTAATAAACCTTGTAAATCGACTAATAACAAAGCTAATGAAACCTAACGCGGGATTATATCCACGGTCCGCGTCACACGCGGGGCTCTACGCTACGTGATACTAAAGAACTTACTAATAACAAGCAAAGGATACTTATCCGTACACGCAGTATCCGTCATGACGGATACGTTGACAAACGGATACACGGATAAAGATATACGGATACAGGGATACAGGGGACAGGGGAGGGCGCGGCCGCCGCTCGCCTACGAGTATATCACAGCAGAGCGCTACTTATCTAAAGATTCGAGTGTCGCCGCTACGTCGGTGTCCACACATAGTCATATAGTAGTTTAGTTATAATATCCCAAATCATTGTCAATATAGAAGAAAAATCATATGTTAATAAAAAATTTGATAAACAAAATATGTAATTTTAATAGAAATGAATATAATTGTGTGTGAATATCGTCGTAGCGGCGGATGTAATACGCGCCTGTAAACACCCGGTGTCGTCCGGAACCTACCTACGTGGAACCGCTTTCTCCTAAACCTTTTGCGATTGCGTTTTGCTATCGATATATAAACATTCATACCAAATCGCACTCACAAAACAACTATCTATCTTACTTTAGACAATTTTCAAATATTAAATGTAGAACCTACGTCCGATTCCACGTCCAATCCCTCACTCCCGAGCCTGTTCTATACATCTCGATGTCAACAGACAAAAACTATTATTAAAAAATAATATTAAACAAAACACATACACCTACAACTAGATAAGGGGCGTTACAATTTTTTACACCGCCCGGGACTTTTTAAAGAAAAAGTTAATTATACGCCCGATTATTTACAATTATATAAAACCTGATTTACAGCTTCCCTTATAGTTAAACAAAACCGGATGATATACATACATTAAATATTGAAACAGTGTGAATGCAGCTTTAAACCCTGTTTACATTAAGTTTTAGATTGGCTGCTAATAAATTTTCTCGTGTAAACCGGTCAATACTTAATGTATGTTGAAGATTCCTTGCCAACTCCAACAAAAAAATATTGTAATTAATATTTTAAAATTCGTTCTATAGCAGTGCACTAAGATTAAAAATAAACACTTGAAAGTGTTAAGCAAAAGTAAACGAGTTTGAGATACTGGGTGTGACAGTGGAGTTAGCAAGTCACCACTTAAATAAACCTTCATTCGGCTCAATACCAGTAGTTGTGGTAAAGCGAGCTTTGACGAAGCTTAGGTAGACGACGAGGCTAGGAATGTCCACTAGGAGCAGTATGTACAGGTGGCGTGGGCGTGGGCGTGGGCGTGGGCTTGGGCGGGGCGGGGGCGGGGGCGTGGGCGTGGGCGGGCGCGGGGCGGCGCGGGGCGCGGGCCGTCACTGCGGGGCGCCGTCGCATCAAATCCGGGGCGGCGCGCTCCCCGCGAATGATTCCTGCAATTAAATAAACCGTGTTTTTGTAATGTTTATTTCTTTATATATTATAACAAACATTGTACTTGATAGTTTTCCATTATACTATCAAATTAGAAACAATAACATCCAACTATGCGTTGTATCTCGGTAATTACACACTCCCAATAAACATGCGTTAAAATAAGCCTTTCCAAGTCCAAGTACAGTAAGTTATATAAATACATACAAGGAATCTGTTTTAATCTTTTTAAATGCAAGAGTTATAAAAACAAATTTCCTTGATAAAAAAAATTTCGAAATCAAGTGACAAGTGTCTACTCTAAAGCCGTTTCCCAACTGACATATTAAAGTAAGTAAATCAGTTGGGTGCTAATCCCTCGTGTCTGGGGTCACGGCCCTTTTTAGACATGGATTAATAGACTGTGATAGAACTATCACACATTGATACCATTTCATCACAATGGTGGACAAGTAACTTATCACAAAATTTATTACAACATACTGGTTGATAATACTGAGGTCATGCAGCAGTCGCAGAGCAGAAATAAAAAAAACTTTAATCAATTACGATTTACCAATGAAATGAAATAACGGATAAGAACTTAAGACACGACACAGATGTTTTAGGCCAGAGATTGTCAACTCTTAAACCATGTAAATGTTGCTAGTTTCTGAACAAAAAAGTATATTGTAATTTATCAAAGTTCAACCACCTCTGGCCTAAGGTATGAACGGATGGACATTCACTTACATGAAGCCACCCAGCTGCTATAAATTGGTATACTTATGAAAGATGAGTGAATAAAAGCACTGCAGGTATACGAGATGAGCGTCGTATTATCGTCTTATTTTTCAGTAACGTATTTAATATACTTACTACTTACCCCGAGTATGGGGTATGAATATTAAATACCCCATTTAATATGGGACAATTATTTTTTTTTGACAACAGATTTAAAACCAAAAAACTAAGTTTTGTTGCTAGTAGTGACGGATTTTGCTTATAATATTATTGCAAAATGTAACAAACAAAGTTTTAGTAGTGGTCCCAGAGGAATATTTTTTTTATAAAAAGGTTACACTTCATACATAGTAACGTCATATTCATGAAGAAAGTATTCTAATTAAGGATGCTACGATTACTTTTAATGTGAATTTAAATCAGTGTAACTTTTTATAAGAAACAAATATGGATGATGTTCTATAAACGATACTTAAGATAAAATGATGATAGAAATGATAAATAAGTTATGCCTCAAGGTTTTTGACCTCCCAAAGATATTAATTATTCCTTTAATTTAAAGAAAAGATTCCAAAAAAATAATAAAATGGCACCAATTTTTTTACCTCAAGTCTAAAACCTAAATCTGTCCTGTGACCATGATTTTTGTATGAAACATCGGGAACAAAAAATCTAAATAAATCCGCCAAGAAATCCGACAAGATTCCTAATAGCAGTAGTTTTATGGTTAGAGAAGAGAGAATTAAATAAAAAAAGACCAAGTGTTCTTTGAATTTAAAGGAAGATCATTACAATGAAGATCTAAAAATGAAAATAGTTAAGCAATATAAAAATAATAATAATAAAACCTACAGATTTATTGAAGAGAAAACGTTTCTCTCGTACCTATTATCATCTATTTTTTACAAATGGAGTGATTGAAATGAAATAAAGAATAGACCAACGCACAATAAGACAAAAAAAATGATGTGCATTATTATAAGCAATTTGCGATAGTTAATTATCGCTATTTCTCAAGACATGGTGGTGGAGCGTGGGGAAGAGTGGGGAAGATTGGGGTAGATTGGGGAAGATTATGGAAGAGTTGGGAAGAGTGGGGATGAGTGGGGAAGAGTAGAAGAGAGTGTGCGGTACTCACCACGTCCCGCGCGGGCGCGCCGCCGCTGCCGCCCTGTAACACGCGCCATGACACATATTATATTATATCTTGTGTATTAGACTATTATTAATTATAATATTTGCTTCGATAGTTTAGTGGCTAGCATAAACGTCTTAGATCATGGGTAGGAAATTCCAGACCGGACCAAGTTTAGGAATTGTCTGTTAAAGATATATTTAGTAACAGTCCGGCGTTATTGTGTGATATTTCACCTCTGTGCGAGGCCTTTCACTGTTGTACTTTTGTCCCACTTGTGCCCGTGTTCTCCCTCACATGCAATCGAAGGACCGATTGATAGGAAGATATTATGAATTTAAAATTTAATTTATGTTTATTTCTCTTACACTTAAAATGGCGAACCGATTTAGATGAAATTTAACATTATGACCTGAAGTATAAGCTATTGTTAGGTATTTGGCCTAAGATGCAACCGAATGAAGTGTCATACGGATTTTACCTAGTCTTCAGTAACTTTCACAATAAGATTGCTTACTGTAAGTTAACTTGAGAGAATATGACATGATGTACCTGCAGGTGGTCGGGCGCCATCTTGTCGCAGTAGTCGGAGAGGATGTCGCGGAAGCGCGTCCAGCACTTCTCCGGCACGGTGATGGCCGTGCGGAAGTTGCTCTTCACCTGCACACACACCGAAATGATAACATCCGGAAAATTCAATTCAATTCTCCTGTTAATGGCTTCAAAGCGTACCGAGCACAGATTACTTCGCCAATGTCACGTAGAATAGAGAAGACACGAAGGAGATTAGTTGACGTCAAAAATTTGTACAAGTAAATGAAATATTAAAAGTATTAATAGTAAACAAAAGTTAAAAACATGGCAAAAGGAATGGATAGTTTGTCAGGCGATAATTGTTTTTATATGACAGTTAATTAATTATGGCTACTACTAAAACCATCACAGTTAGAGTATCATACTTTAAGAGCATAGGTGGATGGCATTAGAGAACACTTATTATTTTTTAAATTGTGAGTGATTAAAATATAACAAAAGGGGATATATTTATTTTAATAGCTTTAAAAATATTACGAACCGACAGACTTGCATTCCATATGTAAAACCAAAACCAGTGGCCAAGTAATCTGTACACGTATTGAAGCCAACACCGAAGATGAGCATTGAATTAATGGTTTGTTTATAATATAACTTTAATCTATAAGCTGGCTTTTGCTTTGTCTAGCTGTTCTTCAATATGAGCAGACAAAAAAATATTCATATTAAAAATCTGCCGGCAATTAATAACTTCAAAGACTTAAAACTAAATATAATTATAATTTACAAAATGTATTTAAAATTAAATTAATACAAACTATGTTTGCGGCAGCGTTGATATTTCGGAAAAAAATAACGCTTAACATGCAAACAAAACATATGCAAATAAATGTTATGCAAATTAACAAAAATAAAATTTAAAATTATAGTAAAAAAAAACTATAACTACAAACGGAAAAAAAACCGTAAGAGCACAATTAATATCGTGTATGGGGGTGTGTATGAATTGTATGGGTGAGTATGAGATAAGCAGTGTATGCGTGAGGGGTGTGGTGGGGTCGTTGGAGGATGGCGGAGGATCGATGGGGAATATGATAGAGGGTAGATGGGGGGGGGGGTCGTTGGGGGATGGTAGAGGGTCGGTGGTGGGATAGTGGGGGGGATGGTAGAGAGTCGGTGAGGGGATAGTAGAGGGTCGGTGGTGGGATAGTGAGGGGAAGGTGGGGTGTTGTTGGGGGGGATGGTGGAGGGTAGGTGGGATTCGGTGGGACAGATCGGGCCAGTATCACGCAAAGTGAAGCGCGGTAAGCAGCGCGCTACAATTACTTGCAACGAGGGTACCACCTCGCTGACTTTCATGTAGACGCCGCGGTTGTTCTGGCCGATGTCGAAGTAGAAGTTCTTGTTGTCGACGCGCAGGTGGCGCCCCTCCGGCAGCTCGCCCTTGAACCTGCGCCGCGCAGACGGACGAATTATTATATCAGTTATTTACATACTAACAAAATGAATATAAGGCATTAGCCCAGCGGTAACGCGTTCACTTGTATAACCGAGTGATGCGAGTTCAAATCCGGGTCTCGCACCTCTGATATTTTCATGTGCGAATCATTTCTATCATGATTATTGTTATTATGATTATGATTGTCTTTATTACTCATTGATGTTAAAAAAATAATAAAAGTGCGTGCGTACAAACTTACAAAGTACACTCGTCAAAAGTAAAACTTCTTTGGCAAACTAATTTTTAAATGCCGTTTATATTTATACTAACTAGCCCCGTTTAAGCTCGTTGAGAAAGGGAGATGGCGCGACGGTCACACCCATGAGTTAGACAGAATTAGAAATGTCACTGACATGCGGTGGGCGAGACTAAGGGGTGGTGGCGCTAACTCTTCCCCGTCTCTGAGTGCCTGGTACTTGTACTGGTTTATAATAATCAAAGTTCAGATTTCCAACTTAGAGCTCTTTCTCTCTAATCGGCAATCGCTTTCTCCCTCTTTTTAAAACGTTTCACATACGTTTCATGTCGCGTTTCATCCGTAAGAATTTGACCCTCATGCGCGCAAAGAAGCTTTATTTCAAAAATTAGACTGATTTCGATGAATATTTCATCATTATTCATATAAAATCGAATACTTAGTAACACGACATGACACACAGACGAATTCTAAACTCAAATCAAAAACATTTTATTGCGATTTTGGGTACAACACAGATGTAGATATCAAATAATGTAAAAATTCAGCCAAATTCAGCCATAGAGCATGCAATATTTCAAATTTAACAACAATCAATTACAATGTCCTTAAAAGTACATGTTATATTTTATCTACAATATAATCATTAATTGAATAATAAGTCTTTTCTAATAAGAAAATTCTTCAATATCTGTTTAAATATATTGATTTCATTAATTTGTAGAATATATTTAGGCAAATGATTGTATAAAAGCGGTCCGGTAGAGACACTCACCCGCCGTCGTCGGTGCCGAAGTCGTCGAGCAGGTCGGTGAGCGCGTCGCGGAACTCGATCATGCCCTGCGCCGGCAGCGCCACCTGCGAGCGCGGGCCGCCGCGCGTCACCGTCTGCGACACGCGCAGGAAGCGCCCGCGCGCGTTCTCCTTCAGGTCCAGGTAGTAGCGCCGGTTGTCCTGCAACGGCCCGCGCTGCACACGAAGTAGTACCGCGCCGCCCGGACTCGCGCGAGTCCGGCTCGGCCGAGGCGTTACTTATTGTATAGTATTGGTTAGCGTAGTTACTGCCGTGTCAAGGCTTTCCTACTCGGTTGGCTAGTCGCAATGAAATAATCCACCGTAACTTTTAAACATTTAAAAAAAACAAAATTATGCCACGGTATACCTTTACTTAGCCTAAGAATAAAATACGTTCGTCTATGAAACCGCTATACCAAATGCACCTAAAGACTAAAGCTCCGAGAACGAGCTGGCGTCACTTCGCTGCACAGAATATTGATTTTACTATATCTACCTATACTGGAATAATTTAAAACCACATCTTCTTTTAAAGACATTCTTAATATGTGCAAAATGCTAAGAATCATACATAAACAACTGATTATTTCTATTAGTCAACAACAACGATAATTTTTTTTTTGTTATTCTGGCCTCAATTTCAAATCCAATACATTAACCAATTATATAATTCTATACGTCATAATTATAGTGGAACGTGCGGGAACACAGTTCCTTGTAATAATCTTATTTAACCGGCCAATCTCCTTCGAGCCTTCTACATTCTACGTGGCGAAGTAACACCAGTACTGAACTAGCACGTTTTGAAGCCACTAAAAAGAGAATTGAATTGAACACAGTTCCTGATCTAACTGTCATACGGGACACAAATACGAAACAAAGAATCTGACACAGAAGAAGCATTAGCGACTGGTTAGCACGGAGGTGTTGCAACAGGAATTATAAGAGTACAGTGAGACGCCTCTACAATTTCAATTATAATGGCCGTCCGTTGTAACTACTACTATGAAGTTTGGTCTCCACACAAAAGTCCGTAAAAAGTTTGGATATAACGACTTCCCTAATGACATCGTTTATAACGAGTTTTACGATTTTTCAACAAAATACTTTCTGCTGTTCTATGCATATTATATATAATAGGAACCAGTATATCAGGCTTATTGGTTTCCTAAAATGGCTTTAGTGAAGAGTCGTTAAAAAGCAACCTCTACGCGTTGTATAACGTCCGGATGGTATGACGTCATTTTTAATTCCCTTCTACTTCATAACTAGCGTTTGCCAGCGGCTTTGCGCGAGCTTGGACAAGTTCAAACTCTTTCTTGACTTCATAAAAACGATTTAGATTTATTTACTTTAATTTGACTATTTTAGTGGTAAAATCTCGATAGTTACTTTATCCGCTTGTTTTTTTACCCCAATAATTTATTGCCAAAAACTTCGATTTGGAAGTATGAATAAGTTATTTTAAAAATGAGGGATTCCTAATACAAAGTTCCAGATGTTAGGGAATTGTTATATTCGATTAGGGGATAAATTATTAAAAACATTTCTTAGGCAATAAGACAAAACCTCTAATTTAACAACATCCATAGTTTTCCTCCCCAGAAAATATACAGCGTAAAACTTTAAATTAGAATTAGTGGTCTAATATGAAAACTTGTTAATACAAACCTTGAGCATCATCTCAGACTTGAGCTTGCCGTCGTCGGGCACGTTGTCGGGGTTGGGCGGGCCCAGCGACGAGTAGAAGTCGCTGAAGCTGGACAGGTGGTCGCGGAACTCCGCCGCCGTCGACATCGCCAGGAAGATCTGACTGCGGCGGCCATCTGCGCCGATCTTCAACAGTCATGTTTGACATTTTACTAACAACCATTACATGGCGAATCAATCAATTAAAATATATGGAATAAAATCAATGTTTACTTTGTATTTACTTCAGTCGTATTTAAAACGTACCTGAACAAATATGTTTAAGCTAAAAACATTGAAAGTGTTATTATATTAAAGGTTGCTAATCCGAAATACAATACAATAATTAAAATTGTAAATATATAATCTCCATGTAAAAATAAATGTTGCAAAATAAACATGTAGTACGTAACGAGCACATAAAACAATGCGTAACGACACATCGGGCCCCTAACGACCGCTAAAGTCGTAAACTATGCCAGCCCAGCCCATAACATTATATTGGACAGGGAAAAATTTGCAAGTCAAGAACGATTATGCCATCGGTCCAATCATCTGCTTATCTCAAATCTAATGCAACGCAGCATCTCTTTACGTACTGTCGGGTGCCTTGATGTATTAGTCATTTATAATTGACAAATTACTTTGAAAAAGACGCATGAGTCACGTAACCCGCCGTCAAAATCAATTTAAACTCGATTTCGGTTAAACCATTTACTTTGTTCGAACTTTGATAAAACTAGACGAAACGAAAGCAAAAACTAATTTAACTAGTTAGAACTTCAATAATATGTTACTTCTCGTATTGCAAGATATTAGAATAGTTGTCAAAATTTTGATGTACGTAAAGTAACGGAAAGCCGGAATTCCGTCCGTCGCATTGAAAATGTTTTATTTTTATAGCAGCCTTGTACCATCCCCCATCGGGCGTTAGGTCGGGTCGCGCAGCAGAGGCGAACAATAGAATATTTCCAATTTACGGGATACTGGGATTAAAGTGTCGGCGGCCCTCGACTGACGAGACTGTCTGCTGAATACAGACGTATTAGCAAAATACGAGAAAGGTAAAATACAGGACCAGACTTGTTTAAGGTCAAGGTCAATACCTGTCATGTCTTTGCCCCGTCCTATGTTTTTTGAAAGATTTGAATTTCTTGAAAACCACATTTACAATATATTATATTACTCGTCTTTATTTTACCCCTTTTTTTATACCAAAAAGACGAGCTAAATCGAATACGCGATTGCGAATTTTATCGATTTGTAATTAATATATTTCGTTTAGTCTGTTTGCCTTTTGATGTATTACAATGAAAAAAGTTGAAGTTGTACACTTAGATAAGAGACAGGTTACTCAACAAACGGCCTATAGCTTTAATAATTATTAATTCTATTGTCTAAGGGTAATTTTTGTCAAGTAAAATTATATGAGTTTTATTAAGTGTATGCATTATAAATCGCTCGTAGCGATATACATAAATAATTAGATATTAAGTTTTTCCAGTCGGTAAACAGTAAACATTTTAAATGTATCTACGAAACTTTTACTTCATACGAATCTGACTTTTCAAATTTTATCCTTTTTTTTTTATAATAACGATATAAAAAAATATTTCAGTCTTATCGAACAAACGCAACTTTGACTGTGGATGAATTGAAAACTCCGTGAATTTTAAGACTTTTATATTATGAAGTCTATAAATAAAGGATGTTTTGAAGCTTTTACACTTCAATATAGTGTGGCCTCATTCGGCCAACGACCCCGCCGACTTGAAACATTTGCCGCCTAATTATTAGGCGGTATCGCCACACCGGCGATGCCTGCCGATTCCGTTCGTCCGTCTGACCTATTTATATATGATTCGCTCAAAGTTAAACAATTACATGACTCCACCCATTAGTTATACAAATTGGCACCACTCGCTAAAGTAACCCACTAACGATACATCAATATAAATGTTCGTTATAAGAACTACACGATATATTTTTCAAGTAGTGATTAATGTTCAGAGTTTTATATTCGCAATTTCCGGAACTTGGTGGATTCAGCGCGAGCAGCACTTCCGGCGCGGAGCAGACAATAACGAACAGTATCGTTATTAATCATCCGTTAAGCCCCGATTAAATCCCGTTACCGGCATCAGAGCCACAGACATCAGAGTCCCAATGTATTACGATACCTGATAAGTTACCTATTGATACGAGTTAAATCATTTTTATTGTCCTTTTCAGAGCTGAGTTTCTTGAATGATTTGGATTCATCTATCTTTATGTAGATTCAATAATAACATAACAAAATCCTTTTATACATATTTTCGTTTATATTGAATCTTGAAAACTTGTCAAAAGTCGAAAGTCGCGAAAACCGACTAGACGCGAAAGGCACACGACCGCGGACCGACAGTCATGGAAATCTTTGGACATGTAGTGGATATGTTTCGACCAAAAAGATACATGATGGCTGAATCTGATAGTTATCAAGTTAAAACGACGAAACAGCATTTAAACACTTATAACTTACATAATGTAAAAAAAATCGATGTATATAAAATAATTCATATTTTTCAATCTTTAACAATAGCGTAATTTATGATCCTGAATCCGGATCACATGACAATTATCATGTATGGTATTCAACGCAAAGACTGTTTGCGCTCAAGTACTCAAGAAGTAGTGCTCTATAAATTTCCCTTTTTTGGGGATTGTTTTTCAACTGTCTAATTTTAAGAGTGATAATACTTTATGATGTTAATCAAAATTTACAATATATAAATAAAAAAAGTGCGTGCGTACAAAGTTGAAAGTACACATATCAGAAGTGAAACCTCTTTGGCATACTAATTTTTAAATCTCGTTTATATTTACTTACTAATCTATAGCTTTAAGATTTCCGAGACTAAAAAAGATATGTTAGGAATTTAATGAATTTAATTGTAATTAAAATAATAAAAGTGTCGAAAATTAATACAAATGCCCTTACTCACTCTCTCTCTCATCGGTCTCAATCACTATCTCTCTCTTCTTGGACAAAAACTCCCACATTTTCGTGTCACTAATATTATTATTATTGCGTTTCATCCGTAAAATCCGTCAATGAAGTTTCACTTCAATAAATAATAAATTTAGAAAAACTTGAAAAATCCAATTCATGAGAAAACAATAGGAAAATAATGACAGACACAAACCTCTGCTACTTTGATGAACCGTCCGCGTCGGTTCTGTTTCACGTCGAGATAAAACCTCTTTGACTGTATCTGTAGCATTTTTGTCGCCAGCTCTTGCTCCTGTGACTGTTGACCTGTAACGTGATAATTTGTCACAATGTGCGCCATTTCTATACGTTTACTGACAAAGCTTAAATAAAAGTCACAATGAGATCGTTGAAACTAGTTGGATTAATAGAAGAACTAATTTATAATTAGGTATATATAAATAAAAGAAATGGTAGAAAAATATCCATCTGACTTGAAATTTAGATATAGGAGGATGTATGTATTTATTTTAAATATTGAAAATATTCCCTGCTCCTTTGTTAATTGATATTGAACATCATAAATTCGCGTACGATCCCACCTGCCGATGTAACACATGTATGTATGTATCACCCAAATTCTATAATTCCCGGAACACTTAAATAATCATTATTAAATATTTCAATAATTATTATATTATGCAAAATGTACACATTTTACCTTCAATTAGCTAAAGGAATATATGTAGACATTCATTAATTTCGCGATAAAACACCTTACTCGTGTTTTAGAGCCTGTTTTTTTTTTATTACAAAAATTACTTAACGGCCTTGTTTTTACATCAATTTAAAATAAACACATGACCCGTTCATTTTTTATATCTAGGCAATTAAGCGTAGGTGTTACAGCTTTGATGTTTAACAGAGTACCTCAGTTCTATTATATTATTGCTTTGAATTAAATTATTATTATCGTATTCAATTATCCGAGACAGGCAGGTGTCGAAACCCGAACGCTCGTAATTAGAAATCGCGATCGATTACTTAGCTTTACAACACGTTACACGCTACAGACAGACACGCACTGCTGCTTCCGGGAAACGTACTTACATATAGCTAACAATAATTTTTAAGTCTTTAATCGGAAATTATGTTAATTAGATCCAAACCATGAAGACTTCATGATCGTCTAATATATGGATAGGATGAGTGTGAGGTGCGCGAGGTATTGTTGTTAACCCTGGACCAAAGAATAAGCCTTAGACAAAAGAATCAGAAAAATGTTGTTGATGGATATTTTACACCAAACTATCCTATTTAACTTAATAATAATACTACTAAATAAACTTTCAAGTAGAAAAATAAAACAATCAAAAGTATGCGCGAGCAAAATAATAAAGAACACAGTTTCGACGTCGCGGTACGTCCACGGCATAAATCAAGCATTAGATAACATAAAAAGTTGTTTTTAAATAAGTTCAATGACCTCCGACAAACCCAAACAGGAGCGGTTTACAAGTAGTAGCAAAATTTGAGGCCCACGCGATATATGTTAATTTTATCGACTTCGTAACGTCGCGCTCGTAAATTGCTTGTATGCCGTTTACACTCTACAGTAAGACCGATATTCACAGCCACACAACTAGACTATTATCATTACAATATAATAAACATGACATTATGTAATAATAACTACTCACCCTCGCTTCCCGGGTTTGTCCCTAGTGGAAAACAAAAAATATATATGTATATGCCACGGGAATCGTACATTTTTTCAGGATATAATGTATCCTATGTGCTATTCCAGGCTAACTTAACCTATTTTTGTGCCAAAATTCATCAAGATTTGTTCAACCGTTCTGGCGTGATTGAGTAACAAACATCCAACCATACAACTTTCGCATTTATTGTTGGTACATAATATATGGAAGTATAAGTTTATCTTACACATTGAATAATTATTAATTACATAATGTAGAGGATCTGATGTATTTTCTTAACAAGCACATCATATCCATTAAAAGATTATTAAACACAAATCTGTTTCATTTGTCTGTTCTTAATACTACTAATAAACAGTTAAGGCTTTTATACATCGTATATTCGTAGAAAGCTTTCAAAGAGAATTATTATATATCTAAATAAATATATTTATATAAGAAATAACTCATAACATATTTTTACTTCCCCGAAGTTTCTCACTTTCTAGGAACGTAAACTTATACGTAGATCCCTAATAATAATTAAGTAGATGTAGTAGTCCTACTCGTACGTGACCAATTACTATAATAATATTTACAAAATATGTCCATTTAAGTTATGGCTAAA
Source organism: Boloria euphrosyne (assembly GCA_951802675.2). Lineage (NCBI taxonomy): Eukaryota > Metazoa > Arthropoda > Insecta > Lepidoptera > Nymphalidae > Boloria > Boloria euphrosyne. Next base: position 9,085,523 of record OX637896.1, read on the forward strand.
TCCAATTCCATTTTTTATGAATAGGTATACTTCACTTTTCTAGTTATTAAAAAAGATGACAATAAATTCCTAAGTGATATAAGGAACAGGAAAGACCGGCACCATTATACGACAGACGTGGCAAATGTATGCGAACCAATTTTTCAGGTATCAAATTACAGAACAGCTCAAATTCGACTGTAATAAATTGAAATTTTGTAGAGATATGGATTTATTGCTTGAATCGATTTTGCTGATGCTTTGACATAACTTGGCGTTCTTGTCATGGATATTGTTGTCCTGGTAATATGGACCGGGACAATGATTCATGCTTCAATTAATTAATCATGAATGGAAAAATTCACTCTTAAGTGTTCAAATAAACCATAAATTTGTTTTTTAATTAAATAGTTTTTTACAAAAGCGTCGGCTTGTATATTTGGACCTACAAGTTCTAAATTATACAAAAGTCTCTCAAGTTACAGGAAACTTAATATGTCTACGCTTTCGACCTGCGAGCGGGAGCCAAAGACATTCATAGGTCATGCTATTGTAGCCAAACTCATAAAATATAAATTATTCAAAAATTCTGTAACTGTATAAAAAAATATTATATAAGAATACCAAGTAAACTGGCAAACCTCTATCTACCTCAATGCATAAAACATGCCGGCAAATGTCGATCTTACATCATTTTAATAAATCGAGATCGAACAAAAAATACTGCGGGGTAAAGTTCTAGGTTTGATTAAAGGAAAACTTATACACATAAGTATATTAGGCATTTACGATTTCCTGTTCTTTCCGAGGAGGTAGTCGCTATTGAACGTGCCGTTTTAATATTGTTATTTTTTATGCGAAAAAGTTATTTTACAAAAACTACTGTCGCGCAAGTATTATGTTATTTATAAGGTGGGTGGACCATGGAAGCCATGTTCCTTCGAAGGCCAATTATCAAAAATTCATAGTTATTGCCACGTGATGGCAAATTCCTTTTACTTACACTAATAACTTACTATCTAAAGGACATAGACGCGGCGGCGGCAAGTCCCTCACCGATATTATGTAAATGCGGTCCATCGATATATTGACTTCTCTTATCGACGTTAAAATTTTACGTCGCGCTCACAGAGAAACTTCAGTTTTTTAAGTAAATAACCTATTATTTTTATTAATTTTTGTTACTCTGAATTAGTAATAAGGGTTGGCTATAGTGATAAAGAAAAAATGACCACTTTTTCTTTCCTAAAAAAGTCAATGGTTCCTTGTAAGGCCAATCAAACTAGGACAGTAATTTTTTTATAATTTTACTATTAAGGTCCTTGAAAACTTTTTTTATCAATATAAAACTCATTAGTATTACCTTTAAAAACATTTCTTTATTATAATTTCCAAAAGATTCTTAGTTATAATACTATACTAGCTTATACAATTGTGATCAAGTATTAATTCGTTGAGTATTTTATAAATGGATATATAATGTTGAGCGTTTAATATTACGTTATAATGAAAGACCTTTTAATGTAGTTTAAGTATAAGCAGATATTTTGATAATCATAACGTTAGTTTTCAGTTCAATGACTGATTTATAATATTGGCCTTATATGGAGTCCTGTTCCTAGCAAGGCCACTTAGAAGAGCTTTTCAAAACCTACGTTTATTAGATAGTGATTAACTTTGTAATTGAAAAAAGTATTTAATATGTTACATAATAAAACAAAGTGTTATTAAAAAATAAGTTTGTCTCATTTATCCTATATTTAGTAAATAAACAAATTATAACTGTTTATTGGTTAAGATGGCTTCCATGGTCCACCCACCTTAGTTAGAATTTGAACAAAATTCTTTGTTTGTCTCATCCAATTTATTTTATAAGACACCTCTCAGCTAAATCCCTACTTCTCTACTAATATATATAAATGCGAAAGTAACTATCTGTCTATCTGTTACGCTTTCACGCCTAAACCATTAAATCACTTCTAATGAAATTTGGTACAGAGATAGACTAGACCTAGGGAAAGGACATAGACTACCTTTTATCTCGAAAAATGGCTTGAAGTTGAGTGTGCATGAAATTTTGTCATTGTCAAAAGTAAAACCATGAAACTTTGTATTTAGGCACTTAATGAGAAATAAATATTTGTTTTAGATTTTTCATAACATTGACCTGTGTGGGGATGAAATATGGGATGAAAGTTCATATGGAATTCCAAAAAAGTCACACTTACACGCCTAATCTCGAACTGATTTTGATGAAATTTGAGAGCTTAGAAAAGGATATATGCTACCTTTTTTTTTGTAAAAAAGGGAATGAGGCAACTGAAACGTACCTAGCGACGAACCCGAGCGAAGCGAGGGTGAGTCGCTAGTGAACCTATATCATCCTATCCTATATCCTAGTCATGTATCTTTGTAGTCATTTTCTTGATTGAATAATGTTATCTTGGACTTGTGGTCCGAAGAGATACACCAGATATACAATGCATCTTATACAACTTACAATATTTGAATGTCGATTTTAATATGTATAACTACCTACTTACGTATACATTATAATTGATGAACTTACCGGAGTCAAAATTATTTCCACCCGCCTCCATACCTGGACCATGATATTCTGCAAAAAAAAAGCTAAGAATAAGTCATCTTCATCACTTATATAGCCCACATAAAGTACTTAACTACTATGTAAAGATATTGTGACGAAAGAGTAGTAGAACGTAACAAGCCTTTGTCTGGGAGTCCCCGGGCGTATTCATTATGTTCATATTGTACACGACATATACAATAAAAAAATATTATATAACCATTTTTGGATCCACAATATCTTAAAACTGGTTAAATAAAAAATAAATATGTGGGGACATTATTACAACAGCACCATCTAGTTCCGTGGTAAGCTAAGCTTGTGTTACGGATACCAGATAGTGATATACTACACATAAATTTTAAATACATACATATTATAAATATAAACACCCATGACTGAAGTACAAATATTCGTGCTCAATAAATGAAGCCCCCAGCGGGACTCGAACCCGCGACCGCAGGCGCAGAAAGTAGGATCTGAACGTACATTGTTCATGCATATATACTGACAAAGATTTTAACGCTACATACAGAAAAAAATCATGCACAAGCAAACAAAGTCTTAATTTGATTACAATATTTAAAACCAACGACAAAACCGTCTTTTATTCTAAGCAGGCTTAAAGGATTGAGCGCCGAGGGCAGCAAGCTCGGAACCTATGAGTACTTAATAAAAAATAGCAAATACTTAAAAGGAATAATAAAAAAAGTGTTTTCTTTTTCTAATTTGCCGAATAAACGAAGCCACAGAAGCTGATTGTTTTTTCGTGTATGTGCGTCGTGAATATACTTACGGATATGACATTCTGGCAAAAAATTTATAAAATGCATTTAGTTACTCAAAAACCTCTTTAATCCTGGTATGTTGATTTGCTTAGAAATAGCATATTGCAAATATAATATTTATTTTCAGAGCAAAATTAAGAGGAAAAGGTTATGTCAAAATAATCATGCAAGTTTCGCAGCGACTGACACCACGTCGCGTGTCGTTATGCAAATTGCAAATAATATTTTAACTATTACCGTACCCCAGTGCAATTGTTTTTATTGTATTTGATTTACAATTTTAAATTAATCAAATATTTTAACAATAACTTATATTAAATGAAAATTATAGTTTCACTTTAATTAGAAAGGCCGTAATAAGTTCCCTTTATATCGAATATAAGTATTAATATAAAAATCTCGTATCACAGTGTTTGTTATCGAACTCCTTCGAAACGGCTTGACCGATTTTTATGAAATTTTTTGTGTATTTAGTAGGTATGAGAATAGGCTCGTAGGTTAATTTTTATTCCCCTAGGGCCTAGGTGATAAGGGTGGCCTCCTCCAGATTTTTTTTTTATTTTTATACAGATGCCTTTTTATTTATTTTTTTATTTTATATAGATATTTTTAGAATATTTGTCCGTCTGTCTGTGACCGCAATCGCGAGAAAACCACTGGACAGATTTAGAAATTCGGTATGATGATAGCTGATTATCCGGATCCATATATAGTATATTTTTTACAAATTACAACGGAAAATACCTAGTCCCTAAAATTCTCTACGAACCATAAAACGTATATAAGGACGAGCCCGAGCTGACCGAGAATGAATCGCTACTTCTTTTTATGAATAAAAGGGGAATTTAGTTAAATAAACGCAAAACGATAAAATCAGTTTAACAGATTCATATGTTCAGATTGCAATTCAAATTGGAGCAATAGGTGGTGTTAAGGAGTGTGACCGGACACGGGCGAGCGGTCCGGCTCGGGTTGCACGTGACAAGGCCTCCGGCACAAAGCGGCTTAGCGCGCCGGCGACTATCGATACGCCGGCCTCCAACCTAGCCAGCCTACCGAGCTAGGCTAGGCTTATTAACCTGCAATATTATTGTTACAATATGGTAAGCCGACAACGGCGCCGTATAATCTCACCAGTCTGTTTTAAAAGCTTTAAAAAATGACAATTCTGCATAATTTACAGTCTATCCATTAAAAAAAGTTCCATCCGGAAAATAACCGTAACCCATAAACAACAGAAAACAAACTAATTAGTATGCATAACAACCCGCACAAACTGATCACAATACATACTGATATGATCCGTCATCATTGGGACGCTGACGCCATAATGAGGCCGGGTCACTTGGGAAGCAAAACAGTTACAAAGAAGAATACATTAATTATAAATTTGCTACGACATTTGCAATAGAAACACGTTACGCAATAGGAGTCGAAGGAACGTTCCATGATATTACACCGCAGGTATTTAGATTCTCGGTTTTCAATCCGCTCAATGTCCGCACCATAGCGATGTCTTCGTTGAGATTATGTATGAACAACTTTAGTTATTGAAGTGCTTTATTAGATACGGACTCGGTAATCTAAAATGTAAATATTTTAATACCAACGATAGGGCTTCGACGCGACCCGCTTACTAAATATCCCCTCCATATAGTTTTATGGTATATTTTAAGAAATACGGCCCAATCTGTTAATGTACGTCACGTCATGCTCACCTAAATCCCAAAAAGTGTCTATTAAAAGAATTACAGTTCTAGGTCAGCGTCGTAAAGCTAGGCATGTAGTTAGCACTACGGTGAATGTGGAACTATCTCTTCCAAGAATATAATTTTTCGAGGCCAAACGTCCTATTATAATATGACGCTTATAAATAAACGCTTTGGATTTGTCATTCTTTACTATAAATATAAATAATTATAAATTTAGAACATTTATACCTTATACATACGCCTTAATTTTTGGTGATGATAATGGAGTATTTTAATTTTTTCAGTAATATTTAATATTAATCGATCAATTGGCAACATTACAATTCTGGGGGAGTCAAATGCGATGTTTAATATTTCTTTCAACCAAAGCGAGGAGTAGATCAAATAAATGCTAATGTTGGCAAATTTTTGGAGGCGTTCATAGCAGATTGCTGCAAATTGTTCAAATAGAAAGTGTAATGTGCGAAAATATTGTCTAATGCTAGGTAGCGCGTGCAATAGTAAATAAATCCAATAAGGCTATGAAGGCGGAGTCAGATCGCGTCGTTATGTAAGTGGTTCAAGGCGGGTCATTGGCAGCAGACACAATTTTGCCACAGACGCGAGCCAGACGGACAAAAAAGTGAAACCATAATTTTTTCTTGAGAAATCACCACCTCAGCTCGTTTCGCGCTCGAGAAGGGACCGTTTTCATTGAGCGGAGCGCTTTTTACATGCCGCGTTTCCAACATTAATTAATAATTACATTGCAAATGAATTACTCTGCGAATTAAATTACGCGGTTTCGTATTTATTTCATCTTATGCCTTAAAAGATATTAATTTAAACCATTCAAATATTTTGCTTATAGTTATGATAGTTTATACTAATAAATACTTATTTTAAGTAAGTTAGTTAAACTTTAGTTTGTAGAACTAGTTTGGTATATGTTTACAATTCGAAATTAAACTTTTATTGAGTAAATATAATAACCAGCTAAAGTATTAAATCTCATGCAAGTAACAGACATTATCAACAATACTCATGCCAGTGTATAGACTCCTTGTGGATTGACAACCATGTTAGGACACCATGACGCAATGACGAAGAGAACTAAATTCGCGGTTTACACCACGCTAACAGCTCCGTTTCACAATAGTATATTGGCTAATAAATTCAAATAAAATGCCGCTGGATGGGTCAATGGTGAAAGTGTTTTGATTAGCAAAGTTCGTTCTGGTCTGCCTGGATCCTAACTACGACGGAATAATTTATAGCTATTTAAATCTGCAAAGCGAGCGAATTTCGTAATTAATGTTCCTATTAGATTATTCAATAAATAATTTTGGTAATCATTTCTAACGTCAGCCAACTCGAATCGTTCGCAAATTAGTTGAAACAGTAATTAATCTGTTATCAAAAACCTGACATCGACCAAAAGTACACTGGTCCGAACGATACAAACATAATATTACCTATAATCAAGTGAGAATTTTAGCAAGCCGCCGCGCCGCGACCGTGGGACGTCTAGTCTGTATAAATTAAGGGTCGATGACCGCTAGGGCCGGCTTTTTGGGCGGAACGCGTCTATGAAATATGCGTAACGGGTGTACTGATAACAACTTATATTATTTAATTATTGCGAAAAAATAAATACCGAGAAAAGCTACGATAAGAATGCTTTCAAAAAGTGTAAGGATGTTTTAAGCAACTTTTTTTTTTCATGATTAATTGCAAAAGTTAGTATAGAATAAAAAAATATAGATTACACTTATATTAGTGACCCATAATTATTGTGAGACAATTGATTCCTCAGAAACTTTCATGTTCTCCGTCAAGAGATGTTTTCCGGGATAAAAACTATGTTTATTCCTTCCCAGGGTGTCAAAATACTCATATCAAATTTTTTTTAAATCCGTTCAGCGCATTTTTAGTTTAACGATTACAAACAAATAAATAAACAAACAAATTTTTGTTAAGTGTACAGATGACATTTCTAATAAAATATTATGCACGGTCTTATCTTTACATTAGAAGCTGCATTTGTGCTGTCTCTTTATATTATTTTGATAACGTAAAAATGATGATTCAAAAGAACTTGTAAAAGTCTATTTGAAGAAAGTTTATTTATACTTTATTCAAAGTGGCTTTTACAATATATTCATATATATAAGTATATAGGAATTTTACTAGTCTTTTAGAACCATTATTATTTAGTCATAAATGAATGAACAAATATTACACTTGGCAATATGCACTACAACTACACTAGAAACAATAAGTACTAATATTTGCCAAGTATTAATTTAAGTGAAGCAAAATATTAATCTAGTAGAATAACTAAAAAAATTATAAATTAATACTCATTACTGACACAGTCTCACCTATTATAGTTCATTGATATGACAAATGCCAATCAAAAATGGTTCTGGCTGAGGCATAACGGATACTATATTTTCAACTACCAACTACACAAAAGATTGATTGGAAATTATAAATGGTAAACTCATGATGTATCTCATAAATCTGATTGTAATGAGTATATATTGGCCTATAACTATAACTAATATAGTTTTGGGCCAAATAAGGTTTGTGCTGTTTATTGAAAATTTATGTTTTTGTTTTATCCAGCCGTTTTGTTATATTGAATTCAGCTCTTTTTAATGCCCCACTTCTAGGCATGGGCCACCCTTCAATATGAGGGGGATCAAGTCGTAGTCCACCATGCTGGCCTAGAGAAGATGGCGGACTTCACATGAAAGACTTCTTTGAAAAATTTGCAAGGTTTTCTTATACAAACACGTTTTTTCCCAATTTTTTTCCTTCAACATAAGACAAGTGGTAATCTAAATAATTTGCACATGAAAATATCAGACGTGTGAGACCCAGATTTGAACCCGCATCACTTGGTTAGCAGTTTTATTCTTAAATATTCCTTGAAAAAAATCTTGTCCTATATTATTAATTTAACCTAGTACTTTACTATTGTACACAAAGTACCAGCATCCACAATGAATGGAAATCATACAAACTTATAATAAGAAAAATGACTAGCAAAAATGAATATATATACTAAGTAAAGGAAGCGGCACTCATCTTTATATTAATAACAAAAGTGTAGACTATCTAATTTCAAGTGTAATCAATTTTTTATCAAGATCTAAAGATACATCCTCGCTTTGCTCTGGTTTGTACTATAATAAACAGTTTGGATCTTTTAAATTTTCCTAATTTTTAAACTTTTATTTGATCGGTCCAGCGATAATTGAGTTCTACTTTATAGTAGTTATATATAATTTGTTTTGTGAAGCCCAAATACATTTGTAAATTGAAACAATCTGCCACTGCAACATCATTGTATAAAAGGAATGTATTATTTATTTTCTAATATTTAATCATTTGTCAGATTGTGACATTCTTAATTAACCAATAGTAATAGACCTTCACTTTTGTAAAAGTTCAGCAACATCAATATTATCTTAGACAAAGAACAAAGTACTTTAAAAATTGACCCACCAAATGTTCCAAAGAAAGTGCATTGCTATGAAAACTTTTTTATATAATTTTAAGCCTGAAAACTTACCTAACTTTAAAAAAATAGTGTAAAACCACAAAAATGAAGCATATTTAAGAAAAAAAGCTGCTAGTTGCTTATATAGTTTCTATATAACTGTTTCATTTTGAGGATTTTAAAAAGAAATACTTCACAATAATTATTATTACCTTATATAAGTAGTGTACCACTTTTTTTGGAGTGTATATTTTATCAAAATCCAATTCAAGTTTCCATTTTATATTTATTGTTTGCTCAAGCAAATATGTAAACACTGAATATTCTCAAGAAATGTACAAAGGACATTTAAATATTTTATTTACTTAACTCTTGCACAAGTGTCAGATTAAGTAGAGTTGTAAGTATGATGTAAGTTTTGAGTTTTGTTTCTTTGTTGGATTTCAAATGTTAACCATCTGAAAGCCTATAAATATATTAAGTCTTTTAGAATGCTAAGTTTACTTTAAAATTCTTCAATTTGTTAACCATATGAAGTTACAAAATGTCAAGCTTAATAGAATTCAATCAATATGCAGCTGTCATTGAACAGTAATAAAAGATTTTTCAATTCCTTTGTTCCAAACCAATTATTTGCTATAATTGAGATTGAGTGATTTAGCTATTGAAACACTGCAAATGAATCCACTTACACTGGAACACAAAACACTGCACAAATTAAAAAAAAACACTAGCAGTCATGTGAAGTAGGAACAAAGAAACACAAACACAAATCATCTTGACTACGTGATACGAAACTATATCTGGCAACTGCAGTTTCAGGAGCATTCAGCAAAAAGTGCGCTACGAACTAACGGGCAGCGAGGAACAACATGAGGAATCCCTGCGGGAGCGCGGCCACTGACCTGCCATGGTGCTGGCCCGTCAGCTGACGATGAGGCGGCGGGGTCGCCGCAGTGCAGGCCTGGCGCCTCAGCCGGGCCAGCTGCCGCCCTCGCACCCTCGCCGCCACCAGACACCGGCCCGCCCGCCGACGGGAGGTCGCAGACGAAAAAATCGATAGGTCGTCAACCTCCGCCGGCGCTAACACTGAGCCGGGCGGGCCGCCGCGCCGTCGCCCGCCACCGCACCGCTATCCCGCACCAGAAACCCACCGAGGCCTCAACACCCGATAAATAACAGACCCGTATTCGCCATTTTGAAACGGGAACAATGAGATATTTACTTTCAAACGTTGAGACGGCTCGAAATATTTTTCGCGACGGAATGCGGAACCGGCGCGAAACGAAACGTTATTCGCTCGCTAAGCCGCTGTAAATAAATACGTACTCTGACTAGAAATCCCTTCGTCACCGCTGCCGATATCCGACATCTCAATCCACACCGAAATCTACAAGCAATCCACCGATCTTTTCGGAACCTCTTGGACAAGTCAAATTGTCTATGGTTTTGAAGCCATCAAACTGAGGTTCTTTATAAGGTGCAAGGATAAATATTAAATAATAAACAATTATAGAAGAATTCCACAGTGATGATAACTAAAAATTAAAATATATATATTATTCTTATAATAATCTGCAAATTTTAGCGAAATAAATAGCTCCCTTTTTTAAAAAATTCTAAGTTTAAAAATCCCAGAGTCCGAAAATGAACAATAATTTGACATACAAGCAACCTTTCGACTTTTGTCGTCAAGCAGATTTTTGTACATAAATATATAAAAATATATATCTACAACGCCAGCTGTGTCAACTTTACACGTATTTTGTAATTGTAAAATAAATAAATAGTAACCAAAGTCAAAAATACGTTCATTTGTTATATTAATTCATATGATTAAAATCGTACTCCTAATGAATAACGAAAAAATAATATTTTGATAAAATATTAATTATCTTCATTGTTATAACTATATTTATTTATTTCGTATTATTATTTGCTTTATTCAATATACACAGTCAATACAAAATATTTCATTGAGTTGTTTGTTATAGTCACAGACTACTAAGAGAACAAGTTATAGTAACATAGACAACTTAAATAAAGATATTCTGGGAACTGGCAACACTGCTAAAACTGTCAATAATAAAATTAAATATTTTGGAGGCTGTATGGACTATAGTCCTTTGCCTTTCCCTATTGGGGATAATATTTTAAAAACAACATTAAATATTTTGGCGCTCAATTTCAAAATGTGACGTTGTTACTTGTTACATTTTTTTAACATTGATTATCATGGAGATTAGATTGATTATATTGATTTTCAGATACAAAAATATTACATTTCTTTAGTCCTCAGTTACAATAAATATCTTTAGTAATGTACCACTTAACTATCGAATGTCCATGCTATGAAGAGATATTGAAGCTTGAAACATCTTAAAGTAGGTAAACTTTTTTATTATTGTAATGAACTTTATTCTAGCAGCAAGCTAAAATAGCTGTTCAATTTTAACATCAATTTTAATGTAAACTAAATAGTGATATTGTTTTATTATACCTAGTGGTATTTTAACTGGAATATAAATAAATTTTGTTACTAATTATAGATATATCCAATTCCGTAATAAACATGAAGAAACAGAAGGATTTAAAACAAAATAATTAAAACCGATAATATTATTCGGCTAATTCGGTTATACAGTTCAAGCCATAAATAGATCTCTGAATTTTGTTTGAAATTATTGCAATTCTACTAACATAAAATTAGTCAAACCGTATCACGCTTCGATCAATTGTAATATTTTTAAAACTGATTGTAACTGCGTAAATTTCCGATCCTCCGAAAAATGCGGTTGTACTTTTCAGGTATATTACGTTTTTTTCGGATCATACTTATCATGGTAGACCAGTCTCCATAATTTTAGAAACCAAAAAAAATAATAGTAGGATGAAACCCACTAGAAAAGGAGGATAATATTATAAAAATGATAGGAAAAATAAATTACGGGCGATCTGAGTTCGGGAAGGGGGAAGGGGGGGTGTTTTACCTGTTACTTTGTAGCAGCTTTTCTGAGAAAATTTTCTATGCTAATGTATATTTTTTTACACCATCATAATTCATAAAGTAGAAATTTGAACAAATATAAAGCCTACCGACTAGCCGAATTTTTAAAAAAATATTTTGACGGGAGAATTTTCGATTGAAAACTAGGGTGCTTTTTCGATAAGTCAAAATAAGGTGAAAAAAATAAATATTTTAAATCAAAAAAATTACAGTGTATTTAGGACATAGAGAGATAAAAATAAAAAACCAATTTTAAATTTTTCACATAAATTTCGAGGTTATATGAAACAAGTGTAAATACAAAAGTTTTAGACCTTTTTATTACCTACAACATTGCCATTTAACTTTTTCCATAGGACTTGTAGTTTTGCCGGAAATCGAGATAAGCAGTTTTTTACCCTTAAAACAATCCCCCCCCCCTTCCCCCTTCCCGTAATCAGATCAGATCAGCTACGTGTGCCCAGTAGATTAATGTGAACTCTTGACTAATAAAACTCTTAACTATCTTATATTGTTTCTACACTATCATAACCATCATCCTCATTTTTTTCAGCCGTTATTGTCCCACTGCTGGGCAAAGGCATCTCTCTTTTACTTTCACTCAGTTTAGTCTTTTTTAAATGCACCCAAGTCATCTTTCCACCTGCATCCACATCTACCGCCATATCTTTTGACGTTTTAAGGCGTCTAAATCGTAACGGACTTAGTCTCATTTCGTCAGAAATGCGGTAGACGTATCCTTTTTCAAATATTCGAAGGTATAACTTCAGTTTTCATACTAAATGGTATAGTTTACTATAATCCATTGATCTCGTACAGAACATGATTTCAATATAGAAGTTTTAAGGGATCTGATTGAAGGTTAATAAAACAGCACTTTTAATATTACAAATGACTATAATTTTGTCACAATTTTTCCATACAATGTTAATAACTTTTTACCTTACACCTATTTTTATAATACATTACTTATTATTAATGTTGTATTTCTTCATTATTTAAAATTTTCCTGTTTAATTTCTAATTACATCCTACGGAGTCTGTTTCCAATGAGACATTTAATATTATATTCCAAATAAAACCTCACGAGGGACCGTACAATTTTAAAACGAAATTTTGAAAAACCTCGAGTACTTCATTATTTTACACTAAAATGTAATTCGATTAGATCTTACCATATACTAAAATAATTCTTGCTTAGTTCACTACGAGAAGTTCGTTAAAAACTGTACAAACATATCGACCGCGTCACCGCCGGCGTGAATATATGAACGGGCGCAGGCGGCTCCTCACGAGGACATGCGACATCGCTCAACAGTGACAACAGCGTAGACTGCGGCTACTATAGAATTAATCAATAATAATAAGATAAAGTATATGATAAATTGTACTTTAAACGCGCGTCGGAGCGCGGCGGCGGCGCAATAATTGACTAACGTGTTCCGGCGCCGCCCCCGCCTCGGAACAAGCACCGTGTCTGCGAGTCTGCGTCTCCGGCGAGACCGCTGCGAATAACAAGCGAGTCGAGTTACAATAATAAATTACATTAATTAAGTATCAATAAAATTGAGCTAGGTTCGAAGTCCGGCTCCCGTCGGAACTCTGTTGGTCACCACTAAACGCTATCATCACGTCTCCCGTGACCGAACGACGTCGAATCTTAAGTCCCCTAATACTGCCGCTCCACCGTCCGCGTCGACGCGACGCTGGCCGGAGCTTATTGCTTGTCGATAGTCTACGAGAAAATTATTGCTTGGGAGTTCCTGCGTGGGGTTTGGCACGACCCTGGGCGGGGGGCGGCGCATCACAACCCCGCGCCGCCCCCGCCCCGCCACCCGCGCCCACACGCGGGACTACGACGTGTGGGAATGAACCATCGTGGAAATTAACTGTATAACAATTGTACTAAATATCAATATTAGAGATAAATTTTAAAATTTCATAATATTGCCACAAGTTAGAATGAATTTTACAAAAATATACATACTGTACAAATAGTTGAGCGACGCAATGCAACCACTGGTCGACCCTAACAAGCGGGCGGCGGCGCGCCCCCGCCCGCGGCTTACGCTAACTCGTTGACGGCGCTTACCCTACGCCGGCCGACCGGCCACGGACTTGCAATGGAAACGATCTAGGAGTAACGTTAGTAGCAAAATCACATCTTATATTATTATAAAAAATAACAACCAGCAGTTGATTTATAAAATAAATTATAATGATTTGCGAAAGAACGAAAATTAAACAGGGACGTTTACCGCGAACGTTCGCAGCGCTGTCTGCGTCGAAAGCGACATATTATATGTAAATGTAAACTTCTTAATAGTAGAAAAGCAAAAATATAATAGTATTTTGGATTAAATAAAAATATAAGTAATATCAAAAAAGCGTAATAAAGCACTCGTTATGTACAATGATGATACATGACCGTTGCGTGCAGCCGCCGCGCCGCCGGGGCCGCCGCGGCGGCGGCGCAACGCGCCCCGCGCCGACTTTCGATACGCCTCTTATATTAATTCTAAGTGATGTATAGATATTCGAGAGTTATTTGTTCATATGCAAATATTAAACATTATATCGTTACATTTTTGGATATTACTAGTAGAATTAGAAAACTTTTAAATTGAAAATATAGAGCAATATGGTGACAAATCACAGTAAATTTAGTAAATGTGGACACAAAAACCATAGCGATTGCTACGGGAGTGCAGCAAACTGTAGCAGGGGGGCGAGGGCGAAAGGCGGCGCGGGGGGAGGGGGCGAGTGTCGCGACAGGATTCAGGAAACAATATCAATACAGCAAGTAACGCTAACACGAGCGCGAGCGCGCCACAAAATTATAATAAATATAAAATAATAAAATAATATTTCTTAAGCAATCTTAAATACCCTGTTGATTTCATTAATAAACTTATCATTTCGTCTCTGAATCAAATAATAAATAAACAGAACGCATTGAAATAGTGCAACGATATGGCTTCCGACTCGTGCTGTAAATGTGGACTGCAAACGAAACAAAGTATTACAACACCGCAAAATATCACGTATTTACATATTGCATTAGAACGGTTAGTAAAGAGCGACGAGGCGTCTCGATGCGACCGCGTCCAGAGACAGCGTTTTCAATTATTCTATTTCGTTCCTATCTACGGTTTGCGTGTTGCGCCAGAGCCCACCGGCCGACCTACATACATCACATCACTATAATATATATAAATTCTTCTTTCGAGTAAACCTATCATTAACGTATATGTCTTTCTTACGTATGTTATTTCGTTTTTACCTTACATTTAAAGATTTATCGTTTGTGCAAACAAAAATAATTTCGATACAAGATCCCGCCGCCGACGCGGCGACTCCGCGCGGGGCCCCGCTCCCCGCTCCCGGCTCCGGCTCCCGCGTCCTCTGCTTTCCACCAAACCGTCGAAATCAAAATAAAAACATCAACAACATACTAAAGACTTAAAAAATATTACAAGCGAGTACCGTTATGGCAGACACTAACAACAAAACAAACGAACCTCAGCACCCAATGTAAATATTATGCATTTAAAACATTAAACTAAGCCTACGCGACGAGCCCTAAGATAAGATGGCGCAACGATTCGTAAAAAATACATTACATTATGTAAACGATGCTAGTCGCTAGCGATCCGAAGCTACGTAACTGATCCGGTAACGTGGCGGGCCGCGGCGGCCGCCGTAAGTACATAATAACCTCACTGTGTAAAAATGCTTACTTCGTAAATAGCGTGACCGACTCCACGTAACTCGTAACTAAACCTAAATAAAAGTATACATTACACATTCGTAGGCCGCTCTTGTGACTTAGATAAATACGTGTCGCGCGGCTGGCTCGCTCGGCGCCGGGGGAGAATTTCATTTTTTCCTTACAATTTGACTAGCCGACACGAATCAGTTAGTGACTAGAACACGAAACACATCCATTGGCAAGACTTTTTTGAGGCGCCACCTTCCGAAAATATACAATTTGTGTCGAAAACAGGAGTGAAGGTGTCGCCGCCGAGCGTCTAAGATCACAGACAGTCCAATACGTCACTAGCCCCGCGCCGAGCTGGCGCCGGCGACGCGACGGGCGTGATGTCTAGCGATACGGTAAAACGTGTGATGGACAAATAAATACATACAATATTTACAAATAAATCCTAAAAATTAAGCTCTTCAGTTTGAAAAAGATAAAATCACATCACTAGCAGTGCCGGCGCCGGCGCCCGGAGATTCACACTAACAGAAGCCGCCGAAGCCGACGGAGGGCACGGAGGGCACGGCGGGCACGGCGGCCGCGTGCTCGCCGTTCTTGTGCAGGTCCAGCAGCGGCGGCGACAGGTAGTGCTGCTGGTGGTGCGCCGGCGGCGCCGCGTAGCCGTTGTAGTAGGGCGCGTTGTAGGGCGCGTAGGCGGGCGGCACGCCGGGCGCGTAGCCGTACTGCCACTCCGACAGGTAGCCCGGCGCCGGCCGCATCAGCTGCGTGCCCCAGCCGCCGCCGTAGCCCACGAACGGCCCGCCGTAGCCGTTGTTGCCGTACGCGGGCGCGCCGTACGCGGGGTAGGGCGGGTACAGCGCCGGCGCGTAGTCCGGCAGCGCGGGCACGGGCGGCGCGCCCTGCTCGCCCGCGCCCGCGCCCGCGCCGCCGCCGCCGCCGCCCACGCCGCCGCCGGGCCCCTCCGCGATGGACGGGATCTGGTCCACCAGCGACTCCAGCCCCGACAGCGACTTGGACGCGACGTCCTGCGACTTGCTCTTGGGCGTGCCGGGGCCGGACTCGCCGCCGTTGCCCGCGCTGCCGTACTCGCTCGGAGACCCTGCACGAGTTGCAATCAGTCACGAATCAATAACAGCTACACTTATATGGGAGGATATTATAAAAGGTGAGCACAAGTATATTTTAAATGTTTGAAGATACTCGACCGATTAGTATTAAATAATTTTTATTTTCTATGGAAGATTGATTTACTCTTGCCATTGAATGGTATTACCATAATTATTATTCCTATTCTATGACCTGAATTGATCTCATCCTTTTATCAAACAAATAACATAAAATTATTAGTGTATATTTAACGATACATGAACTTGAAATAAATATTTTTATAAGAAATATTAATATTTTCAAAAAATAAATTGTTTAACGTCCCACTGCTGGGCACGGGCCTCCCTCTAACACGAGGGGGATCAGGCCATAGTCCACCGCGCTGGCCTAGTGCGTGTTGGCGGACTTCACATGTCTTTCGAAAACTTGTTAGGTTTTTCTCAGACATGCAGGTTTCCTCACGATGTTTTCCTTCACCGTAAGAGTGGTAATCATCTTAGAAATGATTTGCACATGAAAATATCAGAGGTGCGAAACCCGGATTTGATCCCGCATCACTCGATTATACAAGAGAGCGCGTTACTGATGAGCTACCACTGCCTTCCTTTGAGAAAATGGATTTCGTAAAATAAAAAAGAAGCGTGCGGGACGTACCTGGCGGGTGGTGGTGGTCGGGCGTGCGGAAGGGCGCGCGCGCGAACCCCGCCTCGCCCTCGCCCGTGGGCGTGGACCTGCGCACATCGCGGGTTAGCCAACATTACTTACTTACAAAACATTTCAAATATTGACGAAATTGACGGGTTCATCTTAATGTTATTCATTATGTAGTGTATCGATTCAATCTAGCGGCACTGCAAAGTGATTGGGAGGTCGTTGGTTCATAATCGCTGTGTTCGGCAGAAAAAAGCGCTTGTAAGAGCTTACAACCGCTGATAACACATTAGACAGTTATCGGCCAGGACAAGTTTGCTAACTTCAGTAGCGCTGACCCAATCCGCTATCTTGCTTATTTATTTTGTTTGTTTTGAAGTAGAGTTTATAATTAATTTGCGTCCTAAAGGAAAATAGCTCTTTACTATTTGACAGCGCTTACCGCTAGCGATCGCCATTTTGCTTACGAGCGCTTCCTAGCACTTTTTTCTGCCAAACACACGGAACATTTCTTCTTAAAGAAAATTCGAGATACAAAAATATTTAATATTAGAGTTTAGATATTTTGTTTAAAATACTGACATGTGTGTGGTAAAGTGTAGGTTAAGTGTAGGTTATTATTATTTATTTACTAACATTTTAAATTCCTCTCATGCATTTGCTATAGTAATTCTTTCCTCATCGATTTCGTAAATGCAGTAAAGTGGTCAGTATTAGCATTTGTTGTAATGCAAAGGTTGAACATAAGAAATATGTAAAACAAGAATACAAGACACAGAATGTTTTAAGTTGTTTAAGAAATGCTATACAATTATAACCTACAAGCTATTGGCCGCGGATGCGTCCATTTATTTGTAATGTATATACAATTGCTCCATTCCTAAGAAATGTAGCAATAAATAAATAGAAAAAATTCAAGAACAATTAATCTATCATACGTTCTTTAGTTTTAAAGATTTTTGTTTACAAAACGATAATTATACAAGTAGAAAGAATATAGTATTGTAAAGACATGTAAAACATTGTAAAATACTTGGTAACTTGCCTATTAAAATTGCTAGGATACATGGAGGGATGTTGATGTAGCTGGTCTAACCGGGGACTGTCTCCTACGCCATTGCCTGGAATAGCATAATATAGTCAATTAGTACTTGTTAAATAACATTAAGTAAAAATTATATGTTAGTATGTGTGTATTAAGGCAGTCGATTTAAGGGCCCACTGCTGGGTTCCCACTGACTGATCCTGTCAAAGTTGACAGGTTGGCGGACTACACATCTCGGATTGTCTTCACTGTGACTTGCGAGTATGAAAAAAATTTTGAAAAGTGTCTCAATTACATTCTGTGGTGACAATATCTGTAGTGGTGAGTTATAAAAATGCATTTAAATTTTTACATTTTCAAATTTCGCGCCTCATTGGTCGAAAACGCTGACTGAACGCAGTGGACGCCATTATGACTCTGTGTCAGTGGATTTTTGTAAACAAATGCGCTGATGATTTGTATGAAATTGATATGTAATTGTTTATAGTTTAAAAATGAGTTATATGAAGTAAAATACCCTGTTTATCGATTTCATTACTTAAAATAGCATTACAGCATTTGTTCTACAAAGTTTTTTATATTGAGAAGAGATCATGGCACGAATTTTAGAGCAGTTATATGATATTACAAATGCTACAACTTTAAATGGAATGTAGTTAGTAAATAAAAAGACGTTATTTATTTGTATTCTATACAGAATAACACGCGTCTGTTTCCTTTATTTTTCTTTCGTTACGACAGATTTTCATACATACATTATGTTGAGTTATTTTTAGCCATAGAAAAATATTTTTGGTCCATTTTGCATGCGCAGGATTTTTTTGTTTACCTATATAATTTCATAATTTAATAAACAATTAAAAAATTGTATGTACGTTACGTTACATATTTTTCGAATTCAAGAAGTTTGGACGAATTTGGATGATTATACAGACAACATAATATTTCATTCATTGTTCAAAATATATCAAAATGTAAATTTTAGCATTATCTTCTAAGCAAGGGCTACCTTGTTCCTGCGGGTAGTGGTAGTCGGGCTTGTCGTACTGCAGCCGCGCCTCGGCGTCGTACAGCGCGCCGCCGAACGCGCCGCCGCCCGCCGCCGGCGACAGCTCCGCGCCGCCCGGGTTGCTTTGCTGCAATCGCAACACGTTAGTAAACTATTCATTATTCAATCGAATATAGATAGATTAGATAGTCGAATGATATATATAGCATTATAACACATATTATGCGATCTCCTTAACTTAGTCTAGAGAAACTCATTATATTGGGACAAATTGAGGGTGTTTAAACGCGCACGAGGAAGGGCACCTATGAGATAGTCGGATGCGATAAAGAAGGCTGTGGGTGCAACTCTCCAAGCCGCAGTTCAGAGGGCCTAGACAATGTAACAATCGATTAGCGGAAGCGATAGTAGAAAAGTCCAAAATGTATGGGTTTGACATATGCCTTAGATACGTCACGCGATCTGTTGTCAACGTATCGGTGATGGTAGACAATGTAAATTCATTTCAATTATTAGTGATTTAAAGTTCAAGATGCATACGCTGCGTTTAAGCGATGACGATTGTAGAAATCAAATCGCTTCATAACGAATGCCGGTTGTCTATAGGCCCAGATATCGCTCAACCGTACAGACTGGAAAAAAATCATTAGTGGTCGCGATCCTCATCAGTGAGGGTACGAGGAAGAAGATAACACATATATCTTTTTACAGTTTTTTTTTTTGGTAAAACTGTAATTCAAACTTGCGAGAGACCTCCTTAGTCGGGACCTGTCGCAAAATCCGTTCTAAGCAGACATCTACTAACTATAGAGTATAGACTATATACGTGAAGCGGATGTCCACATATCGTACCTTGTTGTAGTCGGAGAGCGAGGAGTTGCTGTTGCTGCCGGGGTGCATGTCGGTGCTGCCCATGGGGCTGGCGTCGTCGCGCGGCGGCTCGAAGTCCAGCGCGGCGGGCGACACGCCGGGCGACGAGATGGCGGCGCCCAGCTCGCCCGACAGCTCCCCGCCGTAGCCCGCGCTCGACCCGCTCGTGCCGCCCTGAAGTATCAAGTCATTTTGAAACTACACACACACACACACACACACACTTCCACGCTGCAGTAGAATCATTAAGCAATTACTTTAGGCCTCTCTAAAATAAGATATTTTTTCCGCAATCAAAGTATCCTATAATATGTTGCCAAAAAGTAACTATCGCTATCTTCTTTCGCCAGTTCTTCTCAGATCAGTGGCTTCTTCTTTCCGAACTGGTAGTAGACTCATGACGTTCAGTAAAAAATTGAAATAATTTTATGTTGAATAAAATATTTTGAATTTGAATTTGAATTGTCCTGACCTGCGTGGCGAAGTGGTGCGACTCGGTGTAGGCGGGCGTGAGCGGCGCGGGCGCCGGCGACGAGTGGTGGCTGTAGGGCGTGTGCGCCGGCGACGGCGTGTACGAGTGCAGCGCGCCCGCCGCGCCCGCCGGCGACGCCGCGGGGAAGGGCGTGCTGCCGCCGCCCACGCCCACGCCCACGCCGCCCGCCGCGCCGCCCGCCGGCGCCGGCGACCGCGCGAACCCGCTCGACGCGCCGCCGCTCTGCACGTTCACACAACAACTTCAATCATACGTAATGTGCCACCGGCGTCTCCCCCTCGCGCTCGGTACGTTTTAATGGTTAAGATAGTATAGAGTATAGACAATAGACAGACCATGTAGTAACTATGTACATATCATTGGTACGACGACGACGAGTTTTATATATCTTATTTGACCCTTTTCACTCTTTAAATAATAATTTCTGGTAAGAACTATCCTTCGAAAGGATTGAAAATATTCCAACCTCCTTTTAAGACAAACCTTTACCTATACACATCTCAATGAAATTAGACACAATGGAGTGGATCGTAAAATACTCTCTACCGTGTATCGTGGAGCGTACCTGCGTGCTATCTCTCGCAAAGGGCAGCGGCTCGTGAGAGAACCTGGGCTGGGGCTGGGCGGCGGGGCTGGGCTGCTGGCGGTAGGCGGCCGGGCTGCTGGCGTACAGCGGGGAGCGCGCCGCGAAGCCGCGCGACGCGCCCACGCCCACGCCGCCCACGCCCACGCCCGGCGAGCCGTAGCCCGCGCGCGGCGGGGACGGCGCCGAGAACGCCGCTGGACTCGACGGGTACTGTAACAATTAAGCAAAATATAATCAAACATGTAAATGGATGAAGGTTGGTTGTCGCTTTTCGAAGTTTTATGTATAGACGTCGATGTCATGGTCACCCATAAATAGTTTTAAATCTTGAAACAGTAGATGTAAAAGACGGACCCGAGCATGGCTCCCTGTGGTACGCCCGCGCGAGGATATCATAAGGTTGCATTTACAGATCCAGTTCAAAGAACGTACGAATCTATTTCTTGCTTGTATACTATGCTACACCCTGTCAAAGGCCTGTTTGATGCGTTGCAAGTTAGATGACAGGTAAGCTACGAGTAGTTTGTAGACTTAGTTTTTATTTACTTTATTCAATACAAAGGCCACATTTTACATCATAAAGCTCAAAGTCCTTTAAAACGAAAGAATTCAAGTGGTCGCCGAGCAGGTACCTGCTGCTGCGGCTGCGGCGTGGCGGCGAGGCGCTGCGGGCCCGGCGAGTAGGGCTGCGAGCGCGGCGACGCGTAGTGGCGCGGCGAGGACGCGTAGCCCACGTTGCCCACGCCGCCCACGCCGCCCACGCCGCCGCCCGGCGACGCGTAGCCGCGCGCCAGGCCCAGCTGCCCGCCCACGTCCAGCGGCGAGTCCATGCCGCCGCCGGCGTTGGGCTGGTAGTAGGGCGAGCCGTCGCTCATGGGCTGCGCGTGCGCGTGCTGCACGCCGTACATGCCGCCCAGCGGCGACGCCAGCGCGGGGAAGTCCCCGTGCAGGAACTGCTCGTGCGGCAGCGTGCCGTGCGCGCCGTGCCCGCCGTGCGCGCCCAGCGCCGGCAGCGCCGGCTGCAGCATGGGGTTGTTCTGCTGCGAGTCCACGTCCGCGTACGCCTGTGCACGACACAAAGACGAGCATTACAATCACTTTTATACTTTACGCCCATTTTGGCCACAAAATGGTACAGGTACTGGTTTACCAAAGATACACAACCTACACCTTAGTATGTGTTATGAATGTTTAATTCAAAAATTAAAATATATTGTTTTCAATAATTTAATTTATTAAATTGTTTCTTACGAAATATTAGAGTTTTGGTATCAACTTTGTAAAATTAAATTAGGTTTCATTTTATAAATGGATATGAAAAACTAGTAGGAGTGCCTACAACATAGTGTTTTCGTAATTGATATGAAAAAATAACTACAATGACCTGCTGTTGCTGCTGCTGTTGTTGCTGCTGCTGCTGCATGAGGAACTGCTGCTCCTCAGGGCGGATCTTCTTGGGGCGGCCGCGCTTCTTCTTGGGCGGGTGCTCGCCGGGCAGGTCGAGGGCGGGCGGCGGGCGCGGCGGGCGCGGCGCGCGCGGGGCGGGCGGCGCCACCTCGCCGTTCTCCAGCTTCACCTTCTTGGGACGCCCGCGCTTCTTCTTCAGCGGCACCTCCGTGCCGTCCTCCAGAATGATGGTGTCTCCGGGCTCGGGCTCCATGGTCAGTCTGCAAGTAGACTCGCTTTGGTGCAATATTTTTAATCTGTCGTGTACGAGTTATAACTTTTGAACGAACTAGAGTATATTTTTACTATATTCGCTTATGCAAATTTTCTAATAATCGCGATTATACCTTAACATGCAATTTCTTTGTGCTGTTAAGTTTTGACTACAGTTATTTAATTTATTTTAAATAACAAAAAAAACGAAACAGAACAACGTATATTCATTGATTTTACCACTATACTTAGTTACTAGCGGACCTGTGCCCACTTCGTTGGGCATAATGTTAATAATTTTCAAGCTTCACATCTTTTCTCTAGAACTCAAAAATATATCTTTCATAGTTAAGGCAGCGTTTGTAAGAAACGCTTTCATTCGACCGTTTTTTCTCCGATTCACTTTGCAAAACGGACTACCACGTAAAAGCCTTTTTATTTTTCGGTTTTTTATATAACCTATGACACTCAGCAATAATGTGGCTTTCTATTGGTGAAAGAATTTTTAAAATCGGTTCAGTAGATCTCGAGATTACCCCTTACAATTTAACAAATACACAAACTTTACTCCTTTATAATATTAGTATAGATAAGGCAGTGTCTCGATGTGCGTACCTGCGTATCTCCATCTCCTCGTGCGGGCGGCGGCTGGTGGTGTCGGGGAACACGAGCTCGGCCTCGTCCACGTGCGCCACCAGCCCGTTCAGGTAGTCGCGGAACTTCTTCAGCGCGGCGTAGAACGGCACCTTGTCCGCGGCGCGCGGCAGCTGCGCGCAGCGCGCCGACGACGACGGCATCACCCACATGTACTGCGCACACGCACGTCATTACCACTGCTCACGCTCACTGAGGCGCTGAGGCGAGCAAACCTGCGCGTCTGAGCGACCCTAGCTAGTCTTTCATGGTTCTTGGTAGACCGGTCCCCTTCGTATTGAAGGAAGTTGTGTGCCCAGCAGTGGGACGTAAAAAACAACTGAATAAAAATCAATGCAAGTACATTGTCTACCATTGTATATTGATTCATCTATCTAAAGGTTGCTTGAAGTAGATCGCTTCAAGAGGTTGCATTTTTTAATGGATATTTCTCTCCTTTATGTATATCTTGTGTGGTGTGCAATAGAGTAGTTATTTATTTATTTTATTTATACTCCACACACACATATGTCAGAAGTCTTAACTACTTGTCTATGATTACACATAAAGTTATAATATATGGTAAATAGTGACATATTATACCCTAATACAAGGTCCACATCATTTTGTTTGCAACTTTAAGTCAAATTCTATTTCTATCTGAATATTACATCCACTTGATATAAGCGCTAATGAAATGCAGTTATTTAGATCTAAGGATATTTTTTCTAAATATACTTTCTGCTATTAAAATTGACATATTCACAGAGTACTATAATAATTCGATAATACTATAAATGTATGTACCGTGTTCGTGCCGGCGATGGTGTCGGGCTGCTTGCCGAAGCAGAAGTCCTTCTTGCCGGAGAACACCTCGTAGATGAGCTTCCCGTTGAACACGGCCACCTTGGGGCGGAAGGTCTGCAGCTTCTCCAGCAGGATGGCCGAGCCCTCCTTGATCTCGCGCCGCGTGAGGTCCGCCGAGCCCTTCGTGGGCCGCGCCACCATGTTCGTGAACCCGATGCCGAAGTTCAGCAGCTGCCGACACACCGCAGTTTGTTTTGTGCAGGAGTAATCGCGGCAACTTAATATAGCAGTACGTAGACAATACGAATCATTCTAAAATGATTCGATAAAAGCTACCTTATTTAATTTTCGTGAATGATATTACCTACACTTTAAGTAAAACGTTGCAGTACGTAATATAAATTCTAATTAATTATGGTAATTAGCTTGAAATTCTTATCAATAGCAGTTGTAAGTTTAAGTCATTAGTTCACTTTATTATACATAGTTTTTTATGTTCATATAATTAAGGTTTCCTTGAGTTTTTTACTTTATTTGAAAAATCAAATTCATTTTAAAGTGGGTTTATAATTCTCATATTACGGACGGTCACGTGTTTTATTTAAATTTATATTTTATATCATATAAGTTTTGGGCATTCAGAAAAGAGCAGCCTGATTCCTTACAACAGGCTAAGATTAGGTTACTGATGTTCATGATTTTCATTCAATAACTATAAATTTCCATCGATGTTTCAAGTTTTAAGTTTAGTAACTTTATAGTCGGTATTTTAGTTTAAAAAACGATAGAGTTAACTAAATTACAAGATTTTACGTGTAGTGAACAGAGCTACGCCTAGCAACGTCGGCGCTTTAGATTCATATGAGGTTGAATTTAATATTGTAAACAAAAAGTGATCAATTTGCTGAAAACTTCAATGCAGTCGATAACTGAAGCAGCGAAAGATTTGCATTCCGGGACCATCAACGTATCCGCACCAAATATATTACGTCCACTATGTATCGTAAACTCACTTTAAAAAACTTTTAATGGTTTTTTGTTTTTTTCATTCAACGCGATACTAAATCGATGTTGGAAACATCGCAACGAGTCTGCACTTGCAGCCGCCCACGTCATAGCGCCGCGTGCGATAAACACCAGTCACAATATATATTTTATTATGTTCTCACACTTCATCTATTATTCTTAATTATTACAATCTAAAAGATTTCATTATTTTTTCTACATTCACTCACTTTCCCTCGCTCCCAGACGGAGACTAAAGTGACATATTACGTAAATTAGACCGCAAAGAAAAATGGTTGGTAAGAAAACCTTCAATATCTTCAAAAGTACCTGACCTAGGTTTATTGTATAAATACTAAATTAGAGAATATTTTAATGTGCTTAAATGAATGAAACTACCTTTGTGGATTTTGTCGCGGATTTATTTTGATTTTTAGTTCCCGACGTTTCTAATGCTTTACAACAATCATGGTCACGGGAGGTCAGTCTCTCCGAGCCGAGCCTTTTTCTTTGCGGGTCGGTTTATTTAATATTGTTTCAATTACATTGCAAGCAAGTTACGTACATCCCTAGATGCCCTGCAATAAGGCAAATTGTCGATTCCATTGAGTGTATATGTACCAAAGTGTATGTGTACCAAAGGGCCGTACCTTGTAGTCCTCGTCGGCGCTCATCTGCTCGCGCGTGAGGCCGGACAGGTACAGGCACTTCCAGAAGTGGTTCCCGGGGCCCGCGTAGTGGTGCCCCTTGTACGCCGCGAACAGCCCCGGGTTGATGCCGATCTGCAACGTGGCGACCGCATTGTATAGTTACACTCGTTGAATACGCGGGGACAATCATAATAATTTAGGGAATAATATGTGCTAAAGCGTTTTCATAATAACCAATATTAAAAAACACAGTGGTACCTCGTCTCCACTGGGGTAACGCGCTGGCTTGGTGCGCGAGTTTGTGCATCTCTGATATTATCATATACGAATCATTTCTAATATGATTACCACTTATCTTACGATGAAGGCAAACATTGTGAGGAAAACCTGCATGTTTGAAAAAACCTAGCAATTTCTCATCTGAAAGACATCTGAAGTCCGCCAACCAACACTTGCCCAACGTGGTGGACTATGACCTAATCCGCCTCGTATTAAGGGAGGCCCACGCCCAGCAGTAAGACTTTAAAAGGAATGAATACATTACAATTGATACTAAATAGGCAGTCACCAAACTTCCTAATATTATGATCTGATGATTTTTTTTCATGGCGCATGAAATAATAATTTCACAAATGCATAACTATTGTTTGTAAAGGCTTAGTAAAATGTTACATAACTGAGCAATAACTTTAACTTTTTGATAGTTGAAGTTATTACTCGATAACCAAAGTACGTACGACTTGGGCGTCAGAGCACGACAGGTGACATATAATGTGTACAGGATAAAAGGAAAATAGAAGAATCTTTTCACCACATTTTTACAGACAATGGATATTAAATATAATAACCGAGGTCGCCTTTTGTCTCATTAGCACCGGCGCCATAGCGACTATCGACTTGATAGATACAAAAAAACCCTGAGGCAAGAACTGAATTTGTTAGCAGCACAGAAGCGGTTAATGTAAAATACAACAAGCATACATTTTCAACTGTACTATAACAGTAGTTTAACTACTGAATATTATAATAATAAACGAATAAACGCTATATTATTCAAAAAATATGAAATAAAACGCCCCCCGTGAGAAATTAAGAACAGTTACTCTTTTGTAATTCTTTATTATATATTAATTAATTAGCAATCACGTGCAAAAATCAACATTTCCAGCGCTTCGCCGCCGCCCGCAGTAGAACAATGTGCAATGTTTATTAATAAGTTTTTTACTGTAACTTGATTCTTGAAGCATTGAGCGGCAAATCTTAAATCGATTACGAAATTATATTATAAGTAAATGCGAGCGCGAAGTCAACGAATGAGCCTTGAATGGGCTGGTTATTTCAATGTAGCTGTGGATCAATTGCGGCATTATAATTAACGCGTCAAAATCGGTCTTTACATACTTTATAGCATATCGTTACATAGAGCAAGAATCACTTTTAATTAATTAAAGTTTTTGTTAAGAGTTTACATATGTTTGAAATATCTCGAACGAACCAGCGAAGCCGGTTCAAACTCTCACATCTCTAATATTCATGTGCAACGTAATTGTCAGTTGTCTTACGGCAAATAAGAGCAACGTGAGGAAACCTGAATGTCTAAAAAACTTAGGAAAGTGAAAATCCCCCTCGTATTAAAGGGAGGTTCGTGCACAGCAGTGGAACGTAAAAGCGCCTGAACCGCGTATCACCTAAATGTAAAGTAGTCGTAGCTACCAGTAGGATAATAAAATGTGGTGTGGCGATCGTACTCACAATGATGATGTCGAGGTTCTCGGCGAGGTGGTCGGGCAGCGTCCGCCGCGACACCTCCTCCTCGCTCATGCCGTTGAAGCGGTCGTGCTTCTTGCGCTCCTTCACGGGCCGCACCGCCAGCCCGCCGTCCAGCACACCCTCCACCTTGATCTCCATCCTGGAATTCGCCACAGAATACTTTAACTAAACATTTATATTACTTTCTCTTTTTCATATTTCAAAATTACTCTCAATTTAACAAACTACCAAACACATATTTTTATATTTATCTAAGTGTCACTTATCATTACAACATAAATTAATTGAATTATTGCATAAATCAACAGTGATAGTAAATATACGACATATTTAAATAACCATTCGTTTATGCTTAATAAAATTAATAAAACAAAATAATAATATTGTATTTTAATTCATTTTATATACACAAACGTATTTAGAAATTGTAAATGAAACATCTTTTCGGATTTTGTCTCGGATTTATTTTGATCATGTCATGATCATGATTGCTGTAAAGCATTCGAAACGTAATCCTAAGAAAATATTAGTACGTATTTATAAATACCAAAAATACTCGTAAATGAAGATATTAGTATCAAAAATGGAAACTTGATATCGCTGGTTATTTACGTTTTACGATAAAGTAGTGTACAACACGACGACGGGGGAGGGAAGTTCGTAACTCCTGATAACTTTTATTAAATCAAAACAGTTGCTTCATTCAAAGTATTTCGCAACAACGCCGAGTCTGGCGTTATTTACGGTTTACACCGAGTACTTTCCTAAATCATTTATTAAATCAATAGATATTATGTTATTACAAAAACATCTCGATGCTTGAATATATTATCTCATTAATAATATCAAAACAAACATCTGGACTTATTTTTAAAATAATATACTCCTTTTCTATCTTACCACTTTCAATTTGTCAAATCGATTGGTTAGATAGATAAAGGGCAAGTGTTTTACATCTGCCTATTGAATTTCGGATCAGCGTCGCGTAGTGTGATCTAAATTCTGTTAGTAATTTTTTGGCAAGACAACGTAGAGCGCGACTAAATCGAAAGCTATGTATATTTAAAAAAAAGTATTTATCTGAGCTCTTCGCTGCCAGCCGATGTTTTTATTAAGTTTTGTATTGCATTTTATGATTATACATCTACAGCAACAATGATAGTCCACGTTACAAATCGGCGATCGTAAATGTCTCGGATTACGTCGAGGTAGGTATATTTCAGGCACGTTTCGCGATCTCTTGTCCTAGGCGATCTGCCTACGCGACCGAGGTCCTTCACTTTGTCAACATAATAATGTAGATTCATAAAATTCGTCGTGCGGGAGCACTTATAAAATTTTATTTCTTGGATTATTGTTTATTTTAACAATATTAATAAAGGAAGTATAATACGACTGAGCATTTACGTATGAAGACACGCGTAACGATCTCACGACTTGCAACACTGCGTTTATCTTGCCGATAATATCAGATATCGTCACATTTTGAACAATTGATGTGTTGCGTTGTAGCTGCCTCGAGTCCACCGCTTCACCGAGGACCTCTTTATCTATACACTTTATTGTGTGTACTATAATCTCTATACTAATAAATTGCGAGACGGCTTTTTGTTCGCTCTAACTGCAAAAATCACAAAACGGATAGACATGGAACTTATTTAATACTAGCATTTACCGCGGTTCCGCCCGCGTTCTAAAGATCGGAAACCAAATTCTTAGATTTCACATACAGTGTTATGTTTAATAGTCGATTTGTAACGGTTAGTTAAGATTTCTCAGAAATGAGATATTTTTCATCAGTAAAAACTATCCTTTATCCTGACCCGGATAACCAGCTATCATTATACCAAATATTATCAAAATCTGTCACGCTGTTTTCTCGTGATGTCACAGGTCACAGACGGACAGACAGACCAAATTCTAAAAACTATAGATTCGGCCTCTGTATCGATAATAATGATATGTCAATAAGAATTTCTAAAAAATATTCAATTTACTGTACGTAAATCGACTAACTTAGAATTTTATTTTATGATGATAGAAGATGTAACGTGTTTTAGTGAAGGTACCTATATAATATAATATGATGCGAAATATATGAACTTGGTTTTTGGTCTTTAGATCGCGGGCGGAGCTGAAATGCTAGTTTTTAAAATTTAAATATTTTAAATTGACAATAAACTGTCAGTTTGTTGTTGTTCCATTACACGTGCGTGTCGAGGTCCGCGGCCGCGCAGGCGAAGGTCTATGAGTTACTCGTACTTGTAAGTCGTAGGTATTCTCGCACAGCAACTAGACTTCAGGACGCATGACCCTGCGCTGTGAGTTGCGGTTCCAACTCTTCTAATTATCGCTTCATTTGTTATTTGTTGCCTTTCCTAAACTTTCTTATTGATATTTATTTTTACGGTTAGGAATAGATCACATATTGATAAAAGTCAATTGGTCCAATCAATAACCCTTTTAATTGTAGTGTTTTATTTTAAATATTTTTTTAATAAGGAAATAATTAAATCTTATACTTATTTAAAAAAAGATAAGCAATAGGTACCTACTTATTAACAGGCGATTTTTAGAAAAAAATTATAAATTATCATATAATTAACTCTACCTACATATTATAATAACATTCTAGGCGAGTTGAATTTGTATAATGTTGAATTTGTAAATAAATTATTATGGATACAGAGGCAGAATCTATACTATACGTCTTTTAGCATTTTTGTCTGCTTGTCCGTCTGTGTGTCTGTGACCGCATCACGAGACAACCATTAGGCAGATTTTGATGAAAATTTGTATGATAATAACTGGTTGTCCGGGTTAACTTGCCTATAAAAAGTGTCCTTTGGCACTTCTTATTGCGGCTAAATAGCCCATCTCTGAGAAATGTACATTAACGTACATAGAGACGCTGAGTCGTTAGTTGTTGATACATAATATATCGATATATAAATAACTAACGACTCACCCTCGCTTCGCTCGGGTTCGCCCTAGGTACTTCACTTTTTAAACCTTCTCTGGACTTCCACAAATAATTGAAGACCAAAATTAACCAAATCGGTCCAGCCATTCTCGAGTGTTAGCGAGAGTAACGAATAGCAGTACATTTTTATATATATAGATTAAATATGAAGACGCAAAACAGTGAAAATCAAACACTGAAAACATCAGAAATTTCTAGGTTGTTTTGCAACTTACATCTACATACTATCAAAACAAATTGATCATGCAAAATCTGCGCCAGCCGGTGGCCGGTGCGCGGTGCGCAGTGCGCACTACACAATATGTTCACGTCGCGTCGTCTACATTATGCGTTGTTTTGACAACTGATTTAATTTTTGACACACAAATTCAAAACATAATCCGGCAAGTTCGGGCCGTTATGAGCTTTTTATTGTTATTTATTATATGTGTGGGGCGGCGCGGCGGCGGGTGAGGCTTGCTCTCGTAAATCATTTATTTTTACCAACAATCAAATATTTACAATAATTTTAACACGTCGAATAATATTTAATTAAGTGTAATATATGCAATATTATAATAAAATTATAATATCGCAGTAGCAGATAGCGAGTTAATTTCCATGTGATTCAAAAATATGATAATTTTTTGTTCCGAGACCTCGAATGTAGTGTTGCGTCGGTGCTTCAGGTGCCATTTGCATGCTAATTGTTAGTCTGATATATTTTAGCTGGTGTTTATTATCGCAGCAAAAAACTTAATTATCGTGCAAAAAATGAAACCGTGGTGTAGTTTCTACAATTATACGAGTTCTGCGCCGCACTCGGTGCGCCAAGCGCGGTAGCCCGCAGGCGCGGCCGGCTCTCGCTGATATGCAAATATACTTTCAATTTAATCCCAAACATCAATTGAAAAGAATTCCAATCTTAATGTAATTAAATAGAAGAAGTGTTCAATTTCACCGTCCCAATAAAATGAGTCGATAAAGCAGCGGGTAGCTGCGGAGGCGCAACCGTTCACGTTCTTCATGTGTTTCAATGAAGTTTTTCGTTACATTTTTTGAGGTGGCATAGCGGAACACGAAAAGATAATTGAGGCTAAAACGATTATAATGTGGAAAGCATTATAAACGTTCGGTTTGGACGATTCCACCTTGATCTGATTATTTCGCTCGAATTTTTGGCTAGCGATAGCGCGGGCTTCGGTTCCGGTACCGAAATACTTGCCGACGTAAACAGTGTGCGGGCTGCGCGCGCATCCTACTGGCATTGTTCAGTTGCTCACGCACTCTCAGCCCAACGTATATGCGTCTCTCCAGTCCCATCCCTACAGTAACAGTACACGGATTTTTAGAGGTACATAAGTATGCATACATACTCATGCACGTACATCTCGGTGCGCAGAGATCATTTGCAGCAATCACCGGTAACTATCAGAAACATGACCGGTTTAATTTGTAGGTAGCAAGGAGTACGTTGTCAATAGCAATGTATATTGCAATCGTCAAAAGCCTTAACGACGTTTCGAAGAGATCGTGACGCTGTGTGATCATTAAGATCACCTTTATTTGCTCGCGGAGCGTGCGGCGGCTCGCGTTTATTGAAAATTTTGTATTGTCATTAACAGACGCTAACGATGTAATAAATTGCGATCATTACTAAGCACTGTGACAAGGCGCTGGAAAACGAGGTTGCAGTAGAAAAGTATTAAAAAACGACCTAACTTAAGTCGAGATTATAGATCGCAGACACGAATCGGACCTTTTTTGTACGGCTAATTTATACGTTAGTCGTCACAAGTCGAATCGAAATGGTGCCTACTGTGTCGAATCCTCTATACACCGACTCGTTCGTTGGGTCATTCGAGAGCGGCCTTCCTTTTGAGCTCGCTCGGTCGACTCCTTTCACTACCCTTAATTTCAATCATTGTGTCAGATTTATCTTAAACGGTCTCGTTAGCGATTGAGCCACGATGGAAATTGGAAGCGACCTTCGGAACGCTCGAACCAGTTGCGGAAATTGGTCGCGTCCCGTTCGATTTACCTTCCTTCAGCAGATGAGGTCATCAAAGCTTGTAGCGAGAACTTGCATTTACATTTACGCAGCAAACACCTCATACCTACGACCTCTTTACTATACATACCTATGTTATGTATGTAACATACATAATATACACACTTACACATGTACATATATACCTATAACCGTTGTTTCAACATCGTTTTCAAGTAGACGAAGGTCCAATCTTATATTACCGATATTTTATTAATTACACTTACGTTTAAAAATCATGTTTTTGCGAGAACAGGGGCGATGAAGTGATTTTAAAGTTTTAATCTATTCAAAGTACTAGTTTTTGTGATAACAGCAATGTAGTTAATGCAATTCAGAGTTTCAAGGGTATTCGGAGGCGAGCGTCGATTAGGTGTACAGTAGTGGTTTTGAAAGGCGGTCCAAAGACATGAAATCGATTCTCAACGGCTGGGATGTTTTCGAAGCTGGGGCTGCGACGTCACGCGCGAGGCGGCTCGCTACGTGACTGCGGCGCCTCCTCGAGATCTCTCTGATTGCGTTACAGATATCGTGGCTATTGTCTCCTCACCGCCGGCCGCACCCGCCAGCGCCGCGTGTGGACGGCGGCTGACATCGACGCGACCGACAAGCTAATTGTGCAAATATTCCCAAGACACTACAAAAACTGGCACTTGCTATCTAGTATTATCTAAGTTCTCGGTTAATTATAATTATTAATTATATTAAGTGTGAATTCTTAATTAATATTAACTACGCGAGTAAACAATGAGTTTAGGTAAAAACTATTGCCTTCTAACTAGGTAGTAACTTTAATTAGGTAGGTACCTACATAGGTAAGTACATATTTTGTAAACCACCAAAGCATTGTATTATCTTTTATTAGCAGGAATCTCAATATAGTAGAATAACAAGATAACTAAATGTCGAAGATATTTTAGTTGAGTTTCGGCCCTCACACGTACCCAATTTCCGAACCATTTATCACATCTGAGTGACGCGAAGTGTCTAGCCCTGTATTTAATCTCATCCATTGCCTTGGCTCTATAAGTGTCAATGGTGGGCAGTGAAGGATCTTTGCGAGTGAGTCACGTGACACGTCGTGAGCTCAGCGCGCGGTGGAAGCAAACAGAGCTGTTTGCCGACGCGTCAAACTTTATGATCCGTCGTGTCGCTGCAGTAACGCCAAATATTCTTAATCATTGGAAATTTGCATAGTCACGTCAACCTGATCAATTTTTTATTTATAGTTACTGGACCGACACTGGAAAAACGACATAAACTACTCGTTTTATTTTCGACGAAGTATCGCGAACAGGTTTTTGAGCACATTATAAGTGTGATCTAACGACATATCCTGTTATAGTCAATGTTTCGGCGCACGTCGGCTGCGAGCGGCGGCGGCGGCGACGGAATGACGCAGTACGTGCGAGTTTGTCGAGAGTATTTTTCGAGAGATTTAGGGAGCAAAGCGCTAGGGGTTCCGCGTGGTCGGCGCCGGAGGATGTGGGTCGCGGGACTAATTCCGGCGCGGGGTCAGCGTCCTCGCGCGGGACTGCGAGTTGCGACGTCGGCGCACGCGCCCATATACTTCCCTCATCTAGCCGTTAGCTCGCGCACGTTCTAGTCGGCTTGGATCAACCCACGACAGCAACCTATGCGACGTGTATAGTTATAGCTATGACATACGCCTTGTATGAATCCGATACTATAGTTTAGTTTGCCAGCTTTCTCCGTTTACACAAATTCAATAGCTTAACACCGCATCAAATAATTTACAATTATTTGATGCGGTGTTAAGTGTAATGTATTTTGCATAAAAACGCAGGACACTAATGTAAATGATATTTATTAAATATATGTCAGAGTATGTCATTACATAAGACATTTTATAATGATAATAGCTGTGTCACTTTCATAAGTTAAAAAGACAAAATGTGTATTGTAAGGTTGTGGCATAAAGCATAAAGGGACAGAGATAGTAAGACTTACCCATTTTCGTCTTTTATTTTTTTCTTGCGGCCCCGCTTTTTGGGTTGGTTAAGCATCATTTGCTGATGCGCATGCTGATGTTGCGGATGCTGCGGATGCTGTTGGTGCTGCAGGTGCGCGTGCTGTAAGGGGTGCTCGTGGTGCTCGTGGTGCTGCAGGTGCGGCGGCAAGGAGTGTTGCTGGCCCAGCATGGCGCACATGGCCTCTTCCTCCACGAAGGAGTAGGGGTCGTCGCACTCGCGCTTCACGCCGTTGTACAGCTCCTCGTCGCGCTTAGACGTGTAGCTATGGTGCAGCGGCTGGTGCTGCTGGTGGTGGTGGTGGCTCATGTCGTAGGGCGCGTCGGCCTCGCGCTTGAAGCCGTACGGGTCCTGCGGGTACTTGGGGAAGGGGAAGTGCTGGTAGGGTTCGGGCTCGTGCGCGGGCGGCGCGTGCGCGGGAGGCGCGGGGGCAGGCGGCGCGGGCGCGGGCGGCGCGGGCGCCTCGAAGTGGCGGAAAGGGGAGGGGAAGGGGCGCTGCAGCAGCGGCTCGTAGGCGGCGTCGGGCGGCGGCGAGCGCGCGGGCGGCGGCGCCGGCGAGCCCTCGGCGCTGGAGGGCTTGCGGCGCGCCGCCTCGCCGCTGTTGCTCGTCTCGTACCCGTCATCTTGGCTCTCCGCCGCCTTCGGCTTCTCCTCGCCCTCCTCCCTGGAGACACACACAGGTAACGCATTATGCACATGGACGATAACGTAGATTTACGTTACACACTTTAGTGACGTTTAGCAGGTAAAGAAAATTATTAAAAAGCTTTTGTTTACAATACTTTTATTTAAAACTCTAAGTAGGTATGTACAATATACAGGAGATTGTCTATCCCATATTAATTAGCTTTGGAAAGTAGTCGTTAAGTAACACCCGTATTTATTATCTGCGAGCGAGTCGATCGAATGTTGTTTGCGGTGACGTCAGTATGCAGGTGCGCTCGACGTCGAGCCTCGTTCGAATTATCGCTAGCAGCATGCGAGGATACATAATTTGAAGCTTGTTCCTCTTAGCACTGGCACTGAGTAAATACGAATCTAATGTTAAGGTATACATTTGCAGTGAGATTTAAACTTCGGTGTCTCAAAAACAAAAGATAAGTGCAAGCATCGCTAAGTTAACGCCGAGTCGGCATCGTCAGAAACGGGTCGACGCGACGTGACGAGAGTGTAAAGGCCATATGCATGGTGAAACTGTCTCGAGTCTTTGAAAACATTTAGGTATATTTTTGTGGCGCGATAACGAGGGCGACACGTGAGCGGCTGAATGCAGGTGATTAGTCACCTGTCTCATGAGCTACTCCTATGACCTCGGAGCGGAACGCGGCGCGGATACGAGCCCCGCCGACCTTTGAACAAAAGGCTTAGACAATGCGAAGCGCTTGCCATTTGAGGAACACTACGCGTGTGTTCAGCTCTCGAATGTGACCTTTATTATGGATTTTGCGACGAAACACATACGTGTGTGTATGTGAAGGACGCACTCTTAAACCGCGATGAATAAATACACTACACTATCTAGCTACAAGTATTACGAACTAACACTAAAACACAGATCATAAAGTAAGGAAGCCGTATAATATATAATTATAGTATTTAATTACAGGTTCTAACTGAAAATGAGAAAAATGATGTGAAAATAATTGATGTATTAAAATTTAAAAGTAAGCTTATGATATACCGTCGTTATTAGTAATAAAAAACAGAGATGTGCTCAAAACTTAGATAGAATAAAGAGTATTCTACATTTTTGGAACTAAAATATCATCAAGACAAATTTTAGAACGGAAGTGCAACGCCAGGACCAGCTACGGCAAAATGAAGCTCACAAAGGTGCACGAACCTAGAGCTATTGTCGCTCATTTACGTCAGGGAAAAGTAACGTTTTTATTGGAAAAAGGACTGTTTCACATGTTTTATAAAACATATGGTTGCTATTAAATAAAATTTTCATATAGTATTACGCCGCTAACCAGAAAATTCAGAAGAGTCTTTATAAAATTTTAAAACTTATTTTTAAACAAAATACCAACTGTAAGCGACTGTACATTGAAGCATTAAAGAGTGGCGTCAGAATCCAATCTGTTATGAGTGTTTATGTTGTTTGACTCGTATTACATCGTAACACTAAATTATTGCGATACTACTTTGTCTTAACGTAGGTACTCACTGCACATAACGGCCGCCGTTCGAGTCACATGGAATTAGTTTTAGTTGTCAGAAACCAAAATGAAAGGTGGTATTAAAATATTTTGGCATACTCATTTTTGTGAGTCAACTGGACAGTTTTAATTTTCAGATCGAAAACTTACGTATTGTTTATGTTTTTAACATTAAATACGTGTGTTGATATTATGTTGAACACAAAAACCGTTATAAGTTAAAAGAAATACATTTAACTATTATCGAAGAACATTTATGAACTTGCAAAATTGTGTCCTTTAATTTAATAATTTTGCGCGAAAGTACATCTCCGGAAGACGAGATGACACTTGCGACCTTGTCAGTCGCCGGCTGAAACTTTAGCTGACTTCAAATAAAAAATTACAAGAAAGAGGAGTTTAATGACTATATTTAACTCAAATTACTAAAACATCTATTTTGGTACGTGACTTTTTCTCTCTATAAACAATACAACCTCCTATAGTGTTTGCTTTTACATTTCACATCTTCATTCATTCATACCTACTTCAATAAACTTATACTACTCGTAGGTATCTATAAAATATAACTATTGCAATCTACTGTACAATATTTAATACTTTCTTAGGTTTACGCGAATATTTGACATCTTAAATTAAACTGTCTTTTCGGATTTTGTCGTGAATTTATTTAAATGTTTGGTTTCGAATGCTTTACACTTTACAGCAATCATCTCTCTCTCGTCCAAGACTTAGGTCGGGTAAAAAATATTTTCAAGGTTAAGTAATGTACGTAAAACACGAGGCAGGCAGATATTTGTTATTAATCAAGGGAGTAATCATAGAAAACAAACGCTGACAAAACTGAACTGAAAACAAAACACCGCCTGCGATTATCAGGTGCAACTGCAGTTGCCCCTAACTAACCGGGCCGAGATAGTGGAGCCTGCTCAGTGCTCAAGGAACTCGGATAAAAGCCTTTATTCAATGCTTTCGGTGCAATTATTCACTTTCATTGCACTCGTTGAGTAAAAGTAACTACTCTCATTATTAAAAATACAACTATCAAAAGTAAATGACGTTTTCGGTTGATCTGTACTAGTTTGGGAGGTTAATTTAATTCCTATTTCCTATGTTGTCGATATTTCAGAAGGGAACGATAGAGCTATGTTTAAAGTGGATTGTAAGATATTCGTAAGCAACTAAGCCTAAAGACCTTATTACACTACTCAGTATCAAGACAGTCTTACGAAGTTAGTCATAGTCTGTCCGAGTGTCTACCCATGACGCTGCGACAACCGACCACGTCAACGGCTACGTACGCATTGTAAATAAGTTTGCATGCGGTATTTCGGGCGTTGTGATAGCGTGCTTGTCTTACTGCCAGTTTCAATAACTCTATCTACCGATGACTGGTAGTTACTTTCATACTATTTTGACACATTAAAAGTTACAACCTGTCAAAATTGTATGAAAGTAACTACCAGTCATCGGTAGATAGAGTTATTGAAACTGGCAGTTAGACAGTTCTAATTAGACTGTCTTAATACTGAATAATGGCCCCCTCAAGGAATGCCCCATGTGATCGCGGGAAGCCGGCACGATCACCATGTCAATACAAATAATATTTTAACACAACAATTTAAATGACGACATCATACAAAACTCTTAAATTTATTTTCATTAAACTGTCGCAAGTACGAAAGTTTCACAGCATCACGTTATTGGCTATTAAATTAACAAAATGTTAAAACTGATAAATTAACTTTAGAAAGTACAAGTAGAGTACGGGTGAAAGCTTCGTGAGTCGTACTTTAGTTTTAAAAGCAACAAAAAAAATATGGAACGAGTTTCCTATATCTTGTAATATGATACAACCAACCATGCGGCGAATTTCATAAAGAGCTTTGTAAGGATCACCGCCGAGCACTTCATGTATTAGATATACCTACGTATAGCTACGATATGTCATATCACATATGCCTCATTTATGATATCTTTTATAATTAAACTAGCGATCACGATTTTTCAGAGATGAGATCAAAATTTGTCCAGTGGTTTTCTCGACATGTGTTCCCATACAGACAGACAAAAAGTCTAAAAACTATAGATTCGCCTCCATATCGACGATAATGACTATTTTAAAAACATTTTCTTAAAAATATTTGATGTACAGATTCAACTCAGAATTTTATCTATAGGTACATATCAAAAACAACATCTTAGCTAATTGATGTGCACACAAAAAGTACCTACCGAACCGATTTTAACGAATCTTTGGAAATTACTATGGTCAATTTTTAGGACTTTACTACAGGAAAATATTTTATTCTCTCAAGAATACACAGTAACGGGTTCTATACAGTAGTTCTCAAAAAAAGGTATAGTAAAGGGGTGGAATTAAAATAAACTTAATATATTCTTTGTACTTTGAGCGCGAGCGAAGCCGAGGGTTCTGCAAGTTCTAGATAATAACATAGAAAATGTAAAATTCCCGCACATATCATTCAACTTTATCGAGTGCTTTGGGTTTTACGCGTGATGACCGCCCTGACTGGCGCGGACGTGAGGTTTTGTGTTGATAAGACCGCGATTTTTTTTTTAAATGAATGAAAACGAGTATTTAAAACAGTAATTAAAAACTAAATAAAATTTTGATTTTTAAAGTTTGTTTTTCTTATTTTATGAGTGTGTTCATTAAAACCTGAGAGAAAAAAAATAATTTTGAGAGAAAAAAAATAAT
Organism: Boloria euphrosyne; assembly: GCA_951802675.2. Taxonomy (NCBI): domain Eukaryota; kingdom Metazoa; phylum Arthropoda; class Insecta; order Lepidoptera; family Nymphalidae; genus Boloria; species Boloria euphrosyne. The sequence continues at coordinate 9,124,982 of OX637896.1, forward strand.
TAATGACCACGATGCTTACTGCAATTTATAGTTATTTACTAGACAAAAATAAAAGCGCAGTTTCGAATTAATCGCAAATCCGCATAGACACAAAATTAAGAGCGACTTGCGCATTACTCAAGATATACAGGAGAAAAAAGGCTTTCTTATAAACGTCCAAAATTGCGAAAATTTAAAATAACATAATATATTAAAAAAAATCTAGAATAAGAAAAAAATGTTATAACTCTTGTGTTATTATTTTAGTATTTTGAGACTGAAACAAATAAACAAAAACAACGATTTTGTGTAAAAAGCGAACTCAAACATAGTTTTATGCAATGAATATTAAGTAGACTTTGCGTGTGTGCCTATATCCAACTGCACAATATGTAGTATTATTATAGTATTTTGAATTCGTTTTTAACACAGTCGATATTTTTCTTTTTGTTATTTAATTATTAATTTAAAGCGTGATACTTTTCTTAAACTACTTCACTCTTTTTTTTTAATTAGGTATTTCAATCTTTCAGTTTTCATGGCTATTTTTTGATATTTTCTTCACTTTCACCGCGTGCCCGCGTGCCCTCACAGAAAAGCCCTGATTTGACCACACCACAGTCGGTAAAAATGAGGCGCACTAAAATATTTTAATTTTTAATATTTATTTTCGAATTATTATTTTTTTCTATAACTCATTAGGGCTCTATGATATTTATGTATCATCAGTAAATGCGTATATGAGATAATGATTAAGGACAAACGAGGTTATTACGGATTTTGTTACATACCATGGCGAATTATGTATTTGTTAGGTCATAGGTTGTGGTTTTCGCGGTATAAAGTATCCTGTGGGGAAAAGATTGGCGTAGGTATTTTTAGCTGAAGTGTATTCATTATTTTACGTCATTTTAGATATCTCAAATTGAACAACTGAAGCTAGTTAAAAATTTAAATGAAAAAATAATTGTAAGCCAAAAGGACTTGCTGTAAACTGAATTATTACTTAGTTAACCTCATGGGTTTTTGACATGTGCTCATTATTCTAGCGATACATCTATGTGGTTTCATCTATTTGTATTTACCAATTGCAGTAGCTCTTAAACACAAGTAGTTGCAATTACTCACGACAAGCACAGCGGTGGCACTCGTGTGCTGCGAGTACCTACTGAGTAGGCAGGCAGTAGGTAGGTATAGAAGAATCGTGAATACTAAACTGATTATGACGCAACTGTTCCAGTGTTTCTATGCCAATATTGCGGTTCACTCAATGCTTAGATAAAACATTTTACACGTTTATTTATTAATAACTGAAGACGAAAAGTGACGTTTTAATGGAATCATGATAATATTCATTGATTTTTCCGCTTTGCTAAGCCCTAAACTCTATTTCGTATATTTTCAATAAAAAAAGTTGTTTCACTCAGTCTGTAGATAATCTTTTTGCTGTGCCAGCGGTTTCTGATTCGATTCGGAACATTTATTTGTGTGATGAGCACAAATGTGTGTACTTTAACAAGCCTGCCATGGGACTATATGGCGCTATGTTTTAATGTGCGAATTTCATTACATATTGGTATGCGAAAAGTATCGCCTTCTACCATAGCCTTAGACCTAAAACAAAGCGATAGGTACAATATTAATAAATGCTTACGCAAGGAGCGTTAGATCATGAGACAAACGACGGTTGAACTGTGCTTCGCTAATTACGCAACGTCAATACAGAAACTCGATCTCACAAGGTCGCGTAAAACTTAAGGTGCAAATCCGCGCCGAGGTCGAGGGTGAACAGCACTCGCGCTGGAAACTTTAACCGACCAGCCAATACATTGGAGTATTAAATGCGGCCAAATCTTATCCAATACTCGTAACGAACTTTACAGCGAGCGTTTTATCTTCTAAAGTAACGTTAAGTAAACGGGATATTTACAATAATGAAAACGTCCGTAAAACTTTACAACAATCTAAACTTAAGGGTTTATTGTAACATAAATTTGCGCTGCCCGCGCCGACCTGCCGAGTGCCGACACTGGCGGGGCAAATGCTAATATGTGCATACAAACTTCCCGACACACGATCGTTTATATCACTTCAAAATCCATAAAAAACCGATTAAATTAAATACGTTTTAAGTAATTTATTGTTAAAAATTCTTACCCGCTGTAGTCGTTACTAAGTACGTGTTTTATTGCAGATACATTATACTTGTACCAGTGGTCGCATTATCAAATAAAAATATTTACAGAGTGAAAGAGAAATATAACATAACCAGTTACACATTATATTTTATATTCATTAACGACATAATCATATATAATTTAATTAAATAAACTTAAAAATAAGCTCTTAATCGTTAGAAATGGGAAGTTTCAATAAATAAGGAAGAATTCTAATATTTAATACAGTTCATTTTTGAAATTCCGCAGAAGTTAAAACACTACTTAAAGTTGGCAAACTTTGGCGTCTGAGAGAAGTTTGTTTTACTTTGTTTTCTTCAGAGGTAGCGCCGCAATAATGTAAATATAATTTCAATACTACGGCAAAAAATTCAAAAATAATAATATTGCAGTTGCCAATTGATACTCGCCAGTAATACTAGATATTATGCTGAATCTTTAATAGTGCTGGGTAGGAGTGTAGTGGTAGTTTTTCATGATAATAAGTTCTTCGCAACAATATCATGTCATGTCGTCAGCACTGTTGATAACATATTATGGACGTCTACGCTACTTAACTCTACAAACAAAATCGTACGGCTAAGTTTTACTTGAATTTATTAATATTAGGTTACATAACATCAGTTCTAATTACTTGTTTAAATACGCAATCCATTCATCGTAGTTAATATTAAACGCATCCAATTCTAATTCGCACATTATACTACATTCAAAATATCCAGCGATACGCGAGCTCGGGCGTGCGAGAACTACAATACAAAAGCAAACCATTTATTATATCTCCACTGCAACTGAAACGCGGCCGTAATTTATATTTAAATCGCGAGATTCCGAGCAACAGGTCGATAAATCATGATCATAAGCAAACGGCGGCGTCTTCGCGACTCCTCCGAGCCGACGGCCGACAGGCGTCAAACCAGACTCGGAAACGTATAAAACAGCTGATCGCGGCCGCACTGCACCGGCGCGCCGCGCGGCTCCGCTCGCAGCCGCCACCGCGGACCTGAATGGCTTCATTCACGAGCGCGGCGGACTACCGCCGCTATGGGGCCGCCGCCGCGATGTAAACAAACCATGTGTAACGTGGCTCGTTCATTGGCGTCTGTCAAATCGACGTGTCAATTGGATCGAAGGAGCTATAAATGTGATTTGTGCGCGTTATCTTTACGACGCGACGCGGCGCTGCGCCCGGCCCGCCGCGACCGGGACGCGGGCCGCGTGCCGCCGAGCACCGTGTTTATTATTTTATTACGTGACCGTCGGCCGTATTAAAGTATGTTTTGGTTTTTGTGCGTATCGTAAAACATTAACATTTTATTTATTTTTAGTAGAAGCTACTATAATTTTCAATTACGCTAAGAAAGTCTCAAGGTGGTGTTTTGAAATGATAATCGCGTTAGTCGTAAATCGTATTGTACGTATATTATAAGGAAGAGTAATTTGTTAAGACGTGAATGGGCTATCATAAAGACATTCATTTCATTTTATAGAATGTTCATTTTCTTTGTCTCTGTAAATAAAATAGTTTATTATGGACAGTTATTCACTTTTACCTTCAAAACTAAACAAAACAAAAATCAGTAGACATAATATCGTCATAACTTCTTCTAATGTCTAAGTTCACTCTAAGATTTTGATAAAGAACACAGAATTTGAAGAGAGTGCATTACGTAGCTAAGTAAACTAAGTAGCCTATACATTATGAAGAAAAAAATTGACACTAATGTTGTCCAATAAGTAATATCATTATTCATTAGACATCAAGCATGGTTATGTAACAATATGTTATAAACAAAAGCTATCTGCATGTGGTATAGTCATGACATAAAAATCTTTTAACGAGTGTTTTTTAAGACGAAGAAGAAAAATTATTGTTTTAGTCATTACTTATTTAATTCACATATCATAGTAATATGCAACAGCCCTTTAATATGTTCTATTTAAAACATTATGATTAATAACTTAACCACCCTTACTATGTTAGTACAAGATTACATACAAAACGAAGTAAAGAGCAGCGACGTCACGTTACATGTGTCGGGGACGCACCTGCCGGGGACTGACCGGGCGCGTCGTGTCGCGGTTCGATTCCGAATCGTGCAAATTATTTATACACCAGGGTAATACATTCGCAGTACCAGCTGGACCCGTAAATGTAGCTAAGCGCTGACACGAAATGGAGATACTAATTTAAAATTCATAGATTACGCTGTAACAGGTTTCGCCCGCGGCTTCACTCGTCTATATACTTTATGTACTGCTATGAAAAATATATTTTATTTTATATGCTAGTTCCTCCGGCTCATTACTCGTTAGCTAAATTTCACAATCGAGTAGGTACTATTTAGATATTTACTAATTATGATTTGTGGCTTGTGTAAAAATAGGTACCATAAGTAATGGCGCGATGAGTCATTGTACACCTACATATAAAATTTTACTAGCTAGGCTATGAGGACGATGAAAAGCACCTGTAATTTTATTTGCAGTTGTCATGAACAGCGGTTTATATAATAAGCCATGTACTACCGAGAACCTAAGAAAGACTTGCATTTGATTTTGACTTTCATTTGCCTATAGTTGATACGTAATATAATAATGAAGACTACTCCTTGCTTGTAAATATCTCTAAATGGCGTGAAGTTTTTTTTGTTAACTGTAAAACGGTTAGACATGGGGAACTTATTTCATGGGATGCAGCGTCTTTTTGTAATGGTTTTAGTATATATATGTAAAATATATGAACTTGTTTTCCGGTCTTTAAAACGCGGGCGGTGCCGCGTGAAATGCTAGGGTATAAATGCGAAAATTCAAATCTGGTTATGCTTATTATGAGTCGGGGAGTGACGGACTTTACATCATACAATATCATCGCAGATTAAAAATGAACGCAAACGAAACGCAAAATACAGCAAGCAGAGCTGCTAAGGTTTGCTACGTAAAAAATAGCCACGGTTAGGTACTCTTCTGTAAAAGAAGAACAAAAGTTATATCTCAATTACTCATTAAAAGTGAAGGGTTTTTGAAATTTTATAAAGAAGTAAGAACCAAAACTTATAAAAGTGAAGGATTTTTGTACTTTATTAATGTAACGCAAGCGGTTTTCAGTATTTCTTGATAAGCTAATAGTCAAAATTAACGTAATTAAGAGTTTTCGTTTTCTAAAAACATACTTGTAAGACTTTTCAAAGAGTGAAAATAGTTAACTGTTTAGTTGGTAGTTCGCACAACTTTGAAATAGAAAATAGATAATACGGTGTTGCGATTTTGACTCAAAAAATTGGTCGCATTCAGGAATGCGCTTTTTAGCGCGGTTCAATAATTTAACAGGCTAAAGCTTCCGGCGCGAACCCATCCACGACAGTACAAACTATAAAGGTATTTTATTTCATAATTTGATGGCTATTAATATTTCACACGTGTTGCGGAAAGGCGGAGGTGGCGGAGCTCCCAAAAAGGCTACGATTACACCGTCAATGTCACTCGGAGTCCGGAGACCTTCGCGTGGCGCGTATCTAGTGATTACTTCGACGACTTTTCATTTGCCTTCGCGCAGTAATTATGAAATAATAACATTGAGCGCGCGCACTGAGGACGCCCGACGCGGGCCGTGATCCTCGCGAGAGGTCGCCTCCATCGATCTATCCTCGTCTCGGTACAAACAAGTTTAAAGTTAATGACCGTTTATGAATTATACTGCAGGATTTTTTCCAAGGTCCCAGCGGGTTAATTGTAAAACTTTTATTTTTCTTTTGTCCGATTGCGTCACCGCGGCGAGCATCGGCGCCGCGTGACGGCGTGCGGACCAATCTGCATTTTTAATTGCGTCCCGTCCTGTAATTTCGTCGTGTAATCTTTTAATCGCGGAAGGTGCAAACTCACAGTCCGCCCAAAACAGAATATTTCAGTGACGTTGTAGCATTCGGCGCATCACTTGGATTTTATCCGGCAAAATTCCGTCCTGCTATTCAAAAATACGTGTCATTTCGTAGAAACGTGCACAGTAGACAAATAATTATGCACTAGTCAGTACAATATGGCAGCTGCGATTTAAAGGAAGTCAGTCGAATTCTCCACATGAATAAATATAATTTAGTGCGAATCCACGATTAACGCTGAAATGGTCAGTGCAGCCGCGCGAGCGAGCGCGGGACTCGCGGCCCGCGGTACCCGAGCGTGCAATTATCCACCTAATTATGTATTTTATATGTGCGCACAGCCGCGCCGCGGGCACGGTGACCACACGCACGTGCGCCGTCTTATAGTCCTCGTAATGTTCCAACACGCGTACATTCTAGGAATATACCAGGCGCGGCGATCAATTTTGCTAATCACTCTGCAAGTTTTTAAAATCCACATATAACAACTAATGGACTACAAAAAATACATATATATTGCCGTCAAGGTAGACTGACGCATAACGCTTTTATACAAAACTGTGAACGATTAAAAAAAAGAATTTTGACTAGAAATTGTATTAATTAATTATTATTGAACGATATATCAAAAGATTGATACTATCCTTTCTATATATTACATGTTTTTAGGACTTTTTAGAAGTTAAAGATTTTTTTAATAGTTAGAATTTTAAAGGCTATTTCGACCGCACTAAGAAAAGTCACAGTTTTATAATAGCGTAGAATACACGACGTACGTGAGGTGCTCTATATTTGTCAATACAGGTACTCTCAATATTTGATTTTCCGAAGCAGACGCTGTGAAAGTATATCGAAAAGTAAAGTTGGTCTAAAAGTGGTATAAACATTCAATAAGCTATTGACAGCAAAAATATTATGATGTTCTATATTTCAATACATTTTATTGAAATGAATGTCAACGAGTGCGCATTATATTCGAATTGAGTATATCTTCAAACATTTGAGATATAGAGATAAGGGACCTTGACTTAACGCTAATAATTATAGTAACCATGATTTATGACTAAGTGAATATGAATAACATATGGTAATCATCGTATCATCGACCGGTTGTATACAGGTATATTATATATGTATGTCGGTACTCGGTAGAGATGTTGTGTGCGGTTGTGCGGTACACCGTACACATGGTGTAGTGTAGTGCAGGGTGCAGCGTGCGGCGGCGGTCGCAAGCGGAGCAGAGGATCAAGTACAACGACCCAGTTCTGCGAGATAACGAACTAACGATATCGACTGCGCTGATGCCCTGCCGGCTGCCGCCCGCCGCCGCCGCCGCCGCCCGCCGCCCGCCGCGCCGGGCTCCCACTCGTTATAACATACTTCTATGCTTCGACAACAACTATTATTCTTCAACGTGGATCATTCAAATTATATTTGGAGAGGTCGACCGACTTCTTGATCATTCCCGCTAACTATTATTTACGTAATAAATTTTTTCCAATTAATATATACTTACAGCTGTCTCTTGTTTATTTATAATACACATAATAAAAATATATATTATGAGAACACGTGTGCAAATATGATTAGGTACATGAAGTACCTAGCCGACGCTGCGGGTCACTAATAGTTTTATTTGCGTTTAGAAGTGATCTGATTGACCCGATTTCAGCATAATTTGATAAGGATGAGTGATTCTGAGGATACATCTATCTTTTATATAATTAAAATGGGTTAGTGTTTTTCAAGCCAGTGAAAGTTCTGCTAAAAGCGAAAAAATATTAAAAGTAAAAAATAGTCTCTTCACTATAAAACGTGGTGCCGCTTTATAACGGCATAAAATAAAGAGCATTATTATATTCTATATTTATAATAAAATAGACACTTGGGTGCACAATTTTTTTGCACTTCGCACAAAAACTATTGGACTACTTCTTGAGATTCCTTGTGAATTTAGTTTCGTATTAATGTAATTTTATAAACATAAAAATATTAGGTCCTTTTATATGAAATTGGCGTTTTATATGGATAAAGTAAAAGTAAAAACTTGTTATTATATATTAGGTAAATCAAGTTATGCATGCACTGTATAGATCATTGATTCTTTTGCTGAAAAGAAAATTGAAATCAAGCATCAATGAAATCTCCGACGTCGGTTTTGTGAGGCCCTATAATGTCGGAATAGATTTTTTTGGAAGAAACTTTCTAAATTAAGGAAAAAGTGATCTGTAGGAGCAAAGTCCGGAGGGTATAGTGGGTGCAGAAGACTCTCTAATCGCAGCTTTTCTAATTTAGCGACCGTCTGCAGTTGTGCATGCAGTGTGGTTTAACATTGGCTTGAAGCAGCAGCGGACGGACTGAATAGTTGAAAAAACAATTACTTCACCCTCCGTTGTTTAGCGACTATCTTTTTCATCATGGTCTTGCAATTGTTGGCAATACAGATCTGTTTTAATCGTCATGCCAGATCTTAGAAAGTGGTCCATCAGACACTTGCCTTTTTTGAGTCAACTGAGACACCCATTGTTATACGTCATGTGGTACCCGTTTTACGAGCTTTTTCACTTTTTTCTAGTTTGCTTCAATTGAATTAAATTTGTTTCACCACTACACATAATCTTGCCACGATTCTGGTATCTTATGCGATATATCGGCTTCCACGGTCACTTTAAATTCATTATTGTCAACTAGGGCCGACCATTCACAGGGTTTTGTTATGTAGTTTAAAATTTCGAAACAAAAAAATGCCATTTTTTCTTTTACAGTAGTTTCCCCATTAACGTCATAATTTCTTGGAGATGTTTTTATCGCGTTGGTCCACGGAAACTCGGTCGTATTCGTAAATAACTCGATATTTCAAGTGTCCATATTGTGGACAGAATGATGTCAAAGAATAATCAAATGGCGCGAAAACAAATAAATCACTAAATTCGAAAGACACTTTTTTAAAATTTTTAAAACGTAATTTACATATGTACGACGATGTAAACGATGCTCTCTCAAAGGTTGTCTATTGGTTTGATTCGAATAATTTATTATTAAATAACAAAAAAACAAAATTAATAAAATTCACAACACCTAATGTTAAACTTATTGATAATGGTGTAGTATTAGGCGGAGAAATGTTAAAACCGGTACAGTCAACTAAATTCCTAGGTATTATCTTAGATTCGAAATTGCAGTGGAATCTCCATATTGAGGAGCTAGCGAAGAGGCTTAGCTCTGCAGCGTTCGCGGTTAAAAAAATTAGACTTATTACTGACATAGATACAGCTCGCATAGTATACTTTAGTTACTTTCATAGTATTATGTCATATGGTATCTTATTATGGGGAAATGCAGCTACCGTTAATACAATTTTTGTCCTGCAGAAAAGAGCTATTCGTGCAATTTATAGTTTAGGCCCTAGAGTATCATTAAGAGATAAGTTTAAAGAAATAAAAATATTGACTGCTGCTTCTCAGTACGTGTACGAAAATGTTATATATGTTCATAAAAATATACACGAATTTCCCAGGAACTGCGACATGCATAGTATTAACACTAGGAGTAAAAATAAACTTGTAATGCCTGTGACTCGCTTACGACGAGTCAGTAATTCTTTTTATGGACAATGTATACGCTTATACAACAGGATCCCAGAAAACGTTCAACAAGCTTCTATTGCCAAATTTAAAAAAATTGTGAAAGAACGTTTGTGTACTAAAGGATATTATACGATTAACGATTTTTTAGAAGATAGTACGCCTTGGGAATGATGTGATCGCCACCAGGCTGTTTCAACCTATAGAATTATTGTCATTTCAATTTAATTAAAAAAAAGAAAAAAAAAACACTAAGACAAAAAACAAAAAAAAAAATATACATTAGTCCCGCTGAGTTTCTTTCGCCAGTTCTTCTCAGGTCAGTGGTTTTTTCCTTCCGAACTGGTGGTAGACTCATGACGTTCAGTAAAAAATTGTAATAATTTCATGCTGAATAAAATATTTTGAATTTGAATTTGAATTTGAATTTGAGACAAATACACGCCCCTAAATTTGAATTTGGAATTCCTAACGAAACGATCTCAAAGATATAAGTCAAAGTGGCCAGTTCGACAAAAGGCTAATTCCATAAGTAAGTACCTACCTAATATAATATGTAGTTAGGGGCCGTCCATTAATCACGTGATGTTTTTTTTGGCATTTTTTAACCCCCCCTCCCCCTGTATCACGTGTATTTTTTAGTACCTACAAAGAATCTTAATTTTATAAAATACTATAAGCAGTTCCCGAGGCTCCGCCCGCGTTCTTATCACTATTAAAACAGGGATTTGTGGTAGAACGATGAAAATTTTGGATTATACATATAAGTATGCTATGATGCCAAATCATAAAAAGTAAAAAATAAAAATTTGGTCTAAAAATAAAAAAATAAATATCTGGAGAGGCAGCAAAATTTAAAAATAAATTATTTTTAACAAAAAAAAAACAAAAACCGACTTCCAAACTAAACAAATCTAAACTAAAAAGTAGAAAATAATACTTTTAAGAAATTAGTAATTTTGAAGTCGGTGCCAGTCAGGACGGGCAGATTTATCTTGCGTTTGCAATGGGCTTTCCAACGATATTTTGATATGTTTACAAATTGATAGATTAATCGAATATGTATCTATTTAGTGTTATTTTGCTTTGGCTGGCACCAACTTCAAAATTAACAAAGTTGTTGTTATTGTTGTTTTTTGTTAAAAATAATTTATTTTTAAATTTTTAGCGGGAAGTAGATACTTATTTTGTTTATTTGAGTAAACGTTATTAGACAAACGAGATTTATTCACGTCCATTTTTCCACCGAACTCCCAGACGCTAATAATTATAAAAAATTACTTTCTACTATCAGGTAAACCTAATAGCCTGAAAGTATACAAATATCGGTCCATAAATGCGTATTATATTGAAAGAATTTTCTTTTAATTCCTAACCGTTGAGGAGTTGTACCTTCCATCATCATTTACGGTACGTGAGTCAAATATCGGGATAGCCTTTAAAAGATTCGGCCGAGTATCGTTAATTTGCTCCTAAGAGTTGAAGAGTTCCGTTACTTTGTCATGGATCCCGTCAACTACCCTTGAAGTACATCCTTTCCAATAAAAAAAGAATCATCGAAATTGATTGGCGTGAAATTTAGTTATTCTTCCATTTGTCGCGCACATAATTAATGCAAATTTGAGACTTTTATGGATTTCTCATGGATGCCACTGTCAGAACTGAACTAAATTAAAATGGGACTACACGGGAAGCACCAGCTTTTAGATAAAAAAATCACATACAGACGAATTGAGAACCTCCTCTTTTTGGAAGTCGGTTGAAAATAGCCTACGACCTATTCTCAGACGTACCAAACACGCACAAAAAATTTCATAAAAATCGGTCAAGCCCTTTTGGACTGTGATTTTCATTTATTAGAGATAATAATGTTCTAACTTAATTCAATCTGTACTTTATGGCCTGATTTTGTTTGGCATTTTTACAAACTTTTAAAATGTAAGAAAGTATAATATAACTACAATGGTTGAGCATATTATGGTCTCGCAAAGTTGATTGATATGTTCTATATTTCGTATCATGTAAATGTAATTTTGCTAATTTACTGTAGCAACGCACCGCGGTTCCACCCGCGTAGTTCAAGTTCCCGGGAGAACACGAGGATAAAATATAGGTTTAACGTTATTCGCTAACAATGTAATTTTGAATTAGTAAAGGAATTTTTAACATCGGTCCAGTAGTTTTTGAGTTCATTCGTTACATACAAAAATACAAATCTTTCATCTTTATAATATTAGTATAGAAGTATATATTAATAAAGTACATGTACAAGTATCATCTAATTTTATTATAGAAAAATACACGTGATATATTCCTACACCCCCCCTCCCCCCTTGTGATATTTCGTGATTTTTTTAGGGACCCCTCCCCCCCCTTTCGAGCCTCACGTGATTAATGGACAGCCCCTAATACGTGTATTTTATTAATATGAAAGCGTTGGCAATGATGTTTAACAGTCTATGACCGGTGTTTTCATTTAGAAAATGTGTAATTCGGATGCTAATTTAAGGCAACTTTTCTCTTAAAGAAGAAGACGAAAGAGGAACATTTTGAGTCCCTGCTTAACGACGCGCCCCGCAGTACGCCGCGTGTCGCTGGCGCGGACTTAGAAGGGTAATTTATTCAGATATGTGAGACTACAGTTATACGAGTAAGAGGACGGATTGCCTCATGCCGCAGACTGACGTGACTCAGAATGGAAGGGACACTTCACGTGTAGCGAAATATCCATGACCATTAACACATCTAGTTCTGTATAAAAATTTGCATCTTTACCTACTATACTAGAATGCTAATTTACCAGTCTATCCATCGTCGTTTTATCCAATTTCTCAGACGCCAAGGACTACCACTGGACCTAATTATGCTAAATTTTAGTCTCTACATGTATAACGACCTTTTGTTGCTAATATCTTTATTAATTACTGTCAAACTACTAAATATAAATATACGATCAAACGGACTTTTGCATTTCTGTTTGTATGTTTGTGTTTAAATTATTTTTTCTAATAACAAAATTGATAAATATACTATTTTTTTTATTACTTATCCTACTACCGACATACATACCTACGTATGCTAATAACAGCTATAAGTTTTTACACTGGACCTTTTTGCGACTGACTGTGTAATGTGTAAACAAACACATTGTACACAAATACGAATGATCTACTTTTGATGTTGCCATATGCAAAAAAGTAGGCAATATATTATACATTATTATTGCTCTAATACGTTCATACAATATTTCGTCTACGTCAATATAAACATGTTTGTTTTTGACTTACATTAAACACTTATAAAAATCTTATGGATAAAGAAAAACATGCCAAACTATATAATATCTCGCAAAAGCCTGAATTAAAGGTATAAAAGAAAATTTTATCCGAGAGTACATGAACATTGAAGTCGTATTGTTGTATTCTACATTTCTACTCTTTAATTAGTGTATTTTCAATCAGACTGCATGTACCTATTATATCCGAGTGAAAAAGAGCACAATCAAAAATAGCACGGACAAAAACAAACTTACATAACTGATGGACTTTGATCGTAGGAAACGTTGGTAATATTTTCTTTACAATCTTGTTTTTAATTCGAAAGTATCACGAGACACTTCTACACATATTATAAAACAAAGTCCTCCGCCGCGTCTGTCTGTCTGTTCGCGATAAACTCAAAGACTACTGCACCGATTATCATGCAGGCTTCACCAATGGATAGAATGGTTCTCCAGGAAGGTTTTAGCATATATAATTTGTCAAGTTTTTATATATATTGGCTAAAATATAATGGTATCTATTGGAGGTGTCGGAAAAAAATAAGTTGTCTGGGAGCTTTCTACGAAAACGCTGCCTAAACACATTGAGATTAACTAAATGATGTATGGTGGAATTGTGAATCTTATATAGATATACAAAAAAGTCCGCGATGACATATCTCTATCTCTTAAGAATAACATACTAAATCGAAAAAGTTAGGAAATTAAAAAAAACTTTATAAAATTAACGGCGTTTGACGTATCATGTTATGAGACCATAGGTTATGACCGTTGCCATGGTGCGTGCAATGGTAATTTTTAATCAAGTCAAATATATACCGGGCGGTGCGAAGTAAATATATACAACACGTACCTATGGACAAACCCGAGCGAAGCGAGGGTGAGCCCCTAGTGTCAAAATAAGTTGTGGTTTAATTTTGAAAAATTAAGCAACACCGATATAAGTAAATATCTGAAATGGAAAATAACGAAATCCTTGGCTAGTCGCGACCTTGAGTGCGGAAAGGTCCCAGGTTCAAATATTGTTACTACAACACGCTATCGGGGCAATTCGTGTGCAAATAAGATTGTAGATGTAGACTCACGTGTACGCTACTTTGGATGTGAGAGCGATTACCTACTAATTAGAATTCTGTTGAAACTCCAGTTTTTTCTGTATACTTTTTTGTGTTATATTTTCCGTATAAAATAAAACCATATGAGATTCTAAACAAGCTTCTTTTCGGAAATATTTCATCAGACTTAAAGGAGACCTTAATTAGGTTTTATATTGTTTTAAAAAGTAGGTACATTGTATATTTATTATATGTAAAACTAAGGAGTTTGTTTTCTACGCTAATCTCTGGAACTACCGATCGGATTAAAATAATCTTTTTTTGTTGTTGCTTAAGCAAGGCCATGGCATCTAATGTCATGCTACGGCCTTTTGAAGGCATAGAAACTACGCGAGCACCGGTTAATAATTAATAACTATAGTCTTTCTATAAATTTCGAACTCTTCACGAGAAGTTAAAATTTTGATTAAAATAATAATTTATATCTTCTTACATCTAGGTAGGTATATAATATATGTTACATAAATGAAATGTAAGTGTCGCGCTTTACTAAAGGTATCTGAAATAATATACGGTACCTTTTAAAAAGAAGTACATTTTGCAAATTTTTATCTGTTTGTCTGTTTCGGCTAATCTCCGAAACGGCTGGACCGATTTTGTCGGGACTTCCACTGACAGAGAGCTGTTATTATAAGGAGTAACTTAGGCTTCTAGCAAAAGAATTAAATTAAAACGTGCCTAGGAACACACAAACGGGACGAGTTTCTCTGAATTATTATGAGAAAATATACCTAAATGTTAGAAATTTATTTAAAAAAAAACATGTCTCCAAAAATACGTTATTCTTATTTATGATGAAAAGATGAGATTTGTTACAGTATAGGAATACTAATAGTGGTCCAAATATATACATTTCCTCTGAATTGTGGGTAAGTGGTAGTAATTTTTAGATGAATAAGATATTACAACAAGCGAAATATTGAATACTGAAATTGAATGCACCGTACCATAATATAAAGTACTCTTTATACTATGACCGTACCGTTGCCACTACGGCGCGGCGGCGGTTCAGAGGCATTGCTGCGACACGCGACGACGAGGAATCTTAACAAATTAATTAAGTGTATTTTCCTACGTTATACCTACTCCTTTATAGATCGTAGATTTAAAGAAAGAAAACTTGTCTCATAAAATTAAGTAGACTTTATTTTCCAGTAAAATAGTTAAGATACTAATAGCATAGGCATTGAGTTATAAAAGACTAGAGTAGAAATGTCTAACAAAAATATTGCAAAAAAACGTGTCAACTTACGAGTTTAAAGTCGTAGCTTTGAAACTGATACATAAATATGTCAATACGATCAAATAATGTATGCTTGTCTCATTTTTTTCTAACGTCAAGCTATTACGTTGGAAAGAGACAAGACATTGTTATTGACAAACGGTCAGATGTTGTCATTAATCAACATAATTTCCCCAGAATGAATGAAGGTTTGATTTTTTTTCTTGCTGCACAAAGCTTGAATTAATTACTATGAAATATTGTTCGATGGATCTTTCAATAGATATAAAGAATTGTATATAGGGATATCATTGCACTCTTCTTTCAACAGTAAACTGTTCTAGAACAACGATATGGCATTCTACATACATATTTATTTTAAGAAACGTTTTGCGAAAATTTTTACATTTCCTTCTTATCTTATAATAGAATGTTGTTATAAAGGACTAATTAAATTTTTAAATGGCCGAATTAGGATTTGAGCTAATTCCTAATTCGTATAAGAATCCATTGCGTCGAAGGAAATCTACCAATTCGGTGTTGTCTCTTATACGGATGCAATTCTGGGAAGGATGATGGTCTTGAAAATAAATTGTTTTTGTTTTTTAATACCTACTCTAAAATATTTCTTTGGCAAAAGAATCCTACACGTACCCAGTCGAATATTACCTAATAAGTAATATGACTAAAATTTTAGCGATTTATGTATTTACATAACCGTCATATATGTACTTATGTAATACTATATACATCGCACCGAGTCTGTAAAGTGAGGTTTCGTTAGGCAATTTAAAATCTAACCGGGATACAACGTACATAGCAAGCTATACTAACAACCCGTCCTATTTCGCTCAAACCACAGAGGATTTTCTATTTTCTCTCGCAATGCATTACCTACATCTTTCGGGAAACTCGAAATTAGTCTTACGATGAGTGTCTTACTCGAGCATGGCAAAGATAAAAAGTTTATAAATTCGATTCACTCTCTAAAATACAATAAATATTAGCAAAGCACCTATTAGTTGTTGTCCAATACCATTTTTGATTACATTTTTTTAATATTATGTTGCCCAGATTAAATAATATACGTTCAGAGTTCAAATAGACACATTTCGTTTATTTATTTAAAAAAAACATTTTATGCTCGAATCCAGATAATCGAGATATGTGCAACAATAGTAAAACTGCCTTACACATTCATTGGAATTGCATTAAATGTTATACTTAACGCTGACACATGTTGCTCGCGAGTTGCTTTACGATTTGTTATTATTAATATATTCATACTCACAACTTATTGTGACAGCGACTGTACAAACAGAAAAAAATACTTGTTTATCGATTTTTTATACGTACTTACTTTGTTTTACATAAAATTAACTTTCGTATAAAATACTACGGTCTACGATAAATCTACGACAACATGCACGGTTAGAGAGGGAGTTGGGTGTAATAACTCTATCATTATACATTTATTTTTAAAATACTTTTACATCATGTATTTAAGTAAATAAATCTTAAGTAAAAGAAAAAGGATCAATTGGACTAAAATTTTGCGTGTATGATGTAAAGTACATGTATATTTAAAAACTAAGGTTAATTAGACCCCATAAAATGTTAAAGTGCATAATTATTCAAGAAATACCACATAAAGTGCGAGCATAACTGATCATAATTACAAAATAACCCATATTTACGCTGTAACCTGTTCCCTTAGTTACACAGCCCCCGTCTAACTCGCTCGGAACAACGTCGCTCTCGTGCTAGGGGATGCGGGTGCGGACTGCGCCTGCCCTCTTCTATAACGTTACTACTATACGAAACGTGTATAAAGTACGTGTATTGTTCGTAACAAAGCATTGGAGATTTTGGCAAGTCGAATATTTTATATAGTGATCTAATTGTAACTACATTGATACATGAAAATATAACACAACATTCTTAATTTAAGTCGGTCAAGTGCTGGTCATGGGTAATGTCGCGGACAAACATCTTTTTACAAATCAGCGGTTTGCAGAAAACATACGACTATCAATGATCATTAATCATTATTTTATTGTTAAGATGATTTATGACTTAAATAATAATTTAATTTGCCAATATGGAATATAGCCGCCTATTCAGTTACTTTTATTTTTAGAATGATTAAATATAAGCTAGCTAACTAACTGCTGCATTTAAGACTACTTTTTGTCAGCCTCAAATTAATTGAATTGAATTCTTTTGTGGGATGGCTTTAGCGTGCTGTTTGAGAACAATTTATTTCGCCAATGTCACGTAGAATTGAGAAGACGCGAAGGAGATCGGTCGGTAAAATAAAACCAATCAACTACATATTATATTAAATTATGATGTGTAAAAAAAGGGAGTAAATGTATAAAATAAGTTCATTTTATTATTTCCTTCACCGTATAAATTAGCACCGCTGCCAGTTGAATAAAAAAAATGCACACTTGATTAACACCGAGTCAGCCAAACTTAAAATTTGGAATAGTAATTACTAATTAGTAATTACCTATCAAGCGTAAGTAACTGTGGCAAGTGGCAAGGGTCATTCGCGTAGTG
Organism: Boloria euphrosyne; assembly: GCA_951802675.2. Lineage (NCBI taxonomy): Eukaryota > Metazoa > Arthropoda > Insecta > Lepidoptera > Nymphalidae > Boloria > Boloria euphrosyne. The sequence continues at coordinate 9,142,782 of OX637896.1, forward strand.
TCGGTCGCCGCGAATGTGTACGTTTTAGCTCGCTTTTATGTGTAGTTAGGGTCCCGCAAATGTCCCGACTGGTCCGGACCCGAGTGTGCGATGTGACAGTTATATATATACATGTCTAATAATACTTTCTTAGGTTTACGCGAATATGCGACATTATAAATGAAACTACCAGACTGAGAGTCTCTCCCGTGACCATGATTGCTGTAAAGCATTCGAAACGTCGGGAACTAAAAATCAAAAAAAATCCGCGACAAAATCCGAAAAGGTAGTTTCATTTATAGTATACATGTGTTTCTATAACAAGGAAAAATGAACAAAGTAAACCTAATTCTACATAACGAAAGTTTTTTTAACTTTTTTTGTTATTGTACCTACTTATTTTACCATAAAAAGATGCTACATATGAGCTTATATCTGCGTTTATAGAATAAATTCTACTCTGTAATGTATTGTGTGAGCATTTTTTATAAAGATGACCGTACGCAGGGGGCACACCTGGCGACGCGACGCCTGCAGTCACGAAGCCTCGAGTTGGATCATAGCTAAAAGCGAATACTTTCTTAGATTTACGCGAATATTTGACATTTACATACAAAAATCTTTTCGGATCTTCGCGTATTTATTTTGATTTTTGGTGTTTGATTTTGGTTTGATGGGAACCAAATGGTTTTTATAGCGAATACCCATTTACAATGGTCATATTATAATTACACGTGTCCAATAATTTAGGACGACAGGAAGCCGTCGGTAAACGACGCCAAATTTGGCGAAAGAGAAAGATCAGAGCGCGAATCAAATTGTCTATGTTGGCGACGCAAGGACACAGCGTGATAAATTGGCACACACATTTTTATTGATAAAGTAATTTTTGATTCAATAAATGAAAATACACTGCAGTTTTAACATGACATGCGGATTGCAGAGTTATTCTACGATGATATAGAAATGTACAATGTAAGTAAACATTGCAAGCCAACAAATCAAAGAAAAATCGCGGTGTTTTAATTAAATTTTCTTCAAGCAAAATTTTAAGAACTTAAAGCATATACAATAAAAATTAGGAAAACGATTTTTTTATTTATCTTCAGTATATTACTTATTATATTAGTGTGAAGTATCTAAAGGGCCTTCAGCACTGTCATTGCAAGGTGTGGTGGTGCCGGAACATTCACACCATAACAAGCATACTTTGGATTTGTTTCATTTAAAATTCTAAGAACTTCAATTGTAAAAACACTTTTTCACAAACTAAATGCTTAAAGGAAAAATATTGCTAATTAAAATAGCAACTCAATTGAATTATTTCATGTTTCAATGTAATTTGTTGTGAAAAAGGGCATAGCAATGTTTACTTCATATAGTTTTTATAAGAGCATAGTTGGATAGTTTTTGCACACATTAAGAAATATCCAATTATTCAATTCTCGAAATTATAGCTCACATATCATTGTAATTGCAGTCATTGAGCAGCGGAACCATGCCTTCATTCCCCATATAAACATATATTTTTTACACTGTACCAATATGATATATTTCTGCGAACCTCGCTGTATATTTTGGATATAACTTTTGTTTTGGAATTATATTGGAATATTTACTAGAATAATGCTTAATATTTAGTCCATTTAATGTGAGCCTTATACAGACTGTACTGTGTCAAGCTGTCACTGTATTACTTGCAAAGTATATTGGTTGATGATAAAATATGGTTGATTGATAAATACTCATATTTTAGTTAAAACTATTAATACCTATAAGTCAGAAAAATCAAGTATTGAACATATGAATTATAGTTAAACCAACTTTAGCTAGTCTTTAGTTCAAATATAATATTTTATAACTATCACAATTATTTCATTTAGAAAAATAAATCTCATATTAAGTTCAACACCAACACCACTTTAAAAACAATTTTGTTAACAACAACATACTTTTTAGTATTTTTATATGAATATATAAGTAGGTACTTGAAGTAAAACCAAGTTACATAACTGTTAGAAATCTACACTTGGATGCAAAGGAGAAACCAGGTCCTGTATTGTCATTATAAATAAGTAGGCTTTGAGCCATAAACAAATGAGTGGTCTGTAACAAATTTACATAATGAGTGGTGCTGGAGACATTAGCTAATGTGCCTCTTTAGATTTAAAGTTAACTCATAGAGAATTTTACTGAGAAGACTTAAAGAGTAGTGTTCCGATGACCCATGACTCCATAAAACTGTACATGACTTGACATGCATGCAACTTTTGCATATATATATATATATATATATATATATATATATATATATATATATATATATATATATATATATATATATATATATATATATATATATATATATATATATATATATATATATATATATATAGTCACAATAAATAACCTAAGCTACAGAATAAAAGTCAACATGATTTCTGTCCTCTTATAGACTCTTGATGAGTAGTAAAGTTAATTAACTCGGACTTCTAAGCACCTACTTTAATACAAAGTACCTAGGAACATTTTTATTTTTAACCACATTAATTAATTTAAAAAAAAATCTCTATGTATATTTATTTGTTAAGCAAAATTGTAAGATAAAATGAATTAGGTTCATGGTACAGTCACATAAAACCCAGCGACAGTCAACTACAGTGACTCATGTGATATACATAGGTATATGATTCTAAACTCTACACCATGTAGTACATAGTGTACAGGATGAGTAATGTTTAGCTACATATAACATACATATACAGCGGGGAAATAAAATTACTTATTGGTTATCGCTAGTGCACATTAATTGGGAGAAACAGGATCAAATCCAATTAATTACTGTCATGTTTTGTAATAATTGGTGACATACTGAGGGAACTGCGGGAAACTTTAAATCATAATATCGATCAAACTTTAATTAAGGGATACTCAATATCGAACTATAATTTTAACAATTGTGTAAATGCATCTAACTTTAATATGTCATAACACGCTTCAAGCCGGGATGTGCTTATCTTAACAATACCAATAGTCCTCTACTATTGATATCTCTTGTCTTCACAAGGTTGGCCTTTGCTTGTGAAGCATTTGAAGTATTTAATTATGGCTTGTACTCGCACTTTGTACTACATGTATCATGTAAGCAACTAAATGGAGAGTGAAATATTGCTCAGGTAGTTGTAGCACATAAGAAAATATTTGTGAGAAATTAAAAAAGATAAATTCTTAACATTTATGAATCATAGTAAATGTTGTAATGTACTTTTATTACCAACAACATAAGAAATAAAAGAATTAAAACTGTGTCAATAGAGGACAATTTAATAAGAATGGCATTTAAATTTTATTGATTACGGCTGGTAATTAAAGTACTATAATTGCTCATTATTCTCTTTAGTTTTTATGTCAAATTGCTGCTGAAGATTGTTCATAAACAAGACTTGTACTATTTGAGTGTAGGTTAGTATGCAAACAATCAATATAAATCAAATGCAAAATATTATTTTATGAGGTTAGTGACCTTTGTTTGATTTTACAATATGGCTCGTTTTTTGTGCAATAAATCCTTTCTCAATATCTTATTTCATAAATTATGTAAAAGAAGAGTAAATTCAATGTCAAGCTAAGAGAAACATTAACAATGTTAATTTAGAATGTTTTTGGTCTTATATATTGAACAGAAACTGGCAAAGAAGCAAATGTTTGAGATGAAAGTCAGCCACATGGCTGTAGCACAATTTTTAATCTATAAAACAGAAAAAAATATTACTTATTCTTTGTGAGCAGCCCTGAAACTACAAAATGGGTTCATTTTGTGTATTAGTGGAAATTATACTTGAGTTGGTGCAAAATAATGAATATTTAGCGAGTACTTAAAATTCTCCATGCATAATTATTACTTGTACTCAATGATAAAAAAGGTGTTTTACAACAGTATCATGTGACACTTAGAAGTTCAGATTATTAATGAGCATTCTTTTTAATTGTCACTTTTTTATAGCATTGTTGCTTTAGTCATAATTTATGACATGTGATAGACTGAGCTTTGAGATAATAATGTTTATATTTATGTACTCTGAATGAAACTTTCATAAACAACATGTTTCTGAAGTCGTGTAAAGTTTAAGTTAGAGAATTGATATGTTCTGAAGGGATTTGTGAGGATTGAACATCACCTGGACATGGGGTGGTGGTGGTGGTGGTGGGCCTCACAGGCACCACAACAACACATACACCTGCACACTCTGATTGCACTTTTACCACTAATTACTGCTATTTATTTACCAGTTAACTTGAAATTCCTGCATTTAATGGCTCATAGGACACACAAGGCGACTAGGTATCTCTCGCAAGGGAGTCACGACGCTCGGAACACATTTTGTTTCTCACACTCGCCTCCGAAGTGGCCAATCGATACTTTTCGAACGTCCGACCGCATTAACTTTTCATCCACTACACTCTTAGCACACACTTATGGCATAAATCACGACCTAACCTCAAAATGCACACTTTAATTTAAACGACTGACAAACACAGATGATTTCGAAGTCGCAAATTAGCGTCCCGATACAAACACTGCACGATCGTCGCGAGATCCTCACAAAGAACGCGACAAGTGACCACATCAGGTCAACGTTATGGATTTGTGGGCGAATGCTTTGTTTGAGTCGGACGCAGTTACAGCCTTCGCTGCACCGTACCGACTGTACTGTGCACTGTATAGGTAGGTAGCGCGACGATAGGTATGTTACGTGTAGAGCACGGCATATATGCACCTAGCCATAATTCACTCGAACGGCTCTCGAGCCAGCGGGCCCTCTCGCGCTGCCCTCGCACAAAGGGCGATGCGAGTGCAGAAGTGCAATCCGCGAATTTGTAAACACGAACGTGATTTACGAGGCGGCTGTCCGTGCGCGACGTGAGGACGACATGAGCACTGCGGCCCGCGGCGCGGCGGAGCGGTCACGCTCGGCCGCCGCGCTACGAGATCGCTATCGACGGCGGCGCCCTGCCGCCCTGCCGCGGCACGGCGACCCGAGCGATCGCAATGGCGCAACGTCGCGGAGGCCGTGACGCTGCAACACCGAGAGAATGTCGACTCTGCGTTAAAGCGAGAAACTATCGCGCACGGTTTCGCAACGTCGGACGAGCTCGCGGGGACCGAAATAATCCACGGAACGGGCTCGTGGCGCCTGGAGAACGGGAGGCGGACTCGATACTCACGGCCTGGCCGCTCGCAGCGGGTCGGCGGCGTCCATGGCGCGCCCAGACCCGGCCGAGGCCGGGCTCCGGGCCGTCGGCCGAGCGACGCGACACTCTCTCCGATCTCACTCGGAGCACGCTGAGATACACCGTCGCACCATCTCGACGACACTGCACATCGAACGCGACACTTCAATACGCGTATAAACACTCCGCGAATGGTGTTTTGTTACATCGGTTGACTTTTCTTTGAAAAATCAATATACATTTTCCCAGAGTTAGATAGGGACGAGTCGATGTCCAGCGCAGGTTATGTGCGTGAAGTTTGCAAGCTTTTTTAGCGCACCGGTGTTACCAACATTTTTTTGGCCATTTTTTTGTCGAGTGTTGTGATTTTTTTCTAGTGATTTGTGATGCACTTCGCGTCGGTCGCGTAGCATTGGGTCTCGCGTAATACTCGCATGCGCGCACCCCAGCGCCGCCACGTTTCATGGCGCCACCATTTAAATTAGTGTACTATGTTTTGTAATTACAGTGATAATATTCATTTTAACATGAAAAACTGCTTATTGAAATTATATTTGTCTTTCTTAATCTATAAGGAAAAATAAAAACACGTTTTTTAACATAATATTTATTGCTAGTGTAGCTTTTTTAAGTACAACTATTCATAGATAGCACGATAAATAAAAATTTATATAGGTAATAACACATGTCAAGAGAAGTAAAATTATCAAATGTTCCACGTTGGCAGCAGGTATTTGCGATTCAGGGTTAAGTTGGAGGAGTTGAATCTCACTTTAAATTTAAAAAGTGAAGAGATCACACCTCCACTTAATCCTTAACGCTACAGAGTTTCACTCGCGGGTGGTCGTGTCCCGCGGCTCGGCGGCGACTCGGCGGCGGCAGACGTGGTGGAGGAGGTTCCACGCGTGAGCTGGAAAGATAGATCTGGCAGCATTTGGTATTAAACTGTCAAGATCCCCTGTCCAACTCAGACGTGAAGCCTATAGAAGTCTTCTACGCAGATTCTGAAATCAAAATTAAAATGATTAAACAACATTAAAGATAGTAGTGTGTGCTCGGCGTGACGAGCGGAGCGCGCGTGCCCGTTATAGAGCCGCTCGGCGCGCTATCACACGGAAAGGTGCGGCTGACGTTCTCTGATAAGAGCACTGCTTGTCCCCCTCGCGGCAGCAAATCTACGTCGCTCTGTTTTAAATGTGTTCAGCGTCTATTGAACAAAAGTAAATGAGGATAATTAGTTAATAACCGCCGGCGTCATGGGATCTGCCCGCACATGTGCCATCGGACCACCATATGGTATTACGTAATCATCTTATTATTACAGTGACACTTTTTAGTACGTTTCTATGAAACACTGCAACGCACGCGCCTCGTGCGAACAGTTCGGCACTTGATTTTAGAGACAATATAATCACGTGATTAGAAATATTAAAAAAATTGAAAAACAATATTTGAAGTCACTAAAATTTCAAAGAAACTTAGATCAATCACCCTCTAGTTACCATAACTCCTGGGGCTCCACACACGAGGACACCGAACTCGTCGGTTGTCAATCTTAATCACAGCGCAAACTTCGATAGAGACTCGATCGATCGATGGTCCCATATTTATACACTCGATCATATCTTTTGATACGATATCAGGTAACTGACAAGAGGTATGAATGTCCACCATGATTGTGATAAGATTCGATGAAACAGGGTATCGATTGGTCCCCGCGGCTCATATCGGCATCGCAAACACTTCACTCCGCCAATCGGCTGGGCATCGACGATAAGCGCCGCGAGGACGCGCGGCGTAGGGCTCCGCTGGCGGCCAGCGCTCCGACCCGCGCCGCGCGCTCTCGGCTAGCGACTGCTCCATCACAATGTATGCTTGTTTACTATGGAGATACACGTTTATTACGTTATATCTCCACGGCAATAGATAATTTCACATGTTCTTCTACAAGTACATTACGAGTTCGAGATGTAATTGTATTTAACCACAAACAACGGTGCTGTTAGTATAGTAAAAGTCACTTAGCAAGCATAGTGGGATATCTCCTTTTCGTGGTTCTACTCGATTACAACTAAATTCTACAAATTCAATAATCATAGTACTTTGCCATCTGTGTAAAAATAATAACAACATCGTAAAATAGCAGTTCTTTAGTAATATAAGTACATAGTTCATGTAGAGGACCCATATTATGTGTGCTATCTGAACCGAACAGTTGGTTCGCTGGGGAGTAATCTCTAGTCGATAATAAACTAATAACATAATTAAATTTATGTCGAAATCAAATTGATTTATTTTAGAAAATAGACAAAATATTAACATTTTATGTTACGATTTTGAAATATAGTAAAATGAATTACAAATAAAAATGAAAATCAATAGAGTCACAATATGTCGCAGTACAAAAGTATACCTAGTTAGGTACCTACTAGAATAGGTGCGTGATAATACGTGGAAGAATTTCGACATGGCAGATAAGGTGCAAAGGCGCGTATCAAACGGTGTCATTTGATAAGACTTGTGGTGTGTGCTTTCTGGAACACTTATAGACAGGTGTATTGTATCACAATATCGCTTAAGGTCGAGCGAAAATTCAACAATTTGTTCATAAACATATTAAAGGTAACTAACTGTGTGACAGCAGAGACTAGAGAGGGAAGACTAACTGATACTTTATCCACCATTTTTTTTTATTTTGAATAAAATATATACCTAACTTGCGAAAAACAATTTTCTTTGTCTTAGCTCCTACGTCCTATCGGCCGAATAGAGCTAAGTATAAGGATTTTACCAAAAGTACAAAGCTGAAATAAGTAGCAAAAAGTACTTATAAAGTAGAAACACACTAACATGAACATACACATGTAGGTAGACATACATAATATATACCTAATACTAGATTTTCATTGTCGCAGTCTTTCAAAGGTGCAAGTATTAAAATAAAAATAATTTGAAAACCAAAATAAAACGTAACTTGCGAATCTGTAAATAATCTTTCCATTGTGTAGAGCAGACTGTAGAGGTAGCGCGGAATATCCTTCATTACTATCACGTAACGACAGCGGCAAGTGAAAGCAATATTTGCCTTGAAGAAAAAGCACTCGGAGTAACAATCGGAGATGGTGGGTGGTGGCGCGGCGAGGGTGGCCGCGGGTGGGCGGAGGCGCGGCGGGCGGGCGGGGCGCGGGCGGCGGGCGGCGCCGGTCGCGGCCGTGAACTGGAACTTCGAAAACTTCCACCGTATTGTGTTTACATTGAACTTTGTTATGTGGGTTAAAGTTAAGCCAGAGTTCAGAGCCGTGTGTGGCGCTCGTTCCACTAGATTGCAAAGTTGACTCGCAAGTTTGTCGTATCGATTTTCATCTTATGTTTATCAAATGTTTCAAGGTTCCAGCTTTGAGAGGTCATGTTTGGGTTCAAATATTGGAACATATTATAATATCACTTTGAAATTTTGACGTCCAGAAAGCGTGCGGCTCGAGCGCCGCGCCCTAAACACACATCACATTTGCAGACAGTAGAGGCATTCAACTTTCAAATAAATATCGTGTGAGGTTATAAAGTTACGCAAATTATATCAAAAATCTCCAGGTAATAGTGGGTTTACTGAATTCCATTTTAATTCATTTTCTTCATATTAAAATATATATTTTTAAAAAATGTTCTTTAAACATAAACCAAATTAATTTTATTGAATTAATAAATAATTTCCTAACTTATGATAGAGTACCTATCTATACTAAACAGAAAAAAACACGCACATTGTTCCGTTTTAGAAAGTTTATTAACATATTTGTAGAAATATTAAAACAAATATGTATAACCTAGTAACTGTCACTTGTCAGCTCGCATCAGGTAAACCTACCTATCATTCTTTACCTAGGTATTAATTTCCTCGAAGCATCTTTAGGTTTGTGAAACGATATTTATGAACCAATATCTCGAATTACGATCATAATTAGATTCCAGTCGAAGTAAAGTCTGCCGGCGACGCGACGGCCGCAGGTGGTTTCGTAACTCCTGACGCAACGCGCGGATGCCCTCTTGCCCTCCTCCTGCGCAATCATTCTTGTTGAATTTACGAACTAGTCATGTGCATATTGTCTTCGTATGAAAATGAGGTTTAGTTTGTGAAAAGGAACAACATTTCCGTTTGTGAAATAGTTGTGTAGATCGCTGGTTGCGTCGTTATTGTTAAAGTAAATATTTCAATCGCTACCGACTAAAATAATATGAAATACTAATATCGTTCCTTCCTATGATTTCATCGGAAGGTATCGTACCTACTCGAATGATGTATTCGAATATTATAGTATAAAGAATCTCCATTAGGTATGTGTTTTACTAGCTGGCTTGGCAGATGTTATTAGACATCTATGTAGTGTAGTATGTACCTATATCTTTTGTGGAAATAAAAATTTATCAATAACCCAACGAAAACCCATCTTTAAGAGTCATATGTTGTGATTTACTTTAATTGTACTAATTGGATAATGCCTTGCCTTCTATGGAATTTGTAAATAGCTCCGAGCTTGACTACACCGCCACCTGCCTTAGCCTTACCCGTATAAAATATAATCTTTTTGAAAAAAAAAATACCTACATAATATTCAGAGTTCAGTCAAGTGGTCGAGTTACTATTATAGTCATCCTCACTGCTTTTAAAAGTTTGTAGCACAAAAATCGTTTCATACAAACTTGCGAGAGCCCTTAGAACTCCTTCTTTTGCAGACTGTCTCACCTGAGACAGGCGCTCACACTAGTTTTCGCCACAACCGGGACAGTTGCGGACAGTTGCGGACATACCTAATGGAGACAGGACAGTGCGCGTCGTTCGGAGGCTCCCTATTACTTATTGGCTCCCTATTGTTCTTTTTTGATCGTTCAAATATTAATTAGGTACTTTAATTACTTGCGAGAACCCTTGTTTCTTTCAGATCACCCTAGGTGCCTGGAGATAGCCTATTTGTTAGCCTAAATAATAATAATGTATACCTAAAGCTGCCTTCCAGTGTCAATGAGTAAAAAACATGCGTTCCCATTTATAAAAGTGGCTTTACATCAATTTTTATATTGTTATTGTTATGTGTATTCATTTATAATTAAATCTTTAGGATGCGCAAAGTGTGCCGCGTTCTCGTGGCGAGTGGGTTCTGACCTAGACTCTAGTAAGGTATTTAAATAGTGAGATTTAGGAAATATCTAAGAAAATTCAAGAAATTAAAATTCAGACAAAATTATCAAACATAAATGAAATCTTCTTTTATGATTTTGTCGCGGATTTATTTTGATTTTCGGTTCCCGAAGTATCGACTTGTTACAAACAAGTACTTGTTACCTCTGAGAAAAATAGACCTCTCAAATGTCAAACACCTTAGTCTCTCCCGTGACCATGATTGCTGTAAAGCATTCGAAACGTCGGGATCAAAAAATCAAAATAAATCCGCAACTAAATCCGAAAATATAGTTTCATTTATAATGTCGAATATTCGCGTATACCTAAGAAAGTATTACAGACAAAATTATGTCCCACTGCTGCTCCTGTGAAGTGTATAGTCGTAGTTCATCAGGAGTTAGGAGACCTACTAGAAATTTACGCAACGTAATCGAACCTCAAAACTCTGGTGTGATTGGTAGACATGCATTTACCTCACGTGTTGTCTATTTATGTTACGAACATTGATTTTATAAATATAAATAATAAATGCCGTTTTAATTATACACTTTATGTATGAAAAAGAGTCCCACTGCTGGGCACGGGCCTCCCTCAGTACGAGGGGGATCAGGCCATAGTCCACCGCGCTGGCCAAGTGCGTGTTGGCGGACTTCACATGTCTTACGAAAACTTGCTAGGTTTTCTCAGACATGCAGGTTTCCTCACGATGTTTTCCTTCACCGTAAGACAAATGGTAATCATGATAGGAATGATTCGCACATAAAAATATCAGAGGTGCGAGACCCGGATTTGAACCCGCATGACTCGGTTATACAAGCGACGCGTTACCGCTGGGCTACCACTGTCTATTCTACCTATATTATTAGGTACTTTATAAAGTGGAGTTTTGTCATTTCTTGTTCATGGTGTGAAGTAGAAATACTGGGAATAAATAAGCGATTAAAATTATAAAGAAATCATTATTGTTGGTTTTTTGTGAGAGTAATTGCATAGTTGTTATGTTCTTAATAATGGAATAAATTGAAATAACTCTATTTAAAGTATATTTATATTATTGCAATGTTAAAAACGAGAGAGTGTTATTATAATCAATATTTTACACATATATATTTAAGAATATGTTTGTCATTTATTACTAGCAAACCACCTCGCTTCGATCGGATGCGTCTCTCGCCTACGTCTACGTTTCAAAAATAAATTAGATAGACATATGCTATTGGAAACTTTTCTATAGACCTGTTTTAAGTTTATAAATGATATTGCTTTAATGAGATACGTTACATTAAGCCAGCGTATTCCTCTGGTAAAAGGTTTCCTGGTAAGTAAGGCTAGTAAGACCCACCCTCGCACTGCTTGGGTTCGTCGTCTTTAGGCCTAGGTACGTTATAAAAATTGTAGCATCTGCTTTAGCGATGGCAGATACGCAATGAAGAACTGTAACGAAGGAGTGGTCGAGTATTTCGGCCGGTCTCAGATATCAGATGCGAGCCGCACCTGGGCCTATTTCTTTTTTTTCTTATCAAATGGGTCCTGATAAAACGTACCAATTCACACACGCGCAGGTCCCAGCGTGATAGCTGTAAAGGTTAAGAAACGGAATAGATAAATGTGCGGAAAACACGAAAGTCTATGACCACTGCCGATCAAATATAATATTTTATATTATATTATATTCTTATACAAACTTTTATTAGCAACTGTATATATTGTGTAATATAATTACAAGTGATCCAGCCTCGCCTGGGCCAGTAGGTCGGACCTAGCTCCGTAACACGTGTTCAGCTTTTTGCGATAATTTATTTTCCCACGGGAACCATTTAGTCTTGATTAATGAATATATAACCCAAAAATACCTTTGTCATTCACTCTATCCTTCCCATAAAATAGCGCTGAAGGAAAATCAAATCTATCTGAATCGATCATTTTCATCAATAAACAATATGAATTATTTATTATCATCAAAACCTTAAAAAAATGCTGTAGTCTCGCTAGAACTTAAAAAAACTGAACCGATTTGAATGACAAAGGCAATTGTATATAATAACAAAAGTGTACCTACATTTAATAAACTTATTTTAATTAATTAATTGTCTTACGGTGAAGGAAAACATCGTGAGGAAACCTGCATGTCTGAGAAAACCTAGCAAGTTTTCGAAAGACATGTGTGGACTACACATGCCACCACGCTCAAGGCTAGGGCCTGATCCCCCTCGTACTGAGGGAGGCCCGTGCCCAGCAGTGGGACGGTAAAAAGGGCTGAAGACAATTAAATAAATGAAAAAAATAAGTAATAATATAATTGGCTGTCTGTTTGTTTCTTCGTGAGCGCCAGAATAAAACTTGGAAAAGCGTGTTCAATCACGCATTGGATTTTTAAGATAGCTCTAGGCTCTAGGATACTATTTACATAATCCGATACTGGAAAATATCAGAATTAAATCCCAATAAAACGTATTACGAATATACGAATAATGATGACCGGTCAAGATTAAGTAGACATTAAACACATAAACTAATATAGTTTATAATAATAATATTAAAGTAAATAAATTACATTATATTTACGCGTGAATAAGTTCTGTTGGTCGGAGTGACTCTTGCTTTTTGTTGGCCTTTTGCGTTTTTGAAGGATTAAGATTTTTTTCATTCGATCAAGACATTGTCGGGACAGTAAGTATCCCTTATCATATAGCTACCGCAACTGGACCATTGTGCTGCTTGCGACTCATCGGAAGAAATCTTTGAGTTCAATTAACAAGCCAGACTCCGCGTCCAGGAAAGCGCACGAAAAAGCGGCTAGAGTTGTTAATACAACTTCCTAGATGTATTCATAAGGTAGAATTAAATTTATGTCATACTATAAAAAAATCGATTACAAACGCACTACAAACCCATCATCAGATTGCTGATATTTCAATAATAAATAAAAATAGGCAAATTTGATTTGCAGGCGCTTTATTTCATACATTTCACTTGAGAATATTTCTTTAAAACAATAACACAACTTTTGGGATCTATTTTTTATATTTTGTTAATTTAACACTATTTTAAAATCAAATTGATTCATGTAACGTTAATTACTTAGTAATTTATTTGAATTATTTTTTCTCTGTTTGCCATGTAACCCCATGGTCACATGAACACACTTAATAAGTACCTGCCGATATTATCTTTTTGTTTTAAATAATAAAACTTTAGCAAAAATACTTAACTCTATAAAAATCAATAAATACTTGAGTCAATTAATTGATATAATGATGAAAAAGTAGAGTAGCAACGCAGAGTAGCGTCTAGGTACTGAAACAACGTGTAGTGGTAGAGATTGTGGGTTCGAGCGTTGCTTGGTTAGAACATTTTATTGATTACTAGAGACTCACGTTCGCTGCGCTCGCTGTCGGCCCTGTTTAGTTTAAATTTCTCAGAATTGAGATATTTTCTCGCAACAGAAGTATCCTATCCTATATATTGCTAGCTATATTCATACAAAATTTCATCAAAATCTGTCCAGTGGATTTCTCGTGGTGCGTTGGAAATGCAGACAAACATTCTATAAATGATTTAGCCTCTGCATCGACAATAGTGATTATTACAAAAGTATTTTCAAAAAAAAAATTGTACAGATACGATCCAGAAATTAAACGTATAATAAATTACTTGGAAAAAAGTCAGTCTTGATTAGTTACTCTACAGATTTTAGAATGTTTGTCTGCCTGTATGTCTGTCTGTGACCGCATAAGAGAAAACCACGGGGCAGATTTTGATGGATATGATGATAGCTAGTTATTCAGTTCAACATAATATTGAATATTCAAATTCAAATTCGAAATATTTTATTCAGCATGAAATTATTACAATTTTTTACTGAACGTCATGAGTCTACTACCAGTTCGGAAGGAAGAAGCCACTGACCTGAGAAGAACTGGCGAAAGAATAATTTTTATTGTAGAAAAATATGACACTTCTGAGAAATCTAGTATAACCGTTAAAATGCATCACGGGACGAACCGGAGCAGAGGGCTAGTTGCTAGTAGAAAATGGTGTTGTTTGGTTTTTATTGATCTTTATTTTGCTTTATTTAAGGTTATGAATACGATTTGATTTGTAATCGCTCTAAAGAAAATAGATTTGTGTTAGCGTTTATGTCCACTAAGTTTCTATACTCACCTATTGTCAGGTTCGAGCTTACGCTGTTTGTAAGGTACATTTGCTCTACACGACTATGACAGTGCAGCTTGGATTAATTCTAAAAAAACAATGTGTAACTACTTTCACTATTCCCGTTTCAGAAATGTCAAGAAATATAGCAAATTGACAAGCGTCTAGCGCTGCGGCGAAAGAGCGGCGAGCCCACAGAAATTATTTAGATTTCTGTGGGCGAGCCTGTCTAATCGTGCAGCTGATAGATATTAGGGTTGGTGTGTAGTTTCTTTAAAAATATTATACTTTGTTATGAGACAGTACATATACTTTATCATAACTTGTTTGTTGATCACAGTTGTTCTGAGTGTAGCTGTTACTGAACTAACAATTATCGTGCGGGATTCAATCTCTCTTAAATGTATTAGTACCAGCTGCCCTTTTGCCTGTCTCTTCGTCTGTCTTCATACAAAAACATAACACATATTCAATATTGTTACCAGATTCGGATAGTCCTAGATTTGAACTAGTAGTAGTAAAAGCAAGCAGGCATGTGAGAATAGTTGGATTGTGTCTCATATTTAGGTTGATTACTTGGCTTACTAAGCTCTTTCTAAACTCACTTCAGTGCGAGGGCTATCAGGTATAATCCACCACGATGGCTTAGTGCGGGTTGGCGGATTTCACATGTCTTTAGAAACAAGGTTTCTCAGACGTGTAGATATCCTGAGGGTGTTCTCATTTACCGTATAAGACAAGTGATAATCGTGTTAGAAATGATTCACACATGATAATATCAGAGGTGCGAGAGCCCGATTTGAACCCGCTCCACTCGGTTACTCAAGCGAGCATGTTACCACTGGGCTACCACTGCCCTTTAATGCCTGGTGTATTAGTAAGAACGGTGAAATGCTCGCAAACGTTACGATGCCTACAATAGTACTTCACTTTATCTCGTTTTTTACACTTTATTTGTTGAAGGCGCACGATAAAGATAAAGATAAGTGGCAGTCGACGCCTTTATCGCTGGCTATCGCGAAAGAGCTCGCTTCAGGAAGTTACGGTATGCCAATCTGAAATAAAATCATTACAAAATATACGTACTTTCATTTGTTCTCCTTGCAACACAAATAAATTACCTTTGACGTGGATAAAATAGAGAAGAAAGAATATTTAGTTTTTTTTAGGTACTTTAAGTGTCTGCATAATTACATAATTACAATACATTTTGAAGTAGGGACATTGTTGTTGATCTTGGCCAAAGGTCAAAAGCAAATTGAGCGATAAACCTCATTGTCCAAAAAATGACAATTGTTAATATAATACCCATTGTTTTTTAATTTAAATTTGAATAAAATCAAAATTGAATATTTATATTTATCTATCATTTATCATAATATATCTTTACATTTATTCATTTGGACCAAATTATGTAGCTATCGCGTCAATTACTATACAGATAAGAAAAACTATTGCACGATTAGGTGCACATGTACTGCTCTGCTGTGCTGTGCTCTGCTGTTCTACTTCTAATAATACTCTATCGTTTGGTTACACAACATGGATGACAACAATATCGATCCCTTAGAAAGTTTATCAAATTAAAAAGAAAGAGCATTTGAAGTACATATTGTATATTTTATTTTTCACATATTTCGATTATTTTATAGCAGCAAACATTTTACATTGAAATCCATAGAGTATATTGCTACAAAAATCTTTATATTATAGCTACTACATGCACATTTCTAATCTACTGCAAGGGATGATAATGTGTGTCTCGTAGTTATGAATATGTATGAAGCACAACATCCATTCGTTTGTGTTTATATTCAGATACGAGAAATGATGTCAGTAACTCGTAAATGAATTATGAATAAATAATCATAGTTACAAGTATGTAATAGTGCACGAGCATTTAGGATCGATGTACATTTGGAAGAGAATGTCTAAAAACAGAACAAAAGCAGCGAAGTCGAAAGTCAAGTTTACAATGTTTTGAATATTTGCAATTTAACTGGAGTAAGTTAACTTTACAAACGTTGTGTTCATTAATCAAAAGTTTGGCGCAGCCCCTGTCGCGCCTGCCTTCCCCGCCCACCCTCTCGTCTGCTCAATTTCTCGAGCTATGTACAAGCATCTCAAGTATAGCACCTTCTTCGTTTCGGTCTATCGTAATGCACACGACGATTTGCCGCAGCTTGGCAACACTGGCTTTCCCAGGTCAATATTGACAAATGGCTGAATTATCTGTCACTTTTATGGCAAAAGAGCATAAACATCGAGCATTGAGTGCTAATTTATACATATTGTTTTCTTTTGAAAGATGGATAATATTTGCCGCTTGTGCTGCTCTACAAAATTCGTAAATAATTACATCTTCGATGAGGAGAACGCTCTATTTTTAAAAATGTCATTATATTTGCCGATTAAGGTAAATTGGTGTATTTGTAGTAGTATTTTCGCTTGGTATTATTTAGTAATGATAGTTTATGTTGTCTTATCGGCAGGTGCTGAAGGAGGACCGGCTGCCTCAGAAAGTTTGTGACAAATGTAGCTGCAAGGTGAACGATCTGTACCAATTTTGCAACGAAACTATTGAAGTTCAAAACAGGTGAGCTTCGCGCTCGACCAGTCAGCTGTAATTATATTTATGGGCATATTTTACGACTTCATTCATAAAAAATCACGTTAACCGACGCTCAGTTTACGATCTTATCTTTTCCTAAATTAATTTATCTGTTCTCTTGTTTGTTTTAAGGCAAGATGATGATGAATTATTTGTTGTCAAAATTTAATAATTTTTAACAGTTACCACAATATTTTGATGTGATCTTGTTGAAAATTGTGTTAATTAAACTTTGCTATTATTGACTTTATTATCATGTTATTTCAGGTTAAAAAGTTTCTTGTCTACGGCACAATTTCTTGTTAACAATACAGTAGACTTAACGGTTATCAAACAAAATTGCAAATCACCTCCTCCACCACGTACCTGTAACCAAAGTACACAGACGGAGGATAACTTTTCTAATGTGCTTAAAGTTAAAGATGAACCAAACATACCACTGCCAGTCACACTGCCAATTGTTATTAAAAAAGAGAGAGATTACTTTGAAGATAATGATGTTTTCCAAAGTGACTTAGTTTCTGACAATAGCGAAGAAGAGTTGCTTATTGATATAAAGAAAAAGAAGAAAAATGAAAATCAGTCTTCTAAAGATGTTGTTAAAGCAACTCGTGGAAGGAAGCCAAAGAAAAAAACTGATAATACAATGTTGAATATATTTGAAAACAATGGCCTCAGTGTTATACATGAAGAAAATTTGGACCTCTGTCTGGTAAAGCAAGAAATAGAGCTGAAGCCTCCAGACCTGGATGTGGGCTCTCTGGAGAATGCTGATGGAGACTTGTTTATTTGTTGCATGTGCTTCACTCAGTGTGAGTCAAGATCAGCATTGTTAACACATTACAGGTACAAATTTGAATTCTTTTAAGATAAAATCAGTATTTTAACCAGGTGGCCATAACACCATTTGCCACCACCACGAACTTGGCTCAGTTGTTGTGTCCCAGTGGCCGCAGGTATGAGACCCACTGGGAGTAAACATTAGTGTGATGAATGTTTGTATTCTAGTCACAGGTGTTTGTTTATATTTATAATAAGAATGTTTAAAAGTAATAAACATAATACTAGCAAACCCGGGCCGCGTAGTTACACTGAACGATTTTTATAATAAAATAAAAGTACTACTTAGTAGACTAAGTTACTCCTTATAGCATTAGCTATCTGCAAGTGAAAGTTTTGTCAAAATCAGTCTAGCCATTTCAGAGATTAGTTGGAACAAACAGACAGAAAAAATCTCATATACAATTTTTGATGTAAGTACTACTACTTTGTATTGAGAGGCGGCAAGTGCCCAGCAGTGGGACCTTAATAAGGGCTGAATACAAATGTAACTTCTATTGCAGAACATATATTTTGAGATCTGTAGTATTACATAGCCTAAAACATGTGTTGCCTTTTTCTATGGAAAATAATATGTTTTATCCCAAGATCCCACGACGGCCAGACCTTCATTATTTTATAAAAGCTGAAAGTTTCTCTGTACATGTCCCCTATATAGGTAAGAATGACCAGCAACTATAGAGTTTGGGTTGTGGTTACCTTGGCAGGTAACAGGTAGTAAACGTGTATAAAATAATACCAAAAATTTGTTAAAGTATAAAGCTCAATTTTTTTATATTTACTTCGAGATACCTTTAGAAATCTCGTCATCTATTGCCGGACACTTATGACACTTGCTACACCCTGCCAGACACCCCTAAAATTTAATCAATTATATATTATAAATTTAACTAACTAAATTATAAATTTAGCTATTATACTATACTTTCGTTATAGTTTAATAGCTAAATTTTATATATGTTACTTGGGGACCCTTAAAAGATGTTACCTCAATAGACGGACAGTTTTAATGGTTTTTACATCTTGCCAGACATATTGAAAGTCTAGTGTATGTGGGGGCTCTTGCTCTATTTGTACAAGTATAACAAGGTATGTGTGGTGTGTGGTGTCGCAGGGCGCACGGGCGCAAGGGCAAGGCGGCCAAGGAGAAGCCGACGCCGCCGCCGCCGCCGCCCGGCGACGCGCCGCGCTGCCCGCGCTGCCAGAAGGTACCTTGTTCACACATAGTTGTTCATCTTTACTTGCATTTCATAGCGTATTCTTTAGGATGTAGGCTATTTAACAAAATGTTATGACTTATAGGAATGAAAAAGTAAAGTAATATATGAATAGACAATGCGAACGGAGCAGCGGTGTGCAATTTGGAAAATGTGATTGTGATATCACCATAATATCACTGTTGTTTATATTTTCTAAGAACATTCGGGATTTTTTTCCGTTTATAAGTGATTATATAATTTGCTAAAAGGTGGCGCCCATATATATTATTATACATAGCAGCGCCACCTTGAGGCTAACCTTATAATTAATAATATAATGTAATATACGGGTATTATAGTATTTTTCCAGATCATAGTTTACCTGTGTATTTCATTTCATACAAATCCGTCGAAACTTTAAATGGAGTGAAGACATATCAAACAACATACATTTAAATTTTAAACTATTACATCTTTACATATAACTATATTGCTAATTACCCTCTTTTTATATAAACGAAAAATCACTTTAGTTTTTAATAATTAGTTAGTTAAACACATTAGTACCAATTAGTTACCCTGCATACTTAATGAATGCAGTATATTTACGTCGTAACCTTGATGATTCAACAGCGCACATCTCTAGTCCGATTATGACTTATGGCCGAGTCTGCAGCGAGATAATAACACTACTATAGCAAAAAGCTGAGCTTTGTGAAGGCTCGCGTAGTTTTTCTAACGGGTAATAATGTTACAGCGATGTTAACTCTTTGGTTTTCTAACAGATGGCGTTAGTAGTACAATAACATTCTATACAATGAACACAAAATTGTCAATGTTCATTTTTTTAATGTTTATTAAATTATTATCTTTTTGACAGATAACAACTCTAGATATGAAGTTAAATTACTATGTTAAGGCACAAATCTATAGGCGTAATAGTTTTCAGTAAAGTGTACCGTAAAATGCTCAGGTAGTGGGATAGTGTTAGGTCTCACTTCGTTCGCCCTAATTAAATTCTAAGTCGAATCTACAGAGTACATTAAATATTTTTTGAAAATTCGTTTTGAAATGGTCATTATTATCAATACCATGGAGATTAGAGGAGACCAGGAGGACCATCGCCCTTGAATGTAGTGTCTCAGAAATATTGTCAAACTAAGGAGGCGCTGCGATTGCTATGTTGTCTCAATGCCTAATTTCACGTTGTCACAATAGTGACAATACTCATAAACAGCTAACTTCACAAATACTACTTACCGACGACAGCGCGTTATAAATTCTATAAATTTTCAGGGATAGGCGGGTAAAGCTTTAGTATGAAGCGATGGTCCTCCTGGTCTCTAACCTCCATGATCAATACAGAGGTTGTATAGACTATAGTTTTTATAATTTTTACCTTTCTGTGACCGCATCACAAAAAACCTACTGGACATATTTAGATGAAGTTTTAGTTTAGTATGATGGTAGCTGGTTGTCTGGGACTGGGAAAATATATAGAATACTTTTTACTGAGGAAAAAATGTCATTTTTGAGAAATCTAAATAATCCGTCAAAACGTATTTAGTATTATACATGAGCAGCGCCATCTTTTGGCTAATTTTATTATTAGTATGTAATATAAGTCGTGCATTTTACTGTATTTGCTTTGGTTATAATTTATATGTGTACTTAATTTTCCTCGTACAAATTGTAAATAATGATAACTAAGTGATTAAGTTGTATATATTAACATTGTTAGCTTTCAAAACTCATGAATTTATGAATTTAGTTAAATCTATTGGCCTTTCGACCGACTGTAAAAAGTAGTTAGTTCTCAAATGGCGAGTTCGCTTGTGTTGTGGCAGAGCCTGTCGGCGTCGGAGTGGGGCAAGCACTGGCGCCGCCACTACGCGCGCGACACGCGCCCCTTCCGCTGCGCGCTCTGCCAGGCCACCTACCGCGACCACTACAAGATGCTCAAGCACGGTACCGCCCTGCTCTACTCACTACACTTATATACTAACATTGCTTAACATAATCATATTTCTCTTTTTATATAAATTCAATTTACAGTATGCATAGCTTTATAAAGTATACAGGTATATATGAGAAGAAATATATAAAAAATGAATCATTATGATTTACATAAAATAATTAATCTATGAATATGATTGTTTGTATGGAGATAATTGAAAGGTTTAGATTGACATATGACTACTTTTATCGCTGGAGATTATCTCATTCCAGGGAAAATCACGTTATACAACCCACAATTTTTCACAATATCTGTATGTATGTTTTCAATGTATTCCATATTAACCATCAAAAAATACCTAAAGATGAAGTAAGTCATAGTCTAAGATCCCAAGTAAAAACGACCTTCAATCATCTGCTTAACAGACTAAACTTACTTTGAAAAAATATGTTTCTATACATATTATTGTCATAAGTACTCTTTGGGAATGATGTGATCGCCTCCAAGTAATTTAAACCCTATGAAACTTTTTAAATTTTAATTTAATTTGTAAAAAAAAAAAACAGTTTAAGACAAAAAATAATATTAGTCCCGCGCAGTTTCTTTTGCCGGTTCTTCTCAGGTCAGCGGCTTCTTCTTTCCGAACTGGTAGTAGAATCATGATGTTCAGTAAAAAATTGTAATAATTTAATGCTGAATAAAATATTGTGAATTTGAATATAAGCGGCGTGTGCGCAGGGCTGACGCACAAGGCGGACGAGCTGCGCAGCGCCACGCCGCGCTCCTCCGCCAGGAAGTTCCTCTGCGACATCTGCCCCGAGACCTTCGTCTACATGAGGTACGACAGATACCACTTGAAATTGTTTATCGATAATACCGAACGGTTTTTAGGGTTTTTGTCTATCTGTCAGTCTGTGGCCGTATCACGGGAAAACTACTTCGATCAATAAGATTTTAAAAAAAATCAATGTACAGCCCCAACTAAGTTAGAATTTTATTGTATTATTAGCCACTCATCCCCTAGATCGTTCCTAGATTTAGCTTGAGCGACGCCGCGGGTTCCGCTAGTTAAATTAAATAAAATTTTTACAATTATTTTGGTAGCTTAAGTTACTCCTTATAACATTAGCTATCTGCGGTTGAAAGTCAATATCATTCCTGCCGTTAGAGATTAGTCGGAATAAACAGACAGATAGATAGATAAATATTTAAAAAACTGATTTTTGATGGTAGTACCGTATATACTTTCATATGCATTTAGTGAAAAGCAGTTGATTTGAAATTAAATAAATTTTAATGAATTAAAATTAATTATTTGATTTTAAAAAAAGCGTGGGGTGCATGGTGTCAATAGTTATAATTATTTTATTGACAGATATGAGTAGAGTGATTATCATTTTGATAATATCTTAAAAAGCACCCCACGCTTTTTAAAATCAAATAATTAATTTAAATTCATTAAAATTTATTTTCTATTTTTTAGTTTGGTTTTCTATAAAAAGCGTGTTTTTAGTTTTTTTAAACTATTATTTATTTTTTGCTTTTTAGTTTCTAAAAAGCGCCATCTATTGAACACAATATGTAATCTATATACAATACTAGAGGGAGCTGTTTGTAAATTAGTTTTTTAAACTTTTATTTATTTTCTACTTTTTAGTTTGGTTTATATATCAAATTAGTGTATTGTCATCGGTCCTCGATAAATCTACAAAGTTTGAATGAAATCTGGCCGTTTGAAGTGGGTCAAAATCGCGCCCAAAGAAGTCGGTTACAAACATACAAACATACAGGTGAAGCTAATAAAAAGCGTGTAAAATGGACACTTCAATGTTATTTATATGTATAGATTGTTATGGATTTAAATGCAAAACATAGAAGTTGAACATAGAAATTGACAAATGACAATGTTGTGCGCAGGTGCATGCTGGCGCACCGGTCGCTGGCGCACCCGGGCGCGGCGGGCGCGCCGGCGCTGCGCTGCGGGCTCTGCGCGCGCGCCTTCGCGCACCCCAACTCGCTGCGGCGCCACGCGCGCTCGCACTCCGGCGCGCGCGACCACCTCTGCAGCGTCTGCGGCAAGGCGCTCTCCAGCCGCGAGCACCTCAAGTTCCACCTGCGCATCCACTCCGGCTACAAGCCCAACGTCTGCGGCACCTGCGGCAAGGGCTTCGTCAAGAAGTGCAACCTCAAGCTGCACGAGCGCGTGCACTCCGGCGAGAAGCCGCACGTGTGCTCGCACTGCGGCAAGGCCTTCTCGCAGCGCTCCACGCTCGTCATACACGAGAGGTGACGCATACTACGTGCATTCTATTATTTGTATTTAAAGTCCGCTGGTTACTTTAACACTTGTGATGGAAGCAGGACTGAAGTGTTTCTTTGCTCTGCCTTAGTACTTATTGAATTATATGTAATAATGCACGCTAGGTACCACAACGGCGCGCGGCCGTACGTGTGCTCGCTGTGCGGGCGCGGCTTCGTGGCGCGCGGCCTGCTCACCATGCACCTCAAGACCGCCTGCGTGGACGTGCCGCCGCGCCACCGCGCCGCGCCGCCCGCGCCCCTCGCGCCGCCCCCGCCGCCCCCGCCGCCTGCGCACAGGTGAGCCCTCCTCCCGGGCCGTGCCGCCCTGGTAGCACGGCCTGTGCGGATGTCTTTCAACACTTTACAATCTCGCGAGATAGATTATAATCTAACGATGTTTACAATTTTAACGAAGTGCATTCCGTTGCAATCGTTTTACAATTTGACGTTTTATATATTTGTAAATGAAGTTCTGTTGGCTCTTCATTAAATTTAATATAATATCTGTGGTGGCAACACTGATCTATGTTTCTTCTATAAAAAATCACTCTGGCTTCCTCGCAAGTTAACCTCGCCAAATTAAAAGAAATATAATGTAAGATAAAAAAATACTATTTGAAGCAATAGCTTTTGAAGTTGTTTCTCTTTTAAATTTGTATTGTATAATGATTATTTGTAATTAAATTTAAGTAGTCTTCCCAAAATTGAGAGTGATGTTTTATTAAAGAAATAAACTCTTTTCAAAGCAACAACTTTAGTTTTTTGTTTTAACAAACTAAATAACTATATTCAATAATATATCTTAATTCGATAGATTACTGATTGCTGAACAATAATGCGTTAAATTGTGAGCAATTATGTTATGGTTCATAATTTTTTGACATTTTACAATCTCGCTGTGCTTCACTTTGCCAAAAGTTAACTAGACGTGTTTGGTTTTCAATTTTCAGATTAAATACGCGATGAGTCACCGTCCTGAAGTGTATGAAGGATGTCTGTAGACGGCTGCCATACACTTATACCGTTCAAGTAATTATTATATTAAATAAAATACAATCATGTGCACTGTCGCTTGTCCGTGCGCTTTCGATGATTTCTTTTTTTTTCTTTAAAAAATTAGCCCAAGTTACTTTTGATAACATCAACTATCTGCAATTGAAAGTCCCTTTAAAATCAATCTAGCCAGGATATTCGCTGGAACAAAAAGACAAACAGACAGACAAAAAAAATATTAAAAATATTGTTTTTCTTATAAGTTCAGTATGTAATTCCAAATACATTTAGTAAAAATCTATTATTTAGACGTTACAGACAGACATATTTTTATCTTCACTTTATTTACATATACTCGTATATAGATTATAAAATTCTATTAATTTTATTATCTGGACATATAACAAATTTTTAACTTTTAATAGTTCCACTCACTTCAAAATAAATATAGAATCATTTTTTCTAAAAAGGGACAGAACCTTTGCGGCCGCCACATTTTTATACACTCGCGACACTCCTTCAAAGTACACTTTTTGGATCAAAGACACTTTAAGATAATATTTGGTATTAATACCGCTAACATTTCAGAATCATGTACTTTTTTATTTATTTATAAAGTTTCATCACGTAATGCTAACTTCTGCAAGACACTTATCAATTTGTATAGGTAGCGCGGTGGGTCCATCTTGACTACAGATAAGAAATACGAATATATGATTTTATTCAAAACATGAGTATCTCTGTCTGGATTTAGTCAAAATCAATTTTCCATTCAAATCTGTAAGACTGTGTAAGTCAAACAAACTGCTAGAGACCAGCTCTCTATTTTCATTACATTCCAAAAATTCTGAAAAACAGTCTGTATATTATGGGTTAATAGTTTTCCCATTCTCATTAGTTAGGTGTTCACTTATATTCTCTACACACTCTACTCACACTCTCTCTACATCTTTATATTCTCGATTCATAATATGCATTTTTACGTCGGTAAGGAGTACCATCTTAAGTGGGTGGGATTAGTTGCAAAAGTGTCCATCTATAAGCGGCTAATAACAGTTCAGCAATCTACCAGAATGGCGCTAGCGTAGCAAGCGGGTATGATATGGGTAGCAGCTGTAAGCGGAGTGAAGTGCGCTGAATTTAAAAATTACTTGTTTATTACATCATTATTAATTTTTGGCGATATCTTTAAAATAAATCCATTTGCTACCATCATAAATTAACGTTTTGTGACGGACACATTTTCACGAATGGTAATCCTTACCTCTACACTCCATAGCCGTTAGTTAAGAACAATAAATTGACGCAATGTCGGCATCCGCAAAGATTTTGTCCCTTTTATATTTTAAGAAATAACGGAAGTTTCCCGGCGCCCGCGTACAGATGTCGCTTTTTTGTATTTTGCATATTTCATACCAAAATGTGAGTAAATTTTGTCTACACTAAATGCATATTCAATGAGTAATCCGTACAGTAAGTGTCGCCGTAACTCGCCGCGGACTCGGGAAACGCACTACCTCAGCTCGGTCAGTAGCTTATATTTCAAGAAATGTTTTCCTCAATTTTGGCTGTAATCGGTTATTATAATTTAGTTATAAAATTGATTAATTGCTTTATATTACTTGGTCTTCTAAAAAACGCAGTTTAATTAATGTAATTGTTTTATCGTCTTCAGTTTATTTTGTAAATAAAACAAAAATGTAAGGGCCTGTACACACGATTATTTTTTGTAGCGTTCCTGTATCCGACACAGAAGGGGTTCAGAATCTCGCGTTGACACATTTAAAAAAAATCAATTTAATTATATATCTAGAATAACCTTTTTAAAATATTTAATTGTGCATAGCGTATTACAAACTTCAAGAGGTCCTAGTTCATGGAAATGTTTGTGCTTTAGAAATATTGACTCATAATGTGGCATATCTATATTGATATTTAATAAAATAAATAATTGTATTTTCGAAAATTAAAAGAGCAACTACTGAGTTTCTTGCCGGTTCTTCCCAGCAGACGTTTCCGAGCCGGAGGTAGTCCCCACAGACCGATCACACTAACGCTCTTTAATTATATTGACGATCTAAAAGTGCTTATAGCAATAAATAATTAAATATATTTGAATATAATGAAATATTATTTCATTGAAGAGTAGTCGTGTGCATAGTTCCCTCAGAGAGGGCCAGTCTGAGGCCGCGGGGTTATCTTGTTATTGAACAATATTTTGCTACGTACAAAAATTATATAAATGTATCAACAAATTCCACGATTGTGTTTCATTAATCATATTTTACTTTTCCATTTACGAGTATACATATATAAAGTAATTGACATAATGTATACATATTTATTATGTAATGTCGGTAACTAGACTTCTGTTTTTTAGGTAATAAACCACATACCATAAGTTTTTAATATTTTAATTTGGGCTCTAGTTGAAATTAAGAAACTTTAAGGGACGAGGATACTTGTGTTACATCGGTGGGCGGGCATTCTTTGATTTTTTGTTTTACACCGTGTTTATTAAATCTAATCATATAAGTAAAGAAGATTTTTTTTGATACTTTTGTCTTATATTAATTGGGAAAACAAATTATACTTTGCGTTTTTATCGGTAAAATCATACATTTTTGAATTCTTATAAAAAATATTATATTAATAGATTAGGTAAAGTAAGGTAAGATGAAGTGCCTCAACTTGTGATACGGCCGCGGCGCCGCCGGCATGTACCACTGTCGTATAGGTTATCAATATGTATTGGAATTTGAAGTATTTGTCTTTTTTATGTTATTATCTTGTTTTGGATCAAATTTTAAAGTTTTTTCAAACACTCGCGTAGTCTCTTCAAGTATAACTGTGTCAATCCTTAAAAATATAGCGACAACAAAGATTTTTCACATCTGACGATATTTTCAAAGGTTAACGCTATCAAATAATAAAAATAAACAAACTTTTCGGCTGTTATATTATTATACATGATTTTAAATATAAATATTTTAATTCTTAACATAACAATGGCAGATGCAAAATAAAGACAAAATAGCATTTGAATGGCAGCTCTTTAATATTATAAATGAACAAGATTTCTCATAAAATGATAAATATTTGCATCCAGTTTGAATTTCAATTAACTTTTTTTATAGTTAATATGTTGTTATTTTTTATTCTAATGCAGCTATCGTTTGTTTTAGTATTAACGTAATTAATGGAACATCTGTATGTTCGTACAGTGGTACGTGTTCTGGCTTAGGTTAAGATTTATTATGTAATGTAATGTCCAAAAAGCTTTTCCACTCTTTTATTAGAACGTAAACTAATTAATTTTTAATTATGAATCTGCGCTCTCTGTACTAACATATTCAAAAACGTACTACCAAATGCGTGGAAAAAGTACCTACAGTCTAAGATCCCAAGTAAGACAACACAACACTGACAGACAGACAGACGACAAACGCTTCTCAAAAGCATACTTTCTTTTTTAGAAATACTAAAAATATTTTTTTACTGTTTTATTTATTAGAAATGGCCATATTTTTATGGCAACCCTATTGGTACATGTTTAGAAACATATTTCATTTAATAAAATATAATTTTCGTCCGGTAAGCAGTTGACTGAAGCCTGAAGGTCGCTCTTATTTGGGATCCTGTATTTCTACCAGAGAGATGCATTAGATACTATTATTTAGTTGGCCTGGTGTAATATTTTAAGCATATATTTTGTTCCTGCCTCATGCCCCGTTTGGGCCAATGTGTGGGTACTTGTGACAAATATATATCTACCTCGAACGAATACAGTAGAGTTTTACAAACAGATTTTATTTAGATCGAAGTTGTTTTTGCACATATTATGTATCATTGTATCCGTACTTCAGCACGTAGCGTCGCCACAGATAGCGCAGCCTCGCTTATGTTCGACGTAAATATTTTTATAGAACTAAGATTGTTTTTAAGAATGTGTTTTTCAATAAAGTATTAAGTGGAAGTAGTTTTGTTTTTTTTTTACCTAAAACACGGTTGATAACTAAATACATACAGGCTGTTAAATGCGACAGACAGCGCTATTAAATTTTTACTAAACAATATTGCTATTTTCCTTCTGCAGAAAGTTGTCAAATGTAAACTTTTAACGAAAAGAGCTTTCGTGTAATGACCCATTTTAAAACTCATAAAAATATATTTTTTGTCAGTATTAATATTTTAGAATGGACTTACTTATTTAAGAAATTTTAGGATTGAACAAAATCTTTCATCACATCCCATTTCATGCTGTTTAATTTTAGTTTAAATCTTAAAATTACTAATGGTTCTGAATAAAAATGGCAATAAATTTTTCATATATTTTATCATCACAAGGCAATGAAAGAAGTATAGAGAAATGATTATGTAATAGGTTTATAGAATATAATAAAATTATGTAAAAACAATAACATTTGTTTCACGTTTGTGATAAACCTTTAGATGCATAATATTTTAGTAATTTAATTAAGTATTATTTTAACCTCAACGAGTGATAACTACATTATACATACGAGTATGTCATATGAATGTATAGTTACACATTATGTATGAAAATAGGCTAATATCACTCCTATATTGGGGGATAGAAGAATTTATTAAAATTCCATGTTTACATTTTATAAACTACTAGCCGCTGTGCCCGCGACTTAGTTCGCGTGGATGTCGGAACTTAACAATGTATTTTTTAGTGCGAAGCGCTGTTGGAGGATACCGATACAAATCATTTTTTACACGCTTTTTATTAGCTTCACCTGTATGTTTGTATGTTTGTAACCGACAATTTTGGGCGCGATTTGACCCACTTTAAACGGCCAGATTTCGTTCAAACTTTGTAGATTTATCGAGGACCAATGACAATACACTAATTTGATAAAATTAGTCCATTTTTCAATTTGCAAAATATGTTTTTTGCTATTAAACAAATAATAGTTTTAAAAAACTAAAAATCACGCTTTTATAATTAAACCAAACTAAAAAGTAAAAAATAAATAATAGTTTAAAAAAGACGTGTGGCACTCGGAGACTGCCGCGGTAAAGCTATTGCATAGCTGTTTTCATCAACTTATGCAATTACTTATAATTATTTATTTATTTTATTTATGCAGTATTTTTTTCCTTTGGTTTTTTTTCTTTGATATTAATTCAAGTTACACTTTTTGAGCGTGGTGACCGATAAGAAAACAAATTCTTTTCTTTTATTAAATAAATGAGAAGTTAATTTTGTTCAAAATATTTTTATTATCTATTGAAAAAACCCGGATATCCGCCATCTTGGATTTGAAATTAGACCTCATTTTCGCAATCAGCACCCCGAGAAACCTCGAAAATGACACCCATGTCATTATTGAAAAAAACCCGGATGTCCGCCATCTTGGATTTGAAAATGGACCTCATTTTCGCAATCAGCACTCCGAGAAACCTCCAAAATGACACCCATGTCATTGTTGAAAAAAAAACGGATATCTGCCATCTTGGATTTGAAAATGGACCTTATTTTCGAAATCAGCACCCCGAGAAACCTCAAAAATGACACCCATGTCATTATTGAAAAAAAACTGTCTATCTAAAATCGATTTATTAATCTACAGCGCCATCTATATTAATTATGGGTAACGTCAGACCTACACAACACCAGTACAAGTAAACTAAAAGATAAACCATAGATGTCACGCTACTCGTCGCAACACGCATGACAGGTGTTAGGTTATTTTCGTTACGGAATTTCTGGATTCGGTCTCCACGCTCAAGGCCCGCGATAGAAGCTATGCAATAGCTTAAAAACTAAAAACACGCTTTTTATAGAATCATTATTATCAATCAAAATAACTTTTCCATCTTCTTGTACGGGGTATGTGCCATCACCTATTTGTAACAATAAATTGGAAAACTCCTGTGCATTTTCGCAACTGTGCACGCATATTTACACTCAGGTGTGTAGATGAGTGAGACCAAATTCACATAACTCTAATTTTACTTCTGGAATTTCTCTACTTCTTCACTTTAAACTCAAATATCTTTTGATAGACTGAACCGATTGCAATGAAACAAAAACTAAATGTTACTTAAAGTTAAAAGTTATCTACATTACTTTCGTACATTTTACGTGATGCCCGGATAAATAAACAGACAAACCGACAAACAGACAAAAATTCTAAAAATGCTGGAAATGGGTTCTATTGGTTGTCCTTTAACACCCTGGCTATTTTTTTGTAATTTTTTTTTGATGTACAAAAACGACTTTTCTACAGTTTTATTATATGTTACATAGATAAGTGCAGTCACATAAGGATTGCCAACTTTTTTTTCAAAAAAAGTATCAAATGGTTTGAATAGGACAAAAATAAAGTATTAAAAAAAGTAGAATATTTTTAAATTTTTGCTTTCTTTAAATTTAAATAAATAAACAATTCATATTTAATTAAATTAATTGACGCTCTCTCTTTCTCTCTTCTCGCCGCTTTAGAATTTAGATTCATTTTTGAAAAAACTTTCAGTGAAAGCTGAAGTGGCGGAAACAGAGAGTAAATAAGAAATATTTTTTTAACATTTAGTAAGCTATGAGATGCATTTTTTACAATTACTATAAATCGTTTCCTTAAAACTTGTGTGTACCGTTACTGAGTTAAGTACCTATAATGAGTGTTTTGTTTTACGTATCACAGTAAAGGTTTGAAATAAAGTATTGTCTGTATTTTCATATACTTTAATTGTGTGCAAAAGTATAAAGTATAATAACCAAAAATAAAGTATGGTTGGCAACCCTAATTCACACTAAAGTTGAGTGGTGGATCAACAGTCGCCCTCAATGCCTATTGATTTAACCACCTTGTACGTACTCGTATGTTCACCGACTTTTGTGTAAAACACTAAAAATCGTCTTAAATCGTACGTATATAGGTAGATAAGAACGCGTAGTAAAAACAGCGTCAAAGGTACCTACGCGAGAGCAGAGCGCAGCGTCGAGACTAATGAATGAGCGAAGCAAATGAATGAAATGATACGCCTGCCTTTGAATTTGAAGAAAATAAGAACTTATAATTATTATTGTTGTTGTTTGGCAGTTAAGTAAACAGCAACAGTTAACTATACAAATGTTGGGTTATTGAAAGTCAGAAATACTGAATGTTCGACAAAATACTGTTTTTTCAAAGTTCCTATTCTAGGAGTGTAATAATATATCTCTTCAGTTCTCATTAAATTATGTATTTGGACGTTTTACAAGTCATGTGCATTTTTAAAAATATGCGTTTGTAGATATAACCCACTAAAGAACATTTTAAGAGGGTACTTTAAGT
Organism: Boloria euphrosyne; assembly: GCA_951802675.2. Taxonomy (NCBI): domain Eukaryota; kingdom Metazoa; phylum Arthropoda; class Insecta; order Lepidoptera; family Nymphalidae; genus Boloria; species Boloria euphrosyne. Next base: position 9,174,532 of record OX637896.1, read on the forward strand.
ACCTTACAAAGATTTTAAAGTACCCTCTTAAAAACTTTTGTGCTCTTAGGTACCTACTTTTGTCCCGCATCACTAAATAGCGGCTGAACAAAAATAATCAAAGCTTAAGGCTTTTTAGGATCTAAGCACTAAGCAGTTATGTACGCCGCAGTGTAACATTAAGTTGGGTAACTGCTTTACTTTACAGTTTTTAATAACATTAACTGTTTTTATCTATTTTTTTGTTTAAAGTAACATGATGTGATAAGTAATTATATTTTAAACAGTCAACATGGACTTGATAGTGTTTTGAATATTCACGTTGTTCTATCTCGCTGAATCCAATTAAGATTTGAACTTTCACACCGAAGCATCAATCATGTCTTGCAACATATCTCGGTGCACGAGCGAGGGCGTGTCGAGGTACAGCCTCCGCCCGCGCGTGACGCGTTGGTAAGACTCTGGTGAAGTATTAATACATATGTATTTTACTGTTTGTTTATCTTGCCTATCACAAGTGTCTGGACTTACGGACTATTATGGTAAAATAAATGTATGGATGTTACATCTGAATGTCTGTTTGTGCAGGAGCAGCATGATATTGATTTATCGAAAACTTTTGCAACTATGTATTTTAAAGCTTTATTGTTTTTTATAGGAAAATGGAAAATGTTTGATTTGTAAAAAGTTTGGCCCTGGGCCAAAGGCGAGGGCTATCTGGACTAATCATAGGAGCAAGGGAGAATTACGTATGCATCTGTCAGGCTGCAGAAATAAGTTAAATCTATGCTAATATTATAAATGTGAATGTAAGTTTGTTACGCTTTCACGCGAAAACTACTGAACCGATCATCGTCAAACTTTGTAGGTACACATATTCTTAGAAGTATTAGAACTTAGAAGTAACATAGGATACTTTTTTTGGAGTTAATTATCTAAATCAAGTAGAAATGTATTTATGTTTTGTTGTTTATGTTTATTAAGATACTTATTCACGAAATAGTTTGTATATCCTTCATCGCAGTCTCAGTGTCACGCTCGGCGGTCGGCGCGCGCTGATAGAGTCAACATTACTGTTGCGATATCCGAACTACGGAACTACCACTTACTACTTGTCGGATAACATAATTAAGTAACGCTGCTGTATGCACTTATGCAGTGCAATTATAAATAGTAAAATAATTGTAAAATAATTGGTTATGATTTAAATGTGGCGACAAATTATACTAAGCAATTAAGTATCGTTAAAAAGGTGACTATTGTCATTTGCACTCTGATTTTTTATTATAATTGTAATTTTTTATACCAATTTTAACTTTTCTACATTTGAACAGGAGTTGCTTGAATTGTACCAGCTTTTTTCGGCTTTTGTCTGAAATCAGCGTGCTCTACCGATCGACAAGCGAACATACATGGAATAGCTTGTTTCCTATTGAATAGCAAATTTGTATTTTTATGCTAAAATTAAATTTAGATTTAATAATAATCTACTTTAAAAATACCAATTCTGATACTAAACTTAACTCAATTCCATATATCAGAAATTAGTTCACATCGCAGAGCTTTTGGCTCTATCTCCATAGAGCATCCCCTCACTCGCCAGCGCAGACTGTTTTTTGTGGACAATCACATCATTGGGAGTCAGCAGAGAGCTCGGCATCAAGGGCTCTCGCGGCTCGTCTCTCTGGTCGTCCGCTATCAGTCGGCCGCAGACCGCGCAATCAGCCAGTGTCCGCGCAGCCGCCGCCGTAGTCGCTCGAGCGCTCGCTTACAGAAATACTTACATTATTTTATTACGCCCTTGAATCTATTTTGATTACCCGCAGCCGCACCCGCGTGTGAGTATTATAGTTTTATTGACATACAACACGTAGCAAAGCCCAAAATATGATAAATATAACACAGTTAATTATTGTTTTGTTAATATATTTATTTTTTGTAGGTTACACATTATTATAGTTGTTAAGTATGTGGAGAAAATAAAATTACATATTACATTTATAATATATGGAACTATTAAAATAATCAGATTAAACAAAAAAAAAAAAACAGACGAATTGAGAACCTCCTCCTTTTTTGGAGGCCGGTTTAAAAAGTAAATTTTTACTTAAATATATTTAGATCTTCCGTACGTATTAAGTACATAAATATTACTAATATCCAAAATATAATGATTAAACACTGATTTATTTGTCCGCGCAAGGTGTCTGCGTATTTCGCGGCGAGCGGCATTCCGCGGAGCGCTTAAATAATATTTGATGAGGCCAGTCCTCCTCGCGGCGCCGCGGGTTGCGACATCGCATGCTAATTACCTTTCGTATATCCGGTAGCGATTAACAAACACATTTTACAAAAAAAATATGAAAACATTGTTAATGAGTATAGCTGACACGAGGTGCGACGTCGTGAGACACGTCTCTATAATAGAGCCTTACGTTAAATGAGTTCTAATTACTAGACTATGTTTGATTAAACTTATTTTTAGGTATGTACATATGTATATACTACATCGCTTTTTAGCGCTAGGCTGAATTATGATAGCAAAAATGTGCGTTTACTGTGCGAATTAAGGACGAGTCACGAGATAGATGAGAATAAACATAAATAATGTTAAGAAAACATTTATAATACTATAACAATATAAAATATTTGCTAAGACAAATAACCTTACATCTCACCGGTGTCGTCACACGTACGAAAATATTTATTCACGTTATATTTTCAGTAGATCGGCTCTATATTCTTTAAAACAGCTGACTTTCATTCGAACCACCATTTTATCGCGGTTATATTTTGATTGTTAGTCCTTGGCCGTGATGTTTTGACTCTACTCTCGTCAGTGAACAAGTCCACTCCGCGGGAGACTGCATTATATAATAAAACTCTAACTTAGTCGAATCTGTATATTATTAAATATTTTTTCGAAAATCTTATTGAAATAATAGATACAGAGTCTATAGTTTTTACTTTTAGAATTTTTGTCATTCTTGTATCTATAGTTTGTAGATTTTTTGTCTGTCTGTCTGTCTGTGACCGCATCACGAGAAATCCACTGGACAGATTTTGATGAAATTTCGTATGATGATAGCTGGTTATAATACGGGTCAGAACTCAGAATATAGGATACTTGTTACTGCTTGAAAATATCTTATTTAATACTTTCTTAGGTTTACGCGAATATTCGAAACGTCGGGAATTAAAAATCAAAATAAATCCGCGACAAAATCCGAAAAGGTTGTTTCATTTATAATATCTTATTTCTGAAAAATCTCAACTAAATGTTACAAACCGGCTATAAAACATTACACGGTATGTGAAGTCTAAGAATTGGGTTATGCCTTCTTAATACTTCCAACAATATATTTGTTGTATGAAATTCAATGGACTAAACAGAAGCTAATTAGATACTCGGCGCTGCCGCGTGATTCGCATCGTCAAAGGCACTTAATGATTAATGAATTAAAACCAATTGTGCGCAACCGACGCAACACAATATACTTGATCAATATGTATGTACATACATTATTTTTATAAGTATATTCCTTTTAACAAGTCGTTAGATTTCTCAATCTATACCAATTTTAATGTATTTTTTTATCTAATATTATATGTATATTATGATATTGTATCACGTCACATGAGCGTCACTGCGACGTAGTAGCCGTACGCTGTGTTAATTCATTTTTAAGATAATAATACATTTGTAATTAAAGTCGAGTTATGTAAACTGACACACCTCTGTATAATTTAAAGACGTTTTTTTTAAATGTAAGGCGATCGACACGACGTAGTGAAAGGTCAACACACAACATTGTTTGAAATTTGCATTCACAGTATGTCATAAATTATACCTATTTAGTATGTCGCGTAAACATGTCTATCCAACACTAGCGCGCCGCCCCAACTTCTTTCTATGTAAATATTATTTTATATACTTTTTACTACACCGTAACGTAACGTACCTAGTTATAATATACCGTAGTAGAAAGTATTCGATGAGTGCCTACTGATAATCTTCGTTAGCTGTTGTTGATGAATATTAATGACACGAACACGAGCTTATTAATCACTTTCTTAGACTCTTTCTACTTATCAGATGCCTAGTATTGTCCAAACCTATACATTAGAGTATTGATTTATATATTATATACTAGAGGAAGCTGACATTCTGTTCATTGGATAAATAAGAGCGAGTTTCCCACAATGACATAAATCATACGGCACTGATGGGTCCAATCTTATCGTATCTCGGGCTAATTTATGAACATTCGCGTGATAAAGTATGGATCCTCCGGAACTTTCGAGACCTATTGTACTTTAAAAGTAAGTTCAAAACGATTATTCTTCGTAATGTTTCAGTTATCAAACTATGTATAATAATTATGATTTTGCTACTTATTGAATTTAATATAATATTTCAGACTCTACAAATATTTTGCCTATTGAAGTTTTTTCTTGCAACACATTTTTTTTGAAGTCTCCATTTTTTCGATTTCGGCGCTAGTAAATATATAGACAGGTCGATTTTTATGAGATATTATTTTTAAAATAAGCATCCATAATATTATTTTAATATTAGATATAAAGTATAAACGGTTCATTGATGTTTTATGAATTAATAATTTAAATTATACCTACATATGCGTATAATGCAAAAGTAAATGAAGACAAGACTCGCAGGCTGCGGAATACAGAATCAGGATTTTAATTCCTACTCACAATGTAAATGTTGTCGGCGAATTATAATAAAGTCATTAAAAAGCGTTTGTTACGAAAATTTTTAAATCATACTTAATAAGCAGTGAAGGAATCTCATTACGAAGTCGCTCACTATTTGTGAATTATGAATTTAGTGAATTTAGGAAATTAGTGTTATTTTAGGAAAGATTTTATCTTCCTAGACAAATAAAGCAATCTTAGAAAGAGACATTCAAATATTATTCAGTGTACTTCAATTCACCATTTCGTTGCAATTGTAATGTGAAATAATAATCTAAGGATTGTAGTTTTTCATAATTTTTTAGATCAATATTGTTTTCTTTGGAAACATAAAATATCTGAAGCCACTCAAGCGTATGAGGAACATGGTAAACTATTATATCAGAGAAAAGTGTCAGTAAAAGTGGTTGGTAGAGTGTAGAGGGCGCGGCGCGGGGGCGGGCGGGGACGGCGGGGGCGGGCGGGGGCGCGCTAGTAAATAGCACTACACTACTATAAAATATTAATGCGCTTAACAAACTTCACTGACCTTTGAACTTGAATCTGAGGTCGTATCATTGTAGCGATGTGATTACACTACGAGTATGTGCCTATGTAAAAAAATGTAAAGTTATTCTTATTATCATTTTTATACTTGTAATGTTTTGGTGCCGGCAGTTTGTACTCAGTTGTTGTCGGTTAAAACTAGTTTGAATTAATAGGTTTTGGAGTAAACAGGAGTCAATCAAAAATGTAACTGAGTATGTGATAACATTATAAATTATATTATTTATCCAAAGCGAAAATTAGTTTTTCCGCCCGTACTCATAGTCACTTAATGAACCATTAAGTCGTTCCTTAGTACAAGATTAAGGACTATGAGTGCGGCGGTTAGACTTTTTTAATTTAATATATTCTTCTTTGAAAGTGCTTAAACGATGATGACATTTATAGCTTATCCAAACTAGGCTAAGCTGTAAGTGTCATCATATCTAAACTAAGTTAAATTGTATGTGTATTACATAATATAATAGTTAATAATAATTTTAAAGTAACGTTCAGGTTAAGGTTAGCAAGTAAAAAAAATGTGTTTTTTTCAATAAAAGCATTGTTCGGACTATAATGAGTATGTATTTGAAAAAAAAAAAATTACCGAATCGGTCCAGCCGTTCTCGAGTATTGCGTATTTGGCCATTTTTTTATTTAGATATATAGATTTATTTTCAACACATTATTTTTCGCGATACATTAGATACGATCCGTGTTGTCATTGATGATTAACTTCCTGCGTCACAAGTCACAACTCAAATTCTGACCCAAATTCGTTTTTAGATATTTTACTGTTTCATAAGATTAAGCAGCATTTTATTAGATAAAATCAGTATCCATATGTATCAAGCTTCGTAAAAGCTCAAATTTAAGTAAAAGTTGAGTACAATGTTCTCCGACCGATTCCGGCCATGGCGGCCAATCTCATTGACACGGCCAAGTACGCAGGAGATATTATAGTGCACAAGTGTACGCGCAGACACAAGTGCACTCTCTATTCCTATCACTCTCATACTCCGGTGGGACGACTACTCGACACGACCAGTGAGAGCTAAGGACCGACGGCTTTACGTGCTCTCCGAGGCACGGGGGTGACACACCGCCAACTTCCCAACTCCGGGCTGTTACTGAGGCTAACGAAACAGAAAGATTCAATAACTAAACTTGGCCCGACCCGGGACTCGAACCCAGGACCTCTCGGTGTGTGACCGTACATGCTAGCCACTACACCACCGAGGCAGTAAAGTTGAGTACAGAGGGTGGACATAATCATGAGCAACAAGTGTCGTGTAATGTTAGGACTTAGAGCAACATATTACTGGTCTATATCGCAAATCAGATTTTGTGCCATTGGTCCTTGGCGGTTAATGGATTCGACCGGCGCGGGCGCATCTCTCCCTCGTCTCCCCTCGCGCGCCGTCCATCTTCATTGATCTATAAAAAGCTTTTGTGTATTGTCTATTTTCTGTTTGCTATCTTCGCTATGCTTTCAAGGCATTAATTACATTATTTGGCGAGTGCATTTTACTTCAAATTGGTGATATTAGCCTTCTACTCACAACATTAATTACGTTTCTATTAGCGAACGTCTGAGATATATGTCAATGCAGATTGTGCGTCTTTTCTTGATAATCTGGAATTCTAGAATATGCATGTAATTTATACTCGGAAACGGTCATCGGGTCATTAATTATGGAAATTTTATCCTTCTTATTTGCTTTAACGCAAATTGCTATCAACACACTGCGCCAGCGCGAGGTGGATCGGACCAGATTGGAGAAAATAATGTTTATTATTACGTCGATCATTTAATTAAAAAAACAGAGTATAACAAATGATAACAGTGCCTTTAACGAGACTTTGGATAAAGCTTGTCTTATCTTATTCTCATTGACATTACATTAACGAAACGGTTAATTATCGTCGAGTTATGCAACTGCGGGTCAGGGAATGTGTTCGCAAACAAATAGTTACATTAGTACTCAGTACTGATTACTTGCACCGATACGAATTTACACGCGCAGTTGGCAGATAAGGATGCGTTTCTCAGTCGCTGTTTAGAGTCATACGTTTGAAATTAATTTCACTTGCATCCTCTTAGTAGTAAATCTAAGAACAACAGTACCTTTTGAAGTAAAAAAAAGTCTTAAAATGAAAAAATATATTATGTAAAATTGAAAATATATGGACGTGTCAAAGACCTAGCTTTCAATTGTTTTCGTCCGCTATTCCCCTTCTGCGTCGTTTGACCGAATGTCAATCCTCTTCACTACGTACATATTTTATTAGCACTTGCTGACGTCAGCGGTCAGGTTCGGGGTGAGGGCCTCGGCGGAATATCTGTATCAATAACCTTAACATTAATTTCTCTGCTATTATACATTTATAACAAGTAACAAGATGTAATTAGCTAAATGTTTCATTGCTTTTCATATATTTTTTTAATCTCATTACTACCTATATACTTAATGTACGAGTACAGTTATTATATCTTGAAGCCTCGGTTTTTCGTGATTCTCCGCTATATTTAGGAAACAAAACCTTACTTTTTTACTTTATTACTACAGTTGAATGTTGCTTGAAATGGTAAAAATAATTTATTCCTGGAATAAGGACGGAATTTTAAGTGAAATGTAATGTCGCTGATGAACTGAATAATACAAAGAGTTTAAATAGCTCTGGAGTCGCTCTATATAATAATTTTTGATTGAATGTAAAATAATTTTTTATCGAAATATTTATTTGACAATCAAATATTGTGCGAACGTTGAAAATCGATAGATATTAGTCGACGATGTCACACCTACCAAAATTAGGCATACTCTATGTTCATAGCTCTAGGTAGAGCTACCACGCGTTTGAGACTTACAAAACGTAACGTAAATTATTTAAGAGAAAATATTAATTTTAAAATTAAACAATAAGTAATATAATGTATATATTAATTATTATATTATAATATAAGCCTTCTTTGCCGTAACGATTAGAAAAATATCCTAGTGTAGGACTCAGGTAAGATCTCCAGAGAAAATACGTATTATGTATTAACAAATAATCAACAAGCCTATGTCGATGAATATTTGGACAATGAGCGGTAAAGCACTAGCGCGTAGATATGAATTAGGTATTATTAATTAAACCTTTAATTAAAAATTAAATAAAATTAAATCCCTCGTACTGAGGGAGGCCCGTGCCCAGCAGTGGGACGACAAAAAGGGCTGATGATGATGATGATGATTATTAATTATAGTACTTAGCAGTAACATTTGTTCAATACGAGTCTGACAAAAACAAAAATATTAAAGTTTCATTCATTTATTAATGTTGTTTAGTTCAACCGTCTAAGTACATTCCTCAAAAACGTTACCTATGGTTTACACTTTACTGGCAGAAAGACGAACATATCGCATTCATATATATGTGGCTGATAATTTAACGAATATATTATGTTATAATTTGTAATCTCAGTGGAGTCGCTCTTGACCGATGGTTTCTGGACATTAGTTACTAGTTAGCACCATCTTATCGAAGGTCGCGATAAGCGCTATCCGGGGCGCGACCTGGCGATAGCCCGGGCCAGGCCCGAGACTTGAGGCGCATATACGGGACATCGAAAACATACAATCTTTTCCATTCACGCGCAATACTTGTCTCGCCCTCGCGGAGACAACACGGGAATTGTTCAGCTACTTTAAGCCACATTGTGTATTGAATGTGAAATTGAGTGACTTACTTGGATTTACATAAACCTCAGGTAACGTCAGCGCGGCCTCTTGTCGATGAAATTAGATTAAGATGTTTTATTTTATTACAATCTATTTCATTATCATAATAAATTAACCAGCGCTCTCTTTGATCCTAACCTTTTTTTATTGTTGGGAATCGACTTTGATCCTAACCTAACGTAACTGCGGTTTGCGTATTCTTTACTAAGTACCAGCAAACTCTAGTACTCTACTACTCTATTAAGTAGGTTAAAATAAATTAACGGTTTTTATAATTTTCTAACAAATAAAAGTAATGTAAGTTATTCCTTATAACATTAGCTATCAGCGAGTGAAGTGCCGTCAAAATCGGTTAGAACTAATCTATTTTCCCTCGTAACAAACAGACAGACAGATCAGACAAAAATTTAAAAAAAAAGATTTTTTTATGTAAATAGGTATAGTATATTATACTTTCAGCATTTATTGAAAAGCGGTTAATTTGAAATTATAAACAGACACTTCGATTTTATTATTATATATTTATTTAGGTATATATAGCTACTGATTTAAGGAAACTTCTTAATGAATCCTTAATAAATATTGTGTGCTTTATTATTTTTGTGATAGTTACTCGCTGTTCCCATCTACATACATCATAGTATTATGTAATAAACAAGGACATTTTACATTATATTGCTGAATTAAAAAGTTCTGGCTAGAGTTACATAAAATTAGTATATAATATAAGTGTAGTAAGTACCTATTACCCGCGTTGATCAGAGTTGCTTCCCTCTTCGTAACTTACCCAGCTCCATGGGGCCGGGGCAGATAACAGATTGCTCTACAAAGGAAATTTCTATTAAGATGCATAAGTACGTATCAACTATCAAGTGCTTCTGCGCCGTAAAGTGTCAGCTCTTATATGATCTGAATTTTGATTAAATTACCTACGCTCGTCTTACTGTGTGATTTAAAGTTGTTGGCCCTTATAAGCTCGTGGGTTTATTCAACGTGTAGTAATCCCTATACCGAAATAATCGGATCAGATTTTTGAGAATGTTTTGAAGAATTTATGTTTTGATTTTGATGAATGTCGCAGTGCGTGTGCGCCGCCGCGCCGCCCCGCCGCGAGGACGCGCAATCTTAAATACTACGCTTAATTGATTACTGTTATCGAGCGTTACATTTCTGTCTAAGCCCTGGTATTTGTAATTTGGTAAGATAATACATTCACGGCCGAATTATTCAAAATTATGAAATGCCATATTTATACGATAATCCAATTAAATCTCAAAAATTGACACATTCAACAAAAAGCTCTCTTTTTGGTTCATTATCGTAGCAAGTTAATAAGCAAAATTTTATTTTAGACACAGCATTAAATTGCCTCCGCATAATGAAAAATTTTGTTCTATTCTTATTACTATAATTAATAATAATAACATTTCACTTGTAAATTGTTTCTAACATGACTTAACGTAAACGAACCTATTACCGCCAGTTTAAGCTAAGTTCAGATTGATATGCAAAAAATAAGCACTTGATTAATAAAAAGTGTGTTTTTTGATTTTTTTTCAAATACTGAAATTAACGATCTTTTTAGTGAGCTATAGAAACAATTGGCAAAAATGTAATAAAAATTAAAAAAAATTATTAATTGATGAAAAGGGCTATGCTCCTATTACCGATCCAAAGCATGGAGTGTGCTACTATTACCGTTTTTATGGAACCTTTTACCGACCGCTAAATGAATAGAACAATTGAAGTCAAATAAAAATGTTCATGTGAGCTTAAATATTTATGTAAATGATCTTCAAAAATACAAAATGTTTTATTTAAAACTTAAGTCTACAAAATTTGCTTAACAGCCATAAATGAGTCTCGTACAATATACTTATTAATATATAAAAAATTTAATATAGCAAATTATAGTATAATGAATGCAAATGCAAACCTATCGAACTCAAAAACAAGAAAATCGTATTTTTGCAGTCTACTTAAGAAGGGAACAGTTGATTGACTTTATATTGCTTACGTTCTGATCGTTCAATTTTCTGAAACAAATTTACTTACCTAGTCAAACATATTAAGTCAATCAATGAGAAAAGTCAATAGATGATTTTTTATACATATTAGTTCTTTTTAATTAATAATGAATTACTATTTTTAAATATAATATTTTCTTAATAGTGTATTTTTTGTTTATTATAAGATGATATAATGTTAATTACATTATATTCACATGTAAAATATATAAAAAATAAAAAAAACTACACTATCAACAACACAAACAGACGAAAATTTGCAAATGTACAGGTAGATCGTTATTAGATTCTATTAAAGAAATTCGCATAACCTATTACCGACCCAGTTAAAGATACATGGTATTAAGTAAATGTAGTGTATTAAGTACATTTATATTATGATTATATTGGTGCAGTTGCTAAGAATATATAATATAAACGTATCTTAACTATAAAAAGGATATTTGATAATTATACATCCTACATTCATCAAAACATTTACACAAAAACACAGTTGATTTTCACAACTATTGATACATTTAATTGTATGGCGTTAATAGCTCAAACACAACTTGATATATTAACTAATGAAATTAGTGTCGTCTAATGCTTATATATTTATACATTATGACAAGAAAAATGGAAATTAAAATGTTCTCCGAAAACCTAACAGCGACTTGGGTCGGTAATAGAAACAAAATTGTGATTATTGTTCCTATTACCGTTCCATTTTAATATTGAATTTAAGGCAGATTAAAGCTATATCTCATGAAAATTAGTTATTATTTATATTAATGAAAGTATTAAGAAGGTATCAAGAGAGTAAAAGTGTTCATAAGAATCATTTGCGATTACATTTTCTCCTAAAAATAAAATGAGTGGTACTTAAGTAATCGTGAGCGAGACACTATGAAATACGCGCTGTTACCGGAGTCCAACGACGAAATGTGCCATCATTCTTTAAATCGTTGGTTTATGCACACAAGCAAGTGATAAATATTTGTAATACCAATAGTTTTATATTTTCTCTAAAGAAACCACTAGTCTAACTTTAACGTAACTCTTTAAAACGATGATTTTATGAAACGGGCGGTAATGGGTGCCGATTTTAAGGGGTCGTTATTAGGTGCGTTTACGTTAGTACCTTTATTTTAATAATAATAAAATAATTAAAATTCAAAAGAAAATAATTTCAAAAAACTTATACTTGATTGTACTTATAAAGAATACTTGATAGTGTAGTTTTCATTTAATTTTATTCCATTTAAATCAGAAATTTCCATTCATTCATAATAGTTTAAAATATTAGGTATATACCTACATCAATTTATGATGTAAATTTTGCTTTGATTTGCATCGACTGGCACCGACTTCGAGAATGTCTTTATCGTATTCGTAAATGAAAACTACTAATAATCGCTTATTATTTGGTTTTTAGTGTTTTGTAGTAATTTTTATTTTTTTTTATTTTACCACTTTTACACGACGATTTCGAAGTGAGTTCGAACAGCCAACACTTTTTTATATTGGGAAACGCATCGTAAAAATCATTTCTTCCCTAACGCGTAAATGAAGTAAGTAAAGTTCTAATAATTGAAAATAAGGCATTTTTCTACATATAGATTGCACTTCTATACATAGTATGTTATGTATATTATGTCACGTGTACTGAGAGTAACTTAAAACCTGAGGTTTAAAACCACGGACGGACAGACGTCTCCTATTGTTGTAGTCGCCGGATTGACATGAGGCGTAATTGAAAGATTGCTTCATCATAGAGTCACTTTAGGCCAGTCGGTAGTATCTATAGCTAGTGGTAGGTATCTATAGCTTGCGCTTGCAATCTAAAAGGTCCGAAAGACATTTACTTAAAAACAAGGAATTTTATCAACACTCTAAAAAATCTAATTAATTATTTTTTTAGTTCAATACATTATTTCAAGGGGGTGGAACTGCTTCGTCATGTTAGACTACTAAATGATTAATTTTATGCTGCACCCGTCGGGTCCAATATATTATCGATATTTGTTTACCAATCAACAAATATCGATTAACGTAAAAAGTAACCTAAATCCACGCGTCGAGATGCAAAGATAAATGTTTGTGAAATGTTCACTCCCACAATTATCTATTTTTATTCGGTCGCAACGCACTTTTTACCAGAGACTGATCGCATCGTGTCACTGCTTCAAGACTTTTGACAATTTTGATATCTAGTTGTTCTTGAAATTGTTCTCACTTATTTATGCTACATTAATACAATGAAGCATGTACATTGTCCATGATAACATATTATGTTCTACTCGGTTGTGTTTCGTTAACTAATACCGTTACATAATTTTACTTTTCATTATCGTCAAGTGTAAACTAAGAGTACCATAAATTACGGTGTCTCGTCGCCGACGTTTTCGTTAATATTTGTATTTACCGAGCACTTATATTACATGATGTTATTTTCCATCGCGTGGAGCCAATTTTGCTATTGAATACATAACAATGTTGAGAATTATTGTATAATAAGTAGCTTTATATTTGCAAGTGACGCTTGTATATAATTTAATAGATTTCTTAGTTTCATATTTACTCGGATTGTGATTTTACGTTATACATATTATTATTATAAAAGTAATAATTTATTCAATGAGTCACGAATCAATTCTTACACGGCGCTTATTTTGCATATTATGTACTTATGTTCCTATTATCTGACTCTACACTGCCGCTGCCGAGCTGTGTTATATAACTGAGAGGTATAATCAACAAGGAAAACAAACGTTGGCGTCCGGCGAAGGCTCGGCACGGAGGGCGGTGGGCGCGCCGCCGCGTCACGCCGCGCCGTGCGCCTGCGCACTGCTCACATATCGAGCTATTTTTGTATCAAACCGATTTTATTCAAGTTCAATCTAAAACTATTAATAACAGAAAATAACCAACATACCATATAATTATTACTGGATACGAATATAGCATCCTTGATATTCTTACGTAAATTATGTAGGTAATTTATTAAAATAAACTGCAGTAAGTAGATGAGCGATCTCGTTCACAAATCACAGCTACTAAGTCAGTACTCACTTAGCTATTTCATTGCGTTGGTATCGCTAAGTTCAACTTACGCAGAAGTTATTTATTTATATTATATAGGCCTTGCTTCGCTCGAGTGCGTATATATATGCGTCCCTTCTCCCATTTAGCCATACATTTAATTGCTTTTCATTAAATTGTTTAGGCAGTGCATACTGACAAAGCAACTATACGCCCATTTTTTTCGACATCAATTAATCAATAATTAATCTTGTTATGAATTCTGAAAGTAAACACATTTTTATGAGATTGAAGAATAATAAGAAAAGCTTATTATCGTAAGAATTTTCAGAAAAGTATTCTACTTTCAATTACTTTTTACTTTTAGAGTAGAACATTGTGTAACGATTTATTAAAATAATATACTGTATAGAAATATTATCTTAGGAACCATAACGGAATGTTGATACATGTATAAGTTAAAAAAATATATAATTAAATACGTAGAAAAGGTTTTATGTTTTTGATGTTTCTAATAGCATAAAGCATATTTTTTGTGGGCATTAGAAGATAGGATCATTATTATCGGTCTCTGTCATATTAACGATAACATATCAAACTAACACGAAATATCCGGTAAAAGTGTTTGTTGTCTCTCTTTGCTATAGAAAATATTAATTCACAGTTACAATACAGATGTACGACAGTGTGTACGAAATAACGCTGCACGTAATACGGAAATTTTGCAATACGATCTAAGAATATCACTGAAGAGTTTCTTGACATAACATCATTCGCTACTTCTATCTGTCCAATCGGAGAAAAACAAACGAAGGTTTTTATCCTACTATCCTACTAATATTATAAACGTGAAAGTTTGTAAGAATGTATAGATGTATGTATAGATGTACTCTTTGACGCAAAAACTACTGAATGGATTTAGATGAAATTTTACAATAATATAGCTTACACATCAGAATATCACATAGGCTATAGTTTATAAAAATATACTATCGAAACCCGTGGCTTCGCTCGTGTTAAATCGCTAGTTTATTAATCATAATATATCGCTGCCCCCGGAGAATAAAATGATAACTGATATTACCATAGTTTTAGTATAACATATTTGAAATCTACGGTGCATCTACCCAATTTTTTTCGTTAATTTCCAGTTATTATTTAAAAAGTTGTAGAATAATGTAATAATACTTATTCGTCACTCAAGGCTTCGTGAAAAAAATATAATATGAAGTCAGTTAAACAGTTTCTTCATTAAAGATTCAATAAAAACTTTTGCAATAATATATTTATAGGTACCTATATAACAAATCGGCAAGATAATTGTGAACGCTATATTATCATTTAGTTCTTGTAATAATATATCTTGCCATTCTTTTGTCATTAGAGCAATCTTAGATTAGGCAGTTAAAAGTAACGAGAATAAAATGCTATGCTAAGTGTTATTAGTAAATAAAATCAACAACTGAATTTTAGTAACTTTTTAAATTAACTAAACTAACTAAATAATATCTTCAGTCGGATAATCTTAGCATAACATATTTTAAAGCATTATAAAAGTAAAAAATTAGTTTAATTATATATATTTTTTATCTCTCTACATCTATTCGTTAACAAGTTATAGTCAAAAAAAGGTTTTTATTTTCCCTGAAAAATCGTGTTTTTGCAGTTATCATTTTATTCCCCGGGGACGGCTATGTAATCAATTATCTATTAAAAATACCAATTTACTATCGTCGCTTTTTCGTTTCATTACACTGTACCTGGATGACCGTTGATTATCGATAAAGTTGATTATTGAAAACACGAATAAAACAACATTTTCTGAAAATGAATCCTAGCTAGATCGATTTATCGCCCCCGAAATCCCCTGTTTACTAAATTTTATGAAATGTATATATATACATACATACATACAAGAATTGCTCGTTTAAATTATATAGAAAGGTATGTTATCGTGCTTAAACTGTTATGATTGAAGGGGAAAACATTTGGTTGTTCAATGTTCTTTATTCTAGGGCTTATAGGCGAGACCAAAAACCATGTGGTCATGATTGAAAGGCGTTGATTATTGTCATATAAAGTCACGTGTAATAACCTAAGCCATAAAATGTGACTTTAAACAGTGGTTTACCTAAGTGATAATGTAACATAATTGTCGGTGTCGGACATTTTGAAAAATGTTTCACTATTATAATAATAATCAACTTCCTCTTACAAATGATTCCACAGTTTCGTCTCTTATTAAAATAATATTTTTGCTTGCTATTGGCAAATGGAACAATTTACTAGCATATTGACCCGGCTTTACGCGCATTATTTATATTATGCACCCCGCGGCTTCGCTTGCGCTATCTTTTGCTATCTTTGGCTTTTTGCTATTAAGTACTTATAATTTGTATTCCTAAAACGATTTAGAATAATACCGCATTTATATTTCCACTCCTCTGTTCTGAGGGCTGAAGTTATTATATTTATGTAAAATAGCAAAAAATATAAGTAAATTGTCTAGATAAAGAAGCTTCTAGCTTATCACAATTATAGAACTCCGCGACTGCCCCTCGGCCAGCGCGGGGCCGGCGCGGCCGGCGCGGGCCTCACGAGACGGCGATAACTGATTGCGATATAATGTGTGATTATCGATTGGTGAACTAGTAATTTGATAATTCCAAAAATATATAGACAATTCCGTATAAATAAGAATTATTATTTATTATATATTTAGGTTACACACTAAACCTTCAAAAAAAAAAACTTCGATTCACGGTGAACTAAAAATTGCGCGCACGCACAGATGTCACATAATGTGCTTAAATTTTAAATAAAAAAAATATTTAAAATTGTGTACAAATGTTAACTTTTTTTTTATCGCTCAAATCGATCAAAGTGGTTTCGAATGTATAGAATTTAATATTTTAAATACAAAGAAAAAGAACCGAATAATAAAATTTGATAAACATTTTTGTAAAATACTTTCTTTGATTTACGCGACTATTTAAAATCATAAACAAAAAAATAAATTTTGTAATTTTTTTATACTAATTTATAGTTTTGCAGCAATTATGGTCGACGGGGGAATCATGATTTATAATAATAATTAATAATATATTTTACCCTCCATAGAAACACCCGCATAGTATCATGTCGACGGCGGTGGAGAACAGCCCGTCGGTGACGCGTGTCTCCGGACACCCCTACGTGAACGGGTCAGCCACCAACGGCACCGCTACCAACGGCACCGGCGGAGCTCACGCGTGGGAGCAGCAGTTCCTCCCCCCTCCCCTACAACTTGACGACAGAGTACGAGCCATTAAGGTAAGCTTCGGTTTCTCCTCTCATATTAGAAAAGGTATATGAAATGATACGAGTATATGATGTGAAAGCTCAATCTCTCACAAAGTTGTAGATGCGTTGTCGTCGCTTCATCCACTTTCTCTCTTAGTTTTTTTTTACTCCACAGGAACGTCTGTAATATTCTCACAATATACTACCGGACTCAGAAAAAAAATGGATTTTTTTTATATTCACGGCGTATGATAGCACATTTTGAGCATATTTTGGCACAATATTTTTATTCTATGAAAATTCGAAGGCGGGTAAAACGCATTGGACATGTTGATGGTTGGGATCTTTTCATAACAGAATAATTTCCCGGTAGGAAATAAAAGTCATAACATGAACAATCTGGTCCACTTAAATTAATACAATATTATTAACGTAATAAATAATAATCTGATAAATTTCGGTGTACCTTTTACACGGAAAAATAGGGTTGATGTGGGGGGATAATGGAATAGAGCATTCTGTTCGAGATATTTTAATGTATTAAGCTTATCATATCATAAGCATAATATTATTACCATTTTCGATACAAATTATTATATTATTATTTATCTTATTAAAAAGGTTATCTTATTAAAAACTTTCCTGGCCAAGAGCATTATTATGTACGCTCTGGAAGTAGGAGGAATCTGACCTTAAGATTTTTTACATATTTTTCTGCAAATTATATATGTATACATTTACTATTTTTGCCAAGTTATATTGTTGTTCATGTTAATTTACTAGTTTATTCAGTTCAATTTTTATCACAATTTTTAATTAGTTATGCAATAGTCCATTAATATTTTTTTCTGCTTGAACATGAGCATTGACCGTGTGATAATTGTTAAACTATTATTTGAGATTTTTTTCCTCTATTGGGACAATTTTTGGAAGGCTTCAGAATAGATCCCCGTTGGAAAAATTAAAAAATATTTATTTTTCAGTTTTTTATTAATAATTTTTGTTAATTATTAATGATCGCTTATTGTTTAAAAATTTTTATAAACAAATGTAGTTTATTGAATTTTTTTTATAGAATTTTAATCTTTGATACAAATAATGATTTTTAAAAGTAAAATTGTTCCTTAAAAAAAATTGTTATTGCTTAAAAACACATTTGTTAATTAACCATCATTTTCTCCCACTTCTGATATATAAACTAATAGTTTATAATATATTATTGGTCCTATAGTTCCGGGTAGGACTTTTATTTTTCTTCTTTTTGAATGTCTTTCTAAATTAGAAAAAATTTTACTAGTTTTTTTAAATATGTGTAAAATACTAAACCCCTTTTATTTTATAAGTCAATTGTTATTAACTTTTGCAAGTTTTGGAAACGAAACTTAATTTTTTTTTTCAATAATCATCTAGATGCTCATGCCATTCCGAGTCGAATCGACTACTGAAAAAAGTTGACCGAAAATTTAAAAATAAATTATTTTTAACAAATTGCCAAAGCAAAATAACCCTAAATAGATACATATTCGATTAATCTATCAATTTGTAAACATAATCAAAATACCTGGCTGGCACCGACTTCAAAATTAACAAAGTTCTTAAAAGTATTATTTTCTACTTTTTAGTTTAGATTTATTTAGTTTGGAAGTCGTTTTTTGTTTTTTTGAACTATCGGTCCATAAGTGCGTATTATATTGAAAGAATTGAAGAGTTCCGTTACTTTGTCATGGATCTCATCATCAGAACCTTACCAAACTCTCACCAAACTACCCTTGAAGTACATCCTTTCCAATAAAAAAAGAATCATCGAAATCGGTCAGCGTGATATTGAGTTATTCGTCCATTTGTCGCGCACACACTTAATGCAAATTTAAGACTATGGTTTTCTCATGGATGCGATTGTCTGAACTGGAAAATATTAAAATGGGACCACACCGGAAGCACTACCTTTCAAATAAAAAAAGAATCATCAAAATCGGTTCACCCAGTTCAAAGTTCTGAGCTAACAAACATAAAAAAAAAACATACAGACGAATTGATAACCTCCTCCTTTTGGAAGTCGGTTGAAAAAGCACTTGTTGACTAGACTATACAAAATCACGAGTCTTCGAAAGTTAATAAGATTAAAAAAATTATTTTTAACAAAAAACAAAAACCGACTTCAAAACTAAACAAATCTAAACTAAAAAGTAGAAAATAATACTTTTAAGAACTTCGTTAATTTTGAAGTCGGTGCCAGCCAAGACTGATAGATCACTTATCTTGCCTTTGCAAGGAACTTTCGAACGGTATTTTGATTATGTTTACAAATATTATAGATATAGATTAATCGAATGTGTCTATTTAAGGTTATTTTGCTTTGGCTGGCACCGACTTCTAAATTAACCAAGTTCTTAAAAGTATTATTTTCTACTTTTTAGTTTAGATTTGTTTAGTTTTGAAGTCGGTTTTTGTTTTTTGTTAAAAATAATTTATTTTCAAATTTTTAACGGAAAGTAGATACTTATTTTGTTTATGTACAAAAAAGAATTTTCCAAATCGGTCCAGCCATCTTCGAGTAATGGGGAACATACATAAAAAAAAGTCCCCAACGAATTGAGAACCTCCTCCTTTTTTTAGAGTCGGTTAATAAGAGCCTGAAAGAATTTAACTATCGGTCTATAATTACGTATAATATTGAAAGAATTTTCTTTTAACTCCTAACCGTTGAGGAGTTGTACCTTCCATCATTAGCTCAACCACAGGAGATGATGATTTTCAGACGCAAATACTTGAACAGCTTTAGAAAATATATGAAAAACGTAATAAGGGCCTATAAAATTTGAGAGTTGTCTTCGATTTCCCTGGGATCCCATCATCAGATCGTGACTTGGTGACTATGGGACCAACTAGAAACTATACCCTTTCTAACAAAAAAAGAATTTTCCAAATCGGTCCAGCCATCGTCGAGTAATCGGGGAACATACATAGAAAAAAAAAAAAAAGTCCCCGACGAATTGAGAACCTCCTCCTTTTTTGAAGTCGGTTAATTATTCAATTCAACTCAATTCTCTTGTTAATGAATTAAATTGAATAATTTTAATTTGACAAATTATATTTACTTCATTTCAAATTTGGCAGAGACAGATAATTAAAGTATGGATTAGCATAGAGGTTACTTTGTATCCGTAAAAATGTACAGTTCCAGTGGGATAGATTTCTTTTTGTTTTTCACTCGGGCTTGTCACCCGAGCGAAGTGAGGATGAGTAGCTTGTAATTTATAGGTATATAATTCATTCAATATTGATAAATTAGTCTTGGTTCAACAATTACATGAAACTGCAAAAAGTATTTTTTCTAATAAAGGTTAATGATAAGATAATGTTCTGTTTTTAATAATAAGTGCGTGTTGCGTAAATTACTGATTTGTTTTATATAAAGCCAGTTTATTTCGGCTCTTTAGTAACTACTTTTACATTTATACATTTATCTTGGGCATCTAAGTGTATGGAAGTTTTATTATGTTGTTGCTAATTTAGTACAAAATTCAGAATGTTGTTATTATTACTTAAATATATAATTAAAACTTAAAAAGAAATAATTGATAAATGAATGCGTTTTAACCTCATGATCTTTTGTAAAACATCTCAAGATAAGCAGGGTTTTGTATTGACTATTTCACAGGTCACTTAATTTGCCTGGAATTTTCTGAAGTGATAATAAAATATTATCGCCGCTGAATGTGTACAGAATGCTGGCCCCTATCAGTGAACCCGGCGATAAAAAGATGGCCAAAATACAGTGTTGAACAACACGCCCGAGCATTGTCGTAGTTAGATACTCGTACCTACATAACATGAAGTGTATCTGTACGGCGGCATTGGATTTCCCTTGAGTCGCAATGAAGATATTGTTTAATTATGCATGCGTACATCTCAGTCCCCGCAATAGACCCCGGAGACGTGTTTATGCTATATTTATACTTATACACAACTAGCTGACCCGTGCCCACTTCGTTGGGCATAATGTTAATAATCATTTTTTAGTACAGAGTGTTATGTTATAATTTCTAACTGCCAAAAGGAGGGTTATACGTAGGTATTTTATTAATATTAAATTTTCTATACTAATATTAAAAAAACTACTTTTTGTAACTTAAATATAAAAGTTGGACATATGCTGTCGTTGACTTTTTTGTAGGCATTTTGAAGCTCCACATCTTTTCTCTAGAACTCAAAAATATATCTTTCATAGTTAAGGCAGCGTTCGTAAGAAACGCTTTCATTCGACCGTTTTTTCTCCGATTCACTTTGCAAAACGGAGTACCACGTAAAAGCCTTTTTATTTTTCGGTTTTTTATATAACCTATCGGTTCAGTACATCCCGAGATTACCCCTTACAATTTAACAAACACACAAACTTTACTTCTTTATAATATAATATAGTATATATAGTATAGATATAACGTAAAGAAGTTTCTTCGTCTTTGAACCTCTTTAGTAGGAAATTAAAATACTGGAACTGTTTATAATAAATGAATAATCATAATTCTAATAAATAACCCCCTGTTGACTTAATGTTTTAGTGAGCTTAAATCAAATCGTTACATATCTTGTGCAGAATTAAATCAAACGTATTTCAGACTCTTTTAGTTATATATATGCCTATTACATACATCCATTTTTAGAACTGTAGTAGAAACGGCACGTGCAATTAAGATATTTTCAATTCGATGCACTTTATTGTGATGAATGGCGCCTTGATTGACACGCTCCGACACCTGACAGCTGACGTCGAACTACACGCAGTCAATTATTAAAACGAGCACTTGCCCGTAGCCTGAAGTCTCGCTCTTAGTTTAATGAATGACGACCAGAAGTTTTAAAAACAACTTCGATTCGGACAATAATCCATTATGAAATACAACCGAACCGTATTTTCAATTGTTTGAGGGATTTTAAAACATAGCGACTATTAGGACCTCAAATAATATCTTCGCATCTTTATAGATATATATTCATATTTCATACATAACATAAAATGGCATAGAAAGATGTATACAACATAAGTCAGTGCCCTTACTTTGATTCTTAGGGTCTTGATTGACCTAATTCGACGCAAGTGGCCTGCGACGAGCGCGGACGCTACAGTTGCGGGATCGGTCGCTGTTATTGATACTTGTCACAGTTCCCGCAAATTGTAAAACAATCAAGTCCTTAAATTGAACCATTCAAAATGTAGAGATGATTTTTGCACTCATATTTTGTATCATTTATAATGAAGACTGTAGGTTTTTCTTATTGTAGACATAATGACGATGACGTTTGGCTCAGGTTGTAGGAACCCTACTTGCTCTCCCAGCGGTTGTAGGTTGTCTGCCACAATAACAGGTTGCTTCATTTTGTAAATTTGGTGAAATTTTTTTACATCGAGATGTGTTGAAGCAAAAAGTAGACCGTTAGGAATGTCAGTATAGATTTTATCTAATCCTAATACTATGTACGTTACGAAAGTATATTAAAAATATCATAATATAATTTGTTATCCTAATTAGGTGATAAAATATTTCAATCTATTCATAATAATTATATCAAGTAGTTTTTATAAAAAAACTATTTTTGTTACAATTAACCATTATAAATTCAACATAATTCTGACGCGGTGTGTCGTATTAAAATCCATGGTGCTGGGTTCTATAGGTAATATTGGCATTGTTTCCTGAGTTGGTGTTTGGCGTATTAATGAGTAATGAGTAGTAAAGTGCACTTAAAATTTAAATTACTATTAAAAAACATACTCGTATCAATTAACATCATCAGTACATTCAAGTGTGTTAGTCTTGGCTGCTGCTGAGTTTTTCGTGACATTAACAATAAAATTTCGTTAAATATTTCGTTTCGTCCCGGGGCTAGAACCTACAGCCTATTTTGATCAACCAGGGGGTAATAAATTCATGCCACGAATAGATACATTCAAGGAGAGGATCTCTATTACTTTGTATTACTTACACAAAAGTATTTTGAAACTCTTTGCTGAATAAATATTAAATGAAGTATTATTTTTTACGATTTTTGTTAAATATCAAGATTTACAACTCTGATGACGTCACCCGCACAGCCCACACCGCACTGCGATCCGTGTCATGTCATATACTTTAATTGTATGCAATTAGCGTATTGCGATTGTTTGGTAGCGCGAGCGCGCGTCGTAAAGATAATACACACTGAAGGAAAGATACACTTTAAGCTCTTTATTGTTATATTATATTTGTCGTTGGTTATCGACCCTCTTTAGATATGTAGGATATAGAAAATGCTCAATTACAGGAAAAGCACGATAAATGTGGTCAGCTAATAAAAGAAATTATTGCTGTCATAGTCAATAATATTACAGTAGGCAGAAAGACAAGAGACTTAGAGTTTGTATCGTCCATATCATATTATTATACCTCCTAGCTGGAGATAAACCTGATATTGGTTTTATAACTGCGTCAAATAGGTGTTAAAACTTAAACAAAGAATGTTCAGATGTAATTGAGACAAGTTTAGTAGTAAATATTAGCAATAATCATAGAGACAGACATACATTTATTATATGAAAATATTTTCACACCAGAGATGATATAAAGTCATAATAATGCAATCCGATGCGACACATAAATCCTCAAAGGAGTATCAGTAAGGCCGGTCTCCAGAAAACCTGCGGCAACAGCGTGATTAATCGCAGCTGAATTACCGATTCATTAAGGATTGAAAATAATTTCCGTTCAGTAACAACGCATGAATAATGAACTCGAGATAATTTTTATCAATAAGTTATTGAAGTCTCGTTAAGATATTAAAGGTATGTCGATTCATGCACTCTGTATAACTAGGTACGTGTTGTATATATTTACTTCGCACCACCCAGAATATATTTGCTGATTTAATTACCATTGCACGCACCATGGCGACGGTTATAACTGATACGTCAAATCAAGCTTCTAGGTTTAACCATTTAATGGTTAGTGTAGAATTCTTAGAGAAATATTTCTCGTGATGCACTCACATACAGATAGAATATTGAAAATTATAGATTCGGCCTCTTTATTGAATAAATTACTATTTTAATATGATTTTCTAAAAAATATTTCATACGCAGATTCGACTATGTTAGAGTTTTATTATATCTTATCTCTATAGCAATACTTTTTGTCTAAATTTTCCCTTAACTATTTGGGGCAACCGACGTCACCGGCGACCGGCCGACAACCTTCTCTCCCCATTCGCAGAAGCCCTATCTCCTTATTTATCAAACAAATGACATTTTTTGTATATTTGGGCAGTAATTTGGGTTTTCTTCAGTTGGTACCAAACGAGTTATGTTGATAAAGTAATATAAAGTATTATTTTATATTTGGACTTGTTCGTTTTCTGGATGGTTCTTTTGTTCGAATAATTATTTACTCTCTTGAACTAATAACTAGAAAAGAACAAACTAATATCATAAAGTATAAAATATTTGCCAACATCTATACCGTAAAATATGTATGTAATCCAAACTTTTCATTTATAAATTAGATATAAGTATTAAGAAAGGAACAAAATGGTCTCTTCAGGAAAAAATGCGTTAGAAGTTATACTTCTTTGGCGTAACAAGATTAAAATCTTTTCAATAATTTTATCTTTCGCCTTATTCTATTGTAAAAAAAATGTTGACTATCGCTAACTTCAGGGTGTCGGTTTTTCGTGACGGTGTGCGTGCACGTCGTAAAAATTTACTTTCATCATTTTTCCCTAACGCGCCAAAAGAAGTATAACTTCAAAATTAAAAAAGAGATTAAATACGGTAGTTTATTATGGTTATATAGATTTGTTATTAATGTTTATGTATAATGTATTGGAAAAATAAATAATTAATTTCTCGTAATTGACTGACGAAATAAAAATCAAGTGATAAGTATTTATAGCGTACTATACTCGTATACGTAGTACGTACATGTCTACAATATACATACATACTTCAAGACTCATTATAATTATGTTATTGAATGAGCCATTAGCTCTTTTTTACTTTTACAGAAGTAATCACACCACCAACTTCCAGTTACTGAGTCGAAAGGCTTTTGATGTGAAATGTTATTAACGCAGCATTGCTTATGCATGCACGATGCCAACAGCTCATTTCAAGTCTCGACATCTTTTATTAGACATTTTTAAACACTTCACTAATACAAAACTGTAATTAATAATCATAAAATTTTTCTATTGTCATATTTGTTAAGTAATTTACAATGTACCTATTTAATTGCCACGCAGTAAAAGTTGAACGCTTAACATTTATTTAACAAAAAAATTATATATTCAATATGCGAAATGTATATATTGTGTAGTACATATTAAGATTGAGATTGAGCAACCAATTAACCTATTTTATTTTGAGTTTTGAATTTTAAAATATGTACCTTCATAATACCTTCATAATTTTATTTTCGAAGCGATTACAAAAAAAGACTTTAATGGAGGTATATAACTATGTTGATTCATTTTATTTTCTTTTGTAGACAGATGCGAGGCTCTCAGGCCTGGTGCTCTGCGGCGCGAAGCTGCGGCGCGTGGGCGAGGTGTTCGCAAGAGAGATCGAGAACGGACTGAGGGAGAGACCCTCCAGTCTGCAGATGGAGAACACTTACGTACCTGAACTACCTAACGGCACTGGTGAGTTGATAATAAGAATTTTATTTCGTGTATTCAGCCCTATTTTAAGTACCACTGCTGGGCACGGACGTGGGGGATCAGACCATAGTCAATTGGTCAAGTTCCGGTTAGCAGATTTCACATCGTCTATAGAAAATTTACTAGGATTTTTTATATATGTAGGTCGTCATAGCTTACTATGTAAAAGTGGTAATGATTTTGGAAATGTTTCGCAGATAAATAATATATTAGGGATGGTGGACCCGGGATTTGAACCCGCTTCACTCGGATTACCAAGCGAGAGCGTTACCCCTGGGCATATTATAAAACTAACTTATTTTAGGGTTATAAAATTTAATTGAGTTTGAAAAACTCATTGTCTTTGATTCTACAGATTGCGCATATTGTATAGACATGAACAATTATTTTTATTTGAAATATTGTGCTCAAGCATAACACACATTTAAAAGTTGACTAAATGCAATTTGCATCAACATTAGGTTTTGAATTGGTATAGATATTAGGTACACGCCTTCGTCTCTAGCAAAGAGCTCCGCAGGGAATATACTTAGTTAATTCAGAACCGTCCAAATCCTACAGACTTGATTGTTACTGATGTCAATGGCGTGTTCTATAATTTAAATATACAGGCACGACTAATGACTCATTTATATGTAATGTTATTATTTTATCATTGATCAATTATTACCTCATTTAAATATTTTAATAAGAATTGAAAGATATAACAATCTAGTGTTATAATCACAATCTAGTCTATTCTTTTGCGTATCGCGTAATTTAAGTATTTTTTTAAATCTTGAGTAAGATATGATTGGCTATTCGTATAGATAATAAAGTCTGCGTGCGATTCGGTCTACGCCGGTGGCCGACTTGGTCCACTGCACTCGGCCCTGCCAATATCCCTAATTTCAATAGCATTCTTTCCCTTCAGATCTTTGTATAATATTAATCTATTTAGTTACAAATTTCTAGCAACGTGAGCGATAAGCACTCTCAAATAAAATATGACTTATAAAAGTTTTCAATTCAATTTGATGGCGTAGTAAGTATTTGTTCATGTTTATTTGATATTTAATTTCGAAGTATAATGTTCTCAGAGGAAGGCGTGTTTCTTGCTCTGGACCTGGGCGGCACCAACTTCCGGGTGCTGCTGCTGGAGCTGCAGGACGGACAGCTCGTGCGAGAAGACGTCAAACAGTATCACATCAGGTTATTATAAAAACTTTATAGTCCGGTAAGGTTTATTACCTGTCGGTATAGTGTGTTATTTATTTATTATTTACCTATTAACCAGATTTTTTTCAAAATGTTATGCCTTTAGTTAATTTCATATAAATTAAAGTAAGCATAATCGTCTTGCAAGGAAGGCTTTTTAAAATTTCAAGTAATAGGCCCAGATAAAAATAAAAATAATCTAGAAATCTTGTTTTGAAAGATACGAGCTTGTTAGAGAAACCCACGACTTTGATAGATAGACTTAGGTCAGGCTATACGAGTATATAACAGGTTAGTTTCACTTGGCACTTGTTGTGTGCACTTATTGTGGTTATAGATTTCATCCTGTTCATATACTTACAGTTAGTTTGAAATATAGAGGTAGTATAGAGGGCAGCTATTTAAATTTTCTTTACCTGATAATTAATACAATATTTGAATGTCGAAATATTTTAAGCTGGTCTATTTGTCGCTACAATAATTATTTCAGGACTTTCCAATAAAAAGAAACTTTTCAATTAGGCTATATTTTTTAATTTCATTTGCGTATGTCTCGTGATTTGTTGCGTGATGAGATGCGTTTGAGTAGAAATATGTAGAATAATAAATTATTGTCCCCAGCGACGAGCTGCGAGTGGGCCCCGGCGTAGAGCTGTTCAACTTCCTGGCAGACTGCGTGCTGGACTTCCTGCGCTCCGAAGGCATGGAGAGCGACGAACTGTCTCTCGGTAACTCACTGCTTATTAAAAATCAATTGTGTTTTATAGAACGGATCCATTGGTACTATTTAAAAATGTCTTTATAGTGATATAATAAACATAAAAACATCCATAGCCCTTCATATGAAATTATAGGCATAGAGACCCCTTAAAATGGCATTATTTTATTATTTTCCCGTTAAATAGGAACAAAATTGTAATTTGCATACTTATGTCAAAATATTTAAGCAATACAAGTCACATCAATAATTTCTTTTACAGGTTTCACGTTCTCCTTCCCAATGAAACAGCACTCAATCTCATCAGGCGAGCTGATCACGTGGACCAAGAGTTTTAAATGCGGGGGCATGGAGGGCGTGGACGTGGCGGCGCTGCTGCAGGACTGCCTGCACAAGCGCGGTCTGAAGGTCACTGTGCAGGTCTTGCTCAATGACACTACCGGCACGTTGGTGGCTGGAGCGGCTCTAGACCCTGATGTAGCAGTAAGTGATCGTTTACTTCAGCTATTTTCAACCAACAAAAGAAAACATACCTGTTCTGTTAAGTAAAAATATTAAAAACTTCACTGTTCCTAGTCTCCTCCACCTAGTTTTTTAACCTAGTTAAATCAAACGCATATCATGCCAACGCAACCTTTTATGAATTAAGTTACTTTATGAGTGTACTTGCTCTTTTAAAGACAAGCAGCAGTTAAATTACGTTAGTTGCAGCCGAATGCTGCCAAATGATGATTACAGTACAGAATAAGTTATTTATAGTCCATTTAATAAAACTCGTGGTTGCCAGATCGCCGTGATAATGGGCACGGGCTCCAACGGCTGCTACATGGAGCGCGCGGAGCGCGTGCAGCACTGGGAGGCGGCGCACGAGCGCGTGCGCGACGTGTGCGTCGACATCGAGTGGGGCGCCTTCGGGGACAATGGCTGCCTCTCCTTTCTGCGCACTGAGTTTGATAAGCAGGTCGATGATAACTCTCTTCTAGCTACGTCCTTTACGTGAGTATACTTCTAGCATGAATAATTTTGATTTACGTTTCACGTAGTGTAAGTTGATTATGGTATTGTAATATTGTAAACAATTATTGTTTTAAGTGAAAGAGTAACTTGAATTCTCTGGACTGTCCCCAGTCTCCAGGCTGTCATTTAAAGTTTCTTAACAGAAAAACTCAATAACTATGTTTTTGTAATGTCTATAAAATTATAATTGAGATTTAAATGACTTGTTCCAGTTTTGAGAAGTACATTGGCGGCAAGTACCTGGGGGAGCTGCTGTGCGCCGTGTTGGGCGGGCTGGCGCGCGACGGGCTGTTCCCCGCCGCGCCCGCGCCGGGCTCGCTGTTCTCCTCACACCTCAGCATGTTCGAAGAGTACGTGTATAACTTCGAATATGTTTCCTTGATAATCTGTGTTCTGTTTTGTATAAATATATCACTATCGTCTCAGCCCAAACACGTTCACTGCTGGTTATTGGCCTTTCTCAAAGATTACCATGACGAGTGGTTTGTATTATCCAAGTCCTGGCCTGCCCTGTTAGACGTTGAGGACGAAAAATGACCATGTACCGTAAAAAGACCTTCACTGCCACATGGGCTTGGATATTCAACGGGCTATGTTGTATATTAAGTACACAGACACACATTTCAATGTCATGTGTAAACTCATAGGTAACTTTCTTAAAGCACTGTCGTAGTATCGTATAATATTTCATATAAGTTAAGTATAAATACTTCCTCATGACCGACTTCGGCCACGGCGCTTAATCTCACTAAGACTAGTCATGGAACTAGGAGACAGATAAAGTGATTTGTAGCTCTTCTATTCTATTTCTTTTACTCGAGACGATACTTCGATGTGACGATATGAGAGTTTACGTGCTCTCTGAGGCTTAGGGGCAAAACACCCTTAACTCCGCAACTCCAGGATAATACTTTAAGAGTATCTAATACAAAAACTCAGTGATTATAATGTGCACACTTTGCACGTTGCAGAGAGAACGTGTCGGGCGCGTGGTCGCGCACGCTGGAGGCGCTGCGCGAGGCGTGCGGCCGCGACATGTCGCGCGCCGACGCGCTGGTCGCGCAGCACGTCGCCAGGGTCATCTCCAACCGCGCCGCGCAGCTCGTCTCCGTATGTGAGTAGATTTTTTTACATTCGTCAATCGCTACCTTTCCACCACAACTATACATGTGAAAGTTTGTGTTGTATCTGTCATGGTGTCAGTTACCTGAGATAAGGCCCATGAAAGCACCCGGAGGAAGTAAAGGACGTTGAAGCGACTTAATCTTGTAGACTTAATTGCCTGTTTATTATACGAGTATATTATTAATTATTGATAAAAAGAATAAAAAAAATATAAAGTAAATAATAATGAAGGCTGAGTCTATTAATACGGTTACCATACGAATAATTATTAATACGGGTACTGGACAAAGTAAGTCGTCCGCTAATCGGATGAATAAAGAAAATATTATTCGTCCGACAATTGTCGGTTTATACGAATATATATTACACTTTTTTTACTTTCTAATAAAAAATAAGTGAGTTTTAGGTGCAAGATATATGCAGTATATAAAAAGAAAATAACCTTAACCTACCGAGCTGAAAATCGCTTAATTATTTTTAAAAAAAAAATTAAACCGACTTCAAAAAATCTGCACTAAAAAGAGAAAAATAAAAAGTAGAAAATATTACTTTAAAGAACTATGTTAATTTTGGAGTCGGTGCCAGCCAGGTATTTTGATTATGTTTACAAATTGATAGATTAATCGAATATACGGTTATTTTTCTTTGGCTGGCACCGACTCCAAAATTAACATAGTTCTTTAAAGTAATATTTTCTACTTTTTATTTTTCTCTTTTTAGTGCAGATTTTTTGAAGTCGGTTTAATTTTTTTTTTAAAAATAACTTATTTTTACATTTTTAGTGTGCCTTTTATTTAGCTGATTTAATTATAGTGACTTACTATATGTCACTAATTTAAAATCTTCTATTATCATATTAACGTAATAGCCTGGAAGAACACAACTATCAATCTATATGTATGTATAATTTTAAAGGAATTTCCTTTCAACTCCTAGCCGTTGAGGAGTTGTACCTTCCATCATCAGCTTATCCACATGAGATGGTAATTATCAAATGCAAATCCTTAAAAAACTTTAGAAAATATGTGAAAAATGTACTAAGTGCCTATAAAATTTAAGAGGTGCCATCGATTTCCCTAGGATCCCATTATCAGATCCTAACTTGGTGACAATGGGAATATCTTGGAAGTATACCCTACCAAACAAAAAATAAATTTTTGAAATCAGCCCACAATTGACGCATAAATCGGTGAACACAGATAAAAAATAACATTTGAAGAATTCTACCTTCCATCATCAGCTCATCACACGAGATGACGATTTTCAGACGCAAATGCTTGAAAAGCTTTAGAAAATATATAAAAAACATAATAGGTGCCTATAAATTTTGAAAGTTGCCCTGGATTTCCCTGAGATCCCATCATCAGATCCTGATTTTGTGATAATGGGACCCCCTCAGAACTATACCCTACCGAACAAAAGAAAAATTTTTGAAATCGGCCCACAGTTGACGGAGAAATCGGTGAACATACATAAAAAAAAAAAAAAATACATACATCGGAACATATAACCTCCTCCTTTTTGGAAGTCGGTTAAAAATATATAATTATCCGTCCGACTATTGTCGGTTTATACAAATATCTATCATTTTTTTACTTTCTAATAAAAAATAAGTAAGTTTTAGGTGCAGGATATATGCAAAATATAAAAAGAAAATAACCTAAACCTACCGAGCTGAAAATATATTATTTAAGATTCCACCGACTTTTAACATAACATAGCATAATAAAATAAACAAGCTAATCATCCGATAAATGTACGAATAAATATAGTTTATGTAGGGGACGCGACCTACTACTAATGCTTGATAAATTAAATATAGTTAAAGATCGTTGTAAAAGTTTATTGATTTAATTATATGCTATAATGATAATAATGCTGATTAATGATAATGAATGCAGCCGGTTTGATTGCTGTCTGAACGTGCACTGCCGTTTTAGGTGCGTTTCGATGTATTTATAACACACCTACTAAGCATTATTGCTTAGGTGTTCGGTAACAACCTTTGGCCCGAACAGTTTATTCGTCCAGTACCCTTACAAATAGTCACTTCGAATAATAAAAGTTTATTTGATCTACTCATGAATGCTCGACTAACTAACCGCCATAAGCTAAAATAGTTGAAGTACTAATAAGCGCCATTCGTCCGCGCAGGCATAGCGACGCTGCTGCGGCGCATGGCGCGGCCGCGCGTGGCGGTGGCGGTGGACGGCTCCGTGTTCAAGTGCCACCCGCGCATCCGCGCGCTCATGGACAAGTACGTCGCGCTGCTCGCGCCACACCACGAGGTATTTACACACACTATTATATTATAAATATACTATGTATACTTATAGGTACTGATTCCTCTTGTAATTAGCATTAAAGTAATTAGCGTCAGACTGTCAATAAACATCAATGTTGTGAAAGATGAAGTTGTCTTCTCACGTACAAGAGGTAAAGTTATAATGTGTAATATATTTCGCCTATCGCCATTCAAGTCATCCAATTGAGATTAGCCATCCTGCACCGTAGATATACGCACTAGTGTGCGCACAAACACAAACATACGTACTCTCTGATCCTTTCACTCTTAAATTCATGTAAGACGATGATTCGGCACGACCATAAATGTTGTCAATTTTTCAATTCCGGCCCGTTAGGTACCGACAATTTAACAAAGAACCACTTGGCTCGACCAACAAGGCAGTTGACACGAATTTAATAGTAACTGCAGCAATAATGTTACTGCTTAGCAATAAAACTAATTCATAATTGTGTCTCATTGCAGTTCACCCTGCTGGGCGCGGAGGACGGCAGCGGGAAGGGCAGCGCGCTGACGGCCGCCATCGCCGCCAGGCTCGCCTTACGGGCCAACACAAAATAGCCCCCGACTAAACCTAGAACTGAAAATTATCTAATGCTATATTTTCGGACTTTGCATTTTGGTATAGCATTTCAGTGCCGATGTTTAACTCAATTTCTTACAAGTTCGCATTCCACATGACGTTACCTGTTGAAACTAGGTATCGCTCCTATAGATATCTCTTGTTATTCTATTTTTTAGGATTAGATCGATTTGGGATATAATATTTTATATGTTTTTACTTGTTATTGTACTATGATTTTAGGTACATAGCATTTCAAGGATCCTCGGTCCTCACAGCTATTAAATAGCAAACTTATGTATAAATTTAGTAACTTCGTTTAAATGAAAAGTCTGATCGTGTGTTTGTGTGCGCGGCGCTCGCGGGCGAGCGGGCGCGGGGTGAGGATGAACTCTATGAAGTAATGTTGACGGTGCCATACTCATTAGGTATAATTAGTATATATTTGATAGTCTTGCCATCTCAAGTCGGAGGAACTATCAATATTTTTTTACGGTTTTAATAGTAGATATAAAAATTGTAATGGAAGTTGTAATATACACGTTCAGAGCCTTTATTATGTACGTACGAATGATCATTATTGTTTTAAAATATATTTAACAGATAAATTACTTTGTTTTTTTTTATATTTATATGATAATACATCTGCTATCGTAAGTTTTTAAAATAATATTTTCCACACACAAAATCACAATGTGACTCCGACGTCTTCGTAAGATTTATATTTATATTTTATTTATATAGTCACAGTTAGCGAATGTTAAGTAAGTTCGTATAGAGCAGGGTGGGTAGAGTTAGATATTAAAGGAAAATAAAAGACTACAAGGCAACTGTGAGACCCTAGGTATGATATTATAAATATATAGTTTGGTTAAATATTAAGAAAATACGTGAAAATGAAAGGCGATTTTCGTAAAAAATTTAATGTTATATCATTACTTATAAAATATTATTGTATAATATTACTAGTGTACATACCGATTTGGAAATTAATTTAATCTTTTGATTTAAAAAAGGATTTAACATAGCATTTCTTAAAAGAATGGTTTGTATAAAGTACAAAAGTCGGACAAATATATAAAGTTAAAAAAGTCTTACTTACTACTGTAGGTACTATGAAGTATACAATAATGTTTCGTAAATTAATTATTATTGTAATAATAATAATTAGCAATTATTTATATTTATACGATGTACATTGTTTTATATTTATAAGAGAGATATAAATAAACTATTTTTATGAAAAAATCTTTTATTTTTGTTTATTCTTCTATGTTTTAACAATACATTTAATCAATATTCTTAAAGTAATAAAAAAGTAAAAATATGTTTATGCCCACGTTCATACGTGGCTGTAGCACTAATTAATTAATTTAATAATTATATTTTAACTTAACTGATAAAGGTAATTAACATAGTTAACATTTGTTGATATTTAAAAAGTGATGCATTTTGTAATTTATATAACAAAGTTCATATTTATTAATATATAGCTAAAAGTTACTTTTAAGTTAGTTTTATAAAACAGAGCAGCCGAGGAATGTTTGTCTTACTAATTTTATATTTGAAAAAGGAAAAATAAATACTAACAATAAGAGGAACTTCGGTGATACTCCAGAGTACGGTGGTCCGCGCCGAGCAGGGTCACGACACCTCCACCTTCTCGCGCACCTTGCGCAGGATGCTCTGCAGCTCCGACGCGGACGTCGTCTTGTACTACGTGTGGTAAAGTAACCAACACATTTAAAAACATTATTGATCATTCGTGATAGGCGAAGAAAGGAAAGAAGAAAAAAAGAAATCATAAAACGGGGAAAGATTAACGAAATCCGTCTTATTCAGCTGTAATCAGCCCTTTTTAACGTCCCACTGCTGGGCATAGCAACTTATTCCTTCAATACGAGGGAGATCTTGTCATAGTTCATCACGCTAGCCAGGGGTGATTTAACGGACTGCACATTGTCTTTCTAAAACTTGCTAGATTCTTGCAAACACGCAGGTTTCCTCAAGGTGATTATTGATTTTACCATAAGGTGTGAGGTCCGGGATTTAAAATGGGAAATAAAATTTTTATTAAATAGGTACTTAGGTTTTGTTTAAAAAAAACATCTATCTATTAATGAAAGGCCCGTGAAAAAATGCTAGCCGTTTCGGAGGTAAGATGGAACAAGCGGACAGTCAGACAGACGGAGAAACAGACTAAAATTTTAAAAATTATATTTTCCATAATATAAGCATTGTAAATATTTTTGAACGCATTTAGTAAAAAGTTTTTATTTTGACATGACAAAAAGGTACTTTTTAAAAACAGTAATATTTTGTTTACCCCTGAAACATTCCTTTGCACCAGAACTTGGCTGTAAAGACGTTTGCCT
This sequence comes from Boloria euphrosyne, assembly GCA_951802675.2. Classification (NCBI taxonomy): domain Eukaryota; kingdom Metazoa; phylum Arthropoda; class Insecta; order Lepidoptera; family Nymphalidae; genus Boloria; species Boloria euphrosyne. Next base: position 9,209,806 of record OX637896.1, read on the forward strand.
TCGTCAGAGCCGAGCACGCGCTCGAACTGACTCCGGGAGAGAGCAAACAGCTGGTGTCCGGACAGACGCAGCTGTTTCTGAGCATTCGCACTGAACCCCTTCGCCTCCAGCCACGCCACCACTTCATCAGGATTTGATTTCTGTAGTTTCAAAAATGTGATTACAACCTCTATTATAGCTATATTTTTAAGAATAGATAACAATTAATCACTTATAAAGTAGTGAATGAGAGGTGTATTAGAAATAAGAAGTATATTTTGCTGATACCTAGTAATGGTTCAAGTTTCATCAAACATATTTCTTACAATAGGAGTTATAAGTTGGTTACGACGCCAGCATGTAACAGTTCGAAATAAAAATGTCAAATAAGTAGGACCTCTATAAAATGCATAGTGTCCTAATAAGTACAGGCTAAAACAAAGAATGAAATGAGACAGCATCCTCGATATCGTATTTCATCATCATCATCATCATCATCAGCCCTTTTTAACGTCCCACTGCTGGGCACGGGCCTCCCTCAGTACGAGGGGGTTCAGGTCATAGTCCACCGCGCGGGCCCAGTGCGTGTTGGCGGACTTCACATGTCTTACGAAAACTTCTAGGTTTTCTCAGACATACAGGTTTCCTCACGATGTTTTCCTTCACCGTAATACAAGTGGTAATCATGATAGAAATGATTTGCACATGAAAATATCAGAGGTGCGAGACCCGGATTTGAACCCGCATCACTCGCTCCGCTTGTAATCCACTTGTATAACAAGCGACGCGTTACCGCTGGACTACCACTGCCTATATTTACTTACTTCATATTTACTAATTTTAAATGACGATAACGGATATATTATACGATTATGAAATAATCAATTATGACGATTTTTAAGTAAATTAAATAGGGCATTCAACAGCTATTCATTACAAATACCTGGTGAATAAAGATATCAGGTGTCTTCTTAAAGTCCAGCTTTCGTTGCTGGATCTGAGGCAGCACAGCTTTCAACTCCTCGTGCAGCGAGCTGGTGCTCATGACTGACTTCGTCGCTGTTTAAAAAAAAACGATCATTCACGATCCACGACCACGACCTGATCACACACGATCAGGTCACGATTATTTTTTATTATAATTATTATTTGACGCCGAATTCTAACTAAAACAATATTTTTAGATATTTGTGTATAAGTGTGTTAAGTCGATTCTTGCATTGCTTTCTTTTTTAAATTAATATTTAATCACTATAGTATACTGTAATCTTATTTTGTTACATAAATGAACTGTTCCATGTAACAATACTGTTGCAGTTGTTCGATTGCTTCGTTGGCTTCGAGTCTAGAATGCCCGGCTGAGCTTCGAGAGGACAAATTTTCAAGATGCAGGTCGGGCTTATTTGAATTTGATAGACATTCAGAACGCTATGTGCACTCTTGCTTGCGTATACTTGTGCACTATAATATGTCACGAGCAGTTGTACTTAGAATAGCCTTAGTAAGATTTTGCTACCATAACGAAACTAGGCAAGGATGTCTTACACTTGATGGTATCAGTCTTGACGGGGGCGGCGACGGGCTCGGGCGCGGGCGGCGCGGGGGGCGGCGGCGGCGGCGGCGGGGGCGGGGGCGTCGGCTTCTCTACCTTGCGCACTGGCTCTGGCGCTAAAACATTTGTCTGTGCGGTCATACCATCAGGCGAAGTTTCTGCGATGTAAATGTTACTAGTTTTGTCAATTAATATTAAATATAAATGTTTATACGCAATGTACAATAATTTATTTAAATGGCAATAACTTACAAAAAAATGTAATCTTTAGAACAAAATAAGCAGTAAAAACAATTTATAAAATATCAAATATTTTTAAACAAAAAAGGCACACACAATTAGCAAACACTTACCGCATAAAACACAGCACACAGCACTCGCACAATGAAGGCAACAACATAAAGCAAAGCAATCAAAATTGGGAAAAGACAATTTCAAATATTTAGTAAAACACCGGCAGTTATTAACATTCCCTCGGATTCATCGTATGTATTGTTTGACGATTACTTTTTAAATATTAGACAGTAAGGAAGAATAAAAAATACACTTTACGCATTACTTTTTAAAGAATTTATTTAAAGTATATAAAATGTTTAAACATGAGCAAATCATCTAGCGAGCGGAGCGGACGCGTCTCTACATTCGCCGACGGACAGGTTAACGGTTACATTTCAAAGTATTAATTATTTAATAAGTAATTAATTAAGAAGAAATAACTGTACAGTTCGTTTAATATGTTAGTAACATTATATACATTTATGATATGTTCGTGGCGTCCGCCGCCCGCCCCGCTCAGACGGGCGTCTGCCGCGCCCGCTCCGGTCGGACGGAAGATACATGTACTATCTTGATTTCTAAAACATCTCCAATATAAAGAAGATGCTTTAAGGAGTTTTAATGTATAAATATAGACTCTGTTAATTAATAAACAAATACATTAGTAATAATGATCTTCAGATTCACACGAAACTACGCTTTTTTAGATCTCGGGTCGCGCTGCAACAGTCAGTAATGTGAGTAAATTGTTCATAATTATGCAGCGCGTCGAGTCCAGCTATATCATATTATAAGATTAAAAGAGACATTCAACACTAACACAGTGGCTGACGTTTAACACAAGCTTAGAACCCGGGAATGACACGGACACGTCTGCGCACCCTTGTGGGGGCCTCTTTAGTAGCTGTTTTCAATCCCAGCGAGCAACACACACTTATAGCAAAAGAAATGACAACACGCACAAACACGACAGGCGAGCGGCACCATGAGTCTGATACTTCACTATACTGCTAGAATATGTTCCCAGAGAAGAGTGGTATACGCAGGCACTATTTTGAATCCTTCAAGTCAACTGATGAGAGTAAGGCATACGCAAAGCGAATTGAGTATTAGAAAATAAGTCGTTTTCTTCACATTTACTTAACCTACGATTGGACTCTAGCAATATAGCAGTATTAAACACATGGCGGCGGGTCCCGATATTAGCGCCATCTTTCTTAGCGTAAAATAAAGGACATTTCTTCAAAATGTAATCTAGAATACGTGCGTCAATTACAAAAGACGCGAAATAAATATCTTAATGGATACACTAACTATGACTAAGCGGTGTCCAAGCGGACTGCTCGTGCGGTAAGCGCTTTGGTAGAGGATTTCAAAGGGAAGAGGTGTATGTAGCATCTCATACAGCTCAGGTCATATGGGATGCTGTGAGTTGTGTGAGTTGTGACCGATGGCGTTAGAAATATCGGAACTCGCCCTTCTTGCCGAGCCGCTCGCGGCGCACCCAGTCCGCGCCCCCCGCGCCCCCCGCGCCGCCCGCGCCCGCCCCGCCGCCGCCCGCGCCCCGCTCGCCGCCCCTACCCGGCAAGTTCGTGGGGCTGCTGCCGCCGGAGCCGCGGCCGCCACCTTCCTGTTGTATTGAAAGTTACGTATATCATTATTTATTTATTCTGAGATCTATAAAGTATGTACCTACTTACTATTACATTCAATTGGGGGTACAAGTTGCTAAATATTGTTATAATACAAAAACTTTCTAGTACTGCCTCCATAGTATATGTACATAGCAAAAATTTTTGAATAGCAACCAGTAAATATGATGCAACAACGGTACCTGGTAGTGCGTGTAGATGGGGTTGGGGTAGAGGTGCGGCGAGGAGGGCGGCGACAGCGCGGGCGCCACGATGGTGTGCGGCACGTGCGCCGTCACGCCGCGCCGGTTGCGCGCCTTCCACCACTTCCGCGAGTCGTCTAGAACCTACACGCAAACATTAATTTCCATGGATTTTATTTATTTAAGTTTAGCAACGATGTATTTGTGTAATTTTCATCTACATTGTATAATAATATCCTCCTGATCTACTTCGGCCATTAGGCGGCTAATCTTATTGAGAGTTGAGACTAGCTATCTGCGCACGCGCAGGAGATATTATAGTATACTAGTGTACGCGTATATAAAAGCTCTCTATTCTTGCAGTTACTCTCATGCTTCGGTGAGAAGACTTCCCAACCCAACTACAGGATGTGCAACCGTACATGCTAGTCACTAAACCAAAGGCAGTTTACTATATTGTATACTACTTACTAACTAGATTTCTAGTTCTTGTTCAATGCCTATTTCTAGATATAATTTTAAACCACGTCTAAGCACAATTATCGGAGAACGAAAGCCGCAGAAGAAAAGAACGTAAGTAAATAATATTGAAAGCCTACCTCTAAGTACTCCCCGCGCACGACGGTGAGCTCCTTGTCGTTGTTGGCGGTGCGCGGGTAGGTGACGCGCACGACGCGCCCGCCGCGCGCCGCCACGCCGCGCGCCCACGCCTCGCCCAGGTCGTCTGGCAACATTGCACATATTCGTGTACGATCGTTATACGTATGTTAATGTTATAAGTAGTAAAATATTGAAATTACTTAGACTTATCATTTGTGAAATATTTTTTTTATAACTGGCTACCCTTCCTTTCCTTCTAACTGCTGTTTACGCATATGAAACTTAGCAACAGAAAGTTTCAATGAGGCATTTTACTGTATATGAAAACTTCAGAATTATTTTTATCGGTCTGTAAACAGCTTGAAATTCCACGTTAGTGATATCTCCGTATACGTAAACGGAGTCCTAGGAAATAGTTTTAAAGCAATATCAAATAGTTTTCTCGGCTGTAATTAATATGTGAAATCGTCGAACGAATTAATATGTGAAATTGTTTTAAAAAAATATTAGTTACCATCATCTCGATCGCTTCTGTAAGGCGGCTCGCGTTCCGGCGAAGAAGCAGCCGAGCCAGAGTCGTCGCGCGTCAACGTTCTTGCGTTCCTGTAACGTTATTCAATTATACATATAGAACGTCTTTTGACGGAAAAAGTAGTTCAATTATTACAAATTATGCCTTGTAAAAATACAAACACTAAGCGTCACAAATAAAAATTACATAAGCCCCTGATCCATAAATAGATGATTAAATGAATAATCTATGAAATGTACGTAAAGCACAGTATATTACCTTGAGTACGGAGCGTATTGCTCCCCATATATGTCAGGTTCGTCTCGCTCGTAGCCGTAGCCCTCCGAGCGCTCCGGCCGCGCCTCCTCCGCCGCCGGCGCCTCCGGCCCGCGGCCCTCGCTCCGCCGCGGCGACGGCCTTCACCACACACAAGCACAAGCACACACGATAACGAATTGTTGACAATGATCCCTTATACATATAATGATGATGATGAAGTACCCTCTTTTTAAGTATTTCAGAAGTACCCTCCTTTAGTATATAAATAGGATATTATATAGCTATTTAACTCTTTTTCTAAATAAATATGTACTGAACTAGTAGGGAATGCCAATGCCAATAAATGACAGTACCAATATTATAAAGTTGTGCAGGTTTTAAATATTGTAATTTGTACCGGGTAGCACTTATAATACAAGCTCTGCATAAAAAATACTAACCCAATATTTAAAAAAAACCGACGTTGAGTTTCTATTTGTCTCGCTCTGATCAACATTTCCATTTGAAGCTGCAGTGTTACGTGCAAACAGCAACAAACCTCTTTGACTCTTTTCAAATAAAAATTGCGATTCATAACACTTTCTTAGAGGTAATTGGAGAAAGCACATTTCCAGTTTGAGATCAGAGAGAACACTGTGACACACGCAGAACTAAACGTTTTTAGCAACTTTATATTTTTAGTCGGTACAGGAAAGCATTTGCGCCTTTATCTTTAATATATCGGATCGATATCGAAGAAGTACCTACATTTCGTAACAACAATAATTGCTTAAATATCTGATATGTTATAATAATATTTCATACTCACACAATTATTGTTGCCAAAATATTGTTTTAGAAATTATAAACATATCTTTGACATACAAATGGAAAGCCTTTCCCATGCAACGACAATAAAGTAATAACACAACAACTTTGAGAGGAACGTCACAAGAGTCCAAATAAGGCTTTTACACATATACTGATTATTTCATAATAATTGAATATACCTTCGAAGAGGCTGATCGTCTACTTGGTAGTCCGGGGACCAGCCGTCCATGAACACGGGTTGGTACGGCGGTATCGGCGTCTTCCATTGCTCTCTGGAATCGTTGCAAAATACTTTTATTAATATATGTATCGACGACTCGTTTGGCTCAGTTGGTAGTGACCCTACTTTCTGCGCCAGCGGTCGCGGGTTCGAGTCCCGCTGGGGGCATTCATTAGCTAATCACGAATGTTTGTTCTCCAGTCATGGGTGTTTATATTTATAATATGTATGTATTTAAAATTTATATGTGTAGTATATCAACTATCTGGTATCTGCAACACAAGCACGTTAAGTAGCTTACTGCGGAACTAGATGGCGCTGTTTTCATAATGTCCCAACATATATATGTATAAGAGACTGCTGATGTTAATAAAAGGCAAAATAGCCTCTGAAACGGAGAGTGAAAGGAGGAGATAATTTTAAAAGATTTGTCTCTTATCGCCAACGGTGTCGAGTATAACTTGTGATAAGGAACTATATTTTGATTTCCTTTGCGTCAATTAGACAGTTAATTGATAAATTGCGATAAAATAACGTTTAAGTGCTAATGGAATGTAATTATTAATTAAGAGATTATCAGGAGTTGAATATAATGTACTTTTGTAGGCATTATTGTTTGCGCGACGACTGACTGTTGCTGGTATTAGTGGAGTTATCACTTTGGTAGTGATGTAGGTTCCTGCATATCTATTACCTGCTGTTAATTGCAATAAGGCTATTTAATTAAAAATATTACTACATAATTGAACTAAAATAACTGTTTCGACAATTTATTCTCATTGTGACGTCCACATTTTAACTACGTGAATGTGCGAGACAGGCAGCCACTAGAGAGGAGTAGAGATGTAGTTATTTTTCTATTATCAAGTAAAAAAAAGAACAACCTGTCTACGTAGCTATGTAGGATATTTAAAACTAAGTGAGATTATAATTAAAATATAAAGAATTACTTATGTATTTATAGAAGTACCTATACAATATGTTATTGAAAGAAGCGTAGCGTTCTTTGTTCATAAGTTTTTTGTCGATGGAAATGTGTGTAATAGAGAAAATTAATATTGACTCACAATAGGACTATTAATATTATGTTATTAAAGTTATTGTACTTCGATGTATAAAGAGCAACTATTAAATTTCTCGCCAGCGCTTTCGGAGCCGGCGCGGCGGTAGCGTCCTCACGGACTCACTACACTGACGCATTTTAAATTATAACTTAGATTTTATTAAATAGTGCTTATAATAAGTGTAATTGAATAAAGTTTTTTACATTTCAATTTTTTAATTTATATATATGTATTTTTTTTAATATTTGGTTAGGTACTGTACTTATGTAGTAGCTTAGTGAACATGGCACTGTTGCCAATAGTGAGGTAACTAGGTACAATACTTTGAAGTTTGATTTCCTTTTGTTATTAAACTTTGACTGAAACTAACAGTTAATGTTAGAGTTTGTGTACGGTCAGTTTTTTATTCATTTGCGCTAATTACTTAGTTTAGGCACCTTTATTTCGAGATACGAAATATTGGTAAAGAAACCTTCGATAATCTTCTCTTTCATTCTGGATAATATATGTCTTTTGATATACAGCATTAATAAAATGGTCATATAACGTAAAAATGAATAGTCCATTAAGGCAGGAGTATCGTAAACGAGCAAGAAGAGTCACGAACGGAAAGTAGTAGTTAATTTGTATGATGATAACTTTTTATATCTTTGATCAATATATCAACACAATATCAGGCAGCGATCAAAATGATCTTATCGTCATTTAAATCGACGCGTAAGTTAAGTTTACTTACACTATCAAAAAATGGAAAACGCTAATACTAAGTCTCTTCATTTCCGTTTTTACATAAAATAATAATATTTAGGAATTTTAATTATTAGTATATTAGGATTTAATTTTCTTCGTCCGGAGTTGGGCTCTGAACCGGTTTAAAAACCGTTTATTTTGCTTATCTTACGGTTAATTAATAGTTCAATCTTTAACTGGGTCGAGAAAAAAAAACTGAAATAATAATAGTTAACGCATATTCTAAGAAAAAAGAAACGTACTTATAACCTCCTACTAAGCAATTTACCGTTTGCAAATATTCGCCAAATGTTAACATGCAAATACTTAATTTAACTGGTAAGTTTCAGTCATGAAACCTAAATTTGTCAAACACTGTTCTTCAGGATTTAACCAGTTAAAGAACGTAACCAAAGTATTAAACCGAAAAGCCTTTCGGTTTTACTCGCGTTAACATTACCCCAATCCTAAACCTACATGTGTAACCATAGGTACATAGTAGGTACATACATTCTATACTTCCAGATAAAGTTTAAACTATTATGATAAGTTTAAAGACAAATTGCTATTTTTATAATCTTTTATGATTAAATTGATCTAAGCCATTTATCGGAGGCCAACAATGATATCATATTATATTTTTAATCAATGAAGTTGTCATAAATTTTTTAGTTTACATTATTTTTTTTCACAGACAATTTCATAGTAATCTAAAAGGTATTCAGATGAAAATTAAGTATAACTAATACATTTCTATACGTACACAATATTTTATATAATATTAAAACATTTTCAAAAAAGAAAGAATTAATTCCGTTCAATACTTACGAAACAGCGCGTTTGTAGATGACAATGTTTTAATATAATATAGGTACATATATATTGTATCAATGTTTTACCTGGGTATGAGCCAAGCGTCGCCGAGAGAATGCCACAGCTCCGTCTCTTTGCTGGTCACGCAGTTAGCGAGGAGGTTCAGTGCGTCGCGGGTGAGCAGCGGCTGCACCACGCGCGCCGGCAGCCGCCCGTCCGCCACGTCTTGAGCCGCGTCCACGATCAGCGCCAGGGGCGTGAACAAGAAGTGCACCAATTCAGGCGCATTCGGGTCGTGAATATGAGCACGAAGCCTCGCTAGCAGGTTGAAGGACAGTTTGAACTTTTGCAGAACATCAACGAAGTCACGTTCCGGCGGCGGCCGAGTGCGCAAGGCTAGCATGCCCTCCCCGGCCCCCGCGCCGCGCTTGCCGCCGCCGCGAGACCGCCGCCTTCTCTCTAGCTCCCGGGACGCGGCCGCTGCGTGCTGGAGCCGCGCGATGAACTTCTCTATATCGTCAAAGCATCGATTGAGTATTGCTATATCTTGCTCGTACAGTCTTTCTGATCCTGTAGATGAAGCATCATCTCTTTCGCCCCCTGAACCGCCGCGTTCTCCTCGGCCCAGCTGCGCCGACATTTGCTGTAAATTTAAGTGACTTAGTAATTGTTACATGGTTACGTTTATGAAAATAGAAATATACATATAATGTTATTTAAGTTTAGATAGAAAAAAATGCTTTAACAATTATTAATTGTTCGCTAAGTTTTATGAATGTCGCGGTGTGTGTGTATGTGGTGGGACTCACAACGAGCACGGCCTCCCACTGCTGGCGCGTGAGCGTGTGGTAGAGCGGCGCCATGGCGGCGGTCGCGTGTCGCGGCTCGCGGGTCACTACTGACGAAAGGTCGGACTCGAACCGCGCGTCCCTATCGCTATCTACGATAACGTGATGGATTATCCTATCGGTTTATATCTGTTTACTATTTTTGCTCAATAATTTTGAAAATAACTTTATGTTGAAACTTGTTTGAAGTGGAAGTATACAATATACTTATTATATCAGTTTGGCAATTTTTCTTAATATACAATTTGTACTTTCAAAGGTTTTTACTTTCTCGAAAGCGAATATGTAATAAGATCGAAAAAAGTTGATGTAACACTAACGACATAGTATTATGCAGTCAGAGAAATACATTAGTAGTTTCTTTGAGACAAGAACGTGAAAGTTTTCAATTTGTAAAATTTTGAAAAAGTTGTATTTATCTCGCTGCCCACTTTCTAAAATACTTTTGGAAATCTACAATTTTTCCAGATCTAAGAATTAGATCTAAGTAATAATTTTAAACACGTGTAGATTAGTCAGATTAGACACAAGTGCACTCTCTGTTCCTTATCACTCTCATATTCCGGTGGGTGAGGGTCTCACGACCGACCGACTAAGCTCTCTTAGGCGCAGGACCGACGGCTTTATGTGCTTTCCGCATGCAGTAACGCATGTTCCGGCATTAGGGTGTTACACTGCAAACTTCCCATGTCGCGCCTGTTATTGAGGCTTATTATACAGAAAGATTAAACTTAGCCTGACCCGGGGTTCAAACCCAGAACCTCAGGATGAGCAGCCGTAGATGCTAGCCACTACATCACCGTTAAGAAAGAAGTTATGAAAGGTTTCGTAATGGAAACGGGATAAAACTATAAAAATTTTAAATTATTATTGCATTTTTTTCTGATGCAAATCGGTGCTATAGTAAAATATAGTGGCGATTTTCTTAAAAATTGAAAAATGCAATAAATAGATGTTATAAGATTGTAATTGTTATTAAAATCATTTTAATTGGTACTTATGATTTTTATCTAATGCTGGCAAAAAAGGTATCTGTGCGATAATTTGATAAATTTATAGTTACTAAAGTAATTTTAAAAAGTTAGCTTTTTATTTTTACATTGTACATATAAGGATAACAAGTAACATGTACCTACGCGAAGCAAACGTCAACGATTAGTTTAGTAACAAAATTTATTATTAGCGAGAAAAACTAATTTGGTCCAATACAATAATTGTTATATTTGGTTTGGAATTTAATCAATCCTGGATATGAATAATAAAAGCAATCGATTGAGTGTTCTTATCGAAAGGCGATAAAAGTCTTGATAACGTAAGCGACTGATAAAGTTCGCCCTCGTGTTTCTAGAACAATATCTACGCAACATTCGACACCAGTGTATCGAGCTAGTGTTCGCATCCGTCATCCAAATGTGCAAAATGCAAATGCGATCGTGCGTCATGGTAGCGTGTTATAAGCATTTCACGCTACAGCAACAATCTATGTAAATAATTTGCTTTAAACGATAAATTTAACATCTATACATAGAAACATCACTACCTGTCGTCGTGGTCTGTCCATTTCAGTTTCTCTTTCCCTCTCTCTTTCACGTTCGATCATAAAGTCACGTCCGCCCTCGGATCCGCCGCTGCCGACTCCCCTGCAACAAACAATATGTACACATTTATTTATATATTTTATTTTTAATAAGAAACTACTAAATTAGTACATAAGTGGAAAAACTATAAGGCTTTCGTTTTTTCCTTTTGATGTACGGAACCCTAAAAATACAAGTTTTGTGTTGCAGTGTTTAAAATTTGCTCCCAATTACTTGAAAACACAACATGTTCATATTGTTGTTATGCGTAACAATTACCATGAATTAAATCACATACAGAAAGCTTTACAGTTATGTTAGCTAAAAGAATATCTGACACAAATGGCTTTTAGTATCTAATTCTTAATTTTAATTTTTTTATTTACCACGTGTAAGCGGAGACGGGTAGCGGAAACAATAAACTTTTACTGAACATGCCATTTAAAAATAAACTCACTGACGACACACGCGGGCACACTTGTGATCATAAGTCATAACTATTTGGAAAATTCTCCTTCTCAGTGCTACATTTCGACAAGGCCAGGTTTATCTCCGATAAGATTGAGTGCATATTAAGCATGATACCACGAATACCACAGCAATGAATATTATGTTATCTGATCTCAACTCTAAATGTACGGATGCTGTGTGATGTATCCGAAATACAAAAGTGACACGTATGTATATTAATTTAAGAGCTGCATGATAGTTTTGCAGAATATAGTTAACTAGAATAATTACATTATTATTAAATCCATTTCTTTTGTGATATACACGGACTTGTCTATTTTCTATCAATATTCGTAGGTACTACACCTTTAATTCTAATTTAACTCTCATTTGAATCAAATTAAGTTTTTTTGCGAGGCCCTAAAGTTGATGACTATTAAACATAATATGTATAATGTATATAGATTTAACGAAATACTATTCAAATAAACGAAGATCTTACTTGAGGGAATTCAGTTCCTCGACCAGCGTCTGCGCGCCGACGTCGTGGCACTGGAAGATGTGCAGCTCCCGGCGCGCGCCAGCGGGGGAGCCCCCGCCCGCGCCCTCCGGCGCGCCCACCACGAAGGCCAGCACGTTGTTGTACAGCTCGGCGGGCTCGGGCGACGTGAACGCGGTGGGCGAGTGTACCCACGACACCGGAAAACGCTCCATTATTGACTGAAAATTGCAAAGTATTACTTATTATTTACTTCATTTTTTATTTCTAAAGGTAATGTCATTGTGTTTTAAAACACAATGACTATTTCTTATTCAGAGATATCTAAAACAATGTATTCATTTTAGTACAAAATAATAATTATAAGTATATTAGTTTTATAAATGTATTAATAATTAAAAATAATTTCTATTTAAAAAAATTGGGTATGCAGTCTCATACGTATAATATCTTATATCATACAGTTAGTTTTGAAACATTATTAAATCACCCTCAATTTTTAATATAATAATTGCATAGATTGTCAAGTGGTAGTGCCATGCTTGTTACCTTCGGGTAGCAGCCGAATGGGCCGGCACGCCTCGTATAGTACCACTCTCTCACAGGAGACCGGCGTGAAGTGGCAGCTATGCTGTCGCGTTTCGTCCGGTAAGTGAGAGTCCGGGAGGCCCACTCCCCATCCCTACTCCCGTCCTTCTCCCTTCTCCCTCCCTCCCTTTCCTGAAAGGCCGGCAACGCATCTGCAAGCCCTGTGGTGTTGCAGATGTCCATGGGCGGAGGTGATCACTTACCATCAGGTGAGCCTCCTGCCCCTTTGTCCCATAAAAAAAAAAATAGTGTTCATCTCACCGCTGTTTCGTAATCCATGATTAACACCCATTGGTCTTCTAAGGAAAGCTGCATCTTTTGACTCCATATTCCTAAGGAAAACGTTGATTATTATTTAGCTTCTTTCTTTTTCAATAATTGTAGTTTCATAATTTGAATATAAAAGGCATTTATAATAAAACTAGCGATTCCCGCGGCTTCGCCCACGTTCTAGTCGTTGAAAGTTTAATAGGTATTTTACGATGCCAAATCAAAGCTATAAGCTAAACAATAGGCCAGACGGTGCGGGCGTCCGTCTAAGATATTCGTCAAAATTATATGGTGTAAAAGAGTAAAATTATGTGCGTGAAATGCTTAAAGCCTCTAACGTATTTAAAATGATAAGGATCAGTACCGTATTTGTGTCAATAGCTTTCCAATTACCGCTTTTAAACTTTAAACTATTAAAATGGATATAGTTAGAAAGACATAATATGCCATCGCGGACTTTTTTGTAGACCTATATAAGATACACAATTCCACCATACATCATTTAGTTATATCTCAAAGGGTTTAGGCCACGTCCTCCAACAGATACCTCTAACAGATATCGCTATATTTTAGCCAATGTATGCAAAAACTTGACAAATTATATACTAAAACCTTCCTAGAGAACCGTTCTATCCATTAGTGAAAACTGCATGAAAATCGGTTTGATATTTAAGTCAAATACCAAATATATGTTACATTATTAACGCAAATTCATGTCTATTGTTTTCTGTTGGTCTTCATTAACAAAAACATAATTTGTAAACATTTACAATCTAAAATATTAAGGTTTGTTAATTTACCGTTGGTTTTTTCCAACTGTAGCAACCGTCTCATGCCATCAGCCGGATAGACGATGCCGGTCTCCCTCGTGACGGTGAAGGTGGCGAGGTGCTCCAGCATGTAGGCACTCCTTCGAAGACCTGCCAGTGTCTCGAACTCGTCTATAGCCCTCGTGGCAGCCGCTGCATCGGACGCCCTCCCCCGCGCCCCTCCCCCGCCGTCCCTCGCATTGCGTAGCGCCATCTTTTGGGCCCTCACGTCAACCGCATGACGATTAATTTAATAAAACTTTGTTTTGTACGATCTTGTGTCTGAAAGGAATATTTTATAAGATTTGATTTATAATAATCCTTATTTGTAACGAAAAAAATATAATATAATATAAAAAAAAATGATAATAAAATAAAAAGTGAGTAACTGAAGCATAGTATAAAGATGACTGAAGTAGTGCCAAAATTTGCCTAAGTAATTATATGGTTTGTTATTTACTACTTTGGTTTTTTATGCTATTTTCACTGCCCTATTACACAAAAAAAATTTGTAAAAAAAATGTGCTTTAAACAGGAGCTGTACACTGTACATTGAGCAATGTATTATAAACGAGTACGACATGTGAACGTTATACAATACAGTTCTATTTCAAAATAATTTACTTAGTCTATGTTTATCGCAGCATAGCTTATTATGGCCCATAGAACGTGTAGCTAAGCAAGTGTCAACACGGCAATTCGTGTCTCCGTGTTCCGTATAATCGGCATAATGGGTGACGTTAAAGACCTTTGTCTCCAGTCGTGTTGACAGAACGTGATAACGCCACATATATTGTATGTAGTAGGTACATGAGGCACAAAGAGGAAGATACTATTTTATACATACACGTATATACGCGTAGGAAGCACATCGTAATAGATTCAATTTGGTGATTGATGTAAGGAAAGATGATTAATGAATTAAGCATTGTACATACCACAGAAGTCTAATATATTAACAATCATCCCACTTTGTGTACGTTTCACCGATTTTAAACAGAGTCAAAGTTAAAAATGAAATATTCTTTGCTTTCAATGTCCTTATTTTTTTATTTAAATGTTTTTTTTTTAACTTAACAGGATTGCTGTCGAAAATAATACGGGACTAGGTACTCCTTAAGTAGATAATATAATTTATTAAATTGGCGAAAATATCAGATAAAACAAACAAATTTTAACATATATCTCTTTTTTGAAGTAGGTAAAAAACATGACGTTCTCAAAGCAATTCTGGCCCTTGAGAAGAAAATCATTTGGAATATTATAGGAATTAATAATTTTTAACTGCCCGTAAACGTTTCATAAAGTAAAAAGAAAATAAAGATAACATGAAAAGGGATAAAGATGATGATTAGACCAGGCATAATAATAATATAGAAGAAAATTGTACTATTTATGTATACAAAACTACCCGTAATCATAGTACAAACTGTCCTGCAGCTGCAGTCATAGTTGTGAAAAAACAGTAGTCTAGGAGCCTTAGTAAATATTCAACAAGCATTACAGTTGCTAAAATGACGTACGACCTCGTATTTTGATATATGTGTATTGTATTTTCAGTTTATATATTATTATCGTTATAATTCACAAATACATGCTTTCTGTCGGTCGCTAACGGCGGTCGCTTCCGAGCAGCTGTCGGCGGTCGCTGTGTCGCTGCGGGCCGGAACTGATCGCTGGGAGTACAGTTACTAATTGTTTTGACAGTTACCGATCACTGCCCATTGTAATATAGAATTTCAATAGTATTTGCAGGCATTTTATGTATTTAAATTGTAGTGTATTCAGAATTATATCCATTTTTCTTGTGATTTGAATTAAATATGATTTTTTAGTTGCGGTCTGGATCTATGTGGATATATTTTTGTTACGTATCGGAGGTATGAAATTATTTTTGTAGGTATTTGAAGTGTGCGATGTGGCTAGCAGCCGACAGGTGCGCCCTTCGTCGCGATACGTTGCCTCTCGCGCACAATACTCGTTGTCTCTCTCAATGGACGCACGTTGCGTTTCTAATATTTTAGTACGTATTCGTACGTTTGCGGAACTCGGCCGCATTCTTTCTATTACAGCCAATGTTTTGAATGCATCGTAGAACCGTCATTTGGAAAGCATTTGCACTTTCTCCAAGAATTCTTACAACATGTATGGCTGAGTTTAGAAGGGCTTGCATAAAAAGCAAGGCAAATACTCTTTGCATAAAAACCGAGAAAGTTGAAATACGTGATTACGTCACACGCTAGTTTTGCACACTTAACAAAAAATTCTAAATACTTTACTTACTTTGAATATTAATGAAATAGCTGTGTCGTAAAATAATACAACTTATATTGTTGATCCGGCCCGAGTACCTCCTGCCTAGCTATATGATATTTGTATTTGTTTTTCGTAGTAACTTTAACGCAAAATTACTGTCCATTATTTAATTTTTTCAAGAATTTCAAGAATAAAATTATGTTAGACAACGTTTATTGTGATTTATGCAGAGAAATAATTTCGCTGGATTTATGCATATCGTACCAAAAATCGTGATCAGAAAAAGTGACTTTGATTTCTTATGACAATTTTTGTAAAATATAGTGATAAAATGAGTACTACATAGGTACTTATATATACGTACCTACTACTCTATAGGTATGTTTCGT
Source organism: Boloria euphrosyne (assembly GCA_951802675.2). Classification (NCBI taxonomy): domain Eukaryota; kingdom Metazoa; phylum Arthropoda; class Insecta; order Lepidoptera; family Nymphalidae; genus Boloria; species Boloria euphrosyne. The sequence goes on from OX637896.1 coordinate 9,226,159, forward strand.
CAGAGGTCGGCGCGGAGGCTGCGCAGGCGCCGACAGGTTCTGAGACACGCATTCCGACGAAGTTATGCATATAAATGTGATGAATTATGATAAATGAAACGACCTTCGCTACTGTACGCGAAATGAAGAAGTTTTTGTAAATATAAAAGTCCTTACTCATATCATAAACTAAAGTCTTACCCTCGCTTCACTCGGGTTCATTTTACAAATAAATAAATAATAAATTGTTGAAGTCCGAAGTTTTAATAGGTCGATGTTTTAACAAATCCAACAACGAAGCAAAGATCATAAAAATAATTTCAGCCGTTTTTTTGTTATATTATTATGATGTAAATAGGTAGGTAACTACCTAAACGTCGTTACCTAAAGTAGGTAACGACTTCAAAATTAACAAAGTCCTTAAAAGTATTATTTTCTACTTTTTAGTTTAGATTTATTTAGTTTGGAAGTCGGTTTTTGTTTTTTTGTTAAAAATAATTTATTTTTAAATTTTTAGCGGAAAGTAGATACGTATTGTGTTTAATGACTATAAAAATTTACCTTCTATTATGAGGTAAGCTAGCCTGAAAGTAGGTATACAACTATCGGTCCATAATTGCGTATTATATTAAAAGAATATTCTTTAAACTGCTAACCGTTGAGGAGTTGTACCTTCCATCATCAGTTACGGTACGTGACTCAAATATCTATATAGCCTATAAAAGATTCGGCCGAGCATCGTTAATTTGCTCCTAAGAATTGAAGAGTTCCGATACTTTGTAATGGATCCCATCATCAGAACCTTACCAAACTCTCATCAAATTAACCTTGAAGTATATCCTTTCCATTAAAAAAAGAATCATCGAAATCGGTTGGCGTGATATTGAGCTATTCGTCCATTTGTCGCGCAAATACTTAATGCAAATTTAAGACTTTTATGGTTTTCTCATGGATGCCATTGTCAGAACTGGAAAATATTAAAATGGGACTACATGGGAAGCACTACCTTTCAAATAAAAAAAGAATCATCAAAATCGGTTCACCCAGTTCAAAGTTATGAGCTAACAAACATAAAAAAAAAATACAGACGAATTGATAACCTCCTCCTTTTGGAAGTCGGTTGATAATAACTAAAAACAAACATATTTGTGGCAAATAAAATTATATTATTAATCAATACGAATGTTATGATACTTTAATGTTGGGTACATTGATAACAAAAACGCTTTGCAGAAAGAAATATAATAAAATATGATAGACACGGCAGGGATGAATTGAGATAGCTCGGGTTACGTAATATCGGTAGCTAACAGATGCAAATGCGTTGATGTCTTTTGTAGGCGCATCTGACACGCAACCACGCTCCGGCGGACATCGTGGCGTGGATGTGTGGGCTGCGTCGCGAGGCGATGAGAGTGCTCCATGTAATATCTCATAATGTATTGCTTAGGCATTCATGGTTACAGTACAATAGATAATAGCTTTTTTTTCAACTTTTTTTACTGAATTTATTAAATTCATTCAAGCTCACATAATACTTTCTTAGGTTTACGCGAATATTCGACATTATAAATGAAACTACCTTTTCGGATTTTGTCGCGGATTTATTTTGATTTGACAGCAATCTCAAGGCTCTCGAGGCAAGTTTTGTCCGTGACCATGATTGCTGTAAAGCATTCGAAACGTCGGGAACCAAAAAATTCATTTATAATGTTCATTCAAGCTCGTAGAAAAAGTGTAGAATTTTTGGGAAATGTAACACGACTTGTGAAAATTTATCCTTAACTTGAATTTTGTTGTATTTTAATAATATTTGCATGTTAATTCTGTTATATTGTATCTACTGAATTAGTCTATGAGTTTCAGAAGCATTCGAAGAGCTCTCGTTTACATAAAATGCTTATTTAAGCAAGTAGCACGCATTATAGTAGGTACAAGCGAGCGGTACGAAGTTTATTACGGAATACATTTTGTTGAATATGTTAGTCATTAGTGAAAACGTCCATTTATACTCAGCTATTGTAATACGAATAAATACGAAATACATGTTTCTGTTAACTACTAAGTACTATTAGAAGTACAGATGTAAAATACCTGCCTGCTGCGGAGTCCCACCTTCACTTCACTTTTCTCAAGTGGTAGTGCCATGCTTGTTACCTTCGGGTAGCAGCCGAATGGGCCGGCACGCCCCGTATAGTACCACTCTCTCACAGAAGACCGGCGTGAAGTGGCAGCTACACTGTCGCGTTTCGTCCGGTAAGTGAGAGTCCGGGAGGCCCACTCCCCATCCCTCCTCCCGTCCTTCTCCCTCCTCCCTCCCTCCCTTTCCTGAAAGGCCGGCAACGCATCTGCAAGCCCTGTGGTGTTGCAGATGTCCATGGGCGGAGGTGATCACTTACCATCAGGTGAGCCTCCTGCCCGTTTGCCCCCTTTGTCCCATAAAAAAAAAAAAAAAAAAACATCATTTATCTAGGTAGGTACCACGTACCACGACTACGCCACGGCGATTACATAATTAATAAAAAACTTAAGATATTTTTTATAACGAGTTCCTACATACACTAAGCCAGCTTCTATCTTCTATTCCACTTTTGAAGCTGTCCAAAATAACGCCGGCAAACGATTAGGATTTTTTCGAGATAATGGTAACATCGTAACCCCGACGATGTGATTAGTATCAGTTAGGTATATCTACGTTTTCTAATAAAGTAAGCAGTACTAAGTACTAACACTAGTACAACAAAATACTAAATTTTTACTAAACATATTATTTAAGAATATACGTAAATAGGGTAATAAAAAAGATATTTCTAAATGCCTTATGTAAGTTCAGCTTCAGCAAAATATACATCTAAGTGAAAGTTACTACTTGATGTTTATAAAACAAATTTAAAATAAAACGAATTAGTATTTTATTTTATCAAACAAGGATATATTTTTCTGATTATTAATAAATCTCCTTTACTTCAGAACTTATAAACAAGACGCGCCGAGCGCGCGCGAATCACGTCATGGCTCAGGAATGTAATCGCTGCGTACTACGAGAATCTTAAGGTGAGCTTACGACTATCGTATATGGGCAATTGTATGATTCAGTATTACTATTAAATCTTCGTTTATTTTGTTTCCCTTTGTAGGTACAAGTGATTCATATCCTATAAAAGTCCGATTTCCATTTGAAAGTAGCCTTAGCTTTCCCTTATGCTACCTTAATCTAATTTTTACGTCAATCAGCATTGCTAAATTATGACAAAAATATAAATTTACAAAAACATACATAAATAACATACATAATATATTATAAAATTATTAAGTACTGGTAAAGATTTTAAGTAATCTTTTGTTGGAGTTTCTCGACAACTCTGTGCCCTGTCAGTGGTCTACAACCATAATTTATTATATGTACCTTTTTTTAATAACATCTAAGAGATATACATTTAAAAAATAAAAATGTTAATAAATAGAAACTACAGTAAAAAAAAATGTAAGCATTTACAAAGTAAAGAACAACGCGAATGATATAAATCATAAGCAGAAGTATATTGCAATAGTTCATAGTTTTCTAGACATCGATCGATTAAAGGTAAAGAATTAGAAAAATCTGATAAAAAGAGTGCGGTGGTCCCAGGCTCGGAACTACCGCGTTGTTTTCACCGCACCTGACTTTCGCGTGTGACTCGTCGCGTCGCGTCGCGCTGCAATGTGCGCTTGCGCAGCTAATAATGCCTTGTTCAAACCTCTTTGTACCATCGTATTTAGTTTAATTATTAAACATGTTAAATTATTATTTATTAAAAAAATTAATTATTTTTTGATTTTTTCCTTTACGAGTGCTATAAAACGTTGCTTCATGCCAAATTTCAAGATTCTAGGTCGACTTTTTTTACGTTTTGATTCCGGCCTCGCATTCCCTTGTAGTAGTTACGAGTTTAGAATATGCGCTTAAATTGCTGTTTCTTTTGCGTTGACATAGAAGTTTGATTTTGTTACAGCTTAAAGGTATTATAGACTTGAGTGTTTCATATGAATTTCAATTTAATTCCTCTACACGTTCATGAAGAAAGGGGTAGTAAGTATAAAACTATTAAAATACTTTTATTATATTATGTAACTAAAAATGTATGCTTTTCGCAATTTTTATTTCTTACTTTATCTGTGCTATAAGACCTTGATTCGTACCAAATTTCAAGATTCTAAGTTCACGGGAAGTACCCTGTAGGTTTTGATTCCCTTGCGAGTGTCGAAAATTTGCAACACAAACGGCTGTATCTTTTGATTGTGTTGGCTTAGAAGTTTGATTTTTCACAGCTCCAAGGGACATTAGACCTGAGTATTTGATGTAAATTATTGATAACTCCACGCTTTCCTGAGAAAAAGGGCTTTGACAGACAGACAGACTGACAACAAAGTGATCCTATAAGAGTTCCGTTTTTTTCTTTTTGAGGTACGGAACTCTAAAAATAATTTTACGTGTTTCGTGGAAATGGGATAATCTAAGGAATTCTTAAAAACATTAAAAACCTTATACTTATTAAATAATTGTTACTATGTTGCACCCTAATTTAATAACGTTAAGAATTAAGATATAATATATAATACGTTATTAAATAATGATCTAGTTCAGTTGAAATGCGATGTCGACATCGAGCTGCTAATGATGTGAAAACGTACATTGATTCACCAACTAGTTTTACCGATTTGAAGAATTTCGAATACTCATAAAACAAGTTTTATATGATTTACAACAAATTTGAGTTATGACATTTATCTTTAATTAGAAACACCTAATTACCAAACATGAGTAGTTCTTCTCAATGAAAGTCGTCCGGACATTAACATCATCATTAAAATACGGTCGTAGTGATTTCTTTATAAAGGAGGAACCGGAGGTTGTGTGCAAACAATACCATATATATACCATCAGATGTGTAGACTGTAGGTCTAAAGAAGACTAAGATAAGATTTGTTTATAATTTAATTGTTATCTCTTTTCGTTAGATCTCACTAAATATAATGTTCATTTTAAACTAAAGCATATTTAAGCACAAATCGCTTGAAGTATTATAATAAGAATTGAACCCTACTTTTTGACAAAGTCATGCGCGTGCGCATACCGTAGAAAAAACGAACCTGTACGATGACAGCCGGTGAAGGTCGCTTAAAGGCGTGCGAGAAGTTATTTTTTTCCTGCAATAACTTTTGAATAAAATAATAAGTACAGGTTTTATATTTATTCATTTGTATTCTTGATGAAGCATCCTCATTTATTTCTACCTCAAAAGTACTCATGCTCGGCACTTATAGTTACATATGTATGTATGTACGACTAAATAAGAAACAGTACAATTGAATTTTGCTATTGTTTATAGACCGAATAAGGAGTGAGTGAAATTGCCCACGCAGAGCAGCTGCGCATCATCGTTTCAGCACTGTGTAGGTACTAGAACACCATGTAAACAACGAAATTATTGACAACGTCTATAATATGACAACATGGTTTAAATTCAATGTGTGGTAATAATTATTGGAGTAAAGTTCGTTGATAACGTATTAACAATTATTAATTATTTATTAATATGATATAATACCTAGACATAGTATTAAGTAGTACTTTTACCAATCAAGTCAAAGTGTACTTTTGCAAACACTTTTTGAGAGATTTGAGAATATGTATGTACATAAATAACACTTTACAATAATATATAAAGGAATGAGCTTACTTTCAGAGGTCTTTCTAAAGTCAGAAGAGCTGCTCCAGTTCAAATAGTGGCTTCGAACATTAGTATAATTAGGATTGTTTTAATAATTTATGTTAAATAGACCTTAAATTTACTTTAAGTAAATAGCATTCCATTAAAGGAGGCTAATCGCTGATGCAATTTTCAGATAAGATAATTCTTATCATAGATTAGTATTAAGTATTGTATTCATGACTCCATACCTGTTAAAAAATTATAGTTATCTCGTTCTTTTGTTTTGTCAACTTGGTGGTAAAACGATTTTCTTTGCAAAATGATGTCTAAAAGGCAAGAAAGTTCATTTATAATTATGGTGCATAGAAGAATATTGCATGTATAAATGTATATTTTTTATAATATGGATGATATTAATTTATACTTGGGTAATACGAATCAGACAATTAATTTGTGTTGTTTATAATAATAATAATAAATATTATTATTATTATTATTTGCACGGGACAAACTATATAAAATGTACATATGTAAAACATGTAATATGCTGTCAAGTCTTCATCAGGTACAATAATTGTGTATATGACTGGGTGCTAATTTTGTTTGTTTGTTTTCTTCAGTTCATTTGTCGAGGTTTTTAGTAAATATACCTATGATTGAATAAAACGCGACATGTAATTGCTGACCGACGCAGACTTCCTGTACAGACGTTGCTAGTGTTATGACACTCGTGTGTAACGCGAGCACGTCGCCGGCGCCGCGCAGGAACTCCTTACTCGTGCCCGAGCAACGGTCCGGGCGCACTGTCTTCCGGTGCCTTTGACTAATCCTGGATTAGGTTGCGATGAGTGAAGTTAAATGTAATTAAAATTCAGCTGAGCGAGGCTCGACGTGAGCCGCAGAGGAGCAACGACCGTCCGCCGCCTGTGCCGCCATCTAGCGGCCGGCCATTGCGCCGCTTATAGCATCTCTACATAATATACCAGCAAATAGCAATTAATACGAAACATTTCCGAGTGAATGTAACCAACCTATGAGTTTAGGGTTCCTCGGATACCGAACTTAGAATAGCATGATAATAATTATTATTCATAATATTTAGTTGTATATTGTTCGGAAACAATGTCGCATATTAAAATTCTAATGTGATATGTAATAGTACGTTATTGTCCGCTGCTATGAAATGCTTAAAGGAATATGTTAGGCAGCATTGCGGGAAAGCGGCGCTCTCTCGAGTCGGCCTCGATCCCGAAAGGCGCGGGCGCAGTGACGTGTCATACGCTCGCCATGCCCGTCTGCATAGAACTTAACCTAAAGAATTTCGTACTCACCCTCTTACAACAGCAAAAGGATCCTTTGAGTTGGAATAGCGATAAATAATACAACACAACACTCACGGCGGTACTTCGCGCCTCAGCGGCGACCCGGTATACACTGGAGGCCGCACTCGCGTTCCCCCGCTCCGCTGGCAACCGAGCTTCCATAGGTGAGGCAGAGGAGGGCGCGGAGGCGCGGTGCGGGCGAGCCGGAGCCAGTGCCTCGCAGCGCGCCGCAGCCACCGCGCGCATTCACAGTCCGAGCGATGTCCGCGAACGGGTCGGCGGCCGCAGAGCCGCGGCTCTGCCACGTGCGGAAGGTGCCTAATTTTGATGGTTACGGGTTCAATCTACACGCAGAGAAAGGTAAACCTGGCCAATACATTGGAAAAGTCGACGAAGGTTCGCCGGCGGAGACGGCCGGCTTGCGACGCGGAGACCGCATCCTCGAAGTGAACGGTCAGAGTATCGCGGGTGAAACCCACAAACAAGTCGTAGCCCGTATTAAGCAGCGACCTGATGATGCGGAATTACTGGTCGTGGCTCCGGCGCCGGGCGAGCCCATGCCCGACCTGGACGCACACGAGCGACCGGCCTCCGCAGGGTCCGTAACCGCGCCGCCCGCGAATGCTGGTTCGCCTGCTAGTTCTCCCGATTCCGCAGCGAACGTCGATCGTAACGATTCGCCCACACCGGAGCCTCCACGTCTCAACCTTAAAATGACAGCCGCAGAGATGCGCGCGCACCTCGCCGCTAAGAAAAAAGTAGATCCCAAGAAGGTGCCTATGGACCTTAAGTCCAAGTTTGACATCGTAAAGAAACTTTGAGGTGCCAGGTGCGAGAGTGTGCGTGCGAGGGTGTAGTGCGTGACGTAGATGCGCGTGCGGCGCGTCTGCGGGCCGCGCAGGGCTGTGTGCGTGCAGGCCGCGACGACGGCGCCCCGCGCGGCAGGTGCGGCGGGGGTGGGGCAGGCGCGGCGGGAGCACCCCTCTCCGCCACCCCCCGCGTTACGCCGCGCTTATCGCCGTGCAGTGACATCAGTGCTCGTCGAAGTCATGTTTGATTTGCGATCGTATTCACTTGTACAATTTTGAATGAATAGTTTTAATGCGCCGCTGCTTCACCCGACAGAATGTAACATATCGTGCCTTACAATTATTGCCATTGAATGTTGTACATATGTACTGCTCGTTGTTAAGAAATTTTATTTGAAATGTAATATTAATACTATTGTAATTATATTTAAGACGAAGAATCGATTTTTATGAAATGATTACCTAAATGTGTAGTTAGATTTATTTACATGATTAAGTGCAATTATTGTTGAATGATCAATAAAAAACGTTTCAAATGATATAATGTTGTCCCTCTACCTGTGAACGACCCGCCTAAGGATCCTCGTTCCTAATATTGCATTGATGTCTCCTTACATGCAGTTTAACGAAGATATGAACAATATGAACTGTACTATCAGACTCTCCTTGTACTATCAGATATCCGTGTTAATTACAAACTAATCCCAGATACTAGAAATACTTTGTACCTTGATAGGTTCTAGTAATTAATTACTTGATAATTTGAATTATATTACAATCATCGCTTTATTGAATATGTAGGTACTCGTACATAGAGGCTTGCACATAGATTACTGATGGTCATTTTAGATAAGGGATACCTCATGTTAAGCTCTCAGTAAGTAATTTAAGTTAAATAAGCTTCACGCATTCATAAGCAACCGGTTTGTAGAGCTTCGAAAGCGGAAAGACGATCCAACTCTACTTAATAACTACTGGTTGGACCTCTAGTGATATTTACATTCATAATTAAAATATTTTTATATAAATGAATATATTTAAAATATCTAAATTGTGAATGAAATATGTATCTGGGAAAATCTAAGCAACTAAAAACGTGATCGTTTTATAGTCTTTACAATCCTTACAAAAGGAGAGCTAATTTATAATGTCAGTATAAATAAAAGCAGATGATTGTATACGGTCAGCGATGAGCACTGTGCCACGACATCCGTAGTTTTTGCTAAAAGACGTGAATCTCATGGCTCGGCCTTTGCCGGGCCGCCGCTTCGGCCTCGCGCCGCCGCGACATACTCGCAGATCGCGAGTCGACACAAATACTGTTCATATCAAATTTATCTCACACAGCCGCCAAGAACTACCAGTTATACGTTACATTCTCGAGTATTATCTGTTACAGCCTATTCTCACAAAGTGAAGTACTTGATATGTGCATATATGAGCAATTACGAGTAAGTGCTCTAGTTTTGGAACTCTCGTTTAAGTTACGTAGTTGAATATGAAAGGTACAGATTATTCAAAGTATAAATAATGATTCTTTATCAAATTCAAATCTATTTGTAACTGTTTACAGTGCTGCCTCTATATTGTTGTGTTGGTCGCTGCGCGCGCGCAAGGTCGCAGATAGCGCGAGGCTGACTCACCCATTACGGTTGTTTCCACTTTGCTATAGTTTTTATTCACAAAATGGCAATATTATTTAAGGCAAAAAGACCGTCTATATGACAAGTCTTTAAGTGCTTATAGATAGTCCTAGCAACAACGTCAATGGTGAAACATGTACTTGTATCACTTTTAAATGTTTTACAAAATATTTTTTGGGTGTTTATACTTTTGTATAAGTAGTAGGAAAAACCTTGCAATTTAATTATGAAGTAGTTTCGTCGGAATTATTTCCTTTATATTGTATATTCGGATGCGATTTAACTGCTTATCTTGTATCATGCGGTACCGATGTTTTGGTACATAGGTATATACATCACATCATTTATTTCTTGCTTAGTAATTGAAAAGAACACATAGAACCCTCAGTTGTAAATTGTAATGTCAGTTAATAATACAAAAAGCCAAATGTATATTGAGTATGTATGTAGAGTATAATAACTACTATAAAAAAATTTAAAAGATGCTGTTATATTTAAGAAATAATTGTATATAATACCAACCTACCTAAAGATACTTAGCTGTCATTAGAGTGTGCAATGGTGGAGAACGCATAATAATCACTTAACTAGTGGGGTTTTAGTGCCACAGCTGATTGTCAGTGACCTCCAAAGAAGTGTGTTATGACGTTACTATATAGCAAGTTTTATGCCAAAGCGTTACAAAAAATGAAAATGAACAGGTATACCTCTGTTTGTTAGAAAGTACTCTACAATAACTTACGTGTTTGAAGTCAGCAGCTAATAGTTATACTGTAACACCTCTACTCTACTTATACTTATAATTTGTAAAATATATAAACGATTTTAAATATTTTTCTAAAAACTGATTAATTTAGAATTTTCATTGTAAGTATGAAGAATTAATGAAAACACTACAATACATCATTATACGAGAATCTTCAGGGATTTTGATGTTTTTGAACATTATTATTACGTTAAGCATTTTATATTATTATCTTATTATTTCACGTAATAAAATAAAAAATAACGACTTGAAAAACTCGCTATAAATTTAACATTTGGTTTTACTTAGCGACACACTTCTGCGTAAGCATTTGCATACGACAGATAAAGTAGGCATTTTATGAAAGTACGTGCACATCGCTGAGGCTATTTTCCTGTAGCGAAGAAGTTGCGACGATGCTTGTCATGTCAGAGTATTTATCATGTTACTATAAAATAAAATAAAACAAAACGCAACAAAACAGAATAAAATACGTTAATACTTAATATACAGTCAGTAGTTCACTACGTTAATATACTAACAGTTCAAGCGAATAACTACTTACAATATTAATAAGAATTTAACATGTAGGTTCTAAGCACACAATCCAAGTCGACCACATTATTTAAACTCGACGTCCTCAATCTAATAAACGTAAATACAAAAACTGTATAATTATGTAAAAGTAAACCAAGGTGGGCTTATTAGTTTACCAAACGGAGGCAAGTGGTTTCACCATGAATGAATGTAGAACGACTAAACTAAGCATTTCATTGCTACAAAATAAACCGGCCGAATGTGTGTGTCAGGCCGCGCGTGATGCAGGCTCTGCAGTTGCCCACGATAATGCGTTACAAGCAGTGGACATTTTATTGTTTCATGTTTCATATTGCATTCATTCCGGACAGCGACGTCGAGCTGAGCAGACGTACCCATGCCTGCTCAGTCAGATACAGCTACTCCCCGAACCTATACGGTGCTACCGCGTCAGTGCAAGTACAGTGCGACCGCAGTGCGTGTTAGTGAAGAGACAAAGACGGTTTTGTGAGTCCCGCGTTGCCAGAGAAGTGTTAGTGTACAGTGTAGTGAGCCAAGCAGCCCAGCCGTCCGTTTGCAAGGACGCACACTTGTGATAGGTGGTAGGTTGCTAGGCACACATCTCCGTGCACCACACGGAGACTGTAGGTAACACCGTAGGCACTCATCACCCTGCCGCAAGGCAGGGTGAAACAGATAGGCTCCCCTTAGGGATTAACCCGAGCGACAGACAGACCGACGGACACAAAATGGCGGACCAAGCGACGGAGCTTTTATTAGCGCTGCTCGCACACCTGAGGGCTAACTACCCGAAGGCGTTAGCAGGATTCGTAGCCCCCAATGACGCTTGCCGAGAGTTAGTAGAACTCTCGGAAAAGCCTAGGGAAAAACCCGCACCTTCTGTGCCACAACCCGCGTCTATGACGCATAACCCGACTCCCGCACCCCCGCTTCCAAAAGCGTCCTCCGCTCCCTCAGAGCCCTCAGTGCCTTCGGCACAGCCCGCGCCCTCAGCGCTTTTCGTTACACCGACTAAGCCTGCTAAAAGAGCAGCAAGTAGGTCTAGAGTACAGACAGACAATGACTCAGACATTGACATGGCGATTCAAGGGGTAGAATCGGACTCGGCAGAGGACGGATTCACGCCCGTTGAATCGAAAAAACGCAAAAAGAAGGCCCTTAAGGCATCACCACTAAAGACAAAGTCGAACTCGGAATCGGCCACGAAACCGAGCGAGACAGCAATACCGACAGACAGACCGACGAGTGACGATAGCGTCCCGAAGGCTAAGCCCCCTCCTCCGATCTTTATCCAAGATAAGAAATCTTGGAACAAAATATTAGCTCAAATGTCGACGTACAAAATTAATTTTACACACGCCAAGTCAACAGGACAAGGCATTAAAGTTAGTTTACCTTCGTCCGAAGACCATAGAGCTCTTACCAAACTACTTAGGGTCACACAAGTAGGTTTTCATACATACGCACTCGAGGACGAAAAGCAACTTAGGGTTGTAATAAGGGGCCTTCCCAGAGAGATGACAGAGACATACATCATGGAGGATCTTAAATCCCAGAAACTCCCGGTGCATACAGTATACCGTATGTACCGTTCACACACAAAAGATCCAATGGATCTTGTACTGGTAACACTAGACCTCTCACCGGAAGGCAAGAGGATCTACAACACTAGGTCAGTCTGTGGGTTAGCGGTCCTAGTGGAGGCTCCGAGGAACCGTGGTGGTCCAGGGCAATGCCACAGGTGCCAGTTGTACGGCCATTCGGCCAGAAACTGTTTTGCCCGCGCCCGTTGCGTAAAGTGCCTAGGGGACCATGGGACCTCGGACTGTCCGCGTAAGGAACCCGTACCAGATGTTCCCCCGAGCTGTGTCCTGTGCGGGGAGCAGGGACATCCCGCGAATTATCGTGGGTGCCCCCGCGCACCCCGCAGGAGACCGCAAGGGCAGAAATCTGGTACGCGTCCAACTCAAAAGCCAACGCCATCAGCGGCGGCGGCTACACCCGCCTTTACACCGGCACCGGTGCCGACATCAAACGTATGGGCGAACCGCATGGCTTCGAAGCCAGCGGGTCCACCTAAGGCGCCTTCAGCGCAAACAAAAACCACAGCGCCTTCAGCGCAGGCACCAGCCACGGCACTCATGTGCAATCTGTTAGGATTCCCGGACGTCCAGGAATTACACAAAATGGTTTCTCAGTTTAAGGCGTTTTATGAGAAAATAGAAGCCATCTCAGCCACACTCACCTCACTTACTAACTAACAATGACTAGTTTAGGTAGAATTAAACCCAAATCCATAACACTCATCACTTTTAACTCCAACGGCCTTATCGACCAAATCAGGGAGATAAGAAATTTTGTAGTAGAACATAAACCAGATATTTTTCTCATTCAAGAGACATATTTAAAACCTAGTAATAGAGATCCCAAAATAGCCAATTATAACATAATAAGGACCGACAGACTGACTGCCAAGGGCGGCTTAGTTATTTATTATAGAAAAGCGTTACACTGTGTCCCGTTAGACCCTCCGAGGCTAACGAACATCGAAGCTACCGCGTGCCATCTTAGTATGACAGGCCATCAGCCAATTATAATAGTATCAGCATATTTGTCACCAAGTAAGGACATATTAGAGAGCGACCTTCGGTCAATCATGTCCATGGGAGACTCGGTCATCGTGGCCGGGGATCTCAATTGCAAACATCCCCGCTGGAATAGTAGACGTACAAATAGTAGAGGGGCCAGATTGAACGCCTTTTTGGACGGCTCAAGAAACCCCGATATAGAAATAGTAGCGCCGTTAGAGCCAACTAGGTACCCGACTAGACAGACAAACGACAACCCAGACATATTAGACATCGCGCTTCTAAAGAACATTACCCTTCAGGTACGTTCATTAGAAGTGCTTGCAGAGCTTAGTTCAGATCATCGTCCTGTCCTACTCCAGCTAGGACACGACGTTCAAGATAAAACAATTAAACGCATAGTAACTGACTGGAATAGACTTAAAGATCGATTTCAGACAATAGACACGGCACAGCTTAATATAACGACGGACTCGGTAGCTTCGGTATCGGCAGCCAAGGAGGCTAATACTAGGTTACTAACTTCTATTCAAAATTCAGTAGACGACTGCTCTAGAGAGTGCTCAGTGCCCTTCGAGGGGCGCTGGCCACTTCCAGAGGCAGCTAGGAGACTAATCACTAGGAAGAACGCCGCAACTAGGGCCTACCATACATACCCGACCGACGCAAACCGAAGGAGACTATGGAATCTACAGAGGAAGGTCAGGGTTCGCCTGGCCGCCCTCTGCGGAGACCAGTGGGACAAGCGTCTCTCGGAGCTCTCGCCATCGCATCAGGCATACTGGTCACTGTCGAGAGCTCTTAGGAACGAGTGTACCTCCACACTGCCTCCTTTGGTGAGATCAGACAACTCGTTAGCCATTTTAGACCTCGATAAGGCCGAATGCTTAGCAGACACATACGAAACACAATTCACACCAAACACACACCTCATTGAACCTGAACACTTCGCTGAGGTAAACGCAGACATAGAACGTAGGTCTAACACACCACAAACACACTCGTCACTCACACCAACCTCAGCAGAGGAGGTTGAAACAATAATAAAGACACTTCACCCTAGAAAGGCACCGGGCCTTGATAGAATCTCTAACAAAGTCATTAAAATATTGCCAGCACAATTTATTCAGTTATTAGTAATAGTCTTTAACGCCCTTCTGGCAGCTTCTTCATTCCCGGACGAATGGAAAGAAGCTATAGTCATAGGAATACACAAACCAGGGAAGGCCCGCAACCTTCCCTCTAGCTATAGACCGATTTCACTTCTGAACTGTATTAGTAAAATCTATGAACGTATAATATTAGCCAAATTAAGGGCCGTAGCAGAGGCCAACACTCTCATACCTCCTGAACAGTTCGGATTTCGATCACAACATTCCAGCGTACACCAGGTGCATCGCTTAACGGAGCACATACACAGACACTTCAACATCTTCAAACGATCAGTAGGCACAGGTGTGCTCTTCTTCGATGTAGCGAAGGCGTTTGACAAAGTTTGGCACAACGGCTTATTATATAAGCTTTACCGAATGGGCGTGCCAGACGGTCTCGTGCACATCATACGAGACTACTTGTCAAATCGTTCTTTCCGTTGCAGAGTGGAGGGTACACTTTCAACACCACGCCCCATAAGGGCCGGAGTACCTCAGGGCTCAGTGCTAGGACCGTTACTCTACACACTCTACACGAGCGACATTCCGAGGCACGAGAATACGAACCTCGCCCTCTATGCGGATGACACAGCCATTTATGCCTCGGCAATATGCGCTAGTAGAATAGTTACACGTCTTCAGAAGGCAGTCACAATAATGGGGCAATGGTTCCGAAAATGGGGCATTGAGTTAAACCCCGATAAAAGTGCGGCTGTGTACTTTTATCGGACGTCTCTCAGGCAACATAGTCGGCGCAAACCTCAAACACCAATAACACTATACGGACAACCGATACAGTGGCGATCAGAGACAAAATATCTAGGGGTAACACTAGACAGTAGACTCACCTTTAGGCAACACATACACATAGTCAGGAATAGAGCGGCCTTCGTACTAGGACGATTGTATCCAATGCTAGGAGCCCGTAGCAAGCTATCGCTTAGGAACAAACTCACGCTATACAAAACATGCATACGCCCGATCATGACATACGCATCTGTAGTATTCGCACACACCAGACGCTCACAATTAGATAAACTTCAAAAACTACAAAACCGATTCACACGCATTGCCACGGGCAGCCCCTGGTACATGCGCACAGTAGACCTACACAAAGACCTACAGCTAGAGTCCATTAGGGACTTCATGAAAACAGCTTCGACTAACTACTTTACAAAAATATCACGACACACTAACCAATTATTAGTTAATGCAGCCAACTACGACCCCGTAGACGACATTACAGACAGGCACAGACGACCGAAGGACGTACTGACCGACCCCGACGATAGGATTACTTTAGCCAATGCTATCTTTAGGAACACACACCGACACCGTACACACAATCACCGTTCTCGCCGGCGAGGACGAGGTCCCTTGTTTGTCACGGCTCGTTCACGCTTAGGCGTGCGCGAGTCGTATACGACTCCTTCAGAGTCCCCCTAAGCCAATAGGGCAAGTCCTCCATTAAATAGTTTCGTAAGCCGTGGTCCGAACCTCGCAGGAGGTGCCCTTACGGAACTAACCCTTTGAGCTTCATGCTCCCTTTTAAGGCAGGACCTTCTGTCCGCCTCCCCGCCCGGCGACGCTGTAAAGGCCAGTAGGGCCAACAGTACTCGACATTCAGAAAAAAAAAAAAAAAAAAAAAAAAAAAAAAATTTCATATTATGCACATTTAACTCGACACTTGATTCCAACAAAAATTACGACTTTAAAGCTTCATATCTCACAAACAGGATTCAGTAATTGATTTCTTTTTCACAAACCCGCAATATTTTAGACATATCCAACTATCCCACATCATGGGATAGCCGAGAAAAAAGCCGTCTCCACCTTACGTTAATCCGAATCTATATTTTTAGATCTTGTTAACTGTGGCCGCATTAAGACAAAACCACTAGACCTATTTATGAAATTTGTTTGACAGATTATTACCGCTTACCGAAATTCTTTTTAGTGGCGGAAAATTCACATCCATCATCATCATAATTTATCATAAGAAATTTATACTACTTAATCGTTAAATCGTAGCTAGGAAACGAGAACGAGTGGAGCGAAGGTGTGTCAATGTTAATAATAATTAATTTATTTTTACTTGTTAAATATTAGTTTTCACTTTCCGTTCTTCGAGTATATAAGTAGTAGATTTTTTTAATGTTTGTTACTTCAAAATACCGTCATTCATTAATCGATTTGGGAAGTTCTACTGTTTGAAAATGTATACTTCCAGTTTGGTTCCATTTAAATTATGCGAAAGAAATACACCCAAAGTGTAGAAAACAGAGGCTGATTTAATTTTCACTAACTTTTTTTAACTACGCCAGATATCGATATACCTAGTACCTACCTTATAATAATCACAATCGAAGTGTCAGTACCTACAGGTTAGTAAACTACAACAAAAAAAATTCACATCGGTTTATAAATGAAGGGGATCTGATGTAGCAACAAATATAAAAAATACAATCGAATTGAGAACCTCCTCCTTTTTTGGAGTCGGCTAAAAATAAGGCTTAATGTTAAATTATAAAATTAAAAATGGCAAGTATTTATTTATATTTATTTTGATTACTTCAGTAATAAACATAACAATTAACGATTTTGAAAGTACGACTACATAATTTCATAAAGAGGAATCGTCAATATTGGGAAAGATTGCCGCCACGCGTCGCGGTTGCCTGCGCGAGCGCGAGGAGCGGCGGTTCCCGGATGCGGTGAAACTATTGCTTGCGCCGGGTTTAATAAGTACGTAGTTTGTACCCACGAGACGCCCGCGGCCGGCGCTGGCACGCGACCTCGCTACATACGTTTTGCCAACTAAGTACTTTCTTCAAATATGAGAGGTGTATTAAGATAGCAGTGAAAGGTTAGCAGAATCGATTGAAACTTATATGGTATTTTGTAGCTAAATAGTTGCTAATTAGTTGCTAAGACCCCGATTTTGTTGCTTTAACCGATTTCGAAAAAAAAGAGTTACTGCTATCTTAACGTTAAGCTAGCAGTAAACTCACGAAATCAGCGATAATTAAACCAAATTAGTACATTAGAATTTGTTGCTAATTTGTTGCTGGAAAATAGTGAAAGAAAATTTGGAAAAACTCTAGAATTGGTTAGTTCTGTAGACCTGTAGCTGTATCCATGCTATCTTAACATGCAGTTTTCTAAACAACGCGAAGGCGTGGATTTTGTTGCTTATCGGAAATAACATGAGCATGCCCTAGAGAGTCAGTAACAAAATAAACACTTAAAATCCGCTACACCTGGAGACCTGTAGGCAAGTTCATATAACCTTAACATGCGGTTTTTTACGAAATCGATGACATGGATTTTGTTGCTGATCGGAAATGATATGAGCACACCCCAGAGAGTCAGCAACAAAATAAAAAATAAAAATCTGCTGCACCTGGAAACCTGTAGGTAAGTTCATGCTATCTTAACATGCGGATTTTCACGAAGTCGATAGTATGGATTTTGTTGCTGATCGGAAATAACATGAGCACACCCCAGAGAGCCAGCAACAAAATAAAAAATAAAAATATGCTACACCTGGAGACCTGTAGAATAATTCATGCTACCTTAACATGCGGTTTCTTACGAAACCGATGACATAGATTTTGTTGCTGATCGAAAATGACATGAGCACACCTCAAAGAGCCAGCAAGAAAATAAAAAATTAAATTCTGCTGCGCCTGGAGACCTGTAGCCATGTACAAGGTACATGCTATTTTAGTGTGAAGTTTACTTAACAATACGATAGCATGGATTTTGTTGCTGATCGAAAATGACATGAGCACACCTCAAAGAGCCAGGAACAAAATAAAAAATAAAAATCTGCTACACTTGGAGACCTGTAGACTAATTCATGCTACCTTAACATGCGGTTTCTTACGAAATCGATGACATGGATTTTGTTGCTGATCGGAAATGACATGAGCACACCTCAAAGAACCAGCAACAAAATAAAAAAAAAAAACTGCTACACCTGGAGACCTGTACACTAATTCATGCTACCTTAACATGCGGTTTCTTACGAAATCGATGACATGGATTTTGTTGCTGATCGAAAATGACATGAGCACACCTCAAAGAGCCAGCAACAAAATAAAAAAATAAATTCTGCTGCACCTGGAGACCTGTAGCCATGTACAAAGTACATGTTATTTTAGTGTAAAGTTTACTTAACAATACGATAGCATGGATTTTGTTGCTGATCGGAAATGACATAAGCACAACTCAGAGAGCCAGCAACAAAATAAAAAATAAAAATCGGCTGCACCTGGAGACCTGTAGCCATGTACAAGATACATGCTATTTTAGTGTGAAGTTTTCTTAACAATACGATAGCAAGGATTTTGTTGCTGATCGAAAATGACATGAGCACACCTCAAAGAGCCAGCAACAAAATAAAAAAATAAATTCTGCTGCACCTGGAGACCTGTAGCCATGTACAAAGTACATGTTATTTTAGTGTAAAGTTTACTTAACAATACGATAGCATGGATTTTGTTGCTGATCGGATATGACATAAGCACAACTCAGAGAGCCAGCAACAAAATAAAAAATAAAAATCGGCTGCACCTGGAGACCTGTAGCCATGTACAAGATACATGCTATTTTAATGTGAAGTTTTCTTAACAATACGATAGCAAGGATTTTGTTGCTGATCGGAAATGACATGAGCACACCTCAAAGAACCAGCAACAAAACAAAAAATAAAAATCTGCTGCACCTGGAGACCTGTAGACTAATTCATGCTACCTTAACATGCGGTTTCTTACGAAATCGATGACATGGATTTTGTTGCTGATCGGAAATGACATGAGCACACCTCAGTGAGCTAGCAACAAAATAAAAAATAAAAATTTGCTACACTTGGAGACCTGTAGACTAATTCATGCTACCTTAACATGCGGTTTCTTACGAAATCGATGACATGGATTTTGTTGCTGATCGGAAATGACATGAGCACACCTCAAAGAACCAGCAACAAAATAAAAAAAAAAAACTGCTACACCTGGAGACCTGTACACTAATTCATGCTACCTTAACATGCGGTTTCTTACGAAATCGATGACATGGATTTTGTTGCTGATCGAAAATGACATGAGCACACCTCAGAGAGCCAGCAACAAAATAAGAAATTAAAATCTGCTGCACCTGGAGACCTGTAGCCATGTACAAAATACATGTTATTTTAGTGTGAAGTTTACTTAACAATACGATAGCAAGGATATTGTTGCTGATCGGAAATGACATGAGCACACCTCAGTGAGCTAGCAACAAAATAAAAAATAAAAATTTGCTACACTTGGAGACCTGTAGACTAATTCATGCTACCTTAACATGCGGTTTCTTACGAAATCGATGACATGGATTTTGTTGCTGATCGGAAATGACATGAGCACACCTCAAAGAACCAGCAACAAAATAATAAATAAAAATCTGCTACACCTGGAGACCTGTAGACTAATTCATGCTACCTTAACATGCGGTTTCTTACGAAATCGATGACATGGATTTTGTTGCTGATCGAAAATGACATGAGCACACCTCAAAGAGCCAGCTACAAAATAAAAAATTAAAATCTGCTGCACCTGGAGACCTGTAGCCATGTACAAAGTACATGTTATTTTAGTGTGAAGTTTACTTAACAATACGATAGCATGGATTTTGTTGCTGATCGGAAATGACATAAGCACAACTCAGAGAGCCAGCAACAAAATAAAAAATAAAAATCTGCTGCACCTGGAGACCTGTAGCCATGTACAAAGTACATGTTATTTTAGTGTGAAGTTTACTTAACAATACGATAGCAAGGATTTTGTTGCTGATCGGAAATGATATGAGCACACCTCAAAGAATCAGCAACAAAACAAAAAATAAAAATCTGCTGCACCTGGAGACCTGTGGACAATTTCTTGCTACCTTAACATGCGGTTTCTTACGAAATCGATGACATGGATTTTGTTGCTGATCGGAAATGACATGAGCACACCTCAATGAACCAGAAAGAAAATAAAAAATAAAAATCTGCTACACTTGGAGACCTGTAGACTAATTCATGCTACCTTAACATGCGGTTTCTTACGAAATCGATGACATGGATTTTGTTGCTGATCGAAAATGACATGAGCACACCTCAGAGAGCCAGCAACAAAATAAAAAATAAAAATCTGCTGCACCTGGAGACCTGTAGCCATGTACAAAGCACATGTTATTTTAGTGTGAAGTTTACTTAACAATACGATAGCATGGATTTTGTTGCTGATCGGAAATGACATAAGCACAACTCAGAGAGCCAGCAACAAAATAAAAAATAAAAATCTGCTGCACCTGGAGACCTGTAGCCATGTACAAGGTACATGCTATTTTAGTGTGAAGTTTTCTTAACAATACGATAGCATGGATTTTGTTGCTGATCGGAAATGAAATAAGCACAACCCAGAGAGCCAGCAACAAAATCCAAGCTATCGTATTGTTAAGTAAACTTCACACTAAAATAACATGTAATTTGTACATGGCTATAGGTCTCCAGGTGCAGCAGAATTTAATTTTTTATTTTGTTGCTGGCTCTTTGAAGTGTGCTCATGTCATTTTCGATCAGCAACAAAATCCATGTCATCGATTTCGTAAGAAACCGCATGTTAAGGTAGCATGAAATTGTCCACAGGTCTCCAGGTGCAGCAGATTTTTATTTTTTGTTTTGTGGCTGGTTCTTTGAGGTGTGCTAATGTCATTTCCGATCAGCAACAAAATCCTTGCTATCGTATTGTTAAGTAAACTTCACACTAAAATAACATGTACTTTGTACATGGCTACAGGTCTCCAGGTGCAGCAGATTTTTATTTTTTATTTTGTTGCTGGCTCTCTGAGGTGTGCTCATGTCATTTTCGATCAGCAACAAAATCCATGTCATCGATTTCGTAAGAAACCGCATGTTAAGGTAGCATGAATTAGTCTACAGGTCTCCAGGTGAAGCAGATTTTTATTTTTTATTTTGTTTCTGGTTCTTTGAGGTGTGCTTATGTCATTTCCGATCAGCAACAAAATCCATGTCATCGATTTCGTAAGAAACCGCATGTTAAGGTAGCAAGAAATTGTCCACAGGTCTCCAGGTGCAGCAGATTTTTATTTTTTGTTTTGTTGCTGGTTCTTTGAGGTGTGCTCATGCCATTTCCGATCAGCAACTAAATCTTTGCTATCGTATTGTTAAGTAAACTTCACACTAAAATAACATGTACTTTGTACATGGCTACAGGTCTCCAGGTGCAGCAGATTTTTATTTTTTATTTTGTTGCTGGCTCTCTGAGTTGTGCTAATGTCATTTCCGATCAGCAACAAAATCCATGCTATCGTATTGTTAAGTAAACTTCACACTAAAATAACATGTACTTTGTACATGGCTACAGGTCTCCAGGTGCAGCAGATTTTAATTTTTTATTATGAAGCTGGCTCTTTGAGGTGTGCTCATGTCATTTTCGATCAGCAACAAAGTCCATGTCATCGATTTCGTAAGAAACCGCATGTTAAGGTAGCATGAATTAGTCTACAGGTCTCCAGGTGTAGCAGATTTTTATTTTTTATTTTGTTGCTGGTTCTTTGAGGTGTGCTCATGTCATTTCCGATCAGTAACAAAATCCATGTCATCGATTTCGTAAGAAACCGCATGTTAAGGTAGCATGAATTAGTCTACAGGTCTCCAGGTGCAGCAGACTTTAATTTTTTATTTTGTTGCTGGTTCTTTGAGGTGTGCTCATGTTATTTCCGATCAGCAATAAAATCCATGTCATCGATTTCGTAAGAAACCGCATGTTAAGGTAGCAAGAAATTGTCCACAGGTCTCCAGGTGCAGCAGATTTTTATTTTTTGTTTTGTTGCTGGTTCCTTGAGGTGTGCTCATGCCATTTCCGATCAGCAACAAAATCTTTGCTATCGTATTGTTAAGTAAACTTCACACTAAAATAACATGAACTTTGTACATGGCTACAGGTCTCCAGGTGCAGCAAATTTTTATTTTTTATTTTGTTGCTGGCTCTCTGAGTTGTGCTTATGTCATTTCCGATCAGCAACAAAATCCATGCTATCGTATTGTTAAGTAAACTTCACACTAAAATAACATGTACTTTGTACATGGCTACAGGTCTCCAGGTGCAGCAGATTTTAATTTTTTATTTTGTAGCTGGCTCTTTGAGGTGTGCTCATGTCATTTTCGATCAGCAACAAAATCCATGTCATCGATTTCGTAAGAAACCGCATGTTAAGGTAGCATGAATTAGTCTACAGGTCTCCAGGTGTAGCAGATTTTTATTTTTTATTTTGTTGCTGGCTCTTTGAGGTGTGCTCATGTCATTTTCGATCAGCAACAAAATCCATGTCATCGATTTCGTAAGAAACCGCATGTTAAGGTAGCATGAATTAGTCTACAGGTCTCCAGGTGTAGCAGTTTTTTTTTTATTTTGTTGCTGGTTCTTTGAGGTGTGCTCATGTCATTTCCGATCAGCAACAAAATCCATGTCATCGATTTCGTAAGAAACCGCATGTTAAGGTAGCATGAATTAGTCTACAGGTCTCCAGGTGTAGCAGATTCTTATTTTTTATTTTGTTCCTGGCTCTTTGAGGTGTGCTCATTTCATTTTCGATCAGCAACAAAATCCATGCTATCGTATTGTTAAGTAAACTTCACACTAAAATAGCATGTACTTTGTACATGGCTACAGGTCTCCAGGCGCAGCAGAATTTAATTTTTTATTTTCTAGCTGGCTCTTTGAGGTGTGCTCATGTCATTTTCGATCAGCAACAAAATCCATGTCATCGGTTTCGTAAGAAACCGCATGTTAAGGTAGCATGAATTAGTCTACAGGTCTCCAGGTGTAGCAGATTTTTATTTTTTATTTTGTTGCTGGCTCTCTGGGGTGTGCTCATGTTATTTCCGATCAGCAACAAAATCCATACTATCGACTTCGTGAAAATCCGCATGTTAAGTTAGCATGAACTTACCTACAGGTTTCCAGGTGCAGCAGATTTTTATTTTTTATTTTGTTGCTGACTCTCTGGGGTGTGCTCATATCATTTCCGATCAGCAACAAAATCCATGTCATCGATTTCGTAAAAAACCGCATGTTAAGGTTATATGAACTTGCCTACAGGTCTCCAGGTGTAGCGGATTTTAAGTGTTTATTTTGTTACTGACTCTCTAGGGCATGCTCATGTTATTTCCGATAAGCAACAAAATCCACGCCTTCGCGTTGTTTAGAAAACTGCATGTTAAGATAGCATGGATACAGCTACAGGTCTACAGGACTAACCAATTCTAGAGTTTTTCCAAATTTTCTTTCACTATTTTCCAGCAACAAATTAGCAACAAATTCTAATGTACTAATTTGGTTTAATTATCGCTGATTTCGTGAGTTTACTGCTAGCTTAACTTTAAGATAGCAGTAACTCTTTTTTTTCGAAATCGGTTAAAGCAACAAAATCGGGGTCTTAGCAACTAATTAGCAACTATTTAGCTACAAAATACCATATAAGTTTCAATCGATTCTGCTAACCTTTCACTGCTATCTTAATACACCTAAATATGAGTTCAGGTAAACTTATACTATTGGGTTGTTACAACTTTATAATTTAGTATGAATTTGGACTTTACATGTTCTTACTAATTAGTTCCAGACATGCAGGTTTTCGATCTTTCGGTTTGCCGTAAAAGAAATGGTAATCATGAACCATCCGACCGACAGTGAGCGGGGCGTTACTTGATTCCAAAGAAACGCGTTGCCAGTGGACTACTGAGTACTGTTATCATTAACTTAAAGTGAGATGCTTTAAACGACATAAGTTTGCATTTAAGCTTTAGCTGTATGAACGAAACTGTAATTAATGTAAGACTTCACACAACTATTCATTCTAATTTCTATTAATTATAACTAATTAATAAAATTAATTAATTATAACTTTTACCATATTAATTGCGTTAATAATATCTCAGAATTTCAAAACGGGCCAAGGTTTTTTTGATCCTACAAGGCATCAATTACGAAGTTTTTTCCATTCAAATAATAATAATAGAATGTAAACACGTTATCTAATTTTGATGTTAATGCAAATGACGTAACCCATAAAATGTGCATGTAATAAACTGCATATTGTAGGTACCTATAGAAGACGATCACGAGGCATTGAATAAAGTCAACAACAGGTACCTACCTACTCGCTCGTCAGCAGTCAACTAATCTCATAGTAACATAAACTTAGTAATTGTCCATTCTTATCGAAAAGCATATAATGAGCAGGTAGTGAGGCGGTCGCATGCCTCATTGTGTCGCGCGGCGAAGGCTGCACTCGACGTCAACGGCGGCTGAGTGCCGGAGCGACGTCGCCGAGCACTGAGGTTTATGTACGAGTACTAACCACACATTACAATAGGGTATAAATAATGAATGTATTTAAGAGGAAAATATGACTTTAATGTTTAAATAAATAACTATAGCTCGACGTAACAATATGTACCTATCATTCACAGACACTCAACAAATTGTCACGTTTTTGTTTCGTGACAACAACGAAGTACTCGTAACTAGGAATATTTGAAAAAAATAATTATCATATATTTTTATTAGGTATAAATAATATATACGTTACTTAAGTAGTACATTATAACTCAAAAAAGTAATTAAGATATATATCTAATTGAAGTATTGTTAAATTAGTATGTTTTGCATTTTGAATAAATAATATAGAGTTATAAATGTAATTTTCTAAGAACGATAAAAATAGTTTGATAATATTAATTACCTACTAACATAAGTAGAATTCGAACTGTCCTTGAAGGTCTCTCAATGACCGCGTGAAGCAAACGTATTTTATCTTATTTCCGAGTTCTGACCTCACTCTAGCGGACTGTAGCTTTAGTCATTGAAGTAATCTGTCAGCGATTAAAATCTGATTTAAAACCTGATGAGGCCCTACGAGTTACGACGCGGAGGTATATATTATAATAGATTATATTATCAAAGGAACAGATAGTATTACTTATATACTTAATACTTATTAATATGTATGTATAGGAAAGCGTTATGCTTAAATATTTGTTCTATTCACTGTTCTTATCTATCTTATAGCTCCGTTGCTTAAAAATACCGAGTAAATTAAGTAAATTTAGTTTAGGCTGTTTCGCTTAACTGAAAAAGGGGTGAAGGGATTGTAACGGAAGTCTAAGTGACGGCTTATCCGCTAATTAACGCGAAGACTAAATATACATATCGATTCGCTTCTAAACTAAAGTTCAGATTCTCTTTCTACGCTAACGGTAGAGTTCATAACATTCAATATTAGCGGTTCTTGTTGTATACGAGTACTACCGTTATTTTTCGCTTCGCTTTAGCTAGACCTACACTTGTAAAGTAAATAATATTATACAAAATGTATAATTATGTAAGCCTAGTCCGCAGCAATATCGACTACTATAGTCTGATTTGGTAACCTACATTTTCTCTACCAGCTTAAGTTAAAAAGAAGTTGTATTAAAATATTTACAATTAATTATTTTTTAATAGAACGTGTATACCCCCTTATAGGTACTCTATGTCACTATATAATAAAAATATTTATAAACAGCTGTGCATACTCTTAAAATAAGTATGATTGTGTTAAGCTCATGAAATGAGCACATTTAGTAAGAATGCCTTTAAAAAATAAATTACCACATTTGTTTGAATTACGTGATCAAGTCATATAGGCAATGAAGCTGCAGCTATTAAGTTAGACTTGTTCAATGTAAGTAGAGCGCGTGGGCGGCAGCAGCAGCCGGCAGGCGGCGGCATGGGAACCTCGCAGCCTTGTCGGTCGCTGCATTGTTCACGTACATTCATGACTCGTCAGTCGTTATTCATCGTCACGAAACTTACTCATCTGATATTTCGACATCCTCTTTGTTGTTAGCCTTTTGCATACAAAATGTAATGCTTGTATCAAACTTATGCCCATTATAATTTAGAAGATATGAAATAAAGCTGTAGTCGAGTTTACCTTGAGGAAGATACGTTTCTTGCTGTTGAATTGAAATCAAAACACAAAAAATTCGGTTTATTTTTACTTGAACAGTTCAGTATACACTTAATTGCTCTTATTGCAACTAAAAATCTTAAGCCGCATTGCACATGGTGGGTGATGGTCCTTAGACATTATTATAGTATGCGCTAATGTTATGAAAATATTACAGTTCGGCCGCTCAAAGAATGCGTTTCTGACACTTGTCAATTCGTCATGACTAGTGATGTACAATAATTTAGTAACATTATTTATTGCATTCATTATGCATATTTATTCAATTTAATTTATATGTTGTTGTTTTTTTATAGGAATTATATTTCATTTTAAATTCATTCACAATGTAAATACATTTTTAATGAATCAATTACTTGAATTGAATCGTAATTTCTGAATGTAACGAATGGAAAAAAAATAAAAATGCTTCATTTATTGGAAAATGTATTGTTACGTTCTACGGGTTCGGGATCGGAAATTATAAGCGTTCTTGCACCAAGGATGTTTTATTTCACTATGAATACACGCACAGTCTGTACACAACACTAGTCTCTGAACACTGTATTTCTCTTTATTTTTTACCAGAAATATAAAGTATTAATTTTATTTTCAATGTTTTTTTTTAAATTTATCTGACTGATATTATGACACTAATTTTCTTAAGTTTGTTTGGGCGTACCTTTAATATATTATTAACTTTATTAAATACTGAGTACATTAAATATTATATTATTTATATCATACCGACAGATTATATTAAGATTACAAAAATATTCGAATAAAATTGCCGCGTTATTTTGTCACAGCACTACAAAAACAAACAGTTGACATAACCTTGAAACAGCGTCATTTGACGTGGTTTGACTTTTAAAAGCTATTGTTTTTATATTTGTTAATTAAGTAATTGTGATAATTTTAGCCCAAAATTAATACATTTATTGTAAATCGGCATAATTATTCGAATTATTACTTAAGTACTTAGTACTAGTACTTATCACTCGTTAATAATGTAAATAAAAGATATTTAAACATTTGCCGTAAATTGTACGCCAGTTCAAAGTTACATCGCCCAGTCGATCACGATCTGTCAGAAACGCATTCTCTGAGCGGCCGGACAATAGTTACAGGTACCTAGCGTTACGGATACTTCGATTGCACAACGATGTCAAATGACATTATGAATTAGATGTCATTAGCAAGTAGCCGCAACCACTCAGTATTTGTAAATGAAATATGCAATAAACACTAATATTTAAAAATATACAAGTAATGGACACGTCATTACTGCAGTGGGATTATGGAATTTTTATTTTTCCTTTTTGTGAGATATCTACTGTACTTATTGAGGTTTACACAAATAAAGTATTTTTAGATTTAAGAAATCTCTAAGTGTTTCGAACATCTTATTTCGAAATATGAATATGGTTTTGTCAACTCTTGCAATTTGCACGGAGACAATAATAATATGCTGAAATGTATCAACTGCTTAATGCGCGTGACCTCTAATCACGCTCTGTTGAGTAAAATTTAAACAATATTAACAAAAAAACAAAAACCGACTTCCAAACTTAATAAATCTAAACTAAAAAGTAGAAAATAATACTTCAAAATTAACAAAGTCCTTAAAAGTATTATTTTCTACTTTTTAATTTAGATTTATTAAGTTTGGAAGTCGGTTTTTGCTTTTTTGGTAAAAATAATTTATTTTTAAATTTTTCAGCGGAAAGTAGATCTATACGTATTATGTTAATGACTATAAAAATTTTCTTCTATTATGAGGTAAACCTTATAGCCTGAAAGTATACAACTATCGGTCCATAATTGCGTATTATTTTGAAAAAAATTTCTTTAAACTGCTAACCGTTGAGGAGTTGTACCTTCCATCAACAGTTACGGTACGTGACTCAAATATCCATATAGCCTATAAAAGATTCGGCCGAGCATCGTTAATATGCTCCTAAGAATTGAAGAGTTCAGAACCTTACCAAACTCTCATCAAACTACCCTTGAAGAATATCCTTTCCATTAAAAAAAGAATCATCGAAATCCGTTGGCGTGATACTGAGTTATTCGTCCATTTGTCGCGCAAATACTTAATGCAAATTTGAGACTTTTATGGTTTTCTCATGGATGCCATTGTCAGAACTGGAAAATATTAAAATGGGACCACATGGGAAGCACTACCTTTCAAATAAAAAAAGAATCATCAAAATCGGTTCACCCAGTTTAAAGTTATGAGCTAACAAACATAAAAAAAAAAAAAGAAAAAAATACAGACGAATTGATAACCTCCTCCTTTTGGAAGTCGGTTGAAAATAAAGTTTAGTTTGTTATTCAAAATCTTACTTTAGCTGAATAAAAAAAAAACATAAATACAGTGGCAGCGAGCTTTATCGTAATCACTAAATCGTAACTGTGATTAGTTTCGCTATAGAACCTAGTGTGAATGGTGGATTATAGAAATCGCGAAGCATACTACCGAGTCTTTTGCTAAAATACTTATTCATGTGGGGTATGTAAGAAGCTAACATTAAGTCATTCCCTTAACCAACGAGACCGACGGAAGAGCACTGTCTGGTACACAGTGTTACCAGTAGATTAGCTGTTTTCACATTGATACCCCTGTTTTTTGTTTCATTCCTAATTTTTAGTGTTTTTAATTAGAGTTCAGCGCCACCTATTACACTATGATAATACTTGTACAATGACACTAGACCTAAAAACACGAGTAAACTGTTGTTTTCCTTCCACAGTCTGCATGAGACGAAGGAAGGATAGCTCTCTCTAGACAGTCCTCAGCGAAAACCAAATTATGGGTCATCCAATAGAGAATAATCCAAAGAAATAGAGTCTAAAAATAATGAAGATGAGGCAATTGAGGATGAAAGTGGAAAATAATTTTACTTTGATTTTTGTTTTTTATTATGTTGTGATCAATATTGTTATATAACAATGTATCTAAGTATTAGTAACTAATAAAATTAGGCGATTGTTTTAATTGTTGAGTATGGAATCTGCCTTTTTTAATTTACCTACTGTTTTTTCCTGTTTTTTCCTGTTTTTTTATTGGTGAGCTGTTGTTTTTTAGGGGTTGGCAACACTGCTGGTACAGTATAATACAGATAACAGTAGACAAGCAGTTAACTAAACTGTTTTAATTTTATATTCAGAACAGTAATTCATGTAGTAATATATAAAACTAGCCTTCCCCGCGGCTTCGCCCGCGTTGTAAAGACCGGCAATTCTTAGATGAATATATTATTTATTGTGATGAATTTGAAGAAGTTAACATCATGTTTATATAAACACCTTCGCAAATAAGGCTTTATTTTAAATCAAATTTTATTACCATAAAAAAGGTTATATTGAGTCAATCTTAAAAGATATACATATACTGGTGCGGACATTTTTTAAACTTTTAAAGAGGAACAATTCCTTCATACATAGTTTTTGCATAAGTCTAACCATTTACGTAGCAACGGAAGCTATTTAGCGCGTTCAACAAAATAAACAAACAAACTATTCAGCTTTATAATATTTATACCTATAGATTCTCGAGAAGCGTTATCGAACATCCTTCATGATTCAGCTAAATCCGCATATGTATCGTACAACCGCGCGGAATATTGACTCACTCTTATAA
Source organism: Boloria euphrosyne (assembly GCA_951802675.2). Classification (NCBI taxonomy): domain Eukaryota; kingdom Metazoa; phylum Arthropoda; class Insecta; order Lepidoptera; family Nymphalidae; genus Boloria; species Boloria euphrosyne. The sequence goes on from OX637896.1 coordinate 9,256,332, forward strand.
TACATACCATATTTTAGTTATCTCGTTACAGGCAAAGTGCTTGTGCAATAGACACAAAGATAAGTAAAAAAAAGAGATAAACGTACCTATTTATTTTAAAAAATGAAATCAGTAATAACACAAAATATTCCGATTACTTATATCAGTTAATTCCAAAATTCATGGACAAATGACAATCATTAAGACAAGACTTTACAAGTTATATTAAAGCAATGATTAGTTAGCTATATATTTTGCTTGCTTCATGTTCCTGACGACTCCCCGCGGCCGACCGGACCTAACGGGAGAATCTTAGAGTAGAGTGATCTATTTCTAGTCTTTTTCACTCCTCTGATAGAAAACTATAATGTGAACACAAGTTGTGGGAAAAGAAATAAACTCTTAAAGTAGCTAGCCGACTAAAACAATGGTAATAATATATGCAAGTGATTACAATATTATTAGCAAAAATTGTCGAATGCAACACCTTTAATCGATAGTAAATAAAGAAGTATTTTTACAGATACGCGTCAGGTCTGCACGTACGGCATAAATACGTAAATACCTAATATGTAATATTGTGTAGGTACCAAATTCCTCGCGTGTTCAGTGTTCGTTGCTCGTTGCGGCCTTGATGACGCCGAGTGCATGTCGAGGCGAGGCGTTTGTTCTTTTTAGTTCGTTGGTGATTATACATTAAGATTTAATAATTCATTAAAACATAATATTTAAAATTAGTATTAAACGACAATGAATACAGAACATAGACACATTATAATGAAGGTAACATTATACGTAGATGAAGAACATCAGTGCTCGTGGGAAAATACTAGCCCCGCGGATGACGGAAGTACCTCATTATCTTCATAATGGCTACACTAGATTAAATACAAAGAAATTAGAAATACTTTGATGGTAGTAACGAGGAAATATTCAGTTAATTTGTATATAATGGATGTTTTTAATTAATCAAATGTGCAATATTTTGGTAAACTATATTTTGAGAAAATGGTAAAATAATTACAAAACTGAAACTATAGTACCTATATAGTTAAGGTTATAAAGTATACAGATACACACTGTATTGACTTTAAATAGCAGTAGGTACAAGTCCCTCCCTATAAACTGCACTATTATAATATTTTGTTGTTGGACATGTGTTATTTATGAGTAACGAGTACTAATACAAAGGTTGGTGGGTGGTAATGGTGCACACCATTCTGTCTTCACTAACTTTCAGTGAAACATTGAGTCACGCTGGAGAATACGTAGTTAGTAGCAGTCTTAGCCGATAGGAACGTACCTACTTGTGGAGGTAATTCCAAAAACATTCCCGTACTGTTGCAACACTTTTGCAAGACGCACCATGTTTTAAATACCCAGTGTGTTAATATGCGATCAGTGCCACCAATATAATCAGTGACGAAGTATATCTACATAATCTGTAACCACAGAGGTAGAGTTTAACGTTTGCTTTCATGTCTAGTATTTTGTACTCTTCGTACAATGTAGGTACATCATATTCTTATAGAGTAGGTATATTTTTTAGACTTAGGGTATGAGTTTTGAAAATATAATATAGCTATGTAGATAAAGCCATTTTCTCGTAAAATATTACGAATATGCAGTATTCATGCAATAATATGTATAATGCCTAGTGGCCAGTTAAGTACATACAGTATCAACTTGCAAGTTAAATGTTTAGTTTCTATATACAATGTGTCTTTTGTAATATTGATTTAATAATACTAACCAGTTCTGTTATCACGCCACTGAGGCCGAGCGCGAGTGTGACGTGCTGTGCGTTTATGGCGTTACCATTTAACCTTAATAGTTTGATTCTGATCGAGCACAGTAACGTAACAGATTAAGCACACTGCTCTGCAATACCTAAATAAATGAAAAATATAATAATCTACCAACTTACCATTTTTTTCTTCACGTGCGTGTCTAGGTGCCTATAATCAGTGTGTTATTTATATTATATTTATTTGTGTTATCGCATGGTATATTTTTCTTCGTACTCATTTAAATTCCAGCCATCCAGTTGGTTTCAGCGTAAAGCACGCAAAGAAGATTTCGCATTTATAATCTAATTTTTATTGATAAATGATTCCTTACTTGATCACATTATAGAACCGAGATATCTGTTATATTAATATTATATTAATAACAGGAGCATTAAGCCGTGTGGTGCCAGCACAGAATAGCATTCCCCCTTTTACTAGCCGAGGATGTCGTAAAAGTCCAACATACGCGTTACTAAATGCCAAGCGTGGCAATTATGGCAAATTCCCACCAGAATGATAAGAACATATTAGGATCGGCCCCTAGTATTCATGGTAGCGCATAGGTAACGGCGGGACAGGGGGATGCGAACAATCTCCAGATAAACTCGGGATGCTATAAACAACGTGCCAACAGTAAACACACAAAAGGTGATAATACCCTTTTAAAGAACTAAAGACTCATAGCGCTTCTGAGCCGTGTCTACAAGCTGTTTTCGAGAGCCATTACGAACCGTCTTGAAAGCAGGTTTTACGACTTTCAGCCGCCCGAACAAGCTGGCTTAGACCACGCTGCGGCAGGTTATACAGAAGACCGAGAAGTATAATTTGCCTCTTTGCTTGGCTTTTGTGGACTACAAAAAAGTTTTCATTCGATCGAGACTTGGGCTCTGTTGCAGTCTCTCCAAAGGTGTCAAGTTGACCACCGGTATATCGAAGTGTTGAAGTGCTTATACGAAAACGCCACCATGTCAATCTGACTTCAGGACCAGGACTCGAGACCCATTTAACTGCAGCGAGGAGTACGCATGTCATCTCGTAATGCAATGTCATCTCGCCGAAATTGTTTACCGCTGATGTTCTTAAGCTCCTGGACTGCTACGGACTGGACATCAATATCAAGCGCGAGTACATTACTCACCTTCGATTTGCCAACGATGTAGTGGTTATGGCTGAGACTATGGAGAACCTCACTAACTGTACTGAGTCAGTATAATGCTCAATAATCTCAATAGAGTCTCCGAACAAGTTGGTCTAAAAATTAACACGGACAAGACAAAAATTATGTCGAACGTTCATGTTTCTATCGGTGGCTCTATGCTAGAAATTGTTGACGAGTATGTATACCTAGGACCGACTGTTCAATAAAGTAGGTCCAACTTTGAAGAAGTCAATCAAAGGATCAAACTCGGGTGGGCAGCGTTCGGGAAGCCATGTAACATTTACTCGTCTCCAATACCGCAGTGTCTCAAGACATATGTCTTCGATCAGTGTGCGTTGCCAGTGATAACATACGGCACTGAGACGTAGTCGCTCACGATGTGGCTCATAACAGTCATAAGAAAGCTCAAGGCCACACAGAGAGCAATGGAGAAAGTTATGCTCGAGGTTTCCCTGCGAGATCGGAGCAGAAATAAGGAGATACGCAGAAGAACTATTCTATATAATTTTGTCCTGCAGAAAAGAGCTATTCGTGCAATGTATAGTTAGGTTCTAGTGTATCATTAAGAGATAAGTTTAAAGAAATAAAAATATTGACTGTTGCTTCTTAATACGTGTACGATAATGTACAAATATACACGAATATCCCAGGAATTGCGACATGCATAGCATTAATACTAGTATATACAATCTTGTAATTCCTGTGACTCGTTTACGCCGAGTCAGTAATTCTTTTTATGGACAATGTATAAGCTTAAACAACAGGATACCAGAAAACGTTCAAAAAACTCCTATTGCCAAATTTAAAAAGATTGAGAAAGAACGTTTGTGTACTAAAGGATATTATTCGATTAACGATTTTTCAGAAGACAGTACGCCTTGGGAATGATGTGATCACCTCCAGGCTATTTCAACCTATAGAATTATTGTTCATTTCAATTTAATTAAAAAAAATAAAAACAGACAAAGACAAAAAAATATTATATTAGTCCCGCTGAGTTTCTTTCACCAGTTCTTCTCAGGTCAGCGACTCCTTCTTTCCAAACTGGTAGTAGACTCAGACTCGTACTCGTAGTTCAGTAAAAATTGTAATAATTTTATGCTGAATAAAATATTTTGAATTTGAATATAGCAAATATACTAACTATTTCTATGGATTAGTATTTTTTGCAGGCGCTTAAATCACAGTAAAGAGCGCTAGAAAAACTGCTAGATGTATAGACTATAGACGTGGTATCTAAACATGCAGTTTTTTTATAAGACTATTTAAGAGTAAGAAGCAAGATAACATATCATAACGAATATTCTTGCATTTCTTCAAAAAGAAAACTGGACTGGAATACTAATCAGGCTGTAATGAATAAAACAATAAAGATGAAGTATAGCTGGCAAATGAAAGAGAACATTCAAGTAAAAAAGCTAAATAGTTAAAAAAGCTAAATAGCTAAAACTCGAGGAAGAACAAGAAACAAAGAAAAATGAGATTTTAAAAAATCGCAGCAATTATAGTTTGCGAGTTGCGACCCGTCATGATTAGTGGCCAAAAAGTGGCGATTCTAACACGTGCTTTTGTCAGTGTTTATAACAAAATGGTAAACCAAATTTTCGTTTAAGGGTAAGCAATTTTGAGTTTAAGGAGGTAATTTTTGACAGAAATTGAAATATAAAAAATTAACTCTCAACTATTCATAAATGACGAACGTTGATTAATCATAATAAATAAAGATATCAATATTACCTTTATTTCTTACTAGCGATTTGCCCTCGCTCCGCTGGGGCTCGTCTCTAGGTACCTATTGAGGGTTATATAGATTTCTCAGAAATTAGATATTTTCCCGCAGTAAAAACTATCCTATATATTGACCCGGCTTACCTTCATATCATCCTACCTATATACCTTGCTATCATCATACCAAATTCCATCCAAATCCGTCCAGTGGTTATCTCGTGATGCGGTTACAGACAGACATGAGACAAAAATTCGAAAAACATTATAAATGAAACTACCTTTTCGGATTTTGTCGCGGATTTATTTTGATTTTTAGTTCCCGACGTTCCGAATGCTTTACCTTTACATGAATCATGGTCACGGGAGAGATTAAGGTATTTGACGTCTCCTAGGTTTATATACTTGTTACAGACAGTGCCTACCCACAATTTACAAAAAAAATATTTAAAAATGGCATCAGAGTACCTTATAAAATTTTAATTCCAAACATTTATATTTAAATTTAAATAATTTAAAAATAATTCATAATTATGGCAATATTATTAACTTGTTTTTAGCTAGTATTATTATAATTATTATAATTTTTATTTTAATATTAGTTATTCAAAAGTATTATGTAGTGTTGCTATTATAATAATATGTATATTTTCTTACCTATAAACAATGATATTTTTTTTTTTTTTTTTAACGTAGATGGCTTGGGATTGCGTTTACAGACGCAATACATTCTGCCAGTGTCGCGTTTTGTGAGGAAGACACGAATAAGATTGAGCGGTAATTTTGAAATTTAGAAATGGAGAGTGATAATAAAATTATACATGAATGATCGGTTTAAGACATAAAATGGTATAATGATAGAAGATGGTAATAAACACTACGTTATAGATGAATTTTATTATGAATTATAAATTTAACTAATTTTTTAACAAATGGGCTAAACACAAGAGATAATAAAATTTTGGAGTTAACTGGGCGGTTAATTTGGGAAGGGGTTATGTCGTGAAGGGAATATTGCAATTTTGGACAGTTAAATAAAATATGGTCAGTCGAACCTTCATCCAAGCCACATTCACAGACAGAGCTATTTTTTATTTTCAATTTAGTTAGATGAACCGGAGTACACGCATGGCCTAAACGAAGCCTACATATAATTGAGGTGGTTTTTCGGTCAGCCTGGCGAAAACGAAAGAACCACGGATAGACTGGAACTTCCGGTTGGATTGAAGCGTAATACTTACCTTTAGTCATTTTGGAAACGTTCCAAAACTTATCACAGGATGTAAAAAGATTCTTTTTAGATAAAGAACGCAAGTCATGAGAAAAATTATAATAGTGACTCATAGTACCAGTAACTGTTGCGGATTTAGCACAACTATCAGCAATTTCATTATCAGTAATGCCTGAATGGCTAGGGATCCAAGCCAAGGTTATGAGGATACCCTGTTCTTGGCATCGAAAGAGCGCTTCTCGAATTTTAAATATAATTGCGAATTTTGATTTGCTGCGGAAGGGGTTTTGCATAATACTCTGAAGGGAGCTTAAGGAATCAGTAAAAATTATTACTTTTGACATTTTATGCGATTCTGCAAATAATATGGCTTCAAGTAGGGCTATACACTCTCCAGAATAAGCAGACGCTTCAGGAGGACACTTAAAATTTAGAATTATGTTGAATTGAGGAACCCAGCAGGCAGCTCCAACACAAGAGACACTAGTTATTTTAGATGCATCAGTATAAATTTTAATAAAATCGGACCAATCATTAGCTAAGATACTCTTGAATTTAACATTGGCCCCAGGATCATTTTTGTCAATGCCTAAATTCATTATGATTGAAGGAACAAATGTAAGAGACAGGAATGGAACTGAGTACAGGGGATTAATGGTAAGTTTAAAGGTAGGGGTAGGAATCTCTGAAAACTTTTTAAAACTTTTAAGTATACATGGAATTTGTTGATTAGGTTTAACTAATTGTAATAAATTAGTAAGGGAGCATAACAACGGGTGATGTGAGAATTGTAAAATTTTCGTAATAAAGCGATCAGAAAGATATTGTCTGCGAAGATGAAGAGGAGGCTCCACACACTCAACCTGCATGGCATTTGTTGGCGATGATTTCATTGCACCTAATATTATTCTTAATGCCTTGTATTGAATTTTGTTTAATTTTTCTAATGCTGTTTTATTACAAGGATCTAACAGAAATACTCCATAGTCAAAATGGCTACGAATAATAGCGTTATATAATATTTTTTGTGAGTATTGGTGGGAGCCCCACCAAACTCCTGATAGTGCACGTAAGATCTGAATATTCTTTTCACATTTTTTGGAGACATAATCTATATGATCAACTCCCGATAATTTAGAATCTAGAAAAATACCTAAAAACTTTACAGAATTTACAACAGGAATACTTTGATCCTGATACAAAATGTTAACATCTGGTACATATCTCTTCCTTGTAAAAACAACTACTCTACTCTTCGGGACTGACAAAAATAACCCATGTGATTGTAGCCACTCTCCGAGATAATACAAAGCAGAATTTAATCTAGATACAATTTCAGTCATATTCTTTGAGCTATAAAATAAAACAATATCATCTGCATATTGTAGAATATTACAAAAACTATCAAAAGATTTTTCAAGATCGTGAGTGTAAAAGCTATATAAAATTGGACTCAGGACTGAACCTTGCGGGAGACCTTTCCAAATTGTTCTTGGAGGGAGAAGTTCACCCTGATATCTCACTCGTATCGATCTTCCAATAAAAAGATTAAAAATGAAATTAGTTAATTTAGGTGGTAGATCTAAGGAAAGCATTTTAGATTTTAGAAGGGGGAGAAGTACGCAATCATAAGCTGAGCTGATATCCAAGAATACCCCCACAAGGTATTCTCCTCTTAAGAAACTTAGACGTATTTCTGATATAAGAATGCTAACACTATCAACTGTACCCATACCCTTTCGAAAGCCAAATTGAGATTTTGCGAGGATTTCCCTGCTTTCCATTATCCAATCAAGCCTATTCTTAATAAGATGCTCCATAATTTTGCACAAAGTTGATGATAAAGCTATGGGACGGTAAGACGAGGGCTCTTTAGGATCTTTGCCAGGCTTTAAAATAGGTATAACGATTTGGGATTTCCAGGATGGGGGGATATTTTTTGACTCCAAAAATGAATTTATAATAGAAAGGTAAATATGCTTAGCAGAATCGCTTAATTTAATTACAAAGGAATATGGAATGCTATCTTCACCTGGAGAAGAATCAGATAGACCATTTAAAGCGGTTTGAAGTTCAGCAAAAGAGAAAGAAATGTCCATCTCATCATGATAAAATGAAGAGTTAGAATAGAAACAGTCTGAAAAGGGGACGAAAGGAGGTGCGAGAGTACTACAAAAATTGTGCAGCCAGGATGGCTCATTAGAAGAGATATTGCACAAAAAGTCATTAACGGATGATCGGAATTTTTTAATGCGCTGCCAAACAGCTTTAGATGAGGTACCAGGATGTAACGATTTACAAAATTGTAGCCAGCTTAATTTCTTTTTCTTTTTAAGAAGCCGTTTGGTTTGAGCCACTATTTTTTTGTAATTTATAAAATTTTCGGGAGACATGCATTGTTGATATCTGTATTCAGCAATTTTACGCCTTTTAACAGCTTCCGTACATTCTTCGTCCCACCAAGGAGGAGACAAAAGCTTTTTGATACCGGAGTGCTTTGTCGGGATGTGAGCATTGGCCGCCGAAAGTAAAATATCCACAAAAGCTTCGTAACAACACAGAGAATTTTGAGAATCTACAGTAGGAAAATCAGCAATCTTCCAATCAATAGAAGATCGAAACGCAGACCAGTTGGCTCTATTAAGACAATAGCGAAACAGCGGATTTAGTATTGGGGATGCAGATGATTTCATGTTCAATGACATAAGAATAGGAAAATGATCGCTGCCATAAGTTGAAGTAAGAACCTTCCAATGTAAACAGGATGCCAAACTGGGAGAGCAAAGGGATAAATCAACAGCGCTTTTAGGGTTTTGATTTGGATAGACACGCCTAGTTGGGGAACCGTCGTTAATAAAGCAAAAGTCAGCCTCGTCAATTAAGTCCATCAATAGGTAAGAAAATGTATCACAGTAGTGACAGCCCCAAGCAGTGTGATGGGCATTAAAATCACCCATAACAATAGTTGGTCGAGGTAGGGAGGAGAAAATAAGTTGTAGATCTGGAGCAAGCGAGGGATGAGGATGAGGAATATAAATAGATGCAAATGATATATTAAGAAATTTGACAGCTACGACGTTAATGGCTTTGCTATGAGTGGGAATAGTAATCTGTGAAAATGAATATGAACGATTAACTAAGATAGCGCTACCTGCATACCCGTCGTCCCTGTCATCTCTTAAACAGGAAAAGCCTGGAATACGAAAACGATTACCAGGCCTTAACCAAGTTTCAGAGATGGCAAGAATAGCAGGTTCAAATTTATTTATAAGATGTATTATGTCTGATTTACGTGCTGAAAGGCTTTTGCAGTTCCATTGTAGAATTTTTATATGATTCATGATTAATAAAAGAAAGTGATGAAGATGGAACTACTAAAGTGTTTTGTGCAGCGTTGTCCGGTGAAATGGTTTTGGATGAAAAATGGTTGTTAATGACTAATAACAGGGTACGTAAGAGGTCGTCTATGGATGAAGGGTGAGAGGAGGTTGAGCTAATGGCGCAGCCATTACCCAGAGATGAAATGCAAGGAGAAGTGATGTTAAGATGAGCCTGTTTATCGTAACCTTTAGTCCTAGGGGAATGGGGGCGAGGAGTCTTGATTATAGTCTTTTTATATGAATGAATAACAGGTGAAGAAACTGTAGAATTAGCGGAATCATCGAAGTTGCAAATGGAAGGATTTGGTAACGAAAACATTTCTTTTGCAACCTCAGCATACGATCTCCGCACTGGAGGAAAACGTGAGGCTGCTTCTGCAAAAGAAATGTTTTCTTGTGACATAGCTGATTTTATTTGTCTTTGTCTTAACAGCTCCAGGCAGGTTTTATCATCAGCGAAATGGTTACCACCACAATGAATACAAACAGCAGCTTCTTTTGTTATAGAGCATGATTCTCCTGAGTGGGGTTGAGTACATTTCGAGCACCGTGGTTTTGATCGGCATATATTTTTTGTATGGCCAAATCGGCAGCAGTTTAAGCACTGGATAGTTGGTAAATTATATATTTCAACATTGAGTGAAGAATAAAATGCAAATACTTTTTTTGGAAGCATCTGTCCCCTAAACGTTAAGACTACCGATTGAGTTGGGATCCAATGTGGTGAACCCTCTACAAATTGTTTTCGATTCAGTCTGCGTGCTTTAAGTATTACACCACATCCGCTAGGAAGCTCCAGGCTCCCAGATAATTCCTCCATAGACCAATCAATCGGGATTCCTCGGACTAGGCCCATGCGTGAGATATTAAATGTCGGAATAAATGCTTTATATTTATATAAAGAAAGAACTGGATTATTCAAAAACGTATTTGCAGACGTGGCGGTTGAAAATTCGACGCTAATTTTATTTCGGCCAATACTTTTGACCCCATCCTTAATAATGTCTTGGAATTTATTTTTATACAGAAATTCGCCAAATTTAATTGCGCGAATTGTTAGCCCTGCAGAAGGGTCTGGTTCTACTCTTGCAACATGTATAATATAAGGTCCAGTATCGGATTCGGAATAGGACGTTATCAAATTATCATAAGACGGGTTTAAGTAAACTGTTTGATATGAAGGGTTTGCAGTCGAAGGATCGACAATAGTTTTTTTATTTAAGCCAACATTTTGTTCAAGACCGTGTCTTTTTCTTGAACTCGAACTATAGGAAACTAATTCTGTATCAGGCGTATAAAAAATTTCACCCGGATCCGGAGGATCCGATTGTGTTTTTTTTTCCATGTTCGAACATCAAAGTTTGAAAATATTTTTATTATTTTAAAATTAAAAATTAAAGACTTACCACAATATCTTCTAAATATATACACTTTACTATTTACATTAACTACTATATATACAACTAACTATTACTATGAACACAATGATAAAAATATTTAATCCAGAGAGGCTCAAAAATCGTGTGTTGATCACTTCAATCGCGTTGACAGAATCAATCCGAATGGAACCTGTTCTCATTGTAATTCAATGATATTTTAACTATACTGTGTAGATCTTGACACAAGTAGTCAAATTTATTTTTTATACTGCGTTAATATATAGTTAAAATATCATTGATGAGCTAACTACATCCAACTAACTGTCTATTATGATTACTTTTAATATTTTTAGATTTTATTATATTAATTACAGGATCCTAAGAAGGTGGTAATACCCAGCCGTCCTCTCTATTGAAATTAGCATGTTTTTAATTTTAAATTAAATTAATTTCTAATTTGACATCTGCTCAGGATCCTGGATGGTTCTCAGTATCATGCTCTGAGTAACAATTTAACAGGAGCCTCAGAATGACCGCTTAAAAATTTTGTAACTTTAAGGAAACTTTTACTAGGCCTCTGCGCCAGCATTTTACATGTCAATACGGTAAAATAAAACAATTTTTAATTTGATATTTGCTCAGGATCCTGGATGGTTCTCAGTATCATGTTCTGAGTACCAATTTTACAGGAGCCTCAGAATGACCGCCTAAAAATTTTGTAACTTTAAGGAAACCTATACTAGGCCTCTGCGCTAGCATCTTACATGTCAATACGCTAAAAGTAAACAATTTTTAATTTGATATTTGCTCAGGATCCTGGATGGTTCTCAGTATCATGTTCTGAGTACCAATTTTACAGGAGCCTCAGAATGACCGCCTAAAAATTTTGTAACTTCTTGAGAGCGAACGTAAAGAAAACTGGGCAGTTATTCAGAGCCTGGAAGAAAAGTTGGAGCAGCTAGAAAAAAGCTATAAATCCTCGAGTATTGAAATTAGAAATATACCTGCCCAAAAAACAGAATCTAAAATCGAGCTTATGCAGTTTGTTTCAAATATTGGATTAATCATTAATTGTAAAATACAATCAAGCGATATTAGAGACATTTTCCTAATCAATAATAAAACGAATAAATCGATAATTGTCGACTTCACATCAGTTATAACAAAGGAAAATTTCTTACGTATGTCAAAATTGTATAATAACCAGAATAAAGAAAATAAATTAAGCACAAACAATTTACAGTTTAAGGAACCACAAAAATTCATATACATTTCAGAAAATCTTACTTTCAAGACGCGAAAACTATTCTTTTTGGCGCGAGATTTTGCTAAAACAAATGGGTACTCCTACTGCTGGTCCTCGCATGGGAAAATATACCTTCGCAAAAGAGAAAGTGAGGCTGTTATTCGTATAGAAAAAGAAAGTGACATAATAAAACTACAAAAGTGCAAAAAATGACTAGCACAAGTTATACGAAAAAAAACGCAACAATCAAAATTATATATTAACTTAATTTCTAGTTTTGTTATAATATTACTAACATTAATTATTAGAATATTAATTTTTAAGCCTTTATTTTCACACATTCTAACACATACACAAACACTTCATTACTGCTCAAATAAAAATTCTACATTCATAACACATATCGCCATACAAACTTACTCATACACACTTGTATATTATATTATTACAAATTCTCATAACATTATAAGATACAATACATACCATATAGTGCATTTAACGATAAGAAACACAAATCTCTCAAAAACAGCTTTTATTGTTTTTATTACAACACATTATAATATTATTGCTTTTAATAAATACACGTTTGTCTATAAAATCTGTACAATTTTACGTATACAATTAAAATGGTTAATGTAAATAATATTATATTAGACGACATAGATCAAAACATTACTATGGGTGAACCCATTACATGCCAACCAGACCTTTGTAAAAAGTATATTCTACCCAATATAAAACGATTAAACATTCTACACATGAATATTCGAAGTATAAATAGTAACTTTGACGAACTACATATATTACTGGCTTCTTTAAATATACCTTGCCATATTATAATACTATCAGAGTGTTGGCTGAGTAAGTGTAAGACAACACCGATACTGCATGGGTTTTATGTATATCGGTCATCCTTTCATAACCTCAGATATAGAACATAAGTGTATCGAACCTAATCTACTAGATGGCAATTGCTTAGTGATCCATGGTCCGGATCGTCTTGCTATCATAGCGGTATATCGATCACCATCTTATAGAAACATTAACAACTTCATTAATAGTCTAGACAACATTTTAACATCACTAAACTCATATAATACAATAGTACTTATGGGGGACATTAATATAAATATTTCTCAAAACTCCGGAAGTGGCTCTAGTGACGACTATCTCAATTTAATATCATCCCATGGCCTCATCCCGACACATACATCACCTACTCGAGGTAATAACTGTCTCGACCATATCATGCTTAAAACTCAAAAGGAATCGACAACATTCATTTTAGACACACATATTACTGACCACTATCCTACACTTTTATCATTATGTTTAACATTCTCCTCTAATGGAATTAATAACCATAAAGACTCACACGTAAAAGTGAACTACGAGAAAATTAAGCATGATATATCTAACACAAATTTTGACCAAATTAATCAAGATAATAACCCTAACAATGCAGCATCTAATTTTGTAAATACAATTTCTAATATTATTTCCATAAATAGTAAAGTAATAGGACACTCACGAAAAAATCATATCATCAAACCATGGATAACGCAGGGCCTCTTAAGATGTATAAAAAATAGAGATAAACTTCATAAAAAAGCGCGAAAGAACCCCGAAAACATGATTTGTCAAACAACATATTTACGTTACAGAAATTTTTGCAATAACCTACTAAGAAAATTAAAAATCCAATATTACAAAAACGAACTCACAAAAGCAAAGAACAACATGAAAGCTACTTGGGACACGCTAAAAAAAATCACTCATTTAAAACACAATAATTACACACCTCACGAGTTACTCACCCACGACATCGATCCCCAATGCTCCATTGATTCAATTAATGATTTTTTTGTTAGTGTGGGTAAAAATCTTGCTACCCAGCTGACACCTACCCAGAATAATATAAATGTAAGACCCCTTGACTCATGTAAAATTCCTTCTAACTCCATTATGCTATCAGAGATTAATGAAAATGAAATACTGACAATTATAACAAACTTAAAAAATAACTGTGCTCCAGGCTGGGATAAAATCACAGTATCACTACTAAAAATGTTCAAGGTTTCCTTATTCCATCACTAAAACATATATACAACCTATGCCTTTCCCAGGGCATTTTTCCTGAAGTATTTAAGAAAGCCGTAGTAACACCGGTTTACAAGTCTGGAGACAGAGACAATATCTCGAACTATAGACCAATATCGGTAATTACAACCTTTGCCAAAATACTAGAGAAGCTACTAAACAATAGATTAATAAATTTTTTAAACAAAGAAAACCTCCTAGCAAGTAATCAATTTGGTTTCACAAGCGGAAAGTCCACAGAAGATGAAATTCATGAGTTAACGAAACATATAGTATTAATTTTGAATAAAATCGAAAATGCGTCGGGATATTTCTGGACCTAACAAAAGCTTTCGATACTGTCTCTGTCCCCATACTCTTAAACAGACTTAATAACATGGGAGTCAGAGGAATAGTACATGATTTATTTAAAGACTACCTAATGCAACGTACTCAATATGTTAAAATTGGAACATTCAACAGCAACACTAAGAATATATCATACGGAGTACCCCAAGGTAGTGGGCTCGTATCTACCATGTTCTTAATATATATAAACCCTCTTTGTGAACTTCGAATCCCCTATACTAAAATTATATCGTATGCAGATGATACGGTCCTTCTTGTTCATGGACAAAGCTGGAAAGAAGTGCGCATAAACGCTGAACATGCTCTCAAAGTTGTTATGAATTGGTTAACATCAAACTTATTGACTCTGAATATTACTAAAACTAAATATTTAACTTTCAGCTTATCAAAAAAATCTCAGCCAACGGAATTCTCATTAATAGCGCACTCCTGTACACCAAAAAACTAAAGTTGCACATGTCCATCTATACAAAGATCTACCAATATTAAATACCTCGGTGTATTCATAGACACGAATCTAAAATGGCACAAACATATTGACTCCTAGTTAGTAAATTACGCAAACTTAATTACATCTTTAAGCAGATTAGAAACATAGTTGACCCAAACACACTAAAATCGATATATTATGCTTTAGTTCAGTCCCATCTGCAATACTGCATCAGCGTGTGGGGTGGTACAAATAAAACCGCAATGCTTCGACTAGAGCGGGTTCAAAGAGCCATTTTAAAGGTTATGGCAAGCAAGCCTTTACTCTTTCCAACAAGTCTTATCTACAACTATTGGAATATCTTAACAGTTCGCCAGTTGTATATCTTAAGAGTTACCCTACGTAAGCATTCAGAAATTAGTTTCCAGTCCAAAGAACATGAACAACGTAGACGTAAAACTAACATTTGCCCAACATTAGCTTGCAAATCCGCTCTTGTTAGACGTCAATATCATTTTTCAAACGCTCAATTATACAATAAATTAAATAACCAATTGGGGATCCATAATTTAAATAAACACAAATGTAAAATACTCGTAAGTAACTGGTTAAAAACACTTACATATAATGACACAGAAAAGATTATTAATTGTAATTAAATGCACATACACTCCTAACACACGCACACACACGAACACGCATACATACACACACACACACTCACACACACACGCACACACACACACGCACACTCACACACACACACACACACACACACACGCACCTTTTCTTTTATATATTACTAATTATCGATACTAACGTTAGTAACTGTTAACAATTGGTCTAGTATTTGTAAATCTAGAGGAAGGTTATGGTGCTCGTAATACAGGTACTTCCTAGTACGAGCTCCTAAGCACTCTTTCTGGATATTCTATCCTTGTACATAAAACAGTTATGTAAAGAGTATATTTTTGTAACCTAATGTTTTAGTATAAATAAATAAATAAAAAAAAAAAAAATTTAACAGGAGCCTCAGAATGACCGCCTAAAAATTTTGTAACTTTAAGGAAACCTTTACTAGGCCTCTGCGCTAGCATTTTACATGTCAATACGGTAAAATTAAACAATTTTTAATTTGATATTTGCTCAGGATCCTGGATAGTTCTCAGTATCATGTTCTGAGTACCAATTTTACAGGAGCCTCAGAATGACCGCCTAAAAATTTTGTAACTTAAAGCAAACCTTTACTAGGCCTCTGCGCTAGCATCTTACATGTCAATACGCTAAAATAAAACAATTTTTAATTTGATATCTGCTCAGGATCCTGGATGGTTCTCAGTAACATGTTCTGAGTACCAATTTTACACGAGTCTCAGAATGACCGCCTAAAAATTTTGTAACTTTAAGGAAACCTTTACTTGGCCTCTGCGCTAGCATCTTACATGTCAATACGCTAAAAAAAAATTTTTAATTTGATATCTGCTCAGGATCCTGGATGGTTCTCAGTATCATGTTCTGAGTAACAATTTAACAGGAGCCTCAGAATGACCGCCTAAAAATTTTGTAACTTAAAGCAAACCTTTACTAGGCCTCTGCGCTAGCATTTCACATGTCAATACGGTAAAATTAAACAATTTTAATTTGATATCTGCTCAGGATCCTGGATGGTTCTCAGTATCATGTTCTGAGTACCAATTGTACAGGAGCCTCAGAATGACCGCTTAAAAATTTTGTAACTTTAAGGAAACCTTTACTAGGCCTCTGCGCTAGCATCCTACGTGTCAGTACGCTAAAATTAAACAATTTTTAATTTGATATCTGCTCAGGATCCTGGATGGTTCTCAGTATCATGTTCTGAGTACCAATTTTACAGGAGCCTCAGAATGACCGCTTAAAAATTTTGTAACTTTAAGGAAACCTTTACTAGGCCTCTGCGCTAGCATCCTACGTGCCAGTACGCTAAAATTAAACAATTTTTAATTTGATATCTGCTCAGGATCCTGGATGGTTCTCAGTATCATTTTCTGAGTACCGATTTGACAGGAGCCTGATAATGACCGCCTAAAAATTTTGTAACTTTAAGCAAACCTTTACTAGGCCTCTGCGCTAGCATCTTACATGTCAAACGCTAAAATAAAACAATTTTTAATTTGATATCTGCTCAGGATCCTGGATGGTTCTCAGTATCATGTTCTGAGTAACAATTTAACAGGAGCTACAGAATGACCGCTTAAAAATTTTGTAACTTTAAGGAAACTTTTACTAGGCCTCTGCGCCAGCATTTTACATGTCAATACGGTAAAATTAAACAATTTTTAATTTGATATTTGCTCAGGATCCTGGATGGTTCTCAGTATCATGTTCTGAGTACCAATTGTACAGGAGCCTCAGAATGACCGCTTAAAAATTTTGTAACTTTAAGGAAACCTTTACTAGGCCTCTGCGCTAGCATCCTACGTGTCAGTACGCTAAAATTAAACAATTTTTAATTTGATATCTGCTCAGGATCCTGGATGGTTCTCAGTATCATGTTCTGAGTACCAATTTTACAGGAGCCTCAGAATGACCGCTTAAAAATTTTGTAACTTTAAGGAAACCTTTACTAGGCCTCTGCGCTAGCATCCTACGTGCCAGTACGCTAAAATTAAACAATTTTTAATTTGATATCTGCTCAGGATCCTGGATGGTTCTCAGTATCATTTTCTGAGTACCGATTTGACAGGAGCCTGATAATGACCGCCTAAAAATTTTGTAACTTTAAGCAAACCTTTACTAGGCCTCTGCGCTAGCATCTTACATGTCAAACGCTAAAATAAAACAATTTTTAATTTGATATCTGCTCAGGATCCTGGATGGTTCTCAGTATCATGTTCTGAGTAACAATTTAACAGGAGCTACAGAATGACCGCTTAAAAATTTTGTAACTTTAAGGAAACTTTTACTAGGCCTCTGCGCCAGCATTTTACATGTCAATACGGTAAAATTAAACAATTTTTAATTTGATATTTGCTCAGGATCCTGGATGGTTCTCAGTATCATGTTCTGAGTACCAATTTTACAGGAGCCTCAGAATGACCGCCTAAAAATTTTTGTAACTTTAAGGAAACCTATACTAGGCCTCTGCGCTAGCATCTTACATGTCAATACGCTAAAAGTAAACAATTTTTAATTTGATATCTGCTCAGGATCCTGGATGGTTCTCAGTATCATGTTCTGAGTACCAATTTTACAGGAGCCTCAGAATGACCGTCTAAAAATTTTGTAACTTAAAGCAAACCTTTACTAGGCCTCTGCGCTAGCATCTTACATGACAATACGCTAAAATAAAACAATTTTTAATTTGATATCTGCTCAGGATCCTGGATGGTTCTCAGTAACATGTTCTGAGTACCAATTTTACTAGAGCCTCAGAATGACCGCCTAAAAATTTTGTAACTTTAAGCAAACCTTTACTGGGGCTCTGTGCTAGCATCCTACATGTCAGTACGCTAAAATTATTAAATTTTTAATTTGATATCTGCTCAGGATCCTGGATGGTTCTCAGTATCATTTTCTGAGTACCGATTTGACAGGAGCTTATAATGAGCGCCTAAAAATTTTGTAACCTTAAGGTTACAAACCTTTACTGGGGCTCTGCGCTAGCATCCTAAATGTCAGTACGCTAAAATTAATAAATTTTTAATTTGATATCTGCTCAGGAGCCTTGATGGTTCTCAGTATCATTTTCTGAGTACCGATTTGACAGGAGCCTGATAATGAGCGCCTAAAAATTTTGTTACTTTAAGCAAACCTTTACTGGGGCTCTGTGCTAGCATCCTACATGTCAGTACGCTAAAATTATTAAATTTTTAATTTGATATCTGCTCAGGATCCTGGATGGTTCTCAGTATCATGTTCTGAGTACCAATTGTACAGGAGCCTCAGAATGACCGCTTAAAAATTTTGTTACTTTAAGGAAACCTTTACTAGGCCTCTGCGCTAGCATCTTACATGTCAGTACGCTAAAATTAAACAATTTTTAATTTGATATCTGCTCAGGATCCTGGATGGTTCTCAGTATCATGTTCTGAGTACCAATTTTACAGGAGCCTCAGAATGACCGCCTAAAAATTTTGTAACTTTAAGCAAACCTTTACTAGGCCCCTGCGCTAGCATCTTACATGTCAATACGCTAAAATTAAACAATTTTTAATTTGATATCTGCTCAGGATCCTGGATGGTTCTCAGTAACATGTTCTGAGTACCAATTTTACAGGAGCCTCAGAATGACCGCCTAAAAATTTTGTAACTTTAAGGAAACCTTTACTTGGCCTCTGCGCTAGCATCTTACATGTCAATACGCTAAAAAAAATTTTTAATTTGATATCTGCTCAGGATCCTGGATGGTTCTCAGTATCATGTTCTGAGTAACAATTTAACAGGAGCCTCAGAATGACCGCCTAAAAATTTTGTAACTTAAAGCAAACCTTTACTAGGCCTCTGCGCTAGCATTTCACATGTCAATACGGTAAAATTAAACAATTTTAATTTGATATCTGCTCAGGATCCTGGATGGTTCTCAGTATCATGTTCTGAGTACCAATTGTACAGGAGCCTCAGAATGACCGCTTAAAAATTTTGTAACTTTAAGGAAACCTTTACTAGGCCTCTGCGCTAGCATCCTACGTGTCAGTACGCTAAAATTAAACAATTTTTAATTTGATATCTGCTCAGGATCCTGGATGGTTCTCAGTATCATGTTCTGAGTACCAATTTTACAGGAGCCTCAGAATGACCGCTTAAAAATTTTGTAACTTTAAGGAAACCTTTACTAGGCCTCTGCGCTAGCATCCTACGTGCCAGTACGCTAAAATTAAACAATTTTTAATTTGATATCTGCTCAGGCTCCTGGATGGTTCTCAGTATCATTTTCTGAGTACCGATTTGACAGGAGCCTGATAATGACCGCCTAAAAATTTTGTAACTTTAAGCAAACCTTTACTAGGCCTCTGCGCTAGCATCTTACATGTCAAACGCTAAAATAAAACAATTTTTAATTTAATATCTGCTCAGGATCCTGGATGGTTCTCAGTATCATGTTCTGAGTAACAATTTAACAGGAGCTACAGAATGACCGCTTAAAAATTTTGTAACTTTAAGGAAACTTTTACTAGGCCTCTGCGCCAGCATTTTACATGTCAATACGGTAAAATTAAACAATTTTTAATTTGATATTTGCTCAGGATCCTGGATGGTTCTCAGTATCATGTTCTGAGTACCAATTTTACAGGAGCCTCAGAATGACCGCCTAAAAATTTTTGTAACTTTAAGGAAACCTATACTAGGCCTCTGCGCTAGCATCTTACATGTCAATACGCTAAAAGTAAACAATTTTTAATTTGATATCTGCTCAGGATCCTGGATGGTTCTCAGTATCATGTTCTGAGTACCAATTTTACAGGAGCCTCAGAATGACCGTCTAAAAATTTTGTAACTTAAAGCAAACCTTTACTAGGCCTCTGCGCTAGCATCTTACATGACAATACGCTAAAATAAAACAATTTTTAATTTGATATCTGCTCAGGATCCTGGATGGTTCTCAGTAACATGTTCTGAGTACCAATTTTACTAGAGCCTCAGAATGACCGCCTAAAAATTTTGTAACTTTAAGCAAACCTTTACTGGGGCTCTGTGCTAGCATCCTACATGTCAGTACGCTAAAATTATTAAATTTTAATTTGATATCTGCTCAGGATCCTGGATGGTTCTCAGTATCATGTTCTGAGTACCAATTTTACAGGAGCCTCAGAATGACCTTAAAAATTTTGTAACTTTAAGGAAACCTTTACTACGCCTCTGCGCTAGCATCCTACATGTCAGTACGCTAAAATTATTAAATTTTTAATTTGATATCTGCTCAGGATCCTGGATGGTTCTCAGTATCATGTTCTGAGTACCAATTTTACAGGAGCCTCAGAATGACCGCTTAAAAATTTTGTAACTTTAAGGAAACCTTTACTAGGCCTCTGCGCTAGCATCCTACGTGTCAGTACGCTAAAATTAAACAATTTTTAATTTGATATCTGCTCAGGATCCTGGATGGTTCTCAGTATCATTTTCTGAGTACCGATTTGACAGGAGCTTATAATGAGCGCCTAAAAATTTTGTAACCTTAAGGTTACAAACCTTTACTGGGGCTCTGCGCTAGCATCCTAAATGTCAGTACGCTAAAATTAATAAATTTTTAATTTGATATCTGCTCAGGAGCCTTGATGGTTCTCAGTATCATTTTCTGAGTACCGATTTGACAGGAGCCTGATAATGAGCGCCTAAAAATTTTGTTACTTTAAGCAAACCTTTACTGGGGCTCTGTGCTAGCATCCTACATGTCAGTACGCTAAAATTATTAAATTTTTAATTTGATATCTGCTCAGGATCCTGGATGGTTCTCAGTATCATGTTCTGAGTACCAATTGTACAGGAGCCTCAGAATGACCGCTTAAAAATTTTGTTATTTTAAGGAAACCTTTACTAGGCCTCTGCGCTAGCATCCTACGTGTCAGTACGCTAAAACTAAACAATTTTTAATTTGATATCTGCTCAGGATCCTGGATGGTTCTCAGTATCATGTTCTGAGTACCAATTTTACAGGAGCCTCAGAATGACCGCTTAAAAATTTTGTAACTTTAAGGAAACCTTTACTAGGCCTCTGCGCTAGCATCCTACGTGACAGTACGCTAAAATTAAACAATTTTTAATTTGGTATCTGCTCAGGATCCTGGATGGTTCTCAGTATCATTTTCTGAGTACCGATTTGACAGGAGGCTTATGATGAGCGCCTAAAAATTTTGTAACCTTAAGCAAACCTTTACTGGGGCTCTGCGCTAGAATCCTAAATGTCAGTACGCTAAAATTAATAAATTTTTAATTTGATATCTGCTCAGGAGCCTGGATGGTTCTCAGTATCATTTTCTGAGTACCGATTTTACTAGAGCCTCAGAATGAGCGCCTAAAAATTTTGTTACTTTAAGCAAACCTTTACTGGGGCTCTGTGCTAGCATCCTACATGTCAGTACGCTAAAATTATTAAATTTTTAATTTGATATCTGCTCAGGATCCTGGATGGTTCTCAGTATCATGTTCTGAGTACCAATTGTACAGGAGCCTCAGAATGACCGCTTAAAAATTTTGTTACTTTAAGGAAACCTTTACTAGGCCTCTGCGCTAGCATCCTACGTGTCAGTACGCTAAAATTAAACAATTTTTAATTTGATATCTGCTCAGGATCCTGGATGGTTCTCAGTATCATGTTCTGAGTACCAATTTTACAGGAGCCTCAGAATGACCGCTTAAAAATTTTATAACTTTAAGGAAACCTTTACTAGGCCTCTGCGCTAGCATCCTACATGTCAGTACGCTAAAATTAAACAATTTTTAATTTGATATCTGCTCAGGATCCTGGATGGTTCTCAGTATCATTTTCTGAGTACCGATTTGACAGGAGCCTGATAATGAGCGCGTAAAAATTTTGTGACCTTAAGCAAACCTTTACTGGGGCTCTGCGCTAGCATCCTTAATGTCAGTACGCTAAAATTAATAAATTTTTAATTTGATATCTGCTCAGGAGCCTGGATGGTTCTCAGTATCATTTTCTGAGTACCGATTTGACAGGAGCCTGATAATGAGCGCCTAAAAATTTTGTTACTTTAAGCAAACCTTTACTGGGGCTCTGTGCTAGCATCCTACATGTCAGTACGCTAAAATTATTAAATTTTTAACTTGATATCTGCTCAGGATCCTGGATGGTTCTCAGTATCATGTTCTGAGTATCAATTGTACAGGAGCCTCAGAATGACCGCTTAAAAATTTTGTAACTTTAAGGAAACCTTTACTAGGCCTCTGCGCTAGCATCCTACGTGTCAGTACGCTAAAATTAAACAATTTTTAATTTGATATCTGCTCAGGATCCTGGATGGTTCTCAGTATCATGTTCTGAGTACCAATTTTACAGGAGCCTCAGAATGACCGCCTAAAAATTTTATAACTTTAAGGAAACCTTTACTAGGCCTCTGCGCTAGCATCCTACATGTCAGTACGCTAAAATAAAACAATTTTTAATTTGATATCTGCTCAGGATCCTGGATGGTTCTCAGTAACATGTTCTGAGTACCAATTTTTCTAGAGCCTCAGAATGACCGCCTAAAAATTTTATAACTTTAAGGAAACCTTTACTAGGCCTCTGCGCTAGCATCCTACGTGTCAGTACGCTAAAATTAAACAATTTTTAATTTGATATCTGCTCAGGATCCTGGATGGTTCTCAGTATCATGTTCTGAGTACCAATTTTACAGGAGCCTCAGAATGACCGCCTAAAAATTTTATAACTTTAAGGAAACCTTTACTAGGCCTCTGCGCTAGCATCCTACATGTCAGTACGCTAAAATAAAACAATTTTTAATTTGATATCTGCTCAGGATCCTGGATGGTTCTCAGTAACATGTTCTGAGTACCAATTTTTCTAGAGCCTCAGAATGACCGCCTAAAAATTTTGTAACTTTAAGGAAACCTTTACTTGGCCTCTGCGCTAGCATCTTACATGTCAATACGCTAAAATAAAACAATTTTTAATTTGATATCTGCTCAGGATCCTGGATGGTTCTCAGTATCATTTTCTGAGTACCGATTTGACAGGAGCCTGATAATGACCGCCTAATAATTTTGTAACTTTAAGCAAACCTTTACTAGGCCTCTGCGCTAGCATCTTACATGTCAATACGCTAAAAAAAAAAAATTTTAATTTGATATCTGCTCAGGATCCTGGATGGTTCTCAGTATCATGTTCTGAGTAACAATTTAACAGGAGCCTCAGAATGACCGCGTAAAAATTTTGTAACTTTAAGGAAACCTTTACTAGGCCTCTGCGCTAGCATTTCACATGTCAATACGGTAAAATTAAACAATTTTAATTTGATATTTGCACAGGATCCTAGATGGTTCTCTGCATCATGTTCTGAGTACCAATTTTACGGGAGCCTCAGAATGACCGCCTAAAAATTTTGTAACTTTAAGCAAACCTTTACGAGGCCTCTGCGCTAGCATCTTACATGTCCATACGCTAAAATAAAACAATTTTTAATTTGATATCTGCTCAGGATCCTGGATGGTTCTCAGTATCATGTTCTGAGTAACAATTTAACAGGAGCCTCAGAATGACCGCCTAAAAATTTTGTAACTTTAAGGAAACCTTTACTAGGCCTCTGCGCTAGCATTTTACATGTCAATACGGTAAAATTAAACAATTTTTAATTTGATATTTGCTCAGGATCCTGGATAGTTCTCAGTATCATGTTCTGAGTACCAATTTTACAGGAGCCTCAGAATGACCTTAAAAATTTTGTAACTTTAAGGAAACCTTTACTACGCCTCTGCGCTAGCATCCTACATGTCAGTACGCTAAAATTATTAAATTTTTAATTTGTTATCTGCTCAGGATCCTGGATGGTTCTCAGTATCATGTTCTGAGTAACAATTTAACAGGAGCCTCAGAATGACCGCCTAAAAATTTTGTAACTTTAAGGAAACTTTTACTAGGCCTCTGCGCCAGCATTTTACATGTCAATACGGTAAAATTAAACAATTTTTAATTTGATATTTGCTCAGGATCCTGGATGGTTCTCAGTATCATGTTCTGACTACCAATTTTACAGGAGCCTCAGAATGACCGCCTAAAAATTTTGTTACTTAAAGCAAACCTTTACTAGGCCTCTGCGCTAGCATATTACATGTCAATACGCTAAAATAAAACAATTTTTAATTTGATATCTGCTCAGGATCCTGGATGGTTCTCAGTATCATGTTCTGAGTACCAATTTTACAGGAGCCTCAGAATGACCGCTTAAAAATTTTGTAACTTTAAGGAAACCTTTACTAGGCCTCTGCGCTAGCATCCTACGTGACAGTACGCTAAAATTAAACAATTTTTAATTTGGTATCTGCTCAGGATCCTGGATGGTTCTCAGTATCATTTTCTGAGTACCGATTTGACAGGAGGCTTATGATGAGCGCCTAAAAATTTTGTAACCTTAAGCAAAACTTTACTGGGGCTCTGCGCTAGAATCCTAAATGTCAGTACGCTAAAATTAATAAATTTTTAATTTGATATCTGCTCAGGAGCCTGGATGGTTCTCAGTATCATTTTCTGAGTACCGATTTGACAGGAGCCTGATAATGAGCGCCTAAAAATTTTGTTACTTTAAGCAAACCTTTACTGGGGCTCTGTGCTAGCATCCTACATGTCAGTACGCTAAAATTATTAAATTTTTAATTTGATATCTGCTCAGGATCCTGGATGGTTCTCAGTATCATGTTCTGAGTACCAATTGTACAGGAGCCTCAGAATGACCGCTTAAAAATTTTGTTACTTTAAGGAAACCTTTACTAGGCCTCTGCGCTAGCATCCTACGTGTCAGTACGCTAAAATTAAACAATTTTTAATTTGATATCTGCTCAGGATCCTGGATGGTTCTCAGTATCATGTTCTGAGTACCAATTTTACAGGAGCCTCAGAATGACCGCTTAAAAATTTTATGACTTTAAGGAAACCTTTACTAGGCCTCTGCGCTAGCATCCTACATGTCAGTACGCTAAAATTATTCAATTTTTAATTTGATATCTGCTCAGGATCATGGATGGTTCTCAGTATCATGTTCTGAGTACCAATTTTACAGGAGCCTCAGAATGACCGCCTAAAAATTTTGTAACTTTAAGGAAACCTTTACTAGGCCTCTGCGCTAGCATTTTACATGTCAATACGGTAAAATTAAACAATTTTTAATTTGATATTTGCTCAGGATCCTGGATAGTTCTCAGTATCATGTTCTGAGTACCAATTTTACAGGAGCCTCAGAATTACCGCCTAAAAATTTTGTAACTTTAAGCAAACCTTTACTAGGCCTCTGCGCTAGCATCTTACATGTCAATACGCTAAAATAAAACAATTTTTAATTTGATATCTGCTCAGGATCCTGGATGGTTCTCAGTAACATGTTCTGAGTACCAATTTTACAGGAGCCTCAGAATGACCGCCTAAAAATTTTGTAACTTTAAGGAAACCTATACTAGGCCTCTGCGCTAGCATCTTACATGTCAATACGCTAAAAGTAAACAATTTTTAATTTGATATCTGCTCAGGATCCTGGATGGTTCTCAGTATCATGTTCTGAGTACCAATTTTACAGGAGCCTCAGAATGACCGCTTAAAAATTTTGTAACTTTAAGGAAACCTTTACTAGGCCTCTGCGCTAGCATCCTACGTGACAGTACGCTAAAATTAAACAATTTTTAATTTGGTATCTGCTCAGGATCCTGGATGGTTCTCAGTATCATTTTCTGAGTACCGATTTGACAGGAGGCTTATGATGAGCGCCTAAAAATTTTGTAACCTTAAGCAAAACTTTACTGGGGCTCTGCGCTAGAATCCTAAATGTCAGTACGCTAAAATTAATAAATTTTTAATTTGATATCTGCTCAGGAGCCTGGATGGTTCTCAGTATCATTTTCTGAGTACCGATTTGACAGGAGCCTGATAATGAGCGCCTAAAAATTTTGTTACTTTAAGCAAACCTTTACTGGGGCTCTGTGCTAGCATCCTACATGTCAGTACGCTAAAATTATTAAATTTTTAATTTGATATCTGCTCAGGATCCTGGATGGTTCTCAGTATCATGTTCTGAGTACCAATTGTACAGGAGCCTCAGAATGACCGCTTAAAAATTTTGTTACTTTAAGGAAACCTTTACTAGGCCTCTGCGCTAGCATCCTACGTGTCAGTACGCTAAAATTAAACAATTTTTAATTTGATATCTGCTCAGGATCCTGGATGGTTCTCAGTATCATGTTCTGAGTACCAATTTTATAGGAGCCTCAGAATGACCGCTTAAAAATTTTATAACTTTAAGGAAACCTTTACTAGGCCTCTGCGCTAGCATCCTACATGTCAGTACGCTAAAATTATTCAATTTTTAATTTGATATCTGCTCAGGATCATGGATGGTTCTCAGTATCATGTTCTGAGTACCAATTTTACAGGAGCCTCAGAATGACCGCCTTAAAATTTTGTAACTTTAAGGAAACCTTTACTAGGCCTCTGCGCTAGCATTTTACATGTCAATACGGTAAAATTAAACAATTTTTAATTTGATATTTGCTCAGGATCCTGGATAGTTCTCAGTATCATGTTCTGAGTACCAATTTTACAGGAGCCTCAGAATTACCGCCTAAAAATTTTGTAACTTTAAGCAAACCTTTACTAGGCCTCTGCGCTAGCATCTTACATGTCAATACGCTAAAATAAAACAATTTTTAATTTGATATCTGCTCAGGATCCTGGATGGTTCTCAGTATCATGTTCTGAGTACCAATTTTACAGGAGCCTCAGAATGACCGCTTAAAAATTTTGTAACTTTAAGGAAACCTATACTAGGCCTCTGCGCTAGCATCTTACATGTCAATACGCTAAAAGTAAACAATTTTTAATTTGATATCTGCTCAGGATCCTGGATGGTTCTCAGTATCATGTTCTGAGTACCAATTTTACAGGAGCCTCAGAATGACCGTCTAAAAATTTTGTAACTTAAAGCAAACCTTTACTAGGCCTCTGCGCTAGCATCTTACATGTCAATACGCTAAAATAAAACAATTTTTAATTTGATATCTGCTCAGGATCCTGGATGGTTCTCAGTAACATGTTCTGAGTACCAATTTTACAGGAGCCTCAGAATGACCGCCTAAAAATTTTGTAACTTTAAGGAAACCTATACTAGGCCTCTGCGCTAGCATCTTACATGTCAATACGCTAAAAGTAAACAATTTTTAATTTGATATCTGCTCAAGATCCTGGATGGTTCTCAGTATCATGTTCTGAGTACCAATTTTACAGGAGCCTCAGAATGACCGCCTAAAAATTTTGTAACTTTAAGGAAACCTTTACTAGGCCTCTGCGCTAGCATTTTACATGTCAATACGGTAAAATTAAACAATTTTTAATTTGATATTTGCTCAGGATCCTGGATAGTTCTCAGTATCATGTTCTGAGTACCAATTTTACAGGAGCCTCAGAATTACCGCCTAAAAATTTTGTAACTTTAAGCAAACCTTTACTAGGCCTCTGCGCTAGCATCTTACATGTCAATACGCTAAAATAAAACAATTTTTAATTTGATATCTGCTCAGGATCCTGGATGGTTCTCAGTAACATGTTCTGAGTACCAATTTTACAGGAGCCTCAGAATGACCGCCTAAAAATTTTGTAACTTTAAGGAAACCTATACTAGGCCTCTGCGCTAGCATCTTACATGTCAATACGCTAAAAGTAAACAATTTTTAATTTGATATCTGCTCAGGATCCTGGATGGTTCTCAGTATCATGTTCTGAGTACCAATTTTACAGGAGCCTCAGAATGACCGCTTAAAAATTTTGTAACTTTAAGGAAACCTTTACTAGGCCTCTGCGCTAGCATCCTACGTGACAGTACGCTAAAATTAAACAATTTTTAATTTGGTATCTGCTCAGGATCCTGGATGGTTCTCAGTATCATTTTCTGAGTACCGATTTGACAGGAGGCTTATGATGAGCGCCTAAAAATTTTGTAACCTTAAGCAAAACTTTACTGGGGCTCTGCGCTAGAATCCTAAATGTCAGTACGCTAAAATTAATAAATTTTTAATTTGATATCTGCTCAGGAGCCTGGATGGTTCTCAGTATCATTTTCTGAGTACCGATTTGACAGGAGCCTGATAATGAGCGCCTAAAAATTTTGTTACTTTAAGCAAACCTTTACTGGGGCTCTGTGCTAGCATCCTACATGTCAGTACGCTAAAATTATTAAATTTTTAATTTGATATCTGCTCAGGATCCTGGATGGTTCTCAGTATCATGTTCTGAGTACCAATTGTACAGGAGCCTCAGAATGACCGCTTAAAAATTTTGTTACTTTAAGGAAACCTTTACTAGGCCTCTGCGCTAGCATCCTACGTGTCAGTACGCTAAAATTAAACAATTTTTAATTTGATATCTGCTCAGGATCCTGGATGGTTCTCAGTATCATGTTCTGAGTACCAATTTTATAGGAGCCTCAGAATGACCGCTTAAAAATTTTATAACTTTAAGGAAACCTTTACTAGGCCTCTGCGCTAGCATCCTACATGTCAGTACGCTAAAATTATTCAATTTTTAATTTGATATCTGCTCAGGATCCTGGATGGTTCTCAGTAACATGTTCTGAGTACCAATTTTACAGGAGCCTCAGAATGACCGCCTTAAAATTTTGTAACTTTAAGGAAACCTATACTAGGCCTCTGCGCTAGCATCTTACATGTCAATACGCTAAAAGTAAACAATTTTTAATTTGATATCTGCTCAAGATCCTGGATGGTTCTCAGTATCATGTTCTGAGTACCAATTTTACAGGAGCCTCAGAATGACCGTCTAAAAATTTTGTAACTTAAAGCAAACCTTTACTAGGCCTCTGCGCTTGCATCTTACATGTCAATACGCTAAAATAAAACAATTTTTAATTTGATATCTGCTCAGGATCCTGGATGGTTCTCAGTAACATGTTCTGAGTACCAATTTTACAGGAGCCTCAGAATGACCGCCTAAAAATTTTGTAACTTTAAGCAAACCTTTACTTGGCCTCTGCGCTAGCATCTTACATGTCAATACGCTAAAATAAAACAATTTTTAATATGATATCTGCTCAGGATCCTGGATGGTTCTCAGTATCATGTTCTGAGTACCAATTTTAGAGGAGCCTCAGAATGACCGCCTAAAAATTTTGTAACTTTAAGGAAACCTTTACTAGGCCTCTGCGCTAGCATTTTACATGTCAATACGGTAAAATTAAACAATTTTTAATTTGATATTTGCTCAGGATCCTGGATGGTTCTCAGTATCATGTTCTGAGTACCAATTTTACAGGAGCCTCAGAATGACCGCCTAAAAATTTTGTTACTTAAAGCAAACTTTTACTAGGCCTCTGCGCTAGCATCTTACATGTCAATACGCTAAAATAAAACAATTTTTAATTTGATATCTGCTCAGGATCCTGGATGGTTCTCAGTATCTTGTTCTGAATACCAATTTTACAGGAGCCTCAGAATGACCGCCTAAAAATTTTGTAACTTTAAGCAAACCTTTACTAGGCCTCTGCGCTAGCATCTTACATGTCAATACGCTAAAATAAAACAATTTTTAATTTGATATCTGCTCAGGATCCTGGATGGTTCTCAGTATCATGTTCTGAGTAATAATTTAACAGGAGCCTCAGAATGACCGCTTAAAAATTTTGTAACTTTAAGGAAACTTTTACTAGGCCTCTGCGCCAGCATTTTACATGTCAATACGGTAAAATTAAACAATTTTTAATTTGATATTTACTCAGGATCCTGGATGGTTCTCAGTATCATGTTCTGAGTACCAATTTTACAGGAGCCTCAGAATGACCGCCTAAAAATTTTGTAACTTTAAGGAAACCTATACTAGGCCTCTGCGCTAGCATCTTACATGTCAATACGCTAAAAGTAAACAATTTTTAATTTGATATCTGCTCAGGATCCTGGATGGTTCTCAGTATCATGTTCTGAGTACCAATTTTACAGGAGCCTCAGAATGACTGCCTAAAAATTTTGTTACTTAAAGCAAACCTTTACTAGGCCTCTGCGCTAGCATCTTACATGTCAATACGCTAAAATAAAACAATTTTTAATTTGATATCTGCTCAGGATCCTGGATGGTTCTCAGTATCATGTTCTGAGTACCAATTTTACAGGAGCCTCAGAATGACCGCTTAAAAATTTTATAACTTTAAGGAAACCCTTACTACGCCTCTGCGCTAGCATCCAACATGTCAGTACGCTAAAATTATTCAATTTTTAATTTGATATCTGCTCAGGATCATGGATGGTTCTCAGTATCATGTTCTGAGTACCAATTTTACAGGAGCCTCAGAATGACCGCCTAAAAATTTTGTAACTTTAAGGAAACCTTTACTAGGCCTCTGCGCTAGCATTTTACATGTCAATACGGTAAAATTAAACAATTTTTAATTTGATATTTGCTCAGGATCCTGGATAGTTCTCAGTATCATGTTCTGAGTACCAATTTTACAGGACCCTCAGAATTACCGCCTAAAAATTTTGTAACTTTAAGCAAACCTTTACTAGGCCTCTGCGCTAGCATCTTACATGTCAATACGCTAAAAGTAAACAATTTTTAATTTGATATCTGCTCAGGATCCTGGATGGTTCTCAGTATCATGTTCTGAGTACCAATTTTACAGGAGCCTCAGAATGACCTTAAAAATTTTGTAACTTTAAGGAAACCTTTACTACGCCTCTGCGCTAGCATCCTACATGTCAGTACGCTAAAATTAATAAATTTTTAATTTGATATCTGCTCAGGATCCTGGATGGTTCTCAGTATCATGTTCTGAGTACCAATTTTACAGGAACCTCAGAATGACCGCTTAAAAATTTTGTAACTTTAAGCAAACCTTTACTAGGCCTCTGCGCTAGCATCTTACATGTCCATACGCTAAAATAAAACAATTTTTAATTTGATATCTGCTCAGGAACCTGGATGGTTCTCAGTATCATGTTCTGAGTAACAATTTAACAGGAGCCTCAGAATGACCGCCTAAAAATTTTGTAACTTTAAGGAAACCTTTACTAGGCCTCTGCGCTAGCATTTTACATGTCAATACGGTAAAATTAAACAATTTTTAATTTGATATTTGCTCAGGATCCTGGATAGTTCTCAGTATCATGTTCTGAGTACCAATTTTACAGGAGCCTTAGAATTACCGCCTAAAAATTTTGTAACTTTAAGCAAACCTTTACTAGGCCTCTGCGCTAGCATCTTACATGTCAATACGCTAAAAGTAAACAATTTTTAATTTGATATCTGCTCAGGATCCTGGATGGTTCTCAGTATCATGTTCTGAGTACCAATTTTACAGGAGCCTCAGAATGACCGCTTAAAAATTTTGTAACTTTAAGGAAACCTTTACTAGGCCTCTGCGCTAGCATCCTACGTGTCAGTACGCTAAAATTAAACAATTTTTAATTTGATATCTGCTCAGGATCCTGGATGGTTCTCAGTATCATTTTCTGAGTACCGATTTGACAGGAGCTTATAATGAGCGCCTAAAAATTTTGTAACCTTAAGCAAACCTTTACTGGGGCTCTGCGCTAGCATCCTAAATGTCAGTACGCTAAAATTAATAAATTTTTAATTTGATATCTACTCAGGAGCCTTGATGGTTCTCAGTATCATTTTCTGAGTACCGATTTGACAGGAGCCTGATAATGAGCGCCTAAAAATTTTGTTACTTTAAGCAAACCTTTACTGGGGCTCTGTGCTAGCATCCTACATGTCAGTACGCTAAAATTATTAAATTTTTAATTTGATATCTGCTCAGGATCCTGGATGGTTCTCTTTAAGGAAACCTTTACTAGGCCTCTGCGCTAGCATCCTACGTGTTAGTACGCTAAAATTAAACAATTTTTAATTTGATATCTGCTCAGGATCCTGGATGGTTCTCAGTATCATTTTCTGAGTACCGATTTGACAGGAGCTTATAATGAGCGCCTAAAAATTTTGTAACCTTAAGCAAACCTTTACTGGGGCTCTGCGCTAGCATCCTAAATGTCAGTACGCTAAAATTAATAAATTTTTAATTTGATATCTGCTCAGGAGCCTTGATGGTTCTCAGTATCATTTTCTGAGTACCGATTTGACAGGAGCCTCAGAATTACCGCCTAAATATTTTGTAACTTTAAGCAAACCTTTACTAAGCCTCTGCGCTAGCATCTTACATGTCAATACGCTAAAATAAAACAATTTTTAATTTGATATCTGCTCAGGATCCTGGATGGTTCTCAGTATCATGTTCTGAGTAACAATTTAACAGGAGCCTCAGAATGACCGCTTAAAAATTTTGTAACTTTAAGGAAACTATTACTAGGCCTCTGCGCCAGCATTTTACATGTCAATACGGTAAAATTAAACAATTTTTAATTTGATATTTGCTCAGGATCCTGGATGGTTCTCAGTATCATGTTCTGAGTACCAATTTTACAGGAGCCTCAGAATGACCGCCTAAAAATTTTGTAACTTTAAGGAAACCTATACTAGGCCTCTGCGCTAGCATCTTACATGTCAATACGCTAAAAGTAAACAATTTTTAATTTGATATCTGCTCAGGATCCTGGATGGTTCTCAGTATCATGTTCTGAGTACCAATTTTACAGGAGCCTCAGAATGACCGTCTAAAAATTTTGTAACTTAAAGCAAACCTTTACTAGGCCTCTGCGCTAGCATCTTACATGTCAATACGCTAAAATAAAACAATTTTTAATTTGATATCTGCTCAGGATCCTGGATGGTTCTCAGTAACATGTTCTGAGTACCAATTTTACTAGAGCCTCAGAATGACCGCCTAAAAATTTTGTAACTTTAAGGAAACCTTTACTTGGCCTCTGCGCTAGCATCTTAAATGTCAATACGCTAAAATAAAATAATTTTTAATTTGATATCTGCTCAGGATCCTGGATGGTTCTCAGTATCATGTTCTGAGTACCAATTTTACAGGAGCCTCAGAATGACCGCTTAAAAATTTTATAACTTTAAGGAAACCTTTACTACGCCTCTGCGCTAGCATCCTACATGTCAGTACGCTAAAATTATTAAATTTTTAATTTGATATCTGCTCAGGATCCTGGATGGTTCTCAGTATCATGTTCTGAGTACCAATTTTACAGGAGCCTCAGAATGACCGCTTAAAAATTTTGTAACTTTAAGGAAACCTTTACTAGGCCTCTGCGCTAGCATCCTTCGTGTCAGTACGCTAAAATTAAACAATTTTTAATTTGATATCTGCTCAGGATCCTGGATGGTTCTCAGTATCATTTTCTGAGTACCGATTTGACAGGAGCCTGATAATGAGCGCCTAAAAATTTTGTAACCTTAAGCAAACCTTTACTGGGGCTCTGCGCTAGCATCCTAAATGTCAGTACGCTAAAATTAATAAATTTTTAATTTGATATCTGCTCAGGAGCCTGGATGGTTCTCAGTATCATTTTCTGAGTACCGATTTGACAGGAGCCTGATAATGAGCGCCTAAAAATTTTGTTACTTTAAGCAAACCTTTACTGAGGCTCTGTGCTAGCATCCTACATGTCAGTACGCTAAAATTATTAAATTTTTAATTTGATATCTGCTCAGGATCCTGGATGGTTCTCAGTATCATGTTCTGAGTACCAATTGTACAGGAGCCTCAGAATGACCGCTTAAAAATTTTGTAACTTTAAGGAAACCTTTACTAGGCCTCTGCGCTAGCATCCTACATGTCAGTACGCTAAAATTAAACAATTTTTAATTTGATATCTTCTCAGGATCCTGGATGGTTCTCAGTATCATGTTCTGAATACCAATTTTACAGGAGCCTCAGAATGACCGCCTAAAAATTTTGTAACTTTAAGCAAACCTTTACTAGGCCTCTGCGCTAGCATCTTACATGTCCATACGCTAAAATAAAACAATTTTTAATTTGATATCTGCTCAGGATCCTGGATGGTTCTCAGTATCATGTTCTGAGTAACAATTTAACAGGAGCTTTAGAATGACCGCCTAAAAATTTTGTAACTTTAAGGAAACCTTTACTAGGCCTCTGCGCTAGCATTTTACATGTCAATACGGTAAAATTAAACAATTTTTAATTTGATATTTGCTCAGGATCCTGGATAGTTCTCAGTATCATGTTCTGAGTACCAATTTTACAGGAGCCTCAGAATTACCGCCTAAAAATTTTGTAACTTTAAGCAAACCTTTACTAGGCCTCTGCGCTAGCATCTTACATGTCAATACGCTAAAATAAAACAATTTTTAATTTGATATCTGCTCAGGATCCTGGATGGTTATCAGTATCATGTTCTGAGTAACAATTTAACAGGAGCCTCAGAATGACCGCCTAAAAATTTTGTAACTTTAAGGAAACCTATACTAGGCCTCTGCGCTAGCATCTTACATGTCAATACGCTAAAAGTAAACAATTTTTAATTTGATATCTGCTCAGGATCCTGGATGGTTCTCAGTATAGTGTTCTGAGTACCAATTTTACAGGAGCCTCAGAATGACCGCCTAAAAATTTTGTAACTTAAAGCAAACCTTTACTAGGCCTCTGCGCTAGCATCTTACATGTCAATACGCTAAAATTAAACAATTTTTAATTTGATATCTGCTCAGGATCCTGGACGGTTCTCAGTATCATGTTCTGAGTACCAATTTTACAGGAGCCTCAGAATGACCGCCTAAAAATTTTGTAACTTAAAGCAAACCTTTACTAGGCCTCTGCGCTAGCATCTTACATGTCAATACGCTAAAATAAAACAATTTTTAATTTGATATCTGCTCAGGATCCTGGATGGTTCTCAGTATCATTTTCTGAGTACCGATTTGACAGGAGCCTGATAATGAGCGCCTAAAAATTTTGTTTCTTTAAGCAAACCTTTACTGGGGCTCTGTGCTAGCATCCTACATGTCAGTACGCTAAAATTATTAAATTTTTAATTTGATATCTGCTCAGGATCCTGGATGGTTCTCAGTATCATGTTCTGAGTACCAATTGTACAGGAGCCTCAGAATGACCGCTTAAAAATTTTGTAACTTTAAGGAAACCTTTACTAGGCCTCTGCGCTAGCATCCTACGTGTCAGTACGCTAAAATTAAACAATTTTTAATTTGATATCTGCTCAGGATCCTGGATGGTTCTCAGTATCATGTTCTGAGTACCAATTTTACAGGAGCCTCAGAATGACCGCTTAAAAATTTTATTACTTTAAGGAAACCTTTACTAGGCCTCTGCGCTAGCATCCTACATGTCAGTACGCTAAAATTAAACAATTTTTAATTTGATATCTTCTCAGGATCCTGGATGGTTCTCAGTATCATGTTCTGAATACCAATTTTACAGGAGCCTCAGAATGACCGCCTAAAAATTTTGTAACTTTAAGCAAACCTTTACTAGGCCTCTGCGCTAGCATCTTACATGTCAATACGCTAAAATAAAACAATTTTTAATTTGATATCTGCTCAGGATCCTGGATGGTTCTCAGTATCATGTTCTGAGTAACAATTTAACAGAAGCCTCAGAATGACCGCCTAAAAATTTTGTAACTTTAAGGAAACCTTTACTAGGCCTCTGCGCTAGCATCTTACATGTCAATACGCTAAAATAAAACAATTTTTAATTTGATATCTGCTCAGCATCCTGGATGGTTCTCAGTATCATGTTCTGAGTACCAATTTTACAGGAACCTCAGAATGACCGCTTAAAAATTTTATAACTTTAAGGAAACCTTTACTAGGCCTCTGCGCTAGCATCCTACATGTCAGTACGCTAAAATTAAACAATTTTTAATTTGATATCTGCTCAGGATCCTGGATGGTTCTCAGTATCATTTTCTGAGTACCGATTTGACAGGAGCCTGATAATGAGCGCCTAAAAATTTTGTAACCTTAAGCAAACCTTTACTGGGGCTCTGCGCTAGCATCCTAAATGTCAGTACGCTAAAATTAATAAATTTTTAATTTGATATCTGCTCAGGAGCCTGGATGGTTCTCAGTATCATTTTCTGAGTACCGATTTGACAGGAGCCTGATAATGAGCGCCTAAAAATTTTGTTACTTTAAGCAAACCTTTACTGAGGCTCTGTGCTAGCATCCTACATGTCAGTACGCTAAAATTATTAAATTTTTAATTTGATATCTGCTCAGGATCCTGGATGGTTCTCAGTATCATGTTCTGAGTACCAATTGTACAGGAGCCTCAGAATGACCGCTTAAAAATTTTGTAACTTTAAGGAAACCTTTACTAGGCCTCTGCGCTAGCATCCTACATGTCAGTACGCTAAAATTAAACAATTTTTAATTTGATATCTTCTCAGGATCCTGGATGGTTCTCAGTATCATGTTCTGAATACCAATTTTACAGGAGCCTCAGAATGACCGCCTAAAAATTTTGTAACTTTAAGCAAACCTTTACTAGGCCTCTGCGCTAGCATCTTACATGTCCATACGCTAAAATAAAACAATTTTTAATTTGATATCTGCTCAGGATCCTGGATGGTTCTCAGTATCATGTTCTGAGTAACAATTTAACAGGAGCTTTAGAATGACCGCCTAAAAATTTTGTAACTTTAAGGAAACCTTTACTAGGCCTCTGCGCTAGCATTTTACATGTCAATACGGTAAAATTAAACAATTTTTAATTTGATATTTGCTCAGGATCCTGGATAGTTCTCAGTATCATGTTCTGAGTACCAATTTTACAGGAGCCTCAGAATTACCGCCTAAAAATTTTGTAACTTTAAGCAAACCTTTACTAGGCCTCTGCGCTAGCATCTTACATGTCAATACGCTAAAATAAAACAATTTTTAATTTGATATCTGCTCAGGATCCTGGATGGTTATCAGTATCATGTTCTGAGTAACAATTTAACAGGAGCCTCAGAATGACCGCCTAAAAATTTTGTAACTTTAAGGAAACCTATACTAGGCCTCTGCGCTAGCATCTTACATGTCAATACGCTAAAAGTAAACAATTTTTAATTTGATATCTGCTCAGGATCCTGGATGGTTCTCAGTATAGTGTTCTGAGTACCAATTTTACAGGAGCCTCAGAATGACCGCCTAAAAATTTTGTAACTTAAAGCAAACCTTTACTAGGCCTCTGCGCTAGCATCTTACATGTCAATACGCTAAAATTAAACAATTTTTAATTTGATATCTGCTCAGGATCCTGGACGGTTCTCAGTATCATGTTCTGAGTACCAATTTTACAGGAGCCTCAGAATGACCGCCTAAAAATTTTGTAACTTAAAGCAAACCTTTACTAGGCCTCTGCGCTAGCATCTTACATGTCAATACGCTAAAATAAAACAATTTTTAATTTGATATCTGCTCAGGATCCTGGATGGTTCTCAGTATCATTTTCTGAGTACCGATTTGACAGGAGCCTGATAATGAGCGCCTAAAAATTTTGTTTCTTTAAGCAAACCTTTACTGGGGCTCTGTGCTAGCATCCTACATGTCAGTACGCTAAAATTATTAAATTTTTAATTTGATATCTGCTCAGGATCCTGGATGGTTCTCAGTATCATGTTCTGAGTACCAATTGTACAGGAGCCTCAGAATGACCGCTTAAAAATTTTGTAACTTTAAGGAAACCTTTACTAGGCCTCTGCGCTAGCATCCTACGTGTCAGTACGCTAAAATTAAACAATTTTTAATTTGATATCTGCTCAGGATCCTGGATGGTTCTCAGTATCATGTTCTGAGTACCAATTTTACAGGAGCCTCAGAATGACCGCTTAAAAATTTTATTACTTTAAGGAAACCTTTACTAGGCCTCTGCGCTAGCATCCTACATGTCAGTACGCTAAAATTAAACAATTTTTAATTTGATATCTTCTCAGGATCCTGGATGGTTCTCAGTATCATGTTCTGAATACCAATTTTACAGGAGCCTCAGAATGACCGCCTAAAAATTTTGTAACTTTAAGCAAACCTTTACTAGGCCTCTGCGCTAGCATCTTACATGTCAATACGCTAAAATAAAACAATTTTTAATTTGATATCTGCTCAGGATCCTGGATGGTTCTCAGTATCATGTTCTGAGTAACAATTTAACAGAAGCCTCAGAATGACCGCCTAAAAATTTTGTAACTTTAAGGAAACCTTTACTAGGCCTCTGCGCTAGCATCTTACATGTCAATACGCTAAAATAAAACAATTTTTAATTTGATATCTGCTCAGCATCCTGGATGGTTCTCAGTATCATGTTCTGAGTACCAATTTTACAGGAGCCTCAGAATGACCGCTTAAAAATTTTATAACTTTAAGGAAACCTTTACTAGGCCTCTGCGCTAGCATCCTACATGTCAGTACGCTAAAATTAAACAATTTTTAATTTGATATCTTCTCAGGATCCTGGATGGTTCTCAGTATCATGTTCTGAATACCAATTTTACAGGAGCCTCAGAATGACCGCCTAAAAATTTTGTAACTTTAAGCAAACCTTTACTAGGCCTCTGCGCTAGCATCTTATATGTCAATACGCTAAAATAAAACAATTTTTAATTTGATATCTGCTCAGGATCCTGGATGGTTCTCAGTATCATGTTCTGAGTAACAATTTAACAGGAGCCTCAGAATGACCGCTTAAAAATTTTGTAACTTTAAGGAAACTTTTACTAGGCCTCTGCGCCAGCATTTTACATGTCAATACGGTAAAATAAAACAATTTTTAATTGGATATTTGCTCAGGATCCTGGATGGTTCTCAGTATCATGTTCTGAGTACCAATTTTACAGGAGCCTCAGAATGACCGCCTAAAAATTTTGTAACTTTAAGGAAACCTATTCTAGGCCTCTGCGCTAGCATCTTACATGTCAATACGCTAAAAGTAAACAATTTTTAATTTGATATCTGCTCAGGATCCTGGATGGTTCTCAGTATCATGTTCTGAGTACCAATTTTACAGGAGCCTCAGAATGACCGTCTAAAAATTTTGTAACTTAAAGCAAACCTTTACTAGGCCTATGCGCTAGAATCTTACATGTCAATACGCTAAAATAAAACAATTTTTAATTTGATATCTGCTCAGGATCCTGGATGGTTCTCAGTAACATGTTCTGAGTACCAATTTTACAGGAGCCTCAGAATGACCGGCTTAAAATTTTGTAACTTTAAGGAAACCTTTACTTGGCCTCTGCGCTAGCATCTTACATGTCAATACGCTAAAATAAAACAATTTTTAATTTGATATCTGCTCAGGATCCTGGACGGTTCTCAGTATCATGTTCTGAGTACCAATTTTACAGGAGCCTCAGAATGACCGCTTAAAAATTTTGTAACTTTAAGGAAACCTTTACTAGGCCTCTGCGCTAGCATCTTACATGTCAATACGCTAAAAGTAAA
The DNA here is from genome assembly GCA_951802675.2 of Boloria euphrosyne. Lineage (NCBI taxonomy): Eukaryota > Metazoa > Arthropoda > Insecta > Lepidoptera > Nymphalidae > Boloria > Boloria euphrosyne. The sequence continues at coordinate 9,296,114 of OX637896.1, forward strand.
CAATTTTTAATTTGATATCTGCTCAGGATCCTGGATGGTTCTCAGTATCATGTTCTGAGTACCAATTTTACAGGAGCCTCAGAATGACCGCTTAAAAATTTTGTAACTTTAAGGAAACCTTTACTAGGCCTCTGCGCTAGCATCCTACGTGTCAGTACGCTAAAATTAAACAATTTTTAATTTGATATCTGCTCAGGATCCTGGATGGTTCTCAGTATCATGTTCTGAGTACCAATTGTACAGGAGCCTCAGAATGACCGCTTAAAAATTTTGTAACTTTAAGGAAACCTTTACTAGGCCTCTGCGCTAGCATCCTACGTGTCAGTACGCTAAAATTAAACAATTTTTAATTTGATATCTGCTCAGGATCCTGGATGGTTCTCAGTATCATGTTCTGAGTACCAATTTTACAGGAGCCTCAGAATGACCGCTTAAAAATTTTATTACTTTAAGGAAACCTTTACTAGGCCTCTGCGCTAGCATCCTACATGTCAGTACGCTAAAATTAAACAATTTTTAATTTGATATCTTCTCAGGATCCTGGATGGTTCTCAGTATCATGTTCTGAATACCAATTTTACAGGAGCCTCAGAATGACCGCCTAAAAATTTTGTAACTTTAAGCAAACCTTTACTAGGCCTCTGCGCTAGCATCTTACATGTCAATACGCTAAAATAAAACAATTTTTAATTTGATATCTGCTCAGGATCCTGGATGGTTCTCAGTATCATGTTCTGAGTAACAATTTAACAGAAGCCTCAGAATGACCGCCTAAAAATTTTGTAACTTTAAGGAAACCTTTACTAGGCCTCTGCGCTAGCATCTTACATGTCAATACGCTAAAATAAAACAATTTTTAATTTGATATCTGCTCAGCATCCTGGATGGTTCTCAGTATCATGTTCTGAGTACCAATTTTACAGGAGCCTCAGAATGACCGCTTAAAAATTTTGTAACTTTAAGCAAACCTTTACTAGGCCTCTGCGCTAGCATCTTATATGTCAATACGCTAAAATAAAACAATTTTTAATTTGATATCTGCTCAGGATCCTGGATGGTTCTCAGTATCATGTTCTGAGTAACAATTTAACAGGAGCTACAGAATAACCGCTTAAAAATTTTGTAACTTTAAGGAAACTTTTACTAGGCCTCTGCGCCAGCATTTTACATGTCAATACGGTAAAATAAAACAATTTTTAATTTGATATCTGCTCAGGATCCTGGATGGTCTTCAGTATCATGTTCTGAGTAACAATTTAACAGGAGCTACAGAATAACCGCTTAAAAATTTTGCAACTTTAAGGAAACTTTTACTAGGCCTCTGCGCCAGCATTTTACATGTCAATACGGTAAAATTAAACAATTTTTAATTTGATATTTGCTCAGGATCCTGGATGGTTCTCAGTATCATGTTCTGAGTACCAATTTTACAGGAGCCTCAGAATGACCGCCTAAAAATTTTGTAACTTTAAGGAAACCTATACTAGGCCTCTGCGCTAGCATCTTACATGTCAATACGCTAAAAGTAAACAATTTTTAATTTGATATCTGCTCAGGATCCTGGATGGTTCTCAGTATCATGTTCTGAGTACCAATTTTACAGGAGCCTCAGAATGACCGTCTAAAAATTTTGTAACTTAAAGCAAACCTTTACTAGGCCTATGCGCTAGAATCTTACATGTCAATACGCTAAAATAAAACAATTTTTAATTTGATATCTGCTCAGGATCCTGGATGGTTCTCAGTAACATGTTCTGAGTACCAATTTTACAGGAGCCTCAGAATGACCGGCTTAAAATTTTGTAACTTTAAGGAAACCTTTACTTGGCCTCTGCGCTAGCATCTTACATGTCAATACGCTAAAATAAAACAATTTTTAATTTGATATCTGCTCAGGATCCTGGACGGTTCTCAGTATCATGTTCTGAGTACCAATTTTACAGGAGCCTCAGAATGACCGCTTAAAAATTTTGTAACTTTAAGGAAACCTTTACTAGGCCTCTGCGCTAGCATCTTACATGTCAATACGCTAAAAGTAAACAATTTTTAATTTGATATCTGCTCAGGATCCTGGATGGTTCTCAGTATCATGTTCTGAGTACCAATTTTACAGGAGCCTCAGAATGACCGCTTAAAAATTTTGTAACTTTAAGGAAACCTTTACTAGGCCTCTGCGCTAGCATCCTACGTGTCAGTACGCTAAAATTAAACAATTTTTAATTTGATATCTGCTCAGGATCCTGGATGGTTCTCAGTATCATGTTCTGAGTACCAATTGTACAGGAGCCTCAGAATGACCGCTTAAAAATTTTGTAACTTTAAGGAAACCTTTACTAGGCCTCTGCGCTAGCATCCTACGTGTCAGTACGCTAAAATTAAACAATTTTTAATTTGATATCTGCTCAGGATCCTGGATGGTTCTCAGTATCATGTTCTGAGTACCAATTTTACAGGAGCCTCAGAATGACCGCTTAAAAATTTTATTACTTTAAGGAAACCTTTACTAGGCCTCTGCGCTAGCATCCTACATGTCAGTACGCTAAAATTAAACAATTTTTAATTTGATATCTTCTCAGGATCCTGGATGGTTCTCAGTATCATGTTCTGAATACCAATTTTACAGGAGCCTCAGAATGACCGCCTAAAAATTTTGTAACTTTAAGCAAACCTTTACTAGGCCTCTGCGCTAGCATCTTACATGTCAATACGCTAAAATAAAACAATTTTTAATTTGATATCTGCTCAGGATCCTGGATGGTTCTCAGTATCATGTTCTGAGTAACAATTTAACAGAAGCCTCAGAATGACCGCCTAAAAATTTTGTAACTTTAAGGAAACCTTTACTAGGCCTCTGCGCTAGCATCTTACATGTCAATACGCTAAAATAAAACAATTTTTAATTTGATATCTGCTCAGCATCCTGGATGGTTCTCAGTATCATGTTCTGAGTACCAATTTTACAGGAGCCTCAGAATGACCGCTTAAAAATTTTGTAACTTTAAGCAAACCTTTACTAGGCCTCTGCGCTAGCATCTTATATGTCAATACGCTAAAATAAAACAATTTTTAATTTGATATCTGCTCAGGATCCTGGATGGTTCTCAGTATCATGTTCTGAGTAACAATTTAACAGGAGCTACAGAATAACCGCTTAAAAATTTTGTAACTTTAAGGAAACTTTTACTAGGCCTCTGCGCCAGCATTTTACATGTCAATACGGTAAAATAAAACAATTTTTAATTTGATATCTGCTCAGGATCCTGGATGGTCTTCAGTATCATGTTCTGAGTAACAATTTAACAGGAGCTACAGAATAACCGCTTAAAAATTTTGCAACTTTAAGGAAACTTTTACTAGGCCTCTGCGCCAGCATTTTACATGTCAATACGGTAAAATTAAACAATTTTTAATTTGATATTTGCTCAGGATCCTGGATGGTTCTCAGTATCATGTTCTGAGTACCAATTTTACAGGAGCCTCAGAATGACCGCCTAAAAATTTTGTAACTTTAAGGAAACCTATACTAGGCCTCTGCGCTAGCATCTTACATGTCAATACGCTAAAAGTAAACAATTTTTAATTTGATATCTGCTCAGGATCCTGGATGGTTCTCAGTATCATGTTCTGAGTACCAATTTTACAGGAGCCTCAGAATGACCGTCTAAAAATTTTGTAACTTAAAGCAAACCTTTACTAGGCCTCTGCGCTAGCATCTTACATGTCAATACGCTAAAATAAAACAATTTTTAATTTGATATCTGCTCAGGATCTTGGATGGTTCTCAGTAACATGTTCTGAGTACCAATTTTACTAGAGCCTCAGAATGACCGCCTAAAAATTTTGTAACTTTAAGCAAACCTTTACTGGGGCTCTGTGCTAGCATCCTACATGTCAGTACGCTAAAATTATTAAATTTTTAATTTGATATCTGCTCAGGATCCTGGATGGTTCTCAGTATCATGTTCTGAGTACCAATTTTACAGGAGCCTCAGAATGACCGCTTAAAAATTTTGTAACTTTAAGGAAACCTTTACTAGGCCTCTGCGCTAGCATCCTACGTGTCAGTACGCTAAAATTAAACAATTTTTAATTTGATATCTGCTCAGGATCCTGGATGGTTCTCAGTATCATTTTCTGAGTACCGATTTGACAGGAGCCTGATAATGACCGCCTAAAAATTTTGTAACTTTAAGCAAACCTTTACTAGGCCTCTGCGCTAGCATCTTACATGTCAATACGCTAAAATAAAACAATTTTTAATTTGATATCTGCTCAGGATCCTGGATGGTTCTCAGTATCATGTTCTGAGTAACAATTTAACAGGAGCTGCAGAATAACCGCTTAAAAATTTTGTAACTTTAAGGAAACTTTTACTAGGCCTCTGCGCCAGCATTTTACATGTCAATACGGTAAAATTAAACAATTTTTAATTTGATATTTGCTCAGGATCCTGGATGGTTCTCAGTATCATGTTCTGAGTACCAATTTTACAGGAGCCTCAGAATGACCGCCTAAAAATTTTGTAACTTTAAGGAAACCTATACTAGGCCTCTGCGCTAGCATCTTACATGACAATACGCTAAAAGTAAACAATTTTTAATTTGATATCTGCTCAGGATCCTGGATGGTTCTCAGTATCATGTTCTGAGTACCAATTTTACAGGAGCCTCAGAATGACCGTCTAAAAATTTTGTAACTTAAAGCAAACCTTTACTAGGCCTCTGTGCTAGCATCTTACATGTCAATACGCTAAAATAAAACAATTTTTAATTTGATATCTGCTCAGGATCTTGGATGGTTCTCAGTAACATGTTCTGAGTACCAATTTTACTAGAGCCTCAGAATGACCGCCTAAAAATTTTGTAACTTAAAGCAAACCTTTACTAGGCCTCTGCGCTAGCATCTTACATGTCAATACGCTAAAATAAAACAATTTTTAATTTGATATCTGCTCAGGATCCTGGATGGTTCTCAGTATCATTTTCTGAGTACCGATTTGACAGGAGCCTGATAATGAGCGCCTAAAAATTTTGTTTCTTTAAGCAAACCTTTACTGGGGCTCTGTGCTAGCATCCTACATGTCAGTACGCTAAAATTATTAAATTTTTAATTTGATATCTGCTCAGGATCCTGGATGGTTCTCAGTATCATGTTCTGAGTACCAATTGTACAGGAGCCTCAGAATGACCGCTTAAAAATTTTGTAACTTTAAGGAAACCTTTACTAGGCCTCTGCGCTAGCATCCTACGTGTCAGTACGCTAAAATTAAACAATTTTTAATTTGATATCTGCTCAGGATCCTGGATGGTTCTCAGTATCATGTTCTGAGTACCAATTTTACAGGAGCCTCAGAATGACCGCTTAAAAATTTTATTACTTTAAGGAAACCTTTACTAGGCCTCTGCGCTAGCATCCTACATGTCAGTACGCTAAAATTAAACAATTTTTAATTTGATATCTTCTCAGGATCCTGGATGGTTCTCAGTATCATGTTCTGAATACCAATTTTACGGGAGCCTCAGAATGACCGCCTAAAAATTTTGTAACTTTAAGCAAACCTTTACTAGGCCTCTGCGCTAGCATCTTACATGTCAATACGCTAAAATAAAACAATTTTTAATTTGATATCTGCTCAGGATCCTGGATGGTTCTCAGTATCATGTTCTGAGTACCAATTGTACAGGAGCCTCAGAATGACCGCTTAAAAATTTTGTTACTTTAAGGAAACCTTTACTAGGCCTCTGCGCTAGCATCCTACGTGTCAGTATGCTAAAACTAAACAATTTTTAATTTGATATCTGCTCAGGATCCTGGATGGTTCTCAGTATCATGTTCTGAGTACCAATTTTACAGGAGCCTCAGAATGACCGCTTAAAAATTTTGTAACTTTAAGGAAACCTTTACTAGGCCTCTGCGCTAGCATCCTACGTGACAGTACGCTAAAATTAAACAATTTTTAATTTGGTATCTGCTCAGGATCCTGGATGGTTCTCAGTATCATTTTCTGAGTACCGATTTGACAGGAGGCTTATGATGAGCGCCTAAAAATTTTGTAACCTTAAGCAAACCTTTACTGGGGCTCTGCGCTAGAATCCTAAATGTCAGTACGCTAAAATTAATAAATTTTTAATTTGATATCTGCTCAGGAGCCTGGATGGTTCTCAGTATCATTTTCTGAGTACCGATTTTACTAGAGCCTCAGAATGAGCGCCTAAAAATTTTGTTACTTTAAGCAAACCTTTACTGGGGCTCTGTGCTAGCATCCTACATGTCAGTACGCTAAAATTATTAAATTTTTAATTTGATATCTGCTCAGGATCCTGGATGGTTCTCAGTATCATGTTCTGAGTACCAATTGTACAGGAGCCTCAGAATGACCGCTTAAAAATTTTGTTACTTTAAGGAAACCTTTACTAGGCCTCTGCGCTAGCATCCTACGTGTCAGTACGCTAAAATTAAACAATTTTTAATTTGATATCTGCTCAGGATCCTGGATGGTTCTCAGTATCATGTTCTGAGTACCAATTTTACAGGAGCCTCAGAATGACCGCTTAAAAATTTTATAACTTTAAGGAAACCTTTACTAGGCCTCTGCGCTAGCATCCTACATGTCAGTACGCTAAAATTAAACAATTTTTAATTTGATATCTGCTCAGGATCCTGGATGGTTCTCAGTATCATTTTCTGAGTACCGATTTGACAGGAGCCTGATAATGAGCGCGTAAAAATTTTGTGACCTTAAGCAAACCTTTACTGGGGCTCTGCGCTAGCATCCTTAATGTCAGTACGCTAAAATAAAACAATTTTTAATTTGATATCTGCTCAGGATCCTGGATGGTTCTCAGTAACATGTTCTGAGTACCAATTTTTCTAGAGCCTCAGAATGACCGCCTAAAAATTTTGTAACTTTAAGGAAACCTTTACTTGGCCTCTGCGCTAGCATCTTACATGTCAATACGCTAAAATAAAACAATTTTTAATTTGATATCTGCTCAGGATCCTGGATGGTTCTCAGTATCATTTTCTGAGTACCGATTTGACAGGAGCCTGATAATGACCGCCTAATAATTTTGTAACTTTAAGCAAACCTTTACTAGGCCTCTGCGCTAGCATCTTACATGTCAATACGCTAAAAAAAAAAAATTTTAATTTGATATCTGCTCAGGATCCTGGATGGTTCTCAGTATCATGTTCTGAGTAACAATTTAACAGGAGCCTCAGAATGACCGCGTAAAAATTTTGTAACTTTAAGGAAACCTTTACTAGGCCTCTGCGCTAGCATTTCACATGTCAATACGGTAAAATTAAACAATTTTAATTTGATATTTGCACAGGATCCTAGATGGTTCTCAGCATCATGTTCTGAGTACCAATTTTACGGGAGCCTCAGAATGACCGCCTAAAAATTTTGTAACTTTAAGCAAACCTTTACGAGGCCTCTGCGCTAGCATCTTACATGTCCATACGCTAAAATAAAACAATTTTTAATTTGATATCTGCTCAGGATCCTGGATGGTTCTCAGTATCATGTTCTGAGTAACAATTTAACAGGAGCCTCAGAATGACCGCCTAAAAATTTTGTATCTTTAAGGAAACCTTTACTAGGCCTCTGCGCTAGCATTTTACATGTCAATACGGTAAAATTAAACAATTTTTAATTTGATATTTGCTCAGGATCCTGGATAGTTCTCAGTATCATGTTCTGAGTACCAATTTTACAGGAGCCTCAGAATGACCTTAAAAATTTTGTAACTTTAAGGAAACCTTTACTACGCCTCTGCGCTAGCATCCTACATGTCAGTACGCTAAAATTATTAAATTTTTAATTTGTTATCTGCTCAGGATCCTGGATGGTTCTCAGTATCATGTTCTGAGTAACAATTTAACAGGAGCCTCAGAATGACCGCCTAAAAATTTTGTAACTTTAAGGAAACTTTTACTAGGCCTCTGCGCCAGCATTTTACATGTCAATACGGTAAAATTAAACAATTTTTAATTTGATATTTGCTCAGGATCCTGGATGGTTCTCAGTATCATGTTCTGACTACCAATTTTACAGGAGCCTCAGAATGACCGCCTAAAAATTTTGTTACTTAAAGCAAACCTTTACTAGGCCTCTGCGCTAGCATCTTACATGTCAATACGCTAAAATAAAACAATTTTTAATTTGATATCTGCTCAGGATCCTGGATGGTTCTCAGTATCATGTTCTGAGTACCAATTTTACAGGAGCCTCAGAATGACCGCTTAAAAATTTTATAACTTTAAGGAAACCTTTACTACGCCTCTGCGCTAGCATCCTACATGTCAGTACGCTAAAATTATTCAATTTTTAATTTGATATCTGCTCAGGATCATGGATGGTTCTCAGTATCATGTTCTGAGTACCAATTTTACAGGAGCCTCAGAATGACCGCTTAAAAATTTTGTAACTTTAAGGAAACCTTTACTAGGCCTCTGCGCTAGCATCCTACGTGTCAGTACGCTAAAATTAAACAATTTTTAATTTGGTATCTGCTCAGGATCCTGGATGGTTCTCAGTATCATTTTCTGAGTACCGATTTGACAGGAGGCTTATAATGAGCGCCTAAAAATTTTGTAACCTTAAGCAAACCTTTACTGGGGCTCTGCGCTAGAATCCTAAATGTCAGTACGCTAAAATTAATAAATTTTTAATTTGATATCTGCTCAGGAGCCTGAATGGTTCTCAGTATCATTTTCTGAGTACCGATTTGACAGGAGCCTGATAATGAGCGCCTAAAAATTTTGTTACTTTAAGCAAACCTTTACTGGGGCTCTGTGCTAGCGTCCTACATGTCAGTACGCTAAAATTATTAAATTTTTAATTTGATATCTGCTCAGGATCCTGGATGGTTCTCAGTATCATGTTCTGAGTACCAATTGTACAGGAGCCTCAGAATGACCGCTTAAAAATTTTGTTACTTTAAGGAAACCTTTACTAGGCCTCTGCGCTAGCATCCTACGTGTCAGTACGCTAAAATTAAACAATTTTTAATTTGATATCTGCTCAGGATCCTGGATGGTTCTCAGTATCATGTTCTGAGTACCAATTTTACAGGAGCCTCAGAATGACCGCTTAAAAATTTTGTAACTTTAAGGAAACCTTTACTAGGCCTCTGCGCTAGCATCCTACGTGTCAGTACGCTAAAATTAAACAATTTTTAATTTGGTATCTGCTCAGGATCCTGGATGGTTCTCAGTATCATTTTCTGAGTACCGATTTGACAGGAGGCTTATAATGAGCGCCTAAAAATTTTGTAACCTTAAGCAAACCTTTACTGGGGCTCTGCGCTAGAATCCTAAATGTCAGTACGCTAAAATTAATAAATTTTTAATTTGATATCTGCTCAGGAGCCTGAATGGTTCTCAGTATCATTTTCTGAGTACCGATTTGACAGGAGCCTGATAATGAGCGCCTAAAAATTTTGTTACTTTAAGCAAACCTTTACTGGGGCTCTGTGCTAGCGTCCTACATGTCAGTACGCTAAAATTATTAAATTTTTAATTTGATATCTGCTCAGGATCCTGGATGGTTCTCAGTATCATGTTCTGAGTACCAATTGTACAGGAGCCTCAGAATGACCGCTTAAAAATTTTGTTACTTTAAGGAAACCTTTACTAGGCCTCTGCGCTAGCATTCTTCGTGTCAGTACGCTAAAATTAAACAATTTTTAATTTGATATCTGCTCAGGATCCTGGATGCTTCTCAGTATCATGTTCTGAGTACCAATTTTACAGGAGCCTCAGAATGACCGCTTAAAAATTTTGTAACTTTAAGGAAACCTTTACTAGGCCTCTGCGCTAGCATCCTACGTGACAGTACGCTAAAATTAAACAATTTTTAATTTGGTACCTGCTCAGGATCCTGGATGGTTCTCAGTATCATTTTCTGAGTACCGATTTGACAGGAGGCTTATGATGAGCGCCTAAAAATTTTGTAACCTTAAGCAAACCTTTACTGGGGCTCTGCGCTAGAATCCTAAATGTCAGTACGCTAAAATTAATAAATTTTTAATTTGATATCTGCTCAGGAGCCTGGATGGTTCTCAGTATCTTGTTCTGAATACCAATTTTACAGGAGCCTCAGAATGACCGCCTAAAAATTTTGTAACTTTAAGCAAACCTTTACTAGGCCTCTGCGCTAGCATCTTACATGTCAATACGCTAAAATAAAACAATTTTTAATTTGATATCTGCTCAGGATCCTGGATGGTTCTCAGTATCATGTTCTGAGTACCAATTGTACAGGAGTCTCAGAATGACCGCTTAAAAATTTTGTAACTTTAAGGAAACCTTTACTAGGCCTCTGCGCTAGCATCCTACGTGTCAGTACGCTAAAATTAAACAATTTTTAATTTGGTATCTGCTCAGGATCCTGGATGGTTCTCAGTATCATTTTCTGATTTCCGATTTGACAGGAGGCTTATAATGAGCGCCTAAAAATTTTGTAACCTTAAGCAAACCTTTACTGGGGCTCTGCGCTAGAATCCTAAATGTCAGTACGCTAAAATTAATAAATTTTTAATTTGATATCTGCTCAGGAGCCTGAATGGTTCTCAGTATCATTTTCTGAGTACCGATTTGACAGGAGCCTGATAATGAGCGCCTAAAAATTTTGTTACTTTAAGCAAACCTTTACTGGGGCTCTGTGCTAGCATCCTACATGTCAGTACGCTAAAATTATTAAATTTTTAATTTGATATCTTCTCAGGATCCTGGATGGTTCTCAGTATCATGTTCTGAATACCAATTTTACAGGAGCCTCAGAATGATCGCCTAAAAATTTTGTAACTTTAAGCAAACCTTTACTACCTCTGCGCTAGCATCTTACATGTCAATATGCTAAAATAAAACAATTTTTAATTTGATATCTGCTCAGGATCCTGGATGGTTCTCAGTATCATGTTCTGAGTACCAATTTTACAGGAGCCTCAGAATGACCGCCTAAAAATTTTGTAACTTTAAGGAAACCTATACTAGGCCTCTGCGCTAGCATCTTACATGTCAATACGCTAAAAGTAAACAATTTTTAATTTGATATCTGCTCAGGATCCTGGATGGTTCTCAGTATCATGTTCTGAGTACCAATTTTACAGGAGCCTCAGAATGACCGCTTAAAAATTTTGTAACTTTAAGGAAACCTTTACTAGGCCTCTGCGCTAGCATCCTACGTGACAGTACGCTAAAATTAAACAATTTTTAATTTGGTATCTGCTCAGGATCCTGGATGGTTCTCAGTATCATTTTCTGAGTACCGATTTGACAGGAGGCTTATGATGAGCGCCTAAAAATTTTGTAACCTTAAGCAAAACTTTACTGGGGCTCTGCGCTAGAATCCTAAATGTCAGTACGCTAAAATTAATAAATTTTTAATTTGATATCTGCTCAGGAGCCTGGATGGTTCTCAGTATCATTTTCTGAGTACCGATTTGACAGGAGCCTGATAATGAGCGCCTAAAAATTTTGTTACTTTAAGCAAACCTTTACTGGGGCTCTGTGCTAGCATCCTACATGTCAGTACGCTAAAATTATTAAATTTTTAATTTGATATCTGCTCAGGATCCTGGATGGTTCTCAGTATCATGTTCTGAGTACCAATTGTACAGGAGCCTCAGAATGACCGCTTAAAAATTTTGTTACTTTAAGGAAACCTTTACTAGGCCTCTGCGCTAGCATCCTACGTGTCAGTACGCTAAAATTAAACAATTTTTAATTTGATATCTGCTCAGGATCCTGGATGGTTCTCAGTATCATGTTCTGAGTACCAATTTTACAGGAGCCTCAGAATGACCGCTTAAAAATTTAATAACTTTAAGGAAACCTTTACTAGGCCTCTGCGCTAGCATCCTACATGTCAGTACGCTAAAATTAAACAATTTTTAATTTGATATCTTCTCAGGATCCTGGATGGTTCTCAGTATCATGTTCTGAATACCAATTTTACAGGAGCCTCAGAATGACCGCCTAAAAATTTTGTAACTTTAAGCAAACCTTTACTACCTCTGCGCTAGCATCTTACATGTCAATACGCTAAAATAAAACAATTTTTAATTTGATATCTGCTCAGGATCCTGGATGGTTCTCAGTATCATGTTCTGAGTACCAATTTTACAGGAGCCTCAGAATTACCGCCTAAAAATTTTGTAACTTTAAGCAAACCTTTACTAGGCCTCTGCGCTAGCATCTTACATGTCAATACGCTAAAATAAAACAATTTTTAATTTGATATCTGCTCAGGATCCTGGATGGTTCTCAGTATCATGTTCTGAGTACCAATTTTACAGGAGCCTCAGAATGACCGCCTAAAAATTTTGTAACTTTAAGGAAACCTATACTAGGCCTCTGCGCTAGCATCTTACATGTCAATACGCTAAAAGTAAACAATTTTTAATTTGATATCTGCTCAGGATCCTGGATGGTTCTCAGTATCATGTTCTGAGTACCAATTTTACAGGAGCCTCAGAATGACCGTCTAAAAATTTTGTAACTTAAAGCAAACCTTTACTAGGCCTCTGCGCTAGCATCTTACATGTCAATACGCTAAAATAAAACAATTTTTAATTTGATATCTGCTCAGGATCCTGGATGGTTCTCAGTAACATGTTCTGAGTACCAATTTTACAGGAGCCTCAGAATGACCGCCTAAAAATTTTGTAACTTTAAGGAAACCTATACTAGGCCTCTGCGCTAGCATCTTACATGTCAATACGCTAAAAGTAAACAATTTTTAATTTGATATCTGCTCAAGATCCTGGATGGTTCTCAGTATCATGTTCTGAGTACCAATTTTACAGGAGCCTCAGAATGACCGTCTAAAAATTTTGTAACTTAAAGCAAACCTTTACTAGGCCTCTGCGCTTGCATCTTACATGTCAATACGCTAAAATAAAACAATTTTTAATTTGATATCTGCTCAGGATCCTGGATGGTTCTCAGTAACATGTTCTGAGTACCAATTTTACAGGAGCCTCAGAATGACCGCCTAAAAATTTTGTAACTTTAAGCAAACCTTTACTTGGCCTCTGCGCTAGCATCTTACATGTCAATACGCTAAAATAAAACAATTTTTAATATGATATCTGCTCAGGATCCTGGATGGTTCTCAGTATCATGTTCTGAGTACCAATTTTAGAGGAGCCTCAGAATGACCGCCTAAAAATTTTGTAACTTTAAGGAAACCTTTACTAGGCCTCTGCGCTAGCATTTTACATGTCAATACGGTAAAATTAAACAATTTTTAATTTGATATTTGCTCAGGATCCTGGATAGTTCTCAGTATCATGTTCTGAGTACCAATTTTACAGGAGCCTCAGAATGACCTTAAAAATTTTGTAACTTTAAGGAAACCTTTACTACGCCTCTGCGCTAGCATCCTACATGTCAGTACGCTAAAATTATTAAATTTTTAATTTGTTATCTGCTCAGGATCCTGGATGGTTCTCAGTATCATGTTCTGAGTAACAATTTAACAGGAGCCTCAGAATGACCGCCTAAAAATTTTGTAACTTTAAGGAAACTTTTACTAGGCCTCTGCGCCAGCATTTTACATGTCAATACGGTAAAATTAAACAATTTTTAATTTGATATTTGCTCAGGATCCTGGATGGTTCTCAGTATCATGTTCTGACTACCAATTTTACAGGAGCCTCAGAATGACCGCCTAAAAATTTTGTTACTTAAAGCAAACCTTTACTAGGCCTCTGCGCTAGCATCTTACATGTCAATACGCTAAAATAAAACAATTTTTAATTTGATATCTGCTCAGGATCCTGGATGGTTCTCAGTATCATGTTCTGAGTACCAATTTTACAGGAGCCTCAGAATGACCGCTTAAAAATTTTATAACTTTAAGGAAACCTTTACTACGCCTCTGCGCTAGCATCCTACATGTCAGTACGCTAAAATTATTCAATTTTTAATTTGATATCTGCTCAGGATCATGGATGGTTCTCAGTATCATGTTCTGAGTACCAATTTTACAGGAGCCTCAGAATGACCGCTTAAAAATTTTGTAACTTTAAGGAAACCTTTACTAGGCCTCTGCGCTAGCATCCTACGTGTCAGTACGCTAAAATTAAACAATTTTTAATTTGGTATCTGCTCAGGATCCTGGATGGTTCTCAGTATCATTTTCTGAGTACCGATTTGACAGGAGGCTTATAATGAGCGCCTAAAAATTTTGTAACCTTAAGCAAACCTTTACTGGGGCTCTGCGCTAGAATCCTAAATGTCAGTACGCTAAAATTAATAAATTTTTAATTTGATATCTGCTCAGGAGCCTGAATGGTTCTCAGTATCATTTTCTGAGTACCGATTTGACAGGAGCCTGATAATGAGCGCCTAAAAATTTTGTTACTTTAAGCAAACCTTTACTGGGGCTCTGTGCTAGCGTCCTACATGTCAGTACGCTAAAATTATTAAATTTTTAATTTGATATCTGCTCAGGATCCTGGATGGTTCTCAGTATCATGTTCTGAGTACCAATTGTACAGGAGCCTCAGAATGACCGCTTAAAAATTTTGTTACTTTAAGGAAACCTTTACTAGGCCTCTGCGCTAGCATCCTACGTGTCAGTACGCTAAAATTAAACAATTTTTAATTTGATATCTGCTCAGGATCCTGGATGGTTCTCAGTATCATGTTCTGAGTACCAATTTTACAGGAGCCTCAGAATGACCGCTTAAAAATTTTGTAACTTTAAGGAAACCTTTACTAGGCCTCTGCGCTAGCATCCTACGTGTCAGTACGCTAAAATTAAACAATTTTTAATTTGGTATCTGCTCAGGATCCTGGATGGTTCTCAGTATCATTTTCTGAGTACCGATTTGACAGGAGGCTTATAATGAGCGCCTAAAAATTTTGTAACCTTAAGCAAACCTTTACTGGGGCTCTGCGCTAGAATCCTAAATGTCAGTACGCTAAAATTAATAAATTTTTAATTTGATATCTGCTCAGGAGCCTGAATGGTTCTCAGTATCATTTTCTGAGTACCGATTTGACAGGAGCCTGATAATGAGCGCCTAAAAATTTTGTTACTTTAAGCAAACCTTTACTGGGGCTCTGTGCTAGCGTCCTACATGTCAGTACGCTAAAATTATTAAATTTTTAATTTGATATCTGCTCAGGATCCTGGATGGTTCTCAGTATCATGTTCTGAGTACCAATTGTACAGGAGCCTCAGAATGACCGCTTAAAAATTTTGTTACTTTAAGGAAACCTTTACTAGGCCTCTGCGCTAGCATTCTTCGTGTCAGTACGCTAAAATTAAACAATTTTTAATTTGATATCTGCTCAGGATCCTGGATGCTTCTCAGTATCATGTTCTGAGTACCAATTTTACAGGAGCCTCAGAATGACCGCTTAAAAATTTTGTAACTTTAAGGAAACCTTTACTAGGCCTCTGCGCTAGCATCCTACGTGACAGTACGCTAAAATTAAACAATTTTTAATTTGGTACCTGCTCAGGATCCTGGATGGTTCTCAGTATCATTTTCTGAGTACCGATTTGACAGGAGGCTTATGATGAGCGCCTAAAAATTTTGTAACCTTAAGCAAACCTTTACTGGGGCTCTGCGCTAGAATCCTAAATGTCAGTACGCTAAAATTAATAAATTTTTAATTTGATATCTGCTCAGGAGCCTGGATGGTTCTCAGTATCTTGTTCTGAATACCAATTTTACAGGAGCCTCAGAATGACCGCCTAAAAATTTTGTAACTTTAAGCAAACCTTTACTAGGCCTCTGCGCTAGCATCTTACATGTCAATACGCTAAAATAAAACAATTTTTAATTTGATATCTGCTCAGGATCCTGGATGGTTCTCAGTATCATGTTCTGAGTACCAATTGTACAGGAGTCTCAGAATGACCGCTTAAAAATTTTGTAACTTTAAGGAAACCTTTACTAGGCCTCTGCGCTAGCATCCTACGTGTCAGTACGCTAAAATTAAACAATTTTTAATTTGGTATCTGCTCAGGATCCTGGATGGTTCTCAGTATCATTTTCTGATTTCCGATTTGACAGGAGGCTTATAATGAGCGCCTAAAAATTTTGTAACCTTAAGCAAACCTTTACTGGGGCTCTGCGCTAGAATCCTAAATGTCAGTACGCTAAAATTAATAAATTTTTAATTTGATATCTGCTCAGGAGCCTGAATGGTTCTCAGTATCATTTTCTGAGTACCGATTTGACAGGAGCCTGATAATGAGCGCCTAAAAATTTTGTTACTTTAAGCAAACCTTTACTGGGGCTCTGTGCTAGCATCCTACATGTCAGTACGCTAAAATTATTAAATTTTTAATTTGATATCTTCTCAGGATCCTGGATGGTTCTCAGTATCATGTTCTGAATACCAATTTTACAGGAGCCTCAGAATGATCGCCTAAAAATTTTGTAACTTTAAGCAAACCTTTACTACCTCTGCGCTAGCATCTTACATGTCAATATGCTAAAATAAAACAATTTTTAATTTGATATCTGCTCAGGATCCTGGATGGTTCTCAGTATCATGTTCTGAGTACCAATTTTACAGGAGCCTCAGAATGACCGCCTAAAAATTTTGTAACTTTAAGGAAACCTATACTAGGCCTCTGCGCTAGCATCTTACATGTCAATACGCTAAAAGTAAACAATTTTTAATTTGATATCTGCTCAGGATCCTGGATGGTTCTCAGTATCATGTTCTGAGTACCAATTTTACAGGAGCCTCAGAATGACCGCTTAAAAATTTTGTAACTTTAAGGAAACCTTTACTAGGCCTCTGCGCTAGCATCCTACGTGACAGTACGCTAAAATTAAACAATTTTTAATTTGGTATCTGCTCAGGATCCTGGATGGTTCTCAGTATCATTTTCTGAGTACCGATTTGACAGGAGGCTTATGATGAGCGCCTAAAAATTTTGTAACCTTAAGCAAAACTTTACTGGGGCTCTGCGCTAGAATCCTAAATGTCAGTACGCTAAAATTAATAAATTTTTAATTTGATATCTGCTCAGGAGCCTGGATGGTTCTCAGTATCATTTTCTGAGTACCGATTTGACAGGAGCCTGATAATGAGCGCCTAAAAATTTTGTTACTTTAAGCAAACCTTTACTGGGGCTCTGTGCTAGCATCCTACATGTCAGTACGCTAAAATTATTAAATTTTTAATTTGATATCTGCTCAGGATCCTGGATGGTTCTCAGTATCATGTTCTGAGTACCAATTGTACAGGAGCCTCAGAATGACCGCTTAAAAATTTTGTTACTTTAAGGAAACCTTTACTAGGCCTCTGCGCTAGCATCCTACGTGTCAGTACGCTAAAATTAAACAATTTTTAATTTGATATCTGCTCAGGATCCTGGATGGTTCTCAGTATCATGTTCTGAGTACCAATTTTACAGGAGCCTCAGAATGACCGCTTAAAAATTTAATAACTTTAAGGAAACCTTTACTAGGCCTCTGCGCTAGCATCCTACATGTCAGTACGCTAAAATTAAACAATTTTTAATTTGATATCTTCTCAGGATCCTGGATGGTTCTCAGTATCATGTTCTGAATACCAATTTTACAGGAGCCTCAGAATGACCGCCTAAAAATTTTGTAACTTTAAGCAAACCTTTACTACCTCTGCGCTAGCATCTTACATGTCAATACGCTAAAATAAAACAATTTTTAATTTGATATCTGCTCAGGATCCTGGATGGTTCTCAGTATCATGTTCTGAGTACCAATTTTACAGGAGCCTCAGAATTACCGCCTAAAAATTTTGTAACTTTAAGCAAACCTTTACTAGGCCTCTGCGCTAGCATCTTACATGTCAATACGCTAAAATAAAACAATTTTTAATTTGATATCTGCTCAGGATCCTGGATGGTTCTCAGTATCATGTTCTGAGTACCAATTTTACAGGAGCCTCAGAATGACCGCCTAAAAATTTTGTAACTTTAAGGAAACCTATACTAGGCCTCTGCGCTAGCATCTTACATGTCAATACGCTAAAAGTAAACAATTTTTAATTTGATATCTGCTCAGGATCCTGGATGGTTCTCAGTATCATGTTCTGAGTACCAATTTTACAGGAGCCTCAGAATGACCGTCTAAAAATTTTGTAACTTAAAGCAAACCTTTACTAGGCCTCTGCGCTAGCATCTTACATGTCAATACGCTAAAATAAAACAATTTTTAATTTGATATCTGCTCAGGATCCTGGATGGTTCTCAGTAACATGTTCTGAGTACCAATTTTACAGGAGCCTCAGAATGACCGCCTAAAAATTTTGTAACTTTAAGGAAACCTATACTAGGCCTCTGCGCTAGCATCTTACATGTCAATACGCTAAAAGTAAACAATTTTTAATTTGATATCTGCTCAAGATCCTGGATGGTTCTCAGTATCATGTTCTGAGTACCAATTTTACAGGAGCCTCAGAATGACCGTCTAAAAATTTTGTAACTTAAAGCAAACCTTTACTAGGCCTCTGCGCTTGCATCTTACATGTCAATACGCTAAAATAAAACAATTTTTAATTTGATATCTGCTCAGGATCCTGGATGGTTCTCAGTAACATGTTCTGAGTACCAATTTTACAGGAGCCTCAGAATGACCGCCTAAAAATTTTGTAACTTTAAGCAAACCTTTACTTGGCCTCTGCGCTAGCATCTTACATGTCAATACGCTAAAATAAAACAATTTTTAATATGATATCTGCTCAGGATCCTGGATGGTTCTCAGTATCATGTTCTGAGTACCAATTTTAGAGGAGCCTCAGAATGACCGCCTAAAAATTTTGTAACTTTAAGGAAACCTTTACTAGGCCTCTGCGCTAGCATTTTACATGTCAATACGGTAAAATTAAACAATTTTTAATTTGATATTTGCTCAGGATCCTGGATGGTTCTCAGTATCATGTTCTGAGTACCAATTTTACACGAGCCTCAGAATGACCGCCTAAAAATTTTGTTACTTAAAGCAAACTTTTACTAGGCCTCTGCGCTAGCATCTTACATGTCAATACGCTAAAATAAAACAATTTTTAATTTGATATCTGCTCAGGATCCTGGATGGTTCTCAGTATCTTGTTCTGAATACCAATTTTACAGGAGCCTCAGAATGACCGCCTAAAAATTTTGTAACTTTAAGCAAACCTTTACTAGGCCTCTGCGCTAGCATCTTACATGTCAATACGCTAAAATAAAACAATTTTTAATTTGATATCTGCTCAGGATCCTGGATGGTTCTCAGTATCATGTTCTGAGTAATAATTTAACAGGAGCCTCAGAATGACCGCTTAAAAATTTTGTAACTTTAAGGAAACTTTTACTAGGCCTCTGCGCCAGCATTTTACATGTCAATACGGTAAAATTAAACAATTTTTAATTTGATATTTGCTCAGGATCCTGGATGGTTCTCAGTATCATGTTCTGAGTACCAATTTTACAGGAGCCTCAGAATGACCGCCTAAAAATTTTGTAACTTTAAGGAAACCTATACTAGGCCTCTGCGCTAGCATCTTACATGTCAATACGCTAAAAGTAAACAATTTTTAATTTGATATCTGCTCAGGATCCTGGATGGTTCTCAGTATCATGTTCTGAGTACCAATTTTACAGGAGCCTCAGAATGACTGCCTAAAAATTTTGTTACTTAAAGCAAACCTTTACTAGGCCTCTGCGCTAGCATCTTACATGTCAATACGCTAAAATAAAACAATTTTTAATTTGATATCTGCTCAGGATCCTGGATGGTTCTCAGTATCATGTTCTGAGTACCAATTTTACAGGAGCCTCAGAATGACCGCTTAAAAATTTTATAACTTTAAGGAAACCCTTACTACGCCTCTGCGCTAGCATCCTACATGTCAGTACGCTAAAATTATTCAATTTTTAATTTGATATCTGCTCAGGATCATGGATGGTTCTCAGTATCATGTTCTGAGTACCAATTTTACAGGAGCCTCAGAATGACCGCCTAAAAATTTTGTAACTTTAAGGAAACCTTTACTAGGCCTCTGCGCTAGCATTTTACATGTCAATACGGTAAAATTAAACAATTTTTAATTTGATATCTTCTCAGGATCCTGGATGGTTCTCAGTATCATGTTCTGAATACCAATTTTACAGGAGCCTCAGAATTACCGCCTAAAAATTTTGTAACTTTAAGCAAACCTTTACTAGGCCTCTGCGCTAGCATCTTACATGTCAATACGCTAAAAGTAAACAATTTTTAATTTGATATCTGCTCAGGATCCTGGATGGTTCTCAGTATCATGTTCTGAGTACAGATTTTACAGGAGCCTCAGAATGACCTTAAAAATTTTGTTACTTTAAGGAAACCTTTACTACGCCTCTGCGCTAGCATCCTACATGTCAGTACGCTAAAATTAATAAATTTTTAATTTGATATCTGCTTAGGATCCTGGATGGTTCTCAGTATCATGTTCTGAGTACCAATTTTACAGGAGCCTCAGAATGACCGCTTAAAAATTTTGTAACTTTAAGCAAACCTTTACTAGGCCTCTGCGCTAGCATCTTACATGTCCATACGCTAAAATAAAACAATTTTTAATTTGATATCTGCTCAGGATCCTGGATGGTTCTCAGTATCATGTTCTGAGTAACAATTTAACAGGAGCCTCAGAATGACCCCCAAAAAATTTTGTAACTTTTAGGAAACCTTTACTAGGCCTCTGCGCTAGCATTTTACATGTCAATACGGTAAAATTAAACAATTTTTAATTTGATATTTGCTCAGGATCCTGGATAGTTCTCAGTATCATGTTCTGAGTACCAATTTTACAGGAGCCTCAGAATTACCGCCTAAAAATTTTGTAACTTTAAGCAAACCTTTACTAGGCCTCTGCGCTAGCATCTTACATGTCAATACGCTAAAAGTAAACAATTTTTAATTTGATATCTGCTCAGGATCCTGGATGGTTCTCAGTATCATGTTCTGAGTACCAATTTTACAGGAGCCTCAGAATGACCGCTTAAAAATTTTGTAACTTTAAGGAAACCTTTACTAGGCCTCTGCGCTAGCATCCTACGTGTCAGTACGCTAAAATTAAACAATTTTTAATTTGATATCTGCTCAGGATCCTGGATGGTTCTCAGTATCATTTTCTGAGTACCGATTTGACAGGAGCTTATAATGAGCGCCTAAAAATTTTGTAACCTTAAGCAAACCTTTACTGGGGCTCTGCGCTAGCATCCTAAATGTCAGTACGCTAAAATTAATAAATTTTTAATTTGATATCTACTCAGGAGCCTTGATGGTTCTCAGTATCATTTTCTGAGTACCGATTTGACAGGAGCCTGATAATGAGCGCCTAAAAATTTTGTTACTTTAAGCAAACCTTTACTGGGGCTCTGTGCTAGCATCCTACATGTCAGTACGCTAAAATTATTAAATTTTTAATTTGATATCTGCTCAGGATCCTGGATGGTTCTCTTTAAGGAAACCTTTACTAGGCCTCTGCGCTAGCATCCTACGTGTTAGT
The DNA here is from genome assembly GCA_951802675.2 of Boloria euphrosyne. Classification (NCBI taxonomy): domain Eukaryota; kingdom Metazoa; phylum Arthropoda; class Insecta; order Lepidoptera; family Nymphalidae; genus Boloria; species Boloria euphrosyne. The sequence continues at coordinate 9,317,609 of OX637896.1, forward strand.
ACGCTAAAATTAAACAATTTTTAATTTGATATCTGCTCAGGATCCTGGATGGTTCTCAGTATCATTTTCTGAGTACCGATTTGACAGGAGCTTATAATGAGCGCCTAAAAATTTTGTAACCTTAAGCAAACCTTTACTGGGGCTCTGCGCTAGCATCCTAAATGTCAGTACGCTAAAATTAATAAATTTTTAATTTGATATCTGCTCAGGAGCCTTGATGGTTCTCAGTATCATTTTCTGAGTACCGATTTGACAGGAGCCTCAGAATTACCGCCTAAATATTTTGTAACTTTAAGCAAACCTTTACTAAGCCTCTGCGCTAGCATCTTACATGTCAATACGCTAAAATAAAACAATTTTTAATTTGATATCTGCTCAGGATCCTGGATGGTTCTCAGTATCATGTTCTGAGTAACAATTTAACAGGAGCCTCAGAATGACCGCTTAAAAATTTTGTAACTTTAAGGAAACTATTACTAGGCCTCTGCGCCAGCATTTTACATGTCAATACGGTAAAATTAAACAATTTTTAATTTGATATTTGCTCAGGATCCTGGATGGTTCTCAGTATCATGTTCTGAGTACCAATTTTACAGGAGCCTCAGAATGACCGCCTAAAAATTTTGTAACTTTAAGGAAACCTATACTAGGCCTCTGCGCTAGCATCTTACATGTCAATACGCTAAAAGTAAACAATTTTTAATTTGATATCTGCTCAGGATCCTGGATGGTTCTCAGTATCATGTTCTGAGTACCAATTTTACAGGAGCCTCAGAATGACCGTCTAAAAATTTTGTAACTTAAAGCAAACCTTTACTAGGCCTCTGCGCTAGCATCTTACATGTCAATACGCTAAAATAAAACAATTTTTAATTTGATATCTGCTCAGGATCCTGGATGGTTCTCAGTAACATGTTCTGAGTACCAATTTTACTAGAGCCTCAGAATGACCGCCTAAAAATTTTGTAACTTTAAGGAAACCTTTACTTGGCCTCTGCGCTAGCATCTTAAATGTCAATACGCTAAAATAAAATAATTTTTAATTTGATATCTGCTCAGGATCCTGGATGGTTCTCAGTATCATGTTCTGAGTACCAATTTTACAGGAGCCTCAGAATGACCGCTTAAAAATTTTATAACTTTAAGGAAACCTTTACTACGCCTCTGCGCTAGCATCCTACATGTCAGTACGCTAAAATTATTAAATTTTTAATTTGATATCTGCTCAGGATCCTGGATGGTTCTCAGTATCATGTTCTGAGTACCAATTTTACAGGAGCCTCAGAATGACCGCTTAAAAATTTTGTAACTTTAAGGAAACCTTTACTAGGCCTCTGCGCTAGCATCCTTCGTGTCAGTACGCTAAAATTAAACAATTTTTAATTTGATATCTGCTCAGGATCCTGGATGGTTCTCAGTATCATTTTCTGAGTACCGATTTGACAGGAGCCTGATAATGAGCGCCTAAAAATTTTGTAACCTTAAGCAAACCTTTACTGGGGCTCTGCGCTAGCATCCTAAATGTCAGTACGCTAAAATTAATAAATTTTTAATTTGATATCTGCTCAGGAGCCTGGATGGTTCTCAGTATCATTTTCTGAGTACCGATTTGACAGGAGCCTGATAATGAGCGCCTAAAAATTTTGTTACTTTAAGCAAACCTTTACTGAGGCTCTGTGCTAGCATCCTACATGTCAGTACGCTAAAATTATTAAATTTTTAATTTGATATCTGCTCAGGATCCTGGATGGTTCTCAGTATCATGTTCTGAGTACCAATTGTACAGGAGCCTCAGAATGACCGCTTAAAAATTTTGTAACTTTAAGGAAACCTTTACTAGGCCTCTGCGCTAGCATCCTACATGTCAGTACGCTAAAATTAAACAATTTTTAATTTGATATCTTCTCAGGATCCTGGATGGTTCTCAGTATCATGTTCTGAATACCAATTTTACAGGAGCCTCAGAATGACCGCCTAAAAATTTTGTAACTTTAAGCAAACCTTTACTAGGCCTCTGCGCTAGCATCTTACATGTCCATACGCTAAAATAAAACAATTTTTAATTTGATATCTGCTCAGGATCCTGGATGGTTCTCAGTATCATGTTCTGAGTAACAATTTAACAGGAGCTTTAGAATGACCGCCTAAAAATTTTGTAACTTTAAGGAAACCTTTACTAGGCCTCTGCGCTAGCATTTTACATGTCAATACGGTAAAATTAAACAATTTTTAATTTGATATTTGCTCAGGATCCTGGATAGTTCTCAGTATCATGTTCTGAGTACCAATTTTACAGGAGCCTCAGAATTACCGCCTAAAAATTTTGTAACTTTAAGCAAACCTTTACTAGGCCTCTGCGCTAGCATCTTACATGTCAATACGCTAAAATAAAACAATTTTTAATTTGATATCTGCTCAGGATCCTGGATGGTTATCAGTATCATGTTCTGAGTAACAATTTAACAGGAGCCTCAGAATGACCGCCTAAAAATTTTGTAACTTTAAGGAAACCTATACTAGGCCTCTGCGCTAGCATCTTACATGTCAATACGCTAAAAGTAAACAATTTTTAATTTGATATCTGCTCAGGATCCTGGATGGTTCTCAGTATAGTGTTCTGAGTACCAATTTTACAGGAGCCTCAGAATGACCGCCTAAAAATTTTGTAACTTAAAGCAAACCTTTACTAGGCCTCTGCGCTAGCATCTTACATGTCAATACGCTAAAATTAAACAATTTTTAATTTGATATCTGCTCAGGATCCTGGACGGTTCTCAGTATCATGTTCTGAGTACCAATTTTACAGGAGCCTCAGAATGACCGCCTAAAAATTTTGTAACTTAAAGCAAACCTTTACTAGGCCTCTGCGCTAGCATCTTACATGTCAATACGCTAAAATAAAACAATTTTTAATTTGATATCTGCTCAGGATCCTGGATGGTTCTCAGTATCATTTTCTGAGTACCGATTTGACAGGAGCCTGATAATGAGCGCCTAAAAATTTTGTTTCTTTAAGCAAACCTTTACTGGGGCTCTGTGCTAGCATCCTACATGTCAGTACGCTAAAATTATTAAATTTTTAATTTGATATCTGCTCAGGATCCTGGATGGTTCTCAGTATCATGTTCTGAGTACCAATTGTACAGGAGCCTCAGAATGACCGCTTAAAAATTTTGTAACTTTAAGGAAACCTTTACTAGGCCTCTGCGCTAGCATCCTACGTGTCAGTACGCTAAAATTAAACAATTTTTAATTTGATATCTGCTCAGGATCCTGGATGGTTCTCAGTATCATGTTCTGAGTACCAATTTTACAGGAGCCTCAGAATGACCGCTTAAAAATTTTATTACTTTAAGGAAACCTTTACTAGGCCTCTGCGCTAGCATCCTACATGTCAGTACGCTAAAATTAAACAATTTTTAATTTGATATCTTCTCAGGATCCTGGATGGTTCTCAGTATCATGTTCTGAATACCAATTTTACAGGAGCCTCAGAATGACCGCCTAAAAATTTTGTAACTTTAAGCAAACCTTTACTAGGCCTCTGCGCTAGCATCTTACATGTCAATACGCTAAAATAAAACAATTTTTAATTTGATATCTGCTCAGGATCCTGGATGGTTCTCAGTATCATGTTCTGAGTAACAATTTAACAGAAGCCTCAGAATGACCGCCTAAAAATTTTGTAACTTTAAGGAAACCTTTACTAGGCCTCTGCGCTAGCATCTTACATGTCAATACGCTAAAATAAAACAATTTTTAATTTGATATCTGCTCAGCATCCTGGATGGTTCTCAGTATCATGTTCTGAGTACCAATTTTACAGGAGCCTCAGAATGACCGCTTAAAAATTTTATAACTTTAAGGAAACCTTTACTAGGCCTCTGCGCTAGCATCCTACATGTCAGTACGCTAAAATTAAACAATTTTTAATTTGATATCTTCTCAGGATCCTGGATGGTTCTCAGTATCATGTTCTGAATACCAATTTTACAGGAGCCTCAGAATGACCGCCTAAAAATTTTGTAACTTTAAGCAAACCTTTACTAGGCCTCTGCGCTAGCATCTTATATGTCAATACGCTAAAATAAAACAATTTTTAATTTGATATCTGCTCAGGATCCTGGATGGTTCTCAGTATCATGTTCTGAGTAACAATTTAACAGGAGCCTCAGAATGACCGCTTAAAAATTTTGTAACTTTAAGGAAACTTTTACTAGGCCTCTGCGCCAGCATTTGACATGTCAATACGGTAAAATAAAACAATTTTTAATTGGATATTTGCTCAGGATCCTGGATGGTTCTCAGTATCATGTTCTGAGTACCAATTTTACAGGAGCCTCAGAATGACCGCCTAAAAATTTTGTAACTTTAAGGAAACCTATTCTAGGCCTCTGCGCTAGCATCTTACATGTCAATACGCTAAAAGTTAACAATTTTTAATTTGATATCTGCTCAGGATCCTGGATGGTTCTCAGTATCATGTTCTGAGTACCAATTTTACAGGAGCCTCAGAATGACCGTCTAAAAATTTTGTAACTTAAAGCAAACCTTTACTAGGCCTCTGCGCTAGAATCTTACATGTCAATACGCTAAAATAAAACAATTTTTAATTTGATATCTGCTCAGGATCCTGGATGGTTCTCAGTAACATGTTCTGAGTACCAATTTTACAGGAGCCTCAGAATGACCGGCTTAAAATTTTGTAACTTTAAGGAAACCTTTACTTGGCCTCTGCGCTAGCATCTTACATGTCAATACGCTAAAATAAAACAATTTTTAATTTGATATCTGCTCAGGATCCTGGACGGTTCTCAGTATCATGTTCTGAGTACCAATTTTACAGGAGCCTCAGAATGACCGCTTAAAAATTTTGTAACTTTAAGGAAACCTTTACTAGGCCTCTGCGCTAGCATCTTACATGTCAATACGCTAAAAGTAAACAATTTTTAATTTGATATCTGCTCAGGATCCTGGATGGTTCTCAGTATCATTTTCTGAGTACCGATTTGACAGGAGCCTGATAATGACCGCCTAAAAATTTTGTAACTTTAAGCAAACCTTTACTAGGCCTCTGCGCTAGCATCTTACATGTCAATACGCTAAAATAAAACAATTTTTAATTTGATATCTGCTCAGGATCCTGGATGGTTCTCAGTATCATGTTCTGAGTAACAATTTAACAGGAGCTACAGAATAACCGCTTAAAAATTTTGTAACTTTAAGGAAACTTTTACTAGGCCTCTGCGCCAGCATTTTACATGTCAATACGGTAAAATTAAACAATTTTTAATTTGATATTTGCTCAGGATCCTGGATGGTTCTCAGTATCATGTTCTGAGTACCAATTTTACAGGAGCCTCAGAATGACCGCCTAAAAATTTTGTAACTTTAAGGAAACCTATACTAGGCCTCTGCGCTAGCATCTTACATGTCAATACGCTAAAAGTAAACAATTTTTAATTTGATATCTGCTCAGGATCCTGGATGGTTCTCAGTATCATGTTCTGAGTACCAATTTTACAGGAGCCTCAGAATGACCGTCTAAAAATTTTGTAACTTAAAGCAAACCTTTACTAGGCCTCTGCGCTAGCATCTTACATGTCAATACGCTAAAATAAAACAATTTTTAATTTGATATCTGCTCAGGATCCTGGATGGTTCTCAGTAACATGTTCTGAGTACCAATTTTACTAGAGCTTCAGAATGACCGCCTAAAAATTTTGTAACTTTAAGCAAACCTTTACTGGGGCTCTGTGCTAGCATCCTATATGTCAGTTCGCTAAAATTATTAAATTTTTAATTTGATATCTGCTCAGGATCCTGGATGGTTCTCAGTATCATGTTCTGAGTACCAATTTTACAGGAGCCTCAGAATGACCGCTTAAAAATTTTGTAACTTTAAGGAAACCTTTACTAGGCCTCTGCGCTAGCATCCTACGTGTCAGTACGCTAAAATTAAACAATTTTTAATTTGATATCTGCTCAGGATCCTGGATGGTTCTCAGTATCATGTTCTGAGTACCAATTGTACAGGAGCCTCAGAATGACCGCTTAAAAATTTTGTAACTTTAAGGAAACCTTTACTAGGCCTCTGCGCTAGCATCCTACGTGTCAGTACGCTAAAATTAAACAATTTTTAATTTGATATCTGCTCAGGATCCTGGATGGTTCTCAGTATCATGTTCTGAGTACCAATTTTACAGGAGCCTCAGAATGACCGCTTAAAAATTTTATTACTTTAAGGAAACCTTTACTAGGCCTCTGCGCTAGCATCCTACATGTCAGTACGCTAAAATTAAACAATTTTTAATTTGATATCTTCTCAGGATCCTGGATGGTTCTCAGTATCATGTTCTGAATACCAATTTTACAGGAGCCTCAGAATGACCGCCTAAAAATTTTGTAACTTTAAGCAAACCTTTACTAGGCCTCTGCGCTAGCATCTTACATGTCAATACGCTAAAATAAAACAATTTTTAATTTGATATCTGCTCAGGATCCTGGATGGTTCTCAGTATCATGTTCTGAGTAACAATTTAACAGAAGCCTCAGAATGACCGCCTAAAAATTTTGTAACTTTAAGGAAACCTTTACTAGGCGTCTGCGCTAGCATCTTACATGTCAATACGCTAAAATAAAACAATTTTTAATTTGATATCTGCTCAGCATCCTGGATGGTTCTCAGTATCATGTTCTGAGTACCAATTTTACAGGAGCCTCAGAATGACCGCTTAAAAATTTTGTAACTTTAAGCAAACCTTTACTAGGCCTCTGCGCTAGCATCTTATATGTCAATACGCTAAAGTAAAACAATTTTTAATTTGATATCTGCTCAGGATCCTGGATGGTTCTCAGTATCATGTTCTGAGTAACAATTTAACAGGAGCTACAGAATAACCGCTTAAAAATTTTGTAACTTTAAGGAAACTTTTACTAGGCCTCTGCGCCAGCATTTTACATGTCAATACGGTAAAATAAAACAATTTTTAATTGGATATTTGCTCAGGATCCTGGATGGTTCTCAGTATCATGTTCTGAGTACCAATTTTACAGGAGCCTCAGAATGACCGCCTAAAAATTTTGTAACTTTAAGGAAACCTATACTAGGCCTCTGCGCTAGCATCTTACATGTCAATACGCTAAAAGTAAACAATTTTTAATTTGATATCTGCTCAGGATCCTGGATGGTTCTCAGTATCATGTTCTGAGTACCAATTTTACAGGAGCCTCAGAATGACCGTCTAAAAATTTTGTAACTTAAAGCAAACCTTTACTAGGCCTCTGCGCTAGCATCTTACATGTCAATACGCTAAAATAAAACAATTTTTAATTTGATATCTGCTCAGGATCCTGGATGGTTCTCAGTAACATGTTCTGAGTACCAATTTTACTAGAGCTTCAGAATGACCGCCTAAAAATTTTGTAACTTTAAGCAAACCTTTACTGGGGCTCTGTGCTAGCATCCTACATGTCAGTTCGCTAAAATTATTAAATTTTTAATTTGATATCTGCTCAGGATCCTGGATGGTTCTCAGTATCATGTTCTGAGTACCAATTTTACAGGAGCCTGAGAATGACCGCTTAAAAATTTTGTAACTTTAAGGAAACCTTTACTAGGCCTCTGCGCTAGCATCCTACGTGTCAGTACGCTAAAATTAAACAATTTTTAATTTGATATCTGCTCAGGATCCTGGATGGTTCTCAGTATCATGTTCTGAGTACCAATTTTACAGGAGCCTCAGAATGACCGCTTAAAAATTTTGTAACTTTAAGGAAACCTTTACTAGGCCTCTGCGCTAGCATCCTACGTGTCAGTACGCTAAAATTAAACAATTTTTAATTTGATATCTGCTCAGGATCCTGGATGGTTCTCAGTATCATTTTCTGAGTACCGATTTGACAGGAGCCTGATAATGACCGCCTAAAAATTTTGTAACTTTAAGCAAACCTTTACTAGGCCTCTGCGCTAGCATCTTACACGTCAATACGCTAAAATAAAACAATTTTTAATTTGATATCTGCTCAGGATCCTGGATGGTCTTCAGTATCATGTTCTGAGTAACAATTTAACAGGAGCTACAGAATAACCGCTTAAAAATTTTGCAACTTTAAGGAAACTTTTACTAGGCCTCTGCGCCAGCATTTTACATGTCAATACGGTAAAATTAAACAATTTTTAATTTGATATTTGCTCAGGATCCTGGATGGTTCTCAGTATCATGTTCTGAGTACCAATTTTACAGGAGCCTCAGAATGACCGCCTAAAAATTTTGTAACTTTAAGGAAACCTATACTAGGCCTCTGCGCTAGCATCTTACATGTCAATACGCTAAAAGTAAACAATTTTTAATTTGATATCTGCTCAGGATCCTGGATGGTTCTCAGTATCATGTTCTGAGTACCAATTTTACAGGAGCCTCAGAATGACCGTCTAAAAATTTTGTAACTTAAAGCAAACCTTTACTAGGCCTCTGCGCTAGCATCTTACATGTCAATACGCTAAAATAAAACAATTTTTAATTTGATATCTGCTCAGGATCTTGGATGGTTCTCAGTAACATGTTCTGAGTACCAATTTTACTAGAGCCTCAGAATGACCGCCTAAAAATTTTGTAACTTTAAGCAAACCTTTACTGGGGCTCTGTGCTAGCATCCTACATGTCAGTACGCTAAAATTATTAAATTTTTAATTTGATATCTGCTCAGGATCCTGGATGGTTCTCAGTATCATGTTCTGAGTACCAATTTTACAGGAGCCTCAGAATGACCGCTTAAAAATTTTGTAACTTTAAGGAAACCTTTACTAGGCCTCTGCGCTAGCATCCTACGTGTCAGTACGCTAAAATTAAACAATTTTTAATTTGATATCTGCTCAGGATCCTGGATGGTTCTCAGTATCATTTTCTGAGTACCGATTTGACAGGAGCCTGATAATGACCGCCTAAAAATTTTGTAACTTTAAGCAAACCTTTACTAGGCCTCTGCGCTAGCATCTTACATGTCAATACGCTAAAATAAAACAATTTTTAATTTGATATCTGCTCAGGATCCTGGATGGTTCTCAGTATCATGTTCTGAGTAACAATTTAACAGGAGCTGCAGAATAACCGCTTAAAAATTTTGTAACTTTAAGGAAACTTTTACTAGGCCTCTGCGCCAGCATTTTACATGTCAATACGGTAAAATTAAACAATTTTTAATTTGATATTTGCTCAGGATCCTGGATGGTTCTCAGTATCATGTTCTGAGTACCAATTTTACAGGAGCCTCAGAATGACCGCCTAAAAATTTTGTAACTTTAAGGAAACCTATACTAGGCCTCTGCGCTAGCATCTTACATGACAATACGCTAAAAGTAAACAATTTTTAATTTGATATCTGCTCAGGATCCTGGATGGTTCTCAGTATCATGTTCTGAGTACCAATTTTACAGGAGCCTCAGAATGACCGTCTAAAAATTTTGTAACTTAAAGCAAACCTTTACTAGGCCTCTGTGCTAGCATCTTACATGTCAATACGCTAAAATAAAACAATTTTTAATTTGATATCTGCTCAGGATCTTGGATGGTTCTCAGTAACATGTTCTGAGTACCAATTTTACTAGAGCCTCAGAATGACCGCCTAAAAATTTTGTAACTTAAAGCAAACCTTTACTAGGCCTCTGCGCTAGCATCTTACATGTCAATACGCTAAAATAAAACAATTTTTAATTTGATATCTGCTCAGGATCCTGGATGGTTCTCAGTATCATTTTCTGAGTACCGATTTGACAGGAGCCTGATAATGAGCGCCTAAAAATTTTGTTTCTTTAAGCAAACCTTTACTGGGGCTCTGTGCTAGCATCCTACATGTCAGTACGCTAAAATTATTAAATTTTTAATTTGATATCTGCTCAGGATCCTGGATGGTTCTCAGTATCATGTTCTGAGTACCAATTGTACAGGAGCCTCAGAATGACCGCTTAAAAATTTTGTAACTTTAAGGAAACCTTTACTAGGCCTCTGCGCTAGCATCCTACGTGTCAGTACGCTAAAATTAAACAATTTTTAATTTGATATCTGCTCAGGATCCTGGATGGTTCTCAGTATCATGTTCTGAGTACCAATTTTACAGGAGCCTCAGAATGACCGCTTAAAAATTTTATTACTTTAAGGAAACCTTTACTAGGCCTCTGCGCTAGCATCCTACATGTCAGTACGCTAAAATTAAACAATTTTTAATTTGATATCTTCTCAGGATCCTGGATGGTTCTCAGTATCATGTTCTGAATACCAATTTTACAGGAGCCTCAGAATGACCGCCTAAAAATTTTGTAACTTTAAGGAAACTTTTACTAGGCCTCTGCGCTAGCATCTTACATGTCAATACGCTAAAAGTAAACAATTTTTCATTTGATATCTGCTCAGGATCCTGGATGGTTCTCAGTATCATGTTCTGAGTACCAATTTTACAGGAGCCTCAGAATGACCGCTTAAAAATTTTGTAACTTTAAGGAAACCTTTACTAGGCCTCTGCGCTAGCATCCTACGTGTCAGTACGCTAAAATTAAACAATTTTTAATTTGATATCTGCTCAGGATCCTGGATGGTTCTCAGTATCATGTTCTGAGTACCAATTGTACAGGAGCCTCAGAATGACCGCTTAAAAATTTTGTAACTTTAAGGAAACCTTTACTAGGCCTCTGCGCTAGCATCCTACGTGTCAGTACGCTAAAATTAAACAATTTTTAATTTGATATCTGCTCAGGATCCTGGATGGTTCTCAGTATCATGTTCTGAGTACCAATTTTACAGGAGCCTCAGAATGACCGCTTAAAAATTTTATTACTTTAAGGAAACCTTTACTAGGCCTCTGCGCTAGCATCCTACATGTCAGTACGCTAAAATTAAACAATTTTTAATTTGATATCTTCTCAGGATCCTGGATGGTTCTCAGTATCATGTTCTGAATACCAATTTTACAGGAGCCTCAGAATGACCGCCTAAAAATTTTGTAACTTTAAGCAAACCTTTACTAGGCCTCTGCGCTAGCATCTTACATGTCAATACGCTAAAATAAAACAATTTTTAATTTGATATCTGCTCAGGATCCTGGATGGTTCTCAGTATCATGTTCTGAGTAACAATTTAACAGAAGCCTCAGAATGACCGCCTAAAAATTTTGTAACTTTAAGGAAACCTTTACTAGGCCTCTGCGCTAGCATCTTACATGTCAATACGCTAAAATAAAACAATTTTTAATTTGATATCTGCTCAGCATCCTGGATGGTTCTCAGTATCATGTTCTGAGTACCAATTTTACAGGAGCCTCAGAATGACCGCTTAAAAATTTTGTAACTTTAAGCAAACCTTTACTAGGCCTCTGCGCTAGCATCTTATATGTCAATACGCTAAAATAAAACAATTTTTAATTTGATATCTGCTCAGGATCCTGGATGGTTCTCAGTATCATGTTCTGAGTAACAATTTAACAGGAGCTACAGAATAACCGCTTAAAAATTTTGTAACTTTAAGGAAACTTTTACTAGGCCTCTGCGCCAGCATTTTACATGTCAATACGGTAAAATAAAACAATTTTTAATTGGATATTTGCTCAGGATCCTGGATGGTTCTCAGTATCATGTTCTGAGTACCAATTTTACAGGAGCCTCAGAATGACCGCCTAAAAATTTTGTAACTTTAAGGAAACCTATACTAGGCCTCTGCGCTAGCATCTTACATGTCAATACGCTAAAAGTAAACAATTTTTAATTTGATATCTGCTCAGGATCCTGGATGGTTCTCAGTATCATGTTCTGAGTACCAATTTTACAGGAGCCTCAGAATGACCGTCTAAAAATTTTGTAACTTAAAGCAAACCTTTACTAGGCCTCTGCGCTAGCATCTTACATGTCAATACGCTAAAATAAAACAATTTTTAATTTGATATCTGCTCAGGATCCTGGATGGTTCTCAGTAACATGTTCTGAGTACCAATTTTACTAGAGCTTCAGAATGACCGCCTAAAAATTTTGTAACTTTAAGCAAACCTTTACTGGGGCTCTGTGCTAGCATCCTACATGTCAGTTCGCTAAAATTATTAAATTTTTAATTTGATATCTGCTCAGGATCCTGGATGGTTCTCAGTATCATGTTCTGAGTACCAATTTTACAGGAGCCTCAGAATGACCGCTTAAAAATTTTGTAACTTTAAGGAAACCTTTACTAGGCCTCTGCGCTAGCATCCTACGTGTCAGTACGCTAAAATTAAACAATTTTTAATTTGATATCTGCTCAGGATCCTGGATGGTTCTCAGTATCATGTTCTGAGTACCAATTTTACAGGAGCCTCAGAATGACCGTCTAAAAATTTTGTAACTTAAAGCAAACCTTTACTAGGCCTCTGCGCTAGCATCTTACATGTCAATACGCTAAAATAAAACAATTTTTAATTTGATATCTGCTCAGGATCCTGGATGGTTCTCAGTAACATGTTCTGAGTACCAATTTTACTAGAGCTTCAGAATGACCGCCTAAAAATTTTGTAACTTTAAGCAAACCTTTACTGGGGCTCTGTGCTAGCATCCTACATGTCAGTTCGCTAAAATTATTAAATTTTTAATTTGATATCTGCTCAGGATCCTGGATGGTTCTCAGTATCATGTTCTGAGTACCAATTTTACAGGAGCCTCAGAATGACCGCTTAAAAATTTTGTAACTTTAAGGAAACCTTTACTAGGCCTCTGCGCTAGCATCCTACGTGTCAGTACGCTAAAATTAAACAATTTTTAATTTGATATCTGCTCAGGATCCTGGATGGTTCTCAGTATCATGTTCTGAGTACCAATTTTACAGGAGCCTCAGAATGACCGCTTAAAAATTTTGTAACTTTAAGGAAACCTTTACTAGGCCTCTGCGCTAGCATCCTACGTGTCAGTACGCTAAAATTAAACAATTTTTAATTTGATATCTGCTCAGGATCCTGGATGGTTCTCAGTATCATTTTCTGAGTACCGATTTGACAGGAGCCTGATAATGACCGCCTAAAAATTTTGTAACTTTAAGCAAACCTTTACTAGGCCTCTGCGCTAGCATCTTACATGTCAATACGCTAAAATAAAACAATTTTTAATTTGATATCTGCTCAGGATCCTGGATGGTCTTCAGTATCATGTTCTGAGTAACAATTTAACAGGAGCTACAGAATAACCGCTTAAAAATTTTGCAACTTTAAGGAAACTTTTACTAGGCCTCTGCGCCAGCATTTTACATGTCAATACGGTAAAATTAAACAATTTTTAATTTGATATTTGCTCAGGATCCTGGATGGTTCTCAGTATCATGTTCTGAGTACCAATTTTACAGGAGCCTCAGAATGACCGCCTAAAAATTTTGTAACTTTAAGGAAATCTATACTAGGCCTCTGCGCTAGCATCTTACATGTCAATACGCTAAAAGTAAACAATTTTTAATTTGATATCTGCTCAGGATCCTGGATGGTTCTCAGTATCATGTTCTGAGTACCAATTTTACAGGAGCCTCAGAATGACCGTCTAAAAATTTTGTAACTTAAAGCAAACCTTTACTAGGCCTCTGCGCTAGCATCTTACATGTCAATACGCTAAAATAAAACAATTTTTAATTTGATATCTGCTCAGGATCTTGGATGGTTCTCAGTAACATGTTCTGAGTACCAATTTTACAAGAGCCTCAGAATGACCGCCTAAAAATTTTGTAACTTTAAGCAAACCTTTACTGGGGCTCTGTGCTAGCATCCTACATGTCAGTACGCTAAAATTATTAAATTTTTAATTTGATATCTGCTCAGGATCCTGGATGGTTCTCAGTATCATGTTCTGAGTACCAATTTTACAGGAGCCTCAGAATGACCGCTTAAAAATTTTGTAACTTTAAGGAAACCTTTACTAGGCCTCTGCGCTAGCATCCTACGTGTCAGTACGCTAAAATTAAACAATTTTTAATTTGATATCTGCTCAGGATCCTGGATGGTTCTCAGTATCATTTTCTGAGTACCGATTTGACAGGAGCCTGATAATGACCGCCTAAAAATTTTGTAACTTTAAGCAAACCTTTACTAGGCCTCTGCGCTAGCATCCTACGTGTCAGTACGCTAAAATAAAACAATTTTTAATTTGATATCTGCTCAGGATCCTGGATGGTTCTCAGTATCATGTTCTGAGTAACAATTTAACAGGAGCTACAGAATAACCGCTTAAAAATTTTGTAACTTTAAGGAAACTTTTACTAGGCCTCTGCGCCAGCATTTTACATGTCAATACGGTAAAATAAAACAATTTTTAATTGGATATTTGCTCAGGATCCTGGATGGTTCTCAGTATCATGTTCTGAGTACCAATTTTACAGGAGCCTCAGAATGACCGCCTAAAAATTTTGTAACTTTAAGGAAACCTATACTAGGCCTCTGCGCTAGCATCTTACATGTCAATACGCTAAAAGTAAACAATTTTTAATTTGATATCTGCTCAGGATCCTGGATGGTTCTCAGTATCATGTTCTGAGTACCAATTTTACAGGAGCCTCAGAATGACCGTCTTAAAATTTTGTAACTTAAAGCAAACCTTTACTAGGCCTCTGCGCTAGCATCTTACATGTCAATACGCTAAAATAAAACAATTTTTAATTTGATATCTGCTCAGGATCCTGGATGGTTCTCAGTAACATGTTCTGAGTACCAATTTTACTAGAGCTTCAGAATGACCGCCTAAAAATTTTGTAACTTTAAGCAAACCTTTACTGGGGCTCTGTGCTAGCATCCTACATGTCAGTTCGCTAAAATTATTAAATTTTTAATTTGATATCTGCTCAGGATCCTGGATGGTTCTCAGTATCATGTTCTGAGTACCAATTTTACAGGAGCCTCAGAATGACCGCTTAAAAATTTTGTAACTTTAAGGAAACCTTTACTAGGCCTCTGCGCTAGCATCCTACGTGTCAGTACGCTAAAATTAAACAATTTTTAATTTGATATCTGCTCAGGATCCTGGATGGTTCTCAGTATCATGTTCTGAGTACCAATTTTACAGGAGCCTCAGAATGACCGCTTAAAAATTTTGTAACTTTAAGGAAACCTTTACTAGGCCTCTGCGCTAGCATCCTACGTGTCAGTACGCTAAAATTAAACAATTTTTAATTTGATATCTGCTCAGGATCCTGGATGGTTCTCAGTATCATTTTCTGAGTACCGATTTGACAGGAGCCTGATAATGACCGCCTAAAAATTTTGTAACTTTAAGCAAACCTTTACTAGGCCTCTGCGCTAGCATCTTACATGTCAATACGCTAAAATAAAACAATTTTTAATTTGATATCTGCTCAGGATCCTGGATGGTCTTCAGTATCATGTTCTGAGTAACAATTTAACAGGAGCTACAGAATAACCGCTTAAAAATTTTGCAACTTTAAGGAAACTTTTACTAGGCCTCTGCGCCAGCATTTTACATGTCAATACGGTAAAATTAAACAATTTTTAATTTGATATTTGCTCAGGATCCTGGATGGTTCTCAGTATCATGTTCTGAGTACCAATTTTACAGGAGCCTCAGAATGACCGCCTAAAAATTTTGTAACTTTAAGGAAACCTATACTAGGCCTCTGCGCTAGCATCTTACATGTCAATACGCTAAAAGTAAACAATTTTTAATTTGATATCTGCTCAGGATCCTGGATGGTTCTCAGTATCATGTTCTGAGTACCAATTTTACAGGAGCCTCAGAATGACCGTCCTAAAATTTTGTAACTTAAAGCAAACCTTTACTAGGCCTCTGCGCTAGCATCTTACATGTCAATACGCTAAAATAAAACAATTTTTAATTTGATATCTGCTCAGGATCCTGGATGGTTCTCAGTAACATGTTCTGAGTACCAATTTTACTAGAGCTTCAGAATGACCGCCTAAAAATTTTGTAACTTTAAGCAAACCTTTACTGGGGCTCTGTGCTAGCATCCTACATGTCAGTTCGCTAAAATTATTAAATTTTTAATTTGATATCTGCTCAGGATCCTGGATGGTTCTCAGTATCATGTTCTGAGTACCAATTTTACAGGAGCCTCAGAATGACCGCTTAAAAATTTTGTAACTTTAAGGAAACCTTTACTAGGCCTCTGCGCTAGCATCCTACGTGTCAGTACGCTAAAATTAAACAATTTTTAATTTGATATCTGCTCAGGATCCTGGATGGTTCTCAGTATCATGTTCTGAGTACCAATTTTACAGGAGCCTCAGAATGACCGCTTAAAAATTTTGTAACTTTAAGGAAACCTTTACTAGGCCTCTGCGCTAGCATCCTACGTGTCAGTACGCTAAAATTAAACAATTTTTAATTTGATATCTGCTCAGGATCCTGGATGGTTCTCAGTATCATTTTCTGAGTACCGATTTGACAGGAGCCTGATAATGACCGCCTAAAAATTTTGTAACTTTAAGCAAACCTTTACTAGGCCTCTGCGCTAGCATCTTACATGTCAATACGCTAAAATAAAACAATTTTTAATTTGATATCTGCTCAGGATCCTGGATGGTCTTCAGTATCATGTTCTGAGTAACAATTTAACAGGAGCTACAGAATAACCGCTTAAAAATTTTGCAACTTTAAGGAAACTTTTACTAGGCCTCTGCGCCAGCATTTTACATGTCAATACGGTAAAATTAAACAATTTTTAATTTGATATTTGCTCAGGATCCTGGATGGTTCTCAGTATCATGTTCTGAGTACCAATTTTACAGGAGCCTCAGAATGACCGCCTAAAAATTTTGTAACTTTAAGGAAATCTATACTAGGCCTCTGCGCTAGCATCTTACATGTCAATACGCTAAAAGTAAACAATTTTTAATTTGATATCTGCTCAGGATCCTGGATGGTTCTCAGTATCATGTTCTGAGTACCAATTTTACAGGAGCCTCAGAATGACCGTCTAAAAATTTTGTAACTTAAAGCAAACCTTTACTAGGCCTCTGCGCTAGCATCTTACATGTCAATACGCTAAAATAAAACAATTTTTAATTTCATATCTGCTCAGGATCTTGGATGGTTCTCAGTAACATGTTCTGAGTACCAATTTTACTAGAGCCTCAGAATGACCGCCTAAAAATTTTGTAACTTTAAGCAAACCTTTACTGGGGCTCTGTGCTAGCATCCTACATGTCAGTACGCTAAAATTATTAAATTTTTAATTTGATATCTGCTCAGGATCCTGGATGGTTCTCAGTATCATGTTCTGAGTACCAATTTTACAGGAGCCTCAGAATGACTCTGCTCAGGATCCTGGATGGTTCTCAGTATCATTTTCTGAGTACCGATTTGACAGGAGCCTGATAATGACCGCCTAAAAATTTTGTAACTTTAAGCAAACCTTTACTAGGCCTCTGCGCTAGCATCTTACATGTCAATACGCTAAAATAAAACAATTTTTAATTTGATATCTGCTCAGGATCCTGGATGGTTCTCAGTATCATGTTCTGAGTAACAATTTAACAGGAGCTACAGAATAACCGCTTAAAAATTTTGTAACTTTAAGGAAACTTTTACTAGGCCTCTGCGCCAGCATTTTACATGTCAATACGGTAAAATTAAACAATTTTTAATTTGATATTTGCTCAGGATCCTGGATGGTTCTCAGTATCATGTTCTGAGTACCAATTTTACAGGAGCCTCAGAATGACCGCCTAAAAATTTTGTAACTTTAAGGAAACCTATACTAGGCCTCTGCGCTAGCATCTTACATGTCAATACGCTAAAAGTAAACAATTTTTAATTTGATATCTGCTTAGGATCCTGGATGGTTCTCAGTATCATGTTCTGAGTACCAATTTTACAGGAGCCTCAGAATGACCGTCTAAAAATTTTGTAACTTAAAGCAAACCTTTACTAGGCCTCTGCGCTAGCATCTTACATGTCAATACGCTAAAATAAAACAATTTTTAATTTGATATCTGCTCAGGATCTTGGATGGTTCTCAGTAACATGTTCTGAGTACCAATTTTACTAGAGCCTCAGAATGACCGCCTAAAAATTTTGTAACTTTAAGCAAACCTTTACTGGGGCTCTGTGCTAGCATCCTACATGTCAGTACGCTAAAATTATTAAATTTTTAATTTGATATCTGCTCAGGATCCTGGATGGTTCTCAGTATCATGTTCTGAGTACCAATTTTACAGGAGCCTCAGAATGACCGCTTAAAAATTTTGTAACTTTAAGGAAACCTTTACTAGGCCTCTGCGCTAGCATCCTACGTGTCAGTACGCTAAAATTAAACAATTTTTAATTTGATATCTACTCAGGATCCTGGATGGTTCTCAGTATCATGTTCTGAGAACCAATTTTACAGGAGCCTCAGAATGACCGCTTAAAAATTTTGTAACTTTAAGGAAACCTTTACTAGGCCTCTGCGCTAGCATCCTACGTGTCAGTACGCTAAAATTATTAAATTTTTAATTTGATATCTGCTCAGGATCCTGGATGGTTCTCAGTATCATGTTCTGAGTGCCAATTTTACAGGAGCCTCAGAATGACCGCTTAAAAATTTTGTAACTTTAAGGAAACCTTTACTACGCCTCTGCGCTAGCATCCTACATGTCAGTACGCTAAAATTATTAAATTTTTAATTTGATATCTGCTCAGGATCCTGGATGGTTCTCAGTATCATGTTCTGAATACCAATTTTACAGGTGCCTCAGAATGACCGCCTAAAAATTTTGTAACTTTAAGCAAACCTTTACTAGGCCTCTGCGCTAGCATCTTACATGTCAATACGCTAAAAGTAAACAATTTTTCATTTGATATCTGCTCAGGATCCTGGATGGTTCTCAGTATCATGTTCTGAGTAACAATTTAACAGGAGCCTCAGAATGACCGCCTAAAAATTTTGTAACTTTAAGGAAACCTTTACTAGGCCTCTGCGCTAGCATTTTACATGTCAATACGGTAAAACTAAACAATTTTTAATTTGATATTTGCTCAGGATCCTGGATAGTTCTCAGTATCATGTTCTGAGTACCAATTTTACAGGAGCCTCAGAATTACCGCCTAAAAATTTTGTAACTTTAAGCAAACCTTTACTAGGCCTCTGCGCTAGCATCTTACATGTCAATACGCTAAAATAAAACAATTTTTAATTTGATATCTGCTCAGGATCCTGGATGGTTCTCAGTATCATGTTCTGAGTAACAATTTAACAGGAGCCTCAGAATGACCGTCTAAAAATTTTGTAACTTTAAGCAAACCTTCACTAGGCCTCTGCGCTAGCATCTTACATGTCAATACGCTAAAATAAAACAATTTTTAATTTGATATCTGCTCAGGAGCCTTGATGGTTCTCAGTATCATTTTCTGAGTACCGATTTGACAGGAGCCTGATAATGAGCGCCTAAAAATTTTGTTACTTTAAGCAAACCTTTACTGGGGCTCTGTGCTAGCATCCTACATGTCAGTACGCTAAAATTATTAAATTTTTAATTTGATATCTGCTCAGGATCCTGGATGGTTCTCAGTATCATGTTCTGAGTACCAATTGTACAGGAGCCTCAGAATGACCGCTTAAAAATTTTGTAACTTTAAGGAAACCTTTACTAGGCCTCTGCGCTAGCATCCTACGTGTCAGTACGCTAAAATTAAACAATTTTTAATTTGATATCTGCTCAGGATCCTGGATGGTTCTCAGTATCATGTTCTGAGTACCAATTTTACAGGAGCCTCAGAATGACCGCTTAAAAATTTTATTACTTTAAGGAAACCTTTACTAGGCCTCTGCGCTAGCATCCTACATGTCAGTACGCTAAAATTAAACAATTTTTAATTTGATATCTTCTCAGGATCCTGGATGGTTCTCAGTATCATGTTCTGAATACCAATTTTACAGGAGCCTCAGAATGACCGCCTAAAAATTTGGTAACTTTAAGCAAACCTTTACTAGGCCTCTGCGCTAGCATCTTACATGTCAATACGCTAAAATAAAACAATTTTTAATTTGATATCTGCTCAGGATCCTGGATGGTTCTCAGTATCATGTTCTGAGTAACAATTTAACAGGAGCCTCAGAATGAGCGCCTAAAAATTTTGTAACTTTAAGGAAACCTTTACTAGGCCTCTGCGCTAGCATCTTACATGTCAATACGCTAAAATAAAACAATTTTTAATATGATATCTGCTCAGGATCCTGGATGGTTCTCAGTATCATGTTCTGAGTACCAATTTTAGAGGAGCCTCAGAATGACCGCCTAAAAATTTTGTAACTTTAAGGAAACCTATACTAGGCCTCTGCGCTAGCATCTTACATGTCAATACGCTAAAAGTAAACAATTTTTAATTTGATATCTGCTCAGGATCCTGGATGGTTCTCAGTATTATGTTCTGAGTACCAATTTTACAGGAGCCTCAGAATGACCGCCTAAAAATTTTGTAACTTTAAGCAAACCTTTACTAGGCCTCTGCGCTAGCATCCTACATGTCAGTACGCTAAAATTAAACAATTTTTAATTTGATATCTTCTCAGGATCCTGGATGGTTCTCAGTATCATGTTCTGAATACCAATTTTACAGGTGCCTCAGAATGACCGCCAAAAAATTTTGTAACTTTAAGCAAACCTTTACTAGGCCTTTGCGCTAGCATCTAACATGTCGATACGCTAAAATAAATCAATTTTTAATTTGATATCTGCTCAGGATCCTGGATGGTTCTCAGTATCATGTTCTGAGTAACAATTTAACAGGAGCCTCAGAATGACCGCCTAAAAATTTTGTAACTTTAAGCAAACCTTTACTAGGCCTCTGCGCTAGCATCTTATATGTCAATACGCTAAAATAAAACAATTTTTAATTTGATATTTGCTCAGGATCCTGGATAGTTCTCAGTATCATGTTCTGAGTACCAATTTTACAGGAGCCTCAGAATTACCGCCTAAAAATTTTGTAACTTTAAGCAAACCTTTACTAGGCCTCTGCGCTAGCATCTTACATGTCAATACGCTAAAATAAAACAATTTTTAATTTGATATCTGCTCAGGATCCTGGATGGTTCTCAGTATCATGTTCTGAGTAACAATTTAACAGGAGCCTCAGAATGACCGCCTAAAAATTTTGTAACTTTAAGCAAACCTTTACTAGGCCTCTGCGCTAGCATCTTACATGTCAATACGCTAAAATAAAACAATTTTTAATTTGATATCTGCTCAGGATCCTGGATGGTTCTCAGTATCATTTTCTGAGTACCGATTTGACAGGAGCCTGATAATGAGCGCCTAAAAATTTTGTTTCTTTAAGCAAACCTTTACTGGGGCTCTGTGCTAGCATCCTACATGTCAGTACGCTAAAATTATTAAATTTTTAATTTGATATCTGCTCAGGATCCTGGATGGTTCTCAGTATCATGTTCTGAGTACCAATTGTACAGGAGCTTCAGAATGACCGCTTAAAAATTTTGTAACTTTAAGGAAACTATTACTAGGCCTCTGCGCCAGCATTTTACATGTCAATACGGTAAAATTAAACAATTTTTAATTTGATATTTGCTCAGGATCCTGGATGGTTCTCAGTATCATGTTCTGAGTACCAATTTTACAGGAGCCTCAGAATGACCGCCTAAAAATTTTGTAACTTTAAGGAAACCTATACTAGGCCTCTGCGCTAGCATCTTACATGTCAATACGCTAAAAGTAAACAATTTTTAATTTGATATCTGCTCAGGATCCTGGATGGTTCTCAGTATCATGTTCTGAATACCAATTTTACAGGAGCCTCAGAATGACCGCCTAAAAATTTTGTAACTTTAAGCAAACCTTTACTAGGCCTCTGCGCTAGCATCTTATATGTCAATACGCTAAAATAAAACAATTTTTAATTTGAAATCTGCTCAGGATCCTGGATGGTTCTCAGTATCATGTTCTGAGTAACAATTTAACAGGAGCCTCAGAATGACCGCCTAAAAATTTTGTAACTTTAAGCAAACCTTTACTAGGCCTCTGCGCTAGCATCTTACATGTCAATACGCTAAAATAAAACAATTTTTAATTTGATATCTGCTCAGGATCCTGGATGGTTATCAGTATCATGTTCTGAGTAACAATTTAACAGGAGCCTCAGAATGACCGCCTAAAAATTTTGTAACTTTAAGGAAACCTATACTAGGCCTCTGCGCTAGCATCTTACATGTCAATACGCTAAAAGTAAACAATTTTTAATTTGATATCTGCTCAGGATCCTGGATGGTTCTCAGTATAGTGTTCTGAGTACCAATTTTACAGGAGCCTCAGAATGACCGCCTAAAAATTTTGTAACTTAAAGCAAACCTTTACTAGGCCTCTGCGCTAGCATCTTACATGTCAATACGCTAAAATTAAACAATTTTTAATTTGATATCTGCTCAGGATCCTGGACGGTTCTCAGTATCATGTTCTGAGTACCAATTTTACAGGAGCCTCAGAATGACCGCCTAAAAATTTTGTAACTTAAAGCAAACCTTTACTAGGCCTCTGCGCTAGCATCTTACATGTCAATACGCTAAAATAAAACAATTTTTAATTTGATATCTGCTCAGGATCCTGGATGGTTCTCAGTATCATTTTCTGAGTATCGATTTGACAGGAGCCTGATAATGAGCGCCTAAAAATTTTGTTTCTTTAAGCAAACCTTTACTGGGGCTCTGTGCTAGCATCCTGCATGTCAGTACGCTAAAATTATTAAATTTTTAATTTGATATCTGCTCAGGATCCTGGATGGTTCTCAGTATCATGTTCTGAGTACCAATTGTACAGGAGCCTCAGAATGACCGCTTAAAAATTTTGTAACTTTAAGGAAACCTTTACTAGGCCTCTGCGCTAGCATCCTACGTGTCAGTACGCTAAAATTAAACAATTTTTAATTTGATATCTGCTCAGGATCCTGGATGGTTCTCAGTATCATGTTCTGAGTACCAATTTAACAGGAGCCTCAGAATTACCGCCTAAAAATTTTGTAACTTTAAGCAAACCTTTACTAGGCCTCTGCGCTAGCATCTTACATGTCAATACGCTAAAATAAAACAATTTTTAATTTGATATCTGCTCAGGATCCTGGATGGTTCTCAGTATCATGTTCTGAGTAACAATTTAACAGGAGCCTCAGAATGACCGCCTAAAAATTTTGTAACTTTAAGCAAACCTTTACTAGGCCTCTGCGCTAGCATCTTACATGTCAATACGCTAAAATAAAACAATTTTTAATTTGATATCTGCTCAGGAGCCTTGATGGTTCTCAGTATCATTTTCTGAGTACCGATTTGACAGGAGCCTGATAATGAGCGCCTAAAAATTTTGTTTCTTTAAGCAAACCTTTACTGGGGCTCTGTGCTAGCATCCTACATGTCAGTACGCTAAAATTATTAAATTTTTAATTTGATATCTGCTCAGGATCCTGGATGGTTCTCAGTATCATGTTCTGAGTACCAATTGTACAGGAGCCTCAGAATGACCGCTTAAAAATTTTGTAACTTTAAGGAAACTATTACTAGGCCTCTGCGCCAGCATTTTACATGTCAATACGGTAAAATTAAACAATTTTTAATTTGATATTTGCTCAGGATCCTGGATGGTTCTCAGTATCATGTTCTGAGTACCAATTTTACAGGAGCCTCAGAATGACCGCCTAAAAATTTTGTAACTTTAAGGAAACCTATACTAGGCCTCTGCGCTAGCATCTTACATGTCAATACGCTAAAAGTAAACAATTTTTAATTTGATATCTGCTCAGGATCCTGGATGGTTCTCAGTATCATGTTCTGAGTACCAATTTTACAGGAGCCTCAGAATGACCGTCTAAAAATTTTGTAACTTAAAGCAAACCTTTACTAGGCCTCTGCGCTAGCATCTTACTTGTCAATACGCTAAAATAAAACAATTTTTAATTTGATATCTGCTCAGGATCCTGGATGGTTCTCAGTAACATGTTCTGAGTACCAATTTTACTAGAGCCTCAGAATGACCGCCTAAAAATTTTGTAACTTTAAGGAAACCTTTACTTGGCCTCTGCGCTAGCATCTTAAATGTCAATACGCTAAAATAAAACAATTTTTAATTTGATATCTGCTCAGGATCCTGGATGGTTCTCAGTATCATGTTCTGAGTACCAATTTTACAGGAGCCTCAGAATGACCGCTTAAAAATTTTATAACTTTAAGGAAACCTTTACTACGCCTCTGCGCTAGCATCCTACATGTCAGTACGCTAAAATTATTAAATTTTTAATTTGATATCTGCTCAGGATCCTGGATGGTTCTCAGTATCATATTCTGAGTACCAATTTTACAGGAGCCTCAGAATGACCGCTTAAAAATTTTGTAACTTTAAGGAAACCTTTACTAGGCCTCTGCGCTAGCATCCTACGTGTCAGTACGCTAAAATTAAACAATTTTTAATTTGATATCTGCTCAGGATCCTGGATGGTTCTCAGTATCATTTTCTGAGTACCGATTTAACAGGAGCCTGATAATGAGCGCCTAAAAATTTTGTAACCTTAAGCAAACCTTTACTGGGGCTCTGCGCTAGCATCCTAAATGTCAGTACGCTAAAATTAATAAATTTTTAATTTGATATCTGCTCAGGAGCCTGGATGGTTCTTAGTATCATTTTCTGAGTACCGATTTGACAGGAACCTGATAATGAGCGCCTAAAAATTTTGTTACTTTAAGCAAACCTTTACTGAGGCTCTGTGCTAGCATCCTACATGTCAGTACGCTAAAATTATTAAATTTTTAATTTGATATCTGCTCAGGATCCTGGATGGTTCTCAGTATCATGTTCTGAGTACCAATTGTACAGGAGCCTCAGAATGACCGCTTAAAAATTTTGTAACTTTAAGGAAACCTTTACTAGGCCTCTGCGCTAGCATCCTACATGTCAGTACGCTAAAATTAAACAATTTTTAATTTGATATCTTCTCAGGATCCTGGATGGTTCTCAGTATCATGTTCTGAATACCAATTTTACAGGAGCCTCAGAATGACCGCCTAAAAATTTTGTAACTTTAAGCAAACCTTTACTAGGCCTCTGCGCTAGCATCTTACATGTCCATACGCTAAAATAAAACAATTTTTAATTTGATATCTGCTCAGGATCCTGGATGGTTCTCAGTATCATGTTCTGAGTAACAATTTAACAGGAGCCTCAGAATGACCGCCTAAAAATTTTGTAACTTTAAGGAAACCTTTACTAGGCCTCTGCGCTAGCATTTTACATGTCAATACGGTAAAATTAAACAATTTTTAATTTGATATTTGCTCAGGATCCTGGATAGTTCTCAGTATCATGTTCTGAGTACCAATTTTACAGGAGCCTCAGAATTACCGCCTAAAAATTTTGTAACTTTAAGCAAACCTTGACTAGGCCTCTGCGCTAGCATCTTACATGTCAATACGCTAAAATAAAACAATTTTTAATTTGATATCTGCTCAGGATCCTGGATGGTTATCAGTATCATGTTCTGAGTAACAATTTAACAGGAGCCTCAGAATGACCGCCTAAAAATTTTGTAACTTTAAGGAAACCTATACTAGGCCTCTGCGCTAGCATCTTACATGTCAATACGCTAAAAGTAAACAATTTTTAATTTGATATCTGCTCAGGATCCTGGATGGTTCTCAGTATAGTGTTCTGAGTACCAATTTTACAGGAGCCTCAGAATGACCGCCTAAAAATTTTGTAACTTAAAGCAAACCTTTACTAGGCCTCTGCGCTAGCATCTTACATGTCAATACGCTAAAATTAAACAATTTTTAATTTGATATCTGCTCAGGATCCTGGACGGTTCTCAGTATCATGTTCTGAGTACCAATTTTACAGGAGCCTCAGAATGACCGCCTAAAAATTTTGTAACTTAAAGCAAACCTTTACTAGGCCTCTGCGCTAGCATCTTACATGTCAATACGCTAAAATAAAACAATTTTTAATTTGATATCTGCTCAGGATCCTGGATGGTTCTCAGTATCATTTTCTGAGTACCGATTTGACAGGAGCCTGATAATGAGCGCCTAAAAATTTTGTTTCTTTAAGCAAACCTTTACTGGGGCTCTGTGCTAGCATCCTACATGTCAGTACGCTAAAATTATTAAATTTTTAATTTGATATCTGCTCAGGATCCTGGATGGTTCTCAGTATCATGTTCTGAGTACCAATTGTACAGGAGCCTCAGAATGACCGCTTAAAAATTTTGTAACTTTAAGGAAACCTTTACTAGGCCTCTGCGCTAGCATCCTACGTGTCAGTACGCTAAAATTAAACAATTTTTAATTTGATATCTGCTCAGGATCCTGGATGGTTCTCAGTATCATGTTCTGAGTACCAATTTAACAGGAGCCTCAGAATTACCGCCTAAAAATTTTGTAACTTTAAGCAAACCTTTACTAGGCCTCTGCGCTAGCATCTTACATGTCAATACGCTAAAATAAAACAATTTTTAATTTGATATCTGCTCAGGATCCTGGATGGTTCTCAGTATCATGTTCTGAGTAACAATTTAACAGGAGCCTCAGAATGACCGCTTAAATATTTTGTAACTTTAAGGAAACTTTTACTAGGCCTCTGCGCCAGCATTTTACATGTCAATACGGTAAAATTAAACAATTTTTAATTTGATATTTGCTCAGGATCCTGGATGGTTCTCAGTATCATGTTCTGAGTACCAATTTTACAGGAGCCTCAGAATGACCGCTTAAAAATTTTGTAACTTTAAGGAAACCTGTACTAGGCCTCTGCGCTAGCATCCTACGTGTCAGTACGCTAAAATTAAACAATTTTTAATTTGATATCTGCTCAGGATCCTGGATGGTTCTCAGTATCATTTTCTGAGTACCGATTTGACAGGAGCCTGATAATGAGCGCATAAAAATTTTGTTACCTTAAGCAAACCTTTACTGGGGCTCTGCGCTAGCATCCTAAATGTCAGTACGCTAAAATTAATAAATTTTTAATTTGATATCTGCTCAGGAGCCTGGATGGTTCTCAGTATCATTTTCTGAGTACCGATTTGACAGGAGCCTGATAATGAGCGCCTAAACATTTTGTAACCTTAAGCAAACCTTTACTGGGGCTCTGCGCTAGCATCCTACATGTCAGTACGCTAAAATTATTAAATTTTTAATTTGATGTCTGCTCAGGATCCTGGATGGTTCTCAGTATCATGTTCTGAGTACCAATTTTACAGGAGCCTCAGAATGAACTCTTAAAAATTTTTTTTCTTTAAGCAAACCTTTACTGGGGCTCTGTGCTAGCATCCTACATGTCAGTACGCTAAAATTATTAAATTTTTAATTTGATATCTGCTCAGGATCCTGGATGGTTCTCAGTATCATGTTCTGAGTACCAATTTTACAGGAGCCTCAGAATGACCGCTTAAAAATTTTTTAACTTTAAGGAAATCTTTACTAGGCCTCTGCGCTAGCATCCTACGTGTCAGTACGCTAAAATTAAACAATTTTTAATTTGATATCTGCTCAGGATCCTGGATGGTTCTCAGTATCATTTTCTGAGTACCGATTTGACAGGAGCCTGATAATTAGCGCTTAAAAATTTTGTAACCTTAAGCAAACCTTTACTGGGGCTCTGCGCTAGCATCCTAAATGTCAGTACGCTAAAATTAATAAATTTTTAATTTGATATCTGCTCAGGAGCCTGGATGGTTCTCAGTATCATTTTCTGAGTACCGATTTGACAGGAGCCTGATAATGAGCGCCTAAACATTTTGTAACCTTAAGCAAACCTTTACTGGGGCTCTGCGCTAGCATCCTACATGTCAGTACGCTAAAATTATTAAATTTTTAATTTGATATCTGCTCAGGATCCTGGATGGTTCTCAGTATCATTTTCTGAGTACCGATTTGACAGGAGCCTGATAATGAGCGCCTAAAAATTTTGTTACTTTAAGCAAACCTTTACTGGGGCTCTGCGCTAGCATCCTACATGTCAGTACGCTAAAATTATTAAATTTTTAATTTGATATCTGCTCAGGATCCTGGATGGTTCTCAGTATCATGTTCTGAGTACCAATTTTACAGGAGCCTCAGAATGACCGCTTAAAAATTTTGTAACTTTAAGGAAACCTGTACTAGGCCTCTGCGCTAGCATCCTACGTGTCAGTACGCTAAAATTAAACAATTTTTAATTTGATACCTGCTCAGGATCCTGGATGGTTCTCAGTATCATGTTCTGAGTACCAATTTTACAGGAGCCTCAGAATGACCGCCTAAAAATTTTGTAACTTTAAGGAAACCTATACTAGGCCTCTGCGCTAGCATCTTACATGTCAATACGCTAAAAGTAAACAATTTTTAATTTGATATCTGCTCAGGATCCTGGATGGTTCTCAGTATCATGTTCTGAGTACCAATTTTACAGGAGCCTCAGAATGACCGCCTAAAAATTTTGTAACTTTAAGGAAACCTATACTAGGCCTCTGCGCTAGCATCTTACATGTCAATACGCTAAAAGTAAACAATTTTTAATTTGATATCTGCTCAGGATCCTGGACGGTTCTCAGCATCATGTTCTGAGTACCAATATTACGGGAGCCTCAGAATGACCGCCTAAAAATTTTAAAACTTTAAGCAAACCTTTACTAGGCCTCTGCGCTAGCATCTTACATGTCAATACGCTAAAATAAAACAATTTTTAATTTGATATCTGCTCAGGATCCTGGATGGTTCTCAGTATCATTTTCTGAGTACCGATTTGACAGGAGCCTGATAATGAGCGCCTAAAAATTTTGTAACCTTAAGCAAAACTTTACTGGGGCTCTGCGCTAGCATCCTAAATGTCAGTACGCTAAAATTAATAAATTTTTAATTTGATATCTGCTCAGGAGCCTGGATGGATCTCAGTATCGTTTTCTGAGTACCGGTTTGACAGGAGCCTGATAATCAGCGCCTAAAAATTTTGTAATCTTAAGCAAACCTTTACTGGGGCTCTGCGCTAGCATCCTACATGTCAGTACGGTAAAATTATTAAATTTTTAATTTGATATCTGCTCAGGATCCTGGATGGTTCTCAGTATCATGTTCTGAGTACCAATTTTACAGGAGCCTCAGAATGACCGCTTAAAAATTTTGTAACTTTAAGGAAACCTTTACTAGGTCTCTGCGCTAGCATCCTACGTGTCAGTACGCTAAAATTAAACAATTTTTAATTTGATATCTGCTCAGGATCCTGGATGGTTCTCAGTATCATTTTCTGAGTACCGATTTGACAGGAGCCTGATAATGAGCGCCTAAAAATTTTGTTACTTTAAGCAAACCTTTACTGGGGCTCTGTGCTAGCATCCTACATGTCAGTACGCTAAAATTATTAAATTTTTAATTTGATATCTGCTCAGGATCCTGGATGGTTCTCAGTATCATGTTCTGTGTACCAATTTTACAGGAGCCTCAGAATGACCGTCTAAAAATTTTGTAACTTAAAGCAAACCTTTACTAGGCCTCTGCGCTAGCATCTTACATGTCAATACGCTAAAATAAAACAATTTTTAATTTGATATCTGCTCAGGATCCTGGATGGTTCTCAGTATCATGTTCTGAGTACCAATTTTACAGGAGCCTCAGAATGTTCGATTAAAAATTTTATAACTTTAAGGAAACCTTTACTTGGCCTCTGCGCTAGCATCTTACATGTCAATACGCTAAAATAAAACAATTTTTAATTTGATATCTGCTCAGGATCCTGGATGGTTCTCAGTATCATGTTCTGAGTAACAATTTAACAGGAGCCTCAGAATGACCGCCTAAAAATTTTGTAACTTTAAGGAAACCTTTACTAGGCCTCTGCGCTAGCATTTCACATGTCAATACGGTAAAATTAAACAATTTTAATTTGATATTTGCACAGGATCCTGGATGGTTCTCAGCATCATGTTCTGAGTACCAATTTTACGGGAGCCTCAGAATGACTGCCTTAAAATTTTAAAACTTTAAGCAAACCTTTACTAGGCCTCTGCGCTAGCATCTTACATGTCAATACGCTAAAATAAAACAATTTTTAATTTGATATCTGCTCAGGAGCCTGGATGGTTCTCAGTATCATTTTCTGAGTACCGATTTGACAGGAGCCTGATAATGAGCGCCTAAACATTTTGTAACCTTAAGCAAACCTTTACTGGGGCTCTGCGCTAGCATCCTACATGTCAGTACGCTAAAATTATTAAACTTTTAATTTGATATCTGCTCAGGATCCTGGATGGTTCTCAGTATCATTTTCTGAGTACCGATTTGACAGGAGCCTGATAATGAGCGCCTAAAAATTTTGTTACTTTAAGCAAACCTTTACTGAGGCTCTGTGCTAGCATCCTACATGTCAGTACGCTAAAATTATTAAATTTTTAATTTGTTATCTGCTCAGGATCCTGGATGGTTCTCAGTATCATGTTCTGAGTACCAATTTTAAAGGAGCCTCAGAATGACGGCTTAAAAATATTGTAACTTTAAGGAAACCTGTACTAGGCCTCTGCGCTAGCATCCTACGTGTCAGTACGCTAAAATTAAACAATTTTTAATTTGATATCTGCTCAGGATCCTGGATGGTTCTCAGTATCATGTTCTGAGTACCAATTTTACAGGAGCCTCAGAATGACCGCCTAAAAATTTTGTAACTTTAAGGAAACCTATACTAGGCCTCTGCGCTAGCATCTTAAATGTCAATACGCTAAAAGTAAACAATTTTTAATTTGATATCTGCTCAGGATCCTGGATGGTTCTCAGTATCATGTTCTGAGTATTAATTTTACAGGAGCCTCAGAATGACCGTCTAAAAATTTTGTAACTTAAAGCAAACCTTTACTAGGCCTCTGCGCTAGCATCTTACATGTCAATACGCTAAAATAAAACAATTTTTAATTTGATATCTGCTCAGGATCCTGGATGGTTCTCAGTATCATGTTCTGAGTACCAATTTTACAGGAGCCTCAGAATGACCGCCTAAAAATTTTGTAACTTTAAGGAAACCTTAACTTGGCCTCTGCGCTAGCATCTTACATGTCAATACGCTAAAATAAAACAATTTTTAATTTGATATCTGTTCAGGATCCTGGATGGTTCTCAGTATCATGTTCTGAGTACCAATTTTACTGGAGCCTCAGAATGACCGCTTAAAACTTTTATAACTTTAAGGAAACCTTTACTTGGCCTCTGCGCTAGCATCTTACATGTCAATACGCTAAAATAAAACAATTTTTAATTTGATATCTGCTCAGGATCCTGGATGGTTCTCAGTATCATGTTCTGAGTAACAATTTAACAGGAGCCTCAGAATGACCGCCTAAAAATTTTGTAACTTTAAGGAAACCTTTACTAGGCCTCTGCGCTAGCATTTCACATGTCAATACGGTAAAATTAAACAATTTTAATTTGATATTTGCACAGGATCCTGGATGGTTCTCAGCATCATGTTCTGAGTACCAATTTTACGGGAGCCTCAGAATGACTGCCTAAAAATTTTAAAACTTTAAGCAAACCTTTACTAGGCCTCTGCGCTAGCATCTTACATGTCAATACGCTAAAATAAAACAATTTTTAATTTGATATCTGCTCAGGATCCTGGATAGTCCTCAGTATCATGTTCTGAACACCAATTTTACAGGAGCCTCAGAATGACCGCCTAAAGATTTTGTAACTTAAAGCAAACCTTTACTAGGCCTCTGCGCTAGCATCTTACATGTCAATACGCTAAAATAAAACAATTTTTAATTTGATATCTGCTCAGGATCCTGGATGGTTCTCAGTATCATTTTCTGAGTACCAATTTTACAGGAGCCTCAGAATGACCGCTTAAAAATTTTGTAACTTTAAGGAAACCTTTACTAGGTCTCTGCGCTAGCATCCTACGTGTCAGTACGCTAAAATTAAACAATTTTTAATTTGATATCTGCTCAGGATCCTGGATGGTTCTCAGTATCATTTTCTGAGTACCGATTTGACAGGAGCCTGATAATGAGCGCCTAAAAATTTTGTAACCTTAAGCAAACCTTTACTGGGGCTCTGCGCTAGCATCCTACATGTCAGTACGCTAAAATTATTAAATTTTTAATTTGATATCTGCTCAGGATCCTGGATGGTTCTCAGTATCATTTTCTGAGTACCGATTTGACAGGAGCCTGATAATGAGCGCCTAAAAATTTTGTTACTTTAAGCAAACCTTTACTGGGGCTCTGTGCTAGCATCCTACATGTCAGTACGCTAAAAGTAAACAATTTTTAATTTGATATCTGCTCAGGATCCTGGATGGTTCTCAGTATCATGTTCTGAGTAACAATTTAACAGGAGCCTCAGAATGACCGCCTTAAAATTTTGTAACTTTAAGGAAACCTTTACTAGGCCTCTGCGCTAGCATTTCACATGTCAATACGGTAAAATTAAACAATTTTAATTTGATATTTGCACAGGATCCTGGATGGTTCTCAGCATCATGTTCTGAGTACCAATTTTATAGGAGCCTCAGAATGACCGCTTAAAAATTTTTTAACTTTAAGGAAATCTTTACTAGGCCTCTGCGCTAGCATCCTACGTGTCAGTACGCTAAAATTAAACAATTTTTAATTTGATATCTGCTCAGGATCCTGGATGGTTCTCAGTATCATTTTCTGAGTACCGATTTGACAGGAGCCTGATAATTAGCGCTTAAAAATTTTGTAACTTTAAGCAAACCTTTACTGGGGCTCTGCGCTAGCATCCTAAATGTCAGTACGCTAAAATTAATAAATTTTTAATTTGATATCTGCTCAGGAGCCTGGATGGTTCTCAGTATCATTTTCTGAGTACCGATTTGACAGGAGCCTGATAATGAGCGCCTAAACATTTTGTAACCTTAAGCAAACCTTTACTGGGGCTCTGCGCTAGCATCCTACATGTCAGTACGCTAAAATTATTAAATTTTTAATTTGATATCTGCTCAGGATCCTGGATGGTTCTCAGTATCATTTTCTGAGTACCGATTTGACAAGAGCCTGATAACGAGCGCCTACAAATTTTGTTACTTTAAGCAAACCTTTACTGGGGCTCTGCGCTAGCATCCTACATGTCAGTACGCTAAAATTATTAAATTTTTAATTTGATATCTGCTCAGGATCCTGGATGGTTCTCAGTATCATGTTCTGAGTACCAATTTTACAGGAGCCTCAGAATGACCGCTTAAAAATTTTGTAACTTTAAGGAAACCTTTACTAGGCCTCTGCGCTAGCATCCTACGTGTCAGTACGCTAAAATTAAACAATTTTTAATTTGATATCTGCTCAGGATCCTGGATGGTTCTCAGTATCATGTTCTGAGTACCAATTTTACAGGAGCCTCAGAATGACCGCCTAAAAATTTTGTAACTTTAAGGAAACCTATACTAGGCCTCTGCGCTAGCATCTTAAATGTCAATACGCTAAAAGTAAACAATTTTTAATTTGATATCTGCTCAGGATCCTGGATGGTTCTCAGTATCATGTTCTGAGTACCAATTTTACAGGAGCCTCAGAATGACCGCCTAAAAATTTTGTAACTTAAAGCAAACCTTTACTAGGCCTCTGCGTTAGCATCTTACATGTCAATACGCTAAAAGTAAACAATTTTTAATTTGATATCTGCTCAGGATCCTGGATGGTTCTCAGTATCATGTTCTGAGTACCAATTTTACAGGAGCCTCAGAATGACCGTCTAAAAATTTTGTAACTTAAAGCAAACCTTTACTAGGCCTCTGCGCTAGCATCTTACATGTCAATACGCTAAAATAAAACAATTTTTAATTTGATATCTGCTCAGGATCCTGGATGGTTCTCAGTTACATGTTCTGAGTACCAATTTTACTAGAGCCTCAGAATGACCGCCTAAAAATTTTGTAACTTTAAGGAAACCTTAACTTGGCCTCTGCGCTAGCATCTTACATGTCAATACGCTAAAATAAAACAATTTTTAATTTGATATCTGCTCAGGATCCTGGATGGTTCTCAGTATCATGTTCTGAGTACCAATTTTACTGGAGCCTCAGAATGACCGCTTAAAACTTTTATAACTTTAAGGAAACCTTTACTAGGCCTCTGCGCTAGCATCTTACATGTCAATACGCTAAAATAAAACAATTTTTAATTTGATATCTGCTCAGGATCCTGGATGGTTCTCAGTAACATGTTCTGAGTACCAATTTTACAGGAGCCTCAGAATGACCGGCTTAAAATTTTGTAACTTTAAGGAAACCTTTACTTGGCCTCTGCGCTAGCATCTTACATGTCAATACGCTAAAATAAAACAATTTTTAATTTGATATCTGCTCAGGATCCTGGATGGTTCTCAGCATCATGTTCTGAGTACCAATTTTACGGGAGCCTCAGAATGACCGCCTAAAAATTTTAAAACTTTAAGGAAACCTTTACTAGGCCTCTGCGCTAGCATCCTACGTGTCAGTACGCTAAAATTAAACAATTTTTAATTTGATATCTGCTCAGGATCCTGGATGGTTCTCAGTATCATTTTCTGAGTACCGATTTGACAGGAGCCTGATAATGAGCGCCTAAAAATTTTGTTACTTTAAGCAAACCTTTACTGGGGCTCTGTGCTAGCATCCTACATGTCAGTACGCTAAAATTATTAAATTTTTAATTTGATATCTGCTCAGGATCCTGGATGGTTCTCAGTATCATGTTCTGAGTACCAATTTTACAGGAGCCTCAGAATGACCGCTTAAAAATTTTGTAACTTTAAGGAAACCTTTACTACGCCTCTGCGCTAGCATCCTACATGTCAGTACGGTAAAATTATTAAATTTTTAATTTGATATCTGCTCAGGATCCTGGATGGTTCTCAGTATCATGTTCTGAGTACCAATTTTACAGGAGCCTCAGAATGACCGCTTAAAAATTATTTAACTTTAAGGAAATCTTTACTAGGCCTCTGCGCTAGCATCCTACGTGTCAGTACGCTAAAATTAAACAATTTTTAATTTGATATCTGCTCAGGATCCTGGATGGTTCTCAGTATCATTTTCTGAGTACCGATTTGACAGGAGCCTGATAATGAGCGCCTAAAAATGTTGTAACCTTAAGCAAACCTTTACTGGGGCTCTGCGCTAGCATCCTAAATGTCAGTACGCTAAAATTAATAAATTTTTAATTTGATATCTGCTCAGGAGCCTGGATGGTTCTCAGTATCATTTTCTGAGTACCGATTTGACAGGAGCCTGATAATGAGCGCCTAAACATTTTGTAACCTTAAGCAAACCTTTACTGGGGCTCTGCGCTAGCATCCTACATGTCAGTACGCTAAATTATTAAATTTTTAATTTGATATCTGCTCAGGATCCTGGATGGTTCTCAGTATCATTTTCTGAGTACCGATTTGACAGGAGCCTGATAATGAGCGCCTAAAAATTTTGTTACTTTAAGCAAACCTTTACTGGGGCTCTGTGCTAGCATCCTACATGTCAGTACGCTAAAATTATTAAATTTTTAATTTGATATCTGCTCAGGATCCTGGATGGTTCTCAGTATCATGTTCTGAGTACCAATTTTACAGGAGCCTCAGAATGACCGCTTAAAAATTTTGTAACTTTAAGGAAACCTGTACTAGGCCTCTGCGCTAGCATCCTACGTGTCAGTACGCTAAAATTAAACAATTTTTAATTTGATATCTGCTCAGGATCCTGGATGTTTCTCAGTATCATGTTCTGAGTACCAATTTTACAGGAGCCTCAGAATGACCGCCTAAAAATTTTGTAACTTTAAGGAAACCTATACTAGGCCTCTGCGCTAGCATCTTACATGTCAATACGCTAAAATAAAACAATTTTTAATTTGATATCTGCTCAGGATCCTGGATGGTTCTAAGTATCATGTTCTGAGTACCGATTTGACAGGAGCCTGATAATGAGCGCCTAAAAATTTTGTAACCTTAAGCAAACCTTTACTGGGGCTCTGCGCTAGCATCCTAAATGTCAGTACGCTAAAATTAATAAATTTTTAATTTGATATCTGCTCAGGAGCCTGGATGGTTCTCAGTATCATTTTCTGAGTACCGATTTGACAGGAGCCTGATAATGAGCGCCTAAACATTTTGTAACCTTAAGCAAACCTTTACTGGGGCTCTGCGCTAGCATCCTACATGTCAGTACGCTAAAATTATTAAATTTTTAATTTGATATCTGCTCAGGATCCTGGATGGTTCTAAGTATCATGTTCTGAGTACCAATTGTACAGGAGCCTCAGAATGACCGCTTAAAAATTTTGTAACTTTAAGGAAACCTTTACTAGGCCTCTGCGCTAGCATCCTACGTGTCAGTACGCTAAAATTAAACAATTTTTAATTTGATATCTTCTCAGGATCCTGGATGGTTCTCAGTATCATGTTCTGAGTACCAATTTTACAGGAGCCTCAGAATGACCGGCTTAAAATTTTATAACTTTAAGGAAACTTTTACTACGCCTCTGCGCTAGCATCCTACATGTCAGTACGGTAAAATTATTAAATTTTTAGTTTGATATCTGCTCAGGATCCTGGATGGTTCTCAGTATCATGTTCTGAGTACCAATTTTACAGGAGCCTCAGAATGACCGCTTAAAAATTTTTTAACTTTAAGGAAACCTTTACTAGGCCTCTGCGCTAGCATCCTACGTGTCAGTACGCTAAAATTAAACAATTTTTAATTTGATATCTGCTCAGGATCCTGGATGGTTCTCAGTATCATTTTCTGAGTACCGATTTGACAGGAGCCTGATAATGAGCGCCTAAAAATTTTGTAATCTTAAGCAAACCTTTACTGGGGCTCTGCGCTAGCATCCTTAATGTCAGTACGCTAAAATTAATAAATTTTTAATTTGATATCTGCTCAGGAGCCTGGATGGTTCTCAGTATCATTTTCTGAGTACCGATTTGACAGGAGCCTGATAATGAGCGCCTAAAAATTTTGTTACTTTAAGCAAACCTTTACTGGGGCTCTGTGCTAGCATCCTACATGTCAGTACGCTAAAATTATTAAATTTTTAATTTGATATCTGCTCAGGATCCTGGATGGTTCTAAGTATCATGTTCTGAGTACCAATTGTACAGGAGCCTCAGAATGACCGCTTAAAAATTTTGTAACTTTAAGCAAACCTTTACTGGGGCTCTGTGCTAGCATCCTACATGTCAGTACGCTAAAATTATTAAATTTTTAATTTGATATCTGCTCAGGATCCTGGATGGTTCTCAGTATCATGTTCTGAGTACCAATTTTACAGGAGCCTCAGAATGACCGCTTAAAAATTTTATAACTTTACGGAAACCTTTACTAGGCCTCTGCGCTAGCATCCTTCATGTCAGTACGCTAAAATTAAACAATTTTTAATTTGATATCTTCTCAGGATCCTGGATGGTTCTCAGTATCATGTTCTGAATACCAATTTTACAGGAGCCTCAGAATGACCGCCTAAAAATTTTGTAACTTTAAGCAAACCTTTACTAGGCCTCTGCGCTAGCATCGTACATGTCAATACGCTAAAATAAAACAATTTTTAATTTGATATCTGCTCAGTATCCTGGATGGTTCTCAGTATCATGTTCTGAGTAACAATTTAACAGGAGCCTCAGAATGACCGCCTAAAAATTTTGTAACTTTAAGGAAACCTTTACTAGGCCTCTGCGCTAGCATTTTACATGTCAATACGGTAAAATTAAACAATTTTTAATTTCATATTTGCTCAGGATCCTGGATAGTTCTCAGTATCATGTTCTGAGTACCAATTTTACAGGAGCCTCAGAATTACCGCCTAAAAATTTTGTAACTTTAAGCAAACCTTTACTAGGCCTCTGCGCTAGCATCTTACATGTCAATACGCTAAAATATAACAATTTTTAATTTGATATCTGCTCAGGATCCTGGATGGTTCTCAGTATCATATTCTGAGTAACAATTTAACAGGAGCCTCAGAATGACCGCTTAAAAATTTTGTTACTTTAAGGAAACTTTTACTAGGCCTCTGCGCCAGCATTTTACATGTCAATGTGGCGTTTCCGTCACTTGTTTATCACAACACTAATAACTGTATAAGATATGTATATGTATATACTATAGACCACTGTATATAGGTTATGAAATGAAACACAGTCATACTTCACAATGTCACACACACGTCCGCTCTCTGCGGTGGTTGGAGTCCGAGTGTCAATGCTGACCCTTTTCCCCACCACCTAAGGTCGATGTGTGCAACTACCTTTATTATCAAATATAAATCATCACATCTCTCCCTTTATTTATATTTGTTTTAATTTTAGTATTTTCATTGTTATTATAACTGCACAAACAACTCACACAATTAAATTTGTAAAAGTATTATTATTTTATTACTACTCGTTTTATTTATATTCTTCTTCCCTTCATTTCCATTTACTTATTGCCAAATCTTTGACAATTCATCATTATGACTAAGTCTCCACTGGCCTTTTTCCTTTATGAATTCCTTTGAAACTCTTGTCCAGTCTCATATATTTTTAACATACACTTGTCCTCAGATTCCTTTCCTATATTACATAGTATTACGTTCCTTTCTCTATTTTCACAGTCTTTTCCCTTTTCCTTCATTATTTTATCATTATCTCTTAAGTATTTTTCCATCAGTGTCCTTGTGTTCTCTTGCCACCATATTAATATAATTAAGTCGGCAATCGCTTCTGCATTGCCATCATACTGGAATGCCTTTAGTGCACGAACTCAAGTAATCGTTTGTGTAATATAAGGGATGTAAAAATTTTATTCCCTTTTAACATGGGTGTTAACATTACATACCCTAAGCTCCGTCGTGTTTCATGGTGTGATTAAACGTCTTCAATAATTTCAGTGTTTACTGCATTAAGTATGTAATCTAGAAAAAGAATCTGCAATGTTTGCTTACAAGGTTAATACACAACTTTTTGATATAAACTTGTAATCGAACGACGCATTCAATCCTGGCACAAGGTTTCAGACCAAATACTCCTAATGACGTGTGACGCCAATGTCTCTTTTTCTCTTCGACAATACTGTTTGCCACCCGTGTGAAACTCTTTATTTCAGTGAGCTATAAGCCGTGAGCAATATTAATCGTCAGATCGTTTTATTATTGGATCATAATATTGTAAGGTCTTAATTTCGTATACAATTTTATTTATATTTATACTTTAAGAACCGACTCCGCTTGTTCATATGTACTTCATTAACTTTTGTATTTTTACTGTCTTTAACAAAACGATAAAAATTTCCTAATCGGTTCCGATTTACAGACTAGTTATGCACTTTTTACACAAATGAGTAAATACATAGTTGATTATTCTGGTTCAGTAACCTTTGTACTACTTTAATATATTTATTAACCGACTTCAAAAAAAGGAGGAGGTTCTCAATTCGTCGGGGACTTTTTTTTTTTTTTTTTTTTTTTTCTTTTCTATGTATGTTCCCCGATTACTCGACGATGGCTGGACCGATTTGGAAAATTCTTTTTTTGTTTGAAAGGGTATAGTTTCTAGTTGGTCCCATAGTCACCAATTCACGATCTGATGATGGGATCCCAGGGAAATCGAAGACAACTCTCAAATTTTATAGGCACTTATTACGTTTTTCATATATTTTCTAAAGCTGTTCAAGTATTTGCGTCTGATAATCATCATCTCCTGTGGTTGAGCTAATGATGGAAGGTACAACTCCTCAACGGTTAGGAGTTAAAAGAAAATTCTTTCAAAATTATACGTAATCATAGACCGATAGGTAAATTCTTTCAGGCTCTTATTAACCGACTACAAAAAAGGAGGGAGTTCTCAATTCGTTGGGGAATTTTTAATTTTTATGTATGTTCCCCATTACTCGAAGATGGCTGGACCGATTTGGAAAATTCTTTTTTTTACTTAAACAAAATAAGAATCTACTTTCCGCTAAAAATTTGAAAATAAATTATTTTTAACAAAAAACAAAAACCGACTTCAAAACTAAACAAATCTAAACTAAAAAGTAGAAAATAATACTTTTAAGAACTTCCTTAATTCTGAAGTCGGTGCCAGCCAAAGCAAAATAACCTTAAATAGACACATATTCGATTAACCTATAAATTTGTAAACGTAATCAAAATACCGTTCGAAAGTATCCGTCCTGGCTGGCACCGACTTCAAAATTAAGGAAGTTCTTAAAAGTATTATTTTCTACTTTTTAGTTTAGATTTGTTTAGTTTTGAAGTCGGTTTTTGTTTTTTGTTAAAAATAATTTTCTAAATGCTTTTCTCTTTTACAGGAAAGCTTGTGATCTAAGAAATAGTTGTTACATTATATTCAACGCATTTATTTAAATCTTTATACTCAAAATCATCAACTTCCAAAAGTTTAAAATGTCACCAATATTTTTACTCATATGAATAGAACAATTTAATTTTCTCAGAGATTAATATTTATTAAAACTTAACTTCAAACTACTTCTTTTGAGTAAGTACATCGCAAGTTTACAGGCAAGACAAGTAACACGTAGAGGGTGTGTGTGTGTGTTATCCTGGCCGATTTCGACCACAGCGACTGTTGGTACTGGATTTTTTCTTTTTAATACGACTAAGGGTTACGTCGTTCTAACCTTTGGTGCGCTCTTAGATGACTCGCATAACCGACTTTATTCACGAACGTACGTGCGCATTGCGGACACTCCAATGCACCGCCGACATAATTATAGGTGATGGCCACTGGTGGTCGTGCCTTAAGCTCATCTCTTTTCTTGTCGAGCTCGTTGCGTCGCTCTATTTCAAATGTATTTACCTGGTTATATATGAGCTGGCGCCACTCAGGCCGCTGTGCTGCCTTTGCTTCCCACTGAGAGGGCTCTATTTTGCACCGTTTCATATGTCTTTTCAGAACATCTCTATATATTAGGTACTGGCCACCACTTTTACGCTTACCGTACTGGAGTTCTGAAAAGAAGATGCGCTTTGCCAGCCTGTCACTCGACATACGAGACACGTGCCCACACCATCGAAGCTGCCGCCTCATTAGATAACCTTCAATACCTCCAACCTTTGCGCGTCTCAGAACATTTGTATTTCTGATTTGGTCTGACTATCGGATGTTCATGATGTCTCGGAGACATTTAAGGTGAAATCTGTCGAGTAAACGTATGTGCTTACGGTATAAGGTCCATGCCTCAGATGAGTACAAAAGGCTTGGCAGTACTATACTCATATAAACGTTTATTTTCGTGGAGAGCCTGAGATCATGCGAGTGAAATACTTTGGCTCGTAGTTTACCATAAGCCGCAGCAGCAGCATTTAATCTGTTGTTTATCTCAGAATCTAGATCACATTTTGAAGTTATTGTGCTAACAAGATACCTAACTTCTCCACGTGTTTCAATGTTTTAATGGTTTACAGGATAACGACATCTTTACACGGGATTAAATATGCTTAATTTTACAAAATATTATTAATAATATATATTTTATATTTCACTATTTACTTATTTTAGATAACTTTTGTTTTATTTATTTTTTATTATATTTATATATTTATGTAATATGTAGTAAAAACCTTAACAATTTAAGATAATTAATTTTGTTTTATACAACTTATAAAAATATTATTCTGAATAATTTCTTCAAATATTACCATTGCTTCTTCATATTTAAAATATTTTATTCAACATTAAATAATTACACGATTATAATTTTTACTGAACGTTATGAGTCTACTACCAGTTCGGAAAGAAGAAGCCACAGACCTGAGAAGAACTGGCGAAAGAAACTCAGCGGGACTAATATTATTATGTTGTCTTAATCTGTGATTTTTTCCAAGTTAAATTAAATTTTGCAATAATTGCTACCAGTATCTTCATTAAGGTCCGATCATTCCAACTATCAACCTCCAATTACACATTCCAATGTTGTGTTATCATCCATGTATATTGTATATATTATATGTATCATCGACATCGGTTCATTTGCTGGTTTAATCACCTTTTCGTTGATCTTCTTATCTTCCGCTTCTAAATATTAATTTTGCATAGTGGCCCACATTGGCCTATATAACCCATATAAATAAACCCTAACATGTATCACTGTCACTTATTACTTCCACATCGTCAATACTGCTTACTACTAAAGCATTAGTTTCTGCAATGATTTGATCACAAAATATTAAAATTCCAATTATTAGTATTTTTTCCTTTAAATCATTTGTATTACTCCGTTTCTCAACAATTAATAAATTATTTCTATTATTTTCTGTCTTTCTCCATTCCTCCCACTCTCATGTTCTGGTGGAACGAGATTAAACACGAACAGTGAAAGTTGATTCAAAATTTTATTAATTTATCGGAATCAACCGTGTTCTCTGAGGCACGGGGTGAATATTACCAACTCGGGGATATTCCCGAAGATCCTCCGGGTAGCTACTACTATAGTAACTACACCAATTTCAAATAAAATATAATTGTTTGTATTCAAGACATTATCACCATCAAACAGATTTTCATTCTCTCATTCATTTTCTGTCTCATTTGATTTTCCATATAATATCATGATTTCGTATTAAAACCATTTTTTCCTTTATCAACCAAGTATCTCAGTTTACGACTATCAGACGATCTACTAATATTGTAGCATCAATCGACCTTTCAGACGATTTACTAATATTGTAGTTTTCGAGTTTTCACACGATCTACTAATTAAATATCATAGTACCAATCGACTTTTCAGACGATTTACTAATTTTGTAGTACCGATCGACCTTTCGGACGATCTACTAATATTGTAGTACCGATCGAGTTTTCACCCGATCTACTAATTAAATATCATAGTACAATCGACTTTTCAGACGATTTACTAATTGAATTTTGAAGTACCAATCGACTCTTCAGATGATTTACTTATTGAATTTTGTAATACCAATCGACTCTTCAGACGATTTACTAATTGAATTTTGTAGGACCAATCGACTATTCAGACGATTTACTAATTGAACTTTGTAGTACCAATCGACTCTTCAGACGATTTACTAATTGAATTTTGTAGTACCAATCGACTCTTCAGACGATTTACTAATTGAATTTTGTAGTACCAATCGACTCTTCAGACGATTTACTAATTGAATTTTGTAGTACCAATCGACTATTCAGACGATTTACTAATTGAACTTTGTAGTACCAATCGACTCTTCAGACGATTTACTAATTGAATTTTGTAGTACCAATCGACTCTTCAGACGATTTACTAATTAAATTTTGTAGTACCAATCGACTGTTCAGACGATTTACTAATTGAATTTTGTAGTACCAATCGACTATTCAGACGATTTACTAATTGAATTTTGTAGTATCAATCGACTCTTCAGACGATTTACTAATTGAATTTTGTAGTACCAATCGACTATTCAGACGATTTACTAATTGAATTTTGTAGTATCAAACGACTCTTCAGATGATTTACTAATTGAATTTTGTAGTACCAATCGACTCTTCAGACGATTTACTAATTGAATTTTGTAGTACCAATCGACTCTTCAGACGATTTACTAATTGAATTTTGTAGTACCAATAGATTATTAGCTGTAAAATTGTTCCAGTCACATACTATTATTATTTGTCCAATGCAAGTAGAAAAATCAATAGACACTCAGTATTCATTAATTTGAAGTAATCAAATTACTTCTTATTATTTATTTTATAATAAATTGTTATTATAAATATATATCCAATTCGACTCTGGATGACCAAGGAAACTCACCACCGTCAATCCCGCGGTGTGATACTACGATGCCGGAAGTTCAGTTCCGGCAAAGTGCAGTTCGCAAAGCACTCCTTTCCTTGGACATTCATAAGTCGAATGGGCCCGATGGCATCCCTCCGATCATGTTGAAGACATGTGCTCCGGAGTTGGCACCGGTCTTAACGCGTCTTTTCCGGCACTCCTATTCATCAGGCGTAGTCCCGAAATCCTGGAAGGCCGCTTTAGTGCACCCGATCCCAAAAAAAGGCAACCGCTCGGATCCGTCCAATTACAGGCCTATAGCAATTACCTCCTTGTTCTCCAAGATAATGGAGTCCATTATCAACTGCCAGCTCCTGCGGTACCTAGAGGAGCACCGGCTGATTAGTGACCGCCAGTACGGCTTTCGTCGAGGTCGCTCAGCCGGTGATCTTCTAGTTTACCTGACACATAGATGGGCAGAAGCAGTTGAGACCAAGGGGGAGGCGCTTGCGGCCAGTCTGGACATAGCGAAGGCCTTTGATCGGGTATGGCACAAAGCGCTTCTTTCGAAGCTGCCTTCCTATGGGCTTCCCGAGAAATTGTGCAACTGGATCACCAGCTTTTTGGCAGATCGGAGCATCAAGGTCGTTGTCGACGGTGCCTGCTCTGATCCTAAATATGTCAACGCTGGTGTTCCACAAGGCTGTGTACTGTCTCCTACTCTGTTCCTTCTGCATATCAATGACATGCTGCAAATCAGCAACATTCATTGCTATGCAGATGATAGCACTGTAGATGCACTGT
Organism: Boloria euphrosyne; assembly: GCA_951802675.2. Classification (NCBI taxonomy): domain Eukaryota; kingdom Metazoa; phylum Arthropoda; class Insecta; order Lepidoptera; family Nymphalidae; genus Boloria; species Boloria euphrosyne. The sequence continues at coordinate 9,362,069 of OX637896.1, forward strand.
ACACTGGCCGCGCTAATATTTCTCGGGAGTACGTCGACGAGTGCCGGAACAAACTTGTGTCTGAAGTCGAAACCTTGTTAACCAAAGTCTCGAATTGGGGTCGACTAAACTTAGTCCAATTTAACCCCAAAAAGACACAAGTTTGCGCGTTGACCGCTAAAAAGTCGCCGTTTGTCGTAACTCCTCAATTTGCGGGCACTCCCCTGTCTGCCACAGCCAGTATCGGGATACTTGGCGTCGATATTTCGAGCAACGTCCAGTTTCGTGGTCACTTGGAAGGTAAGGCCAAATTGGCCTCTAAGAAGCTTGGTGTGCTCAGTAAGGCGAGACAGTACTTCACGTCGGGTCAGCGTCTTAATCTTTATAAGGCGCAAATCCGACCCCACATGGAATACTGTTCTCATCTCTGGGCGGGAGCTCCCCAGTATCAGCTACTTCCATTTGACCGCATTCAACATAGGGCGGTTCGAATTATCAACGATCAAGCTCTTTCCGATCGGCTTGATCCTTTAGCTTTGCGTAGAGATGTTGGATCACTCTGCATCTTCTACCGCATTTATCACGGGGAGTGTTCTGAGTAATTGTTCGGACTGATCCCGGCCGCAGAATTTCATCATCGGACATCGCGCCAAAACCGAAAATTCCATCCTCACCACCTCGATGTCCAGCGTTCCACAACAGTGCGATTTCTAAGACATTTTTTGCCCCGCACAACCACTCTGTGGAACCAGCTGTCGCCTGCGGTCTTTCCGAACCGTTACGACCTGGCAACCTTTAAGAAGAGAGCGTATTCTTTCTTGAAAGGCCGGCAACGCAACTGCAAGCCCTGTGGTGTTGCAGTTGTCCATGGGCGGCGGTGATCACTTACCATCAGGTGAGCCTCCTGCCCGTTTGCCCCCTTTGTCCCATAAAAAAAAATATATATATTATTTCTATTTATGTATAATATCTTATTACATACAATTTTAAGACCATACGAAAGCTAGTTTAACATTCAGTAATTAAAATACACTCCGAGATTAAAAAGTAAAAAGCATTTTAAGCATTATGATTTAAAATTACAATACGAATTCATTTGAATTTCATTACTTTAAAATAACCAACTACAATATTTTTTCTTTATTACAACAAAAGAAATTATATTACATTATGGAAATCCTTTGTCATATAAATGACATAATTCTAAGCCATAGATCATTGGTATACTGTCCATTTGTTTATTTATTTATTTTTTTGTTTATTAGAACAAAAACTGAACAAATACTGTAATATTTACTTTAAATACTATTGTCATGTAAAAATACGTTAGACAAGATATTTGAAATCTAAAAAAGACACTTTATATTGCTGTGTTGTTGTCTTCAGCATTTTTTAACGTCTCACTGCTGGGCACAGGTCTCCCTCAGTACGAGGGGGATATTTCATCGTTTATAGATTTATCTTATTACTTTTCCTTTTTTTTCTTTTGAATAATATATAATTTCACATACCTTAATCCTCGTCGCCATTTGTGGCGTTTCCGTCACTTGTTTATCACAACACTAATAACAGTATAAGATATGTATATGTATATACTATAGACCACTGTATATAGGTTATGAAATGAAACACAGTACTACTTCACAATGTCACACACACGTCCGCTCTCTGCGGTGGTTGGAGTCCGAGTGTCAATGCTGACACTTTTCCCCACCACCTAAGGTCGGTGTGTGCAACTACCTTTATTATCAAATATAAATCATCACAGACAATACGGTAAAATTAAACAATTTTTAATTTGATATTTGCTCAGGATCCTGGATGGTTTTCAGTATCATATTCTGAGTACCAATTTTACAGGAGCCTCAGAATGACCGCCTAAAAATTTTGTAACTTTAAGGAAACCTTTACTAGGCCTCTGCGCTAGCATCTTACATGTCAATACGCTAAAATTAAACAATTTTTAATTTGATATCTGCTCAGGATCCTGGATGATTCTCAGTATCATGTTCTGAGTACCAATTTTACAGGAGCCTCAGAATGACCGCCTAAAAATTTTGTAACTTTAAGGAAACCTTTATTAGGCCTCTGCAGTAGCATCTTACATGTCAATACGCTAAAATTAAACAATTTTTAATTTGATATCTGCTCAGGATCCTGGATGGTTCTCAGTATCATGTTCTGAGTACCAATTTTACAGGAGCCTCAGAATGACCGCCTAAAAATTTCGTTACTTTAAGGAAACCTCTACTAGGCCTCTGCGCTAGCATCTTACATGTCAATACGCTAAAATTAAAATATTTTTAATTTGATGTCTGCTCAGGATCCTGGATGGTTCTCAGTATCATTTTCTGAGTACCAATTTGACAGGAGCCTGATAATGAGCGCCTAAAAATTTTGTAACTTTAAGCAAACCTTTACTAGGGCTCTGCGCTAGCATCTTACATGTCAGTACGCTAAAATTATTAATTTTTTAATTTGACATCTGCTCAGGATCCTGGATGGTTCTCAGTATCATGTTCTGAGTACCAATTTTACAGGAGCCTCAGAATGACCGCCTAAAAATTTTGTAACTTTAAGGAAACCTTTATTAGGCCTCTGCAGTAGCATCTTACGTGTCAATACGCTAAAATTATTAAATTTTTAATTTGATATCTGCTCAGGACCCTGGATGGTTCTCAGTATCATTTTCTGAGTACCAATTTGACAAGAGCCTGATAATGAGCGCCTAAAAATTTTGTAACTTTAAGCAAACCTTTACTAGGGCTCTGCGCTAGCATCCTAAATGTCAGTACGCTAAAATTAATAAATTTTAAAATTTGATATCTGCTCAGGAGCCTGGATGGTTCTCAGTATCGTTTTCTGAGTACCGATTTGACAGGAGCCTGATAATGAGCGCCTAAAAATTTTGTAACCTTAAGCAAACCTTTACTGGGGCTCTGCGCTAGCATCCTACATGTCAGTACGCTAAAATTATTAAATTTTTAATTTGATATCTGCTCAGGATCCTGGATGGTTCTCAGTATCATGTTCTGAGTAATAATTTAACAGGAGCCTCAGAATGACCGCTTAAAAATTTTGTAACTTTAAGGAAACTTTTACTAGGCCTCTGCGCCTGCATTTTACATGTCAATACGGTAAAATTAAACAATTTTTAATTTGATATTTGCTCAGGATCCTGGATGGTTCTCAGTATCATGTTCTGAGTACCAATTTTACAGGAGCCTCAGAATGACTGCCTAAAAATTTTGTAACTTTAAGGAAACCTATACTAGGCCTCTGCGCTAGCATCTTACATGTCAATACGCTAAAAGTAAACAATTTTTAATTTGATATCTGCTCAGGATCCTGGATGGTTCTCAGTATCATGTTCTGAGTACCAATTTTACAGGAGCCTCAGAATGACCGTCTAAAAATTTTGTAACTTTAAGGAAACCTGTACTAGGCCTCTGCGCTAGCATCCTACGTGTCAGTACGCTAAAATTAAACAATTTTTAATTTGATATCTGCTCAGGATCCTGGATGGTTCTCAGTATCATGTTCTGAGTACCGATTTGACAGGAGCCTGATAATGAGCGCCTAAAAATTGTGTAACCTTAAGCAAACCTTTACTGGGGCTCTGCGCTAGCATCCTACATGTCAGTACGCTAAAAGTAATAAATTTTTTATTTGATATCTGCTCAGGATCCTGGATGGTTCTCAGTATCATGTTCTGAGTACCAATTTTACAGGAGCCTCAGAATGACCGCTTAAAAATATTGTAACTTTAAGGAAACATTTACTAGGCCTCTGCGCTAAAATTAAACAATTTTTAATTTGATATCTGCTCAGGATCCTGGATGGTTCTCAGTATCATGTTCTGAGTAACAATTTTGCAGGAGCCTCAGAATGACCGCTTAAAAATTTTGTAACTTTAAGGAAACCTTTACTAGGCCTCTGCGCTAGCATCCTACATGTCAGTACGCTAAAATTAAACAATTTTTAATTTGATATCTGCTCAGGATCCTAGTTGGTTCTCAGTATCATGTTCTGAGTACCAATTTTGCAGGAGCCTCAGAATGACCGCTTAAAAATTTTGTAAATTTAAGGAAACCTTTACTTGGTCTCTGCGCTAGCATCCTACATGTCAGTACGCTAAAATTAAACAATTTTTAATTTGATATATGCTCAGGATCCTGGATGGTTCTCAGTATCATGTTCTGAGTACCAATTTTACAGAAGCCTCAGAATGACCGCTTAAAAATTTTGTAAATTTAAGGGAACCTTTACTAGGCCTCTGCGCTAGCATCCTACATGTCAGTACGCTAAAATAAAACAATTATTAATTTGATATCTGCTCAGGATCCTGGATGGTTCTCAGTATCATTTTCTGAGTACCGATTTGACAGGAGCCTGAGAATGAGCGCTTAAAAATTTTGTAACCTTAAGCAAACCTTTACTGGGGCTCTGCACTAGCATCCTACATGTCAGTACGCTAAAATTAATAAATTTTTAATTTGATATCTGCTCAGGATCCTGGATGGTTCTCAGTATCATTTTCTGAGTACCGATTTGACAGGAGCCGGAGAATGAGCGCCTAAAAATTTTGTAAACTTAAGCAAACCTTTACTGGGGCTCTGCGCTAGCATCCTACATGTCAGTACGCTAAAATTATTAAATTTTTAATTTGATATCTGCTCAGGATCCTGGATGGTTCTCAGTATCATTTTCTGAGTACCGATTTGACAGGAGCCGGAGAATGAGCGCCTAAAAATTTTGTAACCTTAAGCAAACCTTTACTGAGGCTCTGCGCTAGCATCCTACATGTCAGTACGCTAAAATTAATAAATTTTTAATTTGATATCTGCTCAGGATCCTGGATGGTTCTCAGTATCATGTTCTGAGTACCAATTTTACAGCAGCCTCAGAATGACCGCCTAAAAATTTTGTATTTTTAAGCAAACCTTTATTAGGCCTCTGCGCTAGCATCTTACATGTCAATACGCTAAAATTAGACAATTTTTAATTTGATATCTGCTCAGGATCCTGGATGGTTCTCATTTATGCATCAATCTAAATTCTTAATAATTAATTTATATATGTCACAATATATACATCGTGCGCGACGACAGCGACACGTCACAGGTGGCCATTATGGACAATATTGTCACAGCGCGAGAAGTAAGTAAATATTGTTAAAAAAATTAATGAAACTTGTGTTAACTGTTATTTTACTATATTAGACAATTTTGGACGATGATAGTCAGTAACATTATTGCCAATAACATTAAAATTGTTGTTTTCAGTGAGAAATGAGCCTACTGGTGACTAAAAGGGGGTTTCGATCCATTACCAAAAATTATTTTGCAACCGGAGAAGATGAATAAATTGGAAGAATACCAAAATTTTAAAAAACTGTAGATAGAGATTATTGACATAAGTACGGGTAACAAACGTATTACAAAATGCCAATAAGAATAGTCAACCTGTAGACTTTATGTTGTTGTTCTGTTTATGTATATAAATATGTATGTGTTAAAATGAATATCACAATATGTTTATGTTGTTGATGATTGTTGATACTTACTTAATTAAATTTCTGTTTTTTTTAGTTGTAAGTAAATAAAAATATTTATTATTTTTACCCGACTATTATTTATACCTAAAGTATAAGACAATTGTAAGAACATAAATACATAAGTACAATGGGCTAATGAAACTGTTGATCAGTTAACTGCTATGTCATTTTCATAAGTTCATATTATAAATACCATTTACAGGGTTCATTGGTAAAATAAAAAAAAACTGAAATACTAAATTGTAATAACTTTAAATAAAATACAATATACATTACAAAAACTTGTTTCATTTACTTGAAAATATTGGAGGTTGAAGATTTACCAGAACACAGAAAATATGTTATATATCATCAATGTGATAAAATAAGTTCTCAGGAATTTTATTTAAAATGTGATGCGAAAAACCTTTAGTCGCTGCATTATTCGCTCAACATGGATTAGCTCTAGGTATTTTATTAGTGGCATCTGTTTCCTCTCTTGTAAATTCTCCTTTATTTTAACACATCTTATTAGGACCATATTAAATTTATCTCAAAAACTATTAGTAAATGCAGTTATTTGCAATATGGATTTGACAGCTCAAGTCAGCGACAAAATTATCAATTTTAGCAGGTATATATTACTTTTCTCTATGATTTTAGCCGTAGCGAGCGCTGTGATCGTTTAGCCTACTCGCTCCACCCGCTTTGCACCCTGCCAATACTCTATGTTATATAATTCACAAGCAAACTTAACTTTAACTAGGTGTAGGTGTTACTATCGCCATCTATTGAGGTCTTAGTGTAACAACTACAACCTACACTCTAAACCAATGCGACGCCACATGGATAGGGATCGCAATCCCGCAAAACGGGATCCCGCATTCCCGCAAAACGGGATCCCGCATTCCCGCGGGATCCTGCTGCATTTATTGATCTGCTGAATCCCGCACCTTCAAAGTGCGGATCCGCGGATCCCGCACCTTAAAAATAAGAAAAAGTCAGACAGACAACAAGCTAAAGGATTTTGAGAAAATTTTGAGAAAGAAATGACGTTTATTTAAAGTACTTTTTACTGAAGTAATATCGTTGATTCCTACGGGAAAACACATTAACTGGTTCTATGGAACGATAAGAATAAGAAGGATCTTACCAAATATGGCTAACTCTTGCTAATAGGCTTATAGAAAAGTGCAATCTATACTATTTATAAAGCTGGTTTGATTTGAAACTAAACTACTGGTTTGATTTGAAAAAAATCTTTTGGTGTTGGATAGTCCGTTTATCGAGGAAGGCTATAGGTTATATAACATCCCGATACGAGTTACGACCTATAGGAGCGGAGCATCAATGAAAAATGTTCCAAAAACGAAAGAAAATTATTCCTTTTGAGAGCTTCCATTGTGTGCGTTGCGTAAACGGTTAAAGTTATGCAAAAATCATGTATGACGGCATTGTTCCTCTTTAAAAGTCCACGATAGCATATGTCTATCTTTTAAAGTTGACTCGCTTTAACCTTTTTTATGGTAATGAAATTTGTTTTAAGATAATGCATTATTTGCGTAGGTATTTAATAAATATAATATTAATCCTTATGCAAATAAATAAGTTTTTCATGACAAGTATTTAATTTTAAACAAAATTGATTTTGGCATCATTTGATTTCAATAAATATCTTATGAAATATCACGGATTTAACATAACTTAGAAAAAAAATCACCACGTGCAAGACGGGCAGACGGGAGAACGCGAGCGTAGCCGCGGGAAAGGCTAATAGTATAATATGTCTGTCTCATATTAAAAACAATATCTTAGCTAATCGATGTGTGTGTTTACACAATAAGAAATAAAAAAGAGAACCTTTAAATTGGAAATTATTTGTTGGTACATTAGAAGTAATAGCATAAAACCTAGCATGTTTTTTGTACTTTTAGCGCAAGCGTAGCCGCGGATCCTGCTAGTGTTTGATAACAGTTAATTTTTACACAAAATTCTATAGTTTCAATGTGGTTTTATAACATTATCTCAAAGATGTAGATGAGAAGATGAAGAATATCAATCCCGCATATCAATCCCGCGGGATTGAATAGGCTGCGGGATTGCAATCCCTACACACGGATACATATTCCGCTAACGCTATCTATCAACTAGGCGTTGAAAATATTTGAAGTATTTAAAATAATTAATATTATTGCTATGTTTCATCGCTGAAGAAAAAAAAACAATAAGTAATTATAAATAGCATTGTAATGATATTACCTTTAATTTGATTGTGAAATGTAGTGGCAGTTACACATTTTATTACATCAAATTCATAAACTATTTGTGCAACTTTAATAATGACTTGGTGATTTTTTATCTTTGATTATAATAATTTAATTCCAGGATTACCTAATGTTATAACTAACCTAATTAATAAAAAGCCAAACGTAAATGTCGAGGTCATAGACTATGTAGTACGAGTATATACGTCTAGTGTGTAGTCTCCTTAATCTGTGGGTTTAGTGTCTTAAATCTAAATAATATTATTTTATCTGTGACGGTGAACGTCGGGGACATGGAGGTTAGATACAGGAGAACCATCGCTTCATACTAAAGCATTACCCGCCTGTCTCTGAAAATGTGTAGAATTTACAACGCGCTGCCGTCAATAAGTAGTATCTGTGAAGTTAGCTATTTATGAGTACTGTCACTATTGTGACAACGTGAAGTTAGGCATTGAGACAACATAGCGATCGCAGCGCCTCCTTGGTTTGACAATATTTCTGAGACACTACATTCTAGGGCCTTGGTTCTCCTGTATCTAACCTCCATGGTCGGGGAACTACTTTTCAATGTTTCAATTTTTTGTTAATTATACTTTTATAATAAAAACAAAATCGCAATCTTTTATGGAATGTAGTATTTATTATATGAAAAAGCTGTAAAATAAATGTTGTTGTTTTACAATTATATGTGCTCGTAATGTAGACACCGCAGTATTTAAGTTTACTTAGGTTTTAGCCTTTAGGTAAGTTAGTATATTTATTTTCATTCTCATATATTCCGATTTTCACATATATTTTGAAAGATTACACTTTTTCCTTGTTGGCCTTTTAATTTAAAAAGAGATTAGGCTACACGCGCCACTGTTAATAAATTCATAATATAAATTCAGTCATCATATTTATATCACACATTTAAAATTGTATTTTAATAATTTAAATATTTGACCCATATTGGATAAATAATACCCGCAACATGAAGTGGAAACTCTGGCTCTGTTCATTCCTGTCGCAGACACATATCTGTTACTAACCTGTGCAAGTAAATTACTACTACCTTAGTATTGTTACACTATTCACCTTTTGTACCTGTTATTTCATAAAACGAGTGACTCATTTGTTTTTTTTTTTCATGTTTAGAGAATCTACTAAGCAACTATGAATTTACAGATCACATTACCAAGAGATCAGAGGATTATGAATTAATTCTTACCACATTGAAGATGCCCATGACCGGTAGTCGAATATTGTAAAGAATAACTTCAAGATAAAGGTAATCTGTGGACTGCAAACTGTGGTAAATATAATAAATAAACAAGGTGTATATATTATAAAAATAATACACTCTTTTATTTTTTAAAATAGAGCTACTTTAAGATGCTGAAAGAATGAGACAATAAATGATGAGTATTCTATAAATGGACTTATGTTATGCCTGTAGGTATGAAGGGAATATGAGTATATAATATTTTTATAGTCATTGTTTTAATACAAACATTATAGAAGTATAAAAATTATAAGATACATAATAATTATGATGATTTAGTTTCCAATAATTTTAAAAAAATGCAATACTCATAAATTTTGATGACACATATGGCTCAGTTGGTAGCGGTGCTACTTTCTGCACCAGCGGTGGTAGGTTCGAATTTCACTGGGTGCAATCATTTGTTAGCACAAATGTTTGTACTCCAGTCATGGGTGTTTATATTTATAATATGAAATATATGAACTAATAAGTATCCGTAATACAAGCCTCATAGCTTACCACCGAACTAGATGGCCCTATTGTAATAATGTCCCAACATATTTATTTATATTATTTTATAAAGAATAAAGTCAACAATGATAATATATACCTGATACAGGAATGTAAATAATTACTATAAATGACAGAATTTACCAATTTACCTATTGATAATGTACTAATGGCAAGCAGCTATAACCACAAGAAATAAATAATAACATTTATTTTAGATATTTTCAGACTCAAAAGAGAAACTTAGAAATCATGTAAATCTTACAACAACAGTGTTGTGATATTTATATTTTTAATAATAAATCCACCAAGTGGACATTTACACATGCTATACATTTAGGTACTTCCTTTATTTTTCATTTTTAAAATTAAGTTCCTATATTAAAGTTTAATCTAAAAGAAACTATAACTATAGGAATAGATTTAAAGTATTACATTTTCTTTTTCAGATTCATCTCAACGAGCAACAAAGACAACAGTCATCTATTGCTTTATTTAAATAAGAAGACAATTAAATATACACTTATGCATATTCAAACTTACGTATAAATCAAATACTTAGTTATATCATTGGATCTACTTGTGGTGTTAATAAAAATGACAATATTGTACCTATTTTTATTCCAATTTTAATTTTAATTTTTTTTTTTTTTTACTAGGTCATATGAAGGTAATTCAAAGCAATTTTTCAGTGGCATTTTGTAAGAAAAGATTTTGTTTTTGTTTAGATTGTGTTAATTTTTAAAATCAATTTATGTATTATAGTATTTATGTATCTGACTAAATAAGTAATTAAGTACAAAATTATAAAATATTTATATATAGGTAGGTACACAAATGTTTGAGAATTATTTAATTATTAAGTGTATCAAAGATATGTAAGAAATACTTGTATACTACAAAAATATGTGAAAAGTACTATTAAATTATAAGAAATGTGAACACTATGTGGAATCAAATTATTAGTTTATGATTAATAATTAAGTTTTATTTTTATATTTATATCAATATTTCGATAAATTACTTTTTTTTTCACACAGCCCTAGTGTGTGTCTGATTTTCAGAAAGTTTGCTACCTTGCTGCTATAATATAAAGTCGGAAAAGTAACAATTCACAATTCCTAAAAATGTCACTAAAATATTGAATATTATATTTTAAAATTCATTATTATGCACATAAGCTTAATTTAATATTAAAATAATATTGTTCTGTTCTGTAATAATATTGTCTGACCGAGTTCTTATGTATAAACAATATTCTATACCAATAAACAATTTAAACGCTTGTCTTTTATTTCGTCAACAAAATACACTTGAAATATTACCACTGACATCTAATGTCATGCGAAACGTCAAATGTCAAGATCGAGTCTGGACAAAAGTCTATAGAGCGTTGAGTCTATGGATATTGTCTCTTATGAGATAGGTTCTAACGGATGTCAAAAATATTGTTCTACATCTAATGATACACGCACTCGTCTGTCTACGAGAGCGGTCTACATTTTTTAATAATATGCAGGTACATGTAACCTAAACGTAACAAGTACACAATAATATAAATAAAAAAATACATCAAAACGGGATATATTTTGCGTTAATATTACATGTAACAATGGCGGGAGGATAGTGTAACATAGATGATGCAGTACGTCATTCGTCTCCGAGTGTCGTTAAGTTGAATGTATAAGGCGATTTTACTCGACCTAGTCCTATAATATTCATACATGTTATAAAGTTAAAGTTAGTACCTATTATTTATAATTATATATTGGATTTAAAAAAAATTATACCATTCTTAAAAATTAATAGTTACTTCTCTTAAAATGTTACTTTTAATAATATTGATAAATGTAAGTTTTAATAGTAGGTATTAAATTGTAATCTTTTATTGATATTAAGTAATTATTGTTTTTTTTTTTTTGTTAACCATTTATCAAGATCAAATATATCGTTATGTATTTATTAAAAACTACCTCACATCATATTATTCTTTGTCTTTTATTATACTTGTAACTTATGTGTTTTTTTTTTTTTTTTATATTTCTTACGTTTTAACACGAGCAAACAGAGTTAAAGAATAAAGAGATAAAGTTGTCCCCTAATAAGATGTTACAAAAAATCTTTCCTTTTCCTTGCTCTGGAAAACATTGTCCGACACCTATTTCGTTTTCTTACTTCTCTTTTCTTTTCCAACTTTTGGAAACCTAACTTTTTCAAACCTAACTTTTCGAAACCTAATTATCTCAAACCTAAATTTTCTAAACCTAACACTCTGAAACCTAACTTTATCAAACCCAACGTTTCGAAACCTAACTTTACAAAACCTAACTGTTTGAAACCTAACATTCTCAAACCTAACGTTTTTTGAAACCTAACTTTACAAAACCTAACTGTCTGAAACCTAACTATTCAAAACCTAACTCACTAAAACCTAACTGTCTGAAACCTAACATTGTCAAACCTAACGTTTTGAAACCTAACTTTATTAAACCCAACGTTTCGAAACCTAACTTTACAAAACCTAACTGTCTGAAACCTAACATTATCAAACCCAACGTTTCGAAACCTAACTTCACAAAACCTAACTGTTTTAAAACCTAACATTCTCAAACCTAACGTTTCGAAACCTAACTTTTCACCTAACCTACCAGTTACTTACATTTATACGTCTAGGCATTTAAATAAGCTAATTTATTGTGATTCTTCAGGTCAGAATTCAACAAGTCTCAAGAAAAATTCTTGCTGATTGATGTAACAAAGACAAATTTATCTTTAAGAACTGTTGCTAAGTTTAAGTGTAATAAGGAAAAGCAAAGGTATGTAGGCTATTTAGAACTTGCCGTCTATCCGTGCACACAATTCGTACCAACATTTGTAATATTTTAAATTATTTTTAACAAAATCAAAAACCGACTTCAAAACTAAACAAATCTAAACTAAAAAGTAGAAAATAATACTTTTAAGAACTTCGTTAATTTTGAAGTCGGTGCCAGCCAAGACGGATAGACTTATCTTGCCTTTGCAAGGAACTTTCGAACGGTATTTTGATTATGTTTACAAATATTATAGATATAGATTAATCGAATATGTGCCTATTTAAGGTTATTTTGCTTTGTTAGGTTAGGTTAGGTTAGGTTAGGTTAGGTTAGGTTAGGTTAGGTTAGGTTAGGTTAGGTTAGGTTAGGTTAGGTTAGGTTAGGTTAGGTTAGGTTAGGTTAGGTTAGGTTAGGTTAGGTTAGGTTAGGTTAGGTTAGGTTAGGTTAGGTTAGGTTAGGTTAGGTTAGGTTAGGTTACTAGGTCCCGGGTTCGCGTCCCGGTCCGAATGCAATTTATAATTTAATATGTGTTCGGGGTCAGTGGTTAATGGCGAGTACAACCCTTCCCGCACATTTGGGGGGGGATACGAGCCATTGGTGGAATGTTAGAAAGCTTACTATCTCCGTCGGGGACGCCTGATAGAATAGTGAGTGAGTATAGCGGACCGCTGTGGCCGAGCGTAGTACCGCGACGGGGGACGCCCTGACGCGGACTGCGGGTCGGGTCTGTGAACGCGCCCCACTCCCCGCAGGCCGGGGGAGAGGGGTGCGGGAACGGGCAACTCACGCGATTGCGCCTTCCTCCGCAGGCCGGGGGGGAGGTGTGAGAGCGTACTGTGGCGTGTTCGAGATTACACTTGTGACCGGGGTAAACCTGGACACGAGGTATGATCGATAATTGCGATTGCGCCTTCGGGTGTAAGAGCAACTTGTATGGTGTTTCCGAAAGTCTGCCGCTTCCGTCGCGTTGCGGTGGGCAAGTAGGAACGACAGGCGAACTAGTACGGCCGGTCGATAAGTCTGAGAAAGTCGGTGGGTAGTTGGAAGCCGAAGGTTGGCCGGGAACTAGATTCGCCTGCTAATTCGGATCGAAGGCTGTTGTTGTTCGATCTGCCTGTACCGGAATGATGGTGGGGACCGCATGATGGTGGGACGCCGGGGTTGCCAAATCGAACCGGTGCGGGTAGCATCGAAGGGACAGCATCAGATGGGCCTGTAGTGGGTGTTAGATGGCTGCCGGGCACTCGCGGAGGTGGACGACCACCCTTAAACTCCACTAATTCGTAAGACTAGCCGGAAAGTTCAACTGTGATGTGTAGACTGCTGGGGCAGTATAAGAATGAGTACTACTGTCGAAAGGCGGTGGGAAAATTCGACCCACATTTACCACACGCACTAGGTCCCGGGTTCGCGTCCCGGTCCGAATGCAATTTATAATTTAATATGTGTTCGGGGTCAGTGGTTAATGGCGAGTACAACCCTTCCCGCACATTTGGGGGGGGATACGAGCCATTGGTGGAATGTTAGAAAGCTTACTATCTCCGTCGGGGACGCCTGATAGAATAGTGAGTGAGTATAGCGGACCGCTGTGGCCGAGCGTAGTACCGCGACGGGGGACGCCCTGACGCGGACTGCGGGTCGGGTCTGTGAACGCGCCCCACTCCCCGCAGGCCGGGGGAGAGGGGTGCGGGAACGGGCAACTCACGCGATTGCGCCTTCCTCCGCAGGCCGGGGGGGAGGTGTGAGAGCGTACTGTGGCGTGTTCGAGATTACACTTGTGACCGGGGTAAACCTGGACACGAGGTATGATCGATAATTGCGATTGCGCCTTCGGGTGTAAGAGCAACTTGTATGGTGTTTCCGAAAGTCTGCCGCTTCCGTCGCGTTGCGGTGGGCAAGTAGGAACGACAGGCGAACTAGTACGGCCGGTCGATAAGTCTGAGAAAGTCGGTGGGTAGTTGGAAGCCGAAGGTTGGCCGGGAACTAGATTCGCCTGCTAATTCGGATCGAAGGCTGTTGTTGTTCGATCTGCCTGTACCGGAATGATGGTGGGGACCGCATGATGGTGGGACGCCGGGGTTGCCAAATCGAACCGGTGCGGGTAGCATCGAAGGGACAGCATCAGATGGGCCTGTAGTGGGTGTTAGATGGCTGCCGGGCACTCGCGGAGGTGGACGACCACCCTTAAACTCCACTAATTCGTAAGACTAGCCGGAAAGTTCAACTGTGATGTGTAGACTGCTGGGGCAGTATAAGAATGAGTACTACTGTCGAAAGGCGGTGGGAAAATTCGACCCACATTTTGACGGCCTAGTTGGCGTAGTGGTGAGCAATGTACGACCACACGCACTAGGTCCCGGGTTCGCGTCCCGGTCCGAATGCAATTTATAATTTAATATGTGTTCGGGGTCAGTGGTTAATGGCGAGTACAACCCTTCCCGCACATTTGGGGGGGGATACGAGCCATTGGTGGAATGTTAGAAAGCTTACTATCTCCGTCGGGGACGCCTGATAGAATAGTGAGTGAGTATAGCGGACCGCTGTGGCCGAGCGTAGTACCGCGACGGGGGACGCCCTGACGCGGACTGCGGGTCGGGTCTGTGAACGCGCCCCACTCCCCGCAGGCCGGGGGAGAGGGGTGCGGGAACGGGCAAAACTCACGCGATTGCGCCTTCCTCCGCAGGCCGGGGGGGAGGTGTGAGAGCGTACTGTGGCGTGTTCGAGATTACACTTGTGACCGGGGTAAACCTGGACACGAGGTATGATCGATAATTGCGATTGCGCCTTCGGGTGTAAGAGCAACTTGTATGGTGTTTCCGAAAGTCTGCCGCTTCCGTCGCGTTGCGGTGGGCAAGTAGGAACGACAGGCGAACTAGTACGGCCGGTCGATAAGTCTGAGAAAGTCGGTGGGTAGTTGGAAGCTGAAGGTTGGCCGGGAACTAGATTCGCCTGCTAATTCGGATCGAAGGCTGTTGTTGTTCGATCTGCCCGTACCGGAATGATGGTGGGGACCGCATGATGGTGGGACGCCGGGGTTGCCAAATCGGACCGGTGCGGGTAGCATCGAAGGGACAGCATCAGATGGGCCTGTAGTGGGTGTTAGATGGCTGCCGGGCACTCGCGGAGGTGGACGACCACCCTTAAACTCCACTAATTCGTAAGACTAGCCGGAAAGTTCAACTGTGATGTGTAGACTGCTGGGGCAGTATAAGAATGAGTACTACTGTCGAAAGGCGGTGGGAAAATTCGACCCACATTTGACGGCCTAGTTGGCGTAGTGGTGAGCAATGTACGACCACACGCACTAGGTCCCGGGTTCGCGTCCCGGTCCGAATGCAATTTATAATTTAATATGTGTTCGGGGTCAGTGGTTAATGGCGAGTACAACCCTTCCCGCACATTTGGGGGGGGATACGAGCCATTGGTGGAATGTTAGAAAGCTTACTATCTCCGTCGGGGACGCCTGATAGAATAGTGAGTGAGTATAGCGGACCGCTGTGGCCGAGCGTAGTACCGCGACGGGGGACGCCCTGACGCGGACTGCGGGTCGGGTCTGTGAACGCGCCCCACTCCCCGCAGGCCGGGGGAGAGGGGTGCGGGAACGGGCAAACTCACGCGATTGCGCCTTCCTCCGCAGGCCGGGGGGGAGGTGTGAGAGCGTACTGTGGCGTGTTCGAGATTACACTTGTGACCGGGGTAAACCTGGACACGAGGTATGATCGATAATTGCGATTGCGCCTTCGGGTGTAAGAGCAACTTGTATGGTGTTTCCGAAAGTCTGCCGCTTCCGTCGCGTTGCGGTGGGCAAGTAGGAACGACAGGCGAACTAGTACGGCCGGTCGATAAGTCTGAGAAAGTCGGTGGGTAGTTGGAAGCCGAAGGTTGGCCGGGAACTAGATTCGCCTGCTAATTCGGATCGAAGGCTGTTGTTGTTCGATCTGCCTGTACCGGAATGATGGTGGGGACCGCATGATGGTGGGACGCCGGGGTTGCCAAATCGGACCGGTGCGGGTAGCATCGAAGGGACAGCATCAGATGGGCCTGTAGTGGGTGTTAGATGGCTGCCGGGCACTCGCGGAGGTGGACGACCACCCTTAAACTCCACTAATTCGTAAGACTAGCCGGAAAGTTCAACTGTGATGTGTAGACTGCTGGGGCAGTATAAGAATGAGTACTACTGTCGAAAGGCGGTGGGAAAATTCGACCCACATTTTTCCGGGGGAGAGGCTGACTCCTACCGGACGCGTCCCCGGGTGGCGGATGGGGGAGTGCCACTCGCAACCGGCCCCAAACGGGAGCGAGTGGTAGCGGGGAAACCCGCCGCGGACCAACAGCCAGGGTGGGGTGTCAGGCGGACACCCGGGCCCACCGGAGGTAGCGCGGTGTCTCTGGCCGTTTTCACGGTAGGAGGCACTGCGCGGGCCGCACTGCCGGGACTAGCCCGTCGGTGCGGCGGCTGGAGCGGGGCCACTTCGGTGGTCCTGTGTCTAGCGAGGGGTGTCGGCAGCCAGCTCAGTCGGAGCTGGGCCGACGGTAGGGGGGCCGCGGGGGAAGAGGAGTGCCGGTATTGCGGTGCGCCGCTCGTCCCTATCTCCCGCGGCCTAGCGGGGCCACCACCGTTTGATGGTGGACGCGGTGGGGATGCAGAGGAAGAGGAGCTACGGTATTACGGTGCGCCGTACTCCCTATCCTCTGCAACCGTTTTGGGGGGGTTGTCGGGGGGGGGCCGCGGGGGGCGGGAAGAACAAAATATTTCTCCCCGCTCTCCGCGGTCCCAGCGGGGCCGTCACCGCTGTATGGCGGCATGTGAGGGGGCGGCAGGGGAAGGGGAGTGTCGGCGTTGTCGCATCCTCTTCTCCTGCTGCCGTTTGGGGGGGCCTTCGGGCGTAGTGGTGGGCCTTCGGGCGTTTTTTGCGGTGTGCCCAATTCGTTTGGGTGGGAGGTTTTGGGTGTATGCGTATAGACTTATATACGTATACACCCCTTCTTTTTTGCAGGATGCCCACTTCGGTGGGCGGTGTTCGGGTTGTGTGGGGCTGCTCCGGGTACTTCTCTGATCAGCAGAGTGGACTTGCGAGCAGCCTCACTTTTTCTGGGGGGTCCACTTCGGTGGACAGAGGGGGCTGTTTCTCAGCAGCCCCCTCACCTGACGGGCCGACCATCTGGCCTGCCGCCGGGGCGTCGCGGTTGTATGCTAACGCGATCCCGTGGCGTCCCACTATGGCGGATGAGGGTTGGGGTCAGGTTTTAGTGGGTAGTACGGGCCGCCTCTTGTTCTCACAAGGGTGTTAGGCCTGTGAGTCCCACACAGTGCCTCCTGGGGGTCAGGGGGTCAGTGCGATAAATGCATTTCCTGACGTTAAAAAAAAAAAAAAAAAAAAAAAAAAAAAAAAAAAAAAAAAAAAAAAAAAAAAAAAGGTTAGGTTAGGTTAGGTTAGGTTAGGTTAGGTTAGGTTAGGTTAGGTTAGGTTAGGTTAGGTTCCCGTGGGAGTTGCTGGGTCTTCTATCGGGCGCGTCCCCCGGTGGCGGATAGGGGAACGCCACTCGCATTTTGCGGGTGGTACCGGAGTAATCCGGCGCGGACCAAAACCAGCAGGTATGGGCGTACCTTTAGGGGATTGTTATCCCCACGGCCTAGCGGAGCACACCGTAAACAAAGCCGAAGCTGTGGATCAGCACCGAGGCGGGGCGGGTCCGGTGGGTGCTTTACTGCGCAGCCGGGCTGCACTTCCTGTGCAACGCCCTCCTCAAATCTCGTAATCCCGGTGACTGGTGCCGTTGTCATGTCTAGCGGCCGGGAACTGGGACCGAGGGCCTTGGCTTAACCGCCCGGGCTGCGAGGAAGAAAACCTCTATAAAAAATTACCCCGAATCCCAAGCGGCGGAGCAGCGCGAGGGGATGCATGGCTGATGGGTAGTTCAGCCGCTACTGCTTTCCCCCGTTAGAGTACCGGCCGACACTCTAACGGGTTACGTTAGGCTTATCCGGGTGCAGGGGGCACCACTCGGATGGACCTTTTATTTCCCCCATGCTCGTGGGATCAGCATGGAGAAAACTGAAAACAAAAACCCACACGACGTAGTGCCTGAGACGGGCGGAGTGGACGAAGGGCCCGAGATGGGCGGTGTAGATGTGGTGCCCGAGAAGGGTGGAGAATTGCGGAGGCAGGCGAGCGTAGCCGGAGTCGTGAAGGACTTCGAAGCCCGGGTAAGACCCGTGAAGGCAGGCAGCGTTTCTGCTAAGAGCGCTCGGACATATAGCCAGACAACGTCACCGGATGATGAGAAGGCTCCCAAGGAGAAAGTCGTAGCCACCCGAGGTAGAGGACGTCCACCAACAACTGGACAGTACATTGGCCTGGCTGAAGCCCAAAGAGCATTAAACGAGGCTAAAAAGGAGGAGATTAGACTCCACGCCCAAAAAGAGGTCGCAGAAATGATGGCATCAGCTCTGAAGATCAGAGCCAGCCCACGACTGTCAGGCGGGCTTACATCTGCTGTCCCTCAGGATAAGGAGGCAAACTCAGTAGCTGAACTCCAGGCTAAAGTAAGAGGCAGTCTGGAGGTTATTGAAAAAGTTGCCACGAAATCCGGAAATTTGAAAGGCACTTTCACAAAGGCCCTCAAGGAGGCAGCGAGTACGATCGCAGGAGCCGTAGACCTACTTGCCCGACGCACTGAATCCGAAGAAGCAGCACACCTAAGAGCCAGTAACACCAGGCTACAGCGGGAGGTTGCTGACCTGAGAGAAGAGGTGACAACTTTAAGAAAAGCGCTAGAACAAACTCATAGTGCAGAAGTTGAAGAGCTTCGGAGAGAGATAGCGCTATTAAAGGAACAGCAAGAGAGACCCCGTGCTACTGAAAACGGGACAGCCGACAGAACATTGAGCCAACCAGCAATTGATGATGAAAAGTTGGTGCGTTCCATCATGGGGCAGGTTGGCCAAATGATCAGTGCGAAATTTGAAGCACTGGAGAAGAGATTGCAGCCGAATCAACAATCTCACCCATCGGAAGAAGAAGAGGCAGGTCTATCCCCTAGACCAGAAACTGCTGTCACTACTCTAATGGCACCAGCTAATCCAGGCCCTAAGGTGCACGCCAGAATAAACAAGAAGAAGAAGACTAAAAATCCTCCTTCTAAGGCGAAAGAGACAGTCCCTCCCTTAGGGTCATCTAAGGCGAAAGTGACAGTCCCTCCCTCAGAGTCATCTATACCAGTGACTGGTGCCTCGGAAGGCTGGAATGTAGTGGTGAGCCGGAGAGGGAAGAAAAAGGCTGCGCAAACCAAGTCGCTTCCGGTAGCCTCTGCTAAGCTGAAACCATCTCAGCTACGCCCACCGCGATCTGCGGCGGTCGTAATTAAACTTCAACCCTCTGCCGTCGAACGGAACGTCACCTATGGGGAAATATTTGCCCAGGTGAAACAAAACATAGATCTTAAAGACCTAGGAATTCAAGACCTCAGGTATAAGGTGGCAGCGACTGGAGCCAGGATGCTAGAACTACCTGGCCCCAACAATGAGGGAAAGGCCGACGCCTTAGTGCAGCGTCTGGGCACTTTACTGCCGGATGGGGATGTGCAAATATCCAGGCCAGTAAAATGCGCTGAGCTTCGTGTGCTTGGTCTCGAAGACTCAGTGACCCCAGAAGAATTGGCTGAAGCAGTCAGTAGAACAGGCGGCTGCAACAAAGAGACGGTAAAGGTGGGAGACATACGCCGCAACCGCTTCGGTGTAGGAACCGCCTGGGTTAAATGCCCTGTGCTGGCCGCGAAAACCATTGCGCAGGAGGGTAGATTTTGGGTAGGTTTCGTGTTGGCACTAGCCAAACTTCTGCAGCCTCGGCCACAACGATGCTTCCGCTGCCACGAAGTGGGGCACGTGGCGGCCAAATGCACCGTTGCAGACGATCGCAGCAATCAATGCTTTCGTTGCGGGCGTGCGGGACATAAGCGAGGGCAATGCTCTGAAGCGCCACATTGCCCGGTCTGCGAGAGTGCGAACAAGCCGGCCAACCATATTGTCGGCAGTGCAGCTTGTACCAGACCCCCGGCCCGAAAGAGGGGAGATAAACGTTCTACGGCTATCAAGCCGACTATGGAGGTTCAAACGTTGGACCGATAAAAATGGCGCTAAAGGTTCTACAAGCGAACTTGAACCACTGTGCTAGAGCTCAGGACCTGTTCGTCCAAAGTCTGGCGCAGTGGTCCGTGCAGGTAGCCGTCGTCGCAGAGCCATACTCCGTTCCTCCGCGGGACACCTGGGCAGGAGATGACGAAGGGCAGGTAGCGATCGTGACTCAGGTCGCCGCTGGAGCCCCACCCTTCTCGCAAATTGTAAAAGGGTCGGGATGCGTTGCGGCACTGCTGGGGCGGATCGTCGTAGTCGGAGCATACTTCTCCCCCAACAAAACTTTGACGGAATTCGAAGAGTTCCTAAACAGATTGGGGGATCTAATTGCACGATTCCACACTATGGAAGTCATCCTCGCGGGAGATCTGAACTCAAAGTCCCCAATATGGGGCTCGATAGTGGAAGATGCACGGGGGAGAGCCCTTGCAGAATGGGCAGTTGCCATGGATCTAACTGTCCTCAACCGAGGGACGACGTATACGTGCGTGCGTCGCCAGGGTGGGTCCATTGTAGACGTAACGTTTGCAAGCCCTACCCTGGCACGGCGTGTACACGGCTGGCGAGTGCTGGATGATGTGGAGACCTTATCAGACCATCTCTACATTAAATACGAAGTCTCCACACATCTGGCGGTGCCGCCAAGCCCCGGTCGAACCCCGAGAGAATATGGTCGTAGATGGCAGCTCAAGCGACTTGATCCAGAGATACTTAAAGAGGCGTCCATTGTAGCCTCCTGGATACCCCAAAATATATCATCTCCGGAGGAGGCAGCAGAACGACTGGAGGAGATTGTTAGGCGCATCTGTGATGCTTCCATGCCTCGATCTGGCCGTCGCCCTACAAGACATCAGGTGTGGTGGTGGACGTCAGAAATCGCACGGTTACGCGAGGACTGCGTCACAGCCCGGCGTCTTTACTCTCATTACCGGAGGAGAGTACATAGGGACCCGAATGAGGAAGACCGCAGATATGCTGGGTATATTGAGGCAAAGGAGCGTCTCCGAACCCAGATTGCCAGGTCCATCACCGAAGGAAGGGCTGAGATGTTAGAGGGGCTTGACAGAGACCCATGGGGCACACCTTACAAGTTAGTAAGGAACAAACTGCGCCCCTGGGCCCCTCCACTCACTGAAGTATTAGATGGAGAGGTGCTGAGAGGCGTGCTAGGGTCTTTGTTCCCGCAACACGACAACTTTGTGCCACCACATATGATCCCACGAAGAGCAGTGGTTGAACATGAAGTGCAAGAGGAAGTAGCGGCAATCGATGACGAGGAGATGGCAGATGCGGTTGTGCGACTACGGGGAAAATCTGTTGCCCCCGGACCAGATGGAGTACCAGGTCGTGCCTTAGCCTTGGCGATGGACGCCTTAGGGCCTTGGATAAGGGAACTATTCACTGCCTGTCTGGCCCAAGCCGTAATCCCACAGAGGTGGAAGACAGGTAAGCTAGTTCTCCTTAGAAAGGAAGGGCGTCCGGTGGAATCTCCATCCTCCTATCGGCCCATTGTGCTTTTGAATGAGACGGCCAAATTGTTTGAACGCATCGTAGTCGGCAGATTAATCAAACACATGACGGAAACTGGGCCGGATCTGTCGGACGCGCAGTATGGTTTTCGGGGAGGGCGCTCCACTGTGGATGCCATACTACGGGTCAAGTCTCTCGCGAAAGATGCGGTCTCCCAGGGTGAGGTAGTTATTGCGGTGTCATTGGACATCGCCAATGCATTCAACTCCTTGCCCTGGTCTTGCATTAGAGCGGCACTACACCACCATAGGGTGCCAATCTACCTGCGACGCACTATCGCGGCCTACCTTTCTGGCCGAGCTGTAGTCTTTCCTCAACGGGACGGCTGGGGAAGAAGAGAAATATCGTGCGGTGTTCCACAGGGCTCGGTTCTAGGGCCGCTCCTGTGGAACATCGGGTACGATTGGGTTCTGAGGAGTAGCACACTGAGAGGTATCAGCGTCGTGTGCTATGCAGACGATACCCTAGTCTTAGCAAGAGAGAAAACGCACAAGGACGCTGCGATCCTGGTAACGGCGGGAGTGGCTCATATCGTTGCGAAAATCAGGAGACTAGGGTTGAAGGTCGCCTTAGAGAAATCGGAAGCGATATGTTTCCACGGCCCACGAAGAACACCTACACCAGGTTCTCACATAGTGGTTGATGGAGTCTGCATTGGGCTGTCGGGCACGATAAAATACCTGGGACTCGTGCTCGACAGCCGGTGGAATTTTCGGGCGCATTTCCAGGCCCTTGCGCCGAAATTGGTTAAGACCGCAGGTGCACTCAGCAGGTTACTGCCCAATCTGCGGGGACCAAGCTGTCTAAGCAGGCGCCTGTATCTCGGAGTGTTAAGATCGATGGCGCTCTATGGTGCCCCTGCATGGACCGACTCCCTCTGCCGCGAAAATGTGGCAATCTTGCGGCGGTTGCAAAGGGTTATGGCTGCGAGGGTAGTAAGGGGTTACCGCACGATCTCAGGCGAGGTTGCGTGCGTGCTGGCTGGAGTCTTACCTTGGGACCTGGACGCACATTCCTTGGCGACGAGTTATCGTCGGCGTCGAGGCCTTGCGTCTGGGGACCTTAGTCCAGCACCACTCGAAGGCTCGGAGGAGCGTGAATCGCTCATAGAAAGGTGGCTCGTAAGACTAGAGCACGCTACAGCTGGCCGGAAAATTTTAGATGCAATTCGGCCTACCCTGAGGCAGTGGTTGGCGAGAAAACACGGCGTCCTCTCCTTTCGGCTAACGCAGGTCCTCACGGGGCACGGGTGTTTTGGCGGTTACCTGTGCCGCGTCGCTGGAAGGGAGCCCGACGCACGCTGCCACCACTGCGACCAGTGCGCAGATGAAGACGCCCAACATACACTGGAGATATGCCCAGCTTGGGCATCAGAGCGGGAGGCGCTCCAAAGTGTTGTGGGGGAGGACCTGACGCTCCCGGCCGTGATCAAAGCCATGGTCGAGAGCGAAAGGGCCTGGGACGCCGTCCAGACCTTCTGCGAGGTCGTCATGTCGCAGAAGGAGACGGCGGAGAGAGAGAGGGAGGCGACTTCCGATCTCGCCATCCGCCGTCGAAGGACTGGGCGTCGGAGAGCGGCACAAGACCGCCGCCTCCCCCCCTAACACTAGCCAGAGGGCGGTAGACTTGGGGAAGTCTGCCGCCTAACAACCTGGCCCGAGTAGGCGCGCGCGGTGTCCGCCGCGCGCTACTCTAGTTGGTAGTCGTAGAGGGTGCCTCCTCCACCCTCCGACACCGAGGAGAGCCGTTGGGCTATCGCCGTCGGGGTCGCGGATGATTTCTGGTTCCCGTGGCCCCGGCATCAAGGCGATCAAGGTGGACACCGTCAGGTTTTAGTGGGTAAACTGCCGTGCGTTTACCATCTCTAGCACGGCAGGAGTCCCACATAACCCGTCGTTCTTCCCCAGGCGGCGGGTACTCGTAACGAGTTTCCTGACGTTAAAAAAAAAAAAAAAAAAAAAAAAAAAAAAAGGTTAGGTTAGGTTAGGTTAGGTTAGGTTAGGTTAGGTTAGGTTAGGTTAGGTTAGGTTAGGTTAGGTTAGGTTAGGTTAGGTTAGGTTAGGTTAGGTTAGGTTAGGTTAGGTTAGGTTAGGTTAGGTTAGGTTAGGTTAGGTTAGGTTAGGTTAGGTTAGGTTAGGTTTTTTTTTTTTTTTTTTTTTTGTATGTAAATTTTCTGTTATTTGTCTGTTGCTTTTTATTTTGCAACAACCTTTTGTCTGTCATTTTAATATACTATTTTGTCATTAATTTATACTTTTCTGTATCTCTATACATTACATTATCATCTATCATATTGACACTATTAGATTGATTATCGTGATTTTGATACACTATATTATAATTTCCTTCTAATTTATAATATTTACACTACTATCACCAATTAATCTTTATGTGTTCAAACTTATTATAATTACCTTCTAATTTATCATATATACACTACAATCATAGATTTATCTTTATGTTCTCACACTTATTATAATTACCTTCTAATTTATCATATATACACTACAATCATAGATTTATCTTTATGTTCTCACACTTATTATAATTACCTTCTAATTTATCATTTTTACACACAATCATAGATTTATCGGTATGCCTTCACACTTATTATAATTACCTTCTAATTTATCATATTTACACTACAATCATAGATTTATCTTTGTTTTTTTTTTTTTTTTTTTTTTTTTTTTTTTTTTTTTTTTTTTCCTTTTTTTTATTATTATTATATATATATATATTTTTTTTTTTTTTTTTTTTTTTTTTTTTTTTTTTTTTTTTTTTTTTTTTTTTTCCTAATTAATTTTAATTTTATATTTACATTGTACTATTATTACTCTTATTTACTAGTTTAACAATTTGTGTAGCATAGTCTAGAAATATGGCTCTGCTTTCATCCTTTTCAAGTAAAATTTCTAAATTTTCTTTCTTTATACTTGTATTTAAGACTATTTCTATATCTGATCTTTTTATTGTGAATTTCGTACATTCGCATAGCACATGTATTACCGTCTCGTCTGATATGTCATCGCAGTCGCATTTCGGTGAATCTTTTATTTTGAATCTGTTCAGATATTCTCCAAACCCTCCGTGTCCTGTTAAAATTTGAGTTATTACGTTGTTAATCTTTATCTTCTTCAATATTTTGTGTCCCTTTCTTACATCCGGGAGGAACATTTTAGTTATAGCTCCTGTATTCTCTGCTGAATATTTATCTTGCCATTTATTTATTGTGTTTTGTCTTAACATCCATTTCGCTGTGGAAATGGGAATTGCGTCGTAAACTGATGCTGTCTTTTTTGTAAGTGCCGCAGCTTTAGCTAATTCATCTGCCCTTTCGTTGCCTGCTATACCAACATGCGCTTTGATCCAAAACAATTTAATAGCACCTCCTGCGTTCTCTATTTGTGTAATGGTATTTCTTATTCTGTTAACTAATGGATGTAGATTATTAGGATCTTCTAAACTTTGTAAAGCTGATTTAGAGTCTGAAAGAATATTGACGGTATTTGATTTCATCTTTTTGTTACTTACTAGATCTAAAGCACGTGATATAGCTATCAACTCAGCCTGAAACACGGAACAGTAACTTTCGAGTTTAAAATTTCTATATGTTTTCTCTCTTTCTCCTTCCCACCACGTAAAAGCTCCTCCCACTTTCTCCTCGGTTTTACTCCCATCGGTATATATTTGTGGCCAGTTATTATCTATATTTGAAAGATCTGCACTACTTTTTATTTCTGCGAACGCAATTGATTTTCTATTTGAGGGGTGTGGAAGATCGAATGGACTTATATTCTTTTCTATTGGTCTACCAGGTAGACTTGGCATAGGTTTCCCTTTTTTAATTTTGTATAGTTCAGCAACTTCTTGTACTCTATAATTTAGTGGGAGGATACTAGCTATCATGGTAGAAGCGTTAAGAGAAATAGTTCTATGTCCTTTACTTATTTTTATTGCAAACATGCGTGTTATTCTATTTAGTATTCTTTCAGCGTATTTTCTTTCTATTATAGGCTCCCATACACTGGCTGCATACAGAACTATAGGTTCTATAACCGCTGTGTACAAAGTTCTCACTATTTCTGGATTTAATCCCCACGTGACTTTTACCGTTTTAGCTATTGATTGGTATAACTTTGTTGTTTTACTATATACTGATTCTAAATGTAATTTGAAATTGAGTCCTGAATCTATTGTTAAACCTAATAGTTTTAATGAAGAAGAAATGTTGAGGGTATCGTTATTGAGTTTAAATATGGGGCTTTCATATTTTATCTTTTTTGTGACTAATATTACTTGGGTTTTTTGTGTAGCAAATTTCATTTTATTTTGTATTCCCCATTCCGATATGCAGTTTAATGTTTCATTTACTTTTTTATTTAAATCTTCCGTATTGTCAGCTGAGGCTATCACCAGAATATCGTCGGCGAAAGCTTGCACGTGTGATGGTAGAGTCTTGGCTTTTTCTAATAAAGGATCTAACTGTAGATTCCACAGCATTGGGCCGCCCGTAGAGCCCTGTATACAGCCTTTATTTGTAAATCTGTTAGTTTTGCATCCCGCATACTGTACTGTGACTTCTCTTTCGCTGAGATAGCTGGCGACCATTCTAATCAGATACGGGTCACATTTCTTGTTAAAAAGTTGTTCTATTATTTTCGGCCACCATGTGTTATCAAACGCCCCTTCTATATCTAAAGATACTACTGCTACGAGCTTTTTATTGTTCACTGCATCTCTGATAATAGACATAGCTTTAAATAGGGCGTCTTCAGTGCTTCTTTGAGGTAAAAATCCGTATTGTAGTTCGCAAATTTGATTTGTGTTTCCTAAATGCCAGAGAATACGGTTGCAGAAGAGTTTTTCTAATATCTTACCATGAATCGGTAGTAAGCCTATTGGTCTATACGACTTTGGTTGGGAATAATCATCTTTTCCTGGTTTTCTTAACACTTTTATAATGGCTATTTTCCAAACCTTTGGAAAATATCCTACCAATAGACACTTATTAAATAATTCCAAGAGAACTTCGGGTTCAGTATTATAAGCATATGTACAGATATCTGCAGTGAAGCCGTCGTGCCCAGGAGCTTTTGATGGTTTTAAGCTTTTCATAATGGTGTCTAATTCTGTTTTATTGAAAGGTATTGTGTCGTCCTCTTGGATTTGGTTTTGCAATGAGGTTATTTTTTCTTGGATTTCCTGTCTTAATTTTTGATGGTAAGGGGTGTCCGTATTTGGGTCATCTAGAGGATAAAAACTCTCAGCAAGAAGGTCTGCGGATTTTTGAGCACTAAGGTCTATATTATTTTTGTTTTTAAGAAGTGTATCGTCCGAATTTTTGGTAGTCGTTCGTAGGATTCTATACACCCTGTCCCAAATGGATTCTTTCTCTTGTGATGTACAGAACTCTTTCCAGCTAGATGTTCTACACGATAATATTTCATTTTTATATTCTTCCAGGCTTTTAAGGTACTCTTCTATGATATATGGTTTTCTATTCGGGTTAGCTTTTCTAATTTTTCTTCTATTTTGTACAACTATCCTTTTTAATTTTGTTAATTTTTCATTCCACCAGTTTATTTTCTTTGTGATGTATGGACTTAGTTTAGGTATAGACTCTTCGCACGCTGTTTTAATACATAAAATATATTTATTCACTATCTGCTCCAGTTCAATTTCTGTATTTGCATTCATTACTTGGTTTTTGTTCATATTTTCTTGTGTTAGTTTGTTAAGTAATGTTTCATTAAATTTTTTCCAGTCAGCTTTCTTAACATTGTAAATTCTTGTACTTGTTCGCTTAATTTCATTACTCTTAGTTTTTCCGGTATCTATTTCAAAAGTTATTGCACGATGATCGGAGGTGGTTACAAATCCTTCGTCGACTTTCCAATTTTTAATTTTATTCAACAAGACTTGGGAGCATACGGTGACATCTACTATACTTTGATAGACTCTATTTTGGCGAAATACGTGAAACGTTGGCGTAGATCCTTCGTTGACCACCTCTAGCTCCTTTGCTGCTAAGAAATTCGCATAGATAGTACCTCTTTTGTCTTCTTCGTTGTGACCCCACCAAGGGCTTTTGGCGTTAATGTCTCCGCCTATGATAATTAGGTCTGTTTCGAGTTTCTCTATTATGGTGTCTAATTGGAGTAGATATTCATTAAGGTCTTCCGTGTCTTCAAAGTACACTGATATTAAACCTATCTTTGTATTTCCTAATTTAATCATTGTGGCTGCGATATTTTCGGTTACAAAGTTATTACTGCATATTATTTCTATATTGGGGTTTAGTATTGTTATTGCTGCTTTTATTGGTTTAATTCTATTTGTAGTTTTCTGTACTATTCTAAATGGTGAAGAGAATGTGCCAGCTACTCCTACGTACGGTTCTTGGAGGAGAAGTGCTAGGTAGCCCCTTCTGCTTCCTTCGTGCAAGACCTCTTGAGTAGCTGCAAGTCCTCTTCCCAAATTACACTGTGCTATTTTTATTATATTGCTATATTTATCATTTGTCATAACTATTTGTTTCATCGAGGTGCCCTTTTTTAGGAGTAAGATACTGAGTTTCTGGCTAGTTTATCCCATTTTTTCCAAATGGGGCATTCTGGGCTATACGCTGGGTGTGTCTTATCTTCGTGCTTTGCTTTCGTGCAATTGCTACATACTGGTGTCGTGTTTCTGTTTGGGCATTCTCTGCTGTCGTGTCCTTCTGAACAATATCCGCAGCTGATATTATTATGACATTCTACTGCTTTGTGTCCAAAAGTTAAGCATTTGAAACATTGGATGACTGGTGATTGATCTATTACCGGAATTATTTGGTACCCTATGCGAATTTTCTGATCCTTGAGAGTCTGCCAGAGAGTCGGGCTCACTTCAGCAATTACATTGCATAGTATGCTTGTCCTACCCTTTTTCCTCTGTATGATCTTAAACATCTTCTGTGTAGAATCCACTTCCCTGAGTAATCCAGAATTTTGTTTGTATATGGCCTCCTCTATTTTCTCATTTGTTAGCTCCGAAATAATTCCAACTAGCTTAACAAGGGGGTTTCTGGTGCGTGCGGTGTGAACTGTTAACTTGTTTTCTTGCTTCCTTATTGCGTCCTGCATAGCCTCTCTATCCTTTGCAGAATCGCAATTTATAATTACCCTTTGTTTGCTAAGTTTTGATACCTTGTTCACTGCTATTCCAAGATCTATAATGTCGACCTTACTCTTGACTATTTCTATGATGTCTTCGCTGGTGTGACGAGGGTCAGCGGACTCAACCATTATGGGAAATCGAGGTCTATTTTTCACGGTCTCTGCAAAGGTAAGTGGGTGTGTTGGTGGTGGTGTGTATATATGTGCCTGATTAATTATTGTGCTTTCTTGCAGGTTGTACGAAGACTGGCTCAGTGAAGATGGATTCGGTGAAGAAGAAGAAGGATTGTGCTGCTTGGTGCCTTTGGTGAGTATAGGTTTCTTATTTTGTGTATTATTATTTGTGTTATTATTTTTAGCCAATTCAATCTTTAATTCCTCTAGTTTCAATGTATTCTGTCTAACTATTTCCTTTATCTCAGATTGTTCACTAATATTCTTTAAGATTGCGTCCTCAATAGCTTGGGCAACTTTTTCCTCTTTGTTTTGTAAAAGATGTTCGTAATGTGATTTTAAGTTTTGATTTTCCTGAGTTTTAAATTCTTCTATATTCTTTATGTTAATTACTAGGTCGTATAATCCTTTAATGGCGCTGCGTACTGCCGCCTTGATGTCCCGGCTCATATTACGAGACTCTTCGAGCTTCCTGTAGCCCTGTTCAGCAAGGACTTTAGCTACTTTGCAAATTTCTTCCGATGACGATGAATTTATTTGTGGCCTATAATTGTATTCCGGTTCAAAAGTATTTTCCATAACTATAGTGGAAGTGGACTTTTGTGTAGGGCTGGACGGCGCGACGGGGCTGCTGGAGGCCTCTGATTCCTCAAAGAGGCGTCGGGGGGAGAGTGACTGTTTAGTAGGTGTACGTATCATTTTTACAATTTATAATTCTAATTTTAAATTTTAAGTTTTATAAAATAAAATATTTATATTAATCTAAGTTAAATTTTTTTTTTATATTATATATTAACCTAATCTACTTATTAAATAACTAAAATTATAATTCCACAATAAAATTATACCAAATACTAAATTTAAGCGCTTTAAAAAGGATTTATTATCCCAAGGTCACCAGAAATCTATATAGTCAATGAAGAAAGGGAGGGAGGGTGGGAGGGCCTTTTTTTCGAATTCCCGCTAGAAAATCGGGAAACAAAGTATGGGGCGGTGTTGCAGGAGTATATTCAATGAATTTAAGATGAAATTTGATATCAATTTGAAAAAAATTTATAAATTTACGTAATTTGAATTTTATATGAAAAATTTTGTATTTGAACGAAAAGTGATTTTTATGATTAGAATGGACAGACACACTATAAAAACTAATAAATCTGATCGAATTGAGATAGCAGAACCAAACAGAACATTTTTAAAACCATCGGTTAGGTTAGGTTAGGTTAGGTTAGGTTAGGTTAGGTTAGGTTAGGTTAGGTTAGGTTAGGTTAGGTTAGGTTAGGTTAGGTTAGGTTAGGTTAGGTTAGGTTAGGTTAGGTTAGGTTAGGTTAGGTTAGGTTAGGTTAGGTTAGGTTAGGTTAGGTTAGGTTAGGTTAGGTTAGGTTAGGTTAGGTTAGGTTAGGTTAGGTTAGGTTAGGTTAGGTTAGGTTAGGTTTTTTTTTTTTTTTTTTTTTTTTTTTTTTTTTTTTTTTTTTTTTTTTTTTTTATTCAGACCGTTTTCCTCCCTATGGGTGGGGAGACCTGGTTTACAATTTTATTACTGCTTACATTAGATTTTTTAAACCTGAAGGGTTAAAGTTATTTACATTTTTTCTATTTCTATTTTGATTTTTACAATACATATTGCTTTTTAATTACATTTTTATCTTTGCAGTTTTTGTGCTAGAAGAGCTTTCAATTCAGTTTTTTACATTAATTGTGTTGTTCTATATTACACATAATAAAGTAAGGTAGGTAGGGTTCTTATATTGCTAATTTCTATAATATCATTTTGAGTAGGGCTAGAATTACAGTGTTTTATTATCTTATTAATTAATTACTTAATAACTACTTTCTATACTAATTTTAATGTCTATTTTTATTGTTTACAGTGTCAACTTGAGGATACCAACATGTGTCGGTAAGTACTGTTTACAACATTGTTTATATATTGTAACATATTCTATAAAGAGTTCTTAACTACTAATTTTTTCTTATTTGTACATACTGTATATTGGTCACAATATACATATATACTAATTCTATGCTAATGTTATTACAAACTATAATATACTGGATTTTTTATGTGTTTGTTTTTATATTTTTTTTTTTTTTTTTTTTTTTTTTTTTTTTTTTTTTTTTTTTTTTTTTTTTTTTTTTTTTTTTTTTTTTTTTTTTTTTTTTTTTCCAGTGCTTTTATTTACATATTTACTTCTCTTTATATCGTCTTGTGTATGTCTGTGTTTGTGTAGTGTAGTTGAGTATAGGTATTTCACTAGGCTTTTTCGACTTGTGCGATTGGATATAAATGTGCCATTTATTCCTGTATACTCATGATACTCTTCGCTAATGAGTCTGATGCTTTGAACTTTTGCGGATTAAGCGTATGCCACGCTCGACCTGGCCAGTGCGTCCCACTTGAGTCTTACTGGACATGACGAGTCAAACGCGTTGTGGTCCGTGCGGTGTTTTGCATGTTTGCAGTTTTTGCACTGAGGCGCCTCTCCTGCCAGTTTGCCGGGGCACTCCCGCACCATGTGCGGCCCCGCGCAGTGACTGCAGAGGTCTATGCTCTCAGTGCACCACTTCTTCCCATGGCCGAATGCCAAGCATCTGGAACACTGTACTAAGGGTGAAAGGTCGAATACCGGGACGCACTGGATATCGACAAATATTCTGCCCGCCGTTGTTAGGCTTTTCCATACCAACGGCGAAACCTGCAGAACAATGTGGTTTTCCATGGGGTCCCTCGCCTTCCTCCTGTGCCGCATTGAAACTCTATACTCCTCTTCAGGAATGTGTTCAATTAGATGGTAATTTTGAATTTTTATTGCCTTAACTATTTCCTCGTCCGTGATGCTTTTTAAAACGTTCCTTACTATTATGAGTGGGTCTTTGCTGGTCTTCTCCTCAAGCCTGAATTTCTGTTTCTGCAGTGTTTCTTTGATGATTGCAAAGTCTTTTTCATTTTCTGTTCCGATGAGTATTCTCTGGTCTTTTATTTTCCTCATTTTCGATATCTGCAAACCGGATTCCTTAGCTTTCAGGACCTCTCTTACTTTGGTCAACACATTTTCGCTAGTATCGATCGGATCTTCCGTACCTATTATTAGGCATTGGGTAGGTTTTGGTCTTGTTACCGTAGCTGTTATTTCGGCATAAGTCTTTTGTGTTGCTTCTATGTGTATTTGGTTACTGTGCTCTTCTTGCTGTCTCTTCCTCGCGTCTTCCTTCAGCTCTTCTCTTATGGTTTTGAGTTCATACTGGGTCTTTTCTGATGTATTGGCTTGTTGTTTGGTTTCCTCCAGTAGTCTCAAAACGTTTTGGTTTAACTCTTCAGTTACAGTATTTAATTGTTCGAGGTCTTCTCCCAGCTTAATTTGATTATTACTTATAGTCAAAATTTGGTCCTCGTTTTTGTCAATTAACCCATCTGTTTCTCGAACTTTTTCACAGATCCCTTGAAATCGAAGTCTTTCGTTATTTTCGTGCCCCTTGATTTCTTCTATAATATCATGTGTCCTTTCTGCATGGAGCTGTAGTCCGTCTATGTATTGGTCGCTCATGTTGTCAATTCTTTTGTCTACTTTTTCAAAATGTTCTTCTAGTTGGGGTTTGATGTTCATTACTAGTTCTTCAAGCTTTTCAAGTTTTCCGCACGTAGTACATTTGTCCACCACTCTCCTTTCTGTTTTTTCCCGTTCTGTTTGTTCTTCTTCCTTCTCTGTTAGAGCCTTGGTTAACTTTACGACTATGTCATATAAAGCTTCACTTTTTATACAAACTGTGTCTTTGATGGTCCGCTTTATGTTCCCCGATATGCTAAGTTCGAATCTTATGTCAGCTACATGTTTTGCAGCTTCCTTTTTTAGCATTTCCGGGTGCGGAGACTCTTTTGATGTCTTTGGTGGTGTGGGTATTCTCGATCCCGTAGATGTGCGTGCTGGTGCCTGTGATGTAGATGGTTTGGGGTGTTTTGGTGTATGGTACATGGTGGAGGTTTGGTCTTTGTCAAGTAGTGTAAATGTGTAGTGTAATTTAAAGTCGGGTGTATAAGGCCCGACAGTCTACTCTAGTCACTTAAATAATAATATACAAAAAATTTTTTACAAAAAATTTTTTAAAATTTGTAAAGTTTGTAAAAATATTAGTAGAAGGCGCTAGGTCCTTAGGCCTCGTCAAGCCCTTTAAGAAGAGCCCAAGGTCGATATATTTATCTTGAAAATTTGGGAAGTTATGGCCTTTTTAAGTTTGGGGGTAGTTATAGGGGTTAATTTTGGATATTTAAATGTTTTTAATTTCAAATATAGATAATTACTAGGTAAACTATAATATATATTTTTTACTAAAAAATCCTAGGACACAGTTTTTAGAAAAAGGGGTTTTTTGAGTTTATATGCTAGGGGGGTTAATTTAAAATTCTAAAAAGAGAGGGGCTAGATTTGGCTCTTAAGGAGCTTTCATCCGACACCTCGTTCGTCAAAATCGGTTCAGAACTTCCCGAGATATTTAGGTTTTTGTCCGAGGGGGGGTGAGGTAATTTCGGGGGGGGAGGGGGGAAAACGGGGATTGGCGGGGATTGGCGGGGGATGGTCGGGGGATAGCGGGGGAAGAAAAGTTGGTAGGGGGTAGGTTGGGGTATAAGGTGGGGGCGAGTGGGAGGGTGTTGTAGAGGGAGTACACACAGACAGAAACACAAAATAATCAAGAAATAGCAAGAAAAAGAGTTTAGTAAAAATTTTTAGGTCAAAATTAAATTCCTAGGTCTTAAGGTTCACTTTTGCACTATATTTATAATATATTAAATGACAGACTCGGTCTTGACCAAAACTTCCAAATTTCGAGATTTCCTAAGTCTCTATATAAAATAATTAAGATAAAATTATGTGTCTATAAGGTCTAAGTTTCTAACAAAAATATATTAATTTATAAAATTTACAAAAGCGACTCGCACTTGGCACTTTGTATCAAAGTTCTAGAATGTTCTCTCCTAAGTTTCTATATAAAATAATTAAAATAAAATTATGTGTCAATAAGGTCTAAATTACTTACAAAATATATTAATTTATAAATTTACAAAAGCGACTCGCACTTGGCACTTTGTACCAAAAGTTCTAGAATATTCTCGAATCTTCGAGTTCTTTCTCGGTCAAATAGAAAACTTAAATTTAAATTAATAATAATAAACCTAAAGTACCGCTCTGTCTTGGCAATTCTACAGAATTGGCTCCTCCCACTTATCTAATACAATATTAAATTGTACATTTTTTGTCTGTTGAATTAATAGAACACACACTTTTGTCTGCGAAATTGTTTTTTGAATATTTTTAATAGGCTAAACTTTTTTAATGGTTATTAGGTACTACTCTCTATGATATTTTCTAATTTGATTGTACTTTTTCGAAAATTTTTGAAATTTTGAAAATTTTTTAAATTTGATTTTAAAGAAAACTATGAATTTTTTAGCAGTCCAAATTTTAGGATAAATTTTTATTTTCTAATATCTAACGATTGCAATTACAAATTTTCCAACTTTTCAAAATTTTTGAAAATTTTTAAAAACTTAACACAAAAAATATATTTACAATGTACAAACAATTTCGCCTACAAAATTATATATACAGAATTTACGTAACTATTTTTAACATAAAATTTTATCTACACTTTTTACCTTATGATCTATTTTAACCTATATCTTAAGAACCCCTTAACGGATTTTGATGAAATTTTCACTAAAAAATTCTTAGAGAACTAAGCTAATCACTGAATTTTTTCTAGGGGGGGTCGTCACTGAAAAATTTGAGAAATTTGGCACTAAAGTTAGGTCTTAAATTTAGGTAAAATTGTATGTTAAATAACTAAGGTTCTAGAAGGAGTATTCTGATGCGAAAAACCTTTTTGTTGTCTGCTCAATCCGGGCTTCAATCCTGGTTAGGTTGCGGTGTTCCAAATTGCTCAACTTAGAAAGGAGCAATTTGGGTCAACTTGTTTTTTTTTTTTGGCTTTTTAGCCAAGTAAACGAACTCAGAAAAATCTGATTTTCGGTACACTTGTGGAGGTTGCCGAGCACTTTAGAACGCACTAAAAATAAGTGGGGGTTGTAGATCGTTTTTCGGCAGCGTTCACGAAAAACAGTTCCGAGGGCGTGGTCACACACAGTTTTTAGCCTAAAACAGGTCTTAAAAGTCCGAATTCCAAAATTTAAAAAGCACTATGATGTTTAGCGTCACTTTTTGCACTATATTAGTCACTTTTTGCACTTATAAGTGTCACTTTTACCACTTTTGTCGATTTTTCTTTGTTTTTACTATAACTTTGCAACGGAGCGAGCTAGCGGAGCGCGGTTTTCACCGTTGGGACGCGTGCGCTCGCCGCCGCGGCTAGAGCGGGACTGGGTTAGGTTAGGTTAGGTTAGGTTAGGTTAGGTTAGGTTAGGTTAGGTTAGGTTAGGTTAGGTTAGGTTAGGTTAGGTTAGGTTAGGTTAGGTTAGGTTAGGTTAGGTTAGGTTAGGTTAGGTTAGGTTAGGTTAGGTTAGGTTAGGTTAGGTTAGGTTAGGTTAGGTTAGGTTAGGTTAGGTTAGGTTAGGTTAGGTTAGGTTAGGTTAGGTTAGGTTAGGTTAGGTTAGGTTAGGTTAGGTTAGGTTAGGTTAGGTTAGGTTAGGTTAGGTTAGGTTAGGTTAGGTTAGGTTAGGTTAGGTTAGGTTAGGTTAGGTTAGGTTAGGTTAGGTTAGGTTAGGTTAGGTTAGGTTAGGTTTCCGGGGGAGAGGCTGACTCCTACCGGACGCGTCCCCGGGTGGCGGATGGGGGAGTGCCACTCGCAACCGGCCCCAAACGGGAGCGAGTGGTAGCGGGGAAACCCGCCGCGGACCAACAGCCAGGGTGGGGTGTCAGGCGGACACCCGGGCCCACCGGAGGTAGCGCGGTGTCTCTGGCCGTTTTCACGGTAGGAGGCACTGCGCGGGCCGCACTGCCGGGACTAGCCCGTCGGTGCGGCGGCTGGAGCGGGGCCACTTCGGTGGTCCTGTGTCTAGCGAGGGGTGTCGGCAGCCAGCTCAGTCGGAGCTGGGCCGACGGTAGGGGGGCCGCGGGGGAAGAGGAGTGCCGGTATTGCGGTGCGCCGCTCGTCCCTATCTCCCGCGGCCTAGCGGGGCCACCACCGTTGGATGGTGGACGTGGTGGGGATGCAGAGGAAGAGGAGCTACGGTATTACGGTGCGCCGTACTCCCTATCCTCTGCAACCGTTTTGGGGGGGTTGTCGGGGGGGGCCGCGGGGGGCGGGAAGAACAAAATATTTCTCCCCGCCTTCCGCGGTCCCAGCGGGGCCGTCACCGCTGTATGGCGGCATGTGAGGGGGTGGCAGGGGAAGGGGAGTGTCGGCGTTGTCGCATCCTCTTCTCCTGCTGCCGTTTTTGGGCGGGCCCATTTGGGCGTTTTGCGGTTTGCCCAACTCGTTTGGGTGGGAGGTTTTGGGTGTATACGTATAGACTTATATACGTATACACCCCTTCTTTTTTGCAGTGTGCCCACTTCGGTGGGCGGTGTTCAGGTTGTGTGGGGCTGCTCCGGGTACTTCTCTGATCAGCAGAGTGGACTTGCGAGCAGCCTCACTTTTCTGGGGGGTCTACTTCGGTGGACAGAGGGGTCTGTTTCTCAGCAGGCCCCTCACCTGACGGGCCGACCATCTGGCCTGCCGCCGGGGCGTCGCGGTTGTATGCTAACGCGATCCCGTGGCGCCCCACTATGGCGGATGAGGGTTGGGGTCAGGTTTTAGTGGGTAGTACGGGCCGCCTCTTGTTCTCACAAGGGTGTTAGGCCTGTGAGTCCCACACAGTGCCTCCTGGGGGTCAGGGGGTCAGTGCGATAAATGCATTTCCTGACGTTAAAAAAAAAAAAAAAAAAAAAAAAAAAAAAAAAAAAAAAAAAAAAAAAAAGGTTAGGTTAGGTTAGGTTAGGTTAGGTTAGGTTAGGTTAGGTTAGGTTAGGTTAGGTTAGGTTAGGTTCCCGTGGGAGTTGCTGGGTCTTCTATCGGGCGCGTCCCCCGGTGGCGGATAGGGGAACGCCACTCGCATTTTGCGGGTGGTACCGGAGTAATCCGGCGCGGACCAAAACCAGCAGGTATGGGCGTACCTTTAGGGGATTGTTATCCCCACGGCCTAGCGGAGCACACCGTAAACAAAGCCGAAGCTGTGGATCAGCACCGAGGCGGGGCGGGTCCGGTGGGTGCTTTACTGCGCAGCCGGGCTGCACTTCCTGTGCAACGCCCTCCTCAAATCTCGTAAACCCGGTGACTGGTGCCGTTGTCATGTCTAGCGGCCAGGAACTGGGACCGAGGGCCCTGGCTTAACCGCCCGGGCTGCGAGGAAGAAAACCTCTATAAAAAATCACCCCGAATCCCAAGCGGCGGAGCAGCGCGAGGGGATGCATGGCTGATGGGTAGTTCAGTCGTTACTGCTTTCCCCCGTTAGAGTACCGGCCGACACTCTAACGGGTCACGCATAGGCTTATCCGGGTGCAGGGGGCACCGCTCGGATGGACCTTTTATATCCCCCATACTCGTGGGAACAGTATGGAGAAATTTACAAAAACAAACCCACACGACGTAGTGCCCGAGAAGGGCGGAGGAGATGAGCCAGGGATTGGCGGTGCAGAAGATGAGCCCGCGACGAGCGGAGAGAAAAGTGTGCCAGCAACTGGCGGAGCATTAGAAAGGCCTAAAAAAGGCAGAGCTGCAGGCGTAGTGTCGGCCAAAGGAAAGCGGTCTCCTAGCGAAGTTCGTGCTGGAGCGGAAAAGAGCGGAGGTAGAGTGCCTATTCAAAGTTCAGCCCGTAGTCAGTCAGGGTCGCCGGATGACGTGGCACCCAAAACGAATGCTGCTCAACGAGGAAGAGGTCGTCCACCGACCACATGGCAGTATGTGGGCCTGGCGGAAGCCCAACGCGCCCACAACGAGGCAAAGAAAGAGGAGCTCAGGCTCAGAGCCCAAAAAGAAGTGGCAGATTTGGCAACGGCTCTCAAGACTGGACCCAGCCCACGAACAGCAGGTGGGCCCACTATCAGAGTAAATGAGGAGGCGGAATCCGTACCAGAGCTGCACGACCGGATCAAGACTAGCCTCGAGGTGATTGAAAAAGTTGCCACAAAATCTGGCAACTTGAAGGGCACGTTCACCAAAGCCCTTAAAGACGCAGCGTGCACGATAGCAGGTGCCGTAGACCTACTCGCAAGACGCACTGCATCAGAAGAAGTGGCGCAGCTCCGAACCAATAATGCCAAACTTCAGCTGGAAGTGGCTAACCTGAAAGAGGAGGTCGCAGCTCTTAGAAAAGAGCGAGAACAAAGTCGGAGTTCAGAGGTAGAAGAGCTTCGGAGAGAGCTAGCGCTACTGAGGCAACAACAACAAGAGAGGCCTCGCGCTTCTGAAAAGGAAACGGCCTCCTCTACATTAAGCCCAGTGGCACTCAATGCCGAAGAACTAGTGCGCTCCATGATTGCACATGTGGGCCCAATGATCGATGCGCGCTTCAAGGCCCTGGAGAAGAGACTACAACCAGAACTAGAACAACGGCCTCATCTACTGTTGGATGAGGAAGTAGGTCAACCCTCGAGATCAGAAATTGCCACCACTCTCATGGCACCAGCCAATCCTGGTCCAAAGGCAAAGAGCACAGAGAGGAAGAAGAGGAATAAAGCATCTTCTAAGGTAGAGAGAGTCCCTACTACAAACGTAGAAGCACCCCTACCTACTCCTAGTGTTTCGGAGAGCTGGAACCTGGTGGTAAAACGGGGAAAGAAGAAGAACGTGACGGCAGACCAACAGCCTAAGAAAAAGATGACAACCGGCCAGCCAAAAACACCTAGGCTGCGCGAGCCTCGCTCTTCGGCTGTAGTTATTAAACTGCAACCAGGGGCGACAGAAGGAAATTTCACATACGGGGATGTCTTTGCCCAAGTCAATCAAGGGATAAACCTAAATGACTTTGGGATCAAAGACATTAGATATAAAGTAACTGCGACTGGGGCCAGGATGCTCGAACTCCCAGGCGCAAACAACGAGGAGAAGGCCGATGCCCTAGCTAAGAGATTATGCACTATACTAGAAGGAAAAGATGTGCTAATCTCACGCCCTGTAAAGTGCGCTGAGCTCAGGGTGTCGGGTCTAGACGACTCTACTACACCGGAGGAGCTAGCCGAAGTTATCAGCCAGTCAGGAGGCTGCGTAAGGGAGGCTGTAAAGGTGGGCGACATACGCCGTAATCAGTTCGGTATAGGGTCGGCGTGGGTAAAATGCCCCATAAAGGCTGCAAAGGCGGTTGCAGACGGGGGAAAACTATGCGTTGGTATAGTAACAGCGCAAGTTAAGCTCCTGGAGCTCCGACCCCGGCGCTGCTTCAGGTGCCACGAAGTCGGGCATGTGGCGGCCAAGTGCGTAGACAGCAGTGACAGGAGCAACCAGTGCTTCCGATGCGGACAACCGGGACACAAGCGTGGGCAATGCTCCTCTGCGCCACACTGTCCGGTTTGCGAAGCTGGAAAAAGGGCTGCTAATCACATTATAGGTAGTGCAGCCTGTACCCGAGCAAAACCAACTAGGAAGAAGAGAGGCAAACGTCCTATGGCGGGTACAAACAAGCCAACCGCGGAGGCAAGAACAAAGGACTAAAAATGGCCCTTAAAGTGCTTCAAGCAAACTTGAACCACTGTGCCAGAGCCCAGGACCTTCTTGTCCAAAGCCTAGTGCAGTGGTCCGGGCAATTGGCTGTCCTCTCCGAGCCTTACTATGTCCCTCCGAAGGACGACTGGATCGGTGACAGCGACGGAGTAGTGGCACTCGTCACACAAGCAAGAATAGGTGCACCAGCATTTGCGTGTATAGATAGGGGGCCCGGTTATGTGGCGGCTCTCTTCGGTGAAGTGTACGTAGTGGGTGTCTACTTCTCTCCCAATAAGACCCTAGCCGATTTTGACAGCTTTTTGGACGGTCTAGGAGAGCTAATATCTAGAAGTAGGCACCGCTACGTGCTGTTGGCTGGCGACCTCAACGCCAAATCTGGTACATGGGGTTGTTCAGTGACGGATGCCCGTGGGCGACTACTGGAGGAGTGGATTGTCACCACCGGTCTCACCGTCCTGAACCGAGGAACAGTCAACACGTGCGTGCGACGGCAGGGAGGATCTATCGTGGACGTAACTTTCGCGAGCCCTGCCTTAGCGTGCCGTGTGCATGGCTGGCGAGTGCTGGATGACGTGGAGACTCTCTCGGATCACCTCTACATCCAGTATGAGATCTCCACTCATCCGGCGGTGCCGCCAAGCCCTAACCGAACCTCGCCGGAGAATGGACCCAGATGGCAGCTCAAGCATCTTAATGCAGAAGCGCTCAAGGAGGCATCAGTCGTGGCCTCTTGGCTGCCCCAAGACAGTTCGTCACCGGAGCAGGCGGCACATAAAATAGAAGAGATACTGCAGCGAATCTGCGATGCTGCTATGCCGAGGTCTAAAAACCGCCCCCCGAGGAAGCAAGTATGGTGGTGGACCGTAGAAATAGCGCAACTTCGCAAAGACTGCAGTGCTGTCAGACGATCCTACTTGCACTACCGAAGGAGAGCGCGTCGGGATCAGGCGGAGGAGGACCGCAGGTATAATAATTATGTCGAGGCGAGGGCGCGTCTTAGAGCCCAGATTACCAACGCCATTAATGAGGGTAGAGCACAGATGTTAGAGGGGCTCGACAGAGATCCATGGGGTACCCCTTACAAGGTAGTAAGGAATAAACTGCGCCCCTGGGCCCCTCCAGTCACTGAAACGCTTGGCGAAGATGTACTAAATGACGTACTGGAGACTCTTTTCCCACACTGTCACAGTTACATGCCACCGCAGATGAGTCGTTGTAGAGCAGATCACGACTGTGAGGCAGAAATACCAGAGGTCGACGATGAGGAGATGGCAGAAGCTGTAGTCCGCCTGCGGAGAAAATCCGTTGCTCCAGGACCAGATGGTATACCGGGTCGTGTGCTAGCCTTGTCGATGGACGCCCTAGGACCGTTTGTAAGAGGGCTATTCACTGCCTGTCTGGCTCAAGCCATAATTCCACAGAGGTGGAAGACAGGCAGGCTAGTCCTCATTAGAAAGGAAGGGCGTCCAGCGGAGTCTCCTTCCGCTTATCGGCCAATCGTCTTACTAAATGAGATGGCCAAACTATTTGAGCGTGTAGTAGTCGGGCGCCTGACAAGGCACTTAAACGAGGTCGGGCCGGATTTGTCGGATGCGCAGTACGGTTTCCGGTGTGGTCGCTCCACATTGGATGCCATACTACAGGTTAAGTCCTTCGCGCAGGATGCGGTTTCCCAAGGTGAGGTAGTTCTTGCGGTGTCCCTGGACATTGCAAATGCCTTCAACTCCTTACCTTGGGTTTGCATCAAGGAAGCGCTCCACTACTATGGAGTGCCAGCCTACCTGCGCCGCGTCATTGGGGCGTACCTCTCTAATAGAGCCGTGGTCTTCCCCGAGCGGAACGGCTGGAGGAGACGGGAAGTATCGTGCGGTGTTCCACAGGGCTCGGTTCTCGGACCGCTCCTGTGGAACATCGGCTACGATTGGGTGTTGAGGAGCAGCACTCTTCGGGGAGTTAGTGTCGTGTGCTATGCCGACGATACCCTAGTTCTGGCAAGGGCAAAGAATCATAGGGAAGCAGTGATACTAGCTACGGCAGGTGTGGCCCACGTAATCAGTAAGATCCGAAGATTGGGGCTGGAAGTATCACTAGAGAAGACAAAGGCGCTGTGCTTCTATGGCCCGCGAAGAGCGCCGCCATCTGACACTTATATTATGGTGGACCGAGTCCGCATCGGCTTGTCGAGTGCGATGAAATACCTTGGACTCGTGCTCGACGGCCGGTGGAACTTCCGGGCGCACTTCCAAGCCCTTGCACCGAAACTCTTGAAAACTGCGGGTGCCCTTAGCAGATTACTTCCCAACTTGCGTGGGCCAAATTGCACAAGTAGGCGCCTTTACCTAGGGGTGCTGCGCTCTATGGCGCTTTACGGGGCCCCTGTATGGGCAGACGCGCTCGGTCAAGAGAATGGGGCCGTCTTGCGTAAGTCGCAAAGGGTGATGGCCATAAGAATAGTCAGGGGTTACCGAACTATTTCAGGTGACGTAGCATGCATGCTGGCTGGAATAACACCCTGGGACCTGGACGCACTTTCCCTAACGTCGACCTACCATCGGCGTCGAGGCCATGCGTCCGGGAACCTCAGCCTAGCATCTCACGATGGCGAAGAAACGGATGCAATTATTGAAAAGTGGCTCAGCAGGCTACAGCATCTTCCAGCGGGTCGTAGGACCATTGATGCAGTCCAACCAGTCCTAAGACAATGGTTGACGAGACGTCATGGCATCCTCACCTTCCGGTTGACGCAGGTCCTAACGGGACACGGGTGCTTCGGTGGATACCTGTGCCGCGTCGCCGGAAGGGAACCAGATGCACGCTGCCACCATTGTAATGACTGCGTCGATGAGGACGCGCAGCATACCTTGGAGCTTTGCCCTGCCTGGGCGTCAGAGCGGGAGGCGCTCTGCAGTGTTGTGGGGGCGGACCTGTCGCTCCCGGCCGTGATCAAAGCCATGGTCGAGAGCGAACGGGCCTGGGACGCCGTCCAGACCTTCTGCGAGGTCGTGCTGTCGCAGAAGGAGGCGGCGGAGAGAGAGAGGGAGGCGACTTCCGATCTCGCCATCCGCCGTCGAAGGACTGGGCGTCGGAGAGCGGCACAAGACCGCCGCCTCCCCCCCTAACACTAGCCAGAGGGCGGTAGACTTGGGGAAGTCTGCCGCCTAACAACCTGGCCCGAGTAGGCGCGCGCGGTGTCCGCCGCGCGCTACTCTAGTTGGTGGTCGTCGAGGGTGCCTCCTCCACCCTCCGACACCGAGGTGAGCCGTTG
This sequence comes from Boloria euphrosyne, assembly GCA_951802675.2. Classification (NCBI taxonomy): domain Eukaryota; kingdom Metazoa; phylum Arthropoda; class Insecta; order Lepidoptera; family Nymphalidae; genus Boloria; species Boloria euphrosyne. The sequence continues at coordinate 9,405,333 of OX637896.1, forward strand.
GGCTATCGCCGTCGGGGTCGCGGATGATTTCTGGTTCCCGTGGCCCCGGCACCAAGGCGATCAAGGTGGACACCGTCAGGTTTTAGTGGGTAAACTGCCGTGCGTTTACCATCTCTAGCACGGCAGGAGTCCCACATAACCCGTCGTTCTTCCCCAGGCGGCGGGTACTCGTAATGAGTTTCCTGACGTAAAAAAAAAAAAAAAAAAAAAAAAAAAAAAAAAAAAAAAAAAAAAAAAAAGGTTAGGTTAGGTTAGGTTAGGTTAGGTTAGGTTAGGTTAGGTTAGGTTAGGTTAGGTTAGGTTAGGTTAGGTTCGAACCCCGGCAGAGGGGGGCCCGAGGTGGCAACTTAAGCGCCTCGAACCAGAGGTACTGAAGGAGGCGTCAGTGGTGGCGTCCTGGCTACCCTTTAGCTTTGCTTCCCCGGAAGAGGCAGCAAATCGCATTGAGGAGTTGATGAAACACATATGTGATGCTTCAATGCCTCGGTCTGGGAGACGCCCTCGAAGGCAGCAAGTGTGGTGGTGGACGGCAGAAATAGCGCGACTACGCGAAGACTGCGTCGCTGCCAGACGTCTCTTCTCTCACTACCGCAGGAGAGTACACCGGGACCAAGCAGAAGAGGACCGGAGGTATGCCGAATATGTAGAGGCGAAAGCGCGACTCCAGGCCCAAATAACCAAGGCCATTAATGAGGGAAAGGCTGAGATGTTGGAGGGGCTCGATAACGACCCTTGGGGCACACCATATAGGCTAGTGTTAAACAAACTTCGCCCCTGGGCCCCTCCAATCACTCAAACTCTCGAGCCGGAGGCACTACAGAGTGTGCTAGAAACGTTGTTTCCGCGGCAAGACAACTACGTGCCGCCACAGGTGGGCCCACGCAGAGTCAGCGAGGAAGAGCAGGAGGATGTGCCAGAAGTGGACGAGGAAGAAATGCTAGCTGCGGTCGAGCGCCTGCGACGTAAATCAGTCGCTCCTGGACCAGATGGTGTACCAGGCCGCGCTCTAGCCATAGCCATGGACGCTCTAGGGCCTTGCATGAGGAAACTATTCACTGCCTGTCTGGCTCAAGCCATAATCCCACAGAGGTGGAAGACAGGTAGGTTAGTTCTCCTCAGAAAGGAAGGGCGTCCAGCGGAGTCTCCCTCCGCCTACCGTCCCATCGTGGTGCTTAACGAGGTGGCTAAACTATTCGAGCGCATATTAGTGGGGCGTCTAATAAACCATTTGGCTGAAGTCGGACCAGACCTCTCAGACGCGCAGTTTGGCTTTCGCAGTGCTCGCTCTACTGTGGATGCCATTCTGCGGGTCAAATCCTATGCGCAAGATGCGGTCTCCCGAGGTGAAGTGGTTATTGCGGTGTCCCTGGACATTGTAAATGCGTTTAACTCTTTGCCTTGGGATTGCATCCGGGAAGCACTACACTACCACAGAGTGCCGACATACCTGCGCCGCATTATAGGGGCATATCTATCGGAAAGATCTGTGGTCTTCCCTGGAAAGAACCGATGGGAGAGCTGGGAAGTGTCGTGCGGTGTTCCACAGGGCTCGGTTCTTGGACCGCTCCTGTGGAACATTGGATACGACTGGGTGCTTAGAAGCAGAACACTCAGGGGGGTGAGCATCCTATGTTATGCAGACGACACAGTGGTCTTGGCGCGCGAGAAAGGCCATAGAGAGGCAGTAATACTTGCGACGGCGGGGGTGGCCCACATTATCAGTAAAATAAGGAGGCTGGGGCTACAGGTTGCTGTAGAGAAATCAGAGGCAGTATGCTTCCACGGCCCTCGGAGAGCGCCACCACCAGACACAGCCATCAGAGTGGGTGGAGCTTGCATCGGTCTGTCGAGTACGATGAAGTACCTCGGACTCGTGCTCGACAGCCGGTGGAACTTTCGGGCGCACTTTCAAGCCCTTGCGCCCAAGCTATTGAGTGCGGCAGGTGCGCTCAGCAGACTACTGCCGAATTTGCGCGGACCAAATCGACCGAGCAGGCTTCTCTATATGGGAGTGCTCCGGTCGATGGCGCTTTACGGTTCTCCTGCATGGGCAGATGCTCTCGGTCGAGAGAATGTGGCTGTTTTGCGGCAGTCACAAAGAATTATGGCAACGAGAGTAGTTAGGGGCTACCGAACTATATCTGGGGACGTAGCGTGCGTGCTGGCTGGAGTCTTACCCTGGGACCTGGACGCGGTCTCCTTGGCGTCGATTTACTTTCAACGTCGAGGCCATGCGTCCGGGAACCTAAGCCCAGCACTGCACAGTAACGAAGAAAGGGATGCTCTAACAGAAACATGGCTCGCAAAACTAGAGCATGCTGAAGCTGGCAGAAGGACCTTAGACGCAATTTGTCCCGTCTTAAGAAAGTGGCTGGCAAGGAAACACGGCGTCCTCTCTTTCCGGTTGACGCAGGTCCTGACGGGGCACGGGTGTTTCGGTGGTTACCTGTGTCGCGTCGCCGGAAAAGAGCCAGATGCACGTTGCCACCACTGCAATGACTGTGGCGATGAGGATGCTCAACACACCTTGGAGACGTGCTCAGCTTGGGCGTTGGAGCGAGAAGTACTCCAAAACGCTGTGGGGGCGGACCTGACGTTGCCGGCCGTGATCAGAGCCATGGTCGGCAGCGACAGGGCCTGGGACGCCGTCCTAACCTTTTGCGAAAACGTCATGACGCGGAAGGAGGCGGCGGAGCGAGAGAGGGAGGCGACTTCCGATCTCGTCATCCGCCGTCGAAGGGCCGGGCGCCGGAGAGCGGCACACGACCGCCGCCTCCCCCCCTAACAACAGCCAGAGGGCGGTAGACTTGGGGAAGTCTGCCGCCTAGAAACCTGGCCCGAGTAGGCGCGCGCGGTGTCCGCCGCGCGCCACTCCAGTTGGTCGTCGTAGAGGGTGTCTTTTCCACCCTCCGACACTGAGGCGAGCCGCAGGGCTAACGCCGTCGGAATCGCGGATGATTTCCCGTTCCCGTGTTCCCGACATCAGGGCGTTCAAGGTGGACACCGTCAGGTTTTAGTGGGTAAACTGCCGTGCGTTTACCATCTCCAGCACGGCAGGAGTCCCACATAACCCGTCGTTCTTCCCCAGGCGGCGGGTACTCGTAACGAGTTTCCTGACGTTAAAAAAAAAAAAAAAAAAAAAAAAAAAAAAAAAAAAAAAAAAAAAAAAAAAAAAAAAAAAAAAAAAAAAAAAAAAAAAAAAAAAAAAAAAAAGGTTAGGTTAGGTTAGGTTAGGTTAGGTTAGGTTAGGTTAGGTTAGGTTAGGTTAGGTTAGGTTAGGTTAGGTTAGGTTAGGTTAGGTTAGGTTAGGTTAGGTTAGGTTAGGTTAGGTTAGGTTAGGTTAGGTTAGGTTAGGTTAGGTTAGGTTAGGTTAGGTTAGGTTAGGTTAGGTTAGGTTAGGTTAGGTTAGGTTAGGTTAGGTTAGGTTAGGTTAGGTTAGGTTAGGTTAGGTTAGGTTAGGTTAGGTTAGGTTAGGTTAGGTTAGGTTAGGTTAGGTTAGGTTAGGTTAGGTTAGGTTAGGTTAGGTTAGGTTAGGTTAGGTTAGGTTAGGTTAGGTTAGGTTAGGTTAGGTTAGGTTAGGTTAGGTTAGGTTAGGTTAGGTTAGGTTAGGTTAGGTTAGGTTAGGTTAGGTTAGGTTAGGTTAGGTTAGGTTAGGTTAGGTTAGGTTAGGTTAGGTTAGGTTAGGTTAGGTTAGGTTAGGTTAGGTTAGGTTAGGTTAGGTTAGGTTAGGTTAGGTTAGGTTAGGTTAGGTTAGGTTAGGTTAGGTTAGGTTAGGTTAGGTTAGGTTAGGTTAGGTTAGGTTAGGTTAGGTTAGGTTAGGTTAGGTTAGGTTAGGTTAGGTTAGGTTAGGTTAGGTTAGGTTAGGTTAGGTTAGGTTAGGTTAGGTTAGGTTAGGTTAGGTTAGGTTAGGTTAGGTTAGGTTAGGTTAGGTTAGGTTAGGTTAGGTTAGGTTAGGTTAGGTTAGGTTAGGTTAGGTTAGGTTAGGTTAGGTTAGGTTAGGTTAGGTTAGGTTAGGTTAGGTTAGGTTAGGTTAGGTTAGGTTAGGTTAGGTTAGGTTAGGTTAGGTTAGGTTAGGTTAGGTTAGGTTAGGTTAGGTTAGGTTAGGTTAGGTTAGGTTAGGTTAGGTTAGGTTAGGTTAGGTTAGGTTAGGTTAGGTTAGGTTAGGTTAGGTTAGGTTAGGTTAGGTTAGGTTAGGTTAGGTTAGGTTAGGTTAGGTTAGGTTAGGTTAGGTTAGGTTAGGTTAGGTTAGGTTAGGTTAGGTTAGGTTAGGTTAGGTTAGGTTAGGTTAGGTTAGGTTAGGTTAGGTTAGGTTAGGTTAGGTTAGGTTAGGTTAGGTTAGGTTAGGTTAGGTTAGGTTAGGTTAGGTTAGGTTAGGTTAGGTTAGGTTAGGTTAGGTTAGGTTAGGTTAGGTTAGGTTAGGTTAGGTTAGGTTAGGTTAGGTTAGGTTAGGTTAGGTTAGGTTAGGTTAGGTTAGGTTAGGTTAGGTTAGGTTAGGTTAGGTTAGGTTAGGTTAGGTTAGGTTAGGTTAGGTTAGGTTAGGTTAGGTTAGGTTAGGTTAGGTTAGGTTAGGTTAGGTTAGGTTAGGTTAGGTTAGGTTAGGTTAGGTTAGGTTAGGTTAGGTTAGGTTAGGTTAGGTTAGGTTAGGTTAGGTTAGGTTAGGTTAGGTTAGGTTAGGTTAGGTTAGGTTAGGTTAGGTTAGGTTAGGTTAGGTTAGGTTAGGTTAGGTTAGGTTAGGTTAGGTTAGGTTAGGTTAGGTTAGGTTAGGTTAGGTTAGGTTAGGTTAGGTTAGGTTAGGTTAGGTTAGGTTAGGTTAGGTTAGGTTAGGTTAGGTTAGGTTAGGTTAGGTTAGGTTAGGTTAGGTTAGGTTAGGTTAGGTTAGGTTAGGTTAGGTTAGGTTAGGTTAGGTTAGGTTAGGTTAGGTTAGGTTAGGTTAGGTTAGGTTAGGTTAGGTTAGGTTAGGTTAGGTTAGGTT